>OY728164.1:1071298924-1081298924 GCA_963277665.1 Viscum album
CTGAAGATTAGTAATGATTTATAACTTGGTTATAAGTCTTGATTGGGCGTAGCTAACCCATGTTTGGGGTAAATTCTGAGTTACTTGAATTATAATTATTGTTATGCTTTTGCCTATTATAGTTCACATCCTTTCACTATTGGGTGATGCACATGTAGTTTTGTGGTTATTATTATTATTCTAATTGAGAATTTCATTTTATCCTTGGACTGATGATATGAGGGCAAGCATAATTGTTACATGAATCATCATAGACACGTAGTATTCACATTCCATATAGGTGTGTTTCACTACTTGGATTTTCCTGTGTTTCCTACGATTGTTGAGTGATGTTGTGGTAGTTATATATGTACATGTGCTTCCCTTTTTTTGTGATTGAGTGATTGTTAGATTTAATTCATGAGGTGTATAGGCCCTTATGGGTTGGAATGGTTAATTTACAGAGTTGATCCATTAGATTAAAATTAAATGGGTGTAAATTTCAATGATAAGTTGTATGGGCCTTGATTTACTGGGAATGGAGATCTATTTGAAATGAACCTTGATATATGAAAATAAGAAAATGAAAACTATAAAAGTGAAATATGACTTATAAAATGAAATGGTTTCCAGTATGGTGAGGCAAGGTATATTTGAACCTTCATCTACTAGAACCCCTATAATTTAAACAAGATCACTTACCAATACTTGGCCTTCTAAGAGGGTAGTCAGGGTAGTATATCATGGGTAGTGAGCCCTTTCCTTATGATAAAATTTCACTATATCTATATGCTTCAAATCTTGTTATGAGGCGTGCTCTTGGAATATGTAGACTAATCCCGCCATGACACTACTGGAAAGTTGGTCTATATCCACGGACCTATAGCCACGGTTTTATAAGTCTGTGGCTATAGCTTGGTTATACCCACGGTTCAATTATCATATGTGGCTACACATTTCATTTCTTTTTTTTTCGATTCCTGTCGGGCTCCTCCTTCCCCGATTTGAAAGCCTCATCACAACACCCTGCTCCCCCCGACAACCTCTCCTCCCGACACCCTGCTGCCCCCGACGACCTCTCCTCCTGAAGACCTCTCCTCCTTCCCTGATTTGAAACCCTCATCTTGCCAGCTTCGATTCCTCCACTCCTTATGACCTCTCCTCCTTCCCCGATTTGAAACCCTCATCTCGCCAGCTTCAGTTCCTCCATCCCTCATCACGGTTCCTTCATCCACACCGGTAGATTCTCCAATCGCGAATCGGCTTCTCCATTCAGGGTTGATCCATCCCTTGTGCGGTACTCCCCTCCTCCATACCCTTATTTGGGTGTTCCTCATCCATTCGGTGCATCGGTCGAAGGGTTCCTCCCCTCCTCCACACCCTTTCGGTGCGTTTTCTATTTTGTGGCTCCTATTTTGTGGGTTCTTTGAATATTGTTTGCAGTATTTATTATGTATGATTTTTATACATGGATTACATCTCATCTTTCATGGAAGTGATCCATTATTTTTAATCTCAATCATATAAGTCCTTCTTATATGATCGGGGATCATAATAAATCAAATATTGGGAAACATGAAAAGGAAAAATAACCCATATCACATTTACCTAACCAATGAGGTTTAATGATTGTCCAATATCTATCATGAGTTAGATGGAAATCCCTAGTAAAATAATGAAGCTTATAATCTTAATCTGAATTAAAAAATGACTCCTTATAGATTTATCATTGAGTAATAGGTGTATGATGGTCATTAGTATCTTCAAACACAGTTGAATAAGGAAGATCAAAGACCCCATCATGGGCAGTATCATCTCTAAAATGTGTAACAGATTTGGATTTTGAGAAGATGAACTCCTAACATCCTAAATTCCTATTAATTATAATAATTTTTAATATATGAATGTATGGCCATAATTTATATTCTTTTAATCCATCAAGGTATAATACCAAAACTCACTTAGGATCCCTTGGTTTAGACTTGTTATTTTTAATGTGGGATTAATAAGTATACTCGATGATAGATAATTGTTCATAACAAGGTGAATTACCATTATATGGTTCAACTAAGGGCTTATAATGATTATCATAATATGAGAACCATTTAATTAGGTACATTATCATATTGGTATATTCTTCCTAAGATTATTTGGGAAGCCCAAAGAATTCACAATGCTTCAGAATCACTCATGAATGGTATCATTAATTATTTTATCAAATCCATTCTATTAGAGAGTATTTTTAATAGTCTGGTGTCATGTTATGTATTTAGTTTGGAAAAAATATACAAAATTAGTAGAGAAGTACTCCAAACTATTATCTATTATCATGACTATTGTCAAATTTCCAACTTGATTTTTAACAAGGTTTTCTATTTTTAATGATTTCTAAAACATATTAGTTTTAGTGTAGAGAAATAATTACTTTCCTAGAGTATACATATATGAATGTAACAGTATAAAAAAATCAACCATAGGATGTGGTTTTAGAAGGAACCCATAAAATTGGATGGATGTGCTCGAATGGTTTAGAAGAAAGGAATACCTACTAAAACAACTCCTAAAAGACTTACCTATGATATAATCTCTACAAAATATGATATTTCTTGGTGTAAAATTTTACAATATCCCTTATTTACTAACATCTTTTATGTTCTTGGGGAAAAAAAGACCCAATCATCAATGTCATTACATGGTATTACACCACCAATCTACCTTGAATTGGTATTCTCATTCTATAAATATAGCTTATTAACTATCTATTTATTAATTTTAGATATATATCCCTTGAATATTTTAGTCCATTCATATTAATATCTAAAGAATTTTTTTTTGTAGAGATCACCAAGGTAAATTAGGTTTCTGTGAATGTCTGAGACCCAACTAACATATAGAGGGTGATGATTGAATGTTCATATAATTCTATAAGAACATAAAAAATTCCTTGAACCTTACACATACTATTATTCCTTAAGATTACATCTCCCTCTACTCTCTCAACTAACTCAGGGAAAGACTATCAAGAAGTAACCACATTGACAAGGATGAATGAACCTAGAACCCACTCATCAGTGAGTGTATGTTGAGAAAAAATTATAACTTCAGTTGTATCAAAATCCAGAATCAACTAAAAGTGATCAAACACAAGGTTATTGAGCCTTAATTTTTTTTCAGATACTCTAAAATCAGGTATTCTATGCCTAGGCTTACTATTGTCATAACACAGTACTTTCCAATCCCTGGACATTAACCTTGATTTGAGATGGTTAATTCTATTTCCTTTTTTATATACCATATTCTTGGTTTTTATATTTAGGTTGTGGTCTCCATCTAGGGAATATAATCTCAAACTAACCCATTATTTTGGTTTTAGAATGAAACTCGCTAGAAAGAAGGGAATATTTTACCTCTCCAATATTTAGTTTGTGTCAACCATATATCATTGTTTCTACTAATGTGGTGTAGAAATATAAAGGATAATGTAAAATAATATTTTCTTATTCCTCTTCATCAACAATCAAATTTATGTTGGAATAATAAATATTTTTTTAAATTCATCTAAATTTGATTTAATATAAACATAAAAATTAATTTTAAAATTAAACGTATGTTCTTTCATTTAAATTATACCAAAAAATGTATTTTTCAAGAAATGATTCTCTTTTTTATGTCATATACTAGTAGTGGTATATTCAAAAGAAACTTTCCAAAGGTCATTGTCACCAAGAGAGAGTAATATAGAACTACAGGCCATAACAAGGATTTCAGTAGAGATGTATTGATAAATAGTAGTGGTTTTCGCATTAGTAGATTGTGTAAAAATTAATTTATTTAGGACATATAAGGAATCTATGATTCCATGTTGTTCGAACATGGCCCTTATCATAATTTTCCACAAAATAAAATCAATATCACCTTCAAACTATTTGATTTCATACTTATTTGAATCCATGAAACTTTATGCCTTATACTTCAAGTGCCTTTTTAACAATGGATGTTTTGGGAATTGACTAGTCTTGGGTTGATTGAAATCTATACCCTCTTAGAGATTGGATATTTGGAGGAGCATTCTTTTAAGTACCAACAAAAATACAAAAATAGGATTTCATATTGGCATTTAGATGATAGTTATTTTATAATCGACATAAAAAAATTAATGACAGTTATTTAGATAATCAATGTTAAATGCATTTTACCAATGGGTTTTAATGCTTCTTATATACTCATTACTCTTGCAAGAATGCCCAATCTAAATTGTTTTATACCTACCGTGTGAAGGTTCAAATCCAGTTATTCTACACTAGTAATAATTCTCAACAACTTTGATTGGTTTAATTATTCTATATTCATTATAATGAATTTACTTTGTGGTGTAAATTTTTATCGAGTTGTAATCACTCAACTCACACATGGTTGTGCCTCCATCAAAAGGTAGTGTATTGGTTATGCAAACCTAGGAAAAAATTAGTTCATAGGTTCTACTTTATCCCTAAAAAAATGTAGGTGTTTGGGTTGTGCCTTCAAGTTTGAAAAAGGTAAGTTGGTTTGTTTTTGTTGTTGGGTATGATAAAAGAAGATTATAAAGAGTTTTCAATCTCCTTCACCATGATGCGGTGTTATACTCCATGATTAAAAGTCAACAATGGAATGGCGTCACGTCCTTACACTATGGTATATGATATGGTTTATATTTTCCGTCATCTACCACTACTCAATGGGGTGCGGGGTAAGGCATAAAAGAAAACTGAGAAAAATCACTAAACAACTCAACCACACTAGAAATTCCCAAGGATTTTAGTAGAATGACAACAATGTAGAGTAGGGTAAGATTAGGGGTGTAATTTCGGCCCGGCCCGGCCAGGCCCGGCCTAGACAGGGTCGGGCCGGGCCTGCCATGCAAAGAGTCGGGTCGCTGACCACTATTCGGGCCGGCCCGAACAACCCCATGAGACGGCCCGAGCCCGGCCTCAGGCCGGCCCAAACCATCAGGTCGGGCCAGGCTTTTTGGGCCGGGCCGGGCTTTTTCAAGTCGGGTCGTGGTGGGCTTTTATTATTTTCAAAATAATTGTCTCTTCATTTTTTTTATTTAAACATTTTTATAACATTTATTTAAAACGTTTATTTACATTTATTTTTAAATGCATGTTTTTTGTAAAAATGTTTATTTTATTTTTTATTAACATTTTATAGTGGGTGGATATATTTTTTGTCTAAATATATATATATATATATATTATTTGCAAATTGTAAAAAAATAATGAGGGGTGCTCAGTTGTCGTGGGTGAGTTTAAAGCCTTATTATTTAAACGTTTTTCTAACATTTATTTAAAACATTTTTTAAATTTATTTTTTTTAGCTTATTTATAATTTTTAAGCGTTTGTTAGTATTTTTTATTTAAACATTTTTATTTAAACCATTTTTTAACATCTGTTTAAAAAAAAATTTACATTTATTTTTAAATGTTTAATTTAAAACATTTTTGAATTTTTTTTAAACGCGTGCTTTTTACAAGTATTTTTTTAAAACATTTAACTTTTTTTCACATTTTAATGTAAAAAGTATTTTTTAAGTGTTTGTTTTAAAAAAAATAATTTAAATGCCTGTTTTAAAAACTTTTTAAACATTTTTATTTAAACCATTTTTTAACACATGTTTAAAACGTTTTTTTACATTTATTTTTGGACGTTTAATTTAAAAAGTTTTTTTGAACGCATATTTTTAACATGTATTTTTTTTAAACAGTTTACACGTTTTTTGTAAAAACATTTTACAGTGGGTGAATATGTTATTTTTTACTAAATAGATTTATACATGTCTGTGAATTTATATATATTATGTACAAATTAAAAAAAATTAATGAGTTATTGGGGGGTACGCAGCAGTGAGTGGTGAGTTTAAAGTGTTGTTATTTAAATGTTTTTTATCATTTATTTAAAATGTTTTTTTACATTTATTTTTTTAACTTATTTATTAAAAGTATTTTTTAGCGTTTGTTTAATTTAAAACATTTTTTTAAACATTTTTTAATTTTTTTTACAGGGCAGGCCCGACCCGGCCCTGTCTGGACTGAAATTACACCTTTAGTGGGTGCGCAGCAGTAGGTGAGTTAATTTTTTTCTAAATAGATTTATATATGTATATATAGTATATATAATATATGAAAGTTTTATCATATTAAAAAAAATAATGAGGTTGGGGGTGTGCGAATATCATTTAGTGAGTAGTTATTTTTTGTTAATATATAATAAGTTATTATATATATATATATATAATATGAGAAAATTTTTAAAAAAAAATTAGGGATTTGGGGGTGCGCTGCAGTGGGCGGGTTAATTTTTTTTCTAAATAAATTTATATATAATATATGGAAGTTGCAACATATTTAAAAAAATTAATGAGGTTGAGGGACGTGCACGAACATCATTAGGTGAGTGTGTTATTTTTTTTGTTAATATAAAATAAGTTATTATATAATATTAAATCATTGACACACACACACATATTATTAATGGATTTTTAAAAGCCACACTTAATTGATATATATTATTAATACCTTTATATATAATATTAATGGCTTTGTTTATATATATATATTGGGGGTGTGCGCGAACATCATTGTGTGAGTTAATTTTTTTTATAAATAGATTTATATATGTATAGTATATATAATTTATGCATGTTGCAACATACTTAAAAAAAATTAATGAAGTTGAGGGACATGCACGAACATCATTAGGCGAGTATGTTATTTTTTTATTAATATACAACAAGTTATTATATATATATAATATTAAATCATTGATATATATATATATATTGCTTTGTTTATATATATATATTATATTAAATCATATACATATACGTATACATACATACATACATATATATATATATTATTAATGGATTTTTAAAAACCGCACTTAATTGATGTATATTATTAATGGCTTTGTTTATATATATACAATATTATATTAAATCATCGATATATATATATATATATATTAATAGCTTGGTTTATATACATATATATTATATTATATCATATACATATACATATACACACACATATATATATTATCAATGGATTTTTAAAAACCACACTTATTTTTTTATTAATATACAACAAGTTATTATATATATATATATAATATTAAATCATTGATATATATATATATTAATAGCTTTGTTTATATATATATATTATATTAAATCATATACATATACATATACATATATATATATTATTAATGGATTTTTAAAAACCACACTTAATTTATATATATTATTAATGGCTTTGTTTATATATATACACTATTATATTAAATCATTAATATATATATATATCATATACATATACATATACATACATATATATATATATTATTAATGGATTTTTAAAAACCATACTTATTTTTTTATTAATATACAACAAGTTATTATATATATAATATTAAATCATTGATATATATATATATATTAATAGCTTTGTTTATATATATATATATATTATTAAATCATATACATATACATATACATATACATATACATATATATATATTATTAATGGATTTTTAAAAACCACACTTAATTGATATATATTATTAATGGCTTTGTTTATATATATACACTATTATATTAAATCATTAATATATATATATATATTATATCATATACATATACATATACATACATACATATATATATATATTATTAATGGATTTTTAAAAAGCATACTTATTTTTTTATTAATATAAAACAAGTTATTATATATATATAATATTAAATCATTGATATATATATATATATTTATTTATTTATTTATTAATAGCTTTGTTTATATATATATATTATATTAAATCATATACATATACATATACATATATATATATATATTAGTAATGGATTTTTAAAAACCACACTTAATTGATATATATTATTAATGGCTTTGTTTATATATATAAACTATTATATATATACACTATTATATATATAATTATATATTGTTTTATATATATATTTATACATACATTATAATTATATATAATAATAATAATTATATGTATATATATAATATCATTTTTTGTTAATATATAATGATATATGCACATATAGATAGAAATATACACACACACACACACATATATATAGATACATATATAGATAAATATAAATTTATAAAGATACATGTATATATAGATATATAGGTAGATATATATATAGATGTATGTATATATGTATGTATATATACAGATATATAAAGAGATATATGTATATAGATATAGAGATATATATATATTAATATATATATATATATATATGTATAGATATATATATAGATAGAGATATGTAGATATAGAGATATATATACATAGATATATGTATATATAGATAGATATATACACATATATATATATATACATATATCTATATATAAATATAGATATATCTATATAGATATATGTATATATAGATAGATATATCCATATATATATATATATCTACATATATATATATATATAAATATATCTATATATATATAGACCTGTGATTAATTTACAGGCGCAGCCTTGGGAGCTCGAGATAGGGGGATCAAATCCCCCTACCTGCAGTTCCCCCGTTATATTTTTTACAACAGGCGGGCCAGCGGGCCGGGCTTTTTCGGGCCGGCCCGGCCTAGCCCGCGGGCCTGCCTGGAAAGGCCCAGGCCTGACCCGCTGAACCTGCGGCCCGAGTCCGGCCTGGCCTGATGTGGGCTTTGCCGGGCCGGGCCGCTCGGGCTTTCGGGTCGGGCCTGTCGGGCTTTCGGGCCGCCGGGCCAAAATTACACCCTTAGGTAGGATGAAAGTTAGAGTGGGGGACTATTGCGGTATACCGGTACTCATAACATTGATAGCACTTCACCACCCATCCATACAATAATTGAAATGGACCACTGAGGTGATGTGGGGATCTTCATTCATGTATTTGACCCAACAGTTCATAGATATGAGCAAGGGTGGGAACAACCAAGTTGATGGGATATCCCTTTTCTAAGGTGACCACCATCATTAAAGTATAGATTCAGACACTAGTTATTATTCTCATCTTCTTACCATTGTAATTCTCAGCCAATTCTTTAATATTAATGCTTGGTATATGATATGGTTTATATTTTCAAAATGTCTCTAAATTTCAATAAATCTTTGTAGATTTAATACAAAACATCACAACTCGTTATGAATTAACCCAAACACTTTTGGGAATTGATTATTATTATCTCTTAGATTTCATATAAACTCTTTTTACTATAATCAATCCTTATTCTTGGAATTTATGTATGAATATTCGTGAATTTTTATAATTTAAAACATTTATGAATTCCCTAAACCATAATTTTAATATATTTGTTATGATTTTTTTATTAACTTGTTATTGATGATTACTTAATATCTTATGAAACAATAAATATAATGTTAAGTCATTTTCTAGATTATTTATTTAATATATGTTTATCTGCCTCAGAATGGATAGATACTGGATGTACAACATTGATCGGATCACTGATGAATTTTAGGAGTTACAATATTTTTTGGACTTTGCATTCACTAATGATTCAGATGGCGGATTGATTCGATGCCCATGTTTTGATTGTGTTGGAAGACCTTGGTTAACTTGTGAGTAAGTGAGTTACCATATCACTAAAAGTGGTTTCCAAAAAAATTATCATGTGTGGTATCACAATGGAGAAAAAGCTCAAGTGTTGAATGAAATCGATTCAGCGGAAAAGATTGGTATGAAAATTCTGATTTCTGATCGGTTTCCTTTTGTTTCTGAAGCTAGCTCCTCATGTAGACCAGTGCAAGATGAAATGAATAATGGAACACAATTCTCATCTATTAATCAGGATGATGACGTTGAGAGTGTTAGAAAGCTGATGGAAGATGCAAATACCCCAGTATATCAAGCATGTGGAAAAATGAGCAAACTTGTGTTTTTAATGTGATTATATCATGGGAAAACAATGTATGGATTTAGTAATATTGTGGTCGACTATCTCCTTACATTTATTAAGGATTTACTACCTGATGATGCATGTATTCCAGAAAATGATTACATGGCATCAAAGTTGGTAGACAAATTTGGATTTTCATCTAGTAAGATTCATTATTGTCTCAAAGACTATTGTTTGTTCTAGAAGGAGAATGCAGACTTGAGTCAGTGCAAATAGTGTGGCACATCAAGTTGGAAGACTAATAAAGACGGATCTCAATCTTGCATACCACAGAAAGTGATGTGGCACTTCCCTTTAATTCTCAGGCTTCAAAAAAAATTTATGTCAGAACAAATGGCAAAGAATATGAGATGGCATGCAGATGAAAGAAATAAGGATAACGATGAAATAGTTCATCCTACATATGGGTTGTCTTGGAAGAAATTGGATAGGTTACATCCTGATTTTGCAGCCGACCCACGAAATGTTAGATTGGGATTATCCTGTGATGGTTTCAACCCATTTCACCAAATGCATACTGCACACAGTTCTTGGCCTGTTTTCATTCACATTTATAACTTTCCTTCATGGATGTGTATGAAGAATCCGTTCACTATCCTGAGTATATTAATATCTGGATCCAGTGATCCTGGAAATGATATTGATATATACTTGCATCCATTAATAGAGGAGTTAAAAGAGCTTTGGATTGTTGGTGCACAAGCGTATGATGCATTCAGAAAGGTGTACTTTATGTTTCATGCAGCTTTATTATGGACGATAAATTATTTCCCTGCCTACGGAATGATGTATGGTTGGAGTAATAAAGGGAAATTATCATGTCCTATTTGTATGATAAATACACGTTTCCGAAGATTAAAGTTTTGATGAACTTTTATCTTCATAGGGCATCGACTTTTTCTACCAATGGATCATCCATACAGGAAAAATCGGAGACAGTTCGATAATGCCATTGAGACAGATGAGACACCTCAACGAATGTTAGGGACTGATATTGTTAAATAACTTGGTGATTTGAATTATGTTCTTGGCAAAATTCAATCAAATATCAGAAAGCAAAAGCATGCTAATTCTAATTCCAATAGCAATTGGAGAAAGAAAAGCATATTCTTTGAGTTTTCATATTGGTCATCGAATTTATTACGTCATTGTTTGGATGTAATGCATATCGAGAAAAACATTTGTAAGATGTTACTATTTTAAATGTCAAAGGCAAAACAAAAGGCGATTTGCGGTGTCGTCATGATTTGATGGATTGGGGTATAAGAGAAAGACTTCATCCTGAGTTAATTGGTCAAAATAAGTGGAAAGTCCCTGTTTCCTGTTATTCAATGACAAATGTGGAGAAAAAACAATTTCTTCAGGTCTTGGAAAGTTTGAAGGTTCCAGATGGTTATTCAAGTAATATTTTGAAAAGGGTGAATACACAAGATGTGAAACTCAAATCTCTTAAAACCCATGATTACCATGTCTTGTTACATGATTTGATTCCCATTTCCATTCACCATTTACTTTCACATAATGTTAGAATTGCGGTCATTAAGTTATGTCAATTTTATCGAGATCTTTCTGCCAAAAGATTGAGCAGAAGTGTTGTTCAGAAATTGCAGAGAGATGCACCGATTATTCTTTGCGACTTAGAGAAAATTTTCCCACCGTCTTTTTTCACATGTATGTTACATTTCACTGTGCATCTTCCCATGAAAGTTCTCTTTGGTGGTCCTGTTTCGAGTCGGTGGATGTATCCTACCAAAAGAATGATGTTTTCATTGAAATCCTATGTGAGAAATAAATATCATCCTGAAGGCTCTATTGTGAAATGCTATCTAGCACAAGAATGCATGGATTTCTGTTCATCGTACTTGGCTAACATCACTATGAGGTCTAATCGACTAATGAGAACTGAAGATGGGCAATATGATCCCATTGAGCCTTCATTTCCTTCACTTCCCCAAATAGGGGGGATATCTGGATCGTACTCATTGTGTACTTTAAGCAGGGAAGAGTGGGAAATGGCACATCGCATAGTATTATTCAATTGTGGTGTGCTTGATGATTATATCAAGTAAGTAAACTAATAAATATTTATTTTTTTCATTGTGTAATTTCTTTATATCTTCTGAAATTTTAATGCTTTCATATCTATAGAGAACATTTAGAAATTATAAAAAAGAGACATCGATCTCTATCTATTAAGAGGAAGGAACTGTTACACAACAAATAATTTTCTGCCTGGTTAAAGTCAAAGGTAATAGATTTCTTTTTCTTCTTCTCATAACATAATCACATATCTCTGTTTAATATTCTATGTTGGTATCTTTTAGGTTTTAACTCTACCAATGATTGAAGTATCAGATGAAATAAAAGAATTGTCCTTTGGTCCAAATGATGTGGTACGTGATTGTAAGTCAATGGTTTTCAATGGATTTAAATTTGTTATAAATAGTTGTGCAAAAAAAATGGCAACACAGCATGACGGTGTCACGATAAGCGCCACAACAGATTGTTATGCGAGTGCATCGGATAGGCATCCTCGATAAGAAAATATATCATATTACGGTGTTGTTTAAAGAATCATTTTATTAGATTACTATGCACATGGTCGTGTCGCAATGATGAAATGAAAGTGGTTTGATTCAATGACACGACAAGGAATTCATATTGATAACTGTGGATTTAGAGTGATTGATATGAACCGCCAGCTTCGTACCGATGAACCTTATATTCTTGCGTCACAAGCTAAAAAGGTGTTTTATGTAAGTGACCTGTTACAACCACAATTTGGTGTTATTGTTGATGTTATTCCTAGACATATTTTTGACGAAGGAATGGATGAAAATGATGTTGTGGATGAACCTGTCGGTATTTATTCAAATGTTGCATTTGATGATACGGATGATGCAATTGTTAGAACAGATTGTGAACCAGGAATTGTCACAGACCCCACAAAGCGTTGACACATTTGTAAGTATTTACCTGATATTATCACAATATTGTATGTGTTTTTTTTAACTTCCATACATGATATCAAAATAACTAGTATATTTTATACCATTATCGAATATAAAACTATTAATAGCCTCACCAATTTATGTTTAACCACTTCTCTAGTAAATCTTGAACATAGAAAAGTCTTGATATTTTATCAATATAAATATCACACATGAAAATGTATCTCATTGTTTTATGATACAATTGTATTATTTAACATTTTTCATTATTTATATTTATTTTAGAATATTATTTTAAATTTTCAGGTCAAAATGTCTAATTATGATGATACTAGAAGAAGTAGAAGAATACCGAGAAACGAACAACGTAGTTCTCCTCCTGGAAACAATGTAAGTACAAATTATGTTTGAATATTATTTTCTTTCATATTATTTATCTTGTTATCGTTCATTTTATTTTATCATCTATGTTATTTTAGGCTTCATCATCGAGGAGACGCTTGGATTATTCCACTGAGGATGATATTGTGGCGGGGGGTACTGATTCTACAGGTCAGCCTACTACTATGCCGCTTGAGACACCAGGAGGCCATCCTCCCATTATGCCACCTCCATATTATCCATACCCACCTTTTTTGTATCCCTTTTTGCCTGCACCCACATCGGATGGTAGTTCTCAGACTCCCATCCCTCATTTTCCATTCCCACCATCCACTGTATAGGGTACTGTGCCCCCATATATCCCACTACCATATCCATATCCATATCTACCCTCATCTATACAGGGTTATCCATCAAGTTTTCTACCTCCATCAGTACACTTTGCATCTACTATACATAGTACTCCTGTAGATATCTCACCTACCATGGAGGCTGCCCCCCTCCAGACGCAGCACTTCAGGGGTCAACAGATCCCCCATCTACTGGTATTTGTTTAAACATTACTATTACTAATTAATTATAAATTCATATATATAATTTTCTTTTATTTTTGGTTTCATGATTATCTCCATCCTCTACCAGACGATGAGGCCGCACAAAAATGCGTGAGGTTTGGAATCAGAACACGCAAATCATAGTTGATTGCAATGAGGACAATGCTATAATTAATAAAAATGGCACAGAATGTAAAAGTTTTATGGGAACACTTGCTAGACACAACAATATCATTCCAGTTCAACCGATAAGTTGGAGGCAGTTGGACAACAAATAAAGGACAACGCCTGGGAAGATATTTGGGTAAGTAATGTTAATCACCTTTTATATATATATAAATTTATAATATTTTCTTAACAAATATTATGTCCATTGCAGCTTCAATATAATTTTCCTGATGGAAAAAATGAAAAGGCTATAAGGATAATGGATTTAGGTGAAATGTGGCGAGCCTACAAGTATGATTTATATATTGGTTGGAAAAAGAGAGTTAGTATAGAGCTTGAAGAAGTACCGGTGATTCAAGATTGCCCAATATCACAATATAAAGAGATGATCAGCTATTGGAAGAGTCCAGCGTTTAAGGTGTTTGTTAAATTTATATATATATTCATTTATTTATTTGAAAACGATTTTAAATTACTTGTTTTATTTATGTTAGTGAATTTATATAATTATTTGTTTATAGGAGAAATCAAACAGAAATAAAACAAACAAGAGTGCAATGAAACACATTTATACTCGTGAACACACTTCATTACCAGATCATGAGCAGACACAGGTAATTTAACATTTAAAATATTTAGCTTTGTTTAGTGTAATTTTTTAACTTCCAATTTTGATTTATTTCTTTGTTTTCTTCCAGAAAAAGGCATCGAATATCAAGGGTCACATTCCTCGCTCAACTTTTTTTTGTACAAGCCAGAAAAGGAAAGATGGTACTGTGCCAAATCCCGATACCGAGAAGGTGATTGTAAGTATATTTCAATTTCTTTAATTTTTACTGAATTTAATTCCTTATATTATTTTATCATTTTAATTTATGTTATATATCAATCAACAGAATACTTTAGAGGAATTGGCAAAAAATAACCTAACAATTTGGGCCCAAACGATCATCTACATCTGGTATTAGGAGATGAGCATCAGGGTAGAGTGCGTTGTCGAACTAGGAAGAAGATTATACCATCTCGATACTGGTCTACTAACGTTTCTTCGAGTACCGGTTCTGGTTTTGTCACAGTGGAACAAATGAATGCCGCAATCAAAGAATCAAGTCAAAAATCAGAATAGGAAATAACTGTAAATATGATGAAATTTATGTCTGCCCTTTCTTCTACACTTCCACCAGAATCAGCTGCAACGGTTGATGCCTTTTTTATGTTGATGTGTTCTGCTAATGTAGATTCTTCTGTCGGAGCCGGAGCTGGACCTAGTGCTGGACCCAGTGCTGGTGCCGGTTCGAATGCAGATTCCAATGATGATGTTGGTGGTGTGAGAGGTGGTGATGGTGTTTTTGTAGGAGGTGTGGATGAGGGTTATCATGATTCTGATGATACTGATATTGAGACTCACTTTTGATGTAAATTGTATTTTTGGATTGGTAATGTATGATGAGTTCCATGCATCTGATTACACTGCTTTTTTGATCAATATCATTAATATTTACCATATCTTATTGGGAATGATAATGACTACTAACCTGTAGATCTACCTTAAGCTAACTATGTCTAGTATTAGATATAGCCCTACCGTCATGACTTCTCAATCGATAGGTTTCTTTAACTACCTCATTTAAAGCCATGTATTCAAATTCAGTAGCTGAAAGTGAAACAATAGATTACATATTTAAATTCTATAAATGAAACCTCCAAATTCAGTAAACACATTAATAGTTAAGGATTTAAAATTTTCAACATTAAAAGTATAGTTAGCATCAACCAAACCACAAATAATTTAAGTAGTATCCACAAACTCCATTTTCATGTGAGCATCAAATGTCGCTGTTTTTCTCCTCCTGAAATTGAAACTACTATACAGTCAGCGCTTCATCTCCCAAGGATGTATCTGTATTTGATCTGTGCTGTTTTGTATATGGTTTTTGACCTTAAGTCTCTTAGTGAAATGATATATTTTTTCCCCCACACAACCGAAAGATTCATGATCTGCTTTAATGCGTTGAGACTTATTTCATTTTGTATGTCACGTTCAGGGAAGATTTTAGAAAGCAGTTCAAATAAAAACACCCCAACAACAAATCTATATCAGTGGTAAGCGACTTCATGTTCCTCGTTGAAGCTATGGGGGTATTTTATTTGATCTCTCACAGATTATTACTGCTCAAATCTTCATGTTTGTTTCATGAAAACCAGGTGGGCAAAGCTGGTGGATAGAAATGGAAGTCCATGACCGAAGCCGTAAGATTCAGACAAGTCAAAATCAGAGGTCCATGATGAAGATGAAGATGAAGAAGAGGGAAGCGAAGAGGTTTTTGATAACATGAGCTATGTGTGTTTCATGGTGTCTTGTATTTATTTGAATATCTGGTTTGCAGGAGGACGAGGAGTAGCCGTTGGGAGAGAGTAAATGCATGGCGTACCCTTTGTTTATTTTTGTGTTTCTCAGTATTATGTTTCATACTATTTATGAGTAGCGATGTGGAGTGTTAGAGAATGACTATTTTTCTAATTGTAATTGATGGTCAGAGCACCGTCTATGTCTTCTAAATCCCTGAATAGATTCTGCTATCTCCATTTCATCATAACTGCATGTTTTTCTGCTTCGTTGTGTTTTTGAAATGTTGTTTCTTTACTGGATCCAATTGATTTAGCTAATTATCCATGCTAACTTTTATCCTTTAAAGCTTAGCTTAGCTAGAGGGTCTTATCTTTTACATCTTTGCAAGATTACTTTGTTGGAAGACCTTGCATATAGTGCTCAGTTAGTGGTGTAGTACCATGTTACAATGCCACTAGTGTTCTATTGAAGTTTATAATATATCCAATACATTGCGTACTAACTGTAATCCTTATTAAGTGATAACTTGATCCATTGTTTGCTTTTCATTATGATTGTGCCTTGTGTATTGTCTTGATTTTCATTATTGTGGCGTATTGGTTTAAATTGCATTGTAATGGGATGCTATGGGGAATTTGATATCGTATGAGCGTTGTTGGGTGAACCTTTGGGCTACAGTTTTAGGTTGTGTGATTCTCTAGGACTGTGTGCCGGTGGGGGGGCAGGTGGGGGGTAGGGGGAGGGGGTGTATAGGTGGGAGGGTAGGGGAGGGGGTAGGGGGGGTGTACAGGTGGAGGGCAGGGGGCAGGGAGAGGGGGAAGGGGGTGTGCAGGTGGGGGGGTAGGGGGTGTGCTAGGGCAGGGGGAGGGGTGTGTGCAGGTGGGGGGGGGCAGGGGGAGGGGGGTGTGCAGGTTGGAGGGCAGGGGAGGGGGCAGGGGGGTGTGCAGGTGGGGGGAAAGGGGCAGGGAGAGGGGGCAGGGGGGTGTGCAAGTGGGTTCTACCCTACACTATCAATATGTGTAAGCTTACATGATGTACTTGAAAACACCTACATTTATAGTTTTAAATATATGAAATCCCTCACATGGCCAAGCTCCATCACCACTCTTCGTCCACAACATCTCATTGTCAACATGTCTAACTCAAAATCACTTTAGGGGTGTCCATTAATCTCCCCATCTTTTCAACAAATAATCTTGGGAAAAGACCACACATTTTGTCAAAAAATACAACACAACCCAAGGGGTGTCAAATTGAATCACTATCCCCTCATATCTTTCATGTTTCCCATCGATAGTGGTGCAACCTACTCCATTATGGAATACTCAACAAATATAGAATAATATTACTCCAACGATTCTGTTGTGTATGTATTGAATGAAATTGGATTTCATTTGAACAAAAATCCTTTATTAACGATCATGTTATTCAGTATTGGGATTTACATATCAATCTGAATATTCTTTGTTCATTTTTGATTATGGAGTTATGTATCATTTATCATGTGCAGTTGACACATTGATCACATATCAATCTAAAGTTGTTATATATTACTCTTTTTCCTATTATTTACTTATAGGTGGTTACTTATGATGAGTTTGATTCTACCCACCACTATAGAAGGCAGTGAGTTCAACATCGGATTCAGGTAAGGATTCTTCCATTTTTATTCTTTGGCTCAATTTTAATTTGGGTTTTTGTGATTTTTGGGTTCCCTATCTTTTTGCAGTGCGTTTTGGATCTTGTTGAGGACAGTGAAGCACCACATGACTGGGATATCCTCTCAACCTGCGGGCATGAGGCCTTCTAAAAGTTCATCACAAGGCCCGGCTCCTTGGTTCAGTTTGGGCCAGGTTAGGTTTGCTAAGTTAATTTTTATTGGGTTCATTTTTTTTTGTTTATGTCAATTTTAACAGGTTCATTTTGTTCGATTTGGGGATATTCGGTTCAATTAAATTAATTTTAGATCCAATCAGGTATGTTTCATTAGTTTCATTTTTTTCATGCTCAATTATGCTTTATTGAAGTCAGTTTTGATTGGTTTGAGTCAGTTTGGTTACATTATTTTCAGTTTGGTTCAGTTTTATCTTTTTCAAAACCATTTGGTTTGGTTCCACTTTACTCAAATTGGCTTGATGATGTTTGATTTAGTTCTATTCATATTAGTATGTTTTTGATTAGTGTAGTTAATTTGACTGGAATTTTTTGTATAATACCATATATTAGCATGTTTTTGGTTTTCACAATTCAATTTCCCCACCTCCCCCCGCTCCCTTCACTCCTGGCCGGAAGAGGCTGCCCTCCAGATGTCGCTGGACCGGGCCAACACGTCGTGGTCACGCCACGGTCACGCCGCGGTCACGCCGCGGTAATGTCATGATTTGGCCCTACTCCAGCCACATCCAGCCCACACCACCCCCCTTCCACCTTCATTTTAGCCCGCTGTCACCAACATTCCAACCCGCAATAGCCCCCCCTGCCACCTTCGAATCAGCCCACACCATCCCCGCAGCACCTACAACCAGCCCCCTTCCACCAGCATTCCAGCCTCCTCCCGCTCCCTTCTCTCCTGCCCGGAAGACGCTGCTCTACGGATGTCGCTGGACTGGGCCAACATGTCGCGGTCATGCTGCGGTCACGTCGCGGTCACACCATGGTAATGCCATGATTTGGCCCTTCCCCAGCCACATCCAGCCCACAACAGCCCCCTTACACCTTCATTTTTAAGGTGTTTTATGGTTTTTAGATTTTTTTTAGGGTTTTTAGAAGTTTTACATTTTTTTTGTTTTTTTGCAAGGAAAAAATACTACTATAAATATCAATGAAAAGATGAATGCAACATATCACTCAAAGGTGAAACGACAGTTGACCCAAGAGCCCAAATTCATAGCTCAACCATATCAAGACATGGTAACCAAGAAAAGTACCCATTAAACACAAATAAACCAAGAAAATAAGCAAACACAAGACCCTACAATGTCCAACCAAATAGAAACCGGATGGTGAGGTTCGCTTCCAAAATGGCAAAGCAACATCCACGAATGCAGCAAAAAAAATAGTAACAAAACCATGACATCATGAATAAATAACCAAGAAGTCATAGACTGTAAGCACCAGTAACAGAAACTAGGGAATAAGGGAACATCTAAGATCCTCCCCAAGCCCTTCCATACTCCAAGAGAGGCAACTAGCATCACCATTAATCGCATCCAGTAGGAGATGGGCACACACAAAACTAACAGGAGACAGGGTGGATCCCCCTCCCATCCAGTGGCACTCGAGCACTGTAGAGACATCACCTATGAACTCATAGAAAGTAGCGACAGAAAGACCCATGAACCCAGCAAGAAATACCTACAAGTGAAAAGAATATTCCCAAAAGGAACAATCCAACCAAACTGCAAGAAAAACTTAGAATCTATATCAACCAAACCGATAAACGCACACTCTAACACACCACCAACCACTGACACTACCCAATCCACTCACTCACACACACACAGACACACACACTCACTCATGAAACACCACCCAAGAAATCTCCACTCAAATCCCAATAAAGTAGCAACAAGAAAAGAAACTGGAATCCCCCCCAATCAATGACCAGCCCCTAACCACCTATAAGAAACCACTCCCACACACCATTCCATATGAACCTGCACTACACCAAACAAAAAAATAACCAACAAAAACTTTCACCATGTGACAAAAAAGAACAACTCTAGCACACCCATGACACTTGACCACCGAACCCAGCAAAGACCAGCCCCATGCAAAGCAACCTGCAAACTAGCTGACGCCCACCCAATAGACTTCTAACGAAACTACTCCCAAACCATCCTAATTTACACCTCAAACCAGCCAACTCCACTCCTCCATCCATCAACACCCAAGCACCACTGGAAACCTTATCCCACACCAGCCCTAGCATGACCACCAATCAATGACCAAGGAATCCCCAAGAACCTATAGAAAACCTAGGAGAGTAGGCACGCTATTCCCTTCACCCCACCAATCCACGAGCACACTAGAAGCAAGCCACAACCCAAATTCTCTTAGAAACATACTCTAAAAAAGACAACATGCAACCTCAATAACCAAGAGACACACACCATCCACATGCCCCATCAAGAAACCACCTGCACCGAGAAACCCATCCAAACCATCAACTCAGAAACCATCAAAAAAATATCCAGACAAGAAACATTGCAAAATACTATAGCCTACCCAATGAACAACCATGAAAAAAGACCAAGCCTCACAACAAGCTGCCTAAACCAAATACCATTCAAGGGAATCCCACTCCAACCGAGCCTGCATCCAACACAAGGGAAGCCATAAGACCTGCAAGAAGAAAACAAAAACCAAGGAGGAATCATTCATCCACAATATTATCCCCTTCCAAACTAGAAGAACACGCCTCTATGGGTCGGCCACACTAAGATGCACCAAACACAGCCTATAATGAGAAACCAACAAAAGATATCTGATACCAACACCAGAAAAACAAAACACAAAAACCCACAAAAAACCATCAAATCCACTTCAAGATGCTCCAAAACTAGCATGCTCCATGCCTCGACGAGAAACCAGTGGAAGGAAAGACAACCAGTAACAACAGAAGCCAGAAACCAGCCCAAGCATCACAACAGCTGCACTGCCAACACATCCCATATACCCTGCAGAAGACCCATTTCTAGCAGCACCAGTAGCTCCATCCAGAGACCCCAACACCACAAAATCAAGGCTACCTATAACTAGATGAAGGCCTAATAAGAAGAGAGTCCCACAACACATGAAACCACACCTGAAAGTACCACAAAGCCACCCACAACCAACTCCAACCACATGAAACAATAGCCAACGACCTCACAAGTCCAGAAACCAAAGACATAAAAATGGAAGGCACAACATCAGACTTCACCAGATCCAAGACACTCCATGTACACACATCCAAACCCTGCTCTAACAAGAGTATCCCAACCCCATCCAACATCACCTCAACAAAACCCTCAAGTCCAACAACCAGAACCCTCACCCAAATCCCAACAACAAGCATCTAGTTACCTCTCAACCCAACAGGGGGGAGGGGTGTTGTCCAGGGGAGGCTTTGCAGGGGGAGGGGGCTGCAGGGGGGTGGGCTGTGCAGGGGAGAGGGTGGGGGATATTTTTTGGGGGGGAGGGGGGTTGTCCAGGAAGGGGGGGGGGCTGTCCAGGAATGTCTTTACAAGGGGGGAGGGGTCTGTCCATGGGGGGCTTTGTAGGGGGGTTGTCTACTGCAAGGGGAGTGGGGGGGCTGTCTAGGGGGGCTTTA
The DNA here is from genome assembly GCA_963277665.1 of Viscum album. Lineage (NCBI taxonomy): Eukaryota > Viridiplantae > Streptophyta > Magnoliopsida > Santalales > Viscaceae > Viscum > Viscum album. The sequence goes on from OY728164.1 coordinate 1,071,320,614, forward strand.
CAGGGGTGGGGGCTGCAGGGGGGAGGGGGCTGCAAGGGGAGTGGGGAACACTAAGGAGATTATGTTTCATTAAAGGACGGGGACCCACCATATATTACATAAGGTGATGATGGATTGATTATCTAACTCTATAATAATGGATCATATTCCCTCAACCTTGCACCTATTATTTTTTCCTAAGAATACATCTACTTCTCTCTTTTTGACTAGCTCTAAAAATGACTCTCTCTGTTGGAAAATATGAAAAGAACAACTAGAGTCTAGGACCCACTCTTGATTGAGTGTATAAATGGACACATTCAATATTTAAACAAATTTCATATCCTGAATCAACCAGAAAATACAGGTTAGTGGGCTGTTTGGATTCTAACTCACGCATGAGTTTCCTACGCTCGGGCTTAATGTGCCCAAGTTTACCATAGTGAAAACATATTACTTTTCTATCCATAGAGATTGTCCTATATTTGGGTTATTTATTATTCTTATTTTTGTCCCTACTTAATTGTTTTTTCTTACCTTTAGTTTAAGGTCTCCCCTTGTGAAAAACTCTTATCCTCACCTTTTATTTTTGTTCTAGAATGCAATTCCTTAGACAAATGGGCTGATTTGATATCTTCTAATGTTAAATAGACTCAACCATACATCATGGTCGTAACAAGTGTTCTATATATATTTTCAAGAGTGATTAATATGATCATTTCTGGATCCTCATCATCTACATAAACATTAATATTGTCTAAATCTAACATGAATTTATTAACCTCATCTAAATGGTTTTTTATAGATGTACTAGGGGGTGTGCTGGGGCAGGGGGAGGGGTGTGCAGGTGGGGGGAAGGGGGTAGGGAGAGGGGGCAGGGGGGTGTGCAGGTGGGGGGGGCAGGGGGGTGTGCTGGGGTAGGGGGAGGGGTGTGTGCAGGTGGGGGGGGGGCAGGTGGGGGGGCAGGTGGGGGGGCAGGGGGAGGGGGGTGTGCAGGTGGGAGGGCAGGGGAGGGGGCAGGGAGGTGTGCATGAGCAGGGGGTGGGGGGTGCTGGGGAAGTCATCCCAATAGCCATCACGGTTCACCGTGCTGGATTTTTTTTATGCAGTGGAAAGCCCTATATCCACGGTTCCAAACCGTGGCTATAGGGCTTTAGCCACGGTGACTGTGGATTTTACTGGAATCTATCAGGATGACCCTATAGCCACGCCAATACCAGCCACAGTTCATGAAACTGTGGCTATAACCTATAGCCATGGTTTTGGGGCCTATACCCATGGTTTAGAACTGTGGCTATAGCCCAAATTTCCAGTAGTGTGACGTCCTTGTTTTGTGTTCTAGGAGGGTAGTGACGACCATGCTCCAGACATGGTGGGCCCTGAGCTTCCAGTATTACTACCAAGAGTGAAACTTTATGAACCACCTATTGTACCTGATATAGGAACTGATGCTCATCTATTTGATAGGTTATTATATCTAATAAAGTCCATGCAAGGTTCTCCATGAACTACACCTACGATGGATGATCTGAACCATGAATTCTAAAAGTACCATCCTACTACCTTCTCAAGGGATGGCGGTCTACTAGCTATTGAGTCTTGTCTAGAGGCCACTTTGTCTATCTTTTAGAATATAGAGATGCATATATAGTGGAGGTTCAATCTTTATTCTTACATGATGCATGATTCGGCCAAGCACTGGTGGTATGTGTTTAGGTAGGCCGGTCACCATCAGGGCATAGTATGGGCTGATTTATAAATTGCCTTCTAGGATTAGTTCTTTACTCAAATGCTAAGAGATAACCAATCTAGAGATTTCATGAATCTAAAGTAGGGTACTATGTCATATATGGAGTATTTAGTTCATTTCACTGAGTTGTAGCGCTTTTCACCGATTTTAGCTAGCGATAAACTTTTGTGTGCTAGAAATTTAGAGGATGGGCTTAATTATTCCATTTATACTCAGGTGAATGTATTTCTCCTACCCACCTTCTATGAAATAGTTGATCAAGGTCTTATCAATAATCAAAACCTAAGGTATGTTGATAGTACCGAGTATAGAGGATCAGTGTCGAAGTAGGCTAGTAGTTCTTCTAGTAGCAGAAATCAATCCCTTGAGGTTTCTTGTTAAGGAAGTGGCATCCAGAGTACCTATAATGATAGATCTGTAGTGTGTCATTAGTGTGGAAGATAGGGGCACCTAAATCCTTAGTGTGATAGAGACCCTATGGAGTGTCAGGCTTGCAGCCATATGGGGCACCTTCAGAGATTCTATAGGACCTTTCCATAAGATTATGGTGGAAGAGGATCTGCACCAGGTCTACCTTCAGGGATATGTTATTTTACGATGTGTCAGGCAGGGGGTTGGAGTAGCACCGATAGGACTAGATGAGGAGGAGGTTGTAGCCATGGTAGCAAGAATCTTGATCACCAACAATACCAGTAGAGAGGTCATGATCATGGTAGTCTAGCTATTGCACAAGGTCATGAATCAGGTCAGTTTCATGTACTATAGATGATACTTGAGGATCATTTTGCAGAAATATCTACAATACGAGGTACTATTCTAGTATCCACCACTATAGTAGCTACTTTATTTGATACATGTGCTTCACACTCCTTCATCTCCTTATCTATAGTGTAAATTATTGGGCTATAAATATAGTATTACTATGGTGTAATGACCCTAGATACATCGTTGGGGGTATGGTCAGAGGACATACACTAATGTAGGTAATGTACCCTAGAGGTATCCCTTCTTGTGGGACCTCTTTGTTCTCAAGATGACTGGATTTGATGTCATTATTGGGATGGATTGGTTGGTTATATATCACAGCTTTGTATAATTATATCACTACAGGGTGTCGTTTACATCACCCAAGGGTAGTAGTTATCTACACAAGGGTGGGTGGGATGTCAAGGCTAGTAGAGTTGGATCAGAGCATCATGGGCTAGGTGGAGTGACTGCCCAGATTGCCAATCTCTTCGTGGTGGATTATGGGTTACATCAGACTGATTTCCCTCTGGTAGTAGATCATTTCATGGATGTTTTTCCCAAAGTTTTTTTGGATTGCCTCCTGAGAGAGAGGTATATTTTACGATTGATCTCATTCTGGGAGCAGCTCCAGTTTCCATTCCCCCATAATAGATAGAACCTATTGAGCACTAGGATCTCTAGAATAAGTTTTGGGACTTAGAGGCCAAAGGTTTTATATGGTCCATTACATCCTCCTGAGGTTTGCTCATGGTTTTCACCAAGAAGGTAGATGGGACCCTTCCTTTATGAATGGATTTTGGATGGTTGAACTATATTATGGTCAAGAATTGGTATCCACTACCACGTATAGATGATCTTTTAACCATATCTAAGGAGCTAGTGTTTTTTTCTAAGATTGGGTTATCATCAAGTACGATTTGGTCCATCATACATACCTCATACAACTTTCCATAATAGGTATGGTCTGTATGAGTACCTCGTTATGTCATTCATCCTCACGAACGCACCCACTATTTTCATGGATTTGATGAATTGGATGTTCCACCCCTATATGAATTCTTTTTTCATGGTCTTTGTGGATGACATATTGGTGTATTCTCACACTCGTAGCGACTATGATAAGCACCTTGAGATATTTTTGAGTACATTGATAGAGCACCAACTTTATTCCAAGATTTCTAAGTGCCACTTCTGTATTGAACATTTTTCACTTCTTAGGTCATATTATCTCATATTCATGAGTCTTTGTTGACCTAGAGAAGGTTAGTACTTTGGTAACCTGGGAGAAGCCCAAGAATATGTTTAAAATATGGAGTTTCTTGGGATTGGTTGGATATTACAGGAATTTCATACATGAATTCTCACACCCTGATTCACCTCTTACTAGTCTTACAAAGAATTTTTAAAATTTATTGTGGTTAGAGGAGTGCAAGAAATCCTTTTAGGAGCTGAAAGGGTGGCTTGTCTTGGAATTTATTCTGATTCTATCAGAGCCTATAATAGGTTGTATAGTGTTCTTTGATGCATCAAACATCATCCTAGGATTAGTGATGATGTATGAGGATAGAGTTGTTGCATATGGATCTCAACAGTTGAGGCCTCATGAGAGAAACTACCTAACACATGACCTTGAGCTAGAAGCAGTTGTCTATGCCTTACATTTCTGGAGACATTATCTGATGGGTGAGCACTTTGCGGTGTATAAGAACCAAAATATCCTTAAATATGTCTTTAAATAGTGTGAATTGAACCTCATACAATGGATATGGTTCAAATATCTTCATTCCTTCAATTTTTAGTTTTCTGATATGCTTGGAAAAGGTAATGTGGTAGCTGATGCACTGAGTCTAAAAACTCAGGGACTTACTATAAGTGAATCCAGTGAAAAATGGAAATTGATGTACCTCTTCTCTGAGATGTATCTATAGTTTCATGATATTCATGAGAATTATTACGTCTAAAACTTAATAGTTACCTCTTCCCTCCTTGATAAGGTGAAGAGAAAGAAATTTTTAGATCCTAAAGGCTTGGTTATCCATAAGAGTATTTTAGGAGATGCTCCACCTCTAGATTGGTCTGTGAAAAAATATGGCATCCTTCATGTACATGGAAATGTATGGGTTCTTATAGATATGAGATAGGAACTGATGCGTGAGTCCCAATATTCTCATTGGGATTTCATCTAGGAATTTCCAAGATTTATCGAGATATGCAATGCATGTATTGGTGGTTTGGGATGAAACATCAAATAAAAGGCTTTATAACTAGGTTTTCCACCTATAAACATGTAAAGGTAGAGTGAAAAAGAATTGTAGTAATGTTACAACCTCTTCTAGTCCTAGAATAGAAATGGTAAGATGATTTCATGGACTTTTTAGTTGGCTTACCTAGGTTGCCGAGAGGTAGCAATGTTTTATTGGTAGTCATTGACTGACTGATGAAAGTATCCTACTTACTTACTATCTAGGATACTTTATCAGTTGATGAATTGGGAATATTTTATTTCTATGAGATCATCTGACTACATGGGGTCCCTTGCACTATCATTTCAGATAGGGATTCTCATTTCATGTCGTGGTTTTGGAAAGGGTTACATAAGTCTATGGGTACACAGATTCTTCTAAGCATTTCTTCTCACCCTCAGACTGATGGATAGTTAGAATGGATGATACAGGTTCGAGAGGACATGCTATGGGCATGAATCCTTGAATTTGGTAGTTCTTGGGAGAAGCATATCCTTCTCTTTAAGTTTACCTATAATAGTAGATTTAATGTAACAATTTGTATGGATCCTTTTGAGTACTTATATGGTAAGTTGTTATATTCACCTTTGTACATAATAGAGGTAGGAGAGGAAACTCTACTAGGTCCTCATGTCATATAGGAGACTTTGGAGTAGGTTTAACTGATCAGGAAGTGTATGTATACTACTCAGTATAGACAAAAATCTTATATCAATCTTCATCGATGAACTCTATAGTTTAAGGTCAAGGATCATGTTTTCCTATGGGTATCACCTAGGCTTGGGAATAAATGGATACAGAGGCAATGGAATTTTTCACCTCGCTATGTAGGGTTGTTTGATATTCTGGAGAGATTTGGGACGATAGCCTATCATTTCTACTACCTCAGAGTTATTGTTCCATGCATGATGTCTTCCATGTTTCATATCTTCACTATTATCATGTTGACCCATATCATACTTTTGATCCTGAGAAATTTGAGTTAGATTCTGAAGCTTCATTTGAGGAGTATACTATACACATCATTGATCAGAGCACAAAGGCTCTTTGAGGCTAGTCTTTCCCTCTAGTATGGGTTCTATGGAAGCACGACCATGTATAGGATGAGACTTGGGAGTGAGAGGCCAATGTACATTACTAGTTTCCATATTTTTTCTTAGATAGTGTTTCTGCTCCCTTGGAAGGTGAGCTCAGGGACAAGTTCCTTTAAGAGGGAAATATTGTAAGAACCTGATTTTTGGATCAGGTATGAATCCTCTTAAATTTTGTCTAATTATTTATTTTTGACCTAATATGGATTCCTAATGAGTTCACAGGTGTATTGGGGGTTTATGGGGATTTTTCGGAGCCCAAATCCCATTTTTTGGGAGAAATAGGTTAGCTACATGGTTAGAAGAGACTGTGTAGGGCAGGCCATATGGTTAGTTCTAACCATTATAGTCTGGATATTAGGGTGATACATGGCACACAATTTTCCCTAACTATGAGATAGGGGACACATGGTCATGAAAAAGGCTGCATACATGTTTCAGAGGTGTTTTTCATGGTTGGAACATGGTTTCCATAATCGTGCAGCCTAACTATATGGATGCGCCCTCCATATGGAATATAGTGCATGGTTTGTCCAACCATGCGGACAAACCATCCAATGCCCATTTTGGGTGATTTTAACAAAATGACCTTAAATGAATATATTTATTAACCCTTTATTATTATTTATTTTCCAGTAGACAACCACCCCTCTTTGCTCCCTTTAGAAATCCTTTGAAATAATAACCTAGGAATTGATTATAATCATCCATCTGAAGTCTGATCGAAGCATTTTTTGGCTCGTTGGATCCGCACTGTTAAGATATTGATTCCTTTTTATCCATTTTAAATTCTTATTTCTATCAACGACACTATTTAGATATAGGCTCATATTCCCTATTTTCAGGGAATTGATCCATTATTCAGATCTCTTCTAATCTAGGCCAAACTAGATGCTGATACAAGATGAGGAGAGTCTTAAAAGTATGAGGTAGGTGGTCTATAAATCATCCCTCAAGATTCTTCATTTTATTAATTGTTTTGTGTTCTTGCCAATTTCATCAGGCTCCATCTGTTAAATTAATGTGACTTACTTATAGTCATTATAAATTTGTTCTAATACTCTTTTTAATTGTGTTATCCATCATTGGTGGTTATGTACACAACACCAACCACCCCATATAGGGTGATTCCCATAATTAGGCTTTTAGTGCATTAACATGTTCGTCAGCTCCACCGTTCGGGTGTGTGGATTGACCCTGTTATTGGTAAGCCTAATAAATTTGATGAATTGTGAATTGATATATGGTTAGTACCATATATTATCATCGCTTAACCCTTCTAAGTTAAGTGATTCAATTTGTAAAATCAATTACAAATAGAAATGGAAAATATAATGTATATATATATTTTCCAAATGGAATGTAATTGTATGACTTGGATGAACACCCATAGTACACCTTTCCATGTTTATGGAAGGTAGTAGAGTGAACCTAATGAATTAAATGATTATGAAATAAATGAATTAATTGAATGGTTTCATGCCCAGTTAGCCTTTTCACACTAATGAAAGGCAATGTCTTGGACCAAATGAATTATGAAGAGGTGTGATTATTACATGGTCTATTTAATTAAGTGAATTGAATATATGGATCCTAATGAATATGAACCTATTTGCTATAATAAGACTAGTCAGGCTCGATCTCTCCTTGGATTTTCAAGGGAATGACTTGAGCACTTATGGATGCCATTCTAATTCAAGGATGCAAGTTTCCAAGGGTGAGACCCACCTTGGAACCCGATCCTCGTCTATCAGTGGATACCCGATTTGACATCGTAGGATCCCTCCTTAATTATAATAGGATTCCTTGGATACACTCTTTGGATATAGAGTGAATTTTATGGAAATTAGGAACCTTGGATACACCCTTAGGAATAGTCAGTGCTTATCCCATTTTACCTTGGATGTATTCCTTGGACTCAGTTAGAATTACACTATTGTGGAATGCCTTGGAAGACACTCATTGGATTACACTATTTCCCTTATAGATAGGTTATAAATACTACTGAGTTGGAAACCCTTGTGGTCAAGGTTTACTTGGTTATTACCTTGGAACCTATTAAATATTATTATCATTACAGGATGCCTTGTTATGTCTTGGGTACCCTCACTATCATTGTCATGTCAGGATGTCATTGCTGGTTTTACATCATGTGACTTAATTATATAAACTAGAACACAATTAAATAAATTAAATGGTTACATTTTCAGACACTAGCTAAGGGATGAAGTAGTTACTTGGGTATTTATGTTATTGTACTGCTTTACTTTTATATATTCATTCTTGACCATTGTTTTAGTTTATATTAAATGGAAATAATATTATATACACCATTGGTAGTGGCCTTCTGAGATTTATCTCACAACATATTTGGGACACTATTAGCACCTAGAAATATTACATGTATGCATGCTTTGGAAAAGGGAAGCATACCGCTTTAGACACTTAATTGCTTGCTTGCATTAGGATGGATCTTGTAGCATATGACTGAGCTGGATATTAGGATGCAAGGGATAATTTTGGATTCCTTTTTGATACTTTTGTATAGTATATATTGTCTCCTACTTTGTATCCATTTTTTCCATCTTATTAGATACATGAAATATCAGCATCAACTTTTTTATATGATTATCAGTTATTTAGTTGTTTAATACTCCTATCAACTTATTTTGTTCTATATGTTTATTATATATTTCTTCTATTATTTACCAGTTATATGATACATCCACTGTGTTCCACTCTAGTAATGAGGGAATATTCTCCCCATAGACACACCCTGGTCCCTCGCTACTAGTTAAAAATCTCTGTTATTTGAGGATATGTGCTTGAGCTCATGTGGACAACTGGTATTGGGGAACTTCTGAGTGGAATACTGGTTCGGGATGTCACAATGAACAATGATAGTTTTCTCCCTTTAGAATCCTTGAATATTCCATTGTAACTTATGGGGCCTAGGTTACATTTGGAAGTAGCAACCATGTTGAATTTTATCTGGCCAATATAGGGGGGTTGCACAAACAATAGGAATGAATCCATTGTATTTTTTAAAATTACATTGAATGCACATCCTATAAAAAATATCTAATTCAAAAATTGAATTCCAAGCCAAGACTGTGATTATAGATGCAACCAGCTTAATTATAGATAGGTTTTTCCACATGGAGATTATCATATTGATCATATGGTAATTAAACATGTTAGTGTTTCTATTCCACCATATTTGATTCCCTACTTCTTCCAAAATAGTCCCAAGTAAAATTTTAAACTAGATAGATCCCTATTTGATACTTTAATGATAAAATAAGGAGATAGTATAAGATATATCAAGAGGTTCCACTTTGAAGAGGTTAAACATAATTTTCAATAATGTCTTTGAAAAATTGCATTGAAATAATATATGCTCATTGGATTCATGGCCATATTTGTAGGTACTTCACATAGTGTATAGGAATAGATCAGTGATCATAAGGAATTTATCCATAGGTAGCTTGTGATAAGTCACCTTACAAATGAGATTGTATCAAGAAGGATTGATCCAGGATTTGTTGAATTGATTTAACCCGAAAGATAATCTCATTGGAATACCCATGTAAAAGCTATAGTGAAACTTTAATTTGAGAGTTTCATATCTTTCCAGATCCCAAATCAGAGTTTAATTATTGGAGATGAAAGAAAAATCATAAATTTCCTCCTTGTGAGGAGTGATAATCTATTTTAAGGGGGATTTAATTTTATCCATAATCTTCACATTAGGATCTTTCACCCGCCTATAAAAATAATCAACCAATAGAGACCCAATCCAATTATCCTTTCAGAAGTTGAGACTCAAATTTCTAGAAGTTATCCATCAACTATGTTCCATCACCTCTTTATAGGTATTTTTGATACCAATCCAAGTAGAGGAGAGGAGGTTTTTAATCTTTAAAAACCTCATTCAATTGACGAATTTGTGTTTAGGAAACTGGTTGTTATTTGAACTATCTATCACCATCCTTCATAAGAATTAATCATGAAGAGATTCACTGAACACAAACATGTTTTTAATACCCATTCCTACCTCTTTTAATTGTTTATAACATGGGTTCTATTTAACCATCACTGACTTTATTTCATAATAACTTCAACTCAATATAAATTTCATGATACCCCAATTAAATTTTTTTATCAACTAGGCCATTTACAAACCATAAAGGAATATAAAATCTTAGATATGGAAATTCCATTGATAAGATAAATCCTTCTAGTAAGAGAGAGATATTTACCTCTCAAATAGATTAACTGAACCTTAGTTTTGTTTGAAATATCCTTAAAGTGAGTATCCTTAGTCCTTCCCCAAAATAGTGGAATACCTAGATAAGTGAAGGATAGGTTTCCCTCTCTAATTATTAATCTTTTCTTGATGATCAGTCACCCATGAAAATTAAAATTATAGTATAAGAATATCTAGGATTTATTCTATTTTATGTGCTTATTAGAGATAGACCCATAATGCTCATCACCTCTTTGATAGAATCAATATTCCTTAAGCCTCTATAGAGGTCCAAAATTATATCATCAGCATAAAATGAGTGAGATGATTCCTTCACCCCTCTCCTAGCTTGATTGGACTTGATATTTCTCTTTTTAACCGTGTTAAGAAGGCATCTACTTAAATATTATTTGGAAATTCTAAAAATAGTGGAAGATAATTGGTCACCTTATTTGATTCCATGGGAGTAGGAGAAATATCCTTCATGAGTTCCATTCAATGGAGCAGTGATTCTAACCAATTTGAAAAAAGAGAGAATTGTTCCATTAAATAGGTCACTGAAACGAAACCTATAGAGGACCTCAATCATGAAATTCCAATTGATTGTACCAAATTATTTTTTGGATATCCATCTTGAAAGTAATACTCACATTATTAATATTATTCCTCAATATTTTGATAGATTTATGAGGCAGTTAAGAGGAAGTCCTAGATTTTCCTTCCATATACAATCCCATACTAGTTGAGAGAGACCACCATATTAATGATAATAGAAAGTCTAGTGGTTAACATTGTGGTTGAAATCTTATACACATTTTTATCTAAAGAAAAAATTTTGTAATAAGTGAGGGAATCTACATCATCAGACATAATAACTAGAACTATAAATTTAGAATTTAGTCCCTTAAGAAAAAAACTATTCTTGAAAAATATGTGAATCATATTCATTAATTTAACCTAAACAATATCCCAATACTCTTGGAAGAATAGATTGGTAAAGCCATCCAGACTAGGATCACTCCTTGGATTAAGAGAGAAAATAACTGCCTTGAAATCCACTAGGATCAAAAATATGATGAGCATCACATTATAGGGATTCCATATTTGAATTCATAGAGGTTAATAATGGAACCATTTTTGAATATATCCTTATAGTAAAAGAAAACTTTCTCCTTAATTTATTTCTTCCCAGTGATAATTTCACCTCCATTATTCAAGTAAGTAATGGGATTCAAAGTTTTCCTGAATCTCTAAAGTTATTTAAAAAATAATTAAATCTATCACCCTATTTTAACCATTCAATCCTAATGTTTTATTTTATTATTTCATCCATCATGGATATGTTCTCATTCAGACTTAAGGATAAATCCCCCTATCCATTGAATAGATTCATGTAAAACCATTCATCATGCCTAATTTTAAGATCATCCAGATATTTTTAAAAGGCCACAATATCCCCATCCATGGAAATATAATCATCCTTACTCAAATATATTAATATGGATGTCAAGTTTCTTATATTGAACACGCATGTATAGAGGTCCTCCGTACATTCATTATTATCCCATACCTCTTAGATAATCCCTCTATAATCTGAATGATTAACCCGAGAATTGTTGAATCTAAAAGGAAAGATCCCTTTTCCTTTTATTTATATTATTAGTCAGGATGGGAATTTGATCCGATTTTTTTTTCAAAAATGGTCTTTGATTGAATTTCCTCACACTATTTTGGGGCACTAAAATTAACAAAACTTTGATCCATCTTTCTAGCCACTATTATTATAATTAATTTCGAATAACAGGTGAATCTATCCCCATGCAGGTTGATTTCCACCAAGTTATTGCTATCAATATATTCCTTAAATTCACTACTATAAATATCAAGGTTAGGTTATCCTCTCCTTTAAGGGGTCCTTAATAATGCATTAAAGTCACTTATAATCACCCTATTCCTTGAATATCTTTCTTATGTTTACTAACTTCCTTATAGAGACCCTTATCCCTTGATAGTTAGTAAGATCATAGATAAACATTCAAAATAAATTGATTCCATCAATGCATATCATAGATGTGATCATTTGTTTATTAATCAAAACAATAGTCCAATTGGATACCTTCTTGTAGAATATAACCCAAAGAGGTTCCACTATATCAGTGGTCTGATCAATCACTACAATTTCAAAACCTAGAGATTCTAAATTCAGGCCTATAAAAGAACTAAAATGTTCCATTATCTTATTAATTTCAATCGTAAAGGTATTATGAATTAGGATAAAATTCATTAAGATGCAATAAGTTTTTATATTTTAAAGAACTTGACAATTATAATAAAGGATATTAATTTTTTACTAAGTTTGGATTTTTATTTCATTCCACTTAAAGATAGATTCTTGACACCCAATGATCCTTTCAGTTTCCCTTATTTTATAAATTATGCTATGGGGTAGAGGACTCTAATGAGGAATAATATGTTTCCTTAGAGACCGCTTGTGGTACTTTTCCTTTATTGTTAACAGTTTTTATGAATCGATTTGCACAAATTTTGATGTTAACAACTATGGTCATTTTTCCCTTTAGGTGAAACCTCCTTTGTTGGGAGAGATGTAAACTCCTTAGTAAGATCCAAGATTCCATATTTACTAAGATCCTTGTAAGAATGTTCTAAAGGATTATTCTATCCTGTGGGATCAAGCTATTTAGTGGAGGGATGGGAATTTTTCTCTTTATATAAGGGGCTCAGATGTTTCTCCTTAGCTAGTTTATTGTAATCTTTATTTATTATAGTCTCATCCATTTAAATAAAATATTGATTACTGGTATAAATAGATGGATTATTTTATCTACCATCCTCTGTTCCTCCCATGACCTTCTCCTGGGTCTCAGGCATAGCTTCAAGCTCCTGATCATCCCTACAATCCTCCCTCCCTTTGTGAAAGGCTTTGGATAAAATGTTAGTTCCAAAATCATCTTATTTTACATAGTTTCCTTCCTTTACCTTCAGAGTCTTATTAAATTTCTTAATATTATTTGAGTATGTAAAATCCCTTTCATTAATAGTTAGCCTATGAGATTTTCTCCCCGCTTCCTTAGGGTTAACTAGCTTCTTTAACTACAACTTATGAAGCTGCCTACACCTGGAATTCTCATGGCCTACAAACTTACAATAGTTACTAAAAGAAAGTGTAAATTCATATTCAAAATAAACTTCAATTTTTTCACCATTATCAATTAGATTAACACTAATGGGATTGGGATGAATGATATCCACATCAACTGATACTTTGGCATAATAACCAAACTTACCTTTAATTGTGTTTCCATCCAGCTTAAGGGGTTCACCAGTGCATGAGGTAATATCCTTCAAGATCTATGGATGATAGAGGAACCAGATGAGACCGTGGAACCTAACCCATATTTATGAATTTTTATGCTTTTGGTGGTGAGGATACAATATGATATCACATTCCAAGAGTTATAAAATTACTTGATTTAGGTTGTATAAACTATAATCCAAAGTTTTGGATCTTTGAATATCATATTGAAATACCAAATGAAAGTATCCCTTCCCAATGGGAATGATTTTACAGCTCTCAAAGGTCCGTATATGATTCAACTTCATCTTTAGTTCCACACATTTTAGGGTTTAATACCCTTCATGAGGATTAATATTTCAATCAAGTAATACCTATAGGAATCATGCCTTTCCTTGAGATCCCCTTGATTAACAGTAACATAAAAATTTCTATCCTAAAATCTTGAGATGTTGAACTCATGAGAAACCAACGTTGTAGGATCTCAATCCCAAGAGACTATATTTTTCAAAGCCTCTGTGAAGGATATTTATTTTACAAATAGTTTCCTATACTTCCTTTCTTCTTCTACATTTATTGGGATCAATTAATATGTAGCCATTACTGGTCAAAAGATTAAAGGCTAATGAGTCACTTTAGAATCTATAAGAAGCCACCATTAACACCTAATTCAATTAATAATAAAATTTTAATTAATATTAATTAATAATATAATGAATAATAATTCAATTTAATCAATGAAATATAATAATTTAATTGTGTTTCATAAATAATAATTAATATTGTAATTTTAAAAAAAAATATAATAATTAAAAATTATTTAAATAATATGATATTATTTGAATTTAATAATACTTTATAATAATATAATAAATAATGTATTTAATTATAAATAAATGAATTTCAGTATTAATTCAAGTGGTACATGTTGGTTGTACCATTCTACTACATGGGGGTATTGGTTGAGGATCGAGTCCTATAAGGCTCAAACATTATCCCAACTAGGGAACAAAAAATTGTTGGTTTGGAAGGCCGGTAAAGGAAATATTTCATGGTAAAAAAATTGAAATTGGGGGCTTACTTGAGAGGTAAATTCACAATGTAATCCTATATAAAACCTTAGTTTAAACCCGAGTGAGAGTGAATTTTTGTAGGTACTGTAATAGAATTGTAGCAGTGAAGGTATTGTAGTGAATACTATAGAGGGTTATTGTGGCATAAATATTATTCATCTTTAATGACCTATTGGTCCATAAAATTGGTTAATTAAAATATAGGGCATCTGGGCTAACAAGGGCCTTCGGTTCACATGTCCTCTAGGCCATAGAGTAGCTTAGGTGAAGTGTAGGCAATGGAGGTTTGGTGATTTTGAATGCAGGGAGTCCATTGAGGTTGCAGTGGTGGTGAGACCGATCATTATTATCAGAAAGAAACTTCAAAGAGAACCCAACAGGTCAATATAGACAATGAAAATGCTAAAAATGTGGTGAGATAGTGAGGATAGATGATGGAATTACTGGAGGATTTGTTTCGGTTTAGGCCTTTTTCCACTGGGCCTTCAAGCCATATAATTATATTTTCTTTATGTATCTTGGAATTCAATTCATATAAGGGTTCCCTATCAACCCTTTTAAAAAGGTAATTATCCAAAAATAAAGTAAAAATATAATTGGAGTTATAAATAACCATTCAAGCACAAAGCATGTTATTCATGATTTTTTTAATGTATAGATGATATATTTATTAAAACAAAATTATTTTTCATTATTTAACTTATTTAATGTTTACTATTTTTGTAAAATTATTTTAATTTTAAATTAATTTTTATGTACCTAGTAAGTGTATTAAATTTCATTTAGATTATATCTATACTTTATATTTTATAATCTTTCATATTTGCCTACTTAAAAAAATTACAGTATAAATGTTATGTTTCGAAATAAAAAATTTTATGCCCATTATTTTTTTTCTTATTTTAAAAATTTATTATTTTAGTATTAATTAAATGATTTAAATTTCATTTATAATGTATTTATACTTTATAATTTATATGTTTTTGAATTCACCAACCGGAAACATAATAATATTTAAACTTTGAGATTTTGAAATCTTATAAAATATAAATTCAATATTAGGTTTAGGGGAAAACAAACCACAAAAAATACACACACCGAGATAATGTAGTGATACAAACCTCTTTCCTACCCATAAGGAATAATAAACATACACTATACTAATTTAATTAAATACTTATAGTGAAAAGGCCCATGTTCTTGATAACCCGAATGCCTGGTTGAATGGGGCCTAAAGGCCCCTAAAGGAGATGAAGTAAAGGCCCAAATGAGAAGCTTGCATCATTCTATGTCACCATTATTATGAAATCACCCATGTTAGTAGTCATCGTATTGTGTTACTAGTATGAATACTGCATCACCCCTACCAAGAATTGTTTCATTGTGTTTCCCTTTAAGGAACCATGGCAGGGAAACCCTCCATCTCACATCATAAATCTATGTGGGTAGGGGTCAAGAAATAGGTTTAAAAACACCCATATCCCTTTAAATCCACCAACTTGGTGATTATTGTATGGTTCCCCACCACATCTCCTACCTATCATGATGTAGCGTCAAACTGGTCCCACTATATAGATAATCACGTGGTAGGGAACCCCTTCATCCCATATTAGAAATCCATAAGGATAGAAGGACAGTTGATAGGCTCTAGCATATACATAACTATTTTTAGGCCATCCACCTAGCGATGTCTGCATGTCTCCATGTTGTACCACCTTCCTTTGCATTGATCCATTCACTTAGTCCCTCCATGTCACATGTTTCTTGCTAATGATGGCTCAAAGTCCCTATAGCCATAATTCCTTTGATGTCCCTGAGGTCATGTGACCTAAAGTCCCAAATTTGTGGCCTAGAATCCCAAATTAGTTGAATAGTACTACTACTATAGTACCCATTATAGTACCCACTACAATACTTATACTACAGTATTGTTATAGTACCTGCTACAATACCAATGGAAATCGTCCCCCCACCCAGATTTGAACCCAAGCTTTCTATGCAAGGTTACGAGGTGCTTACTAATAATACAAATCTTGACTAATTATAAAAATTAAAAAATAAATACAATCTATATAAAATTTTAAACATTGATTGTGATCATAAAAAATAATTGAAAATAAAAATATTTTCCTTAAAATAATAAACATTATCCAATTCTATTTTTATTTAATTTATGGATAATCCCTTTTTAAAAATGGTTAAGAGGGAACACTTACATGAACCAAAGGTACAAGTCCCTAATACATGGCCTGAAGGCCCAGGGGTTTAGGCCCCAAACTATAATAGCTCCTCCTACCATCGTGCCATCCGATCATGCCATCTTTCTCCCTCAAGTTTCATATGTATCCTGCCACTTGGTATGTGGTCATCTTGTATCTAAATGCTTCATAGGTGTCTTCCCTCGCACTATCTTTCACTCCACTGGTTTTAATATTCTATAATACTAGCCTAGAGGCCCAATATTTTGATGGATCAGAGGCCTTGTGTCCCGAAATCCCATTTGTGATGAATAATATTGTCGTTATAATACCCTGCTACAGTACTTATTGTAGTACTTACACTACTACAATGCTACAGTACAATGAAAATTCACCACCGCCTGGATTTGAACATGGGTATGATATAGGATTATAGGGATAATTTAAATTAAAATAATAAATATAAAAAATTTAAATGAAACAAAATAATGTTGTTTCAATACTTAACATTTATACTTTATTTTTTTAAGCCGGTGGTTTGAAAGCTTATAAAATATAAAGTATAGATACAATTTAAATGAAATGTAAAACATTGACTAATCGTATAAAAAAATTGAAAATAAAATAATTTTATAAAAAATAAACAATAAATAATTTAAATAAAACAAAACAACTTTTTTTAAAAACATAACATCAATATTTTAAAAAATATATACGCATAACAAGATTTGTGCTTCAATTATTTTTTTATCATTAATTACATTTTTAATTATACGATTATAAATTAGTAATAAATAAAAAAAATTATATTACTTAATTAATTTTTTAAAATGACATTATTAATTATATTACTATTAATTATTATTAATGAATTTTAATTAAAATATTATATCTCATTAATTAAATTACATTATTATTAATTATATAATTAATGAATATTAATTATAATGATATTATTAATTACATTATTTTTAATTATATTATAATCAATTATATTATTAATTAGTAATTATTTATGTTTTGGAACAACTATATTTTTTATTGATTAAATTATTTTTTGTTTATTATTTTCAAATATTTATTTATGTTTTCAACTATTTTTATGTGTTACATTTCATTTATATTGTATTTATATTTTAAATTTTATATCCTTTCAAATTCACCTACTTGAAACATTATTATGTTTTAAGTAGGTCACTTTCAAAGGTTATAAAATATAAAATATAAATAAAATCAAAATGTTGTCCAACACATATAATGTACACATAAAAATAGTTGAAAAAATAAATAATTTATTCAAAATAATATACATAAAATAATTTAATTGATGTAAAATATTATTGTTTCAAAACATAAAATTTATGCGTAGTTACACTATTAATTACATTATTTTTAATTATTATATTACAATATTAATAATTAACAATTATATTATTAGTCATTATTTATTTTATATTAATAAATATTTATAACATTATTAATAATTATTAATTATATCACCATCAATTATATTATCAATTAATAATTTTTTACAATATTAATGACTAATTATATTATTCTGAATTAAATTGTTATATTTTATTAACAAATTTTTTTTGCAATGTCCTGAAGGCCTTAGTTTTTTATTTTATTCCTGGATAATCCTCTTTTTAAATGGGCTGAGAGGGAACCCTTCCATGGATTGAAAACCCCGTAGAACAAAGCCATACATAACCTATAACCTCAATGACACAAAGTCCTGGTACATAACCAGTAGGCCCAATTCCCAAGAACCCATACTAAAATAACCCATTCCTTGTCTCATATATCTACCACTCTAGCTTGCATTCCTGACTTCATGTTTTTGGTTAGCCATCGACGCCTCCCTTACCTGAGTACTTGAATTAGTGCACTTTATCCACTCCATGAATAAACCTCCACATCCAACTATCATCAGGTTCCACTTTTGCATCTTCTACTCTCCAGTGGTTAGGTACTGCTCCAACATGAAGTCCTTGGATTTTCTCCGTGGTTCTGAGGCCTTGTGGCCCAAAGGCCTATGGTGGCCTGAAGGTTGTATGGCATAAAGGCCCATTTTTTGGGCCTTAAATCACATTTAGGATGACTAATACTACTGCTATAATACCCTACCATGGTACTTACTATAGTAATCTCACCACTATAGTGCTATAATACTACTATAATAACTACAAAAATTCTCTTCCACCTAAATTTGAACCCGTGTTTTATGCATGATTATGGAGATTCCTTACCACTTGGCTAAGCCCCCAACTACTTATTAATTACATTATTTTACTATTAATTATATTATTAATGGATATGAATAATAGTCCTGCATAAAACTTGGGTTTAAATCTAGGTGGTAGCAATTTATGTAGGTATTGTATCAATGTAGGTATTATAGCGAGGTACTATAGCAGTGGTACAATTTATCTCATAGAGGCTTTGAGGTTATATAATTGGGTCATTGGGCCACAGGGTCTCCAGGCCATCGTATATTAGGTCTTTGGGCTTGTACTGGAGTAGCTTCTGACCAATGGGGTGCAAGTCGATGTGAGGGAAATATCCTTAAAAGTATTTGGATACAAGATGATCAACAAGCATGGTGATTGGTGATAAAAGCATTAGGCTTTTCAAGAATGAAAAAAGGCCTCACACACTTCTGTTTCAGGTGGTGATGACATGTTGTGGATGACTCTAAAGGGTGTAAGCTAGTGTGGGCTGGCAGTGGTAAAGTGGGAGGGTTGTTGAAGTTTGGGCCTTTGTCTATAGATCCTTTGATCCATAAAATTTTGGAACTTCAAGCCATGTATTGTTGAGCCTCTGGGTCATATGAGAGTTCCCTCACAACCCAATTTAAAATAAGATTATTCAGAAAATAAAATAAAAATATAGTTTGAAGGAATATGAATTAAATCATTAACCAAACTCATGGTTTAGACCATTTCAATTATTTTTAATTATATTGTTGTTAATTAAATTATTAATTCAAAATTACTTATTACATTAATAATAATTATTGATTATATTAAAAAAATTAATTAATTAATAATTAATTATATTATTAATAATTATTAATAATTTTTTAATTATTATTAATTATCATTAATTAAATTATTAAATATTTATAATTAATAATTATATTAATAATTTATAATTAACTACATTATTAATAATTTTTAATTATATTATTGTTATTATATATTAATATATATATATTACTAATAAATATTAATTAAATTATTAAAAATTATTAATTATTTTATTTATTATTTATAATAAATACATTATTATTTATATTATTAATAATTTTTAATTTTTAA
Organism: Viscum album; assembly: GCA_963277665.1. Taxonomy (NCBI): domain Eukaryota; kingdom Viridiplantae; phylum Streptophyta; class Magnoliopsida; order Santalales; family Viscaceae; genus Viscum; species Viscum album. The sequence goes on from OY728164.1 coordinate 1,071,340,580, forward strand.
TAATTTTTATTTTAATTATTAATTGTATTATTAATTTTTAATTATATTATTGACTATGTAATTTAATTACATTATTAATAATTATTAATTATATTACATTGTTAATAATTATTATTGACTATTAATTATGTAATGTTCCGACCCAGCTCACCTCTAAGATGGTGGCCGGACCGGTGGGTTACATGACCTCAAGCGTATCTCCTTGATCGCCAGAGGCTAACGACTAGCAACGAGGGCCTTTTGTGTCTAAGGGGGAGACTATACCCTCATAGTTGATAGGTATTATCACAACGAAAGTAAACAATAATTAATAATAAATAGCATAAGCATATAAATGAATAAACTACAGCAAAAGCAATGTGAATAATCCAATTGAATAATAATCAAGCGCGGAAGCTCACAAAACAATGTCATGACATGATGTCTGTCTAAACTGAAAGCACATGAAACAAAAACCCAAGAATTCTATCAACTAAAAAGAAAAGACACAAAGAAACAACTACATCATGAGCAAGGCTCTGTCCTCTACCTCAGTCTTCATCATAAGTAGCAAGAAACAATCAAACATTGGAAGCATCGCGCTTACCTTTGTCAATACCTACAAACATATAATTTACTCGGGTTCCAACGACACCCAAGGAGGGTGTGAGATAAAATACCAGTAGGCCGACACCCACGGTGTCTAAACCTTTCCGTTTCGTGCAATAATAAAATGTAGTGTGCCAATATATAACAATTTTAGATAATTAATTAAGTGCAATGAAATAAATAACTCAGCCCGGGTTCCCAACGGAACCCGTCCCTAATCACCTGCTTCGGCCTAAGCTGGAAGTCTGAAAGGAGTACCTGTAAGCAGAATACACATATTCATATATATATATATAAAGCCTAGAAAATCAAGGTAAAACAAGGAAGAGGTATACCCCCAATCTTGTGCTTTAACTTGGGGTTTAAGTCATGTGTCAACTAGGTGTGCTTCAGCATACCAGAAAAATATCACAATTCTTAAGAGACCCAAAGTGGCATTAACATAAACCTTTAGTGCATCATTATTAATGTTTAATTTCAGAGTTGGAGTCTGATCCCATCCCGAAGGTATCGCTACGGAACATCCTTCAAATTATCCAATACCATTGAGCCCATCCAAGGCAATATTTTGAAAGACCAAGTATCACTCGAGGCATGGATTTACCATGAGTCTGTTCCGATCTTGCAAAAAGGGGTAGAGCATCATCCGAGACTGGCTTAGCCACATTGCCAATGGATCCGTCCTTGATGGGCCCTTTTAGAACTGGTGTCACTCATAAGTATTAGAAAGCTCGGAAAAGTCTCAGTCTGGAAAATCCAAAGACACTGCCACCCGACGCATAGTGGTAAACAGTCATGAACAGAGGGTCTAAGCATGGCCCTTAATACGGGACCCACCTTCTTTCCCCGCCCTGAATTTAATTAAAGTTTCCACAATAGTGAATATGACATAATAAGCATTTGAAATTGCAACTTGAAAACTAAAAAGATACACCTTTTCATCACAAGATATAAATTAAATATTGCAGCATAATAATCTTAACAAGGCAAGATACCGCATCAACATAAGCAGATAAATGCACTTTTTAATAAATAAATAATTCACCAAAAACAACTATCAAATATCCAACAATTCAAAGTTCATAATTAATCTAAATTAATCATTTGAATTAAATACAACAAAATAGGCTACACAACATATGCAATTAATTAAATTAAATGATCAGGCATGTACATTTAAATAAATAAATAATTCAGCACAAACAATTAACAAAGATCCAACAATTCAAGGTTCATAATTATTCTAAAATAATTATTTAAATTAAACACAATAAAAATAGGTTGTGCAACACATGTAGTTAATTAAATTAAATGCTCAGACATGCACATTTAAATAAATAAATAATTCACCACAAACAACTAACAAAGATCCAACAATTCAAGGTTCATAATTATTCTAAAATAATTATTTAAATTAAACACAACAAAAATAGGTTGCGTAACACATGCAGTTAAATGAATTAAATACCCAGGATAACGGAATTTATATTGACCACGTCGGAACACCCAAAGGGGGTGCTCGACCATGTTGCAACAATTTAAAAAATTTAATTTATAAAAAATAGGGCTACAAAAATTAAGCGGAATAATTAAATTGAAAAGATTTTATTAATTTACACAACGTCGGTAGGCACCGACGAACGACACAACTATGCGTTTTGATAAATCGCAACGAAATGGAGGGAAAGAGAGTATACGCCCTGCCTTATGGTCGTACATGATCCTATGATCCACGATAGGCTTTGATTTGACCTAAAACAGAAGAAAACATATGATTTTAGAAAAACCCCAAAATAGGGTAAATTTCTTCCGCGGTGAACTGCGTAAAATATAGAAAAAGAGATCGAACAATTCTTGGTGTGTGCGATAATTCTTACCGAGAGGTTCATAGCGCATGTGATAGAGAAGAAAACAAACGACGAACAGAGGCACGATGATCTTCCGAAGAGGGAGCAAGGTGGTGCGCACCACATAGGGAGAGGGGGTGCGCCACGCACAGGAGAGGGGAGGAGAGGAAGAGAGGAAACAAAAGAAATAAATAAAAAGGAAAAGAAAAAAAGAAACAAATAAATTAATTAATAAAAAATGATGGAAGAAATGAAATAATTAATTAAAATGGGTATATCCCATTTTAATTATTTTTAATTTCTCTCCAACCGTTTTTATTTTATTATTTATTTTATTTATTTTATCCCTCTTTAAATTCCATTAATTTCCTTTAGTCTTTTTTAATTATTTTTAACCCGAATGATGCAATATAACCCGATGTAATGTTTTACATAAATCCTGAACAATCATTTAATTAATTTTAATAGTTCTCTGGGACCCGCAATCAGGTGCACAAGCGCGCGCCCTGGGTCGCTTTAAAGATTTGGACTAAAAACTTAATGGTCCGCACTTTGATTTAAGTTGATACATTACATGCATTTATGTGGGTAATTAATAATATTTTATTTAACCCATCAATAAATATTCACCCATATATATACACATGTTATGTGTATATATATATACACACACATCTGTATATTCATATATATACACCCGCACATGTATATATATAACTATATATATATTTAATCCCATATATATATATATATCATATACATCTATCTCCATGTTTTGTCCTAATATAATAATATTAACAATAATTAAACTAATTATTATTTAATTCAACCCATCAATGATACCATTAATATTTTAACGACAACAACCATAAAAAAAGATAACAATTATTAAATAAATATTGATTACGTATTTGTATTAAATTTGAACAATTAATAATATAACATTTATTACATTGTTCAGTTATTATTTACACCGCGACACAATTTATTACTTGTGGAAGTTCATTTTTATTTGTTGTCTTCAATGAAAATAATAATATTAATAATAAAATTATTATTATTATTTCTAATTCTCCAACAAAATTATTTAACCCAATTAAATTATTTTCGGGTGCGATATGATTAAACGTCTAACACACACAAGGGTTATACCCTGCCTAGGGTAAACCCCACGTCTCAGAACTATTAGTAGTCTCAAATTTCTCATTTGACACATTGTTGGTGAGAAATTAATTATTTATTATTTAAAAATAGAAATAATAAATTAATTAAAAATAAGAATGGTATCATGTGCGAGAGTTCCAAACACCCGGTGCGAATTAAGGTTATAGCCTACCTAGGGTAAACCCGACGTTTCGGACCTAACAGTGGTCTCAGATTTCGTATATGACACATAATTTGAGAGTTATTTCAATTTTTTAAAAAGAAACAAATGTGCATATGAATAAAATAAATTTAATATTTTTATTCTATCAACATCGAGAGTCTACGGTTCTCGGAACCCCACGCTGACTCATTGTTTAACTCTAAAAATATTATATAGAATATTCCAAAGTTTTAATAAGGCTTTTACCCTTCATTTAATTTGTTTCTATTTTTATTTTAATCTAATTAATTTAATAAAATTTATTTAAAATACACATCGCAGTGTTAACTATCAAAAATAAAAAGTTCTAACGCTCGGTTTTAAAACCGACCTGCCCAGTTAACGGAAAAATTTTAATTCTTGCGCTTTTTCATCCGGTTCAAAACACGAAACATTACAAATTAGATCATTAATTATATTATTAATTACTGATTAAATTAATAATAATGATGATGATTACTAATTACTTTTAAATTATATTATTAATAATTAAAAATTATAGGTTTTATTAAATTAGTAATTAATTAGTTGTTTTTAATTATTATTTATATTATAATTTAATTAATAATTTAATTAATGATAATTATTTATGACATTACTATTTAATTATTAATTACATTATTAAAATTAATTATACATAATTATATATTTTTTATTAATAGTTATTTATATTTTTAATTATATTTTTAGGTATTGTTATTAATTCATTATTAATAATGTTATATTATTATTTGAATGTGCTAGAATGGGGGAGCATGAATCCCATATAGAAAACCTGTAAGAAATGGTAAGGAGGACTCCCCATAAAAGGGATGGTTAGGTGGTGGTTTAAGGAGTATAATGTTTTCTGAATACTTTATTCAAAATAAATATGAATAAAAAAAGATGAATATTGTTTTAATTTTTATTATATATATATATATAGTTAGTTAGGGTGGTGTCTGTGTATTAAACACCCTATAATCCTACATTAAAAACCCAAGATCAAATCTGGATGAGAGTGAATTTCTGAAGAACTGTAGCAAGTACAATAGCGAGGTACTATAGGAATGATACTATTCATCCTGAATGGGCTTTCAGGTTAAAAATGGGCCACCAGGACACTAAGACTCTAGGCTATCCATCCATTAAATAGGCCTTTAAGCCTATTGGAATTTGAGTCATCATCAATGGGAAACAAGTGATGCAGTGGGACATGACAAATGATTTGGTACAACAGGAAGACGGTGTCACATGAGAACATGAAGGCACCACTGAGTGGATGGCCTTGAAAGAGGGATGAGTGCACTGAAACCTATCAACCAACCATTCATCCACATAGATTTCCAATGTGGGATATATGTGTTACCTACCACATGACTATCAATATAGTGAGAGAAATCAAATGATATAGTGCAACCGCTAGGCGATGTAGCGGAACAACACACATGCATCGCGGGGTGGGCAGTTCAAAGGAGAGATGTGTGTGTTAACACCTATCATCCAGACCACTTATCATATGTATCTCTGATGTGGGATGTAGGGGTTCCCTACCATGGTGTTTCAGACTAACACGATGCAACAATTCTTGGTGGGGGTATGCAACTATCATATTGGTAACACAATATGATGACTATTGAAGGGGGGATGTGTAAGACTTGTGACATTGAATGATGTAAACTAATCATTCAGGTGGGACCAAGTATTTGGCCTTCAGGTAGTTGGTCCTTTGGACCACCCATGTTTTAAGGCCCCCAATCCATTGGGACTTTGGTCTATGTATTGTAATAAAATAGGTTCAGTTGGTGCTTGTCATTCCTTGTGGGAAGGGGTGAGACTTGAAACATTAGGGTCTCTGAATGTATGTGTTGTTTATTTCTTTTAATCCCCTATATATTAATTAATACTAATATATATATATATATATAAATATAAACATGATTTTTTTAAAATAAAAAGGCACAAAAAAGGAACATTCTATTTAATTTTTTTGAAGACGTTGAGAAGGAAAGTGAATTCTTTAAAAAAAAATATGAAGAAAATGATTTCTCATTTAGTACCTTCTTCAAAAGGTTTATAAATAAGGCACTGATTTAGTTATCACCTTCTTCATAACCTTTATAAAGATGATTCTTTCTCATTCAATGTCCATCCTTAAACACAAAATATCCACTACTTCAAGAAACAATTTCCTCAATACCCTATTTTGGGAATTTGCTTCTTTTTCGTTATATGAAAAAATTTCCCCCACTGAATCCCAATGACATCATTGAGCACCACAAAGGAGACCACAACACCATGAACCTATCAGGACTCCACCAAATCTAATTCATTAGGAAACAAAATGTCACCTCCATCTCCCATCCCTATGCGGACATCACATATACTCAACCCTTCAGGAGTTTTCCAACATGTTAAAAATGAGAGATATGCCCAAAGGCGTTTCATGAGAGAATGAGGATGAAGTAACAATTTTATCCTCCTTCACCATCCATCATGAAAAATGGGGGAAACACTGAAGAACTAAATAAATTTAAGTCTCCCAGGATAACCTGAACTATAAGAAAATAAATTATTAGTAATAGTTTTTTTGAATAAGTGGCATTTTAAGAACTATTCATTGATTTACAATGGTTCTATAAACTATCATTTTTTTCTGAGTTTCTCCTAAAATAACATAAATTTTTTTATTAGTGATGATCTCTAAGAACCATTTCATATTATTGATTAGGGCTTGTTATGAAACTACCACTAAAATGAATATGGTTGTTTGTTTTTTTGAACAATTTTATATAACATAGTAGTCATTACAACCACCTCTAATAAATTCATGTTAGTTTAATTCATTTATTTTTTTTATCTAAACTAGCAGCATTTAGAACCACCCCTAATATATTATTGACAGTTTAACAATATATAGTGGTGGTTTTTTAGGGATTAAAAATGGCTAGAACTATCACTAATTATATAACAATGGTTTATTTTATTAACGATAGTTTAAAATTACACTATTTACAAAAAAATATTAGGTTACATTTGCCTTCTTAAATTTTTACCACCTATAATATAAAATAAAAATATATCCATAGGGTATAAAATTCAATAATTTTAGTACTCAAATAATCAAAACATAAAAAGGATAATATTTATATACATTATATCTTAATATTTTTAAACATACAGTATATTTTTTTAATTCAAATATCATAAAAACAAAAAATATAAGTTTTCATTACAAACACATGACATTAAATGAGGAATCGAATGTCAATCCTACTCCCCTAAGTTGGGCTTGTTTCCCCCAGATGATCCATGCTTCTGATTTTCATATTGGATACCAGCCTACAATACATTTTATTACTGTATTAAATTTAATTTAGATTATAAATTAGTTTTACTTATATTGTGAAAACAAAATATATTTACATCAATTATCATAATAATATAAACATATTAAAATAAAGGCAATATATTCAGTACCTCTCTAGTTTTTTGCACCAAGGATGAAATGTCTGTAAGAATGCTCCCATTTTTTCCTAAAATAATGTTCCATAAATATATATACTTAAATTTGATAGGAATATCAAATAAAAAACTATACATATTTATTTTCACTTACTTTCAGTTTTTTATAAAAAAATCATTCTTTGAATTGATGGGAATATGCCTCCAATCACGATACATGATGGGAAGGGATAACCTCTATCACACTAATTGTCCTAAGATATATCCACATAATACATTTAAATCATCTTTAGGAACCCCAAACATGTCAAATTTCACAACTATTTTAAAATTTACAAGCCTCTAAACATCTAATGTATTCATGTTAGTTTTTTTTCTTGTTATTATTTGAATATTTTTAATAAATATATTCAAAAAAAATTATACTAAAGTAATAAATTATTTTTTACATTAATAATTACATACCAATGATGATAACCCTCAAGTACCCTCGTGATGGTAACTATGGAACTATATTCTTAGTTGACAATCACTCTTCAGTTTCTCCATCAGACCCCTCTAATATCCCTAACACAGAAGGTGATTCACTAGAAGTAGAGAGTTTGCATGATGAATATGGGAGAATATCAGATGACATAAAATGATGTAAAGGGGAGAATATTGAAATTATAGAGTATCACTAATGCAGGTGAGGGCATATCATATGGGTCATTCAATATCATATGAGTTTTGGAAGATTGGATTGTATCTTTAAATTGTTTTTTCTAGGCATTCCTACATCTAAAAATAATATAAAAAAAGTTAGAACATGATATATGATTTAAAGAAATAAAATATTTTGTAAATGTTCAATATAAATTAATTAAATTCATTAATTCTAAATAAAATATAAAATATAATTTATAAGGGTATTGGACATACAATAAACTAATTCATCATTGAAAATATTATTATCATCCTCCACTATTAACATGATTTTATCATCTTCACCCTCCCTTGAAAGACCAACTATTTCAATATTACCATGGAATGATAAATCAATCTCTTACTGTTTATGGGGTTATATTTCGAAAAATAATTCTTCAACTTCATCACCCATATTATACAAGCCTCTCGGTTTAACATAGACTGTAATACAACACCCTTCATTGACTCAGACATCAAAAAAATATACCATTTTAGCTCGTGAATCCAAAATATATGGATCATGTTCTTCATGATCACTAATATCAATCAACCAAGATAAGTTAACATAAGTAAATTGCAACAAATATTTCCTTATTACCTTGTAAATATCAAACCACTTGCTTTTGAATAACATAATTTAAAATTGTCTATGATAATTTAATTCGACAATTTCAATCAACTTTCCATATTATCCCAAGTCTATGAATTTTGTGAATACTCAATTATTTTGTGTTTTTAAACCTTCTTTGTACAAAACTATATGAAACTTAAAGCCATTAATATTATAATAAAATAATCTCCTAGACCACTTTAATGGTACTTGATCCAAATAGTTCAAATCATATGATACTCCAAATCGAATATCAACTATCAAAATATGTATATATATAAATAGAAAATATTATTAGTTATATAAGATAATTATATCAACATATTATTAATATGAAATTGATTATGATCTTACATGACATGAAAACTAATCAATAATGTCATTGTTAAAGAATTTTGTTATCTCTTTTTCATTTCATGTTCAAATCCAAAGTCATCTTTTTGTTTGCGTCATAAACTCTTTAATGAAAGGATCTACAATATCACTATTGAGTAACACATATCTATGTGCTTTTATGAACTATGTTTGTGTCAATGAAACTGCTGATATTTTCCCAACTTGATGACCTAGTGTTATCTGATTTATTGTAGGTTTCCAATTGATTTGTTTTATCATCAACACGTCCAACTCGATTGAATCATGTCTCAATATAATCAAAGTACCTTGAACAAAGGCTGAGTTTCTCTTTCTCCATATAACTTTCAGCGATAGAGTCTTCTGGTTGAGCTTTTATCTCAAAAAAGATTTCAAATAACTTAGATACCTAATGAAAAAAGAAACATATCAAAATAAAAAACATATGTAATGGGACTGAAAATTTTAATGTAGTCTTCATGAAAAAAGTAACATAACCATACCTATCTATGGTGTACATAAATTGATAATGTATGAGCCCTCCAACTTTAAATTCTTCAGTCAAATTCATAGTTAGATGAATCATCATAGTGAAAAATAATGGGGAAAATATCATTTCCAAATGAAAAGGTTTCATTATAATTCTTGCCTGAATCTTTTCAAACTCAACAGGTTTCAAAGTTTTCTCAAAAAACTATCTGATTAATGTGAAAAGCTTAATTACAACTACTATTATTTTATAAGGTAAAAATTTATGCAATGACAAAGTTAGCAACTGATCCATTAAAATATGGGAGTTATGGATTATAATTCTATGTTAATTACAATGTTTCAAGTTAATATATCTTGAAATGTTATTTTAATATCCATATGGTACTTTTGCATTTTTTATTCTTTGAAGGAAAACTTCTTTTTATTGAGTTTTCCATAAAGAAACTATTGCATGATACTTTCCATCATCATCGGCCCACAAATAATAATTTTTATTCATTTATTATAATTCTTTACAAGCATTAAGATGATATTTTGATTTTTCCTGTTCATTTAATATTGTAAAAATCAATTTTTCACATGCATTATTTTCATTTTTCATAATGTTAAAATTATGAAATAACAATTGAAATTCCCAATAATACATTTTGAAAAAAAAACTTTTTTTATTTCATTATTGGGTACCAACTTCATCCAATGATATTTGAACTATTTTCCCAAAAACCTTGAACTAATACTCTTTCCCAACTTATGCATCAATAGTTGATAATTGTGACATGATTTTTGAACATGATAAAAAATTTAGTGGTTGACTCAAAACATTTTTTCCATATAATTTTGGATTGTTAAACCAATATCTATGAGATTCATTTAAGAATCAACGATGACACATGAAACACCACTTTTTGATATATGGTATCCTTCTATGCTTTAAGTCAAAGTTACAAATTTGACATGAGTATGAGTGTTCCATCCCAACACGTTTCCTAATCCAAGAAAATCATTAACTATACACATTAGAGTAGTATGTATTTTGAATATTCTAGTTTTTTATGAATCATATGTATCTACACCATTGTCTCATAACTCTTGTAATTCTTCTATAAGAGGTTAGAGGTATATATAAATGTTATTTCTAGGAATTTTCTTTCATCGAATAATCATTTAAATAATGAAATATATTTGTTGCATACACATCCATATAGGTAGATTGTAACTAATCAAAATAATCATCCATATGCTATAAGTCATACTTAGAGTCCCAAATGGATTAAATCTATTAATAGCCAATCCCAAACACACATTCCAAGGATCTAAATAAAAATTTGGATAAAAATTATCAAAGGATTTCGATGCTTTCAAATCTCTTAGATGTTGTAAAAATCCATCATTAATGTTTTCCATCGTATGCCACTTCATTTGCTCTACCATTTTAGAAAAAATGAACAATCTTATCAATCTTGATTTTAATGGAAAGTAATGTAAAACCTTTACTGTATTTTTATTCGTCTACTTATTCATAATTATTTTATACACACTTTCATCATGATTCACTAATTTCCATCCATAATTATGACATCTTTTACACTCCTCTCTATTTGAATCTTCTCCCCAATACAATATGCAATCATTATGACATGCATGTATCTTTGAATAATTGTGTTCGAGTTTGTAAACAACTTTATTCATCTAATAAAATGATTGAGGGATCTTATCTTGTAAAAATGCATCATACAACAACTCTAATATCATTGAAATTACTTTATCTGTAATTCCATATAATGACTTTATATGGTACAACATTCTTAGAAAGAAAATTTTTGTATATTTGATTCATCCTTCATAAAACTACTAATATCCATATTCCACTAATTCATAAAACTCATTTTATTTCTCAGTTACCTTCTTTATTGTATTAATCTATAGAAAATCAGAAAGTGACTCCACTGATATGTTACAATCTCTATCATTTTATGTTGTGTGAAAAAACATCAATAATTAGGTTCTGAATTTCATTCTCCACTATCAAGGAAATTGGTTGTTCATTCTAATGATGGCCACACCTTGAACTTTCTACAATTTCCAATTCCCCATGCCAAATCCATCTCACATATCTATTAGAAAATTATTTCAATATCAAGTTTTCATAAAATTCATGTCTTTTCAATCATCATCTAAAATTACAATCGGGACACTAACATTTTATTCTTCCATCTACGGATCGATTTGCAATCAAAAAATCAAAAAATGAATCTAACCCTTTAACATATCGAGGTATATTTGGGGTAAATTAGTCCAATTTTTATCTATTTGTATGCTATTGAAAAAAACTATATAAAAAACATAACACTCATAAATTAAATAAAATTATGTTAAAATAAAACATAACCTTTATGGAATAAAAAACATATAATATCAGAAAAAATATTATCATTTGTAAATTTTGCTAAGAAAAAAATCATCAAATACAATATAGTTATAATCAATTGATATTATGATTATATATTTTTTGATATAAATATATTATATAAAATATTGAAAAAAATAACACATCGCATAAACAAAAATCGAATATATTTTTTAAAATCATATCTTACTGTTTATGTGAAACATAAATTCACATTTCTTTTGTTTTTTCCCTTTGTCCATTGTACTTTAATTATGTGTTTTAAAATTATTTCATTTAAAAAATTGGTTATATCTAGAAATATTGAATATTAAAAATATAACACAATTATATAATGTGTGATAACTAGAAAATATTGAAATTAAAATATTTTGAGATTAAATGAATATCGAATCATTGAAAAAAATTCTTAAGTGTTATTTAATAATCACATAATTAATAAAAAAATGAATACTTATATATATATATATATGCATATATCTTATATATATATTTTGAATATGTCTATATATGTTATATATAAAAACAAAACTTGTAAAGTGCACCATGTAAAAAGACCAAGATTTTTAAAAAGGGTTTTATGACTTAAGAATATCAAAAAAGGGGATAGGGTTTGACATATTTTAAAAAAGGGATAGGGGAGGCATGGGCATCGTTCATGCTTCTCAATTTCACTAAGAAGCTTGAATAGGGTTCATACTTCCCACTCTACTTCCAAAGAAGTGTAAATTGGGTTCATCCTTCCCTGGAGCGCAGCACGAAGCATGGACCTGGATCATGATTCCTTCAAAATTTTTACAGAGGCATAAACAAGGCTCATGCCTCATCCCAAGAAAAATATACAAATAGAGCCCCCCCCCCATACATTTTAAATTGTTATCCTCTATTTTTCTGTGAAGCTCAGCTGAATTTCTTTCTCAACATATATTTTCAAATTTTATATAGGTAAAATTTCAATTTAAAAATTTTAATTGTCTACTTGTTTTTTTATTTAATATGTAAGGATGTATGGATGCATGAATGTATAAATCATTGTTCTTTTTATGATTTAATTTTTATATGAATTATTGTTTTTTGTATGATTTAATTTAAATTGAATGATTTAGGACATTTAAATATAGTGTTTGCATAATTTAAATTTTATGTATAAAATATAATTTTTATTTAGAGAAATATTATTGTTTAAAAAATGTATATATTTTTAATTTAAATGGTGAATAATTAGATTTCAATAGATTTATATGTATATATTATATATTATATTTAAGGTAACATAAATTTAAATTATAATATTCCATACACATAGGTAAATAAAGTTAATCTACCTAAATATTTTATAAAAATTATATTATGAATAATTATTTATAAAAAATACAAGTTATATTAAGTATCATATTTAAATTAATTTAAATATATGTATATATAAATATTATTATTGTTAACATTAAAAAAAATTAATATGAATAATAATTTTAAATTATATTAATTATAAATAATTATTATTCCAAGTAATAATGTATAAAATATAATTATTTAAATTTTGGAAAGTTTGAATACTTCAAACAAATTTATATATATATATATATATGTAATTTTATAAAATTGAAATTAACATAAGTTTACAATATTATAATGTTTATGTAAGTGTAAATTATATAAATTTTATTAATTAAATTTAAAAAAAATTATAATTTGTAATATTTTTAGTATTTATGTATAAATTAATAATATTGGTTTTTTAGAAAACTATAGTTGTTTACAAAATTATATGTAATTATATTTTAAAATGTTAATAAATAAAGTTGAATATATATAAATTTATGTGTGTGTGTGTTACATTATTTGAATATATTTATGTGTATATATTATTATATATTATAAATAAATAAAAATAAATTATAATTATAATATTCGATACAAATAGGTAAATAAAGTTAATCTACCTATATATATATATGCAGACATTGAAAAGTTTAAATTTTGGAAAGAAGGTAATATAAATATATGGATACATATATAGATATTTATTGTATATTAAATACAATTATAGGTAAAGTTATAATATGTAGAAAATAATAAGTATCCCACAAAAAACATTTTAAGAGAACCGTGTAAAAACTGATCTTGAGATGAACAACCAACATATAATTGAAATTATGTGTCCTTTTTGTGTATGTGGTTATATAATTTGTAATAATTGCATTTTATTTTCTACATTGATGACCTACGTGTCATCCTTTTTTCAAATTATGCAAGTACATGTGTGTCCATGTAAAATGTTATGTATCCTAGACCCAAAGAGCCTCTCACTTTCATATGAGTAACATTGTAATAAAAAGGCATTCGACAAGAGATGTTGTTTGAAAGGAGATTGATGGTTGCTGAAATATGCAATAATAGAGGTTCCAGGAATTCTCCCCTAGGTTTTGGTTGGTTTATCAAATAATGATAGACCAATCCATAGAAAAATATTGAAGATCAAGTCAAAGTTTTTTAATTATAACTAATTAAAACATGTAAAACATTTGATGATGTGTTATAAAATTATATAACGTTTTAATAAAATTTCTTTCCTATTAATCATATCACCATCAATATACTTCAACAGTGAGTTAATTTATAATGATCTATATAACAACCTTGCTCTTTATTACACACATAAACATGATTTACTACATAAACTTTCAATTAAGACAATTTTGAGGATCTATAGGTCTAGTGTCTTGGGAAATTAAGTGCATTAAATAACAACTTAAAACATAAAATACAACAACTTTATTGAAAACTTATTTTACATGACCACAATATTCCTTCATACATAGCATTGCATGGGATATCCTGAGTACATACATAAAAAAGGGTGATTTATAAAGCCTAGTAAGGGGGTAAACAAGGCATAACATGAAGAATACAATACAAGTTAGGCAATAGGTATATTAATGTAGCATAAGATAAACATGAACATAAAGACATGATATAACATTATTATCATAACATGGAGATGTGGCAACAACATTTAACATGATATTAATATAAGCCAAGCCTCATTGCACATGGAGCATGAGTAAACCCTCATTGCACTTGAATTGGCATGAGTAAACCCTTATTACACTTGAATTATCATGAGTAAACCCTCATTGCACATGACATGCCATGATACTAATCTTTACCCAATGCATTGGAGCGCTATCAGGGTACACCCTTTATAAACATTTCATTTCATGCATAAGTGTGCTGCATGGATCATACAACATAGATTCATTAAATGTCATAATTGATTCCAAGAATAAGATATGTGGAATACATAAATGTAAGTCCTCAATCAACAAGTACACATGCATAAATTTTAATACCCTTGATAGAGAAATGGGTATGGTATTCACTTACATGATGATTTTGGCATGGGAAAATTTTGGTGTAACTTCGATAGCATAACGATGTTAGATAGAAATTGTAAAATGGATTGATGAGAGAGAAAGGGGTATATCATCATTTATACATGGAATGGATAGTAAGAGGGTCATGGAACATAATATTCCAACATATGTAATGGAATTTAGATTCATAATATAAAATAACTGCTTGAATGTAAATGAGGAGAGCGAAATCCCTTATGGAATTTCAGCATGGTAACAGGTGTACATGGGAGGCATTAATGAGATAGAAAGGGGTATCTCATAATTAAAACATAAATAGATAATTATAGGTGAGGTGTAAAATCATACCCCAATATTTTTAATTAAAAATAAAAGGGGCATAACAATATAAGGAAACTTGGTCATAAATAAGGAAGGAAAGTGAGGATCTCTTACTTGAGTGTGTGACTTCAAGAGCTTGAGGAGGGGATTCTTGAGAGATTGAGATGCCTTGGGAGGATTATATATAGGGGAGGAAAGAGTAGGGATGTGATCAAAGGGTTTTGAGTGAAGATAAGTGGAAGCTTCGGTAGGTTTATATAGAAAAAGAGAGGAGAATTCTTTAATATTTCACAAACTTAGGTTTTAGAATCCATATAATTAAATATTCAAAACCACAAACAAACTCATGGTTTTTGCGAAAAGGGATTGGAAAACATTATTTTATAAGGTCAGTGCCCAAACTTATTAAAATATTAGGTTTTCTTATGTGGAGGTGAGTCACACTCTCAAGGAAATCATTTTAAAAAGTTAAAATATTTTATAAGTCTTGGAGGGTCCACTAAGGCACCATAAAATTAATCAAACAAATCTAAAATCACATTATTTTAAATGTAAAACATATATTCTCCTAATATTCCTTTTATATTATTTTATTACATCACTACTGGGTCATTATGATGTCATAAAACACATTATATATTTAAAAGGTATTTATTTTTTACCCAAAAATTCGACTGTCTCAGAAAATTATGAAAAATTCACAGTTAGTTAATTTAGACATCCTGAATCCAAAAAAAATATTCATTTTATCTAAATAATTTTCTAAATATGTGAATTTTTACTTTTAAAATAAAAACCGACATTTTTCAAAAATTCATGGGTTTTGACAAAAACAGCTTTCAAACCTTAATAAGAATTACAATTGTATTCATAAAAATTATACAATCATTTATATTTAATAAAAAATAATTTAGTAATAATATTTTATTAAAATATTATTTAACTCAAAAATCCATTAATTCATCAAAATAGATTTCTTAATTGAATATTAACTAAAAATACTATTTGTGCTTTAAAAACCATTTACAAAGTAACAATAATAAAATTAATGTATATTATTTATACAAAAATAATGCACATAATAATAGTGATAGGGTCTTGTTACATAACCCCTTATAGCACCGCATAAGACCTAAGGGTAAGGTGTGCAATAGTGATAAACTCGTGGGGCGGCTCAGATAACATTGCTCGGATGGTAATCTCTATAACTTCCATTTCTACCGTAGGCGGTTTCGTACAAGATTAACATGTTGAAGCTCAGCTTGGGATTGGTCAAGAGCGAAACCCAGTGATGCTACCTCCTTTCTGAGCTCTGACAAATGGGCTTCGTATGGAGAAATTCTACTGGATGAGGTTGTCACTTCTTTTGTCTGAGTAAATTGGATTTGTTAAAGCCCTATATTTTATACTAATCATGTGATCATTGTTCAATGACTATATTAGAAATGGTAACAATTATTAATGGTATTTTAAAATCCAAAAACATAAAACTAAGGAAGTGCATATGTTTTATATAACCATTTTATATAATAATACATTTAATTAGATCAAGAGGAATTTTCATTAAAATTTTGGGTCATTACAATCTTTCCCCCTTAAGAAATTTCACCCTCAAATTTTTCTTTTCCCACTCTAAAATAGATGAGGGTAACTTTGCCTCATCACTTCCTATGGTTCCCACATTGCTTCTTCAAACTTTTGGTTTCTCCACAACACTTTGACGAGGGGCATTGTCTTATTTAGTAGAACTTTTTCCCTACGATCTAAGATCTTCACCGGATTCTCTTTATAGGAGATGTCATTCTCCAATGGTACCACATTTGGATTGAGTAAATGCAATGGTTCAGGTATGTACATTCTCAAGAGTGATATGTGGAATAAATCATGTACTTTAGATAGGTTCTGTGGGAGTTTTAGTCGATAGGTCACTGCTCCAATGCGATCAAGGATCTCAAAAGAGTCGATATACCTTGGACTAAGCTTTCCCTTCTTCCCAAATCTCATAACTCTCTTCCAAAGTGATATGCAGAGGAATACCATGTCTCTGACATCAAATGCAAGGTCTCGTCAATGATTATAAGCATAACTCTTTTGTCGACTCTGAGCAGCTTTAATGTGTTGTTGGATGGTCTTAACCTTCTCTACCATTTCTTTGACCATTTCTGGACCTAGGAGTTTTCGCTCCCCAACTTCATCCCAACATGTCGATGTTTTTCACCTCTTCCCATAAAGGGCTTCATAAGGATCCGTTTGGATGCTTGAGTGGAAATTGTTATTGTAAGAGAACTCAGCCAGAGGAAGATGTTGATCTCATCCTCATTTGAAGTCCATTGAGAATGATCTCAAAATGTCCTCAAGTGTTTGGATAGTCAGCTCAGATTGGCCATCAGTTTGAGGATGATAATCCATACTGAAGTTTAGCTCAATATTCATAGCATGTTGGAGACTCTTCCAGAACTTAGAGGTGAATCTTGGATCTCGATCGGATACAATAGATAGTGGAACTCTGTGTAGACTTACCACTTCTCAGATATATATTCATGTCAGTAGATCCAATGATAAATCCTCTCGAATTGTAATGAAGTGTGTAGTCTTTTTAAGATGATCCATAACAACCCAGATAACATTGCTTCCTTTGGGTGTCTTTAGAAGTCCAGTGACAAAGTCCATGGTGATTCTCTCCCATTTCCATGTTGGTATGTGTAATGGTTGCATCATCCCCTTAGACTTCTGTCTCTCAGCCTTCACTTGTTGACATACCAAACACTTTGATGTATACTTAGTGATATCCTTCTTCATGTTATCCCGCCAATAATGTTGTCATAGATCTCGATACATCTTTGTGTTTTCTGGGTGAATAGAGAAATTCAAACTATGTGCATCATCCAAAAGTTCATTCTTTAACTCCATATTTGATGGAACACATAGTCTTGAACCAAATATCACAATTCCTTTTTCATTAACATTAAACTTTGAGGATTTCCCTTTTCTGATAGTTTTCACTTTCTTCTGAATTCTCGTATCATCCTTTTGAGCATCCTTTAACCTTTCCAAAAGAGACAGTTGAGCAATAATTTGTGAAAAGATTAATGATGTTCCCTTATTTATGATTTCCATGTCTATCTTCATCAAATCTAAGAATATTGGGTCCTTTTAAATTCTCATCAATGAAAGAGTTGTTGGATCCTTTCTACTTAGATCAGCTGTCACCTTGTTCGCTTTCCCCGGATGGTAGTGAATTGAGCATTCATAGTCTTTAATCATCTCTAACCATATTTTTTGGCACATATTAATCTCTTTCTATGTGAATATATACTTGAGGATTTTGTGATCTGTATATATTTCACACCTCACCCCAAATAGGTAATGTCGCCAAATTTTTAAATTGAAGATTACTGCAACCAACTCCAGATCATGTGTTGGATAGTTTTTCTCATGAACTTTCAATTGCCTTGAATCATAGGCAATTACTTTTTCATTTTTCATCAAAACATAGCCCAAACCCTTCTTAGAAGCATCACTAAATACCAAAAAAAATTCTCTGCTTGTAGGTAGTGTAAGCACGGACGTAGTGATAAGCCTCTTTTTCAACTCCTTGAAGCTCTCTTCGCATTCATCACTCCAAGAAAACTTGACTCTCTTTCAAGTTAGATTGGTAAGAGGGTTTGACAATCATGATAAATTTCTCAAAAATCAGTGATAATATCCATCTAACCCTAGGAAGTTACGGATATCCATCACCGATGTTGGCATCAATCATCCCTCAATTGCAGTTGTCTTAGAGGGATCCACATATATCTAATTTCTTGTGATGATATGACCTAATAATGAAACTTTCTTCAACCATAACTCACACTTGTTGTACTTTTCATAGATATTCTCCTTTCACAAGGTATCTAGTGCAATGCTTAGATGCTCTTCATGCACCTCCTTGGTTTTGGAGTATATTAGAATATCATCTATAAAGACTACTAAAACTGTGTTGAGGTAATCTCTAAATAATATATTCATCAAGTCCATGATGATTTCTAGAGCATTAGTGAGTCCAAAAGGCATTACTATGAATTCATAGTGCTCGTACCTTGTACGAAAAGTAGTCTTGGGGATATCCTCCTTCTTTACCCATACTTGGTAATATCCCGACCACAGATCCACCTTGGAGAAGTATTATGCTCCACGTAGCTGATTGAACAAGTCATCAATTCGTGGAATATGATACTTGTTCCTTATCATTATTTTGTTGAGCTCACAATAATCAATTCAAAGGCACAATGACGCATCATTATTCTTGACGAAGAAGACTAGTGCACCCCATGGTGAAACACTTGGGCGTATAAACCCTTTATCTAGATTCTTCTGTAGTTGTTTATTTAGCTCCTAAAACTCCACAACAACCATTCTATATGGAGTCTTGGATATTGGAAATTCTCCAAGTATGAGATCAATCAA
This sequence comes from Viscum album, assembly GCA_963277665.1. Lineage (NCBI taxonomy): Eukaryota > Viridiplantae > Streptophyta > Magnoliopsida > Santalales > Viscaceae > Viscum > Viscum album. The sequence goes on from OY728164.1 coordinate 1,071,360,522, forward strand.
GAATTCAACATCTCTTCTAGGAGGAATACTAGACAATTCCTCGGGAAACACTTCAGCGAATTCTCTCATAATATGCACGTCTTCAATGATGGTTGTTTCCTTAGACTCAATCATCTGAGCAAGATACGCATACTCATAAGGCAGTAATATACATGCTTGAGATGATGGTTCTAAATAAGATTCATCATCCTCCTTGCACTTGTACATAATCGGGGGTGGATTCTCCATATGGAGAGTGATTTCCCTCTCACGACAATTTATGTTGGCTCTATATATGGAAAGTCAATCCATGCCAAGAATTGCATCAAATACCACCAGAGGGAGTATGACGAGGTTCATTGGGAAGTTCAATCCACAAATTATGACAGCGAATGAGTTATATTCATGGGATTCAATGATTTCCCCATTTTTCATTCTCACCTACATCTCTACTTCCATGATTTTTTGGGGTGTTGGGATTGTTCTACTAAATTTTTGGGATATAAAAGAATGTGCAGAATCAGAATCAAAAAGTACTTTCGCTATTATTGAATGAATAAATAGCGTACTTATCACCACTTCATTTTTGGGATTCACTTCGGCGGTAGTGATGGAAAAAAGTTTGCCCTTTCTTCCTTGGAGGTTGTTGGTTGCCTCCAAAAACCCTTGGCTTAGGGCACTTGTTTGCAAAGTGCCCTAGTTCTTTATAGTTGAAACAATGAACAATGCGTTGAGGGTCAAATAGAGCATTCCTCTCCTCTGTTGTAGTAGCAGGTTTTTCTTGTCAGAAGTTAATGGTTAGATGCCCTTCTCTTCCATACCTAAAGAATTTCCTTGTCCCCTTCAGTTAATTTCCAAGGAGCTTCTTTCCGCACCTTTGGAAAGTGGGGTGCTGGAATTTCTTAGCAGCATTGGATTTATCCATCAGACCGCCAGAATTAAAGTCCACTTTCTAGTTCTTATCCACATGATACCCCTGAGATTCATGAAAGCGTGGATGACTGTCACATATTGGCTGGTCAAAGTTCCGGTGCTCTGGTAATGTGTATAGCAGCACTCGGTCCGAATCCTCGGTGACGACACTTTTTAATAGTCGATTGTTTTTAGTTGATTGTATTCTGATTGGAGGGGTTGTTTGTAGAGATTATGAAATAATTTGTGGATGATGTTTGATTTAACAAATTGATAAAGATTTGGGTGAGTTCATCATTAGGTAGTTAAGTTTGTGATATCCTAGAGATTTGCTTTATATTGCATTAAATTAACACTCATGTCACAAGTTGACGTTGATTGGAATTCTCAAGTGTTAAGTCTTTGATCCAAGTCTTAACTTAACTTGAGGTTCTAATCTTAATCATATATTGTTTATGGTAGTGTATTTATGGTTCCAATAATCCATGGAAACCACTCTTTAAACAAAATAAGTCATTAATCCATGACATGTTAATTCCAACATACACAAGGTTAAATTAAATAATATTCATCGAGCAAAAGCTCTCAATTGCTTAACATCTCTAAATAATGACTCACCTCAATGGTAGATTTACTCAGCCATTAAGATGGTTATTAATCTGGTAATATGTATTTTTTGGTGATTAATTACAAATAGAAAAAAAGAATGGGATAAGAAAAGAGTTGTGCACTGAACACACACACACAAACGATGATGAGAATTAAAAATGAACTTTAGATTGAATGAGAAAGTGAAAGAAGGGAAGGGGATTAAAATGAATTTAAAATATTTTAAGAACATTAATATTAAACTATAAAAGGTGTATTATAATAAGGGATATTTAATAAGAAACTTTCATTTAAACAGAATTACAAAAAAAAGACTTACAAGATTACAACAATGAAGAACACAAAAGTAAATGAACACAAAGAGAGGAGGAAAGGTCTCTCAAGTGAAAACTTGAGTATTGAAGGTCCTCCCAATCCTTTGTCAAGTCTTTTTTCATGCCAATTGATGCTCCTCTCTTCTTAAATGTCAACCCTTTTAAAAGAAGAGGAGGGGATGTATTTATAACCTAAGGTGGTGGACTGTTTGCATTCCAAAACAACCCCTCCACTTGGCTCAATGATTTGGACATTCTGACAACTGAATATCGAGATATCTCCTCCTTCAAAGATGTAGATAATAATGTTTTCCGGCTACTCCCAAAATTTGGTGGCCATTGGACTTACAGAACCAATGTTATGGTGGTTTGATTAAACACTTTTAATCTGTTCATTTCGATCCAAACTTTTTAAAGGCCAAAATGTGAATGGGTTTTTGAATATGAAGATACCTTCAAATCCGAATTATTTATTCAACGAAGTCGGCCGCCTATATCTTCTATTCCATACTTAAAAATCTCAGCTCGAATGAATGTCTCTATCATGAGAAATATCAAATATGGTGTGTTGAACTCAATTCTCAGACAGAATTGTGGGTTGGACATTAAAACTTCATTTGGGCCCCTTGTTTGTGGATTTGGGCCTTGAAATTTTTATCCAAGATGAATTGAATTGTCCCCCGACCTTTGGAGGATAATTAAAGAATTTGGACTTTTGGAGTGAGTCTAGTCATTCTTTCTTCAAGAATAGTCCAGTTTCTTCACAGATTATTTGAGCCTTTTTGTGTGGATCATATGACCCTTCAAATGGAATAATTGGCTCCTGATCCCTTCCAATGAAATGTTTTATATTGAAATAGGAATCCTAAAAAACAATAACCATTCAATTTGGATCAGTATGATGATTGTTTTTATTAATACATTAAACAGAATTGAATCTGGATGGATTCAAATAGTGCTCTAAACTTATATTTAATATTTAAACATTAATATTTCACAAAAATTATGCACATTTCATATAAAATCAATAAAGGAAGTATATAATAATTCATGAAAATATTAATAACATCAAATCCCTCACACTTAGTCTTGTAAATGTCCTCATGTACAAAAAATATAAAAAAACATTAGAAAATCATTTTCACTCACCAACAAATATTAAAATTCTGTTTTCACCAATCAGGAGAGGTTTAGACTATTTCACTCATCCATATTAAATTCCACCACAAAATGTTACAGAAACAATGTTCCAAAAACAATTCATTTTTCATGCTCAAATTGAGAGATGGAAAATGTGGACACTCAAAACTCACACCTCTCAAGATGATAAAATTCATTTATAGAAGTTCACTCTTTCACCAACTAAAAGTGAAAATCTTAGAGTTTGAAAGAGCTCTCAGCTTCCATTTCCTATCCTAAAGTGCACAAGAGTCAAGAGGTCTTTTTAAGGGGGGGTTTGTGGCTATGTGATGGTAGGAATATAATGTCCAAGAGATAAGAGAATAGTAGCGATGCAAAGCGGGCCCGCGGCTCGCGGGCTTTGCGGGTATGGGGCGGATGTTGGGCGGGGTGGGCCTAAAAATTTTGACCGTTTAGAATGCGGGTCAATGCGGGTTGAGCCCGCGCGGGTGCGGGCCAATGCGGGTTGAGCTCGTGTGGGTGCGAGCTTGCCCGCGGGCTTGATTTAAAAAATATATATATTATTTTTACAATATATGTTTCTTTAACATTTTAGTTTTTTTAATAAAAAATCATGGTTAAACGGTGACATATGATTTCTCACCGTAATGGTCATATTAATTCACCATTTATTCACATGTGAATTTTAAATAGGCCTATATTTATTGTTTTAATATGATATTATATTATTTATATAGTAATTATTAACCATATTCACATGGTGTGTCAACCCATCTCTCGAAAAATGGAACTCATCGGCTCTGCGCATGGTTTCAATTCTATAAGAGTTATTATAATCATAATATTTTTTAGGTCGATTTAATTTTGTTATTATTTAATTTTATTTTGTTATTAAGAGAATTGGATAGAACCTCGTGAAAACACTATAGCTTCCTCTGAAACTGATCGTTACCTGGAGAGACTTCATTCATTCATAGGTTTAGTTGTTCACATCACTACACAACCAACATTATCATTCATTGTTCATCACCGATCACTCACCTACTTTCTATCACAACAGTTCGCCACCACATCGGCATTACCGCATGCCACCCTTAACCCACAAAAAAACATTCCATCACATCCTTTAAAACTCTAGTTATTGTTCATTCATACTTTTCCCCACAAATACCTTTAAGAATGATAAAAAATACTATATTTAAATGATTATAAATAGTATTTTTTTATAAATGTAGGTAAGCCCGCGGGCAACCCGCAGGTTTATGCGGGGCGGGGCGGGCTTGAAATTTTTTGTTCGCATTATATGTGGGTTTTTGCGGACAAACCCGCGTGGCCTCAAACCCGTGCGGGCTTGGCTCGCCCCACCCCGCCCTGCCCGTTTCGCATTACTAGAGAAGAGGGGTAAAACATCAGCATAGGTAAAACAATGCACAATTTTTTTGAAATGAAACATGGAAGAAAATGGAAACACATATTTACGAGGGAATTAAAATGTGAAATAAGACACAAAAGAGGAAGGAAATTTGAAGGGAATAAGAAGATGGAATATTTACAAAACATGAAACTTATCCTAATGACATAAGAATATAATGAAAGTGTTCTTTTTTTCTTTTCTTTTTTGTATTTTTCAAAAGTTGAACTTGAAAAATATATCACTTATATCTCAACCCATGATTGATCTCCTCACAACACTAATTGTAATAGTTATAATAAGATCAAAGGTTGGTGAAGAGTGATTTTTGACCTTCCCAAGACACATCCCATTCTTATTTTCATATTTTTTTGATTTTTATTTTTATTTTTATTTTTTTGATTTTTATTTTTATTTTTATTTTTTTGATTTTTTTGAACACTTGTCAATAACATTTACAAAATTACATAAATGAAAGTACATTACATTCCCCAAAACTCACTAAATGAAAACATCTCCCCTACAATAAAATGGATTCTTACCCTCAAGCATATGATAACACGCTGAAAGATTAAGAAAATGATACCCAAAATGAAATCCATTCCCCTCACACTTAAATTTCAAGAAAATATGCAATGTAAATCCATATAGATGTTAGGTGGGAAAAGGTATTGGGCTTGTAATGTGGCTATCAAAGAAAAAAAATTCATACGCTCGAATGGGATTTCAAAAGGAGGATTAATGTATGGTTAATGGGAGGCTATTTTTCTATTATAATTCTCATGTGGTTCAGAAAATTCCACTATCATATTAATGCACACTAAAGTAGGAAATTCAGCTCGAAGGTCCACAAACTCAAGATTCACAAATGGGGGTGAAAAAAACACATTTTTAAAAAATGGTCATAGGTAGTCTTGGCATGAAAGCAAATGTTGTTCCTTACAGGTGGAGAAATCATTTTTCAAATAAAAAATTGAGCATTCAAAATTTGTTGGTTTTGACACAAGATTATTTATCCAAAGTCATGATGAAAATAAAAAAAAATTAAGATAAAACCATATCTTTTGACTCCCCAAAATGGTAGGACAAAATTTGAAAATCGGAAGGTGAGTAATTATGAATCTTGGTTTTTCATATTTTCTTAAAATGTTTTTTTTAGTTTTTTTAGGTTTTTTTTAGTTTTTTATAGACACACCCACACAAAAGAGAAAATAAAAATTGTGATGAGGAAAGTGGTAAAAAAATGAAAGAGATGGGAAGAAGAAGAAAGAGGTGGGGAAGAAGTTAAAGGTAAAGAGGTGCCCCTGGTTTGGATTTGGTGGGTCGTTGTCTCAATCTAGTGGTGGTTCAGTGGAAGTTGATGTGCCTCATGTGGGATGTTACCTGAAAAAGAAAAATCATTATTCATCTAATGAAAAACTAAAAAGAAATTAAAATTTCATAAAAGTAAAAGAAAACATGGGTTGTCTCCCAATAAGCGCTGCATTTATTTGTATACCGCTAGACAGTTGCAGTGGACTACCCATAGTCTAACGGTGGCCATCATATTTTCTCAACTCCAGTGTGCTTCCAGAAAAACATTTCTTTTGGGAGGCCCAATGATTTATTGGAGAATTTCATCCCTTGTTGTTTCGCTTGCAATTCAATGGGGGTGGATAGATAATATGACTACCATCCCTTTGGTCTTCAACGTGAGGAATGATTTTATCCACAAAGTGATAGTTTTTTGTGCTTGGAAATTCAGGAAGATGTCTCAATTTTGATGGTTGATTTATGTAAGGTTCAGATAACATGAAACCAGAGTATGAGATTTCAATTGTTTTTGACTCATTTATTTCATCACTTACCGATGTAGAGTAATGAGGATCAGTGGAGTCATAAGACTGAATAAATTTCTCAATATCCTTTATATCAATGTTGTTCGCCAAAGAATGGTTAATTCCAACCTCACCAGTGATCACTTTATTAATTATGGAACAAATCTCATAACCTTGACTCCCATTAGGACAATATAAACACATTGTTTTTGGGTTCACCTCACATATAACAGAATTTTTAGAATCATGGATAGGAAATGATGAATGTTTGATAATCAGATTTGAATCAAAAAAATGAACTTGCTTGTTCGTTTTCCCTATTACCATCCAAGTTGGAGTAGTGGATGTCAGAGGTGAGATGGGATTCCAAAGAGTTTTCAAGATCCTTTAGATCAATGAAGTTTTCATTTGTAATGTCAACATCAACTTCTCCATTTATGAATTGGTTAATGAGGATGCAATATTCACAAACTCCTCTATTAGTAGAATAGGAAGAACATGATGGATTGGGAATCAAGACACTCTCAGAGATATTTTCAAAAGAATGGATAGAGAATGCAGATTCATTCTCTGATGGGCGTCACATGGATTGAAAAATATTAAACTTGACCAGTTGGTCACCAAATTCCATGGATAAGATGTCAACATGGACATCAATTTTTGTTTTAGATGTCACAAGGAAAGGACTTCCAAGAATCAGAGGAGATTGGCAAGAATTTTTCTCACCTTCCATGTCAAGGACATAGAAGTCAGCTGGGAAGATGATATCATTGACTCGGATAAGGACATCCTCAATTATTCCCTCAGGACTAGTTGTACTTCAATTGGACAATTGAATGACAACACTCATTGGGTGTAAAGGACCTAGACCAAGGTTGGAGAAGATAGATTTGGGCATGACATTTATCGAGGCTCCTAGGTCTATGAGTGCATCATCGAAGTTAGAACTTCCAATTTGGCATGGAACTGTAAAGGTCCCAGGATCTTTTCACTTCACGGGAATAGACTGTTGGATGGAAACATTTTTGAAGGTCCTAAGATACCTCTTATGGGTGCATAATTCCTTAAGAAACTTGGCATACTTGGGTATTTGTTTTATGGCATCTAAGAGGGGGATGTTGACTTCAACACGTCTAAATATGTTGAGCATTTCGGGATCAGGTTCAAAGGACTTATTTGGCTTAGAAATGGCTTGAGGAAAAGAAATTGGGTTCCTAAGTGGAATGGAAAGAGGTGAGGGAATGGATTCAAATTCCTTTTTGAGTTTCTTTTTCTTTTTATTTTCTAGGTCAACATTCAAAGGGGGTTGGAGGACTTATCTTGAGGAATAGAAATTTTCTTCCCTGATCTAAGTGCAATTGCACTTACATTACCCTTGGGGTTGGGTAATGGTTGAGTTGGGAGTTGGGAAGAATTTGATTGTTGTTGTTGGGTCAGGTGGGATGCAAGTTGACCAATTTCAGTTTCAATGTTCTTGAGGCTAGAACGGGTGAAGGAGGCAAGATCTTTTACAACGCTTTCTCATGGTTGCTTGGAAGAAGAGGCTTGTCCTGGATTGGGATTACCTTGATTTTGGTTCTTTGGAAAGCGATTGTATTGGTTTGGGAATTGGGAAGGCTCACTAGGATAGTGGAATCTAGGATGAGGAAGAGGGGGATTGATCCTTTGAGGTTGAGGAACAAAAGGGTAAAGTTGTTGGAAGTTACCAAAACCTTGACCATATTGGAATTGGTTTGGGTTTTGAGGAGGGAATTGAGGGGGATGAGAAATGAGATTACTATACCTCAAGCCTTGGTTGAAGGTAGAAGAAAAGGGCTCAGAGTGGGGTTGGTTGAAGTTTCTAATGAACCGACCTGACTGTTGAGTGTTGGGGTTCCTCTGAGCATATGTTGCATTAAGCTCCATTGGTCCAGATGGATCAGATGAATCCTCTTGAAGTTGTGGACATGTGTCAGTTGGATGAGATGGGGAGTTACAGATTCCACAGCTCTTGATTGGTCCAGGGAACAGAGATTGTAAAGAAGATGAGGTTGAGGCTTTGGTAGCCACAGCTAATTGTCACACAAGACCTGTAAGTTCACTCATCCACTCTGTCATCTTGTTCGGATCTATAGATTGACTATCTTGGGTTTGTTTGACAAGAGCATGAGCTCAAGTATGGAATTGTTGTGTGTTTTCATCCATGTTGCTTATGAGATCTCTTATAGTTGTAGGAGTTTTATCAATAAGAGCATCGCCACTTGCGACATCAATGAAAGTTCTCTCCATAGCCAGTAACCCATCATAGAAGTATTGGATCGAGAGTTGGTCAGGGATTTGGTGATGTGGGTAGGTTGCCACAAGCTTTTTAAACCTCTCCCGGTACTCATGGAGTGATTCATTTAGGAATTGATGAATACCACTTATTTCCTTTTGGATTGAATCAGTACGAGAAGCAAAAAAGAATTTCTCTAAGAAGAGTTGCTTCATGTCATTCCATGTAGTTATGGAACCAGGAGGAAGGCAGTAGAGTCATGGCTTAGTAGTGCCATCTAAGGAGAAAGGGAATACTCGGAGTTTGATTTGTTCCTCAGAAACCCCTTGAGCCTTCATGGTAGAGCACACCACTTGGAACTCTTTAAGGTGGAGATGTGGATCCTCACCAGCTAGCCAGTAGAAATGAGGGAGAAGATGAATCAAACCCGATTTGAGTTCGAAGTCAGCCTCTATGTTTAGATATTGAATACCAAAGGGTTGATAATTCATATCAGGGGCAACAAGTTCTTGAAGTTTTTGTTCCCTAGGATTGGTCATATCTAATTCAACTGGTTGGACAAGGACTGATTTTGGAATGACTTGATTATCTCTTATGTTCCTCCTAAGTTGGCGAAGAGTTCGCTCAATTTCAGGGTCAAACAAATCTGAGGGATTGTTTGGGAGCCTACGGGGCATTCAGAGAGATTTTGAAAGAAAGAAGAAGGCGTGTTTTTCTTTGTGTTTTTTTCAATTTTTTTTAAATTTTGTTTTTTTTTTTGTTTTTTTTACAATAACCAGAAACTAATGACTACTTAATTGCACCATCCCTGGAAACAACACCATTTAAAAGCACGACCAATTGTCACCTATCGACCGGTCAAGGTTCTGGTGTTCTGCTAATGTGTATAGCAGCACTCTGGTTGAATCCTCAGCGATGATACTTTTTAATAGTCGATTGTTTTTAGTTGATTGTATTCTGATTGAGGGAGTTTGTTTGCAGAGCTTACGAAATAATTTATGGATGATGCTTGATTTAACAAATTGATAGAGATTGGGGTGAGTTCATCATTAGGTAGTTAAGCTTGTGATATCCTAGAGCTTTGCTTTATATTGCATTAAATTAACATTCATGTCACAAGTTGATGTTGATTGGAATTCTCAAGTGTTAAGCCTTTAATCCAAGCTTTAACTTAACTTGGGGTTTTAATCTTAATCATATCTTGTTTATGGTAGTATATTTATGGTTCCAATAATCCATGGAAACCACCCGTTAAACAAAACAAGTCATTAATCCATGACATGTTAAATCCAACATCCACAATGTTAAATTAAAGAATACCCATCGAGCAAAAGCTCTCAATCGCTTAACATATCTAAATAATGACTCACCTCAATGGTATATTTACTCATCCATTAAGATAGTTATTAATCTGTTAATATGTATTTTTGGTGATTAATTATAAATAGAACAAAAATAACGGGATAAGAAAAGAGTTGTGCACTGAACACACACACATGAACGATGATGAGAATTAAAAACGAACTTTAGATTGAATGAGAGAGTGAAATAAGGGGAGGGGATTAAACTATATTTAAACCAATTTAAGAACATTAATATTAAACTACATAAGGTGGATGAGAATAAGAGATATTGAAGAAGAAACTTGCATTAAAACATAATTACAAAAAAAAAAGACTTACAAGATTACAACAATGAAGAACACAAAAGTAAATGAAAACAAAGAGATGAGGAAAGGTCTCTCAAGTAAGAAAATGAGTATGGAAGGTTCTCCCAAGCCTTTGGAAAGTCTTTGGTCATGCCAATTTATTCTCCTATCTTTTTAAATGTCAACCCTTTTGAAAGGAGAGGAGGGGATGTATTTATAGCCCAAGGTGGTGGACTATTTCATTCCAAAACTACCCCTACACTTGTCTAGACGATTTGGACATTCAGACAGTTGAATCTCGAGATATATCATTCTTTAAAGATGTAGATAATAATGTTGACCGACTACTCTCAAAATTTGGCGGTCATTGGACTTACGGAGCCAATGTTATGGCGGTTTGATTAAACAATTTTAATCTGTCCATTTCAATCCAAACTTTTTAAATGCCAAAATGTAAATGGGTTTTTGAATAGGAAGATGCCTTCAAATCCAAATGATTTCTTCAACAAATTCGGTCTCCTATATCTTCTATTTTACACTGAAAAATCTCATCTCGAATGAATGTCTCTATCAGGAAAATATCAAATATGGTGTGCTGAACTCAATTCTTGGACAGAATTATGGGCTGGACATTAAAGCTTCATTTGGGCCCCTTGGTTGTGGATTTGGGCCTTGAACTTTTTATCCAAGATGAATTGAATTGTCCCCTGACCTTTGGAGTAGAATTAAAGGATTTGGACTTCTGTAGTGAGCCCAGTAATTCTTTCTTCAAGGATGGTCTGGTTTATTCACAGATTATTTGAGCTTTTTTGTGTGGATCATATGACCCTTCAAATGGCAGAATTGGCCCATGATCCCTTCTAATGAAATGTTTTATATTGAAATAGGAATCCTACAAAACAAAAACCATTCAATTTGGATCAGTATGGGGATTGTTTTTATTAATACATTAAACAGACTTAAATCTGGATGAATTCAAATAGTGCTCTAAAATTATATTTAATATTTAAACATTAATATTTCACACAAATTATGCAGCAGGTTTTTCTTGTCAGTAGTTAATGGCCAGGTGCCCTTCTCTTTCACACCTAAAGCATTTCTTTGTCCCCTTTAGTCAATTTCCAGGGTGCTTCTTTTCGCACCTTTGGAAAGTGGGGTGCTGAAATTTCTTAGCACCATTGGATTTATCCATCAGACCGCCAGAATTAAAGTCCACTTTCAACTTCTTATCCCCATGATACCTCTGAGATTCACCGGTCTCCATTTTGACTTTGAGGGCACATCGAACAATTTCATCATAGCTATCAAAGTCACGGATCACTAGGGCTTTCCTTAAGCTAGGTTTTAGCCCACCAAAGAAGTGATCAACCCTGCATTCGGGGGTAACAACAAAGTCGAAGGTGTGCTGTGAAAGCCTTGTGATGTTTGCCTCATATGCTCTGATGGATTCATTGTTTTTTTTCTTGAGGGAAAGGAAGTCCCTTTCTATCTTAATTTGGAGGGTGTGAAGAAAAATATTAATCGAAAAACATTTTCCGAAAATCTTTTCATTCCAAAGTCTCGATCTCTTCCTCAAGTTTCATATTTTTGATCAATGTCCACCATTAATCAACTTCACCCTTCATACGATAAGCATCCAGAAGAACCTTCTTTTGTTCAGAACATTGAAGGATGAAGAAGATTTTCTCAATGTAGTTGATCCATTGTTCGGCGATTGAGGGATCAGATGATCCATTGAAAGTATGAGGCTTTTGTCTCATGAAGCTCTCGATTGCAGCTTGTTCTTTCTTGGGGGGTTGGAAATTCCTCTTGACCCGTATTTCTATTCAAAACTTGAGTTAACTGAGAGAGTATCTTGACAAAGTTTGTGATTCCCGCTCCCATCGGATTGGGCATCTCATTAGAACAGTTATCGCATTGATCTTCGCATTGGTTGTTAGCCCAAGACCTCCAATTATCAGTCATTGGCTGGAATAAAAGTAAAGTTAAAGGTAACACATAAAGGGGAATCCAATGTCAAAAAGGGATAACATATAAATTACATTTATTTCCTTAAACTATGAATTTATAGGCTTCAATCTATGTTATCCATGATCTACTTCCCAACATATATTATTAGGGGCATTTTTTTATTCCCTTAATAATGCTTTATACTAAGCTTATGAATTTACCAAATCATATCTCTCAGGAGTGTCGAACCAAAAGTGCAGCAAGGACCGTTGTCGTGCACCAGTTCATGTTTAAGTCTAGCTCAAAGCAGTGTTTTCAGGTTTTACCCCGAGATACATCTGTACCAGAGTCACCTCTACTTATTCGTATCCAGACAGGGATTTATTTAACTGATAAACCACTTACTCTATACTCACCTAAATATAGAGATGTTTTTATTATACTTAGTCTTATCCCTAAGGCTTTCACTAGAGTTTTCTAATCCTAATCCAAAAAATAACTAAACTTATCCTTTGATACCAACTATAACAACTCTGCTCTTTATTACACACATAAACATGATTTACTACATAAACTTGCACTTAAGACAACTCTGATGATCGATAGGTCTAGTGTGTTGGGAAATTGGGAGCATTACATAACAACTTAAAACATAAAATACAACATCTTTATTGAAAACTTATTTTACATGACCACAATATTTCTTCGTACTTAGCATTGCATGAGATATCTTGAAGACATGCATAAAAAATGATGAGTTATAAATCTCGATAAGGGAGTAAACAATGTATAACATGAAGAATACAATACATGTTATGCAATAGGTATATCAATGGAGCATAAGATAAACATGAACATAAAGTCATGATATAACATTATTATCATAAGATGGAAATGTGACAACAACATTTAACATGATATTAGCATGAGTTAAGGCTCATTGCACATGGAGCATGAGTAAACCCTCATTGCACTTGAATTAGCATGAGTAAACCCTCATTGCACATGACATATCATGATACTAATATTTACCCAATGCATTGGAGCGCTATCAGGGCGCACCCTTTATAAACATTTCATTTTATGCATAAGTGTGTCACATGGATCATACAACATGGATTCATTAAACGTCATAATTCATTCCAAGAATAAGATATGCGGAATACATAAATGTAAATTCTCAATCAAAAAGTACACGTTCATAAAGGTGAATACCCTTGATAGAGAAATGGGCATGGTATTCACTTACACGGTGATTTTGGCATGGGAAAATTTTGGTGCAACTTCGACAGCATAACGACATCAAATAGAAATCGTAAAATGGGTTGATGAGAGAGATAGAGGTCTCTCATCATTTATACATAAAATGGACAATAAGGGGGTCATAGAACATAATATCCCAACATATGTAATGGAATTTAAATGCATAATATAAAAAGAAATGCTTAAATGTAAATGAGGAGAGCGAAATCCCTTACGGAATTTCGACATGGTAACAGGTGTACATAGGAGGCATTAATGAGAGAGAAAGGGGTCTCTCATCATTCAAAAATAAGGAGGGAAGTATATGGGAGGTTTGAAATCATACAACAACATTTGTAATTGAAAATAAAATGAGCATAACAATATAAGGAAACTTGGTCATAAATAAGGAAAGAAAGTGAGGATCTCTTACTTGAGTGTGTGACTTCAAGAGCTTGAGGAGGGTCTTCTTGAGATCTTGGGGTGCCTTGGGAGGATTCTAGAGAGATGAGGGCAGAGTAGGGATGTGCTCCAAGGTTTTTGAGTGAAGAGAAGTGGGAGTTTGGGCAGGTTTATATAGGAAAAGAGAGGATAATTCTTTAATATTTCGTAAACTTAGGTTTTTTAATCATAGTTTTTTCCAAAAAGGATTGGAAAACATTATTTTATAAGAGAAATATCCGAACTTATTAAAATATTAGGCTTGCTTATGTGGAGGTGAGTCACACTCTCAAAGAAATCATTTTAAAAAGTTAAAATATTTTATAAGTCTTGGAGGGTCCACTAAGGCACTATAAAAGTAATCAAACAAATCTAAAATCACATTATTTTAAAGGTAAAACATATATTCTCTGAATATCCCTTCTATAGTATTTTATTACATCACTATTGAGTCATTATGATGTCATAAAACACGTTCTATATTTAAATGGTATTTATTTTTTACCCAAAAATTCAACTGTCTCAGAAAATTATGAAAAAATCACCGTTAGATAATTTCGACGTCCAGAATCTAAAAATAATATTCATTTTATCTAAATAATTTTCTAAAGATGTGAATCTTTACTTTTAAAATTAAATCTGACATTTATCAAAAATTCATGGATTTTGACAAAAACAGCTTTCAAACCTTAATAAAAATTATAATGGTATTCATAAAAATTATATGATCATTTATATTTAATAAAAAGTAATTTAGTAATAATATTTTATTAAAATATTATTTAATTAAAAAATCCATTAATTCATCAAAATAGGTTTCTTAATTGAATATTAACTAAAAATACTATTTGTGCTTAAAAAATCATTTACAAAGTAACAATAATAAAATGAATGTATATTCTTTATACAAAAATAATGCATATAATCATAGTGCTAGGGTCTTGTTACATAACCTCTTATAACACTCGCATAAGACTTAAGGGTAAGGTGTGCGATGGTGACAGACTCTTGGGGCGGCTCAGATAACATCACTCGGGTGGTAATCTCTATTAACTTTCACTTCTCCCATAGGCGGTTCTGTTCAAATTTAACATGTTGAAGCTCGGTTTGGGCTTAGTCAAGAGCGAAGCCCAGTGACACTACCTCATTTCCAAGCTCTGACAAATGAGCTTCGTATGGAGTGATTCTACAAGATGATGGCATCGCTTCCTTTGTCTGAGTAAATTGAATTAATTAAAGCCCTATATTTATACTAATCATTTGATCACTGTTCAACAGCTATATTAGCAACGGTAACAATTCTTAATGGTATTTTAAAATCCAAAAACATAAAACCAAGGAAGTGCATATGTTTTATATAACCAATTTACATAATAAGACATTTAATTAGATCAAGAGGATTTTTCATTAAAATTTTGGGTCGTTACAATCTGGGTTTTAGCTATAGTTTTCCACCAATAAGAGTGAAAAATATTAGTGAAAGTATGAATATAAATATATGTGTGAGTGTATTATTTATTATATATAGTTATAGGTAAAGTTAAAATATGTAGAACATAATAACTATCCCAAACAAACTTATTAGCAATCTCGTATAATGGTTGATCTTGAGAAGATCGTATAATATGTGATTGAAATTGCATGTTGTGTTATTTTTTATCTGATTATTTAATTTGTAATAATTGATTGATTGTGAGATGACCAACTAAAGTATGATTGAAATTGCATGTCCTGTTTTTTTGCAGTTATATAATTTGTAATAATTGCATTTTTTTTCCTCATTGATGAACTACGTGTCATCCCTTTATCTAATTATTTAAGTACTTGTGTGTCTGTATAAAAAATATTATGTATCTCGAACCCCTAGACCCTCACTTTCATGTGAGTAACAGTGTAATAAAAGAGCGTTTGATAAGAATTATTGTTGTTTGAAACTAGATTTTTACACCATGCCTGAAAATAGATTGATGGTTGTTGAAATATGAGATAATAGAGGCACCATGAGTTCCCCCCAAAGTTTTGGTTGGTTTATCAAATTATGATAAACTAATTCATAGAAAAAGTCTTGAGATCAGGTCACAATTGTTTCATCATAACCAATTAAAACATTTTATGATGTAGTATATGATGTTTTATTAGTTATTTTTTTCTAGGTATTCATGTCTACATTAATATACTACAACAGTGAGGTAATTTCTACTGATCAGGGTTTTAACTATAGTTTTCCACCTGCAAGATTGTAAAATCATCATGAATGTATGACATTTGATGAAGTTTGTAGGAAGATTCATAGTTGGTTAAAACTAAGGGATGATCAATCAATTAGTTCAATTACATATCATCATCTTCAATATTCTGAATGTCTATGGCACACAGAGTGTCCTCTAATCAATGACGGGGATTAAATGTACACATCATCAATGTTCGAGAAACAGTGTAGTAATGGTCTAAATGAATTATACGTGGTTATTTTTTATATTGATGAGATGCAACCTACCACTACAGAACCATGTTATGTGAGATCTGTTGAATTTGGTCCTTCACAACACTCTACTTCATTTCCTTCTCATATAACTTTGGTAATAAAGACAAATTATGAAGAAGATGATCTGAATTTTGAAGGAACTGTAGGGGATGTCCCTCTCTATACTTCTGATTTAATGAAGGAAACTTTATCTGATGAGGAAGCATCTGGAGATGCAACAGGAGATGATGTGGATGAGAATGGTGTGGGGAATGAACCTTATGAGGTTACTTTAATAGATAGTTAGCCACCAGTTAGTGGTAATCATCCAATATTATTAACTTTCATAGTTGAAGGAGTGTCGTGTGCACAACATTTTGATTGGCATGCCATTACATTGGCTACTGAATTCCCTGGAAATATAGGTAATAGATATGAATCGACTAATAACACCATATATGTGGGGAAGGAGTTTGGAAGTAAAAGAGCATTGAAAAATGTGCTAAAACAATACCACATAGAGTGACTTTTTTTATATGTGGTTGATGAGTCCATGAAGGAAAAATATCTAATTCGGTGCGAGAAATATGGGTAGGGATTTAAATTTCAAATGCATGCAATATATGATACATTTTTTTCATGTTGGAAGATAGCCAAATTTGAAGGCTCACACACTTGTGTACATCCAAGCTTATCACAAGATCACTCATCATTTGATGAAAAGTTTATATCGATTGTTATTATAGTGATAATATGAACATGTCAGGATAATCCTATGACCCTTGCCCTTGAATGAATACAACAATTGTTCAAATACAAGATATCCTATGAAAAATCCTAGAATGCAAACTAAAAGAAAATTGTGAATATTTACTGTGATTGGGATGTGATCGTGGCGTTGTCATTAGCACGTTGGCCAAATTAGAAACTTATACTCCTACTCACTAATAGATAGCGGCAAGCGGGGTCGATTCACAGGGAATGCTAGTGAGTGTTCTAAGGGATTTATTTATCGTCCTAAACTATGAAAACAGTGGAAAGAAAGTGATGATTGAAAGGGTGAATTATGCGTGCAAACGGTGATAAAGAAAACACAGTGTTAATTTCTTTAAAACTAACTATGTTAAAAAAGCATAGACATGCAAAAAGATAATCAAGAGAAAATCAATTGTCCGGTAAACTTATTTCCTTTTTTTCAAAGTGATAATAGAAATAAATATTCAAAAAGATGTGTTCAAAATATCTATCAAGCAGATTAACCAACAACCGAATGATTTTCCAGTCCTCACAAACAAAACTCATTTGATTGTTAAAATCAAGAAGTTGAAATCAATTTAAAAATGATCACATAAAAGATCATAAAATTAATTGAAACAATCAAAGATCCTCATTCAAATAAATTCAGTGCACATTTAATAGATGGAAAACACAATCACATGAAATAAGGACACAATAGAAAGTAAAGAGAAAGAGAGAGTAAATCTTATCGATTGAGTCGAAGTCGATCTCTCTTCACTTCAGCTCCATATCTCCCATTAGATGAAGTGTCTGCTTGTGCTCCATCTCTAAATTTCAGAAAGTGAGTGTCCTAATTAATGGACAAGTCCTCGACTTGTTCATCAAAACCCACCGCCTTACTTGCTACACTAACATGTGTGTCATCAAAGTTAGTAAAATTTCCCTTTAGCCTTACAAAACTCTGAAGTGCTCAGATAATTAATAATTTCATTTGACACCACTGATGTCATCCAAACTCAAATCACAGCTCACCCAAGTTCATCATCTTTGACTCGCTAAGATATCAAATTCATTTGGTGATCACCTCCTGTTCTGGACAATCACAGTGAGTTGGAGAAATCCAAAAGTCACAACAAACTTGAACCTGCAAACAAGGAAATGATCACCAATGAAAAACTCTCAACCCTTTAGTCTTCTCATGGATCCAAATCATCCACGTCCATCAAACTCGAGTCGTTGAACCCAAAATCGGTCTTCAGAAAAACTTCAGCTCGGCACAACCAAAATCAGAAATCTCTCCCACATAAACTCGGTTATATTTTCCCCTTAGCATGAAGGTTGAAGTCATCTTCTTCGATTTGAACCAGGTTTGCATCTCAACACTCTTCATTTTAGGTCCAAAGAAAGTCTCACGTGATGAAGCACGGCCTCAGTTTCAAATTCAGAAAGGATCAAAGCCTTCGATTCACCTTCGAATCATCAACCAGAGAAATCAAACCCCATCTCAACTTAAACCGGCTTCAACGGCGGGGCCTATTCAATGTGGCGATGCGGCTCAGTCGGGTTCTTCAAACTAGGGTTCCGATCTTCCTCGGTAGATCATCTTCAACCTATGAATACACTTGGCCAGCCTCGACCACTCGGCGATGCAGAAGGAATAGTGCAAACCCAGCATCATCTCCTTCGACGGTGACTACAGCTCAACCACAAGCTCAGATCTGATGGTTCGTAGACATTGACTCGGAAAGATAAATCTTCACAGATTGATTCAATCGATTCAGTTCTCCATTCATCAGTGGTGAGGATTCGATCGACAACGAATCTATACCACAGAAATAGATCCAAATTCAGATTCACTTTGGACCTTCAATTCTTCAACCGACGCTAATTGGCTCAAACCCCCTTTTCGGTTGGCTTCAGATTTCTTCGGTTTTCCAATCTTGGCTCGATTAGGGTGCGACTTCCATCGAAAAAATCGGATATAGCTCGAACGACAACGGTGACTCCATTTACAATCATCCTTGCGGCATCGCGGCTATGGCGGATCTCAATTTCTTCTTCCGTGGTATCTCGTTTTTCACCGGCCAGGGCGACCTGTTCTTCTCCGGTGGTAGGATTCTACGATGGCATCTTGGCTTCAAGGGTACTTCTCTGGCTCTTGTCTTGGCTTGAGTCGAGATCCCTAATTTGTATCTTTACACACCCTCCCGTGCCCTGCACAGCAGATAAAAAAAAATTGAGGAAATTGAAATTGAAATAAACAAAATATATTATTTGGGAAAATTAAAATTTACAATACTCAAACAAAAGTGATTAATTGAAAACTAAATTAAATTGTCATCAATTAAAGATCGACATAAATGTAAAGAGAAGAGATTAAAATAAATAAATGAGGAATTAAACATAATAAACCATAAACTCTATAATTACCCACTTAAACACCTATTTAAGTATTAAAAATACATTAAAAATATCAAAAGCGACGTGGAAATACACATGAAACAAGACCCACATCGGGATGAATCAAATATAGTGTTGCTGAAGCTAATGAGATTTTTGTCTCTTAACAATCAGGTTATTTATCATTTGAACACTATTTAGTACGTCTCTCCAAATCATCGAGTTAATCAAACAAAGGTGAAGTTACATAGGCTGTTTTGGGCAATCAGGCCATGTATCGTTATTTTTCAGTATTGCAAACAATTCATTCAAGTCAATGAAACTTTTCTCTATGAAAATTATATAGGTGTTCTACTTTTTTTTTGAGAAATGACAGATATCATTAATGACGAAGATCAGCGGACGTACATATGCAAAGCCACGAAGGGAAATTGTCCAACCAGAGCTGGTTGGCATCGAAGGGGCATGATGCTGCCAACTGATGGGCCGCATTGTTTCCTTCCTTTTTGGTAAAGGAGAAGGTGCAGAATGAAAAGCATTGGCGGAGCGAGAGAATTCTCCTGATGATGAGGCCAAATGACTGGAGTCCGCCGTCGTTGTGGTTAATGACATCGATCACGGTGAGGCAGTCAGACTCAATGTTGATATCAAGCCATCCACGTTCCATAGCCAACATCATACCTGCCAGGATAACGTTAGCCTCAGCTACGACAGGTTCTCAAAAGACATGATGTGATTCATATTTTGCAGCAATGATTTTCCCCAGATGATTTCGGGCCAGGAGACCGAGGGAGACAAGTCCATCCTTGGGGAGAGACGCGTCCACGTTGATCTTAAGAGTTCCTGCCGTTGTGGGGTTCCAACGAGGGGGACAAGAGGGAGGAATATCTGGCCTGTGATGTCCATTGTGGTGTTTCCAACCCTCAATCCATGAAGTGGTCTGTTCAATCCAGAATTCAGGAGGTCTATGAATGTGTTGGAAAACAACATCGTTACGCCGGACCCAGATGATCCAGGCCAGGGTGCAGAGTGAGCCTGCATTATCCGATGAGAGAGAAGAGCACCAACGCATCAGAAGAGCGGGAAGGTTGGAAACCATGGCCAGAGATGCATCTGGAGCCGAGCCCCATTTATTCCAAATTTCCTTAGCTCCAGAGCATTGAATGATGGCGTGCAAAGGGGTCTCTGGGATATTCGGGCAGAAAGGGCAGAAAACGGCACTGGACATATGTCGGTAAACGAGAAGGCTCATGGTAGGGAGGGTGTCCGTGCACACCTGCCACCAAAAGTGGCGTATTTTTTGGGGGACGTTGAGCATCCAGAGTGATTTCCATGGTCCCTCATTCCGGTCGACTGGGTGGTTGCCAAGAGCAAGTCTGTATCCGGATCTCACCGTGTAATCGCCCGATATGTCATTGCTCCAGAAGAGATGGTTGGGTCCTGTGTCTGGGACCCAAGGGATGCTTAGGATAAGTCTTTGGTCTCTTTCGTTAAACCATTCATGAATCTTATCCAAACACCACCCTGTCCCTTGGTCAGAAAGGAGGCATCTAACAGTGGCATTTTCAAAGCCTGGTTGGGCGTGGGAAGTAGCCCGTATACCTTCCGTATCGATCAACCAATGATCAGTCCAGATATTGACAGATGAGCCATCCCCAATCCTCCATCCCATTCCTTTTTCCAGGAGCTTTCAGAGCCCCCAAATGCTTCTCCAAAGGAAGCTAGGACGAGGGCCAAGAGAGGAAACATGTAAGTCCGTGTGGGGAAAGTACTTAGCTCGTAGTACCCGCGCACAGAGAGATGATGGACGATTAATAAGGCGCCATCCTTGCTTGGCCAACAGTGCATCATTGAAGAGAAGAAGATTTCGGAATCACATCCCTCCCTCCGACTTGGGTATGCAAATTTTCTCCCAGGCCATCCAGTGGGGTCTATTCCTTCCATCATTTTTCCCCCACCAGAAGTTGACCGTATGTGTGTGGATCTGGTTGACTATGGTCGTCGGGAGCTTAAACATGGACATAAAATAGCTGGGGATAGACTGGATGACAGCTTTAATGAGGGTCTCTTTGCCTGCTTTTGAAATTCTTTTGGGGGTTCAGTCTTGAATTTTCTTCTCAATCCTGTCCACCAGAGATGCAAATATTTCTTTTTTGGACCGGCCAATCTCCGTGGGTAGCCCGAGATACTTTTGGTGTTTTCAACCATATGTATGCCTACTGCTGCACAGAGTTCATCTCTCTTGGAACGAGGTACCCCTGTACTGAAGGAGATTTCTGATTTTCCGTGATTGATTGACTGGCCAGACGACCTCCCGTACTGGTGGATCGCTTGGTTGATCACCCGACATTCATTAATAGTTGCTCTGGAGAAGAGGAGGCAATCGTCAGTGAAGATGCGACATTGGTGGACTAACACAACAGACCTTTGCCCCATGAATAGATTTAGCAAATGCAGCCCTGGAAATAAGGTTAGAAAAAACATCAGCCACCAAGATGAAAAGAAAAGGGGAGAGGGGATCTCCTTGGCAAAGGCCTCGGGATGGAACGAATCCACGAGTGAGCTCCCCATTGACCCAGATTCTGAAGGAGATAGTCGAGATGCATTGCATGACCATATCTGTCCACTTAGTGCAGAAACCCATTTTCAACATCACGACTTTGAGGAAGTACCATTCCACCTTATCGTAGGCCTTGGACATATCCAGTTTCCCGGCCATGGTTCCTCTTTTCGCGATGGAGCGTGTTTTCATAGAGTGAAACACTTCATGGGCCACAATTGCGTTATCAGTGATTAACCTCTTGGCCACGAAGGCACTCTAGTTTTCCGAGATAATATTAGATAACCACGGTCGCAACCGGTTAACAAGGATATTTGAGAAGATCTTGTAGGAGACATTGCATAGGCTGATAGGCCTGAAGTTAGGGACCGCCATGGGTTTCTTGATTTTGGGAATGAGGACGAGGACAGTTTCATTGATGGCAGAAATGCTTGTTCTCCCCGCCCATATATTCCTTATCATTTTTCATATGTCGGGACCGATGATGTGCCAGTATTGCTTAAAAAATAGGGCGTGGAACCCGTCTGGTCCCAGGGCCTTAGTGGGGTGAATCTGTTTCAGAGCCAGACGCATCTCTTCATCCGTCACATCTTTGGTGAGCTGCCGATTGATCTCATCGGTGATCACTGGTCTGATACATTCTTCCACTTCAGCAGAAATGATAGGGGTTCCTGTATTGAAGAGGTTCTGGAAGCAGCGTGTCAAAGTTTCGTGAATTCCACTAGTGTTAGAGACTATGCTCCCATATGGTTGTGCGATGCAATTGATAGAATTTTTTCGGCGCCTCGCTGAAGCTTTCTGGTGAAAGTACTGGGTATTGGCGTCCCCTTCTGTAATGTGGGTATCTCGCGCCCGCATAGCCCAGAAGCTTTCCTTAACGCGCAGGGTCACGTCCAACTCTCTTTGCGTGGCACCAATCAAAGCAAGATTGCAAATGGATGGGGGTTGCTTGAGTAGGTTGTGTAGTTTCTTTTCAAGGAAACCACAATGCCTCTTCGGATGACGAAATTTCTTGTTGCTCCAAGATCTCAGATTGGAGGTGACCTGTTGGAGATTAAGGCCAACATCTACCAATTGAATTTTCTATTATTAAAAGGGAGAATTTTGAATCCTAGAGTTGGATTTTGGCTTGTATATGCATTTATGTCACACAAAGCTAGGGAGAATGTTTGATATCTGATCATCATCGAGCAATTATAAATTCCGTTAACAGTGATGGATTTTTGTGGGGAGAACCAAATGCTTATCATCGATATTACATTATAAATATTGTCGGTAATGTGTATAAAAATTTCCGAGATGGGGTAATAAAGAAGGAGATCATCAAGTTGGGTATGTCACACCCTGAGTTTTTGATTTATTTTTATTTTACTGATTCATGGCTCCAAGTCCTCGCACCAAGGTCCGAGCAGGGTCCCGGATTAAAAAAAATTGTCGTTTAATATTTTAGCGGGTTTCGGATCCGTGCGCGATCACCGCACGGTAGGCAGTAGCCACGCGATCTCCCCAGGTATTTGTGCAAATGCCCAAGTGGTCTGGATTGAGGCGCGTAACTTGCGCGCTGTTTATTAAGTCGTGCGACAAGCGCACAGTGACCCGATATTCAGAATAAGATAAATAAATAGTTTAAAATTTAAAATAAGAGAATGTTCAATAATAATAATAATAATAATAATAATATGTTGTTATTTTTATTATTATTATGATTATTATTAAGAGAATTAAAAAAAATTATCAATTATATTATTATTCTTTATATATTATTATTGTTTGCATTATTATTATTTTTATAATTATTATCTTTATTGTTAATAAATTTTATTAATATTACCTTTATTATTGTTAATTTTATTATTATTATTTTTGGTTTTATTATTGTTATTATTATTATTATTCTGGTATTATTATTATTATTACTACTAATACTATTATTATTATTTGTAATAATATTATTATTATAAAATGAAAAAAAACCGAAACCCTAGTTCTACCCGTAGCCGACGCCCCCTTCCCCCTCTCCCCTCTACCCGCGGCGCTCCCCCTCTGCGCGATCATGCCCAGCTTCTTTCGCCCTCTAGTCACACCCCAGCCTCGCCACACTTGCCCAGGACCCCGCCCCTGCCGGCCTCGCCTCCCTCTCCTGATCCCGCCGCCCGTCGCTCTGTCATCCCGACCTCCGCACCGCTGCCCCAACCTCCAGCTCGCGCCTCGGCTCCGGCTTCCGTCTCCGCACCACCCTTCGCCGACGCCCCCTCAGCGCACCCCGACCGACTGACGCTCCGACCTCCGGCCACCCGCAGACCGCCCTTTGATCACCTCCGGCCACTCCGACCCCTCGCAACCCTCCGCGCGTCGGCCTCCTGCCACGCCGGTTTTCTTCCGCTCCGGCCAGGCCACGTTCCGGCGACCCGCTGCCCCGAGCCCCCTGCACGCGCGGTTTCCAGCGACCTGAGCCTTCTGCACGCACGGTCTTCCGGCGAACCCAAAACCCACTGTCTGACAGTCTCCCGACGCTAATTTCAGTGCCATCGCCTCCTCCCTAGCACACAGATTCCTCCCCTTTGGCATGTGGTTGGTCCGCAGGGGGATTGTTTTACCCTCCGTCGAAGTTCGGTCGGGTCCGCGCTCAACCTTGAGGTAGGCGAATCTGCATTTTCATTTCTGATTGAGTTCATTTAATGATTGAGTGTTTTTAACTAAATTTTTTATTTGATTCACACCCTCGAAATATACTTTGTTAACCAACTATTATGTTTTCAAGTTAATTGTGTTTTAAAAAATATAGTTCTTGAAGTATTCTACCATGGGTATGTCTTTCTGTGGTTATATAAACTGTGTTATTTGAATGTCAAATGTTGTTTTGATAACATTTTTAACATGACGCGCACCTTTGATATACTTGTCAACAGGTTGTGATAGTATTTCCAGTTTGAATAAATTGTTTATAAATTATTCGGTCCATTTATTGAATTGTTTATAAATTGTTTTTTCTGGTTATAAATATTTTTAATAAATTGTTGGGTTCATTATAAAATTATTTATAATTTTCTTTTGGTATGTTTATTAAATTGTTCATAGACCGTTTCATTTGTTTATAAAATTTTTAATAAACTGTTTGATGTTAAAAAGGAAACAATGGTTTTTGTGTGATATTTTGGGTAATTTTTTCAACTATGTAAATCTAAAGGTATGATTGGAAACACTTGTGTTTTCAAAGAAATGATTTGATTGTTTAAGTAATGTGATGGTCGTTTGGTACTTTCAACTCAAATGATGATGTTTGTATGAACTTTTAGAAATGATTGTGTTAGAAAGCTGTGTACATGCTTGACAACCTTATTGTTTGTGTTAAATTGTTTTGGAAAGGTTCTGTGATTATGAGGCAATGGTTTTGTTGTTTTAAATTAATGTGTTGTGCTTCCTAAACAATGTTTTCTTTAAAGCATGGTCGTTTGACTTTGAAATGTGTTTTGACGTGAGTTTGAAAATGGTAAAGGATCGTTTGGTAGCGGTAAAATGATTTGGTGTGCGTTTTGGAACCTAAGGGCCTGTTTGGCTTTTTAAGTACAAAAGTGGTGTCTAGAGTTGTTTTAGAATAGCTTGTGCGATGTTTTCATAAAGGCATTTGATTACGTAAAAACTAGAGGCCTAATTTATAACTCCATGTGTTTAATAAAGTGGTTTTGATAACCGAATGATGTGACGGCCCGGTTGGCACTTTGTGTGTTTGACATGTATGCATATATATAAGTATATGGGGCGCTCCTGTCTAGGATAACCCTTTATGGGTGAATGCATAGGAAGCGTCCGTGTTTGGGGTAGGCAAGTGCAGTGAGATGAGTCACGCATGTGAGGGCCTTCCTACTCACACAATATTACTATAACCACCATGGGTTCCTGGGTGTCTTTTAGATGATCGAGTGACAGTTTCTGATCAACCCCGATTAGATGGGTCAGTACCCCCTGGATTTGTTGTTAGGCCAGGTGGTCTTTGCCACTGGATTGGTCAGTTAGGGTAGCCAGTTGGTTATAGACTTAAGAGTTTCACCATACGTCGATAGGTGGTTCTGAAACCGAGTACCTCCAGGGGTCTTCTAGGGATTTTTAGGATCACTCATGGTTACTCTTTTACTTATATTGCTTGTTTACTTTCTGTCATACTAGTTTGTTTCCAGTCCGCCTTATTTACCTGTACTATTTTAGCCCAGTCTTGGTATCTTTTTGTTTTGGGTTTTGTTTATAAAATGAAAAGAAAGTTTTATGGAAATTTCATGTAGCGTCTGCTGGATTTCTGAATGGTAAAAATCATGCTGCTTATTTTAAAATGTGAAAACCCTACTTTTATAATTGTATTTCAAACTTGTGTTAATGGATTGTTTCAGGCAAGGAGACGTTGGATTCTATGGTTTATTTTGGAATCCCTACTGAGCATCTTTATGCTCACGCCTATTCTATATTTTCAGTTGTAGGTTACCTTTGCTCAGGTTCTCTTGGCTGGATTGCACATTATTAAAGCAAGATCGACCTTTGGTTGGGTGGTGACCTGGAAGGTCACATGGAGGTATGTTCGGTTTTACTTTCGTTCTGCTGCTAGTTTTATTTTTATCATCAGTTTTATTTATCTATATGTCCTTTGTTCATGGGCCAAATCATTCCCAACGATTAAATTTTGATGCCCGACACTAGTTGTCAGCCCGTGGGGATCGGTAATTCCCTTTGGGCCATGTCGCGGACCGAGTCGGGTGACCGGTTCAGGGTCGACCCGGGTTGGTTTGTGATAGGATATGTTTTCTTAAACTTATATTTTTTTTGATTTTTTTTTGAATTTTTTTTTAAATATATTATTCTCTTCTAGTTTCAGCATACGAGCCCCAAAAAGAAAAGTTTGATCTACAACTTGATGAAATTCGAAGGGCTAATCAAGATGTGTATGATTATATGATGAAAATTTCAAAGGAAAAAGGGTCATTATCATATGATGGTGATAAGAGATATGGACACATGACTACTAATATTGTGGAGTATATAAATGAGGTCTTCAAGGGAGTGTAAAAACTATCGATCACAAGGTTAGTATGGGAGACATTTTATAGATGTGTGAAATACTTTGTTGAACAGTCCCAGCAGTCCTATCAGAGGTTGCAAAATGGAATGCATTTTGGTCAAAATTTTCAAATTGACATTGATCAGATATTGCATGATGCATCATTGAGATTCATATATAGCTAGAAATGATGTCCATGCTTACAGTCTTATACTTGACAGTCTTCAACAGGATGACGTATGTGATAATGAATTATATAGTTAAATTATTATTTTGTATAATACATGTCTTCATTTATTAATTTATTATTCATTTTTTTGATATTTCAGGTTTCACAGATGCCATATATTGAGGATATCATCCAGAGTCTCCCACCTTACTATACAGTGATGCTTGATGTCAGCTCATGCGTTGTACCTATGATTGATTTTCAAATTGTAGAGTGGCATCATGTTGATAGAGTTATGAGGCAGTTCGTCTTCTATCACCCCATTTCTGCACCACCCAGTTAGTTACCTCCACTTCATTCCCCGAAGATGTCATGAAAGTGAGATTTTGATTGGAGGCGATATTATGCACCATATATTGAGATATGTGACAGATGACTTGAGTCCCAGTTATAAGGGGTCAACACAATACATATGAGTTTATCATATCAGCTAAATTATGGGCCCTAGTACTACATGTCCCTTATGAGACATCATACATGATATAGAAAAGGCTATCTTAAGTTAATAATTCTTCCTTACACTGTTCAACATTTTTTATTAACTTTAGTCAACTGTATATTCTGTTTTTGCAGGATGGTTGTAATGCTCAGCTCATTCACATCTCTAATCCCGTAGAGGGAGGTGACTTTGACCATGCCTATTTTTATAGAGCAGTGCCAAAGATTATTCTTCCTATGGATGATATTTATTATGATATTTTATTTGATATTTTAGGCGATGCTGAGGATGCTGAGCCTGATATTGATGTGCTAGGGGTGACAACTCCGTTATGGATGCAGATGTGGCACAGGAGGAAGGTGTTCATCATGACCAGCTAGATGCTCCTCCAGTCCCTATTGTACATGCACCACAACCAAAACCAAAACCAAAGGCATAAGAACATACACATCCAAAATTAGAGGTACATGTTCTTAGCGTGTCAGATTATGTTACAGTAATAGAGGCTGATTGGTTTGTATTGCATTCTTTATTAGCCTCTGATCCATAGATATTCATTGCACATCAACCGTCTTCTTCACATATTGGGGAGAGTTCCAGTTAGCTTCCACTATCAATAGTGTTGGGACATAGTACAAGCTGGGAGACTATAGATCCACCACCTGTCACATTGGATGATGTGGAGGTAGGTGCCAAATATGATACACATGAGCTACATATGCCAGAGTATAGACATCAACAGACACGACATTGACGCATTATATATACACCTGACTGTGGAACGAAGGAGCACCCGAGACACCGATGTAAATTAGATTGATAATGGTTATATGTTTTAAATCATTACTTGTACATTATTTAAAAATATACTAACATATATATTTTTCATAAAACAACAAATTGATATAATTGGATATTCATAAAAATATTTTTGAATGATTAAGAAACATTAATATTAATAACTACATTGGTAACAATAATAATTACTATTTATTATTTATATTAATGCTTGTGTCACGACCTGTCCCAGTGGGGCCCACGCTGTGACTCCCCAAGCCTGCCTCCAATAGGCCAGGGGCTGGTGACTAACACTGAGTAGGCATATCACTAACATGGGAGGAATTTCCTAAGTACATGTACACACGCACACACCTCCACACCCAAAATGATGAAATGTAAAAACCAATAAGGAATAAAAAATGCATGCATACAACTAAACCCAACCAACATAGTACAACATAAAGTAAATTGCAGAAAGTAATATGGGCAAGAATACAAGCCCACCAAAAGAAAGATCCTACAAACTACAAAGTCCAACCTATAAGCAAGAAATAGGTACTGGGACTGCTGCTCGTAGCCATAGAAACACCACATCCCTTAGTGAAGCTCACAAATCTCGGTCTGATCCTGGTCCTCTCTGGACTCCATCAAAAGGTTTCTCATTTGCACATGACACAACATGTGTGTGAAAATCCCATTCAGGGGTGAGTATAACAATACTCAGTAGGGGACCCCGAAAAACACAAAGCAATATACAAAGTAAAGGTATGTTCAGATCTACATAGTATATGTTTATAGAACATATAACAAGAGAAACATATCTAGATATACTCGAAACCTAGATCCGTAGTATAGAGGTAAGTTACAACAACCGCATACCCACACTAGGTATTCAGTCTGAAGATTCCATGAAATTCTCATCTGGGAGAACTCACTCTATGAGTCTGATAGCTCTGATGATGTTCATCTGAGAAGTACATTCTCCAGGAAGCATCACAAGAGAGATAGAAGCACTAATAGATTTGAAGAGAGAACAAATACACTCATTCCGGGAGGACTCACTCCGGAGTGGGGAAATATCATGATACATGAATGAAGATCACTATCAGGGCCTTGGTGTATACCATGACTCATCTGGATTCACCTGTTAAGTAGAGGATCGATGTCCTGTAGGATTGGGCACATCGATACTTGACTCTACCTAGGGCCAAGAATGGGTAGAGGATCTCGATCTGGGCCTCTCGGAGGGATTCTAACTCTATCCAGAATGTCCTGTTGAAGGAATCATACTTTTGTAGGTGGAAACAATACCTGACCTTCAGGGGAACAAGAAAAGGGGGTCACTAACCCAAACAAAACCTTTACAAGGAACAATGGACAAGAAGATCAAGCCATGTACAAAAAAGTACACAACGTGTAGAAAGGCCACACACTATGTCCTATGACCCCAGGTATTGCCCATGTACAATGGCTTGTGTCGAAGAGCATGTCATTTAGAAAGAGATATACACAATGTGTAAGAACGTGACACATCATGTTATACTATCTAGGTCCGCTCCATATACGTTGGCCGTGTGCCCGTACATGACTTCAACCCGTGTACCAGTACATGGGGTAACTTGCGTAACCAACCTGGTCTGGCCATGTGGTGGAGTACATGCCATGTACTCCATCCCATGTTAGTGTATCATCTGAGATATACACCGAGTCCCACGTAAGGACCCACATGCTGTGTGACAGTTGTCACACTCTATGTCATCGCTTCTTGCATCACGAAACCCTAGCCACCGCTGAGTCGGCCCCACATGCTGTATTATTCGGAGAACATGTCGTGTTCTTTGCGATTTTCCCGAACCCGATGTTCTTCGTCCAATGCTTCATGTGATCTTCTATCTCCTGATCTATCCCTCTGATCTCCATGAAACTAAAGGTTTGAGGTCACCCTGACACTAAAAAGCCAATTCCATTGGTTTTGAACCTCCTATCGGCCCCGAAAACATGTTTCGATCCACCTGCAAGAAGAACCGTTGAAGAAATATTTCTCTTGAATTGAGTCAATTCATCTGCCAACATCATTGTCACACCTCCATTGGGCCGTCACGATGCCAGATCTACAATTTTGGATTTTTTCATTGCAAAATGGATTCAAAACGATCTGTTGTTCATAACCCTGCGAAGAACGTAAAGAATGCGGGGTCAAGGGGGGGGGGGAGAAAAATCCAAATAACGAATTGAGGAATGAAACCTCACCTTCATTCATCATGGAATCGATACACTCCTATTAGAAGAATCAAATATAAAAAATCAAATAAAAAAAATCAATCATGTAAATCCCCAAAATAAACCCAATAAAGAAACCTCCTGCAAGAACGAACGATCCGTGGGTCAACCTGTTAGTGGGTTAATCCACGTTCATTGTTTAAATCCAAGAATGAGGAAGAAAAAAATTAAAAATAACAACCCCTACCTCAATCGTTGATGAAGAGGGAGAGGGGTCGTTAGTCGGGATTCAATCTTGTCGTGCAATGATCCACGCGTCGTCGTTCATCGGGGATTCTCTGAGGTGGATCCTCTCCAAAGTTCTAGAAAATTCGAGGGAAAGATTCAAGGGTTATGAGCCTAACCCTGGGATTCTGGTTATTTAAAACCAATTAACATGTCACTACATTATGGAAACATTTAAAATAAAATAAATTATTAATTTATTTTATCTCCTTTAAAACGTCCAAAAAACCAACTTTTTCTGCCGACCTGTGCTGGTCGATGTTAGGTCTCACCTAAGGTAAAGTCGCTGCTCTGAATGAAATGGTGCCCTTATATTTCTGATATGAACACCCGTTTAAAAGTTATTTTAATTTTTTAGGAAAATCACTCGCACGTTATTTAAAAGTTTAATTTATTTCAGGCACTCCAAGCCTCAGAATCGCACATCACCGCAAAGCCTGGTCTTGAAATAATTCCACATAATATTTAAAAACAACACACAAAAAATCAAAGAAATTACATTCTCCCCACTTTAGGGATTTATGTCCCCAAAAATCCAAAACAAAAGGCTACTCAAACAGATGTGGGTACTACACATGAATCTAAGCCTTCTGCTCCCACATGCTATTCTGAATATTCTCGTGATACCACCAGACACACACCAAGGGAATCGATTTCCCATGAAGGATCTTCTCATGTCGATCCTCGATCTCCACTGGGTACTCTGCAAAGGTCTCTCCATCCTCAATGTCCAGCTCACCCCAGTCAATGACGTGCGATGGATCATGCACGTACCTCCTCAGCTGCAACACGTGGAAGACATCATGTACCTGATGCAACTACAACAATAGAGCTAGGTGGTATGCCACCTCGCCAACTCAACACAATATCTTAAAAGGGCCGATGAACCTCAAAGACTACTTTCCGCCCCAACCAAATCTCTACAACCCTCATCAAGGTGAGACCCATAGGAAGACATGGTCTCCCTCGTCGAACTCCATAGGTCTCCTTCGTATGTCATCATAAGACTTATGCCATCTCTATGAAGTCCTCATATACTCTTGGATGATTTTCACATTCTCGGTGGTAGCTCGCACCAACTATGGACCAATGAGTACTGACTCTATGGGGTCGTTTCAGAAAAGCGGTGACTAGAAGGGTCACCCATATAAAGCCTCAAACGGTGCCATACCGATAGTGGAGTGGTAGTTGTTGTTGTACGTGAACTCCACCAGTGGTAGGTGATCCTCCCAACTACGACCAAAGTCTAGGATACATGCCCATAACATATCCTCCAAAACCTGAATGGTTATCTCTTTCTGACCATCTGTCTGGGGATGGAACACTGTGCTCAAGCGTAGCTGATTCCCAAATTCCTCCTGTAATCCCTTCCATAACCAGGATGTGAAAAGAGCATCGTGACCTAAGACTATCATCTAAGGGAAACCATGAAGCCGAACTATCTCCTACATGTAGAGGCATCCCAAGCTCTCTACGGAACTCTACTCTCTGATAGCTAGAAAGTGGTCCGACCTGGTGAATCGTTCAATGATCAACCAGATGGAATCATGTCCCTTGGATGTTTTTGGTAAGCTTGTCATAAATTCCATCGATATTCTATCCCACTTCCACTTCAGAACTTTCAGGGGGTGAGATAACTCTGTTGGCACCTGGTGCTCAATATTCACCTGCTAGAATGTAAGGCATTGAGAAAAGAACTCTGCTACTACCTTCTTCATACTTTTCCATCAGAACTGATGTCATAGGTCCTAGTACATATTTTACACTACATATTTTACACTACAGGATATACCACCAGGGGGATGTATGAAACTCCCTAAGAACCTCCTACTACAATGCCACTAGAACAACAGTGTGTCCTCTGAAAAGGAAGATGTGCTCCCCTCCTTGAAAATATCCATCAACAGCTTGTCTTGTGGATAACTGAGCACGTAAAGTCTTGCAATAGACATCCCCTAGCTTTGTCTCCCTAACTTTTCTTAAGAGTGGATGGGTGACAACCATCAACTGGAGATAAAATTCATCATCTCCATCCACAAAGTATAACTGTAGCGAGACTAACTACTTTGATGCCTGACTCAGTATCTTTGAAGTTCCATAGGCTATTTTGGGCATTCAGGCCATGTATCATTGTTTTCCCGTATTGTAAAAAATTCATTCAAGTCAATGAAACTTTTATTTA
Organism: Viscum album; assembly: GCA_963277665.1. Classification (NCBI taxonomy): domain Eukaryota; kingdom Viridiplantae; phylum Streptophyta; class Magnoliopsida; order Santalales; family Viscaceae; genus Viscum; species Viscum album. The sequence goes on from OY728164.1 coordinate 1,071,393,580, forward strand.
CGTAAATTATATAAGTGTTATATTTATTGCTGCCACACATTATGGTAATTTTACTCATATACTAATTTAATTTTCTATTATTGAAAAGGAGAATTTTGAATCACAGAGTTGGATTTTGGCTTGTATAAGAATTTATTACACACAAAGATAGGGGGAATATCTGATATCTGATCATCATCGAGCAATTATAAAGGGTGTTAATAGTGATGTATTTTTATGGGGAGAACCAAATGTATATCATTGATATCGAATTATACATATTATCGGTAATGTGCATAAAAAATTTCTGAGATGAGGCAATAAAGAAGGTGATCATCAAGTTGGGTATGTTTTCTTAAACTTATATTTTTTTGGAAAAAACTTTAATATATTTTTAAATATATTATTCTATTTTGGTTTCAGCATACGAGCCCCAACAAGGAAAGTTCAATCAATAACTTGATGGAATTTAAAGGGCTAATCAAGATGTGTATGATTATATAATGAAAATTTCAAAGGATAAAGGGTAATTATCATATAATGGTGATAAGAGATATGGACACATGACCACTAATATTGTGGAGTACATAAATGGTATCTTCAAGGGTGTGAACAAACTATAAATCATAGGGTTGGTATGGGAGACATTTTATAGATGTGTGAAATACTTTTTTGAACAGTCCCAATGGGCCTATCAAAGGTTTCAAAATGGAATGCATTTTGGTAAAAATTTCCAAATTTATATTGATCAGATACCGCATGATGCATAATTGAGATTCATATATATCCAAAAATGATGTCCATGCTTACAGTCTTATGCCTGATAGTATTCAACAAACATATGTGATAATGAATTATATAGTTAAATTATTATTTTTATATAATACATGTCTTCATTTATTAATTTCTTATTTTTTTTTTTGATATTTCAGGTTTCATAGATGACATATATTGAGGATATCATCCAAAGTCTCCCACCTTACTATACAGTGATGATTGATGTCAGATCATGCATCATACCTATGATTGATTTTAAAATTGTAGAGTGACATCATGTTGATAGAGTTATGAGGTAGTTCTTCTTCTATCAATAGATTTCTACACCACCTAGTTAGTTACCTCCACTTCATTCCCTAAAGATGTCAAGGAAGCAATATTTTTATTGGAGGTGATATCATGCACCATATATTGAGATATGGGATAGATGTCTTGAGTCCCAGTTATGAGGGGTCAACACAATACATATGGGTTTATCAGATTAACTAAATTATGGTCCTAGTACTGCATGTACCCTATGAGAAATCATACATGATATAGAAAAGGTTATCTTAAGTTGTTAATAATTCTTCATTACATTGTTCAATAGTTTTTTTATTAAATTTAGTTAACTACAAATTCTATTTTTACAGGATAGTTTTAATTCTTAACTCATTCACATCTCTAATCCCACAGAGGGAGGTGCCTTTGACTAGGCCTATTTTCATAGAGTAGTGAAAAAGATTATTCTTCATATGGATGATATTTAATATGATATTTTCTTTGATATGTTAGGCGACACTGAGGATGTTGAGCCTCATATAGATGTGATAGGGGTGAAGACCCTGTTATGGATGCAGATGTGGCACAGGAGGAGGGTGTTCATCATGACCATCCAGATGCTCCTTCAGTTCCTATTGTACATACACCACAACCACAACCAAAACCAAAGGCATAGACATATACACATCCATAGTTAGAGGTACATGCTCTTAGTGTGTCAGATTATACTACAACAATAGAGTCTGATTGGTTTGTATTGCATTCTTTATTAGCCTCTGATCCATAGATATTCATTGCACATCAACCATATTCTTCACATATTAGGGAGAGTTTCAGTCAGCTGTTACTGTCAATAGTGTTGGGACAGAGTATAAGCTAGGAGACTATAGATCAACCACCTATCACATTGGATAATGTAGAGTTAGGTTCCAAAGATGATACATAAGAGATGTGTATTATAGAGTATAGACATCAATAAACATGACATTGATGCATTATATATACAACTAGTTGTGGAATTATGGAGAACCTAGGACACCGATGTAAATTAGATTGATAAATGTTATATTTTTTTAAATAATTATTTATAAGTTATTTAAAAATATACTTGTAAGAACCAGGATCTTATTTTCAGGTATGGATCTTGATTTTGGGTTGTTTTTTAGGAAAAAGGATGAATTTTGAATTTTTTATAAGTACACATCGGGTAATTAGTTTCCACGTACAACCACGTACTGTCTGTGTAATGGTCAAGTACATGGCCATGTGATGACCTAACTCGGGGGCCGGTTGAGGATAATACAATGCGTGTACTATTAATGAACACGCCATGTACTTTTATTTTTATTTGATAAATCGGAGCAGGGTCACGTCTCATCTTTGTAAACCTCTTCTTCTGATAGTGGTTCATATAGGAGTGAAATAGAAGGGCCATCAAACTTTGAACCCCTCCCAAATATCCATCTGAGCTCTGATTGAGACGTTGTCAGGTGCATTGGAATACCACCAGCGAGTTATCAATTCCTCTAGAGCCTTTCTTCCCGATTCTTCCTCTCTCGTGAGTTATTCAAGGTTGGGATCTTTTCATCTTTTATAGATATATGCTGATCTAGGTCGATTCAAGGGCCGACATTCAAGTATATCGATCGTGAGACATCGAGGTAGGTGGTTTGTGCCTTTCGTTGTTCATATTTGGATTATATATGCTAAAAGTGTTGCATACCCATGTTGGGGTATCAATTGATTGGAATTTAACCCTGTTTAATACCTTCTATGGTTTGGATGATTAATTAAGGGTTTTTGCCTATGAGTAAGATTATATACCTTGTTTATGGGAAACCCTATGAGTGCATTACCTTGTTTAATTATTTATGGCCATTTGGTCTGGGATGCCTATAGGCTTGCATTGTTTTGTTAGGATGAAGTTGCTGATTATATGAAATTCACATGTTTATGCATTGTGATTTTTGACCAAAGGGGATTGGACTTTGAGATCTTCCTAAGGGGGTTAGACCATGAGAGCTTCCCAGGTGGTCATTTATAACTAATTGGGTTAGACCGTGAGAGCTACCCAAGTGATTATTATTATTTGATTAAATGAATGTTGGACCCTAGGGCATTGACTATGAGATCTGCCATGTGGTCTTTATATTTTATTGATGCTATGTTGACCAAGGGGTATTGACCGTGAGAGCTTCCCAAGTGGTCTTTTGAAATTGATCTATACTATGTGGGACTAAAGGGGGTTAGACTATGAGAGCTTTCCTAGAGGATCACTATTTATTTAATTGATGTTATGTTAGAACATAGAGATTTGACCATGAGAACTTTCATAGAGGGTTTTTTATGAATGATTGAATGATTGTGATGAGTCTGCCAAGACAAAGCACAAGCCTAGACTTAGTCTTACTTGATTGTTTAGATGGTCTTTTGAGACATCTGTTTTGTTACTATTACACAGGGGGATATAGAGTTTAGGATAGATCCCAAGGTTACATGGTTCAATGGATTGAATAATAAATGTGAATGAATGTAATTTAAAACTGTAGGATTGTTTACTTTTGAGTACGTCCTAGTGTATTTTTTCATTTCTGCATATTACCTATTATATATATTCCCTGACAGTTAAACACAGATCTTTTGGTGGTTTAATACTGGGATTCGTCTCACACCCTATTTGGGTCATGCTTTTAGAACCAAACATATTATATGGTTGCAGGTATAGATAAGGTCATGCTCCCTTCCTCATCAGGTACTTGATTGATGTTGAAGCTGGAGAGCATGGGACCAAGCTGAGGCTTGCGATGATGTTGAAGTTTACTTGGTTTTTAGTAGTTTTGTTTTTGTATTGTATTTCTAGCATTGTGACTTGTTTGGATGATTTCCTAGAAACATGAAACATGTATCATATATATATATATATATATATTCTCCAGTTGTTTTATTACTATCAGTCTTCCACTGTTTATTTCTGTCGTATGGTATTACTGCTTCAGCTATTATTTACTATTTTTTTCCGCTGTGCATACTCTGCCAATGAGGGAATAGTTTCCCTAATATCACACCTTGTCCCTAGATTCTAGTTGACATCCTCTGGAGTTTGGGGAAATGTGCTTTCAGTTATGTGATTAACCGGGTTCAGGGCACTTTTGAGTGGCACCCGGATCCGGGACGTTACAAAGTGGTATCAGAGAAATTCTTTTCTACCTTTCCTTACTATTTAGAGCCTATAAATTGGGATAGGTAGGAATTGGTAGTTGGTAATAAGTTTTTCTCGGGAGTAGCTAACCCGTGTACAGGGAAAATCTAATTTTCCTTGAATATTGCAATTTTTCTGGTTTTGCAATTGTTACAGTTGATTTGATTTCACAGTTGGGTGATTCACTTGTTTTGTGCTATTATGATTGATATCATTGTGGTTCAATTTCTGTTTCAACCCAATGAGATGATGGTATTCCATCTCATGCATCATATAGGCACTTTCAAGATATCACATGTCATGCATTCTTACCATGCCATTTAGAGAGAATTACTGATTGCATACTGTTGTGATAGATGTTGTGATAGATATGCATGTTGTTGTGATAGATGCCGTGATAGAATACCTGCTATTTTGATAGGGTATTTAAATATGTAAAGTTTCATTTGGATAGATTCTAAGCTTTGGTCCCTGAGGTGTTATGGGTCCTCTTATATTGGAATTTGGTGGATCATCTTTGAACTTTAATTGAATTATGTCAGGTTATGATATAATTAAGGATGTTAGACTTTGATTCTTAGGGAGTATGAGCTCTCACAAATCGGAACTTGGCATGTCTTGGACAAAATTCTAATTTTTAAGGGTTTTGTAGAAGTTTTAGAGGCTTAATATCCATAAACCTAGACAACACAATGTGTGGTTTTATGAACACACACCATGTGTTCTTCTACTATGGATGAAATGACATTTCTTAAGCACACACCCTATACCGTATGTACATGCCGTGTAGTTTTTGACCGTGTGACTTGACTGTTTGAGCATAGACATGGTGTTGGGAAATCTTTTGTGGAACACGCCATGTTCTGGGAGTACACGTTATGCTTTAGTGGACCGTGTGTCCGACCGTGTGACTAGCGACACGGGTGGATGGAACTTATGTAGCACACGTCGAGTCTAGAGTGTGCACGCCGTGTAGTGTTACACCGGTAGAACCATGCTGTTCTAGTCATGTAGGAGTACTTTGGCAGGAGGGAAGATTCAAGTACACACCGTATATGTTGAGAAATACGCCATGTGCAGGGAGTGTTACATGAACAGGTTGGATAGGGTACACACCCATGTTAAGGATTAAGGTAACACACCATGTAGTGGTTTTACACGTCATGTAACCCTATTTAGTAAAACTTGAATATTTTCCTTATCTTGTTCCATTCTTGCACTTCTAAGTTTTAGTTCCTTAATCTTGAATTGAGGTGTGTGCTTGACCTTGCAGAGTCATGCCACCAAGACATCCTCCAGTTGTACACCAAGTATAGGGCGATGATCAGACACCAGAAATGGTATATCAGGGACTACCAGTAGATCCTACCATTATGCCCGTCTTGGCACCGATTATTATACCAGATGTAGGTGTTGATGCACAATTCTGTGAAGGATTTATGAGTATGATTCAGACCTTTTAGGGATCACCACATCCTGCCCCGACTATGGCAGAGTTGACATGGGTGTTCCAGTAGCATAATCCTCCCATTTTTTCAGAGGATGGAGGACCATGGGCTATAGAGTCATGGTTAGAGGCCATGTTTTCTATCTTTGAGCATTTGAATATGCCTACAGAGAGGAGGGTAAAGCTAGTGACTTACATGCTACATGATCCCACCAAGATATGGTGGGATGTTATCTCACAGGTGGGATGTCATCGAGATATGGCTTGGGATGAGTTTCATACGACCTTCTATGATTACTTCTACCTCAAGATTTTTAGGGTTGAAAGAGCCCAGTAGTTCATGAATTTGGATTAGGGTGCTCTTTTAGTGATGGATTATTCTTCTAGTTTTACAGAGATTTAGCACTTCACACCTATTTTGGGAGGTGATGAGTTATCACTAGCTAAGAGATTTGAGGATGGTCTCAAGTACGACATCTGATCGCATGTGAATGTTTTCAAGTTGACTTTGGTGACTAATATAGTAAATCAGGTGCTGATTACCAAGTGAAATCTGAGGGAGTTTGGAGCTGTGAGCTAAGGCAGTTCAGCATCCAGGGTTGGCACTCCTTCGACCGATAGTAGGAAGCGTTGCAGGGATGTCTATTTAGGTAGCCAAGTAGTGTGCTACCGGTGCGGAAGGATTGGGAATACAAGACCACATTGCCTGAGGGACCTAGTCAAGTGCTGATCTTGTGACAAGATGAGTTATCTTCAGCATTTTTGTAGGGTGCTCTCACCAACAGCAAGTGATAGGGGTTCTGTTATGACTCCATGTTCAGGAGAAGGACCATCAGTTTCTCATCAGTCAGGAAACTAGAGTTCATTAGGGTGTTCAGGCTGAGGAGGTGGTCATGGACGTGGTAGCCAGACAACAGGTTTTCAGTGAAAGTAGGGTGAACCAAATTAGGGTAGCTAAGAAGGGTCATAGGTCCGTGATACAGGTTAGACTTTTGAGATAGAATAGACCCAGTAAGAGAAGGATCCCAAACCCTCTACGATTAGAGGTATGATTCTTGTTGCCTCAGTTTTAGCTTCTTCTCTTTTTGATACAGGGGATTCCCATAGTTTTATATCTGTTTACGTTATGGAGAGCCTTGGGCTTTGTATCTTTACTTTTTATGATGTTATGATGATAGATACTCCATTGGGGATTAGTATGGATAGTGTACGTCAGTGCAAGGAGTTCCCTCTTGAGGTTAGTGGGTTTAAATTCTTATGGGACCTCTATATCTTAGAGATGATAGGCTTCAATTTCATTCTCAAAATGGACTGGTTAGTATCCTTTCAGGCCTTTGTTGACTGTTATCTCCATAGGGTGAGTTTCACATCACCATAGGGTGAGTCTTTTCTACACAAGGGAGAATGGAATGTTCTGGAGAGCATAGATGGGCCTGAGCATCATGGGTTGGGAGTAATTACAACCTAAATTGATAGTTTATATCTGGATTACCAGGGGACTTCACAGATGGACTTTTCCCCAGTGGTTTATCGTTTCAGGGATGTATTTCTAGATGACTTTTTAGGTTTACCTCTGGAGAGAGAGGTAGATTTCTCTATTTATCTTGTGCAAGGAGCGATAACAGTGTACATTCCTCCTTATAGGATGGCTACACCAGAGTTAAAGGAGATTAAAAAGCAGTTATAGGAGTTGCAGGAAAAGGGTTTCATCTGACCCAGTACTTCTCCTTGGGGTTCGCCTATCCTTTTTGCAAAGAAGGCGGGCAGTACCCTCAGACTTTCTGTGGATTATCAGAAGCTGAACCAGTTGACAGTCAAGAACCAATATACCTTACCAAGTATTGATGATCTATTTGATCAGTTTTGAGGATCTTGGGTGTTCTTGAATATTGACTTGAGATCCGATTATCACCATTTGCACGTTAGACTGTCAGATATACCTCTTATAGCCATTCGGGGTAGATATGGTCTATACGAGTAATTGGTTATGCCGTTCGATCTCAAGAATGTACTAGAAGTGTTTATGGAACCAATAAACCGAGTGTTCCATCCTTACTTGGATTATTTTGTGGTAGTCTTCATGGACAATATATTGGTGTACTCTCATACTCGACACAACCATGCCATTTATCTTGATATCATATTGAGTACACTGAGAGAGCATTAATTATATGCTAAAATCTCAAAATTCCACTTTTGGATGAACCATATTCATTTCTTTGGTCATGTCATCTCAGAGACATAAGTATCAATAGACCCAGAGAAAGTGAGAGAAGTAGTTTCTTAGGATCATCTGGAGAATGTCTTTGAGGTACAAATTTTTCTAGGGTGGTATAGTTACTATAAATGTTTTATACATTAATTTTTATGCTTAGCAATGCGACTGATGGGGTTGACTAAGAAGGGTGCAAAGTACTTGTGTACATATTCCTGTGATTTATCCTTTTAGAAGCTGAAAGGGAGATTGAAATCAGAACCAAAACTGATTTTTCTAGATCCAGGAAAGAGTTACACTATGTAATATGATGCATCAGGTACTGGGATGGGAGCAGTGCTTATGAAAGGGGAAGGAGTCATTGCGTATGGGTCTCAGCAGTTGAGGCCACATGAGAGGAATTGTCTGACGCACGATCTTGAGTTGTCTGCAGTTATGCATGCTTTGCGCTGTTGGAGACATTATCTTTTTGGAGAGAATTTTGTGGTATATATTGACCACAAAATTCTCAAGTATATCTTTTCTCATCATGATCTGAATTTGAGATAGTGAAGGTGGGTTGAGTACCTTCAGTTTTTTGACTTTGAGTTTTCCTACATGTTCGGGAAAGGAAACGGAGTGGCTGATGTGTTGAGTAGGAGAACTCAAATACAGGCAGTTCAAGAGGCCAGTAGTGAGTGGAAGCTTATGGATATGTTCTCTGAGATGTATTTAGAGGTTCACGACAAATAGGGGTAGACGTTTCTTTCTTCTATAGCTATTACCTCTACTATACTGGATCAAGTGAGAATGAGACAGCTATCAGATTCCGAAGGCCTAGTATTAAGGGAGAGTGTGTCAGGAGAGGACCGTACTCCTAGGTGGACCATAGGAGAGGATGAGGTTTTGTGTTTTCATGGGCGTTTATGGGTGTCAGTAGACATACGCAAGGAGATGTTGCAAGATTTTCATGCCTCAGTATGGGTAGTTAATCTTGGTGTCACCAAGATGTATCGAGATATACATCGTCAGTATTGGTGCCCAGGCATAAAGAGGGATGTTGCTGGTTTTGTTATGATATTTTCCACCTATCAGCAGATTAAGGTGGATAGTCAATGATTGGTAGGGATTTTACTGCAGTTACCCATTACTGAGTGGAAGTGGAATGATGTCGTGATGGATTTCATGATGGGTTTACCAAGGTTGCCCAAAGGAAATGATGATGTATGGGTTGTTGTTGAAAAACTCACAAAGGTTGCACATTTCTTGCTGATTAAGGAAACCTTCAGCATTGATGAGCTTGGAAGGTTTTACATCTAAGAGATTGTACGTTTTCATGGGGTTCCACACTCTATCATTTCATATAGGGACACCCGGTTTACTTCTCGTGTCTGGAAAGGACTACAGAGGGCTTTAGGTACACAGTTACTTCTGAGTACAACTTACTATCCCCATACAGATGGCCAGTCCAAGTGTATGATTCAGGTTTTAGAGGACATGCTTCAAGCATGTGTCCTGGATTTCATGGGCTCTTGGGAGAGACATATACCCCTGGTGAAGTTTTCCTACAATAACAGTTTACAGGAAATGATTCATATGACACCTTTTGAGGCTTTGTATGGTAGGACATGCCAATCACCCTTATGTTGGATGGAGTTAGGAGAGACGGCTATGCTGGGTCCTCATCTTATCCAGAAGACTACTGAGTAGGTAGATTTGATTCAGAAGAGGATGGATACTACACAATATCGCCAGAAATCTTATGTTGATCGATGGAGACGACCTCTAGAGTTCAAGGTTAAAGATCATGTTTTCTTACGTGTCACACCGAGGTTGGGACACAAGAGAATTATGAGACAGGGGAAGATTTCACCGAGATACATTGGGCCGTTTGAGGTTTTGGAGAGAGTCAGGCCGGTTGTCTACCAGTTTCATTAACCACAGAGGTACTAGGCTATGCATGACATCTTTCATGTTTCTCAGCTACAATGTTACTTTTCAAACTTGTCTCATGTTTTTCAACCCAAGGAGGTTGAGTTGGAGGTGGATGAATCCTTCGAGAAGCACGCTATTCAGATTTTGTATCACAACACGAAGGTTCTCTGTGGCTAGTCTATTTCTCTGGTACGAGTGCTATGGTAACACATATGAGTACATGATGAGACATGGGAGTGGGAGGTTGACGTATGATCACAGTGTCTAGAGTTGTTTGATGTTTCTTCTTCAACACCCTTAGAAGGGAAATTTGGGGACAAATTTCTTTAAGGGGGAAGTTTGTAAGAACCCATATATTCTTTTTAGGTATGGATCTTGATTTCAGGTTGTTTTTGAGGAAAAAGGAAGAATTTGGAATTTTTTCTAAGTACACACCATGTACTTCTGTGTACATGTCGTGTACTCGGTTTCCATGTACAACCGCATACTGGCTGTGTAACGGCTAAGTACATGGCTTTGTAATGACCTAAAATACCTCTTAAGTCGAGGGATAGTTGAGGCTAATACATGGCATGTACTGTTAATGAAAATTCCATGTACGTTTCTTTTTTATTTGATAAATTGGAGCGGGGTAGTGTCTTATCTTCAGAAACCTCTTCTTTTGGCAGTGGTTCGTACAAGAGCACGATGGAAGGGCCGAAGAAATCCGAACCCCTCCCAAATCTCCATCCGAGCTCCGATTGAGATGCCATCGGGTGCATTGGAATCCCACCGGTGAGTTCTCAATTCCTCTAGAGCCTTTTTTCTTGATTCTTCCTCTCGTGAGTTATTCAATGTTGGGAGTTTTTTATCTTTTTTAGATCTATGCCGATTTAAGCTGATTCAAGGGCTAACATTCAAGTATATAAATCGTGAGACATTGAGGTAGGTGTCTTGTGCCTTTCATTATTTTTATTTGGATTATATATGCTAAAAGTGCTGCATACCCACGTTGTGGTATTGCTTGATTTGAATTTAACCCTTTTTAATACCTACTATGGTTTGGTTGATTAATTAAGGGTTTTTGCCTATGCGTAAGGTTAAATACCTTGTTTATGGGACACCATATGGGCGTGTTCTCTTGTTCTCTTGTTTATGTCCGTTTAGTCTAGGATGCCTATAGGATTGCCTTGTTTCCATGCCTTGTTTTGTTAGGATGAAGTTGCTAATTATATGAAATGCCTATGTTTATGCATTATGATTGTTGACCAAAGTGGATTGGACTGTGAGAGATTACCAAGGGGGTTAGACCGTGAGAGCTACCCATGTGGTCATTTATAACTAATTGGGTTAGATCGTAAGAGCTTCCTAGGTGATCATTATTATTTGATTAAATTAATGTTGGACCCTAGGTAATTGACTGTGATCGTAAGAGCTTCCAGGTGGTCGTTGTATTTTTTTGATGCTATGTTGACCAAGGGGTATTGACTTTGAGAGTTTCTTAGGTGGTCGTTTGAAATCAATCTATAATATGTGGGACTAAAGGGTATTAGACTGTGAGAGCTTTCCCAGAGGGTCATTATTTATTGAACTGATGTTATGTTAGACCAGAGGAGTTAGACTGTGAGAACTTTCCCAGAGGCTTGCTTATGAATGATTGAATGATTATGATGAGTCTTCCAAGATAAATCATAAGATTAGACTCGGTCTTACTTGATTGTTTAGATGGTCTTTTGAGACATTTGTTTTGTTACTATTACATAGGGGGATATAAAGCTTATTCTAGATCCCAAGGTTACATGGTTCAAAGGATTGGATAATAAATGTGAATGAATGTAATTGAAAACTTTTTTATTGTTTACTTTTGAGTATTTCCTAGTTTATTACTTCATTTTTTTTCATATTACCTGCTATATATATTCACTGACAGTTAGAAATAGATCTTTTGGTGGTTGCCTACTGGGATTTGTCTCACACCCTATTTAGGTCATGCTTTTAGACCCAAAATGATTATATGGTTGTAGGTATAGATAAGGGAAAGTGCCTTTCCTCATCATGTACTTGATTGCTATTGAAATTGGAGAGCATAGGACCAAGTTGTGGCTTGCGATGCTGTTGGGGTTTACTTGCTTTTTTGTACTTTAGTGTCTATATTGTATCTCCATTATTGTGATTTGTTTGTCTACTTTTCTAGACACATGTAACATGCATCATATATATATATATATATATATATATATATATTCTTCAGTTGTTTTATTACTATCAGTCTTCCACTATTTATTTCTGTTGTATGGTATTACTGCTTCCGCTATTATTTACTATTTGTTTCCACTGCACATACTCTTCCAATGAGGGAATAGTTTCCCCAATATCACAAATTGGACCTCACTACTAGTCAGTAGCCTCCAACGTTTGAGGAAATGCGCTTGAGGTTACGTGACCAACTGGGTTTGGGGCACTTTTGGGTGGCACCCGGATCCGGGACGTTACAATACTAACATTTATTTTTTTTTATAAAACAACAAACTCATATAATTGGAAATTCATACAAATATGTTGGAATGATTAAGAAACATTAATATTAATAACTACAATGGTAATAATAATAATTACTATTTATTATTTATATTAATGCTTAATATTATTATCTATATTATGTATAATAAATAATCATCATAAATTTGTTATTAAATATTAATAATAATATTATTTTGAATTCTATAAATGTTAATAATATTAATAATAAATATTATTTTATTTATTATATAAGTAATTTATTAATAATACAACACAATATATTAAGAATAATATAATTATTAACTAGTAAACATTTTTTTCAATACAAATTATTTTATTTATATTATTATACAATAAATATTATCTATAATACTATTAATTATATTAATAACATAATAATATATTATTAATGAATAATAAATTATGAAATTGACTATTAATAAATATATTACATATTAATAAATTACTAATAATCATATCAACAAAATATAATAAAGATTTATAATTATAAATTTATAAATATTACTTCTTATAATATTAATTAATTTATAACATAATAATATAATATTAAATAATATTAAATAATACAATTGATAATTAATAAATACATTACTTATTAATAAATTAAAAATATGTTATATCATCAAAAAATTCACAAATACTTATAAATAATAATTCTATAAATTTTATTAATACTAATAATAAATATTATATAATTAATTATATCAATAAATAATTAATAATTAATAATAGACCATGATATATTAAATATAATATAATTATTAACTAGTAAATATATTTTTCAATAAAAATTATTTTATTTATATTATTAAACATAATAATCGTTATAGTGCTATTAATTAGTCAATAACATAATCATATATTATTAATTAATAATAAATAATACAATTGATAATTAATGAATATATTACTTAATAATAAATTACTAATAATTATACAATTTTTTTTATAAATATTTATAAAAAATATATAAATAGAACTTATTAAATAATATTGTAAAAATATATATATATATATATATATATATATATAAAGAGTCATGAATGGGGTTCACACCTCTTTGACCATGGTCATGAAGCGTGAACCCCGTTCATGATTCTTTGCTAAACAAAGAAGTGTTAACGGGGTTCACACCTCTCCAAAGCTAGTTTTTAAAATACCGACAACCCTATCCCTTTATTTTATTTTTTAAAATTGTAAATTCCCTTAAAAAACACCATGTAGAAACACCAACCTAGTAAGTTGGTACCAAAGTGGATGAAACCACTTAGAATTTGTGGCCCCTATTAAAACCACATCTGGGGGAAATAGGGATTCCTTTAACGAGACAAGTCACCAAAAAATTGAGGAAGGAAATACATCATTACTTAGGGTTGTCTGTACCTAGGGGAACCTCTAATAGCCACTACTATAGATCAGACAAAATCCATCGCAAACCTTTATCAATGGTAACTAAAAAGCACTGATAAAGGGGGGAGGGGTCTTTATCAGTGCTAAAAAAAGCGACGATAAAGGCCAATTTTATAAGAGTTTTTTTTTCTAGTGCTGAAAAAAAGATGTCTTTATCAGTGATTTTTTTAGTGCTGATAAATGTCCCCCTTTATGAGTGTTTTTTTCTAGCACTGATAAAAGGATCTTTTATCAGCACTAAAAAAACACTGATAAAGGGGGGACTTTATCAGAGTTTTTGTTTTAGTGTTGATAAAGGCCCCATTTATCATTTTCTTTCTCTATCCTTGTTAAAAGCTATATTTCATAAAAAAATTATATATCATTGAAAATAATATATGAATATAATATATTTTATTAAACATTATTTATATAAGGATAAATATGAATTTACACATAATATATAAGATATTTAGTGAAAAATGGATTATAAAACAATTAAAAATAATATTTTTTAATAATTTGATCATTATTATTGAGTAACAGGCATTTAATAACAACTAGAAGACATAAAAATCAATCAATAAATAAACAATATAAGATAAGTTGAAAACATGACTTGAACTTCAATCGACCATAAATTTTATTCTGAGTGTCTGTTTGAGCTCTACCATATATCAAATAGAATATTGTGAAGAGATCTATGCCATGATGGCTAAGTATAGATAGGTTACTTATTTTTAATGAAAAAAGGCCCATAAAGCCTTCAAAATTGAGTTTTTAGTTGGGGTACCCTATTTTTTTCATATTTGACACGATTTCAACTCTGTTTAAGAGTGTCATTTTGTCCCTTTTAAGTGAAGACTGACACTACTGGAAATGTGACCTTTTCCAACACTTCTATACCCCCTTTCCCAATGGTTTGGCCAAACCGTTGGGAAAGCCCACTTTGTGGCCACTTTTCCCAACGGTTTTCCAAAACCGTTGGGAAAGGGTAGGATTTCCCAATGGTTTGGCCAAACCATTGGGAAAAGTTCACTTTGTGGCCACTTTTCCCAATAGTTTGGAAAAATCGTTGGGAAAGGGTAGGTTTTCCCAACGGTTTGGCCAAACTGTTGGGAAAGGTCCAATTTGTGGCCACTTTTCCCAACGGTTTGGCCAAACCGTTGGGAAAGGGTAGGCTTTCCCAAAGGTTTGGCCAAACTGTCGGGAAAGGTCCCCAATATATCAACATCACTTCCAAGATTCTAGGGACCTATACCAATGGTTGTCAAAACCGTTGGTATAGGTCTATACCAATGGTTTTGACAACCGTTGGTATAGGTCCTTTGATTTTTTATCAGATCCTCTTAACCAGAACATTCTATAAATCAAAATTTAAAATAATTATGATAATACATATATATATTTATGAAATTATGTTCACAAAAGTCATGTTAGGTTAGTGGTTAGGTCGTTCAATGATAAACTGGAGGTCCTGGGATCAAATCCCAACTAATGTTTTTTTTGGAAATACATATACCAACGGTTTTATGGATCCATTGGTATAGATTTTCATATTACTTATACCAACAGTTTTCAAAACCATTGGCATAGGTCTATACCAAAGGTTTTCCAAAAACCATTAGTATAGACCTATCCCAACGGCTTACTTGCCTACGGTTCTCCAAACCGTTGGTATAGGCTATACCAACGGTTTGGAGGCCTATACCAACGGTTCCAAACCGTTGGTATATATTAGTTTTCCAGTAGTGTGAATTTATTCTAAAGGATTACATTCATATATATATTATGGTTTTGAAAATTTATTATTTTTCAAATTTTAGTTCTATTTATAATTAAATATATGCATATTTTCTTATATTTACATATAATAAATCAATTTTATAATTAAACATTTAAAAAAATTTAAATAAAAAATTATTTTTAAATATATAAACCACATGGAAATGAATAATTATTAATCATTTTATTTAAAATAAAAAATTATCCATTTTATTTACCTTATAAAAATGCATTAATATATATATACCTAAGTAATATATATATATAAACATGTACGTGTCAATAAAAAAATATATATTTAAGTGTATATTCTAATATATGTAAATAAATACATATATGTAAATATTTGTGCATGTATGTGAGAAATATAAATATGTACGTGTGTATGTAAATATGCGTGTATGTATTGTGTATAAATATCATATATATAAGTATTTCTATAAATCTATCATTATCATTAAATATAGTATATAAATGTATTTACAGTAAATATTTATAAATAAATTATAAAAAATTTATATCTAAATATAAAATTATACGTAAATATGTATAAATATATATGTAAATATATAGGCATATAAATATATATGTAATCTATAAAATTTAAATATAGATATAAACTATAAAGACGTATTTTTAAAGTATATTTAAAAATAATTATATTAATAAAATGGAATTAATTATTATCCATTTTATTTAAACCAATATCTAACCATTTTTTATATTATAAAAATATTTGAATATATATATATATACTTATACAAATGTATATATAATGTTTATATATACATATGAGTGCATATTAATAAATAAATAAATATTTATATTTATATTCTAATATATGTAAATGAATATTAATATATAATATATTTAAATAAATTTAAATATATATGTATATATATATCACACATGCACACACATAAAAACATATATTTTATAAATGTATTTAAAAATAATTAGATATATATAAATATATGAATAAAATGATGTATGAAAAAATATATAAATAAATAGAAATATCATAAAATGTAGAATAAAACAAGGTAGGACATTGGTAAAGGGGTTATCATTGCAAAAGATAGGTCACGAGTTCGATTCATAGCTCGCGCAGGTGGGTGAGGGGTGGCCAGTTGAATGGATAGTGCTAAGAAAAGGGCTCACGAGTACTGAGAAAGGGTGGGTGCCTATAAAAAAAATATTTTTTTCAAATTTTATCAATGATTTTTTAGCATTGATAAAATAAAACTTTATCGGTGCTGAAAAATTCTCATCAAAGTCCCCTTTATCAGTGCATTTTTTAGTGCCGATAAAGGTTGTATTTTAACATCGCTCAGATTATTAGTTCTTTTTTAGCACTAAGAAAACCTATTTTTTACGCTTTTAAAAGTGAAATATATAGTAGTGATTGGTGCTTGGGTCAACCAAAGATGAGATCCACCACTGGAGGGTCGGTATCTGCATCGATGTGAACAACAAGAAGAACCATCATCTGGAGGAGTGAAAAACAAAAAAAAAAACTTTATGAAAATGTATACTTAGATGATACAGTTGAAAGAAGTATGATAATGATGTCCTAGGTTATTTGTAAAAAAATTAACCAACAATATTTATTTTTTTTCAACTAATATAAAATATAAAAGTTATCGCATTCAACATAATATAATTAAATTATATCTAAATATAAAAATCATTGCAAGTAATTATCAAATTAATATCCCCACCTCAATTACTAATCACCAGCTGGAGGTAGAAAAACCATGCGATCTTAGGTGCACCACCTTGTATTATAGAGGAATTCAACTAGTAACGAGGTTCTATGATCTATATTGGGGAGACTATACTCTTGATATTGAAAGTATACAATAATAATAAAATAACCGATACAATATCCATAAAAATAACGTTAGACTACACATATGGAATTTTTACAACGGCATGATAACTTTAAAAATAAACATACATGACATTCAATATCAAAATGAACCCATTCTCTAACAAGCGAGTCATAAAATAGAAAAGGGATCACCCAATGATAAAATTATATATAGATATAAATAAACAAAACAAAATACAGAAAAGGTGATGCTACTACAGGGTTCCCAACTCCAACTTGGTCCTCTCACCACCATCCCATCTAACTAATCTCATTAGACCAACTATAAAAAACTCATGAACAACCCGCATATGCCAAACATATGGCCCACACATCCACAAGGTGAATATGTAAGGTATGAGAAGAAATATCAACAAGTAACCACTAAATCCTCCCTAATATCACTACAAAAAAGCATGTAATTAGCTTTATTTTTTAGTCGTATTTTATTAAAAACATGGATAATTTTTAATTTACCTGCATTTTTATAAAAACATAGTTAATTTAGTTGTGTTTTAGCCACATTTTAAAGCATCAAAAATTTACATTTAACCACATTTTTAAAACATGGCTAAATTAAATAAATGATAGTTATTATAACAAAAATACAAATTAATTTATATTTTAATCTATACATGAATATATAAATTAATAATTATAATATATATATAGACATATTAATAACATTACACATATAATTTTATAATATAATAATTAAAATAAATGTTATTTATATAAAATTAATATACACACACATACAAACAAATAAACATACAAACACAAAAGTTAAAACATAATTATAATTAATTAATAATAATTGAATAAATGATTATTAATATATATAAGTATATTTATATTAATATATATATATTTATGTTAATTTATATATTAATATGTATATAATAATAGATATATTAAGTTATATATTAATATATACAAACATGTGATAACATAAATAAATAATTATATATATATATATATATATATGTAACATATAATAACATATGTACTATGTTATATATTAATACATAATAAAATATATAGTAATTTATACTAACATGTATAAATAACAACATATATGTTAATATATAGTAACATATATATTAATTTATATATAAATATATAATAATATATATTAACACATATATATGTAACATATAATAACATATATAATAATATATAATAACATATATATTAATATATAACATATATGTTAATTTATATATAAATATAAAACATATATATTAATTCATATATAAATATATAACATATATTAATTTATAAATATAATAAATTATATATATATATATGAGTACACACACAAATATATTAATTCTATATTATTAATTATTTAAGATAGAAGGGATTATAAGAAACCAAACAATACACACTCAGACACCCTAGTGGGTTAAACCTTATCCATCCCCACAAGGAATGATAAACATATACTAGACCTAATTCTATTATAATACATGGCCCATAAGATAAATGGCACAAAGGCCTTATAACATGGGTATCTTAAAGGCCCAGTAGCTCGAAGGATGAATGCATGTTTTCTCTTGAATGAGAAACCAACAACATGTCATGTCACTAGTTTTATACCTTGTCACCCCTTTCCTGTAGTAATCACACTGTGTTATTGGTCTGAAAGCTATGTCGCCTCCCGCTAAGAATCATTACACCATGTTAGCCTTCGACACAGAGAGGCACAAAATCCTTATGAGTAAAAAAGTATATTAATTTATATATATAAAAATAAATTAACATATATGAAAATATAGAATAATTCTTATTTTAGATGGATAACAAGCACTGGCGTAGTGATCAATGCATTTTCTAGGGACTTAAAGGTCAGAGGTTTGAATCCTACAATAGGGCTAGAGCACAGGGTAGGGATCGACTAGGGGTTGTGGGTACGTGACATGGGGGTGTGGGATCATTAGAGTGGAACACATAAACAATGTGGTGATGTGGAAGCGATAGATTAACCAAGGGTGTGTTATGATGGTGTGATGAGGGGGTTATGAGAGTCCAGTTATAAATTGTGGTTTAAAAATCATAAATTTAAATTTAAAAATAAAATTTTGAAATTTGACATAAAAATTAGAAATACATTTACAAAAATTTATAGAAATACAGCTAAATGTGAGGCACTTACCGTCACCTTTTTTAAATGTGTTTCTATGAAGCATGGGTAACTATATTAGAGATGTTTATAAATGTAGCTAAATGAAGTTTTTTAGTGTACATGACATAATACACTACATGATGCATGGTTGTGATGAGGGCCAAAGTGTAGGGAAGAGAGTAACTAGGGGTTGTGGGTGCATGACATGGGGGTGTGGGAGCATTGGAGTGGCAGGGACATGCATCACCAATGTGGTGATGTGGAAGAAGTGGAGCAACCAAGGGTGCGTTACACATAGTGTGAAGAGGGGGTGATGTGAGGTCAGAAGGAAATGGTGGTTTAAAAATAAAAAATTTAAATTTAAAAAAAAATGAAGAGGTTCGACTCTTATGATAGGGCCATACCACAAGGTAGGGAGTGGATGGGGGTTGTGGGTGCATGACATGGTGGTGTGGGATCATTGGAGTTGTAGGGAAACACATCACCAATGTGGTGATGTGGAAGCAGGGGAGAAACCAAGGGTGCATGATCCATGGTGCATTGAGGGGGTGATGGAAAGGTCTAGCAGAAAGGGTGGTTTGAAAATCATAAATTTAAATTTAAAAACAAAATTTTGAAATTTGATATAAAATAAAATCAAAAATATATTTAAATAAATTTATAGAAACACAACTAAATGTGAGGAACTTAACATAAACTCCTTTAATCTTGTTTCTATGAAACATGAGTAATTACATTAGAGACATTTACAAATGTGGCTAAATGAATTTTTTTAGCATTCATGACATAATTCACTGCATGGAGCATGGGTGTGATGAGGAGTGATGTGAGGTTGGGCATAAAGGGTGGTTTAAAAATAATAAATTTAAATTTAAAAACAAAATTTTGAAATTTTATATAAAAAATAAGAAATAAATTTACCCAAATTTATAGAAATAGATATAAATTTGAGGCAATTACCTTAAAATCATTTAACCATGTTTCTATGAAACATGAGTAATTACATTAGATAAGTTTATAAATTCAGTTAAATGAAGTTTTTTTGTAGTTTATATGACATAATACACTGCATGAATGCATGATAATTAAACAAATAAGTAACAAACCACATAAAATCAATAAAGTTAGGTCATCGTGTGTTAAATAGACCACCATGACACCTAACACTACCAGATTTTTCCATTTCTAGTAAATATTCTGACCATACCAAACTCATATTAAGACAGTGCACATATCTCTAGGGGTGATGTAGGGGTTGATGAGTGGTTGAGGATACATAACCCAAGGGTGGCATGGGGGAGAGCCATCGGGGGTGTGAGACAAAGGGGCTCGATGAGGGGTGATGTAGAGTTGGTCCATAAGGGTGGTCTAAAAAATGAAATTTAAATTAAAAAACAATCTTCTAAAATTTGAGATAAAAAAATCATAAATACATTTACCCACATGTATAGAAACATGAATAAATTTGATGCATTTACCATCACCTCATTTAACAGTGTTTCTATAAAACATAGGTAATTGCATTAGTGATGTTTATAAACATGATTAAATACAATTTTTTATAGTGTGTATTCCATAATACATTGCACGTGTTGGGAAAAATCCCTCAAGGTAACATTGAAGTATTTTTGGGCTGATTGTGTTTGTTGACAAAGAGGGTTTCTGTGGTCAGTTGTGGTGTTCTAGAGATATTTTTGAAAATCTATGTTGACAAAGAACTATTACAAAGGAATGGATGATTTGGAGGAGATACAAAAAGAATAGATACAAGGTGGCACCATTTTCCAGTGTTTGCCAAATTTTTGGGCCTCAAAATTGGGAAAATGGAGAAATGTGTTTTTGGTAAAGGAAGTTGCATGAAAGATTGAAGTTGGTTTGGAAAATTACATGCAAGTCATGTTTTGGGATCATAACATTGAAAAATGGAAAATGAATAAAGTGCACGAAATAATGGGAAATGTGCGTGAAAGATGATTTTGTGAGAAAGAGGCTTACACACCCAATGCGACATCAAATGGTGTTTTCTACACTCAAAGAGGGTTTTGCGTGACACATCGGGGTATTTTTTGAAGCATCTCGACACTTAGATAGAATTTGAGCTTTGAATTGCGTAATAAAAATATGCAAAGGTAGTTGCATAAAATATTAGGAGTTGTGCGCAAGCTAAGGAATTTGCACGTAAGATTTAAGTTACATGCAAGATTGAAGTTGCACGCAAAAGGTGTTTTGCGATAAAAGTTGAATCTTGCTTGCAAGTCACAATAAGGTTTTCACGAATGATTTGAAGTTTCCCAGTACAAATGTGGTAGTATTCATCATTGGATGAAAGTGGGACATCAATAGAGCATCTAAATACAGTGGAGGATGCATTCATTAGAGATAATGAAGTGACCTACAAGTCTATAAACTGTGAGTGGATCTTTTGAAGAAGCAGTGAGAACACTTCAATTGAGAGAGAAATGATATTTCAAATTGTGATTGGTTATAAACCAGGAGAGACAATGAGTCCACTCCAAACTTTGTAAACAACAGTGTACTTTTTTTGGATTTGGTACATTGGCACATTGTCATTATATGATCCTTGGATGTATCCCGGTGAGGGTGAACCAAGTAAAAATTGTTGTGTATCGTGCATGCTTTAATTTATATTCATATTATTCTACAGGAAAGAGAGAGAAGAGAGTTTTTTTTAATAATGAAATAAGATCAAATGGGGCAGTTGTTTTAACTTTTCATACCCTGATTCACCCCCCTCTCAGGGTATTTGACCTAGTGGACCTAACAACATGAATTCATCATAATTAAACAAATAAGCAACACAAAACATACAAGTAATCAAGTCATGTCACTGTGTGCTAATTAGACCACCATGACACCTATTGCTGCTTACTTTTTCATTTTCTAGTGAATCATCAAGTCATACCAAACTCATTCTAAATGAAGTTTTTGTTGTTGTGTATATGACATAATACATTTCATGAATGAAAGAGAATTAAACAAATAAGTAACACACTATATGAAAGAAATAATGTTTGGTAATTGCGTGCTAACTATACCACCAGGACACATAACGCTACCATCTTTGTCCATTTATTGTGAATCATATAGATTTACCAAACTCATGTAAAGATGGTGAACATGTCTCTAGGGGTGATACAGGGGTTGAGGAGCAGTTGAGGATGAAAAACCCAAGGGTGACATAGGGGAGAGCCACTAGAGGTGCATGACAAAGGGTTGTAAAGAGGGGTGATGCAGGGTCGGGATGCAAGGGTGGTTTAAAAATATGAAATTTAAATTAAAAAATAGTCTTATGAAATTTGATATAAAAAAATAATAAACACATTTACGCACATTTATAGAAAATTTTCTAAATGTGATGCATTTACCATCACTACATTTTATTATGTTTCTACAAAACACAGGTAATTACATTAGCGGTGTTTATAAACATGATAAAATACAATTTTTATAGTGTATATTCCATAATACACTGCATGAATGCATAATAATTAAACAAATAAGAAACATACAACATAAGAGTAATCAATTCATGTAATAATATGCTAACTAGAACACCATGACACCTAATGCTTCTTACTTTAGCCTTTTCTAGTGAATTATCTAGTCATACCAAACTCATGCTATGATGATACACTAATACCTATTCCAGTCTGACCATCCATATAGTAGTTATACCACCCTAGTATCCAGGATGGATTGACCATCAATGTAATAAAATAAAACCAAAATGGTGTTCCATTCTCCAATTAGTCTCTCCATCAGGTTTCATAGAAGAATACACAAATGGTGTAATGGTCTCCATTAGGTATGGCCATTGGATATAACCAATAAATACACATATAGTGTCCCAAGATCTAACCAATTTAGACACAATTAATAGTAGAATACCAATATGGTGTCTCAGCCTCCATCAAGTCTAGCCATTGGGTATACAAGAAGAGTATCCCAACTCACTTCCCTCTCCTATTATCCGATCAACCATCAGGAGATAAGTTTCCCTCTACAAGCATGCTACATCACATCATAATCAGGATAACAAAAAAACAACCATATAGAGTACACTTACTATTCCTAACACCTAGCCAGTATCCCACATATAATTAACAATGAGATAGTGACTAAATATTTATAGCTTTTAGATAGTGGCCAACATATCTCATTTTTATCACACATCAACTTACAAATCCTAGGATTAGTCATCCTAGATATAGAACAACACACCCATTGTCACTCAACCACCCCCAATCCCATAGGCTAAATTCTGTCAAGTCATACCGCAACTAATAAGTCATGTTAAGATGAACCAATCAAATATTATCTCTTAAAAAAGTTAAATCATATCACTTAGCCTTATAAGGCCTAACACAAATAATTTTTCTTCATTACTAACCAATAATAAATCACCTCTATAGTGATTTCTTAGATCATGGACCTATCCTATGCTTTACCAATATTTATGAACATAAGGTGAATCCATCAATGAGTCTCATCTCAATACCCCACCCAAGTTGGGATCTTATATAAGATTACTAATCCATGCAATAATTATCTCAAAAGGAACCTTTCTTAATTCTAATAATCTCCCTCTTTATAGAGAATCCAAGGTCCATAAAACCTATTATTTTACCTCAAATGGTTCCCACAAGGTGGGACCATCATAAAAAACCAGCCTGTAAGTGATGGAATGGGTAATTAGATGAGGTAATTTAGGTAAAATTTTTGTTTGAACATGTTAAATTGGGTATTTTTGATGTTTTAGAGGGTTCATTAAAGTATTGAGAGTTGGATTTGGAAAATTATCCTAGATTTAGGGATTTTTCTTTTGATGTCATAAGGAACTAAGTACTTCGTGGTCTAGTACTGGGTACTCAGTGTGGTAAGAAGAGGAGTAGTTAAGTATTGGAGGTCCACTAGGTGGATGATTGTAACACCCCAAGCTTCCATGATATGCTTCTTTTTAAATAATTCAATAGCTTGCACTGCACGCAACACTGAGTTCAAGCGCACCACGACTTATCAAACTAGCCATTTAAAAAGCGGTTATAAATAGTAGTAACCACATTAAAAAATTTATAAATTTTATTTTTAAAAATAGACTTTATTTTTAAATTCATAATTTCAAAATTAACTTATGGTGAATTTTTGGAATTTTTCTAAAAAGTTTCAATTTTTTATTAATAGTGAAAAATACTGCATTATTGTTAAATACCGTCTTTCTCATTTAAATAATTATTTTATTGTAAATTGATTTTAAATTAACTATATATAAATAATACATATATTAATCCAATATAGTTCATTTCAATAATTTTATAATATAATTAGATATAAAAATTTATTGAACTTTTGAACGTCTCTTTTACCCGCCTTCTAACCACATCTACGAGATTAGCATTAAATGTAATTTCACCGCTTCTGTAAATTGAATTTAAAAAAAGGAAATAAATGGTTTTAATAATTATGAAAGATTTGATCTAATAGGATTAAAATACTTTTTTTTGAATATTAACTTTTGGATTTTATTTACCACGGTTAAAGGTAAATAGTGTAATTAAAGGTAAAAATAATATTATAATAATATAAAATTACCCTAAAAATTATCCTATTATTATTGGATAAGTTTTTTTAGACCAAAATAAACCTTATGTTGAAAATATTATTCTTTTTAATCCACTTGTGTTAGATTAGAACATTTATTATATTTTATTTAAAGAAGAGTTAAAAATGTCATATTCAAATTTTAATAACTATATCATTTTTAATATGAGGTTATATAAGTGATATGGTAGACTATAAATATTATTTAGAAAGATAAAATATTTATATAAATAATGAAAATTTAATTATAATTTTAAGAAATAAATAATTAAATTAAATGGTGTCATAATGATGATGCAGTAATTGATTTATTAAAGGAAGAATCAATCAAATGATATTAATAATATTAAAATAAATATAATTTGAAATATTTGATGCTATAAATGATTTTTTTGGATAAAATTTACATTTTAGTGATGATTTAATGTATCTTATTCTAAGGAATCAAGTTTTTATGTCTTTAAAAAAAATCATGTATTAAATAGTGTCAAAATTGACATAAATGAGATTAAAAAAAAATACTATTTTATTAAATGATATAAAAGTTATAAAATATAAGGTTCGTCCAAATAACTTGTATAATGTTAAATATGTAATAAATGATCCAATTTGGATTCTTTAGTCATTTTATAGTAACTATATTAACCCTATAGTATAAAAAAGACAAGTAGACACGGTAAGAGTTAAACTGTTTAACTAAGGGTTAAGTCCAAAAGATAAGGTTAATTTTTTGAACTTAACTTGTCTAAAAATAATTGGTTTTTATAATTTAGACCCATACTCATATTATTATCAAAATAACTCACTTTTGATCTATTTTAAATCGAAAATAATTTTATAATAAATTAATAATTTTGGAGTTTCCAAAAGTGCCCCTCCCTTCTTTTATAAAAGGAAACCTCTTATTCTCTTTTATTCACACCTATAAAGCCCTTTTCCTCGGCCAAAAACTACCCAATTATACTAAAAAATTCCCTAAATTCATCCTCAAGGCCATAATTTGGGCATAAAGCCAACCTAAAGAGTCATTTTTTTTCAAATCAAAAGGAGATACCCAAAAAAGAGGTAATTGTTTTATCAACTCTTTAAAAGTTTATTTCTTCTTCTACTTCCTATTCCTATATTGTTTCTATAATAAAGTAATAAATACAGTATAATATACATTATGAGATATTATTATATTTATTATATAACCATATTCCTCCTTTTATCCATCCTACAAATAATAATATCACAATGCATGCGTATGTACAACTTACAATCTCCACACCGTGGCGTAATTTTTTATTCAATAATACCTTATTTGGATGAGTATAATGATGAGTATAATGGATATAAATAATGAATATGACATGATTATGATTCTATATAATTAATACACTATCCAATTCCATACCATTTAACCATCAAGGGAGTACGTATGGTCTACCATCTCCACAATGCGATAAGATTCATTCTCCACGTTCACCATTAAAGAATGATTATAAAATTTATATAATGAGTAAAAAAATAATTATGAACTTAATATCATTATTTATATTAATAAAATACACCCTATGAACAAAAAACATGACTTACATGACAAAATAGGAATGGAAAACGAAGCAGTTAACACCCGAAACAATTGTAGTACTGGAATATTATTAACAAAAAAAATATAAGATGATCATATATGATATCATAAATATGGATATAGTTCTAGTATAATTTAATAACACACTTTAACCATTATATATTATGTTAAATCACCCTTTACTAAATGAAAGTACAAGGTAAGAGTTAATTTTTCACAATCTCATTATTATCTGAGGTTGTTTATACATAAGTATCTACCGAGACATATTTATCATCCATGTCTATTAAGATTTATTTAAAAATATTATCAATTTTTTTTAAAATTCATTTTTACCCATTTTTGACTTTTTATAAAATGTTTTGAAAGGAATATTTCTGTCGTTTTCCAAATGAGGCACTTTATTACCATTTTGACAAATTAAGGAAATAATGTTTTTTTAACTTATACAGTGCGATCAGATATTTTATGCCATTATAATGACTTACCATTTTGAAGCTTCCATTACAAGA
This sequence comes from Viscum album, assembly GCA_963277665.1. Lineage (NCBI taxonomy): Eukaryota > Viridiplantae > Streptophyta > Magnoliopsida > Santalales > Viscaceae > Viscum > Viscum album. The sequence goes on from OY728164.1 coordinate 1,071,420,771, forward strand.
TTACAAGGTTATTTTCAAAAGAAATGTTTTCTTTTATAATTGCGTGGCTTTTAAATGATTTCAAAGTAAAAAATATATATTTCTCTCAAATAGTTTTAATGAATTTATTATATTATTTTCATCTATGTCAACATCCTTTGTTGGATTTTATGCTTGATTGAGGTTGATTTATTATGATATAATATTCCATATTGTATTGAAGGTTTTATGATACGTTTGACCATATATATAATATTTTTATACCATTCGTGGTTTATGGTTAAATTATTAACATTTCATATACTAGTTTTAATACAAATATTTATGTTATGTTTCACCCTTTTCTTATGAGGAATGCATGGGACTTAGTAAGTGATAGGTGGATCCCTCTATATCCCCTTGATGCATCGATAGTTCTCATGAGACAAACTAGTTTGGGTTTTTACTCATTTATGTATGGTCTTGGCATGAGGCCTTGACAGTATGGTTTTGATGTCTGGAATTAAGCATTCACTCATTATGAGATTAGTTATTGATATTGCATGTGATTATTCAACTAGTAGAATATCCATATGAATGTTTAAATGAAATTATTTGATTTATTCTTGCCATATTATGCTGAATATTAATCTTTAAAAGGCTTGTGTTTCAGTTTTACACCTTTCCTTAAAAGTTTATTCATATTTATGATATATTATACTATATTTTTATACTTACTGAGCATCTGAGCTCACCCCTTTATTATGTTTCATTTTTCCCCAGGATGAGAAGAAGTATATTATGACTGACCTGTAGGGATAGTCTAAGGAATATAAGTGTTTTAAAAGGAGATACTATGTTTTTCTTCATTTCATGATGTAATGTAAAACTTATGTTTGTATCTAGTTTTTCCAAGGCTACTAAACTGATCGATCCTTTTGGATTTTATTTATTGTGATCATGCCAATGTAATAAAATAATGAACTAACTCTGGGTAACTGGGTTCAGAGAATTAAATTTGGTATTAAAGAAAGTTTAGTACAAACCTTGGAAACTATATTTATAAAAACTTTGATTATGTAACATTACCCTAAGAGATAATTTAAGAATAATTATAGAAGAATATCCAAATTTTTTGGTAATTTAGTGATTATGTGGGTCTTACAAGAAATAAATTCATGTCTAAATACTACAAGTGGACATGGTTCTGGTAGAGATGTACCTGGGAGTAACAACTCCAACAAGGTGTTCTAGGCCTGACTCGGGGTAACCGGGTACACAATAATGAGCCTTACTGTGCACCTGATTTGACACTCCCAGGGGATATGCTTAGGATAATTCACATTTTCTTTATAAACCATTATAAAGGATTTATGAGTAAATATGTCCCCAAATAAACCATTTTTATGATTATGAATTAGATATGAATAAAATTTTCAATTTATGTTAAGTATTTTACCAATTTGGAATTATAAATTATTATTCATAACCTAATCTAGTGTATGCCTTTATTTAGAAATAACGCTTAGTGGAAGTATTGGAAACCATATCAACACACGTAATCCATGTAGATATTTTCCTTCTATTAAAGATAATGACAGTGGGTCTAGTGAAACAACTGGTGTTGAACAAATTATAACTATACTAGGACAACTGACTTAGGTTATGAATAATAAATTTACCCATATAGATCACCATGATCCAAAATGTGGAGGATTAGTGTTTGACCACTTCATGAGAAAAAAACCTCCAACATTTAATGGGAATACAAATCAATTTTTAGTTAAGAAATGGATAAGTTTATTAGAGAAAATATTTCTTGATTTGGTGCATAAATAAAAGGAAAAAGTTATCACGGTAGTTCATCATATCTTAGGAGATGTAGATCAATTGTGGTTATTAATTCAAAACACAAAGGAAGATGAAGAAGTAGAAAATATAGAATGGAGGGAGTTTAAAAAACTTTTCTTAGAAAAATACTTTCCTTGTGAATAGTGAGATGATATGGAAAGGAAATTTCTAAGTCTGAGGCAAAATGAGAATGAGAATGTTGCAAAGTATGAGGCTAACTTCAAAAGGTTAGAAATACATGATGCAGACTATATACATAACCCAATAAGTAATATTGATCGATTATTTGATGGGTTAAAACTATTCCTCTGATATGCACTAGTCTCACAGTATTTCTCATTGTATGAAGATATAGTATCATGTGCTATCAAGATGGAAAAGGAATTCTCTAAGTATTATGACTTTAAAGTAAAGAAAGAGAAAAATAGATCCACTAAAAACTCTGGAAAAGGAAATAAGGGGAAGAAGGGAAAAGTTGACTTTCCACTCTGTGGTAATTGTGGGAAGAAACACCCGGGTACTTTCCTAAAGGGAATGAGAGTTTGTTACAAATGTGGAGAAAAAGGCCACCAAGCTCATGATTGAAAGATAAAGAAAGAATCTATCAATGTTCAATGATACAATTGTAAATAAATGGGATATTATGAAAATAATTTTCCTAAGTGTCAAGGAAATTTTCCCTAAAAAAGTCCAAAGGAGAAAGGCCAAGCTTATGAAATCATAATTTCCAAGGTTGAAGTTCTTAATTATGTGATGGTAGGTACTTTAATCATCTCCTCAAACTTAGTCGATGCTTTATTTGATTCCATATCATCACATTATTTTATATCTTCCCAGTTTTCTAAGAAAATTATCCATTCCCCTTTTTATTTAACAAAGGAGTTATCAATCAAAACTCCTAAGGGAATTCTCATTGCAATAAAGATATGTCTATCAATTACATTTATGACACATAAATATAATTTAGTTGTTGAAATTTTCATCATCCCTATGATTGACTTCGATATAATCCTCGGTATGGATTAAATTTCAAAATATGATGTAAAAATTTATTGTAAGAAGAAAGAAATTGCGATCTGTGAGGAAGAAGAAGAACCCCTTATCTTTAAAGAAGAAACTTCATCACCTAATTCTTATCAAAATCCACCCCAGTAGCTTTACTTATTGATATTATTGGAGTTAAGAGAAAATAACATTTAGGGATGAAGAAGGTAATATTCAAATTGAGTATGTGCCTATTTCAAAGGAATACATTGATGTTTTTCCTGAATATTTACCTAGACACCCCCAGAGTGTGAAGTTGAGTTTTGTATTGATTTAATATTTGATTCAAGACCAATATCAAAGACTCCCTATAGAATGGATACAATTGAATTATCGCAGTTGAATAAACAACTTGAAGAGTTGGGTAAAAAGGGATTTATTCACCCTAGTGTATCTCCATGGGGATCCCCTATTCTCTTTGTCAAAAATAAAGATGGATCCATGAGACTTTGTATTGATTATAGGAAAATAAATGATATTAAAATAAATAACAAGTATCCTATACCTCATATTTATGATTTATTTAATCAACTTCAAGGATCTCAATTCTTTTCAAAGACTGACCTTCGTTATGGATATCATCAATTACAAGTGAAGAAGGAAGATATTTTGAATATAGATTTTCGAATGAGGTATGGTCATTATGAATTTATAGTAATGCCATTTGGATTGACTAATGAACCCTCTGTTTTTATGGAACTCATGAATAGAGTGTTCAAATAATATCTTGATTATTTTGTTGTGGTATTCATCGAATATATTCTGATATATTCTAAAAGATATGAAGACCATGAGAATCACTTGTGAATAATTCTTGAGACTCTCATAAGGGAAGAATTATATGGTAAATTTAGAAAGTGTGAATTCTGGCTTTAGGAATTTTTTTTCTTGGACATATTTTCTCCAAGTATAGAATCTCTGTTGATTATGTAAATACAAAGGCAATCCATGAATGGATAGAATCAAAAATCATAACCGAGGTACATAGTTTTATTTGTTTAGTAGGTTACTATTGATGTTTTGTCCAAAAATTTTCCAGATTGGAAAACCCATTAACCAAGATCACACATAAAGGGGTTAATTTTTTTTAGACAAAAGAGTGTGATTTTTTTTTAAAGAATTGAAGATAAGATTAGTCAATGCTCCTATATTAAATTTACCACCTGGAAATGATGGGTTTGTGATTTATAGTGATGCATCAAGGAAAGGACTTGGTTGTGTCCATATATAAAATGATAGGTTTATTGCATATGCATCAATGAAATTAAAAAGTCATAAAAAAACTATTCAACTCATGATCTTGAGTTAGCTGTAATAATATTTTCTCTGAAGATATGGAGACACTATATCTATGGTGAAATATGTGAGATATATACTGATCACAAGAGTTTGAAATATATTTTCTCACCAAAATAAATAAATATGAGACAATGGAGATGGCTTGACCTACTAAAGGATTATGATTTCACAATACACTACCACCTAGGGAAGGAAAATAAGGTGGAAGATGCTTTGAGTAGGAAGGACCATGGATTTATAAACAAAACGAGAGTTGAAAAGGATACTATGTTCATGGATCTGGTAAAGATGGATATAGGAATTATCATGGAAGAAGAAAAATCATTAATTTTTCAAATGGTTTCCAAACCATATTTACTATAAAGGATAAAAATTTCTCAGACTAATGACGAGGAGTTTCAAAATAAAATTAAAGTTACGAATGATGAGAGATTGATTGACTTCATATTTGAAGATGACATTTTGAAATTTGGGTAGATGATTTGTGTTCCCTATATAACCGAGTTAAAAAGGGAATTATTGGATGATGAACATAGATCCAATTTCTCTATACAACCTGGTATCACTAAGATGTATAGAGATTTGAAGGAACATTTTTGGTGGAATAACATGAAGATGGATATTTTTGATTATGTGTCAAGATGTTTAGTTTTTCAATATGTAAATCCTATAATAAAACAACCTGGAGGAGTCATGAAACCTATTCCTATACCTATGTGAAAATGGGATGATATTATTATGGACTTTTTCATGGGGCTACCAAAGACTCCCAGAAGGAATGATGCGATATGGGTTATTGTTGATTGTCTTAAGAAATCAACACATTTTCACTATAAGAGAATATTTACCACTTGAACATTTAGTAATAATATATATTAATGAAGTTTTAATACTTAATGGTGTACCCCTATTGATTTTTTCTAATTGTGATCCCCGTTTTACATCATAATTATATAAAAGTTTTCAACATGCCCTAGATACTGAGCTTCGTTTGAGCACTGACTACAACCCTTAAATGGATGGACAGTCAGAACAGACAATTCAAACTTTAGAATACATGTTGAGATCTTGATCACTTGACTTTAAAGGTATGTAGAATCAATATTTACCTATAGTATAATTTTTTCTATAACAATAGCTTCCATTCATGTATTCATATGACACTATATGAAGCATTATATGGAAAGAGATGTCGTAAACAAACTTGTTGGCATGGTGTTAGTGAAATAGAACTCATAGGACCAGAAATTATTGAGGAAATGATAGAAAAGGTAAAGACTATTGAAACCCATATCAAAATAGATCAAAGTAGGAAAAAGAGTTGTACTGATAACCGAAGGAAGGATTTGGAATTTCAAGTGGGAGATCATGTTTTCTTGAAGGTATCTCTATGGAAGGGTGTTATAAGATTCAGTAAGAAGGTTAAAATTAATTCCCAAGTACATTAGACCTTTTGAAATTCTAGAATGAATTGGAGATTTATATTACAATTCGGAAATTCCCCCAAGTCTCTCCAAAGTTCATGATGTGTTCCACGTATCACTGTTAAGGAAATACATGCCAGAACCAACACATTTATTCACCTAAAAAGAAATAAAACTGGAACCTAATCTGTCTTATTGTGAAGATCCTATCAAGATTCTTGATACTAGAGAATAAGTGTTGAGAAATTGGACGACTCGTCTAGTAAAATTTCTTTGGAGAAACCATAAAATGGAAGAGGCGACGTGAGAAGCTAAAGAAAATATGATGATGAACCACCCAAATATTTTTATGAAGTGATATTATAGAAATTTCGAGGAATAAATTATTTTAAGGAAGGATGAATTTAACACCCCAAGCTTCCATAGTATACTTATTTTTAAATAATTCAATATCTTGCGCTACACGCAACATTGAGTTCGAGTGCACCATGACCTATCAAACTAGCCATTTAAAAAGTGGTTATGAATCATATTTACCAAATTATGAAATTATAAAATTTTATTTTTAAAAATAGACTTCATTTTTTAATTCATAATATCAAAATTATCTTATGGTTATTTTTTGGATTTTTTTCCTGAAAAGTTTCAATATTTGATGAATAGTGAAAAATACTACACTATTATTAAATACCGACTTTCTCATTTAAATAATTATTTTATTGTAAATTGATTTTAAAGTCATAATAGATAAAAAATAAATATATTAATCCAATATAGTTCATTGGAATCATTTTATAATAGAATTAGATATAACAATTTATCGAACTTTTGAACGTCTCTTTTACCCACCTTCTAGCCACATCTACGAGATTAACATTAAACATAATTTTACCACTTCTGTGAATTTAATTTATAAAAATGGACATACATGTTTGTAATGAGTATGAAAGATTTGGTCTAATAGGATCAAAATAATTTTTTATGAATAGTAACTTTTGGATTTTATTTACCACAATTAATGGTAAATAGGGTAATTAAAGGTAAAAATAATATTATAATAATATAAAATTACCCTAACACTTGTCCTAATTTCACTGGATAAGTTTTTTTCGACCAAAATCAACCTTAGGTCAAAAATATGACCCTTTTGATGCCACTTGTGTTAAATTATGACATTTATTATATTTTATTTAAAGAAGAGTTAAAAATGTGCCCCCATGCTCGGGTAGGGTGGTAAGGGTGGGGAGGGTTTTGGGGCATGGTTGTGGGGTCAAGTACTTGGTCCAATGATTTAAATGTATTTTCTTCCTTGCGTCGTGTTCTGCTTTTGTGTTTGTAACAATTTTTAAGAGTTAAAAATTCCATATTCAAATTTTAATAACTATATCATTTCTAATATGAAGTTATATAAGTGATATGGTCAACTATAAATAGTATTTAGAAATATAAAATGTTTATATAAATAATGGTAATTTATTTATAATTTTAGGAAATAAATAATTAAATTTAATGGTGACACAATAATGATGCAATAATTGATTTATTAAAGTAAGAATCAATTAAATGATATTATAATATTAAAATAAATATAATTTTAAATATTTGATGTCATCCATGATTTTTTGTATGAAAATGACATGTTAGAGATGAGTTAATGTAGTTTTTTAAAGGAATCAAGTTGTTACAACTTTAAAAAAATCATGTATTAAATAGTGTCAAAATTGACATAGATATCATCATGAAAGGGGGGCTCTCTACTTCTGCAGAGATATCTCAGTCTACTAGGGTTTCTTGGTGCTTTGGTGTGGTGGCCTTTATGGCTTGGTGTGATAAAGGTGTGTCAGAGTGTAGATATGGGGAGATTTGTGGGTTTGAGCGATCATGGAGATGGTACGAGCGGGTACCAGTGGGACATATCTATCCAAATATAAATATATTTGGGTGGTAATTGTGCTGGTGTTCAGCGACCATTCCTAGGGATGCTGGCGTTGCGGGCTGGGCGGGATCTGGATAGGCGCCGGGCAGCCTCAGCCTCGTTGGGGTCTCATGCGGTGGTGGTCAGCTTAAAGGGTGTTGGTCATCCCGATTGGTGGTTGGTGGATCATATCTTCTTGACCAGATCTAGACAGATCAGTCTTCGTTGATGATTCTTGGGGAGCTAGCACTGCTACAACATGGGGATGAAGAACGAGTGGCGGTGCTGGTGCGCTGTTTAGGGGGTGTCGTCTTGACGCGGGGATGCTCAAGGTGCATAGAGATCATGTTGTGAAATATCTATGAGGCCGTGATGATTTTGGGGGTTGGCATGGTGCACTAATCTGGTTTTGGAAGGGGTCATATGGTTATGTGGTTGTGGGCGTAATTTGAGTCAACTGGTCCTTGGGTCTCTTGTCATGCGCCTGGGTCCATGGGACTTTGAGACTTTTGATTTTTAATGTATTCATGTCATTGGGATTTTGGTCCATTGTTTTATAAGTCCTCTGTGCCTTTGGGTTCTCTATTTTATTTTGGGTTCTCTCTTTTCCCACAAAAGGGGTTCGTGTGGTTTTCTTTTTTTTTAATAAAGGGGTTTCCCCCCACCTTTGATAGTAAAATTGACATAAATGAGATTTTAAAATAAATACTATTTTTTTAAATGATATAAAAGTCATAAAAATCTATGGTTCATCCAACTAACATGGATAATGTTAAATATGTCATAAATAATCCAATTGGGGTTCTTTTTTCATTTTATAGTAACTATATTGACCCTATAGTATAAAAGAGACAAGTAGACATGATAAGAGTTAAACTGTTTAACTAAGGGTTAAATCCAAAAGATAAGGTTAATTTTGTGACCTAAACTTGTCTAAAAATCATTGGTTGAGAGGATTTATACCCATACTCATATTAGACTATAAATAACTTAATTTGTAGCTATTTGAAATTTAAAATCATTTTATAATAAATTAATAATTTTGGAGTTTCCAAAAGTTCCCCTCCCTTCTCTTAAAAAGGGTACATCTCCTTCTATCTTATTCATACCTCTAAATCCCTTAGAATTTTCCAAAACCTTCCCAATTCTCCTAAAAAATTCCCTAACTTCATCTTATAGGACATAATTTGGGCATAAATCCAACCTTAAGAGTCCATTTGTTCAAATCAAAAGGAGATACCTAAAAAAGATGTAATTATTTTATCAACTCTTTCAAAGTTCTTTTCTTCTTATACTTCCTCTTCCTATTTTATTTTCATACTAAATTAATAACTCCAGTATCATATATATTCTGAGGTTTTATTATAATTATGAGACAACCATATTCCTCCTTTTATCCATCTTATGAATAACGATATCACCATGCGTACGTAAATACGACTTGCCATCTCCATGCCGTGGTGTAACTTGTAATTCAACACTACGTTATTTGGATGGTTATAATGATGAGTTTAATGGATATAAATAATGAATATTTCATTATTATGATTATTTATAATTAATATACCATCCAATTCCATTACATTTAACCATCAAGGGAATGATACCGTAGCTTGGGCGTATGTACAGTCTACCATCTCCCCGACATGATAAGATTCATTCTCCATGTTAACCATTAAATAATGATTATAAAATTTATATGATGAGTAAAATTAATAATTATAAACTTAATATCATTCTGGATATATGAATAAAATACATCCTATTCACAACAAACATGACTTACATGACAAAATAGGAATGGAAAACGAAGTATTTAACACCCAAAAAAATGGTAATACTGACATATTATTAACAAAATGATATAAGAGGATCATATATGATATAATAAATATGAATATGGTTCTATTATAATTTAATAAAATACTTTAACCATTATACTAGAGGTTAATTCACCCTCTACTAAAGGAAAGTACAAGGTAAGGGTTATTTTTTCACAATCTCATGATTATCTGAGGTTGTTTATACGTAAGTATATATGGGGACATCTTTATCATCCATGTATATTAAAATGTATTTAAAAATATTATCTACAATTGTTTAAAGTCATTTTTACCCATGTTTTACTTTTTATAAATCGTTTTTTAAGGAGTCTTTCCATCATTTTCCAAATGAGATACTTTATGCCCTTTTCAAAAAATTAAGAAAAGAATGATTTTTTAACTTATACAACACGAGTAGATATTTTATGCCATTATGAAACCTTACCATTTTGAAGCTTAACTTAAAATCTTACAATCTTATTTTCAAAATAAATGTTTTATTTTATAATTGCATGGATTTTAAATGATTTCAAAGTAAAAAGGGATATTTCTCTCAAAGAGTTTTAATGAATTTATTAAATTATCTTCAATATCTATGCCAACATACTTTGTTGGATTTTATGTTTGATTGAGTTTGATTTATTATTATACAATATTCTATATTGTATTGAAGGTTTTATGATATTTTTGACTATGGATGAGCTATTTTTATACCATTCATGGTTTATAGTTAATGTATTAACATTTCGTATACTAGTTTTAATACAAATGTTTATGTTATGTTTCACCCCTTTCTTATGAGGAATGCATTAGACTTAATAAGTGATGGATGTGGCCCACTATAGCCCCTCGATGCATCGATATGTCTCATGATACAAACTAGTTTGAGTTTTTACCTGTTTATGTATAGTCTTAGCATGGGGCCTTGACAGTATGGTTAAGATGTCCGATATTATACATTCCCTCATCACGAGATTAGTTATTGATATTACATGTTATTATTATACTAGTAGAATATCCATGTAAATGTTTCAATGAAATTATTTGATTTATTATTTCTTATGCTGAAGATTATGTTTTAAAAGTCTTGTGTTTCAATTTTATACCTTTTCTTAAAAGTTTATGCTTATTTATGATAGCTTTCTCTATATTGTTATCCTTACTGAGCATCTAAGCTCACCCCTTTCTTATGTTTCATTTTTGACCAAGATGTGAAGAAGTATATTATGACTGACCTACAGGAATATTATATGGTATATGATTGTTTTCAAAGGAGATACCATGCTGTTCTTTATTGCATGATGTAATGTAAAACTTATATTTGTATCTAGTTTTTTCCAAGGATACTAAAATGATCAGTCCTCAGGGATTTGATTTCTTGCGATCATATAAATGTAATAAAATAATTCACTGACTTTGGGTAACTAAGATTGGGATGTTACATTGATGAATTTAGAGTTAGTATCCAGTGACTAGCATGAACTAGGTGGTAGGGTACATGATACCCAATTCTGTTGTTATTTTTATTATTTTTAATTAAATTAATTATTTTTTTTAAATTTATTTAAAAGAGAGGTGGGACTTATTTATAGATATTTGACCAAGGGATCTTTCCTCACCACTCTACTACCGTTACTCTCTTCACTTGGGGAATCCTCACCATTATTCATTGGTTCTTCATGCGGTTTATCCATAGGACCCATAACAGGTAATGATCATCATCCATTATCATTAATTTTTAGTTTTGTCTCCATTGTAATGTATTTTGACTAATGTCTTTATTTTAGGTATTTTTCTTTGGTTTATCAATATCCTCATCCTTAGATTGAATCAGGCTGCTAGATTCGATGTACATGTCATTTCTAGTACCAGTTAGGTGGTGCATATATTTTTACCTTTTTATAAATATGTTTATGTATAATGAGATTTATGGGTGTGGGTAAGCTCATGTGTTTGACTGGGAATGAAATTTCTTATGGTTATTTATGTTTGTGTGAGATTCTAAGGGGTAGTTGCATGTGGCTAATGAAAAGTCTTTTCAAGGTATTACTTTTTCTCTCTTGGTTGTGTGTCTTTAGGGATTGGTTTGCATAATTTTGTGTGTTGTAAAGTGACAATCCTTAGAATTTTATGCTTTATGTGGTTCCTTGGGGATGTTATGTGTGAAATCCATGTGTATATAAAGTTATGTGGTTGTATGGTACGTGTGATGTTTATATCTCATTCATTGATGGGATTGATGGAGGTTCATCAAGTTATAGTAGTTGGTTGATGGTGATGATGCTCACCATGGGGATGAGGTCATTTGGGTCATGTTCACAAAATATATGGCCTAAGAGGTAGTGTTGACCACTATTTTTCTAGAAGTATCCTTCATAGACTAGAGTCTTAGGTTGGATGATATTGATTATTGGTTTGGATGAGGGATACTCCATTGATATGGGCCCATAATATAGGTGGTTATTGAGATAACTAGATATGAGAGGGTACTCATAGAGCTTGGAATTATTTGGGATATGGAGATGATGGTAAAAATGGGAGTTATTTGACCATAGAACTTGTGGAATGGTATATGGGAGTGCCTTAAGGATGTCATTTATAATGGCTTGGAACAATTTTATGGGTTATGTGTGGGTGTATATCGTTGTATGGTACAAAATTGGTTGGGATGCTAAGGGCGATTACAATGTGACAAACTGTGGGTATATCACCCACCTCTAATAATAGATGAAATAGGTAAAGTGCTCATCCATGGTTGGTCAAGCATGGATCATATTGGGTATTTTGGACTGTATTAGTTATTATTTATTTCACTTTTCCTACACTTATATATATATAAATATTATCTAGGGACACTGTTGATGGAGGACTATTGAGTTCATAATCACATCCTACATGGTCACATTGGGATGCATGGAAACTTTATGGTTTATGACATATGAATGGGTAAGGACACTGCAACCGGTGCATAGTAGGATAAATGTGTAATAGATGCATGATCAAGATGTTGTTGGATTTTAGAGCATGAAAAAGTGGATCCTTGATGCCTATATGGGTTGTATTTTTTTAAGTATTATTATATATGATCATCTTATGGGAGATCCAAATTACTTCTGTATGATTTTCATGATATAGTATATTTTTATCTTTCAAACTATGTATTATATTTCTGGATGTACTTCTATTGATTGATTGTTGATTGTTGATGTTTTTTCTTCAATTGTGTTATGTGTAATTTTATTTATAGAGGGAATAATCACCACATTATTACCTCATAGAACACTATTCAAAGTTAAAAAATATATATCATATATATAGTGTTCTTGAGGATAGTGTCTCTCTAATTTAGGTTCCATTTGGGTGATCTAGGTTGAGGATGAAATACTGTAACACTACCTTTGAAATATGAGTCAAGGGAAACTATCCCATTTAGAATTTCATCTCCTCTAGGAATAATCCAAAGATAATATCATACCAAACCCCTCAATAAAAAAATATTACCATTATCAAACCACTCAACTATAGAAAATAACCTTGCTAATAAAGATACTTCATTCCATACAAGTCATGAGAAATTAATTCTATACCCAAACTACTTTATATCCTTATATGATGGAAAAAAGTTCAAACCCCACACTTCATTTCTTAAAAAACCACTAACATGGATAATATCTAACCTAAACAATAAATGGAAGGCCTATACTATATTGGACACTCTAACTATCCCTTGATACCCCATCTTAGGCTACTCATAATCTAACTCTCATCTAGAGACCCTTCCTAGATTCGTCGTATGAAGCTAATTTAAGTACCCATTTTTTACATAGATTTTGGGTGATCCTAAAAATACCAAAATTGGTAAAAAATGTTCATTTCTATCCTAAGAGTCACTAACTAATTTACCTTACTATTTTGAACCCTTGTAGTCCCTATTTGATTCTACCAAAACTGAATGCCCATGAATGCATACAAAAACTCATAAAAATCATAAAATATATGGATTAATATATAAGGGACCATATATATCATAGTATTAGGTGTAATCCCCAATAAAAAATAGTTTTATTAATCCTCATTCATTGATTTTTAGATATTTTTTTAAAACCTCTAAAATAGGATAATTAGGGAAGAGAAGTGATAAACGGAGAGAAAACCAAAGATAAAGAAGTGTGTATTTGGTTGGTTTTACTTATAAGATCCCACTTCCATAGAAATCTCTCAAATTAGATAAGAATCAAGTACTAATAAGCTCAAAGAAACTGGGGGGGGGGGTTGGATTCTTAGTGTGGGTAAGGGAGAAAGGAGAGTGACCATATTCTATAAAAAAGTTCATTAAATGACCAAGATTCTTACACATAAATTTTAGGGTTGGGGACTCCATAAGAAGTATAGCGTATTTACATCAAGAATATAGTGGCATGAAAGTGGATATATTTCCAATTCCATCCCCATCGGGTAGTGGGGTTTACTACAGTTAAAAAATTGGGGTTTTAAACTCAAAAACCAAGTCCAGAAATTTTTCACCCACTCCTTCACCTCCAATACATCATATTAATACTATAAAATATGTTTAAAAATCACCTCCTACAATAAAAATTATAAATTTTAAATTTATATAGGCTATAACCCCATTATATTCTTGACCTATTCTTAATTCCACAAACTCATAATGATATAGGTTGTTATGAACTCCCTAATATAAAAATTCTTACCCTTGAGAAGCATCCTTGTGTGTAACCGATGAACCACACCATCCATTGAGAATAAATTTTTTCCTCCCATTACCAAATCTATATTGGATAAAATCATACATTCCTCACACAAAATATATAAAAAATATAATTTCTATAGAAATTATCTCACCCCATATGATAATATTTTCTTGTTATTTATTAAATGACGTATCTGCCAACAATTATGACTCACCTAAATAGATTTCATGTGAAAATATTGGTTGGTATCCTACCACAACCATTATCAATGAATTACCCATAGTTTATAAACTATAGTTCTAATTACTCATCTCAACCATGATATCCAATCCTAAGAGACATTATGGTATCATCCAATGAGTGATGTTTGATATCTATAGTCAAAGATACCAGTTTATGAAAAACCATCATTAGATCCTTATATATCTGAGCCTCACCTAACTATCCACACATGACTCCCAATATATGGATTAGAAGAATGTGCATGTAATAGTTTCACAATTTAATAATACTACCATCATATACTCTTTTCATACACTAACATTATCCTATTTAATCCCCAAACTAGTATGCTTCTTTAATTTTCAACGTTAATTCGTTACCAATGTAAATATTTCCCCGAATACCCAATAGCGCTATAGATCATTAATAGAATTGTACCTCTATAATATTTTACACAATTTGAATCCATATGGACTCTATTTATTTATACCCAAATCAAGTATTTATCTACCATGAAATCACAACTAAAGTATATGGACTAGGGGGATATGCATTTAATATTTTCACAATTTAATAATACAACCATCATATACTCTTTTCATACACTAACATTACCCTATTTAATCCCCACATTAGTCTGCTTCTTGGATTTTCTACCTTAATTCATTACCAATGTAAATATTTCCACAAATACCCAGTAGTGCTATAGATCATTCATATAATTGTACCTCTAGAACATTTCACACAATTTGAATCCATCTGGAATCTATTTATTTATACCCAAATCAAGTACTTATAAACCATGAAATCACAACTCATCCCCTTTTATCTAATCAAAGATGAAAAAACCTCAACTACCATTTCTCTATGATTTATATGAACATAATACCTTTCATTAAAAATATTATATTAAAGTGACCCTTAAAAAATTAATGGTTTATTCCCCTACCCCAAATGTTTAACAACCTGAGATTTCAAAATATATTTTCCTTTAAATAAACCTTGTATTGATAAATTATTTCACACACAACACTAAACTAAAATGACCCACAACATATTAGATGAATATTATTAAGAAAATTTGATAATAATAAAACATCAAGTAATTATATATATTATAATCAATTATAAATTAAAAAATAGGATTAACAACACATAAAATTTTAAAAGGTAATATTTCAATAAAAATAGTTTATATATATATATAGTATTTTCAATAAAAACAGTTTTTTTCACTAATATTGAAAATTATTTTTCACCACTTGTATAAATTAAATATAAAAAATGGATTTAATGTTTTATATAAACATTTTAATATAATTTAATAAGTTAAATTTATTTTTTGGACATAAAAGTATGATTACTAATATTAAAGTTAATCACTATGATAATGGTAAAAGGGTTATTTCCAAATAATTGTTTTATTAATACGGTTTAGTTTTTAACTAATAAATAAAATTGATATATTTTATATATTTAATTCAATATTATGTTTAAAAATATATAAAAATATATTATCACTCATTTAATTGTTAATTAATGTTATATAATATTAATAACACTTAATGGTAAAAACAACATTTTTCTACAAAATAATTTTTCTATATATTAAATGTTTTAATATAAAAGTTAAATTTATATTATTTATAAATTGAATTAGATTATAAGGATATTAAACTTAGTTTTAGAACATAAAAATTTGGTATGATGGATTACCTTATATTTTTAATAAAATATAAATTACTTGGGTGGAAACTAGTTACCAAGATAAAATCAAAATAGTAAAGTGTAAAAGTCAACCGGTAAAAGGATTGAAAAATGTTTAAAAAATGCGTTAAATGAATGTTGGAGGATTTATCGACCTTATATAACCTAAAAATTCATTATTTCCCACTTTTTGAACCATTTAACCTTGTATAGTGTCATGACATCATTGAAAAAGTAATGAGTATTTACAAAAATGTCATTTTTTTCACTTATAAAAGGATATCACTTATACCAAATTTATCCACCCATTACAAAGATTTATATCTACAAAAAATTTACCTATTATCTCCTAAAAATTATCCCAATTTACTAGTATCCCTTTTCTTTCCAAAATACCAATATAACAAGCCTTATGGTATTACCCAAGAGAGCACATCCAAAGGGAGAGATAATGTTCTCAACCAAACTCTCTTAGTTCTTTTCTTATTATAACCCTTAAAAATATTTCATTTCCATGAAATTATGATAACATAAGTATTTATAATATTATTAAATGTTATTATACTAATGTAAGATCCATTTTCTACCCTCCTCCAAAACCATTCGAAGAATGAAGATGTTGTCATATGCACGTACGAATTACTGCCTCTATGAACAACATGTTCTATTTTTCTTCACCTATTAAAATGGATGTATCTAAAAATGTATATTATGTATAAAAATAATATTTATTTTACTGTAAATATTCTATAAATTTGATATAGAATATCATATAAGTGATATAAATAATAAAAATTCATAGTAAATTTAATCACCTAAAATAAACATATCAAGGCACATTTCTTAATTTGAGTCCATTATGGGAATAATTTTGAAACTATATAATTTTTTTTAATTAAATAATAAAATAAATAAAACTATATAATTATATATATTATGAAGTTATTCTACAACACTTTTGATCACAATCAATATACCATGGAAGTTTTAGAGAAATTGACCAAACCACATCAAGTAATTTTCATAAGTGAAAACTGTTTAATAAATAAATAACATATGATAATAAAAAGGAATTATAAAATTAAGTATATATGAAAATTTTTATTAATAAATTATTTAATAAATTTAATTTTATTATTCAGGATGTTAGGTGAATATGCAGAACGAATTAGGACCTGAGGTAGGGGTTATTTTTCTCTATTTTCAATTACATGAGACATGTTTGATATTACGCTCCATAAATTATTTTATGCTGTGTATTCACTAACATATTTGATTCATTTATAATTAATATATTTCATTTCATGATATTTTATTTTCTATTTTTGGGTAACCCTATTAATTTATTTAGATTATTATGTTACCATTACCGTAAGGGTTTTAACATCTCATTTATACTTCATTGAGATATGATGTGTACTCACCAATTATTACCTTATGTGGTGTATATTTTGTAAATGGATTTATTTTATCATAGTTTTTTCATTAAATATAATGTATTTATAAATCCATCTCATGTTATACCTTTCATGGGTTATCTATTCAAAATATAAAGATGATGAAAGGGTTTTTGGAAAGTCATTTTTCACTCAACGAGTTTTGATTTTACTTCTTGAGCCTATTTAATATAAGTTGGGAACATCTACTATTTGATTTTTTATATATGTTATTTTTTATATATATATTTTTTTATTTAAATTTATACCAGATAAACCCATTTCTAAATGTCTCTTTCTTCAGGAATTATGATATCCGTAAAGGATTTGGTTAACTCAAATTTCCTTTCATTGAGTTAAAATGTTATTACTAGAGAATAATTATTATAATTCATATAAAATATTATATTTACAATTTAATAATATATTTTATCTTTTTTATCTATGTAAAATTATGAATTTAACTCAAAATTTTTTTCTTGAGGAGTTTCTTTTTCATAAAAGTAAAACGTCTTTATGGAAAAAATATCATTTCTTTTAAAAACTATTTCCCTCTATTTTCATGTTCATTATTACCAATTTTTTTATTATTTTTAAATCCATATATGTTTTTACTCACATGACCATAATATTTTCCATTACCACTTTTGAAATAGAAATTTTAATACCTCTTTTTATGATGTGAGTTTTCAATAATGTCATTTCAAAATATTAAAAAAGTTTTCCATCCTTTCAAAATGAAAATTTTATCTTACACTCTAAATTATCTTTAGAAATTTTTTATATCTATTTAAAGGTTACATTATTTAATATTAATTATAAAATTAAAGTTTTTTAAAAAGTTTTCACTCCCCCTTTTCAAAAATTACTTTTGAATGTGACCCATAACTTCATCTTTTACAATAATGATAAAAACATTTTCTAATTTTTATTATTATTTTGATTTCATTTTTATCTTTACCTTTAAAGGATTTATTTCCTAGGTAATTATTTTCCATGAATAAATCTATAAGTTATCTTATGAAATACTCTTTTGGGGTGATTTAATTTTGGTTATCAACCATTTATATTCTTGATGTCAAATTTGATGAAACCATCTTGAAATATTACAAAACCGATTTTTCTTTTCATGGGTTCATTATGATGTGATGATTTTTTAAAGTGAAGCATATATGTGTAGAATATTAATGGGTGGGGTACTATATGATCCTTAAATTCATTGGTTAATATTTGATATCACATATGATAATGATGTTAAGAATGGGCATTTTTTTTACAACATGATGTATCAACATTTTGTTTATTCACAACTTATAGCGTGAGCATTTTTTTGTTCACAAAATGAATCGTATACATTTTATTTATTCAAAAAATGAAGAATGGAAATTTTTCATATTTACAACATGAACTATGGACATTTTTTCTTCTTCATAATGTTATAATTTCTCTGTGCTTATGCTTATTTCAAAGTTAATTGTTATTCTCTATTTCAAGGAAATTTTACATTTCCATGCCACATGCCTATGATTATGCTCCAAGGATCATGATTATTATATCATGATTCCTTATTATTTTTAAATGGCAATTTTTTTAATTTGAGATTACATGTACCTCTATCCTGACTTATGGAAAAAATATTATTTTTCTATGTTCTTTTTTATAATATATTTCTCCCCTGCTCATGTTTTCTCATTTTCTTATGATCTAACCCTTGATGGAATGTTAATAAGTTTTCCCTTACTACATATTTGACATCAAACCTTTCATATATTTCCACTACCTATGTTATGAATATGATTATAATTTATGAGAAGTATATAAGGGAGTCTAGTGTGGTTCAATTATAGATAAATGTTAAAAAGTTTTGTAAAATAAGTTGCCTATGTAACTAGTACTAAAAGACACTAAACTTTATATTCTTGGGACTAAGTGTTTATTGAGAGATTTAATTTTTTAAATTATAGAAATTATTTAAAATAAAGTTTGGTTTATATCACTTTTTATCAAACAAAGTTATTAAAGAAAGTATTTTTTATCACCAAATATAGGAGTGTTGGTCTTGGGTGCCTTAATTGGTATCATAGTAGGGTTTATTTATTTTTGAGAATTAGTTTAGTTATTTTTTTAGATTAATTTATTTATTTTAGGGATTCGGATAAGATAACTTCTGTGAAAACCCTAAGGTTAATTCTAAGTATAGGAAAATTTTATGAAGTTTTAGTAGAGTATAGATTTTGTGGTTTCCTAGAAATTACATCCCCATTTAGATATTGGAATCTGTATGTGATTATGAAATATATGAACATAGGAGAAATCACCCTAAAAAATGATGGTTGAGTATAAAATCAATCTTCACTCAATGAACAATGATTAGGCTGAATACTATATACCTTCCTAGACACTTTCAAGGGGTATGATTTGAAAATTTACTTGATATTTATGAACCATTATGACGTGAATATGTTATAAAACCTAATAGGAAAATGACCATGTAGATTATAGGTTAAACTGACAGAGTGATAGGTTGATTCAATTATATCATAGTTTAATATAAATCATCATAGGTTGAAATAAAGGTGTCATTGGAGAATACATAGTAGGATTGAGTTTCCATATTCATATGATCCTTTACAAATATTTTATTGGATATTATTGTAACCATTTTAGTTTTAATATTTCATTTGAAATAGGATCTTGAAAATGAATCTATGTAAGGTACGTCTCTAGGATGTTCTAAGACTTATCTATAAAGGAATATCTAGAATAAATCGTTGAGAATCTTAATATATGCCTATCATGAGGGAAATGATATGTTACATAGTCTTCCCTAAGATAGCAAGGTATGTATCTCTATAAAAGATATATCTTTAGTCATGATTATATTTTAGATACCCTTGGGTATTTTCATTAGTAATTGATAATTAATATTGTGGGGATAGAATTTATTTAAGGGGGGAGAATGCAAGACCTTAATATTTTAGAAAATATATTCCTTTAAATAAGCATTGTATTGATAGATTGTTTCACACGCAACACAAAAATAAAATGAGCTATGAAATATTAGATGAATATTTTTAAGAAAATTTAATAATAATAAAACCTATAGTAAATAAAAATATTTTAATCAATTATAAATGCATGAAAAATAGAATTAAGAACACTTAATATTTTAGAAGGTATTTTTCAATAAAATTATTTTTTATTTATATATTGTAATTTCTATTAAAAGATAAATTTATAAATTTTTGAAGTTTAATTTTATAAAATTAACTTAATTTTATAATTTATAATATCAAAATTATATTCGGATGAATTTATTTTTTTTAAATAATTGTTTTTAGGTGAATAGTAAAAAACTATCGATTTTTCTAATACCGTCACCTTTATAACATTATCATCATAAAATAATGACTTAAATTTTTTTAATTTTTTTTATATAAATTTATATATTTATAAAATAAAATAAATCATTCTAAAATACTATTTTAAATTTATAAAATCCATGTTTAATGTTTTGGAATCTTAAGTAAAATTTTACTCTAAAAACTATTTTTTTGCTTATATTAAAAATTAGTTTTCATAAATTTAAGAAATTAACTATAAAAAATGGATTTAAAATTTTAGATCAAATTTTTTATATTTTTTAATAAGTTAAATTAAATTTTTAGGCATAAAATTATGATTACTAATATTAAATTTAATGATCTTGACAATAAAATAATAATTATTTTCAAAGAATAGTTTTATTAATTTTGTGTAATTTTTATATAATAAATGAAATTGATCTATTTTATATAATTAATTCTATATTATGTTTATACATATATAAAAATATATTATGACTCATTGAATTGGTTATTAATGTTATATAATATTACGAATAATTAATGGTAAAAACAATTTTTTTCTACAGAATAGTTTTTCTATATATTAAATAGTTTAATCAAAGAGTTAATTTTATATCATTTATAAATTTAATTATATTATATGGATATTAAATTTAATTTTATAATATTAAAATTTGGTAAGAGGGGATAAATTATATGTTTAATAAAATATAAATTACTCAGGTAAAAATTGGTTACCAAGGTAAAGGTAAAAATGTTAAAGTGTCAAAATATAGAGGTAAAAGAATTAAAACTTGTTTAAAACATTTTTTAAAAATGGTGGAGGATTTATAGAATTTATATCACCCAAAAATCCATTATTTACCACTTTTAGATTCATTTAACCTTGAAAAACATCATTTCATATTTGAAAAATTAATGAGTATTTAAAAAATTCTATTTTTCTCACTTATAAAAGGAGATCAATTACTCCACATTTCTCCACCCATTAAAAAGATTTAGATCTACTAAAAGTATAAAATATTTTCTTGTAAACCCTATAATCACGTCTTAGAAGCATTTTTATTTCTATAAGACTAAGCTAAGCAGCCTTAAGCTATTACCCAAGTGAAAACATCCAAAGGAATAGGTAATGTTCTCAACCAAACATTATTAATTCTATTCTTATTCTACCCAATCAAATATTTTATTTCCATGAAAGTATAATAAAAATAGAATTTATAATATGTTAAAATGTTATTATATGAATGGAAATCCATTTTATACCCTCCTCTAAAACCATTTGAAAAAAGAATACATCATTATACGTACGTCCATACTACCACCTCCATGAAAAGAGTGTTCTATTTTTCTTCACCTCATAACATGGATGATGTTAAAAATGTATCTAATGTATAAAAATGATATTTATGAACCTATTAATATTTTTGAGATATAATATTGGGTATTATATATGTCATATCAATATAAACGATCATAGTAAATTTAATAACCTAAAATAAACATATCAAGGAAACTTTCTTAACACTACCACATAAACTGTCATTATCAACACTAAAAAGGGATTTGACAATGTCTTTCAGCAATTAAATACTAAATGAATTAAAAAGTGAACATCCTTTATCATCACTTAAGAAAAAGATGATAAATAACCCCTTTATGAGCACTAAATCAAAAGCACTGATAAATACAAACTTTATCAATGCTTCTATTTAAGCATTGATAAAGGAGTCCTTTATCAGTTCTTTATCTAGTGCTAATAAAGGAAACCTTTTTCAGCCCTTGGATAGTGCTAATAAAGGTCATATCAGTTTCTATAAAGCTATAACCCTATAGTATCCCCATAACAACAAACCAAATCAAAAAACATAAACAGATTGGAATACAAATATATAGAAAACTGAATTGGAATAAAAATATTACATTTCACCATCATTTCACTTCAAAATTTACATAAAAAATATTTACATTTATGTCATATTTAAAATTAATAAAAAAATTAAAAACTAATATACAAAATCAAAACTTTATAGGAATTTTATAATGGCCATGCTCTATAAAAATATTTTCCCTATAATAAAACCAAAGTTTATTTTAGTGAAAGTACCTAAAAAATAAAAAAATTATAATTTTAATGTTATATAACCAACATATAATAAATTATATCATAAATACTAAATATTATAATAACATTATCAGTTATACTATTAATTATATTATTAATGATTATATTATTGATTTTATGTTAATTATTAATTATACTATTAATTAATAAATATATTATGAATTATTAATTACATTTTTAATTAATAATTTATATATATTATATTGTTAATTACTGAATACATTAATGATATTGTGAGTTATTAATTATCTTAATTACTTAAATAGTTGTTAATAATTATATCATTAAACAAAAATGACACTTCTATATTGAAACCACACACTTTGAGTTATACCAACGACATCACCTATCAGATTTATGTGTGATAAATTCCTACACATAGCAAATGAAATATGCATAATTTTCCTAAATTTTGAAAATAATATGAGATTGCATTTTTTTGAAAACGTGACATGTGTTTTAAACTAAAATGAAACTTTTATATTGAAAACATGCACTTCAAGTCATACCACCCACATCGTGCATCAGATTAATGAGTGATCAATTCATACATGTCACAAATTAATTGAAGATCATAATCATATATTAAAGGGGTTGAGGTAAAAAAAAAATCATGATTTTTTTTCATGGATCATCATCATGTACATTATATGTTTCCCCAAAAAACATGACCATATAGTCACCTCACATGCCCCTTCATCCATATTATTATAATTATTGACAACATTAATTTTCTTTTCTTTAACTCTACCATGTAGGCATTGACCATCCTTGTAATATAGTAGAGAAATACCCTCAAAGGTTTAATGATCATACTCAGTGGAAGTGGTCAATGCCTTGTCACTTTTTATGATTCCATAATTGACCATAGTTGTAGACAATAACACAACACTAAAGGATATAGATGTGGAAATGAATTCAACCACCTTAAAAGGAAACATGGATCCATGATTTCATTTTATATCCATTGAGATAAGAGACCTACAGGAGATGAAAACTGCTCTCGGCTCCCCTACCTCAACATTTTGACTGCCCATTGACCCCTTTCCCTGACTAAATTCATTTCCTTACTTACCACTTGATGATATGTTCTTATATAACTACTTATTATAGTTCTCATCCACAACAAACACTGTAGAAACAATTATTTTGTTATTCTTATCTATTGGAATTTTTTTCTTGATCCATCACTATCCGCATACACTGGAGAGGCATTATAAGTTTGGACTCTAGACTTACCAGCTTGAGAAATAACTTTGACCTGGATTAAGGGACTATCCATAGAAATTTTAACCTATAAAATAGGCTATATGATAATCTTTCACATGAATTACCTTTTTAAATCCAGTCGAACCCCTTGGATTGATCCCTCAGTACTCTTAGTTGTGGGAGAAAACACCTTTGATTTTTTTTACCAGTCATCAATTAAAATAATATAATTAATAATTAAATAATAATTAAATAATTAATTATGATTAATTAAAGTATAAATTAAATTAAAATATAAATAATAATTAGAAAACTAAATAATTACTTATTTAACGAAACATATTTCTAAAAGAATAAAAGAATGGGGTTTGGATGCTCAGGGTTTGGTGAACATGGAGGCAAATAGGGATCAAAGTTTCAAATGGAATTACCATGGAAAATATATCTCAATATTTTGGTAGGATATTATCTTATATATTTTTCAGATCAATATAGGTTTTCATTAAAATTATTGGCTCATGTTTTACACTATTCTTATAGGAATCCCAAGGAAGAAGGCATAACCTAATACAATTTTCCACTTTGAAGGATGGGATCATATATCTCATTTTAAAGTGAGTTGAAATGGATCACATTTTATCTAATCAAGATGTGATTATTTAGAGATTTGGTAACTAAAAACACTTGATTATAACATTATTAATTTACTTTAGGTATCTAATCCATGGGAAGTGAATGATATTATTGGTTGAATCTCAATTCTTTAGGTATTTAAGGATCAGAAATTTATTCTAATGGGGAGTGTATTTTACCACTTGGTGTTATCCTATGATTATTTTAAGAGAAAGGAATGTGTATTTAGGTTGATCTCTCTGAAACAAAGTGTTTTGTTCATATAGGAGTGAGATCCTCATTTTAACTCCTTTGTAATGATAATCATCCAAATTTAGGTATGGGTTTTTGTGTTTGGTTTAAATTAGATCTTATGGTATCCAAAGATCTAATTTAATATTTCATAGGTTATTGGATTCCCCCATCAATCATGATAGGTCTACTAAATAATAAAGTTTTGAGGTTACTTTTCTAGGTTCTTGGTGAAAGTTGACTTAAATTCAACTCTGATTGAGAAGGCAGTCCTATCCACTGAGGATGATGAACTTAATTTAAAAAATAACTATAAATGTCTACCTAACTTATGTTCTATTTTTCAAAATGTGGGTTAGTATAAGTAAAAATATCTTAAGTAAATTGTTCTATAAAGAGAAACCTCTCAAGTAACTTTTATATGAGGAATTTAGAGGCAGACACCTCTAAATTCATAAATCCTATAAGTGCATAGGAGACGGTTGCACTGGCTACTGAGCAACCTATTGTAGAATATATAGACTTGGGGACTCAAGTAATTTCTAGTGTAGATAAAGAACTAGTTTAGAGATAGGTTTAAGATCATAACCCTTATTATATTTATAATTATTATCCTCTCAATGTTGGAAAAGAGCTAATCTAGGTTGTAGGGATGTCTTAGGAGTAGGCTCCTAATGGGAATGAGATTGCGATCTATCCTTCAGTGTAAGGAAGATGACAACAGTTAGAGTTGGTACAAAGCTATTTGTAGGGTATTATTCATATGGATTTATGGAGTTCAACCCATATCTCATGTGTAGATATAAAAACCGAAGATAATAGGAGTTTGAAAAATTCAAACTCCCATATTGGAATCCTATATATATTTTAGTGTTTGAGATACAATTTTTTATATCTATTTGGAAGGGATTCAGAGGGATTATAAAAGGGAGCATTTGGAGCACTTTTTACAGTGAGCAAAAAAGGATAAAATACATGGAAAGAAGTGTTACAATGAGTATATAAGTGGGAGATGGTTTTTTGGGTGTGGAAAATAGAGAGTAAAAAATATTTTAGTCTACAAGAATATAATGAAAGAACTTCTGAACAAATTAGAGAAGTCAGAGACTGCGAGCGATGGTGATTGAAAGGACATGAGAGAGTTGGCAACAAGAATAATCTAGTTGAATCTGGATAATAATACACTATGGTAGATTATGAATCTGAAATATCCATAGGTGATCTAGGTGAAGCTTTAAATAAGGTATAAATCAAAATCCCTCACAAATCATTTATATTTTAAAAAAACAATTGTATTGTTTGAAAATTATAGAGAATAGAGATTGAGGTAATCATCTGGGTGAGTTCTATAAAATTTTGATAGAGATATCTTTGATAGTGGTCAAGATTGAGGATAAAGGTAATGTAGTTCCTACTGAAATGAAATAAGAAGATAAATCTTTTCTTCTCTTGGGATTGTTACCATATTCATATGATATTATCATCTCTAAATTGCTACCTAGGAAAGAAAATATGAAGTTGTATGATTTAATTTCATCTTTATTGATGAACGAGACTCATTGAAAGAATAATTATGGGGATTATTTAGAAAATAGTGTTATTATTGCTATGAAATATGGATGCGGTAATAAGAGAGATCAATCAAAGAAAAGAATAAAGGTTAAGTGCTTCTTTTGTGATAATGAAGGTCATGTTCAAAGAAACTGCTATGATTTGAAAAAGATTAAGGAAGAAAATAAAACACATGAAATTGATTATGAGGATACTAATTTAAGTCTTATACAAGGTGAGGGTGATTTACTTTCAGTTGGAATTGATTATCAAAAGCCATATCTTCACACTGAATGAGCAGTTGATTTAGAAGGATCGTACCATATTTTATAAAATAGGGAAATATTAAATTCATATGAAGAAGGATAATTTGGTAGATTGAAGATTAAAAACAAATATTCTATTGATTTCATTAGGGTTGGTGATATTTTTCTCACTAAAAATTTAGGTTGTACACTGATCTTGAGGGATGTGCGACATGTTTTGAGTATACATCCTAATTTGTTATTTTTTTTACTCTAGATAGCGATGAGTTTACAATTTATTTTGGAAATTTAATATAGAAATTATCCTAAGTATCAATGGTATATGTGTGTGAAAGAATGGTTGACATGATTTACAAGACAAATTTAAAGGCGTGAAGTGAAGTGACAAATGTAGTTACGAAGAGGATTCCTTCAGATTTGTGGCACAAGGGATCATCACGTATGAGTTAAATACCATTGACTAGGATGGAGAATGTTTGGAATCTGAAGAAGGAAAAGTTAGGTGTTTCAAGTCTCACACATAATTCATTTTCTTCAAATAGTGCCACTAGTGAATAAATAATTGAAATCAAATATTGAAATCAAATATTGGGGTGATGCATTGAGAGTTAAAAACTACTCAGAGGTTGTCGATCAGATTGAGAAATTAGTTTCTACATGTATTCTTGATTATGTGGTGATAAATATAATGGGGGATCCAAGTTTTCTTGGTTATAATATTGTTCATCAAGGCAGTGCAAACATAGGTATAAAGAAGACCTCCATATTTGGATTTCTTTTACAGGGGAATATTTCTAGTTTCCATTAGAGATATAAAAGATAGATTTCATTTTTTATAGAGGATGGTGTTTGGTGTGATGAAATAAAACTTATTATCCAACTATGTTTGTTTTAATTAATCTCTTTATTTGATTGGATAAAGGGAGATATTGATGGGGTTCAACCCATATCTCCTGAAAAGATATAAAAATAGAGATAATAAGAGTTTGAAAAATTTAAATTCCCATCTTAGAATCATGTGTATCTTTTGGTGTTTGAGATATTTTTTTCTATATCTATTTGGAAGGGATTATGAGGTCTTATAAAAGGGATTAACATGGTTTATTTTTATAGTGAGTGAAAAGGGAGAATATACATGGTGATCAGTGTTACAATGAGTAGATACATGGGTAATAGTTTTTTCAGCATGGCCAAAAGCAAGTACTGACAAATCAAGTTGTGAAATAAGGTTCTTAAATGAAACCAAATTTTCAGTTTTTACCTTTTAAGGGTGAAGTATTATCATGAGATGATTATTATAGAGGTGATAGAGGTGCATTAGGGAGTGGATTTTCATACATGTTTTATATAAAATTTTTCAATTCAAGTTTTTGGATTTACTTGAATTCTTTAGTCCCTAAAATTATAGTGTAATTTTTCATAGTTTCCCTATAGTTTTTTAATCCTCCACATTGGAGGATTTTTCTATATTAAAAATATGTGTCCCCAATTATTTCATGAATTTATTTTTTTACTTATGTTTTTTGATATATATTCTCACAATATTTTTTCACAATTGAGTTATTATCTATGGAAAGATCCATTTTCTCCTCAAAATTAATTTAGATAGGGAGAAGGTAGGGTCATAAATGATCTTTAGTAGGACTCAAGGGTCCTAGAAAAATGTGGATGTTGAGAGGAAATTGTCTCAAGAAAGATTTTCCTTTAAGGATATAATTTCTAAGGGAAACTATGGGGATCAATGAGGATGATCTTGATGATTCCCAATTTAATGGTGAATTATATAAAAAAGTATACATGGATAACCAAATGTGTAAATACCATAAGATGGCTTCAATAAGCTGTTAGGGGAAAATAAAGCTTTTAGTTGATTTGTCAGCAAGATTTAAGCCCTAGAAGGGAACTCCATCCTTTGATTCTAACTCTATGGACGTGAAGAATAAATAAGGGCTTCCTGACAAGGTTCAGCGATGCAATAATGAGGTTGTAGTGGAGACCTTGGATTAGTCATGCAAAAATATAGTAGAGTCCAAGGTGCTAAAATATCTAGACTTATAATGTCAGGTCAAGATCCCAGAAGCTAACTCCTCTATTAAGGGAACTCCAGACCCAATGAAAATAAGGAACAACAATATAAAAATAAAGGTGATAATATCTAACTATTTTACCCCATTCTCAGGTGATAAGGATCAGTCTTTTGATGAAATGAAGGCTCTTCTTGAGTAACCTAAGGCAGGATGGAAGGCTGTAAGAGAGTTACATTCTACTGATCTTGATGCTGAAATTAAAGGGGATTTAACTCAATCTATAATATCTTTCAAGGAACTTTATGGTTCGACATGAAAGGGTAAGGAGAAGGAACCCCTAACTACTCCAGTGTTTGATAATGCTCAAGATGAAGTTAGTCACGAGTATGTGGTTATTGTGATTACAATATTGGATGTTTTAAATCAAAATAGACCATGCATGACTTCTAAATGGAGAAGAGGGCATCACCACTGTGGTCGAGAAGGTAGGGCCCCCAATCATAATATGATTATTCACTCTTAATTCAAGTACTTAGAGAATCTTTTTATTGACTAGTAAAGGGAGGATACTTCATCAAAGACTGAAGCTAGTTTCTAACACTAACCTTTTATTTCTTTCCTTTTGTTTCTCTTGTTGCTGCTGAGATAAGGGAAATTATCCATATCTAACCCCATCCTTCTCTCTTTGACCTTTTTTTCTTTGTTAATAAAAGGGGCCTCGACCCAATCTTGTTTTGATATTAATAAATTTTTTATTAATATAATTAAAAATTAACTAGTGATAATAACTATTAATAACATAATTAATAATTAATAGTATATTTAGTATTTAAATTATTAAAAATTTATAATTATTAATTATTTAATATAAATAATATTTATTAATAGTGTAGTTAAAATATATTTATTAATATTATGATTAAAAATTAATATATAATCAATAATTATAATAAAATAATAATTAATTATTGATAATATAAATAATAATTTAATTATTCTAAATATATAATAATATAATTAATATTTATTAATGGTTTAATTAATAATATTTGATAAAGAAAAATTAATTAATAAATATTAATATCAAAATTAATTATCAATTTTTAAGGTCTCAGAGGTTATAAGAAAAATGAACAACTCTTACACCCCTAGGCTAGCAAGGACATGTTAGAAACCCTCCAAGGCTTGACCCACTCTATAGTTAACCCCATTATAATTTTATAGTCTTACAACCTCACATTTTATGGCCTTAAGGCTGATTCCTCATAGCCCAAAGACCCTTGTTGTGTACCCACCATGCCATATTCTTTGTGCTATATTTTCACCCAACTACTGCTACGACCCTAAAATTATGGCCATAAATGGCCCACAAATCCCCCCCCCAAAGGAGGCTACTTAGATTTGAACCCTGGTTGGATATAGAATTATGAGGTGGCTTTACCACTCAAGCAAGTCCCCAACTACATTGATTATCAATTATATATATAATTAATACACTACTAGAATTCAAGGTATTTGCGACGAGTTATTTGCGATGGGATCCCATTGCAAATAAGCTTTAGCGACAGGGCCCCGTCGCAAATAGCCCGTTGCAGAAAACACCATTGAAAAAAATATTATTTGCGACAGGCCCATCGCAAATAATATTTTTTACAACGAGAAACTTCACTATCGCAAATAAGTCTCCGATTATATACTTTATATATTTAAGATCTTTTACGACAGGCCTGTCACAAATACTTTTTTGCGACGGTCCTGTAATCTCGTCGTAAATGTTTTTTGAAAATATTTTTTAGACTATTTGCGATGGGCTCGTTATCCCGTCGCAAATACCTTTTTTAAGAAAAAATTATTTAGAATATTTGCGACGGGATCCCGTCACAACAGATCCCGTCGCAAATAATAAATAATTTTTTAAAAAATAAATTTAATAAAATTATGATTATTGAAAAATTAATTTTAATATTATTAAAATAATAAAAAAATAAAAAAAATTAAAATTCTCAATATTCACAAAAAAATATAAAAAAAACCATAAAATATTATTATGATTATTGAAAAATCAATTTTAATATTATTAAAATAATAAAAAAATAAAAAAAATTAAAATTCTCAATATTAACAAAAAAACATAAAAGAAATCATAAAATATTATTATTATTATTGAAAAATTAATTTTAATATTATTAAAATAATAAAAAAAATAAAAAATATTAAAATTCTCAATATTCACAAAAAAATATAAAAAAAATCATAAAATATTATTATTATTATTATTAGTAAAATAAACAAATATTAAAAAATATAACACTGAAAAAACATATTTAATAAAATTATGATTAATGAAACAATAATACTAATATTATTAAAATAATAAGAAAAATAAAAAATATTAAAATTATCAATATTCACAAAAACAAATAACAAAATATTAAAAATTAAATTATGTAATAATCACACTGATATAAAAGATAGAAATTGTAAATAGTTTATATTACAACAAATTTAAATTCAAATATTTTTGACATAAAAAAAATCACTGGAGGGGTCGTCTTCTGGAGGAGGTGGAGGAGCTGAAGGAGTTGGTGGAAGAAACTCCATCCCTAAACTATGAGTCAGACGACACATGTACTCCATCTGCTTGTGATGCTATTGCTGCCATCGACGCATCTCCTCCACATGCTGCTGTTGCTGCTGCTATCGACACATCTTGATAAAACACTATTTTGTTGAATATTTTATTGATAATAAATGAAATAATTTCCTCACATTGTGTTAAATATGTCTATTTATAAAATATTTGGGATTTGATCATTCATTTGAAAATTTGGTGAAAATTCCAGTTTTACCCTTAATAGTGCACTGTAGTATTTTGAAGATAAATATTTTTATATTTATTATTTTAATTTGAAATTTTGTAACAGTGTTCCTAAATTAATGTTCTACAACTTTAATTCAGGACACTAGAGCTAAATAGTGCATCTGAATGGATTAAATGGGCCATTAATCCAATGGTGGGCTGGACTCGGCAGAATGGACATGGGTTCTGTATTTGGGTTATATATTCTTCATCAAGGCTTGGATGGAGCCCAAATTTTGAGGAAAGCTCGGGGAAATGATTTGGCACAAATCATCCTTCTGGAAGGCCGGTCAATTCACGCGTTTTGAAGGTCAAATGGGCAGTGCAATTTGGAATAAAATATTTGGCCGAATTTCCACATTCACACTTGAAACCACTTGTAACCTCTCCTCCCCTCCCCTCTATAAATTGGATTTTTTCTCATTTGGAGGGGTTGGGGGACGTGATTTGGGAAGTTGAGGGTAGAGGAGAAGTTGATCCACTCCAATTCTCCAACCATTTCAATAAGGGTAGCTCTTGAAGCAAGGATCCCTTCGACGAAGCCTTCTTCTTCTCCTTCATGTTGTAATGATTTTGTTTGTGTAATAAACTTCTTTGTTCTTATTTTATTTATTATATTTTCTTCTGTTTTGTTTAAATTTATTCTTCTCTTAATCTTCCTATTTGGGCTGTAATTCTTGAGTAGAAGCGTTATTGGGTTATACCCATTATAAACCTTTGCACATGCAAAACGCTTCTACGATGATTACGCCACCCATGGAAGAGTAGTCTTTTAGTAATAGATCTATCTTATACCCTCTTCATTTAATTATTTTGAATCAATGAAATACTGTAATTCACATAATATGATCCATGAATTGTGTTTTTAAATTACAAGAAACTAATCAAGCAATTGAACAATTAACAAAAAAACACGCGAGGTCGGGATTTTGTGTAAATTGTGAGAGCGTAATCTTAATCGGTAATACAAGACCACACGGGATAAATTTGTAGAGTTAAAATATAATCCCTAAACAAAATTCATCCTCATTTCTAGAATAGATATGTGCTATAATTAACTACTGACCATAATCTATCCTTAGAACAACAATCAAAGCAGGGTGCTGCGATTGCGTGTTCCGAAGCTAGCCTAGGGTTTAAGTAATTTCATCTTTGTGGTTAAGTTAACTCTCGTAGGGTTTTAGGGATAAAAAATTAGGGGATCATAATTAAGTGGATATTGATTTAAATGATAATTATTAATAAGTTAATGAAGAGGTAGAGTTAGATCGATTACGCCTTTTAAAATATTTTCTAAAAAAAACATCTTCTTGTTGTGTCTTTTTAATCAAACATCATTTCAAAATTAAAAACAAAAAAAAATGCAATCTTCTTCCAGAAAACTTCTTCTAGATCTATAAACTATAAACAACCCCCATCCATTCAATTAGTGTTTTTATTCTCTTTTATTTTATTTTTAGAATACCTCTAATAAGTTGTTTTAATTCACTTCCTCCTTTGAGAGACGACCTTGGTCAGCCACTCTGCTGCACCTAAGTACCCCAAAATCACACTAATCATTTGAGGGCACCCATGACAGTGCTCTACCAAATTGGCGCCATTGCCGGGGAGGCAAGTAATTATTTCAACCAATTAGAGGTATTTATTTTCTTTTACATTTTATTCTCTTCCTCTCTTCCTTCTTCATACTTTACCCAATCTGATTTTTCTTCTTCTTCTTTTATTTTCTTCTACTTCTTTTTGGACCATCAACTCAAACTTCTCATTTTTATTTTAATATGGTCCACTTTCTTTATTTTCATTTTTATTTGATTTATGACATGAACTAATCCTGAATATCTCTTAGATCTTGACCCTGAGATTGAAAGTAGCCTTAGGGAACGAATCAGACATTCTCAATCTACGAGAAGTTTCAATATTCAACCAGTTGGTGAATTCCTCTCTTCTGGAAACATTGAAATTGGAAGCAATTCAAATTAAAACATAAAAGAAGAACCAATGGCTGAAAACAATGGAAATTAACTTAATAGAACCATTCGAGAATTGGCTGTACCTGATATTAACTATCAAACAAATTGTATTGCATACCCAAATATCGAATCGGACTTTGAATTGAAATCTGGATTAATTCACCTTCTTCCAAAGTTTCATGGCTTATCTGGTGAGGATCCCAACAAACACCTTAAGGAATTTAATGTGGTTTGCTCAACCTTGAAACCAAGAAATGTAACTGAAGACCAAATCAAATTAAGAGCATTCCCATTCTCACTTGATGGAGCTGTGAAAGATTGGATGTATTATTTACAACCCGAATATGTAACTTGTTGGAATGATTTGAAACATCTTTTCTTGCAGAGATTTTTTCCAGCATCAAGGACCACTTCCATTCGTAAGGAGATCTCTGGGATCAAGCAAGCACAAGGGGAGTCAATGTATGAGTATTGGGAGAGATTCAAGAAGTTGTGCGCAAGCTGTCCGCATCACCAAATCAGTGAGAAACTCCTCATTCAGTACTTCTATGAAGGACTCACACCCATGGAGAGGAGCATGGTGGATTCTGCGGCTGGAGGAGCATTGGTGGACAAAACACCATCAGCCGCACGTGCATTGATTGACAAGATGACCCAAAACTCCCAACAATTTGGTGATCGAGGTACACCACATATCAGGGGAGTACATCAGGTAAGTCCTTATTCTCTTGAGAGTCATTTGATTGATACTAAGTTGGAAGAATTGACCACTATGGTGAGGAAAATTTCTTTGGCACAAAAGACATCTCTACCCCCTCCTTCAAGGCCTTATGGTATTTGCACTGAGACAAGCCACCCAAGTGACTGTTGCCCAGAACTCCAAGAAACAGAAGATTGTGCAGCAGTGTTCCCTGGGAGACCATTTTAGAAGCAAAAACTACAACCATATCCCCAAAAGAAGTTTGATCCAGCATAAAACCAAGGGTGGAAAGATCAGTCAAACATGAGGTATGGCTCTGGACAACAACAAAGGCCACCATTTCAACAAAACTTCCAGCAGCCTCCACCTTACCAGCAGGGTTTCCAACAACCCCAAAGGAGATTTGAAGCTCAAACATCAACGAGTCCACAACAAGGTAATCTCCAACATAAGGTAGACTCTAACACTGATGATCTTTTGAAACAAATTATTCTTGATCAACAGAATGAGCTAAAGAGTCAAGGTTCGGAGCTGAGGGAGTTAAAGACTCTAATGAGCCAGATTTCCACCGCCCTCCATGAACTTGTAAGTAAGAATTCCGGAAATCTACCTTCCCAACCCACTCCAAATCCAAAAGGGAACGTTACTGCCATCACATTGAGAAGTGGGAAGAAAATGAACGATACATCTATACCTACCATTCCACCGAGATTCACCTTAACTCCAGAGAAGCCGCATTCCATACCAACTGATGAGAAATCCAAGGAGAAAGATAAAGGTAAGAAAAAGATTGATGATGTTCCTCCTAAACCCCTTCCTTTTCCAAACAGGGTTGTTCAAACTAATAAGATGGCTGAAGAAGCAATGAAAAAGGAGGCTTTGGACACATTCAAGCGTGTGGAGATCAACATTCCTCTACTTGAAGCCATTAAGAAAATTCCAGGGTATGCCAAATTCTTAAAATAACTCTGCACCAATCGAAGAGGGCTCAAGGGAAATGGGAGGATCAATCTTGGAAGGAATGTGGCAACACTCAATACACCAACTCTAGCAATGCCGACAAAGTGCAAGGATCCCGGGACATTCACCATCCCATGTACCATAGGGGATTTGCACTTCTCTGATGCTCCTTGTGATTTAGGAGATTTAATAAATGTGATGCCTCACTCTGTATTCTCTTCTTTACAGGTTGGTGAGTTGAAGCCAACAAGAGTAGTGGTGCAATTGGAGAATAGAGCTATGACATATCCAGCAGGAGTCATTGAGGATGTACTTGTCCGGGTAAGAGACATGATCTTTCTAGTAGACTTCTATGTGCTTAACATGGAGGATGATCAGGTAAGTTCTCATGCCCCCATTATCTTAGGTAGGCCCTTCCTCAAGACTGCACAAATTATCATAAATGTCAATGAGGGTACACTTTCCATGGAGTTTGGAGATGAAGTTGTGATATTTAATGTTATGGATTCCATGAAGTACCCCTCAGAGGACCATTCTGATTTTGTTATCTCCCATTTTGAACCACAAAATAAAAACTCCATAGAATTTGATTGTCCTATGCTTAGGGAGATTATGAGTATTGGTTCGAGTTTGATGTCTAAGAGCACTTCCACACATGTTGCTGATACACCCTCCTTTCTTGGATTTGATTTTGATGTGGATTCATATTCTGATTTTGATCATGTTCACTCTGATTATGACATGGCTGCTGAGTATGCTGATGGATTTGATGATTTATTCTCTGATTTGGATGATGTCTATTCTGATACTGATGCTCTTTGTGCACATATTTCAGTTCCTTCAATGTCTCCATCCATACTACACCCTCCTTCATTAGAACTCAAGTCATTGCCACCAAATCTAAAATAATCATACTTGTTGAGTGGTGAGTGATTACCTGTTATCATTGCTAACAATGTCCCTTTTGAACATGAAGAAAAGCTTTTGAATATTTTGAGGGAGAACATCAGGGCGATTGGGTGGACCTTGGATGACATATCAGGTATTAGCCCCTCCATTTGCATGTATAAGATTCTCTTGGAGGATGAGGCTAAACCGGTGAGACAACCAAAAAGGAGACTCAATCCCACCCTCCTGAAAGTTGTTAAAAAAGAAGTTGAGAAATTGCTCGAGGCAGGTATAATCTTTCCCATTTCAGATTCTCAGTGGGTAAGTCCTATTTAGGTTGTGCCTAAGAAAAGTGGTGTTACTGTTGTTAAAAATGAGAAAGATGGGT
The DNA here is from genome assembly GCA_963277665.1 of Viscum album. Lineage (NCBI taxonomy): Eukaryota > Viridiplantae > Streptophyta > Magnoliopsida > Santalales > Viscaceae > Viscum > Viscum album. The sequence continues at coordinate 1,071,457,317 of OY728164.1, forward strand.
TAGTTCCAATGAGGGTGAAAAACAGTTGGCGTGTGTGCATTGATTATAGGAAACTAAATCATTCCACTCGCAAGGACCATTTTCCCCTCCCGTTTATTGATCAGATGCTTGAGAGATTAGTTGGGAAGACACACTATTGTTTCTTGGATGGATTTTCTGGATATTTTCAGGTTCCTATAGCTCCGGAGGACCAGGAGAAGACGTCATTCACCTTCCCATTCGGTACCTTTGTTTACCGGAGGATGCCATTTGGACTTTGCAACGCCCCAGGTACCTTCCAGAGATGCATGGTGAGTATTTTTTCTGATTTTATTGAGACATGCATGGAGGTATTTATGGATGATTTTACAGTGTATGGGTCTTCATTTGATTAATGTCTAATTAGTTTGGGAAAGGTGTTGAATCGTTGTATTGAGAAGAATCTGGTCCTGAACTTTGAAAAGTGCCATTTTATGGTAGAGCATGGCATTGTCTTAGGGCATGTAGTGTCAAAACATGGGATAGAGGTTTATAGATCTAAGGTAGACATTATTTCATCCTTACCCTATCCTTCATGTGTGTGTGATGTTAGATCTTTCCTAGGGCATGCAGGATTTTATCGGCACTTCATCAAAGATTTTAGTAAGATCACTCTTCCTATGTCACGATTACTTCAAAAAGATTCAGATTTTGTGTTTGAAGATTCTTGTAGGACTTCCTTTGATGAGATAAAGAAGTTTCTGACCACAACACCTATCATACAGCCCCCACGATGGGAGATTCCTTTTGAGCTTATGTGTGACGCCTCCAACTTCGCAGTTGGAGCAGTCTTATCTCAGAGGGTGGAGGGACGTTCACATGTGATCACCTATGCATCAAGGACACTAGATTCAGACCAATAAAACTACACAACCACAGAAAATGAGTTTCTTGCTATCATATTTTCTTTAGATAAATTCCGTTCATATTTATTGGGCTCTAAAGTAGTTGTTTTTTCTGACCATGCAGCTTTGAGGTACCTCCTGAAGAAGCCAAATGCAAAGCCAAGACTTATCCATTGGATGCTCCTTCTTCAAGAGTTTGACCTTGAGATAAAGGAAAAGAAGGGGTCAGAGAATTTTGTGGCAGACCACATGAGTAGGCTTACTCACACACTAGAGGATGACACCTTGGACCAGGTACCACTTCAGGACACTTTTCCCGATGAGCATCTTTATTCCATCTCAGGTACGCATCCTTGGTATGCTGATTTAGTGAACTACATTGTTGCCTCTGAAATCCCTGCAAATTTAAAGAAACATTAAGTCCAAAAATTAAAAAGTGAGTCTAGGTTTTATGTGTGGGATGATCCTTACCTCTGGCGCATGTGTAGTGACCAAGTCATTAGGAGGTGTGTTTCCGATCATGAGTTTGAGTCTGTTTTGCATTTCTGTCATACACTTGCTTGTGGTGGACACTTTGGACCCCAACGGACAGATAGTAAGGTTTTGGACTCTAGATTATATTGGCCTAGATTATTCCATGATGCCCATGTGTTTTGTAATTCATGCTCTCATTGCCAACACACTGGGAAAATTTCTAAGAAACATGAGATTCCCCAACAACCCATATTATTCTGTGAGATTTTTGATGTATGGGGCATTGATTTTATGGGTCCTTTTCCTAGTTCATTTGGATTTTTGTATATTTTGGTTTTTGTTGATTATGTGAGTAAATGGGTGAAGGCCAAGGCCACTAGGACTGACGATTCTCATGTTGTTGTGGACTTTGTCAAAGCACAAATTTTTTGAAGGTTTGGAGTACCAAAGGCCATCATCAGTGACCAAGGGACACACTTTTACAATAGGAATTTCTCTTCCCTCCTTAGAAAGTATGGGGTGACACACAAAACATCAACACCATACCACCCCCAAACAAATGGCCAGGATGAGGTTTCAAATCGTGAGCTGAAACAAATATTAGAGAAAACCGTGCAGCCAAATAGGAAGGATTAGAGCAAGCGCTTGAATGATGCATTGTGGGATTATAGAACAGCATACAAGACCCCCCATTGGTATGTCCCCATTTCAGATTGTTTTTGGGAAATCATTTTATCTCCCAGTGGAAGTAGAGCATCGGGCATATTGGTCTATAAAGAAATGCAACATGGATTTGGCCCAAGCTGGAATTCAAAGGAAGTTGCAAATTCAAGAGCTTTAGGAGATTCGACTGTCATCATATGAGAACTCAAGGCTCTACAAGGAAAGATCAAAAGCATCTCAGGACAAAATGATCCAACAAAGGGAGTTTCATGTTGGAGATAAAGTCCTCTATTGTTCACGACTCAAGCTGATGCCTGGTAAGTTGCATTCCAGATGGTCAGATCCTTATATTTTATCTAATGTTTTTCCTTATGGTGTAGTGGAGATCACACAAGAGGACACTGGAAGGAGCTTTACAGTCAATGGGTAACGTTTGAATAGATACATTGAGGGACTTCCTGTTGATGCAGTGGATTTTATCACACTGCATGACCCCATCATCACTTGATCACATCAGGCTGTTACTAAACCTTTCACTTTTATATTATTTGTCCTATTTAAAAATTCTGCATTTCATGTACATATATCATATCATGGGTTCACATTGAGGACAATTCAATATTTTAAGTGTGGGGGAGGGAACCTTTTAGTTTAGCAATTTCAATTGTTTTCCTTAAAAAAACAAAAAAAAAGTTTTTTTTTTCAAATTTTGCGTGTTTATTTTTTTCAATTTTCTTTGTGTTTTTGAAATTTTTGAGCTGAAATTATTCTCATCACAATTTTGAAATGCATATCAATAAGTGAAACAATTTATCCCTTGAAACTGAGCTTAAATGAATGCTGAAAATGACTTTGTTTCAAGTTCAAATATTTAGTAATTTCATGAAAAGTACACTGAATTTTGAATCCCATGCCACATCTCACTATCTTTATATTTGAAATCACTTTCCTGTGAGGCTTCTGAACCATTATTTTCATATTCTTTACATTCACATCAATTCTTGAGAGAACCAAACCATGCTTGATTTAACCAGAATTTGATCTATTCCTGTCAAAACTTGAGGGTTTGAGGTACTTATGTTTAAATGATTGAGGAATTTGTTTGGTATTAAAGCCCCTATTTCAAATAATCCTTTTTATAATGGCCTACCTTGAATATTAAATCCTTGTAGCCCTTAGAATCCATTCACAACCTGTTAGGTTAGCCACATTACAAGCCAATCTTCCCTATCCAACCAACTCTTGATGTGAAATTGCATAATCTAGTTGAGGTTAAGTGTGGGGGAATCTATCTTGTGTTGTGACACCACATTCTGCGATACTTTGGGTGGAAAATTAAATTATTAAGAGATGTGTTTTCTACTGAAGAAAGTCATTATATTGAAAGCTATTCCTTTTCTGGAGCTTTCATGACAAAGTGAAGCTGTGCCTTTCCTGGAGCTTCTAATTGAGGTGGAAAGCTGTGCCCATCTGGAGCTTTCAAGAAAATCATGTTTGAGAAGATTGAAATTTTTGATACTGGAATGCTGAATGGTGTAAACCTTTCATGACTTTTCATGATGATGGATCTGAATTGATACTATGGGGATTGATGAGAAGACCATATTTAAGTGAAAATTAGATTAATTCAATTTTGCTTCAAAAAGTGTCAAGCCCTCCTCATTCAGCCTCAGAATTTTTCACATCTAAATCCTACCAACCGGAAGCCACAGAACAACCCTAAAAAGTCCTCATGATAAACATATGTCCTTGACTCACATCAGGTGGCAATGTAGGAATCTATCAAGCCTATGGTGACCCTTGTATGATTTTGGATGAGAAATACATTGCAAAAAAAAAATTGATATTTGAGTGATGAGAGAAAATTCAAGCGAGGTAAGTGTTTTGTGCATGGAAGGATAAATAAAGTGGAAATATATTGAATTATATAAATGAATAACTTGAAATAATGGTTTTTTATGAGGCATTATATCTTTTGTTTCTTGGTGTGTAATTGTTTGATCCCAAAGATATGTGTTTTAAAATTGGTTTTGATTTGATATTGATGTTTACTTGATATGAGATTTTTCTCAGGAGTGCAAAAGGGTAAGTGTGGGGGAGTTGATAAAACACTATTTTGTTGAATATTTTATTGATAATAAATGAAATAATTTCCTCACATCGTGTTAAATATATTTATTTATAAAATATTTGGGATTTGATCATTCATTTGAAAATTTGGTGAAAATTTCAGTTTTACCCTTAATAGTGCACTGTAATATTTTAAAAATAAATATTTTTATATTAATTATTTGAATTTGAAATTTTGTAACAGTGTTCCTAAATTAATATTCTACAACTCTCATTGAGGACACTAAAGCTAAAAAGTGCATCTGGATGGAGTAAATGGTCCATTAATCCAATAGTGGGATGGACTCAGCAGAATGGACATGGGTTCTGTATTTGGGCCATATATTCTTCATCAAGGCTTAGATTGAGCCCAAAGTTTGACGAAATATCGGGGACATGATTTGGCACAAATCATCCTTCTGGAATTCCGGTCAATTCACACGTTTTGGAGGTCAAATGGGCGGTAAAATTTGGAATAAAATATTTAGCCGAATTTCCACATTCACACTTGAAACCACTTGTAACCTCTCCTCCCCTCCCCTCTATAAATTAGAGTTTTTCCCATTTGGAGGGGTTGGGGGACGTTCTTTGGGAAGTTTAGGGCAGAGGAGAAGTGGATCCACTCCAATTCTTCAACCATTTCAAGAAGGGTAGCTCTTGAAGCAAGGATCCCTTCGACGAAGCCTTCTTCTTCTCCTTCATGTTGTAATGATTTTGTTTGTGTAATAAACTTATTTGTTCTTCTTTTATTTCTTCTCTTTTCTTCTGTTTTGTTTAAATTTATTATTCTCTTCATCTTCCTCTTTGGCCTGTAATTCTTGAGTAGAAGCGTTATTGGGTTATACCCATTATAAACCTTTGCACATGCAAAACGCTTCTACGATGATTACGCCACCCATGGAAGAGTAGTCTTTTAGTAATAGATCTATCTTCTACCCTCTTCATTTAATTATTTTGAATCAGTGAGATACTGTAATTCAAATAATATGATCCATGAATTGTGTTTTTAAATTACAAGAAACTAAGCAAGCAATTGAACAATTAACAGAAAAACACGTGAGGTCGGGATTTTGTGTAAATTGTGAGAGCGTAATTTTAATCGGTAATACAAGACCACACGGGATAAATTTTTAGAGTTCAAATATAATACCTAAACACAATTCATCCTCATTTCCAGAATGGATATGTGCTCTAATTAACCACTGACCATAAGCTATCCTTAGAACAATAATCAAAGCAGGGTGCTGCGATTGCGTGTTCCGAAGCTAGCCTAGGGTTTAAGTAATTTCATCTTTGTGGTTAAGTTAACTCTCGTAGGGTTCGAGGGATAAAAAATTAGGGGATCATAATTAAGTGGATATTGATTTAAATGATAATTATTAATAAGTGAATGAATAGGTAGAGTTATATCGATTACGACTTTTAAAATATTTTCAAAAAAAAACATCTTGTTGTTGTGTCTTTTTAATCAAACATCATTTCAAAATTAAAAAAAAATGCAATCTTCTTCCAGCAAACTTCTTCTAGATCTATAAACTATAAACAACCCCATCCATTCAATTAGTGTTTTTATTCTCTTTTATTTTATTTTTAGAATACCTCTAAGAAGTTGTTTTAATTCACTTCTTCCTTTGAGAGACGACCTTGGTCATCCACTCTGCTGCACCTAAGTACCCCAAAATCACACTAATCATTTGAGGGCACCCACGACAGTGATCTACCAAATTGGTGCCGTTGCCGGGAAGGCAAGTAATTATTTCAACCAATTAGAGGTATTTATTTTCTTTTACATTTTATTCTCTTCCTCTCTTCTTTCTTCCTTCTTTACCCAATCTGATTTTTCTTCTTCTTCTTTTATTTTCTTCTACTTATTTTTGGACCATCAACTCAAACTTCTCATTTTTATTTTACTATGGTCTACTTTCTTTCTTTTCATTTTTATTTTATTTATGACACGAAATAATCTCGAAGATCTCTTAGATCTTGACCTTGAGATTGAACGTAGACTTAGGGCACGAATCAGATATTCTCAATCTACGAGAAGTTTCAATATTCAACCAATTGGTGAATTCCTCTCTTATGGAAACATTGAAATTGAAAGAAATTCAAATTCAAACATAAAAAAAGAACCAATGGCTGAAAACAATGGAAATGAACTTAATAGAACCATTTGAGAATTGGCTGCACCTGATATTAACTATCAACCAAATTGTATTGCATACCCAAATCTCGAATCAGACTTTGAATTGAAATCTGGATTAATTCACCTTCTTCCAAAGTTTCATGGCTTATCTGGTGAAGATCCCAACAAACACCTTAAGGAATTTAATGTGGTTTGCTCAACCTTGAAACCAAGAAATTTAACTGAAGACCAAATCAAATTAAGAGCATTCCCATTCTTACTTAATGGAGCTGCAAAAGATTGGATGTATTATTTACAACCTGAATATGTAACTTGTTGGAATGATTTGAAACGTCTTTTCTTGTAGAGATTTTTTCCAGCATCAAGGACCACTTCCATTCGTAAGGAGATCTCTGGGATCAATCAAGAACAAGGGGAGTCAATGTATGAGTATTGGGAGAGATTCAAGAAGTTGTGCGCAAGCTGTCCGCATCACCAAATCAGTGAGAAATTCCTCATTCAGTACTTCTATGAAGGACTCACACCCATGGAGAGGAGCATGGTGGATGCTGCGGCTGGAGGAGCATTAGTGGAAAAAACACCATCAGCCGCACGTGTATTGATTGAAAAGATGGACCAAAACTCCCAACAATTTGGTGATCGAGGTACACCACATATCAGGGGAGTACATCAGGTAAGTCCTTATTCTCTTGAGAGTCATTTGATTGATACCAAGTTGGAAGAATTGACCACTATGGTGAGGCAAATTTCTTTGGCACAAAAGACATCTCTACCCCCCTCCTTCAAGGCCTTGTGGTATTTGCACTAAGACAGGCCACCCAACTAACTGTTGCCCACAACTCCAAGAAACAGAAGATTGTGCAGCAGTGTTCTCTAGGAGACCATTTCAGAAGCAAAAACAACAACCATATCCCCAAAAGAAGTTTGATCCAGCATACAACCAAGGGTGGAAAGATTAGTCGGACATGAGATATAGCTCTGGACAACAACAAAGGCCACCCATTCAACAAAACTTCCAGCAACCTCTGCCTTACCAGCAGGGTTTCCAAAAACCCCAAAGGAGATTTGACGCTCAAACATCAACAAGTTTGCAACAAGGGAATCTCCAACACAAGGTAGACTCTAACACTGATGATCTTTTGAAACAAATTGTTCTTAATCAACAGAATGATCTAAAGAGTCAAGGTTCGGAGCTGAGGGAGTTAAAGACTCAAATGAGCCAAATTGCCACCACCCTCCATGAACTTGTAAGTAAGAATTCCAGAAATCTACCTTCCCAACCCACTCCAAATCCAAAGGGGGATGTTAGTGCCATTACATTGAGAAGTGGGAAGCAAATGAATGATACATCTGTACCTACCATTCCACCGGGATTCACCTCAACTTCAGAGAAGCCGAATTCCATACCAACTGATGAGCATTCCAAGGAGAAAGATAAAGGTAAGAAAAAGATTGATGATGTTACTCCTAAACCCCTTCCTTTTCCAAACAGGGTTGTTCAAACCAAGAAGATGGCTGAAGAAGCAATGCAAAAGGAGGTTTTGGACACATTCAAGCATGTGGAGATCAACATTCCTCTACTTGAATCCATTAAGAAAATTACAAGGTATGCCAAATTCTTAAAAGAACTCTACACCAATCGAAGAGGGATCAAGGGAAATGAGAGGATCAATCTTGAAAGGAACGTGTCAGCACTCATTACACCAACTCTAGCAATGCCGACAAAGTGCAAGGATCCCGAGACATTCACCATCCCATGTACCATAGGGGAGTTGCACTTCTCTGATGCTCCTTGTGATTTGGGAGATTCAATAAATGTGATGCCTCACTCTGTATTCTCTTCTTTACAGGTTGGTGAGTTGAAGCCAACAAGAGTAGTAGTGCAATTGGAGAATAGAGCTATGACATATCCAGCGGGAGTCCTTGAGGATGTACTTGTCTGGGTAAGAGACATGATCTTTCCAGCAGACTTGTATGTGCTTAACATGGAGGATGATCAGGTAAGTTCTCATACCCCCATTATCTTAGGTAGGCCCTTCCTCAAGACTGCAAAAACTATCATAAATGTCAATGAGGGTACACTTTCCATGGAGTTTGGAGATGAAGTTGTGATATTTAATGTTATGGATTCCATGAAGTACCTCTCAGAGGACCATTCTGCTTTTGTTATCTCCCATTTTGAACCACAAAATAAAAACTCCATAGAATTTGATTGTCCAATGCTTAGGGAGATTATGAGTATTGGTTCTAGTTTGATGTCTAAGAGAACTTCCACACATGTTTCTGATACACAATCCTTTCTTGGATTTGATTTTGATGTGGATTCATATTCTGATTTTGATCATGTTCACTCTGATTATGACATGGCTGCTGAGTATGCTGATGGATTTGATGATTTATTCTCTGATTTTGATGATGTCTATTCTGATACTGATGCTCTTTGTGCACATATTTTAGTTCCTTCAATGTCTCCATCCATACTACACCCTCCTTCATTAGAACTCAAGCCATTGCCACCAAATCTGAAATACTCATACTTGTTGAGTGGTGAGAGATTACCTGTTATCATTGCTAACAATATCCCTTTTGAACATGAAGAAAAGCTTTTGAATATTTTGAGGGAGAACAACAGGGTGATTGGGTGGACCTTGGATGACATATCAGGTATTAGCCCCTCCATTTGCATGCATAGGATTCTCTTGGAGGATGGGGCTAAACTGGTGAGACAACCACAAAGTATACTCAATCCCACCCTCCTGGAAGTTGTTAAAAAAGAAGTTGAGAAATTGCTCGAGACAGGTATAATCTTTCCCATTTCAAATTCTCAGTGGGTAAGTCCTATTCAGGTTGTGCCTAAGAAAAGTGGTGTTACTGTTGTTAAAAATGAGAAAGATGAGTTAGTTCCAATGAGGGTGAAAAACAGTTGGCGTGTGTGTATTGATTATAGGAAACTAAATCATTCCACTCGCAAGGACCATTTCCCCCTCCCGTTTATTGATCAGATGCTTGAGAGACTAGCTGGGAAGATACACTATTGTTTCTTGGATGGATTTTCTGGACATTTTTCAGGTTCCTATAGCTCTGGAGGACCAGGAGAAGATGACATTCACCTGCCCATTCGGTACCTTTTCTTACCAGAGGATGCCATTTGGACTTTGCAATGCCCCATGTACCTTCCAGAGATGCATGGTGAGTATTTTTTTTTTGATTTTATTAAGACATGTATGGAGGTATTTATGGATGATTTTACAGTGTATGGGTCTTAATTTGATGAATGTATAATTAGTTTGGGAAAGGTGTTGAATCGTTGTATTGAGAAGAATCTGGTCCTAAACTTTGAAAAGTGTCATTTTATGGTAGAGCATGGCATTGTCTTTGAGCTTATGTGTGACGCCTCCAACTTCTCCGTTGGAGTAGTCTTATCTCCGAGGGTGGAGGGACGTTCACATGTGATCGCCTATGCATCAAGGACACTGGATTCAGCCTAATCAAACTACACAACCACGGAAAAGGAGTTTCTTGCTGTCATATTTTCTTTAGATAAATTCCGTTCATATTTATTGGGCTCTAAAGTAGTTGTTTTTTTTGACCATGTAGCTTTGAGGTACCTCCTGAAGAAGCCAGATGCAAAGCCAAGACTTATCCGTTGGATGCTCCTTCTTCAAGAGTTTGACCTTGAGATAAAGGACAAGAAGGGGTCAGAGAATTTGGTGGTGGACCACATGAGTAGGCTTACTCACACACTAGAGGATGACACCTTGGACCAGGTACCACTTCGAGACACTTTTCCCGATGAGCATCTTTATTCCATCTCAGGTATACATCCTTGGTATACTGATTTAGTGAACTACATTGTTGCCTCTGAAATCCCTGCAAATTTAAAGAAACATCAAGTCCAAAAATTAAAAAGTGAGTCTAGGTTTTATGTGTGGGATGATCCTTACCTCTGGCGCATTTGTAGTGACCAAGTCATTAGGAGGTGTGTTCCCGATCATGAGTTTGAGCCTGTTTTGCATTTCTGTCATACACTTTCTTGTGGTGGACACTTTGGACCCCAACGGACAAGTAGGAAGGTTTTGGACTCTGGATTATATTGGCCTAGATTATTCCATGATGCCAATGTGTTTTGTAAGTCATGCTCTCATTGCCAACACACTGGGAACATTTCTAAGAAACATGATATGCCCCAACAACCCATATTATTCTGTGAGATTTTTGATGTATGGGGCATTGATTTTATGGGTCCTTTTCCTAGTTCATTTGGATTTTTTTATATTTTGGTTTCTATTGATTATGTGAGTAAATGGGTGGAGGCCAAGGCCACCAGGACTGACGATTCTCATGTTGTTGTGGACTTTGTCAAAGCACAGATTTTTTGCAGGTTTGGAGTGCCAAAGGCCATCATCAGTGACCAAGGGACACACTTTTGCAATATTAATTTCTCTTCCCTCCTTCGAAAGTATGGGGTGACACACAAAACATCAACACCATACCACCCCCAAACAAATGGCCAGGCTGAGGTTTCAAATCGTGAGCTGAAAAAAACATTAGAGAAAACTGTGCAGCCAAATAGGAAGGATTGGAGCAAGCACTTGGATGATGCATTGTGGGCTTATAGGACAACATACAAGAACCCTATTGGTATGTCCCCATTTCGGATTGTTTTTGGGAAAGCATGTCATCTCCCAGTGGAAGTCAAGCATCGGGAATATTGGGCTATAAAGAAATGCAACATGGATTTGGCCCAAGCTGGAATTCAAAGGAAGTTGAAAATTCAAGAGCTTGAGGAGATTCGACTGTCATCATATGAGAAATCAAGGCTCTACAAGGAAAGATCAAAAGAAGCTCATGACAAAATGATCCAACAAAGGGAGTTTCATGTTGGAGAGAAAGTCCTTCTCTATAGTTCACGACTCAAGCTGATGCCTGGTAAGTTGCATTCCAGATGGTTAGGTCCTTATATTGTATCTAATGTTTTTCCTTATGGTGCAGTGGAGATCACACAAGAGGACACTGGAAGGAGCTTTACAGTCAATGGGAAACGTTTGAAGAGATACATTGAGGGACTTCCTACTGATGCAGTGGATTTTATCACACTGCATGACCCCATCATCACTTGATCACATCAGGCTGTTCCTAACCCTTTCACTTTTATATTATTTGTCCTATTTAAAAATTCTGCATTTCATGTGCATATATTATATCATGGGTTCACATTGAGGACAATGCAATATTTTAAGTGTGGGGGAGGGAACCTTTTAGTTTAATAATTTCAATTGTTTTCCTTAAAAAAAACAAAAAAAAATGTGTTTTCTTTTTCAAATTTTGTGTGCTTATTTTTTTCAATTTTCTTTGTGTTTTTGAAATTTTTGAGCTGAAATGATTCTCATCACAATTTTGAAATGCATATCAATGAGTGAAATAGTTTATCCTTTGAAACTAGGCTTAAATGAATGCTGAAAATGACTTTGTTTCAAGTTCAAATATTTAGTAATTTCATGAAAAGTACACTGAATTTTGAATCCCATGCCACATCTCACTGTCTTTATATTTGAAATCACTTTCCTGTGAGGCTTCTGAACCATTATTTTCATATTATTTACATTCACCTCAATTCTTGAGAGAACCAAACCATGATTGATTTAACCAGAATTTGATCTATTCCTGTCAAAACTTGAGGGTTTGAGGTACTTATGTTTAAATGATTGAGGAATTTATTTGGTATTAAACCCCCTATTTCAAATAATCCTTTTTTATAATGGCCTACCTTGAATATTTAATCCTTGTAGCCCTTAGAAGCCATGCAAAACCTGTTAGGTTAGCCACATTACAAGCCAATTTTCCCTATCTAACCAAATCTTGATGTGAAATTGCATAATCTAGTTGAGCTTAAGTGTGGGGGAATCTATCTTGTGTTGTGATACCATATTCTGTGATACTTTGGGTGGAAAATTAAATTCTTAAGAGATGTGTTTCCTGCTGAAGAAAGTCATTATATTGAAAGCTGTGCCTTTTCTGGAGCTTTCATGACAAAGTGAAGCTATGCCTTTTCTGGAGCTTCTAATTGAGGTGGAAAGCTGTGCCCATCTGGAGCTTTCAAGAAAATCATGTTTGAGAAGATTGAAATTTTTGATGCTGGAATGATGAATGGTGTAAACCGTTCATGACTTTTCATGATGATGGAGCTGAATTGATACTATGGGGATTGAGGAGAAGACCATATTTAAGTGAAATTTAGATTAATGCAATTTTGCTTCAAAAAGAGTCAAGCCCTCCTTATTTAGCCTCAGAATTTTTCACATATAAATCCTACCAAACGGAAGCCAAAAAACAACCCTGAAAAGTCCTCATGATAAACATATGTCCTTGACTCACATCGGGTGGTGATGTAGGAATCTATCAAGCCTATGGTGACCCTTGTATGAGTCGGGATGAGAAAGACATTGCAAAAAAAAATTGATATTTGAGTGATGAGAGAAAATTCAAGCAAGGTAAGTGTTTTGTGCATGGGAGGATAAATAAAGTGGAAATATATTGAATGATATAAATGAAGAACTTGAAATAATGGTTTTTTATGAGGCATGATATCTTTTGTTTCTTGGTGTGTAATTGTTTGATCTCAAAGATATGTGTTTTAAAATTGGTTTTGATTTGATATTGATGTTTACTTGATATGAGATTTTGCTCAGGAGTGCAAAAGGGTAAGTGTGGGGGAGTTGATAAAACACTATTTTGTTGAATATTTTATTGATAATAAATGAAATAATTTCCTCACATTGTGTTAAATATGTTTATTTATAAAATATTTGGGATTTGATCATTCATTTGAAAATTTGGTGAAAATTCCAGTTTTACCCTTAATAGTGCACTATAGTATTTCGAAGATAAATATTTTTATATTTATTATTTGAATTTGAAATTTTGTAATAGTGTTTCTAACTTAATGTTCTACAACTTTAATTCATGACACTAGAGCTAAAAATTGCATCTGGATGGAGTAAATGGGCCATTAATCCAATGGTGGGCTGGACTCGGCAGAATAGACATGGGTTATATATGTGGGCCATATATTCTTCATAAGGGCTTATATTGAGCCCAAATTTTGAGTAAAGCTTGGGGACATGATTTGGCACAAATCAGCCTTCTGGAAGGCCTGTTAATTCACGCGTTTTGGAGGCCAAATTGGCGGTGAAAGTTGGAATAAAATATTTGGCCGAATTTCCACATTCACACTTGAAACCACTTGTAACCTCTCCTCCCCTCCCCTCTATAAATTGTCGTTTTTCTCATTTGGAGGGGTTGGGGGACATTCTTTGGGAAGTTGAGGGTAGAGGATAAGTGGATCCACTCCAATTATCCAACCATTTCAGTAAGGGTAGCTCTTGAAGCAAGGATCCCTTCGACGAAGCCTTCTTCTTCTCCTTCATGTTGTAATGATTTTGTTTGTGTAATAAACTTCTTTGTTCTTCTTTTATTTCTTCTCTTTTATTCTGTTTTGTTTAAATTTATTCTTCTCTTAATCTTCCTCTTTGAGCTGTAATTATTGAGTAGAAGCGTTATTGGGTTATACCCATTATAAACCTTTGCACATGCAAAACGCTTCTACGCTGTTTACGCCACCCATGGAAGAGTAGTCTTTTATTAATTGATCTATCTTCTACCCTCTTCATTTAATTATTTTGAATAAGTGAGCTACTGTAATTCACATAATATGATCCATGAATTGTGTTTTTAAATTACAAGAAACTAAGCAAGCAATTGAACAATTAACAGAAAAACACGTGAGGTCGGGATTTTGTGTAAATTGTTGAGAGTGTAATCTTAATCGGTAATACAAGACCACACAGGATAAATTTGTAGAGTTCAAATATAATCCCTAAACACAATTCATCCTTATTTCCAGAATGGATATGTGCTCTAATTAACCACTGACCATAAGCTATCCTTAGAACAACAATCAAAGCAGGGTGCTGCGATTGCGTGTTCCGAAGCTAGCCTAGGGTTTAAGTAATTTCATCTTTGTGGTTAAGTTAAATCTCGTAGGTTTAGAGGGATAACAAATTAGGGGATCATAATTAAGTGGATATTGATTTAAATGATAATTATTAATAAGTGAATGAATAGGTAGAGTTAGATGGATTACGCCTTTTAAAATATTTTCTAAAAAAAACATCTTCTTGTTGTGTCTTTTTAATCAAACATCATTTCAAAATTAAAAACAAAAAAATGCAATCTTATTCCAGCAAACTTCTTCTAGATCTATAAACTATAAACAACCCCCATCCATTCAATTAGTGTTTTTATTCTCTTCTATTTTATTTTTATAATACCTCTAAGAAGTTGTTTTAATTCACTTCCTCCTTTGAGAGACGACCTTGGTCAGCCACTCTGCTGCACCTAAGTACCAAAAAATCACACTAATCATTTGAGGGAAGCCACGACAGTGCTATTTCACATCTCCTCCTCGTGATGCTGCTGCTTCTGCTGATGCATCTCTTCTTGCTGCTTCTGCAAACTCTCTATAAGGTCATTCTGAGTTCAGAACTGCTCCTGATCCTGTGAGCCAGAAGATGATGTCTCTCCACAAGCTCCTCTCGAGATGGACGCCGACATCACAACAGTACCATAATAAGTACCAGGAGTCACATGAGAGCTGATACCAACTACTCGGCCCTTCTCAAAGGCATACTGAGTCGCCTGCATCCATACTGCCTCATCGAAATGGTGGGCACTGGTCTGATCAGTCGCCTCATCCTGACCCTTAGCCTGTGTCTGAGAAGTCACATACTCATATGACTCCTTCAATTCAAATTTGAAATTAAAATTGTGAAAAATATTATATGCAATTAATTGTCAAACTGAAAAAATAAGACTAACCATAATCTGACGCTGACAATCACCTCTAATCTCTCCAGTGGCTGGATCACTGTACATCCTACGATAAACATCGTACTCTGTAATATCAGGATGCTCGACTACCTATATGAATATAAAATAAACTGTTTATATTTGAAGTTATATAAAATATTTAAAAAAATACTTACCAGATGTTCTTTATGCATACTGAATGTATGACTACCAGCTCGATGCGTCACCTCCTATCTCCCCCGGTTCTGTTGACCCAATGAAGACCTCCTCTGAAATCCACCACCCAACCAGCGTGCACATATTCCATCCCAAACCTGAGATGAAATGTACTCTGGTCGGTGGGCTCTACAAGACTCATCAAATACTATCTCTTCTTCTTTCTTAATGGCCGTATTTCTCAAATTGTGCAAAAACTGACGCAAACACTCACGCATAGCCACCTCCCATACTGCATGGATATCGTCATGCATACTATCATCGATGGGATACCATAAACCCTAAAAATAATTTATAATATCAAGTTATTAATAAACAAAATTTCAAAATAAATATTATTTATTTACGTACCAGCCAATGATTGTACATGCCGAGCTGCACATCAACAGGAATCTGTTCCCATGTGGTCCATGGCAAAGAAAAATAATTGCGCAAGATAGTGCTCCCCTGTCCAACAACTACATGCACAAGAATGTGAAAAAAGAATAAATAATCAAACAATTAGTATATATATATAAATAAATTAATGAAATCTAACTAAAATATACAGGTTACCATACCTCCGTGTGTGTGGATCGAAGCCAAGACGTGGATTTCGCTTGGGGATAGAGTCAGGAATCATCAGTCGCACAAGACTGCGCCCCCTCCGCGTACCTTCTAAACCACTAGTAGGCTGAGGGTCAGATGATCCCACATCCCCCTCATCCAAAGGTAGCTCAGCCTCCTCTAACTCATGCAATAGATCAGAGTCCATCTGAAACAAAAAATGATTTTTGTTAGCAGATAGTTGATAATAACTATTATATATATATGTATATATTAGTTATGATCATAACCATCATTTAACTATGCCAATGTTCACCTTCATCATCATCTTCATATCTAACGATGTCAATGTCTTAATATTCCTCCTCGACATCATCAATATCCATATGAGTTTCACTTTCATTATCCTTTGTCATTTCAATTTCATTTGTAACATCATTAACATCTTCGTCACCATGGACCCTTAATTGTGGGGTGTATTCATCGATATTCACATTTCTTTGTGAAAAAGATGGATTTTGAGTAGTACCTTGAAAAATTTCAATTTCTTCCACTTTAGCAGAACCACATTCAGTTTGAGTAAATTTATTTTCCTGAGATTTCATTTTTATTATGATCCACCAATCACCCAGGTCTCTTGAAGTAGTACAATACTTTTCATAATAAATTTGATGTGCCTGTTGAGCCAGTAAAAATGGTTCATTTACTATAAGAATACTTTTATATTTAATATCAATGATTCCATGAGTCGGATGAACATGCAAGCCTCTCTCAGTATCTGACCACCGACATTTAAACATCATTATTTAATTTTGTCCAAGATAACATAGCTCAATAATTTAATCCATAATGCCGTAAAAGTCAACTTCAGTTTCTCTATGATGCGATCCTCTCAAAAAAACTCCAATATTCATTGTTTTTTCGATTCTCCATATGCATGTGTATGAAATCAAAAACCATTCACCACATATGAATTATAAGATTTAACCATTTTGGATGGTGGGTTACTCAATATACACAGTCGCTTATCAATTTTATCAGTATGTTGAGACACTTGAAAATTTGTAAAATAATTATCAATATAATAAATAGTAAACTGAATTGATATTAAACCATCAATAATTTAAGTTACCAGCTTTTGAAACCATTGAGAATTTTTTTTTTGCGTTCTTCAAGAGCAGCTGCTGTAATTTGTGGAACTTGTTTCTTGATATGATTATAATATAACCTACAAATAAAATAAGTTTACATACTATAAAAAAAATTATAGAATAAGTGATAGAAGCACTAACAATACAAATGCTGTCATTTCTTCACAGTTGAGTAGAACATATGTATGAGCTCTGTGATGTTCATCGTCTGAAATCCATCGTTCTTGAACTCCACTGAAGCTAAGATTTGGCTGATTAAAAACTGATAAATGACTATCCATTTCATAATTAACATTTACCTCATTCCATCCCATGCAGTTTTGTTTTGAGGGATATTTAGATTCAAAATAGTGCGAGCATAAAAAAGAAATTTCCTCTTGCAAATAAGCTTCAGCAATTTAGCCTTCAACTGATGCTTTGTTACGTACTTTTTTCTTCAATTTATGCATGCATCTCTCAAATGGTTACATCCATCGAAATTGTACTGGACCTCCACATTTATCTTCATGTGGAAAATGTAATATCAGATGTTCCATTGAGTCAAAGAAAGCAGGTGGAAATATTTTTTCCAGTTTACATATAATTACAACAATATCTTCTTCTAGTTTTCTTAGCGCATCGTAGTTAGTTATCGCTGTAAAAATTTCTTGAAAAAATATGATATGTATGTTATCAAATCCCAAATCATAGAATTCAAAAAACCTCTGAATCCAATCAGAATAAGTCTTTCCATTATAACATGACAATCACGACTTTTTAATCCGATAATATGACCATTCTTAACACATCTGCCCAAATTAGAAGCATAGCCATTTGGAAGTCTCAAATCTGCAATCCACTGGCAAAATAATAAACGACTCTCTTTGGACAGTGTATAAGCTGCTTTTGGCTTCATTAACCTCTGTGATCTGACATTTTCAAATAGTTCAAGTTCTGGTCGCCTGCAAATTTGGGCAAGATCTAATCGTGGTTTTACAGTATCTTTGGTCTTACCTGGTGTATCCAAAACTGTATGAAATAAATTATCAATTTTTTTTCTCAATGTGCATGACATCCAACATGTGGCGGACCAATAAATCAGACCAATATGGGAGATACAAAAAAATGCTTCGTTTTATCCAATTATGTTCTTTCCCAAAGCCATGAATTTTCTGTTGGTTTACTGTTGGACCAAATGTGATGGGAGGTAATGAAAATAAAACTGATTTTAACTATGTACCTAAGATCATTTTTGGAGGTTCATCCCTTTCAATTATTCCTTTTCTGAAATGAGATTTGTTCCTTCGAAAAGGATGATCAGTTGGAAGAAATATGCGATGAAATTCAAAATAGAAAGGTTCTTTTCCATTGATGAGCATAAAATCTTTGTTGTCTTTCATATAGTAAGGGCATGATTTCAGACCATGTGTACTCCATCCAGATAACATGCCATATGCCAGAAAGTCACAAATCGTCCACACCAATGCATCTTTTAATGTGAAATTTTGTTTCGCAGCAACCTCATATGTACTAACACCATTACTCCACAATGCATTTAACTCATCAATCAATGGTTTCAAAGAAACATCAATATTCTTTTTCGGATGTCCTGGGATTAATAAGGTCAAAAGGAAATAGGGCTCCTTCATCAACATCTATGGAGGTAGATTGTACGGAGTTATAAAGATAGGAAAACATGAATACTGACTACCATAAGAACCAAAAAGACAGAAACTGTCAGTAGAAAGACCCAATCACACGTTTTGGGATTCTAAAGCAAAAGATGGATGCAGACGATCAAAATGTTTCCATGAATTACCATCAGATGGATGATTCAAGATTTTACAGGTTGAAATATTGGTTTTGTGCCATGACATCATTGATGCTGTGTTATGAGACATAAATAAACGTTGCAACCTGGGTGTAAGGGGAAATATCTCAACTATTTTACAGGAATTGATCCAGACTTCCCTGGTTGAGCTTCTTTATACCTCGATTGTCCACATGTTGTACAACTATCCAATGACTCATTTTCACCAGAATATAAGATGAATCATTTGCACATGTATGAATATTCTGATAACTAAGGCCTAGATTACGAACCAACCTCTTTCTCTCATAGTAATTTGCAGGCAACGCATTTCCTTCAAGTAATAATGTTTTAACCAAAGAAAATATCTGATCAAAACAGTTGTTTGACATTGCATTATCTGATTTAATAGCCATAAATTTTGTAACCACTTCTAATTTTCTTATCTTGCAACCAGGATATAATGCATCCTCAGTAGACCTCAACAACTCAAAAAATTCGGATGGTGCCAACTCAGGAGTTAAATCAATATCATCGTGAGTTTCAGTTTATTGAACAGATGGAACTGTAACATCATGTAATAAATTTTAAAACTGTGATGGATCCAGAATCAAGTTATTAGTATCTTCTCTGGAACTGTGTTCACCATGTTGATACCAAAAAACATAATCTGGTTGAAAACCAAACCGGAAGAGATGTCCCCCAACCTTGTCAAATGTGTCAAACGTTCTCAAAGCATATTTTTTACAAGGACACTTAATTATGCCTTCTGAAAAATATTCTGGTTTTGATGATGAAAAAGCTAGGAAAGTTTCAACACCCTCAATATATACAAGATTTAAACTAGAACCATTTGGATTTCTATGTTAATTTATCCAAGTGCAATCATCTAATAATGACTGATGTCGACTTCCTTGTTCCATATTTTTCTACAAAATATAAAATCATCACTGTTTTTAAATAATTTAAAATTATAAAAATACTATCTGAAAAAAGTAGATAAATAATTACTACTACTTCTTAATAATTACCATTAATTAAAGGAGACACAATTTCTAGTGGATTGACGACTACTCTTTTGTCCGAAAGCTCATTTACTTGCATCTTTATCACACTGAAATCACAATGAAGAATCTGGCCGGAGGTACGCATATTCATTCTCATATGCACGAGAATGAATATATGTATCTCCCACGAGATTCTTCATTCTGATTTCAGTGTGAGAAAGATGAAAGTAAATGAGACGTTGGAGAAAAGAGCCCCCTTTTCGTTGATAAATCGTCTTCTTCCAACTGTCACCGCCTGAAAACATTATAAAAAATATGATCAAACAAATGCATATCCAATCTCATGTATACGAGATTGAATATTCATATGTAGCAACACATTTTTCATATTGTTTTGAGTCGATGAGAGTTGAAAGGAGAAAAGTCATCGAGCAAAAGGAGTGCCTTCATTCCACTGAAATTATGCCAGGTTCTTGGAATTTATTAAAATTTATTAAAATTTCTTTCTAACTGTTCCTAACTAATTATTACTATTTATTACTAATTATTACTATTTATTTCTAATTATTCCTATTTATTACTAATTATTCTTATTTATTACTAATTATTCTTATTTATAACTAATTATTCATATTTATTACTAACTATTACTATTTATTACAAACTATTACTATTTATTACTATGTATTACTATTTATTAATATTTATTACTATTTATTACTATTTATTACTAATTATTACTAATTATTACAATTTATTACTAATTATTACAATTTATTCCTATTTATTACTAATTATTCCTAATTATTGTTAATTATTCCTAATTATTGCTAATTATTCCTAATTATTTCTAATTATTGCTATTTATTTCTAATTATTGCTAATTAGTTCTAATTATTCCCAATTATTCCTAATTATTGCTAATTATTACAATTTATTCCAATTTATTGCAAATTATTGCTAATTATTACTAATTATTGCTAATTATTGCCAATTATTTCTAATTATTTCTAATTATTCCTAATTATTCTGAATTATTAGTATTTATTAGAAATTATTACTAATTATTAGTATTTATTAGTAATTATTACTAATTATAGCTAATTATTACTAATTATTCCTAATTATTCCTAATTATTGCTAATTATTCCTAATTATTTATAATTATTACTAATTATTTCTAAATATTACTAATTATTAGAATTTATTCCTAATTATTAGTAAATATTACTAATTATTATTATTTATTCCTAATTATTACTAATTATTCCTAATTATTACTAATTATTCCTAATTATTACTAATTATTCCTAATTATTACCAATTATTCCTATTTATTAATATTTTTTGTTATTTATTACTAATTATTTCCATTTATTACTAAATATTACTAATTATTTCTAATTATTTCTAATTATTGCTATTTATTGCCATTTATTTCTAATTATTGCCAATTATTGCTAATTATTGCTAATTATTGCTAATTATTGCTAATTATTACTATTTATTTCCTATTATTGCTAATTAATTCTAATTAATTCTAATTAATTCTAATTATTCCTAATTATTGTTATTTATTTCTAATTATTAGTATTTATTGCTAATTATTAGTATTTATTAGTAGTTATTACTAATTATTAGTATTTATTACTAATTATTACAATTTATTACTAATTATTACAATTTATTACTAATTAATACAATTTATTACTAATTATTATTAATTATTGCTAATTATTGCTAATTATTCTTAATTATTGCTAATTATTCCTAGTTATTGCTAATCATTACTAATTATTAGTAAGTGTTACTAATTATAAGTATTTATTCTTAATTATTCGTAATTATTCCTAATTATTACTAATTATTCCTAATTAGTACTAATTACTCCTAATTATTACTAATTATTCCTATTTATTAATATTTATTACTATTTATTACTAATTATTGCTATTTATTACTAATTATTGCTAATTATTACTAATTATTCCTAATTATTCCTAATTATTCCTAATTATTGCTATTTATTTCTATTTATTGTTAATTATTGCTTATTATTCCTAATTATTGCTAATTATTGCTAATTATTAGTAATTATTAGTAATTATTAGTATTTATTACTAATTATTACAATTTATTACTAATTATTACAATTTATTACTAACTATTACAATTTATTACTAATTATTATTAATTATTCCTATTTATTACTAATTATTCCTATTTATTACTAATTATTCCTATTTTTTTACTATTTATTGCTATTTATTCCTAATTATTGCTATTTATTGCTAATTATTGCTAATTATTGCAAATTATTCATAATTATTGCTAATTATTACTAATTATTGCTAATTATTGCTAATTATTGCTAATTATTGCTAATTATTGCTAATTATTGCTAATTATTGCTATTTATTTCTAATTATTGCTAATTATTTCTAATTATTGCTAATTATTTCTAATTATTGCTAATTATTCCTATTTATTAGTATTTATTAGTATTTATTAGTAATTATTAGTAATTATTAGTAATTATTAGTATTTATTACTAATTATTACAATTTATTACTAATTATTATTAATTATTGTTATTTATTGCTATTTATTACTAATTATTGCTAATTATTACTAATTATTGCTAATTATTCCTACTTATTGCTAATTATTCCTAATTATTACTAATTATTTCTATTTATTACTATTTATTGATATTTATTACCAATTATTATTAATTACTACAAATTAATTATTTACATTACTAATTATCGTTAACAATTAATAATTACTACTAATTATTAAAAATTAGTACTAAAAATTTCAATTTATTAGTACAAATAAATACTAATGACAAAACAATTTAAATTTAATTTAACTACAACTAATCAACAATAAAAAAAATTAACATAAAAAAATGAAGTAAATAATAAATTAAAAAAAACATAAATACCTTTAAGACTAATTTTCTATTGATGCAGACGGCTTCATAATTTCTTTGTGAACAAAAAAATTAACTTAGAAAAATTCTCTCTCTAAAATCCGAGTTTAGAGAGAAACATGATTTAAAATTTGAGAGGAATGAGAGGAAAACGGACGGGGGTATATATATGTTATATTATTTGCGATGGGATACCCGCCGCAAATAGTATCTTTTACGACAGGACCCCCCGCAAATACCTATGTCAGCATTAATTACTGTCGGTGGTTAAAAAGTTATTTGCGACGGGTCCCATCGCAAATAGTCCCTGCCGACACACCTTTTGCGACGAGACAACATCTCGTCGCAAAAAGCTATAAACCGCTGCCGGTTATTTGCGACGGGACCCGTCATAAATACTTAACTATTTGTGACAGTGGGATCCCACCGTCGCAAATAACATTCGCGCGGTTTGGCGTGCTATCTGTGCCAAACTATTTGCAACGGAAGACGAAATCCCTTCGCAAATAGTTGGTTATTTGCGACGGGTCGTTACCTCCGTCGCAAAAAGCATTTTTTCCCGTATTGATAATGTAATTAATAATAATTAAAAACAATATAAATAATAATTGTTAATAACTTAATTAATTATTAATTAATTAATAATAAAAATGTAATCAATAATTAATAATAATGTGATAAATAATTATTAACTAATAATATAATTAATAATAATATAATTAAAAATTATGTAATTAATAATAAGAGCTCTTCCTAGAAAAGATCTCTAGGACCCCGAAAATATTCTAAAAAATGGACAGATTGAGTTGTACAAGTATCAAAGAATAAAAGATCCTCAATCGACTCTATCATGTACCAATTTCAGTTACAACCGCCCAACTCAACTCCCATGTTGAATAATACATTAGAAATTATATTTTTCTCTCTTTAAATATGAGACAATATAAAGTTAATTTTCTTACATTAACCGAGACAATCCTCCCATGTCACTAAAAACCTTTAAGAGGGTGAGTATTTATTCAACTTTATAGGATTTATGATGAAGGATGATTCCAGATCAAGCTATATATTTCCATAGTTTTTGAATCTCACAATTTGGATAGCTATGATCATACTTTTCATCTCTAATTCAGAGATGATTACCATCTTATAATTCTTAGTGAATAATGAGAGATTCCCCCCCTTTAGGGTCCTTGAATATTCCACTATAACCATGGGGACCGAGTTTCATTTGGAAGCACCATCCATGTTGATCTTGATTTTTCATGTATAGGGGGATTGCAAAAACAATAGGAATGAAGCCATTTTATTTTTTAAAATTACCTTGAATGCCCAGCCTATAAAAAATATCTAATTCCCAAATTGAATTCCCATCCAAGCCTGTGATTATAAATGCAACCATTTTGATTGTATATAGGATATTCTAAATGTAGATTCCTAGATTGATCGTATGGATATTAAACCTGTTAGTGTTTCTATTCCACCATATCTGATTCCTTGATTCTACCACAATAGTCTGAAGTAAATTATTAAACTAGACAGATCCCTCCTTGTTGCTATCATGATAAAATAGGGAGATAGTATTAGCTACATCAAGAGGTTTCTCTTCGAAGAGGTTAAACACAATATTCCATAATGTCTTAGAAAAATGGAATTGAAAGAACATATTCTGAGTGGAGTCATGGCCATCTTTACAGGTACTGTACATAGTGCATAGTCTTAGACCGGTGCTCATAAGAAATTCATCCGCAGGGAGCCTATGATAAGTTTCCTTCCATATGAGAGTTTATTGAGAAGTATTGATCCAAGGTTTGTTGAATTGATTTAACTTGAAAGATTATCTCATGGGACTACCCATGATGAAGCTATAGTGAAACTTATAGGTGAAAGTTCCATGACCTTCCAGCTCCCAAATCAGAGTGTCCTTACTAGGGATGAAAGGATAATCACAAATTACCTTATTGAGAGGAGTAAGAAGCTAGTCTAAGGGGGATTTAATTTTATCCATGATCTCCAAATTGGGATCTTAAACCTACTCATGAAAATCATCAACCAATAGAGACCTAATCCAATTATCCTTTTAGTAACTGAGACTTGAATTTCTAGAATCCAACCATTGAATATGTTCCATCACCAATTTATAGGTATTTTTGATACCAAGCCATATAGAGGAAAGTAGGATGTAAATATTTCTAGAACTCATCTGATTGACGAATCTATGTTAAAGAAACTGGTTTATATATGAACTATCTTTCACCAGCCTCCAAAATAATTAATCATGATGAGATCCAATTATCATAAACATGTTTTTAATACCCATGACTCCACTATTTTAATGGTTTATAACATGGGTTCCATTTAATCACCATTAACTTTTTTTCATAATCACTTACACTCTATATGAAGTTCCTAATGCTCTAATTAAGACTTTTTACTAATTAAATAAGACATTTATAAACCATAAATGAATAAAAATTCTTGTATTTAGAAATCCCCTTGACAAGAGATGTCTTTCTAGAAAGAGTGGGAGATTTAACTCTTAAAGAGATTATCCAATCCTTAATGCTATGTGGAATATCCCTGAGGTGAGTAGCCTTAGTACTTCCCCAAAACAAAGGAATATCCAGATAAATGAAGGAGAGGTTTTCCTCACTAATTCTCAATCATTTCTTAATGACCACTCTCCAATGAAATTTAAAGTTATAACTAAAGAATATATAGGATTTAATCTAGTTGATGTGATTATTAGAGATAGAAACATAATTCTCCATAAAGTACTTGATATAATCAGTATTTCTTAAGCATATATAGAGATAAAAAATCATATCATAAATATAAAATAAGTGATATGGTTCCTTAACCCTTCTCCCAGCTTGAATGGACTTGAGATTTCCCTTTTTAACCATGTTAAGAATGTATCTACTTAAATATTATTCTGCAATGGTAACAAGAGTGGAAGATAATGGGTCAACTTATCTGATTCCATAGGATTAAGAGAAATATCCTTCTTGAGTTCCATTCACTAAAACATAGATTCTAACCAATTTGAAAAAAATAGTGAATCATTTATTTAAATAGGTCACTAAAACCAAACTCATGGAGGTCCTCAATCATGAAATCCCAATTGATTGTATCAAAGGATTTTTTATATCTATCTTGAGAGAAATAATCTCATTCCAACTATTCTTCCTCAACAAGTTGATAGATTCTAAGGTAGTTAAGAGGTAGTTATATATTTTTCATCCATATAAAAACCCATAATGGCTGAGAGATACAACATTTTTGATGATAATATAATATTTTTTGGCTAATATATTTTCTTAGAATCTTATACAAATTTTTACTTAAAGATTTTTTTAAAGAATGTGAGGTAATCTGCATCATCAGACTTGGAAAATGGGACTATTAATTGAGAATATAGTCCCTTTATAAAAATACTATTCTTGACATAAATGTGAATCATCTTCATTAACTCAACTCGAACAATATCCCAATACTTATGGAAGAATAGATTGGTAAATCCATCCAGATTAGGATCACTCCTTGTATTAAGAGAGAAAATAACAGAGCTGAACTCCACCATTCCTGAAAATATTGTGAGCACCACATTATCTAAGTGTTCAACAACTCTGGGGATGAAATATTCGAATTCTAAGAGGTTGATAATGGTATTATTTTTTTGAAGATATCCTTATAGTAATGGATAAAACACTCCCTAATTTCTTTCTTCCCAATGATAATTTCAATTCCATTCTTTAAGTAGGTAATGGGATTCAATGTTTTTTTGGAATTTAGAAATGTCAATAAAAAAATAAATGAATATATCACCCTATTTTAACCATTCAATCCTGATGTTTTCTTTCATGATTTCTTCCCTCTTTGAGATTTTCTCATTCAACCTTAATGACAACTACACCACCCCATTGAAGAGAGACATGTAAAACCTATCATCGTTCTTATTTTTAAGATCCTAGAGATATTTTTATAAGGCCTTAATGTCACCATCCATGGAAATAAAATCCTCCTTACTCAAAGTTATTAATCTATATTTTACGTTTCTTATATTTATCATACATTCATAGAGGTCATTTTAGAATTCAATATTAGACCATACCTATTAGACAATCCCTCTACAATATAGATTCTTAACCCAAGAATTGTTGAATATAAAAGGAAAAATATCCTTTCATTTTTAGTTATAATTGTTGTTAGGATGGTAAGATTATCATAGTTTCTTTTAAAAAGAGTATTTAATTTCATTTCGTCCCATAATTATAGGGAAATGAAATTAACAAATCTTGAATCCATCTTTCTAGACACTATTATTTTCATTTTTTTTATACAAGATAAATATATCCCCATGTAGGTTTATTTCCACCAAGTCATTACTATCAATATCTTCCTTAAATTCTATGCTGTAAATAACAAGGTTAGGTTCTCTCCTTTCATGGGTCATTATGACTGCATTGAAGTCACCTATGTGCACCCTGGGCCTTTAGAATTTTTCTTATGTTTTTTAATTTCCTTATAGAGATCCATTATTCCTTCATAGTTAGTAAGAGAATAAATATATAGAAAAAAGAAAATTCCACCATAAATGTAGATCATGTATGTGATAATCTATTAACTGATGAAAACAATATTCCAATTCATGACCTTTTTATAGAATAAAACCAAAAGTGGTTCCATGGCAGTGGTGGCTTGATTAATCCCTACATTGTCAAAAACTAGATATTTTAAATTCAAGACTTTAAAAGAAATCATTTGATACATTGTATCTAAAATTATAATCATCAATGGATTATGGTTTTGGATAAAATTATTTAAGGTTCTATTAATGTATATATTCACGAGCACTTGAATGTTGCAATAAGGGATATTAATTTCTTACTATGTTTGGATTTTGATTTCTTGCCACTCAAAGATGGCCTCTTGACACCAACTGATCATTTTGAGTTTCCCTTCTTTTCTTAACAATGCTTTGAGGGAGAAGACTCTAATGAAGAAGAAAATATTTCCTTAGAGACTACTTGTGGTCCTTTTCCTTTATTTTTAACAGTATTTATGAATTGGTTTGCACACATAACTTTTGATGATAACAACTCTGAGAATTTTTCCCCTTTAGGGGAAACCAACTTTTTTAGGAGAGAGGTAAACTTATTAGTAAGCTCCAATATTCCCTATTTACTAGGATTCTTATAATAATTTTCAAGAGGAGTATGCTAGTTTGTGGGATCAGGATCTTCAGTGGAGGGAAATGAATTTTTATCTCTAGATAAGGCCCCTAGATATTCCTCCTAAGATAGTTTACCACACTCCTTACTTACCATAGTATCATCCATTATAATAAAATCTACATTATTGGTAGAAATAGATATATTCTTTGATAAACCCTTATCTGTTTCTCCCATGACCTTATTTTGGGTATCAAGCATAGCTTTAAGCTCCCCATCATCCCTAGCAACCGTCATCCATTTGTGAGAGGCTTTGGATAAAATGTTAGTTCTAACATTATCTTATTTTACAGAGTTACATTATTTTATCTTTAGATACTTATTCAAATTCTCAATAGGATTTGAGTATGTGAAATACCCTTCCTTAATAGGTATCCTATAATATTTTCTCCCCACTTCATTGGGGTTAACTGGATTCTTGAACTACAACTTATGAAGTTTCCAATAATTTGAAGTCTCATAGCCTACAAGCCTACAATATTTATAGAAAGGAAGTATAAATTCATATTAAAAATTAACTTTTATTTTGTCACCATTCTCAACTAGATTAGAACTATTAGTATAAGGATGAAGGAGATCCACATAAACCATGACATTGGCATAATAACCAAAATCTCCTTAATTGTATTTCCATCCATCTTGAGGGGTGAACCAATGCTTTAAGAAATATCCTTCAAGAACTGTTGATGTCAGAAGACCCAGATGAGACCACATAACCTAAACCATATTTGGTAATTCATGTGGTTTTTGTGGTGAGGATAAAATTTGATATCCCATTAAAAAATTTTAAAAATTCATTTACTTAATTTTTAGAAACCAGAGTCCCAGATTGTGGATCATTAAATCTCATATTGAAATACCAAATGAAATTATCCCATCCTAATGGGTATGATTTTCAGCTCTTGAAGGCTTATATCCAATTCAACTTTATCTTTAGTTCCTCCACTTTTAGGGGGTTATAATACTTCATAGTGATTAATATTCCAATTAAGGAATACCTATAGAAATCAAGCCTTTCCTTGAGATCCTATTAATTAACTGTAATATAAAAATTTCCATTATCAGATCTTAAGATTTAGGAATCATGAAAAGCCAACATTACAGGATCTCCCTCTAAAGATATTTTCTTTCTCAAATCCTCTATGAAGGATATTTATTTTACAAATTCCTAAACTTCCTTTATGATTCCACATTCATCAAGATCAATTGATCTATTTCCATTGCTGGTCAAAAGATTGAAGGATGATGATTTAGTTTTGAATATATAAAACCCCAAAATTATCACTTAATAAAATTAATAATAATATTTTAGTAAATATCCATTAATAATATAATTAATAGTAATTTAATTTAATTAATGAAATATACTAAGGTAATTAAGTTTCATTAATAATAATTAATAGTGTAATTTTAAAAAATTATAATAAGTAAAAATTAAATAAATAGTATAATTTTTTATATATTTAATAATAATTCATAATAATATAATAAATAATGTAATTAATGATAATTAAATTTATTTTATTATTGATTAAAGTGGCACCTGCTAGTTTTACCATTCTGCTATATGGGAGAACTGGCCGATGATCGGTCATTTAAGGATCAAACATTATCCCAACTAGGGAATATGTAATTGTTGGTTTAGAAGGCCAAAAAAAGAAAATATTAAATGGTAACCGCATTATTTGAAGTTGGAATCTTACTTGAGTGGTAAATTCACCATGTAATCCTACATGAAACCTGAGTTCAAACCTAGGTGGGGGTGAATTTCCATAGGTACTATAACAGAATTGTAGTATTGTGAGTACTATAGTAGGTATTATAGAGAAGCATTATAGCAATGATAATATTCATCTTGAATGGGATATATAGCCATAAAATTAAACCTTTAGTCCATAGGGCCTCTGGGACTTCAAGGGACTTTGGGTTACAGGGCCCATGAGCCATAGAGTAGCTTAGGTGAAGTGTTGGTGGTGGTGGTCTGGTGAGTCTGAATGTGGGGAGTCCATTGAGGATGTAGTGGTGGTGAGACCGATCATTGGTAGAATCGAAAAACCTCAAAGAGAACCCAAAAAGTCAATATAGATAATGAAAAGGATGTATATGCGAGGATCTAGTGGGGATGGATGACTGAATTACAGGAGGAACTGTTGCAGTTTTGATCTTTTCCCACTAGGCCGTCAAGCTATATAATTCTAAGGCCTTTAGGTATTTGGGCCTTTGATTCATGCAAGGGTTCCCTTTAAACCCTGTTAAAAAGGTGATTATCTATAAATTAAATAAACATATAATTAGAAGTATAAATAACCATTCAAGTATAAATCATTCTATGCACAATTTTTTTTAATGTATAGATGTTATATTTTTTAAACACTGTTATTTTTCATTATTTAAATTATTTAATATTTATTATTTAAAAAAAAATTATTTTCAATTATTTTTTATGTACCTAGTCAATGTTTTAAATTTTATTTTTATTATATCCTTAATTTATATTATACAAGATTTCATATTTTCTCACTTGATTTTTTTAAAAGTATAAATGTTAAGTTTTGAAACAACATTTTTTTGTGTCACTTAATTTTTTTCATTTATTATTTTTAAAAATTTATTTTTATGTATTTATTAAATATTTAAATTTCATTTAGAATGTATTTATAATTTATAATTTATAATATTTTGAATTCATATACTTGAAACATGATAATGTTTCAAGTATGCGATTTTGAAATATTATAAAATATAAATTCAATATTAGGCATATGTGGTTTTAAACCACAAACAACACAAACACCCATACACCCTAGTGGATCAAGACTCTTTTCTCCATATAAGGAATAATAATAACACACTATATCTATTTTATTAAATATTTATAGTCCAAAGACCCAAGTTTGTGATGGCCTAGATGCCCAGTTGAATTGGCCCAAAGTTCCCTAAAGGAGATGACTTGAAGGCTTGAATGAGTAGCTTAAATCATCCCATTTCACCAGTCTTATGAAACATATTGTAACACCCCAGGTAAATAAGGAATATGACATTTTCATATTTATCCATATTTGTGAATAAAATATTAATATGACTTTAAAGGGGATGCATTTCTCGATGGCGTACCCAACACGCAACAACGAGTTTCTTGGGAATCTTACGTTGCACTCTAATAATAAAATAATATTATTTTAAATGGTAGTTAACATGTAGCCGTTGTAATGGCGGGAATGGATAGAAATAACTAAAATATGATTATATATGTTCTTAAATATTTTTACATTTATACAATAAAAGATAAAGGCTTAAAATATGGAAAGAATTCAATTTTAGGCGTATATGCCCTAGTTTTCACTAAAGGTTCACTTATCACTTTTTGATGGAGAACCGTCATTAAATATAGTTTTTTTCACTATTAAACATTCTTTTGGACCAAATAAAACTCTTATTAAGAATTGGGACATCAAAATTTACTTTGTGTAAATTTTTGGTATCTTTCCGATAAAGTTCATTTTTTTAATGAATAGTGTAAAATGTTGTATTTTAATTCAAAACCAATTTTTAATCTAATTTATTTATATGATTAGATTATATTTTGAATTGGTTTTAAAGTTAAATTAGAAAATATTTTTACCATTAAATCCAATAGTGGTCGTTGGAATCAATTTCACTTTGAAATCAGACTTAAACTAGTGTCAATCTTTTGATACTTATTGTTTCATAAAACACGCTATTTGTCATGACAGCGGGAATTAATTATTAAATTAATTAATGTGACTTATATGTTTTGAATTTTTTAAAACGGACTTCATTTTTTAATTCAGAATATCAAATATAGCTTAGGGTGAATTTTTTGGATTTTTCTGAAAAACTTCAATTTTTGATGAATAGTGAAACCACTAAGTGGTACTTATAAAAACTGATTTTCCGTTTAAATGAAATTTTGACATCATTGTGTTTTGATTTTCAAAAATCCGACATACATGGTTGTCATTAAGAAGTAAAATGTGGTTCAATTAGATTAAAATAATTTTTTGGTGAATAGTAACTTATTAAGTTTTTAATCGCGATTAGTGGTAATTAGTGTAGTTTAAGGTAAAAATAATGCTTTAATAAAATGAGATGAGCTTGACACATGTCTTACCCTCATTGGTTGTATCATGGCCGACCAATACAAGCCATGGGTCAACTTGGGGACCCCATGGATCCACTTTGGTTGGGAAATGACATAAATAACATTTTATTTAATGTAAAAGTAAAATTGACACAAACATGATATGTTTTACTAAAACAATTTTTAAGTGGGGTTATACAAGTCATATTTTTGATTATAAATATTAATTGGAAAGATAAAAATATTTCCTACATCATAGTATTTTTTTTATAATTTTTATACATTAAATAAATTAAATTATTTATGACATAATAATGATGCAGCGATGGCATCATTATTTGACGATTTAAATAAAATGGAAAGATAATGTAAAATCTATGAACTACACATGTCCAAAACTTATTGTATGAGTGGATTTCGAAGCCTTATCACCTTATCCACGAATTATATCAATATGGGACCTTTTGAAACCGAAACACATTTTCAAATAAAGTAATATTTCTTTACTTTCCAAAAGTGCCCCTCCCCTCCTCTTATAAAAGGCCCCCACCTCTACCTCATTTAACACACTCCTCAAGCCTTTGTCTCGGCCAACCCCTGCCCATTTACTCTCTCCACATCCCTCTCCTCATCCTAGAGGATTACCTTTGGGCAGAATCCTTTCAAAGGAAGCCTTTAGGCTCAAATCAAAAGGAGTTACACTTTTAAAGGTAATTCATTCTCTCATGTCCATTTGTTTTATTTTGCTTCTCCAACCCCCTAAAATCTTTTTATTTACTTCTTTTGTAACAACACCAGTATCTTCAATATATTAGGATGTTGTTATAAGATTTATTCGAGCTACACTCTCACACAACTACATCAAATGGTTAAAGAACATACGGTTTCCGTGGATGGTGAAATTCTGCCTCCCGAAACGATGATTGTTAAATACTCATTTAACACCTTCAAAGGTGGCCATTATGATGTCAATATTTTTATATATGATATATAATATGTTTATGTTTTATTTATGCTTCTGTATTTTTCATTTTTGTCTTACCTTTATGGCTTCCATTATGGGTATACGCGATATCTTCATTTAAGGAAGTGCGGACTACCGCCCCCTCAAAGTGATTTGATTCGTTAAATACCATATGTGGGATGTATAAAGGATGGAAATATGATATTATATATGACATTATACTGGAATTATAATATACCTTTATATCATTATTATTCCATTCTATAAAATATGAAATAGAAATGAAAGTAGCGTTCATGCGTACGTACGGCTTACCGTCTCCATGAACGGTGCATTTCATTTCTTACCTCTAAATGATTATGTAATGTTATAAATTCATGCAAGTACTGGATATATATGACATATGTGATATCTACATAATGAATACAATTCTGGATATAATAAACATTTGGCCACACGAACAACATGTAATTGTAAGAAGTCCACTTTCGACTTAAGAACCAAATATCGGCAAAACAAATATTATTAACTTAAATGATTACATAATGTTTATGACATGGTAATAAGTGGTATAAAAGTAATAATGAACTTGAAAAAGGTTCTTAAGGAATTAGAAATTAACTCAGGTTTATTATTCAGGAGATTAAAGAACGATCGAGTCAAGTCGGACCCGAGGTAAGGGATCCTACTCCTCTCTTTCTTTTTAAGTATACACTTTTATGTCATTCCTTTTAAAGCTCATATTTCTTGTTATTGGGATGATCTTTTATATCACACTTACTTTAATTTTTATGTTCATGTGATGAGAGACCCTATTCTCTCTCATCAATCCATTTTGGAAGTTTTGAGTGGCGCCGTTAGGCTGCCGAGTTTTCGTAAGGGATTTTTCATCTCACTTTTATTCCCGTGAGATTTATGCTACAAATTCCATTGAGTGGTGTATGTACTTCCCATTATTCTACTCTTTGTGTAATATAATTTCGTTTATGAGTATTTACATCAATGACCTATTGTCTTTCTTTCATGGGGTGTATGTTTTGAAAGATACCCAAGTCGGTAAGGGAACCTTTCACCCTCCTCTTTTTTTTAAAAGACTACTTTTATTGGGTCTTTTAATTTACATATTTTTATGTTGGGATATGTTCTCATACATCCTTATTGATGTAAATTTTATGTCCAAGTTATGAGATACACTTTTTATCTCTCATCAAATCATTTTTATGTGATGCCGTTAGGCTGTCAAGGGAACTTTTTAACCCAATTTCGATTTATTTGGGTTCAACTTGTAGTCATTGAATATGTCATCCATTGAATATGTGTGAATGACCTTTTATTGTTTTACACTTAATATCCACTTATATTTGGTGTATATATATTTGTCACACATATTTTTGAGATTTATTTGTCCTTAATTTAAGGATACCTTCTTTATAAGGGATTTCATCACATTTGACATTTCTATTGAGGGTTCATTGTTGTTATGCACCAATTCACTCTTATATGGTGTATATAATGTCCTTTGGAGTATTATATCATGAATCCTTTTATTCTCATGATATTATAAAGTTCTGACTAAATGTTATTCCTCGATTATTGTATTCAAGTGTCTCTAATTTTGGTAAAACCCCTTTAACCAAAATATCGTTTTAAATGTTTTAATTATTTGTTCTTATTAATATCCATGTTTTCAAAATAGTTTTAAGGATTTATTTATATGGATATTAATGGTTTAAAATGTTAAAAGCTTCAAGGTGGTATGGGACTTCGTCTCAATCTCCCTTCGTTGAGGCATATTTTATTTTATACACAACTTTCTTTTATACGGTGTATAAACCCCTTTGACTTTTACGTTTATTCAAAAGGAATCTTTTTTATATGAAGCGTTTACTAAACGATAAAAGGGAATGTTTTTGTCGTACGTATGCGGCGACAACGACTTCTCCGCCGTCGTGACCGTTATTTGAGTTTCGACTTCCTCTACAAGCCATACCTTCTTCTTAAAAGAAAAATAAATACCATGTTTTACTTTTCTTTTATTTTGGTATTGAAAATGGTTTTCACAATGTTTTTGTGTTGTATTGATATCTTGTGATTGAAATGTGGAAATGTTATGTTTCCTTTATGCATGTTTTATGTGATACGATTATGTTATGGTTCTTGGGCATTATTATGAAGACGGGTGGTTCCGTGATAAACTAAGGGCGGGTGAGCCCGATATAGCTCTCCAATGCATTGGGTAACGCGAAGGAGTGAAACGTTAAGGTTTCTCCGAAGAGATTTAGGGAATATACTGTGATGGGTATTCCAAATGTAACCAAGAGGGTTACTCCCTACGTAAGAATGTTATGAATGCCTCAAGTTACCTTTATGTCTTATGTCTTCTATGATTTATTCATGATTTGATATGCCTATATTTTATGGGTAAAGTATGATTTCATTCTTATGTATATATGAACTCATGTTTCCTTTCCATATTTTTATAACCCTTACTGAGCTTTTTATGCTCATCCCAAGTTTTTTGAAATGCTTTTCACAGGTCAAGGGAAAGGTACATGATGTGACGATAATGTCAAGGATGTGTCAAGAAAGAATCCGTGTTTTATTTTAAATAGGTTTCCATTGATGGGAAGAATGAATATTGTCTTTTATGTAACCACCTTGTTTAAATGTGGAATGTAATGCAAGTTTCAGGATCTAATTCTCTAAAACTCTAAACCTGAAAAGATCCTCAATGTGTAATCTTGTAATAACTCAAGTTTAAGTAAGGTTTAAGGCTGGGGCCTTATAGTTGGTATCAAAGGTCGGTTTAGATAACTTTAGAGGTTAGGGTATTCTTTAAGCATAATTGACAATTACCATAGTGGTTAGGATTTCAGAAAGAGTCTTAGTTTTAGATAAAGTGAATGAGTAAGTATATCTTATTGTCTATCTTACTCATTAGTACATGATGGTTTTGTTGATATACTCACACTGACCTTTTTGGTTTTAGTAAATGGCTGGATCTAGCAGGCACCAAAGTAACAGTGAATGTGAAGGAAACTGTGACAGTTTTTTGAGCAAGCAACTGAATGATATGGGAGCTGCAATGAGAACTCTTTTGATTATCCTCAACCAACTATCTGGAGTCATGATTGACCACCTAAACCTTGGATATTTCTCTAAGGCATCATATATGCAAGAAACAAATCCCTACGGAAGTACAGGTAATAATCATAAAGGTAAGTGTGTTCAAAAACCTATGTGTCAAAGATGTGGAAAGAAACACCTAGGAAAATGTTTCAAAGGGACAGAAATATGCTATAGATGTGGAAATGAAGGTCATAAAGCAAGAACCTGCCATGGAAAAAGGAAGCATCCAGTTGACTCGAGGAAAGGGAAAGAAGTTCTTTCTGAGGGATCAATTGAATGTTTTAAATGTGGTGTGCATGGTCATTATGCAAACACATTTCCTATGAAGAAGTTTCGTGAATGGGGTCACCAAGAGCATACCAATATTCGTTTACCAATACCTAATGCCATTCCGATTGAGGATGAAGAAACTGACAATGACCAATCAAAGGTATGTACTATTTAATGACTATTGTTTTCTTATTTTGGAATCTTAGGATATGATTCATGATTTTGTTTGTAGGAAAGAGGTATTTCAGAATAAGTTGGAAAGGAATGGATAATGGATCATGAAGAATGTTGAATGAGTAAGATGTCAACATATAAGGGCTTCAAGAGTTAGGGTGAAATTCTTAAGAGTATTAAGTCTCTTTTGATGATGGGGTTACATTAGAAGACTTTTTATATTATGTGTAACCCTGATGTTTAATATAGACAAATTTTATTCAAGTAATAGTTATCTTTTCTTTTGTGGACATAGTTATAAAGAACCATTTGGGTTTATATGATCCTTACTTTTGAGGTAATTATGGGTTACCATATGTTATGATTGAAGTGAAAGGCATGAGATAAAATTGAGGTTAAATTATGTTATGGTTATTTTTGATGATTTTATCCCTTTTTGGGTAATTATTTGAGAATTATATAATTTTGGAAAAAGGACAACACGCAGACCGTGTGACAACCCGTCGCGTCGGACAATGCTGCGGGAATCGAACCCACAACCAAAGTGCGACTGGTATTTATCGCCTATCACTGGACTACGTGAAGTCCCTGGTTAGTTTGACTGATTCTTTTTAGTTATATGATTTTATGAATTAAGAGTAAGTTTATTTTTGAGGATATGTGATTAGGATAATTACTTTTCAATGTGAGACTTTAGGAGCAACTGATGTTGTTTGGAGATAAATGTTACGATTTAACTTGGAAGACTATGTGACTAAATCCTTCAAATATTTGGGTTTCAATCTTATATTGGTTTACTTTGAAGAATTTTATGGACAAATTGTTTATCGGATGGTCCTCATTGAACTTTGGGTTTTGTTGGACAAATTTTGGAGATTAAGAATAGATTTTCTTTTTATAAGGGGTTATCCTTTTCTGGATTATCTGATCTTGTACTAACCTTTTTGGTTTTGGTTTTGGTTTTGGTTAAAGCCTAAATACATGGGATGTATATAGTTCTCTTTTGGGGATTAGGTGATTCTCTATAAGTTGATTATAGTACTCTTAATGCGAACAAGTCTCCCTAAATACTCGTCTTTTGGAAAAAATATGAGTTTGACTAAGGAATCTAGTAAAAGTTGAAAGTCAACATGATAAGTGATTATGATTCCTTATGAATAAATTCCTCAATAAAAAGTAACTTAAAACAAAAATGTTGTCTATTAACTTTTCCTACTGGGGAACCCAACACCGTTTAACCCATCACAAGTTTGTGATTTTCTTATTGTCAACTTTCTCCTAAACATGTTTTCTATCACTCTCCATCGGAACATGACCCTATGTTTTCTCCTCCATGTCCATATTTTCATACTTAGAATCCTAGTATGGGTTAACTCGGGTGACCTCTGTGCTTATCTTTCTTTATTTTAAAGTGATTGTTTTACCGACTCTTGTTCCGATGTGGGACGTTCAAGGATGTTTCCAAGCGCAATTTTAAAATTGCGAGGACGCAATTCCCAAAAGGGGGGAAGGATGTAACACCCCAGGTAAATAAGGAATATGAAATTTTCATATTTATCCATATTTGTGAATAAAATATTAATATGACTTTAAAGGGGACGCATTGCTCGATGGCGTACCCAACACGCAACAACGAGTTTCTTGGGAATCTTACGTTGCACTCTAATAATAAAATAATATTATTTTAAATGGTAGTTAACATGTAGCCATTGTAATGGCAGGAATGGATAGAAATAACTAAAATATGATTATATATGTTCTTAAATATTTTTACATTTATACAATAAAATATAAAGGCTTAAAATACGGAAAGAATTCAATTTTAGGCGTATATGCCCTAGTTTTCACTAAAGGTTCACTTATCACTTTTTGATGGAGAACCGTCATTAAATATAGTTTTGTTCACTATTAAACATTCTTTTGGACCAAATAAAACTCTTATTAAGAATCGGGACATCAAAATTTACTTTGTGTAAATTTTTGGTATCTTTCTGATAAAGTTCATTTTTTTAATGAATAGTGTAAAATGTTGTATTTTAATTCAAAACCACTTTTTAATCTAATTTATTTATATGATTAGATTATATTTTGAATTGGTTTTAAAGTGAAATTAGAAAATATTTTTACCATTAAATCCAATAGTGGTCGTTGGAATCAATTTCACTTTGAAATCAGACTTAAACTAGTGTCAATCTTTTGATACTTATTGTTTCATAAAACACGCTATTTGTCCTGATAGTGGGAATTAATTATTAAATTAATTAATGTGACTTATATGTTTTGAATTTTGTAAAACGGACTTCATTTTTGAATTCAGAATATCAAATATAGCTTAGGGTGAATTTTTGGGATTTTTCTGAAAAACTTCAATTTTTGATGAATAGTGAAACCACTAAGTGGTACTTATAAAAACCGATTTTCCGTTTAAATGAAATTTTGACATCATTGTGTTTTGATTTTCAAAAATCCGACATACATGGTTTTCATTAAGAAGTAAAATGTGGTTCAATGAGATTAAAATAATTTTTTGGTGAATAGTAACTTATTAAGTTTTTAATCGCGATTAGTGGTAATTAGTGTAGTTTAAGGTAAAAATAATGCTTTAATAAAATGAGATGAGCTTGACACATGTCTTACCCTTATTTTTTGTATCATTTCCGACCAAGAAAAGCCATGGGTCAACTTGGGGACCCCATGGATCCACTTTGGTTGGGAAATGACATAAATAACATTTTATTTAATGTAAAAGTAAAATTGACACAAACATGATATGTTTTACTAAAACAATTTTTAAGTGGGGTTATACAAGTCATATTTTTTATTATAAATATTAATTGGAAAGATAAAAAGATTTTCTACATAATAGTATTTTTTTTATAATTTTTAGACATTAAATAAATTAAATTATTTATGACATAATAATGATGCAGCGATGACATCATTATTTGACGATTTAAATAAAATGGAAAGATAATGTAAAATATATGAACTAAACATGTCCAAAACTTATTGGATGAGTGGATTTCGAAGACTTATCACCTTATCCATGAATTATATCAATGTGGGACCTTTTGAAACCGAAACACATTTTCAAATAAAGTAATATTTCTTTACTTTCCAAAAGTGCCCCTCCCCTCCTCTTATAAAAGGCCCCCACCTCTACCTCATTTAACACACTCCTCAAGCCTTTGTCTCGGCCAAACCCTGCCCATTTACTCTCTCCAAATCCCTCTCCTCATCCTAGAGGATTACCTTTGGGCAGAATCCTTTCAAAGGAAGCCTTTAGGCTCAAATCAAAAGGAGTTACACTTTTAAAGGTAATTCATTCTCTCATGTCCATTTGTTTTATTTTGCTTCTCCAACCCCCTAAACTCTTTTTATTTACTTATTTTGTAACAACAATAGTATCTTCAATATACTAGGATGTTGTTATAAGATTTATTCGAGCTACACTCTCACACAACTACATCAAATGGTTAAAGAACATACGGTTTCCGTGGATGGTGAAATTCTGCCTCCCGAAACGATGATTGTTCAATACTCATTTAACACCTTAAAAGGTGGCCATTATGATGTCACTATTTTTATATATGATATATAATATGTTTATGTTTTATTTATGCTTATGTATTTTTCATTTTTGTCTTACCTTTATGTCTTCCATTATGGGTATACGCGATATCTTCATTTAAGGAAGTGCAGACTACCGCCCCCTCAAAGTGATTTGATTCGTTAAATACCATATTTGGGATGTATAAAGGATGGAAATATGATATTATATATGACATTATACTGGAATTATAATATACCTTTATATCATTATTATTCCATTCTATAAAATACGAAATAGAAATGAAAGTAGCGTTCTTGCGTACGTACGGCTTACCGTCTCCATGAACGGTGCATTTCATTTCTTACCTCTAAATGATTATGTAATGTTATAAATTCATGAAAGTACTGGATATAAATTACATATGTGATATCTACATAATGAATACAATTCTGGATATAATAAACATTTGGCCACACGAACAACATGTAATTGTAAGAAGTCCACTTTCGACTTAAGAACCAAATATCGGCAAAACAAATATTATTAACTTAAATGATTACATAATGTTTATGACATGGTAATAAGTGGTATAAAAGTAATAATGAACTTGAAAAAGGTTCTTAAGGAATTAGAAATTAACTCAAGTTTATTATTCAGGAGATTAAAGAACGATCGAGTCAAGTCGGACCCGAGGTAAGGGATCCTACTCTCTTTCTTTTTAAGTATACACTTTTATGTCATTCCTTTTAAAGCTCATATTTCTTGTTATTGGGATGATATTTTATATCACACTTACTGTAATTTTTATGTTCATGTGATGAGAGACCCTATTCTCTCTCATCAATCCATTTTGGAAGTTTTGAGTGGCGCCGTTAGGCTGCCGAGTTTTCGTAAGGGATTTTTCATCTCACTTTTATTCCCGTGAGATTTATGCTACAAATTCCATTGAGTGGTGTATGTACTGCCCATTATTCTAATCTTTGTGTAATATACTTTTTTTATGAGTATTTACATCAATTACCTATTGTCTTTCTTTCATGGGGTGTATGTTTTGAAAGATACCCAAGTCGGTAAGGGAACCTTTCACCCTCCTCTTTTTTTAAAAGACTTCTTTTATTGGGTCTTTTAATTTACATATTTTTATGTTGGGATATGTTCTCATACATCCTTATTGATGTTAATTTTATGTCCCAGTGATGAGATACACCTTTTATCTCTCATCAACTCATTTTTATGTGATGCCGTTAGGCTGTCAAGGGAACTTTTTAACCCAATTTCGATTTCTTTGGGTTCAACTTGTAGTCATTGAATATGTCATCCATTGAATATGTGTGAATGACCTTTTATTGTTTTACACTTAATATCCACTTATATTTGGTGTATATATATATTTTTCACACATATTTTTGAGATTTATTTGTCCTTAATTTAAGGATACCTTCTTTATAAGGGATTTCATCACATTTGACATTTCTATTGAGGGTTCATTGTTGTTATGCACCAATTCACTCTTATATGGTGTATATACTGTCCTTTGGAGTATTATATCATGAATCCTTTTATTCTCATGATATTATAAAGTTCTGACTAAATGTTATTCCTCGATTATTGTATTCAAGTGTCTCTAATTTTGGTAAAACCCCTTTAACCAAAATATCGCTTTAAATGTTTTAATTATTTGTTCTTATTAATATACATGTTTTCAAAATGGTTTTAAGGATTTATTTATATGGATATTAATGGTTTAAAATGTTAAAAGCTTCAAGGTGGTATGGGACTTCGTCTCAATCTCCTTTCGTTGAGGCATATTTTATTTTATACACAACTTTCTTTTATACGGTGTATAAACCCCTTTGACTTTTACGTTTATTCAAAAGGAATCTTTTTTATACGAAGCGTTTAATAAAGGATAAAAGGGAATGTTTTTGTCGTAGGTATTCGGCGACAACGACTTCTCCGCCGTCGTGACCGTTATTTGAGTTTCGGCTTCCTCTACAAGCCATACCTTCTTCTTAAAAGAAAAATAAATACCATGTTTTACTTTTCTTTTATTTTGGTATTGAAAATGGTTTTAACAATGTTTTTGTGTTGTATTGATATCTTGTGATTGAAATGTGGAAATGTTATGTTTCCTTTATGCATGTTTTA
Source organism: Viscum album (assembly GCA_963277665.1). Lineage (NCBI taxonomy): Eukaryota > Viridiplantae > Streptophyta > Magnoliopsida > Santalales > Viscaceae > Viscum > Viscum album. The sequence goes on from OY728164.1 coordinate 1,071,499,658, forward strand.
TGTGATACGATTATGTTATGGTTCTTGGGCATTATTATGAAGACGGGTGGTTCCGTGATAAACTAAGGGCGGGTGAGCCCGATATAGCTCTCCAATGCATTGGGTAACGTGAAGGAGTGAAACGTTAAGGTTTCTCCGAAGAGATTTAGGGAAGATACTGTGATGGGTATTCCAAACGTAACTAAGAGGGTTACTCCCTACGTAAGAATGTTATGAATGCCTCAAGTTACCTTTATGTATTATGTCTTCTATGATTTATTCATGATTTGATATGCCTATATTTTATGGGTAAAGTATGATTTCATTCTTATGTATATATGAACTCATGTTTCCTTTCCATATTTTTATAACCCTTACTGAGCTTTTTATGCTCATCCCAAGTTTTTTGAAATGCTTTTCACAGGTCAAGGGAAAGGTACATGATGTGACGATAGTGTCAAGGATGTGTCAAGAAAGAATCCGTGTTTTATTTTAAATAGGTTTCCATTGATGGGAAGAATGAATATTGTCTTTTATGTAACCACCTTGTTTAAATGTGGAATGTAATGAAAGTTTCAGGATCTAATTCTCTAAAACTCTAAACCTGAAAAGATCCTCAATGTGTAATCTTGTAATAACTCAAGTTTAAGTAAGGTTTAAGGCTGGGGCCTTATACATATCCCCCTATTAGTATGTGTTATCAGTTGGAATACTACGTCACCCCTACTAAGAATTATTGCATCATGCTTCCCTCGAACACACCATGGAAGGGTGCCCCTCCATCTCACATTAGAAATATATACAAGGAGAGGGACAAATAATAGGTGTTAACAAACTGATATCTCTTCAATGCCACCCACCTGACAATGCTTTCGTGGCACCCCACCACATCGCTAGCCTATTGTGCTTCATCATCTGACTGGTCCCACTGTGTAAATAATCAAGTGGTCAGGCACCCCTTTATCCTACATAAACAATCCATGAGGAAAAAAGGCTGGTTGATAGGCTCCATCTTGTCCATTCATATTTTAAGGACAAAAACTTAGTAGTGCCTTCATTTTCCATGATGTACCACTTTCCTATTACGTCGATCCATTTATCTAGTCCCTCTATGTCACATGTTTCTTACTAATGGTGTCCTAGAGGCCCTATAGGCCAAAGGACTTTGATGGCACAGAGGTTATGTGGCTCGAGGTCCCAAATCTATGGCTTAGAAACCCAAATCAAGTCAATAGTATTGCTGCTATAATACCTTTTATAGTACCTACTACAGTACTGTTACTAAAAAACTATTACAGTACCTTCTAAAATACCTAAACAAATCCTTCCCCCTTCTAGATTTGAACATGAGTTTTTCAAGAAAGGTTACAGGGTGTTTACAACTAATCCAAAGGCCAACTACTTATAAAATATAAAATATAAATACAATCTATATAAAATTTTAAACATTGACTATGAGAATAAAAAAATATTTGAAAATAAAAAATAATTTCATTGAAATAAAAAACATTATCCAATTATATTTTTATTTAATTTATGGATAATCCCTTTTTTAACTTGGTTAATAAAAAACCCATGCATGGTATAGAGGAACAAATTCCCTAATACTTATTCCAAAGGCCAAGTGTTATTGGCCCCAAACTGTAATAGCTACTCCCACCACCATGTCATTCAACCATGCAATCCTTCACCCTGAAGTTTCATCTGTAGTCTACCTCTAGGTCTGTGGTTATCCTTTATTCAAATGATTCATAGGGGTCTTCCCTAACACTATATTGAACTCCACCAGTTTGAATATTTTATAGCACTATACCAAAGGCCCAATATTTTGATCGGCTATAGGCCCTATGACCTGAAAGTCCATTTGTGATGAATAATACCATCACTATAGTATTCAGTTGCAGTACCTGCACTACTATTGTGCTACAATACCATGAAAATTCACCACCACTTAGATTTTAACTTGGGGTATAATATAGGATTACCAAAATAATTTAAATTAAAATAATAAACACAAATAAATTTAAATGACACAAAACAATATTATTTCAAAACTTAACATCTATACTCTAAAAAAATTCAAGTAAGAGACTTTGAAATCTTATAAAATATAAAGTATAGATGCAATATAAATGAAATATTAAACATTTAATGACCATAAAAAATTATTTAAAATAAAATAATTTTATAAAAAATAAACATTAATTAATTTAAATAATATAAAACATCATTTAAAAAAATAACATCTATATTTTAAAAAATAACTATGAATATAAATATTTGTGCTAGAATGATTGCTTATCATTTATTAAAATTTTAATCATATTATTATAAATTAGTATTAAATATATAAGAAATATATTTTTTATTTAATTTTTTTAAATGAAAGTATTATTTATATTACTATTAATTATTATTAACGAGTCTTAATTATATTATCATATTTTTTAATTAAATTAAATTTCTATTAATTATATTATTATTGAATATTAATTATAATTATATTATTAATTTAATTATTTTTAATTATTTTATTATCAATTATATTATTAATTAGTAATTATTTATGTTTTGGAACTACTATATTTTATGTTGATTAAATTATTTTTTTGTTTATTATTTTCAAAAATTTATTTATATTTTCAACTATTTTTTATTTTTATAGTTTATGTGTTATATTTTATTTTTATTGTATTTATATTTTAAATTTTATATCCATTCAAATTCACCTACTTGAAATATTATTATGTTTCAAGTTGATCAATTTGAAATATTATAAAATATAAAATATAAATGAAAGCAAAATGTTATCCAACACATAGATTTTACAAATAAAAAATAGTTGAAAAAATTAAGAATTTAGTCAAAATAGTATACATAAAATAATTTAAATAATATAAGATATTATTATTTCAAAACATAAAATTTATGCATAATTACACTATAAATTGTATTATTTTTAATAATTACATACAATAGTAATAATAATGAATTATATTATTAATCATTATTTATTTTAAATTAATAAATATTAACTACATTATTAGTAATTATTAATTATATCACCATCATTTATATTAGATATTAATAAAATTTTACAATATTAATGAGTAATTATAATATTATGAATTACATTATTATATTTTATTAATTAAGTTTTTTGTTCAATGGCCCGATGGAATTAATTTTTTATTTTATTTTTGGATAATATAATTTTTAAAGTGGTTGAGGGAGAACCCTTACATGGCTTGAAATCATTATGTAAAAAAGACACACATAGCCCATAGGCTCAATGTTAGAACCAATAGGGGCCTATATACCCTGAGAGGGGGGGGGGGGTGAATCAAGGTATGGAAATTATTTTTAAAATTCTTCCTGCCCCACTGGATCTTGAAATCTTTTTTACAAGGGTCACTTTTTTTGCACTTGTGTGTTTATTATGATCACTTCTTTTCTTCTTTATCTGATGATGATGCTTTGAATGCAATGCAGGGAAGCAAGAAGGCAAACACAGAGATTTTTACTTGTTTCAACCTCACTGGGCTACGTCCAAGGAGCATACAACAATGATGTGCTGTTGTACCAAATACACTAAGGCTCAATGAAAATTTACAATGTTCAGGATAGATCACTTCTATGCCCAGGCTCACTGCCTTTACAATGTTTAGGGTCAGCTCACTACTTTCCCAAGGGTCACTCCCTATCTCTCTCTCTCTGGCTCACTGCTGGTGGAGAGGATCACCTTCTTCCTCTTCCTTTGCTCACTGCTCTGGAAAGGATCTACTCACAGTTTATAGACCTGTAGGTCTCTTCATTATCACTAATGAATGCATATTTAACTATTGATAGATGCTCTGTTGACATTCAACTTTCACCCGTAGATGAATCTCACTTTGCACCGAAGGTATTGAGCAATCTTCCAGCTTCCACGCAACCTTGAATCACTGCCAGTCTTCAACCATACTTGGAACCCTTATCCAAGATGGCATGCAAGTCTCAGCGTTCAAGTTAAAACTGGCACACAATTCCACCTCAACCACTTGCGCGACACAAGCTTCTGTAACTCCAAACTTGCGCGACTCACACCCTTTTACGCCCAAACCAATATTGGCGCGCAACCACCAACTATCGCGATTCTTCAAAACTTGGCACTTAAGTGTCACCAAACCACTTGTGTGACACCTCCTTCTTTAACTCAAAAACTTGGGTGACTCCCTTCCTTTCTCGCCCAAACCTCCTTGGGCACGCAACAAAAAACTGGCGCGCGACTTCTACTTGCGTGACCACACCACCACTTGCACGACCACCACACCTGCGCGATGAGAGCTCTGATTTTTTATAAGTGTTGAAATCATCTTTAAATGAGGAGGGGTAGACCTCTATTTATAGGAATTTTTACACCCTTCATGATGGTGCACAAGTCTCCTCTCGATGCGCAAGTTTCAGCGCGCAAGTCTCTGCCGTGCAAGTCACTTGCGCGACCAACCCTAAAACTTGGGCGCCCCTTTTCCCTTTGCCATATTTTTATGTTCTTATCTTGAAAAAAATATGACATGAAAGTTTTTTCTCCTTCAAGTCAATGGCGCAAAAGTCCCTTTTCCAAAACCTCTTTTATCCATTTGTTGATTTTCAGGCCCAAAAATTTGACAAACACTAGAAAATGGCGCCACCTTGTATCTGCTCTTTTTGTACCACCTCCAGATCATCCATTCCTTTGTCGATGTTCTTGAATCAAACATGGATCGTTAACCACAACCCTTGAACTCGACATTCCACAAAGAAATCCCCTTTTTCAACAAATTTTTATGTCATGGTTTGCTTTGTCAACAATCACAACACAAATGTCCACTTTGTCAACAAACACAATCACCTCAAAAATGCTTCAATGATACCTTGAGGAATTTTTTCCCAACAATCAATAAAATAGAGGCCTAGTACATGACCGAACCAATGCCCAAGGATCAATACTGAAACAAATCCTTCCTTGTCTCATGTATCTATCACTCTAGCTTGTAGTCATAACTTCACATTTATGGTTATCCATCACTACCTCATTTACCTGGGGTCTTGAACTACTGTTTACTAGCTACTCCATGAATGAAACTTTATGTCCAACTGTCATCAAGTCCCTCTTTTTCATCTTTTGTTCTTCAATGGTCAAGTACTGCTTCAGCATGATATCCTTGGATTTGATCTGTGGTTCGGAGGCCCTATAGTCCGAAGGCCTACGGTGGACCAAAGTCCTTGTGGAATAAAGGCTCTTTTTTTTCATGAAATCCCATTGAAGATGAATAATATTGTTTCTACAGTACCCCACTACAGTACCTTCACTACTATAGTGCTACATTACTACTATAATTTTTCATAAATTCTCTCCCACCCAAATTTGAACCCTAGTCTGATGCAGGATTATGGGGAGTCCTTACCACTCGATTAAGCCCCAAACTACTTATTAATTACATTATTTTACTATTAATTAAATTATTAATGGATATTGATAACATTCCTATATAAAACCCGGGTTTAAATATAGGTGTTAGTGATTACCATAGTAATTGTATAAGTGTGAGTATTGTAGTAGGGTATTGTAGTAGCAACACTATTTATCTCACAAAGGCTTTCAGGCTACAAAATTTTGTATTTGGTACATAGGGCATCCAGACCATCATATGATGGGTCTTTGGGCTTATACTGGACCAACTTTTGACCTATGGAGTGAAAGTCGGTGTGAGGGAGGTCCCCTTCAAAGCATTTAGACACAAGATGGACATCAAGCATGGAAAATGATGATAAAAATATTAGGATTTCGAAAAATGAAAAAAAGGCCATGTGCACTTCTGCATGGGGTGGTTATGACAGGCTGTGGATGACTCTTCATGGTGTAAGATGGTGTGGGATTATAGTTGGAAATCAAGGTGGGGGGGATGTTGAATTTTGGACCTTTTTCTATAGGTCCTTTGAGCCATCAAATGTTGGAAATTTGGGCCATGTATTGCTCTATCTTTGAGTCATAAAAGAGTTCCCTATCAACACAATTTAAAATATTATTATCTAGATAATAAAATAAAAATTTAGTTTGAATGAATAGAAATTACATGATTAATCAAACTCATGATGATAAACATAGAGGAATGGGATAAGAGGATCCCTTTGCTTCCCAATGAATTAGGTTCCCTAATTCATCCAAGAATCATGAATCTTCACTCCTTTTCTTCGAATCATCATGCTAATCGGTTGGGATCATCCTCCTCATAGAGGAATAAGGATCATGAAAAGGATGGTTTTAAGGGACTCTACTATTTCTCTAGTTTTTCAAGGGTATCTTTTGTCCCTGTTTTGAATCATGATTTGTATAAAATTATTAAGAAAGGATATAATACACATGTATCATACTTGGATTATACTATTTTGGCTAGGATTGATTTTTGAAAACACTCAATAATTTCTTGTATTTATCTAATGAAAGGTATGATGTCTTGGAAATTTGTTTATCTTGTTTCCCAATTAGCTAATATTTGGGGATTTATAGAATTCAAGTGCGTATCCCTAGGATGTGGATTCTTCCAAATTTTATTCCCTTTTTTATATCTCAAAGGATGTGCATGGGGTATAGGATCCATCAATCATAGTCCAACTTAATTGGGTCTTATGACATGGTGATATTTTTTATGAAATTTTCCCTATAACTGGCATTTAAATTAGGATGGACCGTGCTACTAAAATTGTTATTTATGGCCATTATGCATATTTTTTGGTGGAGTTTGATTTAAGTTACACATTGATTGATAGAGTGGTTCTATCCACACCACATGATGTGATTTGTATTAAAATTGAGTTTGAGAAAACACCACCATTTTTTTATTGTTGTAAAATTGTTGGATATTAAAAAACTACATGTAGAAGCGAACTAGCTTATTATAACTATTAGACTAAAGGTCATGATATGCAACATTATTGAAGTAGGAAAACTTAGGAGACTTTTTAGTGCACTGATAATTAATGTAAGAACCCTACTGAAAATGATGATGGTCTTTCCCTTGCTTCTAAGATTGTAAATCCATCATTTTGACAGACTCAATTTATTGATGTTGGGTCTACTGAGGATACTCGAAGGCTTTATAATGAAGGTCCCTCACTAAAGGATGGATACATAGCTTGATATTCCTTTGGGCTTGTTTATACTTCTTAAATGAATGGTAATTCCTCTTTATATTGGGCTGATATTCTAGAAGATAATCAATTTTCCATTAATGGTACTATATGAAAAGATGTATTAAATGGATTATCCATTAAAGATGTTCTCTCTAGGGATATTAGGTGAATATAATGATGAATCAGATGGTATTCAAGCTGTCAAGGAACATTCTATATAGAAGGATGTATATTTTAGATTGTGGCCAGAGCAGATAATGGTCAATGCCAAAAGTCAAAAAGGTAAGGATAATATGGATGATTCCATATCAAGGAAGACTAAATCCAAAAGGCCCATAAAATCTTCATGAAAATCAGCATCTATGAAAGGCAATGAGAAGGTTATTCTTCTTACTCACTCCTTTTCTTTAGAGCATACTAGTTTTTACTTGGGATCTATGGGTAGGACATTAGTTTGTGAATCTGCTGCTTCTTCCTCCTCTCATATGAAGGCTACCTCAATGAGATGTATCCATGATAAATTTTCTAATTCTACCTCTAGTGGAAATAAAAGTCATTTGGATCTTGGAATACCATATAAGTCTTATCATGGAAAAAATATTCCTTCTTCTAAACATTATTACCCACTTTTTTGGGAATAGTGTTGCTAATAAGGCTAGGACATCTGGACATTTATCCAATGGGATGCCCCCTAATAGCTCTATAGTTTTTCCTTCCATAGACACTTCCCCCTAACCTTCATGGATGGTGGAAGATATAGAGGCCAAGATAGATCCCAGTAGTTCTCATTTGGGCTCCGACCATGTATCAAGTGGGATGGGAGTCTCTATGAGCTATGTTATAAGGCCTGGACATGATAATAAAGTCTGTGTTTTAGATACCGGTGGTACTAAAGATCATGCCAGACTAGGTTTGGTTTTTGAAAATGCTCAAGGAATGGAAGAAAATTTTCTTGTCACCCCTTTCATAACAAGGTTAGGTGAATCCAAAGTTACAGGGCCATCTGTTGTTCTAATAAGCAGTGTTCCAACTCAGACTCTAAATGATAAGGTAAATAGGAATATGAGTACTCATAACTCTTTTTAAGTACTTGCTTCTACCAGTAGCGATGATGATGGTAAAAAGTGATGGTGTGTTTGGAGATGAAGTCATGAAGGCTAATATTGTTTCTAATCTCTTGGATGATGGTGGTGGGCTATGGATGCAGGTCAAGATATAGAGGAGGGGATAACATCCTTATGGCAGGGGTGAACACCTCACTCACCAGAGTATGACTACTCATTCTCAAGTGGGTTGATGACTTTTTTGTTTCTATTTTCTATGGAATTTATCAGTTTTATATGTTCCTACACTTTTCAACTTTTTATTTTCAATAAAGAGGCCTTTGAGCCTCAACCTTTTAAAAAAACCAAAATCACGGTTTCAACTATTTCTATTATTTTTAATTATATTATTATTAATTAAATTATTAATCTAAAATTATTTATCACACTAATAACAATTATTTATTATATTACAATTGTTTTTTAATTAATTAATAATTAATTATGTTATTAAGAATTATTAATTATTTTTTAAATATTATTAATTATCATTAATTAAATTATTAAATATTTATATTTAATAAATATATTAATAATTGATAATTAACTACGTTATTAATAATTTTTAATTATGTTATTATTATATATTATTATATATTATTCATAAATACTAATTACATTATTCATAATATTAATTATTTATAATAACTACATATATATATATATTATTAATAATTAATAATTAATAATTATTTTTTTATAATTATTAATTGCATTATTAAATTTTAATTATATCATTAACTATGTTAATTTAATTACATTATTAATAATTAATAATTTTATAACATTATTAATAATAATTTTTAACAATTAATTAGGTCACTAATTGTATTATTAATTACTAATTAATTTTTTATAAATAATAATAATAGTTACTAATTACTTTTAAATTATTTTAATAATAATTAATAATTATAAGTTTTATTAAATTAGTAATTAATTAGTTGTTTTTAATTATTATTTATATTATAATTTATTTACTAATTCAATCAATGGTAATTATTTATTACATTACCATTTAATTATTAATTACATTATTAAAATTAATTATACATAATTATATATTTTTTATTAACAATTATTAACAGTTTTAATTATATTTTTAGGTATTATTATTAACTCATTATTAATAATATTATATTTTTATTTGAATATGATGGAATAGGGGAGTGTGAATCCCACATGGAAAACCTATAGGAGATGAAAAGGAGGACTCTTCTATAAAAGGGAGGGTTGGTTGGAGGTTTAAGTTGTGTAATGTTTTTGGTATACTTTATTCAAAATAACTCCCAAAAAATCTAAATATTGTTTTAATTATATATATATGTGCAGTTAGGGTGGTGCCTGAGTGGTAAACACCTTGTAATCCTACATAAAAAACCCAGGATCAAATCTGGATGGTAGTGAATTTTTGAAGAACTATAGATGGTACTGTAGGAACTATACTATTCATCTTAAATGTGATTTCATGCCAAAAATGGACCTCTAGGCCACTGATCCCCTAGGATATCCATCCATAAAATAGGTCTTTGAGCCTCTAAGACTCCAGGCTATCATCAATGGGAAACAAGTGACATGTAAATACTAGAAAAACGACTTGTTACAATAGGCAGATAGTGCAACATGATGACATGTAGACGCCATCAGATGGATGACCTCAAAAGAGGGATGAGTACGCTAAAACCTATCAACCAACCATTTATCACCACATATTTCCAATGTGAGATAGATGGGTTTTTTTACACATTACTATCAATGAAGTGGGACCAGTCAAATGATACAATGAAACATGTAAGTGATGTTACGAGACAACACATTGGCATCACCGAGTGGGTGGGTTGAAGGATAAATACATGTGATGAAACCTACCATTTAGCCCTCTTACATCATGAATATCTAATGTGGCATGAAGGGGTGACCTGCAATGGTGCATCAGACCAACATGATGTAATGACTCTTGGTGGGTGGGGGGACACAACTTTAATTTTGGTAACATGATTTGATGACTACTGATAAGGGGCAGTGATGTATAAGACTTGTGACAAGTAATGATGTAGACTACTCATTCGAGGGGAAAACATTTATTTATCCTTCAGGTCATTGGGCCTTTGGGCCACCCATTTTCTAACACCCCTATGCCATTTTGACTATGGACCATGTATTTTAATAAAATATGTCTAGTTGTTGCTTGAAATTTGTTATGGGAAGGGATGAAGCTTAACACACTAGGGTGCCTAAATATATGTGTTGTTTGGTTGCTTGTAATACCCTCTATATTAAATTATATATATATATATATATATAAAACATTTTTTTTAAAAATAAGAATGTGAAAAAAGGTACATTCTATTTAATTTTTTTAAAGAAGACGCTGAGCGAGAAATCACATTCTTTAAAAATTTTATAAAGAAATATCTTTCTCATTCAGTGCCTTCTTCAAAGGGTTTATGAAGAAGGTTCATATTGAGAGATAACATTATTTATAACCTTTCCAAATATGATTATTTCTCATTCAACAACTATCCTTAAACTAAAAATCTACCATACTTCAAGAAATGGTTTCCTCAATTCCCTATTTTGGGAATTTGTTTTTGTTTTCATTAAATGAATAAATTTCCCCCACTGAGTCCCAAAAATTTATCTAAGAACCTCCAATGGGACCATGACACCATACACATATTAGGAATCCACCAAAGTAAAGTCACTAGGTAATAGAATTATGCCTTCACATCCCATCCCTACAGTCACTAGGAAATAGAACATCACCTTCACATCCCATCCCTATGTTGACATCAAATATAGTCGACCCTTCAGAAGTATTCCACCATGTTAGAAATTATAGATAGGAACAAAGGTGTTTTATGAGAGAATCAGGACAAAGAAAAAACTTTATCCTCCTCCACCATCTAACGTGAACAAAGGGGGAATCACTGAAGACCTAAATGAAGTATAGTATCCCAAGATAACCCACACTATAAGAAAAAAGACATGAGTAAAAGTTTTTCTTGGAATATGTGGTAGTTTTAATCATTCTCATTGATTTAAAATGGTTACATAAACTATCAAATTTTTCTGAGTATCCCATTAAATATTGGTAGTTTTTTTAATTAGTAGAAGTCCCTGAAAGCCACTATAGATCCATGATTAGTGGCAGTTATGAAATTTCTACTAAAATGAATACACTTTTTTTAATAGTTTAATATAATATAACAATCATTAAAACCACCTCCAATAAATTCATGGTGGTTTAATTCATTTTTTTGTTTTTTATCTAAACTAGCAACATTTATAACCACCACTAATATATTAGTGATAGTTTGTCAACATATAGAGGTGGTTTGTTAGTGAGTAACAATGGATAAAACTATTTCTAATTATATTGTAGCGATTTATTTTATTAAAATCAGTTTACAATGTTACTATATACAAAAAATTAGTATGTTACATCATCCTTATAAATTTTCTACTGTCTATAATATAAAATAAAAACATATCTATAGGGTAAAAAATTCAATAATTTCAGTACTCAAACAATTAAAACATAAAAAGGAAAATATTTAGATACATTATATGCCAATATTTTTCAAACATAAAAAATATTTTTTTATGTTAGACACTGTAAAAACAAAAAATATAAGTTTTCATTACAAATACAAGACATGAAAAGGGGAATCCAACATTAACCCTACTCCCCTAAGTCCGGCTGGTTTCCCCTAGATGATCCATGCTCTTAATTTTTCTATAGGATACCAACCTTCAATTCATTTTTTTGTGTATTAAATAAAATTTAGAGTCTAAATTAGTTTTTTATATAGTTCATAAAAAATATATTTACAAAAATTATCATAATAATATAAACATATAAAAATAAATGTATTATATTAAGTACCACTCTAGTTTTTTGAACCGAAGATGAAATTTCTGTAAGAAATTTCCCAGTTATTACGTAAAATAGAGTTACCAATACTTAGACTTAGCTTTTATTGGAATATAAAATAACAAACTATAGATATTTTTTTATTTACTTTCAATTATTTATTAAAAATATCATTCTTCTAATTGATGAGAATATACCTCCAATCATGATATGTGATAGGAAGGTACAACCTCTCACATGCTAAATAACCTAATATCCACCCATATAATCCCATGAAATAATATATATGAACCCCAAACATGTCAAATGTCACAAATATTTTAAAATTTATCAGCCTCCAAACATTTGATGTATTCATGTTTTTTTATTGTTATTATTTGAATTTGTTTAATAAATATATTCAATAATTATTATACTAATGTAATAATTTATTTTTTCACATTAAAAATTATATACTAATAATGATCACCCTTAAGTACCCTTATGATGGTAACTATGAAACCATATTCTCAGTTGATGAATGCTAATCAACTACTCCATCAGATCCCTTTGATATCCCTAAAAGAGAATGCTATGCACTAGAAGTAAAGACCATACTTGATAAATATGGAAGTATATCATATAATATAAAATTATGTAAAGGGGAGCATACCAAAAGTAGAGAGTATACCTGATGTAAGTGAGAGAATATTAGATGATCCACCCAACGTCGCAGGAGTTATGGAAGATTGGTTTATATCTTTAAATTGTTTTTTTATTTTCACTCCTATATCCAACAATAATATTAAACAAGTTAGAACATGATATATGATATAAGGTAGGAAAATATTTTTATTTTTTTTAAATAAATTATTTTAATTCATGTATTTTAAATAAACAAATAAAATATAAGTTAAAGGAGGACTTAAAATACAATCAATCAATTCATCATTGACTATATTATTATCATCCTCCACCATTAACATGATTTTATCACCTTCACCCTCCCTTGAAAGACGTAACATTTCAATATCATTGTGGATTTATAGAACAATCTCTTGTTATTGATGGGGTTTGATGTCATAAAATTTTTTTTTAACTTCATCACTCATATCATACAAGTCTCTCAGTTGAACATGGACTACAACACTCCACCCTTAATCAACTCTGTCATCCACAAAATATACCATTTTAGCTCATGAAGACAAACTATATGGGTTATGTTTTTCATACTAATAGTTATTAATCAACCAAGATAAGTTAACAGAAGTAAATTGTAACAAATATTTCCTTATACCCCTATAAATATCAATCCACTTGAGTTTGAATAATATAACAACAAAATTTCCATGATAATTTAATTCGATAATTTCAATCAACTTTCTATAGTATCCCAAGTCTATGATTTTTTAAGATGCTAATATTTTTTGTTTTTAACCTTATCTGATCAAAACTGTATAAAACTTAATGCCATTAATATTATAATCGAATAATCTTGTAGACCACTTCAAAGGTCCTTGAGCCAAATATTTCAAATCATATGACACTCCAACTCAAATATCTTTTTTTAAAATATTTATATATATAAATATAATATATTATTAGTTACATAAGATAATTATATCAACATATTATGCATAAAAATTGATTATGATCTTACATGACATGGAAACCAATCAATAATTTCATTGTTAATGGACTTTGTTATCTCTCTATCATTTTTGTGTTCAAATCCAAATTCATCTCTTTTTTTCATCTTAAAATATTTAATAAAAGTATGTACAATATAAATATTAAGTATCACATATCTATCCTCTATTATGAACTCTATATATGTTCTTTTATGAACTCTATTTATTTCAATGAAACTAATGATATTTTCACAACTTGATGAGCTAATGTTGGAAAGTTTGCTAATTTACTCTAGGATTGAAATTGATTTGTATTATCATCAACACATCCAACTCGATTGAATAATGTCTCAATATAATCTAACTACCTTAAAAAAAGGATGAGACACTCTAACACCATATAACCTTTAGAAATAGATCCTTCTGGGTGAGATTCATTTATCATAAAATACTTCAATTGTATTATATTCATAATGAAAAAATAACATATCAAAATGAGCCACATATGCGTTGGGGTTGAAAAATTTATTTTAGTAATCATAAAAAGTAAGATAAAAATAACTCTATATGGGATACATTAATCAATAATATATGAGCCCTCTAAATTTAACTTCCTCAATCAAATGCATAGTTATATGAATCATCACAATGAAAAAATGGAGAAAATATCACCTACAAATGAAAAAGTGTTATTAAAATTCTATTTTAAGTAGTAATCATAAAAAATTAAGATTTCAATACCTCTCTATAGAATACACCAATAAATAGTATATGGCCCCTCTAACTTTAACTTCCCAAATAAAATATATAGTTATATGAATCATCACAGTGAAAAATAATGGAAAATATTATCTTCAAATGAAAAAGCATCATTACAATTCCTTCGTGAAGTTTGTCAACCTCAATGGGGTTTAAAGATTTCTCACAAATCTATGTGATGAGTGTAAAAAACTAAATTACAACTGCTGTTATTTTACAAGGCAACAATTTATGAAATTCAAAATGTATAATTTTTCCATTAAAATATGTGATTTATGGATTTTAATTCTATGTAACTTATGATGTTTCAAGTCAATATATCTTGAAATGTTACTTGAATATCCATCAGGTAATTTCACATTTTCAATCTTTGAACGAAAACATCATTTTATTGATTTTTTAATGAAACAACTGCTAGATGATACTTTCCATCATTATTTTCTCACAAACTATGATTTATATTCATTTCTTCTAAGTCCTTATGAGTATAAAGATGATCTTTTGATTTACCCTGATCATTCAATATTAAAAAAAGCAAATCTTCATGTGCATTCTTTTCAATGTGCATAAAATTAATATTATGATGTAATAATTGAAATTACAAATAATTAAATTTTTTAAAAATATCCATTTCTTCCATTATTGGGTACCAACTATATCTGATGAGATTTGAACCTTTTTCATAGAAACCTTCAACTGATACTATTTCCCAACTTGTGCATCATTAGTTGACAATTTTGACATTATTTATAAATCCAATAATTTTTTTTGGTTGTATTAACACATTTTTTCCATCGAATCATGTATCATTAAAATAATATCTATGAGATGCATCCAAGAATAAATGATGAAACATGAAACACCACTTTTTGTATATGGTATCCCTGTAGGATCTAAGTCAAAGTTATAAAATGGGAATGTTTGGATAGTATGAGTGTTCCAGTCAAAAATGTTTCCTGATCTAGGTAAATCATTAAACATACACATTAGTGTAATATGCAATTTGAGTATTTCAGTTTTTTATGAATCAAATGTATTGACACCAATTTCCCATTACTCTTGTAATTATTCTATAAGAAGTTGGAGGTATACATCAATTTCATTTGCAGACATTTGATTTCCTAGAATGATCATTTAAATAATGAAATAATATTATTTCATATACATAAACATAAATAGATTCTAAGAGATCAAAATAATCATCAATATGCTATAAGTTATACTTAGAGTCATGAATGGATTAAATTTTTTAGTATCCAATACCAAATGCACATTCCTAATATCTGAAGAGAAATTTGGATAAAAATAATCAAAGGATTTATAAGATTTCAAATCTCTTTGATTTTTTAAAAATCCATCATTATTGTTTTCCATAATATGAAACTTCATTTTCTCTTCTATTTTAGAAGACATGAACAATCTTTTCAATCTTGATTTTAATGGATAGTAATGTAAAAATTTCACTATAGTTTTATTCCTCTTCTTATTCATAGTACATTTATTCACACTTTCATCATGATTCACCTATTTCCATCTATAATTATGACATCTTTTACACTCCTCTATATTTAAATATTTTCCCCAATACAGCATGAAATTATTAGGACATGTATTTATCTTTGAATAAATTTGGTCAAGTTTTTCAAAAAATTTCTTCATATCATAACATGATTGAGGGATATTATCTTGAAAAAATGCATCATTCAGTAACTCTAATATCACTAAAATTTATTTTTCTATAATTCTACATAAGAACATGATATGATACCAATTTAGTAGAAATTATTATTTTTATATATGATACATCCTTCACACAACTCCTGATTTCCATGTTTCACTAATTCATAAAACTAATTTGATTGCTCAATTACCTTCTCTCTTATATTAATCTCTAGGAAATCAGAAAGTGAATCCACTGATATGTTACAATTTTCATCATTCCATGTGGTGTGGAAAACATCATTAATCAGGTTCTGAATTTCATTCTCCATAATAAAGAAAATTGGTTGATCATTCTAATGATATTCACACATAAAACTTTCTACAATGTCGAATTCCAAATGCCAATTCCATCTCGTATATACAAAAACTACATATATATTGTTAAAATCACATCTTATTGTTTATGTGAATCATAAATGTTCATTTTTTTTCACTTTATCCTTTATACTTTAATTGTTTCTTTTAAAATTATTTCATTTAAAAAGTTAATTACATCCTCAAAGAGTTAATATTAAAAATAAAACAAAATTATATAATGTGTGATAACTAAGAAATATTGAAATGAAAATACTATGATATCAAATGAATACCAAATCATTGAAGTTTAAGTAAATTACTGAATAATTATATATATATATATTTAATATTTCTATATATGTTCTATATATAAGTAAACATATAAAGTGAACCATGTAGAAAGAAAAACACAGTAATTTGGTACCACAGTGCATGAAACCACTTGTAAGTTATTGCCCCTATCAAAACCAAATCTGTGGGAAATAGGATTCCATCAACAAGATATAGGACACCTCCAGATCGAGGAAGGCAGTACATAACTGCTTAGGGAATACTAGATCAAGGGGAACCAATGATAGTGATTCTTGGGTCAACTAAAATGATATCCACCACTGGAGGGTTGGGATCCACATAGATGTGAACAATAAGAAGAACCATCATCTGGATGAGTGAAAAACAAAAGAATCCACTTTATGAATAATTATACTTAGACGATACAATTGAAAGAATTATGATGATGATTTTTGGGTTATTTTTAAAAACATTAACCAAAACTGTTATTTTTTCCAACTAATATGAAATATAAAAAATATTCCATTCATCATAATATAGTTATATTATATCTAAATATAAAAATAATTTTAAGTAATTAACACATTAACATCGCCACCCCAGTTACCAATCACCAACTCGAGGTGGAACTACTATGAGATTTGATATGTTCCACCTCATATTACAGAGTAATTCCACTAGAAGTGAGGTTATATGATCTATATTGGGGAATCTATACTGTTGATATTGAAATCATAAAATGACAAACAAATAATACAATATCCATAAACATAATGTCAGAGTGCACATATGAAATTTTTATATTGGCATGCTAACTTTAAAAATAAACACAAAAGACATTCATTATCAAAATGAACCCATGATATAAAAAGTGAGTCATATAATAGAAAAGAGATAACCTGATGGGAAAATTATATATAGGTATATATAAACAAAACAGAATACAACAAGGATATGCTGCTATAAGGTTCCTAGCTCCATCTTCTTTATGTCACCACTATCCCATCCAACTACTCCTATTATACCACTTATAAATTTTTTTTTCACAACCTATATATTCTAGTCATATAGATTACACATCCACCACGGTGAATATTTAAGGTTTGAGAATAAATCTCAATAGGTAACCACCAAATACTCCCTAATATCACTATAAAAAAAATTAAATTAGTTGCATTTTTGTCCATATTTTATTAACATCTTGGATAATTTTTTATTTAGCCGTACTTTCATAAAAATGTGGCCAATTTAGTTGTGTTGTTAGAAACTTTTTAAAACATCACAAATTTACATTTTTTTTAAAACATGGATAAATTAAATAAATGATAGTTATTATAACACACATACATATTAATTTATATATTAATATATACATGAATATATAAATTAATAATTATATTTATATTAATATATATAGACATATTAATAACATTACACATATAATTGTATTATATTGAAATAAAAACAAATGTTATTTATATAAAATTAATATACACATACATACATACAAATAAACACACAAACCAAAAGTTAAAACAAAATTATAATTAATTAATAATAACTAAATAAATGATTAATAATATATATATATATATATAATTATAATTATATTAATTTATATATATCTATGCTAATTTATATTATAATATGTATATAATAATAGATATATTAATTTATATATTAATATATAAAAACATATTATAACATAAATATATATATATACATGTATATATATAATATATAATAACATATATATTAATTTATATATAAATATGTAATAAGATATATATTAATATATATATAAATATATAATAACATATATAACATATATTAATTTATAAATATAATAAATTATATATATATATATATATATATATATATATAAATTTATGTGCACATATAGAAATATATTAACATATATACTATTAATTATTTATGATAAAAGGGATTACAAGAAACCAAACAACATAGACACTGAGATATCCTAGTGGGTCAAGCCTCATCCTTCCCAATAAGGATTGAAAAA
Source organism: Viscum album (assembly GCA_963277665.1). Lineage (NCBI taxonomy): Eukaryota > Viridiplantae > Streptophyta > Magnoliopsida > Santalales > Viscaceae > Viscum > Viscum album. The sequence continues at coordinate 1,071,518,474 of OY728164.1, forward strand.
CACATACTAGACCTATTTTTATTACAATAAATGATCTAAAGGATAAAAGACATAGAGGTCTTAAAACATGGGTGGCTCGAAGGCCCAACAGTCTGAAGGCCGAATGCATGGTTCCCTCAAATGATCAACTAACATCATGATATGCCACCAATAATTTTATTTTTATCCCCCTTTCAGTAGTCATCACACCATGATACCATTCTAAAAGTTGTGTCGCATCCACCAAGAATCGTTGCATCGTGCTGCCCTCCAACACATAGAGGCACACAATCCTTATAAGTAAAAAGTATATTAATTTATATATATAAATATAAATATAAATATAAATATATTATTTTTTATTTATATAAAAATATATTAACACATATATAAATATATATTACCACCTAATTTAGACAGATAAAAAGAACTAATGTAGTGATTTGTGCATTTTCTGGGGACTTAAAAGTTGGAGGTTGACCTTAATTTTCTAATATGGGAAGGAGGGTCAGAGAACAGTGCATTTAATGACTAGGCATTGTTGGTGCATGATGTGGGGGGTGTGGGAGCATTGTAGTGGCAAGGAAATGTGTTTCCAGTGTGGTGATGTGGGAGTGGGGGAGCAGCTAGGGGTGTGTGATGCATGGATGTGATGAGGGGTGATGCATGGTCGGGAAAAAGGGTGGTTTAAAAATAAAAAATTAAAATTTAAAAAATATTCTAAAATTTGATATTAAAAATAAAAAATACATTTACCCAGATTTATAGAAACATAGATAAATGTGAGTCACTTATCATCACCTCATTTAACCGCATTTCTATAAAACATGGGTAATTACATTAGAGATGTTTATAAACGAGGATAAATGATGCTTTTTATAGTTAATATGACATAATACACTACATGAATGCATGATAACTAGAAAAATAAGTAGAAAAACACATGAAAGAAATAAAGTTAGGTCATCATATGCTAACCAAACTACCATGACACCTAACGCTATCAACTTTGTACATTAATAGGGAATCATATAATCATATTTTACTCATGATAATTTGGTGTGAGTGTCTCTAGGGGATGATGAAGGGGTGGGGGAGATTATGAGGATGCATGACCTATTAGTGATGTAGAGGAGGGCCACCAAGGGTGCATGACAAGTGGTGTGATGAGGGGTGATGCATGGTCGGATTTTAAGGGTAGTTTAAAAATAAAAAATTAAAATTAAAATTCACTCTTATAAAATTTTATATAAAAAATTAGAAATACATTTACCCACCTTTATAGAAACACAGCTAAATGTGATTCATTTACCACCACCTCGTTCAACTCCGTTTCTACAAAACATGGGTTATTACATTAGTGATGTTTATATACATGGATAAATACAATTTTTAGTGTATATTCTATAATAAACTACATGAATGCATCATAATTAAACAAATAAGTGAAACCGAACATATGAGTAATCAATTCATGTCATCGTGTGCTAACTAGACCACCATGAAACACAATGTTGCTTACTTTATCCTTTGATAGTGAATAATATAATCATATCAAACTCATGCTAAGATGATACCCTGATCCCTATGCTAGTCTAACCATTTATATAGTAGTTATAACACCCTAATCTCTAGGTTGGATCAACCAACAAAGCAATATAAGAAAATCCTAATGGTATTATAGGATATAATTAGTCTATCCATTAAGTTTCATAGAATAATAGCCAAATGTTGTATTGAGATCTATATAGAATGTCCATTAGGTATAACCAATAAATACCCATATGGCGTCCCAAGCTCTAATTAGCTTGGCCACCAGGCATAATGGAATACTAGGATGGTGTCTCGGGCTCTAGTTAGTCTATCCATTAGGTATTATACCCAGAAAAGTATATTGACTCACTATACTATCTTAGTATCTGATCAAACATCAATAGAGAAGCTTCCATCTACAAGAATTCTATATCACATCATAATCAGGATAAAAAAAATTATATATAGTACAATTCCCATTTCAAACACCTAGACAGTATCCCACATATACTTAACACTGAGATATTGACTAAACATTTCTATCACTTAGATAATGACCAACATATCTCATTTTTACCACACAATGACTTAAAAAACTTAGAATAAGTCATCCTAGATATATCCCAACACAAACATTATCATTCAACCACCCTCAATCCCATATACTAAAATATGTTAAGTCATACTAGAACTCTTAAGGTATGTGAAGATGAATCAACCATCCATCCTATCTTTCATAAGTTAAAGCATCTCACGTAGTCTTATAGGGACTGAACCAAATACTTTTTCTACATTACTAACCAATAAGAAATCACATCCTTGGTGATTTCTTAGATAATGGATCTAGCCCATTCTTAAAAAATGTTTAGGAACATAAGGTGAATATATCACTGGACCTCATATCAAGAACTTACCCAGGTTAGAATCTTATCTAAGATTAATAATACATGAAATAGTTCTTGCCTAAGTAACACACCTTAATTCCCATAATCATAAACTTTTTTGAGAACCCAATGTCTATAAAACATATTATTTTACCTCTAATGGAACCAACAAGGTGGAACCATCATAAAAAAACCCTGTATTTGATGGACCGTGTATTCATGTGAGGTAATTTAGGTCCAAATTTGATTTATCCATGTAAAATTGGGTGTTTTTTATGTGTCGAAGGGGTCAGTGAAGGCCTAAGGGTTAGATTAAAAAATTATCCTAGGTGCAGAGCTTTTTATTTTGATGAAATAGGGCACCGAGTACTCTATAGTCTTGTATCAAGTAATAAATGTGCTAGGAATAGGAAAAGTTAAGCCCTATAAGTTCATTGGGTGGACAAAAAATTTAGATCTGGTACTTGGTGGCTAGTGGAAACCTAGTGGTAGGGTATATGATATCCGACACCCTTAGTTTTTTTTAAATTTTAATTAAATTAGTTAATTTTTTTAATTGAATGAAAAGAGAGGTGAGCCTAATTTTTGGCCATTTGACCATGGGAGATTACCTCACCCCTCTCATGTTGTTACTCGCTTCCCTTAAGGCATTATCACCATTATTAATTAGTTCTTCATGCGGCCTGTCCCTAGGAATCATGGAAGGTAATTCACTTCATCCATTATCTTCAATTTCTAGTTTTGTCTCTATTGTGATGGATTTTGGCTAATGTATTTATTTTAGGTATTTTTCTCTGATTTCTCAATCTCTTCATCCTCAGATCAAATTAGGATATAGGATTCAACATTAGTCTATTTTTTGTACTAGCTAGGTGGTGCATAGATTTTTCCTTTTGTATACATGTTTTAATGCGTCATGATATTTATGGTTGTGGGTAAACCTGTGTGTTCGACTCAGAATGAAACCAATTGAATTTGTTTTCTATTTGTGTGAGATTCTGAGGGGTAGTATCATGTGGATAATGGAAGGTATTTTCAAGGTATTTCTTTTTCTTTTTTGGTTGTGAGTCTTTGGGTCTTGGTTGATATAATGATTTGTGTTGTAAAGTGATGATCCTTATAATTTTGTACTTGATGTGGTTCCTTAGAAACATGATTGGTGCAATCCATGTGTCTATGGGGTGATGTGGTTTAGTGGTATGTGTAACAGTGATATCTCATTAATTGATGGGGGTGATTGAGGTTTATCAAGTTATTGTAGTTAGTTAATGGTGATGCTGCTCACCCTAGGGATGAGGTTGTTGGGTTCATGTGTACATAGGATAGGGACCAAGTGGTGGTGTTGAACACTATTTTTATGGAAGTATCCTACATAGATGAGAGGATTAAGTTGGATGATATTTATCATTGGTTTGGATATAGGATATACCATAGGGATGTAAGGATAATACATGTGGTGGTTTAGATAACTAGATGGGGGAGGGTGCTTAGAGAGTTTGGGATTATTAAGGCTATTGAGTAGATGGTTGGAATGAGAGTTGGTTGACCATATATATTTGTGGAATGGTATATGGGAGTTCTTTAGGGATATTATATCTAATGGATTGGAATAACTGCATGGGTTGTGAGTGGGTGTGTATCATTGTGTAGTATGGAATTGGTCAGGAGGACCAAGGACACTTCCAGTTTGAAATACTATAGTTATATCATCCCAATCCAAAACTAGCTAAAACTGGTAAAGTGAACATCCAATGTTGGTCAAGAATGGAGTGGAGTGGGTATTTTGGACTAGTTTGGTTATCATTATTGTACTTTTCATACACTTGTATATGTATAGATATTATCTAGGGATACTATTGATGGTGGCCTACTGAGTTCATACTCACACCCTAAATGGGTCCTTTGGGATTCATGAAAACATTATGGTTCATGACATAAGAAATATTAAGAAATCTAAAACTAGTGCATAGTAGGATGAATGTGCAGTAGATGTATGAGAAATATGTTGTTGGCTTTTGGAGCATGACCGAGTGAATCCTTGATGCCTAGATGGGTTGTATTTGGTTTTTTAAGTATGAATATATATGATCATCCTATGGGAGATATATATTACTTATGTATGAATTTCATGGAACAATAGTTTTTTCATCTTGAACACTATGTGTTATATTTTGGGTTATACTTCTATTGATTGATTGTTAATTACTGATGTTTTGTTTCTATTGAGGGTTGTGTTATTTTATTTACAGAGGGAATAATCTCAACATTATTACCTTATAGACCCCCATTTGGAGTTAGAAATATATAGCATATGGATAATGTTCTTGAGCTCAGTGGCTCTCCACTTTAGGTTCTGTTTGGTTGATCTAGTTAAAGGATTATACATTGTAACTCTATCTTTGATATACGATTCAATGGAAACCATCCCATTGGGTATTTTATCACCTCTAATACTAATCCACACATGAGATAATACAAAAACCCTTAAGAAAAACATATTCCCACTATCAAACCACTCAAATATATAAAATATCATTTCTCATAAATACACTCCATTCCATACAAGCCATTATAAACTAATTCTATACCCAAACTCCTTTATATCATTATAGGAGGGAAAAAAGTTAAAATACCACAATACCTTTCTCTTAAAACCACTCACATGTGGAATAACTCACCTAACCAATAACTAGAAGTCCTAAACTCAATTGAACACTCTAACTATCACTCGAGATCCCATATTAAGATATTCATAATTTAACTTACACTTAGATACCCTTACGAGGTTCATCGTTTGAATCATATTTAAGTAATCTATGTCAAAATAGTTTTTGGGCAATCCTTAAAAAACCAAACTTGGTATAAAATGTTCATTTTAAGACTAAGAGTCTCTAACTAATTCACCTTGCTATTTTGAACCTTCGTGGTCCCTATTTGATTCTCCCAGAACTGAATACCCATGAATGCATACAAAAACTCTTGAGAATCACACAATATATAGTTTAATATATGAGGTACCACATACATCATAGTATTAGGATGTATCCTCTATAAAACCATAACTAAATTCATCATCATTCATTGAATTTTAGATATTTTTTTAAAAAACTCCAAAATAGTGGAATTAGGGAAGAGAAGAGATAAACAGTGAGAAAACAAAAAAATAATTAAGTGTGTGTGTGGTTATATTTACTTAAAATATCCAACTTCCATAGATATATAGAAAATTAGATGAGAAAAAAGTGCTTAGAATCTCAAAGAAATTAAAGGAGGGGGGGGGGGGGGGGTGGATTCTTGGTGGGGAAAAGGGAGAGGGGGGAGTGGCCATATTTTATAAAAATTTATCCTCAAATGACCAAGATTTTAATATATAAATTTTGGTGTTGGGGACACCATAATAAGTTCGGTTTCTTTTACTAAGCATCTAGTGGCATTAATGTGTCTCTATTTCCACTTTCAGCCACACTAGGTAGTGGGGTATACAACAGTATAAAAATTGGGGTTTTAAACTCAAGAACCAAGTCTAGGAATTTATAGTTAACTCCTTCACCTAAAAAACATCATATTAATATTTTAAAATATGTATAAAAATATTATCCTCCCATACACATTCTAAATTTCAAATTTTTATACCCTCTAACCCCATTGGATTCTAGATTGATTCCTAATTCCACCAACTCACAATGATGTAGGTTGTTACAAACTCCCTAATAGAAAACTTATCATACTTTAAAAACATCCTTGTGTGTAACCAATTAACCACACCATCCATTGAGACCAAATGATTTCCTCCCATTCCTAACTCTATAATAGATGCAATCATGTATCCCTCACACATGATCTATAAAAACTATAATTTATTTGTAAATTATCTCACATCATATGATAACATTCACCTATTATTTATTAAATTATGTGTTTACCATCAATTATGAATTAGATCTACTGATTTTTTGGTTGTATTGGAAAACTAAAGAGGGGATAAATGGAGTTTCCAATGAAGTTTCTATCTAAATAAAATATCAAAACTTATATCCACCAATTTGATAAAAATTCCATTTTATAAAAATAGTATAAATATATAATTTTATATTTATAAAATATTCTCAAAAGATCAATCCTATCTCAATTAATAATTTTTTTTAAAATACTTTAACTTTTGAATCTAATATACTCGTATCAAACACTGTATAAAAAACAATAATTTAAGTTAACTATCAGATTAAAGTTTTTTTTAGAAATTCAAAAACATAAAACGGTTTGATTTAAATTAAATAAAACAAAACAATTAAATAAGGAAAAGAATAATTTAAAACAAGGGGTTCAGTCTCAAGCTGAGACTTAATCCCATGAACTTTAAAATTACCCGCTTCTAAGCAATTTATTATAAAATAAACTGATCCCCAACCTGAATCGGGTTTTACAAACAATAAAATACAAGGTTGTCTAGGAATAAAGCCTATTACATAGTTATATGTTGGATAAGAAAAGTAAAAGTCACATATGACCACTTCCATAGTTTTACATGGGAATACAAATGAATAAAATTGAGAGAGAGTGTCAGCACTCTCCAGTTTAGTATTGGAGGATGTGTTTTAAAAATAAACCGAGTAAAACAAAAACACAACTCAAAATAATTCTAAAACATAAATATAAATATATAAGAGATGAAAAAATGTAGTATCAATCAATCAAAATAGCTTCAGCTATTTAGGATTCCTTAAATTTTACTTTTAAAGGAGCTCAAACAAGTTACATAAAAAATGCAGAAAAAAAGAGTTTCATGGAAGTCTAGAAAAGCCTTATATTTTTAGTCTATAATTTTCCAGTGATCTTATAAACACATGTGTATTAGTGATTATTTTTGTTTTAGCATATGAGATTTTGTAATTATTTGTCCATGTATGTTATACACTCACATGAGGGTGGTTCTTATGAATTTATAGCGTTCTAGGTCTAATTATCCATTGTAGAAAAAGAATAATAAACAAACAAAATCCTTATACTAAGAGACATATTCATAAGGGTTTGAATTTTACTTTAATATGGCTTTGGATTTGTTTAAGAATAATCATTATTAAATAAAAGTTCTTAAATCTAGTGTTAAATGCATAAAATAGGCATTAGATAATTAAATTCAAAATAAATTCTAGATAGTTATGGTAGTTCTCTGGAGGTATCTCTTCTAGTGGTAGCTTCATTAGAGGTACCTATTTTGATGGTAGATGATTTTATAGAATAACCAATTAGTGAAATAGCAGTAGATTCATTGAATGGTAGCACCGTAAGATAGTAGATACACATTATGGTATAAATTCTTAGAGGTATATCCACCTAATAGTAGCGGTATATTTGCCTTGGAAATATCTATACTAAATAGTAGCTCTATTGAACTGGTGGTAACATTGATAAATATTAGAATATTCTAGTGGTAGATATACCTGTAAGGGGTGGTAAATTCATAGTACATTATCATAACTGTATGGTAGATCCTGAAGACCATAGAGTTGAACTAGTGGTAGCTTTTTGAATTGAAGAAAGCTTGAAGTGGTAGCTTGATTCAACTAATGGTAGCTCATTATAACTAATGGTAGATGGTGATGGTTGATCAAGACTTGGATAGTTTTAATAATTTATCTAGAAAATAGTTTACTATCATAAAACATAAAATTTATTAGAAACATGAAAAACGTTATTTGTGATCATTAAAATAAGGAGGTTCTTGGATTAAGAATACAATCCCCCTTATTGATCATCACAAATCATGACATTCATAACCATATATAAAAGTCTTAATATATTATTATTATTATTAATAATCCAAGTCCATATGTGATTTATAGTTATTCATTCAATTCAGTTGAATATTCTAATTAACAATTCAACTCCATATGTGATGCATAATTATTCATTCAATCCATACAATTACTCAGGTGATATGGCATACAATTTCTCCCATTTTGGAATTATCAAAAATTTAAGAATAGGAAATTTAATGAAATACATAAGGGTGAAGAAAAATCGGGTTGTCATTATACAGTAATGATAAAATATTACATGAATAGAGGGCATAAAAAAATATAATCCCTATCAAAACCCTAATCAAATTCTAATAAAGCACATACAACCCGACTAGAGGTAGGATCCTCTAGATCCTTTCTCTTTTTAGTAACATGATGGGAAAGAGGATTAAGAGGTGCAGGTGTCCCAAACACTATAGAAGATGAAACCGACCTAAGATTCCTCATAGATTCAACAGGGGAAATTCTAAAAGGGCTAATTGTAATGGAGGTTTTTTGTAAAGTGGATGATAAAGGGAAAAAAATTGATACAATGAAAGGGATGGAGGGAGGAGCAATGATATCAGTTCTAGTGGTATAAAAAAATGGTTCCATAAACTCCATAAACCATGTGATCACATGACCAACATGATCTAAAGCCTTAAAAAATTTATCCTTCTCCTCCATGAACAACTTTATCATAGGTTCCAAGGTCTTAAACTGAGTCACTTTCTATTTAAAGTCTTTAGTCACTAGAGGCATTCACAAATTCTCAACCAATAATTTAAAATGATAATTAAACTCATGATTGGTATAAATACTTGAGATATAATACCTAATAGATTTTTTTATTGTCTCTCTACCAATCCTAGAATTATTTAATAATTCTCTATCCAACTTATAAATATGATCACCATGACTATACTCAATTGAACACTCTTACTATCCCTCAAGATCCCATATTAAGTTACTCATAATTTAACTCACACCTAGATACCCTTATGAGGTTCATATTTTGAATCCAATTTAAGTACTCCATGTTGAATTAGTTGTTGGGAAATCCTTAAAAAACTAAACTTGGTATAAAATGTTCATTTTAAGACTAAGAGTCTCTAAAAAATTCACCTTGCTATTTTAAACTTTTGTGGTCCCTATTTAATTCTCCCAAAACCTAATACCCATAAATGCATACAAAAACTCTTAACAGTCACTCAATATATAGTTTAATATATGAGGGAACACATACATCATAGTATTATGATCCATACCCTCTAAAATCATAACTCAATTCATCATCATTCATTGAATTTTTGATAATTTTTTTTAAAAAACCCCAAAATAGGGGAATTAGGGAAGAGAAGGGATAAATGATGAGAAAATCACAAATAATTATGGGTGCGTGTGGTTAGCTTTACTTACAAGATCCCAATTCCATATATATATATAAAAATTAGATGAGAAAAAGTACTTAGAAGCTCAAAGAAATCAAAGGAGGTGGGGTTGGATTCTTAGTGTGGGAAAGGGAGAGGGGGAATCAGCCATATTTTATAAAAATTTATCCTCAAATGACCAAGATTTTCATGCATAAATTTTGGTGTTGGGACCACCATAATCAGTTTGGCAGCTTTCACTGAGCATCTAGTGGCATTAATGTGTCTCTATTTCAACTTCCAGCCACACTAGGTAGTAGGGTTGACAATAGTCTACAAATTGGGGTTTTAAACTCAAGAACCCAATATAGGAATTTATCATCAACTCCTTAACCTCAAAAACACCATATTAATACTTTAAAATATGTTTAAAAATTCTATCGTCCTATAAAAATTCTAAATTTCAAATTTTTTGTAGCCTCTAATTCCATTGAATTATAACATGATTTTTAATTCCACCATCTCATAATGATGTAGGTTGTTATAAAATCCCCTAATATACAACTTCTCATCCTTTAAAACCGTCCTTGTGTGTCACCAATTAACCACACCATCCATTGAGACCAAATTATTTCCTCCCATTCCCAACTCTATACTAGATACAATCATGCATCCCTCACACTTGATCTATAAAAACTATAATTTATTTGTAAATTATCTCACCTCATATGATAAAATTCACCTGTAATTTATTAAATTATGTGTCTACCACCAATTATGAATCACATCTACTGATTTTTTTGGTCTCAGTTGGAAACTCAAGAGGGGGTAAATTGAGTTTCCAATAAAATTTCTATCTAAATAAAAATTTAAAACTCATACCCCCCAATTTGATAAAACTCCCATTTAAAAAAATACTATAATTATATAATTTTATCTTTATAAAATCTTCTCAAAAGATAAATAATATCTTAGTTAATAATTTTTTGAAAATACTTTTACTTTTGACGCTAATTTAATCATATCAAACACTGTATATAAAACACTAATTTAAGTTAACTATCAGAGTAATATTTTTTATAAATTAGAAAAGATAAACTGGATTGATTTAAATTAAATAAAATAAAACAAGTAAATAAGGAAAATAATAATTTAAACAAGGGGTTGGATCTCAAGCTAAGACTTAATCCTCTGTACTTGGAGATTACCCTTTTCTAAGCAATTTATTATAAAATAAATTGATTCCCATAATGAATTGGATTTTACAAATAATAACACACAAGGATGTGTTGGAAAAAATCCTATTACATAGTTATATGCAGGATAATAAAATTAAAAGTCACATATGACCACTTCTATAGTTTTACATGGGAATAAAAATGAATAAAATTGAGAGAGAGTGTCAGGTCTCTCTAGTTTAGTATAAGAGGCCGTGTTTTAAAAATAAAATGAGTAAAAAGAAACACAACTCAAAATAATTCTAAAACATAATGATAAATATATAAGATATGATAAAATGTAGTACTGATCAATCCAAATAGATTCAGATTTTTAGGGTTCCTTGAATCTTACTTTAAAAGAATCTCGAACAAGTTATATAAAAAATTAAGAAAAAAAGAGTGTCATGGAAGTATAGAAAAGCCTTCTATTTTTAGACTATAATTTTCCATTTATCTTCTAAACACATGTGTATTAGTGATTATTTTTGTTCTAGCATATGGATATTTTTTAATTATTTTTCCATGTATGCTCCACACACACATGAGGGAGGTTCTTCTGAATATATAACATTCCAGGTCCAATTATCCATTGTTGGAAAAGAATAATAAAAGAAAAAAATCCTTATACTAAGAGACAGATTCAGAAAGGTTTGAATTTTCCTTTAATATGGACTTGGAGTTGTTTAATAATAATCATTCTTAAATCCATGTTCTTAAATATAGTGTTAAATTAATAAAATATCCATTAGATATTTAAATTGAAAATAAATTTTGGATAGTTATGGTAGTTCTATGGAGGTATCTCTTCTAGTGGTTGGTTCAATGGAGGTACCTATTTTGGTGGTAGATGATCTAACAGGAACACCACTTAGGGAACTAGTAGCAGTTTCACTGAATGGTAGCACCATGATACTGTAGATACACATGATGGTTGAAATTCTTGGAGGTATATCCGCCTAATGGTAGTGGTATCTTTTCCTTGGAAATATCTATACTAAATGGTAGATCTATTATTCTGGTGGGAAAATTGAGCAATAGTAGAATATTCTAGTGGTTTATATATCTGGAAGGGGTGGTAACTTCATAGGATAGTATCATAACCTAATAGTAGATCCTGAGTAGTTGGGGTTTGGCTTAGTGGTAAGCACCCTGTAATACTACATGAAAAATGGGGGTTCAAAACACATGGGGCGCAGGTACTGTAGTAGTACTGTAGCGGCAGTGGTACTGTTGATCAGTGGGTACTGTAGCGACACCTGGATACTATAGCGGTGGTCGACCACTGTAGCAGCGGCGGGAACTGTAGCAACCGGGTTACTATTCATAGAATGGGCCTTAGGCCAAAAATTTGGGCCTACGAGCTATGTAATGGGCTACATGCCCACTTGGACTTCAGACTATGTAATGGGTCTCCCTCTACCCAGTTAAAAGAGGTCTTTTGATTTAATTTAATAATAAAACGAGGCTTCGGCCCCAACCTTTAAAAAAAATCTATAAAACTAATAGTAGATCCTGAAGACCACAAAGTTGAAATAGTGGTAGCTTTTTGAACGGAAGAAATCTTGAAGTGGTAGCTTTATTCTACTAATGGTAGCTCATTATAACTAATGGTAGATAGTGACCATAGATCAAGGCTTAAATGGTTTTCATAATTTATCCATAAAATAGTTTACTATCATAAAAAATAAAATTCATAAGAAATATGACACAAATTATTTGTGATCATTAAAATAAGGAGGTTCTTGGACTAAGAAAATAACCCCCTTTATTTATCATCACAAATCATGAAATTCATAACCATAGAGAAAAGTTTTAATACATTATTATTATTAACAATAATCAAAGTCCATATTTGATGCATAGTTATTCATTCAAGTCAGTTGAATATTCTAATTAATACTCCAAGTCCATATGTGATGCATAGTTATTTATTCAATCCATATAATTACTCAGGTTATATTCCATACAATTTCTCCCATTTTGGGATTATCAAAAATAAAGAATATGAAATTTAATAAAATACATAAGGGTGAAGAAAAAGTGGGTTTTATTATACAGTAAAGATAAAATATTACATCAATTGGGGGAATAAAAAAATGCAATCCTTATCAAAACCCTAATCAGATTCTAATGAATCATATGCAACCCGACTAGAGGTAGGATCCTCCAGATCCTTTCTCTTTCTAATAACATGAGGTGAAAGAGGAGTAGTAGGTACAGGTGTCCCAAACGCTATAGAAGATGAAACCAACCTAAAATTAATCATGGATTCAATAGGGGAAATTCCCAAAGGACTAACTATTATAGAGGTTTTCTATATGCTAGATAATAAAGGGGAAAAAGAGATATAGTTAAAGGGATGGAGGGAGGGGCAATGATATCATTTATAGTGTTATACAAAAATGGTTCCATAAACTCTATAAACCTTGTGATCACATGACCAAAATCTCTAAATACTTTAATTTTTTTTCCTTCTCTTCCATGAAAAACTTGATAAGAGGTTCCAAGGTATTCAACTGAGTCACTTTCTCCTTAAAGGCCTTATTCACTAGAGGCATTAAAAAATTCTCAACCAATAATTTAAAATGAGAATTAAGTTCACGATTGGTGTAAATACTTGAGAGCTAATACCTAATAGCTTTAGTTATTGTATCTCTATCAATACTAGACCCATTTAGAAATTCTATATCTAACTTATAAATGTGATCACCATGATGTTTAATCAGTCCTATAATGGTTGTTTATAGAAGCATCCTTAGGAGTAATATCCATATTAGGATCACTAAAAGGAAAATATTCCAAACACTATTCCTAATCAATCCTCTCTACTAGGGATCCCTTAGGATCACTTTGCTCAACTGAGATAGCTGGTCCACTATGCTTTGTTGGACTGCCCTGATCATTATCATCATCATCTAACTTAGAATAATCCATCCCAATCTTAGCAGATCTTGGGAATTTATACCCGTTATATGGTGCTCCATCCTCATCTCTGTCAGTGGTAACTGAGTCAATATGGATTCTAAAAGCCTAAACTATGAAGAATCTAGATCAACCCTATAACTATATTCCTCACTAGCTGAATCAGATAGAGATACTACCTTACACTCTCTACTATAATACCTTCTAGACTCATTGATAGTCTGATAGGGGTTATACTACTCATCCTCATAACCTCCATCATCATCATATTCTAAGTCATCATAAATAAATGTCATATCATCAGGAGTCTCTAAATAAGATCTCTCAACTTGATTATCATTAGAGTATTCAGTCTCTTCTGATCCATCATATTCTCTTAGAAAATTCTCTCTGAGGTGAAGGAAAAAAGTTGTACTAGGAGACCCATAAGGTACATTAGTATTCTTACCCACATTAGGATTGATCCCCACTTCCACTAAAATAGGCACTGATTTCTCTTCCTCAGCTGTAGCTTCTTCCACTTAAACCTCAACCTCAACTTATTCATTAGAATAGTACTATAAAACCTCATCTAGCTCTAATCTTGGTTCAACCAGATCTATTTTTCTTGAAGGATTCTTTAGTGGATTAAAGTTTTCATAAATTTTATCATTATCTACTACCCAATTTTCAACAATGGGTTCTAGGTCACTCTCATCCTCTTAGAGGTTGCTGACTAAGATAGAAACCACAACACTTAGTCACTTTACCTTATACTTTAGGCATAATTCATCCTCAATTATAAAATTATCATGTTTAATAGGAAAATAACCCTGATAGTCCTCATATATACCTTCAAATAAAAGAAAAAATATTTCCCATCTATCACTATTTTGAAAACATATTTATTTTCTCCAAAATAATACTTTGAAAAATGATTGAAATCATGAACCAACCTTGGGTAGAATGGTTTATCATTCATTAATAACCATTCTACCCATCCTGAGTTCTAGATCACATTCCAAATGAGCAACTTTCTTGAAGAAAATTGCGAGGCATCAATTTATTTTTCAGTGAAAAAAAATTGAGATTTGATTTGGGGATTATTTGGATCTACATCCCTACTCAGTTCTCCTATTTCCTTCTTCAATGGACATGAATCATCAATAAATTAACTAGGATGCTTCACTTGAACCATTTTTTCACTAGTTTTTGGGATAAAGGAGGAAGAAATAAGTCTAAGGGTTGAGATAGAAAAGGAAGGGTTCAAACGAGGCATGTGAGAGTGAATTACTTAGACTCATATTCTAGGTAAGTTTTATCATTTAGGTATTCAAAAATTAGAAATTAAATAATTATAATAAAGATAAAAAATCTGATAATATTTAATTAAAAACCAAAGGAACAATAGAACTAGGAATGGTAGAAACCTAATGGTAGGTTCTATGATAGATTATTATAGTAGAAAAAAAATGAAAAAACACCATGGTAGCATTCAGATTGAAGAAAGTTATGGTACCATATCATGGTGGCATCAATATGGTAGCATAATAATGGCAGTATTCAATGGTTTATCATCATAGTAGTGTGACTTGAAATTGATTAACATTATGGAATGACTAATGATCGATCCAAAATATAGCATTACTAGTGATCAATCCATATGATATCATGACTAATGGAAAATCAACCACAGTTGAGTGACTAATGGTAGATCATCCACAATAGCATGATTAATGGTAGATCAACCACAATAGCACAATCTTGTAATTTTACTCTACCAGAAAAAAGTAAATATAAGAATAAAAGACTAACCAAAATTTATCATTCCATGTTCATGTAAGATATATCTCATTCTATCAAAATTGAGAGGCTTTATTAATATATTAGTAAGACGATGTTCAGTTCCAATGAATTCAAGAGTTATATCATTCTTTTAAATATGGTCTCTCAAAAAGAGATGTTTTATATCAATATGTTTTTTCTTAGAGTGAGATACAAGATTCTTGGAAATTTTTATATCACTTTTATTATCACAATTTATAGGGATATGTTGAAATTGAAATCTATAGTCTTATAAAGTGTGTTTCATACATAGAATCTACACACAACAACTATCTAAATCTATGTACTAAGATTTATTAGTGGATAATACAATAGAGTTATGTTTATTAATAAACCATGAAACTATAGACCTACCCAATAAGTGACATGCTCTAGAGGTTATTTTTCTCTGTAACTTATATCCACTAAAATCCATATCTAAATAACTCTCTAAGTCAAATTATTGTCTTATAGAATAGAAAAATACTAAATTGGTTGTATTTTTATAGTATTTGAATATTATTTTAACAACAATTAAATTTGAATCTTTTGGGTATGATTGAAAATGGGAACACATACACACACTAAACATTATATCAGACTAGCTAGTAGTAAAGTATAGTAATATTCGAAAAATACCTCTATAAGTGGGTTGATAAACTAGTTTTGTAGTTCCATCAACATAAAATTTATAGATTGTACTCATGGGAGTATCACTACCCTTAGTACCATCCATACCAAAATGTTTTAAAAGATATTCAGTGTAATTTTTGATTTAAAATAATTATATATTATCTTAAAAAATATGAAAACCAAGAGATAATTTAAGTTTACCCATCAAACTAATTTCAAAACCACTTTTCATTATTTTTAAAAATTTATTACATAAATAATTTCTTGAATATATAAAAATAATATCATCATTATATATTTTTAAAACCAAAACATATTTTTAAATTCTTTTAATAAATAAATTTGATAAGCTATTCCTTTAGTAAAAACTTTTGAAATAAAAAATGAGCTGATCCAATTATAACAAGATCTAATAGGTTATTTTAAACCATATAAATAT
This sequence comes from Viscum album, assembly GCA_963277665.1. NCBI lineage: Eukaryota > Viridiplantae > Streptophyta > Magnoliopsida > Santalales > Viscaceae > Viscum > Viscum album. The sequence continues at coordinate 1,071,535,037 of OY728164.1, forward strand.
TTTATTAAATTTAAAACATGATTTGGAAAGTGAGTATTTTGAAATATAGGTGATTTTTCAACAAAAATATCCCAAACTATATAAAAAGTTAAGAATACACTCTTGAAATAAATTTGATATAATTTAAAATTTGAATGTTCTATATAGGAAATAAATATTTTTATGGCTCCAAGTCTAGATAATAGATAAAAGGTTTCCTCATAATCAATAACTTATTCATGAATATATCCTTTTGTAATTAGTATTTCATTATTTATAATTATTTTTACTGACTCATCAACTATGTTTCTAAAAACCCATTTAGTTCCAATAGTTTGGTAGTATTTGGTCTTCTAAATAGTTCCCAAACTCTATTTATTTGAAATTTATTTAACTCTTATTGAATTTAAATTACCCAAAATTCATAATTAATTTCTTCATTGATGTTATTAGGTTTAAGATGTGACAAGAAATCTTGATTCTAAACTTGGTTTCTAAGAGAAGATCTTATCTAAGTTCCTTTACCTAAGTATCATATGACTAAATATAATGAATGTTATCTATGAGTCCTAATATCTCTAGTAATAGAAGTGTTTGACACTTCATTCTCATATATAGGTTTGGTTTTAAGTTATTCCTTAGAACTAGGATATTTTTCTACAAGATTTATAGAAAGAATGTCTCTAGGATTAACATTAATATTCATATTGGAAAGATCATCCTATGTATTTTCTAAAGAGGACTTAGGCTCATATGGATCCATCTGATTAAAATTTCCATGTACATATTCTTACAAAATATTAGTCAGTTTATAAAATACCCTATATTATTTTCTGGTTATAGAATATCCAAGGAAAATTACATCATTACTTTTGGATGAAAACTTGTCTAAATTATCCTTTGTATTGATTATAAAGACATTAGAATAAAAAAATCTAAATTAATTAACTTTTAGTTTTATAACATTCCAAAATTCATAATGGGGTTTCTTTAAAAGTGATATGATTAGAACTTTATTAATTATATATAAAGATGTTCTCACAACTTCTAAAAAAAATAAACAGGTAAATCATACTCATTAAGAATGGTTTGAGAAATATATTTAAGGGTTCTATTTCTTCATTTTACTAAATAATTATGCTATGAGGGTCTGAGGAGTAGAAAATTTATGATTATAGCCATGTTGTGAGCATAATTATTCAAACTCATTATTTTCAAACTCATGATCATGATTAATTTTTATAGTCTTAATTCTAATTGAACTAAGATTTTCTATAGATCTCACATATTTAGAAAAATAAGAAAGAGATTCACTATTTTGAGCAAGGAAAAACACTCATGTATATCTTGAATAACCATCCATTTAACATAAGTATAATTTTTTCCTACTAAAATAGAAATTCTATAAGGTATAAACAATTCCATGTAAACCAAATCCAAAGGTTGAGAAGTTGAGATTACTTTCTTTGGTATGAAATATATTTTGTTCTTCTTTCCATTTTGATAGGGATTATAAACTTTTTTCTGCCAGGAATTATAGTTTAAGTAGATCATTGATTAGTACCTTCCTAGTTATATTTATAAGAGAGTATATATTGTAATAGATTAGTATCCTAAAAACCAAGAATATTTATGAAATTCACTTAAACATGAACCATTCTAATAAAATAAGGAATTTAATTAAATAGAATAAACATTATCATTTATCATAGAAGTAAAAAATAAATCATGTATGAAATCAAATATAATTATTTTAAAACTTAACATGATAACCATCATCAAAAAATTGAGAAATTCTAAGATGATTATATTTTAATCCATCTAAAAGTAATACTTTAGAAATTAAAATAGTAATAGAGTTACCGATTTGACTGAGTTATATTATTTTTCCTTTGGAATTATCACCAAAAGTGACATGTCCACCATCAAAATTGATTAGGTTCTTGAAGCTCAAGTAGTACCTAGTCATATTTCTATAACATCCACTATCCATATACCATAAGTTCTTACAATAAATTTTCACTAAAAATTACTAAAAAAGAGATTTAAACCAGAAATGATTTTTGTATCCATATTTTCTTAGTTCTAGAGATGTTATTAATAAGATATTTAGAAATCCATAAATGTTTAATTGGTTTCTTATAAGAGGACCTTAGACTTTCAAAAACTAATACTTTACTATATTTAGTGGAATAATAATTATTAATAGAACTTGAATAACTGGAACTTGGAAAAAAAAATATTCTTATAATTCCTACTCTGTCCAAGTTGTTAACCAATTCCCATATTGTATTTTGGTGTGGTTTTCTTTCCAATCACCTAGGTTAGTTTTTTTCAATTAATAAATCTCTATAGATATTTCTTTAGTTTCTCATTATATAATTTCAACTCATTATTTTATTTTATAATTTTATAATTCTTATCCTTTTCTACAGTAAGATCAGTTTTAAAGTGAGCATACATATCATGGTGCTTCTTTAGAATTTTATATTTATCCTTCAATTCATTAAATGTTCCTTCCAGTATATTATAATATTCAAATAGATCATCAATGGTCATATTTTATATATCATTTTTCTTATTAAAAAAATTAGAAATATTTTTAGTAGGTAGAAGAATAATATTTGACACCTTATATGTGCTTTTCATGAAACACATATTGGATCTATCATTTTTTTCTTCTCTACTAGAATTTTAATCACATAAACTATCCTCAAATTCACTCTATGTGGATTTCATAACCTTTTTATAACTTTTTTTTTTCATTTTTCCTCATAATTTTTATTATATATCAACTTGGTATAGTATTCCATGATATGTTCTTTTCTTTTATAATTATAGTATGTTATTTTATGTGGAACCAAACTTTTTCAGTATTTTATCCAATTTCATTTTCTATCATACTTACCTCCCTAATTCAATTTCTTGAAAAAAATAATATTCCTATAGAATTTCTTGAAGCATCTAGCTAGGTGAGACATTTATTCATTATTATCATATGGTGATTCATCATCACTTGAACTCTCCACTTTCATTTTCTCTTTTAATTTTGAATCAAATGTCTTGAAGGCTAATGGTTTTCTTTTGGGTTCATCGTATACTTACGTGTTCACTTGTAGTTCCTCTTCATAAATCATGATTTTTCCAATGACTTCCTCCACCGGTAACTTATTAATGTTACATAATTATATTATAGAAACATAAATTCCTATATATTTTTATAATAATCATCTTATAAGTTTCATGACTTGATCCTTGTTAGTAATTGTCTTTCCAAGTGCATACATCATGTTTACCATTTCATTAAACCTGAGATAAATGTCAGAAATGAATTCTCCTAGATTCATATTAAAGGAATAATATTTAATATTATAGTTATTTAAGTGAATTTCTTTAACATAGGAAGTTACTTCATTAGAAATATCTACCATATAGAATATTTTAAAATAATAGTACAAGAATATATTCTTTCAAATCCATAATCACCTAAATAACAATACAAAGTATTAATAGTTTTATAGTTACAATCATAGGAAAAATTTGTGGCATCACTCTAATATTTTCTAGTGGGATTAGGTATTTCATATTTATCCTCAATAATAATAAAAATATCAAATCCCATGCCCTCTACATGAATTTTAATTTTAATTTTCCATTGATCATAATTAGTTAAATTAAAATAAAGAGGACTATTAGTAATAGTTCCTTGAAGCTTAGTATTATCTATAAAGATATAAATTTAGATAAAATAGAAATTTAAGATCTTCAGGTAAAACTATATCATAGTAAAAATTATTTTTAAAGCTGATCTAATAGAAAATGTTTGTCCTAGTGGACAACTCATGAGGGGGGGGGGGGGTAAATTGAGTTTCGAATAAAATTTATATTTAAATAATTTAAAACTTATATCCCCCAATTTGATAAAAAGACCAGTCAACAAAAATAGTAGAATTATATAGTTTAATATCAAAAGATTCATAGTTAAAATAATTTTGAATATAATTTAATCATATCAAATCCTCTATATAAAACACTAATTTAAGTTAACTGTCAGATTAAATATTTTTTAATAAATTAGAAAATATAAACTAGTTTGATTTAAATCAATGAAAACAAAAGAAGTAAATAAGTCACAACAACATTTGAATATGGGGTTCGGTCTCAACCTGTGACTTAATCCCATACACTTGGAAATCACCCATTTCCAAATAGTTTATTATAAAATAAATTGATTAACAACTTGGATCAGGTTTTACAACCAACAACACAGAAGTATTTCCATGAAAAAAAAATCATCTTCTATAATTATAAATTGGATAAAACAAGTACAATCCACACAAAAACTCTTCCCCAGTTGTACGTGGGAATAAAAATGAAGAAAATTAAGAGAGAGGGAGAGTGTCAAGAACTCTCCAGTATAGTAAAGAAGACATTTTTTTACAAATAAATAGAGAAAAAAAATCACATCTCAAAATAATACTAAAATATAAGGAGAAATATATAATAGATGAGAAAATTTAGTTTTTATAAATTTTAATAGCTTTATTTGTTGAAGAGTCCTTGAATATGAATTTTAAAGGATCTTGAACAAGTTTCACAAAAAATGCAGAAAAATAGAGTGTCGTGGAAGTATAGAAAAGCCTTCTGTTTTTAGTCTGAAATTGTCCAATGATCTTCCACATACATGTATATCAATTATTTTTTTTATATAATATTATATTCTATAATTCTATATCCATGTATGTGACACATGAACATGAGGGGTGTTCTTCTAAATTTATAGCATTATAGGTTCAATTATCCATTAAAAAAAGGATAATACAATACCAGAATCCTTACACTGATAGAAAGGCCTGAAAATTTACTAATTTATCTTTAAGACATCCATGGATTTGTTTAATTTTAATCATTATTAAATTCACATGCTTCTTTCCCGCATTAAATGCATAAACTAGTTATTGGAGAATTAATTTTAAAAATAATTATGGATAAATAAGATAGGTCTATGGAAGTAGCTCTTTTGGAAGTAGCTTCAATAGAGGTAGATATTCTAGTGGTAGATTCTCTAACATTATAACCACATAGTGAACTAATGGTAGCTTCACTGAACAATATCCGTATGCGATGGTAGATACACCTGACGATAGTAACGGTTGGTGGTATATCCACTGAACAGTAGCAATAGCTTTGCATCGGTGGTATCACTACTGAATGGTAACTTTGTTTAAATGAAGGTAGCATCAGGTGATATTAGTATATTTTAGTGGTAGATGAACCTAATAGTGATGGTAGTTTCATTGGATGGTAGCATAACCCAATGGTAGATCATGGTAGTTTCAAAGTTGAACTGCCAATAGCTTGAAGTGGTAACTTGCTTTAGCTAATGGTAGCTCATTATAACTAATAGTATATGGAGATGGTAGATCAAGACTTAACCAATTTTTACAATTTATCTAGAAAATAGTTTACTATCCTAAAACATAAAATTAATTATAAACATAACATACATGATTTTTGATCATTAAAATAAGAAAGTTCTTGGATTAAGCCAATAGATTTTATGTGAAAATGTTGGTTGGTACTCCACCAAACCCATTATCTCTAAAGTGTCTATATTTTACACACTATAGTGATAATTCCTCATCTTAACCATAATATATAATCCTAACAGACATTATGGTATCATCTAATGAGTGATTCTTGATCCCTGTATTCAAATATAGTAGTTTATGAAAAAACTTCATTAAATGCTTATATATCCAAGACTCACCTAATTATACACACATGAATACCAATATATGAATTGAGAGAAGGTTTATGGAATTATTTCACAATTTAATAATACTTCCATCATATACTCTTATCATACACTAACATTATCCTTAATAATCCTTACATTAATGAGATTCTTGAATTTTTTACCATAGTTAGTTACCAATGTACTGAATTCACAAACACCTAGAAGAGCTATATATCATTCATAGAATTATACCTCTATCTTATTTAACACAATTTGAATCCATATGGACTCTATTGATTGATACCCAAATTAGGTATTTCTCTACTATGAAATTAGAACTCATCCTATTTTATCAAATTGACAAGGAAAAAAACTCAACCACCATTGGTCTAAGTTATCCATTCACATATCCCCTTTCACTACCAAGATTATTTTAAAGTGTACCTTGAAAAATTAATGGGGTATCCCCACCACCACATGTGTAACACCTCAAGATTTTAGAATATATTGTCTTTTAAATAAACATTGTATCAATACATTGTTTCACACACAACACCAAACTAAAATGACACCCAATATCCTGTGTTTTGTATGGGTTGAAATTTCCCAAATAATTTTGATATTTTCATTTGATGGATGATCCAAATTTGAAATCTAAATTTAGAATGGAACTATGAGAGTTGGAAACATTTAAAGTTTTGTTTCTAGATGGGGTTTAAGTCTAGAGAGGTGTCTTGGAAGCCTTGATTTATTTTGGGAGCATCGGGATTTGAAATATCAATTCTAGGAGAGACATACTTTTGTGCATGATTGAAAAATGGTTAGTAATAACTTTGTAGCTCAATAGTGTGAACTATTTAATTATAGGACATAGTTTATTTTAACCATGAAGTGGGCCCAGAAAACCATTCAAATTGGTGTAGAGTGTAAGAACCTGGGTTTTCTAGGAGGTATAAATCCTTTAATTTCTTATTTAAATAATTGGTTTTAACCTAATATGAAAAAATATTGAGTCCATAGAGAAAATAGGGGTTTATAGGGATTTTTTTGAGCTCATAACCTCATATGGTGGAAGAAATCACCGGGTTGTGTGGTTAGTAGAAACCACGTGGCCCAGTCCACATGGTTTCTCATAACTTTGTAGGGTGTTCAGTGAGAATAATTGGGACACACTATTTTACATAGCTGTGAAACCATGTCCACATGCCCATGCAAGGTTGATGTAATTTTTAATAGGGGAAATAATACAGTTTGTAGTTTCCCAAATTGTGAACATGAACCATTCAGGGGGGTATTAAGGCAGTGTATGGCACATGGTTGGTGCAGGGTTTGGCCAACCATGTGAACTCTGAAAATTGTGAAAAATTACCATTTTCCATTAAAATTATAATAAACTAAAACCATATTTTATTTCTTCATTCCAACAGACACTGCCCCTACATTTATCCCATGAGATCTCCTTCCAATCTTTCACCTAGGATTTTTTCCCAATTCATAATCTGAACTCTGATTTGACTTCTGATCATCTCGTTGGATGTGCAATTGTGAGTTCTTTATTCATATTACAACATTAATAAATTTTCTTCCTCTTAGAGGAGTTATTTTTTTGTTGGTTCATATGCCATATTTTTATGTATTTCATCTGTTTTTATATTTTCATCAGATCTGGACCAAACCAAAGGCCGATACTGGATGAGTTCTCCTCTACATGCATAAGGTACGTGTTCTAGAAATTATCCCTAAAGTCATGATTCTTTATATTATGTTCCATTATGATGTATTCCGGTTTCACCGTGCATTACACCTAAAATGAATCTGTCTTAAATTGGTTTTCCTATTCTAGAACCTAATGAACTCATTAGATCATAAGATACATTTAAGGACGTCAAACTCACATGTGCCGCCCCTTTGGGTGTGCCCTTTATATACCAATTGACTTTTATGGTCATGTGGCCAAAAAACCTATCAATGTGTTGGGATTTACTTATAAATGTTGATATCATAATTGATAATGAATGATTTTAGTGGTATACTATAGATATAACACTCAGTAGACTATATATAAGTAAATGTAAAGTGAGTGGTATGACCATGTCACATGTTTTAATGGAACAATGGTCATGCCCCTGTTAATAATAAATTTTAATGAACTATGAACTATTTAGTTGGATCTTTCTTAATACTTAACTACTTATTATAGATTATGATGTATGGTCATGATGATCTATATTAATTATGATATATGAGAATAGAGACCCTTATGGAATATGATACATGGGTATGGAGACCCTTACTAATATAATATGGGCATGGCATCCCTATATTGTTATTATAAAGTCATGGAATCCCTATACTATTATACGAGTATGGCATCCCTATACCAGTATGATTTAGGCATGAAATCCCTAAAGTTTTGATTTGGGAATGGAGACCCCATTGTTATGATTCAGGCATGGCGACCCTAATGAGGTGATATACAGGAATGGAGACCATTACTGTTATGATTCAGATATGGTGACCCTATTGTTATGATTTGGGCATGGTGAACCTAATGATGTGATATACGGGCATGAATACACTTACTGTTATGATTCAAGCATGGTGAACCTATTTTTATAATTTAAGCATGGAAAACCTAATGATGTGATATACGGGTATGACGACCCTTACTATTATGAATTGGGCATGGTGACCCTATTATTATGATACTGGGCATGTGATTACTTATTCTTGTAATATCATACATAGTGTACCTTGACACTTTTGAGACTCATGCTACATCCCATGGATGCCCAAGTTACCCCCGGGTCCAAGCTAGTAGTAGTATTCACATATATGGATGTATATGTCACTACTTATATAGACCATATATATGTATACATATGGTTAGTTGTTTAGAGATTATCCTTCATGGGTCGAAGTAGGTACTATCATACTAGTGTCGTTCTGGAACTAGAACCAACCCTTTATAGCTTTATTACTGCATACCATTATTATCTACACACTTCCATATTTTATATAAGGAATGGATATTTATAGACACCGTTAGTGGTGACCTACTGAGTTTATATCACACCATATCTAGGCTTCCTATGGTACCTGTGAAAATTATGTGGATGTAGGTAGGGATAGGGGAAATAACCAAGTTTTTAATACTTTATTTGGCTATAACATGGGAGTGAGGAGGAACATTACCAGGTTATAGATTATTATACTATTAGATATAGTATTTTTGGTCTATTTGAAATTTTTATACACGTATTGTATTGCATGACTACCTGTTCATTTTTGTTAAATACATCACATTACCTCATTCTGTATATGATATTGTTTATGGTTGTTATTCTTTATTTATTACCTTTGGATGCCTCACCTTCCACTGTAAGTTATTTTTTATGATTACACTATTTATCTATTTATTACACCACCATTATACTTTGGTAATGAGGGTATAGTCTCCACATTGCACCACCTTGGACCCATGCTACTAGTCGACACCCTCTAGTGTACGAGGTGGTGTGCTTGAGGCTACGTGGCCCACCGACTTGGGGCACTGTTTAGTGGCATCTGGGTTGGGACATCAAAAAGTTGTATAAGAGATTTATTTATTTGAATTACTATTTTAGGAAGGTAAAAAAGATTAGTACATATCAAAATTTGGTCACGATCTTGTTCTTGGAGTAGCTAACCCATGTACAGTTAAAATCTAAATTACTTGGGATGAGATATTATGTTCTAGTTTATACCTATTATAGTTGACTTGATTCCACCATTGGGCGAGGCACATGATGTGTGATGTTTATTATTATTATTTAGGATTACATTTTTTCCTTGTCCTGGTATGAAAAGTAATTATTGATCATGAATCATTTTATTCACCTTATAGGATTCATATGTCATGCATTATTCCATGCCACATTTACTTACTGCATGCATTTATTTAAGCATGTTTTGATTCTTATTTATATCTCGATGAATTGTGCTAACATTTCATACATGGACTTAATAAGCAATTTTTTTATATTGAATGGAAACCTTAATTCAATTTATGAGTTGCATGGTCCCTTATAAATTGGAAGTGGTGATCCATATAGTTTAACCCTTTAAATAATTTTTTTATATAAATGATAATGAAATTAAATGAAATTAAATTCTAAAATGAAATGGTAACCATTAAATAAGGATGAAAATAAAAATTTAAAGGGTGTTTTAATTTATAAATTTCAATTGAAACTATGTATACCAGAACCTTGTACTTATAGAACAAAACTTGACCCAGATACAACATTAGGAGTGGGTTCATAAGTAGTGTCTCTTATGTACTTTATGATCACTCCTATCACCCAAACCAGGATCTTTGAGCAGGTAGAGGGGTGTGCCTATTATATGGGAAGGATTATACCTATCCTATTAGTGTATCTATGATCTTTATCATTCTAAAATCCTATCTGAGGTGTGTGATTGGAATTTTTAGAGCCATACCATTACGACACCCTCTAGTTGTGCACTAGGAGGGCAGTGAAGACCATCCTCTAGAGGTAGTGGGCCCTGATTTATTGGTGATACATATAGTAGTTACACCTATAGAACCTACTTTTATACCTAATTCAGGGGATATTTTATAGTTTCGAGGGTAGTTTCTACATATTATGAAGACTATATAGGGAGTTTCACAACCTACCCCTTCTATTGTAGAGTTGATGTGGGAGTTTTAGCAACAGTATCCACAAACTTTTTCTAGGTATGGTGGCTACTTGGATACAAAGTTATGGCTTGAGACAGTCTTATCTAACTTTCAAAACCTAGAGACAAATACTAAGAGGGTAGTGAATCTATTTACATATATGCTTCGTGGATCTTCTAAATGTTAGTGGGATATTTTGAATTAGACTTTTCAGTAATGGGAAGTGTTTTGGAGGAATTTACAATCGATATCCTATCACTATTTATTCCCTAATACCTTGAGGTATAATCATTCTAGGGAGTTCATGAATCTTTAGTAGGGTTATATGTTTGTTATGGAATATTCAACTCATTTTATAGAGCTTCATTACTTTATGCCTATCTATATTGTTGATGATCCAACAAAAGTGTGAAGATTCATGGATGGTGTTAGGAATCCTATTCATTCCCAAGTGAATGTTTTATTATAGACTACCATGTCTGATATAGTGATTTAGTATCTCATTAGTAATAAAAACTTGAGATAAGATGATAGTGGGGGCTGGGGTGGTTCAAAATCGAGATAGATCAGTAGTTCGACTAGTGGTTGGAAGTGATTCTTTGAGATTACATATGTGAGAAGCAGCAACCAGGTGACACCCACTAACAGTTATATAGGTTTTCACCACTATGGAAAACCTAGGCATAAAGAGACCCAGTGTCCTATAGACTCTTTTGAGTGTCAAGGCTATGAAGAATTGGGATATTTTCATAATTTTTGAAGGACCTTATAATATGTTTCTAGTGGGATACGATTCATACCATCCCCACCTTCAGAAGTAGGATCAGGTAAACCTCTCCAGATGGGTATCTAGAGTACTAACACCCATACAAGACTAGAAGGAGGTCATGGTTGAGGTAGATAGGATCTTGATAAAATATTCCAGTAGAGAGGACCCACTTAGGGTAGTCAGGTTTCATGGTGGGGCAAAGTATTAGACCATATTTATTTAGTGCAACCTATACCAGAGGAGTAGGGTTTTGGTCCATCTACTTTTTAAGTTAATATTCTAATAGCCTATACTATAGTTTCTTCCTTATTCAATATAGGTTCATATCACTCAATTATCTCTATGGATATTGTGGAAATCTTTGGGTTTGATACACTCTTGTGGCTTGATGAAACTTGATACCCCTTGGGTATACGATCAGAGAGTGTATGCTAGTGTAAGGAATTAACCTTGAGGTATAAATCCATCATTTCTTATGGGTCCTATTAATCCTCGATATTATGGGATTTTATGTCATTATCAAGATTTACAGGTTGGTCCTCTATCATGCCTATGTGGATTATTATCACTGAAGGGTATCCTTCACATCACCAGAGGATGGTACTTATATTTAAAAGGGTGAGTGGGATGTCTAAGAAAGTAGAGATAGACCATAACATCATGGGATAGGTGAAGTGACCACTTATATTTCTAGTATTCATGTGGATGACCAGGGATTACATCAGACTGAATTCCCTCATGTAGTCAATTGTTTTAGGGATGTTTTCCTAGGAAAATTTTCTAGACTACCTCCTAAGAGAGTGGTAAAATTTACGATCGATATAGTTCCTGGATATGCACTGGTGTCCATTACTCCTTACAGGATGGATACTAATGAGTTACAAGAGATCAAGACATAGTTAGAGGATTCTGAATCCAATTAGTTTATAAAAAACCATACTTCTCCACGGGGTTCATTGTTTCTTTTCAACAAGAAGGAAGATGGAACCCTCAATCATTGTGGGGATTATCATAATTTGAATTAGCTTACTGTGAAGAATTGGTATCACTTACCTTTAATTAATGATCTCTTCAAACAAATCAGAGGATCGAGGGTTTTTTCAAATATTGATTTGAGTTTAGGATATCACCATGTGTGTGTTAGACCTTCATAAATACCACATACGTATTTTCACAGTAATTACAGTTTATATGAGTATTTTTTCATGCCATTCAGCCTTATGAACATGCTAGAAATTTTCATGGAATTGATGAATAGGGTTTTCCATCCCTACCCAGATTCTATTATCATGGTTTTTTTGGATGAAATATTGGTGTATTATCATAATTTAATAGACTATAAAAAACATCTTGATATCCTTATGAATACACTAAGAGAGAACCAGATGTATTATAGGCTTAGTAAATGCCACTTTTGGATTTATAAAGTTCACTTCATGGGTCATATTTTCTTATAGGTAGGATTATCTTTTGAACTAGAGACGGTGAGTGCTGTAGTTACCCGAGAGAATCCCAATAATGTCTTGGACACACATAGTTTCTTAGGGATATATTTTTATTATAGGTGTTTAATATCAAACCTCTCATGCCTTTATGTGCCTCTTACTAGTCTAACTAATAAGGGTGAGTAATTATTGTGGTATAAAGCATACAAGATAACCTTTCAAGAGTTAAAAGGAAGAATTACTTTAACACTGATCCTGATTCTTCTAGAGTTGAGAAGAAGATATACACTGTATTATGACACATCAGGTATCAAGATAAGAGTAGCTCTGATTCTGAAAGATCAATTCATTTCGTATGGTTCATGGTAATTGAGTCATCATGAGCGGAGTTTCCCAATGCACTATCACGAGTTGGCACATATTGTTCATGCTTTGCATTGTTGGAGGGAATAACTTTTGTGAGGGAATTTTATGGGGTATATAGACCACAAAGCCTAAAATATATTTTTACAAAGAGTGAATTGAATCTTATTCAATGAAGGTGGGTCAAATAATTTTATTCTGTTGAATTTGGGATTGCTTGTATGCCTAGGAAACACAATGTTGTTTTTGATTTTCTAAGCCAGAGGACTCATACATAGATTTTTCAGGAGGACAGTAGTGAGTGGAAGCTTATGGACCTATTTTCTGAGATGAACATCAAGGTTTATAACCATCCTGAATAGTATGTAATTTCATTTCTATTAGTATCCTCTTCATTTCTGGGTAAAGTAAAGATGAGGCAGTTTTCAAATCCTAAAGGGATGGTCCTATGTGAAAGTATTTCTTGTAAGGACCTACAATTGGATTGGTCTATTGATGGAGATGACACCCTACGTATACTTGGATGTATCTAGGTTCCTATATATATGAGAGAGGAGATGATATGAGAGTCCCAGACTTCTTAGTGGAAATTTCATAGAAGAACCAGTAAGATGTATCATGATAAGCGCTGTTAGATTGGTTGACTAGGATGGAACATCAGATAGTTGGTTTTATCACTAGGTGCTTGACCTGACATCATGTGAAGGTAGAACACCATCAGCCTGCTAACTTGTGACAACCATTTTCAGTCCTGAAATGGAAATTGGAGGATGTTTTAATGGATTTTATAGTCGATTTATTGAGGTTTCCTTGAGGTAGCAATGCAGTTTTGGTAGTTTTGGATTGACTGATGAAGGTATCCCACTTCCTTAATATCCGGGTGTCTTTCTTGTTTGATGAGCAAGGAATAATACATATCTGTGATATTATACCGCTACACAGGGTCCATCATACTATAATTTTAGATAGGAATTCTTATTTCACATAAAAGTTCTGGAAAAGGTTATAGAGATCATTGGGCACACAGGTGCTTCTAAGTATAGCCTTTCACCCCCATACAAATGGCATATTGTAATGGACTATATAGGTACTGGTGACATGCTATGGGCATGCATACTTGATTTTAGTGGTTCTTGGGAGAATCATATCCCTCTCTTCAAGTTTTCCTATAATAATAGTTTTCAAGAAACAATTTATATGGCTCTGTATGAGGCCTTATATGATAGGTTGTACATTTCACCCCTATTCTAGTTAGAGGTAGGAGAGGTAGTGCTACTAGGTTCTCGTATCATGCAGGAGACTTCAAAACATGTGTATTTCATCAAAAAAATGTATTTATACTATATAGTATAGATAAAAAATCATATTTCAATCTCCATCGATTACCTCTATAGTTCAAGGATGGGGATCATGCTTTCTTGTTTGTATGAACCCAACTTTTTCATATATGGATATGTAGGAACGGGAAGATGTTACCTCATTTTTTCAGGCTTTCTGAGATCTTGGATAGAGTTGATCCGATAGAAAATCAGTTGTAAGAGGTACCATTCCATGCATGATGTCTTCCACATTTTACAGATTAACTATTATCATGCCAAACCATCTCATACTTTGATCCTAAGGGTGTTGAATTGGATACCGATGCTTCTTTTATGGAGTATCCCATACGCATCATTGATCAAATTATGAAGGCTCTATGAGGCCAGTCTATCCCTTTATGACACATGATATGGAAGTATAGATGGGTAGAGGATGAGACTTGGGAGAGGGTGCCTGACATATGAACTTAGTGGATGGAGTTATTATTAGATAACATTTTACCACCATTGGAAAGGAAACTCAGGTACAAGTTCCTTTAAGGGGGAATATAGAACTTGATTTTTCTACAAGGTATGGATCCTTTAATTTTTAGTTTAAATATTTGGTTTTTACCTAATATGAAATCCTAGTGAGGTTATTGAGAAAATAAGGGTTTATGTGGCTTGTTCAGAGCTCGGAACCCTGGATGGTGGAAGAAATCACTAGGATTCATGATTAGTAGAAACTGTGCATCACAGTCTACATGGTTTATCTTAACCATGTGTGGGTGTTTAATGAGCAGAAGTGGGCCACATAGTTTCCCCTAACCATGTTCCCAGGGATGAATGCTCATGAAAGGTTATTTTAAATTTTAATAGAGAGAAATAACACAGTTTTGACATGGTTTCCCAAATATTGCGCATGAACTGTGCATGGGGGAGGGGGTATTAAGGTAGTGTAAGGTGCATGCTTAGCATACAGTTTGGAAAATATTGCAGCCAAACTATGTGACCCCTTAAAGTTGGTGAAAATTACCATTTCCCTTAAAATTATAAAAACCTAAACCTCTATTTTATTTCTTCATTCCAGTGGACAACACCTACAATTTTCTCCCATGAGAGATCCTACCAAGATTACACCTTGTATTTTCTTCTGATTCATCATCCAGAATCCAATTCAACTTCTGATAATATATTTGGATGTGCACCAGTGAGTTATCTATTCATGTTTCCCCCTTTGTTTGTTTGTATTCTTTTTGATGGAGTTATTTTGATTCAGGTTCATATACCCTATTTTTAGGGAATTTATCTTTTTTTTCCATTTTCATTCAATTTGGACCAATCCAAAGGTCGATATTGTATGAGTGATCCTCTACAGGCATAAGGTAGGTGGTCTAGTAATTATTCATCAAGTCATGATGCTTTATATTATGTTTCATTGTGTCGGATACCGGTTTCACCATGTATTTACTTTAAAATGAATCTGTATTAAATTGGTTTCCCTATTCCAGAACCTAATGATTTCAATAGATCACAAGATATGTTTGATGTCATCAACCTCATGAGTGCCATACCTTTGGGTGTTCCCTTTATATTCCAATTGGATTTCATGGTCATGTGGCTCAAACACCTATCAATGTGTTTGGATTTACTTTAAAACAATGATATCAAAATTGAGAATGAATGATTATAATGGTGTATCATGGCTAGCGCACTTACAAAACTATATATAAGTAAATGGAAAGTGCGTGGTATGACCAAATAACTTTTTTTAATATAACAATGATCACTCTCTTGTTAATAAGTAATGTTAATGAACAATGAATTATTTAATTAGTTCTTCCTAAAGCTTCGATAACTTATTATAGATTATGATGTGTGAGCAGGGTGACCTATATTTATTATGATAAAGGGGAATGGATACCCTTATGGAATATGATACATGGGAATGGAGACCCTTACTGATATAATATGGGTATGTTATCCCTATACTATTATGATATGGGCATGGCATCCCTATACTGTAATGCGAGCATGGAATCCCTATATTGATATATTTCTGGCATGATGTCCCAATAGTTATGATTTAGTAATGGTGACCATATTGTTATGATTTAGGCACGATGACCCTAATGATGTGATATACGGGCATGATAACTCTTACTGTTATAATTTGGGCATGGAGGCCCTATTGTTACTATTCAGGCATGAAGGCCTTAATGATGTGATATATGGGAATGAATAAAGTTACTATTATTATTTGAGTATAGAGAACCTATTTTTATGGTTCAGGAATGGTGACCCTAATGGTGTGATATATGGCCATAGTGACCCTTACTATTATGAATCGAGCATGGCAACCCTATTATTATGATACCAATAAGGGTGTCCCTTATTTCTGTAATACTGGGCATGGTGCCCCTTAATAGTTGTAAGACTCATTCTACTACCCATGGAAACCTGATTTAGGCCTTAGGTATAAGCTAGTAATAATATCCAAATATTTGACAGTAGACGTCACTATGTATAAAAATCATATATATGTATACACATGGTTAATGGTTTAGAGATTATCCAACATGGCCCGATGAAGGTACTATCATCTTGGTGTCCTTCTGAAACCATAAGAGGCCCTTTATAGATTTATTACTACTTACCATTATGATATGCACACTTTCATATTATATACACTGACTAGATATTTTTAGATACCATTATTGGTGGCCTACTGAGTTTATCTCACACTCTATCTGGGACACCAATGGTATTTGGGAAGATTATGTGGATACATGTAGGGATAGTGGAAAGAACCTAGTTTTTGATACTTGATTTGGTTATATCATGGGAGTGGGGAGGCAGAAGACTGAGTTATGGCCCACAATGAAATTAGAGAGAATATTTTTTGTCTTTTTCCCTTTTTTTATATTTATTGTATTTCATGCCTGCCTGTTCCTTTTTGTTAGATACATAAAATTACTTCACCATGTATATGAAACTAGATATTTTTGTTGTTGGGTATTTATTACCTTTGGATGACTTACCTTAAAAGGTGAGTTATTTATCATGCTTCCACTATTTATCTATTTATTCTACCACTATGATACACTGATCATGAGGGTATAATATCCCCACTCTACCACCTTGGACACTCAATTTTAGTTAGAGGCCTATGGAATACTAGGAGGTGTTCTTGAGAATATTTAGTCCATTGGATTGGGGAACCATTTAGTGGAATCTGGGCCAAGAAGTCATATAGTGGATCAAGGTTAGTCACACGGTTGGTGTATGATTTTTATAACCATGCGATGTAACCTTACAGGATGGTTGGAGCTCTAGACAGTGGCCATGAATTAGTTGAACACTATTTTATTAGATGTGTGCCTATCCATGTGATAGGGTGTCCCTTTGGATAGTGGTATTTCATGGTTGGAACATGATTAGACATACCATATGTCTCTTTAAAAGGATAGAAAAAACCATTTCCCCCTTCCTCCAATATCTCTTCTTTCTTCCTTTCCTCCATCATTCCTTAAATTTAGTAACCCTACTTGATCTCCCTTCTCCACCTCTCCTAGGTATGGTGAGATATCCTTCATCCAACATCATAATAGAAAAACATCGGTATCATTGGATCACCCTAGGTTAGTCAAAGATTCCTATTTCTTCATTTATTCATTTATTTTTCTGTATTGGATACTATTTCCATGTGATATTATTTTCCCTATTTTTAGGGCATATATCCAATTTTTTAATTTCTCTTATTTCTACTCAAATAAAATCCCAAGAATGGATGAGTGAACCATCCTAAGCATAAGGTAAGAGGTCATCATGTTTTTCTCTAAAATATTTATTGTTTATAAAATGAACCATTGTTCTAAATCCCAAAATTTCCATGCATTGATCCTAAAATGTGAAATGCCTTAAATTAAATTCCTAGAACTTAGACTTGATTTACTTTAGACCATTTGGCATGGTTAGAGGTTGATGAATTCAACCTGAACCACTTATTAAGAATAGATTTTCTACATTCTATTTTCAACCATCCTTTCCTTATGATTAAACAACCTCTTGGGTGTGTTCTTTAAATGCATCAATAATTTTATAAATTCTTGTACAACCAAACCACCTCCTAAGGTAGGTTTGGATTTTAAATTGAAATGTGAAAGAATAAACAAAATTAATTGAATTATATGATGAATTGTGTTACAGTATGGGTTCTTACAATGGACTTCTTATTATTTATAAATGAAATGGTCTAATTGCATAGTTTGAAGTGATAATGGAATTGATGTTCTCATGGAACATTTTCATAATATTAAATGAGACATTCTAATGAGAGTACATGACACCTTGAGAAATACCTTGGTTTATATTTATGGATTTCCATGTTTATAGGTTCATAGGGATATCAAGATTACTTTATATTGAATTATTATAGATAAACCATGGTTAGGGTTTTTGGACATGATGCTTTACACTTCCTTGGTATAGGATGTTGGACATGGAGTTTCTAATAATTTCAGGTTGTTGAAAATGAAATTTCATGCCCCTTGACTGGGATGTTGTACATGGAGTTTCACATCCTTTTTGGGTTGTTGGACATGATGTTTCATGCCCCTTGATCAGGATATTGAACATGATGCTTTACATCATTGATTGGGATTGTCGGACATGGCGCTTCACATCCCCTTTTTAGATGATTGGGCTTATTCCCCTTTATAAAATATAATCCCCTTTTATATTATATTTTATCTGACTATCAATAAGGATTAACCTTATTTAAAATATGAATATTGTTATATTATTGTTATTTTGTGGATGCCTTGCACTTATTCATAGGATCCTCTCCATTGCATGTATATATGTGCATATATAGGTTTACATGTATGAATATATTTATATATATATAAATTATGACACATGTTTAGAGAAATTATGGCTTAGTTCGAAGTAGGTATGGTCAACCAAGTTTCTTTTGATGAACCTATGATGACTTTATTACTTTTATTATTTACCACTTTTTTTATTATACATGCACATTGATTTATTTTATACTAACAGACTTGATTTATTTAGAAACCATTGGTAGTTTCCTACTGAGTATATCTCACACCCTATTTGGGATGTTAATTGGTACCCAAATAGATCTCCAGGATGCAGGTTAGGAACTAGATTGTGTTTTATGCTATTTTTTCAATTATGGATTAGGATTGGACATGGGAGATGGGGAGTGATGACTAAGCATGTACTCAAACTACCATACGGAGTTATAGTGTTTTTTTTTATTTTGTTAGTTTATCCATGTTTATTATATTACCTACTATACTATGTCTTTCAAGTATTATTAATCAGCATGTACATGCATGGATGTTTATTTGGCATTTTATAGGTTATCTATTTATTATTGATTGTCAGTTGTTATTATCTTCCAATGCACTTTTATTTTATCTATTTCCTAAAATTTTTATTACTAATATAAAGGCTATAGTCTCTCCACTGTACCTCTATTAGAACCTCTATTCTAGTTATAAACCTTTGGAATATGGGGAGGCATGATTGAGGCTATGTTTTGAATCAAATCGGGGCACTGTTTTAGTGGATTCCAGGTCAGGATGTTATGAGTGGTATCAAAGGTTTAATTCCATTGTATTATTATTTTGGGATGATAGAAATGAGACTAATAATGTTTTACCACTTGGTAAATATCACATGTCTGGGTCTGGATGACCCACACATGGGGAAAGATCAAGTTTCTAGGGATGGGACTATTATTCATGTTGTTAATTATTATAGTTGATTATTATTTCACATTGATAGATTTTTGTACTTCTTATGGTAATTAATTTATGAATTTATTGGTTTTACCACTTGGAAAGTATGGAAATAAATGGGGCTTATTCATGCATCATTTAGGAACATAATATTCACATGTCATTAGAATACTTATTTATATATCATTCTTGTGTGATTACTCAATATGCTTATTTTTATAACATGATTCTATGATTAACTTATTATATTCTTTTATTCATCACATTGTGATAACATGCCTTATTATAGATGTGATATATGATTGATTAAAAAAGTGTCTGCATTAACCAAAATGGTGTTTTCCTATATTCCTTGTGGTGGCACCTTAATTAACCAATTATCACATTTTTGAGCAATGAACTATTGGTTGCATGGGATGAAACATTAGTGGTTGTGGTTAAATTGGTTCCAAATTACAATTTATTAAGTATATGGGCCTTTAAAAATTGGTAATGATAACCCATATAATTGAACTATCATATATGGTCTTGTTCTATTCTAAGATGAAGGTAAAACTTGTTTGTAGTTACATGAATGAAAACAGTAACTTATGAAGGAAAATACCATTATAATTTTGGAATGGTAGGGCATATAACTGAACCATATACTAAATTTAAATTCTTTTAGAAAATGGATACCTTTATGAAGGATAATACCTATATAACTTGGGAATGATGACAAATATGGATGAATACATATATTCTTTACTCGGTCCTTATAAGTGAGTTTTAGCATTGTATCCCTATGAGATAAACCCATTAAGGGTATGTTTAAATCTTGATAAAATAAATATTATTTGGTTGTACTTAAACAAAATTCCAATTTTAATTTATAGAGCATTGACTCTGTAAATTGGGAATGGATGCACATATAACTGAACCTAGATTAACATGACAGGGCTGACATAAGTTTACTTTACATGTTTTATGATTTAGTACTTAACCCCATGGGGGTATTATTATTCTAGATGGGGTGGTTATTTAAAGTTTCAATATACACTTATATGATGTTACATATTAATTTATGGTGGCATATTACTTTACTAGTTCCCTTTAATTGATAAAAGATGTCCTATATGCTTTTGATCTTTATTATTGTGAGGCTTTAGTTAATTAAAATTCCAATTACAACCTAAAGTGTGTTTTACACTATAGATTGGAATTGGAATTTTATTTAACAAATCCTAGTTGTTAGAACTTATGAATAAATAACAATTAAAAGGGATGATAAGATAAATTTCCAAATGATTCATGAGGAAACATAAATAAAGTAAAAAGTATAGTTTCCTTAAAAACTGGTAGTTGATGATTTTTATATCTAAACCTCCTTAAATTCTATGATAAATGTAAATTTATGAAAATGGATGAATTAAAACCTTTGGGTTATGTTGATAAAAAATAACCCTTGAGTAAGGTTGTTTGTAGACTTTCCTCGAGAGATACTTAGAATGAAAACATGATCTTTTCCCATAGGTATTAGTTGGATTCTTTCCTATTGATTTGTTTAACCTAGAGGATAGGTGGTAGAGCCTAGTGGGATTTTAGGTGTGACTCTAGTTTAAAGGTTGATGTTTTATGATTAATTGAGGGGTTATACCATTATGGTTGTTCCCTTGGAGATGGTTAACTAGTGGAACTTTGATATGAGTTTCTAGGCATGGTTCATACTATTTGTTTGAATGTTTGAGTTAGGTAGGAATCTTAGTTAATGAAATGACATTCCGAGTAGATGAGTGGTTGTCTGGTAAGTTAAACCTAAATGGGGTATCACCATATATAGATAACTAGTGAGTGTCAACACTTTATCTTTCTACATTTTACTTGTGACCCTCCAAAGAGAACTACCCTATTTCGATGTGTGGAGAGAGTTAGGTCCTAGTAGACCTATGATTAGTATGTGATGTTGTTATGCCTACGTCGATATGTTTTGAACCATGTGGGTCCATGATTATTTTATCCATTCACTACTACAAATATGGCTTTTATCAGCACTAAAAATGGCCTTTATCAACGCTAGAAAAGCGGTGATAAAGCTGGTGAAGATAAAGGGGGGGGGGGGGGGGTCCCCTTTATCAGCGCTCCGAAAAGTATTGATAAAGACCCCTTTTATCAGTGCTAAAAAAAGCACTGATAAAAGGGGTCTTTTATCAGCGCTAAAACAAAGCGCTGATAAAAGGGGCCTTTATCAGTGCTTTGTTTTAGCACTGATAAAAGACCCCAATATTAGCGCTTCCTTTATTATCAATTTTGTTTTAGCACTGATAAAGGACCCCTTTTATCAGCGCTTTTTTAAAAGCACTAATAAAAGGTAAAAAAAATGTAAAAAATTTAAAAAAATAAAAAAATCAAAAAAAATTAATTTTTTTTTAAAAAATACTGCCAATCGGGGGGGATTTTATAGCGCTTGAGCCCCCCCCCTTTACAGCACTTTTCTGACCCTGTACAGTGCCCCACGCACCCCAATTCACCATTTAATAGTGCTTGCTCCCATATTCCCCCATGCACGTGCGCCCCTGCCTCCAACAGGATTTGAACTCGAGACCTCCCCCCTGCGCGCCTAAGCCTTTACCACTACTTTATTTTGATTTGTCTTCCAATTCGTGATATCTCTCTCTATATATATTTATATATTTAGTTATATTTATTCGTATACTAATATATATTTATATTAATATATATATATATAGTTATATTGTTATATATATATAGTTATATTAATATATCCCTCTCTCTCTATATATATTTAGTTATATTTATTCGTATAGTAATATATATTTATATTAATATATATATATATAGTTATATTAATATATATATATAGTTATATTAATATATATATATATAGTTATATTAATATATATATAGTTATATTAATATATATATATATATCTCTCTCTATATATATATTTAGTTATATTTATTTGTATAGTAATATATATTTATATTAATATATATATAGTTGTATTAACATATATATAGTTATATTAATATATATAGTTATATTAATATATATATTTATAGTAATACTAATATATATATATACATAGTTATATTAATATATATATAGTTATTAGATTAATATATATATAGCTAGATTACTATATATATACAGTTAGATTAATATATAGGTATATAAATATTCATATATTTGTATTTTAAATAAAATGGATGTTAGTTATTATTTAGATAAAGCTAATATATTTTATATGTAAATATATTTTATTATTTATATTTATAATTAAAATTTTAGGTGTGAATATATAAAAAATATGTATATATTGTTATATATTTGATTATAA
Organism: Viscum album; assembly: GCA_963277665.1. Taxonomy (NCBI): domain Eukaryota; kingdom Viridiplantae; phylum Streptophyta; class Magnoliopsida; order Santalales; family Viscaceae; genus Viscum; species Viscum album. Next base: position 1,071,558,424 of record OY728164.1, read on the forward strand.
ATAGCAGTGAATTATAAAAAATGATGAAATTTCAAAGACATAATATCAATATGAATGTAATACCTTGTAATAAATTCAGTCTCCACCAAAAAAAGCCAATAATACCCCCTTAAATGAGGCTGAAAATCCACAAAATGTTAAAAAATCGGGGTACCCCGACAAAAAACTCAGTTTTGGAGGCCTTCTGGGTCTCTTTTGGCCTTGAAAATCCCTTGACCAAGGTCCCCTCAATCATAGAGACGTAGAGCTCGTCGCAGTTTTCGATTTGATATGTGGTAGAGCTCAAACGGACACCCGAATCAAAAGTTATGGCCGTTTGAAGTTTGAGTTGCGTTTTCAACATATTTTGGATCTTTTTTTTATTTTATTTTTTTAGTCTTCAAATTGTTATTAAATGAAAATTACTCCATAATAATTATCAAATTATTAATCAAAAATATTTTTATAATTTTTTATAATCCATTTTCACTAAATATCTTATATATTAAATATATTATAAGTGTAAGTGTACATGTATACTTATCTAAAATATATTTAAAAATTATATATTATATTTATATCAATATAACTATATTTATATATTAATATATTAATATATTTTTTTAATTTTTTTTGAAGTCAACCCTTTATCAGCGCTATTAAACAAGTGCTGATAAAGGGGGTCCCTTTATCAGCGCTTTTTTGTTAGCGCTGATAAAGGGGGGGCGCTGCGAAAAACTATTTTTGCGGTAGTGATTCCAGTTTTACCTCTTTTAGAAATAGTTTACAGTTGTATTATATGTTGTGTAATAAAGTCCCTTAATTGGGGCATGGTTCTCATGCGAGAGAACTTAGGGATAGGCAGAGAGACCTAATGGCCCTGTTTTAAAAATTGATCGATAAGGCTAGGTGGGAGACCTTGATTCCCTTACTTTTGATATTGAACCCAGTAGATTATATAAATTCTGTTTGATCTTGGAAACCTATGAGAGAGGTTATCCTGTGGTTTATGAATGTATTAAATACAATGATCTTGGTTTCATGCTCATTTTGATACTCATTCATGGAAGGTTCTTGAGTTTTGCAATGTAGGCATGTTGATGCCTTTTTTTTGAGGAAGTACGTGATGTATTGGATATCAGAACTATCTTTGATGGGAAGATTTTTTTGGGTGCCTAGTATAGTGACCCTAGACCTTTTCATATATTATTACATGATCTTAAGCATAATTAACCATCAAATAAAAACCAAGGATTTTATATCCTATTGTCTTTATAAGAGACTAGGTACATAATTAGAAATCATGAAAATAAAATAAAAACATATTTTATTTAATATCCATAATGATATCCTAAATTCCTTTGAGATCTTACTTCTACATAGGATAGCTAGGGGAACAAATTAACAAAGAGATGAGATAAAAATATCAGTAAGGGAATAAACATAGGAATAAAGCATAACACATGGGTTAGAAGGCATAACATGATGACATAAAAGGCATGGAACATGAATAAAAAATATGTAATTATAACATGTTGATCATGGGATCATGTGATCATGGAATCATAAAAATGTGGTAGGAGTATACAAAATGACATAAACATGAGTCAAGGCTAACTTCCGAGACTGTATGACATGGTGGACAAAGTCCCATAAAGGAATCAGGTTTACACTCTATCCCAACATGACGTATCATGAAACTAAAAATTACCCAATTAATTAAAGTGATACCTGGTAACACCCATCATAACATGTTTATACATATGTTCTCCACATGAAGAATCAAGCATAATGGTTTCCAATAGAAAGAAATGGGTATCATAATCATGTCATAAGGCATAACACACTGGAATATCATAAAAGTGTCCATAAAAGAATGTATTTAAATCATAAAAGGAATTTAATAAGGTAAAATAGTAATGTATAATGATAAATTATGTCCAAATGAAGTGAAAACATTTAAAAATAAGGTTTAAGAAACTTTGGAAATGAACCACTTTAATGCAGTTTAAGGTAAAATATTAAAGAGACTTAAAGAGAACAAAGGCATAATTTTTTTGTATAAAACCAAAAATGAACTAATATAGTTTTTCATGATGGAATGAGTGATTTAAAAAAAATAAATTTTGATTATAATAGATTATGTATGGTACTTGGAAATGGGTAAGAAATTGGGAAGTTCCCTTTAACTGGGCTTACTTATCGAGGGGGGGGGGGGATTGAAAAGGGAACCTTATAAAACATGTATTTCCACACCAAATAACTAAGAATTGATCTAGGTACATATTTTTGGAGAATTAAAAAAGAATATAGGAGGATCACATAAGAAAAATTAATAATTACATTAGATTAAATAGGGATAAAGCAAAACCTAAAGGAAAAATGGGGGTTTAGAGAGAATCTATTACCTTATGCTTGAAACTGTTCTTCACTTATACTTAATGTACTAGATAATAAAATTAGATCCATTAATTAATTAATTAATTTAGAACCTATTATATATGTATTTTATTTATTATATTTTTTTTAATTTTATTTATATCCTTTTTGATGAGTTATAAGATTCGATATCTTCATTTTGGGAGCATTTGTTTCATGATTTTATGATTAGTTGCCTTGAGTTTAATTGTGGGAGTTCTTGTAAAATGGAAGAAGAACTGTAGAATTGGAATTATATAATATTAACACCCCTTAAGAATTTTAAATGGTCCCATATATCATTTTTTTAGATATGTTAATTATTCATTAGATAAAATGTTAATGATGAAAGTTAGTTTATTTTGGGGAATTTTTTATTATCACAAAGTGGAATTATTTTATTATTTAATATTATGTATATATATTTGTTATAGAACATAAAAAAAAGTTTTAATACACATATTATAATCTGGTTTAATCATAAAAATGTTTTTATGACCAACATTGAAGATGGTAATAGAAAACCAAAATCATCGTCCACGAAGGTGGTGAATTGACGCATCAAAGGCAAAATTATTGTTTTTAAGATAAAAAAGAAAAGATAAGAGATTTAATAATAGATATCCCATTAATATAATAAAATTCTAGCATATGTATTATACTGGAGATATCATGTTACTTTTGATAGGTTAAGTGAGGGAAGGATAAGAAAATAAAGGAAATTAAAAGAGAAATAGGGAGGGTTGTACCTCTTGAGTGTCGTCTCCTTGAGAACCTCCTTAAGGCACTCATAAATGGTCTTTTGGTGAGACTGAAAAGACTAGAACGTGGGGAAGATATTTGGGAGAGGAATTGGGTAGAATATAAGAAATCTCAAAAGATTAAAATTTGTGATGAGAAGAGTTGGTGAGGGGTGACATTTATAGTGGGAGGTGGAGGGGGGGGGGGTTGATTATTTTATCCATTTGTTTACTATTTTGGGCCAAGACTATGAATAGTGTTAATTTTTGTGACTATGTACAGTAAATATAGAATTTTAGTTAGAGATAATATCCACTTATATCATCCATGACTCAACCATGACTCAAAAATTCATTTATTTACTTATAATGTTAAATACCATAAATCACCATATTTCACTATTCACAAAATTCAACTATTTTAGAAAAATCCCAAAAATTCACCCCAACCATTCTTTAATGCATATATTTAAAAAATGAACCCTATTTTATGAAAATAATTTTCTAAATATGAGAAATTTATTTTTTAATTAAAATCATTATTTATTATAAAAAATACCAATTTTAAAATTATTACCCGTTTTATGACACTTTAAAAAATTAATTAAGGTCTCATAAAATTATCTTATAATCATAAGACAAAAAAATATTTATTTTGGAATAAATTTTATTTTATATTATTATATTAATTATAAAATTATAAATAAACATTTATGTTTCACAAAAATATAAATACTTAATTTATCATTTATAAAACATTTATTTACTTATTCCATGATATAAATATACTATATTTTCATTCATAAGATACCTAAATTATATTTATACTTTCATAGGTTAGGTCACTATTCTATTGGATGAATTACTATTCCTAATGGTCATATTACTATTCCAACGTTCAAGTTACTAATCCATTGGCATAAGTTCCTTAATTTCTAGAAATATATCTTATTTCATTAATTATTTATTTATAAAGTTTTTATTATGTTATCTATGTCATTTTTATGTGATTTACACTATATGAAATAATTACTAGAAGGGAGTTTTCATTGATAAAATTTGGGGTCGTTACACCTAGCCCAGTTGACTAGTGGTTGAGAAGTTGATTCTTAAATTTATGAAATGATGCTATGTGATGAGTGGCTATGAGATAAATCGAAGTAGGTGGATGCCTGGTTTTGAAGATGAGTTCCACAGGAGCTCCTGGAGTGTTATAAATTTACATTCCATGTAGTATAGTCATCTTAATCTTATTGATGGATAACCCATGGGAGCATGATTCGGGTCTTGAATCTGGTGGTATGGGTTGTACACCTACTATGTATGGAAATTTTGGTATGTTTAGATTGTGCATGGTACCTTTTCAAATTGTTAATCGGTGAGCATCCATGTGAAAGACAAGGGACAATGGTTTTAAGTATGAAACATACATACATGGTGACTTAGAGATTTCGGTATAATTAAAGGAAGTTTCATATGAGGAGGAATAATTTGGAAATGAACTAGGTAATGTGAGACATTTGACCCATGTTTGAACCTTGACACATATTTTCAGGAGACGTGGTGTTCAAAGTTGGATAATGGAAAGTTTATCCTGGGTCATGCGAGCATGGATCATGAGAATGATACATGCCAGTAATGGAATCTTAGTATACTCCTAGTCAGAGGAGATCATTCCAAATATCTTGACAATGACTTAAGTACACTAGGAGAGAGTCGATTATATGTTGAGATACTTATCTAAATAGATTTTATGGCTTGATAAAAGGACTCCATGGGAGTTGTGCTCAAAGATAAATTTAAGGTAGCCAGATGGTTCATAGTACACTATTGTGCATTTAAGGGTGGTGACCCTATTAGAACACGAAATATAACATTTTTCATGGGAACCATTCTTAGGAAGTGAGAATGAGTCATGGGTGATATTTGTGTTGTCACTCGGGATGAGTAGGTTATTATCCATGCTAGTCATTATTATGGTCATGGGATATGGTAATCAGTCTTCTTTCATTGATTCGATGATAAGGATACTCCTATGGTGGAGAGTGGGATGTTATTCCCTGGTGGGTAAAACTCTTGTGAGAAGGGTCATGAGACCTCAAGACTAGTCATGGGATGTTTGTTTTGGAACCTGTATGCTATTAAATAAATAGAAAAATGTACTACTATATTTTTTGGTAAATGAAAAGTGAAGTTTTGAATATGTACTTGGTGGAGTTAGAGTGTGAGAATTAAGCCTAGAGTTTCTTATGATGATCTGTGGATGCTGGATCTGGTATGTTCCGATGCTTGTGCTATATCATGATGTCATTTTTGAAGAAGATATGGTTTGGTTAGGAGACATCACAAGATGTTGGTCAGAAGATTTGTTGGGTGAGATCATATCAATCTTAGTACACCATGGGATAATGGATTTGTAATTTGGTTTAGTGATGCATATACTATTGAAGTAGAGCATGTTCAGAAGTTGTCAACTGGAGATAGTTTAACTTGAATTTCATCTAATAACTAGATGTTGTTGGTAAGGAACCACATTTACCACATTGTTGGGATGAGACAAGGGTATTTTAAAGGTCGACCATGACATTTCAAGGAAAATATGGTGTAACATTCATGATCTTGGTCGATTGGAGTTTGATCATTTAAATCAATAGAGGATCATGGGTATTTTTCTCATGTGTAATCCAGTAAATGTGTTAAGAGGGTCTCTAGGACACAAAAGACATGTTTCTATGGGAAATTATGACAGTGGAGGTACTGTAACTTGGAATTGGATGACATAGGATAGAACCTATAGTGGGGAGTTAAATAGAATAATAGATAAAATATATGATGACATGATCATTTATTAGGTTATATGGAATTTAGTAAGTTCCATATTAATGTTTCATTAGTTTTTACAAGTGTTGTATCGCGATTTAGTGGTTTAATAACCCTATTATTAATGTGACAGTTGGAGGCGTATTGGGCATTTGGAAACATAATGCGGTAGTTTGAGAGAGAAATTATCAACCCACATAGGTCAAGTGATGTTTTTATTATTACCCAAGGCTTCTTAGTGATGAGAAGTTATAATTTGGGGAGATTTTAATATCCTGTGTTTTGGGTGCCTTGAAAATTTCCAAGGAAAATTTAGCTTTTCATTTGATGGACGAGCCAAATTGTAAAATAAAATTCATAATAGAATTTTGAGATTTGTAATTCTTTAATGTGTTGTTTTTATATGGTATTTAAGGCTTGATAGGTTTCCTGGAATCCTAGATGATTTTCTATAGCTCCGGGCTTCAAAATCTCAATTCTAGGAAAGACAGCCTTAGGTGCACAGTTGGTGCATGGTTAGTAATAACCATGCCGATCAACCATGAGAATTGTTTTATTATAGGAAGTGGTTTTTTAACTATTAAAAGTTCCTAGAAAATCATGTGAATTGTTGAAGAGCTGTAAGGGTGGTCACACATTCAATTCACAATTTTTCTAACCATGCACTATAGCTATACAGGAAGGTTGGATCTCCTAGTAAATCCCACACACAGGATTCACGTGGTTTGATTATCCATGAGGTTATCTGTGTGTGTGTGGGGGGGGGGGGGGTTCCCTTTGGATAGTGGAACTTCATGGTTGCTAAAAATTTATCCAAACCATGCGACCAAGCCATGCGACTCTTCAAAAGGATGGAAAATACCATATTTACCTTGCCTCCTTTATCTATTCTTTCTCCCTCATTCCTCATGTGTAGTATCCCCTATTGAGCTCCCTTCTCCACCTCTCCTAGGCATAGTGAGTTATCTATTATCTGTAACTGAAATAAAACACTGTCAGTCTCATTGGATCACTCTCCGTTAGTTTAAGATTCCTTTTACTTCCTTTATTAATTTATTTCACTATATTAGTTGATATTTTTATGCAAGATTATTCAACCTATTTTCAAAGAATTTTTCTAATTATTTGATTTCTCTCATTTCATATAAAATTAAGTCCTAAGAATTGATGAGTTAAGTGTCATAAGCATAAGGTAGGTGATATACATTTTTACCTTAATGTTTTATTTTTTATAAAATGCATCATTGTGTATAATCTTTAACTTTACGTGCATTGATTCTAAAATGAAAATTATGGAAATTTAATTCATAGAAATTAGAAATTATGTCCTTTATACCATTTGTCATGGTTGGAGGTCAAAGAACTCAACCTAAACAACATCATAAGGTGATATTGTTTACATGCTATTTTAAACCGTCCTTGCCTTGTGATTAAAGAAAACTTTGGGCATGTTTTTAAAATTTCTTAACACTTTTATAAATTCTTGTGCAAACAAGACACATACTAAGTAAGGTTTCTCTTATCAATTGGAATGAGAAAGAATAAACTGAATTAATTGAATTTTATGATGAATTGTGTTATGGCATGGGTGCTTCATATGGACTTCTAGTTGTTTATAAAATAAATAGTCTAATTGAATAGTTTGAAGTGATAATTTCATGGATGTTCTCATGTACTGTTTTCATAATATTAAATGTGACATGCTAATGAGAGTACACTAAACCTTGAGCGATAACTGTGTTCCACTTTATATAATTCCTTAGTTATGTGATCATAGTTAAAGTGGGATTACTTTATAATAAATTATTATTAAGAGACTATGGTTAGGGTTGTTGGACATGATGCTCCACACCCCCTTGATTTAGGATGTTGGAAATAGAATTTTGCATCACTTAGGGTTGTTGGAGATGATGTTTCACACCCCTTTAACAACATATTGTACATGGGGTTTTACATCATTTTTGGGTTGTTCGACACAATGTTTCATGCCCCTTGATCTGGATGTTGAACATGAAACTTCACATCATTAATTGAGATTGTCTAACATGTTGATCTAAATATCATATTCAGATGTCTGGTCTTATTCCCCTTTATAAAATATTACCACTTTGTATATTTTATTTTATTTTAATATTGGGTAGGATGTCCATTATTTAAAATATGAAACTTATTATATTATTTTTATTATGTGGATGCCTTTGTATTACTCCTTGGATCCTAATTAGTGCATGTATATCTATGCATATATAGGTTTACATGTATGCATATATATACATGATGAAACATATTTAGAGACATTCCGGCTTATGCCAAAGAAGGTATGGTTGGCCAAGTATCTTTTGAGGAACCTAAGCCGACTTGATTAGTTTTAATTTTTACTGTTTTCTTTATTATACCTACACACTAATTTATTTTTTACCCACAAATTGGATTTATTTAGATTCCATTGGTGTTGGAATTATAAGTATATCTCACACCCTTTTTAGGCTACCGATTGGTACCCAAACATATCTCCTGGTTGTAGGTTAGGAAATGGACTATGCTTTATGTAGTTTTTCATTTGTGGACTAGGATTGGACATGGGAGATAGGGAGTCGTGGATGATAATGTACATGGGTTACATTCCAAATTTAGAGACTTTTTTGTTTATTTATTATTTTTTAGTTTATCCATGTTCAGTGTATTACCTACCATGTAATTTATATCTTGTATTATTACTTATCATGTTCATTAATGGATGTTTATTTGACATTGGCCGAGTTGTCTATTTATTATTTAGTGTTAGTTGTTATTATATTCCACTAATATTTTCTTTTATCTATTTCCTCCATAATTTATTACTAATATAGTGGGTATAGTCTACCCACTGTACCACCATTATACTCTCACTACTAGTCAGAAGCCTTTGGAAAATGGGGAGGCACACTTGAGGCCATGTGGCGAACCGGATCGAGGCACCATTTTAGTGGCTCTTGGGTTGGGATATGACATGATCCACAACAAAGTAGATGAATAATATTAATAAATTTTTTAAATAATAAAACATACGGAAATTAAAAATACTATAATCAATTAGAAATGCATGAAAAATAGTAATAATAACACTTAAAATTTTAGAAGTGATTTTTTCAATAAAAATAATTTTTATATAGTATTTAAATTTATAATTTTTAGAATTTTAATTTTTTAAAATAAACTTCATTTTTTAATTAAGCATGTAAAAATTATCTTACAGTGAATATTTTTATATTTTTCTAAAATTAATGATTTTTAGGTGAATAGTGAAAATACCTATTTTGCTAATATTGAAACTTTTATAACATTATCATAATAAAATAACAAATTAAATATTTTTAAAAAATAATTCTATAAAAAACATATTTTAAAATTAAAATAATTAATTAAAAAAAATACTTTTTTGAATTTTTAAAGACCATGTTTAATATTTTGGAAGCTTAGGTAATATTTTACTTTAAAAATTATTTTTTGCTTATATTGAAAATTAGTTTTCATCACTAATAGAAATTAAATATAAAAAAAATGATTTCATATTTTATATCAAAATTTTCATATTTTTTGATCATTTTAATCACATTTTTGGGCTTAAAATTATGATTACTATGATTAAATTTAATCACCATGATAATGGTGAAAGTGTTATTTCCGAAGAATTTTTTTATTAATGTTGTTTCATTTTTATATAATAAATGAAATTGATATATTTTATACAATGAATTTAATATGTTTTTTAAAAATAAAAAAAATATTATCACTCATTTAGTTGGTAATTAATGTTATATAATATTAAAACACTTAATACTAAAAATAATTTTTTTCTACAGTTTTATATATATAAAAAATGTTTTAATCTAAAAGTTGATTTCATATTATTTTGAAATTAAATTATATTATAAGAAGATTAAATTTAGTTTCATAAAATAAAAATATATTAATAGGGATTACCTTATATATTTAATAAATTTAAATTACTTGGGTAGAAACTAGTTAGCAAGTTAGAAACCAAAATAGTAAAGTGTAAAAATATATTGGTAAAAGACTTGAAACATGTTTAAAACATGTGTGAAAATTAATTATGGTATATTTATTGACCTTATCTCAACCAAAAATTAATTATTTCCCACTTTTAGAGTAATTGACCCATGAATATTGTCATGGAATCATTGAAAAAGTAACAAGTATTTAAAAAAATGTAATTTTATTTACTTATGAAAGGAGGTCACTTTCACCACATTTATCCACCCTTTACAAAACTTTATATCTTCAAAAAATATTCCCTAGTCTCTCTTCAATCCTCTACATATCTCCCAGAAGAATTTTTTCCTTCCAAAAGACCAATCTAAGGAGCCTTAAGGTGTTACCCAAGGGAGAACATCCAAAAGGATAAGTATTGTTCTCAATGAAACTCTCTTAATTATTTTATTCTTCTAACCCTAATATATTTTCTTTCCATGAAATTATTATAATATAGCTATTTATAATATTCAGAAATTTTATTATAATAATGGAACAACTAGATTCTATCCCCCTCCAAAACCATTCGAAAAACGAAGATTTCATCATGCGTACGTATGGACTACCGACTCCATGAACAACGTGTTATATTTTTATTCACCTCCTAACATAGATGAATTTAAAAATGTATATAATATATAAAAATTATATTTATGACTATTAATATTCTATAAAGATTATATTGGATATTATCTAATTTATTTCAATAATAAAAATTAATAGTAAAATTAATCGCCTAAAATAAACATATCAAAGCACATTTCTTAATTTGAGTCCATTTTGGGAAAACGTACAAAAATGTATAAATTATGTGATAATGGAAAAAATACATAAAAATATATAATTCTAGATATTACTAAGTTATTATATAATTTTTTTCCATAATCAATATACCTAGGATGTTTTAGAGAAATCGATCAAACCACCTCGAGTAACTGTTATAAGTGAAAATTATTTAATAAATAAATAAAATATGATAATAAAAAAACTTATAAAAAGAAGTATATGTAAAAAAGTTTCTTAATAAATTATTTAATAAATTTATTTTTATTATTAATGATGTTAGGTGAATGTGAAAAATGAATCTAGACCCAAGGTAAGGGTTATTTGTCTCTATTTTTAATTTCACGAGACATGTTTGATATTGCGCAGCATATTTTCTTTTTTGTGGTGTATTCACCAACCCATTTAATTTATGTATAATTAATGTATTTAATTTCATGATATTTTAGTTCCCATTTCTTGTTAACCCTCTTATATTATTTAGATTCTTATACTACCATTACCTCAAGGGTTATTGCATCTCAGTTTTACTTTCTTAAGATATGATGCATATTCACCACTTGTTTCCTTTTTTGAGGTATATAATGTATATGGATTTATTTTATCATAATTTTTTATGAAATATAAGGGATTTTTAAATTTATCTTATGTTATACCTTTCATGATTTATTAATTCAAAAGATAATGATGTTGTAAGTGTTTTTAGAAACTCATTTATCACTCATTGAGTTATGATTTTACTTCTTAAACTTATTTAATATATGTTGTATAGAGACCGAAAATTTTTACACATATTATTACTTTATTATTAAATATAAATATCCATTAATATAACACAAGGATCTTAAAGGAATATTTTATTTGAGAAACTAGGTTCATATTACAATAAAAGGAACTTAAAAAATCAAATCCTTATTTTATTCTCCACAGTGAGATCCTAAAATCCATTTGAGCTCCCAAAAAAAAAGGGATAACCTGGGGAATAAATAAATAAAGGGATAATATAAAAATCCCAACAATGGAATAAACATGATAAAAAAACATAACATGAGAGTCAAAGGTATAACATGATATCATAAAAGAGAATGATCATGAGTAATTTCATGGAAGCATATAATAAAGAACATGGTACTATAAGATCATAACATCATAGAAAATGTGAAAAAAACATATAAAAAAACATAAAAATTATTCAAGTCTAACTAACTAGACAATATCACATTATGGACAAAGTACCATAATGTATTAGGTTTACTCCCTACTCCCATACATGACACCTCATGAGACTAAAGCTTTAACCAATGCATTAGAGCACTATATAGGAACACCCATTATAATATGTTCATAATATATGTGTTCCACATAAATGAAATCAATCATAATTCATAACATAATAATTACCCATGGAAAGAAAATGGGTTGCACAATATTGCTTCATATCACGATCAAAGGAAGTTTCATAATTAAGGAATTTGAGAAATGGTCATAAGGAATGTAATATCCCATAAAATTAAGGGAGAGTAAGATAGGCATATATTTTAGAGACACATATACATAATTTATAAGCATTTAATAACATTAAAGAGAGAAATAAATTTATTTAGAGAGAGAAATTTCATAACCCGATGGAAAAGGGTGGTTTAATGTGATCATTTACCTTGAGCCCAATTTGTCAAACACAATATTTATATTCCTAAAAAATAAAAATATGTTAATTATTAACTTTATTAATAAATTTTTGCAAGTTTATTATAATTTTATTTTAATTGTTACTATGCCATATTAAATAACTTAACCAATTAATTTCGCATCAGACATTTTAACGATAAATGAATCATATGTCCAAAATCATTTTGGTAAGTTGACTAAGGTCCAAAAGATTATTATTTAATCATATATATAATGTAAATGATTTTATAATTATAATTTATATAGATAAATTATACTTTTTAAACCAATAATTAACTATGGTTATTAAAAATGAACTATGTTATAATCATGGGATGGTAGGCCATACGTACGCATGAGTAATATTTCCATTTTTTGATGATCATAATGTAAATAATGTAAGTGTTATTTTAACTTTATAGAATTTTAATTATATAATAAACATAATATTATTTATTTAAAAACCAATACACATACCATCCATGTGACATAATAATAAAAAACAATCACATCACATCGCAAGGAGATAGTCTACTGTACACACGAACTACATTATCATTTATTCAATAGATGGTAAGGTAAGAAATTATATGATATATTTATTTTAAATAATGTTTCATATTTAATTATAATAATACATAAATATAAAATTATTCCTTATGACCTTCAATTTAAAGTGTAATTGAAAAATTAATCACATCGCTTCGCAAAGCGTTAGTCCGCCATACATACGAGCGACATTATCATATACTCTATGGAATGGAATGTTGGAAGGTATATGTGATATTATAATTAAATAAGTATAATTATATCATAATTATAATATTTAATCATTATATAAATCATTATATCCAGTCTTGAGAAGTGGTTATGGAAAATAATTACATCAGTTCACGAGGCGGTAGTTCGTCGTACACACGATCAATAGTTTTATTTCCCATTTTAGGGGGGATTAGATTGTTTTAGGACATGAAATTAACAAAAAATAATATCATTATAAGGAATATAATGTGGTTATTATATCATAATTGTTTAAAAATATTTGATGGAGGTGGAAAAAAATAAAATAAAATGCTGGTTAAGAACATTACCTCTTCTTCGGACAATTTCTTTTGGTTTGAACCAAAATATTTCCTAGGTAATATTTATTACCAAAACAAGAATTACATTATGATTTTATGGAATTATTTAAGTTATTTGTTAAGGTATTTTCTGAAAAAATTGGTTTTGAAAGTGTGTAAAGGAGAGGAGTGACCATTAATAAGTGGGTGAGATGACACACATGAAATATTTGAAAAGAAAGAACCCCACCCATGTTTTTGTTTCATGAAAAAAGACTAAAAAATGGACCATTTTCAAACCTTATAAGTGATAAGGTTGATAAAGGACAATAAAATTTTAATTCTACATGATTTGGGTTATTTTTAACCCTTATTTGTTTAGTTTAACCTCGGTAAACCCGTTTTACCTTAACAATGGTAAATAATTTTTTCTATTTTTAAAATTCATTATGGTCAAAAATTAATTTGAAATTATTACATAATATAAATTATATTTATTAAAAACATTTAGTCCATTTTTTCATATTCAACTCACATAATTGGAGAAATTTAATTTAAAATTAGACCTACTGACGTGTCGAAAAAATGGGGTTTCTAAAGAAATTATTTCAATTGTTTAAAAAGTTTTGTATCATAATTCAGTATAAAATTGGTTAAAATGACCTAAATTAGTTAAATTTTAATATAATTGAACTAATTTTAGTCTAAAACCATTTTAAAAAATAATTTACCCTTTTTAATAATTTAAATGAAAATATAGTATTTAATAAAAATCAGTATTTTGAACTATTGATAAAAAAATAAATATTTCTAATAAATTTTCAAAAATTTACCCAAAGATAATTTTGACATGTAGATTTAAAAAATATTGTGTTTTTTCAAATAAATTTTCTAAAAGTGTTAAAAAATAATTTTAAATTATGTGTTTAAAGCTCGAATAAACAACCTTTTAGAAAAATAATGTTTTTCAGAAAACACTTCCTTCTCTTTAAAATGATTATTTTTTTTCTAATCAATATATAACCATTGAGTTTATTTTATACATGTGTAAAAATTAATTTCCATAATTTATTTAGTCCTATTTATACCTTCCAATTTAACATCTTGGTTATAATGGTCACGTTTAAATAATAATATTTTAATAGAGTATCAAACTTTATTTAAACTTGGTGCTGAGTGCATCAAAATTTATCGAAGTGATTGAATTTATTTAAAAATAAATATATCATAAAGTCTCGAGTGTAACATTACCTTGTAATCTTTGTGTTACGTATAATATATTCTATCGAATGTAATGTTCTTCTTTTAAAAAACTTGAGGGGTTACAGGTTGGGCACATTCTACTCTAATTTTTTGAGGTATTTTATATTTTTTATGGAGAATTACATTTAAACCACATAATCCCCTTTATAAATTTCTCATTTTTAATGAATTGTTATATCTATTAAGGATTTGGATAACTCAAATTTCCTTTCTTTGATTTAAAATTTTATTATTAGAGAATGATTCTTAGAAGTCATATAAACTATTATATGTCATATTTTATAAAATATTTCCTCTTTTTTCTCTAGAGAAAAATATTATTTTAACTCAAATATGATTTCTTGATGAATCTATTTCTCAAAAAAGTGAATCATTTTCATTAAAAAAATCTCATCTACTTTAAAGATAGCTTTTCCTATATTTTTATTTTCATTATTCTCAGTTGGTTTATTTTTTTATTTTAAAATCCATATATGTGTTTACTCATGTGACCTTAATATTTTCCATTACCACTTTTCAAAGGTAAATTTTTCTACCACTTTTTATGAAGTGAGTTTTCAACAATGGAATTTCAAAATATTAACAAGGTTTTCCATCCTTTAAAAATCAAACTCTTTATCTTCATCTCTAAACTATATTTATAAATTATTTATGTAACTTTAAATGCTTCAATATTAAATATTAAATTTAAAATTAAACGTTTTTAACAAAAATTCACTCCAGTTTTTCAAAAATGAATTTTTAATTTAACCCATAACTTTATCTTTTGAAACAACGATAAAGACATTTTCAATTATTATTATTATTTTTCTATCATTTTCATATTTACCTTTAAAGGATTTATTTCCTTGGATATTATTTTTCATGAATCATTATCTAATTTCTCTTATGAAATAATATTTTGTGCTGATTGAATTTTGGGTATACACCATTTACATTCTTAAGGAAAATTTTGTTGATACTATATTGAAATGTTAAAAACCCATTTTTCTTTCCATGGGTTCATTATGACATGATGATTATTTTCAATTGGAACACATATTTATGGATGATTGATGGGTGGGGATCTATATTTACCTCTGATTCATTGGTCAAAGTTTGATATCACATGTGATAATGATGTTTAGCATGGGGTTTTTTTGTTCACAACATGAAACATGAGAATTTTTTTTGGTCACAACCTGAAGCGTGAAAATTTTATTTGTTCAAAACATGAAGCATGGATTCTGTTTTGTCTACAACATGAACCATGTAAATTTTGTTTATTTACAATTTTAAAATTTCTCTATTCTTATTTTTATGTCAAAGTTCAGTATTATGCAATGTTTCAAGGGCATGTTACATTTCCATGTCATATGATTATGATTATGATATATGGATCATGTTTATTGTCTCATGATTACACACCCTTTTTCCAAGGTATATGTTATTTTATTTGAGATTACATGTCATTCTATCATAAATTATGGAAAAATCTTATTGGGTTGTATTCTTTTTAATATGATATTTCCCCCTATTCATGTTTTCTTGTTTAGTAATTATTTAACTCTTGATGAAATGTTAATAAGTTTTACATTTACAATAATTTAATCTTACCCCTTTATTATGTTTCTATTCCCAATGTTATGAATATGGATTTAACTAATGATAAGTCTATAAGGTAGTCTAGTGCAGTTTGATTATAGAGAAAATTTCACAAGTTTTATAAAATAATTATCATATTTAACTAGTTCTAAAAGACACTAAACATTCCATTTTTTGGATTACATGCCTATTGTGAGATGTAATTTTTAACTTATGGAAATGATATAAAATAAAGATAGGTTTATATCACTTTGTATCAAAGACAATATTTAAAGAAAGTTTTTTTAGCACTATATCTGAGTGTAATGGTCTTGTAAACCTTAGTTGGTATTAGACTAGGGATTAGTTTTTTTGAGGATTGGTTTAGTTATTTTTGATGATTAGTTTAGTTATTTATGCAATTATGATAATAAAACTTCCTATAAAAACCTGAGGGATAATTATAACTATAGGATAAAATTATGATGTATCAGTAAAGTATAGATTGTGTGGTATCCAAGCAATTACATCCTTTTTTGGATATTGGAAAGTTGATGTTCTTGTGGAATATATGAACCTATTGGTAATCACCATGAAAAAGAATAGTTGAGTATTGACTCAGTCTTCACTCAGTGTATTATTATTGGGCATAAGACTCTACACTAATCTAGTCGCTCCCAGGGGATATTCTTTGTAAATTTACTTCCTCCTTATGAAGCATTATGAGGGATTTGAATATGTTAAAAAACCTAATTAGAAATTAACCAAGGAAATTATAGGTTAAACTTATGGGGTTATAGGTTTATCCAATTATATCATAGTTGAATTGAAATCATCATAGGTTGAAATAAAGGTGTCATTGGAGAAGACAACTAAGGATTGAGTTTTCATATTCATATGATCATTTACTATGATTTTATTGGATATTATATTAATCATTTTGGTTTTAATATTTGGTTGGAAATAGGATATTGAAAATGAATCTTTGGATGGTATGTATCTAGAAACTCCTAATACTTAGTTATAGAGGAATATTTGGAATAAATGGTTAAGAATCTTAATATATGCCTATCACAAGGGAAATGATATGTTACCAAGTCTCCCCTAAGATAACATGGTTTGTATATATTTAGAAGATCTATCTTGAGTCATGATTATCTTTTAGACACCCTTGGGTATTTTCATAAGTAAGTGATAATTAATATTTCATGGATAAAATTTATTTCAGGGGGGGATGTAACATCCGAAGATTTTAGAATTTATTTTCTTTTAAATAAATATTTTAATAATAAATTATTTCACACGCCAAACAAAACTAAAATGATCCATGGAACATTAGAATAATATTATTAAGAAAATATAATAATAATAAAATATCTAATAAATACAAAGATTATAATAAATTATAAATTTATAAAAAATAGTATTAAGATTACATAACGTTTTAAAAGGGAATTTTTTAATAAAAGAAATTTTTCTTTATATATTATATTTCAATTTAAAAGTAAAATTTATAAATTTTTGAATTTTAATTTTATAAAATTAAATTCATTTTTTAATTAATAATATAAAAATTATCTTTGGGTTATTTTTTGAAAATTTTATAAAATATTTGTTTTTTAGGTGAATAGTAAAAATACTAATTTTTCCAATATCATCACTTTGATGAAACTATCATATTATAGGAATGAATTAAATTTTTTTAATTTTTCTTATAAAAATATATTTGTGTAAAATAAAATAAATCATTTTAAAAAACTATGTTGAATTTATAAAATTCATTTTTAATGGTTTGGAATCTTAATTAATATTTTACTCATAAAAATAATTTTTTGTTTATATTGAAAATTAGTTTTCATAAGTTATAGAAATTAAATCTAACAAATGGATTTCATATTTTTGATTAACTTTTTCATATTATGTAATAAGTTCAATTATAGTTTTAGGCATTAAATTATGATTACTAATATTAAAGTTAATGACCATGAAAATAGTGAAATAGTTATTTTCAAAGATTTATTTTATTAATGTTGAGTATTTTTTATCTATTAATTGAAATTGATATATTTTATATAATTAATTTTATATTATTTTTACACATATATAAAAATATATTATCACTAATTTAATTGGCAATTAATTCCATATAATATTGAGAACACTTAAAGGTAAAACAACTTTTTTTTACAAAGTATTTATTCTATATATTGAATGGTTTAATGTAAAAGTTAATTTTATATTATTCAGAAATTGGATTATATCATATGTATATTAAATTTAGGATTAATAAATAAAATTTTTGTAAGAGGGGTCACCTTATATTTCTAATAAAATATAAATTACATGGGTAAAAACTAGTTACCAAGGTAAAAACTATGATGTTAAAGTGTAAAAACATAGTGGTAAAAGAATTGAGACGTGTTTAAAACATGTTTGAAAATGAATTTTTGAGGATTTATAGACCTTATGTCCTGAAAAACTTCATTATTTCCCACTTTTTGAGCCATTTAACCTTGAATAATATCATTTTAACTTTGAAATATTAATTAATATTAAAAAAAAATTAATTTTCCTCACTTATAAAACAAGATCACTTCCACCACATTTATCTACCAATTAAAAAGATTTAGATCTACCGAAAAACTAACCTAGTAACTCTAAAAACCTTTCCTCATGTTATGAAAGCCTTTTTATTTCTATAAGACCAAGATGAGGAGCCTTAAGGTGTTACCCAAGGGAGAACATCCAAAGGGAAAGATAATTTTCTCAACCAAACTCTCTGAATTCTTTTCTTTTTATACCCAATAAAATATTTTCTTTCCATGAACGTATGATAAATTTTTTATTTATAATATGATAAAATGTTATTATAACAGTGGTATATCCATTTTATACCCTCCTCCAAAACCATTTGAAAAATGAAGTTGTCTTCTTGTGTACATGCAGACTACCGCCTCCATGAACGATGTGTTCTACTTTTCTTCACCACATAATCTAGATGACTTTAAAAATGTATCTAATATATAAAAATTATATTTGTTAAACTATTAATATTCTTGAAATATGATATTGTATATTATATAAGTGATATCAATAATAAACTATCATAATAAACTTAATCACCTAAAATAAACATATCAAGGAACCTTTCTTAACACTACTACATAAATGAACTTTGTCAGTGATAAAAAATGGATTTGTCTATTCATTTTAGTGCTAACATGCTAAAAAAATTTCAAATCACATTTCCTTTATTAGAACTTCTGAAAGATCTGATAAAGGACCCATTTATTAGTGCTAAAAAAAGTGTTGATAAATACGACCTTTATCATCACTTCGGTTTTAGCATTGATAAAGGGGTCCTTTATCAGCACTTGGCTAGTGCTGATAAAGGTCATAATATCTACTTCAATGCTGCATCCTGGAAACAACACTATAGAAATAAACTCAATCAAAAAACATAAGCAGATTGGAATATAAATATGAAGAAAATTGAATTGGAATAAAAATATCACATTGCACCATAATTTCAAAACATAAGTTACATAAAAAATAATTTCATTTATTTAATATTTAAAATTAATCAAAAAAATTATAAAGCAATATACAAAATGAAAAATCTTATAGGGTTTTTCTAATGTCCAACCTCTGTACAAAATATTTTTCCTATAATAAAACCAATGTTTATTTTAGTAACAGTATGTAAAAAAATAAGAAAATTATAATTTTAATGTTATATAAGCTACATATGATTAATTATATTGTTTATTATGGAATATTTTAATGTTATTATAAGTTATACCATTAATTATATTATTAATGAGTATATTTTTAATTTTATATTAATTATCAATTATATTATTAATTAATAATCATATTATGAATTATTAATTACATTGTTAATTAATAATCTATATAAAATAAAATTTTAATTACTGAATATATTTATGATATTATCCATTATTAATTATCTTAATTACTTAAATAGTTATTAAAAGTTATATCATTAAGTAAAAATGAAACTTTTATATTAAAAACTTGTACTTCGAGTCATACTAATCACATCGAGTTTTAGATTGAAATGCGGTCAATTCCTACACATCAAAAATTAAATATAAATAATTTTACTAAATTTTGAAAATACTCTGAGCACTTTTTCTCGGTTTTGACAACATGATATTCTATTTAAACTAAAATGGCACTTTTATATTGAAAATACACACTTCACATTATATCACCCATATCATGTGTTGGATTGATGTGAAATCAATTCCTAAACTTCAAAAACAGAATTATGGATCATTTTACTAATGTTTGAAAAAAATAAAAACTTGTTTTCTTAGTTTTATCCATGTAACACACATTTTAAACTAAAATGAAACTTATATTGAAAACATGCACTTAGAGTCACACCAAACACATCATATATCAGATTGATATTTAGTCAATTCCAACACATAAAAAATGAATTGTGGATCATTTATCAAAAGCTTGAAAACAATATGAGTATTTTTTATCAGTTTTGTCTATGTGATGAGTGTTTTAAACTAAAATGACACTTCTATATTGAAAACAAAAACTTTTAGTCATAATGAACACATTATGTGTTATATTGACATTAAATCAATTCCTACATGTCACAAATGAATTATGGATCATTTTCCTAATTTTTTTAAAATAATTCGAGCTTGTTTTCTAGGTTTTGTAAATGTGACAATAATTTTAAACTAAAATGACATATTTATATTAAAAACATTCACTTCTAGTCATACTGACCTCATTGTGTGTCTAATTGATGTTTGGAAAATTCCTATATGTAACAAATTAATTATGTATAATTTTACTATAGTTTGAAAACAATATAAGAGTATTTTTTAGTTTAGGCTATGTGATGCATGTTTTAAAGTAAAATTACACTTATATTGAAAACACACACTTTGAGTCATAATTACCACACCATGTTCAATATTGATATGTGATCAATTATTACATGTCAAAAATGAAATATGAATAATTTTAATAAATTTTGAAAGCAATCCGAGCTCGTTTTATTGGTTTTGTCTATGTGAAAATCATTTTAAACTTAAATGAAACTTTTATATTGAAAACAAAAACTTTGACTCATACCACTCACATCGTGTGTCCGATTGATGTGTGGTCAATTATTATATGTCAAAAATAAATTATGGACAATTTTCCTAAAGTTTAAAATAATCAGAGCCTATTTTTTGGTTTTGGCTACGTGACATGCATTTTAAACAAAAAATGACTCTTTTATATTGAAAAAATTTACTTTGAGTAATACCGACCACATCGTGTATCATATTGATGTGTGGTCAATTAATATATATAAAAATTATTTATGGATCATTTTACTAAATTTTAAAAATAATCTGAGCTCATTTTATTAGTTTTGACTATGTGGTGTTCGTTTTAAAGTAAAATGCCACTTATAATGAAAACACACACTTTGGCTCATACTAAACAAATTGCGTGTCAGATTAATGTGTGGTCAATTCATACTCATGAAAAATTAATTATGGATCATTATAAAAAAATTTTAAAACAAAAAATCTCATTTTCTCAGTTTTGGATACGTGACATGCATTTTAAACTAAAATGACATTTTTCTATTGAAAACATGCACTTCTAGTCATATTGTTCACATGATGTGTCTGATTATATATTTATTTGATTATCACTTGTCACAAATGAGTTATGGATCATTTTCAAAATGTTTAAAATAAATTTGTACTCGTTTTCTTGATTTTGGCAATGTGACACACATTTTAAATTAAAATGACACTTTTATATTGAAAACATTCAATTTCAGTTACACCAACCACATCATGTATTTTATTGATATGTGGTCAATTAAAATATGTCAAAAATGAATTAAGGATCACTTTACTAAAGTTTTAATATAATATGATCTAATTTTCATAGTTTTGGATATGTGACAGGCATTTTAAACTAAAATGACACTTTTATATTGAAAATATGAACTTCGAGTCATACAAACCACATCATGTGTTTGATTTATGTGTAGTCAATTCCTCTACACATCAAAAAATAATTATGGATCATTCTCCCAATGTTTAAAAACAATCCAATATCATTTGATTAGTTTTAAAAATATGATATTCATTTTAAACTAAAATAACACTTTTATATTGAAAACAAAACTTTCAATCATACCGACCACACTATATGTTAGATTGATGTGTGATTAATTCTTATATATCACAAATGAATTATGGATTTTTTTCTAAATGTGGAAAAAATTCCTAGCTCTTTTTCTTGGTTTTGGCTATGTGACACACATTTTAATCTAAATTGTCACTTTTATATTTAAAATCCTACAATTCAAGTCATAATGACCATATTATGTGTTAGATTGATGTGTAGTCGATTCCTACACATCAAAAAAGAATTATGTATTATTTTTCTAATTTTTGAAAATAACATGATCTCATTTTCATGGTTTTGACAATGTGATAGGTGTTTTAAAATAAAATGACACTTTATTATTGAAAACATGAACTTCGAGTCATATTTAATTCCTAGTTTCTACTTTGAGAAATTGAAAATATAAGATTATAATTAAAATATAACTAATATATTTCTAGCACTACATGAATTTTATTTTTGGAAAAATAATATCTAAGTATCAGGATACTAATGCATCACATAAAAAATGTATCTCTATGTCCATAGAATGTACTAGATCACAAAAATAATAGGTAATCACCTCAATTAGATGTTGAAAAAAATTACGACCCTATGTACTCTTCCCAATCATCTCTAAATAGATTTAATTTTTATTTTGAGTATTCAAATTCTTGGAAATCTTGGTAGTACTGAGAAAATATAGATAAAAAAATGATTAAAAAATAATTTAAATGAAATTTTAATCACCTTTGGAAATTAAATGTTTAAGGATTCCATTCCATTGATGGTATATGATATCTTTCATAAATTTTCAAAATTAATATCCATAATCTTTGTCATTATTTTTCTTCAAACACTGTAGAAACATTGAAAAAAATTAGTAAATAGTTTTGAAATATGTTTTGATTTTTAAATTGTAATATATATAACTTAATCTATTTCCATTTAAAGAAATATTTAGCCTTCTTATGTTCAGTCACTGACCTCATTCCATGATTTATCCAATATTTATATATCTCCTTATCATATGAAAATTCTCAATAAAACATAAACTAAAATATATAATTTGAATATTATCTATAAAATATTGATTTTAGTGCATTACAAATTCACAATACACATCATGTGTGGTTGGATTGATGGAAATATATGATTTAGATCCAAAAAATATATGTTTTGCGTATCTAAATTGATTATTATGAGTATGTAGTGCTTCTTAAAAAAATAAATGAATAAATAATGGAAAAAAGAAAAATGTATTTTATATGATTAGATTGTATAGTTTTACCCCTACATTATCGAAATCTATTATTTTATTTTCAAATGACTAACTTAATTTATCTTTTTCATTTTTTTATTTCTTCCAATTACAAATAATTTTTTTCCATAGAAAAGATAGAGGGATTAATGAGTCCAAATCATGCTTCTCAGGGTCTTCTCTTTAGATAGTATTAATATAAATTCCTATAGAAAATATGAACAGTTATTAACTATAATGAACATTATAGATAATCTTTTGGGAAAATAGATTTTGAAAATATACCACATTTATGTATTCACAATTGAGACTCAAAACCATTCAAACTTGATAATTTCATTTATAATATCTTGACCAACCATGTTTATAATGGAATCTTAAAATATTTTGTCTTTTTATTCATTATAGGAAATATTTTCATCTTTGAATATTGTATTTTCTTGAACTTTTAATGTTAATATATTTACAAGTGGAACTGGTGGCATGAAGGTACTCTCAGATGGTCCTTTTGATTTCTTGTTTGATCCTCTTCTTGTGAGATACTTTAATCCCAACCCTCATGTGATATTTTGGCAGTTGTTTATTATGTATCTTATCTCTTGGGATATTTTACACCATACCCCTCACAGAAAATTAATTAATGGGTATTGATAGGTATAAATCACATAGAATTTCACCCTACAAAATTTTAGTAATATAAAGTTATTATGAGTTATTTGATTCAAATTTAAGGGAAAGAGTTAGGGAGAAATTGATTACAATGGGCAAGGAAAGTAGTGGAGGGGAATGGCTAGTCTCAAAGCAAGTAGGTGTTATATGGATCTTCATGTACTGATATTTGTTCCACTATGAGTTTTCTTTGATCCTTTCACATATATCTATTTTCCAAAAAAATGAATAATAATATCTTTAAAATAATATATCTATGCTTGCATGCCTTTCATCATCTCATATTTATCTCCTTACAGCTTTGTATTCTCGAAATATGTTCGAGGTGATACTCTAAAACTTGTACCTCTAATATGACCACATTGTAATGGCCGCTTCAAAGCTACTGAAAGTAGTATTTCTTTAGGTATAGTCAATGCTAATTCTTGCAGATAAAATATAAAAAAAACATAAAAACATAAATTTATATAATACTATTATAAATCATAACAAATTACTATTATGTCATACTTATAAATGATTCCTATAATACTTGTTAGTTTTTATCTAAGAGTTTAACCTCTTTATTTACACAAGCCTCCTTCTATAACACAAGATGTGGGATAGAAGTGGTTTTTGGATTCTGATTCAACAATCTGTATATAAACAAAGGTACATTTTCTGTTTCATACCACAAAAAACTTTTATTATATATTTAAAATACATACTATTTTATTCCCAAGTAAATCATACACCATACTTTCTTTAAGTTAGGGCTACATGGGGTTTGGTTCCCATTTATTATTTTAAGAACTAATTTTATATTATATAAATTAATTTTTTTAAATAAAAGTGCATAATTTTTTTTATTAAAATTATATATTACTAAATAAAATTTACCTAAAATGATTTTTCATTATGATTAATATGGAAATATTTTCTTATTTCTTGATTTATAATGTTTTCAGACATATCTTTTGGGTGGGGGTTTACTTTCCAATAAACATCCTTGATATGATGCATTTTCAAAAGTGTATAGAAGAATATATTATCTTTTCTAGTGACCATTAAGTCAAATTTAGTACAATAATAATCTAAAATAAATGAACTCTTGAAGGGATAATGAAAATAAAATTAATGTTTAATTATATATATATTTTTTTAAAATAGAGAAAGTATAGTATAAAATTACCTTAATATCTTCCAAAATTGTTTTATTCAATATAGAAACAACATTGTGACATGTATCTATATCAATTGGATCATGAATTCGAGTTGTAACCCTAATGTAACTAATGAACATTGAATTGTTGGGATTAATAGGTTGGACACATTGATTCCAACCAACCTCAAATTTTATACCTTTACACATTTCCTTGATAACTTTAGTTAACATGGTGATGCTATGATACACTTATTTTTTTTCATCTACATGTTGTTGACCCCCTAATAATTACACAATTTCAGCATCTAAAGTCAATTCTTCCTCAGTATTGGTAACATCATCATGTGAAGTTGTCATTATTTGCATTTTTAGCTAACCATGTAATTTAGATTACATAAATATAGTAGGAAACAAATAATATTATGAGGGAAAACATATTTATTTAAAATAACTTTAACCTATTTGTTTAACTCTCTTGTTTAAATATTGAAGGGATTTGGATCCCTTATAGAGTGTCTAAATCCCCTCCTTGTTGTCCCCTATAACATACAAGACACTGAATTCATTGGAACCACCATGAACTTATTGTGATGTCCTAATTAAGGGTCATCATCAATTGAATTTTCATTTGAACCCACAGTTGTTTTAGTCACCAACAGAACAATTGACCAATTATTGTTTACTGAATTTGGGATATAAAATACTTTCACTGCTTGTGATTCCATTATGAATGGATTTTCCTTACACCCTTCCATACTGAATTCAACCTTCACAAATCCCAATTAATTTAATTTTAATACACTTCTATTTTCAACCCATTTACAAAGGAAAACTGACACTTGAAATGTTTTATAATCCAACTCATATATATATTCGATGATACTGATGTATAACTTATTCTCATAAATTGGATTTCTATAATTGAAACTGGATACATGAATCACTTCAACTAAAAGTGTATCTTCACTATTTTTCATCATAATATAATCATATTATTTTTATGTATAGAACATATAACCATTAATTACAAAATAAGTATAAGATATAACATTTACATTAAGTCCCCTAGTTTTCCATTGAGTTTTTAACAACTCAATTTGGATTTGAAGATAAATCCTTATTGTTATGATATTGGAACCATCATATAAACTATTTATTATGAGTATTTTATATCCATCCTTGATAGACTCAAATTTATAAGAATTACCTCGATATATTAAATGTTTGGAGAAACATATGAACTATTATGTAAAAAGTAAAGGAAAATTTTCTCCCAATCTATAGTGGTAATTGTAATGCATCTCTTCCAAAAATACTTTCACCCATAAAGAATCCACTGTGATGAGATTTTAGGATACCAATTCCATCAATATATGATATATAATCGGTAAAAATTTCAATATATTCTTCAATAATACAACCTTTAGGTTAACTTCGATTCTTAAGATACCCTTTCAAAATCTTCATACATCGTTCAATGGGGTACATCCATTTGTAATGAATAGGATCACACAGTTGAATCTCTCTAACCATGTGTACCATCAGGTGGACCATTATATCATATAATGACAATTGAAAGAACATATTTAATTCTCATAATATGAGTGTAGTATTTTTATTCGTAATCAGAAACTTCTCTAGTTCTATAAATTTATTGTATACGGATTTGAAAAAGAAGAAAAGTTTGGTTATTTTATGTCATAAATTTAGATAGAATGTAATGTAAACTGACTGGAATCAAATAATGCATCAAAAAATAAAATTCACATGACTTTATACCCTTTAACTTTAAGTTGGTCATTGACACTACATTATTCATATTTTATGAATACCCCTATGGAACTTTTACACCATTAAGGTAGTTGAAACACTAAAAATTTTCTATTCTGAATAGATTTTAAGCTAATGGTGGAAGATAAGTTCTTCTTTCACCTTTTATTGGTTACAACTCTTCTATTATCCCCATTTTACTCATTTCCAACCTATCCTTGATTCCATGTTTTATTTTTTTAGTGTATTTTGTAACGTGACTATAACACTATCACATAATTGTTTTATTATACATGTATGAAATCAAGAAAATGTTTGATATAAAAATAATTACAGTATGGTAATTCAAATAAAATTTATCTCCTTTTATAACCTGATTTCATAAGGTATTTTAAAAATGTTTACTTAAAAGAGTTTAAATAGATTTTACTTTATTTAATAGTTTTTTCAACTGTTAGTGGAGATGATGTTTTACCTTGTTCTATATTTCCATAAAATGATATCATCAAAGATTGGTATTTATGTTGTTGGGGTAAAAATTTATGATATAATAAAAATATATTCATTTTATAATGTTTCAACCTAACTGAGTGTGGACATTCTTCAAAAGTGGGATACCCCAACATTACTTTAATGTTATAGCCTAAAACACTTCCATAAGAAGGAAAGTTATTTATTTCCCATACAAAATGGTTCTCAATGTGAATTATTCACTTCTAATGATAACCATAAAATGATACACCATCACCCAACATAAATTTTAGATCTTTTACCAATGGATCCAAATATACATCAATATCATAACCAGGTTATTTTGGTCTAGATATAAGCAAAGATAACATAATTTATTTATGCTTCATACATAAACATGGTGGAAAGTTTTAATTTGCCAAAATAACTAGCCATGTACTATGATTACTAATTTTTAAACCAAAATGATTTTTTATATCTTTAGAAAACACAAGATATAGGTTTCTTAGCTCTTTCCAAATTTAGGATACACATAACCAATTTTGTTCCAC
Source organism: Viscum album (assembly GCA_963277665.1). NCBI lineage: Eukaryota > Viridiplantae > Streptophyta > Magnoliopsida > Santalales > Viscaceae > Viscum > Viscum album. The sequence continues at coordinate 1,071,586,785 of OY728164.1, forward strand.
TAAGGAGAGTCTGCTGGGTGATGTTGTTTTCCATATTCAATTATTGTATCTTCATTCCATGTCAATGTTCTAGAGGTTTCTTGATATAAATATAGTCATCTATACCTTATAATGAAAGTAATGTACCATGCAATTTTTAAAGGAATTGGTTCATCCTTCTTGTGTCGATAAGCACCACACTTATGGCATTTCTTGAGTGATTCATGGTCCTTATGAAACAATACTCAATCATTTGGACATGAATGTATTTTTTAGAGATCATACCCATTGAATATAGTATTCATTTAATATCATATGTTTGACATTGAATCTCACTTTCTTATGGAAACATACCATTCAATAGACCAAGTAGTTTTATAAATCTGTTGTCACTCCACCGGATGCCAACTTTCAAATTATATAACTTCAATATAGTTGAAAATGATGTATATTTAGTACAACTAATATATAATTATATATTTTTACAACTATTTAACTTCTCAAACAGCTTTTTATAATCAACAAGGTCATCTTCAATTTCCATTTCCATTTCTTTCGTAGGATCTACATCATCATTTACACTAATATGCATATAAAATGATTCATAAATCATAGTATCATCCCACTAAGTATGTACATTTAGTTTCTCCCCATGTTTATTCTCAAATTTATATATTTGATATATTATATGAATAATAAAATTATTTACCAACTCTTATGGATGAATTTTTCTTGAATAAATACAATGTTAACATGGAAAAAGGATTTGAGAAGGTTCATATTCATGATTTATTGCAATCTTGGTGAACTATTTAACTCAATCCTCATACTATTTTATCATATGATTATAATCCATATATTTTTGATTCATATCTATACTATTGGGTTAAAAATATTCATTTTGTTCAAAAAATAAATAAATACACATAAGGTATTCATAATAAATGTAAAAAGTTATAGATACTTCTAATAAATTTCAATATTTTCTTATGGAAAAAGTCATACTCAGTTTGCACAGTTAAATAAGAAATAAAAAAATTGTAATGAAAAAAGGATAAAAGTTTTTGAAATTTTAATGTTGGAATTTTTCTTATGAGAAGGTATCATATTGATAACCTCTTTAAATAAAAATAATTTTAAGTGTCTTAATCAAAGTTGGATGGTGTTTGGTACCATTAAAGTAGTCAATTGATGATGGATAGATGCTTTAAAGCAGAGAGATCAGTGCTAAAGATAAATTCCAAGAAGGGGAACCCAAAATTTGAATGTTATTGGTGATGATTCCAAATAATTTATCATTTTACACAATGGTAACATGAAAAGAAATAATCTAGGGTAAACATGTGGTTGTGGGCCTCGGTTCTCAATTTGATGTTTTTTAGGAAAAAAGGTGGTAATTAAAGAATGGTTTTTGTAACTTTGTTTTGTGGGAGTCCAAAAAGAGATAGGAGTTGATATTTATTCATTTCTTCACTTGTTACGTGGTGGGCCAGGTAGGGTTTTAGGGATAGGGTTCTTAGGAAACGAATTTGATGATCTTTTATCAGATTATGAAAACTAGTAATCTTAATTAATATAAACTTTTTGAAATAATTTATTTGGTATTTTTTCCTATTTTATAAATTGATAATGTTATTTTGGGTTGATTTTTCTAGATAATTAGTGATGTAGTTAAAAAAGGGAAAATGAGGTAAATTTTATAATTTCAGTAATTATACATCATAAAAACTAGTTTTTATTATAAATCCTTTGAAGACTGGTTTTCAAATACAAGGCCATAAAAAAATTTAGGTGAAAAAAATATATAGTTGAAGAAAAAATTACAGTGTAAGATAGAGACTTAATTCATAAAATCTATGGGCCTCAAGACCCTTAAAATTTCATTCAAGCCATAAATATATGAGAAATTGAATAATGAAGCATTCATTCATGACATAAAAGGAATTATTACAGTTTAAAAATACTGGTCATAGATAACATAAAGAAGACTTAAAACATAAGAGACATTTACTCAATAAGTTAATTTGACCTATATATATTCCAGAGGCTCTAGATTTTTTAGGGGATTCATCTCTTTCATTCCTTTTACATACCTTTAACCTGGTTCTTTTTTTTGTTCATTTCATTTTAATTCCCATGTTTGTAATATGGTTACATTTAACTAAGTTTTCAATTCCCATTTCTATTTTGATGTTACTAATTCATACTTCTTACTATCGTGGTTTGTTTTCTTGTTTCCATTCAAGTTAGTTCCATTATAATTGAATTATTTGATTATTACACCACATTGATGTTTTTTTCAATTCCATTAATTATCTATATGTTATATTATATCATTTCTATTAATGGATAAACCACTTAGGGATAGGGATTAAGAATAGGGGTAATAGTTCTTTAATGAAACTCTAAATCAAAGATTGGGTAATATATTGGTTAAGGAATAAGGTTGTTAATCAAATCATATTTCATTACCTTATATGAAATAGACCAGGGGATTGTAAGGGAAGGAGCCCAACCTAATTAGAATTAATGAAACTTGGACTAATAATTTGATTTGTTTTCTGTCTTTATAGTTGCACCTAATTCATTTAAACTGAAAACCACCTCTAAACTAAAGAGTGGATCTCAGTTTAGGTAGATCCATTTTTCTTGATTGAACCCAATTTATTGAATCTTAAATAGCTATGCAGTGTAAGACAATAAACCTTCCCTTGTTAGATTTAGAGATATCCTATTTGTATGATCCAAAAAATTGACCCCAAACCCTACTTTCATCAACTGAAGTTTAATCAAATATATATATTTTAAAACCAACCTCACAAATTCACATGAGGAATCCACATCTAGGTTCTAATTTTTGGGTCACGATCCATTTCCATCACCTCCTTGTGGGTTTAACACTGGAAATCCAGTATCATACATATCATCACAATAGTTTTAGTTGGGTTTATATAAATTTATAATCTAATAATTCCCAAATATAATTAATGACACTTCATGGGCCGGTCAAAAAAGTTAATAGGGCTCAATAACCTGGTATTGAGAACACAATGTTTGAAGAAAATCTTGAATTTAAATCCAGTGAACTAGAAGTCTCAAGACAGGGTTCACAATATACTGAAAAAACTAAAGAAAAATCTAATTTAGGTTTGAATAATTTTTCAAATTTAAAAAATTCATGTAGCTTAGATAAAGGTTCAAAGAATAAAAACTGAAATTATTTTTAGGGTCAGAAGGAGAAATAAACTTCAACACATGTTGAAGAAGCGTCCTAATGGGATAAAAAAAAGCCTCAAAATAATGATTAGAGTAGAAGCCCAAATACCTAGGATCACCTAAAAAAAATCAGTCTTATTAGAAAAAATAGATATAATCAACTATAGAAAAATGTTAGAGTGGAAATAGGGAGTGAGGTTTAAATAAGACAGAAGCATATATGGATGTTTTGAATGCCGGTCATGATTCCAATTTAAGGAGTGAATGGAAGTCTAAGTGGTACTTTAAAGAGAGTTTTGTGAGTCCCCGTAACTAAGACCAGGGTTTAAATAATCTATGGGTCAGTCTCAATGGGATGAACTAAAAAAGTTAACTAGAAAAAAAGATCAAAATTTTGATTTAATTAAATTCAATGGTGGTCCTAATGAATACAAGTGAGGCCAAAGAGCAAGAACACACTGAAAAATAAAGATCCACTTACTAATTGTGACCATGGTTGGAATGAAATTGGAAGGAATACTCAATGGGTTTAGAAGTGGAAACAACTACTATGAGTGGAAATTTATTAAACTGGGGAACTTTGAATGAAAAAGTAAGTGAATGAAGTCAACTAGAAAATTTGCATGCTAAGAGTTCTCTAGATGATGGTGGTAGAAATCAAATCCATCCCACATCTCCTTGGGGACACCAAACTGGTTTAACTTTTAGGAAATATCATGAGAATGATTCATGTGGTTGGGGTGCTTCATCCAATTCTAGATACTAGAAAAATAGTCCCCTTTATATTAGAAAAGGCCGCTACGACATGATATTAAGGGAAGTATGGTACATGGTGAAAGAAATAAAAAATGGTGAATATGAAGGAGAACCTTGTTCACTCTTCCTAATGAAGATAGTTGTTTGAATGAGGCTTCCTTATTTTTCAAAATAATTAAATCCCTACGTCATTTTTAATTTTTTAGTTATAAAACCTATTTAAAAAAACCATCCATCGAGATGTTTCCCTCCTCTCCCTATCTATGGATTTCTGATGAATATCAATATTAACAATGAGTTTCTAGACTCTTCCTATATGATTTTCTAATGTTGGTTTGGCATGGGATCTAGTTTGAACCAAAATACTGAATGATAAAAAAAAGAGCACTAAAATGGACCATATATTCAACATGAATGAGGCCTTAGGGGGCTTATGAGATTTGGGTGACTGATGCATATGAGCTTGGCATATTAAGTACAAGGAGGTGAGACCCATATGGATATGGTGAGGCATTAGTAGCATAAATATTTTTTAGAAATACAAGATCGATTAAAGAGGAGTAGAAATATTCACCGACCATAGGTTTGGAGAGGTTCAATCCATCCAAAAAGTGTGAGGGGGAATGATGGTAGAGGTTGACGTCCATGGAAGTTTGAAGAATGGAAAGAAGTGGGTTTTGTTAGGGTTGAATTTATAATACTGGGAAGTGTTTTATCAATGATGATAAATATATATTTTATTAGTTCTTTTTTTATTTTAGCTCTAATAAAACCCATCTTTATCGTCACTTTTTGGAAAGCGTCGACAAAAATTGTTCAAAAAAATACAAAAATATTAGACCAATATATATTAAAAATGAATAAATTTTAAAAATAGTGAAAATTAACATTATTAATGAAAAGATAATCTTAAACACATGATTTTTAAAAATGAGTGAAATTAATAATTGAAAAAGAATATACTTCAAAAATAATAAAAAATAGATAAGTTTGATTAATTATATAAATAATTAAAAACATTACATGTTAATGAATAAATATATATAAATAAATATTTAAAATGAATTAATTACAAAAAATGAAAAAATAATTAACACTATAAGTGAATAAATAATATTAAATGAATGAATGTTAAAAAAGGTTAAAATTTAATAATTAAAAAATCTATAAATTACGGGGATATTAAAAAAATGAATAGGTGTTATTGATTATAAATATTATTAAGAAAATAAAAATGAATAAAATTGAAAATGAAAAATGAATACATATTAATTATATAAATTACACATACCATATTAAAAACATTAAATAGAAATGAATAAAATATATAAATTAAAAAAATGAATAAACTGAAATAATATTTAAAAGAAATTAATATTATTAATGAATAAGTAATATTAAATACTAATATTTTACAAAAAATTATTTAATGGTGATAAATAGTATATATTAAATAAAAATATAAAAAGTGAATAAAATTTACCAAATAAAAAAATAATATATTAAACATATTATGTTACTAAATGAAATTATAAAATGAATATTAAAAATTGAATGAATAACATAAATATTATGTGTGTGTATGCATCTCTATATAAAATTTCATTAATTATGTATATGTGTGTGTGTGAAATTAATGTGTGTATATATGTATATATAACATAAGTTGGATATATGTAAAATTGAAAAATCAAATAATGAAATTATATAATATGTAATATCCATTACTCGATACTAATTAGTCAATGTTTTTAATTAATATTAATTTTCAATTATAGATCATCTTCACTAGATATATGACTTATTAAATTTAAATACATATCCTGTATATAAATCATATTTAAGGAAACATTATTAATTAATAAATAATATTAAATGAATGAATGTTAAAAATGAGTGAAATTTTATTAAAAAAATGAATATTATGAAAAATAAAATTATATTAAAAACATTAAATGTTAACTAATAAATATGTATAAATAAATAATAAAAATGAATAAAATTACAAAAAAATATTGAAAAAGCTCAAGACCCGGACAATACTGGTCCTAAAATATAAATATAATATTAAATGTGAAGTGTCAAGAATTACAAGGGGTTTTATAAATGTGAGAATGAATTACAACCCACATGTCCACCTCAATCAATGACGAGAAGTGAAGAGGATTGTAGAAGTACCACATCAAGATCATCTCCATGATCACCCTCTTTGAAAAAGTATCCACAACAATGTTGGATTCCTTGTATGCATGTGAAATCTTCCAATTGAGGTGGCTAATGGTCTGGATGAAATCAATCCATTGAGGTAAAACTCTCTATGGTATGTCCTTGGTACATGACATGAGGGAATTAATAGAAAGATACGAATCAAATTATATCCATATATGAATCAAATTATGACGTGTAACATGTTTGAAAACATAGATCAAATCCCACAATTATTCTTCATAAGTAGTTCCACTACCAATATAATGTGAGAAACATACCTTGAAGAAACCATGGTGGGTGTGAAAGACACCACCACACCACGATAGACTTGGTGTGCCACATGAAGCACCATAAATATTCACATTTATCCAGAGATTTATTGGGGGAATCCTGTGGATAAATTTCATGATAACTGGTCTTCTTTCCCTACCTTGTACACAAAGCATCCAAAGTGTATTGAGATCAGAAAAATAGTTATTCATAGGACCTATTTGAATGTGAGAGGCCGCAAAGACATCATTGTGAATGGAAATTATCCTTCCATGAATAGAGGTCAGATGATTTCCAAAGAAAAATTCATTCTTGGCTATCCAAGTGTGTGAAAAAACAGAGGCTTCTGCTTCTAGTAGTAGGTTGTATACCTATACACTATGTACATCAATAGTAATGGAGTTTATAAGGTGCTCCACATGATTATACATTCTTATACTCATTCCAATGAGACCCTGGATGTACTCCAAAATCCAATAGATGAAAGAAAAGTCAATAAACATATCCTTTATTTGTAAGATTCTGGCCCGGGTGCGACACACCGGTGCCCCGAGCCAGTCAGTCACATGACCTCAGGCGTGCCTCCCCATATTCTAGAGGCTAACGTCTAGCAGTGAGGGTCTATTATCAATCATGGGGAGACTATACCCACTTTTTTATCAAAGTAAATTACAGTGGAAGATAAATAAACAGCAACTAAATAACCAAATGACATCATAACCATAATAATACCGGTATAATTAACAAGATAAAGAAAACTGGAAATACAATATCAAAACTAAATAGTAGATATGCCATGCCAAAATATGTATCCAATGTCAAATGAAAACTCATTAGTAAAGACACTAATGACTTCCAAATGGGTCTCAAACCATGTCTGGTTCCCTCATCCATGCTCAATCTCAACTCAGCCACCTAACATAGGGCCTTTTCCATTCTCCTATCCTGCAACCATTAAATCTATACGGATACTGATTAGGCAGCCTGATTAGGGTGTGAGTAAAACATAGTAGTCCACTAATAATAGTGTCTAAAACAATATATAGTCAAATAATATTGTATATAGTTGTATAAATAAATAAGAACAATGCATAAATAAATAGTTACTACTTAATTAAATTATTTTTTATTTAACCACATAAATTTCTTTGGTTTCTGAGGATACCAGAACATCAATACCTACTTCAGCCCACGCTGGAGTCTACACTATCTCCCTGGGATATCATGTTCTAGAATGAAACTGTTACCATTTTTTACATCATCTCAATCTCAAAATTCCATTTTTACTATTCTAAACCTCAATTCTCATACGAATTACATTATTACCATTCATCATTTCATTAAATAATTTAGTAATTAATTAATCATCTTAATCTCATTAAATAACTAAAAAATTAATTAATATTCTCAATCTCATTAAATAACTCAAAAATTAATTAATCATCTCAATATCATTAATTAAATCAACAATTAATTAATCTTCTAAATCTCATTAATTAACTCAATAATTAATAAATCTTATCAATCTCATTAATTAACTCAATAATTAATTAATCTTGTTAATCCCATTAATTAACCCAACAATTAATTAATCATCTCTACTTTATTACTAATTCAATAATTAGTTCATCACATCAATTTTATTAATTAATTTCCCAATTAATTAAATCAAATCCACCATCTTAATAATCCCATAATTAATTTATAAATTAATCATTCAATTCCCAATCTCTTTATCCTATAATTAATTAATTAATTATTCAAATTCACAATATCAATATCCTATAATTAATTCATTAATTAATTATTAAATTCCCAATATCTTTATTCTTTAAGTAATTCATTAATTAATTTTTCCAATTTTATAATCCCAATAACTCAATAATTAATTTAACAATTAATTATCCCTATTCCTACATAAAATTATTTAATCAAATCTCTAATCCCTTAATTTATTCCACATCTAATTATTCAAGATCTATAATTCCAATATCCCTAATTCTATAATTTTCATAAATTAATAAAATCACAAAATTAATTAATTCTATAAAGAAATCAATTTATAAACATCTAATATAAATCCCACAATTACATACTCGTAATTGAAATCATGACTATGGGACTTGAAAAATAAATTTCCCACCTCAATTCATTGATAAAAGATTACCCAATGTAAATACCCAAAATTTAAGTAGCAAAATGACGTAGAATGAGTTTCGAATATAAAAACCTAATTCAAGATTGAAAAAATCAAGTTCTTAAAATTATAGATCTAGATCTACAATCCTAGATCTATATCTAATAAAATAATGATGAACAACCCTTTCTAGGATAGGATAATAAAGGAATATGAATGGTAAACGAAGTGGGATAGGATTCTCTTACCCAGAGGGGTAAAGATCTTTGATCTGGGATTTTATTCGTGATAAACAGAGGTTAGTAAGGCTTAGAATCCATCCAAGAGGCTCTGAAATTATGAAAGGGAGGTTCTAGTCGAATGGGGGTTGAATGGTGTGTGTTTCAGGGGTTTGAGTGATTTAAAATATAATTTTTAGTTGAATTAATTCCAACACATGGTTTTCTAGGCAAGGGTGCATGATTTTCCCTAACCTTGTGCCTAAACCATGTGCCTCTTTTATAGGGGTTCATGGTTACTCCTAAAAGGTTGCATGGTTTGAAAAATTGTGAACCAACCGTGCAAATCCCCACTATCCAGGGTTGCATGATTTTTTGGGATGGGGTGCATGTTTTTCCCTAATCGTGCACTAACCATGCACTACCCTCTTTCTTCTATTTTTTCTCAAATTTTCTCCCAAACACACCACAAGGTAAAACCCATCCAATTAATTCAAAAAAAATCATAAATAATTCCACAAATTATGCTCGAATCATCTCTAGAAAAGTCTAGGATCTTATAATATCCCAACCTTATAACAGCTCATCCTTATGATTTACTCCCAAGCATCTCTAGGATTCCATTCCAAAAAGATAGGGACACTAAGCCCTCATATATAATGATATCTGCTAGGTTTCCTCTTAAACATGGCCATGCTACCACAATACATAAACTATTAGCACCGTCTTTCCTTGTAACACTTTATCACTGCGATCCAACACACGTGTTAGATGCTTCTCAAAGGACACATGTATCTCAAGACCAACATCTTTCACATCAATGACATGAGAAGGGACAAGGTGATAATGCCAAAGTTTTAACACATCAAAAATTCAATACATAGCACTGTATTTCTATGGAATATCCAAATGGTACACCAACATCCCAATTATCTCCACAACCTCAAACGGTCCAATGAACCTAGGTGCCAGCTTACCCTATCTTCGTATCCTACAGTGAACCAAATTTGGTGATCCCTGATGGAAAAAATGATCACACTCTATAAAATATTGGGTTCATCTACGTCTTTCAGTATTCAAATTATGTCTACTTTGTGCTATAGAAATATGTTTTCAAATAAGTTATATCTTCTCCAACAAATCCTACAGGAGACTCGGTCCCAACAACTCTGACTCACCTACCTCTATTCAATATATAGGTGATATACATATCCTACCATAAAGAGAATTGTATGGTTCCATTTGTATAGTTTTTTGATAACTATTGTTATAGGAAAACTCTATCAAAGTTAGGCGCTTCTCCCAAGACCCACTGAAGTCTAAGACACACGCCCAAAGCATATCCTCAAGCACCTATATAGTACGCTCTGACTGCCTGTTTGTCTATGGGTGGCATGCTATACTTAATAAAACATGAATACCCAGCGCTTTCTATAATCCCTACTATAAGTGCAAAGTAAAACATAAGTATTGATCTACAACTATATTATGTGGAACACCATGCAGATATACTATCTTCTAAACATAAAAGTCACCCAACTAGTCCATTGAGAAGGTCTCCCATATAGGAAAGAAATGCACTAATTTTTCAAATGGTCTAAAATCACGCAAATAGTGTTATTCTTATGAGGTGTCCTTAGGAGATCCAAAAAGTAGTCCATGGTAATGTTATCCCACTTCCATTCTGGAATGAGAAATAACTACAACAAACCTCCGGGTTGTTGATATTTTTCCTTCACCTACTGAAAAGTGTAGCATCATGTCCCAAACCCATCTATCTACTTTTTATTGTTAAACCACAAAAACTATCATCATAGGTCACAGTACATTTTCGTCACACCTGGATGCACTGAACACTTCAAGGCATGAAATTACTGCATTAACTCCTCCCACATGCTCATAGGCACAACAAATCGATTATTGACGTAGATGATTTCATCCTCATCTATCAACCTATGTGAAGGTGTATCCCCACCTTCAAGGATTTCCATCAAAGATAAACATTTTGGATCCTCATAATCTCTATCCTTGATCCATCTCAAAAGTGTATACTCCACTAAAACTGACACTAGATTCATCTTCTCCTGATTCTCCTGAACCACCACATGTATCTCAGCTAGTAGATTCATCATCTTGAGCTCAATACTAAACTCCTAAACAGCCCGAGTTTGAGTTTTCTTGCTTAAATTATTAACAATAATATTCCATTTCCCAGGCGTATATGCTAGTTCAAAATCAAATGACTGCATATACTCAACCCATATCTACCATCAAAGGTTAAAATCTCATTGCAAGAAGATATATCTTAAGATATCATGGTTTCTAAACACTATAAACTTATATCCCAATAGATAATTCTTCCAACACATCAAAGCATAAACCACCACAGCCAACTCGATGTCGTGATTAGAGTAATTCTATTCATGTGTCCTCAACTTCTGAGACCCAAATGCCCCAACTCGATCTCCCTACATCAGCACGACACCAAGTATGATCTCAGAAGCATAAAAAAAACTATAATCTTCACTTGGATATAGTAGGATCAATATCTATGCCAATGTAAAGCACTTATTCAACTCTTAGTAATCACTTTTTCAAGATTTTGACCATTCAAACTTTATCCCCTTCTTTTTAAAGCCATATAGAGGTGTTTCCAAAATGGAAATTCTTGGATAAACCTTTGATAATTTCCATCTAACCTGAAAAATCTATGGATATCAAAAAAATTCTTGGGATTCTCCTTAGAAACCACTGCCTAAACATTCTCTGGCTCCATAGACACATCTTCCTCTGAGATTATGTAACCTAAGAAGTGTACCTGATCAATTAAAAACTGACACTTAGATAACATGGAATATAGATTATTCTCTCTTAGTGCACTTAATAAAATTTCAAGATATTGGGTATGATCGTCATGAGTCTTGGAGTACACCAAGATATCATCCACAAACACTACGATAAATTGATCCAGGTACAGATAGAAAATTCTGTTCATCAATGCCATAAACACTACTGGTGTGTTCATCAACCCAAACAACATTATAAAAAAATCATATTGTCCATACTTGCTTCTGAAATCATTCCTCGGTATGCCATAATTCTGAAATCTTAATAGATGATACCCTGATCTCAATTCAATCATAGAATAGAAATAAGATCCTCTAAACTGGTCAAACTGATCATCGGTATGTGGAAGAGGATAATGGTAATTCCCAGCCATTCAGTTTAACTTTTGGTAATTTTCACACTAGCGTAAAATCCCATCATCCTTATCTGAAAACAAAAATGGTTATCCACAAGGATACATACTCAGATAGATAAATCAATTATCATATGACTCCTCTAGTTGAGTCTTTATCTCTTGAATCTCTATAGGTTTCATTTTGTATGGTGGAATAGAAAATGGTTTAGCTTCTAGAATTAGATCAATAATGCATTCTATATCTCTCTCAGGTGGTAGTCTTGACAAGTCTTTAGAAAAAACATCCAAAAACCGATCCAATATAGGTGGAAAGACATCATGTTTTACACCTCCATAGTCCATAAATAGAATAATAGCCTTGGTTGTGAGCTCTCCTAGTTGATGAGTAATTGGACCTGCTCGACCTTCTTGGATATCCCACTATCCACAATGAACATAATTGATACACTTAGGAGACTTAATATTCACTCTCCTGTAGTAACAATAAATATGGACTTGGTATGCTATTAAAAAGTCCATACACAAAAGTGGGTTGAAACCTGACATGTCTAGGATGTAGAGTTATCACAAAAAATGATACTCACCAACTTCGAGAGAACATCCCTTGCAAAAGCAGATGTCCCTAGACCGTACTCCCAACAATGTACTTATCATCAACACACCGCTCATGAAATCCACCACCAGGATCAAAATATTAAAATTTTTTGTATAAATAAAGGAATTAGAGGCACCAGTATAAAATAATAAACTAGATAATGTAGAATCTACAGGAATAGTACCTCTCAATATCAATGGTCCAACCTCACTATCCACCAGTATAGGCTGCAATGAATGCAACTGTCCTACCCCTTTTCCTTGTGATTCAGTCTAACTCTCCTAAGCTGTATCACTCTACTGATTCAGGTACTCTTTCCTAGAATCACAACATCCACCTCCTCTATTGTCTCAGCCAGTAGAACTCCAACTTATAGCATGATAAGGGGTAGAGGTTCACCTTCTTACACTCTGATTCTATATAGCTTCCTTATAATTACATCTCTTTCATGGCTTCCGGCAAAACTTATGCATATGTCACATATTTATGAAAGATCGAAACTCCACTAGTAGTTGGTTACAATGTCTATGATTGTGTCTTGGACTACTGCACGAGAGTAAAATATCTAGATAAAGGTACCATATGACTGAATTTTTCCCCTGGTCACTCTATTTTCCACTTGTCTGGCTAATGTTCTCATAAAGATGCATCCTGCTCTCGGAAGAGGTACCTTTTGATCATCTAATAGCAACCATTTGTCCTGCACTAGAATCCTCCTTCAGGTTATCCTCATCTATGATATACTGATTCACTACCTATGAAAACTTTTTTAGAATGAAGATGTTCAATTGGGAATTAATTTCACACTTAATTCCTTCCTGAAATCATTTTAATGAAGTATCCTCATCTATACAACATTAGAGAAAAAAACTAAATATCTTTAAAGAATCCAACATAGTCCATCACACACTTACTCCCCTAAGTCAATCTCATGAACTCAACAACTCTATCCTACCTTAGCATATCTGGATAGAAGTGCTTTAAGAACCTATCCCATAAGTCCTTCTATAACATACCATCATTCTATCCAGTTAGAGCTTGAAAGTCCCACCAATTATTCACTGATCCTCATAACATATATGCATCCATATTGATCCTATTATTATCCGGAGTCTCTATATGGTCAAGTGTAGTCTGGATAGACTCAATCCAGAACTCAGCTTCCTTAGGTCCACCCTATCTAGAAAAATTCAAAGGGTGCTGCAACTGAAACTCCCTCATAAAGTCAGATATGCTCTTCTCAACCCACTCTTGGTCTCTTTTACATGAATTGCATAAATCGATCAAATTTCTCCCAAAACCACTCTTCAACTTCCTCTCTAGGAACTATCCGTGCCTCAGGTTCCACTACTGGAGGATCATCCCTAGACACGCTCTCCTATCATTCTCTCTACAAGCGTATTCATAGAGGAATGACTCTACAAGCCAAAAAAAACTTAGGATGCTTTTCCAATCATTAACACTTTTATAGGAAAACAAAAAAGGCACAACAAGTCTTTTTATTTACTGAATCCTCCACACAGTCAAAACCGATGTGCTAATACTACCCTTAACCATCCTCTATTTAGGTCAAGTTTAACAAAGGGAAACTCATTTTTATTATTTTGTTTTATAATTTAGATACTAAATTATTCTTATCTTGCATAATTTTAAAATCTCTCTCAATTTCATGTTAGACACCATTTTCAGTTCAATTTCACAATCAAAGAAAAATAGTTTAAGTTCAACAACTTACCCAAAACTCATTTTCTATGCGTGCCTAAAATGATGCATGTTAGAAAATAATTCCGAGTTCCTAGTATTATGCACATAAACTCAACTCTCATTTCATACCGAGCCACAAGTAAATTCTCAGAAAATATCAGAAACAACAATCACATCACACCACAAGTTCACCACCCAAGGTGAAATAATATTCAAATGTAACAACAAACAATAATAACAACAATCCCACCCTAGACCCTTGGGTTTTCACCCATACATGGGTTATCTACTCCCATGCACAGGATCATAACCAAGGATTGAATCTTCCTAGTCTCCTATCTACCTTTCCCAAATAGTAAGAAAAAATAAAAATAGAAGAAAAATGGGCTCTGATACCACTTTGTAATGTCCTGGCCTAGGTTCCACACACTGATGCCCCAAGCCTTTCAGTCACATGACCTCAGGCATGAATCCCCATACACCAGAGGCTGCTGAAAAACAATGAGGGACTATTATCAATCTTGGGGAGACTATACTCATTTTTTCATCATAGTAAAACACCATCAGAAAGTAAATAAACAATAAAAAATGAATAGCCAAATGATATCATAACTAGAACAATACCAGTATAACAAGATAACCAAGTTTGAAAATACAATATCAAAACTAAATAGTATTAATGTGATTCCAAAATATGTGTCTAGTGTCAAAATGGAAACTCAAAGTAAAGACACTAATGAATCCAAAGTAGGTCCCGAAACACATCTGGTTCCCTCATCCATGATCCATCCTAACTCAAACACTTAACACAAGGTCTTTTCCCTCATCCTATCCAACAACCATGAAATCTATTCGAATACTGACTAGACATCCTGAGTAGGGTGTGAGTACAACTCAGTAGGCCACCACCAACAACGTCTAAGACAATATAAAGTAAAATAATAGTGTATACAGTTTTATAAAGAAATAATCAAAATGCATAAATAAACAGTTATCACATCATAAAATTATTATTTATTTAATGAAATAAATTTCTTGAGTTTTCAAGGATACTCGAACCACAATACCTACTTTTGGTCCTCACCAAAGTCTACACTATTCCTATGAGATATCATGTTCTATAATGCCACTGTTACCATTCTATGTATCATATGAATCTTAAAATGCCATCATTACCATTCTAGATCTCAATTCTCATACGAATGACACTGTTACCATTCATAATTTCATTAATTAATTAAAAAATTAATTAATCATCTCAATCTCATTAATTAACTCAAAAATTAATTAATCTTCTAAATATCAAAAATTAACTCAACAATTAATTAATATTCTCAGTAAAATTAATTAACTCAGTGATTAATTAATCTTTTGAATCTCATTAATTAACTTAATTATTAATTAACCTTTTCAATCTCATTAATTAACTCAACAATTAATTAATCTTATTAATCCCATTAATTAACTCAATAATTAATTAATCATCATGACTTTATTACTAATTAAACAATTAGTTCATCACATCAATTCCTTCAATTAATTTCACAATTGATTAAATCAAATCCACCATACGAATAATCCCATAATTAATTCATCAATTAATCATTAAATTCCCAATATCTTTATCCTATAAATAATTCATGAATTAATTATTGAAATTCACAATCTTAATATCCTATAATTAATTCAACAATTAATTATTCAATTCCCAATATCATTATACTATAAGTAACTCATAAATTAACTATCTAGATCTCACAATTCCAATAACCTAATAACTAATTTAACAATTAATTATCCCTATTCAAAAATCACATTATTCAATAAAATCCCCAATCCCTTAATTAATTCCATAATTAATTATCCAAGATCTAAAATTCCAATATCCCCAATTCTATAATTTTCCTCAATTAATTGAATAACTAAATTAATTAATTCTATCAAGAACTCAATTTATAAACATATAATAAAAAATATACAATTACATGCACATAATTGAAACCATGAATATGTGATTTAAATAATAGACCACCTACTTCAATTCATTGATGAACAATCGTCCAACAAAAATCCCCAAAATATGAGAAGTACAATGATGTAGAATGAGATCTGGATCTAAAAACCTAAATCATGATTGGAAAAAATTAAAATCCTTCAATTGTCGATCTAGATATACAATCCTAGATCAATATCTAATCAAAAAAGGAAGAAAAACCCTTTATAGGATAGGAAAAGAAAGGAAAATGAGTGGTAAACCAAGCATGATTGGATTCTCTTACCAGGAGGGGTATAGATCTTTGATTTGGGATTTGAATCACAAATAAAGGAGGTCAAGAAGGCTTGGAATCCATTAGGGTGGCCTTGAAATCTTAAAATATAGGTTCTAAATGAATGGGGGTTGAATGGGGTGAGTTTCAGGGGCTCGGGTGATTTAAAATCTAATTTTTGTGTAGGTTAAATTCCTATACATGGTTTTCTAGGTAGGGGCATATAGTTTTCCATAACCGTGTACCTAAACTATGAACCTCTTTTATAAGGGTGCACAATTACTTCTAAAAGGGATTACAGTTGGACAAACCATGTGCCAACTATGAAAATCCCCACTATCTAGGGTTTCACAATTTTCTGGGTTGGGATGAATGATTTTCCCTAACCGTGCGCCAACTATGAACTACCCTCTTTCTTCTATTTTTCTCAAATTCTCATCCAAACATAACTTAAGGTAAAACCCAACCAAATCATGGTCAAACAAAGAAAAAATGATATGTTAAATGAAGCCTGAGTCATCTCTAGAAAAGTTTGGTGTAACAACTAGGTCCCGATGACCGTACAGACACCCCTCCTTAACATGGTCGTCGGGTCCTGACCCACCTGGTACCACCAGTTTCCCTGCAGACACGTGGGGCCCACCCCAGGGTCCACCCACATGCCCGAACGGGTCATCTAACTAATGATAGTCCCCAAAGGCCAACACATGTAATTTCTAGTGTATTTTTTCCTCACTCACACACACACACTAGGAAACTTCCCAGAAGGTCAGTCATCGTGCCCACTACTCCAAGCCAAGCATGCTTAACTATGAAGTTCTTATCAGGAAGGCTCCCGAAAAGGAATGTGCACCTTGTTGACATTAGTCATATCATTTATTCATTTAACCCTTTATCATTTGGGGGAGTTATATTCAACCCCCATTAGAGCACAACATCCTCATTGTGGGACCTACATCTCAACCCAGGCAGTGCACCACACTTAAGGCTGGGTTCCTCCTCTAATACCAAATGTAACAATGGGTCATCTGACTAATGACAGTCCCCACAGGCCAAGCACGCTTAACTATGGAGTTATAATCAGGAAGGATCCTGAAAATGAAGGTTTACCTTGTTGACATGAGTCATATCATTTATTCATTTAGCCCTTTACCATTTGGGGGGTGTTACATTCACCCCCCTTTAGAGCACAACATCCTCGTTGTGGGACCTACATCTCAACCCAGGCAGTGCACTGCACTTAAGTCTGGTTCCTCCTCTAATACCAAATGTAACAACGGGTCATTTGACTAATGAAAGTCCCCGCAGGCCAACACATGTCCTTTCCAGTGTGTTTTGTCCTCACTCACACACACCCTGGGAAAATTCCCAAAAGGTCACCCATCCTGACCACTACTCCAAGCCAAGAACGCTTAACTATGGAGTTATAATTAGGCATACTCCCGAAAAGGAAGGTGCACCTTATTGACATGAGTCATATCATTTAGTCATTAACCCTTTATCATTTGGGGGCATTACATTTACTCCCCCTTTAGAGAAAAAAATCCTCATTGTGGGCCCTAAATCTCAACCCAGGCAGTGCACCACACTTAAGGCTGAGTTCCTCCTCTGATACCAAATGTAAAAAACCGGGTCCCGGTGACAGCACAGACACCCCGCCTTAACATAGTCATCGGGTCCTGACCCACTTGGTACCACCAGTTGCCCCGCAAACACATGGGGGCCACCCCAGGGTCCACCCACATGCCCTAACAGGTCATCTGACTAATGACAGTCCCCACAGGTCAACACATGTCCTTTCCAGAGTGTTTTGTCCTCACTCACACATACCCTGGGAAACTTCCCAGAAGGTCACCCCATCCTGACCACTACTCCAATCCAAGCACACTTAACTATGGAGTTCTAATCAGACAGGCTCCCGAAAAGGAAGGTGCACCTTGTTGACATGAGTAATATCATTTAGTCATTTAACCCTTTATCATTTTGGGGCATTACAGTCGGGATCTTACAGTTTTGTTTCCATAGCTCCCATACATAAATGGTAGGATAAAGGTAAATAGATCCTATGCCTCTTTATTTGATCAAGTGTTGGTATCCATTTTACCCAAAATCTCAAGAGAAGAGATCTTGTTGAATGAATTAAAGTTTTCATGAATTGTAGAATCCTTGTAGGGGTGTTGAGACCTCCCTCATAGTTGAGCTTGTAGATGTCCATACTATTAAACAATCTATTCCTATCCAAATTCTAGATAAGGGTGTCCCTATCTATGAAGGTATACCACTATATTTTAGAAGATTCATGAGGGGGAACACTCACACTATGTCTGGGTTTGTTGAAAACAAAAATCAGCAATAGAGAGGTGTTGTCTATTGGGAGGGAAAAAATTATTTCTTTAGGGGTTTGTCCAGCTAATGAGTGGTCTAAAAATTATAGTTTGATTTCTTGCATATAATCCATTTTGAACTGCTCCTCAGGGCATTGAAATATTTCCTAATGGTTGGATAGGTGTATGATTCCATGTAACATGTGCACCAATTCAACAACTTTGAATTGAACCTTCTCGAAAGAAAATCAAGAAAGGGATCATTAGAAGTTAGAAGATTCCATGTGAACATGGTGAGAAGGGAATCATTAAATACCCTAAGATCATTTATTCCAAGACCTCTTATGTCCTTTGGTTTAATACAATCCTTCCATGCCACCTTGATGATTTTTCTTTCAAAGAATGACCTAGTCTAGATGAAGTTCCCAATCATGCCTTGTAGTTTCTCAATAAGGCTTCTGGGCCACCTGTAGAGAGAGAAAGTTTAAATAAACTTGGAGGTGATCACCGAGTTGACCAAGTACACCCTTCTTGCTTGAGACATGGATTTTCCCTTCCATTTGGTCAGCTGATTGAGCATATGAGAGTAAGTGTCTTCAAGATAAAAACTTTCAACTTTACCCCAAAAATAGGGACACCAAGATAACTAAAAGGAAGGGATCTCCTCTTGACTCCAAGTGTCCTCGCAATCCTAATTTTCCTTGTCACTAAATTATAAAAATATTAAAAAATAAAAATTGAAAAGAAATAAATTAAAACAATATTTAGTGATTTATTAATGGAATAAATAATATTAAAAAAATGAATAAATTTAAAAAATGAATAAGTGTTATTAATTATATAGATTAATAAAAAAAATTAAAATGGATATATGTTGAAATGAAAATGAATACATATTAATTATATAAATTAAAATTATTTTAAAAAAAATTAAACGTTAATTAATAACCTTGTATAAATAAATATTAAAAATCGATAAAATTTAAAAAATATTAAACAAAGAAAAATTGAAAATGAATAAATTCAAAAAATATTAAAAATAATTAAGGTTATTAATGAATAAATAATATTAAAAATGAATAAATTTGAAAAAATATTAAAAAGTTATAAATAAAAAATATTGAATAAATAAATAAATAAATATAAACAAAATTTACCAATAAAAACATAATAAATATTAAATATATATTGTGTTCATAAAGAAAAATATAAAATAAATATTAAAAATTTAATAAATTACAAAAAATATTATGTCTCTATGTGTGATCTATATTAATTATGTACATGTGTGTATGAAATTAATGCAACACATGTTTGATATATGTAAATTAAAATTGAATTAAAAACATTTAATGTTAATTAATAAATATAAATAAATATTAAAAATGAAAAAAATTACAAAAAATATTTAAAAAATAAAAAATAAAAATGAATAAATTACAAAATATAAAAAATCTATTAATAAAATAAATAATATTATTAATGAATAAATTTAATATATATATATATACATTAATAAAAAATTAATAAATAATATATATTAAATATAAATATAAAAAATATATAACACTTAATAATGAAAAACAAAATATATTAAACATTAAATATTAATAAATAAAAATATAAAACGATAATATTAACAATTTATTATTTGTGTATATGTTTTTCTCTAGATAATTGAATTAATTTTCTATAAGCACATGTGAAATTATGGTATGGCATATTAAGTGTAACACATTAAGTTAATTTTTAATTAATAATTAAATATTTATTATTTGATATATATGTCAAATTAAAAAGACATATGACATTGATAAAACAAAATGTCATTAAATGACTATTAATATTAATTAGTTAATATTTTTAATTAATATTAATTTTTAATTAAATTATAGACCATTTTCACTAAATATATGACAAATAAGATGATTTATAATACATTAGTATTATATAAATAATATTTAATATATATATATATATATATATATATATATATATATATCAATACATATTTCTATATGAAGTAAGTTTTTTAACAATATATTATATTTATTTTTTATGCCATTTTTAATACAATATCATATATATCAAGTGCAAATGTATATTTAGTCATACATAAATCACATTTAATAAAATATATTTTATTTTTATCAATATACACACACACACACACACACACACACATATATATATATATATATTAATATGTGCTTTTATCGATATTTTTTAATGGACTGTATCTTTTGTTAGTGATTTTTTAGCACTGATAATGACCACCTAAAAAAGCACTGATAAAGGGTACCTTTATCAACACTTTTTAGCTAGCACTGATAAAGGCTGACACTGTTTATCTTAGGTTCTATAATAGTGAAATTTAAGTCTATTTTAGGAAAACTTATGAAACTGTATAAATTTTGTGCTAATGGAATAATAAAATACATACACCTTTACAATCCTATAGAATATGAAGGTATTCTATAAAACTTTTGAATACATTTAATATACTAAGGGAATTTTAGAGAAATCGACTGAACCACCTCAAGTAACCACTATAAGTGAAAACTATTTAATAAATAAGTAACATATAATAATAAATAATCCTTATAAATGTATAGTTATTTATAAGAATTAAGATGAGAAAAAATTAGTGAAAGGCCAATTGAAAAGTCAAATTATAGGAAGAAATCATATTTTTTTGTAAAGTGTGTGTAGTTTCCTAAAAATTACTTCCCTACCAGGATACTACAATTGGAAATAGGATCTGGCTCATATGCACCTAGGGATATAAACCTAAACGGTTTATTGGATATTAACTCAATCTTCACTCAGTATAAAACAAATGGGCATAACTACACACTTATTTTGACACTCTTTAAGGATATGCTTTGATTCATTCTCATTCTCTTTATGAACCATTATGAAGGGTTTGAATATATATTATTATGGTATTGTATAATTTAATGATTTAATATATAAATAGTTATCTTAGAGAACTAAATAGAAAATATACCATTAATAAACTAAATTTATACTTAGAAATTCATATGTTATGATATATATGTTATTTAAATGTTATTCCATCTAAGTTCATGACTTTCCTTCTTATATGCTTATTAATTTGAGTAATCTCATCCCTTCCTTTATTATGGTCTTAGAAAATTAGTAGAACCAGAATTAAGTGGGGAATATTACACTTATTATCTATTCAAACACTTAAAATATGTTATATAATTATAGTTATATTCATTCTTTCGTATCATTAAATATTATTATAATTATTCTAACACCACCAAAAGGCATGGAGTTTAAATATTCACATAAAACACTAAGGGATGAAATTATTTCATCAGATGTAAATAACTCTTCTAGAGTTTTCATTGATTAGGTGATTCACCTGATATACAATATCATACCCCATTTAATGGAATTATATGCTATATTGGGCATGTATTTTATGTCTTTATATATATAAAACATTTAATTTTGGGACATGCAAATCAAATTTCATATCTCAAATAATCCTCTGATTTTGTACAAGTGTATGGAGGAAGATTAATCTCCTGTGGAAACTTAATCTCAAGAATGGATATTATTGACTTGTGAGCAAGCATATCTAGCTTAGATGACTGATGAAAGGAAAGGATTATCCTTAAATACATTCCCATTATGAGCTAATATGATATTGTATTCCATAAAGAATATCATAATATTCCGCCTAACCAAGATATTCTATTCTAAATTGAAATTATGCCTGGAGCTATACCCATATCAAATAATCCTTATAGAATAATTACCATTTAATTATAATACCTAAAAAGAAACTATAAGAGAATATAGATAATTATTTCATTCACCCAAGTGATTCTCTATAGCGTGCTTTTATCCTATTTGTCAAGAAGAAGAATGAGTCAATGCGCCTCTATATTAATCATCATGAACTCAAAAAAATAACAATAAAAAAGTATCCCTTAATGTAACACCCCAGGTAAATAAAGAATATGACATTTTCATATTTATCCATATTTTTGAATAAAATATTAATATGACTTTAAAGGGGACGCTATGCTCGATGGCGTACCCAACACAAAACAACGAATTTCTTGGGAATATTACGTTGCACTCTAATAATAAAATAATATTATTTTAAATGGTAGTTAACATGTAGCCGTTGTATTGGCGGGAATTGATAGAAATAACTAAAATATGATTATACATGTTTTTAAATGTTTTTAGATTTATCCAATAAAAGAAAAAGGCTTAAAATACAGAAAGATTTCAATTTTAGGCGTATATGCCCTAGTTTTCACTAAAGGTTCACTTATCGCCTTTTGATGGCGAACCGTCATTAAATATAGTTTTGTTCACTATTATACATTCTATTGGACCAAATAAAACTCTTCTTTAGAATCGGGACATCAAAATTTACTTTGTGTAAATTTTTGGTATCTTTCCGATAAAGTTCTTTTTTTTAATGAATAGTGTAAAATGTTGTATTTTAATTCAAAAACTCTTTTTAATCTAATTTATTTATAGGATTAGATTATCTTTTGAATTTATTTTAAAGTGGAATTAGAATATATTTTTACCATTTAATCCAATATTGGTCATTGGAATTAATTTCACTTTGAAATCAGATTTAAACTAGTGTCAATCTTTTGATACTTATTGTTCCATAAAAACACGCTATTTTCTCTGACAGCGGGAATTAATTATTAAATTAATTAATGTGACTTATATGTTTTGGATTTTGTAAAATGGAATTCATTTTTGAATTCGGAATATCAAATATAGCTTAGGGTGAATTTTTGGTAATTTTCTAAAAAACTTCAATTTTTGATGAATAGTGAAACCACTAAGTGGTACTTATAAAAACTGATTTTCTGTTTAAATGAAATTTTGCCACCTTTGTGTTTTGAATTTCAAAAATCCGACATACATGGTTGTCATTAAGAAGTAAAATGTGGTTCAATGGGATTAAAATAATTTTTTGGTGAATAGTAACTTATTAATTTTTTAATCGTGATTAGAGGTAATTAGTGTGGTTTAAGGTAAAAATAATGTTTTAATAATATGAAATGAACTTGACACATGTCCTAACCTCATTGGATGTGTCATGGCCGACCAAGACAAGACATGGGTCAACTTGGGGACCCCATGAAGCCACTTTGGTTGGAAAATGACATTAATATCTTTTTATTTAAAGTTAAAGTAAAAATGAGACAAACATGAAATGTTTTACTAAAAAATTTTTACATGGGGTTATACAAGTCAGATTCTTGACTATAAATATTCATTAGAAAGATAAAAATATTTCCTACATCATAGTATTTGTTTTATAATTTTTTGACATTAAATAAAATAAATTATTTATGACATCATGATGATGCATCGATGACCTCATTATTTAACGATTTAAATAAAATGGAAAGATAATGTAATATCTAAGCCCTACAAATGTCCAAAGCCTATTGGATGAGTGTATTTCGAACTCTTATCACCTTATCCTAGAAATACATCAATGTGTGACCTTTAAAATCCGAAACTCTTTTGAAAATAAAGTAACATTTTGTAACTTTACAAGAGTACCCCTCCTCTCCTCTTATAAAAGGCCCCCACCTCTACCTCCATACCCACACTCCCAAAGCCTTTGGCTCATCAAACCTCTACCCATTTTGTCTCTCCACTTCCCTCTATTACTCCTTGAAGCCTCAATTTGGGCATAAGTCTTCCCAAGGAAGCCTTTGATCTCAAACCAAAGGGAGTTACCCGATTTTAAGGTAATGTCTTCACCTGAGTCCTTTTGTTTTATTTTGCTTCTCCAACCCCCTAAACTCTTTTTATTCATTTCTTTTGTAACAAATAAAGTATCATAAATATACTAGGATGTTTTTATAAGAAGGATTCTAGCTACAATTACACACACCTACATCTAATGGTTAAAGAACATACTGTTTCTGTGGATGGTGAATTTCTGCCTCACGAAATGATGATTGTTCAACACTCATATAACACCTTCAAAGGTGGCCATTAAGATGTCACTATATTTATATATGATATATAATATGTTTATGTTTTACTTAATCTTATGTATTTTTCATTTGTGGCTTACCTTTATGGCTTCCATTATGGGTATACGCGATATCTTCATTTTAGGAAGTGCGGACTACTGCCCCCTCAAAGTGATGTGATTCGTTAATGCCATACGTGGGATGTATAAAGGATGGATTTAATATTATTATATATGATGTTATACTGGAATTATAATATACCTATATATCATTATTATTTCTTTCCATTAATGTATGAGATAAAAATGAAAGTAGCGTTCATGCGTACGTACGGCTTACCGTCTCCATGAACGGTGCATTTCATTTATTACCTCTAAATGATTATGTAATATTATAAATACATGTATATGATGGATATATATGATATATATTCTATCCAAATCAGGAATTTAATTCTGGATATAAAGAACCTTTGACCACACGAACAACATGTAATTGTAAGAAGTCCACTTTCGACTTAAGAACCAAATATCGACAAAACAAACATTATTAACTTAAATGATTACATAATGTTTATAACATGGAAATAAGTGATATAAAAGGAATAATGAACTTGAAAAAGGTTCTTAAGAAAATATAAATTAACTAAAGTTTATTATTCAGGATGTTAAAGAATGATCGAGTCAAGTCGGACCCGAGGTAAGGGATCTTACTCCTCTCTTTCTTTTTAAGTACACTCTTTTATGTCATTCCCTCTAAAGCTCATCTTTATTGTTATTGGGATGTTATTTTATATTACTCTTACTGTAATTTTTATGTTCATATGATGAGAGACCCTATTCTCTCTAATCAATCCATTTTGGAAGTTTTGAGTGGTGCCGTTAGGCTGCCGAATTTTCGTAAGAGATCTGACCTCTCACTTTCTTTTAAGTACTCTCCTTTATGTCACTTCTTTTAAGCTCCTCTTTGTTATGTTGAGGGATGTTATTTTATATTCCTCTTTCTATAAACTTTAAGTTAATATGATGAGATACCCTATTTGATCTCATCAATCCGTTTTTGTAAGTTTTATGTGGCGCCGTTAGGCTACCGAGTTTTCGTAAGGGATTTTTCATCTCACTTTTATTCCTGTGAGATTTATGCTACATTTGCCAAAATTTCCTTTGAGTGGTGTATGTACTGACCATTATTTTACTCATTGTGTAATATTTTTTCATTTATGAGTATTTACATCAATGTTGTATTGTCCTTCTTTCACGGGCATATGTTTCGAAAGATACCCATGTCGGTAAGGGAACCTTTCACCCTCCTCTTTTTAAAAGACTTATTTTGTTGGGTCTTTTAATTTACATATTGTTATGTTGGGATATGTTCTCATATATCCTTATTGATGTAAATTTTATGTCTAAGTGATGAGATACCCTTTTTTTTATGTGACGCCGTTAGGCTGTCAAGGGAACTTCTTAACCCAATTTTGATTTCTTTGGGTTCAACATGTAGTTATTGAATATGTAATCCTTTAAATATGTGTGAATGACCTTTGATTATTTTAAAATTAATATCCACTTATATTTGGTGTATTCGTTTTTCACACATAAGTATGTAATTTATTTATCCTTAAACCAAGGATACCGTCTTTGTATGGGACTTCATCTCAAACTCCTTTCATTAAGGCATATTTTGTTTTATACATAACCTTTTTTTATACGGTGTATAAAGACCTTTGACTTTTAAGTTTATTCAAAAGGAATATTTTTTATACGAAGCGTTTACTAAACGACAAAAGGGAATGTTTTTGTCGTACGTATGTGGCGACAATGACTTCTCCGCCGCCGTGACCATTATTTGAGTTTCGGCTTCCTCTGCAAGCCATACCTTCTTTTTAAAAGAAAAATAAATACCATGTTTTACTTTTCTTTTATTTTGGTATTGAAAATGGTTTTCATAATTTTTTTATTATATCAATGTGTTGTATTGATATCTTGTGATTGAAATATGGAAATGTTATGTTTACTTTATGCATGTTTTATGTGATACGATTATGTTATGGTTCTTGGGAATTATTATGAAGATGGGTGGTTCCGTGATAAACTAAGGGCGGGTGAGCCCGATATAGCTCTCCAATGCATTTGGTAATGCGAAGGAGTGAAATTTTAAGGTTTCTCCAAAGAGATTTAGGGAATATACTGTGATGGGTATTCCAAACGTAACCAAGAGGGTTACTCCCTACGTAAGAATGTTATGAATGCCTCAAGTTACCTTTATGTCTTATGATTTCTATGATTTATTCATGGTTTGATGAGGTATGTTAAAGTGCCTATGTTTTATGGGTAAATTATGATTTCATTATTATGTATATATGAACTCATGTTTCCTTTCCATATTTTTATACCCCTTACTGAGCTTTTTATGCTCATCCCAAGTTTTTTGAAATGTTTTTCACAGGTCAAGGGAAAGGTACATGATGTGATGATAGTGTCAAGGATGTTTCACGAAAGAATCCGTGTTTTATATTAAATATGTTTCCGTTGATGGGAAGAATGGATATTTTCTTTTATGTAACCACTTTGTTTAAATGTGGAATTTAATGCAAGTTTCATGATCTAATTCTCTAAAACTCTAAACCTAAAAAGATCCTCAATGAGTAATCTTGTAATAACTCAAGATTAAGTAAGGTTTAGGGCTGGGGCCTTATAGTTGGTATCAAAGGTCGGTTTAGATAACTTTAGAGGTTAGGGTATTCTCTAAGCATAAGTGACATTACCATAATTGTTAGGATTTCAGAAAGAGTCCAAGTTTTAGATAAAGTGAATGAGCAAGTATATCTTAGTGTTTACCTTCCTCATTAGTACATGATGGTTTTGTTGATATAATCACACTGACATTTATGTTTTTAGTGAATGGATGGATCTAGCAGGAACCAAAGAGACAACAGGTTTGAAGGAAACTGTGGTGGTTCTATGATTAAGATACTAGTTAAAATGGGGGATTCAATGAGGAAACTCGTGGTTGTTCTAAACCAACTATCAAGGAGTCATGATCAACCACTTGAACCTTGGTATGATCTGTAATGAATCATGTACGAGATTACCAATCGATGTGGAAGTTCAGGTAATAATTATAAAGGTAACTATTAGAGTTTATATGATCCTTACATTTGAGGTAATTATGGGTTATTATATGATATGCTGGAAAATGAAAGGCATGAGATAAACTTGTGGTTAAAATATGTTATGATCATTTTTTTGATGATTTATCTCTTTTTGGGGAATGATTTAAGAATTATATAGTTTTGTAAAACGTACAACACGCAGACCGTGTGACAACCCGTCACTTCAGACAAAGCTGCGGGAATCGAACCCACAACCAAAGTGCGACTGGTATTTATCGCCTACCACTGGACTACGTGAAGTCCCTGGTTAGTTTGACCGATTATTTTTAGTTATATGATTTTATGAATTAAGAGTAAGTTGATTTTGGGTTATTTATGAAAATTATTAACCTATCATGGAGGATATGTGATTAGGTTAATTACTTTTCAATACGAGACTTTAGGAGCAACTGATGTTGTTTGGAGATAAATGTTTCGATTTAACTTGGAAGACTATGTGACTAAATCCTTCAAATATTTGGGTTTCAATATTATATTGGTTTACTTTGAAGAATTTTATGGACAAATTGATTATCAAATGGTCCCCGTTGAACTTTGGGTTTTGTTGGACAAATTTTGGAGATTAAGAATAGATTTTCTTTTTATAAGGGGTTATCCTTTTCTGGATTATCTGATCTTGCACTAGTCTTTTTGGTTTTGGTTTTGGTTAAAGTCTAAAGATATGGGAAGTATATAGTTCTCTTTTGTGGACTAGGTGATTCTCTAGAAGTTAATTATAGTACTCTTAATGTGAACAAGTCTCCGTAAATACTCGTCTTTTGGAAAAAAATATGAGTTTGATTAAGGAATCTAGTAAAAGTTGGAAGTCAACATGACAAGTAAGTATGTTTCCTTATGTTTTATTTAAGCTCAAAAATAAATTCCTCAATAAAAAGTAACTTACAGCAAAAATGTTGTCTATTAACTTTTCCTACGGGGGAACCCAACACCGTTTAACCCATCACAAGTTTGTGATTTTCTTATTGTTAACTTTCTCCTAAACATGTTTTCTATCACTCTCCATCAGAACATGACACTATGTTTTCTCCTCCATGTCCATGTTTTCATACTTGGAATCCTAGTATGGGTTAACTCGGGTGACCTTTGTACTTATCTTTCTTTATTTTAAAGTGATTGTTTTACCGACTCTTGTTCCGATGTGGGACTTTCAAAGATGTTTCCAAGCTCAATTTTAAAAATTGCGAGGACGCAATTCCCAAAAGGGGGGAAGGATGTAACACCCCAGGTAAATAAAGAATATGACATTTTCATATTTATACATATTTTTGAATAAAATATTAATATGACTTTAAAGGGGACTCTATGCTCGATGGCGTACCCAACACGCAACAACGAATTTCTTGGGAATCTTACGTTGCACTCTAATCATAAAATAATATTATTTTAAATGGTAGTTAACATGTAGCCGTTGTATTGGAGGGAATTGATAAAAATAACTAAAATATGATTACACATGTTTTTAAATGTTTTTACATTTATCCAATAAAATATAAAGGCTTAAAATACGGAAAGAATTCAATTTTAGGCGTATATGCCCTAGTTTTCACTAAAGGTTCACTTATCGCCTTTTGATGGTGAACCGTCATTAAATATAGTTTTGTTCACTATTATACATTCTATTGGACCAAATAAAACTCTTCTTTAGAATCGGGACATCAAAATTTACTTTGTGTAAATTTTTGGTATCTTTCCGTTAAAGTTCTTTTTTTAATGAATAGTGTAAAATGTTGTATTTTAATTCAAAACCTCTTCTTAATCTAATTTATTTATATGATTATATTATCTTTTGAATTGATTTTAAAGTGGAATTAGAATATATTTTTACCATTTAATCCAATAGTGGTCATTGGAATTAATTTCACTTTGAAATCAGACTTAAACTAGTGTCAATCTTTTGATACTTATTGTTTCATAAAAACACGCTATTTGCTCTGATAGCGGGAATTAATTATTAAATTAATTAATATGACTTATATGTTTTTAATTTTGTAAAATGGACTTCATTTTTGAATTCGGAATATCAAATATATCTTAGGGTGAATTTTTGGTAATTTTCTGAAAAACTTCAATTTTTGATGAATAGTGAAACCACTAAGTGGTACTTATAAAAACTGATTTTCCGTTTAAATGAAATTTTGCCACCTTTGTGTTTTGAATTTCAAAAATCTGACATACATGGTTGTCATTAAGAAGTAAAATGTGGTTCAATGGGATTAAAATAATTTTTTGGTGAATAGTAACTTATTAAGTTTTTAATCGCGATTAGAGGTAATTAGTGTGGTTTAAGGTAAAAATAATGTTTTAATAATATGAAATGAACTTGACACATGTACTAACCTCATTGGATGTGTCATGGCCGACCAAGACAAGCCATGGGTCAACTTGGGGACCCCATGAAGCCACTTTGGTTGGAAAATGACATTAATATCTTTTTATTTAAAGTTAAAGTAAAAATGAGACAAACATGAAATGTTTTACTAAAACAATTTTTACATGGGGTTATACAAGTCAGATTTTTGACTATAAATATTCATTAGAAAGATAAAAATATTTCCTACATAATATTATTTGTTTTATAATTTTTTTACATTAAATAAATTAAATTATTTATGACATCATGATGATG
This sequence comes from Viscum album, assembly GCA_963277665.1. Lineage (NCBI taxonomy): Eukaryota > Viridiplantae > Streptophyta > Magnoliopsida > Santalales > Viscaceae > Viscum > Viscum album. Next base: position 1,071,617,467 of record OY728164.1, read on the forward strand.
CAGCGATGACCTCATTATTTAACGATTTAAATAAAATGGAAATATAATGTAATATCTAAAACCTACACATGTCCAAAGCCTATTGGATGAGTTTATTTAGAACCCTTATCACCTTATCCTATAAATACATCAATGTGGGACCTTTAAAATCCGAAAATCTTTTGAAAATAAAGTAACATTTTGTAACTTTACAAGAGTGCCCCTCCTCTCCTCTTATAAAAGGCCCCCACCTCTACCTCCTTACCCACACTCCCAAAGCCTTTGGCTCGGCCAAACTCTACCCATTTTGTCTCTCCACTTCCCTCTATTACTCCTTGAAGCCTCACTTTGGGAAGAAGTCTTCCCAAGGAAGCCTTTGAGCTCAAACCAAAGGGAGTTACCCGATTTTAAGGTAATGTCTTCACCTGAGTCCTTTTGTTTTATTTTGATTCTCCAACCCCATAAACTCTTTTTATTAATTTCTTTTGTAACAAATCCAGTATCATAAATATACTAGGATGTTTTTATAAGAAGTATTCGAGCTACACTTACACACACCTACATCTAATGGTTAAAGAACATACTGTTTCTGTGGATGGCGAATTTCTGCCTCACGAAACGATGATTATTCAACACTCATATAACACCTTAAAAGGTGGCCATTAAGATGTCACTATATTTATATATGATATATAATATGTTTATGTTTTACTTAAGATTATGTATTTTTCATTTGTGGCTTACCTTTATGGCATCCATTATGGGTATACGCGATATCTTCATTTTAGGAAGTGCGGACTACCACCCCCTCAAAGTGATGTGATTCGTTAATGCCATACGTGGGATGTATAAAGGATGGATTTAATGTTATTATATATTATGTTATACTGGAATTATAATATACCTATATATCATTATTATTTCTTTCCATTAAAGTACGAGATAAAAATGAAAGTAGCGTTCATGCGTACGTACGACTTACCGTCTCCATGAACGGTGCATTTCATTTCTTACCTCTAAATGATTATGTAATATTATAAATACATGTATATGATGGATATATATGATATATATGCTATCAAAATTAGGAATTTCATTCTGGATATAAATAACCTTTGACCACACGAACAACATGTAATTGTAAGAAGTCCACTTTCGACTTAAGAACCAAATATCGACAAAACAAACATTATTAACTTAAATGATTACATAATGTTTATAACATGGAAATAAGTGATATAAAAGGAATAATGAAATTGAAAAAGGTTCTTAAGAAAATATAAATTAACTCAAGTTTATTATTCAGGAAATTAAAGAATGATCGAGTCAAGTCGGACCCGAGGTAAGGGATCTTACTCCTCTCTTTCTTTTTAAGTACACTCTTTTATGTCATTCCCTCTAAAGCTCATATTTATTGTTATTGGGATGTTCTTTTATATTACTCTTACTGTAATTTTTATGTTCATATGATGATAGACCCTATTCTCTCTCATCAATCCATTTTGGAAGTTTTGAGTGGCGCCGTTAGGCTGCCGAATTTTCGTAAGAGATCTAACCTCTCACTTTCTTTTAAGTACTCTCCTTTATGTCACTTCTTTTAAGCTCATATTTGTTATGTTAGGGGATGTTATTTTATATTCCTCTTTCTATAAACTTTAAGTTAATATGATGAGATACCCTATTTGATCTCATAAATCCATTTTTGTAAGTTTTATGTGGCACCGTTAGGCTGCTGAGTTTTCGTAAGGGATTTTTCATCTCACTTTTATTCCTTTGAGATTTATGCTACATTTGCCACAATTTACTTTTAGTGGTGTATGTACTGACCATTATTTTACTCATTGGGTAATATTCTTTCATTTATGAGTATTTACATCAATGTTGTATTGTCCTTCTTTCACGGGCGTATGTTTCGAAAGATACCCATGTCGGTAAGGGAACCTTTCACCCTCCTCTTTTTAAAAGACTTCTTTTGTTGGGTCTTTTAATTTACATATTTTTATATTGGGATATGTTCTCATATATCCTTATTGATGTAAATTTTATGTCTAAGTGATGAGATACCCTTTTTTTTATGTGACCCCGTTAGGCTGTCAAGGGAACTTCTTAACCCAATTTCGATTTCTTTGGGTTCAACATGTAGTTATTGAATATGTAATCCTTTGAATATGTGTGAATGACCTTTGATTATTTTACAATTAATATCCACTTATATTTGGTGTATTAGTTTGTCACACATAATTATGTAATTTATTTATCCTTAAACCAAGGATACCGTCTTTGTATGGGACTTCGTCTCAAACTCCTTTCATTGAGGCATATTTTGTTTTATACACAACCTTCTTTTATACGGTGTATAAACCCCTTTGACTTTTAAGTTTATTCAAAAGGAATATTTTTTATAAGAAGCGTTTACTAAATGAAAAAAGGGAATGTTTTTGTCGTACTTATGCGGCGACAATGACTTCTCCGCCGCCGTGACCATTATTTGAGTTTCGGCTTCCTCTACAAGCCATACCTTCTTTTTAAAAGAAAAATAAATACCATGTTTTACTTTTATTTTATTTTGGTATTGAAAATGGTTTTCATAATGTTTTTATTATATCAATGTGTTGTATTGATATCTTGTGATTGAAATATGGAAATGTTATGTTTACTTTATGCATGTTTTATGTGATACGATTATGTTATGGTTCTTGGGCATTATTATGAAGACGGGTGGTTCCGTGATAAACTAAGGGCGGGTGAGCCCGATATAGCTCTCCAATGCATTGGGTAACGTGAAGGAGTGAAATGTTGAGGTTTCTCCGAAGATATTTAGGGAATATACTGTGATGGGTATTCCAAACGTAACCAAGAGGGTTACTCCCTACGTTATAATGTTATGAATGCCTCAAGTTACCTTTATGTCTTATGATTTCTATGATTTATTCATGGTTTGATGAGGTATGTTAAAGTGCCTATGTTTTATGGGTAAAGTATGATTTCATTATTATGTATATATGAACTTATGTTTCCTTTCCATATTTTTATAACCCTTACTGAGCTTTTTATGCTCATCCCACGTTTTTTGAAATGTTTTTCACAGGTCAAGGGAAAGGTACATGATGTGATGATAGTGTCAAGGATGTTTCAAGAAAGAATCCGTGTTTTATTTTAAATAAGTTTCCGTTGATGGGAAGAATGAATATTGTATTTTATGTAACCACTTTGTTTAAATGTGGAATGTAATGCTAGTTTCATGATATAATTATCTAAAACTCTAAACCTAAAAAGACCCTCAATGTGTAATCTTGTAATAACTCAAGATTAAGTAAGGTTTAAGGCTGTGGCCTTATACTTAACATAGATTAATGATTTTTTTTATCAGATACATGGGGTCCTGTAATTCTATAATGTTATCTTTCATCTAGGATATCATCAATTAGAGGTGATGATGAAGGATATTCCTAAGACTACTTTTCAAACAAGGTATGGACCCTATGAGATCATAATGATTCCATTAAGATTGACTAATTCAGTTGTAATATTCATGCACATTATGAATAGAGTATTTAGAGATTACCTTTTTTTTTTCTAATACTTATAAAAGATATTATTATATACTCCAAGAGTAAGGAGAAACATGTGAAGAATTTATGTATTGTGCTAAATAAATTGAGAAATGAGATCTTATATGAAAATTACAATAAATTTGAGTTTTCTATAGATAAAGTATCATTATTGGGGAATGTTATTCCAATAAATGGGATATTTATGGATCCTTTAATGGAAAAATAAATTTAATAATGAACTATACCAGTATTTATAATAGAGATCTATAGTTTTTTCAGATTTTTTGGGTGTTACCAACGAATTTTGAGGAACTTATAAAATTTTTAAAACCCACTAACCAAGATAAAATTTAAGTAAGCATAGTTTTTATATAATGTTGAATGTGAATATAGAAATAAAGAATTTAAAAAGAGGGAAATTACCGCAATTTTACTCACACTACACACAAGTTAGGAAGGATTTGTGAACTACAACGATGCTTCAAATAAGGGATTGAGTTTTTTACCCATGAAAAATGATATATTGATAGCCTATACCTCAATATTTTTGAAGGTGCATGAGAAGAATTATTTGATTCATGATCTATATTTGGTTGTGGTAATATTTATATTGAATATATAGAGGGAATATATCTATATAATAAAGTGTGATATATATACAGATAACAAGAGATTGATATATATATTTACACAGAAGAAGCTCAATATCCATTAATGAAGATAGTTATATTTGATCAAGGACTATAAAAACATAATTCACTATCATCCCAGGAAGGTGAATAAAGTGGTATATTCTCTAAGTAGAAAATATCTTGTAACCTTAGCTATGATGAGGATTGAGAAGGATCCAATATTTAGAGACAACTAATGGATGGACATGGGAATCATAAAATATGGAACCACATCATACCTTTCTCTAATGATTAATCAAACATCCATTTTAGAGAATGTTAAGGAATCTAAAAGGGATGATATGAAGATATATAATATGGTGGATGAAATAAAAGAAAAAAAATCCTATAAGTTCATCATCAGTAAAGAAGGAGTTATTATATTTGGAATGCGACTATGCGTACCATCAGAATATGAAATAAATAAAGAGCTATTGAAGGATGATCATAGAAAAATTTTCTCAATACATCCTAGAAACTAAATGATGTATATAGATTTTCAAGAGAACTACTGGTTGGGAAATATGAATAAAGGGACTACTGAATATACATCAAAGTGCTTGGTATGTCAATAAGTGAAGATATAAATGAAAAAGTATAAGGGGATGATAAATTCATTACCCATACCTTTATAGAAATGTGATAATATAATCATAGATTTTTTCATAGTCATTTCAAAGAAATACAAAGGAAATAATGTAATATGGGTTGTGGTGGACCATCTTACCATGACTTCTCACTTCATATCCATTCAAGAGGACTTCTCATTTGATTAAATTCTAAAGATATACATCAAAAAAGATATGAGGCCACATGTAACACCAATATCAATTGTATCTAATCAAAATATAATTTATAGAAGAGTATTAAACTTGATTTGAACACAGAGTTGAACTTAAGTATGAACTATCACCCCAGGATTGATGGACAATCTAGAAGAACCATCTAAACACTCAAGGATATGATAAGATCTTCCTCTATAGACATAAAAAGAGGCTGTGACCTAAATCTTCCTCTATTTTAGTTCTCATAAAGAAATATATTCCACTCAACAATTCATATGGATATTTATGAAGAACTCTATGGGAAGAAATGTATAACTCCAATATATTGGGATGAAGTTAGAGAATATAGAAATTTGGGAATTTAATTGGTTGGAGAAATTATAGAGAAGACAAAATCCATTTGAAAACACATTAGAGAATTAAAAAGTTGTCAGAAAATTTATGTTGATAATCATTAATGATACCAAAAATTTGAAGTTGAGGATAAAGTTTTCTTTCATATACCTCCATGGAAGAGAGTCATGAGATTTTGGAAGAAGGAAAATATATGTCTTAAAAACATTAAACCTTTGATATTATTGGACCCATTTGATATATTAACCATAGAATCTCACTCATACTAAAACTATCTAAAGTAAATGATGTGTTCCACATATACCTTATAAAGAATAACATACTAGGTCACTCACATGTACTAAATTCAAAGGTGGTATAGTTGGATAATGATATCTATTAAAAGGAGTTGTTGGAGAAGATCTTAAATCATAGTCATATTTCTAAAAAATAAAAAAAAATTACTTGGTAAAAGTTCTCTAGGGAAACCATAAATATAAATTGGAAACATTATTAGAAGAATGCAATGACCCAAATTTTTATATATGAAAATTTCCTTCTGAATAAACTTGTGTGTGTAATATCTAGTAATATAATATATTCTAAAATACTTTTACAAGATAATAAGGAACAACAACACATTATTATTAATTTGGAACATTAAATTTATAGAATTAATATGGTCATAATATTGTCATTCAGCGTTAGAATCATTGAGCATTATGCTTATTTATCATTATGACCGTTTGTAGTGTATCCATTATAAATTGTACATTAGAATTAGTGTATATTAATGGTGATAATAAGATCCAATTGATATAGAAAGAATAAAAACTAGCTTTAACTAGAAGTGTTATCCATTAAAAGCACATTTTTCAAATCTTATGAGGGAGAAATCATCATTGGGATTCACCCGTGATCAATCTCAATCATAACTTTAACAATTGAGGATTGAATAGAACTATCTATTGAAGAAGTTGACATTAGTGGAAATATGAACCAGATTAATGTTGGATGGACCACCCCATGAAAGTACCACCATTGCACACCTTAACCTTGGGGCTTATGCTGGTGTTATAAGGGGTTATATATTTAGTGGATAAGTAGCATTAAAGTATAAATTAAATCAAAAATTAAATGGTTTTGACCCCAATACCACATTTTTTTAAATGTATATACGAATTTGATTATATATTTGGAATTAATAGGCTTACAAGAGATACAGGTGAAATTTAGCATTTTAAGGTAAAAATAGAAAAATAATATTTTTTATCTTAATAAATTAAATTAAAATTAACATATATTAAAGTGTTAAATATGATAAAAGAAATTTCTAATAAAAATAAAGAAAAACTATATTTATGGTAATATATATATTTAAAATAGATTTTTATGATAAATTTAAGTAATATTTCATTAAATATTTTTATGAAACAACATATATTTTTATAAAAATGATAACATAATTTTATGATGTCATGACCCAATCGATACCGGGGCTCGAGCCGCAACTACCCCAAGCCTGCCTCCATAGGATAGGGACTGGAGACTAGCACCGAAGGCACAACAAACTAGGGTAGCCCTTTGCCTAAGAAATTGTACACACACACGCAACTAACTCAATGCAAAAGTGCAGAGGAAGGAAATCAAGATACACCACTGCTACAAAGGGAAACCAATATACATAAATTGAACTATAACTAGTAAAAGTAAAGTGCTGACAAGTAAACTGAATGGTAAAAGGGGAAAAACACGTGTCCAACTAGAAAGGTGCCACAACCCGAAAACAGGTAAAATGAAAGTAAACCGCTGGTGAGTCTCACACCCAGAAATCCTCCTACGACCAGTGAACGTTGCCCAAGATCATGTGTCCTCTACGATCCTCCGTAGTCTCAATCGACCTGTCCGTCGTCTTCAAGGGCACACCAAGTGTGGGCAAAGCCCAAGAAGGGGTGAGTATAAAGATACTTAGTAGGATGCCCTAAAAGCTTGAGGGAGAAACAAAGGAGATACTATAATGGTAAGAAATAGACAGAAAAAAGAACAGTGTAAGAGTAAAATAGTGAGAGTACAACTCAACCCAATAAAATAAAGGAAGTGGACTCATCCAATACAAGAAGAGCTAGACATGGAAAGCACGTGGCATACCCCGCGCGTCTTCGTCCCTCCTAGAAGGAGAGTAACTGAACCCAAAGAGTGGAAACAAAAGTAGGGTGTATATATATGCTCAACAAGAAACCCGAATGTGTAGAGACCCAAATTTGACATACATAGACATTACATTACTTTTGTAGAATACTTATTACATAAAAAAAACTGACATCCAAGGACCATAATAGTTTAGTGTCTTTAAAAACTTGGAACATAAACTTCTAATCATGTTGAAAGATCTTCAACATCTCCCATAAAGATATCCCCCTTTTTTTTTCTTACCTAAAACCTTTCATTATATCCTAGGTAAAAGAAAACATAAAAAGGGTGAGATTAAATGCTCAGTAAGGGTAAACATTGAGAACATATAAACAATCCATAAACATTTGAACGTAAAAACATGAACATAATACATCAAAATCTTGCACAATGACATGAATCTTGGCAGTACATAATGCATAAATCATAATGGAACATAAATAATGATAAAATATCATGGGAATAAAAAATGTAATTTTTCAAAACCATTAAGCACATTATATGATTTCCATAGTAGCCAAGGCATTACTGCTAAAACCATCATAGTGGACAAAGTCCATTACTGAATCAGGTTTACCTGCCGTTCCAGCCCTATATTACTGTACCGGATTTACTTACCATTACATCCATGTCTATATCATGAGATATAAATCTTTACCCAATTAATTGGAGGGAGATATAGGTCCCACCCATCTCATAATGAAATCATTCTTACGTGTTCCACAACAGAAACATAAATCATTTCTCATAACCCAAAGAATAAAATGGGTTTCATAAACATCATCCCATCATAACATAATCCATATAAAACAAATGGATATCATTTAATCATAAGAAAAGTGAAACCATGTAAATAATAGAGTTATTAAACTTGAAACATAAACGTATGAAATAATGTCATCTTAGATGGAAAATGGTTTTGATAAAACACTTGAAATGAATTCTTGAGGAAAATATCCCTTCTTCTTCAAAATCATTTTCTTTTCACAAAATGCCATGAAATTTTAAAAGAAAAGGATTTTGTTAAAAAAAGTCATGAAATATTGTAGAGTAAGATTCATGAAAATAAGGTGTTATAAAACCGTAAAAATCTATTCATGCCGTATAAGTTAAAAAAACATTCTTCTCGAACTTTTGTAGGAAAAGTCAAAAAGTACCTCGTATGGTAAACAATGAAAGATTCCTTCCATACGATGTGGTAAAAGTAAAAAAAGGTTAAAAATGACTTTAAACATACATAGAAGAAATGTAAACATCTTATGAAAACATTTTGAGAACATATGGACATGAATGATAAATATAACCCCGGTAAATACTTAAGAATAAACAATCTCGGAAAAGAATGAGATTAGAATAATTATCCCTTACCTTATGTCCAGTTTCTTCCATATGTGTCTGAGACTCTTATATAGTGGGTTTAAACATATTATTATCTTGTAAAAAAATCCTAATAATATTTATGATATCATATATGATTCACTTATGACTTCATATTAACCGTTCATTTGTCGATTCCATGTTGAAGAAGTTTTTTGGGTAAAATCATATCATTTATCGTACGTGTTTGGACTTGTTGTTCTTGATATTATTATTACTTATATCATGATTTACTTACTTACAAAATTTAAATCATTTTTTATATATCTTATATATTCAGTATATATATATAATAGATAGATAAATGAAATGAAATACACCATTCATGGAGACGGTATGTCGTACGTACGCATGAACGTTGTTCTTCTTTCCTTATTGACTTGAATGGAAGTAAGTAGATGAAATATATATATAAAAATAAATCCAGTATCTTTATTATGTCATATATTTCATTATTATTCATTATATATAATTTATAATCATTCTTGAATGGTTAACATGGAGAATGAATCTCATCGCGTCGTGGAGACGGTAATCCGTGCGTACGAACGAGCGATGATATCATTCCCATAATTATTGAAAGGAATTGGAGTGGATGATATAATATCTCAGAATTAGTATCATGTTATAATAATCATATATAGTTATTCCTTACACCATTATACACATCCAAGTAAGGTGGTGGTAGAAAAACATATTACGCCACGACGTGGATACGGTATTCCGTACGTACGCACGCCTGGTGATTTCGTTTTTCATAGGATGAATAGAAGGTGAAATAGGTTTACTTCATATTTTTAATAAAATATCAGTATATAAGTATTACTGATGTTATTACTTTATAATGAAACAACTAAATAAGAGGAAGTAGAAGAAGAAAGAAACTTGAAAGAATCGGTAGAAGAGATTACCTCTTCTTCGACGTGCCTCTTTTAAACTTTCTCTTAGGGAACTAGATTTGGTATTTTGAGAAGACCAGAACCTCTATGATATAAATAGGGAGGTTGGGAAGAGAAATTTTCAGGGGTTGTCTGAGCTTGAAGGCTCAAAATTGTGTAAATAGGAGAGGGAAGAGGTGCCCTTTTATAAGGGAGGAGAGGGGAACCTTAGGAAAAACTTAAAATATTATTTTATAATAAATTAATATTTGGTTTATAATGGCTCCAAAGTGACTTATTTCGAGGATAGGGTTGGTATGGGTATAAATAATCTCAACAAATATGTTTTATACAAGTTTAGGTTACCATTTTAACCTTATCATTTAGATTTAACTCTAAGTTAAATAATTTAACTTTTACCATGTCTTCTTGTATTCTTACAATATATGGTTAATAAACTTAATATAAACTGAAAATAAAACCCCAATTGGTTCATTAATGTTATATATATTATTATATAAGTCTTTTGGCTGAACCTTAGATTTTTAGGAATAGAATATCAATTAAAAATTTAATATTTGTTTTAAAAACTCTTTTATGTCAATTTTGACACTATTTGGTATTTTGTTTTTTATAAATTTATAAAAACATTATTAATTAGAAAAAAATTCATATAACCAATCATAATATTTTATATTAACCTATAAAATTAGTTTAATTCATAAAAAGTCTCAAATTACATTTATTTGGGTATTTATAATATCAATTATGTTAATATTTCATTAATAAGGTAATTACTATATCATCATTGTGTCATAAATAAATTAAATTATTTAATGTCTAAAAATTATAAATAAAATACCATTATGTAGGAAATTTTTTTATATTTCTAATTAATATTTATAGTGGAATTTATCTTATGTATAACCCTATATTAAAAATGTTTTACTTATTAAACTTTGATTTTAATTATTTTAACTCTTCTTTGAATTAAATAATAATAAATGTCCTAATCAATCCCAAGTGGACCTAAATGGTCATATTTTATTCCTAAGGTTTTTTTAGTCGAATTAAATTTATCCAATAGAATTAGGATATGTGTTAGGGTAATAATAATATCATTTTACCCTTAATTACCCTATTTACTTTTAACCGTGGTAAATAAAAGTAAAAAGTTACTATTCACCAAAAAATATTTTTATCTTATTGAACCAAATTTTACTCCTTGATATTAACTGTGTCTCTCGGATTTTTGATATTTAACTCACAGAAGTGGTAAAATTATGATTATGTTAATTTGCAATTGCTCCTAATAGGTGGGTAAAACACGGTAAAAAGTTCAATAAAATTTTTATATATCTAAAATTATTATAAAATGACTCCAATGAATTAAATTGAACTTATATAGGTATTATGTATCTATTTTGACTTAAAATAAATTTAAATAAAATAAATTTTTATTTAAATAAAAATTCGGTTTTAACCAATAACTCAGTGTTTTCACTATTCATCAAAAATTAAAAGTTTTTAGAAAAATACCAAAAATTCACCCTATAATAATTTCGATATTCCGAATCCAAAAGTTAAGTCCATTTTGAAATATAAAATTTATAAAATTTCAAAAAGTGGGTATTATTATTCATAACGGCTAGTTTATGTAATATTTTAATAACATATCGTTGTTTAGTGAAACTCGGTATTGCGTACAACCCAAGCTATCGAGGAAGGTTGATCTTGCGTTTAATGAAAGACAAGAATAGTGTTGCGTATACTTCAAGCTAATATGGTGTTGTGTATAGTGCAAGATAATCTTGGTGTAGTGTACAACAAAAGACATCAAAGAAATTAAAAAAAATATTTCTCATAAAATCTCAGGGTGTTACATTCTACCCCCCTTAAAATGAATTTCACCCTTGAAATTCGTCGGGGTTATAAATGGTTTTCTACTTGAAAGTTTCTTTCATAGAAACCCACATCATAAAAAGGAATACTAAAACATCATTTTAAAAAGGAATTTTAGATACATAACGGATACCCAAAGTAAATCATCACTGGGTTTCCACATAGGAGAATATAGGTGAAAATATGGATATGGAAGAGAAATATAACAATCACGTTCTGATAGAGAGTGGTAGAGAACATGGCTACAAAAAATCCAATAATCACAAAGCCAAAAATTTGTGATGATCTAAGGTACCATCTGATTCATCAGATATGAGGGTATTAGGACAATGTTTTTGGTTTTCAATATCATTTCCCTAAAGTTGAAAATTTTGAATTAGAAGAAATACTTACTTGATTTTGGTACAATCTCATTGTTGGTCATTACATGAACAATTTACACTTCATATCTTAAAGAAATTAAGTTAAATTTTTTATTTGTGAAGTGTTAGCAGATCATGTGATAGAATGATGGGTCATTCCATCTGTATCAAACAAAAGGTTAGCAAAAGTTATCAAATATACATAAGTCCATCTATGGTGAGGTTAATCATATATGATTCCAAAAATGGACTAATACTTCATATATCACACCGTTTAATAAAATAAAACTAGTTTCTACTAACCAGAGACTACCTGTAGGCCAGAGGTAGGCAATAAAGGCCTGTCGCACTTCGGTTGTGGGTTCGATTCCCACAACCTTGTCCGACGTGATGGGTTGTCGCCCGTCCTGCAGGTTGTCCCTACACTATTATAACATTCTAGAAATAATATCAAAAAAGGTTCTATCCTTAAACTATATTATCTTATGTCCAACATAATTCATTTCAAATCTTTAGGCTTATCCAAAATACTTCTATGAAATCTCATAGTATAAAGACAACGATTACTAGAAATGTCATCAACCATGAATGTGAATACCATCATTTATCCCCATATATCCTAAGATATATCTTATTGGTCATATTACAAACATTTGAATACCTTAATCATGTATTCTCTTGAAAAATGAATTACCATAGAACCTTAGTGAAAACATGAATGCTGTCAAAAGTTAACTCTTTCCACATACCAATATCCGAAAATTTCTATATACTCAAACCATGATATCACTTTTTTTTATATCAGTCATGAGCTCATGAATAATAGAAAATATTTCATTTTCTCCTTATCCCTTCATTATGCGCATGTCATCTGCTTTCCAAAAATATTTCAATCACTTTTCATGGTTATCGGTACCATATAATTATTGAAAACCATAATTAACCAAAACATAGATATTCCAATATTCCATAATACTATAAATGAGATTCCATGATACTATTTTGAAATCCTATTACATAAACACTTAATCATTCCACAACATCATTGTCATACTCAACATCACAAATAGTGACTGCATGTGACTTCCCTTTGTCTTTTTCCTTAAGAGGTTGCTCATGTCAATCATCATTAACCATTGGATTATGGAATTGATGACCTTCTTTTCCACACTTAAAACATTTTCTAGTCCCTTTAAGACAATCTCCACCATTATTCTTTCCACACTTTGATCATAAAGAAACATTCATCTTCTTTTCACCATTGTTTTGAGATTTTTCCTTGAACTCCATCTTTTGTTTCTTGTCAAAACCATGAGATGGATATGTAACACCAACTTCCAGTTATACCTTGATATCACAACACACAATTTCTTCATATATAGTGAAGTCTCTTATTTCTAATGCCCTTTTAATACATGGTTTTAATCCACTGAAGAATAGATCAACTTTACTTTCAGGTTGGATGATAAAGCTAGATGCATACCTTGAAAGCCTTGTACAATTTTCCTTGTATATACCAACAGATTCATCATACTTTTTCTTAAGCTCAAGGAAATACTTTTCCATATTTTTTTGAAGAATACTAGGGAAGTACTTATTAAAAAATAAGTTCTTGAAATCATCCCATTCCATGGATTCAATTTCACCTTGGGGCCTTGTATTCATAATTAGAGTCCACCACTAGTCTGCTTCACCTTCTAAATGGTAAAAACCCAGAATGAATTTTTCATGTTCCGAACATAAAAGTATGAAAAATATCTTTTCAATGGTACTGATCCATTGTTCAGAAAAAAAGTTGATTAGAAGACCCACTGAAAGAAGGTGGACGTTGCCTCATGAAGGACTCAATAGAATATTGTTCACTTCTCTGCTCATTCAGAAGTCCAGAATAATTCATAGCTTGTGTAAGTATAGAAATAAGATTTTACACTCCATCTCCCATAAAATTGGTTTGTTCAGGAGTATAATCATTTCATTTCCCATTACATTGATCAACACGGTTCCTTCGGGTTCCAACCATTGTCTAAAACCCAAAAAAAATAGTGTAAGGGGAAAAAATCATGCTAGGAAAACAACATAATAAAGGGGGAGTACCTTCAATATATAACATCTTAGGTTTAATTCTAAGATCTTTACCATAATTCTAGGATTATAAACTATACTTATAATTAACCTTAGGGGCATCCCTAGACATACCTTAGAAATATCTTTAGGGATCTCACTAAAGTTTTTGCATCCTAGTTTCCAAAGGTTGACTAAACATTTCCTCTGATACCAATTTTAGAGACCCAAAGTTGATGTACATGGAAATTACATTAGTTTTTAGGAATACTTACTACATAACAAAAAATGACATCCAAGGACTGTAATAGTTTAGTTTCTTTGGAAACTTGGAACATAAACTTCTAATCATGTTGAAATATCTTCAACATCTCCCATAAAGATCTTCCCCTTTTGTTTTCTTACCTAAAAACTTTCATTATATCCTGGAAAAAAAAAACATAAAAATGGTGAGCTCAAATTCTTAGTAAGGGTAAAAATTGAGAACATATAAACAATCTTTAAACATTTTAACATAAAAACATGAACATAATACATCAAAATCTTGAGCAATGACATGAATCTTGGCAGTACATAAGGCATAGATCATAATAGAACATCAATAATTATAAAATATCATGAAAATAAAACATGTAATTGTGGTAAACCATTAATCACATGATATGATTTTTATAGTAGCCAAGGCATTGCTGCCAAGACCATCATAGTGGACAAAGTCCATTACTGAATCGGGTTTACCTGCCATTCCATCCCTGTATTACTGTACTGGATTTACTTACCATTACAGCCATGTCTATCTCATGATATATAAATATTTACCCAATGAATTGGAGGGAGATATAGGTCCCAAACATCTCATAATAAAATCATTCTTACGTGTTCCACAACAGAAACATAATTCATTCATCATTACCCAAAGAATAAAATGGGTTTCATAAACATCATCCCATCATAACATAATACATATAAAACAAATGGATATCATTTCATCATAAGAAAAGTGGAACCATGTAAATAATAGATATATTAAACTTGAAACATACACATATGAAATAATGTCATCTTAGATGGAAAATGGTTTTGATAAAACACTTGAAATGAATTCTTGAGGAAAATATCCTTTCTTCTTCAAAATCATTTTCTTTTCACAAAATGCCATGCAATTCTAAAATAAAAAGATTTTGTTAAAAATATTCATGAAATATTGTAGAGTAAGATTCATGAAAATAAGGTGTTATGAAACCGTAAAAATCCGTTCATGCCGTATAAGTTAAAAAAACATTCTTCTCGAACTTTTGTAGGAAAAGTCAAAATGTACCTCGTATGGTAAACAATGAAATATTCCTTACATACGATGTGGTAAAAGTAAAAAAAGGTAAAAAATGACTTTAAACATACATAGAAGAAAAGTAAACATCTTATGAAAACATTTTGAGAACATATGGACATGAGTGATAAACATAACCCCAGTAAATACTTAGGAATAAACAATCTCGGAAAAGAATGAGATTGGAATAATTATCCCTTACCTTATGTCCAGTTTCTTCTGTATGTGTCTGAGACTCCTATATAGTGGGTTTAAACTTATTATTATCTTGTAACAAAATCCTAATAATATTTATGATATCATATATGATTCACTTATGACTTTATATTAACCGTTCATTTGTCGATTCCATGTTAAAGAAGTTTTTTGGGTAAAATCATTTCATTTATCGTACGTGTTTGGACTTGTTGTTCTTGATCTTATTATTAATTATATCATGATTTAATTACTTAAAAAATTTAAATCATGATTTATATATCTTATATATTCAGTATATATATATATATATAATAGATAGATAAATGAAATGAAATACACCGTTCATGGAGACGGTATGCCGTACATATGCATGAACGTTGTTCTCCTTTCCTTATTGACTTAAATGGAAGTAAGTAGATGAAATATATATATATATATATAAATAAATCTAGTAGCTTTATTATGTCATATATTTCATTATTATTCATTATATATAATTTATAATCATTCTTGAATGGTTAACATGGAGAATGAATCTCATCGCGTCGTGGAGACGGTAATCTGTGCGTACGAACGAGCTATGATATCATTCCCATAATTATTGAAAGGAATTGGAGTGGATGATATCATATCTAAGAATTAGTATCATGTTATAATAATCATATATAGTTATTCGTTACACCATTATACCCATCCAAGTAAGGTGGTGGTAGAAAAACATATTACACCATGACGTGGAGACAGTATTCCGTACGGACACACGCCTGGTGATTTTATTTTTCCTAGGATGGATAGAAGGTGAAATAGGTTTGTTTCATATTTATAATAAAATATAAGTATATAAGTAATACTGATGTTATTACTTTATAATAAAACAACTAAATAAGAGGAAGTATAAGAAGAAAGAAACTTGAAAGAATTGGTAGAAGAGATTACCTCTTCTTCGACGTGCCTCTTTTAAACTTTCTCTTAGGGAACTAGATTTGGTATTTTGAGAAGAACAGAACATCTATGATATAAATAGGGTGGTTGGGAAGAGAAATTTTCTGGGGTTTTTCGAGCTTGAAGGCTCAAAATTGTGTAAAAAGGAGAGAGAAGAGGTGCCCTTTTATAAGGGAGGAGAGGGGCACCTTAGGAAAAACTTAAAATATTATTTTATAATAAATTCATATTTGGTTTATAATGGCTCCAAAGTAACTTCTTTCGAGTATAGGGTTGGTATGGGTCTAAACAATCTCAAAAAATAGGTTTTATACAGGTTTAGGTTACCATTTTAACCTTATCATTTAGATTTAACTCTAAGTTAAACAATTTAACTATTACCATATCTTCTTGTTTTCTTACACTATATGGTTACTAAACATACTATAAACTTCCAATAAAACCCCAATTGGTTCATTAATGTCATATATATTATTATATAAATCTTTTGGACGAACCTTATATTTTTTTGAATATAATATCAATTAATAATTTAATATTTGTTTTAAAAACTCTTTTATGTCAATTTTGACACTATTTGGTATTTTGTTTTCTCTAAATTCATAAAAGCATTATTACTTCAACAAAAATTCATATAAACAACCATAATATGTTATATTAACCTATAAAATTAGTTTAATTCATAAAAAGTCTCAAATTACATTTATTTGGATATTTATAATATCGATTTTGTTAATATTTCATTAATAAGGTAATTACTGTATCGCCATTGTGTCATAAATAAATTAAATTATTTAATGTCTAAAAATTACAAATAAAATACCATTATGTAGGAAATATTTTTAACTTTATAATTAATATTTATATTCGAATTTATATTATGTATAACCCTATATTAAAAATATTTTACTTATTAAACTTTGATTTTAATTCTGTTAACTCTTCTTTGAATTAAATAATAATAAATGTCCTAATCTAATCCAAGTGGACCTAAATGTTCATATTTTATTCATAAGGTTGTTTTGGGTCTAATTATAGTTATCTAATAGAATTAGGACACATTTTAGGGTAATAATAATATCATTTTTACCCTTAATTACCCTATTTACTTTTAACCATGGTAAATAAAAGTAAAAAGTTACTATTCAATAAAAATTATTTTTATCTTATTGAACCACATTTTACTCCTTGATATTAACCATGTCTCTTGGATTTTCTAAATTCAAATCACAGAAGTGGTAAAATTATGTTTTATGTAAATTTGAAAATGCTCCTATGAGGTGGGTAAAAGATGGTAAAAAGTTCAATAAATTTTTTGTATATCTAAAATTATTATAAAGTGACTCTAATGAATTACATTGAACTTATATAGGTATTATGTATCTATTTTGACCTAAAATAAATTTAAATAAAATAAATGTTTATTTAAATAAAAAGTCGGTTTTAACCAATAACTCAGTGTTTTCACTATTCATCAAAAATTGAAAGTTTTCAGAAAAATATCAAAAATTCACCCTAGGATAATTTTGATATTATGAATCCAAAAATTAAGTCCATTTTGAAAGATAAAATATATAAAATTTCAAAAAGTGGGTATTACTATTCATAAAGACTGGTTTATATAATATTTTAATAAAATATCGTTGTTTAGTGAAACTCGGTATTGCGTACAATGTAAGCTATCGAGGAAGGTTTCCCTTGCATGTAATGAAATCCAAGAATAGAGTTGTGTATACTACAAGCTAATACATTATTGCGTATAGCACAGGATAATCTTGGTGTAGCGTACAACAAAATACATCAAAGAAATTAAAAAAAATATTTCTCATAAAATCTTGGGGTGTTACAGAACGGGTGTGTATGGGGATATCTATCTCCAAGATCAACCCAAGATGAGTCGCCAACAGTTCAAAGGATATCCATCACTGATGCCCAACAATCCCGTACGTCAAGCGGCCTCATCGCTAAACCGTACAACCAAGGGTCCTTCTCCGGTAACCACGAAGAAAAGTCACTGACTAGCCTCAAAGAAAGGACCAAGTCTGAAAGAAGTCGGCGTGTAACCCACTGACTAACCCCGCTGGAGGGTAAACCACAAGAGGTCATCCGATAACCAACTGTCCAGCCCCTCTATATGGTAAACCACAAGAGGTCATCCGGTAACCCACTGCCCAGCCCTGCTGGAGGGTAAACCACAAGAGGTCGTCAGGTAACCCACTGCCCAGCCCCGCTAGAGGGTAAACCACAAGAGGTCCTTAGGTAGCCCACTGCCCAGCCCCACTGGAGGGTAAACCACAAAGTCAACAGGTAACCCACTGCCCAGCCCCGCTGGAGGGTAAAACCTAAGGTCAACGGGTAACCCACTACCCAGCCCTGCTAGAGGGAAAACCCGAAACTGGTCTGATAACTCCACACTACCTGAACAGATTACTCCGTTTTAATCCTTGCAGAAAACCACATGAGATAGACTACTTACACACTAGAAACGGGATCCCGATAGAAAAGTTATTCAACATCGCTTTAAGCCCATACGACGTCTCGTGGGGCCCACACCTCGGCCCTAGAAGAGGTCGGCTGAACTGCGCCATCACGATGCTCTCAGAAAAACATTCCAAAATGACTATTCATATGCCCAAACGGACGTCTAATGAAAAGGCACAGTACACTGTACACATCTTAAAAGACTGCCCGTAGGGCCCATGCCTCAACTCCGGCTTCAACGCCTGAAACCACCCTGGTCAACTTCGCCTTGATGCCAGGGTCACAACGCCACTGACGACGCCTATAACATACTATGGGTGCAAAAGATGCAACTCCCCGCATTATGAAAATGGGGCCCTATAGGGCCCACACCCCAAAACACGTCATGCAGATCATACCTTTGCGTTACTTGAAGATAACCACACGGCATATGATATTCATTTTACCTAAAAAAACTTATGAAGCTTAAGTTGTAAAAACACATCATACGTCTAAAAGCTGCCTTGTGGGGCCCACACCTCGGGCCTAAATTTGGGCGGGTGGATTGCTTCGTCACAATCCCCTTGGAAGAACACTCAGAAATGAGTAGTCAAACTCCCCAAACGGATGTCGGGTAAAAAAGTGACGTTTTACCATAAAACATGAAAAACCAGGCCCTGTGGGGCCCGCACCTTTTCTCTAACCCGAACGCTTCGGAAATTGTATCAAAAATTTTGCATGAGGAATGCGATCACGCTGCCACTAACGGCATGTCAATCAGACATCCCAAGCAGGAGTTCGGTCCGACGCGAGAATAATTAATTAATTAATTGTTCACATTGAGCGCCTCGTGCCACCGAGTAATGAAATGAAATCGCAAGGGTCCTAAACCAACTTTTGAAGGACCATCTCAACTCTAGGGCCACAACGCCTCTGACGGCATGTCAAACAGGAATTCGTCTTGCAAGTACATCCGTTGTAAACTTTAATGACAATTTATTATTATTAAATTAACGTGTTTCAGGTCACCTATCTTTGGGAACGGAACCCAAAGACCACGAAACCCACTTCAAAAATTCTATCTCGCCTACATGAACCTGCAGCCATAGACGACGCGTCAAACAGACGCGTCGTTTAAAAGATACGGACCCCCGAACGCAAGGGGGGCCAACCGGGCCAGTTCACCCCGGTCGGTCCGGTCTGAACCGCCGGCCCGCGGCCCAGCCGCGGGTTCGGCCCGAATTTCCACGGCCCGCTTGCCGCAGCACACCCAGCAACACCGGACCCTCCTCGGGTTTGAGTTTTTTTTTCTTTGAATCAGATCGGCCAGTTGGCCGGTCTCCTCAGCGTCTCCCCGCTGGACCCACGAAGTGCGGATCCTTGTCCACGACGCACACCGAGGCCATCAGCACCTTGGGTTCCACCTGCTGATCACGACCGGCCATCCCCTCAGACACCGGTGCCTCCGCCACCCGCAGCGCACCTCCGCGTTTGACGCCGCCCGCACCGCCTGGCCTCCGCCCCGTCGCCGGGCGCACCACCATGACATGCTGCCTGCCTGGGTTCGCCGCTCCGCCGCTGGGCGCACCACCGTGAAAGGTCGCGAGCGCCTGGGTTCGCCGCTCTACCGGCTGAGAAAACCGCCTGGAACCGTCTGATCGCGCCGCGGCTCCTCCGGCTCGACCTCACCTGACGCTGCTGCTCTGGGCACCTCCAGCTTGACCTCTGAGCTCCACCTCAGCTCATCCTCCGGTGCTCCGGCCACACCCATTGCTGGAGCCAGACCTTCCGTTGGTTTCCACATCCGCTCTGGTGACCCAATTTCAAAACCTAAAGAAGATTCAAAATCCTCGGGGCGAGGCCTTCACAGCACCTGCCCCCGATCAACGATCTGACAAGATTTTGGCATGTCCGATAATTGGGACAAAGAACACCCAAGAACGAGAATTAAAAACGAGGATCGAACAATGGCCGTGTTTGTTCGGCTATCTTTCCAATTCTAAAATTTTCAAATATTAAACGAAAATTGATGAAAATTTAAGAAATCAACAAAGGTGTGAAATTTTATTAGAATCCTACATCGATCCACCATTTTGCCACTAGCGACGCGTCCACGATGCCCCCGCTTCGATCCGCCAAGGTTCCGGCGTAGGTTGCTCCTCAATCCAGTAAAGAACAGCAAAGAATTAGAGAGAGAGAGAGAGGGAGAGGAGAGAAAAGGGAGACCCTCACTCCAACTCCTATTTTCTATTTATAGAAAATCCCACTTAGCACGAACTCTAAATTCACCGCGCCCTCTCATTTTATGTCACGCCTAGGAAAAACGCCCCGTTTTGAACTCAATGGAAGTCTCGGATTTCCATTCGGAGGCTTCATTCGAAATTTATTCAAAAATAATTCCAGTGATAAAAATCACTAAGTCATTATTTTAAAATGTCGATTTTTCCCCTGGGTGACATCTCTCTCAGCAGGCCTGCGCCCGCATCCTTTACACCCTACCTAGGGTAAATAGAATGCTTGAGATGCAACTGTTCCCTTGGATTTCCGATCCGAGCTACCATTTAGGAGAAAATAAAACCTTTCCACGTGTATAGTATAAAAACACTTAATATTTTTATAAAATTTATTCCGGGCACACCAGGCCTCGGAATCGCACGCCGTCTTCACGCCTAGCTCTGGAAATATATGTAGAAATATTCCAAAGTCTTACAGGAAAAAAACTAGGTCTCTACATCATTCCCTCCTTCAATATTTTCTTCCAAAAAAATCAAAACTAGAAAAAACAACTCGGGATACAGAGCTCACACCTAGCTCTCCCGATCCCAAGAAAAACATTCACAACACCTTGCTGGCACAACACGCGAACCAAAGGGATGGTTTGTACTTATATGGTCTACTACTCTTGAGGTCATGCATAGGAATACGCACGCACCTCATCAACTGCGACTCATGTAAAATGCCGTGAGCCCACTCCTATTTTTGGGAGGGTAGGACAAGACGGTAGGCAACCTCTCAACCGCTTGCACGATTCCCGAACGGCCCCAAGAAAATCGGGGGACTTCCCCAGCCGAACCTCTACTTTCCACATCGCAACTGAAATCATGGTTTGTTCTTGGAACATGATCTCGTGATTCCCTCCTTCAGAATACCCATCGAGTGCGTCACCCATGGATATCTGATCACGCAGTACCTCACTGTCAACATCCCCCAACTGCGACTCTCTCACACGCTCAAGGAGTGAAGAAGTCAACACCATCGACAACAGGAAATCCGTACCCTCTTGCTCCACCAAGGTCAGTCATAGGGAAGCTAACTACTATCAAACTTCCCACGCCTAACGAGTCTGGCACTTTCTGCTAAGGGAACCTGCTACAACACTACCATTTTCCAGAACATAGGCTACTTCGAATTCATAGTCCTGCAGAAATTTTAACCAGAACCGTCGCCTCAGGTTCAAGTCTCTCTGGGTGAGGGTGCACCTGAGACACTGGTGGTCTGAGAAAACCACAAAGCGCTCTCCCAGAAGATGGAATATCCACATTCTCAGCGCAAGGACCACCACCACCAGTACCACATAGTGAAACGCATAGTTCTGTTCATGGGGTGTCCATCACCTCGACCTGTACTTGATAACGGTATCAAGGTTGACGTTGAGAACACAAGGTACCAATGAATAATGCAGGCGAGAAAACTCATCCAAACGCCATAGGCTAGACACAGAAAGCACGTGGCATACCCCAAAATAGGCACTCTGCCAAACCCACTAGTGGAACCTCAAGAAAAGGGAGGTCAAGTAGAAAAGCCCCACTGGAAAATCCAAAACCTGCTCTGACACTCCACCGCACAACCTTTCCATGAATGCACATGTTAGAGGGACTCATACACCACAACTCAATAATATCCGCTTTGGGTGGTACTGAATCTCCCTCAAAGTTTTGATCACATCACAAAAACGCATCTTAGTGGGGGAAGAACTCCTATTTCCTGTGCATTCAAAGCTACGTCGGAAAACACCAACACAGGGTTACACTGACGCCCTGCGTCACCCTCAGTAACCCCTCGAACAAGGAGTTAGATGAAAAAAATTAACTCACGCAGTGTCTACCAAGTTCTACTAAGAAAAGTAGAAAAAAACACAGAGTATACCTCTTATCATCTCATGTGTTGTAGGATTGTAGACATCCATAGCACACAGCCGCCCGCGGCCCCATCCGTCAGCTCCCTGAGCCTGACATGGGCCGCCTAGTGGTGGTGGAAGGACCTCGAAACGTCATCCTCCAACCATAGTTCTTCCTGATTTTCTACCAACACCTCCTCCTTGGGGACCACCCTATCCTCACCTGGGAATTCTTTGATCACGACACTGCCTTTTTCATGGCGGTGCATCTACCAAATATCTGGAAAACTCAGCACATTTGGTCGAGTAGTCTCCCACCACGTGACCTCACAAATCACAACATAGCACTAGTCCCCCCTGGTCTATCTTGGTGGTCTACATTGTCCCCGACCATGTGCCTTAGTCTCATCAAGGGGAGACTTCTGGTACCAAGGCCCTGCCAATCGTTGTCCCTCTGCCAGAAATTTCTCTATCACCAGTTCCTACTCCAGCACCCCGAGATGGGTGAGGATGCCCAAGGGCACTACGCTGGCACAAATCTCCTCTGCAGAGACCTCACTCAAAATTCTGTGCTCAAAAGTTTCCTTCATAGACCACGTCCAAAGAGTACCAAGTAAGGTCTGCGAACCCAGTCACATACCCAGACACCACCTTCACCCCCCTGCTAAAGCTCCAGCAGCTCCCGAAACCGTAAAAAGCGTAAGTAGGAGGGGTAGTAATCCTCACAAAACAACTGCTAGAAGTCATCCCACGAGAGTACCAACTCATCGTGCATCTAAGTAACCCTGTCTCTACTAATAACAAATCTCTTGGTGAAAAAAGACTGACTGTCAAAGCCACCATCAACCTGTCAGTGTTTGAACAAGCCTGAAAAGCCAAACCAACAATTCTAGCGAACTCTTTACTGTCTGAGGGAATGGATCACTACAGAACCTCAACCGTCTATGAAACTGGAACTCATGTAGCATACCTAGCCCACCCTCGTCATCAGCCCTTGCTGCCGGTACTATCTGCTACTCCACAGGTGGAGGTGCTACTGCTTGTTCTCCTGAATAAAGGTTAATCATATGATGGATCTTGAAATAAGGCCTCATAGCTCACAGTGTCATCGTCATGAACTGGATCTAGTATCCTAGCTGGATATCATCGCAGAGACATCCTAAATCCAATCAAGGAGTACCATGGTCAAATGAGCATATATATATCAACAACGATGGGGAGCTGATTCAAGAAGGATGGTCCAAGACTCAATCCTATATGATACATGAACCAAATTCCCTGCAACAAGTGTTTCAGTGTGCCGAGTCGACAAGTGGGTAATTAGGGTCCTGGTGAATGGATATGTCGGTCACCGCACCACCACTAGACTCCCTGGCCTGAGATCCGCTCTCAAGACACATTGACACTATTTCCCTAAAACTCAACCAATTCTTTTTTAGGGACGTCCAAACAATTCCCCAAGGAATGAAACACCTTTTATACCACTTTGTCACAACCTGACCCATACCGGAGCTCAAGCCACAATTAACCCAAGACCGCCTCCATAGGCCAGGGGCTGATAACTAGCACCGAAGGCACAAAAAACTAGGGGAGGCCTTTGCCTAAGAAATTGTATAGACACACACAGGAAACTCAATGAAAAAGTGCAGAGTAAGGAAATCAAGATACAACACTGATACAAAGGGAAACCAACATACATGAATCGAACTCTAACCAGTACAAGTAAAGTGATGACAAGTAAACTGAATGGTAAAAGGGGAAAAAGACGTGCCCAACTAGAAAGGTACCACAACCCAACAATTGGTAAAATTAAAGTAAACCACTGGTGAGTCTCACATCCATAAATCCTCATACGACCACTGAACGAAGACCAAACTCATGTGTCCTCTATGCTCCTCCATAGTCTCGATCAACCTATCCATTATCTGTAAGGGCACACCAAGTGTGGGCAAAGCCCAAGCAGAGGTGAGTATAAAGATACTTAGTAGGATGACCTGAAAGATTGAGGGAGAAACAAAGGAGATACTATAATAGTAAGCAGTGGATAGAACAAAGAAAAGTTTAAGAGTAAAATAGTGAGAGTATAGATCATCCCAACAAAAGAAAGGAAGTCGACTCATCCAATCCAAGAGGAGATAGACACAGAAAGCATGTGGCATACCCCGCACATCTTCGCCCCTCCTTGAAGAAGAGTAACTAAACCCAAAGAGTGGAAAAAAAGTAGGGTGTATATATATGCTCAACAAGAAACCCAAACGAGTGTGTAAGGGGATATCTATCTCCAATATCAGCCCAAGATGAGTCACCAATAGTTCAAAGGATATCCATCACTGATGCCCAACAATCTCGTACATCAAGAGGCATCATATCTAAACCGTACAACCAATGGTCCCGCTCCAGTAACAACGGAGAAAATTCACTGACTAGCCTCATAGAAAGGGCCGAGTTTGAAAGAAGTCATCGGGTAACCCACTGCCCAGCCTCACTAGAGGGTAAACCAGAAGAGGTCATCTAGTAACCCACTGCCCATCCCCACTAGAGGGTAAACCACAAGAGGCCGTCCGGTAACCCACTGCCCTGCCCCGCTGGAGGGTAAACCACAAGAGGTCATCAGGTAACCCACTGCATAGCCCCGATGGAGGGTAAACCACAAGATGTCGTCAGGTAACCCACTGCCCAGCCCCCCTGGAGGGTAAACCACAAGAGGTCATTGGGTAACCCACTACCCAGCCCTGCTGAGGGTAAACCACAAACTCAACGGGTAACCCACTGCCCATCCCCGCTGGAGGGTAAGCCCTAAGGTCAACGGGTAACCCACTACCCAGCCCCGTTGGAGGAAAAACCTAGAAATGGTCCAATAACTCTACTCTGCCCAAACAGATTACTCCGTTGTAATCCTCGCATAAAAACACATGAGATAGACTACTTAATCACTGGAAATGGGCTCCTAATGGAAAAGTTATTCAACATCACCTTAAGCCCATACAACGTCTCATGGGGCCCACACCTCGGTCCCAGAAGAGGTTGGACGAACTATGCCATCACGATGCTCTCGAAAAAACATGCCAAAACGATTATTCATACGCCCCAAACGGATGTCTGATGAAAAAGGCACAGTACGCTGTACACAAATTAAAAGACATCCCATGAGGCCCACGCTTCAACTCCGGCTTCAACGCCTGAAACCACCATGGTCAACATCGCCTTAATGCCAGGGTCACAATTCCGCTGACGAAGCCTATAACAGACTCCGGGTGCAGAAGCTGCAACTCCCCGCATTTTGCAAATGGGGACCTGTGGGGCCCACACCTCGAAACACGTCACGCAGATTGTACCATTGCATTCCTTGCAGATAACCATGCGATATAGGCTATTAATTTTCCCTGAACGAACTTATGAAGCATAAGTTGTAAAAATGCAACATACCTCTGAAATCCACCTCATAGGGACCAAACATCAGGCCCGAATTTGGGCGGGTGGATTGTGCTGTCGCAATCACCTCAGAAGAACACTCAGAAACGAGTACTCAAACACCCCAAACGGATGTCAGGTGAAAAAGTGGCGTTTTACTGTAAAACGTGTAAATTAGTCCATATGGGGTCCGCACCTTGTATCCAACCCGAACACTTTAGAAAGCATCTCAAAAAGTCCGCACGAGGATTGGGGTCACACTGCCACTGACATCGCGTCAATCGGACATCCCGAGTAGAAGTTAGTTCCGACGTGAGAATAATTAATTAATTAAATAATTAATTAATTGTTCACATTGAGCGCCTCTTTCCACCGAGCAATGAAACCAAATAGAAAGGGCCCCGAACCAACTTTTGAAGGACCATCTCAACTCCAGGGCCACAGCTCCTCTGACGACGCGTCAAACGGACATCCGGCTTGCGAGTACGTCCATTGTAAACTTTAATGATAATTTAATATTATTAAATAAATTTGTTTCAAGTCACCCGTCTTCGAGCACTGAACCCAAAAACCACGAAACCCACTTCAAAAGTCCGTCTTGCCGACATGAACCCGCATCCACAGACGACACGTCAAACGGACGCGCCATTTAAAAGATACGCCCCCCCGAACGCAAGGGGGGCCAACCGGGCCGGTTCACCCTGGCCGGCCCAAATTGCTGCGTCCCGCCTAGCAACACAGGACCTGCCCTGATTCCGGTTTTCTTTCCTTTTATTTATTTTTTGAATCAGACCGGCCAGTTGGCCAGTCTTCTCCACGTCGCCCAACAGGACCTGCGAAGTGCGAGTCCTTGTCCACAGTGCACCCCGAGGTGGACAACGCCTCGGGTTCCGCCTGCCGAGCATGACCAGCCAGCCCCTCGAACACCGGCTCCTCCGCCTCCCGCCGCATGCCACCACACTCGACACCGCCCACACCGCCTGGTTCCCGCTCTACCACCGGGCGCACCACCATGACAGGACGCCCGCCTGGGTTCGCCGCTCCGCCACCAAGCGCACCACCACGACAGGTCGCGGCTGCCTGGGTTCACCGCTCGGCCGACTGAGCGAACCGCCCAACACCAGCTGCTCGTGCCGAGACTCCTCCGGCTCAACCTCACCCGATGCTGCTACTCCGACCACCTCCATCTCGACCTCTGATCTCCACCTTGACTCGTCCGCCGATGCTCCGACCACACCCCTTGCCGGAGCCGGACCTTCTGTCGGCTGCCACATTCTCTCTGGTGACCCAATTTCAAAACCAAAGGAAGATTCAGAATCCTAAGGGTGAGGCCTTCACATCGCCTACCCCCGATCAACGATCTGATAAGATTTTGGCGTGTCCGATAATTGGGATGAAGAACGCCTAAGAACGAGAACTAAAAATGGGGCTCGAACGATGGCCGTGTTCGTTCGGACATCATCCCAATTCTAAAATTATCAAATTTTAAACAAAAAATTGATGAAAATTTAAGAAATCAATGAAGGTGTGAAATTTAACAAGATTCCTTCCTTGATTCGCCCGTTTTCCGGTAGCAACGCTCCACGACGCCCCCACTTTGATCCGTCAAGGTTTTGGTGGAGGTCTCTCCTCAATTTGGCGAAGAACGGTGAAAAACTAGAGAGAGAGAGAGAGGGAGATAGATGAGAGAGAGAAGGGAGACCCTAACTCCAAATCCTATTTTCTATTTATAGAAAATCTCGCTTAGTGTGGAATCCGAATTCACCGCACCCTCTCATTTTATGTCGCGCATAGGCAAACACCCTATTTTAAACACAATGGAAGTCTCATATTTCTATTCTGAGGATTCATTCGAAAGTTATTCGAAAAGAACTCCAATGATAAAAATAACTAAGTCATTATTTCAAAATGATGATTTTTCCCGTGGGTGATATATCTCTCAGCAGGCCCGCGCCCACAACCTTTACACCCCACCTAGGGTAAACGACACGATCCAGATGTAACCGTGCCCTTAGATTTCCGATCCGAGCTACCGTTTAGGAGAAAACACAACCCCTCCATGTGCATAGTATAAAACACTTAATATTTTTATAAAATTTATTCCGGGCACACCGGGCCTCGGAATTGCACTCCGTCTTCGCGCCTAGCTCTGGAAATATATGTAGAAATATTCCAAAGTCTTACAGGAAAAAATTGGGTCTCTACATATGAAACCATACGTAATTTTTCAAAGGATTGGGAAATTTATCGCATCATAAAAATATGTATTTTTTAAATAAATAAGATTTTTTTTAAATTTAAATTTAACATATATATAAAATTATTTTGATAAAATGGTTTTCATTTTGGAAATAAAGACATAAAAAATGGTTATGGTAATGTTTTTTTTATTTTTTATAGAAATAAAAAATGGAGTTGAATAGTGAAATACTATATAAGTTCCTTGTTTTTCAATAGTTTATTTGAATGAATTTATGTGGTCTATAGAATTTATATGAATATTTTATCATCCCCATTACTTTTGAGTCCAAGAGACCTACTATCGAATCAAATATTGAATCACTATTTAATGATATAGTATTTTATTATAATATTTTATCAATACACCCTTATACCCCCATTACAAATAACACCCATTAACTCTTAATTTTTCTACACATTATAAGATCCTTAACTCACCCAAAATATACTGAAATCACTCCCCATTCTATTTCCCATGTTCTATAGATTTTTTTCTCACTAAAAGATCAATATATGAAGGCTGAAGGTGCGATCTAGAGGAGGATATCCAAGGAAGAGGTAATTATCTCAACCAAGTCCTTTAAAGTTTATTTATTCTCATACCACATCTAAATATCTTCAATATATAATAATAGAATGAAATAAATACCATATTTATTCTAAAATGTTATTATATCAATGGAATATAAATTATCATACTCTTTTTGTATCTTTAATTTTAAAATGAAATCATTTCCCATATTATAGTTGGTACACTGCCAACATAGATGATGTGTTTCATTTTCTATTATCGACTTACATGGTAAAGTTCCCTTGGAATTTTTGAAGGAGTTACCTTTATTTCCATTCATTTATAAGTGGTTAAAGAGGACGTCTATAGATATTTATGATGTTTTTTGAGTTGTTAATATTGGATAGAGATGGTTTTAGAAAACTTCATAAGTATTATGATCTTTATAGGATTTCCCATGTAATTTTTAATGGTTTATTTGGAAAACTGTATGTTTTTTTTAGTTCACTATAAATTTGTATGAAGAACCCTATGAGGCACTAGTAATTTGTAAGTTATGAATATTTCATATGTTAGTAGGATCATGTGAGAAGTTTCGAACCCATAATAAAGGTTCTACATAATATAAAATTCATGTAAGACATATGAAACACATATGATAATAGTAGATTAACTGAATTTCATATAATATGAGGATCTTACAAGATATTTATTCCATGTGAGAAAGAAGGATCATGTAAGATACTACCGGTTCATAGCATATTGTATTTTTTATAATATAGATAGCTTATAATATACCTTAGTTTCGTAATATATTGAATTCCACAAGTATGAAAATTCTTTATAGTGCTCTGTTTTTGGAAATATCATAGATTAGTAAAAAACCATGATTCTGGCCTGAGATTGGTTAAATTTAAATAATGATTTAATGAGGAGAATATCAGGGGATATTCATGTAGATTTCAAATTTAAATATTTGAAATTATTCATGGATGATAAACCTGGAATGGTTAAAATTTATATCCCCAATTAAAAATACAAATTTTCAAGAGATTTTTTATGACCAATCATTATAGAATTTGAATAAAACTATTTTTTAAATATTTCTCACAAATATTGTGGAAGTATAAAATATAAAAAAGAAGATAAACAATGTGTTAGTTATTTGAGAGAAGATGTAGAAACATTGTTTCACTTATGATTATATATATTGAGGAGAGAGAATAAGTGAAGAACATGACAAGTATTCAACATAACTATTTTAAAGAGGTTAAGAAAATTTTATTCCATTTATATTGATCTAGGAACTTTCCTGTAATAAGGAATGGAATTATTTTCATGTATATACACTCTCATGCATGATAAGATCATACTAAACAACATTGAGAGGAATATCAATATACTGTTACTATACTAATATTATTCTATAAGTTGAAGTCTTTCTTTCAGAAAATATGTTCTTTGATACTAATGCATCTCATGGTGATTTGAAAATTTGACTCCAACTTAAAAGAGAATGAAAAATCCTAAATAACTGGTAGTTCTATTATAAATAATTCTATAAAATACTTATGGAAAGTGGATAATACATTCCCATTTCTAAAGGTGGATGATTGTTTCTCAAACCTTGTATGAAAAATTTATTTCATTTTGAATCACTACAAATTTATCAGGATAAAAAAATATATGGACCAATAAGAGTTTGGATGTGAAAAGGGGTAGAATTTCACCCTGAGGTCGAACCTTGAATAAAAAATTCATGTGCTGTATGTCTTTCATATTCTTGTATACTGGTTAGGAATAGATTCTAAAGAGTGAATCAAGATATTAATGGATCACTTGGGTTTAATTCAAAAGAATAATTTAAAAAAATAAAAAAAAATTCTATTAATTCACCCCTCTTAGTAGTACCCTAATCTATATAGGCTCGACAAGTGGTATTAGAGAAAACTAGAGGCCCCTAAGATTCTACACTTTTGAAGGATATAATTGATTGTTCAATTTAGATGAATAAAAAATCATTCCCTTATTTTATGGGAAAAACATTCATGGGTGGAATAATTAAATTCCACCCAATCCACTTTCACAAGGATTGGATGTTAGTGATGGTGTTACTATGGGATTTCTAGCTCTAGAAAATGTTTCACCTCTAAATTTTGATAAAAAAAGAAACTTAGAAGTTTATAATAATTCCATAAATTCTATAATTTTATCTCTATCAGAAAAAGTATACACTAAAGTGATGGGACTGAAGACAAATCAAGTGATATGGTACAAGCTAGAAAACATGCACGAATGAAATGTCATGATAAAAGAAAAACTATAAATTTTGAGAGATAAATTTGAATTATCAGAATGATTGAAGATGAAAATTTGGTAGGATAATTCACTATGGTGAATGGGGTAGTTTGTAAAATTATAGGTTTTGGACACAAGATGTAAGACTCTATAGTTGTTAACAAATTATTGAGAAACATCCCAGAAATATTTGATCTAAATATTTATTCTATTGAATATAGAGATTATTATTCACTTGATGAGTTATAGAATACTATTTTGAAAAATTAAATGATAAAAGAAACAATTTTCAAGAATAATCTTAAATAGGATATATATTTTAAAATCATAAATAAGTTTAATATAAAATAAGAAGAGGATGAAGCTATAAGTTATACTGATGAAGATAATTAGAGTGATGATAGTCTTGAAAGGGTTATGGATTTTATGTTTAGAAATTTTAAATCTGGTAAAGGAAAATACAATTGGCAACTCCCACTCAAATACTTGATGTTTGGAGGGGTTGGGAACTTTGAAGCAAATTGTTGAAGAATAAATAGGAGTTTGGATTATAATAATTAAGAGGATAATGAAAATAATAATAGAATATCTAAAAATACTTCTTTCTAAGTATACACAAAATCTAATGAAGGTGGAATAAAATTTCAAGTAAAAAAGAAGAGGAACATATCGAGTGATGAGAAACAAGATAGTTATTAAACATATATATATTTTAAGAAATATTGTACTAGGAAAGGAACCAATTTCATAGAACATGTTAAATAAATTGATGTGAAATTACACAATGAATAAGATCTGGGAGAAGAAAGATATATGGAGAACATGTTGAAAAATATACTGTAGGTGTACCTTGAGAGAAACAAACAACATAATAAAGAAATTATAGTTACCCCAGTTTCTCATACATCGATATTACTTCATTTTATATGAGTATTCAGTGTATTAAAAAATTAAATTCCTAAGGATTGTAATAGTTTAGTGTCTTTGGAAACTTGGAACACAATATTTTAACTTGGTGAAAGATTTCAATATCTCCCACAATGATCTTCCCATTTAGTATTCCTACTTTAAATCCTTCTTCATAACCTGGGGAAAGGAAACATAAGAAAGGGCGAGCTTAGATGCCCATTAAGGGTAAATAAAGGAGATATGTAAGAATAACATGAATATAAGGGAATTTGAATATGAGAATAACATTTTAAGATCATGCCCTACATATCAAATATCATACACATTACTTATGGCATAAAGATTAGAAGATCATAAGACATGAATTATAAGGTAATCAAGAGCATAGTCCATGAGTGCCTAAGTAAGGAATAAGACATGGAATTTGTAGAATAAACATAATAATAGAAAATAATTTCCATATTATTCATGGATCACTACCAAGACCATCATAGGGGACAAAGTCCTTTACTGAACCAGGTTCACATACCATTCTAGTCAAGTATTACTGAACTAAGTTCACTTATCATTCTAGTCCTGCATTACATAATCGAGTTCACTCCCTATTCTAGTAATGTATATTTAATGAGATATAATCTTTACCCAATTAATTTGAGCACTATTTTGGCACACCCATCATGTAAATTATAATAGTATCACATGATGCTATTTGGGCCACCCAATATATAAGCTGTAATGGGCTTTCATGGCGTTAATTGGGCCACCCCATTGTATAACATATAACGGGCATACCTAGCTCTATATGGGACACCCCATTGTATAAGAAATTTCCATGAACCACAAAAATGGAAAAGAAATGGGTTTTATATAAATCTCTTTGAAACAAGGTTAACCCATGGAAAATAAATGGGTTTAATAACAATATATTTGGAACATGATTGACCCATGAAAAAGAAATGAGTTCCATAAACATCATGAAATAAAAACATAGACCATTTATAGAAATAATAATAATGGTATCCTTACATAATATCCCTATTAAAACAAAATTAAATCAATTGATGTCATCTTAGATGGAGAAGGGGTTTTAAAGATCACTTGGAATATTTATTAAGGAAAATAACCTTTCTTTACAAATTACAGTCATAAAACATTTTCAAAATCTTTTTCACAGAAAATAACATTGGAAATTTATAATTAAACCTTTTAAAATTCATTCAAAACATTTATTGAGTAAATTATAATTTCAACTTTGAGAAAAACATTTTAAAACATAAAACATTTTGAAAACCTTTTTCTTTGAAAATAACCATGAAAAATCTTAAAGGAAGATTTAAAAACAATTTTTAACCCTTTTTAAATTATAAAAAATCTCTAAAATCTATTTCCTTGATAATTATCTTAAAAATCATTTAAATCTTTTTGAAAATATTTTTCAAAAACATGGTTTTTGAAATAAGAAATATTTCTTATCGAAGAGAGAAATAAAGTTAGATTTTATTAATTTTTTTGTTAATAATCTTATGTAAAAAAGGGTGAAAAATGGTAGAATTAGAGAATGAGAAATTTTTTTAGAATTATTGAGAGTTAAATGATGATATTTCAAAATTGGAGACTTTATTATTAAAAATCCCTAAAAATGGTTAGATTGTAACATAAAACTCTTACCACTTTGGTTACATTGAATCATAATCCCCATGAAAGGATAAAATTTAATAAACCTGGAAATATCATTAAAAGAATTATATTAATGATATAACATGTCAAAGGGATAGTATGTACACCTCTTAAATGAATATAGTTATATAACATAACATGTTTCTCAAAGAAGGAAAATAGATACAAGATTCCCGTATTGATTTGGTAACTTTTTAATCGTAAACCCCATTAAAGAGAGATACTCAAATGGATGTGAAAATACCAAAAATGTTAATTATAAGAATAATAATTTTAATTCATTGGTATTATATACACCACATAGAATAAAGAGGTGGTGAATATAGAATGTGTCTCACAAAAGTAAAAAATGAGACAAAAATCCCTTACTGCTTGAGTAACATTTGAATCATGAGATCCATGAAATAATAAAATAAATTAAAACTTTTAATATAATTAAATAAATTAAATTAATGATATAAAAATTCATAGGTTAATATATACACCATGAAAAAGAAACAAGTGGTGAATATGATAGAAGTCTCAAAGAAATAAAAGTCAGACAAGAAATCCATTTACCTTAAGTATTGACTTCCTTAGTACATGTTAAAACCTATTATAAAATAAATAAAAGTTGATTATAATTATATTAAAGAAATATATTAATATATATCATACCACATATGGTTTTATTATGACCTTTTTATTACCCATTTATTAACAATACCATGTTAAAGTCACATTTTGGGTAATAACCACTTTGTTTTTTGTACAAGTTTTGATTTGTTATTTTTGTTCCTATTACTTTGATCATGATTTAATAATTTAAATAATATAAAATATTATATAAATATTATATATATTCAATATATATGTATTTTTAATAATCTATAAAATACGGAAATAGGAAATGAAATACACTGTTCATCGAGACGGTAGACTGTATGTACGCATGAACGCTGTTTACATTTTATTATCATATTAAGAGAAATAAAATATTTATATATATTATCATTAAAGTATATTTTTTATGTTATATAGATAAAATATTTATGTTTAACTCATTTTTGATATATTCCATGTAAATAATGAATGAATCACATCACTTCGCGAGATGGTAGTCTGCTGTACACACGAACGACGTTATCGTATTCCTAAAAAATGGAAAACATGAAGGTATGTGTTTTATAAAAATTAAATAAGCTTAATAACTTCATAAATATCATATATATCATATATAAACTATAAATAAATCATTATTTCTAACCTTTAAATGTGGTAATGGAAGAACAAATGACATCGGTTCGTGATGTGGTAGTCCGCCGTACACACGAACGATGATTGTGTATCCCATTCAATGAAATTTTTGGAATTTGTAGATTATAGACTTAAAAAAACAATATATAAATATATTTAATATATTTTTGTTATTATATAATAATTATATAAAAACAATTGAAGGTTTTTGAGTAATAAATAAAAAAAACTTTCGTTGATGAGCGTTTCCTTTTCTTCAGGTATCTCTTTTTGGATTACACCAAAATACTTAATTGGTTGGATTTATGAAAAAAATTAAGGATTCTAAAAATAGATGAGGGAATTTTTTAAGTGATTTTGGTAGTTTTTGGTCGATCCAAATGGCTTTATATGTGTGAAGTAGTGGGTAGAGTGAGTGAACTCTTATAACAGAGGAGGAGTAACATTCTTGTAAATACTAGAAGATAAACACTATTGGGAGGTCTCCCATACCCCATGTGCCTCCAAAATTGAACAAAAATAGAGGTAAGGTATTAATTGACCTAGAAATACCTCCACTAAAAAAACAAATTCATTTTTTTCATTTTATTCCTTAGTCTTTAAGTTTACTTAATTTTATCTTTATAGTTTTTACCAAGGTAACTTGTATATATATTTTTACCTATGTAATTTAACTTTTAATATTACAATTAAAAATATTATTATTATATAATTTAGACCTAATGATTCTAAATATTAAGTCTAATTAATTAAATAAAAATCCTATATGTGTGTAAAATTAGTTTTAATACAAACACATGTAATGCACAAAACCCTGTTTTAACCTTAATTGCATTAATTAAATTTAAAAAATTTCACTAATAATTATGGTAAAAAATTAATTTTAACTTTTTAAATAATATAAATTATTTTTATTCCAAATATGAGATCTATTTTTCCCAATTCCATTTATAGAAGTGTAATAATTTGATTTAAAATTAACCCAACATATTTAATGAGAAAGCAGCTTTCTAAAGTTAAAATGTTTAAAAGTTTACAATGTTTTTTATATCCATCCATGATTGAATAAACCACTTTTTCAAAAAATAATTAATCTACTTAAAAGATAACTGGTTCTATCCAATTTGATTTATTCTTATCTAACATCTCTTTATCCAAACTAAACACAATTTTCTCAACATCAGAAACATATTAAGGGTTACCTTCCTTTAATCATGTGTTTTCCAAAAAATATAACCTTTCCATTAAATCATTTTTCTAGGTCATCAGTTTCAATCCTTATGCTTTTTCAGATCCTTAATTAAAAACCTATATTGAACAAAAAATCATAATTCTTGAATCCAAATAAATAAACACTTCAATTATTCCACCTCATCCTTAATAAATTTACTAGGCTTCCTCATATTCTTCCTTAATACCTCCTTCCTTTCTTATATCATTATTTATATCTTAATTTTTAGTATTATAAACTTTACTAATACCACCTTGATGACTCTCTTCATGATATTTATACTTAAGACATATATTTTAATAATTCCCATACTTTCCACATCTAAATCACTCGACAATTGATGATATATTAGGAGACCATTATTCTCATCCATTGAATTAACCAAACTTTTAATTTTCCATTTGCAGTTACTTTATTTGTGTCATCCTTTTACATATTCAAAACATTTAATATTCCCTTTGATACATTCCCTCGAGTTCTTCTTCCTATATTCTTGACATATAAGAAACTGAATATTCTTTCCTCCATAGTCTCCACTAACTGAAATCTCAGCAAACTCTTTCCTTATATTCTTTGGTAAGTATGAGAGTAGGATAAAGAATACATTGTTAATCATGTTTTGTGAAAACTTATTAGGCATAATCACAACATATTTTTCTCCATTAATCATCCTAATTGGTTTCTTATTAGTAAACCTTCCATCACTTTCAATGTTAAATAAATTCCTTCTAGTTCCATCCATTGACTAAAATAAGAAATCATAGTGTGAGAAATGCTAATAGTAGTAGAAATCCACATAATCCTGAAAATAACTCATAGGATATACAAATCATGACACCTATTTTTTAATCTATTCCACCTTAGGTTTATCCAAGGTGATTAATAGTCATCATGTCTTTAAATAATTTATGATGATTTATAAAGAGTTAGTGAATTTCTAAATCATATCCCCCCGAAGTGTCAAACAAGGTGTGAAACAAGGCTGATAGTCTTACACCATTTCTTGATCGTGTCTAGATAAATACAATGTTTTTGAGGTTGTTACCCCTAGGTAAATCTATGTTATATCCACATCCACTTGTAGTATCTAGATATGTATTCATTTCTAGGAAAATACTCACTTTATGCTTTACCAAAATTCATAGAAATTTTTTATACTTTAACTCATACTTAAACTTATCCTTAGAGGAATCCCTAGAAATATACTTAAAAATATCCCTAGGGACATCATTAAAATTTTCTCATCATTTTTTCTAAATGTTGGATAAACCTTTCCTTTGATACCAACTATAGCGTCCTAGGATTCTCATACATGGATATTACATCATTTTAGATGAATATTCAACACATTACAAAAAGTACATGCCCAAGGACCATAATATTTTAGTGTATTTAGAAACATGGAACACAATCTTCTAACGTGGTTAAATATCTTCAATATATCCCAAAAATGTCTTACAATTTAGTAAACCTAGTTAAAACCATTTTTCATAACTTGGAGAAAGGAAACATAATAAAGGGTGAGATCATATGCTCAATAAGGGTAAATAAAGGAGATACATAATAATAACATGTATATAAGGGTATGAGAACATGATAATAACATTTTAATATCATACCATACGTATGAAAGATCATAAAAATGATTAATGGAATAAATATTGGCAGATCATAATACATGAATGATAAGGGAATAAAGATTATAATCCATGAGAGAATAACATAGGAATAAGACATGGAATTTGTGTCATACACATAATCATAGAAAATCATTTTCATAATATACAAGGATCACTTTCAAGACCATTGAATTGGAAAAATTCATTTATTGAACCAGGTTCACATCCCATTTCAACTCTATATTACTGAACCTAGTTCACTTATCATTCCATCCCTGTCTTACTGAATTGAGTTCACTCCCTGTTCCAGTTGTGTCTATCACATGAGATATAAATCATTACCCAATGAATTGGAGAGATATATAAGAAAACCCATAATGTAATCTATAATGGGATAACCTAGTGATATCTAGGATACCACTCATATAAGCTATAACAAGCTTAATCAGTGTTATCTAGGATAACCCATCATACAAACTATAACATGCATACTCGACACTATCTAGACCAACCCATCATATAATCAATTTCCTTGAACCACAATATAAATAAACTACAAAGATATTTCATATAATTATAAAAACTTCCAAAAAAAATTATTTTTTTCATAACGTGATTAACCCATGGAAATGAAATTAGTTTCATGTCAATATCTTTGAAACATAATTAACCCATGGAAAAATGGGTTTTATAACAATTTCTTTGGAACATGATTGACCCATGGAAAAGAAACGAGTTCTACAAAAATAATGACATAAAAACATAAAAAATTCATAGAATTAATATGAATGGTATCCTTGGATCATATCCCTAGTAAAACATAATTATATCAAAGTCTGTCATCTTAGACGGGGAAGAGTTTTTAAGGATCACTTGGAACATTTTTTAATTGAAAAAACATTGCTTTGAAAATCACTTTCATAAAACATTTTCAAAATTATTTTTAATTAAAAATAACATTATAAAATTATAAATAAATATTTTAAATTTAATTTTAAATATTTATTGAGTAAAATATACTTTCCTCTATGAAAAAAATACATTTTAAAACGTAAAACCTTTTTAAAACGTTTTTCTTGGAAATTAACCTTGAAAACTTATAAAAAAGCATTGAAATATATTTTAATCACTTTTTTAAAAATAAAAAGCCTCTAAAATACATTTTTATGTAAATTATCTTGAAAAATAATTTAATTGTTGTTAATTTTTTTAGAAAAAACATGGGTTTTGAAAGAAAACAGATTTATGATCGAAGAGAGAAATAAAGTGGGGTTTCTTAATTTTTTTTGTTAATTATCTTAAGTAAGAAAGGGTATAAAAATG
Organism: Viscum album; assembly: GCA_963277665.1. Taxonomy (NCBI): domain Eukaryota; kingdom Viridiplantae; phylum Streptophyta; class Magnoliopsida; order Santalales; family Viscaceae; genus Viscum; species Viscum album. Next base: position 1,071,657,059 of record OY728164.1, read on the forward strand.
GTTAAATTACTTGAATATATCATTAATAACAATAATAGGAGAAAATAAATGAGAATTATTGATATTTATATCATGATATTTCAACATTGGAGACTTGAATATAAACAATCCCAAAAAATGGCGAGATTATAACAAAATAATATTACCACTTTGGTAACATTGAATCATTGTACCCATGAAATGATAAAATTACATTAATATTTAAATATAATGAAAATAATTTGATTTAGGATATAAAATTTCAATGGTATAGTATATAAACCTCATAAAAAATATTGGTGCATAACATTACATGTTTTTCAAAGAAGGAAAATTAAGACAAAATTCCATTACCGATTAGGTAACTTTTGAATAAAAAAATACATGAAAGAGAGATCATAAAATAGATTCTTGAATAATTTTTTTTAAAGTATAATAATAATAATTTACATTAATGGGAATCATTTACACCACATAGAATAAAGAGTTGGTGAATATAGCATGTGTTTCACAAAAGTAAAAAGTGAGATGAAAATCCCTTACCATAAGAGAAAACTTTGAATGAAGAGATCTGTGAAATAATAACATAAATTTAAAAATTTATTATCATTAAATAAATTAAATTCATGAAATAACATGTAATATTTCAGTATATAAACCATAAAAAAGAAACGAGTGGTGAATATGGCATAAGTCTCACAGAAATAAAAGTGAGACTAGAAATCCCCTTACCTTAATTATTGAATTACTTCATACACATTCAAAAATCTAGTATAATATATTTATGTTTATTATTAATATATTATGGAACTAGATTCATATATATCAAACCATATATGGTATTATTATGACATTTTTATTACTCGTTTATTAACAATACAATGTTAAAGTGACGTTCCTGGTAATAAACACTTTGTGTTTCGTATAAGTTTTGATTTTTTATTTTTTTCTTATTAATTTGATCATGATTTAATCATTTACATATTTTAAACCATGATATAAATATAATATATATTCATTATATATTTATTTATAATAATCTAAAAAATACATGAATAGTAAATGCAATACATCATTTATGGAGACTTTAGGTCGTACGTACGCATGAATGTCGTTTCCATTTTCTTATCATATTGAAAGAAATAAGAGTAAATGATATGTATATATATATATATTATCATTACATTAGAATTTTTTATGTTATATATATCACATATTTCTATTAAACTGATACATAATACATTCCATTTAAATCATGAACAAATCACATCTCTTTGCGAGGTGGTGGTCTGCTGTACACACGAACGACATTATCATATTTCAACAAAATGTAAAGTATGAAGGTATGTGTTATATAGAAATTATAAAAGCCTAAATGACATTATTTGGATTAATATATGTATAATTTAACAAATTATACTTTAAAAAAATTCAAAATATAATCTAAATATATAAATAAATTAGTCAAAATCTAGTTTTCAATTAAAAATAGTATTTTCACTTTTCATCAAAAAATAAACCAATTCACCCTTAGATAATTTTTAAGTACTGATTTAAAAAATAAAATTTACTTTTTAAAATAGAATTTATAAAAATTTTAGAAATTATATTTAAAACAAGTGCACCATTTAAAGGTTGTAAAACTACCTTTTAGAATAATACATCTTTTTAGGTATATAACTGGATTTATTCTTATATCTAATATAAAAAACACATGTGATGAATATTAAATAGTATATTGAATATAATATATATATATTTATATTTATATTTATATTTAATTAATATAATTAATAAAAATTGGTTAGTTCGTTTTATTGAGGTAAAACATGTTTTTTCATGGAAAAATATTTTTTTTAGAAAAGGAATTTATTTATGTTCAAATAGTTCATACTTTCATTTCTAATTAATTTCTTACCAAAAAATTAATTTTTTAAACATGCATAAACCATATTTTAATAATTTAGTTAGCACTTTTCATAACTTCCATTCTAATTTCTAGGTGATAACTATACTAGTATTTTAATAATACGAGACGTTTAATTTAAACCTAGTGTTGTGTGTAACACAAGATATGCTTGGTGTTGCGTGTAATGAAATCTAAGACCAGTATAGAATTTTTTTTAAAAAAATCTAAACTTGGTGTTGTGTGTAATGAAATATAAACATGGCATGACATATAAAACAAGATAATATCAGTGTTACATGTACTGAAATCTAAACTCAATGTTTTGTGTAGCACAAGCTTAACTTGGTGTTGTGTGTAAAGAAATATTAACTTGGTGTAGCGTGGAATAAAAACCATCAAATAATTTTAATTTTTTCAAAAAAATTCATAAAAATCTAGGTGTTATATAAATTAAATCTCTCAATAAGGATGTTAGTAATCTAAATAAAGGTGAAAATGAGTTTCATAGTATGCATAGTGATAATATCAAGGAGATCAAAATCCTTAAATTAAAGGTGGATGTGTAAGAAAGAATTTTGAAGGAGTATGAAGAAAGGATAGATTCTAAGAAATAAGAACTTAACATGGATGTATAAATTTTTATTAAAGCTTAAATACCCAAATAAAGATGAATAATTACCATGATAAAGCTATGAATATGAATAATGATGAATCTCATTTACTATATTAAAAAACATGAAATATAGTTTTTCTAATAGTATAGGTCCTAAGAGTCAATATTGGTAAACCTAGGTTAAGAAAAAACATAAAAAGAAGACTATTATATTAAAGGGAGTTGAGAATAATCAGAATAATCAAGTCTTTTGAAAACCATATATGAAGGAAATTAAAACTATAACAAGAAAAGAAGAATAATTTTAGGGACATACTCCACAGTTTCATGGAAGAAATATCTTGAGAGGATACTTTTGGAGTTGTGGAACTTATGGAATGAAATCATATGGTTATTGGTATAATATTTCTCTCTCTTGAAACAAAAATTATGACTAAACTAAGGAGAGGTATCCTAAAATTTGAAGAAACAAATATGTGAGGAAATATAATGTCAATGGAACACCCCCATGGTACTTATATAAAAAAGTTTTTATGGAATTAAGATGATATATATAAGACGTATCCATCAAGTTAATCATGAAGAATAGTGTATGGACATGAATCTAGGTAAAAAATAATATATTTCAAAAAGAAAGTAGAACTAATATATATATAAGGATGATAAGTCTATTTTTGTCAAAGTTTCACTCAAATTCAACTAGAATATAATTACATTAAAAATTGATAGTGGTTTACAATCCTACATGAATGGAGATACCAAAATATTGAAAAAAGTAGAAGAGAAAGAGGGCAGTGCTATGACTTTTGGTAATGAGAGCTCCATAAAGATTAATAGAATGGACTCATCTGAAATTGAGTGACATATGTTGAATTTATAATAAGTTTTATTTGTTGATGGTCACATGAAAAACTTTTTGAGTGTGATTCGACTCTATGATGATGATAATGAGGTGATTTTCAAGTAAAATAATTTTCTAATTAAAAGTATTAAAGATTTAATGATCATTATAAAAGGAGAAATAACTAGTGGGAATATTCTTCAGATAGGTGACCCAAGTAATTCCTAGTATCTTTGTGTGAAGGAAGAAAATAATATATCTCATAGAATAATTGGCTATCTCAAAAAAAATAACGTAATAATAGTTTCAAAAGAAAATTTTGTGATAGATTTAACCAAGTTGAGTGTAGATATATATCTTATTTTCTCAACCTATCAGAAGGGGAATATGGTTCAATGAAATCATAAAAGAGTGAAGATACAATAAAATAAAACACATGGGTTGATTCAACTAGATATTTATAAACCCTTGAGAAACTATTCCACAACATGTTACCTATATTTTGTTACATTAATATAGTAATTTACAAAACTGACAAGAGTATTGTTCATTAGACACATTTATAAGTATTGGAAATGTTTAAAATTTTTAAAAGAGAGGTTGAAAGAGAACTTGGTGTTCACATCAAGAATATAAGGATTGATATTGGGATCTAATTTATTAGTAATTATTTCAAATCCTATCTTATAAAATATGTAAATAATAATCAATATAGAACCCCCTAAACACATTATAATAATGGTGTTTTTGAGAGAAAAAATAGAAGAATTGTTGAAATGTTAAGAATAATACCAACTGAGTTTGAAAGATCAAAATTTTTCTAGAGAGAATCTATGTTCATGGTTATACATATTCATAATTGGTGATAATTAAGGCCAAATTCAAATATGACATCATATTATATGTGTTTTAAATAGATGAAAATAATGAGATATTTCAGTTTCTTTCACATCCCTTTCATTATTATAATCAAAGACTCTAATCCGAGAAAATTTGATAAGAAGGATGAATAGGGTATCATTATTAGATATTTATCCAATGGAAAAAGGATATAGAAGTTATAATAAAATAATTTATAAAGTAATGGAATGTTATGATTCACAAATCATTTAAAACCAACCTAAAAATGTATTCTAGATGTTTATATTTTTTAATTTTTTGTAGAAAACACAAAGTATATTTATGGTAAATACAACACTATATAGGCTGAAACTGAGTTTCAACCTATTAAAAATGAATTTAATTAGGATTGTAATGAGGAAGAGTCTTTTAAAAATGAAAGAAAGTATCATAAGTTGAAGAATCATCCATAGGGAAATAACATAATTAGAAATCTAAGTGAACCTTCTAAAAAAAAGAAATCAAATATATGAGTAATATAGAGAAACTAACTAGATTATGGATGAGATTTGATAATCAAACTTCACTTACCACTAAAATTAAGCTCCAAATAGTGGTTAACACATTCAAGTATCAATAATGTATTAGTGATAAAGATGAGGTACTAGAATAGATAGAGATGAATTCTACTTAGTCACTATCTCAAGACCTTATAATAAAAATACAATTCAGACCAAGTGGGTATTTCAGAACAAGATGAATAGTTAAGGAAAAGTCATCAGAAAAAAATCTAGTTTGTTTTTAAGGGATAATATCAAGTTAAGGGTGTTGATTTTGAAGATACCTTTATTCAAGTTTCAAAATTATCATTTATCGGAATGGTCCATGTAATTATATCTAATAATTAGTATAAAATTTATCTAATAGATTCCAAATCTTCCTTAAATGTTGATCTAGAAGAAGTATATATTTTATAGAATGTTCTCTTCTTGATAATGATGTATCTAGAGTTTATAATTATATGGGTTGAAATAGGACCCATTGGATTGGTATTTATGTTTGCGAAACTATTTAAAAGGGATAAAAATCACTACAGGAAATGTGTACAACATCTTTATATTGATGAAATTATGTCATATACACTCATTGGAATTGTATATATTGATGAAATCATCTTCTAAGGTCATCAATAGAGTGATTTTCATGTATTTTAAAAATAATTTATGTATATATTTTTGATTTCTATGACATGGATGCTAAGATACATTTTGGAATTACAAGTGTTTCAATGAGAAAATTTTATCTTATTATCCCAAGATAAGTATAATAAAGAATTATTATAGAAATTTGAGATGAAGGACCTAAAACTAGTGTCTGTACCCATTTAAGTGAGGATAAAAACATCTAAATATAATGACATCAAGGGTGTTAATCAAAGTCATTTCAATTTTTTTTGGGAAGTTTGTAATAATTCACTATATATAGACCTGATATTATCTATTCTATTATTTTCTGTGATATATATTAGAGTTATTCAAATTAATCACATCTAATTGATGAAAGAAGGGTCCTTTAATATATCAAAGGGACTATGATTTATTGGCACTTATAAAAGAAATAAAAGAATATAAACTAGAATAAATTTTATAATGCAGATTGGAAACATGATTGTGATAATAAAAGGTCCACTTTAGGTGGATTTTTTCTATTGGGATATGACTGTGTGAGTTGGAATTGTAAGTAATAAAAATCAATCACATTAGGTACTACAAAGGATGAAAATATTTTTACTAATTATTCTTGTACATAGAAGATTTTAATGAAGGATAATCTTGATAATTTAAGGGAGAAGATAAAAAAACCTATCATAATTCATTGTGACAATCAATATTCTATTTATCTTTAAAAAAATCCTATTCAACACTACATGTTTAAGAATATTGATATCGGGTTTTATATCATCATGTAGATAGTTTCCAATTATGATAATAAAATGGTATTTATCCCAAATCAAAACTAATTGGATAAAATTTTCACCAAGGATTTCCCTACCACACCATTAAGAACCTTTTATATTCCACCTAATGAGACTTGGATTATTTTTTCAAATGTGGAGAAGCATATTCATAACTCTTTACTTGGAAGATACATTTTTTCCTTCACAAAGGGGGATAAGTTGTATATACTAGGGGATTAAATTTATATCTTTAAAAATTATTAATTTAATGGATGTGTTTATTGTGAAAAAGAGAAGTTATTTGATGTGGTGAATTCCTAGATTGAGGGGGAGTGCATCTTGTTACTTGTATACAAAATTTCTTATCATCAACAGATAGAGTTATCTAAAAAAACTAATTTAACATGTGTTGTGGTGTGAATATGTTTTCAACATGAAAAAGGATATGATTTGGGGTCTCTTGAATGATAAGTTTATTTTTAAGATAGATTTGATTGAGTTTGATAATAAATAAAATGGGGGATACTGAAGTACCATTGGAATTGTTGATAGAATTGTATTTATTTGTAAACAATTTATTAGATAATGAAGAGAATGTTTTAGTACATGTTTGATTTTTTTTATTTCTTGAATATGGATGAAATGGTTTGTAGAGGCTCTAATTTTATCTAGTGAAGTTATGGTAATCTGTATAGAAGTTGATTGTCATGACCCGCCTTCACCAAAAGGAGGGAAGGGTCAGTAGACTGCCAGACCCTTCCTTCTTTAAGTTTAAGGAGAGATAATGACCCCCCGAAACCCGCCTTTAATAGTTCCCGAAGTGGCAAATAGAACCAAGGGTATAGAATCACACACTAAATGTAAGGCATTACCCTTTTTCTATTTTATAGGATCGGGAGATAAGATGATGAATCCCAATAACACCAAAAGTAAAAGAAAATTAAATCCAAAAGTAAACCATTCCCACATGCATGTTCTAAAGGTAAAATCCACGAAGTACAAAAGTGACTACAAGGGTAAGTACCAAAGAAGAAAAAACAACAACTACAACTACCCCAAAGGTCTGAGCTAGTAAGGTCCTACGTGATCCCTGAAGTCCTCTTAGAATCCTAAAAGTAGTTTATATACGTAGGGTGAGCATACAAGTACACTCAGTAGGGAAAACCAAAGACTCTCATGCACAAGTGGGAGAACGTACTAAAGTCCCGTGGGAAAAAGGAGTAAACCAAACACCTAACAAGGTAAACTATCAACCCAAGCCTCACCAATGCACACTCCCTAAATAACGCAAGTCAAGTAATATATATAATAAGAGAACATCGATGTTTGGGTACCATGCGCCACTTTCCCACTGGTAATTGAGACATCCTACGCATCGAACCAATCCTGAAATTATCGCCGCAGTCCCACTGCCACACCCGCCTGCACACACCTGGGTCACAACCACATGCAGTCCCACTGCCGAATCCCACCCGCAAACACCTGGGCCACAACTGTCACACGTAACCATGCCTGAAAACACCTAGGCCAGACCAACCACTACCACACCCGAAGACACCTGGGCTAGAAGATCCACTGCCACGCTCGAAGACACCTGGGCCTCATCCCGAAGATACTTGGGAAACTAACTGGTCGCACACACCTATGCCATAACCACCACACCACCCCTCCCAAAGGTTATTGGGCTAATAATGGACCACAGGCCATCACAGCGTGCCCGAAGATACTTGGGCTATCTGGGAAAGGGAGCAGAAAAGGAGCTAATAACCAGCCACTAATAATAGTGTTGGAAAAAACACCCTCCCCCATGAAATGGGGGTGTTCGACACTAAGTGCTCAACTTGGGTGGGGTGCGAAGAAGAAACACAAAAATACAAGTATATATATAGGTAACAAGCACTCCCCAAAGTTTAGGTTTTTCATCCAGCCTAAGGAATGAAAATAACACTCATGTCCGAGTCAAAACTCATACCAAACGGAAACCCATTGTCCCATCCTTGTTTTCGTGTTCAGTAATGATGTTTAATTAAGTTCTGAACCTACTTGGGCAACTAGTAAGCATAGGCACGAGTCCAGGAAAACAAACAGTCAAGCATTAGCTATAACATCCACCCCAGTTCTCTCGTAAAGCCACAACAACCAAAGAAAATCCTAAGCTACAACCCCGTGTCCAAAATCCAGAATCCAAGGTTACTCAACAACAGAGGATTCCACCCCAATTCTTGATATAATCAAGGTAACCACCCGACCTTAAAGTCACAACCATTGGAAGCATAACACAGGGGATCCCATCCCCAATTTCACAACCATCGAGAGCATAACAACAGGGGATCTCATCCCCATCCACATCACCCAACAATTGGCCCATGAAAGAAAAGAAAACAACCAACCACTACCACCAACACAAAGCAGGTACATGCCGGTACTTTCAGATTTAAACGATTTAACACACTCCATGATTTCAATTTCCATGTGCTTTAACCGGGGTTATCACAGAAGGATTGATCCTAGTGGCTCAATTTATTTAGCCGGATATACATGATTAACCAATTTCATTTTTTTACAGCAGGAGTTCACAATTACAAATAATCCATTTAAAACATCACCAGGGGTTCATTAGTGCACAGATAAAGACCACCAACAACCATGATTTTCAGTAGGCGTAAGCCCGCAAAATTCAGAAAAGAAGATCATAAAATAGAGCAGCGTCATCAATCACATCCCCCCTTGATTCTTTATATAATCCGTTCATTATCTTTATTTGTGTTTGGTTCATTCAATTCTACATAATCTAAAGCATTTCCACCCCGCATGATACACAAAAGAGAGAGGCGAAGGAGAAATTCCATACTTCTTGATCAACGATCAATGCTGAGCCTGGGCGCGAAACTTCACCGATAGTGATGCGGCTCGCCTGAACAAAAAAAGTGGCTCGTCTGAACGAAAAGTGGATCGTCTGAATGAAGGGTACTCTAGCATAGGGTGAACGATAAAAGAACCCCACAACAAACCCTTTTGTTTATACGGCTGGGGACGGTTGAGATTAGAACGTGAAACCGTGTAAGGCGTGGGGTCATGGGTTGACCACGCGGCCCACACGTCATTAAAGGGTCGGGCAGTTTAAACCGATGCACACACCAGGTTAATTCATTAAATATTTAATTAAAACATTTATGGGTGTTACTGGGCTTTAAAAAAATCTTAAAGGGGGTCAAAATAGGGTTTAAAACCCAATTCACGCAAAAAGGAGCACTATTGGAAAGAACCCATGGGGGTAGGTGAGAGCCACCGGTATCCGAGCTACCGGTAGACAGAGCTACCGGTAGGTTGCAGCTACCGGTAGACCGAGCTACAGGTAGGCTGCAGCTACCGGTAGACCGAGCTACCGGTAGACAGAGCTACCGGTAGCTGCAGCTACCGGTAGACCAAGCTACCGGTAGACAGAGCTACCAGTAGGCTGTGGCTACTGGTAGACCGAGCTACCGGTAGGCCTGCTACTGGTAGGCTAAGGCTACCGGTAGGCCTACCGTTATGCAAAACTTCACTAAGATTCCCAGACCAGAAACCCAACATGATATTTTCACATAGTAATGGGCCCCTAAAACCCGGGCCATTACATCAAATACCTCTTAAACGATTCTCGTCCTTGAGAATCAAAACAACCCAGAAGGAAAGAGAGGGTCTGAACAACCACCTCGAAAGATACCTCTTAGGAGTGAACCTCATGTTAACTAAAAGCGCCCTTCTGTCAAGAACCAAGAAACATATCATGTCAAACTGCCCAGGCATGTGGGGGATTGGGGAGTCTCCTTCCCCATGTCAAGATATTATCCGATTTGGGCGGCACTGACTCGCCCACACGGGTTTAATCGCATCCACCTTAATGCGTCTTGATTAGTGGTCGGGTTCTCTCCTCCCCCATATCCAGGGCTTTTCACACACATTCAGAGGAAAGAAAACCAGTACATTTCATAGACAAAAAGACAAAACGTTCTACCACAACAGGTACAACAAGGAAAAAAAACTCAAAACAACTCTGGGTACTGGGTACACATTTGTGCTTCCCTCTCCCACGTACTCTCCCCAAGCACACCATGTCTCCACAACACACGAACCAAGGGAATTGTTTTCCCACGAAGCACCTTCTCCTTGCGATCCTCGATCATCACTAGTCTCTCCACAAAAGTCACATCGTCCTCAATGACCAGCTCACCCCAATCAAGGACGTGTGAATCGTCGTGCAGATACCGATGGAGTTGGGACACATGGAAGACATCATGTATCCTCAGTAGCGGCGGTGGTAATGCTAGCTGATAATCCACTTCTCCGACCCGTCACAACACTTCGAAGGGCCCGATGAACCTAGGAGAAAGCTTACTCCCCTTACTGAACATCCTTTTTCCACGCCGAGGTGAGACCTTCAAGAATATGTGGTCTCCAACCTCAAACTCCAAGGGCCTCATCCTGGTATCAGCATACGACTTCTGTCGGTCCTGGGATGCCTTCATCCTTTCCCGTATGAGTTGAACCTTCTCCGTCGTGCTCTGCACCACCTCCGGGCCAAGGATTCCCACCTCTTCGACTTCGGTCCAACACACTGGTGAGCGGCATGGCCTCCCGTACAAGTCTTCAAACGGGGCCATACCAATGGTAGAGTGGTGGCTATTATTACAGGAAAACTCTACGAGGGGAAAGTATCGTACCCATGATCCTCCTGAGTCTAGAAAACATGCCCGCAACATATCCTCCAAGGTCTGGATAGTGCACACTGTCTGTCCATCTGTCTAGGGATGGAAATCAGTGCTAAGGCGCAGCTAGGTGCCAAAAGCATGCTGCAATCCTCTCCAGACTCGCGAGGTAAACCGTGCGTCCCTATCCGAGACTATAGACCTCAGAACTCCATGAAACCACACCACCTCATCCACGTACCTTCATGCCAAAGGATCCACTACACTCAACTCCCTGATCGCCAGAAAGTGAGCTGACTTCGTCAACCGGTCCACTACCACCCATATGGCATCGTATCCCCCTTGGACCTTGGGTAGTCCCATGACGAAATCCATCAAGATGTCGTCCCACTTCCACTCGGGGACATCTAGAGACTGTAGTAGGCCGCCTGGAACTCGGTGTTCAGCATTCACTTGCTGACACACTAAGCACTTGGCCACAAACTCTGCCACTGCTCTCTTCACTTCGGGCCACCAAAACTGTCTCTTCAGTCCCTGGTACATCTTGGAAATTCTTGGGTGTACCTCCAGGGGTGAGTTGTGGAATTCACTGATAACCTTTCCGTGCATCGCCTCCGGAACAAATAGCTTTCCCTGGAAAGGCATCCGGTTTTGGCCATCCTCCGTCCATCCTTTCGGGGCATTTCCCTCGTCAACTCGGTCGCGCATCACTTCGCACTCTGGGTCTCCCCACTGAGACTACTCCACTTTCTAAAACAGAGATGACTACACTATCATCTGATACAAGAAACCTCTACTACTATCCATCCTCACATCTAGGTGTAAGGTAGCCAACTCCTCCATCTCCTTCCAGGCATCCGCTGACTCTCAGACCGCCTCCTTCTGCGTCCTCCTGCTGAAGGCATCGAACACTACATTTCCCTTTCCCTCAGTATAAGAGATCTCGAAGTCGTAATCCTAGAGGAACTCCACCCATATCCTCTATCACAAGTTTAGGTCTCGCTGGGAGAAGATATACCTCAAGATTTTGTGATCTGTGTAGAACACAAAGCATTCTCCAATGAGGTAGTGCCGCCATAACTTTAACGAAAAAACGACCGCTGCAAGCTCCAGGTCGTGGGTGGCATAATTACGCTCATGAGGGCATAGCTTCCTGGACCCATAAGAGATCACCCCTTGTCGCTGCATCAACACACATCTGAGGACTTGTCTTGATGCATAACAGAACACCTCATACGCCACCCCTTCTTCTGGAAATCTCAGCACTAGGGAACTAACCAACTTCTCCTTCAGATAGCTAAAGGATGACTCACACTGCTCACTCCACATGAAAACCTGGTCTTTCTTGGTTAGGGCTGTCAAAGGGGCTGCAACTCGGGAGAAGTTGGGTACGAACCTCCGATAGTAACCTGTCAGCCCGAGGAAACTATGGACCTCTACCACATTCTTGGGTGCTTCCCAAGAAACAACCGCCTTAGCCTTTGATGGGTCCACCGATACCCCCTGCTTGGACACCATGTTCCCGAGGAAGTGCACTTCTCATGTCCAGAATTTGCATTTCGACAACTTCCCATAGAGCTGGTGCTGTCGGAGGACCTCCAAAACCATCCTCAGGTGCTTTTCATGGTCCTCCTATGATCTCGAATAGATCAGGATATCGTCGATGAACAAAACCACGAACCGATCCAAGTACTCCTAGGAGATGGAGTTCATAAGACCCATGAACACAGTCGGGGCATTCGTAACACCGAAGGGAATGACCACGAACTCGAAGTGTCCATATCTGCACCTGAACGCCATATTCGGGATGTCACTTTACTTCACTCTTAGATGGTGATACCCAGACTACAGGTCGATCTTTGAGAACCATCCTACCCCTTTCATCTGGTCGAAACGATTGTCTATCCTTGGAAGAGGGTAGCGATTCTTGATCGTCACCTGATTCAGCCTCTTGTAGTCTATGAACAACCTGAGACCACCATCTTCCTTCTTTGAAAACAAGACTGGAGCACCCCACGGTGATGCACTCGGTCGAACATAACCCCTCTTCATTAGATCGTCAATTTGGATCCGCAACTCCTATAGCTCTGAAGGTGCCATCCGGTAAGAAGCCATCGAGATCGGACGAGCGCCAGACTGCAGGTATATCCCGAACTCGATATCACATCAAGGGGGTAGAGTCGTCACCTCCTCAGGGAAGACGTCCATAAACTCACGGACGATCTCTATCACCTCCACCATTTCAACATCTATTGACTCCGTTGACAGCTCGGCTAACAAGGAGAGGAGGGGTTCCTCTCACCTGCTTCCCTTCTGATTGCTCCACTATCCAGTGAAGGTAACATGTCGGCCGCCCAAGTCTGAGAACAAAACCTTTCCTTGGAAACAGTCGATGACGACACACACAGAGAATAGCCAGTCGATGCCTAGGATGACATCGTATGACTGTATCTGTAGCAGAAGAAGATCCCTAACTGACTGATGTGGCCCTATCATCAGTCTGCATCCCCGACAAACAAACAAAAATTCGGTCTGACCTCCGACTGGTGTGCTCAACACCAGGGACACTGGAAGTCTCTCAACATCTATACCCAAGGCACTGGCTAGACTAGGTTCAAAAAAGGAGTGAAAAGATTTGGTATCGAACAAGGCATAAGCAAGGGTACTGAACAAACTGATCGTACCTCGAACAACCTCCGGCCCTGTTGGAACTGCTGCCTCCACGATGTGTAGCTGTCCACACTAAGCTCCTATACCCCTCAACTGTCGGACACCTCCCCGACCGCGCCCCAGTCGAGGTCCCTGAAGAGCGCCCTGAGGTCGGCCTCCTCCTCCTATGTCTTCCCTCGGAGGATCGGGAGCTCACTGTCCCTGTTGCTGCTGCTGGAAAGTCCTGGTTGGAAGCTGCTGCTGGGGCGGGTGCTGGGGATGTCCACCACCACAGTATTGTACCCGGTCCGGGCACTGACTCTGGAGATGTCCAGGGCTCCCACAGATGAAGCACCGCGGCCCTGGGCCCGACGAAAAAGGGCGAGGAACAGGGGACCGGAACTGAAACTGCTGCAGCCTGATCCATGCTGGTCGGAACCTGGAGGGCCCTGACGCTAGAGGCCTGGTGCTGATGGCCTTCCCCTTAGATGGTCCCAGCTAGATCCCCTCTCATGACACTCCTCCTAGAGCGTGCATCATCTCCACCACTTCGGCCTTCTTCTGGACCTCCAAGTACATTGTTAGGGTAAAGGGGGAAACAACATACTGGAGGGAGGGTCGAAGCGCCTCCTCCAAATGTCTTTCTCGAGACTCCTCATCAGGAAAGAGGTCCAGAGAAAAATGTAGGAGGTCCTTGAACTTGATTCCTAGCTCCCTCACTGACATACTCCCCTTTTCGAGGGAGATTAGCTCATGTCTCTTTTCTTCCTTCATCATCAAGGAGAGGAATTCCGCCCGGAACTCCCTCTCGAAATCAGCCCATGCCACCTCAGTCTCTCTCCTATCCCCCAGGTAAAGCATCCACCACTGATGCGCCACTCCCCGCATCTGGCTAATGGCCAGAGGAACCCAGTACTCGGTCAGAGCCCGGATCAAGATGAAGGCTACCACCAGCTCCTCTAGCTAGCTCTCCGTCTTCATGTCAGAGGTGCTTCCCTCATACTTCTCGAGGGTCTGTCGTTGGAAGGCCCGAAGTGTCTTCTGCCACTGGTCGTCCTCCTCCTCTCGATCAACTCTTTTTCGATCAGCCAAGGTATTCTCTGGGGCCTCGATCGCCTGTACCACACGTGGTCACCTTCCAGGTGCCATAGTTTCAAGGTAAACAAGGAATGCCTAAGCCCAAGTAGTGCATAATATTGTCTTTAAATCTTCTTAAACTTTTTTTTATTCTTAATTCCCAAAAAACCCCAGAAACACGAGAAAACAAGTCATTATGATGCATGTACCTTTCCTAGGGTCTCTCTACCCTGCAATCAGTATGGCCTTACTTGGTCGTTCTGTAGGTCCAGAGTCCTTGCATCAGATCACGGGGGGCCCTAAAATCCCGTGTCCTAGCCGGTCTTCCCTGGACTAATTCACGCACCAAGTTTCCCCAACACTGTTGCCCTACCATCCCAAGAAATCCTCACTGTGCCTAACTCCAGACTCCATCCTATCTCTCAACCATCACCTCTGATACCATTCTGTCACGACCCGCCTTCACCAAAAGGAGGAAAGAGTCAGCAGGCTGCCAGACCCTTCCTTCTTTAAGTTGAAGGAGAGATAATGAACCCTAAAACCCGCATTCAATAGGTCCCGGAGTGGCGATTAGCACCAAGGGTATAGAATCACACACTAAATGGAAGGCATTTACCTTTTTTTGTTTTATAGGATCGGGAGATAAGATGATGAAACCCAAAAACACCAAAAGTAAAAGAAAAGTAAAGCCAAAAGTAAACCATTCCCACATGCATTTTCCAAAGGTAAAATCCATGAAGTACAAAAGTGACTACAAGGGTAAGTACCAAAGAAGGAAAAACAGCAACTGCAACTACCCCAAAGGTCTGAGCTAGTAAGGTCCTGCGCGATCCCTGAAGTCCTCCTAGAATCCTGAAAGCAGTTTATATACATTGGGTGAGCATACAAGTACACTCAGTAGGGAAAACCCAAGACTCTCGTGCACAAGTGGGGGAACGTACTAAAGTCCCGTGAGAAAAATGAGTAAACCAAACACCTAACAAGGTAAAATATCCACCCAATCCTCACCAAGACACACTCCCCAAATAACGAAATTCAAGTAATATATATAATAAGAGCACATTGATGTTTGGGTACCCCTTGCCACTTTCCCACTGGTAATTGAGACATCCTACGCATCAAACCAATCCTGCCATTCTCGCCGCAGTCCCACTGCCACACCCGCCCGCACACACCTGGGCTACAACCACACACAGTCCCACTGTCGAATCCCACCCACAAACACCTGAGCCACAACTGTCACACGTAACCACACCTGAAAACACCTAGTCCAGAACAACCACCACCACGCCTGAAGACACCTGGGCTAGAAGATCCACTGCCACAACTGAAGACACCTGGGCCTCATTTCGAAGATACTTGGGAAACTAACTGCTCGCACACACCTGGTCCATAACCACCACACCACCCCGACCGAAGGTTCTTGGGATAATAATGAACCTCAGGCCATCATAGCCTGCCCGAAGATACTTGGGCTATCTAGGAAAGGAAGCAGAAAAAGAGCTAATAACCAGCCACTAATAATAGTTTTGGGGAAAACACCCTCCCCCATGAAATGGGGGTTTTCGGAACTAAGTGCTCAACTTGGGTGGGGTGCGAATAAGAAACACAAAACTAAAAGTATATATATAGGTAACAAGAACTACCCCAAGTTTAGGTTTTTCAGCCAGCCTAAGGAACGCAAACAACACTCAAGTCCGAGTCACAACTCATACCAAACGGAAACCCATTGTCCCATCCTTGTTTTCATGTTCAGTAATGATATTTAATTAAGTTATGCACCTACTTGGGAAACTAGTAAGTATAGGCATGAGTACAGGAAAACAAACAGTCAATCATTAACTATAACATCCACTCCCAGTTCTCTCATAAATCCACAACAACCAAAGAAAATCCTAAGCTACAGCCCCGTGTCCAAAATCCAGGAGCCAAGGTTTATCAACAATAGAGGATTCCACCCCAATTCGTGATATAATCAAGGTAACCACCCGACCTTAAAGTTACAACCATAGGAATCATAACATAGGGGATCCCATCCCCAATTTCACAACCATCGAGAGCATAATAACAGGGGATCCCATCCCTATCCACATAACCCATCAATCGACCCGTGAAAGAAAAGAAAACAACCAACCACTACCACCAACACAAAGCAGGTCCATACTGGTACTTTCAGATTTAAACGATTTAACACACTCCATGATTTCAATTTCCGTGTGTTTTAACTGGGGTTATCACAGAAGGATTGATCCTAGTGCCTCAATTTATTTAGCCGGATATACGTGATTAACCAATTTCCTTTTTTATTGAAGGAGTTCACAATTACAAACAAGCCATTTAAAACATCACCAGAGGTTCATTAGTGCACAGAGAAAGACCACCAACGGCCATGATTTTCAGTAGGTGTAAGCCCGCAAAATTCAGAAAAGAAGATCATAAAACAGAGCAGCGTCATCAATAACAACCCCCCTTTCGTTCTTTATATAATCCATTCATTATCTTTATTTATGTTTGGTTTATCCAATTCTATAGAATCGAAAGCACTCCCACCCCGCATGATACACAAAATAGAGAGGTGAAGGAGAAATTCCCTACTTGTTGATTAATGATCGATGCTGAGCCTGGGTGTGGAACTTCACCGATAGCGATGCGCCTCGCCTGAACAAAAAAAGTGGCTCGTTTGAACGAAAAGTGGCTCGTCTGAATGAAGGGTACTCTAGTGTAGGGTGAACAAGAAAAGAACCCTACAACGAAACCTTTTTTTTATAAGGACGGGTACGGTTGAGATTAGAACGTGAAACTGCGTAAGGCGCGGGGTCGTGGGTTGACCACGTGGCCCCACACGTCATTAAAGGGTCGGGCGGTTTAAAACGACACACACACCAGGTTAATTCATTAAATATTTAATTAAAACGTTTATGGGTGTTACCCGGCTTTAAAACAATCTTAAAGGGGTCAAAATAGGGTTTAAAACCCAATTCGCAGAAAAAGGAGCTCTACTGGAAAGAACCCATGGGGGTAGGCGAGAGCCACCGGTAGCCGAGAACCACCGATGGCTGACAGAAATGGGTAGCTGAGAGTTACCGGTGGCTGTCAGCGACCGGTAGCCGAGCTACCGGTAGACAGAGCTACCGGTAGGCTGCAACTACCAGTAGACCGAGCTACTAGTAGACAAAGCTACCGATAGGCTGCAGCTACCGGTAGACTGAGCTACTGGTAGGCTGCAGCTACTGGTAGACCGAGCTACCGGTAGATAGAGCTACAAGCTACTGATAGACATAGCTACTGGTAGGCTGTGTCCATCGGTAGACTGAGCTACCGGTAGGCCTACCGTTACGCAAAACTTCACTGAGATTCCCATACCAGAAACCCAACATGAGATTTTTACAAAGTAATGGACCCCTAAAACCCGGGCCATTACATTGATAAAATGGAAAAATCATGAACCCTATACACTTTATAATGTTATGATCTTCATATAGTTGTCCATGTAACGTCATATGTTTTTTTTTGGAAAAATATATGGTTGTTTTGAGTTCATCATATGATTTTATAGTGAACCTCATAAGGTGCCGAGACTTTATAAGTTATGAATATTTTGTATGGTAGATGAATCACATGAGATGTTTCAAACCTATAAGAATTGTTCTACATAAGATGATTTCTTTATAATATATGTGAAACATGTATGATTACGATTGAAAAATTTCACATAATATGATATGTAGAGATTGTAGGATATGTATAGCCCATAAAACTTAAGGCCCTCATAATTTTATATCACTATATATGATAATTTATTTCATAATATGTGTTCATTTTATATGATAACTTAGTTTAATAAGGTATTGAAAGATAGAAATATGAAAATGATATACTGTGTTTTGTTTCAAAAAATACCAAAAGATCAGTCAAACATAGTTATTCTTGCCAAATTTTAAGGAGAATTAAATGTTTATTAGATAAGGGAAATATTATGTGATATTCATGAAGATATAAAATTTAAATATTTTAAATAATTCATGGATGATAAAACTATAATGGTTGAAATTTATATCCCCAATTCAAACTACTATTTTGAGTGGATTATCTATGATTAAATATTAAGGAATTTCCATAAAACAACTGTGAAAATATTTTTCACAAACCTTTAGGAAATATAAAATATATAAATGAAGAGAAATGAGGTTTTATTGATTTTAGAGAAGAGGCTGAAACGATGCTACAAAATTTATTTGTATTGAGGAGAGATAAGAACTAATGAACATGACCAATATTTCATCTGAGTATTTGGAAGTGGAGGAAAGCTAGTTCCATTAACATTAATCCATGAAACTTCGACTGAAAAGGAAATAGGTCATTATCATGCATTTATTCCCTCATGCATCATAATATCATCATGAATAATAGTTTGAGGAAGATAATATATTGCTAATATATCAATACTATTATGACAGCTGAAGTATTTCTTAAAGTATATCTATTCTTTGATGCTTAAGCATCTGGTAGATATTTTAAGATCTGATTAAAAATTAAGAGTGAGGGAGGAATCCTAAAAAATAGGCTGTTCAAGTATAAATAATACCATACAATTTTTTTGGGAAGTGGATGGAACCTTCCCATTTCTAAAATTGGATGATTCCTTCTAAAACCTTGTATATGACTTTCATTTTATTTGTGATCACTACAAATTTTGAGTGCTCAGAAAATTCATGGTCTAACATGTAACAACCTGAGATTTTAGTATGTGTTTTCCTTTACATAAATAATTAAATGAGTATCTTATATTTTATGCAATACTAAACTAAAAAATGTGATATATTTTTTATAATATAATATAAACATTAATACATTGTAAGAATATAATGAGAAACACCATTAAAAAATCACAATTGGAGTAAAACCTAAAGTAAATAAAATTTAATAAGTTTATTAAAAATAAAATAATTCCTTACATATTATTATTCATTAAATAAGGATTTATGTGTTTTAATACCTATAAATTGAATAAATTTAATGGTTAGGAGATAAATAATTAATGGAATGTGATAAAAACTATTTAACATAAAAAGAGATATTTTTCAAATAACTTTTTTTTAAAGTTTTTTGTATTTATATTAAACTTAATTGACCATTTATAAAGGATTATTATAATAAAATTTGTAATGTAAAATCAAATAAATTGGAACTCATTATTAATTGTTATGAAATAAGTTTAAGAATACTTTATTTTTAAAAATATATTTTCCTAAAAAAAAATTCATTACATTTTATGTTTTTATTTAATAGTTAAATTATCAAAGTTTAGAATTTGAATTTGTTAAAATTGACATCATTTTTTATTCATAATTTTAAAATTAAATTATGATTAATATTTGATTTTTTTTGAAATGGTTTGTTTTTAGGTGAATAGTGAAAATATTGTTTTTATAAATATCATAAATTTTAAGAAATAATCATGGTATAAGCATGATTTAAATTTTATTGAAAACATTTCTTACCCCCAAATGTATTTAAGAAGTGATATAAATCATTTAAAAATATTATATTGAATTTTGAAACCCATTGTTGGCATTTTGGAACCATAGTAATATTTTATTATAATAAAAAACTATATTGGTCCTTTTCTTTTAATTAAGTATTTAAAATGATCAATTCGGTTTTGGGTTTATTTAAAAGTCAAAAAATATTATTTTTTAATAATAAACCAATAAATTTCATGGTAATCAATACTATACATTATTTTTCGTTTAAATTTATTTTTATGCTTATTTTTTTTAAAAATCTATTTTTGTTTTTCTAAGAACAATTTTATTAAAATTAAATTTTACCACATTTAGAAATTGAATCTATTAAAACAGTTTTCATATTTTTTCTCACATTATTCAAATTTGGTAATAATTTGAATTTCATTTTTAGTTATAAAGAATAGTTACCATGGTAAAAGTTTGTCTCCATGATAAATGTTAGAAGAATTAAAAAGGGGGTTAAACTAAGGGATAAGGACACAAATATAAAAAAACATGTATCAATTAGATTTTTTTAGTGGATCATAAACCTAACTTATAGTGTATTAGGAATTGGGCTAATTTTGTGTAGTTTTACTTGAGTATGTAATTTATTATATATTAATAAATTAATTATTAATAAGAGTGTCACTGCTCTCACTTATATAATAAACCCTTCAACGCCCCACTCATCATAACACATAAAACTTCATATAATAAAAAACTCTTGAAAGACGTCTACTAATCCCTCTTTATTATGTCCTAGAGGTTATAGTCTCACAAAAATTCCAATCTAGGAAGGCTTAACGTGTGACCTAAAGGAGGAAATCCAAGGAATAAGTAATTATTTAAACAGAGTTCTTTCAAGTTTCTTTCTTCTTAAACATCCTCCCAATCTTTTATAACCATAATAAAATAACGAAATAAGAATAATTAATTTACTTAAATATTATTATATTTTATAACAACCATTATCTACTTCCATTCCATCCATTGGAAAATGAAAATATAGCTCGTGTTACGTATAGACAATCGTGTCCATGAATGACTATATCATTTTCCATCCCCACCTTAATTGTATGGTTATAAAAATTTATTTAATGAATAAATATGATATTTATAACATTATTAAGGATTTTTAAATAATTTTTTACATTATATTAATAACATTAACAATAAATTACCATCATAAAAACTAACCACGTAAAACGATCATACCAAGACACTTTCTAAGTAATAACTTCTTACCATCATATTTTATTTGTATCCTTAATTCACCACTTATTAAATTTTATTGATAACTTATTTTCTTAAATAATTAATTTTCTATAAAATTGAAATTATTATAATAAAATAACATGTTCTTACTCATTTATTTGTTATAACATGCTCTTGTTTGAGTCAGTTTTACCACCTATATGAATGATGTCAAAATGTTTATGTAATTAATGAGTAAGTAATTATAGTTAATTGTAATATTATTTAAAATTAATTATTTAAATATTTTTAATGAATATTTAATGATTATATACATATTTTTATTCACTAAAAGATCAATTCTTTTTATGGAATTGAAATTTCTAGAAAACAGGATTTTTAAGATTTCAATGAAAATCATCACCAAAAGTTCCATGAAATGGATATGGGAATCCAGAAATATGTCAAAAACATGAATTATCATATCATGAAAATTATGGAGATGATGAAACCCTGAGTAACAATGATGTACTGGAACTTCCAAAATGAATCATATAAGGGGAACACAACGGTTAACTATTAAATGCCAATTTTAATAACAAATAATTGATATATGGAAATAAAGAATTATAAATGGACGGTATAAAGTAAGATAAATATGAATAAGGATATTATTTATATTAATAATAATCTTAAATTTATTATATAGGGATGTTAGTATGTGTCTAACTAAGAGGAAGTCTAAGGTAGTATTTATTGGGCTCAATTTCCACTCCTTGAGAATTGTTTTATTTTTTACACAATGTTTAATTTTAGATGGTTTTAATTTGATTAAATACCCCATGAATGTTTTAAAGTATATTTTTCATTAAATTTATGGTATTTAAAAATCTAAATTAATTTCTTTCCTTCAATTTCTATTGATTAAATTTTTATAAAATTTATGAACCTGAATCTTCTTTTCAGGTATGTTTTTTTTTCTGGTTGTTTTTGAGAAAAAGAGGAAAATATAGAAATTTTCAAAGTACACGCCATGTACTTTATGAGTTCACACTGGGTACTGCAATGCCGCTTGAAGTCGTGTGATAGCCGTGTCATGGCCACAAACACATCCATGTAGGGGTGACATGGAGGCCACTTAAAGTGGAGTAAGGAAAAGGCGAGTACATGCCGTGTAATCTAAAAGTACACACCGTGTATATTTTGTTTTTCATTAAACGCACCAGGGTCACGTCTGATGGAAAAAAACCACTCCTTCTAGGTTTCGTTCGTCCAAGAGCCCCAAGAATCCACGGATCTTATCCAAACCCTCGAGCCTCCATCCATTATCCGAATCGACTGCTGTCAATTGCGTTGGAACCGCAACAGTAAGATCTTCCTTCTTCTTGAGTTTCATTCCATGATTCCCCCTCTTTCTCAATTTATCTTGGGTTGAACGTTTTAGAAGTTTTTATATATCTTCAAATTTATAAGGTGATTCAAGCCTCGTGGTTCAAGTATATCGATCTCCTAGCACCAAAGTAGGTGGTTTGTGCCTTTTCGTTGAAAGGCCTTGAATATTATGTGAAAATTCCATCAATACCCTTGAACAGGGTATTGTGTTTTTACCATTCTACCCCTATGATATACCTGCCTTGCTTGTATGCTTGTGTATAGGAAGTTTGAATATGAATAAGGTTTAATTTCCATGCTTTGGATGTTTTTCCCATGCATGTTCTATTTACGACCGTTTGGTCACGTTAGCCAGTTTGGCTACTTTGCCTGTTTTCCATACCAGTTACTGTAGGATGGAGGGTTGAATCTTGACATGTTTGTTATGATTTTGATTGGTTATCCAAGTATTTCTATAGGGATACTTTGGATATATTTCATTACTATTCCCTTATCCGACACAGGGTCGTGAGAACCTGGTGTAGTAGACTATAAGGGGATAGACCGAGTTAGCTTCCTCAGAGAGTCTTTGAGCATTAGGCTACAGGGGGGTAGACTGTGTGAGATTCCTCAGAGAGCCTAGGATTACTTTGGGATATAAGAGGATATACTATGTGAGCTACCTTATAGAGCCTAGGATTACATTGGGCTATACGGGGATTGACTCTGTGAGCTTTCTCAGAGAGTCTGCGACTGCTTTAGACTATACGGGGATAGACCGTGTGAGATTACTCAGAGAGTCTTTGTTTTATTTTGAATCACCTTGATATACTAGACTATATGAGGGATTGACCGTGTGAGCTTCCTCAGAGAGTCTTTGTATGACTAGGGATATAATGGGAATTGGCCGAGTGTGCTTCCTCAGAGAGTCTGTGACCTTGGGGATATAAGGGGAATTTACTGTGTGATATTCTCAGAGAGTCCCTGACCACTTTAGAATATAAGGGGAATTGACCGAGTGAGGTTCCTCAGAGAGTCTTATAATTTCCGTACAACCAAACCAGAGGGGTTAGGTTGAGTGTACTACCCAGAGGGTTGTTGGTACTTGTTAGGTAGGACCATAGGGGATGGCTGTGAGTACTTCCTACAGGGTTACCTGTTTGTGCTTAGCTGCTTGATAGTTGTTTCTTGATATTGGAACTGTGGATTTTTTATGGTTTATTATGTTACTATTACTTCTTTATGTACTTTTTACCTGCTATATATTCACTAACTATTAGGCACAAATCTTTGGGTGGTTTCCTACTGGGATTTAGTCTCACACCCTGTTTGGGTCATGCTTTTGGGCCCAAACAGATTATATTGTTTCAGGTATAGATTAGGGAAAGCGCCCTTCAACTTCAGCTACTTGACTTGCTGTGGAGCTGGAGGGCATGGGACCAAGCTTAGGCTTGCGATGCTGAGGATCTGTTTATCTTTTCTTTTGTACTTGTTTTATTAATGTTGTATTTTCAGCATTGTGAATTGTTTGGATGTTTTCCTAGACATATGTATCATGCATCAATTATATATATGTTCTCTAGTTGTTTCTTACTTTTAGTCCTCTGATAATTGCTTTTGTATGGATTATTACTGCTTCCGCTATTATTATTTATTTACTCTCCCACTGTGTTACTCTGCCAATGAGGGCATAGTTTCCCCACTATCACACCCAAGGCCCTCGCTGCTAGTCAGCAGCCTCTGAATTCAGGGAAATGCGCTTGAGGCCATGTGACCAATTAGGTACGGGGTACCTCTGGGTGGCTCCCGGAACCGGGATGTTACATAAAATTCCTAAGGGTTCTTTATCTCAATTTCCATTTCTTGACTCATATTTCAAATTATTCACCCATTATTATTTTACATGACGTAATTACATTAAATTTAATTATTTTATAATAAATATTTTTTTCATGTGATTTAAAATTCTACTTCATGTTCTGTTTCCATGTTCTTTTGATTCATTACCAAACTCGTAAGGGGATTCTTAACTCAATTTAATTTTATTATGTTTTTTAATTAATTGATTATGTTATTAAATGATCATGTGAACTAAAACCACTAATTTTTTTTATATTTTACTTACAATTATTTTTTATTTATATTCATTTATTTGACATAATATTTTTTTTATATTATCACATCACTTTCTATGCTCTTAGTAAGCGTTTTTTCATCCCAATTTCAATTCGTTGATACATGGTTCATATTATGAACATAGTTTCATTTATATAGTTTATATAATACCTCCTTAACATATTCTATCTTGAATAAATTTATAATCATCATATTTTAATTTACTTATAATTATATTTCTTTTAATTGAGTTTTGATTTTAAAATCCGCAAGGTGTTTTATTTTAAATCATTACTTTAAAAGTTTTGAAGTCTT
Source organism: Viscum album (assembly GCA_963277665.1). Classification (NCBI taxonomy): domain Eukaryota; kingdom Viridiplantae; phylum Streptophyta; class Magnoliopsida; order Santalales; family Viscaceae; genus Viscum; species Viscum album. Next base: position 1,071,682,117 of record OY728164.1, read on the forward strand.
TTCCCAAAATATTTTTCTTACATATATATATTATTTATTCTATTTCAAGAATTTTTTCTCTATATTTAAAATATTTTAAATGTAATTTTCAAGTATCTTTTACCTTCTTTACAATGGTTTAAAAATGATTCATTTTAATATTTTTCTCACAGGTTACTTTTGACTTTCTTTACAAAATTATTATTATTTTTAACATTTATTACTAGAACAAAATTTTTCTATATCATGACTATTATTTGTTGTTCAGATTACTTTTTAAGTTTCCATGGGTTTTCAAAGAAAATAGTATTCTCATTGTTCAATGATTTTTTCTTTTAAAATTCATCAAAATAAAATTATATTATTTTTATTAAAATTTTTGAAAAGGCATTTCATTTCACTTATATATATTATTATTTTCTACTCCAAATTTTATTACATAAGTATAGTTTCATTTAAGTATTACATTACTGTTAATTATTTTTCAAATAATGTTTTAAAATTATCATTGAAAACTCATTAAAATAGTTTTGGAAGTGCTTTATAACATCCTATTTGTAAAAAAGTTACAAAATTTTTAAGGAAATTATTTTATATTTTCCGTAACATTTTACTCTCTATCACTAAAGGATCTATCATTTATAGAGTAATTTTAAAAATAAAATATTAATTCTCTTACGATTTAAATCTTTGGATGATTGAATATTTTGAATCTAGCGATCAAATTCTATATTCCATTTTATGTCATACCATATTTATTTAATTATTATTGGTTGAGGGGATTACATGAAACCAAAAAACAACAACAACAACACACACACACCCAGGAACCACAGTGGGTCAAGCCTCATCCCTCTTCATAAGGAATGGTAATAACTCACTAGACCAATTTTATTACAATACATGGATCAAAGGACCTAAGGGATCTAATTTCCATTACATAGCCCTAATTCCCTATGCTATATCATCATGTAATTGTGTCTACACCCCAATCCCACATCATCCATACTACACTTATACAATACCATATGAAAATATAATATAAACTATTTTATTTCCATGGGTTTCTCATATATTTCAACACTATTTAATTTTTCTTATAATCCATTGGGATAATTTTCTAATGATACCATCCACTATCTTTATCTATATGAGTTATGATAATTTTTATTGAAGTTTTCATGAAAACCATATCTTTCCCATAGTTTGATTAAGATATGAAGTAATTATGAATTATCTTATGTTAGTATGGAATAAATATTTATGGATTATCATTAAATTATGGATGGTTCTATTATATACCTCTAAATAATGGGGTAATTTTTTTATATCTAACAAGCTCAAATGGGTACATGTTCAGTTAAACCAATATCAAAAGGTACCTTGGTGGTTAATCCAAGTCTACTATACTTTGGAAATAAGCTTATTTTATCCCATTTTGTGGTGAGTGCCTTTATATTTATCCTTTATTATGATTCCTATTTTTTTTTATTCCACACTCTTATGACACATCCTGATGACTACGTTATCATGGATAAATATTGTTTACTTATGAATCATGTTTTTTTTAGAATATTTAATCCAAAACTTGATGATCTACAATCTATGTGTTTTTTGGTATGAATATATTATATTGTGTTTACACATTTGATTATATTCTAATAACTATATTATTATCTTATGATCACTTATGATATTTGATTGTTAAAGCCTATGTTTACCCATATTGGGTGTTTGAGCTCAACCTTATTATATTTAAATTTCCATATATTATGCATATTTATATCAGGTATGATATGTATAAAAGGATAACATGTGTAGAGAATTTTATTGGTGATGATGGAGACTTTATATAAAATAATGAATTCTTAGGTTGGTGGGAAAATTTCCAATTAAAAGGGGAATAAATGGGTTTTGTTAAGTAAAGGACTTCCCAAATCCTCTACAAATATAAATTTAAAATGCCTTTAGTATGTAAGTGACTCAATATTTGTTGTTAACATTTTAATTATGTATTTTTATGTTTGAGTTTACCCAGTCATCATCAGATCTAGTATGTAAAGAGTATATATTTACCACCAGATCCATGTGTATAGTTCTATGGAATCCCAAAAAAGGGATTATATGTAGCAAGGAGTAGGCTCTCACCCCATAGATGAAACTTGTAAGAAATTATTGTGTGATTCATGCCTTCAATATTCTTTCTTACCGATGTGAAAGATATTCTAACGAGTGAATCTAGAATTTAATAAATCATTGGGGTTTAATTGTAATGAAGAATTTATTAAAAGAGAATATTTTAGTACTAATTAAAATAATAAATACAATATTTATAAAATTATTAAAATTATATAAATAAAAATTAGGTTTTATATTAATAATAATAATGAATAATGACTATAGTAATTTTAATCATCCAAAACATGCAAACAGAGATACCTTTCTTAATTTGAATCTATTTTTAACCAATTGAACTGTATAAATATTATACTAATATAATGATAAATAATATATAACTCAACCATTATAGAGATTATGGAACTATTTAATTATACATTTGACCATGATCAATATACCAATGCAACTTTGGAGAATTTGACCAAACAACCTCAAGTGACCAATGTGAGTAGAAGACTGTAATAAATGAGAATATTTAATAATAAATAAACCTAAAAAAATTAAATATACTTGAAAAAGGTTTTGATTCAAGTATTTAATAAACTTAATTCAATTATTTAGGATATTATACATATGTACTAATCAAGTTGAGACCTAAGGTAAGGGATCTTATGAACTTCCCTCCTCTATTTTAGGTTATTATTTTTCTCTCAAGACCTCACTTTCTCTCGTTATTAATCTGATTTATTTTTTTTAATATTATTTATATATATTACAAAAATGTATAACTAGTTTAAATTACCTTTATTTTATGGTGATATACAAGATTTTATGGTTCCATTCTAAATGTCTTCTTTTAGGAAAACCCAATTAAGGGAAATTGTCTATTACTTATCTCATTTCATGTTCCAATCCAAATAACATTTCATAATATTTTCGGGTTTCTAAAATCAATAATTATTTTATTTAAAACCATTATGGTTCAATTATGGTTTTAAATAAAACACTATGTGCTCTCCATCTTTAAATAATCATTACTCTTTTCTTAAAAACCTTGCATAAGAGGATCACTTCCAAATTTATTTATGCACTCATTTATTATGATCATTCTTCACTTAAACTTAATTTTCATGAACTATGCTTCCTTATATAATTATGAATGTCCAAAAGTTATTAATCCCTTATTCTCATGTGAATATTTATGATATGAAATTTTTTATTCCTTATGATATGATTATATAACCTATATCCTCTTCATGGATTTTTATGATTTTTCCTTGTGAATGATTTTATTATTTGGCACACATATTAATGTCAATTTTATTATTATGATGAGTGAGCCTATAATTATACATCTCCAAATTCATTGGGTAATGTTTTTACCTCATGAGATACTATGTATGGTGCAAAGAAGTTAGCCTATCACACTATTATGATGTCTTGGCTGTAAGCCTTAGCTTATGATTATGATGTAATGTTTTATGTTGTTTCTACATATTTATAATGAAAGGATATTATATTATGATTTTCATTATTCCATGATACCATGATTATGATACTTTTCCTTATGATATTATGATATGTCTCTTGACTCATATGTATTACTTCACCACTATAATTTACTTTGATTATTCTTTTTCTGGGATTTATAGCTCACCCTTTTATTTACATATTTCCACAGGGTACCCTATGTAGTAATAGAATATCAATATGATTTAGGAGTAAATTTCATGGATTTAAATAAATATTTTGTATCTTATTTTGAAGTTAATGTATATCATATCTAATCTTAAAAAGACACTATAGATCTAGATTTTTTGGGTTGTATCTTATGAAACTTTATGTTAAAAATCATATAATAAAATATGTATGAGACTTGAGTTGCTAAAAAACATACACATATAGAAAAATAGAGAGAGGGATACATGTAAACTTTTTACACCAAACATATACACTCACAAATATAGAGAAATGGAGAGTAAATCATATGCACACACTCACATACAAACACACACACATTAGCCAATACATACATATAAAAATAGATAGAATAAAAAATAGTAATATCATAATGAATGATAGAGAGATGATATATATATCAATGAACTTGCAAAATGATAGATAAAAGGATTGATATATGGATGAATGGATATATGAATGGAATAATCAACTAGGGGATGGTTGGATAGGGTGGGATAAATATACAGAAAGATGAATGAATAATCAGAGATAAAAAATATAGATAGATATACATAAAGATAAAAAATGATGAATAAATATATAGAATAATAAATTATTAAATGAATAAATTGGATAAATTACTAATAAATAGATATATGTATAGATGAATATACTGATAAACCAATAATAAAAGAACAGAAAGATAGAAAAATTGATAGATAGATAGAAAAATAGACAAAGTGATGAAGAGATAGAGTGATGGATAAAAAATGAAAATATAAATAGATAAAACATATGGATAGAAATGGAAGTACATGATATAAAAATTGATTAGTGAAAGATAAGATAAGTTAGAAAATTGGGAAACATATAATATATATATATATTGATATCTTTATACACAAATATAAAAAAATATAGATAGATAACCCATTACATGGATGAATATATTGATATATAGAATGTTGAAACATAAGTATATAGATAGATAAAGAGGATGAATAACTATATGAATAAAAAAATAGATACACATGATAATACATGAATGATATATAGAATAAAACATATATAAGGATAGATAGAAAAACATAAAAATCAACATACAGATAGAGAGATAGTGTAACACCCTTGAATCGATTTACCTCCTCTATGACCAAACTGTGTCCCCATGAACCTCAAGACGACCTCCTCATAAAATATAGTCTACTAAAAAAATTAGGGTCTATGTATAACATAGGGATACTATAAACTCTATAATACATGCAACCAAAAGTCACAACATAAGTGATTCCAAGAAGTATATTTCACAACATAACAACTACATACGGAGAAACATCATAGTTAAATGTGAGTGAAAATTAAATAATAGAAGTATAATAAGATAAAATGAGCTAATTATAATTCATATGATTCATACAAGTATATATAGGATCTCCTATAGGAATATTATATACAACTAAGTCCAAAAATAAATAAAATAAAGTTGGTCTTCACCACACTAGTTTCAAGTCCTGGTTTAGACCTTCTATAAAATATATCTCAGTATCCTAGAACTTCATTAAAATAGAGGTCCCTTATCCTTAAATTTATCACAAACCATGATGTTTTATAGGGAAACATGGTTTTTGATAAAGGTGTGAGTATAAATCAGTAGTCTACTACCAACAATATCTCTAAAAAGTCCATTAAATACACGTGCATGTTCAATATTGAATGGTAAATAAGAATACAAATAAATAACCTATCACATTTTGTAATGATAAGTTACCATAAAATGTTTGACCATACCTATATCGACCAATTATAGAATGGGATAATACACCCATGGTCATAACATTACTTAAATATGAGTGATTCATCACACCACATATCACATTCAAGGTGAACAATAAATCATTATCAATTACCCCTTAATGAATGATGCATAAATCATAAATAAAATCTTTTTGTATGATTCATTAATATTACCACATCATTTTTTAATGATAAATCACCTGGTGAGTGAGACCTCACCAATCATAGGTGAATTATATACAAGTACTACCATTTCTTAGGTGGATAATGTACTGCCAATTCCAACCTCTTAGTGGATGATTCACTACCAAGAAAACTCCTTAAATGAATGATGTAACACTACTATAATATACTTTTTTGGATGATTTACCACCAAAAAATACTCTCTAGGTGGATAATACACAACCAATAATAATCCGAAAACTAGAAGATACACAAAAAATAATAATCTTTTTGTGGTTTATATATAATGAGTAAAAATATATTTATTGATGATACACCAATGGTATCAATTCATGTTTGGATGATATAACCCCAATATAACCCATAGGGTAGATTATGTACCATGTTATAACACTAAATGATGTATTTTTTTATCACTAACACTTATGTATTAGGTGGATGAGATACCACTGACATACCAAGGGTGGATGATATACTAAGGGCCAAACAATATGGGTAATGATATATCAACCTTTACCATAGGTCACAACTATCATGTACTATCCATCTTACAAGTTTTATTCACTCATAGCCATTGACCCAATCAAAGTATCATGTACAGACTATCCCACCCCTATTCTCTTATGTTCTTTTGCAGTTCCTTATCTAGAAATGGAATATTATACCATGTGAGGCTCCTGTGATGAAAACTTAATCATGGAAATCCTTTGGGGGATACATATCTTGCTTTTTTATAATGTCTCAAAAATAAAAAACCCATTAAGGAATATGGTGTTAATGTACACATATTACAGTATGACTAAAATCCCTAAGAGATCTCAATTGGTCTAAAATAAAGAATAAATAATTTTCTTAATTCAAATTATGTCTTTATAACATGTTAGATTTATCCCTCATTATTTAAAACTGATGATAAAATTTAAAAAAAAACGGGAGATATATAAAGCAACTATATTAGTCTAGTGGGGTAATTTTCATTAGATTCAACTAGATGATTAGGAATCAATCAATTTTTTTTAAAATCATAAAAATATCCATAAAATTAGTCATAACTGGTGAAAGATGATGAAACGATAAGGTAAAAAACATTAAAGTGAATAGGGGGGATAAACTAACATGTGAAACTCCCATCCAATATAAAACACCCCTAACAAAGATAATATGAAGATAATCCACTATTGGGAGAGTAATAATTGAGAGAAAGGGGAAGTGTCAAGTGAGGAAAGAGGGATAGGTAAAATTTTTATAAAAAATGATCACTTTATTTAAATTATTTAAATTTTAAAAAATAGCCATGCCCAAAATGAATACCCATCGGGCCTTTACCATATTTCTGATACTCAATGGATACTCATTTTAGGGCATCATCCACCTGATTTTACTCACATAGCCACCCTCTAACCCTAAGGGTTCACTGAGTGCCTGAAACTATGTCACAAACTGTCCTAGGAATCCATCCAACCCGACAACTATCCTAGACCATAACACATTTGAAAGGGAACTCCTAATCCCCATAGGCTATAAACTAGCACTAGGGAATCATGTAACTCTTTTGATAATGGTTTTTCCAATAGAAGAATAACCAAAATTAAACGATAATTATATACATCATAACCAACATCCACAACATAAGATACGAAAGGAAGAAATAAAAAGGTGAGTTGATCATTTATCTATTAATAATAGAAACTAAATAACCAAAAGTGGATAGGACCAATTGGATGAACAAAACCTCAATGTTACATGTGAGTCAATACCACCATTCCACCATTCCACCACCACCAACACCCATCTAAATATGAATAACTAATAATATAAACTATCATAACCTCCACGGAAGAACCTTACATTAACTAAGATAGATAGAAAAAGGTCTACGTACACCTAAGGGTTTATATAGGGAGTGAGATCACTTTCCTAGTAGGATACCACCAATAAGGTTCCATACAATTCCATTAAGAGATAAATTAACATACTAGTTTTAAAAGAAATAGAACAAGAATTTTAAATTGAAAACAAGATTTATTTTATTTGGAAAAGATTAAATGAAAAGGATAATTAAAAACAAGTAAATAAATTTTTTAAGAACTATGAGAAATACCTAATTAATAGTAAAACTAGGTCCTAGGTTCCTTGTACCTCAGTGATTGATCCATATAGTTCATTTCCTGTGCACAAGATGCTAGAGGGGTTTATGTGAAAGTTCTAGTGGTCCCTAAATAATCATCATTAATTTAGTTAGTGTGGTAAAATAAACATTATGGGGAGTTTGGGCCATTTACCTAACAACTCAACTGATATACTAGTCCATAAAAACCCACCTAGATACTCAATGTTCCCAATGCTCTATATAATTTTCACATCAACCAAAACCCCTTTTTTCTATCACAACTCCATTTTCCAAAATCCACACATGAGAGAAGCAAACATTTAAAAAGTGGAAAACTATGTTTATAAATTAAACCAACACCCACACCCTTAAAACACTATTTGTATCCACACACACAATTTTTAATCACTTTTAGAAAACAAAGATATCATATTAAGATCATTAATTAATGGAATGAAATAGAACCACCTACCTTTTACTTGAAATCACCAAAATCAAATTGGAAACCACAAGCCACACTAAGCGGAGTCCTATAGACGTAAGAACACACCATAACCACAAAAATGAAACCAAAATAAGTAATATTAATGCCAAATTAGGTTAATATAACTATTGGAGAAACAAAACTCCAAGAAGGAAGAGAGGAATGATCACGAGAAAGGAAGAGAATAAGTGATGGGGGGCTTTCTTTTAGATTCCTTGAAGATTCAAGATCAAAACCACTCAAAAATAAATCCAAGAGGGAGTGTAGGATGAGGAAGGGTGCACTTTAGTATGGATAAGGTCAAATGGTGTGAAATGGAGGTGTTAGAGAGTTAAAATTTTGGAGGGGTATAATTGAAATTTTAAAATTTTAAAAAATATTGTAGGCCACATGATTTTTCCACATGGTCTAATAGACCATAAACCAACCATGAGGCACCTTTATCGAAGTGGATGGGTAAGATTCATAGTTTTTTGGAAAGGGCATATGACCGTAAACCTATTCATGTGGCCCAGACAATGCCACTTTCTGACTTGTATGATTAGTGATTAATTGGTGCATAGTTTCCCCTAACCATGAAGCTCCTTCTATCTTTCCAAAAAACTGACATTTTTTTCTTGGAAAAAATCCAAGAAATATATGAAACAATAGTAAGAACAAAAATAAAAAAATAATTATGAGAAATAACACCATAGGCCTGAAAATTATCCCCTCTATGGATACTTTCCTCCATCAAAAAGTCAAATTGTTGTTTGATCAGAGAATAAACGAGAATACTGCTTCTCCACCCTAGAAATCTATTCCCATGTATCATGATCATTATTTATGTTCTTCCAAATGACCTGAACTAATAGAATATATCTTACCCAAGGAACTTTTATCTGAAAATTCATAATCCATACTGGATTCTCGGTCATAGAATGATCGAGTTAAAACTCTAGTTCTTACCAATTCAGTATATGGGACAAGTCCAGATTATACTAATTTAATTGTGTGTCATGGAACATGTTTTGAATTAGCTTTAACTGAGATGATAAATATAAGTGATACTTCAACTTACCAATCCTTTTAGTAATCTCAAAAGGTTTCACATACATTAATGTAAACTTCCCCTGCTTTCCAAGAAGATGATGCCCCAAATTTGGTATCAACTTTAGAAACACCTGGTCACCCACTGAGAACTCTAAGGATCAGTGTCACTGATCAACATAAGACTTATAATTCCTATGTTCTATCAACAACTATAGTCTTATGATTTGAATCTTACCAAATTTCTCCAGTACAAGGCTTGTTCCCAATAAATAAGTTTCACCCACTTATGTATAGAAAAGAGGAGAATTACATGGACAACTATAAATCATTTCGAAGGGATCCATCCTAATATATGATTAGTTACTATTATTTTAAGAAAATTCAAATAACCCAAGATGGTTATCCAATGAGCCTCTCAAATCCAAAATGAATGTATGAAGTATATCTTCCAGAGTCTGATATTCCCATTCTATCTGACCATCAATTTAAGGATGGTATGCCGTATTGAGATTAATATATGACCACATTTCATTTTTTAGGCCTTCTCAGAATAAGGAGGTAAAATAGGGGTCCCTGCCTGAAATGATGGCAAAAATAACACCATATAACCTCACTATTTTCTAGGTGTACAACCTGTCCAATTCTTCCATCTTAGTCAAATCCTTGATCATGATTAAATGTGATGATTTGGTCAAACGATTAATAACCACCCAGATGGAATTCCTTTAATAGGGTGTATAAGGAAACCCATTGATAAAGTACATAGAAACCTCATCCCACTTCTAAATAGGAATGGGGAGAGGATAAGATAGGGTAAAAGTCTAATGATTCTTGGAATTAATCTTTTGACAAATGTAACATCTAGATACGAAGTCAACTATATCAAATCTCATACCTGACCACCAGAACAAGTTATACAGATTATAAAACATCTTCGTGGTTCTCAGATGAATGACCCAGTATGATTGGTGGCTATCCTACATCAAAAAATTCCTTAGGGGTAGTGGAAAAATAAAACACCCCTTTAAGAAAATAACTCTCTTAGAAGACATCAACCATCAATCAGATTCCTCTGCATCATTTAAAAGCATTGAAGAGTGATGACATAACTTATATTTAGGTTCCTCTTCCTTGATCAGTTTGATAAGGGAGATAGTTAACTGAATTCTTGTCAAGGAAATACCTGCACTATTCTAGTTGGATTCCAGATGCATCAAAGTAAAAAGTCCCGTCATAGTTTACTCATCATTAAAATCCTTTAAATATTGAATTGATAAATTCCTAATTAAGGAATCCATAACCAAATTTCCTTTACCCAGTGTATAGACAATATCAAAGTCAAACCCTTAGAGGTAATAAATTGATTAACACTACATTATATTCTTATATTTTTGGAAGTATATATAGGTCATGATTTTTTGGTTCAAGTAGATTATGAATTTATCCCCGAAAATATAGTGAATCCATGATTTTATGGCATGGATCACTGCTACTAGCCTAATTTCATGGGTGGGGTAATTACTTTTATGTGGTAAGAGTTGGAGTAAGCTACACACCACCACATTGTCACCTTACATTAATATATAACCAATAAATGTAATAGAATCATCACAACAAAACACATACCCCTTTACAGCCTTAGAAAAAATCAAGATGGGTGCTATGGTCATCCGATTCTTCAGCTCCTCCAAAAATTCCTAATATTCTGGACTCCAGAAAAACTTGACCCCCTTCTGGGTGATATCCATCATTGGAGAATAAATCCAATAAAAGTACATGAAGAATTGTCTATAATATCCTCCTAGGACTAAGAACCTTCTAATCTCAAAGACATTCTTCAGTTGTTCCCATGAAAAAACTACCCTGATTTTCTCAGGATCAACTCATTACACATGTTAAAAGATTAAATTACTTAATAATTTGACCTCCTAGATTAATAAAATACACTTGTAGAGCTTAACATAAAGGCAATGATCCTGTAATTTCCCAAAATTGTTATTAGATGCTAACTGTGCTCCTCTTCAGTCTCATAGTAGGCAAGGATTCCATCCAAAAATACCACAACAAAGAAGTCAAGGTATTTGTGAAACACCAATTTTATAAGGTCCATAAAATCCATATGAGCATTTTTTATCCTGAATGGAATAAACAGATAACCTAAATGTCCATAACATCTTTAGAAATTTATCTTAGGATTATCAGATTCTCGTAGCCTAATCTGATGATACACAGAGCACATGTCGATCTTGGAAAACCAAATTTCCCCCTTAAGCTGATAAAATAGTTGATTGATGTGGTTAAAGTGGTATTTATTATTTATTTAAATTCTATTAAACTTTCTATAAACTATACCCAACCGGATAGATCCATTAGAATTATTTTTAATTAACACTATGGTGGCCCAAGGTGAGATGCTCAGGCAAATGAATCCTTTGGATTATTAATAATCTAGATTAATATTTAATTCATTAAACTCAGTTGAGGCCTTATGATATGATATATAAACTATTTCCCCAAAACCATATCAATGGAAAAATCCATATCTATTTTTTGAGGTAACCCAAAAAGTCTTTTGGAAACACATATGGGAGCTCATCCACCACATAAGGAAACCCATTCTCATAACCTTTCTCATCATCTTCCAAACATAAGAGAAAATATCTGGCATGTAAGGTTGCATAACTCTAGTAGTGGGGTTCTAGATCATCCTGATTATGGATCCCATCCACATTGGAAAACTTGATAACTCCCATTTGGTGCCATGAAAGTCACTCTCCATTGATAAAAAGGACATGGGCATTGAATTAAACCATCTAATACATTTGTAGGATCATATCAAAGAGGTCCATTAATAGAACAATAAAATCCCATTCTAACTTAACCTATGATAGGGTAATAACATAATATTAACATATAAAACCCTCCTCATTCCTCTTACCAAGAGGCATAACTAACTCCATGGTGCAAGGAATAAGTTCTATTAGAAGTTTCAACTTTTACATAAGGAGAGGAGAGATAGAAGAATTAGAGGAACATGTATCAAATAATGGAACAACTATGGATGATGCAATAAAAATGATACCTCGAACTATTACAAGGTGCGAATCTGATTCCATAGGTGTATAATCCATAGAATAAAAGTTCCTCATCTCTATCAGAGTCTATAAGTGACTAATAAATTAAAATGTTTCCTTATGTGGAATCTTCCCAATATAAGATCCATCCCTACCACCACAACAACCAAATTGAGAACTCTTATATTAGGATGTATCTAACTATGCATTCATTACCCTAGAAGCTAAAGAACATACACCATTAGGAGATGAAGGAACATTTTTACAAAATTGATGCAAGTTCCCCATGTGTCCACACTGATGGAATCACATGGGTGGAGATGAACATGCAGTATATACATGTCCAAGGGTTCCACACTGATGGAGAATAACTTACCCAACATCGACAATTGCTGAATAAGGCAGCCATGATGGATATATAGAAACACTACCACCCTTAATCTCCATTCCATCATAATTTCTATTATTCTCATATGTTCCACAACCTTCCTTTCGAACAGCAGGAACTACTCTAAAAAAAAGATTTACCTACCCAATCAATTTACACAATCAGATCTCAATCAACCACCTCATCATACATATGCAACTAAATAGAAAGACTTGTGGTTTAATATCCAAATACAACCCCATTTCAAAACACTAGGCCATTATCTATTAATTAGTAACCACCTTAGGTGTGAAACAGATTAACTCTTCAAAATGATTAGCACAACACAACATGTTTTTTTCCTCCCTGATGGAGATCTAGAAACTCTAGGTTCTTTGAAATATCCAAAGTCTTGGGGTAGTATTTATCATTGAATACAACCTTTAAATCCTTCCATCCCATTTTTTCATGCTTCCCTACTTGAACCACTGGCTCCCACCACCCACAAGTAGGCCCTTCCAACATAAATTAATCGCAATTCACTTTGATAGCTTCAGGAGTACTGAGGAACCCAAAGATGGTCTCAATTTTCTCAACCCAATATTTCACTTCCCAGGGATCTATATTAACCCATAAGAAAGGGGGTTTATTTTTGAGTAACTTTTGATCCATATTATTTTTTATGCTTGTTGTGGTTTTCTTATCTTGAGTCAGACCAGTGTACACTCCCTGATCCAAATCATGGATAGCTAGAACCATTTCCTCAATTAACCTTTGATCAATTGATGAGGGAGAAATCTATTTGACCTCTTACTAAGGCTGTATAAAAGGTCTCCAGGGAGGCATATCTCTAAAAAAAATTACAAATAAAAGGGAAACTATCAATACATCATCCCACATAAAACTAGAAAATATCATAATTTAAACAATTCTCAAAAATAAGGATTTAAAGCCACCATAATAACAATTCTGAAGTAAACCACTCCACCCTTATTTAGTTTCCATGCCCAATATATAACCTGTGAGCTAAACCTAAATGAGAAGTTATCCAATCCTAGAAATCCCATGGCAACCCTATGTCTGTCACAAGGTGTGTTGGCCAGACACCCCAATTTCAACCCATTCCTTAATCCTCAACAGTCCTAGCTCATTTCTATCCAAAAATCCTAAAGATCATAACCCATAAGAAAGGAAAAACCTATCTTTAATACCATTTTTTCTTAAAACAACCTAGGATACCATCTATCCTGACACCATCCCTGACCTATTTTATGTCCTAAAGGGCATTCCCAATCTCCACTTATAACACCCCAAGGTTTTGAAAAGAAATATAGAATTCAATTTTATAATCTAACCATTAAACACAACTTTACCTCTTCTATGTTTTGAATTTCAAAAAATGGTCATCTAGAGTTGTGTTCAGTAAGTCATTTGGAGTCTGATAGAACAAACTTGATTTTTGGTGAATAGTAACATACACTTATGAATAGTAATATGAATAGTAATATGACCGTTATGAATAGTAAATAATAATATTATTTTATTTCCTTAAGTAAATATGATAATGGGATCTTAATTAATTTTTCAATGTTACATAAAACTAATTGCACTTCAAGATTGTTATTTTTCGAATTAACTATGACCTTATTTAAAAATTAAATTAATAATATTTATAAAATTATTTTTGAAAAATGGATTTCACTTCTGAATTCTACACATCGAAAAATGGTAGGGGTGAATTTTGGGGATTTTTCTGAAATTCTTGAATTTTTGATGAATAGTGAAATACGATAAAATACCGTATATACAAATTATCAGTTAAATACACTATTTATGACATCAAAAGTGATTCAAGGACACTTGGTTAGAACTCACATGAACTTATTACTATTAGGGGTCACATGAAACAATAATATTGGTTGTCTTGAAGGAAATAATAAAATAATGAATTAAATATTTAAAAATTACCCCTCTCCTTCACTATAAAAACCCCTCACTACTCCCTCTTCTCTTCACTCCTCTAATCCTTGAAGATCCTAAAATTTCTACCCAAATACCCTTCCCTAGTCACTCCCCATGACCAGGAAGCTCTTTTTCTTTCCAAAAGACCTAAATCCCTTCCCTTAAGGAGGTTCTCGAGGAAGTTATTTCAAGAGGTAAATCACCCTTCTTTTTCATTTGGTTTCATTTCAATTTATCTTCTTTTGCTATCCTCTACTCACCTCATCTCTCCAAATTACCATGATAACTCCAGTAACATCTATATAAAATATTTATATCATGTGAATGTAATAACCATCATAAATATTCTAACTCCCTCCCTTTTTATTTTTATAAACAAAATCAACGTCCATGAGGTTCCGATTTATAACCTTTGTGGATGAAAAAGTTTCGTTCTTCAATATCTTATTCATTAATGGTAATAAAACCATATTAATGGTTGAAACAGACTATAATATATGTTTTATAACCTAATTAATATTCACAAACAAGAATATGTACATATAATTAATCTATATGACAAAACTAGTTCATAATATTCCAAATACCGCCGAATAATCAAAGTGGTTGTCATCTAATGATTCATCCTCATTACATGAAAAAAATGATAGAAATGACCATTATCAATTATTTATGTTAATTAATAATATATAATTCCAATCCTGGAGATTTATAACCATTCCACATGAACTTCATTGCTTAAAAACAAGTGAACTGAATATGAAAATAAAGGAAACGAACACTCCAAAACTACAAAATTCAATACAATAACTTATCAATAAAGACGTAAATGAACTAACCCGAATTATGGTAAAATAAATAAATGTCTAATAGGTTCTGAAATATTTTATTAACAAGTATAATTTCATATTCTAGGAGCTTAAGTACAATAGGGGAACACGTTTGGAGTTAAGGTAAGGGTTTTTCCATCCGAACTACCATTTTCATTCAGGATACTTTCATTGTCTAAATATCTCAATGAATTTCTTATGTATTGATATGTACTACTCATATATTTTGTGTGAGTATCATATATATATAATCATTCCTTATTTTGTGGATAGTTACACGTTTTAGAAGGAACTTTCAAAATTGTTTAAAAAATACAAGCCCAATTCAAGGGAATTTCTCAAATTCTTACCTATTTTCAAGGGAAATCTATAATATGTTTTTGGAAACCATTATATTTATAAAATCACTCATTTTATTATGAAAATAATATCTTACTTCACTTCTGGTTTTATACAAATATTTTTCAAAGGAACTCTTCTTTTCAGAATAAAAGAGTATTTATCTCAAGAATTGCTTAATTATTTTAAAAGAGTGTTTTCGTCTAATTAAACACTCTTGTTGATCCCATGGTATTATTGGGTTTAATAATTTATGAAGTCATATAAAATATTTTATTTAATGGTTTATGACTAAATCTACTATGGATGATCTATCCTAAAACCATTCACCATATTACTCGGAATGGTTAGTGTTTGATGTTTAATGATTGGGGAAAGTTAGTTACATTTCATATGATAGTTTCAATATAAATGTAGATATTGTTTATTTTTATCCCTGTTCATATGAGGAATGCATTGGACTTATTATGTGATAGGTGGGTCCCGCTATAGCCCCTCGATGCATCGGTAGGTCTCATGATACAAACTATGGTCTTGGCATGAGGCCTTGACAAAATGATTATTTTATGGTCCAAGCACGAGGCTTGGACGGTATGGTTATAATGTTCGGCATATGAACTTCCCTCATTATGAAGCTAGTAATTGAAAGTTCATGTGGTTATTCAACTAGTATAATACCCATGATTATGTTTTATTATGACATTATTTACTCATCTCATATTCCTGCCATAATGTGTTCAAGTTTTTTATTAAAGACATGTGTTTTCAATTATTCACCATGTATAATGTTTATATTATATTCTACTATATTTATTACTCTTACTGAGCATTTTATCTCACCCCTTTATTATGTTTCATTTTCTCAGGACATGAAGAATTAATTTATGAATGACATGCAAGAATAATCTAGGAGACGTGATGACTCTAGTGGAATAAATTAGTGTTGTTTTTCATTTCCATATATAAAGTTGAACTTATGTATATATCTTGTTTCCAATAATACTAAACTACTTGGTCCTTAGGTATTCATATTCCTTGTATGTATTCCAATGTAATCAAATAAGGCACCGACTCTGGGAAACTAGGGTCGGGTCCTTACACCACTAGCTAATATATAGTGTTGGGGAATATTGGAACTCCTATGGGAACATTTTCTATGAAGAGAAGAATAAACATCATTAAAAAATATTGATATATATCATAACCAACTTCTAAAATATACAAGAAAAAAGGAAACAATACAAGTGGGAGTTGAATGCTTAACCATTATAATCAGAAACAAAACAACCAAAATGGGGAGGGGATCAAATGGATGAACAAAATCTCCAAGTGACATGTGGTTCAACAACACCATTCCACCACCACTAACACCTTCCAAAAGAGTAAACACTAACAAGAGAAACCAACATCACCTACATGGAAGGAATTTCCTTTACCTGTTCCAATTAGAACAAATATTACATACAAAAGAGAGTGTATGTAGGGTGTGATCTCACATTCCCAATAAAATACCACCAATAAGGTTCCATGAAATGAAATTACAAGATAAATTAACATGCTGGTTTTAAAATAAAGAAGATTTTTTTTTTTAAATTCAAAATAATATTTTCTTGTTAGGAAAATAAATAATGATAATGATAATTAAAAAAAATAAAGAGATAGATTAAGAAATATGTGTAATCCCTAATTATTAGGGAAACTAGGTCCTAGGATCCTCATACCTTATTGATTGATCCATATAGTTCGTCCTCATGCATAAGCCACTATAGAGGTCTATGAAAATGTTTTTTAGTCCCTAAAGCATCATCATTAGTTTAATTAGTGTTTTGGATTAAAATTTTGGGTGATCCTAGGTCATTTCACTTCCCACTCTCCAGTGTAGTAGTCCTTAGTAACCTATCTAGATACCAAGGGTTATCAAGTTATCCATCCCATTTTATTATCAATAAAACCCTCTTTTTGAAATAAAAAACTCCATTTTCCAAAATCCACACATGAGGGAAACAACCATTAAAAAAAGGGAAAGTGTTTTTTATGAATTAAAACAACAGTCAAACCCTTGAAAAAACCATTTGAACCCAAGAAATCACATTAAAATTACTTTTTAAAACCAAATAAATCATACTAAGATCATCAATTAATGGAATGGAACAAAAGAACCTACCTTTTACTTGAAACCACCAAAATCCATTAAAAACCATAATCAACACTATGAGGAGACCCTATTGAAGAAATACAACACTATAAAAATAAAAATAAAACCCAAATAAGTAGTAATAAACCCACATTAGGTCAATATAACTACTGGAGAAGAGAAACCCCAAGAAGAAAGTGAGTAAAGGTCATGAGAAATGAAGTGAAGAAGTGAGGGGGGAATTATTTGAGTATTCCTTGAAGATTCAAGCTCAAACCACTCAAATATCAATCCAAGATAGAGTTTTGGAGGTAGAGGGTAATTTTTAAGAATGGATAGGGTTGAATGTGGTGAAATGTAGGTATTATAGGGTTAAAATAATGTAGGGTTAGAATTGGAATTTGAAAATTTTGAAGAATTTTGCAGGCCGCATGGTTTGGTCGCACAATTTTCCAGACCATGAGCCAGTAGTGTATCACCTCTATCAAAGTGGAGGGGTAGTATAACTAGTAATGTGCCTAGCCATGTATCCTATATAGTTCCAATTTTTGGGTCATACATTTAGAACTGGGTTGGTTCATGGTTTCCCCTAAACGTGTGCTAACCACGATCCTCATTCTGTCTATAAAAAATTTGACATTTTTTTCTTGGAAAACACCTAGGAAAGATATGTAAAACATGTATGTCCAAAAATAAATTATATAAAAATTAAATCAAATAACACCATGGGTGTGACATAATAGATCACCAAGTACCTAGTGTAGTCTATCTCAAAGTATACATATCAGGAATTGAATTCTCCTTCCAGAAATTGACCCCAAACCTAGCTAAAACCTCCAACATCCCAAAAAAAACCAAAATATACAAGGTTTGTACAAAAAAATGATTGAATTCATAACATGAATATATGAAAAGTTTTACAACCTCCCTAAAAAATAACATATTTTCCACGAGATGCACCACCGGGCCTCATTAGTGAACAATTCCTTCTAATACACCCTTATACCAAACTCCTCCTCCCAAAGTATCCTACTATACATTCCCATTATACAAATACCTACATACTATAGGTACCACCTCAGCATAAATAATCTTATTACTCTATTCCATGATAAAAACATACCATTCCTAAAATGATGCATTGGTATCCAAATGGATTTCATCAACACAGATCACATGATAAGGGCTAGGATAACATCTACAAAGATGAGATATATGAAAGTATTAAATCTTTTATTTGCATCTCAGTGAAATTTCTAACCAATATTCCATAGATATAATTTCCTTGATAAACTCAAATGGACCCACAAAACATGACACCCACTTCCCCTCCATTCAAATTGTTTATAATCCTATGGAAATACATTGATTTTTATGAGTTTTAAAATTCAGAAAGAGTTTTAATTTTTGGTCTCTGGTACATATGAGGAGTAAAATCATAATTTACACTAGAATATGACCTAAAAATAATTCTTAAGAATTTCATTGATCTCAGGATTATATGTCCACCCCTGGGTTGGAATTTTATTAGATTCAAATTTGGGAATTTTTTCAAAATTTATTAATATATATTAAATAGATATTAATTATTCCCACATGTGCAGACACTAATATCATATAAATGGAGACCTAGATTGAAATTCAGAATTCACTATTGATTTTGAAATGAGGTTTTTTCCCTAGTATTGGTATAAACTCAATTTGGGTTCTAGGTCCCAGGTTGGGCCTTTAAACATGTACTTTATTTTTATTTTGTTTTTATTCCTCCCCTCTCACTGTTCATTCCCACATGTTCATGAGAGGGGGGGGGGGATTTTACCTTTTTCATGAGGTATATTAGATATTTAATGTGTTATAAGAATAAATTAGACCTCATCTGAGGTGTTAGTCAGACTAAGATTAGGGTGCAAGGATTGTTGCGTGTGGATCTAATTTTGATGCTTCGATGATTTCATGATGAGGTAAGTCTTTATTTTTATTTTTCTAAATTTCCCCATTTTAATTAATAGTTTTTAATTTTATGATGTTATATGGACTAATAGAGATGGTATAAAGATCATAGTGGTGTGATTTTGGGTAAAATGGGTGTTTCAAGTTATTTATAGAGGGTTTTCATTTAGAAAACTTAATAACATGTCTTGTAGTTCAAGAACACACATCATATGTTCTTAATTATGAAAAAGGTGTAGGATGATGTCTATATGGCATGTAATCTATGAGGATATTCCATGTATCATTATTAGATCATGACCATGGTGTCACTGAGTACTCGACTAGACACCTCATGTGTGTGTGTGTGTACATGATGTGCAAGTTACATGACTATACCTTTTTCATGCTACATGGATTGATACTATGTTAAGTACTTGTCTAGATGCCATGCAAGGACCATGGAAAGATACCCCATGTATGTGACATGACTTTTATGTATGTTGCATATTGTGTATTTTCAAAAACAAAATCTAAGATAGGCTAAGGTACACACCCTGAGTAGGGATTTGAGAGTACACCTCATGTACTAAAAGGTACATGAAGTGTACTATGAGGTAAACAACATATACTATTCCATTAAATAAGTTTTACATGTATTCATGATCTAGAGATGAAATTAGAAAAGTGAAGAGTTTATTTTGAGTATTTTATAAGTCAAATTAAATGGTGAATCATGAATTTATATTAGAGGATATTGATGAGATGATTCATGGTTGAAGGAGGTATGAAGGGAGAGTCTTCCTATAGATGATGATTTGAGAACTATCCCAAGAGAGATATGAAATGAGACCTAAGTGGGGGTAATGAGTTTGATTAGATGACTTGGAATAGGATTACCAAGGTCCTTGGTTTGTGATGGATTGGGAGAGTCCCTATTTAATAGGATCAAGATATAACATGGAGATTGGATGAGGTTTTAGAACAGTCTCTTAAGGATTGAGTCAAATTGAACCTATGAGATGATAGAACACCTTGGGTATCAGAAATATCCTAGTGCTAATACGTAGAGGCTAACATGGGTCTAGAGTACCCCAAAGGACATCATATGGGTGAGATAAGAATGTATATGGGTTCAGAATGAAGAGATTGTAAAACATTGATGGTCTTGGGGATATTAGCCTATGTGGTTACATGGATGCCATGGAATGGTTTGGGACATGGGTTTAGGTACCAAGGTAAGAACAACTTAGTGATGAGTTTTTTAGCTCATTGAATGGACTATTCTCTCCTTTTTTCATGGTATGAGTGTGCTATTTTTTGGATACCGGATGATGAGATGATGTTAGACTAACATAGGTCAACTAGGGAAGTGATATGGGAATTAGAGCCTCTATCTAGAGTGATACATTTACAATTTTCTTATGTGTCTAGTGAGGTCATGATACGATCATGGTGATGATAAGGGACACTATGTTGCCCAAGTCTTGGTTTTTGTCTCTAGAGATACAAGTGAGATGGAAGAACCTAGATAGGGTGTTTGGGTAGTGACGTGTCCTAGGGTCCTAGGTGGGTTCTCAAACTTTATGAAGTCTCTAGGGAGGGTTATTTTTGAGAGGAAACATGGGAAATATCCTTTATGTATACAATGGTGGTGATATGCTATAAACTTGAGATGTCGACCATGGTTATGTGTGATAGGTTAGGGAAGATGGACAACCCATAATATTATTTATATGGGATATTATGGGGAAGGTTCTATTACCCTATAATTTGATATAAATATTACCAAAGTTGTTTCCTAGGATTTTATGACTACACCTAATGACATATAGATTCATTTTATAATTCATAGAATCCAATGATGATTCCTAATGGCATATGGATTCTGAGGATACATCATTCGATATGAATACCACCCCTAATGATACATTTATTACTAGGATACTTCATAGGATCTGATGATTACACCTGAAGACATATGGATTACTAGGATACTTCCTAGGATCTATAGATTAATCTTGATGATATATGAAATTCCTAGGATGCTTCCTAGGATCTTGTGGTTTACACCTGATATGACCTGATTATATTATGAGATGATCCAAGTGGGATGCTTTGATCCTTGAGTGATCATATATACTAATGATGATATTATGGGTGGGCATTTATCCAACCCTTGATATGGTTATTCCGCATGATTAGAGACATCTGAAATAGGATAAAGCAGGATTGGGTTGATCCCAAATGTCACCTTGGAACCTGATGATTGATGGTGATTAAATAATTTCTTCTTTATTCATTTTTTATAGTTATTATTCAGATAGGAAGGGAAAATAACTTGTTTCTACATTTTTTATAATAACACCTATTAGGTACACTGTTGGGGGTAGCCTAATAAGAATTTATTTCCTACCCTATACACAAGAACCCTGATTCACGTGAAAAATTTATGTTTTCTATTAGGCTGATCATAGAATGTGTGGTAGATTGAGAAGAGGCCCACTATTAGATGTTTGGGTTTGGGTAGCTCGATAGAGATTTTAAGACTAAGATTGAGGTATGACTTAGGGATGGAAGTGGATCATATTTTGTATTTTTCTTTTGTTTATTATATATATATGATCATCCAAGTGGGAGATCAGTTGGGATGACTGACTTCATGCTTCTTAATTTCATTTTATATAGCATGGTTCTGTTTTATTCATTACACATACTATTATTCTTATTATTCTTGCTACTTGGTTATTTTTTTTGTTATTTCTCACTCTGATATGAGGGTATAGTGTCCCAATGGTAACACCTAAGACCCTTACTCCTAGTTAGAATCCTTTGGAATACAGGGAGTCATGCATAAGGTCACATAATACCACTGGATCAGGAACTGGGGAGTGGTTTTAATCCATGTATATTATAACCTAACAGAGGTGAAACTCAAAAGAAAACATGGTCACCTACCCCAAAATCCAAGGGATGACTTCATCGATAAGTATAAGAGCTATAACTTCTTTTACTATTCCCCTTCTATTTTATAATAAACTATGTAATCTCTAATATTTACTACACAAAACTTATCTCAACAATAAAAGACTTTATGACCTATAACCATCATAGATGTGATCAATATGATCTTCCAAAAAAGGCCTCAAATATTCCCATATGAACCAATTCTTTATAACAATTTATATTGGAAAACTCCATAATAATAATAATATAGTTATCCTATCAACCATAAAAATCATGGACACATGCCCCTTGAATTTCCTCTAATGTCTGGATAGTCTTATAAGAATGCTTTTCTTTTTGGGGATAAAAGGTTATGACAAGATGAACCTATGTATCATGTTCATTATATAAACATTCTTTCAGTATGATATAAAATAGGAATCATGATAAGATATTATTATTATAATAACCCTATGAAGACATATAATCTCTGAGATATACAACCAACATAGCTCATAAATTGAATAGGTCTCTTAGATCAGTATGAAATGTACGAACCTTTTCTAAACTATATAGCATAATCCACACTGAATCACCACTATGATACAAAGTTAGTAATCCCATTACAATGTCCATTATCATTTTATCCCACTTCTACTTAGAAATTAGTAGTAGTATAAGAATACCTATGAATCAATGATTCTCAACCTTTTCTTGTTGATAGGCGAGACATCATATTATGAATCCTACTATATCTTTATTTATTCCTAACTACCAAGACTACCTACATATTTCATTATAGACCATAGAACACACCATGTGAACATACCATCTCAAGGCATGGGAATTCCTCATCAAATCATCATGAATGATCACTGGAACTACCACATGAAATCTCATATTAAGATCCCTATATTCATATAGAGACTAATTAGGTTGTAAATTCTTACCATATATATTATCCATCATCACCAAATAATATGAGATAGATAACTGTCTATTCGTCACCCTCTTGAAGATTTAATAGGTAATGCTGAGAGATTTTAAGGTTGTTATACATTGATACTCATGATAATTAAGGAACATCTCATTTAATGGGATTATTATCTTCCACTCTTTATTATATATATACACCACCTATGCCTATGTTTTTATACTCATTACATCAACCATATGACAACCATATCTTTTACAAACATTATTTAATGATTTATTACATACAAATACATATAATAAAACATTAAAATATAAATTGGTCTAGTGTATTTGGGTAATTAGAAGCATAACACCATATCTTGAAAAAAAGATACAATAACATTATTTAAAAAATCCATAATATGCCCTTAAACCCCATCAATCTTCAAATAATGTAGGGGATAACCTGGTGATGTACATAAGAAAAGGGTGAGGTATAAATCCTAGTGCGATAATAATCAAAGCATAACATGATGAAAGTAATATGTGTGAGTAAATAGAATTTTTAAGGTGACATAATATGGTGAGAATCATAAAAATGAATATCAAAACATGATATAATATGATAACATCAAAGAATCATAGGAATGTGGTAATAAATTAAAAAAAATTAAATCATAAGAATGAATCAAGGTTTACCACCAAGACATCATAACATAGTGTGATTAAGATAAATGATCATGAATCATACATGTTATATCACGAGATAAAAAATTTTCCCAATGCATTGGAGGGCTATATTATCCTAGTCCACCCATCATATTCATATCATGTATATGTATTTTTGGGCCACATAGATCTTACAACATAAGAACATATGTTGTCACTTTCAGTCCCATAATTAAGGAGTTTGGATTGTATACCTACAATTAACCAATCAATGAAGGTTATATAAAGTACATGAATACCATTTGTGTAAATGTGTATGGTTATTCATGATACAAAATTTTGACATAGAAAATAATGAAAAACCTTCAACAGTATAAAAGGTGTACATAAAGATTCAAGGAAGGGATTAATGAGAGTGAAAGGTGGTCTATAATTACTTGGGAATCCTAAGGAAAGTAATATTATGTGTAAAAAAAATTATAACATGAATAATTGAAAATAAAAATTCTTAATACAAATAAAGTACTTGAATTAATGAAGGGAAAGAGAATCGCTTACCGTGAGGCTCTGCTTCTAAAAGCATGGGAGGAGCTTCTTAAGAGAATGGGAACACTTTAGGTGGTATTTATAGAGTTATAGGGAGAGTAAATTCATGATAAATGGGTTTTTAGTGAATATGAATGGGAGGTTGGGTGGGTATTTATTACAAAAGTGATGGGAATTATTTATTAATTTAAAACCATAGGTTTTTTATTATAAATAATGTAGTAATCAAAACTATAAACCTTCCAACGTTTTTTTGGCATGGTTTTTTAAAAATAGGATTGGGTTTTAATATATTATTATTCTAATAACCGAAATCATTAAAATAATACCATTGATGATGTGAAAGTGAGTCCTATTTAATCTAACTATTTTTAAAACCTTAGAATATAATATAGATTTTGGAGGATTCATTATAGGTTCATAATATTAATAAAATAACTTCAAAACACATTAATTTAAAAGGGAAATATATTTTTGGATATGGATTCCTTTTATAGTATTTATTACATCACTTTTAGGATATTATAAAGTTATAATACGTACTATATATTTATATCATATTTAATTTTTACTCAAATATTAAAATGTCATAGAAAAATACGAATAACTAACCATTGGATAATTTTTATATGCTGGTTTAAAAAATTGTATTTATTTTACCAATTATTTTTCTAAATACATGTGTTTATTCTTATAAATAAAAATATTTATTTATTAAAAAATACTAATTTTCATGAAATAATAAACACTATGACTCTTATAAAAATTCAATGGGTATTTTTTAAATTAAGTAATCATTTATATTTAAAAAAATATTATTTAATAAGAATATTTCATGAAAATAACATTTATTTTAGAATTTGATAATTTATCAAAAAATTGTTTTAATTGAAAAAAAATATTTTATAAAAATTCAATTTTGGTTTCTTCATATCAAAAATATAATTTTTATCAAACTCATTATATAATAATTTATATTTATAAAGTAATAATGAAAATAAGTAAATATAATAATTATATTATTAAAATAAAATAAAATCCATACTACTAGGGTCTAGATCCATAACCCCATTTTACACTAGCAAACACATTAAGGTTAATGTGTGTGATAATAGTACTTTATTGGGGTGGTTCAATGAACATGGTTTGGGTGGTGATCTCTATAATCTTAAAATTCTCCTGTAAATAGTTTTGATCATGTTTTATTTTTTTAATATTGAATTGGTCTTCTTCAAGGGAAAATCCCAGTGATTCCATATCATTTAGAATCTCTAATAAATGGGATTTATAGGGTATGATCCTACTGGTCAAGGATATCACTTCTTCCTTCTATGTTAATTAGATCTTATCATAAACCTAAATAAATAGTAATAACAATAATCACTATAGAATGGCTATATTAACAATGATTATGATTCATAATGGTCTTTTAATCCCAAAAGTCAAATTAAATCTATATTTTATAAGGGTAGAAAATAAAAAATAAAATATAGTGCATGTTTTTTATAACTACATTACTAAATAAGGTATTAATTCATTAAAAATGGAATTATATTTATAAAATTATTGATCATTACATTATTCCACCCTTTATAAATTTCACCCTCAAAATATCACTTCATATAATAAAACATATGAGGGTACTTCTATATCATTTCCTCTTCTAGTTCTCATGTTGCCTCTTCAACTCCAGTGGTTCTGATGTAATATTTTTTCTATGTGATTTTTATTATTCTATACAACTTTATCTCTATGATCTTATAACTTCAACTTGTGATACTTGTAGGAAAGATCATTCTCTAAAGGTAACACCTCTAGATTCGTTACATGTGAGGGGTATGGTATGTATTTTCTTAAGAGGGATACATGTAACACAACATTTACTTGAGATAGGTTAGGTGGGATTGCTAGTGGATAATCCACAACTATGATTAAATTAATGATTTTAAAGGTTTCTACGTATCTAGGAATAAGATTTTCCTTCTTCCCAAACCTCATGAATTTCTTACATAGTGATATATTAAGGGGAACCTTATCACTAATCTCCAACTCTAGGTCTCATCAATGATTGTCTGCATAGATTTTCCATTAATATTGAGAGTATTTAATATGATGCTAAATGGTTTGAAACTTCTCAGTCACATCTTAGATAATATCTGGTGCCATCAAAATTCAGTCTCCAACTTTATTCCAAAATATTGGAGTTCGAAACCTATTCCCATACATATCCTCATAATGTGAAATTTTAATTACATAATGGAAACTATTGTTATATTATAAATATACTAGGGGAAGGTGTTGATCCTAAAATCCTTTGAAATCTCTTGAATATTATCTCAACATATCTTTCAGAGTTTGAATTGTTCTCTTTTATAGACTCTCCATCTAAGGGTGATAAGTAGTGTTGAAAATCCACCTTTGTATCTGAAAATTTTTGAAGGATTGTTTAGAACCTCAAGGAAAACCTTATATATAGATAAGATATAATGGAGAGTGGCACTCTATATAGTCTTACGACTCCACTTTTGTATATATTATAAAGTTTATCAAGAGATAAATTTTCCTTGATTGTAATAAAATGCACTAGATTTGTAAGGAAATAAACTAACAACCAAATGGAAATATTTCCTTTAGATTTCTTGAGGAATATTATGATAAATTCATGGTTGTTTTTTCACATTTCCATACTAATATGTGTAATGGTTTCATCATACCCTTAGACTTCCATTTTTTAGCCTTTACTTTTTGGCATACCAACCATTGAGTTACAAATTTTGAAATATCTCTTTTCATGTTATCCCACCAGATATTTTGCTTCAAATATTTACACATATTAGTACTTATTTAATTAATAGATAAGGATGAGATATGAACATATTCTAGAAGTTACCTATCCATTTATGGTTTTTATGTGACGCATATTCGGGTTCCAAACCTTATAAATCTATCTCTATAAAAGTTTAACTTTGGAATATTTGATTCATTCCTCTGTAGCATCTCATCATATTTTTGGGGATCCATGATCTTTTCAAGAATTGATGGTTGAATAGTTATTTGATAAAGGAAGGATGGTGTTCCTTTTATGATTCCCATGTCTATCCTTTTCATGTTCAAGAATATTGGATCCCTTTAAATCCTTATCATGGATGGGGTTATGTGATCCTTTATACTCAGATCATCTGACACATTATTCACCTTCCCAATATAGTAATGGATTGAACAGTCATAATACTTGAACATATCTAACCTCCTTCATTGGATCATATTGAGCTCCTTTTGTGTGAATATATACTAAGTATTTTATGATTCATATATATGTCACATCCCCCCCATAGAGATAATTTATCCAAATATTCAATGAAAATACCACCACAATAAATTCTAGGTCATTTTTCAGGTAGTTATACTCATGGATCCTTAATTTATGGGAGGTATAGGCTATTAAATTTACATTTTTCATAAGTACACAACTCAATAATTTTTTGGATGAATCACTGTAGATCAAAAATCTTTTCCCAATAGTGGGTAATATGAGCATACATGTAGTGATTATCCTCTTATTTAAATATTTAAATCCATCATCACATTAGTTAGTATAAAACAAATTACTCACTTACAAGATATCATGGTTAGTGGGTTTGAAAATCACGATAATTTTCTCACAAATCAATGATAATACCCATATAATATAGGGAAACTAAAAATATCCCTCATAGATATTAGTATGATCTATAATTTAATTGATTTTATCTTCATTGGATCCATAAATATTCCTTTATTTTTATAATATTCCCTAGAAATGTTACTTTCTCTTTCTAAATTTAAAATTTACTATTCTTTTCAAATAAATTTTCATTTCACAAGGTCTTCAAAAAAACATCCAAATACTCCCCATGTTACTCCATTATTTTGGAATAGATAAGAATATTTTCTATAAATAGTACAATTTTTTTTCCACAATATTTAAATACTCTATTCATCAAGTCCATGAAGATAGTTAGAGCATTAATGAATCCCTATGGAATCACTATGAACTCATAGTTCATGTATGTTATTTGAAAAGTAGTCTTGGGGATATCCTCCTTATTCACCTTTAC
Organism: Viscum album; assembly: GCA_963277665.1. Classification (NCBI taxonomy): domain Eukaryota; kingdom Viridiplantae; phylum Streptophyta; class Magnoliopsida; order Santalales; family Viscaceae; genus Viscum; species Viscum album. Next base: position 1,071,711,305 of record OY728164.1, read on the forward strand.
TTGATAATATCCTGACAGAAGATCCACCTTAGAGAAATATTTGTCTCTATATAGATGATTGAATAATTCACAAATTCAGGGAGTATGACACTTCTTATTCAAAAATATCTTGTTGAGCTCATGATAATCAATGTAGATTCACGTTGACCCATCCTTCATCTCGATGAAAAGGATCGATGCACCCCATGGTAAAGAACTTGGATGTATAATACCTTTATCAAGATTCTAGTTTAGTTTCTTCTTCATATATTCATCTTCAATAGTGGCCATTCTATATAGATTCATAGATATTATAAAATATTAGGGTGTAGGTTCAATTGATAAATAAACCTCCTAGTATGGACAAATACTAGTTTTTTTTAAAATACATCAGGCTATTCTCTTAAAATGGGCATGTCATCAAGGATGATCTTTTCCTTAGTCTCAATAATTTGAGCTAGATATTATTTCTCATAAGGAAATAGTATCCACTCTTGAGATGATGGTTCAAAAAGATATATATCCTCCTCCTTACACTTGTATATAATCACATAGTGATTCATGATTTGAATGGTTATTTCCTTCTCTCAATAATTTATTTTGGTTCTACACAAGTAAATATAATCCATACCTATAATAACATCAAATTATATTAAAGAGAGTATAAATAGGTTCACTAGGAAATTCATCCATACAATATTGACAAGGGAGAAGTTATTTTTCTAAGATATAATAATTTACCCATTTTCCAATTTCACCAATAAATCAAATTTGATTTTTTGAGGCTGTGTTTGAAAAATTATACTAAAAATGCATGATATCAATGAATTCATTTAACCATAGTCACAAAATGAATTTGATGTTCATGAATGGATGATAAGACAACCTCTCACTATTTTATTATGATTCTAATCATTTAATTTAACTAAAATAGATTTAGGGAAGATAATTTTCAATCTATTAAGAATATAAATGGAAACTATGAAGATTGAAGGGTTAAATCACAAATGAAATATATATCTTAATTTATAAAGGATACAATTTATGTTATCCATGATCTAATTCTTAACATTAAATCTCATAGGAATTTTTATTTAGTTCATAATGGTTTGTAAAAAGCATGTGATTTACCAAATCATATCACCCAAGAGTGTATGTCCATGTGTGTAGTCTTAGGACTCCTTTTCATGTACCAGGTATAAGTTGAGTTAATACCATGTGATTCCTTTCAGAGTTATTAGACCTAGTTACATCTATTCCATATCCACATCAATGTTCTAGAATCCATAAAGGTATGTATTTACTCAAAAAATCAAGAAATATATACTTAACCAATATTTAGTGATGTTTTTCTATGTTTAGTGATATACCTAAGACTTTCAATAATGTTTTCTAATCCTAATCCCCTAAAATAACTAGACATTTCTCTGATACCAAATATGAAAACTCATATCTTTTATACAATTTATTTCATGATTTATTACATCAAGATAAAAATAATATCATACCAAAATATCAATAGGACAATAGTCTATGGTTAATTAGATACATATCACCATATCATAAAATATTTATATTACAACATTATTTAAAAACTCCATAAAATTCCCTTAAATTTCATCAATCTTTTAATAGTGAACTGGATAACCTGGGGATGTATATATGAAAGGGAAAAGCTATAAATACTATTAATGGAATAATCAAAGCATAACATGATTATAGTGATACATTGGAGTTAATAGTTATATGAAGGTGAAAAAATAGGGTGAGAATTATAAGCATGAACATTGAATCATGATATAAGATGATAACATCGAGGAATCATATGAATGTGGAAAAAACCTAAAACATGACATCATAAGAATAATCCAAGGATAAAAACCGATATATAATAACAAATTGAGCTTAGGATAACCACCCATGAACCATACATGCTATATCATGATATAGAAACATTATCCAATTCATTTAATGGCTATATAATTATGGGCCTACCCATCACATTCATATCATGTACATGCATTTTTGTGCCACATAGATCTTCCAATATAAGAACATCATTCATCAATTTCAATCCCATAATTAGGGAGTGTCTATTTTTTTATATATAATTACACAATAAATGAAGGTTAAGAACAACTAGGTGAATACCCTTGAGTGTAAATGGTGGTGGGTATTGACAACCCAAATGTTTTCTATTGAAAAATCATTAAATAATTTCGATAGCATAATAGGTGTACATAATGGTTCATGGAAGAGATTAATGAGAGTCAATGGTGGTCTATAATTACTTGTAAATCCTAAGGAAAATAAATGGATTTGTAAAAACACATTAAAACATGAAAAATTAGAAATCAAAAGGCTTAATACAAAGAAAATACTTGAATAAAAGGAAGAGAAAGAGAATCCCTTACCTTAAGAGGGTGATTATAAAGATTTGTAGGAGATTATTAAGAGCTTGTAAACACCTTGGGATGGATTTAGAGAGGTATAAGAAGATTAAATTCATGATCAATGTGTTTTGAGTGAATAAGAATGGGATTTTGGGTGGGTATTTATAGAAACATAAAGGATTTTTTTTATTAATTTATAAACTAAGGTTTTGAAAACTAAGTACTAAAGTAATCAAAAGAAAAAAAATCCATGTATTTTTCACATTTTTCTTCCAAATATGAGTGTATTTTAAAATTTTACGAGTCTAAGAACTGAACTCATTAAAACAATATCATTAATGAATCAAAAGTGAGTAATATTCATAAAGAAATGTTTTAAAAACCTTAAAATAAAATATAGGTATTGGAGGATTCATTATACACTTGTAAAATTAATCAAATTACTTAAAAAAATATTATTTTAAAGGGAAAATCTATTTTAGTCATGGAATCATTTTACAGTATTTATTACATTACATTTGGGCTATTATGATGTCATAATCTATATTGTATATTTATAATGTATTTAATTTTTTCCCAAAAAATGAATATCTCAAAAAATTATGAAAAATAAACCAATGGATAATTCAGACAGTCTTATTTCAAAAATGATATTTATTTTAATTTTTTTTCTAAATATATGAGTTTTAATCTTTAAATAAAAATATTTATTTATTAAAAATACTAGTTTTCACAACACAAGTAACATTCCGACCCTTATAAAATTTACATAGGGATTTATTAATTATATTATCATTTACATTTAAATAAATAATATTTAATAATAATATTTCATGAAATTAATAGTTATTTTAAAATTAATGTATTTATAAAAAATGGTGTTTTAATTGAAACTAAATATTTCTCCAAAATACAATTTTGGTTTCTTCAATTAAAAATATATTATTTTTAAAAAAAATTGTTATGTAATCATGTATATATATAAAGTAATAATGTAAAGGGATCAAAATAGTCATTATTTTATTAAAAATAAAAATATATAAATTCATACTACTAGGGTCTAGATAAATAACCCCATATTACACCTGCGTATTCCCTAAGGATAATATAGACGATAGTAGTAATTTCTTGGTGTGGTTCAATAGACATGGTTTGAGGGGTTATCTCTATAATATTGGAATTATATCTTAAACTAGTTTGATCATGTTTTAGTTATTGAATCCCAGCTTGGTCTTGGTTAAGGGAAAATCCTTGTGATTCCATCTCCCATAGATCCCTAATAAATGGGAATCATAGGGTATGATACTACCAGTCAATTCCATCACTTCTTCCTTCTATGTTAATTAGATCATATAGTAACATTAAATATTTATTAATCTTAATAATCAATTTAGAAAGACTATATTTACAATAGTTATGATGTATAATAATATTTTAATCCCGAAAGTGAAATTATAACTATATTTTGTAGTTGTAAAAAATAACAAAGTAAAATACAGTGAATGTGTTTTCTATAACTAAATTACTTAATAAGGAATTTATTCATTCAAAATGTAATTTTATTTATAAAATACTAGGTCATTACAATCCATAACAATCCCCTTCATAGAAGTGTATGAAATATTGAAATCCAAAAACTACAGGCACTAAACCTAGGCACTCTTCTGAAGGTTCTAGTTACACTAAGAAAATATATACCTATGGATCTTATGGTCAATATAAACTAAAAATCTCATTCCCAACAAGTATTTATGATAAAATCTCAGTGCATATGCTAATATCACTATCTTAAGATCATTTATATGGCACTTCTACTCATACAACTTTAACTTCTTTGAAATATAAGTGACCATTAACCCATATCACATTAGAACTACCCTAATATCGAATCTTAAAGAATCATAATAAAATTTATACTTCTTACCCATATTAGGGAAGGAAATGATTAGTGTGTATATCATCCTACCTTTAAACTCTTTAATGTCTTCCTCAAAAGTATATGACCACATGAATATCACTACCTTCAAGGTCATGGTCATCATGAAAACATCCAATTGAAAGAATTTATTAAGAAAATTATGGTAGTTATATACTAATCTCATGAAATTATTGATTTAAAATAAATTACTAGGTTGTTATCATGAATCCACAAACTTACCCTTATCAAGGACTAATGATATTCTTAGATCAGATATCATGTGGAACAAGAAGTTCTCTTTTCTAATCCAGAACTAATACTTTAAGAGAATTTAATATAGTAGATTTTATCCCATTTTACTAAAGGTTATATCTAATTATAGATCATGGTCTTATATATATTTTGATTATACTAGGATTTAATCAATGGATTCATCCATGAACGAATGAAGATACTAAAGGAAGACACTATTAATCAAGTCTATGAGCACAATTGACATGTTTTTCAATATGAATGATATCTCAAGATACCCATAAAGGCCCTTCCAACTCCTAAAATTATTTTTTGAAATATATGAATTCCCCAACCAAAGATATTGATAACCCGACTTCATAGATATATTTAAGAAAAAAATGGATACTATAAATTTATCAAACACATCATCGATACAAGGGAGAGGATATAAGTTCTTAACAATCATATGGTTTATTGACTAGTAGTTTATACATAAATTCAATGAACACTCCAATTTTTTGGTGAATAACATAGGATAACCCCAAGGGTAGGTTATTTGGTGAATAAAACCTTTCAACTCTAGATCCTTTATCTAAGCCTTAAGCTCTCTATGATCTATAGAATAAATCCTTTATGGTGGAATTTATATGGTATCATTTCATGAAATGAGATATATTTTTAACTTTATCTCCCTCTTTGGTGGTAACCCAAATATATCATCAGGTAAAATGTCTTTAACATCATTGAATATTGGATGTAAGAATTTATGGTATGCCCCCCCCCTAAAAAACATAAAGTATAAATAGAAAATTAGGTTATGATCTTCCATTATTGTTGATATATAGGTCCCAAATGACTTGACTATAAACACAACTCTCTGATATGGGTATGATATTCACCCTCCGTGGACATGAATGATACTCATCTATGCCAATGTTATTTGTGAACTTAATAATGAGTCAAATAATTTTTCCTAAGGATCCCATAAAAAATATGTATCTATAACATAAAGAAATCACTAAGATGCCGAAACTTATTGATCATGATAACACACTCATAACATCTTTAGATATCCTCTGACTACACCCTAAGGGTGTATTGATAGAACTAGTTTCCCATTAATACTCTATATTAATACCAAAATTATCATCAAACTTCTTATATATTCATGAGTTTGATGAACCTGAATCATATAAAATATATTCTAGGGTTGATTTGAAAATAATTATACCTGAATACTTGATGAACTACAATGTTGATCAAAAAGAGCCTACTCAATGACATGATGATATATTGGATACCATCCCTGATATCTTGACGTATAACTCCCTTGAGGTGAATTTACTTACTGGTATTACCACCCCTTCACCTGGGAACCAAGGCCTCCTCCATGGGTCAAACAATAAAATGAATAACAACCACCCAAATACTATGGTTCTAAACAAAATTTCTAACTATATTTATACATAGCAACCAAATGTTGTGTTATGACACAACACCTCTATAGTTTACCCATTTACCTATAGGAATGGAACTCTTTCAATTTCCTATCATAATTAGGCTGGATGTACCTTTGTTAACCACACTAATAGAACTCAACCAAGGATCACTATATCATAGGGATAAATGAACCCAAACTTGGTTACCCCACCTATTTTCACTCTATAGATAATCCTTATACGAAAAATTCTTTATTCCTGATGATTTATTATCAGACCTTGAAGAAGAATTAGGCTACCCAGATAATCTACTCACTATCTAGTTATTATATATAATAAATTCCTTATTCATGGACTTGGAGAAAGATTCACCATTGATCAAATTGAATTACTTGGCATATCATAAAAATGATTGAAACTAAAAATATAATTACCCACTTGTGTAGAAAAAACTATAATAGATCTATAAAAATTATATAATAATCTATAAAAAACTACCCCCTAGAATAGGTGCATAAAATCTTGGTCCTTATCCACTATCAGAGTCTCAAGAATGAAGTTCTTAAAAAATATATTTTGGAAATCCTTTCATTACAGCCTCACATGCTGGTTTTCCTAGACCAGAATTTCGTAAAAATTATTTTCTTGTCCTTGAAGTATATCGGAAGAAATATTCACCCACCTCTCAGAGGGTGTATGAATATTATTAAATATATTCTTTAGGGAATATATGAAAAACTAATAAACCAATGTTCCACCGTCACTTGTAAAGAGTGGTGGATTTATAGCTAGAACCAACTGGCCAAGTTAGACATGGTTGGTATGACCCTCAACACTTTATGCATGATAGAATAAAAAATATATCAAAGGTATTTTAGAGCTATTTATTGATATTAGAAACATACACAATAGGAGTATCAATAATATCAACTCATGGGTTGGTTAAGTAGAGTGCCACCAAGAAGATAGATAGTAAATATGTATATAATTTATTGTGAATAATTTTAGAAAATGATCCATAAATCATAACTTGATTATAAATCACAAAAATATATGAGAATTTCAAGTGAGTTATACATGTAAAAAATATTTTATGAATGCACAACCTCTTTCCACTCTACTCCAATAAGGGAAAAAATAAATTATAGATCATAACTCAAAAACCATAAATCTTAAAAACAAAAAATACTAATATCATACCTAAAAACCCAGATATCCCTATATTTTTGATAGATACTTCTTGGAATATGGTATATACCAATCCTTGGAAACACCCTATCACTCATTTAATATTTAAAAAATAGTATGGTAATAGTGAAATAAGGGTTTGATACTAGTTTATAATAACCATGACCTGATTCAACTCCTCTATGAACCAAGCTAGTCACTTTGTACCTCATTCATGTCTCCCCATATGTCAAAGGCTATCGACCAATGGGGAGGGTATTTGTATAAAATAAAGATACTATAACCTCTATGGTATAGACAACCATAAATCATATATTATACGATATCAAGAATCTTTCCCCACAACATATCATCTTGTATGAGAAAAATAATTCTATATAAGATGTAGAAAAAAATTAAATAATAACATTATTCTATGACAAAAAGAGCTACTATACATTTCATAAGAGTCATATAAGTATATAAATAATATCCCATGGGAATATCATATACAAATTGGTTCAAAAGTGAACATAATAAAGGTAGTCTCCATCGCATCAATCTCTAGACCCGTTCTGACATCATCTCCCAAATACCTCCTTATAACCAATCTCAACCATAAAAAATAAATTCCTTACCCTTATCTATTTCATGAACTATGAAATATGATTGGGTACCAAGGAACTCAAGTATGGTTTGAGTACAACTCAGTAGGACACCACCAATGGCTTCACTTAAAATTCCAGTAAGTACAAGTTTCATATCAATATTGAATACTAATTAATACAGAAAATAAATAAAATGTCACATCATGAAATGATCAGATTCTAGATAAGGTGTAATTATACCTTCTTATGTCCAGATATTGAATGGGATGTTATAACCACGCTCTAAACAAACCTAAAGTATTAATGATGTATCAAATCCAATTTAAAAAACATGGTGAATGAGCTATCAACATTTATTACTCCTTAAAAAATGATGAATTACCATCACATATCATCTACATAAATGATTTATCACTATTCCAACATCATTGGTAAATGAGTTATCAGATGGTGAGAGAGGAATCACTAGTCCCAAGTAGATGATATAACACAACTACATGTGCCTAGGTAGATCATCAACCACCAATACCATCCTATAAGTGTATTATGTAGAATAGAGAAAAATCTTTGCGAATATTATGCACCAACATTATCATCTCCATGGGTGGATAATTTACAACGAACATTAACTCTATAGAAGAAATCATAGATAAAACTCCTCATAGTGGAATATAAATCACCAATAATCATTTCTTGGTAGGTGATATACCATCGATAATAATCTCTATGTTGATGATAAACCAATAGTATCAATTTATTATGTGGATGAAATACTACTAACATAATCACTCGAGTAGATGATGTACTATTGGAAAAACATCTAATAGTGAATGAAGTGTCACCAACCCTTATAGATTAGGTGGACTAGAAACCATCAACATACTTAGGGTGGATGATATACCATTGAAAAAAATCAAGGTAAATAATATATCACAATTTAGTATAGTTCACAACATCTATTGACTATATATCCTATAAGGGTTATGCTCAAAAGGCCACTAACCCACTCAATGTCTCATTACTAGACTAGCCCACTACTAACCTACTATTTTATCATTCCATTCCATATTAAGAAATTGTCCAAGACACTAAACAAGTCTTATATGTTCATAACATAATCACTGAAAACCATGTTGGGATCTAGGTGTCCATTCCATTACACATCACATAAATTGAAAAGTCATTGATGACTATTTTGTTGAATAACACCCAATTAAGGACAACTCATAACTCTAAAAGATCTCAATTGGTCAAAAATAAATGTTAAATCAATTTTGAAATTTATTTTCAGGACAGGTTACCAAGTTAGTGCATATTTTATTTTATACAACTCAAGAAAATATTGTAAAAACTAATAGGAATATTAGAGACCACTTTTCCGGGCATAGTAGTGGTATTCTCATCATATTCCTTGAGCTGAATTACCCTTAATCGATTAGTTTCTAAAAATATGAAAAAATCACTAAAATTAGGCTTAAGCAGCAAGGGAAAATTGAATAGTGAGGGGAAAGAATATTATAGAGAAGAGGAGGGATATCCTTACACATGGTAGACCCCTGTAATAAATGATACCCCTTATTAGGCTCGAATAAATATGTAACACTCTTGGGAGAGGAAGAATATATAGAAAGTGAGAGGGGTGTGTGACTATTTGAGTGAGGATAGAGGGGGAGAGTTAATATTTTTTAAAAATTAATTTTTTTGGTTAGTGAAATTTAAAATAAAATATTTAGGTACCCACTGGGTTCCTTCCAGGCCTCTATCAGGTACCCGGTACCCATCGGGTACCCGTTATAGGGTTGAAAACTACCTAATTTCCTACATAGAGATACCCCCTAAATATAACGGTCCACTGGGTACTGAGTACAAGACCATTGACTACCCGATATAGTCTATCTCAAAACTGAAAACTTTTGAACCCGTTTCAACTTCCCAAAACCAACCTTAACCCCCTTCCAACACCTCAAACACTCCAAAATAATCAAAATACTTGATTTTTGGTAAAAAATTGATCAAATTATCACATTAAAGATACAAATGGTGTTATAGATAAAAAAATTACAAACAGACCAGTAAATACATATAAACAAATGATAAATAGGTAAATATATAGAAAATACAGACAATTATGTAGGAATAAAAACAAATAAATACACACACGCATAGAGAGAGAGGTAGAGAGAGAGATTAATATACAGGTAGATATACATCTAAATTGATAAATATAATCTATCCCCCTATGTCCCTCTATATCTCTCTCTCAAAATACCACTTATAAATCGATAAAAATAAACAGACATAGAGATATAGACAAAAATAATTATATATTCATAAGAACATAAAAACACACACAACAACACACATATAAGACACACAAACACAAACACACACAACCACAAACACACATACATATACAAACACATACACAACAACATGTTGACTCAATAACTAACAAACAAAAAATATAGATAGATAATGAAACATGAAAACAAACAAACAAATAGATAAATAAATATACTGATAAACTAATAGATATATACAATGAAACCCATGAAAAGATACACATATATGAAAAAATATAAGTATTGAAATATTATAAAAACAAATAAAGTATAATTCTCGAGAAATTGATTGATAGGAATAATGGTTGAAACATAAACACACACACATGACTATTCTAGGATATGAAGACCCTATGTAGGGTTTTTCAGAATTCAATACATTCCCCTTGATCCATTCTGGGTTAGTAAGACCCACCCAAGACCATTAGAGGGTAGATCGGGTCAATTAGAACACACAAAAGGTGTTTGGGAAGCCCGATCAGTCTAAGGGGGTTCACTGGTGGGGCTTCAATCATGGTTGAAGTGTGGGTTCTTGGGTGGTCGATGCATGAGATTAGTAGCCACTATAATACAAGGTTGTGGAATTCAGTTCAGTAGTCTCTTTTAAAGGCAACACCAATGTGCATAGTTTGGATGAGATGAGGAACTTGCGACAACATGATCATGGGTTGGTGAATGAGATGGGGACAAGAGAAGGTGGCGACATCTATGAGAGATGATGGTAGATTTTTCTTCCAGGAAGGGGTATGGGGTCCGTGTTAGGTGGTGGTAACATCATGACTAGGTGAAAGAGGCTTGGAAGGGCATCATAGGGCTATTTTGGATGACCAAAAATAGTGGCAATGGTGGGGTGGGATTCCTCTGGAAACCGACCCTTCTGATTTTTATTTTGTTTTTTTTTGTTTTGAAAAACCTGAAGTGGATATCCTTTTTTTAGTTATTATTTTATAAAAAAACAAGTCTTTATTTTTCCCTCTTATTCATTCCAACCCTAGAAAACAACCCACATATTGGAACTTTTGTTTTTAGGAAGAATTAATCATGCCTTCCACCCCAGTCTTCAGGCGTATTGTTTTTTGTAGGCTATTGTAGGGTCTCCTAGAAAATCTATATTTTTTTAACTTATTCCTCATGCTTTTGGAATAAGACCATGTTTACTAGAAAAAATAGTTTTTGTTATAAAAATCATCGATTCACCGAAAATCACTATAAAAATATGAATATATAAGAATATATATATATATATATATATATATTATTCAATTTTAATACCCAAAAACAAACAAAAAATGATCTATATTTAATTTTTTGGATGGATATAAGTTGACCATCCAATATTGGCCCGACCTTTTGTTTTTTTATTGGAACCAAAATCAAACCCTCAACTTAAATTTAAGGAAATTTTATTTTTATTGTATCATAAAATTTCTATGGTCTATCTAATACCAATTATTGGTATCTGGGTACACAATAGAATTTGATGATCCTGGTATTTAAAAATTTTCATCCCCAAAGTAATGAAACTTCATCATCTCTTGTGACCTAAGTGCCAGTATTGTATGAGGATCTTGTGTGAATTAACAAATTATAAAAATTTAAACAAAATAATTACATTGTTTGAATAGAAGTATGCTTGATAGTATCACATCACTGAAGATTTTTGATTAAATGATTTATGTTTGAACCCCTATATATCATCCATACATAATTCAGGAATATGAATGTATGAAGATCATTGAATTTTTGGTGCTAGCATGGAGCTCTAATGATTCATTTGATGTCACGTTGATCACCTCAATCTCATCCCTTTGATCCATGAAGGCATTCATAGATCGATCACTCAAATTGAACCTTTCTCTCTCTAGGATGTGGTAGGAGAGAGAATCTGACAATTCTAAATGGTGAATCATAATTAGAATGGGATTACTTATCTACTTATATAATGGGGGTCCGAATACCTGGAAAGTGTTCCCTGACCCCCATATATACAACACCCACTAAATAAGTAATAAATGACATGTTATGACAAACTAACTACATCATTAATGTCATTTATATTTTATCACCTAATTATAATATATAATAAATATATTACATGATAAAAGTGAGTCATTAAATCTACTCATAATTCCATTAATATTAAGAAAAAATTTAATATTAAAGTAATATTCATTTGTATAATATTAATCCATGTATTCATTTAATACCTTATGAATACTTTTAATAAATAAATTCAACCCAATTATTACATAATTGAAAAATATGAATTTATTTAATCATTGGGGATCATTAAATTCTTGGAAAACTCTCAGACCTGGTGGTGGATCCCACCATGTCTTATACACCTATTCACTAGAATATGGTAGACTCTTGAATACACTATTATGTGTGACCTTCTAGCCCCTTATCTCGATAGAAGTGTATACTATTCTTAGACCAAGAGAAGAGTCATGAAACCCATCAAGGTCCCTAATGAGATAAGGAATATTCATAATAATGACAACCATCCTATGAACATAGATGGTGTAATATAATCTCTTTGTCTCATGATATCTCATAAAGCAGGATGCACAGTTTGTGTCATTATCCATTCTTGATTTATTAATTGTTGATATAACTAAATGAACATACCTTCAACTACTATGTTCACGGATTTATGAATGTAATACCATCCTTATCAAATAATCCATAGATATCAATTCCTCAACTCTGAAGTGACAAATTCTATATTTATCATTCAACCAATGCCATACCTTCAATGAGACTCCCAACATAAGCTACCTCACCACAAATTCAATTTCATGGTTTTTCTTTGTATCAAAGTACATGATCAAAAGAAAAACATTGATAATGGTCTCATGTTATAAGACCAATACACATGTTCATAGATATTAACAACCATTGACACCTGAAACATGAGGTGTTTCTATTGGTTGGTCTATCCTCATTATCTCATCTACTCAAGACACCAAGTGATACATTCATGATAAGAGGACTCAATGCATATAAGACCCCAACACATGATGGTCACAAATCATCCATGTCCTCTCATTATGATGTATCTAGATCATATGACATAATTTTAATATTACTATCATGGTATCTCTAGGTTCTCATTATAGTTAGAGAACTACTATAACATTTTGATATGACATGTAATCTATGTAAAATACCATAAATACAGTGGACATAAAAGTATAAATAATATCATAGTAGGATAAAAACATGTATATATCAAACTTTATACATGTAATGGTAATCAAAGTACATTCATAATTTGGGTATATGAAACCCACTTTCAAAACTCCCACTTTCACCAAAGCTAACTACAAACATGTCACAACCTGCTAGCTCTCACATGAGTATCATGATTCTATTGAGAAATGGTTTTTTTAGGGGGTCTGATTTTTTATCCTATGTTGCTACTCTACAATGTGTGACTTCACCTCTTCAAGTAGAATATCTCAAGATATGAAGCTTTTGAGGTATATTCTTTTTCTATTGTGTGGCCTAAACTCCTCGGCTAGCACCACTACTGCAATATTATCACAATAAAATAGAATAGGGTATGCACTTTAAGTTACTTCACTGATTTTGGAGACACATATACATATCTAAATCTCCTCCTTATTTATATCATAAGCCTCTACATACTCGAATTCTGCTATATAATTGGTGAAAACATGTTTCTTTGTGCTTCTACAGTTCACTACACCACCATTCAAAAAAGGCATAACCTGAATTTGATTTTAGATCATCATGATCTTTCTAGAAACTAGGATCAGTGTATCCTTTCACTACTTGTTCCTCATCTCCTATATACACTAGAAAAAAAATCCTTTGAACAATTCAAGTATTACATATAGTTTTTACAGCTCCCCAATGTAGCTCTATTTAATTAGCTTGATATCTTCCCACCATGATTAAATAAAAGAAAAAATCAAACCTAGTGTATAACATGTCATACATGATAGATCCCACTACTAATGCATAAGGTATTATAATCATTCTTTTAATATCCGTTTGTTTTTTTGGACAGATTTTCTTGGATAGATTAAAACCTTTTGACATTAGAAATAAACCCCTATTATATTATTCCATAATGTACCTTTTAAGTATCTTGTTAATATATAAACTTTGAATTATCCCAAACAGCCTTTGAGATCTATTTTGATAGACTTTGACACATATAATATAGGATTCTTTACCCAAGACTTTCATGGTGAGTCATTCATTTTTCTAATTCTTAACTTACTATAATACTTACACTTAATTTCCCATAATTAATATTTCATCAATAGATAATACAAGGAAAATAAATATATTCACATTAACCTTATTATAGACACATGACTCTATTTAATTCATAAAAAAACCAAATTCTCTTATGGCCTCATAAAAACAAACATTCCATGATCGTGATGCATCCTTAAACCCATAAATGGATCTCTACAACTTTCACACATTATTTCTATTCTCCTACTTTATTTACACTTTGTGTTGAGTCATATATAAGTCTTTAACCAACATACCATTTAGAAAAGTAAATTTTACATCCATTTTTCAAATTTTTTAATCATGGAAGGATGATATATGAAGTAATATTCTGTTGGATTTCATCATTGCTAATGGCGAGAAGCTTTTTTCATAGTCTATAACTTGATGTTTCATGGAACCCTTCACTACCAAATTCGACTTAAATGTATTTAGTTTACCATCCATGCCTATTATTTTATCTTAAATCAATTTTCACCCAATTGGTCTTACATCATCTGGAGGGTCTACCAAAATACATATTTGAATTTTGTACATGGACTCCATCTATGAACGAATGAAATATTTCCATTTAGTAGAATCGTTTAATTTTATCACTTCCTCATAGGTTATAGGTTCATCATTCTAAAGGTGAAATTTGTCACCCAAATCAGTGATAAGAAAACCATAATACTTTGGTTCTCTAACCTCTCGAGTAAACCAATATAGTACTTGTGTCACTGTAACTTCTTCATATCCCATTGTCTCTTTTGGAGATTGTTCCCATACCAACTCTTGTACATATCGAGCATAAAATTCATTTATTCCAATATTTATCCCATTATTTATATTAGAAATGTGTTCAATTTCTATAAATATGAATTTTATTGCAACAATCACTTTTCTCTCTGAAGGGTAATATAGGTAAAATCCTTTGGTTTCTTTAGGATAACATATAAAAATGAATGTTTTTATATGGGATGATAAATTTTCACTTAGTATAGTCCATAAAAAACCCTCGTATCCCCATACATGTGTGAGTGATATATTAGGTTTCTCTCCACACCATAACTCATATGGAATCCCATCTATTAATTTAGTTGGCACTAAGTTAAGGGTATATGCAGCTGTTTGTAACATGTATCCATAGAAGAATAATGGAGGTGTTTCCTAACCCATCATTGACTTGGGCATGTCAATCAGGGTATGATTCCTCCTTTAACTAACACATTTTTACTATAGAGTATAACGAGGAGTGATTTGGGAAATTATTCTACACTCCATCAAGTGGTAAATGAAATATTTTTTAAGATACTCTTCACCTTGATTTGAGGGAAGTTCCTTAATATTTTTATCAAAATAGTTTTATACTTCATGATGATATTCCTTAAACATATAAAAGGAATCTATCTTATTTTATCATCAATTATATATAACCATATCTAATGTAGTAATAAATAAAATTAATTATGTATGAAAACCCATACATTTTCTCTACTAGAGTTGGAACACACACATTATTATGAAGCAATTCTAGTAATTCAGAAGCTCTTACTCATTTCCCAGAAATGGGTGGTTTGGTAATTTTCCCTTGTAAATAAGTGTGAAATACATATAGAGGTTTTAAACCAGCTGATGTCATGACTTGACCCAACGGGCCTAGAGCCGCGACTCCCCAATCCCACATCTAATATTCCAGGGGATAACAACTAGCGGCGAGTAGGATATCACACACATGGGAGGCTTTAGCCCATCGTACCTATACACATGCACCCACATACACCTCCATAAAACATTTTAGAGACATATAAAAACTAAAAATAAATGAATGCATAAATCTATCCCAACCAGAGTACAACAAAATTTAAAAAGGGAAAATATAGGGCCCATGAAAAGAAATCTATAAAAGCATCCAACCTGATCAGAAGGAGGGGATCACCATCAAACACCCACTGGAAGGCTTTGTGGTATGGCTCTAGAAAAAACCCTGGTCAGTCTAGATACTATGCTCTACCTTCTCTAGATCCAACTGGGACTCCTTTAAAGGAGATATGGCATGCGCAAGACACAACATGTGTAGGAAAAGCCTGTACATGGGTGAGTATAAAAATACTCAGTAGGCACCCCAAAAACCCAAACCAAAAAGGGAGTAACTGATGGGAATCAGTTAACTCAACCCAGCCTGAGGGGACCCAAACGAGATAGAAACTACATCTTGATACCCACCTCGTCTATATGAAACTAGTTGGTTAGAAATCCCTGATATGTCTATGAAATGAAACATTCCATAGGGACTCCTAGAATATACATATAAATACTCAACTATGACTCCTAGTCTAAATGTCTTGACTATAGACTATCCACAGTAAAAAACTGGAGGGTCCAACACAACACTCACAATGGTCTCATGAGGTAATGACCTCATAGACCACAACAATATCCTTCCCAAAACTAGACATCCCTAATGGCTCACAAAACGAGAGTGACACATCAGCGACTCAAAGTCGATGAGTCAACCTCTCCATCCCAAATAGCACTCAACCGAGAGATTCCACTCAATCGGTAATACAAAAAAGGCTCAACCTAGACAACACTCATTGTACCTATATGTGAAGGCTTTCATGATAAAAAATAAAAAGAAGAAGTCACCTAAAGACTACACAAACTCCAACTCCTTAGATAGGGGTATCAGACACCAACCCAAATCTGGAACCACCCGCCTAGAAGAGGATCAATACCCATGTAGAGTTGGACATGCTGATTCTGACTCCACTGAGGAAAACATCACAATAGAAGGACCAAGAAGACTCACTCAACCCTGCCAATCGAAAGGTCATGATAGATCATAGAAGGAAGAAACAAATCTTGATACTCAGGTAGGGAGTCTGCGCCCAGGGCTCACTGGGGGTTTGATCACATTGTCATGACACATCAAATTGATTATGATTTTAAGGTTGATTTATAGTATATTTCATACCCTAGGTTGTCTCTCAAGGATATTTGGTGGCTTATAGTGTGAATTTTTAATAAGAAATAAATAGTGGGTGGTTTCGAAAATAGTTTTAAGAAAATGACTTGATTTAAAGAGTTTAATAGTTGATAAATAAAGGAAGTGTTTTAAAATTATGAGATAAGGATATAATTTCAAGTTCACTAAAAATCTTGGTGAGTTTATCATTCTGAAAAATACACATGGTTTAATGGAACCCTTTGGTTGAGGGTGGTCAAGATCTCTACTTTCCTCTTTCCTCTTTAAACGACTCTAAAAAAACCACCCCTTGACACAACAATCATGTTGTAAAGGATTGGGAATCAAACCTAGAAGATAAATGAAACCAAATAATACTGAAATATTATGTATGTTTGAGATAAATAGGATTCTAGTCTTGTCTAATCAGAACAATACACAATTCCCACTTGAATTCTCAACCCAATTAGTGTTGAGATAAAATGTGTTTCACATAATTATAACAAAAGAAATATATTCAGAGGAGAATCACATAATAGTTAAAATAAAGTGAAATATATATCACAAAAATTAAAGAAAACTAGTAGAATAAAAAGTACTGGAACTCCCTCCCAAGTATGTGTAGATCCCTCGAAATGATTGTCCACCATTTATCTCACCATCAGCTGAAGGAGGAGGCTCGGGTGGAACTTCAATTTCATCCTTGATACCTCTATGAGAATAGGGGGATTAAGAGCTTACTATATGAGGATATGATTTACTAGGGTCTCTAAATTGGAATATCTTGGACTTCTGGTCAAACTTACAAATGGGGATCCCAATGTTCCATTTTATAGGAAAATTGGATGGTGGTTTTTGGCACACAGATTTCTTAAAACCACTTGAACCATGGTTTTTGATGGCCATATAGTCTTATATCCTTTTTGAAAAAACTAAAAGTTTGTATACCCACCTCCTTAATATTTTTATCAAATGTTTGGCACCATTTGGGCAATCATAGCTAGAGATATGGATTGATAATAGCACACCACTTTTGACTTCATGCAGATTCAGTGTGCTGGACAGATCAGTCTGGATGGGCCACCATATGGAGGAAGAAATCTTGGGTTCCTTTAGATGAGTTGTAGAAAATAAAGTTATGGATTATTTCACAAAATTTTAGCCCATTTAGAGACACATATTGCACTTAATGTTTAAAACAGTGGATAAATGTCATTGGGATCCAATGTAGTTTGGCCCATTTTCCTTCTAGATCATCTCCGGGGCCTCCAAATCACCTCCTCCTACAATTAATTCATCAAAAATAGTCACATTTCACTTTTTAAAAGTGATCAAAACAAAATATATTAATCAAACATGAAGTTAATTTTTTTATTATTTCTATAATTTTCAATACAAAACAAGCTTCACATAGTGGTGTAATGGTGAAAATGAAACAGTGAATCGTAGTGCGATTACACCCCCACACCTAAACATTTTCATTCCTCGAAAAATTATTATATCCTAACCAAGTATCATTCATAAATAAAAGGTGATAAAAGTTCCAAGATTCTTCTAAAATTAAATTCATCATGTCTCGTTTATGAAATCAATTTTCCAACATTTTTTTCTCTCACATTTGAATTTTTTCAACTTCATTTGTTCTCCCATGCAACATGTCGTAGCCTACCTCACTTAAAAATTTTTCTTCTTTACTCAAGAAACATATTAAAGTGGAGTTATTATCTTTTCGCAGAGTTCATGTGATCTTACAATATTATTTCCAAGATTCTATGTTCTATACCGATAGAATCTAGTGTGCTACTAAAGAGGACTTCCAATAGGTTGTTCTGAGGTTCAAGGGTTGGTAAGATTTAATGTATAAAAAAATATGAGGCAGAATAGGAGTTTTTAATCTCTTAAGTAAAAAAACATTTCAAAATTCAACAAGTGTTCACAATTAATGTACACACACATCCCCTCACAAAGTGTATCACTTCCAAATCACTATACCCATTGTCCATTTGTGTGGGTAAAATCCAATCAGTGAATAATAATGAATAAAAATCCTCTTTTATCCATTATTTTTTATCTTTTTGTTATATTTTTTTCAATGTACAAAAATATTTTCTTTTTTACAATTTTCTTTGGAGATAAAGATGGAAAATTTGTAAAACAATTATACAATATTGCTTATGCACCCACTACCAAAGGAAAATGTAGGAAACCTTTCTATCAACCCATAACAATGATTCATTTATGTTAATTCCCATGGAAACAAAATATCCCCCACACTTTCTAAAATTAAAACAAGAATTTAAATAAGATATGGGTAGTTATGGATAAATAAGCTTGTAATGTGGATACCTCACAAGAATTTCATGGTCTCTAAGGCTTAAGAAGGGTAAAATTTCAAGGTGACTAAAAATAGAGGTGAATTGTACAAAGGTATTTTCAATGAACGATGGAATATATAATAAATTTAGACCCTAGGGAATAACCTAGGTCTTATCTCAAGAAGTCTTGGTGGTTTATAGTGTGAATTTTTAATAAGAAGAACTAAAGAGGGGGTGGTTTTGAAAACAGTTTTAAAAAATGACTTGATTTAAAGAGTTTAATAGTTGATAAATAAAGGTGGTGTTTTAGAATTATTAGATAAGGATATAATTTCAAGTTCACTACAAATCTTGGTGAGTTCATAATTCTGAAAAATAAACATGGTTTAATGGAACCCTTTGGTTGAGGTTTGTCAAGATCTAGACTTTCCTCTTGCCTCTTAAAACATTTCTCAAAGAACCATCCATTGACACAATAATCGTGTTGTCAAGGTCTGGGTATAAAACATAGAAAATAAATGCTAACAAAGTATACTGAAATCTTATGTATGTATGAGATAAATAATATTTTTGTCTTGTCCAATCAGAACAATACAATATTACCACTTGAAATCTCAACCCAATCATTGTTGAGATAAAAAGGGTTTCACTTAATTATAACAAAAGAAATGCATTTAGAGGAGAAGTGCATCAATGTTAAAAATAACTGAAATATTTATCACACAAATTATAGAAAATCATTAGAAGAAAAAGTGCATGAACTCCCTCCCAAGTATTCATAGCTCCCTCAAAATGATCATCCACCATTTAGCTCGCCATCTAGAGGAGGAGGAGGCTCGAGTGGAACTTCACCTTCATCCTTGACCCCCCCTATGAGGATAGAGGCCTCAAAAGATTCTTGGATGAGGATAGGACTTATTTGGGTCTTAGAATTTGTAGAGATTTGTCTTATATTTGAAATTACAAATGGGGATCCCAAGGTGCCCTTTTATAGGAAATTTGGATAGTGGTTTTGGGAAAAATGATTTCTTAAAACCAGTTGGAACATGGTTTTTGATAGACATATAGTCTTATCTCCTTTTTGAAGAAACTGAAAAGTTATATCCCCACCTCCTGACTATCTCTGCCAAATTTTTGGAACTATTTAGATAACCACAACCTTAGATATGAATAGATCACAACACACCACTTTTGACTTCTTGGAGATTCAGTGTGCTGGATAGATCAGTCCGGATGGGAAAGCAGATGGCATAATTAAGCTTGGGTTCCTTGAGATGAGTTTTAGAAAATAATGTTTTGGATTTTCCCAAAAAAAATTCATCCCATTTTGGTTCATATATTTCACTTAATGTTTAAAAAAGTGGACATATATCACTGGGATCCCATGCAGTTCGACCCATTTTCCTTATGGATCATATTCGAGACCTCCAAATCTCCTCCTCCTACAACAAATTCATCAAAAAAAGTAACATTGAACTTTTTAACAGTGATAAAAACAAAATCAATTAATTAAACATGAAGTGAAATTTGTTATTATTTCTATAATTTTCAATACAAAACAAGTTTAGCATAGTGGTGTAAGGGTGAAAACGAAACAACAAATTGTGGTGTGATCACACCCCCACACCTAAAAATTTGCACTCTTGGGAAAAGTATTATATCCTAAAAAAGTCTCATTCCCTAATAAAAGGTGTGAAAAGTTACAATATTCTTCTGAAATGAAATTCATCATGCCTCATTTATGAAATAAATTTTCCTATCATTTTTCTTCTCTCTTATTCGAATTTGTTCAAATTCATTTGTTCACCCATGAAACGTGTTGTAGCCTACCTCACTTAGAAAATGTCCCTCTTCACTCAAGAAACATATGAAAGTGGAGTTATTATCTTTTCCCAGAGTTTATGTGATATTACTATATGCATAACAAGATTCTAAGTTTTCTATCAACAAAAACTAGTGTTCTAATCAAGAGGACTTCTAACAGGTTGTTCTAAGGTTCACGGGTTGGTAGGATTTAATGTATAAAAAAATATGAGGTAGAAGAGGAGTGTTTAATCTCTTCAGTACAAAACATTTCAAAATTCAGAAAGTGTTCACAATGAAATTATACACTCATCCCCTCACATAGTGTATCACTTCCAACTCATTATCCCCATTGTCTTTTTGTGTAGGCATGATTAAATCACTAAATACTAATGAATAAAATCCATCTTTTCATGATTAGTTTTTTTCTTTTTGTTCTATTTTTTTCAATGTAAGGAAATATTTTATTTTTTAAAATCTTCATTGGAGATAAATAGGGAAAATTTGTAAAACAATGATATAACATGTCTTGTAAACCCACCGCCCAAGGAAAATGTAGGAACGTTTTTTATCAACCCTTAAAAATGATTCATTCCTTAACATGGAAACACCCTATCCCCCACACTTTCTGAAAGTAAAAAAATAATGTAAACAAGATATTGATAGGTAGGGATAAATAAGTTTGTAATGTGGCTAACTAAATAGAATTTTATGATCTCTAAGGCTTAATAAGGGTAAAATTCTAAGGTGGAAAAAAATAGAGGTTAATTGTACAAAGGTCTTTTCAATGAAAAGTGACCTATATCATGAATATAAACCCTAGGTTAGACCCTAGGTCATCTCTCAAGGAGAACTGATGGTTTACATTGTGAATTTTTAATAAGAAGAACTAAATAGGGGGTAGTTTTGAAAATAGTTTTAAGAAAATGACTTGATTTAAAGAGTTTAAAAGTTGAGAAATAAAGTTGGTGTTTTAGAAATATGAGATAAGGATATAATTTCAAGTTCAATACACATATTGGTGAGTTCTTCATTCTAAAAAATACACATGGTTTAATGGAACCCTTTGGTTGAGGGTTGTCAAGATCTTGACTTTCCTCTTGCCACTTAAAATAATGCTCAAAGAACCATCCCTTGACACAACAATCATGTTGTCAAGGTTTGGATATAAAACATAGAAATGAAAGGCTAACAAAGCATATCTAAATCTTATGTATGTGTGATATAAATAGTATTATTATCTTGTCCAATCGAAACAATACAAGATTCCCACTTGAAATCTCAACCCAATCGGTGTTGAGATAAAAATTGTTTCACTTAATTATAACAAAAGAAATGTATTCAGAGGAGAAGAGAATCAAGGTTAAACATAAGTGAAATATTTATCAAAAAAATTATATAAAACCAGTAGAAGAACAACTTTAGTAACTCCCTTTCATGTATGTGTAGCTCCCTCGAAATGATCGTCCACCATTTAGCTCGTCATCGAGAGGAGGAGGAGGCTCGGGTGGAACTTCAACTTCATCCTTGACCCCGCTATGAGAATAGGGGACTCAAGAGCATCCTAGATGAGTATAGGACTACTTGGGGTCTCCAAATTGGCATATATTGGCCTTATAGTCAAACTTACAAATGGGGATCCCAATGTGCCATTTTATCGGAAAATTGGATGGTAGTTTTGGGCACACAAATTTCTTAAAACCACTTGGCCCATGGTTTTTTAGGGCTATACAGTCTTATATCCTTTTTAAAAAAAACTAAAGAGTTGTATCCCCACCTTATGAATACCTATACTGAAAGTTTGGCACCGTTTGGGAAATCAAAGCTGGATATATGGATAGATAACAACACCCCACTTTTGACTTTGTGCAGATTAGTTGTAATGGAATGATCTATCCCGATGAGTCAACATATGGACAAATTAAGCTTGGGTTCCTTGAGATGAGTCATATAAAATGAATTTTTAGATTGTAATACAAAATTAAATCCCTTTTAGAGACACTTATTACGATTAATGTTTCAAATAGTGGACATATGTCATTCGGATACCTTGATGTTTGGACCATTTTTCTTCTAGATCATCTCTGAGGCCTCCAAATCACCTCCTCCTATAATGAATTCTTCAAAAAAAAGTATCATTTCCCTTTTTAACAGTGATAAAAAAAATAAATTAATAAAACATTAAGTGAAATTTGTTATTATTTATATAATTTTCAATAAAAAACAAGCTTACCATAGTGGTTTAAGTGTTAAAATGAAATAGTGAACTGTGGTGCGATTGCACCCCCACACCTAAACATTTTCACTCCTGGGAAAAGTCTTATATCCTAACCAAGTATCATTCCTAAATCAAAGGTGAGAAAATTTCAAAGATTCTTCTAAAATTAAACTTATCATGTCCCATTTATGAAATCAATTTTTATATCACTTTTCTTATCTTACATTTGAATTTGTTCAACTTAATTTGTTCACCTTTGCAACATGTCGTAGCATACCTCACATAAAATTTCCCCACTTCACTCAAGGAAAATATGAAAGTAATGTTATTCTCTTTTCCCAGAGTTCATGTGATCTTACCATATGATTTCAAAGATTCTATGTTCTCTACTGATCGAAACTAGCGTGCTACTCAAGAGGACTTCCAAAATGTTGTTTTGTGGTTCAAGGGTTGGTAGGATTTAATGTATAAAAAATCTAAGGAATAAGGGGAGTGTTTAATCTGTTAAGTAAAAAACATGTAAAAATTCAGAAAGTGTTCAAAATGAATGTACACACTCATCCCATCACAAAGTGTATCACTTCCAATTCACTAAACCCATTGTCCATTTGTGTGGTTCACTACCAATCAGTGAATAATAATGAATAAGCTTCCTCTTTTCTCCATTAGTTTTTTTTTCTTTTTGTTCTTTTTTTCCAATGTACAAAACTATTTTCTTTTTTAAAATTTTAATTGAAGATAAAGAGGTAAATTTTTTAAAATAATGATATAATATGTCTTGTGAACCCACTTCCCAAGAAAAATTTAGGCACCCTTTCTATCAACCCGTAAATTTGATTTATTCCTGATAAATCCCATGGAAACACCCTCTCCCACACACTTTTTGAAAGTAAAACAAGAATTGACATACGATATGGGTATGTAGGGATAAATAAGCTTGTAATGTGGCTACATAATAGGAATTTCATGGTCTTTATGGATTAAAAAGGGTAAAATGTAAAGGTATAAAAAAATTGAGGTTAATTTTACAGAGGTATTTTCAATGAATGAAGACCTCTATCATGAATGTAGTGCACTTGAATCTTATGGATTCAAACAGGATCAAGGAAAGTTATAGTTTCTCTAAATGACCCAAGACTCTCAACAAAGTGATTAAAAGGAAGAATTTGCAATAAATGGCTTAGAATGTCTCTCGGGTAAGGGATTAAAATATTGGTCAATGCTAATGAGGCATGGGTTTCAAAAATCCATTAAACACCTAAGAATGTTTTAAAAATATAAATTCTATAAAAATATTTGATATCAACATTCATTTGAATTTTTTTTACAAAAATAATGGAATTTTACACACAATTGACTCAAGAATGAAAAATTATTTGCAATTATTTTAAAATGGGCATCATTTTCCATGATAAAATTAACATTCTAGTATAAAAGAGAGGGGGAAAACAGGGGGTAAGTTACAATACTATTCAATAATTGAGAAAAGAGAAAAAATGATGAAAATTCCTAACTAACTCAGGAATATACCCACCCCCACACCTAGAGTGTGCAGTGTCCCACTGTTAAAAAATAGAATGTAGGAAGGAAGGATAAAACTGGGTGGGTGTCATTGGTATGTTGATTCTTGAACATGGAGTTCCTCTATCAGAAACTCCAAAAGCGCTTTGTGGAAGTAATTTAGACACTGCCCATTGACAGTTAAGGTTTTCTTAGTTTCTTTATTTTGAACCTGAACAGAACCAAATAGAGACACATTAGTAATAGTATATCATCCAAACCAGTGGGAATGAAGCTTACCTGGAAGAAACTTAAACCTATCATTGTATATGAGGACCTTCTGCCCAATGTATAATTGAAAATGAAGGTTGATATGGTCATGGGTATCCTTGTTCACTCCATATAAATCCTGGGGTTCTCATATTCATCTCTTCTCATTTCCTCCAGCTCCTGAGTCAGTAACTTTATTTGAGAACCTACACAAGAAATATTAGAATTGAATTGTTTGATGGCCTAGTAGGATCAGTTCTCAATCTCAATAGGGAGTTGAAAACTCTTTCCAAAACAATCCTATAAGCTGACATTCCAATTATGGTTTTAAAAGAATTATGGTAAGTCCATAATGAATCATTATGTTTAAGGACCCAATATTTTCTATTGGGTTGAACATTTTTTTCAAGAATTTTTTTACCTATATATTTGACAACTTAACTTCACCATCAGTATGTGGGTGATATGTAGTAGACACTTGATGACTGACCCTGTACTGATGCAAAAGTGATTGCATTGTTTGGTTGCAGAAATGGGAACCCCGGTCACTGATGATAAACCTAGGTAAGACAAACCTATAGAAAATTTGGGTTCTCAGAAATTATACAACTATTTTGGAATCATCTATCCTTGTGGCTTGTACCTCTACCCATTTTGACATGCAATCAATTACTAGAAGAATGTAAAAGTTTCCAAAGGAATTGGGAAATGGCCCCATAAAGTCAATTCCCCAAATATAAAACATGTCCTGAAAGAGAAATAGTTATTGTGGCATTTCATTTCTATTAGAGTCATTACCCATTCTTTGACAATGAAAACAATATTTACAAAAATCATGGGAATCTCAAAAAAGTGTTAGCCAAAAGATACCAGAATCAAGGACTTTACGAGCAGTCCATTGGGGACCAAAGTGGACCCATAGGCTAGAGGTTCCGGAATCTAAGGACATAGTGAAACTTACTATCGGGAATGAAATTCCTAAGGACTTGATCACTACATGTGCGCTAGAGGTAGGGGTAATCCCAAATGTACCAATGAGACTCATGTTTTATATTAATGGATTGGTTTTTGTTGAAGTTAGTACAAATCAAAGATGCTACCAAATAATTTAAAATTTCATAATACCAAGGAATAACATCTTTCACTCGGTACAATTGCTCATTGGGAAAAAAATAATTTATGTGAATACAGGAGGATGAGTCAATGTCTGAGGATGGGTGGATCCTAATGATATGGCCAGACACAACATTCTCGGCTCCTTTTTCATCTATAATTTATAAATTAAATTCCTAAAGGAGAAGCATCTAGCGAATGAGATGTGGTTTGGATTCCGGTTTCTTAAGGAGACACTGGAGGGATGCATGGTCTGAGAACACAATGACTTTGGACCCTAAAAGATACGAACTAAATTTATCCAAGGGAAACACAGTGGAAAGAATTTTTTTTCAGTTGTGGAGTAGTTTTTTTGGGTAGGGTCCAGCATATGTGAAACATAGGCAATGACATGTGGAGCTTGATTAAACCTTTGTGACAAGACTTCCCTAACAGCAGAGTTAGAGGCGTCACAAATGAGCTCAATTGGTAAATCCCACTAAGGTGGTTGGATTAACATGGGTGATGAGAGAATCCATTTAAACTTATTAAAAGATTCTTTACATTATTTATCAAAAAAAATCTTTTTCTTTTTTGACTAATCGGGAGAGGGGAGTGAAATTTTACTAAATTCACGAATGAAACGACGGTAAAATCCAGCATGAACATGGAAATTCTGCACATATTGTACTTTTTTAGGGAATGGTAAGGAATAAATGACATCCAATTTTGATTTATATACTTGGATACCATCCCCAGAAATGACATTCCCCAAAACTATACCTTGTCACACCATGAAATGGAATTTCTCATAATTTAATACGATATTATTTTCAATACAGTGATGTAGGACTGAACCTAAACTTCTAAAACATTCATCAAAAGAGGATCCATAAATAGTGAAATCATCCATGAATACTTCCATGCAATGCCCCAAGTAATCTGAAAAAATACTAACCATACATCGATGGAAAGTACCTAGAGCATTGCATAGACCAAATGGAATCCTCCTATAGGAAAATGTTCCAAAGGGGGAAGGGAAGGTTGTCTTTTCCTAATCATTAGGGACAATATGGATATGAAAGTATCCATAATACCCATCAAAAAAAATAGTAATGGGACTTCCCCACTAGCCTCTATAGAATTTGATCAGTGAATGGTAATGAGAAATGGTCCTTCATAGTGTGTTGGTTTAGTTGGTGATAGTCTATGCAGACACACCAACTATTCTGTACACGAGTTGGAAGCAATTCATTATTTTCATTTTTGATTACTATAAGACCATTTTTTTAAAAATACTTGAAAAGGACTGACCCTTGGCTGTTAGAGATGGGGTAAATTATTCAACATCTAATAATTTTGTTACCTCTTTTTTAACTACATCTAATAGATTTGGGTTCAGTTTACATTGTGCCTATCTCACTGGATTAGCCTCATCATTTAAAAAAATATGATGTGTACAAATTGATGTGACAATACTAAGAATGTCTACAAGTGTCCATCCTAATGCTTGTTTATACTCCCTCAAAAGTTCAAGCAGTCTAAAATTCATGATCTGGAGGGAGTAAAATCGTAATGATGACAGGTATCCTATTTCCATTCTCAAGATATGGATATTTTAAATCTTGAGGGTGTTGTTTAAGTTTCAATTTACATGGATTTTGGATTTATGGGAGTGTGTGTGAAATTGAGAGGTCACTAATCTCATCTAACTGCTCAATGGTATCATCCTCAAATGAGGAAAGAGCTTTTACTAGATTAGAAATATCATCGATGGTCATGTGATCCTCGGTGTTCAAGAAATCAATTAATAAACACACATGAAATTTTTCTAAACTGGTACAATATTATATGCATGATACATTTCCTAGCATTTCAATATATGATGAATCTTATAAAAGGGATTATGGGAATAAAAAGAAGTGTTTTTAGGGGAAGTGATTACATTAATTGAATTAACAGAAAGAGTGGAACGTTCTTCTGAGGGGTGATTCATGGAATCAAGGATGTTGAAGTGGACAATGTCACCACCAAAATCCATAGATAATGTAACATTGTGGACATTAATTATGGTTTTTGAGGTCTTTAAGAAAGGACCCTCCAATATAATTGGGTCATGTCCATTCATCCAATCATCCTCCATTTTTAGTACATAAAAATCTGCAGAAAAAATTAAAATTGTCACCCTCACAAGAACATCCTCTAACACACTATATGGGTGTGTTGTACTACAATTTTCTAGCAGAACAACTATTATAGTGTGATTTAGTTCACCGACCTAAAAATATGAGTAAATGGAGTGAGGAATCACATTTATAGAAGCACAAAACTCAATCATAGTATTGGAAAATCAATACTCTCCTATGGTGCAGGGAATCGAGAATATACCAGTATCATTGCACTTGGTGGGAAGTGATGGCTCTATCAATGATGATATGTTCCTCCCTAATCTCACCTTTTCAACTCCACAAAGTCGACTTCGGTGTGTACACATATCCTTTAGAAACTGGACGTATCTTGGAATTTGTTTAATAGCATCTATCAAGGGGATATTGACCTGCACTTTTTGAAAGTTTCCAAGATTTTATTATCAATCTATGTTTCTTTTTGTTTTCTTGGTTGGTTTTTACTTTGTGGTAATGGAAGAGGAATGGTTGGGCTAGGTGACTCATCAATAGATGCATTCTTTTATTTGGAAGGTATTCTCTCATGAAAAGGTTCTACCTTATTTGGAGCATTTCTAGTGGCTGGGATGGTGGTTTCCTTACAAGGTGATGACTCTAGTGGAGGGGCCATTTTCCTTTTATGTTTTGTTCCACTTTTAAGGGTGACGACAATAAAATTTACCTTATCCCTAGGGTTAACAACTGGATGATTAGGAAGTTTACCCAACCCATGGATTTTTATTTCCCCCACCGAGTTGGCAAGTTGTTCTAATTGGGTTGTTAGGTCTTTTATGACAACTTGGGTGGTTTTTTGGAATTGTAGATTGTTGGAAGCCATTTGTTTCATCATATCTTCTAGGTTATGCTAGGTTTTTGAAGGGGGTGGCTAGAATGGATTTTGTGGTGGTTGGGTATTTCTAGGTGGTGGTGGTGGATGATTTCTCTTCCCTGATTGGTTCCATTTTTTTTTGAGGTTGTTTTGAATACCCTGTTGGATATAAGATTGCTTTTATTTCCGCCCAGCATTGGATGGATAGTATGGTTCTTTCCTAAAGGGTTGGTTATAGGGAGGCCAGAAAATATTACCTCACAAATCTCAGAAGTTTCACTCAATTGGGAGCATTGGTTAGATTAGTGGGTGTTAGAAGAACCTATACCATAATGGATGG
Source organism: Viscum album (assembly GCA_963277665.1). Classification (NCBI taxonomy): domain Eukaryota; kingdom Viridiplantae; phylum Streptophyta; class Magnoliopsida; order Santalales; family Viscaceae; genus Viscum; species Viscum album. Next base: position 1,071,741,139 of record OY728164.1, read on the forward strand.
TAGGAGTATATTGAGATTTCCCTTGGGAAAGAGTAAGTTATTGAAGAAGGGTACTTACCTTTTTGAACTTCGTATTCACCTTTTTCTTGAATTAATAACTTTTCACATCATGGACACCTCGAATAGGTACAATATACCTTGAACCAAATTATTGAGTGTTTTGAGCCATGTTCTCAATTAGGTTCCTTGCAATGATTGGGGTTTTATCCACTAGTTCACCACCTATAGCAGCATTAATCATGTTACGATCAATTGGAATTAAACCATCATAAAAATAATGCATTAAAAGTTGAGTTCTTATTTAGTGGTGTGGATATTTTAAATCTTTCCCAATATTCATTAAGTGTTTCCCCTTGAAATTGTCTTATACCACATATTTCTTTCCTTATTGTTGCAGTTTGAGAGGCTGGGAAATATTTTTCAAGAAAAAGGCATTTCATGTCCACCCAACCTATTATTGGTGAATTAACATAGTAAAAACAATATTTTGTTGTATCTTCTAATGAAAAGGGGAATTATATAAGATTTACTTGTTTCTTATCCACATTATAAGGTTTTAATATTGAAAAAATAGTGTGAAATTATTTTAAATGATTGTGTGGATCCTCTCCAGGATGTTTATGGAATCTTGGTAATAAATGAATTAAACCTGATTTAAGTTCAAAATCGGGTGAATACCTTGTATTTGAATGTATGCTGGTTGGATATCAATATCTGGTGAGGATAGTTATTTTAGTGTTATATTATTTTCATCCATATAATATACATTAATTTCAAGTTCTAATTTGGTTCCAGAAGAAGAAGAAGGGTGAAGAAGAGTTTCAATGTGTGGTGTGTCCTCCTTCAAAGTGTTGTCTTGTGTGTCTTAATGTCATTGATATAAGATCCTATCTGGTTTGGGTTTGAAAGGTTCTAAATATCCTAGAGTAGAATGTATCATGAACCAAAAAACACAAGAAATAGATCAGAACACAAAAGTATTGAAAATGTAGAAGAGAAAATAAATAAATATTCAAAAAAAAAAAATTATAAAAAATACACACTAAAAACTGAATTGCTCCCCAGAAATGGTGCTAAAATTTGACCTCATTGTCATGAAATGTCAAATTGATTATGATTTTAAGGTTTATTTATAGTATAGGGAAGAACCTAGGTCATCTCTCAATGAGCATTGGTGGTTTATAGTGTGAATTTTTAATAAGAATAACTAAATAGGGGGTGGTTTTAAAAACAGTTTTAAAAAAATAACTTGATTTAAAGTGATTAATAGTTGATAAATTAAGGTTGTGTTTTATAATTATGAGATAATGAGATAATTTAAAGTTCACTACACATCTTGGTGAGTCCATCATTCTGAAAAATACACATGGTTTAATGGAAACCGTTGGTTGAGGGTTGTCAAGATCTCAACTTTCCTCTTGCCTCTTAAAACGATGCTCAAAGAACCAACCCATGACACAAAAATCATGTTGTCAAGGTTTGGGTATAAAACATAGAAAATAAAAGCTACCAAAAAATAATGAAATCTCATGTATGTGTGAGATAAATAGGATTCTTGTCTTGTCCAATCAAAACAATACAAGATCCCCACTTGAAATCTCAACCCAATCGGTGTTGAGATAAAAAGTGTTACACTTAATTAAAACAAAAGAAATTTATTTAGAGGAGAAGCGCATAAATTTTAAACATAATTTAAATATTTATCACAAAAATTTAATAAAACCAGTACAAGAACAAGTATTGAAACTCCCTCCCAATTATGTGTAGCTCCCTCGAAATTATCATGCACCATTTAGCAAGCCATCGAGAGGAGGAGGAGGCTCGGGTGGAACTTCGACTTCATCCATGACCCCCCTATAACGATAGGGGAATCCAGATATTATTGGATGAGGATAGGACTCCTTGTGGTATCCAAATTGTCTAGGACTATCCTTCGGGCCGAACTAACAAATGGGGAGCCCAAGGTTCCATTTTATTGGAAAACTGGGTGGTGGTTTTGGGCACACATATTTATTAAAACCAATTGTCCCATGTCTTTTGATGGCTGTAATGTGTTATATCATTTTTGAAAAAACTAAAAAGTTATATCCCTACCTTCTGAATAGCTACAAAGAATAGTTGAAACCATTTGGACAATCACATCCAGAGATATGGATAGATCACAACACACCACTTTTGACTTCATGTAGATTTGGTGTGCTGGAAAGATCAATCTGGATGGAACACCATATGAAATAATTAAGATTTAATTCTTTGAGATGAGTTGTATAAAATTAAGTTTTGGATCTGCACACAAAATATCAGCCCCTTTGGAGACACTAATATGAATTAATGGTTAAAAGACCATACAAATGTCATTGGGATCCCATTCAGTTTGGACCATTTTCCTTCTGGATCATCTATGGGGCCTCCAAATCACCTCATCCTAAAATTAATTCATTAAAAAAAGTAACATTTAACTTTTTAAAATTGATAAAAACAAAATAAATAAATCAAGAATAAAGTGAAATTTGTTATTATTTCTATAATTTTCAATACAAAACAAGTTTAGCACAGTGGTGTAAGGGTGAAACTGAAATAGTGAATCGTGGTGCAAGAAGGGGTCTGTAACCTACTCGAAAAAACATCTTAGGTAGAGGATAGATTCCCAGGTAAATATTGGTCACACAAATACCAAACATACCTAATAAAATGTAAGGATGTGAGGATCACAATGGGCCTCTCGGGGTGATACATGCTCTAATTCTACTGAGTTTGTAGTCAAAGTGAATTGCAGTGACTCACTCCATAAAGTGGAAAGACATCCACACTACACATATGCAAAGTAGCTGAAGAGGGGTCATAGTCTAGAGAAGAGAACATGATAATGAAAAACCTCTTAGTTAAAGGATCAATGGGACCTACTCAACCCAGATAGTCATAATGCCATCACTAGAGACTAGGGAGACCCACTCAACCCAGCTAGCCAAAACATTTCCAAAAGAGACCATGGGGACCCACTCAACCTAGATGGTTAGCGTCGATAACCGAAGTAACCCACAAAAAACTGCCTGCACACCATAAATCCCAATCAAAAACTGAGGCCAACATCGTAATCTATGTGGAAAACTACATAGATTAGGCTACTTGCAGGCCAAAAACCAAGCTACAAAGAAGGAGATATGGGAGGTAGAATATTACAAGAAGATACTAAAGGAAAACCTCCTTTTGAGACAAAATTCCTAAAACACCCTTTAAAATCCCTCTACAATTCAAAATTATCACACCATTATGATCTATGTGAAAAATGCTCAGAATGGACTACTCACATGCCCAATTCCGAATTCCTGGTCACAAAATACCCAAAACCTCTAAGATGGAAAAAGTACCTGGAATGTAATTTGGAGTACACGGTGTGTACTCTAATATATCCTCCTGGCCATGTAATTTTACATGGACAGTGCATCAGGGGGTCTACCTATATAAAATTACATGGTATGTACTGTTCAAAAACCACAATTCCATGTTCTTTTTCACAAGGCCAGCCACACGACCATGTGCTACTACACAACGTGTACTCTGAGTACATAGCGTGTACCCATGAATAATCCTTATTACCTAAATTGGAAGAACACATGGAATGTGTGACTGGTTTATATGTTGTTTTGATGGGAAAATTGGATAGGATTTCCTTTAAAACAACCCGGATCACCCTCGTTCACCCCGAAACACACAGATCGACCCATCAGGGGTCCCTAGAAGATGTCTAAGGGCTCTATAACCTTAAAAATGAAAAAAGGGAGATCAAGACATAAATTAAAAACCTCCTACCTCTAAGGAGAAATAATGAAGCTTCAGATGTAGAATGATGCCTGCAACGTGTTGATTCTCGATCTGGAGATGATCGACATCAAATACAACACCAAGAGGCACCTCCTCGCCTTGGTCCATCTTCTAGTTTAAGGGAGAGGAAGAGGGGAAGAGGAGTATATATCTACCTAAATTCACACAAAATGGAGAAGGGGTAGGGGTATTTATTTAATTTTTTATAAATCAATATCCTATTAACACCCCAGCCTGACTCTCGTCTGACCTGATACCCAGTTCTGACAAAGTTTATATAGATCCTAAGGTAAAAATGATGTTTTTGAACTCAACTGTGGTCTCAAAAATCTGATCTGAGACTTTTCTAGAGAGTTACTCACATTTCAATAGAAAATACACACGTGTGATAAAATATATTTAATATATTTAATATTATTGTGTCGTGGATCCCCGACACTTGGATTCCTGCACTGAATCAATGCTTGGCTTCCAAAATATTCTTAGGAATATTCCATAGTATGATAGGGAAAACCCCAAGTTAATAAATCCTCCCCACCTTAAGTATTTTCATCCCTAAAAAGAAAAATCCTAGGGTCATGGGAAAGGACCTGAGCTCTCCACTGGGACTCCCATGCTAGGGAGATCACCATAGGTTCCTATGCTATAACAAACATGCACCAATAAGAACCAAAACACCAAAAAAAAAGAGAGGGTTTAGAAGCATCAGCGGTAGCCTAACGCCCCAGCTAAAACTATGAACCCTTGATGAGATCCAACCGAACATAAGACCTCATCGACGAATACCCAGGGTCACCCTCGTTGGTCTATAACCACTCAAACGAGCCCCAATATACCTCAACCAAAATACAAACAATATGTTCTAACAAAAACATGATTCCAAGTAAAATACCACCTCAACACTCCATCTCACAACGTAACTAGTGCCAATTCTATACCATAAAAGGTTGAAGAACTCCCCACCTTTTATAAAAATCCATCGCGAACACACCCAATGGATATCCCATCACATGTGACCTCACAAAAGAACCTCAACACCTCATAAAAAAAATCTCTATGACAAGGAGAACTAACAGGGTTTCACAAGTTTACACACTGGGTCTTACATGCCCCAACAAAACTACCACCAATGGAAAAAACTGACCCTGAACACACAAGTCAAAGGAACTCATCCACCACACCTCGACATTATCCACTTTTGGGCAGTACCTACTCACCCGTACAGTTTTATATTGTGCCTCAAGGATGTATTTTAGTGTGCAAAGTGTCTATCCTTACTATGAATTCAAAGTCACAACATTCCAAACAACAACCTCCTCGAGCGTCCTGTGTACAAGCTAATGAAGAGCACACGAGGGAACTAATGAACAAAAAAGGCCTACCAAGACACTCACAAAAAGTTTTTCGGGCCCACTGGCTAGACACACGCTGCCAAGACTCATACAAAAAAGTCAAAGCGACTCAGCCACAACACCTCAATACTGTCCTCTTTGGGTGGAACTAACTCACCCATAAGTTTTTCATCACATAACAAAAATGAATCTTAGTGGTAGATGGATCCCTCTTCCTCATGTAATGAAAACTGGATCAAAAAACACCAACACAGGGTCTTACCAACATACTGAACAAACCATGAGCATGAAATGGAAGGAAAGAGTACCTCCTAGCTGTGTCTATCAATCATACTGCAAAAAGCATAAATGAAACAGATCTTACCTCTATTCATCCGCTACTTGAAGAACCTCGTTTAAATTGATTCCACGGCCGAGAAAGTCCAATGATTGACCCTCAATAAAAATCACATTATAATGGAAAATATCTCATAATATGTCCTCATTTTTCACAAGCATATCAGTGACTCTCCCACTGCTAAACAAAACCCTGGTACATAACCTGATCCCGGGCATGGGTATCCCTCCGAAGATGGTGCCTTTGGCATTGAATGTGTGCCAACTATGGGTCCTAATCGAGCTGGACCTCAAAAAAATATATCTTTAAAGCTCTTGGTATGTACATGACCCCATCGTATCCTCATCCAACACTAACAGAGCCATCCAAAGATTAGTCTGACAGGCTGCATCCACATGAACCCTCCGAGGCGGGTCTATGAGATACTTGATGGGTGGTGGATCCACTAGCTATTCAATGGGAGGAGAACCTTCCTCATGACCAGGCACCTTCAAAGTGACTTCATCACTCATTGGGTCACACAACAAACTTGCCTTTTGAAACCTCAAATGATGTCATCGTAGAAACATCCAGAAAACAATTCCAAGACACACCACGATCAAAGAGGATATCTAGGGAGATGACTCAAGGACATGAGAAACCCAAAACCCAATCCTATATGATTCATGTACCATTATTTCTATGTGACCAGTGCACTAATATATCGAGTGGAAATAAAGGTTATCAGAGTCCTAGTGAATGGATACATCAACTGCCTGTACCAATACTGACACTATTAAACCCAAACCAAGATCACAACTAGACCAACTACACTCCGAGGTCCCAAAGGTGGAACCTCCTCTGATATGAATCTATCACAACCCGACCTAACGGGTCTCAATCCATGACTCCCCAATCCCACATCCAATAAGACAGGGGCTATATACTAGCGTCGAGTAGGCTATCATTCACATGGGAGGCCTTACCCTATCATACCTATACACACACACACACACACCAACATACACCTCCATGAAATGATGTGTAGAAATATAAAAACTAAAAAAAAGAGTTCATAAATCTATCCCAACTAGATTACAATAGAACTACAAAAAGGGGAAATATATGTCCAACTAAAAGAAAACTGCAAAAGTGTCCAACCTAGTTAGAAGGAGGGAATCGCTATCAAACACCCACAAGTAAGCTCCACAGTACAACTCCAGAAAAAACACTGGTCAGTCCATCTACTACGCTCTGCCTACTCCGGATCCAACTGGGACTCCATCGATGGACCTGTGGTCTGCACAAGACACAACATGTATGGGAAAAGACCATGTAGGGGTGAGTATAAAAATAATCAGTAGGTTCCCCAAAAACCCACACCAAAAGGGAGTGATTGATGGGAATCATCTAACTCGACTAATCTTGAAGGAACCTAAATGATAGAGAGAAACTCCATCTTGAGACCCTCATTGGATATACAAAACTAGTTATCTCGACGTCCCTGGAATGTCAAAGAAATGACACATGCCATAGGGACTCCTAGAACATACCAATAATTACTCAAATTTGACTCCTAGTCTCATGAACCCGACCATAGACTATCTATAGTAAACAAATCGAGGGTCCAACACAAAAATCACAATGGTCTAATGAGTTAGCGACCTCATAGAAAAAAAAACTGCATCCTTCCCAAATTTATCCATCCCTAATGGATCAAAAAATGAGAGGAGATGCATTAGTATCTTGAAGATGATGAGTCAACCTCACCATCCCAGATAGAAATCTACCGAGAGATGCAACTCGATCAGCAAAACGAAAAAACATCCCAATCCAACCAACCCTCATGGTACCTATCCATGAGGGAACACACCATGTATTGGGACATGAAATAAGTCACCCAAGGACCAAACAAACTCCAACTCCTCATATTGGGGTATCCTTCATCAACCCGAATCTAGAACCACCTGCCTAGTAGAGGATCAATGCCCATGTAGATTTGGTCACATCGATTCCGACTTCTCTAAGGAAAACATCATGATTGAAGGACCAAGGGGACTCACTCAATAATTTTAGTAAAAACATCATAACATATTGTATAAGGAAGAAACACACCTCGATAATCAAATAAGTAGTCCAGGACTAGGGATCACTAGGGTATCCATACCCTACTAGAAGAACAACATCCTGGGTAGAGGATTGATGCCTAGGTAAATATTGTTCACACTGATAGCAATCCTACTGGGGAAAACGTAAGGACGAGAGGATAGTAGTGGTCCTCTTGAGTTGATACATGCTCCAAGTCTAATGAGACTGTAGTTGAATTGAACTATGAAGACTCACTCCATAAGGTGGAAATACATCCATGCTGCATATATGCAATGCAGTTGAAGTGGGGTCACAATCCAATGAAGAGGATGTGATACTGAAAATACTCATAGAGAAAGGACCAAGGGGAACCACTCAACCCAACTTGTTGTAATGTTTTCACCAAAGACTATGAGGACCCACTAAACCCAGTTAGCTGAAACATCTATAGAAGAGACCAGGGGTACCCACTCAACCCAGCCAATCGGGGTTGATGACCCAACATACCTACACATTACACCTACACACTACAACTCCCAGGCCCAAACTGAGGCCACCATTGTGTTTAATGTGGAAAACTACATAGATTAGGCTACTCGCAGGTCTAAAACCGAGCTACAAAGGAGGAGATATAAGAGACAGAAGATCTAAATAAGATCATCAAGGAAAATATCCTTATGATACAAAGTCCTATAATACCATTTAGAATCTCTATATAAGTCAAAAGGATCCCACCATTGTGATATCTATGAAAAAAATGTTCATAATGGACTACTCACATGCCCAATTCCGACTTTCAGGGCACAAAATACCCAAAACTTCTAAGCTAGAAAAGGTAAAAAGTGTGTACTTTGGATTACACGACATGTACTCTAATATCTCCTCATGGCCATGTACTTTTACATGGTCAAAACAATAGGGGGTCTACCTATGTAAAAGTACATGGTGTGTACTTTAAAGTACATGATGTGTACTATTCTAAAACCACAATCATGTGTTCTTTTTCACAAGGTTGGACACACTTCCATGTTCTACTACACGACGTGTACTCTGAGTACACAATGTTTACCTCTGAATAGTGTTTCCCTAAATGGGAGGAACACACGGCATGTGTGACCAGTTTACACACCGTTTCGATGGGAAAATCTGATGGGATTTTCCTAAAAATAGCCATAATCGCCCATGTTCACCCCGAAACACATAGATCGACCCATCAAGGGTCCCTAGAAGTTTTCTATGGGATCTATAACCTTAACACAATGCATAAAATGTGAGATCAGGACTAAAATGAAAAAAATACCTACATCAAGGGAGAAATGCTGAAGCTTCAGGTGTAGAATGACACCCATGACACGTTGATTCTTGACTTGGTGACAATAGACATCAAAAATGGATCATGGTAGCACCTCCTCACCTTGGTTCATTCTCTGGTCGAAGGGAGAGTAAAGGGAAAAGAGGGGGTTCTGGCTCCCTACCTGCGTACTAAAGGGAGAAGGAGGAGAAGGGTATTGATTTAATTTTTATTAAATCAATATCCTCATAACACCCCGGCCTGAATCACCTCTGACCCAACACTCGGCGCCAATAAATTTTATGTCACACATAAGGTAAACATGACATTTTGAACTCAATGAAGATCTTACAAATCTGATCCAAGATCCACTCAAGAGTTACTCATGTTTCGTAAGAAACTGTGCATGAGTGATAAAATATATTCAGTATATTTTCTATCACCATACCATGGCTTCTCATCTCTCAGATTCCTACACCGACTCAGCACCTAGCTTCAGAAATATTCTTAGGAATATTCCAAAGTCTAATAAAGAAATACCAATTCACTATAGTTGAGTCTAAAAAGGCTATTTGATGTGATTTCTATAAATGCCTCTCATTTACATGATCAGGCATGAAGTTCCAAAGGTGGATGTTATATGAGTCATGTTGACTAGTTTTTTCATTGATTCCATTACAGGGTTCTCAAGTTCAAGTATATATCATCCATTTTTAAGATGCGCCATACAATAACACATGTTATCATTATAAATGTAACATCCCTTGTAATTATAAAATAATACCTTTTAATATTTATTAATATTTATGAATTAGATAGTAAATTCACTTCAAACGGGACTCTATATCTGATAGTGTACCCAACACACAACAATGGGTTTCTCCGAAATCATATGTTGCACACAAGAATGAGATATACCAAAGAATAATACATTATTAATATTATTATTTTAAATGATAGTTATCACCTATCTATTGTATTGGAAGAAATGAACATAACTAACTATATTTTGTTTACACATGCTTATTAAATGTTTTTACTTTCTTATAATAAATTTTAGAGGCATAAAAACCAATTTTAGGCATAAAGACTCTAATATTTTTAAAAGGTAGTTTTACCAACTTTTGATGGTGAAACATTTTTAAATATAGTTTTAATCTATTTTATAAGTTATATTTGGAAAAATACACTTCTTATTTGGAAGTGGGACATCAAAATTTACTTTGGTTTATTTTTTGGTATTTTTCTGATAATATTAATTTATTAATGAATAGTGAAAAATATTGCATTTTAAATCAAAACTGTCTTTTCGTCTAATTTATTTATATTTTTAGATTTTCATTTAAATGGTTTTAAGGTATAATTATATGAATTTTTTATCAGTTAATATAATTTAATTCATTTTATGCAATTTCAAATTAACATTAAATAGAAAAACAATGTGAACTTTTGAATATTTTACTTAAAAAACCTGTTTTCTCGATCCGTCAATGGGATTAGTGTTAAGCCTAATTTAACCAATTAGGTGAATTGAATTTAAAACAAACATACATGGTTGAAATAAATATGAGAAATGTTGTCCAATATGTTCAAAATAATTTTTGGTGAATAGTAACTTTAGTATTTTATTTACCACGATTAAAGGTAAATCAGGTAAATAAGGGTAAAAATAATATTACAATAATATAAAACTGACCTAAAATTTATCCTAATAATATTGGATTAGTTATGGCTGAAAAATAAAATACTTGGGATGAAAGTGTGGACTTTGTAAGCCACTTGGGTGTGATTTTGACTTTAATAGCATTTTATTTAAAGTAAAAATAAAAATATCATAAACATGTCTCTTATTACTAAAAGTCTTTTAATATGGTGTAATATAAGTGATATCTTAGATTATAAATAGTCATTATAAATATAAAAATATTAACTAAATCATGGTAATTTATTTATGATTTTTAGTAAATAAATAAATAAATTTAATTATGACACAATGATGATGAAATAATAGATTTTTTAAAGAAAGAATCAAATAAATGATACTAATAATATTAAAATAAATTTATTTTGAAATACTTGATTCCATACATGAATTTTATAGGTTAATATTACATGTTATAAGTATATTAAATGGTTTTTTATAAGTTATATATATTTTTAGATTTTATTTAAATTCAATAAAATGAATAGTTTCAAAATTAACATAATTAATATTTTATAAAAATAATGAACTATTAAATTATTTAAAAATACAAAAAATATTTTAAAATTAAAAGGTGTATTTAATAAGGTCTAAAAGTTAATTAAGTGTCTAATTATATGGATTTTACCCACTATAAGTAAAATTTATGACCTCTAAATATTTAAAATCTCGTTACCACAATTAAAATTAAAAGAGAAAAATTAAGAGTATACCAAAAAGATAAGATTTAAAATAAAATAAATATATGTATAAAATTATAGGATGAGAGGTTTTAGAACTGTAATAATATTATATTATACATAACTCAAGTTAGATTTATTTTTATCAAAAAATTAATTTATATTAGTTTAATATTTTAGGAGTTTCTAAGGGTGCACCTCCCCTCTCCTTTAAAAAGGTACCCACTCTTCTCTAATACTCACATTTTAAGAACCATTTTGTTATGAAAATATTCTCCCAAAAAACTTTATAAAATCCCTCTCCAAATTCTTGAGGCCTTATTTTAAGAATAACACCCTTCTTAGAGGTGTTAAGGTGTTCTACAAAGGTGATCAACCGAAGAAGAGGTATAGTTTTCTTTAAGTTTTTCTGTTTTATTTCTTATTACACTTAATTCAAATATTATTCTTCCAATATGAAATAATAAATTAATTATCCTAAATATAATTAGATTTTATTATGTTAATATCATCACCTATATCCATTTCCAATTCCATTAAATAGGAAATAAATTAATCGTTCGTGCGTATGTGTGAACTATCACCTCCACAAACCAATCTAATTTGTTTTCCATAGACATCTCTCGTGACTGATTATAATAATATAATTAATGTTAATATGTGATTTTCATGAAATATTAATCATTATTATATAATAATATATCAATTAAATTATTAATTTCCATACACATTAAAATGATAACTTCGTTCATGTGTACGTGTGAACTATCACCTCCATGAAGTGATGTGACTCATTTTTATTCATTATATCACAATTATGATATATATAAGTGAATTTAAATGATTATTAAGATTTTAGTTATATAATTATAATTATTTAAAGTTAAAATAATAATTAACTTATTTCCATAATGATCAATGAGAAATGAAAACGTTACTCATGCATACGTACGACGTACTGTCTGCATTATTATAACATTGTTCATTTTTCATACCATAAATGAATGTTTTGATTTAAAAAGTATAATTGATGTATAAAGGTTATCATTATTTCAAGAATGTTATTCTGGATATGATGGAATTATAAGCACTTAGACTAATGACATATATCCATGTTTATTTTCGACTCAAGTACCGAATATTGACTGAATGTCCGATATGGACTTATATAATTATATAATTATTAGAACATTGTAATAAGTGATATAAAAATAATAATAATCTTGAAAAAGGTTATCAATCAAGTATAAATTAAAATAATTTTATTATTATGTAATATAAATATTTTACATGACAAGTCGTACTCAAGGTAAGGGATTTCATCTCACTCTCCTTCCATTGAGACATTTCTTGATGATATGCACCTTTATTATTTTGTAAATTGTATATAAAACCTATTTAAAATTACATATATATATATATATATTATCTATAATAATTTAATTTCATGTTTTTTAAAATGTTTTACTTTCATGTGTGTTATAATTTAAATGTTCAAAAAGGGAAGAGATTCTTCATCTAAAACATCGTTTTAAATGTTTTAAAGATTTATTCTTCTACATTATTCTCATTAATGTAAATATTTTAAAAATGTTTTTAAGGATTTATTGATATGTAAATTAATATCTTAATATTTTAATTCATTTATAAAGTTTCAAATTGGTATGGGACGCATTTATTTAAAATATTCTTTTTAAATGTTTTAATTGTGTTTAAAAAATGGAATAATTATTTCAATAACTAGGAATATTTTTTAACATATATTCCATGAATAGAATTTATTAATTTCATGTATCTATCATTTATTTATGTTTACTTTATATTCTATCCAGTTTATTTTAAAATAATCTATTTTAATTTATGAGTGCAGAACTTGTAAAGATGAAATGTGATTTCAATGTGGAAATGTTATTTTTATTTTATGCATATTTTATGTGTTATGATTATGTTATGGTTCTTGGTAATTGTTTATGTATACAAATTATTCTATAATAAATTGAGGGTGGGTGATCCCATGATATCTCTCTAATTCATTGGGTAATGATACAGAGTTAAATGCTAAGTTTTCTCCTAAGAGATTTAGATAATATATTGTGATGGGTATTCCAAACATAACCATAAAGGTTACGTTCTATGTAGTTGTGAAAGCTAAAATGTATATATAATATGGATGCCAAAAGTTACCTTTATGATTTATTATTGATAAGAAGTTTTTCAGGAATCTTATGATTTCACGAGTTATGTCAATGAACTTATGTTTTATGGGTGAAAAGTTAAATTTGGTGGAAATATTTTCAAGAGTTTAAATATTAATGGAATAACAGTTTCATTATTTATTTATATCCCTTACTGATATTTTTTTTCTCATCCTAAGTTTTTTAAATGTTTTCCATAAGTTATAAGGATGATTAAGTGAAAGTAAAAAATTCTAGATGAATGTTATGAAGTATTCTATAAAAAAATCTTGTTTTAAAGAGTTTTATCTTGTGAAAAATGGATAATGAGTAGAAGTGTATACTTTGTAAATTTTGAGTTGTTATGTAATAGTTGTGGAATAATTCTATAAAACTCTAAACCTGAAAGGATAATCAATTTTATTTCTTTACTTAACTAAATATTATGTAATGTTTAAGGCTAGGGCCTTATAGTTGGTATCATAGGATGGTTTAGAAAACTTTATAAATTAGGATGTATTCTTAAGAGATAGGGATATCATATGAGTTTATAATTTTTAGGTTGATTATAAGTTCAATGTCTTAGAAATACATTTTGAGGATTTATGTTCCAAAATTTTAAGGTTATTAACTGAATTTTTTGAGAAATTTATTTTTGAGGTAATTATGGGTTATTACTTCTTGGGATGCACAATTAAAGGAATGAGATAAGCTTTGAGGTTAAAAAATATTATGATTATTTTTGATAATTTTATAACTTATTTGGGAATTTTATAAAATTATATAGTTTTTTAAAAAGTAAAACACATAGACCATGTGACAATCCATCATATCGGACAAGGATGTGGGAATCAAACCCACAACCGAAGTGTGATATGGATTTATCAACTACCACTGGCCTACATGAAGTCCCTGGTTAGTACATATTCATTATTTTCAATTAAATGATTTGATAACTTGATTTTTGGAACTTATGTTTTATCAAATGGAAATTCTTGGTATTGGAAAATGATTTGGTGATTATGTGATAAATGTTATTTTGGGAGACGTTAACTATTTTGGGAGCATTATATGATTAAGATAAATAGAGTACTATGTGATTTTATTTGAGGAGTAATGGTAGAATTTTATTTTGGAAGAATATATGTTTTTATTATGGACTTATGTCAATTCAGGTTATTTATGGAAATGAGTAACCTATCATGGAAAATATGTGATAAGGAAATTAATTTTTGGTATGATATATTAAGAGTGAATTATATTATTTGGAGATAAATATTAAAACTTATCCTTGAAGAGTATATGATCAAATCTTCTAAATTTTGGGTTTCAATCTTAGTTTGGATTATTTGGAGAATTTTAAGGAATGTTATTTGTTGAATGGTCTATGTTAGACTTTGGGTATTACTTTTGAATTTTTTAGATTAAAAGTAGTCATTTTTATTTTAATGTTTATTATATTTAGGGAATTATATTATTTTATCCTAACATTGTGGTTTTGGTTAATGTTTCAAGATAGGATGAATAGATAGTTAATATTTTTTGGATTATGTGATTCTATAGAAGTTGATTCTAGTACTTCAGGCATGAAAAAAAATTCATCTTAAATACTCATCGTTTGGAGAAAAAGATGAGTTTGTGGTGGAATTTGATTAAAGGATGAAAGTATACTTGTCAAGTAAGTGTATTTCATTATGTTCTTATTCTATGTACTAAAATAATTCTTCAACTCTATGAAATAGATATTAAAACAAAAAAAAATTCTGTTTACTTTTCCTACCATGAAATCAAAGACTGTTTAACCCATCACAAGTTTGTGGTTTTCTTATTGTTAACTTTCTCCTAATCATGTTTTCTATCACTCTCCATTAAAACATTATGGTTAGTTTTTTTTACATATCGATGTTTTCATACATGGAATCCTAGTATGTGTTATCTCGGGTGACATTTGTACTTAAATTTATTTATTTTAAAGTGGGTATTTTATTGACTCTTTTTCTGATGTGGGATTTCGATGAAGTAATTTTGAGAAGTGAAACCTTAGTTACCGAGCCCAAATTTAAAATTATGAGGATGGAATTTCCAAAAGGGGGGAGTATGTAACATAACTAGTAATTATTGATTAATAATTTTTCATATTTTTAAATATTTATAAATTAGATAGTAATTTCACTTTAAAAGTCACACTATGTCTGATAGCATACCCGACATGCAACAATGAGTTTCTCCCAAATCTTATGTTGCACGCAAGGCTGAGATATACTTAAAAATAATGCATTGTTAATATTATTATTTTAAATGGTATTTATTGGCTAGCCATTGCATTGGTGAGAATAAAAATAACTAACTATATTTTGTTTACAAATATTTATTAAATGGTTTTACTTTCTTTAAATACATTTTAAATGATTAAAATGAGAATAAATCCAATTTTAAGCACAAATACTCTAATATTTTTAAAAGGTAGTTTTACCATCTTTTGATTGTGAAACCATTTAAAATATATTTTTGTCAATTTTATATGTTATATTTTAAAAAAAATAAATTCTTCTTTGGAAGCGGGAAATCAAAATTTACTTTGGCTGAATTTTTTGTATTTTTATGATAATATTCATTTTATAATGAATAGTGAAAAATGCTATATTTGAATTCAAAACTGCCTTTTTGTATAATTTATTTATATTGTTAGATTATAAATTTACATGGTTTTATTATATAATTAGATGATTTTTTATCAGTTAATCCAATGTAATTCATTGGACACAATTTCAAATTAATATTAAATAGAAAAACAATGTGAACTTTTGATCGTTTTACTTAAAAATCTCATTTTCTCTATCCATCAACAGGATTAGTGTTAAACCTAATTTAACCATTTATGTGAATTTAATTTAAAAAAAACGTGCATGGCTTCACTCAATATGAAAAATGTGGTCCAATAGGATCAAATTTGTTTGGTGAATAGTAACTGTAGAATTTTATTTACCACGGTTAAAGGTAAATTAGGTAAATAAGGGTAAAAATAATATTATAATAATATAAAAATACCCTAACACTTGTGTTAATCTTATCAGATGAGTTATGGAAGACCCTGGAAATAATTGGGCCGAAATTGTGGCCTCTTTAAGCAACTTGGGTGTGATTATGAGATTAATAACATTTTATTTAAAGTAAAAATAAAAATATCATAAACATGTCTCTTATTACTAAAACAATTTTAATGTGGTGTTATATAAGTGTTATCTTAGACTATAAATTGTAATTAGAAATATAAAAATATTACCCACATCATCATAATTTATTTTAAATTTTTAGGAAAAAATAATTAAATTTAATTTTAACACAATGATGATGCAATAATAGATTCTTCAAAGAAGAAAACAAATAAATGATATTAATAATATTAAAATAAAAAAAATTTAACATATTTTATGGAATATATGAATTTTATAGGAGACTAATACATTTTATAAGTCTATTAAATGGTTTTTCTAAAGTTTTATCTCTCTTTGTATTTTATGTAAATTAAATAAAATGAATAGTGTCAAAATTGACATAATTGATATTTTATAAAAATAATAATTTATTAAGTTTTTTAAAAATCCTAAAAAATATTATAATTTTAAAAATTGGATATAATAAGGTATAAAAGTTTATAAAGTGTCTAATTATGGGTAATTTACCCATATATGTAAAATCTATAACCTCTTAATATTTAAAATATTATTACTGTAATTAAAATTAAAAGAGAAAAATTAAGGGTAAACCGAAAAGATAAGGTTTAAAATAAAATCATTACATGTGTAAAAATTATTGGATGAGAGGATTTAGAAATATCCTAATATTTTCTTTGACA
Organism: Viscum album; assembly: GCA_963277665.1. NCBI lineage: Eukaryota > Viridiplantae > Streptophyta > Magnoliopsida > Santalales > Viscaceae > Viscum > Viscum album. Next base: position 1,071,758,420 of record OY728164.1, read on the forward strand.
TAACTCAAGTTGGATTCATTTTTCTTAAAAAATTAAATTATATTAATTTAATATTTTAAGAGTTTCCAAGGGTTCCCCTCCCCTCTCCTATAAAATCCACCCACTCTTTTCTAATAATAAAACTTGATGAACCATTTAGTTCAACAAATATCTTCCCAAAAACCTTCCTAGAATACCTCCCCACATTCTTGAGGCCTTATTTTAGGCAGAAAACCCTTCTTAGAGGTGTTAAGGTGTTCTTTAAATGTGATCAACCTAAGAAGAGGTATCGTTTTCATTAAGTATTTCTATTTTATTTTTTCTTCCACTTCATTAAAATATTATTATTCTAAGATGAAATAATAAATCTCATATCATAAATATACTTAGATATTATTATGTTAATATCATCACCTAAATCCATATCCACTTCTATTAAATAGGAAAGGAATTAATCGTTCGTGCGTACGTGTGAACTATCACCTCCACGAAACGTTCTAATTCGCTTTCCAAATCCATGTCTCATGACTATTTATAATAATGGGATTGATGTTATTATGTAATATTCCTGGAATATTAACCATTATATGATAATAATATATCAATTATGTTCTTACTTTCCATGCACAGAAAAAGGATAACGTCGTTCTTGCGTACGTGTGAACTGTCATCTCCACGAAGCGATGTGACTCATTTTTATTCATTATATCATTTGTATGAAATATATAAGTGTATTTAAATGATTATTATTATTTTAATTATATAATTATAATTTTGAAAATATAAAATAATAATTACCTAATTTTTATAATGATCAATGAAAAATGAAAATGTTACTCATGCCTACGTACGACCTATTGTCTCCATGATTATAATGTTGTTCATTTTTCATACCATAAATAATTTTTTTAATTTAAAAAGTATAATTGATGTATAAAAGTTATTATTATGTAATTAATTTTATTTTTTAGATGGTGTAATTATTACCACATGGACTATTGGTGTCAATTCCAGTTCATTTTTGACCCAAGTACCGAATATCGATTGAACGTCCGATATGAACTTAAATAATTATGTAATTATTATAACATGGTAATAAGTGATATAAAAGGAATAATAAAATTTAAAAAGGTTCTCAACAAAGTATAAATTAACCTATTTTTATTATTCATAAATATACAGATTTTACATTATGAGTTGTACTCAAGGTAAGAGATTTCATCTCATTCTCCTTTCATTGAGACATTTCTTGATGATATACAACTTTATTATTTTTAAAATTGAATATATATCCTATTTTAAATTACATATCTATATTTTATCTATAATAATTTTATTTAATGTTTTGTAAAATTCTCTAATTTCATGTGGGTTATAATATAAATGTTCAAAATGGTAATAGATTCTTTATCTAAAACACTGTTTTAAATGGTTTAAAGATTTATTATTCTAAATTATTCTCATTAATTACCATGTTTTCAAAATGATTTTAAGGATTTATTTATATGAAAATTAATTTATTAAAATTTTAATTCCTTTCCAAAGTTTCAATGTAGTATGGTACACTTTTATTTAAAAATATCCCATTTAAATGTTTTAATTGTATTTTAAAAATGGATTAATTATTTCAATAACTCAGAATGTTTTTTAACATATAATCCATGAATGAAATTTATATCTATCATATCACTATAATGTATTTATGTTTACTTTATATTTTTTTCTTTTTATTTTTAAATAATGTGTATTCATTTATGAGGGTGCGACCTATAAGAATGAAATGTGATTTCAAAGTGGAAATGTTATTTTTCCTTTATGCCTATTTTATGTGTTATGATTATATTATGGTTCTTAGGAATAGTTTATGTATACGGGTGGTTCCATGATAAACCAAGGGTAGATGATCCCATGATAGCTCACCAATTCATTAGGTAATGAGGCAGATTAAAACAATATGGTTTCTCCTAAGAGATTTTGAGAATATACTGTGATGGGTATTCCAAATGTAACCATGAAGGTTACTCCTTATGTAGCTATGAAAACTAAAATATAAGTATGATATGGATTCCATAATTTACCTTTATGATTAATGATTACTAATAAGTTTATCAAGAATCTTATTATTTCATGAGGTATGTCAAAGAACACATGTTTTAAGGGTGAAAAGTAAGATTTTGAGAAAATGTTTTCATGAGTTTAAATATTCATGGACTAATAGTTTCATTCCTTATTTATATCCATTATTGATATTTTCTTTCTCATCCTATGTTTTTGAAATGTTTTCCATAGGGAATAAGGATGAGTAATAGAAAGAAAGAAGTCAAGATCAATGTTATGAATTTTGCTATAAAAAAATAAAACATGTTTTAAAGAGTTTTATCTTGTGAAAAAATAGATAATGAGTAGAACTGTAAACATTTTAATTTTAGAGTTGTTATGTAATAGTTATGGCCTAATTCTCTAAAACTATAAACCTTACATGATCCTAAATTTTAATTCACAACTTAACTCAAGATTATGTAATGATTAAGGATGGATCCTTATAATAGAAGAGAAAACATTTATTTCCAAACATTGAATAATATCCCATTATGTCCAATATTTAGACTAATATTATTTTTCTGGTATACGGAGTAACATAATAATAATTATTCAATACAATTATAAAATTACTAGGAAAATTCAAATGATAATATCCCACTTCTAAGGATAATAGTCTCAAACCATTTGCAACTCAGAGATCCACCTCGCCCTTTGAAATCCATTGGAATATACTCTTTTATTGTATTTGAATAAAAATGTGCAAGCCACATGGTGTATCAAATACCCAACCTATAGATAATGACAAATTACATGAAATGAAAAAAAATACCTGAAGAAGAAGTGTTTCCATGATTATTTTCCTCAAATATGCATTTCTTTTTTCTAGTGGCCTTTTTTGTAACATTAAAAGTAGATAGCCTCTCGCTCATTCCCCTCCTATATATCTTTGGATTTTTGGAAGGATGGTGCATCGATATCTTTATCTTGGACTTACCCATTAACACCATATCCTTTCTGGACCATCTATTTTTCACCATAAGTACTAAATAATTTTTATTGCTCATACCCTTATCATCTTGGAAAACTAAATACAAAAAATTTGGGAGAGTATTTTTCATTTTATTCATATTCTAATTAATAATAAAATTAAAAAATATTGGTGGTAAAGAGGAAAGAATGATACCATCTGCTAGTTATTGGTTTATCTTAAACCCAAGGGCTTCAAGTATCATGATTTAATGAATCATCTTGAGTACATGAGGTCCTTCATTATTTCCTTATTCTAGCCCGCACCTATATAGTGCACTGGATATCTCATAAATTTCTTGCCTAGATGTCTCATGATATAATTGATAGAGATAAATCAACATATTTTAGGCATCTTTGTCCACATGTATTTTCTGAAATTAAATGGACATAAATGACAACATGATAATTTTTATATCTAGTGTATCATCAACATGATTTTTTTTCATTTGTCTTTATAGTCCTTGATTTTTCTAGAAGGAGGATTAATAGAATGTGATGAATATAAGACATAAATCATCTTCTATTAGTGTAGTACTAACAAAAGCTCCTGTACCACTCCTGGAAGTTATGGCCGATCATAATATTTTCTTTATCCAGTACTAATCATAGTAATAATTTTATAGTGGTGTTAGTTATTTTCAATTTTATCTACAAAAAATATACCTTAGCAGTTTTTACTTTATCTTAATTACTAATTTAGTAATTATTGATTAATTAATTAAATCATTAAATGCCTCCCACTATTTGATCAAACTTCAGTATCACTCACTATGAGAATTATATTACTCTATCAGTTGAGTATCCTAGGAGTAATGATCCTCCAAAACTCTCATCGTAGTCTACAATATTTGGATATGCCACTACTTGGAGAGTTTCAAGGTAGTTAGTAGATTGACCAACCACATTGACTTGCGATTCCTTAAACTAATTAGCAAAGTACCATCTTATCATAATCATAACCTTGATTCCCTCAATGATTTTCCTCTAAAGTGATAGGAAGATAGCTTTGGATACTCATTTTCTACTAGGTTTAGTTAAGTCAACCCATCGATCTCATAAGAATTCCCCATCAGTATGAGGTGACATCAACTTTGGCTGATGAGAAATCCATACACCTAGTTTTGTTCAAATGTGAGTGAAAGAAGGCGTTCATGACATAAAATTTATTTGAGGGGTTTTTTTAATATTTCTCGACTAATTTAAGCCTTTGCTATTAATTATGTTCACACTATCTTATTGAGCTCACAACCGAACATGAATTAATAGAATACATTTATCACATTTTTATGCATTTTTCTATTTATTATTTTATTTTTCCCTATAGTAAACAGGAAAACACATAAAATAATAAACAATATATAAATGAAATAAATACCTGACCAGTATTGAGAATCTAATATTTGTTGATCCATTTAAACTAAATGGATCAATAGTTACCTAGGGTCGTCGTACCTGAGTTGGTCTTAACTCATATCATAGCTTTCCCCCAGTCTATTTTTTTCACTCCTCATTTGATATACTCCCTCATCTTGGTGTGGGAGATATCTTAAATCATCATTTTCAATAGTAAAAATGTACTCCCACACAGGTGAGGGGGTCTTGGGCAGCGAAATATACATGCAGAAACACTAATGGACGTGTAGAGCTTTATACATATTAAATGAAAAATGATGATGTGAAAACCATCATAAAGTAATTTAATATTATAAGCATCACACACATATAATAAATAAATAAAATAAAAGAGAAAAGTAATGGGTTGACCACTGATCAAGACCAGTTAATGGGTAAAATAAAAATACGATGAAATTAAATAGAAATAGATTTAAAGTGTAGGGATATTACATATATTATATGAATTATTTTAAATTTAAATAATTTAATTACATTCAGTCACATAATTAATTTATTTTTAAATTCAAAAATTAAATTAATTAAATTATTTATTTTTTTATAAAAAATTATATTAATTTTTTGGAATAAGAAATATTATTTTTTTATATTCTAAAAATAATTAAATTAATATTTCTGGATACTTAAATTTTTAATGGGCCCTAAAACCTACCAAGGACTATTATGGGTCAGGACGAACCCACCCAGGCCCGTTTTGGGCTAGCCAAACCCTGTGTAGGTCTATTCTAGTTTGGGAAGATCCAACCTGACCCATTATGGGTTGGGAAGACCCGCCCATACCCATTGTAGGGTGGGTTGTGTCAGTAAGGACCTATATATGGTAGTTGGGAACCCCAATCGAGCCAAGAGGGTTCGTTGGTGGATTTTAATCCAAGGTTGAGGTGTAGGTTATTGAGTGTTCGGCGTGTGAGAGCTATGTATGATATGATCCAAGGTGGTGGAATTTTTTGTAGAGGTGGTCAATGAGGCGACAACGACGAGTGTGGCTTGGTTAGGATGGGGACCTCAGATCTGTTGGCACATAGGTCTATGAAGGTGGTGTGGACTCGCGAAGGTAGTTGCGTCTGCAGGAGACATCGGTGGATTGTTCGACTGTGAATGGTGGTGGGGTCCAATGCAGGTGGTAGTGGTATCATGACCAAAAAGTGTTGGTTTGGGAGATCATGAGTTGGCTAATATAGTCGGTCAAGAACAGTGGTGGTGGTGGGGTCAACATCCTCTAGAAGTCGACCCTTTTGATTTTTTATTTTGGTTTTGAAAAAGATGATATAGAAAACCATTTTTAATCTTTATTTTATAAAAAAACAAGAACTTTTTTTTACCTCTTAGTTATGATTCCCCTAGAAAATAACCCACATATTAGAACTTTTGTTTTTATATAGAATCAAACATGCATGTCGCCCTAGTCTTCAAGCCTATTTTTATAGGCTATTATTAGCCCACTTGGAATTTTTTTTTCTGTTAAACCTATTATAAAAGACTATAGAATAAGTCCCTGTTAGCCAGAAAAATAGTTGTTTTTGGAAACATCCTCGAGTCACTGAAATTCTCCATAAAAATAAAAATATATAAGAAGATATATATATATATATTCTTCTATTCCAATACCTAGAAAGAAACCTAAAATTATCTATATTAAAATATATAAATGATCATAACATAGATATATAATATCATATTGATGTGCATTTTTTTTGGAACTGAAATCATACCCTAAACATAATTTAAGGAAATTTTACTTTTCTTAGATTAGAAAATGCACACAGTCACTTTGACACCAAATTATCATAGCAGGGCACACAACAGAAACTGGTGGGTTGAGGATTTAAAATTTTTCATCACCAAAGTGATGAAACATTCTTATCCCTAGCGAACCAAGCCTTGGTAAGGTATGAGGATCTTGCATGTAAGAACCTGGTGCTTTAGTTTCAGGTACAGATCTCTTTTACGGGCTTTTTAAGGAAAAATGGAGAATCTGGAAATTTTCAGAGTACACGCCATGTACTCCTCGGCCACTCGAAGCTGTGTATTGGACGAGACCGGGCCACACACACGGTGTGTAGGGGTGACGTGGAGGCCGATTTTGGCGGAGTACGGAAAAATCCACTACACGTCGTGTACTTTAAGAGTACACGCTGTGTACTTTTTTTTATTTCATTAATTGACCCGAGGTCGCACCTAATGACCGTAAACGTCTTCTTCTCCGCTTAATCCCGTCCAGAACGTCCAAGAAGGCTGATTCTTCTCCGAGCCACCGATCCGTCACCGGTTGTCCGAATCAAACTCTGTCGGTTGCAGAAGAATCACAGCGGTGAGTTCTTGGTTCTTCTTTAGCCTCGTTTCCTAATTATTATTCTCATATAAGTTATCTGAGGTTGAACATTTTAGACGTTTTTGCAGATCTACTCCATTATAGGATGATTCACGGGCCGAGGTTCAAGTATATCGATCTCCGAGGATCGAGGTAGGTGGTTTGTTGCCCTGCGTTGAAGTTCTTTGAGTTTTGGTTGCAAAAGTGCCAGATACCCATGTGTCAGGTATCCCAGGTTTAGGACTTTGATCCTATTGTTTATCTGCCCTAGGTTTCTTGTTATCTTATGATGAATTTCTACTATTATATGCTTGGTTGCATGATTGAGGGTCACTCCATGATTGTTTTTCCCTCTGTTTGGCTGTTTATCGCCGTTTGGCACCGTTTGCCTATGAGGCAACCCTATTGCAATTGTTAGTTTCTTGTTATCACGGATTGCATGTGTTTTCTAATGTTGGAATGCTTTTGAAGTATGGTAGCTATTAGCCAAGTAGTTTTTTAACTTAATTAGGGCTGCTAACAGTCGATTACGCACGACTGGACTGCTCAGGGCTGTGAGAACCTGGTGCGGGAGATCAAAGAGGTAATAGACAATTAAGTGCTTCCCTAGAGGGTCTGTTGGTTTTAGTTTCATATGCAGGACCTATGGGAATAGGACTTTGTGCTTCCCAAGAGTGTTCTTAGTTACCCACGCATCGAGACCACAGGAGGAATTAGACGTAAGTTCTTCCTCAGAGATTCTGTAGCTATCTTTTCAAGACCATAGGGGAATTGACGTGAGATCTTCCCAGAGTGTCTGTGCCTTGTTTGATTACTAGACTATAGGGGTCTGCTAGTTGAGACACCCAGTGAGTCAGTGTGAATTTTGATGGTTGGTTGCGACGAGTCCACCAAGCCAAAGAAAAATCTTGGGTTTTGTACTGCTTGTGTTTAGGTAGTATTTTAGATACCTAATATGTTACTTTCTTATCATGGAATAGAAAACTTTTCTGGTTTTACTTGGTTGTGTAATTAATTCAATGTGAATGGTAATTGGTAGAATTGTTTACTACATTTATTAACCTTTACTTTTGCTATATCACTCACTGACAGTAGGGCACAAATCTTATGGTGGTTGCCTATTGGGATTAGTCTCACACCCTGTTTAGGTCCTGCTTTCGGCCCAAACAGATTATATGGTTGCAGGTATAGGTAGGGATTGTGGTCCTTCTACCTCAGGTACTTGATTACTGGTCGGAGCTGGAGAGCATGGGACCGGGCCTTGTCCCGCGATGCTGATGGAGTTACTTTTTACATTTAGTACTTGGTTTTAGTTGTATTTCAGAACGTTGTTTTTCTTATTGCTTTCTATAGATACATGTACCATTCTGCATCATTATTATATCAGACATTGCTTTTACTTCCAGTTCAGTTGTTGCTTGCTATTTACTGCTTCCGCTATTGTTTATGCTTATTCTTCCACTGCATACTTTACCAAATGAGGGAATAGTTTCTACACTAACTCACCAAGGCCCTCACTGCTAGTCGGCAGCCTCTAGTATTTGGGGAAATGCGCTTGAGGTCATGTGGCGAACAGGGTACGGGGCACCAGTTATGCGGCTCCGGACCCGGGTCGTTACAAAGTGGTATCAGAGGAGTTTTCTTTCTTTACTATTGCTTACTATTTTGCGACAATAGGCAGGGATAGGAAGAAATGGGTAGTTATTACTTAATTGTGCCCAAGAGTAATTAACCTGTGTACAGGGAAAATCTACATTACCTTGTAATTGTAATTTTCAGTTTTTGCAAGTGTTACAGTTTATTATATTTCACCGTTGGGTGATGCACATGTTTTTTAATGTCATAGTTTATATGATTATGGTTCTTTTTGGTCGCAACCCGATTAGATGAGGGTGTGCCATCTCATGCATCATATAGGCACTGGGTTAGAAATCACTTGTCATGAATTTTATCATTCCATCTAGGGTGCATTAGAATTGAATGTTGTTGTGATAGATGCTGTGATAGATTATGCATGCCGTTGTGGTAGTTGTTGTGATAGAAATACTTGTTGCGCTGATAGAGTATTACTTCTTTTATAGCCTATTTAGCATGGACTCCAAGCTCTGGTCTTGGAGGTGTTATGGGCCCTCGAGGATCGTAATTTGGCAGATCATTGTTTGTTATGCTGATTACTTGTTGTATGCATTATTATGATGCCAATCTTTGATTCGCGGGGAGTATGATCCCCCATGGATCGGAATTTGGCACATAGCTGGTTATTTTTCAGTGTTTCTGGCATTCAGAGTAGTTTCAGAGCTACTGCCTGAAAAAACCCAGAATACACGGCATGTACTTTATTCATACACGCTGTGTAGTTTTTAAAACATGTTGTTATCAGTGTGAAAAAAAGGGTGGTGGAAAATCTTCGGGGACACACCGTGTACTATAAGTACACGTCGTGTAGTAGTCAACTGTGTACCCGACCATGTCACTAACAACATAGGTCGGGGAAACTCGTGTAGTACACGCCGTGTGTTATAATAACATGCAGTGTAGTTTCTTCTAGGTACCTGGCCGTGTCACGAACAACACGGGTCAGTGTTATCTTCTTCGATACACGCCGTGTTTGTTCGGAACACGCCGTGTAAGGGGTTAGTCGTGTGGCCGGCCGTGTAACCTGCTACAAGGGCCGCCGAAGACTGGCTTGTTCACGCCGTGTCCTTAGTGCACATGCCATGTGGTTTAGAATTAGGAGGACCGTGTAGGTTAGCAGTGCAAAGAGACTCAGGCAGGGGAGTGGAGTTCAAGTACACGCCGTGTTTTGGGACAACACGTCGTGTAGTCTGAAATGTTACACAACCAGTGGTGGCATAATTACATGCCCATGTAAATGGATTTAACAAACACACCGTGTAGTTTAAATACACGCCGTGTAGTTTAGTTTATCAAATTTAAGTGTTTCTATCTCATGTTCTCGTTTTGTACTCTTGTGTTTTATGTCTTTTTTGATCCTAAATTGGAGGTGTGCTTTTGATCTTTCAGGGCTATGGCACCAAGACGTCCTCCCATTGCACATCAGGAACCAGGCGGTGACCATACGCTTGATACAGCAGACCAGGGACTACCAGTAGTTCCGCCGATTGTTCTGGATGTGGCACCTGCAGTGATTCCAGACACTAGTGCAGACACTCAGTTCAGAGAGGGTTTCATGAGATTCATGCAGACCTTCCAGGGAGCTCAGCATCCTACCCCGTCTATGGCAGAGTTGATGCGAGTCTTCCAATAGCAGCATCCTCCCACATTCACAGGGGATGGAGGACCTCAGGTTGCAGAGTCATGGCTAGAAACCATGCTTTCCTTCTTCGAGAATCTGGAGACACCCCCAGACAGAAGGGTGAAGCTCGTGAATTACATGCTACGAGATTCTTCCAAGAGATGGTGGGATGTAGTCTCACAGGCAGAGCGCCAGCGGACTATGGCTTGGGACGAATTCCAGCATACGTTCTACGACTACTTCTATCCAGTGACGCTGAGGGCCGAAAGGGCCAGGGAGTTCATGAACCTGCAGCAGGGTACTCTTTCAGTTAGGGATTATTCCTCCCACTTCACTGAGTTACAACATTTCGCTCCCGTTCTAGGAAATGACGAGCTATTTTTGGAAAGGAAGTTTGAGGAAGGCCTCAAACCAGAGATCAAATCGCAGGTGAACATTTTCTAGCTGACTTCTATTACTCTGATAGTCAACCAGGTGCTGATCACCGAAAGAAATTTGAGGGAGACTAGAGCTGTTGACCAGGTCGGTTCAGCATCCAAGGCTAATTCATTTCATACTTACAGTAGGAACCGCCACCGAGAGTCTACTTGAGGTGACTCGAGGAAGTGAGCTATATCTTCTGGTAGACGGAATATTCCTTCTGGCGACCCGGTGGTGTGCTATTAGTGCGAAAAGAGCGGGCATAAGAAGCCTCAGTGCTCGAGAGATCCAGTGGAGTGCCGAGCTTGCGGCAAGATGGGTCATTTGCAGCATTTTTTCAGGGTTCATCTTCCAGCGGCTAGTGAAGGAGGATATGTTTCTACCCCTCATTCAGGAGTAGGATTACCAGTCCCATAGCAGACTGGGGGTTGGAGTTCTTCAGGTCATGCAGTCCAAGGTAAAAGTCGCAGACATGGTATTCAGGCTCAAGGGGGGTCATCTCAGGGATATCAGGCTGCTACAAAGGGCCGCGATATTGGCCAGATGTTTGCAGTGGAGCAGATCCATTGGTAGTAGGATCTTGTAACTTCCACAATTCGAGGTATGATCTTAGTAGCCTCAGTTTTGTCTTTAGCCCTTTTCGATACCGGTGCTTCACATAGCATTATCTCTGTTGTTGTCGTGGAAAATCTTGAGCTCTGTGTCTTTTCATCTATGGACATTTTGACTCTCGACACGCCCTTGGTAATGAGGACATCTAGCATACGTCAGTGCAAGGAGTGCCCTCTCGAGGTTGCATGGTATTGTTTCCTATGGGACCTCTATGTCCTGGAGATGACGAGCTATGATGTCATTCTCGGTATGGACTGGTTGGTTCCCTTCCAGGCAGTCATCGATTTCTATCGCCGTAGGGTGAGTTTTGTATCACCAGACGGTGAATCTTTCCTTCATAAGGGTGAGTGGGATGTTCAGGCGAGTCGAGCTGGACTCGACCATCATGGGCTAGGAGGAGTTACGGCCCAGATTTCTAGTCTTTATCTGGATGACCAGGGGACTTCACAATTAGATTTTCCTCTAGTGGTTGATCGCTTTCCATTTGTCTTTCCAAAAGACTTTTCAGGTTTTCCTCCAGAACGTGAGGTAGAATTCTCGATTGAGCTCATGCCAAGAGCAGCACCGGTGTCCATTCCTCCTTATAGGATGGCTACACCTAAGTTTCAGGAGCTCAAGAAGTAGTTGTAGGAGTTGCAGACAAAGGGTTTCATCCGACCCAATACTTCTCCTTGGGGTTCGCCTGTCCTGTTCGCGAAGAAGGCAGACGGTACCCTTGGGCTTTGTGTGGATTATCGGAAGTTGAACCAGTTGACGGTCAAGAACCGATATCCCTTATCGAGGATTGATGATCTCTTAGATCATATTCGAGGAGCTCGCGTGTTCTTGAAGATCGATTTGAGGTCCGGTTATCATCAGATGCATGTTAGACCTTCAGATATACCTCTGACAGCCTTCAGGAGCAGGTATGGCCTCTACGAGTATACAGTTATGCCGTTCGGCCTTACGAACGCGCCAACAGTTTTCATGGCACTGATGAACCGAGTGTTCCATCCTTACTTGGATTCCTTCATCGTGGTCTTTGTGGACGATATCTTGGTGTACTCTCACACTCGACACGACCATGCAACACATCTTGAGATCGTTTTGAGTACACTGAGGGAGCATCAGTTATATGCTATGCTCTCAAAGTGCCACTTTTGGATGGATGGGATTCACTTCCTGGGTCATGTAATATTAGATACTGGTGTATCAGTAGACCCAGATAAGGTGAGAGTAGTAGTTACCTGGGAGAATCCGAAGAACGTCTTCGAGGTACAGAGCTTCTTGGGGCTGACTGGTTACTACATGCAGTTTATACAAAACTTCTCATGCCTAGCAGCACCGTTGACGGGCTTGACTAAGAAGGGGGTGAAGTTTTTTTGGTAAGAAGCCTGTGACTCAGACTTACAGGAGCTAAAGGGGAGATTGACTTCAGCCCTGATTCTAGTTCTTCCAGAGCCGGGTAAGAGTTATACAGTTTTCTGTGATGAATCTGGCATCGGGATTGGAGCATTACTTATGCAGGAAGATCGTGTTGTCGCGTACAGATCTCGGTAGTTGAGGCCACATGAGAAGAACTATACTACACATGACCTAGAGTTGTCTATTGTTGTTCATTTTTTTGTTGTTGGAGGCACTATCTCATGGGGGAGAATTTTGTGGTATATACTAACCAAAAGAGCCTCAAGTACATCTTCACACAGTGTGACGTGAATCTGAGACAGCGGAGGTGGGTCAAGTACCTACAATCTTTCGACTTCGAGCTTGCTTATATGCCTAGTAAAGGAAATGTTGTGGCAGACACACTGAAAAGGAGGACTCAGTTGTAGGCAGTTCAAGAGGCCAATAGTGAGTGGCAGCTCTTGGCTCTGTTCTCTGAGATGCATCTGGAGGTGCAGGATAGACAGGGTCAGACGGTTCTTTCTTTTGTACCTGTTACCTCTACCCTTTTTGATCGAGTTCAAATGAGGCAGCTATCAGACACTGAAGGCCTAGTCCTGCGGGAGGGTGTTTCAGATGGAGACCCTACTCCGGGGTGGACAGTGGGCGATGACGAGGTGATACGTTTTCATGGCCTCGTATGGGTTTCAGCGGATATACGGGAGGAGCTGATGTGGGAGTTCCACGCTTCATATTGGGCAGTTCATCCTAGTGTCACCAAAATGTACAGAGACTTGCACCGTCAGTATTAGTGGCCAGGTATGAAGAAGGATGTGGCTGGTTTTGTTATGCGGTGTTCCACTTGTCAGCAGGTGAAGGCAGAGCATCAGCGACCAACAGGGCTTTTGCAGCAGTTACCCATTCCTGAGTGGAAATGGAATCATGTCGCGATGTACTTCGTGACAGGTTTACCGAGATCACCTCGAGGAAATGATGTTGTTTGGGTTGTAGTGGATATGATCACGAAGGTTGTACACTTCTTGACGATCAAGGAGACCTTCAGTGTTGATGAGCTGGGACGGTTGTACATCTGAGAGATTATACGTCTTCATGGAGTTCCACACTCCATTGTTTCAGATAGGGATGTGTGTTTTACTTCTCACTTCTGGAAGGGGCTACAGAGGGCGTTGGGTACATAGGTACTTTTGAGTACAACATACCATCCCCAGACTGATGACCAGTCCGAGCGTACAATCCAGGTGCTTGAGGATATGCTCCAAGCTTGCATTCTAGACTTTGGCAGTTCTTGGGAGAAGCATATTCCTCTGATGGAGTTCACCTACAACAACAGTTTTCAGGAGACTATTCAGATGGAACCTTACGAGGATTTGTACGGTAGGACATGCCGATCACCTTTATGCTGGCTAGAGGCAGGAGAGGCAGCTTTGCTGGGACCTCATCTTGTTCAGGAGAGCTCAGAATAGATAGAGTTAATTCGGAAGAGGATGGAGACAGCACAGTCTCGACAGAAGTCTTATGCTGATCAGCGGAGATGACCTCTGGAGTTCGAGGTCGGGGATTAGGTTTTCCTACGTGTCGCACTGAGGTTGGGACAAAAGAGGATTCAGAGACAGGGTAAGCTTTCACCAAGATACGTCGGGTCGTTTGAGGTTCTGGAGAGAGTTGGGCTGGTTGCTTACAGGTTGCAGTTACCTCAGAGGTACGAGGCTATGCACAACGCCTTTCATATTTCTCAACTTCGACGGTATTTCTCAGACCCATCTCATGTTTTTCAACCCGAGGAGGTTGAGTTGGAGAAGGATTCATCTTTTTAGGAGCATCCTATTAGGATTGTTGATCGTAGTGAAAAAGTACTCTGTGGCTGGTCTATTCCTCTGGTACGGGTGCTATGGTAGCACGACTGTATACAGGACAAGACTTGGGAGAGGGAGGCTGATATGCGATCACAGTGGCCAGATTTGTTCGATGTTTCTTATTCTATGCCTTTCTAGGGAAATTCGGGGATAAATTTCTTTAAGGGGGGATGTTTTTAAGAACCCAGGGCTTCAGTTTCTGGTACATATCTCTTTTACGGGCTTTTTAAAATAAAATGGAGAATCTGGAAATTTTCAGAGTACATGCTGTGTACTTTATGAGTACACACCGTGTACTCCTCAGCCACTCGAAGCCGTGTGCTGGCCGAGACCGGGCCACACACACGGTGTGTAGGGGTGACGTGGAGGCTGATTTTGGCAGAGTACGGAAAAACTCACTACATGCCGTGTACTTTAAGAGTACACGCCATTTTCTTTTTTTTATTTCATTAATCGACCCGGGGTCGTGCCTAATGATCATAAACATTTTCTTCTCTTCCTAATCCCATCCAGAATGTCCAAGAAGGCTGATTCTTCTCCGACCCACCGACCCGTTACCGGTTGTCCGAATCAAACTCCGTCGGTTGTAGAAGAATCGTAGCGGTGAGTTCTTGGTTTCTTTAGCCTTGTTTCCTGATTCTTCCTCTCTTGTAAGTTATCTGAGGTTGAATGTTTTAGACATTTTTGCAGATCTACTCCATTCTAGGATGATTCATGGGCCAAGGTTCAAGTATATCGATCTACGAGGACCGAGGTAGGTGGTTTGTTTCCCTATGTTGAAGTTCTTTGAGTTTTGGTTTCAAAAGTGCCGGATACTCATGTGTTGGGTATCCCTGATTTAGGAATTTGATCCTATTGTTTATCTACCCTATGTTTCTTTTTAGCTTATGATGAATTGCTGCTATTACATGCTTGGTTGTATGATTTAGGGTCACCCCACAGGTGTTTCTCCCTCTGTTTGGCTGTTTATCCCCATTTGGCACTGTTTTCCTGTGAGGAAACCCTATTGCAATTGTTAGTTGCTTTTTATCACTGATTGCATGTGTTTCCTGCTGTTGGAATGCTTTTGAAGTATGGTAGCTATTAGCCAAGTAGTTGTTAAACTTACTTAGGGCTGCTAACAGTCGATTACACATGACTGGACTGCTCAGGGCTATGAGAACCTGGTGCAGGAGATCAAAGAGGGAATAGATGATTGAGTGCTTCCCTAGAGGGTCTATTGGTTTTATTTTCATATGCAGGACCTATGGGAATAGGACTTTGTGCTTCCCAAGAGTGTTCGTAGTTACCCACACATCAAGACCACAAGAGGAATTAGACGTAAGTGCTTCCTCAGAGAGTTCGTAGCTATCGTTGCAAGACCATAGGGGAATTGACATGAGAGATTACCAGAGTGTCTATTCCTTGTTTGATTACTGGACTATAGGGGTTTGCTAGTTAAGCCACCCAGAGAGTCAGTGTGAATTTTGATGGTTGGTTGTGACGAGTCCACCAAGCCAAAGAACAAGCTTGGGTTTTGTAATGCTTGTGTTTAAGTAGTCTTTTAGATACCTGTTGTGTTACTTGCTTATCATGGAATAGAAAACTTTGCTGGTTTTCCCTGGTTGTGTAATTAATTGAATGTGAATGGTAATTGGTAGAATTGTTTACTGCATTTATTTACCTTTACTTTTGATTTATCTCTCACAGATAGTAGGGAAAAAATCTTGTTGTGGTTGCCTACTGGGATTAGTCTCACACCTTGTTTGGGTCCTGCTTTCATCCCAAACAGATTATATGGTTGCAGGTATAGGTAGGGATTGTGGTCCTTCTCCCACAGGTACTTGATTGCTGGTCGGATCTGGTGAGCATGGGACCAGGCCTTGGCTCGCGATGCTGCTGGAGTTTCTGTTTAGATTTAGTACTTGGTGTCAGTTTTATTTCAACACATTGTTTTTCTTACTGCTTTCCATAGATACATGTACCATTCTGGATCATTATTATATCATACATTGCTTTTACTTCCAGTTTAGTTGTTGCATGCTATTTACTTCTTCCGCTATTGTTTATGCTTATTCTTCTGCTGCATACTTTACCAAATGAGGGCATAGTTTCTCCACTGACTCACCAAGGCCCTCACTGCTAGTCGGCAGCCTCTGGCGTTTGGGGAAACACGCTTGAGGTCATGTGGAGAACCAGGTACGGGGCACCAATTATGCGGCTCTGGACCCGGGTCGTTACATTGCATGAATTATTAAAGCTCAAAAAATTTAAACCTAATAGTAACCTTGTTCGAATGAAATAATGATTAATATTAGCTCATCATAAGTGACTATTTATTGAATTATATGAGGTCGATCCCCTATAGATAATCAACACACACTTCAAGAATCTGTGAACACACTGATCATTTAATTCTAGGTGCTAGCACGAAGCTCTGATGATTCCTTCAATGTTGCGATGATCACCTCGATCCTGTCCTTTTAATCAATGAAGTTGTTCTTGGATCAATCTCTCAGACATAGCATTTCTCTCTATAAGATGTGATAGGAGAGAGAAATTTTCAATTCAAAATGATGAATCATAATTGTAATGATATCTCTTCTTTTCTTATGTAGTGTATGTCCAAATACCTGGTAAGGGTTCCCCAACCCCCATATATCTAACACCGAATAAATAAGAAATAAATGATATGTTATGATGTACTAACTATTTAATTAATGTTATTTATATTTTATCACATGTTTATAATATATAATAAATATGTTAAATGATAAAACTAATTCATTATTTCATCTCATAATTTCCACAATATTAAATGAACCTTTAATATTAAAATAATATTTTTTCAAATAATATTTATCCATGTATTCACTTAATACCTTGTGAATAATTATAAAAGATAAATTCAAACCAATTATTCCATACCTGAATATTATGAATTTATTTTTTTTATTAGTGATCATTAAATACTTGGAAAACTCTCAGACCCCATGGTGGGTCTCACAATGTCATATACACCTATTCCCCAGAATAGGTTATACTCTTGAATATGCTATTATGAGTAAC
The DNA here is from genome assembly GCA_963277665.1 of Viscum album. Taxonomy (NCBI): domain Eukaryota; kingdom Viridiplantae; phylum Streptophyta; class Magnoliopsida; order Santalales; family Viscaceae; genus Viscum; species Viscum album. Next base: position 1,071,775,767 of record OY728164.1, read on the forward strand.
CTTCTAGGCCCTTATCTTGATAGTAGTGAATACTATTAATAGAACAAGAGCAGAGTATAGAATCCTATAAAGGCCCCTAAAAAGATAAGTAGTAGTCCAAGATACAACAACCATCCTACAAACACATGTTGTGAAATATAATATCATAGTCTATCGATATATAATAAGTCATGATGCACAAATTATGACATCATCCATTCTTTCTTTATTATTTTTTGATCAAACCAGGTGAGATTTCCTTCAATTTCCATGGCCATGGATTTATTAAGGAACTACCATCCCGATCAACTGGGCATGATATATCAATTCAGCAACATGGAAGAAAAAAAATCTTGATATTTCAACCAATGTCATAACACTAATGACACACCCAACACATGCTAACCTTGCCATAACTTCAATGTCATTGTTTTTTCTTATAACAAAGTATGTGATCAAATGTCACAAATTGATAACAATATCAAGTTAGGAGATTGATACACATGTTCATAGATAATAAAAAACAATAACACCTGAAACATGTGGTGTTCCTATTAGAGAGTATGTCCTCATCATTAAATATACATGACATCATAAATTGTGAACTTCATGAGAATAAGTATCAATGTTTGTGATCAACTATCACTTGATGGTCACATATCATTTTTTTCCTATTAGTATAATATATCTGAACCATAGGACATAACATTAAGATTACTATCATGGTATATATGTGTTCTCATTATGGTCTGGGAACCACTATAACCTTTTGATATGAAATGTAATATAAGAAAATTTCAATAAATATAGTGGAAATATAAGTATCAACAATATTCTAGAAACACAAAAACATGTATATATCAAACTATATACATGTAATGGTGATCAAAGTACATACATAATTTAGGTTTAAGACACCCAATTTTAATAAATTCCTTATTCCCAATAGTTTTATTTATACTTAATGACTAACCCCTTATTCATTTGACATGAAAGACTCCCTATCAAACCTTATGAAAATTTTGGGTGATACCTTTCCTATCTGATCACTCTATTCGACATTAGATCCTCAGGGATGTTGCATCACTTCTCCCATGTAAGTGGTCCTCCTACTTATTTGTTTCCATTGCTTTCAGTTTCCGCATTGGCTAGGATTTTGGATCATATTGTGATCAGTTTGTTTTCTTTTCTACTTATCCTTTTCATTTTTACCTCGTTCATTGCCTTTCAAAGGTTGATCTACTTGTTTCTAATCTCCATTGCCGAATCCAGTTAGGTTTTGTCCATTATTGAGGTAGGTGTCTCTATAAAAGGGTTGTAATTAATTAATAGCTATATGTTATTTTCAATTACGTTGGCTTATTCAATGAAATTGAAGTACTTGATATTGGAATGGTTTTGTTGGATGAGATTCATATTTTAGAAGGGGTTTTATTTGAAAATGGATTTGTGCACAACAAGTGTTTGATTAAATGATTTGAATGATGTCTTTGGTTTTAAAACAGGTTTTCAAGATCAAGAGAAAACAATTATTTTATTTTAAAATGTTTTTCTAAATGTGAACATGGTTTTTAAATGGATTTTGAAAAACTTAACACATTAGGTAACCTTGGGTGCGTCAGGAAATAAAATTACCACTATTTTTATGTGTGATTCCACTAGAGGTTTTATGCTACTTTAGTGTGTGTAATTCCATTAGAGGTTATATCATTTGGATCTATCTTAGGGATGAATTGAGTATTTTATTTCAAGTCTCAAATGTTTTCCCATAGGTTAGAGACCAAATGATGTATTTCTTCCCTTATGATTGGTTTGTCACATGATGGTATTTTTATGGTTATTTTATCACATGATTTTCTTATAATGTATCTATGATTTCTTACCTATTTTATTTAATACTTGAAAAATTCCTAGATTTGGTAGATATGCTATGATTTTATGAAAACAGAAGTAATGTTTTATAAAATGGTTTTATTTTATGATAATAATTTTATAAACTATATTTTTTTAAATCTAAAACTAATTCATTAATGATATTAGAAATTTTATAGATTCTTTGGTGCTATCCTAATGGGGTTTTTTCTCAAACCCTAAATTTTCCATTTGATTGGTTGTAGATTTTTTTAGGAGTCATTTAAGGGGAATGTAATTCAGTAGCTTTTATTCTCCTCTTATTCTATCGTTATTGAAGTGGAATGGTTTGGTGGTGATAGATGGTCACATAGGAATTTTTTTATACTTTTCATGTTTTAACTTTCTTAGGATTGGTTGGTTTAGATTTGTTCTATATGTCTTCTGGATATGTTCACTTGCTTCCTCTATGTACCTTCATAGATTTCTTTGTCCAGGTTTTACATGAGACATGTTCCTTCCTTTTTGTTGTACTTCACTATATAAAAGACCATCATGGGTAAATTTTCTAGTTGACATGGTCTATTTCATTAAAAATTTGAAATCAGAGCCAATTCCCACATTGAAGTGTTGTGACACTTCATGGGTTTGATTTAGTTCCTTGGTAGACTGGAGTTTGGGTCATCATAATTCAGATTATTAGTGTGGAAAAGGGGCATGTCACAACTCAACCCACGGAGGTCTGAACTGAGACTACCCTAAGACCATCTCAAATAAGCTAGGGGGTAGGCGACCACCATCAAGTAGGCACATCACACATATGGGAGGCATTATCCAAATGTATTTACACACACACACACACATCTACAATCCCATACAATACTGAAATGTAAAACAACTAAAATAAATTCATACATACATATATGATCCCATAATTAGAGTACGACTGTAAATTACTGAAAGTGATAAAGTGGGAAAATTACAAGCTCAACCAAAAATTGTAGAGGTTAAAACCTGCTCCAAGGGAGAGGACTATGATTAAATTCAAGCACCCAAAAAAAACCTTGATCTGGTAAGATCAATATGGGTGACACCATCTCTCTTTCTTCCCAGGACACTATTAAATGGTTCATTGTTTTCATATTACATGTGATGTACAAGTAGATTCCATGTAGGGGTGAGTATAAGAAATACCTAGTAAGACACCCAAAAAACACTAAAAAATATGCATAAATAATAGTCATCTCATAACAATGATATAGAAATCAAGAAAAAATAATAAAACCCATATATACTCACTAAGGACAACGTGCCACCAGGTGGTCACAACCAACCACCAACCACATGATTCTGCTCGAAGAAATAATCTTTTAAGAAGAATACACTTCATGAGTCAGGAAATCACTAGAGACACTAATCTAAGAGGTCAATATCACTAGACCCCACCCAAGAAATATCACTGGTCTTAGAAGACCCTAATACTCAGATAGAGGGTCATGCACAGAACCGATGGGGGACATTACAAACACTATTCGGTTCCACCCGCTATGAAGGGGATCATATTCCAATGATATAATGAACCCTACCAATATGAATAGATAGACATAGGATCAATAACCTACTCAATATGGTCACAATGACTCCCCAAACCCCACTATGGGAATAAAAATGATAGAGTATTACACTCCAATATCACAAAAGGACACTATAAACTTTATCTGAGACTCATCCTACAGAGTGGATAACAATATTAATATGTGGATGTAATGTCACACTATACCCTCAAGGTAATGGACCAAGGGTACACACTCAACTGATACTCTTCCATAATAAAGAAATGAAGGGCTACAAACACCCTCAAATAGGGTACTAGGTGTGTACTAGGTGTACACAATGTGTATAACAAAACTCTAGTCTGCCCATATGGTGATTTCCCACATGATATTTAAATTTATAAACATACAACATGTAGTAATAGTACATGGAATGTATATATCACCTAGAACATTGTCGATGTAGTGTGCACATGCCTGTATACCACTGGTTGTTCCTGTGTACCAACCTGTATACACCTAGCCATACCTGTGTACATATAGCTGTGATCATGTCCATGTACACCTAGCTATATACTTTGTCCATGTACTCTAGCCATGTAATCTGACTGTTTCTATATATTTGACTTTCGTGTGCCTATGTATCCTCCAAGATATGCACTATGCTGATGAGCACGTATCACATGGCATGTAACTGGTTCAAACAGTGTGTGATATTTAACTCTCCCTAGAAACCCTAGCACCGTAACTAGGTGTCCCACACAATGTGTAATGTTGGGTTACATGCTGTACAACTTGGGATTTTCCTGATCTTCTTGTTCTTCCTCTACATCATCCATTATATCACTAAAGCCACCATTCTTGCTTGATATTCAAAGATCAAGGGTCTTATGACTCTTTCCATCATTTCTCATTTGGATCTGAGTTCCGATATTCTTGAAAAATAGCATCGTTGAGTCATCCATCAACACTTCATGTCAAAACCAAGAAGAACAAGAACACAAAATCCATTACAATCTTCCTCTGACCTTCCTCTATTGTTGTCACATCTTTATCATACCCTCAATCATGAACCACACCTATGGTATCGATCCATTGTGACAAAGAATATTCATTCAAGGATTAAATAATAGTTATTCATTAAATAAAAATCTAAATATATTTCCCACGATTAATGTGGAAAGAATAAGGGGAGAAATCCATAAGATATCTAATGTGGGGAACTATCCTCATCCTTTGTTCATTCATCCTTGATCCATTGTCATAGAATTTAATGAACGAAGAGGGATATATAAACAAGGAGAATTAAAATAAATACCTAAATTTAAATATACCATTAATGCATGAATTAATTCTTATTCATGGAGTTGATCCTAATTCCACCAAGATTAAAAAATGGGATATAAATCACAAATCAACATCCTACCTCAATTTGGATCAATCAATGATGAATAATGTTCACACTTCATTATAGTTGGTGAGATCCACATGTTCCATTTTCACAACTTTCCCTAATCCTGATATGATTCTACTCCATATTCCAATATCGATCTCTAATATTCCTCTAGGTATCTATGGTTTAGAATCAAACCCTAAGAAATATTCATAACTATGTACTTATAGAAGAGATTGTTCACTGTATAAAAAAATATTTCATTCATTTACACCTATAACAACCTTTTTACTAATTAGTAACACTGATAATGGTTAAGTCATGCCTAGGGTAAAATCAAAAATTTGAACTCAACAATGCCATCATATTTATGATCAGGACCCCCATTCATAAGTTATTATATTTTTAAGGAAAAAATTACATGCGTGATATTAAATATATTAAATATATTTTAAAAATTAATTCATGGAACACCAGGCCTTATAATATCACATTGTCTCAACACCTAGCTCCGAAAATAGTCCATATAATATCCAAAAATAATACATTGAAAATTATAGTTGTTACATTCTCCCTAACGTAGGTATTTTTGTCTTGAAAGGAGAAAAAACCACTAAAAATATGAGGGTACTGGGCTCACATTTTTGTCTCCCGCTCTCAGGTTCTCTCCTAAAGATTTACATGATAACATCAGAAACACACTAGGGGAATCAATCACCAATGGGGGATCCTTTCCTTCCAATCCTCAATATACACCTGGTACTCAAAAAGGTATCTCCATCATCAATGTCCATATATCCCTAGTTAATAACATGTGATGGGTCAGGCACATACCTCATCAGATGTGACACATGGAAGACATCATGTAACCGGTTCAACTACGATGGTAGAGAAAAGTGGTATTCCATCTCGCCAACTCTACATAGTTTCTGTAAAGGGATTATGAATCTAATAGAAGGATTTCCACCTTGTACAAATCTCCACAATAAACATCGAGCTGAGACCCTTAGGAACACATGGTCTCCATCCTCCAACTACATAAGTCTCCATCATCAGTCAACATAGGAATTATGATGGCACTATGCTATTCTCATCTAGTCCTGGATGATCTGAACCTTTATTTTAGTAGCTCACACCAACTCTGGGACCATGGGTGTTGACTCTCCTAGACTAGTCCAACAAAGTGGTGACCTGTAGGGTTTCCCATATAAGGCCTTGAATTGTGCCATACCAATGGTGGAATGGTAGCTATTGTTGTATGAAAAATCCACCAAGGTTACATGAACCTCCCAAATACATCCAAAATAAAACATGAAATCTCATCTCATGTCCTCCAAGACCTGAATGGTTTTCTCATTATAGCCATTAGTCTAGGGGTGGAACATTGTGCTCAAACACTATAGATTCCCAAAGGCCTCTTGCAATCCTCTCCACAATAATGATGTAAAGAGAGAACCATGGTCTAAAATGATTACTGAGGAAACTACATGGAGATTAATTATCTTCTATACATATAAGATTCCTAATATCCCCATTGATCATTACTCTTGAATGGCTAGGAACTGGGCTGACTTGGGGAGTCATTCTACAATCACCCAAATGTTATCATGTCCCCTGGATGTAAATGGAAACCCAATCAAAAATCCCAAGGATATCCCATCCCACTTCTACTATGAAACTTCAAGGGTTTGAGCTAAATCTACTAGAAATTGGTTCTCATCCTTCACTTGATGAAAAGTGAGGCATTGAGAGACAAAATTTGCAAGACAAATCTCCATTCCTAGCCATCAAAACTGATATATGAGGTCCTAGTATATATTTTCCACGCATGGATGTACCACCATAGGGGATGTATGAAACTCCTACATCACATCATCACACGACACCAATGGTACCATATTACACCCTCTAAAAAGGATAGAATTCTCTCCACCTTCATAATATCCATCAGAAGAATGTCCATTGGATATCTAAGTACGTAAGGTCTGACAGTAGATATATCCATGCAGAGTATCCATGACACATTATAAAAGAGGTGGGGTAAAAACCATATAATGAAGATATGAAGAATCATCCTTATCCACCGTGGACAAATTTAATGAGGCTAACCTTCTCCAACGCCTTGGCCATCAACTAAGAACAAGATCTCTTATTGAGAACATCTTTCACCATGTTCTCTTTCCCAGGAGTATATAAAATCTCAAAGTCATAGACATGGAGGAACTCTAGACATCACCACTATCTCATGTTAATATCCTTATGATATAAGATATACATTATACTCTTATGGTTAGAGTAGATGATAAACCTCTCTCCCATCAGGTAGTTTCTCCACATATTTAGTGTGAAGGCTACTATTTCTAACTCAAGATCATGGGTAGAAAAGTTATACTGATGTTGTATCAAATGACGTGAACCATAGGTGGTAAATTCTTTCCTATAAATTAGAAAACAACCAATAACAATCCATAATTCATCACAAAACACTACATACTCAGCACCCTCCTATGAAAATATCTAGATGGGAGTGATCGTCAACTTATAACATAACTCCTGAAAGCACTGCTAGCACCTTTTCATCTACACAAAATGATACCCATTTCAGGTCAAAGTTGTCAACGGTGTTTTCACTCTAGAAAAATTGGGTTCAAACAAACAATAGTACCCTTAAAACACTAGAAAAATCTATACCTCAGTACAACTATTTTGTGGCTCCCAATAAATCATTGCCTCAACCTTTATTGGGCCCGCTGCTACTCCTACTTCTAAGATGAAATTTTCCAAGAAGTGGTGATCTCGAATAAAAAAATAACACTTTGGGATATTCCTATAAATATGGTACTCTGAGAGTGTGTCTAGAACCATTCTCGAGTGTCTTCCATGCTCCTCCTCAAATGCCGATTACACAAGGATATCATTGATGAAGACCACCACATACTGATCTAAGAAAGGTTGAAATATACATTTCATGAATCCCTTGAATAGTGCTGGGGTATTTATCATTACAAAGGGAATCACCAAGTATTCATAGTGACTATAGGGACATCTGAATTCCATCTTTAATATATCCTCATTTCATATCGGCAACTAGTGGTAGCATGATCTGAGATCAATCTTCAAGAACCATCATGCCCCTCTCAACTGATCTAAGAGGTCATCAATCATTGGAAGTGGATAATTATTATTAACAGGAACCTAGTTAAAGTGAAAATAATCCAAACATAACCTAAATATCCTATATACATTCTTATAGAAAAACACTGGGGAGGCCAAGGGAGATACACTGGGTCTCACAATGTTCTTTCCCTGTAATTCCTCCAATCCAGCATTAGATCTCCAAGATTTTTGGGAGATATCTAATATGATGGTGTAGATATTGGGTCCATACCAATATATCAATGAATAAGTGTACCTCTTAGCTGGGATTTAATCCTAGAACGCCCTTAGGGAAGACAACCTCGTACTCCACCACCACCATAGAGAACTAATAGACCATAGAATCCAATGCTCTAAGAGTCATGCTATCCAACTAGTGATTAATTAAATGCACTCTCCTATGTTCGATCTTATCCTACTCTTCCACGGTAACCTTTTCACAAAAAAAGGAAATCTGCATCCCATCATTGCAGACACACAACATCCTATAACTAAAATAGTCAATCTGGGCATGAACTATGGACAACTAGTCCATACCTAAGATGATTTTATAAGGCCTCATCACTGCTACAATGAGATTCTATACAAATAAATCACCTTTATGTGTCATAATGAACTATCGAGATAACTGTGTAATCACTGAGTCACTTCCTGTCAAAGTCTCCAACCGAAATGGTTGATCCAAAGAATCAACCAGAATCTCTAAGTCTTGAACAAAAGAATTGTAAATAATGGAATGTCCCACACCTGTGTATATTAATACTAAAACTAAGGTAGAAAAGAGAGATATTTTACCTTGTATAATCCCTAGATCCTTGTGTTAATAAGAATCCAAAGCTTGCAGTTATCCTCATCCATGACCCCCAGCTCCATAATATTGTTGTGGACCACCTATGGGTGGTGTTTATAATGTCCAAGAAATTCTGTATATTTTTTAATTATATGGAATTATTTTGAGACCAAAAAATATAACAGAGCGCGATTATGAGGCCTGGAGTTCCTGGAATGATCCGTCGAAGTTTTGTTAAGGTTTAATTAGCGCGTGTAAGTAGTTTTCCTGAAAAAGTGGAATAACTTTTAAATAGTTACTCAGATGCAAAATCTAAGGGCACTGTTGCACTCAAGATGGTTGGTTTACCCGAGGAGTGACTTAAGTTTAGTCGGCGCAGGCCTCCTATGAGAAAACCTAAAAATGGCATAACCATAAATAAAATAATTAAATAAAGTTATTTTATTTTTCAAATGTTCATAACTCACAAACGGTAACTCAGATTAAAAATACGAGATTACCAATAAACTTGTGAGTGTATGATTTCTTTAGGAAGATACTAACATTGGCCAGCGCGGGCCACCAGTGAAAGTTAGTTTTTATCCATAAATAAAATAATTAAGTAACAATTATTTTATTGTAAAATACATAACTTTTAAACGGTAAGTCGAATTGAAAATACGAGAGTACCGTAGGGTTTTTTGGGGTATGTTTCACTTAGGTAGATCCTAACCTCGACCGGTGCGGGTCGAGGGTGATTGTTAATAATTTTCCGAACTTTTTTTCAGGTACGTTCAGTAAACGCATGAGCGGTGTTTTGTAACTTTTGAAACAATGATCGGAATTAAAATATAAGGACACCATTGAACTCACAACACCGATATTCGCTTAAGGATACCTTCACCTATACTGCAGTGGGTCGAGGATGAAAGTTAGTTTTTTGTATTTTCATGGGAGAAGAAAAAAATACAGTAAAGAAATTTTTATTTATTTTATTTGAAACCACCATTTTGAACGCTTGGTGGTGGGGACCACCCGAACTCCCAATTAATGTGGGAGAAACCCTTGGAATTACCCTACTTAATGTTCCAACTTCAATTTAATTAATGTGGAAACTTTAATTAAATTAATTAACTTAATTTATTAAGTTGTCTTCTAACATTTATTGTGGTTGGAAAAATTGTGGGCAAAAGAGGAGATCCTTGGAGAGAGATTTTGGAGGATCATCTTCCAATGAAGAAACACCCCCAATGAAGAATGAGGATGACGCATGAGCCCAGATCGGAGATGTGTTGTGGGAGAAACAAACACCGACGTCCCCTTCACCGAGTTCATCTCTTTCCTCATGACTTCTCCAACGAACGTCAAGGTAGGGGTTTTAAATTGAATTTTGATTAAATATATTTTTTTATTCTTCGTGTTATAGATTGAAAATGATGATGGCCAAACAAACATGGCCATAGTCCCACACTTATACCTTTCCCCTTCTTCTTTTGTTCTTTATGCATTCTTCATGCACTCATCAACGCCAAATAATTAATGACACTAGAAACACAACATTTTGTTGAGCACGACATATGGATGTAGAGACCTCGACTAGAGGATCGTGAATATGTGAATGAAATAATTTTCGGGCTTGAAACGAAGCCACAATGGCTCACGGAAGATGGTGGTGGCCGGCACCCGTCCAGCCGTGTGGAAGGAGGGTGGCGTGCATCCGCACCGCCGATTAAGCAGGAGGCCATGGACCATCGTCTGCGGTAGAGTAGGGTAGCGGTTGAAATCCGGCTGGCTTCAGGGTAGAGCGGCGGCGTGCATCCGCACCCCCGAAGTAGGAGGTCGCGACTGCTTGGCCGCGGCGGAGGCTGGAGGGCGGCCAACACCCGGCCAGCCATAGTGGAGCAGTGGCGCGCGACTGTACCGCTAGGAGGAGGACTGGCCAGAGCACCGGTCAGCCATAGCGAAACAGCGAGACCCACTCAGGTCTTTTGGGTGACATGGGAGCTCCTAAAGGCGTTGCCTCTTGTTGTCCTGAATTGAAGGGGGGAGCGGCTTGCTCCCCTTCGGTGCTAGCTCGGGCAGACCGCGCTGCCCAGCGGGCCGCGCCAGCGGGCTGGGCCGAGCCGCCCCTTCGTGGGACGGGCTAGAAAATGGCCCAGCAGGACGGGCCCGACACGACCCATGCCAAACGAGTCAACCAGAACCGGTTCGGGTCAGGTCGGGTCGGTCTGACCAGGTCGGACCGGACCCGGGCCCCTCTAAACCCCGATATGCCTTTGTGGCCATATCTTGAGAACCAGGCGTCCATTTGACAAACCATAAATGGATATGGAATCTGGGGATCGAGATGGTCCTTTTGGTATAATACAATTGAGTTTTGGATAAAGTTAGAGTATGACCATGTTGGATCGAACCTTGAATCCAATCGGGCCCTTAGAGCTGAAACACTAATAAATTACAGAACATGCTTCCGATTGACGTGTAGTCTATTGCATTGGGTCCCTTATGATGTGAAAGACCTTTGGGATACTTCTCTGTGGGATTTTGTGGTAGTTGAGGTATGACCGATATCTCGAGGGATAGATTCTTCGGAACTCGAGCGCATCAGGTGCGAGGAATGCAGTGGCTAGTAGTGAGGCGGAGGTTGGAGACATATAATATAGAGGTTAGTTACCTATCGAATCTCGGTGGGTCAGATCCTATGTGGGTCATTGCAGGAGTTAGTATTAATTGATCCTGTGTGGTTCAGCGCTCAGTGATCCTGTGTGGGTCAGCGCACACCGATCATGTGTGTGTTAGATCCTGTGTGGGTCAGTGCTCAGCGATCCTGTGTGGATCAACGCATACCAATCCTGTGTGGGTCAGATCCTGTGTGGGTCAGCGATCAGCGATCCTGTGTGTGTTAGCGCATACCGATCCTATGTGGGTTATATCCTATGTGGGTCATTTTGGGGGTTAGTACCTATTGATCCTGTGTGGTTCAGACTCCGTATAATCAGTAGTAGTGCCTCTTGATAGAATAAGATGATCTATCTTCATGACTAATCATCTGTACTTCAATACTTTAGTTATACCTATGTGAGATGAGTCCTTACCTTTATGGTACTTTTCTGTGTGGTGTACTTGTGTGGTACTTGCATCTTCATGGTGTACCTGTGTGGTACTTATACCTTCGCGGTGTTACTTGTGTAGTACTTCTATCTTAGCAGTTTTACCTATGTGGTATCTCAACCCTTGTGGTGTTACCTTTATGGTACTTTTCTGTGTGGTATACCTGTGTGGTACTTGCATCTTCATGGTGTACCTGTGTGGTAATTATACCTTTGTGGTGTTACCAGTGTGGTACTTTTATCTCAGTGGTTTTACCTGTGTGGTATCTCAACCCTTGTGGTGTTAACTTTGTGGTATTCTTCCCTTATGAATGAGATGAGTATATCTTGATAACTTAGGTATATGTATGGGCATATACCTAAGTAGAGTTTAAGTCTTGATTTGTGGTATTTTCCTTTGTGGAACTCTTGGAGAACTACGGGGTCTTGGGGTCCCTACTGAGTATTATTTTACTCATCCCTGCACGGGCTATGCCCGCACCTTATTGTGTCTTGTACAGACGATGGACAACGCTGATCGAGGTCGAGGGTACCAGACTGAAGGTTGATCGTAGGTGGACATTATACGAGATGCTCTTCAGGGGTAACCGTTCGAGAGCTATATCTACCCTTTAGGTAGGGACCTTGTCGGGTGTTCACAGGAGTTGTTCTTTTTAGTTTTACTTATACTTTCTAGTTGAGCTTGTATTCTAGCCCCTTTACTTACTGTACACACCCTATTTACTTTATAGTTTATCTTTTGCTTTTATCTTTTTGTGTTCTTGGTTTGTGTGAGTTTATAGGTTAAAAGGCAATGCCTTCCCAGTTTCAAGGATACTCCTTTCCGGTGCTAGTCGCCAGCCCCTGGCCTATAGAAGGTGGGCTTGGGGTAGTCACGGCATGGGCCCCGAGGGACGGGTCATGACAAATTGGTATCAGAGGAGTTCAGTTATACCAAATAACTAGGACTCTTATCTTTTCGGTGAAGCAATAGTGTTAAGAGTTATGAGTGTGTTTTTCAATTCAGGGAGTCTCAACACATGAAAACACTGATTGTGTGTGTTTTTTAAAAGTTTTTCTTTTGATTTCTTTGGAGTTAGCTCACTATGTATAACTTAATGAGCATGGAGCACCTATTCCTTATCAGGATGTCACTGTATAGACAGCCAGCTAGGATTCCTGAGAGAGTACACGATGATGGCCCACTGAGCGATGATTCCTTGGTGCAGGGCCCTCTTACAGCGTTAGCCCCTTCAGGTGGTGTACCGGAAACACCACTACCCATTGGATTAGTGTTTCCATCAGGCCCACCAGTAGAGGATGCACATCGACTAAGCACGTTGCATGAGTTCTAGTGATAGAGGCCATTGAGGTTTCAAGGTGAGTCAGATTCTCAGGTAGCTGAGGGCTGGCTGGAGGTAGTGGCTTGAGTTTTCCACCTAGCTGAGACATCATTAGAGCAGATGGTGATTCTAGCTACTAGTATTTTCCAGTATGCAAGCATGGGGATGGTTTTTAGGATAATGCGGCTTTGGTACTTGGGTCGTTGCCCGAAATGGTACCTTCGGGTAGTGTGCCAGCTATGTCACTACCTATTGGTCAGTAGTTACAACCAGTGGTACCGGTAGAGAACACATTTAGGCTTCGTGCCTTACACGAGATTCAACATCAGATACCCCTCAGGTTCTAAGGTGAGCACAAATCACAGGTGGCTGTGGACTAGCTTGAGGAGGTGGCTGAGAATTCTCTAGAGCTTATACATCTTAGGTAGGACAACATGTCGGTAGCTAAGTATTCATCAAGGCTTACCGACCATTCCTGGTAATCAATGAATACAATTCAATCAGTGCCTCAGGGCTCAAACTTTCAAGTGAGGTGTCTTTAGCGACATTCGAGCCAACACTATTCCTCAATGCATTCCTACCTATGTTAGGGTGATAGAGAGAACCTTTGTGGTTGAATTTTCTTTGGATGAGCGAATACAACTAGTGAATGTTAGCAGTGGGAAAGAAGGAAACTAGCTCCAGTCTCAAAGTCTTGGGCATGTAAAAATGTTTCGAGAAGAATAAGTGTTAGGGACAAATGAATCTGCAGGGTTGCAGACGTGGATGCATAGCTAGGAGAGAAGTATGAGGTGGTGTACATTTCGACATGTTACAACCACCCCCCTTTGTGGTCCCCACCAGACTTATGGAGATGAATGACAGGGGAAGGGAGTAGCTGAATATGGTCAACGAGTGCAACCCAAGGGCTCTAGGTATGATTCGATGAATGATATGTGTCTACTACTAGTTGTCATAATAATAGACATAGGTACCAATCATTCCTTCCTTCCACGAATCTTGTCCAAGACCTAGAGTTTCTGGTTAAGTCTTTGAATTGACCCTCATATCTGGAGATACCTTTGTGAGGAGACTCAATAATCACACTTACACCAATGGTGTGATCTGACCCTTGAGGTGAGAGTTATGGTTGGAACCTCTTAGTGGCAGCGTCGAGGCCTTACGATGTTAGTTTGGGTATGAACTGGACATCCACAGTTCATACTCAGATTGACTGTATTAGGAAAAAGGGTTGTGGTTTATCTTAAATGTGGGAATGGGGTTTTCCTTGGTCAGCGAAAAAGGAATCCCAAGTAGCAAAAGACAAACTCATGCAAAGGAGGGTGCAATTGATCAATATTGAGTCGGCCAGCCCTACCCTCGTGGAAGTGGGAGTTTTGAGTTTTCAGTTCCCAACAGTAGCTGAAAAGTGTGGGGGACATCCTTTCAAAAGATTTTTCAAGGTTTACCTCCATGAAGGGGGGGGGGACTTCTACTTTGGCTGGGTACTACCAGAGATTTGTACCCGACTTCTTCAGGGTAGCGTCACCCTTTTCAGCTTTGACAACAAAGGGGGAGCCTTTCCTATGGACAAAGAAGTTTCAACACACCTTTCAGGATATGAGTTAGGGACTGAAAAGTAGAACTATGCTATCCCTGACCTAGAGTTAGCATCAATGGTATATGTGATAAAGATGTGGTGGCACTACTTGATGGGTGAACGTTTTACAGTCTACTCTGATCACAAGAGTCTTACGTATATCTTCTCTTAGAAGGACCTGAACCTGAGACATCAGTGATGGATAGAGTTCCTATAGAACTATGACTTTGAGATAGTCTATACTCCTGGGAAAGTGAACGTGGTGGCAGATTCACTCAGCAGGAGGTTTGGTCTGCAGTTGCTGAGTGAAGTGACAGAGCAGCTAGTCGTGTTGTAGATATCCTTTGTGGATAGAGATGGAGTAGCATGCCTCCAGTCTATAATAGTCACACCCCCACTCCTTCAGCGAGTCAGGGAGGTGCAACCTAGGAACACTGACTGCGAGGCTTGACATGCTCAGATATCCTCCGGGCAGGCACCTGATAGATTTTCTGAAGGTGGGGAGCATGTCATCCTCTTCAGAGGACATACCATAGTACTGGTAGCGCTACCGGAGGAGGTGTTGATGGAGTTCAATACGTCCCCTATAGTGGTAAATCCTAGAGTGTCAAAGATGTATCAGGACCTCCGACGTCAGTACTGATGGCCTGGGATGAAGGAAGCAGTGGTAGAGTTTGTATCACGATGTCTCACTTATTAGCAAGTGAAGACTGCATGGAGTTGGAAAAATTCTTATGCTGATAGGATATAGAGACACTTGGAGTTCCAGGAGGGGGACCACATATTCTTGCAAGTCTCTCCTCGATGGGGAATATAGAGATTTGGCCGAGACGACAAGTTATCACCGAGGTTTATCAGTATTTTTCTGATACTTTAGAGGATATGTGAGGTATCATACCACTTGAACTTCCACCATAGTTGGAGAGGGTTCACAATGTCTTCCACGTATCCCTACTAAGGAGATACGTGCATGACCCATCTCACATCATCGACCACGGTGAGCTGGAATTCGATGAGGAGGTGACGTTTACAGAGGTTCTAGTGGAGATTGAGGATCAACAGAAGTGGGTCCTTTGTGGGTGGTCAATACCTCTAGTGCATGTACGTTGGCAGCATAAGAACCTCTAGGAGAGAACATGGGAGTAAGAGGCTCAGATTCATGCTCAGTACCCTCTTTTGATTTTTTTTCTTTTGTTGTGGCTTTTGGGGATGTAAAGCCCTAAGGTGGGGAGAGTGTAATATCTCATAAATTCTTTATAATTTTTTTTAATTATATAGAATTATTTTAAGACCGATAAATCTGACGGTGCGTGATTCTGAGGCCCAGAGTGCCCATAATGATCCGTCAAAGTTTTGTTAAGGTTTAATTAGCGCGGGTAAGCACTTTTCGTGAAAAAGTGGAATAAATCTTAAATAGTTACTCAGATCAGAAATCTAAGGGCACTGTTGCGCTCAGGATGGCGGGTTTACCCTAGCAGAAACTTAAGTTTAGTCGGCACGAGCATCCTATGAGAAAACCCGAAAATGGCTTAACCGTAAATAAAATAATTAAATAAAGTTATTTTATTTTTCAAATAATTATAACTCACAAATGGTAACTCAGATTAAAAATCCCAGACCACCACTGAACTTGTGAGGGTATTCTTTATTTAGGAAGATACTAACATTGGCCAGTGCAGGCCACTAGTGAAAGTTAGTTTTTAGCCATAAATAAAATAATTAAGTGACAATTATTTTATTGTAAAATCCATAAATTTTAAATGGTAACTCGGATTAGAAATCCAAGAGTAATGTTGGGTTTTTTTGGTGCGTGTTTCACTTAAGCAGAGCTTAACCTCGACCGACGCGGGATGAGGGTGACTGTTTATAATTTTCCAAACTTTTTTTCAGGTATGTTCCGTAAACGCACGAACGAAATTTTGAAACTTTTGAACCGGTGCTCAGAATTGAAATCTGAGGAAATCGTTGAATTCAAAACACTGATATTCACTTAAGGAGACCTTCACCTCGACCACAGTGGTTTGAGGGTGGAAGTTAGGTTTTTGGATTTTCGTGGGAGAAGAAAAGAATAAAATAAAGAACTTTTTATTTATTTTATTTGAAACCACCATTTTGAATGCTTGGTGGTGGGGACCAATCAAACTCCCAATTAATGTGGGTAAAACCCTTGGAATTTCCCTAGTTAATGTGCCAACTTAAATTTAATTAATGTGCCAACTTTAATTAAATTAATAAACTTAATTTATTAAGTTGGCTTCTCACATTGCTTGTGGTTGGAAAAATCATTGGAAAAATAGGAGAGACATGGAGAGAGCTTATGGAGGATCATCTTCCAACGAAGAACCACCCCCAATGAAGAATGATGACGATGCACGATCCTAGATTGGAGATGTTTTGCGAGAGCGATAAACACCGACATCCCCTTCACCGACTTTATCTCCTTCCTCACAACTTCTCCAACGAACGTCAAGGTAGGGGTTTTAAATTGAATTATGATTAAATCTATTTTTTTGATTCTTCAATTTATGGATTGAAAATGACGATGGAAAAACAAACATGTCCATTTTCCAACACTTATACCTTTCCCCTTCTTTTTTTGTTCTTCATGCGCTCATCACCACCTAATAATTAATGACGCTGGAAACACAATGTTTTATTGAGCGTGATGTATAGACGCGGAGCCCTTGACTCAAGGATCGTGAATATTTGAACGAAATAATTTTCGAGCTTGGAATGAAGTTGTGATGGTTCGTGGAAGAAGGCGGTGGCCGACACATAGCTAGTCATGAGGAAGGAGTGTGGCGTGCGTCCACGTCGCCTGTTGAGCAGGAGGCTGTGACCCGTCGGCCGCTGCGGAGAAGGGTGGCAGACGACCTTTGGCTGGCCACGCGACGGAGGGGTGGTGCGTGTACGCATCGCTGGAGTAGGAGGTCGTGGTTGCTTTGCAGCTGCGGAGGCTGGAGGGTGGCCGACACCTGGCTGGCCGTAGTGGAGCAGTGGCGCGCGACCATGCCACTGGGAGGAAGACCGACCGGTAGTAGCGGAAAAGTGGGACCCACTCAGGTTCCACAGGTGACATGGTAGTGCCTATAGAAGCTGCCACTTATTGTGTCGAATGGAGGGGGGGCGGGGGGGAGCAGGCTACTCCCCTTCGGCGCCAGCTCGGGCAGAGCATGTTGCCCAGCAGGCTGCGCCAGCGGGCCGTGCCAGTGGGCTAGGCCAAGCTGCCCCCTTCGTGGGTCAGGCCAGACCATGGACCAGAAGTACATGCCCACCATGGCCCAGGCCAACCGAGGTGACCCAAACTAGGTTGGGTCGGCCCAGGCTGGGTCAGGCTGGGTTGGTCTGACCAGGTCAGACCAGACCCAGGCCCCTCTAGACCCATATACGACTTTGTGGCCATATCATGAGAACCGGGTGTATGTTTGATGAACCATCTATGGAACTAGAATATTGGGATCGAGAATATGATTTTGGTATACTACACTTCAGTTTTGGATAAAGTTGGAGTATGGCCGGGTTGGATCGAACCCTGAATCCAACCAGGCCCTCAGAGTAGAAACACTAATAACTTACAGATCGAGTGTTCGATTGACCCGCCGTCTACTGTGTTGAGTCCCTTATGACATGATGGACCTTTGGGATTCTTCTACATGGGAATTATTAGCAGTCAGGGTACAAATTATATCTCAAGAGGCAGATTCTATGGAACACGAGCGCACTGGGTGTGAGGAATCCAGTGGCTGACAGTGAGGTGGAGGTTGGAGACAGATAATACGGAGGTTAGTTACCTATCGACTCTGGGTGGGTTAGATCCTATGTGGGTCATTGTGGAGGTTAGTACCTATCGATTCTGTGTGGGTCAGTGATCAGCGATCCTGTGTGGGTCAGCGCATACCGTTCCTTTGAGGGTCAAATACTGTGTGGGTCAGTGCTTATCCATCTTGTATTGGTAAGCACATACTGATACTATGTGGGTCATTATGGGGGTTAGTACCTATTGATCCTGTGTGGGTCAGACTCCGTATAATCATTAGTAATGCCTCTTGACTAAATACGATGATCTGGCTTCATGACTAATCATCTGTACTTCTACACTTCACTTATACTTGGGTGAGTTGAGTTCTTACCTTTATGGTACTTTTCTGTGTGGTGTACCTGTGTGGTATTTGCATCTTCGTGGTGTACCTTTGTGGTACTTATACCTTCATGGTGTTACCTATGTGGTACTTCTATCTCAGTGGTTTTACCTGTGTGTTATCTCAACCCTTGTGGAATTACCTTTATGGTAATTCCTGTGTGGTACTTGCATCTTCATGGTGTACATGTGTGGTACTTATACCTTTGTGGTGTTACCTATGTGGTATTTCTATCTCAGTGGTTTTACCTGTGTTCTATCTTAACCATTGTGGTGTTATCTTTGTGGTATTCTTCCCTCATGAATGAGATGAGTATATCTTGATAACTTAGGTATATGTATGGGCATATAACTAAGTAGAGTTGAAGTCTTCCTTTGTGGTATTTTCCTTTGTGGAACTCTAGGAGACCTACAGGGTCTCGGGGTCCCTACTGAGTATCATTATACTCACCCCTGCACGGGCTACGCCTGCACCTTATTGTGTCTTGTGTAGATGATGAAAAGTGCTGATCGAGGTTGAGGGTACCAGGATGGAGGCTGATCAGAGGTGGAAATTAGATGAGATGATCCACAGGGGAAACCGTTTGAGGTTTGTACCTACCCTTCAGGCCGGGACCTTGGAGGGTGTTCACTGGAGCTGTTATTTTCAGTTTTACTTGTACTTTCCAGTTGGTCTCATATTCTAGCCCCTTTACTTACTGTACACACCATGTTTACTTTATAGTTTCTCTTGTGCTTGTATCTTTCTATGTGCATGGTTTTTGTGAGTTTACAGGTTATAAGGAAATATCTTCCCAGTTTCAGGGATATGCCTTTCTGGTGCTAGTTGTCAGACCCTGGCCTATGGAAGGCAGGCTTGGGATAGTCATGACATGGGCCCCCGGGGACAGGTCGTAATAGTGTTAGTAATAGTTCATACCTCCAACCACCTCTTTCTACTCTACTATCCCCTCCGAAAAACCCACTACCTTACCGAACACCCTGGTCCTACCAATGTCTCTACCATGGAGGTCCCTCAACCATATCCTAATCATCTGTACTATAGGTCAGAAAATACCATTCTAGATGTCATAGACCATCACAGAAGAAACAAAAACTCTTACTTAGATGATTTGAGACATCTTGAGAGCCCTAAACCACTAGCCCTATGTCTTGGTATTGCATCCTGAAGCATGTGGCAGGCTTGGGTCCCTACGTTTGTCATCAGCTACTTGCTACCGAGGTCTTAGCTACTGGGTTATGACTACCATCACCCACCATCAGTGCCTACTATTCGAGGACTCTTTACACCACCAAGGACTTCTCAAGTACCTCAACATAGTTGTGAATTCATAGGGATATCCCTGTAGCCCTAATATGCTAAAGTAAGACATAGTTAAAGGTCTGTGATCTAAAAATTGGATCCATAACCGTATCCATGAATTACTATGATAGATTGGTGAACCTCAAGGAATACTCATCCACAGGAAAAATACCTTGTTGTGGATTCATAATCCCTTGTATGTGCATTGATTAAAACACAGCTATATAAAACTCCTTCCTAAAGAGACAGTCAAAATCTGATCAGGATAGAGCTTCCTCATTGTGTGATTGAGCCACTGAACTCCACCATCTCCTAAAATATACATGAATAAGAATCACTACAAGGACCACCATATGATCCTAAGGACTCCTCAAAAGGAAGAAATATTGACCTAACTACCTCTATCCAGTCCTCATACTCTTGAGGGTCTAGATTGCCCCAAAACCTGAGAGGTCACTCCCTTTGGAATGTATTATGCCCACTCAAAATATGTGCCTCATAAACTAGAACTAATAACACTAGATATTGTTCAACGTGTGGTGGTATATCTAGTAAACCACTTGGAAGTGCTATCTATAGTACATGCCCCTCTACTAAAGCCTCATCACTTAGTGGATCATCATTATGATCATATTGTGGAATCCTAGCAGGATGTCTTTCTGGAGGCATCTTTAAATAAACAATATATACCACGATTAAAGAGTATATTTGGGGACATGAATGAAGAAGGTAATGGAAACCACAACACATTACTATATGATTCATGTACCAATTTTTCCCTAAAACCAATGTCTATATGTACCAATTTGAAAGGCAGGTGATAAGAGTCCTGGTGTATGGATATGTCAGTCACCACTCCAATACTAGAGTCCCAGGCCTAAAATACAAGCTTGAAACACTTAACATTTTTGACCCAATAGAATCTCACAGACTCTAGTACTAAGGTATAACCAACCTCTTTGATACCACTATATCACGACCCAACCCACCGAGGTCCAAACCGCGACTACCCCAATCCCACCTCCAATAGGCTTGGGGATATCAACCAGAATTGAGTAGGAATATCCCACACATGGGAGAAATTATCCAAACATAACTTTACACACACACACACATCTCCAAATCCATACAATGGTAAAATATAACACAACTAAAGAAATGCATGGATAAATCTGTTATCCCATAATCATAGTACGATAGTAAAGTACTGAAAGTGATAAAGTGGTCTAAATAAAAGACCAACCAAAAAAAATAGAGAGTGTAACAAACTCCAAGGGAAATAACTAAGATAAAATTCAAAACCCCCTAAAACACCTCACCCAATCTAGATTAATCTAGGCTCCACCAGCTCTCTATCCTTCAAGGAAACAATCAAATGGTCCATCATTTGAATAAGACACTACACATGCCTAAAAAGTCCATGTAAGGGTGAGTATAAAAATACCCAGCAGAACACCCAAAAAACATTAAACACAAAGAATCAATAATATTCATCTCATAATAATGATATAGAAATCAATGTATAATACAAAAAACCATATACACCCAGGAACGAAAATGTGCCTCTAGGTGGTCAGAATCAACTGTCAGCCAAAAGATTATTCTCAAAACTATATTTTTTCAGGGGAATCCACTCCATGAGTCATGTTGTATCTATATACACTCATACAACATGTTAATATCATTAGGACCCACCCAAAAAAACTCACTAGTCTTAGAAGAACCCAATACTCTAATAAGGGTTGATGCTCAAGACTGCTGGGGGACACCACAAACCCAATATGGATCAACCCAATACACATGGGATCACATATCAATGAAACCACACACCCTAACAATATGAATTTCAAGATGGAGGATCAATGGAATTATCAAGGAAGTTATATAGATTCCAGAGACGCCGCCTAAAGAATAAAAATGATAGAAGATCATACTTCAGTCCCATAGAGGGACACCACAAACTCTATCTGAGATCCATCCTCTACAGGGGAACATAATCTTGAGATGCTGATGTAATTTCACACTACACCCTCAATGTAATAGACCAAGGGAACAAAATAAACCCATAATGATGTAGAATGAAGAAAAAAGGGGTACAAAACATGTCTAGCCAACCCCTGGTCTACCCATGTAGTGATGATCCACATGGTATGTAAATATAAAAATAAAAAGTGTGTAGGAATAGTACATAACATGTAGATATCTCCCAACACCTTGGTCTCACTGTCTGTCCATTCCTGTGTACTTCTAGATGGGCCCATGTACCAATACATGTACACCTGGTTGGTCCCATGTACACTTGACCATGTCCATTTTTGTGTACACCTAGTTAAGGACTCTATCAATTTACTTTGGACATGTCTATGTACTTGTCTTTCACATTCCCATGTATCATATGAGATATATTCCAATCCATTGATCATGTGTCACACTACCTATGATAGGTTTCCACGGTGTGTGATATTTAACTCTCTACGAAAACCCTAGCATTTCATCCAGGGGGTACCACACAATGTGTAACATTTTATTACATATCATGTAACACAAGATTTTCTATATCCATGGGTTATTCCTCCACATAATCCACCACATCACCAGAGACTCCATTATCATCATAGAATCACAAATTAGGTGTTGCTCGACCCTTTCCATCATCGATCGTCAAGATCCAAGTTTGGATCTGCTCATAAAACACCATTGTCGAGCCATCTGTCACCACTACACATCAAAATTAGGAATAATAGAAAATACAATTATATTACATTTCACCTATGATCAACCACTATCACCATTACACCTCAATTTTACCCTAGATCATGAACCACACCCATTGTATCAATTCGTTTCACTAATGAATGGTCACACAATGATCTAATACTGGGTATTCGTCAAACCATGGGCCAATGAAATTCACAATGATTAACATGAAAAAAAGTGGGAGAGAAATCCATAATCCATAAAAGTGTGTAATGAACCTTCAAATTTTTTCATTCATCCATAATCCATTATCATAGAATTTAATTAACCAAGAGGGATAAATAAAGAATGAACAATAAAATAAATCCATCAATTTAAATATACCATTGATAAATGAATGAATTATTATTCTTAAAATTGATCCATGTTTTATTGGGATTAAATAATGGTGTGGAAATAATAAATTAACACACTACCACGATGTGGATAAATCACTAATGAATAAAAATCATACATCAATTTCATTGGTGAGATCCAAAAGTCTTTTTTCACAATGATCCTCAATCCTGATCTGATTGAGTGTTGTCTACCAATAATTCTCTCCAACGATCCTCTAGGTCTACAAGGTTTAACATCCAACTCTAAGACATGTCCATAACTGTGTACTTATAAAAGATATTGGTTACCACATAAAAAAAAATCAAATAAATAAATTTCTTTCTTTCTTTCATTTGTTCCTCTGATGACTTTCTCATAAACTCCTCGCACTGACAAAGGTTACATCAATCATAGGGTAAAACCTACATTTTGAGGTCAACGGTGTCCTTATATTTCTGATTCAGGACTCCATTTAAGAGTTATTCTAATTTTTTAGGAAACAATCATGCATGTGATATTAAATATATTTAATATATTTCAAAAACATTATGGGAACACCTGAACTCATATTCTCACACCGTTTCATCACCTTGCTTTGAAAATAATCCATATAATATCAAAATATAATACATAGAAAATCAGATTCATTATCGGTCATGAAAAACTCACTTCCATGACCGAATCCATGTTACCTTGGGTTTTCAGGGATTTTTTCCAAGTTTGAGACTTGGTGGTTGAGGTTATTTGAATAAATTAGAAATGGGGTTTATTTAAATGAACTTTTTATTTCCTTTATTACTTGTCTATTATTTGTAAAATCCACATTTTATTTATATTATTTTCATTTTAATGCACTAACATGGATAACTGATGTTGGTCTTATGATTTTGTAATTTACACACAACTAATTGGTTTTTGTCTCGTGTTTATTAGACAATGTATCCTAGAAGAGCTCTTCCGTATCCAAGTGAGGAATTTGTAAGATAGGTTCTGAAGGAGAATCCTATAGTGGACCATTCTTTGGTAGAAGCTATAATCTGCACTATTCATACACTAGCTCAAGTGGGAATCAGGATCCTAGTATGAGTGATTTACCATGGATTATAATTTACTAATCATAATCGACCCATCTTCCATGGTGACAAAGGACCCCAGGAATCCAAGGAGTGGCTTGAGTGGAATGAGAGGATGATAAAATTTCTAAAGAATCATGAGTACTCTAAGGTGGGTTTTCCATATTTAAATTATTGAGGGAGTAGGAATATGCTTGTGGGAATTTTTTGTGCAAGCTAAGTTGCATGAGGTTATTACCTGAGCTTCCTTCAAATAAATGTTCAACTAGAAGTTTTATCCTTAGAAGATACATGTAGAAAAGACCTGGGAGTTTCTAACCTTACAGAAATGGAAGAATGCCATCCTCAATTATTCCACTAACTTTTCTGAGTTGGTACACTTGGAACAAGATCTTTTTACCAATGATTTCCCAAAATATTAGGGATTTTTATGGGTCTTAGGCCTCATATTTAATCAATGATAGTTCTCATGTGCCTTCTAAATTTTTTGGAGGTGGTTGGTAAAGTTTCTATGGAATAGGAATACATAGATATAGGAGAAGGTTTGGGTGGAGCTTTGGTAAGTGAATTTTTTAGCCAGGAAGTGTCTTATGGATAGAAAAGAAGCGAAAAGGTAGCCAATTTTTTTCAAGAACGGTTTTTGGGGATTCATCAAGATAGCAGCAGGTTGTTTGATATTAGTGTGGAAAGACTTTTCATACCAAGAATGATTGTATAGAGGGTCCCAAGACTTTTCATCATTGTGTAAAATCTATCAAACTTATATTATTTTGTGGAAGGATGTCACAAGGCCATAAGGCTAGATACACTCTCACAAATGGTTCACAGGGTCTTTTCGATGCTTCCAAGGGTGGTGGGTTTTATTCTCATGCTAAGGGGGGTGTTCAGGTGGATAAGAAAAATCATGGAGTAGATGAGACTAGATGTATTTATACTGAAGAGTATGTATCAGAGGAATCTGAATTGGGAACAAATACTTTTAGAAGTACAATGTTTATTTTTTATTCTGTGGTGCTAGATTTTTTATACAGGTTCTAATAATTATTTTATATATTCAAAGTTAGTTGACATTTTGAGCTTCTATTGGAATCTTATTTGATTCTTATTTGATCCTTAAACACATTTGAGGAAGAGGTCTGAATAAGGTTTTACGTGTACCACATGTCGAGTGACAATAGATGACCTTGAGGTGGAGTGTTATTTCTTATATATTGATCTTGATATCCTAATCCTGATTATTGGAATGGATTGGATGATTGATATTAAGTCCAATATTGACTATTATCGTTAGCGAGTTCAATTTTTAACTCATGATGGAGTCACTTGTGTCTTTTAGGGTGAGTGGGATTATAGGTCTGTGAGAGTGGGACCTGTTGTTCCATACGTTGGGTTGAAATATTTTTAGTTGTTAGAGATTCTATATGATTCTATTTTTCCTTGTTTGAGCATTCCACTTTCTACGGTTGTGTGTTAATACCCTAAGGTGTTTCAGAATTATTTTTATAGTTTACTAGCACAGAGAGAGGCTGATTTTACCATTGACATGATACCTATAATGATTCCCATTTCTATTCCATCTTATCATATGACACCTACTGGGTTGGTGGACCTTAAAGTGAATCTTGTGGACCTCGAGTCTAAGGGATTTATTCATCCTATCACATAACCATGGGATTCAACTATCCTCCTTACTAAAAATGAAAATGATAGCCTCTAAATTTTCATGGATTATCCAAAGTTAATTCAAGTGTCCATTAAGAACAATTATCCATTTTCTAGGATTTATAATCACGTTGATCAGCTTAAAGTGGCTTTATTGGTTTTAAAAATTAATCTTCAGTAAAGGTATCACCAGTTGAGAGTTCGAGAGGTGTATATACATAAGAAAAAGTTTAAGTGCCAGTATGGTCATTTTGAGTTTTTGGTATTGTTTTGGTCTCAATAATGCTCCAATGGTATTTATGGATTTAAGGAACCAAATCTTTCATCGGTTCGAGGACTCTATTTTCTTTTGATCATGGATGATATTTTTATGTAATCAAAGTTATAGGAGGAGAACATGGACTTTTGGATATCATTATTAGAACCTTAAAGAAACATCATTTGTATAGTAATACTTCTAAGTGTGAATTGTAGATTTAAGAAGTAAATATTTTAGGGTATGTTATACTTGAGAGGGGTGTCTCATTGTATCTGAAAAATATAAATCCAATTATGTTATTGGAGTATCCCAGAAATGCGTATGAGATCATAAGATTATTGGGGTTGGCTAGTTATTATATATCGTTTATTTAGTATTTATCCAAGATAGAATCTGTGATGAAAACCTATAAGGAAGTAATGTTTGAGGGGAATGAAAAATATCAAATATCTCTTGAGCAACTGAATGTGAGGTTTATTTCAACTCTAGTTTTTATTCTTATAGAACCATGTTCAATTTATGTTTTTTTTGAAATACTTTTGGTATGGGATTAGGGTGTGTCTTGATGTAGGGGAGATAGGTGGTGGCCTATGGATCTCACCAATTATGTACTCATGAGAATAACTATCCTACTCATGATATTGAGTTGAACAACTATATACAAGGACTTAAAACATGGTATCACTACTTATTTTGGGTGAGGTTTATGGTATATTTTGATAATAAAATCATGAAGTATATTTTCACTTAGAGAGATTTGAAATTGGGACAAAGGCACTGGTTTGAGTATCTATAGAATTTTTTTTATTTATTATACTCCTTGGAAAGGTAATGTGTTCACTGATGCATTGAGAAAGAAATTAATAATACATGACATGAAGGAATCAGTAGAAGAGTATTCTCTAATTAGTCCATTTTATGAGTTGATATTGGGAGTGAAAGAAGTTGATGGGAAGGTTTACTTGGATTAAATAAGGTCTGACTCATCATTTGATGAGAAGGTTCATCTCAATAAATTACTTGACATCATTTTCCATCACTTTAGTAAAATTGAAAGTGGTGGGGAGACCTCGAGTGAGTGGTCTTGGTCTCTTGGTGGAACTTTGTGTTTCTGAAGGAGGTTAGTCATTATTATTTATATAATGAAGGAGTTTATGGATAGTGGACACTGTTCTTATTGGTCTGTGAACCATGGGAATACCTAGATGTATCATGACTTGAGATTTCAGTATTGTTGGCTGGGGATGATAAGGAAAATTAAATAATTTATATCACACTATCTTATGTGTCAGAGAGTTAATGATCAATAGAAACACACTGGTTTGTTTCATCCCTTAACCATTTCTATATGTAAATGGGATGATATTTCTATAAACTTTATCATAGGTTCACCACAAAATCTATAAAGAATGATGTGATTTGGGTGATTATTGATCAACTCACGAAATAAAAACATTTTATCCCTATCAAGGAGATAATGAAAGTGTAACAACTCGGTGACTTTTATGTCTGAGAGGTTGTGAGACTTCACTGTATTCCCTCTATGATTGTTTCTGATAGGGATCCAAAGTTCACATCCAGGTTTTGGAAAGGTTTGAAATAGTTTATGTGTTTATAGTTTAAATTAATCATGTAATACCTTCCATAGATGGATATATATATATATATATATAAAGGAACTTGAGGATATTCTCTGAGAATGTGTTCTTGATTTTGGTGGTTCTTGTGAAAATAATTCACCTATGGTTGAGTTTTCCTATAACAATAGTTATCAATAATTGATTAATATGGAACCCTTTGAAGCATTGTATGGGTGTACTTAGAGATACCCCTCATGTTAGTAAGTGTTGGGAGAGAGTTCCTTGTTTGGGTTGAGTCATGTTTAAGAAATGACGTAAATGGTGAAGATGTTCCGAAAGATATTGATCCTAGTATAGAGTAATTATAATTCCTTTACAGATCATCATCATTGGCCACTAGAGTTTGAGATTGGTGAGGAGGTTTTTCTCAAAGTTTAAACTCACTTGGGACACCATCAATTGGGTTGAAAAGGTATGTTGGGACCGAGGGGTTTTTTCCCCTTTGAGATTGCGAAACATCTTGGATGTAGAGACCCGTACTAAAAGTTATCAGAATAATATGAAAAAAGTTGTTTTTAATTAAAATATAGTGTGTTTTTACTATTCATTAAAATATGAAAGTTGTGAGAATAATATGAAAAATTTCTCCAAAATAAATTTTTATATCCTGATTCCCAAAAATAATTTTATTTTTTCAAATCGAACGTATAAACATGTCAAAAACTAGATTTATAGTGGGTGCACCATCAAAAGGCAGCAAAACTGCATTTTTTGAAAAATACTTATTTTACTTGAAAAATTTATTTTAATGTTCTAGAAAATGTGTAAGATGAATAATAATGTTATAAAATTCAAAATTTAGTTAATAATATTCATAACAACTAGTTCATAATAATATTATAGCAATATGTCATTGTTTAGTGAAAACCGGTATTGCGTACTACACACGCTATCAAGGAAGGTCGTGATTGCGTGTAATGCAAGCCAAGTCAAGGCTGTGTGTAATGAAAACTCCCTTTGTTGTTGCGTATAACATAATCAAAACTTATTTCATTTATACATTAAAAAAAATATACTTAATGTTTCGTAGAATAATTTCTACAAAATGAACTTGAAAT
Source organism: Viscum album (assembly GCA_963277665.1). NCBI lineage: Eukaryota > Viridiplantae > Streptophyta > Magnoliopsida > Santalales > Viscaceae > Viscum > Viscum album. The sequence continues at coordinate 1,071,804,687 of OY728164.1, forward strand.
TGTGTGTAACACGAGGCAAAAATAGTGTTGCGTATACTGCAAGCTAATAAAGTGATGCGTGTAGCACAAGATAATTTTGGTGTAGTATACAACACAGGACATCAATAAAATTAAAAAGAATAATTCTTATAAAATATCAGGTTGTTACATTCTAACCCCCTTAAAATGAATTTCACCCTTGAAATTCGTCAGGGTTTTAAATGGTTTACTACTTGAAAGTTTTTTTCATAGAAACCCACATCGTAAAAAATAACACTAAAACTTAATTTTAAAACGTGATGTGTGAAATATAATGGTTACCCAAATTAACTCATCACTAGGTTTCCACATAGGAGAACATAGATGAAAATATGGATATGGAAGAGAAATCTAACCATCAAGTTCTAGTGGAGAGTGGTAGAGAACATGGCTATGAAAAATCCAACAATCACAAAGCCATAAATTTGTGATGATCTAAGGCACCATCTGATTCATTATATATAAAGGCACTAGGACAACATTTTTGGTTTTCAAGATCATTTACCTAATGTTGAATTTTTTTTGAATTAGAATAAATACTTACTTTATTTTGGTACAATCTTACTGTTGTTTGTGCCTTGAACAATTTCCACATCATATCTTAAAGAAATGAAGTTGAATTTGTCTTCCGTGAAGTATTGGTAGACCATGTGATAGAATGATAGGTCATTCCATCTATCTTAAACGTAAGGTTAGAAGAAGTTATAAGTCCATATTATGGTGAGATTAATCATATATGGTTCAAAAAATGGACTTATACTTCATCTATCACAGTGCTTAATAAAATAAAACTAGTTTCTACTAACCAGGGACTTCCTGTAGGCCAGTGGTATGTGATAAAGGCATGTCGCACTTTAGTTGTTGGTTTAATTCCTGCATCCTTGTCTGATGTGACGGGTTTTCGCCCATCCTATGGGTTGTCCTTTTTCTAAAACTATACTATTATAACATTCCAAAAATACTATCAAAAAGTTATAGCCTTAAACAATACTATATGATGTTCAACTTAATCAATTCCAACCTTAAGACTTATTCAAAATACTTCTTTCCAAACTCATAGTATAACAAGATCAATTACTAAAAAGGTCATATAACAAGCACATGAATACCATCATTTTTCCCTCATATATCACAAGATATATCTTGTTGGTCACATTCCAAACATGTGATTACCTTAATCATGTATTCTTTTGAAAGATGTATTACCATATAACCTTAGTGAAAACTTGAATGATATCAAAAGTTAACTCTTTCCACATACCAAAATTCCAAAAATTCTATATACTCAAACCATGATATCACATTGTCCTTATATCATTCATGAGATCATTAATACTATCAAACATCTCATTATCTCCTAATCCCTTCATTATGCGCATATCATCTACATTCCAAAAATATATGAATAACCATTCATTGTTACCGATACCATTCAAAATATAATTTCAAATACTTTAGGAAAAACAAAAGTGTAACAATCCTTAGATGGGTCTTTATTCGATAGTACCATTACCTATACAACATAACTCTTTATAAACATAAATAATTCCACTACCTTCTTAAACCATTGACCGTGATGTCACAATTCTTTCATCTCACATATCATTTGTAGTCTCTTCATCATTTCCAAAATAATTACTACCCATATGACCATGATGATTCTCTTCATGAGACTTTCCCTTAGGGAATTGGTTTGTATAATGCCCATACATTCCACATTTAAAACATTTAATCATTGTTGATGTTGTAGCAATACCATTATCCTTGTCCATGATGTTAATTGAACCTTTTCCTTTGCACTTACTGGCTTTGTGTCCTTCTTTTCCACAACCAAAGAATCTTCCAATTCCTTTGAAGCATTCTCCTTGATGCCTCTTCCCACATGATTTACATGTGGGAAATTGAACTTTATTTCCTCTATGATCATCATGAAACTCCATCTTTCTCTTAGTAGCCGAGTCAGGAAACTTTCCAAAGTTGACATTATGGATCATATTATGAGATTTATGATTAGGAATAATAATGATGTTTGGACTTCCAAATCCCATTTCATTTGGTTTCTCATGAAGAATATAATTCCATTGTCCATCATATCCTCCGTTAACATGAATATTCTGGTTTCCATCCATTTTCTAAAACCCAAAAAGAATAGTGTGAGAGGAAAAAATCATGCTAGGAAAACAACATAATAAAGGGGGAGTACCTTCAATATCCAACATCATAGGATTAATTCTAATATCATTACCATAATTCTAGGACTACAACCTATACTTATAGTTAACCTTAGGGACATCCCTAGAAATACCTTAGAAATATCTCTAGGAATCTATCTAAAGATTTCACATCCTAGTTTCCAAAGGTTAACTAAACCTTTCCTCTGATACCAACTGTAGAGAACTATACTTGACGTACATATACATTGCATTAATTTTGCGGAATACTTAATACATAACAAAAACAGACACCAAAGGACCGTAATAGTTTAGTGTCTTTGGAAACTTGGAACATAATCTTCTATTCATGGTGAAAGATATTCAACATCTCCCATAATAATATTCCCCATTTTTTCATACCTAAAAACTTTATTTATATCCTGGGGAAAAGAAAACATAAAAAGGGTGAGCTCAAATGCTCAGTAATGGTAAACATAGAGAGCATAAAACAATCCATAAACATTTGAATGCAAAAACTTGAACATAAAATCTAAACATCAAAATCTTGAGAAAAGATATAAATCTTGGAAGTACGTAAGGCATATATCATAAAGGAACATAAATCATGGTAAAATAGCATGGGAATAAAACATGTAATTGTGTAAAACCATTAAGAACATGATATAATTTCCATAGTAGCCAAGGCATTGCTGCCAAGACCATCTTGGTGGACAAAGTCCCTTTCTGAATCAAGTTCACTCCTCGTTCCAGTCCTGTATCACTGAACCAGATTAACTTACCATTCTAGCCATGTCTATCTCATGAGATATAAATCTTTACCCAATGCATTGGAGGGAGATATAGGTCCCACCCATCTCAGAATGAAATCATTATTACTTGTGCCACAAAATAAACATAAATCATTCATCATAACCCAAATAATAAAATGGGTTTCATAAACATCATCACATCATAACATAATCCATATAAAACAAATGGATATCCTTTCATCATAAGAAAATTGAAACCATGTAAATTATATAGAAATTATACTTGAAACATACACATATGAAATAATGTCATCTTAGATGGGAAATGTTATTGATAAAACACTTGAAATGAATTCTTGAGGAAAATATCCTTTCTTCCTCAAAATCATTTTATTTTTACAAAATGTCATGAAATTTTAAAAGAAAATGATTTTGTTTAAAATAGTCATGAAATCTTGTAGATTAAGCTTCATGAAAATAAGGCGTTATAAAACCGTAAAAATACATTCATATTATATAAGTTAAAAAAACATTCTCCTCTTACTTTTAACGGAAAAGTCAAAAAGTACCATGTATGGTAAACAAAATAAGATTCCTTCCATAACACAAAGTAAAATTTAAGTGGGGTAAAAATTACTTTAAACATACATGGAATAATATTAAACACTTTATTAAAACATTCATATGGACATGGATGAAAAATATAACCCCAGTAAATACTTACGTATAAGCATTCTCAGATAAAAATGAGATTGCAAAATTATCCCTTACCTTATGTCCGATAAGCTTCGTATGTATACGAACCTCCTGTATAATGATTTAAATAATTTCATTGAATTATTAAAGAATCATATTCATTGTTATGATATCATATATGGTTCACTTATGACTTTATATTACCCGTTCTTTTGTAAATTCCATGTTAAAGCAGCGTTTTGGGTAAAATTGTTTCATTTATCGTACGTGTTTCGATTTGTTGTTCTTGATATTATTACTCATATCCTGATTTAATTAATTCCATAATGTAAAACATGATTTATATATAATATATACTCATTATATAAATATATATGGTAGATTTATAAATGGAATGAAATACATCGTTCATGGAGACGGTAGGTCGTACGTACGCATGGACGCTGTTTTTGTTTCCTTATTGAATTGAATAGAATTAAGTAAATGAAAAATATATGTACATAAATCCAGTATCATTATTATTTAATATCTTTAATGATTATTTATTACATATATACTTTATAATCATACTTCAATGGTTAATCATGGAAAATGAATCTCATCACATTCGTGGAGATGGTAGTCCGTACGTACGCACGAGGGATGATATCCTTCCCATAATTATTGAATAGAATTGGAGTGAATGATATTATATATCAGAACCAGTATGATGTTATAATAACCATATATAGTTATTATTTACACCATTATACCCATCAAATTAAGGTGGTGGTGGAAAAACTAATTACACCACGGCGTGGAGACGGTATTCCGTACGTACGCACGCGCGATGATTTCGTTTTCCGTAGGATGGATAGAAGGTGAAATGTGGTTGTTTAATATTTATAATATCATATCAGAATATTATTTATACTGACGTTATTACTTTATAATGAAAAAAATAAATAAGAGTATGTAGAAGAAGAAAGAAACTTGAATGAATCAGTAGAAGGGATTACCTCTTCCTTGACGTGTCTCTTTTATACTTCCTCTTAGGGAACTAGAGTTGGTCTTTTTAGAAGACCAGAACATCTATGATATAAATACAGTTGTTGAGAAGAGAAATGGTCAGGGGTTGGATGATATTGAAGGCTCAAAATTGAGTGAAGAGGAGAGGGAAGGAGGTTCCCTTATATAGGAGAGGAGAGGGGCACCTTTGGAAACCTTAAATATATTAATTAATAATAAGATGAAACCCCACATAAAAACCTTCAAAAATGACTAAATTTGAAGATTAGATGATATATTGTTGTAATATAATCAACCAATAAAATTTATACATGTTTTATGTTTATGTTAAACCTTATCAACTTGATTTATCATTATTTAATCTATTTTATTTTATTTGTGGTAATAAACTTCTAAATTTTAAATTGTTATAAATACATACTTAAATGTTGTAAACTCCCCATAATTTGATACTTTATAACCTTTTAGACCATATAATTTTCAATTTGTAGTTTTTAAATATTTTTTTATGTTTAAATAATTTAATAATATGTTATTTTTATAAAATATCAATAGTGTCAATTTTGACACTATTCATTATTTTAATTTACATAAAAACCACACAGAACATATATTCTAAAAAATATATATAAGAGATTTATAACATGTCATATTCCTCAAAAAAATTCATGTGGAACATTAATTTCTTCATATATTATTTATTTTAATATTTTTAAAACCATTTACTTTGTATATATCTTAATAAAATAATTACTACAATATTTGTTGTATAATTATTTAATATAATTATTTGTTGTATGAAAATTAAAAATAAAATACTATGATGAAGATAAATATAATATATTTCATAAGAATAATTTTAGTCTAATTTAGCTTCTAAAACAACCCAATTTTAAAATTTTATCTTTATTAAAGTATGAAGGTGACAACTTTGACATCATTTAAAATAAAATAATATAAGTGTCATAATCTCTTTTCTAAGGCTCCATATGGTGAAATATTCAACTATTGGATGCTTATGGTGTACATGGACATGACCAATAAGTTTTGATCGGGTTTTTGTGCCTTTTATGGTCACTATTAGTTTAATAAAAACTATATTATTGATTTTTTACTAATTTCTACATCTTTAATGTATAAGATTTTAAGGTAATAAAATATTTATTAAAAATTACAAAAAAATTACCACAAAAAAGAAAAACATTTTATCTTTAAAATGAGTATTTATAATCTAATTTATATTCTGTATAACTATATATTAAAAATAATCTAATTATTAAAGTTTGAGTGAGACATTTCACTTTCCTTTAAATAAACTAAATAAAAGGTCTTAATCAAATACAAGTGGGTTCCATTAGATTCCATTTCTAACCAAGTATGATTTAGGGTAAAATATAATCATCCAATTATATTAGGACAAGTGTTAGGGTAATTTTATAATATTATATTTACCCTTATTTACCCGATTTACCTTTAACTATGGTAAATAAAATTTACCGTAGTTACTATTCATAAGGACTAAAAATAAAAAGTAGTTTATTAACATAATTTGGACCTAATGATTCTAAATATGGAATCAATTTTTCCAAATTCAAATCACAGAAGTTGCAGAAATTAGTTTAATATTAATCCCATTGTTAAGAAAACGAGTTTTAAAAGTTAAAACATTGCAAAAGATTGAAATGATTTTACCTATGAATTAAATGTAAAATCAATGCTAATGAAATAAATTATATTAAATGGTAAAATATATTATATTTATACTTTAAAACTATTAAATATTATAATTTAACCATATAAATTATTATGATGAAAAAAGTTGTTTTTAATTAAAATATAGCATGTTTTTACTATTCATTAAAATATAAAAGTTATCAGAATAATATGAAAAATTTATCCAAAGTAATTTTTTATATCATAATTCCAAAGAAGAATTTTATTTTGTCAAATTAAACTTATAAAAATGTCAAAAACTATATTTAAAGAGGGAGCTCCATCAAAAGGCGACAAAACTGCATTTTTTTTAAAAATACTTATTTTACTCGAAAAATTTATTTTGTTCTCACACGATGTTCTAGAAAATGTGTAAGATGAATAATAATGTTATAAAATTAAAATTTTAGTTAATACTATTCATAAAGGCTAGTTCATAATAATATTATAACAATATATCGTTGTTTAGTGAAACCCGGTATTGCGTACTACACACGCTATCAAGGAAGGTCGCGATTACATGTAATGCAAGACAAGTCAAGGTTATGTGTAGTGAAAGATCCCTTTGTTGTTATGTATAACATAATCAAAACTTATTTCATTTATACATTAAACAAAATCTATACTTAATGTTGCGTAGAAAAATTTCTACAAAATGAATTTTAAATTGTGTGTAACACGAGCCAAGAATAGTGTTGCGTATACTGCAAGCTAATACGGTGTTGCATATAGAACAAGCTAATTTTTGTGTAGCGTACAACACAAGACATCAATAAAATTAAAAAGAATAATTCTCATAAAATCTCAGGTTGTTACATTGGAAAGGTGACATATCAGTTGGAAATAAAATCTCATTTGAATTTGATCCAAGATGTGTTTCATGTTTCCCAGCTGAGGATTTATCAAAAAAATCCTTCCCATGTGATTGAGTTGGAGGATAATGATCTTGATCCCAATAGCACTATGGTTTATCAAGAAGTTCAGATTCTGGATCATCGAGAAAAGGTACTTTGTGATAAAAAATAATCACTTTTTCCATGTACTTTGGTGGTGCAGATGGGATATCCACGAGACGTGGGTGTGAGAATTTTTTATGAGGTATTAAGGAACTTATCCTTTTTTAATTCCATTATCTTTCGATTTTTTGGGATATAAAGTGTTTATGGTGGGGAGGATGTAACATCCTATCACCTTATTTTAGATACTTCTTGAATATTGTTTTTGATTCCCTTTTTTCTTGGATGCATTTTGAGTCTCTTGAGTATAAAGAAAATTTTTTTTTGTGAAAAATGATCTAAAGTCAGAGGATATTTTTTTGAATTAATGGATTTTGGGTATAATTATGTCAAAGGATTTAAAGAGTTTACTTTATGTCCAATTTGTATTGGAATATTTATGGGTGGTTCTATAGGGGGAATCTACTGGGAACTAACTGTAGAAGTAATTTATTTCATTAATAATATATTTAAAATGTAAATTATTCACTAGAAAAAATTTGTGAGAATGGATCATGGTGAAAAATGATTTATTCAATAAAAGATTAACTTACATCATAAACTTGTCACTTTATATTCTTTTAACCTGAGGCAATGCCTTTTTTAGTATATGTGAAACATGATGTTTTTTATGTCATAAACCAACGATTTATGAAATAAATTCCTAATTCCCAAAGGTTTTATTTATTCCATATTCCCAAAACCTTCTTCATTAGAAATTCATACTTGCCTCTTGAGATTTAGGGTGATTTCGGTTGATTTTGGGTGATCTCCATCCTTTCAGATCACTCTGTTTATCATTTAGTCCTAGTGGAAATTGTGTTTATTATCCCAAGTAAGTGTTTTAATTTATTCATTTCCATTTTTCATGGTAGAAGCATTGGATTCATTTTTTGGATTATATTGCGACAATTTTGTTTTTTTTGCTAATAATTTATAGTTTTCCCTCATGCCTTATCTTCTGGAATCCGATTTTCTATTTTCCAATCTCTATTGTTAAAGGCAGTAATATTTACTCCATTCGTGAGGTAAGTGTCTCTTTTAGAGGGTTCTAATTCATTAATTTATATATGTAACTGTCAATTTATTTGGTTTATTAAATGAAAATTTATGAGTTGATATTGGAATGGTTTTTTGGAGGCAATTAATGTTTTTAATGGGGGGTTCTTTAAACAAGTATTTGTGCACACAAAGTGTTTGATTAAATGATTTAAATGGTGGTTTTGAATTTAAAATGGGTTTTAAATCCTGGAAGAAAAAGGATTTTATTTGAAAATTATTTATTAAATGTGAGCATGGTTTTAAATGGATTTTTAAAAACATAGCACATTGGGTAACCATGGGTGCATTGGGGAATATACTTGTCACTCTTTGTGTGTGTGTTTCCATAAGAGGTTTTATGTCACTTTAGTGTGTGTAATACCACTAGAGGTTATATAGGTTGGATCCACCATAGGCCTATATTGGTTCTTTTCTATAATGCTTAATACTTATTCCCATAGGTTAGAGCCCAAAAGCGTGCCTTGTCACTTATGATTGGTTTATCACATGATGGTATTTTCATTGTTATTTTCTCATATTATTTTATTATGGTGTATCCATGGTTTCTTACCTATTTTTTGTCACACCTAACATATTTTTAGATTTGGTGAATATGGTATTATTTTATGAAAACAAAAGGAATTCTTTAAAAAATGGTTTTATTTTATGAAAATGGTTTGTAAACTAAATTTTTTTATGCTAGAACCATGAATTACTAATATCATAACTTGTATAGATTAATTGGTGGTATTCTACTGGGATTTGTGCTCAGACACTACATTATCCTTTTAGTGGTTGTATATGTTATTTTGTTAGAATCCGGTAAAGGGAATGGCATTATATAGTATGTCAGTTTCTCTTGTTTTCATCATATTCATAATCATATGGTTTGGTGGTGAAAAATGGTCACATAGGGACATGTTTAGACTTTTCATGTTTTATCTTTTTGTGTTTAGCTGGGCTGGCATAGTTTTGAATGTCATGTTTATATGTTATCTTTATTCTTCTTTGTACTTTGTTAGTTTACCTTGTCTAAGTTATACATGAGACTTGTTTCCCCCTCTTTTTTGTACTTCTAAATGTGGCAGACCATCTTGGGTAACTTATTTATCTAACCTGGGTTGGTTTGTTACAATGTGATCCCCTCAATTCATGTATAACCTTATGTTGGTCCTTCCATGATGTGTTAATACCATATTGTGATTTTTTAATCTAACATGGAATTAAGAACTATTCAAATTATTCCTTTTAAGGAATTGAGTTTAATCCCATTAAATAAAAATATACATGAAGTTAATCTTGCATTGGGTACCCTAGTGTTTTTTATAATACGTAGGACATGGAGCACAATATATTTCTATGATATAAAATTTAATTTTTTCCTATACAAGGAATAGAGTTATTATTATTTGAGGATTAATTTTAATCCTGCATAAGATTTTAAAATGAAATTTTTTTTTCTTGAAATTCAATTATGAGTTGAGTTATATAATTTATATATTATTAATAATTTATAGGAAAATGTGTAATTAGAAATTTATTAGTTTATAAATTTTTTTATAAATTAATTATTTATAAAATGTTTATAATTAATTAGTTGGATGTTTTTGAAACATTTATTAATTAATCTATAATTTTAATTATTAATATTAAAAAAATCCATTTTTAATTTATATGGAATTACTTATAATTTGTATATAATGTTTTATTTGAAAATTATAGGTGGATTAATAATATGTTTTTAAATTTAAAAATATTTTCAAAATATAAAAGAGTTTATATTTAGTTATGAATTATTCTTAATTTTTAATTTGACACCATTTAAATTAATTTTCCTTATTTGAGAAATTATTTAATCAATATAAAAATTAATTTAGATAATTTTGATACGTTAAAGGTTTTAATAATGATAAATATGTGGTATTTAGATTATATAAATAGTTTAATTAATATCTTTCAAATGTAAATTGTTTAGGTTTAATATAATGTCATATATGTAATGTAAATTCCCTATAATAATGATATGAAGGAGTTTATATTGGGAATAAATAAAAATTATTTTTTTTAAATTATGGATTTTCTATAATGAATAGATAAATTTTAATGTGTTTATAGTTATATTTTCTTTAGAAATTTTTTATAGATAGTTTATCTCATGTTTAAATATGTTAAATGTTCATTTATTTAATTTTAATCCATGATTTATCAATATAGATAAATTGTTTATATTATGAATATATTTTTGTGATTTAGTTTAAATTATAAAACCACTTCTATAGTTTATCATAAATCTATTTAAGGATATTCTTGGTATGATAAATGGTTTAGTTTTCTTCCACCTTGAATTTGGTTTTTATTGGGTAATGAGAATGAATTAAGTAGTTTATTATAGTGTATACATATTAGTTGTTATAATTATTTTGGAATTGAATTATTTATTGAGTAAATTATCCACGATTAAAAGGACATTGAGACTAACTGGTCACTGTACTAGAGTCTTATTCATTATTAAGAAAAGTGAGAGTTGACTATTTATGGCTCTAGGATTACTCATGCGGGGATCATTGATTTCATGTTATTCTAAACTTTTACATGGAAGAGTTTCATCAACAAGATTCATGGGATGCATTTAGATATATCTAAATTTAGTTTTATTTTAATTTTGGTTAGGCATAGAAGCTATGAGTTATGTAAAGAGTCTCAAATAAATATAGTTTAAAAAAATTGATTTTTTGGAAGGAATAAGATTCCAAACTAAATAATTAGACGCATGCATAAATGTAAAGTGAATAACATAAGATAATATGGTGTGATTAAAAACCCATTTTAAATATATATTTTTTTCCTTCCAAAGAAGAAACTTTCAGGACCTTGATCATCCAACTGAGTAGGTCATTCCAAATTTGGGTTCCCCTAGATTATCTTATATAAGTAAATCAAGTAATGAGTGACCATAATATGATTGGGGGCTTATTCTTGTAATTTTATTTGGATTTCAATTAGGTAGGAGACCCTAATTGGATTTGGTCACTGGATGAATAGATTTGAGTTTATCCATATTATAGTAGTGAAAAAGAGATGTTCACTCAATTATCCATGAATCATATGTGATATGACTAAGATGTTGTATTACCTAAATAATTAAGTGGTGATAGAAACATAAAATAAGACTCATTGCATAGTGATATATGGATCTTATCTCACTAATGTATATTATTTATTTTAAAATGAATTATCATTTTAGTGGGATCACATTTAACAATTTTTGTTATTAAATATTTGTAAAACATGATACTCATCTGATAAAATATTCTATTATAGATTAATAACATCACATTATCCAAATTAAATATTATATCAATCCTTGAAATAGATATTTTTTGTTGTAATAAAATCATAATACTAGTAACTTATGAAAAATTATTAAATAAGGAAAAATACTTTGTGTTAAGAAAAAAACCTTTATGATTGAAAAAAGTCTTGATGATATCCATAATATAAATCTAGATTCTTATGGGAGCATAGAAGTATTCACTTATGGTTTAAAAGTAATTCAATAACAATTGATGTAAGGAATTTTAGTATCCACTCATATGCTCAATATGATTGATTATTCCAATAAATGTGTGTGATTGGATATATTATCTATAGATTGTTATGGTTAATGAATTCATTATATTATTATTGATGTAAATTTTTTAACAGTGTGAATTTATTCAATAAATGTGTACTCTAATTTCTGAAAGTTTTGAGGAAAAATGAATAGGGTATATGATGTCCATGTTATAGTGTTATGTTGATAACATAGGTGGATAAAAGTTTAAACTAGAAGAATAAATGTTAGTTATAATGTTCAACATTGTTTCTTCTGTTAACTAGTAATTGTATTAAAACCAAAATGAGTTTCCCTGAAGGAGGATTAATATTCCATATTATAGAGTTATCCAAGATACATAAAGGGTTTTTGAAACTCCATTGAATTTCCTTTTCATGTGTCAATGTTATAAAAATCAATTTTTTTATTTTTAATAGTATATGATACCAAATATATACTTAAAAAATATGGAAAATAAAAAATATTTAAAAATTAATGGAAATAATTAATAGATTTTGTAGGGTTCATTCAAGTGATGAATCAAAGATGTTCTGCATCAATGATTTAAATGTATTGGAATATAAAAAAATTATATAGATCTTAATATAGGGTGTTTATGGTTATCTCATTTATCTTATATAATAAGTGAACTTGTTTATTTATAAAGAGTTATTATGAAAAATATGAGATAATAAATAGGATACACATGATTTATGATTCATTGGTTACTATAATAGGTTTTGATAAGACGATAAGTATAATAATGTTTTATCCCTGATAAATTATTTTTTCAATATTTTTTTTAAATATACTAGATTTGATCCCACCACATTCAATGTTGAATTTAAAATATATGTATTCTATTCAATAAAATATTCCAAATACACAAAATACCGTATGAGACATGGAAATAATGGTTTAATTGGTAAATATTACTAATACAAGTAAAGATTCATTTCTTAAACATAAAAGAGTTTGTGTATCTTAGCATGATATTTTAAATATAATTTAGTATCTAAGAGGCTAGTGGGTGTATTTTTAGACTTTTTAAAGCTCAAAAATAAAAAATAAAAAATCATTATAGTCAAAATATAGTGTAAATGTTCATTTATATCATATAAAAATTAAGGATGTTTTAGTACAATAATAATGTAAATAGTTACATTAGTTACCAAAATATGTCAAAGTAAACATTTGATGTAAAGGGTTCCATGAATTATGATGATATACTTATAAATTTATAAGTAGACAATAGAAGTTATTAACATCATAACTTTGAGTTTTTAGAGTTATGTAGTCTAAATATAGTTAAGGAGTTGAACATTAGAAATCTGATTCCTATGTATCACCGTTATTCAATATAGTTTTCTTCATAGATGTCACTTAATAAAGAGTTTAGTAGGAGGGTTTTTATTAGGTGTTCATGTAGTGGTGTGTTAGGAATTATATAGAGATGTAGTGAGTTTTAAAAATCCCATGAAAGTGTAGCAAGGAAAATGATAATGTGGAATTATATCATATAAGGTATGTTAGAAAAGTTCTTATATATGTAAACTCAGTATTATTTAAGGACATTAAGAATATAAAATGTATCTTGTTATATGGAAGGAAATATACACATTATCATTCTTTAATGTTGAGTGAATATACATATATACCGATATATTCATCGTGAAGTAAAATGATAATTTAAATATCAATGTATAACATTGAGTTATCTATAAATGATGTTTTCATCGATTATTATATATATTAAATAAATTTGAAGGTTAACATGAGTTTGATTCTTGTATCATGATAAAGAATATTCTTGTGAGGCATAAAATGAGTTTTTTGTACTAGATGACACCTGAAGTATATAGAGAGTTTTATACATTATATCTTTGATATAAATGGGTACATGGTTAATGTTTGGAGTCCCCAATACCTATGATTCGAAACATACCTATCATGATAACTTTTATACTTTGATAACATTCATATAAAAGACTTGAGTCATAGTTAATAAGAGGGTGGTTTCATATGTTAGTGATCATATTGTTAGTTAGATATCAACCAAGATAATATTTATTCTACTATATAAAAAGTATTATATATTGTCCCTCAATTGAGATAGACAGATAAAGTGAAAATCTATACCAAATAAAACATATGATGTTCATATCTACTTGGGTGAGGGGAATGCAATGTGCCTGTAGAGACCCGAAGCTTGACGTACATGGACATTACATTACATTTGCGGAATACTTAGTACATACACACAAGGATCGTAATAGTTTAGTGTCTTTGGAAACTCGGAACGTAATCTTCTAATCGTGGTGAAAGATCTTCAACATCTCCTATAAAGATCTTCCTTTTTTTTACCTAAAACCTTTCTTTATATCCTGGGGAAAAGAAAACATAAAAGGGCGAGCTCAAATGCTCAGTAAGGGTAAACAAAAGAAATATCAATCACATCATATACATAAGCACATAACTTTTGGAAAATCTTAACCTGCAAAAGAGATCATAATTTCATAACATGGGGTAAATAATGGCAGTGAAATGTAATCACAATAATCATAACTTAAAACATGAAACTTTGTGGCATTCACACATAATCATAGAGAATCATTTCTTGTTAGTCAAGACTCATTGCCAAGACTATCTTAGTGGACAAAGTCCCTTTCTGAATCGGGTAACCCTCGTTTCAGTCCTGTTTCACTGAACCGGTATAACCTACCATTCCAGCCATGTCTATCTCATGAGATATAAAATCTTTACCCAATGCATTGGAGGGATATATAGGTCCCACCCATCTTATAATGAATCCTTTCTTATGTGTGCCACATAATCATAAACCATACATCATAGCGTAACCCATGTAATAAAAATGGGATTCTTAAACAACATGACATCATAAAACAATTCATATTAGATAAAGGAATTCATAAAAATATTTCCATCACAACATAATCAAATCCATGTAATAATAGGGATAAAAACAGAACCCTATTATTATCTTAGATGGAAAATAATTTTGATAAAATACTTGAACTCCATTCTTGAGGAAAATATCCTTTCTACTTCAAAAACATTTTTCCTTTCATAACATGTCACACGACTTTAAAATAAAATAAGTTGATTAAAAATAAACTTGAAAACTTGTAAAGGAAGTTTCTTGGAAATAATGTTTTAAAAATCCATTCATGTCGTATAAGTTAAAAAAAACATTCTTCGTACTTTTGTCGGAAAAGTCAAAAAGTACCTCGTACGAAAAACGACAAAAGATTCCTTTCATATCTTTTAAAAAAACTTAACGAAGGGTAAAATTGGATATAAACTATTGTAGAAGGAAGGAAATAATATTACATATTGAGGGAACATGGATGTGGATGATAAAATACACCCCAGTAATTACCAAAGTAAAAACAATCTCGGATAAAAGTGAGATTGTGATATTTCCCTTACCTTAGGTCCGATTTGCTTTGTATGTGTCTGAACCTCCTGTATAATGATTTAAATAATGTCATTGACTTATTACAGAATCATATTCATTGTTATGATATCATATATGATTCACTTATGACTTTATATTACCCGTTCTTTTGTAAATTCCATGTTAAAGAAGCGTTTTGGGTAAAATTGTTTCATTTATCGTAGGTGTTTTGACTTGTTGTTCTTGACATTATTATTACTTATATCATGATTTACTTACTTACAGAATAAAAAATATGATTTATATATCATATATATTCAGTATATATATATATAATAGATAGATAAATGAAATGAAAAACACCGTTCATGGAGACGGTAGTCCGTACGTACGCATGAACGCTGTTTTCCTGTCCTTATTGTCTTGAATGGAAGTAAGTAGATGACATACATATATATATATATATATATATACATAAATCCAGTAGCTTTATAATGTCATATATTTCATTATTATTTCTTATATATACTTTATAATCATTCTTAAATGGTTAACATGGAGAATGAATCTCATCGCGTCGTGGAGACGGTAGTCCGTACGTACGCACGAGCGATGATATCATTTCCATAAATATTGAATTGAATTGGAGTGGATTATACAATATATCAGAATCAATATGATGTTGTAATAACTATTTATAGTTATTCTTTACACCATTATACCCATCCATGTAAGGTGGTGGTGGAAAATAGATTACACCACGGCGTGGAGACGGTATTCCGTACGTACGCACGCGCGGTGATTTATTTTTCCGTAGGATGGATAGATGGTGAAATAGGGTTGTTTCATACTTATAATAACATATAAGTATATGAGTGATACTGATGTTATTACTTCATAATGAAACAACCTAAGAAGAAGAAGTGGAAGAAGAAATAAAGATGAAAGAATTGGTAACGGTAATTACCTCTTCTTTGAAGCGCCTCTTTGAGACCTCCTCTTAGGGCACTAAAATTGGTCTTTGAGGAAGACCAGAACATCTAGGATGTTTCTAGGGAAGTGGAGAAGATATTTTGGCAGGGTTTGGCCGAGCTTGAGTGCTCAAATTGGTGTGAGGAGGAGGGGGAGGAGGTGTCCTTTTATAAGGGAGGAGAGGGGCACCTTAGGAATACCTCAAAATATTATTTTATATTAATGTCAAAATTGGTTTTTAATAGTTCCAAAGGGTCTTATTTCGAAGCTAAAGTGGGTATGGGTCTAAATAATATCAACCAATAGGATTTAGACAAGTTTAGGGTATTATTTTAACCTTATCAATTATATTTAACTCTAAGTTAAATAATTTAACTTTTACCGTGTCTTTTTGTTTTCTTTCACTATATGGTTAATACACTTACTATAACATGAAAAACGAACCCCAAATTGTTTATTATTAATATATATATATCCTTATCTAAGTCATTTGGCCAAACCTTAGATTTTTAGGAATAAAATAACAATTAATAATATAATATTTGATTTAAAAACTATTTTGTGTCAATTTTGACACTATTTGATATATGATTTTTGTGAAAGTCATAACAGAATTATGTGTTCGAACCAAGTTGATTAAATCAACAATAATATATCATAGTAACCTAGAAAATTAGTGGAATTCATAAAAAGTCTCAAATTATATTCATTTGAGCATTTATAACATCAATTATGTTAATATTTCCTTAAAAGGGTAATTACTGCGTCATCGTTGTGTCATAAATAAATTAATTTATTTAAAGTATAAAAATTATAAATAAAATATCATTATGTAGGAAATCTTTTTAGCTTTATAATTAATATTTACAATCGAATTTTTCTTATGTACAACCCTATATTAAAAATGTTTTAGTAAATATACTTTGATTTTAACTCTTTTAACTCTTCTTTGAATTAAATAATAATAAATGTCCTAATCTAATCCAAGTGGGCCTAAATGATAATATTTTACACTTAAGGTTGTTTTTGGTCTAGATAAACTTTTCCAATAGAATTAGGACATGTGTTAGGGTAATATTAATATCATTCTTACCCTTAATTACCCTATTTACTTTTAACCGTGGTAAATAAAAGTAAAAAGTTACTATTCACCAAAAAATATTTTCATCTCATTGAACCACATTTTACTTACTGACATCAACTGTGTCTCTCGAATTTTTGAAATTCCATTCACAGAAGCGGTAAAATTAAGTTTTATGAAAAATTCAGTTTTTTAACTACCACCTAGTAGTTTCACTATTCATCAAAAATTGATGTTTTTCAGAACAATGCCAAAATTTCATCCTAAGCTATATTTCATATTCCAAATTCAAAAATGAAGTCTATTTTACCAAATTCATAACATAGAAGTTGCATTAATTAATTTTATAATTAAATCCCGCTGTTAAAACAAATAGCGTGTTTTTAAGAAACAATATCTATCAAAAGATTGACACTTGTTTATGTCTGGTTTAAATGTGAAATTACATCAAATGACCAACATTGTATTAAATTGTAAAAATATATTCTAAATATACTTTAAAACCACTCAAATTAATAATTTATCACTATTAATTATTTTGATTAAAAAAGTTGTTTTTAATTATAATTTAGTAATTTTCACTATTCATCAGAATATGAAAGTTATCCGAAAAGTACCAAAATTTCACCTTAGGATAAATTCGATACTCCGAATCCAAAAATGAAGTCCATTTTTAGAGCTAAAATTTCTAAAATTTTAAAAGGTGGTTATTACTATTTATAACGGCTAGTTATAATAATATTATAATAGTATATCGTTGTTTAGTGAAACTCGGTATTGTGTACTACACACGCTATCGAGGAAGGTCGCGATTGCGTGTAATGCAAGGCAAGTCAAGGATGTGTGTTGTGCAATCTCCTTTTGGTGTAACGTACAACACAACACATTAATAAAATTAAAAAAGAATAGTTTTCATAAAATCTCGGGCTGTTACATTCTACCCCCCTTAAAATGAATTTCGCCCTCGAAATTCATCGGGGTTATAAATAGTTTACTATTCAAAAGTTTCTTTAATAGAAACCCACATCGTAAAAAAGAATACCAAAACTTGGCTTTAAAAACTGAAGTATGAAATGTAACGATTACCCAAATAAACTAATCACTGGGTTTCCACATAGGTGAAAATATGGATATGGAAGAGAAATCTAACCATCATGTTCTGATGGAGAGTGGTAGAGAACATGGCTATGGAAAAGCCAGTAATCAAAAATCCATAGATTTGTGATGATATAAGGTACCATCTGATTCATCAGGTATAAGATCACTAGGACAACATTTTCGGTTTTCAAGATCATTTCCCTAAAGTTGAAAATTTGAATTAGAATAAATACTTACTTTATTTTGGTACAATCTCACTGTTGTTCGTGCCTTGAACAATTTCCACTTCATCTCTTAAATAAATGAAGTTGAATTTGTTATTCGTGAAGTGTTAGCAGATCATGTGATAGAATGACGGGTCATTCCATCTGTCTCAAACAAAAGGTTACCAAAAATTATATACATAAGTTGATCTATAGTGAGATTAGTCATATATGGTTCCTAAAATGGACTTATACATCATATATCATACTGCTTAATATAATAAAACTAGTTTCTACTAAACAAGGACTTCTTGTAGGCCAGTGGTAGCGATAAAGGCCAGTCGCACTTCGGTTGTGGGTTCGATTTCCACAGCCTTGTCCGACGCGATGGGCTGTCGCCCATCCTGCAGGTTGTCCTTTTTCTAAAACTATATTACTATAACATCCCATCAATAATATCGAAAAAAGACTTCTATCCTTAAACAATACTAACTTATATCCAACATAATCCATTCCAATCTTCAGGCTTATCCATAATACTGCAGTCCACACTCATAACATAGTGAAAACGATTACCAGAGATTTAACACCATCGTCAATCCCCATATATCATAAGATATGTTTTGTTGGTCACATTCAAAGTCCTTAATCATGTATTCTCTTGAATACCTTAGTGAAAACATGAATGCAGTTAAAAGTTAACACTTTCCACATACCAAAATCCTCAAAATTCTATATACTCAAACCATGATATCACTTAGTCCTTATATCAATCATGAGCTCATGAATACTGTTAAACATTTCATTTTCTCGTTTTCCCTTCATTATGCGCATATCATCTTATTTCAAAAAATATCTCAATTACTTTGAATACCACATTAGTCCAATACATAAATATTCCAATACTTTATGATACAACATTATTTTGGAATCCCATTACATAAACACTTAATCATTCCACCACATCGTTATCATATTCAACATCGCCAATGGTGATCGCATGTGACTTCCCTTTGTCCTTTGCCTTCAGTGGTTGCTCATGTTGATCATCACTAACCCTTGGATTAGGGAATTTATTAGCATAATGCCTCATTTCCTTGCACTTGAAGCATTGAAGTGTTGGTGGTGCGTTCTCTGCAGTGTTTGCTTTATTCACATCATTAGAAACCCTTTTTCCATTACTTCGACACTCAGCTGCTCGATGACCTTCTTTTCCACACTTAAAACATTTTCTAGTCCCTTTAAGACAATCTCCACCATGCTTCTTTCCACACTTTGTGCATAAGGAAACATTCATCTTCTTTTCATTATTATTCTGAGATTTCTCCTTGAACTCCATCTTTCGTTTCTTATCAAAACCATGGGATGGATATGGAACACCAACTTCCATTTCTACCTTGATAGCACAACGCACAATTTCTTTATAGCTACTGAAGTCTCTTATAGCTAATGCCCTTCGAAGACTTGGTTTTAAGCCACTGAAAAATCGATCAACTTTACTTTCAGGTTGGATGATAATGCCATATGCATACCATGCAAGTCTTGTAAAATTCGCTTCGTATATACCAACAGATTCATCATCCTTCTGCTTCAGCTCAAGAAACTCTTTTTCCATCTTTGTTCGAAGAATACGAGGGAAGTACTTACTGAAAAACAAGTTCTTGAACTTGTCCCATTCCATGGACTCAATTTCATCTCTTTGCCTCGTATTCTTGATAAGATTCCACCATTGATCAGCTTCACCTTCCAAACGATATACTGCTAAGATGACTTTATCATGTTCAGAACATTGAAGAACTGAAAATATCTTTTCAGTGGTACTGATCCATTGTTCAACAACAAGTGGATCAGAAGACCCACTGAAAGAAGGTGGACGTTGCCTCATGAAGGACTCAATAGAATATTGTTCCCTTCTCTGCTCATTTGGAAGTCCAGAATGATTCATAGCTTGTGTAAGTATAGCAATAAGATTTTTCACTCCATCTCCCATAACATTTGTTTGTTCAGGAGGACAATCATTGCATTTTCCATTGCATTGATCAACACGGTTCCTTCGGGTTCCAGCCATCGTCTAAAACCCAAAAAGAATAGTGTGAGAGGCAAAAATCATGCTAGGGAAAACAACATAATAAAGGGGGAGTACCTTCAATATCTAACATCTTAGGTTTAATTCTATGATCGTTAGCATAGTTCTAGTACTATAACTTATACGTATACTTAACCTTAGGGACATCCCTAGACATACCGTAGAAATATCTCTAGGGATCTCACTAACGTTTTCGCATCCTAGTTTCCAAAGGTTGACTAAACCTTTCCTCTGATACCAACTGTAGAGACCCGAAGCTTGACGTACATAGAAATTACATTACATTTGCGGAATACTTAGTACATACACACAAGGATCGTAATAGTTTAGTGTCTTTGGAAACTCGGAACGTAATCTTCTAATCGTGGTGAAAGATCTTCAACATCTCCTATAAATATCTTCCTTTTTTTTACCTAAAACCTTTCTTTATATCCTGGGGAAAAGAAAACATAAAAGGGTGAGCTCAAATGCTCAGTAAGGGTAAACAAAAGAAATATCAATCACATCATATACATAAGAACATAACTTTTGGAAAATCTTAACCTGCAAAAGAGATCATAATTTCATAACATGGGGTAAATAATGGCAGTGAAATGTAATCACAATAATCATAACTTAAAACATGAAACTTTGTGGCATTCACACATAATCATAGAGAATCATTTCTTGTTAGTCAAGACTCATTTCCAAGACTATCTTAGTGGACAAAGTCCCTTTCTGAATCGAGTAACCCTCGTTTCAGTCCTGTTTCACTGAACCGGTATAACCTACCATTCCAGCCATGTCTATCTCATGAGATATAAAATCTTTACCCAATGCATTGGAGGGAGATATAGGTCCCACCCATCTTATAATGAATCCTTTCTTATGTGTGCCACATAATCATAAACCATACATCATAGCGTAACCCATGTAATAAAAATGGGATTCTTAAACAACATGACATCATAAAACAATTCATATAAGATAAAGGAATTCATAAAAATATTTCCATCACAACATAATCAAATCCATTTAATAATAGGGATAAAAACAGAACCCTTTTATTATCTTAGATGGAAAATAATTTTGATAAAATACTTGAACTCCATTCTTGAGGAAAATATCCTTTCTACTTCAAAAACATTTTTCCTTTCATAACATGTCACACGACTTTAAAATAAAATAAGTTGATTAAAAATAAACTTGAAAACTTGTAAAGGAAGTTTCTTGGAAATAATGTTTTAAAAATCCATTCATGTCGTATAAGTTAAAAAAAACATTCTTCGTACTTTTGTCGGAAAAGTCAAAAAGTACCTCGTACGAAAAACGACAAAAGATTCCTTTCATATCTTTTAAAAAAAACTTACCGAAGGGTAAAATTGTATATAAACTATTGTAGAAGGAAGGAAATAATATTACATATTGAGGGAACATGGATGTCGATGATAAAATACACCCCAGTAATTACCAAAGTAAAAACAATCTCGGATAAAAGTGAGATTGTGATATTTCCCTTACCTTAGGTCCGATTTGCTTCGTATGTGTTCGAACCTCCTGTATAATGATTTAAATGATGTCATTGACTTATTACAGAATCATATTCATTGTTATGATATCATATATGATTCACTTATGACTTTATATTACCCGTTCTTTTGTAAATTCCATGTTAAAGAAGCGTTTTGGGTAAAATCGTTTCATTTATCGTAGGTGTTTTGAATTGTTGTTCTTGACATTATTATTACTTATATCATGATTTACTTACTTCCAGAATAAAAAATATGATTTATATATCATATATATTCAGTATATATATATATATAATAGATAGATAAATGAAATGAAAAACACCGTTCATGGAGACGGTAGTCCGTACGTACGCATGAACGCTGTTTTCCTTTCCTTATTGTCTTGAATGGAAGTAAGTAGATGACATACATATATATATATATATACATAAATCCAGTAGCTTTATAATGTCATATATTTCATTATTATTTTTTATATATACTTTATAATCATTCTTAAATGGTTAACATGGAGAATGAATCTCATCGCGTCGTGGAGACGGTAGTCCATACGTACGCACGAGCGATGATATCATTTCCATAAATATTGAATTGAATTGGAGTGGATTATACAATATATCAGAATCAATATGATGTTGTAATAACTATGTATATTTATTCTTTACACCATTATACCCATCCATGTAAGGTGGTGGTGGAAAATAGATTACACCACAGCGTGGAGACGGTATTCCGTACGTACGCACACACGGTGATTTCTTTTTCCGTAGGATGGATAGATGGTGAAATAGGGTTGTTTAATACTTATAATAACATATCAGTATATGAGTGATACTGATATTATTACTTCATAATGAAACAACCTAAGAAGAAGAAGTGGATGAAGAAATAAAGATGAAAGAATTGGTAACGGTAATTACCTCTTCTTTGAAGCGGCTCTTTGAGACCTCCTCTTAGGGCACTAAAATTGGTCTTTGAGGAAGACAAGAACCTCTAGGATGTTTCTAGGGAAGTGGAGAAGAGATTTTGGCAGGGGTTGGCCAAGCTTGAGTGCTCAAATTGGTGTGAGGAGGAGGGGGAGGAGGTGTCCTTTTATAAGGGAGGAGAGGGGCACCTTAGGAATACCTCAAAATATTATTTTATATTAATGTCAAAATCGGTTTATAATGGTTCCAAAGGGTCATATTTCGAAGCTAAAGTGGGGATGGGTCGATATCCTATCAACCAATAGGATTTAGAAAAGTTTAGGGTATTATTTTATCCTTATCAATTAGATTTAACTATAAGTTAAATAATTTAACTTTTACCGTGTCTTTTTGTTTTCTTTCACTATATGGTTAATACACTTACTATAACATGCCAAAAGAACCCCAAATTGTTTATTATTAATATATATATATCCTTATCTAAGTCATTTGGCCGAACCTTAGATTTTTAGGAATAAAATAACAATTAATAATATAATATTTGATTTAAAAACTATTTTGTGTCAATTTTGACACTATTTGATATATGATTTTTGTGAAAGTCATAA
Source organism: Viscum album (assembly GCA_963277665.1). Taxonomy (NCBI): domain Eukaryota; kingdom Viridiplantae; phylum Streptophyta; class Magnoliopsida; order Santalales; family Viscaceae; genus Viscum; species Viscum album. The sequence continues at coordinate 1,071,828,579 of OY728164.1, forward strand.
CAGAATTATATGTTCGAACCAAGTTGATTAAATAGACAATAATATATCATAGTAACCTAGAAAATCAGTGGAATTCATAAAAAGTCTCAAATTATATTCATTTGAGCATTTATAACATCAATTATGTTAATATTTCCTTAAAAGGGTAATTACTGCATCATCATTGTGTCATAAATAAATTAATTTATTTAAAGTCTAAAAATTATAAATAAAATATCATTATTTAGGAAATCTTTTTATCTTTCTAATGAATATTTACAATCGAATTTATCTTATGTACAACACTATATTAAAAATGTTTTAGTAAATATACTTTGATTTTAACTCTTTTAACTCTTCTTTGAATTAAATAATAATAAATGTCCTAATCTAATCCAAGTGGGCCTAAATGATAATATTTTACACTTAAGGTTGTTTTTGGTCGAGATACACTTGTCCAATAGAATTAGGACATGTGTTAGGGTAATATTAATATCATTCTTACCCTTAATTACCCTATTTACTTTTAACCGTGGTAAATAAAAGTAAAAAGTTACTATTCACCAAAAATTATTTTCATCTCATTGAACCACATTTTACTTACTGACATCAACTGTGTCTCTCGGATTTTTGAAATTCCATTCACAGAAGCGGTAAAATTAATTTTTATGAAAAATTCAGTTTTTTAACTACCACTTAGTAGTTTCACTATTCATCAAAAATTGATGTTTTTCAGAACAATGCCAAAATTTCATCCTAAGCTATATTTCATATTCCAAATTCAAAAATGAAGTCTATTTTACCAAATTCATAACATAGAAGTTTCATTAATTAATTTTATAATTAAATCCCGCTGTTAATACAAATAGCGTGTTTTTAAGAAACAATATCTATCAAAATATTGACACTTGTTTATGTCTGGTTTAAATGTGAAATTACATCCAATGACCAACATTGTATTAAATTGTAAAAATATATTCTAAATATACTTTAAAACCACTCAAATTAATAATTTATCACTATTAATTATTTTGATTAAAAAATTTGTTTTTAATTATAATTTAGTAATTTTCACTATTCATCAGAATATGAAAGTTATCCGAAAAGTACCAAAATTTCACCTTAGGCTAAATTCGATACTCCGAATCCAAAAATGAAGTCCATTTTGAGAGCTAAAATTTCTAAAATTTTAAAAGGTTGTTATTACTATTTATAATGGCTAGTTATAATAATATTATAATAGTATATCGTTGTTTAGTAAAACTCGGTATTGCGTACTACACACGCTATCGAGGAAGGTCGCGATTGCGTGTAATGCAAGGCAAGTCAAGGATGTGTGTTGTGCAATCTCCTTTTGGTGTAACGTACAACACAAGACATTAATAAAATTAAAAAAGAATAGTTTTCATAAAATCTCGGGCTGTTACAGTGCCCATCTATAATGGTAAATTTAATGTGATGTATTCATCGACCTGGTCTATCTATACACAAAGAATTATTAATGTATAAGTACGCTACATGGGATTGACATAATCCATGCCCCATGTTAACAAAAAAATTTAGAAAAATGATTCATATGAAAATGAATGATTTCATATGATATAGTATGAAGACACATGTATAATGATATATTAGTTTGACGGAGAACACACCAGATCCCTTTTATCATGAGTAGAAATAATGTTTTTCTAGAGGATACTCTTTTTGTATATTTATGATTCTAATGATTCATATTTTTTTATCAATGCTATAAAGGACCATGGGGTCTTACATTTTGGTTGATTGAATGAGGATTGAGTTATAGCTAGATATTTTCTAAAAAATTGATCTAGATTTTAACCAAATGATGTTTTGGATGGGTTTTCACAAGGTATTGTACATGATGTGATGCATAGTGAAGTTAATGATATATTTCCTAAAGTGTTTTGGAAGATATACAAAAGGATTTTTAGATATGATTTCATAATTTATTGTATATGATACAATATAAGGTTTAATGGAATAAAGTATATAAAGCTTTGGTAAAATCATGAAATTTAAGGAGATATGACCTAAATCCATTAGGTATATAATACATTTTAAAGTATAATGGTCGATGATATGGGTATATCAAAATGTAATGATATAATATATCGTTCATACAATTCATGATATTCATTTTATACGAATTTCTATGAATCATGTGGAATGATTCATTTGTTAGTGATGATATTCATTTATGAAACCAAATGTCCAGCATAAACAATCACATACATCATTCATATAAGTTTTCATTAATAATAAGAGACCGATTATGTGAAATACATTGGATAATCATAATTTTTGAGGGTTGAAAATAGTTTTTAAACAACATTCATAACTCATACAATTCATAATGTATGAGTTACTGGAAGTATAACTCAGTAATTTCCCAAGAGGCTATAAAAGGTAGTCACTAACTTGAGATGATAGGTGGTTATTTCGGTCAATTCACTCATTTTATCTAGAATATCTCATCCTATTCTACCATTACGTAACTTGAAACTAACATGTCATAGTTATAAGATGTTACCAAACCAAATATTGGGTGATTCACATCAACTCATGGATACTACATGGAGGAAGAATTTATTTTGGTTACCTCTCAAGTAATCCCCATTAGGAATACAATGAGGAACATGAATCTACGTCAATCAATAGTGAAAGTTTTATTATTTTATTCGTTTTATAGTGGCATGGATTCTCGTATTATTGTATGGTGTTCTTGGGTTTTTGTGACACATAAATAATTTATATTAATTATTAATATATCATACAAACCCCATCAATAATATCAAGGAATCTCTTAGAGAGGTAGAGAGATTTCTATGTCAGGGAGACCGATGGGTTCCCTTAAATTGTGAGTCTCATAAACCTAGAGATTTCATATGGATACTCTGAATTTGTAAGGAACATAAAATATACTTATTGATTTTCTTCTATATATATACAAAAATTCTATACTCATTGGTTATAGAGAAGTGTGGGTGAACCAAATAAAAAAACCCATGTATATTGTTATTTACATTATTGTATCCATATTTTTATGAGGGAGATAAGTGTTTTCTGACTAATCATGAAATAATATCATTGGATATCCTCTTCAAAATAAACATATCCATATTATCCCCCTCATGGTATCTTTATAGCGTCAGACCATAAAGTGGCATTAGGGAAAAAATTTTAACTTGAAGGATTATTCTCCCTTTGAAATCCATGGATGTAATTGTGAATACCAAAGGGATTCTGATCTTTTTTGGAAAAAACATTAAACTATGGATGAATAATATACAACACTATTTATGACCATTAGTAAAGATTATCTATATTGTTTTCATACATGGAATTATAGTCATTATTATATGTAAATATTTATCAGAAATAGATCATAATGAATTATATTCTTACACAGAACGAAAGAATATGTTAGGGGGAGTTTTATTGAATGAAATATAAACAAATGTGATTTTATCCAAATTCTAAAAAAGTATGTGGAAATGTTTGGTTAATAACTATGATGGGGAATCAATGGTATATGAAGCTAAATCATAGGTTCTTTGGGACATGTATATTGTCTATAGAATGTACCTGAGTAAATCTATAGAATCATTTATTGATCCGGTGAATGTGATTTTATAGGACATGTGTGCTCTTAGATAAAGTAATATAATTACTATTTTCACATGAAATATGATAATATTTCAAACTTGATTAAATCTAACAATTTCAATTTTTGAGGACAATGATCAAAATTAAAATACATTAGATAGTCTTCATAACACTCTATTTTTATATTTGATAGAAAACAATGATATTGATCAAGTGGAATTGAATAACTCTCAATAATTGGAATTCATGATGTAAAGTGGCTTTTGATATAGGATGATATTGATGAAAATGAAGTTAATTAATTCATCTCATTACTTTATAAAAATCATAAATGGGAAAATGATAGTTCAATTAAAATATTCCACTCATAGGTTTTATTATTGAAATAATTGTAAACTCACTCAAAATTATCCTAAGAAATTCCCTGATAAAGAAGAAGATTGAGTTCTGACCAAATTTTTGTGAAACGTAAAATTGATTATTGTTTCAAGATTGATTTATAGTCTAGGGAAGACCCTAGGTGATCTCTCAAGGAGCTTTAATATGTTTTGAGTGTGTATTTTTAATAAAATTTTCTAAAAGAAGGGGTGGTTTTGAAAACAGTTTTAAAAATAAAATGACTTAATTAAAGAGTTTAATAAATGATAAATAAAAGTGGTGTTTTAGAATTCTAAGATAAGGAGATCATTTGAATTTCACTACACATCTTGGATAGTTTATTTCTCTGAAAATTTCACATGGTTTTGTTTAACTCTTTGGTTGAAGGTTGTCAAGATCTTGACCACCCTCTTACACCTTAAAACGATGCACAAAGAAGAAACCCTTAACACAAAGATCATGATTTCTAGTTTTGGTTCTCAATTATAAATCAAGGGATACTGAAGTATACTTAAATCTCATATATGTGTGAGTGAGAAAGGATGCGTGTGTTTTCCAATCAGAACAAACCAAGATTCCCACTTGAAATTTCAACCCAATCGGTGTTAAAATAAAAAGTGTTTCACTTAATTATATCAAAAGAAATGAATTCAAGGGATAATCATGTAAAGATAATAAATAAATGAAATATTTAACACAAAAATTATAAAAAACTAGTAGAATAACTAGTTCCTAAACTCCCTTCCAAGTGTGTGTAGCTCCCTCGGAATGACCATCCACCATTTAACACGCCATCAAGAGGAGGAGGAGGCTCGGGTGGAACTTCTCCTTCATATTTGACCCCCCTATGAAGACAGGGGCCTCCAGAACTTCTAGTATGAGGAGGAGACTCCTATAGGACTCCAAAATAGAAAAGATTCACTTATGGTTCGAACTACCCAAATGAGGTACCCATGGTTCTCTTTTATAGAAAAAATGGGAAGTGGTTTTGGGTACACAGATTGTGTAAAACCACTTGTCCCATTGTTTTCGGACTCCATAAAGTCTTCAATAGCTTTTGAAAAAACTATAAAGTTGTTCCCCCACGTGTTGGATATATCCACCGGAGTTTTGGTTTCATTTTTAAATCTAAATCTTGAGATATGGATATCACACAACACACAACTTTTGACTCAGTGCAGATTCAGTGTCCGGGATAGATCACTTAGGTTGGGCCTCTTAATAAACAAATTGGAATTTTGTGTCTTTATAAGAGTTTTAGAGAATTGCATTTTGTACCGGATCACAAAATATCATCCAATTTTTATAAATTTATTTTTCATAATATACCCAACAGTGGACAGATGTTGATGGAACTCATGTAGTTTTGGCCCATTTTCCTTCTAGATCATCTCCAGGGCCTCCAAATCACCTCCACCTTCAATGAAAATATAAAAACAAGTATAATTTTCCTTTTTTTAACAGTGATAAAAATTATTTCATTTAATAAAACATGAAGTGAAATTTATTATTATATTTGGAATATTCATTACAAAACTAGTTTAAAACAACAATATAAGGGTGAAATTGAATAGTGAATCGCTATACAATCACACCCCCACACCTAAACATTTTCACTCATGGGAAAAGTCACATATTCAAAAATAATGATGCATGTTTATATTCCATACATCATGAATATTTAACATTGGAGGAAATTTTAATTTATTAAAGTAATTTGATCAATGCACGAACCACACCAAAGAGTTATTCTTAGTGAAAATTGAAAAAGATGTCTCATAAATCTTATCACAATAAAATTAAAAGAGATTCATGACACAAAATTGAGCAAGGAATTAAAAATTCAACCATACCACTAACTCTCCATGTGTGTGTGTGAAAACAATTTCATGCTATTCATTCCACTTTCTTGAAGGTTATGGTCACAAAAGAAACGTGGTTGGGACGACACCCAAATTTTATTTTTACCATCATCAATGATTATTCTGGGATCAATAAGATGACGAATTCAAGTCTCCATGGAATATAATCAAATATTTAGATAAAGAAGAAATAGGCCCAAAACCTTTAGAGAGGATCTTGCACATCATGTTTATAATTAATTTAATTAATTTAATAAGGAAAAATAATACCTGGATCTTTGGTATTTTTCTTCATTGATGATGTTTATTGTCCTGAATAACCCTTATAAATTATCTCATTGTTCTTTTAAGGTTAAAAAATATAATCCATCTAGCGGTGATCCACACGTGCTCTGATGGCCTCTGATCGACACCGCTCGTTCTCCAGGTGCTTGTGTGACGAAACAAGTGTCTTGTGTCGGTCGTTCTTGATCAATTGTTCTTCGACCTTGAAGAACATCTCTCATTCTTGATAAGGTAGATAAGAGGATTCCAGAGAGAAATTTTTTAGCTCAATAATTCTCAATTCACCAGGTGTGTGGTGTGGTCTATGGCATAATAGGACTACTTTTCTATTTATATACATGGAATTTCAGTTACAATATTTAGTTGAATAGAAACAATTAAATACGTTCATGAACTTAGAGAAAACCCATGATCATAATAATAATACCGCGTCATTATTCATGGTGCGCCAACTTCCTTAAAATAGAATTATAAAATAAAATTCCACATCACAAAATAATAGCAGTGTCATTATTATTTTAACATGTGCCAACTTGTTAAATAATTATTTACCATCTTGTAAGGAATTAATTTACTACCAGACCAACCTTTATCCACTCGAACTCCACATCCATTTATTTAACACCTAAATAAATAAATAAATAATTTATTCTCTTAAATAAATATTTTATTTACAAACTAATAAATAAATATTTATTAAATATTCAATAAAATAAATAAATAAATTTTATTTAATTTATGTGATCATTTTAAATTGAATAAAATTATTCCATGGTCTTGAGAATAATATTTATTTCATTAATTAAAATAAAATAGAATTTAACCGAGACCACAAAAAAAACTTAGTCTGTGACCCTCTAGGATTATTTTTCGTTGGCATTGGGCGGGCTTTCCTAAAGTCCAAGAGTATTGTCTAGAAACGGGTCAAGGAACCCAAGAGAAAGAATGTAAATTCATAACAATGACATCCATATAAGAACACTCACTTTGTAATACAATCCCTTTGTCACAATATCTCATCAAGTAGGTTTCATGATAGTGTCATCATCTTTTAAGCTTGATACGTCGTTCTTTGACTACCTAAAATAAACTCATTGTTACACCATTGCCATGGAATTTCGCACGCCGGTTATATTTCAATAAAAGAGTCGAGATATCAACTTCCATAAAAGGAGAAGACAAATACTTCCTTGAATTATCCATTAATAACATGCCACTCGTGATGCACCCAATGCACCCTACTTCCTGCCAATTGTCTGCGTGACAGTTTTCATCAGTAAATCAAAGTGCGCGAGTCATGAAACATATTAATGATAATCTTAAAATATAAGGATCATTACAACTGCTTGTAGATAGAAATATTCTATGACACTATAACATACATAATTCCTACTATAAGGCCTATTCTTATAATCTCCTATCTTGGAGATTACCATGTGCAAACTTCATGAGAGGAAGTTTCATCTGCTTACAAGTACTCACAACTGCTGGTCTGCATGCTATGTGTCCCATCATAGTATGTATTTCCACCACAGAACTATATATAAGAATATTGTTATATCATTTCAAGGTTATCATCATAGCAGGGAGCTTCCATGATCTTATCAATGAAATAAATACTCTAGGACATTATTACATCATAATCATGAAGAAAAATGAACAATATGCAATAATATATTAAATATCCATGTAATAAATGTAAAACCAATTGGTTATAGGATACCAACTCTTACAAAATTATACTTGGACTAGAGCCAACTGCCTAGGACTTTGAGTCCACTAGTCCTCACATGATGATCATGTTTCTCCTATGTGAAGGGTTTAGTCAAGGGGTCTGCCACATTGTCTTCTATAGAAATACTTCTCACTGCAACTTCACCTCTCTGAGAAAAATCTCTCAAGAGATAATACTTCTGAATTATGTGCTTCATCCACTGATATGACCTTGGCTCTTTTTCAAGAGCCATTGTTGTAGTATTATCACAATACAATGTGATGGGATATTTACTGCTAGGTATCACATATACCTCCTAGATGAAGCTTCGCATCCAAATTGCTTCTTTAGCTACCTTAGAAGCTACTATATACTCAGAATATGTTGCAGAATCTGCGACCACAATCTACTTTGAGCTCTTCCAGCTCATTGTACCTCCATTCAAAGTGAAGATGTATCTTGTTTATGACATCATATCATCTTTATATATCTGGAAACTAGCATATTCATATCCTCTGATGACTAGTTTCTCAACTCTTCCATATACCAGGAACATATCCTTAGGAAGCCTCAAATAATTTAGGATAATCTTGACTTCCATCCAATGGAATTCACCTCAGTTAGCTTGATATCTTCCTACCACACTCAATGTGTAGGTGACATCCAACCTAGTACATATCATGGCATACATGACTGACCCAATCGTTGATGCATATGGAGTTCTTGCCATTATCTTTATTTCCTCATGTGTCTGAGGACACATTTTCTTGGAAAGATGAATTCCATGTGATTCTGGCAATAATCCCCTCTTGGATTGTTCCATACTGAATCTCTTTAGTATCTTATCAATGTATGTACTTTGACTTAGGCCCAAAAATCTCTTGAATCTATCACATTGGATCTAGATCCAAAGAATATACTCTACCTCAGCACATGTATTTCATGGAGAAGAATTGATTCAATCATTCCTTAATAGACTGTAAGACTTGTATCTCATTTCCAATAAGTAATATGTCATCGACATATACTATTAGGAAAACGACTGCACTCCCACTAAACCGTTTGTAGACACAAGGCTCACATTTATTCTTGATAAAACCAAATTATTTTATGGATTCATCAAAATGAATGTTACATGAGTTGGATTCTTTCTTTAATCCATAAATGGATTTTTACAACTTGTATAAATTATTATCATCCTTTGGAGTCATAAACCCTTCAGGTTGTGTCATGTAGAAATATTCCTGAAGGTTTTAGTTAAGGAATGCTGTTTTGACATCCATTTTCCAAATCTCATAGTCATGGTAAGCAACAATGGCATGTAGAATTCTGATGGATTTCAGTATTGAAACTGGTGAGAAGGTTTCATCTTAGTTAATTCCTTGACGCTGTTTAAACCCTTTTACAACCAGTCATGCCTTATAGGTACTGACTTGTCCTTCCAAGTCCAGTTTCTTATTGAATACCCATTTTCAACCAATAGGCTTTACATCAACTAGAGAATCTACCAAAATCTAGACTTGGTTTTGGTACATGGAATCCATTTCAGAATTCATGGCTTCTTGCCGCTTAGCAATATCAGTAACACTTACTTCTTTCCTGTAGGTTATACGATCATTATTATCAACTAATAACGAGTCACCATCCTAGGTAACTAGAAAACCGTACCATTCTGATTCTCTAACCTCTCTTGTACTCCTATGTAGTACTTTTGTCTCTGGAATAGATTCTTTTTCCATGGGGCTTTGTGGAATCTATTCTTATTCTAACTCTTGTGTACCTTGAGCCTCAACTTCATCGAAGTCTATCATGCCCCCATTATCTCTTTTGAAGATGTGATCCCACTCAAGGAATATGGAATGTCTTACCACTATAACTTTTTTGTTTGAGGGTTTGTATAGGTAATATCCCCTTGTTTCATTGGAGTATCCTATAAAGGTACACTTTTTTCCTCAGGGTGGGAGTTTGTTACCTGAAGAGGCCTTAACAAACTCTTCACTACCCCACACATGTAAATTCGATAACTTGGATTTTTTCCACTCTAGAACTCATATGGAATACCATTTATTGATTTAGTTGGTACTTGGTTTAGTATGTGTTCCGCTGTTTGTAAAACATACCCCCAAAAGGATAATGGAAGACTTGCATGACCCATAATTGATCTCATAATTTCTAACAAGGTGTGGTTCTTCCTTTTGATTACACTATTCCATTGAGGTGTGTAAGGAGGAGTGAGTTGGGATAGGATCCAAAACTCTCGTAAGTAAACAATGAAGTATTGATTAAGATATTCCCCACCTCAGTCTGAGTGGATTTTCTTAATCTTCTTACCAAGCTGGTTCTCAACCTCATTCTTGTATTCCATGAATTTATCAAAAGAATCTGACTTATACCTCATTAAGTAGATATATCCATATGTACTAAAATAATTAATAAAATTTATGAAGTACGAGTACCCACCCCTTGCTTCAACTAGAAATGGTCCACACACATCAGTATGAACCAATTCAAGAATCTCTTTATCCCTTTCACCTTTCCCACCAAATGGGGCTCTGGTCATTTTTCCTTGTAAACATGCATGACATACGTCAAGTGGTTTTAGTTCAAAAGAATCTAAATATCCATCTTGATGTAATTTTTTCAAGCATTTCTCATTTATATGACCTAGCTGGTGATGCCAATGTTGGGTGTGGTATGAGTCATGTGAAGTATATTTGTCATCGATTTCCATTACTTGGTTGTATAATCCAACACATAAAGACCGTTGTATAAATGTGCCCTACCAAAACAAATTCTATCTTTATAAAAGAAGAAACATTCATTTCCAAAATTGAAAACAAATCCATCTATATCTAGTTTGGATACCTAAATTGTGTTTTTGGTTATAAAAGGCACATAAAAACAACCCTTCAACACCAAGATCATCCCAATTGGCAACGTGAGGTGGTAGTCCCCGACAACTACAACAACAAGTCTGGATTTGTTGGCTGCTCATAGATCTACCTCCCCTCGATCAATCTTCTTGAATCTAGTTGGTTACTATATTTGGATACATTTGTGAGCACCAAAAGCTATATCTAATACTCAATTTGTAGAAAAAGATAGATTTCATTCGATAAAAAACACACCTATAGCTTCCCATTGCTTCTTAGTCTTGGTGTAGTTCTTCTTCTAGTAGCCCTTCTTGCACATCGGAAAAAAAACCTCATGTTACCTTACCTATCATTTTATCTTCCTTTTCTTGGAAGGTTGTAAAGAAGATTTGGGCTTAAAGTTCTTCAAATTCCCTTTCCTCTTATTCACCATAAGGACATAAGGCTTTTCGTGCTTCATATCTTTTTCCACTTGGAGAATGAAGATAAGAAGATAAGATAGATACTTCCCAATGTTGTTCATATTGAAATTGACAACAAAGTTAGAGAATATCTGAGGGAGTGATGCAAGAATGAGATTGGTGTCGAGGTCTTTAAAGAGTTTAAACCCTAGAACCTCTAGGCGCTCAATATAGACAATGATCTTGACTACATGAGGCCCAGTTGGGGCACCTTCTCCAGGCTTACTCTAAAAGAGTGCCTTAGAGATATCAAACCATTCCTATATTTCTCTCTCCTGGTAAAGACCATGAAGGTGATCGAGCATGCTATAAGAATCCATGTTTTCATGAGACTTCATGAGATCACTAGACATTGATGATAACATCAAACATTGAATGTCGACCTCATTGTTCATATGTTTCTCATAAACTAGGAAATTCCCATCAATTATCTGTTTAGTAGGCTGATCGGGTAATGATGAATCCATCACATAAGACTTCCGTTCATGGTGTAGGATAACCCGAAGTTGTATAAACCATTCTTGTATGTTACTTCTGGTGAGGATGTTTTATTTATCCAGAATTTATTGCTGGGATGGTGTGGTTGATGAGCTTTTCATTTTTATTCTACAATTAAAACAGTAGATCATTAGTAATTTCTTGATTAAATATTATGAGAAGTAATAAATTTTATTAAGTCTCCCACTATTTTATCAAGTCCCAATAGCCATCACCATTGAACTAGAGAAGCCCAGTTTCCATGAAATTCTAGTGGAAAGGATCCATATTCCCCTTTTCATAACCCAAAAAGGGTTGGTCAATCTATAAGAATGTATTTAGGTAGGAAGGTATTTTCCAATTGTGGGATTGCAGCTCCTTGATCTGTTGTGTGGGTTCCCTAATCCTGAAATCATGAATTTGGATTTACTCAACTCTTACCTCCAATATTACACCAAGTATAGAAAGGGATACTCCTCTTGATGCAATATGGTTAAGTCAACCCGAAACCTTTCATAAGGGCTTCCTGTTTAAAAGTAAGAGTCCCAACAAGGGTTGGTCAAACAAATAGTTTTATTGATTTTTACCCTTAATCAAGTAACGAAAGGATTGGGTTGACTTAATATTTTATTTGAGGGATTTTTATCTCTTATGTGTGAATTTATTATTATCACATTCTTATTAATATTAAGTGGAATAGACTTAAGTGATTAACAATTTCTTGATAATATTTACGCATAAGTCTGGTTTATTTTAGTTCCATCTTGTATGCTTTTTTAATCCATTAATTATGTGATCAAAACAACACATCCTTAATGATAAAACATGAAAATCACAGAAATAAAATAAAGTCAAATGGCATGATCATGAGCTTTTCTAATGGTTAGTTTATCTAGAAGTTGATAAACTAACCCTGTCCTAGGAGAGAAACACCTTGAACCTTTTGGGTTTGTGTTTATAGCTTCTACCTGTCCACCTATTTATCTCTTGGGATTGGTTTTGTCTTGGCTCCAGCTTGAACTGCCTCCACTAGCTTGGGATTTCCATCCATTACATATGATTTTTTAACTCACATGTAGGTGAGGGGTAAAAGTGGGTTTTACATAAAATAAACCTTGGTCATGAAAGCCTTACATATTTATGAGGAGAAGGCCCACATGCCAACAAATTTAATTCAAATAAATAAATTAAAAGAAATCATCCACATACAATGTTCTTGGTCTAGATCATGATCAACCATACATGAAATTATATTTACACATAAATAAAACTAGCATTCAATTATTTAATTTTTCTTGTTTAAGATAAATCATGCTCGAATTAATCAATTATCATTTTTAATTAATCAATCCTTTTATCTTAAATCCTTTTCTGAATTTCCTTGAGATTATCATCCATCATAATTTTATACAAATAAATTCATTTAAAATTATATTTGTACATAACTTGTACCTTGGAGGAAACCCGGTGAATTCCTATTCATAACTACCTATGAGTAGAAATGAACATTACAGAAATGTTAAATTAAACACATATATATGAATCACCTATCACGTATTGTGCCTCATATTTATGACTGCATGATGGTATACGTATCAAGGGTTTGTATAATATAATAATAAATTTTAATAAATTTGTGTAATTTGGATGAGTACACAACATGTAGTTCCAACTACATGTCGTGTACTATTGTTCACCGTCCATCCAAAGTACACGCCTGGGGAAATAACATGTTAGTGTACTTCAAAAATACTCAGAGTACACAGCATGTCCAGTTGGACACATGTCGTGTAGTTCCACGTTACGCAGTCTCCATCCGAGCTAGTTGTGTATGAGGTACTCGTTCTAAACCTAACCTGAAGGGACTACACACCGTGTCTATTTGGGACACATGTTGTGTAATCTAGAAACTACGTGCCACCTATTCCTAGCTAACACATGGAATCATTTAAGACTTAGAAAAACTCCAATACATAGCTTGGTTTGGCAGACCAGTCTGATGCATTGAATCTTGACTACATGGTGTGTACTACTGAATACACACTGTGTGTTCTGGTGTTGTACGAACAAGAAGCTTTGGAACCTCTGAATGAGAACCTCTATTTTATTTTAATCAAAATTAAAAGAAACATCGTTTCTATAAGGTGAATGAGAAATAAAAGAGGATGAATAGATCTCGAGATTCAGATTTGCAGAATGATTAACATGAATCGAAACAACTGAATTATTAAATGCATAAGTCAGCAATGAAATATTTAAATAATTATAAACTATGATTTAACCACTCTGATACCACTTGAAGGTTCTAGGAATAGCGAAAGCGTGGTTGGGATGACACCCAACTTTAATTTTTACCACGGTCAATGATTATTCAGGGATCAATACGATGATGAACACCGGTCTCCACAGAATATAATCAAAGATTTAGATAAAGAAGAAAGAGGATTGAAACCTTTAGAGAGGATCTTTCACATCATGTTTATAACTAATTTAATTAATTTCATAAAGAAAAATAATACCTAGATCTTTGGTATTTTTCTTCGTTGGTGATTTTGATCGTCCGGAATGACCCTTCCATATTATCTTGTTGCGCTTGTAAGGATCCAAACTAGAATCCCTCTAGCGGTGATCCACATGTGCTTCGATGGCCTCCAATCGACAATGCTCATTCTCTGGGTGCTAGCATGGTGAATTAAGTGTCTTGTGTCAGTCGTTCTTAATCTCTTGTTCTTCGGCCTTGAAGAACATCTCTCATTTTTGAGAGGGGAGAGAAGAGGATTTGAGAGAGAAATGGTTTGGCTCAACAATTCTCAATTCACCAGGCATGTGGTGTGGTATATGGAACAATAGGCCTACTTGTCTATTTATATACATGGAATTTCAGTTACAATATTTAATTGCAAAGAAACAATTAAATATATTGAAGAAATTAGAGAAAACCCATGCTCATAATAATAATACTGTGTCATTATTCATGGTGTGCCAACTTGCGCAAAACAAAATTATAAAATAGATTTCCACGTCACAAAATAATAGCTGCGTCATTATTATTTTAACTTGTGCCAACTGGTTAAATAATTATTTACCATCTTGAAAATAATTATTTTATTACCAGACTAACTTTGGTCCGCTCGAACTCCGATTCCATTTATTGAACACCTGAATAAATAAATAAATAATTTATTCTCTTAAATAAATATTTTAATTACAAACTAGTAAATAAATATTTATTAAATGTTCAATAAAATAAATAAATATATTTTATTTAATTTATGAAATCATTTTAACCTGAATAAAATTATTCCATGGTCTTGAGAATAATATTTATTTCATTAATTAAATTCAAATAGAATTTAACCGAGACCACCAAAAACACTTAACGTGTGACCCTCTAGGATTCTTTATCGTTGGCATTATGTGGGCTTGCCTAAAGTCTAAGAGTACTGTATAGAAACAGGTCAAGGAACTCAAGAGAAATAATTTAAAGTCACAAAAATGAAATCCATATACAAATGTTCACTATTTATCATAATCCCTTTGTCACAATATCTAATCAAGCAGGTTTCATGATGGTGACATCAACTTTTATGCTTGATACATCGTTCTTTGACTACCTAAAATAAACACATCGTTACACCACAACCATGGAATTTCACATGATGGTTCTATTTCAAACAAAGGGAAAAGATATTAACTTCCATAAATTGAAGGGAAAAATCCTTTCTCAACTTATCCATTAATAACATGCCACTCGTGATGCACCTAATGCACCCTACTTCCCGCCAACTATTTATGTGACGGTTTTCATCAGTAAATCAAAGTACGCGAGTCGTGACATGTATTGATGATAATATTAAAGTCTAAGGATCATTACACACACTTGAATATAGAAATATCCGATGACACTAAAACATGTGGAATTCCTGCTAACAGGCCTATTCTCATAATCTCCTATCTTGGAGATTACCAAGTGAGAACTTCATGAGAGGAAATCTCATCTATTTACAAGTACTCGCATCTGACGATCTTCATGCTATGTGTCCCATCACAGTATGTCATCCAAACACATAACTATATTTAAGAATATTTTTATATCATTTCAAGGTTCTCAACATAGCAGGGAACTTCCATGACCTTATCAATGCAACAAATACTCTAGGACATTATTACATAATAGTCATGCATAACAATGAACAATATGTAATAATACATTAAATATCCTTGTAATAAAAGTAAAACAAATTGGTTCTAGGAAACCAACTCTTACATTTTTATCCAATAAATATAGGTTATTTTAACATTATTCAACTTTAAATGATTTTTTTCACTGAACCTTCCCTACATCATTTGCAATTATATTTCAAGACCCACTCCCTTAAGAATTATAGAAAGTAAAAATATAATCTCTTGACCTAGATATCTCCATAAGTTTCACATTTCATCACCCCCCTCATTTATTATTTTTGTTTTTTAGAAGTTTCATATGGAACAAATCTCACACTCATCTCTCAAACCTTGTTTGATCTCCTCATGACACTAATTGTAATAGTTATAACAAGATCAATAGTTGAGGAGGAGTGGTTTTTGACTTGCCCAAGACACAACCCAATTTTTTTGAGGGCGTACAATAGTCAGACATTAGGTACACATTCGTAGGTCAATCCAGTAAAGTAATGAAACAGATCAGATAAGGTACAAATGTATGGAAATATCAATTAATGCTAAAAATATTAACCTAACATATATTTACCTTATATTAATTAAGAAATATTCATAATTTGTGTTTTGGTGTAAAAAAGTGTGGAGATATTAGTGACACAGTTTTCCCAAAAACTACTCACATAAGGGGCATAAATCATCTAAAAAGTTTCACAGTGATACAAACATTTATTTCATTGAAAGAAAACCAATTCAATAAAAAATACTCACTGATGTTAAATTAATACAAACATTCAATCCATAATAGAGATAAGCTTTTTATAAATGTTAAATCAATATGGAATTAAAAATTTCAACATGCATTTTTAGTAAGTTCCAGGATTTGGTGACCATAATGGGGGGAGTAAAAATACCATAAAGAAGGTGAAAAAGAGAAGAAGGAAGAAAGAAAATGAAAATACTAATGAACCCGGAATAGTGGGGAAAAGTGAAAATACCCTAAAGAAGGGGAAAAGTAGAAGAAAGAATAAAGATGATGAAAATACAAATGAACCCAAGAATTTATCCACCCCCACACCTAGAATGTGCAGTGTTCTCACTGTAATAATTGAGAATGTGAGAAGGAAGGATAAAACCTGGTGTTTTTCACAGGTATGTTTCTTCTTGAACATGGAGTTCCTCCATCGGGATCTTTGGAAGGGCTTCGCAGAAGTGCTTCAGCTGTTGCCCATTGACAGTGAATGTTTGCTTGGTTTCTTAATTTTGAACCTGAATAACACCAAATGGAGATAAATTAATGATAGTGTATGGGATAAACCAGTGGGAATGAAGCTTACCTGGAAAAAACTTCAGCCTTGAATTATAAAGAAGGAACTTATGCCCAATGTGGAACTGACGATGAATTATAAGATGGTCGTGGGTAGCCTTGGTTATCTCCATATAAGTCCTGATGTTTTCATATGCATCTATCCTCATTTTCTCTAACTTATGAATCTACAACTTCCTTTGAGAACCTACACCAATAAAGGTTAGAATTGCATTGTTTAATGGCCCAGTAGGCTCGATGTTCAATCTCAATAGGGAGGTGAATTTTTTTCCAAAAAATCCTATAAGGTGACATTTAAATAGGAGTTTTAAAGGCAATATGGTAATCCCATAATGAATCATCGAGTCTAAGAATCCAATATTTTCTGTTGGGTTGAACCTTTTTTTAAAGAATTTGTTTTAACTCTCTATTTGACACCTCAAATTGACCATTGGTCTATGGGTGATATGTAGTAGACACTCGATGACTGGCCCCATACTGATAGAAAAGTGATTTCATTGTTCGGTTGTAGAAATGAGAACCCTGGTCACTGATGATGAACCTAGGTAAGCCAAACCTACAGAAGATTTAGGTTATCAAAAACTCTACAACTACCTTAGAATCACCAATCCTTTTAGTTCGTGCCTCTACCCATTTTGACACACAATCAACTGCAGAAGAATGGACAAGTTGCCAAAGGAATTGGGAAATGGCCCCATAAAGTCAATACCCCAAACATAAAAAATGTCATAAAAGAGAATGGTTGTTGTGGAATTTCATTTCTTTTAGAGATATTATCCATTCTTTGAAAATGAGGACAAGATTTACAAAAATCATGGGCATCCAAAATAAGTGTTGTAAAAAAGAGACAAGAATCAAGAATTTTGCGAGCAGTCCATTGGGGACCAAAGTGGCCCCCACAAGAAAGAGTGTGGATGAATCTAAGGATAGACCAAAACTTGCTATCAGGGACACAACACCTAAGGAATTGATCACTACATGTGCGCCAGAGGTAGGGGTCACCCCAAATATACCAACGAGACTCATATTTTAGACGGCTGGATTGGTTTTTATTGAACTAAGTAGGAATTCAAGATGCTACCAAATAATTTACAATTTCAGCATACCAAGGAATACCATCTATCATTTGATAAAATTTCTCATCAAGAAACATCTCATTTATAAGAATACAGGGGGATGAGTCAATGTATGAGGATGGTGAAATCCTACTGATATGGTCAACCACCACATTATATTATCATTGTTTATCTCTAATTTCTAGATTGAATTCTTAAATGAGGAGCATCTAGTGAATGAGACATGGTTTGGCTTTTGGTTTCTTAAGGATATACCGGAGGGCAACATGGTCTGAGAACACAATGAATTTGGACCCTACAAGATACGACCTAAATTTATCCAAGGCAAACACAATGTCAAGGAATTATTTTACAGTTTTGGTGTAGTTTTCTTGGGCAGTGTCCAAAGTATATAAGGCATAGGTAATGACAAGTGGAGCTCGATCGACCCTTTGTGACAAGACTTCCCCAACTGCATATTTAAAGGCGTCACACATGATCTCAAATGGTAAATCCCACCAAGGTGGTTGGATTATCGGGGTTGACATGAGACTCCATTTTAATTTATTAAAATATTCCTCCCAATATTTATCAAAAACAAATTCTTTTTCTTTTTTGAGTAATTGGGAGAGGGGGGTGCAATTTTACTAAAGTCCTTAATGTAATGATGGTAAAATCCAACATGACCTAGGAAAGACCACACATCGCATACATTTTTGGGGAATGTTAGGGAAGAAATGACATCCACTTTTTATTTATCTACTTGGACACCATCCTCGGAAATGACATGCCCCAAAACTATACCTTGTCGCACCATGAAATGGAATTTTTCATAATTTAATACAAGATTCTTTTCAATACAGCGACGTAGGACTAAACCAAGACTACCTAAACATTCATCCACATAGTATCCATAAACTGTTAAATCATCCATGAAAACATCCATTCAATTCTCAAGGTAATCCAAAAAATACTAACCATGCATCCCTGGAAAGTACTCAGAGCATTGCACAGACCAAATGGCATCCTACTATATGAAAATGTGCCAAAGGGGAAAGTGAAGGTTGTTTTTTCCTGATCTTCAATGAAAATATGGATATGAAAGTATCTAGAATAACCATCAAGGAAAAAGTAGTGGGACTTGCCTGCTAGACTCTCTAGTATTTGGTCAATGAATGGAAAAGGGAAATGATTCTTCCTAGTGTGTTGATTTAATCAGTGATAGTCTATATAGACCCACCGACTATTCTTCCCATGAGTTGGAACAAATTCACGGTTTTTATTTTTGATTACTATAAGGACAGTTTTTTATGAACTACTTGAATGGGACTAACCCATTGGCTGTCACAGATGAGGTAAATGATTCTAGTAGCCAATAATTTTGTTACCTCCTTTTTCAAAACTTCTAGGAGGTTTGGGTTCAGTCGACATTGTGCCTGCCTCATTGGTTTGACCTCATCATTTAATAAAATACAATGTGTACAAATTTATGGTCTAATACTATAAATTCAAGAAATTTTCCATCCCAAATCTTGTTTATACTCCCTCAAAAGTTCAAGCAGTCACAATTCATGCTTAGGAGGGAGTGAACTAGCAATGATGATGGGCAACATGTTTCTATTCTCAAGATATAAATATTTTAAATCTTAAGGCAGTTGTTTCAGTTCTAATTCAGATGGATTTTGGATTTATGGGAGTGTGTGTGAATGTGAGAGGTCACTGATCTTATCTAACTCCTCAATGGTATAATCCTCAGATGAGGAATGAGCTTTTACAATCTTAACAATATCATTGATGGTCATTGGATCCATGGTGTTCAAGAAATTATCAATTAATAAAAATTCATGACACTTTTCTATACCACCACAACAATCAATCATGATTCATTACTGAGAATTTCAATCAATTGAGAAAAATTTGAAATGGGATCGGGGGAAATAAAAGTTATTTTTTCAGGGGAAGAGAGTACATCAATTTAATTAAGAGAGAGAGATGAATGTTCTTCTGAGGGGCGTTTCATGGAATCAAGGATGTTGAAATGGACTATGTCACCACCAAATTCCATAGATAATGTACCATTAAGGACATTAATTATGTATTTTTCAATTTTCAAGAAATTTCTCCCCAATATAATTGGGGAAAGTCTATTCATCCTATCATCTTCCATTTTAAGCATGTACAAATGAGTGGGAAAAATTAAATTTTGAACCCTCACAAGAATATCCTCTCACACACCAGAAGGGTGTGCTATACTCCAATTTTCTATCTGAATGAGTATCCCAGTTGTCTTAAATTATCCAACCTTCAATGAAGTGTAAATGGAGTGAGGCATCGCATTTATAGAAGCACCTAAATCTAGAATATCATTGGAAAATGAATACTCCCCTATGGTGGATGGAATCAAGAAAGTTCTAGGATCACTGCATTTGGTAGGCAGTGATTGTTATATCAATTCTGAGACATTCCTCCCTAATATTACCTTCTCATCACCATGAATTCTTCTTCGATGTATACACATCTCATTTAAAAAGTTTTCATATCTTGGAATTTGCTTCACGACATCAATCAAAGGAATGTTAATATGCACTTTTTTGAAAGTTTCCAAAATTTCCTTATCAAGTTCAGTTTCCTTTTGTTTTCTTGGTTGGGTGGAGCTATGGAGAAATGAAAGAGGAATGGTTGGGATATGATACTCATCGAAATAAAAACTCTTTCATTTGGAAGTACTTCTCTCAGGACAATGATTTTCTTCTCTTGGACCATTTTTAGTAGTGGTTGAGATGGTGGTTTCCTCAGGAGGGGATGACTCTATTGGAGGAGTTATTTAGATTTTAAGATGAGTTCCCCTCCTAAGAGTGATGAAACTAACATTTCCTTTATCCCTAGGGTTAACTACTGGTTGAGAGTGTAGTTTACCCGACCCATGACTTGAATTTCCCCCACCGAGTTAGCTAGTTGGCCTAATTGGGTTTTGAGGTCTTGTATGGAAGCTTGGGCGGTTTATTGGAATTGGAGATGGTTGGTAGCTATATATTTCATCATATCTTATAGGATAGGCTTAGTTTTGGTAGGGGTTGGTTGGAGAGGCCTTTAAGGTGGTTGAGGATTTCTGCGTGGTGGTGGTGGATGACTACTCTGACCTTGTTGGTTTCATAGATGATGAGGTAGGTTTGAATACACCCCTTTCCTATAACCTTGGTTTTCTTTCCACCTATAGTTTAATGGATAGTATGGTTCATAACTAAATTGTTGGTTATAGGGGCGTCCGGGGAATATTGCCTCACAACTCTCAAAATTTTCTCTCAATTATGGGCATTGATCCGAATAATTGGTGTCAGAAGAGCAGATTCTATAATGGATGGGAGGAGAAGATTGAGATTTCCCTAGGTAGAGAGAAAGTTTTCATAGAAGAGTACTTACCACCTCAAACTTCATGTCAACCATATTCTCAAATTCAATACTTTTCACCTCATAGACACCTCAAATGGGTACATTGGACCATGTACCAAATTGTTGAGTGTTTTGAAACATGTTCTCAATTAAGGTCCTTGCAAAAATTTGGGTCTTATCTACTAGTGCACCACCTGCAACAAGATCAATCATGTTTCTATCAATATGGATTAAACCTTTATAAAAATATTGTATTAAAAGTTGGTCACTTATTTGGTGGCGTGGACAACTTGAACATAATTTTTTAAATCATTCCTAATATTCAGGAAGTGTTTCCCCTTGAGATTGTAATATCCCACAAATGTCTTTCCTTATAGTTTAAGTTTGAGAGTTTGGGAAATATTTTTCAAGAAAAAGGCATTTCATGTCCACCTGACATCTTATTGGTGAATTTACATAATAAAGCCTGTCTTTTATAGTGTCTTATAATGAAAAAGGAAATTTCCTAAGATTTACTTATTATTCATCCACATTTGTAGGTTTTAATGTAGAACAGACATTATGAAATTCTTTTAGATTCTTGTGTGGATCTTCTCCAGGCATTCCATGGAATCTTGGTAATAAATGAATTAAACCATATTTTAGTTCAATGTTGGGTGCCTCACCTTGAATTTGGATATATGTGGGTTGGATATCAACATCAGGTGAAGTTAGTTCTTTTAGTGTTTGATTTTTTTCATCCATTTTGTTCATGTTAATTTTAGTTTTAATGTGGGTTCTTGAAGAAGAAGAAGAAGGATCAAAATGAATGTTGATGTTTTGTGCATCCTCCTTCAAAGGTTCCTCTTGTGTATCTCAGGGTCACTGATGTAGGATCCTCTCCAGTTTGTGTTTGAAATGTTGTAAGTCCCCCAGAGTAAAATTCATCATACAAATAATCTACAAAATAAATACATTAGAACAAAAAAATAAATGAAAAGGTTGAAGATAAAACAAACAAACATTCACAAAATTTACAAAAAAAAATATCAAAAAACACGCACTAAAACCAAACTGCTCACTGGAAATGGCGCCAAAATTTGACTGGGTTGTCATGAATTGTCAAATTTATTATGATTTTAATATTTATTTATAGTATATGGAAGACTCTAGGTCATCTATAAAGAAGCATTAATAGTTTTAGAGAGTTTTTTTTTAATAAAATTTACTAAAAGAGGGGGTGGATTCGAAAATAGTTTGAAAAATAAAATGACATAATTAAAGATGTTAATAATTGATAAATAAAAGTGGTGTTTTAGAATTATGATATAAGGAGATCATTTCAAGTTCACCACACATCTTGGATAGTTTATTCCTCTAAAAATTTCACATGGTTTTTTTTAATTATTTGGTTGAAGGTTGTCAAGATCTTGACTACCCTCTTACCCCTTAAAATGATGCACAAAGAAGCAACCATTGACTCAACGATCATGTTGTCAAGGTTTGGTTCTAAATTATAGAACAAGGGAAACCAAATCATTCTGAAATATCATATATGTGTGGGAGATAAAGGATTGTTGTGTTGTCCAATCGGAACAACTCAAGATTCCCACTTGAAATTTCAACACAATCGGGGTTTAAAAAATTGTGTTTCACTTAATTATATCAAAATAAATGAAATAAAGGTAAAATCATGTAAAGATAATAAATAAGTAAAATATTTAACACACAAATTACACAAAACCAATATAATAACTAGTGCCTTAACTCACTCCCAAGTGTGTGTAGCTCCCTCTAAATGATCATCCACCGTTTATCTCGCCATCAAGAGGAGGAGGAGGCTCAGGTGGAACTTTGCCTTCATATTTGATACCCCTATGAGGATAGGGGCATCTAGAACATCTTGGATGAGGAAGAGACTCATCTAGGACCCCAAAATAGCAGATATTCACTTATGGTTCAAATACCCCAAATGAGGTACCCATGGTGCTCTTTTATAAAAAATATGGGAAGTGGTTTTGGGAACATAGATTGTGTAAAACCACTTGCCCCATTTTTTAGGCCTATATACAGTATTCAGTAGGTTTTTACAAAACTAGAAAGTTATTTCCACATGTCTTGGATATCTCCATCGAAATTTTGGCTTCATTTTGACACATACAACTCATGATATGGGCAGCACACAACTTTTGACTCTATGCAGATTTGGTGGCCTGGAAAGATCACTTCGGTTGGGCATCTTAATAGATGAATGGGTATTGGGTGTATTCATAGGAGTTGTATAAAATTGAGTTTTGGACCAGTCCACAAAATCTAATCCAATTTGGATTCATCTGGTTTTTTATAATAAACCCATAAATGGACAGATGTTCATGGAACTCATGCAGTTTTGGCCCATTTTCCTTCTAGATCATCTCTGAGGCCTCCAAATCACCACCACCTTCAAGGAAAATATAAAAACAATTATAATTTCCCTTTTTAATAGTGATAAACATTAATTCCTTGAACAAAACATGAAGTTAAATTTATTATTATATTTGGAATATTCATTACAAAACTCGTTTAAAACAACGGTGTAAGGGTGGAATTGATTAGTGAATCGCTATGCCATCACACCCCCACACCTAGACATTTGAACTCCTGGGAAAAGTTACAAATTCAAAAAAAAATGATGCATGTATATATTCCTAACATAATGAAGATTTAACATTTGAGGAAATTTTAATTCATTAAAGTAATTTGATCAATGCACAAATCACACCAAAGAGTTCTTCCTAGTGAAAATGGTAAAACATGTCTCATAAATCAAATCACAATTAAATCCAAAGAGATTCATGAAACAAAATTGAGTAAGGAATTCAAAATTCATCCATTCCACTAAATCTCCATGTGTGTGTATGAAAACCATTCCATGCTATTCTTTCCACTCTATATCCAATAAATATAGGTTATTTTATCATTATTCATCTTTAAATGTTTTTTCTCCAAACCTGCCCTACATCCTTTGGAATCATATTTCAAGACCCACTCACTTAAGAATTCCCAAAAGTAAAACCGTAAAATCCCATCCTAGATATCCCCATATGTTTCACATTTCATCACTCCCCTCATTTATTATTTTTTTTAGAAGTGGCATTTGGAACAAACTCTCAACCCTTGTTTGAACTCCTCACAACACTAATTGTAATAGTTATAACAAGATCAAAGGTTGAGGAGGAGTGGTTTTTGACCTGCCAAGACACAAACCATTTTTTTTAAGGCATAAAATAGTCGGACATTCGGTACACACACATAGGTCAATCTGGTATAGTAATGAAGCAGATCAGATAAGGAAAGAATGTAAGGAAATATCATTTAAAGCTAAAAATATTAACCTAAAATATATTTACCTTCTATTGATTAAGAAATATTCTCACTTCGTGGTTTGGTGCAAAAATTTGTAGAGATATTATGGACATAGTTTTACCAAAAACTACTCACACAAGGGGCATAAATCATCTCAAAAGTTTCAGAGTGATACAAATATTTATATCATTGAAATAAAACAAATTCAATAAAAATCACTCCCTGATGTTAAATTCATACAAACATTCAATCCCTAGAAGAAATAGGCTTTTCATCAAATATTAAATCAATATAGAATAAAAAAATTCAATATGCATTTTTAGTAAGTTCCATGATTTGGTGACCACAAGGGGGGGGATTAAAAATACAATAAATAAGGTGAAAAAGAGAAGAAAGAAGAAAGACAATGAAAATACTAATAAACCTAGAAAGATGGGGAAAAGTGAAAATACCATAAAGAAGGGGAAAAGAGAAGAAAGAAGAAAGATGATGAAAATTTTAATGAACCTAGGAATGTATCAACCCCCCCCCCCCCCACACCTAGAATGTGAATTGTCTTCACTGTAATAATTGAGAATGTGAGAAGGAAGGATAAAACTTGGTGTTTTCACTGATATGTTACTTCTTGAACATGGAGTTACTCCATCGGGAACTTTGGAAGGGCTTCATGGAAGTGCTTCAACCGTTTCCCATTGACAGTGAAGCTCTGATTGGTTTCTTCATTTTGAACCTAAAAAAAACCAAGTGGAGATGCATTAATAATAGTGTATGGGCCAAAATAGTGGGAACAAAGCTTACCTATATGCAACTTTATCCTTTCATTATAAATAAGGACCTTCTGCCTAATGTGGAATTGACTATGAAGTATAAGACGGTCGTGGGTAGCCTTGGTTTGCTTCTAATAAATCTTGGAGTTTTCATATGCATCTCTCCTCATTTCCTCCAACTCATGAATCTGTAACTTCCTTTGAGAACCTGCACCAGAAAGGATAGAATGGAATTGTTTAATGGTCCAGTAGGCTCGGTACTCAATCTCAACTGGGAGGTGAAAACTTTTTCCAAAAAATAAGCCTATAAGGTGACTTCCCATAGGAGTTTTAAAGGCAGTATGGTAAGCCCATAATTAATCATTGAGTATAAGACTCCAATATTTTCTGTTGGGTTGAACCGTTTTTTCAAGAAATTATTTTACCTATCTATTTGACACCTTGACTTGACCATTGGTCTATAGGTGATATGCAGTAGACACTCGATGACCGACCCCATACCGACGCAAAAGTGATTGCATTGTTCGGTTGCAGAAATGGGAACCCTAGTCAATGATGATGAACCAAGGTAATCCAAAACTATAGAAGATTTGGGTTCTAAAAAACTTGACAACTACCTTAGAATCATTAGTATTTATAGCTCGTGCCTCTACCCATTTTGACACATAATCAACTAATATATGAATGTACAAGTTGCCAAAGGAATTGGGAAATGGCCCCATAAATTCAATACCCCAAACATCAAGAATGTCGTGAAAGAGAAATGGTTTTTGTGGCATTTAATTTATTTTAGAGACATTACCCATTCTTTGACAATGAGTAAAATATTTACAAAAATAATGGGAATTCTAAAAAAGTGTTGTCCAAAAGAGACCAGAATCAAGGATTTTGCTAGTAGACCATTGGGGACAAAAGTTCCCCCCACAAGCAAGAGTGTGTTAGAATCTAAGGACAGTCTAAAACTCACTATCGGGGACACAACGCCTAAGGACTTGATCACTAAATTTGCGACAGAGGTAGGGGTCATCCCAAATTTACCCACGAGACTCATGTTTTAGACGTCTGGCTTGGTTTTTATTGAAATCAGTAGGAATGAAATATGCTACCAAATAATTTAAAATTTCAGCATACCAAGGAAAACATCTTGCACTCGGTACAATTGCTCATCAGGAAACAAGTCATTTATTGAAATATAGTGGGATGGGTAAATGTTTAAGGATGGGGGAATCGTACTGATATGGCCAGCCACCACATTCTATGCTCCTTTTTTATCTCTAATTTCTAGATTGAATTCTTGAAGGAGGAGCATCCAGTGAATGAGACGTGGTTTGGCTTTCAGTTTCTTAAGGAGATACTAGAGGGCTGCATGGTCTGAGAACACAATGACTTTGGACCCTAAAAGATATGACCTAAATTTATCCAAGTCAAACACAATTGAAAGGAATTATTTTTTAGTTGTGGTGTAGTTTTCTTGGGTAGGGTACAAAGTACGTGAGGTATAGGCAATGCCATGTAGAGCATGATCGACCCTTTGTGACAAGACTGTCCCAACTGCATAGTTAGAGGCATCACACATGAGCTCAAATGGTAAATCCCACCAAGGTGGTTGGATTACCAGGGGTGAAATGAGACTCTATTTGAACTTATTAAAACCTTCCTGACATTCTTTATCGGAAAAAATTCTTTTTCCTTTTGGAGTAATTGAGATAGGGGGAGTGAAATTTTACTAAAGTCAGGAATGAAATGACAGTAAAATCCAACATGACCTAGGAAATACTGCACATCCCGTACATTTTTGGGGAATGGTAGGGAAGAAATGACATCCACTTTTGATTTATCTACTTGGATACCATACCCATAAATTACATTCCCCAAAACTATACCTTGTCGCACCATGAAATGGAATTTCTCATAATTTAATACCAGATTCATTTCAATATAGCGATGTCAGACTGAACCAAGACTACATAAACATTCATCAAAAGAGGATCCATAAATAGTGAAATCATCAATGAAAACATCCATGAAATTATCCAGGTAATCCGAAAGAATACCAACCATACATCGCTAGAACGTACCCAGAGCATTGCACATACCAAATGGCATCCTCCTATATGAAAATGTGCCAAAGGGGAAAGTGAAGGTTGTATTTTTCTAATCCTTGGTGGAAATATGGATATGAAAGTATCCATAATACCCATCAAGGAAATAGTAGTGGGAATTAACCTCTATCCTCTCTAGAATTTAGTCAATGAATATTAAATGGAAATGGTCCTTCCTAGTGTGTTGGTTTAGCTGGAGATAGTCTATATAGAACCGCCAACTATTCTGCACACGAGTTGGAACCAATTCTTTGTTTTCATTTTTGATTATTGTAGGGATAGTATTTTTAGTAACTACTTGAATGGTACTGACCCATTATCTTTCAGAGATGGGGTAAATGATTCTAGTAGCCAATAATTTTGTTACCTCCTTTTTCACAACTTCTAGGAAGTTTGGGTTCAGTCGACATTGTGCTTGCCTCACTAGTTTAGACTCATCATTTAATAAAATATTATGTGTATAAATTGATGGGATAAAACCAGTAATGTTAGAAAGTGTCCATCCCAAGGCTTGTTTATAATCCCTCAAATGTTAAAGTTGTCTCAATTCATGCTTAGGATGGAGTAAAATAGAAATGATGATGGAAATATTGTTTCTATTCTCAAGATATGGATATTTTAAATCTTGAGGTAGTTGTTTCAGTTCAAATTTAGATGGATTTTGGATTGATGGGAATGTGTGGGAAAGTGAGAGGCCACTGATATCATATAACTACTCAATGGTATCATCCATATATGAGGAATGAGATTTTACAAGCTTAACAATATCATCGATGGTCATTGGATCCTCGATGTTCCAAAAATTATCAATTAATAAATATGCACGACACTTTTCTAGACCACTACAACAATCAATTCATGATTCATTACCTAGAATTTTAATCAATGAAGAAAACTCAGAAAGGGGATCGGTGGAAAGAAAAGCTTTTTTTCAGGGGAAGGGAGTACATCAATTGAATTAATGTAATGAGATGAATGTTATTATGAGGGGTGCTTCATGGAATCAAGGACGTTGAAAAAACTATGTCACCACCAAATTCCATAGATAATGTACCATTATGGGCATTAATTATGGATTTGGCAGTTTTCAAGAATGGTCTCCCCAATATAATTGGGGCATGTCCATTCATCCTATCATCTTCCATTTTATGTACATAAAAATCAGTAAGAAAAATTAAATTTTGAACCCCCAATAGAATATACTCTAGCGCACTAGAAGGGTGTGCTATACTAAGATTTTATAGCTGAAAAACTATCCCATTTTTCTTCAATTATCCAACCTGTAATGAAGAGTAAATGGAGTGAGGCATCACATTTATAGAAGCACCTAAATCAAGAATAACATTAGAAAATTAATACTCCCATGTGGTAAATTGAATTGAGAAAGTTCTGAGATTATTGTATTTGGTTGGTAGTGATGGTTCTATAAATGATGTGACATTCCTCCCCAAGCTTACCTTCTCATCACCATGAAGTCTCTTTCAATGTATAAAAATCTCTTTTTTTATATCTTGTAATTTGCTTCATGACATCAATCAAAGGAATGTTAACCTTCAATTTTTTGAACGTTTCCAATATTTCCTTATCAAGTTCAGTTTCCTTTTTTTTCTTGGTTGGGTGGCCCTTTAGAGAAATGGAATATTAATGGTTGGTATAGGATACTCATCAACATACATACTCTTTCCTTTGGAAGGACTTATCTCAGGTCAAGGATTTTCTTCTCTGGGACCATTTATAGCAGTGGTTGTGATGGTGGTTTCCTCAGGAGGGGATGAATCTATTGGAGGGATTATTTGGATTTTAAGATGATTTCCACTCCAATGGATGATGGAACTAAAATTTAATTTATCCCTAGGGTTAACTACTAGTTCAGAGGGTAGTTTACGCGACCCATGACTTTGAATTTCCCCCACCGAGTTAGCTAGTTGTCCTAATTGAGTTTTGAGGTCTTGTATGGCATCATGGGTGGTTTGTTGAAACTGAAGATTGTTGGAATCCATTTATTTCATCATATATTCTAGGCTAGGATCAGGTTTTTAGGGGGTGGTTAGAAAGGTCTTTGGAGTGGTTGAGTATTTCTGTGTAGTGGTGGTGGATGACTACTCTGACCTTGTTGGTTTCTTGGTTGATGAGGCTGGTTTGAATACCCCCTTGCCTATAACCTTGGTTTTCTTTCTACCTAGAGTTGGATGGATATTATGGTTCCGGCCTAAAGGGTTGGTTATAGGGGCATCCTGGGAAGATTTCCTCACAACTCTTAGAATTTTCTCTCAATTGGGGGCATTGGTCAGAATAATGGGTGTCCAAAGAACAGATTCCACAATGGATAGGAGGAGAAGATTGAGATTTCCCTTTAAAGAGAGAAATTTTTTGTAAAAGGGTACATACCTCCTCAAAATTTGTTTCCACCTTCTTCTCGAATTTAGTACTTTTCACCTTATGGACACCTCGATTGGGTAAATTGGATCTTGAACCAAACTTTTGAGTGTTTCGCGCCATGTTCCCAAGTAAGGTCCTTGCAGCAAATGGGGTCTTATCTACCATTGTACCACCTACAGTAGCATCAATCATGTCTCTATCAATAGAGATTAAACATTCATAAAAATATTGTATTAAAATTTGGTCACTTATTTGGTAGTGTGGACAACTTGAACATAATCTTTTAAATATTTTCCAATATTCATAATGTGTTTCCCCTTGATATTTTCTTATACCAAAAATTTCTTTCTTTATAGTTGCAGTTTGAGAGTCTGGGAAATATTTTTCAATAAAAAAGGAATTTTGTGTCTGCCCAAACTCTTTTTGGTGAATTAACATAATAAATCCAGTCTTTTGCAGTGTCTTGTAATGAAAAAGGAAATCCCCTAAGCTTTACTTGTTCTTTATCCACATTTGAATGGTTTAATATAGAACAGGAAATATGAAATTCTTTTAGATTCTTGTGTGTATCATCTCTAGGAAGTCTAGGAAATCATGATAATTAATGAATTAAACCAGACTTTAGTTCAATGTTGGCTGCCTCACCTTGAATTTGAATATATGTGGGTTGGATATCAACATCAGGAGAGTTTAGTTCTTTTATTGTTTTATTGTTTTCATACATGTTGTTCACATTAATTTTAGTTTTAATTTTGGTTCTCGAAGAAGAAGAAGAATGATCAAGATGAGTGTTGATGTATTGTGCTTCCTCCTTCAAAGGTTTCTCTTGTCTATCTCAGGGTTGCTGATATAGGATCCTATCCAGTTTGGGTTCGAAAGGTTGTAAGTCTACCAGAGTAGAACGCATCATACATAGAACCTACACAAGAATTAAATTATAACACAAAATAAATGTCAAGGTAAAAGATAAAACAAAAAACATTCACAAAATTTACAAAAAAAATATCAAAAGCATGCACGAAAACCAAAGCGCTCCCCAGTAAAAGTGAAAAAATATGACCGCGTTTATGTGACATGTCAATTTGATCTCAATTTTATGATGGATTTATAGTCTAGGGATGACTCTATGTCATCTTTTAAAGAGACTTAATAGGTTTTGAGTATGTATTTTTAATAAAATTTATTAAAAGAGGGGGTGGTTTTGAAAACAGTTTTAAAAATAAAATGACTTAATTAAAGAGTTTAATAGTTAATAAATTAAAGTGGTGTTTTATAATTATGAGATAAAGAGATAATTTCAAGTTCACTACACATATTTGATAGTTCATTTCTCCAAAAAATTTACATGGTTTTGTCTAATTCTTTGGTTGAAGGTGGTCAAGATCTTGACTACCCTCTTACCCCTTAAAACGATGCACAAAGAATCAAATCTTGAAACAAAGATCATGTTGTCAAGGTTAGGTTTTCAATTATAGAAAAAGGGATACCAAAACATAATTAAATCTCATATATCTATTAGAGAGAAAGGATACTTGGGTTGTCCAATCGGAACAACCCAAAATTTCGACTTGAAATTTCAACCCAATCGGTGTTAAAATAAATAAAATTTCACTAAATTATATCAAAAGAAATGAATTCAAGGGAGAATAATTTAAAGATAATAAATAAGTAAAATATTTAACACAAAAATTATACAAACCCAGTAGAATAACTAGTGTCGTAACTCCCTCCCATGTTTGTGTAACTCCCTCTAAATGATCGTCCACCGTTTAGATTGCCATCGTGAGGAGGAGGAGGCTCGGGTGGAACTTTGCCTTCATATTTGAACACCCTATGATGATAGGGGCCTCCAGAACTTCTATAATGAGGAGGAGATTCTTCTAGGACTCTAAAATTGTAGATATTTACTTATGGATTGAACTCCCAAAATTAGGAACCCATTGTTCTCTTTTATAGCAAAAATGGGAAGTGGTATTGGGCACTCATATTGTGTAAAACCACTTGTACCATTGTTTTAGGACTCCATACAGTCTTCAATCGCCTTTGAAAAAACTAGAAAGTTGTTCCCCCCGTCTTTTATATCACTAAAGAAAGGTTTTATTCTTTTTGACACCTACATATTGAGATATGGACAACACACAACACACAACTTTTGACTTCCTGCAGATTTAGTGGCCTGGACAGATCACTTTGGTTATGTCTCTTAATGGCCGAATGAGGATTGTTTTTATTCATAAGAGTTGTAGAAAAATTGAGTTATGGACCCAAAAGTAAAATCTCATCACATTTGGATGCATGAATTTTTCATAATATACCCAACAATGGACAGGTGTTCATAGAACTCATGCAGTTTTGGGCCATTTTCCTTCTGGATTATCTCTAGGGCCTCCAAATCACCTCCACCTTCAATAAAAATATAAAAACAAGTAAAATTTCCCTTTTTAATAGCGATAAACAATAATTAATTGAATAAAACATGAATTAAAATTTCTTATTATATTTGGAATATTAATTAAAAAACTAGTTTAAAACATCAATGTAAGGGTGGAATTGAATAGTGAATCACTATGCGATCACACCCCCACACCTAAACATTTGAACTTTAGGGAAAAGTCACATATTAAAAAAAATGATGCATGTATATATTCCCGACATCATAAATATTTAACATTTGAGGAAATTTTAATTCATTAAAGTAATGTGATCAATGCACGAACCATGCCAAAGAGTTCTTCCAAGTAAAAATGGAAAAAGATGTATCATTAATCATATCACAGTGAAATTAAAAGAGATTCATGAAACCAAATTGATCAATGAATTAAAAATTCAAACATTCCACTAACTCTCGATGTGTGTGTGTGAAAACCATTTCATGCTATTCTTTCCACTTTCTATCCAATAAATATAGATTATTTTAACATTATTCAGCCTTAAATTTTTTTTTCACCGAACCTGCCCTACATTCTTTGCAATCATATTTCAAGACCCAATCACTTAAGCATTCCCGAATTTCAAAACATAAGCTCCTGACCTAGATATCCCCATATTTTTTACATTTCATCACTCCCCTCATTTATTATTTTTGTTTTTTAGGAATTTCATTTGGAATAAGTATCAGACTCATCTCTCAATCCTTGTTTGATCACCTCACAACACTAATTGTAATAGTTATAACAAGATAAAAGGTTGAGGAGGAGTGGGTTTTGAACTACCCAAGACACAACTCATTTTTATTTGAGGGAATACAATAATCAGACATTAGTTACACACGCATGTGTTAATCCAATATAGTAATGAAATAGATCAGATAAGGAACAAATGTATGGAAATATAATTTAAAGCTGAAAATATTAACCTAACATATATTTACCTTCTATTAAGTAAAAAATATTCACACTTTGTGGTTTGGTACAAAAATGTGTGGAGATATTAGTGACACAGTTTTTCCAAAAACTATTCACACAAGGGGCATCAATCTTCTCAAAAAGTTTCACAGTGATACATCCATTTATATCATTGACAGAAAAACAATTCACTAAAAATCACAACCTGATGTTAAATTCATAAAAACATT
This sequence comes from Viscum album, assembly GCA_963277665.1. Classification (NCBI taxonomy): domain Eukaryota; kingdom Viridiplantae; phylum Streptophyta; class Magnoliopsida; order Santalales; family Viscaceae; genus Viscum; species Viscum album. The sequence continues at coordinate 1,071,862,311 of OY728164.1, forward strand.
CAATCCATAATATAGATATTATTTTCATTAAATGTTAAATGAATATGGAATCTAAAATTTCAACATTCATTTTAAGTAAGTTCCATGATTTTGTGACCATAAGGGGGGGTGTAAAATACCATAAAGAAGGTGAAAAAGAGAATAAAGAAGAAAGAAGATGAAAATACTAATTAACACAAAAATATGGGAAAAGTGAAAATACCATAAAGATGGAGGAAAAGAGAAGAAAGAAGAAAGACAATGAAAATCCTAAAGAACCCAAGAATGTATCCACCCCCCACACCTAGAATGTGTAGTGTCCTCACTGTAATAATTGAGAATGTGACAAGGAAGGATAAAACCTGGTGTTTTTCCCTGGTATGTTACTTCTTAAACATGGAGTTCCTCTATCGGGAACTCCGGAAGGGATTCGTGTAAGTGCTTCATCCATTTCCCATTGACAGTGAAGGTTTTCTTGGTTTCTTCATTTTGGACCTGAATAACACCAATTGGAGATACATTAATAATAGTGTATGGGACAAACCAGTGGGAAAGAAGCTTACCTGGATGTAACTTCAGCCTTTAATTATAAAGGAGGACCTTCTTCCCAATGTGGAACTAACGATGAAGTATAAGAAGGTCATGGAAAGCCTTGGTTCGGTCTTTATAAATCCTAGAATTTTCATATGCATCTCTCATCATTTACTCTAACTGTTGAATCTACAACTTCCGGTGAGAACCTACATAGGAAATGTTATAATTGCATTGTTTAATGACCAGTAGGCCCGGTGCTCAATCTCAATAGGGAGGTGACAACATTTTCCAAAAACAACCCTATATGGTGACATTCCAATGGGAGTTTTAAAGGTAGTATAGTTAGACCATCATGAATCATCTAGTGTAAGTCTCCAATCTTTTCTGTTGGGTTGAACGGTTTTTTCAAGAATTTTTTTTACCTATATATTTGACACTATGGATTTACCATTGGTATATGGGTGATATGTTGTAGACCCTTGATGATTGACCCCATATTGATGAAAAAGTGATTTCATTGTTCAGTTACAGAAATGAAAACCCTGGTCACTGATGATGAACCTATGTAAGCCAAACCTACAGAAGATTTGGGTTATCAAAAACTCTAAAACTACCTTAGAATCATCAGTCCTTGTAGCTCACGCTTCTACCCATTTTAACACATAATCAACTTCCAGAAAAATGTACATGTTGCTAAAGGAATTGGGAAATGGACCCATAAAGTCAATACTCCAAACATAAAAAATGTCATGAAAGAGAAATGGTTTTTGTGGCATTTCATTTATTTTAGAGACATTACCCATTATTTGACATAGAGGACAAGATTTACAAAAATCATGGTCATCCTGAAATTTTTTTCCAAAAGAGACCAGAATCAAAGATTTTGTGAGCAGTCCGTTGGGGACCAAAGTGGCCCCCACAAGCAAGAGTGTGCTGAAATCTAAGGAAAAACTGAAACTTGCTATCAGGGATACAATGCCTAAGGACTTGATCACTACATGTGTGCCAAAGGTAGGGGTCATCCCAAATGTACCAATGAGAATCATGTTTTAGACGACTATCTTGGTTTTTTTTGAAATCAATAGTAATGAAAGATGCTAGCAAATAATTTAAAATTTTAGAATACTAAGGAATAAAATCTTGAACTCAGTACAATTGCTCATCTAGAAACATGTCACTTATAGGAATATAAGGGGATGAGTCAATGTCTGAGGATGGGGTATCCAACTGATATGGTCAGCCACCACATTCTATGCTCCTTTTTTATTTCTAATTTCTGGATTGAATTCTAAAATGAGGAGCATCCAACAAATGAGACATGGTTTGGATTTCAGTTTCTTAAGGAGATACCAAATGGTTGCATGGTCTGAGAACACAATGAATTTGAAACCTAAAAGATACGACCTATATTTATCCCAGGAAAAATCAATGGAAAAGAATTATTTTTCAGTTTTGGTCTAGTTTTCTTGGGCCGGGTCCAAATTACATGAGGCATAGGAAATGAAATGTGGAGCTCGATTGACCCTTTATGACAAGACTGCCCCAACAACATAGTTAGAGACATCACAAATGAGCTCAAATGGTAAATCCCATTAGGGTGGTTGGATTTCTGGGGGTGACGTGAGACTCCATTTTATCTTATTAAAAGCTACCTCACATTCTTTATCAATAACAAATTCTTTTTCTTTTTAGAGTAATCGAGAGAGGGGGAGTGCAATTTTACTAATGTCACGAATGAAACGATGGTAAAATCCATCATGAATTAGAAAAGACCGCACATCCCATACATTTTTGGGTAATGGTAGGGAAGAAATGACATCCACTTTTTATTTATATACATGGATACCATCCCTAGAAATAACATTCCCCAAAACTATACCTTTTCGCACCATTAGATGGAATTTATCATAGTTTAATACAAGATTATTTTCAATACAGCGATGTAGGACTAAACCAAGACTACTTAAATATTCATCAAAAGAGGATCCAAAAATAGTGAAATTATCCATGAAAACATCCATGAAATTATCCAGGTAATCCTAAAAAATACTAAAAATGCATCACTGGAAATTACTCGGAGAATTGCGTAGACCAAATGGCATCCTCCTATATGCAAATGTGACAAAGGGGCAAGTGAATGTTGTCTTTTCCTGATCCTCGGGAGCAATATGGACTAGAAAGTATCCAGAACACCCATCAAGGTAATAGTAGTGGGACTTACCTGCTAGCCTATCTAGCATTTGGTCAATGAATGGAAAAGGGAAATGGCCTTTCCTAGTGTGTTGGTTTAGTTGGCGATAGTCTATACAGACCCGCCAACTATTCTGCACACGAGGTGGAACCAATTCATTGTTTTCATTTTTGATTACTATAAGGCCAATTTTTTTAGGAACTACTTGAATGGGACTAACCCATTGGCTATCAAAGATGGGTTAAATGATTCTAGCAGCCAATAATTTTGTTACCTCCTTTTTCACAACTTCTAGGAGGTTTGGGTTCAATCATTGTGACTTCCTTAATGTTTTAGACTCATCAGTTAATAAAATATGATGTGTAAAAATTGATGGGCTAAAACAATAATTTCATAAAGTGTCCATCCCAAATATTTTTTATAATTTCTAAAAAGTTCAAGTAGTCTCAATTCCGGCTCTAGAGGGAGTGAACTAGAAATGATGATAGGCAACTTGTTTCCATTCTCAAGATATGAATATTTAAAATCTTGAGGCAGTTGTTTCAGTTCAAATTCTTATGGATTTTGGATTTATGGGAGTGTGTGTAAAAGTGAGAGGTCCCTAATCTCATATAACTTCTCAATGGTATCATCCTTATATTAGGAATGAGATTTTAAAATCTTAGCAATATCATCGATGGTCATTGGATCCTCAGTGTTCAAGAAATTATCAATTAATAAACATGCATGACACTTTTCTAGACCACTACAACAATCAATGCATGATTCATTACCTAGAATATTAATCAATGAAGAAAACTCATAAAGGGGATTGGGGGTAAGAAAAGTTGTTCTTTCAGGGGAATGGAGTACAATAATTGTATTAAAAGAGAGAGAGGAATGTTCTTCGGAGGGGTGCTTCATGACATCAAGGATGTTGAAATGTACTATGTCACCGCAAAATTCCATAGATAATGTACCATTATAGACATTAATTATGGATTCTTGAGTTTTCAAGAAAGGTCTCCCCAATATAATTGGGGTATGTCCATTCATCCTATCATCTTCCATTTTAAGCACATAGAAATCAGAAGGAAAAATTAAATTTTTAACCCTCACAAGAACATCCTCTAGCACACCAGAAGGGTGTGATATACTCTGATTTTCTAGCTGAACGACTATCCCATTTGGATTCAATTATCCAACATGCAGTGAAGAGTAAATGGAGTGAGTCATCACATTTATAGAAGAACCTAAATCAAGTATAGTATTGGAAAATTAATACTCCCCTATAGTTTATGGAACCGAGAAAGTTTTGGGATCATTACATTTGGTGGGTAGTGATGGTTCTATCAATGCTGAGACATTCCTCCCCAAGCTTACCTTCTCATCACCACGATGTCTCCATCGATTTTTACACATCTCCTTTAAAAAATTTTCATATCTTGGAATTTTCTTCATGGAATCAATCACAGGAATGTTAATCTGCACTTTTTTGAATGTTTCCAATATTTCCTTATCAAGTTCAGTTTCCTTTTTTTTCTTGCTTGGGTGGAACTTTGGGGAAATTCAAGAGGAATGGTTGGGATAGAAGACTCATCGACATACACACTCTTTCCTTTGTAAGGACTTCTCTCAGGACAAGGTTTTTATTCTCTTGGACCATTTTTAGCAGTGGTTGAGATGGTGGTTTCCTCAGGAGGGGATGACTCTATTGGAGGGGTCACTTTGCTTTTATGATGAGTTCCAATCCTAAGGGTGATGGGACTAATATGTCCTTTATACCTTGGGTTAACTACTGGTTGAGAGGGTAGTTTACCCGACCCATGACATTGAATTTACCCTACTGAGTTATCTAGTTGGCCTAATTTGGTTTTGAGGTCTTGTTTGGAAGTTTGGGTGGTTTGTTGGATTGGAGATTGTTATCATCTATTGGTTTCATCATATCTTCTAGGCTATGCTCAGTTTTGGGAGGGGTAGTTGGAAAGGCCTTTGGGGTAGTTGAGGATTTCTAGGTGGTAGTGGTGGATGACTACTCTAACCTTGTTGGTTCTATAGTTGTTGAGGCTATTTCGAATACCCCCTTGCCTATTCTGTGGTTTTCTTTCCACCTAGATTTGGATGGATAGTATGGTTCCTTCCAAAAGGGTTGGTTATAGGGGAATCCTAGGAAGATTGCTTCACAAATCTCAAAATTGTCTCTCAATTGTGGGCATTGATCAGAATAATGGGTGTCAGAAGAGAAGATTCTACAATGGATGGGAGGAGAAGATTGAGATTTCCCTTGGGAGAGAGAAAGTTGTCGGAGAAGGGTACTTTCCTCCTCAAACTTCGTGTCCACCTTTTTCTTGAATTTAGTACTTTGCACCTCATGGACACCTTGAATGGGTACATTGGACCTTGAACCAAATTATTGAGTTATTTGGACCATGTTCTCAATTATGGTCCTTGTAATAATTGTGGTCTTATCTACTAGTGCACCACCTGCAGCAGCATCAGTCATGTTTTTATCAATAGGTATTAAACCTTCATAAAAATATTATATTAAAAGTTGGTCACTTATTTGGTGGTGTGTACAACTTGAACATAATATTTTAGATCTTTCCCAATATTCACGATGTGTTTCCCATTGAGATTTTCATATATCACAAATTTATATCCTTATAGTATTAGTTCAAGAGGCTGGGAAATATTTTTCAAGAAAAAGGCATTTCATGTCCACCCAACATCTTATTGGTTAATTTACATAATAAAGCATGTCTTTTTTAGTGTATTCTAATGAAAAAGGAAATTCCCTAGTATTTACTTTTTCTTCATCAAAATTTTTAGGTTTTAATGTAGAACACAAAATATGAAATTATTTTAGATTCTTGTGTGGATCTTCTCTAGGCAGTCCATGTAATCTTGGTAATAAATGAATTAAACTAGATTTTAGTTCAAAGTTGGGTGCCTCGCCCTGAATTTTAATATATGTGGGTTGGATATCAACATCAGGTGAGGTTATTTATTTTGGTGTTTAATTGATTTCATCCAATTTTTTCATGTTAATAGCAGTTTTAATGTGGGTTTCCAAAGAAGAAGAATAAGGATCAAGATGAGTGTTGATGTTTGGTACGTCCTCCTTCAAAGGTTCCTCTTGTGTATCTCGGGGTCACTGATATAGGATCCTCTCTGGTTAGGGTTCTAAAGGTTGTAAGTTTCACAGGGTAGAAAGAATCATACATAGAACCTATACAAGAAATAAATTAGAACACAACAATAAATGTAAAGGTAGAAGGTAAAACAAACAAACATTCACAAAATTTACAAAAAAATAAAAAATTATCAAAAACATGCACTAAAACCAAAGTACTCCCCGACAACGGTGAAAAAAATTGACTGTGTTGTCATGACACGTCAAATTTATTATGATTTTAAGATTGATTTATAGTCTTGGTAAGACACTAGGTCATCTCTCAATGAGAGTTAATAGGTTTTGAGTGTGTATTTTTAATTAAATTTACTAAAAGAGGGGTGGGTTTGAAACCAGTCTTAAAAATAAAATTACGTAATTAATGAGTTTAATAGTTGATAAATAAAAGTGGATTTTTTTTAATTATGATATAAATAGATCATTTAAATTTCACTACACATCTTAGATAATTCATTGCTCTAAAAAATTCACATGGGTTTGTTTAATTCTTTGGTTGAATGTTGTCAAGATCTTGATTACCTTCTTACCCCTTAAAACGATGCACAAAGAAGCAACCCTTGACACAATGATCATATTGTCAAGGTTTGGTTCTTAATTATAGATCAATGGATACCAAATCATACTGAAATCTCATATATGTGTGAGAGATAAAGGATTAATGTGTTGTCCAATCGGAATAAGCCAAGATTCCCACTTGAAATTTCAACCCAATCGGTGTTAAAATAAAAAGTGTTTCACTTAATTATATCAAAAGAAATGAATTATAGGGAGAAGAATGTAAAGATAATAAATAAGTGAAATATTTAACACCAAAATTATACAAACCCATTATAATAACTAGTGCCTTAACTCCCTCCCATGTGTGTGTATCTCCCCTGAAATGATCGTCCACCGTTTTGCTCGCCATCGAGAGGAGGAGGAGGCTCAGGTTGAACTTCGCCTACATATTTGATCCCCATATGAAGATAGGAGACTATAGAACTTATAATATTAGGAGGATAATCCTATAGGAATAAAAAATGAGAGATATTCACTTATCTTTCAAACTCCCCAAATGGGGTACCCATGGTGCTCTTTTATAGCAAAAATGGGACGTGGTTTTGGGCACACTGATTGTGTAAAATCAAATGTACCATTGTTTTTGGCCTCCATACATTATTAAATAGATTTTTAAAAGAATATAAAGTTGTTCCCCAACGTCTTGGATATCTCCAAAAAAAGTTTGGATTCATTTTGACACATAAATATCTAGATATGGACGTCACACAATACACAACTTTTGACTCAGTGTAGATTCGGTGGCCTAGACAGATCACTTCGGTTGGGTCTTTTAATGTAAGAATGGGGATTGTGTTTCTTAATACGAGTTGTAGAAAATTGAGTTTTGGACCATCCCAAAAATTATAATCCCATTTTTATGGACAGAGTTTTCATAATATACCCAACAGTGGACAGGTGTACATGGAACACATGCAGTTTTGGCCCATTTTCCTTCTAGATCATCTCTGGGGCCTCCAAATCACCTCACCCTTCAATGAAAATATAAAAACAAGTATAATTTCCTTTTTTAACAGTGATAAACATTAATTCATTGAATAAGACATGAAGTTAAAATTATTATTATATTTTTAATATACAATACAAAACTAGTTTAAAATAGCATTGTAAGGGTGGAATTGAATTGTGAACCGTTATGCGATCACACCCCCACACCTAAACATTTACACTTCTGGGTGAAGTCACATATTCAAAATAAATGATTCATATATATATTCCCAAAATCATGAATATTTAACATTTGTGGAAATTTTAATTAATTAAAGTAATGTGATCAATGGACGAACCACACCAAAGAGTTTTTCCTAGTAAAAATAGAAAAAGATGTCTCATAAATCATATCATAATGAAATTAAAAGTTATTAATGACACAAAATTGAGAAAAGAATTAAAAATTCAATCATTCCACTAACTCTCCATGTGTATGTGTGAAAAACATTCCATGCTATTCTTTACACTTTCTATGCAATAAATATAGGTTATTTTAACAATATTTAGCTTTAAATATTTTTTCACCAAACTTTCCCAACATCCTTTGTAATAATATTTCAAGACCCTATCACTTAAGAATTCCAAAAATTAAAACCATAAGCTCCCGACCTAGATATCTCCATATGTTTCACATTTCATCACTCCCCTCATTTTTTTTAGAAGCTGCATTTGGAAAAAATCTCACACTAATCTCTCAACCCTTGTTTGATCTCCTCACAACACTAATTGTAATATTTATAATAAGATAAAAGGTTGGGGAGGAGTGGTTTTTGACCTAACCAAGATACAACCTAATTTTTTTGAGGGCGTACAACAGTCAGACATTAGGTGCACACACATGGGTCAATCCAGTACTGTAATGAAACAGATCAGATAAGGAACGAATGTATGGAAATATAATTTAATGTTGAAAATACTAACCTAACATATATTTACCTTCTATTATGTAAGAAATACTCACACTTTGTGGTTTGGTGAAAAAAAGTGTGGAGATATTAGTGACATAGTTTTACCAAAAACTACTCACACAAGGGCCATCAATCATCTCAAAAGTTTCACAGTTATACAACCATTTATATCATTGACAAAAAACCAATTCACTAAAAATCACTAACTGGTGTTAAATTCATACAAACATTCAATCCATAATATAGATAGGATTTTCATGAAATGTTAAATCAACATGGAATCAAAAATTTCAACATGAATTTTCATTAAGTTCCATGATTTGGTGACCATAAAGGGGGGGGGAGTAAAAATACCATAAAGAATATGAAAAAGAGAAGAAATTAGAAAGACAATGAAAATACTAATGAACCCAAAAATATGGGGAAAAGTGAAAATACCATAAAGAAAGAGAAGAAAATAACAAAGAAGAAAGATGATGAAAATACTAATGAACCCAGAAATGTATCCACCCCCACACCAAGAATGTGATGTTTCCTCACGGTAATAATTGAGAATGTGAGAATTAAGGATAAAATGTGGTGTTTTTCACTGGTATGTTTCTTCTTGAACATGGATTTCCTCTATCTGGAACTCCAGAAGGGCTTCATGGAAGTGCTTTAGCTGTTTCTCACTGACAGTGAAGGTTTGATTGGTTTTTTCATTTTGAACCTGAATAACACCAAATGGAGATACATTAATAACAGTGTATGGGCCAAACCAGTAGGAACAAAGCTTACTTGGATACAATTTCAGCCTTTCATTATAAAGTAGAACCTTCTACCCAATGTGGGATAGACGATGAAGTATAATATGGTCATGGGTAGCCTTGATTCACTTCTTATAAATCTTGGAGTTTTCATATGCATCTCTCCTCATTTCATCCAACTCCTAAATCTACAACTTCTTTTGAGAACCTACACTAGAAAGGTTAGAATTTCATTTTTTTAATGTCCCAGTAGGCTTGGTGCTAAATATCAATAGAGAGGTGACAACTTTTTCCAAAAACAAGCCTATAAGGTGACATTCCAATGGGATTTTTAAAGGTAGTATGTTAAGCCCATAATGAATCATCAAGTCTAAGACTCCAATCTTTTCTGTTGGGTTGAATCATTTTTTCAAGAATTTGTTTTACCTCTCTATTTGACACATCAGCTTGACCATTGGTTTGAGGGTGATATGCAGTAGACACTCGATGACCAACCCCATACTAATGCAAAAGTGATTGCATTGTTCTATTGCAGAAATGAGAACCCTGGTCACTGATGATGAACCTAGGTAAGCTAAACCTGCTGAAGATTTGGGTTCTCAAAAACTCTATAACTACCTTAGAATAATCAGTCCTTGTAACTCATGCCTCTACCCATTTTGGCACATAATCAACTTCCAGAAGATTGTACAAGTTTCCAAAGGAATTGGGAGATGGCCCGATAACGTCAATACCCCAAACATCAAAAATGTCATGAAAGATAAATGATTTTTGAGGAATTTAATTTATTTTTGAGACATTACCCATTCTTTGACAATGAGGACAAGATTTAAAAAAATCATGGGCATCCTGAAAAAGTTTTGGCCAAAAGAGACCAGAATCAAGGATTTTGCAAGCAGTTTTTTGGGGACAAAAGTGGACCCCAAAAGCAAAAGTGTGGAAGAATCTAAGGATAGACTGAAACTCACTATTAGATACACAACGCCTAAGGACTTGATCCCTACATGTTCACTATAGGTAGGGGTCATCCAGAATGTACCAATGAGACTCATTTTTTAGATGACTGGCTTGGTTTTTACTGAAATTAGTAGGGATGGAAGATGCTACCAAATAATTTACAATTTCAGAATACCAAGGAATAAAATCTTGCACTTAGTACAATTCCTCATCGGGAAACATGACTTTTATAGAAATAAAAGGGGATGAGTTAGTGTCCAAGGATGAGGGAATCCTACTGATATTGTCAGCCACCACATTCTCTGCTCCTTTTTTATCTATAATTTCTAGATCGAATTCTTGAAGGAGGAGAATCCAGTGAATGAGACATGGTTTGGATTTCGGTTTCTTAAGAAGATACTGAAGGTTGGCATGGTCTAAGAACACAATGACTATAGAACATAAAATATACAACCTGAATTTATCCAAGGACAACACAATAAAAATGAATTCTTTTTTAGTTGTAGTGTAGTTTTCTTAGGCAGGGTCCAAAATTCGTGAGGCATAGGCAATGACTTGTGGAGCTCGATCGACCCTTTGTGACAAAAATTCCACAACTTCATAGTTAGAGGTGTCACACATGAGATCAAATGGTAAATCCCATCGAGGTGGTTGGATTACCAGGGGTGATGTGAGACTCCATTTTAACTTATTAAAAGCTTCCTCAATTTCTTTATCAAAAACAAATTCTTTTTATTTTGAAGTAATTGAGAGAGGGGGAGTGAAATTTTACTAAAGTCGCAAATGAAAAGATGGTAAAGTCCAGAATGACCTAGGAAAGGAAGCACATCGCATACATTTTTTGGGGAATGGTAGGGAAAAAATGACATCCACTTTTGATTTATATACTTGGATACCATCCCTAGAAATGACATGCCCCAAAATTATACCTTGTCTCACCATGAAATGGAATTTTTCATAATTTAATATAGGTCTCTTTTCAATACAATGATGTAATAATGAACCACGAATACATAAACATTCATTAAAAGATAATCCATAAATAGTGAAATCATCCATGAAAATTTCCATCAAATTCTCCAGGTAATCCAAAAAAATACTAACCATGCTTCACTGGAAAGTACCCGGAGCATTGTGCAGACCAAATCGCATCCTCCTATATGTAAATGTGCCAAAGGGGCAAGTGAAGGTTTCGTTTTCCTGATCATTTGGGGCAATATGGGTCTGAAAGTATCCAGAATACCCATCAAGGAAACAGTAGTGGGAATTACCCGCTAGCCTCTTTAACATTTGGTTAATGAATGAAAAAGGGAAATGGTCCTTCCTAGTGTGTTGGTTTAGTCAGGGATAGTCTATATAGACCCTCCAACTATTCTTCACATGAGTTGGAACCAATTAATTGTTTTCTTTTTTGATTACTGTAAGGCCATTGTTTTAGGAACCACTTGATTGAGATTGACCCAATGGCTATCAGAGATGAGGTAAATGATTCTAGTAGCCAATAATTTTGTTACCTCATTTTTCAAAACTTCTAGGAGGTTTGGGTTAAGTCAACATTGTGCCTAACTCAATGATTTAACCTCATCATTTAATAAAATATGATGTGTACAAATTGATGGGATAATACTAGGAATGTCATCAAGGGTCCATCCAAAAGCGATTTTATACTCCCTCAAAGGTTCAAACAGTTGCAATTCATGCTTGAGAGGGAGTGAACTATCAATGATGACATGAAACTTGTTTCCATTCTCACGATATGAATATTTTAAATCTTGAGGCAGTTGTTTCAGTTCCAAATTCAGATGGATTTTGGATTTATGGGAGTGTGTGTGAAAGTGAGAGGTCACTGTCATCATCTAATTGCTCAATGGTATCATCCTCAGATGAGGAATGATCTCTTACAAGCTTAGAAATATCAATGATGGTCATTGGATATTCGGTGTTCAAGAAATTATCTATTAATAAACATGCATGCCACTTTTCTAAACCACTACAACAATCAATGGATGATTCATTACCTAGAATTTTAGTCAACGAAGAAAACTCAGAAAGGGGATCGTGGGAAAGAAAAGTTGTTTTTTCAGGGGAAGGGAGTACATCAATTGAATTAACAGTGAGAGAGGAATGTTCTTCTGAGGGGTGATTCATGGAATCAAGGATGTTGAAATGGACTATGTCGTCACCAAATTCCATAGATAGTGTACCATTATAGACAATAATTATGGATTTGGAGGTTTTCAAGAAAGGTCTCCCCAATATAATTGGGGCATGTCCACTCATCATATCATCTTCCATTTTAAGCACATAATAATCAGCAGGAAAAATTAAATTTTGAACCCTCATAAGAACATCCTCTAGCACACCAGAAGGGTGTGCTATACTCTGATTTGAAAGCTAAACAACTATCTCAATTGGCTTAAATTCTCCATCCTACAATGAAGAGTTAATAGAGTTAATCATCACATTTATAGAAGCACCTAAATCAAGTATATCATTGGAAAATGAATACTCCCCTGTGGTGTATGGAATCGAGAAAGTTCCAGGATCATTTCATTTAGTAGCCAGTGATGGTTCTATCAATACTGAGAAATTCTTCCCCAATATTACCTTCTCATCACCATGAAGTCTCATTCGATGTGTAAACCTCTCCTTTAAAAAAGTTTCATATATTTGAATTTGCTTCATGGAATCAATCAAAGTAATGTTAACCTGCACTTTTTTTAAAAGTTTTCAATATTTCATTATCAAGTTTAGTTTTCTTTTGTTTTCTTGGTTCGGTGGCCCTTTGGGTAAATAGTAGAGGATTGGTTGGGATAGGAGACTCATCGACATAAACACTATTTCCTTTAGAAATTATTCTCTCAGGACAAGGATTTTATTCTCTTGGACCATTTTTAGCAGTGGTTGGGATGATGGTTTCCTCGAGAGGGGAGGACTGTATTGGAGGGGTCATTTGGCTTTTAAGATGAGTTCCACTCCTAAGGGTGATGGCACTAACATTTCTGTTATCCCTAGGGTTAACTACTGGTTGAGAGGGTAGTTTACCCAACCCATGACTTTGAATTTCCCCCACTGAGTTAGCTAGATGGCCTAATTGGGTTTTGAGGTCTTGTATAATAGCTTGGGAGTTTTTTGGAATTGGAGATTTTTGGTATCCATTTGTCTCATCATATCTTCTAAGCTAGGCTCAGTTCTGGGAGGGGGTGGTTGGAAAGGCCTTTGGGTGGTTGAGGATTTCTGGGTGGTGGTGGTGGATGAATACTCTGACCTTTTTGGTTCCATGGTTAATGAGGCTGGTTTGAATAACCCCCTTTCCTATAACCTTGGTTTTCTTTCCACCTAGAGTTGGATGGATAGTATGGTTCTTTCCTAAAGGGTTGGTTATAGGGGAATCCTAGGAATATTGCCTCACAACACTCAGAATTTTCTCTCAATTAGGGGAATTGGTTAGAATAATGGGTGTTAGAAGAGAAGATTCCACAATGGATGGGAGGAGAAGATTGAGATTTCCCTTGGGAGAGAGAAAGTTGTTGTAGAAGTGTACTTACCTCCTCAAACTTCGTGTCCACCTTCTTCTCAAATTCAGTAATTTTCACGTCATGGACACCTTGAATGGTTACATTGGACCTTAAACCAAATTGTTGTGTGTTTTGTGCAATGTTCTCAATTAAGGTCCTTGAAGTAATTAGGGTCTTATCTACCTATGCACCATGTGAAACAACATCAATCATGTTTCTATCAATAAGGACTAAACATTCATAATAATATTTTATTAAAAGTTGGTCACTTATTTGGTGGTGTGGACAACTTGAACATAATCATTTAAATCTTTACCAATATTAATGAAGTGTTACCCCTTGAGATTTTATTATCCCACAAATTTCTTTCCTTATAGTTGTAGTTCGAGATGCTGGGAAATATTTTTCATGAAAAATGTGTTTCATGTCCGCCCAGCCTCTTATTGGTGAATTTACACAATAAAGCCAGTCTTTTGTAGTGTATTATAATGAAAAAGGAAATTCCCTAAGCATTACGTATTCTTCATCCACATTTTCAGGTTTTAATGTAGAACACACAATATGAAATTATTTTAGATGCTTGTGTGGATCTTCTCCAGGCAGTCCGTGGAATCTTGGTAATAAATGTATTAAACCATATTTTAGTTTAATGTTGGGCACCACACCTTGAATTTCAATATATGTGGGTCGGATATCAACATCAGGAGAGTTTAGTTCTTTTAGTTTTTGATTGTTTTTAGACATGTTGTTCATGTTAATTTCAGTTTTAATGTGGGTTCCTGAAGAATATAAAGAATGATCAAGATGAGTGTTGATGTTTTTGTGTCCTCCTTCAAAGGTTCCACTCGTCTATCTCAAGGTCACTAATGTAGGATCCTCTCTGGTTTGGGTTCGAAAGGTTGTAATTCTCTCAGAGTAGAATGCGTTATGCACAAAACCTACACAATAAATAAATTAGAACACAAAAATAAATTTAAATGTAGATGATAAATCAAACAAACATTCAAAAATTGTTTTTTAAAAAATAAAAAATTAAAAAAACACACACTAAAACCAACGTGCTCCCCAGAAATGGTGCCAAAATTTGACTTCATTTTCATGAAAAATTAAATTTATTATGATTTTAAGATTGATTTATAATCTAGGGAAGTCCCTAGGTCATCTCTCAATGAGCTTTAATTGGGTTTGAGTGTGTATTTTTAATAAAATTTACTAAAAGAGGGGGTGGTTTTGAAAATAGTTTTAAAAATAAAATGACTTAATTTAAGAGATTAATAGATGATAAATAAAAGTGGTGTTTTAGAATTATGATATAATTAGATAATCTCAAGTTGAATATAAATCATGGATAGTTCATTTCTCTAAAAATTTCACATGGTTTTTTTAATTACTTGGTTGAAGGTTGTCAAGATCTTGACTACCCTCTTACCCCTTAAAATGATGCACAAAGAAGCAACCCTTGACACAACGATCATGTTTTCAATTTTTGGTTCTCAATTATAGAACAAGGGATACCAAATAATAATTAAATATCATATATTTGTGAGAGATAAATGATGCTTATGTTGTCCAATCAGAATAACCCAAGATTCCCACTTGAAATTTCAATGCAATCGGAGTTAAAATAAAATTGTTTCACTTAATTATATCAAAAGAAATTCATTAAGGGGATAAGAATGTAAAGATAATAAATAAGTGAAATATTTAACACACAAATTATACAAAACCAGTATAACAACTGGTTCTGAATCTCCTTCCCAAGTGCGTGTAGCTCCTTTGAAATGATCATCCACCATTTAGTTTTCCATCGAGTAGAGGAGGAGGCTCGGGTGGAACTTCACCTTCATATTTGATCCCCTATGAGGATAGGGGAATCCCAAACATCTAGGAGGAGGAGTAGACTCTTATAGGACTTCAAAATGGTAGAGATTCACTTCTGTTTCAAACTTCCCAATGAGGTTCCCATTGGGGTCTTTTATAGCAAAAATGGGAAGTTGTTTTGGGCACACATATTATGTAAAACCACATGTTCCATTGTTTTCGGCCTCCAAAAAGTCTTCAATCACTTTTTCAAAAACTAGAAAGTTGTTCACCCATGTATTTTATATCTTAAATGAATTTTTGTCTTCATTTTGAGACATACATCTGGAGATATGGATAGAACAGCACACACAACTTTTGACTCCATGCAGATTCGATGGCCTGGACTGATCACTTCGGTTGGGCCTCTTAATGGCCGAATGGGGATTGGTTGTCTTCATAAGAGTTGTATAAAATTTAGTTTTATGCCATCCCACAAAATATAATCCCATTTTTATGCATGAAGTTTTCATAATATACCCAACAGTGGACAAGTGTTCATGGAACTCCTACAGTTTTGGCCCATTTTCCTTCTGGATCATCTCTGGGGCCTCCAAATCACCTCCCCCTTTAATGAAAATTTAAAAATAAGTATAATTTCCCTTTTTAACAGTGATAAAAATTAATTAATTGAATAAAACATTAATTTCAATTTAATATTATATTTGTAACATTCATTACAAAAATAGTTCAAAACAGTGGTGTAAGGGTGGAATTGAATAGTGAATCGCTTTGCAATCAAGTTCCCATGAGAAAATTTTCTAATGATGTGAAAAGATATAGAAATAAATAGTAGAAATTATTTTTAGAATAATAACATTAAGTCATGAGATAATTTAATTTTTATGGAAATAGAAATGGAAGAAATTGAGAAATGAAAATTAAAAAATTAATAAGATCATGATTCATGTATATAAAAACCACAAATGGATGATGATAGTGATGGTGAAAATAATTTGGTTGAGGGAAGAATAATCCTCATAGTATATTTGTACACTTTATTTGATGAGATGGAAGTTTGGTAGTTCAAAAATAAGAAGAAAAATGGAGTGGTTCATCATTCCAAACTCTACATGAAATGGTATCATGATGATAAATATGATTTTGAGGCATAAATTGAAGATTTTAAATATGTAAATGCAAAAAAATAAAGATTATTATCGACTACCAACTCAAATTTAATGTATAGGATTACATTATTGATAGTTTGACCACCAAATTTAATGTTTGAGTCAAATTTATCAAAAAAGTTAAACTAGAAATCATTGATCTATTATGGAAGTTGGAAGATCAATAAAGGTTCTATATTTATGGTATGAAATAAAGAAATTGGATTGTGCGAATTGCGGAAAAGGTGAAAAAAATCAGGAATATAAAATAAAGAAGTTGGAATATTTCGTTCAATAATGGAAGTTTGATCCAAAATATAGAAATAGTATTGGGATTTATCTCAATTAATTTTTTTCATGGTTGAAACTAAAGCATACATACCCACTCTATGGAATATGATGGATTTTGGTGAAACTAAAAAGACCCAAAATTTTGTTAGTTAAGTAATAAAGACACAAAAAATACATAAAAAATTTTGTGTTATTATTTTGGAAAGATGGGTCCAACAAAATAAGTATACTCTATATATAAAATACATTCAACAGAACAAGTGGAATGAGAATAATATAGAAACAATTACTATACTAAATATATTTTTATGGATATTATTTTTGGTTTAGAATATATGGATAAAAATCCATGTTTTCCCCATAAAAAATATAACTAAATATTATATTGGAGATCTATTTTTTAGTAGGATAGGAGATAAAGGATTTATTATGTGGGATGATAATGAAACATCAATTTGTAGCCTTACATGATGAAGTTAAACTATAATATCTAGAGAATAACTATACATAACAATCACTAAATAATGTAAAAAAATAGACATGGATCAAAAAGTAAATAGATGAGAAAGTAGTGGTTATAGATATTGATTTCAATGAGAATGATCAAGACAGAGAATGATTTATTGATATTGGTTACAGTTCTCATATGAAAAGAAATAAGGATCATGTTAATGGAATCATATATGAAAAATAAGTTTGAAAAATATTTAAAAAATTTAAATACTTGAATATTATTATCCTCGAGAAATCCAAAATTGGAGGAAAATACATGATACCCATACATGTCTTGGTTTTTTTAAGGGCTCAAAGTAAACAAGCTAAGTGTATGTAAATTGTGTGGCTCTATGAATGGAATAAATTTTACTATGAAAACTTATATTATCAAAGGAAGAGGTAGTTCAATTATGATGCATGGTAAATATTTAATGGTAAATCTCTACCATAATAGTGAAGAAAAAAAGTGATTAACATTTAAGGATGATGAAATTAATTTTTTAACCAAATGGGTTTTCCACTTGATCCAAAAACACATAGATGAATTAGTGAATAATTAAAGAGATTTTGATATACTTAAACTCCCATTAAATCATACTCATAAAAGTAAAAATTTTCAAAATATAAGGATTATTTAGAAGTCCTAGATTCCAATGAAACAAATGTGAATGTTATTTCAAAACATTGCGCACATTGGTATTTTTTGGATTATATCACCAATAGGTATTTATAGAAAGTGGTATTATATACTATTAATTGAAACTTATTGTAGCATTTAATGACTAATGGGGATCACTCAAAATTACAATGTGTTTAATTACATTACACATTTACAATAATTATTATAGATACTGATTGGACAAAAAAAATTGAAATTTTAGACTATTAATGGTATGAAGTTTACCAATATAAAAATAGAATATTATGTTGAAAATAATGGTATAAGGGAAATAGTATTAGTGGTAATGACTCCACAAAAAAAATTGTGTAATTTAAATGAAAAACTGGATCATTAACATTAGGGATTGAATATTTGTTTTAAGAAAGACCAAATAGATGTTTATTTTAAATAAGTGGTCATTAAATTGGTCAATATCACACATAGGGAATTTTTGTGTCTATTTGAAGAAAATAATATCTACGATATCTGTTATATAAAGAATCCAAAATTGGAATACTTTAAATTATTTGTATTAAAGGATTTATTCTCAATATGGATAATATCCACCAGATGTTTGAAAATCATATATTGAAAATCCCATGAAGATTTTTAATGAGAATAATTATATTATTTTATCAATCTATAAGAAGGAATCCAAATTAAATGAATTATTAAGTCCCCTATGATTAGTGATTAAACAAAGAAAGAGAAATACAGGAAGTTTCTAGAAATATTCAACAAGGATGGTGTTGATACCTAGATAATTGCTATGGACTCATTGGTTGTCATTTGGTAATAAAATTCTCAATGAATGGAGATGGTGCCTAAATAATTTTTATAGATTCATGTAATGTAATTAGATTTCATGATTGGAAAATTTTCCATGTAAACTAATTATTATTGAAGTGATATTAAATGAAAAAGACATGTGTCATAGAAAGAAACATTTGTTTACTGCAACATTTGAAGGAAGAAGTGAAGGCCAAGAAATATGTACATTATTTCATGAGGGGTTTCCAATTGGGTCAAGACCATGTGAATGAGGATGATTTATTGAAGGTGTCCATGAAACAAAAAATTCATATTTATTTTTCATGAAGGAGATTTAATGATATGTAGTTTATTTGGATTAGCATATAAAGAATAATGTTGGATTGGATAAAGTTTTTATTCTAAACATATGCTAAGTATTTTATTTTCCATGTATTTATATGATATTTATATTTAAAATAAGCCTATCCCACTTATGAATCCTAAGAAAATATCAACCTTATCATATGCGGGACTCGATGTTCAACCATGCCCTGGGAGAAGCCCAAGCCTGCCTGTGGGTAGTAGAGGATATGGATAACAGATAACGCCCACAAAAGAGTACATATAGGAGCACAGAGGTGATGCCACCATGAATAATGGAATAAAAAAAGGATGGTAAGAGGTGGTACCAAAGGGGTTTCATAATTTATGGTTTCTTCTGGTAGTAGTTGAGTGATATACCATGACCCCATCATAATATTAGATCGATGTGGGATATTACGAGTTAGGGTATTGATCCTCCACCATTTAAAAGTTTGATTGAATGATTTTCATCCAATCGAGAAGATCCTCAATGTACATTCAATTTATCATCATCTGATTTCAAATAAACTGATCCTAAACATTGTTTAATGTCACTCATCTTCTACCTTCGGGCACCTGATTTTTTTTCGTGTGAGCTTGATACATCCAACCATTGCATGAGCTCGAGAAAAACTTGATTGAACTGAGCATAGGAATGAAACATAGTCCTGCATTCCTACTAAGGCATATAATTTCCCATGAAGCTATCACATGATGGATTTCTCAAGAACATATGACATCATAGGAATCTATTTTGAGAACTCATGATAGATTGGAAACAATCAATGTGACGATGCATGAAGGTATATGAACAGTCACTGTTGAATCACAAGATGTACAATGAGCCATCACATGATCAATGAATTTATCATGTGACACATTCATGTGGTTCATATGATTTATCCAGTGTTTTCAATGAAACCTAGAGTTTCACAATTAAAGATATCCTGAGATCCTTGAGTTTTTGAAGGATTTTTCAACTCACATTAAAGATCAGAGATATGCGGTTTCAACCAACATATATAAACCAAGGTACCATCAAGAGTTAAAGTTACTGCATTTATTATAAATAGAGGAAAGATATCAAAATAAATATATATCTCTTGATCCAATCGCATGAAGGAGTATTCCACGAGACATATGATATCGCAAATGAATTGTTAGAAGGAAGTTGCATACGTTGACCATTATATAGGGAAGGAACTTTTAAACAAACTATTTCCCAAGGAAGAGACATCGAGAACAATCTAGGTCTAGTAAAGTAATGTCCTGCAAGCTAATAGGTATCTTAAGGAAAATGAGAAGAAACCCACAGATAATCCCAATTTCATGGAAATTATATAATATATTCTTATGATCTAGTTAAGGTGATTGTGTAGACACCCATAGATGACACCTTCTATCTCATGAAGTAACCGGTGATACATAACTTGCCAATGAGAAGAAGTTTCTGAGATTCCACATAAGGTGCCCCCTATCATGAGAATCCATTTTTCATGGGTAGTGAAATTTTAGAATATTAATTCACATATGATCATGTGAATAAGGTAGTCATATCACAATATCTCTTTACATGAAGGAGGAGTTGCACCCACATGTACTTCCAGGTTTTCAAAAGGAAAAATGTGCTTGAAGAAGGAGAATGAGACCAACTTGGATCATGAAAAGGCATTAAAAATGTCATTCACTTTTCATAACCTTGGATAGGTCATGAACTTCACATTAATTAGAGATGTTTTGTGTGAAGTGGACAAACAATTCTTACAGTACAAGAAATTTTACGTGCAAAATAAGTAGACAACATTTACACACTCACACTCATGTGTGAAACACGTGAAAATAAAAGGTAGTGAGTGTATGTATTATCCATAATATTCATGTGATGATCAATACATATTTGTTGGAACTGAATTATATATGAATCCAAAAAATGGATAGCTTTGTGTAAATCAAATCCATCAGACGACTCAACAAAGCATTTCGATAATCCCAAGGAAAGAACATGAAATTTTCGAGGTCTGCATATAAGATTGAAATCTACATGCAAGATTCATGCATGAACAATGTGATGTAAATCATCCCCTTCCACATAAGGAACGTAAATGGTAAAGGAATATTCATGCAAGTATCTTGTTCCACCCATGCATCATCAATCATCCCCTTCTGTGTAGGCTATGGAAACGGACAAGGAATACACACACAAGCCTCTTGCATGACCAAAACGATGTCAATCATCCCCTTTCACATAGGGTTCTAAAATATCTAAGGAATATTTATGTAGGACTCTATTGTAGACAATGATATTCTAATATATCCTTGTAAGGTCATTCACCAAAGAAAAATAAAAGATATTTGTGAAATAAATCTTTCACATCAAAAATCTTCCATGCATTCATTGAATATATTTTCTATAAGAAGAAGGAAACCTCTTTCTTCAGGGTTATCCTACAAAAGTTGAACCACTGCTATGTTGTGCATAAGAACGATCTTCTATGACATCGTGCAATAATGTAACCCTCAAGGTAGAGATATTGTGAAACATGCCCCCTATGGATCCTCCCTTGAGTGGTCCCATAGTTTTTTAACCCTCACCCAACCTCTTTTAGCCTAACTCAGGTGCGCAAAAAAGGACCCTCCTATGTAAAACCTTGACCTTATGCACAACAACCAAAAGTTGTTCACAAGTCCTAGCCTTACAAACAAGAACCCTTCCTTGCACAGACCCCTTACTTGATGCTCCAAGGATACCCTTTATTTCAAAGTAAATTGTTTTAACACCTTTTGTGCCCAAACCCCAAACCTTGTGTGCACCCCTTGCACGTAACCCTCCAAGATTGCACACAAAAATTTAATTGTCCCTCACAAGATGTCCCTTATGAATCTAGTGCGTGCATTGATGTACATTTTTTATCATTAGCATAGGTTCACTAATTAATATTTCTTCTTATCATAGGCATGCCAATGTGGACCTGTGGATTGACCACTCCACCATACCGTTACAATTTAACATTTCAAAATCCATTCCATTCCTAAGGGTGCATGATCTATGGTTATGTAAGCCTAAGGGGTAAGGAGTGAGTCCCCCCATCCACATTGTATGCCATAAAACTACCTAGAACCAAATTAATTAACACCCTACATTAAACTATGACCTTAACCTACACATTAATCATAGGATTTTCCATATAAGATCATCATGGTATTCCACCTTCTTCCCCAACATCGAGTGATCCTCTTGAATTGGGAAACTTCCATGCATAATCCCCACACACCCTTCATAGGATACTCTATGTATGAATAAAAGGGAATGAGATACTCCTCAAATGGAATTATATTCTTCTCACATGGATTGAAATTCTCCTTAGGCAAATTCCTTGTGTAAGCCCCGCACCATCTCTTGTTGCCTCATCTTTCGCGACACAATTGTTAGGTCTACTAATTCCTCTTGTTTCTCACATAGTGCTTGACCCACGTGAGATTATGAGTTAGTACCAACGATGAAATACAATATCCTATATTCATATGGGTGTCACTCATAGAGTAATCCACAACCATACATTCCCCATTGGTCGTTTTCATTCATAAGCCCCGACCACATCATTTCCATACAATGGGCCCCCTTCTTAGGCATAAGCCCCAATCTCCCATTCCAAAAAATGTGTGATTTGATACCCAACTAATTGGGAAACATTGGAAGACTCCATGTGGTCTAAAATAAGAACTCCATCCACTCAATCTACTCTATTCACAAAAACTCCATCTCCATCAGTCTCGACTTTACCAAGGCCACCACATCCCAATGAGATCATACCACCCACTTAGGAATCTCCTATACATAAGCACCACACCATACTTCATCAGCACATCACTTATGATGCGAACGTTCTTACTGCATGACATTAAAACTCATGGATTGGTCTTATCACACAAACTTAAATGACCACATTGAACTACAATGGGTTTTATTCCTATCCTCTAAGAAGGGTACTTAGGATTCCTCTATGAGGTTCAATCCCAACCAATGGTAAACTAGGATGACCCCTCCTTTGGGTGAACCTCCCTAATACACCTCCAAAACTATCCAAATCATTCTTCATGGTGTGATATATTCCCATTTATGGGACACACCTCCCGGATCCACCTTTATAGGTCATTCTAATCCATCTATCAATAAAACTTTTAGTTTCTCCCACCGAGGTATGAACCTCATTGACCTACCTCCATGGTGATTTTTGATTAGTCACATTATATATAGGTAATTTGTTAAAATGATAACCTATTTTATACTGCTTCCTCATTCTAAATATGGGATGCCTAAGGATAAAGCCTTGAAAGATATCCTCTGCATTAGATGCCTCATGATCGACATGAAATTCCTTGGGTTTCACACCCAATATTTCTCTATGATATGCCTTACCATGAGGAAGATTACAGGTGACCAATGTTCCTAGAGTACATAAATTCCAGTAATGACCAATATGACTACTCTACGAACTGAAGTTTTTCGCTCTATAGAGACCCCTTGGAATGTCCAAAAAGTAGTGTAATTAACTATCGTCAATAAAGAGATGGTACCATGAATGAGTTTCGTGAACATGATCAAATCTATCCTGGAGACCCAGACAAGGTAACAAATTATAAGGAGGAATCCACAGAAGGAGAAACCAGTATCCCATAATCCTATTTTGGTCAAGGAGAGTACATCATAATTGAAAGTGATGAAACTTTCCCGCATTTGGAAAGTGGGAATGAGGAGAAATAGTTGCAACATCAGCACACATTATCACACATGGTGGCTGCACCCTAGAGAAAGACTCAGAAATAGAAATTGTAAACCCGATGTGAAAATTTTCTCCTTCAACCATGTGGATTAGACATGTTTTCCATTAGATTAGGGATTGATGCCTGATTTGAAACTCTTATCCTCAATATGGGGACTAGTATCATTCGGGACATTAGTAGATTAGCATGTCATTTGTTCTAGCTATTTGGAACCAAGACCCACTGAGAAAATAGTGGGCCTAGCATGGAATTCAATAGAGATTGGGGAAGTTAATCATTGGGAATTTCTGTTTGCGACATCATCTACATAGATCTATATCTATAACCATTAAAAATTAGACATTGCTTGGGAATTGGGAATTTATTTCCACATATCCACACTTATGGATAAACATTACCTCTTTTCAAGAACCAAGCCACAATAAACCAACCATCCAGCTCCCACAGGCATAGGGGCAGGTGAAATATCAATGTGGCAATCCCACTTAACTCCAGATTCTCTATGACTTCATCCATGACTATAGCTACATGGTTCCAATTCTCTATCCCACCCTCAGATATCATTATTAGGAGGGTGATAGAAACCCTCATACAATAGTATGAGTAGGAGGGGATCATTCCCATGAGGGATAAGGCCCACCAGGACATAGTGGCTTCTGCGCCTAACTGACACCACCGTACCCATGGGGCGTATTGGGAACCACTGGTCCCCAATCCAATAGTGAACCACTTTGGGAGACTGTCTTCAGAGTGATCCAACAACTCAATCCACTACATAGAGGAGGTGGGGGATGATCGAGTCATCCTAGATATGACTACTGCCTGGGATCCTCCATGGATGGATCCCACTACGACCCGTTAGCACTAGTAGCATCCGGTCCACCAGGTTGTAGAACATGTTGAATATTCCCCAACTTTTCTGGCCCTAGTTTGAATGACCTGACACCAACATCGAGCACAAGCTTAGAAGGATTCCAAAAAAGGGGAATTATCTTCCATAGCTCTGGTAAATACTTACACCCCTAGTATATTATGCCATATCCCTACTACTATAGAGTAGGGATTCATCAACACCTGGTTAGGATTGAGACCTCATCCGCCCTACGAGCAGGTTGGGTTGACTCTTTTAGTTGTTGGAATAATCTTTAGCTATCACGTTCCATCCCTTAATGATGATATATAGTACATAGGCCATCCCCATGCCATCACCAACTAGAGTTGAGGTCCTTCCCACTCTCACGCCCAACATGGAGGTCCTCCCTATGTTCCAGCATCATTTATAGTGGAGGCCCTCCCATCTTCATTGACATCTAGCACATTGTTCCCCCCATTCTTATAGTTTCAAATATGAAGGTCCTCCCTATTTCAGAGACCATCAACATGAAAGTCCTCCTCACACCATTCCCAGCTCAAGAGAAGGTCCTCCCCACTCCAACACTTATTAATGAAGAGGTCCTCCCCACTTCATCAATGATCATTATGAGAGTCCTACCCATGACATCACTACCATTCCACATGGAGGTACTCCCTGTGTAACCACCAACCAGAGTGGAGTCCCTGCCCACTCCTTTAATGATCAACATGGAGGCCCTCCCCATGTTTCCACCAGATCAAGTGGAGGTCCTCCTCTCTCCATCATCACCCCAGGTGGATGTCCCACCTGTGCATTTAAAAATTAGTATAGAGGTCCTCCCTATACTCATGCTTTTCAATATAGAGGTCATACCCCATGTATAGTTTGATCGGTATGAAGGCCCTCCTCACACCTCAATCCACAAAATCAGGGGCCCTTCTCACTATTACAACAAACATGGAGGTCCTACTCATGTTCCCACTGACCAAAGCATAGGTCCTCCCTACTATGTCAATACCCAGAGTGTGGGTCCTACACACTCCTACAACAAACAAAGAGGAGGTCCTCCCCACACCATCACCCACTAGCATGAAGGTCCACCCCAGGAAAAGCTTCCCTACCCCGAAGAACCACCTAGGGGTAGAAGGGGGAAACACCGCCACTGAAGGTAAAATTACAAGAATCACCAAATAATTATTAATCTGGTTGTCTTCTCAGATTTAGAGGCAATGTGTGATTCAATGATGGGGCCTTCACTCCTATCATATACATCAGAGTCTGGGGTAGGAGCCCGAATGGTGATTTTTTTTATCCCAGAAGCTAAGATTCACAACATCCCCAAATCCCTTCATAGGTACATGCAAGTGGAGAAATATTTGTTTCCCTTCTAGGAAATTATAGTGAATTCATCTCTTTTATTTCCAATTTCATTATCTATCTATAGCTAAGATCATGGATAGATATTTTGGAATTTTATAGATGATGAGAATTCAATAGTAAATTAGATGACTATCGCTTCCCTTATACATGAGGTAGTGGTAAAAACCTAGTCCTATATGGATGTAATGATGTGGTTGGCACCAAACTTGAGAGATGACCCAACGTGTAGAGACTAGTCATCTTGTGTAGTGGTTAATCCACCATAAGATGGATCTATACACTAATCCACATCAGTGCTGCCACCAGTCTCTTGGCCAAAGATGACTGAACATTGGGCTAGCCAAGAGTATGGCTCTGCTTCTGAACAAGAAATATCGTGGGATACTTTGGATGTTGATAAGCTATCTGTCAAGTTCTAGGAGAATGTAATCTCCAAATTCGATATCCTAGAGTCTCTCACTGAGGGCTAGGTCAAGTGATTCCACCAAAATTTATGGATGACATATTTTTACCTTAGTAACAATCAATTGGTCTACCAAGGAATCCAAGATAATTTTGATGACATAGATCAACAGTGTCATATAGTCAAATTTGAAACACTCCTAGTGGAATAAAAAACTACATCACCTGACTACCACCAAACCCTCCAATAGAGATGCGTTTAGAGATTTATAATGTATTGAATAATCATTAAATAGGGGTCTCTATACGTAAAGATCAAGGGTGGGGTACAATATAATTCTCTCCATTTCATCCCTATCCTATGGAATCTAAACTTTCCCAGTGATATTGAAGATATGACTCAAGGTATAGTCGTAGTGAACATGGTATTATCTGATATATATATATATGGGTAGGGAAACAATAGAAGGGTCCAACAGAGAGAACCTACCCCCAAGAGTAGTGTAGTATCAGGTGGGCCCCCATAAAAGTGTCCTTACTCACCTGAAAAGGAAAAAACATGGCCTCGGGGAACCCTCAACATCATTTCCCACCACCCAGAATCTAAATAAATAAAATGAACCACTCAATATCTTCAATCCATCTGATTCTTCACAGAATATAGAGTTTGATCTCGTAATCACTGCATTGTAACAAAAGGTTTCATATCACAGGAGGATTATTGATGAGATCCTTTCTGAGCAGTGCCTAAATTATAGTGTTTCTCGATAGGATCATGATCCTCCTCCACTATGGAAGAAGAGGTATCCAAAAGTACTTCTCATCCAATTTCTCTTGATTAACCTCAATGATCCCCCACATCCCAATAGAGCATAGGCAAAAGATTATGGAAAACAACTACGATATGCATCACCAAATCTGCCCGATCAGCATGATAGCCTTCCTTAAGACCTAGATCTGGTTTCTCCACAAGTCTGTCCCTGATTCACTGGGCCCACCTTCCATGTTGATGATCTTTTCAGTAGACTGGTTGTTAGGGATCCTTGTCATGATATAAAACCCTTCCAACATGATTTTATAGTCTCTCCCACCCCTCATCTCAAATCTCTAGAGACATGATAGGTGTCAATACCACCATATGGAAAACTATATTTGGCATGGGTGGATGACATGAGACCACCCCCAAAATTTAGGAATCTGACCTCCACCCACTTCAACAGGATGAGAGACCTGATGTAGTATATGGTCCACTTTATCCCATGGTGTGATCCCATCTTGGGAACCCCAGAGTAGTTGGATGCTTATAAGCATCGATGTTTTGTACAAACATTGGAAGGGCATATATTCTTCTAGTAAAACCAGTTACCCGTAGGGTACACTATGGTTGGGATGAAATTCATAGAAATTTTTTATACCAGTTCTGTATTACCACCTACAAGAAAAGAATTCCCATGATCTTCAAGTGAAAGAAATTACTAAATGAGTGTGTCATGGACTTTATTTCCCTATGGAAGGGGCTGAAATATTCACTCGATATTCCACTAACCTAATAGAATCTATTGAAAATGTGTGTGGGAACATCAATAATGAACTATTCCTCGCCACTATCACTCATAAATTCCCAGTTGGATTCCAAGATTTCTCTAATAAGAATCAAAACCTGGAGGAATACTTGCAAAAATCCAAGTAGTCATGTCCATTGACTCTTACCGCTCCTTCAATAAAAATTTACAAGGAATAGACCACCACCAAAGTATAGGTAGAGGATCCAGAGCTACTAGAGCTATCATAAAAAAATACATACTAAGTTCAACCTCATTGAGTGTCGCTACCTCATCTAGCTCAGTCTCACCTAGTTCAGAATTGGTAGGTGCCTCCTGATCAAGCACAATCGCCTGGAGGATATAATGCACTCTACCCCCACTAGGTTGTAACCCCTCTACAGGCCATAGTTCCCAAAGATACCATCCTAGAAATGAGAAACTAAACGTATTATTTCAAGGAAGAACATATTCCTAGTTATTTCCATAGTGCTTTGTAATAGGGGGTTCTGAAGATGCCAGTGTGAAGGAATCCAATAGTGGAAAAGCTCATTGATCACCCTAAATAATTAACTTACCATAGGATCATTGGATATACCATCAAACAATGATATGTCTTTAAGGATTGGATTCATGAACAAGTGGAAAATAGCATGGTTAAGCTAGGACATGTCCCAGAATTGGTTCCACATGTCTCTGCTAAACCCAATAATGATACTAGTAGTAAAGTCGAATGAAAGAAGGTTTCAAACTATGGGACTCAGAATTATGACATATGGTTGTTCCTCAAAGTAGTCACTCACATGTTTGGTGTTATTTGTTCCCACTTAGGTAGGCCCAAATCTCCAAAAGTTTACATTCCTTCCCTAGATAATACTTCTAAATCCACCTTGTAACCTTCTACATATCTGAATATTAGGTTCCAATGGCATAAGGGAAACCAAAATCCATTGAAAATTATGAATCTATCCTGCACACTTGGAACTTCATGCCTCTAGAGTTGGTCATTACTCCCAGGGTCTGCCCAGTGTTATAAGTTTCCTCTAATAATGATTCAGAGTAGACCTCCATAAATACCATTGAGTTGGTGGATCCCTACATGGTCCCTGATGATGAGAAATGTTAGGAAATATCTCTAAGTGCCTCCATATGATGTTGTCGAAGAAGAAGTTGAGGAAATGTGAACCGATAGAATGCTTCAGGCCATGTCTTGCATGATACAGAAATCAGATAAAAGGTTCTTCATAGAGTTCAGTAGGCACAATCATCATATCCTATTCTATCAGACACACCTTCATAGCTATCCATGCTAATTGACCAGAAAGAATAGCCAAAACCACATCATGATTGGTCTCATATAGCTAAAACTAGGACCCAATTAGTTTATATTGGTTTTGGGTGAGTTATCTGATGAGTATATAGACATGTATAGTACCATATAGAATCTAATGGTTCATCCAAAAATATCTTTCATGGATCCTACCAAGTAGAAACCCCAAATAAGAATAAATGTGTGTCTAAAATGAAAGTATGTTGTGATGGAGCACCTCTCCATAATCCCTATGAAGATCTCGATCCTCTAGGCTATCTAAATTTTAGAAGAGATATGAGAGGCTCTCACAGAGGCCTTGAAGAGAACCATCTAGTTCAAAACATAGGTAGTGGCTGCATAGACTTTATACGTAGAATAGGCTGAGTAGGAATAATTATAATCCATCATTTATTTCTCTAGAGAAGATGAGGGATGCCTTATGTAGGGGAAAAAATTCTTGTTTTACATCATTATACAGTTTAATGGAGTGAAAGTCAACTACTATCTAGTCTACATAGGTTATAGGATCAATCTCATCCAAACTCAGATGCTTCGTAGTTTGGGACCGACTTAAGTAGACTTGATCCCCTCTTGCATGAAGATTTAGGGTTATGATAGGACCGAGTAAGGACTATGTGACATAATCCATTTGAATACCCAATTTGATGGCTTGGTAGAAAAATCCGAGTTCATGGTTGTCTCAGAGGATAACACCTACAACTCATTGATGGGTAGACCCTGGATCCACCTACATGAAGTAGTCCCCTCCTCATATAACCAATGACTGAAGTACTCCATCAATAGTTGAGTTGGCATGATCCAAGTTGATGAATCCCCCTTTGACTCTTGTGAATCCTACTATCTGAATGATGACTATTTTAAGATAAAGGATAAGTAAGTTCAAAGCAATAAGGTTGAGAAAAACACCATTTTAGCTGGCTTGTGGATAAATTTGGATGATGATTTGATCCTCCCAATTCACTAGTTGGAGGATATGATGCTGGACGTGGGAAATATATTTGTCAATTCTAAGAGAAAATGGATCCACATCCCCAAGTACAATGAAATTCAGAATATTACTTTGTACTCCTACACATGTTAGGACTGAGTGACACCAGAAGCTCCTACCCATGCATGGTATAGATATTTTCATCCCATATCAACAACTATACACTATACCCACCCATTCAATTGAGCTGGGTTGAACTAATATAAACCGACATGCCACCATTGATTTGACATCAAGCATGTACCCTGTGGTCAAAGGACTAATGGAATTATTATGATAACCTCTATCTTTATGATTTTATAAGATCATGAGTCCCCCAATGAAGATTCAACATCTACCCAAGTGGGAAATATGGTTCCTCTAGAATCAGTCAGCCCATATGAGCCATATCCTACCACTAATTCCAATGCCACATATGATGATAATGATTTGGAAGAATCTCCTCTTGCATTTGAAGAGGGTGTCTCCACCACCCCTGATGAGTTGGTTCTGGTGAGCCTTGGCACTGAGGATGACCTGAGGCCAATACTGATCATTTAAGTCATTCCACCAGAGGAACAAAAATAGTATGTGTATTTCTTGAAGCCGTATCATGATATATTTACCAGGATTTATGATGAGATTTTAGGCCTAGACCCTTAGGTCACCATCCACCATCTTGGTCTCTTAGTGAATCATCACGGGTTTAAGTAGCCTCATAGAAAAAGTCACCTTTATTATGATTCCATGGTAAAGGTAAAAGATGATTATATTATCAAATCTATCATTTTCAAGGAGTTCCAATACCCCAAATGTCTATCCAACATCGTTTTGGTCAGGAAGAATAATGGGAAGATCAGTTTCTTTGTTGACTTGTAGGATCTCAACCATCATTCCCTAAATTATTATTTTCATTTTCCATTGACGAAGCTATTGATCAAGGTCATAGATGGGTTCCAAGATCTCTCCTTCATGGATGGATATTAAAAATACAATCAGATCTGGATAGTCCCTGAATATGAGGATTCTACTGACTTTAGAGTGCCACAAGGGAGCTTCTTCTATTAGGCATCGATTTGAAGATTTCATGAGCCACTTATCAGTGGGCCATACATTGTATCTTCAAATAGATCCTTAGGATGACAATGGAATTTTATGTGGAAAATATGGTGGTCAAATCCTACCAGTTTTAGGACCATCTTAGAGATCTTGAGAAGGTGTTCATCTTCCTCCACTCCTAACATCTAAAGATGAACCCCTTAAAGTGTGCCTTCTGGGTTACCTCTGTGAAGTTTCTTGGATTAATTTTCAGATACAAAGGAATCAACATCAACTGAGATAAGATCAAATACATCATTCATATGCCTCCTTTGATAAATCTTCAAGAGATACAAGGCCTTTAAGGCCACTTAGCCTATATACAATGATTCATCAAAAATATGGCTGGCAAGTGTAATCCCTTTTCTAAGATTAGGAATAAAGGTACCACCTCCCAATGGTATGAAGAGTACCAAGACTCATTTGAGGAAATTAATAAGTATCATCTACAACCTTTAATTTTGATGTTACTAGTATCTATAAAACCACTGGTCCTCTTTATGACTGCCCTAGAACAATCCCTTAGTTCCCTAATCACTCAGAAGAATAATGAAGGGACAAAGAAAATATTATACTATCTAAGTCACATGCTCCTAGACATGGATTTTAGATACTCTCCTATCAAGAAGAGTTTCCTCACAATGGTTATCTTAGTTCATAATTTATAGAATTACCTACAACATCATGATATACAACTAGATTCACATATGGATCTGCTAATATATATCCTGAATTTAATGATGTTGAAGGGATGACTATCACACTAGGTAGAGATACTTTAGAATTTCTATATCAATTTCATTCCACAGAAGACTATCAAAGTTCAAGCATTGAAAAACTTTCAAGAATCCCATATGGGTACTGAAGAATTTCATCTAGATTTTGATTTCCTAGATGAAGTTATCCTCTTAGTAGGAAAGGCTATTCCATGCTGGAGGATGAATTTCGATGGTTCCTCTTGGAGCCTAGCTAATAGATGGATCATCAACCCCATTCTCAATAGGGTAGTCTTGGGGATCATTTTCATTACTCCCATGCAGGCTATTCTACTATATTAATTCCTACAATTAGAAGGATGCACCAAAATGAGGAAGAGTATCAAGCTCTCATTACTAGTCTCGAGAAATATCTCAAGATTAATGTTCCCCACCTACATGTGAATGACTACTCT
This sequence comes from Viscum album, assembly GCA_963277665.1. NCBI lineage: Eukaryota > Viridiplantae > Streptophyta > Magnoliopsida > Santalales > Viscaceae > Viscum > Viscum album. The sequence continues at coordinate 1,071,894,923 of OY728164.1, forward strand.
AAGTTAGTTATAAAAAAATAAATGGTGATTACATCATCAGGAATCCTGAGCTCATGCACCAGATGATGCGAACTCTCCATTTGATGGCCCAGTTCCCCTCTCTGCTAGGGGTAACTCATGTTCTTTGGTCACAGAATGGTCAAGGTGATGCCTTTTAAACCCTAGAAACTCCTCTTGTAGAGCCTTATTAGGAATATTAGTTCATTCATGTGGCACACCGAAGAGTCATCACTCCCACCATTCTAGATGATGATGACAACTAGTTTGTAAGCCACCTGACTGCCAGTGCCTCCGCATAGATACCACTAGATTCCCACACAACTGAAGGATTCACCAACTGGAAAACCCCTTTCATTAAGTATCTCTAGTATGGAACTCTCCCGATACATATAACTGAACATGATCAAATATTTCAGCATTCAATTCACCCTCCAGAGTGGGCCCAACTCTGAGAAGACTCTTTATAGACATGGGTTCGATGAAATTATCATCCCTTAATTCAAGGAGTTGATATTACCTATGTTATATAGGTTTTTCATGTTGGATTCTATAGTTCTCATTAAGAAGGGTTAAATATCTCCCACCAGATTCGATGGCTAGGATACTTATGTCCCATAATGGTCCACAACTGCATTGAGTTTTCTAAGAGGTTCCACGAATGTTAGATCCATTCCATATTTGTGCATCAACTTCTATATCCCCTTACTTATGACGAAGTATTATTATCCCTTTTCAGTCTGGGGACTCGATGTTATGGGACTGTATACACCAACGACAGTTCCCAAGTGTAGTTTCATTCTAACCATGATAGATTTCTTTTACAATTAGAAAGAAGTGATTCCTATTAAGGAAGTCAGGTCCTAATCAGTTGTTGAATTTTTGGGCTCTAATATCATCAATAGATTCTAGGTTCCTCATGTCATTCTCATCGACAATGAAACCAACATCTGAGAAGACAAGTTGAAGACATTTTACACCAAGTAAAACATCTGGTCCAACCACACTTCTCACTACCATGCACAGACAAATGGGCAGATTGAGTCAGTCAACAAAATCCTCTCCAATATTATGAAAAATATGGTAGTTCAAAAAAACAAGAGTTATATGGACATGATCTCCAACACTCCTTGGGATTATCAGATGACAACTCAAAATTCCACCCATGCAACTCCATATTCCCTAGTGGGTGGAACAAATAGTCCTACCCATAGAGATTTAGTTTCCATCACTTTGAAAAACTATCTATGATCATAAGATTCTATAAATAATGGAATAATTCCATCAATATGATTTGGAAGTCCTCAAAGAAAGCAGAATCTAGGCCTTGTGTAATCTAGGGAGGCATCAGAACAAGATATACAGAGTGTTTAGCAAGATTATTTTTCCACCATTACTTTACCTAGGGTGAAACGATTCTAGATCTTAGATTTCCAATGATATCTGGAAGAAAGATTCCAATGTTGGATCCCAAGTGGGAAGGGCCTTACATTATACATAAGTTCTATACCAACAGTTTATAATCTTTGATAACTATGTATGGAGAGCACATCAATCCTCCAACCAATTCCAAGTTCCTCAATCTGTGATTTTCATGAGGAGGCACCACCATCTCTACAACATGATGTTAAAGTGTGTTGCTATAGTCCAAGGATCATGACTTTAAACCACGCACCTGCCTTCTTGGAAATATGTGGTGTGGAATGGGTCACCTTGGTCTTCATTAATATCATGTTTGTCACTATTCCATGCCACCTTACCCATTTCAAGAATCCATCCCCCCATTGTCCAAACTTCATGGCCATAAAATAATAGCTTAGTGTCTAAACTTTATGACCTTAAACTAAGAGAACAAATTCCAGAAACCATGAATTTAGACTGTGTGTAGATTTTCCATGGGAATGTGTCATGTGGTTTGAGCCTCTATGGTCCTCATTTATGTCTGGTTATAGTTTTTATGCCATGAAAATTCCCCTTGGAACACTTTTTCCTCATCATCCTTGTAACATGAAATTAAAATGTGTTGATAACATCCTAGATACATGAAAACAAACTACATAACACCATTTTCCTTGTTACATGAAGATAAACTACATTACAATCATCATCCTAGCTTCTTGATGATAAACTACACAACACTATAACATTCTCACATGAGAGGAAATTTTCCTTGTAACTGGTCAACTACCATGCCATGATCCAGAACTACGTACAGATTGATTCTTGTCTACATAGGATATGCAGTGATTCTATGATTTTATATCATGGTTAAACCACCATAAAAATATATATATTCCGCATATCTATGTATGAATCATACCTACACAATAATATTTTCCTTTAAGAACTCTGTGTGTCTTGATTCCCATACTCATGGGATACATAGTGATTCCCTGACATTTTGTCTTTGGGTCCAACCACAATCTCACCATACCTTTGTCCCCATATCCTCAGTTCAGTCCAACCATCATTATTTTAAACTATGTTCAAGTCTCCTCAGAGATATATGGTTTGGAATTGGGTCTATTTGTCCATCATTCATGTCAGGCATCTCAATCATACACATTACATATATTCATTCAAGTATCCTTCAGTCCAAACTCTATGACCATAAACTAAGATCCCAAGTCCAAGCATCATGATTCTAAACTACATGTGACAATCTCATGGGAATATGACGTATGATATCCATCCTCCTAGGTTCTCATTCACAATGGGTCTATTAAGACACCATGTGACACATACCCATTTGGAATTTTCTCACTTTCCATATGGACTAGAATATATGACCTTAAACTAGAAGTCAATTTCCTTAGCGCATGATGTTAAACTATGATCCTAACCTGAACAACTTATGGATGCCTCATGATAACCATGAGATGCTCTAGATTTCATCGTTAGAGAGGATTTTCCCCACCAGGTTTGGTCTTCTACCATATCATGTTCAAGAACTACGTATGGATTGATTCCCATCCTCATGGGTTGTGTAGCGACACTCAGACTTCTCATCTCTAGGCTCATCCATAGGTCTATTAAACATTTTCCACTTTTCCTCATTTACAATCTAGGAAGTATGACCTTAAATTATATGTAGTTTATATTAAGGTGTGTCTATGATATGTGAGCCACCTAGGCCCCTCATTCATGTGGTGTTTTCCCTCTTGTGTGCCATATATATACCCGTAGAGAGAACATTTCCCTTATAGTCCAAGAAACATGACTTTAAATTGTTTTCTATGGTCCATGATGAATGAACTTAAACTATTTTTGTTACCTTTCATATGGTCCATGCAATATGAACTTAAAATATTTGTAAAACATTGATTCGAATCCCACTTTTATATACACCCTATTCCACACATCGAGTCCTTCTTGGTCTGGGATTTCCATCACCATTCACATCTAGATGGACCGCCTAATGGTGATGGTCTCATTACACTTTTTCTTACCTCTTGTGATAGGCCAATGTCTTAATGGATCATTGGAAACAAACAGTAGATCCTATGTTTTGAATTTGCTCAATGATTGATCTTGTGTTTTCTTGCCCCATTCTTGACTAGTGTGGTCATGGTCCATGTGTTTCAAACTTGGTCAATATCCGATACCTTCTCACCAGTCACCCCTTTTTCTAGATTTTTAAAGTCTCAACTTACCTACTTTCCACTACTCTATATCATAGTGGAATTCGGAATCTTGGGTGTCACCTTCAGTGCATGCTTCCATATATCAAGAAAACACCCTTTTCATTCCTTGTTTCCCGCATTGAGTATGGCACATGTGGTCTTAGGAGTTCTAGTGAGGTGTGTACCGGTGTGTTCCAAAAACACAAATAAGCTTATGGTATAACCACTATAACCTTAAACTAGGATACACAGTCTAGGAATCATGAATTTAAACATAGTGCGAGCTTTCTTATGAAAGTGTGGTGTGGAAACATGCCTCCTAGGTCATCATTCCCATTGGGTTTGTCACCCTTCCATGCAACATGCCCATTTTGGGAAGCCTTATTCCCCAGGTCAATACTCTCTAACCTTAAACAATGAGTCTATTTCTAGGTATGAATTTAAACTGTGTTAAAATCCTTTTGGGGTGTTTGGTGTGTTAGCCTCCTTGTTCCTCATTTGTATCAACATACATCGGTTTCTTATTTCTTATGTAGTACGAAAGCCTATTTCAGCTCATTCATGCTAGATTTATTTCATCTATTCTACACAAATACACTTGAAACATGAACTTTTATGGTCCAGAAAACAAAACTTTAAACTATTTTATAGGGTCCAGAATCTACAGCCTTAAATTGTGTGAAACGTCTTATCCATATGATGTTAAACTGATGGATACATCATGATCTCTTGAAGTTAAACTATACCATGAATCATACTCACTGTATGACATTAAACTACATGTCTATCATCCTCATTGTATGATGTAAAACTATAAGGCATCCTAGGCCCTCACCTGAGAGGCCCTATCTTCCATTAATGGTCATTTAATACATTTTCCACATTCTCAGCTATCGCTTGGCTTATGTGATACCGCTTCCTAGAAAGATGGGTTTTATCTTTAATCAAACAAATGTGACTATACCAATGTGTTCTAATCCACAATGTCATAATTTTGAGAGTGTTGTAGTTTATTTAATCATTAAATCACTCAACTTCCATTCTTTGCATTCTCCTTATTTGGATCTTCATCCACTTTCATGTATGAAGGGACCCCCTAATGATATGGTTCCTAACCATACTGGCTCACCTACTATCCCGAGAAAACTTTGTAAATGAGTTCAGATGACATTCTGAGAGAGGTTCTAGGTTTAGAAAATAGTCAGTGGTAAACCCTTATAATTACCCATATTATAGGATAATTATATAGATGGTGTGTTTCAAAAATAGTTAGGAGTTATCCTTTTTCACCATGCCACTCTCCGTGTGCTTCAAGTTTTGGGCATCATGATTCACACTTCTCATTCCCCTTTTTTCGATATAGATTCCAACACCCCTGGTGTTATCCTATTCACATATTAATGCACATTGGAGAACAAATTCAGTTGTTCCAGGAGACTTATTCTCTAACCACAACCTCTCTTAGCCCAAACACTCTTTGTGGTCTTTCAACATTAGAAGACCCTTAGTGTTCAATTATTATCTAACACTCTCATAAAAATAATTAGTCATCTGGTCATCCATTGCTTCTCACATCGAGCATGACACATATGAGCTTAATGATTGGTCATTGGTTGTCTCAAAATTATGATTAATGTGTGATAATTAAAGAAAAAAAATGAAATGTTCCCATTCATGCATGAAAGATTCAAATTAAAAAAATGTTATGATAACAGCAAGGAGATTCACATATTAGAGCCTTTTATGAGTACTAAAAAAATTTCCCCTGTAGCTCTACTCTGGGGATTGAGTGGTTCAGATCCTCCAACTTTTGGTGCTTGGACTTTAGAGTATGTTTCCACATTTTGATCTTGGTTTATTCCTCTTCATCTTCCAAATGAATATAGTTGGACCTGATATGCACTTGGTCCTGTTTGGCCCAGGGATCATCCACTTGATGTGCCACCTACCTTATCTGGTCATCAATCACCTCTAGATGAGCCTTCAGTTGGATGAAAAGTTCTAATTGAGTATAGAGGAATACATAACTCTCATAAAATTGTTCTACTAGATGTTGGATCTCATGGTTGAACTCCCAAAGCTGGTGAATGTTGTTGGAGATATCTTGATTCTAGGTGATGGAAGAAAGCTGGATTCCTTCCTAAAAATTTTCAAAAATAATGTCGTGAACCTACACATAAAGTCCTCAAGAATCTACCCCTCTGGAGAACAAGTTTCATAGACAGTGGCAAAGAGATCCCATATTTTCCACTAGATAAAGTTATATATTTTGGTTGATGAATCATTGTATACATTTTTGTATCCTATACCAGATAATGTGTTTCTCTTTAGCCACGTTAGTATCAAAATATTCTAGTTCTTCAAGCGGTGCAGGCTTGCACCTAGGAAAGGCTATAAGAAGTTTGGCTATAGGATACTTCTCTGATATAATCTTATATGGACTTGGATCTATATCTTGAGGTTGATCAACTTAACTTGACCCCGCCTCAATAAAATTTTCTCTTCCATGTTGGAGTTTAGCCCCACTAGTGGCATCACTCACAACCACAACCGAACATTCACCTAGGACCATAGTCGGGTAAGCATGGATGGATGAATCCTCATGGAATGGTGTATCTATCAACAAAATAACCTTGGATGCTCTGGCATCACTTGCTTTCTAATCATGCAGTACCTCAACCACTATTATAAAAAGAAACATGTCAGTAAATCTGACTAACAAATAATTGGCTAGACTATGTAAAAGTAAAATACATAAAAGAGATGATCATTGATAGATTAGTATCCTAGGTCGTATCAAAGGATTCCACCATAGGAGACCCTTTATAATTGGGTATCTCAATGACTTCGACCAGATAATTCTATATCAGTCAAGTAGGAGCTATGTGAAATTGGAATACATTAACACAAAGTCTATGTGAAGTTCAGTTATGGATGAATGATTAGATAATTGATCTTACCATAAGGATGATAAATTTAAATGATTCGCCATCTCAAGTGCACCGTTTCTCTAACAACATGTGTATTTGTAAAAATTTCTGGGTGTGTCTCCGCATAGATGATAGGGATGAATTGAGTCTCTAAAGACACTGCCAGAACTCCTTGACCTCATTCGGCCCACCATCATATTCAGTTCTTGGGACATGACCCATAAAATGCTACTCTGCACCTATTGGTGCACCTTAATCCCCACTATAAGGATCTCTTTGCATTTTATCAAGATTCTCCTATACAGGGAAGGTTTCAATTAGAGAATCCAGATAATGAAAAGAGGAAAAGTGCATGAAGAGAAGGTGAGTTAAGACTTACAATGATGAATTCATCTAGTTCTTCTACGAAGAATGTAATTTCTATACTCTATTAGTGAATCCATTGATGACAATCCCCCCCCCCCCTAAGATTCATCATCTTTGTAATCCTGTTATTATTCATCAGTTGGTGCATCTTCACTTGAATGATTGATGGGTGGTGTCTCTGATGACCCTGGATCCTTAACAAACATCAACTGGACCAAGGTGGAAGGATGGATTCCCCTCACTAAAAAGTGAAGGAATATATGGTTTCTAGAAATGCATTCCTCTCATGAAATTCCACCTTGTGTATGACTTGAACAAAACCAACCTTTGGCAGCTCAACCCCACCTCAGGACAGCTTCTTCCATAGGTCCTTTAGTGTTAGTGATGTCTATAGAATCTTCTAGGTAGACCAAAGAGGGATATGGATGAAATCAGTAGATGGTTTTAGAAATTGACTCAATATTTTCCCAAGAGACTCTTTTTTTGTCCCTTAAAACCATTTCCGAAACCCTTCTCCTCCATGAGGTGGGGGTACAACCACACCTTGCGACATCCCCACCACTACAGTTCCAACTACATCTACCCAGATGCCTAACCTACCTATCAGAAAGCAACTTGTCATCATCCTTCCTTCTATGAATCCCCAATATCTAGCTCGATCACTCGAATATACTTCCATAGGATTGCCTCTGGATATTCTACCACCTAGTTTCTGGCATATTCCATAGAAAGATTTACACAAACACTAGTTGACATCATTATAATGGTTTCACTGAATCCCATAGTCACCAACAAGAACCATAATTAGAGAAGGATACAGGGGTGAATCTCTTCACAAAACCCCACGTAGTATTTATTTTTTACTCGTTGAAGGAATCCAAACTACCTATCCAAATGGGATGGCATGTACAACTTGTAGGAAAATTTTTCGTCGATCCAGGCCACTAACACCCCACATATGAAGCTTTACAAACACTAATGTTTCTCCCATGATCCCTATAGTTTTATACCATTGAGAAAACCAGAGTTAAAATGGTATGAATGTTGAAGTTTTCATGGTTTCTGATTCGAACCAAATTCCCAGCCTCATCAGGTTTCATTGGTTGGAATCTAGTGATGTTCAGTAGAGATGACCATAGACCGACATTTGGAGGACTGATGGAATTTGGGAATTCATATCCCCGATATGCACTATAATCCAATGATGAATAAACTAGAATGGTATGTAGATTATTCTAGGTGTGTTTCCCCTTACAACAGGACTAATTATGCTCTACACTCTGGAGAGCATAAGTACCCATAGGCTGACCCTGTTTTCAGCTTCTAGGATCCCCACCATCACAAACATCCTTGAATGTAATCCCATACATGTGTGACTCACTGGTAGTAGCCAACAACTCAAAAATGTAACAAGAAAAGCAACATAAAGAATCTGAAGGTCCCAAACACCCACTATGATATACCCCCATGTTTGATATTTTCCTTCTCCCAGGAAAAACTAGTATGATCCTTACTTCCCCCTCTTTGATGTGACTGTACACTATTTACCTCAGCCCCACATCTTTATCCTTAGGTCCATAATTATGAATAGGTAAAGCCAAGCATTGAATAGGATATCCTTATAGAAATTGGGCATGAATTTTATCTTCTTCTTAACCACTTCTAAAATATGTTTTGCGAGAAGGGGAGTTCACTAACTTTTCCCCCAGGCATTCTTAGGTGGAAGGAACTCATCTTATTATAATATCACCATTTGAATTATAACAATGTATTGGATGTACCATAAGATGATGTTGACTTCCCCATGATGGAGATGGAATGTGTTCATGTCCAGGGACCAATCGCTATGGAGCTCTCGCACCATCTCCTATTGGTGGTAAAAGTGAAACTGTGATGCCCACACCACTTCATATCGCAAAATGTTGTGCAAATACATCCCATACTTCTAAAATGTATAACATACTCAATATTCACACTCTAACTCATAGGTGAAGTTTCTGCTAGACCTCAGGTCCCAATACTTCTACCGAGCCTTGCTTTTATCCCAGATATTTCATTGGAAAGTAGTGGATGAGTGGATAGGGAACTCTACAACCTTCAGTTGGTCCCGTGTGATCATCCTTGTTCTCCCATTATGTGCATAGATAGAAATTTTCATACCATCATTGACAAGATGACCACGGACCATGATGTTCTAGTTTTAGAGATCTTCTTCCCACTTGAACCTCAATCGCATTGAATCAACCCTTAAGGCTAGGATGATCACTTCTTCTACAAACCCATAGTTCTGTAAGGGGAGATAGTCACTCAGAGGATAATTCTTCTATGATTTTTTCAGCATACTCAAAATCATTTGGTTGTCTGATTAAACCCTCATGGATTGAAGGATCTGAGGGTTTCCAGTCATTTTAGCTCTCTGAGCAGTAGCAACAGCTTCAATCTAAGCATCATTTTGTTGATCAACCATTTCAAATGTGTTTTAAATATCTAAAGATGAATTTTGTAACATCAAAGGTTCAATATTCATGGTGTGGTGCTATATGGAAGATCAAGAAGCGGTCACACAAAATGATTATTTTTCACGAAGTCTGAAATTCAAAAGAAGCACAAGTTTCACAAAAGAAGCGATCAGAGCTTGGTTTTTATGCAGAAGGACTAATCTTATTTGCATGTGATAAAAAATTATTATCACGCATAAGTTCAAGGTTCTATACATAGGTCCCCATAGAATTATTTATAGGCATGGACCTAGTATTTCATGCATGGTGAAATGTCTTATGTTCCGATCAGCGAGTTTGTCATGAACACACGGAAATCAACTGCCATATTTAGTGTTTCCTTCCAAAACCCAAAATTTTGGTCACTTTTCAGCATAGATTCTAAGGGGGAGGCATCTATTGGATCCTAATTCGACATAAACACACAAATGGTCATCTTTGAGTAAACTGAAGGAATCATCTAAATCAATGAACCATTATGGTAAGCCCAAGGAAGGGGCACATAATATTTGAGGTCTACACGCAAGATTAAAATTCATGAACAAAACTATTATGTGAAAAATTTGATATTAATCATCCAATTCCATGCATGCCTTTCAAATGGATAAGGAATCTGTGTGCAAGGATCTTTCATGACCAATGGAATGCCAGTTGTCCTCTTCTATACAGGTCACTCAAATGGACATGGAATCCGTGTGTAAGACTCTTATGAAACCAATATGATTTCAATCACCCCTTCTGAATAGGTTGTTAAATCGGCTACGGAATCCACACACTGGACTCTTTTATGAAAAATATGAAATCAATACCAACTTGAATGCTCATCCTCCATAGAAAATAAAAGGAGATGTGAGAAAGACCTCTTCCATGACTGAAATATTCTGGTCCATTGATGAATTTTATAAGAAGAAGTCCACCCCCTTCTTTAGGGTGATCCTTCATAAGTCAAATGATTGTTCTATTACATGTAAGAATGATCTTCCCTGATATAAATAAAACCATGGAACCATCAAGTTAGAGGTATTATTATGTAGGTCCTATATGGGTCATCCCATGAGTGGTCCCATAGTTGTTTAACCATCACCCAACCTCTTTCATCCTAAGTGAGGTGCACACAAGGGACCCTCCTGCACACAACCTCAACCTTGCGCTCAACACTCAAAAGTTGTGCACAAGTCTTGACATTGCATGCAAGAACCTTCTCTTGCATGAATCCCTTCCTTAAATCACCATGGATTGCCTTCATGTCAAAGAACAATGTGTAATCTCCTTTTGAATACAACCCTAATGCCTTGAACAAATCACATACATGCAACCCTCCAAGCTTGTGCGCATCAATTTATTTGTCCCTCATGAGGAGTCCCCTTTTCCTCTAGTACATTCATTTTCATAACCCTTTCTTCTCAACATAGGTATGATAATGCCTCTTTCTTCTCATAATAGGAATAATAATGTGCACCTTGTGGTGGAACACTACTCCATACCATTACATCCTAACATTTATAAAATAATTACCCTCCAAAGAGTTCATAAGATGTGATTTTTTAAGCCCAAGGGGTAAGGAGTGAGTACCCCACGTCCACGATGCATAATTTAAACCAACCTAGAACATGTGTCCTTAACACATGATGTTAAACTATGCCCTTTCCCTATAAAATAACAACATTATGCCCCATGTATGATCATCATGGGATTCCAATTTATTCCCCACCACTGAGCGATCCTATTACATCGGGCAGCTTCCATGCATAATCCACACACACCGTTCATTGAATTCTATATGTATGAATCGTAGGTAATGGGTTATTCCTCACATGGAATTAGATCCTCCTCATATATAATGAAATACTCCTTGGGAATATTCCTTGCGTAATCCCCCACTATCTCTCGTTGGCGCATATCTCCTGAAACCACCGTTAGGTCTATTGCATCTTGTTAATTCTTACATAGAGCATGACTCATGTGGGTATATAGGTTAGTAGCGACCATGAAATATAGTCTCCTATATTTAGATAGTGTCCCTCCTAAAGTTATCCCTGACTATACAGGCTATATGGGAAGTTTCCATGCATTAACCTGGACAAAATCATGCCCCCTCAATGGGCCTCCTTTTTAGAAATAATCCCTAAGTCCCCATTGAAATTTAAATGGGATTGGATTTACAACTTACTGGGATATGTAAAAAGCCACCCAGAAGTCCAAACCCACCACTCCCTTCATGCAACACTCCATCCCCATCCATCATGATTTTACCCAGACCACCACATCCCGATGAGATCATGCAATCCACTTGACAATCTCCTCTATATAAGCCCCACACCATCCTTCATCAACACATCACTTGTGACACAAATATACTCACCAAATGAAATTAAACTGGATGATCTGGTCCTATCTAATGACCTTAAACTACATCATAAATCTTAGTGGGTTTTTGATATCTATCCTATAAGTAGGGTACATAGGATGCCTCTCTAAGGTCCAATCCTGGCCAATGGTAAACCAAGGCCCCCATCCTAGGGGTGAACCTCCATGACCCCCCTTTATATGTGTCTAGATCAGCCTTCATGGTGTGATATCTTCCCATTTATGGGACACACCTACATAATACTCCTCCATAGGGTATTCTGATCCATTCATAGGTAAACCTTCCAGGTGATCCCTCCTAGGGATGTACCTCATTGATCGTTCTTTGTGGGGATTTATGATCAATATCCTTTTATTTCTTCAAGATTCTGAATTTTAAACCTTTCATATATTGCTACCTCATTATAAAAATGGGATTCCTGAGGTGAAAGATGTGGAAGAAATGAATTTTGAATTAGATACATCGTGATCTACACATGATGGCTTGGGTTTCATTCCGGAGATGCCTCCATGAGATTCCATTATATGAGGAAGATTACAAGTGACCAATGTTCCTAGTGTCTAGATGTTCCATTGATTCCCAACATGAATACTCTCTTAAAAAAAGGCTTATGACCTGTATAGACCCATTGGAATGTCCAAACAGAAGGACTGTAATTAACTAGCAACCAAAAAGATATATCACCAAGAATTGAGTTTCATGAACATGACTCAAAGGTCACAATCGTCACATAATGAAATCATATATACATTTTCCACAAGATCAGAAATAAACATATCATAAATCATGAAATGATATGGGTATCATAAACATCTAAACATATTATAACCTATGGAAATATATAGGTTTCATAATAATTTCATCATAAACATAACCCATGAAAAGAAGCGGGTTCCGAAATCATATAAACCATGAATGAGAAATAGGTTCCATAACATCATTCCATAAAAACAAAATCCATTAAGAGAAATAATATGAATAGAAACATTGAATAATTTTTCCATAAAGGAATGAGTAACACCACTGGATGTTATCTAATATAATAAATAATTTTTAAAATCTTTTAGAAACATTTCTTGAGGAAAATATCCTTTCTTAATTGAAAAATGCTTTTTATTACATAAAAACTTTTGAAAACCATTTTCTTTGAAAATAGCTTGGAAAACATATAAACAAAGCTTTGAAAATAATAAAACATTTTAGAAATACCATTTCATTTAAAATTATCTTTAATTATATTTTGAAATCATTTTGAAATCATTTTCAAAAACATTGTTTTTGAATACAATATATTTCTGATCGAAGAGAGAGACTGTCATATTTTCATAAAAAACATTATCTTAAGTAAGAAAGAGTGAAAAAATGGTACTAAAAATACACTATATAATGAATAAATATTGGATAAGGAAAATAATGAATATTATTTAGATATTAATTGTAAGAACCCGGATCTTCCTTCAGGTATATTTTCCTTTTTTCTGGAGTTTTTAAGAAAAATGATTTTTTTTGGAAATTTTCAAAGTACACGCCGTGTACATTCTGAGTACACGCCGTGTACTCTGATCCAACTCGAAGCTGTGTGCTGGCCATGCCGGGGCCACACACACGGTGTGTAGGGGTGACATGGAGGCCGATTTTGGCGGAGTACGGAAGGGACCTAGTACACGCCATGTACTCTAAAAGTACACGTCGTGTACTTTCTTTTTTTCATTAAACGGATTGGGGTCGCGTCTAACCCCCATTTTCATATTCTTCTCTAGTTTCCATCCATCTGAAGTGACCCGTACAACCGAATCTTCCCTAAGCTCCTGCCTCTCCGTTCGTTCTCCGATTCGAGCACGATAAATTGCGTTGGAAGCGCAGCGGTGAGTTCTTCCTTCTGCTTGAGCCTTATTTTTTGATTTCTCCTGGTTTCCAAGTTATTGTATGTTGAGAATTTTGTGTGTTTTCTCAGATCTACATTGTTCTAAGGGGAATCTGTCGTTGTGGTTCACATATATCGATCTCCTAGGATCGAGGTAGGTGGTTTGTGACTTTCTGTAGAAATTTGATGAATATTTTGTGCAAATTCCACCAATACCCTTGAACGGGGTATTGAGTGTTCCTGTTTTTTCCTTTTTGTATTGTCTGCTTTGCTTGATTTCTAGAGTATATGTTTTTCCTGTGATTATGGTAGCTTTACTGTACCTTGGATGTTTGCTATGATTGTTCTACCTGTTTGGCATTTTTCCAGTTTCCATGCCTAGTTGTAGGGTTGTGGACTGTTGCCTTGTTTTGCTGTCGATCCTTAGTTGATAGCCAAGTAGTTTTTGAGGTTACTTAGATGATTTACACACATGCTGAGCATGTTTAGTTTCACTCAAGACTGTGAGAACCTAGAGTAGTAAACCAAAGGGAGAATTGATGGAAGGGATTCTCCAGAGTATCTTTTAATTACGATACGAGACCACAGGGGGAATTGAAATTGAGTGCTTCCTCAGAGAGTCTACAGTTCCTCAACGCGGGCTACAGGGGTAATAGACATTTAGTGCTTCCCTATAGATCCTTTATCATGATATGAGACTATAAGGGGAATTTACGGTGAGTTCTTCCCCAGAGAGTCTATTATTTTCAGAGCTGAACTAGAGGGGTGAGACTGTGTGTGCCTCCTAGAGGGTTGCTGGTACTTATAGGTTGAACCATAGGGGTTAGGCTATGAGAGCTACCCAGAGGGTTACATGTTTTCTTCTTGTTTTTGGATGCTTACTTGTGTACTTTATTTTTTAGAACTATGGATTTTAGCTGCTTGTGCTTTCCTGTTTACTGCTTCTTGTTTTATTACTTGCCCTGTACTCATTGACTATTAGGCACAAATATTTGGGTGATTTCCTACTAGGATTGTATCTCACACCCTATTTGGGCCATGCGTTTGGGCCCAAGTAGACTATGTTTCTGCAAGTATAGATAAGGGCAAGTGCCCTTCTACTTCAGGTTCTAGATTGCGCTGGAGTTAGAGAGCATGGGACCGAGCTGGGACTCGCGATGCTGAGGAGTTTATTTTGTTCTTCCTTTGCACTTGTTTTTAGTTGTATTCCAGCACGTTGTTGTGTTTGCTGATTTTCATAGATATTTTTACCTGCTGCATCATTGTCATCATTGCTATATATTCATTGCTTCTGCTGTTTGGTTTCTACTGTTATGCATGTTTTTACTGCTTCCGCTGTTGACTGTTGTTTTTTGCTGTATACCTTACCGAATGAGGGCATAGTTTCCCCATCGACTCACCAAGGCCCTCGCAGCTAGCCGACAGCCTCTGGAGTTCGAGGAAACATGCTTGAGGTCATGTGGTGAAACGGGTACGGGGCACCAGTGGAGGGGATCCGGATTCGGGTCGTTACAAAGTGGTATCAGAGGAGTTCTTTTCTCTTGCTTTACTGTTTGGAGACTTTAGCCAGGGATAGGACGAACTCGGTGTAACGACCCAAAATTTTGAATAAACCTTGTTTCCTAATTTTGTGTGTTATTTTATTTTTCATACTCAACAAAATTGTTTCATTTGATAACATGAGTATAATTAAAATCATACCATTGGGTTTTGACTGTTATATGACCATTGGTCAATATGACCACTGGAAACTAAACGTTTTGATTATTGTCTCTAAATACAAGTAATCTTGGTTAATTAATATAGAAAGAAGATTTGATGGCCTCACCCAGTAGTCTTGGACCGATCGAAGCCCATCTAACAGAACATGGGAAGGAGGTAGCACCACTGGGCTTTGCTCTGGACCAAACCCAAGCCGAACTTCATCGTGTGAAGCTAGAATGGAATCGCCTTCACGATAAGTTAAAACTGATAGAAATTACTACTCGTGCGATGTTGGACGAGACTCCCTAGGATTCTCTCACCTTAGCACACCTTACACTTAGGTCCTATGCTGGTGTGATAAGGGGCTATGTAAGGAGACCGTAACTGCCTCGTGTAATCCTTTGTTTTAAATAAAAGTTGGTATTTCTTCTTATGATGAAGTTTATGAATTTTCAAATGACCGGATAAATATAGTATGCATATTTTTGTGAATTTTATAAAAAGGATATTTTTAAAAAGTTTATGTAAACCATAAATAATTAAAAACGCGTAATGATATTCAAAAAATGGTCTTCTACAATTATGTCCAGTACGAAATTTAGAGTCTAATAAGATCAACTTGATTTTTGATGAATAGTAAATTATGAATAGTGATTTTATGCTTAGGATTAGTAATATGACCAAATGGATTAGTAATCTCACTTAAATAAAGCATTAATATAATCTAGGCACCTTGATTAAGTAATGTGATTCAATAAAATGGTTAAATAACGGTTTCATAAATTATTAGTCAAGTATTGGTTTTTTCGGATGAATAGTGTTTTTTAATTAAAAATTTAATTAAAAATATTTAGAAAATTATTTTTATAAAATGGACTTCATTTTTGAACTCAGAGCATCGATATTATGTTAAGCTAATTTTTGGGGATTTTTCTGAAAAAAATGAATTTTCAGTGAACAGTGTATTTATTTAAAAATTAAATTAAAAATATTTATAAAAATATTTTTATAAAATGGAGCTCAATTTTGAAATCAGATCATTTATATTTGGTTAAGGTGAAATTTTAGGATTTTTCTGAGAAAGTTGAATTTTTGATGAATAGTGAAAATACAGTTTTTAAGTTACGGGTGTTTAATGACATCATTAAATGATGTATTAAGAATGTAATCAATATGGTCGACTTATAAATAGTAATATAAGGTATGAGGTGTCCCAAGTGGCCAATACCATGGGAAAATACCATGGGCAAGCCCCTAGTTTTGCCAAAACCACTAATGAGGTGTCCCTTGAACATTAATGCCTTGTCCCCTCACTTTCCCTATAAATTCCAAGCTATCCTCTCATCCATTCGACTCCCCACTCTCCTAAAACGAAGTTCTGGTCTCATTACCTCCCAAGGAGTCCTACCAAGGTTCCCCCAATCCTCTCAAGGTCCAAACCTTTGAGTTTTAAGAGTTACGTTTTAAGGTAAGGGATCTGACCTCTCTCTTTCTTTTCAAGTAATCTGTTTTATGTAATTTCTTTTATGATCCATGTTCTTATGTTGGATTATGTTCTTATATATTCATATTAATTCCCTTTTTATGTTATTATGATTAGAGACCCCATATTTCTCTCATCAATTCATTTTAATAATGTTTAAGTGGCACCGTTAGGCTGCCGAATTTTTAAGGGATTCTTTCACCCTTCTCTTTTTCAAAGTTCTACTTTCATGTCATGTCTTTCAAGTTCCTTTTTATTATGTTGAGGTATGATCTCTATATCTATCATACTGAACTATTATGTTCATATGATTAGATACCCTATTTGATCTTTTCAATTCATTTTTGGTTGAAGCTTAAGTGACGCCGTTAGGCTGCCGAATTTTTAAGGGATTCTTTCACCCTTCTTTTTTTTCAAAGTTCTAATTCCATGTCAAATCATGCAAGTTCCTTTTTATTATGTTGGGGTATTATCTCTAAATCTATCATACTGATATTTTATGGTCATATGATGAGAGACCCTATTTGATCTCATCAATTCATTTTTGTTTAAGTTTAAGTGGCGTCGTTAGGCTGCCGAATTTCTAAGGGGTTCTTTCACCCTTCACATTTTCAAGATCTACTTTCATGTAAAGTATTTAAAGTTCTTTTTATTATGTTGGGGTATGATCTCTATATCTATAATACTGATCATTTATTTTCATATGATGAGAGACCCTATTTGATCTCGTCAATCCATTTTTGGAAGTTTTAAGTGACGCCGTTAGGCTGCCGAATTCTCATAAGAGAAATCTTATTTTTTTTCTTCCTTTCAAGTTCTTCGTTTCATATGGTATATCATTCAAATTTCATTACCATGTTCTTAAATAATAGATATTATATTTCCCTACTGTTTTATGTATCATTTTTTAGTGGGTGACCCATGTCCTCTCTCTTTTCAATGTTTTCTAAAACCATATATCGTAGACGTTATGCTCCATAGTTTTCGTCTCAAAATGCCTCCCTCTTTATCTCAAAATTATTTTATGTTATTAAGTTAATACTCAAAGTTCTTATTTATACATGGGTATTCACATATATATCAAAATATTCTATTTTAAATTCTGGGATTTACATACATGAGACCCGCCCTCCCCTTCCGTGGGTTTTAAAGTGACGTAAAGATCATGTCTTTAAAGAAGTTTTTAAAACGTTATGATTATGAAATGAAACCCATTTATTTTATGATATATGGGTTATTTATGAAATGTTTTATGATGATATATGTGGCTCACATGATAATAAAAGCAAATTTAAGGTTTCACCCTGATAGCGCTCCAATGCATTGGGTAATGATGTAACCACGAGAGATTTCAATTTTCACGATATCTTGGTGAATAACCTTGGTAATTTTCAAATGACACCTTGGGGATGAACCTTGGTGATATGTTCATGATTGTCTATGTTAAATGATGTAGCCACATCTTCAAGTTATGAAAAAACGTTATTTTTATTATGATATATTTCATGATTTCTTTCTCATGCCTTAAAGTTCTTTTCATGACCTTATTGAAGTATCTCAAGCTCACATGTAAAATGTTTCCCTTATTTCCCTTACTGGGCTTTCTGCTCACCCTTTCTTTTGATGTATGTCCCCAGGTTATGAGATGCATTAATGAACCTAGGATGAACATGAGGAGAAGCATTTCAAGTGTTTCAAAAGAATGTTTCATGTTTTCATGTTTTAAGTTCCTGGTTTCCAAGACACTAAAACTTAAAGATCCTCGGTTTTGTAAAATGTAATGAAAGTTTATGTGATAAAAAGGCGAGATTCTATAGTTGGTATCAAAGGATGGTTTAGTTATTTTTGGAAATTAGGATATGAAAACTTTAGGAATAACCCTATAGAAAAGTTTAAATATAGGAAATCTTCATTGTATTTTGGTGAGTATTGAGTAAGGGGTTTCCAAGAAAATACATCCCTGTCTGGATACGAGCAGGTAGAGGTTGATCTGGCACATATGTACATAGGGGTAAAACCCAAAAACACCGCTTTGAGCTAGACTCGAATGGGAACTGGTACATGACAACGGGCCTTGCTGCACTCTTGGTTACGACACTCCCGGGGGATATGCTTTGTTAAATTCATAAGATTAGTATAAACCATTATTAAAGGAACAAAGATAAAATGAAATAAAGATTCACATAAGAATATATGATCATGGATAACCTAGTTTGAAACCTATGGGATCACAAGTTAGGGTATACCTTTCTTCTACAAGTTATCCTTATATGCTTTAAGTTCCTTTTCATGATTATTGGCTAAGTATTTAAGCCCCTAATTATACTTTCCCTTCTTAGTTAATGGTGAGAAATGGAAGAACATGTCCCAAAAACCAATGTGATAGGAAATGCGACGATTGCCATATTAATATGACAGAGATGATTAGTGGATTAAAAGATGATTATTATTTTGGAAGATGTTCACTATTTTGGGGACCCTATATGATCGAGGTAAATAGATTACTACGGTATTTTCATTGAAGAGTAAGGTTGACTTATATTTTGAAGAATCGATGAATTTAAGGTGAACTTATGGTATTATAGGTTACTTATGGAAATGATTAACCTATCTTGGGGTAAATATGTTTAGGTTAGTTAGTTTTGTTATAAGATTTTAGGGGTGGATGATGTTGTTTGGAGATTAATGATAAAGTTTACCTTGGAAGAATATGTTATCAAATCCTTCCTGTATTTGGGTATTAATCTTAGTTTGGTTTATTTTGAGGAATTTTAAGGACCGTTATTTATGGAATGGTCTATGATGAACTTTGGGTAGTACCATGGAACTTTGAATATTTAAAAGTAGTTTCCATTCCTATGGGATTCTTTCTTTTTGAAGAGTTGTTTTACCTTACCCTTTCTGTTTTTTGGATAATGTTTAAAGATAGAAGAAATAGATAGTTAATCTTTTGTAGATTATGTGATTCTCTAGAAGATGATTCTTGTGTTTTGATGAGACCAAATAGTTTTGAATGCTCATCGTTTGGATAAAAGATTAGTTTTGGTAGAAACTTATTAAAGGATGAAACTCTAATTGAAGTTTGGTATAATTCCTTATGTTTTTGTTCTATGTAGTAAATGAATTCCTCAAAATTAGGAAAAGAAACGTAAAAAAATGTTGTTGGTTTACGTTTCCTACTAGGTAATCAAAGACCATTTACACACATCATAAGTTTGGGATTTTCTTGTGGTAAACTTTCTCCTAATCATGTTTTCTATCACTCTCCCCCAGAACTTGACCCTTTGTTTTTTCTTCCATATCAATGTTTTCCTCCATGGAATCCTAGTATGGGTTCACTCAGGCGACCTTTGTACTTACCTTTCTTTCTTTTAAAGTAATAGTGTTACTGAGACTTTTCCGATGTGGGACTTTCAATGAAATTTAAAAACCCAATTTAAAAATTGTGAGGATGCAATTTCTTAAGGGGCGAAGATTGTAACGACCCAAAATTTTGAATAAATCTTGTTTCCTAATTTTGTGTGTTATTTTATTTTTCATACTCAACAAAACTGTTTCATTTGATAACATGAGTATAATTAAAATCAGACCATTGGGTTTTGACTATTATATGACCATTGGTCAATATGACCACTGGAAACTAAACGTTTTGATTATTGTCTCTAAATACAAGTAATCTTGGTTAATTAATATAGAAAGAAGATTCTATGGCCTCACCCAGTAGTCTTGGACCGATCGAAGCCCATCTAACAGAACTTGGGAAGGAGGTAACACCACTGGGCTTTGCTCTGGACCAAACCCAAGTCGAGCTTCATCGTGTGAAGCTAGAACAGAATCTCCTTCACGAGAAGTTCAAACTGATAGAAATTACTACTCGTGTGATGTTGGATGAGACTCCCTCAGATTCTCTCACCTTAGCACACCTTACACTTAGGTCCTATGCTGGTGTGATAAGGGGCTATGTAAGGAGACCGTAACTGCCTTGTGTAATCCTTTGTTTTAAATAAAAATCGGTATTTCTTCTTATGATGAAGTTTATGAATTTTCAAATGACCGGATAAATATAGTATGCATATTTTTGTGAATTTTAGAAAAAGTATATTATAAAAAAGTGTATGTAAACCTTAACTAATTAAAAACGTGTAATGATATTCAAAAAATGGTCTTCTACAATTATGTCGACTACAAAATTTAGAGTCTAATAAGATCAACTTGATTTTTGATGAATAGTAAATTATGAATAGTGATTTTATGCTTAAGATTAGTAATGTGACCAAATGGATTAGTAATCTCAATTAAATAAAGCATTAATATAATTTAGGCACTTTGATAAAGTAATGTGATTCAATAAAATGGTTAAATAACGGTTTCATAAATTATTAGTCAAGTATTGGTTTTTTTGGGTGATTAGTGTTTTTCAATAAAAAATTTAATTAAAAATATTTAGAAAATTATTTTCATAAAATGGACTTCATTTTTGAACTCAGAGCATCGATATTATGTTAAGGTAATTTTTGGGGATTTTTCTGAAAAAAATGAATTTTCGGTGAATAGTGTATTTATTTAAAAATTAAATTAAAAATATTTAGAAAATTATTTTTATAAAATGGAGTTCATTTTTGAAATCAGAGCATTGATATTTGCTTAAGGTGAAATTTTAAGATTTTTCTGAGAAAGTTGAATTTTCAATGAATAGTGAAAATACAGTTTTTAAGTTACGGGTGTTTAATGACATCATTAAATGATGTATTAATTATGTAACCAATATGGTCTACTTATAAATAGTAATATAAGGTATGAGGTGTCCCAAGTGGCCAATACCATGGGAAAATACCGTGGTCAAGCCCATGGTTTTGCCAAAACCACTAATGAGGTGTCCCTTGGCCATTAATGCCTTGTCCCCTCACTTTCCCTATAGATACCAAGACATACTCTCATCCATTTGACTCCCCACTCTCCCCCAACGAAGTTCTGGTCTCATTACCTCCCAAGGAGTCCTCCCAAGGTTCCCCCAAGCCTCTCATGGTCCAAACCTTTGAGTTTTAAGAGTTACGTTTTAAGGTAAGGGATCTGACCTCTCTCTTTCTTTTCAAGTAATCTGTTTTATGTAATTTATTTTATGCTACATGTTCTTATGTTGGATGATGTTCTTCTATAATCATATTACTTCCCTTTTTATGTTATTATGATTATATACCCCCTCTTTCTCTCATCAATTAGTTTTAATAATGTTTATGTGGCGCCGTTAGGCTGCCAAATTTTTAAGGGATTCTTTCACCCTTCTCTTTTTCAAAGTTCTACTTTCATTTCATGTCTTTCAAGTTCCTTTTTATTATGTTGGGGTATTATCTCTATATCTATCATACTGAAATCTTATGTTCATATGATGAGAGACACTATTTGATCTTGTCAATTAATTTTTGGTTGAAGTTTTAGTGACGCCGTTAGGCTGCCGAATTTTTAAGGGATTCTTTCACCCTTCTTTTTTTTCAAAGTTCTAATTCCATGTCAATTATTGCAAGTTACTTTTTATTATGTTGGGGTATGATCTCTAAATATATCATACTGATATTTTATGTTCATATGATGAGAGACCCTATTTGATCTCATCAATTCATTTTTGTTGAAGTTTAAGTGGCGTCGTTAGGCTACCGAATTTCTAAGGGGTTCTTTCACCCTTCTCGTTTTCAAGATCTACTTTCATGTCAAGTATTTCAAGTTCTTTTTATTATTTTGGGGTATGATATCTATATATATCATACTTATCATTTATGTTCATATGATGAGAGACCCTATTTGATCTCGTCAAACCATTTTTGGAAGTTTTAAGTGACGCCGTTAGGCTGCCGAATTCTCATAAGAGAAATCTTATTTTTTTCTTCCTTTCAAGTTATTCGTTTCATATTGTATATAATTAAAATTTCATTAACATGTTCTTAAATACTATATATTCTGTTCCCCTACTGTTTTATGTATCATTTTTGAGTGGGTGACCCATGTCCCCTCTCTTTTCAATGTTTTCTAAAACCATGTATCGTAGACGTTATGCTGCATAGTTTTCGTCTCAAAATGCCTCCCTCTTTATCTAAAAATTATTTTATGTTATTAAGTGAATACTCAAAGATCTTATTTCTACAGGGGTATTCACATATATATCAAAATTTTCTATTTTAAATTCTGGTATTTACATACATGAGACCCGCTCTCCCCTTTCGTGGGTTTTAAAGTGACGTAAAGATCACGTCTTTAAAGCAGTTTTTAAAATTTTATGATTATGAAATTAAACCCATTTATTTTATGATATATGGGTTATCTATGAAATGTTTTATGATGATATATGTGGCTCACATGATAATAAAGGAAAATTTAAGGGTGCACCCTGATAGCGCTCCAATGCATTGGGTAATGATGTAACCACTAGAGATTACAATTTTCACGATATCTTGGTGAATAACCTTGGTAATTTTCAAATGAAACCTTGGGGATGGACCTTGGTGATATGTTCATGATTGTATATGTTAAATTATGTAGCCACAACTTCAAGTTATGAAAAACATTATTTTTATTATGATATATCTCATGATTTCTTTCTCATGCCTTAAAGTTCTTTTCATGACCTTATTGAAGTATCTCAAGCTCACATGTAAAATGTTTCCCTTATTTCCCTTACTGGGCCTTCTGCTCACCCTTTATTTTGATTTATGTCCCCAGGTTATGAGATGCAATAATGAACCTAGGATGAACATGAGAATAATCCTTTCAAGTGTTTAAGAAGAATGTTTCATGTTTTCATGTTTTAAGTTCGTGGTTTCCAAGACACTAAACCTTAAAGATCCTCGGTTTGGTAAAATGTAATGAAAGTTTAAGTGATAAAAAGGCGGGATGCTATACTCAGTACTTGATATTAAGCTTTGCTCGGGAGTAGCTAACCCGTGTACAGGGAAAAGCCATACTACCTCGTTAATTACAGTTCACTAGTTTTGTATTTTTATGGTTGATGTGTTTTCACCTAGAGTGATTCCCATGACTTGTGCGGTTATTGTTTTGATATTTCGGTTTTATTTTTGTCGCAACCCAATGAGATGAGGGTATTCCATATCATGCATCATATAGGCACTTGTAGAAATCACATACCATGCATTCCTGCCATGCCATCTAGGGTGCATTATCAATTGCATGCTGTTGTGATAGACTTCGTGTAGATTATTCATGCTATTGTGATAGATTCTTGATAGAATCTCTGCTACCTTGTTAGAGGATTTTTTGCTTCCTACATTACTTAAATGAATGACAAAATTTGATTCTTGAGGTGTTATGGGCCCTCACGGATCAGAATTTGGCACCTCTTTGCCTTGTTTTCAGTTTTTCTGGGCTTCTGTGCAGTTTCTGAGCTACTGGCCAGAAAAACCTAGAATACACGGCCTGTACTTTTCGGATACACACCATGTAGTTTTCAGGGCGTGTCACTGACCATGTGAGCAGAAACACGGTGTCGTGAGAATAACTTCAGGAACACGTCGTGTACGGATGGTACACGCCGTGTAGTTCGGAGCCGTGTACCCAGCCGTGTCACTAACAACACGAGTTGGGGAAGCTCGAGTAGAACATGCCGTATTGTAAAGGAACACTCCGTGTAGTCTTATCCAAGTACCCAGCCATGTCACGAACAACACAGGCTGGCTTATCCTTCTCTTAGACACGCCGTGTGTTTTCGGGCACACGTCGTGTAGTCTTGTTCAGGTACCCGACCGTGTCACGAACAACATGGGACAGTGTCACCTTCACCTATACACGCCGTGTTTGTTCGGAACACGCCATGTAAGGTTCAGCCATGTAGACGGCCATGTGTTTAACAAACACGGGCCGCCGAAGCCTAGCCTAGTACATTCCATGTGTGTTAAGAACACGCCGTGTAGTCTCGAGTTAAGTCAGACCATGTGAGTTAGCTGTGTAAGGAGACTCAGGCAGGGGAATAGTTTTCAATTACACGACATGTGTGTGTGCAACATGCTGTGTAGTTTGAAGTGTACACAACATGTAGGTCAAGAGTACACGCCCATGTCAGTGGCTTAAGAAGACACGCCATGTAGTTTTATACACGCCGTGTAGTCGAGTTTTGTAAACTTGTGTGTTTTCTTCCACTATTCCCATTTTGTACAATTGTGTTTTCTGTCTTTGCTTTTCTAATCTAAGGCGTGCTTTTGATCTTTCAGAGCTATGCCTCCAAGACGTCCTCTGGTCGTACGGCTGTCGTCGGGCAATGATCAGACGCCAGATAGGGCTGATCAGGGACTTCCTGCTGATCCTCTAGTCAGGACAACCTTCGCACTGGCTGTTATACCAGTTGCAGGTGCTGATACACAGTTCGGGGAAAGTTTCATGAGGATGATGTAGGCCTTCCAGGGAGCGTCGCCTCCTGCCACGTCTATGGCAGATTTGACGCGGGGTTTTCAGCAACAGCATCCTCCCACATTCTCGGGGGAAGGAGGACCTCAGGCTGTAGAGTCATGTCTGGAAGCCATGCTGACTATATTCGAGCATCTGGAGACACCTCTAGAGAGGCGGGTCAAGCTCGCCACCTACATGCTCCGAGACTCCGCCAAGAGTTGGTGGGTCATGATCTCACAGGAAGGTTAGCAGCAGGCTATGGGTTGGGAGGAGTTCCGGTGCGTGTTCTATGACTACTTCTACCCAGAGACCCTGAGGGCCGACCAAGCCCGGGAGTTCATGAGCTTAGAGTAGGGTACTCTTTCTGTCATGGAGTATTCCGCTCGTTTCACCGAGCTACTGTGCTTCACGCCCCTCCGGGATGGTATTGGGGTGTTCCTAGCAAGGAAGTTTGAGGATGGTCTCAGGCGGGAGATCCGCTCACATGTGAACATCTTCCAGCTGACTTCCATTACTTCCATCGTCAACTAGGCACTGATTGCAGAGCGCAATCTGAGAGACTCTGGAGGTGTGAGCCAGGGTGGTTCTACTTCCAGAGCTATTCTTCCTCTAGATGATAGCAAGAAGCGCCGTAGAGAGCCTACACGCAGTGATCTGAGGAGGTGAGATGCGTTGTCAGGCAGCCATGTGACATGCTACCAGTGTGGCCGGTTAGGGCACACGAGGCCGCAGTGCCAGAGGGACCCCGTGGAGTGCCGATCTTGCGGCAAGATGGGTCACCTTCAGCAGTTCTATCAGGTTTTCTCACCAGAAGCTAGTGACCGGGGTTCTTCCATGACTCCTCATTCAGGAGTAGCACCGCCAGTTTCTCACCAGTCAGGGAACTGGAGTTCTTCCGTCCATTCGGGCCGAGGTGGAGGTCGAGGCCATGGCGGTCAGCCACTAGTTCCTTAGCACCAGTAAGAAGGTTCAGATTAGAGTGGTCAGCCAGGGGCGTAGGGTCGCGGTGCAGGCCAGTCTTTCGCTGTGGATCAAACTTATCAGGAGTAGGATTCTGGCTCTTCTACTGTTCGAGGTACGATTTTAGTAGCCTCATTTTTATCTTCATCCCTTTTCGATACTGGTTCTATGCATAGCTTTATCTCTGTTGCTGTTGTGGAGATCCTTGGACTCTGCGTCTTTTCTTCTGGGGACTCGATGACACTAGACACACCTTTGGGGACGAGGACATCTAGTGTGCGCCAGTGTAGAGAGTGCCCTCACGAGGTTTCAGGGTATCGCTTTTTATGGGATCTATATGTCCTAGATATTAGAGGCTATTATGTCATCCTTTTCATGGACTGGTTGATTCCATTCCAGGCAGTCATCGACTGCTATCGCCGCAGGGTGAGTTTCGTCTCACCGGAGGGTGAATCTTTTCTACATAGAGGCGAATGGGACATTCGGGCGAGTTGGGCGGGAATCAAGCATCTTGGGCTAGGAGGGGTGACATCCCAAATCTCTAGTCTTTATCTGGATGACCAGGGGACTCCACAGTTGGACTTTCCTCAAGTGGTGGATCACTTCAGGGACATCTTTCCAGAGGACTTTTTAGGTTTGCCTCCGGAGCGTGAGGTAGACTTCTCTATTAATCTCATGCTTGGAGCAGCACTGGTGTCCATTCCTCCCTATAGGATGGCCACACATGAGTTGCATGAGCTCAAGAAGCAGTTGGAGGAGCTACAAGATAAGGGTTTCATCCGACCTAGTACTTCTCCTTGGGGTTCTCCTGTCCTATTTGCAAAGAAGTTAGACGGTACCCTTCGGCTTTGTGTGGATTATCAGAAGTTGAACCAGTTGACGGTCAAGAACCGATATCCTTTTCCGAGAATTGATGACCTTTTCGATCAGATTTGAGGAGCCCGGGTGTTCTCGAAGATCTACTTGAGGTTAGATTATCATCAGTTGTGCGTTAGACCATCAGATATACCTCTGACAGCCTTCAAGAGCAGGTATGGTCTATACGAGTATACAGTCATGCCGTTCGGTCTCAAAAATGCTCCTTCAGTTTTCATGGCACTGATGAACCGAGTGTTTCATACTTTCTTGGACTCCTTTTTCGTGGTCTTCGTGGATGATATCTTGGTGTACTCTCACAATCGACACGACCATGCCACACATCTTGAGATCATTCTGAGTACACTGAGAGAGCATTGGATTTATGCTAAAATCTCGAAGTGCCACTTCTGGATGGATCAGATTCACTTCTTGGATCACGTCATCTCAAAGGCAGGAGTATCAGTGGACCCAGAGAAAGTGAGAGCTGTAGTTTCCTGGGAGCATCCGAAGAACATATTTGAGGTACGAAGTTTCCTAGGGCTGGCTGGATACTACAGATGCTTTATTCAGGACTTTTCTCATCTAGCAGCACCTTTGACAGGTCTGACCAAGAAGGAGGTGAAGTTCTTATGGTTATATTCTTTTGAGTCAGCCTTTCAGGAGCTGAAAGAGAGGTTGATGTCAGCACCGATACTGGTCTTGCCAGATCCAAGGAAGAACTACACTATTTACTATGATGCTTCAGGTATCGGGTTGGGAGCTGTGCTTATGTAGGGGGATGGAGCCTTTGTGTACGGGTCTCGGCAGTTGAGGCCACATGAGAGGAACTACCCTATGCACAATCTGGAGTTGGCAGCTTTTGTTCATGCCTTACCCTATTAGAGACACTATCTACTGGGAAAGCACTTTGTGGTCTTCACCGACTACAAGAGTCTCAAGTATATCTTCACTCAGCGTGATCTGAATCTGAGGCAGCGCAGGTGGGTCAAGTATCTTCAGTATTTTGATTTCGAGCTTGCCTATACGCTGGGGAAAGGCAACGCAGTGGCAGATGCGTTGAGCAGGAGAACTCAGATTCAGGCAGTTCAAGAGGCCAGCAGTGAGTGGCAGCTGATGGCTCTGTTCTCTTAGATGCATCTGGAGGTGCACGACAGACAGGGACAAACTTACCTTTCTTCTGTAGCTGTTACCTCTACACTTCTTGATCGGGTCCGGATAAGGCAGCTATCAGACTCTGAAGGCTTAGTCCTATGGGAGAGTGTGTAAGGAGAGGACCCTCTTCCCATATGGGCAGTGGGTGAGGATGAGATCTTGCGTTTCCAGGGACACGTATGGGTGCTAGCAGACATACACGAGGAGCTGATGTGGGATTTTCATTCCTCAGTTTGGGCAGTTCATCCTAGTGTCACCAAGATTTATCGGTATCTTCATCGCTAGTATTGGTGACCAGGTATGAATAAGGATGTTTTTGGTTTTGTCATGAGATGTTCTACTTTTCAGCAAGTGAAGGCAGAGCATCAACGACCAGCAGACCTTTTACAGCAGTTACCCATTCTGAAGTGGAAGTGGAACGATGTCGCGATGGACTTCATGATTGGGTTGCTGAGGTCACCTCGAGGGAACGATGATGTTTGGGTTGTCGTCGATAGGCTTACGAAGGTTGCACACTTCGTGCCGATTAAGGAGACCATCAGTGTTGAGGATCTGGGATGACTTTACATCCGGGAGATCATTCTTCTGCATGGAGTTCCACACTCCATTGTTTCAGACAGGGATGTGCACTTTACCTCTCGGTTCTGGTAGGGACTTTAGAAGGCCTTGGGTACACATGTACTTTTGAGTACAACATACCATCCCCAGACTAATGGCCAGTCTGAGCGAACGATCCAGGTGCTTGAGGATATGATCCGAGCTTGCATCCTAGACTTTGGCGGTTCTTGGGAGAAGCATATCCCTCTGGTGGAGTTTGCCTACAACAACAATTTCCAGGCGACCATTCAGATGGAACCATACGAGGATTTGTACGGTAGGTAATGCCGATCACCCTTATGCTGGCTAGAGGCAGGAGAGGTAGCTCTACTCGGACCTCGCCTCGTTTAGGAGACTTCAGAGTAGATAGAGCGGATTCGGAAGAGGATGGCTATGGAACAGTCTCAACAGAAGTCCTATGCTGATCAGCGGAGATGACCTCTGGAGTTTGAGGTCAGAGATTTGGTGTTCCTTCATGTCTCACCAAGGTTGGGACACAAGAGGATTCAGAGACAGGGTAATCTTTCAACGCGGTACGTCGGGCCGTTTGAGGTCTTGGAGAGAGTTGGTCCGGTTGCCTATCGGTTGCAGCTACCTCAGAGGTACCGGGCTATGCACGATGTCTTCCATGTCTCTCAGCTCCGACGCTACTTTTCAGACTCGTCTCATGTCTTTCAACTTGAGGTGGTTGAACTTGAAGCGGATGCATCGTTCGAGGAGCATCCTATCCGGATTGTCGATTGCAGTATGGAGGATCTCCGTGGGTGGTCTGTTCCTCTGGTACAAGTGCTATAGTCGCACGGGTGAGTACAGGACGAGGCCTGGGAGAGGGAGGCCGATGTATGATCGCAGTGGCCGGAACTGTTCGAGGATTCTTCTTCTACGCCCCGTTAGGGAAATTCAGGGATGAATTTCTTTAAGGGGGGAAGTTTGTAAGAACCCGGATCTTCGTTTATGTATGTTTTCCTTTTTTCTAGAGTTTTTAAGAA
This sequence comes from Viscum album, assembly GCA_963277665.1. NCBI lineage: Eukaryota > Viridiplantae > Streptophyta > Magnoliopsida > Santalales > Viscaceae > Viscum > Viscum album. The sequence goes on from OY728164.1 coordinate 1,071,924,700, forward strand.
AAATGAATTTTCGGGAAATTTTCAAAGTATACACCGTGTACTTTCTAAGTACACGCTGTGTACTCTGATCCGGCTTGAAGCCGTGTGCTGGCCATACCAGGTCCACACACACAGTGTGTAGGGGTGACGTGGAGGCCGATTTTGGAGTAGTACGGAAGGGACCCAGTACACGCCGTGTACTCTAAAAGTATACGTCGTGCACTTTATTTTTTTCATTAAACGGACCGGGGTCACGTCTAACCCACGTTTTCATCTTCTTCTCCAGTTTCCATTCGTCCGAAGCGACCCGTATGGCCGAATCTTCCCCGAGATCCCACCTCGCCGTCCGTTATCCGATTCGATCACGGTCGATTGCGTTGGAAGTGCAGCAGTGAGTTCTTACTTCTTCTTGAGCCTTTTTTTTTTGATTCCTCCTGGTTTCCAAGTTATCGTAGGTTGAGAATTTTGTGCATTTTCTCAGATCTACATCATTATAAGGGAAATCTGTTGTCTTGGTTCACATATATCGATCTCTTAAGATCTAGGTAGGTGGTTTGTGATTCTCTATAGAAATTTGATGAATATTTTGTGCAAATACCACCAATACCCTTGAACGGGGTTTTGCGTGTTTCTGTTTTTCCCTTGTTGTATTGCCTGCTTTGCTTGATTGGTAGAGTAGATGTTTTTCCTGTGATTAATGTAGCTTTATTGTACCTTGGATGTTTTATATTCTTGTTCTATCTTTTTGGCGTTTTGCCAGTTTCCATGCCTCGTTGTAGGGTTGTGAACTATTGCCTTGTTTTTCCACTAAGCCTTAGTTGATAGCCAAGTAGTTTTTGAGGTTACTTGGACGATGTACACGCGCGCTGAGCATGTTTAGTTTCACTTAGGACTATGAGAACCTAGTGTATTAGACCAAAGGGAGAATTGACGGAAGGGCTTCTCCAGAGTGTCTTTTAATTATGATACGAGACCACAGGGGGAATTGACATTGAGTGCTTCCTCATAGAGTTTGTAGTTCCTCTACGCGGGCCACAGGGGGAATAGACGTTGAGTGCTTCCCCAGAGAGCCTTTATCATGATATGAGACTATAGGGGGAATTTATGGTGAGTGCTTCCCCAGAGAGTCTATTATTTTTAGAGCTAAACCAGAGTGGTGAGACTACGTGTGCCTCTTATAGGGGTGCTGGTACTTATAGGTTGAACCATAGGGGTTAGGCTGTGAGAGCTACCTAGAGGGTTACCTGTTTTCTTCTTGTTACTGGCTTCTTACTTGTGTACTTTATTTGTTAGAACTATGGATTTTAGCTGCTTGTGCTTTCCTGTTTACTGCTTCTTGTTTTATTACTTTCCTTGTATTCATTTACTATTAGGCACAAATCTTTGGGTGATTGCCTATTGGGATTGTATCTCACACCCTGTTTGGGACATGATTTTGGGCCCTAGAAGACTATGTTGCTGCAGGTATAGATAAGGGAAAGCACCCTTCTACTTTAGGTTCTTGATTGCGTTGGAGGTGGAGAGCATGGGACCGATCTGGGGCTCGCGATGCTGAGGAGTTTATTTTGTTTTTCTTTTGCACTTGTTTTCAGTTGTATTCCAGCACATTGTTGTGTTTGCTTCTTTTCATAGATATTTGTACCTGTTGCATCATTTTCATCATTGCTATATATTCATTTCTTCTTCTATTTGGTTTCTTCTGTTATACATGTTGTTACTGCTTTCTCTGTTGACTGTTGTTTTTCACTGTATACCTTACCAAATGAGGGCATAGATTCCCCACTGACTCACCAAGGCCCTCGCTGCTAGTCGGAAGCCTCTGGCGTTCGGGGAAACACGCTTGAGGTCATGTGGCGAACCGGGTACGGGTAACCAGTGGAGGGGCTCTATATTCGGGTCGTTACATTAATCATAAAATTTCATCAAATTAAGCATAAACATAAACAATATCAAAAAGCAATGAGATTATCTCAATAAACTCTTATAACTTGGTAACTTGTGTTCATACACTCCATGAAAGAAAAGAAAATTAAATAAAGATTTAATTATAATTAAAATAAGTATAATCATGAAATATAGTTTATAATGGAAGTATATAAACATTTAAATGGAGTTTAGGTTCACAACAAAACATGAGTCTCAAAGAAGGCAAATTGAGACAAAACAGTTTTACTAATTTGGAAACTTCTTAAAGTTAAACCCCATGAAATAAGGATCATAGAAAGGATATTTTAAAACCAATAAATTTATTTAGAAGATACATATAATAAAATCATAGACATTATATACACCACACAAAAGGAAAGAGTAGTGAACATAGCTTGTATCCCACATAAATTAAAAGTGAGATGAAATCCCCTTACCTTGTGTCTTGACTCTCTCCATACTCGTACAAGATTCCTGTATAATACATATAAGTTTATTATACATCTCATAAATAATCATATTAATATAAATAATATTATATATGGTTGTATTATGAACTTATATTACCCAATTGTTAACGATTCTATGTTAAAGTTTTACTTTGGGTAAAATTCGTTTTGTTCTTTGCATTTGTCTTAATTTTTAATATCTTTGGTCCCTATACTTATATCATGATTCCATAATTTAAACCATGATATAAATATCAGGTATATAAATTATATTTTTATTATAATAATCTATATAATATAGAATTATGAAATCGAATACAACGTTCATGGAGACGGTAAGCCGTGCATACGCATGAACGTTGTTTCCCTCTTTATTGTCGCATTAAAATAATGTTAGTAATGACATATATATATATATATATATATATATATATGTATAATTATTAAATTAATATTCAAATATAATATATATAATATAATTTCATTAAACCCATCCTTAGTAAATTCCATGTGGTGTGTGAACGAATCATATCGCTTTGAGGGGGAGATATTCCACACTTCCTCAAACAAGATTATTGTATTAACACCAAATGGAAAGTAAAGAGATTTGTGTTGTAAAAGGAATGAAGAAAAATAATACATATTAAATATGATATATGACATGTATAAATATATTTTCCATCATAATGTCCACCATAATTGGTGTAAAAGGATAAATGGACAATCATCGTTTTGTGAGCCAGTAGTTCGCCATACACAGAAACAGTATGTTCAACATCCATTAGATAGAGGTGTGTATAATTTTAGGTCATAAAAATTATATAAAAACATCATATTATGTGTATTATATTTTTTTTCACACAATAATTCAATAAATAGAGTAAAGGGGGTAGAGAATTAAAATATAGGAAAAGAGTTTGAGAGAAGACGTTACCTCTAAATTAGGTAACTCCTTGTGGTTTGTGCCAAAATAATTCCTTGAGAGGCTTTATGACCTAGGGGTGGATTCAAGGTAGAAGGTAGGATTTTTGAGAGGATACATTGGAATATATTGTATGAACCTAGAAGTTTTTATAGGTGTGATGAATGGGTAGATGTGGTGGCCTTTTATTGGGAAGAAAAAGGAATCACTTAGAATATCTTGAAACAAGTTATGTGTGAACATGTTATTACCTAAAAAAATTCTTACCAAACTAACCAAACTAAATAATTGAAGGTTTATGGACTAAATATGTACATAAAATGGGTCTTGGACATGTTTATAGGTCATATGGGCCCTTAATTTTAACGTTTAGTCTCTTATTAAGATTAATTTGGCCTTAATTGATGTGATTATTTTTAATCACTTTTACTAATCATTTTGGTCAAAAATTAACATGGTATTATTAGAATCTAAATATTAGAATGAATAAAAATGTGTATGTAATATTTTTTAAATTAAATTCACATAAACCTAAAAATTAAGATGAGTTCTAATCCCATAGACGAGACGAAATAATAGGGTTTTAACATAGGAAAAAGTTCAAATGTTTGTTAAGAATTTATTTTCAGTTTAAATGTAAAATTGATTATAATGGATTAAATTTTATTAATATATGTAATATTTATATAATTTTAACTTAAATTTTTTTAATATCATTTAGTATTAATAATTAATTTGACAAAAGGTGGTTTTTAACTAAAAAGCAGTATTTTTTCACTATTCATCAAAAAATGAAGTTTCTTAGAAAAATCCCAAAAATTTAACCTAGGATAATTTAGACATTTTGAATTAAAAAATAAAGTTTATTTTATAAAATTAAATTTATAAATTTGTATAAAATTACTTTCATTATTAGAATCAGTTCATTTGAGAAAATGATGTTTTTAAACATAAAAGGACTTTACCAAAAAATCATATATTTCATCATCAATATGTATTATTTATATAAAAAAATTGTAGAAAATATAAATATTCATATAAGTATTTTTAATAGCTAAGTTATAATTATCTCCTTTAGATTATAAAAAAACAGGTTGTTTCATAAAAACTCAGTGTTGCGTGTATCGTACGCTAAGTCAATATTGCATGTAAAAGTAATCATTGACTTAGTGTATTTCAAGATATAAATGAAAATTTAAATTTAATTGAAGAAACATAACAGGTCTTTAAAAACTTGGTGTGTTACATTCTACCCCCCTTAAAATGAATTTCACCCTAAAATTTCATCACTCAAATAAAAAAATGAGGATACTTTTCCTTCATCATACCCTCATGTTCCTACACAACTTCCTCTATCTGGTGATTTTTGCACAAACATTAGACCTAGAGAGTGGCCTTGTTTTGTAGATATTTCAATGAATGGTTCATAATTTCAATAGGTTGTTCCTCGTAAGAAAGATCCTGCTCCAGTAGTGTGACCATTGAGTTCAGTACATGTGATGGGTTAGGTACATATTTCCTTATAAGAGATACATTGAACACATCATGGACTTGAGAGATATTTTGAGGAAGTGGAAAGAGATATTCTGTAACGCCCCGACCCCAGCTACCCAGAGCCGGTGCGTTACTTCGTAACATTGGCATGATCACAAAAGATCAAGTCTCGAAAGACCGATTAGTTTAGTAGCCTTGGAAACACTAGATACATTTGTAAACGTTACATTACATCATAAAGTAAACAAAAACAACAACAACATATTGTCTTCATATCCCCTCAGACTATCCCTGCAGGTCATTCATAATATACTTCTTCAAATCCTGGAAAACATTAAAACATTGAAAGGGGTGAGCTCAGATGCTCAGTAAGGATAACAATATTGCGGAAGCTTTCATAAATAAACATTAACATTTAAGGCAATGTATAACTAAAACAAAAGCCTTTTAAACTTGAACTTCAACATAATATGGCAAAAGTAAAATGAGATAATTCCATTCACTTCTTCACATGGATATTCTACTGGCCGAATAATCACATGCAATATCAATAACCACTTTCATAATGAGGGAATGCATAATGCCAGACTATCATAACCACGTAGTCAAGGCCTCGTGCCAAGACTACAAATAAGATTTTGTCAAGGCCTCGTGCCAAGACACTAGTTTGTCTCATGAGACCTGCCGATGCATCGAGGAGCTATAACGGGCTCCACCCGTCACTTATTAAGTCCAATGCATTCCTCATATGAATAGGTTTAAACATATCATAAACCATAACATAATCGTATCACATAAAACATGCATAAAGGAAACATAACATTTCCACATTTCAATCACAAGATATAAATACAACACATTGATAAAAACGCTTTCAATACCATTTTCAATACCAAAATAATAGAAAGTTAAAACTTTGTATTTATTTTTCATTAAAAAAATGATGGCTTGTAGAGGAAGCCGAAACTCAAATAATGGTCACGACGGCGGAGAAGTCATTGTCGCCACATAAGTACGGAAAGAAAAACATTCCCTTTTGTCGTTTAGCAAAACGCTTCGTATAAAAAGATTCCTTTTGAATATCCGTAAAAGTCAAAGGGGGTTTATACACCGTATAAAAGAAATTTGTGTATAAAACAAAATATGCCTCAATGAAAGGAGATTGAGACGAAGTCCTTAAAAAGATCATTTTTAAAATAAAATAGATATATTATGTGTATTCACTATAGGTACACATAAAGAAAGTAAAAATACAAAATAGGACATAATAACATCATGACATAATTTGAAAGTAGGAGATTAACCCAAAGAATGGAAGTTGGGTTAAGAAGTTCCCTTACCTTGTGTCCGACTTGACTCAACCGTTCTTTAACCTCCTGAATAATAAACTAGAGTTAATATATACCTTATTAAGAACCATTTTCAACTTCATTATCCTTATTATATCACTTATTACAATGATATGAACATTATGTAATTATTTAAGTTAATAACGGTCGTTTTGTCGATCTTTGGTACTTGAGTCAACAATAAGCTTCTTATAATTACAAGTTGTTTATGTGGTGAAATATCCATTATATACAGAATTATATTCATGATTTAGATGTCATATATATCTTATATATCCATTATATACATTCATTTATAATATTACGTAACATTTAGAGGTAAGAAATGAAATGCACCGTTCATGGAGACGGTAAGCCGTACGTACGCATGAACGCTACTTTCATTTCAATTTCATATTTAATGGAACTAAATCATAATGATATAAATGTATAATATAATTCCAGTATAATATAGTGTATAATACCATTTACTCCATCCTTTATACATCCCACATATGGCATTAACGATTCAAATCACTTTGAGGGGGCGGTAGTCCGCACTTCCTAAAATGAAATTATCGCGTTTTACCCATAATGGAAATCATAAAGTATGACATAAATGAGAAATACAGAAGCATAAGTAAAACATAAACAAATTATAAATCATATATAAAAATAGTGACATCTTAATGGCCACCTTTGAAGGTGTTATATGAGTGTTGAACAATCATCGTTTCGTGAGGCAGAAATTCTCCATCCACAGAAACCGTATGTTCTTTAACCATTAGACGAAGGTGTGTGTAAGTGTAAACCAAATCCTTATCATAACAACATCCTAGTATATTTTAGGTACTGGTGTTGTTACAAAATAATGGAATGAAAAGAGTTTAGGGGGTTGGAGAAGAAAAATAAAACAAAACAACATTTGAAAAGACATTACCTCAAAATCGGGTAATTCTTTTTGATTTGAGCCAAAGGCTTCCTTGGGAAGAGTTCTTCCCAAAGTGATGATTCTAGGAGTAAGAGGGGGAAGTTGGGAGAGTATTTGGGTAGAGGTTGGCCGAGCCAAATGGCTTGAAAGTGTAAATGAAGTGGGAGAGGTGGGGGCCTTTTATAAGTGGAGAGGAGGGGCACTTTTGGAAAGATTGAAATGTTACATTATTTCAAAATGCTTTTCGGATTCTAAAGGTCCCACACTTATATAATTCGAGGCTAAGGTGATAAGGTTTCGAAATCTCCTCATCCAATTGGCTTTGGACAAGTGTAAGCCTTGGATTTTGCATTATCTTCTCATTTTATTTAAATCGTTAAATAATGAGGTCATCGCCACATCATAATGATGTCATAAATAATTTAATTTATTTAATGTCTAACAATTATAAAAAAAATACTATGATGTAGGAAATCTTCTTAGCTTTCTAATTAATATTTATAATCAAAATTTGGACTTGTGTAACCCCACTTAAAAATTGTTTTAGTAAACCATTTTATGTTTGTGTCATTTTTTACTTTAACATTAAATAAAAGGTGTTTATGTCATTTTCTAACTAAAGTGGCTCCATGGGGTCCCCAAGTTGACCTATGGGTTGTCTTGGTCGGCCATGACTCATCCAATATGAGTAGGACAAGTGTCATGCTCATCTCATATTATTAAAACATTATTTGTACCTTAAACTACACTAATTACCTCTAATCGCGATTAAGAACTTAAAAGTTACTATTCACCAAAAAAATTATTTTGATCTCATTGAACCACATTTTACTTCTTAATGACAACCATGTATGTCGGATTTTTGAAAATCAAATCACAGAAGTGGTAATATTTCATTTAAACGAAAAATCAGTTATTTAACAACCACTTAGAGGTTTCACTATTCATCAAAAATTGAAGTTTTTCAGAATAAGGCCAAAATTTCACCCTAAGCTATAATTGATATTCCGAATTCAAAAATGATGGCTATTTTACAAAATTCCAAACATAAAAGTTGCATTAATTAATTTTATAATTAATTCCCGCTGTTACGACAAATAGCGTGTTTTCAAGAAACAATTTATATCAAAAGATTGGCAATTGTTTATGTCCAATTTCAATGTTAAATTAATTCTAATGACCACCATTGGATAAAATGGTAAAAATATATTCTAATTATACCTTAAAACCACTAAATAGTATAATTTATCACAATAAATTATTTTGATTAAAAAAGTTGTTTTAAAGTATTTTTCACTATTCATAAAAATTAGTTCTCAGAAAAATACCAAAAATTCAACATAGGCTAATTTCGATATTAGGAATACAAAAATGAATTCCATTTTGAAATATAAAATTTATATAATTTTAAAAAGTGGTTATTACTATTCATAACGGCTACTTTGATTTGTCGCGGTGTTTTAGAACTCGAAGTTGCGTACAATGCAAGCTATTGCATTATTGAATGAGAAGCGTATCGTGGAAGCTCGGGGTGTTACATATTCTACTGTCCCGATAAGATCAATAATTTCAAAGGGTCCAATGTACCTAGGGCCTAGTTTCCATTTCTTCCTGAATCTCATAACTTTCTTCCGGGGTGAGATTCATAGAAACAAGTTTTCACCAACTTCAAATTCTAGATCACACCGATGGTAATCAGTATAATTTTTTTTACCAACTTTGAGCTTCCTTGATATGTTTCTTGAATAGTTCTAACTTTCTATACAATTTATTCATTGATCTCAGGTACTAATAGCTTTCTTTCTCCAACCTCATCCCAGAACGTTGGAGATCTACATTTCTTCTTCTAAAGGTATTCATATGTTCCATTTGAATGCTTGAGTGAAAGATATTGTTGTAAGAAAGCTAAAATATAGGAAGGTGTTGATACCAACCACCTTTTAAATCCAGAGAACAATATATCATCATATCCTCTAGGTTTTTAATTCTTCTTTTATACTGTCCATCTATTTGAGTAAGATAAGAAGTGATGAAACTCAATTTTGTATCAAATTATTTCTTAATACTTTGCTAGAACTTTGAGGTAAACCTTGGATCCTTATTTGATACAATAGAATGTGGTACACCATGAAACCTTACCACTTCCTTAATGTATATTCTATCAATATGATCAAGAGATAAATCTTATCTGGTGGAAATGAAGTGTTCTGACTTAGTAAGGCGATCAACTACCACCCATATAGTATTAATCCTTTTAGAGGTTTTGGCTAGTCCAACAACAAAATCCATAGTGATGTTCTCCCATTTCAATTATGGTTTGGGTAATGGATGAAACATCGCTTTAGAATTTTGTCTTTTATCCTTAACTTTCTAGCATATCAAACACTGAGATACAAACTCCATGATATCTCTTTTCATACCATCCCACCTGAAGAATTATTTTATGTCCCTATAAATCTTCGTACTTCCTGGATAAATATAGAATGAGGAACTATGAGATTCCTCTAGCATCTCATTCTTCAAATCTGGCATGGAAGGAACACATAAATAGTTTTTGTACCTTATCATTCCATCCTGATCAAGGTTAAACTCAGGAACATTTCCAACCTTATTTTGTAGTTATCCATATTCCTAATGTGACTCCTTAATCTTCACTTGGATAGAGGGTTGAATATTAATTTGAAAAAGATAATATTTTTTCCATTGCTTCAGGATTTCTAGATCCATACTTTACAAGATCAGAAATATTAGATCATTTGTGATCCTCATCATAGATAAGCTAGCATGAAATTTTAGACTCAAAGTATCAGCCACAATGTTCGCTTTCTGAGGGTGGTAATGTACTGAGTAATCATAATCCTTTATCAACTCTAACCATCTTCTCTGGTGCATGTTGAACTCCTTCTGTGTGAATATATAGTTCAGACATTTATGATCGGTATATATATCACACTTTTCTCCATAAAGATAATACCTCTGTATCTTTAAAGGAACAATTACTGCTACTAACTCAAAATTATGAGTTGGGTAATTTTGCTCATGAATCTTGAACATTCATGAGGAATAGGATATAACCATTTTATTTTACATAAGATCATATCCTGATACCTTATTGGATATGTCACTATAAATTACAAACCCTTTTCCCCTATAGGGAAATGTAAGCACAGGTTCACTGAACAACCTTCTTTTCAGTTCCTTTGAAATTTTCATCACATTCATCTATCCAGAGGAAATTAACACCCTTCCGAGTTAACATGGTTATAGGATTATATATTCAGGAGAAATTCTCCACAAACCTTCAATAATATCCAACTAAGCCAAGAAAGATATGGATCTCAATCACTGTGGTTGGTCTAGGCTGGGTTTTAATAGACTTCATCTTTGATGGATCTATTACTATAACATATTTTGAGATTATGTGACTCATAAATGAAACATTTTCCAGCCAATTTTTTTCTTATAACTTCTCCTTACATAGGGTCTTCAGTACATTTATCAAGTGATCTTTATGATATTCCGTTCTCTTTGAATAGATAAGAATATCATCTATAAAGACTACTACAAACTGGTCAAGGTAATCTCTAAAGACTCCATTTATTAAATCCATGAAGATAGTAGGATAATTAGTAGGACCAAAATACATCACTATATATTATTAGTGACCATACCTTTTATGGACTGTCAACTTGAGTATATCCTCCTTCTTCACCCTCAATTGATGATATCCAGAATGAAGGTCAATCTTGGAAAAGCATTGGGCTCTGTGTAGTTGATCAAACAAGCCAGCAATACAAAGAAGAAGATACTTTTTCTTGATTGTGATATTTTTTAAATACCAATAGTCAATGCAGAGTCATGTTGGTCCATCTTTCTTTTTCAAAAAAAAAGAAATGGTAGACCATAAGGTGACACAATTTTTTGAATGATTACCTTATAAAGGTTTTCTTGGAGTTTCTTATTCAATTACTATAACTTGATCGAGGCCATTCTATAATAAGTCTTTGAAATTGGTGTAGAACTAGGTGTGTATTCTATTGAGAACTCAACTTCACGTTTTGGTGGAAGAATAAAATACTCTTTCATAAAGACATCCAAAAAATCCCAAAAAATAGTCATATCATCAATGTCAATATTCCCCCCAACCATTTGAGATAAAGAACCCTTTTTAATGGGAATTAAGACCCATACACTGGATGTAATCTCCACAGGAATTTCATACATATTTTCACATTGATGGATGATCATTGGGGGGTATGAAATATTAAACATAACTTCACTTCTTTAAAAATTGATAAGGTATTTATGAAAAGAAACCCAATCCATTCCTAGTATGACATCAAATTAGAACAAAGGAAGAATGTTAATATTTACATGAAGTAAATTCAGAAAAACTTGAACCAGATAGAATCATAGACTTGAGTTGAAATCATCACACCATTAGGGGTTTGCACTACTAATTCCACCTCGAATTATTTTGGAGGAATCTTAACACCCTTAAAAATTCTTTAGATATGAAAGAGTGGGTTTATCTAGAACCAGATATGAAATTTGTAGTTCTATAGTGGATGGTAAGTGTAATTTTCATCTCACTGTTATCACACCCCTCATTAGATATAGCGATTGCATGAGATTTTCCCTTTTCCCTCAACATATGAGGTTTCTAGCATTGATAATCATCACTAAACCTTGGGTTTGGATATTATTTAGCATAATTCCCATTCTCCTTACACTTGTAGCACTAAATTGTGGGAGGTTCATTCTGTGTTGATCTATATCCATTAACCCTTTTAGCCAACTTCTTCTCATCACCTCGACATTAAATTCCTGATGGACATCCTTTTTGAACTTGAAACTTTTATTAGACTCCATATGGAAATTTATTCCATGTTTATTCCAACACTTAAAGAATAAAAGAAAATTCATCTTCTTTTCTAAATGTTTTTAGATTTTCTTTTAAGCTCCATCTTTCTATTCTTTTAAAATCCATGAGATTGATATGTGACTCCTACCTCCATTTCAACCTTGATTTCACAATGCAAAATATCTTCGTAGCTAATAAACTATCTTATGGACAACGAACTTTTGAGACTTTTCTTTAACCCACAAAAGAGCCCATCAACATTACTTTTGGGTTGGATGATAATTTAGGAAGTGTACCTCACAAGTCTTATGAAATTATCCTCATAGGTACCAAAAAACTCATCATCCTTTTCTTCAACTTAGGGAACTCTTTTTCCACCATGGTACAAATAAATTGAGTAAATTACTTATTGAAAAATAAGTTCTTTAACATGTCCCAAACCATAGATTCAATCTCATCATGTTGGCTCGTATTCTTGATTAGAGTCCACCAATGATATACTTCACCTTCTAACCAATAAACATCCAGAATGAATTTATCATGCTCCAAACACTGAAGAATGAAGAATATATTTTCAGTGGAACTAATTCATTGTTAATAATCAAGTTTTTCAGGAGACCCTTTGAAAAAAGGTGGATTTTTCCTCATGAAAGACTCAACGGAATGATGTTCCCACCTTTTCTCATTTGGAAGTCCACCATGATTCATAGCTTGAGAAAGCTGTGTGAGCATAAAAATTGGGTTTTTCAATCTAGCTCCAAAAGAATTTGGTTTTTCAGGCGGAAAATAATTTCATTGTCTATCACAATCTCCATTAACAATGTTCCTTTAGGTTCCAATCATTGACTAAAACCAAAATCATAGAGTAAGAAATAATTATCATAATGAGGAACCACATAATCAGGAAAAATAACTTATATCATGTCTAACTTATGACACCTTTCTTAATCTATGACACCTAAGGTTTCTCATTGGTTATTCATAGCCAAATTATATTTTAATTCTTTATAATGGTTCGTGAAGAGTTTGTGAATTCCCAAATCATATCTCCCGAGAGTGTCAAACTAAGTGTGTAGCAAGACCTGTTGTCATATATTGGATTAACCCAAGTCAAGCCCATAACATCTTTTTGTCATTGTTAAACCCAAGAAAATATGTGATAGCTCTACATACACATGTAATATCTAGACCGGGATGTATTACTAGGAAACCACTCAATCTATCCTTCACCAAAATTCCAGTACATTCTCATTTACTTTTCCTTATCCTTAAACGTATCCCTATACATGACCTTAGGGTCCTCACTAATATTTTATCATCTTAGTTTTCAAAGGTTAATTAAACTTTTCCTATAATATCAACTATAGAGACCTGTGCTTTTCAAACATTAACATTATATAAATTTTTTTAAAAACACAAAACATTACACAAATAAACACAAGAAGACCATACTAGTATAGTTCCTTTGGAAACATGGAATACATAAACAATGATCCATATGTGAGCTATATTATGCCCCATTGAGTTCTTATTGACTAGAAACATTCTTAAACACCTCAAACATAATACATATCCTCACAAAATAGGGAAGAAAACATAAAGAGGGGTGAGCTCAAAAATCAGTAAGGGTAAACAAAGAAGACATGCAAGCATAAACATGAGCGTAAGTGTATGAGAATGTGATAATAAAAATAGAAGACCATACTCTGCATATCAAATATCATATACATGAATCATGACATAAAGCTTGGAAGTTCATGAGACATGAATAAAAAGGAAGTAAAGGACATAATCCATGAAAGAATAACATAGGAGTAAGACATAGAATTGTGGAAAGTATGTAAGCATATAATGATTTTCATAGTAGCCAATTCATCGCCGCCAATACCGTCTTAGTACTATGGGTTCACTCCCCATACAATTATATTAGTCGTGGTTCACTCCTATGGCCATCATAGTAGCATGAGTTCACTACTCATACCTTATTAGTAGTCATGGTTCACTCCCATGGCCAACATAGTGGTCATGGTTCACTCCTAAGACTATCTTAGTTTATCTCATAAGATATAAAACATTACCCAATGAATTGGAGGGAGATATAGGTCCCACCAATCACATAATGAAATCATATATACATGTTCCACAAGATCATAAATAATAATACAATATCCCATGAAATGAAATGAGTATCATAAAAATGTAAACATATCATAACCTATGTAAAGAGGAAGGTGTCATAATAATTTCATTATACACATAACCCATGAAAATAAGTGGGTTTCCAATTCATATAACCCATGATAGATAAATGGGTTCTATAAAATCATTCCATAAAAAAATACATTAAAAGAAAGAATAGGAATGTAAACATTAAATAATATACTAATAAAGGAATGAGTAAAACCAATGGATGTTTCTTAGATGTGAAATAATTTTTAAAGATATTTTAGAAACATTTTTTTTAGGAAAACATCATTTATTCTTTGAAAAATATTTTTTATTACATAAAAAATTTTGAAAACCATATTATTTGAAAATAGATTTGAGAACTTATAATGGAATATTTGAAAACAATAAAACATTTAAAAAATAATTTTACTTGATAATTATTTTCAAAGATCTTTTGAAATCATTTTGAAAACATTTTTCAACACATGGTTTTGAAAAAAATAGATTTCTGACCGAAGAGAGAGACAGTCATATTTTACATAAAAAACATTATATTAAGTAACAAAGAGTGGGGGAAAGGTACTAAAAATAAAGGATATAATTAATAAATAGTGGATAAGGAAAATCATGCATATTCTTTGGATATGGATCATAATATTTCATCAAGGGAAACATAAACAAAAATAATATCGAAAAGCTATGAGATTTTCAAAATAAAATCTTATAACTTGGTAACTTGGGTTCATACACTCCATGTAAGAAAAGGAAATTAAATTAAGTTTATAACATCATTAAAATAATTATATCATGATATAACATGTAAAATTGAAGTATTTACACCTCAAAATTGAGTTTAGGTTCATAACAAAACATGAGTCTCAAAGAAGGCAAACTGAGACAGAACTATTTTACATATTTGGTAACTTTTTAAAGTTAAACCCCATGAAAGAAGAATAATAGATTTGATATTTTAATAAATTTAAATTTATTTAAAATATACATAGAATATAAACATGGTCAGTAAATATACCACATAAAATTAAATAGTGGCAAACATAGCTTGTATCTCACAAAAATTACAAGTGAGATGAAATCCTGTTACCTTGTGTCTTGACTCTCTCCGTACTCGTACAAGATAATTGTATAATAAATATAAGTTTATTATAAATATTATAAAGAAGAATATTCTTATAAATAATACTATATATTGTTTTATTATGACCTTATATTACCTACTTCTCAATGATCCTATTTTAAAGTTTCCCTTCGAGTCAAATTCGAATTGTTCATTGCATGTGTCTTAATTTGATACATCTTTGGTCCTTATACATATATCATGATTTAAGAATGTAAAAAATGATATAAATATCAGTAATATACAGTATATATTTATTATAAAAATCTATATAATATAAGAGTGAAAAATATAATACACCTTTCATGGAGACGGTAAGTCATACATATGCATGAACGCTATTTCCGTCTTTATTGTCATATTGAAAGAAAGTAAGTAAAGAAATATGTATATGTATGTATCTATATATATGAATAATTATTAAAATGGAATTAATATATAAAATATATCATTTATTTTTATTAAAACCATCCTTAACACATTCCATGTGGTGTGTGAATGAATCACATCACTTTGAGGGGGCGGTAGTCCATACTTCCTCAAATGAGATTATCGTATTAACACCAAATGGAAAGTAAAGAGAGTTGTTTTTTAAAAGGAATAAAAAATATTAAATACATATTAAATATAATATATGAAATATATAAATAGGGTTTCCATCATAATGGCCACCATGATTGGAGGTAAAGAAGAAATGAACAATCATCGTTTCATGAGGCAGTAGTTCTCCGTACACAGAAACAATATGTTCAACCTCCATTATAAGGAGGTGTGTGTAAATTTATGTCATAAAATTTTTATAAAAACATACTAGTATATGTAGGATATTTTTTTGTCACATAATAATAGAATAATGGGAGTTTATATGGTGGAGAAGTAAAATAAAGGAAAAGATCTTGAGAGAAGACGTTACCTATAAATCAGGTAACTCCTTTTGGTTTGGGCCAAAAGGATTTGTTGAGAGAATTTATGACCAAAGGGAGGATTCAAGGTAGAATGTAGGATTTTTTAGGATACATGGGAAGATCTTTTAATAACATAAAATGTTTTAGAGGTGTGAGGAATGGGTAGAGGTGGTGGCCTTTTATAGGGAAGGAAAATGACTCACTTGGAATTTCTAGAAACAAATTAGGTGTGTACATGTTCTTACATAAAAAAATCATAATGAACAAAAAAAACTAAATAATGGAATGAGTATGGAATAAATTTGTACATATTATGGGTGTTTTACAACTTTATAGGTTATTTGGGCCCTTAATTGTAAGGTTTAGTCTCTAATTAAGCTTAATTTGGCCTTAACTACTGTGATTAATTATAATCACTTTTATTAATCATTTTGGTCAAAAATTAACATGGTATTATTAGAATATAAATATTATACTAAATAAAAGGGTGTATTTAATATTTTTTAAATTCAATTCACATGATTAGAAAAATTAAGATTAGTGCTAATCCCGCAGTCGAGACGAAATAACGGGGTTTTAAAGTAGGAAAAAGGTCAAAAGTCTGCTAAGATTTTATATTCAGTATCAAAGTATAATTTATTATAATGGATTAAATTGTATTAATAGATGTAATATTTATCTAATGTGATCTTAAAAAATATTTATAATATTATTTTTCATTAATAATTATTTAGATAAAAAGGCAGTTTTTAACTAAAAAGCAGCATTTTTCACTATTCATCAAAAAATGAAGTTTCTCAGAAAAATACTAAAAATTCACCCTAGGATAATTTATATATTATGAATTCCAAAATGAAATTTATTTTATCAAATTTAATTTATAAATGTATCTAAAATTACATTCATTATTAGAATTATTTTATTTAAGAAAACAATGTTTTTAATCATAAAAAACATTACCAAAGACAATATCTTTCATTATCAATATGTTTTATTTATATAATTTATTTTTATAAAATATTAGTATTCATATAACTATGATTAATGTCTAGGTTATAATTATCTCTTTTAAATTATAACAAAAAAATTTTGTTTTGTAGAAACTCAATGTTGCATGTATCGTACGCCAAGTCGGTGGTGTGTGTAAAAAGAATCTATGACATAGTGTATTTCAAGATATAAATGAAAATTTAAATTTATTCGAAGAAAAAAAGGTCCATAAAAACACGGGGTGCTAAAAACCACATATAGTACCCCTTATCATGTGACTCCCTTGTGTATGGGTAGTGAAATTGAAGAATATGAATTTATTATTGATCATGGGAAGAAGGCATAGAGATTGATTGATCTCTTTATGCAAAGGAGTAGTTTCACCTTCATGCCCTTCCATGGTTTAAAAGTGAACAATGTGCTTGAATAAGGATCATTATCCACACTTTTATGATAATAAATCATTAAAATTATCTTTCACTTCACATAAATTTGTAGAGGTGACGTTATTTGCATTAATTGATGGATTTTCATGTGATGTGAAAAAATAGTGCGTATAGTACATGCAATTATTTGTGAAAAAGGAGTCGACGATATATTTATACTCACACTCCTACGTGAATCACGTGAAAATAAATGGTAGTGAGTTTATATATCATTTAGTATATGCATGTGACAATCAATACATATGTTCACGTGAAAAGATACCTGAAAAATAATCTAGAAGAACATATTATAATATAGATCATAATTGAATGTACTATTGTTTCAAATTCCATTAAAATAATGCATGAAGTGTGATTGATTTAAGGATAAAGTGGGTAAAATTATCAGAAGATATTACATCCAAGTTGACAATGTTTGAGAATTCAATAATATAGACTGAGCTGACGTTGTGGATGATCTTTCTTGTATATATTATTCTTGAAGAAATTGTGTGAATTTATTGCACACAAAATATTTAGGATGGGAAATTCACTACAGAATACCCAAGAATTTGATATAGTGAGGATAGATAAAATTTATAGTGTATTTATAGATTCTTCTATTGATCATTCATATAGAGAAAAGTAGTGGGCCTTTGTGAATGTAATCTTTATGATTCAATATAAGTCGAAGACCAATAGATAAGGAAAAATATATTTAGTTGATGAAAAGTCATCCAATGAAGTAGAGATATCTTGTTTGGTGTGTTTACTGAATATATTTGATGAATTGGTGTTTATAGTATAAAAAATTCCTTTATAGACTGGTGGAACAAGTATAAAGACCACCACTATCTAAGGGTGATTGTTTATTTCATATATAATCATTGTGTTCCAATTATAGGAATTTTTAATTTCTACAAAGATACAATGATAAGAGAATCTGTGAAATAACTACATGTTGATCATGGAAATAAGTAGGTCTTTGTACCAAACCTTGTAAAAAATCATTGTGTACTCTTTTCTTATTTTCATTTCTTGTGTTTTTAGTTATTAAGAGAACACAATAGATCAATTCCCATTAATTGGGAAAGAGGTTCGAGATTAAAAGGTGTTAATTGAAAAGAAAATAAATTCAGTTAAAAGTTGTGAAAAATAATTCACCTCCTCTTAGTGTCCCTATACGATCCATCAAGTCTCTATATAGATATAGATGTAGATCTCTGGGATTCTCATACAAGATTAAGGAATTCAAATATTTCCAAATATATCATTTATTTTTTTTAAATTCAAGGAAACACTATTGTGCAACACGATCAAAATTTTCAACAAAAGAGTGAGAAATTTCTTTATAAACGTGAAAAGAAGTTGAGTAAATTAGATTGAGTGAAATGGGTTGGTGATGATTTTAAATAATTCACTATTGGGGGTGATGATATAGATTCCTTAGTAAATATGAGGATGACTATAAGTAGAGATAAAATCAATGAAGATAATATCACTAGAGACTAGACAACTGCACTGTAAATAATAATAAATAAGACTCTATAATAAATTCCACCATTATCTTAAGTATATCCAAATTTCATTGAATTGGATACTAAGGATTTGATTTGGGTCAAAGTGATACATGAAATGATTGAAACATTCAATTGGAATTTTATTACAAAAATTATTCCAATGAAAAAGTATAATAATGTTATAATAATGAAATTATTTTTCCATAAAAAACACAATAAATATTAGAATATTATTTGGAATAATTGGTGACTTGTTTTTAAGGGATATTCCAAAATCAATGGAACCGATTTCGATGAGAAATTTTATTCAATGGAATATTTTAAAATGTTTCAACTATTCTTTCTTATAGCAGTGTAAAGAAGATTAAAGGTGTTCTAAATTGATATCAAATCAGTATTACTTAATGTATTCCTTGATAAATAGGTTTATTTTGAATAAAAATATTTTTATTATTATTTATGAATATGAGAAAATTATTTTTGGTTGAAGAAGTAATTACACAGTTTGAAGTAATAAACAAGGGCTCAGTACTCTAGACTTCATCAATCTTGGAATTTTTTTTGATTATAACATAGAGAATTTGACTATAATCATAACATCAAAAGTGATAATAATCAAAATATTAGGATGATAAATTATATGGATGATATCATATTTAGATGAATGAATGCTAGAAACTTCAAGAATTTTATGAAATTTGTGAGGTGTGAGTTCAATATGATATTGAATAAAGAATTTACATTTTTCCTTAGCTTGTATGTGATATAAAAAGGCATGGTAAATTTATTAATGAATCAAAATATTCCAAGAGGAATATAAAAATATTTGTAATGATAGAATTTAAGGCTATTAAAACATTGATGGATGCCTATTTAAAATTTTCATGACATGAAAATGGAAATGAGGTTGATGTGATGGATAGTACATAAATCTGAGGACTATTGTGTGTAACAATGAAAAGTCCTTGAAATTTCCTTTACAACTTTATTAGATAAATGGTACCAAAATTATTTTAAGTAAATCCAATTAATAGTAAAAATGATAATATGGTATATCAAAGGCATGTTGTATTATGATTTTCTATTCAATCAAACATCAATAATGATGTTTTTGGGATTTATCGATGCATATTGTGATGGTATAATGGTTGATAATAATTCATCATCGGGTGGTGAAATTTTACAGAGTGATTTGTGTATTTATTGTCTAAGAAGGAAGTAAAATTATATCTAGTTTAGCACTGTATAAGTGTAATAAATAATAGAAATTCATGTATGTACCCAATTTCCATGGATGAAGAGAAAACTTGAGGATATCAGAGTTTAAGTGAAATATACCATTAAAATAATGTGTGATACCTATAAATACCCTAATCTCGCTAACCATTTAACCTAATTATAATTCACATTTTTTGTTCCCTTTTTAGTGTGTTTGAAACTAAAGGGTAGTTTTAAGAAGAATATAAAAGATTATAGAAAGGGGGATAGTGAAGGGGAAAACCCCTTGGATCTAGGAATCAAGCCTCTTTATTAAAGAAAAAGAAAAAAGACATTAATCCCTTTTGAGTTCACTTTTGAGTTGGGTAAGGTAAAACCAATTACAAGCCCGTAGACCCAATGGGACAAAACCCATTAAGAGACACGCACCCAAAGCATCAAATGACATGACAGAAGATCCGTGGGAAAACCCATTAAAAGTGAAAAACATCACCAGATCTTGTGCCGTTGTCAACCCCGCTGCAGCCCGAAGCCCCGCCAACGATGACTACAGCATGCTGTGATGACCGCCACTCCAAAATTCCCATTACCAGCCCTCGGAGCTATCCACAGCCATCAGCACACAAGATCTGGTTTGAAACCAGATCTGAAATCGCAAGGCCGAACACCGCTCCGATTCCCAGCCCGAAGCCAGCGAAAAACTTTCATCATTTTCGAGTTCATTGCAAATCGCATCTTCAAGCCGGCAGAGAACTCGGCAAGATGTAGATGCACAACATTCATCTTCAAACTACCTCAGTCAGACCTAGGGCTCGACATTCACCGAAGGAAAAACACACCTGGAAACGAAGCTTCTCCAGAACGGATCTTGTCGTCTCCTTCAGCGTTGGCAGCGGCGCCTTCACCTCAATGGCGAGATTCGGTCATTTGACGCAGCAAATCGACATACGCCTCGACGTCATCACCAAAGCAGCGGGTAAACGACAACATCCCCATCTCCTTCACCGTCTCTACTGAAATCCAACACCCAAGCCGAGCCAAAACCTCCTTGCCCTCGCTGTAAGACGTCATCGCCCGAAGCCAGAGAGAACCACGAAGCCTCTGTGCGGAACCGCGGCCTAAGGAAAGCCGCTGAAGCCAAAACCCGGAGACGCCGCCACCTTGGACCCGCCATCTCGCCAAGAGCCTGCGCCGACCCCAATAACACCGCCAGAGACCTGCTTTCCGCGCCGAAGGAAAAACCCTAGGGCGCCCCCGAGAGCAGAGCTCCCGAGATCGCCCTTCAAACCCCTTGGGTCTAGGGACCAATGGGTAGCTGGTGGCCCTTCACTTGGTACCCTATGGGGATTTAAAGTTTATAGGTGGATTTGTTAGAGACATCATGTGTTGGTGTATTCTAAAAGATATATGATATAACCCAAGAAAAAATCCGTTAAATAAGATAAATTTATTTCTTTTTACACCTAATATAAACAAGAATAAAGGGGAATCATAATTAACCCAATTTTTATAGGATTTTATCCTCCCATTATGTCCCCATATCCATCTTCCTCCTCTCTCTAGTATTCATCATCACACCTTGATCTAGGAGTATTTAAACTATAGTGGAATCCTTCTTCCAACTAGATATGGCCATGTATCACAAAAAAATCCTCTTTCTTTGTTTTCTAGGATGGTATCATCTGTAAACTATCCTTTACCACTTTTAACGATCATTGAATCTTTATAATATATTGGGTTTCATTTGGAATAGCTGTTAAAAAACGTTTATTTGTGTGAATATTGTGTAAATACTTGACTATGATTACTATATTATCTTTCCCATAATTTTAGTGGTGGTTTCTAACCTAAAATAAATGTTAGGTGGTTTCTTTTGAAGTGTGTCAAAATACTCATACCTTTTAGACACTGAGGAAGCTACAACATCTATTCATAGTAGGCATACCCCTCTTCCCTCCTATAATCCTTAATGGTGAAGTTGGTATGAGTACATTGTTGATTGGATTTAATTGAAATTAAATGTTTTAATGTTAATAAAAATTTTGATTTATGTTTTTAAATTATAAAAATAGTTTGTGTTTACTTTAAATTTATTTTTGTATTATGCATTAATTTGATGATTTTTCATCTTTCTCATATCTTGATATTATTTATAGGATAATGAAAATATTTAATTTTTTCCTACAAATAATTTTTAAAATAGGAAAAAATCATGTGGTATTTTATTATTTTATATTTGATTATAAGATTATGCCATTGTGTAACTTGTTTAGTCGTTACTTCTCAATAAGTATTATATGTATTGAAATGAGTGTTAGTGATAATTATACATATTTTTCAAGATGAAAGCACTGGTTTGGAGGAACAAGATGGGATAGTCTTATAGTGACTTGGCATTGTATATCCCTTCCAACTTTCGACATGGTGAGAAAAGTCCCTAACTTTATATACCATTTCCCTTCCCACACAATAGGATAATGCCCCAAATTTTTTTATATAATAATTCAATTGGAAATACATGCCTACCATAAACTAGAAATCATATCATTCTCTATTAAAGTATTTAATCAAATTTAAGGACCTTCCTTCTATTAGGAGTTATTCACTTTAGTTATATATATTCTTCATTATAATATAATAATAATGTTGATTTCTTTTCTTTCATTCTTGATTTTATACTATAAATATACTATGTAATGCATGAAATTATGTTTATAATATGTTTATAGGGGTGGGATTGAGATAATCTACCAATTTACCACACTCACATTCTTTAAGTTCCCCTCCAGGATGTGTAAATATATCATTTTACATGGTTAAGGTATAAGAACAACATTGAAGTATAGAATTTATTACCTTATGGACTATGGGGGAAAAAGATCTACTTTTTAGACCGTCCTAGTGGGTTTATGGAGTTGATACATGATGTATATCCTTATTTTTTTATATAGAGTTTATAGAGGATATATTCCCACATTTTCTTCTTAAGGCTATGTTTGTTAGGTTCGTTATGTTGACAATGCATTCTTGTTTATTTTTTTGTGTCTCATATATTTTTTTTTGTAAATATTCAACCTTGAAATATAATGTTATCATGTTCATATATATTATTATTCCCATTTTTACTCTATATCTAGATAAATATGTACCTCGATGTAACCAAATATGATTTGGTCATAAATATCCATCGAACCTAATGAACATGATTGATTCTCATTGTGAGTTACCATTTTTTATTTAGTTTCCACTGAGAAAAACCTCCCACCAAACATAAGTTACTTAATCCTTAGAATTTATGAAAGAATATAAATATTGGGAGGTTAAAATAAGTTTTTGTCATGACCCAAACCATTTCTATTTAGGTGGTCAGATTATGGTAATTTGAAAGTGGTATCAAATCCCACTCATTAGTCTCTTAGGTACAATACATGAGATTTTCCAGGAGATAGGATCATAAAGACACAAAAATTAACCCAAAATATGCATATAATTGATAATTATGTTATAATATTTATATATTAGGGGTGTTATAGGTTTTTTTATTTTACATAGTTTCCCTAATTCCACCTATGGATCTTGAGTATCATTAATATTTCTAAGTGTCTCTAGGTTGGAACTTGTAGGAAAACTTGTAATTTTTCATTCTTTTCAATAAATGACTATATTGTTGTAAATATTGATTGAAGGTTTTTATTAAATGAATCATTAAAAATAAGTAAATATTATATATATATGTATATATTTAATTATTAGGTTATTATGAACCAACAATTTAACTTTGTTAGAAACCTTTGTTGACTATAAGGATAATATGATTTATTATTCCTATGTGAATATGTTCTTATTATATTACATATGATTTAATTTTGGTCAAATAATGTGTTACATTACATCACAATTTTGAGAAATAATGCATGACTCTAAGGCCTCACATCCATATGGGTATTGAAAAGTCATGAAGAAATTCGAAAATTTGAAAGAATAGATGATCCATATTTCAAACTAGTAATTTGGTTTGAATTGTGAGGGTTTAACCCCTCATAAGAACCAATTATAACTTGTAATAGAGTTATCTATAGGGTTTAGATATCTTAGGAGTGTATTAGGGCTTTGGGGCTCAGAGATCAGGTTTTTGGAGTTGTAGTCTAGGGTACAAAATTAGTGCATAGTTATTGATTATAGTGCACCCAAATCATGAGATTTGATTAAAGGCAGACAATATTTTGTTAAAACTATCAAAGGGGACAATGAAAACATGTGAAAACAAGAAAAAAACTTTATATTAGTTTATCATGGTTGGGAAATAGGTTTCCATACCATGCACCTGATTATGTGAGATAGAGTATTCTCGATAGAGGGGTTTGTATAATTGGAATACAGTTTGGCCAATCATGCGGCCAAACCCTTAAAATTTAAAAAATTATAAAACACTATTTTTAACTTATGATTTTAAAAGGGTTTAACCTCTTTTAATCTCTCATTTTTTCAGAAGCTGCACACACACCACATCCCTTCCCTCTCCTCTATTCCATGGTGGAACTCCTTTATACATGGTCTGAATTAACTTTTATCTAAAACACTGGGAATCTTGAGACATGTTTAATTTTCCTCTTATATATTTTAATCCCTTTTTACTTTTTCAAGTGTTCCCAAGACATTTATGGATGTTATGACCTATCATCAAGGTATTTTATTGGTTCTTCATTTTTTACTATTTTTTCTCAAACTAGGAGATGATATAGGGCATGTAGGATCCCATGAGGCTATGGTAGGAAGTACCTTTAATTTATCCCATAGTTTCTCTTTTTTTCTCATGTGTTCATAGTACATTCAAGCCAGATTACCCCTTATTTGATCTTATCTAAATTAAATGTTTTAATTTGTGTTTTCCTCACTAAGAGGTCCTCTTTTAAATGCCTTAAAATTTAGGAAATGATAATATCAAGTGGAAAAATCAGTGGGGAAATAAATTTGAAATGAATTGGTCATACTAAAGTCTTATTTGAGTTTTAAATGGGTTAGGAGGATAATTAGTTTGAATTGAAGGTTGTGAAATGGAATTTCGCAACTATCAATTATTATAAATGGTTTTTACCTCTTTGGGCCTAATATATTTTTATCACATGCTAGGTGAAAAGTGTATGAGTTTGGGATACCTTGTATTGATATTATTATTTAAATTATTGGTGTTTTATATTGGTAAAATGTCTTGGTAAATTAAATGGTTTAATCATGAACTACACTTTAAAATTAGTAAATCACTTGGTTAATGGAAATTAGACCCTTTATAGGGTAAATACTAAAGTAAATTAATGTTGGTTGTCATGTTGTATGAAATGGATTGGTTTTAAAAAAAATTTAAATCATGGTTTTGAAATTGGAAATGGAACCTCATATATTAAACTATGAATACAGTTTGTGTTGGCCTTGGGAATAGTGAGAATAAAATGAAATGAATGGTTAATTGATAAAATATTTAAAATAATGCCTAATGCTTAGGAATTTTGGGATGAGATACTTTGAGACTAGATGTAATGTTATAATTGGGAATGTTATTATTAACACATAAATTTCACGTGATACTCGATGTTTGGGAATGGGAGGATGAATAATCATATTCCATGTGATTGATAATTTCTTAGAAAGGCTAGGTGGAGTATCTATACTAGTATAACGTGTCCTTAATTGGGAATTATAGGATGAGTGGTCATATTCCATTGGAGTTCTAGGACGATCCTATGAATTCTCTATGATGATTGATGAATGAGTAATGCTAGATTGGGAGATCAAATTATATGGGAATTCCAAGATGGATGCTCCAATTCCACATGATACTTTAAGTTACTGGGTAATTCTAGGATGATATCATGGAATCCATGTGGTTTTTCATGTTTAGAACAATTATAATGACATGCTCACAGACACCCCAAACCTGGTTAAAGTAGGTATGGTTTATTTTTTTCATGGGCCTTGATATCAAAAATAGTATAACTGACCTTAGGTTTCACTGTGAACCTAGGGAATCAACGGTCATTTTTATTTTTTTTAATATATTTTTTAACTATTAAATGGTTTATTTATTTCACTTCTATATGAAATATATATTAGATTTTTTATTTTAGGGATGCCGTTGTTTGTGTCCTATTGAGTTGTACTCATAACTTGATCAGACCTCTATGGAACTTGGATAATTGAGAAGATAATATTAATTTTCATAGGTACAGGTTTCATTGAAAATACCAATGATTGTTTCTTTACCTATATAGGTTGGACTTGGATGATGAAATTGACCTAGTATCTAGACCAAGTAGGACCCAGGACCATTTGGGGATAAGATTTTGACCTCAGTATAATTTTATTTATTTATTACCTTATATGTATCAACTATCCACATGGGATCTATTTTGGAATGTATGACACATTAATTTATTATTTCATCTGATATGGTATTAATTTTATCAACATTTACCCAGATTAAAAGGTTTATCAAGATGTATATTTGTTTTATTTTATTTTAATCCAATTATTACAATCTGATATGAGGAAATAGTCTCCCCACAGTGCTTTCATAGGACCTCTATACTAGTCAAAAATTTCTGGTGCATGGGGATGCATTCCTGAGGTCATATGGCGAACTAGTCTAGTTACTATTCATAAAGTGAGCTAGGAAGAAATGTTATAATGAATTCAATAAAATTCATATGAAATGTTTTTTGAAATGATATTTTTTTAAGAATTTTGTAACGAAGGGAGTATGGGAATATGGGTTAGACCTAATGTTCCTAATATGGGTTTGGACCTCAAGTTATTATCATTAAAGAGTAAATTGATGGTGATATTGGAATTATTATAGAGTTTTCCATAGTTATGACCACATCCTTACAAGAATGACGGAGTATATGAACATGATCCACTATCTATACCTACTTTAGACTATCATACATTATAGGTAACTTCTCAACTACTATAGTAATTCAATATAGGCATTAAATGAAGAGAACTAAAAACTTCTGGTGTCATGAAAACTTTTTATTTCATTATCCACCAATCAATCAGTGTGATGGTTATTCGTAAGAAATATAATATTGGATCATCTTCATCCACTATATCTTTAAGAGAATAATAACCCTATAAAAACACTGGGTGAGGTTAACTACATTAATATGGGTAGGGGCTACTCATCATTAGTGGGATGTTATGCTTGCGGTGAATAAGGATACAGGTCTTAGCGGATCAACTTTCAAGAGTGATTCTTTATGTAATTCTACCCTCATACCCTACACTGGGTGAAGGTGATCGAATTTATGACACTTTAGCAAGGATCTATGATAATGATAGAGTATGTTTCCATGTGTATGGATATCCTATACTTTTATACATACTTAATTAGTGATGGGGAGTCTATGGAGAGGTTATTTGAAGTGGGTTTGAATAAGAAAATTTAAACCTAATTGATTATCATTAACCAAACTAATTTTTTAAGCTTATTAAGAAGTCTGTTCTTGTAAAAATGAGTTTTAAAGGTGGTATAAGAGAAGTTAGTTCTCTTATAGGTTAGTTTGAAGGATATTCCGAGTCTAGTGGAATAAAGAAACAATATTAAGAGGTGAGAAGTGGTGCCTCTTACAAGGGAAGCCACGAAAGTAGAGCACATTCATCACTTAGTTCTTAGAGACCACTAGTAAAAAATATCAGTTTAGGGATAATGGGAAAGTAAAACCAAACGTAAACTTTGAGGATATTAATTATCACTCATATGGAATGTTCAATAACTTTAAAATATTCTTATGATGTGTTATGTCTAAGAGCATTAAACAATGACCTTAGGAATCTCATGTGTTTTGGGCTTAGTCCGCTACTTAGTTGACTTTTTGTAGATTAAAACCATATTAGATATTAGTTCAGGGAGACAACTATGGAATTTAAGGATGATTATTAGATATACACTCTCTATATAAGTATTTGTATGTTTGGGTTTATTGATGTTCTTAGGTAGGATCTATTTTATAGAGTAGTCCACTACTGAGAATGAGTTAGATACTTCTAAGGATAAAGTTATGACTTTGTCATCTTCAACCATGGATTGTGTTCTCTATAATAATAGTTCCTCACATTACATTATTGATAATAAACTAGTTTCTATCATTAGTATGAAATTGGAGGTTCCACCAGCCAATATAAATGTTATCACACCTCTAGGGAAGAGAATAAAGTCGGTGAAAATGTTTTCATCATGTTAATTTGTAGTAACTATAATAAAAAATATTTTTTATCTTATATTTTTTCATATAAATCCCATTAATATCATTTTGGGGATGGAATGGTTGGCCTAGTTTTGAGAATTTATTGATTATCATGAAAGAAGATTTTCCATCTTATCTCCATCTGGTGTCTAGTATATGCTTTGAGGCGAGTGGGGGATTAAACTAGTTGATAAGTTCTTAATAATATAAAAGTTTGGTTGATCAATTGAAAAATGGATAGCCATATTCTGAGAGCATCAGAAGATATAAGGAAATTGGTTTTTCCTCCAATGGTGGAACATTACCAAGATGTATTCGCATAAGCCTTTTTAGGTTGCTTACGGAGAGAGTGGTAGAATTTACTATTGATATTCCACCATGTACCAAATATATTTCAATCCCTCTATATAATACTACTCCAATTTTATTCAGGGAACTAAATATATAGTTAGAGGAACTATTATGAAAGAAATTACTATATCATTCACCTCTCCATGAGGTCCCATTTATTATTTTTCTAAGAAAGTGGATGAGAATCTATGCCTCTATATAGACTAGTAAAAACTAAACTAGATAATGATTAGGAACCAATATAAATTCCCCATAATAAATGAGCTATCAGACTATAATAAAAGATAAATATGATTTTTATGGTTTTCATAAATTTATCCCATCATCAGCTTTGGTTTAGGATAAAAAAAAATCTGAAAATTTATTTATATAGAAATTATAGTCACGCCGTGTATATGGCCAGACTATTCAGATTGACTAACTATCTAGTAGTGTTCATGAACCTAATGAGAGTGATATCTCATTGTTTCCTAGACTATTTTATCATGTTTTTCGTATATTATATTATGATTTATTCAAAATATAGGGATGTGTATAAATGACATCTGTAATGACCCCAACCCTTCAGGGCCCACCTGGACAATGGAAGGTCAAGCCACCACTACCCTATGCAGACCACTAATAGGCTTAGGGATGGTGAATGGAACCAAGTAGGCATAAAAAAATCATTGGGGGACTTTGAATATGGTACCTATATTCACACACACACACAAACATCTATCTACATGAAACAATGAAGATATAATAAGACCACAAATACCAAAAATTCATGTATCTACATCCAAAAAACAGAGTATAAGAGAACTAGAAATAATAAAAGGGAAAAATATAATCCCACTAAAAAAGTAAAAAAGTTCCCAAATTTCACAAAAGTAGGGGACTATTATCAAATTCTTGACAGATACAACCCTCAAACAATCTATCCCATAACTATACTCCACCCACACCCGGCCAACAATGTAAATCAATAATATATCAGTCATATTCAAAGGGCATGGCATGTATGAGAAGATCCCATGTAGGGGTGAGTATAAAAATACCCTACAGGTTCCCCAAAAATCCAAAATGAAAGGGATAAACTAAAATGAAAAAAATATTCTTCACCCAAAACTAGAGTAGGAAACCCAAAAGAGAGAGAATAAGAAACTCTATCTCAATAACTAATCATCTATACATGGCTTTCCAGATCATCTCCATGAGTTGTGTAAATCTTACATCACTACAAGGTATCCCAGAAAAACCCAAATATACTCATCTTAGACTCTAAATTCTCATGAGGTTCCAACCTCACTTCCAGCCATAAGATTCCACTAGAGGTTTAATGGTATCACTCGTATGGGAGATCTCATTCCAAGAGCCTTTCCATCCCTTATAGTACTCATCCAAGAGATATATCTCATTAGGAATAACTCTTAGCAAAAACTCTAGTTCTCATCACTAGAGGTACTATCACTTCTATATTTAACCTTGCGCGAGCTCATAAGAACCTAAGAGGATAGGTACTCCCCTCACCACAGTACTCACTATCGAGGGATCTCTTACAACAAACCAAGCACCATGTGAAACTTGATAAGAGAAAAAGGAGGGACCCAAACCTCATTGGTTACATATAGATAAGGGAGTAATAACTCCTAAAAGTCTCATGAAACCTATGAAGAATCTATATGGAGAGGCTCACATAGTGCCTCATTGAGGGAGCACTAAGTCTTTACCAGGTATTAAGAATATCAATTGGAGTGGCCCACTCTATGAAATTATGCTCCACAAAAAAGGGGTATCCTACTCCCATGGATGACCCTCTCCCTTATAGAGTTTAAAGATAAGGGATTACCACTCCGTAGATAGAGGAACTACACCCATGTATAGGGGAGTTCCATCTCTACCAATATAAATGATATGGCAGACCCAGACCTTGACGTGATAGGTGTACCGACCTTGGGAGAACTACTCTGTAAGTATGGTGGACCCAGGTCCTGGTGTGATAGGGGAGTGAAACCTCTATTTGAACTCTCTAGTGATTCTACCTGATCACTACCATAACCAAGAATCACATAAGGAAGAATCACATTTATAACATCTAGAATTATATCCAAAACACTGAAACCATGGCCACCATTATGTCCAACATGGACAAATAATCAGTATAGGCTACTTGCAGGTCTCTATCTAAGTCCTAGCGATGAACATGCATAAGAGAGAAGTCTCAAATTTTATACATAGAGTGTAACCATAGTACATGATGTGTCTGTATAAAATGGACCCTATCTATGTCCCCTCTTGGTAAAAAGTGTTTATAAAAGTTAATACACAACATGTGTCATGACCCATTTTAGGGGGGGGGGGATGCCGCAAATCCCCAAGCCCGCCTCTAATAGGCCAGGGGCTTGTGAATCGAACTGAATAGGAATATCACTAACATGGGAGGAACTTCCAATGTACCTATATTCATGAACACATATCCAAGACCAAAAAATTTTGAAATGTAAAAACAACTAAGAACTAAATGCATGTATACCACTCTATCCCAACCATAGTATGACAAGAAAGTAAAGTGTAGAAAAGTAAATCGGTCTAGAATTCAAGATCACCAAAAATGATGTATGTAAACCACAAAGTCCAAACTATTAGAAAAAGGTATTGAGACTGATATCTATATCCATAGGAACACCTCACCTATCTGATCTTCACAAAGCTCTATCCAGTCCAGATCCGCCTTGGACTCCTTTAAAAGGTCGCTCGTCTGCACAAGACATGACATGTGCGGGAAAATCCCATGCATGGGTGAGTATAAGAATACTCAGTAGGACACCCCAAAACCACAAATAAGTACACAAAGGATGATACCATTAGATCTACATAGTATATGTATACAACACATATAACATGAATGTACAGATATACTCAATACAAGACATGTAGTCTAGAGGCAAGTCCCAAACATTGTATACCAGCACTTGGAATTCAGTCCAAAGATTCCACAAAGCACTCATCCAAGAGAACACACTCTTGAGTCTACTAGCATTGATGAAGTTATTATGATAAGTACTGTTCATCACGAACCATCATGAGTGAGATACAATGATAGATTAGAAGATATAGATACAATACATATATGAGGATCATAGCTAGGGCCATCGGGTCATACCAATAACTCCATCTAGATTAACTTGCTAAGTAGAGGACTGATGCTCAATGAGGTTGGTCACATAAATACCAAGGAATCTACCTAGGGAACAAATAATGAATAGAGGATCCTACTATGAGCCTCTTGGGGGATGCCAACAACTCTATCCATAAAGTCCCACTAAAGGGATCACAGTCTTATGTGTAGGAAATGATACACACTGACCTTCAGGTAAATGATAAAGGGTACAAAACCTAATAAATATTGTCCATGATATGGTGAAAAAGAGATTCAATCCATGTAGATAGGGATAAAAGGTGTGAATTAGGGTCACACGCCATGTTCTTTGACCCCAAGTACTATTCATGTATAATGACCAGTGTTGTTAGAACATGTCATGTAGAAGATGGGTACACACTATGTAGAAGGGTCACAGACCATTTCATTCCATCCTGGGTCCACTCATGTACTCTAGCTATGTTCTAGTACATATTTTCAACCCGTGTATCAGTTCCCGTGTACTAGTACATGGGGTAGTCCATGTACTTGGTCCAGACCAAGTCGTGGGGGGGGGGGGTACACACTATGTAGGCAACCCATGTACTCCACCCCGTGTCTGTGTATCTCCTGAGATAGATGCTGAGTCTCTAGGAAGGTCCTACATGATGTGTGATAGGTTCAAACACTGTGTTACATTTAACTATATCCCGAAAACCTAGCAGCTGTTCAGTGGGGGCCGCACACCGTGAAACCTCAAGTTAAACATCAAGTTCATTGAGATTTTCTAGAATCTCACATTATTCCTCCATGTGCCTTGGCTGATGATTCATATATCTTTTTGGTGATATGTTCACCCTGAAACTCTAGATCCTAGGTCGTTTTATCATCTTAACAATGAATCAATGTGTTTCAGGCCTTAAATCAGCTCAGAAAACAACTTTATATCCATATGATAAAAACCAATTGAAGAATGATATCTCTCAAATTTCTTTGATTCATCCTTCACTATCATCTTCACACCTCCTCTAGGTCATGCCGATGTTGGATATTCAATTTCAGATCATTGTACCATGAAACGAAGGTGAAACATACATTCATTCATAACCCCACAAAGCACAAAAAACATGTTTAAAAAACGAGGGTGATAATTTCACATGGAATAGACCAGAGGATCAAACCTCAACTATTGTTCATTATGGCCTTGATCCGTTCTTGTAAAAATGATAAATAATGAAAAAAATTGTGGAATAATAAAACCCTGATAAATCCCACAATTAAGACCCATCCCACAAGAAATGATCAAACTGCAGATCAATATGTTTGTTGGTTAGTTCTCATTCATCATTGAATTTAAGAATGGGAAAGAAAATCCAAAATAATGCATCCTACTTAGGAATTGGATCATTTGCTATTGAAGATTTATTTTCATTGGCAAGATCTATCAAGAACGATATTTTTTGATCTTTGATCCACAATTTCATCACCATCCACCGAGTGAAATCCTCAGGGTTCTATTCAAAGCCTCCAGGGAATTATAGGGTTATGAGCCTAAACCTAGATTCCTACCCAAAGGCTTATTAAAAAAATAATCATCATTAAATCGTTGTATCATAAAAATAGTGAAATAAAACAATTATTTTATTTATTTTATACATTAAATATGACAAAAACAAATTTTCATAGTCGAACTACTCTAGACGATGTTAGGTTAAATTTAGGGTAAAGCTGGTTCTCTGAAGACAACAGTACCCTCATATTTCTTATCTAGGAACCCATTTTCAAGTAATTCCACCTTTTGAAGAAAACTACGTGGGAGTGTTATTTATTTTTTTAATATTCTTTAAGTAATTGTTATGGGAACACATGGAATTAGAAATTGAACATCATCTCAGAGCTTGGTTTTGAATTTAATCCATATAATATTTAAAAATAATACCTAGAAAATATAGGACATTATATTCTCCCCACCTTGGGGCTTTATGTCATCGAAAATCCAAAACAAAGGCTACTAAAAATGATGGGGGTACTGATCACGTATCTGAGTCTCCCGCTCTGAAGTTATCTCCTAGAGATTCTTGTGATTCCACCATACATGCGATAAAGTAATATCTCACCCATGAAGGATCCTATCCCACTGATCCTCGATATCCACTGGGCACTCAGCATATGTTGCTTCATCCTCGATGTCCTCACCCCAGTCGATGACGTGCAATGTGTCATGCACGTACCTCCTCAACTGCGACATGTGGAAGATGTTATATACCCGGTCCAACTATGGGGGTAGATATAAGTGGTATGACACCTCACCAACTCTATGCTGTATCTGAAAAAGTCCAATAAACCTCAGAGACAACTTTCCACCCTAAAAAAATCTCCATAGTCATCGTAGAGGATAAACCTGAAGGAATACAAGGCCTCTTTCCTCAAACTCTAAAGGCCTAGATCTTCTGTTATCGTAAGAATTTTGAAGGATTTATATATTCTTCACCCACTCCTCGATGATCTGCACCTTTTCTATAGTAGCTCGCACCAATTTTGGGCCCATGAGTGCTAACTCTCTAGGGTTAGTCCTGCAAAGTGGTGACCAACTGGGTCACCCGTACAAGGCCTCAAATGGTTCCATGCCAATAGTGGAATGGAAACTGTTGTTGTTCAAAAACTCCACCAGTAGTAGGTGATCCTCCCAACT
Organism: Viscum album; assembly: GCA_963277665.1. Classification (NCBI taxonomy): domain Eukaryota; kingdom Viridiplantae; phylum Streptophyta; class Magnoliopsida; order Santalales; family Viscaceae; genus Viscum; species Viscum album. The sequence continues at coordinate 1,071,959,362 of OY728164.1, forward strand.
ATAGTTGAAGTCCAATATGAAAGTACACAACATGTCCTCCAGAACATGAATGGTCCATTCCATCTAGCCGTTTGTCTGTGGGTGAAATGTTGTGCTCAAGTGTAACTGGGTCCCAAATGCCTCCTGCAATCCCTTCCACAACCGAGATGTTAAATGGGGATCACAATATGAAACTATCATCTATGGGAAAACATGGAGTCAAACTATCTTCTTCATGTAGAGGTGTCCCAAGCTCTCTACTGAACTCTACTCTCAGATATCTGTTAAGTGGGCTGACTTAGTGAGTTGTTCAATGATCACCCAGATGAAATCATGTCCCTTAGACATATATGGTAAACCCATCACAAAGTCCATCAATATCCCATCCCACTTCCATTTTAGCACCCCAAGGGATTGAGCTAAACCTACTGGAACTTGGTTCTCATCCTTCACCTACTAACAAGTAAGGCAACAGGAAACAAACTCTTCCACTTTCTTCTTCATCCATGGACACCAAATCTCACTTCGGAGGTAGTAGTACATTTTATTCACACTAGGATGTACCTCCAAATGATATGTATGAAACTACCAAAAAATCTCCCCCCACAATGCCACTGGTACTACTATGTTCCATCTAAAAAGAAAGACATGCTTAACACCTTTTGAATATTCATCATGAGATTGTCCGGTAGATATATGGGCATTTAGGGTCTTGCAGCTGGTATCCCCAAGTTGTGACTCCCTAACTCTATGTGAGAGTGGAGGAGAAACAACCATTGAATGGAGGTAAGATTATCCATCTCCATCCACAAGGGATAACTGTAATGAGGCCAACTAATCTGATGCCTCATTAAGCAACTACAAACTAGATATCCCGCTGAGATCATCTTCCACCCTTTTCCCCTTTCTAGGAGTATATAAAATCTCAAAGTCGTAGTGCTGTAGGAACTCTATCCAGCTCCTTGGTCTCAAGTCCAAATCCTTCTGAGATAAGATATAATTTAGAATCGTGTGATCATAGTAGATGATAAACCACTTTCCCATCAGGCAGTGTCGCCACATCTTCAATGTGAATACTACTATTGTTAAATCAAGATCGTGGGTCCCATAGTTAGGCTCATGTGGTCTCAACTAGAATGAGCCATAAACAATCACTTATTTCCTTTGAATTAGGACACAACCGTGACTGGTCCCTGATGCATCCCAAACACAACATACTCTACACCCTCCTATGAAAATATTAAGATCTGAGCGCTCATCAAACTCTGACTCAACTACTAAAAATCCTAATGGATCTTCTATTTCCATATGAAAGGCTTCCCCTTTTGATTCAATGCTATCATCGATTCTGATACCCTAGATAAATTAGGTATGAATCTCTGGTAATAGCCTAATAGCCTAAAGATGCTTTGCACCTCCTTCACGATCCTCGGTGGCTTTCATGATGACACTACCTCAACCTTGGCTGGGTCTATAGCCACTCCATCTACTGAGATAACGTGTCCCAAAAAGTGGACCTCCTGAATCTAGAATTGGTACTTCAAGAGTTTCCCATTAATATGGTGCTCTCAGAGTACGTCCTGAACCATCCTTAAGTGTCTCTCATTCTCCACCTTATACACGAGTACACACAGATAACTTTAAGGAAGACTATAAAGAATTGTCTAAATAAGGCCGAAAGATCTAGTTCATGAGTCCCATAAACACTTTGGGGGAATTAGCCATTCCAAATGGAATCACAAAGTACTCATAATGACTATAGCAAAATATGAAAGCCATCTTCGGTATGTCCTCATCTCATAGTTGCAACTAGTGATAGCCTGATTGAATTTCAACCTTTGAGAACCATCATGACCCAATCAACTGATCGAAGAGGTCATCAATACTCGCTAGTGGATACTTGTTCTTCAATGTTACCTACTTCAAGTGCTGATAGTCCACATACAACCTCAAGGTCTAGTTTAACATTTTGGAAAACAAGACTGTGGCCACCTGGGGTGAAACACATGCTTCTCTTAAATCCCATCCTATGAAAGTACTCTAAATGAAAACTCATTTATGAAGCTCCATGGAAGACATCTGATATGCTAGTGCATATATTGGTCTAATAATAGGGTTTAAATAAATGCCTTAGTCTATCTATCAGTTGTGAGGTAATCCTATAACACCTTCAGTAATGACGTCCTCATACTCCACCACCACTATGGGGAATTGGAAGCTCATAAAATCTACTCCACTAGGGGTCAGAATATCTCACTGATGAGTAATCAGATAAAAAATCCTATTAACAAGTCCATTCTATGCTTCATGGTTTTCCTTTTCACTGATAAAGGAAAACCTCATTCCATCGTTGAGTAAACACCACACCCTTCAGCTAAAATTGTCAATCTGGCCAGGGAATGTGGATAACCATTTCATACCAAGAATGAAATCGTAAATACTGAATGTTAACACAAAGAGTTTCCAACTAAAACTATTTCCTTCAAGGGTCAGGTCACACTATCACCACAAATGGGTGATCACTGAGTCTTCTCCAGTAGGTGTATTCAAGTGTATGGGTTGAGTCAATAGTTCAACTGAAATGTGTAGGTCTCAAACAAGATATGTGGAAAGAAAGGAATGACTAAAACCTATGCATATAAGTACTAAAACTTAAGTAGAAAAGACATAGATCATACCTCAAATAATTTCCAAATACCTTAGGTCATATTCATTGACCACATACAGCTATCCCCCTTCCTCTAGCTCCCTGAGCCTAGCATGGATCACTTGGTGGTGGTGGTGGTGGTAACAAGTTGAAATGTTAACCATCTCCTTATTCTCTCTTAGATCCTATTCTAAATCTACCACCCAACTGATATGCCTTCTCCTATCACTATATCTGCCTCAGTAGTCCATCCATTATCTCTATATTTATATCATGATGGGTTGGACAATCTCAAGTGATATGTCCACTGATTTCACATGAATAATACCACCTCTCCCTAGTATGACTAGTCTTACCCTACGAGACCTAGAATTTAGATCCTCTATTATGGGACCACCTCTTGAAACATCTCCCATGTCTAGATCCCTAAGGATGATGTCATCTCCCTACTAATAAGGTCTTTCCACATACTCATTCACTGCTGACTACCACTGGCTATATATGCTCATCCAATAAGCTTTCGACCACCAAAAATCACTCAATCACCCCATCATATGTTGGATTTCATAGAGGGATAATGAAGGATCAGATGTATCTACATAGACCTTGCTTGAAAGTATGATCCCTTAAGTATTGATCTATAACCATATCCATTGAGTACCTGGAAAGGTTGGTGAACCTTGATGAAGAATTAGCCACTGTCATTCTACCCTATTAGAGCGGAAGAAGATATTATACATGAATATATCTCAACATTACTAGTGATAAATCCTATATGAAGAGATTATCGAACTCTATCCATGAAAGATTCACCTTATCGTGAGTCTGGATAGCCAAACACCACCATCGCCCTACTGAACCCTATAAAAGGCTCACTGTCGGGACCAAAATCTAATCTGATGGTGTCCAGACTAGATGTAAATATCGAGTTATCACCTCAAGCCTATCCTCAACTTCCCAGGGGTCAGGCATGCCTCAGAACCAAAGGGGTCTCTATCTCTATAACTCATAGAGTATGCTCAACCTATGATCCTCATCTACTGGTACAATGGGTACCATGTGCTACTCCACATGTGGTGGTATGGCTAGTGCACCACCTAGAGGCAACACTTGGGGAACTGATCCCTATATTAAAGCCTTGTCACTGAGTGGAACATCCTCACGATTTAGCTTCCCAATCCTAACTGGTATACACCTCAGGGGAATACTATAATAACGCAAGATGTACCATAGCCAATGAGTATATCTATAGAGATGACTCAAGAAGGAAATAAAACCAAAACCCATTACTATAGGGTGCATGTACCATTAAATTCCCTGTAACCATTGTTCTCATGTACTGAGTCGAATATAAGGTTACCATAGTCATGGTGTATGGATATGTCAGCTGTTTCACTAACATTGGAGTCCCTGGCCTGATATACGAACTGATAAAACTTAACACTATTTACTGAAAAATATATAAAAAAAACCTCATTCCTAAAGTATAAATGAGAACCTCTAATACCACTTTTTCATGGCTCGTCCTAGTGGGGCCTGTTTTATGACTCCCCAAGCCCGCCTTCAATAGGTAAGGGGCTAGTGACTAGCACCAAGTAGGCATATGACCAACACGAGTGGCATTTCTTATGTACCTACACACATACACATACACACACATCTCTAAGCCCATAAAATTATGAAATGTAAAAACCATTGAGAAAATAATGCATGAATACCACTCTATCCCAACCAGAGTATGGCAGAAATATAAATTCCAGAAAAGTAAACAGGGTCAGAATACAAGTCCACCAATAAAAAGTTTGTAAAACAAAAATTTCAACATGTAAGAAAAGGGTGTTGGGACTGCTATCTGTAGTATTTGGAACACCTCGACTGTCTGATCTTCACAAAGCTTAGTTCGGTCCTAGTCTGCCTAGGACTCCATCAAAATGTGGCTCGTCTACATAATACACAAAATGTGCAGGTGAAACCCATATATGGGTGATTATAACAATACTCACTAGGACACCCAAAACCACAAAGCAATACACAAAATAAGATACATTCATCTCTACAATGTATATGTCTACAACACATATAAAAGGAATATCTGATATACTCAATCGAAGACAAGTAGACTAGAGGTAAGTCACAACCACTGTATACCAACGCTAAGAATTCAGTATGAAGATTCCATGAAGAATTTATTTTTGAGAACACACTCCTGAGTCTGATAGTACTGATGATGTACTTAAGAGAAGTACTATTCCTCGATAACCATCATGAGAGAGATACACTGATTATCTAAAGAGAGAGATATGATACACATATGAGGATCACAGCCAGAGCCATGAGGTGATACCAACAACTCCGTCTAGATTAACTTGCTATGTAGAGGATCAATGTTCAATGATGTTGGTTACATTAATACTGAGGAATCTACCTAAATAAAAAAAAACGAATAGAGGATCCTGCTACATGCCTCTTGGTGGATTCAAAAAAATCTATCCAGGAAGTGCTGCTGAAGGGATCATACATCTATGAGTAGGAAATGATACACACCAAACTTCAAAAAAATGATCATGAGTAAATATCATAACAAAATTTTCCAAGATACAGTTGAAAAAATATTCAATCCATGTAGCAAGGGATACATGGCATGTAGTAGGGTCACACACCATGTTTCTTAACCCTAGGTATTTCCTGTGTACAACAAAATGTGTCGTTAGAACATGTCATGTAGAAGATGGGTCTACACTGTGTATGAGGGACATACACCATGTCCTTCCATCCATGGTCCACTCATGTACTTTGTTCGTGTTCCATTACTCGATGTCAACCCGCGTGTCTGTGCCTGTGTACCAGAACATGGGGTAGTCCATGTACTTGATCTAGGCCAAGTCATCTGGTGGGGTACACATGGTGTACGAAACCCTTGTACTCCACCATGTGTCCATGTATCTTCAGAGATACACGCCGAGTATCTAAGAAGTGCCTACATGTCAATTGACAGGGTAAAATGCTATGTGAAATTTAACTATGTCCTGAAACCCTAGCTACCGCTCAGTGGGGTCCGCATGCCATTTATCCTCAGATTACACAACGTGTTCATCACGATTTCCATAACCCCGTGTTCTTTATCTGTGTGCCTCAGCATATGATCTAGATCTCATTCTAGTGATCCTTTCACCTCAAAACTCTATATCCTAGGTCTCTTCATCAACCTAATACTGAATCGATGTGTTTCAGGCCTTCAATCATCTAAGAAAACAACTTTAAAACCATTCTATGAAAACTACCCAAAGAACGATATCTTTCGAATTGATTCTATTCATCTGTCTCCATCGCCATCGCACCTCCTCTAGGTCTTCCTGATGTTGGATCTTCAACTTCGGATCATTGTGCCATGAAACAATGTTTCAATGATTATTCATTCATAACCCCATGATGAATTAAGAAGACATGTAGAAAAAAAGGGATAGAATATCGTATGAAAAGAACCCAAGGAACGAACCTAATCCATTGTTTTTTCTATCCTTGATCTATTTCTATAATAATGATCAATAATCAAAACAATTATCAAAAAATCAAACACCAATAAATCCTTTAATTAAAACCCATCCCGCAAGAAATGATCAAACCGCGGATCAAACTGTTAGTTGGTTGGTCTGTGTTTATTGCTGAATTTATGAATGAGAAAGAAAATCCAAAATAATGCATCCTACCCAAGAATTGGATCGTTCACTGTTGATGATCTATTTCCTCTGGTGTGATTTACTAAGAATGGTGTTTTTTTGATCTTTGATCCAAAATTATGTCATTGTCCATAGAGATAAATCTTCAGGGTTCTCTTTAGAGACTCCAAGGAATTATAGGGTTATGAGCCTAATCATAGATCCCTTCCTAAATGATTATTAAAATAAGAAGCATCTCCATATTTCTAAATTGCAGAAAAAAATAAATAAAATAAGTCTTTTATTTATTTTATTCATTTAAAATGCCCAAAACTACTTCTTATAGTCAACCCAATCCAGTTGATGTTAGGACACACCTAGGTTAAATTCGTTGCTCTAAATGAAATGATTCCATCAGATTTCTGATTTGGGAACCCATTTAGAAGTTATTACACCTTTTCAGAAAAAATTTATGCATGTGTTATTTAATATTTTAATATTTTCAAGAAATATTTTCAAGAACACTAGGACTCAGAATCACACGCCATCTTAGATTGTCATCTCAAATTTAATCCATATTATATTTAAAAAAATTCATGGAAAATCAGGTAAATTATATTGTATGACGTCATCTGATCTCCTGAGAGTGTCCTTGACCATACATGATTGTAGAGATATGTTTACCAATATGGTGTGTTCCTTGGGTACATAAAATGTTACTCTTGGTTAGGCCAATTATCGTGTCTTTGGCCATGCCATTGTAACTCAACCCATGATCCTTCCCTTGATCATGTGATGATCGACATAAAAACACCCTACAATAGATGAATTTGACTATATATATGACGATGACAAACATTATATAATGCCTAGGGTAAATCCCACGTTCTAAACCCAACCATGGTGGTAGATTTCCAATATGAAACACTATTTGGGAGTTATTATATTGTTACTAAGAAACTACATTCTTGTGATTAAATATATTTAATATTTTTAATATCAATGCACTAAGGATATTTGGGCTCTGGAATCCTATTCTGAATTAGCGCCAGAATTAAAAAATATTCATAGAAATATTATAATGTCTTACACAAAAAAAGCGAGTGTCACTACACTACCCTGAACTTCAAGATTTTCATCATGAAAAGTAAAATCTCAGGCCTAAGGGAGAAAACTGAGCTCTTAACTAGATCACCCACACTAGTGAGCTCACTAGAGGGTTCCCATTATATCTAAAAACATGCACATAAGGGAACAAAATTCCCAAGAGGGGTCATTTTTTGTCAGAACCTAAACACCACTAGTTCCACAACAGGACACTCCACACCTACCATCAATCTCAAACCAGGTCGATATCCTGAAAAGAGGCATGCACATTTATCCTCTTCTATGATAGTTGGAAAACACCAGGAACCTGGTCCATATGTGGCATGCAGTTCTAGAAGAAAACCACCTCGTTAACTCAATAAATATACTATAATAACCCTATATTCCTAATCTTCACCAGGATTATCTTCACCCTCAAAATCCCTCACTAGAAGAAACTTTAGGCCCCCAAGTGCTATCTACCACTAGCTCCAACCAGTACAGTGGTGACCTATAGGGTCTCATAAACATGGAATCAAATGGTGCTACACTAATGGTGGAGTGAAAACTAAACCAAGTCAATATGAAAATATAATTAATGTTCTCCAAAACCTATATAGTTCTCTCTAAATGGAACAACCACCCCTCTACTGGGTGTTTTACTTAGGGAAAACAACCTCCTCAGAACCTCATATCAGGGCATGAGTGGTGTCATCATCAACCATGAGAAGTCCGATATAGTATAAACCTTTATAAAACACATCAAGAACACTTCTAGAAGATATACAGTTATATGAGACCTCAAAAACAATATCCCCCAACTGTGCCTCTCTTCCATATTGAAAAAGTGGAGGGGTAACCACCAATATCTAGAGACATGATTCATAATCCTCAAGTGTTTCATATACATCTCTCATTCCAATCACACAAGGGTATCAAAGAAAAACATAGGGCTACCCCATGTGTACATAATAGTTCCTACTGGGCCCTCCTTCCAAAAATCTCCAACTGCAATACATCTCATGAAGCTCCACATGAGTCAATCGATATGCTGATGAAAATATCCATGCGGTCCCTAAGTTCCAATCTATGTAGAATACAAATCTTAGTGGGGAGGTAAACTCATCATATCGTTGGATATATGTTCTGATTTCCACCACTATGGTAGGAAACTGAAATCTCATAGAATCACTTCTCCTAGGGTAGCCATATAATTTTTTTAGGCTCTATCTTCCCACACATGATATCGTTTTCCTATCCTGGGATCACTCCTCTAAAAAGGAGGATAAATCCGTCCCACAAGCTAGAAATATTTCCACAAAAATAGGTGGAAACCACCTGAGCATGGATGATAGAAAATTGATTCACACTAAGGGAACATCATAGGGTCTCTGTATTTTACTATGGAAAGGATCTATGTGAAGATATCCCTCAACTATAGTTGGATCTCACTATAGATAAGATTACATGAAATCCACTCCTCTATACTGGTTCCTCCATGCATAATGTTTAGGGAAAAAGTACCCACTAGTATTGTTAGGCCTCGAATAGGGGCTACAATCAGGGATAAGTGGATAATGATTATATAATGACTACATCTTAGAAAGTAAAACCATATTTCATACATAGAACCACACTCGATCCTCTAGGATAAAATCAAATTCTGCCCAAAGCTTATCCTTTACCTCACATTCTTATCTAATAAAACTAGGTCCTACTTCAATGCCTAAACAGACCAACCCACCTTGAAAACACAAGCCAAATGAACCCATCCACCACACCTCGATAATATAGACATTGGGTGGCACTGACTCACCCAAATTGTTTTTTATCATATCAAAATAAGGTGTCTCAGTGGGGGAATAATCCCTCTTTCTAGTGATTTAGATTCTATATCAAACATTACTATCACATGGATTTATAGATTCCTTATGACACCCTGGATAAACGTTGAGAAATCTTGGATAAGTGGGAATCCACAATGATATCACTAAATTCCTAATATCGTGATATAAGACCTGCATAAAAGTCTATGCTCATAAAAATAGATATTGAACCATATCCATGGATTACCATGAATGTTCTTTGAGTATTATCTAAAACTCTACCATAGTCATACGAACCTAATAAACCTGTAGAATATCTTGGATATGCACTGATCCCAAAGTCTCTAGATAAAACTATTCTCCGAAGAGAGGCTCAATATTCATTGAAGTGAGAATCATCTCATCATGGTTCTGCATCACCAAACCCCACCATCACCCAGTAGATCCCTGTATAATATTTTCCTCCAGGAAAACTTTTGGATCAAGAGGTTTCCTCCCAAGGGAAAAAAACTCACATGATTGCAAGAGGTCAATCATTATCTTTATAAGGATTTCCCTCACAATAAAATCTATAAGATCTTATTGTTCAAAAATCATGAATTGAACTCAAACTATGTACTTAATCATCCTAAACTTCCTATATAACCTTCAAATCATTAGATGGTGGATTTACTAGAAAACCACCCAAAGATATCACCTCATATGCATAACCATGCCCCGAAGACTCATAACTAGGTGGATCATCATCACAATCCCATTGTAGAACCATGTATGGATATCATCACAAAAGAATCATAATATTAAATCAAGATGTACCATGGTTGAGAGTGTATCCAGGGAGATGACTGAACAAGGACCTGGAACACACAACCTAGTCCTATACGATTCTTGTACCAAAATTTACCTATACCCAATTTCTATATATTTTTATTAAAAAAGAAGTTTATAAATGTTCTAGTGAATAGATACGGCACTGTATAATGAACAATGGTGTCCCTAGACTGAAATCCAAACAAAAAACACTTTAATATTGTCACCATAAAACCCAAAATAAGATCAAATCTAGACAACTAACTCCAATCCTATTGAAGGACCTTCTACGATGCCACTCTGTAATGACCCGAACAACTGGGGCCTGCCTAGCCAGTGGAAGGCTGGTCTACCAATACCCCAAGCCCACCTCTAATAGGATAAGGGTTAGAGACCACCACTAAGTAGGAATATCACACACCTGAGAGGCCTTAGTACATGGTATATGTATTCACACACACACACACATCCATCTCCATGAAAAAATGCATTAATAATAAAACTAAGGATACAAAAAATGCATGTATACATTTATATCTAGGAAAAAAAGTATGACTATAAAACCATGAATGGTAAAAATAAAATCCAACCAAAAACTAAAAAAGCATCCAACCAAATCAGATAGAGGGAACTTCTATCAAATTCATGATCGGTATATGCCTCAGTTTGTTTAGCCCAGAATTATTCTCCACCCGTTCTTGGTCCTCGAAGGACACTACTAAGATACCTTTAATATGAAAAAGATAAGACCAATGCAGGAATATCCCATGTATGGATGAGTATATAAATACTCATTAGGTTCAAAAAACCCAAAATAATAGGGAGAAACTGAAAGGAAACATTCCACTCCACCCAAATCCATAGGAGGAAAACCAAGATAGAGATAAAAAGAATCCCCATCTAAATAAACCCTTTTATTTACACATAATGTTAGATTATCTCCCTGAGGTGTGACAATCGGACTTCAATGCAAGGAATAATTGAATAACCCATATATAATCATCTTATACTCCAAGTACCAGGAGGCCCCAACCTCATTACCAGCCATAAGATTCTACGCAATGCTCAAAGGTATCACTTTTATAGGATATATCACTCCATGAATCCTTCCATCTACAATAGTACTCATCTGAGAGATATCACTCATCAATAATAACTCTCTAGGTATAAATCTAGTTCCCAACACCAGAGATCTTGTCTCTGTTGTCTTTATCCCCACACAAACTTATAAGATCCCAAGTATAGAGGCCCACCCCTCTCCACTGCACTCATAGTTTAGGGATCTCTAACTCCATCCCAATAACAATGTGATACCTTAGGAGAGAAAAAGGAGGTACCCACACCTCATAACTTCCCCACAACTAATAAAGTACAAACTCCTAACCATCCTACGAAACCTATAAAGAACCTATGTGGAGAGGCCTTCACCTCTCTGTATTGAGGGAACACTAACTCCTAACCTTTTATTACACGTATCAAGTGGAGGGGACCACTCCTCACAACTTATCTCCAAAACTAAGGGAGATCCTACACCCATGGAGTAACTATTCACCACCAGATCTTGAAGATGGGGGAGTACCACTCTGTAGATATAGGATAGTCACCCGTGTATAAGGGAGTTTAGTCTCTACCTGTATGAATGATATGGAGGGCCCGCACCCTAACATGACTAGGTATTAATGGCCATGGGAGAAATACTCTGTGAGTATGGAGTACTCATGACGTGGGGAGATGGGGGAGTACCATCCCTATCTAAACACTCTAATTTTTCCCGATCATTTCCATAATAATGCATCACTTAAGGAAGATAAATGATCATAACATATCTTATGACATCTCTAAAACCAAAAAAATTACCACCATCACATCCATCATGTAAAAGCTCTCAGGATAGGCCACTCGTGGGCCTCCATATGAGTCTTGAAGATGATATGTGTGAGGGATAAGTCTCAAAGTTGAGTATATGATGTATACCCATAGTGCACAATGTGTCTCTAGAAACCATCCCTTGGTCATGTCCCATATTAATAATCAAAATCTATAAAAAGGAATACATTATGTATACCCCATGTCACAGAATGTGTGACCTCATCCGACATCCTAGGTGTGTTCTCAGCCATACAAGTCTGATTGGACATGTTACCCACACAACATGTACCCTTGGTAAAAAACATGTTCCTCTTGGTTAGGATCTTTCCCACGTCCTTGGTTGTTCCCATGTTACAAAACCTCTGCCTATGTCCTATGGTTGTGAACTTCCATAATGGACATCTCCCTTGACATCAAAATCCTATCCATGTTGTTGGCCGAATGACCTAGTCTCGCTACACGGCATATACCCCAATTACACGAGGTGTATTCCTGAAATATCATCATCCCTAAATGGGAATAACACATGGTGTGTTATCCTCTACACTACACATCATGTGAATAATAATTCCAAGTAGAATTCTACTACAAGCCACCTGAAAACCCCCAATTTCCTCTAAAACCCATAGATATACCCCTAGGGGATCTGTATTGGTCATAAAATGGTTCTAAAACCTTTAAAATGCATCAATGGGTATCATAATGTAATAATAATACATATGCCTACCTCTTGGAAAAACATCTAAGATTTGGGTCTAAAATGACACCTGAAACCTATTGCACTTCAATCTAGTGATGACTGACATCAGAAATGGTTTTATGTAGCACCTCCTTACCTCGGTTTGGACTCGTAGTGGGGGAGGGGACATATCCCTATCCTATTTGTGTATGAGTGGAAAAAGGGATTATGGAGGAGTTTTATAAATTCAATTTTATTAAATCAATAAAACCACTATTAAACACCCTGCCAACAGTTTCCGGCAATTGGATGTCTGAAGAAGATAATATTTATGTCATGCCTAGGGTAAATCATGTGTTCTAAACTAAAACGTGGTCTCAAATTTCATATCTGAGATTATGATCATGATTTATTCCACTTTTACTAAAAAAATACACGTGTGTGATAAGATATATTTAATATTTTTAATTTCACCACACCAAGGGTTTGTAGGCCTTCTAATCTCACACTTATTTAGCACTTAACTTTGAAAATATGCCTAGAAACATTCAAAAGTCTTTCACTAAAAAACCAGTGTCACTACAAAACATATATATTTTCTTGAAAATTCTGTAGTATAATTAGATATATACTAAACTATTTCATGAATCTTTATTATTCATGATGTTAAATTCCATGGTTAACTTATCTTTGATGTAGGGATCTCATTGAATCATAATAAGGTGGAATATGTAACGTCTTGGAAGGTTACCTATAATATGTTAAAGATAAAATTTTTTCTCATAATTTTAGGGTATTAAAACTACTTTATTCGTGTTTTTTCAAGGATAAATACTCTAGTGACTATAATGACAATAAAAGGGGTCAAATTATTTTGTTCATAATAGTGTAAAGAATCCTTCTAAAAATTGAATAAGATGATGGAATCTTCTACATTATTATATTACGTCAACTAGGTGAGGGAGTTCAAAGGTTATTGGGATGAATCCTCTATTTTCTATGGTATTATTCACCTGAATGATCATCGAGTATTAGTACATGGTTCCAAGAAACACTATTCTCATGAATGAAATTATCCTAAAACAAGTGCCTGATGTATATTTTCTCACAATAGGGGTTGAATCTTATGAAATTGTTCTGCGTAGAATACCTTTAGTCATTTGACTTCAATATATGGTATTATACATTAAAAGGAAACATCATTAATAATGATCTTATTTAATGGATTAATCCTTAGAAGGGGAATGAGTCTAAAGATGAAAGAATACTAATGTCTCAATTGGATTAGAATTATTTGTATATAGTGGAATATATGAGAGGGATATATATACATTACATCGACCTTTCATCATCCATATTGGAGTGGGCCATGGAGTCCTATATTTTAGATTCTAATTGTGGTGTTATTTTAGAAAAATTTAATGGTTGGGGGATCCTTGATTACGTGTTCCAATATTCTAATTACTTTCTACACCTTATAGAAGGGATCAGTATTCCTAATTTTATGAATGATGATGTAATGAAAAAGTAAGTTTCCTTATGGTGGGAGATTCAACATTTTATCATGATGTTGTATCATCATATCTAATGCCATTTGTAGCCCTTTATGATGAACAATATTATGGGATTCATAACCAAATTATTCACATACTAGTTGGTAAAGGATTAGAATTAAAATAACATATTTTACATGTAATCACTCCATATAACCATATAAAAGTGGTATGAAATACTAATGTATTTCATGACTATCCTATCAAGGCCATCTAAAGGAAAAATTTTATTGTGAGTGATATTGGATCATCTGACCAAAACAACACACATTTTTCCTATTAAAAAGGCCTCTTTAGTGGAGGAACTTAGCATAATATTTAGTAGAGATATATTATATATTCATGGGGTAATATAACGTATCTTTTGATAATGTGATCCATGGTTTACATCTCTATTATAGAAATCACTTCAATGAGTATTCCAATATCAAATGAAGCTGATTACTTTCTTTATTTTTAAGACTGTTGTCCATTCTGAGTAAAATATTTGGATATTGAAAGATATAATTGAATACTACATTGATATCATTGGTGTACCATGGGGTGATCACCTATCCATGTTATAATTAATTAATAATAATAGTCTCCAATAATTTTTCAATATGGACCTGTATGAAGCAATATATGGAAGACCTTTTCACTCTCCACTCCATTGGATAGAGATAGGAGAGTCTTATATAATCATGCCTAGTATTGTTCAAGTGATTAATAGGTGAGTAAATATTATTTAGAAATATAATTATATTGATCAAAGATGGAAAAAGTCTTATTCCAACCATCAAATATGGAATTTGGAATTTATGCTTTGTTATCATTTAATTTTTCATGTTTTACAAATTTTGGGTCCCCAATTAATGTAAAATTAAGGAAAGTTGGTTTTGAGATAAGTAATTTCCTCTTAACTTCATTGAAAAGTTTGAGATGTTTTTTATCATCTTTTATAAAATTTAATTGGAGTTCTATACATAACCTTTTACTTATTTCTTTGTTGAAAATATATATTCCTAACCCATGACGTGTGACCTAATATGATGATGTTGAGTTGGAATATAATGCATCCATCCTAGAGCATCCTACCTGCATCATTGACCAGTTTTAGAATGTGTTATGAGAAAAAGTGACCCCTCTTATTTTGTTCTAGTAGAAACATGGTAAGGTCCATGAGGAGAATCTAGAGAAAGAAGCTAATCTAAAGAGTAATTGGTCAGACAATTTCCATTAGGAAGATAATTAAAGATTATTAGGGATGAGATTGCCAATGGTGGGGAGGTTATAAATACCCAAAAATAACTAATTATGTAACTTAATTTCATTTAAAATTGTAAATTAATTCATTAGTGTATTTAAAATATAAGGGGAGTTTTGGTAAGAAGAGAGGATATTTGAGAAGGGGGGGGGGGAGAGTAAGGGGGAATCTCCTTGGTTGTGTGCACCACTGAGTACCCAGTAGCCTTGTATGGGGTACTTAGTAAGGGATATACTAGTTTTAGGTAGTTCTACTAAATAAAATGGGTACTTGGTGTATTATAAAGGGTACTTAGTAGAATCCTGGGTAAACTTCCCTTAAAGAAGGGGTATTTTTGTAATTTTAACACCAATATAACCAAACCAAAATGGGGTATCATGATAAACCGTATTTTTTAGGGTTTTACTCCACTATGATCCCAATGAACATCTTCCTCATATCATAATAAACTATCATCATTTTATGATTAAGGATGTTCTAAATGATTACAGTGGCTCTCTTACAAAAAGGTATGGATAAGTATTACATTAAATTTCCTCTTATGTGGGTGTTTTAAGATGTTATTATGTGTAACCATACTTCTACCACTTCTAAGGCTCATTGGATCTCTCCAATCCTTGGTTTTCATTCAATATAGATACTATAGAACCCCTGTTTGGGTGAATCTATGGTAAAGAATTAGCTTCACTTATCATATTAGTTTTCCTCTAATTTTAGAATTGCTTCCTTAACCTAAAATCTCTATTAGGTGATTTCATTTGGTATGTTTCGACATAAACCAAACTTTTGGATCCTAAGGAAGTTTTATATGGTTCATATTAGCATCAATATAGGGTTCATGTTTGTCTCACGGCGCATGATGGGATCGTGGGGGAGAAACGTGTGATACCCGATGGTTGATTAGAGAAGATTGGGTTCTGCATAATCATACATATCGGGTGAACTGTTTTCTCCTCAAAATGCCCAACGGTTCCATATACAGCAATACATGGATCTTTTTTCCAAAGGCAGCCGTTCGCTGGGTGGTTTGACCAGTGATGCTTAAGAACTCACATTGGTCAAGGGGATGGGAAGTCGGGCTCATCACACCCTTCTGGGGGGAAATTATTTCCTATTCCAGGACTCTCTTATAGATTTAAAAAGTATTCATATGTTCATGAATATTTTGTTTATACCCAAGCATAGTATCCAAGGATTACTCCTGGTTGGCAATGGTCAGTTGAACGCATGGGTTCAGAATCATTTAGGCCCGAGGTTTACCACCCCTCGTGGAATTAATGACCCCAAAAAGGCTGGACTTGTTGGGACGATGCTGATCTAAAGCCTCATAACTAGGCACTCTGGAGTTTATTGTTGTCCAGGGGGACAGATAATGACTTGAGCATTTGGGTGGAACCCGTGATATGGGATTCCTACGTATCCATGTGAGGGGAATCAGAGTCCTCATAGTTTGTAAGTACAGTTTAACATCACGTGGGATGAAGGATGAACCGATGTGAAGGGGGTCGGAATAGCCGATTGTTGAGCTTGAACCTCGTGGAGGCTTCCAACACACCATGCCTTGGCAAGGATCAAAGTCCACATAGTTCAGGTTAGGATGGTGTCTGGGACGGTGCTTACTCTAATCCCACGTGATTCATGATCGGTGTGAGAAACAAGAAGCAGTAGAGACCTGACGATCACATCGCGAAAGGTGCGTCCGTGGGAAGCGAAGTGGGGATTACGCATGGAGCAGCCTGAAAAGTCAGGGCTTACTCTGAGATGGATGCCCATGGTGATAAAGCCCAGAAGAATAGAGCAGCACCCTTCCCCACTACGCCCTTCCTTGGCCATGACCATGGGGAAGTACAGAGGTGCATGGGTGCTTCCTTCTGATGGGTAGTCTGCCACTCCCCGGGGAGGGGAGAAGTGCCCCAGTCCTAATAAGTTGAGGGGCAGAAAGGGGACTCCCATGCTTGGAATCTGCATTATCGTGGGAATGTGAACCTAGGAATGCTTCGGGAATCCGCTCAAGGGCCAGAGAAACCCCTTCGCTCTTGCTTACCGTGGGTATGTGAACTCAAAACGGTGCACTGATGAGCCTGAAGGTTACATCACACGGGTTCGGTGGCTCTGGTAGAGGCCTCAGCTGGGGGCCGATGAATGGGCCAATGAGGGGGTTGCAGAGGATCAAGCCAGATTGGAAGTATTTTATCTGGCTCGGTGAATGGGAACTCCAAAGGATTTGGCAGGCCACACGGGTGTATGAGGGGTGGCACCCTTCGCGTAGGGAGGTGCTACACGGCTAGAGAGGCGGTCCGCAAACCAGGGTGGTCTGCGGACTGATGGGCATCCTGTGAACTAGGGTGGTTCACAGCATCAGGTTTGGACCACGTACCAGGTTAGTACACGGAGGGGTCCACGCGAGAAGCGGCGACCGAGGGTGACGCCGATCGGAGGTTCGTCGGTCGGGGCTTCTCCCACATAGGAGGGTGTTACGCAGTGCGACAGATCGGAAAAGGGGCATAAACTCCCTGGTCTGTAGGGAGTGCATCTGCGGAGGGGTCATTGTTCGTGGTCTTCGTTTCTTTGTTATTTTAAGGTCACGGTTCACCAAGTTTTTATGCATTTTTGGTTCCTTATTAATTCATTTCTAGCTTCATACCTGTTCTAGTTCGCGAACTAGATCTTCGCTGTTTGCGAAATCCTAAGCTCCTTCCTTCGAAATCTTTCCACCCGAATATGATCGATCTCCCCCCTTGTTCCCCCTCCCCCATCTCCTTTTATAGAGTGGGGAAAGAGATGTATCTGTAGTCATGCGACACCTTTTGTGGAGACCCATGACCAGAAACCCGGTTTACGGATGACTTGGTCAATCTGAAACTTGCAGGGGGAATTGAATGCACCTACCCCGCGAACCGAACTATCTTGGGGAGTGCTTCGTGGCCGCGTAGGGTTCCGCCTCCATTCTGCGAATGATAGTGGAGGAGATCTGGGCCGGTTGATACAGTTCATGGCTGGGGGCGGTTCGTGATAGTGGACCGGGTTGGCACCCATCCTGCTTTGTGCCTGCGGAGGATCCCCGCCTCTGTTCTGCGAACAACAATGGTCCGCGGAGGGGGGTGCTTTGTGGAACCGGCGCGTACTGTTATCATTGGACCGATCTACAGACCGGTTCGTCTTGTGCCATCATTTGAGTATTCTCCACACTTTTCCCCAATTCTTTGGAGGGAAAATTGGGTAGAATCTCCCTTGGATTAAAGGGGATTCTCATTCTCCTATGCAGATTTTTTAGGACCCTACAAATTCCCCCCATAGAAATGGGGTCTAATCGGAACGAAGGGGAGGCCATTTCGATGTAGAGTGGTCCTGAAACTTGGATGGTTTGCGATAGGGGAGTGGACCTGGTATGGGACCATGCCTATATATATGGGGGCCCTTCCTTTGTCTTTTACCAGATTCTTCATGAAACTGGAGATCTCTTTCTTTTTGTCTCCATGTGCTCATTCCTTCGCGAAATGCCTCGTCCATGAACCAGCTGCCACTTTCGCGAACCATTACTCATTCGTGACCACCTTCACCCGTGGACCAATCTCCCAATCGTGAACTGACACTATTAATTAATTAAAAAGTAAGTCATGATGGTCCACGTAGGAACTCGCTCTACGGTTTCGATGGTCCGTGGACTGATATATACCAGACTTTGAAAGTTTCTTAAGACTTCCGAACCTAACTATTTAAATCCGGGATTAAGATTCTGCAGAGCAACCTGGTTCGTGGTTTTCTGGCCAATGCCTCACAGGACAGAATACCGTGGAACTCTTCCACGTAGGGTTGGTTCGCGGGATGTAGTCATCGTGAACCACATTTTAAGGCATACTCGTGGACCTCGTGATGAATTCTTCTTGACTCTTTTTCCATATGCTTTGTATTTTTGCCCAGATTTTATTATTCCGGACTAACCATTTGCCTAGTTTTTTTAATGCAGGGAGAAAATATGGTTCCCCCTCACCCTACACCCATTCCTGCTATCGAGCCTCTCCCAATTAGTCCGAGGATATGTCTAGCTATGATTCATAGAGCTGAGAGCATCAAAGAGGACCCTAGTCAATCCATCATTCCCAACGATGGTGTCTTGAAAGACTTACTCTCCCCTGAGATCCTGGGTTATACACTATCAAATCAGCTTTTTATTTATGGATTCGATCTTCAAGACGATTTCCCTATCCCCCCTACCTTCTCAGGTCTTCCGTCACCTTACTTGGAAGCGTCACCGAAGTGTATTCAGGAAAACCTCGCCCAATCGGGGGAGATAATCTATGATTCTGATCCGAAAGACACTTTTGTTTTGAGAGGCTCTGTCTGGACCCAAAGTGATCAGTACACACAAGACTTCTCTCAAGAAGTTTTCCTCATGAGTTACCCCTCCATAATCAACCTTGCTTTAGTGGATCCTGGCGTGGGGTGGATTCCTAGGTGGGATCTTCGGTCTGGTGGGCTTTTCTCAAATGACCGGGTCTGGGCCTTCTGGGTCCATCATCATTTCCTAGAATTTCCCAAGTCGCTAGAAGTATTAAATCTGTATTCTACAGTGTGGGCCTCCCAATTTACTGTTTACCCACCATCTTTGATCCTTCCTGATCTGCTCAGTCATTGGTGTTCAAGCATGAATACTTTTCACCTTACCCATGGTGAAGTTGACATTAGTTTATGGGACATATACCAATTGGGAGGGCTTCCGATCATTTGTGAGATGTATGATGAGTTTCTACCCACTCTTGATGCATGGGATGATGTTGAACAATTTCTTTCATGGGCGTGGGATCAGCTGGTTATGGCAGAGTGGTCACTGGGATAGGCCTTGTGTGCCCGCTCTCTTGTTCTCTATAGCATCTGGATAGGGTTATTTCTGAACACCACTGGTCCTGTGCCGAAGATCAAGCGCCCCAGGAATCATCCTTCTCAACAGTCATGAACCATCCTAGGTTCTTACTGGGTGGTTCTGGAGGTGGGTGACTACCTTTCATGGGGTTACAAGGTGCGCCCTAGTGTGCCGCCTATGCTCAGGCTGGCAGGCTTGTTTGCTATGTTTTTGAGGGGGTGGCTATTCCCTTCTCGGGATATCAACCCAGGCATCAAGGGTTGCACATTGATGAGGGCAGCTGAGTTGGCAGAGGGCCGCCTGGTGAATTTGGTCGTGCCCACTTTGGCTCGTATTTACGAACTACTGAGCCACATGCAGAAGGGCGGGTCACCCTACCATCTGAGTGGGCCATTTCAATTCTTATTCAACTGGATAGTGAATCATTGCTGTTGTTATGAGTATTATCATAACATAGTCATCCCACTTCCTACCTTTCGGCCTACCATGCTCGATATAGCTAGGGTTCGCTTGAAGTCCCTCAGTTCTAATGAAGTCATCAAGATTCTGAGTGACTTTTCCCAGTTTGATTTCGATCCCTACCCCACCCCTTTCGGCATCATGGTTGAAAACCGAGGGGGAACCTGGAGGATCTTTCTTACGTGATTTCACTACGGGATTGGTTTTTGTCCATGCAGATTGATGGGGTTTCTCTGTGCTATTTGTATGCCCCCATCATTTTTCCCACTAGTTTGGGTGTATGCAACTCCAAGTTTCCCTTCCCCCTCCTCGGGCTTGAGGACTGCACCCGGCCAATCTCCGTTAATGGTGGTTGATGTTGATGCGGGGGGGATATGGCACAAGCATTCCATTTCCTGGCATAGGAGTAGCTGCCAGCCTTTACTTGGAGTACACAAGAATGTGGGTAAAACATTATCTCAATGGGATCCTAGGGAAGGTTGTCTGGCAGGTTCCCAAATCTGGAGTCATTGTGGCTGTTGTTCCTACCGCACCTTCCTCATCGGCTCTGACGGAGTACCGACTGATGGCTCATCGGTTAAAGCGACTCAGGGGATTTTCCTCTCCCAGCCCCTCTACAGTCGAAGATTGGATGGACCCAACCTTCTTGGATGTGAATGAAGATGACCCTATGGCTTTGGGTCCCAATGAGAAAATTCTTGAAGTTTTTCCGGCCGATACTGGACTTAGCAACTTGATTCCCAAGCCCGAACTGGGGTTAGAAGCTTTAGACCTTCCAGCTTTGGAACCATCTTCTAGCGTGCACATGTCTGTGATGATCGCAATTCCAGACTTCATTCTCGTGCTACCTAGAGAGGATACCAAAGATCTTCATGTCATGGCGGACCACCGAGTAGTGCGTAGGTGGGCCTGTCCCCTGATTTGTGAGATTTTTGCCAAAACTCCTCTGGCTGAGATGGAAACTTAAAATGAAGCTCTTAGACAACGCTTCCTAGGTTTTGGGTTAGGTGGCTTTGAATATCGGCAGTTTCATTTTCTCATTTTCCAGGTTGTCATGGACCGTGAGGAAGTCTCCACTAATTAATGCAAACTTGATCACTTTGCTGCCTATCATTGCGGAACCCGATACTTGGAGGAAGCCATGATAAATCTCCATCAGCTGATAGCACATGAGGCGAGCTCTCGAGATCAGGCGGCCTCCCTATCTACTGACTTGCATAAATGTGAAGTACGGGCAACGATGCTGAGGGATCAGTTGTCAAATTTGACTGGTAATCTTGAAGCCACCAGGAAAGGGATCAACGATCTCCAATCAAAAGTGGGGCATACTCGTTCGGTGGACGAGGTTGAGGCCAGGGAGAAGGTTGTACTGGAGCAGACTTGCAACAAACTCCACCACACAGTTTCCGATCTGATGGAGAGTGTGATCCAGGCTCCTTTGTGATGATCAAAGCCATTCCTGTACACTCTGTTTTCCTTACCCCCCTTTTTTGTTACTATGAGGGAGAGGATCCAGCTTGTGGACGTCCTCCATTTTTGTTCAAACGGAATACAATCTATGTAAATCCTTCCTTACTCTAAAATTTGATTGTTACTGTAACAATTTTTGCATAAATAACAACTCACCGAATCATAATTAATCATAATTCAGGAAAATAAAAACAGACTCCAACATTTTCCTGGACCATGGGATCCAGCGAGCATAGTTTGATTATTTATAGGGTTTGGTAGAAAAACCCCACAAACTTTTTGTCTTTTCTGCTAATACCCTAATTTTTCATGGTCCCATTTGGTTTGGACCCAGTGGGTATGGCCCAACTTTTTCTTAGGTTTCCCTTTTCATGTTTTCAGCCTAACAGGCTTTGTGCCTCTTTCTGTGAGTGGTTTAAAGTCCCACCGATAAGACTATCATTACTTATGTTTTAGGTTGAACAGCTTTGACCAGATATGGTGGGGCGAGGGCCCCAATGAGTTTTGGTTGATTAAAAGATGTCTTGATATCCTTCAGACCCATGTGGGGAGAAAATGTTTAGATTCGAGCGACATCCAGGGAAAGTCTTAAGGCATGGGAGTCGTATCGGCATGTAGAGGTAGGAAGAGCATCACCTATGGAAATCTTGCCTTTGGTAGATGGGACAGGGGCAATCAATATGCAGAGCCATTGAGGTCATGATATGTATAATCGTGAAAAGGTGTCCTTGAGTCAATTACTCTCCATTTTTGATGGCCTAAGGACTTCATGGATGTACGACTTATGGAAACCACCTTGGGAGGCTTGGAGAATTATAAAAACCATAGGGGGTCGCTCGGAAAGGGTATGTGATGTATGAAAGGGTTTGAGAACATCTGTATCAATCAAGAGTGTGGAAGTAAGGTCCCTGTCTTATGCATCTATCTTGTGTAAAGGATGGTTGGAGCTTGGCGCAGTTTAAAGTCATGCAGTTGGGACATTATCTAAAATGGAACAACTACTCCTAGTTTTCGGTAATCTCGTCAGAGACGTTCGACCATATTCAGGTAGGGTCGTGAAGGAGGCTGGTAAACTGTAGCTCATGGGGTTTCCGAATCCTAGGATGGGCATGGGGGATCATGGGCCAAGAGGCGTACATAGAGAAGCATTGCCTAAGGAAATATTGCCTTTGGTAGATGGGCCATGTGAGATCAATATACAGAGCCACTGAGGGAATGGTATGCATAGTCATGAAAAGGTGTCCTTGGGTCAATTATTGGATTCTCTTGATAGCCGAGAAACTTTACGGAAGTTGAGATTTGGGACCACCAGGGGTGGTTTATGAGAGTTCGACTTTTTTTTTTCTGAGTAAAGAGTATGGGTTATGAGGAGAGGGTGCCTAGATAAGGGAGAAACATCTAGTATAAATTTCCCGAGAATGGGTGAAGACATTCCTTCTCATGCTGATGTGAGATAGTGGTTTGTGCAGGTCTGACCCATGCAATGAGGAATGTAGAAAAGCCTCCGTTCCTTACTGAACCCATGAAATGTTTGACCATGTAGTTTAATGTCATGCGGTAAGGATGGCTTCCATGAAGTTTAACGTCACGTGGTAAAGACAAGGTGCATTATTAAAGGATGTTGTGCAGTTTAACATCATGCAGCGAGGACGAGGGCAATTTTGCCGATGCTGTGAAGTTTTAACGTCGTGCAACGAGGACAGGGTGCATTTTTAAACCAGTGAAAATGCTTGTAGTTAGAGGAATTTCCATGGATGTTTAATTCTTGGTCTTTACATCTTTACACCAAGCGACCAAGATATTTTCCATGTCATTTTAACGTCATGTGGTAAGGATGTAGTTGCAAAGGATGCTCGTGATTAGAATGTAATTGGAATTGAATATCTTAGCATGTCCAAAGCGTGGAAAGGGGTTGATGGTGTAAATCGTGGTTTCGAGGCTTCTTGGATCAGGAGAGATGATATGGGGGCTCTGAGGCCGGTAAGCATATGGGGCTAGGAAGAGTATCTCCTGAGGAAATATTGCCTTAGGTAGATGGGCTTGGGGATATCAATATGAAGAGATGCTGAGGGAATGGTATGCATAGTCATGCAAAGGTGTCCACGGGTCGATAACTTTCCACTTCTGATGGCCGCGAATGGTTATAAGGATCCATGATTGTCTGGGCCACAAAGTCTGTCATTTGGTAGGAAAATATATGGACATATCGGGCTTGTTCGTCCCTGGTTGCTATTAAATCTTAGAGAGCTCCCTGCGCTGATTTATTTTTCACACGGGGTTGTACCTTCACTCCATGCAGTTTAACATCGTGCGGTAAGGATGAAGTACTCCTAGTTTAGCGGTCATAGAGCTCGGACCAATGGGTGACTATTGCTACAGTCACTCGAAGGATAACTAAATTACAATGCTCTGATATAATTTGAACAGGGTGGGGGATGGAGGTTGTAAACTGTAACTCCGAGGTTTCTCAGATCAGGAGATGTGGTGTGGGGGCTCTGAGGCCGGTAAGCGTACGGAGCTAGGAAGAGTACCGCCCGAGGAAATCTTACCTTTGGAAGATGGACCAGGGGCTATAAATATGTAGAGCCGCTAAGGTAATGGTATGAATAGTCATGCAAAGGTGTCCCCAAGTCGATGAATTTCCACTTCTGATGGACATGAATGATTATGAAAATCCGAGATTGCTCACAGTACAGAGTTCAGCATGCGGGGGTAATAGTGTCCGAGCATACAAGAAACATCTTCACTGCAATTGTCTGTTGAGTCAAAGTAACCTAGCCCTAGATTGATGTTCGTAGATGCAGGTTGTCATGTGAACCACGGGTGGATACATAGGCTAACCAGGTATGGATACCCTGGAAATGTTTGGATGTGAAAAGGGGGATGAACTTGTAAACCACTGCGCCATAAATTTCTGGATCAGGAGATATGATATGGGGGCTCTGAGGCCGGTAAGAATACGGTGCTAGGAAGAGTACCACCTGAGGTAATCTTGACTTTGGTAGACGGTACAAGGTCTATCAATATGTAGATCCGCTAAGGGCATGGTATGCATAATCATGAAAAGGTGTCCCCGGGTCGATAACTTTACACTTCCGATGGCTGTGAATGGTTATGAAGATAAATAATTATCTGGGTCGTGGAGTCTGATGTATGTAGAGGATGCATCCAAATGCACAAGGAGTATTTCCATCTCATTTCACCATATATCTTCAGTTAGTCGCGATGAAGTCCGTGTAGTGTTAACATCGTGCCGTGAGGACGAAGTCCGTGTAGTTTTAATGTCGTGCGGTGAGGACAAAGTCCGTGCAATTTTAACATCATGCGGTGAGGATGAAGTTCATGTTGTTTTAATGTCGTGCGGTGAGGACGAAGTCCGTGCAGTTTTAACGTCGTGAGGTGAGGATGAGGAACACACCCCGTGCCGGTCTGGTCCGTACACTGGGGAAGAGGGCATTTTTTTTAATCCTCATTTGGGAATTGTTGGTCCAGGATGGGAAACCCTGACGTCACTACGCATCCTGGTAGGGCAGGGATCAAGCCATGTGTAGTTCCTAGAAGGAGGTACACACCACGCAGGTTTATTTCATACATGGGGGAAAAGGGAATTTTTGAATTTCATTTGGGGATGGCTGAGCCAGGGTGAGGGACCCTGGCATCACTACGTATCTTGCGAGGACAGGAATCAAGCCTAACATAGTTCTCTGAAGTCTATTCAGTTTAATGTCATGCGATGAGGATGAAGAATACACCCCGTGTAGGTCTAGTCTGTACACAGGGCGAGATATAATTTTTTTGAATTGATGGGCCAGTATGGGGAACCCTGGAATCACTATATATCCCGCAAGGGAAGGAATCAAGCCTCACATAGTTATCTGAAAGACAATACACCCCGTGTAGGTCTGGTCCGTACACGGGGGAAGGGGAATTTTATTATCCTTATCCGTGCAATTTAACGTCGTGCGGTGAGGATGAGGAATACACCCCATGCTAGGCTGGTCCATACATGGGGGGAGAGGGAATTTTTAACCTTTATTTAGGGGTGGATGATCCAGGATGGGGAACCCCAACGTCTCTACGTATCCTGCGAAGGCAGGAATCAAGTCGTACGTAGATCTATGAAAGAAGTACACCCCATGCAGGGCTGGTCCGTACATGGGGGAAGGGGACATTTTTTTTTAATTTTATTCCATTTGGGAGTGGCTGGGCCAGTATAGGGGATCCCAGTGTCGCTACCTATCTTTTGAGGGCAGGAATCAAGCCGTACGTAGTTCTCTGAAATCCATGCAGTTTAACGTCGTGTGGTGAGGAAGAAATATTCTTAGTTTACGGTCATAGAGTTTGGACCATTGGGTGCTTGGTAGTTTAACATCCTGCAGCTCAGACGATGACTACTTTTGATTTCTATGCGAAATGCTTCTTCAAGAATCTCGCATTTGTAGGAGCGGTAGTGAACTGCCCGTCCATGGAGATCAGGGCATACACTCTGTTTGAGTAGACGTTTTGTATAACATAGGGTCCCTCCCACTCGGGCTCCAACTTTGGAGGTTTCTTACCGGGTATCATTGGGGTCTGGAGAACCATTGCCAATTCTCCTTCCAAGAAAGACCAAAGATGAACCTTTTTATTGAAGGCTCGTGCCACCCGGTTCTGATATACTTCCAGATGGTGCAAAGTGTGAAACCGCTTCTCATCTAGCTATTCCAATTCACCTAGCCGGTTTTCTAATTGCTCATCGCTGGATAATTGATCACAAACAGAAACGCGAATCTAGGGTAATTGGAGCTCAATGGGCTGGACCACTTCTGTTCCGTATACAAATGAGTACGAAGTAGCCTGAGTAGCAGTGCAAATTGTGGTTTGATAAGCCCACAATGCATGGAGGAGTTTATCCGGCCATGACTTCTTGTCTTTGTCCACCATTTTCTAGAGAATGATGGATAGGGTCTTGTTGAAAGCCTCTATCTATCCTTTGGCCACTGCATGGTAATGGGACGAGTGGTTAGTCTTGATACCATATTCTTGGTATACATTCTCCAAATTGGTAGAATAGAAGTTGGTGCTGTTATCCATCAGTATGGTATGAGGGACACCAAATCTGGTGATGATATTGGTTTTCAAAAAACTGACAATGTTTCTTGACCCGACTTCCTTAAGGGGTACAACTTCTTCCCATTTAGAAAAAAAGTCAGTTTCCATGAGGATATACTTCAGCTGTTTTGCTGTGGCGGGAGGATATGGTCCCACGACATCCATTCCCCAGACGGAAAATGGACAGAAGTACTTGTCCTGATGAAGTAACTCCGGGGGTTGGTGTATGAAGTTGGCATGAATTTGGCATGAGTATCATTTTGTGGTAAAGAACTCACAATCTGGTGCCACTGTGGGCTAATAGTACCAAAGTCTTCAAACCTGATGGGAAATCTTGGACCCCAGCTGATGGACCCCACATACTCCGGCATGTACTTCAGTCATGACGACATCAGTTTCTTCTCCATCAGTGCATCTGAGGAGAATTCCATCGAGGCCTCATTTGTAGAGGACCTCCTGCTGACCCGCACCACCATATAGGACACAGTTGATTTCCCTTCTCTGTATTTTCTCTTGTTCAGCCCAGTCTGATGTAATTTATCCCCGTTGAAGGTAATTTGCAATGGGGGTCATCCAGCTGGGGGCGAGAGTATGTGGATTGGGGGCAGGACTGACTTCATTGATTTCCTCTGTCTTAGTCTGGAAAAACAGCAAGACCATTCGATGATGAGAAATGCTGATAACTATTTTATCCTGGTTTGGGTCAGCTAGGGTTGTGGCCACATTAGCTAATGCGTCGGCCTGAGCATTCTGAGACCATGGAATATAGGTCTATGTTGGTTCTATGGCGAATTCCGCCATTAACCCTTAGACATGGTCAAACAGGGGAATCAGATCCTCCTTTTTAAAAGCATAGTCGCCATTGACTTGCTTGATGACCAGTTCTGTGTCACCTTTTACCTTAAGGGGTTGTACTTGTGCCTGGAGTGCGAGATCTAGGCCTGTAATGAGGGCTTGATACTCTTCTTCATTTTTCATACATACTTCTAATAGGAGGAAGGAATATGGAAAGACTGCCTTTTCCGGGGACATGAGTATTATCCCCAAACCCACCTTGTTAAATTTGGGATCTTCCATCCTCTTCTCGGTTGGGCTTTGGGATGCGCCATTGAAGTACATTTCCCATGATGGGAACTCCTCTTGAACTGAGAAGATTTATTCATCAGGTAGCTCGGCGTCTGGTGCGGTGGTCCCCATTGAAGGGTGCTCTGCCAGAAAATCTACTTATTCTTGGACCTTGATGACTTTCTGAGGCACAAAACAGATGTCTAACTGTTGCAGGTTGAAATCCCATCGGGACAGGTGCCGAGTCAGCATTGGGAAGCTAAGGATGTACTTGAGCGGGTTACTTCACGAGGCCAAATGGACTTCAGGATGCTTCAGATAATGTCGCAACTTTTGAACTATGAAGACCAAGGATAAACAACTCTTCACGATGTTTGAGTATTGAGTCTCAGCATCAATCATGGTTCAGCTAAGGTAATAGAGACTTTTTTCACTGCCGGTGTCATTTTTATGCATGAGGAAGGCTCCTAGTGACCATTATAGGGCCTTCATGTATAGGATTAGAGGTCTTCCTTCAACTGGGGGCATGAGAACTGGCGGGCTTAAGAGGTACTTCATTAAGCTATTGAACGCCTCTTGGCAGTCATCTGTCCATTGGTATGTGACTCCCTTCTTCGTTAACCTGATAAAGGGAAAATATTTCCCTGCTAGGTTGGCTATGAACCACCTGATATAGGCCATGTGTCCTTGGAATCCCCTCAACTTAGTGAGATTGCGGGGGGTTGGCAGGACGAGGATAGAATTTGTCTTTTCAGGGTCGACTTTGATTCCACGATGGCGTACAATGAATCCCAAAAATTTCCCTGAGGTAACCCCGAAGGCGCATTTCAAGGGGTTCATCTTTAGGAAATGCTACCGAGGTTTGTTGAAGATGGTCTCAAGGTCTGACAGGTGATCTGAGCACTGTCTAGACTTAACCACCAAGTCATCTATGTAACATTTGACGAATCTCCTGAGGAATGGTTTAAAGATACGATTCATGGCTCATTGATACGTGGCTCCATCGTTCTTGAGACCAAAGGGAACAACCCTGTAACATAATATTCCTTGAGGGGCTCTAAAGGTAGTGGCTTCTTCGTCTTCTCGGGCCATCTTGATTTGATTATACCTAGAATAACCATCCATGAAGGATAGAGCCTCACACTCGGCCGTTGCATTGATTAATAACTCGGTGATCGGGACTGGGAAATCATCTTTCGGAAAATGCCGATTGAGATATCTGATGTCAATACAAGCACATATTTTTCCATTCTTTTTCTTGACAGGGACGATTTTGGCCAACCAGATGGGGTACTAGACCTCCCGAATGAATCTTTCTTTAATTATCTTATCGACTTAAGCCTCTATTTTGGTAGCATGTGATGGGTGTGTCCTTTTAGCGGCATTTTTATAGCCCCGATGGTCTTCTGGCTTCCTAGGTGATGCATCGCCACTTCGGGATTGAGTCTTGGCATTTCTGTGTAATTCCAGGAAAAAAAATCCCAGTGTTGCTTCAGGAAGGAGGTATATACCTCGTGCTCTTTAGGAGACATGGCTGTACTAATGAGAGTGGGCCTCAGGTCTTCCTTGGTACCCAGGTTGATTTCCCTGAGCTCATCCACAATAGTGGAGATACCTTCCTCAAATGCAGGAGGTGCATCCCTGAGATCTTCATCTTCTTCTTCATTCTCATCTTCTTGATCTGACGAGGGGAGAGCTCCCAACACGGGTTCTTTGGAGTCCAGAGGCGAGGCATTATGGGTGTACTCACTCAAGTATTCGCCCCCAAATTGATGGTTGGTGGAAATTCCCTCATTGTCACGCTCGACCGTTATGGATGAAGTCATGAGGACAACTGAGTGCGTGTCCGAACTTGAACCCTTGCTCTCAACATGGTTGATGGTCAGTACGTAGTCTCTACCAAGCTATTTGAGGGGGTCTTTAGGAACCATTTCCAGACTATTTGGAGTGGGGATCCAGTCGACACCAACGACCAAAGGCTTCTTCTTCTTTTTCTCATAAAACCTGGCGTCAATGTAGTGTGACTCGGAGAGCTCAAAAGGGGCCTTGTCGGCATGAAATGTCCCACTTTGTTCATTGACTCAATACTTAATACACTGGTGGTAGGATGAAGGAATGACCATGTGCTTATGGAGCCATGAAATTCCCAGCAGGGCATTGAATTCTGTGTTCTGTCAGACCACTAGGAATTACGAGTAGGCCACAAGGTCGCCAAAATGGGTCTTTAGATTAATTTGTTCCATTGGCCTATGATCACTCTTGTCGTAACTGAACATATTTGTGGCTCAGGGTACTAGGTCATTCTCATTGTAGCCCAGCTTACGAAGTGTTCGTAGGAGAAGGAGGTTAACTCCAGAGCCATTGTCAATAAATAATTTACGGATCTCAACATCATTTAGTGTTCCAGACACATATAGTGGTTTGATATGTCCTTGAATGATGGAATCTTTATCCTGATTGATGAAGGAAATCACCACATTGCAGTCAGCTGGGCCAGTCTCCGATGGATAAATCTTAGTGGAAGATACCTCCGCCTGAAACTCCTAAGTGCTGATTAGAGATTCTATAAGTGCCTCCCTGAGGTCTGCTGAAAAACTCAAGGTGTCCATGGTCGACAGTTTGGATGGTACCAATGCCAGCTGCTTAAGGATGTCGTATTTCTGTTCCAGTAGCCAATGCTTCTCTGTTGGTGGGGGAGTCTTAGTAGGCACTTTGGGAGCTAGAATACGTGACGAGGAGGGACCGACTACGGAGTCAGATGCGAATGATGTCCCCACATTCTGGGGACTCATCCCAACTGGTCTGTTTTTGCACACTAGGTGGCTAGACACTTGTTCCTCCTCTGATGGGTACCATAGAATGATGGGGGAAGAGTGGCCGCTTTTAGAGGTGGAGGGACATTATTTCTCCTGCTGAGTCTGTTGAAGGGATCTCCCACGGGTTTCTGCGATATTGACGGTTTGGGTCGAGGTCCAACCGTAGGGTTGGTTTCGGCCATGATTTCGCCTCCCCTGGTATCCCCTACCTCTTCGATTCCTCATCCCGACTCCTTCTGTTGAGAACTCAGGTTCATAAACATACCCTTCATCAGGGAACAATTCCATAAGATATAAAACATTGATGGAAGCGAATATTGGCTCCTCATCCTCTGACAGGTCAACCCATTCGGTTTTCCTTGATGGTTTCATTTGGTGGGTCGGTGCCCGTGGTGCTAAGTTTGAGGGTATAAAATCTGCCAGTGTTGGGGCTAACTTCAGACTCGTTGCAGGCTGCTCCTATTGCGCTTCTCTCCTCCCTTTTCGATCATGTCTGGATGACCGGCTCGTGGAGGTTCGTGAGGCTGATACTGTCGGCTGTGCGGGATCAGGGGCTGTTGGTGGTGACACTGGCTGCTATAGTTGAGCTCAGAGTATGCCTTGGGCTCTATTGATAGTATTCCGAGTCATCCAGTCATCAAAATTCTGCCCCTTCTTTCTGGTGACTTCCTGCCACCCCTCTACTTTGTCGGAGTCGGTGGTAGAAATATACAACACATGTACTGGGGGTGGTCCCAGTTCGACCTACCAAGAGTCTACCATCCTTTGCAGAAGGTCTTTGAAGATGAAGCATTCCTGGATACCATGCCCTAACATTAGATGGTAGGGATAGTAGTCCAAACTGTCATCGCAACCGACTTCTTCAGGCTTCCTTGGATCCAGGAGGCGGAGCAAGTTGTAATTCATGGCGGTGATGAAATAGTCGTGGACTTGGTCCTCTCGGAACGAGTATAATTTTTGTCTTTGTTCCTCGAACTGGTTCCGCTTCGATCATGTCTGATCGTCTCACTTGGGCGGAGGTTGCCACTGATATATAGGGGGTCCGTGATGATTTGGTGGAGGTCTAGGTAGTGGAGCAGGTGCAGGGGCTGGCTTGAGTATGACAGAGGACGCTTCAGCTTTAACTGCTCTCTTTGCAGGAGCCTGTGAGGCTATTCGGGACTTCATATTGGTCCGCTGCAGGGAGTCTTCAATTCTCTAGGTGATGGCCGAGAGATGGTGGAAGCCAGCGGTGTACTCCACTGGTATGAGTAGTGTTCGCATCTCATATCTAAGATTATCGATGCATATGGAAAGCATCTCATCTTGAAGAATTGGCCTGTTCAGAGAGTAGGTCACACCATTCCATCTGGCGATGAAATCTGAGACCATCTCATTCTCCCTCTATATAAAATTCATGAGGTCACTGACCGTTGTTTTAGAAAACATCGAGCTGAAGTGGAACAAGAACTGCTGCCAAATATCTTCCTAGATTTTTATTGACTGATCGGGAACACTCGTATACCAGACGAAGGAAAATCCTTTCAAGGTCCGTACGAAGCATCTGAGTTTCACTACTTCTTGTTGTTCCGGAGTTCCCATCATAGGGTCACAATAAGATGTGTAGTGCATCATGTGATATTCCGGATCACCTGAACCATTGAAAATAGGGAATACAGGGCTCCCAAAATTGGGTGGAGGAGGTGTGTTTCTCACCCAATATAGGTAGGGCTTCTGCTCTGGTTGTTTAGGAGCGCATCGACCTTCCATTGCTTCTAATAAGGTTGTCAGTGCTTCTATGGTGATGGAAAGTCCCTAGTTTACATCCTGTTGGGACTAGTCTTGGGCAGGTGTAGCTCGAGGCATTGCCTGAGGATCCGACTTGGCCGGCACCAAGGGTGCGTATGCAGTTTTTGACACCTTCGGAGGGTTCAGATGTACTTTCTCTGGTTTTTTTCTAAGTAGAGGGACGTATTGAAATTCAACCAAGTCCATGTTCAGGTAGTTGGATGAATCGGACATCGCATTGGGTGGGGGCCCTAGCTGCGCTTCATCTTCCAAGGAAAACCGTGGTCTTTGAGGTGCACTTGTTGGGAAGCACTTTCAATAAAACGGTTCCTATGGAGTATCTCGGTGTTAGCCGTCTCAATTCTTTCATCTCCTCTTCCTGTCGAGTAAATATCTCTTCGAGCATAAGTGGATCATTTTTGTCGAGATATGGAGGCGGGTTAAGGGTAACTGATCCTTTATTCTTATCTTTGTTCGAAGCTCGCAGGTTAAGTGGAGGAGGGTTGGCTGTAGGGGTGGCCATATTTAGGGTGACCCTCTGGTTCCAGGTGTGTACGCCTAGCAGTTCATTATGATTCGTCATCTAAATGGAACCGTCATCTCCTGATCCATCCGGATTTTCATCATCCTTGGTGTCACCTGTGGGGTTAACCTCTATGGTATTTATGGATGCATATCGCGGGGTGGAGGAGATGTCATATTCCAAATAGGTAGAGGATCTACCACCCCTTTTACTGGTCTTGCCCCTCCTATCCTGGGATTTTTTTGGGCCCTCGATGAAGGGTGACGTGGAGAGTTCTTTGAAGCGACCTTATGGTACACCTCCCTCTTGGTGGGGAAGATGATTCAAGGGATGGGATAGGGCAGTAACCTCTTCTTCTGAGCATCCTCCCTAGATGAGAGAATACTGATTCTCATGGGGGAGGTGGTTGTTGAAGTGGTAAAAATTCCCCCAACCCTGAGGGGGTTGGCTCCGTTCCTTGGACATTGAGTCTCTTACCATCTTTATTGGTCTTAAAGGAGAGTTTGTTGTCAAAAATTTCCCCAGCCTTACAGGATGTGGTTGAACCTGGATTGCGGAAGTGGCTGCTGCTATTACTACCTGTCTGATCTTGTGTGCCCCCATTTGGGGGTGAACTAGGTTTGGTGCTGAGTTCTTCTATGAATAAATCCTTTATGGGGAGGTAGGCAATGAAGGATAATTGGACTCTATTAGGTGAGAGGCCTATTGTATGCTCTCGGTGGCCTGATTTAGGAGTTCTTGGATGGATTGTTCCCGTCGGGCCTATCGCTTCTGGGACTTACTCAAGGCCTGTCTCTGTTGGGTGTATTTTCTCTCCTGAGTAGGGACCCCACTCAATAGCGGTGCAAATTGTGGTTTGATAAGCCCACAATGCATGGGGGAGTTTATCCGGCCATGACTTCTTATCTTTGTCCACCATTTTCTAGAGAATGATGGATATGGTCTTGTTGAAAGTCTCTATCTATCCTTTTTCCACTGCATGGTAATGGGACGAGTGGTTAGTTTTGATACCATATTCTTGGTATAGTTTCTCCAAATTGGTATAATAGAAGTTAGTGCCGTTATCCATCAGTATGGTATGAGGGACACCAAATCTGGTGATGATATTGGTTTTCAAAAAGCTGACAATGTTTCTTGCCCCGACATCCTTAAGGGGTACAACTTCTTCCCATTTAGAAAAGAAGTCAGTTTCCATGAGGATATACTTCAGCTGTTTGGATATGGCGGGAGGATATGGTCCCATGGCATCCATTCCCCAGACAAAAAATGGACAGAAGTACTTGGCCTGATGAAGTAACTCCGGGGGTTGGTGTTTGAAGTTGGCATGAATTTGGCATGAGTGGAATTTTGTGGTAAAGAACTCGCAATCTCGTGCCACTGTGGGCTAATAGTACCCAAGTCTTCAAACCTGATGGGAAAGCTTGGACCCCAGCTGATGGGCCCCACATACTCCGTCATGTACTTCAGTCATGATGGCATCAGTTTCTTCTCCATCAATGCATCTGAGGAGGATTCCATCGAGGCCTCGTTTGTAGAGGACCTCCTACTGACCCGCACCGCCATATAGGACACAGTTGATTTCCCTTCTCCGTATTTTCTCTTGTTCAGCCCAGCCTGATGGAATTTCTCCCCGTTGAAGGTAATTTGCAATGGGGGTCATCCAGCCGGTGGCGGGAGTATGTGGATCGGGGGAAGGACTGACTTCGTTGATTTCCTATGTCTTAGTCTGGAAAAAAAGCAAGACCATTCGATGATGAGAAATACTGATAACTATTTTATCCTGGTTTGGGTCAGCTAGGGCTGTGGCCGCATTAGCTAATGCGTCGGCCTGAGCATTCTGAGACCATGGAATATAGGTCTATGTTGGTTCTATGGATAATTCCGTCATTAACCCTCAGACATGGTCAAACAGGGGAATCAGATCCTCCTTTTTAAAAGCATAGTCACCATTGACTTGCTTGATGACCAGTTACGAGTCACCTTTTACCTTAAGGTGATGTACTTGTGCCTGGAGTGCGAGCTCTAGGCCTACAATGAGGGCTTGATACTCTTCTTCATTGTTCATACATCCTTCTAATAGGAGGAAAGAATATGGAATGACTTCCTTTTTCGGGGACATGAGTATTATCCCCAAACCCACCTTGTTAAATTTGGGATCTTCCATCCTCTTCCCGGTTGATCTTTGGGATGCGCCATTGAAGTACATTTCCCATGATGGGAACTCCTCTTGAACCGAGAATATGTCTTCATCAGGTATCTCGGCGTTCGGTGCGGTGGTCCCCGTTGAAGGGTGCTCCGCCATAAAATCTACTAATTCCTGGACCTTGATGGCTTTTGGAGGCACAAAATAGATGTCGAACTGTTGCAGGTTGACATCCCATTGGGACAGGTGCCGAGTCAGCATTGGGCAGCTAAGGATGTACTTGAGTGGGTTACTTCACGAGACCAAATGGACTTCATGATGCTTCAACTAATGTCACAACTTTTGAACTGTGAAGACCAAGGCTAAACAACTCTTCTCGATGTTTGAGTATTGAGTCTCAGCATCAATCATGGTTCGACTAAGGTAATAGAGACCTTTTTCACTGCCGGTGTCATTTTTCTACGTGAGGAAGGCTCCTAGTGACCATTCTAGGGCCTTCATGTATAGGATTAGAGGTCTTCCTTCAAATGGGGGCATGAGCACTGGCGGGCTTAAGAGGTACTTCATTAAGCTATTGAACGCCTCTTGGAAGTCATCTGTCCATTTGTACGTGACTCCCTTCTTCATTAACCTGGTAAAGGGAAAATATTTGCCTGCCAGGTTGGCTATGAACCGCCTGATATAGGCCATGTGTCCTTGGAATCCCCTCAACTCAGTGAGATTGCGGGGGTTGGCAGGCCGAGGATAGAATTTTTCTTTTCAGGGTCGACTTCGATTCCACGATGGCATACAACGAAGCCCAGAAATTTCCCTGAGGTAACCCCGAAGGTGCATTTCAAGGGGTTCATCTTTAGGATATGCTACCGAAGTTTGTTGAAGATGGTATCAAGGTCTGACAGGTGATCTGAGCACTGTCTGGAATTAACCCCCAAGTCATCTACGTAACATTTGACGAATCTCCTGAGAAATGGTTTAAAGATACGATGCATGACACATTGATACGTGGTGCCATCGTTCTTGAGACCAAAGGGAATGACCCTGTAACATAATATTCCTTGAGGGGCTCTAAAGGTAGTGTCTTCTTCGTCTTCTCGGGCCATCCTGATTTGATTATACCCAGAATAACCATCCATGAAGGATAGAGCCTCACACTCGGACGTTGCATTGATTAATAACTCGGTGATCGGGATTGGGAAATCATCTTTCGGAAAATGCCGATTGAGATCTCTGATGTCAATACAAGTGCATATTTTTCCATTCTTTTTCTTGACAGGGACGATTTTGGCCAACCAGATGGGGTACTGGACCTCCTGAATGAATCCTTCTTTAATTATCTTATCGACTTCAGCCTCTATTTTGGTAGTATGTGATGGGTGTGTCCTTCTAGCGGCATTTTTGTAGCCTCGGTGGTCTTCTGGCAGTCCTAGGTGATGCGTCGCCACTTCGGGATTGAGTCTCGGCATTTCTGTGTAATTCCAGGAAAAAAAAATCCCAGTGTTGCTTTCGGAAGGAGGTGTATACCTCGTGCTCTTCGGGAGACATGGATGTACTAATGAGAGTGGGCCTCAGGTCTTCCTTGGTACCTAGGTTGATTTCCCTGAGCTCATTCACAATAGTGGAGATACCTTCCTCAAATGCGGGAGGTGCATCCCTGAGATCTTCCTCTTCTTCTTCATTCTCATCTTCTTGATCTGACGAGGGGAGAGCTCCCAACAAGGGTTCTTTGGATTCTAGAGGTGAGGCATTGTGGGTGTCCTCACTCATGTATTCGCCCCCAAATTGAGGGTTGGCAGAAATTCCCTCATTGTCACGCTCGACCGTTATGGATGAAGTCATGAGGACAACTGAGTGCGTGTCCGAACTTGAACCCTTTCTCTCAACATGGTTGATGCTCAGTACGTAGTCTCTACCAAGATGTTTGAGGGGGTCGTCATGAACCATTTCCAGACCATTTGGAGTGGGGATCCAGTCGACACCAACGACCAAAGGCTTCTTCTTCTTTTTCTCATAAAACCTGGCGTCAATTTAGTGTGACTCGGAGAGCTCGAAAGGGGCCTTATCGGCGTGCAATGTCCCACTTTGTCCATTGACTCAATACTTAATACACTGGTAGTAGGATGATGGAATGACCATGTGCTTATGGAGCCATGACCTTCCCATCAGGGCATTGAATGTTGTGTTCTGTCAGACCACTAGGAATTCTGAGTAGGCCACAAGGTCGCCAAGATGGGTCTTTAGCTTAATTTGTTCCATTGGCCTATGTTCACTCTTGTCATAACTAAACAGAGTTGTGGCTGAGGGTACTAGGTCATTCTCATTGTAGCCCAGCTTACGGAGTGTTCGTAGGGGAAGGAGGTTAACTCCAGATCCATTGTCAATAAAGACTTTATGGATATCAACATCATTTATTGTGCCAGACACATATAGTGGTTTGATATGTCCTTGAATGATGGAATATTCATCCTGATTGATGAAGGAAATCACCACATTGCAGTCAGTTGGGCCAGTCTCCGATGGATAAATCTTAGTGGAAGATACCTCCGCCTGAAACTACTAAGTGCTAGGTAGATCTTCTATAAGTGCCTCCCTGAGGTCTGCTGACAAACTCAAGGTGTCCAGGATCGACAGTTTGGATGGTACCAATGCCAGCTGCTTAAGGATGTCATATTTCTGTTCCAGCAGCCAACGCTTCTCTGTTGGTGGGGGAGTCTTAGTAGGCACTTTGGGAGCTGGAATACGTGACGAGGAGGGACCGACTACGGGGTCAGATGCCAATGATGTCCCCACGTTCTGGGGACTCATCCCAACCGGTCTATTTTTGCACACTAGGTGGCTAGACACTTGTTCCTCCTCTGATGGGTACCACATAATGATGGGGGCAAAGTGGCCGCTTGTAGAGGTGGAGGGACATTATTTCTCCTGCTGAGTCCGTTGAAGGGCTCTCCCACCGGTTTCCGTGATATTGATGGTTTGGGCTGAGGTCCAATCGTAGGGTTGGTTTCGTCCACGACTGCGCCTCCCCTGGTATCCTTTACCTCTGTGATTCCTCATCCCGACTCCTTCTGTCGAGAACTCAGGTTCATAAACATACCCTTCATCAGGGAACAATTCCATAAGATATATAACATTGATGGAACCAAATATTGGCTCCTCATCCTCTGACAGGTCAACCCATTCAGTTTTCCTTGATGGTTTCATTTGGTGGGTCGGTTCCCGTGGTGCTAAGTTTGAGGGTATAAAATTCGCCAGTGTCGGGGCTAACTTCAGACTCGTTGCAGGCTGCTCCTATTGCGCTTCTCTCCTCCCTTTTCGATCATGCCTGGATGACCAGCTCGTGGAGGTTCGTGAGGCCGATACTATCGGTTGTGCGGCATCAGGGGCTGTTGGTGGTGACACTGGCTGCTATAGTTGAGCTCAGAGTATTCCTTGGGCTCTATTGATAGTCTTCTGAGTCATCCAGTCATCAAACTTCTGCCCTTTCTTGCTGGTGACTTCCTGCCACCCCTCTACTTTGTCAGAGTCGGTGGTAGAAATATATAACACATGTACTGGGGGTGGTCCCAGTTCGACCTACCCAGAGTCTACCATCCTTTGCAGAAGGTCTTTGAAGATGAAGCATTCCTGGATACCATGCCCTAACATTAGATGGTAGGGATAGTAGTCCGACCTGTCATCACGACTGACTTCTTCGGGCTTCCTTGGCTCCAGGAGGCGGAGCAAGTTGTAATTCATGGAGGTGATGAAATAGCTGTGGACTTGGTCCTCTCGGAACGAGTATACTTTTTGTCTTTGTTCCTTGAACTGGTTTCGCTTCGATCCTGTCTGATCGTCTCGCTTGGGCGGAGGTGGCCGCTGATATATAGGGGTTCCTTGACGATTTGGTGGAGGCCTAGGCAGTGGAGCAGGTGCAGGGGATGGCTTGAGTATGACAGAGGACACTTCAGCTTTAACTGCTCTCTTTGTAGGAGCCTGTGAGGCTATTCAGGACTTCATATTGGTCCGATACAGGGAGTCTTCAATTCTCTAGGTGATGGCCGAGAGATGGTGGAAGCTAGTGGTGTACTCCACTGGTATGAGCAGTGTTTGTAGCTCGTATCTAAGATCATCGATGCATATGGAAAGCATCTCATCTTGAGGAATTGTCCTGTTCAGAGAGTAGGTCAGACCATTCCATCTGGCGATAAAATCTGAGACCATCTCATTCTCCCTCTATATGAAATTCATGAGGTCACTGACCGTTGTTTTAGGAAACATCGAGCTGAAGTGGAACAAGAACTACTGCCAAATGTCTTCCCAGCTTTTTATTGACTGATCGGGAACACTCGTATACTAGATGAAGGCAAATCCTTGCAAGGTCCGTACGAAGCATCTGAGTTTCACTACTTCTTGTTGTTCCGGAGTTCCCATCATAGG
Source organism: Viscum album (assembly GCA_963277665.1). NCBI lineage: Eukaryota > Viridiplantae > Streptophyta > Magnoliopsida > Santalales > Viscaceae > Viscum > Viscum album. The sequence goes on from OY728164.1 coordinate 1,071,999,321, forward strand.
GTCACAATAAGATGCATAGTGCATCATGTGATATTCCGGATCACCTGAACCATTGAAAATAGGGAATACAAGGCTCCCAAAATTGGGTGGAGGAGGTGTGTTTCTCACCCAATATAGGTAGGGCTTCTGCTCTGGTTGTTTAGGAGCGCATCGACCTTCCATTGCTTGTAATAAGGTTGTCAGTGCTTCGATGGTGCTGGAAAGTCCCTAGTTTACATCCTGTTGGGACCGGTCTTGGGAAGGTGTAGCTCAAGGCATTGCCTGGGGATCCGACTTGGCCGACACCAAGGGTGCGTATGCCGTTTGTGACACCTTCAGAGGGTTCAGATGTACTTTCTCTGGTTGCTTCCTAAGTAGAGGGAAGTATTGAAATTCAACCAAATCCATGTTCAGGTAGTTGGATGAACCGGGCATCACATTGGGCGGGGGCCCTAGCTGTGCTTCATCTTCCAAGTAAAACCGTGGTCTTTGAGGTGCACTTGCTAGGAGTGCAAGGTATGGATCTTCTTGGGAAGCGCATTCAATAAAATGGTTCCTCTGGAGTAGCTCGGTCTTATTCCATCTCAATTATTTCATCTCCTCTTCCTGTTGAGCGAATCTCTCTTCGAGCATAAGTGGATCATTTCTGTCGAGATATGGAGGCGGGTTAAGGGTAACCGGTCCTTTATTCTTATCTTTGTTCGAAGATCGCAGGGTAAGCGAAGGAGGTTTGGCTAGAGGGGTGGCCATATTTTGGGTGACCCTCTGGTTCCGGGTGTGTATGCCTAACAGTTCATTGTGAGTCATCATCTAAATGGAACCGTCATATCCTGATCCATCCGGATTTTCATCATCCTTGGTGTCACCCGTGGGGTTAACCTCTATGGTATTTATGGATGCATATCGCGGGGTGGAGGAGATGTCATATTCCAAATAGGTAGAGGATCTCCCACCCCTTTTACTGGTCTTCCCCCTCCTGTCCCAGGATTGTTTTTGGGCTCCTCGATGAAGGGTCACGTGGAGAGTTCTTTGATGCGACCTTACAGTACGCCTCCCTCTTGGTGGGGAAGATGATTCAAGGGATGGGATAGGGCAGTAACCTACTCTTCTGAGCATCCTCCCTAGACGAGAGAATACTGATTCTCATGGGGGAGGTGGTTGTTGAAGTGGTAAAAATGCCCCCAGCCCTAAGGGCTAGGGTTGGATCCATTCCTTGGACATTGAGTCTCTTACCATCTTTATTGGTCTTAAAGGGGAATTTGTTGTCAAAAATTCCCCCAGCCTTACAGGATGTGGTTGAACCTGGATTGTGGCTGTGGCTGCTGCTATTGCTACCTGTCTGATCTTGTGTGCCCCCATTTGGGGGTGAACTAGGTTTGGTGCTGAGTTCTTCTATGAATAAATCCTTTCTGGGGAGGTAGGCAATGAAGGCTAATTGGACTCTCTTAGGCGAGAGGCCTATTGTATGCTCTCGGTGGCCTGATTTATGAGTTCTTGGATGGATTGTTCCCGTCGGGCCTGACGCTTCTGGGACTTACTCAAGGCCTGTCTCTGTTGGGTGTATTTTCTCTCCTGAGTAGGGACCCCACTCGATTGTTTTCTTGACGTGATGACGTTGTAAGACACCATGCCGAACATGTTCTTCTGGGTGGGGAACATAGTGAAATGAAGAGTTCCATGTTCCCCCCATCACCTGATATGGAATCCCATCAGAGCATCACCGATGAGGTGGTGAAGCTGGTGCAGCGCACAGAGGCAGGCTATCTCCATGTTTCTTTACGCCTCTCGGGTTGTTGTTGCCACACCAAAGGAAGAGCTTCCAGGTCAAAGTGACGTAGGAGGTCTCTTATTTTCTTGACATGGTATACATACCCGTCGTATGGAAGGAGGCTTGATTTCAGCCGACATAGGGTTGTACATATATGGTAGCAGATGTAGTGCATGCATTCTTCTGAAAACTTTCTTTGTATGTTAAATTGAGAGGTGGCCGTGGGCCAAAAAAACTGGCATATAATCCCAGGACAGTCGTTTCCTTAGGTGAAACATGTCAGCATACTCCTCTGATAGTGATTCATCTTCCTGGTTTTCCCAACTGAGGTGCTCACTGATAGCTTGGTAAGAGGCAATGGGACTGGTAGGTATCGAATTATCATGTGGGCGATTCCGATGTGGTTCAGAAGATGAACGTGGCCCCGGAACATCCCCTGATTGAGGAAGGGTGTTGTTGGAGACTATCTAGGAATATGAAATGCTTGATCCCACCCTCCTAAGTGCCTCAGCATACGAGGGCTTTTCTGTTCTTGATTAGGCAGTTGGAGGACCATCCTGTCGATACAGTATGTCATTGTGGGGAGGACCTTCACAACAGAGACTGAAATGGTGCGGACTACCATTACTGCTTGACACCTCACTACATAGAGTAATTTTGTAGTGCATACCCTGGGGAGGACCTCCAAGGAGTGTCGCGACAAGGGGAGTACCTTCTGGATGCATAGCATTGTTGCGGGTAGGGCATTTGCAACAACTTCCATCATGGTGAGGATGACCATCATGGTTTGACGTTCGATGTGCATCATGGGGAGGACCTTCAAGACACATTTCTACAAGGGGGGACCTTCTTGTTGCTTGGGGCCATCATAGGGAGGACCTTCGGAATGGTGGCCGTGGTGGTGAGGACTACCATCAGAGCTGCCGCAGGGAGAATGTCTGCAGGGTACACCCTTGGGAGGGCCTTCAGAATGTATCAAAATGAGGGGAGGTCCTTCTTGTATCTTGGCGTCTCTACGGGGAGGACCTCCTTTATCAGTGTCACGAGGAATACCACTATGATATGATGCCTGGATGTGTGGAGTGTCGTTGCAACATAACCCTTGGGGAGGACCTTCAGGGCAGGCCACGACAAGGGGAGGGACTTCTTGTCATGATGAGATGTCACTGCGGGGAGGGCCTCCGTAGTTGTGACTATGATAGTGAGGACTACTATCATAATCAGTGGTCCCACTACACGAAGAGTTTTTCTAGTGTATACATCAGGGAGGACCTTCAGGGTGGACCGCAGCAAGTGGAGGACCTTCTTGCTGCTTGATCTTCTAGTCATGCGGAGGGTTTTCGTGACTCGCATCAAAAGAGAAACTCTTGTGATCGATCGTCAAATGCCTGTGGGGGAGGCCGTCGCGGGTGATATGAGGGGGACATTCAGAGCTACTGGTAGCGACATTGCGGGGATTACCTTCGTAACTGCTACTGCCACTCCCATAATATGGTAATGGGTGGGAAGGTTTCTGAGCCTTCAATACGTGCTTAGCGGCATTGGGAACCCTGGGTTCTAGAAGAGTGGATTCATGAACCTGCTCTTTGTTTTCCGGCTGCCTTCAGCACGTTCGAGGTGCTTTATTGTGGGCAGTGGGGACCGTCTGCTATTGACAACGACCTTCACCTTTGGGTCCTTGTCTAGTTGGGTCTTGTGATGTTTCCGGGATACACCGACGAACATCTTGACTTTTAGCAGGGATATATGCCTGCTCTGGAGCATCCACCGTGATGGCCGAGTGTCCCCCAATTGGAACGAGTGTTGCTACTCGATCCGGTTGCCCTTGTATCACTGAATATAGTTGGTGACCCTCCTGGGAAGAAGAAGGGATGCAGATATGCTCCGAGGCGGCTGTCTCGTCTCCTAGACGAGTCGCCTCAATTTGGGAGATGGGCACACGGGCCCGAGTCCTTGCTGTTGCCGCTGACACAATCACATTCTAGAAAGTCTGCAAGATATGATCTGGGATTGATACCTACTCTTCCATCATTTCTAGGATATGCAGAGAGACGTCATTGGATGGAATGGGTATGAAGTCCCATTCCAGTATCGAAGTATAAATATCCTTCTCCGGTCCTCCGGTGGTCAGTGGGTACTGACAATTTTCTTGTGTTGGGGTAGGTGAATGAATCTACCCCTGTTCCAATATATGACGGTTTATCTCTCTGTTTACCACCACATCGAGATGGTAGACTTTACTTGTATCCACAGAAAGCTAGCCCTGTATATGTTGGTTTCCCACCGTATCGAGTCGGTGGACTTTGTTGGTGGGGAGACATGCCCGCCTATTAATTACAGCCACATCTGGATGGCGGGATTTGTTGATCGCCACCATTACGGGGTGGTAGGAGTTATGAGAATCTACCAGGAGCTAGTCCTGTAGGCACTGGGTCGCCACCACGTTGGGTTGGTGGGCTTCATTATCCTGGGTAGGAAGAGGTGCCTACCGGGTAGGTGCCATCTTGTGTGAGCGACGTGCTTGATAGAGCCCTGCGGGGATGCGCGCCTACTCGTATGATGTCTCCATGTCTTGATGGCGGGATTTGGAGGAGTGAAAAGGTGTATGTGCCTGTTCGCGATACGTCTCCGTGACTGGGCAGCAGAGCTCCTCCTCAGGGACAAGGGTGATGATCGGTCCCTGGTTGTACGTTTGCCTCCCACGTCGGGCGGTCCGAGGGGCCATATATCAGGGAGCATGGTCCTGGATCCTTGGGGTGACATCCTTCTTATCATGAGGATGTTGAGTCGCGGCATGACCGTGGTGACATCTTCCAATGGGGGCCTTGGAGTGGAGCCCCTGTTCAATGAGGATGAAGTCCTCAGCATCGACCTCATCCGCCTCCCTAAGATAAGAGAGGTATGCATTGTCTCGTTCTGGGGATAGACTCCCGAAATGGTTTGAGATGGAAACATGGGCCATCTGGATCTTCTTTTGTTGCCGTTGCTGGGTAGGTGACCGGCAAGCCTTGGCAGATTGGAGGGCGTTCATGGCCACCTCCACCATCGGGAGAGTATCGTTCACGTGGTACTCTCAGATCAACGCATCTGAGACACAACGTTGAAGGCTCTGAGTCAGTGACGAGGTCCTTCATTGGTGAGGAAGTCTGGTCATTGCATACCTTGAAGCACACACCTGTGAGTTCCTCCATGATGCCATTGGATAGTTGGGAGTTTTAAGTGGTACCTGTAAAATGTTTTAACAAATACAAACAGCAAACCCGTCAAAGCAGTATCTCATGACCCCATGAATAATTAATGACCTTTCTTGTCCCTCCTTGTGAGTATAAGGGGGAAAAAGTGAGATTAGGTTAAATCCTTCATGTTTGGTTAAAGATTCACGTCGGGTTCACCATTTTTTTCTCGCGGCGCACGACGGGATCGTGGGGGAGAAACATGCGATACCTGGTGGTTGATTAGAGAAGATTGCGTTCTGCTTAATCACTCATGTCAGGTGCACCGTTTTCACCTCGAAACACCCAATGGTTCCATATCCAGCAATACGTGGACCTTCTTTCCAAAGGCAGGCATTCGCTGGGTGGTTTGAACAACAATGCTTAAGAACTCACATTGGTTGAGAGGATGGGATGTCGGGATCATTGCACCCTTTTGGGGGGAAATTATTGCCTGTTCCGAGACTCTCTTATAGATTTAAGATGTATTCATATGTTCACAAATATTTCATTTATACCCAAGCATAGTATACACAGATTACACTAGGTTGGAAATGGTCAGCTAAACATAGGGGTTTGGAATCATTTAGGCACAAGGTTTACCATCCCTCGTGGAATTAATGACCCCAAAGAGGTTGGACTCATTGGGACGATTCTGATTTAAAGCCTCATAACTGGGCACTCTGAAGTTTATTGTCGTCCATGGGGACAGATAAAGACTTGAGCATTTGGGTGGAACCCGTGATACGAGCTTCCTACGTATCCTTGTGAGGGGAATCAAAGTCCTCGTAGTTCAGAAGTACAGTTTAACGTCATGCGGGATGAAGGATGAACTGACATGAAGGGGGTCAGAACAACCGATTGTTGGGATTAAACCTCATGGAGGATTCCTACATACCATGCCTTGGCATGGATCAAAGTCCACGTAGTTTAGGTTAGGATGGTGTTAGGGCTGGTGCTTACTTCAAGCCCACGTGAGTCATGATCGGTGTGAGAAACAAGAGGCAGCAGAGACCTGACGATCATGTCGTGAAAGGTGCGTCCATGGGAAGCAGAGTGGGGCTTACGCATGTAGCAGCCCGAAAAGTCGGGGCTTACTCTGAGATGGACACCCATTGTGATAAAGCCCAGAAGAACGGAGCACCACCCTTCCCCACTACGCCCTTCCTTGGCCATGGCTGTGTGGAATTACGGAGGTGCATTGGTGCTTTCTTCTGATGGGTAGTCCGCCACTCCCTGGGGAGGGGAGAAGTGCCCCAATCCTAACAAGTGAAGGGGAAGAAAGGGGACTCCCAGGTTCAGACTCCGCATTAACGTGAGAATCTGAACCCAAGAATGCTTCGGGAATCCGCTCATGGGCCGGAGCAACCCCTTCAACCTCGCTTACTATAGGTATGTGAACTCAAAACGGCACGCTGATGCACCTGAAGGTTACATCACATAGGTATGGTGGCTCTGGTGGAGGCCTCGGCTCGGGGCCGATGAATGGGCCAATGAGGGGGTTGTGGAGGATCAGGCCGGATTGGAATGATTTTATTTGGCTCGGGGAATGGGAACTCTGAAGGATTTGGCAGGCCACACGAGTGTATGAGGGGTGGAGCCCTTTGCTTAGGGAGGTGCTACGCGGTTGGAGAGGCCGTCCATGAACCAGGGTGGTCCGCCAACTGATGAGAATCCCGCGAACCAGGGTGGTTTGCGGCTTTGGGTTTGTCCTATGTACCAGGTTAGTATGCGGAGGGGTCCACGCGAGCAGCTGCGGCCGAGGGCGACGCCGGTTGGATGTTCGTCGGTTGGGGATTCACCCACGTAGGAGGGTGCTACACTGTGCGACAGATCGAAAAAGGGGCATAAACTTCCTGGTCCGCGGGGAGTGCATCTTCGGAGCGGCCATGGTTCATGGTCTTATTTTCTTTGTTATTTTAATTTCATGATTCACCAAGTTGTTATGAATTTTCGGTTCCTTATTAATTCATTTCAAGCTTCATACCTATTCTAGTTCGCGAAATGGAACTTCGCTGTTTGCGAAATCCTAAGCTCCTTCCTTTGAAATCCTTCCACCCAAATCTGATCGATCTCCCCCTTGTTCTCCCTCCCCCATATCCTTTTATAAATTGTGGAAATAGATGTATCTGTGGTCATGCGGCACCGTTTGTGGATACACATGACCATAAACCCGGTTTACAGATGACTTGGTCAATCCACAACTCGCAAGGGGCATTGAATGCCCCTCCCCCGCGAACCAAACTAGCTCGGGGAGTGCTTCGCGGCCGCGCAGGGTTCTGCCTCTATTCCACGAATGACAGCGGATGCGTTCCAGTCCGGTTGACACGGTTCACAGCTGGGGTGGTTCATGATAGTGGATTGGGTTGGAGCCCATCCTGCTTCGCGCCCGTAGAGGATCCCTGCCTTTGTTCCGTGAACGACAGCGGTCCGTGGAGGGGAGTGCTTCGCGGAACCGGACTCATACCGTTATCATTGGACCGGTCTATGGACCGGTTCATCTTGTGCCATCCTTTGAGTATTCTCCACACGTTTCCCCAATTCTTTGGGGGGAAAATTGGGTATAATCTCCCTTGGTTTAAAGGGGATTCTCATTCTCCTTTGCATATTTTTCAGGACTTTACAATGGTATTTAATTAGAATTGAACATTTTGAAGATAATAATACTCTTGATTTATATTTTCCATAGTGAAAAATATTATTGGGTTTACGTTTTATTTTTTTATATAGTGATAATTACTTGGTTTTTTAATGTTTTTGTACCATGATAGTATTAATAGGAATAAAAAAATATTAGAATGTTTTTTTTTCTAAAAATGTATTATAAAAGTAACACTACTATTTTTTACATTTTTGTTTTAATTTTTTTTATAATAATCCCACTTCATGCAACTTATTTAGTTATAAAATAAATTATTCCGTGTTTCTTGATGATTGGAATATAAAGTACAAGGGGTTTTTATGCTACCTATACATATTTTTCTACTAATCACCACATGTTTGTAGCACAATAATTGTCTAGACTCATAAAAAATTGACTTTTCTATACCCATTCCCCTTTACAAGTGATGGGTTGGGGCCCTAACCTTTTATACCCTTCCCCTTCCCACAATATGATATTTTCCATAATTTTTTGCGTAATACCTAGGTAATATAGAGTACATGATAGCTTTACCACTATCCTAACATCGATATATGGATCTCTTAAATTAGGTTAAAAATGTACAGGTCTCTCTCATTATATATTCATGTTGTTTATAAATGACCTTCTTTGTAATTTGAAATGAATCTTAGCTTCCACGATTTGTTTTCTTCATCTTATACTTGCCACATATTATTGAGAACAACATCTAGGTTTATTAAAGGTACATTGGGGTTCACTACCATCCATTGAGTAACCATACTCACTCCCTTAATGTTCCGCGATGAGATGCTTGAACACCTATTTTTACATTTTCCATGTAAGGGAAAGGAACCATAGCATGAAGGATAGAAATTTATGGAACACGATGGAATGATGTCAACATTTTGGAACATCCTAGAGGTTATAAGAGGTTAGTAAATGGGAGATATTCACATATTTAATATGGGGTTTTGACCCATGATATATTCCCAATTATTCCTCTTTATGATATGCTTAGATGGGTCATTATGTGCATAGTTTGTTCTTTTTTTGAGGTTTTCTAATGTACTTTAATGGATACAATGAATCTTGAAATAGTTTGTTTTCATATTCATACATATTTTGTGTCTCTTTTTATCTATACATCATGATAAATAGGTACTATGGTGAAACATGATATGATTTGGGCAAATATATTCATCAACCCAAAAGGTCAGGTAACATTTTTGGTGTGAGTTAACCTTTTACTTATTTATTTTTGACGTGAAAAACTGCCTCCCACATAGATGTTCTTTAATCACCGTTATTTTTGAAAGCCTCTAGAGACTAGGAGGTGCTCTTGAGGAGTTGTGATGACTTTTCTTAGTAACATTCAAGTGACAGGGTCACTATTATAACAATATTTTGATTTTTATTACTCTTAGAAAATATCTTATTCATCAATAAAGGATGAAACAAATTGAGATCAAATATCACTTCATTAAGGAGAACATTGAGTAAGGGATAATGAAATTGGCATATGTTTCAATTCAAAGTCATTTTAGATATATTATAATGAAGTAAATACCAAATAAGCCTTTGAGAAGCATCAACTTCCTCTTAGAGTACAACTATCTCCATCCACATAAATGTTTGAGAGAAGGGACCCCTACTTGCTTACAGTGTTTTATGTTGTACACATTTATTCAAAAAAGTGGTAACATAAAAAAAATTCAAATAAATGTAATATATTTCCATTGTACACTTTTGTATCTGCTAATTAGATCTCATGTACTATCATAGAAGTGATGTTTCATGAAAAATTCTATAATGGAACCCCTCCTAGTTCAACAATGAAGTGAGGGAGTGAACACCAAATCCCACCTCTAATAGGCCACGGGTTGGAGACTATCATTGAGGGTGTAAAATTCAAAAAAATGCAAGTAATTTCTCCTTTTATATAAATTTAAGGACCATAGATAGGATGAGATATACCAATAAACTAAAAATCATAAATAAATAACAATAATAATACATAAATGTAATGTAATACATAAAATAAAAAGCTAAAATTACCAAAACAAATCCTAGTTAGTGACCAAGAACTCTGATAGCACTTAAAAAACCACTCCAAGCTAGTAATTCCCACCTCGATCACCAACTAGCTTCTATAGACCTAATTTTTTTTGATATATACATAGTTTGTGTATATCATCATATTTAGTTGGATCCTCCCAAAAAATTCTCATGTAAATTTTAAAGAAGCATACTAAATCCCAGTGGATATGTAAATAAAAAAACTCATTAGGTAAAATAGGTAAAGTTATATTTCATCCTCACAAGGATCACCTACCATGTAATGCATACAAGTTATCATATCCATATCATAAAATATATATATTATAAAGGTACTCAACATATAATTCTCCAATGGTTTTATTACCTCATGATCCAATTCTAATCATCATGTTCACCCATCCCTTATATAAGCCATATTTTACCACATGTATACAGGTCACATTGAATCCTTCATCCCTTGAAGTTCATCAGAACTTAAACATCATCATCTCATCTGCATGAAATTAGTAAGTCTAAAAGATACTACAAACTACGAATCATGCATTATACCACAATACAATATATTCCCTAAATTCACACCTATATAAACCAAAACCACTACAACCTTAATACAAGTCTGATCTATAACCTCATTCTTCTACATCCCACACACATGTGTATAATAAAACTAAGACCTACCACATCCTATGTAGACATACACTATATACCTTAATCTATTATAACTCGTATACACCTACCATCATGATACACATAAATGGACACCATGGAAGAGGGAGATGCCAGCCATTTATTTCCTCAAGAACATCATGTTAAGGAAAACACCCACACACAAAACATTTTAGTGTTAATTTACTATCAAACCTGGGTGGTAGAGTTTATGAATTTAGAAAACATAATAATATTATTACTCAAAACCACACTAAGGGAAGCCACCTAGCCTTATTAAACCTTAGCTATCATTTAACATGACCCTCGACTAGCACCACCAACATCTAGCAAACATGATCTCATAAAATCATACAAACATCTGGATCTAACCATCATTAATCATTTCCATTTAGTAATTATAAATTAATATTCATTAATTAACTATTAATCACATTAAAAATTATTTTTTAGTCATTTATTTTTATTAAAATCCAGTATTATTTATAATTCCCATGTTAATTTCTTTATTTCCATCCTATGATCCTTACAGAATTCATTCCGACCATCATATTTATAAGTCCCCAGCCTTAAACCTTACTTAATCTTGAGTTATTACAAGATTACACATTGAGGATCTTTTCAGGTTTAGAGTTTTAGAGAATTAGATCATAAAACTTTCATTACATTCCACATATAAACAAAGTGGTTACATATAGATAGTATAATTCTTTCCCATCAATGGAAACATATTTAAAATAAAACATGGATTCTTTCTTGACACTTCCTTGAAACTATCATCATATCATGTACCTTTCCCTTGACCTGTGAAAAACATTTCAAAAAAACTTGGGATGAGGATAAAAAGCTCAGTAAGGGAAATAAAAATATGGAATGGAAACTTGGGTACATATATACATAAGAATGAAATCATACTTTACCCATAAAACATAATCACTTTAACATACCTCATAAAATCATGAATAAATCATAGAAATCATAAGACATAAAGGTAACTTGAGGCATTCATAACATTCTTACGTAGGGAGTAACCCTCTTGGTTACGTTTGGAATACCCATCACATTATATTCCCTAAATCTCTTCGGAGAAACCTTAAAGTTTCACTCCTTTGCATTACCCAATGCATTGGAGTTATATATCGGGCTCAACTGCCCTTAGATTATCACGGAACCACCCGTCTTCATAATAATGCCCAAGAACCTCAACATAATCGTATCACATAAAACATGCATAAAGGAAACATAACATTTCCACCTTTCAATCACAATATATCAATACAACACATTGATATAAAAACATTATCAAAACCATTTTCAATACCAAAATAAAAGAAAAGTAAAACATGGTATTTATTTTTCTTTTTAAAAAAGGTATGGCTTGTAGAGGAAGCCGAAACTCAAATAATGGTCACGGCAGCGGAGAAGTCGTTGTCGCCACATACGTACGACAAAAACATTACCTTTTGTCGTTTTGTAAAATTCTTCATATAAAAAAGATTCCTTTTGGATAAACGTAAAAGTCAAAGGGGTTTATACACTGTATAAAAGAAGGTTGTGTATAAAACAAAATATGCCTCAATGAAAGGAGATTGAGACGAAGTCCCATACCTCGGGTCCGACTTGACTCGATCATTCTTTAATGTCCTGAATAATAAACTTGAGTTAATTTCTACTTGTTTAAGAACCTTTTTCAATTTAATTATTCCTTTTATATCACTTATTGCCATGTCATGAACACTATGTAATTATTTAAGTTAATAACGGTCGTTTTAACGATCATTGGTACTTGAGTCAAAATATGCTCTTTATAATTACAAGTTGTTCATGTATCCATTATATCCAGAGTTATAATCATGATGTATATATCATATATATAATATATATCCAGTATATACTTGCATTTATAATATTACATAATCATTTAGAGGTAAGAAATGAAATGCACCGTTCATGGAGACGGTAAGCCGTACGTACGCATGAACGCTACTTTCATTTCTATTTCGTATTTTATAGAATGGAATCATAATTATATAAAGGTATATTATAATTAAAGTATAATATCATATATAATATCATAGTTCCATCCTTTATACGTCCCCCATATGGTATTTAACGAATCAAATAACTTTGAGGGGGCGGTAGTCCGCACTTCCTTAAATGAAGATATCACGTTTACCCATAATGGAAACCATAAAGGTATGCTCAAAATGAAAAATAAAAAAGCTTCAGGAAAACATAAACATATTATATATCATATATAAATATAGTGACATCTTAATGGCCACCTTTGAAGGTGTTAAAAGAATGTTGAACAATCATCGTTTCGGGAGGCATAAATTCACCATCCACAGAAACAGTATGTCCTTTAACCATTAGATGTAGGTGTGTGTAAGTGTTGCTCAAATACTTCTTATAACCACATCCTAGTATATTGAATATACTGTATTTGTTACAAAATAAATGAATAAAAAGAGTTTAGGGGGTTGTAGAAGCAAAATAAAACAAAAGGACTCAAGTGAATACATTACCTTAAAATCGGGTAACTCCCTTTGGTTTGAGCTCAAAGGATTCCTTGGGAAGACTTCTGCCAAAAGTGAGGCTTCCAGGAGTAGGAGAGGGATGTGGAGAGACAAAATGGGAAGGGGTTGGCCGAGAAAAAGGCTTTGGAAGTGTGGGTAAGGAGGTATAGATGGGGGCCTTTTATAAGAGGAGAGGAGGGGCACTCTTGGAAAGTAAAGAAATGTTACTTTATTTTAAAATGAATTTCGAATATTAATGGTCCCAAATTGATGTGTTTCGAGGATAAGGTGATAAGGGTTCGAAATACACTCATACAATAGGTTTTGGACATGTGTAGGTCTTAGAGTTTACATTATCTTTCCATTTTATTTAAATCCTTTATTAATGAGGTAATCGCTGCATCATCATGATGTCATATATAATTTAATAAATTTAATGTCTAAAAATAAAAAAAATATATCATGATGTAGGAAATAGTTTTATCTTTTTAATTAATATTTATAGTATAAAATATAATTTATGTAGACAAAATTAAAAATAATTTACTTAGGTGATACATTCTTTGTCACATTTAACATTCTTTAAAAATAAAAAGATAAAAAGTCACTTTCTCACAAAACTGATTCCATGGGGCCCCCAAGTTTGGCACAAGACATCCCATGGTCGGCCATGAGATAAACAGTATCCTTAGGACACATGTTGTGGTTTTTTTGTATTATTATGATATCATTTTATTATATTTAACTACCCGATTACTCATTAATCAAGATAATTAAAGATAATTACTGTCGTTACTATTCATAATGTCCAAAAACAAAAGAGTCTTGATTACATAATTTGTACCTTATGATTCAAAATATGTAATCCATTTTACCAAATTACAAACACATTAATTTCAATAATTGATTTAAAAATAATTCCCGTTGTCAAAACAAATAGCGGGTTTTTTCGAAACAATATCTATGAAAAGTTTGGCATTAGTTTATGCCCAATTCCAAAGTGAAATTAATCATAATGACCACCATTAGATTAAATGGTAAAAATATATTCTAATTTAGCTTTAAAACCAATTCAAAATATAATCTAATCATATAAATAAAGTATATTAAAAAGCAGTTTTGATGTAAAATGTAGTATTTTTCACTATTCATTAAAAAATGAACATTGTCAGAAAAATACCAAAAATTCACACAAAGTAAAATTTGATGTCCTAATTATAAATAATAAGTTTATTTTGACAAACATAGCTTATAAAATTGTCAAAAGATAGATTTAAAAATGGGTTTCCATCAAAAGGCAGTAAAACAATCTTTTAAAAAATATTAGTGTATTCCATGCTTAAGATTGGATTTAATTTCATTTTAAGCCTCTAAAACACTATCTAATTCATTAATAGACATAGATAAAAATATCTATTATTCATTACTTACTTGGGATGTTACATCCTTCCCCCCTTTAGAAAATTGCGTCCCCACAATTTATTTACTTATCGAATAAATGGGGGTACTTATCCCTCATTGCATTTTCAGATTCCCATGTTGCCTCTTCCATCATGTGGTTTTTCCACAAAATCTTTACCTGATTAATCACCTTATTTCGTAACACTTGCTCCCTATGGTCAAGAATCTGGACTGGTTGTTCCTCATAAGATAGGTTCTCTTCCAGCTAAACTACCTCTGTACTCAAAACATGAGATTGATCTGGCATATACTTTCTCAGCATCGAAACATGAAAAACATTGTGTACCTGAGATAAACTCGGAGGTAAAGCCACCCGGTATGCAACTGATCCAATTCTCTCCAGAATTTCATATGATCCAATGAACCTTGGACTCAGCTTTCCTTTCTTACCAAATCTCATCACACTTTTCCATGGTGAGACTTTGAGAAAAACATGATCACCTACCTCAAAAGTTAGATCCTTCCTCCTGTTGTCTGCATAACTCTTCTGCCTACTCTAAGACGTTCTCATGTGTTTTTGAATCAGCTGAACTTTTTCTGCCATCTCTTCTACCAATTTTGGTCCCATCAGCTTCCTTTCACCCACTTCATCCCAGAAAGCTGGAGTTCGACACTGCTTCCCATATAACGCCTCAAATGGTGCCATCTGTATACTGGAATGAAACCTGTTATTATATGAAAATTCAACCAAAGAAAGATGTTGGTCCCAACTTCCCTGATAATCCATAGAGAAAGAACGTAGCATATCCTCCAATGTTTGAATTGTTCGTTATGACTTCCCATCTGATTGAGGATGAAAAGATGTACTAAAATTTAATTCAGTACCCAACGACTTCTGAAGTCCTTTACAAAAGTTAGAAGTGAACCTGGGATCATGATCAGATACAATGGAGATGGGAACTCCATGTAACCTGACTATCTCTTTAAGATACAAATGGGAAAGTTTATCTAGGGAAAAAGTATCTCGTATAGAAAGGAAATGAGAAGATTTAGTCAAGCGATCAACAATAACCCAGATTGCATTATTACCTCGAGATGTCTTCGGTAATCCCACAACAAATTCCATGGATATATTCTCCCATTTCCACTATGGCACTGGTAATGGCAGAAGCATCCCTTTTGGTAACTGCCGCTCTACTTTAACCTGTTGACATGTCAAACACTTCACAGTAAAATCAGCAATATCTCTTTTCATTCCATCCCACCAGTAATACTCCCGCAGATCTCTATACATCTTAGTACTGCCAGGATGAACTGAAAACTGAGAACTATGAGCTTCACATTACAACTCTCTCTTCAATTGTGAATCACAAGGCACACACAATCTATTCTCAAATCTCAAAACGCAATCATTATCAATGTTGAATTCAGGAAACTTACCTTTCTGAACCAGCTCTACCTTTTTCTGCAACTCACTGTCTTGCTTCTGTGCTTGCTTGATTCTGTCTGATAGAGATGATCTCACTGATACCTGAAACAAAATAGAATAACTTCCTGCACTAACAACTTCTATGACAAAGTTCATCAAATCCTTAACCAAAGGATCACGTTCCAAACGCAACATTGCTAATGAAGCATTACTTTTTCGACTCAAAGCATCAGCCACTTTATTTGCTTTTCCCAGATGGTAATGAATTGTACAATCATAATCCTTGATTAATTCCAGCCATCTCCTCTGTCTCATGTTTAACTCTTTCTGAGTGAATATATAATTTAAACTTTTGTGATCAGTATATATTTCACACTTTACTCCATACAAATGATGCCTCCAAATTTTTAAAGCGAAAAAACAGTAGCTAATTCCAAATCATGTGTAGGTTAATTTACCTCATGAGTTTTCAACTGTCGTGAAGCATAAGCAATTACCTGATCATTCTGCATTAGGACGCAACCAAGTCCTTTCAATGAAGCATCACTATATATAACAAACTCACCATTCCTAGAAGGTAGTGCCAAAACTGGAGCATTCACCAATCTTCTTTTCAATTCCTGAAAACAATCATCACATTCTTTTGTCCAGATAAACTTAACACCCTTCCGAGTTAGCTTAGTCATTGGACTAGATAACCGTGAAAAATTTCTAACAAACCTTCGGTAATAGCCTGCCAAACCAAGGAAGCTATGAATCTCAGTTACATTTGTGGGTCTTGGCCAGTCTTCCACAACTTTTGTTTTTGCAGCATCAACAGTTATCCCATCTTTAGAAACAATGTGACCAAGGAACGAAATTTGTTGCAACCAAAACTCACACTTGCTGAATTTTCCATACAGTTTCTTTTCTTTTAAGGTTTGAAAGATAACCCTTAAATGTATTTCATGCTCCTCTTTACTTTTAGAAAAAACCGAAATATCATCAATGAAAACCACCACAAACTTATCCAAGAACTCATGGAAAATTCTATTCATTAAGTCCATGAATACAACATGTGCATTGGTTAGCCCAAAAGGCATTAATAAAAATTCATAATGGCCATATATTGTACGGAACGTAGTCTTCGGAACATCTGCTTCCTTTACCTTCAGCTGATGGTACCCCGATCTCAAGTCAATCTTGGAAAAATACTGAGCTCCCTGTAGATGATCAAAGAAATCATCGATATGAGGCAAATGATATTTGTTCTTAACAGTGATGTTATTCAAGGATCTATAATCAATGAAAAGTCTAATAGAACCATCTTTCTTTTTTAACAAATAAAACAGGAGCACCCCATGGTGATGTGCTAGGTCGAATGAAACCTTTATCTAATAAATCTTGCAATTGCTCCTTCAACTCTAAAAGTTCAATTTGAGCCATTCAATAAGGGGGTTTTGAAATTAGCTTAGCATCAGGAACTAAGTCAACGGTAAACTCAACTTTCTGATCTGGTATTATTCCAGGCAACTCATCAGGAAAAACATCAGGATACTCATTTACCACTGGCACATCATTAATCTGAACAGTTCCTTTATTTTCAATGATGTGTGAAAGATAACATTCATTTCCATCTTTTACAAGATTCTTGGCCTCTTGATAAGTTATCAACAGCAAGGGTTCATTCTTGTACACAAACTGAAAGTCTTTCTGAAAAGATACTTCTTTAGCTCTACAGTCAATCTTAGCATGGTAAATAGAGAGCCAATCCATACCCAGGATAACATCAAACTATACTAGAGGTAGAACAATAAGGTTTGCAAGTAGGTTCTTTCCACAGATAAGGATATGAAGATTCTTATAAATTATTTTTGCCTCAACATTTCCCCCATGTGTTTTTACCAAAAGTTCATAAGTCATTTCTTGAGATGGTATTCCCACTTTACTAGAAAAGGTTTCATAGATGAAAGAATGTGTAGACCCTGAATCAAACAACACACTGGCATAAACTGAAAAAACAAACAAAGTACCTGATAAAACTTCATTTGATGGCCCGACATCTGCTGAAGTAGTTGCAAAGGATTTCACCACCCCTTTCTTCTTGTATTCTAACGGCTTCCCATCACTCAAGCTCTTTGTCGGACACTCGTTTGCATAGTGACCCATCTCATTGCACTTAAAACATTTCACTAACTGTAAATCAAATTTGGTCATACCTTCACCTTGATCATTTTCAGTGCAATCACGAGCCTTATGTCCCATATTACCACATCAGTAGCACTTTCCAGAATTCAGAAGACATTCCCCAGCATTCCTTTTACCACATTTATCACAAACTGGAAACTTAGTTTTCTTACCATCAGACTTTTTTGAAGAATTCTTCCATTTCTCCTGCAACCTCGGTCTCTTCTTCTGTTGGTTGTTATAGAACACTTGATCATCGAAAAACTACATTTCCACCTTCTCACCACATTGAACAAGATTTTCATAACTTTTAAACTCACGAGAAGCTAATGCCCTTTTATATTTTGTCTTTAATCCTGAGTAAAAATGATTTATTTTACTGTCAAGGTCTCGGATAAAATTTGGAGCATACCTTGCCAATCGAGTGAACCTTTCTTCATAGGCAGCCACTGAGTCTTCTTCTTGCCTCAATTCCAAGAATTGCTTTTCCATCCTAAGTCGAACAGCCTTAAGAAAATACTTCTCAAGAAACATACCTTTGAATTCATCACAGTCAAGAGAGTCAATCTCATCAGCGTCCCTGATAATTTTAACCATCGACCACCACTGATCTACTTCACCCTCCAATCGGTAAATATCAAGACTAACCTTTTGATCGTCTGAACACCCCATGACATCGAAAATCTTCTCCAGTGCTTTAATCCACCCTTCAGCTAGCACAAGGTCAGATGATCCTCTGAATGATAGGGGATGTTTCCTCATGAAATGTTCCACCACTGACATGTTCCTCTGTGGTTGATCTGGCTGATCTCGTGTATGGATACCACCGCCATTTATCGCTTGAGTCAACTTCGCCATTACTGCAACAAACTGTTCAGTTCCAATTCCGACCATCTCAGGATGCTGATTCGGAAGATTATTTCCTTCTGTATGCCCTCCTAGCACTGCTTCCCTGTTTCCTCTGCGGAAAACCATTCTAAACAAACATGTCCTAGATGAAGCAACATGGTAATCTTCAAATACTATATCACTTCAATTTGACCATAAAAAAATATTTTTGGATAATCATTTAATAGAATTCTAACTCCTAAAGTTATCTAAACCGACCTCTGATACCAACTATAAGGCCCCAGCCTTAAAACTTACTTAATCTTGAGTTATTATAAGATTACAAATTGAGGATCTTTTCGGGTTTAGAGTTTTAGAGAATTAGATCATAAAACTTGCATTACATTCCACATATAAACATAGTGGTTACATAAAGATAGTATTCTTCTTTCCCATCAATGGAAACATATTTAAAATAAACATGGATTCTTTCTTGACACTTCCTTAACACTATCATCATATCATGTACCTTTCCCTTGACCTGTGAAAAACATTTCAAAAAAACTTGGTATGAGCATAAAAAGCTCAGTAAGGGATATAAAAATATGAAAATGAAACATGGGTACATATATACATAAGAATGAAATCATACTTTACCCATAAAACATAAGCACTTTAACATACCTCATCAAATCATGAATAAATTATAGAAATCATAAGACATAAACGTAACTTGAGGCATTCATAACATTCTTACGTAGGGAGTAACCCTCTTAGTTACGTTTGGAATACCCATCACAGTATATTCCCTAAATCCCTTCGGAGAAACCTTAACGTTTCACTCCTTCATGTTACCCAATGCATTGGAGAGCTATATCGGGCTCACCTGCCCTTAGTTTATAACGGAACAACCCGTCTTCATAATAATTCCCAAGAACCTAAACATAATCGTATCACATAAAACATGCATAAAAGAAACATAACATTTCCACCTTTCAATCACAAGATATCAATACAATAAATTGATATAAAAACATTATGAAAACCATTTTCAATACCAAAATAAAAGAAAAGTAAAACATGGTATTTATTTTTCTTTTTAAAAAAGGTATGGCTTGTAGAGGAAGCCGAAACTCAAATAATGGTCACGGCGGCGGAGAAGTCGTTGTCACCGCATACGTACGACAAAAACATTCCCTTTTTTCGTTTAGTAAAACGCTTCGTATAAAAAAGATTCCTTTTGGATAAACGTAAAAGTCAAAGGGGTTTATACACCATATAAAAGAAGGTTGTGTATAAAACAAAATATGCCTCAATGAAATGAGATTGAGACGAAGTCCCATACCTCAGGTCCGATTTGACTTAATCTTTCTTTAATGTCCTGAATAATAAACTTGAGTTAATTTCTACTTGTTTAAGAACCTTTTTCAAGTTCATTATTCCTTTTATATCACTTATTGCCATGTCACGAACACTATGTAATTATTTAAGTTAATAATGGTCGTTTTAACGATCATTGGTACTTGAGTCAAAATATGCTCTTTATAATTACAAGTTGTTCATGTATCCATTATATCCAGAGTTATAATCATGATGTATATATCATATATATCATATATATCCAGTATATACTTGCATTTATAATATTACATAATCATTTAGAGGTAAGAAATGAAATGCACCGTTCATGGAGACGGTAAGCCGTACGTACACATGAACACTACTTTCATTTCTATTTCATATTTTATAGAATGGAATCATAATGATATAAAGGTATATTATAATTCAAGTATAATATCATATATAATATCATATTTCCATCCTTTATACGTCCCACATATGGTATTTAACGAATCAAATCACTTTGAGGGGGCGATAGTTCGCACTTCCTTAAATGAAGATATCACGTTTACCCATAATGGAAACCATAAAGGTATGACCAAAATGAAAAATACAGAAGCTTAAGGAAAACATAAACATATTATATATCATATATAAATATATTGACATCTTAATGGCCACCTTTGAAGGTGTTAAAATAATGTTGAACAATCATCGTTTCGAGAGGCATAAATTCACCATCCACGGAAACAGTATGTCCTTTAACCATTAGATGTAGGTGTGTGTAAGTTTAGCTCGAATCCTTCCTATAAAAACATCCTAGTATATTGAAGATACTGGAGTTGTTACAAAAGAAATTAATAAAAAGAATTTAGGGGGTTGGAGAAGCAAAATAAAACAAAAGGACTCAAGTGAAGACATTACCTTAAAATCGGGTAACTCCCTTTGGTTTGTTCTCAAAGGCTTCCTTGGGAAGACTTCTGCCCAATGTGACGCTTCAAGGAGTAATATAGGGATGTGGAGAGACAAAATGGGCAGGGTTTGGCCGATCCAACGGCTTTGGAAGTGTGGGTAAGGAGGTAGAGGTGGGGGCCTTTTGTAAGAGGAGAGGAGGGGCACTCTTGGAAAGTAAAGAAATGTTACTTTATTTTAAAATGAATTTCGGATATTAATGGTCCCACATTGATGTTTTTTGAGGATAAGGTGATAAGGGTTCTAAATCCACTCATACAATAGGTTTTGGACATGTGTAGGTCTTAGATTTTACATTATCTTTCCATTTTATTTAAATCCTTTATTAATGATGTAATCACTGTATCATCATGATGTCATAAATAATTTAATAAATTTAATGTCTAAAAATTATAAAAAAAATATCATGATGTAGTAAATATTTTTAGATTTCTAATGAATATTTATAGTCCAAAATGTAATTTATTTAGACAAAATTAAAAATACTTTACTTAGGTGATACATTCTTTGTCACATTTAACATTCTTTAAAAATAAAAAGATAAAAAGTCCCTTTCTAACAAAAGTGATTCCATGGGGCCCCCAAGTTTGGCACAAGGAATCCCATGGTCGGCCATGAGACAACCAGTATCCTTAGGACACATGTTGTGGTCTTTTTGTATTATTATGATATCATTTTATTATCTGTAACTACCCGATGACTCATTAATCAAGACAATTAAAGATAATTACTGTCGTTACTATTCATAATGTCCAAAAACAAAAGAGTCTTGATTACATAATTTGGAACTTCTGATTACAATTATGTAATCCATTTTACCAAATTCCAAACACAGAAATTGCAATAATTGATTTAAAAATAATTCCCGTTGTCAAAACAAATAGCGGGTTTTTTCGAAACAATATCTATAAAAAGTTTGGCATTAGTTTATGCCCAATTCCAAAGTGAAATTAATCCTAATGACCACCGTTGGATTAAATGGTAAAAATATATTCTAATTTAACTTTAAAACCAATTCAAAAGATAATCTAATCATATAAATAAAGTAGATTAAAAAGCAGTTTTGATGTAAAATGCAGTATTTTTCACTATTCATTAAAAAATGAACATTGTCAGAAAAATACCAAAAATTCACACAAAGTAAATTTTGATGTCCCAATTATAAAGAATAAGTTTATTTTGACAAAAATAGCTTATAAAATTGTCAAAAGATATATTTAAAAATGGTTTTCCATCAAAAGGCAGTAAAACAATCTTTTAAAAAATATTAGTTTATTCCATGCATAAGATTGGATTTATTTTCATTTTAAGCCTCTAAAACACTATCTAATTCATTAATAGACATAGATAAAAATATCTATTATTCATTACTTACTTGGGATGTTACAATATTGTTTCCATTATTCAATATTAAGAATATAAATAGAACCCATCTCTTGATTTTATTATTTTCATTTTCTATTATATAAATTGGGTTCTCTAGGACTCATCCTATGATACCACAAGGAGATACACAGATAGAGCATAATCTAACTGTAGTAGGCAGTTTAGACCAACAACAAATAGCAATTCATAAAACTATCCATCTAAATCACACATCAAGTAAGATGGTAAATCTTTGACCTCAATGCATACCCAAGAAAAATAATAAAAATCCTCACATAAAAACCTATAAATTCACAAGGCCAGCTCTCAACCCATACCATCTATTTCGATCAGCCTCATCTCAAGAAAACGAAATAAGAAATCCCTACTATCAACTTATTTTCCACCCCTTCCCAAGTATCCCCAACATAAAATAAAACACACATAAAATAAAAACAATGGATATACCATATAATATCACATATACTGGTAAATAATATTATTTTTATAATGTTAAACTTAAGGGAAAAAATAAAATAAGAATTGATCCCTCTGCCTGAAAACATTATGTCCAAAAGAAAAAATATTCATTACCACATTTGAATTAAACTATTAATTATGGATAGGTTTTAGTTATAATAAAATTATCAAAAAAATCTATCAATATATAACAATGAAACAAAAAAATATGATTCAAGAAATACTTTCATATTCAATAGTTTTCAAGGAAGAACAATAATTAAATCCACATTCCTATTCAATATTCATATCATCAGTGCCAACTTTAAGTAATTTATCCACATATAAGCATATAATTATTTCTAAATAGTAAAAATAATCATAATAAATAGATAACATAATATCTAGAAAGTATCAAGAGGCATCCACAATAAAAAATCACAACATGTGATCACACAAACCATTCTAGTTCATTTATAATTCCAACACATTTCTTATTTAGGTTGATTACACTATTAACCAAGGAAATAAATAATTATAGTTTAATATATAAAAAAATAAAAGAGAATCAATGAATCCTATACCTCAATACATTTAATGTTCTATATAAAAGAAGGGAATAATTGGCACAGATCACCAATCACCTCTCCCATAGGGAACTCATTATGCAAATAGGAATCCCACTAAAAATACAATATAAAAACCAATATAAACCCCTTGATAAAAAAAAGAAAAAAACAACCATATTAGTGAAAAATATTTAGTTACAGATAAAAACCATCAAGATAATAAGAAACTCACCTTGGATAACTAACAAATGATTTATATAAGATGGGGGACAAATCTTGGAAAGAGGGGATCAAAAGTCTCTTAAAGAGGCCCTCAAGTCACATATGGTGTAAAGGAGATGGAAGAAAATAATAATACTTCCAAGGAACTCAATAATTTATACGCATCTATAATTTTAAAAGCCAATGACCATGACTTAACCCTTAGAGTTGTCTTTTGAAATACAATACAATAACGATGGTTATAACGTAAAAGTTTAGTTCACTAGAATCAATGCCATAATATCTAAATATATCCCCCATATACTATGAAACTAGGGTGAGGGTGTTTTATAACCTACATACTATGCCACAACTACCCCTATATGGAAGATACAGGGAAACCTGATCCTCGGGGCTCCATAGAGAAACCAAGGTGCCACACTAAATCCACCATTTAAGAGAAATTGAGAAGATATTGGACCATCAAGCTCCATTGAACATAATATTCCCACACTATATCATTTTTTTTGGAAAATACACATAAATACCCTCACCCCATGCCTCCATCCAACACATACCTCAACTACACTATAAGATGCAATCTCCAAATTTTGAAAAATTTTACACCAAAGGGATATGCCATAAGCTCCCAGTTCAAGTTGAAATTTTTTCTCAACAAAACTTCAATTCCATCATATATCTCAGGGATACCTCCAACCACCCAAAAAAACAAAGGAAGGGCATGAGAAAAAAACCAAGCCCCTACATATGTTACCTCTTTAAAAAAATATCATCCTCGATAATTTAAACCAAATAGTAGGAAGGAAGGAAAAGGGAACTCAAACAACCGCCCCATGGGATACCTATTAAGAAACTTAGCATATCAAAACACAACCAACACATATGATAGAAAAACATAAACATGCAACATGAACCACTTTTCTCACAAATATTGAAAGGGAAAACATAATATATAAAGAAAGATCAACCATAAATAAAATTATGATATTGAGTGTTCATTTACAACTCCCTTTTCCATGTTATCTCATTCAGGACACAACTCTACCACATTACACAAAACAAAGAAATAACATGCCCATGGAACACCTTCTCCAGATGGTACTGGATCTTTATAGGTCCCCCTTGATGGTCTAAACATTTTAAACTACAATCTCCCCAAATTAGAAGACATGAGAATTATCACGAAGGTGCTAATGAAGTTGTGACACATGAAAGACATAATAAATTTATCTCCTCTATGGGGTAAGTTTTATTCGATATTTAATAACTCCAATATGAAACATCACCTTGAAAAGTACAGAAATTTAAGGAGAAATATTACTCCTATGAATGAACCTCCATTTCCCAAAAGAAAGAGATGCCTTCAAGAATACATGATATAAAATTTAAAACTCTAGAAGAGTCCTCCTATGATTATAATTGGACTTATGGTGATATTTCAGTCCCTTTATTCTCTCATGGATCACCTACACCTTCTCTATCATGCTCTGCACCAATTTTGGTTCAAGAATAGGTTACTCTTCAACATTGGTCCAACACAATGGAGATAGACAATTCCAGACATACAATTCTTTGAATGGGAAAATATCAATGGTGGAGTGAAAACTTTTATTGTAGGAAAACTACACCAATGGTAAGTGCCTCACCCAAAAATATATAAAATCAATAATGTTTGTGTTCAACATGTACCCTAAATTCTGGATTTTCGACTCTATTTGAACATCCTTCTATGGATGAGAAGTTGTTCAAAGGAATATTTGAGATCCAAAAGGTTTATGGAAGCCTCTCTAACCCCTAGATTTTAAAAGACAATCATGATCATAGGTGATCATATTCTAAACCCCATGAAGCCTCACTACATCCTTCAGATACTACCATAATAAATCCAATACTAAGATGAACTCCTTAATCAATAATAAGTGATATGACATCATCAAGAGGTATAAAATCACCCATATAAAATCACAAACTCCCTAATATTTAGGAAACCAAGTGATGAATTCCATAGATATTTCCTTCCACTTCCATTGGCTAACATCGAGTGGTTGAAGAAACCCACAAGGAACATGGTGCTTAGCCTTAACGCTTTGGAAAAGAAAACATTGAGAGAAAAAATCTACAAATGTTTTCTTCATTCTAGATTACCAATTCTAAAATCAAAATGAATGATACATATTAGCCACACAATGATGTACCACAAAAGGAAAACTATAGAACTCTTATAGAACAACATTATGAATCACCGTAGGAACAAAGAGACTCCCTTGAAATGTCACCTAATATTGATCATCCAAGAACCACCCCTCAATATCATCACTATAAGATACTCAATATAACCAGACCTCCACCATGGAATCACCCATATGGGAGTAATCTACCTACTAAACCAAAGATAACTACATCACCATCTTATAAATAAAACCTCTACCCTCAACAACTCCCATATAATTGTATATCAAGAAAACTCCCCCATCACCGTCCAAACATCACTATACTCACATATTACATCATTATGAGAATTATTACTCAAATAATCAACCATAAAACTCAATTTTTATGATTTATAGGTAATCATGAAGTCATAAATCTATAATAATTCCATCCAAAATCCCTTCTATAAATTTAAATAATGTTGGTATAATTCATACCATGGCTCTTGTGATCTATAAAAACCATAAAATGTTCATCAATAAGGTAATTCCACCACAATTTCAGAGAATACACAAAAAACAATAAGATCAAGATCATGGGTGGCGTAGTTAAATTCATAAGTTCATAATTGTACTGATCAATAAGAGACATTTTATCTCTACTACCTCATAACACTACCCATTCCATGAAATTAAGAATCATAATAAACCTCAAATGCTACACCTTCCTTCAATAAATGAAGAACCAGTGCACTGAATAGCTTCTCCATCAAATTAATAAAAATAAGTCCACCATTTGCAATCCATGTGAAAACCAACACTAATATATGATAAGTTAGGTAAGAACATACTTACTAGCATAAAATACTAAGAAAAATCTTCACTACTTCAATATTCTTTGGGATACCTAAGAAAAAAACACCTCAACCTTGAGAGATCCACAACTACTCTACATTGACACATAACATATCCTAATAAATAGAATTTATAGGACTAGGAATAACACTTCTATATCTTTCAAAACAACTCATGAAACCAAATAACTCTCAAAACATCATGTATATTATATTTATTCTCCTCCTCTAACATAGAAAACACATGATTTTTCATCAATAAACACCACCATGATTCAATCTAAAAACTCATGAAATGCTGTATTAATTAGTTCCATGAGAATTCCTAGAGTGTTCTAAACATTATATGAATTTAAAATGAACTCATAATTACCATAAAATCATATTAAAGTATTATTCAAGATATATTTATCATTTAATTTCATATTGTGATAGATCGATACCCGTACACCCAAATATAGTACTAAAAACATATTACTAACATACTAGATTTGAGACTAACTAAAGCAACCCAATTTTAATCATCCATAATTACAACATCAATATATAATATCAATTCACTTATATAACCATGATTCTTTAGGTTTTAATTTATAGAGAATTTAGAAAAAAACCGTTTACATAACAAATTCCATGTATTTCACATCAAGTGAGAATTTTCCCAATATACCCAAAATTTATTATCTATACGATGACCTCAACATATCCTATAAAATTCTCTACACATGATACCCTTATAAAAATATCTTATATAATATTTTTATTTATAACATGGGGAAATGGAAATATATTAATGGGATGAGCACAAATTCTCATTAATGGTAAACATGGGATACATCAATTAAATGATCATAAATGAACATAAAATTTTCATAAGGGTATAAAAACATATTCATGTTATATTATTCTAAAAAACAGAGACATAATACCAAATTGATGATTCATGGCTTAAATATTTTTAATAACATAAGACATAAGTCATAGGAGTGAATAAAATCAAACAAATCACAATCCATAAGAGTGTAACATAGGCATAAAAATATATAATAATAATGTGGAATAAGAATAAGCATATAAATCACATTTCAAGGCTATAAACCAAGTTGTTTATCACATAATAGGTTTTGGTTAACTACCCGTGTACTTACTTGGGCTTGGGATAAAAACCAATACACCATCATGGAATTGGAAAAAATACCAATGTACCTTTAGGCCCATGATTTATAAAACATTACTTAATGCATTGGAGGGATATATAATTCTAGGCCCATAAATTATATAATGAAAACTATAAATAATTATTCTGAGTAATCATAAAATACATCCATCATTTCATCATAGCATAACCCATTGAAAATGAATTGGTTATAAAAACATTATTAAAACATCATCATACTAAGAGATATAGAGAAAAGAAGTGTATGGTATCATCAGATCATATCCCTAGGGAATCATAACATTACCTATAGATTTTTTCATATATGAAAATAACTTTTATAAAATCATTTAATATATTCTTTAAAAAATAAGAGAAAACATCCAATTTTATTTAGTATCATTTTAAAAAAGAAATTCTCAGAAAGATTGAAACTTAATTTTATTTATAAAACAATTAAAACATATAAAGGAGGTTTCATGATGAATAAAATACATGACAATATAAAAATCCTTTCATTACATATACATTAAAAATATAAATTTTTTCTAAGTTTTGTTAAAATTCCAAAGTGAGTTGTATCTAAAACAATTGAAAAGTTCCCATTTAATCATTTTTAATGAATGTATGAGGTAGTATAAAATAAATTTATCAAACATTATAGTTAATATAAAATATTGTATAAAATACTATTTAAGAACATGAATATGGAGGAAAAATATTCCCTAAGAAAAGGAGAAATATATCTGGTTTATCTAAAAAACATTCTTTCAGTCTCTTTGTGTACCAAAGAGAAGAAAAAAAGGATGAAATTAAATCCTTAGAAATAAACAATGTAGAAGAAAATATATTGGGTTTAAAATAAAAGGATCATATAATTTCCCTCATTGTTAATTTATCATAAAAAATATAGAATGTAAATGATATTTTAATATAAAAACCTACATTTTTAATGACTTCTGAATTAAAACATCTTAATAAAGAAAAATTGAATTCAAATATAAAATACCAAAAATAAAGATTAATTACTAATATAATATATAAAAGGGGAATTATATACACCATATAAAATAAATCAGGTTCATAATATATAATATATCTCATTGGATTGGAATTGACATGAAAAACCCTTACCTCAAGTATTGACTTTTTGTATACACACACTTAACTAGATATTATACGAGGATACTCATTTTGTTTGAACTTAATGAATTTATAGAATAGAGATTTGATCAATCCATGGGATTTAAAATGAGGAATTGGATGTTTTTATAAATATTTGAGAATAATGTTTCGAGAAAACCAAACATGAATTGTGTTTTGAAATGGTTAAAGTGAGTCCCCTTTTAAAAGAAAAAATTGATGGAATTTTCACAAATATTAAAAATTTATGGGTTAGGAATTTAATTTTTAAAAAATTAGAAAATAAATGAACTATGTATGATAATATATACAATTTAACATCAAATTGAGTATAGATAATATTTTTATTAATTTTAATGATTTGAATATAAATTTTGAACATTAAATATCATTTAATGCCACTTTCTTGACTATTATCATATTTTATATTTAATATAATAAAATAATAATTGAAATATAATATATATATTTTAAACATCACTAATACATTATAATTATCTAAGAAATTTTTAGAACACCATAATTATTTCAAAACATAATACTTTTAATGTTTTTAAAATCATTTACTTAAGCTTTTCTACTACTTTTGCAAGTGCCGCATCAGCGTCACCTAAGAGTTTAAGGTAATTATACCAAAAAAAAAAAAATTTAAAATAAATTTCCATCATAAAAATAAATTATTAATATAAAAAAAACCATTTATAACCATTAATAAATTCTATTTATCCCTATGAAAACCTACTTGAGATATTAAAATAAATAGAGTAGCATTTTCTAGTTATCCTTTACTTAAAATAATATAACTCTCGTAATTAAAGTCAATTGAAAAAAATTATAATAAAAATAAACTCATCTATAAAATAAATGTTGGGTTTTTGGAGATTTTGAGCCTTAAACCATAATTTTAACCTTGTTTAATGCATTTCACCCTTAATGTTATTGAGAAACATTTACCATTTTTACTAGTCACTAAGAATAAAAAATGATATGTAATTTATTACATAACTAGAATATTATGATTTAAAATATTTAATACATATTTTAATATTCAATTTCTATTTATGAAAAAATGTATTTTAATATAAGTTCACAAAATGCAATAAAAAACAGTTTTTAGCAAAATACCAGTTTTAAGGGTAAAAATTATTTTACAATAAAATTGTAAATATTATAGATTGATAATAATTTATTAGAATTATAATTCAAAAAATATTTATATATGATATTTGGAACATTAAATATTCTAATATCATCATTTTACCTCTACTTTAAAGGTAATGAAACAAAAAATATTTTCTATTAGAATAAAATAAAATTTATGTTTCAAAAAGTCATGAATGAGTTTTTAAATTAGAAATATTGTTTTTATATGTTTAAATTTAATATGTAGACACATATTTGGTCTAAAAAATTTCTTATAAAACTTTAAGTCAGGAATTCCTCAAGATGATGTCATAGAAGTTATAGTATTCAAAAAATGTGTATTTTCACTATTCAACGAAAAATGAATCATTTTAGAAAAACACCCAAAATAACCATAAATTAATGTTTTTATGATGATATAAAACATTTATATGATTTTTTCAAATACAATTTTTAAAATTTTTAGAAAATAATTCTAATAACTACACACAAAACACATAAAACCCAATTATAGAAAAAAATGTATTCTCAAAACATAAAATGAATTTATTCCAATTACATTCCTAGTAACAATCATTAGATATTTTTTAATTTAATTTATGGAATATATTATAAATAAATTACCTTAAAAATTAATAAATATTGATTAATTTAATTTATTAAGATAAAAATATATTATTCACTTAAAAATCAGTTTCTGAAAAATATCTACGTTTACCATCAAATGAATTAGTCTTGATTTTTGACAAACTGATAATAAATATAGGAATGATTATTATTTAGCTAAAATTTATGAATAATAAATTTTAAATAAATTTTAAACAAATGTAATAATATATAAATTGAATGTAATATTTAAAATGAAACATAGAAAATATAATGAGAACCATCTGTTATAGGAAAATTACCATTTTATACTTTAACTGTTCTTAAAATTATATGATTTAATTATTATCATTAAGTACTTATTTAATAGGAATTAATATATAGATTTTGATTATAAAATTATTTTACAAATATTTCATAATGCATTTACTTTAATTTATACCCGCTAATCTGATAGATAGGTTATAATATTCACATTTTAATAATAATATTTTTGTAGTATATCATCGTT
Organism: Viscum album; assembly: GCA_963277665.1. Taxonomy (NCBI): domain Eukaryota; kingdom Viridiplantae; phylum Streptophyta; class Magnoliopsida; order Santalales; family Viscaceae; genus Viscum; species Viscum album. Next base: position 1,072,030,461 of record OY728164.1, read on the forward strand.
TGTTTAATATTGGTGATAAGTTAATAAAAAACTATCAAAAACATAAATGTTATCTAATAAATAATATTCTAAAATCTTGGGGATTCACATTCTGCCCCCTCAAATAAAGTGGGTCCTACCAATTTTTATCTCATTGTTTATGGATATGGTTTTAGAAAAATTTCAGAATCAATTCCCCAGAGTGGAAGATAAATATACATTTGTGGTAAGAAATAAATTTTAATCCACATCGATTGAATTTACTTTTAAAATAGAAATTTATGTTTATATTAATACTAGGAAACTTATATTTCTACAAATATTTCTTGAACCATATATGTATTATATGTCTCATAGTTTCGAATAGGTTTCCAAATGAATACCTTGATATATAAGAGATATTTTCCAAATAAGACTGAATATATTTATCTTCCCCATTTTCATTATTTGGTTTGAGTTTGGATCAATTTTCAAACTTTTCTTCATGTCATTTATTGAATAACCATAATGATTTTTTATGCCTAAATCACTAAATTTTTCTTCAAATGGATCTTAAGATCCAAAAAGGATGAAAAGTTATTCTTCTTATTTCTAAACATTTACAAAAAACTAAATGGTTAGCATAAGTTATGATAATTTTAATAAAAATTTTTGTGGAGAAATAATAGATTAATATCGCAAATCTCAGCAATAACATCAAATGTTAAACATAAATATTTATATTAATAAATAACATTAAAACTATTAAAAATGTGCTTCACCAAATTCAAAACCCAATATCAGAAATATTTTATCATATATTCTCTGAAGATTAACTTAAAATTTATCCCTAAATAAATTTAATAACTCCTAATTACACATAAAACATTTACATTATCTAGTCATATATTCACCAGAATATACAAATGATTTTCAAAAATAATATGAATCGCCATAATGCCACAAATAAAATTATATACTTTTCCAGGCTAACTCAATTATTTATTCATCAAATAAAACCCCATCCTATAAAATAACATTTTATTTAAATTAATCTTATAATATCCCCAATACAATTAAATTATTACAAACATAATATAATAACATAGTGACGAAATAATCTTTCAATCACATAGTTATCTAAACATACATTCCCAAAATATGACAACCCATTTATTCCCATTAGCTGTAATCACGTCATCATCAAAGATAATATTAATCTTAAAAGTTATAAGTTTCCTTAAAATTATGTACCTAATAATTTTATTCCTTAATAACTTCACACTTAATCATATGTTTAAATTAAGGGTTACATATACCACAAAAATATATTAGAAACCAAACAAAAATTCCCAAAATGTAATTAATCACCTTATAATCTCTTAATATAAAACCTCAAAAGGATATATATTCATTTAATTTTTTTTCATATTTAATGTTATCAACCATAATGATATAATTAAATATTAAATTATCTTCATATGATAACTTCATACCTCTAAATTTACTTATAACATTCTTTGATACTAAATGAGACTACCTGATACACATACACCCAAATCTGCTGCAAAAAATATATATATTTTTCACATACTAGCTATGATACCAATTAAAGGACCCCAATTTTAAACATCCATAATTACAAAACTAATAGCCAATATTTTTTAAAATAAACACACATTAACTTATATTCTTTGAGTTTTAGATAATTAGGGAAATCCCTTTATATAATAAAACCCATGTCCCTATAATAAAATAGTCAAATTTCCCATTATACCTAGATTTTAGTATTGCATAAGAAGACTTAAAAATATCCCCCAAAATTATAAACAAATGATACAATTCTGAAAATACATTAAATAATATTATTCTTCATAACCTAGAGAAATGGAAGCACAAGAAAGGGATGGACTGAAATCCTTAGTAAGAAAAACATGGGAGACATCAATTCAATGATCATAAATGAACACAAGATGTTCATAAGGATATGACAAAATAATAATGGTAAATAGAGTTCATAAAAAATAAAAAATTATCCAAGAACGATTCATAAAATAATGATTATTATTATGTAAGACATAAGTCACTGGATTCTATAACATCAATCAATCATAATCCATGAAATCATAACACAGTAATTAGAATATCTCATAAGAATGTGACATAAACATAAGCTCATAAATCATATGTTAAGGATAAATTCCATGAAATTAATCACATAACATGATTAGGATAAAAAATTCTGTACCAAATCATATATCAATGATCCCCACCAAGAAATTCATCATAGAATATGCATGGGTAAACTACATGTAAACCTTCTTGAGATTAGGGTATACCCATATATCTTCTTATGATTTGGAAAAAAACCCATGTAACCTTGAGTTCATGAGTTATCAAACTTTACCCAATGAATTGGAAGGATATATAATTCCAATCCCACCCACCACATATTTAATACAATATATATGAGTTCTATAACATCACAAAATACATTCATCATTTCATCATAGCACAACCCATGGAAGCGAAATGGGTTTAAAAAAATTCTTAAAACATCATCATTATATGACATGTATAAAAAGGAAATGGATGATATCATAATATAATATCCTTAGTGAATCATAAAATTCATTAAAATATTTATATATATGAAAATAATTTTTTTAAATGATTTTAAAGTACACTTGATAATTCAGAGAAAACATATCTTTTATTTTGTTATATTTTTAAAACAATAATTCCTAGAAACATGGGAAGAATATTTTCTATTTAATAATTGAATATTTTAATGGAATATTAATTATGGATAAATAAAATGAAAGATAGAAAATATATTCATGATGTATATGTTAAAAATAAAGAAAATATTTTCACACTTTTAAAAAAAGTCAAAAGTGAGTCGTATGCAAGGTATTTGAAGAGTTTCTATTGAATCATTTGTAAAGAGTGTTCAAGGAATTATAAAATTATTTTATCAAACATTTTAGTGAAGATAAAAAATTACATAAATTTTTTGAAGACCATAGATATAGGGGAATAATATTCCTAACCAAAAATAAAAAATAAGACAGATTTTCCTTAAAAATGATCTTTTAGTCTTTTTGAGTTCAAAATAGAATAAAATGAAAAGGAAATATGAAAAAACCAAAAATAACCATATGAGTAGAAAATATATAGAATTTAAATGATAATTATCACAAAATTTCCCTCATTGAAGATTCAATATTGATAATCTCAAAAGGAATTGAGATTGTGACATACACTCTTACGACTTTAATAACTTTTGAAAGAACACACTTAAAAAGAGAGAACTTGAATTAAAACATTCAATACCTTGAATAAGAAGGAATCCATGATATAATATGTAAAAGGGGAATCACACACACTTTATAAAATAAATTTTTTTCATAATATAAAATTTTTATCAATGGATTGGAGTTGAGATGGAAAACCCTTACCTCATGTCCAGACTATCTTTGTGAATGATCTTAACCTACGCTTATTTGGGTATAATCATTTCAATAGTATTTAGAGAAGATAAATTTTATCACTATAGGGGATTTTTAATGTTGTATATGAAGTTTTTATAGGGATTTGATCATAGATTTTAGATAAAACCAAACTTTAGTTGTGTTTAGAAATGGTCGAGTGAGTTCCTTTCTATAGGTAAAAATTGATGGTATTTTCAAACAATTTCCATATTTTATGGTCATGGATATAATTTTAAAAACAAAAAAGTGGTATATAAATATATAATGTATGATAAGATCAATTATTTACCATCCAATATAGTAAATATAATATTTTTTTGATTTTCTAATCATTTTATGTTTTTTTTTTAAATTTTGATGTCATTTAATTCCATTTTCATGAATATATACATATTTTGAATTTAAAGGCATATTGATAATACTTTAATTCATATTTAAATACATTGACCACCACTAATACTTTATAATTATCCATTAAATTTATATAACACCATAACCGATCCAAAATACAATACTTTTACTATTTTTAAAATCAATTACTTGATTTTTATTATGCATGGAAAATCGCTGCATTGTCGTTGTGTAAGCGTTCAATTTATCCTTTACCTAAATAAAAATAAAAATAAATTAATATCTCAAAAAAATTATCCATCTTGAAAATAAATAGTGAAACCCTTCAAAAATTATTTTTACACCTATGAAAAATATATTATATCTTTTGAAAAAATATGAACATTTTAGAGTTATTATTTACTTAAAATAATATAAATTTTGTAATCAAGGTATAGTGGAACCAAATTTTCATATTTTAGAAGATAGGTTTAATTTTCAAAAAATTAACTCATGAAATAAAATGAAATAATGTTTTTAAGAGACTTTGGGGCCTTATCCCATAGTTTTAACCACTTTTAACCAATTTTTCCATTTTTAACAATGAGTAACTTTTACAAAGGCTACTATTCATTATGAATTAAAACGAATTTGAAATTATTAAATAAATATAATAGGATTATTAAAAATATGGAATAAATTTTATAATATTTAACTTCCATAAGTGGTAAAAATTACTTTTAAAATATGTTTATAAAATTCAATGAAAAATTATTTAATAATTTCTCGTTTTAAGTGTAAAATTAATTTTACACTACAGTAATTAATTTGATTTATTATTAAAAACATATTTCTATTATAATTAATCAAAATATATTCATATAAAATTCTTATATTTCTAAAAATAAATGTAATCATTGAACCACCTCATTAATGGTATAAATTCAAAACATTTGTTTATTAGAATAACATATAACTTATGTTCGGACAAGTCGAGAATGGGTTTTAAAATAAAAAAAATGTTTTTAAATGACATATTTTGTTAATAATTTTTTTTATAAAATTTTAAACTAGTCTTGAATCATGATGATGTCCTAAAATTTATGGCATTTTAAAAATCATTATTGTCAATGTTCACTAAAAAAACAACTATTTTAGAAATGTATAAAAAATAACCCTAAGATAATTTTGATATGATGATCTTAAAAATTAATTTAATTTTATCAAATAAAATTTATAAAATTGGTAAATAATTAATATAATATCCTTGATCAAAACTTATAAAAACCATTTAAAAAAACATATTTTAAAAGAATAAACAATATTTATTCTCATTCCATGCCTAGTAAAAACCATTACATATTTATTAATTTATTTGATTGAAAATATTATTAATATATCTCATCAAAATTCATTAATAAATAGTAATTAATTTAATTTATACTTGTAAAAATATATTTCATGCTAAAAATAATTTTATAAAAAATATCTCTTTTTTCCATTAAATTATTGAATATTTATTACTAAAAAAATTATATTCAATGTATGAATGATTTTTAATTAGTTAAAATGTATAAATAATAGTTTTTAAATATATATAACTCTCTAAAAATATAAATATTTTCTTATAAATAAATATATAAAATAAAATGAAAACAAAATTTTATAAAAAACCCTTTTAAACTTTAACTATTCTTTGCCATATATGGTTTAATTATTATTATTAATAACTTAATTCCTAGGAATTAATCAATAAAATTATATTTGAAAAACTATTTTAAATCTATATAATAATGTGGTTATTACTATTCATACCCCCTAATCTAATGGCTAGGTTATAATGATTATATTTTAATAATAATATTTATATATTCTATCACGATTCATTTAAGATTGATGATGTGTGTATCATAGGATATTGAACACACCAAACTTTTAAATTTTTTTTCTAAAATATTAGGGTGTTTCAAATATGATGATATCCTTACCAAAAATCGATCTGTGAAAACAAGTTATCTCCCTTCATCTAATTGAATAGATCTTCAATCTGTGAAAGAGGATTGTGGTTCTTCATAGGAACCGAGTTCAAGTGATGACAATTGATACAAAAATATATACCACCACCTCCCTTATTAAAAAAATATGGATCACCATGAGGATAAAACCTATTCAAAATAAGTACTCTTTGAATAAGATCATCAATCTGAATCTACTACTCTAAAAAAATTGAAAGGCAGAATCCTAGAAGGGGACACCTATATTAGAGTTATGATCAGATGAAAATATTTCCCAAAATAAATCCAACATTCTAGGGTAGCATCTCAACCTCCTCCAGAAATTCATCAGTGTACTATTTTGCAACTTTAGGAATCCCAATTATCCTATCCTCTACTAAATTCAACATAAGCATAATCATTAAACAAGATAGAAACTCAACACACCTCTAAACCATCGGAGGGTTATACTTGATAACAAACATATCCCGCTATACATTAGGGTCATTTAATATAACACACCTCTTATAACAATCCAAAACATCCCCAACTAATTTTAGATAGTCCATGACTAGAATTATTTCAGATAAATTTTTCCACAAATATAGAAAAAAAACTTATTAGTGATTTTTCCCCAACATCAACTCATAATGTCTATAGACATAACTCATGATATCTTGAACCCTAACTAGAATCTTTAATGCTAAGGGAACTATAAGCCTCTATACCTAAAGTTCAAAATCATGGACTAGGTTGGGTTAAGTGAAGAAGTGTGTAGCCCTCAATAAAATTAAGGAATACAATGAATAATAATATAAATTAATAATACCACACAGAACAACTGAATTGCTTGATGCTAGAAAATCTAAGGCATGTATTTGACCACATCTTGCTCCATGACCTCTCTATACCAAATGGATTTTATATCCATGGACACGATCTTCTTGTTCTCCCTATTGATGAGGGTAATCATAAGCCTGTATTCTTCCAACCACTTCTCCCTTCTTGTGATCAAAAGCTAGAGATCCCTACTACTACTTTTATTTTAGAGGATACTTCTATACTTACTGAGAGTAAGGAGGGTCTCCTAGTATACAATAACTACTAAAAATAGTCGATAACTCAAGATCTCGATATTCCAGACCTCTACATGAAAAAAATGATGACCAATCCACTAGAAGGGGTCCACGAATTGCCCACACCAGTGAAACATGATTACAAAGGCATAAATCTAGGACCTACTATATGGATATTCTTTTGACCAAGAATATGATAAATTTTGGTGGAAACTATGAAACGTGGAGAGTCATAGTGACTCTCCTCCAATATATACTTGGTCCTTGCTAGCAGCCTCTCAAAAAACCTCTGTCCTTATGATCACTTTGAGATATATGGAAAATATGAATGAGGTGACCTGAAAATGGATCAATGGACATAAATAATCATCAAAATTATTCTCCCAAGACTCCTAATCTAGAAGAAGGTCCAAAACATAATCCATGATGTTATTATAATAAATACTAAACTCCCACATGATGGAATTACCCCAGAAAAGGATAATAATATTCTATAGAGTAGCCACCTTCATGGTTTAAGAGATAAACACTTACTAAAATTGATCATATAATGTTTCCCATATAATAGTTGAATCCTCATGATCGATTAGAAATAATATCCACCACCTACAAGCTTCACCATATAACATCATCACATCCAATGAAATTCATTTCTCCTTTCGAGCATGAATTGAAATAAGGGAAATATACACCTTCTCCAACCAAGACTTAGTATACCAATATGAAACTTAGAACTAAAGCTATTAGAGTTTCCTCTTATATGTTTCACCATCATCATCCTTTAATCTATGGTGATATACTAGGACACCCTGATAAACATCATTGACATGAACCTGATGGGGATGTCTACTTGGATCCGTTTATAAAAAAACATAAAATGACAAAATCCACTTTTCCTATAATATGGAAAATTAAATATTAATAAATTAATGTTCATCATAATCATCATTTTCTACCTAATTCAAATATAGGCACTGAAAATCATGATTCCTGATCTTTACCTAGTTCTCTTCCTAGTATGAAACACACTTCACTTAGAATGTTCAGTAAACTCAAAGGTCTTTACATCAAATCACAGGGGGCCCTAAATACTGATTTATTATTAAGTATCCCTTATTTACATCATTTATGTAGTCCAATAGATAAAGTTTCACTACCAAAACATTAAAATACTCACTAGTTTCTACAAAAAAACTCTATCATATCTCTTAACTATTAGTAGTGATACGACTCTATCAAGACTCCACCTCCACTGTTACCCTCCTTGGATAGTAGTAAAGAGAGGACATGGTCCCCAAAGCCCACCGCCAATAAGCAATGGGTCAGTGATTAGCATTGAGGGTATAAAATGAATAAAAATAGAATGCATCACCCTCTTTATATAAATTTAAGGGAAATATATAAAAGAAAATTCATCGACTAACTCCAAAGGATAAATAAATACCAATCCAAATACATAAATTTAATGTTATATATTAAGGAAAACAACTATAAATACCAAATAAAATCATAGGTAATGAACCCAAATTTTTAAATCCCATAAACAACCACTTCATGAAGTAATTTATAGATTAATTATGAACTAGATTTGGTGGAATTTAAAAATAGCTTACAGATATACATAGGTGAGCCTAAAAGTACACTTAGTAGGATCCACCTTGGAAACTCTTATAAAAATACGAAATATGTGTACTAAAAACCAATATCTAAACCAATGAAACCAAATAATTACTTACAACTGGTAAAACTATATCCCATCCTCTTAGGGCTCACTCACTAAGTAACACAAACAAGTAAACATATTCATATTAAAACATATATATAAGAAAGGTACCTCAAATACACTCCCCCACTGGTTTTCCACTCTCAAACCCAAATTACAAACATCCTATAATCCCATATCTTCCATAATACACATAGTAACTCATGAAAACATGTCTTATCTCATTCTAAATCCTATGCGGCTCATCACAACCTCATCCTCATTATCTCACACACAACCAAGTAATAAGTTATAAAGTCACTATAACTCATGTATCATGTATTAAAACTAAAACCATCATATCCAATAGAATTAAACCTATATGAATCATAGTCACTATATATAGAATACAAGTATGCACTCTAACCTCAAGTCGTTACGACCCACACTCACATGTATCATAAAATAGAGAGACATCACATCCCATGTAGACATGAAGCCTATACATTATGGAACTGCAGCATGTATATTCCTATACATAATCCTATGGCTGAAGGGAGTAGATGGAAGTGGTAGAAGTCATCTATACATTCCCCTACAAAGCAAGATATTGATGAAAACACCGGTAATAAAAAAAATTATGATTAAACTTCTTACCCAACTCGGGTGGTGGTGTGTATGAAATTAGAAAAAGAATAATTATATCTCACATAACTACACTAATGGAAACTAACTAGGCTTATAATCAACTATATCTGTCATACCACATAACACCAATCTATAAATACTATGGTCTATGAAGAAATATCTCATAAAAACACAGAATAATATAAATTCAACCATCATTAACCATTCCAATTCAGAAATTATAAATTACTATCAATTAATTAACTATTAAACCCATTAATATTTTTTTAATCATTAAATTTTATTACTATCCAACCTACTTTATAATTACCACATTAATTTCAAATTTTTTATCCCATGCTTCTCAGAGAATTCATTCTATCAATACCACAGTTTCTATTATTCAAAATTACCAGCATTAACCAAATCCATCCCATGAGTTAATTTTTTTTATTTTCCATTTACTAAAGAAGGATCCTTTTGGGTTACCATAAGATACTATAAGGTGATGTAATCATAGTGAATATGCAAACCACAATAGGTAGTTGTAACCATGAATAAACAACCGTCTAACAGTCCAGCCATGAAAAGAACACATCAATCAAGTTGAGAAATCCCAACAATCAAACCATACCAAAGAAATTCATCAATAATCCATAAAAAAACCTAATAATTAAAAATATATTATCATAAAGAGGATTATCTATTTCAATCAACAATATCACAATAACATTTTACAAGAATTACCTATTTTAAACTTATACCACCCACCCCTAACATACTATCCCAACCCTACCAAAATCAATGCATAAAATCACAACAATGGATCTACTCTCTTATTGAATTGATCCATGGAAACAAAAGTTGTTTTTGAATAATAAACACAAGTGGAAAATCAATACATAAAATTAAGTTAAACAAGACTATAATAAATAAGAATAGGATCTCTCATCACCAATAATTTATTTCAAAAAAACCTCTTCATCCGTGTCTTTATATTAATTAATTTTTTATTCATAGGTTTTTTCAAAAATAAAAATAAAAAAAGCCATTAGAAGCTAATAATAAAAAAGAATTCTTCATGTAATACTTTCATATTCAATAGTTTTCAAGGAAGAGTGGTAATCAAATCCATGTTCCACATCATTATCCATATAATCATTACTAGATAGACATTGTTTATCCAATTACATGAATATCAATCATGAAAAAAAATTATATAAAGTATATAACAAACCACCTATAAATTATCAAGAGCCATAAATAGAAAATAACTACCACATTTAATCATAACATCCACTCCAATTCATTCTAAATTATAGTTATTATATTCTCTAGGTAGATTGCAACATTTACTAGGGAGATGAAGCATGATAATACCGCACATGAAAATAAAAAATTGGGAAGAACAACTTCTCTTACCCGGATAATTTAAACATTATAAAAAATATAATGAATTAATAAGAACAAATAACTGATATCCTCTTCAACAAGGAACTCATGACCCCCATGGTAATCCTAGAATGGATCCCCCATCAAACAAAAAATAAAAACCCAAGAAAATTGAATTAAAAAATAACTATATCAAGGAGATAGAGAGAGAGATAAATCAACCAATGAAGAAGAAACACACCATGGATCAATAATATATATCCTCTATAAGAAAAATGATAAAACTTAGTAGGAGGGTATAAAAATAATCTAAAAAATTCCATCAGGTCACCTATGGTTTGATGGAGATAGAAGAAAATAATAATATTTTTAAGTCACATAATAATTGATACCCAAATTAAATTTAATAGACCAGAAAACAACCCCATTATCCATGCCATAACCCATATTTTTTTCACCAAAACTATGGAACAATAACTGTTGCCATTATATAGAAGTTATTACCTATAAAATCCATGATGTAAACCCAAATTATCTCCCTTATATCCCAAAAACCCTAGGTAAGTCTACAATATGACCAATGAACCATTCCTTAATAGTAACCTATATATTAGAGAAAATGAAACCCAATATAAAGTCTTTATGAATTAGCCTAAGCACCAAACCACAATACCTCACAAGAGGCATATTGAAGAGAACGATACCTCAAGCTCCACAAAACATCCAATTCCCACTCTATATCTACCTATAGATTGAAATAAACACCTTAAACCCCTTATCCCATACCAAAATGTCATAAATACATCAACCATGATACAAGAATATATCTTAGAACTTCACCACACCAAAAAACAAAGGAAATCACCAAAATCATTCCCTTTCAACTAAAACCTCAACTCATCACCACTTATACCCTTCCATATTTATTCAAGACACCTCCAGCAACCAAAAAACAATAAATAAGGACTTCAGATTCAAAGGTACATTATATTCTCTTTGTATTCATTGAAAATGGTGAGAGTTTTCCCATTATTTGGGGGAGAATCACTAGAGATATACTTAGATTTATTTGAATGTAAAATTTTATTATGGAAGTATCTAGAGTTGGTTCTATTTTTATATTGAAAATGTTTGATCATTTACTTTTTTAAAAGAGAGGGTTAACATATTTATTTATAAGATTCATAAAGGAGATTATCAAACTATTTATTCATGTGGATATCATTGATGTTTGTTAGTGTTTTAACCCATGGTCATTTATGTCGATTTATGTTAGAAAACATAGTCTAGAAGTGGAATCAGGTGATTAAAAGTGAATGGTTTATTATGACATAGTAATAATTGGTGTCAATTATAGATATCAATGGAGTGTTTCATGAAGTACCTTAGATTTAAATTTCAATTCCAAGGCTAGGATCGCCTAGTTTGAGCTGGAGTAGAATAAGACCTCATGAAAACCTCCATGTATGCAAGTGGATAATTTCCAATAGTGAGTTTCTAAGTAATATATTGAGGAGGATATTCCCATGATATCATGTAATCAACAATAATAAATCCAACATAAGTAGTAATAAAAAATAAATAATAGAAGGAAACATGGTAGAAGTCAATGTGTAATAACAACACACGAAATATCAAAATGATAGACAGTAAATATTATATCCCTATCAAAAGGATCCCTGCATTTGGTGGATCTATATAGTTATTAAAAAAATGATAAAAATAATAATAGAGGTGTATCCACAAGTATATCTTGGAATTTCCTTTAATCCTTGAACATCTTCTCAAACTCAATATCATGACATAAAAAACAAACCCTTGGATGGATTCCTGACAACAGAGTCTACATGTGTACCATGGTACCCTATCATGTTGTGAATAATAAACCCTATAATAAACCAACAATGTTTCCTAACATAAGTGAGAAATATATATGGTGGTGTGTATATTGACTAAAATAAAATATAATAACCATACAAACCTATAAGTTCATTTTTCACTAATAATAATACCATGAACCTTGACCATAATTTCTTTAAATCCATGTTTTATGGAGGAGTCATCATGAGTCATTGTTACACCCTAGATCATAACTGACACCTACCCACTCAAGGTATTACCCCATATCTTGTACCATGTTGTATTCTATACCACATTCTAGGATATCCACTTTAACTTAGTTGAGTTAAAAAATGTCCTGGCCCTACCTTCTCACTCAAGGGAAGATATCAATCAAATCTTGGATCATCCCCCTAAACTTAGGGGATGCCATTCATAAAAAGCGACCACTCTTCACTCAAGATAGGTTAACAACCATTAATTTCATCATACCTCAAAATTAGTAGTATAATTAATAGATAATAAATCAATGCAAATAGATCAATATTGGAATGATGAAACCTACCAATCCTAAGGGAACTATATGGATTGTCCATCGGCCTTTCCCTCACCAATAACTCTAGGTCCCCCTAGACTGAAAATATCCTGAAAAAATCCCTCTAGGACTAACAACACAAGAATATATCCATATATTCATATTTTTAAAGAGCCAGGTATTTATAAAACCCATGTTATTTCAAATACATTTATAGTCCAATGGTTTGAACACATCATTCTATAATTACCCAACTATATTGACATAAAAAGCAAAACATCACAATACCAATTCAAAAACCAATATTAAAGTCATACTATAAAATCACATCTGAATGTTGTAACATGGTAAGGAATTTATACCTAATGCATAATGGGTCAAAAATTCAAAGATTCATTCTTTTATTTAAGCCTAATATATAAAAATCCTAAAATTTTTCCTAAAGCTTTATAATTTGGGGTTCTCAAAGGACACCAAGATAAAAATGAAGAATAAAAAAACTACTGTATTAACTATGTTAGATATAAAAATAGCATGATTCTATAATAAACCCCACTTAGAACAAATCATAATGGATGGGGATCTCTTAAGAAGGAAGAAGGTATGAGAGAGAGAGATAATTGGTGCATACTCACTATAGTTTTTTATGAAAAGTAAAAACACCCTTTTATATTTAATTTAGCCAATATAATGAAATATCTTAGAGATAATTAAAATTCAATTTTTGGAAGTTTCCTTGAAACTTAAATATCATTAAATTTACCATTATGTATTACAAGGTGTTCTTACACACAACCATTTTTTGACCAAGGGAAAGTCTATTACATATCATAAAATTTACCCTTATTTATCACAAGGGGTTTCAACAGTATAATAATTTTTTGACCAAGGGTAATACCCTTACTTATCATGGAATTTACCCATACATATAAAAATGGGGTTCCCACACTTATCTATTTTTCTAACTAAGAGTAAAACACTTATGTATCATGTAATATACACATATGTAACATAGACTCCATTACATAGCCAATTTTTGAAGATGCAAACCCCTATGTATGGAGATACCAATATATAAGAGTTACACATATGCATGTGGAATCTTAAATATTGGGATGACCATATTTAATAGTAAACACTTATGTTTAATGATTTTACCAAATTAATGAAAATAAGAGGACTATTATGTGATAGGGTACCAATACGTAAGAGTAAACCCTTTTGCATGGTGACAATTATATATGATGGAACCCATACATAGGGGTAAAATATTATGCATAGTGAACCATATATATAAGGGTAACCATATGTAAGATTAAAACATTTTACATGATATAACATATGTATGATGATAACATTACACACCAACACCTATCAATTTTCTAGGAAATCAACTATAACACTAAAATATCAAAATTTCTCTGTATATTCAATCCAAACACACAGAGAGTCATTACAAATAACTAAAAAAATATTTTACCCCTATAATAACATGAAAAACCATTATTTTCCACGATTTTAAACATGTTTTATGTATCAATGGTAAATCAAACACATAAAACAAAATCCTAAACTAATTTATATCCATCATAAACTCTCTCCATGCCATGATTTCACTATTCCACTACATGGTTTCTAACTACTATAGAAACTCAGCCCTATGCTTATGATGACTCCTGGGATTCAATTACCAGCCTACACCAACACACCTTATAATAAAAATCTTCATGATACACAAGATTAAAAAAACAAAATTCACCTTGAGATACAAGTAGAATTACAAAATTTGATTATAATATATTCTTGTCTCGGAGATGCACCTCTGCGGATCTTCATTGAAAAACATATTTAATTAGTACCACATACCCATCCTCTAATAGGAAAACAATAAATTTTAACTTTAGTTACCAATGGATTTAGACCATATTCACTTGGATATAGTCTATATCTATACACGTCTAGCCTATGGTTTTTATTTTCATGGATATAACCATTAGTTTATAGCAATGAGCATGCCATGGGCATGGCCTGTGGCTATAAGGGGTTCCAAATGGAACCTGATCCATGATATAAGCCTATATCCAGGGTCATAAGTCCATGAAAATATCCTGGTCCAAGTGGATAGAGCTATATCCAAGAGCATTCAACATGGCTATATAGCGTAATTTTTTGAATCTTTTGAGTTTCAAACCCTAATCAATGATGCACACGACATTTATCTCTACCACTAAAATAAAAATAAAATTATATATATATATATATCAAATATTTTATAAACATAGTTTATTATTATTAATAACTTATTCATAATTATGGAGTGGGTCTGTAGCTACACGTGCTTATGCCCATGGGTATATGAGTTATAGGAGGGTGTTGTAGCCCTAAGCACATATATCAATGACTATAGGTCCCCGTAGAATGGGATATACAAAAAAACACCTATTACCATGTATTTATGTGTTTTTGGAATGGGGTCGTATCCACATGTGAGTAAAATCATGGATATAAGTGTTCAATGTAAAGGCTATAGCCACTGGCTCATGTGGCCATGGGTACAAGTGTTTTAGAAGGGGTTGTAGCCATATTCAAGTGATTTTTTGGATGAATGTGTCCCATGAGACAATTTTATCCATTTATTCCTTTTCTTAAGGCTATAGAAGTTCTTGGATGGGGGATATAGCCATAAGAACCTCTTTACATGATTTTCGTCCCTTTTTGGAAACTTTTTAGCGAAAAAATTCTACTATGATGGAACAAAAAAAATAACCTATATCCTTGAGCATTAGAGACCAAGGTTATCCTATATCCATATTCATTTCTCACTAGTGGATATATCCTCTATATAGACACAAACATTAGAAACAATGGCTATTTCCCCATTTATATCTCCATGATTTCTAGTAGTGAACTCCCACTCAAAATTATCTTTCTAGATATACCAATTATTCCATATTACTAGAATAATGGGTACCATATTATCTCAAATAACCTTATCAATCCAATTCATTATAAACAATATAATCTTCTCAAATGATGCATCCACCTTCCAATTGACATTATAACTATTAAATGAAATCATAGAGTCATATTCTTACTTCTAGAGTCAAAAAATGTAAAACACATCATGTATACATTGATATCACGAGATAAGATAAAAATAATAGGTAAATACTAAAATATATTCCCTAATATTGATGAATAAAAAATCATGAACTGGTTTTTTGAGGACTCTTTAGTCGTTGATGCCCTAACTAATGTGATACCAACAAAAATATCCAATCTTTTATAGTGAAATCCAAGGGTCATTTCCTATAGTTGGCATATGATAATTGACTACTCTGAGTGGTATCCAACTAATTCTAGATAAACTACACCCATTTAGTGGTATTTTGTACCATACCTAACCCAACAGTTTTCAACTTAGCTTTCTCTATCCAATGCAATAACGCATGGCATGACCTATGTGATGCCCTTAATCAAATCACCCAGTCCGGGCTAGAGTTCCATATGACCTCATGCAAACATCCCTATATGAAATAGGGTTCCAACTAGAGATTATGGTATAAATTGTGAAGTGGAATGAATATACCATTAGTATAAATCCATACATAAAATTCATACTAAGAAAAGAGGTAATATATCAATAGAGAACAATACAGCTAAATAATAATAATGATATAACAGATGACAAGATATGTAAGTCATATTCTTAAAAAGAAATAATATAATGAACCCCAATGTTTTAGACCCACAAAATTATAAGAAATCAATAAGAAAATAAATAATACATTGTGACATCACTTCATATTCCATCCCAGTACCACCTAAAAATCCAACCTTCGTCTCCCTAGCTCCCTATCATTGGGAACTTTAACTTTCATGGATCCTTTATCATGAAGTCTACATGTGCATCGATATTCACAAAAAAGACGTGAGTATAAAACAAATAGGACACCACAAATGTTTCCTCGACATTAGTGCATAGGAATAAGCGGTTTATTCCCTAAAAATAACAAAATTCTCAAGAAAACAAAAAATAATCATCGACCAAGTGATCATGTGATAACCAAGATGCAAATAACCCCAACCATACCTACTTTAAAACTATGTGGGAAGAGTAGTCAATAATGGTAGTAACGTGGATCAGATCATTCCAGGAAGTCACAAATAGACTATATTAGTATGATGTTAGTATGTAGTCTCTGTTCTAACTTAAAAGAATATTCCTCTCCAAACTTCAAGGGATATACATGCTCCACCTATAAAGTGTATCCACCCAACTGATCCAACCTACCATAGTTTCATAGTTGTATTTTATAATTTATGGTATGTATACTAAAAAACTATCAACTCTTAAGAACCATCTCAATGATGCTATATCTTTCCCAAATTTACAAAATGTTTCCATATCTGAATTATACGATCAATGCATCATACATCTCACCCTGAATTATAACATTGAATCAATTTACACCATATTATTAATCATGGATCTATACCTATGGGATTCTCCAATTACCATCAATAAGTAATTCCATTATGTGATAGTCTCTATAATGAAAATTCAAAGGCATCAGTCTGCAATTCTTTACCCATGATCCCCCTATAAAAAGTCAATGAATCTAACCTGAGATACCTATTATCTTGATACCAAAAACAATGTTCCCACAAGATACGTAACATTCCCAAAAGAAAAATAATATCAATGAAAAATTTCAATGTATTTAATAAATGTTCTCACAGAAATACATGAATGCATATTCACATAAATATTGAATAGAGGTTTCACTGATAAACACGCACACACATGTAATCAATGTCAAGGAAACAACTTTATACAATGGATCTACATGGTAAGGATATTTATTCCTCAAGAGTGAGGGAAACCAAAATCTAAGAATTAAAAATTAGAAAGAGCCTCATAGAAAAATTATCCAACAAGAATCACCAGAACAAATAGTTCTTAAATTGGTAAAGAATCTAAAAGGAAATGTGTTCGACTAGCCAAGATTACACTAAAGATATAATGTTAACCTATAATAGATTTCCATTAATTGGTAACTTTCCATATACCACATATTTAATCTATAATACATGGACATGGACCCTTATTTGGTAAAGGATGAAGAGAAAAATCAAGAATAAAGGAGTAAAGTAACTAGAATGAGAGTGGAACTCACCTAGAATCTCCAAGATTTTAATGTCTAATTTATATGATGAATCCAAGAGTTTGGGGTTATGAAGATCTATTAAATAATATCTAGATCCACACTATGATCAATAATAAAGAATGATCCATGGTTCTAGGGGCCTTGGTAATTTATAGGAAAATTGAGAAAATAGGTTTCATGACAAAACACATATGGCCATTCCATAATTGATCCAAAATTGGTAAAAACTACAACAAAAAAGGTATATCTATATCATAGTCATTCCTGGTCAAAAAACACATCCATAATCAGTGCTACAGTCAATTGAGATATCCAATAAACTGTATAAAGAAACTAAAACATAATTTTCATCACTACAAGGAATCCTCCAAGTCCTCATAAAATCACCATGCCACATCTAACATGCCAGTTCATAGCATTACCATATTGGGTGGTTCTACCGAAACCCAATTTTCAGGACATCACAATATATCCAACTATCCATGGAATAACAATCCCATAATTGGAATAATAAAAAAAATACTATCATCTAGAGACTTTGTTCCATAAATCTTTATCCATGGAACAACATCATCTCCCAACTATACTCAATGATGTAACATAATCCTCTATGTTTGAAGGATACTCTACTCCTAAAATTTCATCTTAACTCCTCTATGTCCTCTTTTGAACCATCTCCCGACACCCCCAAATCCTAAAAAATATCTCCAAAACTCTATTATAGTATATCGACACTTAAATTAACATACCTTGTAAATTATAGGATCTTAAAAATATTCCCCTTTAATGACTTATCATCCTTGAGAAGTGCCATTAGTGGTCCTATTTGATCATATCAGGCTATTGAACATGGAAATCACACTCCCACTCCTATATCTCATCAAGGATTTTTCTATAATTCCACACAACTCGAACAAGTGCTACCATCTTCCTTCTCAACGAATCATTTCTCTAGTCTATAATTCACACTGTTGAATCCAAAAATAATGTATCAAGTTCCAACTCAAAGTCCTCATAGTCTATCATATGAGCATGATCATGGTTACACCTCCAGAGATAAGAGACACAAAACATATTATGCATACCTTGATATCTTGTAGGAAGTTTCTGTTGGAAAGCCACTACTATGATATACTATGTGATCTGAAATGGTCCCACAAACCACGACTTCATATTCCCATATTTCTATCCATGATGATTCCCCAATCGAGGTGACACCTGTAAAAAAATCCATTCACCCATAAAAAACTATAACGGTCATCTACTACAATTATAATATGATAATTTTATACATTGAGTGGAATGAAACCACTTTATAATCAACTTATCCCTCTCATAGGTCTGTCGCACCATACTCGGCCCAATGCCAGTTGCCTTACCTGCCTCGTGCCAATATAGTTGTGAGAAACATGAATAACCATAATGTGCCTAAAAAATATCCATTTAAATTGAATCCTAGAAATTATTATTGTTTGTAAACTCCACCAAAGATAGATGATCATACCGTGATCAAAAAAAGTATTTGAAACTTTCTCAAAGAATATCCTCAAAGATCTAGATCATCCTCTCCAACTATCCATCAGTCTGTAGATGATACGTTGTACTAAGATTCAACCAATTCCCAAAATACTTCTACAATCCTTTTCAAAATCACAATGTAAAATTAATTTTCTTACCTAATATGATATTGTAAGTCACACTATGTCATTGTATAATCTCCCAATCATAAAAAATACCCAACTCATATACTGAGTGAGTTTCTCAACTCAGGTAGAACTGTACCAACTTATTCATTAGATCAACTATCACCCAAAATAATAATGACTTCTCAGAGTACTGGGTAACCCCTTCATGATGTCCATCTCCACCTAATCCCAATTTCACACAGGTATGATAAGTGGATGAAGTAAACCAACTGGTAGCTGATTCTCTACCATAATCCTCTATATGGTTAGGAAATGAGAGATGAATACATCAATGTCTCTATTCATTCCCAACCACCAAATGTGTAACATAATACCCCCAAAACATATTCATCAAATCTAGGTGCACTATTTACTGAGATTCATGAGTGTTCCTCATTATATCTTCCCTCACAGAAAAATAATCCACAACTCCCCCATGAACATTTATCACATCATCACCACCTATCAACCAACCTTGAACTGAGTCACTTTCCACTAACCATTCCCATATCACTAAGCATGCAGAATATAACTCATGGATGGTTTTTAACTAATCCACCAATGTTGACATGATAAAAAAGGGATCAAAATTCATTAACCCTTTCCTTTCAGATGCATCCACTAACCATTCATCAAATGAGTTCATCAACTTTAATTCCTCTTCAAAGGCCTCTCTCAAAGATCTTATGTTTTCCAACCGAGAGAATCTATAATGAAATTATCTCTTCCCAGAAAATAATCCATCTCAAAATTAAATATCTATAGATACCCACCCAATGCCTCTATAAAATATTCAATTCCCACTAAGAGAATATGTAACATCAGCTCTTGCGGTATATTTATTTGAAAAATCACTCACCAAAGATATAATAGTCATTAAAAATATAGAGAAGATACCACAACTGAAAAATACTAGTCAATAATGGGATATTTCTACATGTTGGGTTATAGATAGTGAGACCCATAAACAAAAATTTGATCCCTCTACATCATCACAACTCTTAAACCAACACCTGATGCATTATAATAAACCACATATTCAATCTCAAGTTCTTACAATATCTGGATAAGATCTATTTCCAATCTCCTCACCATATTCAAGATGTCCTTTTTACACTATTCATTCCAATAAATCTTTACCCCTAATTTATAAGATATAATATAGGTGCTTCCAAATAAGATAAGTCTTGTATAAACCGTCTATAGTATCCCTCCAATACAAGGAAACTCCTGATCTCAACACATTTCTATATCATTCCCTAGACATAACAACATCTACCTTCTCTATGTCCACATAAATTCCTACCTTAGATAACACATTCCAAATGAAACATACCCCTTGTATCCAAAAGTGTAAATTTATAATATTGGAATAGTTCCAATGCACTAAAAGTGTTGTAAAAAAAATCTACATGTGTCTAGAATTTATCTTCGAGGCTTGTTAGTTTGTGAGGATGTCATTTACAAATACCACAATGAAAAAGTAGATATATGGATGAAAAAACATTTTCATGAGACACATTAACACTGATAGTTCATTTTTCAACCCAAAATATATGAAATGATACTCATATAATCCATATATACTCCAAAAATATATCTTAGGATTATCCGCCTCTCTAATTTGAAGTTATTGGTTGCCTGATCATAAGTAAATCTTAGAGAACCATTGTGCTCCCTAAAACTGATCAGACAAATCATAAATCCTCAAAAATAGGTATATATTATTCTTGGACACCTGGTTTAGCTTATTGTAATCCACGTATAACCAAATAAAACCTTATTCCATATTTATGAACAACACTGGAGCACCTAAGGGATATGTTCTTGGTTTGATAAAGTCATCCGACTCCAAAACCTCAAGGTTCACTTTCATCAATTTTATTTCATTTTCTGTCATGAAATATGGAAGAATTTATATAGGTTTTACCACTAGTATGATTTGGATCTTAAAATAAAATCTTCTATTATATTGATGTCTTGAGAAATCCTCTTGGAAGACATCCTAATATAGAACCACTACGGGAGTAAAAGAGAAGGTAGAAACCACCTGGTCTTTTGCAAGAACCATTCCTACTACCTTTGTAGTACTAAATCCAAATTTTCTTTGGTCCAGTCCTATTATCCCCACTCCAAAGTACTATTAATAGATAAAAAAACCCTCCTTATTATGCATAGAAAATGATACTCATCTCTTATAGTAGTTGATGTGTGCTTGATGACTAGTTATCCAGTCCATGCCAAAGATCACATCGAAAAAGTCATCACAAGAATCATGAAATACAACATATTTACTTATTTAAAAAGAGCTATAGTATATTCATGAAAACTATAAATATTATCCACTTTCTTCCCCAATGGTTTTTAAGAGAGAGAAACTCAGAAGACCACTTGACTGGAAAGTAAAGTAAAACAATACATTAAGAAGATATAAATTAACGAGAAGCTCCTATATCAAAAAAGGAAGAAAAAAACATAGATGCGATCAAGATTTTACTTCCAATAGTCTATGGTACCTCTTCAACATCAGTTAAAACCTTTTCTGTTGTATAAATTCTTCATTCCATAGATTTCTAGCCATGACCCAAAGGTGTGTGGATCTCCTAGTCACCATGTTCTATAAAAACCAAATTTTCTTCTAGGGTGCTCAATATACACCCCATCATAGGGTTTAAATGTCACCTTAGAATAGTAATTATAAAGATGACATATCTTTCCACATCGATAACACTACTTCATCAGCTTCCCATAAGATCTACTGATGTGTCCCCTATACCCATTATTATATCATATTCAATAATTCTCTTCAATATAAGGAAAAATGATCCCCTTTTTTGCTACACCTACTTTCCTCCACCCTGCTATCTCTCCTCTACCTTCCCTTTCCCACTACTTGAAGTGACTCCCATAGAATTACTAGAGAACCTGATTAATATTCAAGTGATGGAGGGTAGAATTATTATAGGCCAGTACTCATATTGAACCTTATCAATCATATGGTCCATGTATAAAACATCAATCTATATCATCACATATAAACTATTGACATGATGCCTCATCTCTGGAAGAAGGCTAATCAAAAAATTTTATTTATTTTATGCCTCATCACTATCCAAATAATGAGTGAAGTGAGGAAACTTTTCGAAACAAGATGAGTAAGAAGACACCAACATTGATCCCTACTAAATATCCATAAACTCTTGAGAAAGATCACACTTTAACATATTTAGAAATATATAATTAAAGAAAGGATCATTATAAACCATCCATGTAATACCCTCATGTCTTCCCACCAAGTTCATAACACCCCACTACCTCTAAGAAGGCCCCCAAAGCATGAAAGTAGATACTTTAACCCATTGTAACACTTGGTTATCCACTAGATTAAAGATCCCTGAAATGATGTCAATATAGTCCTCAATATCCTCAGGGAATCCAGTTCCCTAGAAGGATAGAGGATTCTATAATTGGAATTCTTTAGAATAATTGACCATTATCCTAGTAAATCCTCTACCAAGAACATTCTGTTTACATAAGAATCATGGACATATTAGTTTCACAACATAAACCACTAGAGCATGTATAAGATAATGCATATATGCATTCTCTTGTAAGGCTGGTGGTGGAATAGGGGAGTTCTCCCTTAGGGTATCATTCTTCATTTCTTCTCCAGGAGGTCCCATTGTATGTCCTCAAAGAAGAATAATTGAGATACCAAACATACACTTATAATTCCTATAATAGTTTACTTAAGAGAATAAACTAAACATTTTTTAGACACACACAAAGTATTTCTATAAGAGACCTATCCTATGAGGTTACCCACAACAATAAGGAATAACCCGCTTAAAACTACTCAATGATCAAACCTAATCATCTATACCTAGAAATTTCTCATAGTCATATATATAACAAGTAAGCATATCCAAGTTCAAAAAATCTAAATTTCAATATAGATATTTCAAAAAACCACTGAGTAGATATATACGGTAGATGCATAGGGAAAGGATTATGACATTTAATTAATTAAACTACCATGCATATAATATATATATATATGTATATATATATATATAACTTGGGATGTTATATTCTTATTGACCATGCATGAATGCACCTAAATCCCAAAAACTGTAACAACAATATATAATCAAGAGTATAATGAAACAATAATTCCAAAACCAATATAGAAGCCCCCTTACTAAAAATTTAGAGGTTTGTAACACAAGAGCTTCCTAGGTACTTACAGGACATCCCTACATGACTTCCAAAAATCTAACTCCATTCTACATTGCCTTTAGGTCCATATAACACCCTGAGAAGGGAGGGGTGAAATAGTGTATCAAATTTTTCATTCAATGAGATAAGTATTTTCCCCAAGTTGGTATGAACTTGTAAATCATATCTAATGGAATCATGTAGATATTAAACACCCATATGCAGAAATAGAAATACAACACAATAACTTTACTTGGTTCACTGCTAAGGGCTAGTCCAAATTGGATATACTGATAGTGTGTTAGTCATAGATGATTTCACTAAGATTGAAAATTATTATGGATTATATAAGACCATACATGGTCACTCTATGACAAGATCACTTCCCTTACAGGACTTTTAGGGATAGAATACTACCTTCTTCTGATCACTTTCATCGACTCCGCCATTATCATTTCCTTGGGTGAATTATTACACATTCTATCTACTTAAATGTCACCTTAATAGGTTGAGCATATAAGTATTTGTCCCAAATTTTCATGAGAAACTTTTGGCACCATAGTCGTGAATTCATGTACTTGAATGCACTATTCACTTAAGTCGGATGTGCAACACTACTATCCACAAAAATCACTGACTTCACAATTTTTTTATAAAAATGTATTTCATATTTTTTAAAGGAACACAATTTTAAAAAGCTCTCATAATTCATGAAGCTCCAATAATTTTAAATAATCCTATACATTGTGAATCTCACAACGTTCATGGAACTCCTAGCCTTCACGAAGCTCAAAGACTTCATGAAACTCTGAACTGTCACAAAACTATTAGTCTTCATGAAACTACATGTTATGGAAATGCTAAGTGCTAATTAGTTCTTAAAGATATTTGTAATTATTATTATGCTCACAAATAGTTCATGATTCAAAAATAATTACCTTCTCATATATCCTTCCTGAAATCAGACCATTTAACCATTTTTCCAAATTCTCTTCATTACTCAAATGGTGTGTGATCGCCTATTTATTGGAAACACCACTTTACATAGCTTTAAATCCCTCAATTTCCTTTTCTCAAACATCTTATTTTATGATAGTTTCGCTCATTCTCTTTGAAAATATTTAGTGAAATTTTTCTATTTATGAAGCTTCTCATAGTCACATTCTATATTATCTTTTGACTATTCTTCAAGCTTCCCTTGAGAAACCTCTTTCATGAACCTTCAAATATTCATGAAAATATTTTAATTTTAAAATTTATAAATACTTTTGAAATCCATTACCTTTCTATATTTTTAGAGATTTAATATTGGAAAACCACCTTTTTCAAATAATTCTCATTCCTCTTGATTTTGAGTTTAAAAAATTTGGAAAACACTAGGAAATGATACCACCTTTAACAGTAAATAAAAATACATTATAAGAACACATATATTTCACACTCTTGAATAAACCTGATATGGATTTAAAATAAAACACAAAAAATGTGTTTCCATCTATGAAATGTTATGGTTCCAACAATCTCTCCCTTTAGGTCTATTTGCAACCTGCAGATAAATTCAATAAAGCACCATCCTTGACCAAAAATCTGATAGGCATGGATTAACTCACCTATCACTCTATGTCTATGTGATCAAATATTTGTGTAGAAAAAAAGTGTGAAAAGATAATTTCATTCCTCAAGAGACCACCGACCAATCCACCTATTCTAAAATCCAACAATTCATTGAATTTCATTCTCCCCATTTGGAAATAAACCCAAAGAACATGTATTATGACCTTAGAGCATATGAAAAACATACCTTGGAATGAATATATCACATATACCTACATCATATCCACAAACAGATTATAACAGTTAAAAAATTAGGAGAGGGAATAAAGCCTAACCTTTTTATGCAATGGGAGGAGGCTGAACACCATGTTTCATCTGATATTTCTCAAACAATGGTGCTACCAAATGTTTAGTCACAATGTCATTGACTTGATCGTTAATTCCAACATGATCCATTTTAATCACACCATATTCAACTATTTCATTGATGATGTGATATTTGATCACAATATGTTTGGTATGAGAGTGCTGAATCGTATTTTTGTAAGATTGATCACTCTCTTGTTGTCAGAGTGAATCACCATTGGTTGTTTCATATCATCACAAATATCTGTCAGTTATTTCTTCATCCACAATAGCTGAGTGCATGCATTTTTTAGGTAGATATACTCTATTTAATCTTTATTAAGAGAAGGTATTTATTTTTTATTACCCAACCATCCCATATATTTTATTCCATTACATAAT
Organism: Viscum album; assembly: GCA_963277665.1. Taxonomy (NCBI): domain Eukaryota; kingdom Viridiplantae; phylum Streptophyta; class Magnoliopsida; order Santalales; family Viscaceae; genus Viscum; species Viscum album. The sequence continues at coordinate 1,072,056,783 of OY728164.1, forward strand.
TCTCCTCCACTTATGAACTTTTGATCCACCACATCTCTATCCTTGTCAGCATCAAGAAATAACGATAATTCATAATATATTCCTACTAAAAAATGTACGAAAAATTTGAGAGTACCTTGAATATATATCATCGTTATTTTAACTGCTAAAAAATCTCCACCTTAGGAATAAATTGGAGGAAATACACTAAATTTTTTTCAAAGACGATATCCGGAGTTGTGGCATTCAAGTATAATAAGATTCCAATGATCCACTTGTACAAGGTGGGTTCTAGAAGTTTCCCATTGCTGTGCTTTCCAAATTTTTTAATAACAACACTCAGAGTCAAACATGGTATGGATTTATGCATGTTTAATATATATATAAACTCTCTTGAATATTTTTTCTAATAAATTAATGTGTAGTTTTAATGCCCTAAAATTCAAAAGTAAGAACATTGTATTCAATATCTTTTATGACACGCAACACCAAGCATGTAAGGGAATATAATATCCTAAGACTATAATATATTTACAATTTTAAATAAATTATATCTATGATATAGCATGAAATGAACATAATTCCAAGTTAGAGTGTATTTCATGCAACAACGAGTTTCTCCCATGGCTTGCATTACACACAAGAATGATTTTTACCAAACGAAAATATATTATTATTATGTTATTATTTAATACAATAAGACATAACCTAGAAATTAAATTAGAAGTTATGAATATTATTTACCTAATTATAAAAATATATTATTTATACAAATATAATATGAATTCATTGGTTTCCAATCAATTAGAAACGAAAATATAAACCAATTGAATATAAATGATATATATTTTTATGCTCACAAAGGTATTTTATTATAGTAAATTAAACTAATTAATATTTTTAAATAATATTAATCAAATATATAAATTATATATTCAATAAAATATTTTTTATATTTATCAAATAGGTTTCATATGCATAAGATACTAATAAATCTATTTTTATGATTAAAAAATGTATTTTTCCAAAAATAGCAATTTTTTCTGAATTTTAAGGGTAAACCTATTTTAAATATAATTTTTAGAACTTTTATATATTTAATATGAAAAAATAAACTTCATTTTTTAAAGTGAAACATAAAAACTATTTTTTTCATGAATTTTTAGTTTTTTCTTGAGGCTTTATTTTTGATAGATAATGAAAAATACTAAATTTTAATTCAAAAATTATTTTTCGTCTAATTTATTTATATGGATAAATTATATTATTGATTGGTTTTAAAGGTTAATTAAAAAATGAATATAATTTTTTTCAATTTATGTCGTTTTTATCAATTTAAATTATAAATTTAATATAAAAACATAGAAAACTTTTGAAAATTTTACTTAATAAACCGACTTTTTCCTCCTGCCTGTGGGATTAAATTTAAATTAATTTCTATAACCTATGGAATTGGAATATTGAAAAATGGGTTAGATTTCTTGAATCATAATAATTTATAATTTCTAATAATTCCAACTTTGTTTTTGACCAAAAATATTAGTGAATGTAATTAAAATTAAATACATTGATTAAGAGGAGAAGTTTCTTAACAAAGTACTAAAACATTAAACTTAAGTGCCAAAATGACCTTGAAACTTGTTCAAAATATATTTTATGGACATATTTTGACCCTAAAATCCCTTATGTCTATTTTTTTATTATGGTATCCAATTTACACTATAAAAACAAGGGAGAAATTCCCTTTTAAAAATTTTACAAGAATGCCAGTCCTCCTCCACCATAAAAAGGCACTCACCCCTCCAACTTCTTCACACCCCTAATGCCACATTGGCTCAACCAAGATCTTCCATATAGGTACTAAAAATCTATCCACTCAACCTAGAATACTCTCCTTGGGATTAAATTCTTCCATATAATCCCTTTGGTGCAAAGGAAAATGAGTTACCTGGATAATTGGTAACATCCTTCTCAAGCAATTTTATATTGTTTTCATTATCCACTCCATTAAATATCCTTATTAAATTATTACATAATAAAAACAATATAATATATATAATTATATTTAGTTAAATTATGTTTTTTACCTACACCTACACACACTTTCATGTAATGGGTAATTAACATACCATTTGTGTACGATGAACTACCACCTCACGAAACAATAATTGTTCGTTCTTCCTTTACCACCTCTCACACAGTGGGAATTATGATGGAAACCCTATTTTAATATTTTTATATGATATTTATTATTTATTTAAGATTATTTAATTCTTATATAAATATTTCATTTATACTTTTAATTTTTTGTAAATAGATTAACATCGTTTGTGGAAGTGTGGACTACCACCTCCTCAAAGCGATGTGACTCGTTCATACTATTCATGGAACTTAGAAAGGATGGTTTTATTAAACATTTGTGGAATATTTTACAAAAATATAATAATTTAATAATAATATACATATTAATATATATCATTTACTTTTCATTATTTTAAATACAATAATGAAATGAATGTAGAGTTCATGCGTACGTACAACCAACCATCTCTAAGAATAGTGTATTTCATTTTCTATCTCCAAATATTATGGATTATTATAAATAAATATACAATGAATATATATTATATTTAAATAATGTTTTAAATTCTTTATATCATGATATCATGATCAAATTAATATGAACAATAAGTAATATGTCAAAACATACTTGAAAAAGTAGGTAATTAACACCGAAATTAGTGAAAATAATGAAATATTATTAACGAACGGGTAATGGGATATCATAAGAATATAATATAAGAAATTATAAATATTATTTTGGTTTTTTAAGTTAGTTTCATGTTTAAAACCATTATATAAGAAATTAAATGACTTTCACCCAAAATTAAACGGAAGGAAAGACACTTCTCACTTTTTACATTTGTCAGATAAATGTAATATTCACCAATTAATTATTTTTTTGTGCTCGAACTAAAGCTCATTTTGATATATAATATCAATATTAATTTATTATTTATTATATTTTTAGTTTTAATTTTAATTATTTCATCTATGTGGATTTGATTTAAGAAATACCAAGTGGAAAAGAAATTTAATAACCTGTCTCATTTTCATTGGGTTATACTAATTCCTTCTTCTCATTAATATTTAGTGATTATGTGTATAATTAATTTTTCTTTCTATTGATTAACTTTCACCTATTTATGTTTATATATAATTTATACACAAAATCTACTCATTAAACTATTCTCACTTCCAACATTATAATTTTTTCAAGGGTTTACTTTGCAATCTAATTTTTTAGATATTGTTTAAACCTGAATATCCATGAAAAGAAATTATTCGATCATTATATATTAAACCCATTAATTTCCTTCTTACTAAGTTATTCATTAATATTATCATGTATATATACAATTTTCCCACTCTTTAGTAGATAAAATGATTTAGAAAATGTTTCTAAGAATACCCGACTTCATTTCTCTCTTTGATCGGAGAACCTATTTTCTTATAAAAACAATATTTTATAATATTGTTTTAATTATTTTACCCTTTAAAAAATGATTTATGAAACAAATTTTGGCAATTTTTATCTTTACATCTGTTTATAAAGTTACCTTTTTGTCTCCTTCCCAGTAAGACATTTTTTACCTTTTATTATGAAAAACTAATGATCTATTTACCTTGTACGATATGTATGAATTTACCCACCATTATTTCATTGAAGATTTCTTTGAAATAGTAAAATGATATTTTTGGAGAAAATATTTTCCGATTTTGTTTTCAATGAAAATTATTTTCAAAATTATTTTCAAAAAAGTATATTTTCTTCATGATAGTTTTTAAAAAATATGTTTAATGAATTTTTATTAATCAATTGCAACAAACCTTTATACATACTTCAATTGGGATATTTTGTATTGATGCTACCATTATTAATCCTCTGGGTGGTTTAGAATTTCTTTGTCCAAGGATAGTATTGAAATTCACTTCTTTTATTAATTTTTTAGTCCCCTTGAAATATTTTATTTCCTAGGATCACTGAACATTAAATTTCCCCTATATCTACATATAATTTATCATGGGTATGATTACTGTATAAACCATATACCATTCTTACATATGGTGTTTACATTGAATGTTAGTTGATATCTAGGGAAATATTGATAAATATACATCTTCAATTCAATGTGGATATTTGATAAGGCACATTATTCTTGAATTAAATCAATTATTAGATATTTTAGGAATTCCTTGGATAGGTATGACACATGTAGGGCCTGATTATAGATATCCCCTCGATGTATCAGTTGTATCATGGGATGAAATCAGTTGGCTATAGCCTAATCTAATGGGTTTTTACCGTGTATGTTAAAAACTGTCTTGTGAAAGGTCTTGATGGTAAAGGTACCATGTACCTAAGAAACATTTCTTCCAATAATTAAGCATTGAATTCATCTTGATTCATTTATTATTTATCCAAGAAATTTTGTGTCGACATGTCTATGGATTCATTTAATTCACAATTCATTAATTAAATTTCATGCATTTCAGTTATTTTTCTTTCCATATTGATTATACCTTATCTAGTTATTTGAATGAAATGTATTTTGTTTTATTATCATGCCATATTTCTGATAAATTTAGTTTCTTGATTATATGGAATGTGTGTTTAATTATTACCTTGTCATATCGACTATTCTCATTAAATCATTATTGCTTCTACTATACATTACATTAATGATAATTTGATCTCAATAATATTTTTTCCCTTCTCTAGGAATACAAGAAGTGTACTAAGAAAAATATGCAAGGATTTTTTAGATAGAATAACGTCATCCTTGAATGAAAAAAATTGTGTTATAATTTATGTATTCATTTGTAATACAAGACTCATGTATATTTTTGATTTACCATGACTACTAAACTATTTGGTCCTTAGGGATTCTATTTCTTGTAATAATGACAATGTAATGTTAGTATACAACAACTCTAGGATTACTAGGGTCTTCCTTGACTCAAGTGTAACCTAGTACATGATAAGAATCCCAACTGCACACCTAGTTTGAAACTCCCAGGGGATACTCTTCTGATAATGCACATTTTATTCACAAAAAATTATAAAGGATTTAAATAGATAATAACAATTAATTACCTTGGTTAAACCTTAGACCATGGAAGGAACCATGCTGAAATAAATGGATGAAGTATTAATTTATTGAGGTTTTAATGAAAACTATAGGCTATTTAGTGATTAATCTTATTTCAATGACGTAAATCATATTTAATTTGAAAGAAAATTAATATATCTGAGAAAAGGAAAAAATTTATTCCATGTGATAACCCATAAAGGCCATTAAGGCTGTGAGACTTAGTCACATAACTGGGGATGATAATGTTATAATGCCAACCACTGATCTACATAATTTCTTGGTTAATATGTCATTATTTTTAGTTAAAACATTTTATTGAAAAATATTAATGATGAACCAATAGTGTTAATTTTTAGTTTTAGATATTAATGTATTAAAAATATTGAATTTGGATAATAGTTAGGGATGAAATAGTTATACTTGTCACTCTTTTATAGGCCGTATGATCTGTTAAAAGTATATTCTAGTGCTTAAGGAATCAAAGATAATTTAGGAATAAACTAAAAATTGGTCGAAGAAAAACCAAATGAAGAATTAATATATATATATAAATATATCAACTAAGTATATTACCTTGTATACATAGGTATTAAAGTAATTACCCAACATTAATAAAATTATCTAGAAATATAATGTGGTCCTCATACCTTTATTTTTTAATTGATGCTCTTTTTAATCATTATAAATTTAATTATTTGAGGCCATAAAAATTCCATTTACCATTAACTTATTTGTTATTAATGACCTCAATCACTCCATATAAATATTTATGCTTTTCCTCCATATAAAAATCCTAAATTTCCACTAATATTTTCCTACATAGATGCCTAGATATATGTTAGTCCACTTGGACATTACACTTCCCATTTTTTCTTTTACAGAGGATGTTTTACAAACCCTTCTCACAATATGTGATTTAATCTTTGTAAATATCAAAAAAATTATTACTAATGTCAATTTTATATTGTGAAGATGCAATTTAATTAAGTTTGGTAGAATGTAATTCCTTGAAATTATAATGTAAGAGCATTGTATTTAATAGTATGCATAACACACAACACTAATATTGTAAGGGAATATAATATAGTGAGACTTTATAATATATTTGATATTTTAAATTTATCTAATATATGATATAGATTTCAATTCATGAAATATTTATTTATCATGTGTCCCACTCAATAATGAGTTTCCTTAATTCATTACATTATGTAACACCCCAAGAATTCATAATGTGTTATTTCTTCAAAATAATTCAATAACTTGCACTACATGCAACACCGAGTTCAATTGCACTATGACTTACCAAAAAGCCATTCAAAAGAGGTTATGAATAGTATTAACTAAATTTTAAACTTTATATAATCCTTATAATTTTTCCATATTATGAGTATCTTAGACATAATGCAAGAACAAATTCATTTTCACTATTGCACTTTTATCAACTTTTAATAGTGAACCCTTTTTAAATACAATATTTTAAACTTTTTGACTAGATGGGGACATCAAAAATTTAAAATGAAACATCCCAAGCTTCCACGGTACGCTTTCTTTGAATAATACAGTAGCGTGTGTTGTACGCAACCTTGAGTTTTAACACACACCACAACCAATCAAACTAGCCGTTATGAATAGTAATACCTACTTCTTGAAATTATATATATTTTATATTTCAAAATGTACATCATTTTTGGATTCGGAATATCTAATTTAGCCTAAGGTGAAATTTTGGTACATTTCGGATAACTTTCATATTTTGATGAATAGTGAAAATTACTAAATTTTAATTAAAAACAACTTTTTTAATCAAAATAAGTAATAATGATAAATTATGAATTTTAGTAGTTTTAAAGTATATTTAGAATATATTTTTACCATTTAATATAATGTTTTTCATTGGACATAATTTTACAATTAAACCGAACATAAACAAGTGTCAATCTTTTGATAGTTATTATCTCTTAAAAACACGCTTTTTGTTTTGACAGCGGGAATTAATTTTAAATTAATTTCTGCCACTTATGTGTTTTGAATTTAGGAAAATGTATTCCATATTTGGAATCAGGATGTTCAAATTGTGTAAATAGGTAACTTTTATTTTTAGACATTTTGAATAATTACTGCGGTAAATATTTTATTTACCATGGTTAAGGGTAAATCCGGTAAATAAGGGTAAAAAAATAATATTATAATAATACTAAATTACCCTAAAACGTGTCTTAACCCTATTGGTTGATACATGGTCGACCATGGACATCTTTGGGTCGATTTTGGGACCCCATGGATCCACTTGTAAGTGATAATGACACTTTATTTTAATTAAGTTAAAATGAATACAAAAATGACACAAGCATATATCTTTTAGAAAAACAATTGTTACATAGGGTTATATATGTTGGATTTTAGATTATAAATATTCATTAGAAATAAAAAAAGATTTCCTACATAATGATATTTTATTTATAATTTTTAGACATTAAATAATTTATTTTATTTATGACACAATGATGATGCGGTAATTACTATAATAGTGAAAAATTAAAATAATTGATATTATAAATACCAAAATAAATATAATATGAAACTTTTAATGAATTAAACTAATTTTCTAGGATAATATGATATATTAGGATTGATTTAATTGAATTTGTTCGAAGTAATCAATCTGTTATAAGTTTTACAAAAATCAACTATTGAATAGTGTCAAAATTGACATAAAAGAGTTCTTAAAAATATTATATTATTAATTGATATTAAATTAATAAAAATCTAAGGTTCAGACAAGAGACTTATATCACGATAGGTTCATCATTAATGGACCACTTGGGGGTCTCTTGGATGTATATAGTAAGTTTATTAACCATATTATATAAAAATACAAAGAGACATTGTAAAAGTGAAACTAATTAACTTAGAGTTAATACTTAAAGATAAGGTTAATATAAGTACCCAAACCTGTCTAAATTCTATTGGTTGAGTGGTTTTAGACCTATACCCACCTTAAAATTTTAATAATCAACTTTGGAGCTTTTAGAAACCGAATATGAATTTATTATAAATTAATATTTCTAGCTTTTCCAAAGGTGCCCCTCACCCCTCTTATAAAAGGTCACTCCTCCTTCTCATTTCTTCACACCTTCAAAGCCTTTTGGTTCGGCCAAACTCTTCCCAAATACTCTCCCAACATCCCTCAATACAACCTAAAGGCCTTAGTTTGATCAGAAAGCCAACCTAAGAAGCCCTTTTGATCAAATCAAAAGGAAGAACCCGAAGAAGAGGTAATGATTTCACCACCCTTTTCCAAGTTCATTTATTCTTCCACTTCTTCTTCCTTTGTTGTTACCATTCTAAAATAATAACTCCAGTATCATATATATACTGTGATGTTATTATAAATATGGTACAACCATATTCAGTATTCTATCCACCCTTTGAATAACATGTCACCATACGTGCGTACGTACGGCTTACCGTCTCCACGTCGTGGTGTAATTGTTATTCAATATATTATTATTTTGATGGGTATAATAATGATATGTAACTCAAGTAAATAATAAATAAAACATGATAATGATTCTGTATATATGATATAACAACCATTTATATATTATTTTAATATCGAAAGAATGATATTGTCGCTCGTGCGTACGTACGGACTACCGTCTCCACGAACGCGATGAGATTCATTCTCCATCGTATCCATTCAAGTATAATTATCATTTGATGATTTAAAAATGATGTTTAAGGACTTGATATCATTCTGGATATGAATAATATACAACCTATCCTTTACAAAAATGTCTTACGTAACAAAACATATAAAAGAAAACAAGTAAGTTAACACCCGAAACAACGATAATACTAAGATATTATTATAAATCGATATTAAAAGATCATATATGATATCATATTAATGTATATGATTCTTGTATAATTTAGTAACAATTATTTCACCATTATAAAAGAGGTTAACCTACCCCAACCAAGGAAAAGTACAAGGTAAGGTATTTTCTTATCTCACATTCAATTCCGTGAGATTTCCATTGTTCGCCACTAAGTTATTGAAAGTGGTGTATTGTGTACTGCCATTTGATATATATATTATCATGATTCTCTTTATATTCATGTTATTCTATAAATCATTTGGTGGTTATTAACTTTTGGCCATACGACTCAGTTGATTAACGTGGTAAGGGGTTTTCATCTCACTCTTTATTTCCGTGAGATTCATGCCATATTTCCACTATTATCTTTTGTGTGGTGTATGTACTGCCCATAATTGTATTATTTGTGTAATACACTTTACCTTATGTGTATTTACATTTTCATTGTATGATACCTCTTTCATGGTTTGTATGTTTCATAAGTTACCAAATTGATAAGGGTTTACTTTACAATCTCTTTAATATCCGAGGTTGTATTTACGTAAGTATCTACAGGGACATATTTACTATCCATGTCCATATTTCATAAAAGAGTTTTCAAAGGGATTATTTCTATGGGAACTTTTACTAAAACATCATTTTAAATTTTTTAAATATTTATTCTTCTAAATCATCCTCATTTATGTCCACGTTTTCAAAATGGTTTGTAAGGATTTATTTATATGAAAATGAATGTTTTAAAAGTGTTAATTCCATTCAAAAGTTTCAAAGTGGTATGGGACACTTTGATTCAAAAATGTATTTAAATGCATTACTTTCTAAATTGTGTAACATTAAAATGTTTTCATGAAAAAGGGATATTTCTATCAATAATTTAAAAAAAAACATTTTCATCTATGTCAACATCCTTTGATGGATTTTAAGATTATTTGAAGTTGATTTATTATGATTTAAAACTTCCATATTGTAATGAAGTTTTGTGATATGTTTGACTGTAGATGTGTCATTTATATAGCATTCATGGTTTATGAGTAAAGTATTGACATTTCGTATGCTAGTTCCAATAAGAATGTTTATGTTATATTTCATCCTTTACTTCTTATGAATGTGTTGGACAAGTATGTTCCAAGTTGGGGACTGGTTAAAGTAAGCCCTCCAGGTTGGGGACTGGTAAAAGTAAGCCCTCCAGGTTAGGGACTGGTAAAAGTAAGCCCTCCGGTTTGGTCTTCGGTTATTAGAGGCACTCCGGGTTGGTGTCCGGTTATTAGAGGCACTCCGGGTTGGTGTCCGGTTATTAGAGGCACTCCGGGTTGGGTTCCGGTTACAGTTAGCCCCAAGGTCTTGGGACGAGGCCTTGAAAAGAAATTAAAGATTAGCATTATGAATTCCATCATTATGAAAGTGGTTATTGATTTTTCATGTGATTATTTGATTAGTAGAATATCCATGTGAATAAGTAAATGGCATTATTTCATTTTACTTTTTCCATACTATGTTGAAGTTCAAGTTTAAAAGGCTTTTGTTTTAGTAATACATTGCCTTAAATGTTTATGATTATTTTGAATGTTCCACTATATTGTTATCCTTACTGGTCATTTGAGCTCACCCCTTTTCTATGTTTTATTTTCCCCAGGATGTGAAGAAATAAGTTATGAATGACCTGCAGGGGTATTATGAGGGGATAATAGTGTGGACTGTGGAGACATTATGTTGTTGTAGTAGTTTTTCATTTTATGATGTAATGTAAAACTTATGAATATATCTAGTGTTTCCAAGGCTACTAAACCAATCGGTCTTTCGAGATTTGATATTTCTTGTGATCATACCAATGTTATGTAATAATGCACCGACTCTAGGTAACTAGGGTCGGGGCGTTACAGTTGGTATCAGAGGAAGTTTAGTACAAACCTTGGAAGCTAGATTTAGATAAACTCTGATTAGAGCACGTAGACCTAAGATGAACTTTGAGGATTAGTATAGAAGAACTTCCTAGAATTTTGGTATTGTAGAGATTTTGTGAGTTTTCCGAGCAATACATCCTTGTCTGGATACGAGCAGGTAGAGGCGGATCTGGCACAGATGTACCTAGGGGTAAAACCCGAAAACACCGCTTTGAGCTAGACTCGAACGGGAACTGGTGCGCGACAACGGGCCTTGCTGCACTCTTGGTTACGACACTCCCGGGGGATATGCTTAGGATAACTCTCATTTTCTTTACAAATCATTATGAAGGGTTTATGAGTATATACTTCCTCAAAGAAAACATTTTTATGATTATGGATTATATCCATAAACTATTTAATTTATGTTATGTGTTTTACAAGTTTGGGATTAGGTATTATTATTCATAAACTAATCTAGTGTATGCCATTGTTTAGAAATGGCGCCCAGTAGAAGGAATGAGAACTCCAGTAATGCACATGATCCAAAGAGAAGGAAGAATCATATCTTTCATGGTCTTAAGCTAGAATTTATAAGAGAAATAGTCCCCCATGTATTATCACCATATGAAGAAATAATATCATGTGTTGATAAGATAAGTAAAGAGTTTACTGAGTCCTATGGCTTTTAAGGGAAGCAAGAGAAGAAAAGGATGGAAGAGAGAAAGATGGATAAAGGTAAGAGGGAAAAGAAGAATTTTCCCATATGTGGTAACTGTGGAAAGAAACACCCTGGAACTTGCCTGAAAGGAATGGGAGTTTGTTATAAGTGTGGAGGAAAAGGGCACAAAGTACGTGACTGTAAGGGTAAGAAAATGGTTTCAAATGTACAATGCTTCATTTGCAAGGAGTTTGGACACTATGCGAACCTATTTCCCAGTCATCAGACTATGCCGCAAATGATGCTATTGGATAATAATCAAGTTATGATACTACCACAGATGAAGAGGAATGATTAGAGTTCTTATGTTGATTATGTCAATTGAGTGTTGCATCAACAATGTACTTGTTATAATAATTATGGAGTATATAAGGATTGTACTGCAGTACTATTTCATTAAGGACTTGAGATTGTGTGGAACAAGGAAAAGTGACTCAATAGAAGGTTAAATTTTTGGAAAATATATGGTTGAGAGAATGATAAATCATAATATAGTTCTGATACTGAGGTAGTGATTTTGGAATAATATGTGATTGTTTTGGATAAATTATATTGGATATTCTTGACTACCTTGGAACTGATTAATGATTTGTATATTCCATCATTGTTGGGGTTTAAAACATTTTTGGATTAATGAAGTATATCCATCATTCTATATGGAATAAGGGAGCATGAATGTAATCAATAAGGAATATGGTAATACATGATGAAGGTATTCATATGCTATTACGGGGTAAAAAGGATCTATATTATGTTTACCTTCCTTATAAATGTTGTATTGTGAGTTTGGACAGAAGTATTTTGGATAGTTCTAGTTTGGATTATTTTGGATTGCCATAAAAGGACAACCCGGAGGTCGGGCGGCAACCCGTCGCGTCCAGCAAGGCTGCGAGACTTGAACCCGCAACCGAAGGGCGACAAGGGTGTATCACCTACCACTGGCCCACAAGATTTCCTGGATTAAATAATGTAGTTTTTATTAAAAGATCTTGTAGATGAATTATAAATTCGTTTATTTTGGAACCCTATACGAATAGTGTAAATAGAATTTTTTTACATTCTATTATCTTTTAGAGTGAAAGATGAGTTTGTGGTAGAAATTTATTAATGGATAAAACTCTAATTATAAAGTAAGTATATCTCCTTATGATCTTAGCCAATCTCATAAATAAATTCCTCAATATTAAGAAAAGCAACTTAGAACAAAAATGTTTTCCTTGATGGTACCTTAAATCATCACTAATTTATGGCTTTGGGATTGTTGGCCTTTTCATAGCCATGTTCTCTACCACTCTCCATCAGATAATTGATGGTTAGATTTTTCTTCCATATCCATATTTTCCTACATGGAACCCTAGTATGTGTTATTTTCGGTAATCTTCATACTTTCGACTCTTTATTTTAAATAGAGGCCTCACTAATTCATTTTTCGATGTGGGATTTCAACTAAGATATTTTGAAACATCAAAAATGTGTTATCCTAATACCCTATGTTTTGTTGAACCGATGGTATTTCAAATCATCATAGATTGATGAATTTAAGGACCTCAATTTTACACTTGTTTGTGACTGATGACCTCAATCACTACCTATAAATATTTACGTTTTCCTCCAATTATATGTCTCTAATTGCCACCAATGTTCTCCTAATCGAGATCATAATTTGGTGGTGACCCTTTGATTTCTCTTTTCCTCATATTAAGACTAAATTTTAGTAACCCAATTTACGATGTGGGTTTTCCCACAAATATATTTTCTACTTTCAACCTTTTATTTTTGAAGAACAATTTCAAATTGCGAGGACACAATTTATTGAAGGAGGGGAGAATATAACACCCCAAGAATTCATAATGTGTTATTTCTTCAAAATAATTCAATAACTTGCACTACACGCAACACCGAGTTCAATTGCACCATGACTTACCAAAAAGCCATTCAAAAGAGGTTATGAATAGTATTAACTAAATTTTAAACTTTATATAATCCTTATAATTTTTCCATATTATGAGTATCTTAGACATAATGCAAGAACAAATTCCTTTTCAGTATTGCACTTTTATCAACTTTTAATAGTGAACCCTTTTTAAATACAATATTTTAAACTTTTTGACTAGATGGGGACATCAAAAATTTAAAATGAAACATCCCAAGCTTCCACGGTACGCTTTCTTTGAATAATACAGTAGCGTGAGTTGTACGCAACCTTGAGTTTTAACACACACCACAACCAATCAAACTAGCCGTTATGAATAGTAATACCTACTTTTTGAAATTATATATATTTTATATTTCAAAATGGACATCATTTTTGGATTCGGAATATCTAATTTAGCCTAAGCTGAAATTTTGGTACATTTCGGATAACTTTCATATTTTGATGAATAGTGAAAATTACAAAATTTTAATTAAAAACAACTTTTTTAATCAAAATAATTAATAATGATAAATTATGAATTTTAGTAGTTTTAAAGTATATTTAGAATATATTTTTACCATTTAATATAATTTTTTTCATTGGACATAATTTTACAATTAAACCGAACATAAACAAGTGTCAATCTTTTGATAGTTATTATCTCTTAAAAACACGCTTTTGTTTTGACAGCGGGAATTAATTTTAAATTAATTTCTGCCACTTATGTGTTTTGAATTTAGGAAAATGGATTCCATATTTGGAATCAGGATGTTCAAATTGTGTAAATAGGTAACTTTTATTTTTAGACATTTTGAATAATTACTGCGGTAAATATTTTATTTACCATGGTTAAGGGTAAATCCGGTAAATAAGGGTTAAAAAATAATATTATAATAATACTAAATTACCCTAAAACGTGTCTTAACCCTATGGGTTGATACATGGTCGACCATGGACATCTTTGGGTCGATTTTGGGACCCCATGGATCCACTTGTAAGTGATAATGACACTTTATTTTAATTAAGTTAAAATGAATACAAAAATGACACAAGCATATATCTTTTATAAAAACAATTGTTACATAGGGTTATATATGTTGGATTTTAGATTATAAATATTCATTAGAAAGATAAAACGATTTCCTACATAATGATATTTTATTTATAATTTTTAGACATTAAATAATTTATTTTATTTATGACACAATGATGATGCAGTAATTACTATAATAGTGAAAAATTAAAATAATTGATATTATAAATACCCAAATAAATATAATATGAAACTTTTAATGAATTAAACTAATTTTCTAGGATAATATGATATATTAGTATTTATGTAATTGACTTTGTTCGAATTAATCAATCTGTTATAAGTTTCAAAAAAATCATCTATTGAATAGTGTCAAAATTGACATAAAAGAGTTCTTAAAACAAATATTATATTATTAATTGATATTAAATTCCTAAAAATATAAGGTTCGGCCAAGAGACTTATATCATAATAGGTTCATCATTAATGGTCCACTTGGGGGTCTCTTTGATGTATATAGTAAGTTTATTAACCATATTATATAAAAATACAAAGAGACATTGTAAAAGTGAAACTAATTAACATAGAGTTAATACTTAAAGATAAGGTTAATATAAGTACCCAAACCTGTCTAAATTCTATTGGTTGAGTGGTTTTCGACCTATCCCCATCTTAACATTTGAATAATAAACTTTTGAGCCATTAGAAACCGAATATGAATTTATTATAAATTAATATATCTAGCTTTTCCAAAGGTGCCCCTCACCCCTCTTATAAAAGGGCACTCCTCCTTCTCATTTCTTCACACCTTCAAAGCCTTTTGGTTCGGCCAAACTCTGCCCACATACTCTCCCAACATCCCTCACTACAACCTAGAGGCCTTAGTTTGATCAGAAAGCCAACCTAAGGAGCCCTTTTGATCAAATCAAAAGGAAGAACCCGAAGAAGAGGTAATGATTTCACCACCCTTTTCCAAGTTCATTTCTTCTTCCACTTCTTCTTCCTTTGTTGTTACCATTATAAAATAATAACTCCAGTATAATATATATACTGTGATGTTATTATAAATATGGTACAACCATATTCAGTATTCTATCCACCCTTTGAATAACATGTCACCATACGTGCGTACGTACGGCTTACCGTCTCCACGTCGTGGTGTAATTGTTATTCAATATATTATTATTTGGATGGGTATAATAATGATATGTAACTCATGTAAATAATAAATAAAACATTATAATGATTCTGTATATATGATATAACAACCATTTATATATTATTTTAATATGAAAAGAATGATATTGTCGCTCGTGCGTACGTACGGACTACCGTCTCCACGAACGCGATGAGATTCATTCTCCATCGTATCCATTCAAGTATAATTATCATTTGATGATTTAAAAATGATGTTTAAGGACTTGATATCATTATGGATATGAATAATATACAACCTATCCTTTACAAAAATGTCTTACGTAACAAAACATATAAAAGAAAACAAGTAAGTTAACACCTGAAACAACGATAATACTAAGATATTATTATAAATCGATATTAAAAGATCATATATGATATCATATTAATGTATATGATTCTTGTATAATTTAGTAAAAATTATTTCACCATTATACAGGAGGTTAACCTACCCCAACCAAGGAAAAGTACAAGGTAAGGGATTTTCTTATCTCACATTCAATTCCGTGAGATTTCCATTGTTCGCCACTAAATTATTGAAAGTGGTGTATTGTGTACTGCCATTTGATATATATATTATGATGATTCTCTTTATATTCATGTTATTCTATAAATCATTTGGTGGTTATTAACTTTTGGCCATACGACTCAGTTGATTAACGTGGTAAGGGGTTTTCATCTCACTCTTTATTTCCGTGAGATTCATGCCATATTTCCACTATTATCTTTTGTGTGGTGTATGTACTGCCCATAATTGTATTATTTGTGTAATACACTTTACCTTATGTGTATTTACATTTTCATTGTATGATACCTCTTTCATGGGTTGTTTGTTTCATAAGTTACCAAATTGATAAGGGTTTACTTCATAATCTCTTTAATATCTGAGGTTGTATTTACGTAAGTATCTACAGGGACATATTTACTATCCATGTCCATATTTCATAAAAGAGTTTTCAAAGGGATTATTTCTAAGGGAACTTTTACTAAAACATCATTTTAAATGTTTTAAATATTTATTCTTCTAAATCATCCTCATTTATGTCCACGTTTTCAAAATGGTTTGTAAGGATTTATTTATATGAAAATGAATGTTTTAAAAGTGTTAATTCCATTCAAAAGTTTCAAAGTGGTATGGGACACTTTGATTCAAAAATGTATTTAAATGCATTACTTTCTAAATTGTGTAACATTAAAATGTTTTCATGAAAAAGGGATATTTCTATCAATAATTTAAAAAAAAAACATTTTCATCTATGTCAACATCCTTTGATGGATTTTAAGATTATTTGAAGTTGATTTATTATGATTTAAAACTTCCATATTGTAATGATGTTTTGTGATATGTTTGACTGTAGATGTGTCATTTATATAGAATTCATGGTTTATGAGTAAAGTATTGACATTTCATATGCTATTTCCAATAAGAATGTTTATGTTATATTTCAACCTTTACTTCATATGAATGTGTTGGACAAGTATGTTCCAGGTTGGGGATTGGTTAAAGTAAGCCCTCCAGGTTGGGGACTGGTAAAAGTAAGCCCTCCAGGTTAGGGACTGGTAAAAGTAAGCCCTACGGTTTGGTCTCCGGTTATTAGAGGCACTCCGGGTTGGTGTCCGGTTATTAGAGGCACTCCGGGTTGGTGTCCGGTTATTAGAGGCACTCTGGGTTGGGTTCCGGTTACAGTTAGCCCCAAGGTCTTGGGACGAGGCCTTGAAAAGAAATTAAAGATTAGCATTATGAATTCCATCATTATGAAAGTGGTTATTGATTTTGCATGTGATTATTCGATTAGTAGAATATCCATGTGAATAAGTAAATGGCATTATTTCATTTTACTTTTGCCATACTATATTGAAGTTCAAGTTTAAAAGGCTTTTGTTTTAGTAATGCATTGCCTTAAATGTTTATGCTTATTTTGAATGTTCCGCTATATTGTTATCCTTACTGGGAATTTGATCTCACCCCTTTTCTATGTTTTATTTTCCCCAGGATGTGAAGAAATAAGTTATGAATGACCTGCAGGGGTATTATGAGGGGATAATAGTGTGGACTGTGGAGACATTATGTTGTTGTAGTAGTTTTTCATTTTATGATGTAATGTAAAACTTATGAATATATCTAGTGTTTCCAAGGCTACTAAACCAATCGGTCTTTCGAGATTTGATCTTTCTTGTGATCATACCAATGTTATGTAATAATGCACCGACTCTAGGTAACTGGGGTCGGGACGTTACACATTACATGAAAAACTATGTTTTACTGAATAATAATATATTACTATTATATTATAATTTAATATAATAAGACTTAATCTTGCCGTTAAATTAGTGGTTATAGATATAATTAACTAAAATTTTAAAATATATACATTAAAAAAATATAATATAAATTCATTGGTTACCAATCAATTAGAAACGGAAATATAAACCAATTCAACAAGAAAGATATATATTTTTTACTTTTATGCTCCCAAATGTGGTTTATTCTAATAAATTAAATTAATTAGTATTACTAAATGATATTGATGATATATATATATTAAATTCATTGAAATATTTTATATAGTTTTCCAATAGGTTTGATAATAATAAGACAAGATCAAATCAAAATTTATACTTAAAATTTGTATTTTTCTAAAAAGGAATTTTACTGACTTTTAATGGAGAACCTAGTTTAAATCCAATTTTTAGAACTTTTATAAATTTAATATGAAAAAATAGAATTAATTTTTTAAATAAAAACATAAAAATAAGTTAAGGGTGGATTTCTAGTATTTTTCTATGAGGGTTTATTTTTTGATGAATAGTGAAAAATATTGAATTTTAATTCAAAACTGCCTTTTATTTAATTTATTTATAGAGATAAATTATATATTTTTTGGTTTTAAAGTTTAACTAGATCAATTTTATTTAAAGTTATTAAATATATGTCATTTTTATCAATTTTACATTGAAATTGAATATAAAAACATAGCAATATTTTGAACATTTTACATTAAAAACCCTCTTTGTCCTCCCATATATGGGATTAAATTTAAATTAATTTCTGACACCTTTGTGGTTGGAATTTTTAAAAATGTATTATATATTTGTAATTATAATAATTTATAATTTATAATAACTTTAACTTAGTTTATTTTAAAAAATACTAGTAAAAGTAATTAAAATTAATTACAGTGATTATGAGGAAAATTATCTTAACAATGGACTGAACCATAAACATAAGAGCCAAAATGAGCTTGAAAATTTTCCAAAATCCATTTTATGTACATATTTTGAAACTGCCCTCCCTTTAATCTTATTTTTTTCATTATTTGAGAAACTTGACCTGGGAAAAACTTGGGTGGAATTCCCTTTTTAAAAATTTATACGAATGCCACTCATCCTTCACTATAAAAGGCCAACACCCCTCCCACTTCCTCACAAAACTAAAGAAACTTTGGATCAACCAAGATATTTACAATTAGATCATGAAAATACCTATCCTAACCCTAGAATCCTTACCTTGGTCATAAAACCATCCATGAAATCCCTCTGGTAAAAACCAAAATGAATTACCTAGACAAGAGGTAAATTCCTTCCTGAAGCTCTTTTATTTTGTTTTCATTATCCACCACTTCAATTATATTTATCCCAAGAATATATAATAATAATAGTATAAAAAATATACTTATAGTTTCTTATATTAATTGTTCTTCCTAAACCTATAATCAGTTTCATCTAATGAACAACGAAATTACCATTTGTGTACAACGAACTACCACCTCACAAAATGATGATTTTACTTTCTTCCTTTATCACCTCTCATAGTAGATATTATGATTGAAACATTGTTTTTATATGTTATATATGATATTTATAATTTATTTATTCTTATTTAATTCATATATAACTCATATCTTCATACTTTCCATTTTCCATAAATATGATAACATCGTTTGTGGATTTGTAGACTACCGCCTCCTTGAAACGATGTGACTCTTTCACACTATACATTGAAGGTATAAAGGATAGTTTTAATAAAAATATGTGTCATATATAAAATAAATATTATATTTGAATTATAATATACATATATATTTATATCATTTACTTTTCAATATTTTCAATATGATAAATAAATGAAAGTAGAGTTCATGCATACATACGACCTACCGTCTCCATGAATGGAGCATTCCATTTCATATCTCCAAATATTATGGATTATTATAAATAATTATATAATGAATACATATTTTATTTAAATCATGGTTTACATTCTAGAGATGATGAAACCATCTTATAATTAATAGGAAAAATAGGCAACAAGTCAAAACATACTAAAAAAACTAGGTAATTAACACCTGAAATAGTAAGAATAATGAAAGATTATTAACGAATGGGTAATGAGATATTATAGGAAAAATATACATGAAATTAAAAATATTATTATGGTTATGGTATAAGTTATTTAAAAGTTTAAAATCATTATATTTGAATTTATAGGATGTTTACCCAAAAGGAAACAAATGGTAATGTATTTTCATCTCACTTTTTACATCTATGAGATAAATGTCACATTCACCAATTTCACATTTTATGTGGTGTATATACTGCCAATTTTGATATATAATATCATTATTAATTTATTATTCATAATATTTTATGTTATAATTTTAATTATTTCATCTAAGTAGGTTTTATTTAAGCATTACCAAGTAGAAACTAATATTTTAATCCGACTCATTTTCCCTAGGTTACACTAATTTTTCATTTCCATTATTATTATATTATTTTATGTATAATTAATTTTACTATATACTGATTTATTTACAATTATTTATGTATATTTACATTTAAAACACATAATCTACTAATTTTATGATTTTGAATTCAACTTTATAATCATTTCAATGGTTTACTTTACAATCCCTTTTTTTCAAGACTGTTTACACATGAATTTACATAGAAACAAATTATTTGATAATTTTATATTAATCACTTTAATTTTATTATCCTCTAGTTATTCATGAACATTAACACATAATAGTAAAATTTTCTCACTCTATGGTACATATAATTTTTCTGTAAATGTTTTTAAGAAAATATTACTTTATTTATCTCTTTAGTTAGAGAACATGTTTTCTTTTAAAAACCCAAATTTCTTAAAAGGGATTAAAAAATGTTTTTACCATTTACAAAATTATTTATTAAATAATTTTTTACCTCTTTTATTTTATAAATGTTTTCAATGTAATATTATTGTTTCTTTTGAGACAAGTCATTTTTCAAACTATTTACTGTGCGAATGGAATGGTCTTTTTACCCTATACATAATGTATATATTTGAACACAGTTGTTTACTTGAATATTCTCTTGAAAGTTTAAGAGGTTATTTTTAAGGAAAATGTATTCAAAATTTATCTCAAATAAAAATATTTTCATAATTTATTTCAAAATATATAAAAGTGTATTATCGTCAAGAATATTTTTAGAGGATCCCTTTAATTATTTTTCATTAATCAATTAAAAAACCCTTTATACTTACTTAAATAGGTATATTTTTTATTGATACCATCCTTATTATTCCTATGGATGGTTTATGATTGATTTGGAAAAGGATAATATTTCCGTTCAATTTCTTGATTTCTTTGTTAGTCCCCTTTAAATATTCAATTTTCTAGGATAATTTAACAGTGAATTTACCTTTAATATTCATATAATTTATCATAGATATGATTATTTATTACATCGTATACCATTAATACATACAATTTTTACTTTATATGTTATTTGATATCTGGGGAAATATTGATAAATCCTCAACTTGTACTCAATGTAGATATTTTATAAGGAACATTATTTCTAATTTAAATTGATTATTTGATATATGATGAATGCTTTAGATAGGTAAAACATAGGTTGGGCCTAGTTATATATAGCTCCTCGATGCATTAGTAGTCTCATGGGGGGACATTAGTTGGATGGCCTACGATAATGGGTTTTTACCAACTTTTTTATAAAATATCTTGTGAAATTTCTTGACGTTAAAGGTACTATATACCTAATAATTATGGCATCCAATAATTAAGAATTGCCTTTATTTTGATTTAGTTAATATTTATCCATGATATTTTGTGTGGAAATATATGGATTATTTTAATTCTTTGTTCATTGATTAAATTTCCTGTGTTTTAGTTATTTTCCATTAAATATTAATTATGGATTTTATATCTATTTTAATGGAAATTGTTTTTAGTTATCACCATTGTATATTATTTATCGATTGAGTTTATGGATTAAATGGAATGCGTGTTCAATTATTACCATTCCATATTGACTATTCTCATTGATTCATTATTTCTTCTTCTATACTTCACCTTACTGAGAATTTGAGCTCACACTAATTTTTTTCACTTTTATGGGAATCAAAGAACTATACTAAGAAAGATATTAAAGGATATTGTAGATGGAATAAAGTTATCATTGAATGAAAACAATTATGATCTAATTAGTGTATTAATTTGTAATACAAGACTAATTTATGTATCTATTTTACTAATAATATTAAACTCTTCGGTTCTTATGGATCTTATTCCTTCTAATCACTCCAATGTAATTGTAGTAGACACTGGATCTAGACTTACTAGTGTTAGGTCACTATAGTAGTCTATCTTTTGAATCACTTGTAGCCCCCCAAAAAATAGAGTTCCTCAATAATGTATGTTTGAAATTATGATTTCATGCGATTAGAAAATTATTCCATTAATATTGACTAATTCCACCCAATAAAATATCATCCACATACACAAGCATTATAAATTGATCTCCTTAAGAATTATTTACATCGGGATTATGATCAACACGTCTTCTTTTAAATTATAGCTTCCTCAAATAAGTATCCATTAAAAAATACCATTTTGTGGTTCCTGTTTTGACCATAATGATCTTTAATTAAAATAAAAACCTTTTTTTCATTAGTTAAAATCATAAATCCCACTGGTTGTTTAATTTAATCTTATTCTTATTGAACACCATTCAAGAATTCTATTTTGAAATCTATAGGATTAAATTTATACCCTATTTTAATTTACATGGTAAGGAAGATCCAAATAGACTCCAATGGAGGTACTGGAGTAAAAATTTATTCAATATCAATTCCTCCAATATGTGCATAGACATTACACACAAATGATGCCTTGTTTTTTTATTACATTTCTTAGATCATTGAATTTTTTTTCAAGATCTAGTTTGTTTAGATCACATTGTGATTTTATAGTCTCTTGATAAGAACCTGAGTTTTTTTTAAATTTGATATAATTATTCATTCATGGACTTATCCCATGATCCATCCTTTAACACATTGTCAAACAAGGCTGGTTCCACAATTGATAGGATTCTAGAATGTGCTTAACTCCTCATTCCTTTTATTTGTGTTGGTGCGGTTCAATCCCAAATGATGTTGGATTGATCATATACTTCTCTTATATTTCTCTTGCGAGGTTCTAGTAAATTTTTTTATTAATGGTTTCATAATTGGATTATACTTCTAGATTATCATCATTTTGAGAACCCTAAATGTTAGGAAATAATTCCACAATTTCTATATATTAATTTATAAATCTTCCACTTTCTTTTTCATCTTCAATCATATCAGCATTTGAGCTCCTCGTGTTATTCAGATCATTTTCTTAATAATATTTAAAAAATTTATTTTAAAATTCTTTCTAATATAATTATTTTATAATATTTATTCTTTACTCTTAATTTAGTATCCATGGAACATTACCTCATCTGCAAAATCACCACACATTATTTTATTTCCTTATTTGATATGGATGAAACATTTACTTCTAAAAAACACAAAAATACTTTAGTGAGGTGTTTCATCCATTCCATATCTCATATGATTTTATATCCTCTCATTTAATTAACTATATTTTATTTTGAGTGTACACAGAAACTTGAAGAGCCTATTTTTAGTAATGATGTGGAACAAAACTCTAAATCAATATAGTTCAGGCCATACTATTCACCTACCAATTTATATAGTAAATGAAGCCATTTTTTTGTGTTCTCACTGATGAAAACTCATGATTGATCCCATTTTTTGTGGTAATTTTCAAATTGAATGGATGTAAATTCTATTACATTGCCAGATTGTAATATCTTGATTGTATAAAAAGTCTCATTCTCAACTCTTAAAAGATATCTCTTCTTCCAGTCAATCTCATTCTGTTTTTACTACATAAATATCAGACATTCCATTATATGATAATAATAAATAAAAATAAATAAGTAAATCTCTCTATATGTTCCAGTCACATTCATTGGAGCACACACATATGTGTGGACAAGATTAAGTACATTTCATTCCCTTTTGTTCCTTGGTTAACAAGAATTCTAGACCATCTTTCCCTGAATACAAGAATCACATGTCCTTTCTCAATCACACTCTAAATTGGGAATGTCAAAAAAACCTTTTTCTTGGATATGTTTTTTGTGCTCCTTTGATTAATGATACCTAACCTATGGTGCCATAAACTATTTTCCTCTTTAGTTTTTATGAAATAAGTGTTTTATTTACTGTCTACCTAGTATAAATTACTATTTTTCATGAATCCTTTCATGAGATAATTACATATCTTTCCTTTTGCGGTTCACCCCTTCTAATTGAATGCCACTTCCAGTCCTGAGTTAGAGAGTTGACTCACACTGAAGAGATTTTGATGAAAACCATAGAAGTTTATTAAAAATCTTTCCTTACCTCATCATTTTCGAATTCTATATTTCCACTGCCTTTGAATTTTAAGGCACCACAGTTTCCAAATATCAGTATTCCATCAACTATTTTATTAAAATTTTCCAACAATGTTTAATTTTCTATCATGTGGGATTATAATCCACTATCAATAATATTTGTGATAAAGTTATTTTTATCTTTTGGAGTGATTTATACCAAGTTATATTTCTCAATAATCTTATTTTACTTATATGGGATACCAAATTGAGTGGAGTAAAAATGCATCCTTTCCAATCTCTTTTCAACATTATTCGTTGAATAATAATAATTTTACTTTTACATAGCAGAATAACTATTTTTAATGTTAATTCTTCTTGGATGATCTGTATCGACTTGTCTTGGAGTTCTATAGTTGTTGTTCTCACATTTCCTCTATAGGTAATGAATAACTTTATAAAAAATTCTAGAATAGTGAAAAAATATCCATAGAAATTATTTCTTCTATATAATGAAGGTTATAATTTAATTCTCCTTTGTTGAATTCTAGTTTCTTCCCCTTTCAGATAGATCCTTTCCTCTTTATAGTGAGACATTGTATGGACCAAAAATCAATTGAATTGGAATTCCATAAGAGTAAATATCTCATCACTTCCATTCCTCCACATGTACTATTATTTTGTATAGGTATTTTATCGAAGATACTCTTCAGATAATTAAGGATTATATTTAGCTATCTTCTATATTTGGTTTGATGCTATCTCTATTTGTACATAAGGTTCCTATGTGACATGATTAAATTTATACTTACCTCTTATTTGGCACATCCCTTTTCCAGCCTTTTATGTTTCTATATTAGATAAAATTCCACTTATTCCAATAAATTTATATCTTGGATTATTTAATTCTTTATCTTCTATTTATGAACTAGTTTAAACTCTTTTCAAAATATCTATATCTAAAAACTTCCAAGCTATAATTTCAACTTCATTTTCCTTGATTTTGAATTAGTTTCCTATTTAATTTTAAATGTTCTCAAATATATTATCCTTTTCCTATAGTTTCAATGCATGGTCATTGCTGAATCTTTCTGCTCCTTGTTCATGATTTTAAACTCCAAAACTTATTATGAGCTTTTAATATTTTTAAAATGTTCTTCTTCCTCTCTTTAGAGTTGATAAATATCTAATTCATGAAGATTCACACACTATAATGACTATTTAAACATGGTTACTTTATTTCTATTTTTATTTCATTTAATGTCATTATCATCAATATAAACCTCAAGTTCCACCTTAAGATCAACAACACAATTTGACTGATTGTCTTTATATTTCACAGGTTTTACCTTTTCAACTATAGCCATCATGGATTATTAAATTTCATATTTAAACTCTAGTTTTACAACCTCCAAAAATTCATTATTATCATGTTACACTTTGTAGATAAAGATCTTTCTATGTATTTTATTTCATGTTTTGAAGTATCCCTTTTACATGAACCTACTCAGAGTCCATTTCATCAAATCTAATTCAATTTATTCATCCTCTAATCTATTTGATCACCGAGCAACAACGTGTCATACTTTACCACACCAAGAATAAGCCAAAGGAATATTTCCTTCAAATCTCTATTTTCCTCTCTTGATTTGTTTTTAGAGAAAAGATAAATAAGCTCATCATCCACATCATCTTCATCACCAATGACTTTGGAAATGTCAGGTTTTTTACATGTATTTGAATTCCATAAGATTTATTACTCATATTTTTATATATTTTGGTTTGACTTTCTTAATCCAACAAAATGTTTATCAGATGATCAAGAGAAATATAAGATAGATATCTTTCCACAAGGGAAAATACTTTTGGATTGTACAGAGGTGGGATCCTTCTGAATATTTTCTTCAAAATGTCAATATCATTAATTTCAACCCCATGTCCTTGAATAGACCCAAAAACGTTAGAAATGAGATTAAATGAACTATATGAATTTTAATTTGGATTCATTTTTAGATCATCAAAATGACTATTCAAAACATGAAGGTTTGCCTCTGTCACATTGTTATCACATTTTTATATTTTTTCCATTTTATCTCACATGGAATTTTTTGTTGTGAATCTTATAAATATTATTTGATTAGATAATGATGTATTAAAAGGATTTTTTGATTTGGAATATGTATCAAGAAATTTCAATTCCATTTTAATCGTAGAAAGACATGTCGTATATGTAACTTCAATCCCTTTAACTATGTAAAAGAGAACATCCATCCCAAGATATCACATAAGATATCTAATAATATCCTCCAAATATGTATGTTTAAACCATAAATGGGGAACTTCATTAACATTCGATGAATTCTCTATGAAAATAACAAATAAGGATAGATTTAACCACTATAAACACCATTCAATACAACTTTTTGGACTGTAGAACACCTTGAGAGTGGAGGGGTGAATCAGGGTGTCGACATTGTCATTCAATCAGACAGATCTTATCCTCATGTTTTTAGGAATGTTTTAAACATTTATGATGAAAGTTTGTGTATATTAAACACCCATATGAAGAAATAAAAACACAACAAAACCCTTTTACTTGGTTTATCATGAATGGATAGTCAGAGGATCATATGGAAATATTGTGTCAGTATCACCTGAATCGACTAATACTTATAATATATTTTTGATTACAAAATATCATACATGGTCACTCTGTTACTTGCTCAATACCATTACAAGACATTTAGGGATAACACACTGCCTCCCTCCAATCACTTACATCGTCTCCCACTTGCTTACTACCTTAGTTGAAGTCTTACATAGTTTATCGACTTGGAGGTCACCACAATAGATTATGACGATAATTATTTTCCTTTAAATATCTTGAGACCTTTCTTACACCAGAGTCCTGAATTTATGGATTTGTATGCACTCATCACTCAAACTAGATGTTTAAAACTACAATTCAAGAAGATCCCAGCCTTATCAAAACCCACTTTTATTTCAAATATATTTCATCTTTTGCGAAGATCCACAATTTTGTGAAGAATCCAAACTTCAAAAAGATACAATACATTATAGAACTCATAGCCTTCACAAAACTCACAACCTTTTTGAACCTCTCAGCCATCATGATTCTCAAATCCTTTGTGGAATATCAAAATATCATGAAAAACTTAGTATTCACAAAACTCACTTTTCTTAAATTCCTAAGTGTCAATTTTTTCATAAAAATAATTTTTGAAATTATTTTCCTCACAAAGATTTCATGATTCAAAAATAATTACCTTCCCAAAAGAACTTCATGAAATTAGATCACTTCACCATTTTTCCAAATTATCTCCTTTCCTCAAATGATGTGCAATTTTCTATTTATAGGAAATAACTCTTCATGATTCATTCTATCTCACTGAGTCTTTTTTAAGAACATCTAATTTTAGGTTCATGAAGATCCTTATGTTCCATAATCTTTAGTGAAATTTTTCCATTCACAAAGATTCTTGTAGATGTGTACTATACCGTATTTTAATCACACCTAATTGTTTCCTCCCAAAGCCTATTTGACAAGAAATTAAAACCATTACAATAACAGATTACTTTTCAAAACTTCACATCTTTTGAAAAAATGAATCTTTAAAAAATACATCCCATTTCCATATTTTTAAAGAGACAGTCATTGAAAACCACCTTTCATGATTCTTGTTCCTTCCTCTTAAATTTAAACTCCAAAAATTTGGAAAACTCTAGAAAATGACACCACCTCCGAATCTGAATCTTCCTACACCACAAGATAACTTAAATTTCACACTACTTGATGAACCCAATGTGTTTTGACTATAAACCCACAAAAAATCCATCTCTATTCTTAAGAAACCATGGTTCCAACAAATCCCAAAACATATTAAATAAGATAATAAAAGGAAAATCCCATATGAGACCTTTTTTTATTCCTCATTCCAAATCATCTGGTCTACTTTAGTGTTACAAAGGGACTCATGTTCACCTCCTTTCATGCAAGAGGCTTCTGATTAGTAGCAAGGGTGAAAACAATATAGTGAGGAAACTATACCTTCAGTATCAGGCCATACATAAAAATCATATCAAGAAAAGGGAAAATAACTCAACATGGTAAAGAAAAATCAAAAAATAAAAATGGTATAATAGGTGATATTGTAGATAAATTAGAATCATAAAAATTAATAAAAAAGTTACCCCAATGTGGAATGTCAACTAGAGTATAATAAAGAATAGTAAAATAAATAATAACCCATAAAAACACTCCAAATTCCATCATAGTAGCATCTTTGAACCCAAGATCCATCTCCCCAACTCCCTGTCACTGAGCCCTATCCCTTTCTAATATCCCAATCATAAATTATTTATGCACATCAATATTTCCATGCAAGAGTGTGATTATAAATATTTTACATCACAACTATTTCTTCCTTACCGTAAGTTCACATGAATAAAATGTGTTTTCCATAAAAATAAGTTAGTGTATAAGAAAAAAAATCATGTGTTGAGCTATCATGCATTAAACAAGTATCTAGAAACCTTGGTCATACATCATTTGGCACCATGTCAAAAGAGTAGTCACAGATGATATTTACATGACTCGAATCTTTCCAAGATTCACATACGGATCAACCCACTAATCTTTTAGTTTTTAGCCTCTATTACACCTTAAAGGAAAATCATCACCTGCTCTTAAGTGATATACATGATCCACCTTTATGGATTAATCACTCACCTCATCTAAAAAACCACATTCACATAGTTGGAATCTACACATTATGGTACATCAATAAGGCAAGCCACCCTAAGGCAGGTCCTCCCTCCTCTAGATTGTAAGAATCATCAGTATACCCTCCTTCATCCTCCACTACTACACGAACCCGTCAATGTCTCCCTCCTATTATGCATCACTGATCCATAGAATCACACACCATACCTCTAGTTTACATCCTCCTCCAGAACATAAAAACCAACCATTAACATTGAATTTGAGGGTAGCTTGTTAATTTTCTAAATTTTTACATGCACTGACAACATGTTGGTTGGTTCATTTTTTTTGGTTAGGAGTTTAGAATAGTGATACATTCAAGTTGGATATCTTCATCACCAATATGTAGTGATATTTTCAACAACACAAATACGATGATATCATTTGTTTATTGTTTTATGTGTTTTGTTCCCATGGATATCTAATTTTCATGGTTTTAGAGTGTTGATGAATGGGATTATAATTACATGTCATCATTTTGTTTTCATATTTTAATTTCCATGTAATTCATATTGATTTGTTTATTTATTAAATTACACTTTTCTATGACCTAAATGTTATATGGGATCTGTACACATGATTCAATGTCCATCATGTGATAGCCAATAAGTGATCATGTACATGAGATCATCAAAGAATTTATTTGTTTCGAACACGAACAAACATGTGAGAGAACCATAAATATCATGTGATTGAATTATGAATAAATATATATATTAATTGAAAATCAATATTTTTAATGTATTTTCCTTTGAAACATATATGGGTGATACCTAATAAGAGATCTCACATGAGTGAACCCGACATAAATAAATAATTTGACATTATGAGAAAAGGGTTCTGGAATTTCACCGAGGGATTTGATGATTAAGTGTCATATACTTTTTTCATCAAGACATAGAATGAAATGAAGGAAGTTTTTTATGAAAAATTAGAATACAGTAGTTACTATTTAGATAAATTAGAAAATCTTGTATGTCATGATAGTGGGGAAAAAATTTTGTGAATCATTTTTGGGAAAAATAGTACCATTATGGCATCCTGAAAAAAATATTTTAGGTCATTTAAAAAAAAAATAAGCAATAAAATTTTAGATCTACTTAGGTGTTTCTTTTTTAATTGCATAAAAATTCATGACACCTATATATTCAGAATGGCGTCGGGTTCACCACATGGTTACAATAAATACCCCCAAACCCATCCATCTTTCATGGTATAGAATAAAACATTATACTGCACATGATCTATCTAGGTAATTATAATTATTTTAATGGTTATTAGGATCAATGAGAGAATCCTTCAATATATTCTATAACAAGTTCCTTACAACCGTTCGATCATTTTTTGAAAACAAATCATTTATAAAAATAAATGAATCAATAATTCATGATATTTATCTATGTTTTAGGTTATTTTAGAATCATTTGAACAATAAACACCACAATATAAAAAAATTGGTTTATAAATCTTTTTACAGACTAGAGGAAGACATGCAATTTGACTAACAACTTTGTGAACCAAAAAGTTAAATAATTGGAAACATGTTGTCTTTATCTCTCAGTAACAAGAATTATATGACTAATATTTAAGATGAATATAATGAAAATATTTATTCCATAATTAAATATATAGAAAATAAAATGAATAATATAGAAAATAAAATCACTCATATTTTCCAACTAGATTCCTCACTACCACTTTATACTAAAATTCAGAATAATTATTTTGAGGAAAGTGTAGTATATTTTCCATTTTAAAAACATCAATTTCATAAATTTGATGAAGAGTCCAATTTTTTTACCCTTCTTCATATCATACCACTGATGAATCCTCCAAATAATAATTTTATTCTTAAAATCTAATCATATTTCAGGAATGTGATTGCTCTGTATTCTACTCTATTGAATATAATGGTCCCTATGAAAATGTGATTCCATTTCCCTATAAGGTGAGTTCATACCCCTTCTATAAAAAGATGAGGATTGATTACTTTAACGTATATCTCAATCCACCATTGTAGGAAGAAAATTATTTTGAGGATGAAGAAGAAATTGATCCGAGACCCTTATTTACTATGATAGAGCCAGAATTTAGCCAAGACAATAAGAATTTCCACACATAAGAGGAAATAAATTCCGAAGATATTGAATAACCTCTTTATAAAAATCATTATGAGTCTAAATCATTTTTTAATATGGATACATCATAATTATTTTAGAAGTGAGAAAATAATTAGTGATGGTGGTTGATAACACTCATAATTTTTCAGATATAATAGATAAAGGGGATTACCTATAATATCCTGAGATCATAGTGAGACATGAGCTGATGAAGAAATGTAAAGAGGGAATTATAGAAGACACTTTTTCAAATTATATCATTATTAAAATAATGGAGTCCCCAAATCCATGGATTGAGGTTAAGAAAACTTCACCTAAAATACCCAATATTCTAGCAATACTATTAAACTTGGAAAAATCAAGTAAATTATTGACCATTAATTGAGTTTGAATATAAGGCCATAGCCTTAAACATTACTTAATCTTGAGATATGTCGATAATTTGACTTTAATTAACATAGAGGATCATTTCATGTTTAGATAATTAGAGATTAAATTCATAACTTATACATAACATCATAAATATTAAAAGCAGACACTTCTATTCACTACCATTCTTTTCATAAAAAAACTTTTTAAAATGAAACCTGACATCGTTTCATATTTTAACATCATAATTTTTCCTTGATCCCATCCTCGACTCTATTATTCATTATGAATTGTGAAAAACATTTCAAAACATGGGATGATCATAAAAATATTAGTAAGGGATACATAAAAAAACTATTAATCTTGGGATCACATAAAACTATGAATATTTTATCATAATATAATAATTTTCACCTTTAGAAAGTAGTAAATATACTTCACTGAATATAAGATCACTAATTACCCTTTTTTTAACCAAAAATATTACCATAAACCCTATAAAAATAATCATAATTCATATAAAGGTAACTTTATACATAAACATACTTTAATGGAATAACCATATGGTTGACTTCCACACATATCACTAAATGGAATAGCCATATGAACAGCTTCCATACCCAATGCATTAGAAGTTACAACATAACCACCCATCTTTGGTTTATCACGGAACCATCCATCATTTGGTTTTTCACGTAACCACCCATCATTGGTTTAACATGTAACCACCTGT
The DNA here is from genome assembly GCA_963277665.1 of Viscum album. NCBI lineage: Eukaryota > Viridiplantae > Streptophyta > Magnoliopsida > Santalales > Viscaceae > Viscum > Viscum album. The sequence goes on from OY728164.1 coordinate 1,072,089,274, forward strand.
CAAATTTCAAGTACCATTATATAATCACAACACATAGGATATTGAAAATATCAACATTTCAATAATAACATTTCATTTTCAATCACAAGAAATCACTTGAAGATATTGAAATACTCAATCCATTTCAAAAATAATTTGCAATACAAAAATATGTAAAAATGGTATATTGTATTTATCTTCCATTATATAAAACATTACGGCTTTTAAGGAATTAAAATATAAAATAATGCTCACAACGGTAGAAAGGTTGTTTTCACTGCATATGTTAAAAACATTCCTTTTGTAGTTTAGTAAAATGTTTGGTAGAAAAAAATATTCTATTTGATTGAAATTAAAATTCAAAGGGTTTTATTATACACCGTATAGAAGAAATAGGTGTATATTATCAAAATATTCCTCAATGGAAGGTGATTGAGATGAAGTCCTTTACAAAAATTTGACAGCTTAACGACATCACTTTAAAATTCAGAAAAATGTGTTGATGGGAGAGAAAAGGGTCTTTAATCACATGGAAATAGAATTTATAACAATAAGGATGTTGAATAACATATCCCAATATAATAAAATGGAAAATAACATAAAATAAGTATTTGAACAAAAGTGGAGGGTGAAAGGTTTTCGTACCTTAAGTCTGACTTGTCTCGTTCATTCTTTATATTCCTGAATAATAAACTTAAGTTAATTTCAACTTGATTCAGAATCTTTTTCAAGTTTATTATTCCTTTTATATCACTTATTATACTACTGCAAATACGACCATTATCAGCACTAGAAAAGGGCATTAACAACACTAAAAATCAGTGTTAATCGCGGCGAAAATAAGGGGGGGGGGGTGTCGCCATTATCATTGCTATGAAAAGAACGGATAAAGGCCTCTTTTATTAGTGCTTTTGTTGAGCAGTGATAAAAGTTATAAAATCATTAAAAAAATAAAAAAAATATTATTTCAATTCGGGGAGGCTTCAACAACGCCCACACCCCCCATTAACAGTTCCCCGACCACTACACCGCACGCCCCCCAACCACCACCCTCACCCACACCCTTTAACAGCACCCCACCCCCCTTAAAAAGCACTAGTTGTTATTCTACCCACGTGCGCAACCTTCCTCTCCTTGGATTCGAACTCGGGACCTATTTCCTATGTGCCCTAAGCCTTTACCACTCCACCAAATTGTTTTTCTCTTCATTTATTAATATATATATAGTTATATTTACTCCTATATTAATATATATATATATATATATTAACACATATATATTTATATTAATATAAATATATATAGTTATATTAATATATATATTTAGTTATAATAATATATATCTATATATATTTATATTAATATGTATATATTTAGTTATATTCACATATATATATATCCATATATTGATATATATAGTTATATTTATATATTAATATATTAATTCATATATTAATATATATTTATAAGATCAGTTTTGATTGAATTTATAAAATATGATTTTTATGTGTGTTTATAAATAAATAAATTCATATATACAACACACACACATATATTATATGCATATCTATTTGTATAATTATACATATTTATATATATTTAAAAATCTTATATATTAATATGTATATACATATGTTTAGAAAATATAGATACTATATATCATTTTTTCAATACAGACGTACAAAAATATATATACATACATTCATACACATTATATGGGTGAAAAATGGAGAAACCCTCAAAACCTGTAAATACAGTCAGAAAGTCAAATAAACCCTAAAATCAGAGTATCGATGAAAAATTCTGATCCGAGAGTCCATTATAGCTTCGTGACTAGTCAAATCAAATATCATTAAATGATATTTGATTTGATAGGTGGTAGAGGCTGAACGGGCAGGTAGATCATATGTTATAGCTGTTTGAAAAAATAGCTGCCAAGACCAAAGTGCTAGAAATTGGGGCTTGAAAAACCTAACATACCACAGAGTCAATGAAACAGGCAATAAACTCTACTCCAAGTGTTCATTTGAGATCTGTGAATAGTAAAACATAATCTCATGGAATAGACTATGATATAACAGGTTCTAGAGGCCAAAAACACACAAGAATCGAGATTTATGATCGTTTTAAAAAAAATTGATAGGGGTCCAGACACTGAAACAGAGTTTTTGAGTCCTTATGGTGGTTTTTTAGGATTTTGGGGTGCCAAACTTGATTGGAACTATTTTTGAGTCAGCCTTATGCATATACCTTTTCTCTACCTTTGATTGGATATGTGGTAGAGCCCAAACAGACACCCCGAGTGAAGGTTATGACTGTTTGAAGTTGGAGTTTTTTTGTAGTGGAATAACTAATTTATCTTCCATTACTTTGATATTATTATGGTTTTTAATAGATGTGGTCATTACTCATTTCATGAGATTTGATTTTACAGGTTGCAGTACTTAAACGGACACCCGAAGAAGATGTTATGCTCGTTTTAGTGAGTTGTGGGTTTCTTAGGTTTTTAGGCGCTCTGAGGGTTGCAAAATTTATAACAATAAAAACTTATGATCCAAGTGTCTATTTTAACTCTACCACGCATCAAATCAAATCTTGAGAAAATCTACACACTTTGGTGACCACCTGGACCCATTTTCACATTCTTCAAGGCTCAAAAAAGCCCAAAATCCCTCCAGATGGTTATAATTTCTGCTCCATGTGTCCGTTTTGCCTCAACCACATATCAAATGGAAGCTTACGACTAGAAAAACACTACGATGACCACTAAAACACCTTATCATATTATTCAAGGCATGAAAAGGTCCTTAATCTCTCTAAATAGCCATAATTTTTTCTGCGGGTGTCCGTTTTGCATCTACCACATATCAAATTGATATAAATCACATTTATAAAATATTTATTATATTTATATAAATATAAATATACTTATATTTCAATATATTATTTTTTATGAAATACAATTTTTTTTTAAATATACACTTTATCAGTTATAGGATAAAAAACGGCTTATAAAGCCCCCCCTTTATCAGCAATACTAAAAAAAGAGCTGATATAGGGGGGCCCTTTAATAGTACTAAAAACATCGCTCATAAGGGGGGGGGGGGGGCTTTATCAATTCTTTTTTTAACACTAATAAATACCCCCAATTATCGGCACTTTTTTTAGTGTAGATAAAGGGCGGCACTGTGAAAACCCCATTTTTTGGTAGTGTTACCTTGCTATAAAAATCATATAATTATTCAAGTTCATATCATTCGTTTTGTTGATGTTTGGTACTTGAGTAAAAAATGAACTTGTTATAATTACAAATTGTCCATGTTGTCAAAATACCATTATCTCCATAATTTTATTCATGACTTAAATATAATATATATTAAGTATATATTTATTTAGATCCAATGTATATGTATTTAGAATAGTCCATAACATTTGAAGATAAGAAATGAAATGCACCGTTCATGGAGACGGTAAACCACACATACGTTTGAACACTACTATCATTTCCTTTTCATATTTAAAGGAATGAAAACTAAATGATAGATAGGTATATTATAATTATAGTATAATATCATATGATATATATGTTACATAAGTTTTTTAACTCCATCCTTTATACGTTCCATGTATGGAATGAACATGTCATATAACTTTAAGGGGGCGGTAGTGCGCACTTCCCCAAAAAAATTATCATATTTACACATCATGAAAATCATAAAGATATGTTGGTAAATAAAAATTACAGTATCATAGAGATAGTATAAGCATAATATACATCGTATATAAATATTGTTTCATCATAATGGCCACCATGAGTGGTGGTAGGGGAAAATCGAACAATCATCATTTCATGAGGCAGAAGTTTGTCGTACATAGAACAGTATGTTCATATCAATTAGATGGAGGTGTGTGTAAGTGTATTTATAATCCTTCTCATAAAAACATACTAGTATATTGAGGATACTGGTGTTGTTATTTAAAAAAATTATAAGAATATAATAGAGACGGGAGAATTAAAATAATGGAATGGAATGTTAGAGAAGACACTACCTCTTAAAACGTGTAACTCCCTTTGATTTGAGAAAAAATCATTTCTTGAATTGCATTATGCCTACGGTAAGGATTCTAAGAGAATAGAGGGATGTTGGGAAATTTTTTGGGCAGAGGTTGGACGAGCCAAGGGGCTTGATAGGTATGATTAAATGGGTAGAGGTGAATCCCTTTTATAAGATAGATTAGGGGAACTCGAGGAATATATTGAATGATTATTTTATTATAAATTTAATTTAGATTTAAAATGTTCCAAAACTCATTTAATTCTAAGATAAGATATTTATTATTCTAAATAATCTCAGCCAATAGGTTTTAGATTAGTCTAGGTCTCAAAGTTAACCTTATCTTTTAGCTCTAACCCTTAGATAACTAATTTAACACTTACCATGTATTATTGTATATTCCTACTATATGGTTAATATGGTTAGTATAATATGATTATAGAACCTAAAGTGTTTCCTTAATGACTTTTTAAGCATTATATAAGTCATTTTTATGAATGTTATATTTTTAGAACTAATATATATTTTAATAAAATAGTATTTGTTTTAAAACCCATTTATACCAATTTTTATACTATTAATATCATTACTTTTTAAAAATTAATAAAAATTTGATTCTTTCGAAAAAATTCATTAATTAAAATATAAAAAGTAACAAACATCCATAAAATTCGTGGATGGCATAAAAAGTTTCAAAATAAATTTATTTTAATATTTATAATCTCATTTATTTAAATCATTCATTAATAAGGTAATCACTACATCATCATTGTGTCGTAAATAAATAAATTTATTGGATTTCTAAAAATTATAAATAAAATAACTTGATTTATGAAATATTTTTACTATTATAATTACTATTTATAGTTGAAATAATCTCTTATATAACCCCATATAAAAATTTCTTTACTAAAAGATACATGTTTATTTTATATTTATCTTTACATTAAATTAATTAATATAACATGTCATTATCACTCCCTCGTTTGGAAATGTTTTTCACATGACACAAAGAGTAATATAGTCAAGGATAACATTATGGAGAAGTAATGTTGTTAAAACATTAAACGATGTCATAGTTTCATTTTAAAGAGTTATAGTTTTATGAAATAAATGAATATTGAGTATATGTGTCTACTTTTAATATTCAAGATGTTATGCGTATGTTATGACCTAATTCTATGAAGCTCTAAACCTAAAAAGATCCTTGATGTGAATTAAGTTAAAATTATCAACTTATCTCAAGATTAAGTAATGATTAAGGCTGGGACTTATATTTGGTATCAAAGGTCAATTTAGATTACTTTAGAGGTTAGGTTGTTATTTAAGCTTATGTGTCATAACCATAAGGGTTATCATATTAGTAAGAGTCATATTAATTATGGATAAATTGAATGAGTTTAAGATAATATGAATAAGTATATCTTAGTGTTTACCCTCCTCATAAGATAGTATATGATGATTTTACTGATATAATCACACTGACTGTTTTGGTTTTAGTAAATGGATGGATCTAGAAGGCCCCAATGTAACAATGGATGTGAAGGATACTGTGGTGATTTTCTGAGTAAGAACCCAAATGAAATTGGAGCTGCAATGAGAACACTTGTGGTTATTCACAACCCACTATCTAGAGTCAAAATTGACTACTCGAACCTTGGTGATTTTTTAAGGCATCATATATACAATAAATGAATCCCTATAGAAGTTCATGTAAGAATCATAATGGTATGTATATTAAAAAACCTATTTGTCAAGGATGTGGAAAGAAACACCTAAGAAAATGCTTCAAAGGTATGATAAGATGTTATAGATGTTGTAATGAAGGTCATAATGAAATAACCCGTTATAGAAAAGAAAGCGTTCAGTTGACTCCAGGAATGGGAAAGAAGTTCATTCTATGGGATCAATTGAATGTTTTAAATGTGGTTTTCATGGTCATTACATAGATAGATGTCCTCTAAAGAAATTTAGGTAATGGTATTATAAGTACTATACAAATATATTTTTTCTAATACCTAATTACATTCCAATTGAAGATAAGGAAACTGAAAATGACATATAAAAGGTATAGATTTTTTGTTAGATCATTTTTTGACATTATTAAATCATATGAAATTATGAATGATTTTGTTTTTAGGAAGGTAGTATAAAATAATAAGATGGAAAACGAGGATAAAGGATCTTAAAGAATTTTTGATGATTAAGATGTCAACAATTTTGGAATTTAAGAGTCATATTGGATCTATGGATGGTGATGTGTTAAAATTTATTAATTATGGGCTTATTTTGGATGAATTCTAGTATTTTTAACCCTTTATTTGATTTATAAAAACCTTAATTGAGGAAGAATTACCTTTTGTTTTATGTATATTATTATAAAACCATCATTAGAGTTTATTTGATCATAGAATTTTAGGCAATTAAGGGTTATTAATTTTTGGGATGCAAAATTCAAGGTATGTGATAACCATTGAAGTTAAAAAATGTTATGGTTATATTTTAGGAATTCAACTCATTTTTTTTAATATTATAAATTTATATTTTTTTTGAAAAAGGACAACTCACAAACTATGTGACAAACCATCACGTCAGACAAGGATGCGGGAATCAAACCCACAACCAAAGTGGGACTCGGATTTATCACCTACAACTAGACTACATGAAGTCCTTAGTTATTATGAATTATTATTTTTAGTAAAATGATTCTATGGATCAAGAATATGATGATTTTGGGAACATATGTTCTAAAAAATGGATATCCTTAGTATTAGAAAATGATTTGGTGATTAAGTGATAATGGTTATTTTGGAACACGTTCACTTTTTTGGGAACACTTTATGCTTTAGGATAATAGAATACTATGGGATTTTATTTGAGGTGTAGTGTTTGAATTTTATTTTGGAATAATGAATGTTATTATTATTGAAAAATGGGTATTTGTGTTGTTTTTGGAAATGATTAACCTATCATGGGGTACATATGATAAAGTTAATTATATTTAAGTATGAGATATTAATAGAAGTCAAATGAAATTTGGAGACAAAATTTATCATGGATGACTATGTGATCAAATCCTTCTTAATTTTATGTTTCTATCTTAGTTGGGATTATTTTGATTAATTTAAGGGCATTTGTTTATTGAATGGTCTTTGTTTAACTTTGGGTTTTGTTTGTTGAATTTTGGAGATTAAGAGTAGTATTTTGATTTATTAAAATATTATTAATTTTGGGGATTATATTATATTGTAATAACTGTTTTGGTTCGGGTTAATATTTCAAGAAAATATGAATAGATAGTTAATCTTTTTTTGGATTATGTGATTCTCTAGAAGTTGATTAATCTTGAATACTCATCGTTTGGGGAAAAATATGACTTGTTGGGGAATCTTATTAGAGGATGAAACACTAAATTTAATGTAATTATATTTTATTATGATAATAGTCCCGGTTGTAAGAAAATTTTGCAACTATAAGAAAACGATCTTGAAACAAAAATTTTATACCCTTTCATCTATGATAAGACTTTTTACCCAACCACAAATTTATGGTATTGCAGTGGTAAACTTTATGTGAACAAAATTCTCTATCACTATATATTAGTCTATAAGAGTTAGTTTTTCAACCATATCAATGTTTTCATAAATGTAATCCTAGTATGTGTTATTTTAGGTTACCTTTTTACTAGTCTTTCCTTCTTTTAAAGTGATAGTTTTATTAACTATCTTTTCGATGTGGTATTTTAAATGAAGTTTCCAAGCCCAACTTTAAAATTGCAAGGACGCAATTTCCAAAAGGGGGAAGGATGTAAAGACCCTTGTATTTATAGACTAATAATTTTTTAATTCTATTAATACTTATAAATATGATATTAATTCTATGTTAAAGGGGACAATTTTTCCAATAGCGTACCCGACATGCAATAATGGGTTTCTTCAAAATCTAACATTGCTCACAACTTTGAGTTATACAGAAAAAATAATTTTTTTTAAATGGTAGTTAATGCCTAGCCGTTGGTATGGTGGGAATTAATATTATCAATTGAACTTTGAAATATGGTTTATACATGTCTAAATAATTATTCATCGGTTACCAAATATTTTATAAATAGAAATAAAAACCAATTTGATATAAAAGATGTGTTTTTATGAAAACCTATTATAAAAATAATTATTGAGTTTATAAAATCATATCACTATTTATGGATCTTAATTTAATGAAAAATATGTGTTATATATTCAAATTATTTATTTAATTGCATCTTATATGTTTTCAAGATATGATATATGAACAAATTCAATTTTTTGGATAAAAGAATTATTTTTCTAAAAATGTAGTTTTAACACCTTTTGATGGAGAACTCTTTTTAAATATTGTTTTGACACTTTGATATTTTCTATTTGTCAAAATAAAATTATTATTTAGAAAAGGGAATTAAAAAAATACATTGGATGAGATTTTGGTATTTTTCTAACAATGTTCATTTAAATGAATAGTGAAAAATGCTTCATTTTATTTCAAAACTGCATTTTAATATAATTTATTTATATAGTAATATTTTACTATTAATTAGTTTTAAATTTTAATTGGAATATATTTTTATCATTTAATCCAATTTTGTTCATTGGATGTAATTTCCCATTGAATTTGAACATAAAAACATGAAAATCTTTTGATAGTTATTACTTCTTGAAAACTAACTTTTTGGTTTTACCACAAGAATTAATTTTAAATTAATTACTGAATCTTTTGTGTTTTGAATTTGGTAAAATTTATTCCATATATGGATTCAGAAGGAAAAAATTTGTGTAAATGGGTACGTTTCTTTGACATTATGAGTAGTAACTTCATTAATTATTTTATTTAACCTGGTTAAAGGGTAAATCTGGATAATAAGGGTACAAAATAATATTATAATAAAATTAAACTACCCTAAAACATGTCCTAATACTATTGGATGTGATATTTCTGACCATGGGAATCCTTGTTTTGATTTTGGGACCCCATGGATCCACTTGGGAGTGATAATGACATGTTATATTAATTAATTTAATGAAAAGAGAAATATAACATAAACATGAATATTTTAGTAAAAAAACTTTATATGGGGTTATATAAGTGACAGTTTTGACAATAAATAGTCATTATAAAGTTAAGAAGATTTACTAAATCATGGTATTTTATTTATAAATTTTAGACATCATAAAAATAAATTTATTTATGACAAAATAATGATGTAGTGATTACCTTATTAATGAATGATTTAAATAAATGAGAATATAAATATTAAAATAAATTTATTTTGATACTTTTTATGCCATAAAATAATTTTATATATGAGAAAGAATTATTATATTTCAATTAATTATTTGTTTCATAAATAATATAGTTTTCATGAATTTTTAATATGTCATGATATGAATTGTATAAAAATTGACAAAAATTAGTTTTTATAAAAAATAAAATTTTATTAAATGATATAATAGTCCAAGAAATATAATATTTGGCCAAAGGAATTATATAATGTTGAAAATGTCATCAATTAACCACTTGAGATTCTATTGGAATTTTAGAGTAACTATATTAATCATATGATATTAATATAAAAGAAGACATGGTAAGAGTTAACTTAGTAATGTAAGGGTTTAAGATAAAAGATAAGGTTAAATTTTTGACATATAGTTGTCTACAACTTATTGGTTGAGAGGATTTCTAAATATCCTCATATTATATTCTAATTAAATGAGTTTTAGACCATTTGAAATTGAAATTAAATTTATAATAAAAGAATGTTTCAAGATATTCCTAAAGTTCCTCTCCTCCATATTATAAAAGGGAACCACCTCTACCCATTTAATCACACCTATAAATCCCCTGGGATCATAAAAACTCTGATTAGTAAGATCCCAACATCTTTCTATTATCCTCTAAGCCTTGACATAGTCATAAGTCAACTCAATAAACCCTTTTGGCTCAAATCAATTAGAGTTATACATTTTAAGAGATAACATCTTCTCTAAAGTTCCCTTCCATTATTTTACTTCTCCACATTCTATTATATTATTGTTATCTTTTTAAATATAAAAAGCAGTATAATAAATATAATAGGATGTTTTTATGATATGTATTCGAAATATACTTAGACACACCTCCATCTAATGAAAAGAAACATACTATTTCTGTGTACGGAAAACTGGTGGCTCATGAAACAATGATTGTTCAATGTTCCCCTACCACCTCTTAGGGTCACCATTATGATGGAACTGTATTTATATATGATTTATTTTATGTTCATTTTTCCACCATGATATTGTAGTTGTTATTTACAATCATACCTTTATGATTTTAAATATGTGTAAATACGATAAATTCATTTGAGGAAGTGCGGAATACTACCCCCTCAAAGTGATATGACTCATTCTTCCATGAAAGGATGATATAAAGGATGGTGTTAACGAAATTAATTAACATATATATAATATGATATTATACTACAATTATAATATACCTATGAATAATTTAGTTTTCATTCCATTAAATATGAAAAAGAAATGAATGTAGGGTTCTTGCGTACGTACGGCTTACCGTCGGCATTAACGGGGCATTTCATTTATAATCTAGAAATGTTATGGGATATTATAAATACTTATATAATGAATCTAAATACATATATATGGGATATATATGATATTTAAATCATTAATACAATTCGTGAGATAATGGGATTTTGATCATATTGAAAATTTTTATTTATAACAAGTTTATTTTTGACTCAAGTACCGAACATTGAAAAAATGACCAATATGAACCCTAATTTTCACGACCCATCCCCCGAGACCTGTGTCATGACTACCCCAAGCCCACCTTCTATTGTCCAGGGGCTAGCGACCAGCACCAATGGCGTAATTCCCTAAAATTGGGAAGGTGTTTCCTTTATAACATGTAAACGCACACAATAGAGCGCACAACCAGATAAAAAACACAATGTAAATTGTATAAAAAAAGAGTACTGAAAAGTAAAGGGGTATGGAAATAAAATCCCAACTATAAAGTACAAAAAACTGGAAGTAAAAGTACAATTGATGAAAGAAAATAAAACAGTTGTTGGGTCATCCCCCGGGATTCCCACCTAAAGGGTAGGTACAGATAGCCTCCTCAGCACTCCAAGTCCGTCAGTCTCCTTCTTCTACCGAATCATCGTAAGGTCCACCTCCAGGTACCATCCAGTACTGATACACTCATCCTCGATCAGTGTTGTTCGTCATCTGCATCCAACACAATGAAGTGAGGGCATAACCCATGCATGGGTGAGTATAATGATAATTAGTAGAGACCCCAAGACCCTCAAGGTCTCACAAAATCCAACAAGGATAAACTACAAGGTATGAAATCAACAGATAACCCCACTTAGGTATATGTCCATACATATACCTAAGTTATCAAGTAACCCATCTCAATCATCTAGAAAACACAAAAGTTACTAACTCAGCTCAACCAGGATTTTATTCACATTATCGAAACCACGACTATTAGAGAACTCCTTCTCTGTTGAGTACAGTGGGCCTATCGCGACACCAAGGCGCTTCCTACTAACCTTGGACTGCTGAGGTACTCCTCCTATCAAGAACCGTGGGTCTCCTGCATCACCAAGGCACTCCCCACCATGGGTCTTCCGCCATAACCAGGCGCTCACCCTAATAGCCTGCAGAGGTACTCCTCCTGTCGAGTACCGCAGGTCTACCACCAAAACCGGGTGATCCTCCACCATGGGTCTACCGCCACAACTAGGCGCTCCGCACTGGGCTAGTCGAGTCACACTGAGTCAATCTGTCAACAGATGTCAAGTCTCAGCCAGCTACTAGGCCTCCACACTCTGTCCGCTCGTATCTAGAAAGATCCTCTCCACGAGCTGCTGGCCGATACTCCAACTGTCATGAAGTCCCACGAAGAAGTATCTCAAAGGTTCACCACGTCATAGAGGTCTCAACAAAATAGACGGCGCGCCAATCGGATGCCTGATCTGTGAGTTAGTAGCCTTTTAGTCCAGGGGACCCGGTTGGATTCGTGTGTGATCCAACCTGATCGTATCTCATCTAGACCCCAAACACTAGTGGGGTATACTCAAAGTGACCGTCATGCTCCAAGATTAACAGGGCCACTGACAGTTCGTCAAAACAGATGCCCGGTGCCAAAGATATGGCCAAAAGAAAGTAGAGGGTCGTAGTGGGTCTGGGTACAGTCCGACCCTGTCGGGACGACCCGGTCTGGGTCGACCTGACCTTAAACATTGGGTCTAGCCTGGCCCATTAAGTAGGACAGCCTGTTAGGTTTGGCACGACACACTGGGCCCAGTCTGAAAGGCCCTGAGGGGTCGCGGAGGGCCACAAGAGCGCCAACCAGTCATGTGGGCATGGACCGGCCATGGGTTGGCATGAGGGCGGTTCGGCCCAGAGGGCACCGCGTGGGCGGCTCGGCCCGGAGGCCCCTATGAGGGCACAACTCGGCTCAGAGGTCACTGTGAGGGGCCATCTCAAGGTGGATCAACCCAGGGATGGGGTGGCATGGCTGTGGTCGGGAGGCCAGCTCGGCCGGGGTGTTGCAGGGCGTGTGGACTATGGAGCCGTGGGGTGCCCGAGGTGCGTGGGGTGTGCGGATGGCGGAGCTGCGAGGCACACGGGGCACATGGAGGCTGACTCAAACGAGGCTCATAAGGGCACCGCGAGGGGCGTGGGAGGCCCGGCAACCGGGAGCCACACCATAGTGCGGAAGGAGCGTGGCTCGGTCGAGCTGCGGTGCGGCCGGAGCGCGGCTCGACTGGGGTGGGGCACGATTTGACCGGTTTGACTGGTGGGTGACACGGCCGGCAGGCAGCGCTACCAGGGCAGCTCGGAAGCCGTAGGGCGGTCCGGTTTGGCCCGGTGTGCCAGAGCATCTCGGGAGCGGCATAGGTTGCCTTCGTCGCCTCGTCTCCATGCCGAAGAACATCACAGAGAAGATCAGCGGAGGGGTCGGACCACATTGGTTTGGTCTGCACCCTTCCACGTTTAGGGTGATAGCAATTGGCTTACAAGAATGATGCAAAGAAAGATCATGGAAGATATCTTAAAACATCAATTCCCATAATCCCTAATTAATAAAATATTCCCAACCCACAAGGAAAAACATCTGCGGATCAACTTGAGAAAAAGTTGGTCTGCGTTCTTTATTTTGGAAGAAAAGTAACAAGGGAATAATTTCATACTTAAATAAAATTAACCCCCACCTTTGTTTTTGTTCTTTTATGGAGTCACGGGGAAGAAGAAAGAGTTGTCATCGTTTGTTGTGTCTGCCACAAACTTCAAATCGTGAGCTCGTGCATCGGTTCATTGAAAACGATGAGGAGGAAGGGTCAGTCTTCTAAGACATCCCACGTCGGTTGCTTCTGAGGAAGAAAGTTGATGTTGAGGTCGTTCTTCATCAGGAGAGAATTCCTCGTCACTGTTCTTCATTGTTGGAGCATTCTTCATTGGGAGCCTCCTCCCAATTCTCCCAATCTCTCTCTTCTCCAAAATCCACCCAAAATAAAATGGTACCCAAAATAATAGATTATGATCTATTATGTTCATTGGCATAAATTCAAATTGGGTGAATTTATTAAGTTGTCTCAACTTAATTAATTCACGAGGTTGGAATAATTAAAAATAGTGCGTTGGAAGATTTAAATTAAGGGAGGTGGTGGAACCATTAATTAATGAGGAGGTCAAGAGACTCTCCCTCATTTATGAGGGAGTTGAGAGGTTTTACTCTCCCACCATTATTAGGGGGTTTAGTCCCAGGTGGTCCCCACACTGTAACCTCTCATGGGAGGTTAGATTAGGGTGGGCCCCACCACCATAACCTCTCATGGGAGGTTATGGTGTGGTGGTCCACACCTCCAACTTCCACATGGGTGGTTATAACAGATTAAATAAAATAAAACAAGTGTTTATTTTATTTTATTATTTTCACAAAAAACCCAAAAACTAACTTTCACCCTGGACCAACTGCCGTCGAGGTGAATGTATTCTTAAGCGAATACTGGCACTACGAGTTCAACATTGCCCTCAGATTTCAATTCCGAGAACCGGTTCAAAAGTTAGAAAAACCCGTTTGTACGGTTACTGAACATACCTGAACAAAACTTCAGAAATTGAATCCAGGCACACCGGGCCTCAGAATGACGTGCCGTCAATTTTTGCAGGCTCGTAAAATTCCCATTTATTTTAAAAAATGGAAATTCCATGTCTTTAAATTCTCCCCACCTCATGGATCTACATCCCCGTAATCCAAAACTCATAACTAAGGGAACAAGTAGGGGTATTGAGCCTGAATCTAAGCCTCCCGCTCCCATGAGCTCTCTTGGAGGTTACCATGTGGCCAGAGAATGCACACCATAGGTATCAACCATCCACGAAGGACCTTCTCTTTTCGGTCCTCAATCTCTACTGGAACCTCCTTAAAAGTCTCCCCATCGTCTACGTCCAGCTCACCATGGTCAATGATGTGGGAAGGGTCGTGCACGTATTACCTTAGTTGGGATATGTGGAAGATGTCGTGCACTATGTGAAACTGAGGTGGAAGAGATAAACAGTGATCCACCTCGCCAACTCAGATGAGGCCCTAGAAAGGCTTGAAGAATCTCGGAGATAACTTGCCGCCTCGGAAAAATCTCCATAGACCTCATCGAGATGAGACCCGTAGAAAGACATGGTCGCCATCCTCGAACTCCAGAGGTCTCTATCTCCTATCAGCATATGACTTATTCCTGCTCTATGCAGTCTTCATCCGCTCCTGGATGATCTACACCTTCTCATTGGTAGCCAATACCATCTATGGGCCCACTAGTGCAGACTCCCCTGGGTCAGCCCAGCACAAAGGTGATCTGCAAGGTCACCCATACAACGCCTCAAAAGGTTCCATCCTAATGGTGGGTTGATAACAAATGTTATTTGAAAAATCCACCAAAGTTAAGTGATCCTTCCAGCTGTGACCGTAGTTGAGGACACAAACACTCAGAATTTACTCGAGGGTCTGAATAGTTCGCTCGGTCTGGCCATCCGTCTAAGGATGGAAGGCAGTGCTCAAACGAAGCTGCATCCCAAAAGCTTCCTACAACCCCTTCCATAGCCGGGAAGTAAATCATGTGTCATGATCGGAGACAATCGTCGAAGGTACTCCATGTAGCCGCAAAATATCCTACACGTAGAGCCGTCCCAAGCTCTCTACTGAACCCCACTCTCTGATCGGTAGGAAGTGGGCCGACATGGTGAGTTGGTCAATGATCACCCAGATCGAGTCATGTACCCTATATGTACATGGAAGTCCTATCACGAAGTCCATGGATATCCCATCCCACTTCCACTCTGGGACTTCTAAAGGATGAACCAAGCCTGCTGGTACTTGATGCTCTGCCTTCACTTACGGACAATTGAGGCACCCAGATAAAAACTCAGAAACTGCTTTCATCATTCCCGGCCACCAGTGTTGTCATCAGAGGTCATGATACATCTTCTCCAATCCTGGATGTACCACTAGAGGGGATGTGTAGAACTACATCAACACTTCCTCCTGAAGTGACACTGGTACCATAGTACGTTCTTTAAAGGGTATGATGTGCTCCCCACCTTCAGAAAATCCATCAGGTGCCTGCCCTGTGGATAACTGAGCACGTCGTGTCTCGTAGTCAACATCCCCAAGATGCGCCTCCCTAAATCGCAAAAGAAGTGAGGGAGTGACTGTAAGATACTGAAGGAAGGCTGCTCCATCTCTATCCACAATGGATATCTATAAAGCAGCTAACTGACATGTCGCCTCACCTTGGAGCTGTATACTAGATCTCCTGATGAGTGAATCTGAAACAATGTTCCCCTTCCCATGAGTATAGACTATCTCAAAGTCCTATTCCTGGAGGTAATCAAGCCATCATCGCTGTCTCAGGATCAGTTCCCTCTGAGAGAAGATATACTTGAGACTCTTGTGATCAGAGTACATGGTAAAACGTTCTCCCATCAGATAGTGTCACCACATATTCTAGGCGAAGACCACTGCTGCTAACTTCAGTTCATGGGTAGCATAGTTCTTATCATGCTATCTTAGCTGAAAAGAACCACAAGTGATCACTGCTCGCTCCTACATCAGGACACATCCAAGTCTAGTATTTGATGTTTCTCAGTAAACTATATACCCTACGCCTTCCTTTGGAAGACTCAAGATGGGTGCAATAGTCAACCTCTTCCTCAGCTCCTGAAATCTCTTCTGTCTTATCTCCGACCACACAAAGGGTTTCCACTTCTTCGTCAAGGCTGATAGTGGTGCTGAAACTCTGGATAAATCTGATACAAACCTCCGGTAGTATCCAACCAAACCTAGGAAACCTCGTACCTTCATCACACTCCTGGGTGGCTCCCAAGCATGTACCGCCTCAATCTTATCTGGATCCACTGCAACTCCAGCCTCCGAGATGACATGGCATAGAAAGTGAACCTCTTGGATCTAGAACTGGCACCTTGAGATATTACCATAATGATGGTGCTCTCAGAGTGTGTCCAGTACTACCTGTAAATGGTAGGCATGCTCCTCCTCATTAGTCGAGTTGATCAGAATGTCGTCGATGAAGACTATGACAAAGCGATCAAGGTATGACTGAAAGGTCTTGATCATGAGTCCCATGAACACTGGTGGAGTGTTTGTTATGCCAAATGGTATAACCAAGAACTCTTAGTTACCTTACCGACATCTGAATGTTATCTTCTGCACATCTTCGCCTTGAACTCTAAGATGGTGATAGCCTGACCTGAGGTCTATCTTTGAGAGCCATCATTCTCCCTTCAACTGATCAAAGAGGCCGTCAATCCTCAGGAGTGGGTACTTGTTCTTCATGGTTACCTAGTTCAGGCGCCGATAGTCAACACAAAGCCTCAATCTCCCATCCACCTTCTTGGCGAATAGAATCAAGGTAGCCCAGGGAGAGACATTAGGTCGGATGAATCCCTTCCCCTATAATTCCTCTAGCTATACTTGCTACTCGCAAAGCTCTGTGGGAGACATATGATTTGCTGGAGTTGATATCGGTGTCATACCAGGGTACAATTCAATGTAAAAGTTCACCTCTATGTGAGGAGGTAGACCTAAGACATCATTAGGGAAAACATCTGCGTACTGGTCCACCACTATAGGATATCTCGGACTCTCCACATACACTACTCTGAGGGTAAGGCTAGCCAAATGATGAGTGATCGGCTGCATCCTCCTCTAGGTAAGTCCGTCCTGTAATACAAAGGCTCCCTTCTCGCCACTAAAGGTAAAACATGTCCCATTTGTGCAGACACACTGCACTTTTCCCCTAATACTGTCAATCTGTGCATGGACTATAGACAACCAGTCCTTACCCAAGATGACATCGTAAGGCCTTGACGCCACTACTTAGAGATCCTAGCCAACGATCTCTCCTCCTAGAGTAATCTCACAGTACCATCCCCAGTGTGTAATCGTTGAATCACCTCCCGTAAGAGTCTCTAGCTGTAAGGATTGAGCCAACGACTCCATCAGAATCTCTAAGCTCTGATCAAAGGCAGTGGAAATGAAAGAGTGACTGACCCCTATGTCTATAAGTAATGCAGCTATGGTGGAGTAGACACAGATTGTATCTCAAATCATCTCCGAAGCACCGTGATCGTCTGCCTTAGCTCCCTGGAGCTGAGCTCTCCGCTGTCCACATGCTCCCTACGATCAGGGTGGACCTCATGGTGGTGGTGGTGGTAACACCTTGAAACGTCATCCACTACTAGCTGCAAGACCAGCTCCTCTGCCACGTCTGCCTACTCCCTGTGGACCACCTCGATCAAATCTCTGTCTCTGCCTGGGCGGTCCTTCGACCATCTTTTGATCATCCGAATGGTAGGTCGGATAGTCACAAGCCATGTGAGCTTTCCCACCGCATGATTAAAATTCCCCGTTCTTGGCATGTCTGTCTCCACCTCGTGTGCTCGACACAACCAATCCTAAGTCGTGCGGTCATCCACCTATAGGTTTGGTCCTCTTGGACCTCTATGACATTTTTCTACTAGAAGATGAAGAAGACTCCACTATGTGTCGACTAGTGGTGGATCTTCTATTGGAGACTGCTCAGGACAGAAACTCTCCATTAAGAGGGCTCTCTCTAACACCCCTTCTGGCGTCGGGATGCTGAGTGAGATCACCAAAGCCCTGATCTCCTGTCTGAGTTCCTACTCGAAGGTCCGGGCCCTGAATAATGGGTCTTTCACCATGTCGGTGGAGTAGCGTGAGAGGTCAGTGAACCTCGCTAGGTACTGAGCTACAGTAATGCTGCCCTACTGCAGATGAAGTATCTCCTATATGCGCATTGTGCGGAGAGTAAATGGAACAAACTCTGCCCAAAACAGGCTCTCGAAGTCTTCACATAGTAGTTTCATCTCATCGTGAACCTAGAGAATCAAGCTCTACCATCTTCCTGCTACTTCCTATAGAAGGCTAGAAGCAAGAATCCCCTTGAGGTCAGCTGTTGTCCCTACCAGTCAGAAAACTGTCACCACAACCTCCAGCCAATCCTCAGCTGCATGTTGGTCCGTCTCTACCCTGAAACTGAGTGGCATTTGGCACTGGAAGTCATACAATATTCTCAAACGTCATACAACATCTGTTGCTGGGGATGGTGGCATTGGTGGCCCAATGGGGAGTGGTACCGCTGGTGCCTCTGCTGGAAAAGGGCCTTGCACCGATGCCTCATCCCTTGGTAGGCTATATGTGCGTACAACTCTCGAGACTCTAGCTGGTTATCCACTGGGAGGAATCATGAAAGAAATAGATGCGACACTGTAAAAAGATTAATACCTGGTGGGATGACCTGGTTGATCTGACTTAAAGAAAACTTTTGAAAACACACATGCAATTAGTGTTTTCATGCACATAGTCAGAAATCAGATGTCAGGGTCCTAGTGTATGGATACGTCGGCCACCGCACCAACATTGGACTCCCGAAATTGAGAACCACACCCACTACACATAACACTATTTCTTCATAGAAATAAATGAACAGAGTCCTATGTTCTGTGATAGAACTGACTCCTCTAATACCAATTTATCACGAACCATCCCCTGGGGCCCGTGCCGTGACTACCCCAAGCCCACCTTCCATAGGCCAGGGTCTGGAGACTAGCACTAAAGTTGTAATTCCTAAAACATGGAAGGTGTTGCCTTTACAACCTGTAAAAGCGCACAAAAAAGCACACAATCAAATACAAAACACTATGTAAACTGTATAATAAAAGTGTGATGAAAAGTAAAGGGGGCTGGAAATACAAGCCCAACTGTGAAGTACAAAGAACTGGAAGTACAACTACAACTGAAGAAAGAAAAAAAAGCTTCTCGGTCATCCTCTAAGATTCCAACCTAAAGGGTAGATACATATAGCCTCCTTAACACTCCACGCCCGTCAGTATCCTCCATGTACTAACTCGTCGTAAGGTCCTCCTCTGGGTACCGTCCAGTCCGGATACTCTCAGCCTCGATCAACATTGTCCGTCGTCTACATCCAGAACAATGAGGTGCAGACATAGCCCATGCAAGGGTGAGTATAACGATACTAAGTCGGGACCCCAAGACCCTCAAGGTCTCAAAAAATACAACAATTATAAACCACAAGTCATGAAATCCATAGATAACCCCACTTAGGTATATTACCATACATATAACTAAATTATCAAGTAATAAATCTCAATAATGTGGAAAACACAAAAGTTACTCACTCAACTCAACAAATATTTTATTCACATTATCAAAACCATGGCTGCCGGAGAACTCCTTCTCCATAGAGTACACTGGGCCTACCAAAAAACCAAGGTTCTTCCCACAAACCTTGGACTGCGGAGGTACTTCTCCTATCAAGTACCGTGGGTCTGCTGCATCACCAAGGCGCTACCCACCATGGGTCTGCTGGCAAAACCATGCACTCCCCCTAATAGCCTACAGAGGTACTCCTCCTTTCGAGTACCACGGGTCTTCCAGCACAACTAGGTGCTCCTCCACCTTGGGTCTACTGCCACAAATAGGCTCTCCCCATTAGGCTAGTCGAGTCACTCCGAGTCAATCAGTCATAAGTCGTCAAGTCTCAGCAAGCTACTAGGTCTTCGCACTCTGTGCGCTCGTCTCTAGTAGGATCTGCTCCACGAGCTACTGTTCAATAATCCAACTATCACAAAGTCCCACGAACAAGTATCTTAATGTTCCATCACATTATAAGGTCTCAACGCAACAAAAGACACATCAGTTAGATGCCAAGTCTGTGAGTTATTAGCCTTTTAGTCTTGGGGGCCCTGTTGGATTCGTGCGCGACCCAACCTGTCTGTATCTCAAATATACCCCCACTCTACTGGAGTATACTCAAAGGGACCTTCATTCTCCATGATTACTAGCGCTGTTGATGGTTCATCAAAAAGATGCACGGTTCCAAAGATATGGCCAAAAGAAAGTAAAGGGTTGTAGTGGGCCCGGGTACGGTCCGACCCGGTCAGACCAATATGGACCTACCTGGTCTGGGCTAACCCGTTCTCGGTTGACCTGACCTAAACCATTGGGTCTGGCCTGAACTGTTAGGCGGGCCAGCCTGTTAGGTTCGGCCTGGCCCACTGGGCCCAGCCCGGCAGGCCGTGAGGGGTCACGGAGGGCAGTGATAGAGCAGACCAGTCATGGGGGTGAGGACCGGCCGCGAGTCGATGCGAGGGCAGTTCGTCCTGGAGGGCACCGCATGGACTGCTTATCCCAGAGAGAAACGCAAGGGTGAGGCTCGTCCTGGAAGGTTCCATGAGGGGCCGACTCAGGGTGGCTCGGCCTGGAGCCAGGGGGCGTGGTCGGGGGCAGGTGGCTGGCTCAGCTTGGGTGCCGAATGGTTCGCAGACGGCAGAGCCGCGGGGTGCGCGGGTGCACCGACGAAGGAGCCGTGGGGCGCACAGTGCGCGTGGATGCCGGCTCGGCCGGGGCTCAGAAGGGCACCACGAGGGGGGTTGGAGGCGCGAGAGGTGTAGCAACCAGGAGTCGGGGTGCGGTGCGCCCGGAGCGCGGTGCGCCAGGAGCACAGTGTGCCCGGAGCGTGGCTCGGCCGGGGTGTGGCCCAGTTGGAGCACAGCTCGGGCGGGGTGTGGTGCGGCTCGACCTATTCTTCCAGTGGGTGGCCTGACCGGTGGGTAGTGCAGCCGGGCGACTTAGAAGCCATAGGGCAATGCGGTTTGGCCTGGGGCGCCAGAGTGTTGCGGGGGCAGCGTAGGTTGCCTTCGTTGCCTTCGTCAACTCTTCACCATGACGAAGAACATCACAAAGGAGATCAGCAGAGGCGTTGGACCACATTGGTTTTGTCTGCTCCCTTCCTCATTTAGGGTGATAACAATTGGCTCACAAGAATGAAGCAAATAACGAGCATGAAAGATATCTTAAAACATAAATTCCTATAATCCATCATAAATAAAATATTCCCAACCTGTAAGGAAAAAAATTCGCGGATCAACTTGATAATAAGTTGGCCCACATTCTTTGTTTTGGAATAAATGTAACAAGGTAACAATATCATACTTAAATAAAATTAAACCCCTACCTTTGTTCATTGTTTTTCGATGGAGTCGCGAGAAAGAAGACGAAGTTGTCTTCGTTTGTCACATCTGCTGCACACTTCCAATCCCATGATCGTGCATTGGTTTGTTGACGATGATGAGGTGGGAGGGTCGATTGTCGAAGACATCCCACGTCGGTTACTTCCGCAAGTTGATTCTGAGGAAGAAAGTCGAGGTCGAGGTTGTTCTTCATTGGGAGAGAATTCCTCATCAGCGTTCTTCTTCGTTGGTGCATTCTTCGTTTAGATCCTTCTCCCAATATTTCTCCCAAGTTCTCTCATCTCCCAAATCCCCCCAAAAATAAATAGTAACCAAAATAATAAATTATGATCTATTATGTTCATTGGCGTAAATTCAAATTGGGTGAATTAATTAAGTTGGCTCAACTTAATTAATTCATGAGGTTGGCACAATTAAAAATAATGCGTTGGAATAATTAAATTAAGGAAGGTGGTGGCACCATTAATGAAAAAGGAGGTTAAAATACTGTCCCTCATTTATGAGGGAGTTGAGAGGTTTTCCTCTCCCACCATCATTAGGGGGGTTTAGTCCCGGGTGGTCCCCACACTATAGCCTCTCGTGGGAGGTTAGGTTCGGGTTGGACCCACCAACATAACCTCTCATGGGAGGTTAATGTGTGGTGGTCCACACCTACAACTTCCTCATGGGTGGTTATAATAGATAAAATAAAATAAAAAATGTGTTTATTTTATTTTATTATTTCCATGAAAAACCCAAAAACTAACTTTCACCCTCGACCAACTACCGTTGAGGTGAAAGTCTTCCTAAGCTATTACCATCATGAAGAGTTCAACGATGCCCTTAGATTTCAATTCCGAGAACCGGTTAAAAAGTTAGAAAAACTCATTTGTACATTTACTGAATGTACCCGAAAAAAACATAAGAAATTGACTCCGGGCAGACCGGACTTCAGAATCATGCACCGTCAATTTTCGTAGACTCGCAAAATTTCCATTTATTTAAAAAAAAAATACATGGAAATTATGGGTCTTTAAATGAATAATTATATGATTTTTATATCAAGGTAATAATAGATATAAAATGAATAATAAACATGAAATGTTTCTAAATAAAATAGAAATTATCTTACATTTATTATTCTGGAATATAAATAACGAACATGAAAAGTTAGACTCAAGGTAAGGGAAACCTTCAACATTATCTTTTATTCAAAGACTTGTTTTATATTATTTTACATTTTCTTATGTTGGTATATGATCTTATATATATCCTAATTTCTATAAATTTTATGTCCATTTGATGAGAAACCCTTTACTCTCCCATCAAATCATTTTCGAAATTTTAAATTAACACTGTTAGGCTGACAAATTATTGTAAGGGACTTCAAATTAGCCTCCTTTCAATGAGGATTATTTTTATAATATATACCTTCTTCATTTATACCATGTATAATAAACCCCTTTTACTTTTAATTTCATTCAAAGTGAATCTCTTTTTCTACAAAGCATTTTACTAAATGATGAAAGAAATGTTTTAAACGAATGCAGTGACAATGACCTCTCCACCACCATAATCGTTATTTGAGATTTGGATTCCTCAATAATACATAATGTTTTTAAAAGGAATAGAAATCCATTTTTCCTTTTTAGGTGTTTTCATATTGAAAATGGTTTCTAAAATGGATTGAGTATTTCAATATCTTGAAATGAATTATTTTGAATGCAAATGAATTGTTATTAGCGAAATGTTGATAATTTCAATATTTTATGTTTTATGATTATGTAATGTTACATGGAAAATTGATGGGTGTTAATGGGATAAAACAAGGATGGGTGGTTATGTGATAAACCAAGTGATGGGAGATTACGTGATAAACCAAATGACGGGTGGTTCCATGATAAACCAAGGACGAGTGGTTACAATATAACCTCCAATGCATTGGGTATGGAAGTCGGTAGTATGGCTATTCTACATAGTGAAATGTGTGGATGTAGAACATATGGTTATTCCATTTGTGTATTTTTATGTCCCAAGATACCTTTAAATGATTTATATTTCTTTATATGGGATTTATGGTAATCATTTGGTTAAAAAATTGATATGTAATGAGATGATATTCAATGAAGTATATTTACTACTTCCTAAAGGTAAAAATTATTAGTTGATGATAAAGCAATTCTAGTATTTAGGTTATCCCAAGACTAATAGTTTTCATTCATTATGTATCATTTACTGAGATTTTTATTCTCTCCCTAAGTTTTAATTATTTTTTCACAAGATATAAATAAGAATATAGCGAAGGACGAGATCAAGGAAAATTTATGCTCTTAAAACGGGAAATGATGTCATGATTCATTTTAAAGAGTTTTTGTATTTTGAAAAGATGGATATTGAGTAGAAGTGTCTACTTGTAATATTCAAGATGTTATGTATAAGTTTTGACATAATTCTCTAAATCTATAGAACTAAAAAGATCCTCGATGTGAATGAAATTCCAATTATTGACTTATCTCAAGATTATCTAATGTTTAAGGATGGTACCTTATATTATAGGTAATAATAATATCCAGAACATAAAAAAACACAAAAATGAAGAACAAAAACACTCACCACTATCCTCAAAATCTAGGATAAATAAGATAATTTACATTTACAAAATATATCCCCTATCAAGAATAATATAGGCTCTCACCATAGGATAAGAAATAAGGATGTGTTCCCAATAAAATGTAATTTAGAATTTTAAACATGACCATTCCAATAAAATCATAAAGTAAAAATTTATTTCATAAACTCAACTAGATCTACATCAGTCTGATTCACCCAAGAAACACACCAATATTTTCTCACATTCCCAATGAATGAAGGAAGAAATCACCATAATCCAAGAACCTAAAAATCTAAAAAAACACATACAAGTTGAAAGGGTATAATAAAACCTCAAACATCATGATCCATGATAAACAAGTAGGACGATGCCTAAGTAACAATACCTAATATTAATCATAATATGACACGTAATAGATGACATTCTAGAACTGAAATCATTCAAGACAATTCTAGGGGGAATACTCAATTTCATGAACTTTTTAAGTGAAATCTTAACTCAATCTCATTTTATTGAATTAAATATCCCTGTCATTGGTTTTCTTTTTCCAAGAATATGTGTGAATGAACTATGATTGTTTTACACTAAATATACTTTTATATAGGGTGCCTTTATATTTGTCATACATAATTATTTCATTGATTTATCTTTAATCTATGATACTATCTTTGTAAGTGATTTGGTCTCAATATCCTTTCATTAAGGTATATCTTGTTGTCAGGCACATCTATTATCCTATAATGTGCATATATAACCCTTTTGACTATTTATATAATGAATTAGTATATTCTCATGATATTTAATGTTTTGTTTATTTTTATTAGTGAATTATTTTATTCATGTGTTTCTCAAGTGGTAAGGGACTTTGTCTCAATCACCTTCCATTGAGGAATGTTTTGATAATATACACCTCCTTCTTTTATACAGTGTAAAATAAACCCCTTTGAATTTTAATATAATTCAATAGGAATATTTTTTCTATGAAGTGTTTTATTAAATGACAGAAGAAATGTTTATAACATATGGGTCGATAATGACTTCTCAGTCATCGTAATCGTTATTTGATATTTGGATTCCTCTATAAAACATATTGTTTTTAAAAGGAAAAGAAGTTAATTATTGCATTTTTGGATGTTTTTGTATAGAAAATTTATTTTTTTGTAATGGATTGAATATTTCAATATATTGAAATGATATCATGGGATTGGAAATGAAATGTTATTAGTGAAATGATGATATTTTAATTATTTGATGTGCAATGATTATAAAATGGTACTTTGAAATTTGACTAGTGGTTACGTGATAAACCAATGAAATGTGGTTACATGATAAAACAAACAACGGGTGGTTATATGATAAACCATGGACAAGTTTTTACATTATAACCTCTAATGCATTTGAAATAGAAGTTGGTCGTATGGGTATTCCATTTAGTGATATGTGTGCAAGTCAATCGTATGGTTATTCTATTTAAGTATGTTTTTGTCCCATGATTTCATTGTATTTTATATGTTTATTTTTATGGGATTTTGGTAATATATTGGTTACTAAAAGGGTAAACAATGAGCATATATTTAGTGACGTATATTTACCACTTCTTAAAGGTGAAAAGTATAATAAATTATTCATGGTTTTCATGTTATCCCAAGAATAACAGTTTTATTTCTTTATATATCTATTACAAAGTTCTTTATGCTCATCCCAAGTTTTAAAATGTTTTTTATAGGACAATAATGAAGATAATAGTCAAGGATGGAATCAAAAAAAATTATGCTGCTAAAACATGAAACAAAGTCACATTTCTTTTTAAAGAGTTTTTGTTTTATGAAAAAAATAAATAGCGAGTAGAAGTGTCTACTTGTAATATTCGTGTTGTTATGTATAATTTATGACCTAATTAACTATATCTATAAACATGAAATGATCCAGTATGTGAATTAATGTAAAATTTTCGACTTACCTCGTGATTATGTAATGTTTATTATTGGGGCCTTATATGTCCCACCTAGTTGTTGTAGTCCAAAAGAAGTTCCCTAATAATTTTTTTGAATGAGTCTTAACTTATGGGGAATTATTTTTATTAATTATCCAGATTACATGTTCATAATGTCATTTATGGACATTGATGCATGTCTATATGTTTGTGTGATGGCCTAATTTCATTTCATTAACTACATTAGTGAACCTGTTTCAATTTTCACTTGTTCACAATTTTAAGAGCTGATATTAATGACAAAAGTTATAAAGACCTGTAAATTTCAAGGAAATATGTTTCTTAATTTCTTTGGAATTTTACAAGTGCACAGTTTTAGACGGCACCTGATTCTGAGGCCCGTTGTGCCCAAAATCGATTTCTGAAGATTAGCTTGGGTATGTTCAGTAAATGAATGAGCGGGTTTTTCTATCTTTTGAACCGGTGCTCGGAATTGAAATATGAGGGCACTGGTGAACTCACAGAGCCGATAATTTCTTAAGGGGACCTTTTTCGCGGTTGTGTTTTCACGGGTGGAGAAGTTAAAAATTGTGGATTAAAAGAGGAATGAATAAAATTGTGAAACAATTTTATTTTTTATATCTAAGGTGGTTTTATCCTACATGGGGGACTTAGGGTGGGACCCACAAGCACCTAACTACCCATGTGAGGATAAATGTGAGGTGGGGCCCACACAAGCCCCAACCCTTCACCTTCCCTTAAAATCATCAAAACCCCCTTCTTAATTTGTGAACTCCGGGTACTGTCCAGTCCTCATACACTCGGTCTCTATTAGCGTTGTCCGTCGTCTGTATCCAACACAACGAGGTGCAGGCATAACCAGTTCAGGGGTGAGTATAACCATACTCTGTAGGGACCTCGAGACCCTCAAGTCTCACTAAATACTATAAGGATAACCACAAAGAAGGATCTCAACAGATAACCCTTACTTAGGTATAAGCCCATACTTATACCTAAGTTATCAAGTAACCTATCTCAATCCCGAGGTAACACAAAGGTTATGAAATCAACGGATAACCACTAATTAGGTATATTCCCATACATATACCTAAGTTATCAAGTGACCCATCTCAATCATGAGGTAAACACAATGGTCATTGACTCAGCTCAAACCAGGATTTTATTAATGATGTCGAAACCATGGCTGCTAGAGAACTCCTCCTCTTTCGAGTACAGTGGGCCTGCCGCTAAAACCAAGCACTTCCCACTAACCTTGTACTGCTGAAGTACTTCACCAGTCGAGTACTGTGGGCCTGCTGCTACAACCAAGCGCTTCCCACCTTGGGACTGCTGCTATAACCAAGCGCACCCCCTTATAGTCTACAGAGGTACTCCTTCTGTCGAGTACTGCGGGTCTGCCGCTATAACCAAGAACTCATCCACCATGGTTGTGCTTCTACAACCAAGATCACCCCACTGGGCCATCCTAATCACTCAGAGTCGATCGATCAGCAGTCGTTAAGTCTCAGCCAGCTACTATGTCTCAGCACTCCGTACGCTCGTCTCCAGGAGGGTCTGCTCCACGAGATACTGGTCGATACTTCCAAGTGTCATGTCATCTCACATGGAAGTATCTCAAAGGACCTCCACGTCATAGGGGTATCAACACAACATACGATGCGTCAATCGGACGCCCAGTCTGTGAGTTATTAGCATTTCCGTTCGAGGGGCCCGGTTGGATTTCGGGAACAATATGACCCAGGAATGCTCAAACCACAACCAAATACAGTGTAGAGTATGCCAAAAGAACTGTCTCATCAAGAGGAATCCAACGTAGTCAACGACACGTCAATCGAACGTCCGGTCCTCAAGTTATAAGCATTTCCGCTCTGAGGGCCAGGTTGGTTTTGAGTTCAAACCAACCAGGACATACCCAAACTTTGCCAAAACATTGAGTGTAATATACCAAAACTACCATATCGATCCAATAAATCCTATGCAACTTACAGTGCATCGATCGGAGGTCCACAACTCAAGTTACGATCATTTAACCGAAACGGTCCGAAAATAGGGTGTTTGGGCCCGGTCCGACCCGACCCAATACCCCATGGGTCGGCCCGAACTGGGTCGACCCGACCCAAGTCTGGGTCCGGCCTAGTTGGGCGCGGCTCGGTGCAGCCAGTGCGGTTCAGTCCGACCGGCGCGGCTCGGCCAGCATGGTTGAGCGGAAGCTGCGGAGCGGGGGGTGCTGCCCCTCGCTGTGGATTGACACCGGCGGTGCTTTGCACCACCCCGCCATCCCAGATCCCATGACCGCGCGGGATCTTCCCCCACGTCGCAGCGACACAGCCGCGACGGGTCTTCTCCAGCGGCGCGCTGGGGCGCCACCACCTCCAGGCGGCCAGACGGCTCCAGCCACCGCCTCCAGTCACCGGCGCCGCCACGCCGACGTGGCACGCCCCCTCCACCTTCCGCGGACCACCGGACGCGCTCCGGTGGTCCGTTTCTTCCACTGTCTGTGCCAACTGCTCTCCCGAGACCTGTTCTTCACTGTGACGGCTTCCAAACACCTTTGTAGATCCATTTCATCGTCGCCGTCAATCCACACACAACAAATATTTTGCGGAGGGTCCGAGCTTGTTAATTATCTCGTGCCCTCTGCGTTAGAGGTTTTCAATCAAGATCAAACTCAAATCCAATCCTGAAAATTAACCCCACATCCAACCCGCATGAACGAGCAATCCGCGGATCAACCAGGAAGGGGTTGTTCTGCGATCGTCATTCATTTCTCAAAAGGTAAAGAGAAAATCAAATATAATTCCTCTACCTCGATAAAATTGTCGGGAGTTCGTTCGTCATGGGGAAAGCATTTCCACTCTGTCAACGCTGATAAAGAACCGTCGTCATTGTAAAGTTCCCCGCGGTTGTATTTATAAGGCCCTATCCTTAAACCTTACTTAATCTTGAGTTATTACAAGATTACACATTGAGGATCTTTTCGGGTTTAGAGTTTTAGAGAATTAGATCATAAAACTTGCATTACATTCCATATATAAACAAAGTGGTTAGTATTCTTCTTTCCCATCAATGGAAACATATTTAAAATAAAAGATGGATTATTTCTTGAAACTTCCTTGATACTATCATCACATCATGTACCTTTCCCTTGACCTGTGAAAAAAATTTCAAAAAAAACTTGGGATGAGCATAAAAAGCTCAGGAAGGGACATAAAAATATGGAAAGGAAACATGGGTACACATATACATAAGAATGAAATCATACTTTACCCATAAAACATAAGCACTTTAACATACCTCATCAAATCATGAATAAATCATTGAAATCATAAGACATAAAGGTAACTTGAGGCATTCATAACATTCTTATGTAGGGAGTAACCCTCTTGGTTACGTTTGGAATACCCATCACAGTATATTCCCTAAATCTCTTCGGAGAAACCTTAACGTTTCACTCCTTCGTGTTACCCAATGCATTGGAGAGCTATATCGGGCTCACCCGCCCTTAGTTTATCACGGAACCACCCATCTTCATAATAATGCCCAAGGACCTCAACATAATCGTATCACATAAAACATGCATAAAGGAAACACAACATTTCCACCTTTCAATCACAAGATATAAATACAACACATTGATATAAAAACATTATGAAAACCATTTTCAATACCAAAAGAAAAGTAAAACATGGTATTAATTTTTCTTTAAAAAAAGGTATGGCTTGTAGAGGAAGCCGAAACTCAAATAATGGTCACGGCGGCAGAGAAGCCGTTGTCGCCGCATACGTACGACAAAAACATTACCTTTTGTCATTTAGTAAAACACTTCATATAAAAAATATTCCTTTTGGATAAACGTAAAAGTGAAAGGGGTTTATACACCGTATAAAAGAAGGTTGTGTATAAAACAAAATATGCCTTAATGAAAGGATATTGAGACGAAGTCCCATACCTTGGGTCCGACTTGACTCGATCGTTTTTTAATGTCCTGAATAATAAACTTGATTTAATTTCTACTTGCTTAATAAACTTTTTCAAGTTCATTATTCCTTTTATATCACTTATTTCCATGTCATGAACACTATGTAAATTATTTAAGTTAATAACGGTCGTTTTAACGATCATTGGTACTTGAGTCAAAAATAAACCCTTTATAATTACAATTTGTTCATGTATACATTATATCTATAATTATAATAATGATTTTTATAGCATATATATCAAGTATATACATGCATTTATAATATTACATAATCATTTAGAGGTAAGAAATGAAATGCACCGTTCGTGGAGACGGTAAGTCGTACGTACGCATGAACGCTACTTTCATTTCTATTTCGTATTTTATAGAATGGAATCATAATGATATAAAGGTATATTATAATTCCAGTATAATATCATATATAATATCATAGTTCCATCCTTTATACGTCTCACATATGGTATTTAACGAATCAAATCACTTTGAGGGGGCGGTAGTCCGCACTTCCTTAAATGAAGATATCACGTTTACCCATAATGGAAACCATAAAGGTATACCCAAAATGAAAAATACAGATTCTTAAGGAAAACATAAACATATTATATATCATATATAAATATAGTGACATCTTAATGGCCACCTTTTAAGGTGTTAAAAGAATGTTGAACAATCATCGTTTCGGGAGGCATAAATTCACCATCCACGGAAACAGTATGTCCTTTAACCATTAGATGTATGTGTGTGTAAGTGTAGCTCGAATAATTCTTATAAAAACATCCTAGTATATTGAAGATACTAGAGTTTTTACAGAATAAATGAATAAAAAGAGTTTAGGGGGTTGGAGAAGCAAAATAAAACAAAAGGACTCAAGTGAAGACATTACCTTAAAATCGGGTAACTCCCTTTGGTTTGAGCTCAAAGGCTTCCTTGGGAAGACTTCTTCCCAATGTTAGGATTCAAGGAGTAAGAGAGGGATGTGGAGAGACAAAATGGGCAGGGGTTGGCCGATCCAATTGCTTTGGGAGTGTGGGTAAGGAGGTAGAGGTGGGGACCTTTTATAAGAGGAGAGGAGGGGCACTCTTGGAAAGTAAAGAAATGTTACTTTATTTGAAAATGATTTTCGGATTCAAAAGGTCCCACATTGATATAATTCGATGGTAAGGTGGTAAGGGTTCTAAATCCACCCATCCAATAGGTTTTGGACATGTGTAGGTCTTAGAGTTTACATTATCTTTCCATTTTATTTAAATCCTTTATTAATGAGGTTATCGCTGCATCATCATTATATCATAAATAATTTAATTTATTTAAAGTCTAAAAATCATAAAAATATACTATGATGTAGGAAATCTATTTAGATTTCCAATGAATATTTATAGTCCAAAAGATCATTTATGTAGACAAAATTAAAAATACTTTACTTAGGTGATACATTCTTTGTCACATTTAACATTCTTTAAAAATGAAAATATAAAAAGTCACTTTCTCACAAAAGTGATTCCATGGGCCCCCCAAGTTTGGCACAAGGCATCCCATGGTCGTACATTAGAGAACCAGTAGCCTTAGGACACATTTTGTGGATTTTTTGTATTATTATGATATCATTTTATTATCCTTAACTACCCGATTACTCATTAATCAAGATAATTAAAGATAATTACCGTCCTTACCATTCATAATGTACCAAAACAAAAGAGTCTTGATTACATAATATGGAACTTCTGATTCCAAATATGTAATCCATTTTACCAAATTCCAAACACAAAAATTGCAATAATTGATTTAAAAATAATTCCCGTTGTCAAAACAAATAGTGGGTTTTTTTGAAACAATATCTATGAAAAGTTTGGAATTAGTTTATGCCCAATTCCAAAGTGAAATTAATCCTAATGACCACCATTGGATTAAATGGTAAAAATATATTCTAATTTAACTTTAAAACCAATTCAAAAGATAATCTAATCATATAAATAAAGTAGATTAAAAAGCAGTTTTGATGTAAAATGCAGTATTTTTCACTATTCATTAAAAAATGAACATTGTCAGAAAAATACCAAAAATTCACACAAAGTAAATTTTGATGTACCAATCATAAAGAATATGTTTATTTTGACAAACATAGCTTATAAAATTTTCAAAAGATAGAATTAAAAAGGGTTTTCCATCAAAAAGCAGTAAAACAATCCTTTAAGAATATTAGTGTATTTCATGCATAAGATTAAATTTATTTTCATTTTAAGCCTCTAAAACACTATCTAATTCATTAATAGACATAGATAAAAATATCTATTATTAATTAATTACTTGTGATGTTACATCCTTCCCCCCTTTATAAAATTGCGTCCCTGCAATTTATTTACTTATCGAATAAATGGGGGTACTTATCCCTCATTGCATTTTCAGATTCCCATATTGCCTCTTCCATCATGTGGTTTTTCCACAAAAACTTTACCTAATTAATCACCTTATTTCATAACACTTGCTCCCTGTGGTCAAGAATCTGGACTGGTTGTTTCTCATAAGATAGGTTCTCTTCCAACTGAACTACCTCTGGACTGAAAACATGAGATGGATCTGGCATATACTTTCTCAACATCGAAACATGAAAATCATTGTGTACCTGAGATAAACTCGGAGGTAAAGCCACCCGGTATGAAACTGATCCAACTCTCTCCAGAATTTCATATGGTCCAATGAACCTTGGACTCATCTTTCCTTTCTTACAAAATCTCATCACACTTTTTCATGGTGAGACTTTGAGAAAAACATGATCACCTACCTGAAAAGTTAGATCCTTCCTCCTGTTGTCTGCATAACTCTTCTGCCTACTCTAAGCTGTTCTCATGTGTTTCTGAATCGGCTGAACTTTTTCTTCCATCTCTTCTACCAATTTTGGTCCCATCAACTTCCTTTCACCCACTTCATCCCAGAAAGCTGGAGTTCGACACCGCTTCCCATATAACGCCTCAAATGGTGACATCTGTATACTAGAATGAAAACTGTTATTATATGAAAATTCAACCAAAGAAAGATGTTGGTCCCAACTTCCCTGATAATCCATTGAACAATCTCATAGCATATCCTCCAAGGTCTGAATTGTTCATTCTGACTGCCCATCTGATTGAGGATGAAATGCTGTACTAAAATTTAATTCAGTACCCAACGACTTCTGAAGGCCTTTCCAAAAGTTAGAAGTGAACCTGGGATCACATCAGATACAATGGAGAGGGGAACTCTATGTAACCTAACTATCACTTTAAGATACAAATAGGAAAGTTGATCTGGGGAAAAAGTATCTCGTATAGCAAGGAAATGAGCAGATTTAGTCAAGCGATCAACAATAACCCAGATTGAATTATTACCTCGAGATTTCTTTGGTAATACCACAACAAAGTCCATGGATATATTCTCCCATTTCCACTCTGGCACTGGTAAAGGCTGAAGCATCCCTTTCGGTAACTGCCGCTCTGCTTTAACCTGTTGACATGTCAAACACATCACAGTAAAATCAGCAATATCTCTTTTCATTCCATCCCACTAGTAATACTCCCGCAGATCTCTGTACATATTATTACTGCAAGGATGAACTGAAAACAGAGAACTATGAGCTTCACATAACAACTCTCTCTTCAACTATGAATCACAAGGCACACACAATCTCTTCCCAAATCTCAAAACGCAATCATTTTCAATGTTGAATTCAGGAAACTTACCTTTCTGAAGCAGATCTACCTTTTTCTGCAACTCACTGTCTTGCTTCTGTGCTTGCTTGATTCTGTCTGATAGAGAAGATTTCACTAATACCTGAAACAAAACAGAAGAACATCCTGCACCAACAACTTTTATGCCAAATTTCATCAAATCCTTAACCAAAGGATCACGTTCCAAATGCAACATTGCTAATAAAGCATTGATTTTTTGACTCAAAGCATCAGCCACTTTATTTGCTTTTCCCGGATGGTAATGAATTGTACAATCATAATCCTTGATTAATTCCAGCCATCTCCTCTGTCTCATGTTTAACTCTTTCTGAGTGAATATATACTTTAAACTTTTTTTATCAGTATATATTTCACACTTTACTCCATACAAATGATGCCTCCAAATTTTTAAAGCGAAAACAACAGCAGCTAATTCCAAATCATGTGTAGGGTTATTTACCTCTTGAGTTTTCAACTATCGTGAAGCATAAGCAATTACCTGATCATTATGCATTAGGACGCAACCAAGTCCTTTCAATGAAGCATCACTGTAGATAACAAACTCACCATTCCTGGAAGGTAGTGCCAAAACTAGAGCATTAACCAATCTTCTTTTCAATTCCTGAAAACAATCATCACATTCTTTTGTCCAGATAAACTTAACACCCTTCCGAGTTAGCTTAGTCATTGGACTAGATAAACGTGAAAATTTTCTAACAAACCTTTGGTAATAGCCTGCCAAACCAAGGAAGCTACGAATCTCAGTTACATTTGTGGGTCTTGGCCAGTCTTCCACAACTTTTTTTTTGTAGGATCAACAGTTATCCCATCTTTAGAAACAATGTGACCAAGGAAAGAAATTTGTTGCAACCAAAACTCACACTTGCTGAATTTTCCATAAAGTTTATTTTCTTTTAAGGTTTGCAAGATAGCCCTTAAATGTCTTTCATTATCCTCTTTACTTTTAGAAAACACCAAAATATCATCAATGAAAACCACCACAAACTTATCCAAGAACTCATGGAAAATTCAATTCGTTAAGTCCATGAATACAGCAGGTGCATTGGTTAGCCCAAAAGGCATTACTACAAATTCATAATGGCTATATCTTGTATGGAACGAGGTCTTTGGAACATCTGCTTACTTTACCTTCAGCTGATGGTACACCGATCTCAATTCAATCTTTGAAAAATACTGAGCTCCCTGGAGCTGATCAAACAAATCATCGAAATGAGGCAAAGGATATTTGTTCTTAACAGTGATGTTATTCAAGGCTCTATAATCAATGCAAAGTCTCATTGAACCATATTTCTTTTTAACAAATTAAACAGGATCACCCCATGGTGATGTTCTAGGTCGAATGAAACCTTTCTCTAATAAATCTTGCAATTTCTCCTTCAACTCTAAAAGTTCAATTTGAGCCATTCGATAAGGGGGTTTTGAAATTGGTTTAGCATCAGGAACTAAGTCAACGGTAAACTCAACTTCCCGATCTGGTATTATTCCAGGAAACTCATCAGGAAAAACATCAGGATACTCATTTACCACTGGCACATCATTAATCTGAACAGTTCCTTTATTTTCAACAATGTGTGCAAGGTAACATTCATTTCCATCTTTTACAAGTTTCTTGACCTCTTGATAAGTTATCAACAGTAAGGGTTCATTCTTTTACACAAACTGAAAGTCTTTCTGAAAAGAAACTTCTTTATCTCTACAGTAAATCTTAGCATGGTAAATAGAGAGCCAATCCATACCAAGGATAACATCAAAATCTAATAGAGGTAGAACAATAAAGTTTGCAAGTAGGTTCTTTCCACAGATAAGGATAGGAAGATTCTTATAAATTCTTTTTGCCTCAAAATTTCCCCCAGGTGTTTTTACCAAAAGTTCAGGAG
Source organism: Viscum album (assembly GCA_963277665.1). Taxonomy (NCBI): domain Eukaryota; kingdom Viridiplantae; phylum Streptophyta; class Magnoliopsida; order Santalales; family Viscaceae; genus Viscum; species Viscum album. The sequence continues at coordinate 1,072,125,066 of OY728164.1, forward strand.
TCATTTCTTGAGATGGTATTCCCATTTTACTAGAAAAGGTTTCAGAGATGAAAGAATGTGTGGACCCCGAATCAAACAACACACTGGCATAATATGAAAAAACAAACAAAGTACCTGATACAACTTCATTTGATGGCCCGACATCTGCTGAAGTAGTTGCAAAGGATTTCACCACCCCTTTCTGCTTGTAGTCTAACTGCTTCCCATCACTCAAGTTTTTTGTCGGACACTCGTTTGCATAGTGACCCATCTCATTGCACTTAAAACATTTCACTAACTGTAAATCAAATTTGGTCTTACCTTCACCTTGATCTTTTTTAGTGCAATCACGAGCCTTATGTACCATCTTACCACATCGGTAGCACTTTCTAGAATTCAGAAGACATTCCCCAGCATGCCTTTTGCCACATTTATCACAAACTGGAAACTTAGATTTCTTACCATCAGACTTTTTTGAAGAATTCTTCCCTTTCTCCTGCCACCTTGGTATCTTCTTCTGCTGGTTGTTATAGAACACTTGATCATCGGAAAACTCCATTTCCACCTTCTTAGCACATCGAACAAGCTTTTCATAACTTTTAAACTCACGAGAAGCTAATGCCCTTCGATATTTTGGCTTTATTATTGAGTAAAAATGATTGATTTTACTATCAAGGTCTCGGATAAAATTTGGAGCATACCTTTCCAATAGAGTGAACCTTTCTTCATAGGTAGCCACTGAGTCTTCCTATTGCCTCAATTCCAAGAATTTTTTTTCCATCCTAAGTGGAACAGCCTTAGGAAAATACTTTTCAAGAAACATACCTTTGAATTCATCCCAGTTGAGAGCATCAATCTCATCAGCGTCCCGGATATTTTTAACCATCGACCACCACTGATCTGCTTCACCCTCCAAATGGTAAATAACAAGACTAACATTTTGATTGTCTGAACACCCCATGACATCGAAAATATTCTCCAGTTATTTAATCCACCCTTCAGCTAACACAGGGTCAGATGATCCTATGAATGATGGGGGATGTTGCCTCATGAAATGTTCCACCACTGACATGTTCCTCTGCGGTTGATCTGGCTGATCTCGTGCATGGATACCACCACCATTTATCTCTTGAGTCAACTATTCCATTACTGCAATAAACTGTTCAGTTCCAATTCCAACCATCTCAGGATGCTGATTCGGAAGGTTATTTCCTTCTGCATGCTGTCCTAGCACTGCTTCCCTGTTTCCTCTACGGAAAACCATTCTGAAAAAACATGTCTTAGATGAAGCAACATGGTAATCTTCAAATACTATATCACTTCAATTTGACCACAAAAAAAATATTTTTGGATAATCATTTTACAGAATTATAACTCCTAAAGTTATCTAAACCGACCTTTGATACCAACTATAAGGCCCCAGCCTAAAACCTTACTTAATCTTGAGTTATTACAAGATTACACATTGAGGATCTTTTCGGGTTTAGAGTTTTATAGAATTAGATCATAAAACTTACATTACATTCCACATATACACAAAGTGGTTAGTATTCTTCTTTCCCTTCAATGGAAACATATTTAAAATAAAACATGGATTCATTCTTGACACTTCCTTGACACTATCATCACATCATGTACCCTTCCCTTGACCTGTGAAAAACATTTCAAAAAAACTTGGGATGAGCATAAAAAGCTCAGTAAGGGATATAAAAATATGGAAAGGAAACATGGGTACATATATACATAAGAATGAAATCATACTTTACCCATAAAACATAATCACATTAACATACCTCATCAAATCATGAATAAATCATAGAAATCATAAGACATAAAGGTAAATTGAGGCATTCATAACATTCTTACGTAGGGAGTAACCCTCTTGGTTACGTTTGAAATACCCATTACAGTATATTCCCTAAATCTCTTCGGAGAAACCTTAACGTTTCACTCCTTCGCGTTACCCAATGCATTGGAGAGCTATATCGGGCTCACCTGCCCTTAGTTTATCACAAAACCACTCATCTTCATAATAATGCCCAAGGACCTCAACATAATCGTATCACATAAAACATGCATAAAGGAAACATAACATTTCCACCTTTCAATCACAAGATATCAATACAACACATTGATATAAAAACATTATGAAAACCATTTTCAATACCAAAAGAAAAGTAAAATATGGTATTTATTTTTCTTTTAAAAAAATGTATGGCTTGTAGAGGAAGCCGAAACTGAAATAATGGTCACGGCGGTGAAGAAGCCATTGTCGCCGCATACGTATGACAAAAACATTCCCTTTTGTCGTTTAGTAAAATGCTTCATATAAAAAAGATTCCTTTTGGATAAACGTAAAAGTCAAAGGGGTTTATACACCATATAAAAGAAGGTTGTGTATAAATCAAAATATGCCTCAATGAAAGGAGATTGAGACGAAGTCCCATACCTCAGGTCCGACTTGACTCGATCATTCTTTAATGTCCTGAATAATAAACTTGAGTTAATTTATACTTGCTTAAGAACATTTTTCAAGTTCATTATTCCTTTTATATCACTTATTTCCATGTCATGAACACTATGTAATTATTTATGTTAATAACGGTCGTTTTAACGTTCATTGGTACTTGAGTCAAAAATAAACCCTTTATAATTACAAGTTTTTCATGTATCTATTATATCCAGAATTATAATCATGATGTATATATCATATATATCCAGTATATACATGCATTTATAATATTACATAATCATTTAGAGGTAAGAAATGAAATGCACCGTTCATGGAGACGGTAATCCGTACGTACGCATGAGCGCTACTTTCATTTCTATTTCGTATTTTATAGAATGGAATCATAATGATATAAAGGTATATTATAATTCCAGTATAATATAATATATAATATCATAGTTCCATCCTTTATGCGTCCCACATATGGTATTTAACGAATCAAATCACTTTGAGGGGGCGGTAGTCCGCACTTCCTTAAATGAAGATATCGCGTTTACCAATAATGGAAACCATAAAGGTATGCCCAAAATGAAAAATACAGAAGATTAAGGAAAACATAAACAGATTATATATCATATATAAATATAGTGACATCTTAATGGCCACCTTTAAAGGTGTTAAAAGAATGTTGAACAATCATCGTTTCGGGAGGCATAAATTCACCATCCACGGAAACAGAATGTCCTTTAACCATTAGATGTAGGTGTGTGTAAGTTTAGCTCGGATACTTTTTATAAAAACATCCTAGTATATTAAAGATACTGGAGTTGTTACAAAAGAAATGAATAAAAAGAGTTTAGGGGGTTGGAGAAGCAAAATAAAACAAAAGGACTCAAGTGAAGACATTACAATAAAATCGGGTAACTCCCTTTGGTTTGAGATCAAAGGCTTCCTTGAGAAGAATTCTACCCAAAGTGAGGCTTCACGGAGTAAGAGAGGGATTTTTAGAGACAAAATGGGCAGGGGTTGGCCGATCCAAAGGCTTTGGGAGTGTGGGTAAGGAGGTAGTGGTGGGGGCCTTTTATAAGAGAAGAGGATGAGCACTCTTGGAAAGTAAAGAAATGTTACTTTGTTTGAAAATGATTTTCAGATTCAAAAGGTCCCAAATTGATATAATTAGAGGTTAATGTGATAAGGGTTCGAAATCCACCCATCCAATAGGTTTTGGACATGTGTAGGTCTTATATTTTTCATTATCTTTCCATTTTATTTAAATCCTTTATTAATGAGGTAATCGCTGCATCATCATGATGTCATGAATAATTTAATTTATTTAAAGTCTAAAAATTATAAAAAAAATACTATGATGTAGGAAATCTTTTTAGCTTTACAATGAATAATTATAGTCCAAAATATAATTTATGTAGACAAAATTAATAATACTTTACTTAGGTGATACATTCTTTATCACATTTGACATTCTTTAAAAATAAAAAGATAAAAAGTCACTTTCTCACAAAAGTGATTCAATGGGGCCTCCAAGTTTGGCACAAGGCATCTCATGGTCGGCCATGAGAGAACCAGTAGCCTTAAGACACATGTTGTGGTCTTTTTGTTTTATTATGATATCATTTTATTATCCTTAACTACCCGATTACTCATTAATCAAGGTAATTAAAGATAATTACCGTCGTTACTATTCATAATGTCCAAAAACAAAAGAGTATTGATTACATAATTTGGAAGTTATGATTCCAAATATGTAATCCATTTTACCAGATTACAAACACATAAATTTCAATAATTTATTTAAAAATAATTCCCGTTGTCAAAACAAATAGTGGGTTTTTTTGAAACAATATCTATGAAAAGTTTGGCATTAGTTTATGCCCAATTCCAAAGTGAAATTAATCTTAATGACCACCATTGGATTAAATGGAAAAAATATAATCTAATTTAACTTTAAAAACAATTCAAAAGATAATCTAATCATATAAATAAAGTAGATTAAAAAGCAGTTTTTATGTAAAATGCAGTATTTTTCACTATTCATTAAAAAATGAACATTGTCAGAAAATACCAAAAATTCAGACAAAGTAAATTTTGATGTCCCAATCATAAAGAATATGTTTATTTTGACAAACATAGCTTATAAAATTTTCGAAAGATATATTTAAAAAGGGTTTTCCATCAAAAAGCAGTAAAACAATCCTTTAAGAATATTAGTGTATTTCATGCATAAGATTAAATTTATTTTCATTTTAAGCCTCTAAAACACTATCTAATTCATTAATAGACATAGATAAAAATATCTATTATTAATTAATTACTTGGGATGTTACATCCTTCCCCCCTTTAGAAAATTGCGTCCCCGCAATTTATTTACTTATCGAATAAATGGGGGTACTTATCCCTCATTGCATTTTCAGATTCCCATGTTGCCTCTTCCATCAGGTTGTTTTTCCACAAAACCTTTACCTGATTAATCACCTTATTTCGTAACACTTGCTCCCTGTGGCCAAGAATCTGGACCAGTTGTTTCTCATAAGATAGGTTCTCTTCCAACTGAACTACCTCTGGACTCAAAACATGAGATGGATCTGGCATATACTTTCTCAACATCGAAACGTGAAAAACATTATGTACCTGAGATAAAATTGGAGGTAAAGCCACCTGGTATGCAACTGATCCAACTCTCTCCAGAATTTCATATGGTCCAACGAAACTTGGACTCAGCTTTCATTTCTTACCAAATCTCATCACACTTTTCCATGTTGAGACTTTGAGAAAAACATGATCACCTACCTGAAAAGTTAGATCCTTCCTCCTGTTGTCTGCATAACTTTTCTGCCTACTCTAAGCTGTTCTCATGTGTTTCTGAATCATCTGAACTTTTTCTTCCATCTCTTCTACCAATTTTGGTCCTATCAACTTCCTTTCACCCACTTCATCCCAGAAAGCTGGAGTTTGACACCGCTTCCCATATAACGCCTCAAATGGTGACATCTGTATACTGGAATGAAAACTGTTATTATATGAAAATTCAACCAAAGAAAGATGTTGGTCCCAACTTCCCTGGTAATCCATTGAACAAGCTCATAGCATATCCTCCAAGGTCTGAATTGTTCGTTCTGACTGCCCATCTGATTGAGGATGAAATGCTGTACTAAAATTTAATTCAGTACCCAATGACTTCTGAAGGCCTTTACAAAAGTTAGAAGTGAACCTGGGATCACATAAGATACAATGGAGAGGGGAAATCCATGTAACCTGACTATCACTTTAAGATACAAACAGGAAAGTTGATCTAGGGAAAAAGTATCTCGTATAGTAAGGAAATGAGCAGATTTAGTCAAGCGATCAACAATAACCCAGATTGAATTATTACCTCAAGATTTCTTTGGTAATACCACAACAAAGTCCATGGATATATTCTCCCATTTCCACTCTCGCACTGGTAAAGGCTGAAGCATCCCTTTCGGTAACTACCGCTCTGCTTTAACCTGTTGACATGTCAAACACATCACAGTAAAATCAGAAATATCTCTTTTCATTCCATACCACCAGTAATACTCCCGCAGATCTCTGTACATCTTATTACTGCCAGGATGAACTGAAAACAGAGAACTATGAGCTTCACATAACAACTCTCTCTTCAACTGTGAATCACAAGGCACACACAATCTCTTCCCAAATCTCAAAACGCAATCATTATCAATGTTGAATTCAGGAAACTTACCTTTCTGAACCAGCTCTACCTTTTTCTGCAACTCACTGTCTTGCTTCTGTGCTTGCTTGATTCTGTCTGATAGAGAAGATTTCACTGATACCTGAAACAAAACAGAAGAACACCCTGCACCAACAACTTCTATGCCAAATTTCATCAAATCCTTAACCAAAGGATCACGTTCCAAATACAACATTGCTAATGAAGCATTGATTTTTTGACTCAAAGCATCAGCCAATTTATTTGCTTTTCCCAGATGGTAATGAATTGTACAATCATAATCCTTGATTAATTCTAGCCATCTCCTCTGTCTCATGTTTAACTCTTTCTAAGTGAATATATACTTTAAACTTTTGTGATCAGTATATATTTCACACTTTACTCCATACAAATGATGCCTCCAAATTTTTAAAGCGAAAACAACAACAGCTAATTCCAAATCATGTGTAGGGTTATTTACCCCTTGATTTTTCAACTATCGTGAAGCATAAACAATTACCTGATCATTCTGCATTAGGAAACAACCAAGTCCTTTCAATGAAGCATCACTGTAGATAACAAACTCACCATTCCTGGAAGGTAGTGCCAAAAATAGAGCATTCACCAATATTCTTTTCAATTCCTGAAAACAATCATCACATTCTTTTGTCCAGATAAACTTAACACCCTTCCGAGTTAGCTTAGTCATTGGACTAGATAACCGTGAAAATTTTCTAACAAACCTTTGGTAATAGCCTGCCAAACCAAGGAAGCTACGATTCTCAGTTACATTTGTGGGTCTTGGCCAGTCTTCCACAACTTTTTTTTTATAGGATCAACAGTTATCCCATCTTTAGAAATAATGTGACCAAGGAAAGAAATTTGTTGCAACCAAAACTCACACTTGCTGAATTTTCCATACAGTTTCTTTTCTTTTAAGGTTGGCAAGATAACCATTAAATGTCTTTCATTCTCCTCTTTAATTTTAGAAAAAACCAAAATATCATCAATGAAAACCACCAAAAACTTATCCAAGAACTCATGGAAAAATCTATTCACTAAGTCCATGAATACAGCAGGTGCATTGGTTAGCCCAAAAGGCATTACTAAAAATTCATAATGGCCATATCTTGTACGGAACGTGGTCTTTGGAACATCTGCTTCCTTTACCTTCAGCTGATGGTACACCGATCTCAATTCAATCTTTGAAAAATTCTGAGCTCCCTGGAGCTGATCAAACAAATCATCGATATGAGGCAAAGGATATTTGTTCTTAACAGTGATGTTATTCAAGGCTCTATAATCAATGCAAAGTCTCATTGAACCTTCTTTCTTTTTAAAAAATTAAACTGGATCACCCCATGGTGATGTTCTAGGTTGAATGAAACCTTTCTCTAATAAATCTTCCAATTTCTCCTTCAACTCTAAAAGTTCAATTTGAGCCATTCGATAAGGGGGTTTTGAAATTGGTTTAGCATCAGGAACTAAGTCAAGAGTAAACTAAACTTCCCAATCTGGTATTATTCCAGGAAACTCATCAGAAAAAACATCAGGATACTCATTTACCACTGGCACATCATTAATCTGAACAGTTCCTTTATTTTCAACGATGTGTGCAAGGTAACATTCATTTCCATCTTTTACAAGTTTCTTGACCTCTTGATAAGTTATCAACAGTAAGGGTTCATTCTTGTACACAAACTGAAAGCCTTTCTGAAAAGAAACTTCTTTATCTCTACAGTCAATCTTAGCATGGTAAATAGAGAGCCAATCCATACCCAGGATAACATCAAACTCTACTAGAGGTAGAACAATAAGGTTTGCAAGTAGGTTTTTTCCACAGATAAGGATAGGAAGATTCTTATAAATTCTTTTTGCCTCAAAATTTCCCCCAGGTGTTTTTACCAAAAGTTCAGGAGTCATTTCTTGAGATGGTATTCCCATTTTACTAGAAAAGGTTTCAGAGATGAAAGAATGTGTGGACCCCGAATCAAACAACACACTGGCATAATCTGAAAAAACAAACAAAGTACCTGATACAACTTCATTTGATGACCCGACATCTGCTGAAGTAGTTGCAAAGGATTTCACCACCCCTTTCTGCTTGTAGTCTAACTACTTACCATCACTCAAGCTCTTTGTCGGACACTCGTTTGCATAGTGACCCATCTCATTGCACTTAAAACATTTCACTAACTATAAATCAAATTTGGTCTTACCTTCACCTTGATCTTTTTCAGTGCAATCACGAGCCTTATGTACCATCTTACCACATTGGTAGCACTTTCCAGAATTCAGAAGACATTCCCCAGCATGCCTTTTGCCACATTTATCACAAACTGGAAACTTAGATTTCTTACCATCAGACTTTTTTGAAGAATTTTTCCCTTTCTCCTGCCACCCTCGTCTCTTCTTCTGCTGGTTGTTATAGAACACTTGATCATCGGAAAACTCCATTTCCACCTTCTCAGCACATCGAACAAGCTTTTCATAACTTTTAAACTCACGAGAAGCTAATTCCCTTCGACATTTTGGCTTTATTCCTGAGTAAAAACGATTGATTTTACTATCAAGGTCTCGGATAAAATTTGGAGCATACCTTGCCAATAGAGTGAACCTTTCATCATAGGTAGCCACTGAGTCTTCCTCTTGCCTCAATTCCAAGAATTGTTTTTCCATCCTATGTCGAACAGCCTTAGGAAAATACTTTTCAAGAAACATACCTTTGAATTCATCCCAGTTGAGAGCATCAATCTCATCAGTGTCCCTGATATTTTTAACCATCGACCACCACTGATCTGCTTCACCCTCCAAACGGTAAATAGAAAGACAAAACTTTTGATTGTCTAAACACCCCATGACATCGAAAATCTTCTCCAGTGCTTTAATCCACCCTTCAGCTAACAAAGGGTCAGATGATCCTCTGAATGATGGGGGATGTTTCCTCATGAAATGTTCCACCACTGACATGTTCCTCTGCGGTTGATCTGGCTGATATCGTTCATGGATACCACCACCATTTATCGCTTGAGTCAACTACGCCATTACTGCAACAAACTGTTCAGTTCCAATTCCAACCACCTCAGGATGCTGATTCGGAAGGTTATTTCCTTCTGCATGCCTTCCTAGCACTGCTTCCCTGTTTCCTCTACGGAAAACCATTCTGAACAAACATGTCTTAGATGAAGCAACATGGTAATCTTCAAATACTATATCACTTCAATTTGACCATAAAAAAATATTTTTGGATAATCATTTAACAGAATTATAACTCCTAAAGTTATCTAAACCGACCTTTGATACCAACTATATGGCCCCAGCCTTAAACCTTACTTAATCTTGAGTTATTACAAGATTACACATTGAGGATCTTTTGGGTTTAGAGTTTTAGAGAATTAGATCATAAAACTTGCACTACATTCCACATATACACAAAGTGGTTAGTATTCTTCTTTCCCTTCAATGGAAACATATTTAAAATAAAACATGGATTCTTTCTTGACACTTCCTTGACACTATCATCACATCATGTACCCTTCCCTTGACCTGTGAAAAACATTTCAAAAAAACTTGGGATGAGCATAAAAAGCTCAGTAAGGGATATAAAAATATGGAAAGGAAAAATGGGTACATATATACATAAGAATGAAATCATACTTTACCCATAAAACATAATCACTTTAACATACCTCATCAAATCATGAATAAATCATAGAAATCATAAGACATAAAGGTAACTTGAGGCATTCATAACATTCTTACGTAGGGAGTAACCCTCTTGGTTATGTTTGGAATACCCATTACAGTATATTCCCTAAATCTATTTGGAGAAACCTTAATGTTTCACTCCTTCGCGTTACCCAATGCATTGGAGAGCTATATCGGGCTCACCCGCCCTTAGTTTATCACAGAACCACCCGTCTTCATAATAATGCCCAAGGACCTCAACATAATCGTATCACATAAAACATGCATAAAGGAAACATAACATTTCCACCTTTCAATCACAAGATATCAATACAACACATTGATATAAAAAAATTATGAAAACCATTTTCAATACCAAAAGAAAAGTAAAACATGGTATTTATTTTTCTTTTAAAAAAAATGTATGGCTTGTAGAGGAAGCCGAAACTGAAATAATGGTCACGGCGGCGGAGAAGCCGTTGTCGCCGCATATGTATGACAAAAACATTCCCTTTTGTCATTTAGTAAAACGCTTCGTATAAAAAAGATTCCTTTTGGATAAACGTAAAAGTCAAAGGGGTTTATACACCATATAAAAGAAGGTTGTGTATAAATCAAAATATGCCTCAATGAAAGGAGATTGAGACGAAGTCCCATACCTCGGGTCCGACTTGACTCGATCGTTCTTTAATGTCCTGAATAATAAACTTGAGTTAATTTATACTTTCTTAAGAACATTTTTCAAGTTCATTATTCCTTTTATATCACTTATTTCCATGTCATGAACACTATGTAATTATTTAAATTAATAACGGTCGTTTTAACATTCATTGGTACTTGAGTAAAAAATAAACCCTTTATAATTACAAGTTGTTCATGTATCTATTATATCCAGAATTATAATCATGATGTATATATCACATATATCTAGTATATACATGCATTTATAATATTACATAATCATTTATAGGTAAGAAATGAAATGCACCGTTCATGGAGACGGTAATCCGTACGTACGCATGAACGCTACTTTCATTTCTATTTCGTATTTTATAGAATGGAATCATAATGATATAAAGGTATATTATAATTCTAGTATAATATCATATATAATATCATAGTTCCATCCTTTATACGTCCCACATATGGTATTTAATGAATCAAATCACTTTGAGGGGGCGGAAGTCCGCACTTCCTTAAATGAAGATATCGCGTTTACCCATAATAGAAACCATAAAGGTATGCCCAAAATGAAAAATACAGAAGCTTAAGGAAAACATAAACATATTATATATCATATATAAATATAGTGACATCTTAATGGCCACCTTTTAAGGTGTTAAAAGAATGTTGAACAATCATCGTTTCGGGAGGCATAAATTCACCATCCACGGAAACAGTATGTCCTTTAACCATTAGATGTAGGTGTGTGTAAGTGTAGCTCAAATACTTCTTATAACAACATCCTAGTATATTGAAGATACTGGAGTTGTTACAAAAGAAATGAATAAAAAGAGTTTAGGGGGTTGGAGAATCAAAATAAAACAAAAGGACTCAAGTGAAGACATTACCATAAAATCGGGTAACTCCCTTTGGTTTGAGATCAAAGGCTTCCTTGAGAAGAATTATGCCAAAATTGAGGCTTCAAGGAGTAAGATAGGGATGTGTAGAGACAAAATGGGCAGGGTTTGGCCGAGCCAAAGGCTTTGGGTGTGTGGGTAAGGAGGTAGAGATGGGGGCCTTTTATAAGAGAAGAGGATGGGCACTCTTGGAAAGTAAAGAAATGTTACTTTATTTGAAAATGATTTTCAGATTCAAAAGGTCCCACATTTATATAATTAGTGTTTAAGGTGATAAGGGTTCGAAATCCACCCATCCAATAGGTTTTGGACATGTGTAGGTCTTATATTTTGCATTATCTTTCCATTTTATTTAAATCCTTTATTAATGAGGTAATCGCTGCATCATCATGATGTCATGAATAATTTAATTTATTTAAAGTCTAAAAATTATAAAAAAATACTATGATGTAGGAAATATCTTTAGATTTACAATGAATAATTATAGTCCAAAATATAATTTATGTAAACAAAATTAATAATACTTTACTTAGGTGATACATTCTTTATCACATTTAACATTCTTTAAAAATAAAAAGATAAAAAGTCACTTTCTCACAAAAGTGATTCAATGGGCCCCCCAGGTTTGGCACAAGGAATACCATGGTCATCAATGAGAGAACTATTAGCCTTAGGAAACATGTTGTGGTCTTTTTGTATTATTATGATATCATTTTATTATCCTTAACTACCCGATTACTCATTAATCAAGGTAATTAAAGATAATTACCGTCGTTACTATTCATAATGTTCAAAAACAAAAGAGTCTTGATTACATAATTTGGAAGTTCTGATTCCAAATATGTAATCCATTTAACCAAATTACAAACACAGAAATTGCAATAATTTATTTAAAAATAATTCCCATTGTCAAAACAAATAGCGGGTTTTTTTGAAACAATATCTCTGAAAAGTTTGGCATTAGTTTATGCCCAATTCCAAAGTGAAATTAATCCTAATGACCACCATTGGATTAAATGGTAAAAACATATTCTAAGTTAAATTTAAAACCAATTAAAAAGATAATCTAATCATATAAATAAAGTAGATTAAAAAGCAGTTTTGATGTAAAATGCAGTATTTTTCACTATTCATTAAAAAATGAACATTGTCAGAAAAATACCAAAAATTCACACAAAGTAAATTTCAATGTCACAGTCATAAAGAATAAGTTTATTTTGACAAACATAGCTTATAAAATTGTCAAAAGATAGATTTAAAAGGGTTTTCCATCAAAAGGCAATAAAACAATCCTTTAAGAATATTAGTCTATTTCATGCATAAGATTGAATTTATTTTCATTTTAAGCCTCTAAAACACTATCTAATTCATTAATAGATATAGATAAAAATATCTATTATTCATTACTTACTTGGGATGTTACAGTATTTCCTCCATTGATGCGGAGGTAGGAAAAAAAAGAAGCGCGTCGTCGATCTTCGCGGAAGTGGCGTTCTTCGTTGAATAATCATTGTTCTTCATCGGAGGGAAGTTATTTCTTCTTCACACCAAAGCTCTACCAAAAACTCTAGAACTTCACTAATATTTCTCCACACACCCAAATCTCTAACAATAAATAATATCTCTTGATATTATTTTTATTCCCATCATAATGAATTTAAAATTCAAAAACAAAACATTTAATTAATTAAATGAATCTCATCTCATTAATTAGGGAATGTTGGAAAGAATTTAAGAGGGGAAGAGGAGGAGGTGAGGGGCCTCATAAATGGGAGTGTTGAAAAAATTAAATAAGGGAGCTTTAATGGGGGGTTAATGAGAGTTATGGGGAGTTCACAAATTAATAAGGGGGGTTTAAAGATTTTAAGGGAAGGAGAAGGGTTGGGGATCATGTTGGACCCACCTCACATTTATCCTCACATGGGTAGTTAGGTGATTGTGGGTCCCACGCTAACTCCCCCATGTAGGATAAAACCACCCCAGATATAAAAAATAAAATTGTTTCACAATTTTATTCATTCCTCATTTAATCCACAATTTTTAACTTCTCCACCTGTGCAAATAGAACCATGGGAAAGGATACCTTAAGCAATTACCGGTGTTGCGAGTTCATCGGTGCCCTCAGATTCCAATTCTGAGCACCGGTTCAAAAGATAGAAAAACCCGCTCGTTCGTTTACTGAACGCACCTGAGATAAATTTCAGAAATTGGTTCCGGGCACACCGGGCCTCGGAATCAGGTGCTGTCTGACACAGCACACTCGTAAAATTCCAAAGAAATTAAGAAAAAATTTTCCTTGAAATTTTCTGGTCATTAAATTACTCCTACCTCAGGGCTTTACATCCCTGTAAAGATACAACACAACTAGGGAAACTAAAGAAGATACCGAGCACACATCTGAGCCTCCTGCTCCCATGTAATCTCTTGGAGGTTCCCTTGCTACCAATGAAAGCGCACAAGAGGAATCGACCATCCCCATAGGACCCGCTCATGTCAATCCTCATCCTCTATTGGAACCCCATGATAGTCGCCTTGTTATCGATGTCCAGCTCTCCGTGGTTGATGATGACAGATAGGTCGTGCACACATCTCCTCAGCTGAGATACGTGAATGGCGTCGTGCACCCGGTGCAATTGAGGAGGAAAGACCAGATGAACCTTAGAGATAACTTGCTTCCTCGACCACATCTCCATAGGCTTCGTCGAGGCGAGACATGTATAAAGACGTGATCGTCACCATTGAACTCCAGTGGTCTTATCTCCTATCAGCATAAGACTTATGTTAGCTCTGTGCAGTCTTCATCCACTCCTAGATGATCTACACCTTCTCCATCGTAGCCTGACCATTTCTAGTTTTACACATTCTAACTCCATCACAATCCACAAAGGATATCTGAAACGAGGCTAGCTGCTGTCTTGCCACTCCAAACAGCAGAATGCCCGATCTCCTACTAAGAGCATCTGCTACAATGTCCCCATATACAGGAGTATAAACTATCTCAAAGTAATTGTCATGGTGGAATTTAATCCATCACCGCTGTCCCAGGTTCATGTCCTTCTAAGAGAAAATACGCCTGAGATTATTGATATGGAGAGAACCGTAAACCGTTCACTCAACGAACAATGGGTGAGACTAGCCAATTGTAATAACTCCTCTCCACCCTTCTTCGTCTACGTTCCACCAAAGAGCTTCTGGGATTTCTCCTCTGCCGAAAAGAGAAATCTGGTCTCATTACTGGGATGAACCACTTTCTTTGCCTAATACAGTCAATCCTGACATGAACGGTACTATTTCATGACATGGACGATGTCGTAAGGCCTCGACACTACTTCCGAGATATCCAATAGTTACTCTCACCTCCAAGGGTCGAGTCACACTGTCGGCAGTAGTGTGTGGTCACTGGGTCTCCTCCAGTAGGTATCTCAAAAGTGAGGATCAAGTCAACAGTTTTAAACCGGAACCTCTTAGTATCAACCATACAAAAAAGACACGAAAGTAAACGTCACAAAGAAAGGTGTCATTTATTAATACAGCTCAAAGTACAAAGAAAAATACAACCAAAAAAACAACAAAAAAAGAAGCTAGGAGCACCAAGAACAAAGGCCTCCATGCCTGGAACCAGTCTCACTCTTGTCCACCTGCTTCTGAAGCTCTATTGTCGTATGCCTCAGCTGCCTGAAGCTGAGCTCTCCCATGTCCAACCATTCCCTGCGTTCGTGGTGGACCTTCTGGTGGTGGTGGTGGCAACACCTAGAAGTGCCATCCACCTCCAGCTGCACGGACAGATCCTCCACCTCTGTCTCCTACTCCTTGTGGTCTGCCTCAATCGAACCTCTGTCTCTGCCCGAGAGGTCCTTCGTCTATTTGCAGATCATCTGTATGGCGGGTCAGACAGTCACGTGGCATGTGACCAAGCCCACTACAGGAGTAACACTGTCCGCTCCTAGTAAGTTGTTCTCCACCTCGGGTGCCTCTCACAAACGATTTTGAGTCATGCAGTCGACCACCAGTGGGTCGGGTCCCATAGGACCTCTGCGTCATCTGTCTACTGCCAGCTGTAGAAGACTCTACTTCATGCCGGCTAGTGGTGGGTCCCACTGCTAGAAACTGCTCATCAAGGAAACTCTCCACTAAGAGGGCTCGCTCCAACACCCCCGTCGGCGTCGGGATGCTGTGGGAGACAACTGAAGCTCTAATCTCTCACCTGAGTCCCTGCTCAAAGGTTCGCGCCTTGAAGAACGGGTCCCGTACCATGTCTGTAGAGTAGCTCAAGAGGTATGTGAACCTCACTGAGTACTGTGCCACCGTTATGTTACCCTACTGTAGATGCAGTAGCTCCTGAATACGCACCACTTGAAGGGTGGCTGGTACAAACTTTGCCCGGAATAGGCTCTCAAATTCTGCCCAAAGAAGTGTTACCTCGTCGTGCATCTGGAGCATCAGGATTCACTATATGCTTGCTACTTCATGAAGGAGGCTGGTATCAAGGATCACCATAAAGTCTGCTAGTGTCCCTACTAGCCTGAAGACTCTCACCATAGTCTCCATCCAATCCTCAGCTGCCTATGGGTCCGTCTCTCCCTGGAACCTTGGTGGCCTCTGGCGCTGTAACTCGTGGAGTGCGATCAAGCGGCATGCATCGCCTGCTACTGGGGCTGGTGGAATCGATGGACCAATGGGTGGTAGTACCACTGGTGCCTCCACTGGTGCCTCAACTGGATGAGAGACCTATACTGAGGCCTCATCTCTAGGTGTCCTGTCAGTACGTACAACTCTCGGGGCTCTAGCTGGTCATCCGTAGGGAGGTATCCTAAAAGAAATAGATGCGACACGATCAAAGACTAAACCTGGTGAGATGACCTAGTTTGAGCTGATTTAAAAGAAAATTTTGAAAACACACACACAATTAGTATTTTTGTGCACTGAGTTTGAAATTAGAGGTCAGGGTCCTGGTGTATGGATACATCGGCCGCCCGAATCAACACTAGACTCCATGAACTGAAAACCACACTTAGTACCCTTAACACTATTTCTTCACAGAAATAAAATATCAGAGTCCTATGTTCTGTGGTAGAACTGACTCCTCTGATACCAATTTGTCATGACCAGTCCTCGGGGCCCGTGCCGTGACTACCCCATACCCACCTTCCATAGGCCATGTCTAGAAACTAGCACCAAAGGTGTGAGTCCCGATAACTGGGAAGGTATTGACTTTATAAATCATAAACACATCCAACCAGAGTACAAGCGGAAGTAATACACTAATTACTGAAGAAAGTGATTAAGGGTAAATGGGCCAGAATACAAACCCAACTGAAAATTACAACTACAACTGAACGAAAGTACAACATTAAATCAAATATAATTCCCCTACCTCGATAAACTTGTTAGGAGTTCATTCGTCACGGGGAAAGCATTGCCACTCCATCAACGCCAAGAAGGAACCGTCATCGTTGGCGAGTTCCTCGCAATTGTATTTCCTCCCTTGATGCGAAGGAAGAAAAAAAAGAAGCGCGTCGTCGATCTTCGTGGAAGCGGCGTTTTTTGTTGAAGAAGCGTTGTTCTTCATCAGAGGGAAGTTCTTTCTTCTTCACACGAAAGCTCTCCCAAGAACTCTATAACTTCAGTAATATTTCTCCACACACCCAAAGCTCTAACACTAAATAATATCTCTTGATATTATTTTTATTCCCATCACAAAGAATTTAAAATTCAAAAACAAGCCACTTAATTAATTAAATGAAGATCATCTCATTAATTAGGGCATGTTGGCAAGAATTTAAGAGGGGAAGAGGAGGAGGTGAGGGGTCTCATAAATCGGAGTGTTGACAAAACTAAACAAGGGAGCTTTAATGTGGGGTTAATGAGAGTTATGGTGAGTTCACAAATTAAGAAGGGGGGTTTGAAGATTTTAAGGGAAGGTGAAGGGTTGGGGCTCGTGTGGGACCCACCTCACATTATCCTCACATGGGTAGTTAGGTGCTTGTGGGTCCCGCCCTAACTCCCCCATGTAGGATAAAACCACCTTAGATATAAAAAAATTGTTTTACAATTTTATTCATTCCTCATTTAATCCACAATTTTGAACTTCTCCACCCGTGCAAACACAACCTCAGCAAAGGTACCCTTAAGCAATTATCGGCGCTGTGAGTTCATCGGTACCCTCAGATTTCTATTCCGAGCACTGGTTCAAAAGATAGAAAAAACCACTCGTTCATTTACTGAATGCAGCTGAGCTAAACTTCGGAAATTGTTTCCGGGCACACCGGGCCTCGGAATCTGGTGCCGTCTGAAACTGCACACTCGTAAAATTCCAAAGAAATTAGGAGAAAACATTTCTTGAAATTTTCGGGTCTTTATAGAAGTCTATATCATAGTCCTATGTTATGATTTCATGAAATTTTCTATTTTAATTATTTATGATTCCTCTATCATGATCCCTAAATCATTATTCCATGAATCTTGATTATAATCTTTGATTTATAGGTTATGATCTTCTAATGTAATGATGACGGAATCATACCATTACACTCATTTAATGTTTACATATATCCTTTGATTAACCTTAATGATTATTTAATATTATCTCGTTCATATGTATCCCTTTCACATGTTATAAAGTAATATTTTAAGTAGGAGTACTAGAAGGGTTGATCTTAATCAGAGATTTTGAAGATATTTGACCAAATTAGCATAATGTTTTCCCAATTTTCAAAGAAAAATACTATTAATGTCCTCAAGAATGTAATTTTTTAATGTTATGAATATTAATAAAAAATTATGTGATATCCATGTATGTTAAGACTAGGTTGCTATAATTAGAATCAAAAGAAAGTTGTTTTTTAACCTTTTGAAACTAGGATGTGAAAAATTTGGTGAGATACGTTGGAATATTTCATAAGTATATGTATAGGGATGTCTCTAAGGATAAATATATTGATAGTTTAAATTATAGGTAGATGTATTGGAATATTGGTAAAGTATTGAGAGAGTTTTTTCTAACAAACTTCATCTATGTCTGGATACTAGAAGTGGATGTTTCTCCAGTAATTATTTACATATGCGTAAAAACCCTAAAAATACCATTTTGAGATTAACTCAATTAGGAACTGGTGTACAAAAACATGACTTACTACGCACCTAGTGTGACGCTCATTGGGGACACGCTTTGAAAATTCATCAACTATTTATGAAACACCGTGATAGGTTTAAATAAATGATGACTATTAAAGACCCATGATAAACCTAAGGTATAAAATATTAAACAGGGTGTCATAATTTACACATACTATAAATAATTTTTCATGATTATGTGGTTTTCCACCATGATAAGTGTTTCTTACACTATGATTTATGGTTTTATAATATAGATGGGACTATAAAGAACTGGGTTAACATTGAATGTGACAGATGCAGAAATTATATTTTTCTGAAAATAAATTTTTTGATAAGAAATATCAACAATATAATTTTTATTATAGTATGAGTATTGGTTATACTGCTAATGATAAAGAGGTTGTGAATGACATGTTAAATTTATGTTAATTCCTAACAATATTATTTACATTAAACATAATAATAATTACTAAATTGAGGTTATGGAACCTGATGACATGATTTGTATTTCATATTTTAGAAAATTGTAATTAAAGAATAATATGAAAAAGTTTAATCAATTGTTTCAGAAAGAAATTTGACGAATGATGAATTCATGTTTTTGAATTCAATGATTATGATTTATCAAATAGGAAATATATATTTTTTCTATAGACATTTTAAGTAATGATTGAAAAAGATTTGTTGAATGGTTTTGAAGAAATTAAAAAATAATATAATTGAAAGGTAATATTTTTATTAATGGAAGGTAACCCTTAATGCGTTCATGAGGATGAGAAAATGATATGTATTAAAAATAAAAATATGATGATATGGAAAATGTAAAATTCGATAGTATTTATGACCTTAAAACTATTAATTTTTTTAAATCAACTTTGTTATCATGAATGAAAATTAAAAAATTTTTGGATTTAAGGAATATATCTAGTAATCTTTGCAATAATATGGAATTCCTTTTTTAATAAGGTTTTATGGAATTTCATTTTTTTGTTATCCTTATTCAGGTTATTCACACGTTTTGTATGTTATATATAAGATATACTTTATGATATATGGGGGATTAATGCTAAGATATTTTTTATAAATATAGTGACATTTTTTCTAATGATTAGATTTTCATATTTAGGAAGGATAATAAGGGTAACCATTTATGGGATGTTTAAGATAAATATCAGATGAAAATTGTGATATGATAGTATTATCTAACCATTTAAGGATTTATGTATATTAGATAACATGTGATGACCATTTAAATTTGATAATTACTAACTATAGATTAAATGACTTGTCATCCATTATGGAACATATGATCTGTTAGTGCTTCAAGAATAACAAATTAATCTTCTTTTTTGGGGAAATTATATGATGTCAGAATTGGTCATCGTACAACCAAAGGGAGATAACATGCTGAAATCAGGTAATGAAATACTCCTTTTAGTGTTCATAAACTTTAGAAAAATCATCTTGAAACTAATAATGTCATATTAGTACATTCATTTATGAGGAATCCAATGGTCCCTTAGATCATAGAATATTTATGGATTTTTATCATTAAAATACTCTTAGCCATGTTATATATCACACTCGAATAGAAATTGAATGTTAAATTTCACTTCCATGAATACGATTTCACTTCCAACCAATTTTATCATATTTGGAAACCTAGTTATGTGATACACTAGGTATTAGTTATGCTTAAAACCTTATCTTTTTAAAGGAAATTTAATATATAATTTATACAATATTGTTTTTATAAATGGAACATTCATGTATTAAACCTTCAACAACCTAAATGAATTCAGAGGATGAAATTAATTTTATGGTTGGTATAATGTAACACCCAAAGATTTTGTGTAATATTTTCTTTTAAAATTTATTTAATATTTAAAAAGAATCATGTCATGAAAGAATTAATATAAAATTTTTTATATGAATGTACAATGTTTTTTATTTCATTATATGCAAAACTATTTTATTTTATTGGTTACATTCTAACCATGTTAATCTTTCTCTATATTCAACACCAACTTGGCTTGTATTATACACTTGGCTTGAATTATATGCAACACCTATTTTTTAAGAAATAACATTTTTTATTTTAATTATTTAGAGGTGATTTTTATATTATAGTTGTCAGAAAAAGTATTATGAATAGTAATACCTAATTTTTAAATATTTATTTATAACGGATTTATATAAATATAACATATGGCTGAAAATAAATAAAATTATTTTTGAAAAGTGTTCATATGTATGAAATAATATTTTTTAAAATAATAAATTTTTATTTCCTTCTCTAAACAATACAAAATAAAATTCAGAAACCTTTTGAAATTTAATTTCATAAAATATACCTCATTTTTGAATTTATAGTATCAAAATTAGTTTATGATAAATTTCATGGATTTTATTATAAAACATTATTTTGCAGGAATAGTAAAAAAATAAATAATTAAAATTAAAAACATCATTTTTAACTAATTTATATATATATATAGTTAAATAATATTTTAATGTGTTTTTAAATTATAATTATTTAAATTATACATAAATAAATATAATATGGGTGAATGTATTAAATTTAAAATATAAACATTATATATAAACCTTGCAAACTTTTTGACATTTCTCCTTAAAAAACAAGTTGTCTCGCCGCATCTATGGGATTAACATTAATTAATTTTAGAAACATTTTTTAATTGAATTTGGGAAAATGTATATGAAAATTTATAATTAGTTTGAAATTTTGTTACTAATAGGATCATCTAATTTTTATGACCAAAATGTTTAGTGAAAGTAATTATTAATTACAGTGATCAAGGTAAAAACATGCTAACTTAATTGTTAATCTTATAATATATGGTGTATAAATGACACAAAACGTATGAAATTTCCCTTTAATTGACATCGTATGACCCTCAACACCTTGTTATAGAAATTTATGAGCTATTGGGATAACATTCTATGAATGTTACCGATATTATAAGACATGTAAGAAAAATGAAAAAAGGAACATCATTACCTTAAACACTTATAAATATTTGTAGTATGGGCGAAGCTACATGGTTCTGGTTGTAAATATTATTTGGAAATATAAAATAGTTTTTATACTAATAATTTATAATTAATTTTTAGAGATGTAATAATTACAATAAATTCTTATTAAACTCCAATGTAATGAAAGTTTAGATAATAAATATATAAAATAAATAATATTTAATTAAATGATTTAAATTTACAAAAAATATTATCTTCACCAAATTATTTTTCATGTGTTAAAAAATATGAAATATGTAATATTAAAGGTATAATTGAGGTAATATATATAAAATATTGACACACAAATAGTAGAAATGTTGTTATCATTTTTAGGGTTAAATTAGTGATTTATCGCATTACATGTGTTTCTGTTAAATTTAATATCAATCACATATAGGATTTTAATTTTATAAATAATATGTAATATTTATAATATGTTTTATTAAATTGTATTTCCAGCATAAATTTATTTTATTCTAAGTGGATTAATTAAACTGGTTATAAAACTACTCTAAAAAATGAAAAACCATAGTGCAAAAAATAATTAAACATAATGGCAATGGTATAAACGATAAAAAAATATTTGATTTTTGAGTGGTGTGAGTGTGGATAGAACATAAATACCATTTAATTAATTATTATTCATTTTGTAAGCACATGATATATGTTAGACCTCCCAATAGTGTTTCCCTTTTTATATGTACAAGAAATTCACTTCCCCTCTACTATAAAAAGTCATTCACCCTTTGCCTGGAATGTGTTAAAGATGGGTTTTTTAAATTTATAAGATATGTATGAACTAATAATTATAATTTAATTATAATATACATATACATATGTACATATATTTTATTTATACTTCTATAAATATTATAAAAAACATAACTTCATTCGTTGCATTTTTTTATAAATATGATAACTTCGTTTGATGATGTGTGTACTACTGCCCCATCAGTGGGATGTGATTCTCTCAAACATTTCATGGAATGTGTTAAATATGGGTTTAGTAAATGTATATGATATGTATGACTCAATTATTATAATTTAATTATAATATGCATATACATATATACATATTTGTTTTAATTCAATACGACAATAAAACGGAAGCATCATTCATTTGTATGTACGACCTCCCATCTCCATGAACAATATATTCCAGTTCATATTTATATCTTTATAGATTGTTAAAAATATTTATATAATGAATAATATATATATATATATATATATCATTTTTAAATTCTTTTAATAAGTAACTCATGATATATGTAATAGGATAAAGAATAACAAGTCAAATTTTTTTGAAATACATAGCAGATATTACCCAAAACGTAACATTAACATAGAATTGTTAATAAACAGGTCATATAAAGTCATAATGAAAACATATAAGGTATTAGGTATAATAATTTGGTTTTATGATATATTTATATTAAAATTATATTAATTACACATGATGTTTGAATGTGTACATAGAAATACAAGACATAAGGTATGGGTTTTCTCATCCCACATTTTCTATCCATGAGACACATGCCAAGTTAACCACATGTTTCATTTGTGTGATGTATATAATACCTATGAATATATTATATGATAAATACAACACAAAATATTGTTATTGACATATCAATTTTATGATATTTCTTTAATGGGATATATGGTTCAAAAGTAACCAAATTGGTATGGTTCTTTTGTCTCTTGTTGCCTACTTGGAGACACATGTTATGTCATGCACCTATATTATTATAGGAAGTGTGTATATATTCCTTTGAAATTTTATACCATTAATATTATTATTTTCATTATATTATAATATTCATGTAATTTTATTCTCTCTTGGTGATTATTATTTAAGGTTTTCAATGTGGAAACAGTTTATTGCAACAATCTCATAGTTCATTACAATTTTTTATGATTATGATTCCATAAATAGAATACTATGATCCATAACTAAAGATATCGTTGTACATATGTTATTCAATTACTATTCATGTTATATCCACTTAATTGTGTCATTTTTTTAACACTTTTGTACTTATGATAAATAATAAAATGTTTTTTTAAATCTCATTTTCTTCTCCTTTGCTTGAAAATAATTCTTCTTTCAAAATAGTGTCTTCAAAAAAGATTCTAAAAATTGATTTTTGATTAAAATGTTTATGAAATTATTTTACAAAGATATTTCAAATAAAAGGTTTTCATTTTTGTTTCAACATTTCATTATGTGTTCCCTATTTTATAAACGTAAAAAGTTTTTCAAAATGATTTGAAGCTTCCTTTATATGTTTTCAAGGGTATTTTGAATGAAAATGGGTTTCAAAAGATTTTATGTTTCTAAAAAAATAACAATGAAAGAATATTCTCATCTAGAAAAGTTTTAGAGGTTTTCAAAATACTTCATTATATTACATTCAAGTTGGTTTTTAATGAAATGTATTTTGAAAATGATTCATGTTTTAACATTTTATTTGTAAAGAAAAATTATTTTCCATATAAAATTTTCCAAGTGATATTTTAATATAATTATCCATCTATGGTTACATTATTTCATAATTTATGATATAAATGATATGTGATCCAAGGGTACCATGAATATTTTTCTCTAAATGGTAATTATTTTTATGGAATGATATCTATCAAACTCATTTTGCTTCCATGGGTTATATGCTTATCTAACACACTAATATTCAAAGGTTATGCTTTTATGAAATGGTTATGAAACCAATTTATTTTCCACCAATTATGATGTTATTAAATTTTTATGATACCCAATTAATTTCAGGGGTTATAATATAATTTTTTATTAAACCCACCTCATTTTATGGGTTAATATGATAAATTTGTTATCATCTTGTGAAACATGTATTTATAATTTTATTATGTGATGGGTTAGAGCAATATCTCCCACAAATAAATTGGGTAAGGATTTATATCTCATTAGATACTTATTGGAAACAAGCCATCATGATTGATCCACAATGGGAAACAACTGTTTCCTAATCCAAAATGAGAAACATGTGTGTCCTAATCCACTATGGGAATATGAGAAAACCCGATCCACAATGAGAAGAATGGGAAAAACAATCCACTATAGTAAAATTTGGATACCCAATCCCTTTTAAAGGAAGGTAATTCTATTGGTGAGGGTGTTATTTCCTGCCCAGTATGTGTAGTCACCATGAATTTTCCCAATATGTTTTGTAAATGAGCCTTGACTTTTAGGGATTTATTTTAATGAATGAACCTAATTAATGTTCCCAATGTTATGTATGCATATTGTTTCATATCTATTAGTTTATGTGAGGGACTTATTTCATGTCCTTAACTAAGTGAGTGAACCTATTTCTATTTGAATATGTTCAAAATTTTATAAGCTAATGTTTATGCCATAACTTTATATTTTATTCCAATGTTATGTTCTCACAACTGATGATATTTGTATTATTTATGATTATTGTCTTATCAAATACTAATAATTAGTCCAATAATCATCATTATGATCTTTTATATGATTACTATGATCATCCAATGTTATAATAATGTTCTCACAACCTTATTCTAATGTTATTATTATATAACTCCCTTGATTGCCCTTATAGAGCATCTGAACTCACCTATTTCTTATGTTTCCTTTTACCATGTTATGAAGAATGGTTTTAAATAGTTTCAACTAAAGAGGAAGATCTATATGGGTGATGTTTAATTTCATCCATCAAATTAATAGAATGTGTTTCCAGTTTCCAAAGACATTATACAACTATAGCCCTCAGAAATGTATTTTTTTAATGTGTTTAATTTTCATAAAAATTGATGTAATATCCATGTAAGTTAAGGAGATTTAACTATAAGAAACCTCCAAATCCATTGTAGAAATCATGAGATTATTCTATCACTACTTTTTTGGTGGATCATGAAAACAATGTGGTGACATTCACACTTATTATTCATTCAATAATATATTATTTTCTATTTGATATTGGTTATATGAATTGTTTATTATCATTAATGGTTACAATAAATATTCGTAATCCACATTTATATATGGTGATTGAGTTATTGGAGATAACACAACATTAAACAATCATCATATCTCAAGTATTTAATTATTCTATAATTTGAATTTATGGAAAAAACTTATTTGATAGATTTTTTAAACATGTGTTAGTATAATTTTATGAATTACAAGGCTTGTAGTAGAATTCTTATATCTAATATCAATGATCAAATAAGGGTGATCAATTTCAAAATATGAATCCATCAGTCATTTATACAAAATTATAGGATAAATGATGAATCTTTATTGGAAAATTATTTTCAAAAATGGATATTTTTACCTTATAAGAAATAATATATAGTTGAAATGATTGAGAAAATAGGAAGGGTCACCCTAGATGATATTCCCATTTTGAGGTAAGATATGAATGTGTTCCCTAAATATTTTCATGGTCTCCCTATTGATTGAGTGGGTGTTATCAATATAGAAATTATACTCAGAGTTTTTTTATTATCAATGAGTTCCTGAAAATATCCCCAATTGAACCAAAATATATTTTCAAGAAAATTTAGTGTAAAATATAAAGGGTTTAACATTCTGTAGTGCTTCTCTATGGAGTTATAAAGTCCAAATTATTATTCAAACATATGGTTCAATGTGTCTCTACATAAATTATTATGACCATAACTAATTAAAGTTAATTAAATAGTATAATTAATCATATATTGTTTTCTTATTTGATGAACTATACAGGGATCAGTTTTTCTCAAAGGTGGATCATTTATTATGTCACCATCGACTAAAATTGATGGAAGATATTCCATTGTTTCCCTTTAACACAATATATATTCATTATGAGTTCATTTTTATGAATTTAAGACTTATTAATTCTCTATAAATATTCATGTACTTGATAAATAGAGTCCTTATAGATTTTCCTTGTAATTTTATGGTTCCTTTTATCGATTATATTTACATATACTTTAATGGAAAAGAGGAAGATGAAAATAATTTGATAACTATTTTGATGACTATTTGAATGGAAAGGTTATATGAAATGTATTGTAAATTTGACTTATAGTTAGAGTATGATACATTATATTGGATATGTTATCATAGAAAATGGTATATAATTTGATCATTCAAAATCAATGTTAATAGGGGAATGACTTGGAACAAAATATATAAATTGGATAGATAATGTTATAGTATTATTTAGTTTCTTTGAGTAGATTTCAAGAAAGTTGTCTTTATTTTAAATCCCACTGACAAAGATAACTAAAAAGGATAAATGTTTTTATGGATAGATGAACATGAATGGAACTACAAGTAGTTTCCAAATAACATAATCAACACACCTATATTTATAATAAATTTAACATATGAAAGATTTTTTATATACAATGATTCATAGAAAAGGTCCTATATAATATAATCATGAATAATTATAATGTGATAAGACATGGAAAAATATAATTACAGTTTCATGAGAAAAACTACTCAATGAATAGTCTCTTGGAAATTGAGGAAGTCAAAAAATGATTGAATAAGTCCAAATCGATTCAGTTTCACATTATAGTGACATAAAATCAACAGAATAGTTATTCTAATAATCACCAATGAGACCTATATTTTGAGGTTAGAGGTAATGTGTTACTTCATATATCTCGATGGAGAATAGTCATGGGATTTTGTAAAAAATAGAATTATTTTTTCGAAACACAATATCACCTTCATAATTCATGACTGCTTAAGATCTTTTGTCTATATACTAACATTCCCACCCAACCAATATCATGTACATGATTTTTTACATGTATTTATCTTGGAAAAATATTTATTAAATCATTTTCAAGTATTAAACCTTGAATTTTTAGAGTTGGAAATGACCGATCTTATGAGGACCAAATGGTGGATATCTACGATCATAGAGACAATGTTATATAGAACAAGGAAATTATCCATGAATATACACACTAGAGAAACTAAATGTACTATGAGTAAAAATTAAAACCGTAGGATTTAGTGATTCATAAATACACTCTTCTATTTTATTTATATATTTTGTATTGAAATTTTGATGATGAAATTCATAATAGGTGGAAGAATTAAACAAAAACAACTTTCATTATTTGAAATTTTCATAATTAAAATTTATGTGTATCATATTTAAGTAAATAAAGAATATAAAATTTAATAACCACATAAAAAAAATAATATTTTACTTCATCCATACATGACATTTAATTTCAATGATAAACACACCCCATAAAATTAAAAATACTATAATATATAAATAAAAAAAATTATAACTAAACTATAAGTTTAAATAAATTTTAATGTTGTCTCACAGAATTTTCAAATACATTGAAAGCACATTAAACGGTAAACAAATATTATAATTAGGTTTTTAAAGTGAAATATATATCAACATGATAATAAATTTAGTAATTTCACGATTAATGAAATAATGTGTGTCTATATAATGTTAGAAATTATATAGCTGTTGATAATTTTAATGATACAATAGTCACCAAACCATTTTAATATAAACCCAATCATATTAATAGTAAAATTATAGTTAATATAAATGATGAATAAACAACAACGTAATTTATATAATTAATTAAATATTTAAATATCCATGCCATAATAACTATAAATAATTACTCAATAAATAAATCATAAATTAAGTACAAGAATACAATTTATGTAATTATTTTTTATAATATTAAATAAAATACTAATTTTTAAACCATAAATAAATATAATAATTAAGTAATTTATTATTTTATTTAGGGAAAAGTATGAAAATTTTTAATCATCACATAAAAATTATGTAAACGTTATGTTTTTAAAATTTTTATAATTAGGAAAATACTATAGTGTAAATTCAAATATGAAAAAATATGATATTTTACTTTTAATGTAAAATAGATGACTAACTACACAATGGATGATATATGCAGCCATTACCTCAACATATCACACAAAAATTACATTAAAACTGATAAATCAACACCACATCTATACCAAAACCATAATCTCCTTAATATTCCATTTTTATTCCAAATTCACTCTATTAGATCCATTATCTATGTTATATATGTTATTGTCTTAATAAAAGGGAACCATTTTAATGAATATATCGATCAAAAAATAGTTTTCCCATTGTTTCATATAATAAATAATATTAAATCATTTTTTTTCATTTCATTTCTCTTATAAAACATTATAAATAATAAAAATGAGATTCATATTATTAAAAAATTAAATTATAATACATTAATAGATATTTCAAAAAATTAAATTCACAAAATAATTTTTTTTAAAAATATTTTTATTTTTGGTATATCCACCAATAATGATGTTATTTATAGGAAACCATTAAAATTTTCAAGAATGGTAATAATTATAAATTTTATGGTAAAATATTAATATAATAACCATAATAAATTATGTTTTATGTATTTAAATTTTTAAATAATAATTACATTAAACAACACCAATAAAGTAAATCATATCATGTAAAACAACCTAAATGAACACACCATCAAACAAAAACACTTATATTAGCTGAACAATGACTATGTTTGAGTAAATTTTATCATTTTAAACAATTATAAAACTATGAAAAATATAGAATCAATATCAACACACTTATATATTTCAATAATTATTTGTGGAGAAATTTTACCATTTTTGATAAATTGATGCATCTATAGAATTATATATAAATCTCCATTAAGACAATAGATAGAAACATCATTATTTGATGATATCATTATAATTATCATTAAATAATAATAATAATAAATCTTAAATTATAATTAATGTTTCTAAAATATTAATATAATCCATTTAATTTAATTATTCTATATGCTATGCAATTGGATCATATCAAGTTTGGATTCAGGATATTGGGGGTTTCCCCTCACCCTCTTTCTTTTAGGTAATTTTCTCTACCTACCTCTATCTCTTATTCTATTTATATTATATATATATAAAATTATTTTAGTTTCTATATATATGATTCCCCTATATATACTAAATCTATTGTATCTCTCCTTACTAGAGATATCAATGTTTTGGATGTTCCTTTCCTAATATCTCCTTTGTAACAAGACCAATTAAATGAAACATTTTATTTTCATACTCATATTTCATGTAACTACCAATAAAAATATTGTATTATCAATTATTTATAAAAATTATATTTATTATAAAAAAGTCTTGTAATATTTATAGTTTTGAGGAAAACGATATGCTCTTCTGATATTTAATTAAAATTCACCCATTCATAAAACATTGTTTATGATGTTTATTTTTATATCTATGTCTTCCTACATTCATATTATTTTTACCTTCATGTAATATAAATAATCATTAACTATTTTTATAAATTCAATTACTTAATTATACATTTCCTTAGTCACATTTTTCTTGGAAAGATTTAGGATATACATATTGGTTTTATTTTGATATAGTATTGTGTAACTCATTTACATCTACTGGGGAATTCACATGTTTATGATTTATCTTGGAATTCATTCTATATGGGACACATAATAATTATTTATTGTCAATTTATTGGTGGGTTAAAAATTATTTTTCACCCAAATTGATTGGGTGATTCTTTTATCTCATGAGATACCATTTAAAGTTCATTAGAAATTAGCCTAGAAAAATATGTTATGATGTCCAGGTGGAGAGCCAAAAAATAGTTTATTAATATATTTATTGTTTAGAATAATTCTCATGATCCTCATGATTGAATATTTCTTATAATACCATTGATTTTATTTCATTCTTCTCTTTTACTTCATATGATTCATCTATTTTATGATTCCATTATTGATAATTTATATACCCCTTTATATTTTTATTATCCCTTGATGGGAATTTATTTACATTTATTCTTTATATATGTACAATGGATATACCATTCTATTATAGTATAACTATGATATATAAAGGTTAATAATTAATTTATAATTGAAATATTATGTAGTTGGTCAAATAATGATTAATCTAATCTCAAAATGAAAAAATGATCCCATGATTTCATGGTGTTATTTTTAATTTATAATACAAATTATGTAATATTACATATAAGAGATTTATATCATTATATATTGTATTAGAGAAATATATAATTATTTTTTATATACTAGTTTAGAGAACCTAATATAAAATATAGAGAAAATGTATTTTATTTAACACTATAGATGCATATCCTAGTTTGTATAAACCATTTATGACTTTTTCCTTCCAGGATCATAATTTTAATATTATATACTTATTATATTCAGTATTCACATTACTATAATTTATTTATTTTTGTAAATTTATAAAAATTAGATGAAACATTTTAAGAACTATTATGTTAGAAAATGTGATGATTTCCCTCATGAGATGCATAATGTAATGGGAGTGGGATTGAAGAACATCAAGGTAGTACTTGATCAACTGACTCCAGTTATGAATAAAAAAATAAACCATATGGGACAAAATAGTTTTACCACGATGTATGAAACTATGGTTGAGTTTTTATTGTGACTAAGACCTAAATACTTTTTACAATAAATAGATTTGTGAATCATGGAGAAATGATCTTATTCATTGATAAGATGTTCATTTAACTCAAGTACTCTAAGAAATTGAATTATATATTTCCCTTATATCACATAGAAAGAGAACATAATCTATTTTAGATAATGGAAAGGAATAAAAAACAAAGGATAAAATTAAATCTATGAATATGAATGAATTTTAAAATATATGTTTCAATATATACATTATTTTAAAATATTAGGTAAAATGGAAAAATAATTTTTTAGGATTATAGAAAGGGGGATGAATCAATTAGGTCTTATGATGAAAAATTTCCTATGTATTACAAGGTATACCTCATGATTTTTTTAAACCCCAAATGGTTAGTTAACCACATCATTAGTGGTATAATTTTGAGTGATTTAAAATAATTTGGGATTCAATACATTGATTGAATGATCCCATATTTTTTCATGTATGAGTCTCTCTGAGTATTTAATTAAACATACTTAAGTTAAAGTTTGACTCGTATTTAAAACATGGTCATTGTGTATTCATAATTGATGTCTATTTTTATTAATAAAAATAGTACTGGGTGGTGAGGAAACCTACAAAAACAAGAGAGGAACCATGAAGAGAGCCCTTTTTGTGAAATTTACTTAATTTCCAGGGATGTATTTTTTTAAATAACTAAGTATGTGTAAATGGTTTAACTATTTCAATGGGTTCTTAGTATGTTGAGAAACCCTATATGGTTTTCTGGTCAATTTTATAAGTAAAATGAAATTTTAACCATATTAATGGAATTTATATGTCATGTAAATGTTCTACACATCATATAGTGTTTGAGAGAATATAATATTCCTTCAGGGAGATTGTTTTTTTAGAAAATCTCACAGAAAATAATTATATGCTATGTAATTATATTATATGAAGTGTAATTTTCTGTCATATAATTTCTAGCTGTGTCATGTGGTGTATTTCATTTCTAATGCATGTGAATATTTATTCACTCTGCCCTAGTGACACTTCTAGGTGGATTTTAATTGCCTACCATGATTACAAACGTATCGACCCTGTATTATAACCTTGGTAGATAGTTTTGGTTAGGTTTTCCCTTCAATCATTTGGTTCTACAACCATTACCGTAAAATTTATTGAACATGAGTGTTTATTGTTTTTAATATGATCTATTTTTAAATATTAACCTTATTATGATCATCTAATCATTCTTATCCATGGGAGTTTTCTATTGGAACAGTTATTTGATCATCCTCTAAAGGTAGGTTCTGTAAACCATAACCCTATTGCTTGATAATTCTCCTGTTTGTACAAAATATAGATTATTCAAAACATATAGTATTCTAAATAAAATAAAATTATGAGTGGTATTTATTTATTGGAGTCCCTTTGGATCCATTTGGTTATTGGTCTCACTTATGAATACCAATCGGGAGAGAGAACCCCTAATTATAAATGAATAGATTACTGGATAAAAAAATTCATAGAATGAAATGGGATTTGTGTGATTACTTGATATACATTAACCTTCAATCAAAAGTGACTTAAAAGTTATTGGATTAAGAACAACTGATAAATGAAATGTTTAAATGAAGGATAAATGGTCATTTTCATTATTAACCATTGAGATTGATGATGTGATATTGTGATATCTGTTTTTCTATGATATGTGTATTGATTATATATTGTAATTATTATATAGGAATTGGCCCATTTAATATTTTTAATGGTTATAAAGGGTGTTGGACCAGTTACACATCCTGAAATTATTATACAACACATTTTTCCTAGTGATTAAAATTGAAATTTTATATACCTAGTTTTACCTTGATATCCTGGAATGCATATATTTTGGAATTGTCCATGATAAATTATGAAATTCATATATATTGGACTATTTCTGAAGAAAAATAGACATTATTATATTCCATTTTTGGACCTAACATGCGATGAAATGATTATATACTGGGATTGGCCTTGATTAAGGGTTGAAATTCCTATATAGAGAGTTTTATCCAGGACTTGTGTGATTTATTACTTGTTTATATGGTTATGTTTAACCATGCATATATGATAATGGTTTAAATGGTTGTGATACATGATCAGAGACATTCTATTATAGTGTTTATGTGGGTTATATTTTACCAATGTTATGTGGTTATGGATTGAATGGTTGTGAGACATGTTTAAAGATATTTTGGTAGGGTTCCAAATAAGGTTGATGTGGTATTAAATTAATTGATTGATTAATTATTACACTTGTTTATTTCATTATTTCAAACACTTGTAATGAAAATAGTTATGTTTAGAAAAATTGGTGCTTATCTAATCTATTATAATCACACCTTATTTGGGATTCCATTTGGTACCAGAGCATAATACATGGATCTTGGTTTTTAAAAGGGTAAATGACCATGTTATTGATTGTTTTCTTACAAGATGAGATGGGGTTTGGATATAGGGCCAACATGGTATTTGAGACCAAGGTCTTTTTAGTCTACTAGTATTTCATTTTTTATTACATATATCATGACATTTAGTTATATTCTTTCATGTCATTATATTATCCCTTTATTATTATTGGATTATTATTTTTTCCACTCTATTATATTATTTCCATTATTCTCAACACTCTACTATTTATTCACCTTTTTATATTTCTTATTGACTCTATGTTGTAACTCAATAACTAGAGGGAATACTCTCCCTACTACTAGTCAATAGCCTCTGACATATGAGGAGACATTCTTGAGGTCTCATAACCAACCTGTTTTGACCACATGAGGGAGTGGCAGATTAGAGATCTTAAAAATAGGTATCAGGGCACACGCGGATTCTTTTATGTTTATGTGCTATTAAAAAAAGGTAGAAATATGAATAAAATATTTTAGAACATTATAATGATCTTGTTTATGGGAGTATCTGACCCATTTATGGGGGAAACCTGAGTTCCTAGGTGTGGATTGTTCGTTAGGGTTTTCTCTCATTACAGTTGATGCTATTTCACCTTAGGTGATTCACATGTTATGTGAGGTTTTTGTTTCATGATATTATTGATTAAGGATATTTATTTTCATGGATCTATATGGAGAAGGATGAGTATGAATGCATCATAATTTGAACATAGGAAAAAATATTGAAATGAATTATTCCAGTTAGGGACATATTTATTGCATGTGATATATACTTGGCTATTAAAACAATGATATCAAATACATGTCATATATGATAAATAAAATGAAATAAATTAACAATGTTGTCATGATAAAACACTTGTATGCCATGATTAATGAGTTATAGTGCTAGTGGTTCTTTTTTGCTATCACCTTTTGAGGTTTTCCCTATTGTCATTGTAAGGGTTCTTAGGATTTTATTTTATGTTAAAAGAAAATTACACCTATTTATATTCCATTTGAGATTCAAGAGAGCGGAAATTAGTTGAAATCAAATAAATTAGAACTAAATATTCATGTAGAACCTTAGGATATGATGTGTGTTCACATTTGATTTATTTTTTTGAGGGTTATGTTATATATAGAATATAGAATGTTCATTCGTAGATTTTGATGTCTGAGCTAATGAGAGAGATTCAGCTGTAACATCAACATATATTATCTAGGGAGGTAGGGTCCCAGGTAGTTGGGTTATTTATTGAGTAAGTCTAGCTAATCTTTACATATCATGAGAAACCTATAGATTGTATGGTAAATATTTCTGCATATATGCATTGTGGACCCATCCAGAGTGGGTGGGAAATTATTGTACAAGAAGATAATTTGGTGGAATTATCTTGGATTGAATTCGATATGAAGTTATAGAGCCATTTCTATCCTGATACATTGGGGTATGAGAAGGATCATTTGTTTATGTTCCTAACATTGAAGGTAATCCCAGTTTTGGAATATTCTAAGAGTTTCACTGAGTTCCAGCACATTATACCATATTTGGAAGATGATATGATCTCTTGGAAAAGATGTTTTCTGAAGGGTATTCAATATGAGATATGATAATAGAAGAACATGTTTTGTCTAACCATTTTTGTATATGTGATGAATTAGGAACTCATCGTAGAATGGAATCTAGGAGAGGCTCTCTGTAGTTTCCAGTCAACTTCAACAGGGAAAACAATGAACTATTCTTCCTGTAGAAAGAAGCATATTTAAGATAATTTTATCCAATAAAACTATTGAAAAAAATAAAGTATGTGGGAAGCCATACCATGATCTTTTTCCATTGTAGTTCTATTAGAATGTCAGTATGGAAAAAAATGTCCTTAGTTTCCAAACAATTCTTAGATGTTTGATGATTGAGGGTGATTGGGCCACATAAAGAATTTTTTAGGGGAATGCAGTAGTAGAGAAGTAGTTGGGGAAGAAGACATGTACTGGAGTATCTTACGGACTCAACAACTCCTTATCATATATGTAACTAGAGTTCCATAAGGAATTAAAGTTTAGATAGGGGATTCGGTACCCCTCTGCATGAACGATAGTACCAGGAAGAGGGTATAACACAAGGGAGTTAGGCTGGAGCCTATGGTAGAGTGGTTGTTTAGCAATAGGTTTTTTTTGATTTCTATAACTATTATCGATGGAGTACCATCTATGTCTAGGGGAAATCTACTTATGTCATCGACCCTATCCTGGGTTTTGACATAGATATAGGAATTTTATTTCTTTTTATCCACTATTTTTGTAAATTTTTTTGACTTTAATGTAGAACTATTATATTTTTTTGACTAATAGAACACCAATGCGAGTGTAGTTAGAGAATTTGTGAAGTTTAAAAGTTCATTATCAATATATTGTAGGTTATTATTTCATTTTAGAACTGTTTATCTATGAAATTACATCTTTTGAATTTATTCTTGTAATTGATTTGATGGATCTATACTAGGTTCATATGAATTGATATTGTAGGAGGTAACATTTTTATCTCTTGAAGGAGGTAGCTATTTTAACCAGGGTTATTGGGATCATTAGGTTGGTCGTGAAAGGCCAATTCAATAAAAATTTGACTATATCACAGCTCTGGTAGCTGGTCGTATCTAGATAGTGGTAGAATGCAACAATATTATTTTGATCTAGTGGTAGACCATTGTTAGAATTTATGTCTTGATGATTTTTATGTCTCACTGTCAGAGTAGATGATTGAGTTTATGATCTCGTTGGTTCCTAGAGAAGAGGCGGTTTATATCCCGTCTTATAAAATGGGACCATTATAGCTTCATGATTTGAATTTCCAATTGGATGATCTGGAATCTAATGGTTTCATATGGGCTAATATATCTCTTTATGGTTCTCCAGTTCTATTTTACGTGAAGGAAGATGATAATTTTCACTTATTTGTATGTTATTGGATATTGAAAAGGATTAAAGTAAAAGACTGGTATCCCATTCCATGCATTGATGATATTTTAGATCATTTAAGGGAATATAATTTCTTCTAAAAGATCAATTGAGATCTGAAAACCATCAATTATTTGTGATAAAAATAGACAAAACTCGTACAACCTTTAGGATTAGGTATTACATGAATGAAATCACGGTGATATTGTCAGGTTTGAATGATTCAATGGTGGTATTTATGGCCTTGATGAATAAGATCTTTCATCATTTTTGTACCATTTTGTGGTTGTTTTTTCTATGAAATCTTAGTGTACTCCCAGTTTCCAGCAGATCATGCCCATCGTTTTGATATCATATTGTGTATATTGCGAGAGAATCATCTTTACTCCAAGCTATCCAAATGTAGTTTTTGGATGGATAAATTCAACCTTTAGGGCATTAAATATCAGTGAAATGAGTGTAAGTGGACCCAAATATAGTTCCAACTATTTTATATTGGGAGAATCCTTTGAATTTCTTCATGATTCAGAGAATTCTCAATTTAGAAGGTTATAATCTACATATTATAATGGAATTATCCCATCCAGATGCACCAATGTTAGGGTTGACCAAAAAGGGAGTGAATTATACTAGGTCATATTATTATAGGAGATATATTTAGGTGTTGAATGGAATGATGACTTAATTTCCTATCCACAAATTACATATTCTAGGTAAATCATATACCATGTTCTGAGACACATCCAAAGATGGACAAGGAGAAGTACTAATGTAGTAGGATCAAGGGGTTGTTTATAGTTCCAGCTAGCTGAGAATGATTGAGATTAATTATCATACTCATGATTTGGGGTTATTAGTAGTTGTACTTGCCTTGAGATGCTGGAGGCATTATCAAATGGACAAGAAGTATGTTGTATAAACGGACCATAAGAGACTTAGGTACCCTTTTCCTAGTGGGACCTAAACCTCGGTAGATGAGGTAGGTTGAGTATCTTCACTCTTTCGACTTAGATTTGGATTATAAACTAGGAAATTGAAACATTTTTGGAAATGTGTTGACCCAAAATAAAAAAAAGAAGTAGTATAACAGTCTTGTAATGTGTGGAAGATAATAGCTCTCCTTGTAAGAAAGAATCTAGATTTTCAGGAGTGTTTAAGATGAGTAGAAATTACTTTAAAATTTGATATACCCATTATTTTGGATTGGATTAAGACCTAGATGTTACCCAATGAAAATGGATTAATTTTTAGAGATAACTTATATAGTGGATGACATCATCAGGATGGTTTCATGGTAGTGGTAAATATATTCTCTTTTGTGGATGAGTATGTGTTCCGAAGGGAATAAGAGAGGAACTGATGAGGGATTTTAATTTTTCTATAGGGGTAGTACAACCTATATTGACAAATATATATCTTGATATCCATTGGCAATACTGGTAATCATGATTGAATAAAGAGGTAAAAGGAATTGTGGTGGTATGTTTCATTTCTTAGGAGGTGAAAGTCAAGCATACGAGGTTAGGTGGGATTTTGAAGCCATTTTCTCATTCTAGAGAGAAAATGTGATGATGGTACAATGGATATTGTGATAATATTACCTTAGAAAAACCCTAATAATTATGCAATATGGGTGATTTTGGAGCAACTAATGAAGGTAGATAGCTTTATTCATATTAGGGAAACCATTATAGTTGAGGATTTGGGAAGACATTACGAGCATGAGGTAGTTTAGTTCCATGGTGTTCTAAGGATATTGTTTCATATATATAACCTCATTTACCAGTTAAATTTTCAAAGGGTCTTAAAAAGACATTAGGATTGAAGGTTATTTGGAGTATGTCCTATCATCCCTAGACCGATGGTCAATATGATTAGACTTCCCAGGTTATATTGGATATTTTGAGATCCTATATCATAGATTTTGGTGGTTTGTGGGAGCATAATATGGTAATTGTGTAGTTTTTATAAAATAATTTCATGGAGTAATCGATCCAAAAGTAACCTTTCAAGGCCTTGTATAGAATAAAATGTCTATCACCTCCATGTTGGTTGAATATAGATGAGTTGAAAATTAGTAAGGTTAGTATCATCTTGGAGATGTCTGAGTAGGATTAGTTGATTAGATAGTGGTTGGGGACAATGGAAGGATGCAAA
The DNA here is from genome assembly GCA_963277665.1 of Viscum album. Lineage (NCBI taxonomy): Eukaryota > Viridiplantae > Streptophyta > Magnoliopsida > Santalales > Viscaceae > Viscum > Viscum album. The sequence goes on from OY728164.1 coordinate 1,072,163,704, forward strand.
AATTCATACATCGAACATCATAGATCACCTACATAGCTTGTCATTGGTCACTATGTTTTCCTTCAATAGTCAACATGATTTGGAAAACCTCATGTCATGAAACAAGGAAATCTATCTCCCATGTTTGTCATAACTTTTGAGATAATGGATAGGTTTATCCGAGTTGCATAATTATTAGCCCTTCCAAATAATTATACTGACATGCATGATGTGTTATTCATGTCATATATTTAGAGAGATTATTCAGACCCTACACACATGATATAAAAAATAGACATCAAAATAAATGACGATGAATCCATTGAGGAGTATCCTTTACAGATTATTGACTGTAGTGAGAATTATCTCTAGGGAAGGGTGATTCCTTTATTTTGGGTGTGGTGGATGCATGGGGTAGTTTAGTAGGATACATGAGAGAGGGAGTCTAATATATGAGCACAATGGTTAGAATTGTTCTCTAAGACCCCATAGTGTTTATTGTAGTAGCTCATGGATGAGTTATTATATGGTTGGTAATTTGAAATACCCCATAATTTTCTAGGTATTTCTCTCTTTATGTCTTTAATAATACTTATTTTAGTTCATTTTTTATGCATCTTTAAACCTTGTATGTTTATTTTTTTTTCATATATGTCTATTTCCTGAATAAAAATATTATCAGTTTGTGAGTAAACATAAGAGAATCGAAGAAGATTCATGCCAAGAGACTTTGTTGGGGAAAATGACTTAAAGCCCAGGGATGTTTGTTTTTTTGAGTTAATGGAGTCATGGTAAATATTTCATGTGTTACCACAGGTTCTTGTTATGTTAGGAATAATTATATAGGATGCGGGTTGTTTTTAAGGAAAATGGGCAGAAAACCATCATCATGACATTTACAAATCATATAAATGGGTTACATGTCCTCTAATGTTTGAGCGATTTTAATATTATGCTGAGGTAATTATTATTTCATCTTATCCCTATAAAAATAATGAAACAATGTGTTACCATATCATACAATGTGTAATCAATAGATCAGTATCTTTATGTATTTTTATATTGTTGATTTTATTTCTAACATGTATACAAAATCCTCATATCATTCTTAAAGAATATTCTAGGTGATTTTGGAGAACATTTCTAGATTCTAGACATCCTAATCATGAATCCATTATCTATTGAGTGGTTTCAGTTACATTTTACCTTCTCTCTCTCAGTTCTAAAACCATTTCAGTGTAATCTATTGACCATGAGAGTTTTTGATTTTAATTTTAATGGGTTTTGAAATATGATCCTTATTTAAATCATCAAAACCATCATCCTCATGGTCGTTTTCCATTTGAAGAATTGTTTTATAATCATTTAAGTTAGGAATTGAAATCCTTAACCCCGTGGTTTGATAATTTTCATGTATGTTCAATATGGAAGTTTCAATATCATATAGAGTTCCAGAGGAATTAAAATGATGAATTGGATTTATTCCAAGGAGTCCCTATGCATCCATTTGGTTATTGACCTCACTTATAGATACCTTTCAGTTGACAGAACCCTTTATTATTAACAGACTGATTAAATTCACAATGTGTGTTTAGCATGATATGGGATTTTGGAGATTTGATGATATATATTCAACATGGCTAGGCCAAATTGTTGAAGTCACTGATATGTTATTAGGATAATAACAAACAAAAAATGAATTGTGTAATTTAAATATATGTGGAAATTTTCAAAATTTACCATTATGTCAGATGATATGATATTGTTATGTAATTATTTATATGGAATTTGTAGAGATTCATTATTATAATGATTATATAGGTTATTGGACCATTTTACATGTTGTAATACTTATATGAGGTGTTGGCCTAGTGACATAAGCTAAAATTATTATACAATGGGCTATGCCCAATTATTCATATGGAAATGGATATATAGAGGGCTTGGCCCTAATAAATATTGAAATCCTTAAATATTTTGCTTGGCCCTGATACATTTTGAAATTCTTCTATACCAGGATATTCCCTCAGACATACTATAATTATTATATTGTTGTCTTGGAATCGACTAATGATGAAATGATTATACACAAGTACAGGCCCTGATTCAATATAGAAATTCATATATTGTGGTTTTAACCCAGACTTATGATGATTATACCATTATAATAATGTTATGTTTAAACATGTTTATATGTTCACGGTTGGAATTGTTTTGAGACATGCTCAGAGACATTTTGACATGGAATCATGGAACGTTATGTGTTACCATGGTTATATGGTTATTGTTGACATGGTTATGGGATATGCTCAGAGATATTCTGGCATGGTTCCAAAAGTAGGTTAATGTCTTATTAATTTAATTATTTAACTAATTAATAAATTTGTTTATTAAATTATTTCATGAGATTATTATTAGATTCATTAGGTTTAGACATCATGTGTCAACCTACATATGTATACTCAAACCCTATTCAGGTTTTCATTTCTAACCCTAGAAGAATACATGGATGTAATATTGGACAATGGAAGATGGCCTTATTGTTTTTTGGTTTCCTACTGGATTTGATGGATTTTGGAGATGGGACAGACATAGAGTTATGGGATATGGTCATTTTAGGTTGTTTATCTTTCATATTTTTACTTATATCTTGAAATTTTGTTATATTCCATCACATCAATGCATTATTCTATTATTGTTATTTCATTATTTAATTTAATTATTGTTTTTTTAATATATAATATAGCTTCCATTATTTTCAACACTATGATATTTATTCATTTATTTATATTACTATCTTCTATTGTGTTGTAAATATGAAACTAGGTGGTGTAGTATCCCCATTATACTTATCACACCCTACTTTTAGTTAATAGACTATGGCATATAGGGAGGTGTGATTTTGGTATCATAACCGACTCGTTTCATCCGTATGAGAGAGTACTAGATCATTGGATGTTATATTGATAATTATGATGAATTAAACTAATGTTACCTTAAACATAACATTGAAATTGGTGATTCTAAAATGTCTCGATTTATTGTAAATAACAATACAATTGTAATTAATTCCCATTTTAATGAAAAACATAATAATAGAAATATGATTCAACTTTCTAGAGGTAATTATTTTTAGAGCAACAAACCTAGAAACTATTTCAAGAAATTGTAATGTTATTGAATGATTGAGGTGAAGGGAATAATTCTAATTAATGTTTATGTTAATGGAAAAAACAATAATTATGATGTAATATAAGAAGATTATAATGATTCCTAGACCTATATTTCAATGTTTCAACTACAAGAATCTTAAAAACTGGAAATCTCAATACACTATTCCAAGGGAGATTGAGGATATCGAGGAAACCGATCTCAAAATCCTATAGATAATTGATCACATTTTGTTATCCCAAATAATATGGTTGAACATTAAAATTAATTTGCAATACATGAATTTATTCTTAATTCAATAATTTAGATTTTCTAATTTTATTGTGGTTCTTTAAATTGTTTCTTATAGTGAATGTTCAATATAAATATTCAAACCCCACCATAAGATTTCAATGATTAGTGATCAATTAAAATGAAATTTGTTTCAAGTTTTGGAAATAATCTACAAAAACTCATAGTTTGAATCCCTTTGGTAAAATTAGATGCAATACTAGGCATGCACATTCTATCCTTATAGAGATAAAATATCTACTGAATAGAGTGGGAAATAGGCTTTCTTGTCCCAAATAACCTTCTAAATTTTTATAAGTTTATGGATAAAATTGAATATCCTTTTGAAACTACTTCTGATGGGTGGATATTATTCTTTAATGAGTATCTATTTCTAACTCAATTTATTTAGTAAATGGCAAGGTTTTCACTTAAATATAGTTGTATTGTGGCGGAATATATTGGAATATTTTCTTATAAACTACTCAATCCTTATCTCAATTTTTATACAAAATTTAATTATAGATCATTATCTATATGAAAGATTCCTTATATAATACATACCATTATCTTATAAGAGTATATGTATCATGTAACATCCATGACGTGATCAGCATAATGGTGTCAGGCTCGGTCTCCATAATACCTCACATGAACCCCCAAATTTCCATTGGTTATTGAAATCATTTAGGGTTTGTAAATATGGAAATGGGAGATAGTATTCTACCATGGAGACTAAATTAAATGACGAATAATACATAATGAAAATTCTACATCACTTGTTTTGTTAGTGGATATCAGTTCCCAAATTGAATTGCATTCTATTACATATACTTATTTTCTAAGACATATAGATAAGGAATGAAACACAAATTATATGAATTTGAATAACTACTCAAAAAGTGTAAATAACCCACAATGAAATTAAATTATACAAAATTATGAAAAAATTATATGAACTTGACATCCATTCTGAAAAAAGATCCATCATCCAAAAGGTGGGAACCTATGTAAAGATTTGTATGCAGAAACTCCAGGAAAACACCATTTCAAAATATATTTTTACCAATTTTTTTCCAAATATTGACTCAAATTCCAAATGATCTATGTAAAAATAATATATATATATATATACCAAATAACATTTTTCTTTCTTGGTTTTTGAATAATATGGTTTGGGCGTATCTTGTAGGGACACATGTAGAATGTGAGTGTGAAACTCAGTTAAAGGACACCACCCCACCCCAATTTCCCTATCATAATCTCATGTTTTTAAGGATAATAATACATGTATAGAGAAAAATTATAACATGATAGATAAAAGTATGAAACATTCTTAACATACCTTTAAAACATAAATTCTTTACTAAAAAACATAACACTCTATACAGGGAGGATCGTATACAACCATCACATATTTTGGAAAAGCTCAGTATCAATGTCAAGATATTGGTTTAGAAATACTTATTCTCATACCATACATGTATATAAAAATAATATCCATGGAATAAACCAATGTAATGAGAAAATGAAAGTTGTATACAATATATAGCATTTATCCTACCTCATGGGATGTGTAATGTGGTATAAAAAGTCATTGTATTGAGTTCATGTCCTATAAGAAATCTAATTAACAATTTTTAATTCTTAATAGTATAGAATTCATCCCAAAATCCTCTCTAGTTTAATACCAATATATAATATAATACATAAAAAATTAAGATAACTAAATTAATTAATATATGGAAAAAACGTTTAATCACATAATGCATGACAAATATAAACAAAAATAATTTTCAATAAGTTGGGAGAAAATAAAAACATATTTAAATCATTAATATTACATTTAATTGTAACAACATGAATATTCAGTTTAAAATAATACTATCCTTGAAAACATTAATAACCCATAACACCGAGAATCAAAGGAATTATGATGTACGATCAACATATTGGTATATAAATATTATAATTATAACCATAAAGTTAAATTGGAGGTTTTAAAAGAATTAAAAAAATGAAAATATGTATAGATATTTTATATAATTAAATATTAATTAATTCATAAGAAAAAATTTTTTATTCATGTTTCTTTAAGCTTAAAAAATATGATTTTTAAAAAAACGTGTTTCATTTAATTTTTTTCTCATTCATTTTTCATTTATTTTCACTATATTTTTGGACTTTTATTTTTAAAAATTCATATATATTTTTAAACATGTAAATAAAATCTTAGGGTGAATATTTGTTCTTTTAAAAAAAAATATATTTTTGAGTGAATAGTAAACAAGAATAATTTAAATTAAATAATTTTTTTAAATACATAAAGTTATTTAAAAGATCTATTATGTTATAAATATGATAATATATGAATTATAGTTTCCATTATATATTAAAAATCTAATATTTTTAACATTAATTATCAAAATACTTTATTTTGGTATAAAATAATTTTAGAAGTAAAAATGATTTTTCAGGAAAACAATATTTCAACACATTTTATTATTTTACTTCATTATTTTTTTAAATCATATAGGGATTAAATTTTAAAATATTTATGACATTTATGGAATCATCATTACTATACATTTTAAATAGGCTACCATTATTTTTTTCTTAAATAATTGAAATTTTGGTAAGTTTTTATCACCACTATAATGTTAAATCATGTAATTAAGGTGAAGAATAATGTGATAATTCCTTAAAAATATATTCAACACCTACCTTATTATTATTTTTAAATATTTTTATACCATCCTCATTTAACAATTGTATATGTGGAAATTTGGAGTTTGTATTCTTTGACAATGACGTTAATATTATATTTTTCAAAAAATGAATAAAAAATATCACTCTATTTATTTTAATATATATAATATTTTTTCATAGGAGTGTTAGAATTTTAGGGTTTATTTATAAATTTATATTTGAAATAATAGTGATTTTTTAATTTTGTTTATTGTTTATATTTTTTTGTGAAGAATTAATTTCCACAAATTCATAAGAAATGCTAACACAATTTTAGTGAATGTAGTAGAAAAATGTAGAAAATCATACAAAAGTCATTAAAATTAAAAATATTTACGTGGGATACTATGTTCTAGGAATTTTTATGTATATATAACATATTTGGTATTATTATAAATTTATATTATAATTAAATAATTATTTTTATTTATTAAATGTCAAAATATGTGAATAGACTTGAAAATGACCATAATTATTTAATATGTTAAATAATAATTTATTAAATTATTTAAAATTTTTAAGTTTCTTGTATTTGGAAATTTGAATATAATATAGTCTAGAATATCAACCATTTTCTACTTGTGGTTCAATTTACATTTTATAGTAATATTCTTGACCGATAATGAGTAAAAAACCATGATATCGCTTTAATAGTCGAATTTACAGGGGGTGGGGGAGGGGGTAAAACTAAGAGATATGGGTTAAAACATCATACATACATATGGAAATTATATTTTATAAGATTATTTAGTCTTAAAATCCCCCTAGATTTTGCATATATCAAAATGGTTACACATTCACCTGATATATAATTTATTTTATTTAAATCTTTTACGTAATTTCATGTATGTCCATTTCCTCACTATAAAAAAACTATCAATCCTCTCTTCCTAAAACCAAATTAAGATACCTATATCAATTAAAACAAGAAAAAACTCTTCTTATATTCCTATATACATTGTAGAAGTTCTTATCCCCTTAAAATAACATCCCTAGGGTCCTCATGGAGAGATCCAAATAAGCTGTTCAAAGGGTGGGAATCATCTTAACCAATAATTTTCATTTTAATTATTTTGATACATCCATTAATAAATTCCTAACCATTTAAATATAATAAAATTATTTTCTTATAAATTCATATATGTAATTATTTTAATGTAAAAAACATATTCTTATCCTTTTTACATAAAATGTGGAAAGAAAACATCATTCATGTGTATGCGTGGATTACCACTCCATGAAGCGATGTGTTTAATTTTACATCACTGCCTATAATGGTTATTTATAAATATGGATTTAATATATATATATATATATATGTTTGTGTGTGTGTGTGATATCAATTATATAACTATCATTCTAAAAAGATAGGTTGATAACTATTTTCATACACTTCTATCTACTGGAAAATGATTATGTCATTCAGGTATACATGTGGATTACCAGTTCTATAAAGCAACGTGACTCATTTTTCATGTTCTACACTTATGAATGGTTATAAAATTATATCTCATGTATAAAAATAATATTTATATTATTATTATTATATATCATAATAATGATCTATTTGACCCCGAACAACTAACTAATGTAATTTTTCTAGTATAAACAGAATTTCCTCAAAATAACTTACATGGAATTAATCAATTATGTAGTTAAATATTAATTCAAAATAAATGAATTAAATTGTTTAAAATTAAATTAATATTCCTATAAAAGTTTCTTATCAATTTAAAAAATTAATATAATTTTTTATACATGAGTTCACGGAAATACATATCACGTTTGGACTCTAGGTAAGAGGTTTCTTTACACGGTTTCCTTGCATTGTGTTGTACATTTGATTCATTAATTATATTATTCCATTATTATGTTTGAAATGAATTTGTATTATATTGTCACATATTTAAATTTTAATATTATTACTATAACACCCCAGGTAAATAAAGGATATGACATTCATATATTTATCCCTTTTTTTTAATAAAATGTTAATATTAATTTAAAGGGAACGCTATGCTTGATGGCTTACCCAGTACGCAACAACGAGTTCCTTTAAAATCTTACGTTGCACTATAATAATAAAATAAAATTATTTTAAATGTTAGTTAACACGTAGCCGTTGTATTGGTGGGAATGAATAGAAATAACTAAAATATGATTATATATGTTTGTTAAATGTTTTTACATTTATCTAATAAAGGATAAAGTCTTAAAATACAAAAAGAATTCAATTTTAGGCATATATACTCTAATTTTAACTAAAGGTCCACTTATCAACTTTTGTTGGAGAACTGTCATTAAATATAGTTTTGGTCACTCTTATACATTATATTGGACCAAATAAAACTCTTCTTTAGAATCGGGACATCAAAATTCACTTTGTGTAAATTTTTGGTATTTTTCCGATAAAGATCATTTTTTAATGATTAGTGAAAAATTTTGTATTTTAATTCAAAACATCTTTTTAATCTAATTTATTTATATGATTAGATTATCTTTTGAATTGGTTTCAAATTGAAATTAGAATATATTTTTACAATTTAATCCAATAGTGGTCGTTGGAATTAATTTCATCTTGAAATTGGACTTAAACTAGTTTCAATCTTTTGATACTTATTGTTTCATAAAAATATGCTATTTGCTATGACAATGGGAATTAATTATTAAATTAATTAATGTAACTTATATGTATTTAATTTTGTAAAATAGACATCATTTTTGAATTAGGAATATCAAATATATCCTAGGGTAAATTTTTGGTAATTTAAAGAAAAGCATCAATTTTTGTTGAATAGTGAAACCACTATGTGGTAGTTAAAGAAACTGATTTTTTCATTTAAATGAAACTTTACCACTTCTGTGATTTGAATTTAAAAAATCCGACATACATGGTTGTCATTAATAAGTAAAATGTTGTTCAATGGGATTAAAATAATTTTTTGATGAATAGTAACTTTTAAGTTTATTAATCGCGATTAGAGGTAATTATTGTAATTTAAGGTAAAAATAATGTTTTAATAAAATGAAATGACCTATACACATGTCCTACCCTCATTGTATTTGTCATTTCCGACCAAGACAATCCACGGGTCTACTTGGGGACCCCATGGAGCCACATTGGTAGGAAAATTACATTAATACCTTTTTATTTAATGTTAAAATTAAAATGTCACAAACATGTGTTGTTTTAATAAAACAATTTTTAAATGGGGTTATACAATTCATATTTTTGACTATAAATATTCATTGGAAAGATTAAAATATTTCCTAAATCATAGTATTTTTTTTTATAATTTTTAGACATTAACTAAATTAAATTATTTATGACACCATGATGATGCAGTGATTACCTCATTATTTAATGATTTAAATAAAATGGAAAGATAATGTAAAATCTAAGACCTAAACATGTCCAAAACCTATTGGATGAGTGGATTTAGAACCCTTGTCATATTATCCTCGAAACACATCAATGTGGGACCTTGAAAATCCGAAACTCATTCTAAAATAAAGTAACATTTCCTTACTTTCCATGAGTGCACCTCCTCTCCTCTTATAAAAGGCCCCCACCTCTACCTCCTTACCCACACCTCTCAAGCCTTTGGCGCGGCCAAAACCTTCCCATTTTGTCTCTAAACATCCCTCTCTTACTCCTAGAAGCCTCACTTTGGGCAGAAGTCTTCCCAAGGAAGCCTTTGAACTCAAATCAAAAAGATTTACCATATTTAAAGGCAGTGTCTTCTTTTGTGTTCTTTTGTTTTATTTTGATTCTCCAACCCCCTAAACTCTTTTTATTATTTTATTTTGTAACAACTCCAGTATCTTAAATATACTAGTATGTTGTTATAAGGATAATTATATCTACACTAACACACACCTACATCTAATGGTTAAATAATATACTATTTCTATGGATGGTGAATTTCTGCCTCACGAAATGATGACTGTTCAACACTCATATAACACCTTAAAAGGTGTCCATTAAGATGTCAATATATTTATATATGATATATAATATGTTTATGTTTTAATTAAGCTTTTGTATTTTTATTTTGTGGCTTACCTTTATGGTTTCCATTGTGGGTAAACACGATAATTTCATTTTAGGAAGTGCGAACTACCGCCCCCTCAAAGTGATTTGATTCATTAATGCCATATGTGGGATGTATAAAGGATGGATTTAAAGTTATTATATATTATGTATGTTACATATAAATTATGAATATAATTATGGAATTAAAATATACATACCTCTCATTTGGTTTTAATTCCATTAATATGACATAGAAATGAAAGTAGCGTTCATGCGTACGTACGACTTACCGTCTCCATGAACGGTGCATTTCATTTCTTACCTCTAAATGATTATGTAATATTATAAATACTTGTATATTCTGGATATATATTATTTATATGATATCCAAATCATGAATATCATTCTGGATATAATGAACCTTTGACCACACGAACAACATGTAATTGTAAGAAGTCCACTTTCGACTTAAGAACCAAATATCGACAAAACAAACATTATTAACTTAAATGAATACATAATGCTTATAACATGGAAATAAGTTATAATTAACTTGAAAAAGGTTATTAATCAAGTGGAAATTAACTCACGTTTATTATTCAGGACGTTAAAGAACGATCGAGTCAAGTCGGACCCGAGGTAAAGGATCTAACCTCTCTCTTTCTTTTTAAGTACTCTCTTTTATGTTATTTCTTTTAATCTCATATTTCATATGTTTGGGGATGTTCTTTTATATTTCTCATTCTGTAATTTTTATGTTCATATAATGAGATAGCCTATTTGATCTCATCAATCCATTTTTGGAAGATTTAAGTGGCGCCGTTAGGCTGCTGAGTTTTCGTAATTGATTTTTCATCTCACTTTTCTTCTTGTGATATTTATGCTATGTTTGCCACATTTTCCTTTGAGTGGTGTATGTGCTGCCCATTATTATACACTTTATTTATTATAATTTAATTTATGGGTATTGACATTTTCATTGGATGACCCTTCTTCCATGGGGTGTACGTTTCGAAAGTTACCCAACTCGGTAAGGGGACCTTTCACCCTCCTTTTTTTAAAAGACTTCTTTTGTTTTGTCTTTTAATTCACATACTATTATGTTGGGATATGTTCTTATATATCCTTATTTATGTAAATTTTATGTCCAAGTGATGAGATCCCATTTATCTCTCTCATCAACCCTTTTTGTAAAATTTTATGTGATGCCGTTAGGCTGTCGAATTTTACCAAGGGAACTTCTTAACCCAATTTCGATTTCTTTGGGTTCAACATGTAGTTATTGAATATGTCATCCTTTGAATACATGTGATTGACCATTGATTGTTTTACACTTAATATCCACTTATATTGGGTGTATTTATATTTTTCACACATAATTATGAGATTGATTTATCCTTAATTTAAGGATACCTTCTTTATAATGGATTTCATCTCATTTTACATTTCTTTTGAGACTTCATTGTTGTTATGCACCAATTAACTCCTATATGGTGTGTATACTGTCCTTTGACATATTATATCATGAATCCATTTATTCTCATGATATTATAATGCTCGGATTAAATGTTATTCCGCAATTATTTGTATTCAAGAGTCTCTCATTTTGTTAAAAACTCTTTAACAAAAAAATATCGTTTTAAAATTTTTAATGATTTATTATTCTAAATATTTATCGTTAATGTCCATGCTTTCAAAATGGTTTTCAGTATTTATTTATTTGGACATTAATGTATTAAAATTATAATTCCAATTAAATCTTCAAAGTGGTGTGGGACACTTTGATTCAAAAATCTCTTTTAAATGATTTTTGAAAATGGATTGATTAATTCAATATCATGGAATTACTTATTTTGATTGAAAATGAAATTTTGTTATTGAAATGTTTATATTTTCAAAATTTTATGTGTAATGATGGTACTTGGAAATTTTACGGGTGGTTACGTGATAAACCATATGACAGGTGGTGCCGTGAATACCAGGACAGGTGGTTACGTTATAACCTGCAATGCATTGGGTATGGAAGTTGGCCGTATGGCTATTCCATTAAGTATGTGTGGAAGTAGACCGTATGATTATTCCATTTAAGTATGTTTATGTCCCAAGTTACCTTTATATGTTATGTGTTCTTTATATGGGGTTTATGATAATGTTGTGGTTACAAAAGGGTAAGTAATGATATTTTATTCAGTGAAGATTTTTTACTACTTCCTAAAGGTGAAAGGTACTACTTTGATAAAGTATACATGGTTTACTTGTTGCTTTGAAAAACTAACAGTTTTCATTCTTTGTGTATCCCTTGCTGATATTTTTATGCTCACCCCAAGTTTTTTTGAAATGTTTTTCACCGGACTTAATGTGGAATAGGGTCAAGGATGGGATCAAGGGAAAGTCATGTTATCTAATACATGGAACTAGACATGTTTCTTTTTAAGAGTTTTTATTTTATGGAAATTTAGTAGAAGTGACTACTTTGTAATCTTTTGAAATGTAATAGTTATGTCCTAATTCTCTGTAACTCTAAACCTAAAAAGATCCTCAATGTTAATTACTCATTTAATTCAATATTAAGTAAGGTTTAAGGCTGGGGCCTTATAGTTGGTATCAAATGTCGGTTTAGATAACTTTAGAGGTTAAGGTATTCTCTAAGTATAAGTGACATTACCATAATTATTAGGATTTCAGAAAAAGTCCTAGTTTTAGATAAAGTGAATGAGTAAGTATATCTTAGTGTTTACCTTCCTCATTATCACATGATGGTTTTGTTGATATACTCACACTAACCTTTTTGGTTTTAGTAGATGGCTGGATCTAGCATGCACCAAAGTAATAGTGGATGTGAAGGAAACTGTGACAGTTTTCTGAGGGAGCAACTGAATGATATGGGAGCTGCAATGAGAACTCTTGTGTTTATCCTCAACAAACTATCTGGAGTCATGATTGACCAACAAAACCATGGTTATTTCTATAAGGCATCATATATGCGAGAAACAAATCCCTATGGAACTACAGGTAATAATCATAAAGGTAAGTGTGTTAAAAAACCTATGTGTCAAAGATGTGGAAAGAAACACCTAGGAAAATGTTTCAAAGGGACAGAAATATGCTATAGATGTGGAAATGAAGGTCATAAAGCAAGAACCTGCCATGGAAAAATGAAGCATCTAGTTGACTCGAGGAAAGGGAAAGAAGTTCTTTCTGAGGGATCAATTGAATGTTTTAAATGTGGTGTGCATGGTCATTATCCAAACACATGTCCTATGAAGAAGTTTTCGGAATGGGATCACCAAGATCGTACACATATTCGTTTACCAATACCTAATTCCATTCCGATTGAGGATGAAGAAACTGACAATGACCAGTAAAAGGTATGGATTATTTCATAACATTTGTTTTATATTTTGGAATCTTAGGATATGATTCATGATTTTCTTTGTAGGAAAGAAGTATTTAAGAATAAGTTGGAAAGTAATGGTTAATGGATAATGAATAATATTGAATGAGTAAGAAGTAAACATATAAGGGATTCAAGAGTTATGGTGAAATTCTTAAGAGTATTAAGTCTCTTTTGATGATGGAGTTACATTAGAAAACTTTTTATAGTATGTGTAACCCTGATGTTTGATATATGAAAATTTTATTCAAGGAATAGTTATATGTTCTTTTGTGGACATAGTTATAAAGAACCATTTGGGTTTATATGATCCTTACTTTTGAGGTAATTATGGGTTACTATATGTTATGATGGAAAGTGAAAGGCATGAGATAAAATTGAGGTTAAATTATGTTATGGTTATTTTTGATGATTTTATCTCTTTGTGGGGAATGATTTGAGAATTATATAGTTTGGAAAAAGGACAACACGCAGACCGTGTGACAACCCGTCGCATCGGACAAAGCTGCGGGAATCGAACCCACAACCGAAGTGCAACTGGTATTTATCGCCTACCACTGGACTACGTGAAGTCCCTGGTTATTTTGACTGACTCTTTTTAGTTAGATGATTTTATGAATTAAAAGTAAGTTTATTTTGGGTTATCTATGGAAATTTATTAACCTATCATGGAGGATATGTGATTAGGTTAATTACTTTTCAATACGAGACTTTAAAAGAAACTGATGTTATTTGGAGATAAATGTTACGATTTAACTTGGAAGACTATGTGACTAAATACTTCAAATATTTGGGTTTCAATCATAGTTTGGTTTACATTGATTAATTTTATGGACGAATTGTTTATCGAATGGTCCTTGTTGAACTTTGGGTTTTGTTGGACAAATTTTAAAGACTAAGAATAGATTTTCTTTTTATAAAGGGTTATCGTTTTCTGGATTATCTGATCTTGTACTAACATTTTTGGTTTTGGTTTTGGTTAATGTCTAAAGACATGGGAAGTATATAGTTCTCTTTTTTGGATTAGGTGATTCTCTAGAAGTTGATTATAGGACTCTTAATGTGAACAAGTCTTCCTAAATACTCATCTTTTGGAGAAAATATGAGTTTGTGTAAGAAATATAATAAAAGTTAAAAGTAAACAAGATAAGTAATTATGTTTCCTTATGAATAAATTCCTCAAAAAAAAAGTAACTTAAAACAAAAATATTGTCTATTATCTTTTCCTACTGGGGAATCAAATATCGTTTAACCCATCACAAGTTTGTGATTTTCTTATGGTTAACTTTCTCCTAAAAGTGTTTTCTATCAATCTCCATCAGAACATGACCCTATGTTTTCTCCTTCATGTCCATGTTTTCCTACATGGAATCCTAGTGTGGGTTAGCTCGGGTGACCTCTGTACTTCTCTTTCTTTCTTTTAAAGTGATTGTTTTACCGACTCTTGTTCCGATGTGGGACTTTCAATGAAGTTTCTGAGCCTAATTTTAAAATTGCGAGGATGCAATTCCCAAAAGGGGGAAGGATGTAACACCTCAGGTAAATAAAGGATATGACATTTTTATATTTATCCTTTTTTTGGAATAAAATGTTAATATTAATTTAAAGGGAACGCTATGCTTGATGGCTTACCCAATACGCAACAACGAGTTCCTTTGAAATCTTACGTTGCACTCTAATAATAAAATAAAATTATTTTAAATGTTAGTTAACACGTAGCCGTTGTATTGGCGGGAATGAATAGAAATAAATAAAATATGATTTATATGTTTGTTAAATGTTTTTACATTTATCCAATAATGGATAAAGGCTTAAAATACGAAAATAATTCAATTTTAGGCATATATACTCTAATTTTCACTAAAGGTCCACTTATCAACTTTTGATGGCGAACCATCATTAAATATAGTTTTGGTCACTCTTATACATTATATTGGACCAAATAAAACTCTTCTTTATAATCGGGACATCAAAATCCACTTTGTGTAAATTTTTTGTATTTTTCCGATAAAGATTATTTTTTAATGAATAGTGAAAATTGTTGTATTTAAATTCAAAACCTCTTTTTAATATAATTTATTTATATGATTAGATTATCTTTTTAATTGGTTTCAAAGTGAAATTAGAATATATTTTTACAATTTAATCCAATAGCGTTCGTTGGAATTAATTTCATCTTGAAATTGGACTTAAACTAGTGTCAATCTTTTGATAGTTATTATTTCATAAAAACACGCTATTTGCTCTGACAACGGGAATTTGAAATTGGACTTAAACTAGTGTCTATATTTTGATACTTATTGTTTCATAAAAACACGCTATTTGCTTTGACAGCGGGAATTAATTATTAAATTAATTAATGTAACTTATATGTTTTTAATTTTGTAAAATAGACATCATTTTTGAATTAGGAATATCAAATATAGCCTAGGGTAAATTTTTGGTAATTTTATGAAAAATTTCAATTTTTGATGAATAGGTAAACCACTAAGTGGTAGTTAAAGAAACTGATTTTTCGTATAAATGAAACTTTACCACTTATATGATT
Organism: Viscum album; assembly: GCA_963277665.1. Lineage (NCBI taxonomy): Eukaryota > Viridiplantae > Streptophyta > Magnoliopsida > Santalales > Viscaceae > Viscum > Viscum album. The sequence goes on from OY728164.1 coordinate 1,072,179,850, forward strand.
TGAATTTCAAAAATCCGACATACATGGTTGTCATTAAGAAGTAAAATGTGGTTCAATGGGATTAAAATAATTTTTTGGTGAATAGTAACTTTTAAGTTTATTAATCGCGATTAGAGGTAATTAGTGTAATTTAAGGTAAAAATAATGTTTTAATAAAATTAAATGACCTAGACACATGTCCTACCCTCATTGGATGTGTCATGTCCGACCAAGACAATCCATGGGTAAACATGGGGACCCCATGGAGCCACTTTGGTAGGAAAATGAAATTAATACCTTTTTATTTAATGTTAAAATTAAAATGTCACAAACATGTGTTGTTTTCCTAAAAAAATTTTAAATGGGTTTATACAAGTCATATTTTTGACTATAAATATTCATTGGAAAGATAATAAGATTTCCTACATCATAGAATTTTTTATATAATTTTTAGACATTAACTAAATTAAATTATTTATGACACCATGATAATGCAGTGATTACCTCATTATTTAATGATTTAAATAAAATGGAATGATAATGTACAATCTAAGACCTACACATGTCCAAAACCTATTGGATGATTGGATTTAGAACCCTTATCACCTTATCCTCGAAACACATCAATGTGGTTCCTTTAAAATCTGATAGTAATTCTCAAATAAAGTAACATTTCCTTACTTTCCAAGAGTGCCCCTCCTCTCCTCTTATAAAAGGCCCCCACCTCTACCTCCTTACCCACACCTCTCAAGCCTTTGGCTCGGTCAAAACCTTCCCATTTTGTCTCTCCACATCCCTCTTTTACTCCTAGAAGCCTCACGTTGGGCAGTAGTCTTCCCAAGGAAGCCTTTGAGCTCAAATCAAAAAGAGTTACCCGATTTAAAGGTAGTGTATTCTCTTGTGTTCTTTTGTTTTATTTTACTTCTCCAACCCCCTAAAATATTTTTATTATTTTATTTTGTAACAAATAAAGTATCTTCAATATACTAGTATGTTGTTATAAGGAGTATTCGAGCTACACATACACACACCTACATCTAATGGTTAAAGAACATACTGTTTCTGTGGATGACGAATTTCTGCCTCACGTAACGATGATTGTTCAACACTCATATAACACCTTAAAAGGTGGCCATTGAGATGTAAATATATTTATATATGATATATAATATGTTTATGTTTTACTTAATCTTCTGTATTTTTCTTTTTTGGCATACCTTTATGGTTTCCATTGTGGGTAAACACAATAATTTCATTTTAGGAAGTGCGGACTACCGCCCCCTCAAAGTGATTTGATTCGTTAATGCCATATGTGGGATGTATAAAGGATGGATTTAAAGTTATTATATATTATGTATGTTACATATAAATGATTAATATAATTCTGGAATTAAAATATACATACCTCTCATTTGGTTTTAATTCCATTAATATGACATAGAAATGAAAGTAGCGTTCATGCGTACGTACGGCTTACCGTCTCCATGAACGGTGCATTTAATTTATTACCTCTAAATGATTATGTAATATTATAAATACTTGTATATTCTAGATATATATGAAATATATGATATCAAAATCATGAACATCATTCTTGATATAATGAACCTTTGACCATACGAACAACATGTAATTGTAAGAAGTCCACTTTCGACTTAAGAACCAAATATCGACAAAACAAACATTATTAACTTAAATGAATACATAATGCTTATAACATAGAAATAAGTGATAATGAACTTAGAAAAGGTTATTAAGAAAGTGGAAATTAACTCAAGTTTATTATTCAGGACGTTAAAGAACGATTGAGTCAAGTCGGACCCGAGGTAAGGGATCCGACCTCTCTCTTTCTTTTTAAGTACTCTCTTTTATGTAATTTCTTTTAAGCTCATATTTCATATGTTTGGGGATTTTCTTTTATATTCCTCATTCTGTACTTTTTATGTTCATATAATGAGAGACCCTATTTGATCTCATCAATCCATATTTGGAAGATTTAAGTGGCGCCGTTAGGCTGCTGAGTTTTCGTAAGGGATTTTTCATCTCACTTTTCTTCTCGTGACATTTATGCTACGTTTGACACTTTTTCGTTTGAGTGGTGTATGTACTGCCCATTATTATAAACTTTGTGTAGTATAATTTAATTTATGGGTATTGAAATCTTCATTTTATGACCCTTCTTCCATGGGGTGTACGTTTCGAATGTTACCCAACTCGGTAAGGGGACCTTTCACCCTCCTTTTTTTAAAAGACTTCTTTTGTTATGTCTTTTAATTCACATACTATTATGTTGGAATTTGTTCTTCTATATCCTTATTTATGTAAATTTTATTTCCAAGTTATGAGATCCCCTTTATCTCTCTCATCAACCCTTTTTGTAAAATTTTATGTGACACCGTTAGGCTGTCGAATTTTACTAAGGGAACTTGTTAACCCAATTTCGATTTCTTTGGGTTCAACATGTATTTATTGAATATGTCATCCTTTGAATACGTGTGAATGAACTTCGAATATTTTACACTTAATATCCACTTATATTGGGTGTATTTATATTTGTCACACATAATTATGAGATTTATTTATCCTTAATTTAAGGATAACTTCTTTATAATGGATTTCATCTCATTTTACATTTCTTTTGAGACTTCATTGTTGTTATGGACTAATTCACTATTATATGGTGTGTATACCATCCTTTGACATATTATATCATGAATCCCTTTATTCTAATGATATTATAAAGCTCGGATTAAATGTTATTCCGCAATTATTTGTATTCAAGAGTATCTCATTTTGTTAAAAACTCTTTAACAAAAAAATATCGTTTTAAATGTTTTAAAGATTTATTATTCTAAATCTTTATCTTTAATGAACTTGTTTTCAAAATGGTTTTTAGTATTTATTTATATGGACATTAATGTCTTAAAATTATAATTCCAATAAAAGCTTCAAAGTGGTATGGGACACTTTGATTCAAAAATCTCTTTTAAATGATTTTTGAAAATGGATTGATTAATTCAATATCATGGAATTACTTATTTTGATTGAAAATGAAATTTTGTTATTGAAATGTTTATATTTTCAATATTTTATGTGTAATGATGGTACTTGGACATTTTATGGGTGGTTACGTGATAAACCATATGATGGGTGATGTCGTGAATACCAAGACGGGTGGTTACGTTATAACCTCCACTGCATTGGGTTTGGAAGTCGCCTGTTTGGCTATTCCATTAAGTATGTGTGGAAGTCGACCGTATGGTTATACCATTTAAGTATGTTTATGTCTCAAGTTACCTTTATATGTTATGTGTTCTTTATATGGGTTTTATGGTAATATTTTGGTTACAAAAGGGTATGTAATGATATTTTATTCAGTGAAGAGTTTTTATTACTTCCTAATGGTGAAAGGTATTACTTTGATAAAGTATACATGGTTTACTTATTGCTTTAAAAAACTAACAGTTTTCATTCTTTGTGTATCTCTTGATGAGCTTTTTATGCTCACCCCAAGTTTTTTTTGAAATGTTTTTCACAGGACTTAATGTGGAATAGGGTCAAGGATGGGATCAAGGGAAAGTCATGCTATCTAATACATGGAACTAGACATGTTTCTTTTTATGAGTTTTTATTTTATAGAAATTTATTAGAAGTGACTACTTTGTAATCTTTTGAGATGTAATAGTTATATCCTAATTCCATAAAACTCTAAACCTGAAAAGATCCTCAATGTGAATTACTCATTTAATTCAATATTAAGTAAGGTTTAAGGCTGGGGCCTTATAATTACACATAATTCCATCAATAATTAATTATCTCTTCAGTGATTCAATCATCATAAGAAGATTTGTCTGAATATTTTTTCTTTGAGAGTTTCCTAAAATTATAGACTTACTTCCTTTTATAAAGTGAAGTTGTTTCTTATTGGTATATTATATAATAAATTACACATTTATCATGATATTTATTGTTCATTTTTACCTCTATCAATAATGGGATGTTGATTAAGATGTTATTAAAATTTCATTTGTTTTGATGGTCTCAATTTCACTTGATTGTGGTATAATTCATTTTATAATCCTTGTTTTATTTTACATGGTGTACATAATTTTCCATAAACATATCACCGTATATCAATTTAGTAAAATTATGTGTTCTTTTGAATTATGTTTTTTTCCATCATTCAGCGGTTCTTTGGTTCATGTATTATTTATATTTTAAGGGTTTATCATTAGAAACATCCTTCATTGAGACATTTTTTTATTGATGCATCTATATTAATTTATAATGTTTATATAATGACTTATGAAATATAATATAATGAATCTTTTTATAGTAACGGTATTTTATCTTTCATTTTTTTAATCCAAATGGTTATTTTTTTTGAAATATTATAAATGGGTTTTCCTTAAAAACATTGCGTTAAAGGTTTATACGACATTATCAAAACTATTCCTCTATGTTATTTTTATTATTTAATGAATTTAATTTTCTATGAAATAATTATTTCCTCGTTTTCTATTAACTTTTAAATTATTATGATTTTTTAATGTAAAATTGCTTAATGTAATCCAGAAGGGTCACTTGTGACTCTCCTAAAAAAGGTATAAAACTATTTTTTTTGGTTTTTGACAAGAACATATTTTCCAGACTCCAAAATTATTTTTTATAGACCTTTAAATGTTTCCTTTAATTATTTAATATAACATTATTTTCTCAATATTTGGGTAATTTTTTGTTTTTAAAGGCATCAAAAAACGGGGTTTTCTAATATTTTTAGTTAATTTTTTTAAATGTTATTTTATTGTTATTTTTATCTATATCAATATCCTTTAATGATTAAAATTACTTATTGGGGATATTATCTTATGTTACCAATCAAATCCATTTTTTAAATGGTTTATTATTTTTTAGTGGGATATCATGGAACCCATTTCTTTATATTAGGATAATAAAGATAAAAGGAATGATGGTTATTTTAAAGGATGTTATGCTATAAAGTGAACGATTCTAAATTATTTATTCTTTATATAGGTCATTGTAAAATTTCTATATTATTAATAGGTGGTTCTATTATAAACCTAGTGTATGTTTATATGTTATATAACATCCATGTGTGTTGATGTTATAATCCCAGGATGAGAGGGTATTCTTTAGCCCTCTAGTTCATTGGGTAAAACAATATAGGTAATAAATTAATTGTTGATCCAAATAGATGAAATATTTTACTAGTTATAGGTTACTCAAAAGTGTTTTTGTATTATCTTAGTAGAATATTTCATTAGGAATGACTTATGTTTCTAGATTCCTATAAAGTTTTTTCATTGCTTAATATGACTTCTAATGGATCATTTCCTCAGGGATTATGTTAACATAAATTATAACTATTGAAATATATGTCTCTTTCATATGTTATTTCCTTTTTACGTATATCATGATTTGTAATCTATTTTTTTATTTGTATTTGTTGAATAATTTTATGCTCATGCACATTTATTATGTCATCATACCCATAATCTCATTTTATACTAAATGGTGGCATTCATTTATTAATGCATATATTTATCCATAATGAAAATTTTATATAACCCTTCATATGTTTTCCATTTAGATAGGTTATGAAGAATACTTTTTAATGAATTATTTCTATTAAATTTTAATGTGTGAATAACTTTTTTTGGTGATGTTGAAGACTTATTATGGAATAAGAAAATATGGTTTTAATTAAAAAAACCACGTGATGATATGGGTGTGGTTATTTAAGAGTTCCAACTATTTATCTAAATATATAAATCTACAATTACATTTAGTAAATAATTAATCTAATATTTATTTTTTATTTTTTATCTTTTTGATGGATAAAATTGTTCCATGTTTAATGGTATAAATGAAAAAAATAAAGATTATATTTTTAGAATCAGATCTTGGAGTGCAGGTTTAATTATATTATTATAATAATTATAGGGGTGAAATAGTAACATTATAAAGAATATAAAACAATTAAAAAAATATAACATTAAATCATTTCATAGATAAAATAATTCTCAAAATAAAAAACCAAGTAACCATCTTTGACTCTTGTGGAAACATTTTAGAAAATCTACTAATTCACAAATAATTTCTTATAATTAAATTCAAGAATTACTCTGTTTTCATCTGAGAATTTATTAAGGAGAAGGATATTTAATAAGTTTATATTTTATAAAAATTAAATCAATATATTTATTATGGTTTTATAAGTGTGAAAATTCCACTAAAATTATGAAGAGATTACAAAATGAATATTTAGTGTTATAGTAAATAATAAGATAGTAAATATGGAAATGGGAACTATTCCCTTACCTTAAATACACCAAGGAAAATATTTCATAGTAGATGGCTCAAATAGAATATGGGGGTTTTTAATTATTACAAATTACCTTGGTTTTGAATCAAACTATTTACATTTTTATTATCATAAATTATATGATAGAATAATATTTTTATAGAAACAAGGCCTTACCTCATTAAACAATGTCATTATAACCTACTAAATACCATTTAATGGATATTGGATGGTGTAATAGCATGATGAAATTATAATAAATCATAATTCTAATGGATGTTTCAAGGGGATAAAATGTGTCTAATCCCCTTGTTTATAGAGTTTTGTCAATTTATTTAATGATTTTAATTATTTAAGTAACCATTATATTAAAAATATTTAAATTTGTTCCACTACATAAATTTTATGTAATCATAAAATAACCAATGTTGTTGATAATAGATATAGAACCACTATCCTACCATCAGGTACCTAAAGAATGTCCCCCATGTATCTAGTTCATACAACACTTGGGTAACCCAACCACTTAGCCTCCATCAGAGCCTAAACTTTTCAAACCACTATGTTAAAAAAATATTCACCCAAAATATTTGAAATAAAATAAAATAAATAGTTTATATACTAGATAGGTCATGGTCCTTTTCACCTCCCCACCATCAAGAATCACATGTCAAATAATATTTAATTCATTTCATGGGGGGAAATCACTTGCCACTGGATCATTATTTTGAATTCCATCCACCCAGTATCAATGTAGATATTTCCATGCAACTATATAACCCAAGGAAGGTGGAATTAATTTTCCAAATAACACATTTCAACACAATTCAACAATAAAATTAGGATTACCCATGATAGATGTTTCATATTCCAATTCAATATCAATTTGTTTTATCATATGTGATGGTTCGGGCACATGGATTATAAAATTTGAAATATGAAAAGATTCATTCATCCAACAAAACATTAATTGCATGAATAGTATATATGGAACTTCCATGACTCTAAAGAAAATTTAAAGGGTCTTGAAATATCATGAGGTTAATTTTCATTCATGAACAATCCATAAGTGACCCAAAAACTGGGAATCTTAAAGAAACACATGATCATTGAAAATGAATTCCATGGATCACTTCTAACATTGGTAGAAGCCTTTTTTCATCAAATAATAGTCTTGAAATGTTTTCAAATAATCTTTACATATTATATTATTTACAGGGAAATACTGGGCCATATTATTTTGGATTTACCTATCTAAATTTAATGGACTTGTTATATATTTATTTTCCTTTATAATGCCACACATGTTTCTATTAGGATATATAATTGATAACATTTTAATTTTATAAAATTCCACTAACAAAATGTGATCCTCCCATTTTCCACCAAAGTCTATAATGTTGGGTTAATGAACATCGTCAAATATTAAAATAGCTTCCTCATGTATTCCATTGGTATAAGGAATGAATTAAATACTCAATTTCACTTGAGACCCAAATTCCCATTTCATTCTATTTTAGAATAGATATATAACCCTAAAATACCTTTCATAGATGATGATTAGTGATATATCACAAAATAATCTCTATATTAATGTCATATATTATTCTTGGTCATCAACCAATGAAGATGATTAAATATTAAATAATTTAAATGTCTTGGTTAAACCACAAAATATTATTAAAACTATATCCATCCCATTTGTAACATTTAAAACCTATTAGTTAACACAATCATTATTTTTCACCATTTCACCATCGGTAAAAGACTAGGCTATTGAGTGCATTCATGATATTTATCTATTACATTTCCATGATAACAGTTAATGCATTTATCGATGAAGATGACCATTTCCTTCTTCATAAGAGGCCACCAAAACTAGAAAAAAATATAATGGTATATCTTTATGATCCAAGGGTGAAAAAACCACATAGGGGAATGGTTCTCATTCTTAACCTCCTCTCACATATGCCTAAGACTCATAATTTTGTGATGGATATATATACAAGTGAATATTAATATTATAAATAGTTTTCAATGATCTCCCCACTATCAAGTCTCTCTTTAGTAATGATATAATTGAAATAAGAAACATATGATTTCATGAATCTGTCAAGAATATTTGACTAATGATCAATGTTGTGTTTCTATAACCCTAAATAATCCTCTAACATTTTCAAATGAATCTTATATATCCATGAAAATACTAACTAGTACTCTTTAGATTCACACATCTTTATTTGTGTCATTTTCAACTAAGGGAATTAAAAATTACACTTCATTTACAATTATTTTAAGTCATAGTCAAATGGATGAAGGTGTTATACAATGAAACACTACCTAATATATTATTCATGTTTTTTTAATATTTATTTTATTCTCTCATAGTTCATAAATACCATAATGTACATACCAAATAGATAATTCCCCCACACATTAGAGTGTTTCCAATAGTGGATACCTCTAGGGAATTTGTTGGATTATTCCATTTGTGAGGACAATGTTAACTAGAACCATACAACACCACCCATTTCTGTTGTATAAGAATGAAACTACATCCAATTGATGAGGAATTTATTTACACCCCAAACCCCTTATATAGATATGATAATTTAATAATTAGAGTTCAGGTACAATTCCTCTTTAATTATTTTAATGAGCATTCACACTGATATTATCATAAAACTTAACCCATTTCTTCTATATATAGGTCATATAAGAATAATCAGTTAAAAAATACAAAAGGAAGTTGTTTTTATACAATACATATATGAGAACACTTCAAATTTTAATTACACTTGAGGAAAAATTCAAAGACATGAAATATCCTACAATTTTCATGTAAACATAAATACATTATTTTTGAGATCTGACACCCATGTAACATTAAAATATTGAACTAGAAAGATCACATTAATATCATGGAATATATCTGATGTTCTTTTTGCATCTCACATATAACAAGGAGATGAAATGAATGTCCTTACTGAGATTTATCATAACTAATGATATCAAGAATAATTAACACAATATATGATTAAATGAAATGCTGTTTTTTTTAATTTAACCCATGAACATAATTGGAGCATTGTTAACGCACAACACATTACCAATTTTAAAAAATTTCTATACCACATCCCAATTGTTGTTTCAGATATATCTCATAACCTTAATGTCAACTGATGAAATCCTAAATAATGAAAAAAATTTAGAACCATTTTCCCCTATATGATGGTCAAATAAATAATTATTTCAGGCTCATGAATAATGGGTTTTATTAAAAATTGATTTAGTTTTTAATAGTTCATGAAAATTCATGAACATCAATCCGGAAAAATAGAAAAAAGAATTTGATCTCACGAAGGATAAGGGATCCCTAATGAATTATTTACAAACTATTTCTTCCAACTATATATTTAATTACATTAATTCATTAAAAATAGAAATAAATTAGGGGAATAGAGATGAGTTCATAACCTTGTTGGAGGTTGATAGTTAACTCTACCTCCCACAAGTATGGAATTCTATAATTATATTTTGGATTCAAAAATAGTTTAATATCCACCATCATTAGAAATTCATCATGGCCTTTTCCTTACATTACCATAAGGATAGAACTATCTTTTTGAGAATTGATCAAACCCAACCATTCATAACTTTTTCTTTCTCGATTGGTATGATACTCTCATTCTTCATGATGTATATACTAATATCTTGTGTGAAATGAGAAATTTACTCTCTTTTAATAATAGTAAATTCATCCTCCAAACATGATCAACATACCCATCCCCATAATTTTTCTAAGGAGACAATATTGAGAACAATATAATCCCTATGATTCTAAAATGAAACTACAACCATTGAACATGATTGAAACTTACACAATGGATCTATTTTAATGCATAAAGGTGTGCCAAAATTCATATATTTAGATGGAAATTCAATTATTAGACCAAGATGAGAAGCCAATCACTTATAAATAAATATATGTGACTCACCTACATCAAACAGAGAACATAATAACATAGATAATTCAATAATAGTATGTCTAATAGTATAGGACACAAACAAAATAGTATCAATTGATTTCTCAAAAATATTTAATTTCCCTCACCAACACCATTGAACCTATTATATAAAATCATTCATTAAAGAATATACAACTAAAATATAACATTTAATTCCTCAATGACCTCCCTAATATGATCTTCAAGACGGTTGAACACTACCACTAGTCAATTGAGAAGAGTAATAGTCTTTTAATACATGGGTCATCTTATGTTAATTCCTAACTCTATCATATACACAACATCATTGGAGTCATCAGAGGGGACCATAATTTCCATTTAAGTTCCATTTCATACCCTCTAAGGTACATCAAGGCTTTTTATTCCATGTAAAAACATGTTGATTTTAATACATCGAAGGTATCCTTGAACTAAGAGATATAGGTAATCCACTACCATAGATCTACAGATGATAACCACACAAGATTCATTCATTCTACAATATCATTCAACTATTATGGGGAGAATCACCTAATGATTTTCCATGAAGTGATATACCCAATATTGTACAACCCATTTAATTTTTCTTATAAATTATAACCCTCAATATTACTTAAAATAATGTGGGTGGGTTAGAAAGAATCACCTATATCTATTCAATATTTTTTCAGATCCATATCAATGATCCTTGATTTAAGTACATACATAATCCTCTATCGAGTATAGATATATGTAGAGAATATTATTTAACAATATCCATGATCATTAAAGTTAATATGAACATTATATTTATTTATAAACTCTCTCACCTTTAAATTATACAATGTTCGTGGAGATTATTTATCAAAAAATGTTTATTGATTGTTTGATCATGTAAGGCCTTGATCATTTTATTCAATGTCTATAAAAACCCAGAACTATTGGGATAACTCTTCAAATTTTACTGTTGATAAACTTAATATGTGATTATTTAGGATCTAAATGTTCTTAGTGATGCGGAGGATGTGAATAACCCACTCACCAACATTATGAAGAGAGGCCTCACCATAGAGGACTATAGGATGATGATACTAAATGTCTTTCATTACAACAGAATACATTGGTTGCTTTCGAGGACCCCCTTGACCAAAAAATCAATGTAACAACGAAAACCCCTAAAATTTGAATATCAATCATAGTATTATATGGTGGATCAATTTTATACACCCCTTCTTAATCAGTAGGTGGTGGTAGGTTTGGAAGAATAATATATAATAAGGTAAAGACAAACATAATTATTAAACCCTTTATCAACAACCCATTTTTAGAACCACATATACAAGATTTGGTATAACCTCAATCTTACTGCCATAATTCATTATATACTTAAATAAATAATGGAACTTTAACTATAACAATTATTTTATCAAATCAGTAATGAATAGAATATTAAAGACACATAAAATAATTTAAAATATAATAATAAAGGAATACGAAAAATGTGTTTTCATACAAAAAATTGAAAATATTTGCAATATAGAATTCAAATATTGGTTTATAAAAAAATTACCATGAACCATGAAGTTAGCATATCATAAAATTTTAATATAATCTTTTCCAAATTACCAGATTAGTATCGGACTAGGAGACAATAACACCTCTTAATCACCCATTGATAACCAATGTCTGCCATAAATACATGGGGTTAATAAATTAAAATGGGGAGGTGTTTCCCACATGAAATAATATATAATATAAAAGATAATGTGTACTAAAATTGTTTATGACCCTTGGGTTTGGTGGACATCCATTAGGTTTCAAAATGAGTACCTATTTACATAGAATCCCAAATATGATGAGAGAAAATAACAATATTAACATGAATACATGCATAAAAAAGGTCAAAAATATCCAATAGCATTCAAAATATTAAATGGTTAGAAAAAACGTGACATGAACATAACATACAAGTCAAAAAGAACAATAGGGTCCAAAATGATAGACCCTAAACTGAAGAATTTCAAGTCAATCATGTTGGATAAGTCCAATGAGAAAGCTTTATATTCCCTCTAAAAAAGTCCATAGGTGATAAAAACACTATGGGATCTATGTTATTTTATCCTCCAAGTCAATGAAATTTTCCTTTAACTATATCATAATTAATTAAGAATGCATGTGTTCTATATAGTAACATGAAATTTGACATTATGGAACTTAATAAGAAATCACCCCACCCTGATTAATGGTTATAAAATCATATTCTTATATATTGTTATATATATCTAGAGGAAATATAGGATAAGGAAAATAATATCATGAAGTTTTCTTGAAATACCATTTATTCAAAGAATCTATAATAAAAATATATAGCTCCCATTACTAGAATTATCCTAACCCCAGCCGACCTACTTCAAGAAATATTTGTACCAATGATATGATAGATTTAAGAAATTTTTATACTCTATACCATCATGATATAACACCAAAAGTGTTATGATATAAATTTATACAATATGAATGGAATATTATATATAAATTCAAGGAATTATCCTATCACATGAAAAGGGGAATGAGTATAAAAAGTCAAGGAATTGAAATATAATCCAATCATCATTATTTATAAAAGGTGTAACATCGTAACATTTGTTTAATTATCCATATTTCCCTTCAATAATAACTATAATCCATCATGTATCTAGTGGAAAACATATAATAAATCAAGGTACCAATATAAGGAAACATTCTATAAATACATAAAAGATGATGTATATAACATTGTAAAATTCATTTTAAATGAGTGGATATAAAAAAATAATAATATTATGTTTATCATAATTCCATATTACAATTCAAAATTGGATCTATAACATGCGATATTAGTAATAATTATTTGGAAAACACAATAGTCTCTCAAGGAATAATTTTAACAAAAATAAAAACAAGGAAATATATGTTACAATAATTAATAATTTGTAAAGTATTTAAAGTCACTATTTTTTTTGAGAAATAATTTATTTGTATTATCATCAATAAACCCTATGTTGTTTATATTTAATCCCTTAAGAAATATGAGAGGGATGATATGTATATCTTTGAAAATAATTTTAATAGATTCCCTAAGGTTAGAGTATGATGATTACTTGAACAAGATTCATGGAGAACACCTAAAGTGAATTTCGAGTTAGGGAAACACCAATAAAATTATTATATATGGAAGTCAAAAATTGAAACTTTATTATTAATTTTTATTTTTTTGAAGATAACATTAATAATAATTTTCTCTAAAGAAATCCATGATAATTAATATATTGGAAAATTACTAAATTTAGTGAAAAATGATTTAGATCCTTTATTTTCATAGATTAGATTAAGAATAATTATTATAAGTGAAATAATATATTACCTATATAATTCATAGATCATGCGATACATCAAGTCCCCTTAGATCATGATTAAAGGGTTGAATTATTAGAAATGTTGAGTGAGATTGGATAGCTCTCATGGAAGATCCATAGGTCACAAGCTAATGTAATTACAATGTTTGTATATTTTTAGATATTTATTTTAGGATGGAAATAATATATGATCCTTATACACCAAGTAGGTACCCATTCCATAGACATAGTATACATAGTGATCCTATCAATGGATATATATAATGTGGGATGCCATCTGGTATAGAGTGACACTCCATTTAATACTTTGTTCCTATATAAATGGGTTACCACCCGTATTCACCTTCTTCTTATGACATACTCCACCACCAATTATTTTGACATAATTTTCACCAAAAAAATTTTGATATGCATAAATTAATTGTAGTTACCTTGTTAGAGAGGTCAAAGGACATAAAATTAAACAACAAGATAAAAATATCACGAGTTTTGTTATCCTTGTTGGTTACCTTTTAGGGTTCCCCATTGAACTTTTTCATTTAGAAGTATGCATCAATGGCTCCCTATATTAGTTATTATAGACATGAAAATTCATGTTAACAACCATGTAACCTCATCAATAGATTTATGCATTTTTCAATAAAATGGGGCAAGGTAGTTCCCCCCAAATTAACCTCTAATTAAAAAAATCATCAACCAATGGATAAATAGGGTGATATCAAAATATTTTTTTGAACATTAAATTTAGACAGAACTAGTATATAGGTATTTCATTCAAACTCACTAATGAATATATATTGTGATTTTTTTAAAAAAATTATGTAATTTTTTAATTAATTATTTATGTTTCATGACCAAAATAATCATGTTTTTATTTTTATTTTTATGGAAATCAGTATGAAATATATTTTTTTCAATTTTGTATGAAAATTCCAGTTTTCCCTTTCAGTTCACTATAACTACTTTATCATTAAATAACGTATTTTTTGAAATTGTATTTGAAATTTTGTAAAATAACTCAAAAAAACACCTTCCAAACATGTTTTCAGAATATATTGAGTCAGATCATATTGTTTAACGGAGATAATAGGCCTTGAAGTCAAATCTAGATTGGAATCATCATACATGACCTTACTTTAATGGTTAGTTCATTAATTACTCATCAATTCTCAAAATTTTATGAAATGTGGACACATAATAGAAGATTTACAAATATAATATTTCAAACTACTTGGTGTATAAGTAGAGTATAATTCTCAATGTTATAGCTTTGGTAACCATAAAATGTTTTTTTGAAATAAAATTTGGAAACATTCCTTATTATGATCACTAATACAAGAATCCCCTTGAATGTGATAGGTAAAATAGTGGATCAATAAAGTGAGAATAAAAATACATATATATTTATTCATTTTTTTTCTATAAATATGATGTTTTTTATATCAAATGGGTGAAAATGGTATTAGGCTACTTGATTACTATTGAGGCAAAATTATAACACTCATTTTATGTCTCATTTTCTAGTGGTTTATTAATATAATTATTTTTATCACCCTATCATGACAAGTATGTGAGGGTGATTTTATTTTTGGTAACGAAAACCTTTATAGGGTCATTTTTTAATGAAGATTTGGTTTTATGCATCATTTTATTGGGTTTTGAATGTTTCTCCTAAATTCATTCACTTATTATCATTTTTTCATGCTTGAAAATTGTAAGTCAAGGTGATGGAGAGATAACATAAATGTGATTAAAATATTATTCCTTATCCATTACCATTTGATGTGTTCAATTATGAATTAAAATATAGTTTTACGATTTCTATTTTACTAAGCGTATATGACCATTATAAAAGTGGTGGTCTGTTAGAGAGAGTCTATCCACTATGAACAAGGGAATTACTATAGATTAATTCTACAAACAACTATGATAAATCATTATCCTTCTTCCCATATTCAAGGAATTAAGATAGATCATCTATTTTAGGTATGTTTGGTTTTAATTTTCTTCTCCTCTCTATATTCATAATAAATATTTATTCATTAGATTCTGAAAGAGTTTATTTAACTCATTGTTTATATCTTTGAGATTTTATTATCCAATTCTGAACTAAGTTCTCATGGGATTGAAGGCAGACTGAAAATTAATATACTAACATATATTCTTGTTCTTTGTTTGTTCCATATTTTATAAATTTTTTATTTTCAATTTTCTTAAAAAATTTAATGATTCCCATCAGACTGATCACTTATTCATTTTATAAAATTAATTATAGACTCTATGAATATAGTATAGTGTTATTACCCTGTGAAATTTTTGGTGGTGTTTATTTATTATATTCATCTATACTCCAAGGAAAAAGAAGAACATTTGGAGAATTTTATATACTATAATAAATTAATTAAAATATGTGAAATTATATGAAAACAATAGTTAATGTTCCTATAATATGGACCGAGAAATATTTTGGGGGTATGTTATCAGAATCATGGGTATATTAATTAATCATTCATCAATAATGGATATAGAATTGGGATACACAACAATATATATAATATATCTATATTTTTTAAAATAAGTCATGAAATATCATTGGTATTTGGGAAACATATCAAATTTTTAAACCTAATAATAATAATATCATTGAAGGCAATTATATTAGAGTTGATAGAGAATTTAAATTTTAAATCATTGAGTCGGATAATTGAAAATAACCACACATATATATACAATAACCTCAAGTGGGGAATGTTTTTTGATATATCGTGATGCACCAAATAATTTGTTGGGTTTTCTACATATGAAAACTGATATAGTGATAAGCTTTTCCTCATTGAAGTTAATGGATAATTAGAAACCTTACCTACCACTTGATTAATAGTTAGATGCAGTAATAATATCATTATGGATTTATAGTCATTCTATAAATATATAAATGTTTTGAATATATAGGTATTATGAAATAGAAAATTATATATGAGCATATAATAAACTCAAAATAAACCAATAATAATTGTTAGAGGTGAATAAAGACCATTCCTATATAATCCATTACTATTATACACTATCACTACTAGACTAAAAGAAACTATAAAAATAATACCATTAAAATTTATGATATATAGAGAGATTTCTCTATGGATTTCAAGGGAGGTTGGAATCAATATCATCCCTGAGTTGAGTACGCATATAATACAAGTTTCCACTTTAGCATCAATATGGGTCTATTTGAATCTCATTATGCTAATAATTCAAGAACATAAAAATGGTTTAATAAAGTTATAGAGTATAATATATGGGAACCAAAAATGGTTTAAGAAATAGATGATTATTTGAAATTCTATTTTTAATATATCAATGATCATATATTATATAAATGATATATGCCTAATATAATTTATGAAAAATATATTATGACATTGGAGATAAAAAGATCCAAAATATATCTCTATAGAAGAGAGTCATGATATTTTATAAGAAATGAACGATAATTCATGAATATATTATCCACTTCAAGACCCTAGACCACAAAGAAGCATTTACCAATCAACTAGCACTCCCATGAAATATACACCATATACATGATGATTTTTATATATCTAACTTGAGGATTTATATATTATATTTATCACATTTAATCCATCCATAAGTTAGAGAGTTAGAGATTTATCTCTCTTATGAAATGTATCATTTGATGATATTAGATTATAGAGACAAATTTCTATGAAATGTGAAAACAAAACATATAAAAGTTAAAAGGATAGAAGATAAATATAAAGAGGGAACTTATGAACCCGTTGGTGTAATAAATAATACGTTTTTTCAATTCATGTCATCTTGTATCTTATATTAAATTTCATCTTGGAAATATCTATTGGGGGAAGAATATAATGACATTTGTATACTCTATATAAAATTTTCATCTTTAATATATAAATATATAGTTATTTTTCATATTTAGGATTAATAAATAATATAAAACAAAATCACCATATAAAAATGATTATTTTTTTGTTTCATTAGTTAGATTGTTAAATATTATTAATAAACACACTCCATAAAACTGAAAATAGTATAATGTGATATAAAAAATAAAAAAATAAAAACATAGAGGTTTAAAATTTGTTGCATTATGGTCTCCAGGAATTTTATATATGTTAAATAAATTATAAAAATAAAAAAATATATTATTAAAAAATAGAGCACTTTCAAAAAAATTATATAAAAAACATTGATCGTAAATTTATTAAATGATGAACGATAAAAATAAGAGGTATTTATAGGATGTGTAAAAATATATGACCATTAGATCTTGACCATTTGAATTATAACCTAAACATTAGTATACTAACATAGAAATTGGAATAATGAGATAAACATTATGATAAATAATGAATTAAACATCTAAATAATTCTTACCATAAATTAAATATGTGAATATAATTTTTCAAATACCAAGGGATAATTATTCAATCAATGTATCATAATCAAATTTAATGTTTATATTATTTAAAAATCATGATATTCCTTACTTAATAAGTACATTATTTTATACATTATTTATTTATTCAAATTAAATAATATATACATTTATCTCGGAAAAATGGATTTCATTCTTCAGAATTTGCACATCTAAATTAGGTATTTGTGCTATATTTTTTTATTTTTCATGAATTATAGTATATAGAGGTGAATAGTGAAACACTATAAAACATGCTACTTTTCAATATAAGATTCATAAAATATTAATTTCAATTTTATGACATGAGAAATAATTTTTTTGGCCTCACATGCATAAATCCCCATAAACTTTCAATAGATTAAATTATAGTTTTAGGACCATGAAATTTTTGAAATCAATCAATATTTTTTTGAAAACACCCACTCCTGCTCTTATAAATACCACCCTAGTACTCCACACACTTTATGAATATTGTATTTACAAGTAATTAAAAAATTATACCCCATATACCTTTTAAACACATTGTGAAGGTTTCTATCTCATTAAAATTCCACCCATTGATAACCTAATTCAATTAACAAAGGTGTCATACTAATATGAAGGGTACAAACTCTTATTCATTCATTTTCCTTCTAAATCGTTCATTTATTATTTTACCCATCATATTAATCTATAATAGATGCTCAATTTCACAAAATTAATTATATTAAGGAAATTTAATCTAAATTATAAAACCATAAAACGCCCATGAGTTTTTTTAAACAAACATCTATTCATTATTTATATTATCACCTATAAATATTTTCACTGTAAAAACTATTACAACCTTCATAAACTATTATAATAAATGATTTAACAATTATGTATGTACACATTAATGTTTTTTTATTATGATTTAAATTTTTTAATGTTTACCTGATCATAAAATTAAATAGGGAAAATATATTTTATAAAGTCTTGAAAAACCAACAATGGGAACACAACATTATACAAAAAAAAATTAAATAAATAAAAATATTTCTATACTAAAGAACCAATTAATATTAGTAATAATTTTAAAATATAGAATGATATGAAAACTATATCATGAAAAATATAATCATTTAGAGTCATTTAATAGGATCATTTACAAATAATGATAAATAATTGTGGTCATAAAATAATGATGAAAACACTAGTGATACAATGGAAATGAATATCAGGTTTTAAAACATTGACTATAATGAACATAAATTAATAACAACAATAAAGTGAAAATTGAATATGGTAATTTAAAAAGTATTTAATAAATTTAATTTTATAAGTCATCTAGACATGCATGTATATTAATCCAATAAAGGACTCCAATTCTGTGGTTCCTTTCACTCACCCTCTTTCTTTTACTTTATTATCTCTAATTATCTCCCTTTATCCAAATATTCATCACATATAATTAAACTATGTTATATATATATATATATTTCTCCCTATAAAGACCTATTATATTTTAAAATTCCTTCCTCAGGATACTAACAATTCTCTAGTTCCCTTCTAAATATCATTCTTATAAAACACCAATTTAATGGAATTTTTTTTAGTTATTATTGAATTTATAATATAACCCATTTAAAGTTTTTTTCTTTAATTAGTATAAATAATTATTAATTTATGGGAAAATATTATTATTTATATCATATTTTTAGGGAAACTATATACTCTTCTATTCTATAGAGGTATTTCAGCACTTTTATAAAACATTGATTAAGAGGATCATATAGATATTTATGTCATCACCTAATCATACAATTTTCTTTTTTAAGAGTTCCATACTAATGACACATGATAATTTATTTTATAAGTAACTTCTAAAATTTCTTGATCCTTTTTTGGGAATAATTATGGAATATAATTTTGTTATTCTTTGAGACATGATTATGTAACCCATTTCATTCTCTCAGTTTTTTCTCATTCGATGAATTTATGTATGATATCATTCCATGTTGAGAATGTATTCCTGATTTATAATTATGTGATGGGTGGAAACAAAATTTATAAACCCTTAATAATTTATATAAATCTTTTACATCATGAGATATAATGTATTGTTCATGGGAAGTTATCCAAGAGAAATATGTTTTGACATCTTGACTATAAGGCTCAACTAATTTTTGTGACATATTTTATATTATGACACTTTATCATGCTTCCCCTTATTGAAATTTTCATATGAATATATTTCTTTTCTATTCTTTGCATCCATGAGATTAATTATCATTTTTATCCATTATAATTCCATTATTGATGTTATATCACAACCATATTTCTGCTTTTTACCCCTCACAATGATTTTCTACTCACTACGTATTTATGTTTTCCTCATGATATACCATGTAGGGATGGTAGTATGATGATAAAAAGTGATGAATAATGAATAAATTAATTATATGTTATGGAGTTTGTTTTAAAATTTTGTATTTAATCAACAAAATATTTTAGGCCTCATGATTTGTATGTGTATTTTTATTATTTGTGGTAAAATATTGTAATATTATGTGTATGAGATGTGGGTAATTATAAGATAATAATTTCAAAATAGGGTAGTAGATTTAGTTTCATTCTTTATCAAAAAAATTATGAGGATAAAATGTGAGTTACAATAGTTATGGGTAAAAGGAGATAAAAAATTAAACAATAGAGTAAACTCATAAAATATCTCAAAATCATATCGATAAAATGAGAAGATGATGGATTTCATGAACTATACTCATATTTTATCTTTTCATATACATGATTCCTATTCCCGAATGGCCTGAAGGCCTCCATTTTTATATATTTCTCATAACCACCCTTTCTAGGGATGAGGGGGAACCCTTACAAGGCCCGTAGGCTCAGAGATTACATGGCCTGTAGGCTTAGGAGATTACATGACCCGAAGGTCTTTGGGAATTCAACCAGACTATCTACAAGGAACTACCCCTCCCCATGACTCCTATGCTATTTCATTGCAGACACAATAAGGAATTCATATTTGGAAATATTCCTCAACAACTCATCTAATGAAATACAGACCATCTGACCACTCAAAACTATACCTCTCATTCTATTGACTCACTAATAAGAATTTATTATAATGTGTTTCTATTTGGGTTGGTTCAAAAACCATCATGAATTCTGGTGTAACATTATAACGTTGAATTATTTTGACAACATAAATAAAATAAATATATATTATTACAAATGAATTTATGATGTGGTAATATTTATGGTATTTTAATATATATAATTTTATTTAATAATAAAATTATTTTTCTAATTGATTGAAAAAAGTGGGATATTTTCTAAACATTTTTTTTAAAATTACCATAACATCAAAAAAAATAATCATAGGTCTTACTATATAGCCACCATGATTTTTCATTAGTAATACCATATTAATTTTTTTGTTCGTGGTCTTAGGACCCCCATAAGGTTTAAAATGGTTATTTCAATCTAACAGATAACCTCTTTATTTTAGTCATTCTATTGATACTAGATTGTAGTAAATATCATTGGAATAAATTTTGGTACATTCCAAGAAGGATTTTTTTAAATTTTTAATTAAATATTTAATAAATGAAAAAACATATGTCCCGGAATATTGAAGATTTATATATCATAATTTTTATATCGTATAGAAATTATGACACTACAATTGTGTTTGGGGTGATTTTTTATATAGGAATGATACCAGTTATGATCACAGGTATTAGGCCTTGAATAAATCTTTTTGGGATTTTTTATTATTGTCTATACTGACCATTGAGTGACAATATAGGATCTTATTTTTCTAAATCCTAGTTCTATTTTTGTATTATTCTAATATTTTATTTCCCACATGAGATAATGGGAGATTAATATTTTTCTCTAAGAAGTTGATATGGATTCCTGACATGCGTAGCATCAATGATCAATTTTCATATATATTAATATCGAATTATGGATCTTTAGCCTATAAAAAATTATTGAATGACTTCATGTTTTTTTCATTGTTCATCATGTGATTTTATTCTCATAATCTCTTGGATTAATAAATGAAATAATTTTGGATATGTCATATTAAATAAAATATCATTATGGGGAATATCTATGAGTTTTAGGTTAAAAATATAATTTATGGAAATATATGAGTTTTTTTATTATGATTGATTACTAACTATATTTTTAATGAATATAAGAAATTGTTTGGAATTATACATTCTTTAATTTAGTGATTCTTTTTGAAATTTTTCATTCCATAGGGATGATGAAATCAATAATATTTTCCACTATATTTTTTCATTACAACATTATGGAATGTTTCAAACATTATGATCAAATAAAAATGTTTTTTAATTTTTCAATGTATAAACATATTCCTTCTATTTTCTCCACCTTTTTATTTTTCTCCAGGAATAATTCTTGATGTCTTCTTATGTCAATGTCATCTGTATGAAAACAATAGAATTTATAGGTGGAGTGTGTGACAGAAGAGTAGAGTTGGAAATATCCCTATATTAAGGGGTATATTGGGGAACCCAACTAAAACATGGGGTGGATTAAAATAAGAATTTATAGTCAAATTGGTGATGGTTTTCTCCAAGGTATGAGAAGCCACAAAAGAATCGTGAATTTAATTTCATAATGGTGCAATGTTGATTATGGGGCCATCAGGCTTAGTCAATGTAAAACAATGAATTAAAAGATTCCTTTGACTATGTGAGGGATTATAAAAGTGGTAAAATAGATGGGTGATTTAGATTTTGACATAAAGAAAATTGATCATGATAGATAAATTATTTTTAACTACAAAATGTTTGGTCTCTAGGAAGAAAGTCAGATATTTTTTACATCATTATATCTTTCTTTTCATGGAATTATTATTTTTATGGTGTGTGACTCAGTGTCACATATTCTGTACTTTTTGGAAATATAGTTCCAGAAAGTACATGTTTTATATTTTGACATAATCGTTGTTTCTAGACACGAAATTAGTGAGTATAGATTACATTTATAACATACTAGATATCGGGAAGATCATCCAGAGTATATTCCAACTAATCATCATTTCCTAAAAAAACCTATTTCCCTAGTCTATAGAATATGTGTATTATAGTAATGAATCCTGATTTTTTAGAATCACATGCTCAAGTATAATACACATTGTATGATCCTTATGAAAACTAAATGTGTGTGAATATTGATTAGATATTAGCAGTTCAATTACATCATATACTACTTGTAATATTATTTAAATATAGTATACCTCAACCTTATGGCTCTATGAGTATAGGTAGTAGCTGACTAGATGAAATAGTGAGACCTACACTACATGTATCTCATTGGGTCATACAATATATGTTGATTATTTGAAAACTAGATTGAAAAATACTATTCCCTACAACAACTGAGGACCAAAAAATCACATAATTGAGGTTAATTGTTGTGTTCTTTACAATTAGATGTTTTATTTTATATTTTCTCACCTTGGTGTCAAAAATTCCTACAATATTTTTATAATTTAATAATTTTTCATTTATAATTAAATGATTCATATCACTTCATCATAGGTGGATTATTTATTTTTTTTGATTACTTTGGTTAAATTAGCTTATAATGTTAGATATTATGTCATTAAGTGAGAGAGATAGGGAAATCATGGGGTTGGTAACCACCTTTTAGCCTATCGGTTCTAAGAGAATTAACTATTTTAAAAATAGTGGAGTAGGTAACCCCTAATTGATGATATTAAGGTCCTATAATAATGATTTAGAAACATTCTTGAACATTTCATAAACCTCCTAACATAGTTGGGGGTCCTCCAATAGGGTTTATAACCCATAAAAGATATAAAATGCTTTCAAGTCATAGTTCAAAACTATGATTACTATGAAATATTAATTTGTTATGAAGTCTAGATTGCTGGAATGAGGTGTTATTTAGTCGGAACATTACTATCTCCAGGACATGTAAACTTACCTTCAATTAAGGGTCAAAATATATATGGGTCTATTTCTTCACATTTTATTTGACATTAATAAATTTGGGTTTCGTTAGATTCTTGTTGGATATGAGCCACTAGATTGTGGCACAATGAATATTAGATTATTTTTTATTCATCTATTTATATAATATTGAGTGTATCTATTACAAATATGTTACTCTATATTGCCTTATTTTAACATTTAATTGAAAAATTTCATTTATATTTTCTTTTTAATTTCAGGTAACCGTGTAGTTTAAATTACAATCACTTCTACACAATCCTTATGACCATAATTTTTTTCTATTCTCATGTTTTTCAAAATTTAATGATGACCTTGGTAGATGTGCATCTAGTGGAATTCGTAGAGCAGATCTTTAGTAGAAGATGATCATACATGGTTGGTACATATTGGTGATAGTGTTTATCCTAAGAGACCTTGTGGTGGGGAGGTATCTTCTCCTTTTACTTATCAATTACACCAAGTTATTTTGTTCCACTATATTTATATTACCATTTCATGATTTTTCCTTTATAGAATTGTACATATCATAGATATCCCATGCATAAAATGTATAAAATTGAGTTGGTTATTGATATTGTTCATGTTGTTGGCTATTTTTCTATATTGAATAATCATATTTGTAGGATGATTAAGGATAACAGAACCCATGAGTACAATGAATAACATGGTCAAGTAACTATTAAATTTTATATTAGATGGGGTATTGGGGTTTCACATTCAACATAATACTAGATCATATGTGGTCATGGTTGGTCATGTCATGTTGGAACGGTAGTAAAGTTGTTTGTGGTCTTTGGATGAATGTTGGAGTCTATTTTCTTGATAATATTTAGTTGTAAATTGAGGAAAAAAATTTTCATGGGGTAGTGGGATTGGTTATAATGGTAAGAATACCCACATTGGTTTAGAGACCAAGTTATATTTTTTCTAGGACTATGATAACCTATTATCCAACCACTAACCTAATGATTCAGATGCATGGTACAAGTAAGCAGCTACATTTATCATACACTATTTAATTTCATTTTACCATATTCTATCAATGTTATCTCACTCAGATATTATTTAGTAAACTAATGGCATAACTTGTATACTAGTGGATGTTAATATAAAATAATCATATCATATTCTGAGGTATATACATTATTCTCCACCCATTATTACTAAGACCCATGTCAACAATCAATTTATTAATGATAAAATTATTCAACGATTAATTATGATGTAATTTTACAAACTAGTTGTGGTAGATCTTTTCCATTATACTCAATCAATATTTTTAGTGAGATTACAGTAGTTCAGACCGATTCAAACTAACAAATTTATAGGGTAAATATTATATGTGCATTCTAGTTATAGATGAATCTTGGTTTTCAAATCAAATTTTGGTTATTTTGTGGCATATAATTTGATAAATTATGTGGATAAAATTTTTCTTATAGTTTGGAAACCCAAACACTATATAGGTATTCTTTTATTTATATAACACTGTGATTTCATATGCCATTAAATATTATTTAACTAAACTCATGATTGTATACCATTAATATGGTTAGAGTTTAATATCCAACTAAGAAGTATTTTTCCTACATTGTTGTGAATGGAATGAGTTCAAAAGATATTTAACCCTTTTTAAGGATTCAGGAACTTTATTACATTTTTGTTAGATTTTATAAATAGGTTTCCACATATCACTAATTGAAAATGAATTCAGAAAATGTATATAGTTTGTAATGGTCCCCCAATATATATTTTTAGTTTTTTATTTTTCATTTTATTAAATTTATAACATATGATGGAGACCTAGAGTTAGTATTGGGTGTTAATATTTTCCTGGTGGTGATGAATTTAGATTTTTGAATACTATATTATTCTGTTTTGGTTAGCTTGATTAGTGATATGGAAAATATCCATGTTGGGTTCTTTCTAGAATCAGATGTTTTCTGACTATGGGTTCTATTAAATAATAATGTGTTATATTTGAAACAAATTTTATGGTGTATTAATAAAATATGATTGATAATTCTTTTTTAAATTTCCATTCTTGTAGTCGTGTTATCCTTTTCAGGAACAAAGTGTTAATAATTGTGTTTGGGATAGTTGGTTGTGATGGAATGATTTATGTTAGGGGTGTCTAGAAGGGTCTAGAGTATGAATTATGACCATCAATACACATGTTATCATCAGTATTTTCCTGATCCATTCATTCAAATGTATGATTTTTATCAGGGTATGAGATTAAAATAGAGCTACTAACCTGACTCGAATAGTGAGAGAATCTTAGTGATAGTAGTTATCTTTTTCTTATGGTGGGTAAAATTATGAATTTTTATTTATTTAAGGATGATCTTCCGTGGGTTTATAAAATTTTCGGATTATGTCATTTGTCATCATAAATTTTATGGGATTGATGGTTTATGATAAGTAAAATGTATTTATAGATTAATAGGTATTTTATCTTGTCATACAATAGTTATACTCATTATCTTAGTGTTATTTATACATTGTTGTTGAGTATTTTCATGTAGAAGTTGATTAACTTGTGAATGATATCTATTGAGATATCTCATGGTTATCTTTATTTAATATATTTACACTTTTTTACCTTATTTAGAGGATATAGAAATATATTTTATATTATATTTTATAGGAAGGTTAAGCTAAACAAGTTGATAGAATAGTTTGGTGACCTATTGGTGAGATATTTTTATTTGGATTATCGATACCACTACAACTTTGGAAATCCAGAAGTCCTAATGATTTAACTGGGTGTAATAAAAGATTTTAAAATTATTATATAATCCTTAGATTTTTTTGTGACAATCAATGATGAAACAAATATGTGTGTTAAAGAAGAGGGTGAACATCATAGAAAATGGGATATTATTTTTGGATGAATTCAATATAACAAACATTGTAGTGAAATTTTGAGGTATAATAATTTGATAAATAAGATTCATCACAATAGTGGTATTATTAAAAATTGTGGAATGGTGATTAATTGATGAGAAAATTTTGAACTCTAGTAGCTTTCATTGTCCAAATGTTTTTTTAGTGGTGAGGAAGAAAACTCCATTAACAAAAAAAATCTCAAAATGTTGCACATATTTTTCAGTAATTGACCTCTAAACTATTAGTTTTAATAGTATAGGGAGATACAATATATCATCCAAATGTTGTTATTTCACTATAATAACAATGAGTGTATGTGATCTAGTATACTAATATAAATTATTAGATTTTTAGAGATATAGTATTTGAAGTAGTTTTCTATGTGAATTATCCAATAGGTGGAGAGTACACTATCTTGAATTAATGTGGAATAATAGAATTTTTTATCTCCCAATATAGGTGTTGTGTCAATAAATTCTAAACTAATGTTTTTCTTTGGTCTATGAGAAAATTTTGATGTACAATATATACGCATCGGTGCCTAAGGTTATGACTCTATTGATATATATTAAAGTATTTTGTTATGTGGGATGAATTTTTTGGATTCTAATGTGATAAAAGGAGTATTCTTATGAATATAGATTACATATGAAGGGCCTTTAAATATTCATAACTATCCACTTTTGATTTTAGAATAATGGGACACTAGTCAACTAAGAATTTATTGCTTAATTTTTGGAGTAGTTTACATCCAAAACATTATATTATAATCTTTCTCTCTTGAAAGTATTGATTATAAAACTAACATGGTATTGTACATCCGGGGATGTTATTTTTTTATGCTTGATTTGTCGATTTATGGGTTTTACTAGTGGTAAAGACTACTTTTTACATTTATTCTATTGATGAACATATTCTTAGTGTTATATATGTCCTAAAATGTTTCTTATTGGATGGAAATGAGAAGAAATAGTTGACATCAATTACACTCTCCTTGAGAGATCATATACATTTTGTGTATAGTTTTATTGAATCACCATATGGAAAGTTTGATATGTATTTATCTTTTCAATGAGTTGTCTTATAGGATTCTATATAATAATGGGATGTAAAAACCCCACATAGGTTGTTCCCTGAAAAAAACATATTTACGGTTGATGTTTATGGGTATAGGTTTTGAGTTTATGTTCAGAGGATGTATAATATAGGATTGGAAGGATCATCATTATATATTTTTGTATAGATTCACGCAATGTAATGATATTCACTTGTTAATATTTTTTTAAATACCCATAAAGAATTCAAAACCTATGTAAGGCTGAAGACCCATGAATGAATACTAGAATGGAAATTGTAGAAATGGGTATATTTTTTTATCATCCAGTATATCTATGTGATTTGTGTCTATTTCTTAATTGGTGAACATATAACATATGAGAATGAGTTATTTTTATATATGAGGTTTTTAATGATCACATGGTTACAATAGCTCATGATGTTTCATTTTTTTGGGGATGAAAATAATAAATTTTAAGTAAAATTTAATAATGCATATTTCTCTATAAGAATACTTATTTTATTGAGTAACAAGGTCTTGGTTACCCCAAATGTGGTAAAATAATAAATTTAACCAAACAATTATGCTAAAAAATTTTATGATCATAATATTTATCCCAAAATAAGGTTATTTTCATTTGATAAAATTTTAAAGGAATTATGATCTATTTTAAAATTGAGGAATCATTAAAATTTATAAAATAATTAAATATTTTTTTCTCTAAATATGAATGATTTTATATCATAATTTGTTTTAAAATGTAAATTCCAAAAACATGGTTCTATATGGATTAAAGTTTGTTACCTTGGAGTGTTCTTAGTTATGTGATCAGTTTTGGATCTCTTGAATGTGTTATTTTAGGTTTTAAATTATTCTATAGGTTCTGCTAGAAAATGAAAAAAGATATTCAAGTTTTTTTTCAAACTCCACTGTCTAGTTAATGTGTGTTTTATTCTCTCTTCACCAATTATTGATGATGTGGGATGATAATTATCCTTTTAGGTTTCAAAGATGGATAGATGTGTGAAGTTGGAAATTTTTTAAACAGATAATCAAATTTGTTGTAGAGAAAATTGAATTATAGAGATTTTATGTTTATACTATTAGGGTAGTACTTCTTGATATTCATTTGGCCTCATTATTTGAGTTATTTGGTTCTATTCCACTAATTTTAAAATAACCTTAATTATTTGGGTGATGTTTTATTATATTAATTTGTTTATTGACAATTAATTTTTTTACTAAACATTAAATCATAATTTATTAATGTAATATTTATATGTTATGGGATAAATTATATATTTATGGAATAAGAAAGAAATTGTTTAAAATGATAAAAATATGGTGCATGTGATGATTTCATGAAAATTGATTTGAATTAAAAATTATTTATTTCAGTCCATTCAGCAGTGTTGTTGTTGAAATTTATAGTATTTCTATTTTTTATTATTTTCTATACATCAATATGAAAATTTGTACAAATAATGATCAATAAAAAACATTAGTTCATTATTTTTTTAAAATAATATACGTATAAACTTATTCCTTCCCAATTA
This sequence comes from Viscum album, assembly GCA_963277665.1. NCBI lineage: Eukaryota > Viridiplantae > Streptophyta > Magnoliopsida > Santalales > Viscaceae > Viscum > Viscum album. The sequence continues at coordinate 1,072,209,504 of OY728164.1, forward strand.
TTATTCTACCTGATTAATTCTTGTTTGCAACATATGTCAAGGTCATATATTAAAATTAAATGATCAATGTGGTGGTATTGGTGATGACATATTTAGATTTATAGAAGGTAAATTTGGAAGAATTATAGTAGAGTCATTAGATGTCGATTTTGGTAGATTTTAATAAGAGACTATTTTACCTATGATGTCTATTCAGGTCGGTGAAATAGAGATTGAGAACAATTAAAAAATGAATTTTTGTTTTTAAGGGATTTTGGTGATTGGATCCTATATGATAGAGACCCCTAATATATAAGTTGTTGTAAACCATGTGATGACCAGTATAAGTGTTTAAATGATGGGTGAGGTGGTTAGTTATGTAATGTACATGAATATGCACTACTTAATTTTCCTAATTTTACAACATGTGGTATTTAGGAATTATTTCATGAATGTTAGACACTATAATGACTAGTTTTATATTTTTACATAATAAATTTTATATGGGGATCCACTCTAGTACACATTCCACCATATATTTTAATTCATGAAATTTATTCACATAGAAATTAAATATTCTAGCTAACTAATTAAACCCACTCATTGAGTTGGATAGTATACATTTTTTGTATAATGTAATAGACACATTGGTTTACACCCTAAGTGAAAACCAGCTGACCCATGTTTTGAAAAGATTCATATGTTTCTATGATACAAAGTGTATGTTTTAGATTCATCATTTCAGGTATTCAAGATGTATATGCGTGACTATAAAATATTTAGTGTATTACATTTAGAAACACCATGTGTGTGATAACAAAATGTGAATGGTTTGGTGTCAAGATACATTCCATATACATATATGTACATGTTATGAATCCAAACAATAATACTCGAATTATATTGGACGTACTAAAATAAAAGTAATAGTGAGTCCCACACATTATATACCCCAATGGTATACACAGTGTAGGATGAATCAAAATGAATTGTACACTGATAGATTATATACATCTATTGTTGAGGCCTAAATGTAATGAATTTGAGGGTTTATTCCATATCTTAGAATGAATTTAGTATTTGTTGTATTTTTTCAATTGGGTATTAAAAAGTAACACATTAGTTGTCAAATATTTCAGTTTTTTTCATATTGAATGTAATGGTGAATATATCTTCATTGTCACGAGAATAATTTTGTGGAATTTGTATAATTTTTTGTTCATTGTATCAATAATAAAAGGATGCAGTGGGGGAGATGGATATAATAGACATGGGGTTGAAAAATCTAATGTAAAAATACTTGTTATGTGGAATGGGTCCATAATACACAACATATAGCAATTAACCCACTACATTGGGTGGTTTGGTTCCCCCATTTATGAGTCAATAACTCCTAGGACCTATGTAATTTCTCATTATTTTACAGGTATGTCTCACTTTGAGTATTTCAATAATCTTATTTTGGTTGAGTTTTTTCTTTATATTTTACCCTTAGTGTTCATGATTCATTATCGATGACTATTTGTTTGAATAAATGCATAATTTCATTTTGAGAAAACTTGTTTAAACCATATATGATCTATAATGAGAAAATTTGATGTAGAAAATGATTAGAAGTCCAGAGATGTATGATTATTTAAAAAAATGGAGTATGTATTTAAATTTTTCAAGGGTTACCAAGGGTTATTGGTATATTGGGAAGCCATAAATGGGGTATAGGTTTTTATAAGTAAAATGGTACATAATATATCAACAATACATTTAAACATATTTTAAATTGGTTACATGGAATATAAAATCTAGAAGGCATATGTCATGAAATGATTCATGAAATGAAATAAATAAACTTCGTGATGACATTACATATCATATAATGTTCTGGTGTATTAAATATTCAAATTATATGATGATTTCTTTAGTGCATCCCTCTATAATTAAATACCAGAAATTTAAATAATTTATAAACCATTTAATTCCCAGAGTAGGTTCATATCGTTTCACATGATTGAGTATTACATCCTTCCCTAAATCCACCTTCCTCTTTTCGACTATAGGGTATTTTAAAGGAAAATTTGGAGTTCCTCTCTTGATTCTAGACATACCTATCTTGTATTTGATTCCTGATAAGTGGTTTTGGATTCGTTTTCCCTTCTCTCCCTTTCATCTCGGGATGTTGTAGTGTGATCCCTTGACCAAGAGCATTGTTGGTTTTGACGTCAATCATTTTTTTCTAGGATCCTTCTTGAGACCATCAACACCTTCTTCCTCACGGACACTTCTTATTGGATGTTTTGATTGATCATTGGTTGAAGGTAGGTGTTCTAAACCTTAACCATATGTTTTGATAATTTTCATATATGGGAAATATGAAAATTAAACAAATATTGAATGCTCCTAAATTAACTAAATAACGAATTGGATTATTCCCTAGAGTCCCTTTAGATCCATTTGGTTATTGAACAGGCTTCTAGATACTGTTTAGGTGAGAAAATACCTTGATTACTAATTTAATTTTTAATGGACCAATATATGACTAACATAACATGTGTTTTTTGTTTTTTCTTGATTTAGATTCACCTTGGAGTTTTATAATTATTGAATTTTTTTGATTATTGTTGGTTTATGACCAAATGATAAATGAGATGCATAATTTAATGATAAATTGAATGTTTCATAATTTATCATTGAGGACTATGGTGTTACATTGTAATATCACTGTTTCTATGAAATGTTTTGTGATTTTTATATTTTAATTTTTATATAGGTCATTGGCCAAGTTTACATGATGAAATGCTTATATACTGGGGTATGACCTGAGACATTCTAAAATTATTATATACATGCCTCTTCCTAGAGACATTTGAAATTCTTATATATAGAGCCCGAGCCTGATAAAAGATAAAATTATTAGATATGAGGCTCATCCATTATTAAATTCCAAATTCTTATATATTGTGGTTTGATCCATAATCGTGTGATTTATACATTGGTTACCAGCTTATGGTTTACTGTGTTTATATGGTTATGGTTGGAATGGTTGTGAGACATGGTAAGAGATATTACAACATAGATATTAAGTAGGGAAATTTGGTAATAATTTATTTAATTAGTTAATTAATACACATGATTATTGCATTATTACATACACTTATTATTAGACTAGTTATGTTTGGATACGGTGGTTTCAACCTATTGAGTTATAATCACACCGTATATGGGCCTCAGTTTAGTACTTGAGTAGAATACATTCATGCAGGATTGAAGAATGGAAAAGGACCTTTGCATTGATTTTTTCCATCCGGATGGGCTGGATTTTGTATGTGGGAATGATATGGGATTCAAGAATGTGGTATTTTTATTCCCTAGTTTTTTATTTTATTTTACATCTCGATTGAAATATTGTTAAATTCGGTCATGTGGTTACATTATTACATTAATATTTATTAGATTATTCAGTTATACTTAATTTGTTTATTTTCTATTGTATTGTACCATTTCCATAATTTACACACTATAATATTTATTCATTTATTTATATTGTTTAGTCCCATTGTGTTGTTACTCTATAACCATTGGTATAGTCTCCCCACAATACTAATCACACCTCCACTACTAGTCAGAATCCTCTTGCCTACTGGGATGGGCTCTTGAGGTCTCTTAACCAACCAGTTTCAACCATATGGGAGAGTTCTATATTAGGGGATGTTCCAAAGTAGTATTATAGCTAGGTCTATATTCTGTTGATTTACCATTTAGTAAAGTTATAAATGAGTGTATGATATGTCAGATCATAGTTATGAACTTATTCATGGGAGTTGCTAACCCATGTATAGGAAAATCTTAGTGCCTAGGGATGGATTGATGTTTATAATATTTTTTATTACAGTTGATGTTATTTCATCATCAGTTATACAAATGTGGTATAGTGTAATAATGATATGACATTATTTATTCTTGATATTATAATTTTTTATCGTTATAGTGCGAAATGTGTATGCATTATTCATGATAGGTACATTGGTATATATAATGAAATTCAAAGTCCATGATAGGGACATAATTCTTACCTATGATATGTATATTCCTATTGAAAATGAGAAATTATATACATGTTATATCTATTATATGAAATGAATTAAATAAACTATTATGTCATGTTAAAACACTTGTAAGACATTTTTAGACATTCTAAGAGTCTATGGTTCTCAGTTTTTTCACATTTTTCAGTCATCCTTATAGATATTCAATGTTATACGGAGTTTTTTAATCTTATAGAGAAAATTACTTATCATCATCATCGAGTATAGTGCAAGGAGAGTGGTAGTCAACACACTCTTAAAGTAGCTGAATTGGAGATTCCTAGTGTTCTTGGGGACTAAATGAATTTTAATCTTCAAAATTTCTTCTTGAGGGTCATTAAATCCATAGAAAAAGACACTTCTCATATTGTTCCAATGATATTTGAGCTGAGGAGAGGGATTTAGATATTGACTCCACCAATTTTTACTAGGGAGGGAGGCACCCAGGCATCCATGTTCTTTATCGAATCAGTCCTGACAATCATTAATCATAATTAAATGCCTATAGATAACAATGTGAATTTTACTGTATATATGCATCATGAAACAACCATGGATTTGGGAATCATTTTGGAGCATAAAGGGTTTCAAAAAAAATTATCATGAAATTAATTATAGAGGATGTTTTTGATCCATTTCTATCCCATGATGTTAAATGATGATAAGGATCATGATATCATGTACATGAAATAAGAGGCTATGTTAGTGTCAGAATATGATGAGAATTTCACCAACCAATAGTTCTTTGTGCCAAATTTAGAATCTAATGAGATCTCTAACGTGAGATATTCTTAGTATGGATGTCTTTATAAAATCCGGTTGAAGGTGAATGTATTTCATTTGAGATTTTTTTCAAATGTAATGAATCGAAAACACATCTCAGATGGGAATCTAAGACTGGCCTCAATTAGTGGCCAAGAAATTGCATCAGAGAAAACTATGAACCCTTATTGGTGAGGAAGGAGGAATCGTTATGATATTTTTATCCAAGTAAATAGTGTGATAAGAAATTTGGGTGGTTCGAATCCATCTTATGATCACGTTTCGTTACATTGCTATCAGTTTGGAAAGATGACCCCCAAATGGAAAAACTGTCGATACCCTTCTTTGGAGTGTCATTATTGTGTCATATTGAGAAACTAAATTAGGTTTGAAGGGTCATGTAGTATTACAGTAGTGGAATGGGAAAAATGAAAGGAACAGAGTCTATTTTTGACTTAATAACTCCTTTTCAGATTGGTAGTTGGGATTCCCCATGATTTTATGGTCAAGGAAAGTGATGTGGCACCTCCATGCTGGAATGACAATACCAGGGAGAGGATATAGATCAGGAAAGTCAAGATGTATCCTAGGGTAGATGGGCTAGTCAGCTGCATGTTATCCAAAATGATCTAGATATTGTGGATGTAGGACAATCTAATTTCATATGTATTATTCTTGTATTAAATACCCATGTATGTGTTATAGTTGATATAGGATCATCACATTAAATTTTATTCACTAATTTTTAAACTGTTTAGTATTTTATGTGGAAATATTGGATGGTTTTTTGACCATAATCTCATATTTGGGAGTATAGTTACATAATATCAAACATCATAAGGAGTGTTATCTATAGATTCCTGATTACTATGAATTTTGTGATTTGTTCATTATAGGAATGACATGTTTCAATATGATAATTTTTATGAATTGGTTGTTTCATATAATAGGATTAAAATGAGTTTTACTAGAGTAGAGTTACATTTTTTATCTCAAGAAAGAGGCATTTATTTTCCTTATGGTGGGTGGGATTGTCAGGAAGGTCACGTAGGACCAATTTAGGGAAAATTGTGTTGTCTCATGGATGAGATATTATGTATTTCCTTGGATAAAGGTGGAATGCAGTTGGACTCTTTTCCTCTAATGGTAGAACATTTTATAGATGTTTTCCCCGATGAATTCTAAATATTTATTTTTGAGTGAGAGGTAGTGTTTACAATTGATTTGGTGTTGGGAGTAGATCTAAATTATGTTGTTCCTCATAGAATGACACCAGAAGGTATTCAGGTGTTGAATTTTACATTATAAGATCTAGAACCTAATGGTTTCATATATCCCAGAACATCTCATTAGGGTTCTCCTGTTCTATTCACCATCAAGGATGATGATACTTTTTTGTTATGAGTGGATTTTTGGGGATTAAACCAAATGATTGTAATGAACCAATATCATGTTCTATGAGTCTATGATTGATTTGGTTATCTAGGAGGTGATATGATATTATCTAAGATTGATTTGAGATTTGGATACCATCAATTTGGGGTGACACCGACAAATATACCTTAAACTTATTTTAGGAGAATGTATGGATCATATGAGATTGTACTGATGTCATTGGTTTTACTAATGAATAAAAAATATTCATGGACATGATGAATATAATCTCTTATCTTTTTTAGACTAGTTTTTAGCAATTTTTGTTGATGATTTCTTATTATACTCCCAGTTAGTAGATGATCTTGCTCAACATCTTCTCATCTTCATGAGTGCATTGTTGTAGAATTGACTATATAACAGGATAACCAAATGAGGTTGTTGGATTAATAAAGTCCACTTCTTGGGTTACATCATCTCAGAGTCAAGATGTTCAGTGGATGTAGAAAAATTTGTAGCCATGGAAAATTGGATGAAGCCAAATCATGTCATTGATATTAATAGATTTCTATGTTTTATAGGTTATGATCAATTCATTATCATAGACATATCCCATTTGGAAAAACCAATGTCAGATCTAACCACAAAAGTTGTGAAGTTTGTTTGGTTTGATGCATACGAGGAGCTTTTCAGAAAATGATGAGAATGATGACCTCAACACCAATCCTAAATTTACCTATGAAAGGAAATCATACACTATATACTGTGATGTATTTAGATATGGACTCTGAGTTTTTTGAATGTTGTAGAAATGAGTAGTTTCTTATGGATCCCTAATGTTCAGACCCCATGATAGGAATTGTCTAACTCATATTTTGGAATTCGAAGTTGTTGTATCTTACTAGAGATATTGTAGGAATTATCTCATGGAAGAATGGTTTATGGTATACAGAAATTCCAAGGTCTTAAGGTACATATTTTATTAGTAATACTAGAGCCTTAATTAAAAGTGGTCGGTCAAGTATCTAATGTATTTCATCTTTCAATTGTTTATACGCTGGGAAATGGAAAAGTGATTTCTGATCAAGTAAGCTAGAAGACGCAAAAAGAGGTAGTACATGAGTCTTGGGATGAGTGGCGAATAATGTAAATCTTTGTAGATATGAATCTATATGTTGAGGAATCCTTGGGATGAGTAACTCTGACTACAAAATTTTAATACATATTTTTTTAGACAGGATCAATATAGATAAGTTATTTGATTCGTAGGGTTTATTTTTAAGTGACATCTTATATGGTTGGGAGACACCATTAGGATGGTATCTTGGAAGATTCCATTCCATTTATTCTGTGGACGAGTATGGGTTCAAACAGATTACATGGGGAGATGATGGGGGGAGTTTCATGCTTCTTGTTGGGTGGCACATGTTGTTTTTATGGTGATTTATACTGATATTCGTATATAATACTGGTTGTGATAAATGAAAAAATGTTGTAGAAAGCATTGTGGAGAGATATTTCACTTGTCATCAGGAGATAATTGAGCATTATAGTACTACTTTTCTTTTTTATATCCTTTAACCATTATTGACTAAAAAATATGGTTATTTCATTATTTATTTTATGAATAGATTTCCTAGGAGGACTTGTAATTATGATGTTATATGGGTGATTGTGGATGAACTGATGAAATGAGTTCACATTCATGAGGTATTTCAGTGGAACAATGTTTTGAAGAGTATAAATTCTAACATAATTCCTTTTTTTTAAAATTGTTGTTTTTTATGGTTTTCATAAGGCCTTAAGATCATGGGATCCTTTGAGAACTGCCCACTATCCTTAGAATATTGGCCAATCTAAATAGACAATATTAGGTTCTGTAGGATATGATACAATCCTGTGTTTCAGATTTTGGTGGTTTGTGGGAGCAGAATATGACCTTTATAGAGTTTTTATATAATCATAACATCCACGAATCAATCTATATTGAATGTTTTGAGGATTTTTACGGAATTTTGTTTCATTTTCCTATTTTTTCATTAGAGGTGGGTGAGTTAGTGCTAGTTTCAAATAATACTTTAAATAAGACATTAGTGTAGGTTTTGAGGATCAGTAAGTGTTTGGTAACCGTAGATAGGAGGTAAATATCATATGATGACCATAAAATATGACCTATGTAGTTTGAAACTAGTCATCATGATTCCTTTCATGTTTCTCCTAGATTGAGGAAACACTATAAACAAAATAGGGAAAGCTATTTCCCATGTTTGTCAGGCTGTTTTAGATAGTGGATAATGTATGTCCAGTGGTGTACTTTTTATCCCTTCCAAAAAACTACAAATCCATCCTCGAATTTTGTCACATATTTCAAATTCAAATACATAATCCTAACTATTATCTATTGATAGATTTAACACATATTGATCTTAGTACTAATGCATTATTTATGGAGCATCTGATAGAAGTTTTATAACATATTGACAAGTATCTGTAGGGTAGGACCGTTACTATGGTTCGAGTGAAGTGAAAAAAGCATGTTCAGAAGAAAAAAAAGGAGAGGGGGTCTGATATGCAAGCTAAGTGACCAAACATGCTTTCCAATACACTATTGCAATACTTGTAGCAGCTCAGGTATGAGAATTTATATGGGGTAGATGTTGTGAGATCGATTATTTTTGAAAGTATGTCTCTCTCTATCTATGTTTTTAATTGAGTAATTCCTCACCTTTATACCTTAACAGTGATGTTTAATCAGGGATTTCTATTTTTTTGGAATCAATGTAGAATTGGGATGTGAAGAAAAAATGTTAAATCTATAAATGATCCACATGTAGATCCTTTTTTGTGTAAATGGACAAAATATCTAGAGATGTATGTTTATTTGAATTAAAATAGTCTATGTTTATTTGGGTTATGTTTTACCAAGGATTCATGGTATGTTGGTAATACATAATGCAGGTTTGGGTTTTTTATTAGGAAAATGGTACAAAAACAATATACGAAACATTTATATGCCATGTAAATGGGTTACATGACATGAAAAACCCATTATAATCATTTCATGGACTGATACATGATGTGATATGAATACACATTATGAAAAAAGTAAAAATTTTGTGATGTTTGGTAAAATTAAATATTTATCCAATGTCATGATTTTTTGATGTATCCCTCTAAAAATAAATAAAAATTGTGTAACTGAATCGCATGTTGTGTAATTTCATGATTAGGTTTTTAATGTTTCTCATGTATGAGTTTTATCCCATTACCTTACATCCAAAATTATCCTATTGATTCTATGGTATATTTAATGAAATTTTGGTGTGCCTGACATGATTCTAAACATCCTGATTATGCATATGATCCCTATTAAGTGGTTTTGGTTAGATTTTTTTCTCCTCTCACATTGATATCTGGTGATTTCGTTGTAATTATTTGACCATGAGAAATGTTGGTTTTGATCTAGATTATTATTTTTATCTAGGATCCTTCTATCAATCATCAACGCTTTCATCCTAATGGGCGGTTGTTGTTGGAAGCATTGTTTGATCATTAGTTAAAGGCAGAGGGTCTAAACCTTAACCCAATGGTGAAATAATTTTTCTAATATGTGAAATAAAGAAATTGTGCCAACATAGCATGCCCCTGAGTTTACTAAATAATTAATTAGACTTTTCCTTGGTGTCACTATAGATAAATTTGGTTATTGAATTGGCTTTTGTATTCTAATTGAGAGAAAAAACCCTAGATTATTAAATGAATTGTTTAATTTCTCAACATGTGTTTATCATGAAATGAATTTTTGGTGATTTCTTGATATAAATTCACCATGGATTGGCCTGATTATTGAAATGATTGTATTTTTTGGTTTTTAAAAAAAGATAAATGTGATGTTTAGCCTAATGAGAATTGAAAATTTTCATAATTAACCATCGAACTGCATGATGTGATATTGTTATATCCTTCTTTCTGTGACATGTGTTGTGATTTTCAATGTGGACATGCTTATATAGGGTGTTGTCGTAGTTTACATTTTCATATTTTTCTATACTAGGCTATGCTTGGAGACATAATAAAATTATTATATACCAAGATATACCCTAATACATGCTAAAATGTTTATATACAGGGCTCTACCCAAATAAATATAGAAATGATTATATAACGAGATAGACCCACAATTATTATGAAATTATTATATATATACCACGACTTGATTAAATTATGAAATTCTTATATATAAGGTTTTGACTCAGATTCATGTGTTTTATATGTAACACCCTGTGATTTTTAGAAGTATTTTTTCAGATTAATTTAATCATTTTGTTATTTTGTATTCTATGAAACATTGAATATAGGTTATATATATATATATATATTAAATCATTGTGAATAGAATGTGTTCACTAAAAAAAGATTTATATTTGATTATAGTTCATAAAACACTATGTTTGGATTATTTTGGACACAATTTCACGATCGTTTGATATCCTTCTTAACACACAAGGCCGATATTTTACCGAACTACAATATACTATTAATATAAATATTACTACCACCAAGGTGTTAGAATGGAAAATAAAACTATGATTAACTAAATTGTGAAAATATGATTTAAATATGTATATAAAATGAATCCATTTATTATCAATTAATTTAAGTAAATAAATTAATTATTTGAAAATAGGGAAATTACTTTTAAACTTTTCTTTTCTATTAATAATTTTTTTATAAATAAATTAAAAAAAATTATTTGATTAATGGTTTCAAGTAAACATATATATAATTTATTCAATAAATATTTTTTATACCTATTTAATAGATCTTATACATATAAGATAAGATTAAATCTAATTTGTTATAAAAAATATATATTTTTCTAATAGTTAATTTATCCTCTTTTTAATAGAGAACCCATTTTAAATACATTTTTTGAAATTTTATAGATTTTATATGTAAAAATATATATCATATATTAAATATTAATATAAAAATTACGTTATGGTAAATTCTTAGTAACTTTTTGTGGGGTTTCATTTTTTTATGAATAGTGAAAAATAATGGATTTCAATTCAAAACTTCTTATTCATATAATTTATTTATTTTGTTCAATTATATTTTCAAATGGTATTAATGTTTAATTAGAGAAATTTTATTCTAATTAATCAAATTTATGAAATTTTAAATAATTTCTCTTTTAATATATATATATATATATATATAAACATACAAAACTATTGAACATTTTTACTTAAAAACCCACTTTTTCATTCCGTCTGCAGGATTAAATACGAATTGATTTATGCTGCATCAGTGATTGAAATTCAAAAAAATGTATTCATTATTTGGAATATGAAAAATCTATAATTTCAATTATGGTTAAATTAATTTTTTACAAAAAAAAATGTGAAATTATTTAAATTTAATTACAACGATTAACACGATAATTAGCTTCACATGGTACTAAACCATACACTTAAGTACCAAAATGACCTAGAAAAATTTCCAAATTAAATTTCATGTACATATTTTAACACTATACTCCCTTGGATTTAAATTTTTCTATTATTAGATATCCTAAAAAAACATTGGGGGGATTCACTTTTAAAAAATTTACAGGAATGCTACTCCTCCAATATAAAAAGGCATTCACCCATATCACATATTCACACCTTTCAAGCCACTTGGATCTATAAAACTTTTCTCAAATAAGCTCATAATATCCCAAAATTTTTTCTTTAATGCATCCATTTTTCATAAATTATACCATTTATTCCCTTTGGTTAAAAGAAAAAGGATTTACCGAAAGAAGAGGTAACTTACATCCTCATGTTCCATTCCTTCATGTTATTTCTCCCCCACCTCAATTATTCATATTCCCATATTATATAATTGCACTAGTATACTGAATATACTGATATTTATTTACTCTAATAGTTCTTCCTAAACATAAACTCACTTCTATTTAATGGGTAATGAACTTACTGTTCATGTGTATTGCGAAGTACCGCCCCCTAAACGATGTTTTTCATTTTTCCATCACCAACAATCATGGATGGGAATTCTAATTGAACTTACATGTTAATATGATATTTATGATATATTTATTCCTATGTAATTATTATATAACAAATAATTTCGATATTTTATTTTTTGTAAGTAAGATAAGTTTTTATTGGGAGGTGTGGACTACAACTTTCTCACAGTGATGTGATTCATTCACCCCTTACAAGGAACACATTAATGATGATCTCAAAAAAATATGGGATATATATGAAATAATAATGATACTAGAGTTATAATATATATATATATATCAACAACTTACATACTTTCAATATGGAAATAAAATGAAAACAACATTCATGCTTATGTACGACCTACAGTCTCCATGAACAGTGTATTCCATTTCTAGTATCTATCATATATAGATTGCTATAAATAAATATATACTAAATATATATCATATATATATATATATATTATTTTATAATTATATATTTTTTTACATCATGATCTAGCTAACAGGATCATGAATATCTAGTCAAAACAAATACGAAAAATAATGAATATATTACTTGTAGCGTAACATTAATATGGTGTTATTAATAAATGGGTAATAAAAAGAAATAAATAAATAATATATTGTTTTATATATAGTAATTTGGTTATATAGATAATTTATAATGAACATATATATTTTTTAAATTATTTTTATTTCTCTATGATGAAATTAAAGGCTTAAGCTATGGGAATTTTGTATCACATCTGATTTCTGTGAGATATATGCCTTATTCAACACTCAGTTCATTTGTATGGTGTTTATAACACCAAATTATGTATCATATGGTTCTTATGATTAAATATATAATAATTTACATATCCATTTTATTATATATTTTTCATGGGGGTTATCTTTCCATAGTTACAAAATCATTAAAGTAATTTTGTCTGAATTTTCCTTATTTGAGACACATACAATGTTATGCAACTATATTTTTCTATGAGGTGTATATACATCCTTTTGATAACATATTTCAGAAATATACTACATATAATTATATTTTAATATTAATTTAATTTTATTATTTTCATTTTATTATGATTTATTTTCATCAATGTGGTAATGTTTTATTCCATCACTCACAACATTTATCGAGATTATTGATCATTATACTTACATTGATGAAATATTATTATAAATTTCTAATAAAATATCACTAAACTTTATACCATACGAATATTATTGTTAAATAAATTTACTTTTACCATTTTACAACTCTTTTTTAATTACACCAATCATGAAAATGTTTTTATGAAAATCTTACTTTATTTATCCTTCAGGTCATAAATTTATGTTCCTTCAAAACATGTTTTTTAAAAATGGTTTATTTTTTTAAAAAATCCCTATGATTAATGAAGTAAATATATTACCATATATTACCTTATTAAAATATGGTTCTAAAATCAATCTTTTTTATTTCATTTTTCAATCAAGGAATTTTTCTAAACTTTTGTTGTTCAAAAGGAATGTTTGACATGTATAGACTTACCTGCCATCATGACCGTCATTTCCTTAATTGTTCCTTTGTAAGTATACAAGGTTATTTTTTTTTAAGAAAATATTTACCTAAAATTAATATTTTTTTATTTTTAAATGATTTTCAAGGAAAAAAGGTTTTCAAACAAAAATTATTTCTTAATAGTGATTTTAATGATTTTAAAAGTATCCATTATATGTTTTAAAATGGGACTATTCAAAGAAAATTATTTCAATGATTTAAAAGACTATTTTAAAAGTTTTTAATGTATTTTAAAATGAATAAAAATGTTTTCAAACATATTTATTTGTTTTAAGGGTTTTTTCATTGAATATCGACATCAAAATGTTATATGTTTTGAAAAGTTTTTTAGAAGAAAATTTATATTCTAGGTGATATTAAAAAATACTTCCCCATACTATATGACATATTTGGTTATAGATTATTATTTACAAGGTATACGATACAAGGATTCCCATAATATTATTTTTTTGAATGGTCTATGTATTTATGTCTTGTAGTTTATGAACCCATTCCTCTTCAATGAGTTGTACCATGATAAATGCTTATGAAGCCCTGTTATATTCAATATATTATATGATGATAAGTTATTATGAATCCCATATCTATTAAATGTGTTATATAATGATAAATTCTTATCAAACACCCTTTTATTCACTATTTATTCTAGGATGAAATTATTAGGAATCACAAATACATTCCATATTTTATGATATGATTAAATTATTATGATACCCATTTCATTTAACGCGTTATGATATGATGTTTATGAAACCCATATCTTTTTATGGATCATAACATGATTCAATTTTTTTTATCTTGTGGAATATGTATGTATAATTTTATTATGTGATTTTTCAGAACTATATCTTCATCCAATGAATTGGATGATGATTTATATCTCATTAGATACTAATAGGAATTTATTAAACGATCTTGATCCACTATTAGAATATGCGGAAAACTGATCCGCTATGGGAATATAAGAAAACTTTTTTAACTATTGTATGATTGGCAGACTCGATCCACTATGGTAAGATGGGGAAACCTATACCACAAAGGAGATATGGGGAAACCTGATTCCTTATAAGAAAAGGACTGTTATAGGGGATTTGGTTGATTACTTCTTGATAAGTTTAGTCCCCATGATGTGGCCTGATAAGTTTTTGTCAACTACCCATGACTCATACATAAAGATAATACATGTTTATGTGTTTTCTAGAAATTATATGTCTTATTACAATGATATTCTTAGGTGGTTCATATTCATCATTATTTTATGATTCTTGTCTTATGAAAAACCACTATTTATTCAACATCTTGTTTTTATTATCATTGATATGAGTCATTGTATTCTATGATCATGTTCTCATACCCTTATGTTCAAGTTATGAATATGTATTTCCTTTATTTACCCCTTCATGGAATTCAATCTCAACCCTTATTATGTTTCTTTCCCCATGATATGAAGAATTTTTTCATGCATAATTACTAAGAGGGATATCTTTATGGGAATCATTGATGGCATTTCACTGAGTTATAATATTTTTTTCAATGTTTCCAAGGTCACAAAACTAATACAATATTTCATCGTCTAATTTTATAATTTATTAAGTATTCTATAGAAATGATTTAATGTATATGTATGTTAAGCTTGGGGTATTATAGTTTGTATCAGACCAAAATTTTATTCATCCTTTTGATACCTTAATTAGAATACATTAGCGATATACCTAGGGATATTTTTAAGGATATGCCTCATAGTGTCTCTAAGGATAATCCAAAGGAAGAGTTATTGTTTAGGAAAATGTCCTAGAATTTTTGTAAAGTATAGAGTTAGTGGTTTCCAAGAATTGAATCCCTATATAGATACTACAAGTGAATGTGGATCTTTCCAAGATGTACCTAGGCGTAACAACTCTGAAAAGTTGCATCAGGCCTTAATTGAGCATAACTTGGTACACAATAGTGGGTCTTACTCCACAGTTGGTTTGACACTCCCGAGGGATATGATTTGAAAATTCACAAACTCTTTACCAAACAAAATGAAGTATTTAAATGGATTTTGGATATAAATAACCTAGGATAAACATAAGGAGTAATATATTAATGAAACATCCATAATTTATACATAATATAAGGGTTTTTTTTCATGGTTCTTTGATTCCTTACTATGATAACTATTTTTTACTAAATTCTCTCTAAATTTAGTAATTAGTGGGAACTATATAGAATTGGGTATACGTTGAATGCGATTGAAAATTTCATCATGTGATGTAAAATGGGATGGGTAATAGAGTGAAGTATGTTGTGATCATATCTTGTTAATTTTTATATAACATGATTAACAACATGTGACTTAACCAACTCATAGACTCACCAATGAAAAGAAAAAAGGATTTCACTAAGAGTATGGGTAGTTGAGGCCTTGGAGGGGAAAATATTATATTTCCTTTGTGTCAGGAATGAAGAAAGAATCACCTATGTGAATGTGTTATAGGGACGAGAAGATGTTTTGACTATGGAAAAGAACACAAATCAAGTAACTACAACAGAAAAATGATGTTTTCGATTAATGAAATAGATGTGAATATTGGAATCCCTAATATGTCATCAAATTTTAAATTCTATACATGTGGAATGAATGGTCATTATGATAATTGATGTCCCAAGTGGAAAGCTCTAAATAAGACTCAGAAATTTGGAATGAGTATTGGTCATATACCTGATGATTATGAGACTATTGAGTAAATTGTAATGGAATTACGAATAAGTAATACAATGTGGTATCCTTATTATTGAATTTGTAGGGCGTTGAATAATAATTTATTTTTGTATTTGGATTCATTAATTATGTAATTTTAATTGTGAATTATAAAAGTATTGACAAATTTATGTCATTTACTCAGTATTTACATGTTTTTGTTTATTTTTTCTGATGGATTGGAAAATTTATTTAATGGTAACCTAGCATTTTTACTATGGGAAGATAACCATTAACATGTAACTTATGTTAATATAATTTTGTTTTAAAAAAGATAAATTGGATATG
Source organism: Viscum album (assembly GCA_963277665.1). Taxonomy (NCBI): domain Eukaryota; kingdom Viridiplantae; phylum Streptophyta; class Magnoliopsida; order Santalales; family Viscaceae; genus Viscum; species Viscum album. The sequence goes on from OY728164.1 coordinate 1,072,226,312, forward strand.
AATATGTGAATTGGATGGTAATGATTTCCTTGGAACTAATTAAGTAATGTTGAAAAGTGGTTATGTTGTCATTGATGAATTTTACACCATTTTTTGGATTTAAGAAATATGTCTAATATAATTTGGAATAAGGAAACATGTATGTTATCAATATGAAATTGAGAAAAATTTGGTTATTACCATGTTTCTATAGAATATATGAAAAAGGTATTCACATGTTTTGTATAGAACTACCAAGAAATACATTATCATATATGGGGGATAACTGCTAATCTTTTTATGATAAATTTCGTAAACTTATGTCTAGAGTTTTTTATTTTCATTTTTCGGAAGGGTTATATGATTATCCATTAATGTAATGGTTTATTTTATGCTTCAGATAAGGATTTATATATTACTATATTATCTCACCATATAAGGATTTATTCATATTGGAAAACTTGTTTTTACATTTTGTTATGAAAAAAACTATTTGATTTACCAGACATTCTATTCATGGTTCTCCAGATCTGTAAATTCATTAAGAAAAAAAAATTCAACTTCATTTCGTGGAATAAGAGATGAAGTGGAAGTTAATCTAGGAACAAAAAAGTGTATGGTTTTATTGAAATTATATAAGTATATATTTTTACAAAATGTATTCAAATTTAGGGGAATGATATTTAAATAAAATGTTTTCTTGTTACCTTAATTTGGTTGAACTAATGTCCTTTTAAGTCAACACATATTCCGGACTACAATGACCTAAAATTTCTATTGATCATTAACTAGTTTTTGATTGATGATATTAATAACTCTTTATAAATATTAACACTTTTTGTCAAAATTATATTGTAACACCCCAAGCTTCAACGGTACGCTTCTCTTTGAATAATGCGATAGCGTGTGTTGTACGCAACATCGAGTTCTAACACACCACAACCAATCAAACTAGCCATTATGAATAGTAATTCCTACCTTTTGAAATTATATATATTATATATTTCAAAATGGACTTCATTTTTGGATTCGGAATATCGAAATTATCCTAAGTTGAATTTTTGGTATTTTTCTGAGAACTTCCAATTTTTATGAATAGTGAAAAATACTTAAAAACAACTTTTTTAATCAAAATAATTTATAGTGATAAATTATATTATTTAGTGGTTTTAAAGTATAATTAGAATATATTTTTACCATTTTATCCAATGGTTTTCATTATAATTGATTTAACTTTGAAATTGGATATAAACAATTATCAATCTTTTGATATATATTGTTTCTTAAAAACACGCTATTTGTTGTGACAGTGGGAATTAATTATAAAATTAATTAATTCAACTTATATGTTTGGAATTTTGTAAAATAAAAATCATTTTTGAATTCGGAATATCAATTATATCTTAGGGTGAAATTTTGGCATCGTTCTGAAAAACTTCAATATTTGATGAATAGTGAAACTACTAAGTGGTAGTTAAAAAACTGAATTTTTCATAAAACTTAATTTTACCGCTTCTGTGAATGAAATTTCGAAAATCCGAGAGACACAGTTAATATCAAGAAGTAAAATGTGGTTCAATGAGATGAAAACAATTTTTGGTGAATAGTAACTTTTTACTTTTATTTACCACGGTTAAAAGTAAATAGGGTAATTAAGGGTAAAAATGATATTAATATTACCCTAACACATGCACTAATTCTATTAGACAAGTGTATCTCGACCAAAACTGCCTTAGGAATAAAATATTATCATTTAGGTCCACATGGATTAGATTAGGACATTTATTATTATTTAATTCAAAGAAGAGTTAAAAGAGTTAAAATCAAAGTTTATTTACTAAAACATTTTTAATATAGGGTTATGCATAAGATAAATTCGATTGTAAATATTCATTAGAAAGATAATAAAATTTAATACATAAGGATATTTTATTTATAATTTTTAGACTTTAAATTATTTAATTTACTTATGACACAATGATGATGCAGTAATTACCATAATAGTGAAAATTAAAATAAATGATATTATAAATACACAAATAATATAATTTGAGACTTTTTAGGAATTACACTAATTTTATAGGTTAATATGACATGTTAGGATTTATTCAATTAACTTTTTTCGAAGTAATATTCTGTTATGAGTTTTACAAAAAATCAATTATTGAATAGTGTCAAAATGGACATAAAAGCGTTTTTAAAACAAATATTATATTAATAATTGATATTAAATTCCTAAAAATCTAATGTTCGGCCAAAATACTTATATCATGATAGGATCATAATTAATGGACAACTTGGGGGTCGCTTGGATGTATATAATATGTTTATTAACTATATATTATAAAAATACAAAGTGACATGGTAAATCTCAAACTAATTAACTAAGAGTTAAAACTAAAAGATAAGGTTAATATAGTAACCCAAACCTGTCTAAATTCTATTGGTTGAATGGTTTTCGACCTATCCCCACCTTAACCTTTGAATAATCAACTTTTGAGCCATTAGAAACCAAATATGAATTTATTATAAATTAATATTTCTAGCTTTTCCAAAGGTGCCCCTCACCCCTCTTATAAAAGTGCACTCCTCCTTCTCATTTCTTCACACCTTAAAAGCCTTTTGGTTTGGCCAAACTCTTCCCAAATACTCTCCCAACTTCCCTCACTACAACCTAGAGGCCTTAGTTTGATCAGAAAGCCAACTTAAGGAGCCCTTTTGATCAAATCAAAAGGAAGAACCCGAAGAAGAGGTAATGTTTTCACCACCCCTTTTCAAGTTCCTTTCTTCTTCCACTTCTTCTTTATTTGTTATTACCATTCTAAAATAATAAATCCAGTATCTTATATATACTGTGATGTTATTATAAATATGGTACAACCATATTCAGTATTTTATCCACCCTTTGAATAACATGTCACCATACGTGCGTACGTACGGCTTACCGTCTCCACGTCGTGGTGTAATTGTTATTCAATATATTATTATTTGGATGGGTATAATAATGATGTGTAACTCATGTAAATAATAAATATAACATGTTAATGACTCTGTATATATGATATACTATCCATTTATATATTATTTTAATATCAAAAGAATGATATTGTCGCTCGTGCGTACGTACGGACTACCGTCTCCACGAACGCTATAAGATTCATTCTCCATCGTATCCATTAAAGTATAATTATCATTTGATGATTTAAAAATTATGTTTAAGGACTTGATATCATTCTGGATATGAATAAGATACAACCTATCCATAACAAACACGGCTTATGTAACAAAACATATAAAATAAAATGAGTAAGTTAACACCCGAAACGACGATAATTCTAAGATATTATTAACAAATCAATGTTAAGAGATCATATATGATATCATATTAATATATATGATTCTTGTATAATTTAATAACAATTATTTCACCATTATACAGGAGGTTAACCTACCCTCAACCAAAGAAAAGTGAAAAGTAAGGGTTATTTCACAATCTCTTAATTATTCGAGGTTGTTTATACGTAATAATCTACTGGGATCTCATTATCATCCACATCCATGTTTCATAAAAATGTATTTCAAAACATTTTTAATATTTACAAGAATATGGGTTAAAGTCATTTATACCCTTGTTTGACTTTTTATAAGATGTTTATAAAGAAATCTTTCCGTCGTTTTCCAAACAAGGTTCTTTTTAACCTTTTCGACAAAATTCAGGTAAGAATGTTTTTTTAACTTATACGACGGGTGTGGTTATTTTCCGCCGTTATAAAATTGCTGAAGCTTCCCTTACAAGATTATAAGAATATTTTCAAAGAAAATGTTTTATTTCATAAATATAAGACTCTTAAATGATTTCAAAATAGAAAGAGATATTTCTCTAAAAAGAGTTTTGATTTCATCTACGTCAACATCCTTTGATGGATTTTATGCTTATTTGAAGTTGATTTATCATGATACAAAACTTCTATATTTTATTGAAGGTTTTGTGGTATGTTTGACTGTGGATGTGCTATTTTTATACCATTCATAGTTTATGGTGAAAGTATTGACATTTCGTATGCTAGTTTTAATACGATTGTTTATGTCATGTTTAAACCTTTTCATATGGGAATGCATTGGACTTAATATGTGACGGGTGGAGCCCGCTATAGCTCCTCGATGCATCGGTAGGTCTCATGAGACAAAATAGTGTCTTGGCATAAGGCCTTGACAAAATCTTATTTGTAGTCTTGGCATGAGGCCTTGGCTATGTGGTTATGATAGTCTGGAATTATGCTTTCCATCATTATGAAAGTGGTTATTGATATTTCATGTGATTATTCGATTAGTAGAATATCCATGTGAATAAGTAAATGGAATTATTTCATTTTTCTTTTGCCATACTATATTTAAGTACAAGTTTAAAAGGCTTTTGTTTTAGTTATACATTGCCTTAAATGTTTATGCTTATTTTTGAAAGTTTCCGCTATATTGTTATCCTTACTGGGCATTTGTGCTCACCCCTTTTCTATGTTTTATTTTTCCTAGGATGTGAAGAAGTAAGTTATGAATGACCTGCAGGGATAGTATGTGGGGATATGAGTGTGGAATATGGAGACTATGTTGTTGTAGTAGATTTTCACTTTGTGATGTAATGTAAAACTTTATGAATATATCTAGTGTTTCCAAGGCTACTAAACCAATCGGTCTTTCGAGATTTGATCTTTCTTGTGATCATGCCAATGTAATGTAATAAGGCACAGACTCTAGGTAACTAGGGTCGGGGCGTTACAGTTGATATCAGAGGAAGTTTAGTACAAACCTTGGAAGCTATATTTAGATAAACTCCGATTAGAGCACGTAGACCTAAGATGAACTTTGAGGATTAGTATAGAAGAACTTCCTAGAATTTTGGTATTGTAGAGATTTTGTGAGTTTTCCGAGCAATAAATCCTTGTCGGATACAAGCAGGTAGAGGCGGCTCTGGCACAGATGTACCTAGGTGTAAAACCCGAAAACACCGCTTTGAGCCAGACTCGAACGAGAACTGGTGCACGACAACGGGCCTTGCTGCACTCTTGGTTACGACACTCCCGGGGGATATGCTTAGGATAACTCTCATCTTCTTTACAAATCATTATGAAGGGTTTATGCGTATATACTTCCTAAAAGAATCTTTTTTGTGATTATGGATTATATCCATAAATAGTTCAATTTATGTTAAGTGTTTTATAAGTATGGGATTATGTATTTTGATTCATAAACTGATCTAGTTTATGCCATTGTTTAGAAATGACACCTAGTGGAAGAAATGGAAACCGTATCAATGAACGCACTCCATGTAGGGATTGCCCTCCTGCTCAAGATAATTATAGTGGAGCTGGTGATGCAACTGGTGTCGATCAGCTAATCACCATACTGGGACAACTCACTCAGGTTATGAATAATAACCTTACCCGTATGGATCACCCTGATCCGCAATGTGGAGGATCAATGTTAGATAGATTCATGAGGCAACAACCACCAACGTTCAATGGGAGTACAAATCCCTTAGTAGCTGAGAAATGGATATTTTCCCTAGAGAAAATATTTCAGGATTTGGGGAGTAGTGAAAGGGAAAAAGTTATCATGGCAGTTTACCGCCTCACTGGAGATTCTGATCAATGGTGGTCATTGATTCAAAATATGAAGGAAGATGATGAAGTATCAAATATGGAATGGAGGGAGTTCAAAGTTCTATTTTTAGAAAAATACTTTCCTCGCGACCATCGAGCAGATATGGAAAGGCAATTTCTAAGTCTGAGATAGAAGGATTATGAGAATGTCACAAAGTATGAGGCTAACTTTACAAGGTTAGAAAGGTATGCTGTTGATTATATACGTAACCCAAGAAGTAAGATTGATCGTTTCTTTGATGGGTTAAAACCATTTCTCCGTCGAGCATTAGTCTCACAATCCTTCTCGTCATACGAAGACATTGTCTCATGTGCTATCAAGACCGAAAAGGAATTCTATAAGTCTTATGACTTTAAAGAAAAGAAAGAGAAGAAGAGGCCTGCTGATCAATCTGGGAATGGAAATAAGGGGAAGAAAGGAATGGTTGAATATCCATCATGTGGTAAATGTGGGAAGAAACACCCCAGTACTTTCTTGAAGGGAATGGGCGTCTGTTACAAATGTGGTGAAAAAGGCCACCAAGATCGTGATTGTAAAGGGAAGAAGGAAGCTACCAATGTTCAATGCTACAATTGCAGGGAGATAGGGCATTATACAAATGAATGTCCTAAGCGTTAGGAGAACTTACCTCAGAAAAGGCCATGGGATCAATGCTAGGCTTATGCTATCACTACTGCTGAGGTAGATGGTCTGAAAGACGTGGTGGAAGGTAATTTAATGGTTTCCTCAAGTTTAGCAAATGCATTATTTGATTATGGATCATCACATTGTTTCATATCTTCCCAGTTTTCTATGAAAATTAGATATTTACAATTTGATTTAACAAGGGAGTTTTCAGTTAAAAATCCTAAGGGAAGTATCATTGCAACAAAGTTTTGTGAATCAATCCCCATTAGAGCATATAAATGTTCTTTATCTGCTGATCTCATCGTCATACCTATGATTGAGTTTGATATAATCCTCGGTATGGAATGGATTTCGGACAATGATGCGAAGATTTATTGTAAGAAGAAAGAGGTTACGATTCTTGATGATAATGATAAGGAACACCTTATCTTTAGAGAAGAATCGTCACCACCTAATTCTTATTTAGATCCACCCCCAGTAGCTCAACTAAATTCAATTATTGGGGAGGAAGAGAATCAAATAACTTTCGGTGAGGAAAGGAATGTTCAAATAGAGGATGTACCTGTTGTGAAAGAATCTGTAGATGTATTTTTGGAAGATTTACCTGGACATCCTCCAGAACGAGAAGTTGAGTTTTCCATTGATTTAATTCCTGGATCAAGGCCTATATCAAAGACCCCTTATAGAATGGCCACTGTAGAATTAGTTGAACTAAAGAAACAACTAGAGGAATTGAGTAATAAGGGATTTATTCACCCTAGTGTTTCTCCCTGGGGATCCCCTGTTCTTTTTGTTAAAAAGAAAGACGAATCTATGAGGTTATGTATCGTCTACAGGGAGATCAATGCTATAACAATAAAGAAAAAGTATCCCCTACAACGCATTGATGATTTATTTGACCAACTGCATGGAGATCAATACTTTTCAAATATTGACCTTTGATCTGGATACCATCAGTTGTGTGTGAAGAAGGAAGACATTCCGAAGACAGCATTTCGAACCAGGTACGAGCATTACGAGTTTACTGTAATGCCTTTTGGATTGACTAATGCACCCTCTGTATTCATGGATCTGATGAATAGAGTTTTCAAGGAGTATCTTGACGAATTTTTGGTGGTATTTATTGATGATATCTTGGTATACTCCAAAAGCTACGAAGATCATGAAAATAACTTGATATTATCCTAAAGACTCTGATAAGACATTAATTATATGGGAAGTTTAACAAGTTTGAATTCTGGCTTCATGAGATTTCTTTTCTTGGCCATATTGTCTCTAAAGATGGAATCTCTGTTGATCCTTCTAAGACCAAGGCGATCCAAGAATGGCCAGCTCCTACGAGTATAACAGAGGTACGTAGTTTTATTGGTTTGGTAGGTTATTATCGACGTTTCGTCCAGAATTTTGCCCGATTGGCTAACCCATTAACGAAGCTCACACGTAAAGGGGTTAAATTTGTTTGGACAAAAGAGTGTGAAGAATGTTTCGAAGAACTAAAGAGAAGATTAGTCAATGATCCTATATTGACTCTACCATCGGGGAATGATGGGTTCGTTATTTATAGTGATGCATCGAAGAAAGGACCTGGTTCTGTCCTTATGTAGAATGATAGGGTTATTTCCTATGCATCACGACAGTTGAAAATTCATGAACAAAACTATCCTACTCATGATCTCGAGTTAGAAGCTGTGATCTTTGCTTTGAAGATATGGAGGCACTACCTCTATGGTGAAAAATGTGAGATTTATACTGATCACAAGAGTTTGAAGTATATTTTCTCACAAAAAGAACTCAACATGAGGCAAAGGAGATGGCTTGAATTACTCAAGGATTATGATTGTACGATACACTACCACCCGGGGAAAGCAAACAAGGTGGCAGATGCTTTGAGCAGAAAAGACCATGGAGTTTTAAATGTGATGAGAATTGAAAGGGATCCAATTTTGATGGATCTAGTGAAGATGGACATGGGAATAACCAGGGAAGGTGAAACATCAACGATGTTTCAAATGGCTGCCAAACCATCTTTACTAGAAAGGATTAAGAGTTCTCAGGCCGATGATGAAGAATTTCAAAAGAAGATTAAAGCTGTGAATGATGGGATACTGAGAGACTTTGTGTATGAAGATGGAATTGTGAAATTTGGGAAGAGACTTTGTGTTCCCGATATACCTGATCTAAAAAGGGAATTGCTGGATGATGCTCATAGTTCCAATTTCTCTATACACCCTCGGAGCACAAAAATGTATAGATATTTGAAGGAACATTTTTGGTGGGACAATATGAAGAGGGAGATTGCTGATTTTGTGTTATGATGTATGGTTTGTCAACAAGTGAAAGCTGGAAGGCAACAACCTTGTGGATTCATGCAACCTCTTCCCATACCGCAGTGGAAATGGGACAATATTACGATGGACTTTGTCATGGGGCTACCAAAGAATCCTAGAAGGAACGATGCAATATGGGTTATTGTTGATCGTCTTACCAAGTTAGCACATTTTCTTGCTATAAGAGAAGATCTACCCCTGGAACGTCTAACAATACTATATATTAATGAAGTTGTGAGACTTCATGGAGTACCCATATCGATTGTTTCTGATCGTGATCCCCGTTTTACTTCAAGATTCTGGAAAAGTCTTCAGAAATCCCTGGATACTGAACTTCATTTGAGCACTGCTTACCACCCTCAGACAGACGGACAATCAGAACGGACTATTCAAACCTTAGAAGACATGTTGAGATCTTGCTCACTTGACTTTCAGGGTATGTGGGATCAATATTTACCTCTGGTAGAATTTTCCTATAACAATAGCTTCTATTAGAGTATTCAGATGGCACCATATGAAGAGTTATACAGAAAGAGATGTCGTACACCAACCTGTTGGGATGACGTTGGTGAAAGAAAACTTGTAGGCCCAAAACTGGTGGAGGAAACAGTGGAAAAGGTGAAGGTAATCCAAAATCACATCAAAGCAGCTCAAAGTAGGCAGAAGAGCTATGCCGATAATCGAAGGAAGGATTTGGAATTTCAAGTCGGTGATCATGTTTTCCTAAAGGTATCTCCATGGAAGGGAGTCATACGTTTTGGTAAGAAAGGTAAATTGAGTCCCAGGTACATCGGACCCTTCAAAATTCTAGAACGAATTGGGGCTGTGGCTTATCGATTGGCAATGCCGCCAAGTCTCTCCAAAGTTCGGGATGTGTTCTACGTATCTCTATTGAGGAAATACATGCCTGACCCAACGCATGTACTCACCTATGAGGAATTCGAACTGGAACCCGATCTGTCCTATTGTGAAGAGCCCGTCAGGATTCTTGATACGAGGGAACAAGTACTAAGAAACCGGACGACGCGTCTGGTAAAAGTTTTGTGGAGAAACCATAAGATGGAAGAGGCAACGTGGGAACCTGAGGAACTTATGATGAAGAACCACCCAAGTCTTTTCATGTGATAACTATTCTAGAAATTTCTAGGATGAAATTATTTGAAGGAGGGGAGAATATAACACCCCAAGCTTCTACGGTACACTTCTCTTTGAATAATGCGATAGTGTGTGTTGTACGCAACATCGAGTTCTAACACACCACAACCAATCAAACTAGCCATTATAAATAGTAATACCTACCTTTTGAAATTATATATATTTTATATTTCAAAATGGACTTCATTTTTTGATTCAGAATATCGAAATTATCGTAAGTTGAATTTATGGTATTTTTCTGAGAACTTCCAATTTTTATGAATAGTGAAAAATACTTAAAAACAACTTTTTTAATCAAAATAATTTATAGTGATAAATTATATTATTGAGTGGTTTTAAAGTATAATTAGAATATATTTTTACCATTTTATCCAATGGTGTTCATTAGAATTGATTTTACTTTGAAATTGGACGTAAACAATTATCAATCTTTTGATATATATTGTTTCTTAAAAACACCCTATTTGTTGTGACAACGGGAATTAATAATAAAATTAATTAATTCAACTTATATGTTTGGAATTTTGTAAAATAGAAATCATTTTTGAATTCGGAATATCAATTATAGCTTAGGGTGAAATTTTGGCATCGTTCTGAAAAACTTCAATTTTTGATGAATAGTGAAACTACTAAGTCGTAGTTAAAAAAACAAAATTTTTCATAAAACATAATTTTACCGCTTCTGTGAATGAAATTTCGAAAATCTGAGAGACACGGTTAATATCAACAAGTAAAATGTGGTTCAATGAGTTGAAAATAATTTTTGGTGAATAGTAACTTTTTACTTTTATTTACCACAGTTAAAAGTAAATAGGGTAATTAGGCGTAAAAATGATATTAATATTACCCTAACACATGTCCTAATTCTATTGGACAAGTGTATCTCGACCAAAACAGACTTAGGAATAAAATATTATCATTTAGGTCCACGTGGATTAGATTAGGACATTTATTATTATTTAATTCAAAGAGGAGTTAAAAGAGTTAAAATCAATGTTTATTTACTAAAACATTTTTAATATAGGTTTATACATAAGATAAATTCGATTGTAAATATTAATTAGAAATTTAATAAGATTTACTACATAATGATATTTTATTTATAATTTTTAGACTTTAAATTATTTAATTTACTTATGACACAATGATGATGCAGTAATTACCATAATAGTGATAAATTAAAATAAATGATATTATAAATACACAAATAAATATAATTTGAGACTTTTTAGGAATTACACTAATTTTATAGGTTAATATTACATGTTAGGATTGATTCAATTAACTTTTTTCGAAGTAATCATTCTGTTATGATTTTTACAAAAAATCAATTATTGAATACTGTCAAAATTGACAGAAAAGAGTTTTTAAAACAAATATTATATTATTAATTGATATTAAATTCCTAAAAATCTAATGTTCGGCCAAGAGACTTATATTATGATAGGCTCATCATTAATGGACCACTTGGGGGTAGATTGGATGTATATAGTATGTTTATTAACTATATATTATAAAAATACAAAGTGACATGGTAAATCTCAAACTAATTAACTAAGAGTTAAAACTAAAAGATAAGGTTAATATAGTAACCAAAACCTGTCTAAATTCTGTTGGTTGAATGGTTTTCGACCTATCCCCACCTTAACCTTTGAATAATAAACTTTGGAGCCATTAGAAACCGAATATGAATTTATTATAAATTAATATTTCTAGGTTTTCCAAAGGTGCCCCTCACCCCTCTTATAAAAGGGCACTCCTCCTTCTCATTTCTTCAAACCATAAAAGCCTTTTGGTTCGGCCAAACTCTACCCAAATACTCTCCCAACTTCCCTCACTACAACCTAGAGGCCTTAGTTTTATCAGAAAGCCAACCTAAGGAGCCCTTTTGATCAAATAAAAAGGAAGAACCCGAAGAAGAGGTAATGTTTTCACCACCACTTTTCAAGTTCCTTTCTTCTTCCACTTCTTCTTTCTTTGTTATTACCATTCTAAAATAATAACTCCAGTATCTTATATATACTGTGATGTTATTATAAATATGTTACAACCATATTCAGTATTCTATCCACCCTTTGAATAACATGTCACCATACGTGCGTACGTACGGCTTACCGTCTCCACGTCGTGGTGTAATTGTTATTCAATATATTATAATTTGGATGGGTATAATAATGATGTTCAACTCATGTAAATAATAAATATAACATGTTAATGATTCTTTATATATGATATAACATCCATTTATATATTATTTTAATATCAAAAGAATGATATTGTCGCTCGTGCGTACGTACGGACTACCGTCTCCACGAACACGATAAGATTCATTCTCCATCGTATCCATTAAAGTATAATTATCATTTGATGATTTAAAAATGATGTTTAAGGACTTGATACAATTCTGGATATGAATAAGATACAACCTATCCATAATAAACACGTCTTATGTAACAAAACATATAAAAGAAAAGGAGTAAGTTAACACCTGAAACGACGATAATTCTAAGATATTATTAACAAATCAATGTTAAAAGATCATATATGATATCATATTAATATATATGATTCTTGTATAATTTAATATCAATTATTTCACCATTATACAGGAGGTTAACCTACCCTCATCCAAGGAAAAGTGCAAGGTAAGGGTTATTTCACAATATCTTCATTATCTGAGGTTGTTTATATGTAATAATCTACTGGGATCTCTTTATCATCCACATCCATGTTTCTTAAAAATTTATTTCAAAACATTTTTACTATTTACAAGAATATGGGTTAAAGTCATTTATACCCCTGTTTGACTTTTTAAAAGAGGTTTATAAAGGAATCTTTCCGTCGTTTTCCAAACAAGGTGCTTTTTAACCTTTTCGACAAAATTAAGTTAAGAATGTTTTTTTAACATATACGATGGGTGCGGTTATTTTCCGCCGTTATAAAATTGTTGAAGCTTACCTTACAAGCTTATAAGAATATTTTCAAAGAAAATGATTTATTTCATAAATATAAGACTCTTTAATGATTTCAAAATAGAAAGAGATATTTCTCTAAAAAGAGTTTTGATTTCATCTACGTCAACATCCTTTGATGGATTTTACACTTATTTGAAGTTGATTTATCATGATACAAAACTTATATATTGTATTGAAGGTTTTGTGATATGTTTGACTGTGGTTGTGCTATTTTTATACCATTCATAGTTTATGGTGAAAGTATTGACATTTCATATGCGAGTTTTAATACGAATGTTTATGTTATGTTTAAACCTTTTCATATGAGAATGCATTGAACTTAATATGTGACGGGTGGAGCCCGCTATAGCTCCTCGATGCATCGGTAGGTCTCATGAGACAAACTAGTGTCTTGGCACAAGGCCTTGACAAAATCTTATTTGTAGTCTTGGTATGAGGCCTTGGCTATGTGGTTATGATAGTCTGGCATTACGCATTCCATCATTATGAAAGTGGTTATTGATATTGCATGTGATTATTCGATTAATAGAATATCCATGTGAATAAGTAAATGGAATTATTTCATTTTTCTTCTGCCATACTATGTTGAAGTTCAAGTTTAAAAGGCTTTTGTTTTAGTTATACATTGACTTAAATGTTTATGCTTATTTTTGAAAGTTTTTGCTATATTGTTATCCTTACTGGGCATTTGAGCTCACCCCTTTTCTATGTTTTATTTTTCCCAGGATGTGAAGAAGTAAGTTATGAATGACCTACAGGGATAGTATGTGGGGATATGAGTGTGGAATATGGAGTCTATGTTTTTGTAGTAGTTTTTCACTTTGTGATGTAATGTAAAACTTTATGAATATATCTAGTGTTTCCAAGGCTACTAAACAAATCGGTCTTTCGAGATTTGATCTTTCTTGTGATCATGCGAATGTAATGTAATAATGAATTGACTCTGGGTAACTAAGGTCGGGGCATTACATATATGTTTCAATTTCAAACAAATGTTATCCTATGTGGAAAACTAGTTACGTCTTACTTTGTGCAACTGTTAAATTTCATACATTCTTTTTTAAATTATGTTTTTGTATTCATTTTTATGATACAGGTTTTTATTAAAAGAACATTAAAGTTTTAACTATTTGACAAGGTAGTAGAATTTAGAGGGTAAAATAATTTTAAGGGACATAGAATGTAACAACCTGAGATTTTGCGATTTTTTATTCAAATTAATTTAATTTATTATATTTTTTATTTCACATAACATTAAATAAATTTTTATATTTATATATATTAAATCACTATGTTTGATTTGGTGTACTACATAAAATACATAAATTATCTTATAGTTCATGAAACACTATGTTTTGATAGTGTTACACACAATTATGAGTTTCTTTGACAACATGTGTAATATGCAAGGCCTAGTTTTTTACCAACTATAATTTATTATTAATATTTGTATTAAAATATTATTTTTACTACCACATAGTTATTGGAATTGAATTTAAAAATATTATTAACAAAACTATAAAAATATGATTCAAACATATATATAAAATTAATCCATTTTGTTTTATTAATTACAATTAAATGTAAGACCTATTTGTAGATAAAGATATTAATTTTCTAAGAACACTATTTCTCTATGTACAAAAATAATTTTATCCCAAAAAACAAAAAGAAATTATTAATGTTTTTATTATAATTCATTTATTATATATTTAATTAATATTGATAATTTTCCAATATATTTCATAGGTATATTATATGAATACATCCAATTTAATGAAAAAGTACACTCTTCTAAAGCAATTTTACCACCTTTTATTGGAGAACCCAATTTAGAACCAATTTTTGGAACATTTTTTATTTTATAGGTAAAAATAAACATCATAATTCAAATCATAACATAAAAATTATATTAGGATATATTATTGGTATTTTTATGTGATATTTTATTTTTTGATAAATGGTAAAAATTGTGGAATTTTAATTCACTATTTATTTTCAATATATTTTACTAATAAGGATAATTATATTTTTAATTTCTTTTAAATTTTAATTATAAATAATTGACATAAATAATTCCAATTTATTTCATTATATTTAATTTCACTTTAAAATTAGATATAAAATATAACCAAACTTTTGACCATTTGTACTCTAAAACCCCTCTTTGGTGTAATGTCTACAAGATTAAATTGGAATTAATTTACTCAAATTCAGTGATTGGATTTTGGAAAAATATATTAAATATTTGGAATAATAAAATTATATAATTTCAAATATGTTCAACTATGTTTTTGAAAAAATGATTAGTAAATGTAATTAAAATTAATTACAATGATTAAGAGGAAAATTAACATAACAAGTGACTAAATATTACACTTAAGGACCCAAATGACCAGTACACTATTAAAAATCCATTTATGTCAATATTTATCCCCTATACAAACTTTTACACAATTTTTATCTTTATTGGAGCCAGTTTTCATTGGAAAAACATGGGTGGAATTCACCTTTATAAAATTTTCATGAATTCCACTCCTCATCCACTACAAAAAGGTACCCGCCCCTCCCACTTATTCACATATATCAAGACCTTTCGATCCAAAAAACTATTCTCATATAATATCACAACACTTATAACTTTATAATTGAATTCTTATTTTGGGTAGAACACCATCCAATGAAGACCTTCTGTGTAAAGTAAATGGGGTTACCTAAAGAATAGGTAACACCCATCCCCAAGATCCTTTCATTAATTTTATTTCTCCACCACCTAAATTAATATTATTCCATTAATATATAATAAAAAAATCTAAAATATACTATTATTTTGTTATTATAATTATTTTTATTATAGTTAAACCACATCCATTTAATGGGTTACAAATATACAGTTCTTGTGTATGAAACAATTCCGCCTCATAAAACAATATTGTTCATTTTTTTACTTTACCATCACCATTGGTTGGGAGTTAAGAAGAAAATTTAATTTTATATGATATTTATTATATATTTATGATTATTAAATTATTTTATATTTCATACCTTAATTCATTCCATTTTTATCAGTATGATAATTCCATTAGGGAAAGTATGGACTACCGTCTTCTCAAAGTGATGCGATTCATTCACACCATACATGTAAGGTATTAAGGATGTATTTGTGAACGTATATGATATATATCAAATAATAATGATACTTAAATTTAATATATATATATATATATGTTTATAATTTAATTTATTTTCTTTAAATACTATAAAAAAGGAAACAACAATCATGCATACGTATGACTAACAGTCTCCACAAACTGTGTATTTCATTTCATACTTCTATCTTATATAGATTATTATAAATATATATGATAAATATTTATTATATTGATACCATGTTTTAAATCCTAGTAATAATAAAATAATTATCTATGTTAGAGGAAAATTAATAACAACTGAAAACATATAAAAAAAATAATGCGGATAATTCCTAAAACATAACATTAACCTGGAGTTGTTGATAAGTGGGTAATATAAAGAATTAATTAAATTATATATGATAATAAATATAATAATATGGATATATAGTATACTTATAATAAACTTATATTTATAATACATTAGGTTTTAATAGGTATGATTATATTTAAGACTTACAGTAAGGGAATTTTATCTCACATTTTGTTTCTATGATATAAATGCCTTATTCACCACTGATTTCATTTGTGTGGGGTGTTTACAGAACATTGAAATATTGTAATATTATTATACATAAATAAATAGGTATTTAATTAACTATTTTATTATATTTATTTCATTGAGGTTATATTTTATAAATTACCTAATATGTAATGTAATTTTGTCTTAATTTCCCATCTTTGAGACACATGACTTGTTATGTACCTAAATATTCTATGAGGTGTATATACTAATTTTTCCATGTTATATCGTGAATCATATTATTTTAATGAGATTTTATGTTTCATTTAATTTTATTATTTCCATTTCATTAGGATTTAACGTTACCAATGTGGTAATGGTTTATAATATAAATCAGACTTTTTTGGGATTATTCATGATTATCCTTTCATTGATGAAATATTTTGATCCATATCACATGAAATCTCATGGATTTTATTACACTATGGATAATAATATTATATCCAAGTATTGGTATCAATTTACACACATTTTTAGTCAATATAAATAATATTAAAAATTATGAAAATTTTACAGTATTTCTTTGTTTATAAATCATTTTTAATTCAAAATTTTATTTTCTAAAAAAAATTTCAAAAATGTTTTTCTATTATCCTACAATGTTTAATTTTTTTACCCATGTATTTCCTTTAAAAAATGGGTTTCAAAGGAATCTTCTTCTCATTTTATGATCGCGGTAATTTTCTAACATTTTAACGTACCAATGAAATGTTTGGTATGTACAGACATGCATACATTCATGAAATCCATTTACTTGATTCATAGTTTATAATATTACAAGGTATGTTATTTATTTAAAAACAATTTCCTAATGTTTTGTTATTTTTTTTACAAGTTTTCAAAATAATAAGTGTTTTATAAAATTCTTTATATTTGAACGGTGTTTTAAATAATCCTAAAATATTTGTTAATATGTTTTCACAAGGTTGTTTTCAAAGAATTTTTTTTAATATTTTGAAGCTTATTTTATATTTTTTCAATTTAATTTTAACAAAATGGTTTGAATTTTTTTTATGATTATTTATAAATTTTCCTGGATATTTTCATGGAAGTGGTCTTCATGATATTATATATTTTAAAACGTTATTTTAACGAAAACATAATTTTCAATGTTATATTTCAAAGTCCTTCTCCATCTAAGAGGATATCCTTAGTTCTTGTTTTTTACATGGTATATTATCAAAGGATACCATTCATTGTATTTCTATGAATGATATATGTATTGATGGATTGATGGTTATGAAACTTGTTTCACTTCAACTGGTTATACCTTGATATATTCTTATAAATTACATTTCTATTCAACGATTTATACCATTATAAGTTCATATGTAACTTATTTTTCTTGAATGGGTTATACCATAATAAATTATTATGAAACTCAAATCCATTTATATGTTATTCTAGGATTAATGGATTATAAAACCTATATAGTTTCTATAGGTTATGATATGATTAAATGTTTATGATAACCATTTAATTTAATGGGTTATGATATGATGTTTATCAAAACCCATATCTTTTTATGGATTATGATATGATAATTTTTTTTAATCTTATTGAACTTGTATGTATGATTTTATTTTATGATGGGTGAGATATATATACCCCCCTTAAATTAATTAGGTAACGATTTATATCTAATGAGATAGTGATGGGAATCAATTGAATGGGATGGATCTTCTTTTTTAATATGAGTAAACCCCATACACCATGGGAATATGGGGAAACTAAATCCACTATGGGAATATGGGGAAACTCTATCTCCTATGAGAAGATGGGGAAACCTGATCAACAATAGGCAGATGGGAAAACCCAATCCCTTTCAATTAAATCACTACAAAAGCGGATGGTGGTGTGTCCTTCCTTGTAAGTGTAGACCCCATGACTATCGCTGATATGTTTTTGAAAATGATCCTTGAATTATTTGGAAATATATTACATGATTATGTGTTTTCGAGAAATTCTATCTATTATGCCTATGAAAGGCTCCCACAATTCATGTTCTTGAGTATTATATGACTCATGTAATATTAAATACAAACCGTTAGGAAATGTATTATTTATATGATATTTGATATATATGGTATGGTATTCCAATGTTATGATCATTTTCTTGTTCCCTTTTTATCATGTTATGCTTATGTATTTACTTTATTTACTCTTTATGAGAATTAGGGATCACCCCTTTCTTTTGTTTCCTCTACCATGTTATGAATAATAGGTTTTATGTAGAATTAATAAGGAGGAGAACTTTGTGGGAAATGATGAATATCTTCTATTGTGTTATAATATAGTTTCCCATGTTTCCAAATTCAATAAACTAATATGATTTGTAGGGGTCTATTATTATATTAGGTCATGTATTATTAAAAATTTATGTAATGAATATGTTAATTAATCTTGAGTTGTTATATTATACCTTGGTTATAATGTAATGTTTTACCATGTTCATATTGAAATGGTTATAATAGTTGTGAGACATGCTCAAAGATATTCCATCATAGAGAGGAGGCAAGTAAATGTTGTTTTAATTTAGTTAATTAGTTAATTAATAAACATGTTTATTTCATTATTTCATAAACATTTTAGTAGAGTGGTTTTGTTTAGAAATGGTAGTGTTGTCCTACTGAATTTTAACCAAAACTTATTTGGGTTTTCATTTGGAACATGAGTAGATTATTGAGATAGAGGATTTGACTTTGGAAAAGTACCTTGTTGTTTAATATTTCTTGTTGGATGGGATGGAGTTTGGAGACAGGGCCAAAATGGAAATCAGAAATGGGGTCTTTTGAGTCTACAAGTCCTTTATTTTCTAATAATTCTATCATGAAATTTAGTTACTATAAAACCTAGATATTTTATGAAATATTTATCATTAAATAATTTGATTTCATTGAGAGACTGTGTTGCATGAATCCAAAAATATTAGACCTCTGTTATAACCTTTCAATTAAATTTTTTGGAATAAATATGAATTATTAATTTATTAAATAAATATGATTTTACAACTCAAAATGAATGTACTTGTATGTTCTTAGAAAATGATCATACGATTTTTAGTAGACACATTATTCTTCGAAAATATATTTTCTAAAAAATGAGTTTTTCTTCTTTTTATTAGTAAATATTATTTTATAGAAGATTTAGAAAATGGATTTGAATAATTGAAATAAAATTTTAAATTCAAGTATCTGAATTTTATGAATTTTTTTTATAACATTCCAAAAACATTTATTTTTTTCATAGAATTCTGAAAATACTATTTTCAAAAAAATTATTTTATTTTAATGTATTTAGAAGTTAAAATTATGTTTTGGATTTGTTTTAAAATTTATGTTTTTTATTTCAATTTCAAATAATCTAATTATGGGTTTTTAAAAGAATTTTATATAATAATTTATTATATAAACATTTCATATTTAAAAAGGTAATTTTTCGATAAAACTGGTTTCATGGAATTATTCTAGTTTTATATTAAATTAATTTCCCCTTCTGAATTTAAAATTATTAAATATAGATTAAAAAATTGGATTCAAATATTCCAAATTCATTGAATATTTCTCTTTTATTTTTCCCAATATTAATAGAAACCATGGTAAATATTATTACCATAGTAAAGGATAATTTTGGGTCATTTTGGGTAAAAATTAAATTATAAGGACTATAAAATGATCCTAACACATAACAAAATTTTATTGAATGAATATATATAAAACCTTGACACCTAAGGATATAAAATGCATTGTTTAATGGAAACATATACATGAAAATGAATTTAATATTATTTTAAGCAATTATCATCACAAAATTTCATTTACGTTGTCATAAATATATCATATGTGTACACATGGTGAAATGGTATGTTATGAAAAAATAAAAATGGAAATTTTTAACATTAAAAAAATATTTTCATGATATAAATTTATTTATGAATTTTGGGGCCACTTGGTTGATATTATTATGTTTATACTATTTTAATTACCAAAATTATAATGATTTCACATTCATGTTAGAATTTTTTATTAAATAAAAAGTCAATCATGCCATATTCATGTTTTAAATACTAAATTATTTTCAATATTGTGTTACCCAAAAGATATATTCGACTATAAATATTTTTATGAAATATATAAGATTAATATTCATCATGATAGTTTATTTTTAATTTTTATTATCAAAATAAGTATATTAAACAATTAAATAATTATGATACATTAATTATTTGATTAATGAAAAAATCAAATAAATGAAAAATATATATAAATTTAAAAAATTACGGTGATTCAAAATTTTATACAGTATTATGACCTATTGGGGGATTTATTAATTATTTTTTCAAAATTATAATGTTGTCTTGACATTCTAAATGTCAATATAATGAGTAATGTTAAAATTGAGACGAATGATATTTTCTAAAATGCCATAAATTTTTCATTTATTTCCCAATTTACATCAAAAAAGTAAAAAATTATAACATTTTAATATTAAATAAACTTTTACCATAGTTATAATTAATATCAGATAACTCTGGTTAAATAAAAAATATAATGTTTACAAAAATATCAAACCTGTATAAAATATATCGGACGAAGAGATTAAGAACGTATCATATCATGCCTTAGGATCCATTAAAATTAAATGTATTTAGAATGAAAATGAATTTATTATAATATAATAATTTGGGAAATTAGAAAAGTGTCCCTCACCTAATTTATAAAAGGGAACCTCCCCACACACATCTTCACATCAAATTATGTCTGTGTAATTATTTTCTAAGGGATATATCTCTTATATGTCTTAGTTTTAAAAAAATGCTTTCAACATTATTTGTTTCTATTCATCTTCAAATTTTCTAAAGTCATTTTTACCCTTGATTGAATTTTTAATAAACTTTTCTAAAGGAATCCTTTTTTTTGTTTTCCGAAGAGGTACATTCTGACCTTTTTAAGAAGACTATGAAAATAAAGTTTTTTAAATTATATATAATGAATATATTTTTCCAACATAAATTCTACTTAGTCATGAAGCTTTTTTTTATAATCATACAAGCTATTTTTCAAAGAAAGTGAATTTTTTATAATTACATTGTTATTAAAAAAGAAATAGAAAAAGAATAATTTTTTTCAAGAATCATTTCAAGTGACTTTTCAAACACATTTCCATCTAATATAACAGTATATTTTGTTACATATATTTTTTTGGGGATTTTATCCAATGATACCGTCTTTATTCTATCCCTAGAGAGTTTAGTTATATGGGTTATACATTGTTGAAATGGTTATGAAACCCATTTTCTATGGGTTCTAATGTGATGAATGATTTATATTCTTATGGTACTATTATTATTTTTCATTATATTAAAGGTGAGAAATATATCTCCTTCTTTCTGATAGGGAAAATATTTATATCCCATGAGATAGACAAACATGATATAGGATGTGAACCAGGATCATTAATAAATGACTTGAAAGGGGAGTGAACCCTGTTTAGTAATACGGGGCTGGACGGATGATTGAAATCGATTCTGTAAGGGACTATGTATACTATGATGGTCTTGGTAGTGTGCCTTGACTAAGATGGAAGTGATTTTATATGATTATGTGTGTGAGAAAATTTCATATATTATGTTATACTCTAATGAATTATATTCATTGATTATATTTATAATTCACGTCTTATAAACTTCATTGATTAATTTCATGACTCAAAATCATGATCATTGACATGAAGGATATATGTTTCAAAAGGTATGTTCATGTTATTATGACTATATACTGTTGTTATCCCCCTATATAACCATTACTATGATTATGAGATCACCCTTTTCATATGATTTTTCCCATCAATATGATGAAAGGTATTATTTATGGTATTCCAATAAGTTTTCTAGTTATGAAGGAATAATTTGGAGAGGATGTAGATATTTTTTGAATCTATTTTTTATATTTAAAAGGTTCAAAAAAACAATACCTTCAAAATAATATCATAGTTTTGTTATGTTATGTAAGGAATATTTTTCACCTTAGATGTAATATCTATGTATGAAATGTATGTGATCTTATTGTTGGTATAAGATAAAGGTTTTGTAAAAATTTGGAAACTAGGATGAGAGAACATTAATAATAACCTTATAGTTAAGTAAAATTATAGGATACAATCCTATTGTTTTGGTGATGATTATAAAAAAGTAGGATAAATCATACAGTGTCATGACTAGAATGTTTATAATTAATTTCCATTGATTATGTGGTTTTACCCTTGTGATTATTATCATTGACACTATATTTTAGGGTTTTGTTCAATTCTTGGGACCTAAAGGAACACCGTTATTGTTAAATGTAATGGGAAATGAAATGATTTTCCACATGAGAAACCAAATGTTATGGGTGATGGAATGAAGAATTATGTTTTTATGCTCATAGAACATTATCAGGCTATGATTCATGGTAGACATCAAAATGAGTAAAGAGAGAACAACATTCTCATCCGTCATTCTTGTGGAAATGGACAACTTTTTTAATTGAGTCTTCTAATCCACTAGTTGTTGAGAAATGGATCAGTACTACATAAAGTAAATTTTTGGTTCTACAATTTTTAGAACCTAAGAAAGTCATTTCGGCAGTCTATCAGTTATAAGTTGAAGAGGATCAATATTGGAATATTACCAAGAATACAAGTAAATGAGATTAAATGGACTCCATGGAACATGATGAGTTTGTGTAATTATTATTCAATAAGTACATTCTTCAAATTCTTTGTATGAATATGGAAAAGGAGTTCATTGATCTTAAAGAAAATTATTTTTAATATTTTTGTTCCTAAGAGGAAAATTTTATAAGAATTTGAAGGTATTCTTATGGAATTATCAATCAATATGAAAGTATGATTGATAGATTCTTAAATGGATTAAAACTATGTCTACATAGGGAATTATCAATAAGTGATTTCAATAGCTGTGATGAAATTATTCATTGTGATTTCATGTTTGAGATGTAGATTAATGTTATCCATCTATCATAAGGGTTTCATAAGAAGCGAAATATGGAATTTGAGGGAAAATATGTTATCCATGGAGAAAAATAGGTGATATTTCATTTATGCTCAATGTGTGGAAAAGAAAATGGATGAATATGTATTATGGGGACTATTAAATATTTTATTTTTGGAAGAGAATTACATCAAGGTGTTGATTTATAGAGTGACATGAAAAATTTATTTAATGATAATAATATAGTTAAGACTTTAAAGAATACTCCTTAAACACTTTTTTGCATTATATTCAATGAAAATGGGCATTAGGCTAACCAATGCGCAAATCTGAGGGATAATGATGATGATCAATGTCACCAATATCTTAAGGATAAAGATGAAGGGAATTCACATGTGATAACTAATAGTGACGTAGAATACAAAAATTATTATTTTTAATGGTAAAAATACCATCGACTCAAAAATAAATAATGTATTATTTCATTATAGATCAATACACTCTTTTATTTCAAATGAAATGGCTAATGGAATCACTTTATCACCTCGACAACTAGATGTTGCATTTTATATGAAAAATCATAATGGAACTACAGTCACATCACATGTTTATATATCTTCACGGGTTGAAGTTTGTGGGAATGTGCTTCATGAAAATATCACATTTCTCCCTAATGTTGTGTACTAAGTTATTCTTTTCATTGATTTGATTTATATATGTATTGCATATTAATTGTTGAGGAAGATAAATTAAAATTCATATTCCATATGAATAATTGATAATCTATTGATGCATTGAAGAATTAAAAATTCTAATGGAAAATAAATCCATATTGTTTGTATTAATTCCTATAAATAATGGTTTTATATATAATATAGTTGGGGAGATACTCACTATTATGGATAAACCTATTTTATAGTAGTTTTTTGGTGTATTTTAAGAACAATTGTAAGGCCTTCCACCAAATTTTGATGATTTTTTTCAATAGAACTCATACTTGGGAAAATGTCTATTTCAAAGACTCCTTATATAATGGAACCAATTGAAATGTCAGAATTAATGAAGTAGATCAAATAGAATATTGATATGGAATTCATTTACCCTAGTATTCCACCTTGGGGAAAACATTTTCTGTTGGTTATGAAGATTGATGGATCAATGAGACTCTTCATTGATTATACAGATGTAACTAGATCACTATCATGAAAAAATGTCTTCTCCCCAATATTGATGGACTATTTTATCATATATGTGTAGATAAAGACTTTTCTAGGATTGATCTTAATTCTTAATATCATCAATTGAGGTTCAAGAAGGTGGATATACCCATAATGATATATCACACAAGGTGTGTTCACTATGAAGTTATAGTGATGCATTTTTATATTAGAAATAACCCCACTACCTTCATTCTATTAACAAATAGATTCTTTAGATAACATCTAGATCATTTTTATGTATTGATTATAGACAATATTATTCTATAATCAAATCGAATGGAAGAACCTGATAATCTCTTGATGATTATAATTAAGACACTAATATATAATAAGCATTATGAGAAAATTGAATTGTATGAATTTTGGATTTAGAATGTTCCATTTCTGGGTAACCTAAACTCAATAAAGGGTATATATATGGATCCAAAAAAGATAGAAGTTATTGAAAATTGTCCTAGAAAAACAACAGAAATTGATATATGATGTTTTCTATGTTTGTTATAATATTATTAACATTTTTTGAAATACTTTTCATGATTATCTAATCTACTTACCAAGATTACTGGAAATGAAATGAAGTTCATATGGATGAAAGAATGCGAAGAGAATATCAAGGACCAGAAAATAAGGTTATTCTATGAACCTATACACAGACCACATTGTTGTGGAGAATGGTTTTTGATCTATAGTTATTTATAAAAGAAGGGTATGAGATGTTTTCTAATGAAAAATGATATGGGGATTTCTTATTTGTAATGGAAATTCAATATTCATTAGAATAATTAACCAACTAATGATTTGGATATATATTTGATGAATTTTTTAATTAATGTTATAGAGGAATTATCTATATTAAAAAATGGGTGACATATGAACTGATCATAAAAGTTTAATGTATATTTTTATTCAAAAAAAGCTGAATATGTTTCAAAAAATTTGGTTGGATTTTTTTTATGATTATGACACCTCAGTACATCACTACCTTAGGAACTAAATGAAGGTGGAATATGATTTGAGTATAATAAAACATGATAGCCTATATATGATGAGGATAAAAAATATACAATATTTATAGATATTGAATGGATGTCTCTGGAAATAGTTAAGGCATGGGAAAAATATTATCTGGTTAAAATGAATGTTCAAAAAAATATACAAGTGATCAATATGAAGGTTCATAATAATAATGTTGAGCTAAAAAAGAAGGTGAGAAATTTTTATAAGTTCAAATTTTATTACGAGGGAATGAAAAATGTCAATAACCATGGTTGAATCCCTCCCCTACTAGATATATAGAATGATTTGTTTTAAAAGGATCATAGTTCATTATTCTGAATTCATCCAGAAAGCATGCAGATGTATAGGGACATGAAAGAGTATTAATAGGGGGATAATATGATGATAGATATGGAAGAGTATGTTTCTAGGTTAATGGTTAAAAAAATGTAATGAGACGGGACAAAAGTCTTAGGGGAAGTTAGAACCATTACCCATACTAAAATGCGAATGAGAAAACATCATAATGGATTTTTTCATCAAACATCCCAAAACATATAAAAAAAATTATGTTGTATGAGATATATATGATCTTCTTATAAATTTGGAACACTAAATTTCTATATTAGAATATATCTCTCTTGATTAGATTGACATAATATAAATTAAAGTAGTGGTTAGATGTCATGGATTTCTACTCTACATTATATCTGATTATGATTTGTGGTCAGCCTCAATGTTCTTGAAAAGTATTGATGAAACTCTTTATACATAGTAATTTTTTAGAACTTCTTATCAGCCTTTTATAAATGGTCAATCTAAGTGGACAATTCCATCATTATAATACATGTTTATATCTTTCTCAATGTATTTCAAAGGTGATTGGGATCAACACCCAAAATTGGTAGAATTTTCTTACTACAATATCTTTTACACCACTATTTAGACGGATCCTTATTAAGCCCACTATAGTGAGAAGTGTAGAAGTCCAACATGCTATAATAAATTTGGAGAAATAAATCTATTAGGAGATTATATAGTTGAGGAAATAGAATACAATGTTAGATATATTCAACAACACATAAGTGTAGTACGTAGTTGTAAAAATGCTATACCAACAATAGATGAAAATTACTAGATTTTGAAGTGGGTGACAAGTTATTTCTATGAATATATCCCTAGAATAAATTAATTAGATTTAAAATTATGTTAAATCTAGTACCTAGGTATATAAGTCTATTTTAAATTATTGATCATATCCGGATGTTAGCTTCTCAATGGATGCTTCCCCAAAACCTCTCTCAAGGTTTGGATGTGCTCCATGTTTATCTCCCAAGGAAGTAAATAGTTATTACTTCACATGCGATAAAAACAGAAGTCATACAATTGGTTCAAGATATTTCATATGAAGAAAAACTTGTAGAGTTACAGATTATAGAGAAAAAGTTCCATGAAACAAGTCTACTCATAGGATTAATGATTTATCACGAAATAACCAATTTTTGGAAGCTACGTGGGAGCATAAATATATGATGAGGAAGAGGTAACCTCATATATTAGCATCATAGTGATGCGTTTAGGGGGAAAAATTCATTTTATGATGTGTATAATTTAATACCCATATATTTTTATCAAATATGTCTCCTTAAATAAATTTATTTTGTTGATAGCCTCCTTTGCACAATATTTGATATATTATATGACTGTTATATCCTAGACATAAATTGGAGAGAATAAATATTTATAACTAATTTATGAAATAAATATAATTTTCCAAATCAATATAATTATATTTTGAATTTATTATAATACAATCACAAAATTTTTAGTATCCTATATATTATTAAAAAATAGGTCTTATTCAAAAATGTATTTTCTTTTTTTCTCTAAGTGAATATTAATTTAAAGATGTTTTAGAAATTGGATTTTAAAATTTTTATTTAATTTTTGAAATTATCATTTCTATTTTATCATAAAATTTTTAATTTTATAATTTTCTAAAAACATTTAATTTTTTCACGGAATAATGAAACTGCTGATTTTTATTGAAAATTTGTTTTTATATTAAAATCATTAATTATAAAACATATATTTTGGAATTATTTTATATTTCATATAATAAATCTTTATTTAAAATAATTCAATTTTGGTTTTGGAAAACAATTTTACAGATGAATTTATTATGAAAACAATTTTTTTTCTAAAAGATGACTTTTTCTGAAAAATGGATTTTCATAGAGTTTTACGTGTTATATATGGCATTAAATTATGATACATCTATGTTCTAAATTTTGAAAAAATATTTTCAAATTTGGATTCATAAATTCCAAATTTATTTATTAGTTCCCTTTTATTTTTGGGAAAAATGAATCCTAAAAAAGGTAAATTATTTTACCACGGTAATGGGTAATATTATGTAATTTAAGGTAAAAATATAGTTAAAAGGCCTATAAAATGTCCCTAAATATTTAGAAAATTTATTAGATTAAAATAATCATATCTTAACACATAAGGATCAAAATTTAGTTGTTTATTGGAAACTTATCCTTGAAAATGACTTATATAATATTTACATCAAACAAAGTCACAAAATCTCGCTTTCTTTGTCTAAAATTCCAATTATGTGTACATATCAGAAAAACATGAGTTTATTAATGAATATAATATTCCAATTTTAAAAAAATAGACTTATATTGATAATAAATGTTTATTTCTTACTTTTTCTTCCACTTGGATGGGATTATTTTTTTCATAATATTTTATTTAATAAAATGTCAAAGATATGAGATTCATGTTTTAAATAATAGATCATTTTTAATATAGGTTTACCCAAAATATATACATAACTATAAATATAATTCAAACCATATCATTTGAATATTCAAAGTGGTATTTTATTTTTAATTTTTAGTAAATAAAAAATTATATTAAATAATTACACAAGGATGATGCATAAATAATTTGATTAATGAAACAATCAAATTAATGATAATAAAAATATTATAATAAATATAATTTTTATATAATCAATGTGTTACAAGAACTTTATTGTTTATTATGATATATTATGGAAATATTAAATGTTTTTTGACGATGTATTGATGTTGTTATTTTCTTA
This sequence comes from Viscum album, assembly GCA_963277665.1. Classification (NCBI taxonomy): domain Eukaryota; kingdom Viridiplantae; phylum Streptophyta; class Magnoliopsida; order Santalales; family Viscaceae; genus Viscum; species Viscum album. Next base: position 1,072,255,072 of record OY728164.1, read on the forward strand.
ATGTTAATAACAATAAATGCTCTCAAAATTGACACTCATGATATTTTAGAAAAATAATTTTTTACGAAAATATTTTAAAACTCTAAAACAATATTTAAAATATTAAGTGATTATAATATGATTTATAATTACATGGATGTTTCATTTATGGCCATGTTTTTCTTATTAATGTTAAAATTTAAACCATTTAATGTCAATAAATTCTTTATTATAGTACAAAGGAAAAAAAGTTAACCAAAGTTTAGTTTAAAAGATAAGGTTTAAAAAAATATGAACACATTTATAAAATCTATTAGTTTTTTATATTACAACTTTATCATATATTATCTTAAAATAAATGCACAATTTGTCGTATTTAGATACAAAATGAATTTAATAAAATTTATTCATTTGAAAAATTGCAAAAGTACCCATCGCCAGAATTATTAAAGGGCACTGCCTCCTTCACATCCTCGCATCAGTTTGAGCCTTCTAGATTGAACATCCCCAAAAAAATTCCCTAAAAAATTTCCTAGCCTCATTCTAGAGCTGATATAATTCTCATAACAATAACCCCATATCCTTTTAGAGGTGATAGAAAAGAGAAACTCCAAATAAAAGGAGGTTGGGACATGAAAAATGAAAGGAAATAATTGAAATAAGGTTAAATTTTACAATATTGTTATTATTGAGGGTTATAATTATGTATGTATGTAACACCCCATGTAAATAAAGAATATAAAATTTTCATATTTATCCATATTTGTGAATAAAATATTAATATTACTTTAAAGGGGACTCTATGATCAATGGCGTACCCAATACGCAACAACGAGTTTCTTGGGAATCTTACGTTGCACTCTAATAATAATATAATATTATTTTAAATGGTAGTTAACGCCTAGCTGTTGTAATGGAGGGAATGAACGGAACTAACTACAAAATAATTATACATGTTTGTCAAATATTTTTACTTTTGTCAAATAAATGTTAGAGGCTTAAAATGTGAATGAATCAAATTTTAAGTGAAAATATTCTAATATTCTTTAAAAGGTGGATTAACCACCTTTTGATGGAAAACGCTTCTTAAATCCACTTTTTGACAATTTAATATGTTATATTGGACCAAATAAAATTATTCTTTAGAATCGAGACATCAAAATTTACATTGTGTGAATTTTTGGTATTTTTCTGATAAAGTTCATTTTTTAATGAATAGTGAAAAATGTTATATTTTAATTCAAAAACTATTTTCAATCTAATTTATTTATATGATTAGATTATATTTTTAATTGGTTTTAAAGTCCAATTATAATATATTTTTACCATTTAATCCAATAGTGGTCATTGGAATAAATTTCACTTTGAAATTGGACTTAAACTACTGTCAATCTTTTAATAGATATTGTTTCTTAAAAACACACTATTTGTTTTGACAGCGGGAATTGATTATTAAATTAATTAAGGCAACCTATATGTTTTGAATTTTGTAAAATGTACATCATATTTGAATTTGGAATATCAAATATAGCTTAGTGTGAATTTTTTGTAATTTTCTGAAAAACTTCAATTTTTGACGAATAGTGAAACCACTAAGTGGTAGTTAAAGAAACTGATTTTTCATTTAAATGAAACTTTACCACTTATGTTATTTGAATTTCAAAAATCTGACATACATGGTTTCCATTAATAATTAAAATGTGGTTCAATGGGATTAAAATAATTTTTTGGTGAATAGTAACTTTTAATTTATTAATCGCGATTAGAGGTAATTAGTGTAGTTTAAGGTAAAAATAATGTTTTAATGATATTAAATGACCTAGACACATGTCATACCCTCATTGGATGTGTCATTTACGACCATTAAAATCCATGGGTCAACTTGGGGACCCCATGGAGCCACTTTGGTAGGAAAATGACATAAATAACTTTTAATTTTAAGGTAAAATTAAAATGTCACAACCATGTGTTGTTTTACTAAAACAATTTTTACATGGGGTTATACAAGTCATAGTTTTGACTATAAATATTCCTTAGAAATCTAAAACTCTTTCCCAAATCATGATACATTTTTATAATTTTTAGACACTAAATAAATTAAATTATTTATGACACCATGATGATGCAGCTATTACCTCATTATTTAATGATTTAAATAAAATGAAACAATAATGTAAAATATAAGACCTAAACTTGTAAAGAACCTATTGGAAGGGTGTATTTCGAACCCTTATCACCTTATCCTCTATATTTATAATTGTGGGAGCTTTTTTATCCGAAAATCATTTTATAATAAAGTATCTTTTCTTAACTTTCCAAGAGTGCCACTCCTTTTCTCTTATCAAAGGCCCCCACCTCTACCACCTTACACACACCTCTCAAGCGTTTGGCTCGGACAACCCCTGCCCATTACATCTCTCCACATCCCTCTCTTCATTATTGAAGGCTCACTTTGGGCAGAATCCTTTCCAAAGAAGCCTTTGAGCTCAAATCAAGAAGAGTTACCCGATTTTAAGGTAATGTCTTCACTTGTGTTATTTTGTTTTATTTTGCTTCTCCAACCCTCTAAACTCTTTTTATTTATTTATTTTGTTACAAAACAATTATCTTAAATATACTAAGATGTTTTTATGTGAATAATTTGAGCTACACTTACACACACCTTCGTCTAATTGTTAAAGAACATACTGTTTCTATGGTTGGCGAATTTCTGCCTCACGAAATGATGATTGTTCAATCTTATTTTAACACCTTTAATGGTGGCCATTATGATGTCACTATATTTTATATATGATATGTAATAGGTTTATGTTTTCCTTAATATTCTGTATTTTTCATTTATGGCATACCTTTATGGTTTCCATTATGGGTAAACGCGATATCTTCATTTTAGGAAGTGTGGACTACCACCCCCTCAAAGTGATTTGATTCGTTATTGCCATATGTGGGACGTATAAATGTTGTAATTAATGGTATTACAAATGATATTGTACTGGAATTATAATATACCTTTATATCATTATTATTTAATTCCATTGAATACAAAATAAATAAATGAAAGTAGCGTTCATGCGTACGTACGACTTACCGTCTCCATGAACGGTACATTTCATTTCTTATCTCCAAATGTTATGTACTATTATAAGTACATATATATAATGGATATATATGTAATATATTACATCTAAAATAATTACATCATACTAGAATTATAATATATATATCTCTCATTTTGTTTTAATTCCATTAATATGACAAAAAATGAAAGTAGCGTTCATGCGTACGTACGGCCTATCGTCTCCATGAACGATGCTTTTAATTTTTTTCCAAATGATATGGAATAGTATAAAATGAATATATACTGGATATATATGATATTTAAAACATCAATACTATTCTGGATATTTTGTACTTATAACTACATGGAGAATTCTTTTCCAACAAGTTCAATTTTTACTCATGTACCGAACATCGACAAAAACGTCTGATATGAACTCACTTTATTAACCAATTATTATTACATTATAATATGTGATATTAACTGAATAATAATCTTTAAAGTAGGTCCTTATGAAATTATAAATTGACCAAAATTTATTATTCAGGATATTAAAGAACGATCGTGTCATGTCAGACACGAGGTAAGGGATCCAACCTCTCTCTTTCTTTTTAAGTACTATCTTTTATGTCATTTCTTTTAAGCCCATATTTCTTATGTTTGGGGATGTTATTTTATATTCATCATACTTTAATTTTTATTTTCATATTATTAGAGACCCTATTTGATCTCATAAATCCATTTTTGGAAGTTTTAAGTGGCGCCGTTAGGGTGCCGAGTTTTCGTAAGGGATTTTTCATCTCACTTTTATTCCCGTGACATTTATGCTACGTTTTCCACTATTTCCTTTGAGTGGTGTATGCAATTCCCATTATTATACAATTTTTTCATATAATTTAATTTATGGGTATTTACATCTTCATTGTATGACCCTTCTTCCATGGGGTGTACATTTCCAAAGTTACCCAACTCGGTAAGGGGACCTTTCACCCTCCTCCTTTTAAAAGACTTCTTTCGTTATGTCATTTAATTAACATACTATTATGTTGGGATATGTTCTTCTATATACTTATTTATGTAAATTTCTTTTCCAAGTGATGATATACCATTTTCTCTCTCATAAACTCATTTTCTGAATTTTAAAGTGACGCCGTTAGGCTGTTGGATTTTTGTAAGGGAACTTCTTAACCCACTTTCAATTCTTTGGGTTAAACCTCTACTTATTGATTTTATTATGACAAGATTATGTGTGGAATCTAAATTTTGTAATTTCCATAAACTTTTGCGTGGATATAATATTTCTACACATAATCATCTCATTTATAAATTCTTACGAACTTGTATGGGAAATCATAACTCAATCTCATTTCATTGAGTTAAATATCTATATCATTGGCTTTGTTTTTACAAGATTATGTGTGAATGTCCTCTGATTGTTTCACACTTAATATCTACTTATATTGGGTGTATTTATATTTCTCACACATAATTATGTGATATATTTATCCTTAATTTAAGGATACCATCTTTATAATGGATTTCATCTCAATTTACATTTCCATTGAGACTTCATTGTTGTTATGCACCATTTCACTCTTATATGGTGTGTATACTGTCCTTTGACATATTGTATCATGAATCTATTTATTCTCATGATATTATAAAGTTAGGATTAAATGTTATTCCACAATTATTTTTATTCAAGAGTCTCTCATTTTGTTAAAAAATCTTTAACAAAAATAACATTTTAAATGTTTTAAAGATTTATTATTATAAATATTTATCTTTAATGTCCATGTTTTCAAAATGGTTTTCAGTATTTATTTATATGTACATTAATTTTTTAAAATTATAATTCCAATAAAAGCTTCAAATTGGTATGGGACACTTTTATTTAAAAATCTATTTTAAATGATTTTTGAAAATGGATTGATTAATTCAATATCTTGGAATTACTTATTTTGATTGAAAATGAAATGTTGTTATTGAAATGTTTATATTTTCAAAATTTTATGTGTAATTATGGTACTTGGACATTTTACGGGTGGTTACGTGATAAACCATATGAAGGGTGGTGCCGTGAATACCAGGATGGGTGGTTACGTTATAACCTTCAATGCATTGGGTATGGAAGTCGGCCGTATGGCTATTCCATTAAGTATGTGTGGAAGTCGACCGTATGGTTATTCCATTTATGTATGTTTATGTCCCAAGTTACCTTTATATGTTATGTGTTCTTTATATGGGTTATATGGTAATCTTTTGGTTATAAAAGGGTAAGTAATGGTCTTTTATTCCATGAATAGTTTTTACTACTTCATAAAGGTGAAAAGTGTTACTTTGGTAAAGTATTCATGGTTTACCTATTGTTTGGAAAAAACTAACAGTTTTCCAGCTTTGTGTATCCTTTATTGGGCTTTTTATTCTCATCCCAAGTTTTTGAAATGTTTTCCACTGGACTTAAAGATGAATAGGGTCAAGTATGGGTTCAAGGAAAGACATGCTATCTAAAACATGGAACTAGACATGTTTCTTTTTAAGAGTTTTTTTATTATTTTATGGGAACTTAGTAGAAGTGTCTACTATGTAATCTTTTGAGATGTAATAGTTATGACCTAATTCAATAAAACTCTAAACCTGAAAGGATCCTCTATGTGAATTATTCATTTAATTCAGGATTAAGTAAGGTTTAAAGATGAGGCCTTATAGTTGGTATCAGATGGAGGTTTAGATAACTTTAGAGGTTAGGGTATTCTCTATGTATAAGTGACATTACCATAATGGTTAGGATTTCAGAAAGAGTCCTAGTTTTGATAAAGTGAATGAGTAATTATATCTTAGTGTTTTTCTTCTTCATTAGTACATGATGGTTTTGTTGATATACTCACACTGACATTTCTGTTTTTAGTGAATTGATGGATCTAGAAGGCACCAAAGTGACAATAGGTTTGAAGGAAACTGCGGTGGTTCTCTTATTAAGAGACTGGATGAAATGGGGGATTTAATGAGGAAACTCGTGGTTGTTCTAAACCAACTATCAAGGAGTCATGATCAACCACTTGTACCTTGGTATGTTCTGTAATTCATAATGTACGAGATGACCAATCGATGTGGAAGTTCATGTAATAATTATAAAGGTAACCATTAGGGTTTATATGATCCTTACTTTTTAGGTAATTATGGGTTATTATATATTATGATGGAAAATGAAAGCCATGAGATGAACATGATGATAAAATATGTTATGATTATTTTTGAAGATTTTACCTCGTTTTGGGGAATGTTTTAATAATTATATAGTTTTGGAAAAAGGACAACACGCAGACCGTGTGACAACCCGTCGCGTCGGACAAAGCTGCGGGAATCGAACACACAACCAAAGTGCGACTGATATTTATTACCTACCACTGGACTATGTGAAGTCCCTGGTTAGTATGACTTATTCTTTTTAGTTAGATGATTTTATGAATTAAGAGTAAGTTGATTTTGGGTTATCTATGGAAATTATTAACCTATCATGGAGGTTATGTTATTCGGTTAATTACTTTTCAATATAAGACTTTAAGAGAAACTGATGTTATTTGGAGATAAGTGTTATTTTGTACCTTGGAAGTCTATGTGATTAAATCCTTCAAATATTCAGGTTTTAATCTTAGTTTGGTTTACATTGAAGAATTTTATGGACAAATTGTTTATAGAATGGTCTTCGTTGAACTTTGGGTTTTGTTGGACAAATTTTGGAGATTAAGAATAGATTTTCTTTTTTTATAAAGGGTTATCCTTTTCTGGATTATCTGATCTTGTACTAACCTTTTTGGTTTTGGTTTTGGTTAAAGTCTAAAGACATGGGAAGTATATAGTTCTCTTTTGTGGATTAGGTGATTCTCATGAAGTTGATTATAATACTCTTAATGCGAAAAAGTATTCCTAAATACTTATCTTTTGGAGAAAATATGAGTTTGATTAAGGAATCTAGTAAAAGTTGAAAGTCTACATGACAAGTAAATATGTTTCATTATGATTTAGTTAAGATCAAAAATAAATTCCTCAATGAAAAGTCACTTAAAAAAATGTTGTCCGTTAACTTTTCCTACTAGGTAATCCAGTACCGTTTAACCCATCACAAGTTTGTGATTTTCTTATGGTTAAATTTCTCCTAAACATGTTTTCTATCACACTACTTTAGAACATGACCCTTTTCTTTTTCTTCCATATCCATGTTTTCCTACATGGAATCCTAGTATGGGTTAACTCGGGTGACCTCTGTACTTCTCTTTCTTTCTTTTAAAGTAATTGTGTTACCGACTCTTGTTCCGATGTGGGGCTTTCAATGAAGTTTCTAAGCCCAATTTTAAAATTGTGAGGGCGCAATTCCCAAAAGGGGGGAAGGATGTAACACCCCAGGTAAATAAAAAATATGAAATTTTTATATTTATCCATATTTGTGAATAAAATCTTAATATTACTTTAAAGGGGACTCTATGCTCGATGGCGTACCCAATACACAACAATGAGTTTCTTGGGAATATTATGTTGCACTCTAATAAAAAAATAATATTATTTTAAATGGTAGTTAACGACGAGCCGTTGTAATGAAGGGAATGAGCGGTACTAACTAAAAAATAATTATATATGTTTGTCAAATATTTTTTCTTTTATCAAATAAATGTTAGAGGCTTAAAATGTGAATGAATCCAATTTTAAGCGTAAATATTCTAATATTCTTTAAAAGGTCGATTAACCACCTTTTGATGGAAAATGCTTTTTAAATCCTCTTTTTGACAATTTCATATGTTATATTGGACCAAATAGAAATATTTTTAAGAATCGGGACATCAAAATTTACATTGTGTAAATTTTCGGTATTTTTCCGATAAAGCTCATTTTGTAATGAATAGTGAAAAATGTTGTATTTTAATTCAAAACCTATTTTCAATCTAATTTTTTATATGATTAGATTGTCTTTTGAATTGGTTTTAAAGTCTAATTATAATATATTTTTACCATTTAATCCAATAGTGGTCATTGGAATTAATTTCACTTTGAAATTGGACTTAAACTAGTGTCAATCTTTTAATAGATATTGTTTCTTAAAAACACGCTATTTGTTTTGACAACGGGAATTGATTATTAAATTAATTAATGCAACTTATATTTTTTGAATTTTTTAAAATGGACATCATTTATGAATTCGGAATATCAAATATAGCTTAGGGTGAATTTTTGGTATTTTTCTGAAAAACTTCTATTTTTGATGAATAGTGAAATCACTAAGTGGTAGTTCAAGAAACTGATTTTTCATTTAAATGAAACTTTACCACTTCTGTGATTTGAATTTCAAAAATCCGACATACATGGTTGTCATTAAGAAGTAAAATGTGGTTCAATGGGATTAAAATAATTTTTTGGTGAATAGTAACTTTTAAGTTTATTAATCGCGATTAGAGGTAATTAGTGTAGTTTAAGGTAAAAATAATGTTTTAATGATATCAAATGTCCTAGAAACATGTCATACCCTCATTGGATGTGTCATTACAGACCAAGAAAATCCATGGGTCAACTTGGGGACCCCATGGAGCTACTTTGGTATGAAAATGACATAAATAACTTTTAATTTTAAGTTAAAATTAAAATGTCACAAACATGTGTTATTTTACTAAAACAATTTTTACATGGGGTTATACAAGTCATATTTTTTACTATAAATATTTATTAGAAAGATAAATATATTTCCTACATCATGATATTTTTTTATAATTTTTAGACACTAAATAAATTATATTATTTATGACACCATGATGATGCAGCGATTACCTCATTATTTAACGATTTAAATAAAAAGAAACAATAATGTAAAATCTAAGACCTATACTTGTCAAAAACCTATTGGATGGGTGAATTTCAAAACCTTATAACCTTATAATCTATATTTATAATCGTGGGACATTTTTTATCCGAAAATAATTTTATAATAAAGTACATTTTCTTAACTTTCCAATAGTGCCCCTCCTTTTCTCTTATAAAAGGCCCCCACCTCTACCACCTTACACACACCTCTAAAGCCTTTGTCTCAGCCAACACCTGCCAATTTCATCTCTCCACATCCCTCTCTTCATTATTAAAGCCTCACTTTGGGCATAATCCGTTCCAAGGAAGCTTTTGAGCTCAAATTAAGAAGAGTTACCCGATTTTAAGGTAATGTCTTCACTTGTGTTATTTTGTTTTATTTTGCTTCTCCAACCCTCTAAAATATTATTATTTCTTTATTTTGTAACAAAAAAAGTATCTTAAATATACTAGGATGTTTTTATGTGAAGTATTTGAGCTACACTTACACACACCTTTGTCTAATGGTTAAAGAACATACTGTTTCTGTGGTTGGCGAATTTCTGCCTCACGAAACGATGATTGTTCAATCTTCTTTTAACACCTTTAATGGTGGCCATTATGATGTCACTATATTTTATATATGATATATAATATGATTATGTTTTCCTTAATATTATGTATTTTTCATTTATGGCATACCTTTATGGTTTCCATTATGGGTAAACGCGATATCTTCATTTTAGGAAGTGCGGACTACCGCCCCCTCAAAGTGATTTGATTCGTTAATGACATATTTGGGAAATATAAAGGATGGAATTAATGGTATTACATATGATATACTACTGTAATTATAATATACCTTTATATCATTATTATTTAATTCCATTTAATACAAAAAAATGAAATTAAAGTAGCATTCATGCGTACGTACGGATTACCGTCTCCATGAACGGTACATTTCATTTCTTATCTCCAAATGTTATGTACTATTATAAGTACATATATATAATGGATATATATGTAATATATGACATCTAAATGAAGGATATAATTCTGGAATTATAATATATATATCTCTCATTTTGCTTTAATTCCATTAATATGACAAAAAATGAAAGTAGCGGTCATGCGTACGTACGACCTACCGTCTCCATGAACTGTGCTTTTATTTTTTTTCAAACTGATATGGAATAGTATAAAATGAATATATACTAGATATATATGATATTTAAAACATCAATACTATTCTGGATATGATGTACCTATAACTACATGGAAAATTATTTTCCAACAAGTTCAATTTTTACTCATGTACCGAACATCGACAAAAACGTCTGATATGAACTCACTTTATTAACCAATTATTATAACATTATAATATGTGATATGAACTGAATAATAATATTTAAAGGAGGTCCTTAGGAAATTATAAATTAACAAAATTTTATTATTCATAAGTTTAAAGAATGATCGAGTCATGTCGGACATGAGGTAAGGGATCCAACCTCTCTCTTTCTTTTTAAGTACTATCTTTTGTGTCATTTCTTTTAAGCCCATATTTATTATGTTTGGGGATGTTATTTTATATTCCTAATACTTTGCTTTTTTATGTTCATATTATGAGAGACCCATTTTATCTCATAAATCAATTTTTGGACGTTTTAAGTGGCGCTGTTAGGGTGCCGAGTTTTCGTAAGGGATTTTTCATCTCACTTTTATTCCCGTGACATTTATGCTACGTTTGCCACTATTTCTTTTGAGTGGTGTATGTCCTTCCCATTATTATACACTTTTTTTAGTATAATTTAATTTATGGTTATTTACATATTCATTGTATAACCCTTCTTCCATGGGGTGTACTTTTCGAAAGTTACCCAACTCAGAAAGGGGACCTTTCACCCTCCTCTTTTTAAAAGACTTCTTTTGTTATGTCTTTTAATTCACATAATATTATGTTGGGATATGTTCTTCTATATCCTTATTTATGTAAATTTTATTACCACGTGATGATATACCATTTTCTCTCTCATCAAATCATTTTCTGAATTTTAAAGTGACACCGTTAGGCTGTCGGATTTCCGTAAGGGAACTTCTTAACCCACTTTCAATTCTTTGGGTTAAACCTCTACTTCTTGATTTTATTATTCCAAGATTATGTGTGGAATATCAATGTTGTAATTTCCATAAACCATTGTGTGGATATACTATTTCTACACATAATCATCTCGTTGATAAATTCTTACGAACTTGTATGGGAAATCATAACTCAATCTTGATTCATTGAGTTAAATATCTATGTCATTGGATTTATTTTTCCAAGATTATGTGTGAATGTCCTCTGATTATTTCACACTTAATATCAAATTATATTGGGTTTATTTATATTTCTTGCACATAATTATGTGATAGATTTATACTTAATTTAAGGATACCATCTTTATAATGGATTTCATCTCAATTTACATTTCCATTGAGACTTCATTGTTGTTATGCACCGTTTCACTCTTATATGGTGTGTATACTGTCCTTTGACATATTGTATCATGAATGTCTTTATTCACATGATATTATAAAGATCTTATTAAATGTTATTCCACAATTATTTTTATTCAAGAGTCTCTCATTTTGTTAAAAACTCTTTAAAAAAATATCATTTTAAATGTTTTAAAGATTTATTATTCTAAATCTTTATCTTTAATGTCCATGTTTTAAAAATGGTTTTCAGTATTTATTTACATGGAAATTAATGTTCTAAAATTATAATTCCAATAAAAGCTTCAAAGTGGTATGGGACACTTTGATTCAAAAAGCTCTTTTAAATGATTTTTGAAAATGGATTGATTAATTCAATATCTTGGAATTACTTATTTTGATTGAAAATGAAATGTTGTTATTGAAATGCTTATATTTTCAATATTTTATGTGTAATGATTGTACTTGGACATTTTACGGGTGGTTACGTGATAAACCATATGACGGGTGGTGCCGTGAATACCAGGATGGGTGGTTACGTTATAACCTCCAATGCATTGGGTATGGAAGTCGTCCGTATGGCTATTCTATTAAGTATGTGTGGAAGTCGAACGTATGGTTATTCCATTTAAGTATGTTTATGTCCCAAGTTACCTTTATATGTTATGTGTTCTTTATATGGGTTTTATGGTAATCTTTTAGTTACAAAAGGGTACGTAATGGTCTTTTATTCCATGAATAGTTTTTACTACTTCATAAAGGTGAAATGTATTACTTTGGTAAAGTATTCATGGTTTACCTATTGTTTTGAACAAAATAACAGTTTTCCTTCTTTGTGTATCCTTTACTGGGTTTTTTATGCTCATCCCATGTTTTTGAAATGTTTTCCACATTACTTAAAGATGAATAGGGTCAAGGATGGGTTCATGGAAAGACATGCTATCTAAAACATGGAACTAGACATGTTTCTTTTGAAGAGTTTTTTATTATTATTTTATGGAAACTTAGTAGAAGTTTCTACTATGTAATCTTTTGAGATGTAATGGTTATGACCTAATTCTCTAAAACTCTAAACCTGAAAATATCCTATATGTGAAATATTCATTTAATTCAGGATTAAGTATGGTTTAAGGCCGGGGCCTTATAATTTATATAATGGGGAATATATCAATTCCATGTACACCTTTCCTTAAAATGTTTTAACGAATCTATTTATTTTTCTTCTACAATAGTTTAATGTCATTTTTACTATTTTTTGAATATTTAGTAAACAGGTTGAAGGAATTTTTTTCATTTTCCAAATGAGGTAAATATTGAATATACTATAAAAAATACAAAAATATTATATTATCATATATGGAATGAAAGATTTTTTTTTTACTTTCATGAACCTATAATGTTTTGAAGCTTATTTCTTATTATTACAATGTTCATTTCTGAGAAATTGTTTTCAATTATAATTTCATGGATTTTATAAAAATTCAATATATAAATGAAATTTTCTTCAAGAATAATATAATGTGACCTTTAAGATTAGTTTTCCATTTAAGATAATTTTTTTTAATATTTATGTTTTACTGGGAATGTTATCCAAGGATAACAACATTATTATTTCTCAAAATGGTTTATATTTAAGAGTTATGCGATGATGAAATGTTTATGAAACCCATATTTTATTAATTTTGATAGGATAAATAATTTATATTCCTATGGAAACATCTGTATAGTTTTCATTATGTGACCAGTGAGACCTATATCTACCTCTAATGCATTGGGTAAAGATATATATCTCTTTAGATAGGTAGGAATAGAATAGTCAGTGATCTTTGTTCAGTAATACAAAAAATGGAATGGGGAGTGAACCTAGTTTAGTAATACAATGGTTTTAACAAGGAATGAACTCGATTTGTTAAGGTATTTTTTCCTCTTTGATGGTATTGGAAGTGAGCATCGACTAATATAAAAATGATTTTATAGTCATAAGTATATTCCACAATTTATTGTCTTATATTTGGATCCCATTAATAATGATCGTTCATTATTCTGTAATCCTTGTATTATGAAATACTCTAATTTATTTCATGACCTTGTATGATAATCCATGATATGTAGGATATAATTTTAAAATGTAATGTTCATTTTGTTTTTTCATCTTACCTAAGTTTTCCCCCATGATTACCCTTATTGAGAATATGATTTCATCTTTTTCTTGCTTTTATTTTCCCAAAGAAATGAAGAAAGGTATTAAGTATCATATTTCAAAAGGAGATCTATTTATAATGGAATATGTGGGACATAATATAGATCCATTATGAATAAATTTTTTATATTTTCAAGATTCAAAAAAAACAACTCTACGATTTTGGAATTTTTTTGTAATATAATATAATGAATATTATTATATTTAGATTATAAATATATGTATAAAAAGTAAGGTGAATTTTATTTACATTATAGAATGTGATTACATTATTCCTTTAATATTTATTAGAAAGTTTAGTTAGATTTTATTAGGTGTTTTTCCACTGTGTTGTGTAAATTTTATATGACTTCACTCTGATATTTATTCATTTATTTGTATGGTGTATTTCCAAACTATTATGACTTTGTGTCCAAGATAAATTTCCTCCAAACTATACTCATAAAACCCCCACATCTAGTCTAAAAACTCTAGAATTCATGTTGGCATGCTTGTGGACACAAAACCAAACCATTAATCAATGTGAGAGATGTCCAGATTGGGGTACATTACAACCTATGTATACACCACATGCTTATGTGCGAGTCTTCGTTGTAAGTCAATTCCCCCATTATAGACTAGATCACTTAAGTATAGTGTATTTACCCAACTATTATTAGAGAGATATAGTTTAGAGGTTATGGAATCATGGTTTTTGGGATAAGGCATAATTTTTATGTTACATGACATACATTATAACATGAATAATCAATTTTCATTTTAGAAGCATTATATATTTGGGATGAAATAATCATTTATTATGAGATATTAATTACTATGGTTAATTGTTATTTTTTTTGGATAGAACCATTTATGGGGTTAAACAATAATGATTGGATTATATTACAATTCCTAATTTTTCTATAACTAGAATAATATCTTTTACCATTAGGGTACTCTATATTCCCCTGAGTTTTGATATTGATACTAACTCACCTTCCTCTATTCAATTACGTATATGAGGAATCCTACATTATATATTTATAATCATGCCATCATGGTCATTGTGTACAAAGCTGTAATGTATGTTCATATGTTTTATAGATATGAGATGACATTGGAGGATGTTGACATAGAGATGTTAGTAAAGATTATTTATAGTAGTATATGATAGTATATGGTGTGAGACATTTTCTAGTGGAGGTCAGCCATTGAGGACATGTTTCAAGGACACATATTCTATTTCCTATATTTAGTATAACCTTGTGATTTTTCTATCTTGCATTTTTACTCCATATTAGGGATTTTTCTTTTGATAATTGTACTCACCATTGATATATCATGCATATATTATGTATAGTTTATTTGGTTATTGATGTTACTTTCTTTTTGGTGATTTATATTTATTAGAGATTTATTTTTGTTATAGGTTGATTAAATCTAGGGAATCAAACTAGTATTATTCCTTATTAATTCGAGTTGTTGTCCCCAGTCCTATTAGAGTTGGTCATGTTATGGTAGACACTAGTTTATTGCATTGAAGGTGGAGTCTTATTGGGTCAAATCATGTTATTTAACTCTATATATCACAATACCCCCTTTATAATAATTTCCTATAGGTTTTGAACACATGGTCAATGAGAAGGTCTAAAAAAAGTATACCAAAGAAAGAAAAAAGAAAATGGAACACATTTTAACTTATTTTTTATATTTACTGTTAATGATAAGAAATTTATTATAAAAAATATAAATTAATGGTATAACGAAAAATAAATATAAATAAGCCTATGATACATTTGAATACTAGTACTATTATAATTATACAAGGATTATGTGTGTGTTCTACCAAGAAGAAATCCAGGGTAAGTATATTTCTAGATACAATCTCCATTCATTAAGTCATATACGTTATTCATTGAAATTTTTTTTTGATGATTGATATATTATAATTAGTTTCTATATCTTATGATATTTTTTTCTATATCTTATGATTTTTTTTACTTATCATGAAATTATTTTTATTGATTGTTACCTAAAAAAAATATATTGTTATAATAGAAAACTTCTAACCATTATTTTGGTTTTTTATTCCATATCAATGATCTTTATTACCACAAATTTATTTTCTAGTAACATTGAAATTGACATATGTATTCTCTTTTATAACTCTAAAATTATTCTTTATCAATATTACAATATATTTTTTTATCATTTAAATCGTTGGGGTTAATTAAAAATTATTAAAAATATATGAAAATTATATTTTTTAAATTTGTTAAATTGTGAATCATTATGTATAAATAAATTCTTCCTTAAATTATTTCTTTTAAATAGTAATTTTTCATGATGTATATTACAATTTTTTAAATTATTTTTTCACCATTTAAAAATGATTTTGAAATTGACTAATATATTTTACTTTTTTACAACATAATCAAAATCAAATGAAAACATTATTTCAATTTCTATTACACGTTCCTTCATTATTAGTATGATTTATCATATATGACTTTATTTCAATTAGGAATCGTTATAAAAATTCACTTTAAACATGATTCTTTTGGGTTGTTTAATTTTATGTATTATCGAGTACAATTCATGATTTCCTCTACTGTGTTAACATATGATATATTTCAAAGCCTTATTTTTTTCCATGGGTAATTCAATCAAGTATTTTGAATTGATTTAATATGTAGTAATTATATATGATTTATGATTATTTATGTGGTGTTTCTGGATTTATATATCCCTATAATATATTAGATAATGAATTATCTGTCATGCGATTATTATGTTATGTGCTGACATGATCTGTTTAACTCTATTTAAATGTTGTTGATGGATATGATATAATTTTCTATGTGCATAATGTTATAATTGAACATGATGTGGTAAAATATTTTTTAAATGTTATTCTTATAAGCTATGTGCTCAGATATTTTCACAACCTTATTTTTTATGATTACATTTCTTTCATTTTTCTAATTTATATCACTATGCCTCGTGATAGTTTTTTATAATTTTTTTGTAATTTCATTGTATATGTTATTAATTCATGATAATCCTTAAATATTTATATATTCCTATTATGTGATCTAGTATTATTATAATATTACTTATGGTAACCCTTTCATGTTCTAAGATTTTATTCAATTATTAATTTTCATTTCATAGGTGTTCGTATTATTTAACATGTTTTTTATCTATGTATTATTCCTCTATGACCCTTTGATACATTTTCAACTTACTGAGAATATGATATCACTCTTTTTATAATAACCCTAATATTTTTATAATATATTTGTTATCTATTTTAATAATATTAATGAAATGATTATATATTCAATATATACATTATTCTAAAGGAATATTTGTTTATTTCCTCTCAAAATGCTATTATTTAATCAATTAAACACTCATTATGCAATTAAAATTATTCTAATTAATTTTTAGAACATAAGATTATTATATTAAGATTTAATTTACTTCCTTAACTTATTTTCTTATTTTTAACAATTTAATGAAGTATGTAATTATCATATATTTTCTGTGATGATTTATATTAAATTTATGTATTTTGATTAATATTTTTCATTATTAATATTATAGAATATATAATGTAATTGAATTAAATATGTGTGTCTTTTTTCATTTTAAAGGAAAGATGAGTACCAAAAACATATTATTTGTAAAAGATCATAATTTTCTATTTATAAATTTAACCTTAAAAATATAATATCTATTTTAATTAAAATCAATTTTTCAAATCATTAAAAACTATAGTCTAATATAATTTTAAAGAATTTTATAAATAAATCAGTATTGAAATAACTAGGAAATTTTATTCATAATCATAGTTTTTATTGAGAAATCATGAAAAAGGATTCAAATGATATTTTACTTAAAATTACAGTTTTAATGAATTTATTTGTCATTTTTTATATAAATATTCAAAATCATTTAAGATATAATTTGACGCATTTGAATTATAATTTCTTTTTAAATAATAATAGTAGTTCAAATTTATACTAAATTCTTCATGTTCATAATTTATAAGAATCAAGAATTTATAATAGCAACTAAAAAGTATAATGACTATTTTTGAACATATGAGTTTCAAAAAAAATTAATATCTCAATATTATAGTTCAGTTAAATTGGAGGTTGAGTAACAAAGGCAAATTACTTTTAAAAACAATTCTTGTTGGAATTAAATATTACCAACCGTTATAATTTTTTTTCTTGAATGTTATAGTACACATAATAATGGTACATAACTTTTTAAAATAATTCATACATTTAAAAATTTATTTTTCAATCCAAATGTTTAATTATAAATGGTTATTAATTTATTAAAAAATTCGAACTATTTTTTAAAAAAACATATTGAGTTCAAATGGAATTTTAATTCCTCTTAATATAATTTTATATTAAATAATATAGAACCCATGTAGAAACATATAAAACATTTACAATATGAGAATAAATTTATATTATGACTTTAATATTATCCAATAAATATAAGTAACTTTTTATATTAAGATAAGTATTACAATACGTATGCATTGATGATGCATATATTTGATTATGTATGTAAAAAATGATTCATTTAATTATTGATATTAAAGAATACAAGGTATATAAATATTTATTAGAAAAATTTAATCAATAATAATTGGGTTATGTTTAAATAGTATCTTTTTTAATAATATATAATATGATTATTATAAAAATTGTTATCGAGTACATGTGAGATATAAGAAAAGTATGAAAGATTGTCATAAATATGTGTTCAAAAAAATAATGAGAATAAATAATTTTATGAATAATTTTAAAGAATAGTAATAACTAAATATGAATTATTTTGGTTTTAATAGTATTTTTTTCAAAATTTAATAATACGATAATTATCCCAAAAAATTACTTAATATCTATGTAGTGATTATAAAATAGAAATTTTTTCCAAAAATCGGGATTTGAAATATATAACGTGATATAATATGGGTTGATTAGATTCATACAATATTTTAAGGATAAATATCACATTTATGAAATAATTTAAATATTAAATCATAAATTCCAAAATTATTGAGATATTTTTAAACTGACATTACAAGATTAAACATAGAAATATTTATGAACATGATTTATATATTAAAATGGTATTATATTAATAAAATATCATGAAAACATTTCATGGTTCATATATAGATAATGATGGATTGACCATAACTCCAATTTTTGATTGATGAGAAATTTTCTTCTTGTAAATTAAATTATTATCCCTTAGTCATCGAATAATTTCAAAAATTATATTGAATTATTTCTATAAAAGGGATTTATTCTGAAAATTATAAACCATAACTCAATTTTGTTATGGTTTCCATAATATTATCTTAATACTTTTTATATAATCTTTTTGAATGTTTTTATAGACATTTATCATAATAAAATATTCTAATTGTTTCTTTAATATGTTGATCCCCAAGGGAAGATTCAATTATACATCATAAGATTCATCATTTTATTTTTTAATTTTTTTAACATGTTTATTACATATTCATGAATATTACTTAACAATTTAAGTACATTTAGTAAAAATTAGAACAATTATTTAATGATAGTGTGATTGTGAATCTTTGATGGTTTTATAGTCATTTATACTTTACAATACGTTCATGTTTGGGGTGATTCATCCCCCTACATGAATTAATAGATCTATTTTAATATATTTAATTATATAGGAGTAAAAACCTTATAAATTATTATTTATGGTATATAATTGGGTTTTCTGTTATTATCAAAGTTTTTATTGGTAAAATTCAAGCTAATATTCATTATATATTTACTAATTTTTATCAAAAATGTTAACCAAAATGAGAATGATATTGCCTTCTTCATTAGGAACAGTTTTCGTAACTATAATTGAATATAATATTAAATTTTAAATCATTTTGAAATTATTATTCTAGTACATTGATCATTTTGAAGTTGCTAAATTTATGATCATTGGATAATAAAAAAGAGTGTCCTATTGAAACTAGCTTCAACCCATGGGAAATGACAACATATTATTATCTATATATTACAAATCAATCTAAAAGAATAATTAATTAATAGATATATTTTAATAATTATAAATTAATTATTTAAAAATATAATAATGAATGTAATGATTGAAATGCATATATTGGCTATAAATGAATTTCATGAAAATTCAAACAAGTAAAAAAATATGGAAAGGGGATCAGTTTCTCTTTATCAATTTTATTATTTGATATTTAATCTCCTTTTCATAAAAAATATTCTTTCCATTATAGTCTTCTTTATGATATATCACATTTTTTTAATTTCATTTACAATTATTATGTTATATATATTTGTTTAGGAAGATAATATTTTCTCTCTATCCAGTTTTTGTTTCTCACATTGTCTCTTCCCCTCAATGGTTACTCCTATATTTGTTAGTTTTATTCTTATGAATGTTTTCATATTAAATGTTCTTTAAATAATAATAATTATTTTATCGTTAATTTATATTATAATAACATTTAACTTTTCATTTATAAAATCATTAAAATTGAAGAGAAGATTTTAATTAAATTTATATATAATTTTTTATCATCCATTAAAACATATTTTATATATGTCAATATTCTTATAGTTATGAATATTCATATTAAAAAATTTCTTATATCATATAATTCTTGATTATTTGACTCTAAAATATCCATTATTTAACCCATTTTATTTCATTCATTTATTTTATCTCTGATTCTTATTATTCTATGAATAAATTGAATCTATGGTGTGTTTTATTCATGTTTTCATTATTATAAATAATATATTATGATGGGCTCACAAAAAAACCACATAATAGAATTAGTGGTGATTTATTATTAGGATAAATCATCTTGTAAATAATAGGATATTTTATTCCATTAAATGATACTAGAAAAAATTGGTTATAATATTTCCTTATGGGTCACTATGATTTATTATGGGTGATATGAATATAATAATTGAAGAGAAAAAACAATTAATCAATTTTCATCATTATTGACTATGATTTTACATTATTGTACACTATATATTCTAATTATATGAGTTTATAAGTTGATTTAATGATTGAATTTATGTTTATAATCTTATAACTATTGAATACTTTTATTCTTTTGAATTATCATATTTCCATGGGCTGGTAAGTTTCTTCCTTTGTTATACCCATTAATATTTTTTCTATGCACATCCCCGAACTTTATTTATTTTTATTGGGATTAAGGATTATTAATAATTACAATGAACACAATATTAAATTTATATTCAATGGTATTGAATTAATAATGTTGAATATATGAAGGCTCTATTTTAAGGATGAAATAAATTTTTATTGGGTGAAGAATAGTGTTTATTGTAATTTATTGTTGAGAATCAACTATGTTAATTCCTTAAAACTAAAAATTTAAAGGTATTATAAATAGTTGTGGTGTAATATTTTTTGATAAATTTTTAATTAGGGGATGGTTATTTTGAAGGACCCCAGGACACCCTGAGAGGGGAGGGGTGAATTAGGGTGAAAACTTTTTCTTTTAATGTGATGGATCTTGTTCCCATGTTGGTAGGAACTTGTTGAACATGTATGATGAAAATGATCAGAAAGTAAACGTTTAAATGCATAGAGAAGACAGAACACTTTTTACTTGGTTGACCACTAAGGGCTACGTCCAAGTAGCATACGCCGACAGGTTTTCGGTCGTACCTATTTCTACTAAACTTCACTAGAGGAGGATTACAAAGGTTCAGGAACATTCACTCTGTCCCAGGCTCACTGCCTTTACAAAAGGTTCAGGGATAGCTCACAACGTCCCTCATGTCAATCCCATTGAATTCCCCTGGCTCACTTCCCTTAGTGAAGTCACACTCAGTTTATAGACGTGAAGGTCTCTTCATCATTTCAAGAGAAAATATCTTCTGTTGTGCTTAGATTCTCTTTTTAAGTCCAACTTTTACTCAAATACTAATATCACTTTACACCGAAGATATCAGGCAATATTCCAGCTTCCTTGCAGCTCCAAAAAGATCGGTGTACCTCAAACTCTCCTGGCGCGCTTCTCTAAGACCGATGCACAAGTTTCAAGAATAGCGCCCAAGTCACTTGCGCGGTACAAATTCGGCGCACAGGTGTCACCAACCCACTTGCGCGACACTGCCTTTTTCAACTCCAAACTTGCACGATGCTGCGCCTTTAACTCCCAAACCGCCTTGGTCGCGCAACCAACAACCGGCACACAACCTCTACTTGCGCGACCCAACTACCACTTGTACGACTCAACCACTTGCATGACGAGAGCTTGAAAAATCTCTAAGTCTTGAACTTCGTCCAGAATGAGGAGAGGTGGTCCTCTATTTATAGGCAAACTGGACCCCCCTGCGTGGTGGCGCGCAAGTGTTCTCACGGCACGCAAGTCCCGACGCGTAGCTCCAACTTCCCAATCCTCTGTCACACTATTCACTTGCACGGCCACACCAATACTTGCGCGACCTATTTTACTTTTCCATATTTTGAATTTCTGATCATGAAGAACAACCGGTGCACAATTTTCCAAACCTTCTAGGCATCGGCACGCAAGTCCTTTCTCGGCACGTATGTCACTTGCGTGACCAGCCCAAAAATTTCGCGGCCCTTATACCATTTCCATTTTTCCATGTTCTGATCATGAAAAAAATGGCGCGCAAGTTCCCTCTCCTTTAATTACACAACACACAAGTCTCTTTGCCAAAAACAATTTTCTCCATTTGTTGATTTTTAGGCCCAAAAATTTGGCAAATACTAGGAAACGACGCCACCTTCAATATTGTTGTATGATTGAAATGTATGATCACTTTTCTGGTACACATTCTGAACTTCTACTAAGGATTGTCAACAAACACAAACCATACTCAAATTCATGCATAGAAGAACATGGTTCCAAAAATCTCCCCCTTTGGGTTTGTTGGAAATCAGAAAAAAAAATTCAATAGATCCCCATCCATGAGCAAACCAAAAACGCATGAATCAACTCAGCCGACACTCTAAGTCTATGTGAGCAATGCTCGGTTTAGAAAACAAGAGAGAAAACATGAATTGGGTTCCCGTGTTTTGGAATTCTCAATGACACCCAAGAAGCATTACATAACCAATGTATTCCTTCTCATCCTTCTCATCACATAAGCATGACATGTCTGAACATGACTGAATTTATTCCTTTTGTTTTTCGAATTCTTAATGACGCCCAAGAAGCATTACATGACCAATGTATTCCTTCTAATATTTCTCATCACAGAATCATGACATGCCTGAACATGCCTGAATTTATTCCTTTCTCCCCCATTGACAAGAAACCCAAAGACTGGTAATGTGGTCATTGTTCAGCTCAAACCAAACTCCCTATAGATAGTATCTCCCCCACAAACCTGCAGGACATCCAGAAACAGATAAAAATAGTTATCAAAAATGGGGAGAGGGGGAATTGCGTAACCTCCTTATGTATTGGGAGGTGGATGAACACCGAGGTTGAACCGATGCTTCTCAAACATAGTCGCTGATAGTGGATTGGTCAGGATATCAACCACTTGCTCATCAGTTCCGAAATGATCCATTCTAATCACCCCTTGCTCAACTTTTTCTTTGATAAAGTGATCCCTAATTTTAATATGTTTTTTACAAGAATGCTGAATAGGATTCTTCATGAGATCAATTGCGCTCTTGTTATCACAGTAAATTACCATTGGTTGATTCACCTCATCACCAATATATATAAGTTGTTGCTTCATCCATAGTAGTTGAGTGCATTCCTTTGTGGCGGATATATACTCAGCTTCATCAGTACTAAGAGAAGCACTTTCTTGTTTCTTGCTCAACCAGCAAACACATTTCTGCCCAATATAGAAGGCTCCACCACTAGTGGACTTTCTGTCTACTACATCACGAGCCCAACCAGTATCAGAAAATGCTGATAATTCACTATCCCTGCCTGCAACAAAAAATAACCCAATGTTATGTGTACCTTGAATGTACCTCGTGATTCTTTTTACTGCCGCCATATGTTCCTCCTTTGGATTACTCTGAAAGCGGGACACAAGACATGTGGAAAAGACAATATCTGGTTGTGTCGCTATCAGGTACAGTAGGATCCCAATGATCCTCCTATACATGGGGGGATCAACAGAGGCACCATACTCATGCTTTCCAAGTTTAGTTCCAACTGAAATCAGAGTTAAATTGGTTTGGAGTCTTTCATATTAAACTTCTTCAGCAGATCTCCTGCATACTTTTCCTGATAAATGAATGTTTATTCCTTATTTTGAATCACATACAGCCCCAAGAAATATGTTAGCTCCCCAATCATAGACATTTAAAATTCTGATTTCATGTGATTGGAAAATTCGTCCACTGATTTCGTCCTGCTGCCACCAAATATGATATCATCAACATAGATTAGAACCATGAATTGATCTTTTGGACAATTCTTCACATATAGATTGTGATCTACTCCTCCTATTTTGAATTCCATCTTCTTGAGATATGAATCCAGCCGCGAGTACCACGCTCGTGGTTCCTACTTCAAACCATATAGAGCTTTCTTCAGTTTGCAGAACCTTGTTTCATCAGTACCTAGAACAAAACCCACTGGTTGTTCAATGTAGACTTCTTCTTCGAGTACACCATTCAAGAATGCTATCATGACATCAATTTGATATAGGTTATATCCTCTTTGGAGTTCCATGGAAAGGAAAATCCTGAATGACTCCAGTCTAGCCACTGGAGAAAAGATTTCTTCAACATCAATGCCTTCAATCTGAGAGTATCCTTTACATACCAGTCGTTCCTTGTTTGTGATGACACTTCCATGGTCATCAAACTTATTTTTGAAGATCCATTTGGTACCAATCACATTGTGACCTTCGAGTCTCTGGACAAGATCCCATGTCTGAATCTTGTCAAATTGATCTAATTCTTTATTCATGGCTTTCACCCATGATTCATCCTTTGTAGCTTCTTCGAATGAGGATGGCTTCACAACTGATAGAAATGCAGATTGTGTGTTATTCCTCATCCTTATTGTTTGAGTGGGTGCACTCCTGTCCCCAATTATGTTGGATGGATCAATCTCAACTCTTCTATTTCTCCTGTGAGGTTCAGTTGCATTCTCTTCAGCCACAGTTTCTTCTTCGTATTATTCTTCTGAGTCAACATCATGATGTGACTACTGAGCATTTTTTATAACTTCCTATATTTCTGTATTTTTATTTTCTACACATTCTATTTCTTCCCCACTTTCTATCACATCATCATATGACATACTTGAAGCATTTTTGGTTTTCTCTTCAATTATCTTAACATCACTGCTTTCCACAATCCTTCCTAAATTCTTGTTGAAACATTTTTAGGATTTTATCTTCATTGAGTAATCGAGGAAAATTCCTTCATCTGCATTGTCTCCATATTTCCCTTGATTTCCTTTTTTGTTCCTGATGAAGCATTTACTTCCAAAGACACGAAAGTATTTAAAAGAGGGCTTCCTTCTATGCCACAATTCATATGGTGTCTTCGTCTCACCCATATAAAGTCCTGTTCGATTTTGAATATACACTACAGCTTGAACAGCCTCTTTCTAGTAATGTCGTGGAATACGACTCTCAATCAGCATAGTTCGTGCCATGTTGTTCACCTGTCGATTCCTACGTTCAACAACTCCATTTTGTTGTGGAGTTATCACAGCAGCTACCTCATGCGTTATCCCATGCTTCTACAGATAATTTTCAAATTCAATGGATGTGTATTCTCCTCCATTTTCAGATCGCAACACTTTGATTGTTCTTCTGGTATCATTCTATGCAATTCGTCGATATGTTTTCATGCAGTCAAGGACTTGTCGTTTCCTGTGAATGACCATCACACATGCCATTATACTGTAATAATCTATGAAAAGGACAAATTACCTTTCTCCATGAGTTCCAGTAACATTTATCAGCCCACATACATCTGTATGAATTAGATCAAGAAGGTGAGATTCCCTTTTCTTTGTTGGCCGATATGAACTGCAGACCAGCTTCCCACGAATGCAAGTATCACAAGACTTTTCATGATCACGCTTCAGGTTGGGAATGTCCATGAAAATCGTAAATTTTGATATTTTCTCCATGCTTTGTTGATTGATGTGTCCCAATCTCCTATGCCACAAATTTTTTTCTTCTTCGACAGTCATGTAACAGACATTTTCTTCACTATCAACCTGATACATGTTGCGTTCTGTTCTGCATCCATTCATAAGTTAATTTTCTGTCTTTCCCTTTATCGTGAAACCTTTATGATTAAAAGTAACTATAAGTCCCGAGTCACCGAGTTGACTCACGCTGAGTAGATTATGACGTAGGCCATCTACGTAAAGGACTTCAGTCTTCTTTAGTTCTCTATTAGCTAATTCGGTACTTCCAATACCTTTGATTGTAAGAGCTCCATCATTACCAAATCATACTGTACCATCAACCTTCATTTTGATATCCGTTAACAGGATGGCATTACCTGTCATATGAGATGAACAACCGCTATCCAGAATCCAGGTACTATTGTTCTTTGTAGCTTTGAGGGCCACCTCTGTAAGGTGGGATTTCTCAATCTTCTTCCTTTCCTTCCATGAGACATTGGATTGAGTATAGAGTACTGATGTCCTTTCAATTATCTCATCCACATACCCAGGTTCTTCATAGTCAAAATCTAATTTGAGAGGAGAAAACCTGTTTGAATGAGAAACACTTTCTTGTTGACGAGACTTGACTTGTCTTGAACTTTGGTATGAGGTGTTCATGTCCGTTCTCTGCCTGTAATTAGCATCCTTATGACCAATGTTAGAACAACGAAAACAATATCTATAGAAATTGTTTCTTCTATAAGAATTAGGATATGAATTTATTGTACTTTGTTGAACTCCTATATCTTATCCATTCAGATAGCTTCTTGCCTCTTCACAATAAGACAGGGTATGGCCCAAATAGCTCCAGAACTGACACTTCATGAGAGGAAATGTCTTCTCACTTGAATATCTCCTCATAACTTCTTCCTTGGGAGAATAGTTAGACTGTATGTCATTTCTAAATGTTTTAGGATAATTTTCTGTTATACTTTTATTTTGTATTGAGGGTTCCTTTTTCAGCACTTTAGGAAACGTTTCAACATGTTCAACTTTCATCTTATCTTTCTTTTGGATCTTTTCACTTCCAGCAGTTGATGTCCTAGCTTCACAGCCAATTACACTATTTCCCATGAAAGCAGGACTTTTATCACTTAGGATTTCTCCAACCCCATCTGAACCACACTTGGCTCTTGACAATAATTATACATATGAGAATCTTCCAAACTTTATTTTCTTCCTTGATTATTTTGGAATTGATTCATTCTCAAGTTTTCTCCTAAGAGTAACAACTTCCTCCTCAAGACCCTTAGTAGTCTTGGATTTTTCTTCTAGTCTGGAGGTGAGGTCATTGATGACCTTTTACTACTCTTCAATTCTTAGCTTCAGATCCACTACATCAACATTGCTTTAAATTATTTTAGAATTTATCTTCACAAATTATTCCAGCCGTTCAATTTTAGTTTCAAGTTGATCAACATATTCAGTTGATTCTTCTACAATTTATTTCCACTTATTGCAACTCTTAAATTTAGTCTTATGCTTACTAACAACATCCTTAAGTTGCATCACTGAATATGCACAAGTTTTCAACTATTTTTCTCCACCAATATCTTCTGAATTTTCAACAGTGGACATCATGGAATCATGGTTCCCAGTTTTGAATTCTGGTTCTTCTTCATCATAGAATTCATTATCATCTTCTTCATCTTCACAGACAAAACTCTTCCTTTGCATGCTCTTTCCATATTTGATGTCTCCATTTTTGAAAAACCTTCTGTGAGGCTTCTAGATGCTTTAATCTTCACTATCTTCATCTCTGATCTTTCTTAATCACTAAGAGGCAATGTGCCCACCTTTTTTGTAATGAAAACATGTGAGAGGTAACTTCTCTTTGAATTTCCCTTTTCCCTTCCATAACTTCTTTGCAATGAGAGAAGGAATTTCATTTTCATCGTCATCTTCGCCACTACTATCTTGTGTAATTTTTTGTTTATCCATGGCCTTAAATGCTATTTCCTTGCTCAGATGAGTCGTAGCATCTTCTGGTTTGATTCTCATTTCATATGCTACCAAGCTGCTTAGAAGGTCATCCAGAGAATGTTTTGAATGATCTCTTTCCTCAAGGGATGATACCTTTTCATTTTACAGGGGTGGAAGTCTTTTAATTATTTTCTTCACAATGTCAACGTCTTTGATTTATTCTCCTAGGACTATAATTGCTCCAATTACTTCAATGATTCAATTAAAGAAGAAGTCTTCATTCTCATCAGGATGCATCTTCAAATAATCGAACCTATTGTGCTGCACTTGTAGTTTCACCTCCTTCAATTTGATATCTCCTTCATAAATATTCATGAGTTTATCCCACATGGATTTTTCTAAGGTGCAATTAATCACCTTTAGGTAGATCTGATTAGAAAGGGATGGAGTGAGTGCATTTTGTGCTTTGGCATCAGCATCAAGAATTTTCTTGTCTGTGTCAGTCATTGCCAGCCCTGTTGGATTAGTGACTTGTAATCCTTGCACAATAGAAAATAGAACTTTCATTCCAAGAGATCTTAGATTAGATCTCATTCTGTTCTTCCAAATCTAGAAATTAATTCCATCAAAGGGAGGGACTTCCCTAACATTGACTGAATTCTCCATGATGACAGAAGATAGATTCAATACCAACAACCTGGCTCTGACACCAATTGAAGGACCCTGGGACACCCAGAGAGGGGAGGGGCGAATCAGGGTGACAAATTTTTCTTTTTATGTGATGTATATTTTTCCCACGTTGGTAGGAACTTGTTGAACCTGTATGATGAAAATGATCAGAAAGAAAACATTCACATGCATAGAGAAGACACAACACTTTTTACTTGGTTCACCACTAAGGGATACATCCAAGGAGCATATGCCGATAGGTTGTAGGTAGTACCTAATTACACTAAACATCACTAGATGTGGATTACAAAGGTTCGGAAAAAATCATTCTTTCCCAGGTTCACTACCTCTACAAAAGGTTTATGGATAGCTCATAGCATCCCTCGGGTCACTCCCGTTGACTCCCCCTGACTCTCTGCCCTTGGTGAAGTCACACTCAGTTTTTAGACATGAAGGTCTCTTCATCATTGAAATAGAATGCATATTCTGTTGTGTGTAGATGTAGAGACCTGAAGATTGATGTACAATGACATTACATTACTTTTGCAGAATACTTATTACATAACAAAAACACACACACAAGGACCTTAATAGTTTAGTGTCTTTGGAAACTCGGAACGTAATCTTCTAATCATGGTGAATGATCTTTAACATCTCCCATAAAGATCTTCCCTTTTTTTCTTACCTAAAACCTTTCTTTATATCCTGGGGAAAATAAAACATAAAAGGGAGAGCTAAAATGCTCAGTAAGGGTAAACAAAAGAAATATCAATCACATCATATTCATAAGAACATAACATTTTGGAAATGTTAACCTGCAAAAGAGATCATAATATCATAACATGGGATAAATCATAGTAGTGAAATGTAATCCCAATAATCATAACTTAAAACATGTAACTTTGTGGCATACACACATAATCATAGAGAATCATTTCTTATTAGTCAAGACTCATTTCCAAGACTATCTTAGTGGACAAAGTCCATTTCTGAACCGATTTCACTCCTCGTTTCAGTCCTGTTTCACTGAACTGGTTTAGCCTACCGTTCTAGCCATGTCTATCTCATGAGATATAAAATATTTACCCAATGAATTGGAGGGAGATATATGTCCCACCCATCTCATAATGATACCATTCTTATGTGTGCCACAAAATCAGAAACCATACATCATAGCATAACCCATGTAATAAAAATGGGAATCTTAAACATCATGACATCATAAAACAATTCATATAAGATAAAGGAATTCATAAAAATAATTCCATCACAACATAATCAAATTGATGTAATAAGAGGGATAGAAACAGAACCCTATATTATCTTAGATGGAAAATAATTTCGATAAAACACTTGAACTCCATTCCTGAGGAAAATATCCTTTCTACTTCAAAAACATTCTCCTTTCTTAACATGTCATAAAATTCTAAACTAAAAGAATTTGACTTGAAAACTTGTAAAGGAAGCTTCTTGGAAATAATGTTTTAAAAATACATTCATGCTGTATAAGTTAAAAAAACATTCTTCTCGTACTTTTGTCGGAAAAGTCAAAAGGTACCTCGTACGAAAAATGACAAAAGATTCCTTTCATATCTTTTACTAAAACTAACTTAAGGGTAAAATTGGATTTAAAAAATTGTAGGTGGATGGAAATAATATTAAATAGTGAGGAAACATGGATGTGGATGATAAAATACACCCCAGTAAATACCAAAAAATAAACATTCTCAGATAATAATGAGATTGTGATATTTCCCTTACCTTAGGTCCGATTTGCTTCGTAAGTGTCCGAAAATCCTGTATAATGATTTAAATAATGTTATTTACTTATTCCAGAATCATAATTATTGTTATGATATCATATATGGTCATATTTCTAGCTTCTTATTAGTAATATTTCATTACTACTTGTTATTCGGGTGTTTATTACTTTTTGTTCTTATGTGTGTTTTGTCGAATAAATTCGTATTATTCTCTTTAGGTTATAGATACCTAATTTCCATAATGATATTAGTGTAATATATATCATATTCATTCATTAAATTCATTTATATAATCGTTATTCAATGAAGATCATGTAGAACGAGTCGCATCACATCGTGGAGACGGTATTCCGTACGTACGCACGAGTGATGATATTGTTCCTATGATCGTGGAATTATATTGGAGTGTATGTATACTATTTCAGAATCAATATCACTTTATAATATTCATATATAGTCATTATTTACACCATTATATCCATCCAAGTAAGGTGGTGGTGGAAAATAGATTACACCACGGCGTGGAGACGGTATTCCGTACGTACGCACGCGCGGTGATTTCATTTTCCGTAAGATGGATAGATGGCGAAATAGGGTTGTTTCATAATTATAATAATATATCAGTATATGAGTGATACTTATGTTATTACTTCATGATGAAATAACTAAAGAAGAAGAAGTGGAAGAAGAAATAAAGATCAAAGAATCGGTAACGGGCGTTACCTCTTCTTTGAAGTGCTTCTTTGAGACCTCCTTTTAGGGAACTAAAATTTGTCTTTGAAGAAGACCAAGACCTCTAGGATGTTTCTAGGGAATCGGAGAGAAGAAATTGGCATGGGTTTGCCGAGCTTGAAGGCTCAAAGTGGTGTGAGGAAGAGAGGGAGGAGGTTCCCTTTTATAAGGGAGGAGAGGGGCACCTTTGGAATAACTAAAACTATTATTTTATTATAAAGCCAAATTCGGTCTTAAATAGCTCTAAATTGATTTATTTCTAAGATAAGGTGGGTATGGGTCAATATCCATTCATCCAATAGAATTTATACAAGTTTAGGTTCCTACTGTAACCTTATCATTTAGATTTAACATTAAGTTAAATAATTTTACCTTTATCGTCTCTTCTTGTGTTCTTACACTATAAGGTTAATAAACTTACTATAACAAGCCAAAAGAACCCCAAGTTGTTTATTATTAATATATATAACCATATATAAGTAATTTTTTCGAACCTTAGATTTTTAGGAATAAAATAACAATTAATAATATAATATTTGTTTTAAAAACTATTTTATGTCAATTTTGACACTATTTGGTAATTGATTTTTGTGAAAATCATAACAGAATGATTAGTTCTAAGAAAATTAATTAAATCAATACTAACATGTCATATTAACCTATAAAATTAGTGTAATTCATAAAAAGTCTCAAATTACATTTATTTGGGTATTTATAACATCAATTATGTCAATATTTCATTAATAAGATAATTACTGCATCATCTTTGTGTCATAAATAAATCAAATTATTTAATGTCTAAAAATTACAAATAAAATATCATTATGTAGGAAATCTTTTTATCTTTCTAATGAATATTTATAGTAGAATTTATCTTATATATAACCTTATATTACAAATGATTTACTTATTAAACATTGATTTTAACTATTTTAACCCTTCTTTAAATAAATTAATAATAAATGTCCCAATCTAATCCAAGTGGGCCTAAATGGTCATATTTTGTTCCTAAGGTTGTTTTTGGTCGAATTAAACTTATCCAATAAAATTAGGACATGTTTTAGGGTAATAATAATATCATTTTTACCCTTAATTATCTTATTTACTTTTAACCGTGGTAAAAAAAAGTAAAAAGTTACTATTCACCAGAAATTATTTCCATCTAATTGAACCAAATTTTACTTACTGAAATCAATCGTGTCTCTCGGATTTTTAAAATTCCACTCACAGAAGCGGTAAAATTAAGTTTTAGGAAAAATTCATTTTTTAACAACCACTTAGTGGTTTCACTATTCATCAAAAAATGAAAGTTTCCAGAAAAATACCAAAAATTAGGCCTAAGATATATTTGATATTATGAACTCAAAAATGATTTCTATTTTACCAAATTCAAAACATATCAGTTGCATTAATTAATTTAAAAATTAATACCCGTCGTCAAAACAAATAGCGTGTTCTTAAGAGATAATAACCTTCAAAAGATTGACACTTGTTTATGTCTAGTTTAAAGGTGAAATTACATTCAATGACCAACATTGTATTAAATTGTAAAAATATATTCTAAATATACTTTAAAACCACTCAAATTAATAATTTATCACTATTAATTATTTCGATTAAAAAGGTTGTTTCTAATTAAAATTTAGTAATTTTAACTATTCATCAGAAAATGAAAGTTATCTGAAAAGTACCAAAATTTTACCCTAAGATAATTTCGATATTCTGAATCCAAAAATGAAGTCCATTTTAAAAGATAAAATTTATAAAATTTCAAAAAGTGGGTATTACTATTCATAATGGCTAGTTCATAATAATATTATAATAATATCTCTTTTAGTGAAACTCGGTATTGCGTACTACACACGCTATCGAGGAAGGTCGCGATTGTGTGTAATTCATGGCAAGTCAATGATGTGTGTTGTGCAAGATCCTTTTGTTGTAGTGTACAACACAAGACATTAATGAAATTAAAAAGAATATTTTTCATAAAATCTCAGGGTGTTACATTCTACCCCCCTTAAAATGAATTTCACCCTCGAAATTCGTCAGGGTTATAAATGGTTTACTACTTGAAACTTTCTTTAATAGAAACCCATATCGTAAAAAGGAATACCAAAACATGGGTTTAAAAATTAAAGTATGAAACATAATGGTTACCCAAATAAACTAATCACTGGGTTTCCACATAGGTGAAAATATGGATATGGAAGACAAATCTACCCATTATGTTCTGATGGAGAGTGGTAGAGAACATGGCTATGGAAGAGCCAGCAATCACAAAGCCATAAATTTGTGATGATATAAGGTACCATCTGAATCATCAGATATAAGAGCACTAGGACAACATTTTTGGTTTTCAAGAACATATCCCTAAAGTTGATGAAATTGGAATTAGAAGAAATACTTTCATGATTTTGTTATAGTCTCACAGTTGTTCATTCTTTGGACAATTTCCACTTCATCTCTT
This sequence comes from Viscum album, assembly GCA_963277665.1. Lineage (NCBI taxonomy): Eukaryota > Viridiplantae > Streptophyta > Magnoliopsida > Santalales > Viscaceae > Viscum > Viscum album. The sequence continues at coordinate 1,072,288,372 of OY728164.1, forward strand.
AAAGAAATGAAGTTGAATTTTTCATTCATGATGTGTTAGCATATCATGTGACAGAATGATTGGTCATTCCATCTGTCTCAAACAAAAGGTTTGAAAAGTTATCAAAAAATACATAAGTCCATCTATAGTGAGATTAATCATATATGGTTTCTAAAATGGACTTATACTTCATATATCATACTGCTTTATATAATAAAACTAGTTTCTACTAAACAGGGACTTCCTGTAGGCCAGTGGTAGGCGATAAAGGCCAGTCGCACTTCGGTTGTGGGTTCGATTCCCACAGCCTTGTCCGACGCGATGGGCTGTTGCCCGTCCTGTAGGTTGTCCTTTTTCTAAAGCTATATTACTATAACATCCCATCAATAATATCGAAATAGTTTTATCCCAACTTATTTCCAACATAATCCATTCCAATCTTTAGGCTTATCTAAAATACTTCGGTTCAAGCTCATAGTATAAAGAAAACGATTACACGAAATGTCATCAACCAAGCATGTTAATACCATCATTTATCCCCCATATATCTTGTTGGTCACATTCCAATCATGTGAATACCTTAATCATGTATTCTCTTGAAAAATGAATACCCATTAAACCTTAGTGAAAACATGAATGCTGTCAAAAGTTAACTCTTTGCACATACCAAAATCGAAAAATTCTATATACTCAAACCATGATACAACCTTCTCCTTATATCAGTCATGAGCTCATGAATACTATCAAACAATTAATTTTCTCCTTATCCCTTCATTATGCGCATATCATATACATTCCAAAAATATCTAAATAACCTTTCATGGATTCTGGTACCATTAATCATACACTTTCAAAACTCAAGGAAAGACAACAGTGTAACAATCCTTATATGTCTCTTTATTCCATAGTACCATGAGATTACTTATACAACATTACACATGATAAACATGTAATCATTCCACTACATTCTTAAACCATTGACTGAGCTTCAACAATTCTTTCATCTCACATATCATTTGTAGTCTCTTCATCATCATCAACATAAATACTACCCATACGACCATACTGATTCTCTTAATGAGACTTTCCCTTAGGGCATTGGTTTGCATAATGCCCATACATTCCACATTTAAAACATTTAACCATTATTGATGTCGTAGCAATACCATTATCCTCATCCGTGGTGTTAACTGAACCTTTTCCTTTGCACTTACGGGCTTTGTGTCCTTTTCCACACCCAAAACATCTTCCAGTTCCTTTGAAACATTCTCCTTGATGCCTCTTCCCACATGATTTACATAGGGGAAATTGAACTTTCTTTCCTCTATGATCATCATGAAACTCCATCTTTATCTTATTAGTCGAGTTAGGAAACTTACCAAATTTTAATTTATTGATCATATTATGAGATTGCTGATTCAGCATAAAAATGATGTTTGAACTTCCAAATCCCATTTCATTTGATTGTTCATGAAGAATATCATTCCACTGTCCATCATATCATCCATTATTGTGAATCATCTTGTTTCCAGCCATTTTCTAAAACCCAAAAAGAATAGTGTGAGAGGCAAAAATCATTATAATGGGGGAGTAACTTCAATATCAAACATCTTTGGTTTAATCTAAGATTGTTGCCATAGTTCTAGAACTATATCCTATACATATACTTATCCTTAGGGACATCCCTATACATACCTTAGAAATATCTCTAGGGATCTCACTAACGTTCTCACATCCTAGTTTCCAAAGGTTGACTAAACCTTTCCTCTGATACCAACTGTAGAGACCCAAAGCTTGACGTACAAGGAAATTACATTACTTTTTCGGAATACTTATTACATAACAAAAACACACACACAAGGACCGTAATAGTTTAGTGTCTTTGGAAACTCGGAACGTAATCTTCTAATCATGGTGAAAGATCTTCAACATCTCCTATAAAGATCTCCCCTTTTTTTCTTACCTAAAACCTTTCTTTATATCCTGGGAAAAGAAAACATAAAAGGGTGAGATCAAATTCTCAGTAAGGGTAAAAAAAAAGAAATATCAATCACATCATATTCATAAGAACATAACATTTTGGAAATCTTAACCTGCAAAAGAGATCATAATATCATAACATGGGATAAATCATAGTAGTGAAATGTAATCCCAATAATCATAACTTAAAACATGTAACTTTGTGGCATACACTCATAATCATAGAGAATAATTTCTTATTAGTCAAGACTCATTGCCAAGACTATCTTAGTGGAAAAAGTCCATTTCTGAACTGAGTTCACTCCTCGTTTCAGTCCTGTTTCACTGAACCAGTTTAACCTACCGTTCCAACCATGTCTATCTCAGGAGATATAAAATCTTTACCCAATACATTGGAGGGAGATATAGGTCCTACCCATCTCATAATGATACCATTCTTATGTGTTCCACAAAATCAGAAACCATACATCATAGGATAACCCATGTAATAAAAATGGGAATCTTAAACATCATGACATCATAAAAAAATTCATATAAGATAAAGGAATTCATAAAAATAATTCCATCACAACATAATCAAATCTATGTAATAATAGGGATATAAACAGAACCCTATATTATCTTAGATGGAAAATAATTTCGATAAAACACTTGAACTCCATTCTTGAGGAAAATATCCTTTCTACGTCAAAAACATTTTCCTTTCATAACATGTCATACAATTCTAAACTAAAAGAAGTTGACTTGAAAACTTGTTAAGTAAGCTTCTTGGAAATAATGTTTTGAAAATCCATTCATGCCGTATAAGTAAAAAAAACATTCTTCTCGTACTTTTGTCGAAAAAGTCAAAAGTGCCTCGTACGAAAAACGACAAAAGATTCCTTTCATATCTTTTACTAAAACTCATCGAAGGGTAAAATTGGATTTAAGCAATTGTAGGTTGATGGAAATAATATTACATATTGAGGAAACATGGATGTGGATGATAAAATACACCCCATTAAATACCAAAGTATAAACAATCTCGGATAAAAATGAGATTGTGATATTTCCCTTACATTAGGTCCGATTTGCTTCGTAAGTGTCCTAACCTCCTATATAATGATTTAAATAATGTTATTGGCTTATTATAGACTCATAATTATTGTTATGATATCATATATTGTCATATTCATAGCTTCTTATTAGTAATATTTCATTACTACTTGTTATTAGGGTGTTTATTACTTTTTGTTCTTATGCGTGTTTTATCGAATAAATTCTTATTCTTCTCTTTAGGTTATAGATACCTCATTTCCAGAATGGTATTAGTGTAATATATATCATATTCATTCATTAAATTCATTTATATAATCATTATGCAATGAAGATCATGTAGAACGAGTCGCATCACATCGTGGAGACGGTATTCCGTACGTACGCACGAGTGATGATATCATTCCTATGATCATGGAATTGTATTGGAGTATATGTATACTATTTCAGAATCAATATCAATTTATAATAGTCATATATAGTCATTATTTACACCATTATACCCATCCAAGTAAGGTTGTGGTGGAAAATAGATTACACCACGGCGTGGAGACGGTATTCCGTACGTACGCACGCGCGGTGATTTCATTTTCCATAGGATGGATAGATGGTGAAATAGGGTTGTTTCATACGTTTAATAACATATCAGTATATTAGTGATACTGATGTTATTACTTCATGATTAAACAACTAAAGAAGAAGAAGTGGAAGAAGAAATAAAGATGAAAGAATCGGTAACGGGCATTACCTCTTCTTTGAAGTGCTTCTTTGAGACCTCCTTTTAGGGCAATAAAATTGGTCTTTGAAGATAACCAGGACCTCTAGGATGTCTCTATGGAACTGGAGAGAATAAATTGGTTGGGTTTGGCCGAGCATGAAGGCTCAAAGTGGTGTGAGGAAGAGAGGGAGGATGTGCCCTTTTATAAGGGAGGAGAGGGGCACCTTTGGAATAACTAAAAATATTATTTTATTATAAAGCCAAATTCGGTTTTAAATAGCTTCAAATTGATTTATTTAGAATCTAAGGTGGGGATGGGTAGAAATACTTTCATAAAATACAATTTAGACAAGTTTTGGTTCCTATTTTAATCTTATCATTTAGATTTAACATTAAGTTAAATAATTTTACTTTTACCGCGTCTTCTTGTGTTCTTACACTATATGGTTAATAAACATACTATAACAAGCCAAAAGAACCCCAAGTTGTTTATTATTAATATATATAACCTTATCTATGTCATTTTGCCGAACCTTAGATTTTTAGGAATAAAATAACAATTAATAATATAATATTTGTTTTAAAAACTATTTTATGTCAATTTTCACACTATTTGGTAATTAATTTTTGTGAAAATCATAACAGAATGATTAGTTCGAAAAAATATAATTAAATAAATACTAAAATATCATATTAACCTAGAAAATTAGTTTAATTCAGAAAAAGTATCAAGTTACATTTATTTGGGTATTTATAACATCAATTATGTCAATATTTCATTAATAAGATAATTACTGCATCATCTTTGTGTCATAAATAAATTAAATTATTTAATGTCTAAAAATTACAAATAAACTATCATTATGTAGGAAATATATTTATCTTTCTAATTAATATTTATAGTCGAATTTATCTTATGTATAACCCTATATTAAAAATGATTTACTTATTAAACATTGATTTTAACTATTTTAACCCTTCTTTAAATAAATTAATAATAAATGTCCCAATCTAATCCAAGTGGGCCTAAATGGTCATATTTTATTCCTAAGGTTGTTTTTGGTCAAATTAAACTTATCGAATAGAATTAGTACATGTGTTATGGTAATAATAATATCATTTTTACCCTTAATTACCCTATTTACGTTTAATCGTGGTAAAAAAAGTAAAAAGTTACTATTCACCAAAAATTATTTTCATCTAACTGAACCACATTTTACTTACTGACATCAACCGTGTCTCTCGGATTTTTGTAATTCCACTCACAGAAGCGGTAAAATTAAGTTTTATGAAAAATTCATTTTTTTAACTACCACTTAGTGGTTTCACTATTAATCGAAAAATGAAAGTTTCTAGAAAAACACCAAAAATTAGGCCTAAGATATATTTGATATTATGAACTCAAAAATGATGTCTATTTTACCAAATTCAAACCATATCAGTTGAATTAATTAATTTAAAAATTAATTCCCGTCGTCAAAACAAATAGCCTGTTCTTAAGAGATAATAACTATCAAAAGATTGACACATGTTTAAGTCTTTTTTAAATGTGAAATTACATTCAATGACCATCATTGTATTAAATTGTAAAAATATATTCTAAATATACTTTAAAACCACTCAAATTAATAATTTATCACTATTAATTATTTCGATTAAAAAGGTTGTTATTAATTAAAATTTAGTAATTTTAACTATTCATCAGAAAATGAAAGTTATCTGAAAAGTACCAAAATTTCACCTTAAGCTAATTTCGATATTCCGAATCCAAAAATGAAGTCCATTTTAAAAGATAAAATTTATAAAATTTCAAAAAGTGGGTATTACTATTCATAACGTCTAGTTCATAATAATATTATAATAATATCTCTTTTAGTGAAACTCGGTATTGCATACTACACACGCTATCGAGGAAGGTCGCGATTGCGTGTAATGCAAGGCAAGTCAAGGATGCGTGTTGTGCAAGCTCCTTTTGGTGTAGCGTACAACACAAGACATTAATGAAATTAAAAAGAATATATTTCATAATATCGCGGGTTGTTACAGTAGATGTTCTGTTGATGTCCAACTTTTACCCAAAGACTAATCTCACATTGCACTGAAGATATCGTGCAATCTTCTAGCTTCCTTGTAGATCCAAAAAGGCCGGCGTACTACAACATCTCCTAGCATGATTCTCCAAGACCGGCGCGCAAGTTTCAAGAATGGCGCGCATGTCACTTGCGTGGGACAAATTCGGCATCCAGGTGTCACCAACCCACTTGCGCGACACTGCCTCATTCAACTCCAAACTTGCGCGACGCTGCACCTTTAATTCCCAAACCGCCTTGGTCGTGCATCCAACAACCGGCGCACAACCTCTACTTGCACGAACCAACTACCACTTGCGCTAATCAACCACTTGCGCTATGAGAGCAGGGAAAATATCTAAGTCTTGAACTTCGTCCAGAATGAGGAGGGGTGGTCCTTTATTTATGGGAAAACTAGACCCCCTGCGCTGTGGCACACAAGTGTTCTCACAGCGCATAAGTCCCGACACGCAGCTCCAACTACCCAAGCCTATGTCGCACTATTCACTTGTGTGACCACACCAATACTTGCACGACCTAGTTTCCTTTGCCATATTTTGATGATCTGATCTTGAAGAACAATCAGTGCGCATGTTTCCAAACCTTCTAGGCATCAGCGCGCAAGTTCTTTCTCGGCGTACAGGTCACTTGCGCGACCAGCCCAAAACTTGAGCGACCCTTATCCCTTGGCCAATTTTCCATGTTCTGATCTTGAAAAACAAATGGCGCGCAAGATCCCCCTCCTTTAAGTACACGACACACAAGTCTCTTTTCCAAAAACACTTCTCTCCATTTGTCGATTTTCAGGCCCAAAAATTTGGCAAACACTGGGAAACGACACCACCTTCAATAATGTTGTATGATTGAACTGTATGATCACTTTGCTGGTACACATTCTGAACTTATATTGAGGATTTTCAACAAACAGAAACCATACTAAAATTCATTCATAGAACACCATGGTTCCAACATATTTACGGTTCAATATATTTAGAATCAGATCCATGTTTAGATAACTGTTGAAGATAATTTGTTGTGGGGTGTGAAAAATTTAAAATGAAATGGAAACATATTGGGTTAATCTATTGGTTGATCTGAGTAATTTAAATTGAATAAATACTTCTATTCCTTTTCATGTAAATAAAATTCATGGTGATTAATGTAGTTTTGGGATTAGAATAATTCATAATTTAGGAGAATATATTATAAAAGTCTATAAAAACGTATGATTAAAATTCATAACATTTAATTTTTAGAATTTTATTAGTCAGTAATTTTTTTATTACATTATGAAGAATAATAAGATAAAACCTGAAATTAATAGTTCATTAATGGATGGTTTCAATGGTCAGAATATCATAAGATTAATTTTTCATATTTATATAGTGGATTAGTCATTTTTTGGAAACAATATTTCCCATCATAATCATTTTATATTTAATAAATTTATATAAATCAGAGGATGAACTCATCATAGAATTTATAATAAAATTATGATCACTCTCATTTTACAGATCTCGAATTCCATTTATTATTTATAAATATACTATCTTGGTACAAAATGATATTATTTAATTCATGGTGATTTAAAAAGTAATCATTTTTATTACATATTTTTGAATATTAATTGAATTAGTGGTGGAAATAGATCAAAATACAAGACCAAAAAAGAATATTTTTCCATGATAATGGAATTAAATTTGGTAAATATATATTTATCATATTCTCTATCTATATGGGACAAGAATTATATAAAATCATTGAAAATTAAATTAAATATATCAAGGATTAAATTGAAATCATCACCATACTTTCATGGAATACCATTATAACCTCATATAAAGGTATAACTCTCATTACATTGTAACTAAACATACATGTTTAAAATATTCATGATTCATGGAAATATAATCAAATGTGTATTAAGAGAGAAGTGAAGGGTTTTTTGGTAATATCCTATAAATTTATGATTGGTTCTCAATAAAATCTATATTTCATGGTATGTGTATTTTTAGGTACACTTATTTATTTTCATTGGTGAAAAAAATTAGAATAGTGTGGTTTACATTTCTATATGTTTGGTAGAATTGAAGAACACATATAATTTTTCAATAATATATTAGTATTGAATTATTAATAGTCATGTTATGAATTCACATTCCAGAAATATATATTTTCAAATGTATATATGTTTATTTCATGAACCTTATGATATTACATAATTAATAATATTCTCATTATGAGTTTTAAATTATTTTTTTTACTCGATAAAATAAATGTTATTTTATTCATTAGCAAAATATATTTCCTTGTAATTATTTAATTTCTTATCTATTTTAGTAATTAATTAAATTTTAGATATTTAATATTATGATTAATATTTTTATATGGATTTATATTGATGTTTATAATTATTAATATTTCTAGAAATTTAATGGAATTATTATGTATCATGAACCATCTCGGATACCCTGGTAACCTGATAAAGGAGACATCCCAGACCTAGCCTCTAGGGTATTCTCAATCCCCATGGGTTAGTGACTAGAACCTGTCACCATACAAAAAAGTAGTGGGCAGTAATTTTCCCCAAAAATGTGGATGTAAAAGAAATAAGGAAAAATGAATAACCAAAGAAACTCCATTTGGAATAATTTACCAAATGTAAAATGGGTGTAAAGAAGTCCAAGTACTACAACCATGTACTAGAAAAGAGGAAAACTACCCAAGTCCCAACTCAGATGCTACTTACCAAGACTATGTATTTGCAGTTAGAACCACCACCAAGAGATCCATTTACCTTGATCGAACATAGAATGAGATAATCTATAAAAACATGAAATATATGTAGATTTTGATACAAATCCCATTAGTATTTCACCAAATTATTCGATAACAATATATAAACATCAAATTACCCAAGAATTTTCTTTCAAATTTTTAATAATCAAGTCTCGCATTTCAAAATCATATTAAAAAAACATGCTTTGCATTTCAAATTATGAGATATTTGAAAAATATGAATTACTAAAAAAATTTATATAAAATAGTTAATATAAATTCATAAGTCATGTAAAACATTTTAGAACAATGGAATATATACATTTGAAATATGAAAAAGTGAGAAACATGGTCAAATTCCAAAAAGGTACGATAGTTCTATACTATAGGGAACGTACATGGTAAAATAGAATATATGTACATATTACCCTATGGTTTTATGGTAACGTTTACTCATCACCATAACTTAAGGGATGTGGTGTTTTGATATTATGTGGTAGAACATTGTAATTCATAAAGTTTTACCAAAAATAACTACCTAACTACCAAAGGATTTCATGTTCTCTAGTACAAATCAAATATATGAAATTTATTTCAAGACCTATTAAAATAAAATTATTCTCATTATCCATTTAAAATATTCCAATTTACCCTTTAAAATCTACAATGAGTTTTTAATAAAATGCATACCTCTTGAAAAAGTTGAAACCCTATTTTTTCCATAATACCCATTTTTTAACCATTTTTCAAAAATAATGATTTGAGAACAACTCCTGAAATTTCATAATCCAATTTTACATATTAAATTAAAAAAATTAAATTCTCAAACAATTTCCTTCAATTTCATTAAGAAACCCTTAATTTAATAGAGTTGGTATTTTCATAATTTTCCTCCAAAAAATTCTCTAAAATATAATCCAACAATTTAATTGAATAAATTTCCATCAAAAAAAATAATTTAATTTAAATTTTTTTAAAAAAATTTCTTAAACAAACCACAATACAATTGAATGTAGGTTTTTCCAATTACATGAAAAAGCTTATTTTTCCAAATATCCCAATTCAATTGAAATGGGTTTTTAATCAAACCATTTAATGTAATTTAATAATAATAATGAAATTAAATTTTAATAATCAAATGAATTTATAACATAAAATTAGTGTAATGAAGAATTGTTCATTATAGAAGAACCACCTACAAAAATCAAATGGTCTCATAATGCCAATCCCTAATCAGGTTTTTTCCATAAAGAAAAAAGATCATGAAAATGGGGAAAACCTTGTTTTGAGATCCCAATATATAGGGTATTAGAAACATAATTAAATATAGGGATCCATAGAACCCTAGAGATAAGAAGATATACTGGGGGAGAGTGATGTCAGGATGAGGAAACCAAGAGAGAGATGGTTTGATGGATTTCCAAAACCATTGGATTGCTTCTAGGAGGGGTTTGAGGGGAAAAAATTAATTACTGGGAGCAGAAAGGATGGAAAAAATCATTTTGAGTTTATGTAGGTCCCAATAATACCTTAAATAGGTGTTAGGTAAATTTTACTAAAAATTATAATCACATAAATTCTCATCTCTAGGGTTTCTTAGTCCGGGGCGTGTGGTTTAGTCAATGAATGTGCAATATGTGCACCTATTTAATATGGGCTGAAAGTGTTCTACAAAAAGGGTGCAAATGTTTTACAACTTTTTTAATTCTATGTGAATCCTATAATCCCCTATTAATATTTTTCTGTATTTGGGCACATAGTTTAGACAATTGTGCAGTAGTCATGTTCCAAACATGTAGTAGCTTATAAACTTCCAAAAAAATTGAATTTCACATTCTTCAGCCCCAAAGAAACCAATCCAATGCAAGTTCAAATATATTTTTTTAGGAATAACTCGAAATATTAATAAGTTGTTACAACCACCCAACCATAGATACTTCATGTACCTATAAATATTACAACAAATATTCCATTTCAAAATGATGAGGCCACTGATCAGTCATTGTGTTTCCATAACACAAGAATAAAATGTATCTTCTTCCCAAGATGTACCTTGGTTTTAGAATCAACTATCTTGATTGGTCATTCAGTCAGAAATAAATCAGGTTCTACATCAAAATCAATCTAGCTAAACACTAGACATGGATCATATTGATACATTAAAAGATGAGTTACATGTCACATGTTATGTATCGACATCAGCTATAGTGGAAGTGATAAATGATATGAAACTTTCCACACCTACTCAAAAACATCAAATTGTTACATAAAATGAGGATAAATATCCATTTACATATCATGTCATCAATGGAACAACTAGGGAGAAACATTCAAGAAACTATGATCACCAACTAAAAACTCTAATGTATATGATGATGATCAGCAAAAGACTGATATCAGATCATTTCCATCAAAATTATCTAATGAATGAACTGAATATTTTCTTTCATCTCTTTCACCTGAGTTAGTCCAACCAATGAAATCTCAATAACATCCAACCAACACAGTGGAAATTTTCATGGCCGACCATACAAAGACTCAAAAGTAGAAATCCTGATCACAGATAGTAACTGTTATTATAGGAAAACTCACCCAATAATAAATGATCATGTAAATACTTACTAAGGTTTATAACATAAGCTCAAATAATATCATTAGGAACCTATATAGCTATTTCTATATTGACATCCAACTGTAGATGGTATGTTTTACCCAAACATTCATGAGATCCCAGTGTATGCTAAAGGTCTTATAAAAATTACAAGTGGACTGAGGATCCATATTATAGACTATATTATATAGAATGATTTGAAGAAAAAAAACTATCTCTTTCACATATAGTTTCCCATCCCTTTAACTTTGGATGTAACATGAATGAGTTTGAAGTGAGTAGAATTTTTTAGCCTATTGATCGCAACCCATATCAAAATATTCTTTCTCTTGGTAAGTGGAAACCCAATGAAAAATCCCATAAATATCTCATCCAACTTCCAAGTATGGAATGGAAGTGGATGAAGAAAAATAAAAAAATTTGTGCTCGACCTTACCCTTTGTTCATGTATAACCATGAGAAAAAAACTCAGTAATGCGCCGTCTCCTACCGGACCACCAGATTTACCACCACATGTCATAGAATATGTTCATGGATCCTGGGTTCACAACCCACTAGGAACTATTGAAATCCCCCCAAACATATTTCCTTATATAAGACAATACCAAAAAATGGTTCCAGTGGTAGAAAATACTCTTTTTTGAGAAAAAACAATTAAGCATGGTCTCCCCACCATATAGAGAGTCTCTAATTATACCTAACTCATCATTAGGTTATTGTTCTTAAAGAATCAATTTGATATGAGTAGATTAAAAATGAAAGCTGGCTATGGAAACCTCAGTCCCTGATTCGTGGACTGTGATATGTAACTGTGCAATGAGAGGAATCATTTTCCACTCATTCGACAATTATTTCACTGCATGAGTTGGTTGATTCCTTTTCATACCATTTGTAATAACATTCCCATTCCCCCGATTTATAGGTAATGTCAAAATCAAAAGGCTGTAGGTATTCCACCCAATTCCTCTAGTGGATATTAAAATCTTTTTTAAAGAAGTTATAAGACAAGCTCTTATGATCCGAAAAAATGATAATACTTTCTTTGAATATGTAATTTCATCAACGATTAAGTGTGTGTATCATAACTAGAAGTTCATGTTCATTATACAAATAATTATTCTAGTGTTTTCAAGGCCTACATGGCTATCTTGCATAATAATGTAGCCCAATCCTGATCCCAATGCATTAGAAAAGACAAAAAATCCATTATCAGCCTCTCAAATAGTCAACATTGTCACATTATTCAAAATATGGGCAGATAAACAGTAAAATTAGTACATTTCACTTCCTAATAGAACCTTACCCCCTTTTGAGTGACTGCAGTCATTAGAGAATCCAAATTCGAGAAGTCCTTAATGTATTGATGATAATATCTACAAAATTCAATGAAGCTCTGAATCTCGAAACCATTTTTTGGTTTCTCCCAAGTCATAACAACATTCACCTTATTAGGATCGACATGTATTCCTTATTCTGACACCATGAATCCTAATTTCATCACATCTTGAATCCAGAAATCAAATTTAAAAATATTTTCATATATCCTGTGATTTCCCAACAACCATAGAACAATTCTGAGATAAGGGACATGATCCTCCTCAGACAAAGTGTAAACAAGGATGTCATCCAAAAAGGATACCAAAAAGTTATCAAGATACCCTTGTAATAAATTTTTCATCAAATGCATTGAAACTATAAGATCATTGGTTTGAAAAATGTGTTGGAAAAGGTAATCATATTGGTGACACCCACTCTGAATGGATGTTTTCTGAATTTCAAGTTATTTTATCCTGAACTGATGGTAACCATAACAGATATCATTATTCAAGACCCATTTTTCCCTTTTTAATTGATAAAAAAGATAATCAATCCATGGAAATTCCGACTTTTTCTATACTATCACTCGTTTGAGATTTTGGTAATCAACACATAGGAGAAGTGTATCAACATATTTCTTAGTAATGATAATCGACGCCTACCATGTTGACACACTTGGTCACTTGAAGACTTTGTCCTGATTATCATCCAACTATGAATTCATCTTTTTTATATTATCTGGTTCCATGTATAAAGAGGGAATATGATCTAGTTGGGTAACATGCCGTAATTCTATGAGAATGTAAACCTCCCTTAATGGTGTAAAACAAGAAAAATAAAAAATAAACACATTGGGAAATTCGATGAAGACTAGATGAAGATATCTGATCAATGATGCCAACACTAAATCAAAGTAAAACACCAATATTACTTTCCCCACATTTGGATATGATGTTCCAAATTTATGTAACCTTAGGTCCCATTCTCTTTAGAATAAATGGAACATACCACTTCATGTAGTAAATATTACCCATCAAAGATAACAATCAACATGGGTTTTATTAGTGATGATCCATTCTATCCCAAAAATGATGTCAATTTTTTTCATGTCGAGAACCTGAAAAATATATGAAATACTAACATTTGGTAGAGAGAAGATATAATAGGGACTATAGAGACCCTTCCCTCGCTTCATACCAAGGGGTGTATTAATATCCATTTCATAATATAAAATCATTAAAGAAAGATTTATCAGATTAAAAACATGGGATGAAATAATTGAATGAGGAGTAGTAGTATCAAATAGAGTAGACACTAATGATGATAAATTTGTAATGGTATCTCTCGCAATCATTGGACACATATCCATTTCCTCTAAAGACCTTTCCACTGTATGAAAAAGATTCATTCTGGATGCTTGTGGCTATAACCATATTTCACCTGATGCATCTGATTTACCTCTATTTGTAGGTGGATCTGATTATCCTATTACACTATATAGAGTGTAATAAAATTGGAAAAATATCTATATGTGGTCTGAACATTTGAAAAATCCATAATTATTGGGTGTTGCTACAAAATCACTCTTTGAATGTCATGGATTTCCATACTATCAAAAAATAAGAAGACTAATTCCATGTACTACAGGAGTTTTAGAATGACCCTAAAATTGAGAATATCCCTAAGAATCATCGCCCTCTAGCTTTCCATTTAATGAAGTCACACTTCTATAGAGAAATTAAGAATATCTTGATAACACAGATTATCCATCCTAGTCCATCTTGACCACCAATGCTCTATCTAGTACATCAGCATAAGAAAGAAGCGTCTACAAATAAACTCATAACGAGTATCCTCACGAAGTTCCAAATCAAAAAATTTATCCTTCATATTCTCATTTGAGAAAATATATGGTTCTAAATGAATGATCTCGTAAAAATGGTTTTCATACTATTTCATTGTCTTATCATCTTCCCGAAGATTGAATAACATTGTGTCCTAGGAAAACATCACCGACTCTAGATATAACTAGTTAGTGAAAATAACTTTGATGTATTTCCACGCTAATCCATGATGTTGTATTTCTATTACCACCATTTACCATAATCTCTTTCTCGTCCCTTCCATGCATGAAGGTTGAACACTTCACGTTAATTTTTTTTGAGTGTATCTAGAAACCAAAAAAAACGATCCATTCTAATGAGTCACACCTCAACCTCTTGAGGATCATTTTATCCAATAAATGGTGATGGTTTCCCAAAAAGGAACTCTTCAGAAAAAAATATTGGTAACTTCCCTCTAAAGGTCAATAAATGGAGCCTAAAAAGGAGCTGGCAGTGGTGCCTATCCCAGATCGTGGATAGTATACACAATCACCTCAACCGGGTTTGGGTAGATAAGAGGATTCCCTCACTATGGTTCTGCTTCCTCATGGAAACGATTCACGCATCATATCATAGGTATGATTCTATAAAATGTTAATAAATAACTAGTAATAGACCAGATTAACACTAAAATAGAGCAACATGAAAATTCATCTAAAGAGATAAAAAGACACGAATTGGGGTTTACTTTATCAAAATCAAAATAAGGAAAAGACATGAACTAAACCTCAATGAATCTTTCCCAAACCATCCCAAGAGGCATAGTCATTATTTTAGTGAGTAATGGACATGCACTCAGTCTCAACTACCTCATATTTCCTAACAATATTTAAAAAAATGTATAATTAATTCAAGACAAGAAGCTCAACCAAGTGATCTGATACGGCTATTTCACGAACAATCACGGGTACCCTGGTAACCAGATAACAAAGCTAACAATGACATATCTCTATGGGAATTTCCAATCCAATGGGTCAGTGACTAGAACCTATCATCATATAAAATGAAGCAGGGATGTTGATTTCCACTAACAATGTAGAATTGAAAGAAACAAGATAGTATACATAAAAAAAAACACTATAGGAAGTAATGTAGTAGAAGTCAAACAGGTGTAAACAATACCACATACAACAACCAAGTACCATAAAAGTGAAAAACTACCCATTTCCCAACATATACACAAATCACTAAGTCCCCGACTCAATAGAAAGAACCTCCACCTAGTGAACTCTTTCTAATAGTCAAACTAGGATGAAGATAATCCACAAACCATGAAGGCACAAGTACGGTGTAACCCAAATACCTATATGATTTCAATAAATAAATCCATAATAATATTGAAATAAAAAATTTACCAATAATGTTCTTTCACTTTTTCAAATAATAGGTTTGGAATTTCAAAACCATATTAATCAAATCATGCTTTGCATTTCAAATCGTGAAATATTTATTAACAAATGGATTAATAAATAATATTGTATAAAATAGTTTATATAAATTCACAGGGCATATAAAAAAACTTTCAACAACATAATATGTACATTTGAAATAAGAATAAGAGAGACGCATTGTAATATTCCAAATGGGTATAATAACTCTAGAAAATAGGGTACCAACATTGTGAAATAGATGATATGAACATATTCCTTTTTAGGCATAAGGAAAAGAGGCATCTTCACCATCAAATAAGGGATTTGATGTGTGGATATTATATTTTAGATCACTGCATGTCATAATGTACTGATGAAAATACCTCACCAACTACCTAAGGGTTTCATGTTCTCTAGTACAAAACAACAATGTGAAAATAATTTCATTACTACTTAAAATAAAATTTATTCTATTCTCCATTTCAAATATTTCAATTTTCACTTTAAATACCATCACAAGAATTTAATATAAAAAATTCCTTTTCACAAAGATGAAACCCTAAGGATTCTAGAAAAAAAATTAATTCTATTTTTAAAAATATGTACTTGAAACCAATTCATGTAATTTCACATTCAACATTCAAAAATTAAATTCAATAGTTTAATTCTCAAAAACAATCCATTAACTTTATAACAAAACTACACATTCAATGCAATTAAAGGGTTTCACATTTTTCTATCAAAACAATTTTTATAGTTAAATCCAAAAATTTAATTGAATATATTTCCATAAACTAACACAATTTAAATTAACCATTTTAAATTACAAAAAGTTCTTCAAACACACCCAAATATAATGTAATTGTGGGTTTTTCAATTTCATTCCAAATGGATAATTTTTTAAAAACCATTATTTAATGGAATTGGATTAATTTAATAGAACCATTTCAATAAATTTAATAATAATAAATAAATTGAATTTAAATCATAAATTTAACTTAAAATATAAACTTTTGGTTAAGATGAATTAGGAATCATAATAGAACCACCTACCAAAATCAACAGATATCACAACGACAAACCATTTTTTGTATTTTGTCCACAAAGAATGATGATCTCGAAAATGGAAAACAATCATCGGTTTAAGATCAAAAATAAATTTTATTATATCCATAAATCAATATGGGTATCCATGGATCCCTAGAGTGAATAAGGAAGATCACATGAGAATCTGATTGGGATGTGGAAATTAACCAAGAGAAGATTAGAGGGAATTTCTCATGACTTGGATCACTTGTGGGAGAGATCTAAGGGGGTAAAAAATCTATCATGGGAATTCCATGAATGGGAGAAATAATTTTGGACAGAATTATTTCCATTGGTGACCTAAAAGATTTTTTCATAAAATTTTAAATAAAAATTAGAATAACTTAAATTTCAGTCTGTATTGTTTCCTAGGAAGGGGTTCCTGCTTTAGTCAAATAGTGTGCCAGATGTGCAGCTATTTTATATGGGCCATATGGTTTCCTAAAAAAGGGTTGATGGGTTTCAAAACCATTTATAGGCCATATGAATCCCACTATCCAATATTTTCCATTTTTCTATAGCCGGGCTCATGGATTAGAAAACAATGTGCTTGCCCTGCGCCATCCGTTCACTAGTCCAGAAACATCCAAATGTTTTTATAATTTCTCCCAATTCAACCCCAAACAAAACCTAACCAAAAAAAGATCAAAAATAGGGGTTTAGGAAAACCAATTAATAGTAACATGATTTTACATTATAAAAAAGAATAAGGTTTTTCTGATAGTAATAAATATCATTTATTATAAATTACATATTATTTTAAAAATACCATGAATTTTTATTTAACTTAATCAACAACAATAATATTAGTTTTATTTTATCAAGATGAATATATATTTTCAAATCATTATAAAAATAATTTGGGATTTTCGTTGTTGAAATTTTATGAATAATTAGTTATGATAGTATATAGTAATTTTAATGTAAAATAACAGTTTTTATTGAAAAATCATGTATGATGTTTAGAAATGGTAATATTATTTCCTTTTATGATTTTATTTTTTTGTGATTTTTTTACACTCTATATTTTCATTTATTGTGTTAATAATTTCATTGAGTCCTGTGAATTTGAATTTCATTTAAAAATATAATAAGAGTTCAATTTCAAAATTACTTTTTCCTATTTTTTAATTTAAACTTGTCTATTATTTTTTAAAATTTATAGAATATATTTAATATATTATAATGGTTGAGATATAAAATATTAATATTTTAATATTCTATATTAAAATTTATTGGGGGTGAATTAGTGTGTAATGTTTTTCTTATATTTGATCAGATTAAGAATCCAGGTTTGAAATAACTCTTTAATCCCTACAAAATCATTCATAAAACAACCTGGAATAAATGATGTGACATGGATATTTTACTAAGTTAAACTCTAAGGGATACACCATTGAGCATACAACGATTTTGTGTCAATGTACTCAGAGATACTACTAATCAGTGTAGATGATTACATGGATCAGGAAATACACAATATCAATCCAAGGGTTACTGCCTCTTTCTCCTTACCCACACACATGTTTATAAAATATTTAAAAAGAATATTAATCTCATTGGTTTATCATAAGAAATATTTATAATGGATACCCCCAAAAAATTAATGATTATTTCATAATAGTTTTATCCTTCTTATCAATTTTAATTATTCCAATAATATTCAAAAAAAATTACCAGCTCTCCATATCAAATTTCTATATATGTCCCATGAATGTTCAAAAAACATTATCATTTTTAGCATTAATTTAAAAATAACCATACATAATCAATATAATATTATTTTATTAAAATTATTTTAGTTTTTTGGAAATTATTTTCCTTCCAAAAAAGTCACATATTTAAGTCTTTAAATATCAAAAGTTGTATTTTCCACCAATAATTTACATAATTCACACATTAAATATTGAAAAAATGGATACTAATCATCCCATTTTTACCAAAATATTATTTATATTAGTATATTCTTATAAATCCTCAGTTATATCCATTTAATTATATAAAATAATAGCCTTGTATATTTTTAAATAATTGCAGTGATTATTCCATCCAAAACATTCATGGAACAATTCATATAGAATTTTACAACATAAGTCATAAAATATTAATTCTTATTATGTCACTAGGGATGTATTTATAGTAATGTCACATTTTCTCTATATTATATAATTTACACATACATGAGTGAATTATAAAAAAAAGTGAATTTTAGACTACGAGGTGATGTTAATATGAACATTAAGATAGCCTTTTTAATATTACATGCCTTATTTTTTAAAATTCTATTCACAAATTTCCATTATAAATAGAGATCTATTGTTATGCCTCTTTTGTTTAATATAAAAAATATTTAGTAATTTTGATTATTCATCTGTAACCCTAAAAAAAGTGTTACTAAAATTTAATATAATCCTCTAAATTTATTTAATATTATATAACCATGTCGAAATTGGTAGTTATTATCTCATATCATCCTCTTAACAATGTTAATACTAAATTACTATTAAATTATGTGGTTATTATCATTCAAATAAAAATTTTCATTGTGATAGTGTTATGAATATTTTAAAAATATTTAGTTACTCATAATGAAAAGAAAGGTAATTTAGTTTTTCTTTGACACATATAGTATAAAGTCTATATCATTTAAATGTTGTATGATACCCCCATGTATTTTTTTAATATTTTTTAAATATAATATATTATTAATTTCATAGTGTTCTAGTGGGTTTCTAAGAATCTGAGGCTACTGCAATTATAGATATACAATATATCCCACAATGACAAAGTATGGTATTTCCCTAACATAGCATAGGTAGTGGGTCTGCAGTTCATGGGAGGTGTCTCCTTCTTAAAAAGAGAATTATCACATCATGAAATATCATGGGTTATTTGGGAGTTTTTATAATAATTTTATCACACTATAATTTATAAAGAACCATAGAACAATGAGTTCAAGGTAATAATCCATATTTTTAAATGAGGTCCTCTGTACCACAACTAGGGATCCCATGACACGATGAGGAGGTATTCCATGTCTTTATAAGTAGGCCACAAAAAAATCCTATGTTCAATGTCTTATTTTTTTATAATATTAACCTATTTTATTTTTTGGGGTTTTGTCACTTCTTTCAGCTCCCCTATGTCTCCAAATAATAGAGTTCTAATAGAAGCTCCCACAAATTTTCCATCAATTCCATGATTTTATTTATTAATTTAATATTAATATTATGATGTCGGAGTTTTATTTTTCTCTTACTATCCATCGTCCTTCCATTTTATATTAGCTTATAAATTTCCATCAAACACTTATTCCATGGGGAATAATTTATCACATGGATTGATTTTAATATTAATATTTTGATCCTTAGGTATTTGTAAGAATATATTTTACCTTGGATTTGTTATCAAAATTTGAAGTGACATGTTTCCATTTTTTTGAGGTAGGGGAATCAATGTAATTCTTTAGTATTACATTTCATTTAAATATTGGGTTTCGTAAATGATTTCATATGAAATTATACATATATGTAATACCCATGACGTTTTGTAAATGTTATTAAATATAATTTAAATTCATGGTATGAAGGGGGTTTAAAATAATATATTAGAACCTGTTAAAATAAAACAAATCATTCAAATTATTTTATTAAATTCATTGGAGTCTATTTAAAATGAAATTATGTTATATGAAAAGGTAATTAAAATAATTTATGGATTTTAATGAGTTATGTGCTAAGGAATTTTTATCTAAATTTGTAATTTTAGGATTTTACAGTGTTATAAATTTTCATTCCAAGGGGATTATAGTAGCACATATTGAACCATTTTAAAAAAATTGTTTTCTGATCATTATAGAGTGGATCTAAAATGAAATTTCATTTTACAGATGGATTCCAAGTTATTTTTCAATTAATTGTTTTCACTGTCTAGAAAAGTGGTTTAGTATTCTGAGCATGTTTTTGAATGACTTGAATAATTATTTTTGATGAATTTTCAAAATGAATGTGATAAACATAGTTAATCCCATTGTTTTTGTGCTTTATGTGGATTCAGTCCCCAAGGGGGATGTATATTATTATTTTTTACAAATGGATGGAATAAAAATGTGGTATTTATTATATGGATGTAGGAGGTGATAAATGGTTTATTTCAAAAAAAATTATTATTGTTAATTAAAATAATGATATTGTGGCGTATTTTTTTCTAAGAACCATTTATTGATATAACGTGTTCCTAGGTAGGTAATTAGATGGGTTTTATGAATGATTCACTATATTAGTGTGTGTAAAATGTCTAGTTCCCAAGTAATGATTTTCACCCCAATGGTATTTTTTATAGTTATTGGTGGGACTAAAATGGATGGGGAGATGGTTCTTCGGGTTTCACACTAGGACAAAATAAGTGATTCAATTTTAAAATTATTGTACTTTTAAAGTTATATCCTAGGGAGTTTATTATTATGCATAGTTTCCATTAGGGATTATTTAAGTGATTTTATTTAATGTATTGTTTATATCTCAAAGAATTGATTTCATACCATAACACCATTTTTTTGGTTTTCACCTTTATTTTTTATCCATTATATTTAGATTTCTAGGATGATTGTATTCATCTATGACAATTTTTTTAATATATAATTTTTTATCATGATTTTTAATGTTTGTATCGAAAAATAATAACAAATTATTTTTTAAATGAATTTTGAAAATGGTTTTTCGAGTAAAAAATAAATGGGATTTATTTTTAATAATAATAATGATGAACTCGATGAAATGGAAGAATACTACGAAGGTGATGCTTGGAGTATTGTGAACAATGAGCTGTACTACATGATGTTGGATTTTTTGACTCGGAATTACAAATATTATTGTCTTGGATTAATTTTACATAAAAGGTAGTGGTGTTAGATGTCAATTAGGAGGTAAGAAGAAATTTTAAAAGGAGCCTACACGATCAAGAGAAGGGACACAAATATGTTGAAGGCATCTTGAAGAAAGTCAACGGAGGAACATTCCATGAAACAATGACTATTTTCATGATGTGATGAAGTATCCCATTATGTTAAATACTATATCATGGTAAATGTGTTGGGAAATGTGAATATTAAAAATGGTTTGAATGTTCCATTTCATATAGATGTGGTAGTGCAAGATATTCTGAACATAGGAAAGCTGGAATGGGCCACACTACAGTGGCCCCCCTGGTATAATTACATGAATCCAATGAAACATAGATATTCCATGACATGGTGGAAATGTATTTAAGTGTCAATTACATTCAAAAAATACTTGGTGGAACATCATTATGAATTAATGGATGAATATTCCATGGTGAGTGCAACCTACATAATGTTTTCATAACTCAAATTTCATTTAGGGAGTTATAACTCTTCCTCATTTAAATTGATATAGCCTGCTTATGTATACATCAATGTCGAATTTTTTTCATGTATATTTCAACTTTTTATATATGGATTTAATATGTTCTCATAATCATTTCATGTTTTAAAAATCACATAAAAAATTTAGATATTTTTAAGGGGTTTCATTGTATAAATATCATTTTCTTGGGACATGTTTCATGTCATGAAATATAATTTCCATACACGATATACTTACAACATCATTAATGAATATTATAAATTAATTACTATAATTAATGTGATTTAGAGATAAATTTTATACTCATTATATAAATTAATTTTTAATTTGAATGTTAGTATAGAGGTAATATTTTTCTGTTAGAATCTCATTTCTTTTTGGGATTTTTTACATACGTGGTTCCTTTGTGGAAAATAAAATGAAATAATTTATTTAACCAAATATATTTTATTCTATATTAATTATGTGTGTGGTTTAAATTTTTAATTTAAATTTTCTCTCTAATTGATTAATGAAACATTAATAAATCTATTTACAAGTGATACACATCGTGCATCTTCTTTTATGTTAGTGATATTCCTCTTCCATGTATATGTTTTCTAAATTTTTTCATAATGTTTAATTCTAAAAATAAATGGCTTCAAATTTATATTTACCATGATCTTTGAGCTTCTTTTAAAAGGTTATAAAATTTAATTTCCTATCATTTTCCACATGTGCCCCATTTAGGATCACATAACAATATCATTGAAAATAATGTTTATTTATATCATTAATGACATGAATATATTTACACATTGTGATTACCATTATATTATTTAAAACATAATATATAGTTTTTAAATGTTTTTTATCATGAAATGAATTTTCAAAATATTTTATAAATTTTTAGTTTTTAAAAAATATTTTTATAATGTCCACCAATCTAATACTCTCTCATGTGGCCAAATTGGGATGGTTACTTGATGGGTTGGAGTATGGAGATAGGTCCAACATGGGGTTTAGGGCTGTGCTATTTTATTTTATTTTAATCATGATTTTATTTTATCCTTATGAATTTAATCATTTAATTTAGTTACATTCCATCCTAAAAATACATGGATCATTATAGTTTGGTTAACATGGTACATATTCTACCTTCAAGTTATATGATGTACTATTCCTACAATTTATATTTCACTTATATTTGATTATTTTAAATATATTTAAACTTTGTAATATGGGGTATAGTATAAGGCCCCAGACTTAATCATTACTTAATATTGAATTAAATGAATAATTCCCATTGAGGATCTTTTCAGGTTTAGAGTTTTAGAGAATTAGATCATAACTATTACATCTCAAAAGATTATACATTAGACACTTCTACAACGTTTCCCTTTTTTTCAAAACATGAACTCCAAAAAAAGGCATATCTAGTTCCATGTTTAAGAAAGCATGAATTTTCCTTGATCCCATCCTTGACCCTATTCCACATTATTTCCTGTGAAAAACATTTCAAAAAAACATTGGGTGAGCATAAAAAGCTCAGTTAGGGATACACAAAGAAGGAAAACTGTTAGTTTGTTTTCAAAACAATAAGTAAACCATGAATACTTTATCAAAGTAATACTTTTCACATTTATGGTGTAGTAAATAGTCTTCACTGAATAAAATATCATTACTTACCCTTTTGTAACCAAAATATTATCATAAAACCCATATAAAGAACACATAACATATAAATCTAACTTGGGACATAAACATACTTAAATGGAATAACAATACGGTCGACTTCCACACTTATCACTTAATAGAATAGCCATACGAATGACTTCCATACCCAATGCATTGTAGGTTATAACGTAACCACCCATCCTGGTATTCACGACACCACCCGTCATATGGTTTATCACGTAACCACCCATCAAATGTCCAAGTACCATTATAAAATCATAAGACATAAAAAAAATATAATGGAAAGAAAACATTTCCACACTTTGATCACAATATATCACTTAAATATATTGACATAAAAAATCCATTATAAAAACCATTTTCAATACCAAAATACATAAAAGTGTATATGGTATTTATTTCATTTTAAAAACAATGTGGCTTGTTGAGGAAGCCAAAGACCAAATAATACTCACGACGGTGGAAAAGGTCATTGTCACCGCGTATGTTAAAAGAATCATTTCTTTTTGTTGTTTTGTAAAATTCTTCGTAGAAAAATATTCCTTTTGTATAAAATTAAAAGTCAAAGGGGTTTATACACCGTATAAAAGAAAGTCTTGTATTATAACAAAATATGCCTCAATGGAAGAAGATTGAGACGAAGTCCCTTACCTCATGTCCGACGTGACTCGATTGCTCTTTAATCTCCTGAATAATAAACTAAAGTTAATTTATACTTGATTAATAACCTTTTCAAGTTTATTATTCCTTTTATATAAATTATTGTCATGTTATAAACGTTATGCAATCAATTAATTTAATAAAGTTCATTTTGTTGATATCTGGTTCATAAGTCAAAAATGGACTTCTTACAATTACATATTGTTTATGTGGTCAAAAGTTCATTATATACAGATTGATTTTCATGATTTGTATATCATATATATCATATATATCCAGCATATACATGTATTTATAACAGTGTTAAACATTTAGAGGTAAGAAATGAAATGCACCGTTCATGGAGACGGTAAGACGTACGTACGCATGAACTCTACTTTCATTTCTATTTCATATTTAATGGAGTGAAATAATAACGATATAAGGTTATATTATAATTCCAGTATAAAATCATATATAATAACATTAACTCCATCCTTTATATATCCCACATGTGGCATTAACGAATCAAATCACTTTGAGGGGGTGGTAGTCCACACTTCCTAAAATGAAATTATCGTGTTTACCCACAATGGAAACCATAAAGGTATGCCACAAATGATAAATAAAGAAGCATAAGGAAAACATAAACATAATATATATCATATATAAATATATTGACATTTTAATGTTCACCATGAAAGGTGTTAAAAGAAGATTGAACAATCATGGTTTTGTGAGGCAGAAAATCGCCAACCACAGAATTATTATGTTCTTTAACCATTAGACGAAGGTGTGTGTAGGTGTAGCTCTAATACTTCTCATTAAGAAATCCTAGTATATTGATGATACTGGTGTTTTACAAAATAAAGGAATAAAAAGAGTTTATGGGGTTGGATAAGAAAAATAAAACATAAGAACACAAGAGAAGACACTACCTTTAAATCGGGTAACTCTTTTTGATTTGAGCTCAAAGGCTTCCTTGGAAAGATCTCTACCCAAAGTGAGGATTCTAGGAGTAAGAGAGGGATGTGGAGAGACAAAATGGGTAGGGGTTGGCCGAGCCAAAGACTTGAGAGGTGTGGGTAAGGTGGTAGAGGTGGGGGCCTTTTATAAGAGGAGAGGAGGGGCACTCTTGGAAAGTTATAAAAGGTTACTTTATTATAAAATGATTTTCGGATTTTAAAGGTCCCAAAATTATATATTTCGAGGATAAGGTGATAGGATTTCGAAATCCACCCATACAATATGTTTTTTACAAGTTTAGGTCTTAGATTTTACATTATCTTTTCATTTTATTTATATCGTTAAATAATGAGGTAATCGCTGCATCATCATGGTGTCAAAAATAATTTAATTTATTTATTTTCTAAAAATTATAAAAAAAAATCATGAATTATGAAATATTTTTAGTTTTCTAATGAATATTTATAGTCAAACACATGACTTGTATAACCCCATATAAAAATTGTTTTAGTAAAATAACTCATGTTTGTGACATTTTTATTTTAACTTTAAATAAAAAGTTATTAATGTCATTTTCCAACCAAAATGGCACCATGGGGTCCCCAAGTTTACCCATGGATTGTATTGATCAGCCATGACACATCCAATAAGGGTAGGATATGTTTCAAGGTCATTTCATATTATTAAAACATTATTTTTACCTTAAACTATACCAATTACCTCTAATCGCGATTAAAAACTTAAAAGTTACTATTCACCAAAAAATTATTTTAATCCCATTGAACCACATTTTACTTCTTAATGACAACCATGTATGTCATATTTTTCAAATTCAAAACACAGTGGTGGTAAAATTTCATTTTAAAGAAAAATCATTTTGTTAAGTACCAGTAAGTGGTTTCACTATTCATCAAAAATTAATGTTTTTCTGAAAAATACCAAAACATCACCCTAAGCTATATTTGATATTCCGAATTCAAAAATGATGTCTATTTTACAAAAATTAAAATATATAAGTTACATTAATTAATTTAATAATTAATTCCCGCTGTCATGACAAATAGCGTGTTTTTATGAAACAATATATATCAAAAGATTGACACTAGTTAATGTCCAATTTCTAAGTGAAATTAATTCCAATGACCACTATTGGATTAAATGGTAAAAATATTTTCTAATTTAACTTTTAAAACAAATTCAAAAGATAATATAATAATATAAATAAATTAGATTAAAAAGTGGTTTTGAATTAAAATACAGCATTTTCACTATTCATTAAAAAATGAATTTTATCAGAAACATACCAAAAATTTAATCAAAGTAAATTTTGATGTCCCGATTCTAAAGAAGAATTTTATTTGGTCTAATAGAATGTATAAGAGTGACCAAAACTATATTTAATGATGGTTCGCCATCAAAAAGGTGATAAGTGGACCTTTAGTGAAAATTAGAGTATATATGCCTAAAATTGAATTCTTTTCATATTTTAAGCCTTTATCTTTTAACAAACATATATAATCATATTTTAGTTATTTCTATTCATTCCCTCTAATACAACAGCTACGTGTTAACCACCATTTAAAATAATATTATTATATTACTAGTGTGCAATGTATGATTTCAAAGAAACTCATTGTTGCATATCGGGTACGCTATCGAACATAGCAACCCATTTAAAGTAAAATTAATATTTAATTCACAAATATTAATAAATATGAAAATGTATTATTCTTTATTTACCTGGGATGTTACATCCTTCCCCCCTTTTGGGAATTGCGTCCTCACAATTTTATTCACTTATCAAAATAAGTGGGGGTATTTATCCCTCATAGAATTTTCAGATTCCCACATTGCCTCTTCAACCATATGGTTTTTCCACAAAACCTTTACCTGGTGAATTACCTTATTTCGCAAAACTTTCTCTCTTCGGTCAAGAATCTGGACTGGTTGTTCTTCATAAGAGAGATTCTCTTTCAACTGAACTACCTCTGAGCTCAAAACATGAGATAGATCTAGCATATACTTTCTCAACATCGAAACACGAAAAACATTTTGTACCTGAGATAAACTCGGAGGTAAAGCCACTCGGTAAGAAACTAATCCAACTCTCTCTAGAATTTCATATGGTCCAATGAACCTTGGACTCAGCTTTCCTTTCTTACCAAATCGTATCACACTTTTCCATGGTCAAACTTCGAGAAAAACATGATCACATACCTCGAAAGATAGATCCTTCCTCCGGTTATCTACATAACTTTTCTGTCTGCTCTGAGCTGTTTTCATGTGTTTCTGAATCAATTGATCTTTTTCTGCCATCTCTTCTACCAATTCTGGTCCCATCAGCTTCCTTTCGCCTACTTCATCCCAAAAAACTGGAGTTCGACACCACTTCCCATATAATTCCTCAAATGGAGACATCTGTATACTAGAATGAAAACTGTTATTATAAGAAAACTCAACCAAAGAAATATATTGGTCCCAATTTACATGATAATCCATCGAACAAGCACGTAGCATATCCTCCAAGGTCTGAATTGTTCATTCTGACTGCCCATCAGATTGCAGATGAAAAGCTGTACTAAAATTTAATTCACTACCCAATGACTTCTGAAGGCCTTTCCAAAAGTTAGAAGTAAACCTGGGATATTGATCAGATACAATAGATAGGGGAACACCATGCAACCTGACTATCTATTTAAGATAAAACCGAGCAAGTTGATCTAGAGAAAAAGTATCCCGAATAGGAAGGTAATGAGTAGATTTAGTCAATCGATCAACAGTAACCCAGATTTCATTATTTCCTCTAGATGTATTCGGTAATCCCACAACAAAGTCCATGGATATATTTTCCCATTTCCACACTAGCACTGGTAATGGCTGAAGCACCCCTTTCGGTAACTTCCGCTCTATTTTAACATACTAACAAGTCAAACACTTCACAGTAAAATCAGCAATATCTCTTTTCATTCCATCCCACCAGTAATACTCCTACAGATCTCGGTACATCTTAGTACTACCAGGATGAACTGAAAACGGGGAACTATGAGCCTCACATAACAACTCATTCTTCAATTGTGAATCACCAGGCACACATAATCTCTTCCCAAACCTCAAAAAACAATAATTATCAATATTAAATTCAGGCAACTTACCCTTCTAAACCAGCTTTACCTTTTTCTGCAACCCACTGTGTTTCCTCTGTTCTTGCTTAATTTTTTCTAATAGAGATGATCTCACTGATTCCTGAAACAAAATAGAATAACCTCCTGCACCAACAACTTCTATTCCAAAGTTCATCAAATCAAAAACCAAATGATCTTATTCCAAATGTAGCATGGTTAATGAAGCATTACTTTTTTGACTCAAACCATCATCCACTTTATTTTCTTTTCCCGGATGGTAATGAATTGTACAGTCATAATCCTTGATTAATTCTAGCCATCTCCTATGTCTCATGTTCAATTATTTCTGAGTGATTATATACTTTAAACTTTTGTGATCAGTATATATTTCACACTTTACTCCATACAAATGATGCCTCAAAATTTTTTGAGCAAAAACAACAACAGCTAATTCCAAGCCATGTGTAGGGTAATTTAACTCATGAGTTTTCAACTGACAAGAAGAATATGCAATTACCTGATCATTCTGCATAAGGACACAACCAAGTCCTTTCAACAAAGCATCACTGTATATAAAAAACTCACCATTACTGGAAGGAAGTTCCAAAACTGGAGAATTCACCAGTCTTCTTCTGAACTCCTGAAAACAATCAACACATTCTTTTGTCCAGATAAA
This sequence comes from Viscum album, assembly GCA_963277665.1. Lineage (NCBI taxonomy): Eukaryota > Viridiplantae > Streptophyta > Magnoliopsida > Santalales > Viscaceae > Viscum > Viscum album. The sequence goes on from OY728164.1 coordinate 1,072,317,662, forward strand.
CATAACACCCTTCCGAGTTAGCTTAGTCATTGGAATAGATAACCGTGAAAACGTTTCAACAAACCTTCGGTAGTAAACTTCCAAACCAAGAAAACTATGGATCTTGGTTACATTTGTGGGTCTTGGCCATTCTGCAACAACTTTGGTTTTAGCATGATCAACAGTTATGCCATTTTTTGAAACAATGTGACCAAGGAAAGAAATTTGTTGTAACCAAAACTCACACTTGATAAATTTTCCATACAGTTTCTTTTATTTTAAGGTTTTCAAGATAAACCTTAAATTACTTTCATTCTCCTATTTAATTTTAGAAAAAACCAAAATATCACCAATAAAAACAACCAACATTTTTCACCTGAGTCAACTGAGCCATCACTTCAACAAACTGTTTAGTTCCGATTCTGACCATCTCAGGATACTGATTTGAAAGATCATTTCCCTCTGTATGCCTTCCCAGAAAAGTTGTTCTGTTTCTTCTATGAGAAACCATTCTTAACACAAGAATATCTTAGGCGAAGCAACATGGTAATATTTAAATGATATATCATTTCAATCATACCATAAATTAATTTATAATTTAACAATTTTCTAAGTCCCAAAGTTGTCTAAACCGACCTTTGATACCATCTATAAGTCCTCATCCTTAATCATTAGTTAATATTGAATTAAATGAATAATTACCATTGAGGATCTTTTCAGGTTTAGAGTTTTATAGAATTAGATCATAACTATTACATCTCAAAAGATTTCACAGTAGACACTTCTACAATGTTTCCTTTTTTTCAAAACATGAACTCCAAAAAAAGGTCATTTCTAGTTCCATGTTTAAGAATGCATGAATTTTCCTTGATCCCATCCTTGAGCCTATTCCACATTATGTCCTGTGAAAAAAATTTCAAAAAAACTTGGGTTGAGCATAAAAATATTAGTAAGGGATACAAAAATAAGGAAAACTATTAGTTCTTTTCAAAACAATATGTAAACCTTGAATACTTTATCAAAGTAATACTTTTCACCCTTATGGAGTAGTAAATAATCTTTACTGAATAAAATATCATTACTTACCCTTTTTAACCACAATATTACCATAAAACCCATATAAATAACACATAACATATAAAGGTAACTTGAAACATAAACATACTTAAATGGAATAACCATACGGTCGAATTCCACATTTATCACTTAATGGAATAGCCACACGGCCGACTTCCATACCCAATGCATTAGAGGTTATAATGTAACCACCAATCCTGGTATTCATGGAACCACCCATCATATGGTGTATCATGTAACCACCCATCAAATGTCCAAGTACCATTATAAAATCATAAGACATAAAACACATATAATGGAAAGAAAACATTTCCACACTTTGATCACAATATATCACTTAAATATATTGACATAAAAAATCCATTATAAAAACCATTTTCAATACCAAAATACATAAAAGTGTATATGGTATTTATTTCATTTTAAAAACATTACGGCTTGTTGAGGAAGCCAATGACCAAATAACACTCACGGTGGCGGAAAAGGTCATTGTCACCGCGTATGTTAAAAGAAACATTCCTTTTTGTTGCTTTGTAAAATGATTCGTAGAAAAATATTCCCTTTGTATAAAATTAAAAGTCAAAGGGGTTTATACACCGTATAAAAGAAAGTCTTGTATTAGAACAAAATATGCCTCAATGAAAGGAGATCGAGACAAAGTCCCTTACCTCGTGTCCGACGTGACTCGATTGCACTTTAATCTCCTGAATAATAAACTAAAGTTAATTTCTACTTTCTTAAGAACCTTTTTGGAAGTTTATTATTCCTTTTATATAACTTATTTCCGTGTTATAAATGTTATGTAATAATTTAATTTAATAAAGTTCATTTTGTCGATATCTGGTTCATAAGTCAAAAATGAAATTCTTAAAATTACATGTTGTTTATGTTGTCAAAGTTTCATTATTTACAAAATTATATTCATGATTTGGATATCATATATATCATATATATCCAGCATATACATGTATTTATAATAGTACATAACATTTAGAGGTAAGAAATGAAATGCACCGTTCATGGAGACGGTAAGCCGTACGTACGCATGAACGCTACTTTCATTTCTATTTCGTATTTAATGGAGTGAAATCATAATGATATAAGGGTATATTATAATTCTAGTATAACATAATATATAATAACATTAACTACATCCTTTATACGTCCCACATATGTCATTAACAAATCAAATCACTTTGAGGGGGCGGTAGCTCACACTTCCTAAAATGAAATTATCGTGTTTACCCACAATGGAAACCATAAAGGTATGCCACAAATAAAAAATAAAGAAGTATAAGGAAAAAATAAACATAATATATATCATATATAAATATAGTGACATCTTAATGGCCACCATGAAATGTTTTAAAAGAAGATTGAACAATCATCGTTTCATGAGCCAGAAAATCGCCAACCACAGAAACAATATCTTCTTTAACCATTAGACGAAGGTGTGTGTTGGTGTAGCTCTAATAATTCTCATAAAAACATCATAGTATATTTAATATACTGGTGTTTTTACAAAATAAAGGAACAAAAAGCGTTTAGGGGGTTGGAGAAGAAAAATAAAACATAAGAACACAAGAGAAGACACTACCTTTAAATCAGGTAACTCTTTTTTTTGAGCTCAAAGGATTTATTGGAAAGACATCTGCCCAAAGTGAGGATTCTAAGAGTAAGAGAGGGATGTGGAGAGACAAAATCGGTAGGGTTTGGCTGAGCCAAAGGCTTTAGTGGTGTGGGTAAAGTGGTAGAGGTGGGGGCCTTTTATAAGAGGAGAGGAGGGGCACTCTTGGAACGTTATAAAAGGTTACTTTATAATTAAATGATTTTCGGATTTTAGAGGTCCCAAAATTGTATATTTAGAGGGTAAGGTGATAAGAGTTCGAAATCCTCCTATCCAATAGGTTTTTGAAAAGTTTAGTTCTTAGATTTCAAATTATCTTTTCATTTTATTTGAATCGTTAAATAATGAGGTAATCGCTGCATCATCATGGTGTCATAAATAATTTAATTTATTTAATGTCTAAAAATTATAAAAAAAATATCATGAAGTAGGAATTTTTTTTATATTTCTAATTAATATTTATATTCAAACATATTACTTGTATAACCCCATATATTTTTTTTAGTAAAACAACTCATGTTTGTGACATTTTTATTTTAACTTTAAATAAAAAGTTATTAATGTCATTTTCCTACCAAAATGAATCCATGAGATCCCCAAGTTGACCCAAGGATTGTCTTGGTCGGCCATGACACATCCAATAAGGTCAGGACATGTGTCAAGGTCATTTCATATTATTAAAACATTATTTTTACCCTAAACTACACTAATTACCTATAATCGCGATTAAAAACATAGAAGTTACTATTCACCAAAAAATTATTTTAATCCCATTGAACCACATTTTACTTCCTAATGAAAACCATGTATGTAGGATTTTTTAAATTCAAAACACAGAGGTTGTAAATTTTCATTTAAACGAAAAATCATTTTTTATGTACCACTATGTGGTTTCACTATTCATCAAAAATTAAAGTTTTTCAGAAAAATACCAAAACATCACCCTAAGCTATATTTGATATTCCAAATTCAAAAATGATGTCTATTTCAAAAAATTAAAAACATATAATTTACATTAATTAATTTAATAATTAATTCCCGTTGTCATGAAAAATAGTGTGTTTTTATGAAACAATATATATCAAAAGATTGACACTAGTTAAAGTCCAATTTCAAAGTGAAATTAATTACAACCACCACTATTGGATTAAATGGTAAAAATATTTTCTAATTTCACTTTAAAACCAATTTAAAAAATAATATAATCAAATAAATAAATTAGATTAAAAAGGGGTTTTGAATTAAAATACAACACTATTCACTATTAATAAAAAAATGAACTTTATCAGAAAAATACCAAAAATTTAAATGAAGTAAATTTTGATGTAATGATTGTATGAAGAAATTTATTTGGTCTAATAGAATGTATAAGAGTGAATAAAACTATATTTAATGATGGTTCTCCATCAAAAGGTGATAAGTGGACCTTTAGTGAAAATTAGAGTATGCATGCCTAAAATTGAATTCTTTTCGTATTTTAAGACTTTATCCATTAACAAACATATATAATCATATTTTCGTTATTTCTATTCATTGCCTCCAATAAAATGGCTACGTGTTAACTACAATTTAAAATAATATTATTATATTACAAGTGTGCAACATAATATTTCAAAGAAACTCATTGTTGCGTATCAGGTATGCTATCGAACATAGAAACCCCTTTAAAGTAAAATTAATATTTAACTCGCAAATATTAATAAATATGAAAATGTATTATTCTTTATTTACCTAGGATGTTTAATATAGTCTTCCCACAATGTTATCTACACCCCCACTATTTTTGGTAGCCTATTGTGTATGGGAAGGTGTTCTTGAGGTCCAGTAATAAACCTAATTTTTCCACATGAGAGAGTGTAATATTGAGGGTTGTTAATAATGTGGCATTAGAGGGTCAAAATTTCTTTTTTATTGCTTTAATATTTAGGAATGGTAGAATATAAAGTAGTATTTTTTGTGACTTGGTAGTGAGATTATGCATGGGAATAGATAACCCTTGCAAAATGGATCTCTGAGTCCCCAGGGATGGGATTTTTTATCCCAAAGTTTAATTATTATAGATGATATTATATTACATTGGGTATTACAAAGTTATGTGTTATTATTCTTTCTTGAGATTTATACTTGTGTCCTGGTATGGCGTGAGATCAGGATTCATGCATCAGTATAGCCACATAGGGGTATATATTGACATTCAATAAGTATTATATGGACATATTTTTCTTACGAAATATTATCTTTCATGAATAGTGTTATGGGATACCTATTTTATCAAATGATAAAGAGAATTAATAAACTATAATATCAAGACAATTTAATTCTTATTCCATGTTTAGAGAGACTATGATCTAGCTCTTCTCTATTATTTTCACCTACTGAGGTTGAACTTTTTTATCCATTTTTATAAGATGTGTGTTTTTATTATAGAGAAAATTCATCTTCTTAATCTTTGAATTGACCATTAGAAGAGATGAAATCATTACTATTCCAATATAGATAAGCCATAGATTCTTATAGCTCTTAAATATTTGATGGATGTTCATTTTCATAACAAATTCTTGATAGTAATAAAATTAATAGAAAGGGATACTAATCACATTATACCATTAATTTATATGTTGATACAAGAGTTTCTGCTATATGATTCAACTATATTAAATGGGGAGAGAGGACCCAAGGTAGCTATGTTTTGGATTGATTCATTCCATAAAATCATCAAGAACCTTGGGAAACCCATAGATTGAAGGGTAAAGCTAGCCGTATACATGATTCGTGGGCCTAAAAAGCATTAGTGGGACATCTGGGAGGGAGCACCATAATAGAAGGTGTTATACTAGAAATTTATCATGGACTTGTTTCTGAGCCAATTCTATCCAGAATCATTTAGAGATTAAAAGATTGGTCAATTCATGCACCTGACATAGGAGGGAATATCAATGATGGTCTATGTTGGATGTTACCTTGATTTGCAGTGCTATATTCCATCTTTAAAAGCTGATGAGATATCTAGGGAAGGTGTTTATAGGATGTGATTCACTATAAGTGTATGTTATAAGTGGTGGATTTTTTCTTTTGTATAATTTTAGACATGATGATTTAGCTAATGTCATAGAAGGTAATCTGAGAGAGGCCCCAAGATGGGGCCATGATTTTTTGGCATCATGAACTCTGATATCCTCTTCATGTGGAATGAATTTCTACTATGATATTTATTTTCTGTGAAACTTTGGGCCTAACATTAATGGAAGTGGGAATCCATGTTAGGACTATGTTTTCTAGTATTTAAACCATTTTGAATTGTTTGAAAATAAGAATCCTCTACACTTGTACCCTGGTTTAGAGTTTCATTCTTGTTGATGGATGGAAAACCTATAGAATTTTGATATGGGAAGTTAGATGTGGAGCAGTGGAAGGGGATCATGATAGGTACTATAGTCTGGGAAGGACTCAAATACCCCTAAGAATACTGGTATACGGAGTTTCACTCGATTTTTAGGTCAAAGTAGGGAATGTGTTTCCCAAGTGTAGGGGAAGTAATACCAGGAAGGGTGAATAGCCTAGTTTAGTTTGAATAGATCCTGGGGCAGAGGGGAATATTAATTTCACACTATTCAGACTACTCTGGCTAGTTTGGATGTTGGAAATTCAGTATCCTATCATATTATTTATTATCATATACACTTGGTTTTGTTTTGTTCTCACATGATTTACTCCATGAAGGATTATGTGATTATAATTTTGTGTAGACTATCAATGATTAAACTAGATGTTGCTTAATAACCAGTATCCTCTTCCATGAATCAGTGATATCATCCACCATATTGGAGTTTCCTTGATATTATTCAAGACCTATTTCAGATAGGGATACCACTAATTAAGGGTGAGATCATTGGAAAAAATTATCATAGTTTTATAAAAATATATGTCAAATATGAATGTGTAGTGATGTCATTCAGTTAGACAAATAAAGTTGCAGTAATCATGTACTTGATGCATAATATCTTTAATATTTTTATAGATCTCTTCAATGAGGTTTTTTTTTCAACGAACTATTAGTATACTACCAGTCAGTAGGTGATTATAGCCATTATCATGACATTTTCATTAGTACATTGATAGAGTAATAGATTTACATCATGCAAAAAAATACATTTTCTGGATTGATAGAGTGTAGTTATTTGGATGTGTTATCTCATAATATAGATTGTATGTGGAGAAATAGAGGTTTGTATCCATTGTATCTTTTGAGTGACCAATGAATTTATTTAGGATTATATGTTTCTGGAGAATTTAAGGTTATTATTGGAGGTTCATCAACAACGTATCCCATATGGAAGAACTGATATATGGGCTAAAAAAGAAATGGGGTAGGTTTGTTTTGTCAGATTCTAAAAAAAATATTTTCAGGAGTTGAAGGTTAGGTTGAAATCATCATTAATCATAACCTTTCCTAAGCCCAGTTAATCTTATACTGTGTACTATGATGAATCCATAGTTGGACTCAGAGCTCTTCTGAAGCAGGTGGATTGGGTGGATTCTAATAGATCTGGATAGATGATACCACATATGAGGATTTATCATTCACATGAAATTGAGTTAGTTTCAATGGTATATAGAGTATGATTTTGGAGATACTATCCTTTTGGGTGAGTGGTTTGGAATGTACATGATCAATAAGTTCCTCAAGTATATATTACATCAGTGGGACCTAATAATTTTAGAAACAAGATGTGGTTCAATTATATGAAATATCTTAACATCAAGTTGGATTATACACTTGGAAATGGTGATGTAGTTGTCAATTCCTTGAGTGGGAAGATGCAAATAGAGGAAGTTCATGAGTCACTATAATGAGTGGAAGATGCCAAAAATCTTTTTATATATGCATCTAGATGATCAGGAATCCCCATGATGAGTAGCTCCAACTTAGAAATTTATTATACTTAATCTTCATACATGATTTTTTTAAAGGTAATGCTTTGTTCAAAGACCAAAGCATAATTTATTGATAAGCAAAAAAGTAATGCAAAATGTGAAAGGAAGGTATTTTTTTACAATCTCTATCAAAAAGATAAAATAAGTCAGAAGGAATAGAGTCCAGCCAAGTCATGCTTTGATGGACTCCTTTGTTGGCTAGAGCATCAGCAACGACATTTGCTTCACGGTAGGCATGAGTAGCTATCTTCTTACATGATTGATAAATAGTATTTACCTGATCTAGAGGTATTATCTCTAAGGTGATGATAATAGGGTAGGGATACACCACCATGATATTCCATTGACAATTATAATTGTCTTGATTTTCATGGCTGAGTATGGGTTCTTTTGGGCTTTTTTGATAACCTGATGAGAGGGTTTCAAGCTTCAAGATGTCCAATACACTCAAGAATGATAAATATGTATTGAGATCCCCATCAATACTATTGGTGTTCATGAATAAAGAAAGAGGGGGCAGGGCTTCATATTGACATATTTCTCTGGTTAGTTGGTGAAATACAATTATTAAAATCCTTCTAGGTGGTTAAAACCTCCCCTCATTCCTGAGTGAAATTGGGATGATACCACAATGAGTTTTGTGAAAGGATTACACAGGGAAACTTACAATAAAAATTAAATATGGGTGGTCATAGACAAATTGACTAAGTTAACCCACATTAAATGCTAATGATATGGGTATAATATACATGCGGGAGATAGTTCATTTTCACGGTGTTCCATGGAGTACCCTTCCTAATAGATATATTTTTTTCACATCTCAATTTTGGAATAATATTTATATGGATCTCATATCACATGTTCTTATATGAATATCCTATCATATTTATAAATATATATAATCTAAATGAACTATTTAGATTCTAGAGGATATGTTGTGAGTTTGTTTTTTAGATTTCGGTTGCTCATGGGAGCATTATTTGGCACTCATAAAGTTCATCTAAAATAAAATATTCATTTCATACGTCTAAATGGAAACTATTGAGGATTTAATATAAGTTCACCACATTCACCTAGTTATTGGTTTGAGGAAGGTGAGTAAATTATTTTTTTACAGTCTTGAATATGATACTTTTGTGAAGGTTTAGTTGGGCAGGAGGCGGATCATGAACACACTAAGAAGGAATAAATCATATACTAGCCATCCAAGGAAACCTCTTGAGTTTGAGGTGGTCATCATGACTTCCTTTGGGGTCACCTTCGTTGGGGCATGCCGTATCTGGAAATTGGTTGTCATGGAAACTAGGTTTTTCTAGTTATCTGAGATAGTGGAAAGGGTGTGTCTAGTGGTGTACCAATTTCCAATTCCAATACACTATAGTACATTGATTTACATTATTCAAATTTCATATCATTGGAGATATCATTTGGAACCTTCTCATGTAAAATATATTGGTGATATTGATATTAGTATAGATTCATCCTTTGAGGATCATATGTTATGGATTGTGGACTCTAGTGAGAAGTATCACAGAGGAAAGACCACACCACTAGTTCAAGTGTAATGTATGAATGTGTGTCTCCAAGAGGATACATGGGTGATGGAATCTGATATATGAGTATAGTAGCCAGAAATTTTCATTGAGACCCCATAGTAATTCTTGGGGAACCTCATAGATGAGTTATTATATGATGGAGAGGTTGTATGATTGTGCATTTTTTTAGGGAAAACCACTTTTGGTTAACCCACTTTTAGTTGGGCTTCATCTCTTATTTTAAACATTACCGGTTAATCCTTTCATTGGGGACAATGATTTTTTACATAGAATCCAAACTAATGTTCGGGTATGTATATCTGTTTGAATTCATGGATGATAGTATTTAAAAATTATTTAATTCATTCTACAATTACTATTTTGATAAATTAATATCCATTAATTTTTGTCCTAAAATTTCATCTATATTAGATTCTTAATTGTTTTTGTGAAACTAATACTTTTTATTTAATTTTTTTAAATGGTACTTTTTAATATTATTTTTTAATGATATTAATTTCGTTATATTTTCATTACATGATTTTATTTTTGTAAAAATATGGTCCTTCCTTCACGAGTAACCTTTGATAGCCCTCAACCGTATATGGGACCCATTAGGTCAACCCTATGGGAAAGACCGCCTAAGGAATCCCCACAAGGAGGATGTTCATTAATTTTCATTTTTCACTCATATAGTGTGTGTGCCGTGTATAGGGCCCATGGATTTCACCCATTGAGCTTAGATATTGGGATAGGTCTCTATCCAGGTGTGATGTATGTTTTATTTTCACAAAAATACTAGCACATCCTGATTGTTATAGCAATAACACATTTAATCTCAAATTTGATGTTGGATGTTGTTAGGTGTTTATTGTTCAAGGAATTTAAAATAAATTACAAGCACTCATCCATTTTATATGATCAAACAGAAACATCTGGTCACTTTCTTCCTCTCCAACATTCTTATTTTAAACCCCCATGGATTTTTTATTTCTTATTCTCCATTTTTCAGTCATCCTCCCCAACCGACCAGACATCTAGTTCACTGAAAATCTTACCCGACAATCTAATCATTATCTTCTATTCCATACCCTATAAAACCATCCTCATTACTTCTATATATACTTCACTAATAATGTTGTTTTATCAAATATTTTTCTGAGTGTATCTATTTTTATGTCTTCATTTCATTGGTCATCATGGATCAGTATTTTATATGATTTATTTTGATCATCATCATCTTCCTTGGGTATTTGTTCTAGTTTTAATTCTCTTAAATGTTTGTTTATCATAAAGTCACCATTAAAAAATACCAATGGTGTGTGAGTTGAGTAAACATTGAAAAATACCAAATTTTGGTGAGTAATGTCACTGTTGAAAAATACAAATGGTGGGTCACGAGTCTCCATTGGAACCCAATTGTTGGTTAGTTCGCTACCACTAGACATCATTGGTGGGTCGTTTTGGGCACCATTTGATATCAATGGTGGGTTATCCTTAACCCTTTTTGATTCTTCTTTGTTGAAAAAACCCTTGTTGTGAGGTTTTATTATCCCCAATAGAAGTTATTCTATCTTTATCCAGTTTTAATATGGTTTCGGTTTTTTCTGATTTATCATATATATTATTTCATCTATTATTTACTTCTGGTATTGAGAATCTTCTTCAAGACACATATTTTTATGTATCCTGTTGTATTTTCTTCTATTTGTTTAATTTTATTTCATTATATTCTTGTTTTTATCTTGTTTATTGAAGTGATTAGTTGAATTATTCATCTGGGGACTATTTCTTTATATTTTAATTTTTTTCAAATTTATTTTCATTATTACAATAAGATTTTTATTTCTTTAGTTTGGAAATTAATTTCAATGTTCCACCATTGGATACCTCTAATGGTAGGTCATGAATCATTACTAGACACTTCCAACAGTATGTCATGAGTCATCGAAAGACACCCAATAGTAGAAAAACTTTATTGCTTCTCATGAAGCCTTATATTTCATAATTGAATATAATAATTTTTCTTTTTCTTAGATATATTTATCTTTAATTTAAAATCTGAATGGTATGTCATGATTTTTTTGACACCGTTGGACATTTAGAGTTGTAGCTCCTGAGCCACCGCTCTTTGTTTTTAGCAGTGGTTCATGAGTCACCTCGAGAAATTTAAGTCATCGATAGTCTAATTTTTTTGATATAGGTTCTCATTTCTAATTCAATTAATGTTATAAAAAATTATTATTTTGGTAAATATTTTATTATTTTAGTATTACATAAACTTTTAATGTGTATAAAAATTAAATATATAATTATTTATAAATATAAATTCCTGTAGTGTGATGTTTATTCCATGATATATTATTCTAATTTTTTTTATTATATATTTTATAAGATTATACTTTTATTTAAATTGTTTTATAATTTTGAAATTTTTACAATTATTATATAGACATTTTAAATTTTTATATTAATATTCCATGAAGAAATATAAAACCCCATTATAATTCAATGATATTCAGTGTGGTTTTATCAAATAAAGGTATCGATGAATTGATTGTAATTTTATACAAATACAAGTTTCATATAGATATTGGATTTGTAAAATATCCTCATATATTTCAGTTTAATGATTTGGGAGATCTATTCATGTAATAAAAAACATCCCAATATATATTCATTCAGTTAGATAACTTGTAATACAACTTTGACATAATAATTCCCTCAACAGTTCACAATCTTCTATGACTTATCTACACATGATGTAATGATTAAAGGGATTCAAAATCAATATTTTTTCCTTCCATGTGATCAAACATAATTAATCTTAAACTTATTTAACATTTTAGCCATCATATAAATTCATTGTATTTGTTTTATTCTTGTAATATGGTTTATTTAGATTGTAATTTCTTTTGTCTCATTTATGGTATCATCATCAAAATAAATTTATTACATTTTTTATGTTTTTCCACCACCAAAAAATATTTATCATTTATGACCGCTGATCAGAAGTAAGGTAAGTATATAAGGTTGGTCTAATTTTTCAAGACTATGTTGTGACATCAGGCGGTTTAAAATGACTGGTATATGATAATGTTAAAACATTAATAAAATTTATTTTCTTAGTGGGTGCCTATCTTATAGAGGATTGTAGAAGATTGAGGACTGGCCATAGATGTTTTTTATTTAAACCACTATAAATCTTGTGTTCATTAATTAAAATATACATTACAACCCAACTCAAGAACACTTCACCCACTACAAATTATTATTTCATAAACTCTAATTGTTTTTTTCCTCTAATCTCTAAAGAGACTACTAACCCCCCACCCACTTAAGAAATAATTTCCTTTAGTAAATTTTTTTAAAAAAATTACAAATATGTTTCAAAAGATCTTTGGGTTGAATATCAAAAAATTAATATCAAAACATGGTATTCAATAGTTTTTTATATCTATTGTTTATTTTCTACTGTATGATAACCTCTAATATATGAATTTAGAGTATAAGGAAAAAAAGAAAATAATTCATAAGATTTCAATGACAATGATATATTTATACCATAGATTCCACACTTCATTTATGAAAGTGAATATATATGTTGGAAATATAGGGTTGAAGACTACTTGAAAAAATAGTGCGTAAATAGCATGGACTTCAGGTAAAATACAAATGAGCTACCCAATGAAAATCAAGAGACTCTTATTGGTAATGACATGATAAAATAATATTTTAATAATATAGTTAAATATTTTTTTAATGTTCTATATGTATAAGTCTTTATAACCATGTTTTGTTGTGTAATATAGACCATTAAACATGGGAGATATTTCAAGTGACTCATTACGACAATGAAAAGATAAAGGGAACCAAGATAATAATTCTCTAAGATGAATACATAGACTTCAATAGGGGAGATGGATAATATGCATACTAAAATCTCCATAGGTTTAACAGAATAACCAATGGTATGAGTGCCCTTGGTGATGTATTAGAAAATATTGATCTTGTGGAAAGAGTATTGAGATATCTTCCAAAAACTTTCTGCAATAAATTAAACTAATAAATTTAAAAATTAAAAATCACAACTTCTGAATCCAATGACATGATCATTACAGACTCATATATTGTTAAAAAATAGAATATAGAATTAAAAAATTTAGATGTTAATCCAAAAGATGAATTATATTCTTTTGTAAATAGTAAAAAAATTTGATAAGTTGATTTATATAATAAACTAATTACCAATGAAAATGTTGTTGGATACAACAATACACATATATGTTTAAAATAAATTAATATTGCCAAAATTACCAAAGGAATAATTTCAAGTGTAACATGTCTTAAATGCAAAATGAAACGGAATTATTCCAATGGTTGTTCAATTATATTTACACAATATTTTGGGAATATAAGGACATTCAATACCAATGACATAATTTATAAATTGTGGATTAATAAATTCTATAAATATATTTTGGAACCTAGGTTTCCTATTAATAATATAGTTGGATCCATGTTGGAATGCATTCCAAAATATTCCGTTTAATTATTATATTTAATGAAATCCACCATAGAATTATCAATGAATCATGGAACATAGACAATGGAATCTCCCAGAACATGCAGGTGATATTTATGTGATTTAATTATTTACATTAAGTGATGGTGGAATTTAAACTTTTCCAAAAAACTCTAATAGTCATATTAATTGAATATGAAATATTGGTTTTTCTAAAACTATTATTATTAAAAACATATTATATGTACATGGTATAAATAATAAAATAAGTATATCAATTTTATGTGATGATGAATTAAATGTTTTTTGGAAATGGTAAATGTAATATTTTGAATAATAAATTATTTTTGTTTTTTGCAAATAGAAAATTAAATGTATATAAAATTGAATTTTATAATATAAAAATATAAAAGTGTATGATTTTTAATGTTATAGATTCATAAGAAATTATGTGGAATAGGGGGCTTGAGATAGAAAACATCACATCATTTCAGAAACTGTCAAAGAATTACTAGGATAAAAATATCCCATGTTTCATACAACAAGTATGATGTTTTTTAAAAGGAAACAACAAATATGAATATTTAATTCCATAAATGATGTTATTATTTATAGATATTTATAATTACTGAATCGTATAGTATCTGGACTTCTGGAACATATTATTTTGGCTATAAAAGATATCCATTTTCAATTTTAGATGAAAACAATAGATTATCATGGATTTTTTTCCACATAAAAATGAATATTATTCTAAATTTTGATCTTTATGTAATATTATTTAAATATCCTAAATTCATCAATGTTATCTATATGATGTGATAGAGGTCATGAATTTATAAATTTAATGTTTTATAAATTTTAGGAATAAAATGTGTATAAACAATTTTTCTCATCCCCTTGGACACCAAAATAGAATGGTGTGGTATAAACAAAGATCAAATCTATTAATAAAATTCCTTTGACTATTCTAATGGATTTTAGGGTTCCAAAAATTTTTTTGGTATAAGATGTAAATATATCTATCAATGTTTTAAATAGAGTTTTAATTTTATTTTTTGTGAATAAGACCCCTTATTAAATTTTAAAGTGATTTAATCAGAAATTTGGTTATTTCTTTTTCATTGGCTCTAAATTGTTCATCTAAAATATAAAAAACATCTTATATAGATTAGAACTTGTATCATATTAAAATATATTATTGGGATATTAAAATTATAGTAAATCATATAGAGTTTTCAATAAGAAAAATATAGTAGTTGATGAATATATTCATGTCTTCTTTAATGCAAAAACATAACAAGAAGGATTCTATATCATTCAATGATAATGAAGAGTTAGAGAATTTTTCATTAGTGAAGATAATGAGAAAAATAATTATAATTAATTTATTTAGGGGAAACATATCTCTTCTCAAACTGATATAAAGGAATGGAAAACTATTAAAGATCACACTATTGAAAAATTAATTGGTAATGAAGCATCAAGAATTCAAACCATAAATTTTGATTATTTACTCTGGAAATTCTACATTTTGTGCTGACTTTGTTCATTTTAATGATCAAAATACCTAAATTGATTCAAATTCTATTAGATAAATTAATGATGAATTAAATAAAAATTAATGGAATAATTAATCTGATTTAGACTCTTTTATAAAAGGTAAACCTACTAATGGAATGATTATAATTTTATGAATTAATCGTTATAAAAATAGAAGCATAGTTAAAAACAAAGAAAGACTAGTAGATCAAGTTTATTCCCATGAAAATGGAATTGAATTTGAAAATTATTTTACTCCTATCTCTAGGATGGAATCAATTATACATATATTATACTTTTTATTGTTTTCAAATAATCAAAATATTTCAAATAGATGAAAAAAGTTCTTATTAAACTGGAATTATTTCGGAGGATGTATATTATGGGCTTCCCCTTGGATTTGAAAATGATAATTTCAAAGATAATGTTTTCAAACATATTTATGCCTTATATGTTCTTATGAAAACACGAATATTTTTTTTAATATACTAAAAATGTTTTTATGTATAAACAATTTTATTAAAGGTATAGTTGATCATTACTTTCTTATCATAAGTGTTTCAAATAATATTGTCATTATACATATATATGTTTATGATATAATATTTTTCTCAAAAAATGATTCACAATGTAATGAGTTTTCTGTGTTATTGAAAAATTAATTTGACAAGAGACTAATAGGAGAACTAAAATTTTCCTTGGTTTAAAATTTAATCAACAAAAAATATGTTATTTTAATAATCCATGAAATTTATGATAATGAAAGTAAAAAAATAGGTGGAATTGAATCTAGTAAATGTATTAAATCACCTATGAGAAATAACTCCAAATTGTACTTAGATGAATTTGGTATTTTAGTCAATATTAAACAATATACATGAACAATGGAAACATTTTGTATTTCACAACAACTAGAGTAAAAATCAAGCTCATATTTTTCTTCAATACTAGGTTTTAGTAAAACCCAAAATAAAGTCACCGTAAGGCAATTAGATGTGTAATTAGATAAATAAATGGTAATTTTTTTTATTTTAATGTACTATTATAATGAATAATTATTTATTTACATTCTTATTCTGATTATGCCTTTAGAGGTTGAATACATGAGAAGAAAAGAAAAAGATATATGTGATAATTTTTAGTAAAATGATTAATTTCATGGAGATCTAACAAACACCTTTCAGTAGAAATACCAATAATTGAGGCTCAATATGTTAATGTTTCAAGATTCTATTCAGATAGATATTGGATAAAACAAACTTTATGTGATTTCCATATAATTTTTTTAAAAATAACTACTTACATTGATAACTCAAATAATATCTAAATATCTAAAAACCATCTTCAAATCTCTATAACTAAAAATATAGAAGATAGTTTTCACATCTTAGGGGATCGTGTAAAAAATGTGATATATACATAGAATTTGTCCCCACTAAGACACAAAAATTTAACATATTCACAAAACCATAAGGTTATGCTAAATTCCAAAAAGATGAAAATTTAATTGGGTATGTTACAATCTTAAAATATATTTTTTATAGTATTTGATATTAAATTTTATTGCATTTATTTTTTACATGTCTATTATTTTATTACTCTGAATAAAAAATATTTTGATTACGCTATTTGAAAAATTCTTTGGTAAACTATAACACTCACTTAATTCTACATTATTGGAATTTTGAATCCCTCTGTTTACTCATATTATAATAAACAACCTTTTAACATTAACTATTGTTTATTAAATGAGTTAGTTTTATATATTAGTGTATATTTTGATAAATTTAAAAAAGGGGGTTATTTTTATTGAAAATTTATTAAATTTTTTGTTATATTACTTAAAAAATGGGGAGTTTATTAGTATTTTAAAATAAATAAATTGATTCTATTATTTTTTTGGACAAATTACTCTTGATTAATATTTATATTAAATTCCTCATTATATCAATTTCTTATCTGTTTGAAGAAATCGGTAGATTTTAATTATATGATTAAAAATAGTATATTTTATTATTAATTTCTAATGATACAATTATTTTTATATTTTATTTACTTAATTTTATTTTTTTAGTAAATAATATGTGACATTTATAGTGAAGAAATTTGGCATCCCCTCAACCACACAAGGGGGCCACTCAGTCAACCCCATGGGTAAGACCGCTAACGAAGCCCCACAAGGAGTCTTAAATTCATTGTTCATAGTTCACACATATAGTGTGAAGGCTCATGTTTAAGGCCCCAAGATCATATCCATATAGTGCATGGATTTTTCTAGGTCACCCAACTTGTGTGAGGTTTGTTTTATTCTGGACCAAGGATCAATGCATTCTGATAACATACCACTCATTCATCTAATATTTAATTTGATAAGGGATGATATTATATATTTCTTATTCGTATGGGTTAAAATATTATACAAAAATTTATTCTTTGAATTTAATCAATATATACCATTCAATATTTTTCATCCTCACACAAGTTTTTAATATCCCATGTGTTTTTCATTTCTTATTCTATGTTTTTCACTCATCCCCCTCATCTGACCATACATCCAGTTAATCATAATTCTTACATGGTGGTATACCCAATCTCTTATATACCCACAATTTTCATAGGATTTTCATTTATTATATATAATATTCACTGAGACTTCTATTGTATCATGTTTTGTCACTACATCTCTCTTTGTGTATCACTAGTGCAGAAAACATTTTTTACGTCGGTTATTTTTCATTATTTACGTCGGTTTTTAGGCGACGTTAATACGGACGACGTTGTAAATAAAATTTTTTATGTCGGTTATTTAAAACCCGACGTAACATCCCTAACATCACGGTGTTTATCACGTCGGTTCATTAATAACCGATGTGATAAATATGCACGGGGGGGGGGGGGGGGTTATCACGTCGGTTATGTCTAAACCGACGTGATAAAACGCCTGGGATATCGTTTATCATGTCGGTTATGACATAACCGACGTGATTAACCCTTCCCCGGGCCTATTATCACGTCGGTTTCTTAAATAACCGACGTGATAAAAAGGCCTGGGAAACGTTTTAGCACGTCGGTTATCCAATAACCGACGTGGTAAATCGATTCCCAGGCCTTTTAGCACGTCGGTTATATTAAGAACCGACGTGATAAAAGGCCCGAGAATGGTTTATCACGTCGGTTCTCAAAAAAACCGACGTGATAAACCCCTACCGATTTATTTACCACGTCGGTTATAAAATAACCGACGTGAAAGCGATAATTTTTTTTAAAAATAATTGCACTGCTCTCACAAAAAAGCAACCAGAACCCAAACAACAAAAATAACCATGCCAGCCCTCCCCCAAGCCCCAACTGAACCCCACCCTCATCTATACCCACCTAACAACCTGGCCAGCCCTCCCCCACCACATTGGAGCCCCACCACAACCCTTGGACACCCCCCACCCCTTGGACAACCCCCCACCCTCATTTACACCCCCACGACCCCTAGTACAGCCTCAAACACCCATTGGACACCCCTCCCATATCCCTTGGACACCCCCACCACTTGGACAGCCCCCCACCCTCATTTACACCCCCAAGACCCCTAGTACAGCCTCAAACACCCATTGGACACCCCCCACACCTTGACAGCCCTCCCAGACCCCTTGGACACCCCCCCGGCCCCTGGACACCCCCCCGAGCCCTTGGACAGCCCCAAACACCCCTTGGACACCCCTCCCATATCCCTTGGACACCCCCCACCCCTTGGACACCCCCACCCCTTGGACAACCCCCCCCCACCCTCATTTACACCCAACCGGCCCCTTGGAAAGAACTCCCAGACACCTTGGACACCACTCCCATATCCCTTGGACACCCCCACCCCTTGGACACCCCCACCCCTTCGACAGCCCCCCCACCCTCATTTACACCCCCCGAACACTAGGACAACCCCAAACACCCCTTGGACACCCCTCCCATATCCCTTGGACACCCCCACCCCTTGGACAGCCCCCACCCCCTGGCCCCCCCCGACCCCTTGGAAACCCCCCGACCCCTTGGAAACCCCCCATCCCCTTGGACAGCCCCAAACACCCCTTGGACACCCCTCCTATATCCCTTAGACACCCCCCACCACTTGGACACCCCCACCCCTTGGACAACCCCCCCACCCTCATTTACACCCAAACGACCCCTTGGACAGCCCCAAACACACCTTGGACACCCCTCCCATATCCCTTGGACACCCCCCACCCCTTGGACACCCCCACCCTCATTTACACCCCCCGACCCCTAGGACAGCCCCAAACACACCTTGGACACCCCTCCCATATCCCTTGGACACCCCCCAAACACCCACCCACCCCCTTGGAACCTCTCCCCCCATACCAAAATCCAGACCAGAAAAACCATCAACAGTAGACCAAAACAAGAAGTAGAGAAAATTTAAACATTCACTTATATAACATTCAAAACTTACACTGTCAACTTCAAAAAAAACTAAATCCAACCTAAACGACTACTAAATACACAATTACATTGACAATATTCAAAATTACATTTTACATTACAAACAACTAAAAGTCAATCAAACCTGTAAAATAATTTGACCACTCCACTTGTAAGTGTTTGATATCTTCAGCAGTAAAGGGTTGAGGGTCATCAAAAAGCTACAAAGGAAAAGGATAGTAGTCAACGTGTATAATGAATAAATCAAATTGAAATATTATGAGAAAGAGGAAATCTTACCAGGTCAAAACTCAGAACTGTCCCAGTTGTTATTATTTCATACATAAATCTTAACATGTAATATCTGAATTCGATGATGCCTTGTTGCTCATGACATTTCTGTTTGAATGAGTGTGAATTCAATATATTATTTTTATGTAATAAATCAAAATGTACAAATTATAAATGGATATTTACCTTCGCATGTACATATTTGATCTTGAAATTCCTTTTCTTTGCGCTTTTTCGAAAGTGGACCCATGCCCTGTTAGAAAATAATACGAATGGGGTAAATTTAAAATTCATTATAATATATAAAACTATTGTGAAATTGAAACTTATGTTTCCAATATATTCTTAAAACTTTCTCGCACATCATCATGGAGAGAGCATATCCAATAAAGTGCTTTCTCCCTAGGGCAAAAAACCCCTAACATCCAGTGATCCCTGATAAAACGAAATTTAACGTTAGTGGTTTTTTATGTTAAAAGATAATTAACTCTTTGAGAGGGATGTGTTTCATACCTCTCACAAAAAGGCATCATCCAACACTGTGTGATTACATTGTTTTCAAATCTATCAGCAATATAAATCATTCTTTGTTCCTCATCCAATGCACATGCTTCAGGGGAAATCAATTGTGGGTCCACGAATCCATATACATCTGTCAGCTCATTCCTCTCACAAATTTTATACAGATACCTAATACAAAGCAGACATAAGTATACATTTTTAATAAATATAACACAAGGAAAAGGTGTTAAGACTTACATGATAAAAATTTTCACCACGTTGATGCCCAACTTATCTCCAGTGACAAACTCCATGATACCAGTTTTCATAATCCCCACACTTAGTTCCCGTCCACAGACATGAGCTTCCATTGTAAAGTCATAATGATCCGCCAAAAAATTTGAATATCTTGACAATTTTTCAAGACTGCTAGTATCTGCATCTGATGTCATAGCTATCTGTCTTTGTTGTTGTCTATACAGTATTTCTTTACCTTTGAAGTATTCCGGTAAAAATAAATTGAAATATATATTAGTTTTCAAATGATAAAACATTAATAAAAATATAAAATAAAAGATATAACATCCATACCTCTATGGTAATGAGTCTAAGAAGTCCGGATGGCCAAAGTAAAAAATGGCCGATACTATGTCCAACGGTCGTCACCTCATCTGTAGGTAATGGTATCCGAGCTGATCTATCTATAATATCTTGTACAGTGACACTCTGATTCTCTACCTCTAACTGTTGATGATGAACTGTATCTCCTATACAATATACCATCCCATATGCAACTATATGATGTTGAGGATCATCAACATACAACTCACAATAAGTAGGTAGCTGCGGCGGAGGAGGAGGATCAAAAATGGGGTCTGCAGGCTGAGGTGGGGGAGTGGGAGCTACTGGGAGAGGTGGAGTGGGAGTTGTACCCTGAAATTGTCTTTGCAAGTCTGCAAACATAAACTGCACCGATGCTCTAATCTTGTCCTCCATTTTCGCATTAATATTATGGACTTCAGCCTCCAAGGATTCTATTTTTTTTATAAGCTCCCTCAACGTTAGAAGTTGAGGAACGTGGCAACACTTTTCTTACCGATACACCTGCCGGATATCCTCTTACATGGCCAGGATGTTCGGGCTTTCCCAATGCCACAGATAAAATATCTTCCCTCCCAGATGGTGTAAATGTCCCCTGTGAACTCTGCTCCTCAAGAGAGTCCTGTAATAATTAATTGAACATTTCTATAATGATTGGAAATATATGACGAAAATAGTAAACTTAAATAAATAAAATAGATATCTTACAATCCTCTCAACTACGAGTCTCGATTCTTCCGAAAGATATTTTCCTTTTTTGACCTTCCGAGCTCTTTTCCATTTCTCATGTCTAGATGGAGGGGATGGAGGGGCCACCTCTCCAGAGCTTGAAGACTCAGCTCTTAGTTGTTGAAATTTTTCTGCCATCATTTGTTCTTCCAATAATGCATACCCTCCCCGAGATAAACTATGAGGGTATACATTTTTAGATTGGATCTCTTGATGAGCTTTCCTTGTTTGCTGTAAATTAAGAATAAGTAATCATTAACAAAACAATAATAAGATCATTTATATAAGAAAGCTTATAAAAGTTTACATTGCCCTTACCAAAAATGATTCTTTTCTTCTACTTTCAAAAAATTGTCTCCATGTGTCTTCATCTATAAAAGGATATACACGACATGGATTCTCATGACTCCTATGACCATAAATGAAATCAGATGAGAGGGTTGATTTGAAATCCCTCCATCTCCTAGCAGCCAACGATAAGCATTTATTCCTGACTCCTCCAGTGTCAGGAATATCAAATGTCATCTGATAAAAAAGAGGTTAAAAAGATTATATATACTAGAAACATTTAAAGAACAGTCAAACAATAGAAAAAGATCTTACCAAAATGGTCTCCCACAGTTGAGAAATTATCGCCTTATCCACACTTCTCCAATCATCATAGAGAATGCTTACTTTTCTCTTAGCCTGAGTTGCTACAAAACCCTTAAAATCTTTAGCATTTGGACCTCTAGGAAGATCATCATCATCAAACTCCACGACTATCCTCTCCTCCTTCGTACGGGCAAGTGATAATTTTGGTAAACGTGTGCACCCATGCTTACCAACCTTTGAACTCTTTTTCGTAATAGGAGCATGTGAATGTTCCTCCCCAGATGTATGACCAATATGCTCATCTCCAGAATCATGTGGCTGATCAACTGATTGATCTTTCATTTTCCTTCAAATCAAAAAAACAAACATTAGTTCACAAATATACAAATTCAAATATTGTAATACTACTTAATCAGAAAATAGAAAAGTGTACTAAATTACATAATAGTAAACATTGGTAATATGGTAAGCATGTTAAACAATGATAAACATGGTAAACACAGTATGTTGTACCCCTCTCTCTTGGATTTTAATGATCACAATCACTCTTATTATGTTCTAACTTGTTTTCAAGTGTTTTTGTTGATAGGCAAAATGTTTCCAAGGAGTTGGCCCAAGAAAGCTGAAAAGTGGACTCACTGAGTCCACCGGTCAGCCGGTGTGAGCTCACCGGCCAGCCGGAGGACCCAGGCAGTGGACTTGCCCACTGCCTGGTTTCACCGGCCTGCCGGTGGCTCACCACCGGCCGGCTGGTGGACCAGAGCCTTGCTCTGTCTGGGCCACCGGCCGGCCGCTGGCTCACCACCGGCCGGCCGGTGGACCAGACAGAGAGCCTTCCTCTCTGTCTGGACCACCGGCCAACCGGTGGTACACCACCGGCCCGCCGGTGTGCCCAGGACTTCTCCTCTGTACGGTTTTTATTGTTTTATCATTTTGGTTTGATACATGTTTTAATAAGTAAAAAATTTACAATATCTAACATTATATGAAAAAACTAAATGTAAACAAGAAATAAACATGTGTTACCTGTAATTTTGGAATGTACAATTGAATTGTTTTCCCAAATTCCTTCGTCGTGATCGTTCCTTATGGCACAAACCATGTCTTCCACATACTCATCATTATGTTCTGTTAATCTTTCCATGGAAGTAGGGATCTCACATAAATCAGCATCTTCATCAAATTCATCCTCACCAACATATTGTTTTTTCCCTTGTAAAACAACAGCCCACTGCATATCTGATTGATCTACTACATAGAAAATTTGTTTGGCATGTGTTGCCATTATAAAAGAATCAGCTGTGTCTTCCAATCTATTCAGATTAACAAGTGTCATTCCAAATTCATCGTGTCTGACACTGTTGTTACCGATAAACCATTTACAGTTAAAAACATGAACTTTAATTTTAAAGTAATCAGCCTCCCATATGTCTTCAATCACTCCATAATATTCACTTGATGCCGAAATTGGGTTTCTGTCCTTAGCACTCGAAAAATGCATTGCTTCTGCAAACACCAATACACCGCTATTTTGAATTTCACTTCTGTTGTCCTGAGCTTTCGTATGAAATGTATAGCCATTAATGTCATAAGCGGACCATGTTATCACATTTAAAGATGGACCACCCACTATCCATTTTAATGTCTCTGATACATTTGATCTACCAAGAAAGGTCTTTTTAAACCATGGAAAAAAAGTTTTGTTGTGCTCATTCAAAATCCACATTTCTTTCTTCTTTGGATGACATTGTTTCAACTCATTAATATGCAATGTGATATACGGTTGAACATCAGCTATGTTATTCAAGATGTATGATTCTAACTTCTTCATCTGTTCAGTTGACAGTGATTTGACTTTCAAGCCACGAATCCCCTTTCCCTCATTATTAACCCGTTCATGGAAAGATGGAGGCAAACCTATGTGTTGCGCCGTAGCCAAGTAGCTCGTACAAAACTCTTCTACCTCCTCAGAAATATACTTTTCAATAATGGAGGCTTCAGGTCGATATGGATTTTTAACATATCCCTTTAATATTTTCATATACCTTTCAAAAGGATACATCCAACGAAGATATACAGGTCCACAAAGCTTTATTTCTCGAACCAGATGAATCATTAAACGCACCATCATATCAAAAAAAGTTGGAGGAAAATACATTTCCAAATGACAAAGTATAAAAATTGCATCCTTTTCCAAAATGTTCAAAGCATTCACATCAATCGTCTTGTAACAAATTGAATTGAAAAAATAACACAACCTCATTATAGTCTTTCTGACACGGATGGGCAATATTCCACGCAGTGCAACTAGTAGAATTTGTTGCATCATGACGTGACAATCATGTGATTTCATACCTATCAACTTCAAGACTTTCAATGAGACAAAATTTTTTACATTTGAAGAATAACCTTGAGGCACTTTGATATCATGAAGACACTGACAGAAGCTACTTTTCTCCCTCTTCGATAATGTATGACAAGCCGGGGGAAGAAATGTTCGTCTTCCTTTAGGAGTGGGAGCTAACTCCAAACGTATCCCCATTGATAGTAGGTCTAACCTTGCATTCAACCCATCTTTTGTCTTTCCTTTAATATCTAGAAATGTTCCGATCAAAGAATCACAGATATTCTTCTCCACGTGCATGACATCAATATTATGTTTGACTTCATGATACCTCCAATATGGTAGCTCAAAAAATATTGACCTTTTCTTCCAAATATGTCTATCATTACCAGATTTCTGTGTCTTTCCCAATGTCACATCAAGGTTTTTCACCCTCTCAGAATACAAATCTGGGGATAAAGGTTTTGGAGCAGTATCAAATTCTTGTGAGCCATTGAATGACTTTTTTAGTCTTCTATAAGGGTGATCCATAGGCAAAAACTTTCGATGACCCATGTACACTGTTTTCCTCCCATGATGCAATTGACAATATGACGTCTGTTGTTCGCAAAATGGACATGCTTTATGCCCTTTAACACTGTATCCAGACAAATTTCCATATGCTGGGAAGTCATTTATAGTGAATAGAAGCACTGCATGCAGTTGAAAATATTCCATTTTATAAGAATCATACACCCTAATACCATCAGCCCATAACAGTTTCAAATCATCAATCAACGGTGACAAGTATACATCAATATCATTGCCGGGTTGCTTTGGACCAGAGATCATGATACTCAACATGACATATTTGCGCTTCATACAAACTTCAGGAGAGAGGTTGTAAATTACCAATAAAACAGGCCATGAACTATGTGTGCTACTAAGGGTTCGGTATGGATTCATTCCATCTGTGCACAAGCCTAGTCTCAGATTTCTAATTTCATTTCCAAATGTAGGGTACTGGGCATCAATTTTCTTCCATTGTGGACAATCAGCCGGATGACGTATTTTTCCATCACATACCCGCTCATCAGCATGCCATCTTAACCTTTTTGCATCATGTGAATTAGCAAATAAACGTTTGAAATGAGGAATTATAGAAAGATACCAAAATACCTTTGAAGGGAGCTTTGTAATCTCTACATCAGCTTGTGATTTTTCTTTCACCTTATACCGTGTTGTCCCACATTTAGGACACTCTTTCAGAAATTCATATTCCTTCCTATATATAATGCAGTCATTCGGACATGCATGTATTTTCTTGTATCCCAATCCCACCAGGAATAATATTTTTTTGGCCTTATAATGTGAATCTGGAAGATCGTTATCTTTTGGAAGAATGTCTTTCATCAATTGTAGCAGCTCTGTAAAACTTCTGTCACTCCATCCATGTTTCGCCTTCAGGTTAATCAATCTTAACACCGCTGACAAAACCGTAAAATCTGTACATCTAGGATATAATGGTTTTTCGGCATCACCATATAGACGTGCAACTGTCGGTTCTATCTCAATTTGTTCTGCTACAATATCGCGAATCATTTCTTCAATTCCATCGGAGTTACCATCTTGCGATTCATTATCATCAGTGACATTCTGTCCAGTTTCGCCATGCCAAATCCAAGGGTTGTAACTCGGATTGAAACCATGAAAAATCAGATGATCTTTTATCTCTCTACTTTTCAACTTCTTCATATTCAGACATTTCAGGCATGGACAGAAAAAAATGTCACTACTTGGAACATTTCGTTTAGCAAATTCCAAAAAGGCATCAACACCTTCCTCATATTCATTGCTCATTCGATGTGCCGTAATCCAACTTCGAATCATTATTACCTATAACAAATAACAACAATATATATATTTTTTAGATAAGACAAATATATGTTTATATGAAAAAATCATAATTTGAATGTAAACAATTTTGAAATATAAAACAAATCGATGTGTATTTAAAAAAATATGCTTGAATATTATTTTTTAAACAAAATATAGTAAGATATAACACCCCCCCTGGACACCCCCCCGCCCCTCCTGGACACCACCCCCACCCCCTACCCCCTTGGACACCCCCCTGGACATCCCCCAACCCTCTGGACAACCCCCCCACCCACCCGGACAACCCCAAATACCCTCTGGAGAGGCCGCCACACCCACCCATCCCCTTGGACACCACCCTGGACACCCCCCGACCCCTCTGGACAGCCCCCGACCCCTCTAGAAAGCACCCCCACCCCTCCTGGACACAACCCCCCACCCCCGACCTGCTTGGACACCCCCTGGACACCCCCAACCCTCTGGACAGCCCCCCCACCCCTCCTAAACACCACCCCCACCCCCTACCCCCTTGGACACCCCCCTGGACAACCCCCAACACCCACCCACACCCTTGGACAGCCCCCCACACCCACCCACCCCCTTGTAAACCCACCTGGACACCCCCCGACCCCTTTGGACAGCCCCCCGCCCCTCCTGGACACCACCCCCCCACCCCCTACCCCCCTTGGACACCCCTGGACATCCCCCAACCCTCTGGACAGCCCCCCCACCCACCCGGACAACCCCAAATACCCTCTGGAGAGGCCGCCACCCACTTGGATAGCCCCCACACCCATCCAACCCCTTGGACACCCCCCTGGACACCCCACCGACCCCTCTGGACAGGCCGCCACCCCCTTGGACAGCTCCCCACACCCACCCATCCCCTTGGACACCACCCTGGACACCCCCGACCCCTCTGGACAGCCCCCGACCCCTCTAGAAAGCACCCCACCCCTCCTGGACACAACCCCCCACCCCCGACCTGCTTGGACACCCCCCTGGACACCCCCAACCCTCTGGACAGCCCCCCCACCCTCCTAAACACCACCCCACCCCTACCCCCTTGGACACCCCCCCTGGACACCCCCCAACACCCACCCACACCCTTGGACAGCCCCCCACACCCACCCACCCCCTTGTAAACCCCCCTGGACACCCCCCGACCCCTCTGGACAGCCCCCCACCCCTCCTGGACACCACCCCCCACACCCTACCCCCTTGGACACCCCCCTGGACACCCCCCAACCCTCTTGATAGCCCTCCCACCCTCTGGAATCACTGAAAATTTACCATAACCAGAAGTTGGGCCATTCAAAGAATGTTTTTAGGTGTGGAGGAAGAACTGAGTTTCAATAGATAGAGAAGGAACTCGACATTAGGTTGTCTATTCTAGGTGTGGATTTGAAGGAGTTAATGTTTGTTCAGTGACCCAAGAGATTGAATCCGAAATTCAGATGTTGTGCCATTTTCTCATGATGAGGATGAATAATTGGTGGGGTTTGACTTTTAAATGCAGAGCTTAGCAGACCATCATATTTTCTATAGATCAGTAAAAGATGTTAGCATCGAACATAAGGCTTAAGGGATGCTTTCAGATCCAAATATGTATGTTGATGGATGCAATGGATCTAGTAGAGGTTCTAGAAAGAATGGTGGTTTTATTTGTTTAGGATAAGTAGTGAAGAAAAAACTAGTTAATTTTTTACTTGCTGAAAAGAGGGTATCTAACATTTTTAACATGCCGAGGGGAAATCTGGCGAGTCCTCCTCGTAAAACTTTGTTTGCAGGGGGTGAAAATGGTGATGTGATCCCAAATCCATGCACCTATGCCATGGTTGTGTGTGATAGAGTAGTAACAACTGTAAAAGGGAAACCCATCCAAATGGACACGCCCCAACCCTCTCGGGGATTTATAGAAAACGATGAAAAATTAGTGAAATCATAAAATTAGTCAATATTTCAAGACGAACTAATAGATCTAGGGATGATAAATAAGATTATGGTGCCAAAACAAGTTAAAAGGGTTCGCAATCAAAGAATCTTAGCTAGTTTCAACAAAAAAATCACAACACATATATATATACTATCCGCGAAAAAAAAAACGAACGAGTGGGAGGATTACCTGAGTGCTCCGAGTTTAGATGATTGATCCGAGGAGATTAAATATGAGAAACGATGATCGCAAAACGAATCTAAACCAACGAAATGGACGAGCCGATTCGGGTTTACGCGCGAGAGAGACGAGTCGCGACTGTCGAAGGTAAACTCGCGAATGACAATCCACGGGTCTGGGTAAATTTTTAAATGAGTTATCACGTCGGTTATTCAATAACCGACGTTATAATTTTTTTAAAAACATTTATAACGTCGGTTATTGAATAACCGACGTAAAAACCTTCCTCCGATTCTTTTTTACGTCGGTTATTTTATAAACGACGTTATAAAGGGCTCAGAATCCGCGTTTTTTTACGTCGGTTATTCCATAACCGACGTCAAAAACATCTGCGGATTCTTTTTTTACGTCGGTTATTAAATAACCAATGTAAAAAACCTCGTTTTACATATTATGACGTCGGTTTTATATAACCGACGTAAAAAATGGTGACGTAAAAAACGTTTTCTGCACTAGTGTATCATCATTTCACTGGTTATCTTGGTTTGAGTTTTATTATTATGATTTTTATCATCATATTCTTTCACTGGTTTTTCTTCTCATTTGTAACATATTATCTAGTAGTTACCCAATAAGTCACCATTGGAAAATAAAAACAATGAGTGACTTGAGTAATCAATGTAAATACCAATAGTTGCTGAGTCAAGTAACTATTAGAAAAAATGGTGTCTAATGAGTAACCATTGGAACCCAATGGTGGGTTACTATCCAACTACATGAAATTCATGGTGTCTCATATTACACACCCTTGAAAATAAATAATTTTTTATCCTTTCCACTTGTTTTTTTCCTACCTATTGTGAAATCCCATGGCATGTGTTTCTTTATCCTCTATCAAGATATGTTCTATATCCATTAGTTTTATATAGTATTTATTATTGTTTTATTTTGTTTTATTCATTTATTAGAAGATAATTTCTTAAATTTTCTATCTCTTTTGCAGCATATTCTTCATGAATTTATTTTATTTTTATTATTTTTTTATTTTGTTTTAATTAAAGAATATTAATTTTTTAATGATATTCATTAATCATATTGTTTGAAAAGATTAGTTGATTTATACATCTGTAGATTTTTTAATTCTATTTTAAGTAGATTATAATTAATTTGTATTTAATTGTAAATATATATTTATTTATATTATTTGGAAATTAATTTAAATGTGATACCATTAAATACATCCTATGATACGTCATGATTCACAGTTGGAAATTTCCAATGGTGAATCATTCGTCACCATGGGATATCTAATAGTAGAAATATTTTTATTGCTTCCCATGAAGCCTTTTATTTAATATTTTCCTAACATAATTATTATTTTATAAGGATAAATTTATTTTTTCTAGAATATTAGAATAGTATGTCATGTTCTATTTAGACATTGTTGGACTTTTTCAACGGCATGTCATTCTCCGCCACTCTCGGATTTAATGATCAGGTTATTAGTCAACACCAACAACTTTAAGCTACCATTAGATAAAGTTTTATGTGTCAAAAATTTTATTTCTTATTTCAGTTGACCTTATTCAATTTTTTTAATTTCAAATATTCTATTCTTTAAGATTGAAATAAAATTTTAAGGAGTTTGAAAATCAATTTTATCATTATTTTATGAACTCTTATTTATATATTTTGAAGTTTATGTCTTGCTCTAATTTTCTGTATTTTTTTATGAATAATATACATGATTATATTTTTAATTCACTAATTTTAAAATTGTAAAATTATTACTATCTCTAAACATAGTTTTTAATTTTTTATGTTAATATTTCATGAATAAATAAAAATAAAAATAAAAATTTTATGTTATTTAGTGAGGATTTATCATAAAAAGGTACCAGTAATTTTATTACAATGTCATGCACTTAGAAGTTTTGGGAAGATATTTGATATGTACATTCTACTTATAGATATGAAAATTTAAATATTTTTCTCTGAAAAGAAAACGTTTGAGGGGAAGTATAAACCCAAAATTATTACATGGTGAAAAAATATTCAAATCACATAGAAAATTATCAAGCTATTGTAGAAATGCTTCAAATAATTTTAATTACTCACCCTAGGTAAACTCCATGTGATAGAGGTTACCTTCATTTTAGAATCATATTTGATGTGGGACTATAAGTTGTAGGACAATCTATCCAATATCTTTATATATTCCTCCTAATTTATTTCACTCTGTTGATTCCAAATGACAATATCTTATCTAGATTGTTTATGAAATAAATTTTCTAATCATTATGGTCAAATCAGATTGATATCTCTTAAAATATTTTAGAATAATCATTTGAAATATTAATATCATAATCATACTCCAAAATATCTTCCATTGAATCCAATAGAAGTATCTTATCATAATCCCAGTTTCATGTCACCTTTCATTACACCATCCCAGGCCTCCGGTTCTAACAAGTGGTAAGGATTTTATAACATGTCAACTTACATCCCATAAACATTATCACTAACTAACTTCTCAATAGTAGGTGATTTCTGATAATAAATTACTAGATCATCTTTATCACATGATACATTATTATAAGAAGGTGATTCTGGATAAGAACCCACTAGATTCATCCGTTCCTCTACCTCTGTCTTCTTCAGTTTTTATGCTAATTTAGTGACCAATGGCTTCATAGGATTGGATTAGTCCTTCTTGGATAATATTGTTTTCATTTTATTAAATATAAATTTTCTAAAATAAACATTCCCATGTATCCCCTTCATCATGCCATACTCATCCACCGTTATTTTATGTGAATCATGCTCACACATTGATGCTGAGTACGTGTTAGAATCAATATACTTTTGTTGAATACCCCCCAAATGTGAATGAAATAGAATTCTTCTTATTAAATCATATAATGATATAATTCCACCTTTCACAATCAATATCCTACCTCTCATTGTCATCCATATCCGAACCTAGAACATCTGATCCTTCAAAATGATTGTTCAAATTAAGAAACTGAGTTATCCTTATTATTAATGATCGATTCTCCACATTCACCGCATCGTCCCATGAATCAGTGGTTCCCAAATTTAAACCACTATTCTCTTTGATATACATGGAAGAATAATCATCATTGCACATATCCTCTTTCAATGCAGCATTTCATGCATGAGTTCTAGGATAGAGCATTGCCTCTATTTTCTCCACCATGTGTGTTGTTTTATTGGATGGATTTGTTTGATGTCCCCTCCCTTTTTTATAGGAAATTTCACCACCTTAATATCATTTCTATATGTAGTTTGAGTTGAAACTACATTTTTAGAATAATAAATGGCCATACTAGAAGAATTCAAATCAGGAACACACGAACCTGAATTAGGAAGTAGAAAAGGATTACCACAAGGTAAAATTTTTCCCACTCATTTATAAACTTTGAGTCATGAGATGATTGTGCCTCTATCGAATAGAGATGAATCCCATGCTATGAAAGTTCCAAATTAATTCATAATGAGAAAAAGTCAAATGAATCATTATATAACAATAATTTTCAGTCTCAGAGTTCTTCCTCCTCTATGGTCCACACAGATTCAACTGGGGGATTTGAGAGGTAAAATTCCATGTAAATAAGATCTGAAAAGGTGTGTAAGAGGGATCAATAGTGGTTATCAACTACCATAATTTAATAATGTGGTTTCCTAGAATTTTTATAATAGAGGGGTTTTGGATGGAATAATGTATTCTTGGGAAACTAACCCAGATTGGCATGGTGGATTTATACTACTTCCAATAGAAATCATATCCCAATATGAAGATGATGAAATGCGAACCATCCTAGTACTGTTTTTCATTAGACCAAGAATAATAATGACAATCCACATTAGAAAAATGGAAAGGAATGTGATGGGGGTCTAGAAACTTGATGGTGAATCACTCTTTCAGAATCCAGGTGTTGTTGATGAAATTGTCAAAGTAGTTGACTAAAAAAAGACTTCTGAAAAAAAGAGAGACCAGGGAGAGACCACATAGGGACAATGGTTTAGATAATTATACTATATGTATAGGGGAAGTACATGGGTACTGAGTTACCAAAATGGTACCTTTTGACAAATGTGGTTGGGAGAATAATTAGGTTACAGAGGTGGGTTGGTAAATCGAGAGAAGATTGGAGAATCCCATCCCTTCCATAAAGAAGAGAGGGAAGATGGATAAGTTGTTATAGCGATCCAATGTGGAGCACTAGGGTTCCATCACAGTTGGGAGTTTGAAGTGATAGCTTGATTCAACAACTTCTTCATCGATCTCAATTTTAATAATCTGAGAGATCTTTTTAAGGAATAAAATAAATCATAATGCAGATTTATTTATTTAGACCACTTATAATACATATTTTTCATATGAAAGTCATAATTTTTCACTATAATGCGTGAATTATTTACTATTTTTATAATCACCACTGTAAGTTATTTTCATAATATGATCCTTCCAAGTGATAAATAATTTTTGATCATAAAAATCTTTTAAAATAATATCATATTCTAATTTACCTATATTTTTTTATTCATGTAATAGTTTTCTTTTTTATTGTAATTTATTATTTCAAGTTTATGTTTTTCAATTCAAAAGAATGTGTTCATTTTTCTTTGTAGTCATTTTAACTCTTATTTGTATGTAAGGGTCGGGAATATTAATCACAACCCATATAATCAGACACGGATGGTCTCTTGTATGAAGACTAGGTTTTTCTTCCAAGTTTATTAAGAGGAAATGTCTATAAAAATTAAGTCACATCATTATAATTGTGTTTATTTGTTGGTACTAGTACACTAGAGGAGTAGATGATATTGATGTTTGGAATATGATTTTTTTATAAGAACCGCTGAAAAAAATCATTCAATTTTTATTTCTACTTTATGTCAACTCAAGAACACTAAACTCACTAGAGATTAATATTTTATAAACTATGATTGTTTTTTTATTTTAAATTTTAATGATACCATTCACCACACCCAAGTTATATTTTCCTCCAGTAATGATCTAATAATGGATTCTGAGTATAAAATGTGTAAAATGAATTTCAATAGTTCTCTGTGGGTTCAAAAAGCATTAGAGGTGGTTTGGGTTCTTTCAAAAGAAAACAAGATGATTATTTTTAACTAGACACATTCACATCATGAATGGTTTAGATGATTAAAACTATTTCTAATAAAATTATATGAGATAGTTCATATTGTGAATATTTACACATTGTAAAACTAGTTCATGTATTGAAAGAGTTGATCGTGGTTATTTTAACTTGAGGATATTGTTTTTTGGTGTATCTAATAAATTGAAAAACTCACATCCCGAAAAGAGTTAAAACCATGAAAATATCAAGACCAGTTGTCTGAAACCATAATATTATTATGATTTATTTTTCATACCCTATTCATCCTTCACTCTCAAACCCTTGGGAAAATTCTAGAAATTTTGTTTCAATTCCTTCCCTTCCATACATATCAATCTACAATTTTTTTCCCATTTATATTATAATAATCTTCCCATTTGTTACATATTTTTTTACCTATTTACGGTGTTTATTTGATCTACCGATAATGTTCAGTAGTCTAGAACAAAACCATATTTGTATGTTTCTAATTAATTATGTATATGAAATATTATGAAATTATGCTAAAAAAATGTGTGTGTTAACTAAAAAAATAATGGGTAAAGGTAATAATGTTTTTGGAATAATCCTTGGATCCCATAGGCTCCAATAGTATTGAGACCTGGCTTGTGACTAATTGTAGGGAGATCCAACCATTAAACAATAATGAACTAGTTATTGGATTAAATCATGATTTAGAATGACATGATATCTTAGGTAATTATTGAGATAGTATCACATGGAAAAGAGAATAATTTTATTATTGAAATAACTAGTGATACATTTTTAGGTCACAGTTTCATACACTGGACTTATAACCACTTAATATATCATTTTTTAAATGAAAGGGTTATTGAATGATTAATGGTCATTGGATTAATTGTATATTATGGATCAAGATGTTATATTTTGTTATTCATACTATTATGGCCAATGTTGTGTTTCATGCTCTAATTCTTGTAGGGTCTATCTCGGTTATAATTTAATGCTTATATAGTGGGATTATATTTGTTTCATGATTTAATTTTTCTATGGATTTTCTTGATTAAGCTAAATTTTTTATATAAAGTGCATGGATCATTTTTGGTTAAATTTGTATATACACAGCTTGGCCCAGTTATGATGTAATTCTTATAGAGGGAATATACAATTTATGTTGTATTTCTTATAGGGGTTGTCTTAGTTATTATATAATTATTATATAGAGGGTATTCTCTATCGGGATAAAAAGATTATAAAGAGAGATCTTTCCTAGTTAGATGATTATAACATAGACTTGTGGTTCCAGTTTCAATGGTAATGATACATTATATAAAATATTCTTGAATAGTGGAGATGTTTGATTGATTGTGGTATTTTATTAATTGATTAATTATTACTTATATTTAATGCTTCATTACATGCACTTACTCTCAGTGTAGTTTTTTTTGACATAGTGGTGTCGACCTATTGAGTTTTACTAATGTCCTATTTATGTCATCATTGCGTACTAGATATAATTTCATATATTTATGTTTAGAAAATTCCAATTACATTGTTGTAGATTGTTTCTTATTGTGTGGGATGGATATTTGATATGGGACCTATGTGGGGTTTAGGGTCAGGGTATTTTGAGTTTATTTACATCATCTTGTTAATTTATCTGTATGACTTCCATAACTTCATTTAGTTAAATAATATACGAAAATTACATGGTTTGGTTTATTTTTTTTAAAAGGTACATTGTTTATCTTCATGTTTTATGATGAACTGTTTCCTCTATTTCAATTACTATCATATATATTTTTTCTATTGTTTTGTAACTCTATACTAGGGTGTGTATATTATCCCTACGATGTTCTCTTAACCCCCGCTACTAGTCAACATCCTTTTTCTTATGGGGTGGTGCACTTGAGGTCCTGTAAGGATCATAATTTGGCCATGTGAGAGAGTTTCATTTCATGGGATGATAAATTACTTCATAGTGGGAAGGGTACTTTCCTAAAGAATATTTTCAATGAATTTTTAATTTTATTTATATTCATCATTGAAAAAAATCATGAGGTTGATTATGCACCACTAAGGATATTTTGTAATGATAACGACCTAATTCATTCTCTAGATGGATTGTGGTTTTCTCTATGTAATTATTACAAAACCTATTTATTTTCTAAAGGTTAATAATATTATGAAAATTTAAATAGTTAGTACTACATTCTTTATGATGAAACTAAATCTTAATGTACCTTATTCATGTTAAGGTTTATAGAAACTGTTTATGATGATTGGTGGTTCCTTTATAAACAGGGTTAGGTGGATCTATTATTAACCAAAGATAGTTGTTAATGTTATAAAACAAGGATGGGTGGGTAAATTATAGACCTTATAGAATTGTCTAAAGAGATAAAGTTATCAAATTATAAGTTTCTCCTAAAATATTATTATAATTTACCATGTAGGTTATTCCATTTGTTGGAGTGATTTCCAGAGTGAAATGATAATGTCGCTCCAAGATACCCAAAGGTTTTATTTATTATTGATGTAATATTTATATATTTATTTTGATCTAGATTGATCTCACATAGCATGTGCTTATTTATTTTTTATGAATATTTCTATTGTGAAATTATTATTCCATGATAGTTATTTAATGATCAATGTTTTGATATTTGTGAATATGTTATGTTATACTCATTTTCATTGATTATGTCAGCGTACCCTTATGGTCATCATATTATCACCAAAATTAATCAATTTTTAGTGATTTTTTTCCGTGCTAAATTTTTGAGTCCAAACATGTTGTGATTTACATAAACCAAATTTATTAATAATTATATTAATTTAATTATAATGAGAAATGATTCGCATGATATGAATTCTATAGGAGATGTTGATGTCTTAATATAGAAAATAAAGGCTATGTATAGTGGAAAAAATACTTATCTGATGAAATGGGTAATTGTAATGACACAAACATTTTAATAATATTCGTTTCATGATTTTCTTTTGTACTGAAAAAATATATATTTTTATTAATAATGTGAGTATAATTAAAATGAGACGGTTGTGTTTCGACTATTATATGACCATTGTTCAGTATGACCATTGGTTAGTATGACCGTTGGTTAGTATGACCATTTGAAAATATACCCTTAACATTAATATTAGTGATTATAAATATAAATGATAATGGATATTATTTCCTAAAGAAGAGTTGATGGACTCATCTAGTAGACTCGTGCCATACGATACCCATTTTTTAGAGATTGGGATGGAGGTGGAATCACTGGGCTTCGCTTTAGCCCAAGGTCAAGCAGAACATCAACATATTATGATGCAAAAAATCACTTATGAGAGATGACCAAGTTGATTTAAATCCCCACACGGGAAATGTTGTCTGAGCCAACCCGAGTTTTTATCACCATTTCACACCTTACCCTTAGGTCCTATTCTGGCATTCTAAGGGGTTATATAATGAGGCCTTAGTTACTTTTTTGTAATCCATTGGTATAAAAATCTTTATTACATAATTCCAACTTTAGGAATAGTTTTTCATAATATATTATATGTTTAATTCAGAAAAATTGGGTAAATTGATTTTAGAAGTAAAACAATTGTACATTTTAGAGATATTTCATATATAGAGAATTATTATGGTAAGATAAACATCATTTTTGAATTTCAAATGTCAATAATAACCTTGCATGAATTTTTAGAAGTTTTCTAAGAAGATTCAGGTTTTTGAATAATTTATTTATGAATAGTTTTTAATGAATAGTAATAACATATTTTATTTTTATATAACGTTTTCTGTGAAATGATTTTCAAAAATCTGACATATATAGGTTTAATTAGGGTGAAAAATGTGGTTCAATAAGATGGAAATAAATTTTCGGTGAATAGAAAGATTACATGTTTGAATAGTAACTTTACCCTTATGAATGGTAATTTTACCAATGTAATAGTAATATCACCTTAGGAGTTATAAATATGTTTTAGTCATCTTACGTGGTAATGTGATATAATTATACCATAGTGTAATTAAATATTTTTTTTTGAAATTAGTAGTGAATTATTAGTATTTTATTTATTTTATTTATTTTAAAATGAAATTAATTTTTATAAAATGTATTTCTATTTTGGATTCTACATGTAAATTAATGGTTTGGGTGAATTTTTGGCATTTTTGGGAAATAGATGAATTTTTAGTGAATAGTTAAAATACAGTTTCCAGATTTTAGTAAGTTTAATGACATAATTAATGATGTAAAAATTATGTAATAATTTTGGTCAACTATTGAGTAATAAAATATTTTATGAGGTGTACCAAGTGGCCAATACTATGGGAAAGTATCATTATAAATCCCAATATTTTTCAAATACCACTAATTAGGTGTCCCTTAAAAATTAATAAAATATTACCTCAGTTTTTCTATAAATACCAACCCATTAATTCATTAAATTCTTTCAAAATTACTTATAAATGAGGATATTGTATTTTTACTTTCCATAGAGTCCTCTCAATATGCCCTGATGTCCCCCAAGGTCCCAAACATTGAGTTTTTGATGTTACTCTTCAAGGTAAGAGATCCTTTCTCCCTCCACTTTTAGTCAAGACTTATTTCATGTTATGTCGTTAAAATTTCCATTTTATTATGTTGGGGTATGTCATTATATATTATTATTGCAATAAATTATATTTCAAAATTATGTGATACCCTTTCCACTCTCATCAACCGATTTTTTACATTTTTAAGCGACACCATTATGATGCTGAATTTTTATAAGGGAATTTGAAATTTCTTTTTATCATTCAAATTATCTTCTATGTGGTATTTCTTTCATGTTTCTATACCATGTTGTTATTTAAATTTTTTCCCTCTAATATAATTTGTGTCATTTATGGATCGAAGAACCTTATACCCTATCTTTTTAATGTTTTCTAAACCATGTTGCATAGCCCTTATGCTGTAGAAATTTCGTCACCAAATATCTCTCTTTTTCTCAAGAAATTCTATTAATTTATTTATGTGAATAGACAAACATATTTAATTTCCAAGGGAATTCACCATGACATAAAAATTATATATTTTATTATGGAATTGACATATATAAAACCCACATCCCCTTTCCTTGGGTTATAAATGACACAAAGATCTTCTTTTAAGCACTTTCTAGAACGTCACGATTTTGATATGAAACACATTAATTTTATTCTCTTTTTGTTATTTATGAAATGTTTTATAATGATATATGTGATTAACATGAACATATATACATATTATGGATTCTCATTGATATCACTGTAATGCATAGAGTAATATAATTAATCACTTGTGATGAATTTTTTTTGATACCTTGGTGAATAACCTTACTAATTTTTATGACACCGTAGTGATGGACCACAGTTATATTCTAATAATGTATAAATTAAAAATTTTAGACACATTTTCAAGTTATGATTAATTTATTGTTATTATTATATGACTCTTTCTCATGCTTTTATGATATTCTTCATGTTGTTATTTCTATCCCTCAGGTTCACATGTTAATTTTTTCACTTGTTTTCTTTATAGGGCCTTCTGCCCACCCTTTATTTTGATGTATTTCCCTAGGTTATGGGATGTAGTAATTGTAAACAGGAATAAAATTACATGAATCCTTTAGAGAGGGTTAAAATAATTTTATATGTTGATAAATATTATGATCATTTTTTTCTAACACATTAAACATTAATGATCCTCTATTTGCAATGTAAGGAAATATTATGTAATTAGAAGGAGGGATGCCAT
This sequence comes from Viscum album, assembly GCA_963277665.1. Lineage (NCBI taxonomy): Eukaryota > Viridiplantae > Streptophyta > Magnoliopsida > Santalales > Viscaceae > Viscum > Viscum album. The sequence continues at coordinate 1,072,357,266 of OY728164.1, forward strand.
AGTAATGTTATGTAATTATTTAAAATAATTATATTAAATTCTAAACCTATAAGGTCCATGTGGAATTAAGTGATCCAATATTTCATTTTCATTTTTTTTAATTTGGATGATTGAAATTGGGCCCTATTTATCATTATCAAAGTCCAAAATGTAATGTATATTTTTTTAGCATAAAAATGGTAGTGTAGTTTTGGGGATGTTAATATTGATATAAATGAGAAGTTTATATAAATTTATTTATTTGGATGTTTTTGTGTGAGGTTAATGTAATAGTTATGGATGATAATAGAGGTTTATAAGATTAATGATTATCATAATATTAAAGGAACAGACACCACCTCTGATGTTTTAAGTGATTGTATATTTAGGATATTTTAATCATTTATTGTGTTTTAGTAAGAAAATACTATTATGTTTTTAACAAACATATCATTATGTATATTATTTCATATAATGTTAATGAGATTTATATATTCACAGTGGTAAAATAGTGATTAATTGATAATGCGATATTTGTAGACATTTTTATGGGTAATCAATGGATTAGCTTTCTATTTACCATAAAAATATTATTCATGATTTATTAGTGAATTTTACTACATTATGATTTTAAATAGTTATTTATCATGGTCAATAATTGATTGTTTGGGTATATTTCACTTGGATGAGGTATATGTAACCATTATGTATTAAATGTGATTTAACATGAAGGATTATTTTTGAATAATAATATAACAATTTTGGTGATTTATGATGATTGGAATGAGATAATATTTGAGGTTGAAACATTCATTAATGGTGATGTAACATAGGTTAATTGGGATATATTATTATTTATTAATTGGATGATCATTGGTGAACCTTTAGTGTTATTGTGTAAATTTTTTAGTTTAATATATTATTTCATCATATGAATTGTTCATCATTTTTGGTATTATATTACCATATAATAACCATTTTAGCTTTGGTTAAAATCTAATGATAGGAGTAATATCTTATTATCCTTCCCATGGATAAAATGATATGTTGATTTTTGGGTTTTGTGGTCATTAAAATTATCATTATGATACAATTTAATATCATCCATGTTGTATGACACTCTCCATCACTATTAAAACATTAAAATATTTTACATCTCCATATTCTATTTCCCCAATAATTTTATCCTATTGGGAAACCAAGTCATGCATTATTCTAGATGACCTGCATATTTACCTTTTCCACTTTTCATATAGATCATTTATCTAACATTTTTATGATGCATGTTTTTAGAATATGTATTTTCAAATGTCAAACCCTTGATTACCTAGATCAAGTTAAAATTAGGAGTATCAACTATATAAAATTTTTAATTTAATATATTGAGATTTAAAATAAACACTATGTTTGATAGCATATAAAAAACACCAACTGGATTAATAATATAATATAATATTAATATTTAAGTGTTATAGTTAACTTATAAATTAAATTAGAGTGTATAAATAGTAATAAACTCATTATGAAATATATATACACTTCATAATAAATATATTTTTTATTAATGATAAATAATTAAGCTCTAATTTTTTTTCACAATGTCAGTTTATTTTTAAAAAATATATCTTCTTCAAAATAAATTTATTACATTTATTGTATCATAATATAATTAATTTATTCAAAATTATGAAAATTTTAATTTATTAAAATTATATAATTTTTTAATTCCTCAGGTAAATATTACTTTGGGGTTAATTTTTTAATAATTTTTTGAAAATATTTATTTTTCCAGGAAATGCGAAAAATAATAATTTATAATAAAAAATATGTTTTCTTTTCCTATACGTAAAAGGTAACAATATATTTCATATTATATTTAAAATTTAATTACATAAATTTGATAAATTATAGAACATTATCAATTTTTTGAATCAAAATTGTACTTATATTTGGAATAAGAACATGTTGTAAATTTAAAAAGTGTTTCTACAGAAAATTGATTTTCATTAAATTTTACACGGTTAGTTTTAAATTAAATTCTTCTGCATATATTAATTTAATTTGATAAAATGGAATACCTATTTTAAATGATAATAATTTATATTATTTAATAATCTAAACTCAACGTTTTAGTCAATAATAATTTTAACCATAGTAAAATTTTATTCCCATGGGACATGAAACATTAATTAATTATGCTTAAAGAAAATGTGATAAGGCTTAAAAATCATTAAAATTATTCCTAAATTTAATTTTATTATTATATTTTTCCCATAATAATCCAAACATTGAAAATATTATATATATATTTATTTATCTTTTAATTTTATACATACAATACATAAGTAAAAGATGATGTCCAAAATGTCACTTTCCACTTTTAATATTTACAATATTTTATGACATGGATGAAAAAACAAATGTTTATTTATAAATGTTAAATATAAATTTTAATGAATTATTTTATCATTTTTTTAAATAGTGATTAAATTATTTGCATAAATCTTTATGTCACACCAACATTATTCTTTTTATTATAGTATAAAAATACAGTAAATGATTTTCAAAAACCATACATTAATACTCCGGTGCGTTAAAAACTCCCAAGAATATCCAAGATAAAGAAAACACATTATATATGTGTTAAATGTTTAAAATATAATTCCAATGTTTTCATATTGTTTTCATATATTAATTATATGAAAATATCATAAAATGACATAAATAGATTTTATGTTAAATAATATTTTATTAGATTATTGAAAAATTATAAATATATAATCACAAGACAATTTAAATGATAAATTTTCAGAAATATCATTCCTTTCAATTTTTGGGTAAACTAATGACATATATTTAATTTTATCACTCATTAATATTTAAAAATTCATTACCATTGTTAAGGGTAACATTGGTCAACCAAGGAGAAAAAAATTTATATAATTGTATAGATGATATATAAAAATAAAAAAAATTATTTTATCATTATAATAATATCATATCATCATTTTATTTTAATTCATTCCAATTTTTGAACAATTTTTCATTAGTTGTACATGTATTTCTTTTAATAGCTCATGTATTTAAAAAAATACCAATAATTAAATTTTAAAATGCACAATATTTTTTTGAATGATTTAAAATTAATAAACATTATATACATGAAAATTTGATTTATATGTGGTCTAAAATATAAATAATTTTCCCCATATGGCTCAATTTTTCCTATATAGTAAATTTATTTTCCATTAAAGAGTAAAAACAATTAATATCAATGTAATTGTAAAATGGGTTAATGAGGGGTTAAAACAAAGAGATAAGGGTGATCAAAATCATTAACATGTCAAAACATTATTGGATGATATTATTTAGACACATAATCATATTATATTATAATTTTATCAATTTGGATCCATTTACCCTTCAAATTTAATTTATATTAATTTAATATTTTATTAAATTATAAGAATACCCCTCCTTTCACTTAGAAGAGGGAACCCCTTCTACTCTCCAATACACACTTAATTTTTTTTTTATAAAACATAAAATAATAAATACATTATAAAATTTCACCCCATGATATATAAGTCTTAGTTTTAGTATGATACCTACTACTGAGGGATTAAGTTTTAAAGAAAATGAGGTTTTTCGAAGCATATGTATAGATTTTAACTGAATGTTTTAGTTTTATTTCTTATTATACCTCATTTAAATATTATTATACCATGATGAAAATAAAAAAATAATTACCTTGTATATATTGATATTTTATTATGTTTATGTAATAACCTATATCCATCTCCTCTCCTATAAAATGAAATTTAAACCATCATTTGTGTGTATGGTCGACACCCACTTCACAAAATGATGTAATTCATTTTTCATCACCACCTATCAAGGTAATTTTTAAGGATGGAGATAATGTATATAAATGATATTCATGGAATATTTTTAAATAATTATTTACATTATATGATCTATTTTATTTCCACTCCATTCATTTGAAAATGATAAAATCATTTGTGTGTATGTGTAGATTATGACCTCCACAAATAGATGTGATTTTTTTTACATGACCACTTCACATTGATTTTATATATAAGAATAGATAAAAAATAATATTATACTTATGGTAATATAATAATTCATGATAGTTAGAATGAATCTTACATTCTTTCCTTTATTTTCCTTGTAAAATTAAATCTTTACTCAAACGTATGAACATACTACAATCTATATTATTATAATGTAATTATATTTACATATCCATAGTTAATAAATTATATTAATTTTAAGAAAAAATTATAATTGTTTCATTTTAATTATTCTAGTGATGATTAAATAAGTACCACATTTTCCATCATCAACGTACTGATGTCTTTTTCGCAACTATGAACCAAACATCCCCAATACAAATGACAAGGACTTTACCTATTATATATTTAAATTTGAACACAAATTAAATGAAACAAATGATTTATTGATAATTTATTTTACATGGAAAACATTCTCAAATTTTTAATTAAATGGCATGGAGTTATTATAGGCATTTTAAAGGACTTTTATGGGATGTCTGGATTCGATGTATGGCATTTCATCTTAATTTTAATTCATTGAGGAATATTTTAATGTTATTCACCTAATTTACATTATATGGTATATATAATACCCTTTTACATGTTATATCATGAATAATTTATAAGTCATTTTATTTTATTATGTAATTAAAATTAACTCATCCAATTGGATTTGACTTGAAATTTATTAAATGGAAAGGGCTTTATTAACTCAATTTCATTCATTGGGTTATGAAAATTATTCACTAGATATATTATGGAATAATTTTATATAAATATATAGAGACCCTTGATTTTAAATAGTTAACATTGTATAACTTTTTCAGAATAATTAAACATTAAAAAAATATATTACCAATGACTATAGTAGGTATAGTGCATTTGGAAACACGAAAACACTAACACATGTACGTAAGTGAGATACATCATATCCAACTTGGTTTATTTTTACTAGTACCCTTCTTACACATATTGAACATAATACATATCATCATAACCTAGGGAAAATTAAACAAAAAAGTGGTGAGTTAAAATTCTCAGTAAGAACAAATAAGGTATACGTGTAAGAATAAACAATAGTATAAAGCTATAAGAATGTGATATTATAAATAAAAGATCATACCCTACATATCAATGATCATAATCTAAATCTTGAAATAGATATTATAAATTCAAAAAACATGAATCATAATAAAAAAATAACATATGCTCTGAATAAAAAACATAGGAATTAGACATTGAATTTTGGAAAAGGTGGAAGCAAATAATGATTTCTATAGTATCCAAGGCATTAATTCTAAGACCATATTAGTAGTATGGGTTAACTCCCCATACCATCATAGTATCCATTGTTCACTACCATGGAAATCTTAGTAGATTGAGTTCACATCTCATACAGTCTTAGTAGGCATGGTTCACTCCCATGGCCATCATACTAGCCAAGGTTCACTACCAATACCCTCTTATTTTATCTCATGAGATATAAAAGATTAACCAATTCACTCAATGTAGATATAGGACCCACCCGTTACATAATGCAATAAAACATACATGTTCCATAATATCATAAATAAAAATATAATAACTCATTAAATTAATTGGGTGCCACAAACATGTAAAAATATCATAATATGTGGAAGGAGAAAGGTTTTATAATAAATTCTTCATAAGTAAAACCTGTGAAAATAAGTGGGTTTCAAAAGAATATAACCCATGAAATAAAAATGGGTTTCATAACATCATACAAAAAAAATATAATCCATTAAAAAATATAATATGAATGGAGAAATTGATAGATTTCTCCATAAATGAATGATTAACACCAATGGATGTCATCATAGTTGGGAAATAATATTGGATGATATTTTACAAAATTTCTTCATAAAAATATCATTTCTTCTTTGTAAATTGATTTTTATAACATAAATAATTTTTAAAAACATTTTATTTGAAATTAGATTTTCAAATTTATAAATTAATCATTGAAAAAAATAAAAAATAAAAAATCATCTTTCCTTGAAAATGATCCGCAAGGATCCTTTGAAAACTTGACTGAAATTATTTTGAAAACATGTTTTTTTAATACAATAAATTTCTAACCAAAGACCGAATTAGTAAAATTTAAAAAAAAATCATTATCCTAAGTATCAAAGAGTGAAAAAATGTACTAAAAATTGTGGATATATCAAATAAATATAAGAGAAAAAACATGAATATTCTTTAGAGATGGATTATAATATTTAATAAAGGAATCATAAACATAAACATTTTCATAAAGCAATGATATTGTATCAATAAACTCTTATAACATTGTAACATGGGATCATACTATCCATTTTTGAAAATGGAATTAAATAAAACATAATATTTCATGAAAATAATGTTATTAATTATATAACATGTGATATGGGTGTATATACACCTCAAATATCATTTTATATTTATTATAAAATATGAGTCACAAATTAAAAAAATTGGGAGAAAACTGTTTTACTGAGTTGGAAACTTTTGAATGTTAAACCCCATGAAAGGAGAATCATATAATGGTTATTTAAATACCCATATATTTATGTACATGATTCATATAATTAAATAATTTGAGAGTATATACAACACAAAAAAGGAAAGAGTGGGGAACATAGCTTTTATCTCACAGAAAATAAAAGGGAGATGAAATACCCTTACCTTGTGTCATGGCTCTCTTTGTACTCATACATGCATCATGTATAATAAGTATAATATTAGATAAATATTTTACAGAATCATATTCATTTACATAATAACATATATGGTTTTATTATGACCTTATATTTCCCTTTTATAAACAATCCTTTGTTAATGTTTTACTTCAGGTAATATTCTATTTGTTCTTCGAATGTGTATTAATTTTTATATCTTTTTTCATTATACATATACTATGAATATAGAATAGAGAAAATTATATAAATATCAGCTAAATAAATTATATTTATATTACAATAATTAATAACAAAATCATGTATGAAATGGAATACATCGTTCATTGAGGCGGTAAGACATACATATGCATGAACACTATTTTTGTATTTATTGTCGTATTGAATAAAAGTATATAAACGAAATATATATATATATGTATAATTATAATACTTTCATTAATATATCAATTATATCATATGATTTCACTAAACCCATATTTAATACATTGCATGTGGTGTGTGAACGAATCACAACTCTTTGAGGGGGTGGTAGTCCACACTTCCACGAACAAAATTATCATATTAATAAAAAATAAAAATTAATGAGATGTGTGTTTTAAAATGATTAAAAATCATAAATACATAATTAATAAAATATATTACATATATAGAAAAATGTTACATCACAATTCCTACCATGATTGGTGGTAATAGAGAAATAAAAAATAACTGTTTCTGAAGGCAGTAGTTCATTTTATAGAAAAATAGTATGTTCGATATCCATTGGTTGGAGCTGTGAGTAAGTGTTGGTGAAAATAATTCCATTAGAAAATCATAGTATATTTTTTATAATTTTTTCACACAAATATGTAATAATGAGAGTTTAGGGGGTGAATAAGTAAAATAAGGGAAAAGATATTGGGAGAAGACATTACATCTAAATCGGGAACTTCTTCTGGTTTCTTCCAAAATGAATCCATGAGAGGACTTATTCCCTAAGGGATACATAAAGGTCAAAGGGAGAAATATTTGGAAGGAAATTTTGGTAGCGAATATCTGAACATAAATGGTTTGAGAGGTCTGAGAAATGGGTAGAGGTAGTGACCTTTTATATGGAATGGAAAATGAATAACTTAGAATTTTTAGAAACAAGTTAGGTGTGAACATATTATTACCTTAAAAAGTAATAAAAAACCAAAAAAAAACTCAATAATTAGAGGTTTATGGAATAAATATGGATATTAAATTGATATTTGACAAGTGTATTGGTCATTTGGATACTTAATTTTATGGTTTAGTCCCAAATAATGCTTAATATGCCTTAATCGTTGGGATTAATTATAATCAATTTTACTAATAATTTTGGTCAAAACATAACATAGTATAATTATAATATAAATAATATATTTAATAAATTGGTGAGTGTCATATTTTTAAAATTCAAATCACAGAAGCAGAAAAATTATAATGACTACTAACACTGTAGATTGGATGAAATAATAGGGATTTAAAGTAAGAATGGTTAAAAAGTATGATAGGATTTTATATCAAATTTCAAAGTGAAATTAATTAAAATGAATTAAAATATATTTATAGATTAAATATTTATCTAATTTTGCATGAAATAATATTAATAATATCATTTATCATTAATAAATAATTCCACAAAAGTTAGCTTTTTACTAAAAATCAGCATTTTTAACTATTAAAAAAATGAAATTTCTCAGAAAAATCCCCAAAGATCACCCTAGTATAAAATATATGTTATGAATTTGGAAATGAAGTTTATTTTATCAAATTAAATTTCTTAATGTTTATAAAATTAATTTTATTATTAAAATTGGTTTGTTTATGATATCAATAATTTTAACAAACAAGGACTTTAGCATAAATATTATCTCCCGTTATAAAAATGTTTTATTTTTATAAAAAATTTATAAAAAATATTCTGATGGTTGTTATTACTATTCCTAAAACTATTTATAACAATAATTCTATAGTTATATCATTTTAATATATATATATATATATATGTTTCATATAAACTCAGTGTTTCGGGAATCGTACTCCCAGTTAGTTTTGCTTGTATTGCAACCCAAGTTGGTATTGTGTGTAGCACAATCCAAGATGGAATTCAATGTGAAATAAATTTTTGAATTAGTTTTATAATATATATACATATATATAAAAAAACATTTCATGTTTCATGTTACATGAAAGATACTGAAAAGATAAATTAATTTTAAAAAGAATCATAAAATCTCCGATTGTTACATTCTACCCTGTTAAAATGAATTTCTGCATCAAAATTCGTCAGGATTTTAAAAGGTTTAATACTTGGATTTTATGGTCATAGAAACCTACCTCGTAAAAATGGATACTAAAACTTTCCTTAAAAATGGAAATTTGGAATCATAATGGATACCAAAAGTAAAATATAAATGGGTTGCCACATACGAGAACATAGGCTAGGAGTAAAGATTTGGCATGGATAGAAAGAATAAATATTTATAGGGACTAATTGAGGATATATATATATATATATAAAATTGAATAATACAAGGAATTTTGAGGGAATAAAATTCATAAATGTGTCATGATTCCAAAAGCCACTGGTTCAATAGAATTTACGGTAATATGACAATAATTTTTTTGATCACTTTCCAAACGTTGAGTGTAATTCATGATAAATTTCTATAAAAAAAATCAATTCTTGTGTTTTGGAGTAAAAAATTTCTGATACATCCTTAACATCATATAATGAATGTCTAGAAATTAACATTGATGAATGAATAACTAAAATATGATTTTAACAAATCATAAGGCCCATAAAAGAATAAAAATTCTAGCCAGTTTAATGTCATGAAAAATAAATTTGAAATAATTTATATATATAAAATGTAATACTACTGGTTCATTATAAATATTTATTCAACAAAAAAGTAATTATACATTTTCTAGGATATCATTTTGGCTAGTGGTAGGCGTGAAACCCTTATTGTCATTCGGTCATGGGTTCATGTCCTGCAACTTTGCCGAACATGATTTGTGGTCACCCAATATACATGATTTAATTTTTAAACTACCGTAATATAATATATATAATATTGAAAACCATGAAGTAAGAATAATCACTAATTAAACATTTAACTATTTCTTTCAGCACTGTAATATCCCGATCCTTGGAGCCATTGGAAGGGTGCTCTGAGACGGATTGTCCACAAGACCTTAAGCGCATCTCCCCAAATGAAAGAGGCTACCAACTACCAGTGAGGGCTTTTTTAAGGTGTTTGGGGGTAGACTACGACCACATTGGTAATATTTAATATACATTAGAAGAAAAAAATTATAAAAATTAGAAGAAGAATATAAATAAAAAAACAATAACATAAGCAATTAAATAATCCCCACTGAATAAATGAAGAGTACAGAAGATGATAAATCAAACCAGATACACAATCATGTCATGATATGGTGTTTGTACTAAAATAAAAGTATAGAAAGAAATAATATGTGCATGATAAAAAAATATAATATTAAAAACACAAAGTACAACAACAACTTCTCAAGAAAATGATAATTACTCTTCCTCTAAGCTCCATCCAATATAGAAAATCAATCAAACTTGGGGACCAATATGCTTCTGTGTGTCGATATATATGGACATAAAGTCTAATCAGGTACCAAATAGCTCTGGGGTAATGTGTGAGATAAAATCCAAGTAGGCTATCTCCCACGGTGTCTAAAAATTTCCATTTCACATTGTAAACAAAATATATGAGATAATAAATTATAAATGCATGAAATTAAACAAAAAAAATAAAATAAGTATTGATTGGTCTGAGTTCTCTATAGAACCCATACATACCACCAACTTCGTCCTAATTTGATAATCTGAATAATGTATCTGTAATAAATAGTATGAATATATATATATATAGGATATAAAAATAGTAGTTAGACAATAAAATTATACCACCAAGCTTGTGATTTTTCTTGTTCTATGTTATGTGTCATCAAAGTGTGCTTCCAGACACAATAAAGGTATCACAATTCATAAGAAACCCGAAGCCGCATAATATAAAATCATCTAGGAATTATCATTATTATAATATTAATGTTTAGTGTTAGGGTATGACCATATCCCAATGTTATCACTATAGAACATTCTTCAATTTATCTAAAACCAACAAGCCCATCTAAGAAAACTTTTTAAAAGACCTAGTACGACTCGAGGAATGGATTTATCATGAGTCTGTCTCGGGTATCACACATCAAGGGTTGAATATCACATGAGGCATGGTGTATCCAAAAAACCAATAGTTCCATCCTCTATTGTCCCTTAGGGAACCAGTACCACACATGAGTATATAGAATACCCAAGGAAACACTTGTCTGGAAATGCCTAAGACATCACCTCCCCGACATGTATTTTGGTATCCAATTAAGAATGGAGAGTCCATGTGTGGTTCATAATATGGAACCCACGTGGCCTCACAGTACTAAATTTAATTAGATTTTAATGAAGCATATATCACAGAGTAATCATTTATAATAGCAATAAAACATTTTATGCAACAAAGATCCATAAACTTCCAAACCATTCAATCCAAATAGTTACATTAAAACAATTAATCTGCAAAAGAAGAAAAATTAACCCTTCTAATTTATAATTCATAACACGATAAGTCATTCAATAAAGGAAATCATTAGGCATAAACAACCAAAAAAACTCTAAAATTCAATGTTCAACTTATCATAAATAATTTATTTGTTTAAAAAAAATCAAGGAGGGGTTTTGCAACATATGTAATTAATAAATTAATAAATTGGGGATAATGGAAATTTAATCAACTATGTCATCACTCTCAATGGGGCATCCAACAATGTTGCATCAAACTAAACAATCTAGTTTATCTTGAATGAGAATACAATAGTCATTTCAACTAATTTAATTAAATTAGACTAGAAAATATTGAATATCACCAGCAGGAATCGATGACCAGCACAACGTGTGATCAAAACAACACAATGAAATGATAATAAATAGATTAGACACCCTACCAGGTAACCGTAGAAAATCCTAAGCTCCTTGAAGATCTTTGATTTGACCTAAAATGGAAGAAATCAGATGATTTTAGAAACCCCACATTATAGGGTAAAAATTTTTACTGTAGATTGTGTGATGGATATTGGATGATATCCTAAAATTCTTGGTGGATAAGGTTAAAAATAACAATAGAATAAATGAAAAATAGAAAATGATGAAAATGGAGGAGGAATGTAGTCGTATCAGGCTTTCGAAGGAGGAAAAGGCTGAGGCACCATAAGGGGTTCTACTAAGAGTGACACACCAAGGTAGAGGGAGGAGAGAACGATATAAAAATAAAATAAAAGCTAGAATGAAAAGCTTGAGGGAATAAAGAAAATTAAAAATAAAGGCCATGTAAATTTTATAAAATTATATAAAAAAGAATAATAAAAATAAAAAAGGGCAGGAGAAAGGAAAATAATTAATAAAATAGGTTAAACGATTTTAATAATTTCCACTATTCTCTAACTTCTTTTATTCTATTAAATTTTTACCCCATTTTCATTTATTTTTATTTCATTAATATATTTTTATTCTTTTCTAATTCCAAAGTAATTATTTTTAACTCGAATGATTGGTTAGGGTATTATGTAATATTTCTCATAAAACATGAGCAATTAATTAAATATTAAAAATAGCTATCTGGGACCCACAACAACATGTGTAGACATTTTTCTTTGGTCTCTTTAAATTTCAGGACTAAAAATTTAAATGGTTTATACATTTATTAATGTCGAGATGTTAAAACAAACCCTCTGTAAGAAACCTCATCCATGAGATTTCTTTTCGAGGGTTGTAGAACATCATTTGAGAAAATCTCTAGGTATTGAGAACACGCATCGATCTACCACTCCTAAGTCACATCCTGAACAAGTCCATAATTCCATTTCTCTTAGACTAGAGGAACTGGCCTCTCCCAGAGAACCTTCATGCGATGGTCGACAATACAGATCAAATTCTCTAAAAAGGATGAATCCTCTTTGAGCCTGATAATGTTATAATAAAATGAATGATATGGTTCTAGATGATATTGTTGATGCTTATATACATGGAATGAATCTATCATTTCATGGTACCTCTTGGGTAATTGTAATCGATAGTCTACTAGAATAACTCTCCCAACTAACTCAATCAGCATAAAGTTTCTCGGTGATAACTTCCCCGGTATCATGATCCACCTATGACCCAATCTTGGTGAAACATGAAGAAATACTCGATGTCCCACCTTAAACTCTATATTTATAAGGAGAAAATTGGTATAATATTTCTGTATAGACTGAGTTATAGCCATACGCTTCTATATCAGCTGAACCTATTAGATGTCCCATGAACGAGGTGAGGACACCATAGAGATTCATCACCTAATTTGATCCAACATAATAGATAATGACACCGTATACCAGGGTGGTCCTCATACATAGACAATTTAATTGTCTCCTAAAGGATGTTGTTATAGGTAAAATCAACAAGATGAATATGTTTATCTTAGGAACCTCCAAAAACATGGATATTGGCCCGTAGGATATCCTCTAACACTCGCATGGTCTTCTAGGAATAACAATCGGTATAAGGGTGAAATAAAGGAGTCAAGAGTACCTAGAAACCATAGAATTTAAAAAAAACTTTTTAGAACTATGATGTAAAGTGGTCATCTTTTTATGATATAATAGAACGAGGCCCACAAGGAAGTCAGATTATATCCTGAATATACAGACTTCCCAACTCATTAATAAATACGGTCATCTGGATAGGTATTAATTTTTTGACTTTAGTAATCTATTTACAATCACCCATACTACATTGTATCCTTGAGGAGATCATAGAATTCTTGTAATAAATACATGGTGATGTCATTACATTTACACTAAGAAATGGATAGAGGCTGTAGTTTCCCAACTTGTTGTTGGTGCTCTACCTTCTCATGCTGATAGGTGGAGAACCAAGTGATAAAATCCATTATATACTTCTTCATACCTAGAAAAAGTACCAATGACACATGTCTCCGTACAACTTTGTATGTTTAGGATGAACTTCCAAAACTGAGGTTTTATATTTCTTCATTACTTCATCTCGTTTATCTGAAGGTACACATACATGTCAAAAGTAATGTTGATTTTCATCACCACAGACAAAAAACTTAGGAGGAGGGTTGTCTCTTATGATGCTTTCCTTAGAAATGAGTCCCTTTGGATCAAATAACTATCACATAAAGACTTTATCTATAAGAGATGATGTAATTGTAAGATATATTAAAACTGGTTGTCCTTGATTTTCCTAAACCTCTGGATCGATATCATAAAAAAAATCCATTATCTTTCGTTCAATAATAGATGTCTAGATGGATTGTGTCTACATTTGTTGGCTAAACGATTCATCCATGATATTCCTTGTACCAGAGGTAAGAGAGAGCTAAAAATCAAATGATTTTAGTTATTACATCCGCCTATGTGTCCTCAAATTCATGTCGCACAGTGTGGAAATATATTTCAAGAATTTATTATCTATTTAAACCATGAACCTCCCACCAAAAGTCATCTATCCAACAAAACAAATCAAGAACCATAGATGCAATATCATGTTCCTGTGTTGAATAGTTCCACTCATGGGGTCATAGTTGGTGGGATCCATATGCCACGACTCGATCGCCCTGCATTAAAACTGCACCCAGTCTGATTGCTAAAGCATCGTAGTAAACAATATATCATCTACTTGGATCAGGTAGAGTAAGGATCAGAGCTTTGGGTTGTCTTCCCTTTAACTCATAAAAATATATGTCATTAGCTTAGGACCAGATGAACTGTACACTTTGCTAGATCTGGTCCATAAGAGGTACTACTAAGTGGGAGAAATCCTAGATGAAATGCTATTAATTCCCAGAAATCCCAGTGAAACTGTGTATGTCAGAATACATTTTAGGCTGATCCCATGAAACCATAGAGCTAACCTTATGTGGGTAAAATGATACAGCTTCTTTAGAGATAATGTTTCCCCAAAAATGAAAATTATCAGTACGGACGTGTCATTTGTGGAGCATTTCATATATCTGGTTCTCTTTGAGTGTACTCAACACGCACTCATGGTGGGTTATATGACCATGTCTAGATCGAAAATACATGATGATTTTGTCATCAAAAACCACCAGAAAGGAATCAAGGTATGGGTGAAATACTTGATTCATCAAATCCATGAAGACTGCCAGTGTATTCGTGAGGCCTAATGGCATAACCAGATACACATACAAGCCATACCAACCCATGGATGCCCTACATGGTATGTCAGATAGTTTCACATGCACCTAGTCATATCCATAACTCATGTAAATGTTACAGGAAAAATTTTCTCCTCATATCTGGTCTAAGTGTTCATCTATACTGGGAAATATATATCGATTCATTACCATAATATGGTTTTGTCGACAATAATCCCCACACAATATAGGGGTACCATCAACCTTCATGGGGAAAATAACTAGTGAACCCCTCCCCGAAGTTATTTCAGTGATATAACACTTATCCTCTAGGTCTTATAGCTACCTTTTGAGTTCATGTAGCTCTATAGGTCCCATCATATAAAGAGAAATATACATTGGTTCCACACTAGGAACAAGCTTGATTGTGAACTCCACATTCATCATGGGAGGTAATCCAGAGAAATCATTAGGGAAGACATCCTAGAAATTATCCACCAATAGAATCAATTCCACTAGCTGTATTCCCTAATCACTCAGGAAGAGACTTAAAAATTGTTTTGTCACTCTTCCCAGTCCTACAAATTTATGTCCATCTCGATCTAACGGCATATCACATTCTCCTATGTGTAGATATTATTCACCTATAGGGGATGTGAAGGACACCCGAGAACAATAAAAATCTTCTTGAGCATGATAAAGAGAGAGCCAGTTAATAAAAATAAGGATGTTGATGCCAGACATATAGAGGATATAAAAATTCCAATGGAAATGGAACCCACCTATCTGAAGGGGAAATCTGGGAAATGGTGTATTCCCTCTATCCTAACCCCAATAAAAGTATCGAGAGACATGATGTTGTAAAGTTACTCGATTTTAATACAAAGGCCATCTAAAATATCAGTAGATGTAAAGAAATTTGATGCACCAGTATAAAAAATGATAGAAACTAAAGTAATGTATATATGGCCCCACCCGTGAACATTACATAATCTTGAGTTAAGTCAATAATTCCCATTGATGATTTTTTTAGGTTTAGAGATATTTTGAATTAGGCCATAAAAATTAAATTACATCTCAAAAAATTTCAAAGTAGACACTTTTAATCTATCAAAAAATTTTCATAATAATAAAACTTCTTAAATTAAAAAGTGTTATTTTATTGATATAAATCTTCTTTAATACATCCTTTCTTTTACCCTTCCATATAACCTGTGAAATTCTTTTCAAAAACATGGGATGAGCATAAAAACCATAGTAAGTGTTATAAAAGGTATAAAAAAACATTATTCTATCAATATATACAAATAAATGAAATCATAATTCTCAATCATAAAATATAATCTCTTTAACATACCTAAATAAATCATAGGATTTATGAATAAACAATAGAAATCATAAATCATAAATGTAACTTTTAGAATCCATAACATACTTACATTGTAGAATTCATAGCTTTATTGGGAGTTACATTTGGAATACACATGAAAAAATATTCCCTAAATCTCATAGAAAAAACATTAACTTTTACCTCCATCACCATACCCAATGCATTGGAGAGCTATCTCAGGATTATCTGCCCTAGTTTTATCAAGGAACCACCCATATAGATAAACAATGCCCATGAACCATAACATATTCAAAACACATAAACAAATCATAAAGGTAAGATAAATTTTACACATTGAAATCACAATATATCATTTAAAGATATTGACATAATAAATGCTTTATCAAAATCATTTTCCAAACCATTTAAAACATTTAATAAAAAGATGACTGAATTAATGTGTCTCATACCACATAGAATATTATAAAGGAATTTACATTTTAAAACATTAATGTCTATATAAATAAATCCTTAACTCAATTTTTATAACATGTAACATAATGAAAAATATATAGAAGAAGAAATCATGAAATGATTTAAAATGATGTTTTAGTGAAAAAGTCCCTTACCACAAGAGAAAATACTTGAAAAAAATATTAATCAAAACATAAAATATTACTAGAATAAGGATATTGATGATATAAAATATCAAATTTATGTATACACACCATATAAAATTGAATTTGTGCATAAAAACAAGCAACTCTCAATAGAATGTTAATTGAGACGAAATCCCTTACAAAGATCGTATAAATGATGTAATAATTTATTAATGGGGTGATTATGTGTTTCAAATGCATATCCACACAAAGTGAAGTTGAAATTACATCATAAATAAATTAACAGTGATTCCACACATAATATTGGCATAATATAATCTACAATGTATCTATAAAACCTAATGAGTAGAAATTGAGTATAGAAATTCTCATACAGAACTTTGGTATCCTAATAGCTCAAATATAAATTCATAAATTGAGTTAATGAGAGATAAATGGGTATCTCATAATTTTGACATAAAATTTATAGATGTAAAGATACATAATAACATATACAAAAAAAAGAAAATTTAAATTTAAATAAAGAACATAAAAGAAGTATTTTACTAAAAGCGTAGTGTGAAAGACTCCCTTACATGGGTAATTTTGTAATAAAATAGATCGATTATGTGTATTAACTATTAGTACACATAATGAAAGTATAATGAAATTATAAGATATCAGAAGTTATTTCCCACATAATCATTTCACGACATAATCAAGAAGTAGAATATTAACCCATGGAATGGAAATTGGGTTAAGAAGGTCCCTTACCCTGAGTCTGACTCATCACTTATGTTCCTTGTTCTTCCTGAATAATAAAAATAAGTTAATTTATTAATTTTGTAGAACCTATTTCATGTTTATTATTCCTTTTTTATCACTTATTACATTTTTATAACAATAATATAACTATTTAAGTTCATATTGGTCATTTTGTCGATGTTCAGTACTTGAGTCAAAAATGAACTTGTAATAATTACAAATTATCCCTGTGGTCAATAGTCCATTATCTCTAGAATTGTATTCATGATTTAAATATCATATATATACATTATTTATGTATTTATATCCATTATATATGTATTTATAATAGTCCACAAAATTTGGATATAATAAATGAAATGCATCGTTCATTGAGACAGTAAACTGTACGCATGCATAAACTATACTTTCATTTCTGTTTCATAATTAAGGAAATGATGAAAAAATGATACAAAGGTATATTATAATTACAATATAATATATATGTTATATATGTTATATAGTTTAATTAATTTCATCCAATATACATTCCATGTATAGCATGAACGAGTCAAATCACTTTGAGGAGACAATAGTTCGTACTTCATCAAATGAAATTATCGTATTTATGCATTATGGAAAGCATAAAGGTATGATGTAAATGAAAAATAAAGAATAATAGAGAAAATATAAATATAATATATAAATATATAAATATATTTCCATCATAATGGCCACTATGAGAGGTGGTAGGAGAAAACTGAACAATCACCGTTTCGTGAGGTAGTAGTTTGTCGTCCATAGAAACAGTATGTTCTGAAATCCATTAAATGATTATGTCTGTGAGTTTAGGTCGAATAATTTTTATAAAAACATCATATTATAATGAATATAATTTTTTTATAAAATAATGAAATTAATATATTTTAGGGGGTCCGAGAAGAAAAATAATTGGATGAAGCTAGAGGGAAGACATTACCTCAAATCGGGTAACTTCTTTTGATTTAAGCTAAATGGACCTCCTGAATTGAATGATTCCCAAGGTGAGGCCTATAATAGTAATATAGGAATATGTGGGAATATTTTGGTAGATGTTGGATGATAAAATTGGGCTTTAGAGGTGTGAGTAAGGGTTTGAGATGGTGGCCTTTTATAATAGGGGGAGACGTACTTTAAGAAAGTTTGAATGTTTATTTTATTATAAACTGAATTTCAATTTTAAAAAGTTCCAAAACTCACTTAATTCGAAGATAATACGAGGAATATTATAAATCCTCTCACCTAATAGTTTTTAGCTGTGTTTAGGATTCAAATTTAACCTTATCATTTAGATTTAACCCTTAGTTAACTTATTCTACTCTTGCCATGTCTTCTTCTATATTAATACTATATGGTTAATATAATTACTATAAAATTCCATTAAAACCTCAATTGGTTCATTAATAAAATTTTAAACCTTATATAATTCATTTTTCCAAAACATTAATATTTAGGACTATTATTTAATTTAATAAAATATTATTTGTTTTAAAAACTCCTTTATGTAAATTAAATACTATTCATAAAATGATTTTTTAAAAATCCATTACTGCTTTATTTTTACCAAAAATCATTATTAATTAAATGATAAAAAGTCGTAACTATGCCTAATTTTTTTATGGAATAAGTTGTTTCAAAATAAATTTATTTTAATTTTTATAATCTAATTTTTTTAAAACATTCATTAACAAGGTAATCGGTACATTGTTAGAATGCCGTAAATAAATTTATTTATTTGATATCTAAAAATTATAAATATAATAACATTATATTTGAAATATTATTATATTTATAATGTCTATTTATATTATAATAGATTGCGTATATAAACACAAATAAAAATTATTTTAGAAAATGATATGTGCTTAAGTTATATTTTCATAACACTAAATTAAAAGTAATTAAATGTAAATTTCACAGAAATGTTGCTCCATTGGGTCCTAAAATTGACTAAGGGATTCTCATGGTCCAAAATATCTCATCCAATAGGATTGTAACACGTTTTATGGTAGTTTAATATTATCATAATATTATTTTTTACCCTTATTTACTACATTTACCTTTTTACCATGGAAAATAAAATAATTTCTGAAGTTATTATTCATAATGTATAAAAATAAAATGTAACCATTTACCCAATTTGGACAATATTATTCCAAATATAGAATCCATTTTAAAAAATTCAGAACATATATGTGGCAGAGATTAATTTAAAATTAATTTCTTTTGGCAAAACCGAAAAATGTGTTTTTAATAAGTAAAATTATCAAAAGATTGAAATTTGTTTATATACAATTTCAAAGTTAAATTCCTTGAAAAGACCAAAATTAGATTAAATTATAAATTTATAACCCAATTACACTTTAAAGTATAATAAAAGGATAATCTAACTATATAAATAAATTATATTAAAAGGATGTTTTGAATTAAAATTCATTATTTTTCACTGTTCATTAAAAAGTGAACTTTTTCAAAAAAATACAATTTATTTACCCAAATTAAAATTTTCTATCCTTCTTTTAAGGAAAATTTTTATTTTTTCCAATTGAACATATAAATGTGAAAAAAACTAGTTTTAAAAAGGATTTACCATCAAAAGGCAATGAATTAACCTTTTAAATAATATTAATGTATTCGATGCTTAAAATTAGATTTATTCTTATATTAAGCCTCTAAAATTTATTGGGTAAATGTAAAAATATTTACCAAACATGTGTAATCATAATTTCATTAGTTATTTTCATTTCCAATAATGCAATGACTATGAGTTAACTACCATTTAAAATAATTTTGTTGTTATTTTATTTTTCGGTATAACTCAAAGTTCAATGCAATGTAAGATTTCAAGGAAATATATTGTTGCGTATTGAGAATGCTATTGGAAAAAGTGTCCTATTTAACATAAAATAAATATATTATTCAAAAATATTAATAGAAATGGAAAAAGTATTATTATATAAATACCTGGGTCATTACATCATTCCCCCTTTTGAAAATTGTGTCCTTGGAATTTTAAAATTGGTCTTGGAAATTTCATTGAAAGTGCCACATAGAAAAACGAGTCAATAAAAATATCACTTTAAAGGAAATAAAGAGATATTCAAAGGTCACCCGAGATAACCCATACTAGGGGTCCATGTAGTAAAACATGGATATGGAAAAGAAAAAAACCATCAAGTTCTGATATAGGGTGATACAAAACACGATGCAGAGAAAGTTGACTTACATAAAACCATAAACTTGTGACGGGTTAAATGGTCTTTGATTACCTATTTGGAAGAGTAAAAAGACAACGTTTTTGTTTTAAGTTCCTTTTCATAACGTTGAGGAATTTATTTATGGGACTGAATAAGTACATAAGGAGATATACTAACTTTTCATGAAGAGTTTCATCCTTTGATAAATTTCTTCCACAAACTCACCTTTTCTCTAAATGATGAGTATTAAAGATGACCTAGTGACACCTGAAGTGGTAAAATCACTTTCTAAAGAATCACATAATCCAAAAAATATGAACTTTATATTTCCCTTGTCTTTAGACATTAACCAAAACCAAAATGGTTAGTATGATATCAGATAATCCCAAAAAGGATAATCCTAATATTACTTTTATTCTCTAAAATTCATCAAACAGTACCCAAAGTTCATCATATACCCTACAATATACAATTGTCAAAAAATTCTTCAAAAAAAATCTAAGATTGAAACCCAAAATTTAGAACGATTTAATGACATAGTCTTCTAGGATAAATCTTAACTTTTATCTCCAAATAACATCAACAAATAATAAAGTATCATATATAAATGTAATTATCCTAATCACATATTCTCAAAGATAGGTTAACCATATCCATAAAGAACCTAAATCACTATTAGTCCATAATAAAAACATTGCTTCTTCCAAAATCATCCATTACTCCTCAAATTAAATCCCATAGTATTCTATTTTCCATAGGATTATAGTATTCACAAAAGAGTGAATATATTCCAAAATAACAGTTATCAATTAATTATAATTTTTTTTCTAATACTATGGATATGAATTTGATAAAAAACAAGTTCCAAAATCAAATTATTCTTGATCCATAAAATCATTTAACTAAAAATAATAACCCATACAAAAAAGGGTCTTCATGTGGGCTAGTGGTAGGCGATGACCCCTTATCTCTCTTCAGTTGTCGATTCAATTCCCATGGACTTCTTAGAAATGAAATATTTTTACCCATATTGTGGTTTATCCATTTTCTAAAACCATATCATTCTTATAACATTCATAAAAATAATAAAATTTCTAAAAAATAACCACAAACAACTTTATAATCAAAGGTTATCTAATATCTTTCATTTTGCATCCCAAAAACTAATAACCCATAATTGCCTAAAATTCAAGCATCATATAAACCCAAATGGTTCTTTATAACTATATTAACACAAAAAAAGATAAGTCTTCCTCAAATATAATTTTCACATAACAAACTTCATGGTTACACAAACTCGACAAAAGTCTTCCAAAGTAATCCCATCAAAAAAAGAGATTTGATACTTTTAAAAAATTCATCACCCATATATCTAACATAAATAATGAATTTACAAAATTTATGCAACTTAATAATCTACCATTATTCATGAACCCTTATCAATTTTTTTCAAATTATTCCATGATTATTCTTTTTTACAAACAACATCATGAATCTTGTCCTATGATTCAATAATGTTGAAACACTAGGTGAGAAATAATTCATACCTTTCATAGGTCATTTCTAGTTTCCTCGTAATCATTTGGAATGGAATTGGGAATTGGTAAACATATATTTATAAGGTACTGCTAATCCTATTTCAGAACCTTCTTCTATGGGAATTTATTTGAGTAATTACTATGTACACCACATTTGAAACATTAAATTGATCCATCAGAATGAACTTCTTCTCTTTTTCTAGAGTCACCTAGATTCTCCCATTTTCTATGAAAGGTTATTGATTTACAACCTTCATTACCACATTTATAAAATCATCCAATCCCTTTGAATCATTTTCTTAAGTGTTTAATTCCGCATCCTTGACATAGAGGTTTTTGAATATACATACTAATATGATTATTACCTGTACTTCCATAGGGATTCATTTCGCTTATATATGGTGCCTTAGAATAATCACAAAGGATCAAGTGGTCAATCATGACTCTAGAGAGTTGGTTAATAATAACTATATTATTTCTCATTGTAGATCCAATTTCCTGCTATTTCACATTCAAAAAACCATAACAATTTTCTCCACATCCATTGTTACTCTGATTCCTACTAGATCCATACATTTTCTAAAATCAAAATGGTTTGTGCGAGTATATCAGAAATATCACCATATAATATCTTATAAAGAGGGTAAACATTAATATATTCTTATTCATGTTATCTTAAACTCATTAAATATATCTAAAATTGCTACCACTCTTTCTAATATTCTAACCATTATAGTTATGTGACTTATGATTAAATAACACCCTAACCTCTAAATTTATCTAAACCGACCTATGGAACAAACTCAGAGGCCCCAAGCTTCAACATTACACAAGATTTAGCTATGTCAAGAATTCAAGATGAGGATATTTTCAGTTTTAGAGTTTTAGAGAATTTGGCCATAACAATTACATTACATCTCAAAAATTACAAAGTAGACACTACAACTCTATCCAAATTTTGTCACAATAATAAAATATCTTAAATAAAACATGGGTTATTTTCTTGATATAATTTTTCTCAAATACATCCTTTTTCTTTCCCTTTATTGTACCCTATGATAAACATTTCAAGATCATGGGATGAGACTAAAAATCTCATTAAGTGTTATAAAATATGGAATGAAAACATTAGTCCATCATTGCATACAAATAAATGAAATCATACTTCTCAATCATAAAACATAAGATCTTTATCATACATCATGAAATCATAATATTTATGAATAACACATAGAAATTATAAATCATAAAGGTAACTTCTGGAATCCATAAAATAATTACATTGTAGCTTTTATCGATATATAGAGACTTATGTTTAAAATACCCATCAAAGTTTATTCACTACATCTATTAGGATAAACTTTAATGTTTACCTCTGTCACGTTACCCAATGCATTGAAGAGCTATCTCATGATCACCTGCCATAGGTTTACCACGTAACCAACTGTATATAAAAACAATTCCCAAGAACCATAAAATTTTCATAACACATAAAATAAGCATAAGAATGATAAAATTTACACATTGAAATCACAATATATCATTTCAAGATATTGAAATATTCCATTCTTTATCAAAACCATTTTAAACATTTATGAAAAATATTTTTGAATCCAAGTGTCCCATAACACATTGATTATTTTAAAGGAATTGACATTTTAAAACTATAATTTAGTTATAAATAAATCCTTAAAACCACTTTACATTAATGAGAAATATATTTAAGAAGAAATCATGAAATCACCTAAAATGAAGTTTTATAGAAAAAGTCCCTTCCCATATGGGAAAAAGCTGAACAAATATAATTAATCAAAACATAAAATATCATGGGAATAAGGATATTGATGATATAATATGTTAAAGTTATGTATATACTCTATAAAAAAGTGAATTGGTTAATAACAACAAGTATGTTTCAATAGAATGTCAGTTAGGATGAAATCCCTTTCAGAGATCGTAAAAATGACTTAATAATTTATCAATCTAGTGCTTATGTGTTGAAAACGTATTTCCACACAATGGAAAGTTTAAATTACAAAATAAATAAATATGAAATGATTCCACACACAATATTGGAATGATATAATCAACAATGTATTCATAAAACCCAAAGAGTCAAAATTGAGTTTAGAAATTCCCTTACGAAAATTAGACAACTTAAGACGTCACATAAAAAATCAAAAAATGAGTTTATGGGAGAGAAAAGGTTCCACCGTCATTTTGTACTTAAAATTTATAGAATCAATGATATAAGAGAATCTATACCAACATAATAAAAATCGAAATTAAAATACAAAACATAAAATAAGTCTTTGACTAAAAGAAGAGGGTGAAAGGTTCCCACAGAGTGTCATTTTTTCAATAAAATAGAGATATTATGTGTTTGAAATATAAGTACATATAAAAAAATTATAAATATATGGTATGATATCAAAATTTATTTCCTACATAATCATAGTATGAAAAAATCAAGAAGTATAATATTAAACCATGTAACAGAAATTGGGTTAAGATGTTCCCTTTCCTTGAGGCTGACTCATAATGTATATTCCTTATTCTTCCTGAATAATAAACTAAATTTAATTTCTACTTTCTTCAAAAACCTTTTCCTATTTATTATTACTTTTATATCACTTATTACCATGATATAAAAATCATATAGTTATTTATGTTCATATCAGTCGTTTTTTCGATGTTCGGTACTCTAGTCAATAACAAACTTGTTATAATTACAAATTTCCCATCTGGTCAAAATTTTATTATCTCTAGAATTTAATAAATGATTATATATATTATATATCCATAAAAAATATATATATATATATTTATATCCTTTATATATTTATTTAGAATAGTCTATAACATTTGTATATATTAAGGAAATGTACCGTTCCGGGAGACGGTAAGGCGTACGTACGCATGAATGCTACTTCCATTTCTTCTTCATTTTTAATGGAATAAAAAATAAATGATAAATAGTTATATTATAAAACCTGTATAATATATATGTCATATATGTTACATAATTTCATTAATTTCAACCTTTATACCTTCCATGTTTAGAAAGAACAAGTCATATATCTTGGAGGGGCGGTAGTCCACACTTCCTCAAATGAAATTATCGTATTTACGTGTTATGGAAATAATAAAGGTACTATGTTAATGAAAAATAAAGAAGAATAGAGAAAATATAAATATAATAAATATCATATATAAATTAATTTATATAGTAATGGACACCATGAGAGCCTGTAGAAGATAATTGAGCACTTATCCTTTCATGAGGCACTAGTTTGTCATGCACAAAAAACTGTATATTCATAAATCTATTAGATGGAGGTCTGTGTGAGTATAGATAGATTAATTTTCATGGAAACATACTATTATACTTTGGATATGTGTTTTTTATTAAATAATTGAATAATGAGGATTTATGTGGTTGCAAAAGGAAAATAAATGGAAGAAGCTTGAAAGAAGTCATTACATCAAATTTGGTAACTCCATTTGATTTAAGATAAAATACATTCTTGAATTAAATTGTGCCCAAGTTAAGGCATATATAAGAATTATAGGGATTTTGGGGGCTTATTTGGGAATATTTGGGATAATCCATGGGGGATTGATAGGTGTGAGTAAGGGTTAAATGTGGTGGCCTTTTATAAGAGGGAGGATGGGTACTTTCTAAATTATTGAATGATTATTTTATTATAAACTGTATTTCAATTTTAAATAAAACCAGAACTCATTTCATTCTATGTTAAGATGATTATTTTTCTAAATCCTATCAACCAATAATTTTTAGACATGTTTTTATTTCAAATTTAACCTTATCATTTAGCATTAAACATTAAATAACTTATTTGACTCTTATGATGTCTTCATGTATATTCATACTACATAGTTAATATAGTTACTATAAATGCCAATAGAACCAAAATTGATTCATGAATGAATTTTAAAAAACTTCTAGGTAAATTTTTATAATATTATATTTTCATTACAGTTTTATAATTTAATAAAATAATATTTATTTAAAAACTCATTTATTTCAATTAATATACTATTCATGTCATGAATTTAAAAAAATATATAACAACATGATTCTTTCTGAAAACCATCATTAATTCAAATATAACAAGTCATATGTGTCCCTCAAATTCCTGTATGGCATTCTATGTTCCAAATAAAATATATTTTAATTCTTATAATCTCAGTAATTTAGATTATTCATTAATAAGGATATCACTACATCATTGTTGTGTCATAAATAAATTTATTTATTTGGTGCCAAAAACTTATAAATAAAATAACATGATGTATGAAATTTTTTTATATTTATAATGAATATTTATAGTCAAAAATATCATTCATATAACAAAATATATTTTTTTTAAACGATATATGTTTATGTTATATTTTCCTCAACATTAAATTACAAGTAATTAAATTACATGTTCACACACAAGTGGCTCCATGGGGTCTTAAAATCGACCCAATAATTACCATGGTCAGAAATATCCCATCCAACAGGATTAGGATATGTGTTAGGGTAGTTTAATCTTATTATAATATTATTTTTTCCATTTATATACCAGATTTACCCTTTAACTATGGTAAATAAAATAATTACTAAAGCTACTATTCATAATGTCTAAAAATAAAAGGTACATATTTTAAAAAATTTGATCCTTATGATTCCAAATATAGAATCCATTTTAATAAATTCAAAACACAGAAGTGGTAGAAATTGATGTAAAACTAATTCATATTGTCAAAATAAAAAAGATTGTTTTAGGAAGTAAAAACTACCAAAAGATTAACATGTGTTAATGTCCAATTTCAATGTGAAATTAAATCCAATGACCAATATTTGATTAAATGAAAAAATTAAAATCCAATTACACTTTAAACCCAATTAAAAGGATGATATAACTATATAACTAAATTAAATGAAATGACAGTTTTGAATTATAATCAAGTATTTTTTACTATTCCTTAAAAAATGAACTTTATAAAAAAAATAAAAAAATATTCCCAAAGTATATTTTGAAGCACCACATAAAAATAAGAAGTTTAATTTGTCCAATGTAACATATAAATGTGGAAAATAATAGTTTTAAAATATCTTTACCATCAAAAGGTGGTAAATCGACCTTCTAATGAATATTAAAGTATTTAATGCTCAAAATACGATTCATTATTATTTTAAGGCTTTAAAATATATTGGATAAATGTAAATTTTTTTAACAAAAATGTGTAATCATAATGTAGTTAGTTATTTACATTCTATTAAATACAGTGGCTATGTATTAACTACAATTTAAAATAATAATAATAATATTTTATTTTTTGGTATAACTCAAAGTTTTGTGCAACGTAAGATTTCAAGGAAACCGATTGTTGCGTATTGAGTATGCTATCATAAAAAGTGTCCTATTTAACATAAAATTAATATCTTATTCATATATATTAATATAAATAAAATAATTATTATTATATAAATACCTATTTCATCACATAAAATATCATAATAGTACCTCTAACTGTAGATGGTCATGTACCCTGCTCCTATAGTGCTGGTTGCACTTCGTACATATGACCTAAACCATATCCCTAATATTTTTTCTGGACTGGATTGAACAGGTACACTCTGCTAATACTGATAGTTTGGAACTTTATTTCTGCACCACGACCTCCACCTTTACTTAGTATTTATTTTGAAGTTGAAAACGGTCTTCCAGCATGGTATGGAGTCATAGATCCAATATAGGATTGAGGTGTTGGTACAGATCCTCTACCTTTGGAGGATGACGAGAAAGAACAAAAAAAATGTTAATGGTGGCCCATCTTTCTACAATATTGGTAATCAATTGGGTTCTTCAAGCATTTGGGCTTCTTATGTTTGATCCTACTTCATAGATAACATATGAAAATGTTGTCAGTATGCGTCTTCTGGCTGGAAATTTTCCCATGTGCCCTCTCGAAATAGTACTTCCTTCTGCCTGAAGAGCTATAAACCTATCTTGAAACTAAACCATCTCGGATCATAAGTTTAGCTTACATTACATTTCATTATGAAATTAGGCTATTATTGATGATCTATATGAAAAATTTCAAATGAAATAAATTCACCAAATATCAGATGGTATATTGGAGTTCTCCCTCAAAGCATCTCGTAGTGGATTGGGCATCACCGAGAAGAGATGGAGCAAGATGTTGATGCTCTATTAAATGAGTAGAATACACAAACACTATCATAGAGCCATACTAAATATATAATAATTCCATATAATTACAATCTCATAGAGTCTATAAAAATATGTCATCATAGAATGGCGTTTGGAAGTCTACCCAATCCATTTTTCTAGTCTTCTCTGCCTGAGAAAGAATATCCCACTAACTCTTAATAGAGTCATGAAGAATGAACACTACAAATATGACCCTCCACTCTGGAATCATCTCAAGATGGTTTTATACATACTTAATGTCTTCTATCTTTGACACAAAATCTTGTGGACCATTGGTCCCCATGAAGGTGGGAGGGTGCTGTGGTATAAAGTATTATGTTAGCTCTACCATATAAGATCCACGTCTAGGAACATTCTGAACTAACTTCATAAACCTAAAGGCACTATCCCTGAACTAAGAATCATGTCACATAGTAATATCTTTTGGAATTGGTACAATTGGAGGCACCACAGGTGGTACTATAGGTAACACTATTGGAGGAACTACATGAGGCACTTCTAGTGGTTTAGGACCCAATATCTCTCGAATGTCCTCATCACTACTCTCTACAGGTATGACATGAAGACGTAACAATGACATTGATCTATAATAGAATAACACACAAAACTAAATATAATTCTTAGCCAATGTGGAATATTAGTAACGATTTCAATAAAAAGGTAAGGTAAATAGCTTACCTCTTATCACTACACAACAGATTTCCCTCTCCAAGAGTCGGGTCTAGATAAGTTAGAGAAAACACCGAAGGATCACTAAAAACAGCCTACTGCCTATTTCCCAAATAAATTCAAGTAAAAAATTTAACAAAATATTACAAATTTATATTTAACAGAAAATGGTCTTCATGTTTTTACAATTTGGCATAACAACACTCATATGAAAATAAGACGATTCATGATGAAAGTAGATCTGGAATGGAAATATGCATGTAATTTTAATCCCAATGGTGAATAATATGATGTTTTTAAATGCATTTCTATCATATCATCAAGCTAAAATGATTAACAACCATTATCTCAATAATAAAAATATCAATAAAAATGTAAAACATGTTTGTCACCCAATGGTGAAATCATATCAATAATAATTGGAATAATCAATAACTATAATCCCAACCTAGAAATTTTGGTTTCTACTGTACATTGGTAACATACATCAAAGAATAGTGTAAATTCAAAATTAATATGTCCTAGTCTTATGTCCAACCAAATGAGTAAGGCAAAATGAAAAAATAACAACCTCTAATACCACATTGTAATTTTCCCATCCTAGGAGCCACTCAAAGTGTGCTCCGAGCTGAGATGGCCACATGGCCACAAGCACAACTTCCTGAATGCAAGAGGGTACAGATTAGCAGCGAGGGAATTTTTAACATGTCTGTGGGGGTAACTATGACATCATAGGTAATATTTAATATATTGGGGATAACAAATATGTATAACAATTAGAGGAAGTATATAAATAAAAAAACTTCATTAGAAGCAATTAAATAATCTCAACATAATAATTAAAGGGTTCAGATGCTGATAAATCAATCCATCTACAAAATAATGTCATGATATGGAATGTGTACTAAAATGAATATACATAAAGCAAGAATTACTTAACTCTATAAAACTATAATAAAAACAACACAAACTGAAACAACAACATCTCGAGTAAAGGAAAATTCCTCTATTATCAAGTGCTATAAAAAACAAAAAAGTAATAAAACATTAGGGGCAACACACTTCCATGTGTCCATACCTATAGAATGAAATTCTACTCAAGAAAAAAATAGCTCCAGAGTAGGTTGTGTGATAAAATCATAGTTTGATGACACCCACTATGTCTAAACCATTCAATTTCAAGCTATCAAAAAAAGTAGTGTTCCAATATATGATAAATAAAATCAATTAAATATAAAAAATAAAATAAGTATAACTTGGTTAGGGTTCTCAACGGAACTCATCCATCCCAACAGAATCGGCCTATGTCGGGAATCTAATTAATGTACATGTAATAAGTAGGATGCATATATACAAAAAATGCTAGAGAAGAAGAGGGATAACAAAAAGGAACATACCCCCATGCTTGTTCATCATATTGGATCTATTTTTTTTGTCAACTATGTGTGCTTCAAGGAATGATAAAGGTACCCCAATTCACAAAGAACCCATAACACCATCAAATAAAACCATCAATGCAATATCAATATTATTATATTAAATATTAGAGTTGGAGTCAGATCACTTCCCAAAACTATCACTATGATACATATTTTAGTTTATACATTACCAATGAGACCATCCATGGAAATATTCTGAAAAACCATGTATTGCATGAGGCATGGTGTTATCATGAATTTGTCCCATGTATCACAAATTAGGGCTTGATTATCACTCGAGGCATAGAGTATCCACTTTTCTAATGGGTCTATCCTTGATTGTCCCTTAAGGAACCTGTATCACTCGTGAGTATATAGAAAACCCAGGGAAACCCTTATCTAGAAAGTCTTATGACATCACCTCCATAGTAAATAGTGTGGTAACCAATCAGAAGAGGGGAGTCCATGTCTAGTCCTGAATATGGAAACCATTTTTCCTCACCTCAAATAATTTAATTAGATTTCAAGGAATTAGATATCAGAGAGTGTGAATTTATAATTTAAACAAAACAGTTTATACAAGAAAGAGAAATGTACTTCCTAATCATTCATTCCAAACAATCATAGTCAAACACTTTATCAGATTAAGAAGAAAAATAAACCTTTATATTTTATAATGGAATATAATGGTAAGTCTTTTAAACAACAAAATAATTAGGCATAAAACCCCAAAAATAAACTCTAATATTCACTGTTTAATTTATCCTAAATAATAATTTTATTTAAAACTCAATCAAAGATCTACAGTGAAACACATGAAATTAATAAATTAATTATTATGGAAAATATAAATTAGACCAATTACATTTGCATGCCAAAGGGGTATCCAAAGATGCTTAAAAAATATTTAATAAGTAATATTATCTCAAACATGTATTCAATAGTCAAGGAATGTAATTTAAATAAATTAAAATAGGAAAAATTGAGTATTACTAGTAGGTACTGATGAGTTGATCAACGTGTGATATAAAAGACACAATGAAACGACTGTAAAGATAGTGAGAACCCAACCTCAGAAATGTGGAGGATCTTATGCACCATGAAAGTATTTTATTTGACCTAAAACGTATGAAACCCGGTGATTTTAGAAAAACAACAATTTTAGGTATAAAAATCTTATGTAGTATATTGGGCAATTTATAATAGATTTTATCCTATGATTATTAATGTGTGAGGTTACCCTTATAGATAGATTTACTACACATTTAATGGTGAAATAAATATAGGATGAACAGAGTCGCATCGAGATTTCAAAGGAGGAGGAGTTTGGGGAAATGCATGGGGTACTATAGGGGGAGACACACCAAGGGAGCAGGGAGAGATAAAGAGACAAAAAGAAAAGAAAATAAAAAAAGAAAAATGGAGAGGAAAAAATATAAAGGAAAAATAAAGAAAAAGGAAATCGATAAAAATAAGTAAAATAGAATAATAAAATAAGAAAGGGAGGGGAGTGGAAATTAATTAATAAAACAGGTTAGTCCATTTTAATTATTTCTACTCTTCTCCTATCGCTTTTATTTTATTAATTATTTTTTTCCCTTTTCATTTTTTATTTCCTTAAAATTAATTTAATTATTTTTAATCCCTTTTTAATTATTTTTAATCCAAAAGTGTTCTTGGTCATGATGTAATATTTCACATAAAACTTGACAAATTTTTAAATAATTTTAATAGCTTCTAGGGACCCATAATAGTGTGCGCAAATGAGCGCCTTGGGTCTCTTTAAGGATCAAGAGTCAAAAATTAAACATTACATGCATTGTTTAAATCTAGGAAATTAAAAACACAAACACATTTCACATAATATTCCTCTAATATTTAACTTAACCATTCCATTAACGGTTAACATTATGACCAATCTCAAAGAAGAAAAAATCCAAAACATTAGAATGGGAGTCACAAAATGAGATTAACATTGATTCCCCTATATATCAAAATGCAGCTCTTCTTTGTCACATTCTAAACATGTGAATACCATCATATAATATTATCTTGAAACTTGGTTACAACCTGAATTACCCTAAATCATTTTGGGAAACATGGATGTTTCCTCATTCCAAATTATATTCGATTTTCTCCATAAATACAAAAATGATGTAAACTTCCTTAGAGTTAGTAAAAAAACTATAAACAAGTCTGTAATTTATTAAAAGGTAATCAATACTATCCAATTTACATATTCATATCCCATGTATGTTTATACATATGATATTATCTTATCGTAAAGAACATATAATCAGCTACCTTTCATTAGTCAAAATATTATATAATTATTAAATCTATTCACCATAAAATATAAACATTCAACATAAACATATAAATAATGAGTGAAAATCTTAAGTAGAACCATCCCTTTATATTTCATCATTCATAAATATTAGAATCTAAATACATAAATACATCTATTACCTCATCCTTTATCCATTAACAACAACACCTCTTTCCTTTAACCTTTCTACCATTGACTTTTCATCATCCAAAATGTAACCATTACATGAAAAATCTTGGGTATTTTATTCAAGAACCTTCTTCTTGGGACATTGGGTTCCATAATGACCATTTTATCCACACAAAACAGACATAACCTTCGATGAAAACATAGGGAGGCCAAAATTCACATCCATTTTGTTAACCAAAGTCTTTATTTCTCCCTTGCAGTCACTTGCTTTGTGACCATATTTTAAACAGTGAAAATAACTTATTGTTTAACTAATATATACACATAGGTGATTCATTACACATTCATGACACCAAGGAAAGAAAATATTATTTCCTCCGTGGTCTAAATTACCAACACTCTCCGTGAACTCCTTCTTTCTATCCATTGGAGAGTTTGAGAGTTGGTTAAGGAAAACATTATTAATCTTGTTTTATAAAAATTGATTAAGCATTATAATTAAATATTTCAAATTAGTTATCATCCCACATGAATGATCATTATAATATCTTCCATCACATTTAACATTAATCACATTCCTTCTGGTTCATCCCATTGATAGAAACCCGAAGCATAGTGAGAGCATTACTTATCATAGATGAAAACAACATTTGTCATGAAAATAATTACATATTGTAATTCTAAATCATGATATCCTCTATAATATATGAAACATTAAGATTATACTAGGTTATATATATATATATATATCTTATACCTAAATCCTCCTTGATGGTTCATAAAGATTTTGTGAATCCCCAATGCATACCCCCGAGAGTGTCAATCCAGGTGTGCAGCAAGGCATGTTGTCATGTACCACATAAGTCCATGTGAAACCTAGAATTTATTGTCAGAGTTGATACCCCAAGGTACATATATCCTAGGTCCAAATCCTCTTGTAGTATCCATATAAGGATTTATTTCTTGGAAACCACTCACTATATCCTTTACCAAGATTATAGGACATTTTGTTAATTGTTAACTCATCCTTATACATATCATTAGATAAATACCTATAAACATACATATAAATATAAATAAGGATATAGAAACTATTTTTATCATCCTAGTTTCAAATTGTGAACTATAACTTTCATCTGATACCAAGTATAACAACCCTCACCTTTTCAAACATTAATATTTCCTAACTTTTGCAGAATATGTAAACAATATTCAAACAGACTCCCAAAGGCAGTAGTTGGTATAATGTATTTAAAAACTTGGAAACATAATTAATGGTACATAAGTTAGTTAAATCAACTCCCACTATGTTATTTTTCAATAGCACCCTTATTAAAAAACATCAAACATCGAATATATCATCATAACCTGGGGGAAAGGAAACATAAAAGGGTTGAGTTCAGCTTCTCAATAAGGGTAAACAAGGGATACATGTTATCACAAACATGACTATAAGGGTATGAGAATGTGATCATAAAAATATATGAT
Source organism: Viscum album (assembly GCA_963277665.1). NCBI lineage: Eukaryota > Viridiplantae > Streptophyta > Magnoliopsida > Santalales > Viscaceae > Viscum > Viscum album. The sequence goes on from OY728164.1 coordinate 1,072,392,006, forward strand.
TATACAATTCAAATCAAATATCATAACTAATATCATCGAATAATGAATAGAAGTTCATAAGATAAGAATCATTTGAAATAAAGTAAATAATCCATGAAAACATAACCTCGGAAAAAGAAATGGAATTTTGGAAAACATATATTCATATAATTACTTCAATAGAAACCATGTAATTTCTTCCAAGACCATCTATGTAGTATGGTTTCAATCCCCATACCATCATAGTAATCATGGTCCAATCCCATGGCCATCATAGTAGAATGAGTTCACTCCCCATGCCAACTTTGTATTTATTATTCACTCACATGGACATCATAGTAGTCATTGTTCACTCTGAATACCATCTTAGGTTATATAATAAGATATAATAAATTATTCAATTTACTGGAGGGAGATATAGGACCCACCCACCACATGATGAAAACATACGTACATGTTCCATAAGATCATAAGTAAACATATAATATCTAATAACATGAAATGGGTATCATAAACAGGTAAACATATCATTACCCATGGAAATATTTAGGTTTCATAATTATTTATTCATATTCACAACCCATTACAAGAAGAGGGTAACAAAATCATATAACCCGTGAAAGAGAAACAAGTTTCATAAAATTATTCCATCAAAATATAATCAATTTTGAGAAACAATATGAATGAAAACATTGAATAATTTCCCCATATATTCATTTTTATCCCAAATAGATGTCATCTTAGTTGGGAAATAATTTTAAAATATATTTTAAAAATTTATTGAGGAAAATAATCTTTCTTCATTGAAAAAATCATTTTATATCATAAAATATTTGGAAAACCTTTTTCTTTGAATATATTTTTGAAAACATATAAAACAATCTTTGAAAACAATAAAACATTTTTTAAAAAATATTTCCTTGATAATTATATTCATTTATCATTTGAAATCATTTATAAAATCAGTTTAAAAACATGGGGTTTTAAATACAAATGATTTCTAACGGAAGAGAGAGATGGTCATATTTTACAAAAAATATTATCGTAAGTACCACAGAGTAAAAAAATGGTACTAAAAATTGAAGATATCATTAATAAATATAGAATAAGGAAACTCCATAATATTATTTAGATATGGATGTTAATATTTTATTAAATTATGCGTAAACATAAATATCCCTAGAAATATATGAGATGTCGGAATAAACTCTTATAACTTGGTATCATGGGATCATAATCTCCATGTATGAAAAATAAATTACATGAATCTTATTATGTAATGAATATTATTGGATTTAGGGTATAACATTTATAATGTAATTATATACACCTCTAAAATGAGTTTAGGTTCATGAAAAATCAAGTGTCTCAAAGAAGGCTAATTAAGGAAAAAATGTTTTACAGAATTGGAAATTGTTGAAAGTAAAACCCCTTGAAAGAAGGGTCATAGAATGAATATTTGAATAAACCTAAATTAATGTACAAGATTAATCAAATAAAATAATTTCTAGTACATACACAACACAAAAGAAATGTCTGTCAAACATAGCTTGTATCTTATAGAAATTTAAAGTGAGATGAAATCCCCTCACCTTGTGTATTGAATCTCTCTGTACTCATACAAGATTCCTATACTATAAATATATTTCTATTATAAATATATTAAACAAAAATATTCTTTTAAATAATAACATATATGGTATTATTGTGAACTTATATTACCCGTTTGTTAGTGAACATATGTTAATGCTTCACTTCGGGTAATCTTCTCTTTGTTATTTGTATGTGTCATAATTTTTTATATCGCTTGTCCTTATACATATATAATGATTCAAGAATTTATAACATGATATAAATGTCATTTATATACATTATTTTTATTCTATAATAATTTATATCATAAAGAAGTATGAAATGGAATAAACCATTCATGGACACGGTAAGCCATAAGTACGAAAGCACGTTGTTTCTATCTTTATTGTCATATTGTAAGAGTATAAGGAAATGAAATATATATACATAAATATATTAAAGTAGAATTAATATATAATATATAGCATATAATTTCACTATACCCATCTTTAGTACATTCCATGAGGTGAGTGAACAAATCACATCTCTTTTAGGGGGTGGTAGTCCGATTTCCTCATATGAGATTATCGTATTTACATCAAATGGAAAGTAAAGAGATGTGTGTTGAAAAAAGAAAAAAATAAGATTAAATAAATAATAAAAAATATATATGAAATCTATAAATTAATTTTTTACCATAATGTACACCACTATTGGTGGTAATGGAGAAATGAACAATAATATTTTTATGAGGGAGTATTTCACCGTACACATAAACAAAATGTTCAATATACATTAGATTAAGTTGTGTATTAGTTTAGGAATAAATTATTTCATAAAAACATACTAGTTTATTTATTATTCTATTATTTCACTCAATAGTTTCATAAAGTGCGTGGAGGGTGTGAATAAATGAGATAAAGGAATGGATCTTGACTGAAGAAGTTACCCCTAAATCGGGTAACTCATTTTGGTTTAGCCAAAAGGGTTCCTTTAGAGTATTTCTTATGAAAGGGAGAATTAAAGTTACAAAGTAGAATATTAGGGATTCTACTTGGATATATAATTATATAACTTTAAAGGTTTTATATATTTTAGGAATGCGTAGAGGTGGTGGCCTTTTAATGTGAAGGAAAGAGACTCACTTTAAATTTTTAGAAACAAGTTAGGTGTGTACATGTTCTTACCTAAAACAAGGATTACCAAACAAAAGAAACTAAATAATGGAAGTTTTAGGGGCTTAATATGGACAAAAAATGGGTTTTGGGGAAGTGGATTGGTCATTTTGGACCTTAATTTTATTTCTCAGTCCCATATTAAGCTTAATTTGGCCTAATTACAGTGACTAATTTTAATCACCTTTACTAGTCATTTTGGTCAAAAATCATCATTGTATTTTTACATTATAAATCTTAGACTGAATAAAAAGTTTTATATAATATTTTATAAATTTAATACATATAATCTGAAAAATTGAGATTATTGCTAATCTCGCAGATGGGATGAAATAACAGTGTTCTAATGTAGGAAAGAGTTCAAAAGTTTGTTATTATTTTATATTCAGTTTCAAAGTGAATTTGATTCTAAATAATTAAATTTTAAAAATAGATATATTATTTATATAATTTGACCTTAAAAAATATTTATAATATCTTTTTTGATTAAAAATTATTTAGAAAAAATGGCATCTTTTAACATAAAAGCATTATTTTTACTATTCATCAAAAATGATTTTTCCCATAAAAACCAATAAATTCACCCTAAGCAAATTTCTACATTATGAATTAAAAAATAAATTTTATTTTATAAATTTAAATTTCTCAATGTTTCTAAAATTAAAATTATTATTAAAGTAGGTCTATTCACGAAAAAATATTTTTAACATTAAAGGACTTTACAAAAAATCTTATCGTTCATTATCAATATATTTCATTTATATAATCAAATTATAAAAAAATATTTGGAATTTAGTTATTACGATTATTATAACTATGTTTAATGGTTAGGTTATAATTTTCTCAGTTAATTATATACATATATATATATATATAATGATGTTTCATTGAAACTCAGTGTTAAGTGCATTGTATGCCAAGTCGGTGTTTCTTGTAGTAAAAGCCAAGTTGGTATTATGTTTAGGAAAATAATAGATAATATTCAATTTGAAGGAATAATTTAATTATTATTTTATTATATATTTATATATAAATTTTATTTCAAGTGTGATGTGGAATGAAAAATATTGAATAGACCAATTAATTTAAAAAAATCCACAAAATCTCAATGTCTTAATAAATTGATATCAAAATTGATTTGTGTAGTATTTAAACTAGATTTATGTGGATTTATATATGTTCACATAACAACTTTATTGATTAATTATCACTTCAATAGTTATGATATACGTCATGGTTCTCTTTATCCAAATCTCATTTTCTGAAGACATGTTTCTGGTCATACAACATGATTTCCTTATATGGTTAAGTGACTACATCATGAATTGAAAAATAAATTTATTCAATTCTTGATAATTAATTATTAATTTAATATTATTTCATTTAATTAAATCTAATTTTAAATTTTACCAAAGTAATAATGGATTTTGGTCATAATCTCATTTTTTTTTGAAAATGTTTATGTTCAATGTTCTGTTGTGGGAAATCATATAATCTTATTTTCATAAACCACATATATTTTATTCTCCACTAGTTATAAATTTATTTTACATGTTTAATTTTAATTTAATATGTTATTAATTAAAGACACATCATGAATGTTTTTTATATGTGATACCATACAAGAATCTTCTTTATGATCAATAATCATTATTATCCATATCCATGATTTCCAAAAAAAATTATTTTTTTTTTAAAATTATTTTAATTCTTTTTAGATGATGTTTTATATTTTTTGAAATTTATTTACAATTGATTATATTAATGTATTATTCACGTGCCACATTTTGAAGCAGTTTATAATTTTTTGAAATGAATGTTTATTTAAAATAGAAACAACATTAAAAAATTTTCTTTATGTTATGACTGTTATTCTCATTAAATTGTCCTTTAAATGATTCCAATGTTATTTTTAATGAAATAGATTTTTAAAATATTTTTTCAGTTTTTATTTTTAAAAAATTTATTTTTCAAAACTTGAAAAGGTAATTTCCTCAAAATTTTGTTTTATGATATTTAAAAAGAATTTATATTCATTAAAGAAAAAAATCATGAATGGTACATATGCACCAATGTTTATATTTTTTAATGATAAATATATAATTATTTATTGGATATATTATGATAGTTTCAAAATATATATTTCTGGGCCTCATTTATTTCAAATTGTTTAACCATGTTATGAAAGTAATAATAAATTCTTTCAGATTTATGATGAAATGAAAATAATATATCCTTTATTCATCTAATAGTTTATGGAATTATTTGTCATGTCTTATGGTTCTGTAATAAATTATGTTTGAGTGGTCCTATTATAAATAATGGATGGATCTTTTGGTTATATAAAATGGCAGGGGAGTCAATTATAGCCCTCCTAAACATTTGGTAAAGAGACATAATTAAAAATTTATAGGTTCATGTCAAGTGATTCTGTAATTTATTAGGCGGGATAGACAATTTTTTATATTATTGTAAGAGTGATATGATAATCATGTTCCATGAAACTAACAAGTCTTATCTATAATTTCTATGAATATTAAATGGTTCCATTGATCTATATTGACATCACATTTCACATAATTATTAATTTTTATGAATCTTTACATTAGTAAATATATTATTCTGGTCACATGAATAATTATCCATGTTTTTATGGGTATGAATTGTTTTATGTTATACTCATGTAATTTCATTATTTAAACACACCCTTATCCTCATATTATACTCACAAGTAAAATTTATCTGTTAATGCTAATTTTTACCCTTACTGATCATTTGATATCACCCCTATTACATTTTACATTTCCCAACGTTAGAAAGAATGATATTGAATGAAATATTTATAGAATGGTTTCATACATGTAGAATTTTATTTTTTGATGTTGTTAACATAATATGGAATATGAAAATCTACGTATAATGGTAGAAATATTCATTTAATACATTTGTAATGTTGGGTATGTGTTTTTAAAATTCACATAAACTCTAAACCTAAATGAAATCTCATTCTGTATGTGGACCAATATATCAATTAGATGTTTTATGTTTTGGATGGTTGAAATTGGGTCAAGTATATCATTATAAATGCTATATATAGAAATAAAATGTTTTTAGAATAATATTTTGTAGTATGAGTCTAGGGATATAATAGTTTTACCATGGAGAAACTATGGAAATAGAGTTGTTTTTGAAAGAATGTAGTGTTGGTGGAAATGTTAGTTATAGATTCAAAATTTTCATAGTATTTTATATAGAATATGGATGAATAGATCATTAATATTTCATAGATCATGTGTCTTGGTTTTTTACTATTATAGAAGCCATTTATTTGGTTATTACATAGTTACATGATTATATTAACAATATTTTTAATCCATGCTATAGTATGGGTCTTTTTATCATGAAGAAGTTATGGTTCTCCTGGGTTATATAGATAATAGAGGGTATTATGCTTTAAATTTTGGGGTAGTTATAATATATTTTAATAAACCATAATGAAGCTGATATATGTTTGATTCATTTTGTTATGACCCCACCTATTATAAGTGACTGACTAAATGTTAGAAAATATTGAGTCATGATCATATTTATTATCTGAACATGAAGTGGAATATAGGAGTTCCATGTAAGTGACTGGAAGAAATAAAAATATATTGTAACACCTAAAAAATTACACTAATTGAAGAAAGAATAGATCAAAATTGTTCATTGAAGGTGGAATTCCATTATTTACTTTGAAACAAGAAATATGGTTTTTAAGATTATATCTCATTATGTCTATGAAGAGAAGCAAGTGTATTTCAACTACACCAATACACACTCCACTCAACCATAAAAGTGATGCTTATGAAGGGACATGTATGTACATAAACTATATAGAGACCCTACCTCATTATATTGGGAAAATGTGAAGGAAGATAAAATTAATATTATACTTATCATTTGTAAATAGTGTGTCAAATGTAAACATTTTATGTTATCAGGACTAGGTAATGAGTGACTTAGTCTACACAACATTTTAAAAGTAGTGTGGTTTTAGTGATTTGGTGCATGGAACATACCCGATGCATTCTCTATGTAGTATACTAATTATAATGGACCAATAAATTTATAATGTCCCTATTTTCAATACAAATATTGAACAAAATATGGAAAAAAATAATCTTACGTAATATCTGTTAATAAAGTGTTGGTCATGTTTTTGGATTATATAACCATCTATGAAAACAATTATAGAAAGTGACCCTTTTGACTAATAGTGTATGATCAATTTAGTGTGATGATAATAAATGAAAAATGTGTTTTAATTATATTGGTCATTGTATACCTTAATTCCTCCCTAGGGTAATTTATTTCTAAGACATTATTGAGGGACTAAAAGTGAAATCAAGAGATATATTTATTTTTTATGGATTTTTTCTTTGTCAAAATTGATCTGATGTTTTATGAAGAGAAATTGAATATGTAGGCAAGGATTCAATAATTGAGGTAATTGATTCCAAACAATGGAAAATGAAATGTATTTATTTTTTTGATGATTATTTTGGAGTTCCTCAAGAATTAATGTTTGATGGAATTTTTCTATTAACATGACATAGAGTTATATTTAAAACAGATCAATGTAATATTGATATATAACCCTTAGTAAAAAAGGGAAAAATATTAAATTATAAAATATATCTACTATGTGGTTTTATAGGGAATGTTCTCCAAGGATGTATGGATGAAATTTAAAAAACTCCATCAAAATGGTAATGAAAATTCATTTTGTATCTACGCAAGAAGAAGTCTTCCTAGAAGACAAGTTCACTAGTTGGGTTAAATTATAAAACTATATTCTCACACAATTCTATCCATGGTTTAGTGACATAATTTGATGTTTTATGCCCAATAATGGATCTAAATAGTTTAAATTATTCTACCGGTGATAAGGAAATATTAGCTAGATTCCATAATAGATGGTGTTCATGAAATGACAAAGTGTGTATCCCATTTCGATAATATATGGTCAAAAAATGGATATTCATCCCAAAATATAATTATACAGTGATTTTGGATCATTATATAGAGAAAAATAGGTATAGGTAGAATAAGTGAACTTGAATTTCAGTGTAATGGATGTGGGAAAAATGAATTAAGTGACATGATAGAAGAGATTTACTATGAAAATATAAAAAAGACACAATTATAGAATTTATGGAAACCACAATTTCATTATTGATTCAACATTAAGAAATAATAAACTCCAAGATGTATATTAATTCATGTATAATAATAATGGTTTCAATATTTAAGGAAAATGATATAAATTTTAGGGAAATAAGTGAGAAGATAAGAACCACACATGTGAAGATAAAAATACCCCAAAAAATAGCCTAAAAATGATGATTGATTTATGATTTTAAATATTTAAGTAAATAATATTCCTTGAAAAATATATCAGGTGTGATAAAAAAATAAGTAATCATCAAAACAATACATTTTTGGAATACTTACACACATTATGACCTAGTGTATTGATCCTAATAATCCCATAAATAAGAAAATAACTATATATATGACAATACCTCAATCACGGATAGAGCACATGAGGTATGATTCTTGTTGTAAATCCTTTATTTTTTCTGTCCATAAAAACAGTATGTGGTTATTAATCGGAGGAATTAATGAAGGGAAATGATTCATAAGGGAAGACTACACTCCCATGAAATATGAGGTAAGTGTTTATCTAAGACAATAGAATATTATGATAGAAAATAACTTCAATGTAATGGAGAATAAAAATGATCCCCAACAAACATTGTAGAATTTAGCAATATCTAGATACTCACTCCACCTATCTAGGAAGGAAAAGAGACAAATATGGAAAAAAAATCCACGAGTTATTCTCATTGTGAAGGAGGAGTGTGTAAAGAACCCCAATATTAAGAAATGATATAAGATAAAAATCAACGATATCATTGATGTGAGGATCCTAATTTGTGTTTTAAAAGCCACTGAAGGGGAAAATATAATTATTCAATAGAGAATAAATCTAGACGTTTGATCCACTAATATTGAAAATTTTTATGATACCTATCCATGTGTGATGGATTAAACTACTACTGAAAAAAGAGGCCATTAGATTAAAAAAATGTTAATGAAACAAAGTGTGTAAGTTGTACCACACAGATTATATTCAATGGAAAGAGTAAGATAAGTTATACTAAAAATTAATATTAATAATATGAAGAGATGATGAAATTTTGTTAAAAAATTTGAAAAATGAGAAAGGAAATATAAAAGATTATGGGTTGGTCCATTTGACTATCTTTATAACATTACATGAGATTATTTGAGGCACCCCTCTCCCAATATTATTAATTGATTATATTTTTTTTTCAAAGTCCAATATTACGGGAGAAATATGATCCATATGATGATTTTTTAAGGAAATAAAATTTTATGGAGATTCAAGAAGATTTGAAAAACAAATAGAAAGTGAAATCATGATACAAGAAAAGAGAAAATGGGATGAAAAATCTCAGAAATTTCATAATCATATTTTTATAAAATTATCTATAGAAATAATTTTTATAAATCATTCAAAATAATTTATAAATTTAATGTTATTTCCACAAGTGGTGTCCCTATGTCAAAGGATATTTGGCATTATTTGGTATTTTTGAAGACTCTAAAGATATGAATAAGATTACATAGAAATTGGTATAATTTGAAAACATTTCAGCATTTGGTACCAAATTAATGATCGTTTTGTATAATCGTAACTACCACATTATTTATTATTTAAATATATAACATTTGGGGTAGAAGTTATTGAGATCATAGGTATATTTTTAGAGATGAAAAATAATAGGCTTTATTTCTATTCATGAGTGTCATAGAGTACATTAGTCCAGTATGAAAACAACTTTTTTCTTACATCAAACTCATGTTTATTAGGCCTATATAATTTTCTAACAACCCAAATTCAAATTGGTGGTATCGGTCAATGGATTTAAAAATAATTATAGCTGTTTTAGAGATTGGATTATAGGAGTTTTCTAGAGTTCTACATTTTGGTTGGAAATTATTTTGAATTGTTTCAAATGAATTTTCATAATAAAAATATTCTTACAGCCAAAGGATAAAGGTACAATAATACATGGTGAGATGTAAAATAGATAAGGAATCTTTTACTATCCTCAAATGGGGAGTTGAATCCCATGACTATTACTACATATAAGTTAATGATAAAAAGAGGGATATGGTTTATAATAGTTTCTAACCAAACATAAATGGGGGATTGATTTGATTATAAAAGGACATGAACCCATTTAATTGGGGAGATTACGAATCAAAGTAATATCCCTAGATTTTATGGGATAATAAGTTCTCCTTGTCTTTTATTTTTAATAAGGTAGAGTATAAAATATTTAAATTTTTTTAGGTATTGTTAACAAAATCTAAAGGGGTATATTGTGAAGAATATTAAAATATTATGAGGAAATTATTGATAATAAGAAATATCGACTAGATGAAAAATAAAAATACTGACATGGTGATGCTTATAGGATTTTTAATAATGATATTCATTTCTTGGGGTTTGATTTGTTGAAACTTATTTTTGATGGTTACTGTATGGGATTCATTTTCCACAAAAATAGAGTAGAGTTCATAGGAAATATAAATGTATAAAGTAATATTCCAAGGGGAATACATGGTTAAAATAAGAACTATTAATATATAAAAGGTATCTTAATTTTTTTTTGAGGGGGACCACTCCACAACACAAGAAATATTTTCATGATGTGATGATGTTTCCCAAAAAGGGAAAATATCACAATGAGGACAATGGGTGTAGTGATAAAGAAGAATAATATAGACGAGACCCTACATGGGATTATGGTCAAGGTAGAGAAGGTTATTCCACATATGACAAGTTATAGTGTTCCAAACCATGGTGTTCTGCATGGAGAAATTATAGATCAATATTGTAACATAGTGAAACCTAAACATGGTTTTAACTAGTTTTAATAGTCTTCGCGTTCATAGAATTCTTGGTGGAAGAGCATGGTCAGATAAGGTTTGGATAAACTGTAGTAATTTCTATGGTGAGTGAAACTTTTAATTTTTTTTTCTACAACATAGGATATACATTGTGTTTGAGAAGTCATGTTTCATTGAAGAACTAAATATTGATATTCTCAACATGAATATTGGAGAAGGATAACATTGTGGTTATGTGTGTACTATCATCAAAGTCAACTTGAGATCAATGGGAAGGTTCATCAGGTTCATGGTGATGGTTGTGGTGATGATGATTTTATCACAAGAATTATGGGGACATTTGAATTCTTGTAGATAATGGAAAAATATAATAATGGAAAAGATATATGTGTATTGAAGAGAGTTTTTTTTCTAGAGATATAAAATTATTCTCATTATGTCCTACATAAATCATTTTTCTTGGAATGCCTTTAGGAAACATTCCATATGTGGAGGATTTGACATAGATAATTCATGAACATATTACTAGTATTTTATATATCATGTGTATCTATTTTATACCATGATCAATGCTAGATTAATCAGTGAATGAAGTATTAATTAAGTGAATTAAATGAATATTTAATACATGCTATAATAAATGATGTATATAATGAAGTACTATAGGGTACTAAAGTTATGGATATCATGGAAGAAATTATAACTAAAATCTTAATAATGTTTTTTGGTCATTTAAATGGATTATAATGACTCATAATGTTTTATAAATTATTCGGTAATGATCCTTCACATTATAAGGGATCCAATATATGTTAGAGATTATATGTACCTTAGATTATTAGAACTATGAACTCAAAGAGGAAGAATAAAATTCAAGGAGGTGGGATAGATGGGAGAATATTATATTGGAAGCTGTTGAAGATTTTTCCTGATTAAGACGTATGAAATCACCGAATGTCTATTCATGGTGGTGTTATAGAGTTTAATCTAGAATAAAAAATAATATTTTTTTATTGGATATCACAAAACTTCATTGAATAATACTAAGAGGGATTCCATGACCCCAATATAGACTCATTGTAACTATGAATGTGAAATTATTAAGGGGACCTTCATGTCCATAATCATTGTCAACATCCCACTTCTAAGAAGGGAGAAATGGAGGTGGATTATGGTATTGATCTAACAATTATATTTGGGTGATAGTTTTACAACCATAAATTTTGTGTGAATGTGAGCTCATGTAAGGGGTTAAATAGATGAAACCCCAATTCAAGGGTAGTTCACTTATTTTTATTAGGGTCACAACCCACTATTATTGAAAACTCATTGAAGTAGAAAAATAAGGTTTAACCATTTTAATTATCATGTCCATATCATCATTATGAATTCACAGAAAAATTGGATAAAATGAATCTAAAAAAATCTTATAATAATGGGTTAGTCAAGTTTGTTAATCAAATGAACCACTAAGAAATATAGAATTAAAATTTATCTTCATGGTTGAGAGGTAAATATACATTTACAGAGGTAATACCTAAAGTTAAATTCTTTTATAATGAAATGAAATTACATACCAGGATCCCTCCTCCCAATTTGGGTAATCTCACACTAACACCCCACTGAGTGATATAGAAACTATTTTTTGGAAAAGTGGGTGAAACATTGGGGGTACTGTTTTTTATTTTATTGAAACACACCTTTTCAGTTTCATATAATGTTTTAAGGTGTTTTTAATACATTATTTTGAAACATACTGTTTTTAACATAAAAAAACATATTTATAGAATTTATATATTTTTATTTTTTAAAATTTAAAAAATAATGTATTTTTTGTTTCCTATATATGTATTCATTTAAATGAAATTAGTTATTTTTTTATTTAATTTAAAAACTATTATTTATGGTATGTATTATGTATAGAATTATATATTCAATATAGTGGTATCATATTGGTTGTGTTTTCATACACCTTACACGAACACCAGTGTATGTGTGTGTATTCTAGTCTTTTTTCAGATTTAGATGCCTAGGTCTTGATTTCATTTGGATTTAAATATTTGTTCATTAATGGGTGTGTGGTTATTGTGAGTGGATTTTTGTTATTTGAACATTTTTATATAGTCAATAAAGCTGATGTTTTATTAAAATTTTGGGTAAAGGATTTATTGGCTATTTTAATAATCCATTATAATCATTTTTTCTTTCAATTTATTATTTAATTATTCATATATGTATATTTAAATTATTTTTTGTTGATTTATTTTTCAAATTATATTAGTTCATATATTTTTTATTCATTATTTCAGTATTTTTGTATTTGATTTTTATAGACATCTATGGTAGAGATGGGTAATATTTGATTATCAGTAGTTTTTATAATGATTTATAATATTATGTAGTTTTGAATCCATTCGCGCGGGTATTTTCTTGATTCCCATGCTCTAGTTTCTAGCTCGTGAGGATTAATAATAATTTATGGTCCTAATGGAAAGTAGGGTCAGGTAACATGTCATGTTAAATTTTGCTAGTTTATTAAATTTCGTATTAGAGACAAGGTTCACAAAAAGATCCTATATAATAGAATAACTCTATAATTATTTGGGAGGTTTGATAGAATAAATGTTATTATATTGGGGCTCAATATTTTGTTGTGGGGAGGTCCTAGATAGTTCTTTTCCACCTTATACATTGTGTTTCTGTATACAGTTTGGTCTTGGTTTCTGTACTAATCTTTCTAGATTTATATATGAGTTTATGGAATTTTAATCCTCATTTTATGGTATAATTTTCCAAGAGTAATGTTCATGAATGTTTGGGATGAGATAGGAAAATTAATTAGAATAATAAGACCGTATTACATAACCTGACGAATCATAAGGGGACCTAGCACATGATATTGAAAACATTTAAATAAATGTTGCAAGATTGGACCATGAACCATCAAACTTCCTATCCATCTCAAGAATACTTATCCATATGGTTTCTTCTATTTAGTAACCTTGATTATTGGGATGATTCAAATGATTATAAATAATTAAAATATAATCATTGTGGTACTTTTGGGTTTTTTTATTCTTGTAATGAATTCTGATTGATATTTTTGGGTATTGAATTGATGATCATATGGGGAAACTTATTTTATGTGTGAAATAAAAATTTAATTTAAAATGGTTTCAATTAGTGATATGGCCTCTGGGTTCTTTTCTAAAATTGATTTTTTTATTAGTGATTCTTTTTGAAGTGGTTGATTTTATCATGGAATATGAGAAGTGTTTTGATTTTAATACCATATAATAATTTAATTTTAAAGGTATTTGGACACTCATTTGAAATGATTACAAATATTATTCATTAAAAAATAAAAATTATGTGGTTTTTGGAATTGTTTTAAAGAATCGAGGTGTTATAAAAAATTAATAATTTAAATAAGTATAATTAGGATATTGAATTTAAAGAATTAATACTATGTTCAACACCAAATTTTGTGGTTTATTTATATTTTGATACATGATTGATGATTAATGGATAATTATATTAATGTTTTTTAAAAGAGTATATTAATTTTATATGATTGGTGGATTTTATAATAATGATTTAAATTAGGGATATCTGATTCTATCTTATAATTGTATTTGTTAAAATAAATCAATTTATTTGTACTAGACAGATGAAATGTTTTAAAGTTGTCTTTCCCCTCACAATTGGGTTTTATTTTGAAATGAGTTTGGGGACTCATTGATAATGGTTCATGGTTCAAAAAAATCTTTCAAAATTGATTTTCTTATTTTGAAAAATATTGATTTGGAGGTGTTCCATAGTTTATATGGGGACATTCAAATGTGGTTCAAGGGACATGACTGGGATGGGTTCATGTCTCATACTATTTATAGTAATCCTCTAAAGGATGTCTTGAATTAATAAAGAGTTATTGTCTATAATGGTAACCCATTACTTATTCTAGGATCTACCCATGTCTAAATGGAGTTATAAGTTCTATTTTTTTCTCTATGCAGGGTACTGGTAAATCCAATAATTAACCATGAAGGATATTTATAGGTGGTTTATTTGAGAACCATGTGGATTTTTAGGTAAATATGATGTGTGAGCCTTATATTTATATTTGGTTTGATCATGACTAATATTCATGTGTTTCTTGGTGGATGGTCTATTTTGGGACTCCTACTCGATGAGTTTATATATAATTTTTATGATTTCTTTCTTTTGGTGTGTTATTTTTAGTTTCTCTAGTCTTGGATAGGGTTTCATAAAAATATCCATTAACCTTTACTTTCTTATTCCATGTGTGATTTCATTGGATATACCATCATACAGAATAGAGTTATGCATGAGTTTTGGTATTATTTATTGAACAAGGGTAAGCTTTTGATATGTGAATTGGTAATTTTGATGATTGGTTTTTTATTAGACTATGTGAAATAATAGGATCATATTAATATCAGGATCTATATGAGTCAGTGTAACATCCCAGGTAATTAAAGAATAAATAATTTTCATATTCATTAATATTTATGAATTAAATATTAATTTTAATTAAAAGGGGTTTCTACGTTCGATAGCGTACTTGATACGCAACGATGAGTTTCTTTGAAAACATACGTTTCGCACAAGTAATAAAATAATATTATTTTAAATGTTAGTTAACAAGTAGTCGTTGTACTGGAGGTAATGGATAGAAATAACTAAAATATGATTATATATGTTTTTAAATGTTTTTACATTTACCCAATAAAGGATAAAGGCTTAAAATACGGAAAGAATTCAATTTTAGGCATTTATACCCTAATTTTCACTAAGGGTTCACTTATCACATTTTGACGGCGAACCGTCATTAAATATTGTTTTGATCAATCTTATAAATTATATTGGACCAAAAATAACTCTTCTTTAGAATCGGGACATCAAAATTTACTTTGTGTAAATTTTTGGTATCTTTCCGATAAAGTTCATTTTTTATTGAATAGTGTAAAATGTTGTATTTTAATTCAATACCTCTTTTTAATCTAATTTATTTATATGATTAGATTATCTTTTGAATTGGTTTTAAATTGAAATTAGAAAATATTTTTACCATTAAATCCAATAGTGGTCGTTGGAATTAATTTCAATTTGACATCGGACTTAAACTAGTGTCAATCTTTTGATACTTATTGTTTCATAAAAACATGCTATTTGCTCTGACAGTGGGAATTAATTATTAAATTAATTAATTCAACTTATATGTTTTGAATTTTGTAAAATGGACTTCATTTTTTAATTCGGAATATCAAATATATCTTAGGGTGAATTTTCGGTATTTTTCTGAAAAACTTCAATTTTTGATAAATAGTGAAACCACTAAGTGGTAATCAAGCAAACTGATTTTTCAGTTAAATGAAAGTTTACCACTAATGTGTATTGAATTTTGAAAATCCAACATACATGGTTGTCATTAATAAGTAAAATGTGGTTCAATGAGATTAAAATAATTTTTTGGTGAATAGTAACTTATTAAGTTTTTAATCACGATTAGATGTAATTAGTGTAATTTAAGGTAAAAATGATATTATAAAAATGCGAAAACACCATGACACTTGTCCTACACCTATTGAGTGAGTCATGGCCGACCAAGACAACCCATGGGTCGATTTAGGGGACCCCATGGAGCCACTTGGGTGAGATAATGACTTTAATGCCTTTTTTTTAAATAAAGGTGAAAATGACACTAACATATATTTTTTTACTAAAACAATTTTTATAAGGGGTTATAATAATCATATTTTTATTTATAAATAGTAATTGGAAAGATAAAAAGATTTCCTACATTATAGTAATTTTTTTTATAATTTTTAGACATTAAATAAATTAAATTATTTATGACATAATAATGATGCAGCGATGACATCATTATTTGATGATTTAAATAAAATTGAAAGATAATGTAAAATCTATGAACTACACATGTCCAAAACTTATTGTATGGGTGGATTTAGAACCCTTATCTCCTTATCCACGAATTATATTAATGTGGGACCTTTTAAAACCGAAACACAATTTCAAATAAAGTAATATTTCTTTACTTTCCAAAAGTGCCCCTCCTCTCCTCTTATAAAAGGCCCCCACCTCTACCTCATTTAACACACTCCTCAAGCCTTTTGCTCGGCCATCCACTGACCATTTACTCTCTCCACATCCCTCTCCTCATCCTAGAGGATTCCATTTGGGCAGAATCCTTTCAAAGGAAGCCTTTAGGCTCAAATCAAAAGGAGTTACAATTTTAAAGGTAATTCAATCTCTCATGTTCATTTGTTTTATTTTGCTTCTCCAACTCCATAAACTATTTTTATTTACTTATTTTGTAACAAAAACAGTATATTAAATATACTAGGATGTTGTTATAAGATTTATTCGAGCTACAATCTCACACAACTACATCAAATGGTTAAAGAACATACGGTTTCCGTGGATGGCGAAATTTTGCCTCCCGAAACGATGATTGTTCAATACTCATTTAACACCTTCAAAGGTGGCCATTATGATGTCACTATTTTTATATATGATATATAATATGTTTATTCTTTCCTTAAGCTTCTGTATTTTTCATTTATGGAATACCATTATTATTTCAATTATGGGTAAACACGATATCTTCATTTTAGGAAGTGCGGACTACCGCCCCCTAAAAGTGATTTGATTCGTTAATACCATATGTAGGATGTGTAAAGGATAAAGTTAATGATATTATATATGTTATTATACTGGAATTATAATATACTCTTATATCATTATGATTCCATTCCAGAAAATTCAAAATATAAATGGAAGTAGTGTTCATGCGTACGTACGGCTTACCGTCTCCATGAACGGTGCATTTCATTTCTTACCTCTAAATGGTTATGTAATATTATGAATACATTTATATGCTGGATATATATGATATATATGATATCCAAATCAGGAATGGAATTATGGATATAAAGAACCTTTGACCACACGAACAACATGTAATTCTAAGAAGTCCACTTTCGACTTAAGAACCAAATATCGACAAAACAAACATTATTAACTTAAATAGTTACATAATGTTTATAACATGGAAATAAGTGATATAAAAGGAATAATGAACTTGAAAAAGGTTCTTAAGAAAGTATAAATTAACTCATGTTTATTATTCAGGACATTAAAGAATGATCGAGTCAAGTCGGACCCGAGGTAAGGGACTTCGTCTCAATATCCTTCCATTGAGGCATACTTCGTTTTATACACAACTTTCTTTTATACGGTGCTTAAACCCCTTTGAATTTTACTTTTATACAAAAGGAATCTTTTTCTATGAAGCATTTTATTAAAAGACAAAAAGGAATGTTTTTTTAACGTATGCGGTGACAACAACCTTTTCCGCCGTCGTGAGTATTATTTGGTTTTTGGCTTCCTCAACAAGCCGTAATGTTTTTAGAATAAAATAAATACCATATACTATTTTATGTATTTTGGTATTGAAAATGGTTTTGATAAAGGGTTCTATTATGTCAATATATTTATGATATATTGTGATTGAAATGTGGAAATGTTATCATTCCTTTATGTTGGTTTTATGTTTTATTATTTTATATTGGTACTTGGACATTTTAACGGGTGGTTACGTTATAAACCATATGACGGGTGGTGCCGTGAATACCAGGACAGGTGGTTACGTTATAACCTCCAATGCATTGGGTATGGAAGTCGGCCGTATGGCTATTCTATTAATTATGTTTGGAAATTAGCTGTATGGCTATTCCATTAAGTGATATGTGTGGAGTCGACTGTATGGTTATTCCACATAAGTATGTTTATGTCCCAAGTTACCTTTATATATATTATGTGTTCTTTTTATGGGTTTTATGGTAATCCTTTGGTAACAAAAAGTTAATTAATGATACTTTATTTAGTGGAGAGTTTTTACTACTTCATGAAGGTGAAGGTATTACTTTGATAGAGTATACATGGTTTACTTGATGTTTGAAAAACTAACAGTTTTCATTTTTCTGTGTATCCCTTACTGAGCTTTTTATGCTCACCCCAAGTTTTTTTGAAATGATTATCACAGGACTTAATGTGGAATAAGGTCAAGGATGGGATCAAGGGAATGTCATGACATATAAAACATGGAACTAGACATGTTTCTTTTTAAGAGTTTTTTTTATTATGGAATCTTAGTAGAAGTGTCTACTTTGTAATCTTTTGAGATGTTATAGTTATGTTCTAATTCTCTAAAACTCTAAACCTAAAAAGATCCTCAATGTGAATTATTCATTTAATTCAATATTAAGTAAGGTTTAAGGTCGGGGCCTTATAGTTGGTATCAGAGGTCAGTTTAGACAACTTTAGGAGTTAGAAAAGTGTTAAATTATAATATGATTGAAATGTAATAGCATTTACGGATTACCATGTTGCTTCACCTAAGATATTTCTGTGTTCAGAATGGTTTTCTGTAGAGGAAACAAAGTAGCTATGTTGGGACGACATCAGGAGGAAGACAACCTTCCAAATCAGCAACCTGAGATCGTTGGAATCGGAACTGAACAGTTTTTTGCAGTGATGGCACAGTTGAATCAGGCTATAAATGGTGGTGGTGTCCATGCACGAGATCACCCAGATCAACCGCAGAGGAACATGTCAGTGGTGGAACATTTCATGAGCCAACATCCCCCATCATTCAGAGGATCATCTGACCCTGTGCAAGCTGAAGGGTGGATTAAAGCACTAGAGAAGATTTTTGATGTCATGGGGTGTTCAGTACATCAAAAGGTTAGTCTTGCTGTTTACCGTTTTGAAGGTGAAGCTGATCAGTGGTGGTCGATGGTGAAAAATATCAGGGATAGTGATGAGATTGAGGATCTTCACTGGGACAAATTCAAAGGTATGTTTCTTGAGAAATATTTTCCTATGGTGGTTCGTCTTAGGATGGAAAACCAGTTCCTAGAATTGAGGCAGGAGGATGATTCAGTGGCTGCTTATGAAGCAAAGTTCACTCGATTGGCAAGGTATGCTACAAACTTCATACGAGATCTTGATAGTAAAATAAACCGTTTTTACTCAGGGTTAAAGCCAAATTATCGAAGGGATTTAGCTTCTCGTGAGTTAAAAGGTTATGAAAAACTTGTTCGATGTGCGGAGAAGGTGGAAATGGAGTTTGCCAATGATCAGGTGTTCTATGACAAACAACAGAATAAGAGGTCTAGTTGGCAGGCAAAGGGGAAGAATTCATCAAAGAAGCAAGGAGGTAAGAAAACCAAATATCCATCCTGTGAGAAGTGTGGTAAAATGTATCCTGGAGAATGTTTATACAAGTCTGGTAAGTGCTTTCGGTGTGGTAAGTCTGGTCATATTGCTCGTAACTGTAAGGAAGATGATCAAGCAGGCAATGAAAAGCCAACGGTAAGATGTTTTAAGTGTAATGAAATGGGTCATTATGCAAACGAGTGTCCAACGAAGAACTCAACTGGGGGAATGCAGCCAGACTAAAAGCAGAAAGGGGTGGTGAAATCCTTTGCAACAACTTCAGCAGATGTTGGGCCATCGAATGAAGTGGTATCAGGTACACTGTTTGTTTGTTCAGATTATGACAATGTGTTGTTTGATTCAGGGTCTACACACTCTTTCATTTCAGAGAAGTTTTCTAGTAAATTGGAAAATCCATATCAAGATATGAATCCTGAACTTATGGTAAAAACACCCGGAGGGAACGTTGAGACAAAAAGGAATTATAAGAACCTTCCTATCCTTGTGTGTGGAAAGAATCTACTAGCAAACCTTATTGTTTTGCCTCTAGTAGAGTTTGATGTTATTTTGGGCATGGATTGGCTTTCTGTTTATCATGCTAAGATTGACTGCAGAGCTAAAATGGTTTCTTTTCAGAAAGATTTTCAGTTTGTGTACAAGAATTAACCCTTGATTTTGATAACATATCAGGATGTTGAGAAACTAGTAAAAGATGGAAATGAATGTAACCTTGCACATATTGTTGAAAATAAAGGAACTGTTCAGATTAATGATGTGCCAGTGGTAAATGAGTATCTTGATGTTTTTCCTTATGAGTTGCCTGGTATTATTCATGATCAGGAAGTTGAATTTACTGTTGACTTAGTTCCTGATTCTATGCCAATTTCAAAACCCCCTTATCGAATGGCTCAAGTTGAACTTTTAGAGTTAAAGAAACAATTGTAGGAGTTATTAGATAAAGGTTTCATTCGACCTAGCACATCACCATGGGGTGCTCCTGTCTTGTTTGTTAAAAAGAAATATGGATCAATGAGACTTTGCATTGATTATAGAGCCTTGAATAATATTAATGTTAAGAACAAGTATCCTTTGCCTCATATCGATGATTTGTTTGATCAGCTCTAGGGAGCTCAGTATTTTTCGAAGATTGACTTGAGGTCAGGGTACCATCAGTTGAAAGTAAAAGAAGCAGACATTCCGAAGACTGCGTTCTGTACTAGATATGGCCATTATGAATTTTTAGTAATTCCTTTTGGGATAACCAATGCACCTGCTGTATTCATGGACATAATGAATAGAATTTTTCATGACTTCTTGGATAAGTTTGTGGTGGTTTTCATTGATGATATTTTGGTGTTTTCTAAAAGTAAAGAGGAGCATGAAAGACATTTAAGGGTTATCTTGCAAACCATAAAAGAAAAGAAACTATATGGAAAATTCAGCAAGTGTGAGTTTTGGTTACAACAAATTTCTTTTCTGGGTCACATTGTTTCAAAAGATGGCATAAATGTTGATCCTACTAAAACAAAAGTTGTTGAATAATGGCCAAGACCCACAAATGTAACCGAGATCCATAGTTTTCTTGGTTTGGCAGGTTACTACCGAAGGTTTCTTGAAAATTTTTCACGGTTATCTAGTCCAATGACTAAGCTAACTCGTAAGGGTGTTAAGTTCATCTGGACAAAAGAATGTGATGATTGTTTTCAGGAGTTGAAGAGAAGATTGGGGAATGCTCCAGTTTTGGCACTACCTTCCAGGAATGGTGAGTTTGTTATATGCAGTGATGCTTCGTTGAAGGGACTTGGTTGTGTCCTTATGCAGAATGATCAGGTAATTGCTTATGCTTCACGACAGTTGAAAACTCATGAGGTAAATTACCCTACACATGATTTGGAATTAGCTGCTGTTGTCTTTGCTTTAAAAATTTGGAGGCATCATTTGTATGGAGTAAAGTGTGAAATATATACTGATCACAAATGTTTAAAGTATATATTCACTCAGAAAGAATTGAACATGAGACAAAGGAGATGGCTAGAATTAATCAAGGATTATGATTGTACAATTCATTACCATCCAGGAAAAGAAAATAAAGTGGCTGATGCTTTGAGTCGAAAAAGTAATGCTTCATTAGAAATGTTGCATTTGGAACGTGATCCTTTGGTTAAGGATTTGATGAACTTTGGCATAGAAGTTATTGGTGAAGGAAGTCCTTCTGTTTTGTTTCAGGTATCAGTGAAATCTTCTCTATCAGACAGAATCAAGCAAGCACAGAAGCAAGACAGTGAGTTGTAGAAAAGGTAGAGCTGGTTCAGAAATGTAAGTTTCCGGAATTCAACATTGATAATGATTGTGTTTTGAGGTTTGGGAAGAGATTATGTGTGCCTTGTGATTCACAGTTGAAGAATGAGTTGTTATGTGAGGCTCATAGTTCCCCGTTTTCAGTTCATCCTGGCAGTACTAAGATGTACAGAGATCTGCGGGAGTATTACTGGTGGGATGGAATGAAAAGAGATATTGCTGATTTTACTATGAAGTGTCTGACTTGTCAGCAGGTTAAAGCAGAGCGGCAGTTACTGAAAGGGATGCTTCAGCCTTTACAAGTGCCATAGTGGAAATGGGAAAACATATCCATGGACTTTGTTGTGGGATTATGGAGGACATCTCGAGGTAATAATGCAATCTGGGTTATTGTTGATCGCTTGACTAAATCTGCCCATTTCCTTTCTATACGAGATACTTTTTCCCTAGATCAACTTTCCCGCATTAAGATAGTCAGGTTACATGGAGTTCCCCTCTCCATTGTATCTGATCGTGATCCCAAGTTCACATCTAACTTTTGGAAAGGCCTTCAGAATTCGTTGGGTACTGAATTAAATTTTAGTACAGCTTTTCATCCTCAATCAGATGGGCAGTCAGAACGAACAATTCAGACCTTGGAGGATATGCTAAGAGCTTGTTGGACGGATTATCAGGGAATTTGGGACCAACATCTTTCTTTGGTTGAGTTTTCTTATAATAACAGTTTTCATTCCAGTATACAGATGGCACCATTTGAGGCATTATATGGGAAGCGGTGTCGAACTCCAGCATTTTGGGATGAAGTGGGTGAAAGGAAGCTGATGGGACCAGAATTGGTAGAAGAGATGGCAGAAAAAGTTCAGTTGATTCAGAAGCACACGAGAACAGCTCAGAGAAGGCAGAAGAGTTATGCAGATAACTGGAGGAAGGATCAAACTTTCGAGGTAGGTGATCATGTTTTTCTCAAGGTTTCTCCTTGGAAAAGTTTGATGAGATTTGGTAAGAAAGGAAAGCTGAGTCCAAGGTTTATTGGACCATATAAAATTCTGGAGAAAGTTGGATCAGTTCCTTACCGAGTGGCTTTACCTCCGAGTTTATCTCAGGTACACAATGTTTTTCATTTTTCTATGTTGAGGAAGTATATGCCAGATCCATCTCATGTTTTGAGTCCAGAGGTAGTTCAGCTGGATGAGAACCTATCTTATGAAGAACAACCAGTCCAAATTCTTGACCATAGGGAGCAGGTGTTACGGAATAAGGTGATTCATCAGGTAAAGGTTTTGTGGAAAAACCATGTGATTGAAGATGCAACGTGGGAATCTGAAAATGCTATGAGGGATAAATACCCCCACTTATTTTGATAAGTGAATAAAATTGCGAGGACGCAATTCCCAAAAGGGGGGAAGGATGTGACATCCCAGGTAATTAAAGAATAAATAAATTTCATATTTATTAATATTTATGAATTAAATATTAATTTTAATTAAAAGGGGTTTCTACGTTCGATAGCGTACTCGATACGCAACGATGAGTATCTTTGAAAACTTACGTTGCACAAAAGTAATAAAATAGTATTATTTTAAATGTTAGTTAACAAGTAGCCGTTGTACTGGAGGGAACGGATATAAATAACTAAAATGTTATTATATATGTTTTTAAATGTTTTTACATTTACCCAATAAAGGATAAAGGCATAAAATACGGAAAGAGTTCAATTTTAGGCATTTATACCCTAATTTTCACTAAGGGTTCACTTATCACCTTGTGACGGAGAACCGTCATTAAATATAGTTTTGATCAATCTTATAAATTATATTGGACCAAAAATAACTCTTCTTTAGAATCGGGAGATCAAAATTTACTTTGTGTAAATTTTTGGTATCTTTCCGATAAAGTTCATTTTTTAATGAATAGTGTAAAATGTTGTATTTTAATTCAAAACCTCTTTTTAATCTAATTTATTTATATTATTAGATTATATTTTGAATTGGTTTTAAAGTGAAATTATAAAATATTTTTACCATTAAATCCAATAGTGGTCGTTGGAATTAATTTCAATTTGACATCAGACCTAAACTAGTGTCAATCTTTTGATACTTATTGTTTCATAAAAACATGCTATTTGCTCTGACAGCGAGAATTAATTATTAAATTAATTAATGAAACTTATATTTTGTGAATTTTGTAAAATGGACTTCATTTTTGAATTCTGAATATCAAATATATCTTAGGGTGAATTTTCGGTATTTTTCTGAAAAACATCAATTTTTGATTAATAGTGAAACCACTAAGTGGTAATCAAGCATACAGATTTTTCAGTTAAATGAAAGTTTACCACTAATGTGTATTGAATTTTAAAAATCCGACATACATGGTTGTCATTAAGAAGTAAAATGTGGTTCAATGAGATTAAAATAATTTTTTGGTGAATAGTAACTTATTAAGTTTTTAATCGCGATTAGAGGTAATTAGTGTAATTTATGGTAAAAATGATATTATAAAAATGTGAAAACACCATTACAGTTTCCTACAACTATTGGGTGAGTCATGGCCGACCAAGACAACCCATGGGTCGATTTAGGGGACCCCATGGAGCCACATGGGTGAGATAATGACTTTAATGCCTTTATTTTTAAATAAAGGTGAAAATGACACTAACAGAAATTGTTTTACTAAAACAATTTTTAGAAGGGGTTATACTAATCATATTTTTGTTTATAAATAGTAATTGGAAATACAAAAAGATTTCCTACATCATAGTAATTTTTTTATAATTTTTAGACATTAAATAAATTAAATTATTTATGACATAATAATGATGCAGCGATGACATCATTATTTGACGATTTAAATAAAATGGAAGGATAATGTAAAATATATGAACTAAACATGTCAAAAACTTATTGGATGGGTGTATTTCGAACCCTTATCACCTTATCCACAAATTATATTAATGTGGGACCTTTTAAAACCGAAACACATTTTCAAATAAAGTAATATTTCTTTACTTTCCAAAAGTGCCCCTCCTCTCCTCTTATAAAAGGCCCCCACCTCTACCTCATTTCACACACTCTTCAAGCCTTTGGCTCGGCCATACCCTTCCCATTTACTCTCTACACATCCCTCTCCTCATCCTAGAGGATTCTCGTTGGAATGAATCCTTTCAAAGGAAGCCTTTAGGCTCAAATCAAAAGGAGTTACACTTTTAAAGGTAATTCAATCTCTCATGTTCATTTGTTTTATTTTGCTTCTACAACCCCCTAAAATCTTTTTATTTACTTATTTTGTAACAACACCAGTATATTAAATATACTAGGATGTTGTTATAAGATTTATTCGAGCTAAACTCTCACACAACTACATCAATTGGTTAAAGAACATACGGTTTCCGTGGATGGTGAAATTCTGCCTCCCGAAACGATGATTGTTCAATACTAATTTAACACCTTCAAAGGTGGCCATTATGATGTCACTATTTTTATATATGATATATAATATGTTTATTCTTTCCTTAAGCTTATTTATTTTTCATTTATGGCATACCATTATTGTTTCCATTATGGGTAAACACGATATCTTCATTTTAGGAAGTGCAGACTACCGCCCCCTGAAAGTGATTTGATTCGTTAATACCATATGTGGGATGTGTAAAGGATAAATTTAATGATATTATATATGTTATTATACTGGAATTATAATATACTCTTATATCATTATGATTCCATTCCAAAAAATACGAAATAGAAATGGGAGTAGCGTTCATGCGTACGTACGGCTTACCGTCTCCATGAATGGTGCATTTCATTTCTTACCTCTAAATGATTATGTAATATTATGAATACATGTATATGCTGGATCTATATGATATATATGATATCCAAATCAGGAATGGAATTCTGTATATAAATAACCTTTGACCACACGAACAACATGTAATTGTAAGAAGTCCACTTTCGACTTAAGAACCAAATATCGACAAAACAAACATTATTAACTTAAATGGTTACATAATGTTTATAACATGGCAATAAGAGATATAAAAGGAATAATGAACTCGAAAAAGGTTCTAAAGAAAGTATAAATTAACTCATGTTTATTATTCAGGACATTAAAGAATGATCGAGTCAAGTCGGACCCGAGGTAAGGGACTTCGTCTCAATCTCTTTCCATTGAGGCATACTTCGTTTTATACACAACTTTCTTTTATACGGTGTATAAACCCATTTGACTTTTACTTTTATACAAAAGGAATCTTTTTCTATGAAGAGTTTTACTAATCGAAAAAAAGGAATGTTTTTTTAACGTACGCGGTGACAACGACCTTTTCCGCCGTCGCGAGTATTATTTGGTCTTTGGCTTCCTCAACAAGCCGTAATGTTTTTAGAATAAAATAAATACCATATACTCTTTTATGTATTTTGGTATTGAAAATGGTTTTGATAAAGGGTTCTATTATGTCAATATATTTATGATATATTTTGATTATAATGTGGAAATGTTATCATTCCTTTATGTTGGTTTTATGTTTTATGATTTTATATTGGTACTTGGACATTTTAACGGGTGGTTAAGTTATAAACCATATGACGGGTGGTGCCATGAATACCAGGACTGGTGGTTACGTTATAACCTCCAATGCATTGGGTATGGAAGTTGGCCATATGGCTATTCCATTAAGTATGTTTGGAAATTGGCCATATGGCTATTCCATTAAGTGATATGTGTGGAGTCGACCGTATGGTTATTCCACTTAATTATGTTTATGTCCCAAGTTAACTTTATATATGTTATGTGTTCTTTTTATGGGTTTTATGGTAATCCTTTGGTTACAAAAAGGTAAGTAATGATACTTTATTAATTGAAGATTTTTTACTAATTCATGATGGTGAGGGTATTACTTTGATAGAGTATACATGGTTTACTTGATGTTTGAAAAACTAACAGTTTTCATTTTTTTGTGTATCCCTTACTGAGCTTTTTATGCTCACCCCGTGTTTTTTTGAAATGATTATCACTGGTCTTAATGTGGAATAAGGTCAAGGATGGGATCAAGGGAATTTCATGCTATATAAAACATGGAACTAGACATGTTTCTTTTTAAGAGTTTTTTTATTATGGAAAATTAGTAGAAGTGTCTACTTTGTAATCTTTTGAGATGTTATAGTTATGTTCTAATTCTCTAAAACTCTAAACCTAAAAAGATCCTCAATGTGAATTATTCATTTAATTCAATATTAAGTAAGGTTTAAGGCTGGGGCCTTATAGTCAGTTTTCTATGAGCTTAACCTATGTTTCCCAAAAATTTATTTTTGGTAAATTAGTTAATAACAATGTTTTTTCATGTAGAGGCATGTTACATACTATTTATTTCTTTAGATATTTTGGGATCTGATAGTTTTTCTGACCCTAAATTGAAATCATTAGATGATCCTCAGTTTTATTGTCATCTTGATTGATTTATTTATTGTTATTACTTGTTGGAGTCTAAAATGGGTACATGGATTTTTTTTATGTTTACTAGGATTTTTTGTTCCCATTTTTTATTTATGGAATAATAGAATTCTCAATGAGGCTTTATTTGTTGTGAATTTCATTGGCCATTCCACCATTTTATTAGAATCGTAATGTGCAAGGAGAAAAATACTGGTTATTTCATTTTCTAGAGCGTCTTAAGAAATTGCTATGTTCTGGAAAATTCTCATTTGGGTTTCTATGATCATTGAGAAATTTGACAGATTGTTGGAAGACGAATCTCGATTAGAGTTTCACATAATTTATAATATTTTAGAATTTTTTTAGACCCCTCACTTTACATTCATTGGGGGGTATATATTTTGTGGTTTGGTAGATTCTAGAGTTACCTAGTACTTTCATGGTGTGGAGGGTAGAGAGGTAGATATAATTTTACGCCCATGTCAATATTATATTTAATATTGTTTAATTGTGAGATATTTTGTAGTTCCTAGTATTTTAGTGGTATTTCATGATGCTTGAAGAGCTTTTGGTCTAAACATGCAGTAGCTGAAACCAAAACCCAGTGAGGTCAATCGATGACATTACCTAATAAATAGGGATGATGTTCAAGGTATTATTTCTAACCATGAAGGGGAGTATCATATCAAGATAAATCCAAGTAAGTGTTTGTGTTTTTATATGATGTTTTTCCTACCGTAAATGGGAAGGAATCATGCTATATTGAGTTACTAGATATAAAATTATTTTTTATGGGTTGGTTATCCCTTATATGAATGAGGATACCACCCCATGGTGAGGAGTTCTATCACACCATGATATATAGTTCATGAAATAACACATTTGTGCAACATATTAATTTTATTAAAAAACAATTATCAAAATCCCTCTTTTATTTTTATGATTTTTTATCTCTTTCTTTCACCTCAGCTATGTTTCTCATTTGTGGAGAGATCAAGGGGATATCTCTAAATATTCTCTATCTATTATAAGCCCATTATTTATCAGTTTCAAGTGGATTTAAACTGTAGAGTACTTTCTTTCGTACAACACATCCTCATTTCATTTCATGTTACTTTCTCTTTATCTCTGAATCCCTAATTCCATGTGGGAAAACTTTAGGTATTGGTTCAGTTTTAATTAGTTATATTATATTTTTAGGTATTTTTGAGGTCATATAAAACATTGTTTATTATATCCCCATCAAAGGTGACTTGTTTCTATTTTAGTGAGGAAGGTTTTTCAGTTAAATTCTATAATATTAGTTGTCATGAAATAATTGTGTGTTTTAAATTCAGTCATATGAAGTAGTACCAATATTTCATACACGTTATTGGATTTAAATGTGTTTCTAGTGTTTTGAAATCATTTCATGATTGATTTTTTTGAATATTCTCATAACAGTTGTTTAAATTAAAATTTTGTCATGTACAATTTTTGGGAAAATTCATACAAAGATATTTCAAAAGAAAATAAGTTTTTTAGAGGGTATTTTGACATGAGTTGGTATTTTAATGAGGTGATTTAAATTTGTGGGTTTTCAAAGTATATGTTTTATTATTTAAATTATTCAGATTTTTTATAATGGGGATGCATTGTAATATAATGAATTATTTTTTGACATTTTTATTTTTATAAAGATTTTAGAGTTTTCCCAAATAAAAATATCTATTTTTAAATGGAATTTAATTATTGTTTCCATGAAATTATTTCAATTGTTGGAATGGTGGCATGGTATTTCTGTAATATTTTCTAATGGACCATTACTATGTTTTAAACGGGTTTTCTAAATTAATTTTATACCCTCATATGCATGACCATTATTATTTGGTTATTGATGATGGTTGTGGCCCTATGGTGGATGATTATTATCTATTCATATGAATGGAAAAAATAATTTTTATTGTTTTTAATTATGGTTTTGGAGGTTATATGATGTATATTTGTTAGAGTTTTAAAACATTAATTTAAATTTATGGTCACGTGGCTTGTTATTTCCACCTCCATTGAATTTTATCATGGGATATAGTATAGACAAGTAGAAATTTTTGATATGATTAAATAGGGACTCTCTCATTTTAAAATATGTATTGTCTAGAAAAAAATTAAACTCTATTTTAATTAGAATTTAGAACTATAAGATCATTTAAAATAGAAAATTATCCAAAAAATTTAGATTACTACCATAATACATGATATCATCAATTTAAAAAATCACCATGAACTACAATTCATTGGTTGATTTCATATAATAAATATGATCTACCCAATTCCATCTAAATTAATTTTTTTAAAAAAGAATCCAAAAAATTATTCCAGGCTTAAGGTTCTTTTTTAAAGATATAAAAGACTTTATGATCTTACACACCTTTTATTCAATACCTCCAATCATAAATCTCATAGGTTGTTCTATATACAGCTCCTCTTATAGAACCATATTCGGAAACACAACATTTACATGAATTTAATAAATTTAAATTTATTTTAGTGTCAATAGCTCAGAATAGTATTTATATCAATATTAAATGGTTATAGAAATAAAAAAAAATTTACTTATTCACAGAATTCTCACAAAAATCATTCCGCATTTTGAATTAATTATACATGGTCATTGGGTTTATTATAATACACACACTACATTCAAAAGATGTTTTGATCGATATTCTCTTCATGTGATACCTTGTCTGATTCATCTCTATTGGTTAACAATTTTCATTTAAGTCATTAAACCATGAATAATGTGGGTTATCATCCTCAAATAATGATGGCCCCAATTGTGATAATATAAAAATGTTCTCAAAATTCATCAATCTAAATGTTTGTGTAAGAGGAGATTAACCGATAATGACATTTGACTCATTATAATTTTCGTTTCCTTCCATCCATTTCATTCACATATATTAACATTAGTATTTCTCACGTAAACTAATTCGATCTTATAATCCTCTTCATACACTATATTATGTGATAAACATGGACTTGTACCAGTTTTGTTATCTATTATAACAAGATTCACTCAAATGTGAATTTCATGATTTATTTCTATAATTTTTCTTATGTTTTTTATATAGTTATTTCTATATTATTATCTAACCCCTTAAAAAGAACCTTTATGTTATTCAAATAAATTAGTAGTGTAACAATATCCTTTAATTCATTTTAAATGTTTATTTTCAATTATTTATTTGGTTATTACAGATATTTCACCATTTTCAAACAAATTAATTTTTTTTAGTATTTACCTACACCCATGAAACTATTCACATTGAATATTATTCTTGATATAGATCTAAAAAAATTTGTATATTCAACCACATGATAAAAAAATCCAACAGCGTTGGGAGATTGCACTCATGATGAGAATGATTTTCCTTATATTTTTTACTATTTGTTTTAGACCTTGAATAACACATGTAAAATATTATTCTCACCAATACTACCTCATGTTGAATTCACTTATTATCTATACCTAATTCCACCCCATAATAGGTGTAACTTCTGTTTTTAGATTTAAAATTTATATTTTTATTGATTTTTCATTTTGGATCTCCTTCAAAATATTTTGAGACATTTAGTTGACAATATTTTTCTATAATAATGATTTTATTATAAATTATTATATAACCATATACAAATAAAAATATGTATCTTTCACAACATATCCTAGGATTATTCATGGGACTACATGCATCATTGTTAATTAAGACAAAAATATTTGAGGATATTTACTTTTTTGAAAAGTTGGGATTTCTCTCTATTTTTTTCACTAAACCATGCATCACATGTATTCCCCAGATCATGTATTAAATTTTAAATTCCTAGTATATACTTTAATTATAAAATTATCTCCATGATTTTAATGGATATTCCATGCCATTTTGTGTGATAGAATTGTTTCTTTTTTAATCATAAGGTATCATATATTCACCTGTATATCAATTTAAGAAAAGTTGTTGTATGTTTTCAACCAACTAATTAATGAATTTTTAGATTATACATTTAATAATAATACCATATAATTGAATGTAACTCATGACCTAAGTCATAATGTTATCTCACTCACAAAATATTTTATTCACATGTCATTCTCATATGTATATTCTATATTCTTTGATTTATTTTGAGCTAGAACTAACATTCCAATTCTGGTTATTTTTCACACGCAATCATTCTCAAAACTATCGATTCCATAAATATGTCAATTAAAATTATTATTTAATATTTTTTTTCCTTTTAAAGTGGAATGTATATAAACAATTTAAAAATAGATGCTTATATTCTTGGTTGTTTTTTTTGTGAAATTTCATCAATAATTTATTTCTCATTCATTTTCTTTTCAATTTAAGAGGCACAAGTTTAAGTTGATACCTAGACTAGTCTATCCACATTTCCTTCAGCATATGCATTTAATTCATATTCTTCATTATAAAATGGGAAAATTTTAATATTAAAAGGAATAATTTTATTTCCAAATTCATCATTTTTCAATTGATTAATATTGGAGTTTGTTTATTCTACAATTACCTATAATTAACATCCTTATGACCAAAGCTGGAGTAGTGATAATAATATCCATTAGTAGTTATATTTCAATATGATGAAAGAAAAGTTCTCATCCTCCATTAATGAATCCTTTGTTATTTACCTCAAAAGTTTCTTTATACCTTAGTGCATTAAGTAATTGTATGAATGAAATAATGACAAAATAAACACTTTATCAGGGGGAATATCATCCTTCTCTCTTTAAAGATATTTAATTCCTCAGAGTTTGTTTTTTGGTGTTTTATGTATATAAGAGAGTTATAATTAATATTTTTACCTTTATCTATCATAATAAATCATCCTATTTTGGATATATATCATTCGTATCGATGCTTTTCATTGAACATGAACAAAGACCATTATTCATTTATAATTTTCTAATCACACCGTATGAGGAATATTTATATTTCTTATAATTAGTTAGAGGTTAAAATTTTAAATTGAATCCAATTTTGGATGAAACATTATAATACATTAGATTCATGTTTTCATTGAATTTATTTGGCTTTTAAATCAAGGGGTCTTACCATTTAATTTTTCTCTATAAAATGAGTATTAAAATATTAAATATTTATTTATTTTTCATCAATCTTTACCCTATAATTCACTACATTTATTGGCATAGTTCATGTCATACCATATTCTTCCTTTAAATTCATTATCCAGGTGATTTTTTGTCTGATTTGGTTAAAATACGCATATGATTATTTAAACAACCCATAATTTTTACAATTATTTTTTATTTTTATCTTCCAAATACCAGAGTTCTCATTTATGTTCCTCATGTATGTTGAATAATACTTCCAATTGATCATTATGTTTCTATTTCAAATTCATTATCGTCAGAAATTAAACTTTTTATATGTTCAGTATCTAAAATAAAATTTTCTTCCCTATATTAATAATATTCATATTATTCATCATCTTTTCTGGTAATAATGAATCTCATTAGAAACAATTTCATATTTTTAATTCCAAATTATAAGTTTATTTTAATTCATAATTTTATCCACTTTTTGGATAATATATTATATTTCAATTCCTCGTCAAAAATTATAAAACCCAATATGTCACATTTGATTTATCTGAAATTAATTTATATTTTCCAAGGTTAAATTATGTTTTTGTAATTTTTGATCCATATACTTAAAATTTTGGAACATTTTTTGTGCTTTATGTTTATCCCAAATTGTAGTAATGATCATCAATTTTGGTTTTCTAATTGGATATTTATATTTAACAGGGTTGTCACATAGATATTCAAACCAATAAGGGACTATAATATATACCATGGGGGATTTTTTTAGTGATCAATTTGGGCTACATGGTTACCACATTGTTTGGTAAAACATGATGGATATCCAATTGAGTTTCCCAATAGTTTATATTTTAAAAAATTTAAAATTTATCCCCTATTTTTATTGGATTTTATCCATTGTGACCCCTTCCTTTCTTTTGGGACACCCCAACAAATCCTCCCCAATGTGCACCACCACATTTATTGCTCTCATGTATTGATTTCATCAGATTTAATTTATGATCCATGGTAATATATCTGAGGTAAGTTATCTTATTCATTCATTTCTCCATTTAGTATTTGTTTCTTCGTTATATATCACTATACCCCTTCTTAGATGGACCTCAAGAAGTGTCTTAATTTTAAATTGGTTCCAAATAATGTTGTTAGGGTATATAATGTCTTTTTATGATATTTTTAATATCATTATTATGTTCTTCCCCTTCACTATTGATTCCATGTTGTTTTCTGCATTCCCAAATTTTTAATTCTAGTAATATTGATTTCTTTGATGTCAAATTAATGTTATAATTATTTATTAATATTATTGACTACATTTATTAAATTTATAAGGAGATAATGGGGTTTGATCTTGGATTTTATATGATTTGATGGGTTTACCTCTTTTAAAACCTTGTTTACATGTTATATTATTTGACATTTTATAGAAATCACTTATGATATTTCGTCAATAGTTAATAAAATACTCTATGTTATTTATAAATATTTATTGGAAATTTAATGAAAATTTTCATGGTTTTTACAAGGAATTTGAATTAATAAATTAAATTCATTGTACTAATAACAAGTTTCAATTTTTAGAATAATATGTAAGGTTTACTAAATTCTTGATCCCATTTGGTTTTCAAATTAATTTGAAGGGTGTAGTTTTACACTCTTTGCGGGTTTTAATGATATTTTGTTATTTCCTGATGTTTTTTATTTCTCAATTTAATTTGGATAGATAGGTTGTGTTTTTGATTTTTTTTAAAATTGATGATTTTAAATGATATTTGAAATGATATATAAAATATTTTATATTCATGAGTAAAACAGCTAATAATTTTGAGAATTATGTTTTAAAGGATCCTTTTTCACCTTAAGTGGTTTTCCCATGTGATCGACATTGCAAATTGAACCCATGTAAATATTGTACCCATAGTAGGGTTTGGCCCCTTATAGGATTCATTTAATTTCTCATAATGTTGAGATCATTATACATTGATTTGAGAGGGGTTTTTTCATATGAGGGTATATGATTTCATGCATAAGTTACATTAAATTTTGATATATTATGGTTTTGTGATTTTTATAGCTCAAAATCAATTTTTTTCCATTCATGGGAGGTCATAAATAACTGCATACAGTTTTAGATGTGTACAATTCCAAATACATTATTTTGTTGACTAGGGAACATTTCTTAGCTACATTTAGTGAGATACAATGAAAGGGGTATTAGGATTTGAGATATTTCAACATTATTAGGGCCCATGGAAATAGTCATCTCTTGGGAGATTTATTTACAGATAATCTTATAGGACAACTGTAGTTGTGGATGTGATTAGTAGTGCAATCATAGGGAACAATTTTCCAGTTTTGATTGAGTATCATGATTACTTGGATGATTCTCATGATTATTATATCACATTTTACAATTATATAATAGATTTACCTTCTTGTTAGATTGAAACCCCTAATAATTTGATTAGAACCATGTTCCGATTATCCATTATTCTATTTTTATGATTTTTGGTTTCCAATTTGACACGTTAAATATTTTTTAGGGTTTTAGTTTTCAAAACTATTTTTTAAATTCTAAAGAGGGTAATATTAATTTCAATTTGTAAATTAGTGTTTCATTTAAAAATCCATTTGATAAACGTTTTGGGAATGAAAAATAAATCAAATTATTCAGAATAAAATATGAATATCCAATATTCATTATTAGAAAAGAAATTTATTGAAAATACATTTTTATGGGTTTGAATAAAAACAATTAGTATAGATCATGTTAGAGACGTTCTTTAAAGGGGTTTTACATAGATTGGAAGAATGTTACGGTGAATAACATATTTTCAATATTTAATAAAGGGGTACTTTAAATTTTTTTATCAAAATTTTATATAAAACCTGTACTTCCTATCTCTATTTATATTATCCTGAAATGTTTTTTAAATTAAACTATGGGCCCCTGGAAGGATGGTGGTGGCACGATGATAATATTTATAGTCAAAAAAAAAATTACAATGAATTTTTAGTTTTTTTTAATCTCCTAATCAATATTGGATTACTGATGGTTTTATTCATAATTGGTTCCTTGGGATAATGAAATGTTACTGGATTTTTTTGAAGGAAACATATCCACCACTTCTTTACCGTTATTTACATTTATGGTTTTAAATATATGTTTGTGGATTTTTGTATAATAATATTTTAGATATTTTGTGTGAGGTAGTTGTAGGTGATATGATGGAATTTCATTTATATTAATTTATTTTCTTTTAAATTGTTTATATTATATATACTTCTTCTTTAATCTACTATATCTTGGGGTGTGTGTCTACCTTATAGGTAGGTCATGAAAAATTTTCAGGGGAATTCGTTAAATAGTTTAATTTATTTTTTAGGATAAATATTTTCTAAATAAATTTTATTTGATGACCATTTTGTAGTTTCCTACCAATGGGGATCATAAGTGCCCTTTGGTTTAGTGGATGACATGATCATGTACCAATTTTAGTGGT
The DNA here is from genome assembly GCA_963277665.1 of Viscum album. NCBI lineage: Eukaryota > Viridiplantae > Streptophyta > Magnoliopsida > Santalales > Viscaceae > Viscum > Viscum album. The sequence goes on from OY728164.1 coordinate 1,072,428,338, forward strand.
GTCCTAGGTTGGTTCATTACAAATGGAGACATGTACAATATTCTATAGGGGGCCTTGGTTAGATGATATACTTCTTGTACATTTTTTTGATTCATGGTTTAATCAATTTATAATTCATTTGTTGAAAACATGGGTTGTGTGTGTGTGGAGAGAGTTAGTTAACTCTTATCTCCTATAATATATGAAATTTAATTCAAGATTTTTTTTGAATAACAATGTATGATATTTTTTACTTATTTTAATTATATTATTTAATTTTGGGGGTTGTAAAATATTTTGGTATGAAAATGAAAAATTGGTTCCATCCCTGAGGTTGTATTTAATAACTTTATAAATTGGGTAATGACCCAACACTTGATCTTGAAATATGTTATGATATTTTTTAGTGTAAGATCATAGTGCATAAATTTACATAGATGATCTAGTAATGTTTCCACACCCCATTTTGAATTTATATTTATGCCACATTTTTGCGACTCTTTGTGATATTGGAGGATTTATGTTGACATCGTGATATATTAATGATGGATTGGGTTTTCTTTGAATCGTGGTGTTCCTCCCTATATATGATTATAGTGTTTTTTTGTTTATAATGGAATCATATTATGGGAAATGATATTTTTATAAAAGGATCTTTTTTAATTTTTTATAAAAATGGATTGGTTTCTAAGAAATTTGTTGGGGAACATTTTGGTTTTAAAATTTGTTGAATTTTTTATGGTGTCCAAAAAAAATTTATTTAAAACTAGTTAAGAGTTCTTTTTTGTAGGTTTTAAATTTCATGGGAAGAATTTTAAAAGGTATTTTTCCATTTAATAAAATTATTGACTTTAATTAATATGAAATTTTTTAAAAAGTGGTAATTATTTTATTAGTTTTCATTTTAGGTGAATACATTGAATTAAGAAAATATGTATTTTAATTCATTTTAAAATGTAAATTTATTTTAGAATAAATTTTTTAATTTAAATTTTTAATTTTGTATTTAAAATATTTATTAAAATTTAAATGTGTTTTTGGGACTTATTGTAAAAGGTTATGTTTCTAGAAAAGTAGTTATTTTGAAAAATGATTTCTGTTTTCATCATGTAGGGTTTTAGATTAGTAACACTGGTTTCCTTTAGGACAGTTTGATGTCCATTGGAAGACATGGCCATACATTTTTTTTCAGGTTTACCACTATGTAAATTATTACAAAAATAAATTTCTTGATTATAGTTATATTTTTTACTCCTCCTTTTACAATTTAATTATAAATGAATGTAAACCCCATTTTGAAATAAAATGAAATTACTATATGAAAAAATATTTAAAACTGAATAATTGAGTTATACCAATTATTAAAACATATATATATATAGAATATTTTAATTTATAAATTTATAATATATTAAATCTAATTATTATCATTTGTATTATGTTTTTTTCTAGACAAGATATAATAAGAACTCCAAATTTTTCAAAAAAGAGGTATTTTACTAAAAAGTTCATTTTTCCACATTTTGATGGTGTACTTGTTTTAAATATATTTTGTGAAACTTTCATGAAATATATTTTACAAAATAAAATTATTCTTTTAAATAAGAATATCAAAAGTTATATTTGGTGAACTTTTTATATTTTTCTAAGAAGATCCAGGTTTTGAAAAATAGGGAAATATATTGAATTTTAATTCAAACTTATTTTTTTGTCTAACATTTTTATATTGTTAAATTTTTTTATATTTTTTTAAAGTATAATTTGTTACTTTTTTCCCACTTAATTGAATTTATATCATTAAAATTAATTTCCCATTGAAATTGGATATAAAATCATTCTAATCTTTTGAATATTTTTTAATCTAAAAACACACAATTTCATCGAATTTGTGTGATTAATTTATAATAAGTTTTAAAAAAATTATGTATTAAAATTTGAAAAATGGATTCTATATTTTTAATAAAATAATCAAAATTTATTAAATAGTATCCTTTTATTTTTGTAAATATGAATTGAATCTATAGTATTTTGTTTACCTTAGTTAAGGGTAAATCTTATATATTGAGTGTAAAACCATATTAAAAATATTAAAAAACCACCCAAAATATTACCATGATGTTCATTGATGAATATAATTCTAACCATAATAAATAAGTTTATAAATTTAGTAATATAATAGACAAATGATTAGGAAAATTACTTGAGTATTGTTAAAATCAATGAGAGAGGAAAAATGTCACACTATTAATTTTAAGAAGTATAATATTTTAGATATGTGGATAAATATAATTTATTTTTACCTATGTATATTATTATAAAATATGAAAAGTTTAAATACATAATGGACTTTTATTATAATTATTTGGGAAGAAATAATTATCAAAAATAATTACACGATGATGATAAATTAATTTTTCAATTATTCAAGTACTCAATGAAATGATATTATAAATATTAAAATAAATATAATTTTAATCAATTAAGGTAATACATAAATTATATAGGTGAATATTACATATTATTAGTGTATTATATTACTTGGATCAAAATTTTCTTACTCCATTGATGTAATAAAAGTCAATGTAATGACTAGTGTCAAAATTGACAATAGTGATATTTTCTGAAAACAATGTTTTATTAAATTATTTAAAAATAACAAAAATCATAATTAAAGAAAACCATATAAATTGATCTGTTAAGTATGATTAATTTAAATTATACTGGTTAATTTTAACTTTTTATGTAAAACATTTTTCCTTTTAAAATAAAAAAATTTGTTACATTAGTAAAAATTGAAATTGGTTAACTAAGGCTAATCAAAACAAAAAGATTAAAAATAATAACAAAACTAGAGAAAAATATATTTTAATTTTTTTAAAAATATTATTCCATCATATATTCTAATAATTTCATTTTTGAGTTATTTGGAATGATATTAATTTAATTATAAATTAATACTTTTGGATATTCCAAATGTGCCTGTCACCATCATTCTAAAAGAACAACTCATTCATCATCTAATTTCTCCACATTGAGTCTTCTATATAGACAATAATATATAAAATTATCTTATAAAATTCCCTATACACATTCTCGTGGTCTGGGTCTTCTAATAGAAAAACTATAGAGTCCTTTGTTGGAAATCTAAACGAGCTGTTTGGAATAAGAGGCAATCACTCTAACCGATAACTCTATTTTTGTAATCTTAGATAAATCATATAAATATATTATATATATCATATAATAATAAATTAATGATCATAAATATAAAGATATATTATTATGAGTATCAAAATATAATTTTAAGTCATCTTACCCAATGAAAAATAAGTAAAAGTATCACTCACCCATATGTAAAACTCATCATCTCCATGTATCAATACAATTAATTTTTCATAATCATATTATGTGAGTGTAAATTATGGGTGTATTTATATTGATATATGATATTTAGGAAAATAATTATTCTTATGGAATGATAGTATCATATATACATATTACCATATAATATTTTAGTAAATAAAAACGTAGCTCGTGCGTACATATGGCTTGTTATCCCTTCAATGCGATGTGATTCATTTTTAATCTATATTTCACATGGTTGGTAATAGAGATGAATGTAATAAATATTTAAAATATATATAACACAAAATTTATTCTTTAAAAATAATATATCAAATTCTATTCTTTCTTTTAATATGATATGAAAATGAAATCAACATTCATACATATGTGCAGCCTACCATCTCCATGAACGTTGTTTTTTATTTTAAACCTATAACATTAATGATTCACCATGGGTACATATATCAGAATATATATATATATATATATATATATATAATTTTTATCATTTTTGGATTATGATATCATGATCTATGTAATATCACCATGGATAACAAGCCTAAACATGTATGAAAAACAAAGCAGTGATTACCCAAAACATAACATTAACATATACTTTTTAATAAGCGATAACTATGAATTCATAATTAAATAATATATGAAATTATAAATAAAAATATGGTTTGGTGGTATATTTATAATAAACATATATCTATTATATAGGAGGTTTTAACGTATTTTAATGTTGTCAATACTTGAGGTATGAGATTTTTGTCTCACTTTTATTCAGGAGGGACACATGGATTATAAACTAAATATTTTTTCTGTGTGGGGTATATATTGGGTATAAAGATATTTTATGATTATTATTCTTAATATTATGGAATTTTTATATCTATATAATTTTATTCTTTTGATGGACCATACGATTCTACTGACTATAATGTTGTAAGTGACTTTTCAAAAATATCATCATTATTAGAGACTGTTTTGTTTTAAATCCTTGATAGGGAATATTTATCTTCCAAATCAATATTTTCAAAAAAAAATTCCAAAAATGTTTATACTATTCTCCTGTAAATATATGTTTCTTTTTAACCCTGTTTTTATTTTTACTAAATGGTGTGATAGGAATCCTTTTTTCTTTCTCCAAAAGTGGTACTTCATGACTTTTCTATAACGATAAATAAAGGAATTTTTTAATTTATACAACAAGAATTTATTTCTTTGTCATCATAAATTCATAATACATAGAATATTACCTTTAATGTTTGTATTTTAATTTTAAAATAAAATTTTTCCCATCAAATTTGTGTGGCTCTATTAAATATGATATCATAATGGACATGATATTTTCCTTAGGAATTATTTCATGTATTATTTCAAAATTCATTTTCTACATTATATGAAATTTAATGTTGTCACATATGATTTATTTGGGATATAAAAAAAGGATACCAATAATATTTTTTCAAATATTATGTTAGTTTTATTATTTCATGATATTTATAAACCCCAATTTCTTTCTATTAGTTAGGCTACAATGAATTGTTTATGATACTCATTTCTTTATATGGGTTCTGACGTGATTAATGATTTCAGGTATTATAGAAAACATATGTATAGTTTTCATTACGTTATGGTGGAGACATATATCTCCATCCAATTAATTGTGTAATATATTATATCTCATGAGTTAATTATGAAAAAAAATTCTATGTTCTTGATCTGTGATGGGAAACAAGTTGATAATCATGATTTGTTAAGGGAAATAGGTAAAAGTAAAAATCCAAGAGTTATTGAAGCTTACATTGAAATATTAAAGGGTTTTAAATACTTTTTATGGATATACGCGTATTTGTGACTTTAACTTTTGGATCAATATAGAGTTATGAGAAAATTATATTCTTATGATTCATGTCTTTTAAAATGTTAATGTTTTATGTCAGAACTCAGGTTTATTATCCATGATAGGTTGGGTATGAAATTTGAATGTAATTCTCATGATCACATACACATAATTATTATATTATTATTTCATAATATAATAAATTGATATCATCTATTGTTACCCTTACTAAGAATCTGAACTCACCCTTTACAAATGATTCTTTTCCTCTAGTTATAAATAATAATTTTATATAGGGGTACTAAAACAGAAGACCTTTGTGGGAAAAAATTTAGATGTTTTACCAAAATAGATATTTGAATTACATTTTTCAATATAAACTAAACTATTACTATCATTGGGAATGTTTTTTACAATTTAAAGAATATTATTATGAAAAGATATAATATCCACATATGAAAATCCTCAGTTATTATAGTTTATATCAGAGAAAAGGTGTTTCCATCATTTGAAAGATAGGATGAGAAAATAATATTAAGATCCTTAAAGACACGTCTAAGTATAGTTTACAATCTTAAATATTCATATTGATCAAGAATTATTTATAATTAAACCTAGGAATTCATATATTGAAATTTTGGAAGTAATTTATTTTGATTTTTTGGTTTTACCACCATAATTACTATTTCTAACATTATTATTTTTGTTTTATGGCAATGGATAGTACCTGAAATAATTGATTTGATGATTTCTATGATGGGAAATATAATGACTATACTTCTATGTAATCGAATTTTATGGGAGTAGGAATGAAATATATTGGTTATATGCTCATAGATCTTTTTCAGAGATAAATCATGCTATAATTACAAATGAGAAAAAGTGGCCGAAAAAATATATTGAGTCATTCATGAAGAAACACCCACCATAATTAAGTGGGTCTTAAGATACACTAGTGGATGAGTAATGGATCCGGACCACATAAAATATTTACTCACTTTCATAATAACCAGGACATGAGAAAGTCATATATGTTATTTATTTCATGAATTCTAAAGTAGAACAATGGTGGATTCTTATTTAGAATATGAGGAAAGGGGATGAAATTGGCTATATAGAACATGACAAGTTCTTGAACATATTTTTCAATATGTAATTTCCTCAAATTCTTTGTACAAAAATGGATAATCAATTCTTGTGTTAAATAAAAAGGATGATGAATATGTTGAATTATATGAATAAAATTGTAAAAAAAATTATGATGTGCTTCTATTACTATCATCCAACCAAAAAATAATATTTACTGATTATTCAGATGATTAAAACCATTTATATGAAGGATGATATCTATAATATACTTTAGTAACTATGAATAAATTATTTGATGTTCTCTTAATTTTGAAAATAAAATTATATATACCCAATATTCCCATGATTTTGATAAGAAAATAAAAATTGGTTCTCATGAAAACAGGAATAAATAACATGATATAATGAATTTATGACCATCTACATGCCAGAAATATGGGAAGACACATCAAGGGAAATTATTGAATGGAACAATGATGTGATTTAAATGTAGTACGGTAGGACCTAATTCTCATGCGTATTGAAAGGTGATGAATATAATGGTTAATGGAATATGGGAAAAGAAAATATAAACTAATGAACAACCTGATCTTTAGTGCATTAAGTGTAATGAAAATGAAAATAATGATAACTAGATCCCAAATACAATGGTTAATGATGATGATTCATGTCATAAACTTCATAATTCCAAATTAAATGGTAATTCTCATGTCATCATTATGGGGGATGTAGAGTATGATAACAAAGCGGTGAAATGATTCTCTTTACATGTAATGAAATTCACGAAAAATGTTGTACACGTAATTTTATAGTATTTTGGAATAATGAATCATCAATGTGTTGTTCAACTATAACTTTTCCATAAGTATTTAAGATATTATTAAAAAAATTAGTATCCATGGAAAGTGATTGAGGTGGTATGGTGATATTCGAATGGAAGGATAACCCTTAATATGTTAATGATGTTTGGATAATAAATAAATATATGTATGAATGTGTTAAAATAAATGGGATGGTATTATTTCCCTTGAGAATGATAAGATTGAAATTTGGTTTATGATATCATGGAGTATGTTTATAGAATTTCTGGAATTTTAGATTGAGTGAATAGTTAATTTATGAAAGAAAGCACATTTTGTCTACGGTTTTATTGTAATTTTTTATTATAATCCTTCAATAGAATACATTATAATAGTATTCACATGTTTGGTGTATAACAATCATGATCTACACTAAGTTTTTTGTGGATTAATGATGTGTTGATTTTTGGAAATTTAATGATATTGTTCTACTGGTTTGGATTAAGTCATTTGGAATGATCGAAAGGTAATTATTTATGTATAAATTTTGATTCGGTTTTAGGGATTAAATTATTTTATATCCATATAAGAACTTATTCATAATGTGTGTTAACATTTTTGTTATGATTTTAATATATATAATAACCTATCATTATATGGATATCATGATCTTCTAATTCATATAAAATGAAAAAATCCCCTTCATTTCTTAGAAAAAGTGTCAAAGTGGACATTGAACAGGTCACAATGTATGGATGAGATATGTTTAAAAAATATAATGAAGTCAAGTAAGTATTTCTTTTTAGGAAAATTATTTTACTCTAGGGAATGTATATTGAAATAAAAAATAATTACCTAGTACATTATTTTACAATGAATCAATAAGTCCCTTCAATAATTGCAAGTTTATGTCTTTGGGATTGTTAAAGGTCTCAAAACCATGTTCTCTATGACTATCCTTTAGAACTTGATACATAGATTTCTCTTCCATGTCCATGTATTCACTTTAAACCTATTTTACAATCTATGGAAACCTAATTAAGAGTTATATTGTGTTAAAATTTTTATTCTAATAATATTTTCTTAAAGGATTTTTTAGTTAGTTTTTTACTATTTGGGTTTCTATGAGAGAAATGTTCTAGTACTAATCCTTTGAAAAATCAAATGTGTTTCAAGGGTGAAATTAATTATAATGGGGAATAATGTAACTGCCCTATTGTTTTTTGAGATATATTTTTTTAAAAAATAATTTAATTTCTTGAGGTCTTGCAGAATGTGCAACACCAACTTATCTTGCATTACACACAACATTGAGTTTCAACAAAACATAATTTTATTATTATAATTATTTAAAATGAAAATTATAACCTAGATGTTAGAATTATATTTATTATCAAAAAAATCTAAATTATGAAAAATGGTTTACATATGTATATATAATTATTTTAAAATTAATTTTAAATCAGTATAAAAAACATTTTTGAAAAGGAAATGTTTGTTTGAAAAACTATTTAAATATGCACAAGTGTGTTTTACCAATTAATAAAAAAATAAATCATATTGGATTATATTAATGAAATGTATTTATAAGATATTAATTAAAATATAAAACCTTAATTTTATGTATTTCTATACATGATATAAGTACAAATCCAATTTTATGAATAAGAGAAGTATTTTTTTAAAATGTCATCTTCGACACCTTTTGATGGAACACTTATTTTAATTCGAATTTTTGAATCATTTATAGATTATATTTTAAAAAATTTAAATTCATTTGTGAAATTGGGATATAAAAATTTACTTTGGTTGTAATTTTAGTTTTTTTTCAAAAAAGATTAATGTTTTGATGAATAATTAAAAATAATAAATTTTAATTGAAAACATCTTTTCCATCTAACTTTTTATATAGTTAAATTATTTTTTTGTTGGTATTTAAATATAATAGGATAAATTTTTTATCATTTAATAATATTTAGTTAATTGTAATGAATTCCATATTGAAATTGGATATAAAACATTCAATACTTTTGAACATTTTTACTTTAAAAACATATTATTTCATCACTTATACTGGATTAATTTTAAATTAATTTACTAAAATTATTTGAATTGAAATAGGAAAATGGATTACATATAATTAATCAGAATGTCCAAATTTATTCAATAGGACACATTTATTTTTTCGGAATATGAATATTATCTTTAGTAATTTTTATCACCATGGTTTTGGGTAAATCCATTAATTGAGGGAAACAAAATTAATAAAAAATATAAAACAACCAAAAAAGTTGAAAAATTTTATTGGATGATGATAATTTTACCCTTGACATTTATAAATCGAAATTGAATAATTTTACATACTTATTTTATGAAAATGACTATGATATTGTTAAAATCAAAAAGACTAACAAAATGTCACACTCTTACTTTTAATAAACATCTTATTTTTAATGTGTGCATAAATATAAGAAATTATCTACTATATATATTATTATTAACTCTAGTAAGATTAAATATGTCTTGTAATGTTTTTATTTTATTTTCTATATTATTATCATAAATAATTAGAAAATGATATTGTAGTAATTATTCAATTATTGATACAATCAAATAAATGATATTGAAATTATTAAAATAAATATAATTTGAATTATTTATGTTTTTTGATGAATTTTATTGGAGAATATGACATATTATAAAGTTACTAGATAAATTTATTCGATGTTGACAAGAATTATTGGTTTTCTTAAAGTTAGTGTAATGAATAGTATCAAATTTGAAACTAATGAAATTTTATGAAAAGAATATTTTGTTAAATTAGTTTAAAATCATAAAAATACTAATTAATTTTAAAAGGAAAAATTATGGTATAACATATAATTAATTTTACATTTATGGTTTAGTGGAAACCTATATGTAAAAATATCTTCCATTTAATATTGAAAATGTTGTTACTATACATAAAAGTTAAATAGGTTAACGAAGTGTTAATAAAAATAATGTGTTTAAAAAAACACCAAAACATATGTAAAATATATAATTTAATGAAAATAAAAACATAGACCATATTATATCCAAATAATTTTTTAGTTGTCTTCATTGAGATTGATTTTATTATATATTAAGATTTTTGTAGATTCCAAAAGTGTCCCTCACATTATTTATAAAAGGACACCTCCTCCATCATCTCATTTAAACACTTTGAGTCTTATTGGTAAAAAAAACTATAAAATTATCTTCCACACTTCCCAATCCACATTCAAGAGTTTTTTGTCTTCCAAAGGGACTGACTCAATAGTCTTTTAGAGGAGACCTAGAGGAGACATTTCAAATAATAGGTAATCGCTCTAACCGATTACTCTCATTTTATACTATTATATACCACCTATAAATCTATGATATATATCTTAAAATAATAAATTAATCTTAAAAATAATATGACATTTTAATGTGATTTTGATCACACTGTTATAAATCCCCTTTCCCTTCGAACACGAATTGAATGTATCACCCGTGAATTTGTACGCCTTCCCATATTCACATACATATACCATTACATTTTCATCATTATATTTTTTGAGTTCTAATTATGATGGTATTAATATTTTAAAATGAAATTTATTTTATAATTATATTATTATAATAATAATATCTTATCTTCCATTTTTCCTCAAATCTATAGGGATATGATAACATCAATCTTGGGGTTGTATAGCTTACCATCTCCATGTTGGGAAGTGATTTGTTTTTAATATATACTTCCCACTTATGGAAATAACGACAATTTTTATTAATATAAACGATATATAAAACAAAAAAAATGAATATTTAATTATAATATATCATATGATTTTAAATTCTTTTAATATGCTGATAAAATGAAAACAAAATTCATGAGTACGTACAACTTACCGTCTCCATGAACGATTTACTTTATTTATAAAACTATATATTTTATAAATAACACTGAATATATATATATATAAGTATATATATATATATTTCATGGATTAAATTATATAGATTATGAGACCATGATATATATAACAGGACCAAGGTTAATAAGTGAAAACATATATGAAAAAAAAGCTGTTATTACCTAAAACAAAACATTATCATTGAATTGATAAAAAGTTATAAATATTAAGTCATATGTAAATACAATAAAATGTTTTAAATATTAATATTTTAATGTTTTATATGTATAATAAAATTATATTGTTTATAAAAGTGGCTTTAACTTATATGACGGATGTTAATACATTCGTTAAGTGATTTATGTCTCACTTTTATTTCGGTAGAAAACATGCACAATACACCATTTATTTCATCTATGAGGGGTATATACTACACATGACTACCTTTTATGATTTTTATTATAAATATTATGGAATTTTATAATCCATAAAATTTTCTCACATACATGGTACATACAATTCTAACGGTTATAATGTCGAAAGGGTGTATTTCACAATCTCATCAATATTCCGAATTATTTCATTTTAAATATCCCTTTGGTAATATTTATCTACCACATATATGGTTTATAAAAATGTTTTCTAATTTTTTTTTATATTCTTCAATTAATATTAAAATATATTTTTACCCATGTTTTTCTTTCTACTAAATTGTATGGAGGGAATATTTTTTTCATCCCAATGAGGTACATTGTGACATTTCCATAAAAATTAATAAATAATGTTTTTTACTTGTACAACATGAATAGATTTATTCATTTTCATGATTCCATAATTACTTTATTCCATCCTTACATGTTTTTAATGTTATTTTCAATGTAAATTTTTTCCTCTAAAATTGTATTGCTCTTTTAAAAATGATTTCATAAGGAAAAAGACATTTTCCTCAAGAATTATTACAAGTAATAATGAAAAAATCATATTCCACCAATGCTAAAATGTTAATATTTTACATATTATTTACAAGGGACATGATCCATGGATATGAATTTTTTTCTCTAAATTTTATATTTTTATGATGGCATGATATTTATGTAACCTAATTCTTTTCCATGAATTAGGTTACAATGAATTGTTTTTGAAAATCATTTATTTTTATGGGTTCAGATGAGATGAATGATTTGTGGTCCTATGGAACACATATGTATAGTTTTCACTAAGTGATGGGTGGGACTTATATATACCTCCATGTAATTGGGTTTTGAATTAATTATTATGAGATATTTATGGGAAATAAGTTGATGTGATTGATTCATGATGAGAAATAAGTCGTTGTAGATGATCAGGTAAGGAAAGAAAGTAAAAGGAATGATTCAAGGGTTATATATGGAAACCATTAGATCATAATGTTTTCCTATATTTATGATGATTCCACATACATTTAGTACTTGAAATTATGGTTCATGATTGAGTTATGATGATGATTAATTCTAATTATTCATTTCTTCTAAGATGTTTATGTTTTATATCATAATGCAAGTTTATGATTCATGAAATGTGGGTTATGAAAGTTTTATGTTATGATCAAGATCACATACCCATATAATTATCTTATGATATAATTAAACAATAAATTGATTTCTTCCTTATTTACACATAATTGGCATTTTAGAACACCTTTTCCTTATTTTTTCCTTAGGTTATGAGTAAAAGTTTTAATTGGGGTACAAAAGAGAATATCATTGTTGGAAACAGTGAAGATAATTCCACAAATTAAATTCTTGTGTTCCATGTTTCTAATGAAACAAAACTGTTACTGTCCCTGGTTCTATTTTTGTACAATATATTTAATATTTATCTTAAAATATGTAATATCTATGCATGAAAATATTTTTCCATTATACCTCATTTTGTAAGTATATCATGAAATAATACATGACAGTATTTTCTAGAGGTATTCTAGGAAATCATGAAAATTGGGTAAAGTTTAATTCATCAGTTCTTGTTTGGGGTTACTAGATGATATGCTTAATATTTTCTTGTATAAATTATATTTAGATGATGGGTTTCTATTACTTTTACTCAATGTGTTTATTACCATGTGGCCTTGAGGTGGATTTCATTGTCATGTTCTTTGAGTTCTCTTTTATTTTCTATTAATTGAGTAGTGGATACATCAGAATATTCATCCCTCTTTTTGTTCTATATCAGACTATTTTTATCTTGATGAATTTGTATAATAATATATTCAAGATGGCTTTCTTGATGGATTGAGCATGAGGACATGTTTGATATGTGTGTGGGGTAATTGGTTGCAGTATACTAAGGCTTTTTAGTAATGGTTGATAAAACTTTGAAGTTTTCTTATACGAAACAGTATGAAGTGGTTTTGGATGATTTTTTCATATGTTTCCCACAATATTGTTTCACGAACCAATGTTCAAAGAATTTTTTTTCTTCATATTTTCCAATTTTGAAGATTGGATGCGCTTATTAGATAACATTGGTATGTGTTATGTTGAAAGCATAGTTTCATGGTCTTTGGATTTCACTGGTGATTTGTGCCTTTATTTTATATTTGAATTAAATTCATGTGGATTTTCATGGTATGTGAATCATTTTTTATTATTTTATTATTTTTTTTGATTTTTATCTTTCTTGGAAATACTATCATCATAGTAGTACTGATGCGGGGTTTCACCAGCTTAGGCATATTATAATTGGTTGGAAGACCGAAGGTAAGTATCCCTTCATATTATGTTTCAATACATATATCTAGTATCTCATTATTTCAAAACGTTTTGAAGATTTTTGGATGATTTTGATAGACCATTGGGGATTTATATATTATTGAGTATCCATTATATTATACTTTTTAAGCTTTTATTTTTCATTATGTTAAATTTAATTTAATTTAAGAGTTTCTAGGGGATGAAAGTGGCTTTTGTGGAGAATTGTGAATCATGCATGTAACTAAAGAGTTACATTGTAATATTTTATACTATCTCATATTATATTATGTTTTGGAATTTTTTTCGGGGAATGGATTAAATTTTATTGATCAATTTTTAGGTACCACTGGGTTTGTGCAGGTGGTAAAAGAAACCATGTGACAATTGTGCAATTTGGTCTATTGTTTGGATAGTTCCATTTAGCATGGTTTAAAAACTATTAGTTAAACCATATGAGGTTTCCACATGAATCCACATGGGATGTGTTGGGTGTTTATTATTGGCCACCCATTTACTACAAGGGATGGAACAACATTTTAATTAACCTTGTACATCTCAAGAGAATTTTTGTTGATATTTTTTTATACATACTAATTTTTAGTACTTTTTACACTTCTCTCCCCTTACCCTACTCTCTTGACACCCCATCCAAGACCATGACCCTGTGTGCATGCCTCCCCTTCTATATCTATCTCATTTTTTGATCTCAATATTTTTTCTTCATAAAACATGGTGGAATATATGGGTAATGGTCTCCTCTTCTATTCCATTTTCATTTTCTTTTAATTTATTTATTCCTCATCATGAAAACCCTTATGGGTAAGATAATTATTAGGTTTTCTATTCTAATTTAGTTATGTATTTGGATTTTAGGCATGTGATTCCTTCTTTGACTCACGTACATCCGATCATTAGGAATAAAATATATTCTACATCAATTAAAGGTATTTCTTCCCCATGTTCGATATTATAATTTAAATATTATTGATTTCTCTAGTAAAAAATGACTTGATTTAGTTTTCTAGCTGTAGTTTCAATTATTTTTACTGAATTTAGATATATAAAATTAAATTTGGTCTTGGTATTTATATAATGTAGAGGGTTTTATTTTTTTAAACTCAAGTTAAAATCATATTATATAATACTATTTGTGGAAACATGATTTTATATTTCAATAAATGAATTGTATTTAGTATTTCTAAGTTGTAAAGATGTTTCCGGCATTCAATGATTTTTTTCAGAGGTTATAAATGGAATTTCATATTGTAGAGACCCAGACTTGACGTACATAGACATTACATTACTTTTACATTACTTTCGTGGAATACATAACACATAATAAAAAACTGACATACAAGGACTGTAAAAGTTTATTGTCTTTGGAAACCTGGAACATAAAATTCTAATCATTTTGAATGATCTTAAACATCTCCCATAAAGATCTTCCCCTTTTGTTTTCATACCTAAAACCTTTATATATATCCTAGGGAAAAGAAAAATAAAAAGGGTGAGCTCAAATGCTCAGTAAGGGTAAACATTGAGAACATATAAACAATCCATAAACATTTGAACGTAAAAACATGAACATAATACATCAAAATCTTGAGCAATGACATGAATCTTGGCAGTACATAACACACAGATCATAATGGAACATCAATAATGATAAAATAGATTGGGAATAAAACATGTAATTGTGGAAAACAATCATGCACTTGATATGATTTCCATAGTAGTCAATGCATCGCTGCCAAGACCATCGTAGTGGACAAAGTCCATTACTGAATTAGGTTTACTTGTCGTTCCAGCCCTGTATTACTAAACCAGATTTTACTTGCCTTTCTATCCATGTCTATCTCATGAGATATAAATCTTTACCCAACTAATTTGAGGGAGATATTGGTCCCACCCATCTCATAATGAAATCATTTTTACTTGTGCCAAAAAATAAACATAAATCATTTATCATAACCCAAAGAATAAAATAGGTCTCATAAACATCATCCCATCATAACATAATCCATATAAAACAAATAGATATAATTTCATTATAAGAAGAATCAAACTATTTAAATAATAGAGACATTATACTTGAAACATAAACATGCTAAATAATGTCTTCTTACATGGAAAATATTTTTGATAAAACACTTGAAACGTATTCTTGAGGAAAATATCCTTTCTTCTTAAAAATAATTTTCTTTTCGCAAAATGCCATGAAATTATAAAAGAAAATTATTTTGTTAAAAATAATCATGAAATATTTTATAGGAAGATTCATGAAAATAAGGCCTTATGAAAACATAAAAATCCATTCATGCTTTATAAGTCAAAAAAACATTCTTCTCATACTATTGTCGGAAAACTCAAAAAGTACCTCCTATGGTAAACCAAAGAAAGATTCCTTCCATACAATGTGGTAAAAGTCAAAAATGGTAAAAATTACTTTAAACATACAAGTAAGAAATGTAAGAATTTTATGAAAACATTTTTTGAACATATGGACATGGATGATAAACATAACCCCAGTAAATACTTACGAATAAACAATCTCGGATAAGAATGAAATTGGAATAATTATCCCTTACCTTAGGTCCGATATGATTCGTACGTTTCCGAAACTCCTACATAATTATTTAAATAATGTCATTGACTTATTAAAAAATCATATTCATTGTTATGATATCATATATGATTCACTTATGACTTTATATTACACGTTCTTTTGTAAATTCCATGTTAATGCAGCGTTTTGGGTAAAATCATTTCATTTATCGTACGGGTTTCGACTTTTTTTCTTGATATTATTACTTATATCATGATTTACTTTATTCCATAATTTTAAAAAATATTTATATATAATATATATTCATGATATAAATATATATGATAGATCGATAAACAGAATGACATACACCATTCATGGAGACGGTAGGTCATACGTACGCATGAACGCTGTTTTCATTTCCTTGTTGAATTGAATGAAATTAAGTAAATGAAACATATATGTACATAAATACAGTATCATTATTATGTAATATATTTCATGATTATCTATTATATACACTTTATAATCATACTTGAATGGTTTATCATGGAATATAAATCTCATCGCCTTTGTGGAGACGGTTGTCCGTACGTACGCACGAGCGATGATGTCATTCTTTTGATATTAAAATCATAAAAAGTGTATTGTATATCATATATAAAGAATCACAATAATGTTATATTTATTATTTATATAATTTATTCTCATTATTACACCCATCCAAATGATGAAATGTTTGAATAACAAACTACACCATGATGTAGAGACGCTAAGCCGTACGTACGCACGTGTGGTGACTTATTCATTCATAGGATGGATAAAATAACTAACATGGTTGTAAAATTTCTATAATAACATTACAGTATATATAAGATACTATAGTTATTATTTTATAATGGAAAAAACAATAATGGATGAAGTGGAAGTAGAAAGGAACTTGAAATAGGTGGTGAGATATTTACCTCTTCTTCGGGTTCTTCATTTGGATTTGATCAAAAGGGTTCCATAGATTTACGTTCTGACTAAAGGAAGGCCTCTAGGATTAATGGTGGATAGTTGAGAGGATATTTGGGAAGGGTTTGGCCAAGAAAAATGGATTTGGAGGTGTGAATTAGAGAGAAGGGGGAATGCCCTTTTATAAGAGGGGTGAGGGGCACCTTAGAAAAAACATACAATATTATTTTATAATAAATTCATATTCAGTTTATAATGGCTCCAAAGTGACTTATTTATAGGATAGGGTGGGTATGGGTCGAAATACTTTCAACCAATAGGTCTTAGACATGTTTAGGTTAACATTTTAATCTAATGATTTAGATTTAACTCTAAGTTAAATAATTTAACTTTTACCGTGTCTTCTTGTATTCTTACACTGTATGGTTAATAAACACACTATGAACTACCAATAGAACTAAAATTGGTTAATTAAGGTCATATATATTATTATATAGTACTTTTTGTTGATCCTTATATTTTTAAGACCATTATATAAATTAATAATATAATTTTTGTTTTTAAAAATCTTTTATGTCAATTTGACACTATTTGGTATTTTGTTTTATATAAATTCATAACATCATTATTAATTCGAAGGAAATTCATATAACCAACTATTATATGTTATATTAACCTTGAAAATTAGTTTAATTCATAAAAAGTCTCAAATTACATTTATTTGGGTATTTATAATATCAATTATGATAATATTTCATTAATAAGGTAATTACTACATCATGGTTGTGTCATAAATAAATTAAATTATTTAATGTCTAAAAAATATAAATAAAATACCATTATGTAGGAAATATTTTTATATTTCTAATTAATATTTATATATGAATTTATCTTTTGTATATCCCTATATTAAAAATGTTTTATTTATTAAACATTGATTTAAACTATTTTGACCCTTCTTTAAATAAAATAATAATAAGTGTCATAATCTTATCCAATTGGACCAAAGATGATAATATTTTATTCCTAAGGTTGATTTTGGTCGAATTACACTTATCTAATAGAATTAGTAAATGTGTTAGGGTGATAATAATACCATTTTTACCCTTAATTATCCTATTTACTTTTAACCGTGGTAAATAAAAGTAAAAAGTTACTATTCACCAAATATTATTTTTATCTTATTGAATCACATTTTACTCCTTGATATTAACCATGTCTCTCGGATTTTTGAAATTCAACTCACAGAAGCGGTAAAATTAAGTTTTATATAAATTTTCAAATGCTCCTAGGAGGTGGGTAAAAGACGGTAAAAAGTTCTATAAAATTTTTATATATATAAAATTATTATAAATTTACACTAATGAATTAAATTGAACTTGTATAGGTATTATACGTATATTCTGACCTAAAACAAGTTTAAATAAAATAAAATATTGTTTAAATAAAAATTTTGTTTTAAACTATAACTTAGTGTTTTTAACTATTCATAAAAAAATTGAATGTTTTCTAAAAAATACAAAAACTTCACCCTAGTCTAAATTAGATATTAAGAATCCAAAAAATGAAGTCCATTTTGAAAGATAAAATTTATAAAATTTCAAAAAGTGGGTATTACTATTCATAATGGCTAGTTTATATAATATTTTAATCACAAATCGTTGTTTAGTGAAACTTGGTATTGCGTACAACACACGCTATCGAGGAAGGTCTTGATTCCGTGTAATTCAAGCCAAGTCAGGGTTTTATGTAGTGCAAGATTCTTTTGTTGTTGAGTATAACAGAATACAACCATATTTCATTTATAAAATGAATATATATATATACACTCAATGTTGCATAGAATAAATTCTATCAAACGAACTTAAAATTGTGTGTAACACGATCCAAGAATAGTGTTTCATATTCTGCAAGATAATACGGTGTTGCATATAGCACAAGATATTACTGGTGTAACATACAACATAAGACATCAGATAAATTAAAAATAATACTTCTCATAAAATCTTGGGGTGTTACACATATGATATTTTAAATGAAATTTATTTTAAAAGTTTTGATAAATATTTTTGAATGGTGTGTGATATTTATAAATGTTTTGACCCTATTTTCATCATCAAATAATGAATTATGGTGTTTTCGACTCATAGAGGTTTTTAATGAAATGTGTTTTTGGGGTGAATTATTGTTTTTCTAATGTTTCTAATAAAAAGGATTTGTTTTTCAATGGATATCATTGTGTTTCAAAAATATTGGGTTTAAATAACATTTGAAATTATATTTCAAGGGGTTTATAAATGACGATGAAATGGTTTCACATTTTGAACACTCAATTATACAGGACCCTATTAATTTAATGTGGTTTTCCAAAGTGTTTGAGACCCTCAACCGAGCCCCTGTTATTACTATGCCCATTTTGGAATCTAACCCCTTGTAGGATGTTTTTAATTTTATTTTTATATATTTATGTTAGTACAAGGATGTAAAAGAGTATGTTTATTGTGAGGTTATTGGTTGTTTGGTGTGAGTGTTTTTCAAATGCATTATCATTTTATTGTGTGATAATTGATCTATCACCTTCATTAGTTGATTCTCATGGGAAGACCTTTATGACTAAGTACATTTCTAGAAGATTATATTCCCCAATATAGTAGTGTGATGACTAAATAACGTTTCTTGCCTACATTAATTCATATATATTGAAAATGTGTAGTGGGCAATGAGAGATATTGAAATTATTTCCCATTGTCGTGGTGATCCCCATGGAAATTTGTTTTGAAAAAGAATTATAGTACAATCAAGGACATGTATAAGATTACTATTGCTATTATTGGGGAAATGTTACTATTTTTTACTATGTTACAAGAGTATAAGGATGATTCCCATGATGCTCAGATCCTATTTTAGGACGATTTGGTGGATTTCTTTTATTGTTTAATTGCATTCCCTACTCACTGATTATTTATAGGAATAGTATTCCCATTATCCACTTTGGAATTTCTGTGATATGCTGGGGCCTATTTTGGATTATTCTATTATTATAAAATGGGATAATTTTAAAATTTATTTATGAAATCATTTTGAAATAATGGGGTTATAATGTTATGAAAAAAGAACATTAATAAATGTCGGTGTAAAGTGGAATAAATTGTATGTTTTGGGAATAGATTTTTTATTTTTTTATTTTTTTTAAATAATTTTAAATAAAATCCATGATAGATGTATTGGAATAAAAATTTTTTTTTCCCACCATTTGGTCCTCAATTGTTTTCAAACACTTTTACCCTATTTTTGGATAAAATTTTGTTCCAGCATTTTCTTCAACCATAAATATGTGGAATATTTTAAAAAAGTTAATACAGAAAAATGTATTATTTTATTTCATGGGTATAAGAAACGTTTTTTACTTATCTATAGTAAAACTAGCCTGAATTAGGTTTATAATATAATGTTGGGATTATGGAAAACCTAGTGACATCCCACTAATTTTTTTTATGGTGAAAAAAATATTAAAATATAGATTATACTATTTTTGGACATCTCTTGGTCACCCATGGATATAATTTTCTTGTTTTGGTCCTCACTGGTATATTGGGATCATGTTGATGTTAGTGGTTTAATCTTTTTTTTCATATATATATTTTCCACATGAAAAATTAGATACCCTTACTTTATCATTATATTTGTTATGTATAGTTCACTATATATGAAGAGTTATGTAGGAATATACTATGTAATTTTATTTTGAGGGAGTTGGTGGTGAGTTTAGGGAATTGAATTTCATTGCATTTCACTACTTTTTAAATTGATTCTCTTGTTTACAATATCTTCCTATATATATATTTTTGGGAATGAGAATCCAACCTATGCATGGTTTCTACCTTGATTTTATTAGAATAAAAATTCTAGTTTATTTTGATTTATATGTAAGAAATCATTCCCACCTAGGTGTTCCTTGATTCTTAAGAACTATTTTCCCTCCTATGTGGATTGCAAATAAACATTGGGATATCAGTGGTTTGGATTCAAATACACTTTATGGAGAATTATAAGATGGTTTGTCACAAACTTCCATTGACATATAAAGGATATATTCCTATCACTTCCATAATAAATGAAATTTAGTGGTACCTTCCCCACATATCTCACTTAGCCTCAAATAAATTTTCTTGACACTATTGACAAAAATTCTTCAATTTCATCTTCTTCCTTGCTTCTAGCATCATGTATATTATGGTTTCCACTAGATTTAAATGTGATATCACTTGATAATTTAATTGTAAACTGAAATTAATATTCTCATTATTGTTATTCAGAATTTATAATCCTTTATTTAATCAATTAATATACATACATATCAAAAAAAAAATAGTGATATGGTTGAAAAATAAATCAATATTCTCATTGGGGATCATTTTCTATTCACCATTCCTACTAGAAAAAATTATTTTTTTATCATTATCATCAATTTTTAATTAATATTTCATGTAAAATTTAACAAATTTGGATTTCACTAAATAAAAAGTCATCACGTTCATAAAAATAATATTTTTTTAAATGATTTTTGAGCCTCTATATGTATGTTGTAAAGATTCACATCTGCTTCAGTCATCAAAAACTATGTGTCCCCAAATACATTAATTCATTGAAGAATTTTATTATAAACATTGAATAAAATATATTATATAGGAAATAAATTTCATTTTATCTTTATTTAGTAATTTTCTCAACCAAATAATTGAATTAATTTTCATTTTATGATATTTTCCAAGATATAAATTTCTTATTGACATATTTTTCGAGATTGTACTGATCCCTGATAACACTTATTGAAACCAAATTTCAATGTACAACCTATGAGGGTGGATAATTGTTTATTTATTTCCCATATTTAATCAAATATGGGTCTCATATTCACATAAAAACCTCATACATATGAAACTAGGGCACAAATAATATTTGGATATAGAAAAATGAATATAGGAAAATAGTGATGTTAATTATTTTATAACTAACAGATCTTCAAAAGGGACTACAATGATGTTGTGTTAATATAAAAGGATATCTGATTAGAAATTATACATTTTTAGAATTTAAAACAAATACAATCGATCTAATAGACCCTCCCTCTTTCCCTTTATGGAATCAATACATTTATGTATTGTTAAAATATAATATGAAACTCAATGGTTGATTCCAAGAAATCATCACAAGAGATACACACAAAAAATCATGTTTATTTTCATATAACATCTTTTCATCATCTAAATTGCATTACATAATTTATTTTACATACAACAATAAAAAACTATCATTGCATCAAAAATCTTGATGTGTCTATTTAGCCAACACAAATTGTTATCATTTATCACAATTTCTTATTAATAATTCCAAAATAATCCAATTAATAAACTTGATTTAAAATTATTCATATTTCTAACGATTTAATTACTTCTAAAAAACAAACACATTCTTATCCTTGAACACACTATGTTTTATTTACCTTCAATATTCCATGATATTCAAACAATGAATCATTTAAAAATAAAAATTAATCATGATTTTTATTGCACTATATATTTTATAAATTTACTTCCTTAGAACTCCATGAATTTTTAAATTTATTTTTAAATTAAAATTATCCTTTGATATTTTACCTTATTTTGGTGAATACTTCAATCAAAAAATTCGTAGTGTAGTACCTATAGATTTATCCTATAATATTTTTAATAGTTGTGTTACTCATAGATCACTACATAAATATTTAAATTAATCCTATCTGATTTCTAAACAATTTAGATTTATCTTGTTTGTGTTAGTTATACAAATTTGTAGTCATTACTACATTGAGGTTACTCTTACAAAACGTTGATGAAATTCTGTTTAGTCTTATATTCAAAAATTTAAAAAAATATATTCATCTACTACACTTCTAATCATAGTGATGAACAAAAACCACATTAGGTAATTCATATACGTATTTATTAATTTAGATTATAATTATATAACTTAATAAATAGAAATATTATATTGCATGTCATCTATTAGTAAAATTAATTGTACACATGACATTATAAAATTAAATTTACTTTTTAATAGACTCCTTTCTGCTTGTTTATTATTCACATAACTTTTTTAATGTGTATTTAATTTTAAATATCCACCTATAGACCATGTTAATGATACAAAACCAATAAAAATCTAATAATACTCTTATAATGACCTTGGAAATTGTATTTTAGTCTTAAAAACAACGATATAACACCATATTTTACATACGTAACTATTTCAAGATAATTTTTAACACTACACAACTATATGTTTTTCGAAAATTATCTTGATCCTTCTATAAATATGTTAAAGTGTGATCATACTCCTTCTAAATCCCTATAAAACTAGAACCAATATAACTTACCCCCATGAATTATTTATCTAAGAGGGATTTGTCAAATCTTCTCATAGAATTATAAATCTAACAATAAATTATAGAATTTATTGTAAAAAACCACAATATGTAATTAAATGTAATACATTGTGGGTTTTGAAATATTTTTTCCAAATAATTTAATATCCTCCATAGATTTTAGTTACATGAAACACTATGTTTTAGTGAAACCTAAAACACTATTATTATTATTATTATTTAAATACAATCATTATTACCAAGACATTAATCTTCGTGGCATGAATATGAATAACCAAATCTGTATATCAATGAAAATGGTCTTATATATGGAAAACATATTGCAAAAAATACGTAGTTTTTGGTAACTACAATATATGTTTTGAAAATAATATTTTCTCCAAAAAATGTTTTATATTAAATTTTTAGAAAATAATAATAATAGTTTTTTACAATTTTATAAAATAAATTTTATATCATAAACAACATTTTTAATTAATATATTTATCATTGTAATAGGTTGATTTTTTTAATTATCTGAAAAGATAATTGTTTTGAAAAATAGTTAAAAATAATCATTTTTACTGAAAAATATTATTTTATAATAAATAATTTAAAATACTATTTAAAAAAATAAATTTAATAATAAAATTACTTCGATTTTATATTTATTAATCTAAATTATGTCATTGGTATAATTTTAATATTTAATTTTCATACATGAAATTTTTAATATTTCTAATAGATTCTATTTGGAAAACCACATTCTCTTTATGTCTGCATTTTTCATTTTAAATTAAAAGTTTCCACTTCTAAAAATAAAATTTAAAAAAATGTATTCCATATTTTTACTCTGAAAATGTTCTATTACAAAACATGGTTAAATTAATTTATTTGTATAATTATTAATAATTATAATAGAAAATATTTACTGTTATTAAGATTAAAACTATGTTTTGTGCCTTACATAAGAATGTGTTAGAATATATTTTCTACAAAAATAGGACTATTTTTTAATAATTTGTATTTCAAATTCAGAATAATTTTTTACTTATTTTCCAATATTCTTCATTTTAATTTGATTATTATAGTGTATGTTTATAAGGTAAATAAAAAAGATATATGTTACCTCTATGAAAATACCAGTTGAAAAAATTAAATAATCATAATGTCTAAGGAATAACATATTTAAAACATGTTGTATTAGTTATGTATATTTGGAATGACTATATAATATATTCAATCAATTAATTTTTAATTTCATTGTCACATGATTTGAGAGTTAGTTCTTAGTACTAATATTTTGGCGTATTTACAAAACATCACTCCCCCGCTATTATAAAAGGATGCCTCCACTCTCACATATTCACATCTCTTATGACATCTTGATTGAGAAAACCCTACCAAAATCCATCCCTTAGTATCCTTATCTGTATTATATAGATTTAATTTATCTAATAATATATTACCTATGGTCCTTACTATAACATCTAAGGGGGGGTTTTCTATGTGAGGGTTAACATCTTCACTAAAATAAATATATTAAATTGTTCATTTGAAAAATTCATTCATGTCATAGTAATTAAATTATAATAAATAACTATATTACATATACATATTTGTTATTATGTTTATTTAATAACCTATATATACATATCCTCTTCCATAAAATGGGTTTTAGAACCATATTTCGTGTCTATGGAAGATTAGTGCCTCACAAAGAGATGTTATTCTTCTTCGCATCACCACCTCTTACAGATATATTTAATGATTGATTAAATTTATAAATGTAATATTAATGATATTATTGTAATTATAGAATTAATATATCACAAATAACTTCGTACTTTCTATTCTCTAGGAATGTGATAATGTAGCTCATGTGTACGGAAGACTACCGCATTGAGAATCGAAGTGATTCATTCACACTTTAAATGGAAGATAATAATGATATGTTTTAATGAACAATATGAGATAAATATTAAATAAAAATGATAATATAACATTAATATATATTTCTTAACATTATTTAATTTAATCCATTAACAAAATGGAAACAAATTCAAGCATATTTTTGACCTACTTTCTACATGAACATTATAATTCATTTACTAAATCAAAAAATTTATGGCCTAGTCTAAATTGATATATAATTAATCTGTATTATATTTATTTGATTTTCAAAATTCTTTATATTATGGAACAATAATCTATTTAATAGGACCAAAAAATAACAAATAAAAACCTACATGAAAAGGTAGTTTTTACATGTAATGTGGCACTAACAAGGAATTGTTAATAAACGGGTAATAAAAAAATTATATGTACATAACATATATTATGATATATACAGGTATGGTTCTGTAATATATTAATAATAATAATATTATATTTAATATAAAGTAGTTCTGAACATGAATCAATTTTTTAAAGACTTATGTTAAGGGATTTCCATCTCAGATTTTACTTTGGGGATACACATGCCATATCCACAAACTATTTATTTTATTTGTAGTATATAATGCACAAGAATTTATTTTATTTTTATTCTACTAATTAATTTTTGAAAATAAATATTAAATTTATGATTATTAGTCCTGGGTATTATAGTTCTAATGTTAATGAAGTAGTAAGAGTCTGTTTTCACAATTTTTCCTCATTGGGATATATGTAATGTGATGAACATGTCTTCTTTTATTAGGTGGATATATTTCAGATTTTAAATTTTATATCATTAATAAAATTTTATTAATTTTATATTAAGGATCATTTTTATATTATTTGACCTGTATTATGATTAAATGTTACCAAATTGGTAATGGTTTTATTATTTAATCTCATAATTTATTAGGAATGTATATATTTATAATTTCAATGAGGAAATAATATGATAAATATCTCAATAAAGTAGAGAATTTTTTTATCCTATAATTATTTTATCAGGATACATTATTTCCCTTCATTTTTTTTGATTCTTCATGTACTTAATAGTGAAAAGTAATGTTTTGAATCAATATTTGATGAAAATAATTAATTTTAAAATAATGATTTATAAAATTTTTTTCAAATTTTTGTTTAACATTATAAAAATGTTTTATTCATGACATTTTTGAAAATATATTGCCTTTAAAAAAATTGAAATTAATCTTAATGTTGTATTCCAAACAAGGCCAGTTTTTCATTTACTTAAAATGTTAATAGAATATTTTTTGACATGGATGACATTTCCTTCGATCATGAAAACTCAATGTTTTAAAATGTTAATTTCAATTTCCAACGATTATTTTCAATGAAAAGGATTTCTGAAATATTTTATGAATTTATAGTATTTTATAATTATTTTCAAGTAGATTTTATTTCCATTACAAAATTTTAAAATAGATATTATAAATAAATTTTCATATAAGATGAAATTATGTTATATTTCGTATTCTTTACTAGGGATATGATTCTTGGATACTATTCTTATTATTTCACTATATGGTTTATTTTTATAATGAAGATATGTTTATGAAACCCATTTCTGCTCTAAGAGTTATTCCAAGAAGAAGTGATTATTAAACGTAATTATTCTTAACATGTAATATGCTATTAATAAATGATGAAATATTGATGAAATAATTTTATGTTAGATAGGCTATTCTACGATGAAATGTTTACTAACCCCATTTTTAGGGGTTCTGATATGGTGATTTTTTATGATCTTTTGAACATGTTTGTCTATTTTTTATTTTTTGATGGGTGGGACCTATATCACTACCATTGAATTAGGTAAATATTGATATATCATAAGATAAAAATGACTTGAATAGAGAGTCAACCCATTTCATTAAGGTACACTTCCCAATATGATAATCCTTAAAGAAAACAACTGATAGTTTGATGGTTTTATGAGTGAAACTAGTCTAGTATGACAATTTTGGAAATGATCCATGAATACTAAAGAAGTGATTTTCTATGTTGATATATATGCTAAAAATCATTATATTATTCTAATTTTATCTTCTCATGGATCATTTTCTTTGATTCAATTAATATTTATGTCTTATTAACATCCATGATTTGTGCCATGACTCATGTTTAGGATCTATGATATGAAGGGTATATTTTTCAAATTTTATTCCCTTGTTTTCATTCCCTTATACTTATGATATATTGATACTTACCTATTTCACCTTTAAGGAGTATTCTAGATTCCCATTTCTTAAGTTTCCTTTCCCCATGGTATGATGAATGATATTGTGTATGATTTTTCAAAGAATGTTTTGAATTATGAATAATATAGTCAGAGATAATGTAGAAACCATATAGAATAGTTGTTTATGTACCTGTTTTTCTAGAGGCACTATACATTTATGATCTTTAGGTGTCTGTTTGCCTAATATATTTAATATTCATCTATAATGATATCCTATATATTTATGAAAATCCTTGGTCATTACTGTTTATATTTGAGGATAGTTTTAAATAACCATTATAAAATAGGGTGAGTAAACCTAGGTTTAATACAAACAGTTATGTATTTGTATATATGTTGGTATATTTATAAATATATTAATAAGAATACATATATGTATAAGAAAATTTAGAGAATTTTAGTAATGAATAGAGAAATTGATTTCTATGAAATAAAATACTTATCTAGATTCTAAAAGATGATGTGGATCTTGAACATAGGTACCTATGAGTGATAACTCCAAAACATGGGGATTAAGATACAGTCAATCATAACCTAGTGCATCATAAAGGGCTCTGAGGAACACATGGTTTGACACTCCTAAAAGACATGAAAGGTAAAATAAAAAACACTTTATAAAAAATCATAGAGGATTTAAATATATGATGATTATTAAGGAACTATGATAAAACTAATCTGTCATTGATTGAGATTAAGGTTTCCTGATTTATAAATCTTATAAATGTATGATTATTTTATTTTACACTTGTATTAGTGTTTCTGACACAATTAATTTTTGATTCACTCAAAGGGTTGTACCAGATAGAATCATATTAAAAATGAATTTGTTCAATATTTAGATGAGTATAAGAATCCAAATTTGATTATTATTGGAGATATATATATATTGTGATTACGAATAATCATATATTATGATATATAGTTAACAATGTGAAATTTGGTGATTTTCCTAAAGTGTAAAATAAGAAGAATATTGTCTTTTACCAAAATTATGGTTGTAGTGAACATAGAGGAATGGATATTCATCTTGATACATATGAATAAGGTGGTAATAAGAGAATATAATAATATATCAAATGGATTGTTAGATGTTTTCTATTTGGAAAATAAGTACATAATGTGATAAATTTCCAAGGAGTAGAATTTTTAATTGGCGGGATACATAGAAATTAACCATGTCAATTCCCCAAACTAATAATTAATGTCTAGAACTAGGAAGGACCTGTAACATATAGATAATTAAAGTTTCAATATTTTTTTATTTATGTATTTGAACTCAAGTATTAGGTTGTGTAAATATTTTTACAAATTTTATTTGGGATGTTTCAATCATGAAACATCATGGGATTGTGAAAATATTGGACGAACATATGTCTCCATATAATATAAATATATGAGTTATGGATACCTTCAGGGGTTCTTGAGCTTAAATTGGAATATATATTGAAATCCATATACACATATTTTTAGGTATTATGTTATGGTATTTTATTATGATTAAGTATCATTTTATAGATATTAAAGTCAATATAGCCCTTAGGATTATTGGAAAAAACTATTTGTAGAGGAATGCCTTTATATTTTGTAGGATTAACATTAATGGTTCTGGTAACACATAGGGATTAGTATCTATTTTGTTAAGATAATTTGGGTTTTTATAATTCCTTAAAATTTTTATTAGTGGTGTCTCAGATAAAGGACAACCTATATGCTCGGTGAAAACATGTTGAATCTGGTAGGCCAATGGGGACTAAATCCACAACCGAAGGGAGACAATAACACTAGTCTAAATGAAATATTATCTTTAGAATGAAAAAATTAAGGGTGATATTTATTATTATGAATCTCAATACATAGTATGTCATCATTTCATGGATAAGAAACATATGTTTCACATGATGCTACAAATGTTATCCATACCAGAAATAAAATGGGAATATATAATTGTGAGTTTTTCCATTGGACACCACAAATAAATTAAAGAGAATAATGATATATGATTCGTAGTGAATCAAATTAAAAGTCAATAAAACATCATCAATAACATAATACATTTTTCTTTGGAAAATATTTCAAATATATATATATATATATATATATATGAAGTGTCATGGTTGGATAAAGTATAAAATTCTATTATATCTAATCGGGATCTAAGGTATTCCTCAATATTCTTGGATAATTATAATGTAGTACCTAGATCTGTAGCTATGTTTTCTCACATTTTGTCATCCCCAGATAGATTTTTTGTAGAGAAAAATTTGAACCCTATAAGGAATGCTAAAATATTTCTCTATGTATTTCAATGGTGGTTGGGAACAACACATTTCATCTATTTGATATTTTAGACAATAGTTTAATTCACTCATGAATTTAGATAGAACCATCTAAATCCCAATACATAAAAAATTATAGAACTATAATTTTATGGAATAGAGTTATATAAATAATTCTAATGAAATCTATAAATGTTGACGAAAAATAGATAATTTTGGAACCGTCCAACAATATAAAATGGAAGACAAAAATCAGCAGAAAGGTTATGATGGTAATCATTGATGTAATCTAGATTTTCATGACACTAAGAATGTGTTTAAATGAATATATATGTGTTTGAAATTTAGGAAAACATGTCCCAATGAATATCTGTCCCTTTGACATTTTTAATCATATCTAGACCATACATTTTGGTACTTCCATTGAACCTATCTCGGGTTCAAGATGTATTCCATGTAAATCTCCCAAGGATGCACATAACTGATATTTTAAATGTAATAAACTATAATTTTTTTTCTGATGGATATTATTTGTATTATATGGATCATTATATTTAGATTCTATATCATACAGAGCATGTGTAATGAAACATTAACACTCACCTGGTTAATGTTTTTTAGAGAAACCACTTTCCAGAGGAAGCTACGTGCGTACCTGAGAATGTAATGTGGATGAAGTATCCTCGTTTTTTTCTCTAATGAATTTTGATGGATATGCAGATTTCTAGGTTTTCTAATATAACTAATCAAGTTTTTATGAATTTTTTATGAATTATATAATTTCATCAAAATATTGTGTTACATGTGGCACCAAATTTTAATGAACCATGAAAAACTATAAACATTTCCACTTAAATTTAACCATCCTTTTGCAGCTATTAAACATGTTTAAATAAATAGGAATAATGAAATTAAATATTAATTATATTTTATATATATAAAAAACAAGTTTATTATGAGAACATAATTTTCAGTAAAATTTTTATATGTTTCGAAAATAAAATTTTCTAAAAAAACATATTTTTAATTTTTCTGATAAATAATAAAATTAATTTTTTAAATATATATAATATTTATTTAAAAATAATAATTATATAAATTATAATGGAAAAATTATCAATGATATTATTGTTTTGATGTTTTGATAGGATTAATTTTTTAATCAATAGTGAAATATGCTTATTTTTTTTATCAAAATATTTATTTGATTAAAGAATATATAAAGACAATTTATATTTTTAAATGAATTTAAAGTAAAATTATTTCAATTATGTTTTTATTATTCCAATTTAGTTCATTGTAATAATTTACATAAATACTAATAATATGATTTTTATTTAAAAAGTTGAAGATTTTCTCTTTGAAAAACCACATTTTATTTGCATCTACGTGTATCATTTTAAATTAATTTTTAAAAATATATTAATGGAAATAAAGAAATTTGGATTAATTATTTTTAACTAGAATAATATATATTAGATAAATATTTCAAATAATTTTCTGGTCAACAATATTAATTATGATGATAAAAATTATTTATCATTATTATGGTTAAAATGGAGGTTTTCGCTCTTCATGCACTTATGTTATAATTTCTATTCAATAAACATAATATATTTTTATATAAATTGGATTAAATATTTTATATAAATAGTTTCAATTCATATAATAAGGCTCATTTTAATTTTATTCATAAAGGATAAATTACCCATATAAATAAAAATGATAAAAGTTATTGTGTTGCGAACATCATTTGTAAAAATTATCTACACATTGATAATAAGACATAAAATTTGTAAAAACTATGTTTTTATACATTGTGGGTTTAGATAAACCATATTATACTTCCAATCCATTATTTATCAATTTTGGAACAAGATGGGGTTGGAATGTCTTCCCATTAATTAATAGTTTTGGGTATTTACAAAAATGTAACTCATCCATTATAAAAGGCCACCACCTCCCATCACTTAATCACACAAATTATTCCTTTTGGATTTAAAAACCAATGGTAAATTAAATCTGAAAGATTCATATACTTTTTCAATTTCATCTGTTCATCCCAAAACTAAAACCCTAGGTTTCGTATTAAGATATTCAAATGGGGTTATTCCCTGTGAAGTTAATTGTCTTCACTAAAGTCTTTATTTTTAATTATTTCTTTACCAAATTAATAATTATATTAATAATTTAAATATAATAACTGAACATCTACCATATTAATATATTTTATAATATTTATGGAACAAACTTTATCAATCTCCTCTTTTATCAAACATGTTATGAATCATAATTTGTGTTTACAACGGAATACCACCATGTGAACCGATGTTATTCATTATTCAATAAACACCTATCAAGGATTTATATATTGATCGATTAAATGATTATATAATATATTTATTATATTATTAAACTTATGGATTTATTATATCCGATATACCATCTTAATTTCCACCATTTGGGAATACAATAACATAGCTTGTGGGAACATCAGACTATCCTCTCGTGAAGAAAAGTGATTCATTCACGTGATACATAGAGGGTCGTAAGGATTAGTTTAATTAAAATATATAATACTTATGAGATAATTATTAATATTTAATTTTAATAGTTTATTTGACTTTATTTAATTTTTCCCATGAATAAAAAGGAAACAACTTTCATGTGTTCGCATAGCCAACCATTTCCATGAAAAATGTATTAGATTTTATAAATCTGTTTTTTATAGAATAATATAAATACATAAATAAATAAATTCGTAACATATATGAAATTAATATAATGTTTAATATGTTATATATTATAGAAATATAATCTATGTAAGAAGACAAAAAAATAAAAAATACATATATCCATCAAAAACAAAGAAGTTGTTTCCCAAAACATGACATTAACATCAAATTGATAATAAATGAGTAATAAATGGGTCAAAAGTAAATAATATTTATATATATAATTATGGTTATTTAATTGATTTATATTTAACTTATATTTATTATATAGTATATTTTAACATGTATGCATAAATACAAGAGTTAATGTAAGGGATTTTCGTCAAACTTTTTTACTTTTGCGAGACACATGCCATATTCACCAACTATTTAATTTATGTGGTTTATATAATTACAATGAATGAATATTAACATTATTATCAGAACTAAATAAATTTTTTTTCTATGTTTTCATAAATAGATAAAAATGTTGTATTATGATTCCATATTCTTTCATGATGTGTATATACATAAAATTTTAAATGTTATATCCAAAATATCATTCTATTCAATATATTTCATGTTTAATATAATTTTATTAATTTGTGGGGATTAAGATTCAATGTTACCAATGTTGTAAGGTTTTATGACACAATACCAATGTTTATTAGGATTATTTATGTTTATAATTATGATGATGAAATATTTTGATCAGTATCGTAATACACATCATGAAATTTCTTCTCCTTTATTTATTCCTTTATTATACATGTTTTCCATTCACGTTATTCTCTTTTTCTACTCATTTTTGGAAAGGAATAGTGTTATGAAAAATTTAATGTATTCCACTCTTCGGTGAAGAAAACCTATTTTTATTCCAAAATAATGTTTCCTAATATTCTTTTTAACAATTTTTAACATTACAAAATTCATTTATTAATTAAATTTATACCAATATTTACCATTTTACAAATTTTATTGTATATAATATTCTTGTTATTTTCAAAACATGGCCTATTAGAATTTTACTGAAAATTTCAAAGGAATATTTATTTTAACACTTACAAATTTTAATGAAGTCAAGACCAATTAGTTTTTTAGTTATTAATTTATCATTATAATGGTTTATTTTCAAAGAAAATAATTTAAAAAATATTTCATTTACATTTTTTTAAAACTTATTTTCAAAAAAATGTTAGTGTTCTCGAGAAATGGTCCATGTATTCTTTTGAAACCATTTTCTATCTATGATGATGTCCTTTGATGTTAATTATTCATTACATAGGATATTATCTTGTGATAATAATATTGTTTTTTATAAGGAAGGTTTATGTTTTTGATTGAAATATTTTTGTTATACAAGTTTCTCTTCCACAAGTTGTTACTTGATAAAATGTTTATCAAAACCCCTAATTTTTACCATGATTTATTCTGTGATGAATTTACTAAATGATGATGAAACCTATTTATTTTTTATAGGTGATGATATGATGATATTTTTATAAAACCCAATTATTTTCATAGGTTCTGATATGAGATATTTTCTATGATCATTATAGAGAATATATGTATGATTTTAATTATGTAGAAGTGGGAAATATATATCTATCCAATCCATTTGGTAAATATTGATATAAGAGAAGATAAAAACAAATTAAATTGGTAGTGACCTCAGTTTAGTAATGGAATATGTCCCCTATTATATTGTTAGGAGTTATCCATTACTATTGTGATAGCTTGGCCGGTAAACCCATGCCACTTTCTAGTTTTTGAAAGAATCCTTAAATACTAAGGTAATGATTTTCTATGATTATGTGTGTATAAAAAATCAATGTATAATTCCAATTTCATGTACTCATGGTTAATTTTATTTTATTTCCTTATGATTCACGTCTTATTAACTTCCAATATTTATTCCATGACTAATGTATATGATCTATGATATGAAAGTTACGGGTTTAAATTTTTATTATAATGTTATCTGACACTATTGTTCATGATATGTTGATATAATCTTCATTTACCCATACTAATAATCCAAGACCACCTTATATTATTTTTCCTTAACTTGGGTTATGATGAAATTTATTTTTCATTACATTTCTGAGATGTTTTCTTATTATGAATAACATAGTGGAAGATAATTTTACACACATACAGACCATTTGTGTTTGTGTACATGTTTCTAAATGAACTATTCTATTAAAATACCTTGGAATTTGTTTTGAAATATAATTAATCTTACCTAAAATTTTTAAAATCTATATAAGAAAATTCCATTTTTCTATGAGAATGCCAATGCTTCCATCAAAATACTATTTTCATACATGTTGAGTAATAAGGTAAAAATATATTAAAAATATAACTGTTCAAGTATGAATATAATATTATAAAACATTATTAAATATGTTTCTAAATATTTAAGAAACATTTGAGAATAGTTTGTAAGGTTTTAACATAATTACGGCACATTAAAAATTAAATTTTAATGGAAAAGGTAAATTTAAATTGGTTATAGATTGAGTAAAACATTTTAGATTCCTTTTAAAATATAATTTCTACTTCAAAAATTATTT
The DNA here is from genome assembly GCA_963277665.1 of Viscum album. Taxonomy (NCBI): domain Eukaryota; kingdom Viridiplantae; phylum Streptophyta; class Magnoliopsida; order Santalales; family Viscaceae; genus Viscum; species Viscum album. Next base: position 1,072,463,721 of record OY728164.1, read on the forward strand.
TATATATTATTATATTAATAATAATACTAATATATGGAATTAAAAAATCCTATGGAATGTATTAAAGAAGATATGATATTTAAAATTATATATAAATATTATCCATTGAATACAAATATATTTTTATCTGATGATAAATTTTAAAATACTCATATAATTTTCACATAGTGATTGTGTTGTATGAAAAGTATAAAAATTCTTGGATTTTATGACAATAATGTGATGGGAAAAGATAAGAAATGTTTTTAATGGAGAAATATGAAATAATTAAACTTACATGTTCAAATTAAAAAACATACTAGGTAATATTAAAAATTATGGTGGAATGGTATCTATAATGATACACTGAAACAAGAAAACACACATATAAAGGATTTGAAGGAGACATGAACTCAAGACCTCCCCGAAAACCCTAGTGGGCACTTTTCCACTATGTTAAGCTCTGGGGGAATAAAGAAAATATTAATAATTTAAATGCTTCCCCACTGATTACAGAACATAGAAATGAGAAAAATAGTATCTTAAATATATTTTAAAGATAAGACTAAGAATAAATGTTGTTATGAATATTTTTATATGATAATAAATATTAATGATAAATTATATTAATATAAATATTTTATTTTTAAATATATTTAATAGGATAATTCTCAAAAATTATTATGCATTTTCGTCATAGTGATCGTACGAGAGGAGAAATGTCTAAAATTGAGTAATTACAATATAAAATTCAATAAGGACATAAAAAATTATATAGATTAATTTTTTGAATAAAAAATGTGATATAAAACAAATTATATAAATATCAAATCATTAATTCAAAAATATTATAATTATTATTAAACATAAATTATTGGTTAATATATGAAAATAATTATAACATATATTTTGTTTAAAATTTATAAAAAATTAATAAAAGAAACCAAAACATTTATGGAGACATTTTTGAAGATTAAGGAACTAAAATTTCTCAAATCTTAAATTTATCTGTATGAGATGTACACTTATTAAAATGAAGAAAATTGCTTATAAAATGGCCACATTATATACCTTCCAAAACACAAATCAAGTTCAGATTTATCTCTAAAAAATATTTTATTAATTATATAACAATTAATACACATGTTTCTTATCCAACTATCATGTTAATATGTCCCAAAGGCATCAATTTATTGTTGACCATTAAGGGGAGATTCGATTTTATTTTATAATTATATTATTATTATTTATTTTCGTTCATAACATTATTCATTTAGCACATCTTAAATATACATTAAAACTATCAAAAATTAATTAACATCATCATATTTATATATAATAAATATAATATTGAAACATTTATTATTTTATAAACCTTCATTAATTATAGTACATATGTGTTTAGGTCAACTCAAACTCCAACATGAATAATGGAACTCTATTAAAAGAATTGAAATTATAAATGATTAGAAAAAAATAATACTAAATATATATGATAAATTGTTTAATTTATATTATTATTATATTAGTTTTAACATTAAATTTAATTATCATTACAAAAGACACTTTATAGTTGGTAATGATAACAAAAATGATGAATACATTCATTTTATCCTTATGAATAGTAACTTTAACTATAATTGAACGACCATGTGACTTTATAATAAATTATATTATTATGATAATAGTACGATGACCATTGTGGACATAATGAATTAGTGATCATTGAATGATAATCAAGACCACCATACTGAAGAAAACATAGAACTATGAGAATATCAAATATTTAATTGTTGATAAATATTAAATATATCTATTAAATAAGTAATAAAAAATGAATAATTTTTATTTTTATTCATTTAATCAAGTTTATTAAAATGATGATTACAAATCCTATTTTCATTATATAGTGATTTTGATAATAATCATGCAATTCAATAGTCTAGGTAAGGGATTCTTTTTCTCTTGATCTATCTAATTATTTGATATTAAAACTTTTTTTGACTGAGTAATTTCAATTATAGACTTTTTTATTAACAGTATATAATTTATTTTTAATTTAATTTTAAATTAATTGTGTCTTAAATTTGAAATTGTAAAAGAAATATATTACCTTTTAAACCTTTATATTTTTCACTATTTCTTTTTCTCTCACAAATTATTTCTTTTTCATTAGAAGGATTAATGTAATTATTTTCTTATATTACACTTATATTTTTCTTATTATATTTTCTAAATTGGATGGATTAAAAAAAATCATATATTCTTTATTATAAAAATATCAAAATAAAAGAGTTATTTCCTCATAAACTCACATACAATTTTTAGTACTGTATTTAATAATTTTTCAACTATAATAATATTTTTTTGTTTTAGAATCATCTCATTGATGTAATACATTATTATATATATTATATTATTATATTACATTTTATTATTAACAATTAATTCATTAGAACATGAAAATTGAATCATTCTGTTTAAAATTATTTCTTTTGAGTATGGGTTTAAATAAAAATCTAATGTGTTTTATTTATTTCATGGATTTGGGGAATTTAATATGATGAAATTTGGTTCGATGATAACCCCAAACACATTTTTTAATGATTTATTTTATAAGGAATTAATATTACAATTAACAAGTTATGTAATTCCATTAAATTTTTTTTGAATTAAATTTTTATGCTCTTCCATTTGTGTTATTAGGAGTTATTATAGTTGATAAGAATGTGATGTTTTATGAAACCATCATGATTATTTTATATTAACACTTATTTCTTACAATTTTACATTATGAAAATTTTCTGATATCATTAATATGAGTAATAATGATGTGTTCATGATAGAATATATGTATATATGTATATTTTCATAAAAAAATATTTATGTTTCCCATTTTGACTATTCATATATTTCCATGAAATAATGAGATTAACCCATTTTTATATCCCATATTAATATTTTTTTGAGTACATCATATTTTATCTAATGATCTTTACAAGTCTCATGAATTAGTGTGAATGATAATGAATAAAGAATTAAAATTTTAATTATAAGACATGAAATATAATCTGAATATTTAGTAAAGAGATTTTTAAAAATTAAATATATGATTATGGGTATATAATAGTTGTTCTTATTAAATATTATTAATAGTTAATTTTTTTAATTATCTGAAATTATAATCCTAAATGTAATGGGGATTTAAGGGTTTTAGTATTTTTGAACAAACATATAATTATTTGATGTTGATTTTTATGACATTATACTTTTATTATATTTCATATTTACCCATGTAATGAAGAATAATATTACATATAATATACCAATAAGGGAATCTAGTTTGAAAAAATATTGTATACGGAATATTTTTTTTAAAATATGATGGATATATATAGCAACACTCCAAAGTCACAAAATATTTTGGGGTTTTGGTGTTTTTTATTTAGAATATTTAAAGATAAATTTAGCAAAATTATGTTATGTAAATGTATAAATATATTCTATTTTTGGGTCATATAAGTTTTTATTAGGGTGGGGTTTAGTAAAAATAAGCATTATGAAATAAAAAATAAGGTTAAAAAACATAAATATGTCTATTTTTATTTAAAATTTTTATAGGGTTAAATGAATGTGTCATGTGTTAATACATAATAGGGTTTATTTTTAATATTCATGTGATTATTTACCATGATTTTTTTAATATTATTATATATTACTCAAATTAACCTTATTTATTTTTCTCAATAAGTAAAACAATAATGAAATTATTGAAAATTGTATTTGATAGACTATGAAATGTTCTACCCAATGATCAATGATATAAGATTTGTTCGAGTGTGATAAATCCCATTGATATGAATACATATCTATCTCTAGTTATGAAAGTTATCATTAATCATAAAAAACTCAATAATCAACTTATAAAAGAGATAATAATTCTTTATAACTTCCTAAGTTGTGAACCACTCACCATTAATGGATTCTATGATCCATTAATATATGTAAATGGTTAAATATGAACAAAATCAATGTTTTCATGCATAATTCTTGAAAAAAATCATGGTTATTTATCATTTTGAAAGAAACCCAAGGATAATAATGAACCTATGAAATGGAAGGAAATAATATAAATATAATCTCATTTATAAATGGTGATAGTGTCTCAGAACCCATGAATAAGGAAGAAAAATATATCATAGACTGAATCAAAAACATCCTAACGATTATATGGTATATATATAAAATCATTCAATATTATTTAACTAGTAACCCACTAAATAACCATTTTACAAAAAATAATTGATGGAAATAAAAATATCATATGATGCCTATTTTGTGATAAATGACGACTTCCCTAGTTTTGAATCTAAAATACATTTTCTTCCAAAAGGTGATGTATATAATTCTTTGATAATTTTGAGGATAACAAAATTTTTTCACTGATAAGGGAAACATAACATTTAAATGGTGGCATTTTTTTATATAGGAAGATTATAACACACCATTTTTTATGAATGATACTTCTATAACATCCTTGTGTTTTGAAATTTATTAATTTCATACATTCAAAAAATTAATCTGAAATACATCATTTCATTATGAAATAATGATACAACATTATAACAAATAAAAAATAATATATTTCAATAAATAAATGTCAAATATAATATTAAAAATAATAATAGGAATTAAAAAAATTAAATATTAATAGATAACTATCCTGATGTATTCGATATCAAAAATTCTCATGAATATCATACCTGCATTTATAACTATAGAGAGAATAATGGTGAAGTAAATATGGTAGACATTTCTACAAAGGGATAAGATATAGGATTTTCGAGGACTATATATGTTTATATATTAGAATAGAAATGAATATTATCATTATTATATGATCATTGGTTATATGTTAATAAGATATATGGTCATTTGAAATATGGTTATTGGGTATAAATATACTCTATAGTAATATTTAATATTATAGAATTATAATTTTGAATTTAATAAATTTAATAAATATTATAGTTTATATGAAATTAATAAATAAAAAACAAAATTTGAATATGATATTATTATACTAACTCATTCATGAAAAAGTATGTCTATTTTAGTATTTTGGTTTCAGTACAAATTTAAATTGTGTTTTTTAACTATAAATAATTATTTTACTAAAATGGAGAGATTGATATCATGTAATGATTAATAAAATATATAAAAACATTCAAGGAATAATTAAGGAATTATATGGAATAAAAAATTTATTAGTCATGGACGATGAAATAACATTTATTTTAAAACAATTATTATAAATTATTGATCATTCATAGAATTGTTAGTAATTATTTATAAATAATAAAAAATCATATGTAATTTCAGAAAATTATTTTCCATTTTTATAGTTTTATGTGTTTTTAATATGAAAAATTATCTCCTTTAGTAGTTTAAATTAATGAAATAATTTTAAATTTGTGATCACAATGTAAAATATTACTAATAGTATAAATTGTATTTTGTTTTTTAAAAATAAAACATACTTATTTAAAAATAAATTAATTACATTTAAGGTTATATTGATGGAAAATGTTAATATAAGTTAAAATGTGATAAAATATCATGACCCCCTCTATTGGTACCGCTCTTGAGAAAGAAGTGAAGGTAGTTCGGGTGATACTTGAAGCTCTCATCAAATAGGCCATAGGATGTCGAATAGTACTAATAGTATATCGTCTATAAAGTGGGAAGCATTACCCTCAAGATATAATTTATGGAATAAGAGACAAGTGGAGATCCACCAATCACCAAGATGCACAAATAAAATGAATTCCAATATGTGAATGTAATTTCACACAAAACTAAAATAAAATAAAATTACAAAACAAACCTATGAAATGATAAAAAATTCAAGAAACTAATGATATATTCTATGATCTAGTAATTCTCAACTCGTTCACTAACCAACTACTATGGTCCAAAACATTGTTAACATATATGTTGGGTGATCATACAAGTATAAACAGCAAGATCCTCCTAGGAAACTCTCTTGTAAAATATGAATGATGTATACTAAATCAGAGTGGATAAGAATTGTAACCAATTCATTACAAAATAAGGTAAAACAACATATCACCCATTCTTTGTATCCCTAATCAAGTAGTGCATAGGTGTATGAAATCCATATCAAAACACACACACACACACACACAGATATATATATATTAATGATACTTGACATTTACACCACCACTAAGTTTTTATCATATTCCCTAATAAGTTACAGTACATTCTCATCCCTATAACAATTCATCCTTCTATAAAGAGGGAATTCATATCATAACAGTCATGTATTCCTTTCATCTTTTCAAAAAATCCTTATCATGAAATAATCTATAACAAAGTAGAAGTCCAGAAGCCACTATAGATCGTGTATAATGAGTTGTACCTTATTCCACTAGTGGACCAATATTAATATCAATTCTAAACAATAGTCACCATAATGGGATACAAGTATGTGTGATAATATAGAGCCATTACAAGCCACTGAAAAAAATCGTTATATAAATGGTAGAAAAAAATCCCATGTGAGCCAATAACATATACCTAAATTTATCAAAAACATTGTATTCAAACATAACATACTACAACCAAAGATAGTATTGGAGAGATGGGTTTTTTATCCAAATATTCTATCACTGACCTATATATTAGGTAAAACACCCCAAAACATTTGGGTGTCAGTTCCCTTACCAACTTAGGTGATGAAGTTTATGAAATTGAATAATATTTTATATATAACAAACTGACACATTAATAAAAATATCTAGCCTATAATCTCTAAAATATGTTCTCTCATATGACACCTAGATATTATAACTATGTTCTAGATCTCAAGTATTTAAATATCATCATGATTCAACATTAAAAAATACATTTAATTATTAAAAAATATTATTCGTTCATTTGACAGTACATCAGTTTACCCATCCTTCATTATCCCATAATTAAATATAGTTTAACTATTTTATATCATTATAAGTCTAAATGATTATGTAAAACAAACTACAATTCCAAATTCATCACCCATGCTATTCGATTATTCAATTAATCCATAATAGTGTTCTCATTAATATTTATTCCATTTACCATTACTTATATATATAACACTCAAACTAAAGGGTTTAGTTAAATAAATTTTCCAATCAATAACACTTTGGTACTTTGTGAATCAACATAAGATATCACAAAAAAATATGGATATTCTGTGTATAGATACAAACACAATCAAGAATTTAGAATCCAATTTAAAAAGAAGTAAAAAATCCATTTAAAATAAAATAGCAATAATTTAACCCATATGGAATCACATATCTCAATTTATTATGAAAAGTTAGGTGTCATACTTAATAGAATTGTGCACATCACATTCCATCATGCCATCGCCAATATTAGTCCACTACTAGAACCCTATGAAATGAAACATATTTTCACCAGTAAAAACCATACCAAATTATCAAAACAAATCATGTCTCTACCACCCTAGTGAACTAAAAAAATGTATAATTTTCTTTAATCCTGGAACACTCTTAGGGAAACTATGCTTATAATACCATGTTATTGGAGCCCTTATCAAACTATAGTTGTATCACTTAAATGTAATAAACTTTCTTAATAAAATTCATTAATATCATGAATTACATAGTTTACTATCCACAGGTTCAATATATATAATCATAAAGTTATAAATATATTATCATGTTCAATTCATCAATTAAGATAAACTTAGCATCACTTTTATATTACATAATATTCAAGGTAAAATGTTAATTGATTTACATACCACTTTAATTAATTATAATATATTTTTTTTCATTTTTTATCTATATTCATTCCTATCAACTATTCTAACAAAAAAACAACCATTTAAAATGTACCAAAATATCTAAAAAATAAATTTGAAACATCAAAATGAAACAATAAAATGTGATGACATTCTCTTAATTCCATGATTAATTATTCATTTATTTCATGTATCATTATCTTTAGTATGATCATTCCATTACTAAAAAAAGAATAAAATTATATAAAATTATAAACTTTCATGTAAAATTTGATTCAAATAACACCCTACCTCAATGATATGTTCATTGTTATCCAAACAAAAATCGATGGACTATGATAAAAATCCATTGATCATGATGGAAATATTATCAAGACATAGAAACCACAAGAAACCAAAATGCCTTGCTCTGAAATCAAAAATAACTAGAGGAACATCATAACACAATCCTCCAAAAATAAAAAATTAATGGAAGACATAGTGAAGACGAGAAGATGTAATATCTTGATACTTGAGAATTTAATCCAGACAGACTAAAATGTTTAAACTCTCAAGGGAGTTGGATTGATAGTGCGGAGAGGCTTTGGCGCAGAATATGGTATGAGAAAAATAGGAAAAAAATAATCCAAGGGGAATCTCATCCTATATTTATAGTGGAATTCCTAATTTTATTCATTGTGTTGTGGTGACCTCAAAGACCCCCGTTTTACCTACGATCAAAGAAGGAGCTTATTTCCTCAGTGATTGAAATGACATATCATTACAAATATTATGGAATTAAAAAACAACATTAAAAATATTTAACCAACACCAATGCATACACCGTGTTGTGTTATATTTCATTTAAAAGCCAAATAGGGAACCATGACATTCAACAAGGAATATAGATAATTCCCTTTTAGTTTTTCCTCACCATAAAAGAGACCAGTGGTAGATATGACCAATCACATGATTTTCTCACATCCCATTCACAATTAATTTAGGATCCTTTCACACTAACATTACCATATCCCTTGAAATTTATATTCTATCATTTCTAATAGGATTAACATCTAATGTTTTACTCCAAAAGCCATGTGTCTTTCATTATGATAATTTCTAATAGGGAACACGTGACAAGAAATAAAACCATCATAATGAGCATGGTGGTCTCCATGATTTTGATAAACAGAACTCATAGGACACCTCATATAGAACCAAATCATTCATTTTTTTCAATTCCTTATACAATATTGTATATGTCACCATTTTTTTGATAGGGGAAACACCCATGGTAACAAGAACAATTAAAAGGGATCCAAAGCCATTTCTCTCTCCATGGTGTACCCCACACTACAAAACATACTTAATAATACCATTCTTTAAACATGCCAAATACAAAATGAACATTTTTCAATGATAGATCTAGGATATCTCACTATGGTTATCACTACACAATACAAATTATCACGGTGGCCCTCTTAATGGCCAAGAAATTACTTTGAGTCTGAAGAGTACCTCAAAACTTTCTCACCACTAACAATCCCTAAAAAATTCCAAGTGTGGGATCTTGAAATATGGGTCCTTATATCAGATAAAACTCAACAAATAATTTCCCTTGATAATTTAAAACAAAAACCTTGAAGGGTAGAATAGGGAGTTTAAATGAGAGCCCCATAAGATACCTCTCTAGGATCTCTCTAGAATTTAAGACCGAAAACACATCATTGGGTAAGAACTTCTAAACATGAAACACCAATAATTATCTTATAAAAACTGTATAAAATTAGATAAATAATATTAATATAATAAATTCATAAATAATTGGTATATAGAGATTTTATTTGTGACTTACTCTCATGAGTACACTCCTCTATGTTGATATTCCATAACAGGATATAGAAAAAAGGAATAGGACAACCACATTACACCATCTTCTGATGTATCTAAATCTTAATAGGCCTATCTTGAATGATATGATCATCATTAACATCATTACAACCAAAATAAATGACATTTTAATCTTTATAGTGATTCTGGGGTAGCTATGACATATGAAATATTTCATGTAAACGGATCATCTATAGTTGAATTGAAAATTGATAAACAACTTATCCAAAATGTGAAAACACCTTAAAAAGTCTAAAATTATAGGGATAAATATTATACACATGTATTATCTTTCACACCCCATTATGAGTATATAGATTTAACAATACATGACATTCAATTCCAAACTCTATAGGCCTCCTATTATAATCAACATATTTCTTCTAATGTTCCAGCACAGCCATTATTCATTTAGAATCACCTATGCTTTCTCTACCACACTAAACACAAATTTTAATCCAAGAATAGTTGACTCTCTAACATTAGTCTAACACAACGTGTATCAACAAATTCATTATATATTTCTTTGAATATAGACACACCATTAAGTAAGTGTCATGTTTTATAATAAGAATACTCAAACAATGATAAGTACCTTACCCTTGAACCTCAAAAATATAGAATGTATTATCACACCAAATTCTATATAGTATTGGTATTATTCTCAATATAACAATCCATTTGTGGATAAAATGTGGCTCTATGGAATAACTAAAAAAAGTACATGAGACAAATCCAAACCCTAGATGTAAAATATGGATCATGATTAGAGATGTTCATCATTATAACCCCTTAATCCATACCACCACCTCGAGGTACATCCTCAATAAAACATACATTAATCTAAAATAATTAATCCAAAAGAATTTATATAACTTCAACAAGTGGTACATGATAAAAATATCTCACCAAAACATCCTTAATCATGAGTAAACCTTATGATGAAGAATATATATTTTTCTTCCCTTGTCTACTTAGGAATATAAACCAGATAATGTAATACACTTGGAACATAGTTTTCAACCATACCCATTTGGAAATCCAAACATTTAGAGAGAAACTCTAAAACTAATTGCATCATGCAAGACCTCAAAATCTGATTTTTCAAAAAATGGTTTATATTTTACATAATAGGATATAATTCCCATGATTAACTCTCGAAATCATAGTGAACCATGAAAATCATCACTAATATAATAAAGATCCTCTACAAAAACAAAATATCTGGATGGTTATATTCATATGATCTCTTATGGTCATCTCCAAAAATGACTCGATCATGTAAAACATTTACCTTTGAATCCACCAGTTTGGACACCTCTACCAAAAATAGAATATTTAAAAACATCATTATCTATTAGATACAACATATACCATTAACTTCTCTTATATCATGGTGAATCAAAAAAAATATTCCCACACTTTCATAGAGTCTCTAGAATTATGCACAATAATAAAATAATAATTCTATAATAAATCATTATTGTCAACATTACCTATTAAAAAATTTATTTGAAATATCAAATTCAAAATCTCGAATTAATTCAATATATAATAATTTTTGAAAATTCATATCATTTTGGGGTTGGAAAAGACATTGGATTATATATTCTTTGACAATGATAAAAAAATAACCAATGAGTTAATGCCTCCACAAATGAAAATTAAACACAAATAAATTAGGATCAATATCATGAGTTTAATTGTTATATTCACATTGTCTTTTATTAAAATACACATAAGAGATAACTTCTATCTTTTGCATCAAGATAAAACACAATCCACGATGTGAAGCATCACAATAAACCTAAATTGTAATGCCCTCCTTCAGTAAATGAATGACCAGAGTAATGAACAAATTCTCTTTAAAATAAATAAATAATTCTGGAAATTGATTAGTATATTAATACAATATATCTTTCATAGTAAGGTATATCATACGTTTCATAATCCAAGAGATGATGGGAACAACCCACTTGCAATAAAAAATCACAATGAAACAACTACACCTTCTTAAAATTATAGGGTGATACCTAGGAAACAACCACCATAAACAATTAATATATATGTATAATAAATGAAAAGACAAAATATTACACAATTAATAGACATAAAAATACTATAACTAAAACTTCTTTAGTACCATGAATTTATTCTGGTGATGAAGAAAACAAAAAATTTCCTATAGATACACTACATGGTTATCATATGTCTATGAGAACACCATGATGGTGTTGATAAAAAAACACAATATATTGTTATAGAAACTCATTGAGGAAACATTCTTCTATCCAATTAACTCAAATATAGAATTTTTTTACAACAAAGAAATAAAAATGAACATATTTTACTATTATTAATACTGAATAAAATTTCAGGATATCCTCACCCTTCACCCATATATCATGGTATCCTGACCGAAAATTGATTGTTGAAAACATAATATAATCTTGAAAATGATCTAATTAATCATAAATATATGATAAGGGATAATGTTTCGTTATGTTAAATTAATTAAAAAATGATAATTGATGATAAAAATGTATACTATAATCTTCATTCATTAATAAGGGGAATAGAACACCTCTGGGAGACAAATGAAGTCAAATAAATCCTCTATAACGAAGATCATAAAAATTTGACTACAACCACTAAAACATAGATTGGGAAATACTATATGAATATATATATATATGAGTGATTCATTACTACATCCATATATGATTGTCTATGTCACATCGATGGTGTATCATATCAGCCACATCATGAAAGACATTAGGTCACTCCTTAACTACCTTAGGAAACCCCATCAACTGATCCTCTACCAATCCCCACATTCGATGAACCATTATATATTATAGATACTAAGGATTCCTCTAACCCATCTAAGGGTCTCATTCAATATCATGAATAACCAAAACTCCCTAAACATCATAGAAATAAATTTCCATTGAATGAAATTGACAATTGACTACATTGAATATGACCCATCCATGTCATTGTGGTTTTACTATGACAATATCAATTAAACTAGGCTGTATCCCCATGATAAAGATTCTCTATTATCAGTTTAAATCCTTTCCAGACATCATATAATCTATCTGTACTAGAAATGGGCCTAGTAAATTCCCAGGCATCAAGAATCTTCACCACCAAGTGTCCAACATCATGTAATAGGGTTAGTGAAATGAAATAGATTCAATATTGTGAATCAAAAATGGTATAAATCAATTTAAAAATTAGTTAGATACTTCCATTCATGATTTATATCTCTCATGTAATTAAAAACTATAAGGAATTCATATGAACATATCTTACTCCATAACCACTATAACCCTGATGGAAAACAACTATCCAACCATGCTCTTCTCATTGTCCCTAAAAAAATGGGATCATGGAGATTTAACCTTCTATCCTTGTCCTAATCTATTTGTTGATCCTAGGATCTCATTTTTGTTTCAACTAAATCAGTAGATACCAGTTTAATGATTGATCTAGTTGGGTGTCAAAAATTCAACAGTGTCTACCAAGAAAGGTAAAACACAATCGCTTTTAATGGAAAATATCTATAAATTCATAAAACACAACATATAATCTGGTGGAAGTGGTCTAATAACCATGAAATTTAGTTTAATAAAATAATGAAGGATAAAATTATCTACCCTTTATATAAACTTCTTATATAAAGGAAACTGAGAATTTTTTTCAAAGATATTCTCTGTACTTTGTCTTAATGAATCCCCCATGTGATAATCTAGTTCGTACTAGTGTCCAACCAATGAACTCTACCGTCACATACACCTAATGGTATGTAATAAATATAAAATATATTTTACGAAATCTACATATAATGTCTCATCAAAATCTTTATATGTAGGATCATCATCATGAAGGATGTGTATAGAATAATAAAAGTTGTTTTTATAGAGAAAACTAAAATTCCGCATGATGGAACATAAATAATATGGCTTTTATTCCCATGTCTACAAGATATATTAATTGATAAAGAAATAATAAACATGTAATTAATCCTAAAACATCTCTCATACAACATCTTACATCTGACGGACCCTAAGGAATAAGAACTTCCATTAACAAGATGGAAAAATTATTGTTTTCAAACCAAATGAATCCCACTGCTCCATCAGAGCATGAATATAAATAATACAAAACTTCACTACATAAATCAAATCATTAGTTTCCTTATCCAAATTAGATACCTCATAATTCGTTACACCCAATCATGGATACTCTTAGGGTGTCCTCCTCTAAGAATAGTAACAATCTAACATCACTCCATGGGGTTTTGATAGAACATCGTACTAAATATCTTTAGGGGGATGCTAATGAAATAATCTAATGAGATACATACATGTAAACTAACGAAAAATTATTGACTCTTAAATCTAATTAAATATAATATTTTAGGTTAATTTATTTATAAAATTAAAATTTAACTAATCATCATTTTGGACATAATTCCAAAAATAGACCATAAAATCATTATGAATGAACCTTACCTACATCTCTACCCTTAAAATATCATCACTTAACATATAATGATCACTAAAAATGAATACCCATGGTTAAATTTTCAAGGGGGGACTAAGAACAATTTCCTAGTCCATATATCATTTTTATACCATTGACTATGTAAAATAGATATAAATACCCTACTAACCCATATATATTCTGTAACAAATATCTCCAAACACCATCATATCTATCGACCAGAAGATATGATCGAATTTGTCTATTCCACCCCTCTCTATAATACCCCTCCTCATCCAGTAGTATAGAGGTAATGATGAGCCACAAAGCCTGCCTCCAATATGGTACACGTTTTATATTAGCAGAAAGGTTACATAATCTATAAATTGTTGTAAATATCCTTAAATATTTAACTTAATGAATAAATAGAAATATGATATCAAACTATTAGTAACATGAATAAATAAAATAAATCTTAACATATTAACAAAATTTCATACAAAACAGATGAAACATGAAACAAAAAAAGAAACTTATCCAGTAACTACAAACCTTAGAACCTTCTGAAAAATTCTACAATCTAGTAATTCTTAGATATATCATCAAATATCTCATGTGGAATTGAAATTTTTTTATATATACATTGGGTGACTATACATGTATCCTCAAAAGGATCCACCCCAAAACCACTTTTGAAAACATAGAAAGAAGCGGTCAAAAAATTGTGAATTAGTAGTGAAACAAACTCATTAACTGAGAAGTTAAAAATACATCTAAACCAAAAAATGGACCAATCTTAAAGTTATTAATAAAATTATTCAATACACATTGTAACAAGTATATATCAATTAACAGTACCCCACTTTTTATTCCCTATATGATTTTCACTCTCAGAGTCCATCAACTCGTGTTCATTGCTCATCCCCTCGTACTTTATCCTATCCTGTATTAAAACTACCATGTATCTTACATTGATCAATAAAATATCATAATCATCATCATCTCATCCATAAAATATAGAAATTTGAAATAAATTATTTATTATCTATTTTACAGTATGTCTTAATACAAGGAATCACTTATATGTAGACCCACGTGAAATCATATTCACCACGACTAGATAAACATATACACTATAACCAGCATCTATTTTACCAATAATTTAATTGTATTTTATATTGAAAACCATAAAATACCACATGATTCTATACAATATACCTTAACACATCATAATAAAATTATTCATATATAATACACTATAGTTTTATGGAGAGTGAGGGAGATGGAGTAGTTTGACTTACATTCCATGGTTGACCTTGACTTTGGGTGAAAAAATTTAAAATATTTGGGTTCTAGTTACCCAACATACATAGGTGGTGAATCATATAAAATTAGAAAATGTAAAATATATCACCCATAAACACACTCAGGGTAAATTTCTATCCTAGGAATCTGCTACAATAAGATGATTTTCCTATAATTAATACTGAAAATAGTCATTGGGATATCCTCACCCTTCATCCACATAAGATGATATCAAGAATTCAAATTGATCATTGAAAAGTATCTTTCTTCTTAAAACTAATTGAATTAAAAATCAATGAATGGGAGAGGGTAATGGTTAATTACTATAACCTAATTTAAAATTATTAATTAATAAATTGATGAAATCTACCATATACCTTAATTAAAAATATGGCTAGAACACCTCTAGAAGAAAATGAAATTCAAATAAATCATTCATAAAAGAGATCATTTAAATAAATTTATCATTCTATAATATCCACGTTCTATAGGAATAATCAAAAGATAACAAAAAAAATGAAAATTAACTACATTGGTTAAAATAAAATCATGATGTTTAAATCCATTATAAAAAAAAATTTCTTTTGAATAATCCGTTTAAATGTAGACAATAATAATACAAATAAAAAGATATCCTTGTACTCAACTTGAACCAAATACCCTAGTTTCATCACAAACACAATTAAAAACATGACAGTAAATCCTACTATCAACGAAATCAGGACAATAAAACAACCCAAGAAAAACCAGTTCATTGTTCACCAAACACAAAAAATTATTTTTTATTAACAAGATAAATTAATGTTACACCAACCTAAAGATATCCAACAAAAACACAATCATATTTTCAACATGAAACTCTCACTGGGAAACTAATTCCATATAACTATGGAAGATTTACCTTTAACAAACAAAAATAGACCCACTCAGTCACAATCATTTTTATTGAGATTTTTTTTTTCAAATCCATCATTAATTAAAATTTACATTATTTATATTCTCATCAAGGATAAATTTCACATGGTATTTTCATCATTTTTTTAAAGTGTATTGTTCCCATTCTTATCCTCTCTATGTTCTTTCATGGCTTAAAAAATTCATACAATAATATGACATGTTTTTTACATGTTTAATATTGTATTTATCTTATAACGTATGCTCATGTATTTATGTTATGTAAGCATATTATCCTATGCAGCTCAAGGAATAATTTTAGTTACTTAGATATAGAAATGTAACAATATGAATTTATCTTATGACTACTTTTCATAGCAATAATATGCTTAGGAAAGGTGATCTCCATGTCACTAACACTTTGTCTTATGACTAGAAAAGTATCTTACGACACGATGATGCCTGATTATATTATGATGAAATTTTTTAACCTTATGCAAAATATATCTAACAATGAATGATATGATCAACCAGTATCCTTTAACAATCTTTTAGTACATAATTCTAAGATTTTCATTCATAATATCATGATAAATATTTTCATATATTTTGATTACATCAAAATATATTATCAATTTATGGAAATCTCTGTATTCTCAAGACATACCATGAATATTAAAAATCATAGTGAATGAAAACCTATAACATTGTGGTAGAAAAATTAATTTCACAATTTTATGAAACAGATACACAAAATCCTTATTTTATCTCCTCAGGATCTCTATATAGAACATTTGACCGTTTTAATTATCCCTTTGCTAGGTTCAAATTAGCATATATAAGGAACAATTTGAAATAAATCTATTAAATATGTGTCTGTGGAACAAATAAAGTGAATATAATGAAATAAGGTTTCCACTGTCTAACATTGAATATAATTAAAAAAGGAAAATATTTTTTTCATGTGTTAACCTAATCTTCCTCATTATTTGAAATGAATATCACCCTGAGATACAAATGAATCTTATCTTTTCTTAAGATGAATCTTCATCTACTGTCTATTGATTCTTGAAAATGTATTCTATAAATGTTTCTCAAAACTTTTATATTTTCTAATGTATTTACATAATATGTATGATCATAGTTAATAGTGAGGATAAGTCTTGTAATGTGAGATCCTAGTTTAATGTTGTTGTAACTTTTTATTATGTGATATCTGCTTGTACACTAGTAAGAGTCCTCGGTTAAAGGGTTGTTTAGTGAAAACCACCAATATTTTATTGCAGATAAATGGTGGAGTATACTACGGTATTTCTATTCCCCAAACTACTATAAAATACTATGTTCAATTTTCATTCTCCTTGTTTTACATTTCCACTGTATAAACTCTTAAGAAATAAATCTGTAAGTCCATTCTTCAAAGAGGGTGTTCTATATTTCAATGAATAATTTTAGTACTCAATGCACTAATATTGATTAATTTAGTCATTCATCATGTGAAGAAACCAAGTTTTTTAAATGCTAGTCAATTTCCCATTCAAAACTATCAAAATTTAGTGTCTAAGTATCTATTTTCAAATAGATGTTATGATGGATAACTGATAAGTTATGTCAATAGATAGAGATCCATAATTAGATAGTGAAAACTATATTTTCTGGAAAGTAACTATGGTCATTTATCTAAAGAATCTTGGTATAAAAGTCTATCTAAATGCAATCAAGCCCTATGATGTTCCTAAGAAAGAACCTAAAACTTGGGATGCTGTAGTTGGGGAAAAATGTGATCTAGATTCCAAATCTATAAATGTTATCTTCTACGGGTTAGAACTATATGTGTTTAACGAAATATTTCAATGTCAAACTATGCATGAAATGTGGAATAAAATAGTCTTAGAATATGAAGGAACTGATAAGGTTAAATATCATTGATATGATAAAACCAAGATTGTGCTTAATACATTCAAAATGGACAAAGGAGATAGTATTACTCAAATTAATGGAAGAATCGGTGAGATCATGATTTACATTGATACTCTAGGAACACCAATCAACAAAACTGAACAAGATGTTATGTTTCTGATAGAATTAACCCATATGTGGAGTTGAATCACAACTACTATCAAACTATCTAATGATGACAAAGATTTCAAGAAAAAATATATTATTGGATCTGTTACGATGTATTAAGTTGAGGTGAAAATTTAAAATGAGAATCATAGAACAATCAAAATAGTCAATGAAAACATGAATGGATCTACTTCAAAATATGAAAGGGATAGAATAAGTGACTACATTTTTAAAGAATATGAAGCAGAATAATTCTCAAGAAACTTCTAATAAAATGAATTGATTTTTCAATTTCCATAAAATTTCAAAAAATTATATAAAAAGAGATGGGGATTCATTAGATCCTTCAAGAAATAAATCACGGTGAAATGTCTAAAGAGATGAGATTATATGAATTCAACAAGATAGGATACATCCGACCTAACTATCCGTGAATAAAATATTAAAAGGTGACAGAAAACCACATATCAAGAAGTCTATATATAAAAAGTCTATGAAAGCCATGAAGGCCACCTAGAGTTCCTTTTATGATCATAGAAGGTGAACATTATTAGAATCAGAAGTTGAAACAACAAATTAATAGGTCAAAATATTCTTTATGGGAAAAATAGATGAGTTACATTTTTACTCTACTTCCAAGCATGAAATTAATTTATAAAATGATGATTTATCATAGAAATAACTAAATGAATATTGTACAATGTTTTAAATTATGTATTAAATCCTGAAAATGAAAGATAAATCTCTTCAAAAATTCTTTAATAACATCATTAATGAAGAAGAAAATATAAACATTTCGTTTTTAGAACTAAAAGATCTGATGGATAAATATATTATTTTGAATGCTGAATAAGTAACAAAAATTGAATACCTACATAAACAATTTAAATATTTTAAATATATTTTAAGTGTTTTTAAAAACTTTAGAAAAATATTTATTAAAAATTAGGTCAAAAAAATCTTAAAAAATAAAATTATGGAATTATAAAAAAGGACAAAAAATATAATCATTACATAAAATATTTTTTTCTTATATGAGAAACAAAATATTTTATTAGGGTCATCTACACCATCCACAGATTTTATTATTTTAAATAAAATATCAAGGATATTTAAAGAATAAGCTCTTGTGAAATTGGATGAAAGTGATCCCCTAGATTACAAAATGAATCAATGTGATTATCAAAATGACCCTGTCAATGATTTGAGACCTAAACCTTGATTTCAGTACAATATGTATTATTATTTGAAACATGATTTATTTAAAAATATTCAATAAGAAAATCCACTAGAGAAATGAAAAGCGTGTTTCCCTGAAAACTGAAAAACCATAGAGACCATCCTCTAGAAATAGTTATATGAATCCTTGATAGAGTAAGAACTAGAAGAAATGTATGATATTTAGTAGAAATATCTTCCTATTTATCCGAATTAGTTCTTAACTCTGTAGAAGAAGCCTTTATAGTTGAAAGTTTGTTTTTAGAAATTCGTTAAGAACTAAATTATTTTAAACTAAACTAAGTAAAGGATTTAGTTGAAATACTTTCGATCCATCCTATAATTCAAAACAAAATGATTTTTTAGAGATAAACAAGATGAAAATAGTGTCATAACTGAAAATAAAAATAGATTTTTTTTCTAAATGATATAATTTGAAAGAAGGAATAAATTATGATGAAACATTTTCTCCCATATCTAGATTAAAGGAAATTATAATTCATCTAGATTATGAATCCTATATTAATTTTAAATTGAATCATATAGACGTAAGTCCATATTTTTTTAAAAAATTCTAATCGGGGAAGTGTAAAAAAAAACTCTTAGTTTTCAAGATCCTCAATTTGAAAATTAATATTTTAAACATACCAAATCACTATTAGATCATAAAAAAAATCCAATCACATGGAATGGAAGATTTTGTTCTTGTCTTCTATCAATTGTATTTACAGTTGGAACAACATATCCAACCCTGGTGATGAAAAAATTTCTTCTGCTATTATACTAGTATAGATATATCTAGATGGTGTTATCCTAAACTCAACAAATTAAAATCTTTGCATTGATTTTTCAAACCATATGCTTACATAATTTAAAAAGAGAATTAATTGAGAAATAAATTATTTTTTATTATTTAATTTTTATTAGAAATATTTCATAAATATTTTTAATCAAATAAAATACATTCATTATTTACAAAAAAGTGTTTGGAATTGAAAACAATAAGGCCTCCTCAACTCATATGATCTGCAATGTTAAACATTATTCAGATGAAACTGTAATACAATTTGAAAATAGGTTTTATAGAGGAATCATAGGATTTTTATTATAACTCTTTCCTAGTAGACTAGAACTTATATTTTTAGTATGCCTTCATGTATGATTTTAGTGTAGTTAAAATAAGTCACATTTAAGTGCTGCTAAAATAATTTTATGACATTTAAAAGGAATCCAAACTCTTTCTCCTATTCTCAAAAACATAACTAATTATAAATTAATTTCGAGCTCATATATTGAGATTTCTAGTTGTAAATTATATAGTAAAATTTCATCAAGGACCATTCAATTTCTTTGCAAATCTATTGTATCATGTTTAAGTAAAAAACATTCTATATCACTATTAACTATTGAAGATGAATATATTACCTATGGAAGTTGTTGTGACTAAGTGTTGTAGATGAAACAAAAGTTAATGGATTTTAGATTTAATTTAAATCCTGTTCCAATCAGATTTTATAGCACTGATTCTATCAATATCTCAAAGAACCTAATAAACTGTTCATGAACAAATTAAATTTACTTAAGAAATAATTTATTAATAGATCATGCAAAAGAAGTGATATTACATAATAATTTGTTTTCATGGAAAAACCATTAGCAGATATATTTATTAAAACCTTGTCTTATAAAATATTTGGTTTTATTTAAAAAATATTTATCTTGTTTAACACTAGGCCATAATATTTTATTTTACATATCCATTATAGTTAGGAAATTCATTACTTTATTTATGTATCTTATTGCACCTCCTATTAAAAAAAATTCATATGTCGCGTCACCTATTTTTCATAATAATTACTATAAATTTACTACATGACCCCATGTTTATCACAAACAAAACAAATAATAAGATTGATTATACACTATATGTGTGAAACAACTCTCAATCCCTTGGAACCATTTGTACTCTTCCAACCCTTCTACCCTAGATCTATCGACCTTAAAGTCTATAATCCTTTTGAAAATGGCCAAAACCAAGGAAGACAATATGGGTTCAACTATTATGTTGAAATTAAATGGGATTTCAAGAAAAATTTTAATCTGTAGATCCATCAATTTCAAGTTGATAGACAGAATCTATGCTGCAGAAGTAGGTTATGAATCATCAGGGATATAAATATATTTTTCATGCCTCACAAACTACAATAGTTTATATGAATAAATCATATGAGTTTTAAAAATATGAAACATTTCTTTTCAATAAATATGATGATATATTCATCGAAATAGTCAACATGAAAGAGATATCCCAAACAACATTCAGGATCACAAAAATGATGAAAGTCCACCACAAAGGGTTAAATATTATTTTAAACCCCTCTATAATCTATATATGATTTCACTCTTACATAAATCATGAAATCAATCTTTGGAAGTAATCTTGTGGAGAAGAACTTTATAATGACCATTAAACAAGAAAAGAAGCTGATGGTGAAGTTTATTTAGACTGTAATTTCCCAACGAAATGGTGAGTTTGAGAAAATTAGTTTTCAAGTTGTTTGATTATGATATCTATTTAAATATGAAAAAACCACCAACTTATCTCGATATATCTTGATATATATGTTCCACATTCAGAGTATGTCCCAAAAACAAATTTTTTAGAAAAATCTTTAACAGAATCTTTCAAAATAACTTATTTTTCATATATGATAATGATGAAACTCAACGTAATGGTTTGATGAAATCCCAACCATGTATTTTAGGATAGAGTGTTTTACACAGGTAGTTCAATACGAAAAAGTAGATGTCTTATTATTCGATTCCAAAAATTTACCCTAATTATATTCATGGGGAGTTTTCAAATTTAGATAAAACTCACACTATTGTAAAAGAATAGTCTCATCTGTTGGGGAGCATAAAAAACTTTGATGAAGTTGAATAAGCTCATTGTTTGGGTATGGGAGTTATGATCAGTAATCATACAAACTCTCAAGTTGTTGATCAGGAAAGAATGCTTCCCATTTCATCCTCTCCAACTGTTTTAAATAAAAATTGGAGGATAAAATAATCCATTACTTCAATTTCTACCATTCATGATGACAATACAATACATACATATATATATATATACATATATGAGACTACCTCTTCATTTAGTACCATATTAATCTCAAGTAATGTAAAGAATGGATGATGAAAGAGACTTAAAAATGGATTTTAAAGAACCATTCCATGAGGATGAAAAACCAAATGTTGTTGAAAATAATAATGTTTGTGAAAAAAGTGTAGATGTTCACTAGTAAAGAGATTCCACTATTTGTAAATATACTCAAAATGATGAAGTACAGGCTTTTGGAAGAACCATTTAAAGGATATCCTCTAATGTTGAGTTTTTGTATGTTCAATATTTTAATGTACACCATCCATAAAGAACCATATGTAATCTATTTTACTCATATTATTATGTTCATTAAATTACAATTCAGGTACAGTCTACTTTAGAAAAATATTTAGATCGACCTACAACTAGAATCATTCTAATTAATGATGATAATTCAATAATCTTGAGACTATCACAAAGATATTGAATCCATCACTATAGACATTGATTCACTTTAGTGTGATGTTGTGAAAATAGAAGTATCTCAAGAATTTAATAAACCAGTTGTTGATGAAGTAAGATGATTTTCAGTTGTGATAAAAGAATAAGTTTTATGTGTTGGTAAGCAACACAAGACATAATTTCTAGGCATTGTAAATGGATTTCAGAATATCATGAACAATCTTAGGAACCAATTAATTCCATAAGTTTAATTTTACCCTTATAAAAAATAGATGGAGAATATATGAATAAGTTTTCTGAAATTAAGAGTATGATTGATGAACTTCATGAAGTAGTCATGAACAACCTCAAGAAGTATTTCTCATATGATGATGAAGATTATATTGCTACATTTATTGAATCTTACAAATGGTCATAGCCTTTAATATAAAATGAAATTATATCTATCATTCCGATGTTTGATAATCAAGAGGAAGATTTGATGAAACTGATCTCTACTTTTGCAATGAATGGGGATATATAGAAAATGATTAAAAATTCCTCTGAATGGATGTTGAATGGATTTTCAAGAAGTCATGATTTAGTTAAAAATTTCATATTGAGGAGAATTGAGGCTTGTGTGGATGCAATCATTCATATTTGTCGATGAAGGCTACCTATACCCCAAATATCTAATCGTTATTTGTATACCTATCAGTGGGTAAAGTTAATATTTGATTCATGAGTTTATCAATCCTGTTAAAACCCGATGTCAGTCATAGAAAAATCTTAATCCTTAACTATACCTTTACATAAACATATATTTACCCATGAATATAACTTTTACATGGAAGAATCACATCAAGATTCATTACACATTTAATAATCACCAATTAGAGTATCTCATAAAGATTACACTGGACTTGAAGGTTCGTCACAAATTTTAGAAGCTGTTGTTGGTACAATAAATAATTATCCTCTTTCATTGTATTTGTTATCTCACAAAACCCCCTCTCATTCAAGAATACAACTCTAAAAATTTATCTCCAGTAGACCAGTTGATGTCCATTCCTCAAGATGATCATAATATTCCTTTTCCCGATGGTCAGGACATGATAAAACATTTAAAACATGCCAATGTGTTTTATGGAATTTGAAAATTTTGATTAGTTTTTCAATCATCTGGATTGATTTCCTCTAAATTTTGTCTTGATACATATGATATTCCATAACGGTATTTACTTTATTATACCATTGATATATATTTTTCTAATCGATAAATCATTATTTTCAGAAAAATTATGTTTCCAAATTATAATTTCATTTGACTAGTTAGATATTTTCTATTTCTATTATTATGTTATTTCAATACTTTAGTATGTACTAATATTTCTACCAAAACTAAAATTATTGACTAATACACTAGTTACATTGAATATTTTTTTACTTCTTACACTTATTTCTTTCATAAATGGGGGATAAGAAATAGAAAAAACAAAATATTTTGTATTTTACAAAATTATTTATTAAATGTAAATTTAGATTTTTCGGAAATATTTGTGTTTTCATCATACTAGTTTTGTGATCATCAAAAAGTGGGAGATTTTTATAATGTGTATTATTTCAATACATCTTCACTCTATGTGTTTTGATGATTCAAAAAATCCCAACTATTATTCAGATTTTTTTTGTGTTTCAGATTGTTTTCAACATACGGTGTATGCTCATATATTTATCTTATGGAAGAATAATATCATATAAAGCTCAAGGAGTATGTTTAGTTAGTTAGAAATAGAAATGAAAATATAATAATCTATCATATAATATTTTTTCTAATAAAGTTGAAGTTTAATAAAATTAAATTCATTATTAGTTCCACATTATAAAAATAATGTAAAACTATCTTACTACTCGCTGAAGACTGATTATCTTTAGAAGACAAAATGAATTATTTGATGAAAAATATATCTTCTAATAAATGATATGATCAGGAAATATCCTTTGAAAATATATTAGTACATTAAGTAATGATTATAATTTATAATATTTTGAGATATTCTTTCATTACTATTGAGTACATATAAATAAGATTATTGATTTAAGGAAAGGCTTTTCTGCTCATGACTTTCTATGAATATTAAATTTCAGATTGTGAGAAAACCTATGACATTGTGGTCACAAAATAAATTCCTTATTTTCATGAAACCAATAAATTCACTCATTATTATATCTTATCAGGATCACCATATAGATCATTTGAATGTTAGAATTATCCCTTGGTTAAATTAAAATCAACATATATAATGTATAGTTTGAAAAAACTCAATGAGTTATGTCTGTGTGGAATAATGAGTGAGAAGAGAATGAAATAAGGATTCATCGGTCTAACACTGAAAATTTGTACATATTAAAAAACCTTTGTTATGTACGATGATTATCTACCTCATTATATGAACTGAATATCATCTTGATCTATTCCTAAATCTTATCTTTTCTCAAGACGAATCTTAAAATAGGGAATTAACAAGTAATAAGAGTATCTTTTATATTACACAATAATCAAGTAAGAATGGTAAGAAATTTACACACCTCTTTAATTTATCATTACATCAATATTAATTTACTTTTTTAATCCATTTTCAATAATTTCAACCATTTTAATAATAAGAACAACAACAAAAAATAGATTTCACAATATCGAGAAAATAAATAGGAAATATCAACCAGAAAAAATGAAAAGTTATTGAAATATAATTATACTATTATTTATTATTCAATTTTATTATAATATTACTAACATTATTAATTTGGGTAAATTATTATCCAAATAAGTTAAATCGTGATAAATTCATACATTCATGTAAAAGGAGAAGTAAAAAATAATCTCCCATAATGAAATGTTCAATATTCTCTGAGTATGAATAGATAAAAAAGTATTAACTACCATCAATATCATTGGAAATCTCATTTGACGCTTAACACATCAAGCCTACATCATGTGTTTCCCAAAAATCTACCAGAAACCAACAAAACATTATAATAGTATCATCAAGAAACAAGGAATGAATGGAATATGTAGATAGGTGGGTATGATAGAGTAACTTGAATCATTAGACTTTTATATAGATGATCCAGAAGCTGTAGACTCTAAAGATAGGTGGATTTAGGGTTGTGGGAGTCTTAAGTGTTAGTTGGGGCTTGAGAGATGAAAAAAATATGAACCAAGGGTTATATGACCTCATATTTATAGTGGAATCCAGAATGGCCTCCACCATAACAATGTCATTTCCCACTACGTTATAGTTAAACTTTTCAAATAGAGATAATATTTCCAAAATGATTAAAATTTATTTTCTCCAAAAATCCCATGAATTATATATAATTCCTTAATCTTTGTTGACAATAAAAATTCCATACACCACAAAATTGTTCAATGAATTTCCAGATTTTCTGTAGGCCAGCACGCTATTTACCACAATATAACGATATGTTCTTGAAATTTTACCACATCCAAAAAAAGATATTTATGTGGTGAGAACCAACTCATTGTTTCTTACTTGTGCTGACATGATCCACTTGACACAACCTCAAATACCACCACACGTATTATCTAGGGTGCTTCCATTAATATATTTGTAACAGGAAAACCTCCTCAACCACTATAACAAGTGTCATGGGTGTTTCTGGGAGCCTATTTTTAAAAGAGATCAGGATTCATGAACCATGCCTAGTAAAACAGGCTTGGTGGTGTACCCATTTCCAAATAGAGAGAACAAACTCATCACTTCACCCAACATCTCATCATCTATCTTCCATAACTCCCTATGATATTATGTGTTATCTTACCCATTTACTATAGGGGAAACACCAAGTGTGATGGTCCTTTAAAAATAGATGCCCAGTATATATCAATTAACATCGTAATCCCAATATCATTGTATCTTCCCATAATCTTAAAGGGGATTAACATGTCTTGGAAAAAAAACCACATCTTATCCATTGTTGTATGTGATCTCGCCATAGTAAGTACCCATAGCAATAATAAAATTTAGTGGACCTATAAATATCCATGAACTCACCACTAGTCTCTAGAATGACTTTAAACAACCTATTGAAAACTTAATGTCTTGGTAAAACACAAACATAGGGATTCAAAAATCCATCCCATTATATATAATGTCTCAATAACATAGAATAAATTAGTATGGAGGAAATAATTCATGATATAAACTAATTATATGTATAGTTTATTAGAAATGTAAATTATTAAGGTATATTTTATACAATTTTGGGAATGGATAATTTTATACATTCTACTTAAATTCACCAATAAATAAAACCACTCATCTACTAACACCAAAAACCATATACCATTTTTTCTAATCCAAAATCATTATAATTTGGTTTTCTAATAGGACTATCTCAATTTTGGATGTTTTTTTCATAATAAGTAGTTAAAAATAATTAATTTAAAAGCATTTATTTATTTTAGGATCTATTTTACACTTAAATGTCTATGATTCCTTTAAAATTTCCTTTATATTATTCATAAAACTATTATTAAAACCAATTTAAAACAATAATATCATGTAATTTAGTTCATTAAAAATCTAATAAATTTACATTGTAAAATAAAACTACATATTAATAATCATTCATATGTTATTGTAACACCCCAAGCTTCCACGATACGTTTCCTTTCGAATAATTTAATGGCGTTCATTGTACGCAACTTCGAGATTTTAACACACCATAACCAATCAAACTAGCCGTTACGAATAGTAATACATAATTTTCGAAATTCTATAAATTATATCTTTCAAAATGGACTTCATTTTTGGATTCGGAATATCGAAATTAGCCTAGGGTGAAATTTTGGTACTTTTTGGATAACTTTCATATTTTGATGAATAGTGAAAATTACTAAATTTTAATTAAAAACAACTTTTTTAATAAAAATAATTAGTAGTGATAAATTATGAATTTGAGTGGTTTTAAATTATATTTAGAATATATTTTTACCATTTTATACAATGTGTGTCATTGAACATAATTTCACAATTAAACCAGACATAAACAAGTGCCAATCTTTTGATAGTTATTATCTCTTAAAAACACGCTTTTTGTTTTAACAACGAAAATTAATTTTAAATTAATTTGTTCCACTTATGGGTTTTGAATTTGGAAAAATGGATTCCATATTTGGAATCAGGATGTTCAAATCATGTAAATAGGTAACTTTTATTTTTATACATTTTGGATAATTACTTCGTTAAATATTTTATTTACCATGGTTAAAGGGTAAATCCGGAAAACAAGGGTTAAAAAATAATAATATAATAATACTAAATTACCCTAAAACGTGTCTTAAACCTATTGGTTGATACATGGTCGACCATGGGAATCTTTGGGTCGATTTTGGGACCCCATGGATCCATTTTTAAGTGATAATGACACTTTATTTTAATTAAGTTAAAATAAATACAAAAATGACACAAGAATATATCTTTTAGAAAAACAATTGTTACATAGGGTTATATATGTTATATTTTAGACTATAAATATTAATTAGAAATACAAAAAGATTTCATACATAATGATATTTTATTTATGATTTTTAGAAATTAAATAAGTTAATTTATTTATGACACAATGGTGATGCAGTAATTACCATAATAGTGAAAAATTAGAATAATTGATATTATAAATACCCAAATAAATATAATATGAGAATTTTATTGAATTAAAATAATTTTATAGGATAATATGACATATTAGGATTGATTTAATTAACTTTTTTCGAAGTAATCATTCTGTTATGTGTTTCAAAAAAAATCAACTATTGAATAGTGTCAAAATTGATATAAAAGAGTTTTTAAAACAAATATTATATTATAAATTGATATTAAATTCCTAAAAAACTAAGGTTCGGCCAAGAGACTTATCTCATGATAGGTATATCATTAATTTACCTCTTGGGGGTATCTTGAATGTATATAGTAAGTTTATTAACCATATAATATAAAAATACAAAGAGACATTGTAAAAGTGAAACTAATTATCTATGAGTTAATACTTAAAGATAAGGTTAATATAATGACCCAAACCTATCTAAATTCTATTGGTTGAGTTGTTTTAGACCCAGACCCACCTTAAAATTTAAATAATAAACTTTTGAGCCATTAGAAACCGAATATGAATTTATTATTAATTAATATTTCTAGCTTTTCCAAAGGTACCCCTCACCCCACTTATAAAAGGGAACTCCTCCTTCTCATTTCTTCACACCTTAAAAGCCTTTTGGTTCGGCCAAACCCTGCCCCAATACTCTCTAAAATTCCCTCACTACAACTTATAGGCCTTAGTTTTATCAGAAAGCCTACCTAATGAGCCCTTTTGATCAAATCAAAATGAAGAACCCGAAGAAGAGGTAATGTTTTCACCAGCCCTTTTCAAGTTACTTTCTTCTTCCACTTCTTCTTTCTTTGTTTTTACCATTATAAAATAATAACTACAGTATCATATATATACTGTGATGTTATTATAAATATGGTACAACCATATTAAGTATTCTATCCATCCATTTAATAACATGTCACCATACATGCGTACGTACGGCTTACCATCTCCACGTCGTGGTGTAATTGTTATTCAATATATAATTATTTGGATGGGTATAATAATGATGTGTAACTCATGTAAATATAACATGATAATGATTCTGTATATATGATATACCATCCAATTATATATTATTTTATTATTAAAAGAATGATATTGTCGCTCGTGCGTACGTACAGACTACCGTCTCCACGAACGCGATGAGATTCATTCTCCATCATATCCATTCAAGTATAATTATAATTTGATGATTTCAAAATAGTATCTAAGGACGTGATATCATTATGGATATTAATAATATATATCCCATTAATAACAAATATGGATCACATAACAAAGAATATAATGTAAAATGAACCCGTTAACACCCGAAATGACGACAATTCTAAGATATTATTAACAAATCAACATTAAAAGATCATATATGATATCATATTAAAGTAAATGATACTTGTATAATTCAATAAAAATTATTTCACCATTATACAGGAGGTAAACCTACCGTCGACCAAGGAAAAAGTACAAAGTAAGGGGTTTCATAACTCACTCTTAATTTCATGAGAATTCCATTATTCACCACTTAATTATTGCATGTGGTGTATGTGTACTGCCCATGGTTGTATTAATTGTGTAATATACTTTAATTAATTTATATTTACATCATCATTGTATGATCCTTCTTTCATTGGTGTATGTTTCGTAAGTTACCAAATTAATAAGGGAATTTGATATTCCAATTTCCATTTATTCGGCTTTACGCAAACTTTATTGATTATTTTACTCCGAGATTATGTGTGGAATCAGTATTCATTTTCTTATGTCAAAATTTCCACTCCCCTTTTCTGTGGATATAATTTTGATACACATAATCACTCCATTGATAATTTCTGAAGTCATCGATATGAATTTGATAAGAGTAATTTTAACTCATTCTCCATTTGTTGAGTTAAACATCCAATTCATTGGTGTTGTTTTTACAAGATTATGTGTGAATTTCCTTTGATTGTTTTTACAATGAATGTCCAATCATATTTAGTGTATTTATATTTGTCACGCATAACTATGTCGTTGATTTATCCATAAACTAAGGATACGACCTTTATGAGAGATTTCATCTCAATTTACATTCCATTGAGACTTCTTTGTTGTTATACACCAAATAAATTTTATATGGTGTGTATAATGTACTTTGACATAGTATATCATGAATTCCTTTATTCTCATGATATTAAAAAGATTTTATTACCTCAATTATTTGTATTCAAGTGTCTCTCTTTTGGTTAGAAACTCTAACTAAAATACCATTTTTAAATGTTTTAAAGACTTATTCTTCTAAATCTTGCTCATTAAAGTCCATGTTTTAAAAAGTGGTTTTAAGGATTTATTTATATGGACATCAATGTTTTAGAATTAAAACTCTTTTTAAATGTTTCAAAGTGGTATGGGACACTTCGATTCAAAAATCTATTTTTAAATGGCTTCTTGACAAATAGCGCGACTTTTAAATGATTTCAAGAAAAGGGGGATATTTCTCTCAAATAGTTTTGATGATTATTTTCATCTATGTCAACATACTTCATTATTCTTTATTGAGGTTAATGTGATAAAATACAATCTTCCATATTGTATCAAATGAGTTATGTTTTACTGTGGATGTGATATTTTTATACCATTCATGGTTTGTGGTTAAAGTATTGACATTTCGTATGCTAGTGTTAATATGAATGTTTATGTTATTTTTAAACCTGTTCATATGAGGAATTCATTGGACTTAATAAGTGACGGGTAGAGCCCTCTATAGATCCTCGATGCATCGATAGGTCTAATGAGACAAACTAGTGTATTGGCACAAGGCCTTGGAAAAATCTTATTTGTAGTCTTGGCATGAGGCCTTGGCTATGTGGTTATGATAGTCTGGAATTATGCATTCCATCATTATGAAAGTGGTTATTGATATTGCATGGGATTGTTCGACTAGTAGAATATCCATGTGAGTAAGTAAATGACATTATTTTATTTTATCTCTGCCATTTTATGCTGAAGTTCAAGTTTTAAAGGCTTTTGTTTTAGTTATAAACTACCTTAAGTGTTTATGATTATCTATGAAAGCTTCTTCTATAATGTTATCCTTACTGAGCATCTGAGCTCACCCCTTTCAATGTTTTATTTTTCCCAGGATTATGAAGAAGTAATTTATGAATGACCTGCAGGGATAGTATGAGGGGATATGAAGACAAGATGTTTTTTATGATGTAATGTAAAACTTTATGGATGTATCTAGTTATTCCAAGGATACTAAACTAATCATTTTTTCGAGACTTGATCTTTATTGTGATCATGCCAATGTAATGTAATAATGCACCGACTCTGGGTAACTAGGGTCGGGGCGTTATAGTTGGTATCAGAGGAAGTTTAGTACAAACCTTGGAAGCTAGATTTAGATAAAATCTGATTAGGTCACATAGACCTAAGATGAACATTGATGATTAGTATAGAAGAACTTCCTAGAATTTTGGTATTGTAGAGATTTTGTGAGTTTTCCGAGCAATACCTCCCTTTCTAGATACGAGCAGGTAGAGGCGGCTCTGGCACAGATGTACCTAGGGGTAAAACCCGAAAACACCACTTTGAGCTAGACTCGAACGGGAACTGGTGCACGACAACGGGCCTTGCTTCACTCTTGGTTACGACACTCCCGGGGGATATGCTTAGGATAATTTACATTTTCTTTACAAACCGATTTAAGTAATATATATATATATATATAATGAGAGTAAATGACCTTGGTTAATCCTAATATGTTTCAAATTGAGAATATGGTGACATTTTAATCTCTAAAAGATTTTAGGACTACTGTTAATGAAACAATGCTTTCTGGTTTTAGTCAATTGATGGATTCCAAGGAAGTCATAGTGACTTTGAGAATGATGTACAAGGTGGGAACTGTGGTGGCAGTGAGCAACAAAATGGAATGTTGATAGGCGTAAAAGATATCATCTTTATGCCAAATCAGTTTTTCAAAAATATGATGAACAACATATATATTAACCAACTCCCAGACTCAACAAGGAAGAGAAAGGTGATAAATGATAAGTGCTCCAGCAATGGAGACCATGGAGAAAAGAATCCTCAATTTTCATCATGCAGGAAATGTGTAAGGAGACACCCAAGAAAGTGTCTCAATGGGACAATGAAATGCTTTACGTGTGGGAAGGAAGGACATAAAGTGAATAATTTCCGAAGAAAAATGAAGAGTACTATGGAAGAAGATAAAAATGGTCCCAAGAGTCCGTTTACAGTCAATTTCCGTAAATGTAGGGGACCTGGACATTACCCGAGTGAATGTCCTATTCTATAGGATATTTTCTTGGTCAAAGAAGAAGCTATGTGGAAATAAATGGTTGGAGAAATGTTTTAAAAGTATTAGCGCTCCTTGTTTATGGGTTTACTTTGGAATAATTTTCTCTTGTATTTGTAACCCCGCAGTTTTCCATTTGAGAATGATATTTGAGGAAGAATTGTCTCTTATATTTTGGATATAGGTATAAATAACCATTTGGTTTTATATGATCATTGGGGTTTGAGAAAATTATATGTTATTATAATTTGGGATGAAAATGCAAGGTATGATATAACATTTGTGGTTAAATTATGTTATTTTGAGGAATTTATCTCATTTTGGTAATATTATAAAACATAGTTTTTGAAAAAGGACAACACGTAGACCGTGTGACAACCCGTCGCGTCGGACAAAGCTATGGGAATCGAACCCACAACCAAAGTGCGATTGGGATTTATCGCCTACCACTAGACTAAGTGAAGTCCCTAGTTAGTGTGACTATTTTCTTTAGTTAAATGATTTTATTGATCAATAATATGTTGATTTTTGTTCTTATGTCTTATCAAATGAATACCCTTAGTGTAGGAAAAGGATTTGATGATTAAGTGGAAAATTTTATTTTGGAAGATGTTCACTTTGTTGGGAACACTATATGTCCAAGGAAAATAGAATACTATGGGATGTAATTAGAGGAGTAATGGTGGATTTTTATCTATTTTTTTATTGTGGATCTAGAGTGATTTGGGTTATTTAGGGAAATGGTTAACCTATAATAAAGAATATATGATTAGGTTAATTACTTTTAAGTATGTGACTTTAAGAGTAGATGATGGCATTTGGAGATACAATTTAACATGGAATACTACATTCTTATAGGTTTTGGGTTTCAATATTAGTTTGGATTATATTGAAGGATTTTAAGCAGAATTTATTATTGAATGGTATTTATTTTACTTTGGGGTATTGTTGGTTTAATTTTAGAAATTAAGATTAGTATTTTTTTTTTCTCTAATGGAATATACATTTGGGGGATCATTAGATCTTATACTAACCATTTTGGTTTTGATTAATCTCTAAATACAAGTTAAATATATAGTTTATCCTACATGGATCATGTATTTCTATAGAAGTTTATTCTAGCTCTTTTATTGTGACCAACTCTTCTTGAATACCCATTGTTCAAAAAAAATAAGTTAGTGGTAAAAAGTTTTTAAAAAATGAAACTCTACTTAAAATGTAAGTATATCTCTTTATGTTTTTAGTCAATATCATAAATTACTTCCTTGTCCTTATGTAATGTAACTTAAAACAAAAAAAATGTTGTCTGTTTACTTTCCTTCTAGGAGACTAATGGCCGTTTGTCCAAACACAAGTTTGTGGTTTTCTTATTGTTAAATTTCTCCTGATAATGATTTCTATCCCTCTCCATCAGAACTTTACACTTAGTTTATCATCCATATCCATGTTTTCCTACATGGAATCCGAGTATGGGTTATCTTGGATGACCTTTATACCTCTCTTACTTTCTTTTAAAGTAATAGTTTTATTGACTCTTTTTACGATGTGGGTCTTTCCATTATATTACCAAGCACAATTTTAAAAATTGCAAGGACTCAATTTATTGAAGGAGGGGAGAATGTAACATCCCAAGCTTCCATGGTATGTTTCCTTTCAAATAATGCAATGGCGTGCATTGTACGCAACTTCGAGATTTTAACACACCATAACCAATCAAACTAGCCGTTATGAATAGTAATACCTAATTTTTGAAATTTTATAAATTCTAAATCTCAAAATGGACTTCATTTTTGGATTCGGAATATCAAAATTAGCCTAGGGTGAATTTTTGGTAATTTTTGGATAACTTTCGCATTTTGATGAATAGTGAAAATTACTAAATTTTAATTAAAAACAACTTTTTTAATAAAAATAATTAATAGTGATAAATTATGAATTTGAGTGGTTTTAAAGTATATTTATAATATATTTTTACCATGTAATACAATGTGGGTCATTGAACATAATTTCACATTTAAACCAGACATAAACAAGTGGCAATCTTTTGATAGTTATTATCTCTTAAAAACACGCTTTTTGTTTTAACAACGGGAATTAATTTTAAATTAATTTCTGCCACTTCTATGTTTTGAATTTGGAAAAATTTATTCCATATTTTGAATCAGGATGTTAAAATTGTGTAAATAGGTAACTTTTATTTTTAGACATTTTGGATAATTACTTCGGTAAATATTTTATTTACCATGGTTAAAGGGTAAATCCCGTAAACAAGGGTTAAAAAATAATATTATAATAATACTAAATTACATTAAAACGTGTCTTAACCCAATTGGTTGATACATGGTCGACCATGGGCATCTTTGGGTCGATTGTGGGACCCCATGGATCCACATGTAAGTGATAATGACACTTTATTTTAATTAAGTTAAAATAAATACAAAAATGACACAAGCATATATCTTTTAGAAAAACAATTGTTACATATAGTTATATATGTTTTATTTTAGACTATAAATATCCATTAGAAAGATATAAATCTTTCCTACATAATTATATTTTATTTATACTTTTTAGACATTAAATAAGTTAATTTATTTATGACACAATGGTGTTGCAGTAATTACCATAATAGTAAAAAATTAGAATAATTGATATTATAAATACCCAAATAAATATAATATGAGACTTTTATTGAATTACACTAATTTTATAGGATAATATGACATATTAGGATTGATTTAATTAACTTTTTTCTAAGTAATCATTCTTTTATGTGTTTCACAAAAATAAACTATTGAATAGTGTCAAAATTGACATAAAAGAGTTTTTAAAACAAATATTATATTATTAATTGATATTAAATTCCTAAAAATCTATGTTTCGGCCAAGAGACTTATCTCATGATAGGTATATCGTTAATGTACCACTTGGGGGTATCTTGGTTGTATATAGTAAGTTTATTAACCATATAATATAAAAATACAAAGAGACATTGTAAATGTGAAACTAATTAACTATGAGTTAATACTTAAAGATAAGGTTAATATGATGACCCAAACCTGTATAAATTCTTTTGGTTGAGTTGTTTTCGACCCATACCCACCTTAAAATTTAAATAATAAACTTTTGAGCCATTAGAAATTGAATATTAATTTATTATTAATTAATATTTCTAGCTTTTCCAAAGGTACCCCTCACCCCACTTATAAAAGGGCACTCCTCCTTATCATTTCTTCACACCTTCAAATCCTTTTTCTTCGGCAAAACCCTGGCCAAATACTCTCTCAACTTCCCTCACTACAACTTAGAGGCCTTAGTTTTATCAGAAATCCAACCTAAGGAGCCCTTTTGATCAAATCAAAAGGAAGAACCCGTAGAAGAGGTAATGTTTTCACCACGCCTTTTCAAGTTCTTTTCTTCTTCCACTTCTTATTTATTTGTTTTTACCATTATAAAATAATAACTCCAGTATAATATATATACTGTTATGTTATTATAAATATGGTACAACCATATTCAGTATTCTATCCATCCATTGAATAACATGTCACCATACATGTGTACGTACAGCTTACCGTCTCCACGTCGTGGTGTAATTGTTATTCAATGTATTATTATTTGGATGGGTATAATAATGATGTGTAACTCATGTAAATATAACATGATAATGATTCTGTATATATGATATACTAACCAATTATATATTATTTTAATATCAAAAGAATGATATTGTCGCTCGTGCGTACGTACGGACTACCATCTCCACGAACGCGATGAGATTCATTCTCCATCATATCCATTCAAGTATAATTATAATTTGATGATTTAAAAATAGTATATAAGGACTTGATATCATTATGGATATGAATAATATACATCCCATTAATAACGAATATGGCTCACATAACAAAGAATATAAAGTAAAATGAACCCGTTAACACCCGAAATGACGATAATTCTAAGATATTATTAACAAATCAATGTTAAAAGATCATATATGATATCATATTAAAGTAAATGATACTTGTATAATTCAATAAAAAATATTTCACCATTATATAGGAGGTAAACCTACCGTTGACCAAGGAAAAAGTACAAAGTAAGGGGTTTCTTAACTCACTCTTAATTTCGTGAGAATTCCATTGTTCACCACTTAATTATTGCATGTGGTGTATGTGTACTTCCCATGGTTGTATTCATTATGTAATATACTTTAATTAATGTATATTTACATCATCATTGTATGATCCTTCTTTCATGGGTGTATGTTTCGTATGTTACGAAATTAATAAGGGAATTTGATATTCCAATTTCCATTTATTCGGCTTTATGCAAACTTTATTGATTATTTTACTCCGAGATTATGTGTGGAATCACTATTCATTTTCTTATGTCAAAACTTCCACTCCCCTTTTCTGTGGATATAATTTTGATACACATAATCACTCCATTGATAATTTCTCATGTCATCGATATGAATTTGATAAGAGTCATGTTAACTCATTCTCCATTTGTTGAGTTAAACATCCAATTCATTGGTGTTGTTTTTACAAGATTATGTGTGAATGTCCTTTGATTGTTTTTACAATGAATGTCCAATCATATTTAGCATATTTATATTTTTCACACATAACTATGTCATTTATTTATCCGTAACCTAAGGATATGAACTTTATGAGAGATTTCATCTCAATTTACATTCCATTGAGGCTTCTTTGTTGTTATACACCAAATCACTTTTATATGGTGTGTATAATGTACTTTGACATAGTATATCATGAATTCCATTATTCTCATGATATTAAAAAGATTTTATTACCTCAATTATTTGTATTCAAGTGTCTCTCTTTTTGTTAGAAACTCTAACTAAAATACCATTTTTAAATGTTTTAAAGACTTATTCTTCTAAATCTTGCTCATTAATGTCCATGTTTTAAAAAGTGGTTTTAAGGATTTATTTATATGGACATCGAATTTTTAGAATTAAAACTCTTTTTAAACGTTTCAAAGTGGTATGGGACACTTTGATTCAAAAATCTATTTTTAAATGGCTTCTTGACAAATAGTGTGACTTTTAAATGATTTCAAGAAAAAGGGGGCTATTTCTCTCAAATAGTTTTGATGATTATTTTCATATATGTCAACATTCTTCATTATTCTTTATTGAGGTTAATGTGATAAAATAAAATCTTCCATATTGTATCAAATGAGTTATGTTTGACTGTGGATGTGCTATTTTTATACCATTCATGGTTTGTGGTTAAAGTATTGACATTTCGTACGCTAGTTTTAATAAGAATGTTTATGTTATGTTTAAACCTGTTCATAAGAAGAATGAATTGGACTTAATAAGTGACGGGTGGAGCCCCCTATAGCTCCTCGATGCATCGGTAGGTCTCATGAGACAAACTAGTGTCTTGGCACAAGGCCTTGGAAAAATCTTATTTGTAGTCTTGGCACGAGGCCTTGGCTATGTGGTTATGATAGTCTGGAATTTTGCATTCCATCATTATGAAAGTGGTTATTGATATTTCATGGGATTGTTAGACTAGTAGAATATCCAGGTGAGTAAGTAAATGGAATTATTTTATTTTATCTTTTCCATTTTATGCTGAAGTTCAAGTTTAAAGGCTTTTGTTTTAGTTATAAACTGCCTTAAGTGTTTATTCTTATCTATGAAAGCTTCTGCTATAATGTTATCCTAACTGAGCATCTGATCTCACCCCTTTCAATGTTTTATTTTTCCCAGGATTATGAAGAAGTAATTTATGAATGACCTGCAGGGATAGTATGAGGGGATATGAAGACAAGATGTTTTTTTATGATGTAATGTAAAACTTTATGGATGTATCTAGTTATTACAAGGCTACAAAACTAATCGGTCTTTCGAGACTTTATCTTTATTGTGATCATGCCAATGTAATATAATAATGCACCGACTCTGGGTAACTAGGGTCGGGGCGTTACAGGTATAATATAGTGACAGAAACCTAAAACATGAATTATATCATAAATGTCCACATACATTTCAAACATATAAAAAACAAGATTGTGGAGGTCTAGTTACATTCAAAGAATAGATACACTAATATGTTTTCATAATTTTTAAATAATTTATTTTATTTAAAAATCCTTATAGTTCTCTTAAATCCAATATATCTTCTAAAACCACATAGTATACCTATGGGAGATTACATAAGGAAAAGGGTGTGCTAGAAATATTAGTATGGGAATAAACATTGTTATAAAGTATAACATGATATTCAATATGAATAAAATTACATTAAAAATAAAATTATCTAATGTATTGAAAGAAGGAATAAGGAAATGAAATCATATTTTCATGTAATCATAGATTTTTTTTAATACCATACGATAAGAAATAACAAACGAAATACAATGTAACTCCCAAGAAAAGAATCACAAAGTAGACAAATCCCATTGTGGATAAGGTTCACTCCACAAACCATATCAAAACATATAATTTAATATAAAGCTTTACCCAGTTCATTTGAGGGATATATAATTTTGGGACAAACCATCACATAAATTATTATAATTATGTTTTCCTTATAAGAAATATAATCTATATAAAAATCATTATCATGATCAAACCAATGAGAAATAAGTGGGTTTCATAATCCTGAATCATGGAATAACTAAATATAAATTCATAAGGATTCCCAAAAGAAATGCAATTCAAATTTTTGACCTTCAATAATTGAAAATGGTATATAGGTATTGAGTATGGAGGTCTATTCTATAAAATTGATGAAAAATATTTGTAAATTAATGAATAAAGAATATCCACTTGGGTGGAGATTTTATAAAATAACTTCATGATATTTTAAAGAGGGAAATACCTTATTATTTTTCATTAATACATATTTGAAGAAAGAGGGTTATAAATAAAAAATGATGGTTATTTGAACCTATTAATATATTAATAAAATATGGGGGTAAATTTTGATATGGGAAAAAAAGGAATGTTTCAGTAAATTAGGATTACATTATAGTAGTAATTTCAAAGGGAAAGAAAATCATTTGTAAAACCAGTAATTAATGTTTTATTAAACAATGTATATATCTAATGGCTATATATATAAAAATATTGGAAGTTATTGAGAATAATATTACATAAAAAGTTTAAATTTTTTGATAATGTGTAACAAACAAGTTAGGATGGTGGTGCAAAATATCCATTCTTTATCTTTGAATTCAATCTGCATATGGAATTAACATATTCTCTCTCAGGTATTCCATGTTATCAAAATTATTAATGATCCTTCTATTGGTCTTTTGGAGAGAGAAGGATTAAATGGAATGGAGAGTGTGTTGTAGAGATACTGGGATAGATTTTTTTGGTCAATTATTTGGAATGGGTGGAGAAATGGGAAGGTGGTGATAATATTTTATAAGTAATGAGAATACAATTACTGTAATATTTCATCAATTTTCAGTAATTTCAATCCATTATTAAATGTAGTAGGATCATAAAATTTCCAATAATGGTGTGTGGAAATAGATATAGTCATTACTGACTCCACTATCCAATATCATACATGTTTTCAAAGAATATATAACATATCACTTTGTTAAACCACTTTTACCCAAATTTACCCTTACTCTGATAACTCCACTTTCTCCCTATGAGACTAATATTGAGGATAAAAATTAAAATTGAAATTATTAACTAATTTTAATATGATTTTATTAAATATTTAAATAATTTTATAAACTAATATTTTTATGAGTTAGAGAAACTAATTTTAGTATTAGCATATGTAACATGTAAAAACATATTTTTAAACAAATATTCATTATATGCATAAACTTTTAGTGTGGGATAAAATTAAAAATATATTTTATTTTCATGAAAAAATTGTTATATATAAAAAAATCAATAATATGTTTCTTTCCACGAAATATAAGAATATAGTTTACAAAAAGATGGCGTTCGGGTTCCCCCTCATCCATTGAAATTGGGGTAATTAGAAAATCAATAAAAAATAAGGCCTCTAGGCCATTCAGTCAAAAATAATGTTTAATTAAATGAAAATACCAAAAATCGCTCCTTTATTTTAATTAATATATAATAGTTAAAGGTATGATTTATAAATTTTAAAAAAATTATATATTAATAATTAAAATTATTAAATAATTACATATTTAATCAATTAATAGTAATTAAAATATTCCATATCTCTCTTATGTAATTTTAATATTATTAAATTACGTATTTTGAAAATAATTTTAATTTTCACTATTATCTAAATATTAATTATATAATAAAAATAAGAAGAATTATTCCAACTTTAGTATTTCCGTGCCAAAACCCAAAGTAAATTTATTTTTTCAAAATTTCATATCCTAAATGTTAATAAAAATTATCTAATAATACAAAATACAGTGAAAGACGACTTTATATGAAAATATATTTTGATTGTTAATAACCCGTGTTCCAATAAATTAAAAATTTAAAAATTTCTAAATTATTATTCATACAATCAATACATATTGATATTATTCGATCATAATAAATTTATTTCCTTGAAAATAATCCCAATTTATAGAAAATATATATTTTTGGAATAATGTGAAATGTGAAAAACAAACTTTCTAAAAGTATAAAAATTCATGATATTTATAAACATATAATGTAGTATATCTTGTTTTTGGAATAGTTTAAATTCCAATGTAATTTGAATTTTATCTTTTTCTGGATGGGACATTCTTGAAACCAAGTTTTAGAATAATAATAATGAATGCTAGGACACTAAAATGTGTTTGTTATAGACTTTTTTGAAGGGTTAAGGGGTTTTACAGGTGTACCGATGAGTTTTTGTAGCAGTAGGCCCCTGAAACCCGAATTTTGGAAGGAATGATAGGGGAGAAGGTTACCTCTCAAACTGTGTAGCCTCGAGGAGAAACCTTGTTATTATCCCATTGGACATGAATGAATCAAATGGTTTTGTCCAACTATGTTAGAGGATATAAACTAATGTGCACAAATTTCATTTTTTTTCATAGTGGGAAATGCACTGTTAGAGCAGGATTTTACAAATCTATGTCATAAACCCTATGAACCCCTCTTCATAGCCAGTGGAACTTCATCATTGAAACACTTTTTGGAAAAACATGCAAAAAAACCATGCACCTCATATAAAATTGTGAAATCCCCAGAATTCCTCTGCCATATTTTATTTATCCACACTCATTTCCTATCCCCTATGTGAACAAATATCCACTCCACTTGATATCCTTTTTAGCATCTTCATAGTATAGGAGTTATCTATACCATTCATTTTCAGAATCAAACAATTTTTTGTATCATTTGATGCATATTAGTAAAGGTTTTTATCCCTTTATCTCCCTTATTTTTTTATATCTCTCTATGAAATTCCTTTAGTGTGTGAGACAATTCTCCATATTTTTAGGGTGTTAGATTGTTTCTTTACATTATCTCAAATCAGACTATATTAGGACTTGTTATTGGATGGGTGGGTCATCCATGTTAAATGGTGGGTCATTTATATATTTTCCACTATTTTTTTTGATTTATAATAAGAGTTATTATGTCGTGCATCAGTATTTTTGTGTTCTTCCTCTTCAAACTGATGATAAATTTATTAAAAGAACTTCTTATTTATTGTGTTCGTTTTTTTAAATTAGAATATTTATTGCTTTTGACCCTCTAGAATGAACTTAAATTAAATGTGTTCCCTTAGATTCTTTAAATTAAATAAATGGTTTTTCTAATAAAACTATTCAATGAGGTGTGTTTTCCTAAAAATTCTATATGTTTGTTTAAATGTAATTTGTGAGGATTTTACACCCCTATATGTCATCCTATAGTGAAAAAACCCCCTTCCAAATGGTTTGGGACTCTTTATTATAGAATGAACTTGGTGATTTTTTTCAATAATGTTTACATGGACTTATCATACTCTTTTACATATGGTGCTATCATCCAGGGAAGTCTGTATGACCCTATTACTTATATGAAATAATTAGTATTCATTTGTAATGGAGTGAACTGAAAAATTAATTTCATGAATTGTTTTGGGTTTGGACCCCATTTTAATGTTTTTTATTAGTTATGACATTCTTAGTTCATGGAAATTGACATTATAATTAACTATCACGATAAATAGGTTAGTACCTCTTAAAGAATGTGGATATAGATATGGAATTGATACAAATACTTACTATTAAAATTATTAATTTCAATGATCAAATTTATTTCGAAGTTAATTGAGTTATACTTGGGTTCTATTTAAAAAATTCCGTTTACAAGTTTATAGGATAATAGTGGTTATATGTTACGTGGACGATACTTGGTTTTCCTTTATGGAATGCCAAGAAGAGACTCATGGGTAACTTTAGTTTGTGATAACCTAGTGTAAATTAAATTTATGCCTTTAATGGCCTCAACATGTGTTTTTTAACCATTTGTGTGAAATTGGTTTCCTTTGGGAAAACTCATGTATAGGATCGGTAGAGAGATTCTTACACCATTCCATGAGTGATAATCAGACCCTTATGTACGATATCAGGGATTGACTTAGAGGATTAGGAAATTAGCCCATGCCAAGAGTGATACATGGGATTCCATTCATGGATCCCCTTCTAAGGACACATAAATTTATTGTTATGTATATAGTGCCCCAAC
This sequence comes from Viscum album, assembly GCA_963277665.1. Taxonomy (NCBI): domain Eukaryota; kingdom Viridiplantae; phylum Streptophyta; class Magnoliopsida; order Santalales; family Viscaceae; genus Viscum; species Viscum album. The sequence continues at coordinate 1,072,507,579 of OY728164.1, forward strand.
ACGATTCCAGGGTTTCCTTCTCAGTTCTCCCTTTATGGGATCAATGTGTATCTTATTAATTTCAATGTTTACTTAGATGTTAATGATTATGTATTCTTAGCTATAATCTAGGGATGCACCCACCAGGATAAATCGCATGCCTGGGATTGATCCATTTCATGGTACTTATTCCATAATGGAAAATTATATTTATCGCCACATTACACATATATAGGTTGACCATTGTTTAGTGAAATTATGGTGCATGATAAAGAAGGTAGTGGGATAATGATCCCATGGGGAAACTATTCTATGGAATTTATTATTTATTAATCTTAAACTTATTATTTCTTACACATGGTTGTACCTAATATTCATATAATGGGTTATATTTAGACACCGTCGGTGGCGGACTGCAATGAATCTATCACACCTAGATTGGGCTATGATTTCACTAGGGTACCCAATCATATCATTATATTCACATGTCATGTTATTATTTCCTATAGTGTGCTTTGTATATGGGAGGTTAAGAGAGATGTATTGATCTAGTAATAATAATTCTAGTGGAGATTCCCCTCTCTTTATTTTTATTCTTTTCATATTCTATAATTGTGATGAAATTCAAATTTTATTATGTTTTTTATCTTATATATCCTCATATTCACATGCTCGCATAGTCTTATATATAGTGTTGTTCATTATTTATTTTGTTACAATATTTATCTTCTATTGATTCTCAATCATTTATTTATACCAGTTCTATTTTTTGTTGATTTATTTATTATTATGCAATTGTGTGACTGAAATCAAGAATGTATAGTATATCCACCGTAAATAAATTAATCCATCACTATTAATCGGTATCCTCTAGCATACATGGATGAATTTATGAGTTCTTGTGGTGACTGTTCCTACTACTAGTTTAGTATTCATTCAGTTCAGGATGTTACAATATTGTATCATTGCTTTTCTTTCCTCTTTCATACTATATTAGGACTAGTATAATGGATACAAGGATTGTGTCATTGTTAGGTAAATAATAATTCATGGAGTGATCAAATCACATATGGGTAAAAGTATATGTTTCTAGGGATAATATTTATCACATGGTTATTCACTATAGTTTAGTGTGGTTTTACCTTGAGGGATTGGATTTCTTTCTTATCCGTAATAATTATGTGATTTATATTATTTTACCATTGGGTTTACATTGAAAGTAAGTAGCATTAAATTCATCAATATAAGAACATTGGAATTCACATTAAATTCATATTTCATGTCATTTATATTTCATTTCTAGGTTGTTTGATATTTATTAATATGCCTCACATGTTTTATTACCATTACTTTTATATTCCATGTTCATAGTTTTAATAACATGATTTGTTTTTTACCAACATAGGTATTTCATTATAATGATTTTTTATGAAATATGATTATATATTTATCCAGTAAGCATACATGTCCCACATATTTCTATTATATATTTAATATAAGTTTCATGGGTTTAATGATTTTATATTTTCAAAGATTATACAGTAGTTTGGATGTTATTTCTCTATTTTTTAGAGATTATTTAGAATGATAATTATTATTTACTTTTTGTGATAGCATGTCGTAAAAATCATGGTGTAAAGGTGAGTTAAATAAAATGTATTCATCAATATAAGTGGTGTTTTCCTACATTGGTTGATGGTGGTATTCTATTTGAAAAAACAATCATGACATGTTTTATCCATAAACCACTAGTTTCATGTGCTGAAAAAGAATGGTTGTGATTAAATGGGATCTATTTATAAAATTACGATGTGTATGGGTGATTTAAAATTAGAAAAATGTTGAACTACATAATCAATCAATCATATATCCAAGATAGATATATTTATATAAACTTTTTAATAAATGTAAAATCTATTAAACTGTAAATCATATATAATTTTTCTTCTTGTAGGCATTTGGCATAGGCTGGCCAATGTAGATCAGTCTTGACATTTTATAATTATGACACAGACCTGGATAGACCTAGGATGATCATTCATGGTGATTTTTTATGAGATGAACCCACTAAGGGTTTCTTAAATATTAATGTTTTAAAGTGTTCATGTATCATATAGATGAATAAAGATGATATAATGGGACCCTCATAGGTTTCCTAATCTTTATATGCCTTAGTATTTAATCCCAGGGGTTATGTTTGTACTATATAATGATTATTATTTAATCTATTCACAATAATGTTAATTGTTTTGTATATAATCATATAGTGGCATGTTACATAAATAATACCTATTTAATTAATAAAAAAACATATATCTGATTTTGACATGTACTTATATGGGGTGTTAGATAATTAAAATTCTAATTGAAACGTAATGGTGTTTTCCTATATAAATTGCAATTGATGTTTTCTTTAATTGTAAACGATTATAAATAATTATTGTTGTTTAAAATGGGGTTTTGTGAAATCAATAGCCTTATTATGATAGGATGTCTGTAAAATAATAAATTTTAAAAAGGAAGTTAATTTTGTCCATTAAATGATGATGGAATTAAATTTGAATTAAGGTGATCACTTAAAATGATACCTTTGGAGGTTTTCATAGATTTAACTTTCTTCTAAGGTTTGTTTAAAACCATCATCAGGTATCCCATAAAATAGATTTGTGAGTAATTCTCATAGTTATCATATTATATAATTGAATCAAAACAATATGTCCTGAAGCCTAGTGACATTTTGTATTAATTACCTCATTTTGGTTCCAAGCATCACCATTTTGTAATGGTGAAACCTATTTTAGGAAGTGGCCATTGATTTTTAAAGACTTTTCTAGTTTCTTATTAATAGTTCTTGATAAAATGTATCATTCATGTGATATTTTTTCTTCATAGGACTCAATTCTTTTAAAGAAGTACCATTGTCTTGATCGGTGTTTTCTAAGTGTTTGGACCCTAGTTATGGGAAGGGTAACCATATAATGCACAGTTTTAGTACGAAACACATGCCTAGAGAATAGTCAGCCACCTAGTAGGTCGTGTAACCATTATTTTCCACCTCTTCAGTTTTGGATGACTTTGGAATAAATTAGTGTATTTTGATGTGGTATGGGATAATATTTATTTGGAGTAACTCACTTATAGGTCAAAATATATTTGAATTCATAGGTATGAAAGTAATGTGGATAATATCCAAGATATTTCATTTTCATGGTTATACTTTGGGTTAGTATGAATCAATACATGTAGTACCCATCATGTTGGTATATTTTGTTGTGAACCATTTTAGTTCAATGGTTATCATTTGATCCTTGAAATGTTACATGATGTATTTTGGTCAACTTTTGGTAGTGTGATATTGGAGTTAATGGAAAGCATCCTCATATCAATACTCTGGATGAAGTAATAATGGGGATATGGAGATTTGAAAAGTTGTTCAAGTTTATCTTGGATATTATGCATAATTTTTTGGCACACATTAATGTAACTCGGGAGTATTCCCACATGTATTCTTAGAGAATGATATTTTATTTGATTCTTATTAGAAGTTATTTTGTCACTTCTTTTGGTCTAACTCATATAATATGTTTTTCCCTGTCTAGGTCCCAGGATCCTTCTTTGAAGAAGTTTTTTCCATGATATGAGATCATTTAAAAATTAATAAATGAGTTGTAAACTAATATAGTGGGGAGCATCATTTTTAAAGTTTCGTAGAATGTCTTCAAAGTAAAGGGAGTGGAACCATGATAATGCCATTTGGAAATGGTCAATCCTTAATGATGTTACCCTATGGATATAAATATCTCAATTTATTTATTTTATTACAAGAGAACATGATGATTTTTTAGTTGGCTATATTCTCAACCATTCAATACATCGTTGGTTTGGGATATGTCATATTGGTTATTCTTGAGCGATCACGGGATACCTCAGGTGGTAAAGGAATTGTGATAGGTTAATGGAGTTGCATCAAAATGTTTACATAAGCTCCCTAAAAGGATGTTGAATGCTAATGGTTTGATTTATTATATTATAATAGTTGGATATATTTGGTTTAGAGAAGTACCGAGAATGTTATTTTAATGTAATGGGTGTGTCTTAGGTTTCCAAAATATTTCATGTTTCCCTATTGGTGTACTCTTGTTTTGAGATGACCATGTCCCCTATAATTGCATCATCAAGGTAAACAAGGAGTGTGTTATTTATATGTTGTCCCAAATTTTAATACTATTGGGTTTGGTGAGTGAAATATGTTAGAATTGTGAGCTATAAGAATGGTTGTTGTAAAGGAAAGGTTAGTCCTAAGTTATATAAGGGTTCCTAGGTAAGAAGGCCATGGAAGGACTCATGGACACCCGTTGTTTCCTTTGACATGATGGCCAATAAAATGCCACAATGGGATCAAGAAGTGTACTTCATGAGTAGAAATTTCTAATATATCAACATTTATCTCGTAATAACTAGCATGTAAACTATCCTCAATGTGTTCTATGGACTCTATTTTATGATTCCACGGTTACCCCAAACACTAGTCATACATGGAAAGGATAGTTGAATTGGGTGGAGTTCCTAGTGTCATAGGTTAGAATACACCAATGTTTGTGCTCATCATGAAAGATAAAAGGAAATTTTATGTCTTGTGATAATACTAAATACAAGATAATGGATTTAGTGGATGTTATCAAAGAAAACATGAGTTCTCTTAGAAAAAGGAATTGTTTTTTGGGGTTTTCGTTATATTGGAAGTCTAGGTACATTTTTCTAGAATGTGGTCATCCAAAAATTTCTTATCTTTATTTCTCTAGATGAAATAAAAATAAGTCAATGAGGAACCATTTTTGGTATTCCCTAATTATAAGACGAGTGTGAGTCCAATGGTTTCATTGCCTTTGAAGGATATTTTTATCAAACAATTTGGGTTTCTTGACTAAATTTATACAATTTCAATCAAATGATGAGTATAATATATCCTTGGATGTGTTTGGGTTTTCAAGTTGAAGAAATAATTCCAGTAGCATCATATAATTCACAGAGATAGATTGGGTATATAATTACAATGGTGTAGTACCATGGCATGGAATTGGACTTTAAAAGGTAGAACATATGTTGGGATGCACCATAGGCCTTACAATGAATGAGTCAATGACGTGGTCATGTCCAAAGTTGAATGGATTTGTAATTCACAATCATTATGTTCTAGTTTTGAAAATGAGCAATGATTTGAGTTTTATAGATTTGGTATGGTACTCTTAAGCTGGATTACAAAGGTGTGATGGGTATTTGGAAATCCAATGTTCCCATATGAAAATTAAATCACAACCTGAGTAGTCAGGTGATATTTTCATCATTTACTCGGACTTCCTAGGGATGATAAGTTCTATGTAGGGATGATTATAAAATCTCATCGTTTTTGGCCAGATGAAATTACTAATGTATTTTAATTTAATCATTGTTGGATGGGGAATTCACTAAACATAGTTTTGAAAAAAAAGTGACGAGAGATACTAAAATGTGTTTTTTTACATGGATGAAGGTAATAGGGGTTTCACTCATGTCTTGATGATTTTAAGGATTATGAATCCCAATAAACTCTACATATTTAGCGATAGAAATTTTTGAATGATTTATCTAAAACCATGAAAACCCATGAGAAAACATATGGTTGGCCCATTGGAACTAGAGGATTCACAAGATTTGGTGAATCCCTGTCAGAGGATCCACACAACCATGATCTTAACATCAGGTTCTTAGAAAGTGGTAAATACATAGTTTACATATGGTTTATCAAACTTTGCGCATGAATATTGTGACTCCACCCCCATCTTGGGGTGTGTTACTTTCACGATTGGTGTACAATTTGTCCAACCATGTGGAAAACTCATGAACCTTATTTAAACATATGATATTCCCAAAATTACTATACATTTATTATTTTTCCTACCTTATTTCACCTTCTCCATGTGCATAATACCTCCCTCTTCCTAAACTTTTCGTTGGACTTTACTTAGGAAAGTGGTTTTATCCTCTGTTCAGTGTTAGAAATGACCACAATCTATCATGTTGGATGAAAATAATTAAGGTATTCAATTATTTATCTCCCTTATATGTTTATATCCCTCCTGAGTCAGTTATTTTAGAGTGAGATAATTCAAACTATTTTCTGGTCATTAATTTGTTTCATTTATTTCTATCAAATTAGATAGAATCAATCCTGAATAATGGATTTGGGGGTCCTCCATGGTATAAGGTAGGTGGTATATATATTTTACATTTATATTTCATTGATTTAAAATGTGTTTCTTTGTGTTGTTCACTAGTATATCATTATGTCACATCATAAATATGATGAATAATTTGTTGATCCCAATTCCACAAGTCTAGCGGCCACTGTGAATTAAATTATAATTTTTGTTGGTCTTGAACCACTATATGGAATTGACCTTAGTGGTATTCCATTGAATTCAATAAATCAAATAAATGTGTTTTCTATTAAAATCCCTCATTGAGGATCGATGTCTTAAAAAATGTAGACATGTGGTTAAATTTAATGGGGGGGGGGGATGTGAGACCCCTCAATGTCATACCCTAGTGATCAAACTCCACATTCAAATACATAGTTACTATTTATGGAAAAATTAAAATTGTGATTCTTTATGGAAATCAGGTTTGCATGTTTTTCTTATATTATTTCCTGTATTGTGTTATCTTTAATATTCAGTCCAAGTTTCCCAATTACATAAATACAATAAATAATATCCCTTTGTAATTGAGATAACTACCAAATTAATTAAATTATATGTTAAGGGTGTGTACTCTCTTTTATTTCCCTTATTAATAGTTATACAAATATTATTTCATGGATCCATAACTTATTATTAAATTTTCTTATAAATGGGAGTTTACATCTTAAAGAACAGGGCTAGGGATGTGCCATGGTTTTGAAAATAGTCTCTTTATATATTAATTTAAATTATGAAAATAATTGTGAAACACCTTCTCTGATACTGAAGTTCTAGATACATAATGAATTGGATGGGGTCATAGTATTCTATTTATTAGATATGCCATGGGTGATTCTTGGTTCTCCTTTACAGAATGAAAAGAACGAGATCGCGGGTTACATTTTTACTGTGATATGCTAGAGGTGATTCATTGTGTTCCTTGAACAATATCACCATGTGTTTCATACCACATTGATTGGAACTTGTTCTTTGGGGGGAACCCATAGATGGGATTAGTGGTGATATTATTTTACCTTTCTATGAGATATACATATGCCACTAAGTCAGATACATGGGTTGGACTCAGGTGATCAGTATTTACACTATGCCGAGACTGATATATAGGATTCCATTCATGGATCACTTTTGGATAGAGTTTGGTGGTAATGAAAATTTATATAGTTTCTAAACAAATGATACTATGGATTCTTTATCATATCACCTTACAAGGGATCATGATTCCTTTTATTAATTTCAATGGTGACATAAATGTTAAAGACTATGAATATTTTACAATAATTCTAGGATGCACCTGCCAGGAAAAATCACATGCCTGAGATCAATCATTTTCATTATTATTCTTCCATGATGAATTAGAAAATTTACACCCAAATTACACATATACATGTAAATCCTAGTTTAGAGACATTATAGATTAGGCTGAAGTAGGTAGTGGTACAGGTGTCCCATTGGGAACCCAGGCCAAATCACTTATTTATTTATCATCTTGCACTTATTATTTCCTGCACATAGTTTTACATTATATTTACATAATAAATTTGTTTTAGATATATTTTTTGGTGGACTACTATGTATATCCCACACCCCACTTGGGAATTAATTTTACTAGTTACTCAAAAAATCTTCATATTCATAGGTATATGGATTATTTATTATGGTGTACTTTGTACATGCGAGTTTATGAACTTTGGAATGAGCTTGTACTCAAGATGATCTTGGAGATCACCATCACTGAATTTATATTCTTCTTGTATGAATTTATTTTGATATACTGCCTAATTTATTTTCTTATTATATTATGCATCCTAATATGGAAATTCATTTATAGTTTTATATTTATAGTTTTCCATTTTTATTCTATTTTTATATTTATCTTCCACTATTTTTCTATCATTTATTTATACTTCTTATTTCATTTCATGATTTATTTACTCATTTACCATTATGATACTATAATCTTGAGGGTATAGTCTTCCCACCATGAAATCATTATAACCATAATTCTAGTTTTCAACCTATCACATATAAGAAAAAACACTTGAAGCATTATGGTGACCATTACGAATAATGGTTTAGTACTCAGTTAGTCCATGATGTTAAATATAAATATTTTTCACATGTTTAGATAATATGAATTTTTACTCTTATAACCCCTTGAGATATCCATTTATGGAATATACATCATTTAATCCCTAATATCAATTTGGGTGGCTGTTCAACATTCATGGATATGATGAAAATATCTAAGAGATTGAAATTATACCATATATGGTTTCTCTCTAATTGAAATTTCTTTTGTTTGGATAAGATATAGTTTAGGAAAACCCCTATATAATCTAAATCCATTCTCAGCTTATAAAAATGGCTTTGAAAGTAAGACTTCCTCTTAGGGATTCTATTTCATTTTAAATTATTAATAATTTTTTATATGGTCGATTCATTTTATATCAGATAATTTAACACCTATATTTAAACAGTCATATTTAATATTGAAAAAATATCACAGATTTCATTCATTTCAGTTTGATATATCATTTTCATCAATATATAAAATATTTTTTTAGAGAATATATTGTTAAATCATGGGTTTTTAAATATAGATTTTTTTTGTTTTTCTTTCTTTAAAAAACTAAAGGAGGATGCTTTGATATTTTCATTATGAAAAATAAAAATAAATTAAATAGATATAATATATTTAATAAATGACGAATATATCATGTATTTATAATTGTTTTAAAATACCTAATTATTATCATTAAAAAAATTAATTCATTTTATTTTCATAATAAATAAAAAGGTAGGAATGTCTAAAAATGTTTTTTATGATCAAAAATAGTAAAATCCTAGAAATAATTAAGAAAATTATTAACACAATTAATCACCTCAAAATAATATAAAAGGAATTTTTATAGATTATAAATACAAAAAAAATGAAAACAGACAGAAGCCGTTATACTGAAGGTGAGTGGAATAAATGGGGAAATTAAGAAATAATTATTAGTTTAACTACGAATGATTAATTAATGTATATATATAGAATATAAAAAATTGTAATGGAAAGTAAATTTAAATATTGTTCAAATATAGATTAGTAATTATATTTTTTTTCTTATAAAGGATGATTGATCATGTTCGAGTAGTCAAGAATCTAAGGTAATAGATTTCTCTAGAATGAATATCCTTTTATTATGCCACATGTATTCATCATGGACGTTTTACTTATAAGAATAAAATATTATTCCCCTTATCTTTTCCATATTTTTTTCTCTTTAGTCTTGGATATTTTTTATTTCCATAAAAAAATATTCATTTTCTTTGACTCATAATTCATTAAAATATATTATTTTAATGTAAAACATCAACCATCTATTTAGGGAATCTATCATACTTTTCCAAGTTCATTATTATTAAAAATATTTGATTTTGATTATTTTAGAATTTAAATATGTATTATATATTATATATCCCATAATTTTTTATCTATTTAGAAAATGAAATTGTATATATTTATCATCTTTATGGGTTTTTTCGATCATCTATAAAATACTCAATAAGTATTTATATACAATTTTAAATCAGATTACATCATTAAAAACAAGTTTATTCTATTTAATATTTATATAAAATTAAGGTTCAATTAATTTGATGTTTATAATAATAAATTTTGTTATTTTAAAAAAGAAATAGATGTCATATTATCCTTTTGAAAATGATTTTAAAAATGGTTTATGTCATAGATTCTTGGTACCATATATTCCTATTCTATACATAAATATATGTGATACCCCAAGAAATTTTTTTGATAACGTTTTATTCAAATTTCTTAATCAATATATGATGTTTTATTGATAAAATCATTACCAAACATATCTATGGTCCACCATTATGTGTTTTTTGACCCCCAAATCATATAACCCTATAACGTATTGAGTAATGCCTTATATCTTTTGGGATAATTATGTTAACTGAGACATATTATTTTCATATATTTTTGAAATAAAATGCATGAATATGATATGGTAAGATTTTTTCAAAATGTTATATGTTCATATTATGTGGGTAGATATGTTCACTATGTAAGGAGCTGGCATTATGTAATGACCCATGTACCAATGGGATAATTTTTTTCCAAATTTATTAACATTATTAAAATAAATTAATCACTATTTTAGAATCATATTGATGAAATTTATATTTTATATATTAAATATTATGTTTCTAAATTAATCCAATAAGCTTAATAGGGTTAATATGAGAATAAATTCATTTTTGAACATAAAGGGTTGTATTTTTCTAATTGAAATTGTTTTCACCATTTAACAACACACCTATTTTAAATATAAAATTTTACACTTCTATAAAAATTATTTTCAAAAATAATCATCATTTTTTAATGTTTAAAATCAAAATTTCATTAATTTGAAATTTTAGTATTTTAATAGATGTTTCATTAGTTGATGAATAGTAATAAAATATAGAATTTTAATAGAAATTCTTGTTTTCTTCTAATCGATATATATAGATTAAATTTAAATTTGTTTTAAAAGTATATTTAGTCCAATTTTAAAACATTCTACTCTATTTAGGTCATTGGAATTAATTTTATAATGAAATTGGATATAAAATATTATTAGACATTTGAACTTTTTAACTTTTAAAACCAACTTTTACACTATATTTACGATTTTTGTTTCAAATTTTATTTTTTCAATACTGTGAATTTAATTTAAAAATATATATTATTTATTTTTAATGAAATTTTCCAAATTATAATTTTTGGTAATTTTCATTTTTAGGTATAGTAAAATTATCTATGGTAAAAAAATATTTACCTCTATACAAAAAAACAAAAAAAAACAAGTTAATATAAAAAATGAATGGAAATAAAATACCTAAAACATAAAACATTAAATGATTGTTTTCTATTTTTTATCGACCATTTAAAAAATTTAGAATTGTAATTAACTTCCATATAAGTGTAATCAATTCCACTTCAATGTGGTTGGTTTTAAAGAAAAAATAATCGTTATTTAATCACTTAAAACCACCCATCCTTATATATAAATGACAACCCTCACCAACCCATTAATCTTCACAATCCTTAAAACTAATCCAATTTTTATAATAACCCCTAATCTTAAGTATCCCCGCATACATGTTCTTCTGGTCTCACTGATAAACAAATCCATGGTCCCTAAGGGTCCCTTTAAGGAAGTGATATCCAATAGGTAATTTTATCAAAGAACATCTTGTATTTTCTTTTATTATTGAATTTTATACTCACCTCCTTCTTCGATCATGTCATGATAACTATATAATCATGTTTATATTGTATTTTTAGGCTTATTATAGAATATATTATATAAAATCTTGATATTAAGTAATCTTATTCAATGAAATGACAACATTTTCCACATTATGGTGGTTAACCATCTTTCTGGATAATGATTTTTGTTTCCCATTACATCCATCATGGATGGTCATAAAATTATCATTCTTATAAAAATAGATTGAAATGGTTTCATTATAAAATATTTCTTCTTTTTTAAAAAATATACACATATAATATTAATTTATATGAAACTAGTTCGTGGGGATCCAATAAAAATGACAAAATACTAAAAACATTTATCATTATAAATTAATCTAATGAATACTCATAATCTAACAAATAAAAGTGATACATGGGACATTTAAAATTAAATTAGTGAATTAATTCATATTAATTTAACTTTTGGAGTATTCTTTCCAATTAATTGGAAAATCCATAATTATACACAAATGAACTAGCTATGAAATCATGAAATGAATTGTCCAAATAAAAACAAAATAATCAAATATTATTTATGTATGGTAATATGATATTATAAAAACATAATATAATGCATTCTAAATATTAATACTATTCTATAATAAATTAATAACATGACCTAAAACATTATATATGAGGTTGGAAAAATATTCATGAAATTCAAATTAGAGTTAAAGGAATTATTAACCCAATTTTTATTCATTGAGTTAAACTTATACTTCATGGTTATGTCTAGATAATCTATTAATGAAATTACTCTTGAATATCTTATGAAATATTTTCACTTGTTTTCAGTTGATTTAATATGAATAAATATAATCAATTAATTTCTTTAATTCACAATTCATTAATATTCAATTTATAAAGGACATTTTTTTAAAAATCGTCTTTTAAAGGTATATTTTTTAAAAAATGATTTTTTAAATATATAGAATGATCAAAATCTATATATTTTATAATGATTAAATATTTTAATTCTACATTTATAAGTGGAATTTTTTTTCTCAAATACTTTTTTTTTTCATTTATTAATTTGTGCCTTTGTAAAAAATAGAAAATTTATTTTTAAATGGAAATTTAAGTTTCTCCAAGAATATTTCTTTTATAAGAGGTTTATGTGTTATGATTATATTACGATTATTGGGCCATTTTTTATTTGCAAGTGTAGTTATATAATAATCATAAAGTGGGTGAGCATGCTATCTCTATCAAATTAATTGAGTAATGGGATAGAGTTAACCAATATTGTTTCTCCTATGGGATTATAGGAATAATATTGTGGTGACTTATCTAAATAATGGTTACTCCTAGTGTTGTTGAGATAGATACAATATTTTCAAGAGTGATTTGTTACCTGATTTCTCAATATACCTACTGATATTTTAGAGTCTTTCTAATCATTTTTTTTGGGAAACTATATTGGTTTAGAAAAGGTTATATATTTATATTCATGAAAACATGATTCATTCTTTTGATAAGAAGGTATTTTTTTATGAAAATGATTTTAATGATTTTTGTTGGAAAAATGGTATCCTTCGTTTTATTTCCCTTAATTATATTTTTCTCTCATCCCTTTTTTAAAAAATCTAATAGAATCTTTTAGATAATATAGGAAAATAAAATATCACAAGGAAAATAATGAATATTTGATCATGGAAGGAAACCATATTTCTATATTATAAATTTTGTTTTATAGATAAATGGATACTGAATATAAGATTATACTTGTATTTTATGGATGTATTTTTTAAGTATCAGTAATAATTATATAAAACTCTAAAATTAAATTATTCATGGGAATTTAATAAAATGAATTATAGTTTAAAATAAATAAAATAATAAATATACATGTTTTGGTCCTTACAGTTTGTTTCAGCGCATGTTTTAAATAAAATTTGGTGTTAGAATAATTTTAATAGTATACCCATAAATTATTTTTTTCATTATTTTTAAGATAAAGTGATATATATTTTGAATTATACCATTTTTTTTACTATAATGTGACTGTTTGGAATGGTTTCCCAAAGAAGAAAGAGGGAACCTGTAGTGGGATGTCTTCGAGAGGTAATCATCCTTCAAAATCAGCAACCTATGAAGGTCGACATTTAAACAATAAAGTTTTTTATTGAGATGGATTATTTGAAATAGAAAATAGATTGCACTGGAATTCACACATGATATTAGAAAAATTAACCATATAGGAATACGATGGTATTCGAGTATTATTTTGAGGCAACATCCCGCAACTTTTAATAGATCTTTTAACCCAGTGGTAGCTGATGGTGGATTAGAACCCTATAAATTACTTTTGATGTTAGGGGGTGTTCAAAAAAAGAATATTTTAGTCTTAAATTTATAATTATGAAGGTGAATAAAATTAGTGGTGGTAGATGGTAATTAATATTATGTATATTGAGGACATTGATTCTTTGGAATGGTTCGAATTCAAAAATATTTTTCTTCAGAAATATTTTTCTATGGTGATTCGACTAAGGTTTTAAAAATTATTCTTTGAAATGAGAAAGGTAGAGGATTCACTGGCTTCACATGAATAGATATTCACCTATTTATCAAGGTAAACTACACTGTTTATCTAGGATAGTGATTCTAAAATAAATCATTTTTTCAAAATATTATAGCCAAAATATCAAAGGGCATTATCTTCTCCTGATTTCAATAGATAGATTTTTTTTGTGTAGTGAAAATATAGATGGAGTTTTTCAATGGTTATGTGTTATTTAAAAACCAACATAAAAATAGGCTGAGGTGGAAGGAAAAATGGAAGAATGCATCAATGAAGTTTTATGGAAAGAAAATTTGGTTTTCAGTTTGTGGGAATTGGGGTAAAAAAATCAAGAATGCATCTTAATGTTTCTTATGTGTTTCTAATGTGTTATGTTTGGGAATATGTCATTTATTTTTGTTGAAAAATATCATGGTATTCGTAATAATGTTTCTAATATAATTTCAATAATTTTTTAATTGAAATAAATGGTTTATTATGTAAATGAGTGTCTAAAGATGAAATTGAATGATGGAAAGCATCTAGAGTATATGAAGAAAGTTGTGGTGGAATCCTTTAGAAATACATCAAAAGATGTCAGGCCATAAAATGATGTGGTATCATGTACACTTTTTATCTATTCATATTTGAATGATGTATTATTTGATGAGAAGTCTACAAATATTTTCAATTTTTATAAATTTTCTGGTAAATTTGAAATTACACCTCAGGAAATGAAGTCATAACTTAGGGTAAAAACAATTGTGGTAAATAATATAGAAATCAATTTTTTATCAATTTTTTTATCATTTTTTATAAGTATATTATCGAAAAAACATGTTGTTTGTCTGAAGTGTAGTATGAAATTATTCGATGTTTAAATAGGATTTAAATTTAGTATATCAAGATAGATTGTAGAGATAAATAGATGTTCTTTAGAAATTGTTTCAATTTTTATATAATAATGAATCCATACAATTGATATCATGTCAGGAATATGGGAAATGATTCAATGAATGAAATGAATGTTGTCTTCTTAATATTGTTGAACATAATTGAACTATTCAGATTAATTATGTAATTGTGGTAAAGTAGTATCTAGATGTTTTCCTAATTACTTTCCATGTATTATACAGGAAACATAAGTTTAATTTACTGTTAAATTATTCCCGAATCCTAATCCAATTACAGTACTTCCTTATTGAATGGGTCATGTAGAACCTATATAATTGGAAATATAGTTACAAGAGAATTTATAAAAATATTATATTTGACCTAATACTTCACATTAAGGATCTCTTATTTTATTTGTTAAAAATAAATATTTTTATTTAAAGATTTTTATTTATTATTTCACTTTGAATAGAATTGCTATTAAGAATAAGTATCATTTTCTTTATGTCGATGACAGTTTTGGTTAGCACTAGGGTGCTCAGTAAATTTTTAATGGTTGGACTAAGGTTCGTGTAAAACTAGTTTAAGGATAAAGAAGATGAGAATCCATGACATTGTTTCTGATTGTATATGGGTATTATGTGTTTATAGTTATGTAATATGGGTTAAACAATACTTCCTGTGTATTTATGAGTTTTTTAATAGATTCCTCCGTCAGTTTCTTAATCAGTTGGAGCATATGTCTAGAGATGACATTTTTTATATTCTAAAATCCAAGAGGAAAATTAATGTCATTTAAGGTTTATATTTAAATACATAAATGAATATAAATTATATGTAAATTATAGTAAGAGTTAATTTTGGTTGAATTTTTTTTATTTTGTGGAAATATTGTTTCTAAAGATGGTATAATAGGTGATCCCGCAAAAAAGTGGTTGATGGGTGGAAAAGGCATACAAATGTTACCAAGATTCCTATTTTTTGGGATTATTAGGCTATTTAATAGGATTTGATGAAAATAATTCATGACTATATATCCAAATAACTGTGTTATCATGAAAAAGAGTAAAATTTAATTATGCAAAAGAATACGATGATTCTTTTTAGGAATTTCAAATTAATATTGCTTAATAATCTAGTTTTGGAATTTCCATCTAAAAATAGTGAATTTATAATCACTGGTGATTCTTCATCAAAAAACATGGTTGTTTACAAATGTATAATTATCATGTCATTTCTAATTCATCATGTGACTTGAAACATCCTATGTTAAATTACCATAAACATGTTAGGAAATTTTCTATTTCTATTTTTTCATTGAAAAATTTGGAGGCATCATTTGAGTTGAATAAAGTATGAAATATATATTTATCATAAGTTATTGAAGTATATATTCAATAAGAAATAATTGAACATGGTATAGATGATATGGATATAACTAACCAAGGATTATAATTGCATGATTCATTATTATCTTAAGAAATAAAAAAAGTTTTTTGATTCATTAAATCTGAAAAATAATGCTAAGATTAAAATTTTATGTAGGGAACATGAGAATTTGGTAATTTATCTGAATAATTGTGTCATATATGTTTTGGATATGGGGACATCCTTTATTTTTTTTAAATATCATTGAAATAACCTATTGTGGACAGAATTGATTGAGCTCATAAGGAAGACCATGAGTTACCAAAAGAGGTATATTTTATTAAAAAGGTTATATTTCCTCAATTTAATTTTGATAAAGAATTTTTATTGAGATTTGGGAGGAAATTAATTCTTACTTTTGATTTTCAATTGAAGAAAGAGATGAAAATTAAATCTCATAGTTCTCTATTTTCCCTTCATCTGGTCATAACTAAGATATATTTAAACCATCTAGAGTATTACTAGAGGAATGGAAAAAAAGGTATATTGATGAATTTATAGTTCAGTGTTTGACTTGTAAAGAAGATAAAGAAGATCAATAGTTAGTAAAATGGATGATTTATCCTTTTTTAATACCAGAGTGGAAATGGGAATATATATTCGTGGATTTTTTTGTGGTATTTACAAAGGCACTTGGATATAAGAATAAGATTTGTTTTATTGTTGATGGACAAACTAAATCTATACATTTTCTTCCAATACATGATACTATGTCACAAGATAAACTTTATCTGATGTTTGTCAAGGAAATTGTCATGTTACATGGATTTACACTCTCTATTATATAATATCATGATCCTTTGTTCACTTCTAATTTTTTTTAAAGGATATGATAATTAAATTAGTGTAGAAATAAATCTAAAAACATCTTTTCATCCTCAATAATTTGGAGAGTATTAGTGAAAATTTCATACATTAGAGGATATTCTTCAAGATTTTTTATGGATTACTAGGGATGTTGGGATCCAAATGTGTATTGGGATGAGTTTTCTTATAATAATTGATTTCATTCCATTATACAGATGGATCCACTTGAGTTAATATTTATAAAGTAAGGTCGAATACCAATTTTGTTTGGATGAAGTAGAAGAAATAAATTTACTAGGAACAAAATTGGTAGAGGACGTGATTTAAAATTTGGTGATAATTTAGAAATAGATGAAGTAACCTTAGTGAAAGAAAAACATATATGTGGATAACCATTGGAATGATATTTCATTCAATTTAGATTGTCATGTATTTATCAATGTTTCTCCATTGGAATGTGTGATGCATTTGGTAAAGAGGGGGATGCTGAGTACACTTTTAATTAGACCCAATAATTTTTTTTAAAATAGTGGATTAATTTCCTAATGAGTTACTTTTCCACTATGTTTATCCTATATACAACCCATGTATCGAGGGAATAATTTTCTTTCAAATTAATTAAATTTATTAAATTTAATTAATAATAATTATTTATTGTTCTTAATGAAATTTATATGTGATATATTCAAACAAATGTTACTAAATTCATCCAAAAATTTTGACATGCTTTATATAGGAATAAATCAAATCCCTAGAATAAAAGGAAATTTTTCCACCTTTTAATGATGCACCTATTTTATTTATAAATTTTAGAAATTTTAGAAATTTTATTTTGAAAAAAAAATTCATCTTTGAAATAAAAATATCAAAATTATATTATGGTGAAATTTTTGTATTTTTTGGGGAAGTATCATTTTTTGATGAATAGAAAAAATACTATATTTAAATTTCAAACTACATTTTCATCTAATTTATTTATATACTATGATTATATATTAATATATTATTAAACTATAATTAATTGAATTATACCTCAATCATATCAATATTTGGTAATTGAGTCCATTTTACGTTGATATTTCATATAAAAAACTTTTTTTTACATTCGACTTTATTCATATTAAATACGCGATTTTTGATTATTTTTACACATTTAGTTTTATATATAATATTTCAAAACAATTTAATTGAAATTGGTAAAAATTATTCCCTACTTGGAAATAAAATTTCATGATAATTCTGTATGGTAATTTTCATATTATGGAATAATACATTCGTCGTGGTAAAAAGAATATTTACAACGATATATGTAAAATAATGAAATGGGTTAAAGTTAAAAGGTAGAGGTCAAAAATACCTAAATGTTATAAATTTATATTATTTTATGATTTTTTATAGAGCCTAACCATAATTTAAAGCATTAATTATCATCCAATGTAATGAAAATTAATGCCACCTCAATTTGGATGGCTTAAATATAAAATGATCATTTTTTAATCACATAAAACAACCCCTCCTCAAGTATAAATACCACCCTCACCACCCAATTTCTCATAAACGTTTTTAAGGTACAAATATACCCAAAAAAACACTCATTATGACTACACTCATGTCTATGTTATTTTGGCCTCTCCAAAAGACTAAATCTACAGACATAAAGGGGTCATTAAAGAAAATGATATCTAAGAGGTAATGTTCTCAAAGAGCCTATCTTATTTCCTTTTATTATACTATTTTCTCCTCACCTCCTTCATAAATAATGTCATGATAACTCCTTAATAATATATATACTATATTTTTTGTTTTCTATGTATTATCTTATATTATTCTTTAGTATTACCACCTCTTATTCGATGAAATCAATCCATTGTCCAAATTATTGTGGTTAACTGTCTCAAAGGATAATGATTAATAATTTTCTATTATTTCCATCATGGATGGTAATAAATGTATTATACTATTAAAATATTATATAAATCGGTTTTTATATATTATTTGATGTTTTTTAACAAATATATTCATATAATATTATATAATATGACCCTACTTCTTGGTGTTCCGAAATACTTTGAAAATTATCTTAACACTTATCATTAATATTTTATTTAATGAATCATCATCGTGTAAGAAAAGAAAGTTATATATGTGAACATTTATAATTATGGGAGTTAATTAATTAAATTTCATTCTAATTCTCCAGTATTTTTTCTATTTTAATTGAAAATACATAATTATATACAAATGAACAGATCATGAAACAATAAAATGATTTCTCCCGAAATAATAAAATAATGAAGCATTATTAGTGAGTAGTTATAAGATGTTCCAATAACATAATAAAATGTATTATAAATTTGGATATTGTTATCGAATAAATAAATAAAAATATTTAACACAATATACACGAGGATAGATCACTTTTGAATAAATTCGAATGCGGGGTATGGGAATTCTTCACCCAATTTCTATTCTTCACGTTAAACTTATACTTCTTAATAATGTTATTCTAATCTATGAATGAATTTTAATTTTAATAGAATATGATGTATTTAAAATTTTAATGATAAATTAACACTGAATTCCCATTATATATTCATTTGATTAAATCTCACTTCATGGAAATGATATTTATAATGGATTTTATTTTGGAAATCCTCTTTTAATGTTCTTTTAAAAAAAATAAAAGATTTATTTCACATAAAAAATAAATGGAATCTCCCACCATCATAAAGTATTAATATTTTCAATCTTCATTTACATGTTTACTATTATATTTTCAAATAATATTTTTCCATTATTATTGTGCGTCTTTGTAAAAAAATGAAATGTAATTTCAAAATGGAAATGTTATTTTCCCAAAATATAATTCTTTTATGAAAAATTTTATGTTATACTTTGATTATAAATCTTAGTAATTATTTAAGAGGATGTGTGATTACATGACAAACTAATGTCTTTAATCCCATTAAAGATCACCAATTCATAGGGTAATGGGATGGAGTTAACTGATTATGTTTCTTATAAGAGATTATATGAATAACACTATGGTGATTCTTCAAAATTATGGTGACTCCTTATAGAGCTAAGAGAGCTAAAATATTTGTAATTTTGATATTTAAAATGACTTTCCAATATACCTAGTTATATTTTAAATTCATTATAATAATTTTTCATTAAAATATATTTATTTTAAAAATTCAAGAAATTTATCTTTTTGAAAATTTCATTTATTTTTCTGAATTAAGAGGTATAATTTTAGGAAACAATTTTCTTATATTTTTATTTCACTAATAGTTTACTTCATTTTATATCATTACTTATATTTTTTTTCTCTTCCAATGTTTTCAAATGATTTTCATAGTATTTTAGTGATATTAGAGGCATGAATTAGATCATGGGGAAGATTGTTATGATTTCAACAAGAAAAGAAACTGTGTTTTTATTTTAATACTTTTATATTTAAGAAATGGATACTTATTATATGCTTCCACTTATAATGTATGGGTTTATTTTGTAAGGATTATTCCTAATTCTCTATAACTATAATCTTAAAGGATTCCTGGGAATGTAATAATGTGGATTCTAGTTAGAAATCACTTGAATATAAAATGTTTGATGAAGGGTCCTTACACATGATGTATTTAAATATATTCACAATGATATAATATCCCATGTTTTTTATTCTTTAATATTATAAATTCATGTCTTTCTAACTAATTATTATTTATTGTGATTTAAAATTATTATTATATATTTTTTATTCCATTAGGGTGATCCTATTATGTTTCTATATTCCTATTCAATGATATATGAGTATTATATCATTCATTATGAAAAATTTTCATTATTCTTCAATATTATTCCATGAATAAATCCATCTCTCCTATAATAATCGCTAATCAAATTCTTGTGATCTAATGGTAAAATCTATTTGGATCTTATATTTTTTAATCCCCTGACGAGTGTTTGATATCACCATATTCTAATATTTCCTATTTTCCTGGTCAATAAAGATGAATATTATGTATGACATGCATAGAAATGAATATATTGTGAGTAAATATTATTAAATTAATCTACAAAATGTTGTTATAAAATACATTTTTGTACATAATCACTACGTAATATAAATAATTGGGTTATTTGATTTTGTTTTTATATGATATAATGATTAGTTATCTGAAATAGTGTAAAATATGTGTATTTAATGCCTGTGTCATTTCAACAATATCCCAAAAAATTATGATTAAAAAATCATTAAGTCAAAATAATATTCTATTAATTTATTATAAAATCATGGTTGTCTAAAAAACGTGTTAGATTAAAACTTCATCACAAAATACTACTTTGATTATTAGAATATTATATCATGTCTTCTATCACCCCGATCATATATAACTAATTGGTGGTATAATAAAATTAGTATAAAATAAAAACTATGATTCATAGTACAATTATTACATTAAAATTTCTTGTCTTTTTTTAATAAAATTCATTGCTATTATCTATATATTCTTCTCCTTTAATTGAAAATTATTTTAAAAATTATTTTATAGATTTTGAAAGATGATTATAAAATCAAATAAAAATTTGATATTTATTAGTTTATTCCTTATTCATTGACATAATTTGATGATGAAACAATTAATCATTTTTCTGATGTTGAGAAGGATGAAAGATGCCATAATTATCCCAAGAATCAACACAACTCACGGGAGATATTTAATTTTTTATCAGGTTATATCTTATAACATGATGTTATCATATGATTAGATGTTCCCATATCTTAATGGATAAGGATATATTCATCCACAACACTCCCATGTTTCTTCTCATTTCACCAATGATGAATATTATACAACATTTTCACTATAAATAATTTATATTTCCCTTAATTTTAAGGCATATTAATTGTAATAGGTGATAAAATGAATTGATGAATGATTAGTTTTCCTTTACATTTCCCTAGTAGACTTCTATTATTTATTACACCCAAAACAATTCTATCCAAACATGCATGATAATATATTTTGGGGGTGTGGAATGAATAGTATCTATATAAGAAATAGTATTTTATGAGATTCCCAGGTCAAAATCGATGATGGAAAATAAAAAGAATATAATTTCCGATGAAAACAAATTTTAAATAAAACAAAATATTCCTAGTGAATGAAAATAAATGAAGAATTAGTTTCTTTTCCTATTATATGTTTTTATCACTATATGTGATATATTGGGCTAAATATCATATGTTATTAATAAGATTAATTATTATATGAAAAAATTATGGTGAATGTATATTTCAGAATACCATCAATAAATACTCACATATCATAAAACAAAAAATATATATTTCCAATTTATTAAATTAATCTAAAAAATAAAAAAGGGAGATCCATGAAAACCAAAATTCATTAATTGATCATTATTTAAAGTCAATTTAAGAATAAAAGAAGGGTATAGGCCATGGTTTTCGATATATGGAAAACCACAAGAAGAGCCCCTGATGAATTCAAGAAGGATAAATGGATTCAATATACAACCTACCTAATTAAAACTGGTAAGTGGGTTAAGTAACCTAAAATAAGAAGTATGTTCTATAAATTATAGATGAATTATTATTATCAATATAATTAATCCCATGTTTAATTATAGGCTTTGATATAATGGAAGTGTCATTAAAGAAAAATTTTATTTTTTTTTCATTAACATTAATAAACATATAATTTAGTAAATTTGAAGATAAATAATAACATTTTCAAAATATTTGGGAAAATTTATATGTATGATATGATTGCACAGGTTTCTTTATTTTAGCGATTTAAATTATATTAAGTATTCATATTAAATGTAATTTTATTTACTTGGATTTTTTTCATGTTTTTGTATGTGAGAATCATATACTTGACTAGTTGGATATCAATTAAATGAATTTTCTAAAAGCTATATAAACTAGTTTTTGGGAACTTATATATGAATAATATATAATAATAATTAAATAAATATATTTCTATGAAAAATATGTATGAAATAATATATTGGCACATAATTAGTGATATTATCTAGCCAATGTAATAAAGGAGAACTACATATACATGTGATATGAAAATACAATTATTCAGGAATATGCGTGATTCCAAAATTTTCTATAAAAGTGATTATGTACACAACTATGGGAATAAATTAACCAACATGTAAATGGGTTGCGTATGAGAAACATTGTATAGAACCAATATAACTAATTAAAACTATTTAATTTCACTGCCTTGATATACATAGATTTATATGTTATAATATTAGTTTAGTAATTGGAAAGGCATTATCAGAGCATCACCAGTCGATGTTATTTACAAGTGTGAATAAAAAGTTAATTAGAAATTAGTTTTAGTTATAATAAATAAGAATCATAGGAAATTCATAGAACGTATATAATTAAAATAATATTTCAATAGTCCACATAAGTTTACGAGATTTATGGTTTATATAAAATCTATTTTTAAATTGGAGATATTATGTTAAAATAGGGACCATGTATAAATAATCAGATCATATGAATAAACAGAAATAGAATAAATAAGGATATGTAAGCTTCTATATTTAAAAAAATTATAAATATTTGATCCAAGATTAAAATATACTTCTGATGGTTCAAAATAATACCTACATATATATATTATCAAAATCAAAATACAAATCTATTGAAAATATTTAAAATTAAATAGTTTTCTTTATTTTTTCATTTTGAAAATTATAACTTCTCATCACTGATTCTTTAGTGATCTTTTATGAATAAATTATGGTTCAATACATGTCTAAGATGAACTGAACCTTTAGATATATTCTAATTTTCTTTCATTGATATAATGTAATTTTATTATGATGTCATTGAAATTTCACCCAATGATCCAAGAATATATCAATGTATATTCTAATTACATTGTCTATAAATTCAACTAATGGTTTGAGTAAGGAAATATATTAAAAAATATTAACATAACGATAAATAGTTATAAATAATATTTATTCTTTTATCATATCATATAATTGTGGTACTATTTTAATATTTTTTTTCTTTAAGTTTTTCTTTAAAATAGAAATTTTTGTGAGAGTTTTATTTTAAATCAGTAAATTTCAACATATAATCATTCGAATTATGATAATTTTTATGGATGAGACTCCACATATTGAAGATTTATTCTTCTAAAATCTAACATTAAAACATTATAAGGATATTAAAATATACCATAAAAATTGAAATGTTTGCTGAAAGAATCAATATATGAAATTTCTACTGGATAGTATAATCAAATTGGTGATGAGGTCTAAAGCTTCGTAATTTCGCCATTTCATTAATCATTTCTCACTATATAATTCCACGTTTTAATCAATGATATAAAAATTCTGTTATTGGTTAGTACTATATACATTGATTCATGATATTTAATTCCATTAATACCTTTAATTGTATTTTTTAAAATATATATCCTTTATTCAAATAGTTGTAATATCATCCAACACTCCATGAATTTTTTAATTTTGAATATTCTATATTAATTTTTAATTTTATTTTCAGTTTTACATTAGTTATGAAATTTAGCATTCTATAATATCTTTTCCACAATTTTTATATCATTTTTTTACATTCAAATAAATAAATTTTTCACATATTTTGTATTCCAAATGTTTTATGTTCTGAGTGGGATGAAAATTGATATTTACCTTTATGACACCAAATCAACCCTTTTTAAAATTTCCTTAAATTTGCCTACAAGGAAAAAAATTGGTATTAGATCATACACATTAATATTTTAAAAAATACATTATATTTTATGTTTTACTCTATTTTCCATTTTGAGACATTAACATTTATAAGAGGAAATATATTTTTATGAGGGAAGGGATACTAATTTGAACATTAGATAATTTTATTCTGAGACAACCACATATCATTGAAAGAGATACTATTTTTGTTTGTGTGATTATATGAGGAAATTTATTCTTAGTATAGGAATGGATCATTTTAGTAATACGATCAGAAAATAAAAAATTCTAATGAATGAATTTGTTATATTACTCAAAATGAAAAATAAAAATATCAAGTTAATTAAAATATTTTGAATAATTTAACAACCTCACAGACTTAAACAATATTCAGTCTAATATCATCCATTTATATAGTGAATTGGGACATGATTATTCATGAGACTATATAAATTCAAATATTTAAGATTCTGAAGTCTAGAAGATTGATTCTTCATACAATTAATCAGGAATTTTTCTCCTAGGATAATCAGTGGATCAAATACAACATATTCTATGGAAAATAAGGAATATAGTACATTTACATGGTGACAATGAGATCAGGGATGCTATATATTTCGAAATAATCATATAATATCTTCTAAAATAATTGAATTATAAGAGAATAATGATGTAATAAAAGAAAAATCTTATAAAACATTATCTTATACATCTTATATGAAAAATTATTCAATATTGGATCTAAGGAAAAATTGATAATGAAAAGGTGACAAATAGTTTTTTTTCATTTAGTTTTAGAAATTTATCTTCCCCAGAAAACAATTCAAAGACAACTAATATAAATAAAAAGCCTAAATTTCTTTAACATAGTAGTTATTCTAATTAAAATGAAGTTTAAATTTCTCCACATGAATAGATATATAACAAAATTTATCAAAAGGTCAACGATCTAAGATCATAAAAATGATAGAAATTTAGAATTTGATAATTTATATTATATATAGATTATATAATATAAGTGTAATAATCCTTGTCCCATTAAATTAGACTATGTGAAATATAATAATAATTGATGATAATGAATAATTTTCTTTAAAATAAAAGGAAAGAAAAATTTTAGATTTAAAAATTCCATTTTTATAAATAGTGATCATCCATCATCGTCCGATGATAGTAGTGATTCATATAGTGACAAAAACCTAAATATTTTCAAATTATATACTACGGAACAAAAAATGAAAAATGATTCATGGTAAAGTTAACTTTTGAATCCCAAATGATTTTTTATTAGGACCCAAATTAGTTATTTCCCTTGTATGATGAGAATGAATCATCATCTACTGATGAAATTTTTAGATATATGACTTTATAAGATAATAAAATTAAAATTATGATGAATAATTATAATCATACTAATGTAAATCATGATCCATTTGAGGATAGTAGTTCAAACTTTACATATCTGTAAGATTCTAAAACTAATTTTACATCAACCAATAGTGATCAAAACATAGTTGTAAAACTAAGATCAACATGTTATTTTCTATAAAATGTTTCAATCTGATTTTAATTCCAAAATAGATAATTTTCAAACCATTTTATGATACAAGACAAAACTAACAATTCATCCAAAATGGGGTCAACTTTAATAAATTTATATTTTCAGTGACACTCTATAATTATTAAAAGTTCACCAGTTTATATGAAATATTAGAGAGGAAATAATTAGAGGAAAATTTTTTCATTAAAAATTTATCTATCATTCATAAATTATAAGATTCATATTTATGATGATATCAAAATTATTCAACATCATTATGTTCGATTTATAATGGTTCCTAATAATTTATTTTAATTTGTGAAAAAAGAATTTTTGTGAACCAATGAATTTTTCATTGACTATTACTGTAAGGAAGGTTTAGTACCAACAACCTAAATAATGGGTACACAGTCAATGGTTATTCTCAATACATGATAAGATTTAATTCCAACATCCAAAAAATATGAAATGTGTAGGATGGTCATTTTAAATTTAGAAAAAATCCACAATTTAATAATATTAGTATTGGTGATGTGAGTTCTGTTAATTTGCATTTTATTTTAAATGATATTTATGATAATCAATGTAAGAAAAAACCTCATTAGGAAAACTCATTTATGAGATCAGGGTTACTTCATGGACAATGGAAAAATGATATATATTCCATCACATTTTCAAATGTAGTCTTCAAATTATATGCCTATTGGAACATTAATTTTCTCACACATAACCTATTAGGTGATAGTTGTGGAAATATACCATTACTTATTCAGGTCGATGATATGTCTTTTTTTTGGAATATGGGGATAAGATAATGAAATATGTGGACCTCAGTTAAACATTCTTGGAGATGAGTGTTATTCTATTAACTAAAACATGGTAATATATGAATTAAGATCAGTTGATATTTAAATCTATTAGAGAAGCCTCATAATCTAAACCTTTTCAGCAAGTAAACATGGAATTATCTAATCGAATGTTATACACCTTAAGACATTATAATATATTATATAATAAATAGAACCAATATATAAGATATACTTATAAATACAACACAAAACCAATTTAAATAATTAATTATTCTATTTTGTACTAAAATATATAAAAATATTGTTAAATTAAATTTAATTGAACTAGTAAATAATTTTGTAAAATTAAAAGGGTTCTATTAGAAATTTAATTATACCATAAATTCTAGAGAAATTATATTGATGAATTACATAATTTTTATATATGTAATAATTTTCAGGAAATTATAAAAAATTGTATTGATAGTATTTTATCAGTGATTATTAAATGAAATTATTAAAAAAATGTAAAAATAAATATGTAATTATAAAATATTCTTATATAATATTTAATGGTTAAATTTAAATGTTTTTTTTGAAAAAATTATTATTACTTTTTTAGTCTAAAAACTATACTTACCTTATTTATAGAGTAATGAAAAACCCCACATTTATTGAATAGAACCTAATTGGATACTCTATACTACCTTCTACATGTCTCCCCATATGCAGGAGGCTGAAATGTATCGATGATGGTCTAATGTAATCTGGGTAGACTATAACATCTGTAATCCATACCATCATAGTTTACCATAGTAAAATCATAATACCAATAAAAAAATTGTAGAATAGTAATAGAAATAAAATATATAATGGGTATGATGTCAAAGAATACAAAGGTAATCAATAGAACCCCATAGTGGTAGTTCAAACAATGTATAAAGAAATTGAAAAGTAAATAAATGTCAAACTAATAGTCCAAAGAATATCCTAAAATATCCTATGACTCCATGACTCAATATCCTTATCTTCCTATCACATGTCCCTTCAATGGATAACAAGTAATGAAGTTGGAATGTGCACAAAGGCTCCTATGTAAGTTGTGAGTTTAACATAGTAAGAAACCACCAATGTGTACTTACCATAAGTACCAAAGTATGTATAAGTGTAATATGTGATAAAAAATACAAACACTTGAAAAAAATATCATACTATGTGTTTGTGCACTAACTAATCCACCACAAAACCCTACCTTACCCACATTATCTATTTACTAAAATAATATCTAAAATGTAATGGTAATGTTAAATATAGTTTCTATATCCACATGGAATCCTAGGGAGTTGGTCATATGGCTATATATTAGTAATACATACCCTAGGACTCTATTTCACACAATACCATAACGCCATGCCTTATTATTATCTCTCATGTTTGATCACCTAAGTCTAGAATTCTCCACTATCACCTCATATGTCAGATTTCATAACACCATTATCCCATTAGGCCATTCTAAAAATCCCATCATGCTCTATAATCTAATATTATTTTGTTATCTAGTAACATGTTGAGTCATAACACACTCACCCTCTAGAGAAACTGATCCTGTATGGATAAAACTGTCAATTTGGATCTATGTATAGACCAATTTTAATATATCCTATACCAAAAACATCACATGGAAACATTTTCATCATATTAATTAGAAAAAACCGATTTCATAAGACAAAAAATATAGGTTTCACATGTTTCACACTAACACATACGAATACCAAATAAAGTATTGGTATTCAATGATATGCCTATATATGTCAAAAATTTCATGTCACAAAAGGAACCATTGGTTAATAATTCACATTCAAATAAAACTAAAAAAACCCTATATCAATGATCAATAAGGTATGGACTTCTTGAATCAAATGTTATGGTGTCAACATCATGTTTGACGAAGATTATCATCTTCTGAAAATTTTATTACACAAATAACAATAATATTTCAATCCAAGAGATTCTAGAACTAGTTCATGTTCAACATTACATTTATTCTGTAATGAGACTAATAAATCAGAACAATAAATTGGAGTAAATTAGTCACACTCTGAACATCAAATACTAATAATGGAAGTCTTTAATTTTTATTATATGAATGAATTTTTTATCTCTCTTGTATTATGGTAATATAAATGTTGAATGGATCTCAAGTGTATCTCCAATAGGATAATTACCCACCTTCAATGTTTCAATTTATGTCATGGTCAAACAAGTAGATTCAAGTACTAAAAATCACCCATGTTTGTAACATCATCAATGACATTCATCGGAATCCATATCATTGAATTTCCAACATGTTATTAAAATTTCATCTCATTTGATGGAATGGACAAAGAAAGAGTGTCAATAGATTAATAAAGTGGAAAATATAGATTAAACCACATTGAATAAAAATATATTTTGATACACCTATTTCCCCTTCAAATAGGTGAGATCCACAATGAATAATGACAGTTTTGGACATTTGAAAACTAACATGATAACTTCACAATCTCCACCATGGATGTGGTTTTATTCAATATTCTAAGCAAACACAAAAAAAATCTAAAAGATTTTTACAAATCAAAGGTAATTTTTCCATCGCCATGGATTAAACCATGTGTGTGGGGAGGTTACCTAATTCGTGTTCTTATAAGGACCTATTGGGATCCAAAACCATGGACACACCGACACATGACTATTTTCCCCTTGTTGTTTTTACATAGGATCTCATCAGGAAAAAAAAACTTACACCATTGTAATGGATTTGGATTTTTTGAATGTACAAAACACCAAGAAACTTTTAAATTATTATAGAGACAACAAACAAATTTCAAACCCATGTTCTATTCCCCAAATGCATAAAAATACAGAATAAATTCTTGATCTTAATTTCATGTTACCATTAAAAAATAGGGCGTTACAAATCTACCACTTTGATTACTAATCATCCAGAAGAATCATATATAGTTGTCCAATAATTATAAATCTATCATTAGAGATAATACATAAAACTCACACTCCCATGTTTCCCCTTATATCCAGAAAAGCTACCACAATACATGATAGAATGGTGACATTTCCCCCCAAAACAACTTCTCCCTCTTGTAAAAAATATACACCGAGTGCTCCAAAAAAGAGGCATCTAGTTATAACTCAATTTTCCACATTATGAATCATATGAGATGTATTGGGAACATACCTTTGATGTTATGAATCATGTTAAAAGGCATGTATTCCATCATAATTTAGAAAAAATCCATAAATCAATCCACAACTTCGATATATTTGGGATCTCACATATCCCCAAAAAATATGATGCCAACATTCCCATGTATTTTTTATGATGACCCCACAAATGAGGTTAAACCCATAAGGAAACTTGGTAATTTGTAGGAAACTAAAAATTTCAAATCCATTATATGTCATCAAAAAAATATATTTGAGAGGTATCCTACAACTTATGGATGAACTCTACACTCTAAATGGTCTCATGCACCATACATGGCCTAACAACATCTTTCTCACCCACCCATTTCAAAATAATGTGGAGTTCCATGAAAATATATATAGATCATCAAAATGTGACATCTAAATAGAATTATGTAAAATATTATTGTATATAAACTCTATAAAACCTAGTTTGGCATCCAATTCTCCACCAAATTATGGGTTGTATGCTTGAATAATATCCTTAGGGATCTGATTTTTCCTCCATGACTATCCATAATTCTATAAGTTCTATTTTGTACAGTAATTAAAATTTTCCCTCAATGAATGGTTCATGACTTTCCAAAATGGTGAAATAATATATATTTCACTATTAGATATGATATTGGGAGGGAATCCATGTTATTTTATAATCTCTAGGGAATACCACATTCCCAACTCATCTACTAAGTGATTCTATTGGATTAGTATGAAAGGTGATTCTTTTTTATGTTGATCTAATATCAGTCAAATCAAATATTTAATTATTTGGTTTCTATGAAAATATATCATCATGTCCATCATTTCATCCTCCCACTTCCACATTATCACAAGAATTTTATAAAATGACCCACTAAGAAACTGATGCTTGAACTTTACCCCAAGAAATTCAATCATAATGAAAACAAATCCTATTGACATCAATCTTCACACATAAACAATAAAATAGACATCATATGCCGTGGTATATTTTATTGATCATTAATACTCTACCCAAATTGGTGCAATATATTCTCTCATGAAATCTTCCCTCAAGGAAGGTGGAACGACTACACTATAATGGGTGAAGATCACGTCGTCATCATATAAGCACCACCCCCTAAATAGAATCATCCCCCACAATGTATTATTGCATAAATACCCACATGTGATCTGACTTTAGTATTTCATTCAAATGAACTACCAAATAACACATGATCAATAATGGTGAAGATGTCAAAAAAGCATGATCCTTTTGATGCATCCAATAGACACTCGACTATAAAACTCATCAGATGTTATTCCTCTTAGGAAGTCTTATCTATAAGATCATATGTCTGTGTGGCTTTCCTACAAAGATCAAATATAATAAAATTAAATTTACCTATATTATAATCCATCTCAATGTTAAAAATATATAGAATTTACACACAATGTACCTATATCAAATTGAGTTCCATCTAAGAGAAGACATATCACATGATCTTGAGGTTTATATAGATGAAAATAGTCATAGAATGTGATAATACCACAAAACATTCTGGATGTATACCATATCTACGAACACTACGTTATGTGATGGGTAGTTTATCAAATGTGGATTCAATTATAGAGATCCATAACTAACTACATTATCCCTCTAGATCAACATATCTCACCACACCAAACCAATGGAATCATAATACACAATGTATCCAAACCCATGCTCTGGAAGGACGAAAATTGGGGCTATCATCAATATCCATTTTATCTCAATCAATTATACTTCAGACATATAAGAGAACTCAAAAATATTCCCCTAAAATGTCAATTTAGTAAGAAAAACTTTTAAATAGTATAATTCATATACAAAACATCAATATTATCCATCTAACCTAAGTAAACTCATTATTTCAATCACATTCTAAGGTGATTCCTAGGACATTATAGCCACTACCATCTCTATGTCTAAAAAAATTACCTTAAAAATCACATTCCCATAGAACCACACCTCATAATCCGAAATGATACACTTTGATAGTTTGAAAAAATGCTATTGTACTCAATGTGTATTCAATAAAATTTTAAGGTACCTCAAATTCATGTATAATTTATTAGAGTAAATCATGATATCTTTCTAGAAAATAATGATAAAAGAGTCACGATGCCGATATAAAATCCTATTCCTAATATTTGTGATCACCATTTGATCAATTTTAGTCCTAGAATCAAAAAATAGATACATATACAACACATATAGAATCTAGAACACTATCATTGGAAAAAACAACTTCCCTATCCCGATAATGGTGGGGGCCTAATTTTAAGTAAATATTAGAAATCCACTTGGCATCCCAAAACTAGTTCAAAAATACATTGATCATCAACAGTGGGAATCTATTCTACATGGTTACCTTGTTTAGAATAATTTATTCCACATAATGTCATAAAATGCCATTTCTTTCTTATAAAACCAAATAATCACACCCTGAGATGATTTTATCAGTTTAATAAAGAGTTTTGGCTCAAAATACTTTATTTTAACATCCAAAACTCTTATACCAATTAGATTAATATTTTAAGGAGGAATTTATAATGGTTTCACATGTTGAACAAGATCAATTTCAAACTCAATTGTGGTGTCTAGAGGAAGACCTGGGATGTTTTTTTGAAATATATTCTGATAATTATCCATCACCAAATGAAAAGTATGTGGTGTTATTACTAATTTGGTTTCATGATTCAAGACAACTACTTGTGTTCTAATCACTATAGTCTATATGTTGTTTTTTATATCCTCTTGTGTCCCGCATCCCACTCACTTATCGTCATAGACTTATCCCCATTATGTGAAATAAAGGATACTTGCCTCTAGTAACTATCGATTTGAACATGAAATATTGTCATCCATTCTATTCTAATGATAATAACACAGCTAGTAACCTTATGGATTTTAATGTATCATACATTTATATAGTTATAATCTAATGTAGAACACTCAAGATATCTCTTAATATGTTTTGATTTGTTTCTTATGTGTGTATCAAGGGAAAAAATTATGAAGATAACATGACTGGTATGATTAAGCCGATAATAATTTGTGCCAATACAAATGAATATTAAGAACCCATATAGAAAATAATGATTTAAGGAGTAGATGGAATCAATAATATACTACAAAATATCGATAGACCGTCTCCACAATATAATAGAACCAGTGTAACTTGTAGGTCACATAATCACAATTATCCCATCATATGTTTATGACGTCGATTTTTTTGTTAAATTCCAAATGAATGATTAGAACACCGATAACTTATTAGCTAGATAACAGCCTAATGAATTCATTGGAACATTGTAGCTAATTTATAAAATACATGCCTGGAGATATCTATGCATAAGTTATTATCCTCTAAGCCACACCCATGTTCCAATACAACTTCATTGTACTTTCAAATTACCAGTAATTATATATAGACAAAACATAACAACATTCTTATGTTCAACAAGAAAGTTACATTATATATATAAAAACTTTATAGAACACACAAACACATACATGTATATATATATAAATAAAAATATTTCACATTACAAGGAATTTAATTATGTAACCACTATGCGTCACATAATATATATATATATATATATGGATTGTGTTTCTAAATTCCTACTCATTATGCCTGAATGCACCGAAATCCCATAAAAATGTAACAATAATCTTATCACCGTTAACATATATGTTTGTTATAATTGAGATGGCCATACATATGGAAACCCTCTTACCCATCTTCCATACAACCATCTCTTTTACACAAAAACCCAAAAAGAAAATAATAAAAGGAACCACATGCCGTAGAAAACATTTTTTTATGCCCCAACATAGATTTCCTAAACAACACACACATGGAGAGGCTATAAGACCTCATGGTTTCATCCCCAAATATAAGAGGATTCCATCTAGTTATGAGGGGTTTAATGAAATTAGGCGATATTATACCCTCAGTAATAATAACTATCACAGTTTGGAATAATAAAAGAATAATACTAACAATTAGAAGAGTGTGGTAATAAAAATAATAAATGTAAAAATTAATGATGTTCCAAGTAATAAAAAAGTAATCAAAGAAACCCCAATGTGATGTGAATAACAAGTTTCATAAAACTAAAAGGTAAATAAATATAGTAAAAATATACTATTGTTGAAGGACCCTAGACACCCCGAGAGGAGAAATGTGAATCAGGGTGTCAACTTTTTCTTTTATAAGTTGTGGATATTATTCCCAAATTGGTATAAAGATGTAAAATCATTCAGTAAAATGAAATTAAGGAGATGACACAAAACATTTACTTGGTTCACTACAATGGGCTACGTCCAATGAGAATAAGCCAAAAGTGAGTCTGTAATACTTAAATCCACTAATCTTCACTAGTTTAGGAATTACAAGGTTCGGTCACAGTCACTCTATTCCAGGAACACTACATTCACAACGGTTCATGGATAGCGCATTGCATCCCATGGATGTCTTCCGTCGACTCCCCCTATCCCACAGCCTTGAGAGAAGTCTAACTCAGTTTATCAACTAGAAGGTCACTTCAATATATTTGCATTGATGTAATTGTATCTGTTTGGCATGAGATGTAATACCCCAGGTAAATAAAGAATATGACATTTTCATATTTATCCATATTTTTGAATAAAATATTAATATTACTTTAAAGGGGACGCTATGATCGATGGCGTACCCAACACGCAACAACGAGTTTCTTGGGAATCTTACGTTGCACTCTAATAAGAAAATAATATTATTTTAAATGGTAGTTAACATGTAGCCGTTGTATTGGCGGGAATGGATAGAAATAACTAAAATATGATTATATATGTTTTTAAAAGTTTTTACATTTATCCAATAAAAGATAAAGGCTTAAAATACAGAAATAATTCAATTTTAGGCGTATATACCCTAATTTTCACTAAAGGTTCACTTATCGCCTTTTGATGGAGAATCGTCATTAAATATAGTTTTGTTCACTCTTATACATTCTATTGGACCAAATAAAACTCTTCTTAATAATTGTGAAATCAAAATTTACTTTGTTTAAATTTTTGGTATCTTTCCGATAAAGTTCATTTTTTTAATGAATAGTGTAAAATGTTGTATTTTAATTCAAAACCTCTTTTTAATATAATTTATTTATATGATTAGATTATCTTTTAAATTTGTTTTAAAGTGAAATTAGAATATATTTTTACCATTTTCTCCAATAGTGGTCCATGGAATTAATTTCACTTTGAAATTGGACTTAAACTAGTGTCAATCTTTTGATACTTATTGTTTCATAAAAACACGCTATTTTCTATGACAACGGGAATTAATTATTAAATTAATTAATACAACTAATATGTTTTGAATTTTTTAAAATAGACATCATTTTTGAATTTGGAATATCAAATATAGATTAGGATGATGTTTTGGTATTTTTCTGAAAAACTTCAATTTTTGATGAATAGTGAAACCACTAAGTGGTACTTATAAAAACTAACTTTCCATTTAAATGAAATTTTTCCATCATTGGGTGTTGAATTTAAAAAATCTGACATACATGGTTGTCATTAAGATGTAAAATGTGGTTCAATGGGATTAAAATAATTTTTTGGTGAAAAGTAACTTATTAAGTTTTTAATCGCGATTAGAGGTAATTAGTGTAGTTTAAGGTAAGAATAATGTCTTAATAATATGAAATGACCTATAAACATGTCCTACCCTCATTGGATGTGTCATGGACGACCAATAAAATCCATGGGTCAACTTGGGGACCCCATGGAGCCACTTTGGTTGGAAAATGACATAAATACCTTTTTATTTAATGTTAAAGTAAAAATGACACAAACATGAGATGTTTTACTAAAACATTTTTTACATGGGGTTATACAAATCATATTTTTTACTATAACTAGTAATTGGAAAGATAAAAATATTTCATACATCAGAATATTTGTTTTATAATTTTTAGATGTTAAATAAATTAAATTATATATCACATCATGATGATGCAGCGATGACCTCATTATTTAACGATTTAAATAAAATGGAAAGATAATGTAATATCTAAGACCTAAACATGTACAAAACCTATTGTATTAGGGGATTTATAACCCTTATCACCTTATCCTATAATTATATCATTGTTGGACCTCTTAAATTCGAATATCATTTTAAAATAAAGTGACTTTACTTTACTTTCCAAGAGTGCCCCTCCTCTCCTCTTATAAAAGGCCCCCACCTCTACCTCCTTACCCACACTCCCAAAGCCTTTGGATCGGACAACACCTGTCCATGTTGTCTCTCCACTTCCCTCTCGTACTCTTTGAAGCCTCACTTTGGGCAGAAGTCTTCCCAAGGAAGCCTTTGAGCTCAAACCAAAGGGAGTTACCTGATTTTAAGGTAATGTCTTCACTTGAGTCCTTTTGTTTTATTTTTCTTCTCCAACCCACTAAACTCTTTTTATTCATTTATTTTGTAACAACAATAGTATCATAAATATACTAGGATGTTGTTATAAGAATTATTCGAGCTACACTTTCACACACCTACATCTACTGGTTAAAGAATATACTGTTTCCGTGGATGGCGAATTTCGGCCTCCCGAAACGATGATTGTTCAACATTCTTTTAACACCTTCAATGGTGGCCATTAAGATGAAACTGTATTTATATATGATATATAATATGTTTATGTTTTCTTTAAGCTTCTGTATTATTCATTTTGGGCATACCTTTATGGTTCCCATTATGGGTAAACGCGATATCTTCATTTAAGGAAGTGCGGACTACCGCCCCCTCAAAGTGATGTGATTCGTTAATGCCATATGTGGGATGTATAAAGGATAGATTTAATGATATTATATATGATACCATACAGGAATTAAAATACTATTATGTATCATTATGTTTTAATTCCATTAAATATGAAATAGAAATGGAA
Organism: Viscum album; assembly: GCA_963277665.1. Classification (NCBI taxonomy): domain Eukaryota; kingdom Viridiplantae; phylum Streptophyta; class Magnoliopsida; order Santalales; family Viscaceae; genus Viscum; species Viscum album. Next base: position 1,072,545,014 of record OY728164.1, read on the forward strand.
GTAGCGTTCATGCGTACGTACGGCTTACCGTCTCCATGAATGGTACATTTCATTTCTTATCTCAAAATGTTATGTAATATTATAAGTACATATATATAATGTATATAAATGTAATATATTACATCTAAATTATGGATATCATTCTGTAAATATAACATATATATATATCTCTCATTTTGTTTTAATTCTATTAATATGACAAAAAAACAAAAGTAGCGTTCATGCGTACATATGGCCTACCGTCTCCATGAACGGTGCTTTTAATTTTTATCTCCAAATGATATGGAATAGTATAAAATGAATATATACTGGATATATATGATATTTAAAACATCAATACTATTCTGGATATGATGTACCTATAACTACATGGAAAATTATTTTCCAACAAGATCAATTTTTGACTCATGTACCAAACATCGGCAAAAACGTCTGATATGAACTAACATTATTAAACAATTATTATAACATTATAATATGTGATATGAACTGAATAATAATCTCTAAAGGAGTTACTTAGGAAATTATTAATTGACCAATGTTTATTATTCATGAATATAAAGAAACAAACAAGACAAGTTGGACTTGAGGTAAGAGATCCTACTCCTCTCTTTTTTTTAAGTAAACTCTTTTATGTCATTACTTCTAAGCTCATCTTTCTTGTTATTGGGATGTTATTTTATTTTAATCTTACTGTAATTTTTATGTTCATATTATGAGATACCCTATTCTCTATCATCAATCCATTTTGGAAGTTTTGAGTGGCGCCGTTAGGCTGCCGAATTTTCGTAAGAGATCTAACCTCTCTCTTTCTCTTTAAGTACTCTCCTTTATGTCACTTATTCTAAGATCCTCTTTGTTATGATGGGGGATGTGATTTTATATTCCTCTTGTTGTAAATTTTATTGTAATGTTATGAGATACCCTATTTGATCTCATCAATCCATTTTTGGAAGTTTTAAGTGGCGCCGTTAGGCTGCCGAGTTTTCGTAAAGGATTTTTCATCTCACTTTTATTCTCGTGAGATTTATGCTACATTTTCCACAATTTCCTTTGAGTGGTGTATGTACTGACCATTATTTTACTCATTGTGTAATATTCTTTCATTTATGAGTATTTACATCAATGTTGTATTGTCCTTCTTTCGTGGGGCGTATGTTTCGAAAGATACCCATGTCGGTAAGGGAACCTTTCACCCTCCTCTTTTTAAAAGACTAATTTTGTTATGTATTTTAATTCACATAATATTACTTTGGGATATGTTCTTCTATATCCTTATTGATGGAAATTTTATGTCCAAGTGATGAGATACCCATTTTATCTCTCATCAACTCTTTTTCTGAATTTTGAAGTGACGCCGTTAGGCTGTCAAATTTTTACAAGGGAACTTCTTAACCCAATTTCAATTATTTGGGATAAACTTGTGCACCTTGAATATGTCGTTCTATGATTATGTGTTAATGTAATATGATTGTTTTACACTTAATACCCACTTATATTTCATGTATTCCTTTGTCACAGATAGTTATGTAACTGATTTATCCTTAATCCAAGGATACCGTCTTTGTATGGGAATTTGTCTCAATCTACTTTCATTGAGGAATATTTCTTTTTATACACAACTTTCTTTTATACGGTGTATAAAACCCTTTGAATTTTACGTTTATCCAAAAGGAATCTTTTTATATGAATCATTTTACTAAACGAAAAAAGCGAATGTTTTTGTCGTACGTATGTGGCGACAACGACTCCTCCGCCGCCATGACCATTATTTCAGTTTCGGCTTCCTCTACAATCCAAACCTTCTTTTTAAAAGAAAAATAAATACCATGTTTTACTTTTCTTTTATTTTGGTATTGAAAATGGTTTTCATAATGTATTTATATCAATGTGTTGTATTGATATCTTCTTATTGAAAGGCGGAAATGTTATGTTTCCTTTATGCATGTTTTATGTGATATGATTATGTTATGGTTCTTGGGAATTGTTATGAAGATGGGTGGTTCTGTGATAAAATAAGGGAGGGTGAGCCTGATATATCTCTCCAATGCATTGGGTAACGCGAAGGAGTGAAACGTTAAGGTTTCTCCGAAAAGATTTAGGGAATATTCTGTGATGGGTATTCCAAACGTAACCAAGAGGGTCACTCCCTACGTAAGAATGTTATGAATGCCTCATGTTACCTTTATGTCTTATGATTTATATGATTTATTCATGGTTTTATGAGGTATGTTAAAGTGCCTATGTTTTATGAGTAAAGTATGATTTCATTCTTATGTATATATGAACTCATGTTTCCCTTCCATATTTTTATAACCCATACTGAGCTTTTTATGCTCATCCCAAGTTTTTGAAATGTTTTTCACAGGTCAAGGGAAAGGTACATGATGTGATGATAGTGTTAAGGATGTGTCAAGAAAGAATCCATGTTTTATTTTAAATATGTGTCCGTTGATGGGAAGAATGAATATTGTATTTTATGTAACCATTTTGTCTAAATGTGGAATGTAATGCAAGTTTCATGATCTAATTCTCTAAAACTCTAAACCTGAAAAGATCCTCAATGTGAATTATTCATTTAATTCAATATTAACTAAGGTTTAAGGCTGGGGCCTTATAGTTGGTATCAGAGGTCGGTTTAGATAACTTTAGAGGTTAGGGTATTATCTAAGCACAAGTGACATTACCATAATGGTTAGGATTTCAGAAAGAGTCCTAGTTTTAGATAAAGTGAATGAGTAAGTATATATTAGTGTTTATCTTACTCATTAGTACATGATGGTTATGTTGATATACTCACACTGAACGTTTTGGTTTTAGTAAATGGCTGGATCTAGCAAGCACCAAAGTGACAATGGGTTTGAAGGAAACTGTGGTGGTTCTCTAATTATGAGACTGGATGAGATGGGGGATTCAATGAGGAATCTCATTGTTGTTCTAAACAAACTATCAAGGAGTCATGATCAACCAATTCAACCTTGGTGAGTTCTCTAATGCATTATGTACGAGATGGCCAACTCGATGTGGAAATTCAGGTAATAATTATTAAGGTAACCATTAGGGTTTATATGATCCTTACTTTTTAGGAAATTATGGGTTACTCTATGATATGATGGAAAATGAAAGGAATTAGATAAACTTGAGGTTAAAATATGTTATGATCATTTTTGATGATTTTATCTCTTTTTGGGGAATGATTTAAGAATTATATAGTTTTGGAAAAAGGACAACACGTAGACCGTGTGACTACCCGTCGCGTCGGACAAAGCTGTGGGAATCGAACCCACAACCAAAGTGCGACTGGTATTTATCACCTACCACTGGACTACGTGAAGTCCCTGGTTAGTTTGAATGATTCTTTTTAGTTATATGATTTTATTAATTAAGAGTAAGTTGATTTTGGGTTATTTATGAAAATGATTAACCTACCATGGAGGATATGTGATTAGGTTAATTACTTTTTAATACGAGACTTTAGGAGAAACTGATGTTGTTTGGAGATAAAAGTTACGATTTAACTTGGAAGAATATGTGACTAAATCCTTCAAATTTTTGGGTTTCAATCTTATATTGGTTTACTTTGAAGAATTTTATGGAGAAATTGTTTATCGGATGGTCCTCGTTGAACTTTGGGTTTTCTTGGACAAATTTTGGAGATTAAGCATAGATTTTCTTTTTAAAGGGTTATCCTTTTCTGGATTATCTGACCTTGTACTAACCTTTTGGTTTTGGTTTTGGTTAAATCCTAAATAAATGGGAAGTATATAGTTCTCTTTGGTGGATTAGGTGATTCTCTAGAAGTTGATTATAATACTCTTAATGCGAACAAGTCTTCCTAAATACTCATCTTTTGGAAAAAATATGAGTTTGATTAAGGAATCTAGTAAAAGTTGAAAGTCAACATGATAAGTGATTATGTTTCCTTATGAATAAATTCCTCAATAAAAATTAACTTAAAACAAAAATGTTGTCTATTAACTTTTCCTATTGGGGAATCGAATACCATTTAACCCATCACAATTTTGTGATTTTCTTGTGGTTAACTTTCTCCTAAACATGTTTTCTATCACTCTCCATCAGAACATGACCCTATGTTTTCTCCTCCATGTCCATGTTTTCATACTTGGAATCCTAGTATGGGTTAACTCGGGTGACCTTTGTACATTTCTTTCTTTATTTTAAAGTGATTTTTTTACCGACTCTTGTTCCGATGTGGGACATTCAAGGATGTTTCCAAGCTCAATTTTAAAAATTGCGAGGACGCAATTCCCAAAAGGGGGGAAGGATGTAACACCCTAGGTAAATAAAGAATATGACATTTTCATATTTATCCATATTTTTGAATAAAATATTAATATGACTTTAAAGGGGATGCTATGCTCGATGGCGTGCCCAACATGCAACAACGAGTTTCTTTGGGAATCTTACGTTGCATTCTAATAATAAAATAATATTATTTTAAATGGTAGTTAACATGTAGTCGTTGTATTGGCGGGAATGGATAGAAATAACTAAAATATGATTATATATGTTTTTAATTGTTTTTACATTTATCCAATAAAAGATAAAGGCTTAAAATATGGAAAGAATCCAATTTTAGGCGTATATACCCTAGTTTTCACTAAAGGTTCACTTATCGCCTTTTGATGGCGAAACGTATTTAAATATAGTTTTGTTCACTCTTATACATTCTATTTGAGCAAATAAAACTCTTCTTAAGAATTTGGACATCAAAATTTACTTTGTGTAAATTTTTGGTATCTTTCCGATAAAGTTCATTTTTTTAATGAATAGTGTAAAATGTTGTATTTTAATTCAAAACCTCTTTTTAATCTAATTTATTTATATGATTAGATTATCTTTTGAATTGGTTTTAAAGTGAAATTAGAATATATTTTTACCATTTATTCCAATAGTGGTCGATGGAATTAATTTCACTTTGAAATTGGACTTAAACTAGTGTCAATCTTTTGATACTTATTGTTTCATAAAAACACGCTATTTGCTCTGACAGTGGGAATTAATTTTTAAATTAATTAATACAACTAATATGTTGTGAATTTTATAAAATAGACATCATTTTTTAATTCGGAATATCAAATATAGCTTAGGGTGAAGTTTTGGTATTTTTCTGAAAAACTTCAATTTTTGATGAATAGTGAAACCACTAAGTGGTACTTATAAAAACTGTTTTTCCATTTAAATGAAATTTTGCCATCATTGTGTGTTGAATTTCAAAAATCAGACATAAATGGTTGTAATTAATAAGTAAAATGTGGTTCAATGGGATTAAAATAATATTTTTGTGAATAGTAACTTATTAAGTTTTTAATCGCGATTAGAGGTAATTAGTGTAGTTTAAGGTAAGAATAAAGTTTAAATAAAATGAAATGACCTAGACACATGTCCTACCCTTATTGTATGTGTCATGGTCGACCAAGAAAATCCATGGGTCAACTTGGGGACCCTATGGAGCCACTTTGGTTGGAAAATGACATAAATACCTTTTTATTTAATGTTAAAGTAAAAATGACACAAACATGAAATGTTTTACTAAATCAATTTTTACATGGGGTTATAAAAATCATATTTTTATCTATAAATAGTTATTGGAAATCTAAAAAAAATTCTACATCGTAGTATTTTTTTTATAATTTTTAGATGTTAAATAAATTAAATTATTTATGACATCATGATGATGCAACGATGACCTCATTATTTAACGATTTAAATAAAATGGAAAGATAATGTAATATCTAGGACCTACACATGTCCAAAACCTATAGGATGAGTGGATTTAGAACCCTTATCACGTTATCCTCGAATTAAATCAATGTGGGACCTCTTAAATCTGAATATCATTTTAAAATAAAGTGACTTTTCTTTACTTTCCAAGAGTGCCCCTCCTCTCCTCTTATAAAAGGCCCCCACCTCTACCTCCTTACCCACACTCCCAAAGCCTTTGGCTCGTCCGAAACCTGCCCAGTTTGTCTCTCCACTTCCCTATATTACTCCTTGAAGCCTCAATTTGGGCAGAAGTCTTCCCAAGGAAGCCTTTGAGATCAAACCAAAGGGAGTTACCCGATTTTAAGGTAATGTCTTCACTTGAGTCCTTTTGTTTTATTTTGTTTCTCCAACCCCCTAAACTCTTTTTAATAATTTATTTTATAACAAATACAGCATCATCAATATACTAGGATGTTTTTATAAGAAGTATTCGAGCTACACTTTCACACACCTACATCTAATGGTTAAAGAACATATTGTTTCCGTGGATGGAGAATTTCGGCCTCCCGGAACGATGATTGTTCAACATTCTTTTAACACATTCAAAGGTGGATATTAAGATGAAACTATATTTATATATGATATATAATATGTTTATGTTTTCCTTAAGCTTCTTTGTTTTCCATTTGGGCATACCTTTATGGTTTCCATTATGGGTAAACGCGATATCTTCATTTAAGGAAGTATGGACTACCACCCCCTCAAAGTGATGTGATTTGTTAATGCCATATGTGGGAAGTATAAAGGATGTATTTAATGATATTATATATGACACCATACTAGAATTAAAATACTGTTATGTATCATTATGTTTTAATTCCATTAAATATGAAATAGAAATGGAAGTAGCGTTCATGCGTACGTACGGCTTACCGTCTCCATGAACAGTACATTTCCTTTCTTATCTCAAAAATGTTATGTAATATTATAAGCACTTATATATAGTGGATATATATGTAATATATTACATCTAAATTATGGACATCATTCTGGAATTATAACATATATATCTCTCTCATTTTGTTTTAACTCCATTAATATGACAAAAAATGAAAGTAGCATTCATGCGTACGTACGACCTACCATCTCCAAGAACGGTGCTTTTAATTTTTATCTCCAAATGATATGGAATAATATAAAATGAATATATACTGGATATATATGATATTTAAAACATAAATACTATTCTGGATATGATGTACTTATAACTACATGGGAAATTATTTTCCAACAAGTTCAATTTTTGACTCATGTACCAATCATTGGAAAAACCGTATGATATGAACTAACATTATTAAACAATTATTATAACATTATAATTTGTGATATTAACTGAATAATAATATATAAATTAGGTACTTAGGTGATTATTAATTGACCAATGTTTATTATTCAGGAATATAAAGAAACGAACAAGACAAGTTGAACTTGAGGTAAAGGATCACACTCCTCTCTTTCTTTTTAAGTACACTCTTTTATGTCATTCCTTCTAAGCTCACCTTTATTGTTATTGGGATGTTATTTTATATTAATCTTACTGTAATTTTTATGTTCATATGATGAGAGACCCTATTCTCTCTCATCAATCCATTTTGGAAGTTTTGAGTGGCGCCGTTAGGCTGCCGAATTTTCGTAAGAGATCTAACCTCTCTCTTTCTCTTTAAGTATCTCCTTTATGTCACTTCTTTTAAGCTCATCTTTGTTATTATGGGGGATGTACTTTTATATTCCTCATTATGTAAATTTTATTGTAATGTGATGAGATACCCTATTTTATCTCATCAATCCATTTTCGGATGTTTTAAGTGGAGCTGTTAGGCTGCCGAGTATTCGTAAGGGATTTTTCATCTCACTTTTATTCTCGTGAGATTTATGCTACATTTGCCACAATTTCCTTTGAGTGGTGATGTACTGACCATTATTTTACTCATTGTGTAATATTATTTCATTTATGAGTATTTACATCAATGTTTTATTGTCCTTCTTTCATGGGGTGTATGTTTCGAAAGATACCCATGTCGGTAAGGGAACCTTTCACCCTCCTCTTTTTAAAAGACTAATTTTGTTATGTCTTTTAACTCACATAATATTATTTTGGGATATGTTCTTCTATATCCTTATTAATGTAAATTTTATTTCCATGTGATGAGATACCCATTTTATCTCTCATCAACTCTTTTTCTGAATTTTGAAGTGACGCTGTTAGGCTGTCTAATTTTTGCAAGGGAACTTCTTATCCCAATTTCGATTCTTTCGGATAAACTTGTACACCTTGAATATGTCGTTCTATGATTATGTGTGAATTTCCTCTGATTGTTTTACACTTAATACCCACTTATATTTCTTGTATTCGTTTGTCACACATAGTTATGTAACTAATTTATCCTTAATCCAAGGATACCGTCTTTGTATGGGACTTCATCTCAATCTCCTTTCATTGAGGTATATTTTGTTTTATACACTACTTTATTTTATATGGTGTATAAACCCCTTTGACTTTTACATTTATCCAAAAGTAATCTTTTTATACGAAGCTTTTTACTAAATGACAAAAGAGAATGTTTTTGTCGTACGTATGCGGCGACAACGACTCCTCCGCCGCCGTGACCATTATTTGAGTTTCGGCTTCCTCTACAAGACATACCTTATTTTTAAAAGAAAAATAAATACCATGTTTTACTTTTATTTTATTTTGGTATTGAAAATGTTTTTCATAATGTATTTATATCAATGTGTTGTATTGATATCTTGTTATTGAAAAGTGGAAATGTTATGTTTCTTTATGCATGTTTTATGTCATATGATTATGTTATGGTTCTTGGGAATTGTTATGATGACGGGTGGTTCCGTGATAAACTAAGGGCGGGTGAGCCCGATATATCTCTCCAATGCATTGGGTAACGCGAAGGAGTGAAACGTTAAGGTTTCTCTGAAAAGATATAGGGAATATACTGTGATGGGTATTCCAAACGTAACCAAGAGGGTTACTCCCTACGTAAGAATGTTATGAATGCCTCATGTTACCTTTATGTCTTATGATTTCTATTATTTATTCATGGTTTGATGAGGTATGTTAAAGTGCCTATGTTTTATGAGTAATGTATGATTTCATTCTTATGTATATAGGAACTGATGTTTCCTTTCCATATTTTTATAACCCTTACTGAGCTTTTTATGCTCATCCCAAGTTTTTGAAATGTTTTTCAGAGGTCAAGGGAAAGGTTCATGATTTGATGATTGTGTCAAGGATGTGTCAAGAAAGAATCAGTGTTTTATTTTAAATATGTGTCTGTTGATGGGAAGAATGAATATTGTCTTTTATGTAACCACTTTTTTTAAATGTTGAATGTAATGAAAGTTTCATGATCTAATTATCTAAAACTCTAAACCTGAAAAGATCCAAAAGGTGAATTATTCATTTAATTCAACATTAATTAAGGTTTAAGGATGGGGCCTTATAGTTGTATCAGAGGTTGGTTTAGATAACTTTAGAGGTTAGGGTATTCTCTAAGCACAAGTGACATTACCATAATGGTTAGGATTTTAGAAAGAGTCCTAGTTTCAGATAAAGTGAATGAGTAAGTATATCTTAGTGTTTATATTACTCATTAGTACATTATGGTTATGTTGATATACTCACACTGACCTTTTTGGTTTTAGTAAATGGATAGATCTAGCAGGCACCAAAGTGAAAATGGGTTTGAAAAAAACTGTGGTGGTTCTCTGATTAAGAGACTGGATGAGATGGGGGATTCAATGAGGAATCTCATGGTTCTTATAAACCAACTATCAAGGAGTCATGATCAACCACTTAAACCTTGGTGAGTTCTCTAATGCATAATGTACGAGATGGCCAACTCGATGTGGAAATTCAGGTAATAATTATTAAGGTAACCATTAGGGTTTATATGATCCTTACTTTTTAGGAAATTATGGGTTACTCTATGATATGATGGAAAATGAAAGGAATTAGATAAACTTGAGGTTAAAATATGTTATGATCATTTTTGATGATTTTATCTCTTTTTGGGGAATGATTTAAGAATTATATAGTTTTGGAAAAAGGACAACACGTAGACCGTGTGACTACCCGTCGCGTCGGACAAAGCTGTGGGAATCGAACCCACAACCAAAGTGCGACTGGTATTTATCGCCTACCACTGGACTACGTGAAGTCCCTTGTTAGTTTGACTGATTCTTTTTAGTTATATGATTTTATGAATTAAGAGTAATTTGATTTTGTGATATTTATGAAAATGATTAACCTATCTTGGAGGATATGTGATTAGGTTAATTACTTTTCAATACGAGACTTTAGGAGCAACTGGTGTTGTTTGGAGATAAATGTTACGATTTAACTTGGAAGACTATGTGACTAAATCCTTAAAATTTTTGGGTTTCAATCTTATATTGGTTTACTTTGAATAATTTTATAGACAAATTGTTTATCGGATGGTCCTTGTTGAACTTTGGGTTTTCTTGGACAAATTTTGGAGATTAAGCATAGATTTTCTTTTTAAAGGGTTATCCTTTTCTGGATTATCTGATCTTGTACTAACCTTTTGGTTTTGGTTTTGGTTAAAGCCTAAATAAATGGGAAGTATATAGTTCTCTTTGGTGGATTAGGTGATTCTCTAGAAGTTGATTATGGTACTCTTAATGCGAACAAGTCTTCCTAAATACCCGTCTTTTGGAAAAAATATGAGTTTGATTAAGGAATCTAGTAAAGGTTGAAAGTCAACATGATAAGTGATTATGTTTCCTTATGAATAAATTCCTCAATAAAAAGTAACTTAAAAATAATGTTGTCTATTAACTTTTCCAACTGTGGAATCAAATACCGTTTACCCCATAACAAGTTTGTGATTTTCTTATGGTTAACTTTATCGTAAAAATGTTTTCTATCACTCTCCATCAGAACATGACCCTATGTTTTCTCCTCCATGTCCATGTTTTCATACTTGGAATCATAGTCTGGGTTAACTCGGGTGACCTTTGTACTTATCTTTCTTTATTTTAAATCGATTGTTTTACCGACTCTTGTTCCGATGTGGGACTTTCAAGGATGTTTTCAATCTCAATTTTAAAAATTGCAAGGACGCAATTCCCAAAAGGTTGGAAGGATGTAACACCCCAGGTAAATAAAGAATATTACATTTTCATATTTATCCATATTTGTGAATAAAATATTAATATGACTTTAAAGGGGATGCTATGCTTGATGGCGTACCCAACATGCAACAACGAGTTTCTTGGGAATCTTACGTTGCACTCTAATAATAAAATAATATTATTTTAAATGGTAGTTAACATGTAGCTGTTTTATTTGTGGGAATGGATAGAAATAACTAAAATATGATTATATATGTTTTTAAATGTTTTTACATTTATCCAATAAAAGATAAAGGCTTAAAATACGGAAAGAATTAAATTTTAGGCGTATATGCCCTAGTTTTCACTAAAGGTTCACTTATCGCCTTTTGATGGTGAACCGTCATTAAATATAGTTTTTTCACTCTTATACATTCTATTGGACCAAATAAAACTCTTCTTAATAGTTGGTACATCAAAATTTACATTGTGTAAATTTTTGGTATCTTTCTGATAAAGTTCATTTTTTAATGAATAGTGTAAAATGTTGTATTTTAATTCAAAACCTATTTTTAATCTAATATATTTATATGATTATATTATCTTTTGAATTGGTTTTAAAGTGAAATTAGAATATATTTTTACCATTTAATCCAATAGTGGTCGATGGAATTAATTTCACTTTGAAATTGGCCTTAAACTAGTGTCAATCTTTTGATACTTATTGTTTCATAAAAACACGCTATTTGCTCTGACAGCGGGAATTAATTATTAAATTAATTAATAAAACTAATATGTTTTGAATTTTGTAAAATAGACATCATTTTTGAATTCGGAATATCAAATATAGCTTATGGTGAAGTTTTGGTATTTTTCTGAAAAACATCAATTTTTGATGAATAGTGAAACCACTAAGTGGTACTTATAAAAACTGATTTTCCATTTAAATAAAATTTTTCCATCATTTTGTGTTGAATTTCAAAAATCCGACATACATGGTTGTCATTAAGAAGTAAAATGTGGTTCAATCGGATTAAAATATTTTTTTGGTGAATAGTAACTTATTAAGTTTTTAATCGCGATTAGAGGTAATTAGTGTAGTTTAAGGTAAGAATAATGTTTTAATAAAATGAAATGTCCTAGACACATGTCCTACCCTCATTGTATGTGTCATGGCCGACCAAGACAATCCATGGGTCAACTTTGGGACCCCATGGAGCCACTTTGGTTGGAAAATGACACAAATACCATTTTATTTAATGTTAAAGTAAAAAATGACACAAACATGAGATGTTTTACTAAAACAATTTTTACATGTGGTTATACAAATCATATTTTTGACAATAAATAGTCATTGGAAATCTAAAAAGATTTCCTACATCATAGTATTTTTTTTATAATTTTTAGACGTTAAATAAATTAAATTATTTATGACATCATGATGATGCAGCGATGACCTCATTATTTAATGATTTAAATAAAATGGAAAGATAATGTAATATCTAAGACCTACACATGTCCAAAACCTATTGGATGATTGTATTTCAAAGCCTTATCACCTTATCCTCGAATTATATCAATATGGGACCTCTTAAATCCGAATATCATTTTAAAATAAAGTGACTTTTCTTTACTTTCCAAGAGTGCCCCTCCTCTCCTCTTATAAAAGGCCCCCACCTCTACCTCCTTACCCACACTCCCAAAGCCTTTGGATCGGCCAACACCTGCCCATGTTGTCTATCCACTTCCCTATATTACTCCTTGAAGCCTCACTTTGGGTAGAAGTCTTCTCAAGGAAGCCTTTGAGCTCAAACCAAAGGGAGTTACCCGATTTTAAGGTAATGTCTTCACTTGAGTCCTTTTGTTTTATTTTGATTCTCCAACCCCCTAAACTCTTTTTTATAATTTATTTTCTAACAAATAAAGTATCATAAATATACTAGGATGTTGTTATAAGAATTATTCTAGCTACACTTTCACACACCTACATCTAATGGTAAAAGAACATACAGTTTCTGTGGATGACGAATTTCAGCCTCCCGAAACGATGATTGTTCAACATTATTTTAACACCTTCAAAGGTGGCCATTAATATGACACTATATTTATATATGATATATAATATGTTTATGTTTTCCTTAAGCTTCTGTATTTTTTATTTTGGGAATACCTTTATGGTTTCCATTATTGGTAAACACGATATCTTTATTTAAGGAAGTGCGGACTACCGCCCCCTCAAAGTGATGTGATTCGTTAATGCCATATGTGGGACGTATAAAGGATGTCTTTAATGATATTATATATGATACCATACTGGAATTAAAATACTATTATGTATCATTATGTTTTAATTCCATTAAATATGAAATATAAATGGAAGTAGCGTTCATGCGTACGTACGGCTTACCGTCTCCATGAACGGTAAATTTCATTTCTTATCTCAAAATGTTATGTAATATTATATGTACATATATATAATGTATATATATGTAATATATTACATCTAAATTAGGGATATCATTCTGGAATTATAACATATATATATATCTCATTTTGTTTTAATTCCCTTAATATAAAAAAAACGAAAGTAGCGTTCATGCGTACGTACGGCCTACCATCTCCATGAACGGTGCTTTTAATTTTTATTTCCAAATGATATGGAATAGTATAAAATGAATATATAATGGATATATATGATATTAAAAACATCAATACTATTCTGGATATGATGTACCTATAACTAAATGGGAAATTATTTTCCAACAAGTTCAATTTTTGACTCATGTACCAAACATCGACAAAAACCTCTGATATGAACTAACATTATTAAACAATTATTTTAACATTATAATATGTGACATGAACTGAATAATAATCTCTAATGGAGGTACTTAGGCAATTATTAATTGCCAAAGTTTATTATTCAAGAATATAAAGAAACGAACAAGACAAGTTGGACTTGAGGTAAGGGATCCTACTCCTCTCTTTTTAGGTATACTCTTTTATGTCATTCCTTCTAAGCTCATTTTTCTTGTAATTGGGATGTTCTTTTATATTAATCTTACTGTAATTTTTATGTTCATATGATTAGAGACCTTATTCTCTCTCATCAATCCATTTTGGATGTTTTGAGTGGCGCCGTTAGGCTGCCGAATTTTTGTATGAGATCTAACCCCTCTCTTTCTCTTTAAGTACTCTCCTTTATGTCACTTCTTTTAAGCTCCTCTTTGTTATGATGGGGGATGTACTTTTATATTCCTCTTGATTTAAATTTTATTGTAATGTGATGAGATACCCTATTTGATCTCATCAATCCATTTTCAGATGTTTTAAGTGGCGCCGTAAGGCTGCCGAGTTTTCGTAAGGGATTTTTCATCTCACTTTTATTCTCGTGAGATTTATGCTACATTTGCGACAATTTCCTTTGAGTGGTGATGTAATGACCATTATTTTACTCATTGTGTAATATTCTTTCATTTATGAGTATTTACATCAATTTTGTATTTTCCTTCTTTCATGGGGCATATGTTTCGAAAGATACCCATGTCGGTAAGGGAACCTTTCACCCTCCTCTTTTTAAAAGAATAATTTTTTTATGTCTTCCAATTCGCATAATATTATTTTGGGATATGTTCTTCTATATCCTTATTGATGTAAATTTTATGTCCAAGTTATGAGTTACCCATTTTATCTCTCATCAACTTTTTTTCTGAATTTTGATGTGACACCGTTAGGATGTCTAATATTTGCAAGGGAACTTCTTAACCCAATTTCGATTCTTTGGGATAAACTTGTACACCTTGAATATGCCGTTCTATGATTATGTGTGAATTTCCTCTGATTGTTTTACACTTAATACCCACTTATATTTTGTGTATTCGTTTGTCACACATAGTTATGTAACTGATTTATCCTTAATCCAAGGATACCGTCTTTGTATGGGACTTCGTCTTAATCTTCTTTTATTGAGGCATATTTTGTTTTATACACAACTTTCTTTTATACGGTGTATAAACCCCGTTGACTTTTATGTTTATACAAAAGGAATATTTTTATACGAAAAGTTTTACTAAATGACAAAAGGGAATTTTTTTGTCGTACGTATGCGGCGACAACGACTCCTCCTCCGCCGTGACCATTATTTGAGTTTCAGCTTCCTCTACAAGCCATACCTTCTTTTTAAAAGAAAAATAAATAGCATGTTTTACTTGTCTTTTATTTTGGCATTGAAAATGGTTTTCATAATGTATTTATATCAATGTGTTGTATTGATATCTTGTTATTGAAAGGTGGAAATGTTATGTTTCCTTTATGCATGTTTTATGTGATAAGATTATGTTATGGTTCTTGGGCATTGTTATGATGACGGGTGGTTCCGTGATAAACTAAGGGCGGGTGAGCCCGATATAGCTCTCCAATTCATTGGGTAACGTGAAGGATTGAAACGTTAAGGTTTCTCCGAAGAGATTTAGGGAATATACTGTGATTGGTATTCCAAACGTAACCAAGAGGGTTACTCCCTATGTAAGAATGTTATGAATGCCTCATGTTACCTTTATGTCTTATGATTTCTATGATTTATTCATGGTTTGATGAGGTATGTTAAAGTGCCTATGTTTTATGAGTAAAGTATGATGTCATTCTTATGTATATATGAACTCATGTTTCCTTTCCATATTTTTATAACCCTTACTGAGATTTTTATGCTCATCCCATGTTTTTGAAATGTTTTTCACAGGTCAAGGGAAAGGTACATGATGTGATGATAGTGTCAAGGATGTGTCAAGAAAGGATCCGTATTTTATTTTAAATATGTGTCCATTGATGGGAAGAATGAATATTGTCTTTTATGTAACCACTTTGTTTAAATGTGGAATGTAATGTAAGTTTCATGATCTAATTCTCTAAAACTCTAAACCTGAAAAGATCCTCAATGTGAATTATTCATTTAATTCAATATTAAGTAAGGTTTAAGGCTGGGTCCATATATGAGACGCCACTTGTATCAATGTCTTGAATTGATGCACATGAAATCACTAAACCTAAAAGCAGGATATTAAAAACATGTAAAGATATTATACTGAAAATTGTGTAAAACACATACCCCATGCATGCAAGATCTTACTTTTTCACACAAAAACGTCCTTTTCGCACAAGATCATCTACTGGTGTGCAATATTTTCTTTGGCATGCAAGATTTTATTTTAATGAAAAAATATCTTACAAAAACTACAACCTTTATGCACATTCTCTACTTTTAGGTGTGTCTTTAACTTTTCCATGAAACTTTTATGTTTTCACGTGCCTCCATTTTCATGCAATATTGATGCACAACAGAGCCCAGATCTTCTCTAAGTCATCAGCCATTTTGAATAAGAGGGTCACCACTTATTTATTGGTATTTTTTACCCCCGTTCACAAAACCCAAAGTTTCTTGTAAAAAATATCATTCTACGCACAACGATTTTTGCGGAAGAACCATTTTGAATGCACATCTTCAGATTTTTTGTGCACTTCATGCCTTTGACATTTTTCGATGATATGATCCTAAATCACAATTTTTGTGTAAATTCCAACCTTATTTTACAATTTCATGAAAAGGAAATTTAGTGAAAATTCTATGTTTTTCGCGCATCACTTCCAAATTTCACGCATATTCCTTTTCTAAAACTACATCTCTACATTTTCCAATTTTCAGACATAAAAATTTGGCTAACACTGGAAAATAGCACCACCTTCAATATTGTTACCTGATTGAACTGTATGATCCCTTCCCTATAAAACATTTTGAAATTCTAATGAAGGTTGATAATAAACACAAACCATACTCAATTTCCAGCATCATTAATGGTTCTATAAATCTATCCCTTTGTGTTTGTTGGAAATATCAATAAGAATTCAATAGATCACCAACCAATATAAAAAACTAATAAAATTGAGTTTAATCAGCTGACACTCTAATTCAACGTGAGCGGTTCTCGGTGTAGAAAAAAAGAGGGGATGACTGAATTCGTTTCTCATTTTTTCGAATTCTTAAAACAAACCCACTATATTCTCTTACTATTTCATAGAAGAATTACATGTTCTGAGTGAATTCATTCTCCTCTAAGTACTGGATTCTCATCATGTCACATAAGAAATAAATTTCCACTACATGTAATGAATTTATCTTTCTCCCCCATTTAAAATAAACCCAAATATTGGTATTCGTTCATTTTACAACTCAAAACACACTCCCTTGGATAGTATCTCCACCATAGACATGCATCACATCAAATAACAGATTCAGAAAGGATAAAATAATTATAGAGATGGGGAAAATGTAGCCTCATCATGCACTAGGAGGTGGCTGAACACCGAGGATCCACATATGTTTCTCAAACACAGCCGTTGACATGTGCTTGTTCATAATGTCATCAACTTTCTCATCTGTTCCCACATGTTCCATGTTTATAATTCCTTATTTAACTTTTTCCCTTGATAATGATATATCTGATTTCAATATGATTGGTTTGATAATGATGTACATGATTTTTTGTATGATCAGTTTCTCTATTTCTATCAATGTAAATCACCATTGGTTGTTTTACCTCCGCACCGATGTTAGTTAGTTATTCCTTCATCCAGAGTAATTGAGTTCATGACTTTGTAGCAGATATATCTTCTCCATAGGATGTACTATGATAAGAACATTATTTTTTATTTCATAGCCAACCCATACATTTATGCCCATTATAGAATGCTCCACCACTGATAGATTTTCTGTCGACTACAACCCCAGTCCATTCTGCATCAAAAAATGAAGATTATTCATTATCATTTCATGCAGTACATTATAATCCATAATTTTTGGTACCATTAATGTACCTAAATATTCTTTTAATAGCCTCCCTATGTTCATCATTTAGATTACTTTAAATGTGGGCGGCTAAACATGTTGCAAAGACAATACTTATTCGTGTTGTTGTTAGGTACAGTAAGCTTCCAATGATTCTCCTATACATTTTGGGATCCACAGACATCTCATCCTCATGATTTTCAAGATTTGTTACAACTAAAATTGAGTCCCCATTGGTTTGGAATATTTATTATTAAATTTCTTCAATAGCTCCGTGTCATAATTTTCTAGAAAAATGAAAATGTAATCTTTCTTCCAATTCACATCCATCCCAAAGAAGTATGTGAGCTTTCAGATTAAATACATTTCAAATTTTGACATCATGTGATAAGAAAATTATTCAGCTGATCCCTTCTTACAACTAAAATTGAGTCCCCATTGGTTTGGAATATTTATTATTAAATTTCTTCAATAGCTCCGTGTCATAATTTTCTAGAAAAATGAAAATGTAATCTTTCTTCCAATTCACATCCATCCCAAAGAAGTATGTGAGATTTCAGATTAAATACATTTCAAATTTTGACATCATGTGATTAGAAAATTATTCAGCTGATCCCTGCCTACTACCGCCAATGATAATATCATGCACATAAATTAGCACCATGAACTGATCTTTTGGAGAAATATTCTGATAGAAATTGTGGTCTACTACTCTTTTTTTAATTCTAGTATCTTGAACTAAGAATATAGCCAGAAATACCTTGCTCATGGGGCCTACTTTATACCATACATGTTCTTATTTAGTTTCCAAATCATTGTTTCATCATTAACAAGAAATGACCCCACATGTTTTTAATGTATACTTCTTCTTCCAAGACTCCATTTAAGAATGATGTATTGACTTCCATTCGATACACATAATATTCTCAATGGATTTCCATTCCAAGAAATATCCCACTTGACTATAGAATTGATAATAGAGAAAAATTATCATTGAAATCAATGCCTTCAATGTTTGAATATCCTTTACAGTCCAAATGCACCTTATATCTGATCACATTTTCATGCTTGTCAAATATTTTCTTGAAAATCCACTTCATAACAATCACATTGTGACCTTCAAGTCTCATGACATGATCCAATGTCTGATTTTTCTCAATATAATCTAACTCTACATTCACTTAATTCAACCAAGACTCATCCTTGGAAGCATCATCAAATGAGGATGGTTCTACAACTGATAGAAATGCTTATTGTGAATTATTCCTCATTGTCCTTGTCTGTGTGGGTGCATTTTATTCCTCGATAATATTGGACTAATCAACATAATCCCTTCGATACCTCCTTTTAGATTCAACCAAATTCTTTCCATCCATGGTTTCCTCTTCAGATTCTTCTTATAATCCAACATCATTATGTAGATCCTGATAATTTTTTACACCTTCCCCTATTTCTATATTTTAATATTCTCCGTGTTCACAATCTTCATAATATTCTATCACATTATCATATAAATTCCTCAAAGAATTTGTGTTTTCTCTTTAATGATCATAAAATCTCTTCATTCCATAATCCTTCATAGAATATTGTTGAAACACTTACAGGCATTGCTTTTTATTGAGTATCCAGGGAAACTTCTTTCATCTTCAATATCCCCATACTTCCCTTGATTTCCTTCATTTTTTATGATGAATAATTTACCTCAAAAAACACAAATGTATTTCAATGATGGATTCCTTACATTATATAATTCATATTAAGTCTTCTTATTAACCATATAAAGCCCTGTAAGATTATGAATATAAACTTTAGGTTGAATCCCATGTTTCTAGTAATGTCGAGGAATGTGACTCTCAATCCCCATAGTTCTTTCCATGTTGTTCACCTGCCAATTCATACACACAAAAATCCATTTTTCTATGGACTTCACACTATAGATACTTCCTGACGTCTCCCATGCTTCTCCTAGTAATTTTTAAACTCAATGGACGTGTATTCCCATCCACAATCAGATCACATCACCTTGATTGTTCTCCCAACATCATTCGTGGTGATTTGATGATATGTTTTAATGCAGTCAAGCACTTTTTTTTTCTTGGGTATAACCATTACACATGCCATTATATTGTAATCATATATGAAAATAATAAAGTACCTTTCTCTATGATTTCTAGAAACATTTATCGTACCACATAAATTTGTACGAATGAGATCAAGAATATGAGATTCCCTTTTCTTCTTTGAATGATATAAACTACATACCAGAATCCCCCAAATGCATGCATCACAAGACTTTTAACATTCACAGATAATGGTTAGAATATCAATAAAATTATTCAGTTTTCATATCTTATTCTTCTCTTGTTGATTGACATTCCCCAATCTCTGATTCCATGGGTTTTTTTATTCTTTAATAGTCATGTAGAAAATATTTTTTTTATGATTAACCTGATACGAATTTCCTTTCATTCTACATCCTTTTATAAGTGAATTTACTATCTTTACCTTCATAGGGTTGCCTTTATGATTGAATGTAACTATAAGTACTATGTCACAGAGTTTACTCACACTTAGGAGATTATGAAGTGGGCCGTTGACAAAAAGGACTTCAGTTTTCCTTATCACTCCATTATCTAGTTCAACACTTCAACTTGCTTTGATTTTCAGAGCTCCATCATTATGAAATTATACTATTCCATCAGCCGTCCTCTTAAAATTCAATAACAAGTCCATATTACCTATCATATGGGATAAATAACCACTATCAAGAATCCATGTGTTTTTTCTTTTTGTATCTTTGAGGGATACCTCTGAAAGGTAGGATTTCTCAATTTTCTTCTTTTCATTCCACAAGATATTTGACTGAGTGGAGGGTTCTGATGACCATTCAAATCTCTCTTCCATATACATGGGTTATTCATAGTAAAAATCTTCTTCCAAAAGAGGATAAATTTTTTAAAGAGAAACACTGTCTTGTTGATGAGCATTGACTTTTCTTGGACTTTGGTATGAGTTTTCCATGTCACTCTTCTGTCTATAATAAATGGTTTTGTTTCCAATGATAGAACAAAAAAATCCATAGAAATTGTTTCTTATGTAAATAGTCGGATATGAATTTTTCCTCCTCTGTTGAACTCCAATATCTCCCCCATTTAGATAGATCCTTTCCTCTTCACAATATGACATAATATGACCTAGATATCCATTGAACTGACACTTTATGAGAGGAAATGATTTCTCATTTCTATTTGTCCACATGAATTATTTCATAAGAGATATGTTTGACTATCATTTATTCTGGTAAGGTCAAAGATAGCCTTTGATTCTCTTTCCAGTTTTATTTAACAATCTCTTTTTCATCTCTTCTACAGATTTGACAAAATTATAAACTTTCAGCCTGCCTATATTCTAGTCCACTTAATTTGCAACATTTTTTGTTTCAGCATCACAACTGATTCCATTGTTTACCATGCGTGCCAGTCTCTAATCACTGAAAATATTTCAACTACATTAGAACCTCATTTTTTTCTTCTTCAGCTCAGCATCTAAGAACCTACCAAATTGTATATTCTTATTTTATTATTTAAATCTTGATTCACATTTTATCACATTCCAATGACTAAATTTTTTTCTTAGAGTCCCCCAATAGTTTTTTGACTTATCCTTCAGTATCACGGTTTTTTTAGTGTTTAACTTTTCTAGTTTTTCCATTCCAAGCTTTAGTTCAACAACATCATCTATCCTTTTAAATATAGATGACTATACTTTCACCAGTTCTACCAATCATTCAATTTCAGCTTCAAGATGATCAACATATTATGATGATTCTATCACCATTTCATTCCACATAGTGGATCACTTACACTTATTCTCAATCTTACCAAAAGATTCCTTAAGCTCTAACTTGGGATAGTCATTATTTTTTAACTTGTTATCTCAATATTTATGTGTTGTTGGTTCATATTTTTCAATAGTAACCATCATTCCGGAATGGTTTCCAGTTTTAAATTATGGTCCTTCTTCTTCACATAATTCATTACCATAATCTTACTCTTCCCAAAAAACTATTCTTTTATACATTATTTATATATTTTAAGACTCCCCTTTTAAAAATTATTTTATGAGTCTTCTCAATGTGTTCACTACCACTTTATTCTTCTTTGACCATTCTTGAGCACTGAGAAGCAATGTGACCAACTTTTCCTCAACCAAACTGAGAAAGACGTAACTTCCATTTTAAATTTCCATTTTCCATTCTGGAACATCATGGAAATGAGAGAAATTGTTTTTATTCATCGTCTTCACCAATACCATATTTTAATATTTTCAATTTTCTGTGGCTTTTATTTCCATTTCCTTTCTCCGTCGAGTCATAGCATCTTCTGGCTTGACTCCCATTTCATATGCCACTATGCTGCTCAGCTAGTCATCTATAAAATGTTTGGAATGATATCTTTCCTCAAGGTATAACAACATTGAAATATAAATGTGTGTAAGTATTCTCAGTATTTTCATTAAAATATCAATGTCTTCGATTTCATTTCCTAGCCCTAGATTTTCACAAACCACTTTAGTAATTCTATTGAAGGAGTATGAATTCTTATCAGGATGCATCTTCATACCATCAAACCTATTGTGCAAGAGTTGTAGTTTCAGCTCCAATACATTTTTATCTCCTCCATAAATATTTTTAATTTTATCCCACATGGTCTTTACTAAGGTGAAACTCATTAAAATTAGATAGATCTGATCTGAAAGGGCTATAGTGAGATCTTTCTGCACCTTAGTATCTACGTAAAGAATTTTCTTATCTATATCATTCCTAGTCATCCATGTTGGATCTATGACCTGTATTACTTTCATAGTAGAAAATAAGACATCTATTACAAGAGTTCTTAGACATGATCTCATTCTATTTTTTCAGATATGAAAATTCATTCCATCGAAGAGGGGGACTCCCCTGACATTGGATGAATTCTCAATAATAGTATAAGTTAGATCAAACACCATTTACCTAGATTTGATACCACTTGAAGGACCCTAGAAAACCTTGAGAGGGGACGGGTCAATAAGGGTGTCAACGTTTTCTTATCAATGATGTGGATATTTTTCCCATGTTGGTGATACCTTATTAAATCTTTCTGTCAAAAGAAAGTAAGGAGATGACACATCACTTTTACTTGGTTCAACACAAAGGGCTACATCCAAGGAGTATACACCGCCAATGTGTAGGTTGTACCTAAATCCACTAATCATTACTAGTTTATAGAATATAATGTATGGCTATAGACACTTTGTGCTAGGCACACTGCCTTTACAATGGTTCAGGGATAGCCCATTTCTTCCCTTAGATCACTTCTCTAAACTTCCCCTAGCTCACTAACATAAGATAAGTCTAACTATGTTTATTAACCTGAAGGTTGTTTCAATAGATTTTCATTAGAGTCTTTGTATTTTCTTAGCATGAGACACCGCTTTCATCGAAGACCTTAATTGATTCACTTGGAAGCATTGAACAAACAAACCGGATATTCAAAATAACAAAACAACATATATTGGAAATTGCGCACAACACCTACCTTGTACACGCATGATCATACATTTATGCTGAATATTTTTTTCACTCAATATCCACTATTGGATGGGAATTTTTTTCTTTTACGCACAATATTTTAGTTTTTTGTGTAAATTTTTTGTTCCACTACAAACATTATACCCATCCTCAACATTTACATGAAACAGTAACTTTTCTGCGCAACTCTTACATTTACGCCCAACTATATTTTCATGAAAATTTTACGCACATCAAAGCTTAGATCTTCTCTATGTATTCAGCCAAAAAATGATGGGTGTCACCTTTTATTTTAATGTTTTTTCAACCCCCGCATGAAAAACACACCATGCCATGAAAAAACACCAATTCTGAGTGCAACGATTTTTTCTTAAGAACCATTTTGCATGCACATCACTATATTTTTCACGCACTTCATGCCTTTTCCATTTCCAGAATCGGTCATGGTTCCAAGATTCTCCCCCTAGGGTTTGTTCGAAATCTATAGATAAATTCAAAGGATCCCTAGCCACTCTCAAAACTTGATACAAAATAGTCAACTCTACCAACACTCTAAATCGAAGTTAGTAGTTCTTAGTGTAAAAAAAAGAGGGGATGCTTGAATTGGGTTCCCAGGTTACATATTCATAACAAGGTTTATTAATATTGATAATTATTCTAACTCATGGGGATTTTTTTTTATTTACTATATTATTAGAGATAACATGAATAAAATTTCATTATTTTATAGATATTATGATAATTTTTTTTATTGGATTCAGTCATGAAAAACTCAATTTGTAATAGGAGATGAAATATTATTGGACACTGATAATAAAATTATTCTAATGGATGATATGTCTCCCAATTCTAATCATTCATCTATTAATGCATGCTATTGTAAACCCATTCAAATTTAGGAGTTTTAAATTGGTACATAAGATTACGACTAGTAATTCAGAAATATTTAATCATGATAAGATATATATATGAGAGTATACCTATTTCTTGATACATCCATTTTCATTGTAATAGTCAAAACTTTGATGTAGAAATTATTTATGGGTGGATGTATCCCATAGAGATTTTAGTATGTATTCTCCATTAAATAAAACCTTTATTTATGATATATCAAGATACAAAAAAATAATATATTATGAATTAATAATAATAATAATAAATTGAATGATATTATAATTTATATAAATAAAAAAAATGATAAAATAAAAAAACTTAAAATTAAAAGGAAACTATTTTACAAATGATAATTTCATTAATTATAGGAAACAATTATTTTGGATTACATATTTTTTATAAAAATTATACTTCTGAATAAACAATATCAATAAAATTAATTGATTAAATTATGGAATTCATAATTGGGGAAATAATATCATCCATAAAGTTATTAGAAAATTATAATTTCGACTAATATAATAATTCATGGCTAAATAGAAATGGTTTTTTGAATACCATTATTAATATATGTATTATTTAAAAAATAAATTTCCCTTTTTTGGATAATTAAATCTATAGAAAATTATTTTATAGTTGTGTAAAAAATAATTAATCACTCACGAATTGATTATAAATTATCTATACAGAAATATGAAATAATGTCACGGAAATGAATTGTTTTCATAATACTATTTTTATAAGAATAACCTACTTTTCTCATAATTAATTAAATAACTCACAATAGAATAATGAATTACAGAAATATTATTGAGAATATATGTAGCATCCCCGACCTGAACAACCGCCCAAATAGTGATAATGGTCTAGTTCTACTGTCATTATGTGTACTTCCCTAAACACCAAAGGCTACTGAAAAGTATTGAGGGTGTAATAAAATATTGTTGGGTGGATATACCCTCTTGGAATAGATAATATATTGGTTCGAGTATAATAATAACATGTAGTGGAAATTAATGACTCATCAGACTCAAACTAGACTGGTAGAGAGAATGAACATCCAATATCAAGGAACAAAGGAAGCGATAAATAAATAGAAACAAAATCATAAATTAAGAAGATTTTCATGACAAAGACCACTTATAAACACTACTAAAACAAAGAAGGCATGCATCCATTGAAGAAAATATATGTCAATACACAATGGGTTCCCATGGATAACCACTTTATATTCCTATATATTTTCATGCTAAAATAAAAAGAACATTTAACAAAATCTAGCTAGGCATGACTAAAAAGTCTATGAAAATCTCCATGCCAAACTATACTACGCTTAACATCCTCAAGCAAACCCTTTACATGTATGTAAATTTATATAGTCTACACACGTCTTAAAGGTCCCATGAAGGGTCGGAGACGAATCTCAGTAGGATACCACCCAATGGTGGATACATAGTATACATGTTTAATCTAAAATTATTCTATTATTAATTTAAAGAGTATGATGCAGTAAATAAACACAACCTCCATAGGTTCTTAGCCGCCACCAGGGAGTGTCACCAGCTTTTTCCAACACTGGAATCTCTGAAGGAAAGAGATTCCTTGTCCCATGGAACAAGGTACCAATATAGTAACATTTTTCTATTGAATCATAACGATCCACCTGAATCATATATCCTTATACCATATGCCTCTTCACATCTCATGTCTCAATGTAACAAAATCCTGAAGTCATGACCAAAAAATGTATCTCGATCCCGAGGACCCATACTAGAATACTCATGTCATACCATGGCATGAAAACTTGAGGAAAAAAGATGTATATCCTCCAATAAAATAATCAATCCCATATCCTCAATCACAGTGAGCCTTTTCCGCCAAGTTGATAGCCTCATTATTACCAAAAAAAGGCTCCTCACCTTCTACGTGGCTTTCTAAAGTATGCACCCCAAACCATAAATACTTAAACTACAACTAAAGAGGTCCTCAACCAATATGAGTGGTCAAAACAACATCATCATGTATTGAACCTATGTGAAAATTACTCAATCGGTTCATTGGCCTTCACATGTGAGTGGAAATCCCTAAATGAATATTCCAATCCATAACTATCTCTTGAACCTCATTCTCCTATGCCCCTATTACTCAAAATCGACGGCCTTGTCATCCCAATATCACGGCCCATTCCCAACCTAACCACCTAACCACCTCTACCGACATCCACGAAGCCCAATCTAGATTTCCATTCTATCCCAATACATCATGGACAATGCCCATCACGACCCTGTGGGTCTTATCACATGAAATTAAGCAATTACATATATATTTAATTCACACAATTTCCATTATTAAATAAATTAAATTTAATAAGATTTAATTGCAAAAAATATTCTATATAACATGGTTTTATGGACGTCTTGAATGACTATAATTCATTTAATCAATCCATATTAGATTAAACAAATCATTTCAATGAAAAAAAATCAATCTAAATGTTTTTCGTTACCCTGGAGATATATCCCAAGGGTGAATGACTTATAACTCAGCCATGCTAAAGATAAATAGGTATTGAGAATGCTCAATATCATCCCATGGGTCTCAAGATCATTTCAATATGAAATAATAGATATAACAGGGTCTCCATCAAACTAACCAAAAATGTGCCAACGGCCGTGCCACCCGTAAGTCTGTAAGAATACAAAACAATGTATAATCCACCTACATTATACTATTACATGTAGGAACATATGATATCGATGTCCAATTTGAAGATAAGTGATGTAGATCTACGTTTCCATTTAAAACCCCCGGAACGGGCTCAGACAGAAATAGTAGTTTGTAAGATAAAGGATCAATGAAGAAGAGGTATGCGTGGGGTTAGCCGTACTTAGGAAATCATATAGATTTTAATGGATTGAAGAATAGATACCCATTGGTGACGATAGATCAAAGAGGAGAAATGGTATTCCCACCCCTATTGTGTGTGCAACCATAATGTAGAGGAATAAAGGGTGAAAATAAGAAATAAGGAAATAAGATAAAATGCTAATTTTTCCTTCTTTAATGGGCTGCACGGTTTACCCACACAATTTACTAAACCATATGGAAACTGTGTGGAAGACACTACCAAGGTATTTAGGTCTGCATGCAACCCCATAGGGTTGAAAAAACCTTGTGTAAACATGCACATATCTCTTGAACCTTTTTAATGAGCTCGCGTGGTCGTGAACCTCCAGTCACATGGTTTCCATAATTCACGTGCCTTGACCTGCTTCCCAAAAACAAGGTCTTCAGAACATTGATGCTCCCAAAACCATTGGGAAAACTCTTGTCACTCTCCAATCCTATGAACCAACCCAAAAATACAATTTATGTCTAATATAAATCTTGTAATTGAATTCCAATTATCTAATCAAAATTTAGATTATACACTAATTGAAAAATTAAAACCAGACAGGGATTTTTACCCTTTCTAGAAACTGGGTCATTATAGTCTCCCCATATCAACATAGCTCGTCCCCAATAAATAAAATAAAATATATAGTCAGTTCAAAACAAACTAATTATGTCTAAACAACTAAAACTACCTTGGTCTCAATGGTATAGGTCAACATCCCCATGGAGGGTTCCAAACCATAGGAATTTCCAAACATGTTCAATCTTTTCCCAGAGCCCAAATATATCAAGGTATAATGACCTAATTCTGGAACCATGGTCCTCCCATGAAACTTTTTCACTAACACACATCATGAGGTGCTCCCATGTCACTCTAAACAAAAAATCACATCCCATTTTATGTTAGTTCCCAGCCTGAGCCCTTGGAATGGATGAAACAATGAGGTCCTGCATCCCATGGATGATAAAAAAAACATAGTGGATATCACCTAAATCACAAACTCGCATCCTTAATTCATCATTTCCCAGGGCACCTCATGTAACCCACATACCTCGGATGCCCTGATCCATATGCACCTTAAAGCATGTATCCAATGATCTACCTAATTCCAAGTACCTAATATATATATAACGGACCCAAGAAGATGAAAAACCACTTACTATCTCCTAGTCAGTCCATATACATCATGTGCCCATTGGTCACTCAAAAATGACATGCCTTAACATGCCATTCCAAAACCAACATGCCCTAACAGGCCATGTCAAAGAATAGAAAAACAAAACTATGGCCACACATGTGAAATAATTCTACCCCTCATTGAATATCCAATATTTTAAACCATTGGAAGTTCCACATCATGAACCTAGCTTCACACATGGCTACCTAAATCCTAACCTCCCATCAGTGCTACACCAGCCACTATCCACTGACCCCACACCTAGGTCACACTATCTTTTCCACGTCATCCTTGTGTAGATGAAACTCAGCTACCCAAAAAAGGTACCATTATTGAACTGATATTTAAATGATTTTATTTCTTTGGTCCCTAAATGAAAGTATCTTGAGAAGCCTCTTAGTAGAATATCATGAATGATCGACCTACCCATATGCCCGACACACCTTTGGAGGTTTATCATACTTAGACTGTACATGCCCTGATTACCTAAAATTGACAAAAACTACTACCTAAGTAACATGATGTGCTATAGCTATTTCTTTACCCTAATATCCCCACTAAAAATAATTCCAACACCATTTCCATCTATCTGAACCGTCATCCGAAGCCTCCACTAAGGTCAAATGGGACATTTCAGTCAGGTTTTCCTCAGCTACGAGCATGTGATTCATAGCCTCTAACAATTAGGTAAGCATAATGATTTTAAACTGAACCCGAATGGTGTTACATAAGCAATCTTAAATGTGCCTCACCCTTGACAAGTCATATCTTACAATACCTGGTGAAAATCATGGCAACTCACTGAATGTAACTGCATTGTCCATGACAGACATGTCACCCTACTGAAGGCTCAAGAAGTCACGAGCCCTCTCTGCCCTCAATATCTCAGGGTAAAAGTCTTCAAAAAATTCATCCTTGATGTAATTCTTGGACATTCCCAAGTGTCTGCGAGCCTAAACATGAACATCCCACCAGGGCAAAACTGTTTCTCTGAGCATATTTGTCACCAACTAGACTATCCACCCTATATGCATCTGGAGCTTCTCAAAGTTCTTTTGAATTCTTTCTATCTTGTTCTATGCCACCTGTGGACCTCCCTGGAATTGGAAGATTGGAGCGTACTATGATTGGAACTCTTGAGTTAGATAGGCCATAGAGGGCCCTACTCCTTGAGGACCTATGTTGATTCTGTAGAAAACATGCACCAGTCTGTATCAGAGTTTCTTGTCGAGCCATGACCCGAACACTGTCAAGCCCAGAAGAAGTCCGGACTACAATAGATCGTGATCATAATCATATCCATGAGCCTGTACTTGTGTCTTAGGATCTACCAGACTCATAGGGGTATCAACCTGATCATGATCATGTGGCACCATATCATCACCTCCCGGATGCTCTATCTAAGTTATTTATGTGGAACCCACTGAAGACAATAAATGTTCACACAACCCATATATGTATATAAATCAATGATTTGTAATTTTATAGATAGGTTGAACATAACAAATACCCTTACTCTCCCCAACCACAACCATGCCCCGTGGCATCCTGGCCTCAAGGACTCCTTACCTTCCCATAACAAATCCATGTATAATAATATCCCCAGGCCATGCCCATCCCCGAAAACAAACATTTCATGAAATCGATGACCTAGTCACCCAATTCAGGTGATCAAAGTTACCTCTTCCTTAGTACCTTCATAATCCTATGAGAGGGAGGCTGAATTTTCCTCCGACATGAAATTTCACACATATATATAAAGCATATAAAATCAAACATCACATTTAAAATGAATTTAAAGCCTAACATTTGGCATTTCATCATGGAATATGAATTTTCTCACATAGCATTATAACATCATAAGGTAAACGTGCATGTATGAAATTGAAATACCCTAATAATATGCCTATAAATTGCCAAACCACCACACCTTGCCTTGTTGGGCCAAGGATTAATTATCCCTTAGCACACCTAGTCAAGGGTCACATATCACAACCAATAATCATAAAAAAAAATGTGACCCACCAATGTGTAAATAATATATTTTATAATCTGAGAAAAATGAAAATAGTATAAATCATCAAAGGTAACTCAATCCATCCCTTGTACATGGGGTTGTTGGCACCCAATAATGAGTTAAAAATAAAATTCCCATAATAATATATCTCCAGTATACCATAACCCCAAATATAAATACCCTGAAAATAGGAATAACAACTTCTCTAAGATCACATATAGTGTCCTTGACCTGAACAACAACTCAGATAGTGCTAACAGGTTAGGTGCCATTGGCCTCAGCTGCACTTCCCCGAATGGCAAAGGCTGCTGACTAGCAGTAAGGGAGTAAAGAATGTATAGTGGGAAGGATATACCCTATAGGAATAGATAATACATTCATTCAAGCATAATAATAAAATGCAGCAGAAATAAGTGACTCAGCAGACTCAGACAAGACCCACCGAGCCTAAGCACAACCAATATCAATAAATAGCAGAAGAAATAAATAAATATAAATAGCACCAGAATGTTAACAGATCAGCCTACTAAACACAACTTCTATGCACTACTAAAACTAATGAGGAATGTATCCATAGCGGGTCATACATGTCAATACCAAAGGGGATCCAATGTATAACCACTATGGATACATATATATAAGCATGCCGAAAGAGAAAGAATAATGATAAAAAACTGAAGCTTGGATGACCTCAAGGTTATGGAAATATCCATGCCAAACTATACTATGCTCCAGCTTCTGGAGCTGACTATTATATGTACGTTAAGCCATAATTTCTACAAGCATCCTGAATGCCCTGTTCATGGTTTGAGACTAATCATAGAAGTATACCACCAAATGGTGTGTACCTCGTATAAATATTTAAGATAATATTCATCTATATGTAATGTAATTATTGTGAGGTAATAACTAAAAACATCCTCTAATGGTGCTTAAAAACCACCAGGGAGTGTTACCTACTTCAGAAAATGTCAGAAACATAGAAGTTATGAGAGTCCTTGGCCCATGGCCCAAGGTGACCCTATAGTCACAATGTTATGGTGATCCTTCAAGATCAATCTCAATCATATATACCAGCTCCACGTTCCTCCAGAAACCCCATGTCCCAATGTACCGACGTCCTGAAGATACTCCCAAACACTAGTATCCTGATCCCAAAGACCCTTGCCTGAATGCTCAATTCGGGCCAGGGAATGAAAACCCGCTGAAAAATGTTTTCTATCCCCAAACATATATCATGGACCATGGAGTCAATCATGAATTGCCTTATCTCCTCTCCTGATATCCTAATTGATATGTTCTGAAGGCTCCTCACCTTCCATGAAGCGTTCTACGACAATCACCCTAAAACATAAATACCTAAACTGAAACTATTGGGGGCCTCTAACCACATGAGTGGTCAAAACAACCTCATCATAGAGTAAACCTATGTGCACACGACCCAATCATATCTTTGGCCATTACAGGTGAACAAAAATCCCTAAATAAAAAACATATGACACAATTATCTCCAACACCTCGTACTCTAGGGACCCTATTGCTGACAAACGGATGTCCTTCTCATCCAAAATCATAGTTCATTCCCTAACTAATGGCCTCTTCACCTCAACCAATGTCCAAGATTCCCAATCCAGATATTCATGGAAACCAAATACATCATAGTCCCCGCCCATCACGACCTCATGGGTCTCATCCCATGATATTCAATAATTAAAAATATACTTAATTCAAACTATTACCTTTAATAAAGCAATTAAATTTAATAATAATGAATTGAAAAAACTATTCAGTATAACAAATCAGTATGGAGGTCTTGAATTCCTTTAATTCATTTAATTATTCCAAATTAGATTAAAAAATCATTTCAAACCAAAACAATTAAATTTAAACTATTTTTTAACCCCTGACCAAAATACCCTAAAGCAAAATGTAATCTATCCCAGCCTAGCTCATGAAAAATAATGGTATTGGGCAATACCAACGACAACCCATGTGTCTCACTATCATTTCAGTATGAAACAATATATATAACTAGATCTCTCTCAAAATACCTAAAATGTGATAAAGGTCACACCACCCAAAAGACTACAAAACAAAAAACAAGGTATGTACCACCTACCTTAGACTCGTAGATATAGGCACATCCGATATCAAAGTCCAATTTGAAGTGGATTTGCATAGATCTGAGTATCCATTTAAAACCGTGGAATTTTCAATAATGGAAAAAGTGGTCTGTAAGATGAAGAATAAATGAAGAATAGGAGCCTTACTGAGGCCATCCTATAGCTTCCAAAGGATCAAAGAATGAACGACCAACAAAGAAGACGGATCTAGGAAGAGAAATGGGTAGCCTAACCACTACTATGTGTGCAACCAATAAGGAGGGGAAGAAAGCGTGAAAATAACAAATAAGGTTTTAAGGACAAATGGTAATTTTTAAATCATTTTTGGGCAACATAGTTTCATAAACCATGTGGAAGCTATGGATAATCCACTACCTAGGGATGCATGTCTGCATAGATACCCCACATTTTTTGAGAAACTGCGAGGAAACCATGCACAACTCCCTAATACTTTTGTAGTCAAGATCACACGAATGTGAGACTCTAGTTGCATGGTTTCCATAAGCAATGCTCCTGCACCTGCTTCCCAAAGACAAGACCATCAGGCTACTGACCCTCTAAAAATCATTCCAAAAACTCGAGGAACTCCCCTAGACTCCAAAAAAACACCAAAACACTATTTAAGTCCCCCAAACACTATTTTAATAGAATTCCGATCTGAAAAGAAAAAAATAGTAGAACCACTATTTTAAAAATTCAAACCTCTTAGGGATTTTAACCCATTCCAAAAACACGGGTCATTACAATAGATTCATTAAAATAAATTATCTTTATTCTAATATTTTTTACCTGGAATCTAGTTACAACAATGTTAATTTTATGCTTAAAAATATTTTCCCCAAAATGGTTTTTTTTGCTTTACTTTAGCTAATATTAAAATTAATTTTTCCAGCACGTGAAATTGAATCTTATAAAATAGTTTAAATATTTGTAATAATAAAATTCAATTAGTCTTACAAGTACCATTTAATTCTTATCCATAATGTATAGTTACCATTGAAAAACAACACAACAATAGTAAGGGTTATAAGGTTCTATGAATGGCCTAAACTACATGATATTGCCAAAAATATAAATAATATATATATAAATATTTTTGTTATGTCAATATAGACCATATGTTTTACATTATTCAATGCTATGTCCTTTTTAGGGAAATTTTCCCCAAAAATGAATTTATATTATTTGAATGATGAGTATATTCACAAAAGTTCCACCACTATCAATTATAAAAGGATCCTTTCACCCTACCACTTCATCAAATGCATTTAAAAACATATCTCAACAAATGTATATTAAAAAAATATCTAAAACTCTTAGAAAAATCCTAAATATTTTACAATCATCAATGGACCCCCCATTTAAGGCGAACACAACTTAATAATGGATCCATCCCACGAAAGAATGTGATTCCTTGTATTTAATTTTCTCATTTCAGTTTATTATTCAATATATTTCAAATAAATTATTCTCATTATGATATTATAAAATACATAAAATTAATGTTCATCGCTTTTATTATGTTAATTTTAAACCCATTATCTACCTTCATATTACACATTATAAAATAAATGAAACACCAGAAATGTTACAAGCATACCACCACCTCCTTGGATGATGTACATTAAATTTTATCAATTTCATTCATGAATATATATAAAAGATAAATTATATATATATATATATATATATATTATATTATAAAAAAATATTATTATATAAATATAAATAATTTTCTAGTTTCAGTATTCCTTAGAAAATAAAAATGGCACCCATGTTTACATGGGGACTAATGCCGCCACGAATTAAGTATTCAATCCCCATTGGTTACTAGAATAGATAGTAATAATAATAATTTTAATTAAATAATTTTATATTAATAACATGTTTATGTTTTTCGAATGTTAATATTGAAATTTTCATTCCCTAGTAAAATCAATTCATTTCATAGAATCAAAATTTAAATAAACATATATTTTTAACATTTCCTTGTGAATCAAAAAAATTAGATCCATAAAGTGTCCATGGATCTCCATAAAAATATAAAAAAAATATCAAAAATATTCATACAAACACTAGATATGTTGAATGTGTAGAAATTAAATGATTACCAAAGCTAGTTACCAAAATAGAGAAATAATGATGGAACTACAAAAAACTATTGTTAAATATTTGATTAAAATAATTAATAACATGTACTAAATAAACTTAAATGATTAATATAATTGTATAAACAATGAATTAGGTTCTAAATTAAATTATAAATTAATATATGTTTAATATAAGAGGTTATAATAGGTCTAATAAAGCGATATTTAAGGCCATTGTTTCTCATTTCAAACAACATTCTTTGTCACATGTTCTGAATCATGGACATATTTCCATCATATGGTGTGCATTATTTAAATTTGGAAAATATTATATCAAGATCCATTTTTTATTCCTGATAATAGAATTTCCATTTTTAATTCATTTATTCAATATTTTATCAATGTGTCATAAAAATCATAGGAGTTTTTTCCATAATCACACATTTAATCTAGATTCTGTATTTATCAATTTAAGTCAAGGGAAATTAAATTTTATGTATATAAATAACCCCATATATTTTATTTAATTATTTTTATTTATATTTTATTTATGTATTATTTCAATTTTTAGACTATTTGGTACTCAAATAAACTGAAATTATTAGTTTTTAATAAAAAAATACCAAATTGAAATTTTTTTGTTTAGAATATTTTTCCGTAATATAAATATTTTTTATTTTTCATCAAGAATGATTATTTATTTTTTAATATGGTTCATGAAGATAAATTTACATAAAATATTAATTTTTATTCCAAATATTGGAAGGAATTATTTTTATCTTTTTCTATACAATTCATTTTTTACATTATAAATATGTGAAAAGGATATTTTTTAACATCTTATATTTGAATATTTTTTACCACAATCATGGTAATTATTATGAATTATTATTTCCTTCTATGATTCCATGTGTTTTAAAATAAAAAATTCTTCACATTATTCAGTGAACTTTTCATTTTAAAAAACTTGTTCAATTTTTTAAAAATAATCCATGATGGGAATTAATTTCATTTATATATATTTATATTGTTAAATATAAACATATCATCATTAAAATTATTTATCTTCAATTATTAATTATAATTTAAAATTTTTACTAGAATTTATTAATGGAATCCCTAGGGATAAATTTAAATGTATGTTATCATCTTAAAATTTCTATAAGGTAAATATTGTTTGTTTTCAAATAAATGGTATCAGTATATATATTAAAAAATGTTAATGAATACTTTAGAAAATATTTTCATAGGGGTTATAAAATTGAAATACTTTTTCTGAGTGCAAAATCATACGTCACTTTATATAAAAAAAGTTATCCCAACAACAAAATTGATTTCTGCCAGGGAATATGCTCTAGAAATTTCATATACGTATTTATAAACCATTTAAATTGTTGTATCAAATGATCCAACTAATGATATATTATAATGTGATACCATTCAATGGTGTTTCATAACTATTTGTTCAGTAAATTATATTTATCTATTTCAAAACCCTTTATGGTTTCTACTATTTCCTTTGGAATATGTTTTAATGATACCACCCACCTTATTTATTTAGATATAGTAAGATAACATCTCAATGAGGTTTTTAATAAATCAATTTCATTCCCATAGGTTGGTCATGATATAATTGGATTATAAATTCATTCATGTTCAATAATTTGTTCATTTTATTATTACTCTCATCTCTGCAGATTTTTTTACCTCACATATGTATTTATAGTCAATACCATAGATTATTATTAAGGGTTATGATCTATATGACTCTATATCTATCTAATGATTTTATTCTTTCCCATAATGTAAATGATTATAATGACCTAAAATGATATAATTAAAATTCCACTTGTTATTTAATTAAATATACTATTATACAATCTGGTTACAAAAAACACACACACTTCATTGGTTTATTATATTCTATTAGAATTAAAATATTTTCAAATATCATTACCATTGATAATATAGTCATTCAATAGTGGTAACATGATTAGTATAAATATTTTTTGTGTCAATTCCGATTAATAGAGGAAAAGGGATTGATGGCCTCAACTAGTAGGATTATACCAAATGAAGTCCATTTTTTAGGGTTTTTGAGGGTGTTAGAATCACTAGTATTTTTTCTTGGACAATCGCAAGATGCGATCCGACAACATAATCATGAGAATTTTTTTGGGGGGATGTTAAAGCTCATTTAGATCATGTATCACACCATGTTCACCGATCCACTATATCAAATTGCCACAGACATCCAACATACACTTAGAGTGTATTAAATGGATATATATTAAGACCCTAGTGATATTATTATGTTAATTATTTTTTAATAGATATATTTTTATCTTATTATTGTTACATTATAAATTTTTTTATTTTGAAACATAAAAACCAAATTAGAATTTTATATATATTAAAAATCAATTAAAGAACCTATTTTGACAAATTAAATAATTTTTGAAAATGATTTTAAGAAAATATTATTATCAAATAATTTCAATTAAATATAAATTATCATATGATTTTTATAATGATTAATATAATTTCTTTAAGGGTTCGAAATCTGTTATTTTCAAAAAAACTCAACAATTCATAATAAATTATTATTTTATTTTTAGAATTAAAATTCACATACTTATTAAAATTTTTAGTTAATTTTTTTTAATCAGAACGTGAAAATTAGTCAACAACGATTTTTTCCAATTTTTCTGAGTCATCAAAATTTTCATTTACATAATAGATATTGTATAAATATACATTGAATATTATGACATCATAATGACCAAAAAAGAGACATAACAAATACAATTAGTAGTATCCACAACAAATTATATGTTTTAACATTAAAATTAAATGTTTTAAATTTTATTGTATTAATTTTACTGTATTAATTTTATAAATCTATTATGTATTCTCCATGACCATTAAAATATTTTAACGTATAAAAATAATTTCATTAAGAATTTTACTCACTTCCACAACATCATGTTAATTATTTTATTATGTTCGGCCCTCAGACTTATAAAATAATTAAAACCACTATCATTTGGAAAAAACCATGGAATGAACCAAAGGATGTTCTATGATTTATAATTCTATTATATATAGTCCAAAATCAATGTTTTCAAAATATTAAACCAATCCCCACTATTTTCCTATATAAACACACCCTCGATCCCATTTCACATCACCCAAAATCATTGGAGAACATACATAGTCTTCCATCCCATTTGAAAACTTCTCTCATAGTTCCCCTAAGCTCTCAATAAGCTCCTCCCAAGCATTTGGAATTACACACTCAAGTAATGGATCCTCACTTTCTCTTATTTATTCATGTTTATCTATTATCTTATGTCTTATATTTCTAATTACTAATGTTGGGATATGACTTTACATGTCCCTTTACTCCCCATTTTATTTCCAAATTATTTTATAACCCATTATCTATCATTAAACCTTTTATAAAATATTATTTGTTGTTGTTATGCTATGGAAATTTCACCATGATTTTGCATGAATACTTTTTTTTAGTAAAATCCATACAAATTTTTGATCATGAGTGTTTACCTTTATGCACCAATAACTATTTGATTGGGGACAGAAATGTACTTAATCCACAATCTATAATTAGGGAAAAAATTATAATTATGAATCAATCTGTTATGTATGATCTATGTGGAACACATAAAAATTATAATGAAATGAATGTAATGGGTGCACCCACAATTATATAGTGCTCCAATACATTGTGTTATTTTTAGTCTCCTGATTTTTCATGTTGGTACAAGGAGGGATTCTAATTTCATTATAGGACTTTTACCTCATGATGTCTTTGCATTTATCCTGGAACTATGTTTATGATGTGGTGTTTTAATTTGTTTCTACATTTACCATGTTATAATTATCATTCTATATCATTCCTTATTATCCATATTACCTTTATTCAACATTGATATGCCAAGTTTAAAACATGTACTAAATTATTTCATTCTTATTCCCTTACTATGATTTTTTAGTCACCCTTTCTTATGTACATCCTGGGGTTATCCCATGTAGTTTTTAGTGAGAGCCTGCTAAGGAAGTGTTCAAAAAATATGTTGGATTGACCGTTCAAATTGTTATGTAATCTACTTAATTCCCAGAGAAATAATAATTCTATATCCTCTAGTTTGTATTAATTGTAATTTTATTTAATAAACAATTTATTAATGTGAAAAAAAGAATGGTTGTTATATTTGGTTTCAAAGGAAATGTTTAGATATTTTTTTGGATTAGGATTAGAAAATTAAAGATAAATCATTACATGCAAGACTATGTATATGAATAAATACCGAAAATTTGGTTTGAATATAGTAAGCATTTTATCTAAAAAATGAATCCTTATTTAGATAATATATGGGGATGAAATTACAAAACAGATGTACCTAATGGAAAAAACTACGATAAGGTGCATTGGGCATGAATCAGAATAACCTGGTGCACGACAACCAGACATATAGTGCACCTAGTCTGACACTCACGGGGGATACGATTTGGTAAATTTTTCATTACGAACCATAATTACGTAAATAATAAAATACCCAAAATAATACATGTTTGGAAATAGATCATTGATAATACATATTTACACCTAGAAATTCAAAATTTAAGGAAATAGGTGTAATTTATAAGTTATATCCGAAGTTTCATTAGATTCCCATTTATGTATTTAATAATTAAAAAATTTTCATCCATAATTTTCCCTTTATTCTATCAAATGTATTCAAATATGTGTAATCAATTAAACAATCCATGCAATAAGA
This sequence comes from Viscum album, assembly GCA_963277665.1. Lineage (NCBI taxonomy): Eukaryota > Viridiplantae > Streptophyta > Magnoliopsida > Santalales > Viscaceae > Viscum > Viscum album. The sequence goes on from OY728164.1 coordinate 1,072,584,301, forward strand.
AATGTGATGCCTTCCCCAATGTGATGCCCTACCCAATGGGAGAGGGAATCAAAAACATTGTATTCATAATATGTTATTTGACACAGGTTTTCAATAGAAACGTGGATCAAGAGAAGTTCCTTAATCCCAATAACAATGAACAAACTTCAATTGTGGTCATTATGTAGCAATGTACTCTGAAATTCAATGGATCATCTGAGCCCCTAATCACAAAATAATAGATCGACACCATTTAGAAGATATTATTCATCCATAAATGCTATGAAAAAATAATTTTCTACTAGATGTTTATCATATAGATGTAGAAGATGACCTGTGGCGGACATTGATCAAGGATACAAAGCCTGAGGAAGGGTTCAAAGTGATGGGGTTAATGAAATTCTAGAAAATGTTTTTTGATAAATATTTTCCTCACACTCTCGGACTTAAGATGGAAAGGGATTTACTTTCCCCTAAGAGAGGGGACAATGAATATATCAAGGTGTAAAAAGAAAACAATACAATTCTCGAATAATGTTCATATGACATTTTTGTTATTATTGAATTAAAAAATGATCTTTTATTTAGTCGGATAAAACATATTCATCAAAAATACCTCGAGATCCATGACTTTGATAACTACGGGTAAATTGTCAGATATTTGGTGAAAGATAAAATAGAGATTAGAGAATATCAAGGGTAGAACAGGGATTATAACCATAATGTAAAAAGTAATTATGATAGTTCAATTTAGAAATCTAAGTGTACCATAAAATTTCATGTTCCCACTTGTCAACAATGCGGAAAAGAGACCCTAAAAAATTACCTAAGGGGGACCATAAAATTCTATTGGTGTGGGAATAAATGATACCTAGCTAATGATTTTTGATTGGGGAAAACAAAAAATGGGTTACAAGAGTGAAATGATCCAATGAACCTTCATGATATTGTTCATTTCTTCAATTTCAAGGAGTTAGGTCACTTTGTATACTGATTCACTAATCCAGGGGTTTTCAAAGACAACCGCAAACATCCAAATAAATAAGGGTGTGATTTTTACTTGTCAACTACGAAGGTGTTTCTTAACAATGAAGTGGTGACCTAAAATATAGTTTTATCACCCACTGTTTCATGTATACAACACTTTATTTATTTATTTTTTAAGTATATAATGTGTTTTAGTGATGTCTGGTGATTTTGGAGAATCTTTGGGATGTTTTGAGGATTTTATAAAGGTTAATAGTTAGTGCATGTTTAGTTAAAATCTTGAAAAAACTCTAAAAACGATAAAAAGAAGAAAAAAGTGGTAGAACACTATTAGGCATACAATTTTTCCAAACTATACAACTACCAAGTAGATACCATGAAATGTTGTATAGTGTGCCTTTTCATGGATCACTAAAAGATTGTCTTAGTGTGTGGAAGAACTATGCAAGGTGACTTTTGAGATAGTGACCGATACATAGGTAGATCATGGTTTGCCTTACTGTGTGACTAATCGGTCATAGTTTAAAAACTATATCCCAAAGAAGAGGAACAAGGTTGGGGTTATGTTTCAACCACATTTTTTTCCTAAATTAATAGTTTCATGATATTTTGTCCTCCCAGTGTCTATGGAACCCTTTTCCATCAAATTTTAATCAATCAATATGTCTTTATTGTTTCATTGAAGCCCAATTCCCTAGTTAAATCATCATTTATAATAGTTCTTATTAGTTTTTCATAGATATTCTTCTCCCTCTCCATTATTTTCATAGATCTAATTCTTCTATAGATAGATCTATTTTTTTTATAAATGTAATAACTATATTTTTCCTTGTATATGATAGGGGAAAATTTATAATGTGGTTTTTTGGGAGATTAAACCATGTTTTGTGTGTGCTCAAGAGTTAATAATCATTTCATCTAAAAACCATGTTGTAGGTGGATTCACCCCATACTACTCTATTAAAAACCTGAATTATTTATTTCAATTTTTTTGTGAAATTTATTGTCAATATTATTATGAAATAATTTCAGAAACCATATTTGGTGATGGTTTATTGAAATTTTCAATTCCCGTAATTTGGGTGGAATGAAAAATTTGTTACATGATTTTAAAATATTTATATTAAAATGGTTATTTAGTTTTCCTCCATGGAAAAGTGGTTTTTAAATTAATATTTATTTATTATTATGGTTTGTCAAATATTAATTGGAATGTGTTTGAATTAAAGGGTTACAAATTTGTGGAATGGGATGGATAGTGGTCGCAAAATACCATCATCAAAGGAACATGTTATTGATGTCTTGTTCCACCAATAATGTTAACCCAAAACATGTGTGTGGAAATATGTGGACGTGTCTAGGTATGTGATACAGAATGGGTGATTCAAATTAAATGACCAAATGGTTGGAATGCCTTATTTGGTTGTTTTACTTGAAAATTGTATTTTTATAAAACTACTAGGCTGTTAATTTTTGTTTGTATTATGATATAAAAATATTCAATTATTTTATATAATTATATATATATATATATATTTGATAATATGTTCAATAATTATTTTTTGAATAGAGATGTCGTTTGGAAAAATCCTACTATGTTTTATTACACACTGTTGATTTTCCACATTTTTTCTATTACACATATTTTCTATTTGGATAATGCTAAAGGTAAGCCATAAAAAATCATTAGTTGTTATTCATTATTATTGGAATGTACTATATAGTTAGAGAATGGATCATAAAGGGATAATGGAAGTATTGTATTTAGAGTATTTTAATTTGTTTGGATTTATCTTCTACTATGTATTTTAAAATTAGTTGTCTTCTCCTGTGGTACTCGGTTGTTCTTTGGTTTTAATATAAATGGGATTAGTTGAGTTGTATTTCATTGTTATTAAACAACATATACTGTTATTTTCATAATGTAATTTTTCGTTGGTTGGTTTAAATTTTAAGGAGAAATTCATCAACAACTTGTTAATGAAGCACTTGGAAATTATTTCCATCCTTTGGGGCTTTGGGGATGTCACTTATGGAATAATAATTCCCTTCATATTTTTAAAGACAATGAGGATGAGTGGGACATTAAACTAGTTATTCATTCAAGAATAGAGAATGTAATTTTTTTTTCTAGTTATACCTATTCGTCCACTTCACCATATCATTGAATAATTATTCAAACACAACCAAAAATCATGGAAGTAGAGATGTTGATGAGAATAGAGAATGAGAAAATTATTTCATTCAAAATATATAACTCCAACCCTATCAAAAAGTGTGGGCTGAAATTACAATATAATAAATTATTTGGGATAATTTAATGGAGTTTTGGGCATTTATTTTCTTTCCCTTTATTGAGACCACAAAAATTCCCATGGGAAGGAAATCACACACTATATCACGAATCTCCTCTGATTCCATACGAGTTCAAGGAGGAGGATAAATCTTTTTTAGCAGCAACATCTCAACCATGGATATATTCAAATTAAGACAAATAATATCTAGATGAATGGTTGAATCTAAATAATTAATCATCCAAGAATACATTACCCATGTGATAAGATATGCTAATTTTTTCCTGTGCAATTTCATTGTCTTTGTCCTAACTGAGATGTTGAATTTTAAATCAATATTATACCTTGAGAGTTTTATTTGGTTCAATAATAAATATAAAAAATCTTCTATTGAAATTGAGAAGATATAGAAACAACTATATAAGAATTTGGATAAAGGATTCATATTCTAGAGTGCTTCTTTATTAGGTGAACCATCCCTCTTCATCAATAAGATGAATAGTTCTTTGTGCCTTTTCATTAATTACCATGATCTCAATATGATCATGATAAAGAGAAAATATCATCTTAAATGGATTGATGGATTGTATGATCATATATATTGAGAAAAATTTGTCTCCAAGGTGGATTTGTGATCATAATAGTACCATATTAGGGTGAAGAAGTAGTATATCCCCAAGAGTTCATCTCAATCACAGTACAAGCACTATACGTTCATTGTGATTCCAATCGGACTCTATAATGATTCATTAATCTTTGTGGACATAATGAATATATTTATTAGATATTACCTCAATTTTTTATATTATTTATCAATGATATTATAATATTCTTTAAAACCAAGGTGGGCCATGAGGTTAATCTGAGCACAGTCCTTCAGACCTTATGAAAGGAGAAGCCTGATACCATATATAATAAATGTGAATTCGGGTTGATTGAATTCTCATTATTGGGGAATATCATCACAAGAAATGGGATAATTTTCAAATGTTCAAATACCAAAATAGTATAATTATGGTTGATTCCAACATCCATGAAAGATATCTATAGATTCCTTTGATTATCTGGGCACTATCACAAATTTTTGATGAATTTTTCATGATTTTCAAATCGACAAACTAGGATAACACATAAGGAAGTCATGTTTTCTTAGAATATTAAATGTGAAGTGGTATTCAAAGAGTCCAAAAAAATTATTATCATCGAACCTATACTCAAACTACCAATAAGTGGAGAAACTTTCATGGTATTGATCGATGCTTCAAAGAAGTAATTATGCTATGTGTTAATGAAGAATAAAAAAGTGTTAGCCTATGTTTCATGAAAGTTGAATGTTCATGAATAGAACTATGCAACACATGATATATAGTTTGATGTAGTGATCATCACTTTCTACATCAGGCAGCATTTTTACTTTGTAGAGAACTGTGAAATATATATGGATCATAAAACCCTTTTAGTATATATTCACACATAACGATACAAATATGCCCAAATAACGAAGGTTAAATCTGATCAAAGACAATGAATGAACATTAATCTACGATCAATACAATGTGAATAATGTTGATGATGATCTAAGTATAAATGATCCAGTAATTTTTTCATTGAAAAAAATTGAGAGGGATCCGATCATCTTAGTTCTAGAAAGGATGTTTGTGGGAATCATAAATGAAGTAATATCTTCCTTTATTTCCCAAATTATTTCTCAATTGTGTCTTATAGGGAGGCTAAAGGAACCTCAATTTTATTGTCTTGGAGTTCATAAGAAAAAGGAAACATTAATAAAATATGAATCAATGGAGTTCAATGTTAATGAAGGAGTTGTATGATTTGGGTCACAACTATGTGTAACATAAAATCCTAAGATAATGGTGGTGATTTTGGATGATGCACATAGCTTAACATTATCCATCCATCTTGAAAGCACAAAGATGTATCAAGATATCCAAGATGACTCTTAGTGGGACAATATAAAGAAGAAAATCATGGAATATACATCATGATGTACTGTCTGTCAGCAAAATAAAGTGGAATGGAAAAAACACAAGGGGATGATTCTAGCATTAACCATAAATGTATGGAAAACAAAAAACATCACAATTTCCTTTTTCCATGGTATTCTGAAGAAATTAAGTGGGAATAATTAAATATTGGAGATGGTGGATCATCATTAAAATACAACACACTTAATTTCAATTAGATAGGATTTCTCACTCAATAGACATGAATGTATATGCATTTGAGAAGTGGTTAGGGTTCAGGGAACACCACTATTGATTGTATCTCCCTGATATTCAAGATTCACCTCCATGTCCTAGAATTGTTTCCAAAATTTTCTGAAGGCTGAGTTGAAAATAATTTTAGATAATCACTCCCAATCTAATGGACAATATTATTGGACTACCTAGACACTCAAGGAAATAATGAGAGCATGCTCAATTGAATTTAATAGAGGATCGGATCAACATATTTCTCTTTTTGAGATCTCTTACTATGATTGTTTGTAATCGAGAATCCAAACGGATCCCTATGAAGCCATTTATTAGAAGCGGTTTATAAATCCTACATGTTGGGATAATGTTTTGGAACAAAAATAACTATGTCATGAAATGCTACTGGAATTGTTGTAAAATGTTATAACCATTCAAAAGCACATAAATTCTACTCAGAGTCTACATATGTGAGATGTTGGAAATCATTGTTGAGACATAGAGTTTAATTTTATAGACATGTCATTCCTTCTTATATCTTCATGGAATAAGGTGATGGGTTATTGTAATAAGATAATTCATAGTCAGTGAAATATTCGACCTTTTGAGATCCATGATCATAATAGTGTGGTGTCCTACCAACATGCACTACCACCTATCCTATCTCAAGTACATTATGTTTTACATGAATCAGTATTGATAAAGTACATACCATAAACAAAAAAAGTACACAATCTATAGGTGGTACCATTTGAGAATTACCATTCCTATGAGTAGAAACCAATAAAGATCTTTTATCATAGAGACATGATTTTATGAAATAAAATAACTCACATAGTAAACGTGATTTGGATAAACCAAAAATTTAGAGGCAATGTGGGAACTAGAGGAAGTGACGAAGTAAAGTTACCTCATCTTTTTTAGTATGAAAAAAAATTTGGTGGTGAAATATTTTAAGGGGGGATGATGGTATCAACCCAAACTATTATAAATAAAACATCCCTTCTGATTTAATTAAATGTATTTTTATATAATATCGCTATGAAAAATACATGTGATTAATTTAATTATTATATAATATATGATTTAAAATACCCTTAAATATCATTACCATTGATAATTTAGTCATTTAATAGTAGTCACATGATTGGTATAAATATAGGTTTTTAAGAAATAGATTTAATACATAAAAGGGAACTGATGGCCTAAATTGGTACGGTCATACGCTATGAATATCATTTAACATAGTTTCCATGGGATAAAAAATCCATTGGATTTTCCTTTTACCAATCACAATCTAGGATCAAACTACTTAATAATTAGTGAACCCATTTATAGGATATGTTCAAGATCATCATAATCACAATCAGAACCAATTTTCATCTAACCAGGCCATGAAAGTTTTACTATTGTGCACCTTACTCTTAGTGCATTGGTATTTGTATTAAAGGGATGCATCTCAAGAACGTAGTGATATAAGTATGTACAATATTTTGTAATGGATATATTTTCTTTCTACTATTGTTTCATTTAATTTTTTTATTCTGAGAGAATGAAACAGAAATAGTTTTTAGGTAATATTCAAATTTAGTTATTGAACATATTTTTAGAAATTAATGGATTTCAAAAAAAATATTTGTAAAAGTTTTTATTATCAATTTTTTTTATTAAATAAAATTTTCATATGGTTTTTATGAAGTTCAATTTATTTTTTATGAGGGTTTGAAAACTGTTATTATCAAATAAACCAAGTGTTTCATAATAAATGATGATTCTTTTTGTGATTGAAAATTCAAATATTTTCTATATTATTTATATAAATGGAATTTTATTTTTGGAATAAAAAATTCTGAATTATCCAATGGTGAATTTTTCATAATGTTTTGAGAGAGTCTAATTTTTGGGTTAAAATTAAAAAAATGTAAAAACATACTTTTTGTATTATGACATCATAATGACACAAAAGTGATTTAATAAATACTATAGACTGTAATCCCGACAAAATTATATGTTTTCTATATTAAATAATACGATATTATTTTTATTTGAGTGGTTTTATAAATCTATTATGAATCCTCTAAAACCATTAATATATTTTAAGGTTTTAAAAATAATTTCACTAAGAGTATGACTCACTTCCACATCAAAAAGGTATTATTTTATTATTTTCGGACCTTTTTCTAATAAAATAAATAAAACCACTCTCGTTTTTTAGAAACCATTGGAATCACCAATGGATGGTTTGTGGTTTTGGGTATTTTATAATATTGAGTCCAAAACCTATGTTTGCGAAATATTAATGAAATCCCCACTATTTTTTATATAAAATGACCAAATATTTCATTTATCTTCATTCAAAATAATTCAAGCACATACTAAATCTTCCATACACTCTTTAAAATCCACTCATTATTCCCCCATGATCTCAGAAAGATCCTCCCAATCATATAAAGTCACACACTCAATTAAAGGATCCTCACATTCACTTCTTTATTCATGTTTTTTTATCTTATTACTTTTGTTTCCAATCACTGAAGTTGCGATTTTTCATACCATGTCCCTATTAGTGAACATTTTCTTTAAACATTTTGAGAGACCCATTTCTCTCTAATCAACCATTTTAATGATTTTTTTGTGATGCCATTATGCTGCAGAAATTTCACCTCCATTATCCATCTGAAAAACAATTGTGTACTGAATTCCATACTCATTTCCTATATAACTTGTTCACCTTTATGAACTTGCAACTATTTTATTGGGTACTTGTATTTATTTCACACTCCATAATCATGGAATAAAATATGAAAACGAATTTATCCATTTTGTATTATCTATGTGGGACATATATGCATGAGAATGAAATCAATGTTATAGCTGTAGTCAAAATTATATAAAAGTCAAATTCTTTTGGTAATATTGAGTATCATGAGACTTCACATTGGGATAGGGAGTGAACCTAATTCTTTTATGGTATCCTTCCATCCTGATGCCTAGGTAATTATCCTTGACCTATGTTTATGATGTGGGGTTTTATGTTTCTTCCACATTTCCCATGTTACGATTATCATGATATATCAATACATATTATTGATAATCCTTTTATTACCCATTATGTAACTCTTTTCTAACATGAGTTACATTATTCTATTATTATTACCTTATAGGGATTTATATAGAACCCCTATATTAGTTATATTTCCATGATATCCCATGTATTTTTAAGTGTGAGCATGTTAAGGATGTTTTCAATAAATATGTCATTTTCTAGTATAAATTATTATGTAATGAACATCTTTCAAAATAAACTATAATTATCAATATTTCAGGTTGTATTAAGATGTATTGTATAATATTAATCATGTATTAATGTGAAATACTATAAAGGGTTGTTATAATGTTCATCAATCATAGATATTTATTATATATCAATTCATTTGTTTACTTTACCATATATCCAAAAAAATATATAGTGTGAACACATTATAAATTAAAGGGTTTTACAAATAATTTTATTCTATTTATTAACTAGGGTTTCATTGATAATTTTTATACTTATTATTTTGGTACATATAATTACAGAATACAATGGAATGTAGATTATATATTATTTACCCATTCCATTCATTTGATAAATTCATTATGCTTATATAGTTCTGGGTGTAGCAAAAAATTATATATTCCCTTAAATCATGACTACATATCACTAGTTAATCTATTTTGGGTAATTAGTCTATGCCTTACCTATTTATTTAAAATTTATTATCATGGGGTACTAGAGATTAGAGTAATATGTCCGTCATTATTTATTCTACCACTATGTAATAAATTATTGATGCTAATGTGATTATTTACATTGTTATGTTATCAATTGATATATTTTAGGGAAAATATATGATGAGATAATTGATTATAATTTATTCCTTCCAAATTTATAATGCCTTTAAAATTCTATTCTAGCTTCCACTCTAAGTTAACCCTTAATGAGCATTTTATCTCACACCTTATTATGTTTTCATTTCCTTGGTTAATTAATATAAGTAATATGAATGATATTACTAGAATTATATAATATGATTTTTATATTGTGGATGATGTAGAAGTAATAAAATGGAATAAAAAAATATCAGAATAATTGAAAAATTATCAATTGGGTGAGAAAGATATAGATTTTCTAAAGAAGTTGTCTTACTAATTCTATAATGATATAAACCTAACCAGTCTTGGGTATATAAATAATTTAATATATATTAATTATATTAAAATCATGAATGGTTATATTTAGGTCATATCAGTTGGTATCGAATTGTATATGTTATTTTTCCTCTTTAGAATTATATTTAGGATTTTAGGTATGTTTAGTCACAAACAAAAATCACAAGTTTCATAGGCAACACAAAACCCTGATATTTTAGTATGTATATTTTATCAAATTGATATTATAGTTTGCATTTCCCTACAATAATGTCCATCTAGTATATAGATTATTTCTCATAAAACTCTAAACTAAGAAGAACCAAAATAGATATAATTGTCATAAAATATAAAAATGCATGATAAAAATAATTACAATATTTGGATATGGTAAAAAAATCATATAAAAAATGAAAATGTTAATAAAAATAGTATATAAAAATACCATGAATAAAAAAATCATCAACCTCATGATATTACATAAATATCATAAACCTGATCACAATAATGGAGATATTTATATGAAATTGAACTATTTTAGGTATATTGAGAAAAATGGAGTTTCATGGAAGGTCACCTGATAAGGAACATATTTTAAATAATATTAAACTCCCTACCTGCAATAAATAAGTGAAGAAGAACACAAGAAGTTACGAGAAAGGAACATAAAAGTGATTCAAGTGTGGAATAATAAAATATAATGATAATTATTATTAAAGTGTGATGAAGACTATGGTCAAAAAAAATTTCTTGTATGAATGTAACAACTTATACATCACTAATTCAAGAATGATTCACATGAAAAGAATTTGATAATATAAATTTTATTCAGTAATACAAGGGTTTTCTTGAATAATAGGCATAAATAGCTCATAATGTCCTGGAAACAAGAAAATCCTATGAAATTAGTACCACCTCCGTGGATGATGATATTTTAGAGGAGAAAAGTACATTTTTCATAAAATCCATATCTATGAATATAATAATTTTATTTCATTAATATTTCTGACTAATGATGATTTATCACATCACAATTTTAATATTAAAAATCAATAAATACACAAGGTGAAAGTATCTACAGAATAACAATCTTCTTCTTGGTTTTGGTAAGTTAATTCTTATATACCTTACACTTATTCTTAGAATTAAATATTGTATTATACATAGAGTAACTCACTTTGTAATGTGCTTATATAAATTTGACGACAAAAAAATCTCATTTAATATCCTAAATCATTAGAAATCATATCTTGATCTATGTATAATTATGAACTTCATTTTAAGAAAATTAAATAATATCGGTTTTATTACACAATAAAGTAGGATCCTTCACTAAAATATTTTTAATTAACTAAACATTGAAGACATTCCAAATGTGTTATTTGTTTTGAGACCATAAAAGTAATTTCTACATTCATGTGATGTTGGGATATAATAATATTTATACTATAATGTTATGTTATATTTGATAACTAAAATATCAGAGACAAATAATCATTTAATACATCATAAATTGATGACAAATTTACTTTAGTATGTTTTTTTATTAGATAACTGTTTAAAATGTATCATCAGGGGAGAAAATATATAGCTTTTATTCTATAGGTATGAAAACATAACCATTCCCCTATTCCAAATAGATAGTGAAATAGATAAAAATTTTATAAATATCTACATATCAAAATAAATTCATAAAATTCTTCAAGAAAATCATTCAAAATAATATTTCATTTTATCCTTTATTAATTAATATTAGGATAAAATGGTTTTGAAAATTGAAAAACTCAACATATGCCTATTATAAAGGAATGAGTATTTTCTTAGTCTTCCCTGTGATAAAATTGTTGATATCATGTTTAAATTAATTATTTCTTCATTCCTATCTTATTATTACCTTATGTATTTTCATTAATAAATTTTTATTCAAAATATTCAAGATACAATATATTTTACGGGAAAGGATAGTAAATATAAAACCTAGAGATTTTAGTATGAATAATAAAATGGTTTTCGATTTTAAGATGTATTTACCTTCAATAAACTCAATTTAAATGATATATTGGTTAACATTCAACACATAAAAAAAATAAATAGATATAAAAATCATTTTTATATAATATTAAAGAGTGAAATATGACCATTATAAGTATGTTAATATTAGATATATTGTTTTTATATACATGTTTATGATAGGTACCCAAAAAATATTTAATTAGAGTAACAATTTCCAAATAATCTAATTCAAAAATAATAAACACTGAAGTAAAAGCATACTCTTTAATTAAAATAAAAATTTATAAAAATATTTTTGTTTAATATATATTACTATAATTAATTTATTATCTGATTTATTTTTAAATTTCAATGAATTAAATTTATATCAATGGATTGATAAAATTATTATTTTAAACAATGAATAATTAATTTTAATGGAATTTGGTGATTATTATTTATTTAAATAGTTACATTTTTCAATAAACTATTTTTAAGGAATTTTTTTAACATTACATAGTAATTACATTAATAATAATTTTTGATAAAATTAATAATAAAATAAATTTTTAACTATAAAATAGTTATTATTTTTCATTTTACAAGAATAATTTTATTTCATTATTAAAAGAGAAAATTTTTACAAAATGGTTTTTATGTAATCAGTATACTAATATAGAAAATATATATTATCAATTATTGAAATTTATATTAATAAAAGAAATATATTTTTAATTAGAATATCGAATCCTATTAGAAAGGGTATTTTTATTTCTAATGTTAAAATATTTTACATAAGTAAATATTAGTTACAATGGTAAATTAGTAATTTTTCGAATAATTGATTTTATAAATGTTTTGTAATTTTAATCAAAATTAGTTAAATTGATTTAATTTATATTATTAATATAATATAATTATCAAAATAAAAAATAATATATTAACAGTCATTTAATTAGTAAATAATAGGAAATAATAATAAAATAACTTAATGTATAATAACATTTTTTAGTGGAAACAATTTTTTTCTATAGATTATGTTTGAATAAAAATGTCTATTTTCTCATAATTAAAAACTTCTTTATGTAAAATATAGATTATTTTATGAGTCATATGTAAAAAATTAGTTAAGATTGGTTACCATATATTTTTAGAAATGAAATTATTATTATACTAAACAATTTAATCATGTTTAATAACTATAAAAATGGGTAACTTAATGTGATTCAAATTTCCCTCAAATAACATAAAATTAAACTTATAGATGAACTACTTAGGTGGGAAAGTCATTACGAAACATTTAGACGAAATTTAATAACCTATCACACCTAACAAAAATGTTATTCCATCAATACCACTCACACAATTTTAGTTTCCATGGAAATGTCACACCTTTTTACTTATAAAGAGGGCTCCCTTACACTAAATTCAAGACACATGTCTCTATATAAATTTCATTACTACAATTACCATTTTAAATCCATAAAATTGTATTCCTTATTTTATGTCTCATGTTTATAATATGTTTCTAAAGTTCCTCTCTTAACAACTAGTCCTCGAACAGAATATTCAAGATCCCAATGAGTTCAGGGCATGTTTGACAATGCTAGAAAACATGATTAGAGATTTTACTGAATATAAATTTTTTATTTATTCACAATCATTATTCTATTAATATTTCCTTTAATTATTTTTTCACATTCCATTGTATGATATTTTATTTTATTTCCATCTACTTTTGTAAGGAATTTACAAATTCACATCAAATATTTTAGGATTGATTGATTTATCTCTATAAATATATGATTTTGTTAGGAATAATTTCCATGTGTTATAATGGATATTTATCTTCAATGAAAATATTATTTCATTATTTAAATATACTCCATTATTATTTTAAAATAGAAATATATATTATCACATGTTATCTTTAAATTCTCCTTAACAGTTTTCAAAATAATGCTTTATTTATCTTTTAATGATGTTGATTTCTATAATGATATTTTGAAATATTAAAAAGGAATTTATTTCCACATTCTTATATTTTTTCGTCCACACCACATTTTACTAGGAAAAATCTTTTTGTATTTCCCAATGATCCATTATAATGAATCCTCTTAATTTAATGATTTAATAAATGTTTCATGTGACCTCCATGAAAATAAATTTTTGAACACGACTCATAACATTATTACATTACATCAATGATAAAATTATTTCCTAAAAAAACTATTTTATATATTTTATGTCAATTATACATTCCATATCATAGATTTTTATATATTATGGATGTAATTTTTTATCATCCTTTGGGAAAATTTATGATAATATTCTATTGGGAGATTAAAATATAATATCAACCAATATACTCTTGATGGAATGGTATTTGATAATTTATTGAAATTGAATGAATTTTTTTCGATAATATTTTGATGATATTTTTTATGATGAAATACATATGGTACAAATATGAATAGAAACTCATCTGTTGGTTCTAATATCACCCTATAATTCATTGGTTAAGATTATATATATCAAGTGACAAAAAATGTGTGTGGTTTATGATAATCAATCCAAAGTGGGAGGAAATATTGTGATTTAGGATCCAATATGTAATGGGAGGAAGGATTGTGATTATTAATCCACTATGTTGCTGGAGAAAATATCATGATTTCGAATCTGCCATGTTATCCGAAGAAGGATCATTATTCTTAATCCTCTGTGTAATGTTTTAGTATGCATGTGATGTTTTACCAAACCTAAGCCTCAGTCCCATTTTATTCAATAATTATATGTTATGAGTAATAAATTATTTTTGATCCATGTATCTTCATTATTGTTTAATATTTCATATTTCCTATACCATGTTATAATTTTCATCATATCTGTTCATATTTCTACCTATCCAAATTATATAACCATGTAATTATTTCATCTTTTGGTTATATATATCTCTTATTCTCATGTTTACACATATTATTAGTATATTACCCCATTAAGACTCATTTATAAATATTCCCATATTTATCATTTTAGCCCAAACATTATTTTTTCCAGTTATATAGGAAATTATGTATAGTATTATGATTATAGGGAATTATTTTATGGAGAATATGAAGGAGGTGATGAAGAAATACTTTGTAATATTATTTTATGTAGTTGATATCTAAAGAAACTAATCTTTTGGGTTATCATATTATGTGGGAATGCTTTTATGATATAATGTTTAATTTATTATATGATATGTAAAATTATGTAAGTGTACTTGGGTCATATCATTTAGTATTAAATGAGGTAAATGAATTATGTCCTCTTAGCACTAGATCTGGGATTACGGGTTTGGGGTGTCTTAAGAACAAACTATTTTTTTGTTGTAGTTTATGATTACACCAAATAAAATTTGGATTTCATTAATGAAGAAAAATTGGATTTGATCTCATCATTAATTGATTTAATGATTTGGTTCAAAACTAGAAGAACTGATTTATTATCACTACCAGGATATACCATGGAAGGGAATATATAAATTAATATTGTAAAAATTTTTATTGTAAGGAACTTAATAATCATAAATATTTGAACCTATAAATCTATAACAAAGTATAATAGTTAAAATAACGAATAAAACCCTTAATGAAATTACCAAGACATTGATGTGAATATTATATTACCATGTATTTTTGGTAGGAAATTATTCATACTACATCTCATACTATAATTTAAGTATTCCTTAATCTTGTTTTTTATAAATCATTCTTTGAATTGTTGATCAGTATAAAACATAAACATATTTACCTAAATTTTTTCAAATGTTATGTATTCATTATGAATAGTAAAGATAATTTATATAAATTTTAACTAATAGTCAATGATGTTATATCTCTTTTTTACTACACCATTAGTATATCATATCATGTTTTCAACTGATTGAGAAGTATCACTAAAAACATGATACATTTCTAGTCTGATAAGGCCAATCCTTTTTGAAGGATACATAATTGTGATTATATGCATAATAAATATTTTTATTTTCAAACCACTCTTATTTTATTACATGATGTGGAATAGAATATATAATAAATAAATTTATCCAAAGATAGCTGTATAGAATATAATCTTAGAGGAGATAAGGAACATATATTATTTATTCTCATGAAATAAAATATCTCAGAGAACAACCCTATTGTTACTGTCATTGGAGTTGTAAGTCAACATGTTAGAACATGAAGATCCTTAAAAAAAATAATTTTAGCATCTAGAATGAGTATTTTAATTTTAGAAAAAATATATTATGATTATATTGTTAATGAAATTTTGATAAAATATATAAAAATGATCTTATTTAATTCCAATGGAATATTCTTTAATCATTTGTTGAGTTATCAAAGGATATTTAAATTATAGGAGCAAAATGGGTCTCCCAAAATAAATTTGATGAAAACACAATTTCTATTTGGAATAAGGACTAGTTTCTAAGAGTTATAACAATAAATAAAGAATATATTATTGATGACCATTTTACCCAATATCTATAATAATATCCAGTCATATTCTACCATCCTTCAAATCTCACATTAAATTTAAATTATATTAAATTGATGTGAAGTGTTCATTTAGTAAAATAAATTTTTATGACAATTTTATTTTCGAAAAACCTCCTCATTTTGGTTATATTTATATCCTAAAACTGGTATTTTGACATACTAGGGATGTTAATAGACACAAACAAGACTTGAAATCTTAGATTGATAAATTATCCAAATTCATACAACATGTTGTATTTATCAATGGAACTGATTATCCAACTTTTTTATCAATAATTTTTTTAATTAAATAATAATTTAAATTTTATATTTCAATAAAATTATTTTCAGTTTAACATAAAAACACTTGTATTATGTATTTTAGAATATATACAAATTGAATTTGATATGATTATTATTTTTGAAAATAGAAACATTTATCGATTACAAATAACTCATAGATATTGAAGAATCATTTTAACTCAATATAAGTACATTTGAGATTTTTATATTTTTTTGGATTTTATAATACCAATAATATTAGTAATCCAAATGGTACATCATATAAACATGCTCTTAAAGAGCCTTGCAAACTAGTTGATCTATGTTTTATAAATGGATTATTAAAATATTAATTTATTTTATGGATTTTTTATAAGATGTTATGATTTATATTTAAAATTTCATGGGATAATAATAAAATATGATGGAATCCTAGATTAATGAAACCAAATAGGTATTACATTCCCATAAAGTAAATCTAAAACATGGTATTTTTTATTATTTTTAGTAGTGTTCAGTTAAAAATGTAATCATGATATTAAATTATTGTATCACAATGGATTAGAAGTATATTTATGTAACCAATATTTTTAATGGGGATGCTTTTGCTTGATATCCCACCAAAATGAACATTCAGTTTCCCATTCTATTACTAAAGCCATATATATGAGAATAATAATTTTTTAACTCAATTGTTTTTTATGAAGCATACACAAATAGATTTGAAAATAATTTTTTTTCAAACAATGATTATTTGTGAAAACACAAGGGTTATTTTTTTATATAGGAACCCAAAAATTAATTTTCAAAACAAAAAATACATATACAAGACATCACATACTTCTGGACCCCACAAAAAAAGGATATTTTATTCATCCACTTATCAGAACATACAATGAGATCACTAATATTTTTTCAAAACATATATATTTTAATAGATATGAATATATTAAATAGAAGTTTGGTATTATTAGTCTAAATTTATAATACTTTCTTATTATTTTTTCATTTTCTATAGACATTGAGAAAGTGTGGTATTCACTGGTTTTTATTATTCCATGCAATTTTCTCTTCGAGATTGATTATATTTTCTAAATTAGATTTGATTTAAAAATATGCCCAGTATATGTTTTTTTCTCTTATATTTATTTTTATCAACTATCTAAAAGGAATATTTTAATCCATTTTTATATAATACTATTCCTCTAAATAATATTTTTTTCTTTTTCTTTGATTTTTAATATTTCTATTAAATGTTGAAAAATTAATTTAATGTAATATTGAATTTATTTTTCCCTATATCTAAGATTATTTTTTCTATTAAAAATACTTGTCTATTTTTTTATTTTTTGACAATGATTTGTCAAAATTTAATATTTTTATTTTTATTTAAATTAACACTAAATAAATGGAGAGTAATTTTTTTTCCTTGCACGAGTAGATTTAAATTTTCTAATCAACTATGTTGAATATAATATATATACTTTAGAAAAACATATATTACAATATTTATTAGAATATTATTTTATATTTTTATGAGAGGATAGTTTCTGGAAGGTTTTCTTCCATTACAATCCAAATATTTTTATCATTTACTCTTGATTTCTTTGATTAATACCAAATTGGTAGAGAGGTTCACTTTTTTGTTTTCTTAATAAATAGAAAATTATATCCCAATGAGAAAACAAATAATGTTTGAAAAAAGTTTATTTAACCAAGGTCAAGATATGTTTTAACCTATAATATTAACATCACAACAAAATGGAGAGAAATATTTATGATAATTATAAAAATATTTATTCCTTATTTATTATTTGTACATTTTATTAAATTCTTAACACATTACCTTCATCAATTTATGTATTTATTATTATTTTAAATGATAATAAAAAAATTTAGAGAAATCATAGATGAATAATTTTTCATAATTATAATGAGTTTATTTAGTATTTTAAAATATAATTAGGAATAAATTAAGTAGAATAATGAATATATTTTTTAGATGTTGTAATATAGAGGAGTTTTCCTTAGATGTTATATATAGTTTTCCATGTAAAATTATAGTAAGAAATAATTTTACACCCTAATTATTGTTAAAGGGGGAGACTATTTACTCCAAATATCACATATGTGTCCTAATTTTGAAAATCCTAATACAATCATGTTGATTATATTTTGACTTATATTTTTTATGTTATGTTTTATATGAACAAATCATCTTGTTTAATAAGTTTCTTTCTATTGAAATGGTAAGATGATTTTATGTTATATAACAATATGAGAATACATAAATAATTTAGTGTAATGACTATTTTATTTAATCCAATGAATATGACTAGATTATGATGAATTTTAAACTAAACTAGATGATCATGAATTGTGACCATTAAATAATGTTACAACATTTTCTAAAGATTCAACTATGGAATTGATTAATTCAATATTTTTTAAAATATGAATAATCTAAGAAATGTTTTGAATAATATAATAGAATATATCATCTTGTTTTGTAGATTACATCCGATTGTATTTTTAGTGTGTCATACTATATAATTCATATGTGATAATTGTGAATCTAAATCTCTCTGTTTTTTATTTTTTCTATTTTTACTTATGATCCTTTGGATTAATTATACTCTTGGGAATGTATTTTTATTATTTTAAATATTGAGTTCATAATTAATTCTATATTCCTTGTAAAACACTTTACATAACATTCATTCTATTTTTTATTGTATTTATAGAGTATATTTTACTCTAATATATCTCTCTAATTCCCTATTTTTTACTCCTCTTTTTCAATTATACCTCTTACCATTATAAGGATTTTTTTCATCATAAGTGGTGTTAAATCTGCCAAATCCATTGGAGGTGACTGACTATCATATCTCATTTATAGGAAAGAATATATGAATAATTTTTTTTCATATCATTTTTTATATTTAATTTCTCACCTAAACACTAATTCAACATTTATGGAAAAATATGAAGTGACAGATCACGAATCTCTAAAAAATTATTTCATTTTCATCATTCTTATTATTTACTTCCCTTTATATTTCTATTTAGATATGAATAGAGACGTGTTGTAGACTATATCAGTGAAATTTAGGAGTCTTAATGAACTTTTTAATAGGGCATATTCAATAAATGAGTATCTAAATGGGGACCATTTTTCATTATAAATAATGGAGTATGATAACCTTTCTCTTTATTAATCATTAATTCATGATTTATTACATATTAATTCAGATATTATAACATGGATGAACAAAAATTATACTATCTTGGGGATTTAGGTATATTACATAACAACTAATAATATGGAATACATTGTAATTATTGTAAACATCATTAAGTTGATAATAATATTCTTTAGAATTTAAAAATACATGGTATAACCAAGGGACATACATAAGAAAGGGTTGAACTATAAAGACCAATAAGGGAACAAACATGAAATAACATGATGAAATTAATACATTTTGGGAAATAGTTATATAAATGGTCAATAAAAGGAGTGTTAATCATAATCATGAATAATAAATCATGAAATAACATGATAACAAAAAAGGCCATATAAAAAATGTGGAAATGATGTAAAACACAACATCGTAACATAGGTCAAAGATAAATTCTAAGACATCATGTTGGAAAAAGTACCATGATGTATTATGATAACTCTCCAATATTTTTCATGATGTCTCATGAGACTAAAATATCACCCAATGGATTGGAGTTCCATATAATATTGAGGTAGCTCATCACATTCATTTCATTCTGATTCCTGGGTACACTTCCATGATCATAGAACACAGATTAATGAATCATTATTTTTTTCCCATGATCAATGTGTGTGAATTATACATATATACATATATATATATATATATATTTATATATATTTTCAATTCCATAAATAGGAATTATATGTTTATAAAGGACAAAACCCTTGATAAGAAATGGGTGTATGTATTCACTACACTATTGTTCGATAAGGAAAATCATCGGGGAATTTCAATAGAAAAATGGTTTTCTATGAATGTTCATGAGTGAAGTTTACGGTTGTTAATTTACTCTCTCAAAATTTATAAATAAAACTAAAATTAATGGGGGTAGGGAAGAACATGTGCTAACATTAGTAAATGAAGATAAAATGTATAATATAGAGAAGATACTTGAATAAAGAGGAGAAGTAGTTGATCTCTTACCTTCAAAGAGTGATTCTAAAAGCTTGGATTGAGATTCATAAACACATGAGGAAACCATATGATGAATAAATAAAGGGTAGTGAAAATTTAGAAGGTTCTATGTGTTTTTGTGAGTGAATAGAAATTTGATTTTGGGTTGGTTTATATCGGAAAAGAGATGGGAGTTCTATATTATTTCACAAACATAGGTTTTAGAAAATATATAACAAAGTAAAAAAAACCAAGAACCATCCTATTGTTTTTCCAATGGACAGTGATACAGAGAAGTGTTTTCATTATTTTATTTGGATAATATCCATTTTTATCAAAATAATACCCTAGTTAATTTGGATGTGAGTCATTTCCTTAAAGAAATAACTTTGAAAAATTAAAATATAATACAGGTTTTGGAGGATGCATAAAGTCTTTATGAAATTAATAAAATGGACATAAAATAAAATTAGGTTAAATAGTAAAAATATATTTGGTTTTGGATACCCTTTATGGTAATTATTACAACAATTTTTGGGTACTATGGTCTCTTAATTAAATGACTATATTTATACCATATGTAAATATTAACTGAAACATTGACTATCTTAAAACATTATAAAAAACCCAATATTGGATAATTTTGGAATTCTCATTCTAAAAACTATATATGGAATTAATTTTCCAAATCTGTGAATTTTCCATTTTAATATAAGAATCTAAATTAATTGAGGAATGATGGGTGTTTTGACAATAATTGTTTTCAAACACTTATAAAAATATATTTAAAATTATATAAAATAAATGATCAATTATATATAATTAAAATTATTTAATAAATATATTTTAATAATCTTTTATTAACTTAAAAAATTCCCTTATACATAAAAATAATTTCCTTAATTTAATTTTAATATTACCCAAAAATAAAATTCCTGTTTTTTTGGCTCAAAATAGAAATAATTTCTGAAGTAAAAATAATTGTATGAAAATAAATTCATTATTATATAAATATAATGTGTATACTCATATGTCTCAGGTCTCAATATATAACCCTTTAATACACTAGGAAATTTCCAAATGGCGAGGTGCACAACTGAGAGACTTTCACGGGGTAGTTCAACATATAAGGTTAGGTTCATGAACATTAAGTTGTTTAACATCCCTCGTAAACGATTTTTCTCATAGGGTAAGATCTTTCTAGTTGAGTCCATCACTTCCATTATGTGTGTCAATTGGGTTTTTCAAAACCTTAAATTTGTACACATCATATGATCGTTGTTAAATGGATTTATTTTCAATGGTAATTATAATTAACATCCTTTTAATGCCAATAGGATATGATAAAACCAAATAGGTGAATGTGTTTTCTATATCCATAATATATAATAATTCATTTTATTAAATTTCAAGTGTAATTTTTTTATAAAGGCTCGGGTTAATATAATCTTCCCCCCTTTAGAAATTCCATCCATGAAATTTTTATTTCCCACACTAAAATATATGAGGGTAATTATATTTCATTACTTCCTCTAATTCCAACATAACATATATAAACACGTTGTTTCTCAACAACACATTGACCAGGTGCATTAAATTTTTCAATTGATCTTTTCATCTATAACATAAGATCATCACCGGAAACACCATATAGAAAAAATAATTATCCAATGGTACCACCTCTATATTTAGTACATGTGAGGGGTCTGGTATTCACTACCTCAAGAGGGATTAATGGAATATATTATGTACATGAAATTGGTTAGGTATAAGTGCTAGTCGATAGGCCACCGCTTCGATGCTATTAAGGAAATCAAATGGTATGATGTATCTTGGACTACTATTTCCCTTATTTTTAAATTTCAGGACATTATACCACAGATTTATACAAAGAAATTCCTTATCCCAAACCTCAAAGTATTAGTCAATTTGATGATTTTTATCATATAAATTTTGTCAAAATTTGGTCATCCTTGATGTTATGAAAAATGGTCTTGACCATTTTCACCATTTCCTAGACCATTTCATGACCTAGTAGTTTGAATACCCTAGCTTCATCCCAACATGAAGGTGTTATGTATTTCTTGTCCAGAAGGGCCTCATAGGGATCAATTTTAAAGGTTTAGTGGAAACTATTATTTTATGAGAACATGACAAGGGGATGATGTCGATCCCATCCTCCTTTGATGTTATTTGAGCAAGCTCTCAACATTTCCTCAATTTTCTAGACAGTATACTCAGATTTTACAAAATGTTTTGGGTGATTATCCGTATCAAAGATCAATATAATATATAGATAATTTTGGAGATTCTTCTAGATGTGGAAGAAGATCTAACGTCTTGATCATATAGAATTGATAGTGGTGTTTCAATCATTCTCACTACTTTTCTAATATATATCTCTTATAGTTGATTGATTAATATGACCTATAGAATTTTATTGATGTGTTCAGTATTTAGAAGACAATCTTCCACAACTGATATAGTGGTGTTCCATGAATCCTCTCCACTTTACAAGATGACATATATGAAATCCAGATATATATTATATGATTTTCTTCATCACATAGTCCCACTAATAGTGTTCTCGGAGATCTTGATACATCGTTGTGCTTCCTAGATGGGTCGAGAATGTCTAATTATTGGAATCAACTAACATATCATTCTTTAACATGGGATTTAATAGAGCACATAGTCATGACCCAAATCTCACAACCCCTTCTGCATTAACAGTTAACTCAGGGGATTTCACTTTTTATATGGATTACATTTTTTTATTCCCACAGCATCTCTTTAATAATGTTTTATCTTCTCTAGAGGGTATGGTTGAAAATTGATATTGGATATCATTGATGACTTTCATCCCTTTATAATTCCCCTTTCCATCCATTTAAAATCTTGGAACATTATATCATTATCATTTAATAATACTTCCTCCAACCAGAACTCATTTTTTTTTCATTCCAAAAATATTATAATTTCATAAGCTCTTTATCACATTTTTCACATGCAACACATTATCATAATTTATTCTAAATTATATTGAAATATTACATGCAAATACAATAAAACATTTCTCAAGAAAATCAATAAATACTCTCTTTATCAAGTCCATAAAGATTACTAGAGCCTTACTGAGTCTGAATTGAATTACTAAGAACTTATACTGTATGTGCATTGTAAGGAATGTGTTCTTAGGTATATCCTTCTTCATCTCCCCAACATGACAACAACCCAACCAAATAATGAACTTTGACATGTATTATACTCCATATACCTGTTCAAACAAGTCGTCAATTCATGGAAGATGATACATGTTCATTATCATGATCTTTTAAAATCGAGATAATCAATTAAAAGGTTAATTCTCCCATCCTTCTTCTTGACCAAAAGGACTGGTGAACCTCATAGTGAATCACTTTGGCATAATAATCCTTTATACAAATTCTCGTATAGTTGTTTCATCGAATCCCCAGGTTAAATAATTTCTAATCAATTGATTGTTATGGATAATGGAAATTCCCTAGGGACGTGATCAATTGAAAATTCAATATCTCAGCAATGTGGAAGTCCAAAAGATTCCTCAAAAAACTCATCATCATATTCCCTTACAATGAGAATTTCATCAAGGATAAAAATTACCATAGAATGAATAATTTGAATAAGATATGTTTTCTCATTGGGTAAAAACTTCCCTTATTGAGATGTTGGTGATATTAATATTTATCATTCTTTCACATTAACAAAATATGGTGAATATTTGTGATACAATGAGTGATTTCATTCTCATGGGAATTCTTTTGGCTCTATATAGGGAAAAATCATTGCATAGAATTTTATCAAATTCCAATAAATGGTTTATCATACGGTTTTTGCAACAGCCCAAAGTTTCATTAATGGAAACACATATTGAACTAATTAAATGTCTCTTTAAGTAAAATGTATATATAAAATGTCAGCTTCTTTGGTTTTATATTAATAATTGTGACTGTTGGTATTATAGTCGCTGAACAGTGATCACATGTTTAGTATAAATATCGGTCTTTAACAAATCCAATTTACTCAGACAAAGGAAGCGGTGGCCTCATCTAGTAGAATTGCTTCTAACGAAGCCCATTTTTCAGAGCTCAGAAAAGAGGTGGCATCTTTTGGATTTTTTCTTGACCAATCCCAAGCTGAGCTTCACCATGTCAAGCTCGAATGAGACCGTCTACGGGAAAGTTGAAGTTGAAAAGGATTACCACTCGAGAAATGTTATCTGAGCCACCCTAAGAGTCTGTCACCATCGCACACCTTACCCATAGGTCTTATGTAGCTGTTTGAGGGGGTTATGTAATAAATTACTAGTACTTTGTTCTTGTATATTATTTTTATATAATAATGAATATACTTTCTTGTCATTATTGAAACATTGTAAATAGTTTTTAAAGTACAAATAGTGTTTTTATTTATTATTTAATTAACAATTCTACTTTATTAAGGGATTTTTGAATTAAATAATATTTTAATAAAATATTATTATTATTATTAAATTAATTTTTATTAAATATAAATGATCTTATAATTTTATGAATGCAATTGTAATTTTTATTAATGTTTGAAAGCCATTTTTGTCAAAACCCGTGAATTTTTGATAAATATTTGTTTTTATTTTAAAAGATAAAATTAACATAGTTTTTATAATTATTTTAATAAAATAAATGTTATTTCTGTAATAGGACGTCAAAATTATCCAAGGGTGAATTTTTCATAATTTTCCGAGACAATCAAATTATTGGGTAAAAATTAAATACCATTTAAATATATAATGTGTTTTATGGCATCATAATGACCCAATAGTGATGTAATAAAATACTATAATCTTTATGTTCGGCCAATATATGTTTTAACATTAAAATAATTTCATTTTTTCTCTATTTTACTTACTTTTCAATGCATTAATGGATCCCTCAAGACTTATTAAACATCTTGTATTTTTAAATTATTTTCCATGGGAGTGTGACTTACCTCCACATATGCAACCCCATTAT
Source organism: Viscum album (assembly GCA_963277665.1). Taxonomy (NCBI): domain Eukaryota; kingdom Viridiplantae; phylum Streptophyta; class Magnoliopsida; order Santalales; family Viscaceae; genus Viscum; species Viscum album. The sequence goes on from OY728164.1 coordinate 1,072,609,973, forward strand.
TTTAAGATGTTAGGAACTTGGACTTATAAAATATTTTTTTCGTCTCCCCTTTTCAAAAAACCATCGTCAAAAACCATGAGCTGATTTATGGTTTGGATTAGTTTAATGTAAGGGGTCCCAAACTTAAAAAATAAAGAATTCACTCACCTTTCCTATATAAACCCACCCAAGTTCCCACTTCCTCATCACTCAAAGCCTTTGGAGTCCATCCATCCATTTCCCTACTCTCTCTAGAATCCTCCCAAGGTGCCCCAAGCTCCCAATAAACCTCTCTCAAGCCTATCTCAAGCATTTGGAAGCACACTTCCATGTAAGGGTTTTTTCTTCCTTTCACATTTTTATCCAATTTTCATAATATTGTTATGCCCTTTTAATTTCAATTATAAATTCTGGGGTATGTTTGCTCACCTCCCCCATACCTCCCTATTATTGTTTGAATGATGGGAGACCCCTTTCTCTCTCATTTAATTCCTACCATGGACACTTGTTACTATGCCGAAATTCTGTAAGGAACTTATCTCTCTCATTTACATTCAAGCAATGCTTTTTTATCATGAATCTAAATTCCATTAAAATTGTTGGGACTTGTATCTATATGACCCCCTTAGTTTCCATTTCATGTAGATATGATTAGGCACCCCTTTATCTCTCATCAACCATTTTTTATGAATTCTTATATCACGCTGTTACACTGCAAAAATTACACCGATTTTCAAAGCCAATTCCATTGTGTAGTGAATACCATGCCCATTTCTCCATAATGGGTATTCACCTTCATGAAAATTTACTTATTGATTATAAAGTTTCATTCCACATTCCTTTTTAATGGAATAAATGACTATGTTTTTTGAATCCATGTTTTATGATCCATGTGGCACACTTATGCATGAAATGAAATGTTTAAGAAGGGTGCACCCTTATAGTGCTCCAATGAATTGGGTAAAGTATAGTAACATGATACGTCATGTGCAATGAGTGTTGAATCATGCTAATTCAACTGCAACTAGGGTATACTCGTGCTTCATGTGCAATGAGAATTTACTCATGATTCATGTGCAATGGGCCTTGGCTCATGCTAATTCCATGTTAAGTGTTGTTGCCACATTTCCAAGTTATGATTATCATGCTTTATCATGACTTTATGTCCATGTTTCTCTTATGCTCTATTGATATGAATGTTGACTAACATGTATTGTACTCCTCATGTATTCCATGTTTATTCCCTTACTAGGCTTTATAGCTCACCCCTTTTCTTATGCATGTCCTCAGGTTATCCCATGCAATGTTAAGTACGAGGGAATGTAGTGGTCCTGTAAAGGAAGATTTCAATAAAGATGTTGTATTTCATGTTTTAAGTTGTTTTGTAATGATACTAAGACTCAAAGACTCTAGACCTCTCGATATTCCATGTTGTATCAACTAAATAGTTTATGTAATAAACCGTGATTAAGTTTGTAATAAAAGCAGGGTTGTCATATTTGGTATTAGAAGATAAGTTTAGTTATTTTTGGGATTTGGATTAGAAAACCCTAGTAAAGCCTTAGATACAAGACTAAGTACAACAATAAAGACCCTATGTTTTGGTGAGTATTGAGTTAGTGGGTTATCAAACTAATACATCCCTGTCTTGATACGAGAAGGTAGAGGCGGCTCGGGCACAAATGTATCCTAGTGGTTAAACCCGAAAACACCGCTTTGAGCTAGACTCGAATGGGAACTGGTGCACGACAACATGCCTTGCTGCACTCTTGGTTATGACACTCCCGGGGGATATTCTTTTGTAAATTCAAAAGCATAGTATGAACCCTTATTAAGGGAATAAAAAAACTCCTAAGAATATATGTTAGAATATAGATCACGGAAAGAATAGATTGAAGCCTATGGATTCATAAGTTAAGGAAATAAAATTTTATTTATAATTCCTCAAATTTTGTCTTTTATTTACCCTTTAGGTGTTACCCCTAACTTTACTTTTATTCCAGACAATGGATGGTAATAGGAGGACTCGGGCTAACAACCTATTTGAAGATCAATGTGATGACTGTACTAATGAGATGCCCAATCCAATGGGAGCGGGAATCACGAACTTTTTCACGCTTCTCTCTTACCTAAGACAAGCATTGAATAGAAACACGGGTCAAGAGGAACATACAAACCCACCTAAGAAGTAACAAGTCGCTATCAAGAGCTTCATAAGACAAAGGCCTCTTACCTTTAATGGATCATCCGATCCCACGATCAGTGAACAATGGATCAACTCCATTGAAAAGATCATCTCCATCCTTCAATATGTTGAACAAGAGAAGGTTCTCCTGGAGGCTTATCGTGTGGTGGGTGAAGCTGATCAATGGTGGACGTTGATATAAAATAGGATGCCTGATGAGGAGATTGAGGTGTTATAATGGAAGGATTTCTAGAAGATGTTTTTTCGATAAATATTTTCTGTGTACCCTCCGACTTAAGATAGAAAGGGACTTCCATTCCCTCATAAAAAAGAAGAAGAATTTGTTGGAGCGTACGAGGAAAAGTTCACAAGGATTTCACGATAAGCTTCCGGATTTGTCGTTACCGCCGAATGCATGGTTGGCCGCTTCATTGGTGGGATGAAGCGTAGCCTACGGAAAGCATTAGCGATCCGTGACTTCGACAGCTATGAGGAAATTGTCTGATGTACACTCAAGGTCGAAATGGAGATCAGGGAATCATAGAGGTATCATGGGGACAAGAAGCATAAGGTGGAATTAAATGATGGTGGTCCAATGGATAAATCCAACTGTGCTATGAAGATCCAGCACCCCACTTGCCAAATGTGTGGAAAGAAGAACCTAGGATATTTCCTCAAGGGGTCGAGGAAATGCTTTAGGTGTGGAAGATAAGGAAACCTAGCTGTTAACTGTCGGCAAGAATGACCTGCGGCTACGACAGAGTAGAGGAACACTCTGTTCAAAACTCAATGCATTGTTCATTGATATAACTGCAAAGAACCGAGGCATTTTTCAAATAATTTCCACAATCCAAGGGTTTTCGGAGGTAACCAACAACCTCTAAGATAGAAAGGAAGAGATTTTTCCATCACTTCTACTGAAGTGAACCCCAACAACGAAGTGGTGATAGGTACACTAGTTATTCATTCAAGAATAGTGAACGTACTTTTTTGATTCAGGTTCTATAGATTCTTTTATATCTTGAAAGATTAGTAGAACAATCCAGCACCACCAAAAATCATGGAAGTGAAGATTTCGGTGAGTACAGAAAATGGGGAAATCATTTCATCCCATGAATATAAGTCCTCCCATGTTATAATCATTGGATTGAATTTTCCGGTGAACCTCTTCATACTCCCTCTGGTGGAATTTGATGACATTCTTGGCATGGATTGGCTTTCCTTATATAGGGCCAACATAAATTGTTGGGAGAGGGAAATCACACTCCATATAGAGAATCAACCGCCGATTCTTTACAAGTGTAAGGGGAAAGATGAATCTCCTTTAGCTCCATCATCTCAAGCATGGATATATCTGCCCTATGAGCACGTGTTTCTGGCTCATATGATTGAGTCCAAGGAATAAAGCATCCTTGATGAAATGCCTATTGTGAGGGGATTTGCTGAAGTGCTTCCTAAGGAACTGCCTGGTCTTCCTGCTAGAAGAGTTGTTGAATTCTCAATTGAAATTATACCAGGGGTGCTACCAATATCCAAGACTCCATATAGAATGGCTGTCATGGAGCTTGAAGAGCTGAAGAAACAACTACAGGAGAATCTGGATAAAGGGTTTACACGCCCAAATGCATCACCACGGGGTGCACCAGTCCTCTTCATCATGAAGAAGGATGGTTCAATGAGACTTTGCATTGATTATAATGAACTTAACAAAATAACGGTAAAGAAAAAGTATCCTCTTCCACTAATCAATGAATTGTTCGATCAACTGTGTGGAGCACAACACTTCTCCAAGGTAGATTTGCGGTCGGGATATTATCAAGTAAGGGTGAAGAAGGAAGATATCCCCAAGACTGATTTTCTCACAAGATACGAGCAATATGAATTCATAGTAATGCCTTTCAGACTCACTAATTATTCAAAAATCTTCATATACTTGATTAATAGAGTCTTTAGGGATTACCTCAAAAAATTTGTTATAGTCTTTATAGATGATATTCTAATATACTCCAAAACCAAGGAGGATCATGAGGAGCATTTAAGAACTGTACTAGAGACATTGAGCATGGAGAAGCTCTATGCAAAGTAAAACAAGTGTGATTAATAGTTAAAGGAAGTCTCATTCTTGGGCCATATCATCAGAAGAAATGGGATATCTGTGGATCCCTCCAAAACAGATGCAATTGAGGAATGGTCGAGGCCAACATCGGTAACAGATATCCATATATTCTTGGGGTTAGTTTGGTATTATTGACGATTTGTGAGAAATTTCTAATGATTTTCCAACCCTCTTACCAAGGTAACTCAAATGGGAGTAATGTTTTCTTGGAGTGATGAATGAGAAGAAATATTCAAGGAGTTGAAAAGAAGGCTTATCACTATGCCCATGTTCACTTTACCCACAAGTGGGGAAATGTTTGTGGTATTCAGTGATGCTTCTAAGAAGGTATTAGGTTATGTGCTAATGCATAATCATAAAGTGATATCCTATTCCTCAAGCAAGTTGAAAATCCTAGATCGAAACTATCCAACGCATGATCTGGAGTTGGCGGCGGTGATCATTGCCTTGAAAATCTGGCGACATTATCTCTATTGAGAGAAATGTGATATATATACTGACCACAAGATTCATAAATATATAATCATGCAGAAAGAGATTAATATGCACCAGAGAAGATGGATAGAGCTAATCATGGATTATGACTGTTCAAAACATTACCACCCGGGGAAAGCGAACAAGGTGGCAGATACCCTAAGTAGAAATGACCCAACGCTTATATCAATAATGACAATTGAGAAGGATACAATCTTCCTAGACTTGATGAAGATGGACATGGTAATCATAAAGAAGGGAACATCATCAATCATTTCACAAATGATTACTCGACCGTCTCTTTTGGAAATGTTAAAGGATGCTCAAAAGGATGATGTGGGAATTCCAGAAAAAGTGGTAGCTATAGAAAATGGGAAATCCTCAAATTTTAATGTTAATGAATAAGGAAATTTGTGATTTGGGAAAAGACTATGTGTTCCATCAAGTCTGGAGCTGAAGAAGGAACTTTTGGATGATGCACATAGTTCAAATTTCACTGTTCACCCAGGGAACACCAAGATGTATTGAGATATCCATGAAAACTTTTGGTGGGATAATATGAAGAAGGAGATCGCTGTATATACATCAGAGTTCCTGGTGTGATAGAAAGTGAAGGCAGATAGGAAGATGTATAATGGGATGATGTAACAATTTCCCATACCAGAATGGAAATGGAAGAACATAACCAAAAACTTTGTCACTGGACTTCTGAGGACATCCAATGTTAATAATGAAATCTGGGTTATAGTGGATCATCTTACAAAGACTGCACACTTCATTGATATTCAGGATGATTTATCATTAGATCAACTGACACGGATATATATCAGGGAAGTGGTAAGGATGGATGGAGTACCACTATCTATTATGTCTGACCGAGATCCAAGATTCACCTCTAAATTTTGGAAGAGTCTTCAACATTCGTTGAATACTGAACTGAACTTCATTTTGGCCTACCATCCTCAAACTGATGGCCGATCCGATCAGACTATCCAAACACTTAAGGACATGTTGAGAGCATGCTCAATGGACTTTAAAGGAGGATGGGATCAATATCTTCCCCTGTTTGAGTTCACTTATAATAACAGTTTCCACTCGAGCATCAAAATGGCACCATATGAAGCCCTGTATGGGAAAAGGTGCAAAACACTAACATGTTGGGATGAGGTCGGTGAACGTAAGCTGTTTGGACCAGAAATGGTTGAAGAAATGGTGTAGAAGGTGAAAACCATTCAACATCATATCAAGGCAGCCCATAGTCGATAGAAGATTTATGCAGATAACTATCGACGAGACCTTGAGTTTAAAGTTGGAGACATTGTTTTTCTACGCATATCTCCATGGAATAAGGTCACGGGGTTTGGAAAGAAAGGTATGTTACGTCCAAGGTACATCGTCCCCTTTGAGATTCTTGATTGTGTCGGGGATGCGGCCTATCGACTAGTACTTCCACCTACCATGGCCAAACTACATGATGTCTTTCATGTATCCCTCTTAAGGAAGTATATACCGGACCCTTCACATGTACTCTCTTCTGAGGTGGTACAGTTGGAGGATGATCTTTTGCATGAGGAGCAACCCGTGAAGATCTTAGATCATAGAGAAAAAGTTCTATGAAATAATACATTGCCCCTCGTCAAGGTGTTGTGGAAAAACCACAAGTTTGAGGAAGTGACTTGGGAATCGGAGGAATTGATGAAGCTGAGTTACCCACATCTGTATTAGTGTGGGAAAATAAAATTTTGAGGGCTAAATTTCTTAAGGGGGGAATATTGTAACAACCCAAGGTTTCATTAATGGAAATCCATTTTGATCTAATTAAATATCTCTTTATGTAAAATGTTTATATAAAATATCAACTTCTTTGGTTTTATGTTAAGAATTTTGACCGTCGCTTTTATAGTCATTGAATAGTAATCACATGATTAGTATAAATATAGGGTTTTAACAAATCCAATTTAACCAGGCAAAGGAAGCGATGGCCTCATCCAGTAGAATTGCTCCTTACGAATCCCATTTGTCGGAGCTCAGAAAAGAGGTGGAGTCTTTGGGATTCTCTCTTGACCAAGCCCAAGCGGAGCTTCATCATGTCAAGATCGAACAAGACCATCTACGGAAAAAAGTGGAAGGAGATAAAGATTACCACTCGAGCAATGTTATCTGAGCCACCCCAAGAGTCTGTCACCATCATAGACCTTACCCTTTATGTATTATACGGCTGTTTTAAGGGGTTATGTAACAAATTTCTAGTATTATTTTCATGTACATTATTTTTATATAATAATGAATATACTTTCATGTCATTATTGATACATTGTAAATAGTTTTTAAAGTACAAATAATGATTTTAGTTATTATTTAATTAAGAATTAAATTTTATTAAGGGATTTTTGAATTGAATAATATTTTAATAAAATATTATTATTAATATTAAATTAATTTTCATTAAATATAAATGATCTTATAATTTTATTAATGCAATTGTAATTTTAATTAAGGTTGGAAAACCATTTTTGTCAGAACCCGTGAATTTTCGATAAATATCGATTTTTATTTTAAAGGTGAAAATTAACTTATTTAGAAAATATTTTAGATAATATAAATGTTATTTCTGGAATCAGGATGTCGAAATTATCCAATGGTGAATTTTTCATAATTTTCTAACACAATCAAATTCTTTGGGTAATAAATAAATACTGTTTAAATATATAATGTGTTTTATGGCATCATAATGACCCAATAGTGATGTGATAAAATAATATAAGCTTTCTGTTCGGCCAATATATGTTTTACCATTAAAATATTTTGATTTTAGGTTGGTTTGACTTACTTTTCAAAGCATTAATGGACCTCTCAAGACTTATTAAACATCTTGTCTTTTTAAATTATTTTCCATGGGAGTGTGACTCACCTCCACATAAGCAGCCCCATTATTTTATGAAGTTAGTACTTTGGCATTATAAAATATTTTTTTTCCTCTCCCCTTTTCCAAAATCCATGAGCAAAAACAATGATCTGGTTTGTGGTTTGGATTAGTTTAATGTAAGGGGTCCCAAACCTAAATAATATAGAATTCAATCAGCTTTCCTACATAAACCCACCCAAGCTCTCACATAATCCTCACTAAAAGCCTTTGGAGTTCATCCAACCTCTGCCCTACTCTCTATAGAATCCTCCCAATGTGCCCCAAGCTCCCATGAAACCTCTCTCAAGCCTCTCTCTAGCCTTTGTAAGCACACTTCCAAGTAAGGGTTTTTTCTTCCTTTCACTTTTTTGTCCAATTTTCTTAATATTGTTATGCCCTTTTAATTTCAATTATAAATTCTAGGGTATGGTTTCACAGCTCCCCCATACTGCCCTTTTATTGATTGAATGATGGGAGACCCATTTCTCTCTCATTAAATGCCTCCCATGTACACCCGTTATTATGCCAAAATTCTGAATGGAACCTCTCTATACTCATTTACATTCAAGAAATACATTTGTATCATGAATATAAATTCCATTAAAATTGTTGGTGCATGTATCTATATGTCCCCCTTACTGTCCATTTCATGTATATATGATGAGGCACCCCTTTCACTATCCTCAACCATTTTTTATGAATTCTTATATCATGCTGTTACGCTGCCAAAATTACATTGATTTTCTAATCCAATGCCACTGTGTAGTGAATACCATGCCCCTTTCTCCATCAATGGTATTCAACTTCATTCACATTTACTTATTGATTATAATGATTCAATCCAAATTCCTTTTTCATGGAATAAATGATTATGTTTTATGAATCCATGTTTTATGATCCATGTGGAACACTTATGCATGAAATGAAATGTTTAAGAAGGGTGTGCCCTTATAGCACTCCAATGCATTGGGTAAAGTATAATATCATGATACGTCAGGTGCAATGAGTGTTGACTCATGCTAATTCATGTTCAATGAGAGATTACTCGTGCTTCAAGTGAAATGAGAATTTACTCATTCTTCATGTGCAACGAGCCTTTGTTCATGCTAATTCCATGTTAAGTGTTGTTTCCACATTTCCATGTTATGATTATCATGCTTTATCATGCATTTATGTCCATGTTTTTCTTGTTATGTATGGATATTCCTATTGTCTAACATGTTTTGTACTCCTCATGTATTCCATGTTTATTCCATTACGGGGCTTTATAACTCACCCCTTTTCTTATGCATGTCCTCAGGTTATCCCATGAAATGCTAAGTACGAGTGAATGTAGTGACCATGTAAAGGAAGTTTTCAATAAAGATGTTATATTTCATGTTTTAAGTTGTTATGTAATTATCCTAAGCCCCAAAGACACTAGACCTCTCGATCATCCATGTTGAATTAGCTGAATAGTTTATGTAATAAATCATGTTTAAGTTTGTAATAAAAGCAGGGTAGTCATAGTTTTCTTTGAATTTCATCCCAAAAGTCTTAATTGGGGAGGATTTATATAGTTTGGATGAAAAAATTTCACAATTTTCGATTTTCACTAACAACAAAACTCCCATGATTTGTGGTGGTGTTTAAATTATTCCTCTATAATTGTCGAATATGAATGTTTATGTAGAACCAAAATTAAAAATTATATTTTTTATTATTGTATGAATAATAGTATTATATGTCTCCACTTATTTTTTGGATCCAACTCGGTGGTTTTTATGGAAAAATATTTACATTGATTCTTTGGATGTATTTGGTAGTATCAAAAAAACCTTGGATTAGTGCATTGGATTGAAATGTTCCATGCTTCCTCGCAATAGATGAAATGAAGAATTCACTATGGGATGGAAGGAGAATTAATTTTCTCCATCAAATTATTGGGGTTCTCCCATTAGTAATTTCTAGAAAGGTTTAATTCATTTATGTGTTTAAATTCTTTCATTTCCCCCTGAGGCAATTTTTAGGGTGCTTATCTACGTACTTATGAAAAATATATTTTTAAATTTATTATCACCCTTATATTTATCAATTAAAAAACGATGAGTCATATCAATTTTCTGCTTCTTATCTATATGATACTCTTTGTATTCACTGATCTCCATTTCAACATTTAGCTAACATCATACCATTTCCACATAACTGTCAAAGTCTCCGATTGTGAGGGATCTATATTGACTAGGTTTTATCCCATTAAAGAAGCATTAAACTTTTTATTCAGGGGTAATGATAGGGCCAGAGGAATATCATCCATGTTTTTTTTAATTTTTCCTCATATACTTGTATTTACTAAAAATCATATCTCTTAAGGTAATGGAAATCCCTTTCATTTAAATTCAAAGAATGTGAGAAAACATTTTCAATTTTTTTTCAAAACTCCTTACACCCCTTCTATTTGATCTATATCTCAGGATTCATATTCATCATTAATGTCCATAACATATTAGATTAACCCTAAATATGATAAATATCCAGTATAAACTTCTCTTCCATGGAATATTGAATGTTGTAAATGATCTCCTCGTGGGAGTTGATCAATTATTATGCGATTAGGGATCAGATGATACATTGAATGTCATAGTAATTTTTTTCATATAATGCTTTCAATTTCATCTTGTATTTAAATTGGGGGTTTGGGTGCTTCTCCTGATCTTGGTTTCTATTCTGAACCTCAGTTAGCAAAGAATCAATCATTATAATATTCTTTATTTATGCACCCATTCTATTTGTAATCTTGATTGGGAAGTCATCACATTTACCTTCACAATTTCTATTTACCTAATTATCCCTATTTCATGATAGTGTCTTGAAAAAAGGAAAAATTAGGGTTAATAATTTTTAAATTATTTAAAAAATAATTTATAATCCAATTAATTTAAAGTTATAAGTTATAAGTGACATTTATTTCTTAATTTATGAATATCTTTGATTCAATCTATGTTATTTGTGATCCATTTTCTATCATATACTATCATTGGATATTTTTTTCATTTGTAATAATTCGTAATGAAAATTTTAATTTAACAAAGAATATCCCTCAAGATTTACAAACTGTATGTGAAACATGTCCCATTTTCATGCACCAGTTCTCATTCGAGTCTAGCACAATGTTGTGTTTTTAGGTTTTACCTATATGTACATCTGTTCTAGATCCACATCCACTATTAGAATCCAAACATGGATTTATTTTCTTGATATACCACCTAATATATATTTTAACAAAAAATAGTTATATTTTCATATACTTATTCTTATCCCTAAAGATTTCCTGATAGTTTTCTAATCTTAAACACAAAAATAACTAATATTTTTATTTTATGCCATCTATGAAAACTCTTTTCTCACTTTTTTTAAAAAATGATGATATATGATTTGGTTTAGAAACCCTTTCCCATTATGATATGTATTATATAAATTCATATAATAATATAGACATGAGGATCATAGAGATTTCACCGTCAAGAAAATAAAAGAGGATATAAAACATTCATAACAATAAAGCATCAAAACATAAGGGAAATTGCACCATTTAATCTTGGATATGTTGAAAAAATTCTAAGATGTATACCTTGAAGATGGAAGATTTTTTTCTCATGAGTACCTTACTTTCTCAATGAGAAACAATTAAATTCATCACATACCAACATGAAAATGAGGGGGAAAAATTAGGGAATATGTTTCTATTATTTAAAACATTCTTAACATGATCATAATATTCCTTCAAACCTAAAACTACGTGGGATAACATGGGCACATACATAATAAAGGATTAAGATATATGTAACACCCCAAGCTTCTATGGTACGTTTCCCTTCGAATAATGCGATAGCGTGTGTTGTACGCAACCTCGAGTTCTAACACACACCACAACTAATTAAACTAGCCGTTGTGAATAGTAATACCTACTTTTTGAAATCATATATATTCTATATTTCAAAATGGACTTCATTTTTGGATTCGGAATATCAAAATTAGCCTAGGGTGAAATTTTGGTACATTTCAGATAACTTTCATATTTTGATGAATAGTGAAAATTACTAAATTTTAATTAAAAACAACTTTTTTAATCAAAACAATTAATAGTGATAAATTGTGAATTTGAGTGGTTTTAAAGTATATTTAGAATATATTTTTACCATTTAATATAATCTTGGTCATTGGACATAATTTTACAATTAAACCGAACATAAACAAATGTCAATCTTTTGATAGTTATTATCTCTTAAAAACACGCTTTTTGTTTTGACAGCGGGAATTAATTTTAAATTAATTTCTGCCACTTCTGTGTTTTGAATTTAGAAAAATGGATTCCATATTTGGAATCAGGATGTTCAAATTGTGTAAATAGGTAACTTTTATTTTTAGACATTTTGAATAATTACTGCGGTAATATTTTATTTACCATGGTTAAGGGTAAATCCGGTAAATAAGGGTTAAAAAAAATAATATTATAATAATACTAAATTACCCTAAAACGTGTCTCAACCCTATTGGTTGATACATGGTCGACCATGGGAATCTTTGGGTCTATTTTGGGACCCCATGGATCCACTTGTAAGTGATAATGACACATTATATTAATAAAGTTAAAATAAAAATAAAAATTCCATAAGCTTATATCTTTTAGAAGAACAATTTTTACATAGGGTTATACATGTTGGATTTTCGATTATAAATATTCATTAGAAATCTAAAAAGATTTCCTACATAATGATATTTTATTTATAATTTTTAGACATTATATAATTTATTTGATTTATGACACAATGATGATGCAGTAATTACTAAAATAGTGAAAAATAAAAATAATTGATCTTATAAATACCCAAATAATTATAATATGAAACTTTTAATGAATTAAACTAATTTTCTATGATAATATGATATATTAGGAATGATTTAATTGACTTTGTTCGAAGTAATAAATCTTTTAGGAGTTTCACAAAAATCAACTATTTAATAGTGTCAAAATTGACATAAAAGAGTTCTTAAAACAAATATTATATTATTAATTGATATTAAATTCCTAAAAATCTAAGGTTCGGCCAAGAGACTTATATTATGATAGGTTCCTCATTAATGGACCACTTGGGGGTCGCTTGGATGTATATAGTAAGTTTATTAACCATATTATATAAAAATACAAAGAGACATTGTAAAAGTGAAACTAATTAACTTAGAGTTAATACTTAAAGATAAGGTTAATATAAGTACCCAAACCTGTCTAAATTCTATTGGATGAGTTGTTTTCGACCTATCCCCACCTCATCCTTTGAATAGTCAACTTTTGAGCCTTTGTAAACCGAATATGAATTTATTATAAATTAATATTTCTAGCTTTTCCAAAGGTGCCCCTCACCCCTCTTATAAAAGGGCACTCCTCCTTCTCATTTCTTCACACCTTCAAAGCCTTTTGGTTCGGCCAAACTCTGCCCAAATACTCTCCCAACATCCCTCAATACAACCTAGAGGCCTTAGTTTGATCAGAAAGCCAACCTAAGGAGCCCTTTTGATCAAATCAAAAGGAAGAACCCGAAGAAGAGGTAATGATTTCACCACCCTTTTCTAAGTTCATTTCTTCTTCCACTTCTTCTTCCTTTGTTCTTACCATTCTGAAATAATAACTCCAGTATCTCACATATACTGTGATGTTATTATAAATATGGTACAATCATATTCAGTATTCTATCCACCCTTTGAATAACATGTCACCATACGTGCGTACGTACGGCTTACCGTCTCCACGTCGTGGTGTAATTGTTATTCAATATAATATTATTTGGATGGGTATAATAATGATGTGTAACTCATGTAAATAATAAATATAACATGTTAATTATTCTGTATATATGATATACCATCCATTTCTATATTATTTTAATATCAAAAGAATGATATTGTCGCTCGTGCGTACGTACGGACTACCGTCTCCACGAACGCGATGAGATTCATTCTCCATCGTAACCATTAAAGCGTAATTATCATTTTATGATTTAAAAATGATGTTTAAGGACTTGATATCATTCTGGATATGAATAATATACAACCTATCCTTTACAAACATGTCTTACGTAACAAAACATATGAAAGAAAACAAGTAAGTTAACACCCGAAACAACGATAATACTAAGATATTATTATCAAATCAATATTAAAAGATCATATATGATATCATATTAATGTATATGATTCTTGTATAATTTAATAACAATTATTTCACCATTATACAGGAGGTTAACCTACCACAACCAAGGAAAAGTACAAGGTAAGGGTTATTTCACAATCTCTTCATTATCCGAGGTTGTTTATACGTAATAATCTACTGGGATTTCTTTATCATCCACATCCATGTTTCTTCGAAATGTATTTCAAAACATTTTTACTATTTACAAGAATATGGGTTAAAGTCATTTATACCCTTGTTTGACTTTTTATAAGAGGTTTATAAAGGAATATTTCCGTCGTTTTCAAAACAAGGTCCTTTTTAACCTTTTCGACAGAATTGAGGTAAGAATGTTTTTTTTAACTTATACGGCGGGTGCGGTTATTTTCCGCCGTTATAAAATCGTCGAAGCTTCCCATACAAGATTATAAGAATATTTTCAAAGAAAATTTTTTATTTTATATGGATCTTAAATGATTTCAAAATAAAAGGAGATATTTCTTTTAAAAGAATTTTGATTTCATCTATGTCAACATCCTTTGATGGATTTTAAGATTATTTGAAGTTGATTTATTATGATACAAAACTTCTATATTGTATTGAAGGTTTTGTGATATGTTTGACTGTGGATGTGGTATTTTTATACCATTCATAGTTTATTGTGAAAGTATTGACATTTCGTATGCTAGTTTTAATACGAATGTTTATGTTATGTTTAAACCTTTTCATATGGGAATGCATTGGACTTAATAAGTGATGGGTGGAGCCCGCTATAGCTCCTCGATGCATCGGTAGGTCTCATGAGACAAACTAGTGTCTTGGCACAAGGCCTTGACAAAATCTTATTTGTAGCCTTGGCACGAGGCCTTGGCTATGTGGTTATGATAGTCTGGCATTATGCATTCCAACATTATGAAAGTGGTTATTGATTTTTGCATGTGATTATTCGATTAGTAGAATATCCATGTGAATAAGTAAATGGCATTATTTCATTTTACTTTTGCCATACCATGTTGAAGTTCAATTTTAAAAGGCTTTTGTTTTAGTAATGCATTGCCTTAAATGTTTATTCTTATTTATGAAAGTTTCCGCTATATTGTTATCCTTACTGGGCATTTGAGCTCACCCCTTTTCTATGTTTTATTTTTCCCCAGGATGTGAAGAAGTAAATTATGAATGACCTGCAGGGATATTATGAGGGGATAGTAGTGTGGATTATGGAGACATTATGTTGTTGTAGTAGTTTTTCATTTTATGATGTAATGTAAAACTTATGAATATATCTAGTGTTTCCAAGGCTACTAAACCAATCGGTCTTTCGAGATTTGATCTTTCTTGTGATCATGCCAATGTTATGTAATAATGCACCGACTCTAGGCAACTAGGGTCGGGGCGTTACAGTTGGTATCAGAGGAGGTTTAGTACAAACCTTGGAAGCTAGATTTAGATAAACTCTGATTAGAGCACGTAGACTTAAGATGAACTTTGAGGATTAGTATAGAAGAACTTCCTAGAATTTTGGTATTGTAGAGATTTTGTGAGTTTTCCGAGCAATACATCCCTGTCTGGATACGAGCAGGTAGAGGCGGCTCTGGCACAGATGTACCTAGGGGTAAAACCCAAAAACACCGCTTTGAGCTAGACTCGAACGGGAACTGGTGCACGACAACGGGCCTTGCTGCACTCTTGGTTACGACACTCCCGGGGGATATGCTTAGGATAACTCTCATTATCTTTACAAATCATTATGAAGGGTTTATGAGTATATACTTCCTCAAAGAAAAACATTTTTATGATTATGGATTATATCCATAAATAGTTCAATTTATGTTAAGTGTTTTATAAGTATGGGATTATGTATTTTGATTCATAAACTGATCTAGTTTATGCCATTGTTTAGAAATGGCGCCTAGTGGAAGAAATGGAAACCGTATCAATACGCGCACTCCATGTAGGGATTGCCCTCCTGCTCAAGATAATTATAGTGGGGCTGGTGATGCAACTGGTGCCGATCAGCTAATCACCATACTGGGACAACTTACTCAGGTTATGAATAATAACCTTACCCGTATGGAGCACCCTGATCCGCAGCGTGGAGGATCAATGTTAGATCGATTCATGAGACAACAACCACCAACGTTCAATGGGAGTACAAATCCCTTAGTAGCTGAGCAATGGATATTTTCCCTAGAGAAAATATTTCAGGCTTTGGGGAGTAGCGAAAGGGAAAAAGTTACCATGGCAGTTTACCGCCTCACTGGAGATGCTGATCAATGGTGGTCATTGATTCAAAACATGAAGGAAGATGATGAAGTATCAAACATGGAATGGAGGGAGTTCAAAGATCTGTTTTTAGAAAAATACTTCCCTCGCGACCATCGAGCAGATATGGAAAGGCAATTTCTGAGTCTGAGACAAAAGGAGGACGAGAATGTCACAAAGTATGAGGCTAACTTTACAAGGATAGCGAGGTACGCTGGTGATTATATTCGCAACCCAAGAAGTAAGATTGATCGTTTCTTTGATGGGTTAAAACCATTTCTCCGTCGAGCATTAGTCTCACAATCCTTTTCATCGTACGAAGACATTGTCTCATGTGCTATCAAGACCGAAAAAGAATTCTCTAAGTCTTATGACTTTAAAGCGAAGAAAGAGAAGAAGAGACCTGCTGATCAATCTGGGAATGGAAATAAGGGGAAGAAGGCAAAGGTTGAATATCCATCTTGTGGTAAGTGCGGGAAGAAACACCCCGGTGCTTGCCTGAAGGGAATGGGAGTCTGTTACAAGTGTGGTGAAAAAGGCCACCAAGCTCATGATTGCAAGGGGAAGAAGGAAGCTACCAACGTTCAGTGCTACAATTGCAGGGAGATGGGGCATTATGCAAATGCATGTCCTAAGCGTCAGGAGAACTTACCTCAGAAAAGGCCAAGGGATCAAGGCCAGGCTTATGCTATCACTACTGCTGCGGTAGAAGCTCCGAAAGACGTGGTGGCAGGTAATTTAATGGTTTCCTCAAGTTTAGCAAATGCATTATTTGATTCTGGATCATCGCATTGTTTCATATCTTCCCAGTTTGCTAAGAAAATTAGATATTTTCAATTTGATTTAATAAGGGAGTTGTCAGTTAAAACTCCTAAGGGAAGTATCGTTGCAACAAAGTTTTGTGAATCAGTCCCCATTAGAGCACATAAATTTTTTTTATCTGCTGATTTCATCGTCATACCTATGATTGAGTTTGATATAATCCTCGGTATGGACTGGATTTCGGACTATGATGCGAAGATTTATTGTAAGAAGAAAGAGGTTACGATTCTTGATGATAATGATAAGGAACACCTTATTTTTAGAGCAGAATCGTCACCACCTAATTCTTATTTAGACCCACCCCCAGTAGCTCAACTTAATTCAATTATTGGGGAGGAAGAGAATGAAGTAACTATCGGTGAGGAAAGGAATGTTCAAATAGAGGGTGTACCTGTTGTGAAAGAATTTGTAGATGTATTTCCGGAAGATTTACCTGGACATCCTCCAGAACGAGAAGTTGAGTTTTCCATTGATTTGATTCCTGGATCAAGGCCTATATCGAAGACCCCTTATAGAATGGCCACTGTAGAGTTAGTCGAACTAAAGAAACAACTAGAGTAATTGAGTAATAAGGGATTTATTCGCCCTAGTGTTTCTCCATGGGGAGCCCCTGTTATTTTTGTTAAAAAGAAAGATGGATCTATGAGGTTATGTATCGACTACAGGGAGATCAATGCTATAACGATAAAGAACAAGTATGCCCTACCTCGTATTGATGATTTATTTGACCAACTGCATGGAGCTCAATACTTTTCAAAGATTGACCTTCGATCTGGATACCATCAGTTGTGTGTGAAGAAGGAAGACATTCCGAAAACTGCATTTCGAACCAGGTACGGGCATTACGAGTTTACTGTAATGCCGTTTGGATTGACTAATGCGCCCTCTGTATTCATGGATCTGATGAATAGAGTCTTCAAGGAGTATCTTGATGAATTTGTGGTGGTATTTATTGATGATATCTTGGTATACTCCAAAACCTACGAAGATCATGAAAATCACTTGCGCATTATCTTGAAGACTCTGAGGAGGCATGAATTATATGGGAAGTTTAGCAAGTGTGAATTCTGGCTTCAGGAGATTTCTTTTCTTGGCCATATTGTCTCTAAAGATGGAATCTCTGTTGATCCTTCTAAGACCAAAGCAATCCAAGAATGGACAGCACCTACGAGTATAACTGAGGTACGTAGTTTTATTGGTTTGGCAGGTTATTATCGACGTTTCGTCCAGAATTTTGCCCGATTGGCTAACCCATTAACGAAGCTCACATGTAAAGGGGTTAAATTTGTTTGGACAAAAGAGTGTGAAGAATGTTTCGAAGAACTGAAGAGAAGATTAGTCAATGCTCCTATATTGACTCTACCATCGGGGAATGATGGGTTCGTTATTTATAGTGATGCATCGAAGAAAGGACTTGGCTGTGTCCTTATGCAGAATGATAGAGTTATTGCCTATGCATCACGACAGTTGAAAATTCATGAACAAAACTATCCTACTCATGATCTTGAGTTAGCAGCTGTGATCTTTGCTTTGAAGATATGGAGGCACTACCTCTATGGTGAAAAATGTGAGATTTATACTGATCACAAGAGTTTGAAGTATATTTTCTCACAAAAAGAACTCAACATGAGGCAAAGGAGATGGCTTGAATTACTCAAGGATTATGATTGCACGATACACTACCACCCAGGGAAGGCAAACAAGGTGGCAGATGCTTTGAGTAGAAAAGACCATGGAGTTTTGAACAATATGAGAATTGAAAGGGATCCAATTTTCATGGAGCTAGTGAAGATGGACATGGGAATAACCAGGGAAGGTGAAACATCAATGCTTTTTCAAATGGTTGCTAAACCATCTTTACTAGAAAGGATTAAGAGTTCTCAGACTGATGATGAAGAATTCCAAAAGAAGATTAAAGCTGTGAATGATGGGAGATTGAGAGACTTTGCGTATGAAGGTGGAATTTTGAAATTCGGGAAGAGACTTTGTGTTCCCAATATACCTGATCTAAAAAGGGAATTGCTGGATGACGCTCATAGTTCCAATTTCTCTATACACCCTGGGAGCACCAAAATGTATAGGGATTTGAAGGAACATTTTTGGTGGGACAACATGAAGAGGGAGATTGCTGATTTTGTGTCAAGGTGTATGGTTTGTCAACAAGTGAAAGCTGGAAGGCAACAGCCTGGAGGAGTCATGCAACCTCTTCCCATACCGGAGTGGAAATGGGACAATGTTATGATGGACTTTGTCATGGGGCTACCAAAGACTCCTAGAAGGAATGATGCAATATGGGTGATTGTTGATCGTCTTACCAAGTCAGCACATTTTCTTGCTATAAGAGAAGATCTACCCCTGGAACATCTAGCAAGACTATATATTAATGAAGTTGTGAGACTTCATGGAGTACCCCTATCGATTGTTTCTGATCGTGATCCCCGTTTTACTTCAAGATTTTGGAAAAGTCTTCAGAAATCCCTGGATACTGAACTTCATTTGAGCACTGCTTACCACCCTCAGACAGACGGACAATCAGAACGGACTATTCAGACCTTAGAAGACATGTTGAGATCTTTCTCACTTGACTTTCAGGGTATGTGGGATCAATATTTACCACTAGTAGAATTTTCCTATAACAATAGCTTCCATTCGAGTATTCAGATGGCACCATATGAAGCGTTATACGGAAAGAGATGTCGTACACCAACCTGTTGGGATGACGTTGGTGAAAGAAAACTTGTAGGCCCAGAACTGGTGGAGGAAACGGTGGAAAAGGTGAAGGTAATCCAAAATCACATTAAAGCAGCTCAAAGTAGGCAGAAGAGCTATGCCGATAATCGAAGGAAGGATTTGGAATTTCAAGTCGGTGATCATGTTTTCCTAAAGATATCTCCGTGGAAGGGAGTCATACGTTTTGGTAAGAAAGGTAAATTGAGTCCCAGGTACATCGGACCTTTCGAAATTCTAGAACGAATTGGGGCTGTAGCTTACCGATTTGCAATGCCGCCAAGTCTCTCCAAAGTTCACGATGTGTTCCACGTATCTCTGTTGAGGAAATACATGCCTGACCCAAAGCATGTACTCACCCATGAAGATTTAGAACTGGAACCCGATCTGTCTTATTGCGAAGAGCCCATCAAGATTCTTGATACGAGAGAACAAGTGCTGAGAAACCGGACGACGCGTCTGGTAAAAGTTTTGTGGAGAAATCATAAGATGGAAGAGGCAACGTGGGAACCCAAGGAACTTATGATGAAGAACCACCCGAGTCTTTTTATGCAGTAATACCCTAGAAATTGCGAGGACGCAATTATTTTAAGGAGGGGAGAATGTAACACCCCAAGCTTCTATGGTACGTTTCCCTTCGAATAATGCGATAGCGTGTGTTGTACGCAACCTCGATTTCTAACACACACCACAACTAATTAAACTAGCCGTTGTGAATAGTAATACCTACTTTTTGAAATCATATATATTCTATATTTCAAAATGGACTTCATTTTTGGATTCGGAATATCAAAATTAGCCTAGGGTGAAATTTTGGTACATTTCGGATAACTTTCATATTTTGATGAATAGTGAAAATTACTAAATTTTAATTAAAAACAACTTTTTTAATCAAAACAATTAATAGTGATAAATTGTGAATTTGAGTGGTTTTAAAGTATATTTAGAATATATTTTTACCATTTAATATAATCTTGGTCATTGGACATAATTTTACAATTAAACCGAACATAAACAAATGTCAATCTTTTGATAGTTATTATCTCTTAAAAACACGCTTTTTGTTTTGACAGCGGGAATAAATTTTAAATTAATTTCTGCCACTTCTGTGTTTTGAATTTAGAAAAATGGATTCCATATTTGGAATCAGGATGTTCAAATTGTGTAAATAGGTAACTTTTATTTTTAGACATTTTGAATAATTACTGCGGTAATATTTTATTTACCATGGTTAAGGGTAAATCCGGTAAATAAGGGTTAAAAAAAATAATATTATAATAATACTAAATTACCCTAAAACGTGTCTCAACCCTATTGGTTGATACATGGTCGACCATGGGCATCTTTGGGTCTATTTTGGGACCCCATGGATCCACTTGTAAGTGATAATGACACATTATATTAATAAAGTTAAAATAAAAATAAAAATGCCATAAGCTTATATCTTTTAGAAGAACAATTTTTAAATAGGGTTATACATGTTGGATTTTCGATTATAAATATTCATTAGAAAGCTAAAAAGATTTCCTACATAATGATATTTTATTTATAATTTTTAGACATTATATAATTTATTTTATTTATGACACAATGATGATGCAGTAATTACTAAAATAGTGAAAAATAAAAATAATTGATCTTATAAATACCCAAATAATTATAATATGAAACTTTTAATGAATTAAAATAATTTTCTATGATAATATGATATATTAGGATTGATTTAATTGACTTTGTTCGAAGTAATAAATCTTTTAGGAGTTTCACAAAAATCAACTATTGAATAGTGTCAAAATTGACATAAAAGAGTTCTTAAAACAAATATTATATTATTAATTGATATTAAATTCCTAAAAATCTAAGGTTCGGCCAAGAGACTTATATTATGATAGGTTCCTCATTAATGGACCACTTGGGGGTCGCTTGGATGTATATAGTAAGTTTATTAACCATATTATATAAAAATACAAAGAGACATTGTAAAAGTGAAACTAATTAACTTAGAGTTAATACTTAAAGATAAGGTTAATATAAGTACCCAAACCTGTCTAAATTCTATTGGATGAGTTGTTTTCGACCTATCCCCACCTAATCCTTTGAATAGTCAACTTTTGAGCCTTTTTAAACCGAATATGAATTTATTATAAATTAATATTTCTAGCTTTTCCAAAGGTGCCCCTCACCCCTCTTATAAAAGGGAACTCCTCCTTCTCATTTCTTCACACCTTCAAAGCCTTTTGGTTCGGCCAAACTCTGCCCAACTACTCTCCCAACATCCCTCAATACAACCTAGAGGCCTTAGTTTGATCAGAAAGACAACCTAAGGAGCCCTTTTGATCAAATCAAAAGGAAGAACCCGAAGAAGAGGTAATGATTTCACCACCCTTTTCTAAGTTCATTTCTTCTTCCACTTCTTCTTCCTTTGTTCTTACCATTCTGAAATAATAACTCCAGTATCTCACATATACTGTGATGTTATTATAAATATGGTACAATCATATTCAGTATTCTATCCACCCTTTGAATAACATGTCACCATACGTGCGTACGTACGGCTTACCGTCTCCACGTCGTGGTGTAATTGTTATTCAATATAATATTATTTGGATGGGTATAATAATGATGTGTAACTCATGTAAATAATAAATATAACATGTTAATGATTCTGTATATATGATATACCATCCATTTATATATTATTTTAATATCAAAAGAATGATATTGTCGCTCGTGCGTACGTACGGACTACCGTCTCCACGAACGCGATGAGATTCATTCTCCATCGTAACCATTAAAGCGTAATTATCATTTTATGATTTAAAAATGATGTTTAAGGACTTGATATCATTCTGGATATGAATAATATACAACCTATCCTTTACAAACATGTCTTACGTAACAAAACATATGAAAGAAAACAAGTAAGTTAACACCCGAAACAACGATAATACTAAGATATTATTATCAAATCAATATTAAAAGATCATATATGATATCATATTAATGTATATGATTCTTGTATAATTTAATAACAATTATTTCACCATTATACAGGAGGTTAACCTACCACAACCAAGGAAAAGTACAAGGTAAGGGTTATTTCACAATCTCTTCATTATCCGAGGTTGTTTATACGTAATAATCTACTGGGATTTCTTTATCATCCACATCCATGTTTCTTCGAAATGTATTTCAAAACATTTTTACTATTTACAAGAATATGGGTTAAAGTCATTTATACCCTTGTTTGACTTTTTATAAGAGGTTTATAAAGGAATCTTTCCGTCGTTTTCAAAACAAGGTCCTTTTTAACCTTTTCGACAGAATTGAGGTAAGAATGTTTTTTTTAACTTATACGGCGGGTGCGGTTATTTTCCGCCATTATAAAATCGACGAAGCTTCCCATACAAGCTTATAAGAATATTTTCAAAGAAAATGTTTTATTTTATATGGATCTTAAATGATTTCAAAATAAAAGGAGATATTTCTTTTAAAAGAATTTTGATTTCATCTATGTCAACATCCTTTGATGGATTTTAAGATTATTTGAAGTTGATTTATTATGATACAAAACTTCTATATTGTATTGAAGGTTTTGTGATATGTTTGACTGTGGATGTGCTATTTTTATACCATTCATAGTTTATTGTGAAAGTATTGACATTTCGTATGCTAGTTTTAATACGAATGTTTATGTTATGTTTAAACCTTTTCATATGGGAATGCATTGGACTTAATAAGTGACGGGTGGAGCCCGCTATAGCTCCTCAATGCATCGGTAGGTCTCATGAGACAAACTAGTGTCTTGGCACAAGGCCTTGACAAAATCTTATTTGTAGCTTTGGCACGAGGCCTTGGCTATGTGGTTATGATAGTCTGGCATTATGCATTCTAACATTATGAAAGTGGTTATTGATTTTTGCATGTGATTATTCGATTAGTAGAATATCCATGTGAATAAGTAAATGGCATTATTTCATTTTACTTTTGCCATACCATGTTGAAGTTCAATTTTAAAAGGCTTTTGTTTTAGTAATGCATTGCCTTAAATGTTTATTCTTATTTATGAAAGTTTCCGCTATATTGTTATCCTTACTGGGCATTTGAGCTCACCCCTTTTCTATGTTTTATTTTTCCCCAGGATGTGAAGAAGTAAATTATGAATGACCTGCAGGGATATTATGAGGGGATAGTAGTGTGGATTATGGAGACATTATGTTGTTGTAGTAGTTTTTCATTTTATGATGTAATGTAAAACTTATGAATATATCTAGTGTTTCCAAGGCTACTAAACCAATCGGTCTTTCGAGATTTGATCTTTCTTGTGATCATGCCAATGTTATGTAATAATGCACCGACTCAAGGCAACTAGGGTCGGGGCGTTACAATATAAATAATATTAAGGGAATATAACTTACATATCATGGATAATTTAGTACATGTTAATAAAATATAGATCAATGGGGGTATACAATGGATTATAATCACAAGAACAAATAATAAGGCATGGTATAACATGATAACATAATGTCCACATGGGAAATGTGGAAACAACTTAATACACAACATCATAAACATCGAGCAAGGATAACTACCAACAAATAATGATAGAAAATGTATTTTTGATGGATTAGGTTTACTCTCTAATAACATGTTTGATTATTCATGAGACTAAAAAATTTCCCAATTTATTGGAGAACTTTATAATTTTTGTCGCACCTATCACAATCATTTCACTCGAATGCTTATGGGTGCCTCAAAGATCAGACAACCTGGACTCATTCATCATCATATTTTATTTCATGATCATTGAGTGTGGAATACATAAATTTAAGTCCCCAACAAATAATTATATTCTCACATAGGTTTACACCCTTGATAGAAAATGGGTACATGTTTTCACTAAATAATGTTTTGTCATGGAAAATCATTGTGAAAATTTCATCTTCTTAATGTGGGAGTATGAATCCTCTTGGGAAGGATTGATCCGAGTGAAAGGGGTATCACATATTTTAGAAATAAATTGGATAATATTCTAGATATGGAATAATATCTACAAACATTATAAATTGATGGTAGAAGACATTAGATAAATAAGATTCTTGAATAAAGAGGAGAAGGTGGGGTCTCATGCCTTGAGGGGATGATTCTAAATGTTTGGGAGGAGCTTCTTAAAGATTATGGCACTATAGTAGGACTCTATAGAGGGTAGAAAAGAGAAACAAAGTGCTACATATTTTTTTGAAGAGAAATGGGATCATGGGTGAGTTTATAAAGGAAAAGAGAGGGGAAGTCACTATTATTTCAAAAACATACGTTTTGGACTCTATATAATAATGTAATTAAAACCAAAAACATTATCGTGTTTTACCCCAAGAATTATTCTTTATATGGGTGGATTAAATTATTTGATAAGTATATGTTGTGAAATTATTAGAATAACTCTATTTTGATTATGGAAGAGAGTTATTTCCTTAAAGAAGGTATTTTAAATCTTTATAATATATTATATGTTTTGATGGATTCATACAGGATTTATAAACTTAATAAAGTAAAATTAATGTCAAATTATAATAAAGGTTAAAAATAGATTTGGTTAGGGATATCATTTAAAATATTTATTACATCACTTTTTGGGAATCAGGATGTCATAACACATATATTTATTCTGAATTTCATTTTTAAATAAATATTTTACTATGTCAATAAATTTATGAAATTTTTTCCATTGGATAGTATAGAAATTATGATTCCAAAAATAATATTTATTTTATGAAAATAACTTTATAATATGCTAATATTGACTTTTAAAATAAGACTACATATTCATTAGGAAATGCTACGTTTTTTTGAATATAACAGTTAGAAAACCATTATAAAAATTAAATTTGAATTTACAAAAAATATATAATCATTTATATTTAAAAAGGATTATTTAATAATACTATTTTATTAAAATATTTTTATCCATAATTTCACAAATTCATAAAAATAATTTTTTATTTGAATTCTAATATTACACAAAAATTTTTTTTTTGTTCTATTTTATAAAAATACAAATCATTTACAAAGATATAATAATATGATGAAAATATATTCATTATTATATCATTAATAATGTTCCAACTCATATATCTAGTGTCTTCATACATATCCCTTTAATAAACCATCAGAATCCATATGGGTAAGGTTTGTGACAGTGATAATTTCAGGGGTTGGTTTGGTATACATGGTTTGGGTTGTGATCATGATGATCTTGAAATTCTCCAATAAATGGTTTATCTAGGGCTTATGTTATTGGATCTCTATATAGAATTGGTCATGGGTAAAGACAACTAATTATATCTACCATGGAAGTTACGATGAATTATCTTAATAGGCTGTGATCAGACTACTTCAGGTCATTATATCCTCTGTCTGTGTGAATTAAACTTGATAAAAAAAATTATATTATTCATGTGATCACTATTAAACGACTATATTATCAATGTTAATGATACCTAATCTTTTATTAGGTCTGAGGGGATAAAAAACAAGTGCATGTGCTTTCTATATACATAATATATAACAATGAATATATCATATAGACTATTATTCATAGTATCCATTTTTTTCATAAAATAAAAACACTTAAAAATAGCCATGTCTAGGTCCATGTTCTAGACTACATGACTTTTCCAAAAACCAAACCATGACCCTACTCATCATTACGTCTATTGAAAAACATTTCAAAAACAAGGGATGATTATAAAAATCTCAGAAAGGGTTATAAAACAAGAAAAGAAAACATTTTTCCATTAATAGATACAAGTCAAAGAAGTCATACTATTTAATCATTAACATAAAAAAATATCATTATATTTTTTGATAACACAAGGAACTCATAAATCATATATGTAACTTGTGGAATCCATAACATACTTGTGTTGAAGCTTTCACACATACGTAGGGAGTTACATTTGGAATACCCATCACAATATATTCCATAAATCACTTAGAAAAAAAAATTAATTTTTACCTCCATCACGTTACCCAATGCATTGGAGAGCTATCTCTAGCTCACCCATGCTATGTTTATCATAGAACCACCCACATACGTAAACAATTCCCAAGAACCATAACATATTCACAACACATAAAAAAATTAAGGAAAGATAAGATTTCCCCATTGCAATGAAAATATTTCATATAAATATATTTACATAATAAATACGTTATCAAAACAATTTTCAATACCAAAATACATAAAAAGTGTATATGGGATTTATTTTCGTTTTAATGAATCATTACAACTTGTTAAGGAAGCCAAAAATCAAATAATTCTCGCAGTATCAGAAAGGTCGTTGTAACCACATACTTTAAAATAAGACATAATTTTTGTCATTTAGTTAAATGATTCAAAGAAAAATATTCTCTTAGAATGAAATTAAAATTAAAATATATTTATACTCCGTATAAAGGAAAGTCATGTATAAATCAAAATATGCCTCACTGAAAGGAGATTGAGACTAAGTCCCTTACCTCGTGTCTGACATGACTCCTTCATTATTTTAACTCATTAATAATAAACTAAAGTTAATTTATAATTTTTTAAGAACATTTTTCAATTTTATTATTCCTTTTATATAACTTGTTACTATGTTATAAACATTATGTAATCATTTAAGTAAAAAGCAGTCGTTTTCTCGAAATTTGGTACGTGAGTCAAAAATGAGCCTCTTATAATTACAAGTTGTTCATGTGGTCTAAAGTATATTATCTCTATAATTATATTCATGATTTATATATCATATATATAATATATATCCATTATATATATGTATTTATAATAGTACATAACATTTGGTGGTAACAAATGAAATGAACCTTTGAATTGGATTATACTAGTTATTTGGTTGTTCATTTTAGTGATTTTAAGGAATGATATATTTTATTTTATTCAATTGAAATTTTATACAATGTTCACTAATAGATTTAATTGGTAACACCTGATATTTGACCATTACAAATAAATATTCTATGTCAGAAACATTATATCCCACTGTAAAATTTATTATTTCCTCATTATATTATAATATATAAAATAAAATAGGAAAATAATTGATTAAATTTGTTACATCGTCTAAAAAAAGAATAATAAAACAATAAAAAACATATAGAAACTCAATAAAATTGATTTTAGAGGATCATCCTAAAAAAGAATGGAATGTAAGGAGATACATTGATATTAGGAAGATAAAAATAATCCTAAAATAATTATATTGAAAAATATATGATATGTATTTGAATGATGAATTATGAATGAGATGTTTATAAGGAGTAATATTACCATTGGGAATTTTACTGTTAGAATTTTATCATTTGAAACTAAATATTTTGAATATGACTATTGGAACTAGAATATTGTAAAATTAATAATACAGTTAATAAAATATGTGATTAAATTAATAAAAATAATAATAATAATATAATAAATAAATAATAAAAGGAATATTGAACAATGAGTAGAAATATAATTAAATGCAGATATTCTAGATAAAAATAATAACATAAATGAAAAAGAGCATTATCTTTTAATACTATTTTTAAGATTTCAAATTATCTAAAAAATTTATATAATAATTAAATTTTTTATAGATGGAAAATTATTTAAATATAGAATAACCTAAAATATAAAATCCACCTGCCAAAATTGGAAAATTGTGAATTTTTCATAATTTTCTCAAATATTCTAATTTCGAACTGAATAGTGTAGTATGGTAAAAATATATACAAATAATTAGGATATCGTAATGATTCATAAAGTTTGTAACAATTAAATATATTTAATCTTCCTAATATGTTATTTAATTATTATTAACTAATATATTAAATGAAAATAATTTTTAAAACCTATAATCAGCAGTCCTAAGCCAAAAATTACAAATATGGATGAAAAAATAACATTTTTTCTAAAAACATTCATGTAAATAATTAACATAAAATAACTAATTTTGGTTCAAAACTCATTATAATATTAAAAATCATTTCATTTACTTGAATAAAATGAATTAAACCCCTGGATAAGGAAATGGGTTTTCATTTAACACAATATTTACTTCCGAGGTCCATATTTAAAAATTAATAAATAGTTCCCGCATATTTATTATAAATATCCACCCATTACCCAACTATTAGCCCCTCCACGTTTTTTGTACTTTTCTCTCATCTCATTTACTATCTATAGAATATATTCATGGAGTTTCTATGATTATGAGGTTTTATTCCAATTCATTGAGTAGTTATCTCATTGGGTAAGAGTTACCAATACTCCTATTTCATTTTCAATAGAAATTTCATTGTTATATTTTTTTAAACATTCTTATAATTTTAGAAACTGTTTTCTATTCCATATTTTTTCATTAACTTTAAATATTTTTAATTTTACATTATTTAATCCATCTCATTATATAATTTTACAAATAAACTGATAAACTAATGTAAAGGTTAGTTTTCTCTTTCTTTTAATTTCCAAATTACATTACTCTTTTTGTTTCTTGTTTAATATCCATGTTATTGTCTTATTGTTCTATTCATTTTTATTTTATTATATATTCTTAATACATTTCATCTATGTGGGAAATCCTTTTAGTCACATTATTCGTAATTCATTAGTCAATACTATGCATAGTTTTATACTTATCAATTGAAATCCTATACACTACTTCTTTAAAAAGGGACCAATTTCAAAATATTACATCCATATATAGATAATGCAACTAGATGTGGATTTTTCATATATTCATAGAGAGGAAATAAAAAATAACTAGTGGGTTGGAAATATATTAGTCATCATAAAGGTTCATGGTTAATGGGATCTTATGGTGCACCTTAGTTGACACTCTAACAAGACATGCATTAGATAATAATCACACTTTTTATAAACCAGTAGATTATTGAGGTGAACTTCATAGGGGACCATAGTCTATGAAATAAATATATCATTGGACCCAATGAATCTTGAGGTTGTAGTTTCTTTAAGCGACACGCGAAAATAATTAATATATGTAGTTTCCTAGGATAGGTAGGTTGTTACTAGATTTTTATTTAAAAAATTTTATAGGTAGAAGAATCAATGACATCCATGACCAATAAGGGTTTATGTTCATGTGGTCAGACTATTTTAAGTGAGCCTTACATGAGTTTTAGGACTTGGTGAAATATTTTCCAACCCTTACATTACAGAAGTTCAATAAGAATTATAAATTGTACATTGATTCTTCACGTGGGGGTTAGGTTATTTCTATTTCAAGGTGTGAAAGTGGTCAATTATAATTCATGGATTCCAAGGATTCTTGAGAGCCACTTATTGAATAACTATAGGGAGTTGGGATTTATGTTATACGTGATTATAAGGAAGAATCCATGCCTATTGGAAAAGTGGTTCATGTTTTAATACAAGCTAAAGAGGCTCAATTATATATTCTCATGGAGGGAGACAAATATTATATAGAGGAATTTTGTTTAGTACATTAATTATTTTAATATTCAGAATACATATAACCCCAGCAAAGGAAATTTAATTTTTTTTATATTGAGTGCAATGATTTAAGATGAGGTGTTTTTTGTGTATAAAAGAATGTGCTAGGTGATGAGTACATTGACTGAGATGTTCTTTAAATTATTGAACTATCAAAGTTGATAAACCCTTACCTATTAATTTATATCTTTATCATAAATCGATAGGGTGAAGTTGATTCAGTTTTCTATCCCATATTTCCTTATGATAAGGGAAAATAAATAAGTATTTGAATTACCTCTTAATTTTTCCTTGGATTCTTATAAGGTTCATTATATTTTGGTTCATGTGGTAGTACCAATAAGCTTTCGTAAGGTGTGGATGTTGGATTATCATGCTTCATTAATGGAAACTACTCATGGATTACCATGATTAATTATTATATTCGGTGGTAGGATTGATAGATTAGGAAGATGAAGAACATGAGGAGGTTCTGTTGAATATTCTTGACATATGATTATGTTATGTTTTAGATTTAATAACCTCCATTAATTTTTAATTTTTTCTTATTCATTTGTTGAATTGGGATAATTTGACCAAGGAATTCATAATGGGAATACCAAACTCATATCTTAGTTGAAAAACATTATATGTTATAATTTCATGATTAATGAGATTCTCAAATCTCTTATTGATCTTGGAGAGATATTTTATCAAAGTGTTTTGTTGGAAGTATGTCAAATAGATAGTTTATTTCAAGGGGTGTATAAGAGACTCATTTATGATAAGGAATCCTTTTATATGCTGTGATTTTTTATATTCTGTAAAATGAGTTTGATATGTAGTTGCAATTAAGCTATTATTACAATCTGTACACATATTTTCATTCTACGAATACTATTTTGGTGTTAGAGGACATGAATTATGAAAGTGTTCCATATTTCAATGTGTTTGAGTGAACCATGTTTTGCATATAAGGTTTTATAATAACACCATTTATTAAGAATGAATTTATATATAGTGGTTTGATGTATTTTATACTATACAATGATAATTTTCTCTTAGTTTAATATAGGTAGCAGAGTTAAGGGACATTTGATTTAGACTCATAAAAGATACATGTAAGTATATTTTGTTTATCATGAATGATTTAGGGATTTTATAAAGTAAAAAAATTATTATATTGGTAAATGAGGTTACTTTTTATAGTTAATGATTGGTGACCATGTATTTTTGCGAATTCCTCCATAGCCAAGATATAAATTTATTCACAGGTATGGGATGTTGGTTCATAGTTTCACAGAGCAATTCATATTTATAAATAATATTTACCACATGGAGAGTTATCTAGTTATTCCTTAGTTATATAGTTTTATCCATAGTGTATTCCATGTGTCTATGATTCCGAGAAACCATCTTAATATTTTTGTTAAATTATGTGTTGCATCAGTTGAGTTGGAAACAAATGGGTCATTCACGGACTAGACAATTAATATAGTTGATAATGGCATGAATAAATTTTTAGGGAATAATTTTTCTCTGTTGTGGGTGTATTGGAATGACATTCGTATCTTAGTGGATACATTGACTCTGATCCTGATATATTGGTGTGATGGATGGATCATTTCACTAATGAGTCTCAAGGATGATTGGGAGTGTATCTCGAGAATAATATTCTACATGGTGGGGAATCTGTAACATGAAACATCAATATGTGATATGATTCTAATATAATGTTGTCTAAATGTCTTGAATTTTATCATAATTTGTGTATTTCATGTCTTTGAAAAGGATTGTGGATTTTTCGTAGATTGACCCTGATTTTGGAACATCATTCCATGGAATAATTCCTCATCGTACCTAGTTTCATAGAAGTAAAATGTGAATGTGTAATAGCATGTACTAGATTTAGGTGGCCCATATTGTGATTGGAAATATATCAGAGAGGATACGATGGGTAACAATTAACTAATGATTTGGTAATATGAACTTTATGGGATCTTCAATAGTTTTAAAAAAATTATTTAGTTCTTATTAAATTTGAATTATGCCACATTTTTTAGTCCAATAGTAGCCTCACCGATTTTATTATTCTACATCAATATTCCCTTTCAATGACTAGGTCACTATATTCATCATTTTTATTGGTTTTCTCCTACTATATTATTTTATTAGAGGTCATAATATGACTCCTCTATCCTATTTTTTTCCTTTCTCTTTTTGTTTCCTTATTCCTTTTTTATATCTAATTCAAAATATATTTCTATATTTATAAATTTTTATATATTGAAACTGCATTACCCAATGGTTTATAATAAGAGGAATCTTATATGTCCTGAGTTGGTGGATCCTTCATTTCTCAGTGGTATTAATACGCATTTCATGCATTGTATGAAATGCGATAAATGCTATTTTGTGTATTTCCTAGAACTTTTTATAATTTTTTTCTAAAAATCTTTATGTTATATATAGATATATAAAATCTAGAAGTTATCTATAAGAAGTGTTTATTGAAACATAATTTCAATGATAACTATTCAAATTTTAACTAGTGTTCGAAACCATGACATTGGACATGACATAAATGTTTATGTGTGAGACTCATACAAAGTATCTTGATGTGATAACATATTATATTCCATGGTAATCAATGGATAGATAATTATGTATGATATGGATAATATATCCTATGAATTTAACATTAAGAGGATTCCTAGTATGAGAGAATAACCCTTTGATGTGTTAATTAATATTTGAATCATCTTATGTTCATTAATGTCAAATATTTCTTTTTCATAGAACCATGGTGTATTAGTGGTTCATTATCTACTGAAAATAGTTATATTAGTAATGTGTTTTAAACATGGAACCCTTTATTCTTGGTACCTCATCAATTGAGGACTTGTAGATATTATTATGTTTTCCACCAATAGATGTTTTCTAGTAGTGTATTCAAATATTTTGTTTTTGTAATTGTGGTGAATCATTCTCCCATACAATTGATTCTCATATAATATCATCCATACATAGTGTGTTCAATAGGTAGTGTATCATTCCCCTGTGATTTGTAAGGGTGGTATGTAATCCTTTTATAGATTTATGGTAGTAGTTAATTCCCCCATCCACCCCACATAGGGGGTGTTTCTAGGGGCACATTTTCCACCTTTTATGTATTTTTTCATTATATATCATCCTTATGTTATATCAATTTTTGAAATTTCAACAACTAGTGATGTATGACTACATACATTATCCTTCTACGTATAGGTAGTGGTGATGTACCCTGCACCAAGTTTCATGGACTCTTAATTCACTATGAAATGCTCTAATTTCCCATTATATCGTATTAATGATGAATTATTCAAAAACTATATATTGGTGGTGATTTATTGTTCATCTATTATAATTTATGGTGATAGATAGGTCTTCTTAACTACTATATTATTATTAGTACAAAATTAATCCTCAAGGTGTGTTCATTTCATGTGCATATATTCTTATCTCATAATGGGATGAAGTATGTCTAATCCAAAATGGTTTGGTGAATTCCCACACTAGAGGGGGACATGTAATTTTTTTACTAGAACATAATATTTAACATGAAAATTTACATTCTACAGATGTAAGGTAATATTTTGATGGGGAACTATGGAGTTTTATTAAAACCCTGCTCAGGCACGAATGTACCCAAGTGAACTATATGTTTCATCAAAAAATGTAAGAAAAAATGAACTAATTCTTTGGATGCCTTAGTTGATATGTGATGTAACGCCCCGACCCCAGTTACCCAGAGTTGGTGCATTATTACATAACATTGGTATGATCACAAAAGATCAAGTCTCAAAATATTGATTAGTTTAGTATCCTTGGAAAAACTAGATATATTAATAAGTACTTCATTACATCATAAAGTAAAAAACTACAACAAAAATTTGTATCAATAGACCACACTGATATCCCCTCATACTATCCCTGTAGGTCATTCATAAAATACTTCTTCACATCCTGGGAAAAATAAAACATAAAAAGGGGTGAGCTCAAATTTCCAGTAAGGATAAAAATATAGCAGAATCTTTCATAAATAAGCATAAACATTTAAGGCAATGTATAAAAAAAACAACAGCCCTTTAAACATGAACTTCAGCATAATATGGAAAATATAAAATGAAATAATGACATTTACTTATTCACATGGATGTTCTACTAGTCGAATAATCACATGTAATATTAATAACCACATTCATAATGATGGAATGCATAATTCCATACTATTATAACCACACAGCCAAGGCCTCGTGCCAAGAATACAAATAATATTTTCTCAAGGCCTCATGCCAAGACAGTAGTTTGTCTCATGAGACCTACCGATGCATCAAGGAGCTATAGAGGGCTCCACCTGTCACTTACTAAGTCCAATGCATTCCTCATATTAATAGGTTTAAACATAACATAAAAATTCGTATTAAAACTAGCATACGAAATGCAAATACTTTCTCCATTAACCATGAATGGTATAAAAATAACACATCCATAGTCAAACATATCACAAAACCTTTAACACAATATTTATTTGTTGTATCATAATAAATCAACATCCAATAAGCTTAAAATCCATCAAAGGATGTTGACATAGATGGAATAAAAACTATTTGAGAGAAATATATCTTTTTTTGAAATCTTTTAGAAGTCAAATAATTATAAAATAAAACATTTAATTTCAAAATATTTTTATAATCTTTGAAGAAAATATTTGAAGATTTTACAACGGTGGAAAATAGCCACCCACGCCATATAAGTTAAAAAAGACATTCTTACCTTAATTTTGTCGAAAAGATTAAAAAGGACCTTGTTTGGAAAATGACTGATAGATTCCTTTATAAAAATCTTATAAAAAGTCAAAAAAGGGTATAAATGACTTTAACCCATATTCTGTAAAATATTAAGAATGTTTTGAAATACATTTTTATGAAACATGGATGTGGATAATAAAGAGTTACCAGTAGATAATTAAGTATAAACAACCTAAGATAATGAAGAGATTCTAGAATTAACCC
This sequence comes from Viscum album, assembly GCA_963277665.1. Taxonomy (NCBI): domain Eukaryota; kingdom Viridiplantae; phylum Streptophyta; class Magnoliopsida; order Santalales; family Viscaceae; genus Viscum; species Viscum album. Next base: position 1,072,645,200 of record OY728164.1, read on the forward strand.
TCACCTTGTACTTTTCCTTGGTTGAGGGTAGGTTAACTTCTTGTATAATGGTGAAATAATTGTTATTAAATTATACAGGAATAATATACATTAATATGATATCATATATGATCTTTTAACATTGATTTGTTAATAATATCTTAGTATTATCATTGTATCGGGTGTTAACGGATTAGTTTTTCATTATATTCATTGTTATGTGAGCCATAATTTCTATGGATGGGATGTATATTGTTCATATCCAGAACGATACCATGTCTATAAAAAGTAGTTTTAATCCTCAAATAAAATTTATTCTTTAATGGATACGATGGGTAATTAATATCATCGCGTTCATGGAGACGGTAGTCCGTACGTACGCACAAACGACAATATCATTATTTAGACCTTAAAATAGTATATAATTGGATGGTATATCAAATATAAAGAATAATTATAATTTTATATTTATTATTTACTTCAATTAAACTTCAATATCATACCCATCCAAATAATAATGTTTTGAATAATAATTACACCACAACATTGAGTCGGTAAGCCGTACGTACGCACGTATGGTGACATGTCATTCAAATGATGGATAGAATAATGAATATGGTTGTACCATATTTACAATAACATCACCGTATATAGAAGATACTGGAGTCATTATTTTAGAATGTAAATATCAATGAAAGAAGAAGTGGAAGAAGAATGGAACTTGAAAGATGGTGGTGAAAACATTACCTCTTCTTCGGGTTCTTCCTTTTGATTTGATCAAAAGGTCTCCATAAGATGGCTTTCTAATCAAACTATGGCCTCTAGGTTGAAGGTATGGATGTTGGGAGGATATTTGGGAAGGAGTTGGTCGAGCCAAAAGGCTTTTAAAGTGTGAAGAATTGGTTAGAAGTGGTTTCCTTTTATAAGGGGGTGGAGGGGCTCTTTAGAAAAAACATAAAGTATTAATTTATAATAAATTCATATTCGGTTTCTAATGGAACCAAAGTGGATTATTCAAATTATAAGGAGGGAATGGGTCTAAAATCACTCAACCAATATATTTTAGACAGTTTTGGGTTACAATAGTAACCTTATCATTTATATTTAACTCTTAGTTAAATAGTTTGACATTTATCATGTCACTTTGTATTTTTATATTATATGGTTAATAAATTTACGATATACATCCATGAGATCCCAAAGTGGTCCATTAATGATACATCTATCATCATATAAGTCCTTTTTCCAATCTTTATATTTTTTGGAAAATAATATGAATGAATAATATAATAAATTCTTTAAAAACTCATTTATGTCAATTTTGACACTATTTAATAAATGATTTTTTTCAAGTCTTAAAAACCTTATTAATTCGAAAATAATTTATTTAATTAATCATAAGATGTCATATTAAACAATAAAATTCGTGGAATTTATTAAAAGTCTCAAATTATATTTATTTGAGTATTTATAATATCAATTATTTTAATATTTTACTAATATGGTAATTACTACATCATCATTGTGTCATAAATAAATTAAATTTTTTAATGTATAAAAATTATAAATAAAATAGAATTATGTAGGAAATATTTTCATCTTTCTAATTAATATTTATAATTGAATTTATGATATGTATATCCCTATATTAAAAATGTCATAGTTATTAAACATTGATTTTAACTCTTTTAACTCTTCCTTGAATTAAATAATAATAAATGTCCTAATCTAATCCAATTGGAAACAAAGGTTCATATTTTATTCCCTAGGTTGTTTTTGGTCGAATTATATTTATCCAATAGAATTAGGACATGTTTTAGGGTAATAATAATATCCTTTTTACCCTTAATTACCGTATTTTACTTTTTACTGTGGTAAATAAAAGTAAAACGTTACTATTCACCAAAAAATATTTTTATCTTATTGAACAACATTTTACTCCTTTTATTAACCGTGTCTCTCAGATATTTGAAATTCCACTCATAGAAGCAGTAAAATTATGTTTTATGTGAATTTGTAGATTCTCTTAGGCAGTGGGTAAAAGACGGTGAAAAGTTCAATAAAATTTTTTATATCAAAAATTATTATAAACTGACTCCAATGATTTAAATTGAACTTATATATGTATTATGTATATATTTTGACCTAAAATGTATTTAAATAAAATAAATACTTTTTTAAAAAAATCGGTTTTAAACTATAACTTAGTGTTTTTCACTATTCATCAAAAATTAAAAGTTTTCATAAAAATACCAAAAATTTACCCTAATCTAATTTTGATATTCCAAATTAAATAATGAAATCTATTTTACCATATTCAAAACATAGATGTTGATTTTATTAATTTAAAATTAATTCCCGTTGTCAAACCCAAAAGGCGTATTTGTAAGAAATAATAACTATCAAAAGTTTGACACTTGTTTATGTCCAATTTCAACGTTAAATTACTTAAAATGACCATAATTGGACTAAATGGTAAAAATATATTCTAAATATACTTTAAAACCATTGAAATTAAAAATTTATCACTATTAATTAATTCGATTAAATTTCTTTTTAATTACAATTTTTTAATTTTCACTATTCATCAAAATATGAAAGTTTTCAGAAAAATACCATAATTTTACCCTAGGCTAATTTCAATATTCCGAATCCAAATATGAAGTCCATTTTGAGAGATAAAATGTATAATATATCAAAAAGTGGGTATTACTATTCGTAACGACTAGTTTGATTGGTTGTGGTGTGTGTTAGAACTCAAAGTTGTGTACGACACACGCTACTGTATTATTCAAAGAGAAGTGTATTATGGAAGCTTTGGGTTTTACATTCATCCCTCCTTCAAATAATTTCATCCTCGAAATTTCTAGAATACTACCACATGAAAATACTCGGGTGGTTCTTCATCATAAGTTCCTCGGGTTCCCACATTGACTCTACCATCTTATGGTTTCTCCATAGAACTTTTACCAGATGATTCATCTGGTTTCTCATCACTTGTTCTCTTGTATCAAGAATCCTGATGGGCTCTTCGCAATAAGACAGATTAAGTTCCAGTTATACTTCCTCACAAGTGAGTACATGCGTTGGGTCAGGCATGTATTTTCTCAATAGTGATACGTGGAAAACATTGTGAACTTTGGAGAGAATTGGAAGCATTTCCAAACGATAAGACACAACCCCTATTAATTATAGAATTTTGAAATGTCCAATGTACCTGGGACTCAATTTACCATTGTTACTGAAACGTATAACTCTTTCCATGGAGATAACTTAAAAAACATGATTTCCTTCCTAAAATTACAAATCCTTCTTTTGGTTATCGGCATAGCTCTTCTTCCTGCTTTGAGCTGCTTTAATGTTCTTTTGGATTACCTTCACTTTTTCCATCATTTCCTCCAGGAGTTCTAGGCCTATAAGTTTTCTTTCACGAACATCATCCCAACAGGTTGGTGTGTGACATCTCTTTCCGTATAATGCTTCATATGGTGCCATCTGAATACTAGAATGGAAGCTATTGTTATAGGAAAATTCTACCAGAGGAAAATATTGATCCCACATACCCTAAAAGTTGAGTTAGAAAGATCTCAACATGCCTTCTAAGGTTTGAATAATCCATTCTGATTGTCCATCTATTTGAGAGTGGTAGGTAGTGCTCAAACAAAGTTCAATATCCAAGACCTTCAGAATACATATCCATAATCTTGATGTAAAACTGGTATCACAATCAGAAAAAATCGATAGGGGTACTCCATGGAGTCTCAAAATATCATTAATATATATTATTGCTATACGTTCAAGTGGTAGATCCTTTATTATAGAAAGAAAATGTGCTGACTTGGTAAGATGATAAACAATAACCCTTATTGAATTATTCCTTCTAGGATTCTTTGGTAGCCCCATGAAAAAGTCCATCGTAATATTATCCAATTTCCACTCCAGTATGCAAAGAGGTTGTGTGACTCGTCCAGGATGTTCACTTCTAGTTTTCACTTGTTGAAAAACCATACATCTTGACACAAAATCAGAAAATTCACTCTTCATGTTGTCCCAACAAAAATGTTCCTTCAAATATCTATACATTTTGGTGCTCCTAGGGTATATAGAGAAATTGGAATAATGAGAATCATCCAACAATTACATTTTTAGATCAGTTATATCGGGAACACAAAGTCTCTTCCCAAATTTCAAATTTCATCTTCATATGCCGAGTCACTCAATGTCCCATCATTCACAGCAATAATCATCTTTTGAAATTCTTCATCATAGGTCTGAGATGTTTTTATCCATTCTAGTAAAGATGGTTTGGAAACCATTTGAATAAGTATTGAGGTTTCACCTTCCATTGTGATTCCCATATCCATCATTAAAAGATCCATGTATATAGGATCCTTTTCAACTCTCATCTTGTTCAAAACTCCATGATCATTTCTGCTCAAAGCATCTACCACATTATTTTCCTTCCGCGGGTGGTAGTGTATCGTGCAGTCATAATCCTTGAGTAGTTCAAGCCATTGACTTTGCCCGATGTTGAGTTCTTTCTGTGAGAAAATATACTTTAAACTCTTGTTATCATTATGAATCTCACACTTCTCACCATAGTGATAGTGTCTCCAAATATTTAAAGAAAATATTACAGCATCTCACTCAAGATCATGAGTAGGATACTTTTTCTCATTGATTTTTAGCTGTCATGATACATAGGCAATAACTCTATCATTCTGCATAAGGACACAACCTAGTCCTTTCTTCGACGCATCACTATATGTAATGAAACCGCCATTCCCCTATGGTAGAGTCAATGTGGGAGAATTGAATAACGTTATCTTCTGTTCTTAAAAACATTCTTCACACTCTTTTGTCCAAACAAATTTAACCCCTTTACGTGTGATCTTTGTTAATGAGTTAGCCAATGGGGTGAAATTCTGGACAAAACGTCGATTATAACCAGCTAAACCAATAAAACGGCGTACATCAGTTATACTCGTCGGTGCTGGCCATTCATGGATTTCCTTGGTCTTAAAAGGGTTAATGGAAATTCCATCCTTATGGACAATATGGCCATGAAAATAAATCTCATGAAGCCAGAATTCACACTTTCTAAACTTCCCATATAATTCATGTCTTCTAAGAGTCTTCAGGATAATGCGCAAGTGACTTTCATGATCTTCGTAGCATTTGGAGTATAGTAAGATATCATAAATAAATACCACTACAAATTCATCCAGATATTCCTTCAAAAATAAGTTCATTAGATCCATGAAAACAGAGGGTGAATTAGTCAGTCCAAAAAGCATTACTATAAACTTGTATTTCCCATACCTTGTTCGAAATTCTATCTTCGAAATTTCTTCCTTCTTCACACACAACTAATGATATCTAGATCGAAGGTAAATCTTTTGAAAATTATTGATCTCCATGCAGTTGGTCAAATAAATCATCAATGCGAGGTAAGGGATACTTGTTATTTATTGTTATAGCATTGATCTCCTGGTAGTTAATGCACAAACTCATAGATCCGTCTTTCTTTTTAACAAAAAGAACATGGGCTCCCCATAGAGATATAATTGGACGAATAAATCCCTTATTACTCAACACCTCTAGTTGTTTCTTTACTTCAACTAATTCTACTTGGCCATTCTGTAAGGGGTCTTCAATATAGGCCTTGAACCAGGAATTAAATCAATGGAAAACTAAATTTCTTGTTCTGGAGGATGTCTAGTTAAATCTTCCAGAAAAACTTCTACATATTCTTTCATAATAGGTGTATCCTCTATTTGAACATTCCTTTCCTCACTCATAGTTATTTCATTCTCTTCCTCCCCGATAATTGAATTTAGATGAGCTACTGGTGGTGGATCTATATAAGAATTAGGTGGTGACGATTCTGCTCTAAAGATAAAGTCTTCCTTATCATCATCATCAAAAATCATAACCTCCTTCTTCTTACAATAAATCTTTGCATCATGGTCTGAAATCCAATCCATACCGAGGATTATATAAAATTAAATCATGGGAATGATGATGATATCAGCAGATAATGAACATTTATATGCTTAAATGCGGACTGATTCACAGACCATTGTAGAAATGATATATCCCTTAGGAGTTTTGACTGAAAAATCCCTTGTTAAATCAAATTAGAAATATCTAATTTTCTTAGCAAACTGGGAAGATATGAAACAATGCGATGATCCAGAATCAAATAAAGCATTGGCTAAACTTGAGGAAATCATTAAATTACCTACCACCACGTCTTTCAGAGCTTCTACCTCAGCAGTAGTTATAACATATTCTTAGCCTTGATCCCTTGGTCTTTTCTGATGTATGTTTCCTTGAAGTTTAGAACATTCATTTGCATAATGTACCATCTCCCTGCAATTGTAGCATTGAACATCGATAGCTTCTTTCTTCCCCTTGCAATCACTTTCTTGGTGGAATCTTTCACCACACTTATAATAAACTCAAATTCATTTCAAGAAAGTATCGAGGTGTTTCCTCCCACATTTAATGTAGGATGGATATTCAAATTTTCCCTCCTTCCCATTATTTCCATTCCTAGCGTGATCAATAGATCTCTTCTTCTCTTGCTTTGCCTTAAAGTTGTAAGATTTAGAGAATTCCTTTTCTATCTTGATATCACATGAGACAATATCTTCGTACGACAAGAAGGATTGCGAGACTAATGCTCAATAGAGAAATGGTTGTAACCCATCAATGAAACGATCAATCTTACTCCTTAGGTTACATATATAATCTGCTGCATGCCTCGCTAACCTTGAAATGTTAGCCTCATACTTTGCGACATTATCATCCTCCTTTTTCCTCAGACTCAAAAATTTCCTTTCCATATCTGCTCGATGGTCACGAGGAGTGTATTTTTCTAAGAAAATCTCTCTGAACTCCCTCCATTCCATATTTTATACTTCATCAACTTCCGTTGTGTTTTGAATCAATGACCACCATTGATCAACATCCCCAGTGAGATGGTAAACTGCCATGACAACTTTTTCCCTTTAACTACTCCCCAAAGCCTGAAATATTTTCTCTAGGGAACTTATCCATTGCTCAAATACTAATGAATTTGTACTCCAATTTAATGTTGGTGGGTTTTGCCTCATTATGTGATCTGACATTGATCCTCCACGCTGCAGATCAGGGTGATCCATACGGGTAAGGTTATTATTCATAACTTGAGTAAGTTGCCCCAGAATAGTGATTAGCTAATCAGAACCAGTTGTATCACCAGCTCCACTATAATTATATTGAGTAGGAGGGAAATCCCTACATGGAGGTCGTGCATTGATACCTTTTCCATTCCTTCCACTAGGTTCCATATCTAACCAATGGCATAATCTAGATTAGTTTATGAATCGAAATATATAATTCCAAACTTCTAAAACACTTAACATAAATTGAATAGTTTATGGATATAATCCATAATCATAAAAATGTTTTCTTTGAGGATGTATATACTCATTAACCCTTTATAATTGTTTGTAAACAAAATGAGAATTATCCTAAGCATATCCCCCTGGAGTGTCATAACCAGGAGTGCAGCAAAGCCTATTATCATGCACCAATTCCCGTTCTAGTCTAGCTCAAAGCTGTTTTTTCAGGGTTTTACCCCTAGGTACATCTGTGTCAGAGCCGCCTCTACCTTCTCGTATACAAACATGGATGTATTGCGCAAAAAACTCACAAAATCTCTTCAATACCAAAATTCTATGAAGTTATTCTATACTAATCCTCAAAGTCCATCTTAGGTCTATGTTCTCTAATCAGAGTTTATCTAAATCTAGCTTCTAAGGATTGTACTAAACATCCTATGATACCAAATGTAACGCCCCAACCCTAGTAACCCATAGCCGGTGCATTATTACATAACATTGGCATGATAAAAAAAGATCAAGTCACGAATGATCGATTAGTTTAGTATCCTTGGAAACAGTAGATTTATTCATAAGTCATTCATTACATCATAAAGCAAAAAACTACAACAACAATTTGTCTTCATAGACCACACTCATATCCCCCAATACTATCCCTATAGTTAATTCATAAAATACTTCTTTATATCTTGGAAAAAATAAAACATAGAAAGGGGTGAGTTCAGATGCTCAGTAAGGATAACAATATAGTGGAAACATTCATAAATAAGCATAAAAAGTTAAGGCAATGTATAACTAAAACAAAAGCCTTTTAAACTTGAACATCAGCATAATATGGAAAAAATAAAATTAAATGATGCCATTTACTTATTCACATGGATGTTCTACTAGTCTAATTATCATATGCAATATCAATATCCACTTTCATAATGATGGAATGCATAATGCCAGACTATCATAACCATGTAGCCAAGGCCTCATTCCAAGACTACAAATAATATTTTTTCAAGGCCTTGTGCGAAGACCCTAGTTTTTCTCATGAGCCCTAACGATGCATCTAGGAGCTATAGAGGGCTCCACCTATAACTTACTATGTTTAATGCATTCCTCATATGAACAGGTTTAAACATAAAATAAAAATTCGTATTAAAACTAGCATATAAAATGTTAATACTTTCTCCATAAACCAAGAATGGTATAAAAATAACACATCCACAGTCAAACATATCATAAAACCTTCAATACAATATGGATGTTTTGTATCATAATAATTTAACATCAAATAAGCTTAAAATCCATCAAAGGATGTTGACATAGATGAAATAAAAACTATTTGAGAGAAATATCTCTTTTCTTGAAATCAGTTAAATGTCACATAATTATAAATTAAAACATTACATTGAAAATATTATTATAAGCTTCTAAGGGATACTTCTATGATTATACAATGGTGTAAAATACCCACACCCGCCGTATAAGTTAAAAAAAGACATTCTTGCCTTAATTTTGTCGAAAAGGATAAAAAAGGACCTTGTTTGGAAAATGACAGAAAGATTCCTTTATAAACATCTTATAAAAATGCAATCAAGGGTATAAATGAATTTAACCCATATTCTATAAAATAGTAAGAATGTTTTGAAATAAATTTTTAAGAAACGTGGATGTGGATGATAAAGAGGTCCCAGTAGATAATTACATATAAACAACCTCAGATAATGAAGAGATTGTAGAATTAACTCATATATTGTACATTTCCTTGTTTGAGCGTAGGTTAACATCATGTATAATGGTGAAATAAATGTTATTAAATTATAAAATAATCATATACATTAACATGATATCATATATGATCTTTTATCATTTATTTGTTAATAATATCTTAGTATTATCATCGTTTTGGGTGTTAACAGATTCATTTTTCTTTATATTATTTGTTATGTGAGCCATATTTTTTATGTATGGGATGTATATTATTCATATCCATCATAATATCATGTCTCTAAAAATTATTTTTAATCATCAAATAAAATTTATTCTTCAATGCATACGATGGGGAATGAATCTCATCGGGTTCGTGGAGACTGTAGTTCGTACGTACACACGAGCGAAAATATAATTCTTTTGACCATAAAATTTTATATAATTCGATGGTATATCATATATACATAATAATTACAATGTTATATTTATTATTTACATAAATTACACTTCAATATCATACCCATCCAAATAATAATGTTTTGAATAATAATTACACCACGACATGGAGACTATAAGCCGTACGTACACATGTATGGTGACATGTCATTCAAAGGATGGATATAATACTGAATATGGTTGTAACATATTTATAATAACATAACAGTATATAGAAGATACTGGATTCATTATTTTATAATGGAAATATCAAATAAATAATAAGTGGAAGAAGAAAGGAACTTGAAAGAGGGTGGTGAAAACGTTACCTCTTCTTCGGGTTCTTCCTTTTGATTTGAAAAAAAGGGATCTTTAGGTTGGCATTCTGATCAAAATAAGGCCGCTAGGCTGAAGTGAGGGAAGTTGTGAGGATATTTGGGTAGGTTTTGGCTGAGCAAAAAGGCTTTGAAGGGGTTAAGAATTGGATATAAGTGGTGTCCTTTTATAAGGGGGGAGGAGGGGCTCTTTAGGTAAAACTTAAAGTATTAATTTATAATAAATTTATATTCTATTTCTAATGGCTCCAAAGTGGATTATTCAAAGTCTACGGTGGGCATGAGTCACAAAACACTCAACCAATAGATTTTAGACAGGTTTGGGTCACTATAGCAACATTATCATTTATATTTAACTCTTAGTTAAATAGTTTGACATTTACCATGTCACTTTGTATTTTTATATTATACGGTTAAAAAACATTCTATATACTTCCAAGAGACCACCAAGTGGTCCATTAATTATACACATACCATCATATAAATCCTTTGGGAGATCCTTATATTTTTAGGAATAGAATAAGAATTAATAATATAATATTTGTTTTAAAAACTCTTTTATGTCAATTATGACACTTTAATAATTGATTTTTTTAAATTATTAAAAACAATATTAATTTGAACCAAATCAATTTAAGAAATCATATAATTCCATATCAAACAATAAAATTCGTCGAATTAATTAAACGTCTCAAATTATATTTATTTGGGTATTTATAATATCAATTATTTTAATATTTTTACTAATAATGTAATTACTACATCATCATTGTGTCATAAATGAATTAAATTATTTAATTTATATAAATTATGAATAGAATACCATTATATAGGAAATCATTTGAGATTTCTAATGAATATTTATAATTAAATTTATCTTATGTATAACCCTATATTAAAAATGTTTTAGTTATTAAACATTGATTTTACCTCTTTTAACTCTTCTTTGAATTAAATAATAATAAATGTCCTAATCCAATCCAAATGGATAAAGGAGGTTCATATTTTATTACTAAGGTTTTTTTGGTCTAATTATACTTATACAATAAAATTGGGACATGTGTTAGGTTAATAATAATATCATTTTTACCCTTAATTACCCTATTTACTTTTTACCGTGGTAAATAAAAGTAAAATGTTACTATTCACCAAAAATTATTTTTATCTTATTGAACCAAATTTTACTCCTTTATATTAACCATGTCTCCATGATTTTCAAAATTCCCATCACAGAAGCGGAAAAATTATGTTTTATGTGAATTTGCATATTCTCCTAGGAGGTGGGTAAAAGACGGTGAAAAGTTCAATAACATTTTTATATATCTAAAATTATTATAAACTGACTTCAATTAATTAAATTGAACATATATAGGTATTATTTATCTATTTTTACCTAAAATAAATTTAAATAAAATAAATAATTATTTAAATATTCGATTTTAAACTATAATTTTGTGTTTTTCACTATTCATCAAAAATTAAATGTTTTCAGAAAAATACCAAAAAATTACCCTAAGCGAATTTTTATATTACGAATTCAATAATGAAGTATATTTAGAAAATTAAAAACACATAAGTTTCAATTATTAATTTAAAATTAATTCCCGTTGTCAAAACCAAAAGACGTATTTTTAAGAAAAAAAAACTATCAAAAGATTGACACTTGTTTATGCCCAATTTCAAAGGGAAATTACGAACAATGACCATAATTGGATAAAATGGTAAAAATATATTCTAAATATACATTAAAACCTCTAAAATTAATAATTTATCACTACTAATTATTTTGATTAAAAAAGTTGTTTATAATTTAAATTTAGTAATTTTCACTATTGATCAAAATATGAATGTTTTTAGAAAAATACCAAAATTTCACCCTAGGATAATTTCAATATTATGAATCCAAATATGAAGTCCATTTTGAATGATAAAATTTATAAAATTTAAAAAAGTGGGTATTACTATTCATAACGACAAGTTTGATTGGCTGTGGTGTGTGTTAGAACTCGAAGTTGCGTACAACACACACTACTGTATTATTCAAAGAAAAGTGTACCATAGAAGTTTGGGGTGTTAAATTTGATGTACAAGTTATAATATGGGACTAGTATATGGATTAGGCCTAGTTTTTATTGGATATCTCCACTAATATTTTTTTGTTGGACTGAGTTATTTACGACCTTCCCATGGGAGATATTTCGTATGTTTTATGACCCATGAAATTTATAGTCTGTCATTTTTATTCAGTATCATTTTGATCTTAACTATTTTATGGAACATATCTATGATATCTATAATTTATTAAATTTTTATATTATAATGAATGTTTACTAATATATGATTTTATTTGTTTTATGGGTATATTTATATGAAGTTATAGTTACCCACCTATGTTTATTAATTATCAACGCTAGTAGATTGCCTCATGGTATGGCGAGGAGCACATGAGTTACATATTTCTCTAGTTTGATCATGTTGGAGGTGAACTAGACTAGATATGTTACATCAATATCCCAATGCCATATCAAAATATATGTAATGATCCAAAAATTCTTTAATGATAATTCATCTTGGTGTATACAAATGTCTTCTTGTGGTTATGTAAAACATATGCACTTATTTGGATTTATGTTTTGGATTCTAATATATAGTTATGAATTGTGTTTTTTTCTAATATAGCTGTTGATCAGTGATCTGATGATTAGTATATATATAGGGCTTTAAAAATTCTAATTTACTCATACAAAGGAATTGATGGCCTCATCCAGTAGACTTTCCCCATACGAAGCCCATTTGTCAGAGATCAGAAAGGAGGTGGCGTCATTCTGTATCACTCTTGACCAAGCCCAAGACGATCTTCAACATGTGAAGCTTTAATAGAACCGCCTACGGGAGAAGTGGCAGTTGATAATGATTACCACAGGGGTGATGTTATCTGAGCCACCCCAAGAGTCTGTCACCAACGCGCACCTTACCCCAATGTCTTATGTGGGTGTTATAAGGGGTTATGTAATAAGACCATAACATTATGATTATGTGCATTATTTTTGTATATATTAAATAATATATATTCATTTTATTATTGTTTCATTTTAAATAGTTTTTAAATCACAAATAGTATTTTTATTTAATATTCAACTATGAAATATATTTTGATAAATTAATGGATTTTTGAATTAAATAAAATTTTAATAAAAAATTATTATAATTAAATTACTTAAATTAACTAAAAATGTTCCTATAATTTTTATGAAAACAATTTAAAATTTTATTAAAGTTTTAAAGTCATTTTTGTCAAAACACATGATTTTTTTTATAAATACCTATTTTTATTTTGAATGTAAAAATACACATATTTAGAAAATTATTTAGATCAAATGAATATTTTTTTAATTATGATTTCGAAATTATCCAATTGTGAATTTTTTTTTAATTTTTTGAGACAGTTGATTTTTTGTGTAAACATTAAATATCGTTTAAATATATAATGTGTTTTATGGCATTATAAAGACTCAATAGGGATGTAATAAAATACTATAAACATTATTAACATCCAATATATGTTTTATCATTAAAATATTTTGATTTTAGGTGTGTTTGATTTATTTTACAAATTTTTTGGGGACCCTTCAAGACTTATAAAACATTTTAGCTTTTAAATTGATTTTCTTGATAGTGTGACACACCTCCACATAATAAACCCTATTATTTTAAGAATATCGGCCATTTTCCTTATAAAATATTGTTTTCCACTCCCATTTGTCCAAACCATGGGCAAAAACCATGCCTTGGTTTGTGGGTTTGATTATTTTAATGTGTGGTGTTCCAAACCTAAATAATAAAGAAATTCCCCTCCATTCCTATATAGACCCACCCAAGCTCTCACTTACTCTTCACCAAGAGCCTTTGGAGTTCTTCCAACTTCTGACCTTCTCTCTATAGAATCCTTTCAAGGAACCCCAAGCCCTCATAGATACTCTCTCAAGCCCCTCCCAAGCCTTTGGGATCACACTTCCATGTAAGGGATTCCTTCCTTTCTACTTATTCCAATGTTTCGTAATATTGTTAAGTCCTTTTTTTCAATTATAAATGTTGGGGTATGATTTCTCACCTCTCGTATACAACACTATTTATGTTTGAATTATGGGAGACCCATTTCTATCTCATTAATGTCTTCCATTTACACCTGTTACTATGCCGAAATTTTGTAAGAAATTTCTCACTCATCATTTACATTCATGAAAATCAATTTTATTATGAATCAAAATTCCATTACATATGTTGGGAAATATATCTATACGACCCACTTACTTTCCATTCCTTGTAAATATGATGAGACACCCTTTTCTCTCTCATCAACCATTTTTATTAATTCATTGCACCGATTTTCCAAGCCAATGTCATTGTGTAGTGAATATCATGCCCATTTCTCTATCAATGGTATTCACCTTTATGAACATCTACATATTGATTAAAAAGATTTACATATATATTCCATATCTCATTACCATGGAATAAATGCTGATGATTTAATCCATGTATTATGATCCATGGGGCACACTTATACATGAAATGAAATGTTTAAGAATGGTGCACCTGATAGCGCTTCAATGCATTGGGTAAAGTATATAGTCATGATATGTTATTAAAATGGGTGTTTAGTCATGCTAATTCATGAGAAATGGGGTTTTACTCATCATTCATGTACAATTTGGGTACACTAATGCTCCATTTACAATGACCCTTGGCTCATGATAATTCCATGTAAAGTGATGTTGCCACATTTCCATGTTATGATGATCATTCTATATCACGCCTTTATGTTCATGTCCTTTTATTCTCCATTGATATGCCTATTTTATAAAATATATTTTATTCTTCATGTAATTACTTGTTTACTCCCTTACTAGGCTTTATAGATCAACCCATTCTTATATATGTCCTCTGGTTATCCCATGCAATGCTAAGTATGAGGGAATGTAGTGGTCATGTAATGGATGTTTTATATAAGATGTTATCTTTCGTGTTTTATGTTATTATGTAATGTTCATAATTCACAAAGACATTTGACCTCTCAATCCTCTATGTTGTATCAATTGAATGTTTTATGTAATAAATTTTGTGTAAGTGTGTAATAAAATATGGGGTTTCATAGTTGATATTAGAGTATAGGTTTTGTTATTTTTAGGATTAGGATTCTAAAACCCTAGTGAAGGCTTAGAGACTACACTAATTATAAAAAAATCCCTAGGTTTTTTGTTGAGTGTTTAATAGGTGGTTTATCAATAAAATACAACCCTGTTTGGATACAAGTAGGTAGAGGCGGCACTAGCATAGATGTACCTAGGAGTGAAACTCTAACACGAAGTTTTGGGCATGACTCGGGGTATCCTGGTACACAATAATGGACCTTGCTGCACTCTTGGTTATGACACTCCCATAGGATATGCATTGTTAAATTAACAAGCTTAGTACATACAAATATTAATGGAATTGAAAAAAATTCCTCTAAGAATACTTGTTAGAAAGTAGATCATGGATAACATAGATTTAAGCTTATAGATTCATAAGTTCAGGAAATAAAAGTAATTTATAAGTCATCTGTTTTTTTCTTTGGATGACCCTTTATGTGTTACCCCTAAATTTCCTTTTATTTCAGTTAATGACTGGTAATATTAGTACTTGGTCAAACAACCGATGTGAAGATCAATGCGATAACTGTTCTAATGATATCCCCAATGTTTTGGGAGTAGGAATCGCAAACCTTGTCATGATACTCTCCCAGTTCACTCATGTTTTGAATAGAATCATGGGTCAAGAGGAATGTTCAACCCCCCCTATGAATTAAGAAGTCGATATCGAGTCCTTCACGAGACATAGACCTCCTTATTATAATGGATCATCTGATCCATCAATCGCCGATCAATCGATCAACTCCATTGAAATGATCGTCTCCATCCTTCAATGATTAAATCATGAAACAGTTCTCTTGGCTGCTTATCGTATGGAGGGTGAATCTGATCAATAGTAGACATTAATGAAAAATAAAAAGCCTAAAAATAAGATCGATTCATTATAATGGAAGGATTTCGAGAAAATAATTTTCGATAAATATTTTCCTCATACCCTCCAGTATAAGATGGAAAGGGAATTCCTTTCCCTCTAGAAAAAAGATGACGAATCTATCGAAGCATACAAGGAAAACATCACAATCCATACATGATATATCTCCAGATTTTTCGTTACCCACGAATGAAAGGTTGATCGCTTCTTTGGTGGGATGAAACCAAGCTTGCGGAAAGCCCTAACGATCCGTGACTTCAATATCTATGAGAAAATTGTACGATGTTCTCTCATGGTCGAAATGGAGATTGGTGAATCTTAGGAGTATCGTGGGGTTACGAAGAGTAAAGTGGAATTCAAATGTAATGGTCTAATGGATAAATCCAACAGTTCTAAGAAGATCCAACACCCCACTTTCCAAAGGTGTAAAAAGAAGCATCCTAGAAATTGCCTGAACGAGACAAGGAAATGTTTTAGGTGTGGGTGATAAGGTCACATATCCATAAACTACGAACAAGAAAAACTCGAGGCTATGATAGAGGAGAGGAATGCTCTCTTGGAACCTTAACACGTTGTTCATTGCTTTAAATGTAATGAACTAGGGCCCCTTGAAAATTAGTTCCCTAATCCAAGGGTTTTTGGATCAAAACAACAACCCCCAAGGCAGCATGAGAGATCATTTACCATCACTACTACTGAAGTGAACCCCGAAAATGATGTGGTGACAGGTACTATGGTTTTTTATTCATGAATAGGGAACATACTTTTTTATTCAGGTTCTACACATTCTTTTATATCCCAAAAGTTTAGTATAACAATCCCAACACCACCACAAATCATGGATGTAAAGATGTCGAGGAGTACGGAAAATGGGGAAATCTTTTCATCCCATTAATTTAACTCCTCCCTAGTCTTAATTAGTGTATTGAACTTCACAACAAAGCTCATCATACTCCCACTAGTGGAATTTTTTGATACACTAACCAAGGATTGGATTTCCTTATATAGATCCAACATAAATTTCTGTGAGAGGGAAATCACTCTCCATGTGGAGAATCAACCCCCGATTCTGTACAATTGAAAGGAGGAGGATGAATATTATTTAGTTCCATCATCTCTAGCAAGGATATTACCACCCTATGAGCATGCGTATCTGGCTCAGATGATTGAGTCCAAGGAAGCAACCACCCTTGAAAACATTGCTATTGTGAGGTAATTCACTGAAGTGTTTCCCGAGATATTGTCTGGTCTCCCTCTTAGAAGAGATGTTGAATTCTCAATTGACCTTATACCTGGAGCATTGCCAATATCCAAGACTCTATATAGAATGGTTTTTGTGGAGCTTGAGAAGCTGAAGAAATAACTATAGGATAATCTTAATAAAGGTTTTATATGCTCAAGTGCATGACCATGGTGTGCTCCAGTCTCTTTATTAAGAAGAAGGATTGGTCAATGTGCCTTTGCATTGTTTATCGTGAGATCAGCAAAATCATGATAGAGAACAGGTATCATCTTCCCTAAATTGAAGAATTGTTCGATCACCTGCATAGATCAGAATACCTCTCCATGGATGTTTTTTAGTTGGAGTATTATAATATAAGGGTGAAGAAAGAAGATATCCCCATGACTGCTTTTCGTACAAGATATGGGAACTTTGAATTCATAGCAACGCCTTCCGGACTCACTAATACTCCAGAATTCTTCATGAACTTGTTGAATTGTGTATTTTGAAATCACCTTGATAAATTTGTGGTATACTTTATAGATGATATTCTAATATACTCCAAAATAAAGGAGTATCATGAGGAGCATCAAAGAAATGTACTAGAGACTCTACAGAAGGTGATGCTCTATAAAAAGTACAAAAAATGTGAGTTCTGGTTGAAGGAGGTCTCATTATTGGGTCAAATCATCACAAGAAATGGGATATCAACGGATCTATCCAATACAACTACATTTGAGGGATGCCAGAGGCCAAAACTAGTAATGGATATCCATAGCTTCTTCGGGTTAGTTGGACATTATCATTGATTTCTGAGAAATTTTTTATGATTGTCCAACAATCTTACCAAGAAAATTCGGAAGGAAGTAATGTTTTCCTGGAGTTATTAATGCGAAGAGAGCATCAAGGAGTTGAAAAAGAGTCTTATCACTTGGCCCATTCTCACATTACCCATGAGTGGTGTGGTATTTAGTGATTCTTAGAATAAGGGCCTATGTTGTGTGTTGATCTAGAGTGATAAAGAGATAGTCTATGCCTCAAGGCAGCTGAAAGTCCATGAGAAAAAATATCCCACACATGATCTGGAGTTGGCAGCAGTTATCATTGCATTGAAAATCTGGTGGCATTATCTCTATGGGTATAAGTGTGAGATATATACTGATCACAAGAGACTCAAATACATATTCACACTGAAAGAGCTTGAAATGAACCAATGAATATGGATAGAACTTATCAATGATTATGAATGCTCAATCCATTACTACTCGGGGAAAGCGAACAAGGTGGAAGATGCTCTAAGTAGAAAGGATCTAGTGATTCTAACATTGATGAGAATTTAGAAGGATCCAATCTTCTTAGATTTTCAAAGGATAGACATGGGAATTATTAATGGTGGAACATCATCAATACATTCTCAAATAAATGCTCAATCATCCCTCTTAGAGATAATAATGGATTCTCAAAGAAAGGATATATAAATTCAGAAAAATATGGAAGCTATTAGAAATAGGAAATCCTTAGAGATCATGGTTGATAAGAATAGAATTGTGAGATTTGGGTCACAATTATGTTTACCTTCTGATCCAGATATAAAGAAAGAACTTCTGAATGACGCACATATCCCAACCTTCTCTATTCACCCGGGGAGCACAAAGATGTATCGAGATCTCAGAGAAAACTTTTAGTTGAACAATATGAAAAGGGAGATTGTTGAATATACATCAAAGTGCATGGAATTCCAGTAAGTGAAGGTTGAGAGGAAAACGTATAAGGGTATGATGAAACAAATACCTATACCAAGATGGAAGTGGGACATCATTACCATGGACTTTGTCACTAGACATCCAAGGACATCCATAGGAAACAATTCTATATGGGTTGTTTTGGATCATAATATGAAGATAGATCACTTTATCACAATTCGAGAGGAAATCAAATTGGATATACATGAACATATTTACATCAATGAAGTGGTAAGGATTCATGGAGTAACACTATCTATTTTATCAGATCGTGATATGATATTCACCTTGATGTTCTAGAAAAGTCTCCAACATGCTCTAAGCACTGAACTGAAATTCAGTACAACCTATCATCCTCAAACAGATGGACAATCATATTGAACTATTTAGAGACTGAAAGATATGTTAAGATCATGTTTTATGGGATTCAATGGAATATAACACCAACATCTTCCAGTGGTTGAATAATCCTACAATAACAGTTTTCACTCGAGCATCCGAATGGCACCATATGAAGCCCTTTATGGGAAAAGATGTAGAACACCAGTGTGTTTGGATGAAGTCAGTGAGCATAAGCTGCTAGGACCTGAAATGGTTGAAGAAATGGTGGAGAATGTGATAACCATTCAGTAACATATAATGTAAGCCCGAAGATAAAATAAGACTTATGAATATAACCGTTGATGAGACCTTGAGTTCAAAGTTGTAGACATGCTGTTTCTATGCATATCTCTGTGGAAGTAGCTCATGAGGTTTAGAAAGAAGGGGAAGTTAAGTCCTAGGTACATCGGACCCTTTGAGATTCTTGATTTTGTCAGGGATGTGGCCTGTCAACTAGCACTTACACATACCATGGACAAAGTACCTGATATCTTTCATGTATCCATCTTATGGATGTACATACAAGAACCTTCACATGTACTCTCTTTAGAGGAAGTACAACTAGAGTATGATCTTTATTACGATGAGAAACCAGTGATCATCTTATATCGTAGAGAAAAATTTCTATGAAATTAGTCAATTCCCTTCATCATGTTGTTGTGGAAAAATTACATGCTTTATGATGAAAAGTGGGAAACAAAACAAGTGATGAAACAAAGTTACCCAAATCTGTTATAGTGTGGGATAAAAAATATTCTATGGTGAAATTTCTTAAGAGGGGAAGATTGTAACAACCCAAAAATTCATTAATGAAAACTCCTCTTGGTCTATTTAAATTCCTTTTTAAGGTTTTGTAAAACGTATGAAATTATTTTGTATTTTGATTTTTATTTTAAAAAACTATAAATAATTGTGACCATTTCTAATAAAGCCATTGAATAGTGATCACATGATTAGTGTAAATAAAGGGCTTTAACAAATCCAATTTACTCAGA
This sequence comes from Viscum album, assembly GCA_963277665.1. NCBI lineage: Eukaryota > Viridiplantae > Streptophyta > Magnoliopsida > Santalales > Viscaceae > Viscum > Viscum album. Next base: position 1,072,665,444 of record OY728164.1, read on the forward strand.
CAAAGGAAGCGATAGCCTCATCTAGTAGACTTTCCCCATACGAATCCCATTTGTTAGAGCTCGGAAGGGAGGTGGCATCATTGGGATTCTCTCTTAACCAAGCCCAAGATGAGCTTCAACACATAAATCTTGAACAAAACCTCATAATGGAGATGTGGAAGGTGATAGATATTACCACCCATGTGATGTTATCCGAGCCACCCCAAGAGACTGTCACCATAATGCACATTACCCTAAGGTATTATGCGGGTGTTGTAATGGGTTATGTAACAATACCTTATAACTATGATTATGTGCATTATTTTTGTATAAAATAACAAATATACATTAATTTTATTATTGTTACATTGTAAATATTTTTTTAAATCACAAATAATATTTTAGTTTACATTCAACTATGAAATCTATATTGATAAATTAATGGACTTTTTAATTAAATAACAGTATAATAAAATATTATTATTATTAAATTACATTAATTATTTATAAATGATCATATACTTTTTATGAATACAATTATAATTTTTTATTAAGGTTTGAAAGCTGTTTTTGTCAAAACTCATGATTTTTCAATAAATGTCAATTTTTATTTTAAAATAAAAAATTAACATATTGAGAAATTTATTTAGGTAAATAGAATATCATTTTTGGAATTAGGATGTCAAAATAATCCAATGGTGAATTTTTCCTAATTTTCTGAGACAGTTGAATTTTTTGGATAAATTTAAATATCCTTTAAATATATAATGTCTTTTATGACATCATAAAGACCCAATAGTGATGTAATAAAATACTAAAATCATTATGTTCGCCCAATATATGTTTTAACATTAATATAATGTGATTTTAGGCTTGTTTGATTTATTTGACAAATCATTAGTGGACCCTCCATGACTTATAAAACATTTTAGATTTTTAAATTGATTTCCATGATATTGTGACTCACCTCCACATAAGCAAACCTATTATTTTATGAAGTTAGGCCATTGAACATATAAAATATTTTTTCCACACCACTTTAGAAAAAAACATTGGCATAAACCATGGGTTGATTTTTGGTTTTGATTAGTTTAATGTGTGGTGTCTCAAACCTAAATAATAAGAATTCTCCTCATTTCTTATACAAACCCATAGAAGAATACACTTTCTCTTCACTAAAAGCCTTTATAGTTCATCCAAATTATATAATAATCTCTCTATAATCGTACCAAGGAACCCCAAGCTCCCAAGAAGCCTCTCTCAAGCCCCTCCCAAGCCGTTGGGATCACACTTCCAAATAAGGGATTCCTTCCTTTCTCATTTTATCGATGATTTTTAATATCGTTATGTCCTTTTATTTTAAATTATAAATGTTGGGGTATGATTTATCACCTCATCCAAACTGAAAACATTATTTTTTAATGATTATATACCCCTTTCTCTCTCATTAATGCCTTTTATGTACACATGTTACTATGCTGAAATTCCCTAAGGAATTTCCCTCTCCTCATTCACATTCACGAAATTATTATGTATTAGGAATCTAAATTTCATTAAATATGTTTGGACATGTATATATATTACCCCCACCCCTTAAATTACATTTCATGTAAATTTGATGAGACACCCCTTTCTCTCATCAACCATTTTTATGAATTCTTACATTATGTTGTTACACTACAGAAACTGCACCGATTTTCCAAGCCAACATCATTATGTAGTGAATAACATGACCATTTCCCTATAATGGGTATTCAACTTTATGAACATTTACATGTTGAATAAAAAACTTCCTTTATGTATTCGACAACCCTTTACCATGGAATAAATGAGGATGGTTGATTCCATGTTGTATGATTCATGTGGCACAGTAATGCGTGAACTGAAATGTTTAAGAATGGTGTGCCCTGATAGCTCTCCAATGCATTGGGTAAAGTATAGTATCATGATAAATCATGTGAAATTTGTGTTTACTCATGCTAATTCAAGTGCAACGAGAATTTACTAATGCTTCATGTGCAATGAGTGTTTACTCATGCTCCTTGGGCAAGGAGCCTTGGATCATTTTCATTCCATGTTAAGTGTTGTTTCCACATTTCCTTGTTATGATAATCATGATATATCATTCCATTATGTCCATGTACATTTATGGTCCATTGATATGACTATTCCATAACATGAATTGTATTCTACATTTTATGTCTTTTTTACTCCCTTACTGGGCTTTATATCTCACCCCTTTCTTATATATGTCCTCATGTAATCCCATGTGATGGTAAGTATGAGGGAATGTAGTGGTCATGTAAAGGATGTTTAAAATAAGATGTTCTGTTTCATGTTTTAAGTTGTTATGTAATGTTCTTATGCCCCAAAGACAATAGACATATCAATCTTCTATGTTTTATCAAGTGATGGTTTTATGTAATAAACCATGTCTAAGTTTGTAATAAAAATAAGGGTTTCCATAATAAAACATAATCTAGATTTCTTCCTTATTATCCTAATAAAATCATCACCAGCACCAACTTTATACTCCATCCCAAATTAAAACTTCTCTGATACAACTCTATTAAAACCAATCTCTACTAAATCTCAATATAGGTGAGCATTGAATGTTAATTTCATCCAAAAAGCAAATGTTATATAGGTAATGGGTAATAAAAATATTATTTGGAGATAAAATGACTGGTATTAATGTAATTAGCCTCATTATTGCATGTAAATATAAGATAAACAACTAATATACACTAAAACCAAAATAGAATAATCCTTAAATCCCATTAATTATAATAAAGGAGAATGTAATGTTATGAAGAATAAAAAATTATTTCTAATAAAATATATATATAATAAGACATAAGTGATGTAACTCATCTAACATAAAAATACCCTCCCATCATATGTTATCAATGTCTAAAATGCTCTTAAAAACTATAATATATGTGGTTATTAAAAGAACATTACATTTGATAGCATATATGACACAAAACACCATTATTATAATGGTATGTAACACCCAGAGACTTTACAATGTATTTATTTTAAATAAATTCAATGTCTTTTAAATATTTCAATGCACACAACACATTGTTTAAATAAAACATGATAAATTTTTTAAATATTATTGTTTAAAATGACCATTATTACCCGGTAGTTAAATAGGTGTGTATGAATAAAAAAATTTAGGAAACTTATGTTTTAAATATATATCAATTAAATAAAATAATTATCTATTGATTAGAAATAAAATTGGATCACTTTAAATAAAAAAGAAATATTTTTTGAAAAATATTAACTATAAAAAAGGTGGTTTATTGGTGCTCTGTGAACATACCAGGAATGTTTGGGATTCTAGTGTACTCGATCCCAGATATTTATTTAGAAAATAAAATCATATGCAACGATAAAAATATGTGGAAGAAGCGCCACAAAACATAAAGTGGCAGCCCAACACCACCCACAAGAAACAAGAGAAAAAGCCTAACCAAAATAAAATAGTTTCCACCAAATAGAGGCCCAAAGACCCAAGTGGTCAAAATACCCACAACAACAAACAACCTAACAAAATGAAATCCCATAAGTCCTACCCATAAACATCCCAATCACCGCCCTATATGTATAGAAATCACGATTTGACACCCCATGTGATACATCACCTCTCCAGTGGTTCCATATCACCTACAAAGGAGAAAAATTCTTGGTACTCAAAGTACGAGGTCTTTCAGCCTGCCCCTCACCATCACCGGCACATGTCACACCATGATCTCCACTGATGGAATGGACAAACCTCACCATGAGCCCCACCACACCGCCTGTGAACAGCATCGACACCGTCGATTGATGCACCGACCAACCTATGTTGAGCCTCGCCCATCTAAAGAACTCCCAAAAACACCCTGCAACACCGATGTCGAGCAGGAGGGCGGACATATGGCATCCTAGGTCCCAAATCCCGCATCGTCCCACAAGGACTCCAGCCACGAGATGTAAGCCGTTGCCAGAAGCACACAATGAAGGGCCCGTCTCCATCCTGATACGACGAATCCCCTTGTGCGTCCAACACCTCACTGCACCGTTCGCCTCACCGAGAATAACCCTCTTCCGCGTCCATCGCATTACCACACCATCCTCCTCGTCGGGATGCACCGTTCACCACGCCCGCTATGTAGCCGCACCATCCATACCAGGATACACCATCATCGTCCATCCCCTCACCATTACCATAAGCCAAACATGTCAGTCACAACCTGACCCATCTCTAGACACAGCCTTCAATATAGCCGCAGAACAACCATCAAAACCCGAGTCTCCCTCTAGACCCCTCTCATTGGAACCCTCATACTCAGATTGATCGTTCCAGTGGCCACACTCAGAAAATAGGTCATAATGCCCCACAATATTACCTTCAAACCTTCCTCTCATGAGAAGAGGTGCCACAAGAGGGAAAAAAAGGTCCCTGTGTCCGACCCGGTGTGGATAAATTTTATTACTTTTATTTGAAAAAAAGTTATTTTTTTCAATATTAATGTCAATAGATTCCATGGGTGATGTTTTGAACCATTTTTAAAATGATTATCTCTTATGACTTGTGAAAAAAATTGATTTTTATTAAAATGATCATTTTCATTAAAATAATCTAAATTGTTACTTTATATTTTAAATTGGTTTTAACCAAATATTCCTAATTTTTTTTTAATTTTTACAATTTTTATTTATTTTAATCGATTTAATTTTGAATTTTGATATACGGTTTTTAATTATTTAAATATTTTCCCTTGGAAAAACCATTTTTTGAATATGTTTGACGGACTAATATTAAATTATATTATTACTAATATGTGATTATAAATTGTAAAAAAGGATTATTTATTTTCAATCTGAATAATTTATATTTTCTAATAAGATAGAAATAGTTTTTAACCATTTTTAATAGTAAAAACGTTAAAAACAATTAACATGGTTATGGAAAAATCTTATTTATTGGGGTTAACTAATAGATAAGGGTAAAAAATGATTGAAAATCTTCAAACATTCTTTTTTATTGTCATATTTCAACTTTACCTCTTATATGGATCGAAAATGATCCACTTTTGATCCCTGTAGCATAATAAATACATTTATGGAATTCATTAATTTGAAAAATACCATGTGTGTCCTCTACCCCATATAAAAGGCAACAACTATTTCATAGATTCCAATCATCAAAAATACATTGTTTTAGAAAATAACATCCAAAATAACTTCCCTACATCCCTAACCTCATAAAAAAAATCCTTGGATTGATCATAAAGAAACTGTATGTGGTGTTTTTCTATAAACATAATAAGTTATCTCAAAAAGAGGTAATATAATTACCCAAGAATTTTATTTTTTTATTCATCATACTATAAATATTATTAAAAAATTACGATATAATAACCCTATATTATTCCTTTTAATTATATTATTTTATGTTAATGTAATTACCGACATCTATATCCTCCACTCTCAAATGTAAAACCAAACTATTGATGGTGAGTATGGGGGACTAGAGCCCCATGATATAGCATAATTAGTTTTCCATCACTTTTTATCCTGGATGGATATAAGGATATATTTAATGTAAATATATTATATATTTTATAATATTATAACTCTAGAATTATAATAAAAAAATTATCTTCTTACTTTCCATTTCCTAGAGAATATGATAACGTCGCTCATGTATATAGCAGACAGCTGCCTCGTGAAGTGATGTGATTCATTTTTTCACTAATACCTTACAAGGAAGGTAATAAAGAATAATTTTATTCTTATTTATTATATATATTAAATTTTTATATGTTTTTAAAATAAATATATTATACATATTCTTACATTAACATCCATTGAAAAAATAATAATAACATATGTGTTTACAATAAACTACCGCCTTGCAAAGCATCTTGATAATGTTTTTCAATAACTCTATTAATGAAAGGTTAAAAATGGAAAATTTGATGAACATATGGTATATATATATATATTAAATTAAAATTATTCTATAATATAAATATGAAATTAATTTCATTACCACTTCATACTTTAAGAAATTGACAACATCGCTCGTGCGTAGATATGACCTACTATCTCCAAAAAATGATGTGATTAATTATCCATGTTAAATGTTGAATAACGTTTATAAAGATATATTTAATAAATAACCAATTATTTTTATTATTTATTTGATTTAACATTTCCTTATGTTATAGATAAAGATATTTAATGATGAAACATGATGAAGAAACAATGAAATAAACAACTGAAACATTAATGATAATGCAATATTATTAAAGAATAGGTAATATGATATTATAAAAGTATCATTTAAGGCATTATAATTAATAATATTAATATATAATATGTCATTAGAATATTTTACCCATAATAAAAGAGGTAAAATATCACTACAATAAAGGTAATCATGAGTAAATGGGATTCGTAACACAATATTCATTTATTAGGAAATTCGTCTCCTAAGATGATTATACTATTCCATGATTATGCGTGAATTGATTTTTTTAATAATTTAATATTTAATTATAATTTAATTTTTGTGGATAATTTTTTTACAGATAATAACCTAATTTATTAATTCACACCTCAAAGATATGAACTTTTTATGGGATTCATCTTAAAAATCCTTCAGGGTGACACATGGTATTTTATGAAACCAATTTATTTTGAATGTTTTATATATATTAATTTATATAATATAGTATAAATAGTTAATACATCATTATATTTTCAGTTACAATTCATATACTTCTTTAATGGGAAGTTGGTATTCAAATGGTTCTATTGTGGTAATGGTTTACATTTCAATCTCATTTTAATTGAGATTTCTTTTGCTTGAATTTCCATTGAAAGAAATTATTTGATTATTCTATAATAAAATTTATTAATATTATACTCATATAGTTATTCATGAATGATTCATGTAATTGTATAATTTTCTTCTCTAGAGTACGTATAATAATTGATAAATATTTTTAAATGAAACAAGGCTTCATTTCGCTCTTCAGTCAACAATAATTTTTTAAAAAATTCCCAGTTTTCTAAAATTGTTTTCACAAATGTTTTATTATGATTGTTTAAATTAATTTTACACTTAATTTTACTTAAAAAATGTAAAAGTAATCATCCTTTTGTTTTTTGAACAATATAATTTTTTAGATTCCATAGAAAAATGTTAAATAATTATTTTTTATTTTTATCATTATCAACAGTAATGGAACATTTGTACCATTATTTCTACCCAATGTTTTAATGATTCTTTTAAAGATTCAATTGTTATTCTAAAGAAATTTTTTATTTAATTTTTTAGAATATTTTATATTAAAAAAATTAAAATGAAAGTGATATTTTACTAATTAAATGTTCAAACTGATCAGTCAAATTTATTTTCCATATAAGATGACAAGCATTGATGTTACTCAATTTGAAAAGGTTGTTTTCCTCAAGAATGTTTTCAACATTATTGATTTATCTTCATAGAATAACCGTTGATGATATAGATTACATATAAATAATTTTTTGATGTCTCTCAAATATATAACTAGTTTATTCTCCATCACATTGACTGGGTAATAAATTATTTATGATCATTTTTTAATTGAATTAACTATGAAATTTTGTTGATTATGATATGATGAAAGAGTATGAACCCCATTTTTTATATATGGGTAATTCTTATATAATGCCTTATTATTTATTTCCTTTTTTTGGAACTCAAATATCATGAACATGTTATGATCAGAGTTCCCCAATAGTACCAAATGCTTTGGGTAAAGCTTTAGTCCAATGATGGATCATTTATGGGATTAAGGATTAAGCATAATCAATTATGAGACGTTTCTACCATGTGATATTATCTAAGATGTTATCCTTGACTCATGTTATTGTCATGTAATATGTTGGTTCAACATTTCATATTCTACTATCATAGTATGTTCTTTATTGAATGATTCCATTAAACTACTCATGAAATTTATCATATCATGTTATAAATTTTACTCACATATTATGATTCCTTATCATGTTTATTGCCTTACATGGATTTTTATTTAAACTATTTATCTTATTTTTTCCTCAGCTTATCCTATGAACATTTGGGATCTCAAATGGATTTTTGGATGCCACTATAGAGAATAAATTAAGGATGAAATATTTTAGATTATTTTTAGTATTATAAACATATTTTTTCGATTAAAATTCGTTTTTATGATACTTGAGTTGAATAAATAGATATTTATGCTTGAAAATTGTAAAATAATACATGTAAAAGTCTTAGGACACTATAGTTCATATTATAGGAAATTTTATGTTACCCTATCAACTAGTAACAGAAAAAACACTGAGAACTGAAGGGATTTGACTAATAATAATACTAATTATAGAAAAATATCATTGAATCCTATTGATTTATAGAGAGAGTGGGTTCCAAAAAATTTAATCTTTTTTGGACACTAAAACTGTAAATGGTTCTATTACATATGTATCTAGGTGTAGCAACTTCCAAAAGGAGTGTTGGAATTGACTAGAGGATTACCTATTACAAGACAATGAGACATACTGCACACCTAGTTCTAAAGTTATTCTATATATTACATGGATAATACAAAACTAAATCTGAGAAAAAGTGAAGGATTTGAATAGATTATGACCATTAATGACATTGAATAAACTTAACATGGGTTTGATTGAAGAAAATGTTTAATGATTTAGACCTTATATAAATTAATTTTATTGATTACGTGGTTTCCCAATATGATTATTATTTATAATTTTATGCTTTATGGTTTTATTAAATGGTTGGAACCAGGATGAATTCTGTATACAGTGAATGTAATGGACACTTTTTTCATTATGGGAACCCAAATTGGATGATGACCGGATAAGAAGATTTTAATATTATTCCAAATTATATATAACCATATACGATTAACACCATGAACATTAGAGATATTACAAACATGTTAACTGAGAAAATGATGGAATTTTATGAATGTTAACAAGGTAATGAATATATTGGAATAATAATTATGCTTTCTACAAGTCATAATGGTTGGAAGTGGAAGCTTAAAGAATATCTCAAACTGATGGGAGGATGTTTTATATGTGGAAATTGTGGTCATTGTGACACAAATTTACAACCAATTCAATGTCTTATATGTGGGAACATGGAAATTAACTATGTAATTAACATAAACTAATAATTATCTCATAAACCAAGGAAGCCCTATGTTATAGAAAATCATTTAAGTAAAAGGGATGAAGTTTTTAGGTATTTGGATTCAATATTTACTATGTATACATATGTTTACCAATGGTAATTTTTACATAGTAACCATGTAACATATATGGATTTTGTGAATTTTGGAAACATATATATATTCTGGTTAGATTAATTGAAGAGTTATGGATACCATTACAGGTTTATGAGTATAAGGATGATCATAAGACCACATTCATAAATATCCCTTTTGAGGTTTTATGTAATTGGATTTTAAGGTGAGTAATGATATTTTAGAATATTTTTTTCTTGGTTAAATTGTATATATTATATTATTTTAACATAAAGGATTATTTGGGAAGAATGATATTTTTTTGGGGATGTAAGATATAGTGTTTTTGGAATTGAAAATAATGGAATGGATTAAGTGGAACTTTGGGAGATGAAGTTGAGGTATTAGATATTAATGTATTATATTGGATAACTTGTTCTATCATGTTTTGTTTTAATAAATAAAAGAAAAATCATTCTATCCTTTTAGGGGCTATATTATTCATTAAATGTAAATATTACGGCTTCATGCGCACAAACATTCATATGGAAGTGTCATAGTTTGTAAAAATAGATAATATTATTGTGTAAATATATTAATTGATGAAAATATACTTGTAAGGTACATTTAATTTCTTATTCTATCATTCTAGATGATAATGAAAATCTTCAAATATATGAAAATAATCCTAAGAAATTTTTTTATCCTATTACCATCATATTTGAGATATCAATGGTTATTGAAAACCTAAAAAAATTATGGTTTGGAGGTCCATAAAATTTTATTGATCACTCGCTACCTTATATTAAATTATTTCTACTAGTTTCCATAATTATAGAAAATTTTCTTCCATGTTTGTATCTTCACCTTACCTTAATGTCCTCTTATTTGGGATGCTAGTACGTGTTATTCTAGATGACCTTTATACTTCCATTTCTATTTTCTCAAGATTATATTTTATTAAAACTTTTAATGATTTATGTTTAAATTAAATATATTTTATCATTTAAATCCCCTTGATTATTGATATCATGATTAAATTGTGAGGACACAGTTTTTTTAGTTGGGTACAATATGTTGTATTGGGATTTTGAAAACATGAACTTTACATTCAATAGACTATATTGAATCAAAAAATAAATTACAAGGGAATTTAACACCCCAATACATTATTATATATTTCATTTTAAATATATTCTACAAGTTTCAATGCATATGATGCACATAATGCCAGATTTTAATGAAACAAGATACTCTATTAAAATATTATTATTTTAACATGACCAGTATAACCTAGTCATTAAATTGTTAGGTATGAATATAAAAAATATTCTGAAACTAATTTTCTACATACGTATAAAATAAATTCAATGGTTATCTATCTATTATAAATTAAATAATAACTATTTGAATGAAAAATAAATGTTTTCTAGAAAAAGAAGTCAAATATATGATTTATTCGAGCTTCCCATAAAAAATAAAAAATTAATTATTACTAATTTAAAAAAAATATTTATATAAACCATATAAAAATTTATAAGGTTAATTTCATAATTAAAATTCGGTAACTTTTTTTATTTTTCTTAAAAAAAAATTTTATCGATGAATAGTGAAAATATTGATTTTTATTAAAAATGACTTTATGTTCAAATTACATAAAAAGGTAAAAAATATTATCAATTTATTTTAAAGTAATATTAGTTCAATTATATTACAATTTAATTAATTTATATCATTTAAATCTATTTAATATTTAATTCTGATTGAAATATTTTTTAATCATTTGAATGTTTTTCTTAGAAAATCCCATTTTTGTAAGCCTTCAGGTCTAATTTTAAATACAATTTCATCAATTCAATAATTATAATTTTAAAAAGTATATTCTATAATTTTAATTAGAGTACTATTTATTTTATATAACAATATCATCTTAATTTTTTTGATATTCAATATTGAAAACAATAAAAAGTGGTTACAATGATTAAAGAAAAAATGCGTTTAATCGGGGTTAATGAAAAATATAAGGGTTAAAAATGACCCAAAACATGACTATTTAATATTTTATGGAACTATTTCAACATTATATCTTCCTGATTTTTTTTTGAAAATGGTCCACTTTGGAGCCTTTTGCGTGAGAAAAACATATTTGGAATTGTTTCTTTTAAAAATTAGAAATTGTGTCATCTTCCCCGCATATAAATGGCCACTCTTATATTTTCATTTTCAGAAAAAAAAATTGCTTATTCAAAAATAAAAAAAAATTACAAAAATCTGTATCCTAACTCTATAATCCATTTTAAAATACATCCTTGGAATGCTTTTGGTGTAATCCAAAAAAAGTTGTCTAAAGAAGAGGTATCATCCTTTACCAGGATTTTTATTTCATTTTTTCATCCGCAAAAAATATAATATTATTAAATAATTTTGATATAATAAAATCATTATATTAAATATAATGATATTTTTATGTTATTTTCATTAACAACAACCATCTCGTTCAGTCGAAAATGAGAAATGAAACCTTTGAATGTTTTTATGGCGGTCTATCTCCTCATCAACCAATGTAATTTGTTTTTCATTGCCTCTTATTTAGGATATATTTATTTAATTTCTCTATATTATATATATGTTTTAATTATATCTATATAATTATAATATCATATATACCTTCTTAATTTCCATTCTATGGGAAATACGATAATGTCACTCGTCTCTATGGCGAATTATAGCCTTGTGAAGCGATGTGATTTATTATTGAATTATGATTTATATCGACGGTAATCCGAGTTAATTTTATGTTGATATAAGATATTCATGACATATTAATAATTATGGAAAATAAATATATAATATAATTTTTTACCTGACCATCCTTTGAATAAATATGACGTCGATCTCGGGTAAGAACGGACTACACCCTCCTGATGTGATGTGGTACATTTTATCACTGTCAATTTACATTGAATGTAACAAGGATTAATTTAATGACTATATTTGATATATATTACATGATATTTATTTTTGAATATTAATATACAATCCATTTCCTTAACTTTTCACCCATTAAAGAAATAATAGCGTCACTAATGAGAATGTACAACATACTGTCTCTATGAAGATATGTAATTTATTATCAATTCTCAAAATTCAATAAAGATTCTGAACATGTATATAATGAAAAAAATTGTATTAAATCTATAGATTATTTGACTATATCATTTGTACATGATACATATATTCAATGAGAAATCATTAAATCGAAAACAAGGTTATTATCCCCCAAAAAACAATAATGATGAAATATTATTAACGAACAGTCTACAAGAATATATAAAAGGATCATATATGATATTATAAATAATAATAAGACTATTTAATAAGTTAATAATAATTTTATCCACTATATATTTGATTAGTTAGTGGTCAAATCATAAGTATAAGGTACAAGATCCTTTACTCAATTTTCATTTATTAGGTTATACTTCTACTTCATTGATTATATAATATTATGATAACTAGTGAAATAAAATTTGATTTATTTATTTTTTATATAATCTTTTATTTTTTATGAATCTAAAATTTTTACACATAATCATCCCATTTATTAACTCTCACCTCATGGATATAGACATGTTAATAGTTTCATCACAAACATCAATATTTGTGACACTTGTTCTTTTATGAACCTAATTTATTATAAATGAGATATATACTTCCCCTTTACATTACATTTCATTAATCCTTAAAACATAATTCTATATTAAAATAAAATCCATCTACTTCCTTAATTGGATGTTATTATTTCAATTTTAAAAAACTTGTGAGGGTTTATGTGTGAATCTTTTTTAATTAGGAATTTTTATGATTGAATTTACTTTGAAGGAAATTATAAAATCATTGTCTAATAAACACCGTTAATATTTTTATCATATGTTTATTATTAAATTTTTCACGAAATAGTATCATTTTCCTATATTCTGAACAAAAAATTATTGATATTTTTTTAATATAATCTTACATAATTTTATTCTATAGTTAAAATAAATTTTCATCAAAATACATGTTTCAAAAACTGTTTCCATAAATTATTCATTATGGTTGTCTGAATCCATTTTCACCCATAATTGTATTTCAAAAAATTATTTACAAGTAATATCCCTCATATTTAATGAACAAGTCACTTTTTAAATTTTCATTCTAAAATATAATAGGAAATTTTTTTATAAAATAAAATGCATGAATACAAATTTTATGCCATCATGAAAACATAATGATTTAAAGATTCCAATTCACAAATAAAACATTATTTTAAACACATTTTCATTAATTTTTTATAATGTTTTAGATTTAAAATTTGTTTTCTCAATAGTGAAAAGATATTTTACAGAATATATGTTAAAATTGATATTTAAAAATCATTTTCTATCTAAGATGGCATGCCTTGATGTTACTCAATGTGAAAATGTCATTTCCATAAATAATTGTTTTTATATTTTTTTATAAATCATTAATGAAACGATTATTTGTTTTTATAAATTTGTTATAAATTATGTTTATATGTCTGAAAAATATATAGCATATTTATTAAACCTTACATTTATTGGTTAATACATGACATAGGATCATTTTTTAAATGAACTCATAATGATATTTACATTGATTATGATATGAATCAAGAATATAAAACCCTTATTCTCTATATTTTAAATTCTTATGGTATGCCTTATAACATATTTACATTATGTGGTACACATAGATGAAGAAAATTTTATGATGGGAGTAACCAATTCGTACTCTAATGCATTGGGTAACTATTTAGTATCATGAAATGTTATGTATGGTATTAGTAAGTAATCCTAATAAATTATGGGACACTTTCCACCATGTAAATTTTTTACGGAATTTATCCTTGAAAAAATTTTATGTCATGTTATATGATGTTATCCCATTTCTTATGATATCCGGTTCTTATGGTCATTTTGAAATGATTCCATAAAATTACTCATGAGCCTTTTGATATCATATTAGCCCTTTGACTCACATATTATGGTTCATTATCATTTTTATTCCCTTATTAGATTTTTAGATCACCATATTCTTCCGTGTATTCCCTAGATTATCATATGTTGCTTTAAGATCCAAAATGGATTTGGGAGCTCGCTATAGAGAATAAAATTATTATTCCATTAATTAGATTACTTTTATTTATTAAGATAATATTATTCCAAATACATAGGAATGAAAAATAATTTTTTTTCTATTAATATATATATATATATATATATATATTAAATCATGTAATAATATGTGCAAAATCCTTGTATCTCGATGAAAAATATTAAAAAATCTATTTAAAATATATAGAAAAGTATGGGTTATCATATATGTATACTGAGTATGTTTATCTTCAGATACATTCATTCCAATACGTATGAATAATATTAAAACCACTAAGAAATATTAACAAAATGGAATCATGGCCTAAATATGGTAACCTATAAATATATCCCACAATTTTATCACTCTCAAAATATAAATATTTTGTAATGTTATATTAAATTATAAAAATATTACATATGAGAAAACCAACACATTTTTCTACACTTATAAATTCACCCTAAAATCCTTAGGGAAAATATGCTTTCACTGTCATCAATTCTTATATCCTTGTACCATAATAACATTCCACATCTACACGCCACAAAAAATTTAGTAAAATATAGACTATGGCTGATTCATACACTTTAATGAGAGAGGGGGTGAACATGGTGTTTCCTATAATAAAAAATTCTTATATATCATAAAACCAATTTCAAATTTAGCCACTATATCTGGATAATACTATTGGATCTCAAAATTTTATAAATATTAATAATTAATTTTTTTATTTCATGTAAATTGATAACGAGGTCAACAGTATTTTTACAAGGATTGGTAAAATTACCTAAACTATTCATTGATTTCTCATTCATCCAAATCAATGATTTTGTAATATAATATTGTATTGATTATAATGGTAATTGTTTCCCACATCTATGGTAATTCTTATTGTTTATAGAATTCATGATTCTTATAAGTCGCCACTTTATTTCATCCCAATGGACTTCCAAAATTGCATCCTAATATAGTCAAATATTCTCTTAATGGTATTCTTGTATACATAAATTCCCATAGGATGGGTTAAAAAATTATACATAATGATTTATTTCAGGTTCCCTATAACAAGTTGGTCACTAGATCTATATAAAATTCCTTTTCATTAAAAATATAGATAACCTCATACTAAACACAAGGCCCTCAAAAACCAATAGATCATCAAGATAATCAACATGAATCTCGGTCCCCACAACCACATGGATTTACATACCTTAAAAAAATACTACTATTTTAACTTCATAACCCTCCTCTAAAATCCTCTATATAATATTTATGAATGTAATTAAAAATCTCAAGATCTCCCTATATCTTATATATCAATATTCTACAAACATGATTATCATAGGATCGATTTTTATATCTTATTTGATATGTATAAAATAAAAATTCACTATAAAATATCATAATTCTCTTTATTTCACTTTATTATTTTTACATATCTCTCCCACCATCTCATCTCTCTTCATATTAATATATGAACACCTCATAACATCAATTATTTGTTCTTATATTTATATACCCCAATGATCTTCGCATCTACCCATGTGCATGAGTGGCCCATTATATTATTTCAATATTTTCAAAATTCTATAAATGGTATTATCTTTAGAAAAAGTGGACTGGATTACAAAATCACAACTAACGAATTCCTAGTTTCGGTTCCTCTAATTTAAATTGCGGTACTTTTTTAAATTCATAATGAATTCAAAGAATATTATTTATTAAATGATTCTTAATTCATAAAAAATGATCGAAAATATATTTACTAAATGTTTATAATTGGTACATAATCATATTCTTCAATCAATTATATAGAATATCCCTATTTAATACCTAATTCCATGGTTATATATATTTTATTGTATATTAGTGACATATTGAGCTTCTCATGGGTTTGGATTAAAAACATCATTGCAGAAATATATGAGTTATAGATTGAACCTATACAGATAGAATAACATTATACCACTCTTTCCCTATCTCATTTTTAAATAAAATTTTTTTATGAGGTAATTACACTACTAATTATTCACATATGGAATCTAATTAATTTATTTTCCCAGAATTTATAAATTCAGGAAACTCCATCTACCACATTTCATTGATCTTAATTTTCCATGGTTGAATATCACATCCTCTTATATTTAGGATATAATCACACACAAACCATTTTGTTTGTGATGTGTGAATAATTTATGAATAAAGTCATCATCATCTAGAATAATTTTGAATTGGAATTTCAACAATATACCTACAATTTAAATGTTCAAATACTATTATGTTCATTGATCCTTTTCACCATGCATTTTAATCAACACTCAACCCTTAAAATCATGTATCAAAAATGTTTTTTGATTTTTTTAATCATTAAAAATAGGCCACAAATCATCCATCTAAATTTATCATCAGAATAATCAATTTTTGAATGAAAGGGAATTTACACCTATGACATAAAGGAAATATAGATCCTTAATTTTTCCCTTCACTTATATATACATGGATACAAGATAAATTCCCTTTTTCTTGGTGATTCATGTATCAAAATGTAGATATGTGTCTCCCATGTGTGAATTTTATTATATGGATTTCATTTTCATGTTTCTTTAAAATCATCCATGTAGAATTTAGACGTATCTCTATATTCAACTATATAGTATTTTTTATTTGCATATTTGTGTAAAAAGATTATCAGAATTTGATAGACTTCCAAATTCTCATTTGCCATCATATTTACATATTTGAATCAGGTATTTAGATGAATCCACTACATGTGATGAATTTATATAAAAAATATATATACGTGTTCAGAATTACCTTATGTTCCGATCCAATGTTTTTTAATTAGAATTGGTGGTGGATTGTTTCATATGGTGACATTGGCTACGTGATTTTAGGATATAAGAAAAAATTTCATAACACCTTAATTTCAAACAAATATCCTCAACTTCAAGTGAGTTTATTCTCATTCACTGATAAACACATTAAATTACGTTTTTTATAAATATAGCACTATTTTAAATCATTATATTGATTCCAAAGTACTCACATCATATAAACCAATTTGATAGTATATTCAATAACATGACGGTAATTCTGGAGTTCAATTACACTAAAACATCATCAAGGTTTTTTTCATCACTCCTTTCACTATTTATATTTAGAATCACATAAGGAGGACATTATTTCAATTCCTTGTGTCATAAAACTCCAATCATATAACCTTTTTAAAAGTAATTATATCATATATTAATGTTTTCCACTATTACTATCACTATTTATATTCTAAACTATTATATATTTTTCTAGAACTGTATCCTCAAAACATTTCACGTCCGATAATAAAGATCAACTAATAATTTATCTAATGTACAGGGCCTCTAGATATTTTTTTATTCATGTATTCCATGAAACCACATCTCGAATAACATTTCCCATGTATCCATCATGGGAGACCCTAAAAAATATATACCAAAACTAAATGGGAAACATTACTACTTATTTAGTTCCTGGATAGTCGATCCATCACCTCCTTCATCATCACTATTGAATAATGATATTCACAATGAAATATACACAAAATTATAAAATTGAAATCACTAACCCAAGGCTACATTAATATCCTATTTTTTATTTTTTTCACAAATATATATATACTCTAACAATCAATGTTAATTTTGTCCTGCTAATTAACATTTTATGAAAAGGTGGGATGAAAAAAATAAATTTCATCCTTTTTAAAAGGGTTCTCTTATAAATTTTAAATACGAAACTTTTCTCTCAATGATCATCCACTATCTATAGGTAAATAAAATCACCTAAATCACTACATTCCATTTGTTATTGGCTTCTAAAAATGATTATCATCAGTAGAATCGTCATAAATCATAACGTGGTAATACATTTATATTATAAATAATCCATAAACTAGTCATATCTATGTCTAAATATGATAAATATTTTTGAAGATGATGGTTATTGGATTATTTAAAAATTCTTCCCACATTTTCACATGTGGTACTGATTTTTTCTCTATTTTTTGGGGCATTTAATAAAAATATTCATGAAATTTATAGAATTTATATACACATGAATATATATTTCCAAATATTTAATGTTTTTGAAAATCTTTATTTTATTATATAATCATCCCCCACTAATAATTAGAATATATATATTTAAAAAAAATCATGTCAGAATAAATTCATACATCATCACTGAAATTATAAAAGGGCGTCCCAGATTCATAGATTCAAACTAATTTTTAATCTCTTAATTCTTCACTAAAATTTTAGAACTCCCCCTCAAGGTATAATTTCTATCCTTCATCACCTTCTAAAAAAATTATGAAAAACAGAATCACAAAATATGGGGAGAGTTTGTATCTTCTAGTAAAAATTTAGTTTGAGAAAAATGGTTGAGAAAGATTTCTCAACTCAAACACTCCTATGCTTGTATTGTTTTAGTTGTCTAAAATTTATCATCCATGATTACCCTTTTTATTTCAAACATTGTCTTCCTTTGTAAAACATTGAATTTATAAATTTTACAATATTATTATTAGTTATAATTGGAAACTATACCCTAGAAAATATATTTCATTATTTCCATCTATATTTATCAAGCTTTCGAGCCAACTCAAACTAATTTATCCTGATAGTTAAACAACTTATAAGTGCATGATCATACTTCTACATTGGTGTGGAAATATATCACATGGAATCATTTTTAAGATGAGGTTTATCCATTATTTAATTTTTTATTCAATAATGTTTCTTATCAAGGAATACATGTTATAAATCTAAAAATAGTAATGTTTTCCTTCTTGTACCATCCACACACCTCTCCATCATATTTTAATATTTTTTATTCATGGGAAGATACTTAATAACATTATGAGGAGTGTCTACCATTAAATAAATTCAATAATCTCTCCCCTGAGTTAGATCCAAAATGTTATTCGTGTTGGTCCCATAAGTCTTTATATTCATGAACATTTTAAAATAAGCCATGTTGGGGATTATCTTACCAAAATATAAGAACTACTTCATTGTGGGTGTCACCTCATTATTCAAATTTTAATATTATTGAAGGTATTTTTCTTCAACGATTTTATTTGGATTACATGAATGGAAAAAAATTTATTTCATCACATTCTTCTCATTTTGTTGTAATTATTTGATTTATCTAGTTTGTGAGTAACACCTTACAAGGTTATGAAAAAATTTCATATTAATTATGAACAAAAATTTACATCACACAAAAAGCTTAATGACACTAAAAATTATTCTTATTAGATATATTATCCTTTTTCTACACTTTTAGATTTTGACATGTATGTTTCACCTTTCATTCATCATATCTAGTTTTTTATTTGAGGTTTCTATAATTAAAATATACTTACCTATACTACTATAATTATATAGATCTAGGTTTAATGTTATAAAAGAATCAATATTTTCCTACAAACCTTCATATATTATCTTTTGCACCAGGATATCCTATATTTATAGATTTACACACAAATTTATTATAATAATGACTATCATTTTATAGGATATTTGTTTTGAGGTTGTTTGTTTTATACATTCTCTCATAATTCCTTATTTTTTTGCGGTTTTTCCATTATTTTTAATAATATAGTTTTATAGATTATATTACATAAATCTGAAACATGTTAAAACAATAGATCTAGTGTTTACAGAATGAATTCGGTTATTAATGGCATTACTACATTTGAAACTAGACGATGAATATCTAGATAGGATCAAGATTTATTTTCTACAGATATAAATTCTATTATTAAATTTTATAATCCATTATATTTTATTGTTAGGTTTTTTATTCTATGTTACTTCCAATGATCTATCTATGATTGATTCTAGTTTTTTCTTTTTGACTTAAAAATCATAGAAATTTATACTAACTATATTTTTTTAAACCATAATTATATCCAATTTCCCAAACCATTTTTTCATAATCATTTCATTCAAAAATTCATTACACATTATTATTTGTTGCTTGATATTTTAAATAGCCTTCATTTTTTTGATTTTATCTCCAACTTAGAATTCAATACTGAAATAATATATTGATCTGACTCTCCCTATCCATATATCTTCTTTTCATAATATTTATTAATTTTTTATTTCACATTGATATTTTATTTCCTGATTTATTCATCCATTGAGAACTTTTATCTTACAATATTTAAATACCTTTCATTATCTTCCATCAATTTCTTATAGAGAGAATAGCTTTTTTTGCAACTTCCTAGACAACACATTTTAAATTCTGTTAACATATTTTCTTAGATAATGATTTTTATCATTTAAATACTAAATAAATACAATAATATGTTTGAAAGTTGAAGTTATAATCAATATTAAATAATATATAACATCACAATAGTGGTTATAAAAATATTTAATTTCATATATATCATCACAACTTGATATACTACTATGTCATCCCCAACCCTAGTAACCAAGAGCATATGGCTAAATTTATTTTGTTGTATTAGATAAAAATAATAGAATATTGGAGGACTAATATGTTTAATATATTTGGACAAATAAATAAATACATATCAATTAATTGTGTATGGGTTCTCCTATTAAAAAGAAAGCATTGTTTTTGCCTCACCTAATTCATAATCTCAAAAT
This sequence comes from Viscum album, assembly GCA_963277665.1. Taxonomy (NCBI): domain Eukaryota; kingdom Viridiplantae; phylum Streptophyta; class Magnoliopsida; order Santalales; family Viscaceae; genus Viscum; species Viscum album. Next base: position 1,072,686,547 of record OY728164.1, read on the forward strand.
CATTTCTCCTCACTCGACCATCATTATAGGGGTACTAGAAAGCCAATAATAGTTGGTATTTTATCTTCTAAATCCCCTTCACCTAATCATTATCGATCCTGGATCCCCACATACATCCATATCATTATGCACCTTATCTAATACCACTACCTAGGACTTATCATAAGGATGTTCTTTTCACCCCACCCCTTCCAAACTCCCTCTTATTCCTCATATCATAGATACCCCTATAATCATCCATTAGTATATTTTTGGATGTCTTTATATTGTTATAAATTCCATCCTCATGCTTCAAGGGAAGTATTTTACCTCTTTATTTGGACGTTGGGGGATCATTTCATTGTGGAAAAGCCACCTATTTCTTTCCTCAAGAAAATTATGGGCTCTTGATGACTGGTGAGACCTTTTTGGATCTTATAACTAAACAAGAAATCAATTTCTATAGTCCTAGATTCCATATATGATTTAAATAATGATGGACTCATGCCCCCATATCATTCATCAATTGAATCTTTCATCTATATTAATAGTCGATGGTCATACGCCATTAGCAGGACTCTCTTAAAGAAGTAGTGTGGGATAATAATCCTAGTCTCATGTTACCCTTCCACAGAATCTCTTTTATCATAATATTCATAAATTCCATTATCAATTTAAAATATATGGACAACAGAATTATTTATGTTAAGGAATCATTGGTGGATCAGATATCCACCTCCATATACATAGAGTTCCCTCCAACATCGAGGATTCTTTTTCAGGTAAACGGATATGTGGATTAGTGGAAATCAAAAATGAATCCCCTGATTCTATGATACTATTTAGTATATCACATCTACATCCACTTTGTGTCATTATTATGAAATCGGTCATATTTTCTTATAGCCTTAAATTAGTTAGATCTCTCTGTAAGTAGAAAATATTCAATAAATGTGGTTTTGAGTTATAACATGTCGATCCAGGAAACCAAGGTGAAATTCCTCTCCGATGACGAACACTCATCCACAAACTATCCTACAAACTCATACCCCACAATGTCAAATATTACATTGAGGGTCTATGGATCTTCTAATAACCCTTGTTTCGATATATTCCCCTTATTGTTAAAGATTTACTCTGTGACACTAGATAACTAGATGTAGGATAATCCTTCTTGGTATGTATGTTCAATGACCCACAAGGAAGAATTTGATATCTCATTTCTTCATCCTAATTCCACTATATTTCAACGATCCTTTCCCCTGATCTATTTTTTCGATGGGGCCCTTGTGGATGAACTGTATACTCCCTTTCTCTTATTCCCTCTCAAGTGGTGTCTGCACCAAATCATTATCCAATCATATTTTTTCCATCTATCTCTCTCAGATTATATGATATCCTACACTAGTGGAAAAAATCATGCACCATTTTCCACAATGATTTCTATCATTATTTATAATTCTCGATGCATGAGAGATTTAATATAGGAAAATTCATATCCAATGAGGTTTTCAACACAAATTCCTAGCTCATTGTGATGAAAGCTCTAAAATGATTATGTCCTAAAATTTTAAAAATTTCTAATATCATGGGAATATGTGGCTTCATGCATGGTGAACTCACCCACAACTAGATTTATATTTTTTCTAAATCATGTGTCAGTGGAGAAACATGATATTTTTGGAAAAAATGTCTCTATTAAAATTACTACCAGTGATTCAGAATTAATCTTGTTTTTTGTATATGCAAAGTGTGATTCTCAGGAAAGGGAATAGTTATTGTAAAATTGTTATTCATTAAAACCGAGGGAATCATGACAATTATTGAGTGGTGATTTCAATTTTATTATATACATGCTAGAGAACAATGGTGGATTCTATTACCCTAAAAATATATTCTTAAATTCTCCTCCATTATAACTGAAAAATTACTCCCTAATAAAATCTTCATTACTAACATGTTTACATGGTGTAAGAAAAAAAATTAATATTCCACACCATGTTCAAATTGTATTAATTCCTCAGCAATCTCCAAGCAATCTCTTCTTTCCCGAATGGAGTGGTTTCTCACCTTATTCATGATATTTTGAAAAAATCTCCACTTCTAATAAATTTGAATACTTATAGGGGTAGAAGTGGTTATTTCTTCTTCGCCATAATGTGGCCTCACTTCCTTGGAAAGCATGAAGTGGTTAAATATTCCTAGAAAAAATCTTATATAGGGATGTCTTTCGTCCATCTACTATAAAAAGTTCCATCTATTAATGAGAAACCTTTCTACATGGGATAAAACTCAATCCCCCAAAACCTAAGACTTGTATGTCATCAAATTTGATATTATTATTATAGAAACTAAATTGTATGTGTATTGTAATAATTATTTCATTGATACTCTCACCATAAAAACAATTTGGAATTTGAAATAATACAAAATCCTGATATGATTCAATAAGAATTGGTTATGTCATCCTATCTAAAATGAGGATATATGAATACTGAATTTTTCATGAATAATTATAATAAAAATGATGTATAATCACTCACATGAATTTTTTGGAATTATTGGTTTTTATCCAGTGATGTTGGGGTGGTTAAATCTATAGTTGAATCATAATTTGAACCCTTAATTGTTTACTATAATATTTCTACATGGAATAGTTAAAGAAGAGGCTAGACTGATATCTTCAACTCTACACCACTTGTGGATTCTCCACATGTCATCTCTTTAATTACAAATTATCTTGATGATAAATATGTCTATGATTCAAATAGGTCTCTCAATAAAGAATGGTCTCCCATGGCTGATGTTTTCTCTGGATAAATCTATGTGGCCTCATGAAAAATCATTGAGGGATAGGTCATTGAAATTATTTGAGACTATTTAGGTGGTAGATCACTTCCTTGGGTATCTTGTGTCACTACTATGGTTGTAATTCCTTATGTTATGATCCAATCCTATATATGAAAATACAGACCTATAACCCTGTAAAACATTACATACAATTTATTGGATTCCATTATCAACAGGAGGTTGTCCGACTTTATCTCTAAATGGCTATTTGGAGGGAAAATTGGATTCATAAAAGGATTATCCATTTAGAGTGATTTTATTATAGACCATGAAATGATACAGAATATCAAAACGAAGGCAATGGGTTCTAATATCATTATAAAAGATCATATTGAAAAATCATAAAATATAATATAGGGTAATTTTATCCACTATTTGATGGATCATATGGGTATCATGGCCTGGGTGTATGAATGATTTTTTTCTAAAAATATCCTTAGTTTTATATTCACTTTATTTGGGGGTAGTGTGGTTTTTTCAAATCGGTTAAATGGATGAAGAAATGGACCACCTATATCTCAACATCTTCCTTATAGTGTGTGATATTAATATTAGGTATCTTCCTTGGGGCAGTCCTTATTGTATCATTCACACATTCCACTATAAGTCCTACATTAACGAGGTCTCACACATCCACTTCACTAGTGAAATAATGTTTTTTATCAATCGATATTGAAAATCAATTATAGGTTTTAATAATATATTAGAGGAGAACTCTAGGTTGAGTGGATATATTATCAACCATGATAAGTGTTGTGTTTTCATCCCAACTTCCTATCCATAAAGACGTTTGAATAATACTGACTCCATGATGAATATTCACATAAGGAACTTCTATAGACTACCAAAGTCATCCTATTACAACTTCTATGCCCAACATCTATCACATTGTGGGTTTTGTTGAAACTACTATCAATTTCATTTCCTATTAGGAAACCCACTTTCATTCATTTGGAAAAAGAATTATTGTAGTAAACTATTAATTGCCTTCCATTACCATGAACATCCTATATATTCTCAAATTTATCATGGATATATTTAATGATATTGAGAACCTCATGACATCAATTATTTATGATTTCTAAAAATATGAGAGGTTCTAGTTGGTTTCCTAGAAAATGCATAAAATGGTAATTGACAGTGGGGGATTAATGTGAGGAATGTTGATGAAATGATGCCTTACCATCCAAAAATGTTACTATAGGATTCAATTAAATGGTTTTCCCAGTGAATTCAGTTCATCAATGAAAAATATGGAAGATACAAGAATATTTAAAGAGTTAAAAATCATATTTTTGGTTAACACATCAAGGCCACAATAATTCTCTCTCGAAATATACCCAATAGAATGTTGTATGTGGGGATATCATCCTTGAGAATAAAAACTAATCGGGTGTTGTGTTAGGCTGTTTAGTATTCCCTACCCTAGAGAAGACCATCAAATAGGATATTATCTACCATTATTTCATATATTTAGTATTTTATAACAAACAATAAATGTTTCTTAATAGTATCAAAAATAGAGGATGTTCCAAACACTAGAATATAAAAATTCAATATGAGGGGTAACTTCTCCACTATGGAATATAGGTATACACAGAAGTATTATCACGATCTTGATGCATTATGTGGCCTCCTCAAGTGAAAACAGATCCCAGATAAATTCAAATTCTTTTTCTATCTAACATATAACAATTAATTTCCCACTAATGTGGTGGTTATATTCAATGGAGTCTGGCTAACTTTTATGTGTTCATGTTTCACGGTTCATAATGAGGTATAATCCATGCATCATTTTTTTCATAGTTAATGGGAGATTTGTATATGGACTAATTTTTCCAAGTCAGTGATTTTTCATCACATAGGGATTCTATTGATGACTTCTTCCATCCAAAGTTTTGTTTAGGGTAAAAAAACCAATAGAATAAGGCGCATAACCTCATCTGTATTTCTATTTATTTGGTGTATCTTGGAAGCAATGAATAAATCCTTCCATAAAGGACCCACCAAAAGAAAATGACTCTAGTTCCGAGGACTAGATTCCTTGTTGTGGATCTCTCTTATATTCTAAAATAAGGGTAGGATTCTCCTTCTCATGAGGGATATTATGGTGAGAGGGTTCCCTTCCCCTTATTCGATCCCCTCCCCAGGGGAATTGGAATCAATGGACTCCTCCCAACTATGGACTCTAGATCAATGATTATGGATCATGTATCCAAATTTACATATATGCTTATTCCATGATTTTAATTGGTTGTTATTTTTTTTCTGTGTGTTGTATGGGAAAGGTGATTCATTATTTGTAGAGTCCAATTCCTTCATTAGTTCCATTGAGGTATACGAAAAATACTGAATTTCATGGGATATGGTGGATAAAGACATGTATATCATATAAAGCTTTATCAATGGTATCATATCAACTCCTTTTAAAATTATTTATTTCATTCACAAATTTACAACATTCATCGCCATTGATATTGAGCTTCTCTACACTTAGTGCCAAAAAATAGAGTTTCATACATTCATACATCAATGTATACTGATATTTTAACCCACATGTAATTTTCTATTATAGTTCCAAATCATTACATATATATAATAAGTTTTTTATTCATGAGTCAATATTCCTTATCATCAAATATCTGTATTGATTAAAAGAAAATAGTTATTAATATTTCAATAGATAAGAAAATGACATTCAAGGAATTTTTTTTGGTAAAAATGGAATAATATTTTGGAAATAATCATATAAATCATTCAAGAATATCTATATTTAAAAAAATCTATTTTTAAAAGAAAATGAATAAAAAAGGGAATATTTTAAGATATGGTCAACAATCACAAAAGAAAGATAGATTATACAATAACTTTACCAGTTGGTAATTTTCATGCAAAATCCCCACAAATGTAATGAAATAGAGTGTAACTCAAAATAACCTGAATTATGAATGATTCATGATATTACATGTAAATATGGAATTATATACACCACATAAAATCTAATTGGTGCATAATAACCGATAAGTCTCAGTTAAATGTAAATCGAGATAAAATCCCTTTCCAAGATCATTCATTAAGTTGAACATGATTAAACGCCATATATAATTTTTTAGGATATTTACTAATTTATTCCATAATAATAATCATATTATTAATTTCATATATGATGCTATTATAACATTTTACCACACTTTTGTTAATTATGTTTCAATATTTTCAACGTTTTTGGTGTTAATCGCATTGTTTTATCATTTTTGATTTGGTTTGATTGTTTTGGTTATTTTTAAAATTATATAATTCCATAAAATAATTAATAATAATCATGAAAAAATTATCAAATTAAAAAATATTTTATAATTTTAAAACCAATCATGAAATATAGTATCTAGAAATTAAGTATGTTACGATAATGGAGATGGTAGGTTGTGTGTATGCATGAGTAACATTTATATTTATTAATAATAATTAAGGAAATGAGGTAAGTAATATTTTATATTTATATAGTAATAATAATATCATTAATACCATTTTATTTGTTCATATATAGTTATATATTTCATCCATGAAGTGTGCTAATGAATAGTGACTGGCATCGCTCTGTGAAGATGGTAGCCCATATATACATATATGATGTTTTCATTTTATAGTGTAAGAAAAAAATAATATATTATATTTTTAGAATGATAAATATTTCATTAATATCATAATTATTTAATTTATATCATATATAAGTTTCAAAATTATCATTATCACCTTATATGTTATGGGCTAGAGAAAGATAAGTCACATCGCTTTACGAGCCGGTAGTCTATCGTACACTGGAGAGATGTTATTATATATTATAAGGAAAGAGAAGTAAAAGACATATTTTAAATAGAAAATAAAGTGGTATATTTATGTTATAAATTTCATATATATATTTCCATCCATCATACTACCCAACTAGGAAATGTGGAAGTTGAAAAATGGATGATATCGGTTAGTGAGGCAGTAGTCTTTCGTACACACAAATGCGGATTTTGCAACCCATTAGATGAAATATAAGATAGTTTTAGGTTACTAACATAACATAAGAACATATAATTTTATGTTATATACTTCTTTAATTTTATTAACATGTTTTAAAAATAACATATGGAGGTGGAAAAAAATTAAATAAAGATTCCCTTCGACAAATGTCACATCTTCTTCCACTAACATCCTCAGGATGGAACAAAAATAAATAATAGGAATCATTTATAAAAAACAAATTCATAAATATTGAGGGGATTGATGTTATTAATTAATATGTGTAGTATTTGGATGAGACAAATGGTCTTGAAGGTGTGAATATGATAGTAGTGGTGGTGACTTTTTATAATAAATGTGACTGGAACACAAGAATGTTTTTTAAGAGATTCAACAATACCCATGTTTGTTTCATGAAAACCCCTAAAAATGGATGATTATGGAACCTAGAAGATATAAATTCTATAAATGGACATCGTATTAGTTTTTTACATGTTTTAAAGAAATATTTTACCCTTATTTACTTATTTTATCACTGGAAATTTCATTTACAATAATTACAGTAATTATTTTTTAATTATTAACTAAATATATTTGTCAAAATTTTTGTTGAATATATTAGGAATTATAAATTATTCTCATTAAAAATATATTATCCACTTTTCCAAATATATCTCACATATGTGGAAAACCTTAATTTAAAATTCATCACATTGATGTGATGTGAACGAGGTGTTTTAAAGATAAACTTTTCAACAGTTGACAATGGTTTAATATAAAATATAAATATTAAAATGATTCCAATGACATAAATTTTATTAATTGACATAACATTAAACTAATTTTACTTTAACACAAATTAAAAATATAATTTAACATTATAAATTATTTAAATGAAATGGAATTTTTTAATTAAATTTCAATATTTTTTCTTATTCATCAATAAAAAAACCTTTCAAAAAAACAAAAAAAAACTAACCCTAAGATACTTTTTATATAGTTACTTAAAAAATGATTTTTTATTTATTAAATTAATTTTATATATGTGGTAAAAATTAATTTTAATTCTTGTCTGTAATGCGCAACTAAAACATCTTTCAGAAAAAGATTCTTTTTTTCTAAATGATTCTTATATTCATATATTATAAATAGATAAAAAAGTTAAGTGTGTAAAAAATTTAATTTTCAAAATTTAATTCAATTTGTACTCACTAATTCAACTTTTAGGTAATATTTTTTATATCTAAATAATATTTTATAGTGTATAGTGTTTCTTTTAAACCTGGTGTTGGGTGCATTCCTTGTTATCGAAAATATTAAATTTATTCTAAAAGAATGTAGAGTAAAGTATTGGGGTGTTACATTATTCCCCCATTATAATAATTTTTCTTCTCAATTTATTCATTATCCCAATAATAAAAGGTTTTTTATTTGAAAATTCATTCATTGAAACCGATATCATAAAAAGTTATTAAAAAAAATCTTATTTAAGAGAATAGGATGTAAAAATGTCATTGGGAATAACACATAATTGGTTTAAAAATTGTAAAAGGTAAGTGGGATGTGAAAACAAGGAAATGGAATAGAAAATTAACTACCAAATACTATGATGGAGTGATAGAGTGTATTGATAACAAGAATGTTGGTGATATAGGGAAGGTTAACAACCCAAAATCAATAAATCAAAAATGATTGGAATTGGACATTGATATAATAAAAAATTATTATTATATGATAATATTTTATTTCAATACATTTTTCGAAAATTTGTGGAATTATTTTCTCAAATATACTAATAATATATAAAAATATACTTATTTTATATATTTCTCTTTCATCATCACAATTTGATCCATTAGTTGTGCTTTGATCAATTTCCAATTCATCACTTACTCCACAAATCAAATATCCAAAATTGAATTTATTATACATGAATCACTGGAATTAAATTTTAAGGTGACATAAGATCCTTAATTTAATAATAATTCATTTGACATATCTCTAGTAATTATTATGAAAAATTGGTTATTATAGGTTATCCAATATGAATAAATATTTATATGTTGATGTAATACATTAATATCTAAAACATCCAAAAATTTTCATATTAAAAAATTTTATAAATGGTTAACCTTATGACCCTTCAAAAATATTATTATTCAAAACATTATAAATAAGATGACTAAATTTCCAAAAGGAACTTATCAGTAATCCACTAAATATTAATAATTGTCTCTTAATCATCAAATACAAAACTTATAAATAACTTAAACTTGTATTATCATGAAACATGGTAATAACCGTATTTACCATAAATAATTATTGAAATTAGGAATTCTTTCTTATTAATAATATAATGCATATATTATTGGATATATTGCATAAATATATAAATGATGTTAAATATGTCAATGATAGTATAAATTACTCTATCAACAAATATTTAATTTCTTCCAAGGAATTGAATAGTATTTAATTTTCAATATCTATATCAATCGTCACATTATTCAAAAATAATTATCTCTGCACTAAGACCATATTATTGGTTATCTTTTCCTCAATCATTTGTTTTCCAAGAAGATAAAGATTCCAATGAATAACTATTCTTAGTACCCTTTAAAACATGATTTCAAATCCTTTAGGTAATAATACTACATTACAATCCTTATATAATTCATAATTCATATAGATAACATATCAAAAATAAAATAATTTTACAACATATTCAAAGGATCTATATTCTCAAGCACATTAATTATTCAAATTTAACTATATCAATAGAATCTCATTAACCTTGATACCTGAGCTTCTTTTGTGGTATATTTACTCAACAAATAGGATATTGGTTTTTATAGTTCCTCATATCCATACAATAGAAGCTTTTAAAAATGTAAATTTTTTATTTCCCTTTAAATTATGATATTAGCATCCTTTATATTCACACATGAAACAAACTCATGTTCCCTTCAAGTACGTAATATGAAATATTATTCCACAATTATCACATATGAGAAAATATTTCTTCCCCTTATTCCATTTATCCATTTTTCTCTCTTCCATCCAATTATTTTCTTTCTTTCCATTGATTGCATAATACATTATTAATTATTTATTTCTCTATGTAGACTATAAAACAATTTCATGATATTATAAAAATATTTTAGAGACCTGTTCTGAAAGGATAAATGGACAATTCCCTTCCATAAATTTTCAATCATTCAAAATGTGTTTCTTATACAATCCATAACGTACCTAGATAAATTTATACTGGTATATTCATACTTCACAACACATTCTTATTCATTTTTCATTATGATAAGTATAATTTTATTTATCTAATTTTATTTACCTTGAGGGAAATTTTTTCAATGGATAAATCCATAAAATCATTCCATTACATGAGTTATATATCATATTAATACAATGTATTCTTGATAAATGACCATCATTGATCCGATTTACCATTAATAATATACAAGTAAAGTGTATCCTTCTCATTTTCACCACATCTCATACCATGAATTTCTTCTCTATAAACATAATTCATTATGGAAATTCCACTGGATTAATAGTCCAAAAAATTATGGGTTCTCTATATCTCATAAGGAAATCCAGTATATATGAATCTCACTGTAGAATATGTTGATCTATCCATGCTATGTTATTTTTCATAACCTGATTAATCTTCTCAAATATAATCATAAGTTTTTCTGTTCCAATACCATCTGTATAGGCTTACTCTATATGAAAATCTCTACATTTGACATGATTATTGAATCCAATCTTTCTTCAAGGAACAATTTCTAAAAAATGGAATATAATATATTAGATCATAAAATTATAAAATTTAAATTATATTGTATAATATGAAATATGGTCAAACACTTAGAATAAATTAATATTTATGTATTTTTAATCTCAAAATCACAAACAAGGATTCTCAATTGATTTCATTTTTTCACATCCTTCATAATGGTTTGTAATAAAATAATAATTATCCTAATAATATCTTATGTGAGTGTCAACCTATGTGTTTAGTAAGGCTTGATTCAGTGTATCATGTGATGACTTGGTAATACTCAATGAACCATTTTAGATCTTTTACACATATGTACCTTTGTGCTATAATATCATCTATTTTTAATATCCAGACATGGATATATTGATAGGAAAACCCATAGAATCACTTCTTTAAAAAAATAATGGAATATTCTTCTATACTTATCCTCAAAATCTTTTATACTGATATGTTCCATAATCTATGATTTCCATAATGTAGTTCCCATGGTTTCTTCTAAGCATCCTTGGATACCAACTGTAGTGATCCTGACCCATGTAACCTAGATCGAGTGTATAAATTTATTATATTAGAATATATATAAAGAACAAAACTTAAATGGAATAATCAATTTAACAATTTTATATAACCAAATACATACATGATACCCATTTTATGTTTATAACAGAAAATGAAACATAATAAATAGAAAAAAGAAAATAAAATTCTTCCTTGAATGAAAATTCAAAATTCTCTTCTTCATATGAGAACAAATTATTCATATGATTTATGTACATGATAATCTATCAAGGATCAATAAATAATGATCAATATGGGAAGGTAAATAAATGAACCTGCATTCCATTTAATCAATAATCTGAGAATCATGTACATGAAGAGATATTTTCATTCTTATAAAATAATTTATAATAAATACTTAATTTTCAATGAAAGAACTGTTGAATTATCAAAAACTAGGATCATAGGTATCATGATACAACTATTGTCGAGGCTTTTCAAAAAATAGTTTAAATACTAAAGTTAGAAACCCATATAATTTGAAAAACTTATTTTGCCTCATGATATGTATCAATGCATCAAGGGGAAAAATTATAATAGTCCCCACCATCAGTACAGCTAAAATGAATTTTCAATATATCAATTGATCTATTTATTTCATTAATCAATATTCATTATCATAAAACATAATTATTGAGTAATATATATATATTTATTTATCATTATTTCCCCAATTAATCATATAATATTCATAGTATACACCGAATATAAAAACGGTATACTGTTTCGTAAATAATAATTTGAATCATTCAATAAAATGAATATTTAAGGGAAATTTAATTTCCAATGAACAGTTATTAAAATAATTTTATTATTTCAAGAGAGTGTAAACAATCACGAAACAAAGTAATATTATACAATAACATTACCACTTTTTCATTTTCATGTGAAATCCCTTTAGATGAAATGATTCAAAGAGAAAAATAATATACCAGCATATTGGAATGAATCATGTTATTGAATGAAAGTTAAATTATATAAAACACATTAAATAGAATAGGTTCATAAAAATAAATAATTCTTAATAGAATCTAAATTTAGATGAAATCCCATACCTCTCGCTTTAATTTAGATGAGTATGTTTTATCCTATAGTACAATGATTTTAATAATGTTATTAATTAATAAAATTAAAATAATAATACATATAATATTATATATGATTATATTATAACAATTTCCCACCTTTTTGTTGATAATATTTCATTATTTTTATTATTTCAGGTGATAATTTACTTATTTTATCTATTCTTTACTATAAAATGTCTAGTTCATGTTCATATTATATAGTTACATGACCTCCAAAATAAAAACAATGAAATAATTATCGTATTTATACATCAATTATAGTTTTAAATCCAACCATGATATTTGATTCGGATAAATGAAGTATGTTATGATCGTGGAGATTGTAGGTCTTATATATGTATGAGCGAGGTTTCCATTTTTAAACGATCATTATAGAAAGGAGGTAAGTAATAATGTATTGTTAAAATATGATCATAACATCATTAAACCAATATTTATTTGTTAAATATACTTTCATATGTAATCTACATGGTGTGGTGATGAAATTATAGTCACATCTCTTTGTGAAGGTTGTAGTCCACACACACACGAACTACGTTATCATTTTTCAGTAAAAGAAAGAAAATTATATATATTATATTTTAAAAAGATAAATATTTCATTATTATAATAATTTTTTCATCAATATTACATATATTTATTAAATTTTTCATTATCACATTCCATGTTACATGGTACTGAAACATAAATCACATCGCTTCGCGAGGCGGTCCTTCAATGTTCACACGGGCGACATTATCGTATTCCCTAAGAAATATAAATTTAATAAGGTATATATAATATAATGACTCTAAAGGTATAATTATTTTATATCATCTATATATATATATAATTAAAATCCATCATCATACCCAAGAATGTAGGTTGGTAATTTAAAACATGATTGGCATCAGTTCGGGTGGTGATAATCTTCCACACACATGAATGAAGATTCCATACCCCATTTGATACAGGTAGAGATGGTTGTAGGTTATATAAAAAAATTACAATATAAAGAAATATGTAATATAATAGGGTAATTATATAATCCTGTTATAAAATATCTTGGCGAGGTGTAGAATCAAATAAAATAAAGACAACTGTTGAATAATGTTACCTCTTCTTCAGGTAACTTCATTAGGTTGGTACTAAAAGCCATCTTAGGTCAGATATCATATAATGTTATTACCTCTAGGTTCATGGGATATATGTTATGATCTTAGTTGGGATGTTATTTCCCAATCAAAAAATGGTTTATGGTGTAAATAATATAGGATATGGGGTCAGATTTTATAAGAGAGTTTTGTGGTACATTTGTAATTTGTAGAATAGATTCAATCATAACCACATATTTATCATTACAAAACAATTAAAAATTGGCCACTGTCAAGCCGAGAATATATAGGGACATTATATGTCTATATAATGAGTTTTGGAAAAAATTAGGACATTTTTTACCCTTATTTATTTAGTTTATCCACTAAAAATTATGTTTTTACCTTAAATGTGATAATTAATTTTAAATATAATTATATAAATTTTGTTAAAAAATTAACTAGACCATATTAGAAATTAGAAATTATTTTGATTCAAAATATTCAACCCATTTTTTAAAATTCAATAAATAGATGTAGAATAAATTTATTTTATTAATAATCATTCATAAGTGATGTGAAAGTAGGGTTTTAAACAAAAAAATGTTCAAAAGATCAAACTATTTTTATATAAAAATAATATAAGAAAATGATTCAAATGACATAAATTTTATTAATTTATATATAATTTAACTTATTTTATATTAAAAATATTTCAATATATAAATTAAAATTATAAATTATTTCAATGAAAAACCACTTTTCAATTAAAATTCAGTATTTTTTTACTAATCATCAAAAAAGATTCATTTTAGAAAAATACAAAAAAGTCACACTATGATAAATTTTATATTATCAATGAAAAAAATATTTTATTTTCCAAATAAAAACTCTAGATGAGTAAAAAATGAATTTCAAAACATGTATAAAATGAACGACATATAATTATTTTAGTAAAAATATAGTTTTTCAGGAAAATTTTTTTTATCTACCACATGATTCTTATTTTTGTTTATAATAAATATATATAAATGTTAACTGTATAAATTACATATCATTAATATTTTATTTCTTTTCATACCAACTAATTTAATGACTATGTTATATTTTTCAGGTTTACATAATATTTTATAACCATGTGTTTTGTTTATTAGATGTTATCTATGAAATTAAATTTATTATAAAAGAAATATATTATAAAGTCTTGGGGAGTTAAAACTGCCACCACACTAACTAAATAACAAATGTGTATATTCTTTCTTTATTCTAGTTATTCTCATTATCTTGGTATATTTCATTCACCTATTTTCCATAGTTTGGTTTAATACTTTTATATCAATAACAATCAGAGTAGTTTCTACCCATTGAATTTAAATATCTTCAATAATTTTTAAATAAACAATACATAAGATAAAACTAAATTTAATAGGTCTTAAAAAAATAAATTAAATCATTTTTAATCTTTCCCTAATACCAATTTAAATGATTTTTATAACTAGTACATACACTTGAATTTAGGGATGGGGTTTGGATATTGCATATTTTTACTAAATTTGAAAATATACTAAAACAACTTTGGAAATTAACTTTTATTGTTGGCTATATAAACTGGATCTATATATGTTTTACAGATAAAAAAATCAAATTTATTATTGTGAGTAATGTAATAAAGAGGAACGTAGAATTTTTACAAGGTTTACTACAAAGAAACATAAAATTCATTTATATATTATTCTCCCCAATAAAAGATTCTATACTATCAAATGATGTTGATTTTAATGGATGGTTCTTACCACAACAATATTAAGTCTCACAATGTTTACAATGCTTCATTCTCTTTGTACTTATATAGCTTTATTGAAATAGGACATCCACAAGAACTACACTCTATAGTTACAACTTCTCAATGTGGTCCTCTTGTATACCCTCAGTCCCATAAGATTCATTCCTTCTCATCATGCCTATATAATGGTTTATTTTATGTTTCTCTAAGGAATTTAGTCACCTTAACTTCGTATATTTTTATTCATTATAATAAATATATCACCTTCCACTCAAAAAATGGTTTTTAATTCTAACTGATCTTCAATGTAAATTTCATGTAACTTGGACCCTTCAATAGAACTTATTTTCAATATTTAAGTACATATTTTTCTTACAGATCATTCCCCCCTATCCAAAAAAATCATTGTCACAATAGAGATGAATATAATCATACCCTTAATGTAACAAAATGATATTTTATGACAAGTATTCTTTTTAATTTATTTGATGTCATGTGTTTTATGCTACAACAAGATTATCTTGTGCTATATGCAACACCGTATTAGCTTGCAGTATACGCACCACTATTCTTAGATTGTGTTACACACAATTTCAAGTTCGTTTGATAATAGTCATTCTATGCAACATTGGGTGCATATATATATATATTCAATGTATAAATGAAATATGGTTGAATTCTGTTATATGCAACAACAAAGGAGTCTTGCACAACACGCAACCCTATCTTGGCTGCATTTCACGCAATCGCGACCTTCCTCGATAGCGTGTGTTGTACGCAATACCGATTTTCACTAAACAACGATATGCTATTAAATTATTATTAAAACTAGCCGTTATAAATAGTAATAACCAATTTTTGAATTTTTTTAAATTTCATCATTCAAAATGGACTTCATTTTTGGATTTGGAATATCGAAATTAGACTAGGGTGAAATTTTGGTATTTTTCTAAAAACTTTCAATTTTTTATGAATAGTGAAAACACTGGGTTACTATTTAAAAACCAACTTTTTATTTAAATAATTATTTATTTTATTTAAATTTATTTTAGGTCAAAATTTACACATAATACCTATATAAGTTCAATGTAATTCATTGGAGTCATTTTATAATAATTTTAGATATATAAAAATGTTATTGAACTTTTGACCGTCTTTTACCCACCTCTTAGGAGAATTTTCAAATTTACATAAAACATAATTTTACCACTTTTGTGAATGGAATTTCAAAAATACAAGATACACGGTTGATGTCAGTATGTAAAATGTGGTTCAATGAGATGAAAATAATTTTTGGTGTATAGTAACTTTTTACTTTTATTTACCACGTTTAAAAGTAAAAAGGGTAATTAAGGGTACAAATGATGTTATTTTTACCCTAACACATGTCCTAATTCTATTGGATAAGTGTAATTCTACCAAAAACAACCTTAGGAATAATATATGACCATTTAGGGCCACTTGGATTAGATTAGGACATTTAATATTAATTTATTTAAAGAAGGGTTAAAATAGTTAAAGTCAATGTTTAATAATTAAATAATTTTTAATATAGGGTTATAGATAAGATAAATTAGACTATAAATATATATTAGAAAGATAAAACGATTTCCTACATAATGGTATTTTATTTATAATTTTATACATTAAATAATTTAATTTATTTTTGACACAATGATGATGTAGTAATTATCTTATTAATGAAATATTGACATATTTGATGTTATAAATACCCAAATAAATGTAATTTGAGACTTTTTATGAATTACACTAATTTTTTAGGTTAATATGACATGCTAGTATTGATTTAGTCAACTTTTTTAGAACTAATCATTCTGTTAAGAGTTTCGCAAAAATCAATTACCAAATAGTGTCAAAATTGACATAAAATAGTTTTTAAAACAGATATTATATTATTTATTGTTATTTTATTCCTAAAAATCGAAGGTTTGGGAAAAGGAATTTGATAAGGTTATATATATTAATAATAAACAACTTGGGGTTATTTTGGCTTGTTATAGTAATTTTATAAACCTTATATTGTAAGAAAACAAGAAGACACAGTAAAAGTAAAATTATTTAACTTAAGGTAAAATCTAAATGATAAGTTTAATATAGAAAACTAAAATTGTATAAATTCTATTGGATTAAAGGATTTCGACCAATAACCACCATATATTCGAAATAAATCAATTTGGAGTAATTAGAAACCTAATATGACTTTATAATAAAATAATATTTTTAGTTTTTCCAAAGGTGCCCCTCTCCTCCCTTATAAAAGGGTACCTCCTCCCTCTCTTCCTCACACCAATTTGAGCCTTCATGATCGGCCAACCCCTGAAAAATTCTCTTCTACACTTACATAGAAATATCCTAGAGGCCCTGATCCTCTTCAAAGACCAACTGTAGTGCCCTAAGAGGAGGTTTCAAAGAGGCGCTTCAAAGAAGAGGTAATGTTCGTTACCGATTCTTTCAACTTTATTTCTTATTACACTTCTTCTTATTTAGTTGTTTCATTATGAAGTAATAACATCAGTATCACTCATATACATATATGTTATTATAAGTACTAAACAACCCCATTTCACCATTTATCCATCCTACGGAAAACAAAATCATCGTGCATGTGTACGTATGGAATACCGTCTCCACGCCGTGGTGTAATCTATTTTCCACCACCACATTACTTGGATGGGTATAATGGTGTAAATAATGACTATATATGATTATTGTAAAGTGATATTGATTCTCAAATATTATACATACACTTCAATACAATTCCACGATCATGGGAATGATATAATCGCTCGTGCGTACGTACGGACAACCGTCTCCACGACGCGATGAGATTCATTTTCAATGAATAACCATTCATGAATGATTATAAAGTATATATAATATGTAATAATGAAATATATGACATAATAATGATACTAGATTTATTTATATATATATGTATGTCATCTACTTAATTCCATTCAATTCAATATGGAAACGAAAACAGCATTCAAATGTACGTATGACCTACCGTCTCCATGAATGATGTATTTCTTTCCATTTATCGATCTATTATATATATGTATATTCTGAATATATATTATATATAAATCATGTTTTAAATTATGGATGTAAGTAACCATGATCTACGTAATCATATGAATAATTACAAGTTAAAACACGAACGGCAAATGAAACGATTTTACCCAAAACGCTACTTTAACATTAATTTACAAAAGAATGGGTAATATAAAGTCATAAGTGAACCATATATGATATCATAACAATGAATATGATTCTGTAATAAGTCAATGACATTATTTAAATCATTATAAATGAGGTTCGGATCCATACGAAGCATATTAGACATAAGGTAAGGGATAATTATTCCAATCTCATTCATATCCAAGATTGTTTACTCGTAAGTATTTATTGGGGGTTATGTTTATTATCCATGTCCATATGCTCTCAAAATATTTTCATAAAATGTTTACATTCCTTCCATGTATTTTTGAGGCATTTTTACCCTTTTCGTACTTTTACCACATTGTATGGAAGGAATCATTCTTTTGTTTACCGTACGAGGTACTTTTTGACTTTTCCGAAAAAAGTACGAGGAGAATGTTTTTTTAAACTTATACGGCATGGAAGGATTTTGACGATTTCATAACGCCATATTTTCATGAAGCTTCCTCTATAGGATTTCATGATTATTTTAAACAAAATAATTTTCTTTTAAAATTCAATGACAATTTCAGAAAAGAAAACTATTTTGCGGAAGAAAGGATATTTTCCTCAAGAATTCATTTCAAGTGTTTTATCAAAACTATTTTCCATCTAGGATGGAATTATTTCATATGTGTATGAATCAAGTATAATGTCTCTATGATTTACATGGTTTCACTTTTCTCATTATGAAATGATATCCATTTATTTTATATGGATTATGTGATGATGGGATGATATTTTTGGAACCCATTTCATTCGTTGGGTTATTATGAATGATGTATGTTTATTTTGTGGCACAAGTAAAATTGATTTCATTATGAGATGAGTGGGACCTATATATCCCTCTAATTCATTGGGTAAATATTTATATCTTATGAGATAGACATGGCTGGAACGGTAAGTTAATCTGGTTCAGTGTTATAGGATTGAAACGAGGAGTGAACTCGATTCAGAAAGGGACTTTGTCCACTAAGATGGTCATGGTAGTAATGCCTTGGATACTATGGAAATCATTACATGTGCTTAATCGATTCCACAGTTACATGCTTTATTCCTATGATATTTTATCATGATTGATAATCCATTATGATCTATGCCTTACGTACTTCCATGTTTTATGTCATTGCTCAAGATTTTGATGTTTAAATATTATGTTCATGTTTTTAAGTTCAAATGTATATGGTTTGTTTTATTTTCTCCATGCTTACCCTAACTAAGCATTTGAGCTCACCCTTTTTATGTTTCTTTTCCCCCTGGATTAAAAGAATTGTTTTATGAAAGGAAACAAAAAGGTGAGGATAGTTATGCGAGATGTTGAAGATCTTTCAACATTCTTAGAAGTTTATATTCCATGTTTCCAAAGACACTAAACTATTATGGTCCTTATGTGTCTGTTTTTGTTATGTATTAGATATTCCGCAAAAGTAATGTAATGTCCATGAACGTCAAGCTTCAGTTCTCTACAGTTGGTATCAGATGAAAGGTTTAGTCAACCTTTGGAAACTAGGATGCGAAAACGTTAGTGAGATCCCTAGAGATATTTCTAAGGTATGTCTAGGGATGTCCCTAAGGATAAGTATACGTATAGGATATAGTCCTAGAACTACAGCAACGATCATAGAATTTAGCCTATGATGTTAGATATTGAGGGAACTCCCCATTACTATGTTTTTTCCCCTAGCATGATTTTTTCCTCTCACACTATTCTTTTTGGGTTTTAGAAAATGGCTGGAAATAAGAAGATTCACGATAATGGAGGATATGACAGACAATGGAATGATATTCATCATGAGAAACCAAATGAAATGGGATTTGGAAGTTAAAACATTGTTATTATGCCTAATCTGCAATCTCATAATATGATCAATAATCTCAACCTTTATAAGATTCCCGACTAGATAATAAGAGAAAGATGGAGTTTCATGATGATCATAGATGAAAGAATGTTTAATTTCCCTCATGTAAATCATGTGGGAAGAGGCATCAGGGAGATTGTTTCAAAGGAACTGGAAGATGCTTTGGGTCTGGAAAAGAAGGAGACAGAGCCAGTAAGTGGAAAGGAAAAGGTGCAGTTACCACCATGGACAAGGATAATGGTATTTCTACGACATCAACAATGATTAGATGTTTTAAATGTGGAATGTACGGGAATTATGCAAATCAATTCCCTAAGGTAAAATCTCATGAAGATAATCAGCATGGTCATATGGGTAGTATTTATGTGGATGATGATAAGGAGACTACAAATGATATATGAGCTAAAAGAAGTGTTGAAGCTCAGTCAGTTGTTTTAGAAGGTAGTGGAATGATTGTATGTTTATCGAGAGTTATATTGTATAGTTAATGGTACTATGGAATAAAGAATCATCTAAGGATTGTTACACTATTATTTATCCTAAAGTATTTGAATGTATATGTTGAATGGTACTAGTAACTATGGAAGGTTATTCTGATATTTTTAGAAAGAAGATGATATGCGCATAATGATGGAATAAGAAGATAATGAGATGTTTGATTGTATTCATGAGCTCATGTTTGATATAAGGACTAAGTGATATCATGGTTTGAGTATATATAATTTTGATGATTTTGGTATGTGGAAAGTGTTAAATTTTAACTACTTTCATGTTTTCATTATGGTTCAATGGGTATTCAATTTTTCAAGAGAATACATTATTAAGGCCTTAGAATGTTTGGAATTTGACCAACAAGACATATCTTATGATATATGGGGATCAAAGATGGTATTAACATGCTTGTTATATGAAATCTCTGGTAATCATTTCCACTATATTATGAGAGTGGACTGCAGTATTAAGGATATGCCTAAAGATTGGAATGGATTATGTTGGACATAAGTTATTATTGTTTAAGGATAGTAATTTTTTCGATATTATTGATGGGATGTTATAGTAATGTAGTTTTAGAAAAAGGACAAATTGCAGGACGGACGATAGCCCATTGTGTCGGACAAGGCTGTGGGAATCGAACCCACAACTGATGTGCGACTGGCCTTTATCGCCTACCACTGGCCTACACGAAGTCCCTGGTTAGTAGAAACTAGTTTTATTTTATTAAGCAATATGATATATGAAGTATAAGTTCATTTTTGGAACCATATACGATTAATCTAACCATAAGATGGACTTATAACTTTTGCAAACCTTTTGTCTGAAACAGATGGAATGACCCACCATTCTATCACATGATCTGATAACACTTCATGAATAACAAATTCAACTTCATATCATTAAGAGATAAAGTGGAAATTGTTCAATAAACGAACAACAGTGAGATTGTACCAAAATTAAACAAGTATTTCTTCTAATTCAAAATCTTCAACTTTTGGGAAATGATCTTGAAAACCAAAAATGTTGTCCTAGTGCCCTTATATCTGATGAATCATATGGTACCTTAGATCATCACAAATATATGGCTTTGTGATTGTTGGCTATTTCATAGCCATGTTCTCTACCACTCTCCATCAGAACATGATGGTTAGCTTTCTCTTCCATATCCATATTTTCACCTATGTTCTTCTACGTGGAAACCCAGTGATGAGTCAATTTGGGTAACCGTTACGTTTCATACATTAGTTTTTAAAGTTAAGTTTTGGTATTTCATTTTACGATGTGGGTTTTAATTAAAGAAACATTCAAGTAGAAAACCATGCATAACCCCGACAAATTGCGAGAGCGAAATTCAATTTAAGGGGGGTAGAATGTAACAACCCGATATTTTATGATAAGTATTCTTTTTAATTTATTTGATATCATTTGTTTTATGCTACAACAATATTATCTTGTGCTATATGCAACACCGTATTAGCTTGCAGTATCTGCAACACTATTCTTATATTGTGTTACACACAATTTCAATTTCGTTTGATAATAGTCATTCTACTCAACATTGAGTATATATATATATATATTCAATGTATAAATGAAATATTGTTGGATTCTGTTATATGAAACAACAAAGGAGTCTTGCACAACATGCAACCCTAACTTGGCTGCATTACACACAATCATGACCTTCCTCGATAGCGTGTGTTGTACGCAATACCGAGTTTCACTAAACAATGATATGCTATTAAAATGTTATTAAAACTAGCCGTTATGAATAGTAATAAACACTTTTTGAAATTTTTTAAATTTCATCTTTCAAAACGGACTTCATTTTTGGATTCGCAATATCGAAATTAGACTAGGGTGAAATTTTGGTATTTTCTGAAAACTATCAATTTTTTATGAATAGTGAAAACACTAGGTTACTATTTGAAAACCGAATTTTTATTCAAATAATTATTTATATTATTTAAATTTATTTTAGGTAAAAATTGACACATAATACCTAAATATGTTCAATGTAATTCATTGGACTCATTTTATAATAATTGTAGATATATAAAATTTTTTTTGAACTTTTGACCGTCTTTTACCCACCTCCTAGGAGAATTTGCAAATTTACATAAAACTTAATTTTACAGCTTTTGTGAATGTTATTTCAAAAATCTGAGAGACACGGTTGATGTCAGTATGTAAAATGTGGTTCAATGAGATGATTTTTTTTTTTGAGGAATAATAACTTTTTACAGTTATTTACCACGGTTAAAAGTAAATAGGGTTATTATGGGTAAAAATGATATTATTATTACCCTAACACATGTCCTAATTCTATTGGATAAGTTTAATTGGACCAAAAACAACCTTAGGAATAAAATATGACCATTTAGTCCCACTTGGATAAGATTAGGATATTTAATATTAATTTATTTAAAGAAGGGTTAAAATAGTTAAAATCAATGTTTAATAAGTAAATCATTTTTAAGGATTATACATAAGATAAATTAGACTATAAATATTTATTATAATGATAAAACTATTTCCTACATAATCGTATTTTATTTATAATTTTTAGACATTAAATAATTTAATTTATTTTTGACACAATGATTATGTAGTAATTATCTTATTAATGAAATATTGACATAATTGATGTTATAAATACCCAAATAAATGTAATTTGAGACTTTTTATACATTCCCCTAATTTTATAGGTTAATATGAAATGTTTTTATTGATTTAGTTAACTTGTTTTTAAATAATAATTCTGTTATGATTTTCACAAAAATCAATTACCAAATAGTGTCAAAATTGACAAGAAATAGTTTTTAAAACAAATATTATATTATTAATTGTTATTTTATTCCTAAAAATCTAAGGATCTGGAAAAGGACTCTAATATGGTTATATATATTAAAAATAAACAACTTGGGGTTTTTTTGTCTTGTTATAGTAAGTTTATTAACCTTATAGTGTAAGAAAACAAGAAGACACGGTAAAAGTAAAATTATTTAACTTAAGGTAAAATCTAAATGATAAGGTTACAATAGAAACGTAAACATGTCTAAATTATATTGGATGAGAGGATTTCGACCCATCCCCACCATAGCTTCTAAATAAATCAATTTGGAGCTACTAATAACCTAATATGACTTTATAATAAAATAATATTTTTAGTTTTTCCAAAGGTGCCCCTCTCCTCCCTTATAAAAGGGCACCTCCTCCCTCTCTTCCTCACACCAATTTGAGCCTTCATGCTCGGCCAAACCCTGCAAAATTCTCTTATCCACATCCCTATAAACATCCTATAGGTCCTGGTCCTCTTCAAAGAACAATTTTAGTGCCCTAAGAGGAGGTCTTAAAGATGCGCTTCAATGAAGAGGTAATGTTCGTTACCGATTCTTTCCACTTTATTTCTTGTTCCACTTCTTCTTCTTTAGTTTTTTCATTATGATGTAATAACATCAGTATCACTAATATACTGATATTTTATTATAAGTATGAAACAACCCTATTTCACCATTTATACATCCTACGGAAAAAGAAATCACCGCGCATGCGCACGTACGGAATACCGTCTCCACGCCGTGGTGTAATTTATTTTCCACCACCACCTTACTTGGATGGGTATAATGGTGTAAATAATGACTATATATGATTATTTTAAAGTGATATTTATTCTTAAATATTATACATACACTTAAATACAATTCCACGATCATGGGAATGATATCATCGCTCGTGCGTACGTACGGACTACCGTCTCCACGACGTGATGAGATTCATTCTCAATGATTAACCATTCATGAATGATTATAAAGTATATATAATAAGTAATCATGAAATATATGAAATAATAATGATACTAGATTTATGTATATATATATGTATTTCATCTACTTAATTCCATTCAATTCAATACGGAAACGAAAACAACGTTCATGCGTACGTACGACCTACCGTCTCCATGAACGGTGTATTTCTTTCCATTTATAGATCTATTGTATATATGTATATTCTGAATATATATTATATATAAATCATGTTTTACATTCTGGATTTAAGTAACCATGATCTACGTAATCATATTAATAAATATAAGTTAAAACACGAACGACAAATGAAACGATTTTACCCAAAACGCTACATTAACATTATTTTACAAAAGAATGGGTAATATAAAGTCATAAGTGAACCATATATGATATCATAACAATGAATATGATTACGTAATAAGTAAATGAAATTATTTAAATCATTATATAGGAGTTTCGGATCCATACAATTCATATCAGACATAAGGTAAGGGATAATTATTCCAATCTCATTCTTATCCGAGACTGTTTACTCGTAAGTATTTATTGGGGGTTATGTTTATTATCCATGTGCATATGCTCTCAAAATGTTTTCATAAAATGTTTACTTTCCTTCCATGTATGTTTATGAAATTTTTACCCTTTTATTACTTTTACCACATTGTATGGAAGGAATCTTTCTTTTGTTTACCATACGAGGTATTTTTTACTTTTCCAAAAAATGTACGAGGAAAATGTTTTTTTAAACTTATACGGCATGAAAATATTTTGACGATTTCATAACGCCTTAATTTCATGAAGCTTTCTCTACAAGATTTCATGATTTTTTTCAACACAATCATTTTCTTTTAAAATTGAATGACAATTTCAGAAAATAAAATTATTTTGTAGAGAAAGGATATTTTCCTCAAGAATTCATTTCAAGTGTTTTATCAAAACTATTTTCCATCTAGGATGGAATTATTTCATATGTGAATGTTTCAAGTATAAAGTCTCTATGATTTACATGGTTTCACTTTTCCTATTATGAAATGATATCCATTTATTTTATATGAATTATGTGATGATGGGATGATATTTTTGAAACCCATTTCATTCGTTGGGTTATTATGAATGATGTATGTTTATTTTGTGGCACAAGTAAAAATGATTTCATTCTGAGATGGGTGGGACCTATATCTCCCTACAATTCATTCGGTAATGATTTATATCTCATGAGATAGACACTGCTGGAATGGTATGTTAATATTTTTCAGTGTTACAGGACTGAAATGAGGAGTGAACTCGATTCAGAAAGGGACTTTGTCCACTAAGATGGTCATGGAGGTAATTCCTTGGCTACTATGGAAATCATTACATGTGCTTAATAGATTCCACAATTACATGCTTTATTCCTATGCTATTTTATCATGATTGATGATCCAATATGATCTATGCCTTACGTACTTCCATGATTTATGTCATTGCTCAAGATTTTGATGTTTAAATATTATGTTGGTGTTTTTAAGTTCAAATTTATATGGTTTGTTTTATTTTCTCCATGCATACCCGTACTGAGCATTTGAGCTCACCCTTTTTAATTTTCTTTTCCCCCAGGATTAAAAGAAACGTTTTAGGTAAGGAAACAAAAAGGGGAGGATCATAATGGGAGATGTTGAAGATCTTTCAACATGATTAGAAGTTTATATTCGAAGTTTCCAAAGACACTAAACTATTACGGTCCCTGTGTGTCTGTTTTGGATATGTATTAGATATTCCTCAAAAGTAATGTAATGTCCATGAATGTCAAGCTTCAGGTCTCTACACATCATCCTCTCATTAAAAAATCTTCTCAATATTCTATATCCAATGTTTTTATATGATATTATTTTTATAATATATACTTTGATAACCAGATAATCATAAATTCTGATCACAATATATTATTCTGACCTATAATTCATCATGATTTATTCAAATCAACCACAATAGTTCAAATCTCAAAATATCAATCTATAAACCCATCATAACAACATTTATTCATTATTTTTACCTGTATATTCACATTGATTAGACTCAAAATCTCAAATATATTAGATTATCAATAAATATATTCTTTCTTTTGTGAGTAAAATGAATGGTATTGTGAGTGGAAATAGATAATGTTAGTAAAATTTCACTTATATAGAATACCCAATTCATGTTCAGATAATTTCATGTATATATATTCATTAACTGAATGTGTATTTCAATAATACCTTTCATTAAATTTTATACTTGTTTTATAATCACTTAAAAAGATCCATTAGTAACATTATATAGTATATACATTGCCATTATCATAAAATTATTCCATATAATGTCCAAATTTAATTTCTGCATACATAGTATTATATGTTACACACCAAAAGTTGTACCATCGATAGCTTATCATGGTATCTAATTTAGAAATTCATTATGGGATTTAATGGGTTCAAGGATGGACCTTTTCACTGAAAAAAATATCCAAAAACAACTTCACTTATTCTTTAACATATGATAAATATTGATGTTATATTTACTCCACTAAGGGACTAAAGAAGCAATCAAATAATTTTATATCCTTGGAATTTATAAATTCTGGAAACTCTCGTTACCACGTAACATTGAGATTCCCATTATAAAGTTGATTATTTTTTCACTTTAACATTAATAAGTGGATCATAAACCCTTTAAAATATTTTTTATGTTTGAATCCTAAACTTAAAACATTATCACCATTCAAAATAATTATTTCTTTGATTTCATCAACATTTCTTCTATTGAAATACACATAAATGACTATATTATTTGATCCATTCCACCACGATTCGGGATCAACACTCACTTATTCAATGGAGGAATCATAAATAATGTGGTATTTTTACATCATAGAAAAAATTCCTAATAATTATCACATTAATATTCAATTTTTAATATACAAATTGATAAAGCATTATAATTTTCATAGAGGATGTAAAAGATAATTAAGACTCAGTAAAACTAGTGTACCATGATTCTTCCCATCAATCATTAGGTAAAAATCAGTAATTAGTAAAAAAATATGTCCTGATAGACTTTTGCAAGAAGTACCATGAACATTACGTAAATCATGAATCACGGTCTGAAACAACAGTCTATTGAACCCTATGCTGAATGACTATTTCCCAAACGTACAAATATCTCCATAGCTATAACTTCACATATGTATGTGGTGAGAAATCAACAATTAGTTAAATTTTTCACCCATATCCTTATGCATGACATAACAGAAGCTTGAAATAAAGAATTAATTGTGGTCTGAAATAATATTATATGGAACCTTGTGCATACAGACTATTTCCCAAATATAAAAATCTTCCAACAGATCAACTGAGAGGGTCTCCTTAATATTTAATAAATCATCCACAATCATTTTTCATTCCAAAGTCACTGAAATATCATCACTCTTATAAGGAATACAAGGGATACCCACAATAAATCCATGGTGACATCTTCCCACTTCTATTATGGAATGCGATATGGTTTTAGTAAACCATTATTTCATTGATTCTCACCCTTCACTTGTTTAAATGGTTATATATTTGTAATGAACCCTTCTTTATACTTTTCAAGATCAAACATTAAAACAATAATCATATGTCACGATACATTTTAGTCACACCATGATGTACGTCACACTTTGAGGAATGAAATTTCTTTATCAGCACTTCTCGAATAATCGTATGTACAATAACATGATTCCTAGAATATATGACCTCATATTCATTTATGTTCCAATTGATAGGTGACTCAAAACCATAAAGGCTTTACATTTAGGTAAACAAATTCTAGATCTAGAAACTTCATTTCTCTAATCTTACTCAGAAGAGTAAAATCTACTAAAAATGATATGAGGGTCATCTTCTCCAGACCTTCTCGAGCCACAACATGCATCTCAGCCAATAAAGTCATCATCTTCCTCTCATAACTATACTTATGAACTACCGAAGTCTGAGTCTTCCTACATGAGGTATCAGTAACACTATTTCCCTTCTTAGGTGTTTTTGATATCTCAAATTTAAAAGTATTTATATAGTCAACCCACTTCCACTGCAGGATATTCAAATATCACTGTGATAAGATATAATTTATTCTCTTTTGATTAGTATTCATAGTAAACATTTCTACCAACAAATAATGTCACAATCACTTCAAATCATAAACCACTATATCTAATTCACGGACATGAAATGGATAATTCCATTAATGTCACCTCAAATGATGAGACCCATGTTGGAACTAAAGTCCACATTTGCGTCGCAACTGACCATCTTTAATCAAATCTAATATACCATTTAACAAAATGGAAAATTCTATGAAATCCATAGTATTCGGAAGAAAGATTAAAAGGATTCAAAGAGAGTGAAATTCCAAGATTAAAAATATTACACACCCATTGAAATTACAAATGAATTATCCTACCTTGTCCTCCCGAAAATGGAAGTTACTTTCACGAAATTGAAGAGTTCGGTGCATAAAAAGACAATCTTAATGTAAGAATATTATGTGCCCAATGAATATTCAAAATCCCACTTCCATGTAGAAGGTCTTAAAAACCCTCGACGAGGATTTTTCGCACATATAAAATGTAAACCCCTTCCATCTAGGTAATGATCTAGAAGTTAAATTGTTTCCTCTACCCAAGAATGACATATTCTTACATGACTATGTGGAAATAATGAACCGCCCAAGGCACACAATCTTGTGTGATAGGTACCCTAGGGGTTCCCCAATGAGTGGACCCATAAGACATTGACCCTCTCGTATTTACTTTTCTCATATGTCATGTGTGGGAAAAATACTATTCCAGTGAGAAACACATTCTCGGGCACATCACTCATATTTCACTAATTCCACAATATTTTATATGATAACCCCCAATATTGGTTTCACCCATTACCTCAAGTTCGATGAATTGTCTTTATTCTGAAGCACCATGTTTTATTCCATCTTGCTATGACTCCCTTGTCTTTTATGCACATCCTCTTTGTAGCCCTCCATGCTTGTGCGTAGTGATTTCCCAGTCCATCATGTGGTTTCCCATGTTCCATTTCCCTACCTAGTGATTTTCACAATGGTATGAAAATAACTATTTATTATTTTATATAGCTACAATAAAATAGACTCCACTATTGACCACTCCTCCACCAACTCCCTTCATTAATTTTTGGTGCCTTCTCATCCCAATGTATTTGTGGGTATCAGTTATGTATTCTTAAGGAGAGAGGAGTGTTTCCTCCCTGTCCATATTATAGGTAGTTATAATTCCAAGAATCATTTTCCTCACAACATGATGTTAAACTATAGCCTCACCTTGAGAAATTGAAAAGGGGTTACCTACCTCAAGATGTAATATTTTGGCATCGCATGATAGTGAGATCCCCCTAACAATGAATGAAATTTTCCCACAGGGATGGAAAACCATCATTGTGTAACTCCTACCCTTTCTTGCATCAGGTAGCACCCTCTCTCCTCCTTGCATCCTATAGATGCAAAGACCATAGGCAAGATGAGAAAAGGGAAATCTCAACACCTCATCCCTCTCCCTTTGAGCCTTTTCCCCATGGAATTATTTGCTTCCTAAGCTCTATTCCATCCCTCACTAATGCATATTTCACAATGTGACCTTATGGTCTATTTCATCTTATTTTTTTCACACTGATCATGAATCAAATGGGTATAGAGTTTATTAGAGACTATGACACCGTTATTTATGGCTACTTCCATGCGTATACTATACATTTACCTTTCAAAACTATATGGGTTTTTATCCCTATCTTTTATAAATGGTATGTAGGAAACCTCTATGAGGTTAAATCCCAACCTACGGTAAACCATTTTTATCCCTCTGAGGGGCGAATCTCCCTGATCCACCCAAATTGGTGTATGAATAAGCCACCAAATGGGCCTCTTCCTTAGGTTTAATTCCTAATGACCCTCTAAAAAATACGTGGAGTTTGATTTCCATCTAATTAGGATACATAGGTACCCTACTCAAGGTTCAATCCTAACACCCTCAATAAGCCATCCATTTCATCCATTTCTCCCACATGTTTAATATCCATCATGATTCTTACCTGGACCTCCATTTCATGGTGGGATCACAACATTCATCAAGAAATATCCTAAAGATAATCCCCAATATTCTTTTTCATAACCTCACCCTCATCTCAGTGTAATCATGTTAACTATATGGGCCTTTTTAGCACATAAGATCCATTCATAAAAATCATCAATTCTCCTAGTAGAATATGTGAAATATCAGTGTGTAAGCCCCAGATAATCCAACCATTAACATTATATTCCAATGGGATATCTAAACACATTAGCCTTGCTCCATCCAATGAACTACATGGGTTTTAATCCATGTATTCTAAATACGGTAAGTATGAATCATCTGTGAGATTAAATCCCAACCAAGGATAAAACAGGGCATCCCCCAGATTGCAGTATACCTCCTTGATCTTTCTTCAGTGCTGTCAAGAATGGACACACAACTCAGGGGTCCATCCTCAAAGAACATTCTGATCTATCCCTCTAGTAAACTAACCAGGTGCTCCCTCCATGGGATTTACATATATAACCCTCCATCATATTTTTTCTTGTAACAGCCAGAGATTTTGTGATTTTTTCGATTTAATTTATTTTTTCAATATTATTCATTTCATGTGACATTGGAAAAAGTTAATATATATATATATATATATATATTAAAACACTAATTAAAACATTCCATTCACATGAAATACCCACTAGGATTGCGAGAAACACAATACCAACATTTCTTGGACTAAAAGCAACACCAACATGGCGTATGATGTAGCAAAAAAAGTTTATTTGAAACTTCATTATATATATAAAAATATTAATTAAATGACATAATTATAAAATAACCATTTTAAATAGTTATTGGAATTGTAATAACTAATTATAAAATATTTTTTATAATTTTTAATCTAAATAAAACATATAGACAATGAAAGATAAGATGTTTGGCAAAGTCATTTTAGGTTAAAAATGATGTTTTATTGAATGGGCCAATTTTAATTATAAAATTAATTTAGACACATTTAAAAATATAATTTGATAAAATAAAATTTATTTTTTAATTCTGAATGTAGAAATTATCCTTGGGTGAATTTTTTGTATTTTTCTGAGAAACATCATTTTCTAATTAATAGATAAAAATACTATTTTTAGTTAAATATTGCCTTTTCTATAATTAATTATTAATGATAAATGATAATATATATATTTTTTAGGGAAAATGAGTTAAATATTACATATATTAATACAATTTATTTCATTATAATCAATTTCACTTTGAAACTGAATATAAAATCATAACAATCATTTGATCCTTTTCCAGAATTAAAACACCGTTATTTCATCCTGTCTTTGGGATTAACACTATTCTTAATTTAAAAAATTATTTTAAAAGAATTTAAAAAAAATAATAGAAATTTTTTATTTATTCTAATATTTATATTATAACAATATCATGTTATTTTTTTGAGAAAAATGATTATTAAAAGTGACTAAAATTAATCACTATGGTTAAGTCCAAATTAAGCATAATTAGGGGCTAGACCCTATAATTAAGGGCAAAAATGACAAATCCATTAGTACAAAACCAATTTTAAGTCTATATATAGTCCCTAAACAGACCATTATTCAGTTTTTTTTGTTTGGTATGACTTCTTTTTGGTAAGAACATGTGCACACATAACTTGTTTCTAAAAATTCCAAATGGGCACTTTTCCTTCCCTATAAAAGGACACCAACTCTACCCATTACTCAAACCTTTCATACCTTTTACGTTTAGACATTATTTTAAGAAATATACTCCAAACTATAATCCCATATACCTTGAGTTCTATATTTGGGTATAATACCTGTCATACATTTCTTTTTCCAAAAACCAAAAGGAGCTACCCGATTTAGAGGTAACATCTTCTATCAAGATACTTTCATTTATTTAACATCATCACCCCTCCAATATCATTATTCTATTCCTGTGTAACAAAAAAGGTATCCTAAAATTACTAGGATGTTTATTTAAAAATATTTATTGATACTCTTATAGACACCTCCATATAATGGATATCGAGCATAGTGTTTCGGTTACGGTAAACTACGGCCTCACGAAAAGATGATTGTTCATTTCTCCATTACCACCAATAATGGTGGAAATTATGATTTAAAATATATGCATATATTTAATATATTGTATTTATTTTGTGTTTAACCATATTTATTCCTTTTACAACAAATATCTCATTACATTCTATTAGGTGTTAACAATATATTCTCATTTGATGATGTGTGGACTACTGCCCAATCAATGCGATGGGATTCATTCGCACACCACATAGAATTTGTTAAGGATGGTTATAGTGAACATATAATTTATATATGATATATTAATTATACTAGAATTATTATACATATACATACATATATATATACATATTACATTTAGTTACTTTATTTCAATAAAAAAATATACATGGAAAAAACGTTCTTCTGTACCTAGGGATTTTTGTCTCAATGAACAGTGTGTTCCATTTCATACTTTTTTTTATATGAACTATTATAAAATAAATATAATGTTTATATCTGAAATTTATTTCATGTTATACAATCTCTAATCATGATATATTTACATGGAATAATGATATAACAAGTTAGGATGCATGCAAAGAACGAAGCGATTATTACCCGAAGTGAAACTTTAACATATGATGTTTTTGAATGGGAAATATAAGGTCATAATAAAACAATATATGGTAATATGTAAAAAAAATTTATTCTGTAAAATATTTATAAAAAACTTATATTTCTAATACAACAAGCTTTTTTTTTGATGGAGAGATTCACAACAAAAGGAAAGGGGATTTTATCTCACTAGTAATTTACATGACATACAAGCTATGTTCACCACTCCTTGCTATTGTATAGTGTATGTAATTTACAAGAATATATTCTATTGATATTTTCCATATATTAATGGGTATTTACATTCCATTCTATGATCCTTGTTTCATGAGGTTTAACTTTCAAAAGCTACTAAATCAATAAATCAGTTTTTGTCTCAATTTTCCTTCACTAAGAGTCATGTTTAGTTACGCACCTAAAATATATTTATAGGTGTATATAATTAATTTATAAATGTTATATAATGAATCTACTCATTTTCATGATATATTAAGATTAATAAAATTATATTTTCTTACATGTATAGTACGATCCCATGTTACAATCTTATAAGAGTTTATTTAATTAATCTCATCACTTTCTGATATTGTTCATATTTATGATTTAATTTATGAACTATTATGAACCATATCTCAAAAATATTAATGACTTTACCTATACTTTGTCTGATCATGATATCACCATTTTTAGTACCATTTTCCCACTATTTGGAAATAAGGATAATCTTTTTAAAAAAATATGGTAATCTCTCTCTTAATTCAGAAATCTATTTTATTCAAGAAACAATGTTATCAATATTTTTTCAAAAACATTTCCAAAAATGTTTTAAATATATCCTTGAAGATCATTTTGATGTATTTTTTTAGTTTTTATTATTGTTCACAAATCTTCCTTTATATTATTTCAATTATATTATCAATGAAAAATGTTTTTAGAATGTTTTATGTTATAAAAATCAATTTTCAAATAATAAAGGATGTTTTCCAAAAGAAATTTTTTAAAAGATATTTTAAAAGTATTTCACAAATAACATGAAATCCATTGGTGTTACTCATGCCCTTATGGGGAAATTATTCAATGTTTCCATTCATATTATTTCTCTAAATGGATTATGTTTTGATGGAATGATTCTATGAAACCATTTTATCTTTCATGATTTATATGCTTTTGAATCCCTCTTCATTTCAAGGGTTGTACTTTTAATGAAATTATTATGAAACTAGTCTCTTTCCATAGTTTATGGTATGTTTACGTATTTATGATACCCATTTCATTTCTTGGGTTATGATTTGTTTTTTAGGATTTTATAGATCCTAAAAGTTTGATTTAATTATGTGATGGGTGGGGACTATATCTCCCTCAAGTGTATTTGGTAATGTTTTATATCTCATGAGATAAAGTAAGACGTCCTTGGGAGTGAACTTTCACTACTATGATGTCCATGGGAGTGTACCATGAGTACTAAGATGGAATGAGTAGTAAACTCATGATACTATCATGGACAATTGTTTGAAACATGACTACTATGATGGTATGCGTAGTGAACCCATACTACTAATATGGTCATGGTAGCAATGCCATAGGTACTATGGAAATCATTATTTACTATTGTGTTTTCCACAATTCCATTTCTTTTTTATATGTTATTATTTCATGTATTATGCTATTTATTTTATATGATAAATGTATTATAAACTATAAATCTTGATTCCATGATTTCATTTATGATATTTGATATGCAGTGTATGATTTTCGGTTCATAAGATCACATTATCATACCCATGTACTCATATTTTTGTATACATGTCTCCATTGATCACCCTTACTGAACATTTTATATATCCCCTTTTATGTTTCATTTCTCCCATATTATGATGATATTTAATATGCTTGATATGTCTAAGATGGGTTCTAGTCAAGAAGAACCTAGTGGGATATGATATTGCTCACTTATGTACCAGTGTTTATGAAACCATGTTTCCAAATTCACTAATCCAGCTATGGCCTTTTAGAGTTTGTTTGTCTAATGATTATGTATTCTACCAAAGTTATTTATTGTTAATGTGTCAAAAGAGAGGGTCACTATAGTTTTGATCAACCCATTCCTTCTCTAGGAGACATTTAACTCATTACACTCCCTCTCCTCAATATTTTAAACTCAAAACCTACCCCATGTTAATAGTGGGGAGACCAAGGAAATCATTGTAACACATGCCTCTAGAATAAGATACATTGTGATCGATGTTGGATGCCTCAAGTTACATACCCATGAGAATCTATCCTATGAGGAAGAATAGAGGTTACGAATATTTCGACATCCATGCATGCCACTAATGGAAAACATGTCTACTTCCCTGACCGAAGGTTGTACCATGTCAATACCCCTTGGAATGTCTAGACAGAAGAAGCGTAATTACTAGCCATCTACAAAAATATGGCATTGGGAATGAATTTAATGACCTGCATCTTCATCAATAAGTGAGACCTTCAATAGGCGATGAATTCCGATGAGTAATCCTTGGATGGAGGGACAAACATACCATTTTCCTATTTTGATAATGAAGACAAAATCTCTAATGAAGTGATGAATGTTTTCTGCCTTTGGAAAAAATGCGAATTTAGGGAAACAAACAGTGTGTCGCCATGACCTAGTGCCCCCCAAAGAACGTGTAAGAAATAGTAATGGTGAAACTAATGTAAAATATAGTCCTTAATGTGGGATTGAAATAACATGAGATGTTAGAATACTAGAGTGTCATTGGATCCCATTATCTGGAGCTAGGTTCATCCATTAAAATAGTGGGCCAAACATATAACTCACCAAGAGTTGTCGTAGTTAGTCATTGGGAATTCTGATCCATGGAATATTTATAAAGGACATCTCTCTCTTTCACTAACCATGGAAGATTGATCAATGATAGGGAATTGGGAATTTATTTCAAAATATCAATAATATCAAATGTATCTTCCTGAATTGTGTAACCATGAAAACTGGGTTCCCATGCCCCGTCACACCCTCAAAGACCATACTAAGATGGGTGATCCACACTTATATATGATGGAATGAGAA
The DNA here is from genome assembly GCA_963277665.1 of Viscum album. Lineage (NCBI taxonomy): Eukaryota > Viridiplantae > Streptophyta > Magnoliopsida > Santalales > Viscaceae > Viscum > Viscum album. The sequence continues at coordinate 1,072,722,897 of OY728164.1, forward strand.
GGAAGAGGAAATTTCCACGAGGGATATGGACTTATAGGACATGGATGCTTCTGCACCTTCCCATCACTACCACTCCCATGGGCCATGCATGGAGCCACTACTCCACACTCGGACTTCCAACCACTTTGGGAGCCACTCCCTGGAACGTTCCTTCGACTCACTCCCCTAGACTGACGAGGTAACGTATAATAGATTCATCTAAGCTACAACAATGACCCATGAGACTCCAAAGACAAATCCAACCATGAATCATCAACTCCACTAACTATCGGTCCCTCTTGGTGAAGAACAAGGGGTCCACACCCCTACTCGGAAATCCCCAATCTGGATGTCCTAATTCCAACATTGGGAAAAATCTCAAGAAGATGCTCATCCAAGGTCATCCTATTCCTTAACATCAGTGGTCCATTCTATCCCAACATCATTATTACAAGTCCATTATATTGTAGAGGTTGGATCCAATTATTACTAATTAGAATTGAAACGTCAACTTACTCACAGATATGGTTCTCCCATTTTCTTGTCGGCACAATCAACAACTAGCATAGGCTAACCCGAGATGATGAGATCCATTACAGAAGTCCTCCCCTTACAATATCCATCAAATGTGGAGGTCATACCTACTCTAACATATTAAACATAGTTACTCCTTATGCGTTTGATTCTAGATCTGGAGGTCCTCTCTATGACTAAGATCATCAACATTATGGTCCTCCTCACATCATTCCTACCTCTAGTAGAGGTCCTCTCCATAGAAACATCATCCAGAGAAATTCTCATCCATGATACATCCTAAATCGACATGAAGTTCCTCCCCATGTCCTCATTAGCTCCAGTAGATGTCCTCCCCACTCCAGCAACCATCAAAGTGAAGGTCCTCCATACTTCATTGATAATCCAAATAGAGCCCCATCTCATGTTCAGTTTGACCATTACGATGGTACTCCTCTTGATACCACTTCCAACTAGCACATAGGACCTCCCAATGGAAAATGTATCCTATATAGAGGCCCTGCATATGTTCTAACCTTCTCTAGTAGAGTTCATACATGCTCCATCACTCTAAACCATGAAGTCCCTCCCCGCGTGCCTACCAATCAGAATGATGGTCCTCCTCATACTCTTTTAGACCAAAATTACGATCCTACCCATATTCTATTTTATAAATTCTCATGTTTTCCATGCATATCATCCCATAAAATAAGAGGTCAAATCTTCTCTTATAGTAATCCTAGTGGAGGTCTTCTCCACTCTGACAACAATATATTCAGAGACCCACCATGTATCTCATCCAACTCAAGATGATTTCATCCCTGTTATAGCACTAATCAGCACAGAGGTCCTCCCTATTTTGATGGTTTTCCCTTACCTGAATATATTCCCATAGAAGAAGGAAGAACTATATATTCCAAATTAATAACTCCATCATGCTCCAGATTATGGTTAATGCAGTCTGTTTAACATATTATGAAGTGGAATTTGACTCAATGATGGATCATTCACCCCAATCCTCTACATTAGGGTCTAGTGAAGGATCCTAAAATATGATTTCATCATTATGGAAGGTTATATGTACCATATTGTAGTGTCCTTTCATAGGTACTATCACGTGGTGGATGATTTTCTCCCATCTCGAGTCTCATCATGCATCACTCTCTATCATCTCTAGTTTTATTCTCTAAATCGACATTAGATCACATAGAATTATGCATGGGAATGGTAGATGATGATCCCTCTATAGATCTCCACCGATGACCTCTTCCCTTTCACATGAGTTAATGTTAAATAACACATCTTATAGGGACATAGTGATGTGGTAGGAACCGCCTTCATGATACAAACCAGTGAGTTGCGGCCAGTGAGTTGCAGCCAGTCAGATTGAACAGTATTTCCCTTCATCAGGAAGTCCCGCACTGCATCGGTTCATATGAATGCCTCTCCCAGTTCCACCTATGGCCCTGTAAAAAGTGTGGGGAAACCACAATTCAGATCCCACTTTAATGAAATGGACCATGTGGGACACCCTTTTCACTGATTAGATTTCTAAGATGTTTTAACTGATTTCTACACCAAAATTTGACATTCCAGAGTCCCTCACCCATGAGGAGATCTTGTTCTTCCTCCAAACTATCTGATTGATGCATTTAAACATATTTGTTTGATAAGTGTCTTATACAAAAAATGAGGAACATTATGATGACATCGTACAACAGTTTCTCATTGTTGAGTTAGTATCACATCATATGGATTAGTGCTCTGCATCACCCAGATCTCACAAGACCCTTTTGATAAAATGAGTTTATAGATTCATCCGGCTGCATATAATAATTGATGTTGGGACCACACACATTCATGTTTTTTATGGGGTAAGAATGATTCTCTTAACTTCAGCCCCATCCTACACTATCTTAACTTGCAATGTGATATCGATGCTATGAAGCCAGATGTATTCGCAGTTAATATGGATGACCTTAATCTTCATTGGGATAAGGACATAAATAAAGATCTTGACGATGAGGACTCACCTAAGAGGGTATCAAAATATGATGTGGAATTACATGAAAGCATCATCACTCATCAGAAAAGTAAGATACTTGGAATAGCAGAGCACTCCAAGTTATTTTCCATCAGTCAAGTCCCCAAAATGGGTAAAGGATAGACCAAGACCTCTAACACCACAAAACTAGTTTGGTGATGCTCTTAATATAAGGGTTGATCCATATAAGGCCACATAGCTCAATAAGGTTTTAAAGTAGAAATTTTTCATTAAATTGATCCTTGTTAATAACCTATTAGAGAGAAATCACGACTGCATAGGTCCTTGATAGGGTCATGTCCCTCCTTCACTGGGCACCGAGGGCAGCCACATGTCTTCCATGGACTTCTTCCTCCCGTCAATTAGAAAAAATAAAATGCATCCTAATAGGGTAGAGATCAAATCCTATGGAAAGATACCACCATATTTTTCATTGAATCCAACTGAGATTCCTGATAACCCTCCATGAGATGTGGCTCAGGACATTCCTCCATCATCTCTATAAGTAGTTCTTCTAGAGTCTCCAAAAGCCACTATAACTCTTCAATGATCCAATGTTCATGTCTATCTTGTTGAATAGTATTCCAATCACCTAGTGTTCAGTAATCCTAACAAAGATATAAATCTCTTCCAAAAATATCTAACAGACACTCTCATCACCCACCTTGAGGCCCTTAAGTCACAATTTTTAGAAATACTATCTGATGGAAAACCATATCCAGAATGGGTGAATGATATTTGAGTACCCATGAATTTCTAAAATCATTACTTATCCCCCTTCAATAGGATGGGAAAACAACTACAATATTTGGAAAACATTATTTCAAGGTGTAGACCCATGCTGGGAACTCTAGTATAGTAAGAAGCCACCAAGCATTTTTGTTTCACACAGACATTGGAATGGACTAAATTCGTTTAGTACATCCAATTACCCATTAGGTCCATTTCGGGTCAAGAATGTCATCAATGGTAGTTTCTTTATTAGTTTAACACCACCATGCACAATGTGAGTATTTCTGACCTCCTCATTTAATAACAATAGAGATATGAGGGAATAAAACACTTTTTTCTAAGAGTTAGGCCCTCACAAATATTCTTGACATGCTGCTAACTCAGGAAAATTTTCTAACGATGTGATTAGGGAATGTTAAGACTAAATTGGGTCCCTCTTACATCACAAAAAAATTCCAAGGTGCATTGTGGGATTAATCTTACATGGATCAATTCATTGAGAAATCCTTACAACATTTCATCTATTCATGCCCACTGCCGCCACCATCTACAGACAGAAGAGCCTATAAGGTTGAGACTACATCCATCATATAGATAGATTCCCCCACGCCGCTATATTTTTTTAGTATTAGAGACTCACCCAAATCCTTTCTGAGACAATAGCCTTAGGACTAGCCTTAGGCTCAACATCGGCCATAGTGGAATCCTTAGACACCACTCCATCTAGAGTTTCCTCTTTTTTGAGACAATTAGGTTATATCACTCGGTTTGGATCCAACCCCTCATCAAGGTCAGGCTCTTAGAGTTTATTTTAAGATAATAGAAACTATACCTACTCATTCAATGAGGCCCCGATTATCATCTTTTTTTTATTTTTCTTCAATTAATAAATTATAATGATTTTAGAATTTTGGAAACCCTAGTAGTCCAAGATCATTAATCACCATAATTACTATCCTTATCATAAGATTCTTTGACAAACAATAAAGAAATTATATGTGTTCAAGGACTGAATTCAAGACCAGGTTGATAATAATGTAGTCGGATTGTCTTTATCTCCAATATAATTGCCATAAATTAATACGAATCTTGATTGTAAAAGAAATGTTGAATGGAAGCACATACCCAACCATGGGTCTCAAAAGTCAGATGATTGGTAAGTCGGTAGAGTAGTCACTCTTTCCCATGGTATCATTCCTTCATGTTTCAATCATCATGACAATCCAAATGTTTCCACACCTCCTCCAACTATCTGTTCTCCATCCATTTCTCAGAATTATACTTCTCAGAAGAACATGCACCAACAGATCAAGGGAAAATAATGTCTCATTACGATGTTAAATCAATCCTACACACTTTTTGATTTCATTCCCCCGGAGATGGGAATCGCCCCCAATAATTCATCCAATATTGGAAGATTCCACATTTGATGAGAAGGAGTATGAATCTATAAATTCTATCAATTTCGAGGATCCTTATTTGATTCAAAATTATGAGGTGATTCATGAAGGTCTTCCAAATTTCATCGATCTATGCCTCCATCAACATGGCTATGGATATTTGAATCCATAGAATGATCATGAAAATGATTCCATCCAAGTTGTGCACAATATCAAGTAGAAACAATCAGTTATGTACAAATACAAATAGACATGGTCTTCTTATTCTATCTTATAAGATGAATTTTGACAACCAATAATGTTATTGACTAGGCAGAATAGCTGTGATTGAATATGGATCAGTCAAACCTAGTTATAACTTATGTTTAGTCATATGATAGTTATTTTTTGTGGTTTATATTGTGAGAATCTAGAGGTTCCTAGAAATATCCATAATTCATTGGTTTGACATGAATCCCATGTAACACCTCTTATCATCAAAAATTTGAATCTATCATAGAAGTATTATGTGCATAAGAATCATGCCATCATTCTAGAAAATCTATCAATTCTTAAGGCCCTGAACCTATCAGAAGAGATGTGTGAAACAATCATATAGTACTTGAGGTTCCTCCTCAAGGTTTTAATTGATTTAGAAGCTGTAGAAGCCTTCAATTCATAATAATTAAAATGAGAAGAATTCCAATCAGTGATCTCATTCTTATAAGAAGTTAAAGGCTCTCCCAAGGAAGGACATATCAGCCTGTTGTACATCACTAGCCAGTTCAATGGTGTGGAATTCTAATATTGTTTATTCGATACAGGTTCTAGGATCAATCTCATTCTAAACCAAACACATTGAATTCTAGGAATGAATGATGTAGATCAAAGTCCCTCTATCCTGAAAATTTTGGGTTATTATAGGACCGATAAGAGGCCTAATGGTAAATTCCATCTACAGATTCAATTTAGTGTCCTTATTTCATGAATATAATCCATTTTTGTCTCGAATGATACTACATACATTTCTTTATTTGGTAGACTATAGCTTCATCCTCACAAAATGGTTCCCCCCATATCGGAACTGCCTCAAGTACTCCCTTAAGAGTCAAGTGGGCACTCTAATGTGATGAATCTCCCTTTTCATTTTGTGGAGACTTCTATCTCGATGCTGACTATTTCATGAGCAAGGAAATCATGTTACAACCAAATGAGGTTGAGAAAAATACCACTGTGGATGGGAAATGGATGTACTTTGATGATGTGTTGATCCTCCTAATTCACAAGTTGGAGGCCACATCCCCTGAAATGGAACATTGCGTCGTAATTTACAAGATGAGGGGAAGACATGTTCCCAGGTACATGGAATGCCATAATATTACCTTGTACTCATATAAAAATCATGTTCAGGTAATACCGGACCCCCTACCCTTCTAAGGTATCATGAAGTTCTCCCTATGGATTTAGCTATTCACTATAACTGCTTATTTTTCTTGGATGGGTTGAATCGACAAAAATTAACCCACCACAATTTATTTGAAAAAATCAAGAATGTACCAATCTTTTAAAGGATTAATGGAATCGGTTTGAAAACCATTGTTTCAATGGATTCAGTAGTGTAGGAGTCTCCCAATGAAAATTCTTCATCCTCCCAAGTGGCACCAATGTTCTTCTAGAATCATCTTGCTTGGATGAACTGTCTTATCCAACCAATTTCCCCATCCTTGATGATGAAGAGGAATTTTAGGATCTTCCTCCCAAATTTGATTAAGGCATATCCATCAACATTGATCCGTTAGTTTAGGTGAAGCATTTCATGAGGCAGATATGATGCCAGCACTAATCAGTGAAGCTATTCTAGGAGAGGAACATCAACAATATGTGGGTTTTCAAATGCATCATCATGGTGTATTTTTTGAAGCTATGATGAGATGTCAGGAATATACCCTCAAGTAACAATCTATATCCATCGTCTCCGTGTGAGTCATATCAAGTTCAAATGACCTCTCAGAAAGCTACCCCCTCTTACAGTTCCATGTTCGAGGCCATAGTTGATAGTATCATCAAATCCATCTTTATCATGGAAATCCAATCACCTAAATGGTTACCTAACATAGTAACCTTTAGGAATAATAATTCAATGATGAAATTATAAATTGAAATCACAAATATCAATTGTCACTATATGAAGGATGATTTTCCACTTCCAATAATATAGTTTTTCTACTCCAACACAAGGATCTAGGCTATCTCATTCATGGATGTGTATTCCAGATAAAATCAAATCTAAATGTCCAATAATGATAAAGAAACCACCACCTTCAGGAAACTGCATGAGACATTTTTCTATTTGGTAATTTCCTTAATTTTGAGGAATAAAAGATCCACCTATAATCACACCATGCTCCACATATTCAAACCGAACATAATTATGATAGTGGCATGCTACATGGAAGAATTAGTGGTCATGTCCCACCAATGTGAAGACCATATCATATATCTTATGAAAGTGTTCACCTACCTATGCCCATTCCATAGAAGATGGTCACACTAAAGTGGGATTTTTAGGCTTCCTCTAGATTTTTTTATTTGTTGTAAAATACGAAGGAACTGAGATCACGATGGATAAGATCATACCCATACATCAGATGCCTCTTTATGCAACCTCCTGGGGCTAGGAGTCTTCTAGGGACACTTATCCTACATACACCAAGTAATCATTAATCTATCTAGAATGTGTAATCCATTTTATAGGATCATGAAGAAAGGTTTCATCTACAAGTTGGATGAGGAGTTCCATCCCACATTCATGGATATACTGTAGTATATGCTCCATCCTTCAGTTCTGATGCCACCCATATTTGGGAAGCTATTGTTTCACAATGTTATAGCCCTAGAATTTTCCTCCAGTCCCCTTCTTGCTCAGATGAAAAAATGGGACAATGAAAAGTTTATAATAACTATGTCATATTCTTCTTACCAGAGAGTCTATATAATATCTTATTGAAAAGTACTTACCTACGTTGATTTTTTCATTACAGTAGTTATGGTACTATACAAAACATTGTGAGATAAAACTGGTGTCCCGTCTCTTCATTATAAATTATATCCTATCCCACCCCTTGTTGATAGGCTTCCTATCATGTTTTTTGGTGATTCTTCAGTAGTTCTACATTAGGTTCATCCCACAAAATTTCTAAAAGGGTTTGGCTTTTGAATTATTAATGTATTCACTTCTATCACCCACAGAGAAGTCCCTCAATCTTGTATCCATAGATGAGTTCATCTTCTATTTGGGTTAGGTTGTGCCATGATGGAAGATTCATTTTGATGGAACCTCTTGGATCCATAAATGTATAGGGCTTAGTGATTCCATGCTCAATAGTGTATGCTTGGGAATCATTTCCTCACACTTATATAGGTTTTCCTATCATATTATATTATGTTATCAGAAGTTTTCACCAACAATGATGCAGTGGATCAGAATCTTAACATTGTTATTGATCTATCCCTTAAGAATATTATTCCCCATCTATATGTAAAATGATACTCTGAGATAGTAATCAAGTAAATAAATAGTTACTACGTCATCATGAATCTAGAACCTAGGACTCTACTAGAATGCATAGATTTGGATAACCTAGTTTGATTCTCAGCCAGAGGTCACTCATGTCCCTCTGTCATAGAATGGTTGAGACAATGCTTGGTTAGTTTAGCCACATCCCTTATAGAGCCCAACCAAGATAAACATACTAACCATGTGGCAGATCAATGAGTCGTCACTCTAATTACACTGTATGGTGATGCCAATGAATGAGTAAGAAATCTAACCACCATGTTTACCACATCGAGGCCTCCAGATCATCTCATAGCTAATGAAACCATTGATTAGACAACTCCCTTTGTTGAGTATCTACAATCTAGATCTATCCCTTAACAAATAAGATAATGTGAGTGAATCCATTGGTGTGCAATATAATTAACCTCTTGAAGTGGTCCCATCCTTGAGAATAATCTCTAAAAATGTGAGTTTGAAGGGATTATCATCCTATATATTCAAGGAAATGAGATTCCCTATGTTCTTAAGGAAGTTATTTCTAGTTCAAATGGATTTCATCAGGCCAGGTTGAAACACTCCCATTGAATATGAAGGTGGGGCTATATTCATCCCACCATGCCCAATGACTTTTTCGAGTTCAGAAAGAGGTTTTACATGTGTCAAATCGAGGACTAAATTATGAACCATTATAAATCCAAAAATATTATTCAGTTCTTGACTCCCTACCTCAACCATAAATTCAGAGTCCCTCATGTTATTCTAACCAATAAGAGATCTAGTTTCTGATCATTTGAGATAAACCAATGTTATGCTAAGTACAACAACCAATATAACCATGCTACCTGATATAATGCATAATAAAATGAAAATATTTAAGCCTTAAATATCACCCTATATAACATCCTTCAAAAGATAGTGGTCTATAATAAGAAAATTTTATCATACATGCTTGATAATGCTGTTTGGGATTATTGTATGACAACACCGAATCCCACCCAGCTGACCCCATATTATATGGTGTATAGAACAGAGGTATCCCTACCCATTTGGATTTAGTTCATGTCACTTCTTGAAGATCTCTACTACTATAATACATTATAACAGATATCATAAGTCTATATGGATGACATATACTCCATAACAATAATAGGATCTAGGACATGTATAATACAGGGTCACACCAGAACAAGATATCTCAAGCATTCAACATAGAATTTTTTATTTGTTCCTTCCTTCAAGGTGAAAAGGTGATGTATTTATAGATGCTGATGATACCTAGTTGAAAACCACCTAAGATGGATCCAAAATGGTAAGGACCTTACATCATTCACAATGGCTTATCGCAACAGTGCATATTTCTTAGTCACCATGGATGGGGAACACATCACTCCTCCAAAGAATGCCATGATCCTTATATAGTAAATCACATAAGATATTACCAACCAAGTTCTAGGATATAAAATACCCAACATAATCCTTAGGGTTACATGACTTCAAAATCTATGATGTCATGGTCTTAATTCTACGACCCTGAACTAAGAATCAGATATGGTGCTCACAACACAAACATAAATTGTACAAAAATACATCATCACAACATTATGTTAAACTACCGTATTGATTTCCTCACAATAGGGTATTAATCTACGAACCCAAGTCCATGAGTTGCGACTTTGAACTATATGTGTGTTCTATTAGGGATGTCTTCTGTGGAACAGGGCCTTCTAAGCTCCATTCACGACATGTTTTTCACTCATCAATACTACAAATATTCATCCGAGATACCCACCTCTATGTTCCAAACTACATGAAAACAAAATAAGAGTTAATGGATTAAATTATATGACCCTAAACTATGAATCATATTATTCCATGCATCATGACCTTATACTACAAAATATTTATGATCCTTTAAGTGTGACCTTAAAAGAAATGTTCCCCTATTCCTTATAACACAGCAATAAAATGTATAACATTGTCATAGTTACATGACATAAAAAATCATGACATCATATATCCTTACCAGATGACATTAAACTGCATGGAAATCCATTACTATATGTAGCTTGATTCCCAACATTAGGGGTTTTGTAGTGACAACTGATTATTTTTTATTCGGGTCCGTCCGTGATATTATAAAAAACTCTTACTTTATTACATCCTTGTGACATGACATTGAAATGTATTTCATCACCCTTACTACATTATGTTAAACTCTATGGACACGTCCCAAGAACAAAATGCAAAATTGGGAATCAATGGTTCAAACTCAATGACCATAAACTAAGATCCAATTGAAAAAACTATAGGACATTATACTTAGAGTCAATGTTCTAAACTATATGTCCTTAAACGAAGAGACCATGGCCCTAGAAATATCCCCGGAATCTATTTGTTATATCATGGTATTTTTTCCTGAGTCCAGCTGCATCCTCCCACTGACAAACTCTAATGTTCCCGGGCATGGGACATAGAGTGTGGTATTCCCCATGGAAATTCTCGCAATCCATTAACATTATTCACGTCTCTCCTTATTTGAAACCCTATCATATTTCTTATTAGAAGGTCCTCCAAGTAGAATGGTTCTTGTACACAGGGCTCACCTACCATCCTATTCCAATGCTTTGGAAGGATTTAGATGTCATTTTGTGTGATATCCCATATTTTAAACATGGTCACAGTCAACCCTCATTTGTATGCCATCATCTCTTGTAATATGATATGGTTTCTGTGTTTTGAACAAGTTCATCAGTTATTCTCCATCATCATTCACCCCTAATTTAGTTCTAGATATTAGTGACTATGATTCACATTATGCACTACCCTATGTTCATGTTGAACTCTAACACGATGGTTTTTCCCTCAGCGAGATTTTGATAGTTTAGCGGGAAGGTTAGTATCCTTAGGACTTTCTCATATGATGTTTCCCTACCCTTGATGTACAATTCTATTTGATGGGAAAATCCATACACTATTATTTATTTTCCACATAGAGCATGACACAAGTGAGATTGGGTGTTTTCGTAGGGTTTTTACCCATATTGGAATGCTACACAATTGCAGTGGTCCATATTATATGACCCTAAACACAGAATCAAACGGTCCAAGCTACACAACTCTAAATTATATGACACTTGTGTAATGTTCTCTTATAAGATGGCATCAATCCTAGTGTTGACCTTCTACGTTTTTATTATCATGATCTATTAATGTCTTTATTCCCATATTTATAAGATACATAGGAACTCCACGATATTTCATCATTGGGCTCAACCATATATTCAACTTTTCATCCCCTTCTCTTGACATATCCTTTGAGAGTGTATATTGGGGTGTGGTCCGTCATGGTCTCCATTCATGTTAGGATATTTTGAAACTCCATACACCCCCATTGAGATACCTCAACTTCTATTGTCCTCACTGCCCAATGTTAAACTGCGCGGATCAGTCCTATAACATGACCTTAGAATGTGATACTGTCATGCAGGACACATGAAAAAAAATAGAACAACATAATGGTTTTATCACCGAAGGGAAAGTATCCTTTGGCACTTCTCACTCACCATACCATCATTATAGAACTAGATTTTAATTGATTACTATTAAAAGAGAATATATAGTGACAGAAGAGATCTCCTTCCTAGTCCAGCCACTCAAAATACATGGAAAATAACAAAAAAAAAATATGCACCCCTTTATTATGTTTTGGTCAGATCGAGATTAGGAAACATATTTTTGAAATATATATCAATTGATTCCCATATTCAAGGAATAAATATAAATTCCCTGTCACATTTCCTTTGAGCCCATCCATAGGCCATCCTTGTGAACATATGACACAACATGTACTTCCTTGGCCTGAATTCACATTAGGTTATAGTAGTCGCATCATACATTAACCTTGGGAGGTACTCCCCCATCACATCCTAGTCACATGAAAATAAACTGCATTACATTCATTGTACTCACTAGAAGTAATTTAAAGGCATGGAAACCGACGTCATTCCCATATGATGTTAAACTTCCTTGAATTAAAGAACTATTTATATCCTGATTCCCATTCTCATGGGATACGTAGAGACTCAAATATTTTTTGTTTTTAGGTCTACCCATAGGTCTTTTTCTGGGCATTTCTAGTACCTTCCCTTCACCTATTATGGGTGGGTATTAATTATGTATGCCCAAGGGTTGAAGAGTGAGTCATCCCCATCCATTCTACAAGACATTAAACTACAAAGCGTCATCATACTTAGAACAAAACATTTACTCTAGCCTCACCCCATTTAATTCAAATAGGGTTCCATACCTTGTACTTTTTCCACACCCACTCATCTCTATAACAGGGTTATCTTTCTCAAATTGATTGATCTCCTCTACACATGGAACTATATCCTTCATGTGGGGAATGAAATCCATTATGGTATAAGCCCCTATCCTTTCTTGAATAAGTTACAACTCTTTATCCTCTCTGCCCCCTCTAGATGAAAATACTAGAAAGGATATGGGAATATTGTAATATCAAAACCCCATCCCACTCCCTTTGAGATTTTTCACCATGGGTCTTTTCCACATAAAATCCCAACACCGTCCCTCACTGGTTCATCTTTAGTGATGCATCCATATAGTCTATTCCTTACTCTTGTTTCTTAAACCAATCATGAATCATGTGGGTGTATAAGATAGTAGTGACTATGAGACCCGTATTTTGGGTTGCATTCCAGAATATGACCCATATTTTCCTTTCTTAACTACATGAGTTTATATCCCAATCATATAAAATTGTTATGTAGAAAACCCCCACGAGGTTAAATACCAACTTAAGGTAAACATCAAAGCCACCACCTAAGGGTGAACCTCCCTGATACATGCTTAGTGGTGTCCGGGTCATCCTTCACATGGGATTCCTCTTTATGTTTAATCTCTAACTATCCTCTCATTAATACATGTACATTGATTCCCAAATAACTAGTATACCTAAGAAAAATCACTAAGGTTCATTCCCAACAACCTAAAAAATACATCCATTCCATCAATTTCTCTAACTTCCAATATATCCATATAGATTCTTTAAAAGGATGCAACATCCTAATGGGATCACACCATTATTATGGGTAGATCCTATGCATAATCCCCAATCATCTACTTCATAACAGAACCCTCATCCTAGTGGGATCATATCTACTATATGGCCTGTCATAGAAAATAAGACCAATTAATCCCCCATATTACTACTTCTAGTAGCATTTGGGATGTATTAGTGTGAATTCACCACAAAATACAACCAAGATATTTATCTTGTTTTGGACATTCTCATTGCATAATCTCCACTCCATACAATGAACACCATGGGGTTTGATCCATATTTTCTAAACATAATTCAAATAAATCCTCCATGAGGTTACATCCTAGGCAATGATAATGATTTTGTCCCTATAATTGGGGTATACATCATTGATACACACTCAATTATGTCTATATCAGATTTCACAGTATGAAACCTTCCCTTTTAGGGACACACCAATCATGTGTCTATCCTGATTGGGTGTTTTGTTCCATCCATCAGGTAAACCTTCCATATGCTCCCTCACAGGGATATACCTCTCTGATCCACCTTCACAAGTTTCATGAATATTCCCTTCCATTTTAATAAGATTTTCATCTAACCCCCCCCCCTCTCCACTAGAAATTAAAGTCGCAACCTATATTATGTTAAACATGGGATTCCAGAGGAGATCTTTAGAAGACATTCCACTAGTCAACTACCATTTCATCTCCAAGAGATGGCTCACGACCACTCTCCATGAGATGGTATTTGAATCGCTCTAAAAAATATAACCTATTGACATACTCAGGTGTTCGAATGAGTGATTCCTAGAGAGTTGGGTTCTGCATGGACAATATATCATTCCATATCCATGCTTCACATGCCATTATATTTGGATTAAAACCATCGTCTATGTCTGAAGAGACCCCTTAATGACATGGTTCATGGACTCATGGCACACCTATTGTACTAGGCTAATTCCATAGATGATTTCTGAAAACATTTTGAGATAGGTCCCATGTTTTTTAACATGGTCAACTTTTGAACCTCATTTTACTATCCTCATTCTAGGTATTATGTTATGGATGCAGTGTTTAAAAAAAATTTAGCAGTCATGATCTATCATCATTCTACCTTCATTATGTTCTACATATTAGGTGGTTTGAATAACATTTTCCACCTTATTAGGTTCTTTTTGAACTCCAATGCCCATAGTATTTCCCTTATGTGCATTTGTGAACATTCAGTGAATGTGTCAGTGTATGTTGGGACATTCTTGGCTGGACATTCCCTCACCCTTGTTGTATTCTTCTACATATGATAAGGAAATTATAGAATCACTTATAATTTCCTACACCAAGCATGTATCACATGGGTTTATGACTTTGGGTAGGTCTTGTACCCACATGTAGGAGTTTCACCACTTCACTGATCTTTCAAGAACTATGTGTGTCTAGATTCCCATCATTATGGGATATGTAAAAGTTCCAAAGCATTTTTTCTTTGGTAATAGCCCAAAACATCAAACATTAACCCCCTTGGAATTTGTTTTATGTTACGAATGTGTGATTCATGCCTTTCTGGTTCCCATTCACATCAGTATATTTCACCACGACACATGTATTCCTCATCAAATACTCTTATTCTGAGTGTCCTAACCTCATGAAGTTAAACTGCATTGAACCATCCCTATAACATGAAATTAAAAAAAATATTATATCATCTCAGGAAGATGAAGATAAACTGGTAACCTAAGTCTAAGAATTGTGGCTCAAAACTCTGTTTGAGGTTCTCTTCATATTGTGTTTCATGGTGTTTGGGCCTCCTCGTTCCACATTCACATTGGATTTACCATGCCACAACACCACACATATCCAAATGAATCCATTGTTAGTCATGGTCAATACTCTATGATTATAAACTAAGAGCATGTGGTCTAGGAAAGATGACTATAAACTATCATCCTCCAGACCAATCATTATGTACCAAAAAATATTTTCATCCCCTATAGTCCACGTTTGTAATACTTTTAACTATGATGCCTCATTATGGTTTTAATTACTAAAAGAATATCACCTTTGACCCAGGTTATCAAACATTCCTTTTGTTAAGAACTAAATGCCTCTTGATTTCCATCCTTGTAGGATTCGAAAGACCTCCTAGACACTCCGTTTTTGGGCCTAGCCACAAAACTACACAAATCATTCAACCACTTCATCTTGATCAGTCCATGATCTATCAAACATATTTGTATGCAGTTCATCTTAAGGTGTCCATGTTATATGTGGGATATATTGGCCCGTATTCATCTCAGTTTTATTTCTTGAGTTTCAAATGTATATCCATGGAACATGCAATCATCATATTGGCCCCTCTGGCCATAGAATATTCAATGAAATATGACATTAAATTGTATGGGAGATTCCTCAGGAATTCACATGGGGTGTGTGTGGTCCTCCTTGTTATTAATTCAAATATATTATATTATTCCATAATATTAGTAATATTTCTCTCTGATCACCTCATTTTTTCCTATCTATGTGGCCTGAAAGTAATATAGAATTTCCTCAATGCATGACATTAAACTATAAACCTACCATAAAAATGTTTAGGATCACCAATGATAGTTATGGGATGCTTCAACTTCATCATTAGATAGGATTTCCCCCAGTGACGATAACCTACAACAATTTGCTTAATGAAATATGTATGACTTGATTCCCATACTTATGGGATACAAAGTGACACTTGTACATTTTTTCTTTGATCCCAGGAAAGGGTTTATAAAAAATTTCATCCCATGGGATGTAGTTACTATCCAATATCCTTGACATTAAATTCTTTTCAATTCATCATAATGTGTATATTCATCATGTGGACCACCATGTCCTCAGTCCAATTAGGTTTTCCTCCTATGCGATGTGTCTATAACATACGATTGAACAAATCTTGCATGGTCTGCGCAATATGATCCTAAATATTTGCAAACTAGGGTTCGAATCCCACTATATGGTATATTTTTTCCACACTTCGAGTCCTATTCACTTTGTATTTTTCATCATACTCAAAATCTAGATAGACCCCACAATGGTGATGTTATCATGCCTATTTCGCTCACCTCCCAATTGTGGGCCAACACCATAATTTATCTTTTTTAGAAAACAAAAAGTCCAATTATTCAAATATATTCAATAGTTGATCCCAAATTTACTCACCCCATTCCTTCCAAGTATTATTATGGTCATTTTGTTTCATACATTCTCAATCGTTCTCCCTAAATCACCAATCTTTGTTTTATCCAATCCTTCAATGGATCAAATTACATCCTTTCCACAATCTTAAATCATTGTGGGACTACATCATTGATTTCACCACTGTTTTGTGCTCCCACATGTCTTGTGAACCCCAATGTTCCACTACATGTTTCGTACACCCAGAATGGCTCATGTGGAATTTGGAGTTCCGGAAGGATGGGTACTGGTGTGGTCGATCCATACAAGGGATTCTTGGTCCAAACTCTATGACCTTAATCTATGAGCCTCTCTAAGATATGTGGTGTGGTTTTGGGCCCATAGGTCCTCATTCATTTTGGCTTCATCTCCTTCCACATCACATGTTCTTTCTTCCAATATATTACATCATGTTTTTGTTATATGCAAGACCATTTTTCCTCATTCACTTTGTGTTTATTTCCTCCATTCCAAATAAATATTTTTTAAAATTTTATAGTTCATTTAACAAAATATTAAACTTTTGTAGGGTCTATGATTTATAAACTTTAACTATGTGAGACATATTAATGACATGGTGTTAAATATGTGATGTATCGATCACATGAAATTATACTACACTATGCATCATCTTCACTTCGATGACCTAAAACTGCAATGAATCACAGGCCTCACCTAAGAGGTGTTATTCCTTAATAAAGATCATCTACCACATCATTAAAATCCTTATATGTCACTAGTAACTTAAAATTATTCTCCCCTAGAATAAATATTTGATCATTTTGTTGACTTTTATTCTCACACCAGTGTGTTCTAATCCATGGTGGTGTGATTCCAAGTGAGTTGGAAGGCATTAGAAAATTTCACCACTCCATTTCCATGATTTCATTCCCCCTTTTAGGATACTCATCGTCATTTACGTATGATGGGATCCCCTAATAGTCTAGTCCCGTGCCACTTAGAATCACCTACCATCTTGGGCCAATGCTCCAAATTAATTAAGGTGACACCTTGAGATAGGTATCATGTTTTGAACATGGTAAGTGTTTTACCTTCCTATATTTTCCCCAAATCAGGATAATAAATATAGATATTGTGTTGTTGAACATGGTTAGAAGTTATCCCATATCAATATTCCACCCTCATTATGTTCTAAATATTTTTTATCACAATTCAACTTTTCTTATTTCCCTTTGATCGAATAGATTATGACCCACCATCTATTATCTCATTCATACACTAGATAACATAAGGAATCGAAAGTCGGCCACTCCATGAAACCTATTATCTGGCTAAAACATATTTCAACTTGAACACGATGTGTGGTTCGTCATCAATAGTATACATATAGTATTCGATGATTATTAGACAATCTCATACAATGTGACCAATCATATGGTGTTCCCTTTTTTTGGCGTTGGGCATCAAACATGTGATCCTAGGGAACTATCGATAGTTTTATCCCATATATGATAAAAATAAAACAATTAATTAAATTAAAAATGTGTCCATGAATATAGTTCAATAAAAGAAATCATGTAATTAAATACATTTAATAAGTTAGGAAAACCCCAGTCCTTAGCGATTGTCCACTTCAGTGAAATAAATCAATTATGTCCCCGTATAATTTGTGGACTAGAGTCTTATATCATCACCTGAGCTCCCTCTCATCATCAATGGATGCATTTTGATGCACTTTATCCAATATTATCACTCGGTCATTCTTATCTTGATGGTCATCCACTCAACAACTCGCTTTCTTTAATTTCTCTTAGGCCTCTACCCACTGGACCTTCTGTCTTACGAAATGTTATGATTGATAAGTAATAAAGGATGAGTTTTTATTTTACTATTCTTCAAGGTGATGGATCTTCTATTCATCCTCTTATAGATTTTTTATATTGTCATATTTCTCTTGGAAATAGTTAGAATCCAAATTTTGACTGATTTCCTACATCTTCTCAGTAAGGTAGTCTTGGATTAACATGTAAAGATTGCAAGAATCCATCCCATTTGAATTGATATATTGTAGATAAGTGTGGAATGAACCCATTTGAATCCCAAATTATATCCATTGGATCTCAAGGAAATTATTGATTCACTTCTAGGCCCTGAATTAATTCATGAGTCTTTCCTCGCCTGCCTCTTAATCCGAATCATTAAGCTCCTAGGTTCTGTGGATTCATATTCTGGGAAGATGGCCATAAGTTCACCCTCAGGGTCTTCTACCTGTATCCTCTCTAATGGGATGGACTCTATGACACATTGATAGACATATTCACTCAGTTATTCCTTATCAATCCCATGTCTACCAATTTAGAGAATGGGCCTTGACAGTGGAATCATTCATAGATGCAATTTCCCATCGATCTATTTCCATGGCCAGACCAATTCAGACAATCAGATCTTCATGGATAACAGTAGTAACTAGGATACCTCTCATATATTTCCTAGACTAATCAATTTTTCATGCCTATAGTCTTATGATCACTTCTTGAAAGTCACCCTATTCATCCAATTCTTCGGATGATATATACGTGTCTGTGAAGGTAGATACATACAAGAGCTAAGAATAGTTGAACGAAGTACCCAAGTCTCCATAGGAAATTCTTCTACAAAATACCCTTATATTATTTATTACTATATGATTGGAATGGGATAATCTTATAAAATGGGATATTCCTAGGATTATGCGGTTGTATCATTCCCCCCTCAAATGACCCACCACTGCCACCTCATCCATAACAAGCACATTTCCAAGTTCAGCTCTAAATATAGGCCCATGAGTATTCCCTTAACATCCATAGGTACATAATCACCTTATGCATTGGAGGTATCTTGATCAACATAGATTTGATTGTATATTGGAAAAGTTATGGTTAGTGGATCTGAGTTTTGAATATGGAAGGGGCAGGGAGGTATAAAAGTGGATTCTTTATATGATATTTTTGACGAGCCCCTCATCAAATCTTGTTATCTCGACACGTTACCAAGGAATCCCTTGATGTGACATTATCCCCTATGATTCCCCACCGTGTTCCATTTCATCCAAATCATCCTCCTTTTCTTCTTATTCCACCTCCTCATCCTCCCTTTCTTCTTCCTATGATTCATCTTCTTCTTTATAGTTTCTATCTGCCTCGGGAAGCTTATCTTCTAGATCATGCACTTGAATAAACATTACCTTTACATGTACATGCGTCACTTCATATTTCACCCATTGGCCTGCATCGGAACACATGTCCCCAATCTATGAAATCCTTTGGTGAACATACACACATTTTACCACTTGAATCCTCTTAAATTCTGGAAGTTCAAGCATAGTGTACATAATCCCTCACTA
This sequence comes from Viscum album, assembly GCA_963277665.1. Taxonomy (NCBI): domain Eukaryota; kingdom Viridiplantae; phylum Streptophyta; class Magnoliopsida; order Santalales; family Viscaceae; genus Viscum; species Viscum album. The sequence goes on from OY728164.1 coordinate 1,072,742,720, forward strand.
TAGGTCCTCGTTGGGAAGTTATTATTGTAATGCTCTCAAGGCTGACCATAGGTTTGGGAAAATGGAATAGGCATTTGGCTGGAGGAGATACCTTGTTTTTTCATTGGGTATTTTCTATATGGTCTTTATAGATACCTTTGGGACCACCCCTCCTCAAAAGGTAGAGGTGTGGAAAACTCCTGGTGATGTTCCAACAACCTTGGTTCATTTTTTTGTTGTCCTTTCTAGTAGGTTTTCCTCCTATATTTCACCTTAATGGTATCTCACCTGCATTCACCCCACCATGGATGCAATACCTCGATCTTTTGAATGCATCTTCGAAAGATCGCCTCTACTTATGATTCCACCCAGTTCATATAATATTCCATTTATAGGTCGACATTGACATCCATAGGGGAAAACATGACCGTCTTTCCAAATCCATTAGTCTTAGACATTCACTACAACTGATAGAGGATGAAGGGGTGGTGCTCTTCGGAATCATATGTATACATCTTCTTCGACAATTACTAAACAAATTTGAACATTCTAGAATAGTGGGATGGAACATATTATTCTCAAATAATCTTTCCATCAATAAATTCTTCAATCACACCATCCATTACACACTAAAGATATTCCATATAATCCAACAAACCTAAATGGTCATCCACCATATAGATGACAGGGGACTAGAAGGGGATGATGTAGAAATTTTCATGATTACAAATCTGGTGCTTGACACCATCCTCATTGAGAATTTGTGTCTAGACCCTAGAAATATTAAAAAAAGATGGTCATAAGCTATTTCCTGGAGGAAATATGGTATTTAATAAATAATATCTTCTAATGTGGGCTCCAATCCAGCCTGGCAGGATTGGTAAGGGTCCAAAAATTCTTCTAGCCATACCTCCCCTCGAGATGTGCCCTAGAATAATGTAATTTCATGCCAATATAGGCACTCCCAATTGATCCTTTTTGCGGCCTTCCATGATCCCCCAACTACTAAAGTCCATATATGTCCAACCATCCTTGTATACTTCACCCGAAATACCAACTATAGAAGGTATCAAGAAAGAAAATGTTGTGAACTCATGGTTTATAGTCCTTGTCCATGTTGTACCCAAATTGTTGTAATTATCCTACCTCTAGAATCATCCAGTTTGATCCTTCCTTTCCCCTCTACAACATATTTGGACATTGATTCCCTCAGCCTTGAATGTTAAAATTATCATCCTTCTTGAAGAGCATTTCGTATCATGATAGGTATGGAATTTCACTTAGAATTTTCTTTATTTCAATCATCCCCTTCACTACATCCAGGTTATACCATGTTAGAATACATGTTTATGCTCTATCCCCTAGATATTATCTACTATAAGATATTATTAATATTGGGACCCTTAACAATAATTCATCCAATGCAATGGATTTCGTGGATAACGGCACCGACTATCCCATGGTGGAGGTGGAATGTTTTTGTGTTAGGGTACCATAGATGAACAACTCCATCACGAGTTCATTTTCGTGGTAGATGTGGAATTGGGATGTCCATACAATGTCGAACATCCAGATATGGAATGAATCTTCTCTAAACGACTCACATGTGTAGCACACCCAGCATTACCTTTCCCATTCACTTGTAATGTTATACCAGGTCCTCAGGTCCAAGTCTTTTTTCAAACCCATAGTTTCATTTTTATTTTAATTTGGAGTGAAATCGAATAGTGGATAGAGGATTTATCAGGAATGGGATCATCTCCCATGACCGTCCCTGTCTTTGGGTTTTGAATGTTAACAATAATCTTTGGACTCTCCATAGAGGGATGACTATGTGTAGCGATGTTGTACCACTTGAGGTTATCCTCACACATGACCCACGATCATTGTGTGTTAGTATCGAAGACCAAGATGGATAATTCTTCTATAATTCTAATGTAACATAGAGGAATACTATTACTCATTAGGAAATCCTTCTCAATTTGTTTCAAAATGACCAATAGCATCATATTTTATAATAGAACCCTTCTAGAAAAAATAATTTGGGTATTCACAATCTTCTCATCCATCTGTGTGGAAGTGGAAGCCTCCATCTCAGCGACTATATATTCCCTGACCACGTTGATCTAGTTTTGAAAACACTAAGGTACATGCAAGAAATATTGTTAGTTGGCACAAAATAATATACCTAGTGTGTATGTTTGGATGGAGGCTGGGGAAAATACCACCAATTATGAATTGCACAATATTTAACAGCTAGTCATAAAGCACTAAATGAAATTGCATTTTCCATGAAAGAATCAGTGACAAATGCATATGATAAAAAAGTCACTTATTTTATGTAAAGTGAAAGTGCGATGCAGAGGTCCCCCACATATTTAAAGGTACTGACTAGGTGTTTTGGGCACATACATGGAACTTTTTTCACTAGTCTCAATATTTTGTACTTGCCTCTCAAATTAAATTGTTCACTTTATAATTTTTGTTGGATCTCAACCTTTTGGTTCCCTTTCTGCTCAAATTCTAAGGGGATATATTTTTTAGCTCTGAATAACACAGTAATTCCCCAAATTTCCATCATTGAATGAATCTAACATACCCTTTAACTCAAAGGAAAATTCTTATAAGTCCAAGGGAGTCGTGCACAAGACTTAAAAGATACTTGAAGAGGGTAAATCCACATATAATGACCGTAACCACCAAATTTTATTTCATAATTCATTATTTTATCCCCTAGTCCCAAATTAAAAAATGAATATGTGTAAAATTGGAGATTAAAGAATGTAAAATTTCAATTTTCACATTAGAAAACTTCTTGTCCAATGCGACATCAAATGCCTACATCAATGAAATGAGTCGTACACGCCACTACCAAGGATTTTTCCTATATATTGGATGTCACCGCATAATTTTGGGTAATTATCTAGAATTAAATCTATCTCTCCCATGCATTATTGAACTCATCTTTTATGAACACACACAAATAATGAAACCCCAAGGTACATTCTCTTGTGCGACAGGTCCCCAATGTGATCTACTTTCTGTGGGCCCAGAAGGTCTTGGACCACTCCCATATAGTTCTTTAATATAAAAATTTCACATGAATGACCCTTCTTGAATGCAACACATTACCTTTCAAATCATTTATCTTTTCCTCAAGACCTTATCTTATGTATGAAAGCCTCCAATATTGTGTTCACCCTTTCCATTAGGCTCTATGGGTTGTGTTTACTCTAAATCACTATGTTTGATCCAATGTAGCATGAAAATCCCAATTATTTCTATAACCTCCTTCAGGTGTCCATCTAAGAATTCACATTGTGGTCTCCTAGTACCTCTTGTGGTGTCCCATGTTGCATTACCCTACCAAGTTAATTTCGACACATTTACACTAATGGATATTTCTTTTTCACATAGATACACTTACATTGAACCCATTATAAACCACTCTTCAACCCAAGTCATGTTCGAAATTATAGAGCCTTTTCATCACCATTTATGGGGGGTATCAATTATTTATGTCCAAGGGGTGAGGAGTGGATCCAGCTTAACTATATTGTCGGACTTTAAACAACCATGTGTCATAATCCATTGTAAACTACTTTAAAACATTTAATCTCCTCATGTAAAGCACATGGGGGGCCTACCATGGGTATTTTCCATGCCCAATTGCCTCCATAGGAGTGAGATCATCCACACATGGAATGAGATACTTACCAAATGGAACATCATCTGCCCCATGGGAATGGGAATCCATCTTGGGGTAATCCCCTATCCTTTCATACATGAGGTAGCACTCTATCCCCTCTTTACCACATCCAGATGAAAAGACTAGAGTGGAGATGGTCATAGGGGACTCTCATCACCCCAACCATCTCCCTTGGAGATATTCACCATTTTCCTCTTTCGCACATAAACCCCACACCATCACTCGCTAATGTGAATTTCTCAATGTAATGTCTAGTGTATTGATTGCTCTTGTTTCTCACACCGAGGATGACTCATGTGGTCTATGAGGTTATTAGTGAATGTGAAACTCTTCTTTTAGGAATCTTCTATTCGTAATCCCCACATTTTCTATTCCAAGCTACTTGGGTTTTGATCCCATCTTTTTAAAGACGGACATAGGATGCCTCCAAGAGGTAAAATCCTAAGAAAACATAATATTTTGTTTCCCTTACCAAGGATTCACCACCCTGATCCACCATTATTGGTGTCTTGATCATTTTTCACATGGGCCTACTACATAGGTGTAAACCCTAATTCCATTCTCATGACTATGTGGAATTTGATTCCCAACTAGTTGGGATATGTAAGAAACATCCCCTAGTGTTAATCCCAACACCCTTATCAACCCATCTATTCCATCGATTTCTCCCACATAATTTATATCCATATTTCTTACCTGGGCTGACCGATACCTGTGGGATCACACCATTCATCTGAGAAGCTCCTATGCCTAGGCCCTAGTCATCATGTTCATCACCTCACCCTTATCCTGGTGGGATAATTTCAACCATATGGGCTGTATCAGCATGTAAACCCAATTCATTCATATAATCACTCCTCCTAGAACCATATGGGAAGTCTCATTGTGTATTCCCCACAAAACCCAACCAAGATAAATTCTATTGCAATGGGAATTCTTAGTGGGTATGACCCCCTCCATCCTATGAACTATGTGGGTTTTCATACCTTCCTTCTAAACCATGTATGTAGGAAGCCTCCACGATGTTCAATCCCAACCAATTTTAAATCTTGGTGTCCCCATCATTGGGATATACCCTCTTAATCTACCCTTATTGGTGTGAAGATAATCATTCACTGTGTGAAAACTTCCTCTTCTTGGAAACCCCACTCATGGGTCCATCCTCATAGGTTGTTCTGATCTATCCATCATGTAAACCATCCAGGTGCTCCATCCTTGGGATATAAATATCTGATCTACCTTCACAAGTGTTCTGAAAATCCCAATACTTCTCCAAAAGACGTTAAAATCATGACCCGTTGTCACTTCTTGATGTCAAACTCATGGACTACCACATGTTAAACATGGGATGCCTGGGGGAAAACTCAGAAGACATGCCCCCAGCATAACACAAACCCATGATTCATGTGGGATTCCATGGGTTATATTCCATTTAGAATCCCAAATATGAGGATGAATTATGGTGACCAATGTTCCACCATCCAAGGATTACACTGATGCCCAATGTGACTTATTTCATGACTGAAGGTTACTACACTATCATGTCCACTTGGAATGTCATGAAAGAAGTAGTATAAATAATCATATTTTACAAATATATGGCACTGGGAATGTGTTTCACGAACAAATTTGTAATATATAAGGGAGACATGGACTAGGTTCCTAATTCCAGGGAGGAATACATGGAGGGATGTAACTATATCCTACTATCCCATTTCGATCTTGGAGATAACAACTCTAAATAAGTGTTGAATATCACCTCTATTTTGAAATAGGGAATGCGGGGAAACAAGAAATGTGTCTCTTCGATGATTTGTGCCATGTTGGATGGGTCAAAAAAACCCATATAACACCACATTATCTCCCCACATCAACATTTCTCCAAGAATGACCCCAATAGAATAGTTTTTTTATATTACTCACATAGATTGGGTAGGATCAGGATTGATATCCCAATCAAATTCTTATTCCCTTTGTGAAATGAATTTTCACATGCTCCAGACATGTCAAAATTTATAATTTTTTCATTCAAGCATGGATGCTGTGTATCCAACAGGGAAAATTCCAAGATGAATCTCTGTTAATGTATTTATAACCCCATAAAGATGCTGATATCAAAAAAATGCTTCAATTTCTCATAAGAATAAACATCCCGAACACTTTATAGGTCGGTTTCCACACCTTCCTCTGAGATGATATGACACATGTTGTGTACCTGATCAATCTAAAATTGGCCCTTATATGGTATTGAGTATAGTCAAATATCTTTCATTGTACTAATGATTATGTCAAGATGTTGGGAATTATCTTTATGAGTCTTGGAGTACACCATGATATCATCCAAAAAATCCACCAAAAACTGATATAGGAATGGGTGGATGATTATATTCATCAAGACCATAAACATTTCTGGTGATTTTTTTTTACCAAAATCGCATTACTAAGAACTCATATAGGCCATACATTCTTAAAAAACAAGTCATTCGAATATAATATGGTCAAACATCAAACTGATGATACCATGATCTCAAGTGATCATTGAGAATATTTAACCTCCCCAAAACTAGTCAAATAGATAATCAATATATATAAATGTATATCTATTAAAAATAGCCATTCGGTTAAACTTTTGATAATCAAAACATAATCATATAGTCCTATGAAACTTATAAACAATCAAAATAGGTGAACCCCATGGTGACGTACTTAAATAGATAAGAACCTTATACATGAACTATTCTATTTGATTATTATGTTCGTAAATCTCTGTTTCTCCCAATATATATGAGGGAATAGAAAGTAGTTCAATTCTAGGAATTATCTCAATGTTAAATTCTACATATCTCTTAGGTGGAATCCATGGGAAATCATTAGCATGAAAATTATGAAACTGGTCCACTACTTGTGAAAATATATCCTCTTTCACATCCCAATCATCCTTAAATAGATTAGAAACCTAGGTGGTGAGCTCTCCCAGTTTCTGATCAACTGTCCCTACACAACCGTCCTGGATATCCCACTCTCCTCGGTGTAAATAAGTGTACCCCTGATGAGACGTAAAAGTCATTTTTATGTCTTAAATATCCATGTGTTCTTGATTTTCTACCAACCATTCTTATGTATCTAGAATATACATATTCCAAAGAAATAGATACTCCATAACCTGAAGAGAACACCACTTGCATCTATAGATGCTTCTCGACCATACTCTCAATAGTGTATCGATCATCACCACCTTGCCGACGAACTCCTCCGCTAGGCTCATAGCATTCACAACATGTGTATATGTAAAATAATTAGAGGAAATAGTATTAAATAAATCAGAAAAAAGAAAAGAATCTACATGTATAATACCTATAATTTTCAATGGTCAAACCTTGTTTTCCACGAGTGTGAGATAAATATCATGCATCTAACCTACCCCTCTTCACTGTGATGAATTCTAATTCACCTATGTTTTACCACCCTATTGATATGGGCGTTCTTTCCTAGAAGTACCATGTCCACTGCCTCTACCTATATAGATAGTAGAAATATAACAACCTGACTGGTACGATGTAAAATATCCTCTTCTTACACTATTATTCTTCATAGATGCTCCATCGCTACCCATCTATCATGGTTACTGGTCAAAACATTGTAGATATCCCATTCATCCACAACCTCGACACACTACTAGTAGTTGGGGAACATTCATCAGAAGTTTCCCATCCTACCACACATGTGATATATCATGTGAGAAAAATATTGTGTAAATGACCCTTCCCCTAGTTACTCTTCTTGACATCACTCTTGAAAACATTTTCTTATCAATACTTCCAACTATTGGAGGTCATACATCCTGATCGTCCAATACAATCCACCTATACCGCAATGGAAGCCTCATGTTGGTTCCCCTAAGATATGAGATACTAATTTAACACTTCTGATAAATTCTCCATCTAGATGATATTAACTGAAGGCTAAATTTCACATTTAATTCTGTCATGAAACCATTTTTCTAAATGAGCCTCATCACCCACCAACACTATAGAAAAGTAATGAAAATGTATAAAGCATCCAACATACTCTATCATATACATACTCCCCTATTTCAGCATCATGATCTTAGCTGATCTCTCATATCATTTTGTATATGGATAATGTTTTGCCAAGAACTTCTCTTGAAAGTCCTTCAAATATACATTCTACAACTATACATCCCATGTATGGATGTCCCAAAAAATACTATATTGGAAACAAACAATGTGAGAAACTAATTTAAATATCATGTTATTAGAAGACTAATTTTTCAAGTACAGTCTTCATGAATTCAATCCAGAACATAGCTACCTTAGGTCCACCCACTCTGGAAAACATTAAAGGGTGGTTCAACAGAAATGACTTCATCCAATTAGACATTATTTTCACATCCAACTAAGGGTCTCATTCAATGAATTTTATAAGGTTAGATAATTTTTCATACAACTTCAATGATTCTTCTCAACCCTATAATTATGATTCTTCATATTCCAACACTAGAGGAGCTTCTCAAGATATATTCTCATATAATACTCTCAATATGCATAGTTATAGAGGAATATCTCTATTATTTGAAATGAAAATATTAGCACAAAGAACAAAACATTATCACAATTAACAAAAAGGGATTCACCAAAACCATAACAAGTCATTTCCCCCAAAACCTTCCACACTATCAAACCCAGGGTTTCATCACAACCCTTCACCATCAAACCTCTATGTCATGGTTAACATAGGGTCAAATAGTTCCCATTTTTAATTGTTCATATTAGACACCCATTTATTCCTATTAGTAATAATATTTTAATTTTAAATTGAAATTATCCACCTTTTTTCAATTTATTTTCTCAAGAAAGGAAAAACATTTCAATTTTCAACATCATACCCAAAATTGAATTTCCTACAAGTTCCTAAAATGTTGTTTGTCAAAAAATAATCCTGGGTGCCTAAAATGCTACCTAAATTCTCAACTCTCATTTCATTCCAGTACATGAGTAAAATATTAGAAAAACATGTAAACCATAATCACATCACACATAAAGTGAGCCACTCGAGGTTAAATAACATCCAACTATAACAACACACATCCATAACAATAATCCCACCCTAGGTATATTGATTTTAACCATGTGCATCAGTTTTCTAATCCCATTAATGGGCTCTTATCCAAGGCCTAACTCATACTATTCTCATGTCTACCTTTACAAAAGAGTAAAAAAATGAAATAAATTCATCTCTGATACAACTTTGTTACATCCTAACCCATGTGCCACACACCAGTGCCACGAGCTGACCCAATACATGACATCATGTTAACCTTCCCATATGCATGAGAATTTTGAATAGAAAGAAGGGTCTAATGTCGATTATTGGGAGAATATATCCTTTTTATTATTTTAAAAAACAAAATAGAAATAAACAAAAAACAATATGGTATTGCTATAACAAGAATAGAACCAACCATACAAGATAAAATAAATCTAGAAATACAATAACAATAAACAATGAATGAAATATTTCATGCCAATACATTTCAAGTGTAAATATGTAAAATACAAAAAAAAACCCTAAAAACTCCAATGCACGCCTCAAATCATGACTAATTCCCTCATCCATGCTCTATACAGAATACACTATCTAACATAGGGACCTTCCCTTTAACATGCCTTTTAATAATGATGTCTATTAGGGTACTGATCAGGCATCCCATGTAGGGTGTGAGTACCACTCTGTATCCCCCAACCAATTATGTCTAAAACAACATCTAGTCAAAATATTGTATTCGTTTGTATAAAAAGTAAATGTAATATATAAAGTAAGTAGTTTTAATTAATTAAATTACTCCTTATTAACCACATAACCCCATAGGTTCCTGAGGACACTTAAACTCCCAATACCTTCTTCTTCCTATTCTAGATTTTTAACCATATCACATAATATTTCACCATTCATTATAACAAATTCTATTTAATTATCAATTTCATTTCAATTTATAATACATCTAATTAGAACCATAGTTGAATGTCAACAGTTTGGGTCTAGGTCATGATGCCCAGAAATCCCTTTGGGATTTCGAAGCATCACTTTTTTCACACATTCATTTATCATACAAGATATTACTCTAGGATTTTGAAGCTGAAAACCCTATCTGACACACTTTTATCAATAAATTTATCACTATGTGATTTTGAAGCAGGAAATTGTGTCCCACACACATGTATCAAACAATTTATCATTGTGGGATTTGGTAGCTGTAGACCATGTCTGGCACACATTTATTAATGAAATAGCCAATATGGTATTTTGAAGCATAAGACCATGGCACACACATATTTATCATATAATTTTCACTATTTCATTTAGAAGCAGTAGACCATTTCCCATAAATATGTCACATAAATGATGTCCTTCATGATTTATCAACTTCAACCTTCTTATCACCTTGCACAATGAAAACATATATTAATTAATTTTTCAAGTAATTAATCCAATTCACTGAATTCCATAATCAATAAAATTCTAAATAATTAATTCAAAAATAATTTAAAACAATTAAACAATCTCAATATAACATAATTAATTATACCCAATTATAAAATCATAATATCTCATCTATTAATTCAATAACCTATAATTCCAATCAATTCCACAATGTCAACATCTGACTGACAAAAAATTAATTTCTTTTTTACATAATCCTCCTTTGGGGGGATGAGGTGGAACCCAACATGTCATTAAATACTAAAGAAAAAACAATTCCCCAACAGATTAAAATCCATAAAAACCCCAGATCCAGTCAACAAAGAAATACCCTCCCCATGATTTATTACATTATGTCAAGCTTCCACATTCTCATTGATGCTCGGCGTGTTGTCCCATGCAAAAATGAACAGGCCTGGTACCAATGAGAATTTTTATACCCTCTCGAACATCAAATTTCAGATATCAATGGTCTGGTGAAAACTACAATCTCTGAACCTCATCTAGAGCAGCACCTTTATGAAATTATAGTTGCATAGTCCAATGAACTATGGATCACAGGGCACAAAATTGATGCACATCATTATGAAATTCAAGCAGGAAAAACATTCAAGATTCTGAAAAACATTGTCGATGTCTACATCCCGGTCACCGGAACCATCTCCTAAAGAATGTCCCACCAAAAAAATCTAACAAGGCTCCCTATGACACTATTGTTGATGATAAGAAACTCGATGAATTAAAATGATCCATGATGTGAAAAGCCAATCCAATGGTACCAAGGGCAAGATGAACCAACCAAGACACTAAAAAAGTATTTTCGATGATGGGATGTAAGTCAATCTAGACCAGAAGAACCACTCTGAGCATGAAATTTAAATGTTTTAAGATGATAAAAACCCCATAGGGGAGTATTAATTGAGAAAACTCATGGGAGAAGAGAGGGAGAATAGAAATAATCAGAGGCAGCGACACACTGATGAATAAATCCAAATTCAAGACTTTGGTATTTGAATAATTGACAACCTACCACATGTTTGAAGATAAATGATAACCAATGAATATATCCAAATTCAAGAGGAATAATTGAAATCATGATGAAGAGCATGATCTAGATTTGAAACCCAGATCCATGATAAATCATTTCAATAATCTAACAATCCTAGATATCGATCTATAACTAAAAATGGATGAGCACCCCAAATTTATCATGAAAGATGAGTGAGAGAGATATATATTATCAAGAAGATACCACATACCTGAGGATGTTAAGATCTTAAATCCACCCATACATTATACATTAATAGAGGTAGAGAGGGATTGGAATCCATCAGAGAGCCTCTATTAATGTTATAAAAAGATAAATCCTTACTGGGGTTTATTTGTGGTAAAAACATGGGTTCTTGTTTTTCTAAATATATTTTCAGGATATTTAAAATTGGGAACACATTTTCCTGGGAAAGGGCACATGGTTTCAAAACCATTTGACTTAACCATGAACATCCTCTAGGGGAATGATTTCTCTTTAGTTAGGGCACGTGTTGAAATACCATGTTCCATCTATTTCAGTCCCCTATATTTTGGTCCACATGCTTTTCTACATAGGGTATATGGTTTGGAAAAAATGTGCTCCATCCTTGCACAACCTCTCCCCCTTCCAATTTTCTATAATTTCCTACCAAATTAACCAAAGATAAGGCAGAAAAATATATATTAAAAGGAAAAAATGGGAAATGATTAACTATAAATAATTTAGATAGATATCAATTTTTTTTGGATCATACATCATGTCGATACTAAATTCACCACTTATCATAAAAACGTCGACATTTATATCACAAAACAATAAAAATATGGAAGAGTAGGATAGGGGTTGGAAAAAATTCATATAACCCATTACATTATTTTTTGGGGTTCACTCAATACAAAAAAACTCATATGGTCATCAATATGTTTATTGGATAAGGTAATAGTGTGAAATATATTATTAAAAATCAAATGATATATAATAATTTATTGACCCATGCATTTTAGAGTTATCGAATCTTATTGTTGTTTAATATTTTTATCCTGATTGATGTGGGAATTTTAAACATTAATATTAGATTAAGGAATGGCATTTAGAATCATGTTTAATGAGATTCATGTGATACTTTTAGGATAATTGTTTAGTGAAAAAAACAACCAGATTGAGATCATTGGTGCTTGTGGAGGATAAAAGGTAGAAGGTTGGATATAAATAGCCACTATGAACCTAGTAAATTTGAATCAAGTAATTTATTTAGAGGGAAAACGGTTTTACAGCTATGTAGGCCACTAGGGTGGCTAGTTACCAACCCCATGTACCCAATGAGGGGAGACTAAAAAGGCTGTGGGATTTATCCCTTATTCAGCGGAGAATGAACAACCATTTTATATTCACTAAATTATTCAATTATTATAGATAATCCACTTGAGACAATGTCATTTTATATATCTTCCACTCTTGATCTTCTATTCAAAAAAATTGAAATATAGAAACCCTAACAGTATCGATTTGAGGTAATATCCCTATCCTCCTTCTTATTTAGATCTCTCTTAATTTCATCCTATAATTAAGGGAGTCTAATTGTGGTTTTGTTATGAAATTACACCATAGATTAATGGAATAAAATGTTTTATTTAATTTTTTATTTTGCAGTCCCTAGAGTGGGTCCAATAAGAACATGCATGTTTTATCATTCTTCATATCAGATAATAATGTCACATGGTTGAATTATTATGTGTTTTGGGGATTTTGAATGATTTTTTTCATTAAAATATGGATGTAATTTTTGTTTTTTCCTTTAAAAGTGATAAGTATTGATCATGGTTGTTGTACACCCATTGTTCATGCTATAAAAATATGAAACCATATAAAATATTTGGAGATTTTTATTATTGATAAATAATTTTAATAATTTTTTTATTTTTCTATAGAATAATAGATTATGGAATATATATATGATCATAGGAACAAAAGCGGTTGGTAGAGACGTATCTCAGACTAAAAGGCCTAGGTTTGGTGTTAAAACACATCCATTACACATAGTCTTTGAAACCATGTGAGATATCCTGACCTAAATATATATTTATTTTACATAATTTATATAATTCAAACATTAAATCTAAATAATAATTATTTGACCCCAAGAAAAAAAATAGTTCCATTCATGATCAGCTACACAGGTAACTTATTTTATGATTTTTTTAACTTTTCCTTGGAATTAAACAACTAGATACCCCATTGTTGACTCCTCATATTTTAAAATCATATTTATAACATAGTAATTTTAAAAAATATAAACGGTTGAGCTCAAATGTTTAATATGTAAAAATCATCAATATGTCATCAAGGATAAGATCAAGATCATCTGAAAAAACATGATTAGTTGAAGAATATATTATTAAAAAGAACATGGAATAGATAGAGTTATTTATAAGTCATTAAATAATGACTTGTAATATCAAATGAGAAAGTGTATAACATGGTAGTGGAATATGGGTATAGTAGATAACATTCATGATTCACTGATCATAATCATAGGAATAATTATATGGAATTTCATTCAAATGTTACATAATAATAATCTATAGCACCACTATAAGCATATGTAATCATTACAAGTTGTATTATGAATCACAAACTGTTGACCCATTATAGACATGGAATTAAAAAATTTAAAAGCAATATTTTACTTTGGTTTTGAAAATCCATAGTCAAAAAGTGAAATATGTTATCCAAATATATGCTCTATAAGTGGAATTGGTTTCAAAAAGTATGTTCTATTTTTATATATTATTCCACAAACCTATTTTCTATAACTATCATAGGATGTGAAAACCTATGCTCCATTTGTTATATAAGATTTACAAACCCGTGGTCTATAAGTATCCCATGAGATGTATAGTATTAACCAGTTCATTAGAGGTATCTAGGACCCCACCCACAATCATCTATACATCTGTTTTCTATAAGATATCAATATTTCATCATATCATGTTAACCCATGGAAATAAAAGGGGTTATATAGGATTTAAAATTGGTATCACATTAATAGAAATACATTATTTGATTAATTTATACAACATTATATCACCCCAAAAGTATTATATAAATGTAAATTTTTAATGTGATTGAAAAAACAAAAAACCATACGAGTTTAATATCATAATGAATAAAATGGAATCACATCTATGAAATGTATATTTAAAATATATTTCATAACATTTTCCTAAATAGAATAGATTAAGACTCAGAATAAATTTTTTTCATGACGTTTAGACGAATAAAGATTTTTTAATCACCATATTAAAAAAATAAGGATTCGTAGAAAAATACAAAAAAAATTGTAATAGAAAATTTGAAGTGTAAGGAAAAAATATAAACATGAAAAGGAATCCCATTCAAATATTTTGAATATTACTTTTTATGAACCAAATTATAAAGCGTGTTACAAATGGTTTATTTTTACACAGTTAAATATAATTTCAATGGTTACCTAAAATGAAACCTATTTGGATTTTAATTTTATAAAGGTAAACAATTTAATTAAGAGAAGAACTCTATATAGAAGAAAATATGGTTATTTGAATAGAATATTAATTGTTCTTATCATCATAAAAATTTTGAATAAAAGAACCCATAAATGTAATTAAAAAACATATAAGGTAATGTAACTATAATATCATCATAGAAAATATAAAAAACCATCTTATAAAACCATTGTAAATGTGTAACCATTAATACTGAAAAAATGTTGTTGATTTAATAATCCCACATTCCACATTCATATTTTTTATGGAAGAAAAATTTTAAATTTATTTTATAAGAATGAAAACTAAATCCCAATAAAAAATATTTGAAACACTTTATAATGATTTCTTTAATAATATACCAAACATATAGTGATGATGTTGAAGAATACGAATTATAACTCAAAAAAATTTATTGAGATAAGAAAATATCTTACCTTTACTCTTGAATTATTTACAATTGAATTAGTTTTGTAGATAATCAACATAAACATATTCATTTCCAATTCTTATATCCTTGTTCATATATATAACAATATCATAAAATTAATTATAATCATCTGTTACATGATCATTATGTAGTTAATTTTTATTTTCATTACGGATTGAATGTAATTTGGATAATTTCACAAGAAATATATAAAAAATACTTCAAATACCTTAACATGATACTAATTTCATCATTAAAAGAACTTAAAAGATTTTAAAATAATTCTATTTAATTGATTTATATGACCTAATTTTTATTTCAGGGGATTTATCATAATGGTACATGAGAACTAAATCCATGATGATCTTGTTTTGGGTAATTTTTAGCAAAAAAGGGTGGTATATTAATTATCAAAAAAATTATAATATAACATTTATATAACATTTAAAAATATTATATCATCATTAAAATAAAATTATTTTAGAATATATGTCTCTATAGCCTTACATGATATTAATTTATAGCATTATTTATGAATGTGGTAAAGGAAACCCAAACCAGAAGATGCTATAATCAATGGGCTGTTATAGTTAAAAATGTGATTCATTTAGAATAATATGTCTCTTATAGAATTATAAGGATATTTTTTTGATGTTGTTATAGTGTTAAATCCTATTTTGTGTTATTTAGATAATGAATAAATAATTAGATGAGAAATAAATTTTTTACTTCTGAGAGATGGTAGTCCACACATACAAACTATAATGATTCAAATTTTCCATAAAAATTAATAATGTTGGATTTTAATTTAACCTTTCTGAATCATAATTATATATTTAATATCATATTTATTCATTAAAAACCAATTTTAACAATACATGTAAGGTAGTTATGAAAAATGAACAACATTGCTTTTTAGTGGCGGTATTTGAAAAATACACATAAAAGAAATATTTCAAAGGGGGAGGATAATGGTGGATAATGTCTATTCTATAAAAAATGACATATCAAATAGTGATTAGTACTCATGATTATTGTTGAATATTTACTTCCTAGTACTTCATGTAAATAAAGTACAATGAGATTTCTCTTCGATAAATGTGATTCCAATGATGGGATCTGAATCTATAAGAAGTAAAAAGGGCATAGTTTGAAGATGAATTTGAAATTTGAGCGGCCTTTAATGGGTGATAGATGTATCATTTTATAATTATGGAGAGTAATATTTTTTTTGTAATATTTTAAAATGAAAAATTCAAAATTCAATGGTCTAATGGATAAACTAATGGATAATAATGGAATATGGGAAGGTTTATGGTAGATAAAGCCTCAAAATAAATTTTTACACCTGTTATATATATTTTACTCTTATATTTTTAACCTTTACCCTTTTCTAGTTTTCCCATGGTAATTATTTTTTCCTAAGTAATTTAAATTTAATTCATAAATCTAAAATGGCCTATATTACATAATTTTTCATAATGATTTATAATATTAAATATATTATTTAAAATAAATTTATATGAGTTCTATTTTTTTATATTAGTGAACATAATGTCTAAAACCCATTTTTAAAATAAGTTTATTTTTTATCTTATTAATTATTATCGAGATAAGGATTTCAATTTCATTGGATTATATTATATAATTGTTATATTATTAACCAAACAAGATTTCCATTTCTTTAAAAACAATAAAAAATTAAATTCCTCTCTGTGGAAACAAAATCAAATGAAGAAGAATGAAAATAATTATTTATTAATGTAATAAAATACTTAAATTTCCAAAATGATAAAAATTTCTTTTATAAAATCGATATTGTGTTTTTAAATTCATAATTTTAATTAATATATTTATGTTATAAAAAAATTCATAATCATTCAAACAATTCATTAATTATCAAAATTCCATAAAATTGAAAGTATTGGAAGAAAGCGTTATTTACACTATTCACCAAAAATTAATCCTTTATATTTAAAAATGAAAAAATAAAACTAATATAATTTTTAAATGTTGAACTTAAATATGGGTTTAATTTCATAAAATTCTAATTGAAAACTTATAAATTTATCATCTAAATGAAAATACAAAATATAATGTACAATCTTTTAGGCCATAATAATTCTTAATAATATTTTATATAAATTAATAACAAAATGAGTGTTCATATTTTAGATTGAGAAATTAAATATTTTAAAAATAATATCCTGAAAATGGTAAATTTAATTTTCAATGTAAAATGTACCTCACTTAAAGAAACTATTTTTTGATAAGTGTACATTATAATATTTAATATTGTTAATCACATTTTATATATTATTTATCTTCAATCCCCTAAATGTTTATAGTACATAAATAATTTATTTCATGTAATTAAAATAAATGAGGATATTAAAAAAAAATATTTTTATAATTAATCATTTTATCATCCTTTTATTTACTTGAGGATTTATTGATATTGAAAATTTAATATTTATTTTTACATTATATTGTATTATTTTAATAATGTTTTCACTATTTATTTTAATTTTGTTGTGTTGTGTGTAAATGAAACTATTAGGCATAGTGTTTAATTAACTTAATTTATATACTAAAATATTGTGGTCTTATAGTCTCCCCATAAAATAATTTTAGTCCTTGTGTTTGTAAATAACATTCACTAATGAAAGAATGTAATTGAATCATAAAAATCTCGATATATTTTTTCTATTAAGATATCAACCTCATATTCTTAGAAACTGTGAGAATAATCATTTATTTCATACTTAAAATGTATTAATATTTTTCATTACCTCAAAAAATTAATCTAAATATTCTTTCTGATTCGGTTATAGGATTTTTTAGGGAAAACCCTTTAATTGTTCTATTTACATGATCAGATTTCCATTCAAATACTAAAACAATAATAGTTTTGATAACATACATTAAAATTTTATTAAATTATTATATGAATATAAATACTAATTTTTAATATGTTTTATCCAGTGACACAATAATTTTAACATATGATACTTCCAGTTCAACTATGACATGAGTAGGTCAACCTAAAACTCTTTTAGTTTAACATAGACCTTCCATGTTCAAATTATTATTTCGTTGTCTAACCTAAATGTTTTTAAATCCCATATAATGTCTTATAATAAACTTTTTAATCAACTTAGAATATACCTCAGTTTTTCAATATATGGATGCTTCTATGAAACATTCTTATGCAGCTGGTGAAGATTAATATAAAACACAACCATCCATTTAAGGGTTATTTATACTAGGTGAATTTTTTCTATAGCTTACATCCATCTATATGTTTGTAGAAAGATATTTAATTACAATAAAACCACAAACTCAATAGTTTACCACAATAATATGATGTCTTTATGCAGTTAGACTTACCCATAGAGTTTCTCATCACATTCTCTCATCTTAATCCCCAAAAATAACTATAATAATCTAATAAAAATAAACTAATCCCAAAATATCACTAAACATAATCTAGTACCAATTATGGAAATACATAACTTCACTACTATGTTTCATGGTAAAATCCTTACATTACACATAGGCTTAAATACCAAGTTATATGACCCAAGATAATGGTATATATATTTTATATCATTTATATAATTTAGATATTACATCTCAAAAAGTCACAGAATCCCAAATGTGAAAGGTTTACTATCTTTCGATATCAGCTATATAATAATTTAATTTTACAATACATGTGGACATTTCTTCACAATTGAAAAACACCTGAATCCCTTCAAGGATCCTAAAAAGTTAAATCCATCCTCACAACATGGATAATATAAGAATAAGAAAAGGGGAGATAAAGCACTCGGTATTTGAAAAACTCATCAATATGTAATCAATGGATGATCATAAGAATATGAGAAAACATTAAAAGGGGGAATATCTTTTTTTTAAACATTGAAGGATAAGAATTATCCATAATCCTTGATATAAAGACATTGATAGCAAATGATCAAACATATTCCATGGTATATGAGTGTAAAAACATGATATTGTAACAATGAGTCATGGTGGATAATCATTTTCATAATGTTATTGTATTTTATTTAAATGTAGCATAAAATTATACTATGTCACTACAATAAGCACATAGAATCTTTAAATAAATGTTTTGGTGTCACAAACCTATAACCCATTAGTGACTTATCTTACACAAAACTATGGTCTATATGTGACATTGGTTTTTCAATTTTATACTCCAAAAGTGACTTTTGTTTCCCAATCCTATGGTTTATTAGTGAAATAGGATTTAAAAAATTATAGACCATTAGTCACATAGGTTTAAAAGACCTACAGTCTATAAGTGACTATGGTTTCAAAAACCTATGGTAAATTAATCTATTATGTTTCACAAAATTACAATCCATGAATGATAGTGGGTTTTTATCCTATAGTACATTTGTGAATTCTGTTTATAAATGTATGGTCTAAAATTATCTCAAGAGATTTTAAACTTAACTAATTCATTGTAGGGAGATATTGCACCCCACCATTCACAATCTTCTTATGGGTGTGCAATAGTGACCGAAACATTACATTCATAAACGTTAAATATTATTATACGATTAATAATTATTTTCCACTTTGATTCCTTCCAAAATCAAAAAAATTTAGTACTTTTATATACTTTAATGAATAATCTATTTGAACATAAAATTTATACAAATTATATTTCATCACAACTAGCACCCTTCATAGATATATAATACACAAAATGTTTCTTGATATCCTGGGAAAAAAGAAACATATGAAAGGGTGAGTATAGATTCTCGATAATGGAAAATAGAAGTGATATCTATAAATGATAAGAAGTCAAGAATAATTGTTTTATAACATGAAACTAGGATAAAAATCCAAACCCAACCCATTACAGAACATTAATCCTGAAAAATTAAATAATTTATTTGCATTGAAGAGTACATAGTAAATAAAAGTGTAGAATAATCAATATTAAATCCCAAGACATGAGAGGATAACATAATAATAATTCATATTTTTTAGGCATACACTTTATCATATAAAATCACATTCATAGTAATGGTTCTTTCTCAGTACAATCATTGTTGGAAAATTCCAATTATAGAAATGCCAACCATGAAATTTCTAACATTATATTATGAATAACTTTCAACTAGTATGATATGTCATCTATTATGATGTTATTAACACTTTCATCTCTTTTATTTTTATAAAATCCGTCATCATTAAGAAATTCCTTTGGAGGGGTTGTAGCTCTATTATTTCCTAGCAAATATCAAAAGATGTTGCTATAATTGAAGAAACATTTACACTAAAACAATTATTTCTTAAAATAATATTTTAATTTTCAAATAAATTAGATAAAATAAATAAATATAAAAAATAATAATGGAAAATTTTTGTTATAAAATAAATATGGGAACTGGTAAAGGAATATTTAAATATTATATACAACATTGTGGAATGAAAATCAATCTATGTGTTTTATGTTAAATCATATATTTATTTTACATTTTCAATGAAGAGAAAAATTACCAAATTCATTAATAGAAAAAATGATTAATTTTAATCATTTTTCTATGAAGAAAAAATAGAAAAATTGAATTTTCTATATATTATTATAATATTAAAAAATAAAAGGAAACATTTAAATACAAAATGGGAATAGAAGAAACAATTCCACACTGAAAAGAGAGATTAAGTTAGTTTACCTTAAAAAAATTCTTTTGAACAATTGAGAACAAAAAGAGAGAAAAGTACAAGGAAAACATGAAATGATAAGAAAAAAAATCATAAGAAATAATTAATATTTTGGAGTGATATATCATGTTATTTTATCATCATAAATTGAAGCATAAACAATCCTGATAAAAAAATGATTGTAACATAAAACCCTTAAAACATCTATAAATTTTGAATCACATACCCCATGAATGGAATAACTTCAATTAAAACATTTAATGTCATGAATATTAAGTGATTATTAATATAAAATATAATATATTCAGTATATATTACACATAAATTATTCAAGTTCTAAATTTGGCATATCTTCTAGAAAATAAAAGTGAGACAAGAAACCCTTACCATAGGTTCGCCTTTCCCCATAT
This sequence comes from Viscum album, assembly GCA_963277665.1. Lineage (NCBI taxonomy): Eukaryota > Viridiplantae > Streptophyta > Magnoliopsida > Santalales > Viscaceae > Viscum > Viscum album. Next base: position 1,072,764,009 of record OY728164.1, read on the forward strand.
GAGCTCTTACCTAATGAATAATAAATTGAATTTTGATATAATATTAATCATAAGAAATATTATTACCAATAATGCCATACATTGTTTTCTTATAAGATCTTATCACCCATTCATTATCTATTAATCCTTATCATCGCCATTATAGGTGTTAACTGCTCCATTTTTCATTTATGTTTTTGTTCGATGATTATGGTCCTTTAACATTTACCATGTTTAATTTATCTAAAAATTTTTAACAATGATATATATATCATTCTAAGAATTAATATAATGTATTGATTTAATATATATAGAATCCATACGTGGAGACCATAGTCCATATATACCCAAAAGTGACATTTCCATTTTACGATATATGAAATGAAACAATGGTAAATAATATTTCACTAGTCAAAAATAACTATTAAATAAAATATTTAACACACACACACACACATAGATATATATATATATATATATATATATTAAATCATTCATAATAACAAACCATGAACATCATGACGAAAAATGTATCATATCGCTCCATGTAGGTGGTAGTCCACATGTATGAATGAGTGAAAGTTTCATAACTTATTTTATGGAGAAACGTTTGGAAATCATGGTTTCATCATCTCAAGGAAAAATAGTATATTAATAAATTTGTATTAATCACTGTATTATGGATATAACATTTTATGGGGATGTATAAGAAGAAATAAAATTGAAAGAGCTCATTTAAAGTTTATACATCTTCCTTGAGATATCTCTCTTGGATAACGCCTTCATTAATAAATAATTTGTCTTATTAGAGGAACATGAAATATAGGATTAAGGAATGAAATATATGATTTTTTTTACAATTTATTAGCTGATTTTTATGGCTTAATTTGTGTAAATAAGGGAGGATATGTGAGGGTAGGGACACACAAGTAATGGCAATAAAGATATCGGTAATATATGGTCACATTCAAGTGAAAGTGGCTATATATTTACAAGTATTATTAGTTACTAAATTATATGGATTTACTATATTAATATAATAATAATTATATAGGTTTATGTGTAATTCCAACACTTATCTCTTGGATTACCCCCAGTAAACCTGTTTTAACAATAATTGGGGTAGCAAATATTCATTGCTTTTAACTATTCACTAAAAAATATTATGTTGAACCTATTAAATTATATTAATAACGAGGATTAAAAATATTTAATTAATTTTATAGGATTAATTTTCTCTAATAATAATAAATTATTTTTAAATAAATGCATAAAACACAGTGGAAACCCATGTTAGAAAAATGCATTAATAAAAATATAAATAATTTTCTATCACTCCATGGCCTATAAAAACCATAAAATTTAGGCAATTTTTTAATATATTATAAATATATTTCACTTAAATTACAATTCAACATAGATTATTTTATTTTAATTAGATAAAAACACATATCATGCATCAAATGTTTTTATTCAAAATGTGTTTTTATTCACAAAAATGAATATATAAAAAAATAAATAATAATGATGATTCGTATATAAATAATTTTTTTAATTAATATATATTTATTTTAGATTAGTACTATTTTTATAACATAACGGGACATCGACATTAAAAAAATGATAGTTTTACAGAAATTAGTATTTCTCACTATTCACAAAAAAATTTTTCTTAGAAAAGTAATACAAGTCACCTTAGTATATTATTGAAATTATTATTTAAAAAATTTTATTCATTACATGAAATATAAATTATAAAAAAATTGAGATTACTTAAATTTTTCATGCACGAAATGCAATAAAAATAGTATTTAGAAAAACATATTGTTAAAACATAAAATGACTTTCCAGAAAATTGTGTAATTATTTATTTTACATTAATAGATAAGTGTTAATTATTTATATCCCCTATATATATTTATAATGTTTTTAATTTTATTCATTCCAAAAAATTCACCATGATGTTTATATTTATTACATTATCATGGTTTATTTAGACTCAGGGTTGCATGTAAAGCAAGAAATAAAATATTTCATGTCTATTTCAGAGTACATGGATAAAAAATAATGTGGTGTTACTTAATAAATCCTAGAAATAAATTACTCATAATATATTTCCTCAAATTTATACAATTAAATGTTGATATCTCGGCTTCAACATAACCATCAGTTCCCATGAAGGTCCTCAAAATTCGGATTCTTCTTGAGAACATTAACAAGGGGAGTATTATTATTAATTATAACTATATATCAATAATAAAATATTTATAATAGAATCCAATTATAAGTAATATTATTCTATAGTAGTAGAACCATTGAATTTAGTATATATGGAGGGTAAGAAATATAGTTTTTATGGAGATATACATGAAATACGTTGTTAACATTAGCAACATTCTGTGGGAGAACCAGTCAACAAGAAAAAATCTAAATATTATCAAGAACATCCAAAGGAAAAAAATACCTTGGGATCATAATTATATTCATTGTGAATCTGATAACCTTTTTCCATTAAAAAATATGAAGGAATACCTTCTCACCAACTATGAATAATATGTCTCACTAATGATTGTAAGTATAACACTTAGGTCATCTCTGAGACTCCATGATGTGTTATTGAATGGATCTAACATTATCTACTATTTCCACATATATCCTCGGTCTCAAGATAATTATTTATCCTACTTAATCAAATAATTTCGGAGTTTTTTACTTCTTACCTAGAGAGATTCATAAGGTGTCATTTGAATGCTTGGATGAAAGCTATTATTGTAAGAAAACTCAACTAAATGAACGTGTTGAATCAAAAAACCATTAAAATCATGAAAATTTGATATTAAAATATCCTCAAGGTAAAAAATGGTCCTCTCAAATAGAAAATGATTTGTAGGATGAAAATCAGTACTGAAACACAACTCTATATCATGATTTTGTTAAATAATTCTCTAGAGCATTAAGGTAATCATCAAATCTTGATCATATAAAATATAATATTGTACTCCATGAATCATTACAAATTCCTTAATATATATCATGGAATTTATTTCAATTTATAAATCATATCTTATTTAAAAGATTCTTGTTTCATTCATAAGGAGATCGATTACAACCTAAACTACATTGTATCTTTTAGATATTATGGATAATCAAATGACCAAATCCATGGTGCTGCTTTCCCACTTTTATTATTATATGAGTAATGGTAGTAACATACGCTTATACTTATTTATCTAAAATATAACTTTTTGTTAATAGATGAAATAAAATATATACTCCCCAAAATCTTTATGCATGTCTTCGTACCATATATAATCATTTTGTTCTCCATACATAATCGTACTTCTCATATTAATATATAATTATAATCTACAAGGTTATTTTAGTATATCCTTATTAACGTGATGAACTGATGGTACACATATGTGGTTCATGATTCCTATCACTCCAACATAATCAAGTCAGTCCTCCAGAATATTTTTCACCATCTCTGTAGCTCTATATCCTTCTTATGTGCCTCTTTAATCTTTACATTGATATATGCTTGTACAGTTATTTTAACAAGTTAATATTTCTTTGAATCTATCATTATTTCAAGAGAAATCATTAAAAATAAATATATTTCTTATCCATTAAGATACACATCATAGATAAGAAATAATGATCATTTGGACTCAAAGACTCACCCACCTTATTCATTTTCCTTAGTTTTTAATCTATTTTTCATTCATAACCATTAATTATCTCCAACCATTCTCTAGGGATCGTATTAAAAAATTTCTAGTTGAATATATATATTAAATTTTTTTATCATTACCTTTTTCAAACTTTTCACTATAATCATATTTCCTCTATATCGTTAAGGAAAATATTACCACATTGAAATATAAACCATGAGTCGTGTAGTTATTCTCGTGAAACACTAATTACTAAGAAGAAAAAGACACCCCCATATAATTCTATATAATAAGATATCTCAACCCCTTCATTAATGAATCATTATAAATCGTAATCCCTTTTCTACTACAGATTATTTGATGAATAGGTTCACTAAACACCTTCTCCTTAGATCCTCAAAATTTTCATCACATTCATTATTCGTAAGGAACATTCAACCCTTATAAACTAACATGTGGAGTGGATTACATATCCTTGAGAATTTATTTAAAAGGAATCGATAATATCTAAACAATCTAAGAAAATTGTGGATCTTAGTCATAGTTTTTGGTCTTTTCCAATGTTCCATAATATCTATCTTTTATTGATACACTAATATACCCTCACTTGGGATTATATGATCACAAAATGTAACATTCCATAGCTAAAATAAACTAAATTTAATTTTTTTCATACACCTTCTGCCTCCACAAGCTATTTAGTAGAATCCACAATGGGTATTCATGCCCAATATTTAATGTATTATATATAATAATATCATTTGTGAAGACTACCACAAACGGATTAAGGTAATCTATAAAGTAAATATTTTTTAAATCCATGAATATATTGGGGGATTTTGTAATAAAAAATGGAATCAATATAAATTCATAGTGTCTATACCTTAAATAAATGGTTGTATTAGTTACATCTTAACTTTTGACCCTCAATTGATAGTATCTAGATCAAATATCAATTTTAAAAAATATTGAGCTCCTCATAATTGACCAAATACCCATCAATATGGTGTAGAGGAAACATATTTTCTATCATGAATATGATATTTACACACTAATCAATGTAGAGTCATATTAATGCACAATTAATCATAATATAATGAAATAATTCACACCATGTTGATTCACATGCTTCAATGAATCAAATTTTTTATTTTCCTGGTGTTTTTTATTCAATTCATATAACATAGACGAGAAAATTCTATATAGAGTTATTAAAATTCAGGTATCACATTTTATTTGTTTAGTTGAGAACTCAACTCCATGACTTGAGGAAATATTATGAAACTCTTATGGAAATAAATTAGAAACCATAAGAATATAGTTGATGTCTTTTTTTTCCCTAAACATATATGATAAATATCCCAATTGAAAAGAAACCATGACCTATTCAATAGATGCAATTTATATTTTCATTCTATATGTATCCTCACATAGATAAATGAAAATACATTTATTCATAATATTAAATGTGACTTCCCTTCCATGACAAGTCAAACATTCTCTATATAATGAAACCAATCTATTCCTTAAATACCATCAAATTTAAATATAGGAAGAACAAATATATATTTATGGATAAAATTACTTTAAACATGAATTGTGTAATAATCCTAGAATTGGGATTAAATCAGCATAACATTATTATTTTTTACTCTAATTTTACATTTAATAAATGAGGATATGAATTTAAATTTCATGATAATTTTTTGGATATAAAGTATTTCATATAACTACGCTCAAATAGGGTAATTGTATATTTATTAATACATATAACAAACTCATATTCATCATTATATGATTAATCCCATACAGAAAAATTAATACTTATTAAAACAATGAGGAAACACTAATCAGAATGATCAATCGTGAGAAATCATTGATTGGATTTCTAAATCATGACTTCTCCTTTTATATCTATGATACCCTAGGATAACCCTAGTCATTAATTTTCATTTTATATTAAAATAATTCATAATAGTACATTGTGAAAATGTGAATTAACCCAATCACATCCCATAGGGTTATCTATCTAGATGTGTCATCTTAATCACACTCATCATGCATTAATGATGATCGGGTTAATACCAAATCTACCTCGTTTATAGTTTTTACCCCTTGGTGCATATGTTCCACAACTACACCCACATGATAGTATCCACATAGGGATGTATTTTCAAGTATAACCATAATTATTTATTTAAAATAATAGAGTATGGTCTCTTATACTTATATTATTCCTAAGAGCTAACACTAAATATTTCCCATCCATATTTCTAAAAATTACTAAACCTTACTCCCATACTAATTATAATTAAAAACAAATTATATAAATAAATATTTCATCTTATTAAATGAATAATCCTTATGTATAATTAAGATCCTTGGAATAACCATAATGTTTTAGTGTCATTAGAAACAAAAATGCATAAAAAACTTGTACATTAAATATTTACATCGTCTCCATGTACTTCTACACAACAAACACCATTCGTAAACATGTCATACATAAAAAAATTATTCATATACTAGGGAATGGAAAAATATGAAAGGGTGATATTAGATTATTAGTAAGGGTAAATATATTAGATTTCAATTGATGACCATAAATATGCATAAGATAAGTACAAGTGTTTGATCACATAATCAAAATATACATAATTAAAACCTAACTAGTTAGGGATCATTAATAATGAATCATGGAATATGGTTTTTTCATAAAATAATAAATAAATAATAAGAGTGTGGAATCATAAATAATAAATCATGATCTTTAGTAACATAACATAAGCATAATGATTATTTTTATGTCACATCCATAAGCATATAAAATAAAAAACATACTCAAGGTTCACTACCAATTATATAGATTTGGACAAACTCAAAAAATGAAATGGATATCTAGTAATTTATTTTATTCTCTTAAGTGTATCTACTATCAATTTATATCTCTCATCTTTTGAGAGTTCATTAACACATTTATCTTTTAGTATTTTCTGCAGTATGTGTTCATTACCCAATAAATTGGAATTTTTAACAGACTCATCCTTCTTCATGATATATACCGGTCTCTATCATATGATAATAATAATCCATACACATGATTTCTATAAGATCATAAAACAATAATCATTCCATCATACCATAAAACACTAAAATAAAAATTGTTTCATAAATTTTTTTTGTCCCAATAATAAACCATAAAATGAAATAATAATGTTTTTAACATTGGATCATATCCCCAATAAGGAAAAAAAATATAATATAATATTACAATATATTGAAAACCAATTAAAAGATCACTAGATCATTTATTATGGAAATTATCCATTTTTTTGAAATATTGTTTTTAAAAATATAATAAATTTGAAATCTTAAAGGAAATATTTTCTTTGAAAATAAATTTATGAAAATTCAAAATGATATTTATATAAAATAGAATTCTTGAGTGTGTTAAAATTCATTTAGGTTTTACTTGTTAAATCAATGCTTCCTATCACATTATTAGTAAAAATTAAAAATGACATTATCTGGGAAAAGAAAAAAAGGATCCATTTAAATTTTTTTATATAAATATAATCTTGGGTAAATATTACAATATATCTCTTTTTAGAATATTGAAATTATTATAGAAAATATTTTAAAAATAATTTAAAAAATGGATAAACTATTCCCAATCGAAGAATGAAGTCAAATTTGTTTTCAATAAAATGATTCATTTGTTATATTGAGTAATTAAAGAGCTGAGGGTAGAAGGAAAAAATGTAATATATAAAAATATTCATATGAGATGAAAGTATATAAGATTTTGGAGATATAGATCATATAATTTCATCATCGTAAAATTAAGTAAAAAAATACTACAATAAATTAATATTACATAAAACCCATAAAATATTGGGGAATTTTGAATAATAACATCCATTAAATGAATAAAATTAAATTAAACAATTTCCACCAAGAATATAAAATGATTCATGATATAAAATATCAAGTGGGTAGTATATACACCAACTGAATGAAACATTTTGTGAATGTGGTTGTTTAAATGGATGATAGATGACTTGGGATCCCCATTCGTTGTTGGTTTAGTTTAGATAGATGAATTATTATAGGCGGTTAATTTCTATGACAATCATTAATATATGGTCACCATTATCATTCTTAACAATACCTCCCAATTGTAACTTCATCCATAACTGGGTACAAACTAGATTTCCAAAGGTAGGTGGTCGATTAGGGTTTTAGACCCAATGACACTTATGGACTCACATTGGTCGAGAGGATGGGAGGTTAGTATCATTAAACCCTATTTAGAGTTAATTATTTCCTACATTGATACTATCATATATATATAACACAGGTTCATGAATATCTTTCTAATCTTGATACTGTACAGGTAACCTTAATTGAACAATAGTACCTTGATTCTATATTTTATGGCAAAAGGGAACCTCATTATCAAATCAGTTTTTATATATCCAAGGTTCTTCATCCATTTCCCTAGTAAGGGGTAGGTTTTTATGATCTATAGACTTATAACCAATTACTTCATAATTTTAATCCATGCAGGGAGGCAGTTAATATTCTAAGGTGGGGATTTATCCATTATGAGGCATCCTAAGTATCCTGATTATGATCAGAATAAAACACCACATAGATCATTAAAACCATGAAGTCTAACATCAAATGAAATGGAAATATTTTTGGAAACTTATGAAATAAATATTTGATCTTGAGTCTTGAGGATACATCCTTTTTATCCTTATTATGGCAAGAATAAGAATTATTGGAGTTCGATCGCGCCCTTGGGACCGGCCCCAAGGTAGATTCCCTTAATGAGGGATATTTATATCATTCCACTCATCATGGAATACATATTGAGATATCCATGGATTGTGGAGATCCATGATGTCAATGATGTGTTCATTTTTTCTACCAAATCCCATGTGAGCAATGCACTATTTAGGAAACAAGGGATATCGAGTGATAAAACTCAATACATATGGATAATGGAATTGTGGGTTGTGACCTCTCTATGGATGATTAATATAGAGATCGATTAATATTGGGGTATCTTATGTATACTTGTTATGGAATGAATCAGATTCCTCAAAGTTCATTTGATATCTTAGACTACTAATACTTGAGGTAGAGTTCTTATCCCATGGGAATGATTGGGCCCCAATTGTTGAGATACTAGAGACATGGATATTACATAGGAATATATTCTTAATTTATCTCTTCCCTAGCATCAAATACTATATATCCCTATTATATCGGGAATTATAGTCCTCATGTTTCTATTGATCAGGGATTAAATGATGATATTACCCTATATGCGGTACACACCATATTACACTACTGCTTGGGGATTACACACCAAGGCTACAATTTACTTTTTAGATACTCCCGATTCAAATGATATTATTATTTCATATTTATAATCCCATTTCAGCGATAATCAGTGTTGGAATGAAGGGGTGGAAAATGATTAGTCTAACTGCTTATGGACATTGGTCTTATGTGCTAGGACATTACATTCAATGATTAAAATAGATCTAGATACTCTAACAGGAATCATATGAATCTCTATTATGACAGAATATAGTTTCCTCATACTTCATTGTATTAGGTCATACACACTAATGTTTCCATTATGTTTTGGATTTCACAGTGAGGTTGGACAATGTTATAAATCTATTGTATTACCTTAGGGTTATTAATATAGATTTTGATCCTCATATAGGAATTTTAGGTATCATAGTTATGGATGGAATCAGAGTCATCATAGTTCCCTGGATTGGGGCTTACATACAAATGAGGATTCCCATTGAATGGTTCATACAAAGTTAGATCGTTGGAGAGGCATCCTATGTATACTAGTAATGGAGGGAATCAGAGTCTTCATAGTTCCCTGGGTTGGGGCCTCACATTTATGTTTCCCAGTAGTTGGGGATTACACACTGAAGGTGAAAAATGTTATCAAGCTCTGAGATACCATTTTACCTGGCATAATTTTCTTCCTGACATCTGTGATTACCTACTTGACATGATTGGATTATATTTTTGAAAAGTCATTGGGTGTTCAGATGGGTCTATATATATTTCTCAAAAGTGAAAAGATAATCGCATGATCTAGTTGGATTTTTTGAGGTATGTCACGTATCCTAGAAGGAATGATTGACGGTCAAAACATGATGATGGACGAGTTTTAAGGAAGAAATCAGGAGACTTGGTTGGTTGATCTATAAATCCATTACATGATCTCAGATATCATGTCTAGAGGGAGTCATATGATCTGGATGACATGACCTAGTGTCATTATTAGAGTTTGATGACACGTGAATGGTATTGTGAGATTAATTGTGACATTTCTCAGTGGGAGTTGTGTTTCAGAGATGACATGTATGTAAGGAATCATTAATCCTAGATTTTGTGCCCGGAGGGAATCTTGTGTGTTGATCGACATGCCTATGTGTGACTGCGATGCTCATATGAAATGAAGTAGTGCTGCCATAAGTGTCTTGTGACACATATGAAGGTCATCAAGTAGCTTGAATAGTTAACTGGGAGGGTTTCTCAAGACATGAGTGGAATGGCCATGTTGTAACATGTGACGTGATTTGACATGTTCAGAGGACTTCTAATTTCTCAAATATTATACCAAGGGGGGGGGGTCCAATGATTTTGGAGACATTTCCTTGGGTTGTTGTGTGTCCTGGGTGGTTCATGAGAAGTACATGAGGGTCTTCATATATCTTCATCACATAAGTATCTCCACCATTAATCTGTGTTCTATATTTTATGTTTTGGATTTATTATATTTGTTCAATGATATCTAATTTTATGTCTCATGTGATCTATAAGATGGGTAGAATGTTCTTCGTGTATCCTGTTAGAGATCGTATATGTGATCTATCATGACCACATGAAGTAATTATGCATGTTTCGTGATTTCCCTTGATTTTTACCAGTATCATACAAGATAGGATGCTTTCTAGTCATGAGACCATGTGCTCCATGATATTTATTCTAATTCTTGGATTAAAAATGGGACAACATATTTTATGGAGATTAGTGGATCATTTTTCATGTTGGGGTTGTTGATTAATAGGAATCCACACCATAGTTTTTCCCTCTTTGATAGGGTTATATGGTGAGAATTCATGATGGAGTTGGTGGAGGGAATCATTATGACACACACTGCAAGGTCCTTCCATAGGTCATTCTGGAGGTGTCACCTGATTTTCAGTTACTTTTGGATCATCCCATCAATTCCTCATTTGTTAGATTATTTCTGATTAATGGGGATTTGTTGATTAACACAGAAATGTCTAGGGACATTTTTGTTTTTCGGGATGACATGTCCAATGGAATTAATAAGATAATAAAACTTCCAGAAGGCCTTTGCATGATCTAGGGTGACATGTCTTGGAGTTATTGTGAGATGGTTATGGATTTTCAAGAGGCCTTTATGATATCATTCCGACATGTAAAATGGTTTTGTCAGACTGTGCTATGGAAAACCGTAGCATGTCATAAGTGTTTTATGACCACAAGAGTCTTCTACCTCCCCCGATGTTATTCATATTACTAATTTTTCAATGGTTTGGAATGCTGCATGGCCTTGTTTGTATCATTTGGTAAAGTCACCTTACCTCATAGTGACGTATTGCGTGGCCACAAATTAGTTAATAAGGGGATGTATGAGAACTTGATAGATTAATAAATCTGCCTATCCATTGGGAGAAAAATGGAGAGCATGGGCTCTCCGGAACATACTCAAGGATCTTCATGTGATGAGTATGTAAAGATGGTGGGAATTTTGAATATGATATTGACACATCATCTGGATTATTGTGAAGACTAGTTAATTTACATGTATGCATCACATGTCTTTTATGACTTCATGAGGCTACCACCACCCTATTTTCATATTTCCATTTTTTATTATACAATGTATTGGGATATTATTAGTTTATATTAAATTTTTCATGGTCACACATTCTCCCCATTAGTGATGCATCATGTGAATTTTATTTCCATGAGAGGCTCCCCAAATCTGAACATTGTTGTCCAATTTTCAAAGGACATTAGGGTGGGTTGTGAGGGGCTCACCGGTTGAAAAATAACATGGTTTATCAGAGATTATTCGTCTACCACCACGTGAACACTGGTAGTATAGGATGCCATTTCATGTGTAAAAGGGATTGTAAAATGGGAATTTTTAGGTTCCTCTGTAGGCTATTTTCTACTTATGGTGCCTTTCTGTAACCTCAAAATTGTCATGTAGTTGTGCATCCCTTGGAGTGACACATAATCCTTCAGCCTCAGACACCTTCTTCTTCCTTCTCTTATATGGGGAGAATAGTACCCATATTCAATAATTTATTCATTTGTGAATTTTCTTATTCTCATTTGGTGGGAATCAACACACACTCCCCCTCATGAGTGATGTCTGCAGGGAAAAGGGCTTGGTTTTAAAGAATGTAAAAGCCTTCATAAGTCATTGAAATTTTTTGAGAACTAGTGCCTTGGGAGATTATTGGTATTCTAAGAGAACTTTAGTATTCTATGGAATTCCCTATTTATATGGTAGAGTATATTAGTTTCACTCATTGTCTAATAAATCTTCAGAGCTCCCCTTCCTTGATTATGTTGCGTCCCCTTGTCGCTATACCACTCTTCAAAACCAGCTCACTAGAACCTCCCATAAGAAGTTTTCATGAGAAATCCTCTGCAAGACCAGTTTTTCTTAGCTGCTTCTTCAAAACAACCATGATCATTCCTTTGGTAAATTATTTAAATTTTTTGGTGGATATTCATGATTGTAGTTGGAATTTTATGAGATCTTAAGGCTCGGTCACATGTCCCTTTGACTATTTTGCAACGCGTGTGACCTTATTATGGTCACACCATTGTGATTATTAGAGTGGTCACACAGCTGCATGATTTCAGTCATGTTTATGTGACACAGCAGACCTGTGGTGGTTAGGAAAATCATGAGCCCCTAAGGAGATTCATTAATTCCGTTGTTGATTCTTGCGTTACACATGACGTAGAAGGAGAATTATTTAATTCCATTGAAAAGATTTTATTTCATCTATATAACATATTCAACTTATTTATGTTCTGTTGGATTCTAGATCTCACCCGGATTCTTCTTTCAATCCTCTAAAGAAATAGGCAAATAATAAATAACCCACCATGATTTTATAGTAGTGAGTGTGGATCGTACTTGTATTCATTATATTGGGTCATAACAGATGGGGTTGATAATGTTAATGGGATTAAAATTAATGTACCATCACCATTAATAATTCTCTCCCATTTTTGGGTTTAGAATTATTTATGATTTCTGATTCCCCAGCAAAAGGCATCACTCATACCCTCGTCCAAGATTCAAGGGACATGGAACACTTTCTGCAACAACATATCTTGGAGGGGACACTTTATATCCATGGGGGTCATGAATAATGGAATATAATTAAATAAATTACCATGAAATGTGATGGAACTGATCATGTATCCAATGAGGATGTTCATATGTATCACTCACTTATGTCGAAGTCTACCACCAATCGAATGTTTGGGTGGGTTTACAACTGGGAATTTTGACCAGGTGGAATTAGTGGACTATACTAGGGATGGACCTTTAGGCTTAATACAAATTCACTAAATTTTCAATGGATTTGATGAAAATCGGAATTTATAAGGCCATATACATATCTCATAAACCTTCTTACTACAATTAGAGTTTAATGATGGAGTTGTTTAGTTGTTAGAGTCTAGACGCGAAGACATTCCACCACATGCAAGGAGGGGTGGACATTAACCTCTGGGACATGGATATGTTATGTGGTTTGACTATATTAGTTGATATGTTTGATGAGTTCTTTACACCATGGTCCACCTGGGCCGAGGGAAGAAGGACTCCCCATATGACATGATAGACGATTAAGTGGGTCGAAAACGACCTCTTATTGTATCTACATCCTAGATAAGATATTTCATTCATGACTTGGGAGGAAATAATTATTAAGAATACCATCTCTAAAATGATAGATAAGTATTTTAATTCATGGTTTGTGAAGGAATATTGTCTTACATTGGGAGATTATTTTATCTTGGTTGAAGAAGGGATATCAAGATAATGGGAGTGGGAAGTCATCCCCAATATACATCGGTCTATCAAACCAGTCAGATTCATATCAACATATTTGAGTGCCTACTTAAATTCCAAAAATGAAAAAAATGATTTTTTTAGGGATTCAACATTCAATACGCATATCTCTATGGAATGAGGAATGTATTTGGATATAAATTCTTATATTGTTCGTGATTTATCACCTTCTCCACTCTGTTTACAAAGGCATGTCACCCTATAAGATCTAGGACCTCTTTTAAGTATTATGGGGTCTAATAGGAGCTCACCTCTGAGGTTAGAATATCTATAAATCAAGTGAATCCCCGCTTCAGATTTCATACCATACCTGAAATGCATCAATAAGGTAAGACCTTCTACACTGAAGGATCAGGGTGTTAGAGCTTATGTGAGCTTCTATGGTCATTTATCCTTTAGGTAGTACATGAAAGTGTTGAGAGGAGAAATTATTGATACTACTAGATCCTGCGTCGATACATATAGTTTTGGGATGTCACATCACAATAGAGTTCATTCCACATGTATTGATGGTGAACATATCTGCGAATGGTATGCAGCATTCCAGTTCAGCAAATAACACATATGAGTCCGTTAAAGATGTCATCTCCATGTTCATGTTCGATCGAAGGAACATATGATAGTAGCTCTACAATTTTGGCATATGCATACAATGGTGGAGACTTATGTTGAGATAAACCTTAATCCTTGTTATATATAAATTTTTGTATCACAAGATTATGATGAGATTTGGATTCACTCATATCCTAGTGTTAAATTATCCAAATAGGTGAATGAGTCCTTTTGACCATCATCTGTGGTGCATAATCCACGGCCTTGAATGAATCTAGATTCTAAAGGTTTAGAAGCCCCAAATGCACACCGCAAAGAAGTTAGGTATTTTCCAATGCTAGTAGAAACAACTTCTAACATAGATATTAAAAACATGGTTCCAAATGGATATAATATCCTCGCGTTGTTGTTTCCTATTAAACCTCATCATTTGGATTCTTGGATGAGGAACAACTCAGAGGCTGAGCTCTAGGGAATATTTATCCGTGTACAGGTATATTTGGAAGGTTTTTTTATAATATCATTTCTCCTCTTGGTATCATTTTCAATGACCATCCAAAAGAGTTCATACCGTCATTTTTTTGAACATGATGTATCTTTGGGGAGAATCATGGAGAAAAAATGCTATTCCCTATTTTTCAGCCAAATGGTTGTCGTGGGTAATATACAAAAAAAATTGATATAGAGGGTGATCCTATTACCGAGGAAGGGGCGAGTCTTGTCACACTTCTATTTTTTAATTCAAGAAATACCATTGAAACTATAATGACATCCATTATGTTTTTATTGATAATGGAGAAATTTGGTGAATATCATCCAGTCCTACTATCCCTTGAATACTATCTTCATAGAATATCCCTAGAAGTGTAATTTGGAAGTGATTGGTGGACAGATGATGAAGGGTCCATTGGTTGAGAGGATCAGATCATGGTGGTGTTTATTTAATATGGGGAAATATTTTTTGCTTCACCAACTCTTAGGTCCGCTTACTAGGAGGAGAATAAAAATAAAAAAATGGAAGAGACCTGTATTATTTGGGTATTATCATCCTGAATCCTCAAGTATGTGTTGAATTTAACTCATTTTACTATCTTGGATTATTACAAAAACATGTCCGAATTCGTTAAAAATGTGTAGGTCCCTTGAGTTATTTCATGAATAAGCATGTATTAGCTTCTATGGGTGTAGGAAATAATTTGGCTGCTTCGACATACACTTTGCTGTCAAGCCCAACCAATTAAGAATCGGTGGTGGATATGGTGGCAGTTCAATCATTCCTATTTGCATCTACAAACACCTTCACAATCATACTATATTATCTAGCATGGGTGGGATTAATTTAGAAGATACATACACCAGTATCTATTCTACTATCACAATAGAGTTGATGGAGGTGTGTTTGGGGAAGGTGAATACTTTATATGTAGAGACCCGAAGCTTGACGTACATGGAAATTACATTACTTTTGCAGTATACATAATACATAACAAAAACAGACACACAAGGACCGTAATAGTTTAGTGTCTTTGGAAACATGGAACGTAATCTTCAAATCGTGGTGAAAGACCTTCAACATCTCCCATAACGAGTTTCCACTTTTTGTTTCCTTAACTAAAACATTTCTTTTGATCCTGGGGGAAAATAAAACATAAAAAGGGTGAGCTCAAATGCACATTAAGGGTAAAAATGGATAAAATAAAACATACCATATACATTTGAACTTAAAAACATGAACATAATGTTTAAACACCAAAATCTTGAGCAAAGACATAAAACATGGAAGTACATAAGGCATAGATCATAATGGAACATAAATCATTATAAAATAGCATGGGAATAAAACATGTAATTGTGGAATCCATTAAGCACATGTAATTATTTCCATAGTAGCCAAGGCATTGCTGTCATGACCGTCTTAGTGGACAAAGTCCCATTCTGAATCGATTTCACTCCTCGTTTCAGTCCTGTAACACGGAACCAGATTAACATACCGTTCGAGCCATATCTATCTCATGAGATATAAAATCTTTACCCAATTCATTGGAGGTAGATATAGGTCCCACCCATCTCATATTGAAATCATTCTTTTGTGTGCCACAATATAAAAATAAATCATTCATCATAAACCAAGAATAAAATGGGTTTCATAAACATCATTCCATCATCACAAAATCCATATAAAAGAAATGGACATCATTTTATAATAAGAAAAGTGAAACCATGTAAATCATAGAGGCATTATACTTGAAACATACCCATATGAAATAATGTCATCTTAGATAAAAATGTTTTTGATAAAACACTTGAAATGAATTATTGAGGAAATATCCTTTTTTCTTCAAAATCATTTTCTTTTCACAAAATGTCATGAAATTTTAAAAGAAACAGATTTTGTTGAAAATATTCATGAAATCTTTTGTAGGAAGATTCATGAAAATAAGGCTTTATAAAACCGTAAAAATCTATTTGTGCCGTATAAGTTAAAAAAATTCTTCTCGTACTTTTGCCGGAAAAGTCAAAAAAGTACCTCGTAACGTAAAAAAAAAGAAAGATTCCTTACATACCATGTAGTAAAAGTCTAAAATAGGTAAAAAGGTCTTTAAAAATACCTGAAAACACTTTTATAAAACATGGACACGGATGATAACAATAACCCTAGTAAATACTTACGTATAAGCAATCTCGGATAAAAATGAGATTGGAAAATTTATCCCTTACCTTCGGTCTGATATACTTCGTACATACCCAAACCTCCTGTATAATTATTTAAATAATGTCATTGACTTATTACAAAATCATATTAATTGTTATGATATCATATATGGTTCACTTATGACTTTATATTACCCATTCTCTTGTAAATTCCATGTTAATGAGCGTTTTGGGTAAAATCGTTTCATTTGTCGTCCGTGTTTTGACAAGTAATTATTCATATGATTACTTAGATCATGATTAATTAATTACAGAATATAAAACATGATTTATATATAATATATATTCAGAATATACATATACATAATAGATCGATAAATGGAAAGAAATACACCGTTCATGGAGACGGTAGGCCGTATGTACGCATGAACGTTGTTTTCGTTTCCTCATTGAATTGAATGGAATTAATTTGATGAAATACATATATATATATATACATAAATCCAGATTCATTATTATTTCATATATTTCATGATTACTTATTATTTATACTTTATAATAATTTATAATTGGTTAATCATTGAGAATGAATCTCATCGCGTCGTGGAGACGGTATTCCGTACGTACGTATGAGGGATGATATCGTTCCCATGATCGTAGAATTTTATGGGAGTGTATGTATACTATTACAGAATCAATATCGATTTAAAATAATCATATATATTTATTATTTACACTATTATACCCATCCATGTAAGGTTGTGGTGGAAAATAGATTACACCATGGCGTGGAGACGGTATTCCGTACGTACGCACGCGCGGTGATTTCGTTTTACATAGGATGGATAGATGGTGAAATAGGGTTGTTTCATAAATATAATAACATATCATTATATGAGTGATACTGATGTTATTACTTCATAATGAAATAACCTAAGAAGAAGTAGTGGAAGATGAAATATAGTTGAAAGAATCGGTAACATACAATACCTCTTCTTTGAAGCTCCTCTTTGAGACCTCCACTTAGGGAACTAAAACTTGTCTTTGAAGACGACCATGACCTCTAGTATGTTTCTAGGGAAGTGTAGAAAAGAATTTTGCAGGGTTTGGCCGAGCTTGAAGGCTCAAAGTGGTGTGAGGAAGAGAGGGAGGAGGTTCCCTTATATAAGGGAGGAGTGGGGCACCTTTGGAATAACTAAAAATATTATTTTATTATAAAGTCATATTCGGTTATTAATAGCTACAATTTGATTTATTTAGAATCTAAGGTGGTGATAGGTTGAAATACTCTCATCCAATAGAATTTAGACAAGTTTAGGTCATTATATTAACCTTAACGTTTAGTTTTAACTATTAGTTAATTAGATTGATATATACCATGTCACATTGTATTTTTATATTATATATTTAATAAACATACCATATACATCCAAGAAACCCCCCAAGTGGTAAATTAATGATACACATATCATTATATATGTATCTTGGCCGAACCATAGATTTTTAGGAATATAATTACAATTAATAATATAATATTTGGTTTAAAAACTATTTTATGTCAATTTTGACACTATTTGGTAATTGATTTTTGTAAACATCATAACAGAATTATTAGTTAGAAAAAAGTTAATTAACTAAATAATAACATTTCATATTAACATGTAAAATTATTGGAATTCATAAAAAGTCTCAAATTGCATTTATTTGGGTAATTATAACATCAATTATGTCAATATTTCATTAATAAGATAATTACTACTTCATCATTGCGTCATAAGTAAATTAAATTATTTTAAGTCTAAAAATTACAAATAAAATACCATTATGTATAAAATCTTTTTATCTTTCTAATAAATATTTATAGTCAAATTTATATTATGTATAACCCTATATTAAAAATGAATTAGTTATTAAACTTTGATTTTAACTATTTTAACCCTTCTTTAAATAAATTAATAATAAATGTCCTAATCTAATCCAAGTAGGCCTAAATGGTCATATTTTATTCCTAATGTTGTTTTTGGTCGAATTAAACTTATAAAATAGAATTAGGACATGTGTTAGGGTAATAATAATATCATTTTTACCCTTAATTACCATATTTACTTTTAACCTTAGTAAAAAAAGTAAACAGTTACTATTCACCAAAAATTATTTTCATCTCATTGAACCACATTTTAGTCCTTGATGTTAACCGTGTCTCTCGTATTTTCGAAATTCCACTCACAGAAGTGGTAAAATTATGTTTTATGAAAAATTCAGTTTTTTAACTACCACTTAGTGGTTTCACTATTCATCAAAAATTGTAAGTTTCCAGAAAAATACCAAAAATTAGGCCTAAGCTATATTTTATATTATGAATTCAAAAATATTGTCTATTTTACCAAATTAATAACATATCAGTTTCATTAATTAATTTAAAAATTAATTCCCGTCGTCAAAACAAATAGCGTGTTCTTAAGAGATAATAACTATCAAAAGATTGACACTTGTTTATGTCTGGTTTAAATGTGAAATTACATCCAATGACGAACATTATATTAAATTGTAAAAATATATTCTAAATATACTTTAAAACCACTGAAATTAAAAATTTATCACTATTAATTATTTCGATTAAAAAGTGGTTTTTAATTAAAATTTTGTAATTGTCATTATTCATCAGAATATGAAAGTTATCCGAAAAGTACCAAAATTTTACCCTAAGATAATTTCGATATTCCAAATCCAAAAATGAAATCCATTTTGAATGATAAAATTTATAAAATTTCAAAAAGTGGGTATTACTATTCATAATGGCTAGTTCATAATAATATTATAATAATATCTCGTTTAGTGAAACTCGGTATTGCGTACTACACACGCTATCGAGGAAGGTCGCGATTGCGTGTAATTCAAGACAAGTCAAGGATGTGTGTTGTGAAATCTCCTTTTGGTATAGCATACAACACAAGACATTAATGAAATTAAAAAGAATATTTTTCATAAAATCTCGGGGTGTTACATTCTACCCCCCTTAAAATGAATTTCGCCCTCAAAATTCGTCGGGGTTATTGATGGTTTACAACTTGAATGTTTCTCTAATAGAAACCCAGATCATAAAATGAAATACCAAAACGTATCTTTAAAACTACAGTATGAAACGTAATGGTTACCCAAATTAAATAATCTCTGGGTTTCCACATAAGAGAACATAGGTGAAAATATGGATACATAAGAGAAATCTAACCATCAAGTTCTGATGGAGAGTGGTAGAGAACATGGAAATGAAAAATCCATCAATCACAAAGCCATAGATTTGTGATGATATAAGGTACCATCTGATTTATTGGATATAAGGGCACAAGGACAACATTTTTGGTTTTCAAGATCATTTCCCTAGAGTTGATGAAATTGGAATTAGAAGAAATACTTTCGTGATTTTCGTACAGTGTCACCGTTGGTCGTTATTTGGAAAATTTCCACTTCATAATTTAAAGAAATTAAGTTGAATTTGTCATTCATGAAGTGTTAGCAGATCATGTGATAGAATGATGGGTCATTCCATCTGTCTCAAAAAAAAGGTTATAAAAGTTATCAAAAATACATAAGTCCATCTATAGTGAGATTAATCATATATGGTTCCTAAAATGGACTTATACTTCATATATCATACTGCTTAATATAATAAAACTAGTTTCTACTAAAAAGGTACTTCTTGTAGGCTAGTGGTAGGCGATAAAAGCCATTCGCACTTCGGTTGTGGGTTCAATTCCCACAGCCTTGTCCGATGTGATGGGTTGTCGCCCGTCCTGCAGGTTGTCCTTTTTCTAAAACTACATTACAATAACATCCCATCAATAATATCGAAAAAAGTACTATCCTTAAACAATACTAACTTATGTCCAACATAATCCATTCCAATCTTTAGGCTAATCTAAAATACTTCCGTCCAAGCTCATTTTATAAAGAAAACGATTACTTGATATGTCATCAACCAAGCATGTGAATACCATCATTTATCCCCCATATATCATGTTGGTCACATTCCAATCATGTGAATACCTTAATCATGTATTCTCTTGAAAATTGAATACCC
Source organism: Viscum album (assembly GCA_963277665.1). Taxonomy (NCBI): domain Eukaryota; kingdom Viridiplantae; phylum Streptophyta; class Magnoliopsida; order Santalales; family Viscaceae; genus Viscum; species Viscum album. Next base: position 1,072,785,127 of record OY728164.1, read on the forward strand.
ATTAAACCTTAGTGAAAACATGAATGATGTCAAAATTTAACTCTTTCCACAAACCAAAATCCAAAAATTCTATATACTCAAACCATGATATAACCTTCTCCTTATATCAGCCATGAGCTCATGAATACTCTCAAACATTTAATTTTCTCCTTATCCCTTCATTATGCGCATATCATATTTTTTCCAGAAATATCTCGATCTCTTTCCATGGTTACCGGTACTATAAAATTATTGAAAACCACAATAGACCAATAAATAAATATTCCAATATTCCATGATACTATATAAAACATTATTTTGGAATCCCATTACATAAACACTTAATCATTCCACCACATCATTGTCATATTCAACATTGCCAATAGTGATCGCTTGTGACTTCCCTTTTTTCCTTTGCCTTAAGTGGTTTCTCATGTTGATCATCATTAACCCTTGGATTAGGGAATTGATGAGAATAATTCCCCATTTAATTCCCCTTGAAGCATTGAAGTGTTGGTGGTGCATTCTCGGAAGTCTTTTCTTTATTCACATCATTAGAAACCCTTTTTCCATTACATCGACATGCAGCTGCTCGATGACCTTCTTTTCCACATATAAAACATTTTCTAGTCCCTTTAAGACAATCTCCACCATGCTTCTTTCCACACTTTGAGCATAAGGAAACATTCATCTTTTTTTCACCATTATTCTGAGATTTCTCCTTGAACTCCATCTTTCATTTCTTGTCAAAACTATGAGATGGATAAGTAACACCAACTTCCATTTCTACCTTGATAGCACAACACTCAAATTCTTCATAGCTACTGAAGTATCTTATAGCTAATGCCCTTTGAAGATTTGGTTTTAAGCCACTGAAGAATCGATTAACTTTACTTTCAGGTTGGAAGATAAAGAAAGATTCATACCTTGCAAGCCTTGTAAAATTCACTTCGTATACACCAATAGATTCATCATTTTTTTCTTTAGATCAAGAAACTCTTTCTCCATCCTTGTTCGAAGAATAAGTGGTATGTACTTATTGTAAAATAAGTTCTTCAACTCGTCCCATTCCATGGACTCAATTTCTTCTCTTGGCCTCGTATTCTTGATAAGATTCCACCATTGATTAGCTTCACCTTCCAAACGATATACTGCTAAGATGACTTTATCATGTTCAGAACATTGAATAACTAAAAATATCTTTGCAGTGGTACTGATCCATTGTTCAGCAATAACTAGATCAGAAGACCCACTGAAAGAAGGTGGGTGTTGCCTCATGAAGGACTCAATAGAATTTTGTTCCCTTCTCTGCCCATTAAGAAGTCCAGAATGATTCATAGCTTCTGTAAGTATAGCAATAAGATTCTGCACTCCATCTCCCATAACATTTGTTTGTTCAGGAGGACAATCATTTCATTGTCCATTGCATTGATCAGCACGGTTCCTTCATGTTCCAGCCATCTTCTAAAACCCAAAAAGAATAGTGTGAGAGGGAAAAATCATGCTAGGGAAAACAATATAATAAAGGGGGAGTACCTTCAATATCAAATATCTTAGGATAATTCTAATATTGTTACCGTAGTTCTAGGACTATATCCAATATGTATACTTATCCTTAGGGACCTATATCTCCCTCCAATTCATTGGGTAATGATTTTATATCTCATGAGATAGACATGGAGGGAACGGTAAGTTAATCTGGTTCAGTGTTACGAGACTGAAACGAGGAGTGAACTCGATTTAGAATGGGACTTTGTCCACTAAGATGGTCTTGGCAGAAATGCCTTGGCTACTATGGAAATCATTACATTTTCTTAATGGATTCCACAATTACATGTTTTATTCCCATGCTATTTTATAATGATTTATGTTCCATTATGATCTATGCCTTATGTACTTCTATGTTTTATGTCATTGCTCATGATTTTGATGTTTAAAATGGGTTTCATAAACATTATTCCATCATCACATAATCCATATAAAAGAAATGGACATCATTTAATAATAAGAAAACTGAAACCATGTAAATCATAGAGACATTATACTTGAAACATACCCATATGAAATATTTTCATCTTATATTAAAGTGGTTTTGATAAAACACTTGAAATGAATTCTTGAGGAAAATATCCTTTTTTCTGCAAAATCATTTTCTTTTCACAAAATGTCATGAAATTTTAAAAGAAAAATATTTTGTTGAAAATAGTCATGAAGTATTTTTTAGTAATCTTCATTAAAATAAGGCTTTATAAAACCATAAAAATCTGTCCGTGCCGTATAAGTTAAAAAAACATTCTTCTCGTACTTTTCCGGAAAAGTTTAAAAAGTACCGCGCAACGTAAAAAAATAAAGATTACTTACATACCATGTAGTAAAAGTATAAAATGGGTAAAAAGGACTTTAAACATACATGAAAACACTTTTAAAAAACATGTACATGGATGATAACAATAACCCCAGTAAATACTTACGTATAAGCAATCTCGGATAAAAATGAGATTGGAAAAGTTATCCCTTACCTTAGGTCCAATATGCTTCATACATATCCAAACCTCCTGTATAATTATTTAAATAATGTCATTTACTTATTAAGGAATCATATTAATTGTTATGATATCATATATGGTTCACTTATGACGTTATATTACCCGTTCTTTTGTAAATTCCATGTTAAAGAGCGTTTTGGGTAAAAAAATTCATTTTTCGTCCGTGTTTTGACTTTTAATTATTCATATGATTACTTAGATCATGATTACATAATTTGAGAATATAAAACATTATTTATATATAATATATATTCAGAATATACATATTAATAATAGATCGATAAATGGAAAGAAATACACCGTTCATGGAGATGGTAGGCCGTACGTACGCATGAACGATGTTTTCGTTTACTCATTGAATAGAATAGAATTAATTTGATGACATAAATATATATATACATAAATCCAGAATCATTATTATGTCATATATTTCATGATTACTTATTATATATACTTTATTATCATTTATGAATGGTTAATCATTGAGAATGAATCTCATCGCGTCGTGCAGACAGTATTCCGTACATATGCACGAGCGATGATATCGTTCCAATGATCATGGAATTTTATTGGAGTGTATGTATAATATTACAGAATCAATATAAATTTAAAATAATCATATATAGTTATTATTTACAGCATTATACCCATCCAAGTAAGGTGGTGGTGGAAAATAGATTACACCACAACGTGGAGACGGTATTCCGTACATACACACGCGCGAGGATTTCATTTTCCATAGGATGGATAGATGGTGAAATAGGGTTGTTTCATAATAATAATAACATATAAGTATATGAGTGATACTTATGTTATTACTTCATAATGAAACAACCTAAGAAGAAGAAGTGGAAGAAGAAATATAGTTGAAAAAATTGGTAACGGACATTACCTCATCTTTGAAGCGCCTCTTTGAGACCACCTCTTAGGGAACTAAAATTGGTCTTTGAAGAATACTAGGACCTCTAGGATGTTTCTAGGGAAGTGGAGAAAAGAATTTTTCAGGGGTTGGACGAGATTGAAGGCTCAAAGTGGTGTGAGGAAGAGAGGGAGGAGGTTCCCTTATATAAGGGAGGAGAGGGGCACCTTTGGAATAACTAAAAATATTATTTTATTAGAATGTCATATTCAGTTTTTAATAGCTCTAAATTGATTTATTTCGAAGCTAAGGTTGGTATGGGTCTAAATACTCTCATAAAATATAATTTAGACAAGTTTAGGTCTTTATATTTACCTTAACTTTTAGTTCTAACTCTTAGTTAATTAGATTGATATTTACCATGTCACTTTGTATTTTTGTATTATATAGTAAATAAACATACCATATACATCCAAGCGACCCCCAAGTGGTCCATTAATGATAAAACTATCATGATATAAGTATATTTGCCGAAACATAGATTTTTAGGAATATAATAAAAATTAATAATATAATATTTGTTTTAAAAACTATTTTATGTCAATTTTGACACTATTTGGTAATTGATTTTTGTGAAAATCATAACAGAATTCTTAGTTCTAAAACAATTAATTAAATCGATACTAACATGTCATATTAACATAGGAAATTATTGGAATTCATAAAAAGTCTCAAATTTCAATTATTTGGGTATTTATAACATCAATTATGTCAATATTTCATTAATAAGATAATTACTGCATCATCATTGTGTCATAAATAAGTAAAATTATTTTAAGTCTAAAAATTACAAATAAAATAAAATTATGTAGGAATTATTTTTAACTTTTTAATGAATATTTATAGTCGAATTTATTTATGTATAACCCTATATTGAAAATTCATTAGTTATTAAACTTGGATTTTAACTATTTTAACCCTTCTTTAATAAATTAACAATAAATTTACTAATCTAATACAAGTGGGCCTAAATGGTCATATTTTATTCCTAAGGTTGTTTTTGGTCGAATTACACTTATCCAATAGAATTAAGACATGTTTTAGGGTAATAATAATAACGTTTTTTCCATTAATTACCCTATTTACTTTTAACCGTGATAAAACAAAGTAAAAAGTTATTATTCATCCAAAATTATTTTCATCTCATTAAACCAAATTTTAGTCCTTGATATTAACCATGTATCTATGATTTTCGAAATTCCACTCACAAAAGCGGTAAAATTAAGTTTTATAAAAAATTCAGTATTTTAACTACCACTTAGTGGTTTCGCTATTCTTCATAAAATGAAAGTTTCCAGAAAAATACCAAAAATTAGGCCTAAGATATATTTGGTATTATAAATTCAAAAATGATGTCTATTTTACAAAATTAAAAAAATATCATTTTCATTAATTAATTTAAAAATTAATTCCCGTCGTTAAAACAAATAGCGTGTTCTTAAGAGATAATAACTATCAAAAGATTGACACTTGTTAATGTCTGGTTTAAATGTGAAATTACATCCAATGACCAACATTGTATTAAATTGTAAAAATATATTCTAAATAAAATTTAAAACCACTCAAATTAAAAATTTATCACTATTAATTATTTCGATTAAAAATGTTGTTTTTAATTAAAATTTAGTAATGTTCACTATTAATCAGAATATGAAATTTATCCGAAAAGTACCAAAATTTCACCCTAAGATGATTTTGATATTTTGAATCCAAAAATGAAGTCCATTTTGAAAGATAAAATTTATAAAATTTCAAAATGTGGGTATTACTATTCATAACGGCTAGTTCATAATAATATTATAATAATATCTCATTTAGTGAAACTCGGTATTGCGTACTACACACGCTATCGAGGAAGGTCGCGATTGCGTGTAATGCAAGCAAAGTCAAGGATGTGTGTTGTGCAAGATCCTTTTGGTATAGCGTACAACACAAGACATTAATGAAATTTAAAAAGAATATTTTTCATAAAATCTCGGGGTGGTACATTATAAAACTAGAAACTTTGTCTATTTATGTCATATCTCTTGATATTATATTTGGTTCCTATAGTCCTAAATAAGGTGATTGAAGCATATCTTTCAGAAAATAAGTACAAGTTCCATGAATCCACTCATCACAAAAAGGTTTCACTTCTTCCCCGGGGGATGGGGTTGGGAAAATTGATATATCTATTTATGTGACTGAGAATTGTATGTTTCTAAACTCAGTCATATTCTCTGATTACCTAGTGATATTGTATTGTTATTCATGTAAATTATAATACCCTATGTCTTTTACTATAGTTTCTTCTCCCTGTAATTGAGAGGCTCTACATATTTCCCCTTTGGAGGTTCTTATGACATGATTAACCATGGAAGAGGATGGTTATATTCCCTCATATTCAAAGACTATGAGAAAAACCCATTCTCTTAGCAATCTATTTACAAAATATACTGATATTTCTAAGATAAATATAGACTAAGTTCATGGATCCACATTAATTTATTAGTTAATCTGTTGACTAATGTGGAGGGAGGTCTAGAATTTAGTTTCAAAACAACATCGGAGGAGCATAATGATCAACTGGGTCATCTTAGATTTATGATTCTTACCCTTGGTTATGAAGGTTTTAAAAATTTTGCCCTCCACTCCTAGGTTATAGTGGGGATCTCCCTGAATGCACCGAATAAGAACCCACATTTTAGGGTAGTAGCTATTTATTCCTCCTCATCCATGAAGAAAAACTAGGATGAATATATAAACAAAGCTTACTGATATGCAGTGGAGGAAAATACTCACTGGCACTTATTCAATGCATGGAATATTGAAACGGACCAACTATATTTAGAAATTAGCCATCATAAGGCATAACTATCCTAGTTCGAATATCCACATCATAAATTATAGAAGGCCATATTTAAAGTGTAGTAACTTCTCAATGTAGTGAATAATTATAGGATTTATGGTGTTTAAAAAGAATAGGTGTTATAGTAGGTTATAGAGATAGAAACTGGATGTGAAGATAAAATACGCCTATATGTTTCCTCTCTCTAGATGATTTATTCTACACATATTGAATCATTTGAGCACTTGATGTGATGGATTTGTAAACAAACAAATTTTATTCAGTTTTTATTTTTAGAATAGAGACACCGGTATGTTGATATTTCACCTTTTATTTGATATTAGTGAATAAGTCTATTGAACTGTATATGATGTTGTTCAATTTTATTTTATTCATGATGTGAATAAATTTTTCATTGATCTGATATGGTGTGAATCATCAATTATACTCTTCCTTTTCATAATATCTAGTATTTCCAAATGATTAGACATTAATATTTAAATCAAAATGGATTCTTATTCAAGAGATACTCTTGAATTTCCCTAACACAAGGTTCTTTATTGATGTATATGTTCATGTTATCTTCAGATCAACTGATTCTCATAAAACAATTAGGTAGAATATTTTTATGGGTGGGAGAATGGACTTCTTTTTCTAAATCACATAGGCTTGGTGAATATTGATTGATTTTTTTCAAGGCTATGTGGTGGGAAAAATTTTATTTTCCATTCTTATAGACTTTATTAATGTCTTTCTATATTTATGTTATTTTATTCATGGACCATATATTGTTGTAGTTGAGGGTGTTTTAGCTCAAACAATCAATTTCAATAGTTTAATGTCTTTTAGCTCGGACCATTTATAACTGTGTTTTATGATCATTTAGCATGATTGTTCTATTTTTATAGTTTAGGGTGTTTTAAATTGTACCTTCTATTTCTATAGTTTAGGTACTTTTAGCTCAAACCATATATTACATTAGTTTATAGTCTTTTATCTCAGACCTTCAATTTCTTTAATTTAGGTTCTCCTAGCTGGGATAATAAATTTATTTAGTTTTGGGTCCTTTAGGTTGGACTATATATAATTGTAGTCTATTGTATTTAATCTTGGACGTTTTGTTTCTTTAGTTTAGGGTCTTCTACCTTGGACCTTATATTACATTTTTAGGGTCATCATGATGGAACCAAATCAATGATCGTTGAATATAGTGTAGACATGCCAGGAATGACCCAAAATAAACCCAGCTGCTCGGTACTACTATAGTGTTATTGTGGATCACGTGGATCACAATTCTCCTTTTGCGGAGTGACACATTTTGTTGATGACCAAAGGAACATATGAAGGATCCTATTGTATAAATTCATGGTCATGTAAAGGGTTTCTTGAGGCCTGGTGTCCATTCTATGGTCTATAGAACATTTATAGAGGTAATACTGGTTAAGGGATAAATACTACAAATGCTAGGTCTGGTTGGATAATTAGAATATGGGTGATGTATATAATAACCCAAAAGTTTGAGTATATGAATATGGTATAGGGAAGACATGTAGATTATGTCCAATAACACTATGAGATTCTAGGTTCTAGCATAGGGTTTCCAAGACTCCCCATGATTGAAGCTCCTTTCTAGTAAGAAGAGGATGCCTTTAATTATTGGGTGATGCCCCATATTTGCCAGTAACATGGCCAAGCATAGATGTCTGTCACTCCTTTCAAAGGACCATGAATGATTTATGAAGACTCATTAATTCATATGATGAGGTTGGGTATGGGAGTAAATCTATACAGGTAGGGTTTTAACACGCCATGGAAGATTATATCTTTATTATGAATCTTGATCCCTATGCCTTAAGGTTTCGAATCATGAGGTTTGGGTCATAAAAGGTACATGAATGGAGTTTCATTTTCTTTCCTCAAGAATGGGTGAGAACATGATGAAATAACATTGAGGATGTCAAATCTACTCATATAGTTTTATATGATGAATTTAAGTCATTTACCAAAGTGAATGGGCCAAGACAATGATATGTGAGAGTCATACAATGACTAGTTCAAATAAAACTAAGAGGGTAGAATTATTCACAATGATTCAATGGCTCAAAATGACTATAAATCCCTTTTACAAAGTGATTTGTTTTGTAAATAACCATAGGCACATATGTAGGAGACATATGAATACATTATTAGTCAAGAAAAGGGTCCCATGAATCCAGGTATCTTTTCTGGGGGCCATGGAAAGTTATGATTATCCAATAAACCCAAATCATTATGTCTGATTTGAATAAAGTGTAATATTCAAGAAGTATTTGAGCACCCTAAATATTGTGTCACCGCATGGAAAACATATTATTAAGGTGATTATATGTGAAAAATTATTACACAATGTTTTTCCTAAACTAAGGGGTCTAATGAGCATAGATTGGATTTTACTAGGGCTATAGAGTATGCCCTATGAGCTTCATGCATTATTTATTTTCACAATAATTTTTTATAAACTATGGAAATTAATATTTTAGAGTATGAATAATTGAATTTTCATTAGGCCATCATTTATGGATTTTTAACCTCACATGTTTTATGCATATTTTTCATGATGTTTAAAACATTTGGATGGGACCATTATATTCTATACATTAAGGTCATATAGATTTGACCAATAGTTAATGAAATTTAAGGTATTGAAGAATAAGGAATTAATATGGGTGATGATTCATAAGAGAATAATTAGGATACTAGGGGTTATGAGTAACCCTATGTAATTATGACTGGGAGATGAGACAGATATAAATCATGGGTCGAGGTTCTCAGTTCATGTGGTTGGTGTAACACAATCATAATAGGAATAATTCAGATCACACTGAGTTGTTATGTTCTACCATGCTCATGGCAGGGCTCATAAGTATTAGAAATATTTTTTTATTGAGTAAAATATTTGGTTATTACTATCAGTGCATATGGAGAAATCATAGGAATGCAATTGTATTAAAAAAATAGTCGCTTGAATCCATGAATCTATTTTGTGGTCCATGGAAGGTTTTTGGAGACTTTAGGAACTCGAGATATGAAGTTTGATTTAGGTATTAGGTTCTTAAAATATGGAAGAGGCACCTTGTCCTCTGGTTGACTAAGGTAATGTTCTTGTGGTCCACTGATAATGGATGGAACATGGGTGATGGTTTGAATAGTTTAATTCCATGTTGTTGGAAGATTACCTATGTAGTTTGACATCATATGGCATTGGGAGTTTCCTATGAAATTTATCATTGTGCAGTAAGGACACATTCCATTCATTTTATTATTATGTAGCAAAGAAATTTTACATGTAGTTTATCATTATGCGGTATGGACGTTTTTGTTGTGATGTTTTGAGGTCATGTGAGTTGTATGTTTTCATTGAATTTTAATGTCATGAGGTAAGGATATTGGATATTATGTGAAATCATATGCCATCCATATTTCATGTGCATGCCGATGGCACATACATCTTATTTGTACAAAATAAAAATGGTATTTAATGTTTGAATACCTATGTAGTTGGGGTGTATTTATTTTTTTGGTTGTTTTAATTGGATCCATGATTAGAGATCTAAACATCACTACTAATCTAGTGATGATAAGAATCAATCAGCACATAATTATGGAATTATAAACAATCCACCCATGTTTGTACCATATGAAGAGGTGATCGTTTCTTCCATTGATTGTTATAGCTAGGCCAATGATTGGAGATCTATGAACCACTATGTATCCTATGGAGAACAGAATCATGAAAGAAATTGTTCATGAGAAATAATGTAGTTAAACATCATGTGGGAATGGAATGGGATTCTATCATGAAAATTGGAATTATTACTAGACCCAAATATGGATATCTAGATGTCACTACATGTCCAATGATAAAAAGAATCATGCCAAATGAAGTTCTTGAGAAATTTCATTCTGATACATGTTTGGTCTATAAATAGAAAAGGGGAATTCTGTATCATGGGGTTCATGTACCAATATATAGAATCAAGTAATCGATACATTGATCATTGAAAATGATAATTATTCTATATATAGTTCTTGAATATAGTTGTGATAGGATATCAACACCAAAAACAGTGGTTCTCTCTAGCGAGGTACCAAGGGATATACAATTTTAATACATGCAGGGGACATCAACCATGTATTTTATCACAATGTAGTGAGAATTCATGGAATAAACTTTATAATATTTCATTTTGGATCATAATGAACCATTCATGATCTATTATTCATTGATTTTGGGGTGAATCTCATATCAATATTACGATGCTCATGTGAGCTATGTTCAATGTCAGAAACAGGGAATGGAAAGGGTTATTCTCACTATGCAGAGGTAATTATGGATAAGACATAGGGTATTTTATACCATGTGTTGGCTGGGCCAAAATATTGAATAATTTAATCCTTAAGTATCTCAATGAAAATGAGAATCATGCCGTACATAGTTCTAGAAACCCATTATGTTTAATATCATGAGAATAATATATTAATCCCCCATCATGGAGGAAAAGGAAGCTTGGAGTTGGTCACTAGACTAGTGGTTTGGGAGTCAGTATATATCCTTTTAGGAAATTAATAAATCAACATATAGTTAGGGGTTAGGTATATTATCTTGGTGGGGTTATCTGTCACATAAGGATGGGGGAATCCCGTCCTTCCATCACACAGATCTAGATCATATGTGGTGAGGCATTAGTGAGATAGTGTTTTCTATGTTGTTTATTGTCATGCATTCAATAAATCATCTATTCATTTTAATGTCATATGTTAATTAATTTTTCCCTATAGTTTAGTTTCATATGTTCAGGACATCTCCATATAGTTTAGCGTCAAGTGGTCAGTACATAGGATGCCATGCATTTTATTGTCTTAGTTCCTAGATTTACTTGTATAGTTAAATGTAATAAAATGAGGCAAAAATTTATAGTTTAACATCAAATATCCATGATGAATGGATTTACATACACTGATTTTGATGCATATTTGATAACAACTATGTGAATTATTTCTTGAGAAAACTCACATTGGTGGGGGGGGGGTTTAAACACACCCCTTCAAATTTGGCCAATGATCAGATTCCATTATGATAGAACTTATGTATGATAAAAATCCCATCCCATATACGTTCTAGATTTATAGTCTTCTATCATAGAATCATTGGAGTTTTGAGCGCTTACACAAGTTCTACATGGAGGAATTAATGGTGGTGAATCTTTTTGTTGAAGGTTTCTACAATTCAATTTTGATGGACTTTAAGGTTGTTTAACATATGAAACTTGTTATCATCGAGTAGATATAATTTTTTCATGAAATTTTTTGATATGTTTTCATCAAATAATTATACATAATTTCATGTTCATAATGAAGTTATCTCGACTTCTATGGGTATTACTTATTCGGTCTCTTAAAAAATGAGTATTGTGTTTCTTGTGTAGCTATACAGGTTGGGGTTCAATAGGGTGATAAAGTGTGGATGAACTTTTTTCCATGACTTGTTATCCCTTTTCACCATATTCTAGAGTGTATTTGAAAGAGTCTTATTAAGGATATATATCTATCAATTTTTTCCTAAATTAATTCAAGATGAGTGATTGAAATTAATACTATATTCCAGGTACAACTTCTTCAAATCTATTGAACATAAATTGATGTCATTTTCCATTAATTTTCTCTAAGGGACCCTGAACCTTTTGATGATATAGATATAGTTGATCTTCTAGTAGTGGTAATGGTATATGGACCCACAACATCCATACATCAAATGTTGAAAGCATGAGATAGGGTGTTACCTATTAATCGGTTATCCTCTTTTCATTCATACCAAAAGAACTACATTGGAGGATTTATGGCCAAATTTAGAATTCTATTATGGGGTTACGGAATCTAATAAGAGTTTTGGGAAGTTATTTTCCAAACCAAAAGGATTTGAGAGTGTATGGAAATGAGAGTAATGAGTGCCTTTCTATAGGAGAGGGGAGTAGCACCCTAAGAAAGTATTAAAATATTAAATTAATAAAAATTAACGATTTAATTAAAATTTATCCCACCTGAGATATGTAAAATATAAAATTTGAATATTTATAAATCATTTAATCAAATAATTTTTAGATATGTATTGTGTTTATTTAAAACCTTATTTTTCTGTTTATACTTAATTGTATTATTTTAATTTTAATTGGGGTAAGAACATTTTAATTATTAAGTGGCTATTAATTTTTCTTATATGGGTCACATTTCCCTAACTGGACACTTAATAATCCTATAGACCATATCATAATAAATTTGCAGTTTTAAAATATTTTTATGATTTTCAAATAATTTAGTCAATTAGCATTTTAATAAAATATACATTATGTAAATTTTTACTCTATTCACTGTATTGAATTTAAATAAAATCTAAAAAGAAAGATAACATAGAAAATATCATTAAATAGTCTTATAACATGACATTTTTGCATATAAAAATCATTTATTACATAAATTTTACCATATAATATTTATTTTAATATTTATAATATCATTTATTTGATTCCTTCATTAATAAAGAAGTCACTACATCATCATTATATAATAAATAAATTTAATTATTTAATGCCTAAAAAGTATAAATAAAATTCCATGATATAATAAATCATTCTATATTTATAATTAAAACCTGTAGTCTATTTGGTCACATTTATAAACCCATGTCTAATGTATTTTATTAATAAGCTATATGAATATAATATATCTTTTGTTACTTTAAATTAAAAGTCATAAGTGTCATAATCAAACCCATGTGGTGTAATAAAAAAATATTTTTGTCCCAAGTGTTTTCACGGTCACAAAAATCACATCCAATATTATTATGACACTTTTTAGAGTAGTTTTATATTATTATAATATTTTTTACCCTTATTTACATGATTTACCCTTTACCCGTGGTAAATAAAAATAATTACTAGATTTACAAATCATAATATCCAAAACTAAAAGTGGTTATTTTCAAAATTTGGATCCTCTGATTACAAATATAGAATCAATCCTTCCAAATTAAAAACATATAATTATAATATATTAATTTAAAAATAATCCACATTGTCAAAATGAGAATGCATGTTTATTAAAAGTAGAAACCATCAATAGATTGGAATTTTTATGTCAAATTTCAATGTGAAAATACTTCATGTGAACAAAATTGGATTAAATGATAAAAACATAATCTAATTATACATTAAAACTAATTAAAATTATAATATATTACTATAAATAAATTGGATGAAAAATTTGTTTTGAATCAAAATGCAATATTTTTTACTATTCATTAAAATATGAAAGTTTTCATAAAAACACCAAAAGTTTGTCAAAAATAAAATTTTATGTACCAAATATAAATTAATTTTATTTTTAAATTTAACATATAAAAGTGTCAAATTTTTTTATTTAAAATGGGTTTTCCATTAATAGGTGTTAAAACTGTATTTTTTTAAAATAATTCTTTTATCTTAACAATTGAATTTTCTCTTATATAATGTCTATCAAATTTATAAGATTAATCCTAAAATTATATGGAAGATATAAAATAAATTTTTTTAGAACTATTCATATGTTCATAATTAATGGCTATGTAATATATTATATTAAATAATAATATTTTATTAACATATTGTTGTTCGGTAAAACTGGGCATTGCGTGTAACGCAATACCACTCATTGTTGTCTTTAGTATAAGAGTAACATGGTTTTGTGTTAAAATAAAGAATGAAAAAATATTAAATTTACATAGAAATTAAAATATTATAATGTCTTGGGGTGTTACCAATATAAACACCAATATTATGACATTTTTTCAAATGATCCAAACAATAGATACTCAATGTTGAAAATCAAATAAATTCATATAGAAAATGACCATTTATGAATAGTATGTATGAAACTAGATATTTTAATGGTTCGTAATAAAGTTATTAATATATATACATTTATAATAAAGGAATTTTAATTACATTCATTGATGGTAGGATAGTTGGTCATGGCTTTTCATCTAAAATTTCTCACTTTGTGACATGTTTTATATTATGCTCTTAATTTTGTTTAGGTGGTGTTTTCCATCTCAATTTTCATTCTTGGGAACTTATGTTATATTCAGCCCAAATTATTTGTGTGTGATTCATAAATTAATGTTGAAGAATTTTTAAGATATTAATCATAAAAATAATGGATTTAGAAGTCTATATGGTTTCCCTCCCCCACATTGAATTGATTCAAGAGTTACTCTAACCGTTAAAGAACTCAATTTTTTCAAAGGTGGAAAGACCATCCCATGTTTTTTAAAAGTAATCATATGTGTACATTTCAATAAATAACACCCCTATAGATATTTATTAGTGGATGAGGTTTTTTTATATATTATACTATGAGTAATCTCCTTGAATGTTGTTACATGAACATTGTATCAATCATCACTCTGATGCACAACTATTCGACCTAAGACTACACACCAAGCTTGACCCTCGTGGGGGATATTATTTGGAACATTCACATGAAATTTATAAGAAATTAAGGAATATTTTTCAAGCAATTGCATTCATATGATACCAACATAATCTATTGAATCTCATTACCACCTTCCATGTATAACCCAAAAATTTCTATGTATCGTTGCCACTATATTTCATTGATAAGGCTATTTTATTTAACTTTAATGATACCCCATGGACTACATGTTGATTACAGAGTGATATCATAGACACCCACATTATTCATTTTAATGGGGAATTATTTTATTTATTTATTTATCATCATAATTATTACAACATATTTTTATTAAAATGTCCCTTAAGGAATGATTTTAATGGTATTCATTACTCTTTTGGTGAATTCATTATAGTTAATCGGGTGATAGGTGTGGCCTATAATTTTATATCACCACAATTCATCTATAGATCACATGAGATGAAACATTTTTCATTTTGGTTTATTCATATCCCCATGATAAGAATGTATCTTAAAATATGTCCTTGATAGGATGTTTTGATTTATGGATTTATGAATTTGTTTAGTATGAGATAAATAATTATTTTTATGATTCTTTTCATTTACCTGGATAAATATGGATTTCCTCTAGTTTTAGTTGAATATGGATTCATGTTGATCAAATGTTCTTACCATGCCACTTATGCCAGGTTAATGTTATGAACGATTCTGTTGTATATTATTCCATATTGATCATCTAAACTCACCCAAAAAATTTTCCATTACCCATGAAACCCACATGAGGATTGATTTTAATTTTATGGGATATGATTTAATGTGTATTTAAATTTTTTCTATATGTTCATGTTTTGTTTTATGGTTTGAAATGTATAGGATGCATGAATTTTGTCTTCTAGTAATAATAAACACTTTCATCACTTTAGAACTCCTATACTTTGTACCTATAGTGTAATATAACTATTGGATCTAGGTTTCAAGAGTTTTAGATGTCACAATTAACGTTGACATATTTTTAATAGCATCCAAGGTGAAAAAATATAGAAAAACCAAGTAAGATATCACATGTACTATGAGAACCCATCAGGAATCATAGGAACAGACTTGAAAACATAATAGTAATTTTAATTATCAACTCAATTTCATGACTTAATTATGTGAATTACATAGTGGAAAAATTGAGTCTAATGAGAGGAATAGGAACTGTATCAACAATTGAAATAAATGTAGGGATATTCCACCTAAACAACATATTAAATATAATATTTAGGCTTATTAATTAAAAACCATAATAGAGTCATTTAATCTGGTTATGATAAATAATCTCACCACAATGAGTGTCCATCTAATCCACAAATGCTGCAACTATTCTGGATCGCTTCATGTGATAAAATAATATTGGATTCAGTGTAACTACGAATCCATTGGTATCTAAAAATTGATAAAATATTTAGAAATGAAATTTACTTATTCAAGGAATATTATGGTGAAAAGGTCTTAAATGTTTTTTGACATCAAAAGGGATTGGAAAAAGCTCCCAATTAATTATTTGTTCCACCCCTAGTAGCCAACGATAATGAAATTATAGGTCAGTAGAACGACCAAGAGAAATATATTGATGATAAAGGTATAATAAGAATATTGGATATTCCCATTGTGCATAATTTCATTGATGTTTTTCTATAATAATTACATAGACATTTACTAGAGTATGAAGATGATTTCTCCATTAAGCTCATTTATGATTAAGGACAATATCAAAAACTTCTTATAGAATAGAACATGTGGCATTGGTGAAGCTTAAGAAAAATTTCCATGATTTTATTGAAAAGGGATTTATATACCCAATTATTTTTTCTTGTGCAACCCTTACTTTATTCCTAAAAATAAATATGGATCCATTATATTATTCATTTATTATAGGGTGATAATTTTGATCATTATAAATAATAATTATTCATTCCCATGCATTGATGACTTATTTGATTAACATCATCGAACCCAATAGTTTTCAAATATCAATATCTTCTATTATTTTCATCAGTTAAGGGTGTATAAGGTGGATATAATTAAGATGGAATTTCAGACAAGGAATGAACATTAAGAGTTTTATAATGTATTTTGGATGGAATAATGCATATTCAATATTTATGGATCTGATGAATAGTGTATTCAAATACTATCTTTAATTTTTTTGTATTAATTAAGGATATATTGATATACATTAAGAGTTACTAAAAGAATGAGAGTCACATGTAAAATATTTTAGTGTCCCCCAGAAAAAAGGGATTTTCTGATAAGTAAAGTAAGCTTGATTTTTAGATTTATTGAGAATCTATTATGGGCCATATTATCTCCCAAGATGTAAAATATATTATGCCATCAAATATAAAGGTACTAAAATAATATCCTGAACCAATAAACCTAATTAAGATCTAAAAATTACAGGGTATAGAATTTTTCTATCAGTATTTGGTCTAAGATTTCACCATCTAGATAACATATTAAAAAAACTAACACATAAAGGGGTTAAATTCACATGGTCAAGGGATTATAAAGAATATTTTAAAGATTTGATGAAAATATTTACTAATACACTGATTTTAACTCAATGAATAGGTAAGGAAGGATTTCTAATAAAAATCGATTCATAAAAGAAGGAACATGGTTGTGTCCCTATACAAAATGATAGAGTGATTTATTATGCATCAATGTAACTCAAAATTCATGAATAGAACTATCCAAATCATGACATTAAGCTAGAATCCATGTTCTTTTATTTGAAAATATTGAGACACTTCTTATATGGAGGAAGATTAAATATATAAATATAATGATGAAAGTTTTTTTAAGTATATATTTTATAATAATGATCTTAATTTGATGAAAATAAAATCCCTAGATCTCCATAGGGACTACAATTTATCAAAATACTATAACCATGGGAAGGAAAACAATGTGGTTGATACATTAATTAAGATGGAGTTTAGGGTTTTGACCCTAACTATTATTAACCATTTTAAAAATTATAGAGGTGAAGTATAGGTGGATATGGTTATTTCTAGGAATAGGGACCGGTCATTCCGTTTAAATGAAATTTATAGACCCTCCTTACTAAAAAAATAATGGAGAAGATTGAGAGATCTATCCATATTGATAATGATAGTAGATAAAGGATGAAGTACAATAGCTAACGTGATTTATGTAACCTCCTTTTATACCTATGTGGTAATGGGAAAATGTTGTAATGGAATTTTTCACTAGAATACCAATGATTTTAAGGAAAAGTGATGCTATATGGGTCTACATTGATAATCCTACTAAGTATGGTCATTTTATAGTGACAAAATAAGATCTACCATTGAGAATCTTTCCTAGATATATATCAATTCAATAGTAAATTGGCATTGGGAAACTTTATCGATTATATTGGATTGTGACCCTTGCTTTAAATAAAAAATCTAGAATACTCCTCAACGGTATCTCAATAATGAGATGCATTTAAGAACTACATATAATCTCCAGAATTATGGGAAGTTTTAGAGAACTGTCCATAATTTTGCGGACTTACTGAGATGATGATATTTAGATGCCCAATGAACTTGGGATCTCTATAGACATTTGGTGGAGTATAAATATAATAATAGAATCCTTTCAAGTATCTAGATAACATTGTATTAGGAATTGTATTGGAAGAGCTTCCATACATCGACATGATATAATGATTTTTTTGAAATAAATTTATTTTTTCCTATAACTCATCTAGGATAAAACTATTAATATATGAACCTTTCATTATTATATTAAAAAAATCATAAAGAGGAAAAAATATTTACCCTAATAATCGAAGGAATGAATAAAAATTTCAGGGTATCATTAATGAATTCTTTAATGTTTCTTTATGTAATGGAGTTAAATGATTTGGTAAAAATCTAATTTTAATCCCTATGTATATTGATCATTCTATGATATTAGAAATAATTGGGGCTATAGATTATAGATTTTCTCTGTTGATCATACTTTCTAATGTGAATGACATCATCCATGTTTCGTTGATGAGGAAATACTTAGTGGATCTGACACATGGTCTCACATATTAATGAATAGAGTGTTATACAGAATTGTCTTATAATAAAGACCCTATCTAGATTCTTGACACTATAGATGAAGTATTGTATAATTAGACAAATTTCATGTTGAATATCTTTTTGAGACATCATAAATTACAAGAGGAAACCAGCAATCTAGAAGATGGTGTACGTAAGGTCTATCAATTTTTTTCAATATCTAATATATACCCAAATATCAAGGATGAAATAATTTAATGGGGGAGAATGTAATACCTGAGACATTATAATTTCATGTAAATGATGCATCCAGATACTATACCACCAATGCCCATTTTAAAAATATTTTATTCACGAATTTATTTAAAACTTAAATTATAGAACTTGAAATCAAACAACATATTACATTTTTGAATTAATCATATCAAAATTATCATAGTATTATTTTTGTAATTGTTTTTCAAAAAAAGGCATGTTTTAGAAAAAAATAATGGTTTTTATGAAAAAATTAATTTTCATGACTATACCATTGTATTATATTTTCCATGAATTTTATAAATATAAATATATAATAAAATATAAATTTATTAACTATCATTATGAATTAAAAAATTAATTATGATTTTATAATAACTAAGGAAGAGATTTTTATAACTAATGAAAATGTTAAGTTAAAATAAAAAATACATTTTATTGTTTTCATTAAATCAAATATATTTAACAGTGAATCATTTTTTGATGCATTTAAAGCCTCATAAAATTTATTTTTTAATAATAAATTAATTAATTACATGAAAATTAGTATTCAAGAAAATATTTTATTTTATTTAAAGGTAAATCTTAGAAAGGTTATTTTTATAAAAAAATTTACATGATTAGTTTATTTATTTTAACATTTAACACCATTATAATTTTTTTAATAAATTTTTTTCAAAATATGAAATTATAATTAAAATTATATAATATGTTTAAATTTAATATTTTTAACTAAATTAATTTCAAAGGTTAGAAATTAATTAAAAAGGTAATATTATGTTAAGGTAAATTTTAAGATGTTTTAACAAAACCCTTGAAATAGTCAACTTTTCATAAAAAAGTTGTATATGTGATTTTCAACCGAAAATAATTTTCCTCTCCAAAAGTTTTAATTTTTTTCTCAATTAGTTGAATAGAAACCATACATCATTCAGAATGTATGGGTTTCGTCAAAATGTACCCTTCTCATCACATATAAAAAGTTAACAATCTTAAAAAATCAAGACTCCT
Source organism: Viscum album (assembly GCA_963277665.1). Classification (NCBI taxonomy): domain Eukaryota; kingdom Viridiplantae; phylum Streptophyta; class Magnoliopsida; order Santalales; family Viscaceae; genus Viscum; species Viscum album. The sequence continues at coordinate 1,072,805,233 of OY728164.1, forward strand.
CTCTCATTGAAATGTCTATTTAAAATTATTCCATTTGATCTACCTAGATTCGTATCCCATTTTCAAAAATCTTATAGTAAATATTAATCTTCATATGGAATTCATTTCAGAGGAAATTTCCAAGGATAATTCAAATCCATGATGTGAGTATTTCCAACAATATTTTTTTTCCTAATTATCTTATTTAAAATGAATTCTAGATATAATAATATAATTATATTACTATCATTTATTTAAATTCATTTTTCAATAACAAGGTTATTATCACTATTTATTCAAATACACCATCTATTAAAAAAACAATATTTTTGTGTGCACGTTGTGTGGACATTTACATCAATGATGTAGTGTATTTTATTTTCATTCATAATTTAAAAATCATGGATATATGAAACATATTGAATTATAATTATGAATTTAATGACATCCATGAGGTTATGGTATTTAAAATTAATGATCCTATTAATTCCATGACCAGAAAAATAGTTATTCTAATCATCGTTAATAATCAATCTAAGAGGATGATAATTTAATAAAATTGTGTATTGTTTTATTTCCCATTACTTCTTCTTATAATTAATTATAAATTTTTAATTTTATAATAAATAATAAATCAATAATATTTTTGGTATTATGTTATAATTTTTTTAAAATAAAATAACATGTTAATTATTCATTAGATTAGTCTATGTTAATATTTGGGTTGTTTTATACACCAACAAGATCTGTATTATGAATTTTTATCATGAATGAAGATAGAAAAAATTACGTCTATAATATGATATATATTAGTAAATAAATTTTCATTTTTTTCTTGATATATTATATAAACATATAATTCATTAATTAATAAAACAAACATCCATCATAAAGAATATTGAAAATGAGATTATTATCTATTTTATTTTTAAAAATAAATACTAAACCAATTATTAATGGAATTAAAAACATCATAGGTTATTGTAAATAATTCCAAATAGTAAATTTATTGAACAAGTAATAATTAAAATTTGAATAATAATGAATACGAATAATGTAATTATGAAACATTTAAAAATTATCAAAAATATTAACACCCAATGTGGAAAATAAAAAATAATTAATTTCAATAATGAAAATTTATGATGAATTTGAATAAAAGTGGAAATTAGTACGTTTTTTTACTAATTTATTTTGATTTTTATTTTATGATACAGTATTTTATAGAATATCTGTAGTTGTTAAGACAATAGGTAGGGTTTATTTCTCAACTTCTTCTCTTTTAGAAATGTTTTGAATTGTGAACCAATATTCCAATGTATGGCGTATATATTACCTATTAGATAATTTATATCATGAAATATATTTATTATTAGTATTTTATCATCAATTTCACACCATATCTTTTAAGATGGTATAATTGAATTATTAACCCTGACAAATGTTGGGTTTCCTGTCCTAATTTTCATTCATTGGGACTCGTGTGATATTCACCGCCTATTTCGTTATATACAGTGGATAAATTTAAATGTAATGTTTTTTAAAAAATTATTCATAACTTTTATTTGATTAACAATTATATATTTTTATCCCTCCCTCATGTTATATTTATTCACGAGTAACCAACCCATTTAAGAATATAAAATTTTCCATGGTGGAAAGACCATCCCATATTTTGGTAAAGTAATTATATTTGTATTTTCATAAAAAATTAAGCCTAATATAGATACGAGAATATTTATGTGGACGTGGAACTGTTTCACATTGGTGTAATCCCTAAAAAAATATCTGGTTGAGAATTGAATCAAAACATCACACTGATCCTTGATTTATAAAACTAACACTAGACATCTGTATAGACACTAATATGGGATATGATTTTGAATACTAAAACACACATTGTGAATAGTAATGAAGGATTTTCCCTGCCATTACCATAGTCTCATACCAATGAAAACTACTGAATTTAGTTAACATCTTCCCTGAATAACACAAAATATTATAATTACCATCTCTAATATATTTCCTTGATAATGTTACTTTGTATCACTTTAATGTTACCCCACATATTTCCATTGGATTAATGGTCTATCTCATAGACATCAATATTATTAAATTGAATGGGAATTATATGATTTCCATATCTCTCATTATATGGAAAACCATGTTTTAAACAATAATGGGTTCCTTATGATATGTTATGAAATTTATTGATAAATGTAATGGTGATTTTTCTAGATATAATTAGGTGATGGGTAGTCCTAGAATTATAAATCCAATTGATGCATCAATAGGTCACATGGAAAAATATTGGTTGGGTTTTGATGTGTACCACTTCCCATGATAAGAAAGTGTCTTGGAATAGGGCCTTGAGCAAATGTTATGATGTCTAGAAGTATACATTCTATTAGTATAAGATCAATTGTGACTATTATACATGGTTTAATTTATATTCATGGATATGTATTTCCCTAACATTAAATTCATTATAGATTCATGTGATTTTATAATTATTTCATTGTCAGTTATGCAACAATTTTACCATGTACGAATTTATTTTATGTTACTAATTACTATAAATTTGAGATCAAACAATTTTTTTCCATTACCAAGGAAACCTTGAGGAGGAATATAAGTAATTTTATGGGATATGATGGAAGGTCTAGTCATGTTTCTACTATAAGATCATGTAGTATCTTATGTTTTGATATTTTTAGTATATATATATATATATGGTCATTAAAGCATACTAAACTATTCGAACCATAAAGAATGCTTTTACATTTTACCAATAATTACAAATAACTACCAGATCTATGTTTATAGAGGAAATTATGTTACACTAATATTTTTTAAATGAGATTTTGTTTCATTAAATATGTCCTTCAAACTGGTCTTGTGAGATGGTTATGAACAACTAAAAATATTGTTTCATATAGCTGATATTCTACAAGTATGCATTTTTTTTCATTTTTACAAGGTAGATGGTAAAAGGCAGCTAATTGTAATTCTGTATAAATAAAATTATTTATATATATATGAAGTAATTATTGTTTCATGTTGTAATTTTAATGATAGATTTGGCGGTGAAAGATAAGGAAAATTATTATAGATTGATTAGGTCATATATTGTGAATTACTTCATAAAAATGGATGAATTAGTTCTTTTCCATCAATAAATTGGATGAAAAATGTGAGGGATGGATATAAATGGAGAATAATGGGTAGGGGAAAATGGAAATCTAGAATTAGAGTTTCTTTAAATGGGTGGTGGGAGCCTCCTTTTATATCTGAGGAGAGTGGGATTTATTGTTATAATGTAAATTGAAAAGGCACTACTCAAGGGTCAAATGTATCAAATAATGGATATTAATGTATTTTTGGAAGGTTTAAGGGAGATAAATCATCAAATATATATTTTCAAAAAAAATTTGTATTTTACTCTATGATTTTTCACTTTTACAATTTTCAGGTAACTAATTTTTACTTATATAATTTACTTTTAACAAATAAAAATAAACTGGTTTTTCTCATAACATGTTCCTATGTATGTAAAATATGAAATGATGTTTTCAAATGAAATCTATATGGCTTGTAAAAATTAATTTTCTGTCAGCACGCATTACACGTAATAAACATTTTATGAAAAAATTGTTTGTTTTAAACATGAAAATTAGTATTTTGTAAAAAAAATCAATGTATTATATTTTTCTACATAAATTTTGTTTATTATTAATCAAATATATGTTATTTTGATGTAAAAAATCCAAAACAATATTTCACTTTTTAGACACTAAGATAAAAGTAATAGATCAAAAAAAGTTTTTATTAATGTAAAATATCACTACTCTTTCATAAATGTAAAATATGGGTGTTATAAATTTACAATTATATATTTAAAATATTATAAAAAAATTATAAAAATATTAATTTAATATTAAAACGTTTCATAAATTTTTAAATCATTTATTTATAATGACATTATCATAAAATTGAATGTTATTGAGAAATTGTTATATTCACTATTAAACCAAATTCCAACAAATTAAAAAAATATAAATTCGTCATAATATAATTTGGATACTATAAATTATATAATAAAATTATACCATGAAATTAAAATTCTAAAATCTATAACTATATAATGTATATATAAATTCTAAATATAATAAACATTATTTTAAATGATGATTGTAATTAATCAAATTTTATTTTAATTTATATTTAAATAAGTGTTTATGTATTATTTTGAAATATTAAATATTATAAAAATCATCATATAAAAGTTATAATTTTAATTGATTAGGTAAAATACATTTAACATTGAAATAGTACCTTAAAAAATTTCCATTTTACAATTTAATAGTTTTAATCATATTTCATTGATTTCAAAGAAATTAAACATTAAATATAATCAATCAATAAATCATTTTATAAAAATAATAACAACAGGTAAATAATTTACATATTTTTTTAAAAAAATTATATTTATTTACATTACGATTTATTATAATGGTAACTTTTTATTTATATTTCAATACATTTTCCCATTTTTAAGATGGTTTATCATATTTTATGTTAGTTTAGTGTTCTATGTTTTGGTATCTAGTAACATATTATTTTATTAATTGAAAATGTATTCTAAAATATTTCTGTGCTATGTGCAAGTTCTTAGAAGATAACATTGATAACAAAATAAGGGTTTCTTAACTTCACATAACAGTGTCTGTAAATTGAAACTTTTATATAGAAAACTCACAATTCTAGTTATAGCTACAAAATCTGGTGCCCGATTGCCATGTGATTGATTGATTCACCTCAAAAATAATATATATATATCATAATCCATATGTTTGAAAACAATCAGTGCTTTATTGCTTAGTTTTTACATGGTTATATCTTTTTAAAGGTATATACTATTGTGTGCCTTGGAAGAAAAAGTAAAAATCCTCTAAAAACACGTATCAGGGTAGTGGAATTATCTATTCAAATGATGTCTTATTTCCTTGAAATTTGAGTAAAAACTGTATATTTAATTTTGAAATTTAAGAACAGATGAATCATCAATCAAAATGAAGGTTTTCCCATTATTAATATAAATGAGTTTTTTATATTTTAAACACTACGATATGTGTAGAAAAATTGAAACTAGTAAAATGAAAATATATTTCCCTAAAACAATTGGAAAACCCATACATATAATTTGGAAATGTAGTAACCAAAGGCACATCATTCCGAATGACGGTTTTCCCATTATAGACATAAACACGTTTGTAGTGTTTTAAAACACATAAATGTATGTGAGACGGTGAAAACAAAAAAAAATGGGTCATATTGTCCTTAAATAATAGACAAAATATAATGTGTTTAATTGTTAAATGTTGGATCCAGCAAAACGTCATTCTGAACGATGGTTTTCTTGTTATTTCTGCAAGTTCATTTTTAGTGTTTTAAAACACTAAAGTGTTTGTGGAACGGTAAAAACCAGTCAAAAAATGTTGGATTATCTTGAAATAAAAGGATGAACACAATAGATTTAATTTGGAAAAATAGGAATCGACGATATGGTATTCTGAATGATATTTTTCCCATTTTAGTTTTAAACGCATTTTAGTTTTCAAAAACACTAAATCATGAAGAGAATAATAAAAACCAGAATAATTACATCATATTGACATGAAATTAGGGGGAATATATCATAGTTTTAAATTTTAAATTTATGAATTGACATCTCATCATTACAAGTGTCTTTTTCCCTCAATGTACGTAAAAGTGTTTCTAGTGAATTAGAACACTAAATCGTGTCTAGAACAGTCAAAATGAAGAAAAAAATATTTAATTGTCCTAAAATTTGAGAGAAATGACAATATATTTAGTTGTGAAATTTGGATACCAGTGGAACATCATTCTAACTAACAGTCTTCCTTTTATTGTTGTAAATGACTTCCATTGTTTTAAAACATGAAAACATGCATGGAATGTTCAAAAATGGAAAAAATTCTATCACATAGTCCTAAAATCAACAGAAAATTACTATATATTTTATTATGATATTTTAGAAATGGCGGGACATAATTTTGAATGATTGTTTTCCCATTTGGGAAGTTAATACATTTTTAGGGTTTTAAACACTAAAATGTGTTTAGAATGGTCAAAACCAAGAAAACAACATCATATTGAATTGAAATCATTGGAAAACTACCATATCATTAATTATGTAATATAGTAATTGGAGTTACATCATTTCAAATAACGATATTCATGTTATAGATGTAAATTTTTTTTAATGCTTTAAACCACTAAAACATGAATGAAATGGTCAAAACTAGGAAGAGAATGTTGTTTTGTCCTGAAATAAGTGAAAACCTATAATATATTTTATTTTGAAATATAGGAACAGATGATACATCATTAAGAGTGACGATTTAACAATTATTTATATAAAATAATTTTAATGTGTTTTAAAACAATAAAATGTTCATGAAACAGTTAAAAATAGAAAAATTATAGTGAATTATCTAGTGATAAGGGAAAATCAATCATATATTTAATAGCGAAATTTATGAACTCACATCATATCATTCAGAATTAAAATTTTCCCATTATAATAGTGATCAGGTTTTTAGTATTTTAAAACACTAAAACATGCCTGGATTGGTCAAAACCAAACGCACAATGTCTGATTTCTTGAAATCATGACACGACTACCATAGATTTAATTTCGAAATTTAGGAACCAATGACACAACATTCTAAATGATGGTTTCTCTTTATGGCCATAAAAGCATATTTAGTGTCTTAATACACTAAAACATGCATTGAGTGATCTAGTTGGACAGAGTGGACACTCAAGAGGGGGTGAATTGAGTTCCAATTTACATTTCTGTTAAAAAAATTATGATTAAAATCCCCCAAATTAAATAAAAATTAAACTGTACTGAATTTATAAAGATTGTATGTTTTCAATTTGTTTCTCAAGAGATTGATTATTTCTCATTTAACTCAATCTGAAGATTAATTAACTTTTGAAACTAACATAATGGCTAAAAGAGTTATAAACACATACTAGTTTAAATATCAGAGAAACCTTAAAATAGATTTATATTTAATGTACTTAGCAGCTGAATGTAAGATATAGTTTAAATCAAAATAAACAAGCACATCATGTTTAACAAATATGTTCAGTCTCAAGATGAGACTCATTCCTCTAAAATAGTTTATATAAACATTTATCCACACCCTGGGTTGGGTTAAACAATAGTACACAGACTGTCTAGGTTCTAAGACCTCTACCACAGTTCTTTGAGGGGAAAACAAAACAATAACACACAGGCTATCCAGGTCACACTTGTCACGACCCGCCCTCGGGGTCCGTGCCGTGACTACCCCAAGCCCGCCTTCCATAGGCCAGGGGCTGGCGACTAGCACCAAGGCGTAAATCCCAGAAAAAGGGAAGGCATTGCCTTTGTAAAGTAAACAAACACCACAGAGTAAGCAAGCGGAAGTAAAACACTAAGTACAAAAGAAGAGCTGAAAAGTAAAAAGGGGCCGGAAATACAAGCCCAACTGTAAAGTACAACTCGAAAGGGAAAACAGTGACTGAAAAGTAAAGCTGCTATGCTGAGATGTCCACTGGAAATCCCACCTGAAGGGTGGGTACAGATAGCTCCTCTGCTCTCCGGGTCCCGCCATCCGCTCCGAGTATGTCCCGCCCAGTGGTCCACCTCCGGGTACCGCCTCGTCGTATAGTCCACCTCCAAGTACCGTCAAGTCCTCGAACCTTCGGCTTCTGTCAGCTCTGTCCGTCGTCTGCAACCAACACAACGAGGTGCGGGCATAGCCCGTGCAGGGGTGAGTATAACGATACTCAGTAGGGACCCCGAGACCCTCAAGGTCTCACTAAAACCAACAAGGATAAACACAAGAAGATCTCAACAGATAAACCCTACTTAGGTATATGCCCATACATATACCTAAGTTATCAAGTAACCCATCTCAATCATGAGGAAACACAAGGATTATGAAAACGACGGATAACCACTACCCGGGTATATGCCCATACATATACCAAAGTTAGCAAGTGACCCATCTCAATCATGAAGTAAACACAAGGTCAAAAGTCTCAGCTCAAACCAGGATTTTCATTATCGAAACCGTAACTGCTGAAGAGCTCCGTCTCTAGAGTGTACAGTGGTCCTGTCACGACTCCGAGGCCGCCGCTCACTAACCTAAGACTGCTGAGGTACTCCTCCTGTCGAGTACTGCGGGTTTGCGGCCAACTACCTGGCGCTCCGTCCGCTGAGGGTCTATCGCCAAATACCGGGCGCTCGCCCAAATAGCCTACTGAGGTACTCCTCCTGTCGAGTACCGCGGGTTTGCTGCCAACTATCAGGCGCTCCGTCCGCCGTGGGTCTGCTGCCAACTACTGAGCGCTCCGTCCACTGGGCTAGTCGACTCACTCCAAGTCGAGTCGGTCAAGCAGTCGTCAGGTCTCAGTCATCTACACGGTCTCCGAACTCTGTACGCTCGTCTCCGGGAGGGTCCGCTCCACGAGCTACTGGTCGATACTCCAAGTATCACAAAGTCCCACGAAGAAGTGTCTCAAAAGTCCGTCTCGTCACAGGGGTCTCAACGCAACAGACGGCGCGTCAATCAGACGCCCGGTCTGTGAGTTATTAGCCTTTTCGTCCCAGGGGCCCGGTTGGTTTCGAGAGCGAAACCAATCCTGGCCGTATCTCAACTGTACCCCGAACTCCCATAGGGTAAACTCAAAGGGACCGTTACTCAACGTAACCACCAACGCCGCTGAGGCTCGTCAAGCGGTCGTCCTGTCTGTAAGATATCACCTTTTCCGTTCCAGGGGCCCGGTTGGATTTCGAGTACAATCCAACCCGGCCAAACTCCGACTGCAACCAAAACTCGGGCGGAAAATGTCAAAAGTTCCGTCTCATCAAGAGGAAGTCAACGAAACAGACGGCGCGTCAATCGGACGCCCGGTCTGTGAGTTATTGGCTTTTTCGTCTCCGGGGCCCGGTTGGTTTTTAAGGCAAAACCAACCCGACCGTACTCCACCTGCGTCCAAACCTCGGGCGGAGTATGCCAAAAGATCCTTCTCATTAAGAGGAACGCAACGCGACTGACGGCGCGTCAATCGGACGTTCGTGGCTCAAGATATGAGTGTTTCCGCTCCGAAGGCCCGGTTGGTTCCGTGAACGAACCAACCCGGCCGAACTCAAAGTAATCCGAAACCTTGAGTGCGATATACCGAAACGACCGTCTCGATCCAAGGATCGCGTTGCCGCTGACGGTTCGTCGATCGGAGGTCCGAGGCTCAAGTTATGGGGAAAAAACCAATTCTGGTTCGAAACGGGGGGGTCCGGGTCCGGGCCGACCCGGCCCGACCCCCCCCCCCCCCCCCCGGGGGGCGGCGCGGCGGTGGCACGGCGGCCGGCGGCGGCGGCGGCGCGGCAACGGCGGCGCGGCGGCGGCGGCACGGCGGCGCGGCGGCGGGCCGCGGGGGCGGCGGCGGCGGGCCGCGGTGGCGGCAGCGGCGGGCCGCGGCGCACGCGGGGGCTAAGCCCCGCGGTTTCGGACAAGGCGGCACGGCCTTGTGCCGTGCCTTTGCAAACAAACGGCCCCCCACGTGGGGGCCGATTTTAAAAAAAAACCGGGGGGCTGTTGCCCCCCCCCCCCCTTACATGGAACCGCCCCCCTCATTATGAGGGGGGGTTTTAAAGAACCGGCCGGGGAATTAAATTCCCCGGTTTTAAGTCATCCGGCCGGCCAGCTGGCCGGCCGGTTTTTACCAACGGGACCGGAAATTCCGGTCCCGCCTTTGACTTCCGACGCCGGTGGCCCGGCCGCCGGTCTCCTCTTCCGCCGCGGCCCGGAACCGGCCGCGGTCTTCTCGTCCCGCCGCGGCCCGGAACCGGCCACGGTCTTCTCGTCCCGCCGCGGCCCGGAACCGGCCGCGGTGTTCGTCGTCCGGCGCGGTGCGACGGCACCGCGCCCCTTTCGCCGTGCCATGAATCCTTTCAACGCGGCGCGACGACGTCGCGTTCTTGAAGATTCTCCTCGGCGTAGCGCGACGGCGTTGCGTAAATTATAAGCACGATCATCCGCGTGGTGCGACGGCACCACGCCACTTGCTTCCACCGCAAGAATTAAACAAGAACGATGGAGGGGGTTCGGCCGTGTTCGTGCGGTCCGGCCCCCTCACGTTAAAATAATAACGCAACTTTAAATAATCAACATCCTCACGTTAGTCATACGAACCACGAGCAAGAATGAGATAATTAAATATTAAACAACATCCCCTACCTCGGGTTTAAGATTCGAAGAATCGTCTACGTCCCGCGGAAGACGGCATCGCGGAGGTTGGGCGTCGCGGTCGTCGTTCGTCAAATCCGTTGACGAAGTGTTATGCCCGAAGAGACACGACGTTGGCGGATCTTCGTTTGCCGACGAAGAAGGTCCGAGGAGGAAGAAGAGATCCGAAGATACCAGGTCGCCGAGTCGATGATCCTTGACGAAGTGTTGTCGTTCTTCGTTGAGGATGAAGACGTTCTTCGCCGGAGAAGATGAAGAGGAGCTCTCAAAAAGACAAACAAAGAACTCAAAATAAAATAAGACTACCTCTTATTTTATTAACACAACACAAAAGAATTTCAAAGTTTGAAATTCAAAAAGACTTAACTCCCACAATTAATTAAGAGTAACTTAAGCCAATTAATTAGGGGTTAAGTATGTTGAGAGAATTTGAAAAGGTTAGGGGTTCGTGTGGGCCCCACCACACTTAATCCTCCCAAGGGAGGTTAAGTGGGTGTGTGTCCCACTTCCAACCACCTTTGAAAAGGATTTAACAAGTTGTAATAAAATTGTTCTTCACAATTTTATTTAACTCAAACTAAAAACCCCAAAACGTAACTTTCAACCCGCAACAAACGCAACTCCCGAAAAGGTCTATTTAAGCGAATATCGGCGCTGCGAGTTCATCGGTGCCCTCAGATTTCAATTCCGAGCACCGGATCAAAAGTTAGGAATTCCCGCTCGTTCGTTCACTGAACGTACCCGAGCCAAACTTCGGAAATTAATTCCGGGCACTCCGGACCTCGGAATCAGGTGCCGTCTGAAACCGCGCTCTTGTAAAATTCTAAAGAAAATTAAGAAAAAAATTTCCCTTGAATTTTACGGGTCTTTACATTACTCCCACCTCAGGGCTTTACGTCCCCGTAAAGATACAACAAAAACTAGGGAAACAAAAGAGGGTACTGAGCACGCATCTGAGCCTCCCGCTCCCATGTGCTCTCCTGGAGATTCCCGTGCCGCCATCTGTTGCGCACAAGAGGAATCGATCGCCCATGTAGGACCCGCTCCTGTCGATCCACTATCTTCACCGGGACCTCCGTAAAAGTCGCCCCATTGTCAACGTCAAGCTCCCCATGGTCAAAGATGTGCGTCGGGTCGTGCACGTATCTCCTCAGCTGGGATACGTGGAAGACGTCATGCACCCGGTGCAACTGAGGTAGTAGAGCCAGGCGATAAGCCACCTCGCCAACCCTACTGAGGACTTGGAAGGGTCCGATGAAGCGCGGAGATAACTTGTCGCCTCGGCCAAATCTCCGAATACCACGTCGAGGTGAGACCCGCAAGAAGACGAGGTCACCATCCTCGAACTCTAGTGGCCTCCGCCTCCTGTCAGCGTATGACTTCTGCCGGCTCTGAGCTGTCCTCATCCGCTCCTGGATGACATGGACCTCTTCTGACATGGCACGGACCATCTCTGGTCCCACAAGAGCTGCAAGATTTCTTCTTTGCCGATAAGAGAAACCTGGTCTCATCCCCTGGATGAACCACATTCTTTGCCTAAAACAGTCAATCCTAACATGGATGATACTAATCCATACCAAGGATGACGTCGTAAGGCCTCGACGCTACTACTAAGAGATCCAACCGTTACTCTCGCCTCCAAGGGTTGAGTCACACTGTCGGCATCAGTGTGTGGTAACTGGGTCTCCTCCAGTAGATATCTCACAAGTGAGGGTCAAGTCAACGGTCAACTGGAACCTCTTAGTAACATCACAAAAGAGGACAGGAAATAAAACATCACAAAAGTATGCGTCTTTTATTATTGCAGCTCATAATACAAGACGCTACATAAAAGCAACATCAACATGGAACTAGAAGTACAAAAGACGTATCCACTAGTTCCTCCCCTGTCCACCTGCTTCCAGAGCTCCAGCATCTGTCGCTGCCTCAACCCCGGTGGCTCCCTCCAAGCCTGCGGATCGAGGAGTCGGACAGTCACGTGCCAGGTGACCCTTTCCGCGGCATGAGTAACACAACCTGCTCCTTGCACGGCTAGCTCTGTTCCCACTCCGGGTGCCCTGCACCACTGGTCCTAAAACCCGAGATCGCCCAACTGCTGGTCTGGTCCTCCTGGACCTCTGCATCATCTGTCTACTGCCCACAGATGACTCGGCTTCTGATTGAAAAACACGCGGTAAAGGCAGAATCTCCTGTACACGCTCGGGGTGTAGAGATACTGGCACAAACTCCACCCTGAAGAAGGTCTCGAAGTCTTCCCATGCGAAGTTCATCTCATCGCAAAACTGAAACAAGTGGCTCCACCACCTACCCGCTGCTGCGTGTAGTAGGCTCGCAGCGAGGATCACCATGAGGTCTGCTGGTGTCCTCACTAGCCTAAACACTCGTACCACTGCCTCCAGCCAGTCCTCTGCAGCCTGGGGATCCGTCTCCCCGCGAAACCTGGGCGGTCGCTGGCGCTGAAACTCATGCAGTGCGCTGAGGCGACGTGCATCGTCAGCGGCTGCTGCTGGAAGCATCGGGGGCTCGGCGGGTAGAGCTACCGCCGGTGCCACTGCTGACAAAGGGCCCTGCACCGAGGCCTCGTCGCTCAGTGGGCTGTCGTCACGTTCGATTCTCGGAACCCTAGCTGGCTGCCGTCGTGGGGCCATCCTGAAAGAAACAACGTAACACGATCAAACGATTAAACCTGGTGAGCTGACCTGGTTTGAGCTGTTTTAAGGGGAAAAACCTTTGGAAACACACACGCAATCAGTGTTTTCGTGCACAAAGTCGGAAATCAGTTGTCAGGGTCCTGGTGTATGGATACGTCGGCCGCCCGCACCAACACTGGACTCCCTGAACTGAAAACCACACTCGGTACCCTTAACACTATTGCTTCACAGAAAGAAAGATCAGAGTCTGCGGTAGAACCGAACTCCTCTGATACCAATTTGTCACGACCCGCCCTCGGGGTCCATGCCGTGACTACCCCAAGCCCGCCTTCCATAGGCCAGGGGCTGGCGACTAGCACCAAGGCGTAAATCCCAGAAAAAGGGAAGGCATTGCCTTTGTAAAGTAAACAAACACCACAGAGTAAGCAAGCGGAAGTAAAACACTAAGTACAAAAGAAGAGCTGAAAATTAAAAAGGGGCCGGAAATACAAGCCCAACTGTAAAGTACAACTCGAAAGGGAAAACAGCGACTGAAAAGTAAATCTGCTACGCTGAGATGTCCACTGGAAATCCCACCTGAAGGGTGGGTACAGATAGCTCCTCTGCTCTCCGGGTCCCGCCATCCGCTCCGAGTATGTCCCGCCCAGTGGTCCACCTCCGGGTACCGCCTCGTCGTATAGTCCACCTACAAGTACCGTCAAGTCCTCGAACCTTCGGCTTCTGTCAGCTCTGTCCGTCGTCTGCAACCAACACAACGAGGTGCGGGCATAGCCCGTGCAGGGGTGAGTATAACGATACTCAGTAGGGACCCCGAGACCCTCAAGGTCTCACTAAAACCAACATGGATAAACACAAGAAGATCTCAACAGATAAACCCTACTTAGGTATATGCCCATACATATACCTAAGTTATCAAGTAACTCATCTCAATCATGAGGAAACACAAGGATTGTGAAAACGACGGATAACCACTACCCGGGTATATGCCCATACATATACCAAAGTTAGCAAGTGACCCATCTCAATCATGAAGTAAACACAAGGTCAAAAGTCTCAGCTCAAACTAGGATTTTCATTATCGAAACCGTAACTGCTGAAGAGCTCCGTCTCTAGAGTGTACAGTGGTCCTGTCACGACTCCGAGGCCGCCGCTCACTAACCTAAGACTGCTGAGGTACTCCTCCTGTCGAGTACTGCGGGTTTGCGGCCAACTACCTGGCGCTCCGTCCGCTGAGGGTCTGTCGCCAAATACCGGGCGCTCGCCCAAATAGCCTACTGAGGTACTCCTCCTGTCGAGTACCGCGGGTTTGCTGCCAACTATCAGGCGCTCCGTCCGCCGTGGGTCTGCTGCCAACTACTGAGCGCTCCGTCCACTAGGCTAGTCGACTCACTCCAAGTCGAGTCGGTCAAGCAGTCGTCAGGTCTCAGTCATCTACACGGTCTCCGAACTCTGTACGCTCGTCTCCAGGAGGGTCCGCTCCACGAGCTACTGGTCGATACTCCAAGTATCACAAAGTCCCACGAAGAAGTGTCTCAAAAGCCCGTCTCGTCACAGGGGTCTCAACGCAACAGACGGCGCGTCAATCGGACGCCCGGTCTGTGAGTTATTAGCCTTTTCGTCCCAGGGGCCCGGTTGGTTTCGAGAGCGAAACCAATCCCGGCCGTATCTCAACTGTACCCTGAACTCCCATAGGGTAAACTCAAAGGGACCGTTACTCAACGTAACCACCAACGCCGCTGACGGCTCGTCAAGCGGTCGTCCTGTCTGTAAGATATCAGCTTTTCCGTTCCAGGGGCCCGGTTGGATTTCGAGTACAATCCAACCCGGCCAAACTCCGACTGCAACCAAAACTCGGGCGGAAAATGTCAAAAGTTCCGTCTCATCAAGAGGAAGTCAACGAAACAGACGGCGCGTCAATCGGACGCCCGGTCTGTGAGTTATTGGCTTTTTCGTCTCCGGGGCCCGGTTGGTTTTTAAGGCAAAACCAACCCGACCGTACTCCACCTGCGTCCAAACCTCGGGCGGAGTATGCCAAAAGATCCGTCTCATTAAGAGGAACGCAACGCGACTGACGGCGCGTCAATCGGACGTTCGTGGCTCAAGATATGAGCGTTTCCGCTCCGAAGGCCCGGTTGGTTCCGTGAACGAACCAACCCGGCCGAACTCAAAGTAATCCGAAACCTTGAGTGCGATATACCGAAACGACCGTCTCGATCCAAGGATCGCGTTGCCGCTGACGGTTCGTCGATCGGGGGTCCGAGGCTCAAGTTATGGGGCAAAAACCAATTCTGGTTTGAAACGGGGGGTCCGGGTCCGGGCCGACCCGGCCCGACCCCCCCCCCCCCCCCCCCCGGGGGCGGCGGCGGCGGGCCGCGGTGGCGGCGGCGGCGGGCCGCGGGGGCAGCGGCGGGCCGCGGCGCACGCGGGGGCTAAGCCCCGCGGTTTCGGACAAGGCGGCACGGCCTTGTGCCGTGCCTTTGCAAACAAACGGCCCCCCACGTGGGGGCCGATTTTAAAAAAAACCGGGGGGCTGTTGCCCCCCCCCCCTTACATGGAACCGCCCCCCTCATTATGAGGGGGGGTTTTAAAGAACCGGCCGGGGAATTAAATTCCCCGGTTTTAAGTCATCCGGCCGGCCAGCTGGCCGGCCGGTTTTTACCAACGGGACCGGAAATTCCGGTCCCGCCTTTGACTTCCGACGCCGGCGGCCCGACCGCCGGTCTCCTCTTCCGCCGCGGCCCGGAACCGGCCGCGGTCTTCTCGTCCCGCCGCGGCCCGGAACCGGCCGCGGTGTTCGTCGTCCGGCGCGGTGCGACGGCACCACGCCCCTTTCGCCGTGCCATGAATCCTTTCAACGCGGCGCGACGGCGTCGCGTTCTTGAAGATTCTCCTCGGTGTAGCGCGACGGCGTTGCGTAAATTATAAGCACGATCATCCGCGTGGTGTGACGGCACCACGCCACTTGCTTCCACCGCAAGAATTAAACAAGAACGATGGAGGGGGTTCGGCCGTGTTCGTGCGGTCCGGCCCCCTCACGTTAAAATAATAACGCAACTTTAAATAATCAACATCCTCACGTTAGTCATACGAACCACGAGCAAGAATGAGATAATTAAATATTAAACAACATCCCCTACCTCGGGTTTAAGATTCGAAGAATCGTCTACGTCCCGCGGAAGACGGCGTCGCGGAGGTCGGGCGTCGCGGTCGTCGTTCGTCAAATCCGTTGACGAAGTGTTATGCCCGAAGAGACACGACGTTGGCGGATCTTCATTTGCCGACGAAGAAGGTCCGAGGAGGAAGAAGAGATCCGAAGATACCGGGTCGCCGAGTCGATGATCCTTGACGAAGTGTTGTCGTTCTTCGTTGAGGATGAAGACGTTCTTCGCCGGAGAAGATGAAGAGAAGCTCTCAAAAAGACAAACAAAGAACTCAAAATAAAATAAGACTACCTCTTATTTTATTAACACAACACAAAAGAATTTCAAAGTTTGAAATTCAAAAAGACTTAACTCCCACAATTAATTAAGAGTAACTTAAGCCAATTAATTAGGGGTTAAGTATGTTGAGAGAATTTGAAAAGGTTAGGGGTTCGTGTGGGCCCCACCGCACTTAATCCTCCCAAGGGAGGTTAAGTGGGTGTGGGTCCCACTTCCAACCACCTTTGAAAAGGATTTAACAAGTTGTAATAAAATTGTTCTTCACATTTTTATTTAACTCAAACTAAAAACCCCAAAACGTAACTTTCAACCCGCAACAAACGCAACTCCCGAAAAGGTCTCTTTAAGCGAATATCGGCGCTGCGAGTTCATCGGTGCCCTCGGATTTCAATTCCGAGCACCGGATCAAAAGTTAGGAATTCCCGCTCGTTCGTTCACTGAACGTACCCGAGCCAAACTTCGGAAATTAATTCCGGGCACTCCGGACCTCGGAATCAGGTGCCGTCTGAAACCGCGCTCTTGTAAAATTCTAAAGAAAATTAAGAAAAAATTTCCCTTGAATTTTACGGGTCTTTACAACACTTGATCTCTACCACAATTCACAGTGGGAAAAATGATTCAGAAGGTTTTAGTGAGGATTTTAGATGTCATCCAGTAATGCTCAGTAGTCATTGTGTCAACACATATCACACACTGCTCAAAATGTAAATAAATGAAACACAATAGAAATTATCTAATAGATATGAGTATTGAATGATCTATGTGTTTTGAGTGAAGCTCTGGACTCCTTGGATTGATGAAAATGAATCTTTAAGTCCTTCTCTAGTTTTTTTCTGAGAAACAGAGTGTTGTAGTTCTGTTACTTGACTTCAAGGTATTGGTGTTTTTCTTGGGATTACAGTTGGCTCTGTAGCACAACAATGTTCTTCAATTTCTTAGCAAAGTTCTTCCCTCTTTTAGCATTCATGCATATACTTCTTTTACAGCATGTGTGTCTCATAGTGGGTTATCCCTATATATTTCATGCGCGGCATTGATCAAACTTTTATAGATCATCCAGTCTAACATAAAGCATGATTTCTTTTGCGGGTACGAGGTACGATTTCCTGACATCCAACAACTATAATTAATTAATGGAAGTTACATTAAAAACACAAAAAATGACCATTTCTAAATAAAACAATATTAAGTAGGGTTTAGAGATATAGTGACTAGTTTCCATTAGTAGATCTTAGTATCAGTGAGATTGAATTGGTGGACTAGAGTTCGTAGGTCTGTATCGGTATCTGTTACTCTTTATAACAGTATCTCTATGTATCGGTATCTCTTTCCAGCAGTAGATCTTTTTTTCGATAGCTCTTTTTATCAGGAGCTCCTTCTATCAGTAGATGTTTCGTACTGGTGTCATTCTTTTATCTGTAGACTTTGTACCAGTAGCATTTTGTCTATATCAGTAGACTTTTATCAGTAGACTTTGTAATGGTAGCTGTTTATCTGTATCAACAAACTTGTATCGGTAGACTTTGTCTTTGTATCAGTGGACTTTATATCGGTAGCTGTCTGTCGGTCTGTTTGTATCGGTATCTTGTATCGGTAACGATGTACCAGTGACCTTGTGTCAAAGGAAGCTTGGTCTTTCATTGACCTTTAGTTATCGGTATACTATGTACTGGTAGCCATCTATCTGTATCAGTCAACTTGTGCATACTGGTAGACTTATTCTATCGGTAGCTCTGCATTAGTGACTCACAAGCATAACACTTATCTGTTCTATGAAAATCACATCCAGATTGAGTTATAATTATTTCAAATCATGTAAAAACATAGATAAACATTGATTAACATATTCCAATGATTATTTTGATATTTTTTCAAAATAATTTAACATATATATAGGATCATAAAAACATATTAAAACATAATTGGGATTATTAAAACAGATTAAAGCATAATTGGGATTATCAAAATAGGTGAGTTCGACAATATCCCCATTTATGATAATCACAAATTATGGTATTATAATCCAGAATAATGATTAAGATAGTAGTATAAAATACATTGAGTCTCACTTCTCAATGTGAGTAATGACTTTTTAAAAATGTATCAGAGAATAGAGTAATATATGTAAATGTATCAATGGTATGAAACAACTGTATCATAGATATAAAAAAAATTCCAGAGGTCAAATTATATTATGGTAAAACTAAATTATGCTCATATTTCCCATATGTCTCATATTTCTCATTTATATTATGCTCATATTTCTCATATTTCTCCCCCATTGTGTTTAGGAAAAAGTAGGAAACAAAGGATGAGATAAGTAGCAGAAGGTAAGAGAGAATAAGATCATATATATTTATTCTGGAAAAAAGATACATAAAATGACAAAATTGATACAAAAAGAGTACATGTGATTCCTATCAAATGTCCTAAACACTATTAAATCAACCTCTTCAATGTCCACAATGGATTTGGCTTTGGGTTCAGAGGTAGACTCAGGTTTGGGAACTCCAGAAAGCACCACTGGAGGTTGAGCAACAGAGACTGTTCCTGACTTGTAGTGGGTACTCTTTGGAGTAATCAATGGTGCAAGACTTCTGATAGCTTGAGCCGATGTCATCTGAGGAATGGAGGCAGACAGAGTAAAGGAAGACAGAGCTGAAGGTGCAACGATAGGAGTACTATCTACATGAAAAAATGACATCAACAGATTACTAAACTCCATAATGATTCATCCTCATCTGTCCATAGAAGAGATAAAGTCATCCTTGTTCTCCACAAATTTATCTAGAGCAGTAGTCAACTCCATCAGCTTGCTTACTTGTTCTCTGAAATCCCGAGTGACTGGATGTAGCTTACTGTTCTCTAACAGAAGCTTGAAATGGTTTTTGAGTTGATGCTTGGTGTAAACATTCTGAAAATATAGATCAATATTATCCTTGATTTCTTTCTGTGCAGTAATAACATCTCTCATATGCTCCTGAAAAAAGATTCTGATATCTCTTTAGGTAGACAGTATCTATGAATCGGCTGAGCTAATAGTACTAGCCTGATAGAGCTCCTCTTTCAGCAAAATTCAAAATTTCTCAATATCTACTGAATCACTGGATGATGCAAGAGGATTACCAGTGACTTCTACAGTCTCCATGAATGATTAGGTCATGTTTCTTATCATCTTATTTACAACCAAATCCTATGTACTGATATGCTCTTTTATATTCATTTTAAAGGCTTCAAACACATCCACAGACTTCATTACTACACTCCTGATATAATTAATTTCAGTAGAAACTTCGGTTTTAGAACTAGCCAAGGTAGTTAGAGAAGCAACAGACTACTTCAAGGCAACAAAAACCTCTATACAGCTCTGAATATCAGAATGACACACTTTGACTTCATTCACCATCTCAACCATAGTGGTTGACACATGAAAACCAAGAGAGAGTTCAAATTATTTTTCCATTCTGCTTAGCATCTCAACGAAATATCTCTTTATGTCTGCAATAGATGCAGTCCATGTCTCATTAAACTCAGCCTTTATATATTCAAGATCAGCCTTAGTAAATAGATTTTCAGGCACAACTACAAGTGCTCTTTCTGAAAAAATACTATCCACAGAGTCCTTCATAACTGATTGAGTGGATGATATTAATGAGGTTTCCATTCTTCTTTTCTCTTCCACAAATGAGGTCTTAAGATCAGACTTCAACTGGTCTAGATCAGCTTTTCTTACCACATCCTCAGGAAAAAACTCAGAAAGGATATTATAGTTAACTTGTGGTATATTGATGGGTGTCCCATCTTCAGAATCAGGATAGTCCAACCCACAAACTACAAAACCTGGGTCTTTTGCCCAGTCATCAATCTCTACAGCTACTGAAACAATTCCAAGTCTGGTTGGATGCTCCCCCTCAATCTGGGCATTATCATGTATATGTAAATTAATCACAGCTTCAGTAGGAAGGTCTTCCTCAAAAGAATCTTTCACAAAAATCTTCAATTCTCCAACATGATGATCATCAAGAATGGGTGCAGGTTCGGCCATCTTAACCAGATAATCCTCTATAGGCACAGAAGTACTTCCAATCGAAGTACTCAAACTCCTTGTGTTCTCATCTAAGCTATCAGAAACATGTTCTCCACTTTCATGTACTTCTTCTTCATTCGCTGGAGCAAACTGGTCTTCCTCATCAATAGGGGCTCCTTCATTGCATACTCCCAACATAGTTTCCTTTCCAGATGATATAACATCAGCAACTAGACATAGAGGTAAGTACAGATACCCTCCCTCAACTACAAAGGTATCCTCTTCCTCAGTATCATCACTATACTGAGGTTCCACTTCATCAGGTCCTAGACCTGGATCCCTAACATTCTTTTTCCTAGATGAATGATCCACAAGATTAAACATATCATACGGTTTCCCTTTGTCACTACCCCATTCTCTTCTCCAAATATTCCAATTGATCTTCATGTATTTACAAATAGTTTTGGTAATACAAAAGTTGTCTTTCATAACCACAGTCTCATCTTGAGGCTTAGCCACACCTCTTACCTTAAACATCAAAGAAATAATCTTTGGAAAGAATAGAGCATCACTTTTTTACTTTTTCCTAGTAAAATCATCAATTTGAATCATCATAAGCCTACTCAAATTTACCTTGACACCATGTCTTAACAGATGCAACAAATATATATATTGATATATCATATTTTCAATGTCCCCTCTTCATGAAGTAAGCACATGTTGGATGAGCATGAACATTAACCGGTTCTCTCCATCCATTTTTGTAGAAACTTATTTTCTTGGCGTTCCATTTCCTGTTAATTCTTCCAAGGCATCTTTATATTCAAATATTTCTCTAGTAGGAGGTACTGATTTTGAGAAATACCCAAACTCTCCTTCATGTGGAACTCTCAGGAACTCAACCCACTTAATAGAAGAAAAGGATATTGTACTACCATTCACTACTGATATAATTATATTCTCAACTTCTGATTTCTCAAAACGAACAAACTCATAGAATTATTTTACCATCTTCGGATAATAAGGACCATTGTTATTCAAGATGCACTCTACTCATTTCAGCTCTTTCAGCACTTCTCGAATTAAAGACTTACTGGTCATCAACGATTCCGCGCATATCTCTTTTTCAACTACTATTTTCCTTCGAACAAGATCAAGATTTATAGGTTTATTCACTTCACTGCCACCACTAGAATCTCCGTTGAGTCTTTTTCCATTCGACTAATCATCCTTTTCACTGACTGATGGTCTCTTCACTCTTTCCATTCTGTGAATCGTGAGGCTTAGGGTTCGAGAGAAACAAAAATTTGGTAGCTAAGGCTTGAAGGTAAAAGTTTTGAGGTGGATTGAGATGAGGTCAAAACTTATGTTTTATAATTTACAAATCAAAAAATAAATAAATAAAGCATAATAAGTAAAATATAAACGATACATATTCTGGAAGCTAATGATATATAATTTTAAATATAGTGCAACCTAATAGTAATACATACCGGTGAGGAATTATAATGGTGGGGTATAATAGTGAGGTTCATACCTGTGAGGTATAACAGTTAGGTTCATAATAGTGAGGTATAAAAGTGAGGTTCTGGATAACAGTGAGGTTTAGGCTCTACAAATATTATCATTCCTAATTCATGCCTAATGAAACTTAACCTATCTAAACATAAAGGCTTGGTAAACATGTCAGCTAATTGATGTTCATTACCTATAAATTCAAGAGTAATATCCCCCTTTTGGTAATGATATCTCAAAAATTGGTGCCTTAAATCAATGTGCTTGGTCCTAAAGTGAGACACAAGGTTATTTGAAATACTGATCGCACTAGTGTTATCATAGTTAATAGATACATGTCTAAACAGATATCCGTAGTCCAATAATGTATGTTTCATCCACATAATTTTTGCACAGGAACTACAAGTAGCAATCTATTCTGCTTCAGTAGTAGACAATGAAATAGAGTTCTACCTTTTAGTACACCAAGATATCAGGGACTTACCTAGAATATGACATGTTCCAAGAGTTCTCATTCTATCTAACTTGCAACCAACAAAGTCAGCATCTGGATAACTTATTAAATCAGATGATTTTCCTTTTGGATAAAATGATCCTATATTAGTAGTATGTTTATGGTATTTGAAAATTCTTTTAACAGAAAGCATGTGTGACTATTTTTGATTAGCTTTAAATCTTTCACACATACATACACAAAACATAATATCTAGTCGACTAGTAGTAAGGTAATGAAGACTCCATATCCTACCACTATAGTTGGTTTCATCCACTGGTTTCCCAGTTTCATCAGCATCCAACTTACAAATAGTACTCATAGGTTTATCAATTTCTTTAATACTATCTAAACCAAAACGTTTTGAAAGGTCCTTAGTATATTTAATTTTATTTAAAATAATAAAATTTTCATTTTGAAAAAATTGAAATCCATGAAAATATTTGAGTTCTCCCATTAAACTCATTTCAAATTCATTTTTCATCCACTTTGAAAAATCAATACACAAATTATTTTTAGAAGATACAAAAATAATATCATCAACATATATTTTCACTATCAATATATATGTGGAAATTTTTTTAATAAAGAGGGTTGGATCAACAGTTCCTTTAGAGAAACACTTATAAATAAGAAAACTACTATATCTATCATTCCAAGCTCGTGGGTCTTGTATTAAACCATATAAAGCTTTAGAAATCATAAAAACTCAACTTGGAAAGTGAGGATTAGTAAATACTGGTGGTTGTTCAACAAAAACACCATCAATTATAAAACCATTTTGAAAAACACTTTTAACATCTATTTGATATAACATGAAATTCAGATGAGTAGCGTAAGAAAGTAGAATCATAATAGCTTCTAATCTAGCTATAGGTGCAATGGTTTCCTCAGAGTCTATTCCTTCCTCTTTGATATACCCTTGTGCAACTAGCCTTGCTTTGTTTTTAATGATATTTCCTGATTCATCATATTTATTTATAAAACCCCATTTAGGGCCTATGGTTAATGTGTCCTTAGGTTTGTCAACTAATTCTCAATCTTTGTTTCTTTCAAATTAATTTAATTCTTCTTGCATAGCCATTACCCAAAATTCATCACTGATTGCATCATTGATATTTTTTGGTTCTAACTATGAATGAAAGGTTTGATGTTCATCCTGGTTTCTTAGAGAAGCTCAAGTCTGTGTCCCTATATCAAGATTACCATCAACATCATCTAAAAGATGGTTCTTTAGAATCATAGTTTATCTGGTAAAGGTAGGATTATAAATTTCAGGTTATTCTCTAGGTTTAGTTTAAATATAATCAGGTTTTGGATAATTTTCAGAATTGCTCTATTTTACAGCAGGTTCTCTGATTTTATCATTATGGTACAGAATAGACATATCTTATTCACTATTTTCAAGAGAAGACTTAGGTTAATGTGGATCAGTTTCATAAAATTTTATGTGAATAGATTCCTCCACAAATTTGGTTCTTTTATTAAATACTCTATAAGATTTTTTGGTTATAGAGTAACCTAAAATGATTTCGTCATCACTTTTAGAATAAAACATTTCAAGATTCTCCTTAGTATTGAGAATAAAGACTTTGCAACCAAAAACTCTGAAGTAACTAACTTTTGGCTTCCTATTATTCCACAGTTCATAATGTGTCTTCTTAAGAACAGGTCTAATCAAGACTCTATTTATAATATAACAAACTGTATTTACAGCTTCTGCCAAGAAGTAAACAGGTATGTCATATTCATTAAGCATTGTTCATGCAATTTATTGAAGGGTTATATTCCTTATTTATAGTACACCATTTTGTTCAGGTGTCCTAGGGTAGAGAAATTATGACTGTAGCCATTATGTGAGAAATATGATTTGTATTCATCATTTTCAAACTCACGGCCATGATCACATATAAGGGTCTTAATCTTAAGGCCACTAATGTTCTCTAAAGACTTGAAATAATTTATAATGTGAGATCAATATTCACATTTGTGAGTGAAAAAGTAAACCCATGTATATCTAGAAAATTCATCTACTAAGACATAGACATAGTGCTTCCCATTTAAACTAGAAACTCTGGATGGTTAAAACAAGTCCATGTGAACAAAATCAATATGTTGAGAAGTGGAAACTTCTTTCTTTATTTTGAATGAAATTTTATGTTGATTTCCATTTTTATAGTGAGTAAAAACTTTGTCTAATGAGAATTTTAGTTGAGGTAAGTCTCTAACTAAATTTCTCTTAGTCAATTTCCTAAGTGAGTGAAAATTGCAGTGTCCTAATCTTCTGTGACATAGCCATGATTCTTTATGAAAGGCATTTAAACAGGTAAACTTATGTTTGGATAAATAATTTAAATCTACGACATAAACTTTTTCATTTCTTAAGGCAGGAAATGCTAAAACATTTTTAGAATTAAAAACATTATAAGCATCATTTTCAAATGTAACATTGAAACCATCATCACACAACGGAGAAATGATTAACAGGATGTATTTTAATCCATAAAAAAATTATACTTTAGAAATTAAAACTTAATCAGTGTTACCAATATGGCCAGAGACGATGATTTTTCCTTTTAAATTATCACTAAAGGTGACATTCCCTCCATCAACCTTTATTAAACTCTTGAAGCATGAAAAATAACCTATAATGTGTCTCGAACATCCACTATCCAAGTACCATATTTTCTTATGAGAACTCTTCATGCAAGTCTCCTACAAAATAGGTTTAAAAATAAAATTATTCTGGTCCCCATATTTTCTTGGGTTGAGACAGGTTAGAAAGCAAAACTTTTGGTACCTAGATTTTTCTAATGGGTTCATATAATCAATATATTAAAAAGATTTTGAAAGATAAACTTTATTTGATCTATACCTATGTGAATAGCTATTTGAGGCATGGGAATTTTCAAAACTGGAACTTGAAGCATACTATCCGGATTTAGGAATAAATTGATTCTTAACAACATATCTCTGTCCAGGTTGATAGCCTAGACCATAATATACATTGGTGCAACTTTTACCCAAGGATTTGAGTTATACTATTCTTTCCATTTGTGAAATTATCTAAATATTTTCTATGTTTCTCATTGGAAAATTTAAGTTGATTATTCTCCATTAATAGGTGAACATTCTTTTCCTTTTATACTTGTAATTCAGATTTGAATGTTCTAGTTTAAGCATACAATTTCTTTAAGGTTTTATACTTATCTTTCATCTCATTACAAGTTTCCACTAGCATGATAAAATATTAAAATAACTCTTCAAAATAAATGTTTTTTGAATGAAAATCATCTCCAGAATTATAAGAACTTAAAGTAGGAGTATCCAATGTTACCTCAGATGTGTTTTTCTTGAAACCCATATTAGGTTTTTAATATTTTTCATCCTGAGTGGAGTCAGAATAACTTGAACTGCCTTCTAAAGCACTCTAGGATGCTTTCATTCCTTTCTTATATTTTTTGTCCTAGTACTCGTATTTATTCTTATATTTCAACTTTGGACAGTTAGCTTTCACATGTTCTTTCCTTTTTCATTTGTAACAAACTATGTCATCACTTTTATCGGTCCTTTTCCAATCATTCTTCTAATAAATATTATTGTCATACTTTCCCTTATAATTGGATTTTCTGAAAAAAAAACTTCTTTCTATAATACATCTTAAATTGTATGGAAATCTGCACCATTTCAGCATCACTGTATGATTCACTTTCATCACAGCTAGAGCAATCACTTTGATTTTGAATTTTTTCCTTTATCCTTGTTTTTTGAAGCAGAGGTCTTGAAGGCTACTGATTTCTTTCTTGGTTCATCATCTTCTTCCTTGTTTACCTTCAGTTCTTCTTTATACATCATTAAATTACCAATCAACTCTTTAATAGGTAGTGAACTTATATCACATGATTCTCTTATTGAAACTGATGTTCTTCTCCATCTGTCTGGTAGATATCTTATAATCCTCATGATTTTCGCTTTTTTTTGGAACAACCTTTCCTAGTGTGCTCATTTTATTAACTATCTCACTGAACCTGAGATACATGTCAGGAATAGGTTCATCAGACGCCATTTTAACATTATCATACATAATATAATAAGTGTTTAATCACATTTCTTTAACATTGGTTGTTCCCTCATGGGAAATAGCCAAAGTATCCCAGATTTCATAAGCAGTTTTACAAGCAGATATTCGATTAAATTTTTCGTCCCCTAAAGCACAATACATGGAATTCATTGCTTTATAATTATTATTCTATGTTGTTTTACTAGGATCATCCCAAGTAGTTATTTCAGTTTCTGGGATCCTATACTGAGTCTATATAGTAGTCCAGATATCAAATTCCATACATTCTAAATGAGTTTTCATTTTGAGTTTCCATTGGGAGCAATTAACACCATTAAGGAAAGGTAGCTTGTTGGTAGCACCACCTTCTAGACTATTATCCGTAATTATATTTTAGCAATTATATTTAATGAGATAAAATATAGAACTAACAGAAATTTATGATCTTTAAGATACAACTAAAATCAAAGTTAAAAAATAGAGTGTTTAGAGATCCTTTATAAATAACATCCATTGATACCAAATGTTGGTCGGAGTGGACACTAGAGTGGGGGGTGAATTGAGTTCCAATTAAAATTTCTGGTATAAACATTATGATTAAAATCCCCCAAATTAAAAAAAATTAACATGTAGTGAATTAATAAAAATTTTATGTTTTCAATTAGTTTCTCAAGAGATTGATTATTTCTCAATTCACTCAATCTAAAGATTAATTAACTTTTGAAACTAACTTACTTGCTAACAAAATTTATAAGCACTCACTAGTTTAACATTCAGAGTATCTTCAAAATAGATTTATATTTAATGTACTTAGCATCGGAATGTAAGATATATTTTAAATCAAAATAAACAAGTATAGCAGGATTAGCCAAGAGGTTCAGTCTCATGCTAAGACTTAGTCCTCTCAAATAGTTTATATAAACTTTGATCCACACCCTAGATCTAGGTAAACAACAGTACATAGACTCTCTAGGTTCTAACACCTCTACCATAGTTCTTTGTGGAAAAAACAAAACCATAGCACACAGGCTGTCCATGTCACACTTGACCTCTACCACAATTCACAATGGAAAAAAAGGATTCATAAGCATTGAGTGAATAATTTAGATATCCTATTGTTATTCTCAAGAGACAGTGTGTAAATACAGAACACACACTTCTCAAAATTTATGTAAATGAAACACAAAATATCTAAACAAATAAAAATGAGTTTTGAATTCTCTATGTGTTTTGAGTGAAGCTATGGACTCCTTGGATTGATGTAGATGAAGCTTTGAGTTCTTCTATGGTTTTTGTCTGAGAAAAAGAGTGTCATAGTTCTATTCATTGACTTCGAGGTATTGGTGTTTTTCTTGAGATTGCAGTAGGCTTTGTAGCACATCAATTTTCTTCATTTTCTCAGCAATGTTCTTCACACTTTTATCATTTCCACATATACACCTTTTACAACATGTGGGTCTCTTTGTGGGTCATCCTCTACATATTTTATGCATGACCTTTATCTTCCATTTATAGATCATCCAGTCCGACATAAGGCATGATTGATTTTGCAGTTACGAGGTACAATTTCTTGACATCCAATAACTATCATTAATTAAGGGCAGTTGCATTAAAAACATAAAATAATACTATTGCTAAATAAAACAATAGTAAATAGGGTTTAGAGATATATTGACTGGTTTCCATTAGTATCTCTTAGTATCAGTGAGATTGAATCGGTGGACATGATTTAGTAGGTCTGTATTGGTAGATGTTACACTTTATAATAATATCTCTGTGTATTGGTAGCTCTTTCCATTTGTAGCTCCTTTTATCAGTAGATATTTCAATTAGTAGATCCTTCTAGCTGTAGCTATTTTGTACTGGTGGCATTCTTGTATTGGAAGACTTTGTAGTAGTAGCTATCTGTCTGTATCAGCAGTCTTGTATCATTAGACTTTGTAAAGGTAGTTGTCTGTCTTTATCAGTAGACTTGCATCAATAGACATTGTATTTGTATCGGTGGAATTCATATTGGTAGCTGTCTTTCAGTCTATTTGTATCAGTAGGTTGTATTGGTAAATATGTACCAGTGACCTTGTGTCACGGAATCCTGGTCTATCAGTGACCTTTACTTATCAGTAGACTATGTACCGGTATCCTTCTATCTGTATCAGTCGACTTGTGCATACCGGTAGACTTATTCTATCGGTAACTTTGTATCAGTGACTCACAAGCTTAACACTAATCTATTCTATGAAAATCATATCCAGATAGAGTTAGAATTATTTCAAAGCATTTATAAACATAGATAAACATTGATTAACATATTCCAATGATTATTTTGATATTTTTGTCAACATAATTTAACATATATATAGGATCATAAACACATATAATTGAGATTATCAAACCATATTAAAGCATAATTAGGACTATCAAAATAGGCAAGGTCAACAGTTCAACACCCAGAAAATGACATTCTATTTTAATGAAATTAGGGTTCAATTGACTTAGATTTAATTTTGAAATATTGAAACTGATAGTTTCCCATTCTGAGAGATGGTTTCCCCATTATTTTTTAAACACATATTTAGTGTTTTACAACACAAAAACATGTATGGTATTGTCAAAACTATAAAAATGACATTAGATTAATATTCAATCATGGGGAACCTATAATAAAATAAATTTTGAAATATATCAAGAAATGGTACTTCATTAGAAATGATTGTTTTCATATTATGGTTGTGAATTCGTTTTTTGTGTTCAAAAACATTAAAATATGAATGGAACAGTAAAAACTAGTAATGATATGTCCGATTGTATTGAAATAAATGTACAACCACTGTTGATTTAATTTCTAATTACAGGAACATACAACATTTAATTCTGAGTGAAGGTTTTTCCATTATGCCCATAAATGAGTATTTAGTGACTTATAAGAGTAAAAAATGCATATAATGATCGATACCAAATAAAAGACATAAAATTTTCTTGAAATTAGGGGAAAACAACCGTATATTTATTTGTGATATTTTGGAACTGAGATAATGTCATTATGAATGAAGGTTTTTCAATTATGGCCATAAAAGCATGTTAAGGTTATTACGACACTAAAATGACCATGGAACGGTTAAACAATAAAAAATGACTCATATTGATGTGAAATCAGTAGAAACCCACCAACAAGTAGTTTTTTTATTCTAGGAAAATCTATGATATCAAAATCATTTAAATTTATTTGATAATAAAATTTAAAACACATCACACGTTTCTTGAAAAATAAATCAAAATTGTATACTTCTCCATTTTCAGTTTCATGTTTTGAATCATATATTAAATAGGAATGTTTCAATTTTTATTGTGTTTTTCATTATATTTTATTTTTTAAGTTAAATTTTCTTTTTTTTTTCAATAAAAAGTAGCAAATTTTATGTGTATCATTATGAATCTATTCTATAATGTTTCTTTTTCTCATTTCTTTTCATAAATGTTCTGGATTTCATTATAGGTGGCATATGCTTGTAGTAGATAAGAGTTTGACCCTCTAATCCATGAATTTTATTATAAGGAAAGCATGAAAATTCTTAGTTTCCATAGTATTTAAATTTTTTATCAATTATTCATATTTAATTATGATTAATTATTTTATTTTTAAATTTTGATTCATTTTATGTTACAGCTGATGAGATGATGTGGTTAGTTTTAGTTGATGAGATGTTGTAGAGGCATATAGATGTGGTGGAGTTCATGAAATGGATGTATTTTTCACATGGGTTGTTCTAAGACATTTTTTATAGGTATTTATTGATGATCGAGGTATTGGTTGATGTATATGGTGATAGAGACAATGGTTATGATGAATGTGGTTGTTTTTATTATGAGGGACGTTTGATGTACGAATGATGGGTTTATCATTTATTTATGTTTTAGTTTATATCATCTCAGTTTTTGTATATTTGTATATTTTATTAAATATTAAAATAATAATTTTAGTGGCAGTTTGTTGTGTCCGCCACAAATTATATATTTTTTAATGTATTTGTTGTTTGTTATGATTAAATGATGCTAAAAATAGCTACTGTTAGATTCCTTACAGTGGTAATTTAATTTTATTTAAATTCATTGTGGATATTCTTTTTATTAATGGACCAATACTAATTAAGAAACAAACTGCTGCTAAATTTTACAAAAAGGAAACTTAAAAACATCCAAAAATTAATATAAATAACTGATAATTGATTAGAATTGTGGAATATGAAGCAGTATCAGGAAATTCTGCTAAACAATTAGGTGTTGGTTTAAAGTAATTCTAGACAACAAAATTACCATAGATAATCATCAATTTTTTGTAGTGTACGATACCAATCATAAAATATTTCATGAAAAAATATTACTCAATATGGGCCTCATCCCGAACATGTTAAATCAATAAATAACAGAGTGATGTTGGGGTTCCCATGTTCAATGGAAGCCTGTGCACAATGTGAGTACAACTCAGTTGGCCACCACCATCATGGTCTAAAAAAATGACTATTCAGAGTAACCTTGTGTGCATATAAATAGTGGAATAAATAAACATCACAAAATTAAATGGATGCAAGGCAAGGAACATGACAACTTATCTTGCACACACTGTCCAAAGTGTCCTAAGGTTACACCCGAGCCAACCAGACACACAATGTCATAAACCATTCCTTTATAGCATAATATAGGAGGTACATACTATAAATCTCTGGGTGTAGTGTTTAGTTTTCCATCAACTCAGGTATGCATAAAACCAATATCCATGTAAAAAATTTATTTTACCTGATCCATCCATTCCTTTATGTTCAGTCAAAATGATAAATAAAATATAAAAAAATATTTAAATTGGATTGAACCTATGTTGAGAACCTATAAATATACCAACTATCGGTACTGATAGTGAACATAAGTTTTATCTACCCATAAAAAAACATTACAGATGTAACATCTCTGGTAAATAAAGAATAATACATTTTCATATTTATTAATACTTGTGACTTGAATATTAATTTTACTTTAATGGGGTTTCTATGTTCGATAGCGTACCCGTTACGCAACAGTGAGTTTCTTTGAAATCTTTTGTTGCACACAAATAATTTAATAATATTATTTTCAATGGTAGTTAACACGTAGTCGTTATATTGGAGATAATGAATATAAATAACTAAAATATGATTCTATATGTTTGTAAAATGTTTTTACATTTATCCAATAAAAGATAAAGGCTTAAAATAATTAAAGAAATCAAGTTTCAGCATAGATACTCTAATATTCATTAAAAGGTTGATTTATCGCCTTTTGATGGCGAACCCTTTTTAAAAATATTTTTGGTCACACTTATACATTATATTGGACCAAATAAAACCCTTCTAAATAATCGGGACATCAAAATTTACTTTTTGTATGCTTTTGTTATTTTTCCGATAATGTTCATTTTTAATGAATAAGTGAAAAATGTTGTATTTTAATTCAAAACCTCATTTCAATATAATTTATTTTTATGATTATATTATCTTTTGAATTGGTTTTAAAGATAAAATATATTATAATTTTACCATTTAATCCAATGGTGGTCATTTTAATTAATTTCAAATTGAAACTGGACTTAAACAAGTGTCAATATTTTGATAGATATTGTTTCTTAAAAACACGCTATTTGTTTTGACAACGAGAATTTATTAATAAATTAATTAATGAAAATTATATGTTTTTAATTTTCTAAAATGGAAATCATTTTTGAATTCAGAATATCAAATATAGATTAGGGTGAATTTTTGGTATTTTTCTGAAAAACATCAATTTTTGATGAATAGTGAAACCACTATGTGGTAGTAAAACAATGAATTTTTTCGTTTAAGTGATACTTTACCACATTTGTCAATTGATTTTAAAAAATTCGACATAAATGGATTTCATTAGTATGTAAAATGTGTTTCAATGGGATGAAAATACTTTTTTGGTGAATAGTAACTTTAAAATTTTAATAATCGCGATTTAAGGTAATTAGTGTAATTTAAGGTAAAAATAATGTTATAATAATATGAAATCACCTTTACATGTGTCCTACACTTATTGGATGAGTCATGGACGACAAAAAAAATTCCATGGGTTAGTTTATGGGACCCTATGGAGCCACTTGGGTAAGATAATGTCAATAATACCTTTTATTTAAAGTAAAAATAAAAATTTTACAAACACATATTGTTTTTCTAAAGAAATTTTTACATGGGGTAATATAATTGATATATTTTACTGTAAAAATTCATTATAAATCTTAAAATATTTCCTACAACATGGTAATTTTTTTTTATAATTTTTAGACATCATATAAATAAAATTATTTTGACACATTGATGATGTAGTGTTTCGTCATTAATGAATGATTTAAATAAATAAGAAGATAATGTTTAAAATAATATCAAAAACTTGTGAAATTATTATTGGATGATTATATTTTGAAAATGTTCAACCTTATATTCGCCTTTAATAATTTTGGACCTTTAGAAACTGAAAAGCATTATATAATAAAATAACAGTTTCATGCCTTCCAAAAGAGCCCCTCCTCTCCCTTATAAAAGGACCCCACTTCCTACCCATTTCTCACACTTCTCAATCCCTTTTTGTCGTCCAACCTCTACTCAAATAAGATCCCAATATCCCTCTCTTCATCCTAGAAGCCTTACCTTAGTCAGAATCCTCTTCAAGAAACATTTTTGGTTCAAACCAAGGGATGTTACCCGATTAAAAAGTAATGTCTTCTCTTATGTTCTTTTGTTTTATTTTGCTTCTCCAACCCCCTAAACACTTTTTATTCCATTATTTTGTAACAAAACCAGTATATTAAGTATTTTATGATGTTTTATGAGAATTATTCTAGGTACACTTACACACACCTCCGTTTAAGGGTTAAAGAACATACTGTTTCTGTGGATGGCGAATTAATACCTCACGAAATAATGATTGTCCAATATTATCTTAACACCTTTCATGATGGTCATTATGATGTCACTATATTTATATATGATATATATTATTTTTATGTTTTCCCTGTGCTTTTTTATTTTTCATTTATGGAAAACCGTTATGGTTTACATTATGGGTAAATGCAATAATGTCATTTCAGGTAGTGCAGACAACCACCCCCGCAAAGTGATATGAATCGTTAATGTCATATGTGGGAAGTATAAAGGATGGAGATATTGATATTATATATGATATTATACTGGAATTATAATATACCTTTATATCATTGTGATTTAATTCCATTAAATATGAAATATAAATGAATGTAGTGTCCGTGCATACGTACGGCTTACCGTCTCCATGAACAGTGGATTTCATTTCTTACCTATAAATGTTATGTACAATTATAAATACATGTATATTCTGTATATATATGATATATATGATATCCAAATCATGAATATCATTCTGGATATAATGAACCTTTGACCACATGAACAACATGTAATTGTAAGAGGTCTATTAATGACATAAGTACCAAATATCGACAAAACGAACATTATTTACTTAAATGATGACATAATGTTTATAACATGTCAATAAGTTATATAAAATGAATAATAAACTTGAAAAAGGTTCTAAATAAATTATGAATAGTTTATTATTCAGGAGATTAAAGAGTGACTGAGTCAAGTCTGACATAAGGTAAGGGACTCCGTCTCAATCTCCTTTCATGGAGGCATATTTAGTTCTAATACAAGAATTTATTTTATACACTGTATAAAACACCTTTGAAATTTCATTTAATTCAATCGGAATCCTTTTCTACGAAGCGTTTTACTAAATGAAAAAAATTAATGTTTCTTTTAACGTATGAGGTGACAACGACCTTTTCTGTTGCCGCGAGTATTACATGATCATTGGCTTCCTCAACAAGATGTAAGGTTTTTAAAAGTAAATAAATACCATATAATCTTTTATGTATTTTGTTATTGAAAATTGTATTGATAATGGATTTTTTATGTCAATATATTTATGTTATATATTGTGATTGAAAATTGGAAATGTTTTATTTCCATTATAATAGTTTTATGTGTTAAGATTTTGTAATGGTACTTGGTCATTTGACGGGTGGTTACGTGATAAACCAAATGATGGGCAGTGCCGTGAATACTAGGATGGGTGGTTAGGTTATAACCTCCAATGCATTGGGTATGGAAGTTAGCCGTATGGTTATTCCATTTAGTGAGATTTGTGGAAGTTGACCGTACAATTATTCCATTTAAGTATGTTTATGTCCCAGGTTACCTTTATATGTTATGTGTTCCTTATATTGGTTTTGTGGATATATTTTGGTTACAAAAGGGTAAGTAATGATCTTATTTTCAGTGAAGAGTATTTACTACTTCATAATGGTGAAAATTATTACTTATGTTAATGTATTCATGGTTTACTTTTTGTTTTGAAAAACTAACAGTTTTCATTATTTGTGTATCCCTTACTGAGATTTTTTATGCTCATCCTATGTTTTTGATTTTTTTCATAGGACATAATGTGGAATAGGGTCAAGGATGGGATCATGGAAAAGTCATGCTATCTTAAACATGGAACAAGACATGACTCATTTTTTCAAGAGTTCAAGTTTTGTAAAAAAAATTAAAACTGTGAAGAAGTGTCAACTTTGTAATCTTTTGAGATGTAATAGTT
The DNA here is from genome assembly GCA_963277665.1 of Viscum album. Lineage (NCBI taxonomy): Eukaryota > Viridiplantae > Streptophyta > Magnoliopsida > Santalales > Viscaceae > Viscum > Viscum album. Next base: position 1,072,840,405 of record OY728164.1, read on the forward strand.
ATGTCATAATTCTCTAAAACACTAAACCTAAAAATATCCTCAATGTGAATTATTCATTTAATTCAATATTAATTAAGGATTAAGGCTTGGTCCTTATAGTTGGTATCAGAGGTCAGTTTAGGCAACTTTAAGATTAGAAAATTGTTAAATTCATATACATAAATTAATTTATGGTATGATTGAAATGATATAGAATTTAAAGATTACCATGTTGCTTCTCCTGAGATATTTCTATGTTTAGAATTGTTTACTACAGAGGAAACAAGGAAACTATGTTGGTATGACATCGGGAAGGAGACAAACTTCCAAATCAGCAACCTTAGATGATCCGAATTGGAAATGAACAATTTGTTGCAGTGATGGAATAGTTGACTCCCGATATAAATGGTGGTGGTATCCATGCACGAGATCAGCCAGATCAACCATAGAAGAACATGTCAGTGGTGGAACATTTCATGAGCCACCATCCCCCATCATTCATAGGATCATCTGACCCTGTGCTAGAAGAAGGGTGGATTAAAGAATTGGAGAATATTTTTGATGTCATGGGGTGTTCAGAACATCAAAAGGTTAGTCTTATTGTTTTCTATTTTGAAGGTAAAGCTGATCAGTGGTGGTCAATGGAGAAAAATATCAGGAAAAGTGATGAGATTGATGATCTTCACTAGGATGAATTCAACGGTATGTTTCTTGAGAAATATTTTCCTAAGGTGGTTCGTCTTAGGATAGAAAAACAATTCCTATAATTGAGTTAGGAGGATGACTCAGTGGCTGCTTATGAAGAAAAGTTCACTCGACTGGAAAGGTATGCTCCAAATATCATACGTGATCCTGATAGTAAAATCAACCATTTTTTCTCAGGTTTAAAGACAATGTATCGAAGGCATTTATCTTATTATGAGTTCAAGAGTTATGAAAAACATGTTCGATGTGCAGAGAAGGTGGAAATAGAGTTTTCTGATGATTAGGTGTTCTTTGAAAAATAATAGAATATGAGGTCCAATTGGCAGAAAAAGGTAAATAATTCATCAAAGAATCCATGAGGTAAGAAAAAAAATATCCATCCTATGAGAAGTGTGGAAAAATGCATCCTGGAGAATGTTTATCCAAGTCTGTAAAGTGATTTTTGTGTGGTAAGTCTAAAAACTGATTTCTGTGTGGTATGTATAGGCATATTGCTCATAACTGTAAGAAATATGATCAAGAAGGAAATGAAAAGATAGTGTTAAGATGTTTTTAAGTGTAATGAAATGGGTCATTATAAAAATGAGTGTCTAATTAAAAACTCAACTGAGGGAAAGAAGCCAGACTACAAGCAGAAAGGGGTGGTGAAATCCTTTGGAACTTTTTCAGCATATGTTGGGACATCAAATCAAGTAATATCAGGTAAACTTTTTGTTTGTTCAGATTATGACAATTTTTTGTTTGATTCAAGGTCTACACATTCTTTCATTTCTTTGAATATTTTTAGTAAATTGAGAATTCCATCTCAAGACATGAATCCTGACCTTATAGTAAAAACATCCAGAGGAAACATTGAGACAAAAAGAAATTATAAGAACCTTCCTATCCTTGTGTGTGGAAAGAATCTACCTGCAAACCTTATTATTTTTCCTCTAGTAGGGTTTGATGTTATTTTGGGCATGTATTGGCTTTCATGTTTGTCAATCTAAGATTGAATGCAGAGCTAAAGTGGTTTCTTTTCAGAAAGATTTTCAGTTTTTTTACAGGAATGAACCGTTGAATTTGATAACATATTAGGAAGTTGAGAAACTGGTATAAAATGGAAATGATAGTTACCTTGCACATATTGATGAAAACAAAGAAACTGTTCAGATTAATGATGTTCTAGTGGTAAATGAATATCTTGATGTTTTTTCGAATAAGTTTCCTGGTATGATACATGATCGGGAAGTTGAATTTACTGTTGACTTAGTTCCTGATTATAATTCAATTTCAGAACCACCTTATCTAATGGCTCAAGTTGAACTTTTAGATTTAAAGAATCAATTGTAGCAGTTATTAGATAATGGTATCATTCAAGCTAGCACATCACCATGGGGTGCTCCTGTCTTTTTTGTTAAAAAGAAAGATGGTTAAAAGAGACTTTGCATTGATTATAGAGCATTGAATAAAATCACTGTTAAGAACAAGTATTATTTGCCTCATATCAATGATTTGTTTGATCAGCTCCAGGGAGATTAGTATTTTTCGAAGATTGACATGAGCTCGAGGTACTATTAGTTGAATGTAAAAGAATCAGATGTTCTAAAGACTGCATTTTGTACTAGATATGGCCATTATAAATATGTAGTTATGCCTTTTGGTTTAACTAATGCACCTGCTGTATTCAGGGATCTAATGAATATAATTTTCCATGTGTTCTTGAATAAGTTTGTGGTTGTGTTCATTGATGATATTTTGGTGTTTTCTAAAATTAAATTGGAGCATGAAATTCATTTAAGGGTTATCTTTCCAACCTTATAAGAAAATAAACTGTATGGAATATTCAGAAAGTGAGAGTTTTGGTTACAACAAATTTCTTTCCTTGGACACATTATTTCAAAAAATGGCATAATTGTTGATCCTGCGAAAACAAAAGTTGTTGAAGAATGGGGAAGACACAAAAATATAACTGAGATCCGTATTTTTCTTTATTTGGAAGGTTATTACTGGAGGTTTGTTGAAAATGTTTCACTGTTATCTAGTCCAATGACTATGTTATCTCGAGAAGGTGTTAAGTTCATCTGGAAAAAATTATGTGATTATTGTTTTCAGGAAATGAAAAGAAGATTGGTTAATGCTCCAGTTTTGGAACTTCTTTACATAAATGGTGAGTTTCTTATCTAAAATGATGCTTCGTTGAAGGGACATGGTTGTGTACTTATAAAAAATTATCAGGTAATTTCTTATGCTTCACATCAGAAGAAAAATCATGAGTTAAATTACCCTATGCATGATTTTGAATTAGCTGCTATTGTTTTTTCTCTAAAAATATGGAGACATCATTTTTATGGAGTAAAGTGTGAAATATATACTGATCACAAAAGTTTAATATATATATGCACTCAGAAAGAATTGAACATGTGATAGAGGAGATGGTTGGAATTAATCAAGGATTACGATTTTACAATTCCTTACCATCCGAGAAAAGAAAATAATGTGACTGATGCTTTGAGTCGAAAAAGTAATGCATCATTAACCATGCTATTTTTGGATTGAAATACTTTGGTTTTTTATTTGAAGAACATTGGAATAGAATTTGTTGGTCCAGGATGTTCTTCTGTTTTGTTTTAGGTGTCAGTGAGATCATCTATATTAGACATAAATAAGAAAGCGCAGAAGAATGACAGTGGGTTGCAGAAAAATGTAGAGCTACTTAAGAAGGGTAAGTTTCTTGAATATTTCATTGATAATGACTGTGTTTTGAGGTTTAGGAAGATATTATGTGTTTCTTGTGATTCACATTTTAAGAATGAGTTGTTATGTGAGGCTCATAGCTCCCAGTTTTCAGTTCATCTTAGCATTACTAAGATGTATAGAGATCTGGGGGAGTATTACTGGTGGGGTGGAATGAAAAGAGATATTGCTGATTTTACTGTGATGTGTTTGAATTGTCAATAGGTTAAAGCAGAGCGGCAGTTATCAAAAGGGATGCTTCGGTCATCACCGGTGATAGAGTGGAAATGGAAAAATATATCCATGGACTTCGTTGTGGGATAACCAAATACATCTTGATGTAATAATGAAATATGTGTTATAGTTGATCTATTGACTAAATCTGCTCATTTCCTTCATATTCAAGATAAATTGTGTCTATATCAACTTGATCAGTTGTATGTTAAAGAGGTAGCCAGGTTGCCTTGAGTTCCCCTCTCCATTGTATCAGGTCGTGATCCCAGGTTTACTTCTATCTTTCTGAAAGGCCTTAAAAAGTTGTTGGGTACTGAATTAAAATTCAGTACAACTTTTCATCTGCAATCATATGGGAAGTCAGAATGAACAATTCAGACCATGGAGGATATGTTACATCCTTGAACGATGGATTACCAGGGAAGTTGGGACCAACACCATTCTTTGGTTGAATTTTATTATAACAACAGTTTTCATTCTAGTATACAGATGGCTCCGTTTGAGGCATTATATGGAAAACAGTGTCGAACTACAGCTTTTTGAGATGATGTAGGGGGAAGGAAGCTGATGGGACCAGAATTGGTAGAAGAGATGGTAGAAAAAATTCAGTTGATTCAGAAGCACATGAGAACGGATCAGAGAAGTCAAAAAAGTTATCCAGATAACCAGAGGAGGGATCAATCTTTCAAGGTAGGCGATCATGTTTTTCTCAAAGTTTCTGCATGGAAAAGTGTGATGCATTTTAGAAAGAAGGGAAAGTTGAGTCTGTGGTTCATTGGAAATTATGAAATCCTAGGGAAAGTTGGATCAGTTTCATACAGAGTGGCTTTACCTCCATGTTTATCCCAGGTAAACAATGTTTTTCATGTTTCAATGTTGATAAACTATATGCCAGATCCATCTAATGTTTTGAGCCTATAGGTAGTTCAATAGTAAGAGAATATCTCTTATGAAGAACCACTAGTCCAGATTATTGACTGAAGAGAGCAAGTGTTGTGAAATAAGGTAATTTATTAGGTGAAGGTTTTATGGAAAAACCATATGGTTGAAGAGGAATCATGGGAATCTGAAAATTCTATGAGGGATAAATACCCTCACTTTTTTTGATAAGTGACTAAAATTGCGAGGACGCAATTCCAAAAATTGGGGAAGGATGTAACATCCCAGGTAAATAAAGAATAAGTCCTTTTAATATTTATTAATATTTTTGAATTTAATAATAATTTTTTTTAAAGGGGTTTCTATGTTCGATAGCGTACCCGATACGCAATAACCAGTTTCTTTGAAATCATACGTTGCTCATTAATAAAATAATAATATTATTTTAAATGGTAGATAGCACATAACCATTGTATTGGAGGAAATGAATAGAAATAAATAAAATATGATTATATATATTTGTTAAATGTTTTTACATTTATCCAATAAATGATAAAGTCCTAAAATAAGTAAAGAATTAAATTTTAGGCATAGATACTCTAATATTCACTAAAAGGTCGATTTATCGCCTTTTGATGGATAACCCTCTTTAAAAATAGTTTTGGCCACCCTTATAAATTCTATTGGACCAAATAAAACCCTTCTTTTGAAGCATGACATCAAAATTTACTTTGTGTATGTTTTTGTTATTTTTCCGATAAAGTTTGATTTTAATGAATAAGTGAAAAATGATGTATTTTAATTAAAATCCACATTTTAATCTAATTTATATATATGATTTGATTATATTTTTAATTGGTTTTAAAGTTAAATTAGAATATATTTTTACCATTTTATCCAATGGCGGTCATTGGAATTAATTTCACTTTAAATTTGGATTTAATCAAGTGTCAATATTTTAATAGATATTGTTTCTTTAAAACACACTATTTTTTTGACAAAAAGAATTAATTATTAAATTAATTAATGAAACTAATATGTTTTTGAATTTTTTAAAATAGACCTAATTTTTGAATTCGGAAAATCAAATATAGCATAGGGTGAATATTTGGTATTTTTCTGAAAAACATCAATTTTTGTGAATAGTGAAACCACTAAGTGGTAGTTAAAAAATTAAATTTTTTCATTTAAATGAATATTTACCACATATGTGAATTGAATTTAAAAAATCTTACGTACTTGGTTGTCATTATTAAGTAAAATGTGGTTCAATGGGATGAAAATACTTTCTTGGTGAATAGTAAATTTTAAGTTTTATTAATCACGATTAAAGGTAATTAGTGTAAATTGAGGTAAAACTAATGTTATAATATTATGGAATCACCTTGACACGTGTCCTAAACTTATTTTATATGTCATGGACGACCATGACAATCCATGGGTCAATTTATGGGACCCCATGGAGCCACATGGGTATGATAATGACATTAATACCGTTTATTTAAAGTAAAAATAAAAATGTCACAAACATGTATTGTTTTACTAAAACAATTTTTACATGGGGTCATATAATTGATATACTTTACTATAAATATTCATTATAAAGATAAAACAATTTCCTAAAACATGGAAATTTTTATATAATTTTTAGACATCAAATAAATAAAATTATTCATGACACAATGATGATGCACTGTTTATGTCATTAATGAATGATTTAAATAAATAAGAATACAATGTTTAAAATAATATCCAACACTTGTCCAATTATTATTGGATGATTTTATTTTGAACATGGGAAACAACATCTTCGAATTTAATAATTTTTGGATCTTTAGAAACCGAAAAGCATTATATAATAAAATAACAGTTTCATGCTTTCCAAAAGATCCCCTCCTCTCCCTTATAAAAAGATCCCACTTCCTACCCATTTATCACAATTCTCAAGCCCTTTGGCACCTACAAAATCTACTGAAATAAGATCCCAATATACCTCTTTTCATCCTAGTAGCCTTATCTTAGGCAGAAATCTCTTTAAGAAATCCTTTTGGTTCAAACCAAGGGGAGTTACCCAATTTAATGGTAATGTCATCTGTTGTGTTATTTTCTTTTATTTTGCTTCTCCAACCACTTAAACTTCATTTTGTTACTTTATTTTGTAACAAGACCAATATATTCAATATACTAGGATGTCGTTATGAGTATGATTAGAGCTCCACTTACACACACCTCTGTCTAATGGTTAAAGAACATATTGTTTCTGTGGAAGGCGAATTACTGCCTCACAAAATGATGATTGTTCCATCTTCTCTTAACACCTTTCATGGTGGCCATTAAGAGGACACTGTATTTATATATGATATATATTATGTTTATGTTTTCCCTATGATTCTGTATTTTTTATTTATGTCAATCTTTTATGGTTTCCATTATGGGTAAAAGTGATAATTTCATTTGAGGTAGTGCGGAATACAACCCCCTCCAAGTGATATGAATCTTTAATGGCATATGTGGGATGTATAAAGGATGGAGATAATGATATTATATATGATATTATACTGAAATTATAATATTCCTTTATATCATTGTGATTTCATTCCATTAAATATGAAATATAAATGAAAGTAGCGTTAATGCGTACGTACGGCTTACCATCTCCATGAACGGTGCATTTCATTTCTTACCTCTAAATGTTATGTACTATTATAAATACAGGTATATGATGTATATATATGAAATATATGATATCCAAATCATGAATATTATTCTGGATATAATTAACCTTTGACCACATGAACAACATGTAATTGTAAAAATTCCATTTTTTACTTAAGTACCAAATATCGACAAAATGAACACTATTAACTTAAATGATTACATAATGTTTATAATATGTAAATAAGTTATATAAAAGGAATAATAAACTTTAAAAAGGTTCATAATAATGTAGAAATTAACTTTAGTTTATTATTCAGGAGATTAAAGAGTGATCTAGTCAAGTCGGACACAAGGTAAGGGACTTCGTCTCAATCTCCTTTCATTCAGGCATATTTTGTTCTAATACAAGACATTATTTTATATTCTTTATAAAACACCTTTGAATTTTTATTTCATTAAAAGGGAATATTTTTCTACGAAGTGTTTTACTAAACGAAAAAAAGGAATGTTTCTTTTAACATACGCGGTGACAACCATTTCCGCCTCCCTGGGGATTATTTGATCTTAGGCATCCTCAACAAGCCATAATATTTTTAAAAGTAAATAAATACCATATAATCTTTTATGTATTTTGGTATTGAAAATTGTTTTGGTAATGGATTTTTTATGTCAATATATTTAATTAATATATTGTTATTGAAATGTGGAAATTTTTTCTTTCCTTTATAATTGTTTTATGTGTTATTATTTTATAATGGTACTAGGACATTTGATTGGTGGTTACATGATAAACCAAATGAAGGGTGGTGCCATGAATACCAGGACGAGTGGTTAAATTATAAACTCCAATGCATTGGGTATAGAATTCAGCCGTATGGCTATTCCATTTAGTGACATGTGTGGATGTTGACCGTATGGTTATTCCATTTAAGTATGTTTATGTCCCAAGTTACCATTATATGTTATGTGTTCTATATATGGGTATTATGGAAATATTTTGGTTAAAAAAGGTTATGTAATGATATTTCATTAAGTGAAGGGTATTTACTACTTTATAAAGGTGAAATGTATTACTTATGTTAATGTATTCATGGTTTACATGTTGTTTTGAAAAACTAACAGTTTTCATTCTTTGTGTATCCTTTACTAAGAATTTTATGCTCATCCAAAGTTATTGTAATGTTTTTCACAGGACATAATGTGTAATAGGGTCATGGATGGGATCAAGGAAAATTCATGCTATCTTAAACATGGAACTAGACATGACTCTTTTTTTCTAGACTTCATGTTTTTAAAAAAATGGAAACCGTGTAGAAGTGTCTACTTTGTAATCTTTTGAGATGTAATAGTTATGTACTAATTCTCTAAAAGTCTAAACCTAAAATGATCATCAATTTGAATTATTAATTTAATTCAATATTAATGAAAGTTTAAGGCTGGGTCCTTATAACAGTTTATCCAGAAACCTCCCTCCAACATCCATCTATACATAACATTTGTGGTACATGGAGTATCAATCTAGAATACCCCAAGGAGGATGAGAATTAGTCCAACATCCTTTTTTACATGTTATTCCATCATTACCCAAATCCTATGTCTGGAACCAAACCATGAAGTCTTCTATCATTGTCTATATCCTAAGTCTAACACCTTATCCATAGTATACTACCTATTCCTAGAGCAACATTCAAACCCCTAAACAATTCCATCATTTATTACAAACTAAATCTCAACATCAGGACCATAAAAATGTTCAATAAAATTTAAAAATAATTTTAAAAACTTTTACAGTTACTATGGTCTCTACAATCCTTCAAATCCATGATATTCCTCAACAATCCCAAACCCCTTTCTCATTCTAATAGAATATAAACCAACCATAGTCCCTAAAAAATTCAAAACCACCTTGTTTAAAAATGGATATTTTTGTTTGAAACCAAATAGGTCCTGGGGCCTATATTTTCCATGAATACCATTTTCATAAGTCAACAATACTATTTCAATGATGAGTTCACCACACTCCCCTTTCAAATCAACATTTAATGTCCATTTAAATCCCTATTTATAATCCACTGAGATTTCGACAACTCATTTCATTAGAAAAAATTCCAAATTAACATTTTCCACATTTTCCACCCAAAATGGTCAATCCTAATATAAATATTTAAAACCATTTCCAAATCCTCATGGGAATTAATGTACATGATTAAAAAGTAAAATCATTCCAAACAAAAACATTACCACTCCACAATAACTGTTTCATCAAATGGATCACCCCATGGGTGGTTATTTGATAGGTTATATAGACACCCATTGATCCGACATGATCGATGAAATGTAAAAGGAGTTTTTACAAGAACAAAAAATAAATTAATTAGTCCAAGAAAAAATCATAAAACACTTGTATTTCAGAATAATACTACATATATGTTAAAATAAATTAAAAAAATATGGGTAAATATTTTATTCCACTTACCACATTAATGAATCATTAAAAAAACAATTTCCAAGGAATGGTGTCCTTATAAAGGCCCATCCAAGAAACATTTAAACCCATCATCACCCAACAAAGCTCTTAATAATAAAATGAGATTTGATATTAAGCTAAAAGAACAATTAATCAGTTATTATAATTATAATTAATACAATTTATCTTAAACAAGTTTGAACTTTAAAAAAATCATTAGGTCGTCATTCTATAATGAAACTGAATCCCAACACTCACCAAAGATTTGTGGCATTTCACGAACCTACCTAGTTTGACCTAGACCTGGTAACCCAAGTTGGCCCGCGACATGGCCCAAGGGGTGTTCCTGATCCCCGTTGGTTAGAAACTAGTGCCGGATATCAAGATTAAACTGGTGGGAAGTATTTATCCCATAAATTAAAGACAAATAAATAAACAAAAACTGAACAATGAAAATTATCACTAGGAGCAGTGAGAAAACCAAGTCGTTCATAGCTCCATGTAACAATGTGGGTCAACACCAACCCCAATCCAACATCGTGCTATGGTGACTGAATCCAGCAAGACCCAACAACCGAAGCTAAAAACAATGATCAAAATTTTGGTGTGAGTATTGAAACATTGTAGGAATTCCCAAACAATCAATTTCAATATACATTTATATCAAACAAAGAAACATTAATTTCATATTTTAACTAAAATATATAAATGTATGTTTTTCACAGATTTTCCCATTAAAATAAAATCAGCATCCATTTCCCTTCTTATTTTAAACCATGTTATTTTCCAAGGAAGAGGCATTAACCTTTTTAAATAAAGAGAGATAGAGGAGTGTAAAACATTTTAAAAACCTTTTTCGACAAACTTTTGAGTATCATTGGTATCCCCTTAAAAATACATGTGTCATACACTAAGAAAAAACAATGATCACACAAGGGAAATGAAAAATAACAAGCAATAGTAACCAACAGAACAAAGCACCTCAATCATTCTCCGCGGATTACTAAGTGCCGATATACATGGTAGGACATAAGATCTTGTGAATTGTGTAGAACATACTATAAATGTGACTCATCCTGAAGGCATTCCCTACTCAATGACGTCATAACTCCCTAACACATGGTGTTTCCCTAAATTTCATAAAAAATGGGTCTAATCCGCTAGGAAAGAAGAGTCCTTATTAAGGGCCACGAGCCAGTGGATATTCTAAACTAGTGCAGTAAGAGTTCTTTGAAAATTTTCTCACTATGCTTGGTTCCCATGTTCAAACAATAAATGGGGGGTGAGACAAAAATGTCAAACAAGTATCGAGTCATAAGTAAATTCCTCACACCCAGTCAACATGCACAACAAAGTCACACTCAGTCCACCCTATGGAATTCATCCCTCACCTTTCAACCATTTGATCACAAGAATATCATTCCTGATAGACCTCCCATAACATATTAATCAAAAAAACCATGGGGACCACATCCAATGATATTTTTCTTGAGATAACTAGTTTTAAAAAAGTACCAATTGGGCCTCACATGATTTTCGCATGCAAAACCTTTTTTAAAGAATCACACGCAGACCACTTTGAAAAAAAAAATACATATCAAACACAATTTAAGAAACTCAAACCATAATTTTAAATCTAAAACACATCCACAAAGGCTGAAGGGGAATTTCATTGGGTAATTGATGTGAAAACACAATCAAACCATTCAATGCAACACACTACAAGTAATAAATTACTTCAATTCAAGACCTACAATTTTACTAACAGTTCAATATCAATAATTAATATTAAAACCAGGTGCAAAATGCAAGAAATTAATTTTTCTTAAATTTAAAGGTCAATTCATCGAGATTCTACCTTAAACATGCCACTTTTTGATGATGAACACTTTAACCGACCCTTCACAGTTACTCACACATGAATTTATACATACAAACATATATATATATATATATATATATATAATCTCATACTTTCATTGTACATATTCCCCGCAACTTGAAGGGAATATGTACAATGTGGGAATATTATATATATGTGTGTGTGTGTGTGTGTGTGTTACCATATGAATATACATGTAGGAGTTCAAGATACCTGCAGCTTGAAACCACAAAGTAGAGTTCAATTCAGCACACCACGAATACTATAAACCTTAATACAAATAAAGAGCCTAAATAAAATTGATTGAAACCAAACAACAAAATAAAATACATACCTCGGTTGGCAGCTATGAACCAAACATTCCAAACAGCCTCACCTTTAGCAGCGGTTAATGGAATTCCCATGAATAGGTCTCATGTGACCATTCACACAACCCTAAACCACAAGAAACCAAAAATGACCCAAATCAAACCCTAACCTAGGGTTTCAATTAATTAATAAATAAATCACTACATTATTTAATAACACATGGAAAAATTAATATCACGTCACAAGTGACTACCGAACCATCACTCATATCAACTGCATTTGGAAATTAATTTTAAAACAAATTGATGATTGGATACAGTTCCATGGGAAAGAATACAAACCCTCAAACATTACAAAATAAGTCAAGGGAACACCATTTTCAATTTATAAAATCCAAACACTCTTTTAAGGAAGGGAAATTCCATTAAACACAAAGGATTCCCAATCAAAAAATAAATTGGCCTAAATCATAATGATAAAGTGTATTTCTAAATGAAAACATTCATTATAATTTTTTATCAATCACAAAGAATGCAAAAACCCCATTGGAAAAAAAGTGAAAGACCCGTTTTTAATGTCATTTGAGGTCACGCTTCAATACAAAATCAATTCACATTAGAAGAAAACCATCACCCAATGAAAACCCAACCATCCAAGACCCATTTCCATACTTTAAAACAATTATAAAGATTGAAATTATTTTTATGGAAGGCTAGGTCAATTAAATGTTCTAATTTAAATCATAAAACATGGACACAAGAAACCAAACATTTATTCTAAGGCAATGAATTAAAATGGGTTCTAATAAACACATGTATTTCAAATATATTTATGCATGAAACAGAATGAAATAAAGCACAAGAATAATTGTAACACCCCAAGCTTCCATGGTATGCTTCTCTTTGAATAATATAGTAGTGTGTGTTGTACGCTACTTCGAGTTCTAACACACACCATAACCAATCAGACTTGCCATTATGAATAGTAATACCCACTTTTTGAAATATTATACATTTTAACCACAGAATGGACTTCATTTTTGGATTTGGAATATTGAAATTATCTTATGGTGAATTTTTGGTACTTTTCTGATAACTTTCATATTTTGATAAATTGTGAAAATTACTAAATTTTAATTAAAAACATCTTTTTTAATCCAAATAATTAATAGTGATAAATTATGAATTTTAGTAATTTTAATGTATAATTATATTATATTTTTATGATTTAATCCAATGTTGGTCATTGGACATAATTTCACATTTAAATTGGACATATACAAGTGTCAATCATTTGATTGTTATTATTTCTTAAAAACACGATTTTTGTTTTGACAACGAGAATTAATTTTAAATTAATTTATACCAATTCTATGTTTTGAATTTTTAAAAATAGATTCCATATTTATAATCATGAGTTCAAAATTTTGTAATTTTGTAACTTTTATTTTTAGACATTTTGAATAATTACTTCGGTAAATATTTTATTTACCATGGTTAAAAGGTAAATCCGGTAAATAAGGGTAAACAATTAATATTATAATCATATTAAATTACCCTAAAACGTGTCCTAACCCTATTGGTTGATAAATGTACGACCATGTGCATATTTGGGTCGATTTTGGGACCTCATGGAGCCACTTGTAAGAGATAATGACACTTTATATTAATTATGTTAAAGTAAATACAAAAATGACATAAGCATATATATTTTAGAAAAACAATTTTTACATAGGGTTATATATGTTATATATTAAAAAAAAATATTAATTAGAAATATAAAACTATTTACTACATAATGGTATTTTATTTATAATTTTTAGACATTGAATAATTAAATTTATTTATGACACAATAATGATGTTGTATTTTCCTTATTAATGAAAGAATAAAATAATTGGTATTATAAATGATAAAATAAATATAATTTGAATGTTTTGATACTATAAAATAATTTTATAGGTTATATGACATGTTATTATTTCTTAAATGTGTTTTTTTAATTAAAAAAGGTGTTAAGACTTTAACAAAAATCAATTATTAAACAGTGTCAAAATTGACATAAACGAGTTTTTAAAATAAAAATTATATTATAAATTGATATAATATTCCTAAAAATCTATGGTTCGGACAAAGGACTTATATAATTATATTTTTATCATTAATGGACCACTTGGAGGTTTCTGGGATGTATATAGTATATTTATTAGATATATAATTTAAAAATACAAAGAGACATGGTAAATGTCAAACTAATTAACTTAGAGTTAAAACTAAACGATAAGGTTAATAAAGCGACCCAAACCTGTCTAAAACCTATTGGTTGATTTTTTTAGACCCATACCCACATTATCCTCTAAGGAAATCAGTTTTTAGCAATTATAATCCGAATATGTAATTCTTATAAAATAATATTTTATGTTTTTCCAATGGTGCGCCTCACCCCTCTTATAAAAGGGCACTCACCCTTTTCACTAATTAACACCTTCAAAGCCTTTTTTCTTGGAAAAACTCAACTCAAGTACCCTATGAACTATCTTCCCTTTATCCTAGAGGCTTTAATTTTGTCATAATGACAACCTATTAAGCCCTTTTGATCAAATCAAAAGAGAGAACCCGAAGAATAGGTAATAATGTCCCCACCCTCTTTCACGTTATTTTCTTCTTCCACATCCTCTTTCTTTGTTATTTAAATTCTAAAATAATAACTCCAGTATATTATATATACTATGATGTTATTATAAATATGGTACAACCATATTCAGTGTTATATCCATCCTTTGAAGGACATGTCTCTATACGTGCATACATTCGTCTTACTGTCTCCACGTCGTAGTGTAATTGTTATTCAAAACATTTTTATTTGGATGGGTATGATAATGAAGTGTAATTGAAGTAAATAATAAATATAAAATTATAATTACTTTTTATATATGATATAACATCCAATTTTATACGATTTTAAAATCAAAATAATGATATATTCACTTGTGCGTACGCACAGACTACCGTCTCCACGAACACGATTATATTCATTTCCCAACATATTCATTCAAGAATAATTCCCATTTGATGATTAAAAAAAATTTAGGTCATGATATCATTCTGGATATGAATAATATATAACATATCCATAATAAACATGGCTTATGTAATACAACATATAATAGAAAACGAGTAACTTAACACCCGAAACGACGATAATACTAAGATATTATTAACAAAGCAATGTTAAAAGATCATATATGATATCATATTAATTTATATGACTCTTGTATAATTTAATAACTATTATTTAACATTTATACATGAGGTTAACCTACCATCGACCAAGGAAAATTACAAGTTATGGTTTTGTTTCACAATCTCTTCATTATCAGGGGTTGTTTATACGTAGTTATCTGCTGGGACCTCCTTATCATCCACATCCATGATTCATAAAAATGTAATTCAAAACATTTTTACTATTAAATAGACAGTGGGGTAAAGTCATTAATACCCTTATTTGACTTTATTTGTTTTTTAATGGAATCATTCCGTCATTTTCCAAACAAGGTACTTTTTGACATTTTCGACAAATTTAAGGAAAGAATGATTTTATGTTATACAAAATGTGCACTATTTTCTGCCGTTATAACATCATCAAAGCTTAACTTAAAAGATTATAAGTATATTTTCAAAATAAATGTTTTCTCTATTATTATGTGACTCTTAAATTATTTCAAAATAGAAATAAATATTTCTCTAAAAAGGGTTTTGATGTCATTAATGTCAACATACTTTGATGGATTATAAGTTTATTTGATGTTTATTTAAAATGATACAAAACGTCCATATTGTATTGAAGGTCTTGTGATATGTTTGACTGTGGATGTGGTATTTTTATACCATTCATGGTTTATGGTTAAAGTATTGTCATTTTGTATGCTATTTTAAATATGAAAGTTTATGATATGTTTAAACCTTCTCATATGAGGAATGTATTGGACTTAGTAAGTGACGGTTGGAGCCCGCTATAGCTCCTCAATACATTGGTAGGTCTCATGAGACAACTAGACATGGAATTGGTTGAGGCCCTTTCCCAATTTGATATATGGTTTTGGCCGAGCCCCTAATAATTTTTAGATGTCTTGGTCGAGGCCTTGACCAAATTTTTCAGAATGTCTGGAATTATAATTTTCCTCATTATGAAAATAATATTGAGGTTTAATGTGTTCATTCGACAAGTTGAATACCCATGATTATGTTTTATTAAGGCATTATTTACCCATCTCTTATTCTTTCCACAAAGTATTCATGTCTATTAATGGTAAAGGCACGTGGTTTCAATTATTCTTCTTGCTTAATATTTATGTTATCTTCTGCAGTATTTCTTACCCTTACGGAGAATTTGAGCTCACCACTTTCTATGTTTTATTTTTCCCAGGATTCCAAGAAGTGTATTATGATTGATATGTATGGTTATGCTAAAGGTAATAATGGCGTTATCAAAGAACTATTTACGTAGTGTTTAATGTTTGAAATTATAATGTAATGTTAATGTATGTAATCTATTTTCCAAGATTAATAAACTGATCAGTCCTACGGGACATGATTCCTTGTAATCATGAAAATGTATTAAAATAATGCACTGACTCTAGGTAACTAGGTTCGGGGAGTTACAGTTGTTATTAGATGAAGTTTAGCAATAACCTTGGAAGCTATATTTAGATAAACTGTGATTAGAGCACATAAAACTAAGATAGAATTTGAGGATTACTATAGAAGGACTTCCTAGAATTTTGGTAATGTAGATATTTTTTGAGATTCCAAGAAAATACATCCCTATCGTGATACGAGCAAGTAGAGGCGGGACTGACACATATTTACCTATGGGTAAAACATGAAAACATTTCGTTTAGCGAGACTCGAACAGGAACTGGTACACAAAAATGGGCCTTACTGCACTCTTGGCTACGACACTCCCTGGGGATATGCTTAGGATAACTCTCGTTTTCCATACAGAAAATTATGAAGGGATTATGAGTATATATCTCCTCAAAGAGAACATTTTTGTGATTATAGATTATATCCATAAACTGTTCAGTTTATATTATGTATTTTACATGTTTGGAATTATGAATTGTGATTCACAAACTGAGCTAGTGTATGACATTGTTTAGAAATGGCACCTAGTGGAAGGAATGGAAATCATATCAACACGCATACTCCATATAGGGATTTCTCTCCTACTCACAAATATTATAGTGGAGATGGTGATACAACTGGTGCTAATCAACTTATCATCATACTGGGATAGCTCACCCAGGTTAGGAATAATAACCATACCCGTATGGAGCACCCTGATCAACAAAGAGGAGGATAAAAGTTAGATCACTTCATGATGCAACAACCACCAAAATTCTATGGGAATACAAATCCATTGGTAGTTCAGCAATGGATAAGTTCCCTAGAGAAAATATTTCAGGATTTGGGGAGTAGTGAAATGGAAAACATTGTCATGGCAGTTTATCTCCTCACTAGAGATGCTGATCAATAGCGGTCATTGATTCAAAAAACAAAGGAGGATAAAGAAGTATCATGTATGGAATTGATGGAGTTTAAAGAGATTTTATATGAAAAATAATTTCTTCCTGACCAACGAGTGGATATGGAAAGACATTTTCTCAGTCTGAGGCAAAAGTAGGATGATAATGTTGCAAATAATGAGGCTAACTTTACAAGGTTAGAAAGCCATGATATAGATTATATATATAACCCAAGACGTATGATTGATCATTTCTTTGATGGGTTAAAACCATTTCTTCTTCAATCTTTAGTATCACAATCCTTCTCGTCATATAAATATCTTGTATCATGTTCTATCAAGACAAAAAAGGAATTATCTAAATCTTATGACAATAATGTAAAGAAAGAGAAGAAGATAATAGTGGAGAAAGAGATAGGTAACGGGAAAAATGGAAAGAAGGATTTTCAATTATGTGATAATTGTGGGAAGAAACACCCAAGTACTTGCCTAAAAGGAATGGGAGTCTATTACAAGTGTGGTGAAAATGGCCACCAAGATCTCGATTGCAAGGGAAAGAAAGTTGCTGTCAATGTAGAATTCTATAATTGTAGAGAAATGGGGAATTATTCAAATGAATGACCTAAGCACCGAGGAAACTTACCTCAGAAAATGCCAAAGGGGCAAGGACAATCTTATGTTGTTACTACAGTTTAATTTGAAAAATTATGGTATTTGTGTTTTTGGATTCAAGAACTATATTAATGTTATAATAATAATGTGATATATATAAGGATTTTACTGTTGTACTATTTCATTACAGACATTAGATTTTGTGGAATCATGAAAAGTGACTCAATAGTGGGTAAAATTTCTGTAAAATATATGGTTGAGAGAAAGATAAACCATGATATGGTTATGATACTAAGGTAATGATTTTGGAATAATACATGATTAATTTGGATAAATTATTTTAGATATTCTTTACTAACTTGAAACTGATTAATGATATGTATATTTCATAATTGTTTGAGATTACAACATTTTTAGATAGAAGAATTATATCTAGTATTCTATAATGAATAAAGGAGCATTAATGTAATCAATAAGGTTTTATGGTAATTCGGGATGTTGTAGTGTTTTAAAAGAATACATGATGAAGGTGTTCACTTGTTATTCCTTGGAAAAAATGATCTTCATTGTGTTTATCTTCCCTATAAATTTTGGACTGTGAGTTTGGATAGAAGTATTCTGGATAAGTTTAGTTTGAGATTATTTTTGGATTTACATACAAAGGACAACCCGGAGGTCGGGCGGCAACCCATCATGTCTGGCAAGGCCGCGAGAATTGAACCCGCAACCGAAGGGCGACAGGGGTGTATAACCTACCACTCACCCATGTGATGTCCTAGATGGAATAATGTTGTTTTTTTAAAAGGGTCTGGTTGATTAATTATAAATTCATTTTTTTTCAACCCTATATGAATAGGATAAATTAACTATTTTATAAGTTCTATTATCTTTTAAAGGGAAAGATGAGGTTGTGATAGAAAATAGTTAAAGGATGGAACTCTACTTGACAAGTATACATTTTCTTTCTTTTATTATTCTATAAATAAAAAAATTCTTAATCATTAGGTAGGGGATATTAATACTAATAATGTGTTATCCTAATACCTTACATTTTGTTGAACTGATGGTATTTTAAATCATCATAGATTGGTGGCATTGAGGCCCACAATTCTACAATTTTTTGTGATTGATGACCTCAATAAATCCCTATACATATTAACATTTTCCACCAATTACATGTCTCTAATTTCCACCAATTTTCCCCTAATCGAGATCATAATTTGGTGGTGACTTTTTCATCCCCCTTCTCCTCTTATTAAAACTAAATTTTATTAAACCAATTTCCAATGTGGGTTTTCCCACAAAGGTATTTTCTATTTTCACCCTTTTATTTTAAAAGAATAATTTCAAATTTCAAGGATGTTATTTATTTAATGAGGGGAGAACGTAACACCACAAGCTTCTATGCTACACTTCTCTTTGAATAATACAGTAGCATGTGATGTACGCAACTTCGAGTTCTAACACACACCACAACCAATCAAACTAGCAGTTATGAATAGTTATACCCAATTTTTGATATTATATAAATTCTATATTTAAAAATGGACTTCATTTTTCGATTCAGAATATCAAAATTAGCTTAGGGTAAATTTTTTGTTCTTTTCTGATAACAATCATATTTTGATTAATAGTGAAAATTACTAAATTTTAATTAAAAACAAATTTATTAATCAAAATAACTTATAGTGATAAATTATGAATTTGGGTGATTTTAATGTATAATTATATTATATTTTTACCATTTAATCCAATATTGGTCATTGGAAAAAATCTCACATTTAAACTACACATAAGCAAATGTCAATCATTTGATCGATATTATTTCATAAAAACACGCTTTTTGTTTTGACAACCGGAAGTAATTTTAAATTAATTTCTTCCACTTATGTGTTTTGAATATATAAAAATTGATTCTATATTTAGAATCAGGATGTCCAAATTTTTTAAATCTATATCTTGTATATTTAGACATTTTTAATAATTATTTTGGTAAATATTTTATTTACAATGGTTAAAGGGTAAATTCGGCAAATAAGGGTAAACAAATAATATTATAATCATAATAAATTTCCTTAAAATGTGTCCTAACACTATTGGATGATAAAGTTCTGACCATGGTCATCTTTGGGTAGATTTTGGGACCTCATGGAGCCACTTTTAATAGATAATGACACTATATATTAATTAAGTTAAAGTAAATAAAAAATTGGAATAAACATATATCTTTTAGAAAAACAATTGTTACATAAGGTTATATATGTTATATTTTCTACTATAAATATTCATTAGAAATATAAGATGATTTCATATGTAATGGAATTTTATTTATAATATTTATACATTAAATAATTAATTTTATTTATGACAAAATATTGATGCAGTATTTTCCTTATTAATGAAAGAATCAAATAATTGGTATTATAAATGATAAAATAAATATAATTTGAAAGTTTTGATGCCATCCACAAATTTTATTGGTTAATATTACTTGTTATGATTTCTTAAATGTGTTTGTTTCTAATTAATAAAGTTTAATAGACTTTATCAAAAATCAATTATTAAATAGTGCCAAAATTGACATAAAGGAGTTTTTAAAACAAATATTATATTATAAATTGATATAATATTCGTAAAAATATAAGCTTTGGCCAAAGGACTTATATAATGATAGGATTATTATTAATGGACCACTTGGGGGGGTCTCTTGGATTTATATAGTATGTTTATTAACTATATAATATAAAAATACAAAGATACATGGTAAATTTAAACTAATTAACTAAGAGTTAAAACTAAAAGATAAGGTTAATAATGTGACCCAAACCTGTCTAAACCCTATTGGTTGAGTTTATTTTTTCCCCGTCCAAAACTGAGACTCATAAAAAATTTGTTTGGAGACATTAGAAACTGAATATTAACTTATTATAAAATAATATTTTAAATCCTTCCTAAGGTCCCCCCACCCCTCTTATAAAAGGTCACTCCCCCTTCTCACTAATTCACACATTAAAAGCCTTTTGGATCAGCTAAATTCTTCCCAAATACCCTCTCAACTATCCTCCATTAATCCTAGAGGCCTTAATTTAGTAATAATTCCAACTTAAGGATCCCTTTAGATCAAATAAAAAGGAAGACCCCGAAGAAGAGGTAATAATATCACCACACTCTTTCAAGTTCCTTTCTTCTTCCACTTCCTATTTCTTTTTTATATCCATTATAAAATAATAACTCCAGTATCTTCTATATACTGCTATGTTATTAAAAATATGGTACAACCATATTCTGTATTCTATCCATCCTTTGAATGACATGTCACTTTACGTGCGTACGTACAGCTTACCGTCTCCACGTCGTGGTGTAATTGTTATTCAAAACGTTATTATTTTTGTGGGTATGATAATTATGTGTAATTGAAGTAAATAATAAATATAAAATTATAATTGTTCTGTATATATGATAAAACATCCAATAATATACAATTTTAATATCAAAAGAATGATATTTTCCCTCGTGCGTACGTATGGACTACCGTCAACATGAATGTGATGAGATTCATTCCCCATCGTATCCATTCAAGAATAATTCTCATTTTATTATTAAAACAATTGTTTAAGGACTCGATATCATTATAGATCTGAATAATATAAAACATATCCATAATAAACATGGATTATTTCATAAAAAATATAAAAGAAAACGTGTAAGTTAACACCCAAAACGACGATAATACTAAGATATTATTAACAAAGAAATTTTAAAAGATCATATATGATATCATATTAATTTATATAATTCTTTTATAATTTAATAACAATTATTTCACCACAATACTGGAGGTTATCCTACCCTCAACCAAGGAAAATTACAAGGTAAGGGTTTATTTCACAATCTCTTCATTATCCAAGGTTGTTTATATATAATTATCTAATGGGACCTCCTTATCATCCACATCCATGTTTCTTAAAAATATATTTCAAAACATTTTTACTATTGAATATACAATTTTTTAAAGTTATTTATACATTTATTTGACCTTATACATATTTGAAAGGAATATTTCTGCCGTTTTCCAAAAAAGGTACTTTTTGACATTTTCGACAAACATAAGGTAAGAATATTATTAACTTATACGGCAGGTGCTGCTATTTTATGACGTTAAAACATCATCAAAACATCCCTTAAAATCTCATTATAATTTTTTCAAAATAACAGTTTTCTTTATAATTATGTGACTCTTAAATGATTTCAAAATAAAAAGATATATTTCTCTAGAAAGGGATTTGACTTCATCTATGTCAACATCCATTGATGGATTTTAAGTTTTTTTGAAGTTGATTTATTATGATACAAAACATCCATATTTTATTGAAAGATTTGTGATATGTGTGACTATGGATGTGCTATTTTTATACCATTGAAGGTTTATGGTTAATGTATTGACATTTCATATGCTATATTTAATACGAATGTTTATGATATGTTTAAAGCATTTCCTATGAAGAATGTATTGGACTTAGTAAGTGACGGCTGGAGCCCACTATAGCTCATCGATGCATCGGTATGTCTAATGAGACAAGAAGATGTGGAATTGGTCGAGGCCCATTCCCAATTTGATATATGGTTTTGGCTGAGGCCTTAATCATTTTGAGAGGTCTTGGCCAAGGACTTTACAAAATTTTTCAGAATGACCGGCATTATACATTTCCTCATTATGAAAATTATATTGATGATTCATGTGATCATTCGACTTGTAGAATACCCATGATTATGTTTTATTATGGCCTTATTTACTCATATCATATTATTTCCATAAAATAGTCATGTTTATTATTGGTAAAGGCATGTGGTTTCAATTACTCTCCATTCTTAATATGTATTTTATCATCCGCCATATTGCTTACCCTTAATGAGCATTTGAGCTCACCCCTTTCTATGTCATATTTTCCCTGGATTCCAAGAAATGTATAATGATTGATATTCATGGTTAAGCTAAAGGGAATAATGGTGTTCTCAAAGAACTATTTACGCTGTGATTTATGTTTGAAATTGTAATGTAATGTAAATGTATGTAATCTATTTTCCAAGACTACAAAACCGATCAGTCCTTCGGGACTTGATTCCTTTTAATCATGCCAATGTATTAAAATAATTCACCGACTTTAGGTAACTGGTGTCGGGGTGTTACAATAATATAATTGTAGAAATTTATTGAGAAGGGAGATGAATCTTACCATAGGGAACCGCGATGACCACCAGAGGGAGGAGGGGATACGCTAGCCAAAGGTGTTCCAGGCTGCTACTAGATCGACAAGAGAGTGATAAGGGAGGAGGTTATCTGGTGAAGGGGAAGGTGTGGTCCTAGGATTTTTGAGACAAGGAGGGTGTCGTCGGGGAGACGTTGGAGAAAAATGGGGAGTCCAGCTGGGAAAAGTGCGAAGGGTGGAGGCCGAAGCATGGGGGTCGCTGCCACTAGAGTTGTTCGACCATGAAAAAAGGAGGTTGGGCCACCAATACTGGTTGGAGTCAAATGAAGTTTGAGCATGATGAGAGGGGGAAAAGCATGTTGATGCATGGGTGGTGTAGAAGGAATAGGCATGATTGTGCAGATCATTAGGAGCAGGGCGGAGCGCTGGGGTGCTGAGGTAGACGGAGATGGGGGGATGGATGGATCACGCCGCACCGAGGGGGTGTGTAGTTCCATGAGAGGGAAGAGGGGGGGGGGGGGCGAACCTCCTCCTAGGGTTTCCTCCCACAAAAAATCAATTAAATAACAATAAAAACGACTTGGAATGAACAAATAAAATAAAAAAGACTCTACAATATTAATAATTTTATTAATAGAATTAATTATAACATTATAAATATATATATATATATAAACATTATTATTTTTGTTGTGTATTCTTTTAATTGTTTTATTCTTGTTTTACATTACATTTTATCTTCATTAAATTTATTTATTTAAAATCTTGGATGACCACATGATTTGCCAGCGGCCAGGCGCACTACTCAGCGAAACACAACAAAACCAAGATGCATGACATGACCCACTACAGGGTCGAGTTTTACGCCCGTTGAACTATTTTATAAATCCTGCACAATTCGAGTTCCTTCACTCATTCCCACTTGGGCATCAGCGTGAGCACCGCACGATTACCCCTATATATGGGGGCTGACCGCACAAAAGGCTTTTGAAAATTTAAAAAGTTACCCACCTACTACCAAAACATATTATAATATTTGAAATAATTTATAATAATTAATCAACATGGTCGGGGTGGGACAATTCTTACCACCATTGAAATTTCTACCCCCAGAAAGATTCCAGGACAACAGTTAAAATAACATGAGTCCATGATTAGTCAAAACCAAAAGAGACGGAGAGACTCAGGGTGACCATTTCTGACACACCTCATACCTGAACAAATCATGGAAAAAATCACTGCCCATGATTGAGGGGAGAACATAGAAGGGTTCTCCCCACTACAATAATTTAGTAACATGGAAACCTTGAAACCTGATTAGACCACCCGGGGGGAATGTGGAACTCCGAAAACTGAGATCATTCAATTGCCCACACAACCAAACAACACCACCGAGTCTTTTAGAGGAGACCCAAGAACAACTATAGACAATGAAACCTCCACAGGTACGTACATATCCAAATAGACACAGATAAACTGAGATCAACCCATACCAAGACCAAAAAGGCATTTAAGAGAAACACACGATTTAAAAGACCCTATTCAGAAAAACAAGAATGTTTGGATTTCAACGAAACAAGTTATTCACATTCTCCCATTGAAACGACGACCTTATGAAAATAGTAAAACATTAACAACAGAAAAACAAGAACAAAAAGTCTTTAAATGTATTAATCCCAACATGGAACAGAAGACCCGAACAAGGTATTAACTCTCTCATCAACTTTATACTATGCACAGGCTTCACCCTGAGACCTTTGGTTAGGGATTTGATGGATGAAGCATCTTATTCCTCATAGTCAAGTACTAGCATCCCCCGAATAGAACTCCTCCCTCGAATGACACTTTTTTGGAACATTCACTGGTGACCCAAATAGTATCACGATATCATGACATCAGATGGACGAGCCATGATGTCTTAGAACACCTAAAACAACAACTCTAGTGGAATTCAAGGGAATGTTATAGCAACCAATAATTCGACACTAATGAAAAAGATTCTTCAGGAATAGGTTCTTCTGGCACACCATGCTCGCCAGGTGGGGTACCCTTACAAAAACTGACTACCTTTTTAACCACACCCCATGTCCTAATGACGATGAGGTGCCCAACCTCTACTAGTCCAATAACAGACCCACAATTAAACTCGAAACAATATGGAATCTATCAAACATGGGAGTTACCAACAACCCAAAGACATGCTCTACTTCAAGAACCCCACAACTGTCCCATCAAACCTAAATTACCGCGATAAAATAGAAACACTAAAAATAACCTAAATTGGGCATGACTCTCTGGCTATATTAGCAACCTACTTAGGTGGAATTTTCTGAATAAAATGCAAACCACAATGACAATAAAAATATTAAGATGTAGTAGAGTCAATAAAGGTATATTCAACAAGAAATAAACAAATAAATATAAACATAAACAAAAAATCCTTTTAAAATAAACCTTTTTCATTTAAAATTTTAAAACTCATTTATGTGATTGCAAAACCATTGGAAAGAAATCCATTTCCATTTCAAAGATACCTTCATTTTTAAATAACTCTTACACTATCCAAAAACCACAATGAATCCCAAACTACACTAAATCACTGAAATGTTGAACCAGTGGACACACATAACCTGATGACATGGTAGTGATCCATACCTTAAGAAAGTGTCAAAATCTAGGACGTACTTGAACCATGCACTCAAACTCCTCATGGGTCACTATTTCATGTGAGATCGTGATGTGACAATAGATTTCCTCTATTATCATTCCTCAATAAAAAATCAATGACAAAATACTCATAACCTAGAGTTCCCCTAGTAACTCAGGTCTCGTCACGAGTGGTGGTGATTATGAAGCAACCCATAGCCTACCCCCTATTCCCTGAAAACCCCAATCTCCATCTACCAGTCACCCCAAATAATAGGAACCACCCTTTGATACCATTTTTTCATGAACCCACCCAGTTTTTTCCAGAACCGGATGCCCGATCCGGCCATTGACATAGCTTAAGTGGCGTTCCAAATCCCCACAGGCTGGAAACTAGTGTCGAACATCTCGACTAAATAGGTGGTAAATATTTGGTCCATAAATTAATGACAAATAAAAAACAAAAGCTTAACAATGAAAAAAAACTAGAAGTGGTGAGAAAACAACATTGTACATAACTCCCCGTCACCCTGTGGGTCACCACCAACCCCAATCCAACGTCACACTATGGTGATATAGTCCACGTAATTCACATCACACAAATCTAAAAATTAAGATTAAACAATAGGTGTGAGTATTAAAACTTAGTAGGAGTTCCTAAACAGTCTATTTCTCCATGAATTTCCATTAAACAAAGAAACATTAATATCATTTTTGAACTACAATATCTAAAAGTATGTTTTTCACACAATTTCTCTTTAAAATAAAATCACTATCCATTTCCCTTCTTATTTTAAACTATGTTCCTTTCTATAGATGAGGCTTTATCCATTTTAAAGAAAGAGAGGTAGATAAGTGTAAAACATTTTAAAAAATATTTTCCAAAAAATTTTGATGAATATATTCATCCCCTTTAACAAACATACGCATCATACACGAAGGAAAAAAGCAATGATCACAAAAGGTCAATGGAAAATAACTAGCAAGACTACCCAACAAAACACATCACCTCAATCATCCTCCACAAATATCTATGTGTAGATATACATGGAAGAACCTAAGAGCTCATGAATAGAATAGAATGTACTATACATATGACTCATCCGGAAGGAATGCCCTACTCAATGATTTTATAACTCCCTAACACTCAATGTTTCTCAACCTGGCCTAACCAATAGGCCCAATCCCCTATTAAAGCAATGTCCATACTAAGGGCCACTATCCTGTGCATATTCTAAACTAGTGCAGCAATCCTTCTTTGAAAAATTTCTCTCTATGCTAGGTTCCCATGGTAAAAAAAGGGGGTGATACATCAATGTCAAAAAATTATCCAGTCATCCGTACATTCCTCACACAAAATCAATATTAACTACAACGTCACCCCCTGGTCACCCCAAGGAATACATCCTTCACCTTTCAACCATTTGATCAAAGGAATGTCCTTCCTACCAACCACCCATAATATATATCTCATAAAAAGTGAGGGGATGACATCCCAGGAGAGTTTCCTTGAGATAACTAGTTCTGTAAAAGTGCCAACTAGACTATACATGATTTTCGCATGCCAAACCATTTCTTAATGAATCACACACACACCACTTTGAAAACCAAAAATACAATTCGAAAACCATTTAAGAAACTCAAACCAAGATTTTAAATCTAAAACTCATTCAGAAAGGCCAAATGGGAATTTCCCCATGCAATTAATGATAATATACAATCAAACCATTCATTGCAACACACTACAATAAATAAATCACTCCAATTTATGACAAAAAGTTTTACTAACAATTATATATAAATAATTAATATTAAAACAACGTGATAAATGCACGAAAAAATGATGCTTAAATTGAAAGATTAATGAATAGAGATCCTACCTCAAACATACATCTTTTTGGAAGACAACCTCTCGAACCGACCCTTTGCGCTTACACAGACATGCATTTCTACACACACACACACACACACATAATCCCATAGCTGCATTGCACATATTCCCTATGCCATGAGAGAATATATACAAAGAGGGAATATATATATGTATCACCCTATTAATATACATGTTGGCGTTCTAGACACCCGAAACTTGAAACCACAAACTAGAGGTCAATGCACTACACCACAAAAATTACAAACCATCAAACAAATAGAGACCCGGATTAAGATGGTGCGAAACCAAACAACAACATAAAATCCATACCTCGGATGTTGGTGGTGAACCAAACATTCGTAACCACCGATCCTTTGGTGGTGGTTAAAGAAATACACAAGAATATGCCTCTGTGGAACATTCACACAACCCTAAACCACAAAAGACACCAAAAAATCCAAATGAAACCCTAACCTACGGTTTCAAATAATTAATAAATAAATCACTGTGTCATCTAATAAATCAAGGGAAAATCAATATCACATCACAAGTTACAAAAGGACCTTAACTCATATAAAAAAATTTGGAAATTCTTCTCAAAACAAATTGATGTTTCCGATACAATTCCAAGGGAAAGCATAAACACCCGCAAATATAACCAAATAAGTCAAGTGAACTCCATTTCCTCTTTATAAAACCAAAACACTCAATTAATGAAAGGAAACTCCTTCAAACATAATGGAAGACCACTCAAAAACCAATATGGCCTAAATCCAAATGATCAAGTGTATTTTATAATGAAAACATCCATTGTCTTTTTTTTATCAAACATAAATAATGAATAAAACCTCATTGGAATAAAAATGAAAGAACCCATTTTAATGTTATTTTTTGTCACATCTCAATTTAAACTCAATTCACATTAAAAGAACATTTTCAACCAATGAAAAACCAACCATCCAAGACCCATTTACCCACAGCAAAACCATTAGAAAGACACAAATCCATTTTATGGATTACCTTGCACAATTAAATGTACTAATTTAAAACATAAAACAATGACACAAGAAACAAACCATTTATGAAAAGGCCAATAAATAAAATGAGTTCAAATGAACAAAAGGATTTCAAATATATTTATACATCAAATAAAGGAAATAATGAAAAGAAACAATAATATTATAGAAATTGATAGATAAGGGAGATGAATCTTCCCGAAGGGAACCACAACAACCACCTGAGGGGGAAGGGGATGCACCAGCCAAAGCTATTGCGGTCTGCCACTGGTTTGGTGAGAGAGTGAGAAGGGAGGGGGTTTATCCTATGATGGGTAAGGGTAGGTGCGAGGAGGCTCGGCATGATGAGGGTTTCTTCAGGGAGATTTCATAGCAAAAGGTGGAGCCCAACATGGGATAGTGCATAGGTCAGAGGTAGTAGCAAGGGGTCAATAACGCTTGAGTTGTTTGACTGTGAAGGAAGAAAGTTAGGCCACTGATGCTGGCTAAAGTCAGAAAAAGTTTCAACACTAGGGAATGGGAGAAAGCATGTGACTTCATGAGTGGGTAAGAGGGAATATGTGGGCTCGTGCAGATCGCTAAGAGCTGGGTGGAGCGCTGGTGCAGTGAGGGATAAAGAGATGGGGTGGAACACCGATGATGTGTTGTGAGCCAAGGGAGAAGGAGATGGAGGGATGTCTGGATCATGCCAGACCAAGGGGGGTGTGCAGCGACACAACAGGTAAGGGGGGGGGGCGACATCCCTCTTAGGGTATCCTACCAAAAAAAATCAATTCAATAACAATAAAAAATATTTATAATGAAATAATAAAATAAAAAAAGTCTCTAAACTAATAATAATTTTTTAATAGAAATAATAATAAAATTATATATAATTTTTTTTAAAAAAATTGGGTACAATCGCGAAAGTAGCACACAATTCAAGGAAGAAAAATACATTAAATTGCAAGCCTGGAGACTTGACCTCGCGACCTACCCCTCAACCCCCCAAACCCTTACCACCCCACCACTAACGGTGGGGAAAATAATATATATATATATATATTATTATTATTAATGATGGTAATTATTTCAATTTATTTATTCATTCCTATTTTACTTCACATTTTATTTTCATTGAATTTATTTATTCAAAAACATGGGTGAATACACGAGTTGCCTATGGCCAGGCATGCAGTTCAGCGAACCATCCCCAAAACAAGATACCAGATAATACCCCATACAAGGTCCTATTGTACGCTCAGTGCACTACATTATAAACTATGCACAAGTTGAATTCCTTCACTCAGACCCACTTGGGAATCCGCGCATGCACCACACGGTTACACCTAACTGTGCAGGCTGACCACACAAAAGACTTCTAAAATTTTAAAAAACAACCCACCATCTACCGATACCCAATTTAATATTTAAAATAATTTAAAATAATTAACCAACATGGTCGGGGTGGGACATGGCATAACATCGACCATATTCTCATCCAAATCCCAAAGATGAAATACTAATTTTACAACTAATTATAATAATTCATAAGAATAACCCATATAAAATTAAACACAAACACACAACTTATTAAAATGAAACACAATGACATGTAGAATTTTCCTTGGGAACTCCATTACGAATGATGTCCAAAATAGACCTAAAAAATAGATGATTCCACCATTATTTGATTGAATCATCAAAAAATCTAAACCAATGATCTAAAAATTTATATAGAAGGAAGAGGAATATGAATTTAATCCCCTAGAGGATAAATGATAAATAAAAAACTCTTTAGAAACACCACAGAAACACATCCATTGTGTGTATTGAAGAATGAATGAAGCGATGAGAAACCTACTCTGGTTCCTAAGTGCTTGATTCAATGAAAATATGAGAGGTAACTTAAAATAACATTGGATAAAAGGGTAAAAATACCATATAAATGAAATTCTTGGTAGGCCCACCATTTTCCAAACTATACACCGACTATATAGTTTGATCTATCCAAGGACACCCATTCATATGATTTGGCCACACAGTTGGAAAAACACTGCAAAAACCATGCACCCTCTTATCCAACATTCATAATTTACATGGTTAGTATGAAAAGTTTAAAAATATATATTCCAATAATGTAGTTAGAACTACTTCCCTTTTTTTAGTAAGGTAAAAAGTTTGTTTGAAACTATGCAAACCACATGCACCATGTCTCATAACCTCATCAACCTATCATAATTTCTTCTTTTTCCACATACATTTTACACAAAAAAAGATCATAACTAGAATATAAACTTTTTAAAATTACATATAAACAACAATGATCTAGACCATCAAGGTGTCACATGGTTTCTCTAAAACCATGCACACCAAATCATTCACCCTTCATAGAAAATAGTGAAACTCTCAAAATGCAACCCAAAGCCTCCAAGGCTCATCCAAAAACCTAGACCACCTCCTGAAAATCATTAATTGTCTCAAAACAAAATTTTGATACTTTCCATCTCAGGAAACCCAATTATTATCCCTAACCCATGATTCAACCCATCCAATTATAGAATTTAAAACACCATCTATATTTTTAAATTTATTTGCAAACAGAACCTTTAAAAATAATTATTATAAAATAAATCACGATGATTCATGAGGTGGTATACCATTTTAAACATGTGAAATATACTAATATCTCCTACAAAATGAAAATACAAAAAGGTATATAGAGTATAATGAATCTAGAGTTATATTTTTGATATAGATTTCAAATATATTATTAATATCCATAATCATACCGAATCGTGAGATGTGGTAATGGGAAGATGAATGAGATTGGTTCATGAGGCAGTGGTCCTCTATAGACATGAAAGATGATTAGTAACCAATTTTATGGAAGGGGAGATGGATAAATAAAATGACAATAACACAAAAACATATCAGTGTATGGAATATAATAAAGTTATAAAATAATAATTTTTTTTTACAAATTGACAGATAAGGATAAATTAATAAATTTAAAACACTCATTGATGAATGTTACCACTTCTTTTCGAACCTCCTTAGGTTAGTGCCAAATGCCTTCCTTGGTTTGTTTTGGTCACACACTACGAATTGTATGGTGAGAGGAGGGAAGTTTGGAATTTATTTTTTAACGTATTACCACAACCAAGTTTCTTTTATGGTGTGAACAATATATGATATGGGGTGAACATTTATACGTGAGGTGAGTGGCACACCTGTAATCTCTGAAAATAAAAAGCATTTCTAATATTTTTTGCATGATAAAAGAGTAAAACATAGACTATTATTCATACTATAACATTATATGGTTGAATTATGGCCATAAAATAGATTTATAAAAAAATTTGGTCATTGTAATGCTTATATTTTTAGTTTAACCCCTGGAAAAACCGTATTTACCTCAACGATGGTAAATAATTTTTACTCTTTCACTATTAATTTGGAAAAAATTATTTTCAATTAATTAGATAATATAAATTTTTTTCATTCAAAATATGAATTCAATTTCTCCATATTTTATTCATATAATTTAAAAATACTAATTTAAAATTAACCTCATTGTAGTGATGAGAAAGCAGTTTTTCAAAGATAAAATATTCAAAAGTTTACAATGTTTTCATATCATCATTTTCTTCAAAAATTATTCAACTAAAATAAATTTAATAAATTTATATATATAATTGAAACAATTTTAAATTTTAAAAAACCATATCTTTAATTTAACTCTATTCAAAATTTAAATGAAAAGACATTTTTCATTTAAAATTCTTTAGTTTTCATTTTTCATCGAAAAATGAAACATCTTAAAAAAATATAGAAAAACGTAAACCTAACATATTTTTGATATTCTAATGTAAAAGATTAATTTTATTATATCAATTATGGTTTTTAAAATTGAAAAAATTAATTTAAATTATATGCGCATGGAGTGACTAAACCATCTATTAGAAACAAACAACTTTGCAGAAAATATTTCTTTTTCATCTTAATTTTTTTAGTAAATATATAACCATAATTTTCTAATTTTTATTATTTTTGATCATAAAATACAAGTTAATTATTATGATATAATGGTATGATAAAATACTGTACATTTTTACTTGGGGATACGCAATCCATAAGCTATTAAAGATGTTAAATTTAATGAAATATATTTTCATTGTTATTAAATCTCAGTGTTGTTGGTTGCATAAACTATCAACTATAATTTCATTATATTATAAATTTGGGCTATTAAATTCTCTGCACCAAGAATAAATTTACTTCTATAAATTTAAACCTGATCTTGGTCATTAAGTATATGATAATTGTAACATATTTTGTTTAATAACCACATAGTAACAAAATTAACAAAACATCCTCTTAATAAAGAGAAAGTGATGTACAATGGTCATATGGGATAGCATGTAACTTGGATTCCACGTATAATAATATAGGTGGAATTTGATGATATGGAAATAGAAGACATGAATAAATAATTATTGATTGTGATTCATGTCATTGGTCATAGGAAACTAAGTGATCAATGAAATGTTAAGGACAACAAAACCCTAAATATGGGATGATTTAAAGACCATTTGATTCATCAGATATTAAGGTAATATTTTAACATTTTTTTTTCAATATTGTTTTCATAATGTTTAGGAATTTTGTTACAATATTGATATATAAGGAAATATTTTTACTTTATATATTTTGGTTCCCTATAAACAATTTTTTTATTTGGCTGTGCTTCGATCAATTTGGAATTAATCACTTACTCTATGAAATGAATTTCCAAAAATAAATTTTTATTACTGAACCACTAAATTTACATTTTAATGGATCTTAATATCTCTAAATCAGTAAAAATTATTTCAATATATCTCTAAAAAATTTTCAAAAATAGTATGGTCATCATATGTTATCAAATATATTACGCTAATCTATAAGCATCACTATTACAACCAAAATTTCATCAATAATATTTATTTTTCAAATAGTTTAAGAAATAAAAAATTAACTAGTAACTCACATAGTCTAGTGGTAGGAATTTAAGCCTTATTATCCATTGGTTATGTATTCATGCCCCATATCCATTCCAGATGCGATGGGTCGTTACCTTGTATGTAGTTTTCCCTTTTAGAAAAATATATTAATATACTTCAACTAAAATTACAAAAATATGATGATCAAAATTAATTAAACATTAAGATAATATAAACCCCAAAGGTTAAAAATACCATTAATCTTTTTACTAAAAAATTTAATTACATTTTATCATAAATTAATTTTTCACTAAAACATATACTAAACCCATAGGATGTTTTTCCATAAATGAATCCCAATATATAATTAATATTGGTATCCACTAATGAAAAAAAACATATAAAATTTGGTGTTTAATACATTTAACATAATATTAATATAAAACTCATAAACCAATGATGGTATCCGTAACTCTTATGTTATTTAGGGCACATATTCTTCTTTAATATGTACACAATCCTAATATGATACATTATTTTTATAACCAATTTATATTTGGTAAAAATATGTCATAATTTTAAATCTAGATTATTAATAAATAGATAATTTGACTATTTTATTTCAAAAACAATTATTCATTGTTCGTGTGGTTAACCTTTAGAAGAGGGAATTTACTCCGATAAATCCTAGGTTCTCAACAATTAATACAATGGACTATAAATGGTTCTGTAAGATGTGATTTATTTTTTTCCATTATACTCTTCATTTTTATTCAATAATTGTTCTCTTTATTCCATTAATTTTAACAAATAAATAATTTACCCATTTTATTGAGATTCATCCATAGGTTTCTCTTTCCACAAATTATCACTAAAAAAATTGAGCATTCTTTCCACAATTGCCTCCATTACTCGAGATCGTATTAAACTTCATCCTTATCTTCTTTTGTGAGCCTTCGGGTTTGTTATGATATATATTGTTAATAATAATTTAGGAAATTATTAGGCATAATTACAATATATTTTACTCCAGTCATCATCCCATTTGGTTTCTCAAATTCACCACATTTTTCTTTATACTAAATGTTTACATGATTTCATAGGATTCTAGACATTGAATTTAACCAAGAAGAACAGTTGGAGAAACAATAACCATAGTGGTAAAACCATAAAATCATTTTAATGATGTTTCAATCATGGAACATTATTTTCAATATAATACACCTTAGGTGTATCCTAGGTCATTCATTTATCTTATCTAAACAAATCCGTCATAATGTTTTGTAAATAATATATGAATCATCCAAATTATATCCCCCTAGAGTGTCAATCCAAGTGCACTGTAAGTCTTGTTTCCCTTTACTGGTGATAATCGATTCAATCCCAATACAACCATTTCAATTTTATTACCTAATGGTACATTTGTTCCCAAACCACATCCACCTGTAGTATCTAGACATGTATGAAATATAAGGAATACCCACATACTAGTTACCTAACCAAAAACATAGTATGTTCTTCTACACATATTCCTAATTTTATCATAGGGTTGTAGAGAAAAATATGTGTTTTTATAAATATAGTTACCATTGTATCTACCAAATATCATATGATACCTATTACAATTATCAAGACCAAAATAACTCATATCTGGTGACTTCATTAATACAATTCCATAATATATAAAGAATCACATCCTAAACGAAAAAATAGATTAGGAAAATTGGAAGACTAGATACATACATGAATCCTATATCAAATTTTTAAAACACAAATTAGAACATTATTTTTTTCAAGAATAACATTATTTCATCTAGAATATCCTTGTATATCAATAATAGTACACATCATTGATTCTTGGTAAAAGAAAAAAAATATGGGTGGGCTCAAATTCAAAATAATCTTTAATTGAAATAAGATCTATCATGAACAAATAATCATAATCAACATAGAAATGTAAATAACATAACAAATATTCCATTTAATTTATTGAATAAGGTATAATCAATTTGGAAGGTTAAATAACTAAACACATATCCCAATTAAATAACTTGATAAGGAATAATCAATATGTATAAGTAAATAACTAAAAAACAGGAAATTTAATCAATAAAATGAGTATTAAATGAATCTAGTGTTAATATCAATTTTAAAATCTCATGGATTATAATAAATAAATTTGTTATGAATGAAATACTTACTTATTTGATGCCATATCACAGGAAAATGTCAACTCTAAATTCCAGAACATTCACAATTCTATTTAAAACAGCATGTAAAACCTCATTTATCACTAGATTTATAATGTGTCTAATGATACCTAATGAAGAATCGATAGACTATATATTACCAAGACCCACATGGGTCTGCATGTCTAAAGCATTCCACATATATCTAATAATATAATTTATTCTTAAAAAATATGTCATATCATTAATTAAAATTATTGAATAAATAATATTTATTTATAACTATTTCCCTAGAAAAAATAACTTTTAATGTAGAACACTCTATGAAGAAAGGATATATGATTTAAATAATAAAAATATCCATGAATAATAATATGGATATTTAGGGTAAATTTAACATCCAATGAAGGTGAATAATTAATGGGAATGTAAATGACTAAAAAAATAAATCAAAGAAGTTAATTTCAATACATTATTTGGTCGAAATTTTCATAACCCATCAATGGGAAGAAAAAGGATGGTATCCATACAACATGAAACCATTGAACTAATAGTAAATGTTTTTTTTCATAGATTAATATAAACACCAAAAAAATTAATTTAATTGTTATTTAATGAAATTATACATTTCATTTATGAAATTACATATTAAAAGTAAAAAAGGAAAAAAATTGAAAATAATAATATTTTAAAATAAAAATTGAAATTTTTACAAGGATATTTTAAATAACTTATGTTTCATGATGACTGGAAATTTTGTTCATGTTTTAAAATTTTATAAAATTCTTCCTTTCACATTTATAATAAATGAAAAAAAGTTCCTCATTTCGAAAGAAACATGAATATTCCATTAAAAAATAAAATTAAACAATTGGAAAAAATTACATCAAACAACCATTTGTAAAAGGTTAAAACATGTTCCAAATTTTTTTAGAAAGCATGGTTATAGAAAGAAAATTTTTTTGACCAATGAGAGAAATGACATTAAATATTCAAAAAAGAATTTTTCATAATAAATTTATATCGAAAACTTGGAAAGTTGTTCAATTAATTCAAAATATCATGAAAAAATGGACAATAAATTGAAATTTTATTATTAGTAAATGGTCAATTATTTTCCTTCAACTGAGATTCATGAATAATTAATCTCTATTAGAATTATATTGTGAAATAAATCCTTATAATTATTATTACATTGAATTGAGAATAAATTAATGAATATATAATGTGTATTAATTAATAATTCAAAAAATGGAAGTGTAATTTAAAATTAATATAATAAAAATTCATTAATCACATAATCATAAAATATTAATGCTAGTGAAGGATTAATAGAACCCAATTAAAAGGAATTAAGTAATGGAATTCATTACCACATGGTAACTACTAATTAAAATCCCTTTAGATGATATTATTAAACATAAAAAATAAAAAACCAAGGGTTTTGAATTATTCATGATATTAATTCTCAATGGGGAATTATATAAACCATATAAAAGATATTAACTGCTTAATTTTAAAATAATTCATAATTAAATGAAATTGAGATGAAATCACATATCGTACGCTACCTCTACATTGAACATTATTTAAAAAGTTGTATAGTGGTTTTAAAAAATTTATTAAATTATAGTAAAACAATATTAACATTTTTAATATAATATATTATTCTTTTATAAAATATTATCACTAATTAATTAATCATATTTAATTATTTTCATTGATTCATGTGTTAACTTCATTATATCCTCGTTCATGTTTTTTCATGGATGTTCTTGATCTTATGAAAATTATATTGTTTCATTGTCTCTAGAATAATAATCATGATGTGTTTATAATTTTTTAATTCAATAATGATTTTAATAAAAAACCAGAAATATAGTTTTAAAATATGTCGTATGTCACAATCATGGAGATGGTAGGTTGTACAATCTTATGAAGAATGTTTCAATTATTCAATGGCCATTTTGGGAAGTAGGTTAGTAATATTTAATCATTCATGAATTATCATTATATAATATATTGTATATTATTTTATTATATATATTTATATACATCATCCATGTGGTGTGGTGATTAAAATATATTCATATCGCTTCACGAAGGTAGTTGTCCAAATGTACATGAATGATGTTATCATCATTATGTGAGTGAAAACATAATAAAGAAAATTATATATTAACATTCAAGAATTATAAATTTTTCATTAATATCAATATTATATCATATAAATACCAAGTATATTCATTAATTTATCCTTATTTCCTACCATCTAAAGCATTATTGAAAAATAAATCAAATTAATTTGCGAGGCAATAGTCCGACAAACATAGAAGAAAAGTTATCATATCTCTTGAGAAATGGAAAGTAAAATAAATTTATATGAGATAACTAAAAATTATTTATAAATATTTAATATATATATATATATATTTATTCTATTATACCTTATATCTATCATCATAACCAATTGTGAGAGTTGATAATGGAAAAATGACTGACATCAGTTTGTGAGGTTGTAGTCTACCATACACACAAATGATGATTTATCAACCCATCTGATGAATGTGTTGATGTTTTTTTGGTCCTTCTAATAACATAAAAAATATCTTTATATGGTAGATAATTATTTTTTTATATCATTAACTTCTAATAATAATTGAATGAGGATGTGGAAGAAATTAAATTATAATGATCATTGAAGAATGATACCTCTTCTACATGTTACATTATTAGGTTAACACCAAATTCCTTACATAGTTTTATTTATTTCAAAAATGATATAATATAAGATAATAGAATGTAATTTGGTATGTTATTTGGGTATCTAATTTTTGAACCAAATGTTTTTTTATTCTATGAATAAGAGAATAGAGGGGGTGACATTTTATAAGTTAGGTGAGTTTCATAATTGTAATTATTGAAAAGAAAAAGGTACACTAACAATTTTCACATTCCACAAGAAATTAAAATTGGGTATTATCAATATTAAGACATTATGGGTTGTAAATATGGCTATAAAATAGATTTTAGGCATGTTTTTGGTTAATGTAACTCCAATATGTTTTTTCATAACCCCATAATAAACCCATTTTTACATTAATTCTGCTACATACGTTTTACTATTTTTAGGAATCAGTTTTGTCAAACAATATTTTTACATTATAATTTAAAATAAAATATTCTAATTAAAAAAATGGAAT
Organism: Viscum album; assembly: GCA_963277665.1. Lineage (NCBI taxonomy): Eukaryota > Viridiplantae > Streptophyta > Magnoliopsida > Santalales > Viscaceae > Viscum > Viscum album. Next base: position 1,072,879,469 of record OY728164.1, read on the forward strand.
AAAATTTTCAAAACTCAATTCACATAAATATAAAATTATAATTTAAAATTAATCTCGTAGATATAATGAGAAATTGTGTTTTCAAAGAGACAAATGTTCAATGGTTTAAAACGTTTTTATATAAAAAATTTAGATTAAAATGATGAAAATGCGAAAAATTAGAATAAATAATACATACCATTACTATTTTTCTTAAAAACAAATTAAAAATATAATTTAACCTTATAAGAAATTTAAACTAAAAGGTAGCTTTAAATTATAATTTATTATTTTTCACTACTCATCAAAAAATGATGCATTTTAAGAAAAAAGACTTTCGTCCTAAAATAATTATTATATAATATCATAAAATATTATTTTAAATTTATAAAATTAATTTTTTAAAATTGGTAAAAATTTATTTTAATTTAATTATTCAAAGAGTGACTAGACCCTCTTTTAGAAAATTATATAGTTTTTAAGAAATCGTTTATTTATGTTATTATTTTATTCATAATCAATATATTACTAGAATATTAATAATATACATAGTACTAATAATAACATATAATTTATTGGTTATTTTATAATATTATTATATATTATGGTTCATTTTGAATCAGGGTTTTATGTTCTACAAGCTATCAAAGAGATTAAATACAAATAAATACAGTTTGTCGGTTATTTAAGCTCGATGTTGTGTGTCACATACACAATAAAATACAACATTGTTATTTTATAATTTATTTTTTAAAATATAATATAGTAAAACTTTTATAATTTTTAATATCAAAATTATCTTGTGTGAAAATTTTATACTTTTTTAGAAAATATTGTTTTTCATTGAATATGGAAAATATTTTTTTTGTAAAACTATAATTTACTTTAAATTAATTGTTTTATTTTAATGTCCCACTAGGTATTAAATTCTAATTTAAGTATCATCAATTATATTAAAACAAATTAATGAAATTTGAATCATATTTATATTATATTTTATTATAAGATTATTATTATGATTAAAAATATGATTTTCATGAAACTTATTTTAATATAAATAATGTTTAAAGATTTTAATTAATTAAAAACACTAAATGAGGAATAATTTAGAAGAAATATTTAGATTATATTCCTAAAACTATTAATTTAAATTCATATAATGATGATTCTTATTCAAAGAGTTAATACAAAAACAACTTATGACTGAAAATTATATTTTCCGAAAACTTCTTTATCGTCATGTTTTTGAGTTTTTTATATTATATCATAGCAGTTATGTGACTTTAATTAGGTAAAATGAATTTCATATTAGGATTAATAATAATATATATTATTTAATATGTTTATCTTATTTTTTCACATAGAATAATTACAATAAGAAAAAATATTTTCTATAATTAATGTGATAACAAGTTTATATGGGAAAAACTGAAAAGATAAGGGTTAAACTGACATAAAAATGTATAAAAACAATTTTATGGAAATATTTAAACTTTACAAAGTATAATTATATTATATTATTCATTTTAGATCATTTTATCATGAAACAAACGTGGGTGAAAATTTTTTGTATCAAAAACTAGAAGTGTGCCACTAACCTCACTTATAAAAGGCCACAAAATCATTACTTCAATTCACATAATAAAAGTATTTTTTATCATCAAATACCTTAAAAATACCTTCCTTAATTCATTTCCCATGAATTATATCCATTTTATTTTTCATAAATTTATCTTACGAACGATTTTAGTGTTATCCTATAGAGGTTGTCTTAAGAAGTTGCATAATTCAAAACCGGTCATTTTTATTTTATTTATTCTTCAAACATGTTCAAATTATTATTAATTAAGATAATATAACAATATTAGTATAAATTTTATAATTATATGTAATTATTTTAAATTCATAACCTAAATCCATCTCATGTTCCACTAAATGGGAAAAACCATCATTCCTATGTATGGTGAAATAGAACCTCACAAATTGAAGTAATTCATCTTTCATCATAGCCAACCAAGATCTATTATAATGATGAATTTATTGTATATATATAGACTATTTTAAATATAAATACACTCATAGAGTTATAATATTACATATAGATTCTTACATGAAATTATTTGGGGGATACAACAATATCCCACGAGTGTGTGGGACACTATAACCTCACGAATTCATGTGATTCATTTTTCAAAAATAAAATTAAATTGGAATTAATAAGGTTATATATAATGAATATGTATTACATAAATAAAATCATGAAATATTTTTCATTATTAAATGATAATATGTAATTTTATTTCATACAATGGAAAAATATTACTCCTCTCGAGAGAATTTAAGAATATAGCTACCACAAAGCAATGTGAATATGTTTTCGACATGAAATCACATTGATAACATATATAAGTATAAATAAACAAATTATATTTTATATAAGATATTATGATAATATATGAAAGGTAAAATATTACTTTTCTTTTTTCATAATGATCCATGAAAAATTGAAATATTACGCATGTATACGTACTATCTACCATCTCTATGATTGTAACATAGTTCATTTTTCGTAACAATAATTCCTCATTGAATTTATATCTATAAATGATAACAAAATTGATGAATTTTTCTTTATTATAATTTTATATATTGTTAAATAGTGAACAATTTGGCCTTGGTCAACACATCATATCGTTTTTGAAATAATGAACTGAACATCCTAACAAATAATCACATGAACTTTAATGATTTTGTATTTAAATATATCATTAAAAATAAAGAACTAAATTATTTGATTATAAATATTTATAACATTAAATTTTTCTTATGTAAACAAATAAATCATATAATAATATTATATAGAAGTTAATGTACATTCATGAAAATTTATGACTCAGGGTATGGTAATCTCATCCCAAACTGTATTCTTTGGGAAATATGTTATGTTATGCACATATATTCATTTACTAGGTGTATATATAGATCCATTGAAAAATTATATATAAATATATTATATATAAATATATATATAATTTAATTTAATTCTATTATTTAATGGGGCTTACTATTTAAAATTTACCAAAGGTGTGCGGGTTTCACGACTCAGTTTTACTATTATTAGAAAAATACCATATTCATACTTTTTTATAATTTTTTCTATATATAATATTAATAAATTTACATTATGTTTTTTAATTAAAATAGTTTGGATTTACAAATCCATGTGAGGTTCTCCATCTCATGAAGTTTTAATTGTCATATTTGCAAAGGAGTAATGGAATTCCACTAAATATTTCCTTTTGTAAGGAATATTTTAAAGTTATTCACATATTATTTTATACGGAATATATACTATATCTTTTACATGTAATATCATGAATCCTTCATAAAAAAGATTTTTGAGGCACAATTTTACTTATTTCATCCAAGGGGATTCGACTTGAATGTTACCAATTAGTAATTAATTTTATAACTCGATGTCAATTCATTAGGTTATATTTATTTTTAATTATATTTGATATTATATGATTATTTGTGAAATGAATTATTAGTATCTTATGATTTATTATTAATCTATTTATTTGTATTTTCATTTGATACAAATAATCGATTAATTTATTATTTCATAAATTTAATGTTACGATCTTTGTAAGAGGTATTCGTCTCAAATTTCGTTGTCTGAGATATACCATTATGATATAGACCTATATTCATTTATGATGTGTATATAATACCCCGTGGATATGTTATATCAATAATATCTTTATATTAATGAAATTAAATTCCTTATTTTAAGGTATTATTTCATTTGAATTACAATTGAAGAATTTTCAAAGCGGATAATGATTTTTGTGTATATAATACCCCTTGGTTCATATTTTTAATTTCTACTTCTTACCTTAAATATTTAAAAATTATGAATATAATTTTTTATAATATGATACATATCATGTATCTTTCATTTAGATCAGAAATCATTCTTTTCCATATCAATTATTTCTTAAAAACAATTAAAAATATTTCTTATCTAAATATAAATTATATCATAAATATATTTTTAAAGATCTTTGGAATTTTAAAAAATTGTGTTCAAATGTAAACTTGTTTTCAATTTCCAAATGTCTCATTGAGACCCGATTTACAACAAATTTAATAACAATGTTTATTTTTATCATTTACAAATGACTGGATTTCCCTCTATCATGAAAAAATAATGTTATAAGGAATATTGATTTATAATTTTCAATGTTTATTTTCAAATATAATGATTTTGAATTTTATTTTATTTTTTTACAATTTTAAATAACATTCTTGAAAATAGATATGTTATTTTCTTCAAGAATTATTCCATGTGATCATTCAAAATCATTTTCCATATAAATAAAAACTTTTGTCACTGATCAACCTGAAAAGGTTATTTTTATCAATTATATATTTAAGGATATTATAATAGTAAATTCATTCATCAATTTCAAATACCCTTGTAGTAACTTATGCTCCACTGGGATATTTTTTAATGATACCACCCCCATTCATTCATTGGATATTTTATTTGTTGTTTAAAACATATTGCCATTAATCAATTTTGTTTTAGTTGGATTACATGTTTTAGAAATGAGTGATCTATTTTGACATATACAACAACAATGACATTTCTCACCACCTTAACCATTATTCTATATTTTTCTTCCCATATAATATTTCTTGACCTCTTTAAAGAAGACCCAACGTTATCTTATTTAGGGTGACTTATATTTTGAAAAAAAATTAAAATAAAAGGGTATTTGGATATTGGAAATTCATTTTCACAATGGATTGAAAGACTTTTTAAAGGTTATATTCATTATATGGTCTTTTCACATTGTCTACAGATGGTTGAGTCCCATTATTTTCTATCGGTGATCCTAATATAGGTTATATAAATGGTTGATCCCCATTATATATTTTGAAAAATTAATTGGTGATGTTCCCAATTTGTGTATCTATTTTCATATATTTTATAATGTGTAAAAAGATGTTCTCCCCAGATAAACATTCATTTATGAATAAAATTATTTATTTATGACTTCATGGTCACATTATAGTGTTTTCCAGTTTACGCCAAAAATCAAGAGTGATCATAGTAAATGTTTAAAAATACACAACATGCACCATATAAAAATTCATTTTAACCATTCCCTGACATAGTTCAGCTCGACTGAGTACCCACCCATATATCCAGAAAGATCCAAATTCCATATACTACTTAACAAGATTCCATGTAGTCCCTTTTAGATGTGGTTTATGGCTGAAAGAAACGATACATTCCATGTGAGGAGTTTCAACATAGTGTGTACCTCATCGACCAATCACTAGTGCATTGAATGTCAATTCATCCCACGGTAGGCCACCTAGCGGTAGAGAAGCCAAAGAAAACTATGTTGAACATTGTACATGAAATTTTATTTTGGGTACACTCCCTGTAGAATGAAAATCTATAAATATTTTGGAATCCATCCATGTTCAATGCTAGAAAAATCTCAGGGTAGGTGATGCATCTTTCTCATTTATTCTCCCCTGAGTCCCGATTTTTGTTTACCATTTCTATTTTCAATTCTGTTTTAGCAGAATTGTCCCCATACCTTTCTTCCTCTCATGTCCAAGGTTAGGTCTAAGGTTATCCTTAACACAGACACTATAATCATGGTCATAAGAGGGTAATTCTCTTCTGTTGTGGTTGTAATAAGGTTATATGGGATGTTTAATTGAAATTATCAAGTGTTGATCTTATTGTGAAAATTGATTTTATAAATACTTTAATTAATTAAAGTCTTATTGACTATTGGTGTTGTCTCAGACAAAGAACAACAACATCAACAAAAACTAATGAATTTATAGTGGAACAATCCAGGACTATTGGGTTAGCCTATTTCCACTTGATTTAGGGGTAAAGAATGTGAACATATTTTAATTATTTAACAATTCGACCAAATATTTAACGTTTTAAATATGTACTCTCTTTATCATATAAAATTGTTTAATTGAATCACCATGATAATAAAAATAATTTATAATTTTTAATACTAAATAATGACCAATTTAATAAACATTAATCAAATGGATATCCGAAGACATTTTTGTTCATTCATTTATTCTATTTGAATTTAATTTCCACTAATAGTCACACTCATTCAAATCATTCCTTAATTCATATTTTCTAGATAATCAACTAAGATAGATCCGATTTATTCTTGATATTGCTTCATCTTTCTCCATATGGGATCAACCTTGACTTCCTCTAACAAACATTATATCTAAATTTCATGGGAAAAAATAAATTGATCAAATTTTTTCCACCTCACGATGGAAGATGTAAAATATTGGCACCACTATTGGGGATCATAGAAAGAAACATCATGAGTTCGAGTTAAGGTTGGTTTACCAAAAGTTTTCAATTTTCATTTCTCAGTATTCTTTTTCTTGGGACCCTCAACCCCAAATTATATGGATTATTAAACAATTACAGAATGGTATAATCTAAATGGAGATTATTTTTATCCACATGATCCAATAAAGTCAAACTCATACTTAGAAGAATATTATCCTTATAGGGATAATGGGTTTAAATATGATGAATACCCATGTACATTATTCACCCCACCCATTCCTCACTTTTTTCTAGAAGTATTATCAGGTAAAACCAAATAAATAATATTGATGATGGATGACTTTACCACATTCATTTTGGACCAAACAAAAAGGTTGGTGTGACATGGTATCGTGTTCAAGAAACGTTCATAGATAATCAATCATATGGATACTCTAGTTAAGTTCGAGGTAGGATTTTATAGGTCATTTAATATTGAGGAGACATATTATGATGTGATCCCCACTACTAATTCAATTGAAATATCTAAACATAATTTTAAAAACTCAAACATTGAATTTAAAACCACATCACATTATGTTAATACTAAACATAATCAATTTATTATTTTTCACCCCTCAATTGACCGTTCACGTACTTCAGTGGATGCAGGAAATTATTTTCGTGTTTATAGCATATCAAAGCAAGAACTTCATGAGGTGGGGGGGAGTATGAGATCAGAAAATGGCACACATTCTCCTTCTGAATATTCTTTACATAAGGCGAGGATTCTGCAAACCACCACCCAGACCACCTGAATGTCATGAAACAAGGATACACGATGACAATTCCCAACATATGTGGTGGTATATGTAGTAGATGCCACACTCACCTTCATATTATAGGTATGTGTCCTTAACATAGGTAGAGATAAAGACAATAAATTATGGAACTTATTTCTAGGAAACCCAACAACTCTTCATTATCTTTATTTTGTATTTTTAATATATACATGTTGAGTACTTCATCTCCACAAGACATTTACAACTTCTTTATTATAGAAATTATTAAAAAAAGTGTAAAAGTATGTTACATGTCATGTGTAACTTCATACATGGAGTGTATATTTCATATTAAGGTATATTAGTACCAAAATATCCATATAATTATATATTAATCAAGAAAATTAACATGAATGAATCATGTGCTGATGCTATGGTTTTTAGTATATATTAGTCATGAATTGTTCAAATCCATCTACACCAACCTCTGGTAGAAGAAATAATATTTTTAACCATGTGTTTAAAACAAATCATTTGATATGTTTTTAAAGTAATTAAAATCATTTCAATTTAAAATAAAACCAATGTTGGTGCTGAATTGGCTATTAGGGTCACAACCTTCAGATCCAAAAGACACATGTTCGAGTCCAGCTAGTCGGTTCAATTCCATCCTTCTTCACATGAATAAAATCATATAGAATTTTTTTTTTAAAATGTTTTCTATGTCATGTTTTGATTAATAATTTAAAATGTTTTCATAAATAAGAAATCTCATGATGCTGATGTGGGTTGATTGGATGATTTAACACCTAGGGTTCCAATAATCTGGGTTTCAACTCTCATAATCTCCCTAAATCTACCCCAAAATTTCAATAAAAAAACCACACATAGTGCATCCCTTATATCACTATGTAGTACTGAAAGTATACTTTAAATATTAATAGACAATAAAAAATTACAGCACCAAAACCTTCACTCTACTTTTTGAGGGCTTGGATTCAGTTCAGCCGGTTAGAGGGTCAAATCCTTCCCCAAGCATCATACTAAAGGTTCTAGTTCACATTTTATAATTTTTGGAAACATGGTGTGTATCTATCTAATAAACTACATGTATATGATTTTTCATAAATATATATTAATTTGTTTTTTAAATTATTAAAAATTTACATAATAATTAACTTTTCTATTTTAATAATTTTACTTTATGACTAATAATGATAATAGTAATAATAAGAAACTGTCAAATGTTGTTGGTGACATTCCACAAGTTGTGCGGTTTGGATATGATGTTCCATAGTTGTAACCAGGTAGACTCTATGATGTGACCCCCATCCACCCTTTTTTCTCTTTGAAAACATTCGTTGTATGCCTCTTCCCCACCCAAAAATTTCATCCTTGTTTAATTTGATTAATTCCAATAAAACATCTTCATATCAATCCTTTCTCCATGTAAGTGCATCTATAATCTTCCTTTTATTTATTATTATGCATTTTAAGAGATTGTGGAATCGATTCTCATGTTCAGATGATACCCACTGTACATTGGTAAAATGATGAGAACACGTTGTGTAATTTATGTACATGCCCATACACACTCTATAAATAATTTAATAAACACATTTTTTGTACATTCATTACAACCCACATATAGTTACATTACACCAGTTTGAAGAAGAACCCATGTTCAAATAATTACATGTCTAAACATCTTCTTTACCTAGTCCTAATAGACTTGTCGATGTCAAGGCTATACACAGGATAGATTCTCATGTTCTCTCACAACCTGTGTAACATATACACATTACATTTATTTTAGTTTCCATCCCTCTTGGCGAAGTACGTGTTCACGAACATATATAGAATGATCCCCATTTTTTCTATCTTGGTGTTTACACCATACACACGCCATGTATTCCTTTGTCCAACACACATGAAAACTTAGTGTGTGTATATAGAGTACACAAATGGAATACTAATCCCATTACATGTCATGTACTCTGAATCCGGATGTTCTCAACTTTTCATTGTCACTGTTTTTCACTTTCAATATTTTCATTTAATTTTCTATTCTTTTAGTTTTTCTTTTCCATTTTAGGTCATGAATGATAGATGTCAAGTGAGTAGGAAACACGCTTCACCCACTACTAAGGATGTGTAGCCCACATGGTGAATTTGGATCATATTTTCAATGACACCATTAGCAATATGTCTTCAAGTGTGTTAGCCTTCTAACTCAGCGACACTATCACCTCTTTTACCAGCACCTACACATTCAATAACCACTAATCCAAAAGACACCGTGACACCATCTATTGTAGTCATTGATCCTCATGTTTCCAGAACCACAAGTTCTCCAGATGTCGAGGTCTCAAGAACAACAAGCCCTCCTACAAGTGTGACACCATCGGGCACAACCATTTTGGCACCTACTAGGCCAATCTACCATCCATAGCTACCACGACTTCAAGTTCATCTATATAATAAGTTGATCCACCCACCACTAGCATTTCCTAACCCTCTTAATTAGTTGCAGATGCTCCACCTTTTCCCTCATTGGCAGCATCTCGACACCAGCTACACCCCTTCCCAGTAAAGGATGAGGAACATCATATTGGAGAGGGGTAGTGGAATGATTCATGATTCATTAAATATGTGAGTTGTCAATTCATGGATATCAAAATTCCTCAGCATCTGGGAATATTGGAGGACATTAAAGAGTTCCTCGGGAACATCCACCAGATAGAGACATTCTAGGTCAGAAAACCCACATTCAGAGATTAGAATCTATTGTTTGACATCGCATTGGATTTTGATGGGACCGCCTACCACCATACACCTAGTGACACAATTATAAAAGTTTTATTCTGTCTAGGTGGATGTAACATTTTGTTAAACATTATGACTATGGATAAGGGTGTGGTTTTTTACTCCCATCCATCGACCCCACCTCGAGTAGCTTCCCTCACTCACTTGAATCACTCTAATCTAATTTCAGTATTGTGGGATCTTTCTGGTTTCGAACACATGTACAACCCTACTACATAGAAGAGCACTCCCATCATTTCCCATCTCCATTATTTTAACCATCAGTGCTTTAGTTCAATCCATTCCCCACTCCATGAGGTTATGGGTATTGTTTCTGGACACAATATGGATCTCTTAAGTAAATTTTCTTCCACAAATACCAGAACTCCCATATATCACTACCTCCATCTTGCATTCCATGATACACGACCATCTCGGAAACATGAATGTATGTTTTTTTGCAACTATTTTGACACACTACCCATGGGTGTGTGATCTATATATCCCTCTTGTTCCCATAGGTTCTCTCTAGTATATCGATATTGTCATGATTTTACACCTAAATATGGTTGAGCATTAGGGATATTCTTTTTTGCTTGTGTCATATCCCCCAACAACTGATGGGGTGAGAGAAGACCGACCTTCCCCTAGGGGTGTAGCAGATCCAGTACCACCCCCTCAACTAACATATATCTCTTCTACACTAAAAACTATTTCTTTTTTCCTCCATTCCATTTTCATATTCCACCCTTTATTCTTCTAGCGCATTCACATCCACATCCCCACCTCCACTCACACCCTCAACCAACCTCCCCGTCTCCCTCCACTTGGCCATCTTGGATCACCGCCAATATTCTATGGATCATCCCCATGACATCATGGAGCACCACTAGAATTCACTAATATAGAAGCATTTGTGGATATAGAGAATGAGGACTTCATATCTAGAACATAGGAATTCCACTTACATGAGTTCCTTATCCTTCATGATATCATCATCCTTCCACAGTATTGCCTCCGTTCACAGCTATGACCATAGTTTAGGTTATTCTCACTACTACATGATCTGATGCTCCTTATACTGTAGCCATCTCAGATGTTCCATTCGATCATAACACCTAGAGTTCAGACCCAATGCATCCAGTTTACACAATAACTGATCCTACTCCTCTAGATTCATTTGTTTCATATAGTGCCTCCTATAAGGTGACTTAGTGACCATTTCTTCACATTAAATTCATTATATATAACACTATTGTGATATTCTTGTGATGTAATGGTTTTTATTCATGCCGAATAGGTTCCCCTTTTCATCAATAATCATAGGTACTTTGGCACAACATGATCATATTGTTTTTGAATTCATTTTTCGTTTTTTTTTCTCATCACATGGGGGTATTATTTTAGAGATTATTTTTGTTTCATTACTTTGGGATTGATTTTTTCAAGGCTTCTCCTCACTCTTCTAATGTTGGGTTTCCCTAACTCATCTTATATTATAGAGTATTTCACTTAAAGGACCATATGATGAATTATGTATTGAGGGAGAGTCTATGACTACACAAGTATTTTACCTTAAATTGTTTTTGGAGACATCATTAATAGTTGAAATATTTTAAAATGTTTAAATTACTTGATTAATTATAATTATAAATTTAAAGGAAATAATTGTAATTTTAATAGCTACATGCTTTGTTAAATATTTAAGTATCCTATAATGGTTGCTGATATCTAATGAATTTTTATTTAAATCCTTTTATAATTTTAATTAATTAAAATAGTAACGTTTTTCATTTCATTACCAAATAATCCTTATATTATGGTTATTCTCAAGACGTATTCAAAACACTTTGATATATTATTTCTTATACCTTTTTTAATGAGTTATTTTTTTATATTCCTCACTACTAGATCATGCGAATTTTTCTCTTAAAAACATGTATATTTAGAATCACATTAAAATGATTGGGGAATATAATTGATATTTTCAACCTATATGTCCTCATGAACTATCCTGCATCTAACATTTGTGAAATATATAGAAACAATTACAACAGTTGATATAAAGCCACAATACAATCCTATTTATCTTTACTATCATAATTATTTTTTATTTTTTCTTGATTATTCATTTAAACATATAAGAGGGAGTTAGGCTATTTAGGGTATATTTTCATGAGATACCATGAATATATTTTTGGGGGAGAGAGACAATTCTTCATTTGGGAATAAGGGTTCAAACAAAACTTCATTTTATTCCAAATAGGTCCCCTCATTTTTATATAAAAAATATTAAAAAGGTCCTAGATTCATTTATTATACATAGTATAGGATTACAATCCCATGATTGGGAAGGGAATTTCGGGGTGATGGTGACCATTTATGGATCTTATTGGGGATGATTTTCAATTGAAATTTATTATTGAATATCATTCATTTTTATTTAAGAAATCAGCCACCTTTTTCAAGCCTATTAGATTATTTTCACATCATTACATACCCACATGAACCCCCTGAATCATTTGAACCTTATTAAAAGACCATGTGATTTTTTTATTTAATTTATCTATTGGGAATGATGATACATTCAAGACTATAGAAAGAATGAATATACTAATGATTGATCATAAATCTTATTATATGATCTTCCATGATGATTATGTCATTTTCTTGTGAGGTAAATCATATAGTGGCATCTATATCTATGAAAATTTGAAAAATTTGAATAAAAGAGGATGGAAGACTTTAATTGAATTATAAGTGAGGAATGATTAGAATAAAACTAAATATAAAATATGTTTTTTTTAATTTTAAAATTCATATTCTATGGCTATATTGTTTATAGGTATAAATAATTTAATTCTTCCTTTTATACAGCATGAAATCTTATTAATTAGATTTTGAGAGTTTTCTGAAGGTTATGAATATGACTATGTGTTGGGGACTTTGATGTGACTGATTTATGTATATTTTATCATACATTATTTTGTGTATAATAATATTTTTTTTCACCATATACACAATATTTAAAGGAAATAATTAGTTATTTCACTATTCTGGTTGATTTTAAGGTCTTTTCCAATAAAACTCACAAAAATTTAGAGTGATGAGAGTTGATGTATAAATATATGCAGCATGTACCTCATGAACACACACCATGTAGCCATTCTCCACCCTAGTATGTCCAGATCAGGTATGTGACCATGTAGGTAGGTAGATCATATAAATCATATTATACATGATAAAATTACATGAATTCCCTTCATAAAGTGGTTAGTGGCTAAAACAGATGACACATGCCATTTTATGTGGTGCAATACACCATGTACCTCACCAACCGACCACTGATGCACTGAATGTCAATGGGAAGTATAGCAGGCCACCTACAAATGGAGAAACCAAATAAAACCAAGTCAACCTTATTAGACAACATGTAAATTTTGGACAAAAAAGTGTAGTATAAAATTAGATAAAAAGAGAGATAACACTCCATGTTCATGGTTGGACATTTTAGGGGGAGGTACTTCTGTTCTACCATTTAGTCTCCACTAAATCTGAATTTTAGTTTTTATTTTATATTTTTAATTATTTTTTTTCATAATTAAACCATTTCCCATCATCCTCTAATATCCATGGTCGGGGTTCAAGATATTCTCTATCCAGACACCGTGAATAACATCATAAGATAGTATTGATCTTGTGTTGGGGTTATAATAAGGTTATGTGTGATTTGTAATTGAAATTATAAAATGATGATTATATAGTGAATTTTGTTTCATAATTCCTTTAATGAATTAATGTAATTTTGATTTTTGTTTCCATGTTAGACCATGGACAACACTAGGGGGAGAACTAGATGAGTTACACGGATGAATCCATGACCATTAGAGAATCATGTTGCTAACATCACATTTAATTATAGAATAATAATTTTTTGTATTACTAATATTTATGAATGAGATTGTAATTTTTCATTAAAAGGAAGAGTATGTATGATAGTAGGCTCGTCATGTAATAATCAGTTTCTCTAAAATCATACGTTGCATAGAAGACTGAGTTATGCAGAAAAATAATATATTATTAACATTAATATTTTATGTTGTAGATATCGCATAGCTCATATAATTTTATGAATGTATGATTTTAACTGAATAATTATACTATGGTTTACACATGTTTATATAATGAATTATTAGTCACAAAATTAATTATAAATTTAAATAAAAACACATTGTATATAAATGATGTGTTTTTTCTGATACAAAAACTATTTAAATGCCAATATGCGAGTTTATGAAATAATAAAATCATTATTGGGAGATTTTATTAAATATATATATGTAATATATTAAATATAATTTTTAAAATTCATCGTATATGTTTTTTAAACATGATATAAAATCAAATTATATTTTTCTTATAAAAAGAGTATTTTTTCCAAAAAAAATTGTTTTTTACACCTTTTAATAGAGACCAATTATAATGTACATTATTTGACATAATTAACTTCTTTATTTGAAGAGGGATATGAAAATTTAGTTTTGATAAATTTTGGTTATTTTTCTAATAACATTCATATTTTAATAAATAGTAAACAAATAAAGAATTTTAGTTCAAAACTACTTTTTTGTCTAATTTATTTATAGGTAAATTAGTATATATATTGTCCATACACAATGGAGATGGACAAATAATTACCTAAATCCCATCCCTATTTGATAGGTGCTAAAAATATATTCCAAAAGGCACCACAAAAATTGGGTGCCTTTTTTTAATATACCTGTATGCACACAACCAACCATCTCCAAGAAAAATTGAAATAAAATAATAATAATAATAGATGCGACATATATAAAATAAAAAATTCATGTAAAACATCTAGGAAATACAAGAGTGGAAAATTTTAATCATAAAGGAAGAAGTTGAAAAATAAATTACCACCAACAATGATGACACAACCTGAAAAAACATGGAAACTAAAATTTATGATAGACTCTCTATATATCTCTAATCATGACCATAATATGCATTTAAATTGACAAAGGTATCCCAATGATCCACTATAATCACTAAATACCTCTCTATTGTCAGCATAAGACATGAAACCTATGGGAAAACCTTATACATGCTCCAATATATACATACCTATTATAATGCCACAAAAGGTTAAAAAGGAGTCATATGAGACATTATATCAATAGACATCTCAATCCACATAAATAGAGTCACAAAATTCAATTACATGGTTATATATATATATATATTCTCATGATAGATACACAAATGAGATTGAAATGGATCTCTATCTCATAGCCCATACAAGAAAAAGAGTTTCAATAGTTCAAAAGGGTCATCAATGTCGCCAAGAATCATGCACAAAATTATGAACAAACATCGATATGGATCCATGCCTTTCTATAGTTACACATTAACAAGGGGACAAAATATCTACTTAAAGGACCCATGTCTTGGTACAACGGGATCGTTCCACTCAGTGATGGATAAAAGACCTATTCCATTTAAAAAAAATTAGGGTTCTACTCAATGGATAGATAGAGAAATCATGATATATCCTAATAACACGGTTCTACTCAATTGATAAATAACGGATGCATTCCATATGCTAAAAGGACGGTTACGCTATAGGGGTAAAAGACCCATGCCCTGACTCCACATGAGGGTTCCACTCTCGTTGATAAAAAAAGGACCCATTCCCTTTACAAACAAGAGGGTTACACTCTATGAGTTGGGGACCCATGCCTAGACTCCATATGAGGATTCCACTGTAGTTGATTGTTATATTCCAATTCCCAATACCAACAAAAGGGCTCCAATCTATGGGTTGAACATTGATGCCATGAATACGCAGGAGTGTTCCACACTAGTAATAGAGGACCCATGACATTATTATATAGGAGAGTTCCACTATATAGGTACATAGATATAGGATCCATGCCATTATCTCTAAGTAGTTTCCACTCTATAGCTACCTATAATGATATCCCATTACATGATTCTATGGGAGGGTTCCACGCTATAGACATAAGACCCATGTCTTATCCCATTAGGAGGTGTCAACTCTGATGATCAAATCGGATCACTATCATGATCAACCACTTCCTAATGAGGAGTCACACTCTGAAAATCTTGTATCGAATATCAAAATCCTATAAAAATGCTACCATTATATTCTAGGTGTAAAAATACCCATTATAGTCTACTCATGGACCAAAATATGATATCAAATGAATGAGATATGATAAGTAGAAGTTTCCAAAAAGGAGAATACATTATTTATAAGGGGACACACACTACGTGTGGTCTGGCTATAGAACCCTATCACTTTACCAAATTTTCATTTTAGAATAAATTAAATATTTTTGTATGCTTTTCAATACACATAGGACCCAAATTATACAGAAAAAAATATAGTCATGTTTTTCACAATCTA
This sequence comes from Viscum album, assembly GCA_963277665.1. Taxonomy (NCBI): domain Eukaryota; kingdom Viridiplantae; phylum Streptophyta; class Magnoliopsida; order Santalales; family Viscaceae; genus Viscum; species Viscum album. Next base: position 1,072,895,832 of record OY728164.1, read on the forward strand.
TCAAATTATAAATATTTTAGAGTGTTTATATAGTAAATTTAAAAATCATATATACAATAAATTATTTTTACATTCATTAAATATATTTTATCACGAAAATATAAAAACAAAACGAATTTTAATTATGAAATACTATATTTTTATAAAAGGATGTTTTGCTGATGTTTCATGTAAAACATATTATAAATATGAATTTTTAAACTTTTATAAATGTTATATTTGAAAATAAATTTCCTTTTTTTTTGTCAGAGCATCAAAATTTGGTTAGGGTGATTTGTTGGTATTTTTCGAAGAAGTTTCATTTAATCATGAATGGTGAAAAATAATGAATTTGTATTCAAAAATAGTTTTAGTATAGCTTATTTATAAGGATATGTTATATTTTAAAATGGTTTTAATTTAAAACAATCCCAATAATTCAAAAATATTCTAATTTAGTTCATTAGAAAAAATTTAATTTGAAATCGAATATAAAGTCATAATTTTTTTTAATATTTTTACTTTAACACCCTCATTCTCATCCCATCTGTTGGATTAATTCTAAATTTAGTTCTCCCACTTCTATTATTTGAATTTTGTAAAATCGATTCTATATATTGATTCATAATAATTTTAAATTTCTATTATTTTCTTCATGGTTTTAAAAAAAAATAGTGAATGCGATTAAAATTAATTACAACTATTATGATTAAAAATTCCTCATCCTAAGACTAAACATTAAAATTTATTGGCCAAAATGACGTCATCAATTTTCCAAAATCCATTTTCAATCAATATTTTGACCTTATCATGCCATTTATATACATTATAACATTATTGGAGCCAAATTATATTACAAAAATGAGGGTGTAATTCCATTTCCAAAAATTTACAATAATGTCACTCATACTCCACTATAAAAAGGAAATCAACCCTCCCACATCCTCACACATCTCAATCCATTTGAATTGAGATTTTTTGGCCTAACATGCTCCTAAAAATCCCTTCCATAAAACTATAATCCACTCCTTGTTTGAATATGAATCCATGGAATCCCTTTTGTGAAAACCAAAAGGGTTTACCTGAAGAAGAGGTAACATCCTTCCTCACGATCATTAGATTTATTATCATTATATACCCCATAAACTATTTTGATTCCATGATTATATAATAAATTCAATTTCATAAATATAATAAGATGTTAATTTCTAATTGTTCTATTGGGAGTTCCAAACACTTCCATCTAATCTGTAATGAATTTATCATTCATTTTCTGCGAACTTCCACCTCATGAAATGATGATTCTTTGTTTTTTCCATTACTACCATTCATGACTGAGAATTATGATGGAAAATATTTTTAATATATAAAATATATAATAATTATAATTTCAATATTCTTATATAATTCTTATATAACACATACATTTTTTATTACATTTTTTTTGTAAATATGATAACGTCATTTTTGATGTGTGGATTACCATCTCCTCAAAGTAATGTGATATTTTAATGTTATACATGGAATCCATAAAGGATAGTCTAAGTATAACTTTGTAACATATATGACATTTATATGATATTTTATTTATAAATTTTCATATATACATTTTATTTTTAATTATTTTAATTATTTTAATATGAAAAATCGGTGACATTCAAGTTCATGCTTATGTACGCTCTACGGTCTCTATAAATTGTGTGTTTCATTTCCTCTCTGAAAATATTTTTAATTATTATAAATACCTATACTTAGAATATATATGATATTTAATTAATTGTTTTATTTTAGTGTATGATTAAACCATTATCTAATAAATAATAACAACATGTAAAAAAGTTAAAACATGATCATTAAATGAGAAAAGTAGCAATCAAAATTTTAAAAATAATTAACGGTTGTAATAAAATATGTAATAAGATATTATAAAAATCTATTATATGATATTATAAACATTAATATGGTTCTTTAATAAGTTTTTAACACACTTAAATCCATTATATACGATCTAAAATGTAATTCACACAAAAGGAATGAAAGGTAAGGTACTTTCATCTCACTTTCTATATATGTTGGATAAATGTGAGATTCACTACATTCTTATTTTGTCTGGTGTATCTACACTCCTTTTTGATATATTATATCATGAACCCTTTTTTCTTCATGGTGTCCAAAAAAATCATTTAATTTGTTCCCATCATGGGGACTATGATTCAAGTATTTTGATGTGGTTTGGGACCCATTGGAATGATTAAATATTCTTTTCCTAAAGAATTTGTTTAATGATTACCTTATAAATCTACCTTTATTTTCAAATTGTTAAATATTTCAAGAAATAATAACATTATTATGATAGTATTTTGAGTAAAATACATTTTTCATAAATATACATATTTTAATGAAACATAGATTATTATTCCCAAAAAAATATACAATTTTAGAAATGGTTTTCACTATTGATAGTTATTTGATTAAATGGGGAATTACTAATAAGTTAGTATCATTTATTCAAAATCGATATTTGATAAGGAAAATTCTTCATGAGTTAAATCTATTATTATGTATATTAGGAATGATTTGAAAAGGTTTGACATGGGTGGGGTCTAGTTATATACATCCCATTGATCCATTTGTAGTCTCATGAGATGACTCAGTTGACCAACTTAGATAGATTTTTACCCAACATGTTAAATACTGTTTTATAAAGGGTCATGATGGTAATGTTACCATGTACATTTGAATCATGGATCACAATAATTTACATTTTCCTTAATTTATATTTAGTTATTATTTATTAATGATATTTCTATGTTTATGTATATTTGGAAGTATTCAATTCATAGTTTATTGATTAAATGACATGTGTTTCAGTTTCTTACCCTTCCATATTGATATTTCATTATCTAGATTCATGAATGGAATGTTTTATTAATTATATAACTTTCCATGTTTATTATTATCATTAATTAATTATTTCTTCCAGATTTCTCACCCTTATTAATCATTTGATCATGCCTTATTATCTTGCATTTCCCTATGTTATGAAGAAAAATATTTGAAAAATATTTGAAAAAAACATTTCATATCATTTCATTATGTATCATGTTTAATTTTTTATTTCCCAATGTAATATGGATATCATGAATGTAATTTTGTTTTCCAAAACATCTAAACTGATCGGTCCTTTATGATTTCAGTCATGGAAATCATGCCAATTTAATAAAGTAATGCATTATCACCGAGCTTCTCATGTAGAAGAATTATAGTTCATATCAGAGGAAGTTTAAAATAATCCTTGGAAACAATATTTAGTTAATTTATATTAGGTAACCTAAACCTATGATATATATTGAGGATATTTATAAAAAACAGTAGATTTTTTGTAATTTGGAGATTATGTAGGTTACCGTAGAAATACATCCCTATCTGTATACTAAAAGTAGACCTAATTTTATCACAAATGTACATCGGGGTAACAACTCTGACACATAGGGTAAGGACTGAATCTAGAATAACACGGTACATGAAAATGGTCTTTACTTGAAACCTATTCTTACACTCTCGAGGAATACACATAGAATAGTCTTTGTTTTCTATACGGACCATTATAAAGTATTTAAAATTAATGATGTCCCCAAAGTAACCAATGTTTATAATTATAAAATTTATGATGCATAAATTTATGGTTTTTACTATAATGTAATGTTAAATTTATATTATTACTTTTTTATCTAATCTGGTGTAAAAAATTATTTCAAAATGTATCCTAGAATGATTAATGGTGTTAATACTTGTAAAAAATGTAAGGATTACCCAGCTGAGGAAACCATTACTTCTAGCATTGTAATAAAAATAATTATATATATTTTAGTGGAGCATAATTAGGTTTTTAAAAATATCCATTCTAGAATATAGAAACCTATTCCACATATATAGCCTTCCATGCTAGGTTAATTTTTGTGACAAAACAACCATCGTGTAGTGGGAATACTAATCCAATTATAGATGAGCAATGTATTATGTATCTGAAGAATATATTTATAGAAATGGGATATAGTGACTGGATAATTATATACTTTTAGCCTGTTTCCCTTAAGTTTTTGTTGATCAATGGTGTCCAATGAACCAAAATACTCGAGTAGAAGAGAAAATAGAACTGAGGGAATCAAGCGATTTGAAGGATGATTTTTTATAAATACTACTCTCATTAGAAAAAAATTGAGATGACGAGAAATTTACTTAGCCTAAATAAAAAATGAATAATAATGTTTTTTAGATTATGAACATACATTTGCAAGGTTATCCAGGTGTGTTATGGATTATATATGGAATAGTAAGTTCATGATTGATCACTTCATTAAGGATCTTAAGCCATGTATATTAAGGGAAATGGTCTCCCTATGTTTTCCCTCATTTGAAGTGTTAGTTTTTTGTTACATCAAAATAGAGATGGAAATATCTAAATTATACATGAAAAAATGGGTTTCAAGGTACATAATGCCTAATGAGAACCAGGGAAATGAAAATTCATGAAAAAAAATATAAAGATGAAAAAATATCCATCATGAGAGAACTATGGAAAGAATCACCCTAGGAAAAGAATTAAGGGAAATGGTGTTTGTTATAACTATGGATACATGGGTAATAATGTAAAATAATTTTATTGTAATAAGTATGAAATTATAATTTACTACTAAAACTGCATTTAGATGGGGAATTATGAAAATAAACAGCATAACTGTAAAGGGAATCTACCACAAAATAGGAAAAGAGGATATGTACAAGATTATGTGATCATTACAAGAGATGTAAAAGTGCCCAATGTGATGGTGGTGGGTAAATTAATCTTGTATTATTATTTATCCAGTGTGTTATTTGATTCTAGTTCATCAAACACTTTTATATATACCTAGTCTTTTTTTATCAAAATTATATATTTTTCTTTTGATTTAATCGGAGAATTTTTAGTCAAAACTCTTACGGGATGTCTAATTGCAACAATGATGTGTCTAACGGGTATTCTAAATTATAAAATATAAAAAATCATTACATTCTTACCTTGTTTTTATTCGTATTTTTGATGCTTATATAATCTTTGTTATGTATTCTATCTCAAAATATTATGAATAAATTTATTCTAAAAGGAAGGACCTTATGATTTGTGGGGATGATGTATAATCCATCATCTTTACAGTAGAATATTCTTCACCTGATTCATCTCTTAGTCCAACCCCAATTGATCTGCTAAATGAAATTATTATGTAATAATAGAAAAAAAATATAGTTATAAATAAGGTAAACCAAAAATTTATGATGTACCTATAGTGTAAGAATACATTGATGTATTTCAGTAGAAATTATATGGATGTCTCTCAGATCATGAGGTGGAATTTTTCATTGATTTAATCCCTTATGAATGTTCAATATCAAAGAATCCCAATAGAATGTCCACAATAGAATTGGTAGAGTTGAAGAAACATATATAGGATTTTTTTAATAGTGTATTTATTCTCCCTAGTGTTTTTCTAGGGGATCACATATCCTCTTCCTTAATAAAAAATATGGATCAATGTTGTTGTTAATTTATTATATGAAAATTAATGATATTACAAAAAAGAACAAATATCTTCTTCCTCACATTGATTAATTTTTTGATCAACTTCATCGAGCCTAATATTTTTCATATATTTATTTTCCTTCTGGACACCACTAATTTTGAGTAAAGAAGGAAAAAATTCCAAATACAGTTTTTTGGATGAGGTATGGACATTATGAGATTACAGGAATTCCATTTGGATTTACTAATGAATCATCTATTTTTATAGACATAATGAAAAAAGTATGCAAGTAATATATTTATAGTTTTATGGTGGTCATAATTAATGATATTATGCTTTATTCATATAGCTATGAGGACAATGATAATCTATTTCATGTCATTCTTATGACTATTAGATGGGAAGTGTTATATGGGAAATTTAGTAAGCATGATTTATATATTAAATAAGTTTATTTTATTTTCCACCATGTCAATAATGATTGAATATTTGTTGATCCCAAAAAGACAAATTCAGTCCAAGAATGGCCTATACAAATAAACATAACTAAGGTAAGTAGTTTCATTAGTTTGGAAGGTTACTATCAATGATTCATTAACAATATTTATTGAATAGATAACCTGTTAATCAAACATACATTTAAAGGGGTTAATCTTGTTTTGAAATAGGAATGTGAATAATTATTCAATGAACTAAATAGAATATTAGTCAATGATTAGATTTTGACTCTACTATTTCCGATTGTTGGGTTTTCAATATATGTTGATGCATCGAAGATGGGACTTGGACATGACCAAATGAAAAATTATAATGTTATTTTGTATGAATAAATGAAATTGAAAACTCAATAAGAGAAATATATAATCCATGATATTTATTTGAAGATTTGGTCTTTAATTTGATAAAAATGATGAATTATTTTTAATAAAAAATATGTGAGATATATACATATCATAAAATCCTAAAATAAATAATCTCATAGAAAGAGCTCAATATGATACAAATGTAATTCCGCATGCTACTCAAGGATTATGATTACTCAATAAACTACCATGTAGGGAATGAAAATGAAGGAGAAGATTCACTAAGCTGAAAGGATCATATATTTCTAACCCAAATGAGGATTGAGAAGGTTCATATGTTCATGACTATAGTAATTATGTATATGAGAATTAATAAGGAATGGTAGAAATCAATAATTTTTTAATTATTCATTACCCAACTCTATTTTAGAGGATAATGAATTATTAAACTGAGGATGAGAGATTATCAGACGAAATTTATATCTAAATGTGATGGAAAATAAGAATACATTGTGAAGATGGATTTACAAAATTTGGAAAGATATTCTGTGACGACCCGGGAAAACCATGTTTTTATTTTTTTTTGAGAAGATTGCATTTCAATGTCACCTGTTAAGTGAACCAACAATCAACTAATAAGGTAATAATAATAAATGCATCAAATAAATGAAAACTCATTTTATTCAGATAAGTAACATCTCGGCTACAACTTCCACTGACCGAACAAGAAGATAAACTAACCAAAATCCCAACCGAGAACCTGATTACAATAATGGGGAGACCACTTAAAACCACCAAGAGCCCAAGAATGCGGTAGGGGTTTCGAGCGTCTATCAGAATGAACATGAGGATGGCTGAAGCCACTGCAACCGTGCTGAGCACCAAGGGAATCACACGAACCATCTCTGTTTCTCCTTCAGTCACCTATAGTGAGGGATACCCCGAGACCAGACCCTTTATAAGCACACTAATCTGACCGTTGAACCCAAACGGCTATAAATATGACCGTTGGATTCTCCCATCTTCTATGTTTTGTTTTTGACCGTTGGGTAGAAGATGGCTTACCCCTGGAAGGTTTGGAATGCAAATTACGTAATTCACTTTAATGTTTAAAAGTGACATCAATGATAATTTAATCAATTTATTTCATGTTTACCCAAAAATGCGAATTATGTTTTATAAAAATTAATGTTATTATTCACTACACTTATTTTCTTAATTTGAGCAATTAAAATTTTATGTTGCATTTATATTAAAGCTAATGTTTCTTTATTTTGTTTAAATATGTATTAACCCTTGAGTTATATTTATATATTTCATCAAATTAAATGATTCTTTTTCTCTAAATTAAACATAAGGGCTAATGTTAATGAAAATGTTTATAACTTGGATAAGCAGTTTTGGAAACTACGTCAAACTATGGTTTCTTTTACTTATGTGTTTCGTCGTGATGATATTTATATCAACACACTTTTATGTGTGATTAAATGTAGTTACGTTTAATAATAATATTTAATTAAGTAAATTAAGGTAATTAGCTAAAAAGGAAATTAATATATATATATATATATATATGTATGTGTTATGTTTTGAGCACCCAATTATTTTAATCTTTGATTTCCATAATGAAATATTAGGTAATTAATAATTATGGTTTAATAATAATAACGATAAAATAACAAGGGTAATAAAAATTATTGATTTTTTACGAATAAAATATATATATATATATCTATATAGTAAAATGATTTAATGAAATCATTATATAATTTTTTATTTACTAAATATTTTTATTAAAATAATAAAAGTTGGTTTAATAATTGAATTCATTAATAATAAAAATCAATGATTTAATAAATTAATAAGGATATTAATAAAACAATTTTTTTTAAAACCTGTTGAAAACTGCGTTTTATAAAAGCCACATCACCCTTGGTCGTCCGATCTTCCTCCCCCTGATCGCGGTCGTCCATCTTTTTTTAATGCTGCATCATTCCAGGCCGTTCGATCATCTCCGGTTTAATCCCGGTCGTCCGCTCTTTCTCGGTTTTCTTCTACCTCACATCCCGCGGCATCTTCTCCTTCCTCGCGTCGTCGAACCAGTAGGTGTAGGGCGGCTCGTTTTCACCATCTAGGCCAGTTGTGCGCTCATCTAGCCTCCCTCTTTCCACAAAGTCGGCACCTCCCTCTTTAATGATCAGCCTCCCTCTCGACACCTCTTAAAACACTCGGCCATCGGTTTGTTTCTCTCCTCATAAGTCTCGTGTTGCACCGGAAGTGTGGCGGTTCAGTGGTGTTTTCCTCCCCAGGGTTTCTAGTCACGACGCCCCCGCCAGTTCGACGCTTCTTCATCCATCTCCTCCTCTTCGAACTAGTAAGGGTCAAGTTCTATTTTTTTATGTATTGTTTAAGTATCAGTTTATATATATATATGTGTTATATATTAATGTATATCTTTTGTGTTTATACTTTCGGTTCCTCTTGCCTCGTCTACTCCTCCTCTCCGAGTAGGGTAAGAGGCGGGTTTCATTGTGGGTTGGTTTTGTCAAGCTTCGGTTAATATAGATGTGTATATATACATGTTATATATATATTTTTGGTGCGTGTGAACCGGGTGCAAACCCAGGCCATGAGATCTCCCTCTCAGCTTGAAGAACCGATTAGGAGTAAGGGGGAAAGTCCTTTTCATCGGTCCCTACCTTTTTTATAAGTTTTACATAGTTATATACACATGTTGTATATATGTGTATAAGAATATACAGGACCATACAAACCTGTTTTACCTATTCCTAGGACTGAACCAGGGAAGGGGATGTATTCATGTATTAATTTGTCACCTACTTCAGTGAATATACATGAATATATATATGTATATATACTTCGTGCGCACGTGTGTATATATATATATTTTTATTCATACATAAATTATATAAGATGATTCACATATATGAACACCTTTAATTCACATGTTTATAACCCTAAATTTTTTTTCGCCTATGAAAAATGGATTGGTCGAATGATTGCGTGAAAATGTAAATCACACATTTATATAAAGCATAAATATGTATATGTACATGTAATCATATGGATGTACATGTACATCAATGTGAATAAGGGATGAATTTGGCTCTTGTGTTCTGTACTATATAACATGATGATTTATTTACTCAAAAACATGTTATCTCAAGAAATGTATCCAAAAATAAATTATATACTTTTTTATAAGTGTAATGAGGTTTAAAGGTTAGTTTGTTATCAATATAGTCCTTTCATTTGAAAATTTCCACTTATTATCATTCTTGATAAATTAGGATTTTGGTTTTTGAGAAAATGGAATGAATTCCTTAAACTTTTATATACATGAATTTGTACACATCGACCACATTTCTTGCAAGATTCATTTTATGCCAATAAGAGTCTTATGAAAGTTAAGTTCATTTCTTTTATATAAAAAGGAACCCCACTCGGTTTTCCAAACATTAATTTTGTTTAAGGTGTAACTTGGGAAATGCCTTTTGAGTATGGTTTATTGTGGTAAACCCATGCATATGTACAGGTATAAATATATATCTTTATGTTGCCTTCATTTACAAATTTTTTTATTATGTTTTTTGCAAACTTTATAGAGAAAAGGGGTTGTGTTGTTTAAAGTGATAATAAAAGAGTTTTTATACAATTATGTACATGGTTTTCCCAAGACAGATTTAAGTAAACTCCCTCAATATCCATTTGTCAGCATGTGTGTATGTTATGAATGTTCATATTTAATTTGGGATTTAAAATGTTATAGGATGTTATGTGTTTGTGTTTAATTCCTTAAACCCATATTTTAAGATAATTGTTTTTGGGTGTACAGATTTTAGCATGCATGTCTCAGTTTATTTATGATTGATCTGCCTTCAAGTTATGATTATGAATGTGAAAAGGGGGTTGATTAAGAATGTATAAAACCCTATGAATTAATGAACATGTCAAGATGGGTGTGGGATGTTTTGAACTTAAAAGTTTATGGACGGGTGCGCCCGGAATTATACAGCGCTCTAATGCCTTGGGTAAAGTAAGAGTCTCATGAGACGTCATGTGCGACGGTCTTGGTGAATAGCCTTGGCTTGTGCTTTCATGTGAGACAGTCTTGGCGAATAGCCTTGGCTTGTGCTTTCATGTGCGATGGTCTTGGAGAATAGCCTTGGCTTGTGCTTTCATGTGCGACGGTCTTGGTGAATAGCCTTGGCTTGTGCTACTATGAGAAACAGGATTGGCGTTTGGCCTTGACCCGTATTAAGTTATGTTTTAAGATCAAGATACAGGATCCTGACAAGTATAAGCATTATAAATTCCCTCTGCATGTGATGATAATTGGTTAACCAGGGGTTAGTTCAACTAACAGGATTACCCCTAGATAAAAACTTCCATGACTATGAGAATGAAATTTATGTGTCAAGAACTGTTTTTCATTTGGTAAACTATTAAAAGAACTGTACATTCTCATGAACCATGTTATGAACGTTTTCCATGTTTAGTCATAGAATTATTTTAATAATTTAAGTAACCTTGTTTGATTATTATGCATTGTTTATTCTTCTTATGTTGCACTCTCTGATTATGTTTACATTAATGCTTATTTCAAGTACGTACTTCTCTGTGCAAGTGGTTTTCAAAATGTTTTATTTCATGAAAAGGAAATGTTTCGTTTTTAGAAACGTTTTTTCTTCTCTTCAAAAGGATTACTTTGAGAAAGAGTTTTCTGAAAACATTTTTAAAAACCCCTTACAGGGCATATTTTCTCACCCTACGTTTTTGTTTAAAATTTTTCAGGCATGGGTGGTACAAATAAAGTTTATCAGAAGCAGCTGGTTTCCCAGAATCCTGAGCCTCGCGATCTTCTGTAGTAATGGGACATGATATCTTATTTGTAAACGATTTAATTAAATGTTAAGTATATCATGTCTCAAAGGCACCCTGGGTTTGGGGTTGCTACAGTTGGTATCAGAGGATGGGTTCAGGAAACTCTAGAAAACCAGGTGGTATAAATGTATTACTATGATTGACTAAGTAAAAATGTTATAACTTACAGATGGTAGATGAAAATGTACCTACCAACCTACTATCACTACCCACTGAGGCTCTAGAGAACATTGTATCTCTAGCTATCCATGAGAACTTTCTAAATTATGCCCGAATTCGGATGGCGTGTAAGCACCTATATGACGTATCAAACTTGCCTAGGGTGCTTAGTCTTCACCGAGGATTGGGGATGGATTATATCCTAATGATGATGAACCAATTTCCCTCTTATGCACGTCGGGGAAAGTATCACGAGGGACTCTTCCGAGTGTTCAAAACTGGCGAGGAATTTGGCACGATGCTTGATAAGACCTTTCAAGAAGCTGCTGCTACCGGAGACCTCCGAGCGGCTTACCTATGACAAATTTTGCACTACGGCTTCTGGGGCTAGTTAATGGACCATGGAGTGTTGGAAAATGAGTCCACCCGATTTTCTCTTAGACAAGAGGTGTATTACAATGTTTCCTAACTCCATACCCCTCACGCTAAACTCAGGAGGCATCACAAATGTTCCCATGAGTTTAGTCCTGTCTGTTCAGCCTGCGTGTGGTTTGAAGAGTTAAGAAATTTTGCCACTCTTTGTGGTGTACGTCAAGTAAACTTAGGCTTTTCATGTAAACTTTTTTATAAATGGATGTTTCATGTTTCCTTTCATGTCTCTACCTTAACTATGTTGTTAAGAGTTTCCTTTTGATGTTTTTTAGATGGATGGTCAAACGAACTTCTCATCACTACCCGATGAGTTAGTAGAAGTCATCTTTATCAGGGCTTTCACGGTGGATTATCCATCCTTTCTCCACCTGCGAGGGTCTTCTCAGTGTCTGCATGATCTAGAAAATGGTCCAGTGATTCTTCGTTTATGACAAGAGGATTGAATGTGTTTTTCACCTCATTTCCACTGCTCTACTCCCATGCTATAGGCGGAGGGGAAGGTACCATGAGGGCATATTCCAGTGTTTTACTCTGGCATAGAACTTTTCTGCCAGATCGTGCTTCCTCGTAGCTGCTCAGGATGGACAGCTTAGTGCAGCCTATATGTTACAAGTCTTGAACTTCAGTCTCCTCAACCGCATCATTCCTCTCGACTACCTCGATCATGATTTGACCTGAAGAGTTATCAAGGAGTTTATCTACTCGGATGTCTCCGAGATTTGCATCACACGAGCCTCCCTTTGGAAGCCCGTGTGCAGTATGCATGAAAAAGAGTTCAAGAGTACTGTTCGAGGTGCATCTGGGCTAGGGAAATGGAAGAGCTATATGCCAACTTTGGTATCCCTTTAACCGAGTCAGATCCACTGTTTCGGTAGTGTTGTACGTATGGGGTTTCAATTTTTTATTTTTTTATGATAGAATTGTGAGGGCACAATTCATTGAAGGGGGAAGTGATGTAAAGACCCGAGAAAACCATGTTTTGATTTTTTTGACATGTTTGCTTTTCAATGTCACCTCTTAAGTGAACCAACAATCAACTAATAAGGTAATAATAATAAATGCATCAAATAAATGAAAACTCATTTTATTCAGATAAGTAACATCTCGGCTACAACTTCCACTGACCGAACAAGAAGATAAACTAACCAAAAATCTCAACTAAGAACCCGATTACAATAATGGGGAGACCTCTTAAAACCACAAAGAGCCCAAGAATGCGGTAGGGGTTTTGGGCGTCCATCATAATGAACATGAGGATGGATGAAGCCACTGCAACCGTGCTGAACACCACTGGAATCACATGAACCATATCTGTTTCTCCTTCAGTCACCTATAGTGAGGGACACCCCAACACCAGACCCTTTATAAGCACACTAATCCGACCGTTGAACCCAAACAGCTATAAATATGACCGTTGGATTCTCCTATCTTCTATGTTTTGTTTTTGTCCTTTGGGAATAAGATGGCATACCCCTGGAAGGTTCGGAATGATAATTATGTAATTCACTTTAATGTTTAAAAGTGAAATCAATTATAATTTAATCAATTTAATTCACGTTTTCCAAAAAATGCAAATCATGTTTTATAAAAATTAATGTTATTATTCACTATACTTATTTTCTTAATTTGAGCAATTAAAATGTTATGTTGCATTTATATTAAGGCTAATTTTTTTTATTTTGTCTAAATATGTATTAACCCTTGAGTTATATATATATATATATTGCATCAAATTAAATGATTCTTTTTCTCTAAATTTAACATAAGGGCTAATGTTAATGCAAATGTTTATAACCTGGATAAGTAGTTTTGGAAACTACGTCAAACTATGGTTTCTTTTACTTATGCGTTTCGTGGTGATGATATTTATATCAACAAACTTTTATGTGTGATTAAATTTAGTTATGTTTAATAATAATCTTTAATTAAGAAAATTAAGGTAATTAGCTAAAAAGGAAATTAATATATATATATATATATGTATGTGTTATGTTTTGAGTACCCAATGTTTTTAATCATTGATTTTCATAATGAAATATTAGGTAATTAATAATTATGGTTTAATAATAATAATGATAATATAATAAGGGTAATAAAAATTATTGATGTTTTAAGAATAATATATATATATATATATATCTATAGTAACATGTTTTAATTAAATCATTATATAATTTTTTATTGACCAAAGATTTTTATTAAAATAATAAAAGTTATTTTAATAATTGAATTCATTAATAATAAAAATCAATGATTTAATAAATTAATAAGGATATTAATAAAAAAAATTTAAACCTACTGAAAACCTCATTTTATAAAAGCCACATCACCCTGGGCCATCAGATCTTCCTCCTCCCTGATCGCGGCCGTCCATCTTTTTTTAAAGCTGCATTGTTCCAGGCCATCCGATCATCTCCGGATTATTCCCGACCATCCGCTCTTTCTTGATTTTCTTCTACCTCGCGTCCCGCGGCTTCTTCTCCTTCCTCGCGTCGTCGAACCAGTATGTGTAGGGCGGCTCGTTTTCTCCGCCTAGGCCAGCTGTGCGCTCATCTTACCTCCCTCTTTCCACAAAGTCAGCCACACCCTCTTTAATGCTCAGCCTCCCTCTCGACGCCTCTTAAAACTCTCGGCCAGTGGTTTTTTTCTCTCCTCATGAGTCTCGTGTTGTTGCGGAAGTGCATGGGTTCGGTGGTGTTTTTCTCCCCAGGGTTCCTAGTTGTGACGCCCCCGCCAGTCTGATGCTTCTTCATCCATCTCCTCCTCTTCAAACCAGTAAGGGTCGAGTTCTGTTTTTTTAAATTTTTGTTTAAGCATCAGTTTATATATATATATATACGTGTTATATATATATGTATATCTTACGTGTTTATACTTTCAGTTCCTCTTGCCTCGTCTACTCGTCCTCTCTGAGCAAGGTAAGAGGCGGTTTTCATTTTGGGATGGTTTTATCAAGATTCGGTTTATATAAATGTGTATATATACATGTTATATATATATTTCCGGTGTGTGTGAACCAGGTGAAAACCCAGACCATGAGATCTCCCTCTCGTCTTGATGAACCGATTAGGAGTAAGGGGGAAAGTCCTCTTCATCGTTCCCAACCTTTTTTATAAGTTTTACATAGTTATATACACCTATTGTATATATGTGTATAAGAATATACAGGACCATACAAACCAGTTTTACCTATTCCTAGGACCGAACCAGGGAAGGGGATGTCTTCTTGTATTAATTTGTCACCTACTTCAGTGAATAAACACGAATATATATATGTATATATAGTTCGTGCGTACGTTTATATATATATATATTTGTATTCATACACATATATATAAGATGATACACGTATATGAACACATTTAATTCACATGTTTATAACCCTAAATTTCTTTTCGCCTATGAAAAATGGAGTGGTCGAATGATTGCGTGAACATGTAAAGCACACAATTATATGAAGCATAAAGATGTATATGTACATGTAATCATATGGATGTACATGTACATCAATGTGAATAGGGGATGAATTTGGCACTTGTGTTTTGTACTATATAACATGATGATTTATTTACTCAAAAACATGTTATCTCAAGAAATGTATCCAAAAACCAATTATATACATTTTTATATGTGTAATGAGGTTTAATGGTTAGTTTTTTTATCAAGATAGTTCTTTCATTTGAAAATTTTCACTTATTCTCATTCTTGATAAATCAGGATTTTGGTTTTTGAGAAAATGGAATGAATTCCTTAAAGTTTTATATACATGCATTTGTACACATCGACTGTGTTGCTTGCAAGATTGATTTTATGCCAATAAGGGTCTTATGAAAGTTAAGTTCATTTCTTTTATATAAAAAGGAACCCCACTCGGTTTGCCAAACATTAATTGTGTTTAAGGTGTAACTTGGGAAATGGTTTTTGAGTATGGTTTATTGCGGTAAACCCATGCATTTGTACATATATATATATATATATATCTTTATGTTGCCTTCATTTACAATTTTTTTTATTATGTTGTTTGTAAACATTATAGAGAAAAGGGTTCGTGTTGTTTAAAGTGCTAATAAAAGAGTTTTAATATAATTATGTACATGGTTTTCCCAAGGTAGATTTAAGTAAACACCCTTAAGATCCATTTGTCAGCATGTGTGTAAGTTATGAATGTTAATATTTAATTTGGGCTTTATAATGTTATAGAATATTATGTGTTTGTGTTTAATTCCTTAAACTCATATTTTAAGATAATTTTTTTTGTGTACAGATTTTAGCATGCATGTCTCAGTTTATTTATTATTGATCTGCCTTCGAGTTATGGTTATGAATGTGAAAAGGGGGTTGATTAAGAATGTATAAAACCCTATGAATGAATGACCATGTCAAGATGGGTGAGGGATGTTTTGAACTTAAAAGTTTATGTACGGGTGTGCCCAGAATTATACAGCGCTCCAATGCATTGGGTAAAGTAAGAGTCTCATGAGACGTCATGTGCGACAATCTTGGCGAATAGCCTTGGCTTGTGATTTCATGTGCGACGGTGTTGGCGAATAGCCTTGGCTTGTTCTTTCATGTGCGACGGTCTTGGCGAATAGCCTTGGCTTGTGCTTTCATGTGCGACGGTCTTGGCGAATAGCCTTGGCTTGTGCTACTATGGGAAACATGATTGACGTTTTTCCTTGACCAATACTAAGTTATGTTTTAAGATCAAGACATAGGATCAAGACAAGTATAAGAATTATACATTCCCTCTGCATGTGTTGATAAATTGGTTAACCATGGGTTAGTTCAACTAACCGGATTTCCCCTAGTTAAAAACATCCATGACTATTAAAATGTAATTTATGTGTCAAGAAATGTTTTTCATTTGGTAAACTATTAAAAGAAATGTACATTCTCATGAACCATGTTATGAATGTTTTCCATGATTAGTCATAGAATTCTTTTTAGAAATTAAGTAACCTTGTTTGATTACTATGCATTGTTTAGTCTTCTTATGTTGTGCTCTCTGATTATGTTTACTTTAAAGCTTATTTCAAGTACGTACTTCTCTATGCAAGTAGTTTACAAAAAGTTGATTTTCCTGAAAAGAAAATGTTTCATTTTTAGCAAAGTGTTTTATTCTCTTCAAAAGGACTACTTTGAGAAAGAGTTTTCTTAAAACGTTTTTAAAAACCCCTTACATGGCATATTTTCTCACCCTACATTTTTGTTTAAAATATTTCAGGCATGGCTGGTACTCATGATGTTTATTAGAAGCAGCTGGTTTCCCAGAATCCTGAGCCTCGCGATCGTCTGTAGTAATGGGACATGATATCTTATTTGTAAATGATGTAATGAAATGTTAAGTATATCATGTCTCATAGGCACCCTGGGTTTGGGGTTGCTACATAGTCTATGTTTTATCTATACCCAATTTAAAAAGGAAATTTTTGGACAATTCTCATAACTAAAATTACTCAATACACCATGAGAGAAATGAAATGTATAAGAACATGAAGGATTAATTTTCTATGATAACATGAAGTGATAAATTTCATAGTTTGTGTATAGTTGTTTTGTTTTTTAACATGTGACTGTTGTGAGGAAACATACAAATAGATTCCAGCAGCATCTTCATATTATTATGTTGTAATGAGATAAAAATTCTATAGATTTCACATAGGACAACCAAAGACTCCTACAATGAATGATATTATATCTGTTATCATTTATAACCTAACTAAATATATTAATTTACATTATATAATAGAATTCATGAATATTGAGCTCCTCATATGTATTTATAGTAATTAATTGGTAATAAATTTTGTTGAACCACTGTCAATTGATATAGATCAATATTCTTGATTTATGTTGATATTTTGGAAATTTTATTTGACTTATCATGACACAAATTATCATTTAGAGAATTTCTACCATTCTCAAATTGATAGATTGTTTGAAAGTGAAATTCAAAAAATAGAATACATGTTGAGGTCATGATCACTTAACATTCAATGTATGTGGGATCTGTAATAATCTTTGTTATAGTTTTACTATAATTATAGATTCATTTCAAGTAATCAAATAGATTTTTATGAAGAATTATATAGAAGAGATGTTAAAATAGTACTTGTTGTGATGAAATTAGTGAAAGACACATTCTGGTCCAAAACTAGTTGAAGAAACAAAAACAAATGTAAATTCTATTTTGGCCCTTATTAAAGCATCTCAATATAATGAAAAATTTATTCTGGTAATCAGAGGAAGGAATTAGAGTTCCATGTGGGAAATTATGTATTCAAGAAAGTATCTCCATGGGTGGGTGTTTTATGGTTTATTAAGAATGTAAATAGGTGTCCCATGTATATAAGACCCATCAATAAACATGAAAGGGTTGGATTTTTTTCTTATCATTTAGTAATTACTCCTAATAAATATATGGTACACGATTTGTTCCATATATATGTTCTATGGAAACACATTCCTTACACAAGTCATGTGGTAATATATGATGAGATACAGTTAGAACTTATCCTTTCACACTGCAAATAATGCATCTATGTTCATGATATCAAATAGAAATTATTTAGGAATCATTCGGCTCTTCTGGTAAAGTATTCTGAAGAAATCTCAAAATGGAAGATGTGATAAGGGAACCAGAGGATTCTATGAAGGAGAAATACCCACATCTTTTTGAAGTTAAAACCCTAGAAATTTAGAGGAAAATTGTTTTATCCAGGAATAATGTAGATCCTTATGAAATTACCATATTATCCTTTTAGAAAAAATTTAATTTCTTTATTACTTTTCAATACAGACAAGATGTGATTTACACAAAATACTATTTAGTCAATTTTTGAAAAGTTATACAAATTATAAAACTTTTCATGATATTATTTAGTAATTTTATATATTATATATACAATCATTTTTTTACATTCCTTAAATATATTTTATATGAAAAATATAAAAACCAACCGAATTTTAACCATAAAATACTATATTTTTATAAAGGTAGTTTTTTCGTCTTTTAATGGAAAACCTATTATAAACTGGAAATCTGAAATGTTTATAAATATTATATGTCAAAATAATATTCAATTTTAAAATAAGAACTTAGAAATTAGGGTAGTTTCTTTTTGTATTTTTATGTAGAAGCATTGGTTTTTGATGAATAGTCCAAATTGATGCTTTTTAATATCAAACTTATTTTTAATCTAATTTATTTTTCATGAAATATTATATTTTAATTTGGTTTTGAAACCAAATTATATCAATAAATAATTAATTCCAATAATTCAATTTTAATCAATTTAAATTTAAAATTGAATATAAAACATTGCAAATATTTGAGAGTTTTTTTACTTTAAAAACTATCTTTTTTGTCCCTGTACGAGATTAATTTTAAATTAGCATCTCCCGGTTATGTGATTAGAATTTTGAAAATTGGATTATATATTTTTAATTATAAAAATTCATTATATATGATATCTTCAACTTATTTTTTAACGAAAATATTTTTTAATGTAAATAAAATGAATTATAGTAATTAAGAGATAAATTATCTTAACAAAGAAATAAACCTTAAAAATATGAGAAAAATGACCTAGATACTTGTAAAAAAGACATTGGATGTCTATATTTATACCCTATTGTCACTTTTATGAAATTTATACCACTATTTGTGAAAATTTGTATAGGAAAAGTTTTGGTGGAATTCCCTTTCAAAAACTTTACAAGAAAAACACTCCTCCTCCACTATAGAAAGGAACTCACCCCTCCCACTTCATAACACCTCTCAATACCTTTGGATAGAAAAAATTCACCAAAAATAGGATTTCAAAATTGGTCCCCTAAACCTAGAATCCACACATTGGGAAAAGAAAAAACCAATTAATCCCTTTTTTGAAAACCAAAATGAGATACCCAAATAAGAGTTAACTTTCTTTCTCAAGATCATTAGTTTTATTTCCATTCTACACCCCCTAAACTATTATTATTCATTTATTATATAATAATCATTATATCATCAAAATAATGAGTTATTTTTATTATAATGTTTATATATACACTTATATACACTTCTATATAATGGGTAATGAACTCACTGTTCAGGGATGGTGAATTGTGGCCTCCCAAAATGATTATTGTTTGTTTTTTTTCTGTTACCTCATTTCATGTTTGGGAATTGATATGGAAAATATATTTATATATGAAAGATTCTATATTTTTATTTATTTTTATTATTTAACTTGTATATCATTCATACAATTATGATTTCCATTTTGTATAAATATAATAACATTATTTGTGGAAGTATTGATTATTCCCTCCTCAAAGGGATATGATTCATTCACACTATACATAGAATATATATGAGATGGTTTTAATAAAAATATATAACATATATGAAAGATATCTAATACATTATATATATATATATATATATAAATTAGTTTTTTTATTTTAATGTGGAAAAGAAATCAAAGTAGCATTCATGCATATGTACGACCTACCGTCTACATGAACAGTGCATTTAATTTCTTATGTGAAAATAATATTAATTATAATAAATACATATATACTAAATATATATGATATTTAAATCATGGTTAATATTCTACACATGATTATATCATCATCTAATTAATAAAAACAACAAGTAACCAGTTAAAACATACTCAACAATATAGGTAATTAACATTTGAAATATTGAAAATAATGAAAAATTGATTTCAAATGGGTAATGAGATATTATCAGAACAAAATATATGACATTATAAAAATGAATAACGTTATATAAAAAGTTATTAACACTATTGAAACCATTATTCAAGAGGTTAAGTTAATTTTCAAGAAAAGGAAATGCAAGGTAGTGAATTTTAATCTATATTTTCACATATGTTAGATAAATGTTATTTCACCACATCCTTATTTTGTGTGGTTTATCAACTACCAATTTTGATATATTATATCATGAAAATATTTATATTCATCGTATCGAAAACATTAAATTAATTTTATTCCTTCTTGTGGATCATTAATAAAATATTTCAAAGTGGTATGATAAAATTTTGATTGTTTAATGATTATTTACCTCAAAAATGTTTTTATTGATTTCCAATACAATCTGACATTCATTTTTGATTGTTAACTTTATCCAGATAAATACTCTTTCTTATGATCAATTTTATGGTACATTACATTTTTCTAAAATATCAATATTCTCTAACAATGGATACTACTATTTCCTAAACTGTATACCATTTTACATATGGAGCACACCTTGAAATTTATTTGATTAACTTGGTAATTATTGATCAATCCGTATCTTTTATTCATTGTGTATATTTTATAAGGAGCATTTTTCATGAGATAAATCTATTATTAGATATATGGATAAATTGTTGGACATATATGAAACATGTGGGTCACGATTATAGACACTCCCTCAATGAATCGTTAGTCTCATGAGATGAATCAATTTTACATATAAGACTGGTTTTCATTCGATGTGTTATAAACCATTTTGTGAAAGGTCTTAAATGTAAATTTACCATGTAATTATGAAAACATACATCCGATAATTATGAATTTACCACATTTAGGTCTTGTTATTCTTTATTCATGTTTTTGTTATGTTGACATATCAATAGATGAATTCTATTCTAATTTTATTGATTAAATGGAAGGTGTTTCAATTTATTTCCCTTCTATATTGATACTACCTTATATAGTTGTTTTAATGGAATTTTTTATCCTTAATTTACCAAACCATGATTATTATTCTCATAAATAAATTATTTTAACCACTTTAATTACACAAA
Organism: Viscum album; assembly: GCA_963277665.1. Classification (NCBI taxonomy): domain Eukaryota; kingdom Viridiplantae; phylum Streptophyta; class Magnoliopsida; order Santalales; family Viscaceae; genus Viscum; species Viscum album. Next base: position 1,072,917,477 of record OY728164.1, read on the forward strand.
CTGATCATTTTATCTCACCCTTATTAGTTTTATTTTCTTTAGGGTATGAAGAAGAAATATTTTAATGATCTTTTTATTGAGACTGTTCAACTTATTTAATTATGTATCACTTATTATTTTACATTTACCAATTTAATATTTGTATCATGTGTCTAATCTAGTTTTAAATTACACTTAAACTGATTTCTCTTATGGGATTTGATTCATTTTTATCAGGAAAATTTAATAAAGTAACGCAGGGCTCCAGGCTTCTGGTCTTGGGGTGATACACATGAACTACTTCCTATTCATATCTCTATTAGTACAAATGTATGAATACATGTATCTTTATACAATGTGTAAAGGAACTACACGGAGTGCCTCATCCACTTGGGTTCCTACCTGTTCTCTTGGTTACGTTCCTGTAATATTGAATGTGATTGTAACTCCGATACATGGTGTGCCCTCCCACACGAGATCCCTCCTTTGTTCTTTGGGTCATGCCCATGTATCATGGTTGTGTCTCGATACAAAACATGTGTTTGTACGTGACCACGTCCATGTACTATTGGTGTACAGACCATGTCACCAGAGTCGAGTCACATGAAATTTGTATGTCCCACATATTGTGTGATATTTCTCTCATCCATGAATCCAAAATGTCATTGTCAAGGGACTACATGCCTATATGTTCATTTGAATAAATGGAATGTTGTTGGATTTTTCATTTAAATATAGATATGGTTAATGTGAACCAAATATGGAATCTCTATTATCGATTTATACCGATTCTCACCTAGAATCAAAGATAAATACCCTTATCTTTCATTTCCAAGAATACATTGGCTAAAAAACAGAGGTCTGATTCACCCACATGATGTTGAACATACCACCATTACCAATGATTCATCTAACTTACATAATAGATCTTCAAATCCTTTGTTGAGTAAACCACATACCTCAATACTACCAGATCTGTTATACATTAACCAATTGATTTTTCAATGATGAATCTTCCACATATCTCGGGTCAATCACGCTTGAACCCTCCCAGTAATGTCAAACAATGACCTTGTATAGTAAGAACAAAGAATATGAATAATTATTGGGATAAATGAACTATAAAATAGGAAAAAAATCATTATACAAGAGTTCTTTGATTATGAATATAAATTGGGGAAAATTGGTTGAGAAACATAGCTTAACTACTATAAACAAATTACATTACCAATTTACATTGATAAGGGTGCATGAAAAGGTTCCAAATTTAAACATAATAAAAAATTAAGAAACATAATTGACAATTTTGTAATCATAAGGTAACAAATCCACAATAGTTAGATCATTACTTAGGATTGGATCATTTGGGGATGAATAATGTGCCCTCCAATGAAAGAGGAATATCTGGTGGGTTCACCGCACATTGATTTTCGTATATCTAGTTGATGATAAATCACTGAATATACATTGGCTGATAAGGGTTTTAAAATATTCTCTAAATAATCAGAGTTTTATGTGGTTAACCATAGAGATATGACATAAAATCTAATTTATAGAGGTTATATGATTAGATAGTTTCAATTAAATAATTAAATTAAATAGTTAATTGAATTTGAACAAACCCTCCAGTGGTCAATATATCTAAAAACCTCACATTGAAAATATTTAGGTTGCACCTAGGATAAACCTCACATTACACATGCAACTAATATATCATATATTCAATCAAAGACTCGGTTTAAGTGTTATACAATTATTTATAGTGAACCCTTTTCATATAATATATAATATTTTTAATATTATTATAAAATTACTTTTTGGCACACCGGTCTTCAGAATCGCGTGTCACCTCATTTAATGGCTCCTAAAAATATGTTTAGATATACTTCATTGTCTTAAATGAAGAAAATATTTTCACTATATTTTTACATACATAAAAATTTTCTTCTTCAAAATGAAAAAACTAAGAAAAAAGGATGGGATATTAATAATCAATAATTGTCTCTAAATCATAGGACATATCTTTAATTCCTTCATGCTGCCAAAAATCATGCTCCAAGGGGATGGTCCATCCATGGAGGATCATCTCTTACCAATACCCAATCACCATTGGGTTCTCAGAAAAATGTGCTCCATCATTGAAGTCCTTCTCTACCCAATCAATATTGTGTGAAGGGTCACATATATATATATCCATAGTTGTGACAAAAATAAGATGTATTGCACCCACTCCATCTTCTGGGGTGGGGAGAGGGGGAATGAATTTTCAACAACCCTATATATGATATCTAAATGCATGATGAACCTCAAGGATAACATTCCTCACCTTCCGAATCACAGAAATCCCCATCGTTGAGAGACACTCAAGAAAAAATTAAGTAACACTGATCAAAATCCAAGGGAGTAATACATAAATCTACCTTATATTTATTCCATATCTGAGATTTTATAATCCAATAGTGTTTGAATTTGACCTTCTATATCATCTGCTAAACCATTTTGGGCTAAATAATAGATGTCTCACCAATCACAGTCCTACATAAGGGTGTCCGGAAGGGTCTTCCATACAATGATTTAAAAAGATAGAACATGATTGTACCATGGTAGCATTTATTTTACACAAACTCTACCAAGGGAAAGTGATCCCCACAACTCAAACCATGGAATAACACTCAATCTCTTAACAAATCCTCTAACCCCTTAATAGGGTGCTCGATATTCCCTTATGTATAGAGTTAAAATGATATACTCATCCTCATGTGTTTCGTTAATTACTCATAAATTCCAACCCACATCCAAGATATAAACTACTCATCTTTTAATAAACAAAATAAATGTTATTAATTCCAGGGATATTCCATCCCATTTTTACTATGGAATCTCAAAAGGCTGCAACAAACCTTCTTGAACCTTGTGCTCATCCTTCACCAGCTAACATGTGAAGCACCAAGAAATGAGTTCATCCACAATATGTCTCATGCCGAGTCACACAAAATATTATTTAAGCTCATTTTACATATTCAATATACCATGATGAACAATAAATTGGGATTTGTGAAACTCTCTCATCACATCCGCTAGCATTAAAACTATGACCAACATCCATCCCTTGAGATGGATGACATTATTAACTCATTCAGAAAATATATATTTTGAATCTCATCAGAATATCTAGTCATGTAAAACCACACATTATTTGTCTCCCAACTAAGTCTCTCACACACACTGGATAATTGGGATATTTAGCACCATCGACGAAATAAAATTTCACCCACCTTCAAACCGAAGGCCTGCTACCAGGAATAAACCTCCAATAATGTCTCCAATACCAAATGAGTCTAAAACATCATAATGATATAATATACCACAAAATATCCATTCATATGTGAATAGAATATATTATATTAATAGTCATTCATGAACACCAACTAGATCCTCTATCTCATGTTCATGTCTCTCAATGTGAAGACATAATCGAGACTCTAATGGTCTGAGTAAAAAAACAAATCACTTTCCAAAATGATTGATAATCAACTTCCTTAGAGATAACACAACCACTTCAAACTATAGGGTTTAATATGTGAAGTTTTTAATTTGGGTTCTTCACTAGAATTAACAATATATGATAATTTCCCACCATTTAATTGACAGATAGACTAAGCCATCTCTAGAATCATCATAATATACTATATAGTCTACACAATCATTTTCTACTCTCAAAATAGAAGAACTATTTATCAATATCCTAAACTCCTCGAAGGCACTCTATCAATTCTCATTAAATTTAAATATATACCCTTTCCACATTAGGTAAATTAAAGGGGCTTCAGTTCAAGAGAATTCTGAAGAACCATTATTTACCACCCCTCAAATCCATGAAAACTCAATACCTTTGAGACACTCTGGGGTGTTTCCAATGAAATAAATTCATCTATTTTCATTGGGACCATCTAAAATCCATGATATGAAATGATATTCCCCATAAAGTGAGCCTCATGGATCTTGAAATGGAACATCAAGAGCATACCATAAAGACGGTGCTCCCAAAACAAATATAGAACCATACTCAAGTTCTCTGAATGCTCCTCCTCTAATATAGAGTATACGAGCATAAATTCAAGGACAAAAATAAAAATTTGGTCTTGGTCTAGAAAGAACAAATAGTTCCTCATAGCTATAAAAAATTTGTTTTAATTCATATCACCAAAAAGAAAGATAATGAACTCATTGAGTTCATAGCGACATCAGAATTCCAATGTTGGAATATTAACAATGTAAACTCTTGACTGGTGGTAGCCGGACCTAAGATCAATATTTGCACACCATCTTGCCCATTTAAATCTATCAACATGTTTATCACTCCTAAACAACAGGTACATCTTATTTATCATTTTTTGGTTCCTGTAATGATAATTCCTGTAATTCTACAAGATCACATCCTCATTTTTCATTAAAACACAAGAACTTCCTAGGGGGACACACTTTGTCTAATAGAAACATTCACTTGAAGGTCCCCAAACTAGAGTTACATATCCTAGAGCTTGGAAGAGGCCATCTAATATTCTATAGATTGTATCACAGTTATATTGGAGTTGAAGTATATGAAAAACATAATATCTTACTTTGGAGGATTCCCTAGAACGTCTTTAGGGATGATATCTATAAAATCCTCCATGATTAAATGAAACTGGATTCCTAAAGAGCCTGATGTTCCAATGGTTAAACTCTACAACTGGTGTCTAATGGGATAGGATCTCATACTCTCAAAACCCACTCATCCTTCTATAATATCTAACTCACCTATCATGTAGAATCTCATCCCCTCAGTGTGATGGAATATAACTCATCTGCATTGATTTTTAGTTTAGGATTGGACCATGGACAACCAATTCATTACAAATATGACATCATATGGTTTCATCATCAATAACTTAAGTTCCCCTGAATATCTATGTCCATAAAATGATAGGTTTCAATGACTGCATAAAAAATATATAGAACATGTAATCCATATAGGAATCTCAAGATAAAGATGTTGTGCTAAAGCCACAATTAAAAGCTCCAGATTTAACACATGGAGTAAATAGATGAAAGAATTATTCAAAATAGTGTCTAATAATATTGAAGTAGGATTATAACAGTCATAGATCATATATATAATCACCTTTTCTACTTCTAGGCCATACACTTCTATAGACTGTAGTTGTCGACGACCATGACTTCCATCTCCATGAGCTGGACATGGGATAGATAGTGGTGGTGGCCAAAATATTTCGTAAGACCACCCAGAACACTAACTCTTGGATCCCCTACTATGACTCTGCTAGGTATACCTTCTTGGGGACTACCCTACCATTGCCTGAGAGATATGTCATATTGGTGATTCCTCTGTTGTGGCTGTAATTATGTTATATGCATGTCTTCCTCACAACATCGGGTTAGAAAATAACATTTCATCATACATTGGAATTTATAGGCATCATAATTCCCCTCTTCTAGGATACCCTATGCTCATAATTTCTCCCTATGATTCATGATCATCTATTTATGTTTGATCATGAGAAGATCTCTGATGGATGGATGTTGTTGATTAATTCCTACTAGATGTTGCTGATGAATCAAACCTATTATACTGCCTACCTACTCAAGATACATGGAATCCATAGGATACAAATACCTCAATATCCAATTCCTACAATAACACTCAATCACAAGTGGGAATGTAAAGGGTTGACACATTGGCATGGATTTCTCTACAAAGACCCTTCTCAAAAGGTGGGGGTGCTACTACCTTTCAACCTGAAGGAAGGATCTTACATGATGTCCCTATAACTGAGGCCTCATCACTCTCCAGATCGTCATCATGATCCAAAATCGGTAGCCAGATCTACTCACGAAGGTATCATGGAAATTTAATAAAGACATACTATAGTCATATCAATATATATATATATATATACACTAGAATTTGACATAAGAAAGACATCCAAAATACTCAATCCTATATGAATAATGTAAAATTAATACCCAAAACCATTTCCTTAGTAAGAAGAGTAGAAAATAAGGTTTTTAGAGTCCTGGTGAATTGATAAGCCATCGTCCATACCCACATATGGTACCCTAGATTACGATCCTCACTCTAGACACTTCTCCACTACTTCCATATGTCACAAAAAATAATTATAATGTAATAACTCCAAAAACCACACAAATAAATAAACCACCACTGAAATTGATATTACATGGCCATATCTAATAGGGGTTGAGTCTCAGCTACCATAATTGTACCTTCATAGATGAGGGGCTAGCAACAAGAAACAAAAGGCATAAATAAATGGGTGTTCATTGCCTAATGAACCTATTTACGCATACTCAACCATATCCATGAAGAATTGAATAGGAATAATGTTATATGTAAAATATAGAGAATAAACCATGCATATAAACAATCATGGAGTATAATAGTACAATATTTTAATAAGAATTGAATAATAGGGAAAATAAACACCCAAATATAAAAATTTCCAAACCTAAAAAATCTGGAATATTTAATTATTGGAGATCGCAACTCCATATCTCTAATCTCAACCACCATACGTTGTTAAATTCCTTAGTGTATCCCAATTCTCCTCTATAATCACCACTATGCTAACCATCGTCTACATAATACATGAATCATGTAGGAAAAACCCATACAGTGGTAAGTATATACATAACTAGTAGGATTCCATGAAAGGTGAAGGGGGAGGATTATGAGACATGTTATGAATAGATATCTCAAACCATTTTAATAGAGTAACAATATAAAATGACACATGCACACACACACATATCTTCACAAAATAAACATAATTGAGGGAGAAAGGGGATCCCATATCATTGAAAATCATAGGGAAAAACTTCCAATAGTTCTAAAATGGCCATAAATGATTCATATTTTCTCGTGCACTTGTCTGAGAAAACATCCATTCAAATCCAAAAATCACAACTGTTCCACACAGTGTGGTAAAAAATTTCTAGGAAGAGGACCCAAGACATTTTCAAACATGAGTGTTCCTCTTAGAATAAAGATAGAGGACCCCTATCTTCTCCCAACATGAGGGTTCCAATCAGTATAATGACAGAGGACTCATGTGTTATCTCAAAGAAAGGTTCCACTTATTTAATAGATAGACGACCAATTAACTATTCCAATAGGAGGGTTTCACTCATAGGGTATTGGAACCATTACCTAACTCTTAATGAGTGTTCCACTCTTTTGGATAGGCATATGATCATTTCCATTAAAAATAGTAGGGTTTAACTCTATGGGTAGATGAGTCATTCCCGAAATCTGTAAGGGATTTCACTCAATTTGATTGATAGAGGCCACATTCGGTTTACCAATAGGATTGGTACACTCTATGGGTCGAGGATCAATTCCCTAACACGATTGGAGGGTTTCACTTTATTAGTAGTTGACCCATCCATTTTATTTGTAGGAGGGCTCTACTCTATTGGTTGATATATAGAAGATCCATTTCCTAATTCCAAATAAGGTTTCAATTCTGCATATTGATAGATAGAGGGCACAAGATGTAATTTTGTTGGAGGGTTTTACTATATATGTAGAATACTCATGACCTATAATAGTAGGTGGTTTCTACTATGATGAATATGCCTAATTTCTTCCAATTTTTAGTACCACCTAAAAAATAATCAAACTCAAAACATGTCATGTTTTATCTCAAAGGCTACAGTGAAGGCCACCAATGTATTATACATAGAGAAAAAAATAGGATATGATACGTACTGAAAAAAATAACAAAATAATTTAATATGAGAGTTTGAATTTTACTCAGAAATAAGGGTACATTGTGTCTGAGGAGAACCATGAAACATGTGCACCTGTCCTAATTCCTAGTCATTTCCCCACTAGTACACGAAACTCTAACCATGTTAACCTATGAAGATTGTAAACAGAATACATGGAATTCCTCAACCACCTAGGCTCTTTCCCATTATCCTGGAAAAGTTTATTTAATATTTATCATGTTCATATACTCTGATACACAGTGATTCATCCCACAAGAGTTGTTTCCCGTTTCCTTCAGGACGTGCCAATGTACCCTAAAAGTGTATCGACACATGGAATATTCCTAGTTTTTCCCATGTCCATGTACTCCTTGAGTAAACATTGGTTCAAAGACACCATTTCACATAGCGTGTGAGGTCCCATAGGGTGTGTGATATTTTTCCTACCTAGAAACTCATTCCTCCATAGTCATGTGGCTACATTAAATTCATTCATCAGAGTACATGTTTTATTGTCATTTTTTTAAAATAAATATAGATTCATTCCACATAACCCAAATACAAAATCTCGAAAATTAATTTTTTAGTATTACATCCAATAATATAATTTAAGAACATCTGGTTTAAGTTTATTGTTATAAATTGGCCGGAAAACTCAGTTCTAATTTACTTGTATGAAGCCAAACACACCATCATACCCCATTACTCCTCCCGCTACCAGACCTAATCTATAAAACAATGTAATAATCACCTTCATAAATCAACATGTTCAAATAAATTCTCTATTCTCTGATATGTTCTCTGACCACAAATCAATTTTTATTCTAGTGCCCAATCATGCTCGAACCCACCCGACAATGTCGAACCGTGGCCTTATGGGATAACAATGAAAAATGTAGAGAAATTTTAGGATAAATGAATAATAGAAAAGTTTAATCAATCATTACTCAAGTGTTATTATGAAAAAAAATACATTGGTGATTATTAGGTGATTAACATTCCTTAATTGGGATAAAAAAATTATATAGATAATTAAATTTGAATGTAGAACATGAAAAGCTCCCAAATTGATGCAGATCAATGAATTATGAAATGTTGTGCTCAATAATTTAATGATTAGGAATAAAATATACATATAAAGATTCATAACTCAACATTTGATCTTTTGATGATCAATAATATGTTCATTAATAAAAGGGGTGATCTTCTTTATTGACCTCACTTCAATTTTCTTCAATATGGTTGATAATCGATCACCTGGTCCTGAGTCGCCAACATGTGTTGGATAAGCTCTTTCGAACAATCCTTGGGAAATGAATGTAATAATTGAATCCACCATAATATATTATTTATATAGGTTTTAGGATTATATAATTTACATAAATTAATTATATTAAATAATTAATTTAATTTGAAAAACCCCAATAATGATGTTAGATCTAAATTCCTGCGTCGCCCAACATTAGGTCAGGCCTAGAGTAATACCCACATTCCAGATTAAAACTTGATCTCATATTTTCAACATAAGATAATGTTTAAAATTTTAATAATTATTCCATAAAAACATTTCATGCATAATATATATATATATTGTGAAATTAATTTCAATCACATCGGACTTTGGAATCACCGATCATCTAAGCGCTTTGATCCAAATATATTTCTACATATATCAAAAATTCATACAAGGGATAAAATAGGGCCTCTAAATTATGTTATATATATCATATTTATTTATCAAATTCCTCTTAATTACCATTGATGTAAAATATATATTTTGAATGATTCTCAACACTTCGTGGAGTTTGTAGTCCAAATGTATAGCTGAATGATGTTATCGTTTTCTAATGGATTGAATGGTATGTAGATAGATGTGATATTAAGATTTCATAAGTATATTTATTTAATAAATATCATATGTAAACATTAAACACATCATAATACAAATTAATTATAAATGGTGATTAAAATGAAACTGTAATACTATGTGGAGATGGTATGTTGTACTTACACACGAGCGATAATTTCATTTTTCATTTGATGAGAAAGATGGTGTATAATGCTGTTTTCATAACTATAAAATTTCCTAATATTTTGAGTACATAATTTAATACTTTATGATAAATACCATTGTTTTAGTAGATGTAAATAAGAGTAGAAAAGAATGTTATAGGATGAGGTGATTCACTCTTCTTGGAAATGTCTACTTTAGATCTCCTCTAAATGGATCTTGGGTTGGTCTTCTGGGAAGACCAGATACTCTGTAATGTGTCCAGTAAAGATGAGGAGTATTCTTTTTAAATTTTTGATGAGATATATGGCTCAATTTGGCGTAATGAAGTGAGGGATGATGTGACCTTTTATAATTGATGTGAGAGGTGCATTTGGAGTTTCATAAATGATTAAATTATAATTAATTTTTTCTTAGGAAAAATTAATCAAAATGACTATATTGTTGAATATATGGTAGGATAAACATGTATATTCATAGGCCCAAAGAATTTAGATAAGTATTGTTTACATTTTAAATAATATTGTTTGGATTAACTCATTTTTTTCCAATTATAATGTTTACTATAGTAACAACGTTTGTAATATGAAATATTGTGTTTTTTATTTATAATGTGAATATTGTACCGTAAATAGCCCTGATATGACATTTTAGACCATATAAGGTCTACCATGTCTTATTTAAATATTAATATGAATTTTTTAATAATTTCATTAATTATTATTTTTATAAAATATCATTGTTAACAATTTTGACACTGTTGTTTTAATTTGACTTCAAATATGTAAGGAAAATGTTGTAATATTAATATTACCTTTTAGAAAAATGCTAGAATATAATATTAAAATATTAAATCTTTGGATCACTATAACATACTAAAATTATAACAATTTTATTGTTTTTAAAATCATTTATTTTAATTTTCCATTAATTAAAAAATTAATTTTTTTTCATAGTGTATGAATATTAGGTAATTATATAATAAATAGAATTTAGAAATAAATTACCATCATGAATATAAATTCATTATAAAAAAAATGAAAATTTGATAATAAATAATTACTTGTTTTCCTTTCTCAATGTGAATACAAAAAGGATATTTAAAACTTTGACAGTGAAATTGAGTAACTTTTTTTATTTAAATATTATGTAAGTAAATTTCATTGAGGAATGTCTAATAAACAACACTATTAATGGTATAAGGTTATAAAGGTCGAATTAAATTTATAACATAATATTTAGGATGAAAATGTATAGTTCGATCACATATTTTTAATCATGATATACCTGAATTACACTTTATTGAGGTAATAAATATTAATATGGTTACTATTCATATTGATAAGAAATAAAAGGGGCCTATTTACCAAATTTGGTACTCATAGTTCTAAATATTTTATTATTTTCATCTAATTATAAAGATACAAACCGATGAGAATAATTTTAATTTAGTTTCCCAATATCCCTGAATAATTACTCCTTTAATAAAAAATATACAAATTAAGAAAAAATAATTATTATTTCTTATCATGTGACTTGAAAAATATTTTTAGAATATTTAAAACATTTGATAATATAAATAATACATAAATTTAATTAAAATCAAAAGATTATTAAATTATCTTCATGATCTTCTTTATTCATTGACTAAATTAGAATATCATCTATTAGGACTACAAGAAAATATGAAGGTAAATTATAAATAATTAATTCACCAAACCCATGAAGAATGTTGGGTTATTAATAAGATCATATGTCATCACTATAAATTCAATTTGTATATATATAGTACAGAATGTTTTCTAGTGTATATCAACCTTATATAACATTAATTAATGATATCCAATATAGAGATCCATATTTGAAATGAATTTAGTTCTGTGTAGATAATCAAAAATTTCATAAATATAGGGTAGAGAAAAAATATTTTTGATAGTGGTGCTGTTATGTTATCTATAATAAGTAGAGAGTCACATTGATCCATAATTTTTCTTAGAAAATTTAAATGTTTCACCAAATTGATGTAGTTGTCCAAAAAACCCAATTTTTAAAATTTTATTGTATTTTCTTATTCAATTCCTAAAATTCAATAGTGTTTAATATATATGGAGTTATGGAAATGGTGTTGCGCTATGAATGAATTATTTTGAAAACTCAACATTTTTATTTTGTATAATATGAGGAAGTCTCTCTAAAATACAAAAATAAACTCCCACACAATAGGAAATACATGGATGTTGATTTTCTCTAAAACCAACTGAGATAAACTACCATATTGATTAGGAATCATGACCGATGTGATGGATGTAATTTCCATCATTTGTTCATTTTTGTCACCACTCTAATATAAGATCATAGGATGGTTTGGATTATCAAATATAACACCCCTTATTTGACAATTGATCTAGAATTTATTAAAAGAAATCCAATCCATTATCTAAATTATATAAATATAAATTATAGGGGGAATGGACTGATTTTTATGAATCACAGTCCCACAAACATCAACCAAATTATAATCCTAAAATGAGATGAAATCATCATACCATTAGAGGTCTTACTATTAAAATAACATATGATTTTTCAATTTGTATTTTGATACCCAAATAAAATTCATTAGATGTAAAAGAGTTAGTATATCCAAAATCATATAAGATGACAATAGTGTCATATTATATTGTATGTACACCATTTACCACATCTTTACTAACCCCCTCATAAAAAATAGATATCACTTGAGATTTACATTTTTCTTAAGGATTAATAGGAGGTTGATGTTTATTATCGTAAATAACCTTTAAATTTGGGAACTAGATAAAATAATTTCCATACTCCATATTTTTAATACACTTGGGTGTCGATGGTGCATTTTGTAGTCATTTCTCTATATTTGTATCACTAGCTAACATCTTCCCATAACTTCAGAATTACATTACCTGTTGTTCTTCCATCCCACACCTGAATCATTTACAATTTTACTTGAGATAATTTCCCCCATGTTTCCTTCCACACATCAAGCATAGAAGAAGGCACGTTCTATTCAACATATGTTTTTTATTATATCCTTTGAATTCTAGTTTACATTTCATATAAATATTGTATGTTTGATTGGTAACTCCAGTCTTCATCACTAAAATAATATTACATTGAAAAATATTCAATGATATTGAAGTTACATAATTGATAACATGATTCGGATACTCAGTTATAAGGCACTAAATAATCAAGAAACCATACGTTTTGGTTTGAGGCAAATACTGAAATCCTAACATGAGTTTTATAGGAAATTTTCATCATAAGTACCAAAAGATTAATCTTCCTTTTTCTTCAACTCAAAGAATGATTTATCCATTTTCATAATAATAACATGAGAATTTTACTTTTTTAAAAATAATTTTTTAAATTCATCCGACTCTATAGATTCAATAGACTAATATTCTATAATGTTTCTTTTACGATTTGACCACCAATCAGTTTCCCCTTTGAAATAAAAAATGAAAAGAAAAAACATCTTATGATTCAAACACCCAGGAATATAAAATATATTTTCAAAAGTATTTATCCACTATTCCGCGAATAGTGGAATAGTTGTCCCACTAAAGGTATGTGGGTATTGACTCATGAATAAATCAATAGATTTTTGTTCCCTACATTGATTGTTTGGATTCTCATCATAAGTTATAACTTATTAAAGTTTTTTGATTATAACAAAGGGATTATTTTTACATCTCTCAAAAAATTTGGTTTTTATTGGAAAGTCATTTAATTTTCCATCTCATTTAGCTTTGAAAAGATTCCATAGGGTTCTATCCATTCTGTTAAACAGAAAATCATAGCATTAGAAATAATAATAATTGTTGGAAATAACATAATGTTGAAAAATAATTTATAGAATGTGTAAATTGTTATACAATCTTCTATGGAAACATAGTTTTATCAGAGGTCATTCATGATCATTACCAAAACATTTGGATTTTATCCTATACTAAGACTTATTCATAGTGATCCCACAAACGTAATATAATTTTAGTTTTCTGATATTAATTAAAACATTCACTAATACCAACAAAACTAACCCATACTTCTAATTAAAATATATTATATCTCAATGGATGGGTATTCATTACATAGTATTTAGATTATATCTATAATAATTTATGTTTAGTTTCATTGGAATCCACAAGAAAAAAAAATCTAGTTCCTAAAATATCTACATCATCTCCCAATTATTATTTTATAACTACACCATTCACAAACATATCATACTCAATAGTTTTATTCATAACCTGAGGAAAGGAAATTTATTGAAACTGTGATCTTAGATGCTCAGTAAGAGTAAATAAGTGACATATCAATGACCAAATAAGAATAACGTGAGAATAAAGTTATAAAAACAAGATTTTAATACTTTAAAACCATCCAAAATCATTCAAATATCATAATCTTATGTCATAGAATAAATCATAGCTATTTATCATACATGATCGTAAGGGAATTAATGAACATGAACTATAAAATCTTAAATAAGCATAAGATATGAATTTATTAAATATATATATAAGATTGGAAAATTATTTCCTTAGTTGTTAAGGCTCATTTCCAATTCAATCATTGGGGAATGGGTTCACTCCCCAATCTATCATACCACTAAAGGATCACTCTAATTATTATTATAAGGGAAATAATCCCTTATTGAATTGTGATCAAACCCCATTAATGTTTTGTTTATCAAATGATATAAAAATCCTTAGACAATTATTTGGAGGCTTATATAGGTCCCTCCAAACACATACTAAAACATTTACTTATGTGAAAACACAAATTAATAAATAATTTGTTATATCAAAAAGCATGAAAGGAAATGGGTTTCATAAATATTTCATCCTAGAAAATACATGAAAAATGGGTTTTCTAAATATTGTGTAAAAATATTCATAAACCATCGAGAGAAATAATAAGGATGGTATCATTAAAATATATTCCTATTAAATCATAAGAAAAATCTTGGGTTTTTTCCTTTTATGAATAGATATTAAATTAAAATACATCTAAAATATTTTTTACGGATATAAGGATTCCACTCTAAAATCACTTATTTAATAACAATTCAAAAATATAACAGGAAAAACATTATTTAAATAGAAACATGTAAACCTATAATTCAATCATAAAAGAAAAAAATATTCATGTTGGGGGTAAATTTCATTCTTAATATATAAGTTGAAAGGCATTCTTTCTATACTTTTTTTGGTTATGTTACAATGAACCTCAATTTGAAAATGAAAAAAAATATTTTATTCAAAATATTTTTTAAGAAGTTATTTTTTTAAAAAAATTATGTAAAAAATAATATGATCATATTTAGACCCTTATTTGATTCATTTTTTGAAAAAATGGATACAAAATAGATTGTTTTATTGGCTGAATATAAGAATGAAGTAAATTATTTCTAAAAAATTATTTTTTATCTCATGATTACATATAATGGGGAAATAAAATTGAAAAAATTATTTTAGTGAAATAACGTAATTATAATTAAATTAATAAGTTTATTGAGTGTTATATTACAAAATTTCACCTTTAGATACATATTCAAAATCAATCATGATAGACAATTAGATTGTGTCACAAAACACTTACATCAATTCCTCCATTGGTAAATATAACTCAAACATCCTATATAATAAATTTTAATTTAATATAATTCTATAAAAGAGTAATTTAAGAATAAATAATATTATATATAATACATTTATAATTTTTTTAAACTACTTTTATCAATAATTCCTTCTTATATTCTCCATTTCTAGGTGTAAGGTGTTTCTTGTATTATGAGTAATCTAATTCATTATTGATTGTACTTATGCATTTATAATGGTCACATAACCAATATAAAATTATTAATGACATAAATATCATATGTATTTACTATATTCATATTTAGAGTCATCTATAAATGTTAGAGAAATACAAATGAAATACACCATTCATAGAGAAGGTAGGCAGTATGTATGCGTGAATGCTGTTCTAATTTTTCATCAGATGGAATGAAATAATGTTAAATATTAATTAACATTTATAGGATCATTATTATATCATTTATATAATATATATTAATCAATATTTTCATAATTACTATAAAATTACAATATAAATGATAAATCAATAACATAACTTACCCGTTCCAGTTTCCAACACGTACGCATGAATGATGTTATCATTTTGCAATAAATTGTGTGGTAATTATGTGGATGTGATATTATAATCAAAGATGTATAAATATATCATATATATGGTATATAAAAATTTAACCCATCATAATAATCATCCTAAAAATTTCTAGATGAAAAATGAATTATATATCTTTGTAGAGACCGTAAGTCGTACGTACACCAAAGTGATAATTTCACAACTCATATGATTGGAAATATGGTATATAATGGTGTCTTAATAATAATATATTTTCATTATATTTATCTTACTAATGTTATTATAATATATTATATATCATATATTTATATGAGCGAAAGTAGAGTATAAAATAAATTGATATGTTAAGGTTGTTAGATCTTCATTGAGACAATTCCTTAGATCCCTAATAATGGTCTATAGGGTTTTTATTTTTATAAAAGTAGACCCTATATAATGTTTCATGGTATGTTTATATGATAAATTTTTATAGTTTGGTTAATATATAATGCTCAATATGGTGAAAATAGGTAGGGGATGAGGTTCAAGTTTATAATTGAGGTGAGGGGTACTTTTGAAATTTCTTAGAGGAATAAATTTTAATAAATTATTTCTCAAGGAATAAAACATCAACATAGATGTGGATTTGAATCTATAGTATCATTGGTTTCAAATAATCAACCAATAATAGTTATACATTTTTTTGTTCCATTTCTATCCATATCATTTTGATCAACAGTTAGTTAACCAATTTTAATTTTAATTACTGTAATAACTTTTTCAATTTTAAGGGTTCTAAATTTTAATTATAAGGTGAAAATAGACCCATAAATGTCAATTTTATGAAATTATAGACTATATAATATTAAAATATTATTATTTATATATTTAAATTGTATTTAAATAATTTATAAAAATATTATGTTGACAAAATACAATTTTCGAGAATTTCACACTGTTCATATTATTTGAGATAAAAGGAAAAAGAAGAATAGTTGGAATTGGAATATAATATTTTAAAACAACAATATAATGTATCATTATCCAATAAAATTTATATAACACTATTAGTTACTAAAATTTTATCACTTTTAATATTTTCAAATTATTTATATTATTTTTCAACTAATTGAGTATATATTATTTTTTGCATTGTCTATGAATTTAAGATAATAATATAATACCAAAAAAATTATAAATAAATTTAAGTAATCCAAATCATTTCATTATTCTCAAAAATAATATTAATTTTCATTTATAAATAATTTTTATCCTAATGTGAACACATTATTGATATTTAAAACTAAGAATGTGACATTTTTCAACTATCATTAATTTGAATAATATATAAGTTATATTCATGGAGAAGTGTCCATTAACACATAAATTTTAAGAACAATGTGGTAAAGGTAAAATTCTAGTAATATAATAATTATTATGTTGAGCCATTATGGCCTTATCACATATTTTTATTCTAGATTAATCTGTTTTATGCATTACTAATTTGATATATTTTATTGTGGTAACTATTCATATTAACCTAAAAAAATAAGACTGTTTACCAAATTAAAACCTCATGATTATAATAATTTATTTAATTACATATATTTCACAATATACAACTAAAATAAATTTATTTTAATGAATTAAAAAAAACAATTAAAAATTTAATATAAAAAAACATTTTAAAATATAAAATTTGAATTATAATTATCCTATGGTTAGGAAATTTTTTTATTAAAGATTTCAAAATTAAATAAATTAAATAAAATAAAAATATCATTAAAATTATTCAATAATAGTTATTAATATAATTTATTAACAAAAATAAATTTTCTGTATAAAAAGAAATTTTTAGAGAAATGAAATTTTATTTTTAAATAACTTTTTATAATAATTATAATCATTTGAATAATAATGAATAAATGTCATTAATATAGATTTACAATCATTCTTTATAATATATTAAATCTTATTCAAAACTATAAATCCATAAAATAGATGATAATGAATACCAAATATTTTATTAATGATACTCTATTCGTTTAAACTCAATGTTGTTTATAACACAAGTTGTCAAATAAATTAAATTATTTAAGGGAAATATTTCATAAAAATATCAGCATGTTACATTCCTTACTAAAAATCAAGGTAATTATCTATTGTTTTTTATAAATATTTAAGATATAAAATATAATTAAGGTGAAAATTCAAATAAATCATTAGCTAAATATGTCGAAATGTCAAAGTACATACTGCCACATCATTAGAAACATGAAATATAGGTGTGGAAATTTCTTAATATTTTCCTTAATCCATTAGAATTTTTTATGAAAATTCCCTAAATTTTGTTTAATTGGTTTGTATAATTTCTTTCCCCCAATACTTAAATCATTGAAAAACAATAGATTCCACCATGTCCTTGAATAATGGAGATTTATGGTATTTCCCTAATTACTTCTAACCATATCATATTCTCTTTTTGAAATCCACAAAGGTATTATTATAATTTATTTCACATGATAGAATTATCTTCCTTCCATCCTTCCCATTTGTCATATAATTTATCCCATGATCTTCTTCTATCCTCTAATTCTCACTATTTACCTTGAAAATACACATCCAGGGGAACTAATTTCATATTTCAGTAGTGCATAAGACTATACTCATGTGATGAAATTGTCTAAGATACCATATCCATTCAATGTATCGACACAAACTTAACACTGAAAATATCAATATTTTTTTCTACTCTATGTTCATGGTCTATTAGATTCCTCGATAACATAATAAAGTTATCCTCACAATAAATAGTATTTTCCTCCTAATTTATTTAATAATGAGGAATTTTGTTTTCATTACTACTATTGTTTCATGAGGAAATTATTTTTCTTCGAATAACAGCATCAATGACCCCTACTTAGTAATCATGATCTCATTTTCAACTTTAGTTTTTTGAATTAATGTCCACCATTAATTTTCATCTCCCTTCAAAAGATAGAGCATCATGATGAATTATTCTTTATCACTACTTACCAAAGTGATAAATATATTCTTTACAGATGTGATCCATTCTGTTTCTACCAAACGTCTAGTAGTTCAAATGAATTCTAGAGTTTATTGTCACACGAAGAAATCAAGCACAATTACACCTTATTATTCATCAGTTGTAAACTATATATTGGTGAGATTATTTTATAAAACCTAGGTAAATTTTCATAATATTATTTTGTACTGATTATTCATGACTCTATCTTCATTAACATGTTCATAGGGAACATATATGTATTTAATATGGGGTTGATAATATTCCCATTCCTCCTATTACACTGCATGTTTCTACAACCATATAAACATAATTTTCTCATGATATAGAAATTTAATATAAAATTACTACAAATTTTTATTGTTTTCCCTGTAAATATTAATTTATTTTCATAATACATGACCTATCTTACTTGGTTTATCTAAATATATTACCCACGATTGGTTATAATCAATTTTTGATACCAACGTTAACATCACAAATTCCAAAACTGAGATCTAGTAGTTATATTACAATATTGGTACATGATTTAATAATTACAAAATGATAAAACAATTCATAAATCCTGGAACTCTAGATATATACACACATCACATTTCAAAACATTATATTTTACATATGATCATTGTGGAAACATTGTTAACCTTTTATTCATCTCACATAAAAGTTAAACATAGTACTCCTCTAAATAACATTTTGAAGGAAAGAAAGGGTGAGCTCATATACTCATTAAGGATTAACCTAAAATAGAATGTTACACAACAAAAAAATATAACAATAGATATAAAATAATTGAATTAAATACATGAATACAGAATCAAATTAAACTGAGGGTATTCCATATCAATGATAATAAATAAAAACATTTATTTAAATATTAAATAATCAAATACTAATTGAATAAAAAATGTTGTACATGAAAACATGTTTCCTAGGCCATGTGTTAAGACTAGTTCTTATCATTAAAATATCTATATATAAAACCACAATCTTTTTTGTCTCATTAGACCTGTTGATGCATTCAGAGGATATATAATTTTTGGCCCCACATATCATTTATGGGTTTCAAATATATTCATCATAAGGTTCATTGAAATAATTCAAACCATTTCCTGAGGAACAATTAATAAAATAAATCATTCCCATCCATATAATCATAAATATAGAATTAAAATCATTCCCCATTCAATATAATAATGCATATTCCTAGGAGGATAACCCCTAATCAACTTATAGGTCATTGGAATTAATAATGTAACATAAATAATGCAAATCCATAAAGTATAGTAGAGAGTTTACTTAAAATGTGAATGATCATCCATGTAAGATAGTAATTTGAAATATGGTTTTCATTGGTTGGGGAATAAGGTGATGTTATGAAAAATACATCCTCATTTTTGAAAAATAGTATCTGAATATTATAAATCATATCCCTTTTGTGTTTCTAGTAAGGCATTCAGCCCTTGTCCCATTCCTCGTGTGTCATAGTGGTGATTGATTCAATTCTCAACCGACCCTTTTTATGATTAGTAATAATAGGTTCTTCAATTTCATATCCTAATCCTCATTCTAGTATCAAAAAAGGAATGTATTTTCTTTTAAACTACACATACATTTAATTTACCAAAACAATGTTGGAATTTTCTACATTATAAAATATTGAGTTATATAATGGTTTTGGTAACTCTTGGAATAAAAAAAATTATGGGAGGAGAATTATATAACATAATATATTTATTAAATTCAATATGTGATATGGTCAAAATTATTCCATGTAAATTTATGCATAAAATAAAAAAAAATTATGTTAATAAAATAAGACTCTCGATGTGTGAAAATTTACAAGAAAATTCCCACTAGTGTGTTGTGTAATATTTGAATAAAAAAATATTTAAAGAGAAGTATTAAACATGTTATAAAAATAAAATTGATAAATAAAATTTATTATATAAATTATTTAATAGGTATTATATTCCCCACCTTAAATAAAATAGGTGAATAATACAAAAAGTGTCATAAGGAGTGGAATTTGGGATGAAAACCCATAACTCTTGTCCAAAAATCCACAAACATATGTTAACCTCCAGTATCATAAAAAATTAAATCCTGATAAATTAATTAATAAAACTAATAATATCCAATTTCATTCATAGTATTCTTATATGGTCATTCTATATCAGAATTCTTGGGATTTCCTATATCATGTGTTTATAGTTTTTATAGTTTGTACTAG
Organism: Viscum album; assembly: GCA_963277665.1. NCBI lineage: Eukaryota > Viridiplantae > Streptophyta > Magnoliopsida > Santalales > Viscaceae > Viscum > Viscum album. Next base: position 1,072,938,729 of record OY728164.1, read on the forward strand.
TTTAATAATAACAGTACTTGTATTCATTCTTCATCGATTGTTCATTATCACTATGTCATTGAAGAAACTATTAGAAATTATTTATAATAATTTCTGGTGTTTAAAATTCCCTTCATGCATTTTTTATACCACACCCACGAAGATGAAGTCGATAATAAGCATGTTTCATGTTTATTGTAATATCATTATACCACAAGGCTAAACATACCCTGATTTAATGAGTTTTTAAAAGGTGATTTTTTTAATAAAGTTAATCATGAATGTTAATAATCTTTCTAAGTTCATATTATTGATATTAACAAAATTATTATGATATAGAGAAATAAAACTTGATATTAAAATATTACAAAAATTAAATAAAATATTGTCCTCTTAATATGCTTTTTTAATGATCATGTTAACATTGATCGTTTGATAATAAAATAATTATTAGGTTCCCCAATTTTTTATATCATTACCATAATGATATCATAAGCCTTTATTTTTAATTTAATATCATCCTTCTATACAACACATTCAATTGGTGAAGGAAAATGAAACACATTATGCAGTAGATGCAGTAGTCTGAACAATTCACAAACAACAGTTTGGTTTTTCTTAATAGATGGTTAATATTAGTAAATAATGATAATTCCATGAATATGGTAAAATTATAGTATAAATATTATAATAAAATTATTATATTATTTTTTCCTATAATAATTCAAAATAGATAATTATGAAGAAAACCATTTAGTTGATAATCCTCATGTCAGTAATATGAATTTTACATGGAATTATTTAGGGAAATGATCAATTTTTTCTCAGTAAATTTAAAAAGAAGATTTTGAAAGTGGGATAAGGTTATACGGAGTGAAAATCGAATGATTTTAGAATATAAATTAATATTAAGTCTCATTCTTGAAGTCGTTAATATGTTACACTTTTGTGAGTTATGGGAAAGGGAGTTTTGTGAGTAACCCTTACATTTTCAATTATGAAAGGTTAGTATTAAAATCAAAAATGAAATAAAATTAAAAAATGATCATAGGAAAATTATTTTGGTTCTCTAATAACCTTAATTTCTTTTTATTTATTCAAAATTCATTTTTAAATCATTTTTTTACTTTATTTCTTTTACCGGAATTTACTTTTACATAGGTAATTAATTTATATCCTTATTAATTAATTTTAATGATAAATTTTATTACTAAAAGTTTTACATTCATGGATAATTATAATTTTAAATCGTAAAATAATTTAATGAAATAATATTTCTAACAGTGTAAAAATATAATTTTATAATAAATAAACATCATTGTGTAAAACAAATTAGATAAATGTCATTTTTTTATTTTAAATCTATATGTATGATAAAATTATCTCACATATTGATTTTATTGACCGAAATTGATTTATTATAAAAAAATTAAAGGTTATGTGTTTCTAAAAATAAATAAAAATATAATGTCCCCTAAAAATACATTATTTAAAGAAAATATCAAAAGAATTTTTTTAGTAACAGTTTAATTATTTCTAAAAACATTGGTCATATTGTTAATATATTTAAAGAATATTTAAAATGAATATTTTTTTAATAAAATTAATATATATTTAATTAAATTTATTATTAAATTTTAGTACATTCTTATATAATTATAAACTCTTACCAATTATAAGTTTAGGAAGAACCATAATTTTTGAATAAAAACTGACCAGTTAAAAAAAGATCGCACTTTATACTAAATTAATATTGATTTGATGAATTAAAAATGAATTTATTAGTCAATTTAAAATTATTATTTTAATATGTAAAAGAAATTCATGAATGAATTTTCTTTTGTAAATCTATGACATGAACCACCATGACGGAGCCAGAAGGTCACATGTCCTCATGTGTTACTATTCGTATGTAGGATGCTTCTAAATAGTAGTGTGGGTCTATGTTCATTTGTTGAGAGATTCTACCATGATTTTCATCTCAAAACATAAAAAAATAAATATTATATAAAATAATTTGACTTACATTCTAATACTAAAATATGGTAGATATGTCACGCAACAAAAATATAAACAAGATCATTAGGTTGTAGGAAATTCCAGATTATATGTCGTAGATAAATAAATAAATAAATAAGGTAGAGTCCCCCCCCCCCATGAGTATTTATTGAACCACTACCAATTCCATTTTCCTCTTCTTTTCCATATTCCATGGGTCACATTACCTTATATAGATCCCTAAACATGGAGCCTCCAGACTAATCGAAATGCCCAAACATGGGGTGGGTAATAAAACCCAATAAGACACAGATAATGTGACCTTAATAAGTGATCTCACAATAACATGTGTGTTATACGATAATAATAATTTGAATCATTTATAAAAAACATAACACAAATACTTAGTGGTCATTCACTAACAAATCTATAATGAAACCCTATTCCTGATTCATCTATACACAGATATGATAATCACATGAAATCATTATTGAGGAAGAACATGCCACTAGGCTTGGAAGCATGTCTTATAGTGGTCCCAATGCATCGAGTCAGATAAATCCCATAGACCATCATGTCCCATATCTGTCCCAAGTGAGGACTCCATGTTTTCATACATTGAATATAACACAATTTAGGCCTCAATGAAATTATTCCTATCATTAGCCTCTTTATGATTGGCTTATAGTTTGTCATTCTCTTACCCTATGATCAGGACCATCATCAACATCATCACGAGATATGCACTGTCAACCACTATTTGATACATCTAATAAAAACCCACTATGTCTTGATTACTAATAACATCATCCATGTCATGGTCACAAATATAATAGGGTAGAAAAAACAAGGAAATAATAACATATCATCATTAGAATATTGTATCAATACATAATAACATGTGATCATAATTAATAATGGAAACAAGTTATTCTAAAAAATAATCACAGAGGGTCTCACATGACATATACACCATAATGTGATCATAATCAAGCATTATAAACATGGTATCCCAACATAAGAATTATAATATGGAAACATGTCTAAATGAGATCCCAAAAGGTATAGAACTTCCTAAGTCATTAGATTCAACATCAATGTCATGGATCACTAATGGTTTCACCACCCAAATCATTCTTGAATAGAAAAAAAATTGACTCACATTCCAAGGACTCCTAGAACATGTTCTAATAAGCATTCCATGGGTTTAATATAAATAAAATTAGGAATAATGAAAAGGGTATAAAAACTTCTACAAAAATAATTTTTTTCCTATATCAATCATATTTTCTAGTTTGGAGAAGAAATATTTTTTATTATAAAAAATTTTAGAAGGAATGTGTCTCCCTAAAAATACAAATAATTTACCGCTGAAGAATTAGGGAACTACGAAATGAAGAGTATAAAATTAAGAACATTGGTTTAGAGAAGAAATGTTACGATATAGATGTGTGATTGAATAGTACCACTATGGTTTAGGAGGAATATCTATGATGTGGGTTGAACCGAATGTCTAAATCTATGGTGTAGAAGGGATTACATCATTATAGAACCACACTAAGCAATGAGGATATATGTATTATGGTAAGGAATTGCGGCATGGATTCACTTATTCATCCTTCTTGTATTCTTGGAAATCCATTCTCTCATCAGGAGGAATGATTTTTTAAATATGTGATTGTTAGAGATCCAATCCATGTGGAAAACCCATTGGTAACACACCCTCCAAAAATTAAAAATATATTTTTTAATTAAATACCAAGAAATCCATAAAATTGGTAACTCCTAAAGACCAAATTTTTTTCCACTATCTACAACCAATTCATTTAAGGATCAATACTTTTTTCTATGTCACCATTGAATAATCCCCATAAATATCCCTCCACGTTTAATTTTATGGTGAATCCTACAATGATCCTTATTACCCACATTATAGCCATCTACCTTATTGGGTTTTTGACAATTCCAAAATACAAATATGGAATAAGAACCACCATTATTGTTTTGTGAAGCATATTTTGGAATGAAAGGTCACCAAACACACAATTAATCATCACAAATCCAAAATATTTTACACAAAATGAATCCAAATAAACAATAAATAGATAAGAAGATAAAAATAATTTAAAATTTTGAACAAAATATATAGAACATCAAAATCTTTCACTATATGTAATTCTCATCCCCTGGAATCATCCCTAGGGTTCCTTCTCAATAAAATCATTCCCACTATGTTTGAAAGCTAACCTCTTGTTCCAATCTCTCACTCCATAATAATATACATCGTGTCATACTCCCACTTAAAATAGGTCATGTATGGTGATTCATTATTACATAATGATGTTACTTCATGGCATTAATCCTATAATAGAAATGTCATCGATAAATGGACCTTGAAATATCCCCCTCATCCCATGACTCCAGAACTGCTGCATAATCTCATGGTGCATATTTTTCACTACAAGATATTCCACCCCCTAGATGTATGAATGTCTCTCATCAACAATTTCCATAGGTAATCAGGGACTATAAATCTTCCATTTACTTGGATCATGTCATCATCATCCAATGACCACCTAGGTATTAGTTTACAACCTAAAAATTATTCACACATCACAACACACTCATGGTCAATATCTTTTCCATTAATTACATGATCTACTAGAAAATATATAACCACTAGTTGATCAAATTACATTGATCCAAGATCCTTAGAATCATCCATAATATTGTCAGACAACATTCTCATCAGGCTCCACTTCTCTTCTGAAGGCTGCTCACCAAGATCATGAGCTATCTGTATCATACATTTTAGAGAATATTATATGATATTTCCCATATTTGGTGAAAAATATTTATCAAAGTCCAATGTCTATAGATTCTCAACCCAATACCTATACTTCAAATTTTCTTCTCATTTTGTTAATATAAAATGAAGGTTCTTGTTTTCATTTAACATGAAAAACATATCACCGAAGATATAATGTCACCCACACATTATCGCATAGACCACAACTATATGCTCCATGGCATGGGTGTGGTGGATTTAATTATGAGGTCATATATTATGTAACCCACAATCTGCTACCTACACCCATTACATCAGTATCAATCCCAATACCACTCTTGATGCATCATAGAATATATTATAATTGATTTCAGTCCTAATAAATATTTGCATTGGAGTTACAGTAATCGCCCACTTAAACTCACAAAAGGAATCATCAAAATACCCCTAATACATTTATAAAAGTCCCATATTTATAAATATTAACATAGTTACTAATAAATAATAGTTTTCTTGAATAAAACATTAGTAATATACAAACAAAAATTGTAATCTCTTGCTCTAAAACATTTTCCGGGGACATGTCTCTGAAATCGCAAGCTCTATTTTTTATATGAAGATGGATATACCTCCCTCGAACACCACATGCCCTAATATTTTCAACCTATATATTCAAGATTTACACTTAAAAAAAGGTTTAATTCCGCTCTTCATGAATCATATATATGAGAATATCAAGATTTAAGTCATGTTTCTCTAGGTTCAATGAGTGTATAAGGATGTCATAAATTAACACTATAATGAATGAGTCTACATACGGATGTATGTTCTTGTTCATCATATCCATGAAATGTTTTGGAATATTGATCAACCCAAATAGCATCACCGATTACTCATATACCTAAAACCTTATTTGAAACACCGTCTTTTTGATTTCATCCCCTCTAACTTAAAACTGGTGATATCATGATAAATGATCATCATTGAAGAACCAAATGGATGCTCATGAATGATAAAAAATATAGCTGATAATGGTGAAATGAAATCTTTTTCAAATTATCACATGGTTTAGATTTTGATAATCAAGGAAAATTTAAAATTACCATCTAGATTCTAAGTGAAAAATATAGGTGCACCCCATGGTGGGGTATTATGCTTAATAAATCCCTTCTTCACAATGTCCATGAGTTGTACCCTGAGATCTATTCACTCAGTCAATACCATATGATAAGACATTATCAAAAAAAATTACACCTGACATGAGCTCTATAACAATGTAAACTCTTCTATTAGGGTAAATTGCAATGAAATATTATTGAAATAAACCTTCATAGAGACTTATGGCTATAGGAAAAGATTTGGGGGTTATCACAAATCCTAGAGAGAGAGAAAATACCTCTATTTACGTGACGATCATATGGATCTGACTCGTGTATGGAACAACTATACAAACTCCAAGCTCAAAATCTAAGCTCATCATTAAATTCTATCCCTTCAATGAAGTTAATGACCCTGATCTCTAAATGCAATCAACATGGTCTTGCATGCAGTTTATCTAGTCTATACATATAATCAGATTAAATCTCATCATCAATGTAATCTAGAATTCCCACAAATTTCTATAACTAGTAAAAACTATAGGACACTGTATACATCACTAAATATTATATACTTTCAAACCTAATGGTGTATCAAGGGAATGTAACTTAAAAGAAAGCATGAATAGTAAGTCATTTCTAGTAAATAATAATGGATATGAAGGAATGGGAATCACCATTATCAAAAAATGTAGTATATAATGTATTGGTGATCAATATTAGGCCTAAAATAGTAAATAGTCCCTGACCATAATCAATTGGATTATGATGTACTACATGAAAATGATTTTCCCTAGGTTAATTACCCTTCCCTTGAGATACATGAGCAGTCATAGTCATCATATGATTCCTTTTATATGGACCCTAGAAAGATACCTAGTTGCCCTAACATGTATACATTTCCCCCTCACAGATTCTAAACCTAGAATATATATAGAAAAACTATTGGATATGGTCTATCTTTCTACATTTTATACAATTTCACTTTGGTGTTGAGAAGGCTACTCAATGGATTGCAATCTTCCCATAGTTGAATCATTATGGATCACCCAAAAAAGAGAAAAAATGCAAAATAATACTTTTACTATATTACACAACTCTAGTACATGTCACATTCCTTCCATTTCGTTATATAAAAAAATTTCTACACTGTAGTAGGAGGAGGTACACCTACCAGAGCATAGTAGGGTAGAAAAAGGCCAATTGCACAACCCTCTTCCAATATCTTCTCAATGATTAAGAGCTTTAAAATAACTATAACATCATGAGTTTTATTATTTTTTCAAATTAATTTAAACTATATATATTTCATTATACACAACATGGAATTTAGTTTTTGTGAGATGAAACAAATAGATTATATGATAGCACACATGACACATGATACTGAATTTCAACATCCCATGAAATAATTTTATTATAAATATTATTGTTATAACATAGTAATTAAATTTTTTGGTATGAATATAATTAACCCCATCATGAAATTGAAATATAAATTTCTTAAAGAAGCTACCAATTAATTAGCACATGAAATGGTAATAGATATCAATATGGTGAATCTTGTGTTAAACATGTTTTTCAAAATTAATATGTTCAAATCGTATGATATGATAGAATGTTTTTTCATACTCATGGTAATGAATGACATGGGTTTGTTAACCCATGTAATAGATTTATTATTTTGGTGCTTCATTTACCCTTGGATATTTGTGAAATTCATTCGAAAGTGTTGTGGGATTTTAAAGAATTGTTGTTGTTTATGAAAAGTGGTCACCGTGTCGCCTAGTGTGTTTATCATGAAACATTATTCCCTTAGACATACACTAAAAATTTCTATTCAATGAGGTACAATCCTTTCCAAAACAATTTTATACCACTCAAATGAAATAAACAATATTCGATTTATGGATGGCATAGTCCTATTTTCTAGTGGAAGTTGCATATTAGTCAGTGGTATTAACTCTATCATGAAAGAATCTAAAAAATGGAGTGGTAAATGTTTCAATCATGAGAAACATTGCATATTTGTAGTGGATATATATCCAAAAATTTAAGTTAATATTATTTAAATTATTCTTTTTATTAAGAGAGGTACCATACGGATGAATCACCTTGTTACTCATATATCCTATAGAAATATTCTCATTTAGAATTATGATGGACTGGTGGAAGAAATTTCAAATTGCATCAACAATTGGATTAATTGATTCCTATATTTTTTTGGGTGTATCACTCTGGTTAACTATGTGTTATCTTCAATTCCCATGCATATTTTATGAGTACATAGATTTATAAAAATGGATAAGAATATTAAGAAAATATAATACTCAATCATTTGGGATGCCCATGTTGAAGGTCGGTTCCACTAGAAATCATGGAGTAAGATGGAAACCCCAGTTAATGGGGGACACATCAATATCCAAATTATGGTGAAAAAAGTGGAAAATATGCAATCAAAACATGTATGGGAGGATTTGAAAATGAAATCAGTATAGGGAAACTACATACCAGGGAAATATGAAAAAGACATAGAGTCTCCAAAATGTGGAATTTCCATCCTTTGGAAGATGCTTAGTGGCCACCTTATAGAACTCAAATTCCTAACATGGTGGTTTATCATTAGTAGGGAAATTAATTTATGGTTTCAATATTTAGTGGGTGTATATATATGCATTTTGTGTTCTCCAACCCTCAATATCATGTTTGAAAAGGCCTGCATGCATCCATCATCCACTAACTCCATCTTAGATCATCATCAACATGGTAATTTCTAATCTATCCATATTTCCAATAAACTAGATAGGATTATTTTCATAGGTATTTCAATGGGTTAATTCATTGAAAAGAATACTGAAATTTTATTCACAATAGATGAGGGAAAAGTGACTGGGGTGATTTTTTTTAGTGAAAATATATTATAGGAAAACAGAATTTTCTTCTATAGAGTATATATAAAAAAACTATTCCCATATATGATGGGATAAAAAGGATAGGTAGATATACTGAATTAAAATGATGTTTTCAGTCTCCAAGGGATGAAATGGAGGGACATCTATATTAAAAGGATAATTGATATCTTTAATGTAGGAGGGGCTGGGAAAATCCTATGGGTTTAGAGATCAGGTAATTAGAAGGGAATTTTTCATTCGTAGTTAGTTTAAAGAAGTTGGGAGTAATTTTAATTAGAGGATGGCTAATATGGTTTTATTTTCATTCAGCTGCTGCTACATATGGAAAACTAGGCATAATGTTTCATGATAGAACACTAACATCTCATGATTTTTCATCCATTCCCATTCTCAATGCCTGGCAGCTGACTTGGGATCTCTAATGCATGATAGGAATCAGGATCTATCCATTTGGTTCATGAATGAGAGAATGATTTAATGTACTTTAGGACATTTAAATTCTCCTCATAGAAAATTGGTTCGTTGGAAGCCACCCAATAGTGGTTACACACTCAACATAGACGGATCCTATATTCACAGGCTTATGTGAGGAGGTGAGGAGGTACTCCATGCTAGTGGTTTAGTTATTGTTTTCATTATAATCTTCTTTTGGGTATGAGATTCATTTGTGGAAGACAATAAGGATACTCTTGATGGCCTTTTGGTATTCATTAATCTTAATATCCAGCTATGATCCATTAAAATGGATTCCTCACTAATGATCAAATACCTCTAGAACATCATCTCCATTCTTTTTTCAATTACCTACTACATCCAAAGGTGTATAAGACTCTTCAATAATGCTTATTTCTTACACACATGGGTTGATGGGAATTATTTGGTTGACTTCCTATCTTCAAAAGGTACTTAATACTGATCTACTATGATTTCATCCAGTATTATGTTCCATATTTGTCGAATATGTTAATATCATGTGTGATGGTGCACTAAGCCTTTAATAATTTAGACCTTCGTGATCTATTTTATTAACCTACAGTAACATTAATAAAATAAACTAACTTTTTATGTATAAATTCTTTAAAATAATAACTATATTTTTAGTATAATAATTATATTCTTAAAAAATATATTTTCTTCCAAAATTATTTTTATTTTATTTTATTAAAATTTATAATAATTAATTTATAAATCATGTTGAATATTTATTGGATAAATTCCACTGATTTTTTTTGAAATTATCATATAAAATCTACTTATTGGAAAATTTGGTGAATTTTTGTGAAATGAATATTTTTCATTGAATATTGAAAAATACATATTTTTATAAAACTATAATTTCTTTGAAATAAATTTAGTAATTTAAATTCAGTAATATTTTTTATGTAATAAAATTATTCATTAGTAATATTTAATCCATAAAATTAATTTTAAAATAAATGTGTATTGTATTTTAGCATAATTTTTTTCTTTAAAAATGTATTTTTCTCAAAAAATAGTTTTAAGGTACATATTATGTTGGTGTTTTATTAATTTAAAAAATCTCTAATGAGGAATGTTTTAAATGGAATATATATATATATATATATAATATAAATAAATTTTAGTTTAGATTATTACAGTGATAATCATTAAATAACTAATAAATATAACAATATCACATTCTTGAAAAAAATACACATCGTAAAAACCATATTTTTCATTGTGTTATCGGGTTTTATTATAAGTAATATTTTTTAAAATTATTTAAATTTTATTTGAAAAAATGAAATAATTTTTTTAAATTATAACAGAAAATTTATATTATGATTAATTGTGGAAGTTATTTTGAATGATTTAATTTTTCCATGAATTTTCAAAACACAAAACATTAATAAAAAAGTAATTTTGGTATAAGTTATTTATAGAGATAAATTATATTTTAAATTGGTTATATAGTAATTTTAGTTCAACAATATATCTATTAATCTAATTTATTTTTTTAATCAATTAGTTATTGGAATTGGATAAAAACACATTGGAAGATTTAAAAACATTATTTAAAAGCCTTCTCTCTCATCACTTCTATGAGATTATTTTTGAAGTAAATTTTAAAAATTTTGTGAATAGAATTTAGAAAAATGGATTGAAAATTTAGAATAATAAATATTTATATTATATAATAATTTCAACAAAATTTTAAAACATATTAAATTATAAAAGTAGTATAAATTATTTATCATGGTTAAGGTAAGAATAGTTTTACGGGGGGTGGGGAGTAAACTAAAACGATATGGTTTAAAATAACCCAAAACTAATTATAAATACATTTTATGGAAATATTACTTCCGCATAACCTAAAATTATCATTAATAATCCATTTTAAATCCTTTTAACATTAGATAAATAGGGTTAAACCGTTTTCTTTTAAAAAAATAACAAGTTTTCTACTCAACACACTTATAAAAGGCCACACATTCTCCTCCCTTGTTCACACCATGAAAGGTTTTATCTAGCACCTTCCCAAATAAATTTACATATTCCTTGTTTCCATGATATGAGCCTTATTTTGGACATAAATCCAATCTACGAATTATTTTGGTGAACTTATAAAGAGGTTGCATGAAGAAGATGTATTGTTCTTCAAAAAGGATTTTTTTTTTGTTATTTCATCCTCCAACTACTTAAATTATTGTTAAAACATGATGATATAATAACCTCATTTCCTTAAATATAATTATAGGATATTATTTTAATTAAATTTAATTAGGTTATCTCTATTTCCAACAAATTGGTTATGAATTCATTGTTCATGTGTACGGAGGACTACCACCTCAAGAACTAATGTCATTCATTTTCCCATTACCACTAATTCTGCTGTATTATGATGATGGATCTAGAGTAAATATTTAATATTTATAAAAACTATATACCTTTATATAAATTATATCATATATACATTTTCCCTTTCTATTTAGTAGGGGATTCGATAACATTGTTTGTGTGTATAAAAAACTATCACCTCACATCGTGATGTGATTTGTTTCCACTAATACATTACATAGAAGATAATAACAAATCATTATGTAAATATTTATATATATAATATATATAAATTTATTAGGATATTCAAGAAATTTTTTCATTATGATAATATAATATAATCTTTTATTTCTTATGTTTTCTCCCACTGAAATTTCTAACGTTGTTCGTGTAGGTTTGGAATACCACCTTCACAAAGCGATGTAGTTCTCTATTTTCAACACCATAAAAATAGATGACATAGATAAGTTTATATAAATAAAAAATATATTATTTATTATATTATTATAATTATTTATAGATAAAATATTACTTACCTTCTTTCTATAATTATTTTTAAAAAATGGTATCTTTTCTCATGGGTGCTTACGACCTTCCATCTCCATGACCATAACATACTTCATTTCTCAAAACCATATTTCATGATTGGACTTAAAAGTAAAAATAATTAATAAATATGGTAATTATTTCATGATTAGTATTCTATATATTAAGAAAACATGATCAATTTGTGAGGACTGAAAATAAAAAATAAAAACATATATGAAAAACAAAGTGATTATTACCCAAAACATGGAATTAACATATAATTGTTAATAAACAAGTAATAAAAGGAAAAAAGTAAATAATATATTTTATGATATATATAATTATGGTTCCTTATTATATTTATAATAAACTTATAATTTTTATATAGGTGTTTTATAAATTATTTAAGGTTGTTAATACTTATGGTATGGTATTTCTATTCTAATGGTTTTTCTTGAAGACATATGAAAATTACATACTCATTTAATTTTAGTTAAGTACATAATTTACCCTTAAAATTTTATATAATGAATCTCTATGATATCAAAATTTAAATATTTTCATTTTATTTTATAATTTATTGGGGATTACACTTCAAAATACCACTAAAACAGTAAGGTGTTCTTGTATAACATTATCTTAATGTGAGAAAACTGTCAAAATCACCACCAATTTACATTATGCGGTGTATACATTGACCATGAATATATTTTATGATTATAATAATTTTAATTATATGTGTTAAAATATCAATTTTTGGATCTGTATTTCATGGGGTTTATGGTTCAAAATTTACCAAATTGGTAAAAGATTTGTTTCTCAATTTTACATCTTTGAGATAAATGTTATATTAAGAAACTATAATCTATTAAAATATCTATAAACAGACCCTTTTGACATGTAATATAATGAATTTATTTATACAAATTACAATTTATGTTTCATTTACCTATTTCATATCAGGGGGATTGCATTTTAAAACAACGATAGAGGTAAATATTTTATAGTAAAATTTCAAAGTGAACCTGTATTATTTATGATTATGTACGTGATAGTATTATTTTATGATCTATATCTCAATAGATCTCATGAACTTTCTTCTCCTATGGTTAGTCAGGATATTTAAATGTAAAATTTATATTTTTCCACTCATTTGTACGTAAAATAAATGAGAATGTGTTCTTAATAAAAAGTTACTTTATTTCACTCATCAATGAAAACCCATGATTATTGCATGACCATGTTCTCTAAAAAGGTTTTAGAATTTTTTTATCATTATTAAAATAATTTATTAAAAAAAATTAACTATGATTTAATTTTAAAAAAATAAAGGAATAATCATTTCATTTTCCAAACAAATATCGTTGAGATTTTATAAAAAATGTGAAAAGATTAATTTTTTGTATCATGATCAACATGAACATAATTTTCCACTATCAGGAATACTTAATTATTTCAATTAATCCAAAAAAAATTTAAATGTTAATTTCAAATAATATTTTTTCCTTAACATTTTGGATATGTTTGGATTTTAAATAAATCATTACAAAATGAAAAGGATTTTCAAAATTCATTCTGTTTTAAGAAAATGGGTATTATAGTGAAAATGAATTTTTCAACAAGAAGTGTTTCAAATGACATTTAAAACTTCCATTAAAGGTATTAATAGTTATTTTATAATAAAATTATTATTTAGAAATTGTTTTTCAATTTCCTCAAGAAATGGTCAAATTAATATTTCCAAATCATTCTCCATCTAAGTCGAAATACTTGGATGCTACCTATGACATAATTGGTATATGATTAAAGGATTCCACTACTATTGTGTCTCGGACTAGTTAAACTTATGGTTAATAGTCATTATCAAAACATGTTTCTCATCCACGGGTTGTACCCTGACAAAATAATTAAGAAATTTCTATATTTCATGGTTTATGATATAATGAAATTGTAAAATTATTAGGAAACAAGTCACTTTTCCATAGGTTATTATATTATGAAATGTTTATGAAACCCATTTCATTTTATGGGGTATGATATTATGATATTTTTATGATATTTTGGCACACACATATATTACTTTTAGTATGTCAACGGTGGGACCTATATCTCCCTTTAATGCATTGGGTAATATTTATATCTCATTAGATAGATAGAATAAGAATGGGGAGTGAACCGAATTCAGTTTGGGAGTTCTATTTTTTCTATGATGGCATTATGAGTTATCCTTGAATACTATCATTGTTTTGGGAATGATATCCATTCCACTATAAGTAAATGGATTCCACTAGGTATAGTGGTGACTCCCACTTAAGAGGTGTATATTCCTAGGGGGTTACATGTTAATTTTTTTCATTAATCCATGACTAATAAGGAAAGGATTTACTAATAATATCAGTATTCCACAATTTAATGTATTATTATGATGTTATTCTCTCAAAACCCATGCTCATTGATATCATTATGATTCATGTCTTATTAAATTCTTTTAATTATTTTATAAATAAATAATTTGATATGTGATATGTATGGTATGGCTTTCATTTATTATTCTTACATTCTCATACCCTTATGCTTATATTGTTTTTATATATTTCCCAGATTTACCATTACTAAATATCTCATCTCACCGTTTTTAAGTTTCCCTTCCCCAGGTTATGGAGAACGGTTTTTTATGGGGTACTTATATAAATTGTACTAAATTGGAATATCATTTTTGGAAAAACTGAATATATTTCATCATGTTAGAAAATTATTTTCCATATTTCCAAACCCACTAAAATATGACGGTCCTTAGGTGTTTTTTATGAAATGTATTGAAAATTAATCTAATAATATTTAATATCCATATGTGAGAAGCCTAGTTCTGTATTGGTTTCATAGTAAGGTTTAATTTTCCTCTAGAAAAAAGGATGATAAATCTATATTGATATTACTGAGGATGTGTTAGAGTATGTCTATAAGGATAAGTCTAAGGATGAGTCATCATAGAGGAAAATGTCATGGAATTTTGGTAAAGGATAGAGCAAGTGGTTTCCAATAAATCACAACCTATTTTGGATACTATGTGTTAATGATTCACAATAATAGAGGTACCTTGGGGAAATAACTCTTAAAATGGTGCATTGATATGAACATGATCATCAATATGGGCATTAAAATGGGCCTTGTTTCTAACCATGTTTGTAACTATTAGGGGATATTATTTGGAAATTCACAAACTCTTTAGTACCAATCATTATAGATTTAAATAGATGATGATCATGGATGACCTAGTTTAAGTCTATGGTGTCATATATTAAAAATAAAATTTCATCATTTAGACTTTAACAGTCTTTTTATGATTATGTGGTTATCCATTATGATTTGTGTTTCTCACACTATAATTTTCTAGTTTTTTTTAATAATGGGAACTATACTAAATTGGGTAAACATTGAACATGACATAAAATTTACCAATGACCAGACAAATGAGATTATGGATAGACTAAAGGATGTTATGATTAAACCTAATCAGTTATCAAAGAACATGATAAACAATGTAAACCTTAACCAACTCTTTGAATCATCAAAAAAGATAAGAATGGATTTTTTTAGATATTTGGTAATGTAGTACATTGAGGAAATAATATATTTTTTCTTATATGTTAATAATTTGAGTAAAATCACTCAATTGAATGTCTTATATTAGTTTAAAGATGTTTGAGTGTATAAAAGAAGAACAAAGAGAATGTAATTGTAGGGGAAAATGAAAATTATAGTTAATGTAATTTATGAGAAATATGGTCTCCCTGAGGTATCATCAACTGGTAAATGAATTATATTTGATAAAAGAATTATGAAATATATAATTATTTTTTCTGAAAAATTTATTAATTATGCATTTGAATTAATTTCTTAATGAGTTTAATGACATAAAATGGTTATTTAATGGGAATTTTATATTCATGGAAAATAAATTATTAAGGGAAATGAAAACTATAAAATGTCTTTGATGTTAAGAGAATGTTTTTTAGTTAGTAAAATGAAGTGATTGAAGTGGGTAATGTAAATTAGTTTGTACTGATGACCATATTACTAATTCATGATTTTTGGATGGATTTTATTCTTTGATTGAGTTGTTATAATTTTGTATTTAATTAATATCCCTAAACTTGTGTGTTTTATTTTAAGGAATATGGAAGAATATATGTTTTCAATAATTTTTTTATTGTAATTTTGGATATTACTATGTATCAATAGAATGTATGAAGAAGGTATACACACGTTTTTTATGAAAAAGCTAAGAGCTTATTTATGGTTTTTGGGGTATTAATGTTAAGACCATATTGGAAATTTAGTGGCCTAATTTATAATGTTCTTGGATTTTAATATTTTGGAATGTTAATAAGGGTAACCACTTATGAAATCATTAATGTTGAAATTTGGATGAGATTTTACATATTATTTTATTACTTCACCATATGATGATTTATATGTAACTTGTTATGACCATTTTTTTATTTTAAAAAGAGAAATAAGTAATTACTTTTCATTATTTTATTGATCTTATTTAGTTCATTGAACAAGAAAAATTCATCTCTTAGAGTTATAGACATTTTGTAAATTTATTAATTCCCTACAAAATGATGATATTGTAGATATAGAATGGAATTAAATTAGGTAAGTCTATCTTATCCTGAAAATTCCCCAAAATTAGGAATTGGATCTTGAAATAAAATGTTTTAATATTATCATAAATGTTGATTATAATAATTACCCTTTTCACACCACTTTCATCTATTGTTTTATATTTGGTAACCTTATTTGAAAAACCCATTTTCATATGATCAATTATCCCTTTCACTCTCTATAATTATATATTATTTTCTTCCATGTCAAAATATTTATTTCCCACCGTTTTTCTCTTATGTGAAAACTTAGTAATTAGTTACATTAGGTAACCTATATGTTAAAAACATTCCCTTTTTTACTGGATTATTTATTTCTCATTTTAATGTTGTGGGTTTCTGCAAAGAAATTTTTAATGGTTACATCTTTAATTATATAGATGAATTTAGTGGGAGAAATTAATATTAAAGGGGGTAGAATGAAAAGTTATGAGTATTATGAATTTTTAATCATAATAATTTGAATATTTAGATATATTTTGTTATACCTAACATCGATTTAAGATTATTTTACACTCAATAATGATGTTCTTCAAAATCGTGCACAACACACAACACCGAGTTTCAGCGAACTATGAAATAATATTTTGATAAATATTACCATTATAAGCTAGTCTTTAAATATGTCGGTATACATTATATTAACCACATTAAAAAATATGCATATTAATTTCATAATCAATTTTAATTTAGTTATAAATTTTTAGTAAATAATCAATCAATATGATGTAAATATTTATACTCTAAATAAATTTTCAAAGAACTTTATTTTTATTTATTTTTATAAAATATATTATATTTAATTTATTGATATTTTGTAACATTTTACTGATAAACTTAACTTCATATATTAATTACTAATATCCGAACTAAAATATAGAGAAATTTTGATATTTTTTTGGTAAATAAAAAATTTTCACTGAAGAGTGAAAAATAAAATTATTTTTAAACTATCATTTATTTTCAATAAATTTATTAATTAAAATTAAAATTATATTTTGATGTAACATAATTATTATATTTTTATATTTATTACACTTCATTATATTTTAATTTTATTTATATATTATTTGTATATAAGTTTATCTCTGTTCTTAAAAAATGGCATCTTCTTAAAACCATTTTCAAGTTCACAATGTTTCACTATTTTAAATATTTAAAATAAAAACAAATTTGGAATTTTTTAAATGGATTTATATATTATATATCAATAAATTTTAATTTATAATCATAAAATGAATCTTAATTGACATATAGTTGATATAAAGTCATTATGTTCTTAAAACAAATAATATCTCAATATCTCAATTTTCATCATGTCAGCAAGTTTTATTTTAAATTAATTTTTACTATTTTTTTTTTTTTGAAAAATTTAAATTCAAATTATATTATGGTATTTTTTAAATGTTGTTCTAAAAAAATTATTCTCTCAATAATAGTGAAATACATAATTTTAATTGAAAGTAGAATTTTTATTTAAATTGTTTATAAAGTAAAATTATATTTTTTTATAAAATTCATATAATATATATATATATAAATAATTAAGTTCATTTTAAACAGTTGTCATATTTAAATTTGTTATAATAACATTTTTAATTTTTGAACATTTTCAGTTTGAGGACTCACTTTATTATTTCATCTATTGGATTAATCTTAAATTAAAATTTTCAGTAATGTGGAATGAATTTTTAAAAAATAGATTATATTTATCAGACTAGAATAATCTATACTATTTTATATCGTATAATTAATTTTTAACCATAATTATAGTAGAAATTATTTACCGTTGTTATGAGGAAAATGGGTTTACTGGGGGAGGGGGTTAAACTAAACAGATAAGGGTTAAAAATAAAATAAATCATCTCCAAAACTAATTATTTTTCAACATTTACCCCTTATTATCATTATTTATCTATAATAATTAATTTTGGAGTCAATTTGAATGAAAAAAACCTGATTACACCTTTTTCTTTTCAAAATATTTACATGTGCCCCACTCACCTCACTTATAAAAGGCCACCCTTTCTCCTCCCTTATTAACACCATCAAACATTTTTGGCTCTTCCAATGACCACACAAATCAATTAACATACTCCTTCCATTCATCTTATAATCCTGATTATGGTATGAAATCCATACTAGGATGGATTTGTTTTTAGAACTGAGGAGGTTACTTGAAGAAGAGGTAATACTATTCCGTTATCATTTTTATATTAATTCTTTCTCATCATCCATTAATTAGAATAAATCCATGATTATATAATATAATAATTATATTCAATATCATTACATATTTCTATGTTAATTTAATGACTTGAAATGATCTCCACTTCTGTCACATGAGTTACAAAATCATCGATCGTGTGCACGGTGGACTACCACCTCAAGAACCAATATCATTATATTTTTATTGATGCCACTCATAGTTGTGTATGATGATGGATATAAAATATAAATATCATATTTATAAATTATTTATACCTTTGGGTTTATTATATCATTTATACTATTTTTCAATTTTTATTACGTATGGGATATCATATCATCGCTCATGTGTGTTGTAGACTACCACCTCGTGAATACCAGTTATTCATTTTCACAAATGCTTCAAATTGAAGATAAAATGGATAATGTTAATAAATATAGATTTTATAAATGAAGTAATTATAATATTAATGAAATATTTTTCATTCGTAAAATATTGTAAATAATTATCTCTGTTAACTTTTTACATGCAGAAATATGATAACGACATTCCTATATGTGTCGACTATTGCATATATAAAGCGGTGTGAATCTATATTTTTGTTACCACACAACGTTTATGAATGAAATAATATTATTTAAATAAAAATTATTTTATTTATAATATATGGATCCTTATATAACTATTAATTATTACATACCTTATTTCTATAATTTTCATTGATATATGGAAATGTTACTCAAGCGTACGTACGACCAACCATCTCTTTGATCGTAACATACTTCATTTATCAAAACCATATTTCATTATTGGTCTTAAAAATTATGTATAAATATGATAATTATTTTATTATTTTTATTTAGGGGATGATAGAACCATGATTAAATTACGATGACCGAAAATAATAAATCAAAAAATTTGAAAAACCATGTGGTTATTACTTGATACGTGACATTAACATAGAATTATTAATAAGCAGCTAATAATTGGACATAAAAATTCTTATATTGTGTGACATATATAATTATGGTTAT
This sequence comes from Viscum album, assembly GCA_963277665.1. Classification (NCBI taxonomy): domain Eukaryota; kingdom Viridiplantae; phylum Streptophyta; class Magnoliopsida; order Santalales; family Viscaceae; genus Viscum; species Viscum album. Next base: position 1,072,958,743 of record OY728164.1, read on the forward strand.
GAAATATATTTATTGTAATTTAATAATTATTATATATGACTTTTCATCATGTATGAAAAAATTCAAGACTTATGGTAAGGGATTTCTTACCTTTTATTTATTCCACATAGACATATGAAAATTTGACACTCATATAGTTTGTGTGGTGTATAAACTTAAAATTTTACATGTTATATCATGAATCTCTAATTTTTCTTTCTTTTTATTGTTTCATTTTTGTAGTTCCCTAACCGGTATTTCCACATGAATAATGTCAACAGTCAGTGTGCCACCTGGACATAAGCTTGCCTCCCCATATGCCAAAGGCTACCGACTAGTAGCAAGTGTGTAAATAGGTTATAGTGGGAAGACTATAATCTAGGGTTAAGATAATTATAATATTCTATATTTATATAAAATATTGGATGAATGACTATAAACACAAGAGAATTAACCTATCATACTAGAATACTAATCAATAAATTAAATTTATAATCAACGAGCTCAAGAATACCATATAAAGAATAAAATACCATTTGAAAAAAAGGATACCATTTCTAGATGAATGGATACAATTCAATTCATTCAATAAAAATAAAAATGGTTTCCATGGATGATCTCAGTGCATACAAATAAATTACAATGTGATACAAAATGGAAGTCATAATAGTAAATTCATGTTTATGATGGAACCTTGAAGGTTACTTATCATCTATCATGTACTTTGTTTTATGAAATAATCATTATGGTCAGGATTCAGATCCTAATACCTTACCTGAATTTAGAATCATAATGTTGAAATTTTTCTTGAGGATCATTGTTTGGTGTGCGAATAGCCTCAGTAGGACACCACAATAAATTTCCTATCATACATATATTTTAAATAAGGTGTGTTTAAATATTAAAAGGAAGGTAGAACATGAATATAAATATAGTCTTCCTTTGTTTACAATAGCCACAACGAATTTATCATCTTATTTGGACATCACTAGTGATCCATGTACTTCAGTAATATATATGATATACTGAGAAGGATACACATATACCTAACTACTGGGGTTGGGATCCTTAACATAAATCCAAATTCATCCCCTGGAAATATTATATCATGGTTGGACTCTCAGGTTCTACCTCCAAAACATAACATGCCACCTATTTCAAGCAAACTTATCACCGACATCCTAAAAGAGAATGCCCAAATAATAAGTTCCTGGCCCCTCTGACCCTTGGTCAAAATATCCCCTTGGATCGATGTGAAAAATCCAACTCACAATGATGTCAGACCTTAAAATAATAAATATTATCTTCTCAAAATACAACATCATGAGGAACAATGATATCCTTATTCCCAAATAATCCTTTCACAATAGTCTCATAATATGGTGAGCCACATCACCTAACTGATGGTCTCAACAGTATCTATAACGACCCATACTTTACATACATTGTTAATACTTCAAAATTGAAGCACACTTATTACAAAATATGACAAAACCACAAAGGACCGTATAGGTATAGTGTCTTTAGAAACTGTGAAACATAAAAAACTGGTTCATAAATCTTCTACAGTGTCTCCCATTTATTTCATCATATCTAGGGTCCCTTTAGCATATTCTACTTAATATCCATCTTCCTGACCTGGGGAAAAGAAAACATAAAAGGGTGAGCTCAAATGCTCAGCAAGGGAAAATAAAGGAAATAAAAATCATATCATATCTTTTTGAAAATCATAACCTGCAAAAGAGATCATAATATCTTAACATGGAATAAATCATAGAAGTGAAAATGATATCCCCATAATCATAACATAAAACTTGAAACTTCGTGGCATGCACACATAATCATGGAAAATCATTTCTTGTTAGTCATGACTCATTTCCAAGACTATCTTAGTGGAAAAAGTCCCTTTCTGAACCGAGTCACCCTCGTTCCAGTCCTGTTTCACTGAACCGGTATAACCTACCATTCCAGCCATGTCTATCTCATGAGATATAAAATCTTTACCCAACAAATTGGAGGTAGATATAGGTCCCACCCATCTTATAATGAATCCTTTCTTATGTGTTCCACATAATCATAAACCATACATCATAGAGTAACCCATGTAATAAAAATGGGATTCTTAAACAACATGACATCATAAAACAATTCATATAAGATAAAGGAATTCATAAAAATATTTCCATCACAACATAATCAAATCCATGTAATAATATGGATAAAAACAGAACCCTTTTTTTATCATCGATGGAAAATAATTTTGATAAAATACTTGAACTTCATTCTTGAGGAAAATATCCTTTCTATTTCAAAAACACTTTTCCTTTCTTAACATGTCATACAATTTTAAACTAAAATAGGTTGATTAAAAATAATATTGAATACTTGTAAAGTAAGCTTCTTGGAAATAATGTTTTAGAAATCCATTCATGCCGTATAAGTTAAAAAAAACATTCTTCGTACTTTTGTCGGAAAAGTCAAAAAGTACCTCGTATGAAAAAACGACAAAAGATTCCTTTCATATTCTTTACTAAAAACTCACCGAAAGGGTAAAATTGGATTTAAACTAGTGTAAGTGGATGGAAACAATATTACATATTGATGGAACATGGATGTGGATGATAAAATACACCCCAATAAATACTTACGAATAAACAATCTCGAATAAAAATGAGATTGTGATATTTCCCTTACCTTAGGTCCAATTTGCTTTGTACGTGTCCGAAGCTCCTGTATAATGGTTTAAATAATGTTATTGACTTATTCCAGAATCATACATATTGATATGATATCATACATGTTCATATTCTTATCTTCTTGTTAGTAATATTTCATTGTTACTTGTTACTCGGGTCTTTATTGCCTTTTGTTCTTATGCGTGTTTTGCCGAATAAATTCATATTCTTCTCTTAAGGTTATAGAAACCTTATATCCAGAATGTTATTAGTGTAACATATATCATATTTATTCATTCAAATCATTTATATAATTACTATGTAATGATGATCATGTAGAACGAGTCGCATCACATCGTGGAGACGGTATTCCGTACGTACGCACGAGTGATGATATCGTTCCTATCATCGTGGAATTGTATTGGAGTATATATATATTATTTCAGTATCAATATGAATTTATAATAATCATAAATAGTTACTCATTACACCATTATACCCATCCTTGTAAGGTGATGGTGGAAAATAGATTACACCACGGCGTGGAGACGGTATTCCGTACGTACGCACGCGCGGTGATTTCATTTTTCCATAGGATGGATAGAAGTTGAATTAGGGTTGTTTCATATTTATAATAACATATCAGTATGTAAGTAATACTAATGTTATTACTTTATCCTGAAACAACTAAAGCAGAAGAAGTTGAAGAAGAAAGAAATTGAAAAGATCGGTAACGGATATTACCTCTTCTTTGGAACGCCTCATTGAATCCTCCACTTAGGGAACTAAGATTGGTCTTTGAAGAAGACCAGGACCTCTAGGATTATTCTAGGGAAGTGTAGAGGAGAAAATGGCAGGGGTTGTCCGAGCTTGAGTGCTCAAATTTATGTGAGGAGGAGGGGGAGGAGGTGCCCTTTTATAAGGGAGGAGAGGGGCACCTTAGGAATATCTCAAAATATTATTTTATATTAAAGTCAAAATCGGTTTATAATGGTTCCAAAGGGTCTTATTTCGAAGCTAAAGTGGGTATGGGTCGAAATCCTATCAACCAATAGGATTTAGACAAGTTTAGGATATTATTTTAACCTTATCAATTAGATTTAACTCTAAGTTAAATAATTTAACTTTTACCGCGTCTTTTTGTTTTCCTTCACTATATGGTTAATACACTTACTATAACATGCCAAAAGAACCCTAAATTGTTTATTATTAATATATATATCCTTATCTAAGTCATTTTGCCGAATCTTAGATTTTTAGGAATAAAATAACAATTAATAATATAATATTTGATTTAAAAACTATTTTGTGTCAATTTTGACACTATTTGATATATGATTTTTGTGAAAGTCATAACAGAATTATATGTTCTAAAAAAGTTGATTAAATCAACACTAATATATCATAGTAACCTACAAAATTAGTTTAATTCATAAAAAGTCTCAAATTACATTTATTTTGGTGTTTATAACATCAATTATGTCAATATTTCATTAATAAGATAATTACTGCATCATCATTGTGTCATACATAAATTAAATTATTTAATGTCTAAAAATTACAAATAAAATACCATTATGTAGGAAATATTTTTATATTTCTAATGAATAATTATAGTCGAATTTATCTTATGTATAACCCCATATTAAAAATTATTTACTTATTAAACATTGATTTTAACTATTTTAACCCTTCTTTAAATGAATTAATAATAAATGTCCTAATCTAATCCATGTGGGCCTAAATGGTCATATTTTATTCCTAAGTTTGTTTTGGGTCGAATTACACTTGCCCAATAGAATTAGGATATGTGTTAGGGTAATAATAATATCATATTTACCCTTAGATACCCTATTTACTATTAACCGCGGTAAAAAAAAGTAAAAAGTTACTATTCACCAAAAAAATTATTTTTATCTCATTGAACCACATTTTACTTACTGATATCAACCGTGTCTGTCGGATTTTCAAAATTCCATTCACAGAAGCGGTAAAATTATGTTTTTATGCAAAATTCAGTTTTTAACCTACCACTTAGTGGTTTCACTATTCATCAAAAATTGAATGTTTTCAGAAAAATACCAAAATTTCACCCTAGGCTAATTTCGATATTCCGAATCCAAAAATGATGTCCATTTTGAAAATTAAAATTTATAAACTTTCAAAAAGTGGTTATTACTATTCATAACGGCTAGTTTTAATAATATTTTAATAGCATATCGTTGTTTAGTGAAACTCGGTATTGCGTACGACGCAAGCTATCGAGGAAGGTCGTGATTGCATGTAAAGTAAGCCAAGCAAGTGTGTAGTGAAAGATTCCTTTGATGATATAAAAACAAAATATTACTCATAAAAATCTCGGGTGTTACATTCTACCCCCCTTAAAAAGAATTTCGCCCTCGAAATTCGTCACTTTGTAACAAACAGATGAGGATACTTCTCCCTCATCATATCCTCAAGCTCCCATGTAGCTTCTTCAAGTTGGTGGTTCCTCCATAAAACTTTCACCAATCGAGTGGTCTTGTTTCGTAGGACTTTTTCGCTACGATCCAGAATCTCTATCGGCTGTTCTTCATAAGAAAGATCTTGCTCCAGCGGTACAACTTCTGAGCTGAGTACATGTGAAGGATCTGGTATGTACTTTCTCAAGAGAGATACATGGAAAACATCGTGAACTTGAGAGAGATTCGGTGGAAGTGCCAATCGGTAAGCTACCTTCCCAACACGATCCAGTATTTCGAAAGGACCGATATATCTAGGGCTCAACTTCCCCTTCTTTCCAAATCTCATAACCCTCTTCCAGGGAGATATTCTTAAGAACACTTTATCACCCACTTCAAACTCTAGGTCTTTTCTTTGGTTGTCGGCATAACTTTTCTATCAACTCTGAGATGCTCTTATGTGTTGTTGAATAGATCTGGCCTTTTCTGCCATTTCATCAACGAGATCAGGTCCTAATAGCTTTCTTTCCCCAACTTCATCCCAGCAAGTTGGAGTCCTGCATTTCATTCCATAGAGAGCTTCATAAGGAGCCATCTGAATACTGGAGTGAAAGCTATTATTATAAGAGAATTCCACCAAAGGTAGGTGTTGATCCCAACCTCCTTTGAAATCCATGGAGCAAGCTCTCAACATATCTTCTAGGGTTTGAATTGTTCTCTCAGACTGACCGTCTGTCTGAGGATGATAAGAAGTGCTGAAACTCAACTCTGTATCCAGAGTATGCTGAAGACTTCTCCAGAACTTCGAGGTAAATCTCGGATCCCGATCAGATATAATAGAAAGTGGTACTCCATGCAATCTTACCACTTCCTTTACATATACCCTGGCAATCTGATCTAGAGAGAAATCCTCTCTAATAGGAATGAAGTGTGCAGACTTTGTAAGACGATCAACTATGACCCAGAGAGCATTATTGCCTTTGGATGTTTTAGGAAGTCCTGTGACAAAGTCCATAGTGATGTTTTCCCATTTCCATTCGGGTATGGGTAATGGTTGTAACATCCCCTTAGACTTCTGTCTCTCAGCTTTAACTTGTTGACAAACCAAGCATCGAGAGACATATTCAGAAACATCTCTTTTCATACCATCCCACCAGAAGTACTCTTTCAGGTCCCTATTCATCTTCGTGCTTCCAGGATGAATAGAGAATGATGAACTATGAGCCTTATCCAGCAGCTCCTTCTTTAATTAGGGGATGGGAGGAACACAAACCCGATTCCTGAACTTTATTATCCCATGACAATCAAGGTTGAATTCAGGAACATTTCTCACCTTCTTTTGTAACTCTACATCTTATTTCTGTGCCTCTTTAATCCTCACATGTATAGATGGTTGAACATTCATTTGAGAAGGATAAGATTTTTCCCCTTCCATTATAATTCCAAGATCCATCCGTTGTAAATCCATAAATATTGGATCTTTTGTGATCCTCATCATGGGTAAACTAGCATGGCCTTGTCGACTTAATGCATCTGCCACCTTGTTTGCTTTCCCGGGGTGGTAATGGATTGAGCAGTCGTAATCCTTAATCAGCTCCAACCATCTTCTTTGACGCATATTCAACTCCTTTTGTGTGAAAATATACTTTAAACTATTGTGATCAGTATAAATATCACACCTTTCACCATAAAGGTAATTCCTCCAAATCTTTAACGAAAAGATTACCGCATCCAACTCCAAATCATGTGTTGGGTAATTTTGCTCATGGATTTTCAACTGTCGTGAGGCATAAGCTATCACCATATCATTTTGATAATAACACACCCCAATCGCTTCTTGGATGCATCACTGTATATCACAAACCTTTCCCCACTACAAGGTAGTGTGAGCACAGGTGCACTGGATAACCTTCTTTTCAACTCCTTGAAATTATCTTCACATTCTTCCGTCCAGACAAACTTAACTCCTTTCCAAGTCAACTTGGTGAGTGGATTAGATAATCGTGAAAAATCCTTTACAAAACGTCGATAATATCCAGCCAAACCAAGAAAACTTCGGATCTCAGTTACTGTTGTTGGTCTTGACCATCTTTCGATAACCTCTGTTTTTGCTGGATCCACAGATATCCCCTCTTTTGAGATTATGTGACCCAAAAATGCAACTTCTTGAAGCCAAAATTCACACTTGGTAAATTTGGCATAAAGCTTCTCCTTTCTCAGGGTCTTCAATATAATTCTCAAGTGATCTTCATGCTCTTCCTTGCTCTTTGAATAGACAAGAATATCGTCTATAAAGACTACCACAAATTGATCAAGATAGTCTCTAAAGACTATATTCATTAGATCCCTGAAGATAGCAGGGGAATTAGTAAAACCAAATGGCATCACTATAAATTTATAGTGTCCATACCTTGTACGGAATGTCGTCTTTGGTATATCCTCCCTTTTGACCCTTAATTGATGATACCCTGAATGAAGATCAATCTTGGAAAAGTATTGAGCTCCGCGTAGTTGGTCAAATAAGTCATCAATGCGTGGGAGAGGATATTTGTTCATGATAGTGATCTTGTTAAGTTCTCGATAATCAATGCAGAGTCTCATTGATCCATCTTTCTTCTTAAAAAATAGAACAGGTGCTCCCCAAGGTGATGCACTAGGGAATATGAATCCCTTATCAAGATTCTCTTGGAGTTGCTTCTTAAATTCCTGCAACTCAATTGGGGCCATTCTATAAGGTGTCTTTGAAATAGGCAAAGCACCCGGTACGAGTTCTATTGAAAACTCAACTTCACGATTTGGTGGAAGACCCGGTAATTCCTCCGGAAAGACATCATCAAACTCCCGTACGATGGGAATATTCTTAATCGTGAGTTTCTCACCAACCATTTGAGATAAATAACCTTCATTTAGTGGAATCAATACCCATAAGATGGAAGAAATTTCCACTGGAAGGTTATGTTCATCCTTGCATTGATATATGATCGTAGATTGATCTGGAATATGAAATGTGACTTCCCTTCTTTGGAAATTGATATGAGCTCCATGTAGAGAAAGCCAATCCATGCCAAGAATCACATCAAATTCCACTAAAGGAAGTATCACAAGATTTGCAGGAAGCACTTTCCCACAAACTTCGATCGGAGAAGAATTATAAACATTTGATGCGACTGTTGTGCCATTAGGTGTTGTCACAGCTAACTCAACCTCTAATTGTTGAGGGAATACGGTGATACCCTTAGAAAATTTTTCAGAAATAAAAGAGTGGGTGGATCCAGAATCAAATAAAGCATTTGCTACTTTAGAGTGGATGGTAGGTGTACCTTTCACCACTTCGTTATCGTACTCCACATCGCTGATAGAAATTTCATGTAACTTTCCTTTGTCTTTAGCCTTAATATTTTGTTGACGTCGACCATCATCATCAACCCTTGGATTTGGGCATTGATTGGCATAATGCCCCATCTCCTTGAACTTGAATCATTGAAGTGTAGTAGGTTCATTCTGTGTATCCCTTCCTTTGTTTGCATCATTAGACATCTTCTTCCCATTATCGCGGCATTCAAATTCCCGATGACCTTCCTTTCCACATTTGAAACATTTACTTGTCCCTTTAAGACAACTACCTCCATGTTTCTTTCCACACTTTGAGCATAAGGGAAAGATCATCTTCTTTTTAGTGTGCTCTTTAGATTTTCCTTTGAATTCCATATTCCTATTCTTATCAAACCCATGTGACTGATGGGTTACTCCAATCTCCATCTCGACTTTGAGAGCACATCGAACGATTTCCTCGTAGCTATTGAAGTCCCTTATGGCTAACGCCCTTCGAAGACTTGGTTTTAACCCACTAAAGAATCAATCGATCTTACTCTCAGGTTGGATAATAATACCAGAAGCGTACCTTGCAAGTATTGTAAAATTTGCTTCATAGGTACCAACAGATTCATCATCCCTCTACTTCAGTTCAAGAAACTCTTTCTCCATCTTTGTTCGGAGAATACGAGGGAAGTACTTATTGAAAAATAAGTTCTTGAACTCGTCCCATTCCATAGACTCAATTTCATCCCTTTGCCTCGTATTCTTAATAAGATTCCACCATTGATCAGCATCTCCTTCCAAACGATACACTGCTAGGATGACTTTATCATGTTCAGAACATTGAAGAACTGAAAATATCTTTTCAGTAGTACTAATCCATTGTTCAGAAACTAATGGATCAGTAGACCCACTGAAAGAAGGATGATGCTGCCTCATGAAGGATTCAACAAAATGTTGCTCCTTCCTTTGCTCGTTTGGAAGTCCTGCATGATTCATAGCTTTAGAAAGTTGTGAGAGCATGGCTACAAGATTTTTCAGTCCAGCTCCCATATCATTTGGTTGCTTAGGGGGACAATCATTGCATTGCCCATCGCATTCCGCATTAACACGGTTCCTTCGGGTTCCATCCATTGACTAAAACCAAGAAGAATAGTGTGAGCAACACTAATTATAATAGGAAAACCACATAATCAAGAATAAAATCTCACACTTAAGGTCTTATCCTAGGGTATTCATGGCCATTTCTAAAACACTAAGATTGTGTTCTATGCTTAGACTTATCCTTAGGGTTCTTACTAAGGATTTCACATCCTAGTTTCCAAAGGTTGACTATAACTTTCCTCTGATACCAACTATAACGACCCATACTTTACATACATTGTTAATACATCACAATTAAAGCACACTTATTACAACATATGAGAAAACCACAAAGGACCGTATAGGTATAGTGTCTTTAGAATCTAGGAAACATAAACAACTGGTTCATAAATCATCTACAGTGTCTCCCATTTATTTCATCATATCTAGGGTCCCTTTAGCATATTCTACTTAATATCCATCTTCCTGACCTGGGGAAAAGAAAACATAAAAGGGTGAGCTCAAATTCTCAACAAGGGCAAATAAAGGAAATAAAAATCATATCATATCTTTTTGAAAATCATAACCAGCAAAAGAGATCATAATATCTTAACATGGAATAAATCATAGAAGTGAAAATGATATCCCCATAATCATAACATAAAACTTGAAACTTTGTGGCATGCACACATAATCATGGAAAATCATTTCTTGTTAGTCATGACTCATTGCCAAGACTATCTGAGTGGACAAAGTCCCTTTCTGAACCGAGTCACCCTCGTTCCAGTCCTGTTTCACTAAACCGGTATAACCTACCGTTCCAGCCATGTCTATCTCATGAGATGTAAAATCTTTACCCAATGCATTGGAGGGAGATATAGGTCCCACCCATCTTATAATGAATCCTTTCTTATGTGTGCCACATAATCATAAACCATACATCATAGCGTAACCCATGTAATAAAAATGGGATTCTTAAACAACATGACATCATAAAACAATTCATATAAGATAAAGGAATTCATAAAAATATTTCCATCACAACATAATCAAATCCATGTAATAAATGGGATAATAACAGAACACTTTTATTATCTTCGATGGAAAATAATTTTGATAAAATACTTGAACTTCATTCTTGAGGAAAATATCCTTTCTATTTCAAATACACTTTTCCCCTCTTAACATGTCATAAAATTTTAAACTAAAAGAGGTTGATTAAAAATAAACTTGAATACTTGTAAAGGAAGCTTCTTGGAAATAATGTTTTAGAAATCCATTCATGCCGTATAAGTTAAAAAAAATTCTTCGTACTTTTGTCGGAAAAGTCAAAAAGTACCTCGTACGAAAAAATGACAAAAGATTCCTTTCATATTCTTTACTAAAAACTCACCGAAGGGTAAAATTGGATTTAAACTAGTGTAAGTGGATGGAAACAATATTACATATTGATGGAACATGGATGTGGATGATAAAATACACCCCAATAAATACTTACGAATAAACAATCTCAGATAAAAATGAGATTGTGATATTTCCCTTACCTTAGGTCCGATTTGCTTTGTACGTGTCCGAAGCTCCTGTATAATGGTTTAAATAATGTTATTGACTTATTCCAGAATCATACATATTTATATGATATCATACATGTTCATATTCTTAGCTTCTTGTTAGTAATATTTCATTGTTACTTGTTACTCAGGTCTTTATTGCCTTTTGTTCTTATGCGTGTTTTGCCGAATAAATTCATATTCTTCTTTTAAGGTTATAGATACCTTATATCGGAAATGGTATTAGTGTAACATATATCATATTTATTCATTCAATTCATTTATATAATTACTATGTAATGATGATCATGTAGAACGAGTCGCATTACATCGTGGAGACGGTATTCCGTACGTACGCACGAGTGATGATATCGTTCCTATGATCGTGGAATTGTATTGGAGTATATATATATTATTTCAGTATCAATATTAATTCATAATAATCATAAATAGTTACTCATTACACCATTATACCCATCCTTGTAAGGTGATGGTGGAAAATAGATTACACCACGGCGTGGAGACGGTATTCCGTACGTACGCACGCGCGGTGATTTCATTTTTCCATAGGATGGATAGAAGGTGAATTAGTGTTGTTTCATATTTATAATAACATATCAGTATGTAAGTAATACTGATGTTATTACTTTATCATGAAACAACTAAAGAAGAAGATGTTTAAGAAGAAAGAAATTGAAAAGATCGGTAACAGATATTACCTCTTCTTTGGAACGCCTCTTTGAATCCTCCACTTAGGGAACTAAGATTGGTCTTTGAAGAAGACCAGGACCTATAGGATTATTCTAGGGAAGTGGAGAGGAGAAAATGGCAGGGGTTGGCCGAGCTTGAGTGCTCAAATTGGTGTGAGGGGGAGGGGGAGGAGGTGCCCTTTTATAAGGGAGGAGAGGGGCACCTTAGGAATATCTCAAAATATTATTTTATATTAAAGTCAAAATCGGTTTATAATGGTTCCAAAGGGTCTTATTTAGAAGCTAAAGTGGGGATGGGTAGAAATCCTATCAAACAATAGGATTTAGACAAGTTTAGGATATTATTTTAACCTTATCAATTAGATTTAACTCTAAGTTAAATAATTTAACTTTTACCGTGTCTTTTTGTTTTCTTTCACTATATGGTTAATAAACTTACTATAACATGCCAAACGAACCCTAAATTGTTTATTATTAATATATATATCCGTATCTAAGTCATTTGGCCGATCCTTAGATTTTTAGGAATAAAATAACAATTAATAATATAATATTTTATTTAAAAACTATTTTGTGTCAATTTTGACACTATTTGATATATGATTTTTGTGAAAGTCATAACAGAATTATATGTTCAAAAAAAGTTTATTAAATCAACACTAATATATCATAGTAACCTAGAAAATTAGTTTTATTCATAAAAAGTCTAAAATTACATTTATTTTAGTGTTTATAACATCAATTATGTCAATATTTCATTAATAAGATAATTACTGCATCATCATTGTGTCATAAATAAATTAACTTATTTAATGTCTAAAAATTACAAATAAAATACCATTATGTAGGAAATCTTTTTACCTTTCTAATGAATATTTATAGTCGAATTTATCTTATGTATAACCCCATATTAAAAATGATTTACTTATTAAACTTTGATTTTAACTATTTTAACCCTTCTTTAAATAAATTAATAATAAATGTCCTAATCTAATCCAAGTGGGCCTAAATGGTCATATTTTATTCCTAAGTTTGTTTATGGTCGAATTACACTTGTCAAATAGAATTAGGACATGTGTTAGGGTAATAATAATATCATATTTACCCTTAGTTACCCTATTTACTGTTAACCGCTGTAAAAAAAAGTAAAAAGTTACTATTCACCAAAAAATTATTTTTATCTCATTGAACCACATTTTACTTACTGATATCAACCGTGTCTGTCGGATTTTTGAAATTCCATTCACAGAAGCGGTAAAATTATGTTTTTATGCAAAATTCAGTTTTTAACCTACCACTTAGTGGTTTCACTATTAATCAAAAATTGAAAGTTTTCAGAAAAATACAAAAAATTTCACCCTAGGCTAATTTCGATATTCTGAATCCAAAAATGAAGTCCATTTTGAAAAATAAAATTTATAAAATTTCAAAAAGTGGTTATTACTATTCATAACGGCTAGTTTTAATAATATTTTAATAGCATATCGTTGTTTAGTGAAACTCGGTATTGCGTACGACGCAAGCTATCGAGGAAGGTCGTGATTGCGTGTAAAGTAAGCCAAGCAAGTGTGTAGTGAAAGATTCCTTTGATGATATAAAAACAAAATATTAATCATAAAAATCTCGGGTGTTACAGTATCGACCTATGGATCATCACATTCCGCATTGATTTCTACATTATGAACCTCCATCATCAATAGTGGTTAGAACCACCATTAGACTCATATAACAAAGGCCTCTACCCACATGAGCGGTCAAATCCACTTCATCATCTAAGTCATATGTGTGTGCACACAATTCCAATGACACATCATCCATCCACAATTAGATAAAGTCACCAAAAAAGTACCTAAGGCACGTCAACATGGCACCTTTATCCCCTAGGACCATGTAAATCAACCTAATTCTCAATAACATTTCAAAGTCTTAGTAAATTACCTCAATTATGGTGAATTCATCTTTAAAATCCAATACGAAGATCGCCAAACCTCTGATCAACAAAAGTCATAGAATTTGGGCCTCTCCCAACAAGAAGGAAACATTGACTCAATCAAGGTGATCATCACAATAATAATAATTATTCGATGATTTTCAAGTTCCCAAGGAACCATCCTATGAATCATAAACAATTTTATTTAATAAAAAGTGACCCCTAGCCTAATCTTTTCATAGTCCAAAACCTCTCACAAGGATTACACTATTAGTTTTCCTGTAGGATCAAAACCAAAATAATATCACATGGTAAATTAATTAAATTAAAAGGAAAGAATATTTTATTTGGGTCTCCCTTAGATAAGGCAACGGTGTACTCGATAATGGAACCACCAAAACATGGTAAAAATAAAAGTGAAATATTGGTACCACCTAGATTTTCCTGGAAGAAAATTTCTCATCGGATATAAGCCAATAACTCAATAAAAGTTAGAATAAATTGGTGTTCTATATTAATTCCTTGAAAATAGGGTAAAACAACACACATTTATTCAGTATGTTCTATAGAGAAAGAAAGGAATTAATTAAATAAGAGTGGAGGCTTGAACAATGCAGTTCTAATATGATTGGTAATGATCAAATTAGAGAATGGATAGAGAGTCGATATCATTGGATAGAGGGATGAACGAATGTATTGAACAGACTAATATTATTTAGAGATTATGGAAATAGAATGGGGAAGGAAATAAATAAAAGGTATGCAAATTTTGTTAAATTTTCCACATTAATTGAACTGGATGGTTTAGACAAAAATGCCCAACTATATGGATCCTTCTATATATGAACCAAAAAATCATACAACTTTACATCATGGTTTGTCCAAAATATGGTGATCCCAAGCGTATCCACTTTTTAATTTGTTCTATGTGTGAGACCATGCACACAATTTACCAACACAATGAACGGGTCTTGGGAATCCCTCCACTAAAAGTTATAGATCTCAAAAATAGTTGTATACCCCCTCATTCATGGTTTTGAAAATCATTTTAAATTCACCTATAGGGATACATGGTTTCTCATATGACTCAAAATTTGTTTTCCAAATTATGATCTGAAGGATGGGCTTTCCTGAAATGAGGGGTTTTAACCTTTGACGCACCCAAAACCTACTAGAAACGTTGGGAAACATTCCAAGAATTAAATCTAATCTTAAAAGAATCACTTAGATAAATTGAAATATCATAATTAGTTTCTCAAGACAAATAAAAAAGTTGGTCCTAACGCCAAAAAATCAAAATATAAACTTGTTGTTGATTTTTACACACTCCAAAAACCTACTATGTTCAGTCTGCCTACATTAACATAGATCGTTCATGATCTATAAATAATTACATCAATATGTTACTGAAAATACCCATATGAGTTAAAACAACCCATTATATCATATTCATTAAGTCAATGGCCAACCCTCCCGAGGATCTTCCCACCTTATGAGTTACCTACCCGGTGACTTCCAAACCCAATCTCTAATAAAACAATGGTCCACTGACCATACCTAGACTCAATATTCATCTCATGACACATCATCATTCCTACACCTCATTAGGTTCCCAAATCATTCATTTTTCACATCTTACTCCCATTACGTCCAAAATCATATTAGATTCTAACCCCATACCTATGTTGCACATGGAAACTATAAGGTCATGTATCTCATTATATGATATAAACTAGTACTGGGTCCTTTAACATCACATAAACCCCTTATTTTATGAATTACCATAAGCCTACGCACCTCATACAATCCATGGATCCATCGATCCCAATATGAAATCCTACTTCCACACACATCATATATATATATATATGTCATGCATCTGAGACGATACCAACCTATTAACTAGTTAATATTTAGTCTAAAACAACACATGCACCACATACACAAAAACAAAACATGCCATACAAAATTCCTTAAAATTGAAATGATACCTCCGTCACATACATGGTGTACCTATAACTGTAGTCTGTTCTCTAGCTAGTACTACACCCGACATCTCCAGTACAGGCACTTTGCCTAAATCATGACTACCTGATGTCTGGCCTCCCTACATAGTTTCACCAGCTATTGTCCACTAACCACACTATTGGGTCCCAATGTATCATTAATAAACCATGTGTTCCACTAAAACCCATTTACCAGCACATTCAATCACTACCGTTCTAACATGAGACATCTATGTCTTCCCTGATACCTAGATACCAACTATCCATGAATGATTCCTATATAACCTCTCATGATTCCCAACCTAGTCTCATTTTTTCCACTAGTTTAGAGGATGAAAAAAATACATCAGCATATGTATGAACTACATGATCTTGATGAATATTGTCGAAGCCCCAGTCCACATTGATCTACTCATGTCAATTTCCGGAACCCCATGTTGAGTCTCCTCTCAGCCTCACATCCTTTTATCAAATGAATCATCACTAAAATCATCAAATATTATCCCTCGACTCGAGTATGATATGTTCATCAAGATTTCATCTGCTATTAGTGTCTGATTCACCACCTTTGAGAATGACTCTATCCTAATGATTTTTACATACACTCTAATGGTCTTCCATAAACCATTCATGAAAAACCTCACCCTCATGATGTCATCACATACTACACCGGTGTGAAACATGAAAAGATAGTGAATGTTGCGTCATATTCAATGATTGACATGTCTCCCTGAAATAGACTTAAGAACTCTCGAGCTCTTTCCTACCTCATCAACTTCGGATAGAAGTTATCAAAGAACCTGACCTCATAATATTTCTAGGAAAGTCACTCAATTTTCCTTCCAAAACCTACATATCCCACCAATAATTATTTGGAATTATGATTATTTACATTTATATATTCACCTTATTTCTTATGGGAGTCTCAAACTGATTGATGATTTTATGAACAGACTCTATCATGTTCTATGCCACATGTATTCCACCTGCTCACAGAAATAGTAGCGGGTTATATGACTGGAACTCCGTAGTTAGCTATTTCATTAAAGTATATGCACCCTGATATCCTATGTTAATGCCCAGAATGACTTGTATCAGGCTCTATCATATCTTCTCATCATGCCATGTCCCACAATTGTCATATCCTATGTTTGGGACACCTATAACTGAGACTGTACTTGTGGCTATACATATGGATCATGATCTTCCTGACCCTCCAGGGGCCCTTCTTCACCTTCAATGGTCTCAACCTGTAGATGCTCATTTGGCACAAAATAACTTCCCTCCTGATACTACACTTGATATCATCCATATGGAATCCCTCACAATACCAATAAAATGGTCAGATGTCCAATATAATATATATAAATAATTTGATAGAGAATTATGTAACAAGATGTTATTTCTCACTTCCCTTACAACCCCTATCACAAAACTATCACACAACTTGCATCCATAAGGCCCCTCACATACCCATATCATTTGGTGGAGTCCAATATAACTTGTACACATACCCCCCAGTATACCCACATCAGAGTCATACATCATGTATCAGCAAGCCCATAGCCCCCCATCCTTTTTATATGTAGAAAAAATGTCCAATAACATCCAATGTAGCTAAGAAGAATGCCACCAAATAGATGCTTTGTAGAAAAACATTGTTTATCATCATTTTTGACATTTTAAATAACTCAACCACAAACACCATACATTCCTACTCCTATAAGATCTAGTACTACACAGACACACACACACACACACACACACACATATATATATATATATATATCACATGAATATATCCACATCACATAGCATCACACAATGTTCTCATTAGAACCGCATGCTTGGGTTGGATAAGTGGAATACCAACAAATAGAGGCTTATTAAGAAAACACAGTTTACATTCCTATGTTAAAACATTAAACAACCCAAACCCTCTTAGATTATTCCAAGATACCAATGAGAATCATAAGAGATTTCATCATTGCATCATATATATATATATATACATGTCAAATCTTATGTGCCTATCAAGAATGAATTAATAATCATCCCTTTCTTTATCGGACCAAGGTTCCATATCTCATACCTTTTCATACCGGTCCAAGGGACAGATATCAGAACATATAATAATCACACCCAACTAAACTACTAGAGGGGGAAATAAAATCAAATATAAAAATAGTAATTAATAACAGATATTATCACCCATGGTAACTTTATTTTTCACCCATGAATGTGGCCACAGACACCAAAAAACAAGCTTTGTACCAAGTTCCAATAAAATCCTAATATATGTTTTACCAGAACACAAATAATTATACCAAATAATGTAAAAACTATACATTTTATACCATTAGAACTCATCGAAATGCTGATACTAATTACCAATCATGAACTACTATAATACCATTTATAGTGCCCCACCCCATCTTTCCACTAGAATAGTGCTCAGGGCTACTGTACAATTGGGCCTAAGGTGCACATCCCTATACAACAATGGATGATGACTAGCAGAGATCATTCTATTAAAATATAGTGGGGAGTCTATACACTCTGATGATGATGATAATAATGTCTGTATGTATATAACCTAGAAGATGAATGATCTTAAACATTGGACCAGTTACCCACTGAAGAGGAATAATAAAAAGATAGAAATAATAATAAAAAATATCAAACATACAATATGAAAAAAAATACAATTTGAAACTACTAAAAAACTTTTGATACCATTTTTATAAGCATGCATACAACCCAATACCTATATATAAAAGTCATGATGATATAGGAAGGAGGGAACAAAAGTTAACTTCAACTAGTGTAGGAAATTCCATGGCCCCTTTACATCCATCCATTGCTAATTTGTATGAAATGATCACTATGTTAAGACTCCTAAGACAGAACCCTTACCTGGCCACAAAATAATAAAGTCTACAAGAACCCTAAATGCCATGTGTAGGGTGTGATAATAATCTCAATAGGCCTCCACCAAGATGTTCATATCTTATATTTTTCAAAATGTAGGCGTATCTAAATATAAATAGGGAGGAAAAAATGTACAATAAATAAATAGTCGCTTCCCTTGTGCTTAAAATCCACAAGGAATCAATCAACTATTTTAGAAATCAATTATAATCCACACTTCCCTAGTTATATAAATGGTACATAGTGACATGTATACCAATACATAACTATAGTTTCATGGATCATTATAATAAATCCAACAAAATCCCGTGATGATAGTGTATCATTAGGTAAACCTCAGTTTATACCTCAATAACATAACTCAAAACCTCAACCCATAAAAATACCATAGATATCCAAAAAGGTCAAGCCGAAATAGTATAAACCTAATACCATGGACCTCTTAATGAATGCATTCATCGTCTTGATTCACGATGACCGAGACACACTAATTTTTTCCTCCAAATAATAAAAATTGTTGGTTATATGTTGAATGTCCCAAGGAACATTGATATCCATCATCCCAAATAATCCTAGACCAATGGAGTCAATATACGGTGAACTTCAGACTTTAACATATTGTCTCAGAACCATTAGATTTTGGATCCTCACTGTAATCATGGATTTATAATACAATCACCACCATCCCCACTGGTGTTCAACACCAACGTAAGTAATATAAATTGGAGTCATGTTCCCACAAGACTAGTCAACACCACCTCGTCATCTGAATCATATCTATGCGTGCATGACTTTAGTGGTGCGTCATACCATAATGGTGATCAAAAATCACCAAAAACATACCTAATCCCGAACATCGTGACACCTCGTTCCCCTAGAAGCATTTAACATAAATTGATGGTCAATTCCATCTAAGATAATAGGTCCTTACCCTCAATCATAATGACCTCATTGCCTCAATCTGACATCCATGCCTCCCAACCTATGATCAACATGACTCATATAATTTGCGCCTCTCTCAACTAGAAGAATGTATCATCTCAATCAAGGTAGTCATATCTAACTCATTCCTTAGGCTAATACTATCATGTTCCCATAGAACCAATGCAAGAATAAAAAACAACAATTCAATAAATAAACACCCCCATCCTAATCTGAACATGGTAAAAATCCTATTAGCAGGCATAAACTAGTAGATATCAAGGAGGATAATTCTCATCAGCATCTCACATGGTCAATAAATTAATTGAAAATAGGAATAATTTATTGGGTTATATCTCATAAAAACCAATTGTTATGTCAAGAATGAAACACCCCAAATTAAGAGTGAAATAAAATAGAAATATATGCACCACCAAACACCAACGTATAGATATTTTTTCACATGATATTAGCCTCCTACTTGATCCAATTTAGAAGAAAATGGGTTTTTAGATGAACACTCTAAAAATTGGATAAAGAGATCTCATTGAGATGGTGAACCATAAGGAGAGAGCATGGAAGAAAAGAAGAAAGTGGAATCATTGACCAATCGAAGCAGTACCAATGAGACCGGCGTGATCAAATGAGAGCAGGAATAGATAGTGGAAATCAAAGAATAATTGGAGGAATAAAATGAGATAACCCCCTTCTGTGCATGAGAAATGATAGGGAAATAATGGAGGAGGAGTGAAATATAAGGCATGTATTTTTTTCATTTTTATCTCTTTATGGGATGTAGACGGTTTGGAAACATGTTTTCGCTAACCGTTCACTAACTGTGTGGTTCATACTACTTTGGAACCAAAACTCCCATGGTTGAACTATATTGTATAGCCAAAAAATGATGATCCCATTCTCACCCACTTTCTATGTGGCACTAAAGATGATGAGTATCACAAGATTTACCTAAACCATACACATTCCAAAGAAATCCCTCTATTAAATGTTGGAGATCCAATACATGATCGTGAACCCCCTCCTAAATAGTTTCTAAAACATTGTATAGTGTACCTAGTGAGCCAAACTGTTTCTCCAGGTAGGCCAAACAGTTTTCCCAAACCATGAACAATAGTCTTCACTTTCCGTAAATTTGTTTTTTTGGATTCTGAGGCACCTGAAACCCACTCGAAACCTCAAAGATCATTCTGATAAATAAGACCCATCTAAAAACAATGTCTTGGGGAAATATAACTATCATAAATAGGTTCCAAAGATCAATATAGAAGTTTGTTTGACTATAAGTAATCAAAATTCAAATGAGTTTTTGATTTTGACCTCCTCAAAAATCCTTGGATGTTACAATTTTATTTTAGGATTTATTGGTGTTTACGATTCAAAATTCAAATGAATTGGTATGGTATTTTCATTTAATGTTATTCTTCTATAAGACATATGTCATATTCACCACTTATTTCATTTACGTGGTGTATATACTACACATGAATGTATTTTATGATTATTACCCTATGAATTATTTTTATTTACATATCCATTTTAGTGTCCATAATTTAGGGGGTTTATGGGTCAAAAGGTACCAAATTAGTACGGTCATTTATCTCAATTTTTATTTTTAGAAACATATGTTATAATATTCATCAATAATTTTTTATGAGCTATATATACATCCCTTGGTCATATTATATCATTATTTTTGTTATCCATATGATATATTACATTTTAGTTTGATATGTTCCTTAGTGGAGATTATTTTTCAAAGTTATAAAAGTGGTAAATATTTTAAGATCAAATCTCATTGTTTACTGGGATAGTTTTTGATTATTTTTTCAATGATAAATCCTTATTATCCATATATCAAGAATTTTCTTCAATTTAAATATCCTTTGGTTATTAATGATATTTCAATGTAATATTTAATTATTTTTAATATTATTTCCCTAAAATAGTGGAAAACATATTTTTATCAAAAATCATATTTATTTCACTATTTGGAAAAAAATAATTTTCTCCCAAAACCATGTTTTTTAAATATGTATTAAAAAATGATTTTAAAATTATTAAAATTATTTTCAAAATAAATTTAACCATGTTTTACTTTTTAATATTTTTTTGAAAATAATTATAATGTAGTTTTCCAGTAATGTTTTTTTATTTCTAATGAAAAATGTGAAATGAATCATTGTTTTTAACATGCAAGACGTGAATAATATTTAATGTTATCCTAAATGACGATCATCAATTAACATTTATCATTGTTATTTTTAAATGAAATTATTTCTTTAATACATAATAAATATTTAGAATTTAAAAAAATAAATTCAAAATGGAATGGATTTTCAAATAAAATCTGTTTTTATAGTGGTATTCAATGTGAAAATGATATTTTTGTTAAGATGTATTTTAAGTTAATTTTAAATCTTCCATTATAACTATTAATGGTTATTTTCAATGAATAGTATTTTCAAAATATTTTATGACCAGAAATTTGATTTTTAATGAAATATTATTTTCCACATGAATTGTTCTAATGGGTCTTTAAAAATCATATTCTATCTTAGAATTCATCCTTTAATGCAACATATGCCATAATAGGGATATGATAATCGGATACCATTCATTTTATTTATCTTAATGGTTTATTTCTAAGAGAACATTATGTTTACGATACATGTTTATAATCCATCGGTTATACCATGATAAAATTGTTGTGAAACCCAGTTATTCTCATGGATTATGTTATGATGAAATACTAAAATGATTATGAGATGCATCAATTTTCCATATGTTATATGATTAAATTTTTTAGAAAATAATTTAATTTAATGGGGTATGATATAAAATATGTTTAATGATCATGTGGAACAGACATATATTAATTTATCTATGTGACATTTGGGACCTATATCTCTGTGTAATGCAATGAATAAATATTTATATCGTAGATTATATATATTACTAAATCATAGAGTGAAACCAGTTCAGTTAGATATTTTTTCAATGATGATGGTCTAGGGAGTGAACCACGATGATAATGAAAACTTTGGGTGAAACCCCATTACACTAGTAGGAATGGGCTTCCACTAGGGATGGTGGAGTCTCCCACCCAAGAGGTGTAGCCTCCCAGTGATTTCCATGATATATTTTGGAATTGAGACTTGAATATTAAGGAAAGGATTTTATATGCTTATTTTTATGCCATAATTTTATTTCTCATGAATATGTTATGCTTTCATTAATCAGAATATTTTATATCCATATGATTAATTTATTATTAACTTCAAATAATTATTTCAGGACTCTTGATTTTGATCTTTGATATGTAGTGTATCATTTTCAAATGTTATTATTATCTTCTCATACCTTTATTCACGTATTATGTTCATGAATTCCACTATTTTACCCTTTCCAAGAATATTATCTCACCATTTCTTATGGTTTATTTCCCCCATTTATTAAAAATGGTTTTATATATGGTATATATATGAATAATAATAAATGGGATGATCTTTAGAAAAAAAATTTGAAGACCATTCACCATATTCGAAGTTTAGGTTCAATGTTTTCAAAGACACTAAACCTTTATGGCTGTCAAGTGTGTGTTCATATAATGTAATCAATATCCATCTAGAAAAGACATAATATATATGTACGATAATCCGGACTCACTATAGAACCTTCATGTATTATTCTAGTTTAACCTCTAAACCTATATTCAAATGTTATAAAAATGTCAATCTATAAATTCTTATACTTTTGAGATTAATTTCTAGCCAGAGGTTGTGCAATGAAATGAAACATAGTAAATTGTGGAAATTAGGTGAACACTCTCATTGATCCATAATGAAGTTCCATGAATTCCTAGGTCCATTCATGAATAAATGTATCATAATAGAAATCCCCAAATAATAGGACCTCAAGTATGAACTATGTGAGTCTGTAACATCGACCATCTTTTGCAATGAATCACACAAATTCTTTATTGGTCCCAACAATATGAACTGTTCCATATTGACCTTCCAATCTATAAGAATATCATTGATATTGAAGATACCCTCAATTATTTATATCTACTACAGAACATCCTATAGTCTTGGTGTACCCTAAAAGGTCAGAGGATTCTAGTGGTAAAAAACATTGAGTAGTCAGCCATGGATCTTGGTGAAAGAACTCCATGTTTGAGTGAGCGTACTGGCTACCCAACTTGAGAATGATGGAAAGCATGCATTGTAGAACTATAACGACCCATACATTACATACATTGTTAATACTTCAAAATTGAAGCACACTTATTACAACATATGACAAAACCACAAAGGACCGTATAGGTATAGTGTCTTTAGAAACTGGGAAACATAAACAACTGGTTCATAAATCTTCTACAGTGTCTCCCATTTATTTCATCATATCTAGGGTCCCTTTTAGCATATTCTACTTAATATCCAACTTCCTGACCTGAGGAAAAGAAAACATAAAAGGGTGACCTCAAATTCTCAGCAAGGGAAAATAAAGGAAATAAAAATCATATCATATCTTTTTGAAAATCAAAACCTGCAAAAGAGATCATAATATCTTATCATGGAATAATTCATAGAAGTGAAAATGAGATCCCCATAATCATAACATAAAACTTGAAACTTTGTGGCATGCACACATAATCATGGGAAATCATTTCTTGTTAGTCATGACTCATTTCCAAGACTATCTTAGTGGACAAAGTCCCTTTCTGAACCGAGTCACCCTCGTTCCAGTCCTGTTTCACTGAACCGGTATAACCTACCATTCCAGCCATGTCTATCTCATGAGATATAAAATATTTACCCAATGCATTGGAGGGAGATATAGGTCCCACCCATCTTATAATGAATCCTTTCTTATGTGTGCCACATAATCATAAACCATACATCATAGCGTAACAGATGTAATAAAAATGGAATTCTTAAACAACATGACATCATAAAACAATTCATATAAGATAAAGGAATTCATAAAAATATTTCCATCACAACATAATCAAATCCATGTAATAATAGGGATAAAAACAGAACCCTTTATTATCTTAGATGGAAAATAATTTTTATAAAACACTTGAACTTCATTCTTGAGGAAAATATCCTTTCTACTTCAAAAATACTTTTCCTTTCTTAACATGTCATACAATTTTAAACTAAAAGAAGTTGATTAAAAATAAACTTGAAAACTTGTAAAGGAAGCTTCTTGGAAATAATGTTTTAAAAATCCATTCTTGCCGTATAAGTTAAGAAAAACATTCTTCGTACCTTTGTCGGAAAAGTCAAAAAGTACCTCGTACGAAAAAAACGACAAAAGATTACTTTCATATTCTTTACTAAAAACTCACCGAAGGGTAAAATTGGATTTAAACTATTGTAAGTGGATGGAAACAATTTTACATATTGAGGGAACATGGATGTGGATGATAAAATACACCCCAGTAAATACTTACGAATAAACAATCTCGGATAAAAATGAGATTGTGATATTTCCCTTACCTTAGGTCCGATTTGCTTTGTTCGTGTCCGAAGCTCCTGTATAATTGTTTAAAT
The DNA here is from genome assembly GCA_963277665.1 of Viscum album. Classification (NCBI taxonomy): domain Eukaryota; kingdom Viridiplantae; phylum Streptophyta; class Magnoliopsida; order Santalales; family Viscaceae; genus Viscum; species Viscum album. The sequence goes on from OY728164.1 coordinate 1,072,983,863, forward strand.
AATGTTATTGACTTATTCCAGAATCATACATATTGATATGATATCATATATGGTCATATTATTACCTTCTTGTTAGTAATATTTCATTGTTACTTGTTACTCGGGTTTTTATAACTTTTTATTCTTATGCGTGTTTTGTTGAATAAATTCTTATTCTTATCTTTAGGTTATAGATAATTCATTTCCAGAATGGTATTAGTGTAGTATATACCATATTGATTCATTCAATTCATTTATATAATCATTATGAAATGAAGATCATGTAGAACGAGTCGCATCACATCGTGGAGACGGTATTCCGTACGTACGCACGAGTGATGATATCGTTCCTATGATCGTGGAATTGTATTGGAGTATATATATATATTATTTCAGTATCAATATTACTTCATAATAATCATATATAGTTACTCATTACACCATTATACCCATCCTTGTAAGGTGATGGTGGAAAATAGATTACACCACGGCGTGGAGACGGTATTCCGTACGTACGCACGCGCGATGATTTCATTTTTCCGTAGGATGTATAGAAGGTTAATTAGGGTTGTTTCATATTTATAATAACATATCAGTATGTAAGTAATACTGATGTTATTACTTTATCATGAAACAACTAAAGAAGAAAAAGTTGAAGAAGAAAGAAATTGAAAAGATCGGTAATGTATATTACCTCTTCTTTGGAACGCCTCTTTGAATCCTCCACTTAAGGAACTAAGATTGGTCTTTGGAGAAGACCAGGACCTCTAGGATTATTCTAGGGAAGCGGATAGGAGAAAATGGCAGGGTTTGGCCGAGCATGAGTGCTCAAATTGGTGTGAGGAGGAGGGGGAGGAGGTGCCCTTTTATAAGGGAGGAGAGGGGCACCTTAGGAATATCTCAAAATATTATTTTATATTAAAGTCAAAATCGGTTTATAATGGTTCCAAAGGGTCTTATTTCGAAGCTAAAGTGGGGATGGGTCGAAATCCTATCAACCAATAGGATTTAAACAAGTTTAGGGTATTAGTTTAACCTTATCAATTAGATTTAACTCTAAGTTAATTAATTTAACTTTTACCGTGTCTTTTTGTTTTCTTTCACTATATGGTTAATACACTTACTATAACATGCCAAACGAACCCCAAATTGTTTATTATGAGTATATATATCCTTATCTAAGTCATTTGGCCGAACCTTAGATTTTTAGTAATAAAATAACAATTAATAATATAATATTTGATTTAAAAACTATTTTGTGTCAATTTTGACAATATTTGATATATGATTTTTGTGAAAGTCATAACAGAATTATATGTTCGAACCAAGTTGATTAAATCAACACTAATATATCATAGTAACCTAGAAAATTAGTGGAATTCATAAAAAGTCTTAAATTACATTTATTTTGGTATTTATATTATCAATTATGTCAATATTTCATTAATAAGCTAATTACTGCATCATCTTTGTGTCATAAATAAATTAAATTATTTGATGTCTAAAAATTACAAATAAAATACCATCATGTATTAAATCTTTTTAGCTTTCTAATTAATATTTACAATCGAATTTATCTTATGTATAACCCCATATTAAAAATGATTTACTTATTAAACTTTGATTTTAACTACTTTAACCCTTCTTTAAATAAATTAATAATAAATGTCCTAATCTAATCCAAGTTGGCCTAAATGGTCATATTTAATCCCTAAGTTTGTTTTTGGTCGAATTACACTTGTCCAATAGATTTAGGACATGTGTTAGGGTAATATTAATATCATATTTACCCTTAGTTACCATATTTACTATTAACTGCGGTAAAAAAAAGAAAAAAGTTACTATTCACCAAAAATTATTTTTATCTCATTGAACCACATTTTACTTACTGATATCAACCGTGTCTGTCGGATTTTCGAAATTCCATTCACAGAAGCGGTAAAATTAAGTTTTATGCAAAATTTTGTTTTTAACCTACCACTTAGTGGTTTCACTATTCATCAAAAATTGAAAGTTTTCAGAAAAATTCCAAAATTTCACCCTATGCTAATTTCGATATTATGAGTCCAAAAATGAAGTCCATTTTGGAAAATAAAATTTATAAAATTTCTAAAAGTGGTTATTACTATTCATAACGGCTAGTTTTAATAGCATATAGTTGTTTAGTGAAACTCGGTATTGCGTACGACGCAAGCTATCGAGGAAGGTCGCGATTGCGTGTAAAGCAAGCCAAGCATGTGTTGTGTAGAAAAAGATTCCTTTGATGATTTATATAACATAAAAGAATCGGGTGTTACATTCTACCCCCCTTAAAAAGAATTTCGCCCTCGAAATTCGTCACTTTGTAACAAACAGATGAGGATAATTCTCCCTCATCATATCCTCAAGCTCCCATGTAGATTCTTCAAGTTGGTGGTTCCTCCATAAAACTTTCACCAAGCGAGTGGTCTTGTTTCGTAGGACTTTTTCGCTACGATCCAGAATCTCTATCGGTTGTTCTTCATAAGAAATATCTTGCTCCAGCGGTACAACTTCTGAGCTGAGTACATGTGAAGGATCTGGTATGTACTTTCTCAGGAGAGATACATGGAACACATCGTGAACTTGAGAGAGATTCGGTGGAAGCGCCAATCGGTAAGCTACCTTCCCAACACGATCCAGTATTTCGAAAGGACCGATATATCTAGGGATCAACTTCCCCTTCTTTCGAAATCTCATAACCCTCTTCCAGGGAGATATTCGTAAGAACACTTTATCACCCACTTCAAACTCTAGGTCTTTTCTTCGGTTGTCGGCATAACTTTTCTGTCGACTCTGAGCTGCTCTTATGTGTTGTTGAATAGATCTGACCTTTTCTGCCATTTCATCAACGAGATCAGGTCCTAATAGCTTTCTTTCCCCAACTTCATCCCAGCAAGTTGGAGTCCTGTATTTCTTTCCATAGAGAGCTTCATAAGGAGCCATCTGAATACTAGAGTGAAAGCTATTATTATATGAAAATTCTACCAAAGGTAGGTGTTGATCCCAACCTCCTTTGAAATCCATAGAGCAAGCTCTCAACATATCTTCTAGGGTTTGAATTGTTCTCTCAGACTGACCGTCTGTCTGGGGATGATAAGCAGTGCTGAAACTCAACTCTGTATCCAGAGTATGCTGAAGACTTCGCCAGAACATCAAGGTAAATCTCGGATCCCGATCAGATATAATAGAAAGTGGTACTCCATGCAATCTTACCACTTCCTTTACATATATCCTGGCAAGCTGATCTAGAGAGAAATCCTCTCTAATAGCAATGAAGTGTGCAGACTTTGTAAGACGATCAACTATGACCCAAATAGCATTATTGCCTTTGGATGTTTTAGGAAGTCCTGTGACAAAGTCCATAGTGATGTTTTCCCATTTCCATTCGGGTATGGGTAATGGTTGTAACATCCCCTTAGACTTCTGTCTCTCAGCTTTAACTTGTTGACAAACCAAGCATCAAGAGACATATACAACAACATCTCTTTTCATGCCATCCCACCAGAAGTACTCTTTCAGGTCCCTATATATCTTCGTGCTTCCAGGATGAATAGAGAATGAAGAACTATGAGCCTCATCCAGCAGCTCCTTCTTTAATTCAGGGATGGGAGGAACACAAACCCGATTCCTGAAATTTATTATCCCATCACAATCAAGGTTTAATTCAGGAACATTTCTCACCTTCTTTTGTAACTCGACATCTTCTTTCTGTGCCTCTTTAATCTTCACATGTATAGATGGTTGAACATTCATTTGAGAAAGATAAGATTTTTCCCCTTCCATTATAATTACAAGATCCATCCTTTGTAAATCCATAAATATTGGATCTTTTGTGATCCTCATCATGGATAAACTAGCATGGTCTTGTCGACTTAATGCATCTGCCACCTTGTTTGCTTTCCCAGGGTGGTAATGGATTGAGCAGTCATAATCCTTAATCAGCTCCAAGCATCTTCTTTGACGCATATTCAACTCCTTTTGTGTGAAAATATACTTTAAACTTTTATGATCAGTATAAATATCACACCTTTCACCATAAAGGTAATGCCTCCAAATCTTTAATGCAAAGATTACCGCAGCCAACTCCAAATCATGTGTTGGGTAATTTTGATCATGGATTTTCAACTGTCGTGAGGCATAAGCTGTTACCATATCATTTTGAATAAGAACACACCCCAATCCCTTCTTGGATGCATCACTGTAGATCACAAACCTTTCTCCACTACAAGGCAGTGTGAGCAAAAGTGCACTGGATAACCTTCTTTTCAACTCCTTGAAATTCTATTCACATTCCTCTGTCCAGACAAACTTAACTCCTTTCCGAGTCAACTTGGTGATTGGATTAGATAATCGTGAAAAATCTTTTACAAAACGTCGATAATATCCAGCCAAACCAAGAAAACTTCGGATCTCAGTTACTGTTGTTGGTCTTGACCATCTTTCGATAACCTCTGTTTTTGCTGGATCCACAGATATCCCCTCTTTTGAGATTATATGACCCAAAAATGCAACTTTTTGAAGCCAAAATTCACACTTGGTAAATTTGGCATAAAGCTTCTCCTTTCTCAGGGTCTTCAATATAATTCTCAAGTGATCTTCATGCTCTTCCTTTCTCTTTGAATAGACAAGAATATTGTCTATAAAGACTACCACAAATTGATCAAGATAGTCTCTAAAGACACTATTCATTAGATCCATGAAGATAGCGGGGCATTAGTAAGACCAAATGGCATCACTATAAATTCATAGTGTCCATACATTGTATGGAAAGCCGTCTTTGGTATATCCTCCCTTTTGACCCTTAATTGATGATACCCTGAATGAAGATCAATCTTGGAAAAGTATTGAGCTCTGCGTAGTTGGTCAAATAAGTCATCAATGCGTGGGAGAGGATATTTGTTCTTGATAGTGATCTTGTTAAGTTCTCGATAATCAATGCAGAGTCTCATTGATCCATCTTTCTTCTTAACAAATAGAACAGGTGCTCCCCAAGGTGACGCACTAGGGCGTATGAATCCCTTATCAAGATTCTATTGGAGTTGCTTCTTCAATTCCTGCAACTCAATTGGGGCCATTCTATAAGGTGTCTTTGAAATAGGCAAAGCACCCGGTACGAGTTCTATTGAAAACTCAACTTCACGATTTGGTGGAAGACCCGGCAATTCCTCCGGAAAGACATCATCAAACTCCCGTACAATGGGCATATTCTTAATCGTGAGTTTCTCACCAACCATTTGAGATAAATAACCTTCATTTAGTGGAATCAATAGCCATAAGATGGAAGAAATTTCCACTGGAAGGTTATGTTCATCCTTGCATTGATAGACGATCGTAGATTGATCTGGAATATGAAATGTGACTTCCCTTCTTTGGCAATTGATATGATCTCCATGTAGAGAAAGCCAATCCATGCCAAGAATCACATCAAATTCCACTAAAGGAAGGATCACAAGATTTGCAGGAAGCACTTTCCCACAAACTTCGATCGGAGAAGAATTATAAACTTTTGATGCGATTGATGAGCCATTAGGTGTTGTCACAGCTAACTCAACATCTAATTGTTGAGGTAATACGGTGATACCCTTAGAAAAGTCTTCAGAAATAAAAGAGTTGGTGGATCCAGAATCAAATAAAACATTTGCTACTTTAGAGTGGATAGTAAGTGTACCTTTCACCACATCGTTATCGTAATCCACATCGCTGATAGAAATTGCATGTGACTTTCCTTTGTCTTTAGCCTTAAGAGTTTGTTGACGTCGACCATCATCGTCAACCCTTGGATTTGGGCATTGATTGGCATAATGCCCCATCTCCTTGCACTTGAAACATTGAAGTGCAGTAGGTTCATTCTGTGTATCCCTTCCTTTGTTTGCATCATTAGACATCTTCTTCCCATTATCACGGCATTCAAATGCCTGATGCCCTTCCTTTCCACATTTAAAACATTTACTTGTCCCTTTAAGACAACTCCCTCCATGTTTCTTTCCACAATTTGAGCATAAGGAAAAGCTCATCTTCTTTTCCGTGTGCTCTTTAGATTTTTCTTTGAATTCCATCTTCCTCTTCTTATCAAACCCATGTGACTGATGGGTTACTCCAATCTCCATCTCGACTTTGAGAGCACATCGAATGATTTCCTCGTAGCTATTGAAGTCCCTTATGGCTAACGCCCTTCGAAGACTTGGTTTTAAGCCACTAAAGAATCGATCGATCTTACTCTCAGGTTGGATAATAATACCAGAAGCGTACCTTGCAAGTCTTGTAAAATTTGCTTCATAGGTACCAACAGATTCATCATCCCTTTGCTTCAGTTCAAGAAACTCTTTCTCCATCTTTGTTCGGAGAATACAAGGGAAGTACTTATTGAAAAATAAGTTCTTGAACTCGTCCCATTCCATAGACTCAATTTCATCCCTTTGCCTCGTATTCTTAACAAGATTCCACCATTGATCCGCATCTCCTTCCAAATGATACACTGCTAGGATGACTTTATCATGCTCAAAACATTGACGAACTGAAAATATCTTTTCAGTAGTAATAATCCATTGTTCAGCAACTAATGGATCAGTAGACCCGCTGAAAGAAGGTGGACGCTGCCTCATGATGGATTCAACAGAATGTTGCTCCCTCCTTTGCTCGTTTGGAAATCCTGCATGATTCATAGCTTGAGAAAGTTGTGTGAGCATGGCTACAAGATTTTTGCATTCTAGCTCCCATATCGTTTGGTTGCTCAGGGGGACAATCATTGCATTGCCAATTGCATTCCGCATTAAAACGGTTCCTTCGGGTTCCATCCATTGACTAAAACCAAGAAGAATAGTGTGAGCAACACTAATTATAATAGGAAACCACATAATTCAAGAATAAAATTTTCATGCTTATGGTCTTATCCTAGGTTATTCATGGCCATTTCTAAGATTGTGTTCTATGCTTAGACTTATCCTTAGGGTTATTACTAAGGCTTTCACATCCTAGTTTCCAAAGGTTGACTATACCTTTCCTCTGATACCAACTATAACGACCCATACTTTACATACATTGTTAATACTTCAAAATTGAAGCACACTTATTACAACATATGACAAAACCACAAAGGACCGTATAGGTATAGTGTCTTTAGAAACTGGGAAACATAAACAACTGGTTCATAAATCTTCTACAGTGTCTCCCATTTATTTCATCATATCTAGGGTCCCTTTTAGCATATTCTACTTAATATCCATCTTCCTGACCTGGGGAAAAGAAAACATAAAAGGGTGAGCTCAAATGCTCAGCAAGGGCAAATAAAGGAAATAAAAATCATATCATATCTATTTGAAAATCAAAACCTGCAAAAGAGATCATAATATCTTATCATGGAATAATTCATAGAAGTGAAAATGAGATCCCCATAATCATAACATAAAACTTGAAACTTTGTGGCATGCACACATAATCATGGAAAATCATTTCTTGTTAGTCATGACTCATTGCCAAGACTATCTTAGTGGACAAAGTCCCTTTCTGAACCGAGTCACCCTCGTTCCAGTCCTGTTTCACTAAACCGGTATAACCTACCGTTCCAGCCATGTCTATCTCATGAGATATAAAATCTTTACCCAATGCATTGGAGGGAGATATAGGTCCCACCCATCTTATAATGAATCCTTTCTTATGTGTGCCACATAATCATAAACCATACATCATAGCGTAACCGATGTAATAAAAATGGAATTCTTAAACAACATGACATCATAAAACAATTCATATAATATAAAGGAATTCATAAAAATATTTCCATCACAACATAATCAAATCCATGTAATAATAGGGATAAAAACAGAACCCTTTATTATCTTAGATGGAAAATAATTTTTATAAAACACTTGAACTTCATTCTTGAGGAAAATATCCTTTCTACTTCAAAAATACTTTTCCTTTCTTAACATGTCATACCATTTTAAACTAAAAGAAGTTGATTAAAAATAAACTTGAAAACTTTTAAAGGAAGCTTCTTGGAAATAATGTTTGAAAAATCCATTCTTGCCGTATAAGATAAAAAAAACATTCTTCGTACCTTTGTCGGAAAAGTCAAAAAGTACCTCGTACGTAAAAAACGACAAAAGAATCCTTTCATATTCTTTACTAAAAACTCACCGAAGGGTAAAATTGGATTTAAAATATTGTAAGTGGATGGAAACAATGTTACATATTGAGGGAACATGGATGTGGATGATAAAATACACCCCAGTAAATACTTACGAATAAACAATCTCGGATAAAAATGAGATTGTGATATTTCCCTTACCTTAGGTCCGATTTGCTTTGTTCGTGTCCGAAGCTCCTGTATAATGGTTTAAATAATGTTATTGACTTATTCCAGAATCATAAATATTGATATGATATCATATATGGTCATATTATTACCTTCTTGTTAGTAATATTTCATTGTTACTTGTTACTCGGGTCTTTATAACTTTTTGTTCTTATGCGTGTTTTGTTGAATAAATTCTTATTCTTATCTTTAGGTTATAGATAATTCATTTCCAGAATGGTATTAGTGTAGTATATACCATATTCATTCATTCAATTCATTTATATAATCATTATGAAATGAAGATCATGTAGAACGAGTCGCATCACATCGTGTAGACGGTATTCCGTACGTACGCACGAGTGATGATATCGTTCCTATGATCGTGGAATTGTATTGGAGTATATATATATATATATTATTTAAGTATCAATATTACTTCATAATAATCATATATAGTTACTCATTACACCATTATACCCATCCTTGTAAGGTGATGGTGGAAAATAGATTACACCACGGCGTGGAGACGGTATTCCGTACGTACGCACGCGCGGTGATTTCATTTTTCCGTAGGATGGATAGAAGGTGAATTAGGGTTGTTTCATATTTATAATAACATATCAGTATGTACGTAATACTGATATTATTACTTTATCATGAAACAACTAAAGAAGAAGAAGTTGAAGAAGAAAGAAATTGAAAAGATCGGTAATGGATATTACCTCTTCTTTGGAACGCCTCTTTGAATCCTCCACTTAAAGAACTATGATTGGTCTTTGGAGAAGACCCGGACCTCTAGGATTATTCTAGGGAAGTGGAGAGGAGAAAATGGCAGGGTTTGGCCTAGCTTGAGTGCTCAAATTGGTGTGAGGAGGAGGGGGAGGAGGTGCCCTTTTATAAGGGAGGAGAGGGGCACCTTAGGAATATCTCAAAATATTATTTTATATTAAAGTCAAAATCGGTTTATAATGGTTCCAAAGGGTATTATTTCGAAGCTAAAGTGGGGATGGGTCAAAATCCTATCAACCAATAGGATTTAAACAAGTTTAGGGTATTATGTTAACCTTATCAATTAGATTTAACTCTAAGTTAATTAATTTAACTTTTACCGTGTCTTTTTGTTTTCTTTCACTATATGGTTAATACACTTACTATAACATGCCAAACGAACCCCAAATTGTTTATTATTAATATATATATATCCTTATCTAAGTCATTTGGCCGAACCTTAGATTTTTAGGAATAAAATAACAATTAATAATATAATATTTGATTTAAAAACTATTTTGTGTCAATTTTGACACTATTTGATATATGATTTTTGTGAAAGTCATAACAGAATTATATGTTCGAACCATGTTGATTAAATCAACACTAATATATCATAGTAACCTAGAAAATTAGTGGAATTCATAAAAAGTCTTACATTACATTTATTTTGGTATTTATATTATCAATTATGTCAATATTTCATTAATAAGATAATTACTGCATCATCTTTGTGTCATAAATAAATTACATTATTTGATGTCTAAAAATTACAAATAAAATACCATCATTGAGTAAATCCTTTTAGATTTCTAATGAATATTTACAATCTAATTTATCTTATGTATAACCCCATATTAAAAATGATTTACTTATTAAACTTTGATTTTAACTACTTTAACCCTTCTTTAAATAAATTAATAATAAATGTCCTAATCTAATCCAAGTGGGACTAAATGGTCATATTGTATCCCTAAGTTTGTTTTTGGTCGAATTACACTTGTCCAATAGATTTAGGACATGTGTTAGGGTAATATTAATATCATATTTACCCTTAGTTACCCTATTTACTATTAACCGCGGTAAAAAAATGTAAAAAGTTACTATTCACCAAAAATTATTTTTATCTCATTGAACAACATTTTACTTACTGATATCAACCGTGTTTGTCGGATTTTCGAAATTCCATTCACAGAAGCGGTAAAATTAAGTTTTATGCAAAATTCAGTTTTTAACCTACCACTTAGTGGTTTCACTATTCATCAAAAATTGAAAGTTTTCAGAAAAATACCAAAATTTCACCCTAGGCTAATTTCGATATTATGAGTCCAAAAATGAAGTCCATTTTGAGAAATAAAATTTATAAAATTTCAAAAAGTGGTTTTTACTATTCACAACGGCTAGTTTTAATAGCATATTGTTGTTTAGTGAAACTCGGTATTGCGTACGATGCGAGCTATCGAGGAAGGCCGCGATTGCGTGTAAAGCAAGCCAAGCAAGTGTTGTGTAGAAAAAGATTCCTTTGATGATTTATATAACATAAAAGTCTCAGGTGTTACAAGAACCCTCTTACACAATAGGTGGTAAATCATTGACATTGATAGTACCCCATCTCACATAAATTAGTGTTTTTATCAGTATTCTATAACGAGTAATCATCTATAATGTGAATGTAAAAATTAGAACATAATTTTTCATGTCCTAAATATTCTGTGGTATTACACAAACGATTCCCTAAGAGTATACCCATTACCCAATGTATAACCCTCATATCTCTAACAAAAGTATCATCCCTACACATTAGTCACATTAATCATAAATATACCAAAACATAACAATTTTTATATGGAATAATTAATACCATAAAATATATATCATAAATGAAATTGGTAATGGATATATAACACAAAAAATAATATATCCTAAAAAGATATCCATATTAAAACACTTAAATTAAAGAACTATTCTTAGACACAAAAAAGGTTTATATATGGTAAGTGATGTGACATTCTAACTCATGAAGCATAAAGGAACGAAAATATCATAAAAATAAAATAGCAATCACATCAATGGTAAATAAGATGTATGGTACACATGATTTGGGAAATCAAATGACCACCCACCTACCTGAGTCAAACATTGTTATATCATTTCTATTATGTCACATTTTAATGTTAAAAGGGAAGAAGAAAACATGTACTCTAATACCATTTTTTAATGCCCAACTAGAACCATTAGGTATTTATCAGAGGGTCCCATGACCTCATGCATGCCTCTCCATATATAAGATTCGGGTGGCTAAAAGTGAGGTTCTATGTCTAATAGTGGGGAGACTATACCCTTGGAATAATTTCATCACACAAATAATAAATAGTATAATAGTATTATAGATAACTATAGTAACATGTTGAAACTAAAAGATAGCATAAATCTTACACAATAATGATATAAATAGGACCACAAGGTGGAAATAAAATGTTGTTTACAGGAAGTACATAAATAAATAAATAAATACTATGGTGTCCCTAAAAGTGTCTATCTTGGTCTACCAAAAATGTTATGAACATATACTCAGCCATTTCTATAGACCACTTTCTCTTACTCGGATCCATAATCATGGATTATTCTTGCATATTAAAATACATTTTTGGGCGTGAGTTATAAAACCTAATATGAAACCAAAAATTATATGTTAAAAATTTCTCTACTATATAAAGGCTATATTACATGATATTAGTGACTAAATAATATCCTTAACATGAATACTACATGTACCGAGTGGTCGTGAGTTAACAAAACCACCATAGACCCACAGTCACACCCACTTCATCTATAGGCATATAAGACAAAAATAATATTTCATAATTGAGTAATAATAAGACAATTGGATAGAAAACACATATTCTCATGGTCTCAAGGAATATAGTTAGACAAATAAACTAGATTTTCATATGTCATCTCTATCACATGTCAAGCTTCAAGGATTTGGCACCTTGTCTATACCTCGTGCAAAGCCTCCATATTGTTATTACCCTATTTTGATACGTCATGTCAGGACCTCATACCATCATTCCCACACAATATTATTAGGTGCAAGTTTATCATCATCACATGTTTGGTTCCCTCCCACTCCAAGGAAAAAACATCACAGCAAGTCCTCGTATATCAAATTCCAATAACAACATTTAGGTCAAGGTAACACACATAACATGGTACAATATAAAAATAAATCATAAAAAATCATCATGATAATTTTATATCAACACATTAGAATATTTTTTCATAACAAACATGATAAAAAGATACTCTAGAAATGATCATGGAATCAAATATTTTAACACATCAGAAAATAAAAACAAAAACCCACATATAATCATTATTAATCACTGTTTACATGGTTTTCCAGCTAAATTATAAAAAAGAAAAATATTTAAACAAAATACTGAATTGGTAAGGAACATCCCACCTCAAGGTATTCAACATGTCTGTCAATATTCATTAAGGGTTTCTTCACCTGAATCTTTTTTTCACACTAATAAAAATTCCACAAACACAAAGGACTCATGGAACTAGTTCCATGGAAAATACATTGGATTTAGAGTAATGATATATGAAACTTTCCAAATTATATGAAATTTTTTTATACTTATATGATCATCCTCAATGAAATTATTCATATATTTTTGGAAGAATGAATTATCATAACTCCTTGAATGATGATAATGAAACAATGCTCCCAATAATACCCTCGGATAAAATATGGTGAATGAAATGAAATTTTAGTAAAGTGGAATATATAATATTGTATAATAGTGGATATAATAGCTTATAAAGCATATAAATTTTATAGAACAAGACCAGAGAAGTGTAGGAATAACTAATGTAGCATAAAAATATTTATAATTCTACCACCACTTTGTGAAATGGAACAATGTTTTTTAGAAATGCATTGAGTAGTGATATGTTGTGATTTATTTAGAATCAATTTAGAATGGATTCAAATTTACAAAACTTATGAATTATATTAAATTCATTATTAAATTGAAAATAGAGATTTTTATATGTAGGGAATCATCAGGGATCCAATCAATATGAAACCATCCATTTATTACACCCTCATAAAATTCAAAACTAATTACCTGGATTAATATAATAATATTCATTAAAAGTTTAAACGTTCGATGACCAAATACTAGTCATGGGTTCTATAATTGATGTTAAGAAGACTCTACATCATGTTCTATCTAACCATGACACAAACTCCCCAGAAAACCCTATTTTGAAAATTCTATGGAATAACCTATACTGATCGACATCATCAATGTTCATCCAATTCCTCTATGATGTGGCTTCAATTCCACAACACTGCTATGGGAAACTACCTCCACTATGGCATGGTGAAACTGATTTTTTCATAATTTTCCCCAATCACAAATTTATGTTTCCCAAATCTATAATACTTTACCTATTATGGATCAACTAAAACACTCAAAAGAGACTATGTAAAAAGGACCATTAAATATTTGAATAACATATTGAGGATAATATAATTTAAAGGGACCATTTCATAATATTTCATTATATGTTGTGTACTTCATATAATAAATTTTAAATTATTCCATTAATACAATAGGAAAAAGAATTTTCTATTTTCTCATCAAATTAATGAGTTATGGGAAACATTTATACTGAATATTTCAATCTCATTACCATTTAGTAAATTTTTAAAATAACTATATATATTTTTAATGAGAAAAAAAGAAAAATAATTATCATTAAAATTGTGATTTATTTCTGCATCAGATGATAACACCACCTAGATATCCTCCCATGAAAAATAACCCCTAAGAGATGACTCGCCTGAATTGTATCCACCATGGTATTCGTGAAATTTAAATAATCTGTTTTGAAATTGAGAGATGAGAGGGTTGGGGTTTGGCTTATAATGTATCTAATAAAAATCCATTCATGGTCTTTAATACCACTATAATTATGATGAGATATAATATAGGCTTACAAATAGTTATATAAAGAGGAATCAATTTCAATTAAAAGATAATCATTTTAAGCCGAACAAAACATATAGAATTTTGACTAGTAGTAATGAAAATTATATAATTTAAATCATGTTGTGATATTTCAATATGAATAGAAAATTAATATAATATTACCAAAGTTTATAAGACTCTATGATTGGAATTATTTTCATTATACAATTTATTATATTCTTAAATTTATCAGTGGTCTCAAAATTCATCAAATGAACAAATATAATTCGAAATGCAAAAACACAATAGTAGTCATGTGTGTTTTTTATTTCAAACTCAAGAACAATGCCATAATTAAATTAATACTATAAAAATACTATGTATTTAATGAATCCCAATTATCATATGAAAAAATAACACAAAGAAAGTGATGGAAATCAAAACATTAAATTCTTTAATCATAGTTCCCATACCCCACACTTTGATTTATAAAAATCATCAATGAAAATACAAAGATATTAAGAAGATTCCAAAAATTCCTAATTATGATAGAAAATAAATAAATACAAATTAGAGAGATAATATGGGTTCATATTCCTTATCTATGGATTGATTTGTATTAGTGTGAGTCCCCATTTATTTGATTTTACTAATCTTTAATTTGTCACATGTGATTTTATTCAATCCAATTTTTACAAATAAGAAAAAAAAATTCATCAAATTTCATAAAAAATTTAATATCATAACTGAAATAAATTGTAATAGTGAGAAAAATTAGTTAGTTCTTACATAAACACCTCACGTGGTGTTTTATTTTATTCCATAAATAACTAAAAATTAATTGAATTATATCAAATCCATTGGAGGAAGAAAATTCATTAACATAAATAACCAACTCTTTATGGTTTATAAGGTATTAAATAACCTCTTCTTATGTTACCATAATTAAAATTTCTTATTTTCCACATTCCCAGGACATATGACTGTAAAATAATATAATGTGGAATCATGTTTTATAGTCTACACTCATTGAATTTAGATTGTTATATATGTGAAATTGTTTATATTTATTCGTTCATTAAATAATATGAAATATAAATTTATACATTCTTCCTTCAAATACGAAAACGTTTTCCTATATGGGAGCATCTTCAACGGATTGAACTAGTAGGGTCTGTTTGGTAATTTTAATAAAAAAAAATTCATCTTGTAAATGAATATCCACAAATATAAATATAAATGAATTATAAGAAAATATATATCCCTCATTTTCTTCAATAATAACTTTTTTCTTATAGTGAAATAGTACAAAAAAGAATTTTGAGTACCATTAGTAGACATTCCAGCCAATCGTAAAACATGGAAATCCCCACTTTGTGTTCATCTTGATCAACTATTATGTAAAACAATAGGAATCATAATTCATTCAAATAAAATATTAGGAGTATCAATTTTTGAATAAATTAAATAGAATGTGAAGATAATAAACTCAACAGATTGGTTGTCTACATTTATTAGTTTACCTACAATTATTTTTTCATCCTTGAGATTCCTGGTCTTTTAGTATTAATAGTTATGCGGGTGGGAAAATAATGCTTGGCCTTAGCATCTTAGATCACCTCTTCATCAATAATAGTGAAAACAATTTATCATGTTCTTTTAAAAATATGTAGACTCTTTTAAATTATTATAATAGTTCAATAAGACCATAGAACATAGAACATCATACTAAGGAACTAAGTCTTCTTTAATCTCTGATGTAACACTCTAAACACCCCCTCCCAACTAGTAGTCCTTTAAACGCTTCTGATCATTCATGAATGTAATTACATTATATCATGAATGTCATACGGTGAGATCAAAAAATATTTTTTGAAACCTGTTAGTTATATGATAAATCATTTTAATATTTAATATTATTCAAAAAATAGATAGTAATATTTATTATCAAAAATATATGTAATTTTAAAATAAAAAAGGTAATAGTTTTTAAAAAAAATATTATATGATTTAGAATAAAAAAATAATTCAAAAATTATATAATTTAACTATTAAAACATTATTTTCAATTTTAATTTCATCTGATCAAAATTATCTTATGATAAATTTTTGAACATTTTCTGAAAAGTACAATTATTAATTGAATAGTGAAAAATGATTATTTTTATTGAAGGTTTTACATTATCTTATATTATATAAAAAATAAAATTATATTTTGGATTAGTTTTAAAATTTAATTACTTCATATTTTTAAAAGTAATCAATTATGGTGTTTTAAATGAATATTATACTTCAATTTAGAATAAAAACATGTTTACACTTAAAATGGATTATTTTAAAAGTGTTATTAATTGTGTTTTGATGTATAAATTTTAAATAAATTTCTTCCACATATGTGTTGTAAATATTTAAAAATATATACCATATATTTAATCAAGAGATAAAAATTTTGTTTATAGGTCCCTTTTATTTTTGCCCAATGTGAATAGTAAACTTAATAATTTATGTTACCACGGTAAAGGGTAAAATAATTTAATTAAAATTACTATAAAATTAAAAAAACCATAACACAGGAATTTATTTTACTATACTTGTAATTTCCATCTATAATAATCCGAAATTATAATATACATTATTTTGATTCCATTTGGTCCTGATTTTGACCACTATAATATTTAAGTGAATGTAATACCAGAAATTTCACACAATTCCTTTTAATAAATAAAGTATTTTTAGCATGGGAATAAATAGATGATATGTTCATTTAAAAATAGTAATTTTAAATATAAATTTTTATTTTCAAGTTAATTTTCTTAAATAAATTTTTTTAAATATATAATTACCTTAATATTATACGCAATACCAATACAGTAATTATTCAATTTTTCAAAAAAATAAAATAAATGTTTTTAAAATTATAAAAATTTATATTATTTGAGTGAATCCTTATAATAAATTATTTTTTAAATAAAAATAGATTATTATATAAGTTTCAGGCATTTTATTCTAATTTCATTGTTTTCTAACAGTTTTAAAATCCATATTAATTGAATAGTTTCAAAAATGTCCTTAATGCTATTTATGATAAATATTATATTATTAAAATATTTATAATTAATAAAAAAAATTATTTTCATCCAATTTAATGGGATATGGTTTATGTCAATCATGATGGTCTATTTATGGGATTTTTCATTTTATTGTAACTATATTATCCCCTTAAGAGAAAAAAACATTAACATCATTTTAACTGTTAAATAGGAGAAAATATTGAGTTAAAATAAGAACAAATATGCTAAAAATGTGATCTAAACTTGTCAAAATTTTATTTTATGTGTATATTTTGACTCATAATAACCTTATATTTTAATTTTATCAATTTTTTCTAATTAAAAATCAATATTAATTTATGATAATTTAATATTTTAAAAAAATTATATGAGTTCCCTTCCCCTGTCTTATAAAAGTGAACATCTTCTTATAATTTCATCACACATAATAAGAAACATTTTTTCAGATATGACATTCCAAAAAACCTTCCATATATTCTTATCCAAATTATAGATTAATTTTTTTTTATCAAAAAACCTACTTAAGAGAGATTTTGGTGTGAACTTTATGTGGTTTCCCAAGCAAGGGTTATTAACCATATTCAAAAATTATTTTTATATCTTAGACCACCTAATTAAATTAATTCTTCACCAAGACGATATAAAAAAATAAACATATCCCCCATAATGTCATTTTTTTATGTTGATGGAGTAACCAATATGAATCTCAAACCTCAATCAAATGAGAATGGAACCATCGTCTATGTGCGTGGTAGACTACCATCATGAGCCATTGTAATTTTTCCATACCAACAAATTATTGATGGTGAAATTATTGATTTCATATATATATATATATACATATAATAGTCCTGAAATATTTATCATTCTGAAAATATAATATATTATTTACTTTTATATCTTTGCATTCACAGAAAAATTTTAACGTTGTTCATCTATACGTGTGGACTACCACCTTCACAAAGCGATGTTATTTAATTTCCATCACCACATAACATTGATTATATTTCTAATTATATTTAAATAAGTAATATGTTATTTATTATATTATTATCATTCAATATGTATAAAATAATACTTTGATTTTTCTGATATTATCATGGTAGATATGAAATTTTATTCATGAATATGTATGCATTACTATTTTAATGATTATGTAATAGTTGATTTTTCATAACCATCATTCATAATTATTTTTAACATTAAATTTTAATTATAAAAATGATAAATTTATCATTATTATTATTCTATATATTATTAGATAACGGTGTCTTTGACCATAGTCAAGCTACCTAATTCATTTAGACATGAGAACTAAATGTCATCAAAACAACCAAAGTGAAATTGATTGATTAAATAATTTAATATAGAATATTAAGTGATAAAAAATTAATAATAAACTTGGAAAAATATCTTTAGAAGTAAATTAATTAAAATATTTTTATTATTCAGGATGATAGATAACTTACATGGAATGTTAGACTCAATGTAAAGGTGTTTCCTTTAAATGACCTCTTTTAAATTATCCTTTCCATCTATTTTTCATCCTTGTACATGTTTTTAAATTATTTTATTTATTTTTCTTGTATAGAAATAAATGAATTATAAAGTAAATTTTATTTCAATATTATATTATATCAATGGTTGTAAAAATTAATCATTTTACAGAATGTTTTGATTTTTTGTACAAAAGATAAAAAGAATGTTGTATTTTAACAAGTACAACAACAATTAATACTCACACTATCATAACCAATATTTTATATTTTACATCCATTAAAATATTACATGTTTTATTTGATGTAAAATTCTCCGTCACATATATTGTGTATTTATGGTTTGAAAATGGGTTTTATAATGGGACATGTATTTGAATATCCAGATATGATTTTTATGGTTGAAAAGAATATTTTTATGTTTTGATTGATAAAAATATAAGATTTCATGTTTTATGATTATGTTATAGTTAATGATAATCAATTATGACGAAGGGTGGTCCCATTATAAACCATGTATGGGTGGTTTCATTATTATCTAAAGATAGTGGATTCATTATTAACTAAGGATGGTTGGTTTTATTATAATCTAAGTATGGGATGATCTTCTATAGTAATCCAACGTGTTGGGTATAAATTTTGACTGTATTGGTTATTCAATTTGAATGGTTGATATGAAAAATTATTTCTCATGTAACCTACATGTTTAATTAATTGTTATATGGGTTATTAATTTTTTTTATAATTTCTCAAGGTTAAATAATGATCTTATTTTTAAAGAAAAATATATACTACTTTTATGGGTGAAATTTATTGCTTTGTGGAAATATTATGTTAGTTCTCAAGATTGTAAGTAATATTTTATGAGTTATATTTTTACATTTAATTTTTTTATTTATTTCATTATAAAATTAATTATGAAGAGAATGTGATTTTTGGGGTAATAAAATGTTTATTACAAACCAAAATTTCATTTTTGAAAAGAAAAATATTTATATATATTCATAGAATAAAAATTTGTTTATTAATTTTTGTATCCCATACTATGAGTTTTGTGCTCATCCCATGATTTAAATTTCTTTTTAAAGGATTGTAAGGGTGAATTGTGAAAAGATTGAGGTCATGATAAAAATTATATAATGCATCATAAAAAGAGAACATATTATATATTAAATGTTTTTATATGGAAATATAGAAACTAATTATATGTTCTGAATTTGTAATATTTTGGTTTGTAAATTTCGATTTATAAACTAATTGTCAAAAACTATTACATGAAAAGATCCTCCGAAATGCAAGAAAAAAAATTCTTAACTAAAAACTGAAGATTATATTTGATTAAGGCTAATCCCTTATACATATTCCATCATTTATTTATTTTAGAAAATAGGAACTGTATATCATAAAGTTTGAGGAAAATGAATGAGCATCATGGACCCCAAATATTGGTTCTTGTGATGCAGGGACGTTCCATTCCCTGTAATGAAAAATAAAATTCTATAAAACCCAGAATGTAGCTATAGAATATTCCAATAATTAACTAACTATGATTCAAAAAAAATATTTCCAAATTAAAAGAAATTATTAAATTTTGTTAATTTATGAAATCATGAGGTAATGAATGTTCAGAGAGAGGTAGATTTGTTCAGGAATGTTATTATTTAAAATGAATTTATTAAAACAAAAATATATTAATGAAAGAGAGTGAAATCTCATTTCAACTGAAAGTTTCCATAATTATCTATCTATTTTGTTATAATTTAATTAATAATGAAGTCAAAACCATTTTTCTTATTTCCATCCTATACAAAAATTTTAATATATTTTTCACTATTATAGATTTCATTGGAACACAAAATATCACCTCCTCTATTATTTTTTATAATGAATATGGAACTCTTATATACATTCCACCAACCTTCTGCCACCTTCATCATTCATTTCACATTCAATGAAACCTTATATTTAATCAAATACAAATAATGTTATGAATATAATGGAAAAATGTTTTTTAAAGGTTGTAATGAAATAATTATTATACAATGAATGTTGGATAAATTGCACAAAATTCCAAGGAAACCCCTACTGCCCCATCACCATATAACAAAAAAATTAATTAATTAGAGTCAATATTCAAGAAACCTTGAACAACCACAAGATATTCACATTATCATGTAAGTATCTCATCCTCATAGAAATTGATAGTTCACTAGAAAAAAATTGAAAAAATATGGATCAGAATATAATAAATATTTTATGAACACCAAATTAATTTGAAATTATTATAGATCTAAGTACTAATTGGAATCTAAGAATACTCCCCCCAGTGGGGAATACCTTGTATAGGGGCTCGCAGTATATTTATAAATAGTACTCCCCCAAATAACCTAACTATGTCTTAGTCCATAAAATCAGTTCCCATAGAATATTCTATTAACTTATGTAGGTAACCATATGGAATAATCGATAGAAATTGATTCAGTTCCATGTTATTCGACATACATGAACCAATACCATAGTATGCCTAAGTCAAATTTGAGAAGAATTATAGGATAGATTTATTTATAGTAAAGATTTCATGTAAATTCATTTCTAAATATAGGGAATATATTGTAAATTTGGATATTGGATGAAATAGATGACCACACATTTACTTATGTATTGTAGTTTTAATGCCATTCCTGTATTATACTATGGAATCATAATCCCACATGAAGGTAGCATGTGCATGGAAAGGAATGATGGGGAACACATATATATCTTCAGATACAACTTATATAACTCTTGATGTTGAATAATCTTTTGACATGAACAAAATTTTATTCAATTACTAGTTATTTTTCATAATATTACAATACAAATTATTATTTGGGTACAAAATTTAATATGAAATTAGTTACAAATAATGTGTTTCAGCTTACACATATAATGGAGATTTTTGGTCTACTAGACATGAGTTTCACACATTTTACATTAATATATTTTGAGGCCTATGAAATATGTGGTAATTTTGAAATGAGTGTATCACATGTTTTACATTAATTAATATGACACAATTCCGTTGCATTTAATATTACCATGTGTATTAACTGGATCATATAGATATTATTCATAGACTACATAGTATGTTTTCAAATCCTATGTATGGATATGTTATATTTGGTCATAGATCATTTAAATATTCTTCTACAGTGACATAGAGTGGTCAATGATTCCTTTGAATCTATTGTTCTATGATAGTTATTTGGAAATAGTGAAATTCATGTCATTGATGATCCTCATTCAAGGATGTATGGATTATGTATCATATTTCTATATGAGTTTCATTCCAATCGAGTTAATATGACATTAAGACTCTACTAAAAGAAAAATATCGATACAATTTATAAAATCAAAAATTAATTATACACTAGTATGGGATTGGATGTTAATCCTATATTTAGGTATATTTTTATTAGTTAAATACACTAATTAGTTATATGCACATTTTAATCTTTCAAGAAACATTTGTTATTCCCTTTTATTTCATATAAATAAACATTTCTATATAAAAATTATCAAACACATATAAATCATTATTTTCATTATTTTATATAATTGAAAAATTTAAAATAAATTAATTTTAAAATATTACAACATTTATAGACTAATTCACGTTTATTCTATATACTGGTAAGAAATAATAAATAAGTAGATGGACGTTCAATTATGGCGATATTTTTAATAAATAATATAATTAAAATGAAAATATTAATCCCTCATCGATAACCATTTGGGTTAGTTTCTTGATTTTTTTTGTTTGTTCATCCTTATGTGGGATTATACCTATTTTCTAAAATGTATATTCAATTTAATGTTTTTATTTATTTTATTTTACTAGTATGTTATGCAATATTACATCATTTTACATGATATAACATGCATCATCAATGTAACATCCCCGGTAAATAAAGAATAAAACATTTTCATATTTATTAATATTTGTGAATTAAATACTAATTTTTCATTAAATGGGTTTCTCTGTTCAATAGTGAACCCGATACGCAACAAAGAGTTTCGTTGAAATCTTACGTTGCACACTAGTAATAAAAAAATATTATTTTAAATGGTAGTTAACACGTAGTCGTTGTATTGCCAGGAATGAATAGAAATAACTAAAATATGATTATATATGTTTGTTAAATGTTTTTACATTTATCCAATAAAGGATAAAGGCTTAAAATACGAAAAGAATTCAATTTTAAGCATATATACGCTAATTTTCACAAAAGGTCCACTTATCGCCTTTTGATAGAGAACCCTATTTAAATATAGTATTGGTCACTATTATAAATTCTTTTGGACCAAATAAAATTCTTCTTTAGAATCGGGACATCAAAATTTACTTTTTTTAAATTTTTGGTATTTTTCCGATAAAGTTTATTTTTTAATGAATATTGAAAAATGTTGTATTTTAATTCAAAACCTCCTTTTAATCTAATTTATTTATATTATTATATTATCTTTTTAATTGGGTTTAACATGAAATTAGAATATATTTTTATAATTTAATCCAATAGTGGTCGTTGGAGTTAATTTCAGTTTGAAATTGGACTTAAACTAGTGTCAATATTTTGATATATATTGTTTCATAAAAAACGCTATTTGTTCTAACAGTGGGAATTAATTATTAAATTAATTAATGTAACTTATATGTTTTAAATTTTTTAAAATAGACATGATTTTGTAATTCTGAATATCAAATATAGCTTAGGGTGAAGTTTTGGTATTTTTCTGAAAAACATCAATTTTCGATGAATAGTGAAACCATTAAGTGGTACTTAATAAAAACTGATTTTTCGTTTAAATGAAAATTTACCACCTCTGTGTTTTGAATTTCAAAAATAAGAAATACATGGTTGTCATTAGAAAGTAAAATGTGGTTCAATGGGATTAAAATAATTTTTTTTGTGAATAGTAACTTTAAAGTTTTTAATCGCGATTAGAGGTAATTAGTATAATTTAAGGTAAAAATAATTTTTTAATAATATGGAATGACCTTGATACATGTACTACCCTAATTGTATGTGTCATGTCCTACCAATACATTCCATTGGTCAACTTGGGGACCCCATCGAGACACTTTGGTAGGAAAATACATTAATAACTTTTTATTTAATGTTAAAATTAAAATGTCACAAATATGTGTTATTTTACTAAGAAAATTTATATGGGGTTATACAAGTCATATTTTTTACTATAAATATTCATTATAAAGATAAAAATATTTCCTAAATCCTGATATTTTTTATAATTTTTAGACATTAAATAAATTAAATTATTTATGACCCAATGATGATGCAGCGATTACCTCTTCATTTAACGATTTAAATAAAATGAAAAGATAATGTAAAATATAAGAGCTAGACATGTCAAAAACATATTTTATGGGTGGATTTCGAACTGTTATTACCTTATCCTTGAAATATATAATTTTGGGACCTTTAAAATCTGAAAAATCATTTTATAATAAAGTAACCTTTTATAACTTTCCAAGAGTGCCCCTCCTCTCCTCTTATAAAAGGCCCCCACCTCTACCACATTACCCACACCTCTCAAGACATTGAATTGGCCAAACCCTGCCTATTTTGTCTCTCCAAATACCTCTCTTACTCTTAGAAGCCTCACTTTGGGCAGAAGTCTTCCCAAGGAAGCCTTTGGGATCAAATCAAAAAGTGTTACCCAATTTGAAGGTAGTGTCTTATCTTGTGTTTTATGTTTTATTTTGCTTCTCCAACCCCCAAAACTCTTTTTATTCTTTTCTTTTGTAATAAAACCAGAATCTTCATTATACTAGGATGTTTTTATGTGATTTATTAGAGCTACACCTACACAAACCTTCATCTAATGGTTAAAAAACATAATCTTTATGTGGTTGGCGATTTTCTGCCTCACGAAACGATGATTGTTCAATCTTCTTTTAAAAACATTCATGGATGACATTAAAATGTAAATATATTTATATATGATAGATATTATGTTTATGTTTTTATTATGCTTCTGTATTTTTCATTTGTGGTATACCTTTATTGTTTCCATTGCGGGTAAACACGATATTTTCATTTTAGGAAGTGCGGACTACCGCCCCCTCAAAGTGATCTGATTCATTAATGCCATATGTGGGAAGTATAAAGGATGTAGTTAATGTTATTATATATTATGTTATACTGGAATTATTATATACCCTTATATCATTATAATTTCACTCCATTAAATACGAAATAGAGATGAAAGTAGCGTTCATGCGTACGTACGGCTTACCGTCTCCATGAATGGTGCATTTCATTTCTTACCTCTAAATGTTATATACTAATATAAATACATGTATATGCTGGATATATATAATATATATGATATCCCAATCATGAATATCATTCTGGATATAATGATAATTTGACCACATAAACAACATGTAAATGTAAGAAGTCCATTTCTGACTTATGAACCAGATATCGAAAAAACGAACATTATTTACATAAATGTTTACATAATGTTTATAACGTGGTAGTAAATGATATAAATGGAATAATGAACTTGAAAAAGGTTCTTAATAAAGTATAAATTAACTCAAGTTTATTATTTAGGAAATTAAAGAGCAATCGAGTCATGTCGGACACGAGGTAAGGGACATCGTCTCAATCACCACTCATTCAGGCATATTTTGTTTTATGCACAACTTTCTTTTATACGATGTATAAAACCCTTTGAGTTTTACACTTATTCAAAAGGAATTATTTTATATTCGATGTGTTTTACTAATCAAAAAAAGGAATGTTTTTTGTCGTATGTATGCGGCGACAACGACTTCTCCACCATCGTGACCATTATTTGAGTTTCGGCTTCCTCTATAAGTCATAACCTAACTTTTTTAAAAAATGAAAAATAAATACCATGTAATAATTTTCTTTTATTTTTTTATTGAAAATGGTTTTCATCATGTTTTTATTATATCAATTTGTTGTAATGATATCTTGTGATTGAAATGTGGAAATTTTATGTTTCCTTTATGCATGTTTTATGTGATATGATTATGTTATGGTTCTTGGAAATTGTTATGAAGATGGGTGGTTCCATGACAAAAACTAAGGGCGGGTGAGCCCGATATAGCTCTCCAATGCATTGGGTAACACGAAGGAGATAAAATTTAAGGTTTCTCCGAAGAGATTTAGGGAATGTACTGTGATGGGTATTCCAAACGTAACCATGAGGGTTACTCCCTACGTAAGAATGTTATGAATGCCTCAAGATACCTTTATGTCTTATGTTTTCTATGATTTATTCATGATTTGATGAGGTACGTTAAAATGATTATGTTTTATGAGTAATGTATGATTTCATACATGGACTAATGTTTTCATTTCGTACTTTTATATACCTTACTTAGCATTTTATGCTCACCCCAAGTTTTTTTGAAATTTTTTTCACAGGACATAATGTGGAATAGGGTCAAGGATGGGATCAAAGAAAAATCCATGCTTTCTTAAACATGGAACTAGACATGTTTCTTTTTAAGAGTTTGTATTTTATGGGAACTTAGTAGAAGTGTCTACATTGTAATATTTTGAGATGTAATATTTATTGTCTAATTCTCTAAAACTCTAAACCTGAAATGATACTCAATGGGAATTATTCATTTAATTCAAAATTAAGTATTGATTAAGTTCGGGGCCATATAATAAAAGTGAAATTCCATTGGGTTTGTCATACTAGTTTTATTGTTTTGTTAGATTTCATTGGGAAAAAGCTAATAGTAATAATGGCATGCCATTAGTGCTAGTGTGGGACCCTAATTTTTATGTAGTAATGATTATAATGTTTAATATCTTCCATAGGTAACTCTATTTATTTTTGGATGAGTTTCATGGCATCTACAGCTTCCTTGGGACATACATGAGTAAACATATGTGGTATTTGTGTGATTTTCTCCAATTATTATTCTATTTCTGTGTTACATTCTGTTTTTATGTTATTCCAATGTAGCTTTACTATCCATGGATAGGATATGGAAGTTCAATATTGTTGTTTTTCTATAAGAATGTTGAGTTACTTCTTAGTGATGTTTCCCTATTCTAAATTTGTGATTGATTGATTGATCATATACCCATAGAGGTTGTTTAATTTTTTTACGAACTCCTAAAAGAGTATCAACACCTATAAGAAATAAAATCAACGATATCATTCGGACCTAGAGTACATAATAGGGTTATTGAGATGTCAAGAAGACTGGTTGTGATGGAATTGGTTAAAGCTAGTTATATCATGTCACATTGACATATTATACCTATAGAATGGTAGGTAGAGATATTTTTCATATTGGGTGATATGTATGAGATATGTATTGAATTATTATTATTGTTTTTTATAAAAATATATTTGTAATGATTCTACCTAACCCTTCATTTGATGTGGGAGGTATGTATGTGTAATGGGATACAGAATAAGTCTACAACCCAAGTGAGGCGGTGGTGATATGTGATGTGGTATGGGATGTGGTATGAGTTGTTACCGCGACTAAGAGGGAAGATGTATTTAATGTTCTATAAAACATGTTATCATACCTCATTTTGTTGTATAGGGTAAAGGAATATGATGTTTTATGTGATGTGATGTGAGACAATATCATTAACTAATTTTTATCCATAAAATATATGATATTAGATAATGAATAGCTTATATACCCTACCCGGAGATGGAGGGTATTAGTTGAGACTCAATTACAAGTCATTTACATAAGTGGTGGGTGGTACATATTTTTTATATTATAGGGAAAATTCTCTTTCCTACTTCATCCACTTCAAGTGGGATCTAGTTTCATGGATTCCTAGTTAACACATGATAACCTGATGAATTTTCTTTCATGTTAATTTTTTTATTATTTTTACAATGGTTATGTTACATGGTAATTACATGTTCTATCCTTGGGGTTTTATTCACAAAAAATTGATCTTTGCATCACTCAATTTATTGAGGTATGAAGTGTAATTTTACATGGCTATTGGACTCACCCTCTAGAAAAGTGCATGAAATGGGGTTTGCTTAATATGTGTAGGCCACCATGTTTACTTTCTAGTCCAGGATTTGTTTTTGAGATATATTCATATTTTGGGTCTAATAGTATGTTAAGGATTGATGATTTATTATGATCGGATCATTTTACTATGTTCATAGGACATTTTTTATTTCATAAGTTTTTTCTATATGTATCATCCACTCTGGACACTGCTTATATATTTGATGACTATTATGCATATATGCAACTACTTATACTTTTCTATGATGTAATGAATCACATAGATTGTTTATTTCTAAATGTTTTAGAATGTGGGGTCCCTTGTAGATCATGATTTGTGTTTATTGGATTTCTATCTTCTTCTATACTGATAATTAATTTAAAATTTTTGTTAGAATCATGAACCAACCATTTATTTATATTGAGGTTATAGTCTCTATAATTTTTTTGGTCTCTATCTACATGTTTAATACCTATATCAAATTATTAGCTACACATGTGGTCCTATGGAGAACCCATTTTAAGTATCTTTACAGTGAAAAATGGGGTGTTACAAAAAACAAACAATACCTTCATTATATAAATCATTTATCATGTTATATTTTTAATCATAACCCATAGACCATATTAATATTTCCACACAACTATCATTGAAGGCATTAACAACATTTCCAGCTAATACACTAGTCACACAATAATTAATGACATACTCAATCAATCTACCAATATAATTATATTTTTCAAATTTCATATCATTTATTAATAATCACAACACATTAAACTAATTTAGTTAAAATAAAAAAATAGAAACTATTTAATTCATATAATCCACCATCCCTATCCCATATAACCCACCATTTATTAATGATACCCCATAACAATTTAATTTTCTATATATAACAATATTCATATCTTTAATAAATAAATAAATATATATATATAGTCTAATAAATATAACCACATCCTCATTTATAAAATCATTATTTCATTTCATTATACTTCCCCATCACACGAGACTATGACGCCCAATCTGAAAAATTTCATTTTTTCCCCACATCATCCAAAAAATGGAAAAAAATTATTAAATTGATAGTTATATAAGAATTTTAAATTAATCTTATGAAATTCAACAATACAGTATCACCATAATAAAAAACTAAACATCATATTAATTAACTACTTCCTCGATACATTATAACATATTCACATCTACTTCCATCTACTAAAAGAAAATGAAATCGAAAAAACATTATCATAAATGAAACATGTATATAACTCATACTAAACCAAAATATAACACTCCTAACTATTTGGTATATCATATTTAATTATCGCCATTACAACCATTTACACAATGAACCATACCCATCTCAATTATACATTTCAATCATTAAAAATAAAGAAAACATTCTAGATAACATTTATTGAATAAAATAGTTAATAGTTTAGGGACTATTGGATGATCTAAAATTGATCAAACATCAATTTTTTGAAATGAATAATTTAACATACATATATATTATCATACTTAAATCAATCATCTATTACTGGGGACCACCCAAAAGTTATCACATGAACTTGATAAGAGTGAATTATTTAATGAAATAAAAAATATAATGAATGGAATCATATATAATGATGGTTTTATATCATTTTTTTCGAAAAAATATGGATCCACCACATGAATTAAATCTATAATGTAAGATATTATCACGAATATAAGGTTGTAATTAAGGGGTACAAAATAAATGAGATTAAATTTTTCCCTTGAATTTTAATTTAATTTTTTCTTGGACTAAAAAATGATTTGGTTCTTTAAAACAAATTGAGGTTTTATTCTACCCATTACTTGATATTTTGAAACATCATCAATAATTTCTCTTAATGAAAAATGGGTTTGAGTAAGAACATTATTTTTAACTATAAAATAATATATTTTTCACTATCTTCCCCTAACACTATCAGTAAACAAAAAAATTATTGTTCTATAAACCGTGTTATTTTTTTCCAAGATGGATTCCATGATTTTTTTCCCTTATTGAAAAAATAACACCTATAAAATATATTTTTAAACCAAAACACTCAAAAAATATATTAAACCAACCATGTTATAATGGATAAACCATTATGTGATTTCATCCTTGAAATGGACAATGTCAAATCCAATAACCCTCCTAAAAAACCATTTTTGTTTCACCATGAGTGGTTTATAAATAAAAATGATTCTAGGAACAATGGGAAACCAATAGTAAACCAAATCATAATTTATGAATATCCTAGAAAAATAAATTCTTTGTTTATAGTTAAACACTATACTAACTTCCACTGATATTAACACCATGTAAGTCATAATGTATAGAACCATGAAATTTTGGACATGTAGAGGATACATATTATAAGATTCATTTTATATGATTCAAACTGTTGGATCCAAATTTTGATCAGTTAAGAGAATTATTTAGTAGTTTTCTTTTGATTAAAGTCTTATTCCTTTGTCTCTTGTATAAATGGTAAAACTATTTATCATATAAATCAATAGGGTCAGTTAAAATAATTTGACGAATATTTAGAAATCACTATCAAAATATATGATAATGTATTAATAATATAGATTTAATAGGTAAAGAGTGTTGAATGTGGATAATATAATAGAGTAATAGAATGTTTCATGAATAATTCTCCTTTGGAACCTCATTAAAGATAAAATGCATCTTGACCCATTAACATTCCAATTATTTTTTTGATAATTTTTAAATTTATCAAATATGATAAATGTCAGAATCAACATTTTCTATCTATCATTTGATAAAATGTCCAAATAAAAAATTATTTTATGTAAATAATACTGTTTATGAGTAAGTGTCCTTAAGAGATGGCATAGGTTTTCTATAGTAATAAATTTCATTGTTTGATAATATTTTTCATATTCACGAAATGAAATATATTTTAAAAATATGAAAACTTATTAAAAATGATAGGCATATTCAAACATGTTGACAGAAAATATTACAAACATACAAAACACACAATTATACACAAAAAACATAGGTGTATTATAATAAACAAATAGATAGAATGATATATTGATAATATGATGCACTTATATATACAACAATATATGCATGTATACATAGATAGATAAATGTATTGATATACATTCAAATACACATAAATACATTGTTATTGAGACACTCTATAATTGTACTCCTGGATCTAGTGTGAAAAACTAATACATTACATATGGGATTTCATAAAAATTGAATAAAATCAAATATGAGAACCAAAAATTATAATATAAAAACAATTATTTAGTAACTAATATACCCAATACCTTTTAGGATTAATTTTTTATAGAATTTATGAAAAATTTAAAAAAAACATATCTTTCTGATCAAGTGGACATTTATCCTCAAAAACTAGGAATTCCCTATTTTATAATAATTATTTAATAACTCCAACAATATTTTCTACCCAAAATAACATTATATTAATATCATAATAATACTCTTCTTTATAACATAATAAAATACAAAATAAAGTCGGGTGATCACAAACAAACATTAACGTTAAAAATTAGTTATGGAAATCTATGATCATAAATTTCCATAAGATAAATACTTGGATATGAGAAGATAATAAAATATCATTTAAAGTTCCTAATATAATTATATAAAACAAACATATATCATAAATCTTGAATTATGACATAATGACTTTGAAATATTATAATAGAAGGGATACAAACATTAATATGCATTATCAAAACATTTTAAACATTTGCAACCTTAATCAAGTCTATTGATAATGTTGTATATTTATAAATATTTAACTTTTAATTGAGATTTGAATATAATAAATAATTAAACACATTGTTTTGTGAACATACAAAAAATTTACACACATTAGTTGTTTCTGTAATAATAATGCTAATGTATAGATTTATGATCATAAAAATAATTTACCCACATGATTTGTGAGGATGGAAATAAATTCCACAAAAAAGTTGTAATCATAAAAATAATATAAAAAATGTAAATAATTATCTCAGGAGACATAAAATATTACACAATGTATTAGAGGTCAATAAAAAACCCAATAATAACATAAAAATAATCCATACATATGTCTTCCCCATGAACATGAGAACATTATTTTATCCATCATATCATAGTCTATGACACTAAACATTCATGGTGAGGGGAAAAAATTTATTTCCCCCCCCCAATGGTGTAGTAGTAGGAAAACCAAAGTCATCTCGCAATAGTTTTGTTTTTCATTAATTGTCATGAATTTAAAATTAAATTAATGAACTATACATTGAATGACTAGATTGAAAAGGACTTTGTTTTTGAAGACCATTTTAGAGAAAAGTGGAAAGGTTTTAGGATTGGCCTCCCTCTTGTAATGAAATCACGGAGCTTTTTAAATTAAATAATTTTTAAATTAATATATTTAATGAATATATTAATAATCATTTATCCTTTTCCACCTTTGATTAAAAATTGATTCATAGTGAGGCAAATCCACCAATTTTTTATTGTTTAGTGTTTTCTCTTTCAAAAGTATATAAGGAATAGTGGTCACCACTAGATCTCCTATAAACATTCACCTTATGATTGTTGTGGCATAATTTTCTAGATTAGCCCACAATGTCTTCCCTATGTGTTTAGAAATCACTAAATTATTATCTTCAGTACAATTGATCACCCAATTGGTGTGGTCCAATACCGGAATAAAAAAATTAAATTTCATTAATAAAATAAAATTGAAAATTATTATATTTGAAATAATATACAATTATAACCTAATAAAATTACGAAATCACAAATTAAAACCCATTTAATAATCCAAAATATACTAATGAATTTTTTTAATACTTGGACTCAAGAATTACAATAGGTAACCTCCCATTTTACATAACATAGAAAAGGTTTACCCCTTCATTAAAAAAGTAAAATAAATTAGTAGATGAAGAAAAGGACATAATGAAAGTATAAATAATATTAATCCATGGTAACAGAGTCATCAGTAGCAGCATCCTATCTTCTATACTTCAGGTTATCCACCCCCTCCTAAATAAGTAGAATGCCATATCCTTTTATAGGATGTGACAATTGACTTCATTATTTTTCATATCTACCATAGATCATCAAAATACACATTTATATTTTTAATTTTAAAAATACCCCTATGATCCATGTTTTTATTTTTAAAAACACCTAAATAATATGGGTGCTTAATGTTGCACCATGGATTAAGATCTACGATGGATGTCTCTTTGGGTGTTTCATTTATTTGAATCACCAGATGGATTTGGCACTCTATGTGGTATTAACACACTTTGTTTATGGACATGTTTGTCACGTAATGTAAGAAAGAGTGTGTTGGGGTGGTAATGGTGAGTAGTGGTGTCTTCATCTAACATAATTTTTTCTTTACTGTTTTTTGGAGGAGATTGGTATCCACAAGCCATAAGCATTCATCGGTGTCCATTGGGGGAAACCGATCACTGATGGATCAAGATTCACTGTCAGTTCAATGGTGGCTCTAGAGTCACCATTTTAACAAAAGTAGCTCGCGATTCATGATTATCTCAATGATAGCTCACAAGTCACTACTAAAGAAACATTTGTTAGCGAGTTACCATCATCTCCACAATGTATCATTAGATACTGTAGCACTTAGGATTACATTGGTCATCTCTGTGGATTTTTTCAATGGAATTTGTCTAGTTTAAAATATATAAGTCACAAAAGAGTTTCATAACAGACTTATAATGTCCATAAATCCCTCTATATAGATAGTGGAAATTCATATTAGAGGCATATCATTAATTCCACTTATATTCACAGTTGTTAGAGGTGATTATGATGATTGTTTAAGGTCTTGGAGGTGATCCCTAGTCTTTTTTGTGTTTTGAAACTGGGGAATATACTTGATCTTAGCTTATAGGGGATCGAACATGGTGATACTGCTGATATCAGTAGGCAGGTCACAACTTTGAGCTATGGGGATTAGCAAATAAATCTGTTTTAGGAACAAGGATGATTAAAATTTTGGGATATCATCATTCCTCTTAATAAATAAACTGTAATCCCAAAATAGTTCATCCCACATCAAAATGGTGATGTGGGGTCAAGATGGTTTAAAATAAATATCACGGATACCAAACTACAATGAAGTCATATGGGGGGTGGAGTACCCTTGCATTTTATGGTGAACCGCCTCGTTCCATCAACGTTCTCCTCCCACCGCTTTAGAGAGTATCTCTATGTTCTTGTGTTTTTATTTTTACAATATCTTCCCATGGATTCACATGTGTGGTACCTACACAATTCTGATCCCCCCATGCATCTTTAAATAATGTGGGGACTCTCTTGACTAGCATGGACGATTGCCCCTTAAGGGCTAACAGAGAGGCAAGCTGGCCTTATAAAATGGGCCAACTCGACCATATTGTAATATTTTTATTAACTCCAAAAAAATATTTTGAAACACCTAATTTAATATAAATTATAAAACATAATTAAATTAAAAATATAAAATTTCAAACATTCCCATAAATTTTATAAATACAAAAAAAATTATTTATTTGATTTGAGAAAATAGATCACTAAAAATAATATTCTAGAATCATTTCAAACCATTATTTTAAATTCCACAATATTAATTAAAACATTATATTTCATGGAAATTATTTATTGAAATTCGATTTAAATAATTTAGATATTGATTGAAAATATAAATGGAATATCAGTGTTTCAAATATCGACACATATAAAATATATATGTACTCATGAATAAAATATCAAAATTGAACATTATAGCGAACCAATGTTACCATTATTCAAATATCAATGCTATAAAATACAAGAACATTCAATGTTATACAAAATTTTCAAATTGCACATAAAATATCAATCCAATTTTTCATTTTTTGATGAATCTATCAATTTAAGTATTCTACATTATCAATTTTGAAAATTATGGATGTTATTCATTAATCCATTCATGATTTATAATTCATTATTTGTAAATATTAAAATTCAAGATTCACCTCAAATTTGAATGCATTCACTCACTACTAATGATTAAATTCACGTAGATTTTTACTCTTATAACAAGGCTATAATCATTCTCCATAAGAATTTAAAGTGACTAATTTATCCACATTGTAAATAAAAAATACATATAAATTCATTCTGGATTTCATTGATGGTTAAAATTACTCTAAGGCTAAAGGTTGGTATCAATGGATATTTTAATATTTTATCCTATAAGAGTAGGTTAATCTATGAATTTATAAACAAATATATATGATGTAAAATTGTTATAAAATCCCTCCTTTGTATTTTAACAACTCTAATGTTCCCCTAGCACAAAAGTGGGCATCATCAAAATTTGGTATAATTAATGACTTGTGCACCCTATTAAATAACTTTCTACTTTTACAAACCTTTTTTATTTTTCAAAGTACATTTTAATTTTTTATATTTTTAAAATTCTAGTCTTATAATAAGTCTCACATACACCACCTAACCATATATGATAAAAATCACTAATCCAGTTATGGTGTTTTTTTATTTCTCTATGCCACAAGCCATTATTTTAAATTTTTTATTATTATGGTCATTTTATTTTCCTTTTCTTAGGAGGGGAAAACAATAAATAGTAAAATGAATGAATTATCAACCATTATCATTACCTAATGTATAACTGCAACCCATATTTCTTATATTGTTAATAATCCCCTTTTTCCTGGATCCATTCACCCCCACACTTAACTTAAATATATCATTAAAATACAAATATGAAGATATGAATAGATAAAAATGGATTGTAAATTACATCATTTATAAAAAATTCATTCATGGTCTCTATGGTATAATCATGGATTGAAATAAAGGTGGTAATTTAAGGATAAAGGCTATTCAAAATATTCCTTAGAAATTTTGTATGTGTATTTGTACAATCATAGCATTGATAATATCAAATTCAAGTTCCAGAAGGTTTCATGTCCCCAGAACATTTAAGAAATATGATAAAGATAAAATATGAAGTAGTTTGTTTAGAAAATATCATTGTAATGTGAAATTTGATATTGGAAATTCCCTCAAAGAATGAATAATAATAAAAAATAAATTCACATATATTTTAAAATTTCAATGAATAAAAATGGTTGGGAAATTTCATTTACATGAATCAACTAATTTCCTTAAATAGAGATTCCAAATATTAATATCGATGTTCTATTTTAGTCATCCAATTATCCATTTTATTCAATCAATCACATTAATATTAAAAAAAAATAGGGTATCATAGGATTCCAACGAATGTAATATCTCTTACATAAGTCAAGTAAATCATATATTCATGTGTCGAATGTAATTTAGATTTTAACATAGCTGCTGGAATTTATAGTTCATAGCGATTTTCATAAAAAAATGTAACAAGTTGAAGACATAAAGAATGATAGAATAAAATCTATGTTCCCATGTAGATTTTTATTAATGATGATCTATTTTCATTAAGTTTTCTATTGAAACCGTCATTGTGGTTCTATAAAATAACTCATAACAGTGTAAGAACTATTTCAACAAAGCATCAGTAATCATTGGGAGAGGTGATAAAAACATAAATCCTAGGAAAAATAGTAAAAATTGGATTTCCTCCCTAAAGATCCATTTCATAATATCATTGGATCATCCGAACCTCATGGGAAGATGTTAGCATATTGGTTATAGAGTTTTGAGATCCTCCACCAATTTTTATGGTACATTCCAAAGGATTTTATTCAGCCTCTATCCATTGATGGTGAATGGTTTTCATTACTCTTATATTTTAAAATAAATTTAACCAAAGGGATAGACATTAGTAACTATAAAATCTCCTTCATACCAGGAATAATGCTTACCTAGAATTAACATTATTCTGATATTTTATATTAGGACTAGGCCTCCAGTTTGAAAGGCCATTTGATGGATTATATTTTCATGTTCCAATTTGGTTCTTTAAAATTAAATTCTTGAGTTTCTGAAAGCCTCTCATATGATTTCTTCCAGTTTTTATAAGTGAATCTTTCTATATTTCTTATAACATATCAAATCCCCATTCACCTGTTTTACAACCTAATAGTCTTAGTGTTTATTTTCCACCAATAGATAGAATATTTTTCAACAAAATAGTCTTATATGGTCTCATTCTTCTAGTTGTCTTTTATGATGTATTGTATAACCACGGTTTTTTTTAAAGAATCAATATCCAATCCTTCTATTTATTGTTAACTGTTTTCTATAAAATTCCTTGGAACTCTTGGTTAGACACTCAATTTTGGTAATTATTTTGAGGATTGTATGGTATATATGTCTTATGATGAAAAAAATAATTTATAAGAAAAACCTCCATCTTACTATTGAAAAAATGAGTCCCTTGTAAAATATCGATGGCTCTTGGTACTCCAGACAAACAATGTATATTAGTCTTGAAAAAATAAAAAATAAACTAGGCATCATTAGTCTGGGTAACCATAGGATCCTCTAATTTAGAGACATAATTTATCTTAATTAAATGTACGAATTCTAAAAATACATAGGAAGTTGTTTCATAAAATCAATTCCATATATGTCAATTATTTCACAAAAAAAATATTGAGTTTTTGAGTAAACTCCTTACTTTTTAATATATTTCCAAAATATTAACACATATCAAATATTTTCAAGAATAATGATAATATTTAAATATGTTTGGACAAGAAATTCTAGATTGAAGCACTTTTATGGCCATTTTATGAGGTCCAATGTGGCCTTTGCAGGCATATTTATGAAAAAATTCTGATAAATTTTCAATTTAAATTTCTTGTAATAATCTCCTTAAAACTAGATCATTACATATTTTCCACAGAAAAGGTTCTTCCTAAATATAAAATATATCATCACCCTTATGATTTTCATTTAATGATATATAAGGTCTGATGATACCCAATAAGTGGCCAAATAATTCCCCAAATCATCATACCAATGTACATCACCTTAAACTATGTAGAATTTTCTAGTAGGTATGTGATCATTGAGATGTCTCATCTTTGGGATGTTTGTTTCAGTAGTTTTTGAGAGTATACAGAGTTGATCTTCAACATAGTATTTACTTCCCTTCATGTTCATTATCTATAGGTTGAATTCTTAATGAGTGGTATCCATATCACTATCCTTGAATTAGAATCATCCTTATTTAGAATGTATATACTTACTGCATGATAATAAAATATAATTACATTAGTTCATAGTAAATAAGATTTAAATTTTCGAACTTAAATAGAAAAGAATGGAATTATTTTTTAATTGTTTCGTAATTGAGCAGAGTTTCATCCAATTTTCACGAGGCATATATTCTGACTTTTGGTATTCCTTCAATTATTTAGGAGAGGACTAATCTTATAGTTTGGATGGGTGTATCATACAAAAACACAATGGGGTACCCAATCTCTGGGTTTATAATTTGTTGGGTAATCATATTTTCCTTCATCTCAAAAAATTACTCCTTATAATAATCATTAAAAACAAATTCATCTTATTTTAAAAGTATCCATGAAAGGGTTAGAGAAATATTACTAATGTTCTTGATGAATATTTTATAAAATGGAACATGACACAAAAATGATCTAATATGTCTAAAATAGGTGGGATATGTTAAATAATTAATCACATCATCTTTGTACATATCCACCTCAATGCCATTTTTATAAATGATATGACTTATACTACCCCTTTTACAACAATAAAGTGAAACTTCTCAAATTTGAAAACAATATTTGTCACTAATATGGTTCTCAAAAATATTTCAATGTAACCTAAGAATTAATAAAAAATGTTTCAAAAAATTGTAATGTCTTCCAAAAATTCTTCTAGTAATTCGTCCTTGTGATCTAAGAAAAAACATTCCATACACTACTAAAATATTCATGGAGCCTTATATAATCCATACGGGATCCTTTTGTGTCAAATTATAATAAAGGGTAGGTGAATTTAGTATTATATTGATATTATAGGGAAAGGGGTATCAGGGAATAACTAGATAATCCATCCATGAAATAGTAATGTGTCTTATCTACCAACCATTCTAGAATTTCATCTATTAATGGGATGGGAATGTAATAGTTTTGGGAGACTCTATTTGGTTCCCTGTAGTCAATGAATACCCTCAAACAATTTATACTATCATAGTGATTAATTCTTTATTCATTTTTTCACTATTTTAAAACTAGTTTTCATGGTAACCACATAAATGGGGTTGACCCATTATGAGTCAAAAAATTTATTATATTATGTCGGATTCCAAAAGTTTTTCCATCTATTTTTTTAAAAAATTCATTATGGTCATGTGCAGTATCCTATGAGGTTGTCTAATAGGTCTATTATCTCCCTCCTGAAAAATTATATTGGAAAATAACATGGTTTTAATTCCAAATATTCCTCAAAGGATCCATCCTATGGCTGGAAAGTTTATTTTCAAAAGGGCAATTAATATTTTTACCTGTACTGGGACTGGTTCCTAGCCATGGACACTATATGTTTTTCTCCATCCAAAAGATAATATATTTTAAGTCATAAGTGAGATATTTTACTTCTAGGATTGTTTTTTATTCCTTATATTATATTGAATTCAAATTTCATAATAAAAAATCAAGAATTTAAAAAGAAAAGGGTATCATATCAGGTCTCTCCAAAAAATTATCAAAAAATTAAGATATTAATTCATTCTAAAAACATTCAGATTTTAAGTATTCATTTATTCAATGGATTTCTTTTTAGAAATGTTATCTCCCAAGGCTTAAAATTCTCTCTCCATACCTGATTCTTCCCTAGGATCAAGATTTTCTTTGTGGCCAATATCAGAGAGTGACCAATTATTTGAAGGTTTCTTATTGGAGTAAAGAACATTTAAGTACATCTTACTATCTATGTGAAACATTTTTATGATTCCTTAATTTACATTAATAATCATACTTTCCATCATTGGGAAAGGCCTTACATATTCTAATTATTCTAGGAAAAATTGGAATTGCATCAGATATTGTTATTTGATCTCCTTGACACCAATTTTTATGATCATTCTCAGACTTTTCCTAGGGTTGGTATGGTATGAGCTAGAAGTTTTCTTTGGTTATTAGAGACTATGCCCATGAGATTATAAAATGTATTTGAAAAATCCTTTTTTTATAATATGATCCAGTTTATCTATTCTTTTCCGTCATTTCCCTAGTGGTTCTCTAGATGAGGGTTAACCTATAGTTTTTTCTAAAAAGGTTGTGGTTGGTAGAAATGTTATTTGTATTTATTATTTTATAGTGCTTGGATAGGGGGTGTATTCTAACATTGTTTCTTGAATGAGGGTCTAGTATAACATTTATGACCTCCATATCTTAGTGGGGCATTCATATCCCACCATGTTTGCCTATATTAAAATTGTATTGGTTGGAATGCTACAACATAGTTGTCCATACCATATATGTATGCACATAGATATGTGATGTGATGGATTGATAGACATAAATAGAATACCTAAAGTGGGTCAGGTTATTTCATCACTTATATTACTACCATATGTTTTAAAAATATTATCAATTGTTCCTGATTTGATTCAAATAATGATAATGATTCTAAATATTTTTCCTCATAGATTCCTTAGAATATTACCCCTCTTGTTCCAAATTGTTTTGAATTAAGATCAATATTCTTAATTAGAATCGAAGCATACATGAGGTATTTATCTGTCATGGAACCTTGAAATGATTCATCAAATTGTTTTCTCTTATTTTCTAGTAGCCCATCATAGAATAAGACTAATAAGTGAGGATCATACACATATTTTTGATGTTATTATTCCCAAATCTGTCTGAATCGTTTCCAATTTTCATTGTGGGTCTCGCCAGTGACTTGTTTGATGGCATAGATCTCTTTCTTAATCATGGTGGTTCATGAGGCTAGGAAGAATATCAGCATGAAACTTATTTATAGATTTTATCAGTCATTGATATCCTAATGTTTTAGGTTGTAAAATCATTCTATATAAGCTCATTCCAAAGAAATGGGAAATTCCCTCTAATTGACTTGTTCCTCTTGCACTCCTCTTGATTGGAGGCTTGAATAAACATAGATGTGAACTTTTGGATGTTCTAGTTTAGGTATTCTCATATAAGGACTTGAAGCATGGTTAATAAATAAATCATTTTTACTCATAATTCAAAGTCATTTTTTAGGAACGGTAATTTGTTAATTTTGATTGGAAAATTGTGGGGTGAAAAGGTCACTTAGGTCCAATTATGGGTTAATTTCAATGTCTATTGGATAATATATAGAACATTATGTTCCTCATGATTCTTTTTATATTGATATTTTCAAATTTATTTTCATGTTTATGAATCTTGGTCCTACCCATAAATGTCATCTCTATCTTAGGGTCCTAATATAATATATCCTTATATGTGGTCCTAATCATGCATGATTTATTGGTTTTATTTAACACTTACTCTCCCAAAAGGTTCCAGGTTTTGAAACCACCCAGTTTTATAGAGTGGAAGAAGATAATTGTTTCCCCCAATGGGTGTAGTTGTATGAAGAGCCTAAGTCATCTACCCAGAGCAGTGTTTCAAATCAATATTTAATGAATATGAATGTAAATTAAAGAAGTATAATTTTTAGTGACTTCTTAGCATAATATATAGTTTGTGATGATCTATTTAGAAAAATTTTATTGGGTTTCAGGTTTGTTTTCCCACTTTTAATGATATCATGTCCTTTTTGAAATTGAATTTTTTGTTTTAATTAATTAATATAAAAATATATTAACAATATTTTATGCTTTTGCATATTTCATTAAAATTGATTGATAGTGAGACTAATTCATAAAATTTAAAGGGTTATACAATGAACCATCTAATATATGAAAGTCATAATGGTATTACCATGATTACCTAGGCAAATTCCAAATCATAAACTGATTTCCCTATGTATTGGGATTATCCTACTATGTCTTCCTTGCGTGTTTAGTAAACACTAAAAAATTTCCTTCCTTAGACTGGATCACCAAATCGGTGTGGTCCAAAACAAGAATAAGTGGACTATGTTCCTATAATAAATTTTATTAATGTACTGATTTGTAATAAAATACAATCCTATTCTATTAAAATTTTGAATCCTTAAATTAAAATCCCTTTAATAATCCAAAAAAGAATGAATAATTTTGTTTAAACTTGAAATCAAGCATTATAAAAGGTCACATCTCCTTTACCCAATAATAGAATATTTCCACCACTCCATTAACATTTAATAAATAAGGATAGATTAGGTAGAATAAATAATTAAAGGATAAATAATATTTTGCATTGTGAACAGAGTACCTAGTAGTAGTAGTGGTCCTCTCTCATTTGGGTTCTCCAGCCTCCCCATTAGTGGGACGGATTCTCATTTTATACGTAGGGTGTAATTACTTCATCCATCTCCATATTTCACTTGGATCAGAAATATACACATGAATATTTTTAAATATAAAAATATTCAATGAACCAGGGGTTGAGTCTTGGAAACACACAAATAATTTAGGTGTTTAATGTTGCATTGGGGGTTAGGATCTATGGGGGAAGTCCCTTCAATGGATTCATAGATTTTCATGGCTGGAGGGATGTGGAAATCTACGTAATTTTGTCATTTTGCTTTCATGGATGAGGTTTTGGATGAATGATGTTAGGATCCTGGTCATGTAGAACTGGAAGGCAACATGCGATTCATCAAACCTTATCTGACCATCAAAATGGAAGGATATGTCGACTACGTTTTTATGGTGGTGATAAAATCAATTAGGGTTTTATGTTGCCTAAAATAGAGATACTTTATTTAGTAGTAATGGTGTATGATGGCCTCTTCCAGCGGTGTTAACTGCTCAATAGTGGCGCACAAGTCATCATTGTCTCAAAAATGGTTGCTAGTCACGAATGGATCAATGGTGGATCAAAAGGAACCTATTTATCAATGGTGGATTTAAAGTCATCAGTAGACCAAAATTGTATCATGAGTCACTATTCTACCAATTGTGGCTCACAAGTCCCCATCGGCTCAATGGTGGCCCACTAGTCACTATTGTATCCATCGTAGCTCACGAGTCACAATCAACTCAATGATGTCTCATGAGAATCGATGGCTCTTGACATGTTAGGGAAACTCTTCGAGGAATTTTTCCATGGAAATGGTCTAGAATATAAAAACATTTATGAAATAGTGGCATAGTGTATTAATGTTTTCCCTAAAACACTCTGTACGGTGGGTGGTAATGGATATCCGCATCTGCTTCTCCAATCCTCCATCCTTAACAGTGGTCATAGGGGCTTATCGGCATCATTCTGAGGTCAGGAGGTAATCCATAATTTTTTTGGGTGACTAAAGTGGGGATTAATCTCCACATGATCTTATAAGAAATCACGCATTCTGATCCGGGTGATGATAGGGGAGGCTGGTGACATAGAGTAGTACAAAGTAGTGCAGAGTAGTGAAGGAATCAATCCAAAATATAGTGACCCAAAAAATAGTTTCATGGAATTTTCTCCTTATAAAATTAAAAGTGACCTAAAAATATAATGCCACACATTTAAATGGTGATGTGGAGTCATTATTATTTAAAATAAATCTCAGGGCTCCCCAGGATCAATGAATCTATACGGGTGTTGAAGGACTATTACCCACCCCCATGCACCATCCAATTCCATCGACACTCTCCTTTGTCTATCGCATGGAGTCCACCCATGCAATAGAGT
Organism: Viscum album; assembly: GCA_963277665.1. Lineage (NCBI taxonomy): Eukaryota > Viridiplantae > Streptophyta > Magnoliopsida > Santalales > Viscaceae > Viscum > Viscum album. Next base: position 1,073,027,333 of record OY728164.1, read on the forward strand.
ATTTAGTTGTGAAAAATATTCCCAATGATTCATCATTGTAGGCCCTACATGTTCTTGATCCTCCATTAAACTCTTACTCGAGTGGGACCTCCTAGGGCTGGCCTGATCAAAAAAATTACATTGGCATCCTAAGAGGTGGGATGTCCTTGGTTGATAGAATAGAATGGAATCAGAATAATTTTTCTGTTATCTAATAGAAAAATTAGTTTTAAACACATCATGTAATAATCCAACAAAAAAAATAATTAAATTCCACATACCTCAAGTCAAACATTCCCTTTAAAATTAGGAATCCACAAAATATTCACTTATAAATTTTAAAAAATAAATCACTAAAAACAATCATCCAAATTCATTTCAAAACATTATTCCAAATTTCCCATTTTTATAAAAACAGTATAATTCATGTTCATTATTTATATAAATTGTTTTAAAATATTTTGAAAATTGATAAATAATATTCATGGATTATTAGTGTGTCACGCATCCATGTGGAAGAAAACCCGATTCATGAAAAAATAAACATAACATAATAAAAATCCATCTAGAGATAGAAGGATGATTGTATCATCATAAATAATAAAATATATTGATAGAGATAAAAACATTTTTATAAGAATAAAATAATATATATTTGAAAAAATAAGTAGAAAACTTCATTTGTTTTGATGATATTTATATTAAATAAAATATTCAATGAAAATGGGAATAAAATTTACATTGGAAGAACATGATAACATGAAGAGGAATAATCATTAAGAAAAATTGTCTCATAAGTAGGGAAAATAATTCAAGTAGAATAATTAAAAATATGATTCTTTTTCACACTAGTATAATGAATATAAAAATGTTACTTAAAAAGGATAAATATAATTATTTAAATTTTTTAAATGAATTTGAATGATAATATAACATGTTATTAATAAATTATTTATTTATATTTATGATGATACATGAAACAATAAAATAAATATGTATATAGATATAAAATATTCCCTTCCATAAAGAAGAGATAAGGTCGACTCCACTTGTGAACATCTTTTTGGCTGAATTGTGATATAAAAAAATGTTAAATTGTGATAATACAAGAAATAACCGGATAAGAAGAGAATATATAAGGTTCTAAATATAAATAGTATATAGTTTCCTCAAATATGAATTTCGACCTAAATAACATCAAATTCAAAGTGGGATTAGAAAATAATCCCTCGCGACATTGGTAACATTTTATTAAAATGAAAATTGATGGAATGTAAAAGGAAATATTATATTATATTAATAAAATTATAATCATGTTATAATATGTCAAAATCGAACCATATATATTATAATTGATTCATAATACCAAACAATTATCAATGATGGAAATTTGAGATGAGAAACCATCCTCAGACTTATTATTGTTTAAAATCATTCTGAAATCTGGTATCATACCTTTTGGATTATTAATAAAATATAAATGAAAATTTTTCATATTTATTTTAATTAATTTTTTTTTATTATAAAATTTTACCAATATATTAGATTTTTACTATTTAAATTCATTTTCATCCTTCAAAAATTCTATTTTCCATAAATTCTTATGATTTTTTGTTACGGTTCTTACTAATTTTACATAGGTTCATAATATATTGAATATTAATAAATATGTTTTTAATGGTTTTTATATATTAATATATTATTATTGTCATTTTAAGTAACATATGAGGACGGTTCATACAAAACACTTAAAAATATCATATTATAGTGAAAATTAATTTCACCAATGAATTGAATTTATTATGGAATATACCAATGATTATTACAACTCTACGATTACAAATAAAAATGTAAATTATTAAATATTTTAATCATATAACTTGTATTTATGTTTTCATGGACATTCAATACAATGTCATTATAACAATATTCGTCTAGGTGGTAAAACTGACCCAAGGAAGAACACGTTATATCAAATGAATTAGTAGAAACATGTTATTTAATGTTTTAAAAAAAAATTCATATAATATTATTGATTTTAAAACATTTATTAAAGAAATAAATTAGATTTAATAATATTTGGAAGATGGAGGTCAGTGAAAAGAAGGGTAAGAGGTTGTTGCTTACTACGATGAACTTATATATCCTCGAAGAAACATTATTTATTATGTTGCATTTGGAAATCCTATTGAGAGCCTTGGGAATAAACTTATTAATGGATTCCTAAGAAATGAATATATGGTAGATTTTATAGAGACAATTATTCATTATATGTTTCTTAGAATGTGCAGTGGAGTGGTTCTTTTATATGTGATAGGGTTTGAATTTTTTTATATACATATTTTTTATAATACGAAGGGAATGTGATATTCATGTCATGGAGATCAAAATTTGAAAATTATTGGAAGTAATATTATTAGAGAACTAAATATTTACCCTAAAAAAAATTATTAATATTTTTTGGTGTTATTTTAGTATCAGGTCCCTTGGTTTGGCCATTTTAACTTTTTTAGCCTTTATTGAGGTGACTAATATTTCTCATTGCAATGTAATTTTTTTACAAAACATTTATCATGTTACTAAAGATAAAATTATAATTTCTAATATTAAAAAAATATTTATTCAACTTATAAAGGATAAAAATATAAATATTAATTAAATTATGTCGAACATACAAAATTATTTAAAAAATATGAAGTTTTAACAGAAAAAATAAAATGATACTTATTTCACCCAAAAATTTAGATAACTAGTATTTCCAATGATATTTACATATTTCTGAATAAAAATGAGGGTCATATTACTTTCAAATCATGAAAAAAGAAGAATAACATCCTGTAATTTATTAATTAATTAAAAAGTACAAATAATAGTGTATATTCTATATTATATAAATTAGGATCCAAAATTAAAATAATAGGATTTAAAATTCAATGTATTATTTTTTTTCAATATATTAATCCACATGTAAATTTTTTTAATAGGGTTTATACATTTTTATGTCATATTCAAATAAAAATTTTGTTATAAAATTCACAGTATTTGTAAGAACAATATTATTTTTATTCAATAAAAAATCATCATTTTTAGAAAAATCTAAAAAAATAACTATAGGCTAAATTTGAAATGGTGACTCTATAAATAATGTTACAGTTCGAATATTAAAATTATATAATTTAATAATATTTTTTTTTAAAAATACCATACTTTACATTGAAAAATAGTAACTCTTTTCTAAAATAAAAACACATATTTTAGTTTCATAGCGTAAATAATAATTTATATTAATAAATATAATTTTAAATCAATATAATTAACATAAATATAAAAGTATATAATATACAATAATTTGGTAATTTATTATAGGTAAAAATTAAAATAATGTTATGGAAATATATTTTACTATTAAACAAAACAAATTTAACATGATGAAGTAGACATTATAATTATAAATGTACAATATATATAATATTCATTATATAATATATTTTTAGACATAGTATAAAAAAAGATAAATTTATAAATTAAAATTTATAAATATTTATAAATAAGAAATGTTATTTATTATTAAAAATACCCACGTTGTGTCATTTTTACAAAAAAAATGTAGTTTAGTGCCTTTATTCATTATTGTGAGTGAATAGTGCTACGAAAAATATAAATATTTAAATTTGAATTAATAATAAAATCATAGGGTGTTACAGCTAAATTGATAAATAGATTGATATGTGGATCATTGAATGATTCAATTAGTCAAAAATGGATATATAGAGGTTAATATATGAGGAGAAAGAAAAAGAAATCAAAAATTTGAAAGATACAAATATATATGTGATAAACTAATAAAAAAATGAACCAAAATGTTGAAACATGTAATGATGGAAAACATTTTTTAGACATGTGGATAATAAAAAAATATTGATTGAATGTCCTATTAGTGAATATATAGGAATCCTAAAAAATATCATTATCAATATAAATGTAGGTTGATATATTAATAGGTAGACATTGTTACCAATAGATATATTGTTAGACAGATAGATAGGCTGACATACTGATAAAGATAATTCGTGAACTGAATAATAAATGGCTGATTAATATGAAGATAAATATAAAAATTTAAAGTAGGCATGAAATTAATAGATAAATGAATAGAAATTCATATATAATTATTCAAATATGTTTATACAAAAAAACTAAAGAAAGAAAAAAATTAGAATAAAGAAGCATAGTGATATCTATGGAGGCAGACAAATACAGATGCACAAAACACATAAAAAATATAGATCAATAGAACAATATATTTATAGATTAATATATACAAATGAAAACCCATGTATTAGTTCTATTACACACATAATATAAATATATATATAGATAGAAATATAAATAAATGCATAGCATGATAGAAAATAAATGAATGAATAGATATATAGTTGAACTAGTTGACTGATTAATGGATAGAATAAGCGGGGTAGACTGATCCATTAATATAAATATATATATATATATACAAACATATAAAACATATAAAACATATAAATAATTATATAAAATAATAAAATATATAAATAGATAAAATGATAGACAGATGTATCGATATATTCACATAAAGATAAATTAAAAAAACTAATGTACACTGAAGTATATCAAAATTTATTGATATATAGAGGGAAATATTGATGAAAATCCAAAAGAAAAAGAAAAAGAAAAAATTACTAATAATATATAGATATAAAAATAATCATAGAGTGAAATGAACTTATGCACAAATGGAAAATAGATAGAAATATATATAGATTAATAGAGACATAGAATAAAGAAAAATTAGATCATATATATAAATAAGAAATTATAAGATATATTAACAAGATAATAAATTATAATAAATATTAAAAGACATTTATAAATATTCACAATCATAAATAAGGTCAAATTGGATGAATTTTTTACTAGATAACAAATCGATGGATTGAGAAATGGATGGATGGAGGGAAAAAACCCACAGGGTAATAAATTTATAAAGGCATCATAAAATTTTCATAAATGGGATAGAAAAATTTATAATATATGGATATATATGACATTATTATAGATAAGTGGGTGAAAAATTCAAATTGATTTAGTGGTAGATACATAGATAGAAAACAAAAAAATCATATATATATTACCAAATTGAAAAACAACCTAGAAGATGAGAGGTAGGAATAAAGATATATTGATAAAAAAAGTACCTAAAAAATATTGAAAATATGAAATCTAAATAAATACTGACAAATATATAATAGATAGATAAATATCAATATAAAGACCTAGATAAATAATTTAATATAGGCAGTAAGACATGATAGATAATAATATTGTAAATTGTAAAATAGGAACATAGACTTAAATATAGAGACATATAGAAAAGTACCAACATAGAAAAAATAGTTATATAGACATATATTGAGAGTTTAGAAGACATAAAGATGAAAATATTAGAAGATATATAGATAAATGAATAAATACGAAGACAAATAGTTTTATAAAAGGGTAGATGGGTGGGCTAGAACTCTTTTGTGAAGGATAGGGAAATTTTTCCACCCCTTGGACCACCTAGAAACTAGTGGGATATATGAATTTTTGTGGAGGTCCACCTAGAGTCTAGTGTCCTTCTACCGATTTTTTTAAAACCATTAACATCAATAATTGTTTTCTTAATTTAAAAAAATATCCACCCCCACCTTCATGGATTAACATAAAAATATCATTGGGTTGCAATTTCAAAAATTAATATTTATTTTGGATAGTTTTTTAGTTTTTTTAGGTTCGATAGTTTATCAATATTTTTATAATATTAACAGCTTTTGAAATAAGATCTTAATATTGAATATAATTTAAATTATTTTAATTCAATAAAAATATAATTAATTTTTATTATTATTACAGATTCATTGAAAAATTATATATATTATTGTATTAAAAGGACAAAGAATCGAAGGAAGTAAAATATTTAAGAGGAAGATAACTAAATTGTACATTTTGGGGTCAGGACTATGTTTTATACCATGCATGATAAATTTAGAACCAAATAACTATGTCCCCTAAAAGACATTATCTAATCCAAGAACATTTGATGAAGTCAAGGAAAGAATGTAATGTCATAGATGTTATAAGAGAGAATCGTGGTGCAAATTCAAAGTCATAGATGACTAAGTGAGTATTTTGAGGATAATTGAGCCTCAAATCGTAGTATGTAATTATTACGGTAGAAGAAAGAATACACATTTTCCACACCATAAGGTTATGTCTTCTCATAAAGGAGTCTACATCAACCTTCCAAAACTATGTTAGTTATAATTCATTGTGGGGAAAACACCCGATGTTCCATTAATTATAACACTGTCTCACTATATCAAAAGAAGATACATATGGAAATAAATATTGTGTGAGGTTTCAATGGTAAATAAAAACTCAATGAATGAATTAATAATTATAACACATTTATTCTAAATATATGAAATTTCTATGTGATTTAGAATATATTTCCATAATAACATGACTCACTTCACTCATAGGACCACATATTCACTGTCATAACCTACATCATTTCGCAAGGATACATTTATGCTCTAATGAAATTTAATGTAGAAGTGCATCATATGATAACACTCCAACATAACCTAGATCCTTCCAATATTAGAATAGATTTATAACACAATGTAATGACATGATTTAACATAGGATATATTTTCTACAGTTTACCCTTAGGTATCTAATTATAGAAAATGTTTTATTTCAAAATGTGAAGTAACTAATGTATTTTTGATTCCATCATCCAACCCAAATATAATAAAATACCCTATTATATTCTTAAATATGAAGGAATGTAATAGGAATGATAATTATCAGTCATTGATCAATAGAAAATATATATTGGAATCAAAAATATGTATTGGGAACCAATTGAATTACCGTAAAAAAATATTTATCAACTTTTGGATATTTAATAAACACTCGATAGAATATATGTGATTAAATGGAGAGATGAGTAAATTCGAGCGGGTATGTTAATGGAGCATAACTAAGGGAAATTAATATTTTTATCCATGTGTAGATATATTATTACATACCGATGAAAATATAATAATCATAATAAGTGATGATATATGTAATGATATTTTCCTAGGAAAATTGATTGAGATATCATCGATTCAGATTTCTACTATTAGGAGTTCAATTATAAATAGTTCAACTATTAGAAGCTTAATAGTTGGATGTTAGGGTCCATCAAATTGATGAAAAAGTGAGAGATCATTGATCCAACCACTAGTGGAAGATTATTTTACTACCATAAGAAGGTTAGATCCCATTCATAATATATTAAGTTTTTTTGTATATACATTTTTTGTTAATCTCACAGTGTGGTTTGAGTGAGGTCTTTTTCATTACTATTTCTAAATCTTCAGTTAATGATATTCATGTATCTTCTTCTTATTTTCTCAATTCATTGTTAGCTTGATCACAATGAAATTAAAAAGTGTGGATTTGGTCACGGAATAAAAGGTGAAATAAAACTATTTCAATTGAACTAAGGAGTATATACTTGAAGAATCATAGTTTCCTATTAAACAAAGGTAAAAACTATATATTGTTCCTTATAAAAATCATACCTTAGTATACTTGTCATGTGAATCCTTATCGGGTCATGTGATTTTTCCTATAATAAGAGATTTTTGTTGGAAGAGTTCTCTAAAAAATTGAGTGAGTTTACTAAAACAAGATTATAAATTGATGCTTTGGTAAAATAAAACCTCAATCATATTCCAATACCCAAACTATCCTTTATAGGTTCATCTAAAAATCATTGTTTCTCAAGTTATCATTCCCATATAATTTTATTTAACTAATTCTGATTTAATTCACTTCTAATACCATAATAAAAATGCACACATAAACCTTACATAATCATGAAATTGATAACTCGTTATATTAATGTTATTATGTTATCCCTATATAATCTACCTATATAACATCTGAATTAATGAGTTTTTATTCCTAGTTTATGTATAAGGGGATTGTTTATCAACCATGAATTATATTCAAATCAAGCACATTTGGAAATATTTCCGAGGATATGGGTTTCATTCTATTCTATTTATTTTTATTCATTCATAAAAAGAAAAAAAGAATCGAACAATCAGTTTTAAAAATAGAATTATAATTAGGATATACACCAATGTTAATTTTTAAATAGATTAATTTCCATTTTATGGTACAAGAACATAAAGTATCTCAGTATATAATTCTTTTCCATTATATAGAATATTGAAATACACATCCAATTGAATTAATATATAATTATAGTTTACATGGTTGAAGAAAACATTTCTAGAGTGAATCATAACATGGAGTAAGAAAATTAAAATAGGAGATAATCAAGATTGAAAAGGGGCCTTCTATGATGACGTATTTAAAATCCTCTTGGGTGTTTGGAAATACCTCATGCATAAAACTAACACAAAATGGAATAAATTTATAAACAAATAATTTTCAGTTATAATACATCCCAATCTTCAATAGATTTCCATCAGGGAATTCTTGATCATTTATCAATGAGCCTCAATCAACTATCTAGTACTTCTCACTCAATAGAAAGAGTGAGTATGAACTTAGGAATATATTTTTCACTGACTACCTTAATGAGAAATCTAAAAAAATAGATTCGTAATAGGATCTAAAGTACAAAACACTGAAAGATATTTACAATGCATTTATTAATCTATTATCCCCTAATAAGATGAAAAAAAATTAAGACCAAATATTCAGTGTTTTAATATGCAGAAATAAAAAAAATTATGTTAGGATAATGAATTGAATAATACTATCATCAATCTCCACATCATAAATTTTCATACTCTCTACTTAATCAATGCTTCAATGAAGAGCTCATTATTATGATATATTATTTAGTGGTCATCGTAGTAGGCAGACACTATGGGGACACGACAACAAATAATCAAAATAATCAATACAATATACATTTGTTTAAATATAAATTAAATTAAATATAAGGGAGGAATTTATATTCAAATAAAGAGGGTATGATGGATATTTTCAAATCATGAATATATAATTTTAAAACATAAATAAATATAATTTTTTAAATGAATCATAGATCTAAAGGAAAATGAAATTACAATGTTATTTCTGGACATCTTTAAATCCATCGCATGAATTTTGATATTTCAATCTGTATTTTTTAACAACTAAAGTATAGGATGTTATATAAGTGGAAATATGTTATAGAAAAAATATTAAATGAATAATAAAATTTCAAAGATAAATAATATTTTAAGGAAGAAACATATATACTCTATCTTGTAAAAATAATGAAACAATAATCCATAAAGGTAAATGCGAGGTTTAACTGAACTAGAGTCATTTATATCAAGATATAAATCAACATGGATATTAAATACACCAATACTAAATATTCATGTTAGATAAAATAGGTGTTGAAATTTTCATTGAAGAACATAGAGATGTAATCTTAAATTACATGATTTTGAAAGATTTTATCTTTAGTGGGAAATTTAATTTATCAAGAATTTAACATATCTTACCTGGGAATCAGGTGGGAAATCATAATGGTGTATTAGAAATTAGATAGATAATTGAGAAAAAATAAATTGAGAGATAAAGAAGATATTCCATATACTATTGAAACAATCCTAAGTTAGGGGTGTGTAATAATAATAATGAGTAAATGAAAAATATCAAAGGAAGAAATGATATAAAAATTATGCAACCAATAATTTATGGTGAACCAGTATAGTAAGTATATTATCTAATGAAGGAACCTGATATTAAATTATAGAAAGGGAAATAAGAATATGAGTTGGATATGAAAAAATTAAAATAAGTGAAAAATATTATGGGATAGTCAGGCCTAATCCTTATTATGAAGGTATCAAATGCTATGATTCACGTAATCAACTCCCACAATGTGCTCTAGAAGTACAAAAATATAGGCAAAATAAATTTATGTGATTAATTTAGATTTTTGGAAAGATCCTAAGTCACTTTTCATTCATTTAATAACATTTAAAGATGAAATATTATAACAAATTTTTGTAAAATAACCCATCAATAAAATGAAGGCTTGGAGGTTTTGGGACTATTCCACTCATAGAATAGTTTAGTTCTATTATTTAATAGAATATTCAAGAAAACACAGTAATCATATATGTTTCTTGATACACTATGTATTTTAAGGTTCGAAGCCATTAACCAATTTCCTGGATGTGATTTTAAGTATCATATTGACTCCACTGGTAGTTTATGAGGACTGTGGAATTAAAGGGATTAAAGCTAAAAATGTATCATTACAATTGGTTTAAATATTAATTAAATTCCCAATATTAGTTGTCAATGATTAATATTACGATATATAAAGCGTGATTAAATATTAAATTTAGTGATATATGATGTGTTATGGGATGAAAAGTGTTATTTATATTTATAATAGCATTTATTTCAGTTGGAGTTGTTTTTAAAGATGTTATTCAACCACAACTCAACTTTCGTATTGGAGAAGAATAAGAGATATTGAATTTATTTCAGGATATAAATATTCAATATGTCATGGATGACAATATTTTATGGGATATCATTGACCATTAGCTGATATAAGAGTTCGAGATTCAAATTTACTAGGCTCATGGTATGTTGGAAAAAATATACGAAAAAAGGAAGACTTGTCCATGGATTTTTGAGGAAAATAGAATTATTAGTGTAGAGAACTCTCATATTAATATAGTTTAAATGTTTCCAAATGAATTACAAATATACATGTTTTTCATGAAACTATTTAATCCCTAACTGCCAAGTTTTCATTGAAGTAATTTCCAACCATGATTAATTATATATAAATTTTTGAAACATACAAACCTCTAACAATCATGGTTGTTCATATCGAGGATAAATATGAAGAAAAGTTTCATAATTTATTTTAGAAGCCTGTGATATGAATTTCATGGACTATGTAAAATAGTAAATTAACTATTACAATTATATATATATACAAATATTTTACACATAAGAATAATTGAAAGTAGCTAATGAGTTGCTAAAAAGTTTGAATCCCAGTATTTACTACATTATCATTGATAAAGTAACACATTTAATGATTCTAGGATAATTAATCACACATATAACATTCCCTAGGTGTGAAAAATTCATGTGATATAATAGAAAAGTTTTATGGGTGTGATTATAAATTAGAATGATTCATATATATTAAAAAAGTGAAATAATTCAATGGAGGGCCTTTAATTATTATAAAATGTTTAACAAGACAAAAAATATAGATCATTTCTCTCTACCATTCACAGATTAAAGTGTAGAATGAATGGAAATAATCAATCATATTGCATTTCTGGATTGGAACTTAGTGTATAAAAAGTGCTAATTAATCTTTTTGATCAAGAGAATACCACTTTCCAAAGTGTATATAGAATTTTTTCTTATAGAATAATTCCATTTGGATTATGTAGAGGACCTTCCACATTTTAGAGTTTCATTATTTCTAAATTCTCAAAAATCAAATAAATAACATTGATTCTTTCTTGGATGACATTTTTATCATTGGAATAAAATTATATTTCATAGAGAATCATTAAATTTATTTAACTATTAGAAATGGATATAATTTAAAATCAATTAGGAGAAAGGAAAATTCATTATTAGATGGGAATTAATTATTATCCATATAAACACAAAGGGAAAAATTGATTTGCATAGGTTCAATATTGATGTTAATTTTTTACTACCTACAACATATCAATTATGGTTGTGAAAATATTTCTTATTTAAGTGGTGTTTTAATGAAGGCTCATAAATGATTTACCAAGAATTTAAATCCATTTTTTACTATTAAAAACGATTCCATGTTTATGTTTTATGTGAAATACATAAAATATTTCAATTTATTAAGAAATGAGTTTATTTAAAATAAAATAGTCACATCATCTGAATATATTAATCCCTACAATATAATTTGTTGTTCTATTTAATATTATTATAGTGTTTTTTGGAGTAAACATATAAAATCAGAAATATGTCATCTAATAATATAGCATGTTACTTAATATATCTCAAATCAGTTATTCCATTAATGAGATGTATATTATATTAATGTTATATTATTCGATTAAATTCTTTCTATACCTAATTTTTTATTAATAATTTCATTTAGAGATCAAATATAATAATTGGAGAAGTTTTATAAATACACCATGTTAAGGATAGATGATTGAATGATTGAATATTCTAGTTGATAAATTTAAAATATTTTTTTTGTGGGCACCATAATCTCTTTTTCAAACATAGTTTTTGAATAACCCTATTTTACCCCACTGAGTGTGTTATTTTCATTATATAGGATAAAAATAAATGTAGTGGTTGAAGAATAAATGAACGTGCATACAACATATAAGATTTCTTTTGAGAAATTGTATTATAATAATTAACATATAATATAAATTTGAGTATATATAATTATAATAGTTTCAATTAAATGATTCTGTACACATGAGGTTATGAAAAATTAGTGTGGGGGGTAGTGGTGTTTATAGTTATTGAAACAAATTCATTAAAATTATTCCCTATTGTTATCTAGGAGAAATATCACTTTCAAAATATTTAATCTATAGATTTTAGACATTTTTACATCTTTTAAATAAAATATTTTATTACAATTAGAATCTGACCTGTGTTCTTAAATTTTAAATTTAATTTGGTGGCACTATCCATTATTATGAAATAAAACCAAAATTAGAGAACAGAATAATGAAACATGTACTTTATTTTGAATTTATGTAGAATGGTTTTTTTGGGTACCATATGATGTTTATTAAATTATAATGCATTGAGTGTTAAAGTGATAAAGAAAAATAATTAATTAAAAGTGAAATAAAAACATGATACTTTGATGTCATTATCCTTGATCCATTCCATGGATAACATAAATAAACACAATGGAAATAGGATATATGATATATATTTTTTCCTAAATATCCACACTCAAACAATAATTGTGTTGAACATTCAATTTCTTAACAAAAATTCCATCCTATGCAAAATAATATATTGTGAAGGTAATATTGCACCCAGATAAAGAAAAGGGATTGAAACCTATAATATTTTCATTTATGTTATATCATGGAAGTTAGAAAGAAAGTAATCAATAAGGAACAAAGAGTAGAGGAACATAGAAAATTAGTACATATTGGATTCATGATTATACAAAATTCTTTTCAATCTAAACTTAAATTACATAGGAATCAAATATGAGATGATTTGGGATCTCTGTGAAACATTTTTTTTAGAAATTACTTATGGATTTATAATCACTCACTTTTACAAGAATATACACTCAAAATATCTGTTGTTGATTATGAATTGATTTTATATTATATATTAAGTCATTTCAAATTATTTTCAATATTTTATTGAGTTTATTGTGTGTATGTAGTTTTTGAAAAAATAACTCCATAATGAATTTCCATGAATTGACTTATATTCATTATATATATAATTTCAGTGTTGAAATGATTATGAATTATTAAAAAAATATTTTTATGTTTTTTGATGCATGGGAATATTTGTAATAGAATGGACATAAATAGAAGAAATATTCATAAATTTCACATTTTAAGGTTAATAGTTCATTGGAGGACATTGTAAGCTATATAGGGATACTCAAGAATATAACCTCAAAAAAAATGTAGTCTCAATAATCCACTTGAGAAGGAGTTGAGAAACACATATAATGTAATATCTGATCTTGACATGCTATTGAAAAACCAAATTTGGATCTTAGATTACCCCCAAGAACATTTCAATGCCAATAGTGCCACACATTATAGATTGAATATAGTCCAGCACCTGAATGACATCCCATGTTCATCATCATAAACTATTCTTATAATCAATAATTTTTTTATGAACTTACTCGGACTATACCAATTGACACATAGTGTTGGGGAATGCACATGGATTCATTTCTTCTGATTCTACCACACGATATATATTGAATTTAAGTATGGGTAATATGAAATAATTAATTAATCCCAACACCTGAAACTTTATTTATAGATATATTAATAGAAGTAACAATTTTTATTTTTCTTATATCCTCAATAAAAATATTATATTGACTACATTTTCTTTAGTATATGATACTTTGATACAAAAAAAATACCAAGCCATAAAATTATTTTAATTAGTAGATTTAGTCACTTAATTTCATTTTTTTTAGATGTGGAAGAATCTTATGTAACAGTATATTTAGTAAAATATATTTCTCCAGGAACATTTAAGAAATTTGTATTTATATCACTAAATAATTTCAAATTATATAGGTTAATCCCTCTTTTTATCCCTTCTCCAAGGTTATTTTTTTCTCTTGGAACTCTATATCCATTTTACCAATAATAATTTTATTTTTGGTGATTTATAATCATATGGTTAAGACAATATATTAGTTATTACCAATATTTATCTCATAACGCAAGATTTCAAGTATAAATCCCTATATAAAGTATTTTTTACAATATTTTGGAATTCAATTGAACATAGGTGAATTAAATGATGACATTGGAAGGTATAACTCCAATATGTTCAAGGTTAGTGTTCTTTTACATATTAAGAAATATTTATATAATTTTTTTTGATTTTTGAGGCATCTGTATGGTTGTGGGATTGGGAAAAAATAAATGGCACTCAGAGGGTTCTGAATTTGAGACATATGTTTGGAGAAATATTTTTTTATTGGAATGGAAAGCCTATATAAGCTTACAATTTTTTTGGAATTTCTAGTGACTATTCTCCTAATGGGTGTATGTAATAATGGTGTTCGATGGACCCTAGATCAATCTTTGAAAATAGAATAATTAGATAATACTTGAAAATCCTCTATCACAGGAACATAAAAAGGGTTTAATGAGAACAATACTTACATTTAGTTATTGAGGATACATCTTTTCATTGGTTCTATTGGGAAACTCTATTCAATGTGGTAATTGGAGTATTAATTATTTCATTCAGTGAGAGAAATCATACTATATAGGTGTAATTTTATTACAAATTTCACTAAGAGTAATTTATTGGGATCTTGGTCACACCAAAATAATTAAAAAAAGGAATATATTTTGGATTTCATATAATATAGACAACGCATACACAGACAAGGAAATAATATTATCTTAAATATGTGAATTATAACCTACTTGTTAAATTGGTGGGTATAAAGAGTATTAATTAATTTAAAAAACTTATATTATTTTTTTCTGTGTGTGAGTCCTACTCAATATAAATCTATTGATAAATTATATATAAATAATCAATAAATTTATAGAAATGTAATTTTATTCTTAGAAAATATGTTTTCTGAAATATTTATCTTTGTTGCATTTAATAAAAAATTTATAGTTAATATATAATTTTTTAAAAAACTTATTTAATAAAAAAAAATAATTTTTGATGTCATCAAAACAAATTAACATGGGTTCAATTTTTTTTATTTTATAGAAAAAATTGATTCCCTCGTAAATAGTTAAAAAAATATTGATTTTTGTAAAACTACCATTTTATATAATAAATTAATTAATATATAATTCCTTTTGAGTATTGAATTTTATTTCAAGTATGGAAATTTATATAAAATCTAAGTAAATAAATTTTCATGATATTATTATTTAATTTTAGTATATAATTATTTGTAGGTCTCCAGACATGTTTTTTAATAACAATGTTTAAAGTACTTAATTTTTCTACATTTTAAGTAATTAAAACAACCCATAATGAGGAATTATTTAAATTTTTTTATATATTATATATAAACAAATATTAATTAAATTTTTTACAATTATGATTACTAGTCATAGAATATATTTATATATCGTCATCTCAGGCTTGAAAAATATACTTCATGAAAAAAATATTTTCCATCATTTCTCTTTATCTTATTTGTAAATTAAAATATACCACTTATATAAATTAAATTGTCTAAAATTTATTATATATATTATTAGAATAATTTATATTATCTAATAAGTTCATCTTAATTTTTTTCATAATTAATAATTAAAATAGTAAACATATTTTTTTGTGGTTAAGGTGAAAACAGATTTACTAATGGTTAAACTAAATATATAAGGTTGAAAATGACCTAAATTTTATACAAATTATATTTTATGGAAATATTTCTACATTATCATGTCTATTTCATGATTAATATTCATTTGTGATCCGTTTGTCTTGTGAGAAACACAGTTACATGTTTTTCTATTCCTAAATTACAATTATGTCACTCACCTCACTTATTATAGGCCACACACTCTCCTCTCCAATTTACACCTTCAAATAACTTTTTTTTAAATTAATACAAATATATTTTCTGTAATTACCTCCCAAAAACCTATATCCCATATTTTGATGATAAAACCACCCTATGAAGGATAACGGTGTTCACCCAGGGAGGATGTCTGGAGAAGAGGTATCGTTCCAAACAAAACATTTTTATTTTATTTATTCTTCCATCACCTCTAAATAAATAATTAATTATGATTTTTATATATTATAAGATAAAATGTTATTATGTTAATTTCATATTCAAAATCCATCTACTCCTACATCAAATGGGAAATGGAACCATCATTCATGTGTACGACAGACTACCGCCTAGCGAACCGTTGTAAATATTTTTTCTTCGCCACCTCTCACAAATTGTTATAATAAAGTATTTAATGAATATATATGATATATGAAATATAAATATACTCCATGAATTATTATATCAATTCTACCTTCTCACATTCCATTACATGGAAGATACGATAACATCACTCATGTGTATAGTGGACTACAGCCTTACGAAGCGATGTTAGTCATTTTTAACAAAAACATTACTTTGAATGTAATGATGATAAAGTTAATTAATATGTCTGATAAAATATATATCATGGAATGTTTATAATTTA
This sequence comes from Viscum album, assembly GCA_963277665.1. Taxonomy (NCBI): domain Eukaryota; kingdom Viridiplantae; phylum Streptophyta; class Magnoliopsida; order Santalales; family Viscaceae; genus Viscum; species Viscum album. Next base: position 1,073,044,339 of record OY728164.1, read on the forward strand.
TAAAATAACATATATCATGAGTGTTCTACACTAAAAAAATGATAATGTTATATATGTGTATATGTAGACTATTTCCTCCATGAAGAGATGTGATTGTTTTTTCATCACCAAATAAAATTAATGATATATATATATATATATATTTAAAAAATAATATTTTATTTATGATATTATTATAATTATATAAGGGTAAAATATTACATACCATAATTTCTTAATGATCTATGAAATTATAAATGTTACTCATGTGTACAAATGGTCTACTATCTGCATGATTATAATGTAGTTAATTTTTCAAATCCATAATTCATGAGTTATTTTAAAATTATAAATTATATATTAAAATGATAATTATTTCATAATTTATATTCTATATATGACTGATCGATGAAGTCGTAGACATCATTCAGTATATCGAATTTATTTTGAAACAATGAAACGAATGTCATAAAGAATCAAGGCAATGATTTAACTGATTAAGTATATAAATATTTCATTACAAAAATATAATAATTGATTAATTTAGAAGGTATTAAACCTGTTAAATGTTCTTATAAAATAAAATAATTTATAGATTTTTATTATACATGATTTAATGGAAAAAAATGGAAATTATGGACTCAGGGTAATAGATTTCGTTTCATTTTTTCCTTCATTGAGGCATGTTTTAATAATATGATTGTAATTTATTTATACAGTTTTTAAACTATCGCTTTTATAGGTAATATAATTGAAACCTCATAAATAATGATATATTTAGTTTCAATTTGAATAATTTCATCCAATGTAAGTTTATGTGAATGTTTCCATATGGTAAATAATTTCACAACTCAATTTCTTTTCATTGGGTTATATTACTCATTCATTATATTTGATATTCTATGATTTTTTGTGAAGTTATATTTTATTTTATTATTTTGTGTATCCAATTTTTTTATTTCAATTTACATATGATAACATAATTTGATTCATTGATTAGTTCTCACATTAATGTTCTGATATTTTAAGTGTTATTCTTTTGATATTATCTTTCATTAAGACATATAGTTATGATTTTATCTATATATATTTATGGAATTAATCTTCTACCTCATTGATATAATATATCATGAATATTATTATTTCTATGATATTTAATGTTTCATTTGATTTTATTCATTTCTGGGGATTTTTATTAAGGAGATACCAATGTGGTATTGGATTTATGTTATTATACCCATTCTTTTGGGATTTATTATGTTTAAGGTTACATTAAGGGAATTATATGAATTTATTTTATTGAACCACATATATTTAATTATCTCCTAGTTGTGAAAATTTTAACAGGTTTAATTTTCATTTCACCCCTTATTGATTGAATAATTATCATGAAATTATTTTTTAAGTAATGTTGATCTTAAATTTTCCTTTTTGATCATGAATATTTCTATTCCATATAAATGTTTTATAAAACATTTAATTATTTTATTTTAAAAATATTAATAAATTCCAAAAGCTATTTGTTGTGATCATTGACCATTTTTTAAAGGTATTAAAATTTTATTTTCCGAAAATTATATAAATGGGTAACACTGACTCCCATTAGAAAATGTTGGAACATAGTTTTTATATTTAACATTTAAAATATGAATATATTTTCCCACCACATTGAACAATAAATCTTTTAAATATTTTATTTTATATTTAAAAGGTTATATTCATTGAAAATTATTTATTTAATATATGAATATTTTGTAGATTTTAAATAAATGTTTTCAAAATGGAATTGAATTTTCCTAAAGAAATATTTCAAGTGATATTTTAAAATCATTTTCTGTTTATGATGTAATCCTTCAATAAACTCAAAGTGAACAAGTTATATTCCTCAATAATTTTTTAATGGTAAATTAATGGTATTTACACTCATCAAAATCAATAACCCTTGTTGTTACATTTTCTCCATTGTAATAATTTTTAATAATACTATTATAATTTTTCTATGAATGAATTATTACTATTTATTTACAATAAAAATCATAATACCCATTTGATTTTCATGGGTTAATCGAGTTACGAAAGAAATTCCCTATTTTAACCTATTTTGTAACAATGACTTTTCCCACCACCATAAAAATTATTTTATGATTGACTTTCCTAATAGGAATTCAACTTTTCTTAAAGAAGGTCCTTACTAATCTCATTTTGGGTCACTTAATTTTTAAAAAAATTAAAAGAGTTGGAATTTAATATCTAAAAATGTTTACTTTTGGGGTAATAATATTTTTTCAATGGATTTATTAATGATATGGTCGTTTTAAATTGATTACAAATGTTTTAACCACCTTATAGCTCATGGGTGAGCCCAAATACAGCTTATGCGAATGGTTGAGCCCCATTATAGCTTAGTGAGGATCCCGATAAATCTTAAATGTAGGGTTAATACCCATTATATATTAGGAAAAATTGTGATCCCAATATAGCATATTTTAATTATGAGAACCATTATATCTCTCTAATGCATTGAAAAATTATTGTATACTCCATAGAATTATATTGGAAGTCAGTAGTATGGTTATTCTAATTGTAAGGGTTTTGAATGTGTTTTAAGAAAATGATGTCCCAAGGTAAAAACAAGATTACATTATTCTATCTATGTGTTATTAGATATTCAACTAATCAAGATTAAAATATTCTGGATCATGATTTTGGATTCGTGTTACTCTTAGGATTGAAAAATATTTATCCCATGATTCATGATTGATGATCTAGGTTTTCATGTGTATTAATAGTCTTATCTTATGATCATAAACATTTATTATTTTATCATACCATTATGCTCACTAATTATATTCAATTATTAATGCTTTGGTTTTCTATTAATTAGTAGTTGCCCTCAATATTATTATTTTTACACTTCAATAAGCTATCAGGAATTCTATTAAATAAATCATGTCTAGAATGGTTTCATATGGATGATGATGACGACTTAATGAGGAATAAGAAAAATGAAGGATTAGTACGGGAATAATGACTTCAAGACATGTGTATTGTTTATGTAAGAGTCTATCTAAATTATCTGAAAATGTAATCCAAAATGATCCTTGGTTATGTAATTAATCAAATAAATTTAATTTATATTGTAATTTATTAAAAAATAAAGTGGGACCCATTAAATGTTATCAAATCTACAAAAGTAATTTTTTTCACCGGATCCAAGATTTGGGGTTCAGGGGTGTTTTAGTTAGTATCAGAGTATGGTTCAGATAACATTGTAGATTAGGAATTTTTCTGGATATTTTTTTATTAATGGGAATCGATAAAATCAAGAGATTATTATGTTGAAGTTGGTGTTAATATCAAATTCCTAGATCCCCATTTGGAGGTTTTATGTGATTAGATCATAATGTGATTAATAACACATTATGAGAATATTTAATTGGTCGATCTGTATATAAATATTTAGGTTAATTTGATTTATTCCATTACATTTTATTGACCTAAGGTTTTTTTATTCATATATTTTATGATTCGGTCTGAGACGGAAGCTGATTTGATTACTACTTGGTCCAGAGCCCCTCAAAGATGCAATAGAGATCATTGTTATCTTTTTTGATGGATTTATGATTTCTGCATGTGTCATGTCCCCTTGACGATGGAAAAATGCATGAGTCTCCCTAGTGTACCACATCCTGTACAAAATCCTTCCATTTTGTGCACTATTGAGAATATAATAGGCCTGTATCATTTCTCTGATCACCGAACTGAGGTGGTATGTCACTCTACCCATGGATTAGTGTTGAGGTTAATGTTGTGAGGTCACTGGTGAGTTGATTATGGATCACAGATGAGAAGGAGTTTCAGTGGAAGCAGGATGTTAGATTTGAATCATGGATGCTCTATTGTGTTTCCTATGGACGTTTTGGGGATGCATAAATGGTATGTCACAGCAACGGATTTGTTGGGGATTCATAGGTTGTGATGAGGATGTGAAATGGGGGTTGTGGTGCATCTATTTTTGGCTTCTCCACCATTAATGGATCACCCCAAGAGTACTCTTCCACGACATGACACTGTCGAAGGATATCAACAGTAGGGAGTGTGTGTGGATGTGATTCCCATTGGTTAGGCAGTAGATGAAGAGAAATCTCTTGAAAATGTGGTGGGGGATACGGTGTAGGTTGGCCCTACAATGATAAAAGAGCATGGTAATGATCAGAAGGAGGTGCAATGAAGGCCACAAGAACCAAAGGATATGCAGGTTTTTTTCACCTAAAGCATGATATTTTAATTGAGAAGCAAGACACAATTGAAAATAATATTTTAGGACATTCCACATGGCCAAAGCCTGTGATTGAGAATAATTTGTAATCTAAAGTTTCTGAGGAAGGTGTAATCCTGATGTCTTTGGATGAATATGTAGAAGAGTTTCACGGTAGTTAATATGGTGTTGGAGGTGTGATAATCAGGGTTTCCACTAGTAATCGCTTTCAAGAATTGGATAATGAGAAGAATTCTCATGTTGAGGATGTTACTCCAATGAATGAAGGTGGAAAAATGCAGCATGATTTCTCTTCTCAAGAAGTGGTAACCATATAACGATTATTGAAGAAGGGGATACATGATGGTCATGAGTTTGTGGAACACCCACACTATAAATCCATGATTGATAATAACAGTCAATTTCATTATGATCGGGTAGTGAATGAGGGTTACCACGATGAGAATATCCTTGGAAAATGGGGGGACATCTCAGATAGTGACAACAAAAATGAGAGTTGAATAGTTAGACCTTATAATAGTAACATTGTTCAAGGTGGGAAGAAGAAGGTTTCCTGGAATGAGGAAGTTATGACTATCAAACTATGAAGAAGTGTGAGGAAATACTATTCTTACCTACAAAAGTCGGTGCCTACCAGGACTTCTATTGAGCTGGGAAAGGGTATGCAGTCCTCTAAGGGGTTTATACCTTTAGAGAAGTTGACTCTTAGAATGGAGTATTCAATGATTCTACAGCACTATGAATGCACAGAGTGGGGATCAGCTATTATGGAGAAAGCAATCTATCATGGATATGGTGATGTGTATGAATTTTATGATCTTTAATTGTCTTTTATGCCTTGTTGTACATGCTTATTTTACTTTCTATTATTTTAATAAATGGCCAAGGTCTTACCACTGACTAAGTATTTTGTTAAGGTTGTTCGTGTTATAGGGTTATTTATTTAGGGACAAATTTAGTATGAACATTGGGAATTACTTAGGAATTTTAGAGAATAATTTTAACATATGCACATAAAGGTTTATTAATTTCGGAATTATATTACCATGAACTGAATTTTTCATATTTTTTAATGTATAAATATATGGGGAATATATTTTCATCCATTAATGGTTAATCAATCCATTAGAATTTGATTTAATCACTTCTGGCATGAAAAGTGATCGTGAATACTCATCATTGGGAGAAAAGATATGATTGAGGTGGAAATTTATTAAAGGATAAAATTATACATTTCAAGTAAGAATATTTTACATATGTTATTGGTCTATATGGTAATGGAATTCCTAAACTCTAAGAATGTTATCTTCATATAATTGTTTTCCCAATACCATCATTTATAATGAAATCGAATATCATTTTCACACCACTTCAGTTAATGGTTTTGTGAATGTCACCATTATTATTATCATTAAGTCTCTTATAATCAATGATATTTATCATTTTATATCACATTTTGCTTTATAATTTTCATAAATTTATATATACAATTCCAACTAATCTTATACAATTTCCAAACCCAACTATTCATTATTTTGGATGACCGTCATACTTTTCAGTCTCTCTATTTTCAAGTGGATGTTACATTAATCCTTTTTACAATGTGAGATTTCAAAAATGGTATATTTTAAATGTCAAAACCTTGTATACCATATTCATGATAAAATATAAATGATGAAATTTATTAATGTGGGGATAATTTAACACCTTCATATTTTGAAAAAAATGAATATATGCTCAAAGCATACATGACAGACAACACTGACCATAAACAAACCAAGAAATGATAATATTTTAAATATAAAACAAATAACCTAATCATTAAATTGGATTTTAAGAATAATATAAATTTATTTGGGAATTATATATATTTACTACTAAATATTCATTTTTTACTAATACATATTAAATAATCAATCAATTTTTAGTAATGTAGTTTTATTTATCAAAAATATTTTTTCATTAAAAATGATTTATATTTAGTTTTTTGAGAAAAAATTCTAATTAATATCTATAATTTTTAAAATATTTATTTTATAAAATTAAAATTATTTTTTATATCATCATATAAGAAATTACATAGGGTGAAAATATTATATTTTCCATAAAATGTTTATTTTTCCGTGAATATTGAAAAACAATTTTTTTAAAAATGTCACTTATTGTCATTGTATTATGTAATTTAAAAGAAACATTTTTTAGTGAATTTTATTTAATGTAACATAATTAATAATATATCAAATTAATAATATTTTAGTCATCTTTATACAGTATTTTATTATTTGTTTTTTTGGTATAAAAACTTGTTTTTTCAAACAGTTTTAAAATGTATAATGTTTCCGGATTTTAATTAATTAGAAAATCACCTAATTAGAAAAGATTTAAATGAAATGTATAGATTATATATAAATAAATATTTATTTAATTTCTAAATATTATTATTACTAATCATGGATTTAATATAAAATCATCTTATGCTTGAAAATTACTTTTCCTATAAAATCATTTTTCACCACGTTTGTGGATTTTATTTTAAAATACCAATCTACCACATATGTGAATTAAATTCTGAATATTGGATTCTATATTTGGAATTATAATAATTTAAATAATTTTTTATCTTTATAATATTTTTTTCATTATGAATATTGATAAGAATAAAAATCATTTACCTCAGTTTTTATGAAAACAGGTTTGACATGGGTTAAATTAAAAACATAATGGTTAAGATGAACTAAATAAATTGTATAAAATATATTTTAGTGGCATATTTTGACATTATCATTTATAGTTATTTATATATTAACTTTTTTTATCATTCGGGAATGGTCATACATGGGTGCACCTTTTTGTTTTCAAATAATTACAAGTGTTCCACTCAACACACATATCAAAGGTCACCCATCTCTTATATTATTCAAAACATCAATAAAATTTTCTCCATAAAATTTCTAAAAAATAACATCGTTAATTACCTAATAAGGACCTATAAATTATTATCATAAACTATTCCTATGATTACTTCTGGTACTAAACTAAGGAGTTTTTCTGGTGAAGTGGTATCATGCTTAATTGGGAATTTTTATTCTATTGTTTCTTCAAAATACTTCCAATATTCACTAATTATGACAATATAAAAAAATTATAAAAAATTATAATATATTATTATTTTAATTTCATAACATAAACCCTTATCCACTTCAATCAAATAGGAAATTAAACCATCATTCATTTGTTTGACGAAGTACCACCTCACAAAGCGATGTAATTTAGTTTAAATACTCACCTTTTATGGAATTATATAACAATGGATCTAAAGTATATATATATATATATGATATTTTAAACATAATTATATTGATGGATGTATTATTTCACATATACCTTATTACATTCCGTTCTGTGGGGGATACAATAACATCGATTGTTTGTGGTAGACTACCGCATCGCAAAGCGATGCAATTGTTTTTGCACGGACGCATTATAATTAATGTAATATGGATAATTTTAAATAATATATGTGATATATAGAAAATATTTAAATATGTATCATTATTAAAATATAATATATCTTTTTATATCATACACTGAAAAATGATAATGTCTTACATGCCTATGTGTGGACAATGGTATCCATGAATCCATGTGATTATTTTTTCATCAAAAAATCACATAGATGATATATATATTTATAGAAATAATATTTTATTTTTATATTAATATCATTATGTAATGATAAAATATTACATACCTTATTTCCATAAAGATAATTGGGAAATGGAAATAGTACCCATGCACAATTTTGAACTACCAACTCTATGATTGTACAGTTGTCAATTTTCGATAACCATGATTCATAATTGTTTTTTAACTTAAAAATTATATATAAAAAGTTAAATATTCAATTATTATTATTCTATTGATTATGGAAAAATAATGTCTTTAACCTCATTCACCACACTAAATCTATTTTAAAACAACGAACCGAATGTCCTAAAAAACATGACTTGGCCTTAACTTATTAAGAATGTAAATTTATTGTTAAACTAAATTATATAAGTCTATGTTATTAAAACCATAAATTCTTATTATTTAATAAAATAATTGGTATATGTTTAGCATAAACTAGTTTATGTACATACATGGAATCTCTGGACATAAGGTAATAGACTTCATGCCAATTTTGTTTATTGAGGCATATTTTAATGTTATGTAGCTAATTTATTTTATATTGTTTATATACTTCCACTTTTTATGTAATTACATTAATCAATCATACATAATGTTTTTTTTTGTGTTTTTATTTAAATTATTTTATCCTTTTTTATTTTAATTTAATGTTATTAAGTGGTAAATAATTCATAACTCAATTTCTTTTAATTGGCTCATATTACTTCTTCATTGTATTTAATATTACAAGATTATGTGTTTAATCAATTTTTATTATCATATGTTGTATATAAAATCATTTTAAATATTTTTATTTTTGATACACATAATATATTAATTTACTAATGCTCATGTTCAGGGGTATGATCTTTGTAAGGGTTACATGTCTCAAACAAAAATTCATTGAGACAATAGATTACAATATGAACATATATTAATTTATGAGTTGTAACTACTTCTAAATTGATATATTTTATCATTAAAATACTAATTTAAGTAATATTTAATGTTTAATTTCATTTTATCCTTTAATTGGTCTTTGTATTTAATTTTTACCAAAGTGGAAATGGATTAATGTTACAATATCCTATATTTCGGGATTGTTTATGTTTAAGGATCCATAAGAGAAAATCACATGGTATTATTTTATTAATACAATTATTATTTCTTAATAAATGTTTATGAATTTGTTCACATGTTTAATTCCATATTATTCTTTTATTTATTGAAGAATTATCAATATTTTATGTAAGTGATAATTAACTTGTATTTTTCTATTTTAGATCTGAAATTTTCCCCTTCTATATAAATTTTTTCAAATATATTTTAAAAAGTGTTATTTTCTAATCAAAAATGATTTCATAAATATATTTTTCATGATCACTTACCTTCTTTATAATGGTTTTAGAAAGGGTACATCTTCACATTTTCCAAATGAATCACTTTGAATCCCATTACAAATTGTTTGGAAATATTTTTTTGACATTTTCAACATGAATGAATTCTCAGAACATCATGATGACTCAATGTTTTCATGGTTTATTTTTTAGTTCAAAAAAGATATTTTAAATGATTTTTTTATTTGATGGTTAATAATGTTTTAAATTTTGAATAAGTGTTTTCAAAATAGACATTATATTATCCTCATGAAATGTTCTATGTGATCACTAAATATAATTTTCCATATAATATAAAAATCTTAAAGTTACTCAATGTGAAAAAGTTTTTTTACTCAATAATGTATTTAATAACATTTTAATGGTATTTCCATTTGTCAACATCAATAACCCTTGTTGTTCGTTATGCTCTATTGGGATATTATATAATGATTATGTCCTGATTCTTTCTCTGGATGGATTACTATATTTTAAAAGAGATTTTCATAAAATCTAATTCTTGTTACGGGTTATTCGAATTGTGAATGTAATGGTTTATTTTAATATATATAGTGAAAAAAATATTCCTTTTACAATTACCATTATTGGATGTTTGGATTCCATTATAATATTTCATGATTTTTTAATGAAGAACCATCCTTGTCTCATTCTGGGTAACATATCATTTGATATGTTTTTAAAAAGAAAACAAAATCTTGTTATCCAAAATTGATGTGCAGAAGGGTTTAAAATATTTTTTCAGAGGTTTATTCATGATATGGTCTATTTATATTGTTTGGAAATGATTGAACCCGATTATATCTCATGAGTGTTGCTTATATCGGTTTTACAATGTTTTGATCCCCATTTTAGCTCATAGTTGAGCCTCATATGGGGTATAAGAAGGGTTGATCCCCATTAGAGATCCTAATTAATGAGTGAGACAAATATAACCTATAAGAAGTGTGTTACCTATTATAAGTCTCAAATAAATAGGGTACCTATTATGTTATTTAGAGAATTATATTTGATTTCGGCATATGATTATTCTAATTATAAGGGGGTTTTAATGGGTTTTCGATGATGATGTCCCATGGTACCAACACATTTAATTTATCTATTCTATAAGTTTTTTATGATTACCTTTACCAAGATTAAAATCAGATGGCTCATTATTGCTAGTTCTTATGGATCTTTCCTTTGATAAATCGGTATTCCATGTTTTATATTTGATTGTCCAGGAATTAGTTTGTATGAATATTCTTATGTTACGCTTATACACTTTGATTATGTCATAATAACCTATTTCTCCTATTTTTATCACTAATGATTCTCATTTTATATTTCCTATTTGTATCCTTATTAATCATTTTAGATCTCCATTTTTTTGTTTCCTCTTCCCAAGGATATCATGTATGATTTTACATGAATTATTACCACAGTAAATTGATATAGATGATGTTTATGGCCTAATTTGAAATAAGAAAATCTTGTTTTATTGGGAGGCCCAATCACTTGAATAAATGGTTAGTGTCTGTGTAATATTTTTTCCCAATTCTATAAAACTAAAACTTAAATGGTGGATATTTATATATGTAATCCCATAAATATTTTTTAGATTATATTATTTGATTAGAAAATATTGTGTCACATTCATTAATGAATAATGTAAAAATATAATTTTTATGTTTCTAGCACTGGGTTAGAGAGTTTGGGCTTGGGTATATTATATTCTTAGTCTATGATGGTTATATATTGAGGATTTTATTTAATGGGCGAAAATAAGTGAACTATAAGGGTTTTTTGGTTCTCTTTATGAGGACCATAAAGGTTATTATGGAATGGGACATGAGGGGTATTCCTAATATGGATCGGAAATCAATGGTGAGTAATGTATATACTGATATGTTTGGGATTACTGGGGTCATGAGTATTCCAATTATTATAATGAGTGTTTATTTTTTTTATATGTACTTTTTGTAACTATTATGTCTTAACTACATATGATGACAGGATAATATCAATTTTGTGGGATGAATTAATAATGCATTGGATATGGTATACGTATATAAATACCAAAATACACCTTACATGGTCACCTAACATAATAAAATAGAACTAGTTTCATGTTATTTCAATAGAGATACAATAAGTACAATTAAGGGCTTGGAAGACGTCCCACACCATGTGGGAGGGAACATATAGATCAATGGTTCTCCTTCTTATGAATTTTAATAATTGAAATATAATTTTCAGGATTGAATCATTGAGATATGTAATACAAATCCCATTATATCTAATCAAGATGTGATTATTGATCGAACTAATTTTAAAATACTCAATTATTACATGTTCGGTTTTACCTTCGAAATGTAAACCTTATAAATTGGTTAATCAAGGGTTTAAGTTTTGAACTTTTGGGTTATTAAATAATTTATTTTTATTCCAATGCAGTGTATGTACTACAACCTAATATCCACATACAACAAGCCAAACTGTATGAAAAATCGGTTTGGTGTGATTTTACTTAAACTAATGACCCTTTTCATTCATGAATGAGATGAAAATTTCAGACAATTTTATATTAAAAAACACTATATTTCATATTTGTATTCATGTTTTGGGATTGAAATATATTTTATGGTACCCATGTATGATACTAAATAAGATTGGTTTGGATATTTATCAAGATTATTTGTGGAGGAGTATTTGAATTATACTGTTAATGAAAATGTTTTTGTTCATACAACTGACGATGATATAAATCAAATTATTTTATATGACTGTGTATATATATATTTTTATTTCATATAATCAATATAGGGAACTCTAACGATAAGTGTATTAAAGTGAATTATTATTTTGTATGCTATACGTGTTGTCATTATCATGAGAAATGAAAGAATATTAGTAATGGATCATGTTTAGCGGATGTTATCATCATAGTTAATGATGATGGATCGATGTATGATCTGATGAAAAACATAATGACATAAGCCTTCCCCTCATAGAATAAAAAAAATATCTCACAAAAGTGGTAAATGAACCCGTGATCGTAAATGTGGCAGACGATGTCTCTTCACCGACTTTATAGATAAATGACCTTGGTCAAGAGTTTGCTTAGGAAGCATGATTTCCATATAATGTTGTGGTCTCAATTAAAGATTATATGAATAAAGATGATATGAATTAAGGAAATGATAATGAAATTATCCTTCAAGAAGATGATGTAGGAAATATTGAACATGGTTCTCTAGGAATAGGGTATTCTCATTTAATTATTTTCATACTGGAGATCAAAACCATGACACAATTAAAAGGAATTATGGGGCTACAAATCTCTTATGGTGGTACCATGATGTTCTTGATAAATTTGAAAGGAATCCATTCAGGGCTATCATTATCTCTATTTTCGTATTGCATTTATTGGAATCATATACTCATCAAGGGTTGGTTGGAATGGGACATCTTGAGATGAAACATTTTGTTAACTACCATCAATCCATACAAGAGGTTATATCATCCTCTAGAATTACTATAATGTGGGGTGATATATCAGATGAAGATAAAAAGATGATATAATTTATATGAAATAATCTTTCTATATGGACCCATCCAATAAATTTAGTAAGATAGTTGATGAGGTATTATCATAAAAAAATATGTCACTACCCATGATGGATTACTGTACGTTATAGCCGTTGTTGAGAACAAGGGATAATTCCATTAAAGAGGTAATATTTACCCTAGATAATTTATTTTATTGTATAGGTTATGACTCATATTTGGATAATGATTAGAAATGTAATGGTCGAAAATTCCATGAAAATTATTTCAAAACTAAATGGTATTTTTATGAGGTCGGGCACTATGACAACACATAATTCTAAAGACTTGAGTGGATGGAATGGAATTTTGTACATTTATTCAGTTTATTAATTAAACATGCACGCACGATATTCTATCATTTGAACTGGTGATTGGATCAAAAATATGGGGGCACTGTTGAACTCATAACATTAGGATTAACCAATAAATGGCCTAATTTTGGACGACATGAGCCCACAATGGGAGTTAGTTTTTGGCTGTAAATAAAATAAATAAATAACAATTATTTTATTTTAAATTCTTATAACTAAAAATTGGTAACTCGGATTGGAAATTGGAGAGTACCATTGAGCTCGTGAGGGTGTGTTTCCCTTAGGTAGAGCTTAAATTTATCTGGCGCGAGTCGAGGGGGAAATATAGTTTTTGAGTTTTTTTAATAGAACTAAAAAGGTGCACATGTGCAGTTTTGGAAACATCTAAACTGGTTTTGGAATTGAATATTTGAGGGCATTGTTGTGTCTAGAATGGAAACATTACCTAATAAGGAATATAACATCAAATTTCACAGGTTGACCGGAAAAAATATTGTTTTGAATTTTTAAGAAAAAGTTAAAATAAAATAATGTGGATGTATTATTTATATTTTTGATCTTTTGAAACCGTTGGAAAAAAATGGTGTGTAATGCAATAAAATTGAAACACAATTTCATTAATGAAACAACATAATGACTTAGTAAAAAAATGTAACTGGTATGCGAAATCATGTTTCTCCCTTCAATGGAAAAGAAGACAATGCGTGATTGTTTGCACAATCCTGATTCTCCTCAAAAGATCTTGTGGGTGATGATGACGAACACCAACCCCCCCCTCCCCCCACCCCCCTCAAATGGATCATTGTCAACGATGAACGACCAATGTCCATGAAAATGTGATTAATGAATGATGAACACATAGACACTATTCATCTCTAACAAATGATATTACCCAGGTATGGATTTAGTTTGTTTTATGTTACCTCGTTCTTCATTCTAAAAAAATTAATGTGGAACAACCCATGAAAATTTTGATCCATAGATCGATCATTCTTGTGGGAGTGTAAATCATTCAGGGTTTTGCACCGGGATTACTTGATTAAATTGTGATAGAAAATAAAATCATTATAGCATGTTTTCTATACCACTAATGAAGAGAGCACAAGATGACACAAACAAGGCCCGAGCCCCTTTTCCATGCATGTTTTATGAGTTCTTCACGACTGTATCATCGAAGTGGTGGCAAGGGAGATTTGAGGCCATTACAGGGAAGATAGAATCCCCAAGAGTCTATAGGCACAAGTGGTGGAATGAACGGACCACCAGAGTGGACCTAGTGGTCTCCAGAAAAACTCATCAGCGTGTCGGAAACTAAAATCATCGGTGGTGGCCCACAGGGGTAGCACACCACGATGACATTCCAGAAGGAACCATCGTGGCCAGCTCAGGCCGTAGTGGCATGACAGAATCCAAAAACCTACTTACCAGAAGATAGTGGCGGGAGGATGTGGGCACGTTAGTGCACCGCAGAGATGACATCGCGCCACATCACACATGGAAAAGTTGTGTTCAATCAAACTCAGTTGGGGAACTCGCCCTATAGATGACTTTTAGGGAAAGGGGTGTCAGACGTGGCTTCCAACCGTTTCTTGAGCAGACAAACAGTGGTCGACCCCATTGGGATGGGATAGACAAAAGCTAGGCTGGGTTCGATTCGGGTCGTTGGACTCGGGTCATGTTAGTGGACCCTAAGCTGGGTCGGGTCTGGTTGGTCACACCGTGTCCTGCTGGACCAGGACCCAACTGGCCCCTTTTTAAAAAAAACACAAATAACTTCTAAATTGTGCGTCTGTTTGATGAGTCGTCTACGACATTTGAACCCATGTAATGAGAATTTCTGTCTTAGATACTCTAAGTGAGTTTTAGAGAATGTTAGAGGATGACCTTTTTGATTTGAAGAGTAATCCCTCCCGGTACAAGTAAAATTTGGGCATAATTAGGGTTATTATTATGATGAGGTGTTAGGAATATTACTCCCTTAATGACTGAAGGTGTAGGTACTCTTTATCCCTCTTCATTGGTAGAGGTAGTTCACCCCATGTTTTGATTTCATGTTAATTTTTCTTTTAGTGATTTTCTCTAACAATGTTACTCCCCTATATAATTAGGGTGAATTCTCTAAAAATAGTTCATAAGGGATGAGTTGATACTCCCTTGTCGTGCCAGGGAGATGGTTCTCAATCCATGGATTCATCACTCCCCTATTGGACTCGGGCATGGGTCCTTTATATCTAACGCATATCAAGTAAGTACTCCCCTACTGGGTAGGGAGCGTGTCCTCTATTGTAGGAGTTGGTACACCCTTTTTGTTCTAGGGTACGAGTCCTCCTTACACAGTACAACAACAAATTTGGTATTCCCCTACAATTCTAGGGAGTGGTTCCTCCATCCTGTGGTCGGTACTCCACTAATGTACTAATGTTTGGGTCATCATAACAAAAAAACTGACAGAGTTAGTAATCCCCTATATTACCAAGGTGTGGGTCATCTAATCACTGAGTGGTACTCCCCTAATGAGTAGGGTGAGGGTCCTCGATATATGAATTTTTTCTCCCCTCTCGATATAGGTTGTGGTTACTTCATGAGTATTACTCCCTTGTTGTATTAGGGTGAGGGTCCTCTAGTCATTGAGTACTACTCCCCTACTATGTTGGTTGTGGGTCCTCAATTGGAGATGGATCCCACTCATCTTTAGGACATCATAGTGAGGAGCAGGACCATCCACGTGAAGTGAATCATACCTTTATAGGATCTAGTGCTCCCTCAACCAAATTAGTTGCGGGCCACACTTTACAATAGTGACTGAGGTATCACAGGTTTTTCTAGAGCAATGATCCCTTAATAAAGCACAATGATGATTATCTAGCCTCTTCACTTGTGTTTCTTTAGTCTTGAATCGGGTACAAGATGGTGAAGACTGAGCCTCTAGTGCTGGGAACTAGAACATGACTCGGTATAATTTTCTCAATGGAGCGTACCCTTCAGATTAATTCCATCTAAGATGGCTGAGCTCGTGGAGCATGTACTGTTGGCTTATGCGTTATGCTTTGAGCCTTCTTTGAGAATCATGTAAATATTTATAAGGTTGGACCCAATTCTTATTAGTGGATGAGACAAGTATATCTATATGTTCTTGGTAAATGTTTGGGCATATACCCATATAGAGCTGAATGTGCATTCCTTTGTGGTTTTTTCATGTTCTGTACATTTGTGGTTTTAGGGTCCCCTATTAATTATTGTTGTACACACCCCTAAATGGGTTATTCACATACATTTCGTGTCTTGGGTAGGTGATTGACACTTTGAAAGAGTCTAGGGAGGACCAGGTCCTAGTGGTGTTCAGTTAGATCTAGAAAACGATGCGCTTTTCTATAACTTTAAGAAGCTACCATTAACCTACCCTTTAGGTTGTATTCCCTATTGAAGAGCTTTAAGGATGCGTAGTTTTACTTTTATTCTATTTTTTTGTTTGTGTGCATGTATACCGGTCCAGATTTCTACCATGTAGTTTACATTCAATTGTACTCTGGTTGTGTTTTACTTAGTGTATTTCATTCATGGTATCATCAAATTTTACATTCTAGTACCTTTGCATGGAAGTTGTGTGTGTGCATACAACTACCTAGTATAATGTCTCCCACTTGTTTAATAATGCATTTGGAACTAGTCTCCTTTCATTGTCCATTGGCAGGTGGGCTACGGGTAGTCATGACATGGGACCCAGGGGACGAGTCATGATAGATTAGTATCATAGGTGGTCGGTTCTACCTCAAAGTTCAAGGTTCTATTGTTATTGGTTTTTGGAAACTATGTTAGTTGTTTTGAGTTCAGATTTTAGGCCATGAAATATAGTGTTGATGTGCCATCTGAAGTATCCATACATCTGGACATTGGACACCTATTTTCCGACTCGATATATGGGAGCACTGGTTGTGGGGAAATAAATGTGTACACGTATCATGTAGGAATGGTTGTTCTTTCCATTTCCATCTTGATTCTGCTCTCCAAATATACTCTTTAATCATGGTATATCTTGATATATTTTAGGAATCCCCCATGAAAACAACTTGATAGGGTTCTACAATGTGATCATAATGGTGATTTTACCTGGGTGGAGGCTTTAGTGTAAGGAACCGATTCCGAGGCGTTAAATCTGTGTGGTTCCCCAGTAATGCCACCACCCATCTATGATCAGTTGTTACCATAAATACAATAATAGGGTACGTGTAGGCTGAGTGTCCTACACGAGTTCCATATGTAGAGTACTCCCAGGTTATGAGGTGAGATAGATCCTCAAGTAGCTGAGGATTTCATTGAGGTAGTTACGAGAGGCTTCTGCCTAGTGAAGACGCCTGTTGACCAGATGGATATCATAGATGAGAGACTTTTTCATGTATTTACAAGAATATTGTGGAGATTGACAATCCAGAGTCATGATGAGGCTAACCTCACCATGATTTACATTGACTACATTTTCAGGGAGGAGTTCTTTCCAGCAACATTATGCTCTATTAGTATACTTGAGATACTGCACCTATAAAAGGGAAGCATGATGGTAGAGGATTTCTCAGAGAAATTAATAGAAATTTTCCTGAGGCTCTATAGATACTGTTTATGACCCTTAAATCATGGCTCATACACTAGAGTAGGGACTACAGAAGGATATTTGGGTGTCGGTGATAACCTTTATCATTTTGAGATATGATGGGGTGCTGGATCGAGCCCTAGTGGTTGAGAGCTACCTGGTGGAGAAGAATATGGATGTGACCCGCAACAGTGGTCATGAGGCATAGGAATCTACTGAAGCTAGTACACAACAAAAGGAAAGATCCTAAAATCGGATGCATAACCATGCCCGAACCCAAACACGTGGGTCTGTGGAGCAGGAGCATCACCAAGGAGTAGATTAGCCATAGGGGAGGTAGTGTTATACTAGAAATGTCCAAGGTCATCTCGTTAGAGATTTTCATAACCATCATCCCACTGAGAGGGATCTGGAAGATGGACCTCCTTGGTAAGACTACACTTGGAGAAAGGAGTTCAGAAAAATGGTGGGTGGTGTAGAGGAGCTGTATGAGTAGGAGGAGGTGGTCCACACTAGGCTCATGGTGATGGAGGATGTAGATGATTACTATTACATGCAATCATGGATTATGTCCAAGAATATCTTGGTGAAAATTGATGTATGGATTGTGCATTTTCTTTTGACTTCCCTTTTAAAAAGACACATGTAAAAATTTTCCTCCATTTTCATGACTTCTGTTTGAGATTTTGAGGTTCCAATTAGACCACGGACATGACACTCATGCATAGAGACTCCTACTAGAGGAGTCCCACTGATCACACACTGGCGGTGATAGTGTAACCCGACTCTTAAATGAATGATTTGCGGTTTGGATCACTTAGTCATGGATTCAAGGCCTTTCAACTTCATTCTTGGTGTGGGGTACAACTATTCGTACATAGATTGAATATATTGAGAAAAAATTAGTGGGGTGTTCACGATGGTAAATAAGCATTTTCCCTTCTGTTGAAATGGAATCCCCGGTAGTACATGGTAGAAAATGTCAAAGAGTCTTGTTTTAGATCGTTCCATGGTGGTATAGTTAGACCCCATGATGTTTACATAGTATGAAATGGATACATATCTTCTATACATAGCTATATTAGAAGTAGTGAGTGTGGAAGTGTTCCAGTTTTGGAATCCTGTGTGGCTGCTGGAGGTTTTAGACAAAGGTCCTAGAAAGACCCAATGTTCCTTCAAGGGAATCACTGTTTCTTTTGTAAATACCCATGCGTGTTACATTCAACCGTGAATGCATAATGAATATGGATTATTTAGAACATTTCATCCAGGGTTGGATGTGAACTATGGGTTTCTGTTTGTATCTACATCAGGATAGCATGGAGGTGATACTATAGACACCATGACTATAAATTCAATGGAGTACTTAGGGCTTGTTCAACTTTTCATAGCTAAACATACATGTGGTCATTGAAGCTTGATGTTGATCTAGAAGAACCTGAACGTGAAAGTGGTCGATCTTAGTTGTTCCTCAATGTGATTTCTTTTAAGCAGCGCATAGACCCATGTTGAAATCATTTTTATTACCTTGTGTTTATGATTTCTCTTTTGGGGGATGAAAAGATGTAAATTGGGAAAATGTAATTTCATGTAATTACATGAAAATTATTTTAAAATTAAATGGAATTTTTACGAGATCGGGCTCTAAGACGACATGTAATTCCATGACATTGAATTTTTTTTATGTTTATTAATTAAACATACCATCGGGATTTTCTATCATATGAATTGGTGATAGTATTGAAAATATGAGGGCACTTTTGAACTCCTAATGTTAGGATTCTCCTAAAAAGGGCCTAATACTGGCTGGTGTGGGCCAATAGTGGGAGTTAGTTCTTGGTCGTAAATAAATTGATTATGTTACGATCATTTTATTTTAAAATTCTTGTAACTCCAAAACTATAACTCAAAATAGAAATATAAGAATATCATTGAACTCATGAGGGATATTTTTACCTTAGGTAGAGATTAACCTCGAATGGCGTGGGTCGATGGTGAAGAATTGTTTTTGAGTTTTTTAAGATAATTAAAATGGCACTTGTTTATGATTTTGGAATCTTATAAATGGGTTTCCATATTGAAAATATGAAGGCATTGTTGCATTCCAAATGGAAGAAATACCTAATAATAAACATAAAATCAACCATCATGGGTTAACAAGAAAAATATAATTTATAATATTTAAGAAAAAGTTAAAATAAAATAATGTGTATGTTTTATGTTATTTTTAATCTTTTGAAACCATTGAAGTGAAATTTTTTGTAACACAATTAAATGGAAATTTTGTTTCATTAATGAAACAACATAATGAAATTGTAATAGAAACATAACTGGTATGTTTATTTGCGTTTCATCCTTTAATGGCCAAGCATATAATGTAGAAATGTTGGCACAATCTTAGTTCTGCTTCAAAGCTTTGTTGGGTGAGGACGACGAACACCAACCACCCCCACCCCCCCTGAATAGATTGTCACCAATGACAAATTGCCAACGTCCATAAAAAGAGGACCATGGAATGATAAACATAGAGACTCCATTCATCTCCAAAAAATGATCAGACTCAGGTTGGAGTTTGTTTTGTTTTATGTTTCTCCATTCTTCCTTCTAAAAAGATGAATGCAGATCAACCCACGAACAGGTTGATCCACATATCACATGTTCTTGTGGGAGGGTGCATCTATTGTGGTTTTCCACATGGGTTTAATTTATTAAATTATTAATGAACATCAAATCATTATCCTATTTTTTCTAAACATCTAACGCAAAGGGTGCAGGCCAACACGAACAAGGTCTGAGCCACTTTGCCTTGTGTATTTTTTGCATTCTTCATGACCATGTCTTATAAGTGGAGGCAAGGGGGATTAAATTCCATCATGTGAAATATGGAATATCTATGAGGTCGTATCCATAAGATTCATGAAGAACGGACCACCAAAGTGGACCCAGTGGTACATAGAAAAACCCATCGGCATGTTGACACCGGCGGTGGACCGCAGCGGTGGCTCTGGGCCGGTGGTGGCATGTTAGATGGAATTTTCATAGATGTGTGAAAGCAGCCACCAGAATTCGTGCCAGTTATTGGCAGTGGGCAGACATGGAACTACGTTGTGTTGTATGTGTCACCGCACCACATCACACACGACACCGCAACACATCACACACAATAAATTCTCAGTCAATCAAACCTGGTTGGGGATCTGGAACCATGGATGACCCGTGAGGCAGGGGGTGTTGGATGTGGCTTCCATCCATTTCTCAACCACCTGAAGGCTGTTAAACCTCAGTGAGCTATGTCATGTCCTACTCAGGTCGAGTCAGTCCCACTGAGTCAGACCGGACTGAGACCCAACATGCAATTTTGGAAAATCGTCAATATCCTCTAAACAAGGTGTCTGTTTCATGAGATGTCTATACTTTTTAGGCCCTTATGATGATACAGTCCTTTTGAGATACTCTCACTGAGTTTTTGAGAAATTTGTATCATGACATATTTGATTTGATGAGTAGCCCCCCCCCCCCCCCCTTGTACGAGCAGACTTTGGGCAGAATCGAGGTGATTATTATGATGATATGATAGAACGGTTACTCCCTTCCAAAATCAAGGCATGGTTAATCCTTATCTATATCCTTTGGAAGAGGTGGGACTCCACATATCTTTTGGGCGGGTTCATCTTCTATTGATTGGTTCCCTCTGACAGTGTTACTCCACTAGAGGATTAGGGTGCGTGCTCTCATAGACGATCATAATTGATGATTTGGTACTCTCTTACCATGACAAAGATCGAGTCCCCTAAACATAGTTTCAATACTCACCTATTGGACTAGGGTGGGGACCTCCATATCTAATGAATATATATTCGGTAATCCCTTATCGGGTAGGGATCAGGTCCTATATTTTAGGATTTCATACACCCCTGTCATTCTAGGGTGTGGGTCCTCCCTAGACAGTTCTACAATAGAGTCGGTACTCCCAGGCCAAGCCCGGGAAAATGACCTATAGCCTAGGGTTGGTTCTATTATAATGTGCTAGGATGCGGGTCCCCTAAAGAGATTAAAATCATAGAGTTGGTACTACCTTAGGTTTCCTGGGTGCAGGTCCTCTAGTCACTTAGTGGTACTCCCCTATTGAGTAGGGTGTGGGTCATTGATATATGAAGTTTTACTCCCCTACCAATACATGGTGTGGGTCCTTATTTAGTTGTAACCAATTATCATATCATGTTGTCAGTCCTCTAGTAATTGAGTAGTTCTCTCATACCGAGTAGGGTGTAGGACCTCAATTAGATATAGAGATCCCATGGCTATCAGACATAGTAGTGATAAGTGGGCCCATCCACATAATGTGAATGATACCTAGATAGGAGCTAGCACTCCATTGACAGACTGAGGCATGGGCCACTAATTATAAGAGGGACCATGGTATCCTAGGTTATTCTGGAATAGTGGTACCTCAACTGAGTGTAGTGATGAGTAGTGGACCTCTTCACTTGGGATTCCTTAGTCATGCATTGGGTGAAAGACGATGATGTCTTAACCTCTGGTTCTAGGAACTGGATCTGAACCTGTTTGAATGTTCATGATGGAGCATACCCCTCATACGAATTCCATCCGAGATGACTCAAGTTGTGGAGCGTGTAATCCATGTTTACGTGTTACTCTTTGAGCCTTTTGTGAGAATCCTAGTAATCGATATAATGTTAGAATTTATGCTTCTTAGTGGAGGAGATGAGTATATCTGTATGTTCTTGGTATATGTTTGTTGATATACCTTTGTAGAGACAACTGTTCATTTCATTTTGTTTTATCACTTTTTCATTATCATTGTGGTTTTGGGGTCCACTATTGATTATTTTTTTACTCACCACGACATGGGGCTTTTCCCATATGTGTCATGTCTTGTGACGGTGTTTTATGCTTTGACAGATTCCAAGGAGGACTAGGGCCTAGTGGAGTTCAGTTAGATCATACAGAAGAGGTTCACTTCTACAACTTCTTGTACCTACTCATCACTTACCATTAATGTAGTATTCCTAGTGGACGATCTTCGAGGACAATGATTTTTACTTTTGTTCTATTTTTATTCTGGTGGGCTTGTATACATTCTCGGGTTTCCACTCATTACATTACTTTCCATTGTAATATCATATTGTTTTACTTAGTGTATTTCAAGCACGGTTTCCTTGGATTTTATTTTCTAGTACCTTTGACTGGGAGTTGTGTGTGTGCATACTGGAACACAGGAAAATGCCTCCAACTTGTGGAATAATTTTTTCAGCGCTAGTCATCATCCCCTAAACTTTGGCAGGTAGGATTTTATTAGACACAACATGTACCACAGGGCATGGATCATGATAATGAATAAAAAAATAATTTACTTTATGACATTTTATATTTTTCCTTATCCTAGTTTTGTTTTGAATGAGGGTTGGTTGGCTAGGTCAGACCCAATTCTCCCCTTCTACATGACGTTATTTTTGTTTTAATTTAATAATAGGGGCCTCTAACCCCACTGACTTGGTATTAATGAGACCCCCCATATATGTGAGTGAAAAATGAATCAATATTAAATGAAACACTTTATATAAAAAGATATTACACATTCCATGACTAAAATAATCCAAATAATGTATAGTGTCAATGATATGGGTATAAAACCATATATAAATATGGAATCCAATCATAATACATAAATAAAAATGATTGAGTCACAATACAAAAATCCATTTCAATAGTATTTGGGTATCCCATGAGCATCTATATCACAAATCCATTGATAGGTCCAAAAGATATTAAAAGTACATCTAACATCAATTTTTTTACCTTAGTATTAGATGCCTTTGCAATTCCAATATCACTAATAGAAACATTTTCAGGCATCTCATTATGGCCCGTGTATTATGTTCGTGTATCTTACAGAATAATAAATCACCACCTACCCTAAATATGCTATAATAAATTATGAATTTTGTGTAAATAATACACATATATATCTAAAAAAATACAAATAAAATAAATCATATCAATAGTATTTCAATAGGGGTATCAACTATAGAAATACACACTATATACAATGAGAGATGAAACATCGAATACTAGTTTGAGGTCTATCTAGAATTCGAGATATGGTGCCAATAGAATTTTCAAGGGAAGAAATGTGTGCACTAATATGCACATTACTTATGTATATATATTCAAAGAAATATATTTTAATTTTGTACCACTAATCATTATTTATTTTCCTCATAATAAAGAAATTGAATTTTTTATATATTGTATGAACTCTATTACATTTTATATTAATAAATAATGAATACCATGTTAGGGTATTGATATCTCATACCAAAATATAAACAATTCTTCTATGATATAGATACCATAAAATGATGATATAGAGAAATATATACATAAACCAAGAGTCATAACAATTTTGAACACCTAAAAACATTCCATATTTATGATTAACATACAATACATGAATGTAATATAAATTCATAAAAAACATAACGAAAAAAATAAATATGTGTTTTATTCCACTTTTAAATTTTACCCATTGGAAGTAAGAATGAGTGACAGGTAATATTGTTTCTTAGAGGCACAACCAATAATAAAGAATAACTAAATAAAAGCATTATAGACCAATAATATTAATAAAATATATCAAAGTTAAAGCATACATTTCATAAACAAAAAAAATATTTAAAAAACTTATTAGTAGAGACTCATTATTATTAATGGGTCAACTTCACCCTAAAAAATTTCAAGGAAATCAATATACTAGTATTGAAGAAGAACATGTTATTTTTAAAAAATATATCCAAGTCACCTCTTAGTAGTTTATATAATTCAAATTATGACACCACAACATTAAATAACCCACACATTGATAATGATAAAAAAAGGATTTATTAATTTACATATGATAAAAATAATTTTTTGTAATCAAAACCAATTTAATAAATTTTCATTACCTAGAATAAATATCAACAAAAGATAGAAAAATAGAAAATAAAGTGATTAAATAATTTTCACAATACCTATATTTTAAATTATAGGATTTACATCCATTTCTATAGAGGAAGAAAAAAAGTTTGACTATTAGAGGACAATTGAGGACATTCTATGCCAGTGAAGAGTCATTGAGACCAACTAGTGACAAAATATTCAATTTTCTAGGTATGTTATTCAATGGATTATAGAAATATTTTGCAGAGCTTGAGATATGTATTTAATAATGATAAATAAGGAATCAAAATTGTGGGTCCACTAATTTAGTAGTTAATTTATTAAATGAAAATACTATTATAAGTTAATTTTTTAAAACCAATCAACATCACTACCAACTAAATATTCATGGCCCACCATTAATGTGATGATGTTGAGAGTGGTTCTGTTTTCACTAGGATAAAATTGAGTACCATTTCCACATGATCAAGCATTTAGTATTATAAAAATAAATCCATACCACCCCAAATCAAATTTATACTCCATTTATACATATATAATTCCTGTTTCAACCAAAAAATACTCAATAAAATATTCAATGCTAAAATTAATTATTGAAATAATAGGATAGTACTCGCACATAATTGATAGGGTCATTACAACCCCATATAGTGTATCTCATCCTTGAGAAGTTTAAAAAATTATGAGGGAACCAAGTTGTCTATTGAACCATGACATTGGATTCCCACTACCATGTATCATCTTTGGTATTTCCATGTTTCTATATGATTCATTTAATAGGTATCACCTTCTTTTATAAACATTATTACCTCAAAAAATGGTACCAAATTAATACTCCACATCATACTCAGTTTCCTCATGCTCGACATCATTATACTGAATCACATATGACAGATCAGGTATATAATTTTATAGGTGAGAACTATATAATATTATGTTCTCATCACATAAATGATAATGTAATTCCACTTACTTAGATTTTATTATGAACTCTACTCAAAACAGCAAGATATTGCATCCAATTTTTTCTTATATATAAGTGGCATAAAATTTATGAATCTAGAGGACCACATATTCATAAACATTGAATTCTAAAAGACTGCTTCAATGAATTTAATATCACTTATACCTAATTTCAGAATTCATGAACCATTTTAAAATTAGATTCACCCATTTTATCATCAAATTGATTTTAATGGGGTGGATTATAAAATATTATCCTATTTAAATCCTATATAGAAGAGAAGAAAAATATCATCCATTATGTTATTCAAAAGAATCCATTATAATGGATTAGTGGTAGATATATTTTTAGGAGAGTTAAACTATGTAATGTTGGTTATACCATGAGTCACAAAAAAATATTCCAACATTATACCATTGAAAATAATTATATTTTACTCATTTTGTTTGTTAGTTTTAGTATACATTTTTGTACTAAATTTTATATAATAAACAAATGCTCAGAGAATTAGTTGCTGAAAAAGATACATGAATAATTGTACACTGTAAAAGAAGATAAAAATTTGTATTTCAAGGAACATAAAAATATATCAATGATATAGACTCCCAAGATCATCATACTAATAAGACTGGTGGATTGGAAGGAATTTTGATGCCTTGGTCAAATGATCTATAATTATCCACATTTCATCATATCCCTTGGAAGATCTAGTAATGTTAGTAATGAAATCCATTGTAATATCATCATATTTCTACACTAGATATGGGAGTGGATTAGAGTATATATAATACATTGATCGAATTTTGTTACCTATTGGAATAAGAGGAATATAGTAAAAAAAATAATATATTCCTTCATGCTTGGATACCAGAATTAGATATATACATTATGATAAATCATTATTATTCAAGTGTGTATCTCATAAATTTAGGAATGATATTCATTCATCTCCTCATAATTCATTCTATATAAGGAAAAAATTAATATATCAACATATATTATTGATAATGAAACCTGGATCCAACTATCAAGGATTTTCATACCATGGGGGTTTTAATGAGAAATAAGACCATCAAAATTAATATTAGGGATTCAAATACAATCCACATGAAAAATTACATATGTTTGATTTTATATAGATTTATATGATTTAAATCATTACTCATATATAGATGAAGTTCGGTAAAAACACATATAAATCATCATTCATCTTTTTCACCCACTAATCAATTTGGGTGAATATTCCTATTAATTTCATCAAAAATAATATTCTATTTTTGAGGAAAAAAACAAATATTGAAATTAATTTATTGAATATATTTCCACAAGAGATCATTAATTAGACTGAATTATAATTATAATAATATATTATGGCATCTTTTGAGGTCACCAAACACCATGAATAACTAACTAAATAGTAAATTACTATATAATTTCAATGAATTAACAATAATTAATAACTTCAATTCACGAATTGGGTACCTATATTGATGAGAGAATAGTTTCATGGACCCATATTTCACTACCTTATTATCATTAATGAAAACACATCCATGACTAATTCACAATTCATCTCAACACCCCTAAAAACCTTTACCTGTAAAATGGAAAGAACTAACCAAATCCATGTGTAACAATTTTTCCTGCACTTGGAAGGACGCTTCACACAGGTAATATCATATAAATTTAGACACACCATTGTCTTAGTTTCCATTTAATTATAAATCATCGATAAATCATTCATAAAGATGTGATAATATCCACCATGAACTAGGAAAATCCCGATTTCTAAAACATTTAAAAGAATGATCAAGGATATCAATGATTTCACAATGTTAAGATCTAATTAAATACAAATTTTAGAGATTAAAAGACTATGTGATAGACCTGGACTCCCACCTTGGTCTCATAAAAGGTTATAAAAAAAATTATTTAAGACTAAACCCATAAATGGAGTCACAGTCATATGCTTAGAATGTAATGTTATACTCTACCCTTATAGGGATAGAACTGGAATCACACCCAATATATACTGGTCTAAATTGGAGAAACAAAGGGCCTTAACCCACCCTGGTGAATGTACATGGAATGTAATGAGATTATATAGAGTGGCAGATCTTCCCTAGGACTAAATGTTTCCCACCAACACACATGGAATATTTTCCTACATATAGACAACATAATATTTTGTATGTGCAATGTGTAGGTGTTGACTTTTAACTCTGCATGCCTATATCCTATTCCCATGTATATCTAGTCGTGATCATGTACTTTGGTCTACTCTCATGTACCTGGCCATGTTTTTCCAAAGTATATGGATGTACCTATGCTCGTGTTCCCAAGACATAAATTTTGAACAAAAAGAACCGGTCCACACAATGTGCAGTATGGACCCCATGATGTGTAGTATTTTATTTCATGTGTAACCACTAGCTTCTATAATAGGGTCTCATATGGTTTCTGTTCTTCAAGAAAAATTACACGTGACACTTGATTTTCAAGAACCTCTATTTGTTCACATAGTCTAATAAATCCACTTCCACCATTGATATTACTAGGCCCTCTCTACTAGCACATAGACTCACAAGAATGACTGCCTCCACCTCAACCACCACCTTAGCCTGATCGACCAGTGGTATTCTAACTTCCTAACTATCGTGATCCTGCTAACCCCACTCCTAGATGAGGAGTAGCTGCAGATCCTTGCTCACAAGGATGTGGAGGGAATGATCTGTAGAATTGGTGGAGGTGACCCCTCTGACCATAACCTCTACACTCAACTGGAATTTGCAAGCACTGATCCTTCTAGTGCCCTGGAGTTCAGTACTGGTGGCATATAAGAGAAATGTTAGTGGAAGAAGCCAGACCACCACCACTCCAATGAGATTCTCTAAAATGTCTCATTTCCCCCCAAAGAAGTTCCACTAGAGGTTTTTTGTGTGGAACCGCCTTGGCATGAACCCTCATCATATCTCATATTTTGCTATGTAATCAGAACGTGGTTGATTATTTAAAAATGGTATTTATCTTTAAAACATTGACCTACGACCGGATTTCACAACATAGCCCATCCCCAAATCACCAAGCATCCAAAAGGTTAACAATGGATGGAGAAAGAGAAAAAAACTACAACTCAGTGAAATGGGGTTAGTACTCTATGACCGACATGATCCCCTGTGGCAGATTTATAAACTCTATAGCTATATCTACCCTTAGAGTATGGGGAAATAAGTAGTCGTAATAGAAAGTCTCAAAGTTAGCACAAAGCATCTCCCTATGATGGCCTACATGGTTGATGGAATTTCACCACCTCTTGGTGGAATTGTGTAGCATGTACACAATTAGATTGACCTTTTTCCCAGGAGGCATATTAAGGTGCTCAATGATAGAATGGATTTCCTAAATCCATGACTCCACAATGAAATGGCCTCTATCACCCAAGAAAGTAGGAGGATGCTTC
This sequence comes from Viscum album, assembly GCA_963277665.1. Lineage (NCBI taxonomy): Eukaryota > Viridiplantae > Streptophyta > Magnoliopsida > Santalales > Viscaceae > Viscum > Viscum album. The sequence goes on from OY728164.1 coordinate 1,073,073,534, forward strand.
TGCAGAAACTCACAAGCCAACTGTTCCATACTCGGGGAAGGCCACAATCCTCCTTTCATATTCTTCACAATATTCAAGAATCCTTCCCAAAATTAGGCTTCAATTCCCAATTCAACTATAGGAGAAGGAACCACAAGTGGATAGACTAGAAGGAAAACCGGTGGCTCAAGGCCTACCACCTAAGGGATACGATCATCACTGCCTTGAGGGTGCACAACTCAAGGATGTCATGGATATGATCATATCTACCTTTAGGGTGCACAACTCAAAGATTTAATGGAATAATAATGCTACAATTCCAAACTAACATATAAAAACTGGTTTATGTAATTTAGAGGACTGCATTTAAGGAACTAGGACGTGTACTAGATCCTTAACATAAGAACAAACACACCACTCTGCCTGCTTTTAATGCCAAGATTAGATGTAAGAATTGACCTTAATAGGCTATATGAATGGTGAAGCACCCTCTCACCACTACTAAGGTCGGGTTCATGTCATGATTCTAAGTTAAGAATGAATAAAAATGTTTTTTAAGTCATTAGTTATTTTAAATAGTTGAATCCAATGATATGTAACTTTCCATCCCATAAGGGCCCATACACGTTGTGAGTCAAGAAATGACACTCACTTGGATGTCATTTCCATTTTAAATTTTGTGTATCCATGTGATTACATCATTCTTAAAATTGTTGAGCTCATGAAATTCCATTTTCTGATCCATAATGTCATATACACCTTATGAATCAAAGAGTGGAACCCACTACTCACATCATAGAATGATTTGAATCTTGCATAAAAGAGTCAGTACAAATATATATATACAAATCAAGGAACAAAAATATTCAACAGGAAATGATTTCTAGAATTTTTAAAGTCACATTGAAAAATACATGGCCTATTTATATTTCACTATAATAAAACATGCCATCAATAGTGCTAGAAATGGCCTTTATCAGTGCTATTAATGTGATGAAAATGTGAGTGACATTAAAATCTTAGGAATTTTATCAGTGCTGAAAAAGATCTGATAAAGGGGACATTTACTAGCTTTAATAAAATAATTGATTAATGTTACTTTTAAAATTTCTTTAAAAAGAGCTAATGAAGAACACAGTTATCAGTGCTTATTAAAGTGAAACTAAAATAATTCTTTCTTAGTGTTGTAGAAGGGTTGATAAAGTAGACCACTATCACTGCTTTTTGAAGAGTTGCAAAATGTGTTCTTTATCAGCACTGATAAAAGGTCATACTATAGTATGCTATAACGGCACACTGTAGTACCACTACAGTGTGCTGGTCTAACACATTGTAGCACTAGATGCACCAAAAGCACAAAAATCACCATAAATACACTAGATATATCAAGAAAACGAGTCCCAATAAATGATTTGATTGAAATGAAATTTACATCACAAATACTAGAAAAAACTATATTATTAAAATTTATATCATTAATTTACACAATTACTTATATACAAATTATTATATACCTTCAAAAACCTTCCTAACTGTCAATGTTACCATGATTTCCATTGACTTTATTTCTCAAACTTTCAACACTGCATGAGAATCATAAAAAAACACATCTACTTGAACTAAATTATACTCCTATATAAGAAATTAATTATTATATGATTAATACTTAGAAGAAATAAATTAAACATAAATATTAAATAATAAAAAATTATATGAAAAATAATTTTACAGTGAAAACATCAAGACTACATCTATGAATGGGAAGAGATAGTTTCATTTCCTTTCATATAATGTTAGTGTAGGTAACATGAAAGATAGTGATAAATGTACCACAGTAGGGGTGAAACTGTTTTAAGGGAGACGAAGAATTAATCATTGAAGGATCAACCCAACTTTAACAAAATAATCCAGCTATATAGGAATCCTATTATTATATGAGTGATTCTAAAAAGGAAATAAAATAAACATAAATATGAAACAATACATTAATTATATGGATAAAGATTTTACTGTGTAAACATCAAGATTACATATATGATTGATCAAAGGTAGCTACATTTCTCTTCATGAAAAGTTAGTGGAGGTAACTTGAAAGAAAATTATAAATTCACCACTATATTGGTGAAAATATTTTTTGGGAGAAGAAGAATGAATGTTGGACAGATCACCCCAACTCGAACAAAATAACCCAGCTATATAAGAAAAAAAATATTATGTTAGTAATACTAAAAAGAAATAAATTAATCATAAATATGAAACAACACATTAATTTTATAGACAATTATTTTACTATTCTAACATCAATATTACCTCTGTGATTGAGTAGATTCATTGTTGTTTCTCCTCCTACAAAGGAAGCGGAGGTAACTTGAATGAAAGTGATACATGCACCACTGCATAGGTTAAGAGATTTTAAGGTAAAATAAGTTTTTAAGTTGGAAAAATCACCCCAACTCGAACAAATGAATCCACCAATATAAGAAAACAATTATTATGGGAGTAATACTCAAATGAAATGAATTAAACATTAATATGAAATAATACATTAATTATATGGACAATGATTCTACTGTGAAAACATAAATATTTTCTAACACATCACAATAAAGTTACCCAGTTACTCAGGATTCCCTTTTATTTGAGCTTAATCAAGTTTCACATTCACATGTCTCTAACACAACAAATTTTCACACACAAGTCATGCCAAACAAAGTACACATAGTGTGCCACTACTTTCAAACCCAAACCCCATTTGAATAAATATTCACAAAAATCATTTCACAAACATGCCTCATGCCTATTTTGTATATTAATAACTCATTTAAAAAGTTTTCCAAAATAAACCCCATAGGCACTATAAAGGATTACATAAAAAACACTACCAAGTTCACCTAAAAATTCTACTTTTAAAATCAAACACATCACATAACCACATTGAAAATAATTTGAAACACTTATATAATTTAATAAATCAATTAAATATTTTATAGAACACTTCTAATTAACAAAACCAGAGTTTACACCAATTCACAACTAATTCCATAGCAAGTCTGTTTTAAAAAAAATTGTACACAACCCGAAATCATTTTCAAAACATGTCTTTGAACCATTAAAACAATTTACAATTCACATTTTAAAAATGTACAACAATTTTAACATAGAAAAATATATCAATTTTTGGTCTATGGAACTTACTTGGTCCCTGACAACCACACCAAAATTTGGTCATGCCCAAATTTACCCATGTTTTAAGGGGTGAGCAGTCTCTTTTAGTGTAGATTAGTTTGTCGAATACATGGAGAACCAAGAAGAACCTATTGACACACAATCTAAATAGATCAATATTCAGGTATGAAGTGCCCAACATGGGTTTTATTTAAGATGGTTTAAATGAACACTGAGATACCTAATTGAATTCATGTAATGAGAAGGGTTGATCCCAGGTTATTACAAGGTATGGATTGGGTGAAAAATATTTTAATGATTTCAATTTTTAATATTTGAGATAGTTTCATTCAAGAAGATCAAACAACATCATCACTTGTTTATTACCCACACACGATAAAACTAGTCAATTATACACTTCGAGGATAATATTAATGAGCACTCTAAGGTAAAGGTTCATATTATCCCTTGAAGTGTGTGTCTTTAATATTCAATAAGGATGAAGCGTTTTTAAATCATGAAACAAAATTTTCAACTACAATAGGTGATTAGACATAAATGGAGTGAAAAATAACATCCAATCTATCCCCTTGATACCCCTTGGATCAACCCATAAAGGGGTCATCCTTCCATTGATGATATTCTACCAATGGAAGCAGGTAGTACACTCAAGAGGGAGAAGTTAAAGAAGGAATAAGAAAAACTGAAATAACCATCACTCCTCTATTGTGTGAATAATTTCAACGATTTTGGTGTGAAAAAGTTCACACCATTAGACAACAGTATCAATGTGACAAGAAAAATACCATAAAATGAGAACAATAAGAAGTTTTATAGAAAAACTAAGGATTATTTGAACAACTTACACATGAAAGCACAAACAACAGAATACAAAATTGCAGCATAACATTTCACTTGAAAATAAAAAAAAAATATACTCAAATAATTCACCACCATTGCCATAAATAAGTATTTATAAAGCCTTGGGTTGAAATCCCAATATATAAAAGCACCCAATTTGAGTATGGTAGGCCTAGGGTGCTTGAATTTAATGGAGAATGGACTTCATCACCCTAGGCCCGAAGTGGAAGCCAACATGCATCCACCAAACAAAGAAGCCAAAAGAACCTTATAGATGGATGAATTGGAGTCTTACATAGAAGAATAAAATGGACCCCCAAATATATCCTAACATCCTGTTAAATTTTAGGCCAAATAGAATTTTTTTGGGAGATACGATCGAAATGGTGGGATGTTTTTCTGTTCCGCAGAATCTATGCCAAAATTTCATCTCCGAATCGGGCCACCTAGATTCCTTTAAAACATCTGAATTAGATATTTTCACTATTTTATAAAATGTTTCCTTTTATTTCCTCTATTTTAAGTTAAATTTTTAGAATTATTGGGCTTGGATCTTGGAGTCTACAGTTGTTTTATTAGGCTTTTGTCTAGTTCACTTCGCCCAGAATGATGTTAGTTCAAGTCCCACTTTGATGGTCTTCTAATATGAATCTTCAAGTACTCCCTATGTATTATTTATTTCTGATGTAATGGGAAACCTAAAAATTAAATATGAAAATAAAATCAATATCATTGGGTATTTTATAGGGTGTTCAAAAATTTACCATGTAATTGTTCATTTTAAGTACATAGAATCATAATGTGAAATGATGTTCATAGTGTAAAATGCACAAAAATGGTGATTATGAATAATGATGCACATGAATATTATATATATGGACAATTAAAATTATCCTAATTTATTTGTTAATAAAATTATATTATGAACATATATCCAAACCTATCTGTATTTATGTGCCTTTGAAAAAACGAGTTTCACCTTTCAAACAACCATTAAAACCCTTCCACAAAACACCACACTAAAACACACACACACAACATATCCATTTTCTATCACAAAACCCAAACACAATAAAAATCATTCCAAACCCTTATAAAACACATTTTGTGTCACTCACACCATTTGATAAACCATTTGCACATCCCGAATGTCATTTCTAAAACAAATTCTTCATTATATAAATACATCACAACTCATTCTCAAAAGCACACAACAAGGATAACATTCCCAAAATGACTAATTTCCCATAAAATTGATTTTCCAACACACACACACACATTAAGCACACATAAAAAAAAATTTCTCCATACTCAAACAATTAATTTAACACTTGCACTGATTTTTCACAATAAGGATAACATAGAAACATAAGAATTTCTCATTAGAAAATTAATTTTTAACACAAATTCATGTAAAATAATTTTCAAAACATGTTCGTTGTAACATACCAGGTAAATAAAGAATATGAAATTTTAATATTTATTAATATTTGTGAATACAATGTTAATATCTATATATATACTAAAACATGTTTTCTCTAGCTTACGTGTAACCAAAATAAGAACCCACGTCACCTAAAAAATGTTACCCCCACCAATTTCTTCATTCCTCATCTGCGTATCCATTTCCCCCCAGGACTCCTCAGTCGGGATTGACCTTCGAGGCGATAAGGGTTTATACCATTTCTACTCCACCTCCACCTGTTCAACCTCGACATCTCGCAGCCTCTACAGATAACTCTATATCCTCCTGTTCATCCTTGACCTCCCACGGCCTCTACAAATCGCCCCGCCTCCGCCTCTTCATCCTCAACCTCCCACGGCCTCTACAGATCGCTCCACCTCTATCGACGCAAGTTTATCCTACAGTTTCTTCAGAAACCCTCTTTCACTACATCCCTTCATTTTAGGGTTCTTGTATCGAGCTTCATGCTTCTCCCCCCACTACCAGTTTCCGTCCGTTCTGATTAGGGTTCCCGAAAATCCCCTTCTTCCTCGCTGACTTGTCTCTCCAACCACGCCTCTGCCTCCACCTTTACCTTCGCACTTACTCCACCTAGATTCCCCCCCCCCTCCATGACTCTTCCCTTCCTTTAATCCCCCTCTCAGCACCACCATCCCCAGAGACTATCTTGACTTTCTATATCTACATCGCCACCTCCCATTACTACTCACATATCCGAAGCATTATGTGATCTTCCCTTCATTTGAGGGTTTCATCATCCATCACGATCCACCATGGGAGTATATGGGTACCTGAACCTACATTCGCGTCTATCTTATTTCTCTCAGAACCCACCAGATCTTCCTCTTCTCCTAGGCTGCTGACTCTGTCAAACCGTGCATACAACCAACCATTATTTATTGCTAATTTCTTTTACTCCTACAAGAATCCGCACAAAGTAAGTACCTTTGGATTGTTTGATACAAGTTCTGTCAAATGAAATATTGTTCCCGATATTTACTTTTAATCAATGTTACATTACTACTAAAATGGTGTTGAATGACTTTACATGTCTACTTTGATTTAGGTATCTTTATCAACATCTCCAGATTTAAAATGTATTGGTATCAAAGATTCATGGTAATTGAACCTAACTAATATTTATATTTTTATTTGCATAATGTTTCATTTATTATTTAGTTGTTTGAAATAAATATTTGTTTGATGCATTATTCTGCATCATCCAATAAATTAGTATTTAATGTACCTTTTGATATGTATAATTGTTTCAATTGTTGTCAATTTTATTTTCATGTAATACTCTTTAGAAGGGAGACATTATTTGGTCTGATTCATCAAGCTAGAGAAGCAATCAGTTCTGGACATTCATCTCATAATTGGGCCTAATTTATTTTCCCAACGGCATTTTGGGTAATTTCAATGGTTTTAGTATGTATAATATATTAATGAGTTTGAATTAAAAACAATTCATTTTTTAATTTCTTTACAAACAATAGGGGTTTCCATGTTTGGCTGAAATATGTTTCAGGATCAGTTTTTTAACTGATACTGGTCCTTTCAAGGATAGTTTCGAAACATATAATGGTCCATTCAAGAACTTATTCTATAATTATTTTTCTTTGTGCAATATTTTTATCCCAATTTTGTAATCTTTTTGTATATTGATCTATGTTAGTCATTTAACGATCATTTTTTGATTTCTATTAGCTTATCTATGAATTTTTAGCAACCTGCATAGATGGTTTTTTAAACCCTATGGTTTTCCCTGCACTACTCTAATAGTCTCCCAGCAACTAGAATCACTCCATGTGTATTTTATGTGTTTTATATGTTTTAAACTATTTGTAAACAAATAGAATTATTATTTTTTGAACTATTAAATATGTTTTTTGCAGTGTATAAGATCAATAGTTATTATGTACATGAAAAATAAAAATATTTTGTAGTATATAAGTTCAGATACATGAATTTATTTTTAGATCATGTATTAACAATGTCAATTAATGAAACCCGTCCATCAATATGCATTGGTTTTATATATTGATGAATATAGTATCATATTTATGTACTCTACATCATATTTTAGAGCTTAGTGCTTAACAATGCAAAAACTGATTCGATGAAATAACTTCAATTTCTCTGTACATTAACAACTGTAATGGTTTCTACTATGATAAGTTTCCCAAAAACATTGGTTTTACCCCTAATATCTGTATTCAAGGTTTTATTTGCAGGTATATTATTATATTTTCATGTTATTGAGTCATGGAATTATTAATACAAATTGTTTTCATTTGTTTCTTCCTAGGTTTCTCTTGTATTAACCATGTCAATGCTTGAAAACCATCCATCTATTGCATTGGTTTTACAAATTTCTGAAAATAGAAACATATTTATGTATTCTACATCATTGTTTGCTGCTTAATAAATATTCTTATGCCATTAAAATACACATTTTTCCTCAATCGGGCATCATTTTATCAAATGTCTCATATTATAATCATGTCGTAGGAACTACCAATGCATCTGAAAAGCCTTTCAAGGTAAACTCTTTCTCAGTGTAGGAAAATCTGCAGTGAAACCTTCTGTTTTTTATCTTCACCTTTTGGAATATATTTTTTCCTTTCTATCAGCCACAGACAGTTTATGTGTGGAAGAATGCATTCTGGTAAGACTATGATTTCATTTCATTGCTTTTAAGATAGGAATTCCTTTGTCAATTGATATTGTCTCTTATCTAATTTGAGTTCTATATATTATTTCCTCTATTAGACATCTTTATGTGTCAGGGCTGGTATCACTAGGAAAGATACATATTTTCCACCACTGGTTCTCATGTGGACATTTGGGATCACAATAGGTATGACCTGGACTCTGCTTTTTTTGTTTTCCCTGGGGGTAAGATAGATATTATTTCAATTCATTTAAGACAAGAAATCCTTGGACAATTTATTTTTTCTCTTATGTAATTTGAGTTATTTATGATATTTCCTATATTGATATATATTATTCTACTATATCTACTAATCTTGGCTTCTCCAAGCTGACATGTAACCTCCAAATCCTTCCACGTCTCTCAAAGACACCTCGGTATACAACATTTAATATTTGACTATTTTAAAAAATAATATATAATCATTTGTTCCATATTTTGGGTGTTTTATATTAATTTTTTAACCATATTATGTGGATTTCCAACATGTTTTGACATCATTGTATCATTGCTAAAAATTATTATATATTAATTTTGGATGAAGACTTCGTAGTTCAAGATTTTGATGCAGAAAATTAATCTTTTCCACATGATTATAATTTTGATGCAATAGTTAAAAAGGTCAGTCCTATTACCAATTTAATTTTGATAAATTTTTTCAACACATATTTTATGTATAATTGAAGTCGCATTTCATGTAGTTCACAAAAATCATTACAACACTTTTGTTTCATTATGATAATCAATCATCTGAATGAGTGGTGTTTGAGTGCTCTATAAGGTCTATTCATGTGAATGAACATAAAAATATTTTTTTCTCTTATGTAACCATATAATTTTTTTCTTTTTATGGTTTTCACTGTGTTGCTTATATTAATTTCAAGAGATGGATTCACATCAATGAATAGGTTTTCACTTGTTAGGGTGTCAATACTGATGAAGTTGTTACCCGGTTGGGATGGTACTATCACAATTTTCTTCGCTTTACTATTTATTTTATGTGTAAATGAATAATATATTACTTTATTTGTTTATTTTCTAATGACGGATTACTGCTGTTTTTCCATTCAATGGTTTTTGATGTGGGAATTCAATTGATTACAAGATATGGGTTTGCATCGAAGAACAAGTTTTTGCATAAAAAAACTGATGGTTTAAAATAATCTGGTACCAGACAATCCTAAACTACATCATATGTAAGCTAATTCAATTTTCTAAAGTGATGATCTGTTTTAGATTTTCATCTCTGAATTTGATGGACTTAATCATGCTGTTTATTTTTGGAAAATTAAGATGGATATCTTCTTAGCTTCTTGAATTCATGATCGGGAATATTATCCTTTTATTGTATTCTTTTCATTATTTTTTGAAGATAACTTCATGTTTCACATTATTTATCCTACTTGATCCATTAGAGTCTCATGGTCTATTATCATCACCTTTAAGTCTGCATGGATTTTAATGGATTGAAGTCACTTTTTTACTAAAAAATTTCGATTGAAGTGAACTGTTGGATGCCTTCCTTGATTTATTAAGGGAAATTAGAATAACTTTAACTGAAAAACAATTTTTCCCTCCTCCAGTGTACCTCCCTATACTCTATATAAATACATACATACATGTGTATGTTTTCATGCATGCATGTATTTATTCCAACCTTCCATGCCAATATATTTTAGTTTTAAGTATAGATAAAGAAGTATGAAAATGAATTCAAGGAATCCAAATTGGTTGACTTGGAAAAAAATAAAATTAAAGCATGTTTCTTTCCTAGAGGTTCCCACAATCATTCTCTACACACAATTTTGATCATCCACAATATTTGCATGAATTTATGTTTTACTAAATTGAAAAGGAGAATATGATAACTCTTATAGGGAAAGATGATATTTATGCATCAGTATCATAATTATTTCCTAGATTCAGATTTATGTATTTATCTTCATGTCTTTGTTTGTTGTCATTTGTATTGTTTTTCATACCAGATGTTTTTTTTGTTTGGCATGATAGGATGTAACCATGATAAAATTTCTCATAGATGGGGTATTAATGAGGGAAATTATGGATGATCCTATTTTTACCAAATAAGTGTGTTATATGATATTTTTTATACCTTTTTTTATTAGACAAGATTCCATTTGCATCGATTTTTTATGTGTCATTATATAATGTTTTCTGGACAAGATCTTGGTAGTGTAATTATGGTGAATGAGGCGCATGAAATATCCCTTTCAACAGATCAATCTTTTTGATATTTTTTCACAAATTGAATAGTTTATCTCCATCCTTTTTGCATTTATCATCATAAATTCAAATGCTACATTGTTGAATTGAACTGCGCCTCATTAACTCGTATGCAAAAATTGAAGCCAAATCAATGTATTCTTTTATACATGAGGTTTTGTTACATGGAATAATATGTGATAGATTAATTCTTTTTATTTTTGATTGGTATTTTCATTCAATCATGTTGATCACACTGTCTTTGAATATTTAAAATTATTAAAAAGTGCCAAGGAGTGGATGCTGTGGACAATAGACCCAAGCATGAACCTGCTATCCTATCCGTTGAGGTATGTTGTTTTTATTCTTTAACATTTTTCCCTTGACTCTTATAAATTCACATATGATTTCATTTTATCTTTCTACGGATCTTATATTAATACCCCAAAAAAACATGCTTCAGTAACCAATTTGTCTTTTAGTGGTGCTATTTAATTTGTCACACAGAAACAATAAACATGCCTTCAGACAAATGGTATTTTTTAGGTGATATTCTAACAATTTAATTAGACCTATCAGAGAATGGGGTTTGTTGTGAAAAACTATTATGTTGAATAACCTGTATCGGATGATCTTCAAGCATGGGTTTCGACTTTTATGTCAATACATAATCAGGTACTGGTGTCTTTGGAGTAACGTGTTTATGTGATGGTAAGTTCATGTATGCATTTTCTGAATGATTATTCTATTTTATAGTGCTTATTTCATGTTATTATAAATTATTTTCCCTTTAAATGGTTTTCATTTTCATTTATGGAATTTTTTTAAGCGATTTCCATTCACACTTATTTTTTTTGTGGTGTATCTCATAGTTTCAGATCAAATATAAATAATTTATCTTCAAAAAACGAAATAAACGAATATTTGTTTCCCATATGGTTAAACAGGAAACCATGGGTGATTTTTTAGTATCTCTTACAGGGAAAGATGATGTTGATGTTGCAGTCCAGTTGATAACTAAATAAACTCAAAATAGTAGAAGAAATTATTCAGGTGTGATTCTCATATATTTAACAGAATTCTAGAAATATTGTGACGTTTCAATTCCTGCAATATACTATCTTACATTGAACATAGTATTGTTTCAACTCCAAAGAAGTTGTGATAATTATCTTGGATATGTTTTTGTAATGAAAATAAAATACTTTATATTTTGAGGAGTATATGATGCCATGAAAGAGAAATATATATTGTTATATTTCATTATTATTGTACTTATATTGTACAAAATAGGTTCAAAAGTTCAATAAATCTATGTTGTACTCCATTCATCAGCTATATCATTACATTATTATTAAATGATTTATTGCTTGAATGATAATGGATTGTTTACCTATAGATTGATGTTTCTGAAAAATTATGAATGTTGACGTCTACATGGTTTGAGTTTTTATTATTAGAGTTGGGTTAAAAGCAATGGTGCTATAGATTTGTGACGTTTTTTCCAGCCTTGTGTTTTGAATAAATAAAATTGGATTTAGATTGATATTATAATATATTTTTAAACAATGTGTTACTTGTTGGAGCATCAAAACCCACTATTGGCTTTAAAAAATGTTAAAAGTTTGGGTAGATTTGAGTTGGCTTGAGTTGCAGCGTGTGTAAAATAAACCTCTAATTACTTTATATTTTAATAACTCTATAGATCACATTCTAACAATTCTTTTACCACCTTGTGAAGAGTTTTTTTCATTTTATATTGTTTGAGTTGATAGTTTATTTTACTTTTATTGAGTATTAGTCCCAATTTATTTTATTTAGATTTCATTTCTGGTATCCTGATTCAACTTATGAATCTTCCTATAAGGTTGAAGTATCCTAGACAGATGCTCCACTCTTAATACCAAATTTCAAGAAGAAATCCTGGTTAATTTACCCGCATGTACAAATACATCAAGCAACATTTTGAAGTTATAATCTAACCTAAAGATGTTCATGTCATAGACCAGGTTCAGGTCTGCAACAGAAGAACGACAGGCACCCAATAAAAAACCCCATTTACGAGGGAGCCAGAAGGGTTCCATCATTTCTAGTGAGGATTCTAAAACATCTGGTATAACAGATGAAAAAACAAAAATTTTCAACTGATAAAAGAGGATTTTAATTGGGAGTGATGATTTCAATGGTGATAATTCAGTATAGAGTGCATTTTATTTAGTATTGAGTTCTTTATTATAGTGTTTGTCATTGAGCATTGGATGATTTATTTAATTTGAGATGTGGATATTTTTTTAGACCATTAAAATATGTATTTGTTGGGATAGTGGATCGTTTTTTTATCGATCAGCCAGTTGTTTATTAGAGCATGGGATTATATCACTGTGATAATGCACGGGCGAGTACTAGTTACATTAAAGGGAATTCTATGTTCAATGGCGTACCCAATATGAAAAACCGAGTTTCTTTGAAATCATATGTTGCACACTGATAATATAATATAATTATTTTGAATGGTTGTAAACTCCTAGCCATTGTAATGGTGGGAATGAATAGAACAAACTACAAAATGATTATATATGTTTGTTAAATATTCTTAAAATTACCCAACAAATTATAGAGGCTTAAAATGCGAATGAATCCAAATTTAAGCATAAATATTCTAATATTCATTAAAAGGACGATTAACCGCCTTTTGATGGAAAAACCTTTTTAAAACAACTTTTTGTCAATTTTATATGTTATATTTGATGAAATAAAATCCTTCTTCAGAATCAAGACATCGGAATTTACTTTGTGTAAATTGTAGTTATTTTTCCGATAAAGTTAATTTTTTTAATGAATAGGGAAAATGTAGTATTTTATTTCAAAACCTCATTTTAATATAATTTATTTATATAGTATGATTGTCTTTTTAATTGGTTTTAATTTTTGGTTAGAATATATTGTTACAATTTAACCCAACGGTGGTCATTATTATTAATATCACTTTGAAAATGGACATAAAGAAGTATAAATCTTTTGATAGATATTGTTTCTTAAAAATACGCTATTTGTTTTGACAGTGGAAATTTACTATATAATTTATTAATGAAACTTATATGTTTTAAATTTGGATAAATATAAATCATTTTAGAATTTAGAATATCAAATATATCTTAGGTTAAATTTTTTGTATATTTCTGATAATGTTCTTTTTTAAATGAATAGTAAAAAATACAGTATTTTAATTCAAAATTGCCTTTTCATACAATTTATTTATATTGTTATATTTCCATATTAATTGGTTTTATGGTGTAATTTAATTATATTTTTTTTCATTTAATATAATTTTTTTCATTGGATGTAATTTCAATTTTAAATTGGATGTAAAAGAAAATCATAATTTTGATAGATTTTACATCTTAAAAACTCGTCTTTGGTTTTGACAATGAGAATTATTTTTAAATTAATTACTACAATTTTTGTGTTTGGAAATTGGTAAAATGGATTCCATATTTTGAATCAGATGTTCCAAATTATGTAATTAAGATTCTTTTGTTTTTAGACATTATGAATAGTAACGACGACAATTATCTTTATTTATCGTGATTAATTAGTAATTGGTTAGTTAAGGGTAATAAAATAAAATAATAATAATATAAAATTCCCCCAACATGTGTCCAGTTCCTCTTGTTTGACTCATGGACAACCATGATAATATTTTTACCAATATTTAGGGACCATAGAGTCACATGAGTGTGACAGTGACAATTATGACATTATTTTTAAAAAAGAAGAGAAATATAACAAAAGTTTGTATATCCTAAGTAAATAAATTTTAATATTGTTTACATAAATGATCTCTTTGACTATAAATATTCATTGAAAAGATAAAATATATCCTACATCATGGTATTTTTTTATAATTTTTAGACATTAAATAAATAAATTTATATATGACACCATGATGATGTAGTGAGTACCTCATTAATGAATGATTTAAATAAAATCAAAAGATAAGGTAAAATATAAGACATAAACTTGTCAAAAACCTATTGGATGGGTATATTTCGAACCCTTATAACCTTATCCTCGATATATATCATTTTTGTACCTCTAAAATCCGAAAAAAACATTTTATAATAAAGTAACATTTCAAGACTTTCCAAAAGTGACCCCCCTCACTGTTATAAAAGGCACCCACCTCTATCCCCTTACCCACACCTCTCAAGCCCTTGGCTCATCCAAAATCTACTCATATTATCTCTCTACATCCCTCTGTAACTCTTAGAAACCTCACTTTTGGCAGAAGTCTTACCAAGGAAGCCTTTGTCTCAAATCAAAAAGAGTTACCCGATTTAGAGGAAGAACAAGGAACAAACGAACAAGGAAAATCAGACTTGAGGTAAGGGATCCTACCTCTCTCTTTATCTTCATGTATTCTCCTTTATGTGATTTATTTTAAGCTCTATTTTATTATCTTGGGGATGTTATTTTATTTTCATACTATTATCCTTTTCCTGTTCATATGATGAGATACCCACTCTTGCTCTCATCAATTCATTTTATGAATGTTTAAGTGGTGCTGTTAGGCTGCCAAATTTTTGTAAGGGGATTTCTTATATCACTTTTAATTCAGTGAGATTTCCATTGTTCAGCACTTATTTAATGAATTTGGTGTATTTTTTACTTCCATTTAATATATATTATCATTATTGGATTTATACTCATGGTATTATTTGATTCATTTGATGTTTATTATCTTTTTGTCATACGACTCGATTGATTACAGCGAAGTAAGGGGTTTTTTCATCTCACTTTTATTCTTGTGAGATTCATTCAAAATTTTACACTATTTCATTTTTTGTTGTGTGTGTCCTGCACATGATTGTGTTCATTGTGTAATATAATATAATTTATATTTATTTATATCTTCAATGTATGATCCTTCTGTCATAGGGTCTACGTTCTGAAGGAAACCCAAATCGGTAAGGGAACCGTTCACCCTCCTCTATTTAAAAGACTTCTTTTTTTTTTGGTCTTTTATTTTACATATTATTATGTTGGGATATGATATTATATATCCTTATTGCTGTAAATGTTTTTCCAAGTGATGAGATACCATTTTTAACTCTCATCAACTCATTTTCTGAATTTTAAAGTGACGCCGTTAGGATGTCGAATTTCTGTAAGGGAACATCTTAACCCAATATCAATTATTTTTTTAATCATATACTTCTTGATTATGTCATACTATGAATATTTTTGGATTACCTATGATAATATTAAATTTAATATCCTCTTATCTTGGGTGTATTTATATTTGTCACAGATAATTATGTTATTGATTTATCCTTAATCTAAGGATACCGTCATTGTAAGGGACTTCATCTCAATCTCCATTCATTAAGGCATATTTTGTTATAATAAAAGATTTTATTTTATGTTATATAATCACCTTTTAATATTCATTTCATTCATTGGGAATATTTTTCAACGAACCGTTTTACTAAACGACAAAAAGGAATGTTTATTTTAACATACATGGTAACAATGACCGTTCCTCCTCCATGAGTATTATTTTATATTTTTATTCCTTAACAAGATATAATTTTATTAAAAGAAAAAAAATACCATATACTATTTTATGCATTTTGTATTAAAAATGGTTTTGAAAATGGTTTTGAAAATGGATTTGTTATGTCAATATATTTAAGTGATATATTGTGATTGAAATATGAAAATGTTTTCTATCCTTTATATTTTGTTTATGTCTTATGATTTTATAATGGTACATGGACATTTGATGGGTGGTTACGTGATAAACCAAATGACTGGTGGTGTCGTGAATACCAGGATGGGTGTTTACCTTATAACCTCCAATGCATTGGGTATGGAAGTCGGCTGTATGGATATTCAATTTAGTGATATGTATGGAAGTCGACCATATAGTTATTTCATTTATGTATATTTATATCCCATGTTACGTTTATAAGTTATGTATTCTTTATATGGGTTTTATGGTGTTATTTTGGTAACAAAAGGGTAAGAAATGATCTTTTATTCAGTGAAGAGTATTTACTACTTCATTAAGATGAAAATTATTACTTATGATTAGGTATTCATGGTTTACTTGTTGTTTTGAAAAACTAACAGTTTCCTTATTTGTGTATCCCTTAAATGGCTTCTTATTCTCATCCCATGTATTTTAAATGTTTTCCATAGGACATAACAATGAATAGGGCCAGGAATGGGTTTAAGGAATGACATGCTGTCTGAAACATTGAACTAGTCATGTTTCATTTTTTAGAGTTTTTATTTTATGAAAAAATATATAAACTGAGTAGAAGTGTCTACATTATAACCTTTTGAGATGTAATAGTTATGTACTAATTCTCTAAAAATATAAACCTGAAAAGATTCTCAATGGGAATCATTTATTTAATTCAAGACTATGTAATGTTTTATGGTTGGGTCCGTATAGTTGGTATCCGAGGTCAGTTTAGATAACTTTAGAGGTTAGGGTGTTATCTGGCTGTAGGTAAAAGATCCCATATAAACAAGAGGGTTATTAACATGTGTAATCTTTTGGAGGTTTATGGAAAAATAGGTTGATTGGATAAAAAAATCTAAATAATTGTGGTTGATGGATTAGAGTAATACAATAGTTTTTTATGTTATCTATAAAGGATAATTTTTTTATTATAATTTTTGAGTTCATGTTTATGTGTTGATTCTTTTCGGAATATTAAGGATCAATTTTCAAGATGGAAAGAAAGATATCATTCACAATGTTTTTATCCCTCCATGATTATTTGATCATCACTATTATGGGAAAATCTTTTTCAAATGATTTTGATCGCTTCTTGAGTATTCAAATCACCTGCAAGAAATTGTTTGAGCTGTCCAACACCGAATATTTTCTAAAAAAAATAATGGGTCATGGTATCTTTTTCATATGATTTATAGATCTCAACTTTTCTATTTCTATAGAAAAGCTAAATTAATGAAGTGCAGTGAATGTTTACTTTTTGAAAGAATGAAAACATGCTGAAGGAGAAAGAGAACATCCTGAAAATCATGGTATCTTGATTCATGGTATGATTTATTTTTCCTAACCTTAAATAATGAAGCATAATAGGACTGATATTTATAAATAATGATGATATTCGATCTGCATGAATGTTGTATTAGGAAATAAGGTGTAAATTCATATTTAATGGGTCATGAAGAACGTTGAATGAGTCAAAAGTCGACATATAAGGGATTCAAGAGTTATGGTTGACTTTAGGATGGTGATAATCTTAAAATTATTAAGGATCTTTTGATGATAGTATTACATTATAAGACTTTTTGTAGTATGTGTAACACTGATGTATGATATGTGAAAATTTTATTCAAGGAATAATTATCTTCTCTATTGTGGAAATAGTTATAAAGAACCATTTTGGTTTATATGATCCTTGAATTTGAGGCAATTACTAGTTAATACCTTTTGGGATGCAAAATAAAAATTTATTATATAACCTTTGCAGTTAAAATAATTTATGGTTAATTTTTATGAATTATCTCTTTTTGGGAATGTTATAAAATTATATACTTTTTGAAAATGGACTACACGCGTACCGTGTGACAACCCATCGTGTTGGACGAAGCTGTGGGAATCGAACCCACAACCAAAGTGAAACTGGTATTTATTACCAACCACTAGACTACATGAAGTCCCTGGTTAGTATGACTAATTTTTTTTATTTAGATGAACTTATGAATCAGAAATAGGTTGGTTTTTGGGAAATGATTAACCTTTCATGGAGGATATTTTACTAGGTTAATTACTTTTCGTTATGAGACTTTAAGAGTAACTGATGTTATTTGGAGATAAATGTTAAGATATACCTTGGAAGACTATGTGATTAAATCCTTCAGAGATTTGGGTTTCAATCATAGTTGGATTAATTTGAATCATTTTAGAGATATCTATTTATTTAATGGTCTTTCTTGAACCATGGGTTCTTTTTGTTGAATTTTGGAGATTAAGAGTAGTAATTATTTTTATAAAGGATTATCCTTTTGTGGATTATCTGATCTTGTACAAACAATTTTGCTTTTGGTTAAGGTCTAAAGACATGGAAAATATATATTTTATCTTTTGTGGATTAGGTGATTCTCTAGAAGTTGGTTATAGTGCTCTTAATTTAAACAAGTCATCCTAAATACTCATCTTTTGGAGAAAATATGAGTTTTTGTATGAAATATAGTAAGAGATGAAGGACTACATGACAAGTAAGTATGTTTCCTTATGATTTAGTAAAGCTCATAAATAAAATCCTCAATGGAAAGTAACTTAAAAAAGGATGTCTGTTAACTTTTCCTACTGGGGAATCAAATACAGTTTAACCCATCACAAGTTTGTGATTTCATGGTGGTTAACTTTCTCCTAAACAAGTTTTCTATCACTCTCCATCAGAACATGATGGTTTTGTTTCTCCTCCATTTTTATGTTTTCATGGAATCCTAGTATATATTGTCTCGGGTGACCTTGGAACTATTCTTTCTTTCTTTTAATGTTATATTTTAATTTACCCCTATTCTGATGTGGGGCTTTCAATTAAGTTTCTGAGCCCAATTTTAAAATTGAGAGGAAGTAATTCCCAAAAGGGGGAAGAATGTAAAATCCCAGGTAAATAAAGAATATGAAGTTTTCATATTAATTAATACTTGTGAATAAAATGTTAATATTACTTTAAAGGGAATGCTATGTTCGATGGCCTACCCAATACACAACATCGAGTTTCTTTGAAATCTTACGTTGCACACTAATAATATAATAATATTATTTTTAACGGTAGTAAACGCCTAATTGTTGTAATGGTGGGAATGAATAGAAATAACTAGAAAATGATTATATATGTTTTCTAAATATTTTAACAATTACCCAATAAATGATAGTGGCTTAAAATGCGAATTAATCCAATTTTAAGCATAAATATTCTTATATTATTTAAAAGGTCAATTAACAGCCTTTTGATGGAAAAACCTTTTTAAAACTACATATTTTAAATTTTATATGTTATATTTGACAAAATAAAATATTTCTTTAGAATAAGGATATCAAAATTTATTTTGTGTAAATTTTTGTTATTTTTCCGATAAGGTTCCTTTTTTAATGAATATTGAAAATGCGGTATTTTATTTCTGAACCTCCATTTAATCTAATTTATTTATATGGTTAGATTATCTTTTTAATTGGTTTTAAAGTTTAATTAGAATTTATTGGTACCATTTAATCTAATAGTGGTCATTATAATTAATTTCACATTGAAAAAGGACATAAATAACTATCAATCTTTTGATAGATATTGTTTCTTAAAAACACACTATTTGTTTTGACAGTGGGAGTTAACTATATAATTTATTAATTAAATTTATATGTTTTGAATTTGGTAAAATGAACATCATTTTTGAATTTGGAATATCAAATATAGATTAGGGTAAATTTTTGGAATTTTTCTGATAATGTTCTTTTTTTAATGAATTGTGAAAAATACAGCAGTTTAATTCAAAATTGCCTTTTCATCCAATTTATTTACATAGATAGATTATCAATTTAATTGGTTTTAAGGTGTAATTTAATTATTTTTTTATAATTTAATAAAATTTTGGTCATTGTATGTAATTTCAATTTTAAATTGAATGTAGAAACAAATCAATATTTTGATAGATTTGACATCTTAAAAACCCATCTTTGGTTTTGAAAACGGGAATTATTTTTAAATTAATTACTGCAATTTCTTTGTTGAGAATTTTATAAATTGGGTTCCATATTTTGAATCAGAATAAAAAAATTATGTAATACAGAATCATTTGTTTTTGTACATTATGAATTGTAAGGACGACAATTATCTTTAATTATCATGATTAATTAGTAATCAGTTAGTTATGTGTAATAAAATAATATCATAATAATATAAAATCACCCCAACATGTGTCCAAATCCAATTTTTTGAGTCATGGACGACCATGAGAATCTTTTTACCAAACATGAGGTCCCATGGAGTCACATGGGTGTGATAGTGACATTTATGGGATTATTTTTAAAAAAGAAGAGAAGTATAACAAATGTTTGTATATCCTGAGTAAAACAATTTTAATTTTGTTCAAAATAATGATCTCTTAGACTATATATATTCATTGGAAATATAAAAATATTTCCTACATCATGGTATTTTTTTTAATTATTAGACATTAAATAAATAAATTTATTTATGACACCATGATGATGCAGTGATTATCTCATTAATGAACTGTTTAAATAAAATGAAATTATAAGGTAAAATGTAAGACGTAAACTTGTCCAAAACCTATTTGACAGGTATATTTCGAACCCTTACCACCTTATACTCGAAATATATCATTTTGGGACGTTTAAAATATGATAAAAACATTTTATAATAATGTAACATTTCATGACATTCCAAAAGTGACCCTCCCCCTCTTATAAAACGCCCCACCTCTACCCACTTACCCACACCTCTAAAGCCCTTGGCTCATCCAAACTCTACTAATATTATCTCTATGCATCCCTCTATCACTCCTTGAATCATAACTTTGGGAAGAAGACTTTCCAAGGAATCCTTTGGCTCAAATCAATAAGAGTTACCCAATTTAGAGGAAGAACAAGGAACATACGAACAAGACAAGTCAGACTTTTGAGGTAAGGGATCCTACCACTCTCTTTCTTTTCATGTATTCTCCTTTATGTCATTTATTTTAAGCTCCATGTTATTATGTTGGGGATGTTTTTTTATATTAATACTACTGTCCTTTTTAGGTTAATATGATGAGAGACCCCGTCCATCTCTCATCAATTCAGTTTAAGAATGTTTAAGTGGCGATTTAGGATGCTGAATTTTTGTAAGGGGATTTCTTATCTCACTTTTAATTCTGAGATATTTCCATTGTTTGCCACTTATTTATTGATTGTGGTGTATTTTGTACTGCCATTTATTATATATTATCATTATTCTATTTATACTCATGGTATTATGTGATTTATTTGGTGTTTATTATCTTCTGGTCACACAGCTCGATTGATTATAACGAGGTAAATGGTTTTTTCATCTCACTTTTATTCCCATGAGAAAAATGCTACATTTTCCACTATTTGCTTTTGTGTGGTGTGTGTACTTCAAATTATTGTATTCTTTGCATAATATAATTTAATTTATGTGTATTTACATCTTCATTTTATGATCCTTCTGTCAGGGGGTGTACGTTTCAAAAGTTACCCAAATCGGTATGGGAACCTTTCACCCTCCTCTTTTAAAAGACTTCATTTTGTTAGGCCTTTTATTTTACATCTTATTATGTTGGTAAATGTTATTATATATCCTTATTTCTGTAAATTTTATGTCCATGTGATGAAATACCCTTTTTATCTCTCATCAACTCATTTTCTGAATTTTAAAGTGATGTTGTTAGGCTGTCGAATTTCTGTAAGGGAACTTCTCAACCCAATTTCAAATCATTGGGTTAATCCTCAACATTCTGATTATGTCGTACTATGAATATGCGTGGATGACCTCTGATTGTTTTACACTTAATATCCACTTATATTGGGTATATTTTTATTTGTCACACATAATTATGTAATTGATTTATCCTTAATCTAAGGATAACATCTTTGTAAGGGACTTCGTCTCAATATCTTTTCATTGAGGCATATTTTTTTAATACATGACTTTATTTCAACTATTATCAACACCTTTGAATTTTCATTTCTTTCTAATGGAATCTTTTTCTACGAAGTGTTTTACTAAATGATAAAAAGGAATGTTTCTTTTAAAGTACGCGGTGATAACGACCTTTCAGCCACCGCAAGTATTATTTTATATTTGGCTTCCTCACCATGTTGTAATATTTTTAAAATAAAATAAATACCATATAATATTTTATGTATTTTGGAATTGAAAATGGTTTTGATAATGGATTTGTTATGTCAATATATTTAACTGATATATTGTGATTGATATGTGGAAATGTTTTCTTTCCTTTATATTTGTTTTATGTCTTATGATTTTATAATGGTACTTGGACATTTGAAGGGTGGTTACGTGATAAAACAAATGACAAGTGGTGCCAGGAATACCGGGACGGGTGGTTACGTTATAACCTCCAATGCATTGGGTATGGAACTCAACCGTATAGCTATTCCATTTAGTGATATGTGTGGAAGTCGATAGTATGGTTATTCCATTTAAGTATGTTTATTTCATAAGTTACCTTCGTATGTTATGTTTTATTTATATGGGTTTTATGGATATCTTTTGGTTAAAAAAGGTTAAGAAATGATCTTTTATTCAGTGAAGAGTATTTACTACTTCATAAATCTGAAAAGTATTAATTATGATTATGTATTCATGGTTTAGTTTTTGTTTTGAAAAAAATAACAGTTTCCTTCATTATGTATCCAATACTGATCTTTTTATGCTCATCCCAAGTTTTTGAAATGTTTTCAATAGGATATAATGTTTAATAGGGTTAAGGTTGGGATCAAGGAAAGACGTGTTGTCTAAAGCATGGAACTAGTTATGTTTCTTTTTTTATAGTTTTTATTTTATGAAAAAATGGAAACTGAGTATAAGTGTATACTTTGTAATCTTTTGAGATGTAATAGTTATGTCCTAATTCTCTGAATCTATAAACCTAAAAATATCCTCAATATGAATTATTCATTTAATTCAAGACTATGTAATGTTTTAAGGCCGGGTCCTTGTATTCGTACCAAGAAAATAAACTATAGAGCATGTGAAAACTAACCAAGTGAGAAAATTAAATTTTCTAAAATTGTTAGTGCAAGGAATCACCTACCTCAAGCGGAGAAATCACGAGAAAGTGATGCGAAACACCATCTGTATCACAACCGAAATCAAATACAGGATGTCAGATGAGATGTTCATGCAATCGGAGTGCTGAATATAGTCAAGTGGTGTGATTCGAGCTCCGATTCAATATGGAGGAGCAACAGCAGCAGGTGGCTTCTGCAGAAATCTCTTGATATTGCGATGATTTTGAAAATGGTTAGGGTTTTTAAAATAGATCAAGAGACATTAATCAACACATACAAATTAGTATTGATAATAACATATCTTTTTCTGTGTTAAAAAAACACTTAATAAACCAAAATTTATCAGTGCTAAAATTAGTGCACTGATTAATATTCATTTTATCTACACATTATTTAGCATTTAAAAAAACATTATCTTTATTAGTGCTAATTACTAAAGCATTGTTAATGAATTTTTAATTATAAATATAAATAAAAAATTGTAAAAATTTATAAATACTTAATATATATATGTAAATATTATTATAGTAAATATATTCCTTTAGATATATATTTATTATAATTTTATAATAATTTATTTCTAATTATAGAAATATTTTTTAAATAAAATTATTTATATCATTATATATATTTATTTAATTATACATATATATTTAATAAATATATATAAATATAAATAAGTTGATATATTCAATATTTAAGTTAATTTTTTATATATTTAATAATTATTTCAATATACATAATTATTTATTTATAATTATATAAATACTTATAAAAAATATTTATTTACAATTATATATATATACATAATTGTATTAATATAGTGATTGTACATTTATAAATATATTTATTCAAAAATATTTTTTACAAATATTTTTTTATCATTATTCATGAATATCTCCTTTTATGTGCATGCATCTATGTTAAAATTGAGTGAAATTGAATAAATTGAAAATAAGTACACTTTAACAACATTCAAAAAGTGGATATGTTTGGTGTCAGAACATTGTATATAAATATTCATTAATGATGTATATGTAAAATCAATATAACAGACATTTGATCTATGTTAAATTGAAAAATCAACGACATTCAATTATATGTAGGGTACTATGAAATTATAGTCAACTTTTTTAATTCATATTAATTTTTAATTATAATCCACTATTCAATAAACATATGACTATCTAATTTAAAGCGCGTAAATATTTTGTTATAAAAAAATTATATTTATATAGATTAATATATATATATATTTTTTATATATAAAATTTAACAACATTAATTATCATAACTATCTAATATATAAAATGATTAATAATTATAATATAAAATCAATACATTGATTTTTTCAATAATTATATAATTAATAAATTTGAATTTTTTTATTAAACACATTTTTTATTTTTTATTTATTTAAATATTTCATTTTATTTATATAAATATTAATCATCAGAAAAAATACATCACTCATAAATAATACCCTTTATCAATGCTAAAATTTAAGCGCTAATAAAGGATAACTTGTATTAGTGCTAAAATTAAAGAACTAATAAATGATACCCTTTATCAGCACTAAAATTAAAGCATTGATAAAGAATACTTTTATTAGTGTTAAAAATAATGTGTAGATAATGGTTCTTTTTATCAGCCCAAAAAAGGCGAGTCGATAAATGGTTATATATATCATCACTTTATTTAGCGTTGATAAATATGCCATTTATCAACATTTTATTACAGTGTTGATAAATACCAGAGCTATTAAAGTCATGTTTTATTATTGTGTTGTGCCAATCATTATGCATGTTCTAATACATTACCCTCATTTCATAGGGTTTAGCATTGAAATCACAATTCCAATATCAAAAATATCAATAACATCAAAAAACATGTTAATCACCCATGGATGAAATGATATCAACAGTAATAATTCAAGAAACATGTTCCTTACCCCATACATGGGTTCACGATGCCCATTCATGGCTTGTGACTAAGTTCTATGTATTCCAAATCTCCAATCTATTGTCTCCAAATAGTAATTCAAGAATAGAAAACCTCCTCTCATACCAATTTGTGACATCCTGGACCCAGCTTCCACATTACCCATGCCTCGATCCCAATTAGCCACATGACCACTAGATTGTATCTCCATAAGCTAGGGGCTAATGATGAGCAGCATGGGTGTAATGGTATATCAGTGGGGACACTATTCCGCCACGTCAGAGTAACACAATGGATGTGACAACAACATCCAATAACGGATGATTAAATAAACAAATAGATAATGTAAGTAGTGGAAGACTGAATAATGTATCCAAATCATCATAGGTAGTCTGATATGGATATGCATGTATGAAATGCCAATAACAAATGGGAACATGAAATCATGAAGTAGGAATACATATACAAGGCACAAAAAATAAGAAAAATCCAAAAGGTACTCTATAACATCTCGATTATAAGATTAGTTCTCTACTCTTATGCTCCATCTAAGTACATGAGTCAACAACCAGAAGAGTGGTGTTTGCCTCTATCCATACCTGTAGTCAAATAGTCTTCTCGGGTGCTAAAAGCATCCCAAATACGTTGTGAGTTAAATCTCAATGGGCCACCACCAACACTGTCTAAATGTAAAATGAGTACCACTCGTATGTAAACAACGTTTTTCCAGTACTAGAAATTTAAAAAAAAAATAGTTACCCTTCCTCTTAGGTTCTGAAAGGACATCAGGAAGGTCTACTTACGTTACCTCAATTCTAGAATGTCTGAATATGTTACTGTATATATTTAGTTCGTTGTGGGTAAGAATTCCTCCCATCCATGGAAGATAGTAGCACATGGTAAGAATGCATCTCACCCATAGGAAATAATCTCATAGCGTAATAATGCCTCCCTCCCACATGTAAATAATGGAACGTGGTAGTAATACCTCCTGCCCACATGTAAATAATGAACATGGTAGTAATGTATCTTTCCAACATGTAAATAATGGAACATGGTAGTAATGCCTCCCACTCACATGTAAATAATGGAATGGGGTAGTAATTCGTCTCACCCACATGTTATATAATGTAAGGATATCCATCTTACATAATTTAATGTAAATAAAACAAGCTAAAGTTTCAATGCATTTATGACGAAACCCAATGCATGGGCATGCCCATGCCATCCATTGAAAAAAATAATTTTAGGCATTTCATTTTAATGGTTCAAGCTCTCTCATAATAGACAACCCATTAAAGATAACCATCCCATTTTCCTGACATGAAAAGTTTATCTATAAGGCCCAAGATAATGGAAAAGCCACATCAAAGTAGTCATAGGATCAAATTGGGAATTCCAAGCCTATGAGGGCCAACACCCATGGGGTGTCATCAATTAATGAAAACATGCATGGAACAATGTCCAATTCAATTTAAAATCAAGCCGAAAACCATAAAACATAATTCTCCATTTTTGTAAATTGTCCTAAATTGGTCAATTTAGATGGAACACCCCTTGAGAGTCCATATAGTGAAATGGTTATAATGAGATCCCTTAACATGAATCAATTAACCTATGTCATCACACTAGGGTCAATTAGACATGAATGAATCAATATACCAGAGAAGCTCAGAAAAGGAAGACTCATGGCACAACGAGATTAAATATGAAACTACCAAAAATCAAATGGGAAACTATGTGACAACCTTCCATAGGGTTGTACATAATTCCTCATTGAGTAGCGACCACATATTCAAAGGATGTTAATGTAGATATATGTTTTTATCCAACACCTTGAAAAAAGGGAAAATAAGCCTGCATCAAAATAGCTCAACCAATGGTGGAATTTACTAGAGAAGGAGGAGTTAATGAGGTTAGAATTAACATAGACCATCCAATACCACCGAATGACTAATTATCAGACACCAAACTGAGGATTAGTAAGATAATGAAGAAGAAGTGCCTTTGGAAACCTACGGAAGGAAGAGAGGATTTGTTGTGTGTGTGAAGGGAGGGAGAAGAGGTCATTAGAACTTAAGTGAATGGTGTGAAAATGGACTTGTTTACATAAAAACTCTCTCTCATGGTTTTTACACATGTTTTTCCAAATCATACGCAAACTATACGCAAGGTTCTTCCACTTTCATGCCAGTTTGAATGGTATCTGTGCACAATTTCCAAAACTGTGCGCACACTGTGCATAACACACTGCCTCACTGGGCACAACACATGACCTCTACGCACAGTTTCACTAACCATGGGTAGACTGTGTATATGGGTTCTACAACCACCTATAATTGGCCACACATCCAAGCACTTGGGTCCCACGGTTAGAGAGAAACCATGCAGTCTAGTCTACTTTCCCCTTTTTAGTTATTCGGGCTACAAAAGTTCCCCAAAAACTCCAGTGAACTCCTTATATTTATTATAAGACTTATTTAGGACCATTAAATAAATTCAAAGTAAAAACTACTGATTTGTATATGGGACAAAGATTCGAGTCATTATAGAGGTCTTGAAATCAAATGCTTAATAAAATGATCATAAAAAATTATCCATGACAAATAAAATTCTATAGTTTTAGGCATAATGAATTGGTGTTACCAATAAAGCCTAATTAGCACAATTCAATTACAATTCATGTATCATGTAACTTGAATACCCAATATAATATTCAAAATAATAAGACCATTATTCTTTGATTCATGGAATCTATCATTTAAATTTAATTAATCTTGTCATTTTAGATAATTTCCACATACTGCCTACCTATGGGAATTATTATTCTCAGTGAATAATACTTCACCATCCATGGTGAATATATATCCATCACTATGGTTTTAATCTTTATATGTAGTATTTGTCTCTGGAACATTCTCTTACACACCTCTTATTGATCTCATCCCTTTTCCAAATATTTATACCCCTCAATCATTGACTAAATCCAGCTAAATCTTTCTCCCAAAATCTCAAGTATATATGTGAACCCTTATATAAAATTATAGACTATATCATGACTATATCTTTTCTATCATATGGATTTTTATAATATCATAATAAAATTTTTGGATGATTAATATAAATTCACATTATATGTTTCTTTATGTAAGTTTGTTTATGTCCTATAAAACTCTTGTTCTTATGATATAATGGATTCACATCATAATGTAACTCATATGATATCCATTTGTCTTGATTTTTGGATTATGGTTATGGGATAACACCATTATTTGTGATGCATGTCTAGAAAAATAATATAATTATTTTCAATAAATATAAGTTACATCATTGATACTCATTTTAAATTCATCATGAATCTATTGTTTATAAGGAAATTTGTGTTTAAGAATTAATCCATGATAAATTTTGATCAACAATGTTAAAATTTAAGAATCGTTATTTATCACCCTTACTAAAATCATTTTCCGGATGTGGATAAGGTATTGTGCATTTAAAAATTACTCCATGCAACATTATATTTATCAATGAATGCTTGGTCAAGATATTCATTGAAATAACACCCCATAGCATCTCATATATTCTAACCATTAATATACCATAATTCAACTTCACATTCCATTAACACTTAAAGGAATCTTATGAAGTATTATTTCCACTGGCTTACCCGTGGGATAGTTCAAACTCCATGGATGAGCTAATTCTGAAATATTTATGGATTAAATTAATATATAAAGGTTTATTTATATAAAATTATGTACAAAAGTGTATTTATAATACCTAGGTTCTTTAACTCTAAATATTCTAAAAACATATTAGGTATATACTTGAAAACTACTTAGTTTTTCTTGAAAACAATTTATCTTACCACGACCGAGTATGTAAACCTTACACTCTATATTCAACACATACTTCTTATGATTCATGTATTACTAAACTATTTGTACAGTATTAAACACCAAAAACAACATTCATTCCAAAATCAGAATAATGTCCTCTTTTGTCCAAAAGAAACATGAGACAATATTTTTGGTGATAAATAACAAATGCTCAACTAGAATAATTTACTTGGAAATTAGATGTTGTGAACTTTTCACCACTGACTTAGAAACCACCCTTTCTCTGCCACTTAGATAATTCACCTTACTTCTCGTAACATTTCTTTACCCACATGGTTACTATATTTAAATACACATATATAATTGGTACATTGTAGTTGATAATCTAAAATTATTACAAAAAATACTTATAATTAATGAATATACCTTAATAATAAGTGAATGCTTGCTTCTTAGATTAAATTCATTGTATTTAGACATCCGTAGATTTATTTCACGATATGAAAAGAAAATAACCTCCTGTTTAACACATCTTTCATTGAAGGATGTTATGAAAGATTGTTTTTAATCACACATTATATTATCCTTTTTTCCTTGTGTTTCAACTTTTTTACCATAAGAACTAAATATTCATCTTTCATTAATGTTATTTTTTCATGGAGAACATTTCCTAAAAGGTAACGAAGCATTTTTTACATAGACTTTGTTTTTTAATCATCAAAAAAACTGGATAATATGCAGTGAAAATGATATTATAATGATATTTATTGAATGATAATGGTCCATATATCAATTTTATACATAGGTAGTGTAAACATCACCTTATTCATATCTTCCTCTGTTGTCTCGTGGTGAGATTCTTAGAGATGAGAAAATATGTGAAATCATCCATGCAGCAGTGTAGTATCCACAACTCACATTGAACATGGATGGTATCATTATGATGAAACGATCATATGAATTATAAATGAATCTCTAGTAAGAAATTTTCTAACCCTTGCATCCTAAGGTACATCAATAGGTATTTGGGAACTCATGCACTATAATTTTTATATATCACAGTGTTGTGAGAAAGAATATGTCCTACTCTTTGGAAACATGCTTGACATTTTTTTTAAAATACGAATCTAGAAAATATGCAATTTTATCTTCATTATAAATTTATACGTTATTGATTAATTAATCATTTAAATGTATCCCACTATTTTAACAAATTCTAGGAACCCTTTGTACTAGAATCAGAATACTATGTCGCTTTAGTATTTTAGTGGTAATGATACTTGATCCTCCCCTCATAGTGTACAAGTTATGGATATTCCACTACTCCTAGAGTTTAAGGTAGAAATTTTACTATCCAACCACATTAACTCGTGACTCCTTGATCTATTGAGTGAAGAACCAAATTTTAAAATCATAAAAATGATATATTAAACAATTACATATGATGTTTTAACATGATAGTTGTGGATATTCCCTTGATACCAAATTAAGTTAAGTTAACTCACCAATCCAATAAAAACTCCCATTATTAGGATACACCCTCAAATATGGATGACTGAGCACCTTGTACACCTTGTTTTGTTCAAATTCGAACGATGGAAGGCATTTTGAGACTTAATATTTCATTGAGGGGTTTTATATTTTTCTCAAAGAATGCAATCCATTTATATTAATATGTTCATTCATTGTTGTTGTTCTCACAATTGAACATTAATAGAAAGATATTCCTCACTTCTTTATACATTTTACATATTTATTATTTTATGTGTTTCCCTATGTCATGAAAATGCATAAAATAACAATTCAATGTAAAAATGATATAAACTATTTTTTGATCCTGAGAATCTAATACAAGTTGATCCATTTAAACTCAATGAACCAACAATGACCTAGGGGTATCATACCCAAGTCGTATCTTTACTAATGATGCAGCTTGTCCCCATCCAGTGCATCCACTTCTTGTTTTTATTTCACCTCAACATGGAATGCTCCATGACTTACACCATCATTGTCATAGTAAATAAATACTCATATGCAGGCAAGGGGGTATCATTAATACAAAATACAGACTGATAAACTAGATGTGAATTTCCATTATACATACTGATTTAAAATATTATGACACACATACCATCATTTTTAATTACAATCATCGCACATAATTGAATAATTAAATAAAATAATCATACATAATCATGTTGGGTCAATTGTTCTAGACCATTCAATGGGAAATATAAAACAACAATAAAAAATTAAATTGAAATAAATTTAATGTAGGAGGATGATTTAAATAAATTAAAATAAATTTATAAATTAAAATTATTTATTTACATATTTTATTCTATTTGGTCTGAATATAAATTTAATTTAACATTTAATTAAATTATTTTTTTGAGTATTAAAACAATATTTTTAAATAAATTATTGATATTATAATTTATTTAATTTAATACATAAATTAAATAAATTTTTATTATCCAAGGCCTAGAAACCCTATTCAAGGCCTATGCGTGTCAGACTGAACCTATGCATGTCCATTCCAGGCTATGTAGACCTCGTGCAAGGGTGTTCTAGACTAGGAAGATTAGCCCTGACCCTTACTAATTTGGGCACACCCATCCTAAATCACCATGGGGCGGCTTGATTCTAACATTGCCCATGGAACCCTTGGTAGGGGGTTACCTCAATATAGGGAGGCTGCATACTAGAGCAACAGTAAACTGTCAGAACCTGATTAGGCCACTATGGTAGTGCAGGGTAGCTTAAAATGGCACTTGATGGAGAGAGAAACCTCTGGTGGTGTTTTGGGAAGCACAATATTGGTCGACATTAGTTGATATAGAGGTAAGACCTAGCACAGTTGGTGGACAGGAGATGACCAACATCAGAGATGGCGAAAAATTTGCTCGGAGGAGGTCGTCATGACACTCGATAATATAGTGGTGGTACCTGGGTGTTAGCGGCCTGATAAAGGAAGGTTAAGCTACTGGTCCCATCATATCTGGCTGGAGAAGTCATTCGTCATGGCGGTGGTGGACAAGGCTCACTATATCATATGGTAGACATGACCATCGGTGCAGATTCAGAAGTGACATACAATATCGGTGCCAAGACACTGCTATAGGGTGGTGGAGGTTCCACTAGCGAAGGGATGGTAGTGGAAACCTTGGAGGAGTGTGCTCGTGGGGATTTTTCTAGCTTCAATGCTACCTAGAGGTGACATGGCCTCGACATAGGTGGTCTAACCTTGGGATGGGGAGTCATGCGATGCTTGTTTAGGCGATGTGCTACCAGATGAGGGGTATGATGGGGCTCATGGTGGCTGATAGGGAAGAGGGGTGTCAGATCATGCTAGGGAGGAAGGATTTGGTCCTTGGTGGTGTGTATTCACACTAAAGGAAGTAGAATAGGGTAAAAATAGTTTTTTTCTTTTAATATATATATTTTTTGTATTTTTTGACCTGTGAAATCAAATAAGCTAGTAGACACAAATTTTATGGTTTTCTACACCCCACACCCACTTCCCCCTTCTCTATTTTTAGCTTTATACTAATTTTTCAAGGGCTAATCAAATTACTATTTAAAAAATTAAAAACAAATAATGTTACTTTTTTTTCCATAGGCCCTTGAAAAATGGATTCTACCTAAAGTAAATCCAGCCACCAAATTCTAGCTGGTAACTATTTGGAATAAAATGAAGCAACAAAATATTTTTTTGGTGATTCAAGTATATTTTTAATATCCAAAAAATCTAAAAAAGATCCATATCAAAAAAATTTAAGAACATATCCGGACTATATAATATCAAATCGATGCATAGTTTTTTTTTGTTTTGACTTATTTAATACCGACTACTTAAATTCAATGAAAATTAGTTTTTTCTTGAATCAAAAAATTCACTTGATCATTCAGATACCAATTGAATGTAAAGAGGTATACAATGGTACCCAGTGGGGGATTATAGTAATTTCATGATTGGGATGAAGGAAATTTTCATCTCTAGGGATCCAAGCCCTGATACAGACTTGAGGTTTTCACATGAATTAAACATAGTACAAAAAATAAATTTAATGTGATCCTAATTTCTAATCAAACCATGCACGACTATAGCATGTCACTAGAACCAGTTGGTCAAAGGATCTGATTAATAAACCATCTATATCATCTACACATGCTTCTATAATCCACACACATCATGTTCATCAAAATCTAGGAGCTATAGTGAAGCTCTGATAAATCCTTTGGCATCGCGTTGATCACCTTGATCATGTACCTTTAATTTGTCGAATGCTTTCTTGGGTTGAGGCTTAGAGATGGACTTTCATTTTATATAAGGTGGGAGGAGTGAGAATCTCTCATTCCATTGGAATGAGCAATGAAAAATAAAAGAGATATCACCCTGCTTATATAGAGTATTGTGAAAATACCCAGAAAGGGTTCCCCCTCCCATGGAAAAATAAATATCCACTAAAAAATCCATAAATAAATTTTTACTATGAACAAAATAGTATCATAAGTAATATTTATATTTTATCACATAAATTTATTAAATTAAAGTTATTATGTGATAAAATAAATTCATTTAACATGACTGGTAATTCCCACATATATTATATTAATATGGGATATTAAAATAATATTCATTTAAATAATATTGTTCATTGTATTTACTTAAACACATGTAAATACATCTAATAAATAAATTCAACCCACTTATTATTTAATTTAATAATAATGATTTTATTTATTTATAGGTGAATGATAACTTGGAAAACTCTCAGAACTCATCATGGGGACTAGTGTGTCATATATACCTATTCACCTGAATAGGGTGGATATTTGAATACTCTATTATATGTGACCCTCTAGGCCCTTATATCGATAGTAGTGAATAGTATTCACTGACTAAGAGCTAGAAACCCATCATGGAACCTAAAGAGATAAAAAATAGCCCCAACAACAAAAATAAATCTACAAACACGTACTATGTAATATAATCTCTTTGTCTTTAGATATATCATAAATCCTAACACACACATGTGTCATTGTCCTTTAATTCTTTATTAATTTCTTAATCTAATTGGATATATTTAACTCTAACTACCTCGGATAATAATTTATGAAGGTACTACAATCCTAATCAACTAGTCTTGAGATATATTACTTCTTTAGCTCAGAAGTGAATAATTCTATTGTGATCATTCAACCAATGTTGGACCACCAATGAAGCACCCAACACAAGCTACTTCACAATGGTTTCATTATCATGATTTTTTTCTTACATAAAATTATGTGATCAAATGGAACACATTGATAATGATATCTCATTGGGAGACCAATACACATTTCTATAGATAGGAACTACCAATGGAACCTGAAACATACAGTGTTCCTATTGGAAAGTATGTGCTCATGATCTCACCATCCGGAGATCACCAAGTGCAATGTTCATGAGAATAATTATCAATTCTTATGATCACCTATCACATGATATTTAAAAATCAACTATGTATATTCATTAAGATATATCAAAACCATATGACATATATTTTTGATTAATGTCATAGTATCTCAAGGTTTTCATTATAGCATGTGATCTATTATAACATTTTTATGTGATAATTAATCTATGGAAATTACAATTTAAATTGTGGACACGGAAATGTATACACTATAATGGTATGTTTACATGATACATATATCACTATACATATGAAATGGTAATCTAAATGTACTATTTAGTTGGGTCTATGGCACCCACTATTTTAATAATTCCTATGTCAATAGTGAGAAACACGTGAATTATTATTTCCTAGTTGATATAAACTACCTGAAATATTGTTTGTATTAGGTTTTACATATATATATTTCTATGTGTTCTACTATAAACAAAGGAGGAATTATTTATTTTGAAATTAATTTTTTTCTTATAATACACTTAATAATTCAATAAAATTTAAATCATATATATCAATCATCAGTAATAAATGATGAATATGATCACAAAACTCATACCTAGTTGTGGAAAGATAATTCATAGTCATGTAAAACTGTAATATGTGTTGTATATACCC
The DNA here is from genome assembly GCA_963277665.1 of Viscum album. NCBI lineage: Eukaryota > Viridiplantae > Streptophyta > Magnoliopsida > Santalales > Viscaceae > Viscum > Viscum album. Next base: position 1,073,108,620 of record OY728164.1, read on the forward strand.
AATATTATTTTTTGAATCATTAGAGATAAAAATATTAAGTATATGACAAACTTATGTTTTAGACTAATAAGCCTTTAAAAATAAAGGTATTATACAAAGCGTCCAGAGTTAATTCATTTATATAGTGTGAACTATTACATAGTGTATTTGGAGTTAAATTCATATTTTTCATCAAATTTCTTTATGAAATCTTAGTAATGGTAAATGAAAGTAATAAATTCACTTCATAAAAGATACAAGATCTCCTGGGAATGTAAATCAGATTATGTATTGACCAAGTATTTATAAATCATTAAATATAGAGTAGATTTATTTTCTAAACCCTCATTACTTTATTTACATCTTTGAGATGGTGATAATACCAAATAAATTGATAATGTGTATTATATATGTGTTTCATTGGGTAAATGAGATGTGGAATGGGTTTCTCCGGATAATTTGATTATGGGGGGATTTAAGGCCTTGCTCAACCACTAACATCAGGTTTTCAATTTGTTTATTCTTCCCTATAAAATCCCAACAGTTCCCACGTCTATATCTATGTATAGACCTAAATTCCAAATTAATGTGGTCATTTGGGATTTCATGCCCAACGATGCTTATCACATTTGTTGAGAGGATGAGAGGTCAGGGTCATCACACCCTTTTGAGGGGGAATTGTTTCTTACTCCATGACTCACTTATAGATTTCAGATATGTTTATGAAATCATTCCTAGACACTGATATTTGGATGGTTACCCCTATTTCGTTGACTTGATTATGAACATTCATTGATAGGGACAGTTTTGTGCATATCACAGGTTCTCTATCACTCATTTATTTATGATTCTTTGAGGTATGACCATTTTTGAGCACAATGAATTTTTTTTCCACCGAGGGTGGTAGATAGTGTCTTGGATATGGGATTGAACCTATATGTAGTGTCTTATGTGACTTGTTTAAACAAGAATAAAAAGAAATGTAGTTTTTTTGACATAGTTTAATGTCGTGTGATTTGACCCATTCTGTACTTTATTATCATGTGGTAAGGATGTGAATACCAACCTTCGAAATTGTTGAGGCGTCATACATATCATGATTGAGATAGGAATCAGAGTCTATTTAGTTCTTATAATGGGAATCTATGTCATGAGGGATAAAAAAAATAGAGTCCTTAGGTAGGACTTAATCATATAAGACTACCCTTGATTGCTTCTTCAAGAGTATGACCCTTTGATCGGAGATGCCATGTAATCAAACTTACATCCCAAATGTAAAGATCCCACACTATGTGGATTCCCAACATGCTTTTGATACAATCATCACTAGTATCTAATCCCACATGATCTATGCTCATTGTGAGAAACAAGATATAACAATAGATCAGAAACATTTCTTGTGAAAATATCCTCAAGAGGATTACTCATTAAAATTTCCCTTTGAGGGGAATGATTACACATCTCATGGAGGATATGGTATAGAGATCAGGCCTTAGAAAGGAATCTTATGTATCCTGTTTTTTAATAGGAATAAGAATCATCATAGTTTGGTTATCCCTCATCTAACTGATGGGTTAAGGTGGATGATCATGCTCGAGGACATTATCATTATCCCAAGGATTACAGGAATGTTAGGGGATTATACTAAGATGGATGCCCTATAATATACTCATTTTTTATGTTTTTAAAGATAAAGAGAGGTGTCATCCATAAAAGATTTTTCTAAGAGATTAATACCAATATTGTCATGTGGTTTATAACCATAGCTTATTAAAGATGCATCCCTTATAAAAGGGGAATGCAGTTGATGTTTTCTATCTGGGGCCCATGTGGTGTGAGTCTAATTGGGTTTACTAGATAAGGATGGCATGTCCAAAGCTATTTTACTATCATGTATTCACTATCTTCTAGATAGGTCTTGATTGTCTGCCTAACATACATGGGGTGTCATCCTGTTATGGGAAACATGTCTAATGATGTTTTCCATACATGTTCGTGATGCCTTGCATGTCTTATGTTGGCATTCCCATGATCTTCTACATGACTAGTTTATTTCACATGATCAACATAATTTTATCAGATTCCATCAAATAAGTAAATAATGTATGTATGAGATTCTTGGTATAATCGAACCAAACATGTAATGGGTCTTGCGCATGATTCAAGTAGACATGACTATGCATTGTGGGATGATCAACTTGACTTATCTCTAAACTGTGGTATGAAAATGATGACATGTCAATGGGAATCGCATGTTCACACCAACATGTTTTTAAACCCTTCACATGATCAAAGTGAATTGTATTGGATATCTTTTCAAGAAGAATATAAATAATACCAAGGGTTTTCACCTGATCGATGCGAAATTTTCTAAAATTGTTACATGACAATACAAAAATTTCAATTAGTCATCATGAGATGAACTTAAATTATCCAAGGCTTGATTCATGACCAACATGAATCATCCAAGGTCACTCAAGGACATCATTAGATCAATGGATAGTATTTTTATCACATGACCTTAAAATTCTCACACAGTGGGTTCTTGTGAGCATGGTTAGGATCATGTGATTGTTTCACATGTCGCGGGAGTATGTTCAAATGGATCATTACCTAAGTCTATATCGATGATCATTTACCTAGGTAGAGGGATTCATGATACTGGAAGGGTTTCCCCATGAATTTTCCATTAGATTGATGCCATATATAGTGTAGTGAACAATCACATAAAAGAGTTTCATGATTCTCTATCATTTATATGATTCACATTATCATAAAGTGGTCTTACAAGGGGTGTTATTTATTGTTTTCTTTACATGACAAGTTTTTGTGCAAGGATGATGCATGTCGAGGCGGCCACTTCCAAGGTCACATAAAGACATTTTGACACATAGAGGCTTCTCACACCTAAATGTGGGTAATTATTGGGGCTATTTATCTTGAATATAAAAGTCACGTGTCGAATCCCACAGGAACGTAAGTTTGTGAGAATGTATCTCACTACAAATGGTTCGCATGAGGCTTCGCCATTCATGCGATTAACATGTCTTCCAAATAGGGTATTTTGATGGTATCTGCTACAATTTAAAAGATATAAAAGGGTGTTTAATTCAGAAAAAACCATGTTAATGGCTACATGGTGGCACCATAAAGTTAGGGGTAATCACGACTTCATAAGATCAGGGATTAACACTTCCATTAGTTTATTATCACGGTAAGCAGCACGTGTATCCTATGCCTTGAAGGGCCCACATTTTGAATCTAATAATAGATGGATTGCATGGTATTTGTACCATAATGTGATCATGTGATCCTGGATTAGATCATACGATAGAATTTATAATCATGTATGGGTGTGTATATTGAAGTAGTTACGTGAATGGAAGAAGGTTTGCATTACACTGTTAGTAAGGGTAAATGGAATATTGAGGTTGTGCGTCCTCAATTTCACGCCACATGTCTATTCAAAGGAATATTACTAGATTGATGGTTCACAAAACCACATAGAGCATGTCCACCAGTTATCATTCACATCATAATCACATGTTCATAAGAAAGGTTCACGTGATTTGGATGTGCATCACAAATGGTCCATAACTTTTGGGGTAGTAGAAGTTCTTTGTGAAAAAAAACCCAAATCAGGAAGAAAAATAGATCAAAGAATGAATTGTATGGTTTGACAGTGATACTTACATCCACGAGAGATGGGTTCCTTTATTTCTATTACTCTCTCCATATAAACGTTGGAGGACACACACAGCAAGGTTACATATAAAAAATCAGGGGATTTTAATCCTGTTTTATAGAAAGAGGAAAACCTGAAGTTTCTATATTTTTTTGGGTAGCCCATCTACCCATGAAGAATTCCTCTGCTACATGTTTTAATATTTGGTGTCAAGTGGTTTGGCTGCCAACCCATGGATAAAGCTAATGCACTTGTGTTGCTATTGTCTAAGGATATTTTAGCTGCCGACAGAACACTTCTCCCACAAATGGGAGTGGACCCCACAAATCTCCCCATCACAACAAGTTAGGAGTAGAAGCTAGACCTGCAGTATCCTTGCAGGTGTCCATCACCTCTTTCAGTATAACCTTCATCATAATGTCTTCCCCATTATCATTGGTGTTGATTTTCTCAACATTCCACAATCATTCCTCCAACACATTTCAGATCCAGTGATTTCGCACGTCGATGTGTTTGGACATGGAATGAAATGTTGGGTTCTTGATAAAATTAATCAAACTAGGACTATCACAATAGAGAATATAAATCTATTAACTCTATACCTACTCCTGTAAAAACATCTTCATCCACATCATCCCCTGACATCATTCAGTGACTGCAATATAATATACTATTGTGGTTGATAAGGAAACACACTTCTGATGTCTTGACTGCCATGAGACATCTCATCTGCAAATGATATCAGGTATCCGTATATGTATTTCCTTGTGTCCACATCTCTAACAATATATGAATCTCTGTATCATTCCAAGACAAGTTTGTCACTTCCAAAACGTAAACAATGACTAGATGTACCTTGGAGATACCTCAAAATCAATTTGATCACTGTCCTCTGATACTTTACTAGATCTAATAAAAACCTATGCAGAATACCAATAGTGTGAGAAATATCTAGTCCAGTGCACACCATGGCATACATATGACTACCAACTGATGACTGATAAGGAACTTTTTCCATATCTGCTCTACCTTATTTTGTTGATAGACTCTAACTTGTTGTGAGCCATAAATGACTCACATGTGGGGTGATAACTGGTTTCTCCTTGATCATGTTGAATATTTAAAGAACCTTCTCAATGTAAAGCTCCTGATATATCCAAATCTTGTGATTCCTCCTATCACAAGTAATTGTCATACCAAGAATCTGAGTAGTATCTCCCAAGTCCTTCATTTTAAAATCATTGTTCAATTATTTCCTCAAACTATCACTGTTGGTTATATCTCTGATAACAATCATCATATCATCAACATAAAGTGATAAGATAATTAAATAACCATAAAAAACATGCTTGATGAAAACACAGTGATCAATAGTTGTCCTACTGTACTCTTTTTTCTCCATAAATGAGTCAAATTTTCTGTACCACTGCCTCAGTGCCTGTTTCAGACCATATAAAATTTTCATAAAATTGAATACCAGGATTTATTTCCCTTTCACCTGAAATCCCATTTTCTACTCTATGTATATATCCTCTTTAATATCACCATGTATGAACATTGTCTTTACATCTTGTTGTTGAACCTCTAGGTTCAATCTAGCCACCAATACAAGAACAACTCTGATAGAAGAAAATGTTAATCACAAGAGAAAATATTTCATCAAATTTAATACCTTTATTTTGACCAAATCCATTCACAACCATTATAGATCTATAATGTGGTTGTGATCTTCCATATTATCCTTTAATTTTGTACACCCACTTGTTCTTGAGGGCCTTATTTCTGTGTGGTAATTATATAAAATAAAATCTACAATTCTTGTGAAAGGATATCATATCCTATTGCATGGAATTATTCCATTCCTTATTCTACTGAATCTTGATTGCATCATCATAACTATCTAGATACCCCCCATCAGTGATCATCGCATACTCATTTGGTGAGTATATACAACTCAGTTTTCATTCTCTGGTGGATCTCCTCAACTATGCTTCGGGGGTAATCTGTTATGGAATATCATATGACGAAGAAATATTAACATATGGAGATATATTACCTAGTAGTTATGTATCATCAGTTTCATGTATCTCTCATGCGCTAGCTGGTACTGATGGTGGTGAGACTAGTTCCAGACTGGCAAGAATTTCCTCTAGCTATGAATTTTCATCACTTTTAATCTTCTCCAAATCTTCAATTGTCTGATGCTCAAGAAACACCACATCTCTACTTCTAATGATCCTCCTACTGATAGGATCCTAAAGTTAGTATCCAAACTATTCATGACCATATCCCAAAAAGATGCATTTCTTTCCTTTTCTATCCATCTTTTTCTGCTCATCTTCTAGGATGTGAACAAATGCCCTATATCCAAATATTCTCAAGTGATTATATGAAATATATTTACCTATCCAGACACTTTTTGGAACATCATAGTTTAGTGTAACTAAAGGATAAAATTTGATATGCTCAACTGCGGTCATCATTTCCTCCCCCAAAATGTGTTTGATAGATTTTCATTAAAGAGCATACATCTTACGCTCACAAAATTATATGTTCATCCTCTTAGGAAGGTTGTTATATTGAGGCTTATTTGGTAATAATTTTCTATCCTTATGTCGAAACTCCTAAATTACTTCTCAAATGAGCCACGGTACTCTCCTCTATTATCTTCTCAGACACAATTTAACCTCCTTACTATTTCTCTTTCCACCTTCACATGAAACTGATTGAAAACATCATGTACATCATATTTAGTTTTCAAATAAATGACCCAGACATTAACAGAATGGTCATCTATGAGGGTAACACAATAAATAGCACCTCCCATCATCTTAGTTCTTATCATGAAAACATAATTGTGAATAAAAATCTAAAACATTTTCTTTTCTATATGGTATAAAACTACAGAACGATAATCAGTTTAGTTATCCTATGATGAAATCAACACAAGTATCCAAATGTATACCTTTTAATAAAAGCAAGAGACCTTTCCTGGAGAGAATTATGATTCCTCTCCCGCTGATGTGACCCAACCGCATGTGCCAAACTTATGAAGGAACATCTTTTCTGGATGCATTTAATTCTCCTCCACACGGTCTTACATCTATGAGATAAATAGAGTTATCATTCATTCCTTTATCAATTACCAAGTAACATTTAGTAATCTTCTATTTCACATCACCGAAGGAACTCACATATCCCTCATCTTCGGGAAATATAGTAAACATTAGATTGAGGAAAATATCAAGAAGATGCCTCACATTCTTCAATAATAACTTGTATCCAGCATTAGTTTTCAGAAAAATATTACCAATACCAGTAATTTTGGATTCCCCATCATTCCCCATCTCCAAATTTCCAAAACTCCCTGAACGTTATGATGAGAATAAATCTCTTCTGGTGGTGACATGAAAGGAGGTGCCAAAATCAACCACCCATGTCACGTCTTGGCTTGCAAGACTGACCTAATTGTCTTCATGAACAATAATGAATTCGTTAATGAAAACTGCAACATCGTTATTTTGGGTCTTACCGCCATGGTTCTTCTACTTTGCCTTTAGCCTTATACACTCCCGGATGAAGTGTCGAGGCTTTCCATAGTGGTTTCACTTCATTTCATATCTAGATAATGGTTTCTATCACTTCCTCTTGTGAATAATTTGGTCACAAGATTCTCTTCCTCTGCTTCTTCCCGACAATTTATACTTCCCTTGTCTTTAAGTGAAAAGAACCTCTGATTCTGGTGTATGTCCCTCATATTTTTTATGGATTCTTTATTCAGCATTTTTTCTTTCACCAACTCCATGGTGAGACCTCCATCTAGAGTAGAATTGCTGACTAACAAAATTAATGTGTCCCATATCTTCGGTAAATAACAAAACATCAATAGTGACTAAAACTCATCATCAATCATCATTTTCATAGAATTCATCTAATCAACAGTACCTTGGAACTTGCTCATGTTCTCTAATATATTGGTCCCATAATTTTATTTCATGTTGACAAGACAATGTATCAGGTTTTATTTATTTTCAGTGGTTGTCCTTGTATACATTGTTTCGAATTTTCACAAAATAATGGAGGTTTGGTGTTCATTGGGAAATTTTTTGAAGATTCTATTGTTGATCCACTATCTGAATTGGGTAGTGAACATCCTGTTGAGTACGAACCACTCTGCATCCACTGGTTGGATACTGGCTGACGTCTTCTCATAATGTTTACAACAAGTTGACGTTTCTACTTTTTGCGCTGCAACGGGCTAAGTGGTTTCCTCTATAGGCCTCCACAAATCATTAATATACAAAAGGTCATACATTTTCCGTTTCTATATTCCATAATTAAATGTAGTGAGTTCAATGATATGAAAAGTATATTCTTCCATTTATGGGTTGCAAATTTTAAAATACTAACTATACGAATGTGTTCGGAATGGTCAAAATACATGGAATCAACTCCTAGATTGCTAAAAATGGACTTAGATTGGCCGAGATCTGCCCAAAATAGTTTCAACTGTCTGGATTAACCGCTGACATGGTGCTAATGTGGTGTGCCAGAGCAGTGGCTAGAAAGTTGCTGGAATGCCGCCTGAAATTAACCAGCAGCATGAACAGTAACGTCTTCTTTGGCACGGGGGCACTGTAGCATCCCTCGTTTTACCAATCTTTGACTGAGCCTATATCCCTTGTTTTAGATATGTTTTTATGGAACATGCACCATGGAAATCATCTCATCGTGCTCTTCATAGATCTGATCTCGAAAAAAATTTCTGAGAAACATCATTTTTATAGTTTCTAGAAAATTTCACTACCACATTGTCATTTGACTCTCAAAACCAATGATACATCTTTTTTGGGGCATCAAAAGATCGTGGTGATCAAAAACACAATAAAAAGAAAGAAAAAATAGATCAAAACAAGTATTATGTGGTTTGAAAGCAATGCCTATGTCCATATTAGAAAGGGGGCCATTCATTCTATTACTCTCTCTAGATGAATGTCGGAGGATACACACAACATGGTTACAAATGAAAAATCTTCGGATTTTAATCGCATTTTATAGATTGAGATAAACAAGAAATTTCTATGGTTTTTTGGGTATCCCATCAACCCATGAAGACTTCCTCCAGATCCTACTACAAGTCTTTGGTGTCGGCTGGGATGGCTACCAAATAATGGAAAAATTTGCTGCTCTTGGGTTTCTTCCGTTGAAGGAAGTTATAGCTGCCGGCAGAAGACTTCTCCCATAAAATTAAGTGGCCCCCACAATAACCTCTTGGAGACAGCACTTCATGAAAGACTCATAGAATATTATCATATCATGTGATAATATAATCATATAATGATCATGTGATGAAATATCACGATGAAATCCCATGATAGATCATCATGAGAGGGCCCTCTGATTTACCTGAGGAAGATCTATACTAGTAGTAGTCGACCCTTATTTTCCGGTTTCTCTTCTCTGATGACCCCTATACCCTTTCCATGCCCTATTTTTTCTTGATGGGAGTATTGTATTTATAGTCCAATGCTCAATGAAGGTAGCTCTACTTTCCGTGAGGAGGGTTCCGCATGCACTGCTTGAGGTGGTAGAGACATTTCTTGATAAACTTCATGCGAACAAGAGGCTGCTTCATGTGATCCTCCTTCCCTTGGGTTTATTCTAGGATGTCACATGATAAAATAAATTTGAATTAATTCAGATGAAAATCATTTAGGAGGTGGAAGGGCTTCAGGTCATAAACTTCTCATGACTCTTTCATTAATTATCCTTACACTGTTATCATTATCAAAGTATGATCATGGGATGAACATTAGCATTTACGAGAGCTCTAGAATCTTTCCACTAGTGTTCTTGATTGAATCTTGTGGGGGATACTATTTTCTATTTAAAAATCTCTCGATTATCAATGAAGGATTGGAGATGGGGGTTATGGTGAAAATAGATTGATCATGTGGGTGGCATCTTTCCCTGTCAAACCAGCGATGCGAAAGCGTGGATGATGAGCGAGGGGTTGTATATAATGTTATAAATCCACAAAAATATATTTTTAATTTTAAAAGTGCAAGAATTAATTAATTCATTATTGAGATATATGAGATAGAAGTGTATGACTAAGATCGGCAGGAGGTGTGATCGAACGAATAAGATTTGACTCACCCCGTCCCACATCAAAACATCTATTGTTCCTCTTTCTAGTTTATAATCCATTCAGTGGATACTAATTCCTTGGTTATTTAATAGAGTTCACCACCCGTACCACCTACACACACCATCACTTGAGCATCGACCTTGTTGGCTTTACGCCACAGCTATTTGCGGCCTCGACCTCATCTGACGCTTCGCCTCCTTCTCTACACTAGGGGGTATAGACTTTCTCCCATTGGGATGACCCAGGCCAGTGGTTAGTGTACTTTTCAGTTATTCTCCTTAATGGAACATATAAATTATTCTATTATAAAAAGTATATAAGGCCCACACATGTATTCCCTTAAACCAAAGCCTAATCCTTAATGTATGCCATTTCCAATATCTTCATGAAAATTACTTCAATGATTACATGTTCCACAAATCTTCTATCGAATGTGAAGTGGTCACAATTATGGGTTCCATGAACATGCTACCTCGAATATTCAATGGAAAGTGAAGGGTGAACAATTATGGGTGCCAAAAAATGCCTAATTTCAATGAGATTCGACTCAAAATGAAAAGAATAAAATTATAAATTAAACATCACTTTTCCATATAAAAGAATATATGATGAGATTTGGTATTTATCTACTCAAGTGGAAATATCATGAGCTTTTCACTGATGAATTTGAGGTGCTATCCATTGAAGAATTTGGACCATGAGTTCTATAGCAACATTGCTTTTCATACATATCTATTGCAAAATTTTAAAGATAAACAACCTAAAAGCGTTATACAAAGAGGATCTAATGGTTTAGTGCCTTGGGAAAATTAGTACCATACATAAATTTTAAATAATCAAAAATAAAAATTTATTTAATTCCTTCTTCTCTATCTTCTTATTGGCCCACATATTCTCATTATTACAAGTATTCAAAAGATATACATCAAAATAAGTGCTGGGATAAAAGAACCGTAAGAGGATGAATAAGTGACATGGAATATGGGGGAGTATAATAACAGTCATCATAATATATGAAAAGGATCAAAATCATAATCATGAGAGGAAACATTCGATAATGGAATTGAATGTAGTAATACATAAAAATGAAACATTATGTCTTAGTGGTCAAATGCCACACATAGTTGTGAGAAAAGATAACACCATATTAAGACATATTTCACATTATCTCACGAGATTAATCAGATTAACCAATGAATTGGTGGACTATATAATTCCAGGTGCACCCATCAAATCATGACATTTACATACACTATATAATTCTTATTGTACACGTCACATCATAACATTTACATTATCATGCATGAAACACTGAACGTATATCAATATAGGATATAAAATAACGCATTGAAAGGAATGAGTTTCATTTCATAATGCGTAAATTTATAAACCTTGGAGATCTGAAAAATGGAATAATATTCTTTGTATCAATCATTATTGAAGAAGAAACAATCTCATCAGAAGAGAAATGTGTGTTTTTTAGATAGAATAATTAATTTAGGAAAATATTTTCATTTGTAAAAAAACCATACTAGAAACATGTATATCATAGAGAAGAAAAGGAACAAAAAAATAAATTTCATTTAAAGAACATTAATGTAATATTCATAATTAAAATGGGGTGAAATGGGGAAAACCCAAAGAATGAGAGTTGGGTTCAAGAATCCCCTTAACTGATGTCCGATTGATTTCATCAATTTAATATCTTGGATAATCAAATAAAATCAACTAATATAAAAATAAATATCCTTCTATACATTAATTTTATTCATTATAGTTTTACTAATTTCATTTATGTACTTTTCAGTGAGTAAAATAGTTCAATTTCACTGTTTAGGAGTGTTTGTTTTCTTGGTTTTCATGGTCAGTTAACTTGTATATGAGTATGAAATATTATCTAAAATTGGAATTATTCTCCAGAAATGTAATTATATGTTATTAATGAACATAAAAAAAGCTAAATGATCTTATATATCATTTCATTATATAGAATGAAGATGAATCATTAGATAAACAGGTTTTTAAAATGAATTAATTTATTTGGAGGAATTTACGACCTTCATGAACTCATATCATTTTTTAATATCATATTTATATATTAGTTACAAAAAATTATATAACTTATAATATTTATAATAAAATCATATTTAACTATATTTATTGTTTTATAACTATCCTTTAGGGAAATAGTGAAAAATTAAAATTTATCCTCCACGGTGGTGGTAAATCGACACACCACGGATGATATTTTAATTTTTAGAATAAAAGTGAAAGGAAAGATATTAGAAGATGTATTATTCCATTAACATAATAAAATTACAATATATAAAATATACTATAGTTATCATGAATCTTGGATTTGTAAAGGTGAGGATATGATAAGAAATTAAATAAAATTAAAAAGAAACTAAAAGAAAAAGAAAGTGGAGTTTACCTCTTCAATTTATCCTCCTTGAGAACCTTATTAGGGAAAAGGGTTTGATATTTTTATGATATCAAGGGATCATATATGTGGTGGAGGTTCTTGGGAATAGTATTCAGAATAACTAGGACATGTCTCAAATCATGGAAGTTGTGATGAGAAGATGTGGTGAGGGGTTGTATTAATAGAGGAGTTGATGAGTGTTTTCTCATTATTTTATTCATTAGTTTATTATTTTGGCTAAAAAATATGAATATTTTTAGACTTATCACTAAACATATTTAAATAATGAAGGATATTTAGATATATTGTCCTTACATCATTCTTTCATCATCAACGACTCAATAATTCATATATTTAGCTTTTATCTTAAATTATCATATTTTACTATTCCCAAAAAATTCGAGTATTTTTGAAAAATCCGAAAAATAAATCCTACCATTTTAAATGTGTATAATTAAAAAATGATATCCATTTTAAAGAAATAATTTGATAAATATGATAAATATAATTATTATTTAAAATCAAATTTTACTTGGAAAATACCATTTTTAAAATTATAATAGATTTTATAAAACGTTGAAAATTTATGAAAGGCACCGTCAAATTAAATCCTAATCATATGAAAAAAAAATTTAATTCATGAATATATTTTATGAAAAATAATTTTCTTTTAAATAATTTAATTAATTATTAAGTTATAAATAAACATTTATGTTGTTTAAAAATACTAACACTTAATCAATAATTTTAAAAATATTTATTTACTTATAATATGATATAATTATATCATGTTGTCATTAATATGAATCCTAAATTTTATTTATACCTTCACTATTGAGGTTACTATTCTATAGTGTACTATAATATTCCTAATGGTCACAATACTATTCCAAAGGTCAGGTTACTATTTCATCAGGACAAGATCATTAATTTCTAGAAATTCCTCTTATTTCATTCGTTACACATTTAAAAATCATGTATTGTATTATATAAGTGATTTTATGTGATTTATAATATATGAAATTATAATAATAAGGTAATTTCTATTGATAAAATTTTGGGTCATTATAAATACTTGGCTAAATCTGAGATATGATGTGGATTTGGATTGGGGAATCGATACCCTGACATTGGAATGTTAATGAATTCCAACATTGAATAGGGATTTGGAGTAATGGAACTTGTGGATAAATATAAATTTAGACACTTGGATGTCGCTATGTATCCCATGAGGATGGGTATCAAACCATGCCTACTTTTGAAATATACCACCATGCATATCAATATCATGCATAAGGTACAGAGGTTCACAGATAACTAAATATATAATAAATGTCCTTTCATTGATCTATCTCATATGTAGGAGGGGAATATCACCATTTTGTGATGAAATCCTAAGTAGAGATGCATGCTTAGGTGGAGATGTTGCTCAGATTATCAATGATACCCGTCCTTTGCGTAATACCAAATAGATCCATTTACCTGGATTTGAGTGCTTGACATACAATATGTTACTCTTTGAGAAACGTTCATGAAGGTCCACTAACATAAAATTCTTCCTTTCTGATCCCACTCTAGTAGTATTGAGATTTTTTTATTTACAAAGAAAATTTGGACATAGTATCCTTCCGGAATGCTCTTACTTCATCCAAATTCAGGGGACTTATCATGAATGGAATGATATTTTAGAAGTCCATTTGTTGAGCCCCATAAGATTTTTATCTTTTCATTTATTTTGCTTTAAAATTTTCATAATATTTATATGGAGTAAGACTTAGTGACAATGGACTTTAATTTTTTTCAGGACACCTTCTTACGGGTTTCTTAACTAACAAGTTTCTCTTCCTATTCCATTTTATAAATTCTCAATATTGTCCATATCACACAAAGTGCATGTCTAGTGAGGTGATACTTTAATTTTTACTAGGATTCCCTTATTAGGTTTTCATCCTGGTGTGCCTTATGTCTCATTTGGTTGGATATTTAACTTCATGAAAGCTACATTGTCGTTGTTATATATTTTAGAGTATTTTATCTTGAATCATTTTTGTAATGTATTATAGGGTATTTTATCTTGAACCATTATTGTGATGTATTATAGGTATATTATCTTATAACTTTTTTGTACTGTAGTTTATTGTATTTTAGCTCGGACCTTTGTTGTGATGTAGTTTATGTTCTTTTATCTTGGACATTTGTTGTCTTGTAGTTTGTGGACATCTAGATAATACCCTTTTTGTGATGTAGTATAGCGACCCTACATTATCATACATTACTATTACATCATTTTAAAGATGAAAAACATAATTTTATTATGCATAGAGGATCCAAAGGATTATTGTCTTGGGAAAACTAGAACCAGACATAACAATCACATCATCAAGCATAAACATTTATTTAATATCTTATTCTCTTGCTTCTTATTGGAACTGGCCCACCATTTAGTACATGTATCCACATAAGGATATATATCAAAAGGGGTTAGATAGAAGCCCAGTAAGAGAATAGATAATAACAATATATCATGGGGTGAACATAATCATAACATGGGAAAAAGATCATGAACATGTGAGGAAGCATAAATATAAGACTTGAAATGTGGAAATGCATAAAAAAATAAAACATCATGTCTTAGTGGTTAAATACCACACATACTTTTGAAACAAGATAGAATCTTTTTCACCCTTAATTTAAAATTTACTCATGAGATTTATCACTTTACCCAATGCATTGGAGCGCTGTATAATTCTTTTCGCACCTGTCACATTAAAACATTCATATTGCGCTATATAATTTCGGGTGCACCCATCACTTCATAACATTATAATTTATCATGCATGACACAATGAACATATAACATAAATGAACATAAATAACCCATGAAATGGAATTCCTTTCATCTCATAATAACACATTAATAAACATTGGGTTCCCAAAAGAAATAGAGAATAACGTACCTGATATAAGAACCGTAAATCTTGAATGAGAAGTAAAAGGTGTGTTATTGAAAGACGATTTCTTTTGGAAAACATTTGGTTTTTCATAAATACCAATTAAAAACATTTATATCCCATAAATATAAAACACAATGAGGAAAAAAAGATTTTTAAGGAGTAACCATATCAAAAAGGTGTGATGGAAGGAATACCCGAAGGATGAATGTTGTGTTCGAGAATTTCCCCTTACCTTGTATCGGAATTATTCCTTCTCATTAATGTCCTGTATAATGACATTATATTCATTAATTAGAAATACATAACCTTTTGTAAATTAATATGGTTCATTATGGTTTCATTAAGTTATTTTATGTGCCTTTGGATGACTTATAGAGTTTAAAAGTATTGTTCGGGAATGTTTGTTTATATGGTTTTCTTATGTGGCTCACATGTATTCTTAAATTGAAGTATGTGTAGAACATGGGTAAACATCCAAAACATATATTACATTTTATTAATGATTTTTCAAGAGTTTTAATGATCTTATAATTAATTATATTAGATACTTGTGGATGAATCATTAGATAAGAATTAAATGATGATTGTTTGGGATAATTTGAGCAATTTTTCAATCATAATGATCTTATTTTATTTTATCACTAGTAATATGGTCATAAGTTAGTTGAAAAAAATTAAATAGGATATATTACATATATTTTTGTTGATCCATGAAATTTTTTTCATGACCAGATCTGAAGGTAGGAATTGAAGAAGAAAACATGTCGTTCTTGACGGTGATAAATTAACACCTCACGAACAATATTTTCTATAATAAAATAAACGGAAGAGGGAAAGGAGGTTGGATGATATGATATCACATTAGCATCATAAAATTACAGTAAATGTATAATACTTGTGTTAAAATAACATTTGGATGAAGACAGTTGGTGAGAGATCAAGAAATGAACTTGAACTTGAAGGAAATTAAAGGACAAGAGGGCGAGAAATTACTTCTTAAATCGTCCTCTTCAGATCCTCCATAAAGAAGCTATGATGACTATATTTATGAGAACATAATCTCTTGGACGTGGGAGAGGGAATAGGGATGATGTTTTGGCAGAGTATAGAGAAGGCTTGAAGCTTGAGAGGTGTGAGGAAATGAGGGTGTGAAGGGTGGTTTTAATATTGGAGGGGAGAGGGGTTTCCTTAATATAAAATTAACTAGTTTGTTAATTTCCCATAAGACAAAGAATAGTGAGTCTTGAATGACCAATAATAATAATTTTATCATGTGATACAGTACTGAGTGGTCTTATATCAGTAGAACATCACACATGACCTTATAATTAGCTTATTTAGCGTATTTTGGTATTTCACTATTCACAAAAATTCAAGTATTTTAGAAAAATCTCTAAAATTTACCACATCCATTTTTCAAAATAAAAAATCCATAAATGAAGTCCATTTTTCAAAAATATTTTTCTAAATATGATTAATTTAATATTTAACTAAAATCAAAATATACTTAAAAAACAGTTTTTTAAAAATATAACTAATTTTATAGTGCATTCAAAAATTACGTTGGGTATTATAAAATTATCTAAAAACTATAAGACATTTATTTGATTACTAATGAACACATTTTAAGAAAATAAATTTTCTTTTAAATTATTTAATTAATTAAAAATATTTATTTATGACTTATAAAATACCCAAACGTTTACTAAGGTAAAATTTTCAGTTTCTAAGATGTCTAATTATTATTTAATTATTCAAGGGTAAGGTTACTCTTATGTTAGATGATTTAATATTCATAAGGTTCATATTAATATTCATAAGGGTAGGTTACTGTTCACAAGGTTATGTTAATATTAACCGAAAATTATTTTTGTTTCAGTATACTCCAAATATAGTCTTGAACACAACCGTGTATGTTAGATTTTCAAAATTCCCAACACTAATGTGAAAAAATTATGTTTTAAGGTCACATAGAACATAGTATTTAATTATGTTGTGTATTCATGTGATTTTATGACATAATTTTAAGAAGGAAATTTTCATTGAAAAACATTGGGTCTTTACATTCTTCCCCCATTAAGAAATTTCACCACTGAAATTTCACATTACACTAACAGCTGAGGGTACTTCCCCTTTATTGCCTCTTCCGGTTCCCAAGATGATTTTTCAAACTTATGGTTCCTCCACAACACTTTAAGAAGATGAATTGTATTCTTCCACAGAACCATATCTCTCTCATCTTGAATCTCTACTAGGTGATCCTCATAAGAGAGATCATCTTCCAGCAGTACAACCTTTGAGTTTAGTACATGTGAGGGGTTTGTTATGTACTTCTTCAGGAGTGATACTTGAAAAACATCATGAACTTGAGCCATATTTGGTTGAAGTGTAAGCCGATAGGCAAAGACTCCCATGCGGTCAAGGATCTCAAAGGGGCCAATATACCCTGGTCTCAGCATCCCTTTCTTCCCGAATTGCATGACTCTCTTCCATGGAGATATTTTAAGGAAGACATTATCTCCAACATCGAACTCCAAGTCCCTTCGAGAGTTGTCATCGTAGCACTTTTTCCATCTTTGAGAAGCTTTGATGTGTTTATGGATGACTTGATCCTTCTCTTTCATCTCTTGAACAAGATCATGCGCAAGTAGCTTTCTTTATCCAACTTCATCCCAACAGGTTGGAGTTCTATATCACTTTTCATATGGAGCTTCATATGGAGCCATCTGAATAATCGAATGGAAGATATTGTTGTATGAGAACATAACCAATGGGGATGTGTATCACATCCACCTTTTAAATCTAGAGAGATGTATCTTAGCATATTTTCAAGCATCTGAATAGTTTTTTCTGACTGGCCATCAGTTTGGAGGTGATAGGTCATGCTAAAATTTAATTCAGAACTCAAAGCATGTTGAAGGATCCTCCAGAATTTAGATGTGAACCTTGGATCATAGTTGGAGACAATTGAGAGTGGAACACCATGTAGTATCACCACATCCTTCACATATATCTTTGAATGTTGTTCGACTGAGAGAAATTTACGAATAGCGATAAAATGGGTAGCATTGGTGAATCGATCAACCACAACTCATTTTCGATTATTTCCCTTTGATGTCTTTGGGAGACTCATGAAAATGTACATAGTAACATTTTCCCATTTACACATGTGTATAGGCGATGGCTGCATCATACCCTTGTACTTTTTCCCCTCAGCTTTAACTTTCTGAAATACCAACCACCTTGATATTTATTCCACAATCTCCTTCTTCATGTTATCCAACTAGAAGTGTTCTCATAGATCAGGGTAAATCTTGGTACTCCCATGATGGATAGAGAATGTTGAGATATATGCATTATCCAATAGCTCCTTCTTTATCCCGGGTGATGAAGGCACACAAAGCTGTGTTCCAAACAAAATCACACCATCATCATCGATACAGAACTCATTCAGCTTCCCTTCCTTTACTGCATTCACCCTCTTTTCTATCTCCACGTCATCCCTTTTTTCTTTCTTAATCATATCCTGGATGGATGGTTGGACAATAATTTGGGCAAGGTATGATGTATACCCTACCCTTATGATTTCCAAATCCATTCTGTGAATATCCAAGATGATGGGGTATTTCTCAATCCGTAGCATGGATAGAGTAGCGGGTTCTTTTCTACTTTGAGCTGCAACTACCTTGTTCCCCTTTCCAAGATGATAGTGAATAGAGAAATCGTAATCCTTGATTAGATCTAACCATCTCCTTTGATTCATGTTGAGCTCCTTTTGTGTGAATAAATACTTTAGGATCTTGTGGTCAGTGTATATGTCACACTTATCACCATAAATGGTGTGTCGCCAGATTTCCAAGGACAAAATCATGGCT
Organism: Viscum album; assembly: GCA_963277665.1. Lineage (NCBI taxonomy): Eukaryota > Viridiplantae > Streptophyta > Magnoliopsida > Santalales > Viscaceae > Viscum > Viscum album. The sequence continues at coordinate 1,073,127,689 of OY728164.1, forward strand.
TCCAACTCTAGATCATGCATCGGGTAGTTCTGCTCATGGATCTTCAACTGTTATGAGACGTAGGGTATCACATTTTTTTTCATGAGTAGGTAACTGAATCCTTTCTTTGAAGAATCACTGTATATCACCAAACGTTTTACACTTTTCGGTATTTTGAGTACAGGTGCAGTGATCAGCCTTCTCTTTAGCTCCTTGAAGCTTCCCTCACATTCATTCGTCCAGACATACTTTACCAGATTCCATGTTATCTTAGTTAGTGGGCTTCACAATCATGAGAATTTTCTCACAAAAACATCGGTAGTACCTAGCTAATCTGAGAAAACTATGGATTTATTTGACACTAGAGGGCCTAGTCCATTACTTAATCGCCTTTGTTTTTGATGAATACATAGAAATTCCTTCACTTGTGATCACATGTCCCAAGAATGTAAATTATTTCATCCAAAAGTCACACTTGATGAACTTGGCATACAAATTATCCTTTCTTAATGTCGACAACACAACTCTTAGATGCAATTCATCTTCCCCCTTAATCTTGGAGTAGATGAGAATATCATTGATAAAAAATAACACAAATTTATCTAGCTAATTTTTAAAGACTTTATTCATCAAATCCCTGACGATTGCAGGGGAATTAGTCAGTCCAAAGGGGATCACCAAAAACACAAAGTTCACATACCTTGAATGAATGTCAGTCTTTAGAATTACTTCCTTGTTCACCTATACCTGATGATATCTAGAATGGAGTTCCACCTTTTAGAAGTATTGATATCCTCTTAACTGGTTGAAAAAGTCATTAATCCTTGGGAGAGGATACATGTTCTTTGTAACAGCCCAAGATTTTATAAAAAAATATATTCTTTTTAATTTTATTAATGTCTTGTGTTGTACGCTACACCAAAAGGAGCTTGCACAACACACATCCTTGACTTGCCTTGCATTACACGCAATCGCGACCTTCCTTGATAGCGTGTGTAGTACGCAATAACGAGTTTCACTAAACAACGATATGCTATCAAAATATTATTAAAACTAGCCGTTATGAATAGTAATAACCACTTTTTAAAATTCTGTAAATCTTATATTTCAAAATGAACTTCATTTTTGGATTCGGAGTATCGAATTTAGCCTAAGGTGAAATTTTGGTACTTTTCGGATAACTTTCATATTCTGATGAATAGTGAAAATTATTAATTATAATTAAAAAACAACTTTTTTAATCGAAATAATTAATAGTGATAAATTATTAATTTGAGTGGTTTTAAAGTATATTTAGAATATATTTTTACAATTTAATTCAATGCTGGTCATTGGTTGTAATTTCACATTTAAACCAGACATAATCAAGTATTAATCTTTTGATAGAAATTGTTTCTTAAAAACACGCTATTTGTCTTAACAGCGGGATTTAATTATAAAATTAATTAATTCAACTTCTATGTTATGAATTTGGTAAAATAGACTTCATTTTTGAATTCGGAATATGAAATATAGCTTAGGATGAAATTTTGGCATTTTTCTGAAAACCTTCATTTTTTGATGAATAGTGAAACTACTAAGTGGTAGTTAAAAAAACTGAATTTTTCATAAAACATAATTTTACCGCTTCTGTGAATGGAATTTCAAAAATCCGACAGATACGGTTGATATCAGTAAGTAAAATGTGGTTCAATGAGATAAAAATAATTTTTTGGTGAATAGTAACTTTTTACTATTTTTACCGCGGTTAATAGTAAATAGGGTAACTAAGGGTAAATATGATATCAATATTACCCTAACACATGTCCCAATTCTATTGGACAAGTGTAATTCGACCAAAAACAAACTTAGGAATAAAATATGACCATTTAGGCCCACTTGGATTAGATTAGGACATTTATTATTAATTTATTTAAAGAAGGGTTAAAATAGTTAAAATCAAAGTTTAATAAGTAAATCATTTTTAATATGGGTTTATACATAAGATAAATTCGACTATAAATATTCATTAGAAATCTAAAAAGATTTCCTACATAATGGTATTTTATTTGTAATTTGTAGACATCAAATAATTTAATTAATTTATGACACAAAGGTGATGCTGTAATTATCTTATTTATGAAATATTGACATAATTGATGTTATAAACACCAAAATAAATGTAATTTGAGAATTTTTATGAATTCCACTAATTTTCGAGGTTACTATGATATATTAATGTTGATTTAATCAACTTGGTTCGAACATTTAATTCTGTTATGACTTTCACAAAAATCATATATCAAATAGTGTCAAAATTGAAACAAAATAGTTTTTAAATCAAATATTATATTATTAATTGTTATTTTATTCCTAAAAATCTAAGGTTCGGCCAAATGACTTATATAAGGATATATATATTAATAATAAACAATTTGGGGTTCGTTTGGCATGTTATAGTAAGTGTATTAACCATATAGTGAAAGAAAACAAAAAGACACGGTAAAAGTTAAATTATTTAACTTAGAGTTAAATTTAATTGATAAGGTTTAAAATAATATCCAAACATGTCTAAATTTGATTGGTTGATGAGATTACAACCCTATCTCATCTAAGCTTCGAATATGAGTCATTTTTGGAGGTTTTTAAGTGGGGTTAAATTTATTATAAATTAATATTTTTAAGAATTCCTAAGGTGCCCCTCTCCTCCCCTATAAAAGGACACCTCCTCCCCCTCCTCCTCACACCAATTTGAGCTCTCAAGCTCGGCCAACCCCTGACAAAATCTCTTCTCCACTTCCCTAGAAACATCCTAGAGGTTCTGGTCTTCCTCAAAGACCAATTTTAGTACCCTAAGAGGAGGTCTCAAAGAGGCGCTTCAAAGAAGAGGTAATTACCGTTACCAATTCTTTCATCTTTATTTCTTCTTCCACTTATTCTTATTAGGTTGTTTCATTATGAAGTAATAACATCAGTATCACTCATATAATGATATGTTATTATAAGTATGAAACATACTTATTTCACCATCTATCCATCCTACGGAAAAAGAAATCACCGCGCGTGCGTACGTACGGAATACCGTCTCCACGCCGTGGTGTAATCTATTTTCCACCACAACCTTACATGGATGGTTATAATGGTGTAAAGAATAACTATACATAGTTATTACAACATCATATTGATTCTGATATATTGTATAATCCACTCCAATTCAATTCAATATTTATAGAAATGATATCATCGCTCGTGCGTACGTACGGACTACCGTCTCCACGACGCGATGAGATTCATTCTCCATGTTAACCATTTAAGAATGATTATAAAGTATATATAAGAAATAATAATGAAATATATGACATTATAAAGCTACTGGATTTATGTATATATATATATATGTATTTCATCTACTTACTTCCATTCAAGACAATAAGGAAAGGAAAATAGCGTTCATGCGTACGTACGGACTACCGTCTCCATGAACGGTGTTTTTCATTTCATTTATCTATCTATTATATATATATATATACTGAATATATATGATATATAAATCATATTTTATATTCTGGAAGTAAGTAAATCATGATATAAGTAATAATAATGTCAAGAACAACAAATCAAAACACCTACGATAAATGAAACGATTTTACCCAAAACGCTCTTTATCATGGAATTTACAAAAGAACGGGTAATATAAATTCATAAGTGAACCATATATGATATCATAACAATGAATATGATTCTTTAATAAGTAAATGACATTATTTAAATCATTATACATGAGGTTCGGACACTTACGAAGCAAATCGGACCTAAGGTAAGGGAAATATCACAATCTCATTTTTATCCGAGATTGTTTATTCGTAAGTATTTACTGGGGTGTATTTTATCATCCACATCCATGTTTCCTCAATATATAATGTTATTTACATCAACCTACAATTGTTTAAATCCAATTTTACCCTTCGGTGAGTTTTTAGTAAAAGATATGAAAGGAATCTTTTGTCGTTTTTCCGTACGAGGTACTTTTTGACTTTTCTGACAAAAGTACGAAGAATGTTTTTTTTAACTTATACGGCACGAACGGATTTCTACTGTTTTATAAAGCCTTATTTTCATGAAGCTTCCTCTAAAAGATTTCATGACTATTTTCAATAAAATCTCTTTCTTTTAAAATTGCATGATGTTTTGTGAAAAGAAATTGATTTCGAAGAAGAAAGGATATTTTCCTCAAGAATTCAATTCAAGTGTTTTATCAAAATTATTTTCCATATAAGACAATAAAGGGTTATGTTTCTATCCATATTTTTACATTGATTTGACTATGTTGTGATGGAATTATGTTTATGAATTCCTTTATCTTATATGAATGGTTTTATGATGTCATGTTGTTTAAGAATCCCATTTTTATTACATGGGTTATGCAATGATGTATGATTTATGATTTTGTGGCACACATAAGAAAGGATTCATTAAGAGATGGGTGGGACCTATATCTCCCTCCAATGCATTGGGTAAAGATTTTATATCTCATGAGATAGACATGGCTGGAATGGTAGGTTATACCGGTTCAGTGAAACAGGACTGAAACGAGGATTACTCGATTCAGAAAGGGACTTTGTCCACTAAGATAGTCTTGGCAATGAGTCTTGACTAACAAGAAATGATTCTCTATGATTATGTGTGTATGCCACAATGAGTAATGTTTTAAGTTATGATTTCATTTCACTACTATGATTTATCCCATGTTATGAAATTATGCTCTCTTTTGAGGGTTAAGATTTCCAAAAATGTTATGTTCTTATGAAAAATATGATATGATTGATATTTCTTTTGTTTACCCTTACTGAGCATTTGAGCTCACCCTTTTATGTTTTCTTTTCCCCAGGATATAAAGAAAGGTTTTAGGTAAAAAAAAGAAGATCTTTATGGGAGATGTTGAAGATCTTTCACCAGGATTAGAAGATTATATTCCGAGTTTCCAAAGACACTAAACTATTACGATCCTTGTGTGTGTGTTTTTGTTATGTACTAAGTATTCCGCAAAAGTAATGTAATGTCCATGTACGATAAGATACGAGTCTCTACAGTTGGTATCAGAGGAAAGGTTTAGTCAACCTTTGGAAACTAGGATGCGAAAACGTTAGTGAGATCCCTAGAGATATTTCTAAGGTATGTCTAGGTATGTCTCTAAGGTTAAGTATACGTATAGGTTATAGTCCTAGAATTGCGCTAACGATCTTCGAATTTAACCTAAGATGTTAGATATTGAGGGTACTAACCCTTTATTATGTTGTTTTCCCTAGCATGATTTTTGCCTCTCACACAATTCTTTTGGGGTTTTAGACGATGGTTGGAACCCGAAGGAACCGTGTTAATGCGGAATGTGATGGGCAATGCAATGATTGTACCCCTGAGCAACCAAACGATATAGGAGCTGGAATGCAAAATCTTGTAGCCATGCTCACACAACTTTCTCAAGCTATGAAACATGCAGGACTTCCAAACGAGCAAAGGAAGGAGCAACATTCTGTTGAATCCTTCATGAGGCAGCGTCCACCTTCTTTCAGTGGGTCTACTGATCCATTAGTTGCTGAACAATGGATTAGTACTACTGAAAAGATATTTTCAGTTCTTCAATGTTCTGAACATGATAAAGTCATCCTAGCAGTGTATCGTTTGGAAGGAGATGCTGATCAATGGTGGAATCTTATTAAGAATACAAGGCAAAGGGATGAAATTGAGTTTATGGAATGGGACGAGTTCAAGAACTTATTTTTCAATAAGTACTTCCCTCGTATTCTTCGAACAAAGATGGAGAAAGAGTTTCTTGAACTGAAGCAAAGGGACGATGAATCTGTTGGTACCTATGAAGCAAATTTTACAAGACTTGCAAGGTATGCTTCTGGAATTATCATCCAACCTGAAAGTAAAGTTGATCGATTTTTCAGTGGTTTAAAACCAAGTCTTCGAAGGGCATTAGCTATAAGAGACTTCAGTAGCTATGAAGAAATTGTGCGTTGTGCTATCAAGGTAGAAATGGAAGTTGGTGTTACATATCCATCTCATGGTTTTGACAAGAAACGAAAGATGGAGTTCAAGGAGAAATATCAGAATAATGGTGAAAAGAAGATGAATGTTTCCTTATGCACAAAGTGTGGAAAGAAGCATGGTGGAGATTGTCTAAAAGGGACTAGAAAATGTTTTAAGTGTGGAAAAGAAGGTCATCGAGCAGCTGAGTGTCAAAGTAATGGAAAAAGGGTTTCTAATGATGTGAATAAAGCAAACACTGCAGAGAACGCACCGCCAACACTTCAATGCTTCAAGTGCAAGGAAATGGGGCATTATGCTAATAATTTCCCTAATCCAAGGGTTAGTGATGATCAACATGAGCAACCACTGAAGGCAAAGGACAAAGGGAAATCACATGCGATCACTATTGGCAATGTTGAATATGACAACGATGTGGTGGAATGATTAAGTGTTTATGTAATGGGATTCCAAAATAATGTTGTATCATTGAGTATTGCAATATTTATTGATGTGGTATTCAAAGTGATTGAGATATTTTTTGGAAATAAGATGATATGCGCATAATGAAGATGAGAAAATGAAATGTTTAATAGTATTCATGAGCTCATGATTGATATAAGGACTAAGTGATATCATGGTTTGAGTATATAGAATTTTGAGGATTTTGGTATGTGGAAAGTGTTAACTTTTAACTGCACTCATGTTTTCACTAAGGTATTCAAGAGAATACACGATTAAGGACTTTGAATGTTTGGAATGTGACCAACAAGACATATCTTATGATATGTGGGGATCAACGACAGTATTAAATCTCTGGTAATCGTTGTCACTATATTATGAGAATGGACTGCAGTATTATGAGCCTAATGATTGGAATGAATTATGTTGGACATAAGTTAGTATTGTTTAAGGATAGAAGTTTTTTTCGATATTATTGATGGGATGTTATAGTAATATAGTTTTATAAAAAGGACAACCTGCAGGACGGGCGATAGCCCATCGCTTCGGACAAGGCTGTGGGAATCGAACCCACAACCGAAGTGCGACTGGCCTTTATCGCCTACCACTGACCTACAGGAAGTCCCTGTTTAGTAGAAACTAGTTTTATTATATTAAGCAGTATGATATGTGATGTATAAGTTCATTTTAGGAACCATATATGATTAATCTCACTATAGATGGATTTATGTATTTTTTGATAACTTTTCTAACCTTTTGTTTGAGACAGATGGAATGACCCATCATTCTATCACATGATCTGCTAACACATCGCGAATGACAAATTCAACTTCATTTCTTTAAGAGATGATGTGGAAATTGTTAAAGGCACGGACAATAGTGATATTGTACCAAAATAAAGTATTTATTCTAATTCAAATTTTCAACTTTAGGGAAATGATCTTGAAAACCAAAAATGTTGTCCTAGTGATCTTATACCTGATGAATCAGATGGTACCTTAGATCGTCACAAATTTATGGATTTGTGATTACTGGCTTTTCCATAGCCATGTTCTCTACCACTCTCCATCATAACATGATGGTTAGATTTCTCTTCCATATCCATATTTTCACCTATGCGGAAACCCAATGATTAGTTTATTTGGGTAATCGTTACATTTCATACTTTAGTTTTTAAAGCCAAGTTTTGGTATTCCCTTTTACAATGTGGGTTTCTATTAAAGAAACTTTCAAATAGTAAACCATTTATAACCCCGACGAATTTCGAGGGCGAAATTCATTTTAAGGGGGGTAGAATGTAACAGCCCAAGATTTTATAAAAAAATATATTCTTTTTAATTTTATTAATGTCTTGTGTTGTACGCTACACCAAAAGGAGCTTGCACAACACACATCCTTGACTTGCCTTGCATTACACGCAATCGCGACCTTCCTTGATAGCGTGTGTAGTACGCAATAACGAGTTTCACTAAACAACGATATGCTTTTAAAATATTATTAAAACTAGCCGTTATGAATAGTAATAACCACTTTTTAAAATTCTGTAAATCTTATATTTCAAAATGAACTTCATTTTTGGATTCGGAGTATCGAATTTAGCCTAAGGTGAAATTTTGGTACTTTTCGGATAACTTTCATATTCTGATGAATAGTGAAAATTATTAATTATAATTAAAAAACAACTTTTTTAATCGAAATAATTAATAGTGATAAATTATTAATTTGAGTGGTTTTAAAGTATATTTAGAATATATTTTTACAATTTAATTCAATGCTGGTCATTGGTTGTAATTTCACATTTAAACCAGACATAATCAAGTATTAATCTTTTGATAGAAATTGTTTCTTAAAAACACGCTATTTGTCTTAACAGCGGGATTTAATTATAAAATTAATTAATTCAACTTCTATGTTATGAATTTGGTAAAATAGACTTCATTTTTGAATTCGGAATATGAAATATAGCTTAGGATGAAATTTTGGCATTTTTCTGAAAACCTTCATTTTTTGATGAATAGTGAAACTACTAAGTGGTAGTTAAAAAAACTGAATTTTTCATAAAACATAATTTTACCGCTTCTGTGAATGGAATTTCAAAAATCCGACAGATACGGTTGATATCAGTAAGTAAAATGTGGTTCAATGAGATAAAAATAATTTTTTGGTGAATAGTAACTTTTTACTATTTTTACCGCGGTTAATAGTAAATAGGGTAACTAAGGGTAAATATGATATCAATATTACCCTAACACATGTCCCAATTCTATTGGACAAGTGTAATTCGACCAAAAACAAACTTAGGAATAAAATATGACCATTTAGGCCCACTTGGATTAGATTAGGACATTTATTATTAATTTATTTAAAGAAGGGTTAAAATAGTTAAAATCAAAGTTTAATAAGTAAATCATTTTTAATATGGGTTTATACATAAGATAAATTCGACTATAAATATTCATTAGAAATCTAAAAAGATTTCCTACATAATGGTATTTTATTTGTAATTTGTAGACATCAAATAATTTAATTAATTTATGACACAAAGGTGATGCTGTAATTATCTTATTTATGAAATATTGACATAATTGATGTTATAAACACCAAAATAAATGTAATTTGAGAATTTTTATGAATTCCACTAATTTTAGAGGTTACTATGATATATTAATGTTGATTTAATCAACTTGGTTCGAACATTTAATTCTGTTATGACTTTCACAAAAATCATATATCAAATAGTGTCAAAATTGAAACAAAATAGTTTTTAAATCAAATATTATATTATTAATTGTTATTTTATTCCTAAAAATCTAAGGTTCGGCCAAATGACTTAGATAAGGATATATATATTAATAATAAACAATTTGGGGTTCGTTTGGCATGTTATAGTAAGTGTATAAACCATATAGTGAAAGAAAACAAAAAGACACGGTAAAAGTTAAATTATTTAACTTAGAGTTAAATTTAATTGATAAGGTTTAAAATAATATCCAAACATGTCTAAATTTGATTGGTTGATGAGATTACAACCCTATCTCATCTAAGCTTCGAATATGAGTCATTTTTGGAGGTTTTTAAGTGGGGTTAAATTTATTATAAATTAATATTTTTAAGAATTCCTAAGGTGCCCCTCTCCTCCCCTATAAAAGGACACCTCCTCCCCCTCCTCCTCACACCAATTTGAGCTCTCAAGCTCGGCCAACCCCTGCCAAAATATCTTCTCCACTTCCCTAGAAACATCCTAGAGGTTCGGGTCTTCCTCAAAGACCAATTTTAGTACCCTAAGAGGAGGTCTCAAAGAGGCGCTTCAAAGAAGAGGTAATTACCGTTACCAATTCTTTCATCTTTATTTCTTCTTCCACTTATTCTTATTAGGTTGTTTCATTATGAAGTAATAACATCAGTATCACTCATATAATTATATGTTATTATAAGTATGAAACATCCTTATTTCACCATCTATCCATCCTACGGAAAAAGAAATCACCGCGCGTGCGTACGTACGGAATACCGTCTCCACGCCGTGGTGTAATCTATTTTCCACCACAACCTTACATGGATGGTTATAATGGTGTAAAGAATAACTATACATAGTTATTACAACATCATATTGATTCTGATATATTGTATAATCCACTCCAATTCAATTCAATATTTATAGAAATGATATCATCGCTCGTGCGTACGTACGGACTACCGTCTCCACGACGCGATGAGATTCATTCTCCATGTTAACCATTTAAGAATGATTATAAAGTATATATAAGAAATAATAATGAAATATATGACATTATAAAGCTACTGGATTTATGTATATATATATATATATGTATTTCATCTACTTACTTCCATTCAAGACAATAAGGAAAGGAAAATAGCGTTCATGCGTACGTACGGACTACCGTCTCCATGAACGGTGTTTTTCATTTCATTTATCTATCTATTATATATATATATATACTGAATATATATGATATATAAATCATATTTTATATTCTGGAAGTAAGTAAATCATGATATAAGTAATAATAATGTCAAGAACAACAAATCAAAACACCTACGATAAATGAAACGATTTTACCCAAAACGCTCTTTATCATGGAATTTACAAAAGAACGGGTAATATAAATTCATAAGTGAACCATATATGATATCATAACAATGAATATGATTATTTAATAAGTAAATGACATTATTTAAATCATTATACATGAGGTTCGGACACTTACGAAGCAAATCGGACCTAAGGTAAGGGAAATATCACAATCTCATTTTTATCCGAGATTGTTTATTCGTAAGTATTTACTGGGGTGTATTTTATCATCCACATCCATGTTTCCTCAATATATAATGTTATTTACATCAACCTACAATTGGTTAAATCCAATTTTACCCTTCGGTGAGTTTTTAGTAAAAGATATGAAAGGAATCTTTTGTCGTTTTTCCGTACGAGGTACTTTTTGACTTTTCTGACAAAAGTACGAAGAATGTTTTTTTTAACTTATACGGCACGAATGGATTTCTACTGTTTTATAAAGCCTTATTTTCATGAAGCTTCCTCTAAAAGATTTCATGACTATTTTCAATAAAATCTCTTTCTTTTAAAATTGCATGATGTTTTGTGAAAAGAAATTGATTTCGAAGAAGAAAGGATATTTTCCTCAAGAATTCAATTCAAGTGTTTTATCAAAATTATTTTCCATATAAGACAATAAAGGGTTCTGTTTCTATCCATATTTTTACATTGATTTGACTATGTTGTGATGGAATTATGTTTATGAATTCCTTTATCTTATATGAATGGTTTTATGATGTCATGTTGTTTAAGAATCCCATTTTTATTACATGGGTTATGCAATGATGTATGATTTATGATTTTGTGGCACACATAAGAAAGGATTCATTAAGAGATGGGTGGGACCTATATCTCCCTCCAATGCATTGGGTAAAGATTTTATATCTCATGAGATAGACATGGCTGGAATGGTAGGTTATACCGGTTCAGTGAAACAGGACTGAAACGAGGATTACTCGATTCAGAAAGGGACTTTGTCCACTAAGATAGTCTTGGCAATGAGTCTTGACTAACAAGAAATGATTCTCTATGATTATGTGTGTATGCCACAATGAGTAATGTTTTAAGTTATGATTTCATTTCACTACTATGATTTATCCCATGTTATGAAATTATGCTCTCTTTTGCAGGTTAAGATTTCCAAAAATGTTATGTTCTTATGAAAAATATGATATGATTGATATTTCTTTTGTTTACCCTTACTGAGCATTTGAGCTCACCCTTTTATGTTTTCTTTTCCCCAGGATATAAAGAAAGGTTTTAGGTAAAAAAAAAGAAGATCTTTATGGGAGATGTTGAAGATCTTTCACCAGGATTAGAAGATTATATTCCGAGTTTCCAAAGACACTAAACTATTACGATCCTTGTGTGTGTGTTTTTGTTATGTACTAAGTATTCCGCAAAAGTAATGTAATGTCCATGTACGATAAGATACGAGTCTCTACATTCTTTATGGTGATCTTGTTGAGTTCTCGATAATCAACACACAACTGCTTCGTTCCATCATTCTTCTTCACAAATAGCACTGGTACACCCCAAGGTGATGCATTGGGGCATATGAACCCTTTGTCTAGATGCTCTTGCAGCTACTTCTTTAACTCATCTAGTTCGATAGGATCCATCCTATAGGGAATCTTCGAGATAGGAGTAGCTACAGGTATGATTTCAATTGATAACCCTACCTCACGATCTGGGGGAATCCCGGGTAACTCTTCAGGAAATAAATCGATGTATTCCCTCACTATGGGAATTTCCTCATGGATATCACATTACTTCAACTCAACCATTTGGGAAAGGTATGTTTCATCATAGGGAATCAACACCCAAACCATTAAAGGATTTTTCAAAGGAGATTCATGATCTTCCTTGCATTTATAGAGGAACATTGGATGGTTCGGAATATGGAAAGATATTTCCTTTTTTCGGTAGTTAATATGTGCTATATATAACGAGATCCAATCCATTCCCATTATAGCGTCGAATTCCACCAAAATAAGTATTACAAGATTCTCTGGAAGAATCTTCCCACATACGCCAGTAGGAGAGAATTCAAACACTTGGGTTGCAATGATTGCACCACTTGGTGTTTTTATAGATATCTCTACTTCAAGGTTTCAGGGATTTGATTCTATAGTTCTAGCAAGCGTTCAGGATTTAAAGGAATGCGTAGAAATAGAATCAAATAAGAATTTTTCCATTCTTTAGTGAATAGGATGTGTACCATGTACGAATTCATTATCTTGCTCCACTTCCGCAGTAGTGATTGCCGAAGCCTTCTGTTTTTTATTTAGTTTCGGTGGCTGCTGACACTGATTACCCTCGAGAACTCGAGGTATAATGCACTTGTTTTCATAGTTCCCTAACTCCCTAATGTAGTAGCATTGAACAATGAGTGGTTCTCTCCTTTCATCAGCCACATTCTCCATCATTTTCATGTCTTTTAGACACTCTTGAGAATTATATCCTTCTTTCCCACACTTTAAGCATTTCCCAATCCCTTTGAGGCAATTCCCATGGTGTATCTTTCCACATTTTGGGCATTTGGGTCATTGAGTTTTCTTCCCACCATTATCATTAGATCCTCCAGCTGGAAACTCCATCATCTATTTCTTATCCCCATAGCCATGGGACCATTCTCCAAACTGCATCTCCACGTTGAGGGAACATCGTACAACTTCTTCATAATACCCAAAGTCTCAAATTGCAAGAGCCTTTCCAAGGTGTGGATTTAATCCACAAAATAGTCTATCAATTTTGCTATCATTGTTGATAAAAAAATTGAAGTGTAATTTGAAATCCTTGTGAAATTCTCTTCATAGGTTGTGACAGATTGAAATTATTTTTTCTTGAGATCTATGAATTCTCTCTCCATATTCGTATGAAGATTTCGTGGGAAATACTTATTATGAAACATTATCTTAAAATCATCCAATTCCAGCTCTTCAATTTCCTCCCTTGGATTGGTGTTTTTAATCAAATCCCATCATTGATCGGCCTCTCCATCTATATGATAAATTTCTAGGGTGAAATTCTCCATCTCATAACAATGAAGAACAGAATAGATATTCTACATGTAGTTGACTCACTATTCCGCAACTAGTGGATCCGAGGATCCACTAACCGTCAGTGGTCATTCCCGCATAAAACATTCGATAGCCAGTTGCTCCCTCTTTGATGAAGGATGAAGTTCCCCATTATTATGGTTATTTTTCCTTACCTGAGATAATTGGGTAAGAATATCAATGATGTTTTGAACTCCACCTCCCAAATCATTGGGTTTGTCGTTCGGGAAAACTTTTTATTGGCCCTCGCACGAGTTGTTGGTCTGGTTTCTCCTGGTTCCCACTATTTTCTAAAATATAAAAGGATAGAACAAAACAAAAGTCCAAAAATTCATGAATAAATAACTTATTTATTTTCACAAATTATAATAAAATCATAACATATGGGATCCCTATGTAATGATTCTGGTGTGCCTATTTGTACTTAGTCTCATGCTAGATGTTTTCTCTAGGGTTCACTAATCCTAATTCCCAAATTAACTAAACCATTCCTCTGATACCAGCTATAGAGACCCTAACTTTTCGTACATTACTATTACATAATTTTAAATATAAACAAAATAATAGTAATACACACATAGGATCCAATGTTTTAGTGTATTAGGTAAAATTGGACCATACATAACAATTACAACAAAAATCATAAAAATTTATTTAATTTCTTCCTCTCTAGCTTCTTATTGGAACTTGTACTCTCCTATGTATGAGTATCCACTTGAGGATATACATCAAAAGGTGTTAGATAGAATCCCAGTAAGAGGATTGATAAGAACAATATGGCATGGGGTGAGCATGATCAGGACATGGGAAGAAGATCATTAACATGAGAGGAATCATAAATATAAGACTTGAAATGTGGCAATGCATAAAAAAATAAAACATCATGACTTAGTGGTTAAAGAAAACACATACATGTGATCAAATATAGCATCTTGTTCACACATAATTTCACATTTACTCATGAGATTAATCACATTTCCCAATGCATTGGAGCGCTGTATAATTCCGGGTGCTCCTATCACATTTAAACATTCATATTGCTCTATATAATTCTGGGTGCAACCGTCACATCATAACCTTATAATTTATCATGCATGCCACAATGAACATATAACATAAATGAACACAATTCACCCATGAAAATTAATGGGTTTCATCTCATAATAACGCATTCATAAACATTTGGATCCCAATGTAAAGGGAGATTAACATACTTGATTCATGAACTGTAAATCTTGGATGAGAAGTAAAAGGTGTGTTCTTGAAAGAAGAGTTATTTTGGAAAACATTTGGTTTGTCATAAATTCTATTGAAAAAAATTTATATCCCAGAAATGTAAATACAATGATGAAAAAAATATTTTTACGTAGTAACCATATAAAAAAGGTGTGAAATTGGGAGAACCCGAAGGATGTAAGTTGGGTTCAAGAATTTCCCCTTACCTTGTATCAGAATGCTTCATCTTCTTTAATGTCTTGTATAATGAAATTATATTAATTAATTATAAATCCATAACCTTGTTTACATTAATATGGTTCATTATGGTTTCATAAAGTGATTTTATGTTCCATTGGATGAGTTATAGAGTTTAAAAACATTGTTCGGGAATGTCTGTTTTTATGGTTTTCTTGAGTGGTTCACTTGTATTCTTAAATTGACGTTCTGGTAGAACATGGGTAATCATCCAAAACAAATATTACATGTTATTAATGATATTAAATCATTTTTAATGATCTTATAATGAATTATATTAGATCCCTGTGGATGAATTTTTTGATAAGAACTAAATTATGATTGTTTGGGTTAATTTGAGTGATTTTTCTATCATAATGAACTTGTTTTATTTTATCAATAGTGATATGGTCATAAGATAGTTCTATAACATTAAATAGGAAATAATAAATATAAAATATTTTGGTTCAAACATAAAAATGGTTTCATGACCATATTTGAATGTAGGAATGGAAGAAGAAAACATGTCATTCTTGAAGGTGATAAATTAAAACCTCAAGAACAACGTTCTCTTTAATAAAATAACAGGAAGAGGGAAATGGGGATGGATAATATATTATCCAATTATAAACATAACATTACATTTAATTTATAAAACTGGAGTTAAAATACAATTTGGATGATGAAAGGTGGTGAGATATCAAGAAATGAACTTGAACATGAAGGAAATTAAAGGAGAAGAGGGGGAGAAATTACATCATAAATAATCCTCTTGAGATCCTTCTTAAAGAAGCTAATCTTGGTATTTTGATGAGACCATAAGCTCTTGGAAGTGGGATATGGGATAGGTATGATTTGTGGGTAGTGTTTAGAGTATTCTTGGAGCTTTAGAGGTGTGAGGAAATGAGGGTGCGAAGGGTGGTTTTTTTAGTGGATGGGAGAGGGGTTTCCTTAATATAAAATTCATTAGTTTATTAATTTCCCCTAAGACAAGAAATAGCGAGTCTTGAATGAACAATAATAGTAATTTTATCATATGATCCTGAAAAAAGTGGGCTTACATCAACATAACATTACTCACGACCCTATAGTTAGCTTATTTAGCTTATTATGGTATTTCACTATTCACCAAAAATTCATGTATTTTAGAAATTTCCCAAAAATTTACCCCAACCATTTTTAGACATGTTGATTCAAAATATAGATTCCATTTTTTAAGAATAATTTCTTAAATACGATTAATTAAATATTTATTTAAAATCATAATTTACATAAAAAAGTGTGTTTCAAAATTAAAACTGATTTTATAGTGCTTTCAAAAATTACGTAGGGTCTTATAAAGTTATCTAAATAATATAATACATTGATTTTATAATTAATGAGCACCTTTTATGTAAATAAATTTTCTTTTAATGTAATTAATTAATTATAATTACTTATTTATGACTTACAAAATACCAAAACATTTCCTAAGGTCAAATTGTCACATTCTAATATGTCTAAATTGTATTTAATGATTCATTGGTAAGTTTACTCTTATGTTGGATAATTTACTATTCATATGGGTGATATTACTATTCATAAGGGTAGGTTACTATTCACAAGGGTATGTTACGATTCACTGAAAATTATTTTTGTTTCATTAGACTCCAAAAATTGTCCTGAACATAACCGTGTATGTCAGATTTTCGAAATTCACAACACAGAAGTGACAAACTTATGGTAAAAGGTAACTTAGGACATAGTAGTTCATTATGTTTTCTATTCATGGGATTTTATGACTTAATTTAAATAATTTAATTTTCATTGAAAAACTTTGGGTCATTCCTTGTAGTTTATAGTCTTGTATCTCAGACCATTTTTGAATGGGTAATCTGGGGTAGGCAGACTATGGTTGACTCAAAACACTCTAGGATGCTGAGTTCCTCTATGGTGTTGTTAGGGATCATGAGGATTTTATTTCCTTTCTTTCAAGGAGGATATGCCTATAGTTAGTGGGATAAATCCCTTATGCATTGATAGTATGGTCATGAAAAGCAGATCTCCAATATTTTTCAAGGTTCATGGGAGATTTGTGGGGGTAAATATGGTTTAGGGTGATATACTAGAGATATTATGTATTCCTGGATAGTTGTAATGTATACGATGTAAGTCATAACCCAAAATCTTGAGTATGTGAATATGGGATGGGGTATACATGACGGGTATGCACTATAACAATCTAAATTGTTAGGTTCCACCACATTGTCAACTAGGATCACAACAATTAAAAATACCACCTTATAGAGACAATATGTTGTTGGTTGGTGGGGCTAAGCCCTTATGCATCAATACTATGACTGAACTGAGAGATCTATTTTCCATTCCAAGGGAAATAAAATATTTTCAATGCCTCAAGAATCGGACAAATGATGTTGGGTATGGAAATAAAGCTATCGAAGAATGGAAATGGAACCCTAGGAAAATTTATCTCTGGTTTTTGATGCTCGATCCCTACTCCCTATGGTTTCAAATCACAAGGTTTGTTCCATAAAAGGTTCAACAATGGATTTTTTAACTCCTTCATTATGAAAAAGTAAAAAAAATGGTGAAATAATGGATAGGGGGTCAAATATTCTTGAATATTCTATTACAGCGATTGTAAATCATGGTCCAAAGTTCATGAGTTATGAGTACTGATATGGGACAGTCATATCATAGATGACCCAAAATAGACTGAGGTTCTGGGTTCCTCAATGGAGGAGTAAATATTAGAAGGATTAAAAATCCCTTCATATTGTGCCAAGATCTCTCTAGTTGGTGGGTCTAAGACACTCTTCACTAATAGCATAGAAAATTAGAGAGATCTCTTATCCATTACAAGGGCTATGAAAGGTTTTTGATGACCCCATGCACATTTAATCAAGAAATGTTATTTATAGAAAATTTAAGATCCAAGAAGGGTTCGAGAACCCTAAAATTTGACCTCTTACCTAATGAACTCATTCTCACAGTGAGAAGATGTGAAAAATCATTAATATAACCTTTTCCTGGACTGGGGGTCCAATGATCATAGCTTGAATTTTAATAAGGCTAACAATTAGCCCCTATGATCATTATTCCTTATTTATTTTTGCAATAAATTTTTCCCAAACTCTGGAGATGATGATTTTAGCAAGTGAATACTTGAATTTTGTTAAGTTCTCCCTTGGTATTATTTCTACCAAACAATTTCTGTGACTATATTGAGATTAGTATAAGGGATTGTGATTTAGATGATCATAGGATAGATTTTAAGGTCTTACAACTTTGACTGAAGTGTAGATAGTTTACAGTTGTGACACATTTGGACCTAATATAGGGGATGTTACACAAAATCCTAATTAGGATACCCATGGAAAAGTGTCCTCCAACATCCTTTTCAGTGGGAGATAATGGTTTGTCAAATCATAGATTGAGGATCGTAGGTCATGAGTAATGGGACAATCCTGACAGGGATAACCCAAAATAGACTGAGGTGTTGGGTTCCACCACAATAACATCATGCTCACAAGAATTAGAACGCTAATTATATTTTTCCAAGAAGTATCTAATTGGTGGGTCTAATCCCTTATGAATTGTTATCATGGAAAATTAGAGATATATCTATTACTTTCTATGGGATATTAGAGGTTGACAGTGACCCAAGGCACTCAAGACATTTAGTGTGGTATGTGGATGGAAGTGATTTAAAATATAGAGGAATCACCCAATAATCTACTTGATCAGAGTATGTCCCTTGTAGTACATTGATAAGTGATGTTTATGGGTGATGTCCCGCACTGTTTAACATCATTTAGTGCTGATGTAGTTACTTCCATGTAATTTAACGTCATTCATTATAGACATGTTTTTTTATAGTTTTAATGTAATGTGACCAGGATGTTCTCATTGTAGTTTAATGTGATATTGTAAGAACTTAATTTTGTTTAATTTATCATTGTGTGGTAAGGAAGTACTCCCATGTATTTTAATATCATACGGTAAGGATATAGGAACTGATGTGAAAAAATGTGCAAAGATTATTATATGTGCAACGAGGTAGTGCGTAGATATGAATCCTACGTAGGTAAAGTGAGTTTGTATAAACTAGTACCTTATGAAGTTTGGGGTGATTTTGTTTTAATTTTTGATATATGGGCCCAGGATTGATGATCTATGCATCACTACGTATCCCTTGATGTCATAAATCAAGCCAGATGTAGTTCTTGAAATCCCATATAGTTTAACATCATGTGCTGGGGACTAAGAGAAACCGATATGAAAGAACAAAAATGCTGTAGTTGGGCCAAAGGGTATAAGTATATCCATCACTTCATGTCTCATGAAAATTAGAATCAAACCACAAGTAGTTATAATGGTCCATGTAATTTGACATAATGCAGTGAGGACGTGGATCCCCTGATGTGAAATGGTAATATTTTGTGTGGTCCATGAATGGATTTTTGGATGTCACTATGCATCCCATAGTAGTGGGAATCAATTCACACATATTTCTAAAGTGAAAACCCTATGTAGGTCAATCCCATAAGAAAATAAGGGGCACTCTTATACTTATCTATTGGGACTGGGCCCATAGTTTGAAATTCAATCATCACAATGTATCTTGTGATGATTGGAATCAACTCACATGTAGTTATATAAAGAGAAAATCTCTTTTCACAAGTCTGAACCATACATGGAAATGGGAATTGATTCCATTTATTGTTCTATCTGGGACTAATATGAGATATTTAGGTGTCATTATGTATCCTAAGATGGAAGGAATCAAGCCACATGGATTTATTGAGGAACCATGCACTTTTATGTCATGCGAAAAGTTCATTAACCATGCTGTTTATCATAATGTGAAAAGGAATTATGGTTTTCTTTTTTATGGTCTTCCATTCATGACCATGATTGACCTGTTAAGTGTTTTCATGCCTTTTTCATATGGGGATGCCCTTACTAATATTCCTTAGCTCACGCGAGGTATTATTGGTATGAGAAGCAAGGGAAAAAAGGGTTCATCTCCCTATACCAAGTCAATTTGGACATGAAAGGGTCATTCTGTATCTTGTGGGGGTCAGACCATGATATATAATCTAGGAATCCCTATATATATAATTAAAATTGATAATCAAGCCATACATAGTTCTAGAACACGCATGCAGTTTAATGTCATGTAGAAAGGAATTTTAACCCAGTAGTTAATGTATTGTTGTAAGGATTGGGATCACATGACATGAAGGAAAAGGAATGTTATTCTTGGGCCCAAAACATAGAGGTTCATGAGTTACTATGTATCATGTAATAATATGAATAAATATATACATAGTTATTAGGGAATCGTGCAGTTTAATTTCAAGTGGATAGGATAATATCTATATAGTTTATCGATTTGTGGTCAAGACAGATGATGTTGTGTAGTTTAAAGTATTTCCATTAAGACTTGGGGGTGCTGCACAGTTTATTTTTTTGCTTCCAGGAAAATCTCCGTACAGTTTATCATCATGTGGTTAGGTCAAATTCTATACAGTTTAATTTCAGGTGGTGAATATGGACTCCATACAATTTTACATCATGTTGTTTAGACGTAATCTATACAGTTTAATGTCATGTGGTTAGGAATTACTCCATAAAATTTAACGTCATGTGGTTAAGAATAACTTTATACAGTTTAGCGCCATGTGGTTAAGATGAACTCCATATAGTTTAACATTAATTGTTAATAAAAATTCTAGCATTTCCTTTTTGAAAAATTTGTTATCTCATGATTAGAAATGGAAATTTTCTTGGGAATGTTTGAGAATTTTCTTCTAGATAACACTCTATATATCTCTACATCACCCACTCCATCATCATATCTATATGTATTTATCCAGGTCAGACCACAGAGGCTACCTCTCTGGGATTCCTAATAGATGTGGTGAAGTTCTAATGATGTTTGATGGGGCACTATTACGGTTAACCCTAGTATTGTGATCACCTTTCTATATTAAGGATCCTGATACTTTTGAGAACCTCTATATATGAAGGAGATTGATATTTTTGATCACCTATATATATGAATGTGTCTTGGACATGGGAGTATTTCCCTATCCATTGGAGATATCATTGTGGGGAGGTTGAGCACAACAGATGTTAGGAGTAGAGTCTTTTCAATCCATCTCCACACAACCATGAGGAGAACTATCTTGGTAATGATCGACAAATGATTTGGTTGTAGAGTCAATGTACCCTTCAAGAGCTAACAATGTTTCTCTAATATCTTCATGGATACATGGAATCGAGTATGTCAAGAGCAGAAGCCTCACTCTATATCATGATTTGAATATTCCAACCCACCTTTTGGGATTGAGTAGCAGTATAAGAAGACTTTATGATAGCTATCAGAATCCATTGATAACTATTTGGTGTTGTGGGAATTTGTACCCACTATTGAGAAGTTATTAGAGTATGCCAGTGGGATTCTATGATAAGGATATGATTATATCCTAAGGAATATTATGCTCTCACTTAGTGTGCCTGGGAACGAATGGGGATATAAACCCAATCATAGGCCTTTGGAATATGTCACTGGTATTTTTCAATGGGAAGATGTGTCTATCCCAAGGTGTGTGCCACTATCACTTGGTGATCCCCAGTTGTAGTGGGAATATGAACCCAATCCAGATATGAATTCCCCATAAGAATATGCTGATAGACCTCCATAATGGGAGTAGGGATATGGGCCTCCTCTTGTATTTCCCCGGAATGATTTTGGTGAAACCATTCATTAGGGGAACTAGGAATATGCACCTAGCTTCCGTGATCTACTAAAATATTCCAGGTAGACTCACTGGTTGGAATATGAGATTTTCCTGAGACTTGATCCATTACCACTTCGTTTTCCCCAACTAGAATTAAGAGATAAGCCCATTCCTGGGCCTTCAGAGTAGTCCACTGGACATTTTGGATAGGAATGGCTTGTTCCCCAATAACATAGTGATCCATGACCAGGATGGGGATATGATCTCATTCACGGGCCTTTGGAATATGCCACTAGAATTTTATGTTCAGGATATGATCCCATCCCGAGGAACATATTTGACTAACCCTGTGATCCACAATTGTAATGAGTATATATGCTTATTACTATGCCTCTTTTCTTACTGGGATATACTGATAACCCTCTCAGAAAAGAGTCATAATATGCCCACGCTATGGAGAAACTACTTAATCACAATGATCAAAGTGTTGAACTGACAAGGATATAGGGATAAGAATATATACCTATCACTTCTTCTTAACTGGAATATACTGGCATAGCTCCTTTTTTCTGTCACAAATCACTGACACTTCAGTAGGGTACGTACAATAATATATGCCTTTATGCTCTCATCTGCCATGATATGTTGGTCGATGCTTTTAATTGAAGTGGGTATATAATCTCACTGATGTTATCCTTATTCCAGTATAATATATTGATAGAATTCAAGCATTGGGTAGGGATATACTCCTCCCCCGTGATTACTGAAGGAGTATTCCTACATATTTTCTCCGAGTGAGTAGGGATATGAGCTTGTTATCTCAAGCCCATAGCTTTCTAATTTTTTACAAGGTTTCCTTAACACCCAAATCTAAGTGTTTAGGGAGGTGATCTATCAGAGAACACCCTTAGAAAGTTACTAATGGGTATTGGTGATTTTTATATAGCTGGGATTGAGATTGTACTATATCAGTTGTGATTCAGGAAAATGAAATTTCTACTTAATGTTGATAATGTCTCTCGGATATTAAGATGCCACAAAATTTATTGTCCTATGATCAGAATGTTTTTTGTGTATTTTATCTTCATGTGGTAAGGAGTTAATATAGGTGGATATGCTATGATATAAAATTCATGCATCCCTACATATCTTATTAGGATGAGAATCAATATGTAAATAATTCTATAAAATCCATGCAGTTTAATGTCATTTATAAAGGACATCAACCGTACTGTTTAACTTCATTTGGTAAGGACATGAATATAGGTGGCTCGGCTATAATATGAAGTCCAGGATTCCCTACATTATGATGTATGTAGTTATATAAAACACATATTGTTCAATTTCATGTGGAAATGAAACCAACCATGCATTTTATCATCATGCAGCATAGACATCAAACATGTAGTTTAACGTCTTGTGGTGAGGACACGATTCATGCAGTTTAATGTCTGACAGTACTGATGATGGCCTTGCAGTTTAATGTATTGTGGTAAAGACAACGGCCATATAGTTTTACGTATTATGTTTATGATGAAATATAGGTAGTTTAACATCTTGTGTTAAGGATTAATACCATGTAGTTTAACATCATATATTAAGGACAACGACCATCCATTTAAACATAATGTTGTAAGGAAAACAATGAATAACCTATAAGGATAGTACCTCATTTGATGTAGCATAGATAACACTTATGAATATTTAATTAGTTTCAAGATCCTTCAACTCTATCAAGACATAACTTACATGTATCTCCAACCAGTCCTTGAAAAAAAAGATCTTTATGACGTTCCCAATACATAAATGGCAGGGGAAATGGTTTTCATGGCCTGTCAACCCCATGTCCTTCAGATTCATTATTGCTGGGATTTATACAAAACTGATTTATAGGGAATATTAAAAATACCTAGGAACATGTTTTGTTTGGAAGGAATAGTCTTTGTTCAATCTTGATTTGAAAGACTATATCTTATCTCATGGAGCTAAGTGGATCATACGTCACTGCACAACTAGTGCATCCTATTCCGAGTGACTAGATGAATGGATTCAGGAGTTAGGTGTTAGTGATTCTAATATCCCCATATCCATATGCACATAAAGCCAATATTTAAATGACAAAAAATCTTCTATTGTGTTTCTGATACATCATTGGTAGTGGAAATAATTTTCATGGCAACCAATCCTTGCCTCATTCACCTTCCTCATCATTGGGAGCACTATCAAACAATTCTCCATGGAATTTTTAAAATTCCTAGGAATATGTTTCAATTGGTAGGAATACACTTTTATTTCTTTGTCCTAAATATATGTGTAATCATGATGCATCTACCACATCTTATCTATACCTCCATTGGCACTGGTGAAAGGTGGAGTTTGGATCCTAGGGTTTAGAGTCCTGATAATTTTTGGTACGGGGGCTAGTGCTAAAGCATTGGGGGTCTTGGATGAAGAAAATTATTCCCACAAATTAAACGATACTGACTCTCCGAGAGTCTTTGTGAAAAATATGAGGGTGGATGGTTTCTAGAATATCCCTTGCGAGGAGGTGGAAAATATGGAAATGCCTCCATCCCTATGGACTAGAGTGAGGTGGAACAATGTATTGATCTAACCCGATGAGGTGATGAATAATATGAAAATTCCCCTAGCCCTGTGGGATGGGGCACTTCACTTCAAGGTGGGATTACATTTGGTAGGCAATGGTACATCATACCAAGGTAATGATATCAAGAATATTCCCAAAATTG
The DNA here is from genome assembly GCA_963277665.1 of Viscum album. Classification (NCBI taxonomy): domain Eukaryota; kingdom Viridiplantae; phylum Streptophyta; class Magnoliopsida; order Santalales; family Viscaceae; genus Viscum; species Viscum album. The sequence continues at coordinate 1,073,152,227 of OY728164.1, forward strand.
ATTCTTGGAGATCCCTATTCCCTCATTGGAGTTGGGTTATCCATTCTTCTGTGGAAATTTCCTCGTCATCTTCAAGGGGCTGGCTAGAAAGAGACATAAAAATACCCTCTCCTCTATAAGTTATAGGGTGCCTATATGATGAATGAATTTTCAACATAGACCCCAACGACTAAATCCTTTACTGTCACTATCCATATGTTCAATTATCATTACCCTCTATGGTAATGACATGGTTGGTAACACCTGTATATTCCAGAAATATACAATTGAGACTTTATTTTCCTATTAGAATAATGGAATGTAGGCTAAACTGCTATGAATCAGATGATTGTAGGAGGGTATGATTGTACCATTTAGGGGTGTGATCATCTGGATCAAATGTGGAGTCTTTGGATCTGAATGATATCATATTGACTAAGTCAAAATGGGGTTATTTCTCTTCCTCAATGGAGAATCTCATTTGGTGGGTCAGTGCTCGGTACACCATTTGAAGGGTTGGTATGTATTATTTCTTTTGTGGGGTTGGATACCATTATACTATTTGAGGGGACAGTGCCCATGGTACCATTTGAGGGGATGGTTCCCATGGTACTATTTGAGCAGATAGTTCCCATGTCTAATATGATCCTAGGAAAAAATATGGTAAAATTCCCCCAATCATATGGGTTGGGGTTCTCCCTGGGATTCCACAGTTACCAAGGCTTATTGTGATGAAGATATAATCTCGTTGATACTGATGATTTGGGATTGATTCTAATACACTGTTAGGATACATTGGTGGGCTTTAGACAGATTGGAGATAGTAGGTATATACCCCTTCTCTAGTGTTTCATTGTTTGGATACCCCAAGAGGGCTCTTCTATCAGGTTCCCCAACATGGACAGTTGGTGTATGAAAAACCTCGTTTATAGCTCCTTATGAAGGCAGGGTCACATGATGGAGATGATGATGAGAATGGAAGGGAGATCTCCTAAATACCCTCTGAGTGATTGAGCTTTCATGTTAACTATCGCTATCTACCTCCCTGAGGCAGAAAAGGTGTGTGTTTCTACGCTCTTGGGATAGACTCTCAAAGGATTTGAATGTGGAAAAAGGGCTACTTCCCCTCTTATGGCATGTAGTGGGAATGACAGTAGGTGGGAACTCATCCTCTGAATGTTTTCTTGTGCTGATTCCAGAGTCGGGATAGAGATTTTGATGTGGTATTCCTAGACCAAGATGTTCACCAACTAACACTAAAAGTTTTGTGTTAGTGACAACGTATGTTAGGGCCTATGGGACAATGAATCTTGTCCAATGATATCAGAATATATTGGCATATTTGATGATTTCATTTCAATTTCACGGAATCTTGATGTTCCAATGAATATAAAAACACACCTTATCAATGTAGAATCATATATAAGCATTCTTTTTTGATAAAAAACTTTCACTATTTAAGGATAAAGAGGAAACTCCTTCTTTTTACCCATGGTCCACTATGGTTAAAAGAAACATGGTATGTTCACCATTTTGTTGCACAATAGACACAACATTAACTGGTATGATGTGTACTAGGAAATATATCCTTTTTATCCAATTAAATGGATGACCAAGTTAATGTATTCACACATGGTTCATGCTTTTTTATTCTTCGGGGAAATGAGAAGTGGAATAGTTTTCGCAAGATGGATTGATTTTTGGGGGATTAGGGCCGTGATCAATCACTCACATTGGGGTTTTCATATGTTTAGTCTTCCCTATAAACTCCCATTGTTTCTCAAATCCATATATAGGTACATAAATTATTTTCAAATGCTTGTGGTACTTTCGTATTTCAAGAGGAACCATTCTTAGGAACTCACATTGGTCGAGATGATGGGAGATCGGGCTCATCACAACCTTTTCAAGGGAATTGTTCCCTAATCTGAGACTTTATTATTTATTAATGATATTTAGTAGAAATAAATCCTAAAACCTAATATGGGGGTTTCTACTCCTATATCAACAAATTTATTTTGAAAATTTATTGATAGCTTCAAATTCTTGAATACCGTGGGTTTTATATCACTCTCTTATTTATTTATGATGCTTTGGGATATGGCCATGTTCAACCACTCTATAGTTTATTTCCTTCTATATAAGAGGATGGTGTCTTAGATATGGGATTGAAAATATATGAGGCATCCTAAATATCTTGTGATCGAAGAATCAAAACCCATGTAGTTCATTTGGCATAGTTTAATGTCATCTGACTAGACCCATCCATGCAGTTTAACATCATGCTGTAAGGATGTGAATATCGTGCTTAGAAACTGGTGAGGAGTCCTACATATACTATTTGAGACAAGATCTATAGTCTATGTAGATCATATAAAGGACATATATGTCTTGAGGTATATGATAATTTCGGCTTTAGGATGGACTTATTCAAATAACACTGCCCCTGATTACTTATTTAAGAGTATGGACCTTTGAGAAGAGATGAGATGTAATCAAAATTGCATATGAAAGGTAAAGATACCACATTGGGTAATTTCTCATCATTATTTTGGTACAATCATCACTATTATCTTAGACCACGTGATCCATGCTCATAGTGAGAAATTGTAGATATCAGTAGATCAGACACATTGCATGTTAGCATATCCACACAAGGCTCACACATTAAAGATTCCATTTATGGGGAATAATTACCCATATAATGGAGGATATGGTATGAATATTTATCCAAATTATGGTTTCCTATGTATCCTATTTTATTACCGGAATCAGAGTCATTTTAGTTCAATTATCCCGCAACCTACTAATGGGATAATGCGAATGATCATGCTCAAAACATTATCATTATCCCTGAGGTTCTAGGAATGTTTTGGGCTTATACTAGGATAGATTCCCTATCTTAAACACATTATTTATATTTTTATAGATAAAGAGATGTAGAAACCATTAATGGTTTTATGAGATCATGAAACCAGTAGTGTCGTTTGCGTCCATAACCCTAGCTCATCAAAGACACTTCCCTTATAAAAGGGGAATGCAGATGAAGGTTCCTTGCTAGGTTCAATGTAGTGTGAGTGCAAGTGTGTCTACTGGATGGGGTTGACATGTCCTAAGATATTTTCATGTCATGTCATTACTATCTTATGGAAATTGTATGATTTCCCTTCTAACATACATGGATTTTCAACCTTTTATAACAGAAACGTCTAAAGGTGTCTTCCTGACATGTTTGTGATGCATTGCATGTCTTAAGTTGGAATGCCCAAGATATTATACATGTCCAATGTGGAATAGGTTATTCCATATGATTAACCTACTTGTCTTAGATTCCCTCACATGAGTTAAGAGGGAGTGTATGAGATTCTTTGCATAATCTAAGAATAAATGTCTGGGGTCTTGTGCATGAACAAAGTAGACATGACTATGCGCTATAACATGATCAACTTGAATCATATCTGAACTATTTCATTACACTACTAAAACATAAATTTAAAATCTCATGATCATGCTAACATATCCATAACTTCTTTTCATGATCAATGTGAATTATCTTGGATATCTTTTCATAACCATGAAGGACAACTCCAAGGTGATTCGCATGATCGATATGACCCATCCTAAGCTTGTCGCATGACAATGTAGATATAAAAATTAGTTGACATAAAATAATCTTGAATATTCCATGGATTTCGACATGACCAACATGAATCATCCATGGTCTCCCAATGAAATTTCCAGATCAATGGAAAATATTACAATCATGTGACATAAAACTACTCACACGGCAGGTTCTTGTAGACATGTTTATAATCTTGCAGTTGTTTCACATGTCATAGGTGCATGTAAAAAGGGGTCATTTCCTATGTCTATATAGATTATCATTTGGTTAGGTAGAGGAATTTATGTCCATGGAAGGGTTTTCCTATAAATTATCCACATGGTTGAATACATATACCAGATGGTGAACATTCGCATGAAAGAGTCGCATGATGCTCTATCATTTATGTGATTCACAGGATCATAAATAGGTCTTCTGAGGGGTGTTGTTTATCATTTTCTATACATGATAAGGGTTTCTACGAGGATGTTTCATGTTGAGGTGACCACTTCCAAGGTAGCATATATACATTGTGAGACATAGAGGCTTCTCTCATCCGGATGAGGGAAATAATTAGGGTCTATCTTTCATGACTATCTATGTTAGGGGGGGAATCCCCCATGATTTTTGGTTTGAGAGAATTTCTCTCACTATAGAGGGTTTTTATGAGTCTCCTTCATTCATATGATTCTCATATATTCCAAGTGGGATCTTTTAAAGGTCTCTACTACCATGTCGATGATTTATAAGGGTGTATTATGTGGAGGAATCTATGCCCAAGGATGCATGTGGGAACCATCAAGGGAGGGGGACTCAAAACTTCATGAGATTAGGGATTATCACTTCCATGGGTTCTTTATAGAGGACACTAGGATGTGCATCATATGCATCCAAGGGCCTGTATTGTGCACAATCTGATAGAGGGCGTGAATGGTCTTTGGACTATCATGTAATACTGTGATCAAGGATTGGATCATGTGATGAACTTTATGATCATGCATGAGGGGTGTATGTCAAAGCATATAGGTGCATGGGTGAAGGTTCTTATTTCACTATGTGGAAGGGTACAAGGAATTTGAGTGGTGAGTGTCCTCAAGTTCACACCACAAGGTTAAGAAAAAGAATACTATGATACAATTGGTCCATGACATTACATATTGCATGTACACTGGTTCTCATGCACATTACAGTCTCATGTCCATGAGAGGGGTTCACATGATTTGGATGTGCATCAGGAAGGGTCCAAAACCGTTTGGAGATGCTGCTTCAGAAAAGACTCGTAGGAGATTATCCTGTTATGAAATCGCATGATAGTATTATGATCATTCGATGAAATCTTGTGATGAAATTTCACAATATATTCTCCTAATAAGGGCCTCTGATTAACCAAGGGAAGATCTTTAGTGGTGGTGGCCGACCCCTGTTTTCACACTACTCTTCAATGATTCTCCCTCCCCTCCTTTCTTTTCCCTCTTTTTCATGATGATAGAAGAGTATTTATAGGCTGAGATTTTCCAAAGGTGTTTTTTCTTTCAACAGGGAGGATGTTGCATGCACTACTTGAGGCAGAAGAGACTTTGCTATATTAACAACACATGGTCGCGATGGGGATTTATGTGATCACCATTTTCTTGGTTTTCTTATGTGTCATCACTTTTTCTAGTTAATGAAAATTAATTTGTAGGAAAATCATCCAGGCAGTGGAAGGTATCATAGTCATAAAATTCTCACGATGCTTTCATTGATTTTATTTACTTCGATCACTTGATCAAATGATGGTCATGCGATGGATTTGAGTGTTGAATAGAGATCTCGCATTATGCCAATAGAATTATTTATTGGAGCTCATGGTCGATCTGGTTGGCTTCTAAGACTCACTTAGCTATTAGTAAAGGATTTTATATGGAGGTCATGGTGATCACCAAGTGATCATGCTTCCAATATCTTACCATGTTGAACTAGCAGTGCTAGAGAGAGACAGATGTGTGGTACGTTGAAGATGGAGTTATTGAACAAAAGAATATGATTTGAATTTCCATAGTGTAGGATTGAATTAATTAAAGCTCAGCAAACATGAGATTGAGGAGAACGATTGAGATTGGAAAGAGGTGTGATCATATGGACTTGATTTGATTCACCCCATCCCACATCAAAACTTATACAATGCATCATTCTAGTTTATAAGCCTTTAAGTGGCTACTCCTTCATCGAACCAGTATTGGGTTTCACCACCCATACCTCTTTCACACACCATCGCTCAAGCTCCAGCCTTATGGGATTTGTGCCCATTCTATGTTCTGCCTTGGTGTTGCACACCAAGAGCCCCATAAATGGACCCACTCACTTTATTTAGGCTCTATGCCTCCTACGCTCCACCGGATGGCCTGGGCAAGATCCCACTGGGCATGGTCGACCCTAGTCACACATGTGCCTAGTGGTTGAGGCATGGTCTAGATAGCCAGTGGTTAGCCTACTTTTTAGTTATTTTCCATAATGGCACCTAGAAAATATTCTAAGTAAAATATGATATAAGTACCAGACATGTATTCCCTTGAACCAAATCCTAAGACTACATGTATTTCATTTCTAATATCTTCATTATAATTACTTCAATATTATTCATTGACTTCACATTCCTTTAATCATTTATGGAAAAGAGAAGGATAACTATTATAGGTTCCAATAATATGGATATATTAAAAACCTTCCATGATTCCTTTGAAGATATATCTCAAAAAATAGAATTGTAACAACTAATCATAAGAAAACTATATTAACTAAAGGATATCATATAAGTGATTCTATAAATAAATTCCATTATTTCATAGTCTCAGGTTTTTTTGATCTGATTAATTTGTAAAGATACTGAAATCATCAAAATTACATCATAAAAAGCACAAGGTGCATCTCAGTTAATGATACTATTTTTGACAAGGAAATTAATGACAAAATCTAGAAAAGTGTATTGATCATACAAACTATATTTCAATATAGTAACTACATCTATTTTGAGCCAGAGAGAGATATCAATACGTTAATTGAATATTTTCTCCAGATACACAATTTGGAATGAGAACAATAAACTCCACAAGTGTTGAGGCAAGGAATTTTCCTAGACACATACTATGTAGGATGGTTAAAACCATATTGGTGGTTTTATAGTGATCATATTCAGTGATAATTCATTTTATAAAAGCAATAAAACATACATGGAATTGTAATTTTACACTTGATATGATTGAAAAGATCTTATAAATTTAATGACAGATTTCATGCACTAAAAATAAATCTTATTGTGGTTGATGTAAAGTTTTATTTAGTATTCAATAGTAACTATACAAGGATGGTAAAATATTACTACCAATAAGGCTCCACTAATTTACAAATTCATCATGCTTAAATAAATTTTAATTTCATTTTTCATAGAAACTATTATCATTGTATTAGGTGTAAAATTTCAAGGCCACCACTATAAGTGATAACTTTATATAACATGTTTACATGATGTAACCATAATGGTTAGAAATATCCCAAAAATCCAACATATATTTCATGTATCAAAGAAAAATTTATTGATAAAAAATGTATAATTATAAAAATATATTCATTTAAAATTAAAAACTTCTAGGAATCTACTAGAGGTTAGTGGGAGTGGTATTATTTTCCAATAAATATATGTTTGAAAATATATGAAAATAGGTGATCATTCTTATGTTTATATAAGTTTGAAGAATTTATGTAATGTTAACTTATGTAGTAGCCTATGTTATAGGGAAAATGATATACTAGTATAGATCATGGGGATTATTAATTCAAGTCATAGTACACATTTTACATGGTATTGAAAAATAAAATATAGAACAACACAACCAAATTGTTTCATGATTCAATAGTATTATTATGACCTATTGACTACATATTCCTAAGAGTACTTTTGAAATCTATCTCACGTTCCATGATATGGACTAGGTTTGTATTCTATTATTCATAATGCATACAAAATGATGATATCAAAAAACACTATGATAACTACATAGGTTGAATGTTAGAACTATTCAATAGTGCTTAAAAAAATAAAAACTAGATAGGATCATGATAATTACAAAAATATGAATAATAGTTTTTAGGGAATATAAAACATGAATTCTTTAGATCAGTCTAATGAAAAATAATTGTAAGGTTATGGTCATATTATAGGGAAAAACCTTTTAGAACTAGTATTTATCATATATAAATTCAACCAAGTACATTTAAGCTTCTTATATAGCTTAATAAACAAGTTTAGCAACCATTTATTCCAAATGTTTGACGTTTTACCAAGATAGTAAAATCCAATCATATCATGAAATTTTTTAACTATAGTATTATCGATGATTTTAGGGATAACATAGGACATATACATAGCGATATCATTTATTTATAGATTTTCTAAGAGTAATGAGGTTTCACTAAGAATAATAAACACTTATAGAATAGTGGACTCAAAAAATCAGTACATATCTTAGAAAAAGTATGGTTATCATTCAAGGCTCACCAATTAGAGAATTGGTAGTCGGATCTAGTGTAACTAGGATTCTATTAGAGTTGGTACCCTAAAACCAACTACTTCGAAAATTTTATTACTAGAATATTCATAGTATTGAATATTAATTAATATATTATCACATCATGATTGTTCTTTTGAAGGATATTTTATATGATAATGTCATAAGGGTAGCTATCACAATTAAAAGTTATGATGGTTCCCTACTATGATGAGACCATGAAATTGTAATGAAGGTAATCTTAATTATATGTCATAGGGTTGGATGAAAAAATTTAATAGGATGAAAAAGATATATTCTACTGGGGGAAGAAGGCTCCTAAGACATTGAGACTTCATATCATGAATTTTTTCCATAGTAATCACCAAGATAAGATGGTTATAATAAATTGATCTACTAATAGGAAATCCACATTTATATATGTCATTGGATATTCTTATATATGTATGTGTGTAATAATCCTTAATCATTAGTATTGTTATTAATTCATATCATGAGTCATGTAATTTGATTTATTGATGAAAACCATTATGAAAATGCTCATGGTGAGGTAGGATATGTTTGGTACGTCAGGACTTATATTGTATTAATGAATAATGAAAAAAGGATTTATCCCTTCTGTTCATGAATGAATGTTGATTTCTCAGGAACATTGACGAATATGGAACAACCTAATTTGGTCCATGGCCATTTCATTTTTATCAGTAGGATTATTTTAATGAATTCAAAGATAGATACATTGAGCATATAGGTTGATGACACCAACATGAGACTTTATTTACTAGAGATATCATGATAAATATATTATATTACATAGTATTTGTTCGTAGGTAGTTGTATATTATTGAAAAATTTTATTTTTTCTCTGTGTGTGGCATGACATGTTTCTAGATGTTAACCATGGACTTTAGACAATTTTTCTTAATTCAACTAAGAAAGGGGATTAGAGGGACACACACTATGTATATCCAGAACCTTTTTAAAATTATATATTAATTTGACAAACTGAATATACATTATTCCTACAAGATGTTTAATAATTATTCATGTTTGGATTAATGGAAAATATTAAGTCAACATTTATTCAAGAGAATAAATGCGACTTGAATATTCAATAAATGATTATTCTATATTTTAATGAATATAACACTTATTCATTTATACTTTTTTAACTAATTTATATTTATTTAATTAAAAAAATATCATTTTTCAAGCCCGAATAAATATTGAGGAGGATTGACATACCTATTTTAATGGCTCGATGAGAAACATTATATTAAATATTTGAATAAATGTTAAATTATTTATTAAATATGTAATATTTATTTATCTTTGAGTAAAATTCATGTCAACTAAATAATAATATTATTATCATTAAGATATGGTGTTCATTGGGGATTAAGAAAATAATAAGGTTCCATGTGAAATTATAATTTTCCTAACCGTATCTTTATTTAAAACTGAGAATACTATTCTCAACCATAATCATCCTTGTCAAAAATAAATGTAATGAGAGATTTATCACATGAAATATATAGACATTCCTCTAGAACACTTTCAATAATTTAGAGAAAGCCTTCTCATCCACCCACTCGATTCTAGATAGATCAAGAAGAATCCTTCTGACCTCGAAGCGATTCTTGTTGTGATCATCAAAAAATGATGCAAGGATTAGAATATTTCATGAAAGCAATCAATAATTTCTATGTTAATGTTTTAAGGTTCATGGTGCATGTGTGTATCATCTCCAGAGGGATTCTACACTTGAATACTCTCAGCATTATTCCGATATGATAAAAATAAGTCTTCTAAATATTCAATGAAGAAAAGATTCTAGTGTAAGGTAATTATTTATTTTCATATATTGATTATAAATTATATGTGATGATCCCCCCTTATTGGTTATAACGTTTATATAAATTAATATTTGAATTAATTTCATTGGTAATGAAGTTATTATTTATGAAAATCTCTGATTATTCATTGATTTTGAAAAAAATACAAGTTTTCTACTTCCTAATAGGTATTTACACTACATTCAGAACCTTTTCGTTATATCATAACCACATCTCACGAATATTATTAACACATAAAAACATAACCCTACTATGATAAGAAGATAGTGATAATGCTATGATTGATTAATGGGGTGATTTTTATTATTTGTGTGTCTTTGTTTTGAATATTTCAAATACCTCACATGTTTAATTATTATAATTATAATTTTTGAAAGCATTATTAATCATATTATTATTAATATATAAGTGTTTGATGTTTTTAATGTTTTAATAATGCATGATTTAGTAATTATATTTCAGTTTTGAAATCAATATAATGTCTCATTTCAATGTCTTATGTTTCATACAATGTCATACAATTTTTCAAATTCATACGAAACAATTTTTCAAATTCTTATATTTTTTTAAAGTCATGTGAAATTATCAAAGACATGAATTTTTATACAATGTCATATGATTTTAAAAATATTCATATTGTTTAATACAAATTCATATGTTCTAATGAAAAATATTAGGAAATGTTTTCTAAATACTTATGATTTTTTAAAGGCATATGATTCTTTTTAAATTCATACGATTTCAAAAATACAATTAATGTAAAATGAATTGATGTGTATATATACATTATTAATGTTTATAAATACTAGATTTATTCTTATGAACATATATAGTATTGATTATGAATATATAAATTCATTTTTATATAGAAGCTAAAATAATTATTACACAAACTAGATTTATTTTTACACAACAATAGAAAATGATGCTTGTAATGAAATCATCATTATAGATTTTATGTTTATAGGATATTAATGCTCAAAAAAAATTATAATGATGGATACATATATATAAAAATTATTCTTATTCAAAACATACTTTATCATTTTGAACAAATTTTGATACTTTGTTTTTCTACATTTTCTCCTATTTTGATTAACTATATGTTCTCGTAAATTATTTGATCTATTTTATTAATTTTTAAAATAAATATAATTGTAAATTATTATATGTGGACTATTCAAGAATTATTTAATAACGAAATAAACATGAGATATTTAAAAATAATGTCAAATTATAATTCTATGAATATATTATTTCTTACCCTTGATACTTATAATTTTCTCTTAATAATCCCACATTGTCAAGAATGTAACACCCCGGGATTTCAGAGTGTGTTATTTCTTAAAAATAATTCAATAACTTGCACTACACGCAACACCGAGTTCAATCACACCATTAAAAGAGTTCATGAATAGTATTAACTACATTTTGAACTTTATATAATCCTTATAATTTTAGAATCCCTATTATGAGTTTCTTAGTCATATTGCAAGAACAGATTCATTTTCAGTATTATCATCTTCTAATAGTGAAACCTTTTTAAATACAATATTTTAATCTTTTTGACTAAATTGGGACATCAAAAATTTAAAATGAAACATCCCAAACTTCCACGGTACGCTTTCTTTGAGTAATACAGTAGCGTGTGTTGTACGCAACCTTGAGTTTTAACACACACCACAACCAATCAAACTAGCCGTTATGAATAGTAATACCTAATTTTTTAAATTATATATATTTTATATTTAAAAATGGACTTCATTTTTGGATTCGGAATATCGAAATTAGCCTAGGGTGAAATTTTGGTACATTTCGGATAACTTTTATATTTTGATGAATAGTGAAAATTACGAAATTTTAATTAAAAACAACTTTTTTAATCAAAATAATTAATATTGATAAATTATGAATTTGAGTGGTTTTAAAGTATATTTAGAATATATTTTTACCATTTAATATAATGTTGGTCATTGGACATAATTTTACAATTAAACCGAACATAAACAAGTGTCAATCTTTTGGTAGTTATTATCTCTTAAAAACACGCTTTTTGTTTTGACAGCGGGAATTAATTTTAAATTAATTTCTGCCACTTCTGTGTTTTGAATTTAGAAAAATGGATTCCATATTTGGAATCAGGATGTTCAAATTGTGTAAATAGGTAACTTTTATTTTTAGACATTTTGAATAATTACTGCGGTAAATATTTTATTTACCATGGTTAAGGGTAAATCCGGTAAATAAGGGTTAAAAAAATAATATTATAATAATACTAAATTACCCTAAAACGTGTCTTAACCCTATTTGTTGATACATAGTCGACCATGGGCATCTTTGGGTCTATTTTGGGACCCCATGGATCCACTTGTAAGTGATAATGACACTTTATTTTAATTAAGTTAAAATGAATACAAAAATGACACAAGCATATATCTTTTAGAAGAACAATTTTTACATAGGGTTATACATGTTGGATTTTCGATTATAAATATTCATTAGAAAGATAAAAAGATTTCCTACATAATGATATTTTATTTATAATTTTTAGACAATCAATAAGTTATTTTATTTATGACACAATGATGATGCAGTAATTACTATAATAGTGAAAAATTAAAATAATTGATATTATAAATACCCAAATAAATATAATATGAAACTTTTAATGAATTAAACTAATTTTCTAGGCTAATATGATATATTAGGATTGATTTAATGGACTTTGTTCTAAGTAATCAATCTGTTATGAGTTTCACAAAAATCAACTATTGAATAGTGTCAAAATTGACATAAAAGAGTTCTTAAAACAAATATTATATTATTAATTGATATTAAATTCCTAAAAATCTAAGGTTCGGCCAAGAGACTTATATTATGATAAGTTAATCATTAATGGACCACTTGGGGGTCTCTTGGATGTATATAGTAAGTTTATTAACCATATTATATAAAAATACAAAGAGACATTGTAAAAGTGAAACTAATTAACTTAGAGTTAATACTTAAAGATAAGGTTAATATAAGTACCCAAACCTATCTAAATTCTATTGGATGAGTTGTTTTCGACCTATCCCCACCTTAACCTTTGAATAGTCAACTTTGGAGCCTTTAGAAACCGAATATGAATTTATTATAAATTAGTATTTCTAGCTTTTCCAAAGGTGCCCCTCACCCCTCTTATAAAAGGGCACTCCTCCTTCTCATTTCTTCACACCTTCAAACCTTTTGGTTCGGCCAAACTCTGCCCAAATACTCTCCCAACATCCCTCACTACAACCTATGGGCCTTAGTTTGATCAGAAAGCCAACCTAAGGATCCCTTTTGATCAAATCAAAAGGAAGAACCCGAAGAAGAGGTAATGTTTTCACCACCCCTTTTCCAAGTTCATTTCTTCTTCCACTTCTTCTTCCTTTGTTCTTACCATTATGAAATAATAACTCCAGTATCTCACATATACTGTGATGTTATTATAAATATGGTACAATCATATTCAGTATTCTATCCACCCTTTGAATAACATGTCACCATACGTGCGTACGTACGGCTTACCGTCTCCACGTCGTGGTGTAATTGTTATTCAATATAATATTATTTGGATGGGTATAATAATGATGTGTAACTCATGTAAATAATAAATATAACATGTTAATGATTCTTTATATATGATATACCATCCATTTATATATTATTTTAATATCAAAAGAATGATATTGTCGCTCGTGCGTACGTACGGACTACCGTCTCCACGAACGCGATGAGATTCATTCTCCATCGTAACCATTAAAGTGTAATTATCATTTTATGATTTAAAAATGATGTTTAAGGACTTGATATCATTCTGGATATGAATAATATACAACCTATCCTTTACAAACATGTCTTACGTAACAAAACATATGAAAGAAAACAAGTAAGTTAACACCCGAAACAACGATAATACTAAGATATTATTATCAAATCAATATTAAAAGATCATATATGATATCATATTAATGTATATGATTCTTGTATAATTTAATAACAATTATTTCACCATTATACAGGAGGTTAACCTACCCCAACCAAGGAAAAGTACAAGGTAAGGGTTATTTCACAATCTCTTCATTATCCGAGGTTGTATTATACGTAATAATCTACTGGGATCTCTTTATCATCCACATCCATGTTTCTTCAAAATGTATTTCAAAACATTTTTACTATTTACAAGAATATGGGTTAAAGTCATTTATACCCTTGTTTGACTTTTTATAAGAGGTTTATAAAGGAATCTTTCCGTCGTTTTCAAAACAAGGCCCTTTTTAACCTTTTCGACAGAATTGAGGTAAGAATGTTTTTTTTAACTTATACGGCGGGTGCGGTTATTTTCCGCCGTTATAATATCGTCGAAGCTTTCCATACAAGCTTATAAGAATATTTTCAAAGAAAATGTTTTATTTTATATGGCTCTTAAATGATTTCAAAAATAGAAAGAGATATTTCTCTAAAAAATGTTTTGATTTCATCTATGTCAACATCCTTCGACGGATTTTACGCTTATTTGAAGTTGATTTATTATGATACAAAACTTCTATATTGTATTTAAAGTTTTGTGATATGTTTGACTGTGGATGTGCTATTTTTATACCATTCATAGTTTATGGTGAAATTATTGACATTTCGTATGCTAGTTTTAATACGAATGTTTATGTTATGTTTAAACCTTTTCATATGGGAATGCATTGGACTTAATAAGTGACGGGTGGAGCCCGCTATAGCTCCTCGATGCATCGGTAGGTCTCATGAGACAAACTAGTGTCTTGGCACAAGGCCTTGACAAAATCTTATTTGTAGCCTTGGCACGAGGCCTTGGCTATGTGGTTATGATAGTCTGGCATTATGCATTCCAACATTATGAAAGTGGTTATTGATTTTTGCATGTGATTATTCGATTAGTAGAATATCCATGTGAATAAGTAAATGGCATTATTTCATTTTACTTTTGCCATACCATGTTGAAGTTCAATTTTAAAAGGCTTTTGTTTTAGTAATGCATTGCCTTAAATGTTTATTCTTATTTATGAGTTTCCGCTATATTGTTATCCTTACTGGGCATTTGAGCTCACCCCTTTTCTATGTTTTATTTTTCCCCAGGATGTGAAGAAGTAAATTATGAATGACCTGCAGGGATATTATGAGGGGATAGTAGTGTGGATTATGGAGACATTATGTTGTTGTAGTAGTTTTTCATTTTATGATGTAATGTAAAACTTATGAATATATCTAGTGTTTCCAAGGCTACTAAACCAATCGGTCTTTCAGGATTTGATCTTTCTTGTGATCATGCCAATGTTATGTAATTAATGCACCGACTCTGGGTAGCTGGGGTCGGGGCGTTACAGTTGGTATCAGAGGAAGTTTAGTACAAACCTTGGAAGCTAGATTTAGATAAACTCTGATTAGAGCACATAGACCTAAGATGAACTTTGAGGATTAGTATAGAAGAACTTCCTAGAATTTTGGTATTGTAGAGATTTTGTGAGTTTTCCGAGCAATACATCCCTGTCTGGATACGAGCAGGTAGAGGCGGCTCTGGCACAGATGTACCTAGGGGTAAAACCCGAAAACACCGCTTTGAGCTAGACTCGAACGGGAACTGGTGCACGACAACGGGCCTTGCTGCACTCTTGGTTACGACACTCCCGAGGGATATGCTTAGGATAATTCTCTTTCTCTTTACAAACCATTATGAAGGGTTTATGAGTATATACATCCTCAAAGGAGACATTTTTATGATTATGGATTATATCTATAAATAGTTCAATTTATGTTAAGTGTTTTATAAGTATGGGATTATGTATTTTGATTCATAAACTGATCTGGTGTATGCCATTGTTTAGAAATGGCGCCCAGTAGAAGGAATGAGAACTCCAGAAATGCACATGATCCAAAGAGAAGGAAGGATCATATCTTTCATGGTCTTAAGCTAGAATTGATAAGAGAAATAGTCTCCTATTTATTATCATCATATGAAGAAATAATATCATGTGTTGATAAGATAAGTAAAGAGTTTACTGAGTCCTATGGCTTTGAAGGGAAGCAAGAGAAGAAAAGGATGGAAGAGAGAAAGATGGATAAAAGTAAGAGGGAAAAGAAGAATTTTCCCATATGTGGTAACTGTGGAAAGAAACACCCTGGAACTTGCCTGAAAGGAATGGGAGTTTGTTATAAGTGTGGAGGAAAAGGGCACAAAGTACGTGACTGCAAGGGTAAGAAAATGGTTTTAAATTTACAATGCTTCATTTGCAAGGAGTTTGGACACTACGCGAACCTATGTACCAGTCATCAGACTATGCCGCAAATGATGCTATTGGATAATAATCAAGTTATGATACTACCACAGATGAAGAGGAATGATTAGAGTTCTTATGTTGATTATATCAATTGAGTGTTGTATCAACAATGTACTTGTTATAATAATTATGGAGTATATAAGGATTGTACTGCAGTACTATTTCATTAAGGACTTGAGATTGTGTGGAACAAAGAAAAGTGACTCAATAGAAGGTTAAATTTTTGGAAAATATATGGTTGAGAGAATGATAAATCGTAATATAGTTCTGATACTGAGGTAGTGATTTTGGAATAATATGTGATTATTTTGGATAAATTATATTGGATATTATTGACTACCTTGAAGCTGATTAATGATTTGTATATTCCATCATTGTTAGGGTTTAAAACATTTTTGGATTAATGAAGTATATCCAGCATTCTATATGGAATAAGGGATCATGAATGTAATCAATAAGGAATATGGTAATACATGATGAAGGTATTAATATGCTATTACGGGGTAAAAAGGATCTATATTATGTTTACCTTCCTTATAAATGTTGGAATGTGAGTTTGGATAGAAGTATTTTGGATAGTTCTAGTTTGGATTATTTTGGATTAACATAAAAGGACAACCCGGAGGTCGGGCGGCAACCCGTCGCGTCCGGCAAGGCTGCGAGACTTGGACCCGAAACCGAAGGGCGACAAGGGTGTATCACCTACCACTGGCCCACGAGATGTCCTGGATTAAATAATGTAGTTTTTATTAAAAGATCTTGTAGATGAATTATAAATTCATTTATTTTGGAACCCTATACGAATAGTGTAAATAGAATTTTTCTTACATTCTATTATCTTTTAGAGTGAAAGATGAGTTTGTGGTAGAAATTTATTAATAGATAAAACTATAATTATAAAGTAAGTATATCTCCTTATGATCTTAGTCAATCTCATAAATAGATTCCTCAATATTAAGAAAAGCAACTTAGAACAAAAATGCTTTCCTAGATGGTACCTTAAATCATCACTAATTTATGGCTTTGGGATTGTTGGCCTTTTCATAGCCATGTTCTCTACCACTCTCCATCAGATAATTGATGGTTAGATTTCTCTTCCATATCCATATTTTCCTAAATGGAACCCTAGTATGTGTTATTTTCGGTAATCTTCATACTTTCCACTCTTTATTTTAAATAGAGGCCTCATTAATTCATTTTTCGATGTGGGATTTCAACTAAGATATTTTGAAATGTCAAAAATGTGTTGTCCCAATACCCTATATTTTGTTGAACCGATGGTACTTCAAATCATCATAGATTGATGAGTTTAAGGACCTCAATTTTATACTTGTTTGTGATTGATGACCTCAATCACTACCTATAAATATTTACGTTTTTCCTCCAATTATATGTCTCTAATTGCCACCAATGTTCTCCTAATCGAGATCATAATTTGGTGGTGACCCTTTCATTTATCTTTTCCTCATATTAAGACTAAATTTTAGTAACCCAATTTCCGATGTGGGTTTTCCCACAAATATATTTTCTACTTTCAACCTTTTATTTTCGAAGAACAATTTCAAATTGCGAGGACGCAATTTATTGAAGGAGGGGAGAATGTAACACCCCAGGATTTCAGAGTGTGTTATTTCTTAAAAATAATTCAATAACTTGCACTACACGCAACACCGAGTTCAATCACACCATTAAAAGAGTTCATGAATAGTATTAACTACATTTTGAACTTTATATAATCCTTATAATTTTAGAATCCCTATTATGAGTTTCTTAGTCATATTGCAAGAACAGATTCATTTTCAGTATTATCATCTTCTAATAGTGAAACCTTTTTAAATAAAATATTTTAATCTTTTTGACTAAATTGGGACATCAAAAATTTAAAATGAAACATCCCAAGCTTCCACGGTACGCTTTCTTTGAGTAATACAGTAGCGTGTGTTGTACGCAACCTTGAGTTTTAACACACACCACTACCAATCAAACTAGCCGTTATGAATAGTAATACCTAATTTTTGAAATTATATATATTTTATATTTAAAAATGGACTTCATTTTTGGATTCGGAATATCGAAATTAGCCTAGGGTAAAATTTTGGTACATTTCGGATAACTTTTATATTTTGATGAATAGTGAAAATTACGAAATTTTAATTAAAAACAACTTTTTTAATCAAAATAATTAATATTGATAAATTATGAATATGAGTGGTTTTAAAGTATATTTAGAATATAGTTTTACCATTTAATATAATGTTGGTCATTGGACATAATTTTACAATTAAACCGAACATAAACAAGTGTCAATCTTTTGGTAGTTATTATCTCTTAAAAACACGCTTTTTGTTTTGACAGCGGGAATTAATTTTAAATTAATTTCTGCCACTTCTGTGTTTTGAATTTAGAAAAATGGATTCCATATTTGGAATCAGGATGTTCAAATTGTGTAAATAGGTAACTTTTATTTTTAGACATTTTGAATAATTACTGCGGTAAATATTTTATTTACCATGGTTAAGGGTAAATCCGGTAAATAAGGGTTAAAAAAATAATATTATAATAATACTAAATTACCCTAAAACGTGTCTTAACCCTATTGGTTGATACATAGTCGACCATGGGCATCTTTGGGTCTATTTTGGGACCCCATGGATCCACTTGTAAGTGATAATGACACTTTATTTTAATTAAGTTAAAATGAATACAAAAATGACACAAGCATATATCTTTTAGAAGAACAATTTTTACATAGGGTTATACATGTTGGATTTTCGATTATAAATATTCATTAGAAAGATAAAAAGATTTCCTACATAATGATATTTTATTTATAATTTTTAGACAATAAATAAGTTATTTTATTTATGACACAATGATGATGCAGTAATTACTATAATAGTGAAAAATTAAAATAATTGATATTATAAATACCCAAATAAATATAATATGAAACTTTTAATGAATTAAACTAATTTTCTAGGCTAATATAATATATTAGGATTGATTTAATGGACTTTGTTCGAAGTAATAAATCTGTTATGAGTTTCACAAAAATCAACTATTGAATAGTGTCAAAATTGACACAAAAGAGTTCTTAAAACAAATATTATATTATTAATTGATATTAAATTCCTAAAAATCTAAGGTTCGGCCAAGAGACTTATATTATGATAATTTAATCATTAATGGACCACTTGGGGGTCTCTTGGATGTATATAATAAGTTTATTAACCATATTATATAAAAATACAAAGAGACATTGTAAAAGTGAAACTAATTAAATTAGAGTTAATACTTAAAGATAAGGTTAATATAAGTACCCAAACCTGTCTAAATTCTATTGGATGAGTTGTTTTCGACCTATCCCCACCTTAACCTTTGAATAGTCAACTTTGGAGCCTTTAGAAACCGAATATGAATTTATTATAAATTAATATTTCTAGCTTTTCCAAAGGTGCCCCTCACCCCTCTTATAAAAGGGCACTCCTCCTTCTCATTTCTTCACACCTTCAAACCTTTTGGTTCGGCCAAACTCTGCCCAAATACTCTCCCAACATCCCTCAATACAACCTATGGGCCTTAGTTTGATCAGAAAGCCAACCTAAGGAGCCCTTTTGATCAAATCAAAAGGAAGAACCCGAAGAAGAGGTAATGTTTTCACCACCCCTTTTCCAAGTTCATTTCTTCTTCCACTTCTTCTTCCTTTGTTCTTACCATTCTGAAATAATAACTCCAGTATCTCACATATACTGTGATGTTATTATAAATATGGTACAATCATATTCAGTATTCTATCCACCCTTTGAATAACATGTCACCATACGTGCGTACGTACGGCTTACCGTCTCCACGTCGTGGTGTAATTGTTATTCAATATAATATTATTTGGATGGGTATAATAATGATGTGTAACTCATGTAAATAATAAATATAACATGTTAATGATTCTGTATATATGATATACCATCCATTTATATATTATTTTAATATCAAAAGAATGATATTGTCGCTCGTGCGTACGTACGGACTACCGTCTCCACGAACGCGATGAGATTCATTCTCCATCGTAACCATTAAAGCGTAATTATCATTTTATGATTTAAAAATGATGTTTAAGGACTTGATATCATTCTGGATATGAATAATATACAACCTATCCTTTACAAACATGTCTTACGTAACAAAACATATGAAAGAAAACAAGTAAGTTAACACCCGAAACAACGATAATACTAAGATATTATTATCAAATCAATATTAAAAGATCATATATGATATCATATTAATGTATATGATTCTTGTATAATTTAATAACAATTATTTCGCCATTATACAGGAGGTTAACCTACCCCAACCAAGGAAAAGTACAAGGTAAGGGTTATTTCACAATCTCTTCATTATCCGAGGTTGTATTATACGTAATAATCTACTGGGATCTCTTTATCATCCACATCCATGTTTCTTCAAAATGTATTTCAAAACATTTTTACTATTTACAAGAATATGGGTTAAAGTCATTTATACCCTTGTTTGACTTTTTATAAGAGGTTTATAAAGGAATCTTTCCGTCGTTTTCAAAACAAGGTCCTTTTTAACCTTTTCGACAGAATTGAGGTAAGAATGTTTTTTTTTAACTTATACGGCGGGTGCGGTTATTTTCCGCCGTTATAATATCGTCGAAGCTTTCCATATAAGCTTATAAGAATATTTTCAAAGAAAATGTTTTATTTTATATGGCTCTTAAATGATTTCAAAAATAGAAAGAGATATTTCTCTAAAAAATGTTTTGATTTCATCTATGTCAACATCCTTCGACGGATTTTACGCTTATTTGAAGTTGATTTATTATGATACAAAACTTCTATATTGTATTTAAAGTTTTGTGATATGTTTGACTGTGGATGTGCTATTTTTATACCATTCATAGTTTATGGTGAAATTATTGACATTTCGTATGCTAGTTTTAATAAGAATGTTTATGTTATGTTTAAACCTTTTCATATGGGAATGCATTGGACTTAATAAGTGACGGGTGGAACCCGCTATAGCTCCTCGATGCATCGGTAGGTCTCATGAGACAAACTAGTGTCTTGGCACAAGGTCTTGACAAAATCTTATTTGTAGCCTTGGCACGAGGCCTTGGCTATGTGGTTATGATAGTCTGGCATTATGCATTCCAACATTATGAAAGTGGTTATTGATTTTTGCATGTGATTATTCGATTAGTAGAATATCCATGTGAATAAGTAAATGGCATTATTTCATTTTACTTTTGCCATACCATGTTGAAGTTCAATTTTAAAAGGCTTTTGTTTTAGTAATGCATTGCCTTAAATGTTTATTCTTATTTATGAAAGTTTCCGCTATATTGTTATCCTTACTGGGCATTTGAGCTCACCCCTTTTCTATGTTTTATTTTTCCCCAGGATGTGAAGAAGTAAATTATGAATGACCTGCAGGGATATTATGAGGGGATAGTAGTGTGGATTATGGAGACATTATGTTGTTGTAGTAGTTTTTCATTTTATTATGTAATGTAAAACTTATGAATATATCTAGTGTTTCCAAGGCTACTAAACCAATCGGTCTTTCGAGATTTGATCTTTCTTGTGATCATGCCAATGTTATGTAATTAATGCACCGACTCTGGGTAGCTGGGGTCGGGGCGTTACATAGAAGATCAAAAAGTTAAATGATAGGATATTATCTATTATAACATGGTAATAATAACTCAATGAAAAACATAACTCATCTGTAATATTTAGATTCATAAATTACATGTGATTCACATAGAAAATTCAAGAGAGATATTACTAATGGATGGGAACTAAAAGAATCACCACAATGCAGTACTGGTGCATGTAATTTTATACTTGAAAACCATGTTTTGTATGAGCTTTATTATAGTCCATGATGGTGCCATACCAATATCCACATGTTTTCTCATCAGTTTCAGACCAATGAGTTAGTTTATTTATAGAATAAGGTAATCATTCATCAATGTTTTGAATGAATGAACACCAATGAGATAAAATTGGTGGATTCCATGTAATAGAACATGAGCTTTACCTTATGGTAAATAATTTTCATTCAATAAAGAACATATAGGATAGTTATATATGAGTATGTGATCTTCTTCTATTGGGTGGGCTTTACCTATGATGATTGTAGGATATTTTAATCTATAATCCATTCCTGAATCTTGTTCAACACCTGGAAAAGGTGATATCAACCATTCAAGCATTTGGGAGTCGTTATGAAGAATTCATGGATCAATTTATCAATGTTCCCCCCTTAGTGTAAAGATGAATTCAACTAATTCTCTGTATGATCTCCATCAGACATGATCTATCCAAGGAAAAAAATAATGGCTATAACACTATGATTTTAGGTACACATATTACATTTTATATGATCCATTTTTAAATACACATACTTGTATGACCCCTTAGAGATAAAAAGTTCATTTTTTGGGATCACCTCCATAGACAAGGATTATATGATGATCCAAAAAGAGAAATCAATGGTTTCCAAGAAGGTTTATCCGAGGATAAAATTTGTTTAATCCATGTTTTTAAAAAACATCACCATCACCATGACATTCTAGTTCTCATGGTGTTACTATGGTGAATTAAAAATTCCTAGATCCACATTTCCATGATGTAGAGGAACTCATGGAATTTCTTTACTGGGGTTAACCAGGTATCACGACTTTCTCCAAGATGAAGTGTTCTATATGGAGTCACTATAGTGAATAAAAAATACAAAGACTTTGTAATATGTACATCTTGATGTCTTCGATTTCTCGTGCTATATCACATTTTTGTCCTCATAAATCTCATGTCAAAAATGGATAGATCTTGTACCCTATAGAATACTGCAAGCTATGGTGTAATGTAAAATGTTTAAAAATAGTTTTTTTACGTTTCTGTTATATTTTCTCTATAAAATGTTTATAAATCATTATAAAATGAATTTTGGGATATGTCAGATTTATAAAAGCTTCATAAATTAATTAGTTATACATTTTTTATAATAAATTAATTTTAATGAAACATTTGGTTATAAAGTATTATTATATATAAAATGTCAATATTTTAAGAGACCATTTATAAATAATGTGGAATATATTATAATCCTGAAATAAAATTTTTATTTAGAAATCTTAAGATATAATTTATAAAGGGCTATAAATAATAATTCTAAAATATAAATGATTTTATATCTATATTTATGATTTTTTTCATTATTAATTAATTTGAAATAGTTTAAATTAAAAGGAAAGATTTGTTTAATGATATTTTCTAGACCAAATAAAAATTATTTTTATTATTACTGTGATTAAATGTTTATACAATATTTTAAACTCTATATAATGAGCATATAAAAGGGTTCATATTTATGTTTAATGAAAAGTGTTTATATTCATGTTTTTGCTAATTTAAAAAATGTTTGGTTATTTTTAATAATAATTTATATATTTCTTATGTTTTGGAAAATAAATAATATAATTATGAGTTTTTTAATTTCCATTATTATGCATATTTATAAATAAATCAAGAAATTTTAATATTGTGTATGAAAATTTAATATAATAAATTACTTCTAGGATATCCCCTTGAATTTTATGCCAACTTTAATATGATAAAATTTATTTTTCATATATTTTGAACATAGTATATAATTGAAGTAATTAGCTTTAATTTATTTGTTTTTCTTTGTTTGAGTAAATTAGGTGTTATATTTTTCATGAATTGAATTTTCTCTCGAGTAAAGTCTCCTCGGGGTAAGGGACTTGGGTCTAAACTACTTACTAGATTTTTGTCTTATACCTTATCTAGAATGGTAAATGGGGTTGGCTATCTATCACTAAGAGTTGACTCATGTAGTTATTTTCAATACCATATATCTCTAAACCCTCACATGTGAAATTCATGTACCTTATGCATCTGATGGATTCAGATATATACGAATATGTATGTGATTCTATTTTTGGATGAGTAACACATACTGTGGGGTTTATAAAGGGTTACATATTATCATTATGTGAAAAAATTAACTTAATTTTTGGAATAGGGATTACAAAACTAAATAATTAGTTTAATGCTATAAAAAATGAATAAGACAGAATAAGATAATGTTTTCATGAGATAAAATAGCTATTAATTTTATTTTCATATGATGTATATGAAATTAGTGATAAATTAAAAGGAAAATCCATTAAATACCTAGTATAATATTCCTTCGAAATTAGTGTATTTAAATACCATGATCATCCATAAGATAAGGCCATGAGAAAACTAGGCTCCCTTGTATTGTCCATTATTACCTTGTTTTTGGAGTTTTATTTGGGTTTCACGAGCCAGGAAACACTAAGAGAATTAGGTTACTATAAGAATTATGTTGAGTGAATTCATATGATAGTTTGGATAAAGAGTTATCTACTCATCGATCTAAGGCTCATAACTATTTTTATTGGTATGATTCCTATTATGTCCCAAAATTTTATAAATGAAATTCCCTTTTATGATTAAATTAGATGGCTTATTTATGTTATGTGGTTATCGAAAATACATGCACTATTTTGGTCATTTTGGACTGTTATAAGTTATATAATATTTAAAAGACCAATTTTCATCATAACCATCAATAATATATACATTGAATAGTGATATTATGATTATTTTATATTAAGGGTTAGAAAAAACACAATTGACATAGAAAAAGGAAGTGATGGCATCGAATAGTAGGATTGTACACTATGAAGCCCATTTATGAGAGATTGTAAGGGAGATAGAATATATAGGGTTTTCACTAAACCAATACCAAGACATGATTCAACAAATAAAGAATGAGTGCAACTTTTTATGAGATATTTTTATACTCATCGACATCATGGCCAAAACCATGTTCACCAAACCATCCCAAAAAAATCTCATCATCCCACACCTTACCCTATGGGTGATCAATACCGTAATAAAGGGATATTTATATAGATCCAAAAATATTAATGTGAATATTTTATTTTCTATGAAATGATGATTATATTTATTCCGATTTTATTTTACTCTATAAATGATTAAATAATGAGTTTTATAAAAATTTGATTTCAATACGAAAAAATTAGAATTGTATTTTTGGGTAATAAAAAATTTCAATCAATAAATTCATTTTGAATAATTCATGAATTATATATATATAAATTATATTTTTTAAAATGTTATTATTAAATAATATTTTTTATGTATAGTTTATAATATAATTTTATAGAGTAAAAATAATTTTTATACAGGTCAGAAAACTATTATTTTATGAAATCATGTATTTTTCAATAAATATGAATTTAAATTTAAAAATATAAATTCTAATATTTATAATTTTTTTTGGATATAGTAAATATTATTTTTGGATTCATATTATCAAAATTATCCAAAAGTTAATTTTTCTTAATTTTGTGAGACAATCAATTTTTTTCAGAAAAAGATTATATAGGGAATAAAAATATATAGTGTGTATTATGAAATCATAATGTCCGAAAAGTGATGTAACAAGTGCCATAAATGTTATACAGGACCAAATATATTTTTTCTACTTAAAATAATGTTTTTTATGTTATTTAATTATTTTTATGAACACTATGAATCCTCTAAGATATATATAATATTTTATGGTTTTAAAATCATTTATTTGTAAACAAGACTCACTTCAACATAAACAAGGGTACTATTTTAAAATTATCAATTCTTGTTCTTATAAAATTATTAAAGAGACTCATATTTATTAGAAACCATGGGAAAAAAATTATTCCATGGTTTTTGGTTTAGATTAAATTATTGTATAGAGTCCAAAACCTATGTTTGAGAAATAATAAAGAACTCCCCTCTATTTTACAATATAAACCCATGAAAGATCACATTTGTCTTCAATAAAAAATCTTGGATCAACTAATTACTTCACCATTATATCTCTGGAGAAATGTCATGGTTCCCTCATGATCTCAATAATCTCCTACCATGTTTTTTAAAAACAAGATCTCAAGGTAAAGGACCCTCTCATTCTCTACTTTATTTAGGAACCTTCTTTATTTTATGCCTTATGATTTCAAATTCATAACACTGGGATATGATTTTCCACATATATACCGATATAATTTTTATGTTAAAATGATTTGATAAACATTTCACTCTCATTAAACCATATTATGAATTCTTATGTGCGGCTATTATGCTACTGAAATTTCATTATGATTTTTCATTACAAATGATTGTGAAGTGAATTACCATAACAATTTACAGTATAGGGTATTAAAATATACATACCTATAATTAATTGATTAGGTAATTTCATCTATGTAACCAACAATACATAATCATGGTATTAAATATTATTAAATATGTTCTTATGCTATATGATTTATGTGGCACACTTATGCATGTACGTGATACGATTATAATGGGTGAACCCACCACTCCAATGGATTGGTTAATGTTTTAATATTATGAGATGCAATGTATGGTTAAATGGAGGTTATCCTAAGAATACTATGTTATTATTTCTTATTGGTTAACCATGACATATTCTTATGATTCCATGTTGTCTGTTGTTTCCACATTCCCATGTTGCCATCATGCTATCAATCTATTCCATGACTCATTGTAAATGATTATGATTTTAAAATATGAAGTAAAATTTGAATGCCACATGGATCACATGTATTAATTTACCCTTTTACATTCTTTATTTATTAACTTGTTGGGATTTATAAACCATCCCTTGCATATGTATGTCGTCAGGCTATCTGATGCAGTTTTAGAAGAGCAGTGTAAATTTAAGGGCATGTTACGAAATTTTTCAATAAAGTATTTTTATCCTAGTTTTTTAATGTTATGTTATGTAACAAAACTCCCAAATAAACAAATACTATTGATCATATATGTTTTATTAACTGTGTTTTTTATAATAAATCGTGAATTAATTTGTATTATATACACAGGTTGTCATAACTTGTATCAAAAGAAAATATAGATAATTTTGGGATTAGGATTAGAAAAATCTAGTCTAAACCTTATGTATAAGAAAAAAAGGGAAATGTCATGAAACCTCCCTATAAAGACACCAAAATGATGGGAGAGAGATAATGATCCCCCGAGTTCCACCTCTAGTATTCTTTGGGTTGGTGACTAGCACTATGTGAATTAAAATATCACAATATGGGAGGCATTACCCTTTATAAGAAAACAATATCGGGAGATAAGACGAATCATCCACAAAAAATCCAAGACATAATATAAAACAGAAATACAAAATCATCCCATATTATTTTATAAATATAACTAATATAGATAAAAGTCTCCAAAGTAAATAACCAAAAGTAAAACTAAAGTAGTGAAATAATAACTATCAGTGGTCAAAACATGTAATGTCTAGTAATGTACACATAATTCTCGTAGAAACCTATAAAATGTATTATATACGTAGGGTGAATATACAAGTATACTCAATAGGAAAATATCCAGTCTCTAATGAACATGTGAAACAAGCATACTAATGTTACTATTAGAAAACATTAGAACCAAACATCACCTAGACATGCATACTAACAATCCCAAACTCACAAAGGCACACTCACCAAATAATGAAAGCCAATTAATATAATATAAAGTAAATCATATCAATGAAAGGGTAACCCACACAACCTTCCCACTGATTAGCCACTCCCACAACCTAATGAAAAATGTCTTGGAGATCCTACCTCTACCAAATAAACCACATCACATCCCACCCACACACAACTGGGAATCAAACACATCCCATCCATACACACTTGAACCTCATAACACATCCCACATTCACACACCTAGTCCACACAACACATCCCTCCCTCACACACATGGGACTCAAAACACATCCTCCCCGCACACTCCAAGGCCTCACAACACATCACATCTCATACTAAAGACACTTGGGAAAGTACATCACAACTCATCCCAATGTCACCCGAGACACCAAATCACAACTCACCCCGAATACACCTAAGATACCATATATCATCACATCCTTATCGAAGAATATTGGGTCTCCATCTCTTTGAAGAGGGATTAGGGAATAGCGTGTTTCTATCCATCCATCCTCCCACTGAGATGTTGGGAAAGACACCCCCATGAGTATACGAGTGTTCAACACATCATTCTCAATGTGGGTGGGGTGCATATAGAAATAGAAAGGGAAATAAAAGTAAATTTATATATATAATAAAAAACAATCATGATCACCCTATGGGTTCTCAAATAAATGACAAACTCAGAACACCATTACATGATTTTCCACCCTTAAATGAAAAAAACCAAACAATAAGCCACAAGACCAATTTCACATCTCCAACCAATTTAGTTTAATCATCCCACTCTTTTAATTATTCAACATCAACCATATTTAATCACACAAACCATCATTAAATTTTCTATTTAATAATTTCCATCCCAAAAACCATCCCAAACCATGCCATTTTTCCTATCATTAAACATTCATTTATTCATTCCACCACTACTCGGGCATCTAGAACAAGGAAACCACATATCACAAATTGATTAAAATCCCCATTATAGCATCACCTCACCACCCCAAAACCACATAAAACAAACCACACATCCCCTAAAACCCAACCAAACATCATCATACCACCATCACGACTATAAATCACAACACATTGAGTTCCATTTATAGATTTATAAGGAAGATTTTATCACATTCAATTTTAATTTAGTGGTGTTATCACACAAACCAAAATCATAGGGAATCCATTTCATTATCCAAGTAAATGAAATTAAAAAATTTCAATTTAGCGTGATATCACAACAATCCCAACCAAAGAAGCAATCAAATCACATACAACCAACACAAATAAATCACCCAAAGGCTACAATTTCTAGTGGGGTATCAAGACCGTACATTTCACAATATCACAAATAATATGAAATGTGTAAAAGAATGAAAATCAAACCCCATTAGCCCATTTTAAATTAAATTAAACAATTATTTATCTTTGATTAAGTAGGTACTACTATAAACCATATCAAAACAGAAGTAAACCCCTCTCTCTTGATACACAATAAGGTGAAATGTGGAGATCCCTACCAAAAAGAATATTTTTAGTTCTCTGTGCACCGCATGGAGAATAAGAATACCCATGAACCAAAAACACACCATGAAAACCATGGATCAAACTATATCAAACCAAGGATAAATAAGAAATAAACCCAAACACACCCCAAAACCAAAGAAATATCACCGTAGAAGAACCTTGAAGAAAAACTGAAAAAAAAATGTGAGAATGAGAGGAGAACTCACCATGGATTGAAGATAAGAGCCCAAGGATTGATCCTCGTTGAAAAAGAATCTCCAAAAACTGACGGATAAGGTCATAAATTCCTAATATGAGAGAATAGGCTCTCCCATAGGATTTTGGAATAACCCAAGTAACTAAAACCTTTAAAACCGTACAACATTGGGGAATTACATGATGTTTAATCCGGTTTATATCGTCTAATCTCAATATTACAGGTTCCTCTTAAAAAAATTTCCTTTTTATTATTTAATCCTGGAAAACTATACATCATGACTATAGCTAGACAATCCTTGAAAAAAAATCACATCATTTAACACACTTACACAATTTGTATTTCCTGTTGAAACTCTAGGACACCTTTGGCTTCCATTGAGAACTCCCAGAACCTTCCTTGAACACCTCCAACAACCAAAATTGGAAAACAAATGGACTGAAAGGGAAAAATAATTACATCATATACCACTCAAATTATTATCACCCTCAATACTCCAAAACCATTCCCATAATGAATGGGGTCTGAACAACCACTCGAGAGATAACTCTCAGCGATCTGTTCATACCTCAAACACTACCACTAGCTAAACATACCTAACCAAATGACAAAAAAACAATCTTCACAACCACATCACCACAACTACAAGTCAAATCCTCTTACACAACCACACAACCACACAACCACTATAAAACAAAATAACTATACCATCCTGAACACATGAATCAAGGAATTATGTCCTCCATCATAAGATACTATCCACTTTAGCCGACAATGATTCACCCACATAGTTTTAATCACATCACAGTTAATGAATCTTGATTTGGAATTAGGTCCTCCCATTTTTATATTTCAGGAATTTTTCACACATCATGCCACACACATCACAAACCATGAAAAAGGTTCATCATCACAACACCATTTATTGACACTCTTGAATCTTCACTGGATGATCCATGAACATCACATCATCCTTGATATCCAACTCCCACCATTCAAGGACATTGGATTGATCTTGAATATATTTATGAAGTTATGAGATGTGGAAGACATGATGGATCATATCCATCCATGGTGAAAATACCAACCAATACACCACTTCACTAACTCACCCCAACACCTCAAAGGACCCAGAAAACCTGTGATAAAGCTTACTCCTTCTACCAAACCTATGATATTCATGTTTTTTTCTGAACTTCATGATCATGTGGTCTCAAACCTCAAACCCCAAGGGACTAATTCTACAATCAGCATATGACTTATGCTAGTCTTGCACTACTTTCACCATCATACAAACAAGATAAAATTTCATTTTCATTATCTGCACCACATCGGGATAAAAACAACTATCTCCCCCACCTCAATCGAGTACAACGTAAAATGACATAGTATCCCATAAAAAATATCATATGGATCCATGACAATAAAATAGTAATTGATATTAATGTATGAAAACTCTACCAGGGGAAGGTGTCATACCCATGACCCACTAAATTCCAAGAGGCACTCCCTCGACATATCTTCTAATGTATGGATAGTTCATTCTATAGACTATTTATCCAAGGAGGGAAAGTAGTGCTAAGGCATACCCGAGTGACAAAATCATGCTACAATTGCCTCCAGACTCGTGAGGTAAAACATACATCCTGGTATAAGAAAATGAACCTCAGAACTCCATGAAACCATAATACCTCATCCACATACCTCTTGGACAAGGCATCCACTATGCTTGAATCCTTGATCACTATGAAGTGAGATAATTTCTTCAACTAATCCACAATCAACAATATAACATCACAACCTCCCTGAGTTCTAGGTAACCCTATGATGAAATAAATAAAAATTTCATACCATTTCCAATCAAGAAACATCCATGGGATGAAAAAACACCACCAGAAACATGATGATTGACCTTTACATGTTGGAAAACCAAGAACATTTCCACAAACTCCTATACTGGTCAATTAACCTTGGTCTACTAAAACCACACCGACATGCCACGGTACATCTTGGAAATTCGCAAGAGTATTTCAAAGGTGATCTATTGAACTCATGAATAACTCCATTTAACATTAATATCGAAACAAATATCCTTCCATAAAACAAAATTTGGTTCTTACTATGTTCATACCTTCACATCAGAGAATCACCATGGCCAACTCGATCACACCTCACATCTTCCTCTGAGCCTCCCCCCAGAGACTCCTCCACCTGCTACATCATTGAAAACTACACCATAATTTGAGAAAAATAGCATCTACCACCATCCTCCCCTTCATTTATGTGCAAGGCTATCAACTCCTTAATTACTCTCCATGAATCAAAAAACTCTAAAAAAACCCTTTCCAAACATCCCTCTCAAATCATTAGCCACAATAAACCCCCGTCCTGAGGTGTAAGAGATTTCAAAATCCTAAAAATGAAGAAAACCACATCCACCTCCACTACTACAAGCTCAGATCACAATAAGAATAGATATACCTAAAACTCTTATGAACTGTGAAGACCACAAAGCACTTCCCAATGAGGTAATGCCTCCATAATTTCAGCACAAACACAACTGACGCTAGCTCTAAATCATGGGTGGCATAGTTATGATAATGTTTACATAACTTCATAGACCCATAATTTACTACTTCCCTCTATTTTTTTCAAGATGAACCATAATACCAGATGGGAAGCGTCGCAAAACACATTAAACATCACCCCTTACATAGGAAACCAGAGCACTAGAGCACTAACAAACTTCCCATTTAGGTAACCGAACACTGCCTAGCATTGATCACACCACAAAAAATCCCGTTCTTTCTTGGTCAAAGATATCAATGGGACTGAATGTTAAGATAAATAGAGTAAAAACCTCTAATAATAACTTGGAAGACTAAGGAAGCTGCAAACCTCTACCATGTTGTTGGGTACTACATAAGAAAAAACTACATCATCCTTCATGGGTCTACTTCCACACCGTATTGAGACATGACATTCCCAAGATAATGATCCAATCGTGTCTAAAAATTAAACTTGGAAAACATTCCATAGAGTTTGTGGCACTGAAGAACATTCAAGTTAGATTGGAGATGCTCGACATCATCCTCTTCTATCTTTCAGTATATAAAAATATAATCAATGAATACGAAGAAATATTGATCTAGGATCTCATGGAACACTGAATTAATAAGCCTAATGAACATGACTGTTCTGTTTGTAACAATGAATGGAATTAATAAAAAATTAAATTTCCCTTACCCGTATCTAAAGGTATTATTTGTGATATCACCCTCCTCAAACCTCAATAGGTGATATCATGACCATATATCAATCCTAGAAAACCAAATCACCCTCTTAGCTAGTCGAATATACCATCTATCATTGGAAGAGGGTAATGGTTCTTTACCTCCACTTGATTCAACTACCAATAGCCTATAAAAAACTTCATATTACTATCCATATTCTAATAGAACAATAGTGGAGCACCCTACAATGACATGTCGAGCCAGATTAAACCCTTCTGTAACAGGTCATCTATTTGATTCCTCAACTTCCATAATTTAAAAGGTTCCACCCAAAAAGGATCTATCAATATTAGAGAAACATTGGTCTTTAAGTCTATCCCTAACTCAACAACACATTAAGGGGGATAACATCACAACCTCTTGAGGGAAAACTTCTAGGAACTCCCCGACAACCCTAAAAACATCTAAAATCCCAACATCCACTAATTCTTTTGAAAACTAATCCAACAAAAAAATAAGGGGCTCTATATGTTGTATTCCCACCCAAATACTTGGCTCACCGAAGGAAACCACATGTTGAAGATTCAGATTTGAAATAATTAATCTCCTCTATAAGCAGTTGATAATTGAACCTATAGAATAAAACCATTTTATGTTGAGGATGATATCTTATGAATCCATATATCATCAGAAATGATCCCCATAGGATTGATATTTCCCCATCACAAGTCCACACCCCTGGTACACATCAAACAAGTTGGTCTAGACTTTTAAATGTTATTCAACACCAAGGATATGGGAAGCCACCCTACACCTAGTCCCATTGAATGAGCTAATGAAGGTGAAAAATAAGAGTGTGATGCTTGTTAAAAAATTAGGAAAATACATATAGTATTAAACAAAGTGATCATACCTATGATGATCTCTCTCCCCTCTGGAATTGCTGCCTCTACTGCCTAAAACTGACCATGCCTAGATCCTCTACATAACATCTAATAATCACCTCCATGACCATGCTATAGAAATATTCCTTGATACATGAAACATTCTGAGGTCGACCTTTACCTGTTCCATCTCCCATTGACTATGAAAAAACCTACTATCCCTACTGCATAAATGGCCCCACTAATAACTAATGTTGAGTCTAATGCTAAATCTATCCAACTACACCAAATTGAGCTTTATCAGCCACTGGGAACTATTCATGGAGATGGTCATGTACCTCATAGATTAAACACATCAGACCCAACCCTAGAGGAAACACATGAAAACGAGATGGTCAAAAGGGAAGCTACTGAGGTCGACTCCTGATTCATCGAAACCTCGATGGTCCTAGCACCTGAGACCTACCACCAATAAATAAACCGCATGAGGAAACTTTTTGGGTCAATTGTCATGGAAAAAATCCTAATGAGTGCATTCAGACAATCACATATACTTCCATTTAATCCTATAAGTATGTTGGAAATGTAAAAGTTGTAACATCATATTGTATAGAAGGACATACTTCCTGCTCGAGATTTATCACATGAGAATCTTCGTCTGGAAAAAGATATGTCCCCAAAATGAATAAGGTCCTTGAACATGATTTCTAACTCCTGCACAGACATGATTCTCTACTAATGGAAAAGAATATTCAACCTCATCATTGCCTTCATGGTTGATTAAATGAACAATACTTGAAACTCCATATGAATGTCGACCCACATAACGTATGCCTCCTTCCACTCTCCCAAACACAACGTCCATGACTGATGCACAACTCTGTGCATTTGACTGACTACCAAAGGGACCTAGTACTTTGTTGGGCCCCAAATAAAACTGAATGCGATCTCAAGATCCTCCATCCAAATCTCACTATCAACTTCTAAAATAATGACCTCATACTTCCCAAAATCCTTTCACTGGAAATAATGAAATTTCCTCTTCCACTAATCATCCTCCTTAACCATATCGACCCTACAATGATCAACCAGATCAGCTTGCTGAACCTTAACTACATGACCCATATGTGCACGGTGAAAATGATACATAGATGGAAGGAAAAAAATAACTTCCTAAGCCTGGTACTATGTATTTTCATTATAATATATTTTAATTATCAATAATCAATTTAATTAGTTTTATCCATTTTTACATTCGAAAAACAACCCAATTCAAACAGGAACAAAAGTTATCATGATGCTTGTACCTCTCCTTGATCTCTACCCAACATGCAGTGTCTCCTCACATAGACATTCAGTAAGCTCAAATTCCTTTCATCATATCATTGGGGGCCCTAAAATCCTATGTTTTAGCCGTTATTCCCTAGTCTATGACACACACTAGGATCACCTTAAACTATTTCCCTACTAACCCATGAAATCCTCACTATGAATAATTCCAAACTCTAGCATATCTCTAAACAATAACTTTTAATACCACTCTATCATGACCACTTCATCCAAAGACAGAACAATTAGGAGAGAGAGATAATGACCCCAGAGTCTTGCCTCTAGTAGGCCCAGGGACACAACAATTAGGAGAGAGAGATAATGACCCCAGAGTCTTGCCTCTAGTAGGCCCAGGGTTGGAGACTAGCACCATGGGTGTCCAAATATCAAAATATGGGAGGAATTATGCTTTATAAGAAAAAAATATTGACAGATAATATGAATCATCCATAAACATATTCAAGACATAATACAAATGATAAAACCAAAACCATCCCAGATGAATGTATAAGTAGAACCGATACGAATTAAAGTCTCCAGAGTAAATATCCCATAGAAAAGAAAAATAAGATACACAAAAATAATCATGGTTCTAATCTACTAATGTCCGACAAAGTCCACATAACCCCCCTATAAACCTGAAAATAATTTTTTATACATAGGTTGAGCATACAAGTATACCCAGTGGGAAAATGTCATGTCTCTCACACACATGCGAAAGAAGAATACTAATGAACCTATTAGAAAACAATAGAAACAAAAATATCCTAAAATTTCTTACTAACCAGACCAACCTCACCATGGAATGATCTCCAAATAATGAAATCTAGGAAATATAATATAAAGTAAATCACATCGATGATAGGGTACCCCAAACCACTTTCCCACTGATTAGCCACTCACAAACCTCAATGGAAAACATCATTGTGCTCCCTCCTCTTCTGAATATACCACATCACATCCCAACTGCACACATCTGGGACTATATTTCTCAAAATAAATTCCACCCACACAAACCAGGAGCTTAAAACACATCGCATCTCATCCGGAGGACACATGGGATAACACATCACAAATCATGATAAATCACATAGGACACCACATCACAACTAATCCTAAAGACACATGGGATACCACATCTCATCACATCCTACCCAAAAAGTCGTGGCCATCATTTTCTGAAAGTGGGAGTAGGGAAGAAAGGGTGTCCATCTATCCATCCTCCCACTAGGATGTTGGGAAAGACACCCTCTACGTGACTATGTGGGTGTTCATCTCATAATACTCTATGTGGGTGGGGTGCATATAGAAATCACAAGGAAAATTCAAGTATATATATATATATATATAGTATCAAACACTCAATACGAACCTATGGTTTCTCAAACAGCCATCCAACTCCCAACATTGTTACCTTTGTTACCACCTCTAAATGTATAAAACCAAACTATAATCCACAAGCCCCATTTCACATCTCTAACAAATTCAATTTAATCATCCCATTCTTTTCATTATTTAGCATCTACCATATTTAATCAGACAACTCATCATTGAATTAACCATTGAAAAATTTTCATCCCATTAACCAAAAATATATATTCTATTTCAACTACAATTGAACCTTAATTTATTCATTCCACCACTACATGGACATATAGAACAAGGCAACCACATATCACAAAAGAATAAACATCCCCATTATACCATCACCTCACCACCCAATAAAAATTGCAAAAAAACCAAACATATCCCCAGACCCCAGCCAAACATTGTCATCCCACCAGTATAATCACGTATCACAACACATCAACAGCCATTTATAAATTTATAATATGGCTTTTATCACATTCAATATTAATTTAGGGGTGTTATCACAAAAACAAAAATCATAGGGCAACCATTTAATTATCCAAGTGAATGTAATGAACTAATTTCCATTTAGAGTGATATCACAAAAAATAAAACAAATGTAGCAATCACAACACATATATCCAGCGTAAATAAATCCCCCAACTACCCAAATTTTTAGTGGGGCATCAAGCTCCAATATTTTAAAATATCAAAAATAATATCAAAGATGAAAAATCATGCAATTAAAACCCCATTCACCCCTTTTCAATTCAATTAACCAATTATTTATATTTGATTAATCTAGTACAAACATAATCCATAGGTAAACAAAACTAAACCCCTCTTAAATGAAACTCAAAAAGGAGAAATGAGGAAATACTTACCCTAAAAAATATTTCCAACTCGATGCGCATCATAGGGGGAAGAAGAACTCCCATGAACCACATACGCACCATTAAATCCACATATCAACCTATACCGCACCATGAGTCCATCAAAATGAATCCCAAATTCAACCTCAAACCATAGAATCATCATCGTCATGGAACTCCAAAGAAGAAAAGAAGGCAACATGTGATAATGAGAGGAGATCTCACCACGAATCAAATGAGGGAGCCAAAGGATTGATCCTCTTAGAATGAAATATTCAAAATATAAATGATAAGGTCATTTGATTCCTGGGATTAGAGAAGAGTCACCCCTGTAGAGGTTTGGAAAAACATGAGTTGTTGAAGCCTTTAAAACTATATAACACCAGGGAATTACATGACGTGTAATACCATTTTGCATCATGTAATCTTGGGATTCCAAGTTGTACCGATAGACATGTCACATTTTTATTATTTAACCCTAAAAAACGAAATTTCATGACTAGCCTCAGATAATACATGTAACAAACTATCACATCATATAATACACTTAGACTACATGTATTTACTATAGCAACTCTACTGCACCTCTGTCATCCATCTAGATCTCCTGAAACCTTCCCAAAACACCTCCAACAACAAAAACTAGAAAAGTAATGGACCATGACAACATGACATGTTAAAAAACATCACTAAAACTATTTTAATATATATAATATGTGGTTTCCACGAAAACAATTCTATTTCAAGATAATACAATTCGATGTGCTTCTGGAACATATGTACTAAGGGGTAACAACCTCAAAAAACTGTATTAAGATAGACTTGATCAAAAATTGGTGAATGATAATGGGCCTTTCAATGAACCTAGATTGAAACTCCTAGGTGATTTTATTTAGTAAATTAGCAACCTCATTATGAACCATTATTATGGAAAAAAATATGCGTATAAGATATTCAGTTAGGAAATAGATCATGGATATCATATATTGATCCTAGAAATTCATAGGTGATGGAAATTATATCACTTATTATATATCGCATCAAAATTAATATTTTACTATTTAGGTTTTTAATAATATTAAAATTACCATCACTAATATTTCCTTTATTTGAGTTAATGTATGGTAACAGGATGATCCAATTCATAAACTAATGTCAGGTGATAAGTGATGATTGTCCACATGAGATTCCCAAAATGATTGGACAATAAATCAGGAACTACATGAATTTAATTTCTTAATTGACTTAAGGTTTGAACTGAAACCATAATCATGAGGAATGACTAAATCCCTATTAGAATGGGAACGTGAAAATTGAGGCATTCATGAATCAAAGTCCTTTTAATTTTACTGGATATTTTGATCCATTAATTGTGGAATAATTGATCAAATCCATAGAAAAGATTTTATTTTTCCTTCAATTACCTGAGTAAGATAAGGTTAAAATGGATATTTATTATTTGGAATGAGAATTTAATTAATGATCGATGTTGTTTAAGAATAAAAATATTGATATGGAGATCAATGTGATGGTGTTAAAGTAATTTCAAATTTTGTTTTTCAATTATTATTTTCCCTACACAATCATACTGAAAATAGAGAACGAATTCTTTAGTATTAATAAAAAGGATGATGAATATATCATGTAATATGGGGAAAACATCACAATACATGCATGATACACCTCCATCCTTGTGGTTACCCCTGAATGTAAAGTTTTCTACAGCTTTGATGTACTGAAGTCGACTCTACAAAATGACATTGAAATATGTGAATTTGACAGTTATGAGGAAATATTTTGATGTTTCCTCAAAGTTAAAATGTATATCAGCGAATATAAAGGGCCCCATGGGAATAATAAGAGGATAGTGGAGTTTAATTATGGAACTATGATGGAGAAATACAATGGTGGAAAGAAATTATAATATCTTAATTTTTAAATGTTTGGGAAGAATCAACATAGAAATTTCCTAAAGGGTATGAATAAATTATTTAGGTGTGGAAAGTATGGAAACTTATCTAGTGATTGATGATGGGAGAACCCTCCAATGCAATGTAAGAGTAGAAGTACCCAGTCAACCCTAATCCTATTGGATAATGTTCCAATATGTAGGAATAAGGAAACTATTCAAACCACTACCCTATGCCAAGAGTTATCAAATAAAATCAATGCTAATAACTAATAAGATATAAAGGTAAAGAATATGAAATCACAACCTCTTATGTGGAAACAAATAAATGAAGCGTTGACAAGTATAATAGTTATTCATTAATGAATATAGGCTATTTTTTTATTCTAGTTCTATGAATTCTGTCATATATCACATGATTAATAAGACTATTAAAACACCACTAGAAATCATGGAAGTAGAGTTGTTGGTGAAAAAATAACATGGTAGAATTATTAAATCACAAGTACATAACCCCTCCCCTATCCACATATGAAGGATTAATTTACCAGTGAACCTTTTCATGATCTCTTTAGTGTAATTTGATGAAATTTTGGGCAAGGATTGACTTTCCTAATATAAATCCAATATAAATTTTCAATAGAAAGAAATCATCCTCCATATCATGAATCACGCTAAAATACAATTCAAGTGCATGGAGGAGGAAAAATATTCTTTGGTACCAATATCACATGTGTGGATATTATTCCCCTATGATGAATCATATGTTGCTCAAATTATTGAGAATAAATAACCGATTATCCTTGAAGACATACATATTATAAGGGAATACACTAATGTGTTTCCTAAATAATTTCCTTTTCTTGCTTCTAGCTGAGTGGTTTAATTTTTAATTGATCATATACTGGGAGATTTTCTAATATCTTAGACTCTATATAGAAGGACTATTTTTGAACTTGAAGATCTAATAAAATAACTACTGGAGAATATGGATAAAGGGTTTATATGCCAAAGTGCTTCACCATGGGGTGCAAGGGTTAACTTTTTTTAAAAGAAGGATGGGTCAATTCACCTTTACATTGAATATCGTGACATCAAAAATGTCATGATAAATAATAAGTATCTTCTACAACAGATTGGTGACATGTTTGATCAGATATATCTATCCCAATATTTCCCTAAGACAGATATTTGGTTGGGATATTATCAAGTACATGCGAATAAGGAGGATATCCATTGGAATAATTTTCATAAAAGGTATGGGAAATAAGATTTCATAGTTATGCACTTTGGAATCACGAATTATCCAATAATATTCATGGATTTGATGAATATTGTCTTTAGGGATTACCTCAAAAAAATGTGGTATTATTTAATAATGATATTATTATATACTCTAAAATCAAGGAGTAACATGAAAATAATTTGAATACCCTACTTAGGACCTTTCTAAAATAAAAGATTTATGAACATAATTTTAAATTTTATTTATGGTTTGGGCATGTAAAATTCCTAGGGAATGTCATCACCAACAAGGGGATATCTATGGATCCTTAAAAAATAGAGGCAACTGAATGGTGGAAAATACCCAACTCTATGATGTAAATCCTTAGTTTCCGTGTATTATGATTTTCAATCCACTAAACAAAGATGACATGAAAAGGTTTAAAGTGTATCTAGAATGATGAATGTGAGGAGTGTTTTGAAGAGCTAAAGAGGAGGATAATCACTACACCTATACTCACATTACCGACAATTGGGGAATGATGTGTTATCTAAAATGTTGTGCATAAAATGGATTAGGTTGTCTACTCATGAAAAATGATATATTTATAGCTTATTACTCTAGTCACCTAATGATCAATGAGATGAACTACCAAACTAATGATATAGAATTGACTACAGTGATCTTTCCACTAATTATTTGGGGACATTATCTATATGGGGAGAAGTGTGATATATATACATACCATAAAATCAAAAAGTATATATTCACATTAACGGAACATAATTTCCACTAATTTAGGTGGTTATAAATGATCAAGTGTTATGATTTTTCAATCCATTACCATCCTAGGAAAGAAAACAAATTGGAAGATTCTATGAGTAGAAAGGATTCACAAATCTATCCATGATGAGGATTTCAAGGGATCTAATCTTCTTGATCATTCAAAGGATTTTTATTGCAAGGACCCATCCTTAAACATTATTTAATATTGAATTAAATGAATAATTCACATTGACTATCTTTTCAGGTTTATAGTTTTAGAGAATTCGTGAAGACACCCGTACTTGACATACATATACATTGAATTACATTTTTTGAATACTTAATACATAACAAAATCAAACACCAAAGAAACATAATAGTTTAGTGTCTTTGGAAACATGGAACATAATCTTCTAATCATGGTGAATGATCTTAAACATCTCCCTTAAATATCTTCCCCTTTTGTTTTATTACCTTAAAACTTTCATTATATCATGGGTAAAAAACATAAAAAGGGTGAGCTCAAATTCTCAGTAAGGGTAAACATAGAGAGCATAAAACAATCCATAAACATTTGAATGAAAAAACATGAACATAAAATCTAAACGTCAAAATCTTGAGCAAATACATAAATCCTATAAGTACGTAAGGCATATATCATAAAGGAACATCAACAATGATAAAATAGAATGGGAATTAAACATGTTATAGTTTCAAACCATTAAGAAAATGATATGATTTCCATATTAGCCAAGGCATTGCTACCAAGACCACCTTATTAGACAAAGTCCCTTTTCTAAATCAAGTTCACTCCTCATTTCAGTCCTATATCACTGAACCGGATTAACTTACCATTCCATCCATGTCTGTCTCAGGAGATATAAATATTTACCTGATTCATTGGAGGGAGATATTTGTCCCACCCATCTCATAATAAAATCATTTTTACTTATGCGACAAAATAAACATAAATCACTCATCATAACCCAAATAGTAAAATTGGTTCCATAAACACCATCCCATCATAGAATAATCCATATAAAACAAATGAATAACCCTTAAACATAAGAAAAGTGAAACCATATAAATCATAGATAAATTATACTTGAAACATACACATATGAATTATTTTATTTTTAGATGGAAAATTTTACTGATAAAACACTTCAAATGAATTCTTGAAGAAAATATCCTTTCTTCTTCAAAATCATTTTATTTTCACAAAATGCCGTGAAATTTTAAAAGAAATTTTTTTTTTGAAAATAGTCATGAAATCTTTTATATTAAGATTAATGAAAATAAGGCATTATAAAACTATAAAATTCCTTTCATGATGTATATGTTAAAAAAACATTCTCCTCATACTTTTAACGGAAATGTCAAGAAGTACCGCCTATGTTAACCAAAAGAAATATTCCTTCCATAACATAAAGAAAATGTCAAGAGGGGTAAAAATGAATTTAAACATTCATGGAATAATATTATACTCTTCATTAAAACATTTATATGTACATGGATGAAAAATATAACCCCAGTAAACACTTATAAGCATTCTTAGATAAAAATGAGATTGCAAAATTATCCTTTACCTTATATCCGATTAGCTTCGTATGTATTTGATCCTCACATATAATGATTAAAATAATGTCATTGAATTATTAAAGAATCATATTAAATGTTATGATATAATATATGGTTCACTTATTACTTTATATTACCCTTTCTTTTGTAAATTCCATGTTAAAGCAGTGTTTTGGGTAAAATCTTTTCATTTATCTTACGTGTTTCGATTTGTTGTTCTTGATATTATTACTCATATCCTGATTTTTTTAACATCAGAATGTAAAACATGATTTATATATAATATATACTCAGTATAAAAATATATATGATATACCCATAAATGGAATGAAATATACCGTTCATGGAGACGGCAGGCCGTACGTACGCATGAACGCTGCTTTCATTTCCTTATTGAATTGAATGGAATTAATTAAATAAAACATAGATGTAAATAAATCCAGTATCATTATTATGTAATATCTTTTCAGATTATTTATTACATATATACTTTATAATCATACTTGAATGGTTAATCATGGAAAATGAATCTCATCGTGTTCGTGGAGACGGTAGTCATTACATACGCACGAGCGATGATATCGTTCCCAAAATTATTTAATATAATTAGAGTGAATGATATAATATCTCAGAATCAGTATGATTTTATAATAACCATATATAGTTATTCTTTACACCATTATACCCATCCAAGTAAGGTGGTGACGGAAAAATTATTTACACCACGGTGTGGAGACAGTATTCCGTACGTATGCATGCGCGGTGATTTCGTTTTCCATTGGATGGATAGAAGGTGAAATGGGGTTGTTTCATATTTATAATATAATATTAGTATATTAGATATACTGATGTTATTACTTTATAAAGAAACAAATACAGAAAAGGATGTTGAATAAGAAAGAAACATGAAAGAATCGGTAGAAGAGATTACCTCTTCCTCGACGTGTCTCTTTTATACTTCCTCTTAGGGCACTAGAGTTGGTCTTTTGAGAAGAAAAAAACCTCAATTATATAACTAGAGATGTTTATAAGAGAAAATTGCAGGGGTTTTCCGATCTTGAAGGCTCAAAATTGAGTGAAGAGTAGAGGGATCGAGGTGCCCTTAAATAGGAGAGGAGAGGGGCACCTTTGGAAACCTTAAAAATATTAATTAATAATAAAATGTAACCCCACATAAAAAAAACCAAAAATTACTCAATTTGAATATTAGATGAGATACGGTTGTAATATCATCAACCAATAAAATTTAGAGATGTTTTATGTTTATTTTAAACCTTATCAACTTGATTTATTATTATTTAATCTATT
Source organism: Viscum album (assembly GCA_963277665.1). Taxonomy (NCBI): domain Eukaryota; kingdom Viridiplantae; phylum Streptophyta; class Magnoliopsida; order Santalales; family Viscaceae; genus Viscum; species Viscum album. Next base: position 1,073,196,332 of record OY728164.1, read on the forward strand.
TAATGTTATTTGTTGTAATAAACTTCTAAATTTAAAATTGTTATAAATACATACTTAAATGTTGTATATTTACATTAATTGGATAATTTATAACCTTTTAGACCATATAGTTTTCAATTTTTAGTTTTTAAATATTTCTGTGATTATTAAATAATTTAATAAAATGTTAATTTTATAAAATATCAATATTGTCAATTTTGACATTATTTATTATTTGAATTGAAATAAAACCCACACAGAAGCTATGTTCGATCCAAAATACATAAGAGATTCCTAACATGTAATATTCAACAACAAAAATCATGGGGAACATTAATTTGTTCATATATTATTTATTTTAATATTTTTAAAACCATTTAATTGGTATATCTATTAATGAAATAATTATTACAATATTTTTGTATAATTATTTAGTATAATTATTTGTTGTATAAAAATTAAAAATAAAATACCATGATGAAGATAAAAATAATATATTTCATATGAATACTTTTAGTATAATTTATCTTCTAAAACAACCCACTTTAAAAAATTTCTTTATTAATGTATGAAGGTGGAAACTTTGACATAATTTAAAATAAAAACAATATAAGTGTCATAATCTCTTTTATAAGGCTCAAATTGGTCAAAAATTAGACATTGGATGCTTATGGTGTACATGGACATGAAAAATAAGTTTTGGTCGGGTTTTTTGTGCCTTTTATGGTCACTATTAGTTTAATAAAAGCTATATTATTGATTTTTCGCTAATTTCTACATCATTAATGTATAAGATTTTAAAGTAAGAAAATATTTATTAAAAATAAAAAATAATTTACCATGATAAAGAAAAACATTTTACATTTAAAATGAGTATTTATAATCGAATTTATATTCTATATAACTATATATTAAAAATAATCTAATTATTAATGTTTGAGTGAGACATTTCACTTTCCTTTAAATAAACTAAATAAAAGGTCTTAATCAAATACAAGTGGGTTTTATTAGATACCATTTAGACCCAAGTATAATTTAGGGTAAAATATAATCATCCAATTATATTATGACAAGTGTTAGGGTAATCTTATAGTAATATATTTATACTTATTTACCAGATTTACCTTTAACTATGGTAAATCAAATTTACCGTAGTTGCTATTCATAATGAATAAAAATAAAAATTATATTATTAACATAATTTGGACCCAATAATTCAAAATATGGAATCAATTTTACCAAATTCAAATCACTGACGTTGTAGAAATTAATTTTCAATTATTCACGTTATTAAGAAAACATGTTTTAAAAGGTAAAACATTGCAAAAGATTAAAATGATTTTACCTATGAATTCAATCTAAAATCAGTGATAATGACATAAATAATATTAAATGATAAAATATTTTCTATTTATACTTTAAAACCATTCAATATTATAATTTAACCATATAAATTATTACGATGAGAAAAGTTGTTTTTAATTATAATATAGCGTGTTTTTACTATTCATTAAAATATATAAGTTATCAGAATAATATGAAAATTTTATCCAAGTTAAATTATTATATCCTGATTCCAAAGAAGAATTTTATTTTTTCAAATTTAACTTATAAACATGTCAACAACTAGATTTAAATTGGGTGTGCCATCCAAAGGCGGCAAAACATCATTTTTTTTAAAATAATTATTTTACACGAAAAATTTATTTTGTTCTCACATGATGTTCTAGAAAATTTGTAAGATGAATAATAATGTTATAAAATTAAAAATATAGTTAATACTTTTCATAACATCTAGTTCATAATAATAATATAACAATATTTCGTTGTTTAGTGAAACCCGGTATTGTGTACAACACACACTATCAAGGATGGTCGCGATAACACTTAATGCAATCCAATTCAAGGCTATGTGTAGTGAAAGATCCATTTGTTGTTGTGTATAACATAATCAAAACATATTTCATTTATACATTAAACAAAATCTATACATAATTTTTCGTAGAATAATTTCTACAAAATGAACTTGAAATTGTCTGTAACACGAGCCAAGAATAGTGTTGCGTATACTGCAAGCTAATACGGTGTTGCGTATAGCACAAGATTATTTTAGTGTTGAGTAGAACAAAATAAATCAATATAATTAAAAAAATAATTATTATAAAATATCAGGTTGTTACATTCTACCCCCCTTAAAATGAATTTCACCCTCGAATTTCGTCGGGGTTATAAATGTTTTACTACTTGAATGTTTCTCTCATAAAAACCCACATCGTAAAAAGTAACACTAAAACAGAATTTTAAAAAGTGGAGTATGAAATATAATGGTTACCTAAATTAACTCATCACTGGGTTTCCACATAGGAGAACATTGGTGAAAATATGGATATAAAAGTTAAATCTAACCATCAAGTTCTGATGGAGAGTGGTAAAGAACATGGATATGAAAAATACAACAATCACAATGCCATAAATTTGTAATGATCTAAGGTACCATTTGATTCATCAGATATAAGGGCACTAGGACAACATTTTTGGTTTTCAAGATCATTTTCCTAATGTTGAGGAATTTTTTAATTAAAATAAAAACTTACTTTATTTTGATACAGTCTTACTATTGTTTATACCTTGAACAATTTCCACTTGATCTCTTAAAGAAATGATGTTGAATTTGCCTTCCATGAAGTATTAGTAGATCATGTGATAGAATGATAGGTCATTCCATCTATCTCAAATATAAGGTTAGCAAAAGTTATATGTCCATATTATGGTGTGATTAATCATATATGGTTCCATACTTGATCTTATACTTCATATATCATAGTGCTAAATAAAATAAAACTAGTTTCTACTAACCATGGACTTCTTGTAGGCTAGTGGTATGCGATAATGGCCTATCGCACTTCGGTTTTGGGTTCGATTCACACATCCTTGTCTGACGTGACATGTTGTCGCCCATCCTATGGGTTGTCCATTTTCTAAAACTATACAATTATAAAATTCCAGAAATACTATAAAAAATGTCTATCCATATACAATACTATCTGATGTTCAACTTAATCCATTCCAACCTTAAGACTTATCCAAAATACTTCTTTCCAAAATCATAGTCTAAAGAGAACAGTTACAAAAATGGTAATATAACAAGTACATTAATACCATCATTTTTCCCTCACATATCACAAGAAATATCTTGTTGGTCACATTCCAAACATGTGATTACCTTAATCATGTATTATTTTGAAACATGTATTACCATAGATCCTTAGTGAAAACATGAATGCTATCAAAAGTTAACTCTTTCCATATACAAAAATCCAAAAAATTATATATACTCAAACCATGATATCACATTTTCCTTATATCATTCACGATCTCATTAATAATATCAAACATCTCATTATCTCCTTATCCCTTCATTTTGTGCATATCATCTACATTCCAAAAATATTCGAATAACCTTTTATTGATACTGGTACCACTCAACATATAATTTCAAATTCTTTAGAAAAAACAAAAGTGTAACAATCCTTATATGTGTTTTTATTCCATAGTACCATTACCTATACAACATAACTCTTGATAAAAATAAATCATTCCACTACAATCTTAAACCATTGACCTAGCTTTAACAATTATTTCATCTCAAATATCATTCGTATTCTCTTCATCATCGTCAACATAAATACTACCCTATGACCATGCTAATTCTCTTCATGAGAATTTCCCTTAGGGAATTCATTTGTATTGTGCCCATACATTCAACATTTAAAACATTTAATCATTGTTGAAGTCGTAGCAATACCATTATCTTTTTCCATGGTGTTAACTAAACCTTTTCCATTGCACTTACTGGATTTGTGTCCTTCTTTTCCACACCCAAAGTATTTTCCAGTTCCTTTGAATCATTCTCCTTGATTCCTCTTCCCACATTATTTACATGTGGGAAATTGAACTTTATTTCCTCTATGATCATCAGGAAACTCCACCTTTCTCTTATTAGCCAAGTCAGGAAACATACAAATGTTGATATTATTGATCATATTATGAGATTACTGATTAGGAATAATAATGATTTTTGGACTTCCAAATCCTGTTTAATTTCGTTTCTAATGAAGAATATCATTCAATTGTCCATGATATCCTCCATTAACATGAATCTTCTGGTTTCCAGCCATTTTCTAAAACCCAAAAAGAATAGTGTGAGAGGAAAAAATCATGCTAGGAAAACAACATAATAAAGGGGGAGTACCTTCAATATCCAACATCATAGGTTTAATTCTAATATCGTTACTGTAATTCTATGACTATAACTTATACTTATACCTAACCTTAAGAAAATCCATAGACATGCCTTAGAAATGTCTCTTGGGATATCACAAAATTTTTCATTTCCTAGTTTCCAATGGTTAAATAAACATTTCCTATGATACCAACTGTAGAGGCCCATACTTGACGTACATAGACATTGTATTAATTTTGCGGAACACATAATACCTAACAAAAACAGACACCAAAGGACTGTAATTGTTTAGTGTATTTGGAAACATGGATCATAATCTTGTAATCATGGTCAAAGATCTTCAACATTTCCCATATAGATCTTCCCATTTTGTATTCATACCTATAAACATTATTTATATCATGGGGAAAAGAAAACATAAAAAGGGGAGCTCAAATGCTCATTAAGGGTAAAAATAGAGAGCATAAACCAATCTATAAACATTTGAATGCAAAAACGTGAACATAAAATCTAAACATCAAAATCTTGAGAAAAGACATAAATCTTGGAAGTACGTAAGGAATATATCATAAAGGAACATCAATCATGATAAAATATCATGGGAATAAAACATGTAATTTTGGAAAACCATTAAGCACATGATATGATTTTTATTGTAGCCCAGGCATTGCTGCCAATACCATCTTAGTGGACAATGTCCCTTTCTGAATCGAGTTCAATCCTCATTCCAATCCTGTATCACTGAACCAGATTAATATAATGTTCCAGCCATGTTTATATCATGAGATAAAATATTCACCCAATTAATTGGAGGGTGATATAGGTCCCACCCATCTCATAATGAAATAATTCTTACTCATGACACAAAATAAACATAAATCATTCCTCATAACCCAAAAAATAAAATGGGTTTCATAAACATCATCCCATCATAACATAATCCATATAAAACCAATGTATATCCTTTAATCATAAGAAACGTTAAACCATGTAAATCATAGGGACATTATACTTGAAACAATCGCATATAGAATAATGTCATCTTAGATGGAAAATGTAATTGATAAAACACTTGAAATTAAATCTTGAGGAAAACATACTTTCTTCTACAAAATCATTTTATTTTCACAAAATTCCATGAAATTTTAAAAGAAAAAGTTTTTTTGAAAATAGTAATGAAATATTATAGAATAAAATTAATGAAAATAAGGATTTATAAAACTGTAAAAATACATTCATGTTGTATATGTTAAAAAACATTCTCCTTGTACTTTTCATGTAAAAGGCAAAAAGTACCACGTATGTTAAACAAAATAAAGATTCCTTCCATAACACAATATAAAAGTCAAGAGGGGTAAAAATGACATTAAACATACATGGAAGAATATTAACCGCTTTATAAAAACATTTATATGGACATGGATGAAATATATAACCCCAGTAAATACTTACGTATAAGCATTCTCAGATAAAAATGAGATTGCAAAATTATCCCTTACCTTATGTCTGATAAGCTTTGTATGTATCCTAATCTCCTATATAATGATTTAAATAATGTCATTTAATTATTAAATAATCATGTTCATTTTTATGATATCATATATGGTTCACTTATGACTTTATATTACCCATGCTTTTGTAAATTCCATGTTAAAGCAGTGTTTTGTGTAAAATCATTTCATTTATCGTACATGTTTCGATTTGTAGTTGTTTTTATATTATTACTAATATCCTGATTTAGTTAATTTCAGAATTTAAAACATGATTTATATATAATATATACTCCGTATATAAATATATATGATAGATCGATAATTGGAATGAAATACACCGTTCATGGAGTCGGTAGGTCGTACGTACGCATGAAGGTTGTTTTCCTTTCATTACTGAATTGAATGGAATTAATAAAATGAAACATATATGTGCATAAATAAATTATCATTATTATGTAATATATTTCATGATTATTTATTACATATATACTTTATAATAATACTTGAATGGATAATCATGTAAAATTAATCTCCTCGTGTTCGTGGAGACGGTAGTCCGTACGTACGCCCGAGCGATGATATCGTACCCATAATTATTGAATAGAATTTGAGTGAATGATATAATATCTCATAATACCTATGATGTTATAATATACTTATATAGTTATTCTTTACACCATTATACCCATCCAAGTAAGGTGGTGGTGTAATAACTAATTACACCACTACGTGGAGATGATATTCTGTACGTACGCACGCGCGGTGATTTCATTTTCCATAGGATGGATAGAAGGTGAAATTGGGCTGTTTAATATTCATAATATCATATCAGTATATTAGTTATACTGATGTTATTACATTATAATGAAACAAATAAATAAGAGGATGTAGAAGAAGAAAGAAACATGAAAGAATCGGTAGAAGAGATTACATCTTCCTTGACATGTCTCTTTTATACTACCTCTTAGGGCACTAGAGTTGGTATTTTAAGAAGACCAAAACCTCTATGATATTACTATATATGTTGAGAAGAGAAATGGGAAGGGGTTTTCCGATCTTGAAGGCTCAAAATTGAGTTAAGAGGAGAGGGAAGGAGGTGCCCTTATATAGGAGAGGAGAGGGGCACCTTTGGAAACCTTAAAAATTTTAATTAATAATAAAATGAAACCCCACAAAAAACCTCGAAAAATGACTCAATTAAAATATAATATGATATATGGTTGTAATATCATCACAATATTCAATTTAGACATGTTTTATGTTTATGTTAAACCTTATCAACTTGATTTATCCTTATTTAATCTATTTAATTTTATTTGTGGTAATAAAATTCTAAATTATAAATTGTTAAGAATACATACATAAATGTTGTAAATTCCTCATACATGGATACTATATAACCTTTTCGACCGTATAATTTTAAATTTGTAGTTTTTAAATATTTTTGTGATTTTTAAATAATTTCATAATATTTTAGTTTTACAAAATATCAATAGTGTCAATTTTTACACTATTCATTATTTGAATTTAAATAAAAACCACACAGAATATATGTTCAAAAAAAAATTTATAAGAGATTAATAACATTTCATATTCAACAAAATAATTCATGGGGAACATTAATTTGTTCATATATTATTTTTTTAATATTTTTAAAACCATTTGTTTGGAATATCTCTTAATAAAATAATTACTACAATATTTTTGTATAATTATTTAATATAATTATTTGTTATATAATAATTAAAAATAAAATACTATGAATAATATAAATATAATATATTTCATAAGAATACTTTTAGTCTAATTTATCTTCTAAAACAACCCACTTTTATAATTTTATCTTTATTAAAACATGAAGGTGACAGCTTTGATGTCATTTAATATAAAATAATACAAGTGTCATAATCACTTTTATAATGCTCCAAATTGGCAAATATTCGACCATTGGATTCTTATGATGTAGAAGGAAATGAACAATAAGTTTTGGTCGGGTTTTTGTGCCTTTTATGGTCACTACTAGTTTAATAAAAACTATATTATTGATTTCTCACTAATTTCAATATCATTAATGTATAAGATTTTAAGTTAATAGAATATTTATTAAAAATTAAAAATAAATTACCATGATAAATAAAAACAAATTAACTTTCAAATGAGTATTTATAATAGAATTTATATTCTTTATAAATATATTAAAAATAATCTAATTATTAAGGTTTGAGTGAGACATTTCACATTTCGTTAAATAAACTAAATAAAAGGTCTTAATCAAATACAAGTGGGTTCCATTAGATTCCATTTCGACCCAAGTATGATTTAGGGTAAAATATAATAATCAAATTATATTAGTACAAGTGTTAGGGTAATTTTATAAGATTATATTTACCCTTTTTTACCTGATTTTCCTTTAACTATGGTTAATAAAATTTTCTGTAGTTACTATTCATAATGGCTAAAAATAAAAAATGGTTTATTACCATAATTTGGACCTACTGATTATAAATTTGGAATACATTTTTTCAAATTCAAATCATATAATTTTCAGAAATTAATATAAAATTAATCCGGTTGTTAAGAAAACGAGTTTTAAAAGTTAAAACATTGCGAAAGATTGAAATTATTTTACCTATGAATTCAATGTAAAATCAATGATATTGACATACATTATATTAAATGGTAAAATATATTCTATTGATTCTTTAAAACCATTAAATATTATAATTTAATCATATATATTATTACATTGAAAAAATATGTTTTCAATTAAAATTTAGTGTGTATTTACTATTCATTAAAATATGAAAGTTATAAGAATAATATGAAAATTTTATCCAATGTTAAATTTTATATCCTGATTCCAAAGAGGAATTCTATTTTGTCAACTTGAACTTATAAACATGTCAAAAACTAGATTTAATGTTTGTGTTCCATCAAAAGGAAGCAAAACTGCATTTTTTGAAAAATACTTATTTCACTCGAAAAATTTATTTTTTTCTCACACGATGTTCTGTAAAATGTGTAAGATAAATAATAATGTTATGAAATTCAAAATATAGTTAATACTATTCATAACGGAAAGTTCATAATAATATTATAACAATATGTCGTTGTTTAGTAAAACTCATTATTACGTACTACACACGCTATCAAGGAGGGTTGCGATTGCATGTAATGCAAGCCAAGTCAAGGCTGTGTGTAGTGCAAGCTCCCTTTTTTGTTGCGTATAAAATAATCAAAAATTATTTCATTTATACATTAAAAAAAATCTATACTTAATTTTGTGTAGAGTAATTTATACAAAATGAACTTGAAATTGTGTGTAACACGAACCAAGAATAGTGTTGCATATACTGAAAGCTAATACGGTGTTGTGTATAGCACAAGATAATTTTGGTGTAGCGTACAATACAAGTCATCAAAAAAATTAAAAAGAATAATTCTCACAAAATCTTAGGTTATTACATTCAACTCCCTTTATAATGAATTTCTCCCTTGAAATTCATCGGGGTTATAAATGGTTTACTACTTGAAAGTTTCATTCATAGAAACCCACATCGTTAAAAGGAACAATAAAACATAATTTTAAAAAGTGGAGGATGAAATATAACAATTACCCAAATTAACTCATCACTAGGTTTCTACATAGGAGAACACTGGTGAAAATATGGATATGGAAGAAAAAATCTAACCATCAAGTTCTCATGGAGAGTGGTAGAGAACATGGCTATGAGAAATATAACAATCACAAAGCCATAAATTTGTGATGATCTAAGGTACCATCTGATTAATCAGATATAAGGGAACTAGGACAACATTTTTTATTTTCATGATAACTTCCCTAATTTTGATGAATCTTTTAATTAAAATAAATAATTACATGATTTTGGCACAATCTTACTGTTTTTTGTTCCATGAACGATTTCCACTTTATCTCTTAATGAAATGAAGTTGAATTTGACTTTCGTGAAGTATCAGTAGATCATGCAATAGAATGATAGGTCATTCCATATATCTCAAACATAATGATAGAAAGAGTTATAAGTCCATCTTATGGTGAGATAAATCGTATATTGTTCCAAAAATGGAGTTATTATTCATCTATCATAGCACATAATAAAATGAAACTAGTTTCTACTAACTAGGGACTTCATTTATTCCAGTGGTATACAATAAAGGCCTATCACACATCGGTTGTGGGTTCGACTCCCACATCCTTGTCTGACGCTATGGGTTGTCACCCATCCTACGAGTTGTACTTTTTCTATAACTATACTATTATAACATTCCATAAATATAATCAAAAATTTCTAGCCTTAAAAAATACTATCTGATGTTCAACATAATCCATTCAAACCTTAAGAATTATTCAAAATACTTCTTTTACAAACTTATAGTATAAAGATAACGATTACTAAAAAGGTCACATAACAAGCACATGAATACCATCATTTTTTCCTCATATATCACAAGATATATCTTGTTGGTCACGTTTCAAACATGTGATTTCCATAATCATGTATTCTTTTGAAATATGTACTACCATGGAACCTTAGTGAAAACATGAATGCTATAAAAAGTTAACCCTTTCCACATACCAAAATCCCAAAAATTCTATATATTGAAACCATGATATCACATTGTCCTTTTATCATACATGAGCTCATTAATAGTATCAAACATCTCATAATCTTTTTATCCCTTCATTATGAGCATATCGTCTACATTCCAAAAATATCTGAATAACCTTTCATTGTTACCCATACCATTCATCATATACATTCAAATACTTAAGTAAAATGGAAGTTTAACATTCCTTAGATGTGTCTTTATTCCATAGTACCATTACCTATACAACATAACTCTTGATAAAAATAAATCACTCCACTACCTTCTTAAACCATTGACCGAGATTTAACAATTCTTTCATCTCACATATCATTTGTAGTCTCTTTATTATCGTCAACATAATGAATACCCATACGACCATGCTGATTCTCTTCATGGGACTTTACCTTAGAGCATTGGTTTTTATAATTCCCATACATTCCACATTTAAAACATTTAATCATTGTTGATGTCATATAAATACCATTATCCTTGTCCATGGTGTTAACTGGACCTTTTTTATTTTCTCTTACTGCCCTTGTGTCCTTATTTTCCACACCCAAATCATCTTCCAGTTCCTTTGAAAAAATCTTCTTGATTCCTCTTCCCGCATGATTCACATGTAGGAAATTGAATATTATTTCCTCAATGATCCTCAGGAAACACCATCGTTCTCTTATTAGCCGAGTCAGGAAACTTACCAAAGATGATATTATTGATCATATTATAAGATTGCTGATTAGGTATAATAACGATGTTTAGACTTCAAAATCCCATTTCATTTGGTTGCTAATGAAGAATATCATTCCATTATCCATCATATCCCCCATTAACATGAATCTTGTGGTTTCCAGCCATTTTATAAAACCCAAAAATAATAGTGTGGGAGGCCAAAATCATGCTAGGAAAAAAACATAATAAAGGGAAAGTACATTCAATATTCAACATCTTAGGTTTAATTCTTATATTGTTACCGTAATTCTTGGACTATAACCTATACTCATACTTAACCATATGGAAATCCCTAGACATACATTAGAAATATATCTAGGGATTTCACTAATGTTTTAGCATCCTAGTTTCCAAAGGTTAACTAAGCCTTTCCTCTGATACCAACTGTAGAGACCCGTACATGACGTACATAGAAATTTCATTACTTTTGCGGAATACATAATACATAACAAAAACAGACACCGAAGGACCATAATATTTTAGTGTCTTTGGAAATTTGGAACATAATCTTTAATCATGGTGAATGATCTTCAACATCTCCCATAAAGATCTCCCCCATTAGTTTTCTTACCTAAAAACATTCTTTATATCCTGGGGAAAGAAAACAAAAAAACTATGAGCTCAAATGAACAGTAAGGTTAAACATAGTGAGCATAAAACAATCTATAAACATTTGAATGCAAAAACATGAACATAAAATCTAAACATCAAAATAATGAGCAATGACATAAATCATGGAAGTACGTAAGGCATATATCATAAAGGAACATCTATCATGATAAAATAAAATGGTAATAAAAAACATAATTATGGAAAACCATTAAGAACATGATATGATTTCCATAGTATCCAAGGCATTGCTTCTAAGACCATCTTAGTGGACAAAGCCCCTTTTTGAATCGAGTTCACCCCTCGTTCCAGTCTTGTATCACTGAACAAGATTAACATACCATTACATCCATGTATATATCATGAGATATAAATAATCATCTATTTCATTGGAGGGAGATATAGGTCCCACCCATCTCATGATTAAATCATTCTTACTTGTGCCACAAAATAAACATAAATCAATCATCATAACCCGAAGAATAAAATGGGTTTCATAAACATCATCCCATCATAACATAATCCATATAAAACAAATGGATATTGTTTAATTATAAGAAAAGTGAAATCATGTAAATCATAGAGACATTATACATGAAACATACACATATAAAATAATGTCATCTTAGATGGAAAATGTTATTGATAAAACACTTGAAAATAATCCTTGAGGAAAATATCCTTTCTTCTTCAAAATCATTTTATTTTCACAAAATTCCATGCAATTTTAAAAGAAAAGGATTTTATTAAAAATATTTATGAAATAATGAATATTAAGATTCATGAAAAAAATGCTTTATAAAACCATAAAAACCTGTTCATGATGCATAAGTTAAAAAAACATTCCCCTCATACTTTTAATGGAAAAGTCAAAAAGTACCGCGTATGGTAAACAAAAGAAAAGATTCATCCAGAACATAAAGAAGAAGTTAAGAGAGGTAAAAATGACTTTAAACATACATGGAATAATATTAAACACTTTATGAAAACATTTATATGGACATGGATGAAAAATATAACCCTAGTAAATACTTACGTATAAGCATTCTCAGATAAAAATGAGATTGCAAAATTATCCCTTAACTTATGTCTGATAAGCTTCATATGTATCTGATCCTCTATTATAATGATTTAAATAATGTCATGTAATTATTACAGAATAATATTTATTGTTATGATATCATATATGGTTCACTTATGACTTTAAATTACCCGTTCATTAGTAAATTCAATGTTAAAGTAGCGTTTTGGGTAAAATCGTTTTATTTATCGTACGTGTTTTGATTTTTTGATCTTGATATTATTACTCGTATCCTGATTTACATAATTCTAGAATTTAAAACATGATTTATATATAATATATACTCAATATATAAATATATATGATAGATCGATAAATGGAATGAAATAAACCATTCATTGAGATGGTAGGTCGTACGTACGCATGAACGCTGTTTTCGTTTCCTTATTGAATTATATGAAATTAAGTAAATGAAACATATATGTACATAAATCTAGTGACATTATTATGTAATATATTTCATTATTATTTATTACATATATACCTTATAATCATACTTTAATGGTTAAAAGAGGAAAATGAATCTCATCGCGTTCGTGGAGATGGTAGTCCGTACGTACGCACGAGCGATGATATCATTCACATAATTATTGAATAGAACTGGAGTGAATGATATAATATCTCAGAAACAGTATGATGTTATAATAACCATATATAAATATTATTTACAACATTATACCCATCCACGTAAGGTGGTGGTGGAAAAACTGATTACACCACGACGTGGAGACGGTATTCCGTACGTACACACGTGCGGTGATTTCATTTTCTGTAGGATGGATAGAATGAGAAATGGGGTGTTTTCATATTTTTAATATCATATAATTATATTAGTGATACTGATGTTATTAATTTATAATAAAAAAAATAAATAAGAGGATGTAGAAGAAGAAAGAAACTTGAAAGAATCGGTAGAAGAGATTACCTCTTCCTTGACGTTCTCTTTTATAATTCCTCTTAGGGCACTAGAGTTGGTCTTTTTAGAAGACCAGAAACTCTATGATATAACTAGAGATTTTTATAGGAGAAATTTTTAGGGGTTTTCCGAGCTTGAAGGATCAAAATTGAGTTAAGAGGAGAGGGAAGGAGGTGCCCTTATATATTAGAGGAGAGGGGCACCTTTGGAATCCTCAAAAATATTAATTAATAATTAAATTAAACCCCACATAAGAACCTCCAAAAATGACTCAATTCAAATATTAGATGAGATATGGTTGTAATTTCATCATCCAATAAAATTTAGGCATTTTTTATGTTTATTTTAAACCCTATCAACATGATTTATCATTATTTAATCTATTTAATATTATATGTGGTAATAAACTTCTAAATATTAAATTGTTATAAATACATACTTAAATATTGTAAAATTCCAATACTTCTATACTTTATAACCTTATAGACCATATAATTTTCAATTTTTTGTTTTTAAATATTTTTTTGATTTTTAAATAATTGAATAATATGTTATTTTTATAAAATATCAATAGTGTCAATTTTGACACTATTCATTATTTGAATTTAAATAAAATTCACAGAGAAGATATGTTCGAAAAAAATATATAATAGATTCATAACATGTCATATTAATCAAAAAAATTATTGGGTAACATTAATTTGTTCATATATTATTTATTTTAATATTTTTAAAACCATTTATTCGGTATGTCTCTAAATAAAATAATTACTACAATATTTTTGTATAAATATTTGATATAATTATTTGTTTTACAAAAAATAAAAATAAAATACTATGATGAATATAAATATAATAATTTTCATAAGAATACATTTAGTGGAATTTATCTTCTAAAACAACCCACTTTTAAATTTTTTTCTTTATTAAAGTATGAAGGTGACAATTTTGACATCATTTAAAATAAAATAATATAGGTGTTATAATCACTTTTATAAGGCTCAAAATGGTCAAATATTAGACCATTGGATGCTTAGGGTGTAAATGGATACGACCAAAATGTTTTTTTGGGTTGTTGTGCCTTTTATGATCACTATTAGTTTAATAAAAACAATATTATTGATTTTTCACTAATTTCTACATCATTAATGTATAAGATTTTAAGGTAATAAAATATTTATTAAAAAGTAATAATAAATTACCATGATAAAGAAAAACATTTTCCCTTTCAAATGAGTATTTATAATCTAATTTATATTCTCTATAACTATATATTAAAAATAATCTAATTATTAATGATTGAGTGTGATATTTCACTTTCCTTTAAATAAACCAAATAAAATGTCTAAATCAAATAAAAGTGGGATCCATTAGATTCCATTTCGACCCAAGTATGATTTATTGTAAAATATAATCACCCAATTATATTAGGACAAGTTTTAAGGTAATTTTATACTTTTATATATACCCTTATTTACCAGATTTACCTTTAACTATTGTAAATAAAATTTACCGTGGTTACTATTCATAATGACTAAAAAAAGTAGCGTATTAACATACTTTGGACCTAATGATTCCAAATATGGAATCCATTTTTCCAAATTCAAATCACAGAATTTGCAGAAATTGATTGAAAATTTTTCCCGTTGTTAAGAAAACGAGTTCAAAAAGTTAAAACATTGCAAAACATTGAAATGATTTTACATATGAATTCAACATAAAATCAATGATAATGACATACATTATATTAAATGGTAAAATTTATTCTATTTATACTTTAAAACCCATCAATATTATGATTTAATCATATAAATTATTACGATGAAAAAAGTTGTCTTTAATTAAAATATAGCGTGTTTTTACTATTCATTAAAATATAAAAGTTATCAGAATAATATGAAAAATTTATCCAAAGTAAATTTTTATATCCTGTTTCCAAAGAAGAATTTTAGTTTTCCAAATTGAACTTCTAAACATGTCAATTATTATATTTAATATGGGTGTGCCATCAAAAGATGGAAAAACTGCATTTTAAAAAAAATACTTATTTTACTCGAAAAATTTATTTTTTTCTCACACGATGTTCTAGAAAATGTTTAAGATGAATAATAATTTTATAACATTAAATAAAAAGTTAATACTATTCATTACGGCTAGTTCATAATAATATTATAACAATGAGTCGTTGTTTTTTTAAACTAGGTATTGCATAATACACACGCTATCAAGGAAGGTCGTGATTGTGTGTAATGCAACACAAGTCATGAATGTGTGTAGTACAAGTTCCCTTTGTTGTTCTGTATAACATAATCAAACCTTATTTCATTTATTCATTAAACAAAATCTATACATAATGTTGCGTAGAATAATTTCTATAAAATGAACTTTAAATTGTGTGTAACACAAGCCAAGAATAGTGTTGCGTATACTGCAAGCTAATACAGTGTTGCGTATATAAGAAGATAATTTTGGTGTAGCGTACCACACAAGAAATCAATTAAATTAAAAATAATAATTCTCAAAAAATATCGAGTTTTTACAATTAGTACATAACTATTACATCTCAAAATATTACAAAGTAGACACTTCTACACAGTTTCCATTTTTTAAAAAACATGTAATCTTGAAAAAGATTCGTGTATAGTTCCATGTTTAAGACAGCATGACATTTCCTTGATCTCGTCCTTGAACCTATTATATATTATGTCACTTGAAAAACATTTAAAATACATGGGATGAGCATAAAAATCTCAGTAAGGGATACACAAAGAATGAAAACTATTAGTTTTATAAAACAACAAGTAAACCATGAATACATTAACATACGTAATATTTTTTCCCTTTATGAAGTAGTAAATAATCTTCACTAAATAAAAAATAATTACATACCCTTTTTGTAACCAAAATATTTCTATAAAACCCATATAAAGAACACATAACATATAATGGTAACTTTGGACATAAACATACATAAATGGAATTACCATACGGTCGACTTCCACACATATCACTAATTGTAATATCCATACAGCCATCTTCCATACCAAATGCATTGGAGGTTATAACATAACCACCCATCCTGTTATTCACGACACCACCCTCATTTGGTTTATCACATAACCACCCATCAAATGTCCAAGTACCATTATAAAATCATAACACATAAAACAATTATAAAGGAAAGAAAACATTTCCACATTTAAATCACAATATATCACTTAAATATATTGAATTAACAAATCCATTATGAAAACCATTTTTGATACCAAAATACATAAAAGATTATATGGTATTTATTTAATTTTAAAAACATAACAGCTTGTTGGGGAAGCCAAAGATCAAATAATACTCACGGCGGTGGAAAAGGTCCGTGTCACCGCGTACGTTAAAACAAACATTACTTTTTGTAATTTAGTAAAACACTTCATAGAAAAAGATTCCATTTGAATGAAATGAAAAGTGAAAGGTGTTTTATACAGCGTATAAAAGAAAGTCTTGTATTAGAACAAAATATGCCTCAATGAAAGGAGATTGAGACAAAGTCCCTTACATCGTGTGCGACTTCACTCGATCTCTCTTTAATATCCTGAATAATAAAATAAAGTTTATTTATACTCACTTAAGAACCTTTTTCAAGTTCATAATTCCTTTTATTTCAGTTACTAACATGTTATAAACATGATGTAATCATTTAGGTTAATAATGTTTGTTTTGTCGATATTTGGTACTTAAGTCAAAAATGGACTTCTTACAATTACATGTTGTTCATGTGGTCAAAGTCTCATTATATACAAAATTATATTCCTGATTTGAATATCATATATATCATATATATCCAGAATATACATGTATTCATAATAGTATATAACATTTAGATGTAAGAAATGAAATGAACTGTTCATGGAGACGGTAAGCCGTACATACGCATGAACGCTACGTTCATTTCTATTTCATATTTAATGGAATTAAATCATAATGATATAAAGGTACATTATAATTCCCATATAATCTCATATATAATATTATTAACTCCATATTTTATACGTCCCACATATGGCCTTAACGATTCAAATCACTTTGAGGTGGCAGTAGTCCGCCCTACCTAAAATGAAATTATCGTGTTTATCCATTATGGATACCATAAAGGTATAACATAAATGATAAATAAATAGGAATAAAAAAACATAAAAATAATATATATCATATTTAAATATAGTGACATCTTAATGGCCACCATGAAAGGTGTTAAGATAAGATTAAACAATCACCGTTTCGTGAGGCAGTAATTCACCATCCACAGAAACAGTATGTTCTTTCTTCCTGTGGTTGCTTAATTTTGTCTGATAGAGATGATCTCACTAACACCTGAAACAAAACAGAAGAACTTCTTGCACCATAAAATTATATGCCAAAGTTCATAAAATCAAAAACTAAAGTATCTCATTCCAAACGTAGCATGGTTAATGAAGCATTAATTTTTTGACTCAAAGCATCAGCCACTTTTTTTGCTTTTCTCGGATGGTAATGAATTGTACAATTGTAATCCTTTATTAATTCCAGCCATCTCCTCTGTATCATGTTCAATTATTTCTAAGTGAATACATACTTTATACTTTTGTGATTGGTATATATTTCACACTTTAATCCATATAAATGATGCCTCCAAAATTTTAGAGCAAAAACAACAGCAGCTAATTACAAATCATGTGTAGGGTAATTTAACTCATGAGTTTTCAACTGATGTGAATCATAAGCAATTACCTTATCATTCTTCATAAGGACACAACAAATTCCCTTCAACGGAGCATCACTGTATATAAAAAACTCACCATTTCTCGAAGGAAGTGCCAAAACTGGAGCATTCACCAATATTCTTTTCAATTCATGAAAACAATCATCACATTGTTTTTCCAGATGAACTTAACACCTTTTCGAGTTAACTGAGTCATTGGACTAGATAACGATGAATTTTTTTCAACAAACCTGCAATAATAACCTACCAAACCAAGAAAACTACAGATCTCGATTATATTTGTGGGTCTTGTTCATTCTTCAACAACTTTTGTTTTAGAAGGATCAACAGTTATTCCATTTTTTGAAACAATGTGACCATGGAAAGAAATTTGTTGTAACCAAAACTCACATTTTCTGAATTTTCCATATAGTTTCTTTTCTTTTATGGTTTCCAAGATAACCCTTAAATGACTTTCATTTTCATATTTAATTTTAGAAAAGACCAAAATTTCATCAATGAACACAACCAATAACTTATACAAGAACTCATGGAAAATTCAATTAATTATATCCGTGAATACAGAAGGCGCATTGGTTAACCCAAAAATCATAACTACAAATTAATAATGGCCATATCTAGTATTAAACACATTCTTCATAACATCTGCTTCTTTTACATTCAACTTATGGTACCCCGACCTCACTCGCGAGTATAGGGAGGTCCAGTTTGCATGCATGGATGGTTGTGTGGATTTTTGAACTGGAATGAATGTGCCAAATAGTAAATGAAAATTTGATTGAAAACTTGCTTGGTTTCTCTTCATGATGAAGATGGTTTTTGTTGGAAAATGGATTTGACATGGAACTTGTTATATTGTGAACTGTTTTGGAATTGTTTTATATAAATGTGCTGACATGTTTTATCCTAGAGGCATGGGTTGGGATGTCCTCTGGGAAAACCTACTGAGTTTCATTACTCACCCCCTACATTGGCACATTGGTGCTTTTTCAGATGGAATATCCCGTGACTTTGGTAAAGGTAATGTGTCACATGTTTAGAGCCGTGCTTCGTGATACTTGGGCTGGTTCGTGATGTTGGAGCTTAGAGCTTGTGGAGCAAGGAGTTGAGTTGACATCTTGGGTCTTGTAGTTTTTTTCTGCTATTTTCTCTGATTTAGTGTCGGTTTCCACTTTGGCACTCTTGGTTGTTTTGTGATAAAATAAATGGTTGAGTTGTATTAGTTTTTATCATGCATCATTTAGTTGATTGGTTTGATTATGGTTGTTGGTTCTGTGGTATGTTCTAAAATGGTAAATAGTCCCAAATTGTTTTGAAACCCATCGGCATTTATTTCCAGCCTTTGGTTCCTTGGGGATGTCACTTAAGGCCTAGTAATGACTTGTTGATCTCTCAAGCCAATGAGAATTTGCGGGTCATTACAAATCGTATCATCTTGTTCGGTCCTTGCCTAATAGGTGTTAATCGATGTTCTTGGTCCAGGAGTTGAAATTATTTCTTGTCTATTCCTCGGGTGGTCATCTTAGACAGGAGTAAGATTTTTGGAACATGAAATGTATAGCATAAAATTATTTAGCTAATGCATTTATGTTGACCTTCAAGTTACCAGGGTGTTGGGTATATAAGTGTTTTGGATTCACTTCTAGAATATTGAAAATATCAATGTCATGGGTTTAGCCAATGAGATGAGCATGACATGCTTTGGAGGAATTACTTACCACTAAGATGGAATATCTTATTGAAATAATGATTTATGATTTTGGGAAAGGTGAAATTTTTGAAAAATGCAGAAATTAATTTTGAAATGAAAGATTTAGAAAAGTAGATATATGGTATATTTTGAAAACGGGTGAATTTTCAAAACATATGTGGGATGTTTTTAAAAATGTTTTAAAATGTAGAAATGATTGAAAAAAGGAAAACAATGATGTGATAGTTGATGTGATAGAAATTGAAATGATAAGCTTTCAGTTTCTAGGAAGTGAGATTAATGGCGTGTATTGTTGTATAGAAAATGGCACCTGTTAGGCATCATAGAAACCAACTCGAAGAAGCTGCGGAGAATATGGTTGCACCTAGACTATGTGTGAACCCAGAGTTGGTTCAGAGTATCTTTCAAGCATTCCAAGCTATGGACACAGGGAATCAGAGGTATGAGTCAAGACATGTAGACCATTCCTTCTAATTCCAGAAGCAGAATCCAACCATCTTTCGGGGTGATGATGAACCCGAGAAGGCAGAGGTGTGGCTAAGCAGGATGAATTGTATATTCGATTTCATCGGCACACCAGTGGTGGTGAAAGTAATTGTGGTGATGTATATGCTAGAAAATCATGCACGTCAGTGGTGGGAGTTAGCGGTGCATGCTAAATTGGATGAAGGCCTTACATGGGAGGATTTTGAATAATTTTTTAATAAACAATTCTATCCTCACACGTTCATGATCCAGAGGATGACAGAATTTTTCATCCTGAAGTAGGAGAATCTCTCTATTACGGAATATGTGGCCAAATTCATTAATTTAGTTTTCTTCGCAGTGGAAGTTTCTGCTAGTGCATCACTGAAGGCACACATCTTTGAATTCAGGTTGCGACCATAGATTCGGTCGAAGATAGTTGTGCTCTGTATTACGGAATGTAGGGAGATGGTAAATAGAGCAACAGTAACTAAAAGAGATATATTAGGAATTATGGGAGGAGGAAGATTTATGATACCCATGGGAATGGGTTGGAACTCTAATGCTAGGAACAAGTGGAAGAGGGACACCTACTTCCAGGGTGGGAGTGTAAATCAAACCCAGACGGATGGATCGGTGAATCTTCTTCCATGACCCATTATGAAATCCGGGTGTTTCCAATGTGGCTTGAATGATCACATAAAGAGAGAGTGTATAACGCAACCTAGTAAATGTCACAATTGCAAGTAGGTGGGGCATCTACAGTGCTATTTTAGAAATACTCCGAGGTTGGGTGCACATGACACTTCCCAGGCGTCGCAAGCATTGTATGCTTCGATAGGATGAGGACAGCAGAGTCAGTATCATCAGCATAACAGAGTCATCCATGTTTATTCTCAAAATACCATGACTCTTCCACCAGGGCAATCTTAGAAAGGCAACAAGGAAAGCAGCACAGTGACGATGCAATTTTATGGAGTTGAGCAGATGATGGTCGATGATCAGGAAGGACCATCTACGGTGAGAGGTACGATTCTTTTGAATCCTACCCTCATGAAAGTGTTGTTTGATATTGGTGCATCACACCCCTTCATTTATTCTCGTTCTATTGACTTTCTATGTTTAAAACTGTAAATGATGCCTTCTGTGCTGAAACAACAAACTCCTCTTGGTGAAAGAGAATGTCAAGCCTTAGTGTGTCGAGCTTGTGCTGTGACTGTTGATGGAGCTGAGATGTAATGGGACTTCTCCATGTTGGATATGGATGTTTATGATGTAATCCTGGGTATGGATTGGTTGGAAAGGATTAGGGCACACATCAACTGTTAAAGTAGAACGGTTAGTTTCACGACTGAGGATGGCATCAACAATCTTTTTTGAGGAGAAAAGATAGTAAAGAAGGGTGAAAAGAGCTTGTTAGCACCAATGGTGGGAATGACCTCTTACCAATTGGCATTGTGTACTTTGGAATCATTGGAAGAGATCACAGAAAATATTTCTCCAGCTATGGTGGATCAATTTCCTGATGTTTTTCCTGAAAACTTCTCAGGGTTACCACCTGTAAGAGAAGTGGAGTTTACGATTGATCTCTTTATGGGGAGCAATCCTATCTCACTTCCATCTTATAGTATGGCACCAATAGAGTTAAAGGAATTGAAGGTGCTGTTAGAGGAGATATAAATCAAAGGTTTTATTCGGCCAATCGTGTCTCTGTGGGAAGCACTGGTTTTTTTTAGAATGCAGATGGAACTTTGAGGCTATGTGTGGATTATCGTAAACTTAACCATGCTATAATAAAGAATATATATCCACTTCCACACAATGATGACTTGTTTGATCAATTGATGGGAGCTAAGTCGTTCTCCAATATTGAATTATGGTCAGGATATCACCAGTTGTGAGTTCGGAAGGAGGATATTCTGAAGACAGCCTTCAGAAGCAGATATGGACACTACGAATACGTATTCATGCCTTTTGGTCTTACAAATGCACCAGCGATCTTCATGGATTTGATGAATCAGATATTTCCGCCAAATCTGGATTCTTTTGTTGTGGTGTTCGTGGATTACATATTGGTGTATTCAAGAACAAGGTTTGAGCATGTGAAACACTTGGAGATAGTGTTGGAAATCTTGAGAGACCATCTGTTGTATGCCAAATTATCAAAGTGCGATTTTTGGATACATGAGGTACACTTTCTAGGCCATGTTGTTTCTGAGAAAGGTGTTACAGTTGATCCAAAAAAGATATACATTGTTCTTTCTGTGAAACTGCTGAAGAATGTCTTTAAAATATGAAGTTTTCTTGGTTTAGCTGGTTATTACCGACACTTTGTTCGTGAATTCTCACGCCTAGCATCACCTATGATAGTTTTGACAAAGAATAATAGCGCATTTCAATGGACTGAGGAATGTCAGAGATCTTTTCAAGAGTTGAATGTTCTCCATACATCTTCACCCATCTTGATTTTTCCAGAATCAGGACAGAGGTATGTGGTGTATTGTGATGCTTCTGGAACAGGGTCGGGTTCTGTTCTCATTCAAGGAGACCATGTTATTGCTTATGGTTCAAGAAAGTTGAGATTGCATGAGAAGAATTACGCGACACACGATTTGGAGTTAGCTGCAGTCATCCATGCAATGAAAACATGGAGAAATTATCTCTTTGGAGAGAAATTTACTATTTTTACGGATCACGAAATCTTGAAACACATTTTCTCACAGCTAGATTTGAACTTGAGGCAGAGGAGATGGATGGAGTACATTTAAATGTTCAACTTTGACTTAATGAATACACCGGGTAAGGGCAATTTGGTGGCCGATGCATTGAGAAGGAAGTCGTATACTCAGTTGGGAATGGAAGCTTCATATGAATGACAGTTGATGTCGGTCTTAGCTGACATGCTTGGGGAATGTGAAAACCAAGGCGATGTTGTTGTTTTCTTTTTATCTACACTTGTTCCTGATTTGGTGTAGATAGTAAAGGAGGCACATGCATCTGATGCTGACTATGTTGCAATGAGTTCAAAAATCAATTATGGGGAGACCATTGAGGGATTAAAGCTAGATGGAAATTCTATTTTGTGTTTTAGATATTTAATGGTTGTGCCTATGGTTTTTCAGGAATAACTTCTTCATTATTACCACCATTCGAGTTGGGCAGCACATCCGGGTACACAAAAGATGTATAAGGTGCTAAAGGCGTAGTTTTGTTGGAGCGGTATTAAAAGGAAGGTGGCCAAGTTCGTCTCGCGATGCTTAACTTGTTAGCAGGTTAAACTAGAGCATCATAGACAAGCTGGAATGATACAGTTGTTACCTATCCCAGTGTGGAAATGGGAGTAGATAGCAATGGATTTTGTCACAGGTCTTCCAAGAACGGTCTGGAAACACGATGCCATTTGGGTGATAGTGGATCGTCTAACCAAGTCGGACCATGTCATCCCGATTCGTGGAACTCATACGGTGGAAGATCTTTCAAAAATCTATATCTGGTAAGTGGTAAAAATACATGGTGTACGAGTTTTTATCATCTTAGATAGAGATCCAAGCTTCATATCTCGTTTCTGAAAATCCTTATAACAATCCCTTGGGACTCGGTTGACGATGAGCACAGTGTATCATCCTCATATGGATGGGAAATATGAGTGGATGATACAGATGTTGGAAGAAATGTTACGGGCTAGTGTAATGGATTTTGGTGGCTCATGGGATGAGCATATACCCTTAGTGGAGTTCCCATAAAATAACAGTTATCAGGCCTCGATACGCATGGCTCCATTTGAAGCATTGTATCGGTGTCCTTGTCGTTATCCACTATGTTGGGTGGAAATTGGTGATACATAACTTGTTGGGCCAAGCCTTGTCCAAGAAACAATGGTGAATATCCAGTTGATCAGAATGGGGATGGAGACCACTCAGATTCGTCAGAAATCTTATGCGGATCACCGACGATGACCGTTGTTGTTTGCGGTGAGTGATCATGACTTTGTGAGAATATCTCCAAGGCTAGAACAATGTTGTTTTGGGAAGTAGGGAAAATTATCTCCTAGATATATAGGCACCTTTTAGATACTAGAACTGGTTGGAGAGGTGGTGTATTGGTTGGCATTACCACCACGGTTTAGTGCAGTACATAATGTGTTCCATGTATCTCAGTTAAAGAAGTATCAACCCGATCTTGACCATGTGATCAGATGGGATCACATTGACCTTGAGCCAGATGCTTCTATGATACATATCCCAGTACGGATAGTGGATAGGCAAGTGAAAGTCTTGCGTGGAAAACGCATCAGTCTAGTGCAGGTTTTAAGGTAGCATGGTCAGATTCATGAAGAAACTTGGGAACATGAGAAGGAAATGAAGGAACAGTGGCCAGAACTCTTTCAGTTAAGTGATGGTTTTATATGTTACGAGGATGGAAAGGCCAATGGTGGGGAGAATTTAGTATCCCTATTTTCTATTATGTAACCCTTTCTTGATTCTTTTCATGGTTTTAAAGTAAAGAGTGTTGAATGGGAGAGTCAGGAGAACTTGGATTGATGTTTTCAGGCAAAGGGGAAGTCGCATGGTCGGCGCATGGTTTGTCTAAATGTGCGGCCAAACCGTGCACAATGGGCCTTGGAGGAATTGGCTTCTGCTCGGTCAGTGCATGGTTTGTCTCACTGTGCGGCCAAACCATGCGAGAAGGGAGACCAAGGAAGTAGCCAACGCACGGTTAGCGCACGGTTTGTCAAACCTTGTGGACTAATCGTGCAGTCACTTAAAGATAGATCCTAAAATTGTGGATCTAACTCGTTTTGACATTAATTTTCTTTTTTAAACCCCCTATGTGGCCCTAACTCGGGATTACTCTCCCTTGAAGGTTGGAAGACTTCTCACAAGCATTCCGGAGGTGATCTGAAGGCTTCTCATGGCGAATCAAAGTCGGATTCTTAAGGTATGTGACCGTTCTTGATAGGTTTCTCAGATCTACATAGATCTACTTCTCCTCTTCTCTTGTTTTCTTAGATCTATGCCTGTTATGGGTAGATATAAGGGTGTGGATTCCAAATATGTCAAACTTTTGGTCTTGTTTGTGGTAGAAGAAGAGATCTAAGGAGGGTTTTTGGAGTTTTGACATGGTGTTCTTGAGGGTTCTTCATCCATGGATTGATTTCTGCCTTTTGTTGAGGTAGGTGGATTCACTCTCGATTCCTCTTTCTTACAACTTGATGTCTTAGTTTCAATTTGTTTTCCGTGATTGAAATGGTTGTTTATTTGTTATAAAAGAATGGTTGAAATCTCTTTTTAATAACGGGTGATAGAAATTGTGTGATTTTGGAAAGTGGTTGTTGATGTAAATTTAAAATGGTGATTTTAAATTGGATATGGTTTTGCTTCTTGAAATAAATGGTTTTCAATAAAATGTGTGATGCTTTATTGAATGGTTTTGAACACACTTGGTTTTGGGCATGGATTACATGGTTGTGGTGTGTGTTCATATGCATTGGGATGGATAAGGCCTAGAAGTCCCCCCATTAATAGGTTGGGATGGATAAGGGTGAGAAGTTGCCCCATCATTAGGTTGGGACGGATAAGATTGTGAAGTACCCCCATCAAGGTAGTCCACTAAGTGACAACTTAGTGGAGGGATAACTCACCACTCGCGAGTATATGGAGGTCCCAGTTTCATGCATGAATGGTTGTGTGGATTTTTGAACTAGAATGAATGTGTCAAATTGGAAATGAGAATTTGATTGAAAACTTGATTGGTTGCTCTTCATGAGGAAGATGGTTTTTTTTTGAAAAATTGTTTTCACATGGAACTTGTTATATTGTGAAATGTTTTGGAATTGTTTTATATAAATTGTATTATATAAATTTTCAAACATGTTTTATCCTAGAGGCATGGGTTGGGACGTCATCGGGGAAAAACTATTGAGTTTCATTACTCACCCCCTATTTTGGCACGTTGGTGCTTTTGTAGATGTCATATCCCAGGAAATTGGAAAAGGTAAAGTGTCACATGTTTAGAGCACTGCTTTGTGATACTTGGGCTGGTTTGTGATGTTGGATCTTGGAGCTTGTGGAGCATGGAGTTGGGTTGTCATCTTGGGTCTTGTAGCTTTTCTTTCTACTGTTTACTCTGATTTAGTGCTGGTTTCCGTTATGGTACTCTTGGTTGGTTTATGATAAAATAAATGGTTGATTTGCCTTTATTTTTATCATGCATCATTTAGTTGGTTGGTTTGATTATGGTTGTTGGTTCTGTGGTATGTTCTAAAAGGTTAAATCCTCCCCCACTTATTTTGAAACCCTTCGGCATTTATTTCCAGCCTTTCACGCCTTGGGGATTTCGCTCAAGGCCAAGTAATGGCTCGTTGAGCTCTCAAGCCAATGAGAATTTGTGGGTCATTACATATCATATGAAATTCGGAAAAATTCAACAACAAAGCTATGTAGAAAATCGTCAATGAGACCTGGAGTTTGAGTTTCATGATAAAGTGTTCCTTTGTATATGACAATAGAATAACGTCATGTCATTTTTGAAGAAGTTAAATACATTTCCAATATACATCGACCACATTTATATACTTGATATCCTTGGAGATATGGAATATTGACTAAACCTCCCACATAACCTATCTCAAGTACATGATCTGTTTTATGTATCCCCATTGAGAAGGTATATACCAAACTCCTCACATGTACTAAATCCAAATGTGGTTCCCTTAGATAATTATCATTCAGATTAGGAGAAACTAGTGATGATCATGCATCATAATGACAAAGTTATATAAAACAAGACAACTCACCTAATCAAAGTGTTGTAGAGGAACCACAAGGATGAGGAATCAACAGGGGAACTGTTAGAGGTGATGAAACAGATGAACACTCATTTATTATTATGTATGAAATGAAAACTTTTAGGGTGAAATTATAAAAGGGGTAATAATGTAATGACCAGAACTTTTATAAATGAAACTCCATTTTCTGATTAAACTACTTTCTTTATATATATTATGTGGTTATGGAAAAGGAATGCACTACTTTGGTCAATTGGAACCATTATAAGTAATATCATATTTAATATACTATTGAGCATCATAACCATTGATAATATAGCTGTTTATTAGTGAACTTATGATTAAAATATATTAAGGGTTATGAAGTATTCAATTAACATTGACAATGGAATCAATGACCATGACAATTAGGATCATACCCTGTGAATCCCATTTATCAGAGATTCCAAGGGAGATAAAATATATTGTATTTTTCCTTGACCAATACAAAGATGAAATTCAACAACTAAAGAATCAGTGAATCCATTTTCGAGAGAAGTTAAATACCATTTAAATAATGTCCCAATCAATGTTCACCGAACCACCCCAAGAAAATATCATCGTCGCACACCTTACCCTTATAGTGTTTTCTAGTGTAATAAAGGGATATGTATCATGACCCTAAGAACATGAATATATATATATATATATATATTATTTTTTATGGAATATGGATTATATTTATTCCTTATTTATTTTACTTTATAGATGATTAAATAATGGTTTTGATATAAATTATATTTCAATACGACAAAACATGAATTATATTTTTCAATAATAAACAATTTTAATTAAGAAATTACATTGGAATAATTCATTACTTTTAAAAATTAATGATATTTTAATAAAATATTATTAATAAATAATATTTATTAATTATAGTTTATAGTATAATTTTATGAAGTCAAAAATTATTTTTATATGTGTTAGAATAATGTTATTGTAAAAAAATACTATATTTCAATAAATGTGGTTTTTAATTTAAAAAATATAAATTCTAATATTTAATGATTTACATGGATAAAATAATTATTATTTTTGGATTTATAATGTCAGAATTATGCAACGGTGAATTTTTCAATTCATTGAAAACATTTCTCACATCCACATCACCAAGGGAATTATTTTTATGTTATTAGTTCATAGATTTATAAAATAATTAAAACTAGTCCTATTTGGTCGAAACCATGGGAATGAATCTTGGTAAGGTTTTCTTATTAATTTATTATATATATTCCAAAACAAAAATTTGAGAAATAATAAGGAACTACCCTATCTTTTCCTTTATAAACCCACATAAGACCCAGATTATCTTCAATCAAAAACATTGGATCACATACTCACTCTACCCATACCAATCTAGAGTCCTCCCAAGGTTCCCTTAACCACTCAAGAAGGTCCAATGAATATTTTTGAAACACCATATCTTGGTAAGGGATACTATCCTTCTCCTCTTCATTCTAGAACCATATTTAATTTATGCCTTATTATTTCTAATTAATAATGCTGGATAAGTTTTTACACATCCCTTATACTGTAAATTTTATTTAGCAATTATGTGAGACCCCTTTCTATCTCATTAAACTATTTTATGAATCTTTATGTACTATCGTTATGCTACCGAAATTCCAAAATGATTTTTGATGCAAAACGATTGTAATGTGAATTACTATACCCATTTCTGCTTAAGGGTATTCACTTATATGTACCTATACTTCTTTAATTGGGTAATTACATGTGTGTAACCCAAAATTATTAATAATGGGACTAAATAGGATGATATATTTTCATATTTTATGTAATCTTTGACGAAAACATATGCATGGTCATGATGTATTTATGATGGGTGCGCCAAGATACCGATCCAAGGAATTACGGCAATGTTTTAATCTCATGATATTATAAGTAATTTTCATAAGAGGTTATTCTAATCACCCTATATTGTTATGTATTGTTGGTCAAAATTTACATATGATTATGGTTCCATGTTTTGTGTTGTTTCCACATTCCCATGTTTCCTTCATGTTATCATCATATGCAATTCCTCGCTGTCCATGATTATGATTCTCAACTCTCATTTTATAATGTTATACCTCTTGGATCACATGTGTTGATTTAACATATTCCATTATTTTTTTATTCCCTTAATGGGATTTATATCTCACCCATTTCTTATGTATTTCTACAGGTTATCCCATGTGGTTTTAGAAGAGTCGTGTAAATTTATGATCAAGTTAACAAAGTTTGGAATGAAGTCATTATTCCCTAGTTTTATGATTTTATGTTATGTACCCAATATCCCAAATAAATTAGTCCAATCAATATTATGGGTTGTATTAACGTAATTTTTATGTAATAAATCATAAATTAATGTGTATTAAATATAAGGTTTTTCATAGGTCCCTACCTAAATAGCCATGTGATTCAAAAAACATTAATGTGAATCATAACAAGGTGAAATATTGATCTTTTCTCACAAAAATGGTTTTATGATGGGGTCATAAATTTTATTGTGGGAACTGTCATTAAAATTACTTAGTGAAAATATATAAAACATGATACTCACCCAATGATATATCCTTATTTATTATTATAGAATAATTTACATTAATCATATTGAGATAATTACTCTATGAGACCTATAAGACAATTTATGAATGGTATATAAGATTGAGAAGTGTTCTCAAGGAGAAAAATTTTGAGCATCTAATTTTGATTTTTATAGAGATTAGCTCTATCGATTATTAATCATGGATAATAGATACAACGTGTGTATAAAACATTTGTGTGGGAAAAGAGAGACACAATTATAGGATGGAATTGATAAGTAGTGAAGTATATATTTGTTTTGAAACAAAGCAAGAGTTACAGAATTATTGTTCAAAACTTGTGATCAAATTATACCTAGTGGATTGTTCCCAGAATAGTATAACATTTACTCTTTAATGTCCTAAAATATAAATTTGATTTACACCTATTTTTTGGGAAAGAATGGGTTTTAATTTGATATTCAGGAAATATGTAATTCAATATATATGAATCAAATGTTTTATCACATTGAGATCATTTTGAATGATTTACACATTTTAATTTTGGATAATCATATTTATAACATTCAATAAAATAATTATAGGATTGATTCTAATCTTAACCACATTTCCCATTGCCCCTTAGATATATCAATAATAAACATGTTCAAAGTCTTCATAGAGATATATTTTTGGAATCATTCAATTATGAATCAATTGATATATGTGAATATTTTTTATTTGAAAAAAAAGGAAAAGAAACCTTTTCATAGAAAATGTGAAAGGGAAAGTGGAACATTGGATCTCATATAGAGTGATGAATATACAAAAATTTGTATGCAAGAAAATGGTGTTTTTTGGAACATTATTACATTTAATGATAAATTTAACCTATGAAGATATATGTTTATGATGAAACACAAGTATGAAACTTTTTAAAAGGTAAAATAGTTTCAAAATAAAGTAAAAAATAAATTAAAAATGTGTAATAAGATTCCTTTATTTGATTAGGGTGGTGAATACTTAATCCAAGAATTTATAAATTGTCTAAGATATTATTGAATTTTTTCATAACTCACTCATTATGGAACACTATAATGGAATAACATGTCTTAATGGATTTAAAATACCTTTAGAAGGATGGTTTGATTAATTATGAGTCTATGTGACCTTCCTACATAATTATGGGGTTATGATTTGTAGGATGGTGCATTTTTTTCTAAATCATGGCCATCTTAAAATAATAATGAAGACACCATATTTGATATGAACTAAGAAACATACCCAAATCTATTACATGAATATTTATGGTTTTGAATCACTTTTACAGTTATTTTCTTCTAATAAAACTATACCCCACTCAGATAAATTATTTTTTATTGGTTGTCCCAAGGAAATTATAGAATATTATTTCCTTAGTCTAACTGAACACATAATGTTTGTAGATAGAATTTGTATATTTCATGGGAATGAATATATAAGATAAGAAGTTAGTAATAATAAATTTAGGATTTTAGAAGTTAAATAAAAATAAATAGGAATCATTCCTGATATGGAGGTTGAAGTTGTTCCAAAAATAGTTATTGGAGAAGAATCGACTCATGCTATACAAGTTCCTTCAAGGTTTGGTAGTATTAATCCAGAGTTAATGAGATATGGATTTCATGTAGTGAATGATGATGGGGTATTGTTCATAGTGATTCACCTACAACTTACAAAAAAATCCATTGTGATTTTTAGTTCTAATAAATGTTTAAAATCCAATGAATCTAAGATGGAATCCATGTATACTAACCAGGTTAGGAATTTTCCTAATATAACTGATAGGGTATGTCCCATAGTGTGTATGTGGGATTTCAAAAAGAAAACTAACATGGATGGAAGAGTTTTTACCTATCAAAAATATCTAGTGGAAAAATATTACAAATAAATTCATAGTATTGAATATGAAAAAACCCTTTCACCTATTTCAATGATAAAGTCTATTCAACAATTTCTAGCCATAATATATCTTTATGATTACAAGATATATTAAAATTGATATTGAAACTAGTTTTATTAATGAGAATTTATTCGAGGAAATGTGGATGATATTCATATGTCTTACATGTTCCAAATTTTCATTTATGGACTTATGTATGAAACTATGAGTGTGAATATGAAGTTTGATGATGCAATGAAATTTTTTGGTTTCATAAAAAATGTGGATGATTTCTGTGTATATAATTGGGTAATCTAGATCATATTAGTATTTCTGATGTTTTATATAGATGAAATAATACTTAACGAAAATGACATCCCAACTCCTCACTTAGTGAAGATGTGGTTGGGTAATTTATTTTAAATGAAAGACAAGGTTTAAGCTGCCTAAATAACTGGTATAAATATCTATATAGATAGAAGAAAATGGTTTATTGGAAGAAGTAAGAATAAATATTTTTCTAAAGTGATAATGTGTTTCAGAATGGATAACTCCAAGAAGGGGTCCATACTTATGTTTCATTTTACGAAACGTAATAAGATTCAAGATCCTTCTAAAGAGTTATAAAAGATTGATGTAATCTCATACTTAACCACTATAGGATATATCATGTATACCATGTTGTCTACTAGACATGATATCTAATATTGTTTTAGAATAACTAGTATATACCCATCATAATATTTGTGAGAGTCACTAGATTATTGTGAATAAATTTATTATGTACTTGAGAAAGACTAAGGGTATGTTCTTGATCTTTGAAGAAGAGTATGAACACCATATAATAAGTTATAATGATTCTAGTTTCTAATCTATCAAATCTAAAATAAAATCACAATCTAGATTCATGTTTTTCTTAAAAGGTTGAACTATTTTTGAATGATTTCAAAAAAAGTCACCAGAGAGGTCTTGATAATAGAGTCCAAGTATATCACTGCATTAGATGTTGTAAAGGGTTGGAACAAGAATTTCATTACTAAACATGGGGTGGTTCCTAGAATATATGAAGCAATTGATCTAAATTATGACAACAATGGGGTTTTTTCTTAGGTTAGGGAACCTTGGTCTCACAAAAGGAAAAAAACACACTTCAAAAATACCATATCATACAAGATATTATTAAGTGGGATGATATAAGTATTGGTTAGTTGGATACATTGGAAAAGGTATTAGATATATTGAAAAAACCATTACTATAGAAACAATATGAGGGTTATATAGAATCTCAAGGTGTAACACACATTAGATATTGATCATAATGGTTGTAAATGTGTCATGTTATTATAATAATATAAATATCTATTTATCATTCATTCATGTGTAATTTTAGATTTATAACATGAATGATTGAATTATAATATCCCCTCAAACTATAACATAGGGTTACTACTTAATTGATGATCATCAAAGATTATTATGTTTTGTCATAATATGTAATGGTTATAATAGTTTGATTCTTGTAATCATTATAACATGTTATAATTTGTGAAATGAAAAATGGATTCATGAGGTAATTGATATAGACTTAATATTTGGATTGATATTCTTAATATTATCCCATATAATGTCCCGAAACCATTAATTGATGTATCATAAATATCAATCCTTCTTACTCATGGTTGGAGGTATGCATAACATAAGAACATTTGTACTTATATACCCTACTCACACAAGTCTACATGTTGAAATAGATAATAAAGGGGTGGTTGGGTATGCTAAAAATCATTTTATTAGTTGGTGTGAATCAAAGATAATATTTTACCACTTGTATAAAAAGCTAACATGTATATCCCAAGATTGAATTTGATTGTGGAAATTCATGTCCATGATTAGTTGATTCACATATGAGGTGATGAATTACTTGGATGAGTGACATATGATATACCCATTAGATCGATGAATGAAATATGATGCATCCATCAACTTGGATATTATTTTTAACACCATAACCCAAACCACCATGTTTAAGCTAGATTGGAAGATGACCATAGGTACACATCCTAGTACACTAGAGGTCATTGACTAGAAGAGAGGGTCTTGAGTGAAACCATGGGGAGACTATACCATTTGTCAAAGAGTATAGTGGAAATAATTAATAATAGATATAACAATATATAGTCATAGTTAGTAGAGAATACAAATATAAAACAATCCATTGTAGTATCAATATGGAATGATAAGTAAAGAGAGAAAAAATAGATAAGGATCTAAGTGAAGATAATAATAAAAAATAAAAGTAGAAACATAAACCTAACTTAAACTCCGTAGAAGAAAATTTGTATCCCCCTCATCCACCTACACTTCTATCCACCAAAGGGTATATTACCTTTTTTGAATCTCTAATCATAAGATCTAATGAAAATAAAAATTTTGAGAAGTGTGTGAGTACAAGACATAGTAGGATACCACCAATGAACCTTAACATCAATGCATAAAATATACAAGTGCATTACTAAATCATAAATAAGGTGCATATATAAATAAAAATATATCTGATAAATAAAAAACATTGTTTAGATCCCCATGGACCGACTCTACCTACATCAGAAAAATTCTATAATGAAACATTGGTCATCTCATCCGCCCATCTCTTTTAATGGGATAGTCCCAAGAACATGACAGATCCCGCCGGCTAGGATAAAATAAGAAAAAGCTGACCCATGTCTGGAACATCCATCTCAAATGGATATCCCCAAGCATGTGACACATCCTGATGGTCGGGATAGTCCAATTATATGATGATAAATGTTTGCAACATCCTTCTTAGAGGATATTCCAATGATACCAAATTACATGATCAACTGTAGAAGACTGATGAACAACACATATGATACAAGTTGAAAATAATATATCAAATATCCCATCAAGTCAAACAATATCATCATCATCATAATATATATGCAAGAAACAAAAACATAGTTCAAGGCCACACACATAGACACACCTCATGTGATCAATAATCAAACATAGGTTTCTCTGGGCTATAAACATTTTCCAACTATCACGCCAATAACCCAAAAAAACATGTCTGAAAGTTAAAGACTTTGATCATCAAGCTCATTGATAATGAACTCTAAGGTTAATCAATAAAACATCACCGAAAACATATCCATGTATTTTTAAACTCAAACTACTCTCCTTGTATTACTAGAAATGATACCAGATATTTTATTTTCAAAATAAATAAGAAACACCACATGTGAAAGTAGATTACCTCTCCTAGATAATTTAAAATACAAATGATAATTACATATAATACTTCTTTATTAATGCAGAATATTTTAGATAATAATTAAAAATACATATGAGATAATAATTCCTCTCCCTTTGATAATTTCTAATTATAAATTTATGCCATATCAAGTGATGAAAAATTTCATTCTCAAAGAATAATAATAATTTCACATGTAACAATACTCTATCTCTCTAGAATAATCTTGGTTCAGTATGAAAATTATTTAGTATCATCCTTTGAGAATTTATAAATTATTATAATTTAAAAATTATCCAACTAATTCCCACATAAATCATAGGGATGCATATTATTAAATTGAATAAGGAAAAATAATAACTGAAAATTACTGCTAAAAACAGTACACCTAGAATATAGGAGAGAGGTTAATGGATCTTCCACACCTATATCCTATAAGAAGAACCAGATTTGTTCAAATAATGATTCACCATTCATATAAAAGAAATTCCTAGACTTCCCAAAATCAATATAATAACCCCAAATTATGGTAGAAGGATTCATGTATTTTAAAAATGAAAAACCGTGTTAAGGTCGTAACATTAATCCCCACATATTAAATATAACATTTAATTTTTCTTTTGCTAAGATCATGAATTATGAGTGTATAAAATATTTACTAAATTAATTAAAAACATTAAATAAATTATGATAAGAAATTACCATGATTTATGGAATTTATAAGCATATGAGTCATATTATATGTAGAAATACGGAATAATAAATAAAAAATATAGATAAAAAATTTAACTTAAAAAGGGTACTGATTGAGGTTTACAAGAATTTACCCTAACACAACTCAAATATATCTCATAACGGTAACATTTTACCCTTATATAACCATTGAAAACCCAGTATTACAATTACACAACAAAAGGATCTATGAGCTGACCCTTACATAGATCTAACTTACCATTATACAAGTAGAGAAACCACTAGGTTACCCTTATGAAAGTATTTTAAAATAAGTTTTACCCTTAAAGAAGGTAATTAATTACCTTTATGTGAGTATTTAAACCTTATTTTATCCTTACATAACCCTTAAGAATCCCAAGCTAAATTTAAATAGTGGCTTTCTACCCTTACATATTTCATGGAGCACATAGGTTACCCTTATGCAACTTAATAGGAACCCTTACATAGTGTTATCTACCCTTAAACAGTGCTTAAATCTAGGGAGATACCCTTACATAAAGAATTAAAATAGATTATTAACCTTATATAGTTCTATCTACCTATAAACAGTGCTTAAAACTAGGGAAATACCCTTATAGAGCACATAGAAATAGAGGCTTACTGTTATGAAATGATATCTACCCTCACATAATGCTCAAAAATAGGGCCTTACCCTAATTCAACCCTTGAAAACTCACTTTTACCTTTAAAAAACCTCCAAAAACAAGATAATACTTTTATATAACCTGAGAAAACACCTCTTTACCCATTAAACAAGGGATTAAAAACTATTTTACCCATACATAACACTCAAATACATGATTAATGTTAATATTTCACAAAATTATTTAAAATATTAATAACCCATATAATATAACCTTATTTTTAAATTTAATGGGGGAAAAATACATAGAAAATTTCCCTTCAAAACACTATATCCATAGTATTGGAGGGAGGGTGAGGGTTCTACCACACCTAGAACCTGAAATTATTACTGGATCTATTGAATGAAAGTATTACCCATCTTGGTAATTCGATTCCTGGACTTCCATAACTCAAGAGTATAACCCCAAACCAAGTAAAAAACGATTAGTTATTTTCCACAAGGAATACATATGTACATATAACAACATTAATCCCCACCAGTTGAATTAAACATTTAATTTCTATTTTACTAGAATCTTGAATACTGAGTGTTTGAAATCATTAAAAAATTGATTATAAAATTTAATAAGTCATGTTTATAAATTACAATGAAATGAGTCATTTAAAATCATATTAAATGCATTATATATGTGAACAGGAATAAGAGATGATAAAACATTTATAAAAATCATTTTCCCTTTAAAAGGGCGCTACGAAAGGGTAATAATGATTTACAATTATGAAATTATGATGTGTCACATGAGGGTAATGAGTTTCCATTTTGTAACCTTTCTATACTCATGATTAACCCTATGTAATAGAAGGATCAATGAGTTGACCTTTATATAGCTCTAAATTACCTGTACACAAGCAGAGAAAATGTCAAGTTACTCTTAGAAGAGTATTCGAAATGCACCGACACCCTCATGTATGAATAATTTTATATTTAAATAAGCATTAAATTCGTTGGTAACCCTTATTTAACCTAATTGAATAATGATATACCCTTACATAGCGCTTATCCACCCTTACCTAGTTCTTGGAACACATGGGTTACCCCCACAAAACTTTTAGGTACCCATATGTAGTGCAATAGACCTTTATGAAACACTAGAAACTAGGGAGATACCCTTATATAGTTCATAGAAATAGAGGTTTACCATTACATTGTTCTATCTACTATATGTAGTTCTTGAAACTATATAAATACCCTTATGTAGCACAGACAAATAAAGGCATACCCTTATGAAACACAATCTAACATTATATAGTGCTTAAAAATAGGGTCGTAACCTTATATAATCCATAAAAACTCCATTCTACATTTACATAACCCTTAAAAAAAGATGTTACCTTTACATAACCATAGAAAACTCATCTTTAACCTTTACAGAATGTATTAAAAACTATTTTACCCTTATGTAACACTAAAATACATATGTAAGGGTAATATTTAGTCGAACAATAATATTTTGACATAGCAAGACTTATAAATTATAAACAAAATAATGTTTAGAAATTATTTAAAAATGGAAGATGTTACTATATTTTTAGAGAATCATGAAAAGATGAGTTCACTTGTACTATATTGACAAATTCTATGTGAAGTGGTCACTCAATTTAATGGATAAATGGATTATATTGTTAAACATATGATGTATATAATAATCTTGTGGTGACATGTTTGTATATAGACCTCAGTATGTTTTATAGAGATCACACTAGGATTCATAGCAGATTGAGTTGTATTGAAGCTTAACTAATGGCCAACATTGACTTATATCTATCAAATAGGTATTTCATATTTGTTTTCAATGATACTATATCCCACATGGTTACATAGTTTGTCCCTTGGATATGGATTAAGATTTGTTTAAAGTATTTTTTCCAAAATGAATAGATTTTTATAAAACCATACAAAAAAGAGTTTATATGGGTTCACTAAATGGTTTGAATTAATTCATATATTTGTTATGGTATTTTAGTGCAAGTGGGATATTATTGGATGTTCAATAAAATGGGAACCACTACACCTTAGTGGTTCATGTCATTCTATTGTTGGAAACTATATTCAGTATTAGCATGCATGTTATGCATGTGGGTTTCATATCTGTCTATTCTTATTTTCTCATATGTTATGTTACAATGAGTTAGTTCATTTAAAACATGTGAAATTCATTAATTTGAGTTTTCAAGGGATGAACACTAATTGGATGAAATTGATGGGTTCCATGTGATGTAATTAGAGTCTTTAATTGTGGTTGAATGCTTCATTTAATGAATTGAATCAAGGATTATTATATAAGTGGATATAACACACTCCTATTAGTTGGGTGGAATCTAAAACTATTGGATGATATCAAAATCTAAATTATCTTATAAAATAATTTTCATTTCTATGAGATAGGACTATCACCCTTTTGGGTATTTGAGGGTCCTCAAGGATCATTTTTGTATCCATTAGATGGTGTTATCTTCTTATATATAAGAGGAATTACTATAATTATCTTTATCATCTTCATTAGATATGATCCATAAAAGAAGAATATGGAGATTAAAACTTTGTAATTTCTAGTATTCTTATAGTATTTTACAAGATTTTTCTCATTTTCACTTACACGTTTGATTCCATTGAGATATATGGGTCCTCTTCCACTGAAAGGGGTTATATGATGATCCAACGAAACCAATCAAATGTGTGATTAAGCTATAATAGATAAGAAACAATTATTCTGAATATTTACTATTGTGACCTTCATTCCCATTGTGATCACAAGAGATATTTAAAATTTAATCCATTACTACATAAGGGATCAAAGAAACATCAATAAACATAATATTCAATCTTATGTTATTTATTTCATTTATATTTTAAACATTATATCCTTTTATTATTATGTATTTGTATTTTATTTGTTACTTTATTCTTTTACCAATACATATCATGGTTTTTTTTGGGTTTTATTTCTTAAAAAGCTATATGTCTTATTTTTTAATCTTATAAAAATTTTGGTATCTTTGCTTGTGCCTTCATCCATAAAAAGGTAGGTATAGTTTGAGTTGTTCATCCATGTGATAAAAAAGAAGGTATATGTAAAATTTTATCACACCATTAAAATGTTATGTTTTATTCTCATAAGTAACATTAATATCACTAACATAGAGTGGAGTGATGATTATATGTTAGAACATTCCATATGAACTACTATAACAATCTAGTGAAAATATCTTTATATTTCCATTGAATTTTATTTTTTAACACAAGAACACACTGTTCTTGTTATACATTCATACATTGAAACGCATTCTTGAAATAATATAATCGCTTTTATTGTCTTTTTTAATGGATTAAAATGGTTTATTCACCACCCTCCATAACACATGTTCCCCTCAAATGGGAAAAAAATTAGTATTATATCCATTCCTTTAAAGGATACTTTACCTTTTCTGGTTCTTTTTATTGATACAAAACTATTGTTTTCAGAACTATTTTCTTTTGGATACAAGTTATTTTACTTATATTTTTCATTATGAATACCTTTTCCTAGACATAATAATTTAAATATTTATTAATATAGAAATAATGAACTTAAATGATGGGTGCATACCAAAAAATTCATTGTACTTTGATGTAGATGATTATGGTTATTGGAATGTTCAAATAGAGGTATACATGAATCATTTGAGTATTAATGATTCTATGATAACTATTAAACAATATAGGTTACCATATGATGATCCATATACACTTTTACGTAATTATGTGTTAAAGTAGGCTTTGAATTACCAAATAATGTATATATAATATTTTTATATTATTTGAAATATTTTTATTCATTTCACAATATGTAAGATAGATGTATATATTTTCAGGATAGTTCTAGTAACTCTCTATGAATTAGATTAGCATAA
This sequence comes from Viscum album, assembly GCA_963277665.1. Classification (NCBI taxonomy): domain Eukaryota; kingdom Viridiplantae; phylum Streptophyta; class Magnoliopsida; order Santalales; family Viscaceae; genus Viscum; species Viscum album. The sequence continues at coordinate 1,073,236,739 of OY728164.1, forward strand.
AACAAAAAAATTGGGAATATTACATATGGAGTGCCAATAAATTTTAGTAGGAATAAAAGAATATTTGAATGATATTTTCTACAAATTCAGAATCATCACAAAGGGTATGGGTTCACTTTGAGAATATATTAATAATATAGTATTGGATTAAATGGTGTTTTAGGCTCTTCTAAAAAATGTCATGCATATACTATGTCAATAGATGAGAGTAATAAATCCAAAGTTTATAATTTAAATAAACTTTTATGTTATTTTATACAATATGAACATTAGTTAAGGAATATCATATACGTGGAAACTTATTAATAGAAATAGATTGCATTCAAATCAAATAAAATAGTTTCTTATAACTCTTCAAAATATGAATCATAGGAAACTGATAATTTTGACATTTAAAACATTACAAAATCCATCAAAAACCATATAAAAATGATAAAGGATTCAATAAATTTGTTAGAGAGAAAAATAAAAAAGAAATAAAGAAAGGTAACACTAGTAAGAATAATAGTGTTTCATTTTTTACATGTTATAAGTATTAAAAGAAGAGACATATTAAATCACACCATCCTTAGCTAAAGAATTTAATAAAGAAAAAGAACTATATAAATAAATATAAGAAATATATTTCTTTTAGTTGGATATAAATTGATTATTCGGACATGAACACTGATTCTTGAAGTGAAAAGGAGACCGATAATGTTGTTTTTATGGCTACACGTTCTAAGGTAATTGATTTACCCTTTTCAAAATTATTGAGAACAGTTTGTTTTATTTATAATTTTGAAAATAAAACTAATAGATATTATAGTAATAGATGTAATTATGATTTTGAAACATCAAGGGTTAAGGATAAAGATGATGAAAATAAGAAATTACAAAAAGTTATTTTAAAAGTTATCAAGTTATATAAATAATTACAAAGAATAAATAAGAATCAAGTTAAAGAAAATAATAAACATAAAGTGTGAAATTAAAAACTGAATGTTTTATATTAAAATAATGAAATAAAAAATGGATGTTGATTATTATGTAAAAACATATACATTACATAATGAGTAACTTAAATTTAATAATTATAAATCTAAATAAATTATTTCATATAATAGTGAAATTTAAAAAAGAAAATTTAATAAATTATAGAATGAGATGACTCAAATTGAAAAATAATGTAAGATGATCAAGAAAAAAATTTAAAGAAAAATAAATACAACATCATGTTCAAATGGGAATGTTTTTGACAATTTATAATCTAGAAAAAATAGAATGAGAAGCTAAAATCTATATTTTTCAATCTAAAAAAAATTCTCTACATGTTTTAGGGTATGGAATAACATGATAAGATAATTTATATGATAAAACCGAAAAAAATAGAACTAAATTTTTATATAATAGGGAATTATAAAGGTTTAATATGATTTTTTATTTAAAGTTCAAGTATAAGTATATTAGGTGTCAAATTTTTTAAATATAAAATACATGGGAATTGTTCCATTGAGTTCTCATTTAGATTTACATAATATTTTGGTCACTAAAAAACAATTATTAATAAAAAAATTCATCAATAATTCCCAAAAATAAACGTTTTAAATATGTTTCAGTGCCTAAGAGATCTATTAAAAATATTACAAAACATAATATACAACGAGTACCAAAAAATTATACTTAATATATTGTTTAAGAAATATGAAATAAAAGTGTCAAGGATTCATGGTTCACGGATAATGAAGATTTTGTAACTAGTGATCCTTCCAAATTTTTATCATTTAATTTATGTAATAGAATTTTTGTTACTTTCATAGAGAAATCTGAAGGTAATATCAACGACTATAGTGAAATAGGATTTCTTTAAAACTATTATCATTTTAAGGCTCTTTATTTTTAGGGTTTAAAACAAAATATAATTAGTAAATCACACCATTATGATGATTATATTAACGATAAATTTGAAAATTATAAATATTTAGTTTTCTAAAAAGGATATGTATTATTTTATAAAAATAAAAAATAAAAATACAAATAATTAATTGAACTAACAGAGTAGAATGTTAAAAGTGTGGATTATATAGATAAAACAGATGTTCTTTTCTATAAAAGGTTAGTATGTTTTCATTTTCAACAGCTATACAAACTATATAAACATGGAAATGTTTTGGATATATCTAAAATGAATGTAATAAAATTATTTGTTTGTGATTCGTGTTTAAAAGGTAAGAAATATAAGGAAAAGATTAATTTATTTAATTATTTTAAAACTGCTAGACATACTAATCTTTTAAATATTTATTTATCTGATCCTTTAAAAACAACTAATTTAGGTATAAAGTAGTATTTTTTTATTTAATTTAATATGATTATATTTGATTCACTAGGACACATTTTATGGATCATAAAAATAATACTTTTACTAATTTTGTTTATTTTTGAAAAATATTACTAAATATATAGGTAATTTAATAGTCTATATTAAAAGTGATTGATTTTTATAATTGGAAAATTTTTTATTTAAAAAATTATATAAAAATTATATATATTTATATTTTTTTGTGCTCCTTGAACACCATAAAAAATTATGTTATGGAAAATAAAAATAGATTATTTCAAAAAATGAATAGAATAATTATTAATGAATATAATTTGACAAAATATTTAAGTGTTAAATCTATTAAAATATATTTTTAGGTTCTAAATAGAATTATAATTGTCCTAATTCTTAGGAAAACCTCTTATTAATTGTATAATGGATTTAAACAGAAGTGTGCTTATTTTAAATCATTTGGTTACATGTTTATCATCTTAAAAACTAAATATAATCTAGATATGATTTATTTTAAAAGTGATGAAGGAATATTTCTAGGATATTCAAATTATATAATGTCTCAGTGAGTGTTTAATAAGAAAATTTTAGTTTTTGAAGAATCAATACAAATTTAATTTTTATGAAAATAATAATTTGAAGTTGAAATAATATTTAGATAAAGTTGATAAAGAATTTAGGGAGTTTAAATTTGGTAAATATGACCTCGATAATTACAATGTATCAACACAGGGTAATAAAATCACTTGTTAATATGATCCCAAAGGCTAGAAAACTCTCAAGGATATCTTTCTTAAAAAATCCATTGTAAATGTTGATTTGAGAATACAAACATGAAAATCTATTTTAAATTTTCATGCTAACAAATATTTTGTTTCTAAACTTTTTCCTAATAATTTTGAGGATGTTTTTAATGATTCATGTTGGATTGTTTCAATGGATGGCAAACTTAGTGAATTTTTATGAAATTATGTTTGTAATCTTGTTAAACTGCATAAATATATAATAAAAACTAAATTCATTTTCATAATATACATGATGAATATTGTAATATAGTTAAATGTAAGGACATGTTAGTTTCAAAAGGATATTCTTAATAAATAAGGTGTTTTTTTTAATGATTTTTTTATACCGGTTTCTAGGATATAATCTATTTTAATTTTATTAGTATTTTCTTGTTTTTTTATTTTTAAATTATTTTAAATGGATTTATTTCTATGTGGTTTACATTAATCAACCACCTAGATTTGAAAATGAAAATATTTCCATATAATGTTTTTAAACAATCATTTTTTTATTTTCTATAGGATGCTTAAAGATATTAGTATTATTGACTTTCTTTATTTTCATTGTAAAAATATTTCTATAAAGGAAAAGTTGATCAAAAAAATTTTATGAAGAAATTATATAATTATATTTTTATTATAAAAATATAAATTTATGATATTGTGTTGTGATCTATAAATTATTTTATAATTAACTAATTTTCAAAACTGATGAATTTAGAAATTGAGATGAGTTTAATGGGTGAACTAAAAATATTTTTATGTCTTATAATTTCTTAAAGGAAAGATGAAATATTTTAAAATCGACATATATATACCATGTAAATTGTTAAATTTTTTAATCTTTGTTCATGTAAAACTTTTATAACTCGAGCATGTATTAATGCAAAATTTGATTTAGATGAATTTGGAAAACCTATTGATAATAAAAAAAATTATGAATGATTGGTATCCCAATTTATTTTAAATAATGTAAACAAGATATTGTATTTTTAGTTTTTATGTGTTCTAGATTTATATAATCATAATGAAATTAATTTAAAAGTTCTAAGATAATTACTAGATATTTTAGAAGAAGTATAAATAATAGTTTATTTAACTCTAATTAGGACTATTTGAATTTTATGCCTTATTTTAATTCTTTTTATGGTTGATTTTATATCAATATAAAATGTACATCAGATACTTTTCATATACATAGTAAAAATAGTATTTTATGGACTACTAAAAAGAAATTATTAGTAGAATTACCCATATATGAGATTGTGTATATTACTTATTATAATTTATATACCCAATGTTATCGAATAAAATGAAAATTATCTGATTTGAATTTTTATTTTTGATAAAATTATTATATATTGTGATAAAAATTCTTCTATTTAGACAGACGAAACATTTTTTTCCATTTTAAAAGCCGAATTAAGGGTTGTCGGTACCAAAAAAAAGTTCAAAACAAAAACAGATCCACACCAAACGACCAACAACATCACAAATCGACACTTGTAGTTCAAACACATAAAAAAGATAACAACACCACATTACATATCATAGTACCCGTAATCGTCACCTCATCCCAAACCAGATTCGTCATCCATAGTGGATGATTCCCAAACAGAGGTTGGTCTGTGCTACCTCTCAAAATCACCAAACTCTTATCTCCTTAACTGATCCTGAGACGGTTGTATTCAAAAGGAATAATTGTCCATGCTATCTTTTTTAAATTTAAGAATCACACCCTATCTCGTTTAAAAGATGATCTGGTTCTTCCCGAGCACGAGAGCTATGTGTAGTCTTTCCTAGTTCATCTTTTTGGGGTTGCAGTTAACGTCACTTCACGCTCGACCATCCTCTTGTTCTCACCTTGAAATATATTGCTATATGACTGACTAGCCAGTCTACTCATATTTTCTTTACTTCACCCATCCTTCTCCTTCCCTTTACCTAGAAAATTTTCAGAGTCACTACCATTTCCCCCCTATTCCTCTCCCTTCATTGATTCAAAGTATTCCAGTCAATATGAACAAGGCATCTAACCCCATCAGTAGGATTTTTCAGATCCCTAGAAATACCCACTTTTCCCAATCATCCACCAATTGGCTCCATCATGGAGACCCGAACACCCACACCCCCAACTTCTGATATTGAACATAAACTAGAATCAAGATAGTTATTGTCAAGGCTTTCTAACCTGTTGATCAATTGGATAAAAGGCATGGTTGAGACATCCATACCTCTATCCCCCCCTGTGGAAAATGTTTCTATATAAGATCTATATCCCTCTTCCTCCAATGCATGTGTTGGGGGAACCTCCCCCTCTATGTGATCTTCAAAACGATCCCCTTAAACAACCAGCACAGGCCCTTCCAAGCTATACACCATAGAAAAAGGGGCCACAACTACCTGACTGTCCTCGACCAACTCACTACTGGAACCATCCTTTTTATCAGCCTCCACTGGAGGCTGGACCTCCCTACCAGTACCTTCTGGTCTCTCCTCCGCTGGAACATAAACCTCCCTCGCATCAACCTCCAACGGCTTGCCTGGAACATCTCCTTGCCCTTGTATAATATCAAGTACATCCACAACCATCCTCCAACACTCCTTAGACAATTGTCGTTCCACCACCGGGAGAATAGGCTCCGTACCTCCACCCCCATATCCCATTTCCTTCTGCCATGGACCTTCCCTCACACCAGCCTCTAAAGCCCTTATCGTAGAATCACACTCCCCTCGAGTAGAGACCAAGGTATCTGGACGAAGAGCCTTCAAGGTCCTTACCCTATTGCAAACCGCCTATGAATGACTCAAGAAGTGGCAAGAAGAGAAAACCCCATCAAGTCCTCAAAGACCACCTGCTATTTGTACATGTAATTCTCTGCAATTGTAATCCACACATAATCAAAAGGTGTCCAGAATGCATCTTACTCCACACAAACCCTTGGATTAACCAGGTGGCACACAGATTCTGTCTGAGAATTAGAACACAAAAACCTTCATAAAAGATTACCTAGCATGCAGATAACAGTAGGATTCTGGAAAGGCAGTGGAAGATAATGGAAGCGTACCCATACTACTACCGATGCAGAGTCACTGCTCATATGAAACTCGAATGACCACCGTAAATGTAAGAAATGGCATCCATTGAAGCTATGTGGAGCCATGGACCAAGCTATAATAAGATATTCTCTAGACTCGAACCGAATCATTATGTGTCGCCTATCGAATAAAACAAAAACATTTCTTTCGTGAATATTCCAAATGCCGAAGATAAATTTATCGAATGCATCCACAGAAGGATGTCTATGCCTAAATCGCACAATCAATGTATGATTCAGAAGTGCCGAAGATTCTGAGTATTCCAATGTCTAAAGTCAAATTTTAGGGCACCCTTCGAACAGATATGGAGATTTGGAACTTAATGAGATTTTCGGAAAAGGGGGAAGGAATTTGGGGTTTGAGAAGGTCCGGAAAACCATTGGTCTCACGCTGGCAAACAATTCCCCCTAGGGGAAGGCCAGTGCAAGCACCGCTGTCTTCACAAAAGGATCGATAAAATCTCCCAGGTTATTTCCCGCAAACGCAGTATGATAAATCTTCTATTTAGATATATAAAAAATCTATTAAAAATTTTTAGAACAAAACATATTGGTGTTAGATTTGATTTCAGAGAAGATCGTGTTTATAAAAGAGATATCATTTTAGAATTTGATTCAATTGAAAATAAACTTATTGATATATTTTCTAAACCACTACTTCTATGATTTTTGAGAAAAAATTTGAACTTGTAATGATATTGATTTATCTTAAAACAATGGTTTTTAATTATTTATTTATGTTTAATGGTAACAAATGATCTTCTATAAAAACAATTTTCAATATGTTCATAAGGAACATATTTTAATATTCTATGTATACTACTTTGATTTATGCTAAATTTATAAAATATTATAGTTGTTCAAGTTTTGAGTATGTTTAATATTTGTTTTAGTGTTTATTTTATTTCATATTTATCACTATTTTTTTTATATTTTTGAGAAATATGAATATAGGAATAGATTGAACAAATATTTAGAAATTATTAGTAATTTGATTAATGAATATAATTTTATTATATATGAATAAATTAAAAGGAATAATAAAATTATTATTTTATGCTTGAAATTGGTTCTTAATTATTTTAATTATTTCAACATGTTAACTATTTTAGATTAGTAAGAGAGAATTCATATTAATTTCTTTATCCTTCTAATAAATTTCTAAATAGAGGATATTTTTTGTAAAATCATGTTTAATAAAATAATTTGAAAAAGGGTGATAATTCAAGTGCTATGTTTTATTAATGGGAGATTTTAAGTTCATGTATTTTTTGTTAATATTATAAATACCTCAAATTATTTAAAAATTACTAAAATGTTTAATTTTAATAATTATTATTTCTCAAAGAATTATTAAATCATATTTTGTAATTTCTTTTAGTGTTTGTAGATTATGATAATTTTATAATGGATTATTAAATCACTATAATTGAGTTTTCAAAGTCCAATAAACTCCTATTTCTAGGTCATAAACTTTAGATAAAGTCATATGATTTCCCATAGACAAACAAAACTATTTTTTATAGTTATACATTTTTTATAATTTTAAACTAAATTATCAAATTAATACATTTTTCTTTAAAGTTTTATGATTTTATACAAAGTAATATGTTCCAATGAAATGATCAAAAAAAATTTATGAAGAATTATGATTTTTAAAGTCTTATGAAGAATCTTTAAAGTCATTCAATTTATAAATTACTTCAAAGAAAAATAATTTTTTTGTTACATAGACATAATTGATGTATATTCATGTTATAAAACTTATTATACACATATAGATTCATGTTTACATAGAAGTTAGAACCATTTTTACACAAACTAAATTGATATGTATACCATAATAGAAAATGATTCTTGTAGTGAAATCATCCTTACATATTTCATTGGCACAATATATTCATGTTTATACAAAATTATAATGATTATTACATATATAAAAACATTATACTTACAAAAAACACACTTTATCATTTTAAGATCATTTTGATACTCTATTTTTTTAAAATTTTGATATTTTATTTTTCTAGAATCAATGTTGATTTATCTTAAGTATTTTATTAGTTTCGTAAAATATATATAATTAATAATGATAATATGAAATATTTTGTTTTATTTTTTTAACTAAGGATTAAAAACAGGATATTTTCAATTATAGGAAATGATATTATTACATATTTATATTATTTATTACCAGGGATACCTATGTTTTCTCTCAAGAAAACCATGTGGTACTGAAAATTGTGAAGTCAATGAAGAAGGATTTTTTGTTAAAATGTGATAATGTGATCTTGATAAAAAAAATATTATATATGATCTCAAGATGCATGAATTATACACAATTCAAAAAAATAAAGAGAGTGAACACATTATTGAGATATAATAGTTGATATAAAATTATGTTAAATATTTACTATTTATAATTCCATTACTTATATGATCATAAGATAGATTCATCATTTTATCCATTACTGCTGAATTTATTTAAGCTACATCAAGAAGCATAATATTTGAAAATATTTTCTGTAAGTGACCAGGTAGGATAGCTGTATCACTGAAAGAGGGGGAGTTTGAATTAGTGATACTCTTTCCTTTATTTTTACTTTATTTTAAAACAAACATCACTTCCTATTGTGGATTTATTTCCCTACTAGAAATAAAATCAAACACACATCCATAAGAACATAAGTATTTACATCGTTCACAATTCAATAAGAATAGGTACATCCTTGGTATGGTTTGGAAATGATCCAATACCACACAATCCACTAGAAAACAATCCTTTTGTGTGGTATCCAGTGAGTATGATATAACCTTTCACTCATGTAGCAAAATGTAAATAATCTAAAAGCACATGTGCGCCCTCTAGCACAGTTAGTGTAAAACAATTTACATGTAACAACACATGTTAAATATTCAACGTTTTCAATTTCCACAAATGTATTATTTTCAAAACTATTCTTTAATTTCACACGCATAATATGGTAATAACATAATAGAATTTAATAAATAATTGAATCTTATTTTTAGGATGATTATCCCAATACTATTCTACCAATCTGATACTTCCAATTTGATTTCCCAATATGAATATATATATCCCCAGAAATATGATGGAGTTAATTTATGTGTTCTTCTTCCTTAGTTCGAAAATGCCAATATGGAAACCCCAATCCGATTATCTATCCTTATATGATGACCATCCAAATACAATGAAAAATATAATATGATAAACAACTGAATATAATGATCATTGAATATGATGATCAGCTGAATCTGTTTTAATCATATGTCTTCTCCTTTCACTTATCTCCATCGAATCCTCTACAAAAAAACTTAATAAGGAAACTTATTTATCTCCCTTAAAATATGGGACTTATCTTTCTACAATCTTGAATAGTACATCATCATTATAATCTATAAAAGTACAATGTACTTATTTTCTTTTCAAGGTGATCCATGAATTTTTTTGTGGGAATCTGAAATGGCTTCCCACTCAACCAAATTCCTTAAATTTTCATGATTCCTTGAATTTAGGGTGCATTTTTTACTTCTTCAATGATTATCTATTCTTATCGAATCTTCTCCATGTCTTTAACACGTATTCAAATACTCTATTGAAACATCATTTTGGATTCGATTTCCCATTCTGATTAGATCAATCCAATTTCTCTAATATAATGATCTACTCAAATTTAATGTAAATGCATGAAGAGATAGAAAACTTTCATATTTTCTCAAACCCTATCGCAATTCATCATTACAATAATCTATACCAATTGAAAAATCAAAACATATTATTAGAAATTCAATATCACCATTATCAACACATCCATATATTTCCTCAACTCTTCTCTTAATTCACATGAATGAAGTAATTCAATTATATCAACTTCATCTTATCTTTAGAAGGATAAATCAACATTAATTCCGATATGATGGATCCTAACCCAATTAAAAAAACAAAAATTTTTAAAAATAGATCACAATTAATCATTTTCTAATGAATATGTTACCTCAAACATCTCTCGAATAGAAAAATATGCCTTTAGTGAATCCAGTGTGATACTGAATATAATGGACCAATTTCATATGATTCAGCATTAGAAATTTCATTAAATCACAAAATTGTTTTTGTATCATGACTTCCTTCATGACTTTGAATAAAGTTGAGAAAAACATCAGCATAAACCTTATTTACATTGGAAATTATTTTATCTTCCCAAAGCATCAGCAACAAACTTTCCTTCCAACTCATCCTAAATACGGTTTTCTTGAATTTAATTGGATTAAATATGATAGACATTATTATGATCAGTATGATTGAGAATATTATCAATTGAATCTCTAGAAATACATTTATTTTTTCATCATGATTTGATTAATATGAATATGATTGGAAACATGTCTTTCATTCCCTCTTTCTTACATCATTCTTTCACAACAACTTTTACAAATATTTTTTTTATGAGAACACCAATATCAGCAAAGCATTGTCACATTTGAAATCATAGTCATGTAGTATCAGATTCTTGTTTATTATGATCACTTCTTTCATTCTAGATCCATAGTAAATCTAGTGACCATTAACTTTTAAAAATATTCTTCTTCAATTCAATTATCCTTTTCAAGCATTATTAGTCAATTTTTCTGAATATGATGGTTAGTCCATTTTTCTTGAAATACAAGGTGAGGTGACGTTCTTCTCTTCTCATAACTATATTAACAACAAAAGTCAACATATTAATATGGTATCCTTAATAATCATGTTGGTCATAACAATCCACCCTTTGTATTTTTTTCACCCATGTTTCATAAATCACTACTCTTTGTATCCTATGAAAATTGATTACTTATCAGCAATTCTAAGCCTACATGATCAAAATCATTGTAGGAAATAAGAATTATTGATAGAAAAACCATGATGTCCCAAAGAAGTGATTATGAAATATTCCTCAACCTCTCTTCCCCTTTTATGGAATAAAAAAACATGTTACATTTCCTATACCCACTCTAATAATAATTAGAATAGTTCACACACTTATATTGATGAATTTCCAGTTTACCCACTACTCCATATATTTATATGCATTCAAAAGGATAGATTTATGAAAACAATTCAATTATACCCCTAGAAAACATTGTCCAAATGTGATATGAGAGAGGGTAAAAACACACACCTCAACCTTTGTAATGTCCCACATTTTTCCATGTATTTTTTTGGAAAGTTATATGGGATTATTTAAAGTCCAAGCGCTGATATAACACATTATTCCAAGGCCCTTGGTACCCAAAATATATATTTGAACAATTTTTTCATGTATGCTAAAAATATAACACATTATCAATTTCAATAAATTTTAAATGAGTGCTCGAATTTGAAATATGAGGGCACAATTGTGTTCAGGGTAGCGAGTTATTCTTAGGCAGGACCTAACATTGACGGACATTGGTGGACTGCTGATTTTTTTTCAAACAATTTAAAAAATAATAAAAATAAACATAAAAGGATTAATTTATTTTTTATTTAATGTTTCATGATGACACAAAAATGAGGTGACCCTACAAAAAATAAGATATTTCCTTTCATAAATGAAACCACGTGGTGACACTATTTTAAAGTGAAATAGTATGGATGAAATGTGTTTCTTCCTTTAATCAGGGAAAAAGACTCGCGTTAGAATTGATAATTCTGAAGAACTTCCATAGGGCCTAAATGATTCCCTGTGAAAGGAGAAATAATCTCTATCTCTGGTGACGGTGAATGACGAACACCAATAAATGACAGATCGAGGATGTGTGTGGATAGATCACCATGAATGATGGGTTCTCTCCTTTGACTGGTCCTCTTTACAGTCCATGATTTTATTTTCATCATGATTTATTTCCTTGTTCTTGTTTCTAACAATGAACGTGGACCAACCTAAGAACAGGTTGATCCATGGTTCAATCATTCTGAAGGGATGGTTTAAAATGCATGATTTAATGTGGATGAATATTAGTAAATATTATCGTGATCCTATATCATATTTTTCACTAGGATGAATGGACCAAGTCCAACAAGAACATGTACAAGGTATATATTATGTTTGTTTAAGTTCTTATCTCACTTCCAAGCTCTTTAATTCTTTGTCAACGGACCCTCTTGGTCACAACGTGTTTTTCTTGGTGGTTCTAATCATGAATGCACCCATAGAGTGATGACGAGAATATTTGGAGTCCACGAAAAATAATATTCAAACCCAAGGATCATGTATGTATTATCAGTTTAAGAAATGGGCCACCATGACAAGAGTCGTAGCCCGTAGAAGAGGGGCCTCCAGCGGTGGCGTTCGGTGGGAGGAACCCGTGGCATGGCAGTCGTGAGCAGTGGATAGGGCTACCAAAAGGTAGAGGGCCCTGACATATCTGGTAGGGGGCCACGGTCCAGTTGAACCACGTCAACATGATCCCATAGGGTGGTCATGTGGTAGACCATTGTGTCAAATGTGTTGGGTACCCCCACATTAACAGAGAGAGAGTGCAGCAACCGCCACGTCTGGGTAGATGAACCGGTCCACTCGAGTAGGTCAGGCCCAGCCAGGGTGGGTTAGAACTGATGGGATGGATCAGACCCGGCGGGTCTGGTCGAACCCAGAGTGTTGGGTCCGACGGGACCCAGACCCAACTGGCCCATTTTTACTTAAATGCCAACAACTCTAAAACTCTATGTCCATTTGATGATTCGTTTGCTGTGTTGGGACCCTTGTGAAGAGGCTGTCCGTTTGAGATTGTCTAAGTGATTTTATCTTGAAGATAGAATATGACTTATTGGAATGAGTAGGAGGTTCTCCTAGAATGAGTTTTCTAAGAACATAATCCTCTAGCTGTCTTTAACCTAGATGCTATGTCATTACCTTGATTGCATGTATTACCTAGACTGTGTGTCTTATCTAGACTATGTGTCCTATCTAAAAATTATGTATTATTAAGGCTGAGTCGGTACTCCCCTATCCTACCACTGTGAATGTCCTCTATTATTTGATGAAACTCTGTGTTTTACCTATACTCCATGTGTTACCAACACACCATGTGTTAGATACACTCCGTGTGTTACCTACACTACCTGTATTACCGAAACTCCTTGTGTTACCTACACTCCATGTCTTACTAATGCAATGCATGTTACTACTTGAGGGAACTGTTGATTCTTGTGACAATATTGATTACATACCATACACCTATACTTTGTGTGATCTAACTCTAGTAACTCTCTTTATTTTACTTCTTAGAGGATACACTTCGTGTTCCTATTTGGTAGTCTACATTGTGTCTTTCTTTGAACTCTTATTTGTGGTATACTTCATGTTAATCATTGTGGTTTAAATTCTTTAATTACTTTCTGGTTTGGGGTCCCTACATAGTGTTGTTTTACTCACCCTTGCACGGGCATCGCCCGCACGTGTCGTGTCTTTTGAATACGATCGACACCTTTGATGGAGTCCTTGTTGGGATATATGTATCGGTGCTTCAGGGTGACCCTATATATGTGGTACACTTCATTGAAATTCAGACATCACTCTGTACCTACCCTTCTGGTATAGTTTAATGCAAATGACATCCAAGATATTTTATTTTTCTCTTTTAGTTGGACTTATATTCTAGCCTGTTTACTTCTATGTTTGTAATGTGGTTGTCATAGTAAGTTGTATATCTTTGTATTTAGGTTTTTTAGTGTCATTAATTTTTTGGAGGTTCGGTGCAGGTGTCCAGGTTATATGAAAATGTGATCCTACTCTTCTAGGTGACCCGGTGGTTGTGGTATGCTTCTGCATCATTCAGACAACTTACTATACCAACATGTTTGGTAGGATTTTTTACACATGAGATCCAGGAGATTGTACATTTCTATTTCAATCGAGCTTGTATTCTGTCCCATTTACTTTTCAGTTTGTATAGTTACTCTTGGTGGTTGTCTTAGTGGGTTTTATATCTATTTACTTAGTGTTTATAGTTTCAGTAATTTTATTGGGGACTGGTGTTTGTGTGCAATTTTATGGGAAAATTTGAGATTATTTTTCGATCACAAACTTTTACCGACAGTGTGAGATTACTATATGGGTTGAGATCTTTAGCTAGGATCTCCTAGTAATGTTGTCAATGCCTTACGATGTCATTTTGGTTATGGACATGATATATATAGTCCATGATCAGATTAACTATTTTTGGAATGGATTGCGGTGTGTCTACAAAGATGGGGCTGATTTTTCCTATTCTAGAAAAGAGGAAATGCATGGAGCGTAGGATGGAATCACATGTAGGGGGTAAAAAAGACCACACATCAGTTGGCTAGCATGACCCTCAATGAGGTAGAGGATATGAGTCCTCAGTTTCTTGCAGTTGTGGATGTGTTTGAGGTTGTCTTCTCTGATGATTTCTTAGGATTTCCTCCTCATAGGGTGGTAGTTTTTTGCATTGATATGTACCACATTATGACACCGATATCTACACCTTCATATCTGATGGCTTCTGTAGATCTCTAAGGGATGAGGTTACAATTGGAGAACTTTTTGAGAAAGGGATTAATGAGGCCCATTGTCTCACCATGAGCAGTCCCATTTTTGTTTTCCATGAAGAAATACATGATCTTGAGGTTATGTGTGGACTTCCAACGCCTGAACCAGGTTATTATAAAGAACAGTCATCCTATATCATGGATTTATGATCTCTTCGATTAGCTAAAGGGGGTGACATAGTTCTCGAAGATAGTCCTCAGATCGGGCTATCACAAGCATTGTGTATGGGATGTGTACAACCTAAATACAAATTTAAAATATTGATTTGGTCACTACAAGTAATTATAGATGTCGTTTGTCATGATGAGTGCACCAATAATGTTCATGGGACTCATGAAGAGGCTCTTCCATCCTTACTTGGACCGGTTTGTAGTAGTCGTCATTAATGAAATTCTAGTGTTTTCACAGTCTGAGGAGGATCACATGATATACTTGAGGATAGTTCTAGACTTACTCTGAGAGCTCTAGATTTACAAGAAGCTCTCAAGGTGTCAATTATGGATTCGAATGGTCGACTTTCTAGGACACATCATTTCGGAGGCTGGTGTTGCAGTAGATCTAGTGAAGATAGAGGTGATACTTTCTTGGGAGACACCCAAGAACATTATTTAGTAGACGATTTTCCTTATTTAGGTTGGGTAATATTGAAGGATTGTTTCTGACTTTTCAAGAGTAATATCATCCATGACCACTTTTGGAAATGAAAGGGGAACCCTTAGTGTGGACAGAAGGGTGACAATATAGTTTTTAGCAACTGAGAAAGAGTTTGAAGAGTGCTCCTATTATGATATTCCCAGAGGAGCATGTCGAGTATGTGGTGTTTTGTGATGAATTCAGAACTGGTGTGGTTTTGTCCTGATGTAGGGGAAAGTGATGATTGCTTATAGTTCATGGAAACTGAGACTACACAATAATAACTACATAACCCACCATCTGGAGTTGGTGGTGGTAGTCTTCACATTGAAGATATGGTGACACTACCTTATGGGTTAGTGGTTTATCAATTACTCAGACCAAAAAAGTATCCTGTATATCTTTTCTTAAAAATATATAATCTTGAGACAACGACATTGGATAGTGTTTATCTAGAACTATGACTTCAAAATAGTCTACACTCTTGGGAAGGGGAACATGGTGGCAGATGTTGTCAGCCATATATCTGGTTCATTGATTCTGAATGAGTCCTCAAAGTAATTGACCATGCTTCAGATAACCTTTATGGATATAGATTAAGAATCTTATCTCCAGTCAATGGTGGTTTTGCCTCCACTCTTATAATTCATTTGGGAGGCACAACTTGAAGATATTAGCTTTGAGAACACACATGCTCATATGTATACAGGGAATGCTCCTGATGAATATTCAAATGGTGAGGATCATGTCATCCTTTTCAAATGATGCACGGTTGTACCGACAACGTCATGGGAGGAGGTGTTGAGGGAGTTCTGTAAATCCCCTTTGGCGTTACATCCAGGTGTGGAAAAGATGTACCAAAATCTCTGATGTTAGTTTTGGTGGCTGAAGATGTATAATGATGTGGTAGATTTTGTCTCTAGATGACTCAGTTGTATACAAGTGAAGTATGAGCACCATGTTATAGCATGATAGACACAACCCCTTCCAGATCCAAATTAGAAGTGTGATGGAATATCGATGGACTTTGTGATGGGTTTAACACATATGTATTGGGGGAACAATATGATCTTGGTGTTCATTGAATGGATCACCAATTCATCCCACTTCCCATCGATTTGGAAGCAATGTCCCATAGAGAGCATGGGATGCCGCTACATGCCTGAGATTGTTTGACTCCATGGAGTGCCATTAATGACAGTCTAAGATCAAGATGCACACATTACATCCTATTTATGGAATGGATTGTAGGTGGGGTTTGGAAATCAGCTGCGCTTGATCATAACATTCCACCCATAGAGAGACGGCTAGACATAGCGGACCATTCAGGTCTTGGAGGACATGTTTTGTGCTTGGAATCTTGATTTTGGCCGTAGTTGGGAGGATCACCTACCCCTAGTGGAGTTCATGTACAAAAATAGCTACAACTACACAATCAGTATGGAAAAATTCAAGGACTTTTATGGGACACCCTGTAGGTCACCACTTTGCTAAACTAACCCCGGGGAGTGTACACTCATGGGCTCGGAGTTGGTACAAACCACTATACAGAAGATACAAGTCATCCAGGAGTAGATGAAGACTTCCCCGAGCCATTAGAATTCCTATATTGATAAGAGAATGAGGCCCTTCGAGTTCCAGGAGGGAGACAATGTTTTATTTTTGGTCTCTCCTCGATGTGGGATACTATTATTTTGTTAGGGTTGTATGTTATCTCTGAGGTTCATCGGAACTTTTCTGATACTACGTTTAATGGGTGAGGTGAACTACCGCTTGAATTTACCTCCATAGTTTGATCGAGGGAATGAATTCTTTCACATATACCAATTGAGGAAATATGTAAACGAACCTTCACACATCATTGACTTGGGTGAGCTGGACATTGATTATGGGGCGACATTCCCGGATTACTCGGTGGAGATCGAGGATCGATAGGATAGGATCTTTCATAGATGGTTGATTCCTTTGGTGTGCGTTCAGTTGTAGCATGTGAATCTATAATAGAGAACTTGGTAGTGGGAGGCTCATATTGTTTCTTAGAATCACCATTTTTTTGTTGATCCCTTATTTTTTATTCGGGGATGTAAATCCCTAAGGTGGGGACAATGTAACGTCCCAAATTTTCCATGATTATTTTGAAATATTAAATGGGATTATTTCATGACCAGGTGATGATATGGAAAATGATTCAAATATCGGGGGTTCCTAGAATAAATATTCAAACTATTTTTATGTTTATTAAAAATAGAGTGTGTGATCAGTTTTGGTATCTTTTAAAGGAGTCCATATATTTGAAATCTGAGGGCACCATTGTGTTCAGAGAAGTGGGTTTTGTATAGGGAGGACCTAACCTCAAAAAATATGGGTTGACTATGGATAATATATTTTGGAAATTTTATAAAATAATAAAAATGAACATAAAAATTTTATTTTATTTTTATTTTAATTTTCTTTGATGACACAACAATGTTGTGACCAAGTGACAAAGAAGATGTTTCCTTTCATAAATGAAATAGAATGGAAATGATGTTTCAAAGAGAAACTGTAATTATAAAAAAACATACATGTACCCTCATTTAATCAAGGGTATTGAGAAATTTTAGATTTCATTACACTAGAAAATTTCCCTGGAGCCTAAAAGTATCTATGAGGAAGGAGATGGAGCTCTCTCACCAATGACTATGAATGAAGAATTCCAATGAACAACGGACTGAGGATGTTTGTGGACAGATCTCCATCAACAACAATTTATCTTCCTTGAAAATTCTTCTTTCTTGGTAGGGGTATAATTTATTCCTGATTTCTTTCTCATTTCTAGTTACCATTAATGATCATGGACCAAACTACGAACATGTTGATCCGCAGTTAGAACCTTCTTAATAGATTATTAAAAATGTGAGATTAAAGGGGGTGAGTCTTATTAAATTTATCTTGCTCTTATTTCTTATTTCCGATAACATGAATGGACCAAGGATGACATGAACATGGGTAAGGTCTTTTCTATGTGTGTTATTGTGCTTATGTCTCTTCCATGTTCTTGCGTTCTTCATCGATGGACCCTCGCGGTCGGGACATGTTTTTATGGATGGCTATGAATGTGATTGGACCCCTAGAGTGATGTTGAGAAGATTTAGAGTCTACGATAATGAAGATGATGACACAAGGAACACATGGGTATTCTCCGTTCAAGAAATGGGACACCACAAAAACAATGGTGGAACATAGAAGAGGGACATCTGGCGGTAGTTGAGGGCGTCGCAGCCACCCAGTGGGAGGAACTCACGGCACAATAGCTGTGGGTGGTGGATAGGTACACTAGAAGGCAGTCAGCAATGGGTCAGGGCATGCGCAACATGGGGATGTGGTCCCAGTGGACCATGGAGATGGGACCCCATGTAAATAATCCTCGGATGGTCACATAGAGGATCACAACATCAAATGTAGTGGCTACCCCACATTGACGTGGAGAAAATGTGGCATCGCCTTATATGGGTGGAAAAACCTTCTGGCCTGAGTGGGGTAGGTTGAAGCCAATAGGCCATGCCAACAATGGTCTAGGCCTATTTGATTTGGGTTATACCTATAAGGTCAGACATTATGGGTTAGGGTTGGGTCAGGCAGGACCTTGGTCTGGTCAGGTCATGTCGGTCTGATCGGGTCGGATTGGGTCGGGACCCAACCGATCCCTTTTTACATAAATGCCCATAACTCTCAAACCATGTTTCTGTTTTATGAAGTATTTATGGAATTAGTAACCTTATGATGAAGTTGTCCTTTTTAGATATTGTATGTGAGATTCCGTGGAATTTAGCGTAGGACCTATTGGCTCGAGGAGGAGGTGCTCCTGGGAAGAGTGTGTTAAGGATGGAATCTTATATCTAGTTGTGACCTAAAACCTATGTGATTACATAGACTATGTGTCTTACCTAAACTATGTGTCTTATCTATACTTTTTGTCTTACTAAGGGTGAGTTAGTACTACCCTGTCACACAAGGTTGGGGGTCCTTTAGTCTTGGATGACACCTCATGTGTTACCTACAATCTGTGTGTTACAAACACTCTGTGTGTTATCTACACTCCAAGTGTTACTTACACATTGTGTGTTATCGACACACTGTGTGTTACCTAAACTATTTGTGTTACCAATTCCCCACATGTCACTACTTGAGGGTACAGTCGATTCTTATGAAAATCTTGTTTATATTCCAAGAAACTATACTTGGTGTGAGATTACACTATTGACTATATTCATTGTACATCTTAGAGGCTACAGTTCATGTAACTCATTGGTAGTCAGCATTTTGTTTTCTTTGTGGGTTAACTTTTTGGTTTGGGGTCTCTTTTGAGTATTTTTCTACTCAACCTTGTATTGGATTTTCCCATACATCTCAGGACTTGTGCAGAAAAACAATAGCTTTGATGGAGTCCTTGGGGGGTCAGATACATGTGGTTCTTCAGGATGACCTAATGGACATGGTATAGTTCATTGACATTATGATAGTTTACTATACATACCCTTTAGGTATGGTTTTCAATAGATGATATCTATGAGCTTGTACTATTCTATTTCAGTTGGGATTGTATTTTGGCCCATTTACATTTTTGTTTTTAATTTTACTCTCAGTGGTTTTCTTAATGGGTTTCATATCTATTTTATATATGTATTTAGTTTTAATACTTTTCTTGGGGATGAGTGTGTGTGTGCAGTTTTATAGGAACATGCCTCCCCTTTGTGGGAAATGCCTACTCGGTGTTAGTCACCAGCCGTTGACCTATGGGAGGCGGGTGTGGGGTGTCATGGAATAGGCTACATTGGACAGGTTGTGATAGAGTTGTATCAAAAGAAAATAAATGTATCCCATATATAGACACACATTCTCTGTTGTTCATAGGGAATGCTCTTGATTGATATTAAAAAGGTGGGAAGCATGCTATTTTCTTTAGAGGGCGCATAGTTGTACTAGTGGGTCACAAGAGGAAGTGTTGAGGGAATTCCATACACCCCCTTTGGTGGTATATATATATTTGGGATGATGTACCAGGATCTATGACATCAGTTTTGGTGGCAGGGGATTTATAAGGCAGTGGTAGAGCTTTCCCCTAGATGCCTCACTTGTCAGCAAGTGAAGGCAAAGCACTAGGTTCCAGTGGGTTTAACTCTACCCCTTGAGGTGACAGATTGTAAGTGTTATAAAATATATATAGACTTCATGATGGATTAACCATGTACTTCCATATAGCATGGTTCCATCTGGGTGATCATTGACCGACTCACCATGTCATCCCACTTCCTAGCAATTTGGGAGCAGAGTCCCATAAAGAGCTTGGAATGACTCTACATGCAGTAGATTGTTCAACTCCATAGAATCCCATTCAATAAAGTATCATATCAAGATGAATTCTTTACATTTTGGTTGTGGAAGGTATTTTAGGAGGCATTTGGGACTCATCTGGGCTAGAGCACAACTTTCCACCCACAGGTAGACGACCAGATGGTTCAGACCCTTCAGGTCCTAGAGGACATGCAACATGATGGCATACTAAATTTTGGAAGTAGTTGAGAGGATCAACATCCCCTGGTAGAGTTTTAATACAACAATATTGTAACGACCTGAAATTTTGAATAAATCTTGTTTCCTAATTTTTTGTGTTATTTTATTTTATTTTATTTTTTTATAACATTAGTATAATTAAAATGAGACCGTTGGGTTTTGACTGTTATATGACTATTGGTCAATATGACTGCTGTAAACTAAACATTTCGATTATTGTATCTAAATACAAGTAATCTTGGTTAATTAATATAGAAAGAAGATTCGATGGCCTCACCCAGTAGTCTTGGACCGATCGAAGCCCATCTAACAGAACTTGGGAAGGAGGTAGCACCACTGGGATTTGATCAGGACCAAACCCAAGCCAAACTTCATCGTGTGAATCTAGACCAAAATCGCCTTTGCAAGAAGTTCAAACTGATAGAAATTACAACTCGTGCGATGTTGGCCGAGCCTCCCTCAGATTATCTCACCTTAGCACACCTTACACTTAGTTCCTATGCCGGTGTGAGAAGGGGATATGTAAGGAGACCCTAACTACCTTGTGTAATCCTTTGTTTTAAATAAAAAATTGGGATTTCTTATTATGATGAAGTTTATGAATTTTAAATGACCGGATAAATAGTGAATGCATATTTTTGATGAATTTTAGAAATAGGATATTTTAAAAATGTTTATGTAAACCTTAAATATTTAAAAATGTGTAATGATATTCAAAAAATGGTCTTATACAATTATGTCCGGTACGAAATTTAGAGTCTAATAAGATCAACTTGATTTTTGATGAATAGTAAAGTATGAATAGTGATTACATGCTTAGGATTAGTAATGTGACCAAATTTATTAGTAATCTCACATAAAGAATGTATTAATATAATCTAGTCACCTTTACTATATAATGTGATTCAATAAAATGGTTAAATAACGGTTTCATAAATTATTAACCATGTATTAGTTTTTTCAAGTGAATAGTGTTTTTTAATTAAAAATTAAATTACAAATATTTAGAAAATTATTTTTATAAAATGGATTTCATTTTTGAAATCAGAGCATTGATATTTGGTTATTGTGAAATTTTGGGTTTTTCTGAGAAAGTTGAATTTTCAGTGAATTGTAAAAACATAGTTTTAGGGTTTCAGAATGTTTAATGACATGTGTCATGATGATTACATGAGATATTTTAAGGGATGGTAGACTAAAGGGGATGAATTATTGTATGATTTTTCCCTACTATCCAATAACATGGGCAAATACAATGGGCAAGCCCATGGTTTTGCTAAAACCACCAATGAGGTGTCCCTTGGCCATTAATGCTTTGTCCCCTCAATTTCCCTATAAATACCAAGAAATCCTCTCATCAATTCGACTCCCCACTCTCCTTCAACGATGTTCTGGTCTCATTACCTCCCAAGGAGTCCTCCCAATGTTCCCCCAAGCTCTCAAGGTCCCAACCTTTGAGTTTTAAGAGTTACATTTTATGGTAAGGGATCCGACCTCCCTCTTTCTTTTCAAGTAATCTCTTTTATGTCATTTCTTTTATGCTCCATGTTCTTATGTTAATGGATTTTCTTTTATATTCCTCTTACTTCCCTTTTCATGTTCATATAATGAGATATCACCTCTTACTCTCATTATTTCTTTTTAAGAAATTTTAAGTGGCGTCGTTAGGCTGCCGAAATTTTTTTAACGGATTTTTTCTCCCTTCTCATTTTTCAAGATCTATTTTCATGTAAAGTCTTTCAAGTTCCTTTTTATTATGTTGGGGAATGATATATATATCTATAAAACTGATCTTCATGATAATTTGATGAGAGAACCCATTTTATCTCTTCAATTCATTATTTTTAAGTTTTAATTGATGTTGTTAGGCTGCCGAATTTTTAAGTGGTTCTTTCACCCTTCTTGTTTTCAAGTTCTACTTTCATGTCATGTCTCTAAAGTTTCTTTTTATTATTTTGGGGTATGATCTCTATATCTATCATACTGATATTTTATGATCATATAATGAGATAACCCATTTTATCTCCTCAATTTAGTATTTTGATGTTTTAAGTGGTGCCGTTAGGTTGCCGAATTTTTAAGTGGTTCTTTCACCTTTCTCCTTTTTCAAAGTTCTAATTCCATGTCATGTCTTGAAAGTTCCTTTTTATAATGTTGGGGTATGATCTATATATATATCATAATGATAGTTTATGTTCATATGATGAGAGACCCTATTTTATCTCCTCAATTCATTTTTGGTTGAAGTTTATGTAACGTTGTTAGGCTACCGAATTTTCATAAGAGAAATCTTATTTTTGTCTTCCTTTCATGTTCATCATTTCATATGGTATATTTTTAAATTTCAATACCATGTTCTTAAATCCCATATATTCTTCCCCTATACTGTTTTATGGGTAATTTATGAATGTTTGACACATGTCCCCTCTCTTTTCAATGTTTTCTAAAACCTTGTAACATAGCCATTATGCTGCAGAATTTTCATCTCAAAATGTCTCTCTCTCTTTTTCAAAAGATCTTTTATTTTATTAAGTTAATACTCAATGATCTCTCTTATATATGGGTATTTACATATATACCAAAATGTTCTATTTTAAATTTTTGTATTTACATACATGAAACCCGCCTTCCCTTTCCATGGGTTTAAAGTGACATAAAGATGATGTCATTAAAGTAGTTTTTAAAACGTTATTATTATGAAATGAATCCCATTTCGTTTATGATATATGGGTTGTTTATGAAATGATTTATGATGATATATGTGGCTCACATGATAATTAAGACATTTCAATGGTGCACCTAGATAGCGCTCCAATGCATTGGGTAAAGACCTAATCTCTAGAGATGACTTTTTAGACTGATACCTTGGTGAATAACCTTCGTAATTTTTAATGACACCTTGGGGATGGACCTTGGTGAAACGAAAATATTTTCAACATTATTTGTTGTATCCACATCTTCAAGTTATGAAAAATTTTATTTTTATTAGGATATATCTCATGATTTCATTCTCATGCCTTAAAGTTCTTTTCATGACCTTATTGAAGTATCTGAAGTTCACATGTAAAATGTTTCTCTTGTTTCCCTTACTGGGCCTTATGCTCACCCTTTCTTTTGATGTATTTCTCCAGGTTGAGATGCAGTAATAAACCTAATATTAACATGAGGAGATACCTTTCAAGTGTTTAAGAAGAATGTTTTATGTTTTCAGGTTTTAAGTTCCTAGTTTCCAAGACACAAAACCTTAAAGATCCTTGGTTTTGTAAAATGTAATGAAAGTTTATGTGATAAAAATGCAGGATGCTATAGTTAGTATCAAAGGATTGTTTAGTTATTTGTGGAAATTAGGATATGAAAAATTTATGAAGAAGCCTATAAAAAACATTATATATAAGAAATCATACTGGTATTTTGGTGAGTATTGAGTAATGGGTTGCCAAGAAAATACATCCTTGTTTGGATACGAGCAAGTAGAGGTGGCTCTGGCACATATGTACATAGGGGTAAAACCTGAAAACACCGCTTTGAGCTAGACTCAAATGGGAACTGGTACACGATAATGGGTCTTGCTGCACTCTTGGTTACGACACTCCTGGGGTATATGCTTTGGTAAATTCATAAGCTTAGTATGAACCATTGTTAAAGGAACAAAGATAAAATAAAATAAAGATTCACATAAGAATATATGATCATGGATAACCTAGATGGGAACCTAGGGGATCACAAGTTAGGATATATTTTTCTTCTACAAATTATCCTTATATGCTTTAAGTTCCTTTTCCTGATTATTGGCTAAGTATTTAAGCCCCTAATTATACTTTCTCTTCTTAGTTAATGGTGGGAAATGGAAGAACATGTCCCAACAACCAATGTGATTGGAAATTCGACAATTTCCATATTAATATGACAGAGATGATTAGGGGATTAAAAGATAATTATTATTTTGGAAGATGTTCACTATTTTGGGGACCCTATATGATCGAGGTAAATATATTACTACGGTATTTTAATTGAGGAGTAAAGTTGAATTATATTTTGAACAATCGATGAATTTAAGGTGGAATTATAGTAATTTAGGTTACTTATGGTAATGATTAACCTATCTTGGGTAAAATATGTTTAGGTTAGCTACTTTTGTTATAAGATGTAAGGAGTGGTTGATGTTGTTTGGAGATGAACAATGAAGTTTATTTTGGAAGACTTTGTTATCAAATCCTTATTGTATTTGGGTTTCAATCTTAGTGTGGTTTATTTTGAGGAATTTTAAGGACCATTATTTATGGAATTGTCTATGACGAACATTGGGTAGAACCATGGAACATTGACGATTTAAAAGTAGTTTCCATTCATATGGGATTCTTTCTTTTTGAAGAGTGGTTTTACCTTAACCTTTCTATTTTTTGGATAATGTTTAAAGATAAAAGAGATAGATAGTTAATGTTTTGTGGATTAAGTGATTATATAGAAGATGATTCTTGTGATTTTGATGAGACCAAGTGTTTTTTTAATTCTCATCATTTGGAGAAAAGATTAGTTTTGGTAGAGACTTATTAAAGGATGAAACTATACTTGAAGGTAGGTATATTTTCTTATGTTTTTGTTCTATGTAGTAAATGAATTCCTCAAAATTATGAAAAGGAATGTAAAACAAAAATGTTGTTGGTTTACGTTTCCTACTAGGTAATCAATGACCGTTTACACACATCATAAGTTTGGGATTTTATTATGGTTAACTTTCTCCTAATCATGTTTTCTATCACTCTCCCTCATAACATAACCCTTTTTTCCTCCTCCATGTCCATGTTTTCCTACATGGAATCCTTGCGTGGGTTAACTCGGGTGACCTTTGTACTTCCCTTTATTTCTTTTAAAGTAATAGTTTTACTGACTCCTTTTCCGATGTGGGACATTCAATGAAATTTCAAAACACAATTTTAAAAATTGCGAGAACGCAATTTCTTAAGGGGGGAAGATTGTAACGACCCGAAATTGTGAATAAATCTTGTTTCCTAATTTTGGGTGTTATTTTATTTTATTTTTTTTGTTTGATAACATGAGTATAATTAAAATGACACCATTGGGGTTTGATTGTTATATGACCATTGGTCAATATGACCGTTGTAAACTTAACGTTTCGATTATTATCTCTAAATACAGGTAATCTTGGTTAATTAATATAGAATGAAGATTTGATGGCCTCACCGAGTAGTCTTGGACCGATCGAAGCCCATCTAACAGAACGTGGGAAGGTGGTAGCACCACTAGGATTTCTCTCTGGACCAAAACCAAGCCGAACTTCATCGTGTGAAGCTAGTGCGAAATCGCCTTTGCGAGAAGTTCAAACTGATAGAAATTACTACTCGGGCGATGTTGGCCGACCCTCCCTCGGATTCTCTCACCTTAGCACACCTTACACTTAGGTCATATGCTGGTGTGATAAGGGGCTATTTAAGGAGACCGTAACTGCCTTGTGTAATCCTTTGCTTTAAATAAAAAATTGGAATTTCTTCTTATGATGAAGTTTATGAATTTTCAAATGACCGGATAAATAGAGTATGCATATTTTTGATGAATTTTAGAAAAAGGATATTTTAAAAATGTTTATGTAAACCTTAAATAATTAGAAACGTTTAATTATATTCAAAAAATGGTCTTCTACAATTATGTCCAGTACGAAATTTAGAGTCTAATAAGATCAACTTGATTTCTGATGAATAGTAAATTATGAATAGTTATTTTATTCTTAATATTATTAATGTGACCAAATGGATTAGTAATCTCACTCAAAGAAAGTATTAATATAATCTAGGCACCTTGATTAAGTAATGTGATTCAATAAAATGGTTAAATCGCGCTTTCATAAATTATTATTCCAGTATTAGTTTTTTCAGGTGAATAGTGTTTTAATTAAAAATTAAATTAAAAATATTTAGAAAATTATTTTTATAAAATGGATTTCATTTTTGAAATCAGAGAATTGATATTTGGTTAATGTGAAATTTTGGGTTTTTTCTGAGAAAGTTGAATTTTCAGTGAATAGTAAAAATACAGTTTTAGGGTTTCAGTAAGTTTAATAACATCATAACTATGTCATGATGATTCCATGAGATTTTTTAAGGGATGGTCGACTAAAGGGGATGAATTATTGTATGAGGTGTCCCAAGTGGCCAATACCATGGGTAAATACCATTGGAAATCCCATGGTTTTTCCAAAACCACCAATGACGTGTCCTTTGGCCATTAATGCCTTGTCCCCTCACTTTCTATATAAATACCAATAAATCCTCTCATACATCCGACTCCCCACTCTCCCCCATAGAATTTATGGTCACACTACCTTACAAGGAGTCCTCCCAAGGTTCCCCCAGGCCTTGAAGGTCCCAACGATTGAGTTTTAAGAGTTACATTTTAAGGTAAGGGATCTGACCTCTCTCTTTCTTTTCAAGTAATCTCTTTTATGTAATTTATTTTATGCTACATGGTATTATGTTAAAGTATGTTATTTTATATTCCTCTTACTGAAATTTTCATGTTAATATAATGAGATATCCCCTCTTACTCTCCTTATTTCGTTTTATGAAGTTTTAAGTGGCATTGTTAGGCTGCTGAAATTTTTGTAACGGATTTTTTCTCCCTTCTCAATTTTCAAGATCTATTTTCATGTAAAGTCTTTCAAGTTCATTTTTTGTATGCAGGGTTATTATCTAAATATCTATCATACTGATAATTTATGATCATTAGATGAAATAACCCATTTGATCTCTTCAATTCAGTATTTTGAAGTTTTAAGTGGCGATCTTAGGCTGCCGAATTTTAAAGTGGTTCTTTCACCCTTCTTGTTTTCATGTTCTACTTTCATGTCAAGTATTTAAAGTTTATTTTTATTATGTTGGGGTATGATCTCAATATCTATAATACTTATCTTTTATTATCATATGATGAGAGACCCAATTTGATCTCTTCAATTCAATGTTTTTATGTTTTAAGTGGCCCCGTTAGGCTGCCGAATTTTTAAGAGGTTCTTTCGCCTCTCTCCTTTTTCAAAGTTATAATTCCCTGTAATGTATTGAAAGTTCCTTTTTATTATGATGGGGTATGATCTCTATATCTATCATACTGATCTTTTATGTTCATATGATGAGAGACCCTATTTGATCTCATCAATTCATTTTTGGTTGAAGTTTATGTAACGTCGTTAGGCTGCTAAATTTTCATAAGAGAAATCTTATTTCCGTCTTCCTTTAATGTTATTCATTTCATATGGTATATTTTTGAATTTCATTACTATGTTCATAAATCCCTTATATTCTTCCCCTATACTGATTTATGGGTCATTTATGAATTTTTGACCCATGTACCCTCTCTTTTCAATGTTTTCTAAAACCCTATAACATAGCCGTTATGCTGCAGAATTTTCATCTCAAAATGCCTCTCTCTCTTTTTCTAAAGTTCTTTTATTTTATTATGTGAATACTCAAAGCCTTATCTTCTATATGGGTATTCACATATATACCAAAATGTTATATTTTAAATTCTGGGATTTACATACATGAAACCCGCGTTCCCTTTCTGTGGGTTTAAAGTGACATAAAGATCATGTCTTTAAAGCAGTTTTTAAACCGTTATGATTATGAAATGAAACCCATTTCTTTTATACTATATGGGTTGTTTATGAAATGATTTATGATGATATATGTGGCTCACATGATAATAAATACATGTCAAGGTTTTGCCCAGATAGCGCTCCAATGCATTGGGTAAAGACTTAATCTCTAGAGATGACCTTTTAGACTGATACCTTGGTGAATAACGTTGGTAATTTTTAATGACACCTAGGGGATGGACCATGGTGAAAGAAAATGATTGTCAACATTAAATGTTGTAGCCACATATTCAAGTTATGAGAAATGTTATTTTTATTATGATATATCTCATGATTTCATTCTCATGCCTTAAAGTTCTTTTCATGACTTTATTAAAGTATCTCATGTTCACATGTAAAATGTTTCTCTTGTTACCCTTATTGGGACTTCTACTCACCCTTTCATTTAATGTATTTCCCCAGGTTAATATGCAGTAATGAACATAGGATGAACATTAGAGGAACCCTTTCATGTTTTTAAGAATAATGTTTTATGTTTTCATGTTTTAATTTCCTGGTTTCCAAGGCACTAAACCTTAAAGATCCCCGGTTTTGTAAAATGTAATGAAAGTTTATGTGATAAAAAGGCAGGATGCTATAAATTTCTTCCACTACACCATTGGTATGGCACCATTCATAGAATTTTATGGGCAACCTTGCAGGTCAGAACATTGATGTACAGACCCCAGAGAGTCAGCACTAATGGTCCCAGACCTGGTACATGCCAATATGGAGAATGTGTAAGTCATCCAGGAGAGGATGAAGATTGAAGAGAGACATTAAAAGTCTTATGATGACAGGACACTGAGTCTCTTTGTGTTTGAAGAGGTAGATCATGTGTTCTTTTGTGTCTCTAATCGACGTGGGGTACATATATTTGGATGGTGCGACAAGTTATTTCTGAGGTTCATCAGATCATTTCTGATACTGTGTTGAGTGGGCGAGGTGGCATACCGCTTGGATCTACCTCCATAGTTAGAGCAGGTTCATGAATTATTTAACATATCCAAGTTACAAAAATATATACATGTCCCTTCACACATCATTGACTGGGGTGAGTTGGCATTGACGATGGCGCAACATTCAAGGGGTACCCGATGGAGATTGAGGATCGACATGAGAGGATCTTTCATGAACAGTTGATTACTCTAGTACAAGTTTGTCGGAAGTGTGAGAATATCCATGATTTCACTTGGGAGTGAGAGTCTCAGTATTCCCATTTGTTTTTTAGCCCTCGTTTTGGATTTTTGGGATGTAAATCCCTATGGAGGGGAGAATGTAATGTCCAAGATTTTTCAATGTAATTTTTTTTAAAATTATATGGTATTATTTCATTACTAGGAACTAAGACGACATGTGGTTCTAAGGCTCAGGGTTCCCAGAATAAATGGTTGAACTATTTTTTATGTTTATTAAAAATAGCGCATGTGATCAATTTTAGTAACTTTTAAACAATGGATTAGATTTTAAATATGAGGGCATCGTTGTGTTCAGAGTAGTTTGTTTTTCTTAGGAAGGACCTAACTTCAATCAACGCGGGTCAACTACGAACGTTTTAAAGAAGAATAAAGATAAACATAAAATGATTATTTTATTTTTCTTTTAACATTTTTTGACGATGCAATAATGCTGCAACCCAGTGACAAAGTAGTTGTTTCCTTTCATAAATTAAATAGTGTGTTGATGTTGTTTTTATGTGAAATAGTAATCCTGAAGCACATTAACACGTTTCCTACTATAATCAGGGGAAAGTAAAATCATTATAATTGATAGTTGTTGAGAATTTTTGTGGATTCTGAATGTCTCCTTGAGGAAGGGGAAAGAAGCTCTCTCACTGGCAATGACGAACGATGAACACAAACAAACGAAGAATCGTGGATTTACATGGAAATATTTCCATCAACAATAGTTTCTCCCCTCCGAATTATCCTTTTTCCAGGTAGGGGGTTTATTTTCATCATGATTTATTTCCCCGTTACTGTTTCCAATGATGAATGCGGACCAGCCCATGAACATATTGATCAGTAGATCGATCATTCTTGAGGGGTGGTTAAAATGTAGGATTTAAAGGGGACAAATATTAGTAAATATTCATGTGTTCCTCATTCATATTTTCCACTGAAATGAATTGACCAAGGCTGACACGAAAAAGGCCATGGTCCATTATAAGGGTGTTCTTGTCATTATTTCTCTTCCTAGTTCTTGTGTTTTTCATCATTAGACCCTCATGGTCATGGTGTGTTTTTCTGGGTGGTTCTGAAAGTGATCAGATCCTTGGAGTGATGGGGAAAAGATTTGGAGTCCATTATAGTGATGATGGTGAGTGAAGGATCATTCAGGTATTCCTGGTTCAAGAAGTGGTCCCCCCAAGATGATGGTGGAGGCCCCTAGAAGAGAGATCACTGGTGATGGCACTAGTGGAGGAGCACGGTGGCGCAACCACCAGGCAGGAGGAACCCGCGACATGATGGTTGCGGGTAGTGGACTTCAAGGAACACAACCAGGGTCACATCACATCGATGATGGTCTACAATATTGCAGGACCATGGAAACTAAACCCTCTTTCCATGTCTATAGGGTGGTCATGCAGCAGACCACCATATTAAATGTGGTTGTCACCCCATGTTGATAGGGAGTGGATGCGGCAGCCGCTGCGTCATGGAATAGGAATCATCCCACTTTAGCTGGCCCGACTAGAGGTGGTGGGCTGGAACGGCTGCGAATCTGGCCCAACCAAGGTGAGTCATGTTAGGCATGACCTATGTCAGGTCGGTCCGATTGGGTCGGACATGAACTGCACCCAACCAGTCCCTTTTTAAATAAATGTCCAAAACTCTCAAACTTTGTGTCTGTTTGACAAGCTGTTTGCAGAGTTGGGACCCTTGTATAGGGGTGGTCCTTTTGAGATAATATAAGTGAAATATTGTGGTAGTTGGTTTATGTACTATTGGCTCGAGGAGGAGGTTCTCCCAGAATGAGAATTATAAGGATGTAGTATTGTGATTGGATGTGACCTACAAGCTATGTGATTACCTAGACTGTGTGTCTTGACTAGACATCATGTCTTACCTAGACTAGTTCTCTTATCTATACATTGTTTATTACCAAATTTGATGTGGTACTTCCCTATCCTAAAAGGGAGCAATCTTCTAGTATTTGACGACACTCCGTGTGTTACCAACACGCTTTCTGTTACCAATAATTTCTATGTTACCTACACTCCATGTGTTACCTACACTCTATCTATTACCCAAAATCTGTGTGTTACCTATACTCATTGTGTTACCAATGATCCATGTGTTACTACTTAATGGTACTTTGTATTATTATGAAGATTCTATTTATGTACCATAAACCTATACATGGTGTGAGAGGACATTAGTGACTCTCTTGATTGTTCTTTTTAGATTCTACAGTCCTTGTACCTATTTTGTATTATTCCTTATGTATATATTTGTTATCTTATTTGTGATACACATTATTTTATTCTCTATGGTTTATTTTTTGTAATTCCTTTCTGGTTTGGGATCCCTACTGAGTATTGTTTTACTCACCCCTATAAGGGATTTTCTAAAATGTGTCGTGTCTTTTGCAGACATTTGACAACATTGATAGAGTCCTTAGCAGGATAAAGATAGGGGTGCTTTAGGGTCACCTGAAAAATGTGGTATGTTTTAGAGACATTCAGAAAAGTTATTGTACCTACCCTTCAGGTAGGGTTTTCTATAGATGAGATCCAGGATCATGTAATTTTCCTTTCTAGATGGGCTTATATTCTAGCCCGTTCACTTTTCAGTTTGTATTATTACTATCATTGGTTGTCTTAGTGGGTTTCATATCTTCTTACTTAGTGTTTTTAGTTTCATTACATTTCTTGGGGACTGGAGCATGTGTGAAAGTTTATATGAAAGTGCCTCCCCTTTGGGGGATACACTTACTCGGAACTGTTCACCAGCCCCTTGACAAAATGAGGCATGCTTGGGGTAGTCATGAAACATGGCCTGGGGGATGATTTGTGACATCCTCGATGCGAAAGGGGTTTAATTCCCATGTGCAACCTCAATTTAAAAAAATATTTCTTCAATAAAGATTTTTTTTGAAATTGAAAGCAACTTGTTTCGATGTATCGACATACCCCATCTTCAATTCATGATTTTTCACCTTCACTTTGATAAAATGATATTTGATATCAATATGTTTTGAAAGAGAATGTTAAACTGGATTCCTAGTGATATTTATTTTACTTTGATTATTACAACCCAATATCAAGGGTAACTTTACTTCAATAAGTAAGTCTTTTAATTGAGTTATCATCCACATAAGTTGAGTAGTGGTTTGATTTGTAGTAGTATACTCAACATTTACCATAATAAGAGTTACTGAATTATATTCCTTTGAATTCCAACTAACATAATTCTTTCCCAGAGAGAATACTCCACCAGATGTAGAGATTATGTCTTTGACATTTACCGCGCTATCAACATCCAATTACCCCAACAAATCATTACTTTATGAGCTGTCATACTTGATTTTGAAATCTGTTATGCCTTCAATGTATCTAAGAATGATTTTTAAAGTAAGTAAATATGATTCTTAAGAAGCAATTTTAAATCAAGAACATAAATTAACAACATTAAAATTGTTGGTTCTTGAGGTATTAAAATATAAAAAACCTCCAATCTTCTTCTGAAATTCATTCCGATCAACTAATTTTTATTATAAATTTTTTTCAAATTTTTTCCCATATAAATAAATGTGTTAATAGTATATGATTTTTTCAGGCAAATCCTCTTAATAAGTTCCTTAGAATAATTTTATTGAGAAATAAAAATGTTTTTTCCTTTTTAAAAATTTATAACCCATGAAATTATTTCATTTATCCCAGCATAGACATCTCAAGAACCATTTTCATTACTTCAAAAAATCTTCATGACATCTTTTATCATTTCCATCAAAGATAATATCATTATCCAAAACAATTATGATGAGGTAATACAATTTTCTTTCTATGATATAAATATTACAATCAAATCAACCTTTTTTGAAACACATCTTTTTTATGCAAGTATCAAATTTGGAATACCATGTTCTCAGAGCTTTTTTATCCTATACAAGGCCTTCATTAATCTTTATACTTAAATTTAATATTACCCAGCAACTCATTCAAAAAGTTGTTCAATATAGGCCTCTTGATCAAGATCACTATTCAATAATGCATATTTAACATTCATTTGAATGATCATGTAACCTCATTGTGTGGTAACAGATAGAAAAGTTATGATTTTTTTTAATCTTATAACCAGAGTGAATGTTTCAAAAAAACCAATACCTTCAATTTGTGAACACCCTTCTAACTCTAATCTTGCTTTGTTTTGTATTACTTAACCTTCTTCATTAAGATTATTCATAAAACCAATTTTGTACTAATAATGTTTTTGTTTTTTGGTTTGGGTAAGACTTCCCATGTATTGTTTTTTTCAATATGATTCATCTCTTAATTCATAGAATGAACCCATTATAGATAATCAAAATCTTATTTCACACCATTCATATCCATTTTTGAATACAAAAAAGTGTGTGAAATAGTATTTATTGATCTTATTTTTTGAACCTTTTGATTTTCATCTCTAGTGATATTCTAATCATCCAATGGTTTTCTCATCCTATGATGAGATTTTTGAGTTTCTTCCTCATTACTGGTAATATATGAGTCTCATTCATCTCTTTGAATAGGATTATAATTGTATATATCCTTATCATAATTTTTATCAAACCATTCCTTCTCAAATTTTGTATCTGTATGGATATGTTTATATTCTTCTACCTTTTAAATTACATTCACATCAACATAATCAACAATTATTCCTATTTATTTGTATAAAAAATTATTATCATCTTTTTCAGAGCATAGACAAAAAATATTTTGTCATCACCTTTCTTCTAAAACTTTTATTAGTTTACACCTTTCTTTTTATAATACATGGACTCCCAAAAACTGTTATGTGTTTCAAACTTTGAGTTTCCCATAAAAAATTCATATGGAGTGATATCTGAATTAGGTCTATAGAAACAATAGTTTGGAATATAATCACATTGCTTAGGGATTTACTCCAATAGTAATGAGAAATATCATGTTCACGTAACATTGTTATCCCCATTTCCTCAAAACATATATTATTTCGTTTAGTAGTCCAATTTTGTTGAGAAGTATATAGAGAAATATACTCATTAAAAACTAAATTCATCTCATGATCAATTTCATATTCATAATGTTGAATTCACTACAATTGTATGTTCTCAACTTTTTCACCAAATACTCACATTCATTCTCATCTTTTCTATTGAAAATTTTAAACAATTTCAAAGCATATTACTTATTTTTCATATAAAGAACACAATTAATTAATGTAAAAAAATCAAATAATGTTATAAACTAATTATATACATTTTTTTAATGTTTTCTCATTTTAAAAAAAAATCAGAATGAATCAACTCCATCATTTTTTTTTGAACAAATCTCAACTATCTTATTTATCGAGTTTGTAATCTTTCCTTTCTAGAAAATTGTGTAACACAAGTATCTTCTTCATAGAAAATTAGAAATATCTAAGAAAATATATCACTTTGAAAATATTATCATGTTTCATTGACACATGTGTCCTATCCTTTTATGCTACAATTTATTCACTTAATATATAATCAACTAACAAGTGTTTTGTATTTCATCAACCTGAAACAAATTCCTTATTATACGTTAGTCTATTGAAACTATCTTTCCATCTTCTTTATTTTTCAAAAAAAAAATAAATATTTTATGAAGATAAATTTGTTACCCTCTTCACATAATTTTGAAAAACATAGAAAATTGTTTTTCTTCCCATCAACATACAAGTATTTCTTGGATTTCATCTTTTCTTTTCTTATGATGGATAATCCAACACCTTTGATTCTTAGAGACTAATTATTGAAAAACTTCATCATTCCTTCTTTAAAATAATTCAAATTCATTAAAAACATAAAATATCTTTTCTTTTGAAAATAACATCAACTTTAAAAAATTTAAAGACATTATCCTTTTGTAGCTTTCACAGCGGTTTCAACAACAAGAGATTTTTTTCATCCTTTACATTCATCTCCTTCAGCTTTTAAAACTTGTTAAGAATGTTTTAAAATGATGGTAAAAACACAAGAAACCCTTTTTCAAGGTTTCCAGCATGTTCACGTATTTCAAAAATAGTTTCAAAAGGTTGGAACCTATTTCCATTTCTTTCTCCAACCTTCTTGGGTTTCTTAAAAATAATCTTCTCATACTACTTCTTTTGAAATAATTTTCTCCCATAAAAACATTTCCTTCCATAAAATATGGAATAATAGCAATTTTTTTAGTTGAACAATCACATTTTTTCTATATGTGTGAATCCCCCACAATACTATTATTATCAATAGAATGAGTGTTTGCCTCTAAAACTTCCATACTGCCTCGAATTGCGAATACGTTTCATGGAATCCTTTTTGTCTTTCTTTTCTGAGCCCCCTACCTTTCGGTTATCAATCCGAATATTATTTTTCTTTTCATACTTATACTAATTATAATTATAGGAATTTTTTTTGGATTTATTAAATTTTATTTTTTTTGTATTTATGGTATTTTGTATATTTTGAATTTTCAACATTGATTGTCTTGTCCCGTTACATAAAATTCCAAGAGTTCTTCTTTTCAAAATAAATTCCTTACTTCTTCTAAATAATTAATTGTAAATTATGATTATTCTTATCAGGTTTCTACTTTTAATAACTCACACCAACTTCTAAGATATAGTTTCTGAAACTTGTATATCACTGTTCAACATTATAATGATTTTGATGGATAAGATCCAACTCTTTTTCTTTTTTCCTTCAGATTCACCTCCAGATCCAAATTACAATTATTTTGTTCCCCATTAGATTTATTCAATTCATAATTTTATATCACATGGTTCACATTCTCATTAGAAAAAAAATATTTATTTTTTGTCTAGGAACATTCATCTTCCATTTTTTGTTTTTCTTTTCAAGTCTTATAATATTTCATATACATTCTATTAACACATTTTTTCAAATGATATTAAAGTTGAGTTTATTCTTTTTTAACTACTTCTTCTGAGTTCTTCATCATTCACTACTGCAATAATAGTATTATCAATACCATACTCAACATATTTTTTGGATTCAACATCACTACCTTCTTCATCATCATCTTTTGAAAAAGAAAATTATTCTTATAGATTTGAATAATTTTATATCCTTCCCAACAGAATAAAATTTTCCTTTATCTCCCTATTTATTTTACAATATTTTGGCATAATTTCTTCTTCATCACTATAATATTCTTTCTCTCTTTGATTATAATTAGCCAAAAAATGTTCAATAGATCCACATTCAAAAAATTTCAAGGGAATTTTCCCTTTGTATTTCCATGTACCTATTTTCACATTTTTAGAAAACAAGGATAAAATAGAATAAAAAATTTAACATTCCTCATTTTCATAATCAGATTCACCAACTTCGCCTTTAATAATAATCTTCTTGTAATTTTCTTTATTAACAATCGTGAAATACATTTCTCTGTCAAATATTTATTTTCTTCTCATAGATTTATCCCTTATCATTTCATATGTAATGAGAGTTATATGAAAATAATTTAGAGATAATGATTTAGGTTCTCTGTCTTTTATTGAAGATGATCTAACATCAAACTTACTAGAAATGATTATCAAAAACATTTTAACAACTTTAAAATCATCTAACTTTTATCCAGGTCCTTTGATAGTGCTAAAAAGTTTATTTACCATGGTAAATAAGTCCCCAAATTATTCATATTCCCTCATCTTCAAATCATCATACGCTTATATCATGATTTGTAATTTTTCCTTCTTCAATTTTGTATTTCATTTATATATGTTTTTCAATTTATCCCATATATCTTTGAATATGGAAATACCTTTTACCCTTATGAATTCACTTTCAGATAGTGAAGATAATAAAGCATTCTTGGTCCTTCCCTCATTCTCCATATTCTTCTTATCAACAGATGTAAGAGTAACATTATAGTCTATAAAAGGGAATCTGTCTGTTGTAGCTTCATGAACATCATATCCAATATAAATGAGATAATGAAACATTCTATATTTCCTTATATGATAATAATTTCCATCGAAAACTAGAGTACCTTTACTGTTCACATAATTCAAATTATCCATCATCAAAGATTAAAATAAGGGAAACTTTGGCCATGATAACAATTGTATGTTCCCATGTACGATAGATTTATATTTGAGTGGGGGGGTGAGTCAGTTATAAAAATTATTTTACGTTTCCTTTTTTTAACAACATTTGCTTTCTCGTAAGGGTTTATTGCCATGCTGAAAACCAAATCAAAAACACATTCACAGGAAAACAATTATTTTCAAGGTTTGCTATTAAATAAGAATTGATATATCCAACATATGGTTTGGAAATGATCCAATGACACACAGTCCTTTAGAAAACAATAATGCGTAGTATATACCCTTATACTCGTGTATCACTATGTAAACAATCCAATAGTCTGTACACACCCTCTAGCACAATTAGGGTAAAAAAATGTATATTTAACAACACAGGTTACCTATGATTCTTTTTTAATTTCCAAATATTTATTCTTTTTAAAACATTTTTTCAATTTATTACCCATAAGTGTGTAATAAATGAAATTACATTGGTATATAATTCAATATTATTCTCCCAATATGATTCTGAAATTCTGATTCTTCCATCAGATTGACCAATATGAAAATATATCACTTCCAAAATACTATTGATTCAATTCAAAACACCTTCATCCTCAGTCCAAAAATCACAATACGGAAATCCTGATATGATTATCTATCCCAATATGATGACAAGATGGATATGATGACAAATTTAATTTGATAAAAAAACAACATATGATGTTCAGTTGAATACATTTCAATGTTTTCTCTTCTCCTTTCAATTATTTCAATCGAAACTTATTGAAGACAACTCAATACAAAAACTTATATCTCTAACTTACACTTGAGAGCTTCTCTCTCTACTACCATGAATAGTACTTCATTCTCAGAATATCTAAATGTATGTTGTACTTGTTTCCTTTTATAGGTGACCCCAGAGTGGTATTGGTAAAAATATGAAATTGTTTCCTGCTCATCCAAATCCTTAGAATTTGCATGATGCCTTGAATTTTGGGTGCATTTCTGACTTTGTTGATGCATATTGATTCTTCTCAAATCTTCTCCCTGGAATTAACTCTTCCTCATACTTTCTTTTCTAGCATTAGTCTTGATCCAATTTCCCATTCCAATTACCTCAATCCAATTTCTTCATTATTATGATCTGTAACAATTGAATATAAATGTATCAAGAAATAGATTGCTTTCGTCTTTTTTCCCAAAATCCTTTCTGATTCTTCATTACGATACTCTGTACCAATTATCTAATCAAAATATATTATTTGAAATTCATGATCCTTTTTAACAACACATCCAAATATTTCTTTTATCTACTCTCTTGATCCACTTGAATGAAGTAATTCAATCACATAATCTTATTCTTCTCTTCAGAAGGATGAATCTGCTTCAATTGTGATAAAATAGATCTTGACGCAATTGAAAAAAAGAAAAATTTAAAAATAGATAAAATTTTATATTTCTCTTCTAAATAAGATAACTTTCTCATCTCCCGAACAAAAAAACGTCTTGAGGTAAATAAAATGAAATACTGAATTTGATGGACTAGATTCAGTAGAATCAACTTTAGAAAATTCCTTCAATCACAAAATTTGGATTGTATCATGACTTCCTTTATGAGAGTGAATACATTTGAGAATAGCTTCAACATCATCAGTCTTACATTGGACTATACTTCCCAGGACGTTAAACTCTATATCTCATTCCAACTCATCCAAAATATGATTATCCTGAACTAAATTATCTTGAATTTGATAAACATTATTATGATCACCATTATTATGAAAAAGATGAATACGAAATCCATCACCTCTTTCCACTTTCCATTTAGATCTCATTAGTTCGAATATTATTGGCCGCATATCAATCAATCACCATTTCATTCATCAAATTATCATCACATGTTTTCAAAATACTTGTGATTTATGAGAAGCCCTTGATCAGTAATGAATCGTCACATTTTAAATCATAGTCATGTAGACTCATATTCTTTACTATTACCATCACTTATTTTATAACAATTCTAGACTGAATACAATGACGATTTAATTCCAACAAGATTCTTTCTCAATATGAACAACCTTTTCATTAATTATGATTCTAATTTATTGAATATGATGGTCTGCCAAATTTTCATCAAATACAATGTGAGGTTATTCTCATTTGATATAAAAATTTTATTGACAACAAATGAGAACATCTAACTACAATCACCTTTATATTTTATTGGTCCTATAATATTCGTAAATTTAATTATTGTTTAAATGTTTTATTTTATTTTTACAATTATTTTGTCTTGAATTATTCAGTTAATTATTTTCCTAGTCAAAATAACATTTGTGTGAAGTTTATAACTCCTAAAAAAGGATTTTCATTAATTGTGACTCGCATCAAAATTATGGTATGCTTTGTTGTTTCTTGGTCCATATATAGGAAGGTATTAGCTGGGTTATGCCTCCAAGTGAGCAATAGGATGATGTATATAAATGGTTAACACACCTTTCAAAAGTGAGGTATTGTTCTAGATAACACCATTCTTAAATCTGAGTTAATGGAATGTGGGGGTGGGGTGGGGTAAAGAGTATATATAGGATTATTTGATCCTAAATACTATAAAAATCATGTGTTAATTTATTTATATTATCATTGCATTTTATTTTTTAACACTTCAGTGCATTATTCTTATCACGCATTCTTATTTTCTCTTACCCACATGAAAGAATGAATTCTAATATATTAATTTTTTTATAATTAAAAAAAGGAATATTCACCCTTCCTATTAGCCATATTTTAATCTCAATTAGTCCAATAGATAGAGTGAGAGAGGGATTGTTCTCAAATATCCTTATCATCTACATCTTGGATGTTGTGGCTGCCCTTGAAACTGAAAACATTTTATGGATATTAGTCACAATACTGAAATTAGGTAGTGGTGTATATGAAATAATAAAAATGTATCAGACACTCAAACACACACAAACCCAACATAATGGTCTATATCCAAACACAACCCACTACATCCACTACTCACAATAACATTTCTATCACCGTGTAATAACAATTTCTTCCTCCTCAAGACTCACATTAATGAATCACCACATTGTATAATAATCACACAACAAAAAAACAACCAAAATTCATATCTACATTTTTTTATTCATAAAAAATGACACATTTTTTATTTATTAAAAATTTTCATTCATTATCCACATCAATTGAAATTACTACACTTCTACTTTTATACCATTATATTTCAATTACAACATAATAATTGCATAACTATGATTCACCACATTTACGACTTAATTATTTAATTTATCGCACTCCCAACCTACTTTAATTTAATTATATAATTTATTTATTAGTATTTCATATCCCCTTCAACACTAACAATAACGAAATAAACCTATTCAAACTACCAAAATAAAAAACACATCAACATCTTTTCTATATCTCAAAACAAACAACAACATACTAAACCCCATATGCGACAAAATGATGAATACACCATAATAAATACCAATATTATATATAAACATATGCTCAATAGAAAAAATAAAAAAAAAATTATAAAAACATAAAATAAATAATCATTTTCCTCATACTTCATGATTCACCATTTATTTATTAATTTATACTTTATATAAAAATAATAAACAATAATTAAATATTTTGACATAATTATTTAAATTAATACTTTTTAATTTATTTAACTACCTAAACAAGATAAAAATAAAACAAATTTACAAGAACACAACAACCCACTTAACAAAAAACCAAAGAGTAACGTCAAGGAAAGAAGAAAGAAAAGTGTATAAAACATGCTCATATATCATCCATTTTAATTTCCACTCAATTATGATATTCATTAGTAAAATTTCAGCACATTACCTAAATAAAAACAAATCATGATTGATATACATTATTATTGAATGAAAATACAAGAATCTAAAATCCCATAACTCAAATAAATATTCACCAACAAACCCTAAGTGATGATAAAGAAACCAATAATAAACACAAATTGTATCATAGAAATCCTATATAACCTAATAAAAATTTATCCTCCAACATGAATTCTACCAAGCCCCATAAAAACTAAACAATATCCATTTTTATAGACCCCTTGATAAAGAAGAACAAGAATAAATGAGAGAATGGAAAAAATAATGTAACAATGGATTTC
Organism: Viscum album; assembly: GCA_963277665.1. Classification (NCBI taxonomy): domain Eukaryota; kingdom Viridiplantae; phylum Streptophyta; class Magnoliopsida; order Santalales; family Viscaceae; genus Viscum; species Viscum album. The sequence continues at coordinate 1,073,278,750 of OY728164.1, forward strand.
ATAACCATTAACACATAAAACCAATGGTTTAAAGGATAACAGATGATATTAATTATCACCAAAATTGATTTAATATAATTTGTATGGTTTGACAGAGTGTAAATGAATTAAAACAATGGAGGGGTATACAATAAATATATAATAAAAATTTGACGGACTCTACTATGATGTATTGAGACTACAAAATTTCATGGTTTTTCTTAGTCAACAAAGATAAACAATCTACATCTCTAAAAATTGATACCCATCCTTAAATTTACCATTTCATTTAATTATATTGAACAATCTGTTGTCCATGACCATGAAATAACCCTCCATACCATTAATATTTTCATCTAATCATAGTAATCCTCCATGTCAATATTATGATATGAATCTCATCAAACCACACCATAATCCTCCATCCCCAAAAAAATGATTGTCACCACCTTCTCTATTTTAGAAATAGAGTACATAGAAAATATACCTAAACTTCAACCACAACTTTACTATAGTTTAAAAAAATGACATAAAATTCTTCTAGAATGTATAGAACCGACTCTAAACTTTGCTTCACTAATCAATGTCCAAATACCATGTATGTAGTTGAACAATGACCACCCATGGAAAAAAGATGAAATAATTAAGTCCCAACCATTTCATCGTTACCGAAAAATGTTGAAAAACATCTCACTACTTTCAAACCACTTCTAAATTCACTTTCACTACCTGTAATGCCATAACACCACAAAATTACGGTCCAAAACAATTTGGTCCTTTATATAAAATACCTCTTATATATCTATCATCCTCAATAATAAGAAAAAGCCTATGAATAAATACAAGAAACATGATAAACAAAACAGCTCATAAGATGGTTCTAAAACTACAATCTCACCATTGAAAAAGACGAAATTTAACAAAAGAGAGGAAAAATAAATATCTAATCATATCAACATTAACCCAAATCTCAATACCTATAATATTTAAAAAAAATAAAATATCATCAAATACTATGAATGTATCTTTGGGTATCTCCCCCATGTAAATTTCTCCATGATATAATATATCTACATGACACACACAAATAGAACAACACATCACCATAACATTTTTCCCTGATAGTATAAAATCTAAATAGACAGATTCACAAATGGTGCATCCACGTCAATATATAAATATCCCCAATACATAAGATGAGGGTATTGCATAAGATATATATGAGTCGTCAACACATAGAAAATATCATGATTTAAATTTATATAAATGGGAGTATGTAATTAATTAACCACTTCTCCCACATGTTCCAACTGCTAAAAAGGTTTGTCAAATTGAGGATAAATCTTACCACCTCTACTAAAACTAATCTCTCATCAATGTGGTTTAAATTTAATGAATACATGATCATTCAATAAAAACTTTAGAGGCATAATTCTATAATAAGTTTTATATTTATGATGGACCTATGTAGTATTCCTCAAAAAAAAGATCAACTACACTTTTTTTATCATAATCCACATCAAATCTATTCTATGAATCGATGAATCCCCTACCTTGGACCAACATGATGTAAAAAATAAAAGTGAGTCATGATAATGGATGATTAATAATTATTATTATATTAAAACTCAATGAAATACAAATTATTTACCTCAGAATATCCAAAACTAAGAACACTTGCATGTAACATGTCTTTTATTATCTCAATCTGCTTCACTATCTGACCATCAATTTAAAGGTGAAAATCACTACAAATGTATAAACGAGAGTAAGAAATTAGGCTGAAAAATATTCCATATACTCATGGTAAATATATTATATTTAATATAGTTTATCATATTTATAATACCTTGAATCCATACCACCTTATCCATATAAAACATCTCAATAATATCTGCTTCACTCGACCCCTTGATCACAATGAAATGAGCCAATGTTTGTTAATTGATTCACAATAACTAAGATTTAATCACATCCACATGCTTCTTTGGAATCAATGGTAATAAAATCAATAAATATATCTCCCTATTTTAATTTAGGATCATATAATGTATGTATAAAACCAACATTAACTATATGATAGGATTTCACCCTCTTATGGACTAAACATCAAGACATGAACTCATCCACCAACCTCTTTAGCCCCTACCACCAAAATAAACTCCTATTTGAATAATTAATCATTCATATAATCGGATTCATTAATAAAGGTAAGATATAAAAATAATATATAGACACAAATTCCATTTCCAATAGAAAAAAGAGCTTCCCTTAAAACAATAATCGATATTAATCATTCATCGTCCCTCCCTTGGGTGTATCTCTATATAAAACATGATCTATGCCACCTATACCATTGGATATCTTAGTTAGGACTCCACTAACATCTATATCTAGAAATAATGAGTAGTCATATAATACATGAAAACTCTACCATCTAATCCATCCATATCTAATGAAATTTTTAACCTCCTTCATCATCCTCCACACATCACCATCCTCTCAACTAACATCTCCACATGAAATATTTATCACCACACGAACTACCAAATTTATTTTCCCTATAGGGAAGAGATCTAAATTTCATAATCATACAGGAAATATATCCATATTCATTGTTAAAAATTGATATCCTATTGAGAGAATATATATTATAGGAATTTTTTATCTATGAAGAATATAATGATTATTTTGATAAGAACATGCTAACATAACTTTAGGGAAAACACCATTGTTATAATCTTTAGATGGGGGGTAGAATATTTATACTCATGAAGATGTACCTATATAGAACCATAATAGATAAACTCTCACTTATTTATTAGGATAAAACCTATATAATACCTGAAAAATCTTATAAAACCTCAAATATAATCCCCACCTCTAGAAACCAAAGAGCATCAGAACAAATCTACTTCACTTTAAAATACTTAAACATCAAACTAGGTTCATCAATCTATATGAAGTTACAATCCTTCCTACTTAATGTTTTAAATGGAATATTAATTTGAGATAAATCAGACGTGAACCTCATATAATATCCTACAAGAGCATGAAAACTACAACTCCATGAAATTTTCATGGGAGGGATATATGAAAAAACTACCTCAATCATTAATGGATAATAAAACACAACCAATAGAGAACTAAAATTACCATATAAATGAAAATCATTGATCCATAAATTATAATCAGAAAAATTCATATACAATTGATATTTTTGAAGTATTTCCAGAACATCCCCCAAATGCTCAAAATTATCTTCCGATGTTCTTGGATACACTAGGTTATAATAGATGACCACAACCACAAACTAAACTGGGATTCATGAAAAACTATGATAATTATTCAATTTAAAAAATAATGGGGGATTTATGACCCTGAAAGACATCACCAAAAACATAAGGTGTCTATAATGACACTTAAAAATTATATTTGGCATATATTCCTCCCCCACACTCATGTAATGATACCCAGAATGTAAATCCATCTTCATGAACTGGGTATCTCCTTTTAACTAATCACATAATTCATAAATATTTAGTATGTTATAATAGTTATTCACTGTAACTTAGTTCAATCAATAATAATTGATTTATATCCATAAATATCCATACAAATTTTTTATTAATAACATTGAATAACCCCAAGGTGATACATTGGGGTGTGTGAAACCCTTTTATAATAGATCACAAGTTTAAACACATAACCATTAGAACATTGAATTAAAATCCTTTAAATAGTTATAGAATTTAAAGAGACACTATGTTGTAATTCCATACTAAAATTGACATCACATTGAGGGAGTACTGTCATAATATGTTTGGGAAACATATAAATAAACTCATAAACAAATATAAAAACACCACAACTTAAACTTCCAATAAACTCAAAATAAACCATTATTGATAAGTATAAGGTGTATCTAAATGTATTTTATCTATATAATGATCTCTCTATCTAATGAATAGTACATACTTTCTTTCCATGTAAAATAAAACAACCTTCCATTGATACCAATCTATAATAGTTCACACAAAATATAATAAATCTATGCCTAAAATAACATCATATGGTTGAACAATAAATAAGAATAACATTCCTAAATGGACGATTCTATCCCATCATAAGGTTACTTCCTTGAGACACCTTAGACAATCTAGAGTTACCTCCAACTAGCATGGAAAACACTATGGGAATTGGTAGTTTATAGTATTTAAGGTCCAATGATTGGACTAAAGTAGACATTCTAAAGGAGTGTAGAACTATTAAATAAAAAAATGAATAAAATAGAGTATAATAAAAAATGGTACCTTGAATGATATCATTCCCTCATAACCTCATAAACTCCCAAGAATGTAATTGACCATGTCCTACTCATTTTCATCATATCTCAATATGATTCCCAGCACCACATTTATGTTTATCACTTTGTTCTTGAGGTAGAGGAATATCATACGGATATATTCTACTTACTCTAACTCCTATAAACTATTTGAAATACTTATAAGTCAACTACTATCGTTAATGACATATAGGAAACTATTACTAAGGCTATTTTTGTAAACATCCACTTTCCCAATAAATAATTCCATGGATGATCAATCATTTGAATTACTAATATAATAATCCTTAAGAAACATAGAAAACCACACCAGACGTCCCAAATGGGATATATGATCTATTAGATTCAATGAAACAAAATGAATAAATATGATATAGACTCTATGATAGAAGAAACCAAAAATTATTTGATAAATGAGATCTTCCATTTATAACTTTACTCCTTACGAAGTTATAATGAATTTTATATTAGGATAAACCATACATTACAATTAATACTCAATCATTTTTGCCTATATAAACACCTTTAAATATGTAAATGCCATGAAATTGGTGAACATACATTGGATTTGATGATGGAAATAATCACAACAAAACGCACCGTCATAACCTTATTTAGATAAAGACTAGAAGTATAATAGAGGGGATCCCTAAATCTAACTCCAATATAACTAAAAATTATTCTTCCCTACATGAGAATGATAAAATATTACTACCCCACCACCTTTAGTGTTGAAGATACAAATTTATTTTATAAATGACTACAAAACTTGTCTTATGATACCTTAAACTCTTCATGATTTCTAAGTAATGATTCAACCACTATTATCCCACTCTACTCAAAAAAATAACAACCAGACGAATCTATTAAATCTTTGTCACAAAGATAAAAACCATAGTAATCTCTAACTCTTATAACCACCCCCTTATCTCTTGATCATAGATATTCCCCATATACTTTATAAAACTCCGAAGTTGAAACTTATGAAATGATTTCATATATGAATTATCCTCCCTAAGATCAACTATCTTATGATTAATTTATGTGTCCTAAACTTCCAGACCTACATCCACCATATGGGGATTCCTTTAACAAGCACACTATATAATATTATTTAAAAACTCATAATCATGGTATGTGGAATTAATTTGAGATATTTTAATTAAATTATTTCTTATTCCCTAAATGATTTCTATAATTGAACACATGTACAACAAATTATGATGATTGTATCAAACATAGGTCTATTCCCTTTAATCCATATAATATAAATTTATTATACATAGTAATATTAAGGTCTAGTTTTTCGATCTCAATATCCTTGACTGTATCCTAGTCTGTCTACCTTCCATATAACACATGTTAACTTTTAATGATCTTGTTTCCCTATAAAACCAATGCCATCCTCACCAGTTTCACATTCTAAAATCAATATTTTTTATTAAAAAATCCATAAGACCACTCTATAAAAACCTATATCCACTAGAATCTCTCTTGGATAGTACTGAATAAAAGGGTGACCACAAATCTTATTTCTAGTAGGACAAAAGTTAGAGACTAACACTGTTGTCAAAATCATATGGAATGTGATGCATTAGTATTATTAAACCGTGAATGATAAATAGTTCACGAATAAAAAACAAATGAATATATAAAAATAAAACAAAAATCACAAAATTAAGAAATTAAATCCACATATGAATAAAAGATAATGCACAAATAAATAGATCGTAAAAAATAAAATCCAACCCTAAAGGTCACCATTAGCTAGTAATGTCCAGGTTGATCACAAAATACATCCTGTAAATGTTTAAAAATAGGATCTGGAATACATGGGTTATCATTAATATATACTTAGTACATTACTCTATATAAAATCATATGAAGATGCTGAAGAAGAATACAAATTTTTTTATAAAGGATATAAATAATTTGTTACCTATACCAAGATCAATTATTAAACAAACATCACCAAAGCTCACTCACTATGTACATAAATAATTATAATAATAAAAAAATAAATAACAGAATATATTTATGGATATAATAGAGAAATAGGTGAGGGGGTAGAAAGCTATTAATATCACTATTGTTGGAGGTATACCCAATAGCCAAAACCTCATATGGGTGTTAGTAATGTTATTTAACTTGGATATTATTGTTTAATAAATAGAGAAACTATAATAGATATATAAATACCAAAAAAACTAATCTAACTACCCATATCTTAAAGAAAGAGTCTTCCTCCCCTATTTCATGGACTGCCCTACCATGTCCGTGAACTTGATCATCTAACCCCATGGATCTGTTGGAATACCGTAGTTTCCTTCCCATCACACTAAACGATATTACCCATCATGTTGACTTATCAAAATAATTTTTATCCCCAATGGAAAAAACTTTATATTAAACTGTGATTTTTTCCTTACCCACACACAAACTAAAAACTTCCTACAAGGTCACCCATCCTAAAAATATTCCAATCCAATCTCACTTAATTATACAATTCTAATCAGGTGGTCTCCTAAAAATATTGGTTCAACTTGTTGACATGGTTAGTACAATTTATCCTATTATGTCTCACTTTATAAAGGCTGTTGCACTATACACCCTTATAAAGTACAATGTTCTTAATTTATACCATATACATCAAACTCAAATAGTGCCATTGCACTTCATGTTGGGAAATAGTTCTAATACAGTTTTTCATGATTTGGCCTACTAGGGCCATTAACATGGTTATATAACCCCATGGGTATCCAAAAATACCTTTGTTTACTTCATAATACACTATAGACTATTACCCACTAGGGTAACTTATCATACTAACAAACATCCCCATTGGAAAACACATGTTCACTTAGTGTTCTCTGTCCTGAATCACACAGATAAAATTAACCATCATAGGAGGTCACTAATCTAGAAACTACTCTAGGATAAGATTAATTAATTATAAATTTTTAATTTGGTTGGATTCAGAAGATAATTATATATCTTTTTGAATGGGGTTGAACAATTTAGCCCTTTATGTATCACTTTTTAGGGGTGATAAAATTTTATAATACTATCCCCCTTCTTAAGGCATGTTCTCATAAATTTTAAGAAAATACCAATATATTTTTTCTTTTAAATAATGTTTTTAGAGTTAATCAGTGTTATAAAGGAAAACTAGGGGATTGGGAGAATGAGTAAGGATTACAACCTATTACTATATTCTCACTGGCTAGCTAGTAGAGTTCTATCGACTAGCTAGTGGGTTAATTAGAATCCTTGAAAGCCTTATGGGCTCGCCATCTAGTTGGTGAGTGAGAACCAGCTTAACAATGGACAATCGAATCACTGATAGACTCCGGTGGTAGGCCAGTGGAATACTGAGTTTTTGTAAATGAGGGAAATGAAGTCATTTTACCCTATATTACCTTAAAATTAATACATAATTTCTCCCCACTTATATTCTAGGAACAACCCAATGAATGTCCCTTTCTTTTCCCATTCTTTTTCGATGAATCGCCACAAATCTATGTCTATTAGATATCCTATTTAGTGTCATCAAGGACTTGAGGTATGTATATTAATTAATATTCCTTAATTCTTATTTTTTCACTATTAAGGAATGATTATCCATGTTTACTCAATATAACTTATATTTTAGTGATTTTTATGATACCCTGATTAATAGATTTTTAGGCCAAATCAAATATTGGTTTTGGGCATGTGGACTCCTCTTGGTCGTTGATAAGTGGTCCCTATTTTTTTACATATTCACATCCTCTTTTCCATTTTCATGTGTCATGTTTCATGTAGAAATTCCATTAATGAACAATATGTTTTTATTTACGTCCTAACAAAATATAATTCCATACTAAATACCCTCATTAAATTTGTATTTACAATATGGAAAGGCATCTTCATAGGATAACCTTTTCTTGATATAATAAATTTATAATGTGTATATGGAAACAATTATATGAAATGGTATGTATAATTTATTATTGGAAATAGTATTTTAGAAATAGTCTTTTGGAATTAGAAACATATTATTAAATTAGAAATTTGTAAATGGAAATTGGAAATAAAATTTGGAGAAGATTTGAAATAAAAATGTTTAATGGATTTGATGAAATGTATATTGAAGTTGTTTATTTTATAAAGTGGAGGAAACTAGCTCATGTATTAGATTTTATAGATTTATAAAATTGAATACTTGTGAAAAGGGATTTTTGGTCTTATGACTTGATTGATAAAACATCTATAGGGGTGGTCAATGCTAATATATACTGGCTAAGAAAAGACCTTTAAGGGGGGCTGCAGTTACTATTTATTGGTTTAAAAAACACCCATATGGTATATATCACCCCAATAATTTAAAATACATTTCTTTTATAATATATATTTTTTAATATCATACATAACATGAAATTCGAATTTAGTTTGAAATTTATAAAACACCGGATTTAAACAAAACACTATTTAGTCACATTTTTTATAGTCAATTATATTATAAATTTTTTTAGAGAATTTATATTTTAAATTTATATGTTAACTATAAAATCAAATATTTTTTCAATCTTTCAATATATTTGGTAGGCATAAGATAAAAATAAACAAAATTTTACACATTAAAACGTATCGTTTTATAAAAGCTGCTTTAACAGCTTTTTAGGGTGAAAATTTTTTAAATATAGATTTTTCAAATTTTATAAATTGAATATGAAAATGTAAACTTTGTTTATGAAATTAAAATTTCAATGTTATGTTATGTTTAATTTTTATTATTTTCCTCTGATGTTTTTTTATTAATAGTGAAAGATACTGAATTTTAATTCAAAAATGTTTTGTTGTCTAATTTATTTATAAGGTTAAATTAAAATTTTGATGTGTTTTAAATATTAATTATATAAAATTTACCTACATTAGTGAAATTTAGGTCATTTTAATCATAATCACATTGAAATTGGATCTAAAATCCTAGAAAACATTTGAATGTTCTTACTTTCAAAACTCACATTGTCGCCCCATCTATGGGATTAATTTTAAATTATTTTCAGAAACATTATTAATTGAAATATGACAAAATGGAGTGAATATTTTAAATAATAATAATTTCTGATTTCTAATAAGTTCAACATATTTTTCAAGAAAAAATATCAGTGGATGTGATTAAAATTAATTACACTGATTAAGAGGAAAAGTATATTAACAAAGGATGAAACCTTAATCCTAATGCCCAAAAAGACCTATAAATCAGTCCAAAATACATATTATGTTAATATATAGACTCTATACTCCCTTTAATTGGATTTATACCATTATTGGAGCCACATTACATTGGAAAAATGTATGTGTAATTCCCTTTTCATAAATTTACAAGAATGCCAATCCTCATCCACTATAAAGAAAAACTTACCCTCCCACTTATTAACACCTCTCAACTCCTTTAACTAATTAAAATAGTCTCAAATAATAAATAAAATCAACCTAAAGTCTTCTACAATGGAATAAATCCAACCAAGTATGTTTTTTTTGTAAAAACAAAAGGAGTTACCTGAAAAAGTGGTAACATCCTTCCACAAGACATTTTGTTTTATTTTCCTTCTCCACCCCATAAAATATTATTATTCCATGATAATATAATAAAATAATTATCCTAAATATAGTTATAATATTTTATTCTATTGTTAATACCAAAACATACTCGAACATCCATCTAGCGGGTAACGAACATACCGTTCATGTGTACAACGGACTACCACCTCACAAAATGATGATTGTTTGTTCTTCCTTTACCACCTTTAATGATGGGAATTGTAATCGATATACTCTTTTTATTTATTATATATTATATTTATAATATATTTATACTTATTTATTTCTTATATAAAACTGACCTTCAGATGTTCCATTTTGTGGAGACACAATAAGTTCATTTGTGGACATTTGGACTACTGCATCCTCAAAGCGATGTGATTCATTCAAGCAGTACATGGAATAAATTAAAGATTATTTTAAATAAAAATATGTGAAATATATGGAGTAAATATTATAATTAAATTATAAAATACATATAAATAATTTTATTTTCATTATATTAAATCGATAAAAATATGTAAGTAGCGTTCATGCATATGTACAACCAACCATCTCGATGAATAGTTCATTTCATTTATTATATTCAAATATTAGGGATTATTCTATATGTATATATATAAAATGAATATATATTATATTTACATAGTGGTTTAAATTTTTTTTTGATTAAATAATGATCAAATTAATTGAAAAAACAAGTAATAAGTCAAAACATACTCAAAAAACTAGGCAATTATCACACAAAATAGTGCAAATAATAAATGATTGTTATCAAAAATGTTATAAGATATCATAATAAGATAATATATGATTTTATAAATATTATTATGATTCTCATGTAAGTTATTAACATGCTTAAAACCATTTATTGTGAAGTTAATGTACTTTAACCAAAAATGAAATTCAAGGTATGGGATTTCGTCTCAATTCATTTAATTGAGGCATATTGTAATGTTATGCATCTATTTTCTTTTATTTGGTTTATAAAATATAATTTTACATATTATATCATGATTTTTTTCAACTTCATGATATTTAAATGTTTCATTTCAGGATTATTACTTTTTGGGTTTTCAATTTAGATGTTACCACAATTGTAAGGGATTCATGTATCACTTTTTCCTTTATGAGGGTTTCACAATTTTCACCACGTATTTATTTCGATGTTTTGAATAATGATTCCATTTTATATTATATAATGTATTATTTTATCTTAATTGTATTTATAGTTTCATTTTACATTATTTATCTCATTGGGATTATAATTGAAAATTTACCAAGTAGTAAAAGATTGGGTCTTAATTTACATTAAATTTATACTTGTTTGTTGTTATGAAAAAATTCAACTTAATGTGCTATATATACTACCATTTATCTCTTAATATCACAATTATATAATATTTAATGGAATTTTAAGTTTCACATTGAATTATATCACCCAATAATTTTATCTTGAAAATTACCAAGTGGTAAAGGTTATCTTTGCAATGTCAGTTTATTTTGTGGTTGATAAAATTCACATGAAAAAATAACCCTATTGTAATAAAATTTCATTAGAAATTTTTACATTATTTGGTGATGGATATTATTATATCCTAAGTTGTATTCCATTTTTAAATATGGTTTTACTGTAACAATTTTTTGATTATCTAAGGAATAATTGATAAATTCGTATTCTTTAATCAATATAGATTTTTGATAAGGTGTATTACCTATTAATTAAATAGATTACTATATATAAAGAATTATTTGGAAATGTAGTTATGGGTGGGGCCCATAATTTATATATCCTCTCGATGCATTAATAGGTTTTAATGAGTCAAATTAGTTTTCCAAATTAAATAGGTTTCTACTTATTATTTTAAAATGTTTGGAGGATCGAACTTGGTAGTAGATATTTTCATGTTCTTGAGACATGATGTTCGATAATTAAAAATTTCCATCATTTTGGTTATCATTTTTATCCATGATACTTTCACTTTGATAATATATATGGATATAATTAAATATTAGTTTATTAATTAAATAGAATGTGTTTTAGTTATTTACCTTTCCATATTGATTATTCCCCATCTAGTTATTTAAATGGATTGTGCTATCAATTATTAACCATTCCATGTGGATTAATCCTAATTGATTCCATTTCACTTATCCTTACTGAGCATTTGAGAGCACACTTATTATGTTTCATATCCCCAATTTATGAAGATGAAATCTTGGAATAAGATTTCAGGGATATTGTTTATTTCATTTTATTATGTGTCATATTTTATTTTAATATATTATATGTGTATCATGTATGTAATATAGTTTTAAAAAATTACTAAAATGATCATTCCAATGTAATAAATTAATGCACGAGCTCTGAGCTTCTCAGGTTAGGGTGATATAGTTGGTATCAGAGGATGCTTAGAAGAAACCATGGAACCTAGATTTAGAGAAATTATATAGGTAACATAACCATAAGATGTAATTTTAGTATTAGCATTGAAAAACATCATAGAATTTTGGTATGGTAGAGATTATATTAGTCTTCCTACCAATAAATCATTTTTTATAATACATGTGGAATTGGTTCTATCATATGTATACCTAGTGGTAATAACTCTAACATTGTTTATTGATCTTATCTCGAGCATAACTTGGTGCATAATAATGGGCCTTACTATGAACCTTGTTAGACACTCTTGAGGGATATGTTTAGGAAAAATCAAAATTTCATTACAAAACAATATGAAAGATTCAAAATTAATAATTTCCCCAATGAAACAAACGTTTATGATTCTAAGATTTACGATGCATAAAATTATGTTATGTGCAACACTATATTTGGAATTATACATTATGATTTTACGAGCTAATCTAGTATATTCCACTGTTTATAAATGGTTACTTGAAGGAAAAATGGAATCAATATTCATAGAAAATGTAGATTTTCACTATAGAGGAAACCAATATTTATGGTATTGGAATAGAGAAAATTATTTCTATACTAGGGAAACATAATCGAGTTATGACAAATAACATTTCATGAATGGAGAAACTTATTCTACAGAGAGAATATCTTATGTTAGATCACTTTATTCGAATTATTCTCCCATTGTTTAGTGGGACTATTAATCCTATTGTAGATGAACAATGGATTAAGAATTCGGATAAGATATTCATATCCTTGTGATGGAGGGAAATTGAAATGGTTTAACCATTATTGTATTATTTGAATGGTGTTATTGATCAATGGTTTTCCTTGATCTAGAATACGTGGGTGGACGAAAAAATATAACCCATGGAATATATATCATTTCAGGATTCATTATTCGATAAATACTTCCATTATGAAAAAAATTGAGAAGAAGAGAAATTTCCTATCAATTATTAAAAATGAAGTATAATTTGATACAGATTATAAAGCTACATTTACAAGGTTCTCTAGTTATTCTATGGATAACGTATGAAACAAAAAGTGCAAGATCACCCACTTCTTTTAATGTTGTAATATAATTCTCGTAAGGGAACTAGTTTCTATGAATCATCTATCATATGATGAAATAGTTTTATGTGCCGTAAAAATTTAGAAATAATTTTCTAAAATCAACATATTCCAGGGAAACCAAGAGAAGAAGAGGCCATCTGAGTATCACAAGAAATGTAATTCAACCAAGAAGTGTGAAAAATATCAACATTTATTACCTTCATAAAATTGAGGAACAAGACACCTAGGAAAATGTTTGAAGGTGTGAGAAGTTTTTTATTTGTGAAGATAGAGTGGTCAAAAGGAGCATGAGTGTAAAGGTAAGAAGGAAAAAAAATTTCAAATGTTTAATGTATAGGGTGATTTGGAACTATACAAATGAACGCCCCACGATTAAAGTAAATCCATGAAATAATAGGCTATGTGGATATGGACATGTTTATGTGATCACTAAAACAAAGTTAGAAGTAACAATTGAGATGGTGGAAGGTATATTAATTTTATCATAAAATTTTACCAAATTCCAATTTCGATTCATGACTATTCCCCACTTATATCGACCTAGTTTTATAAGAAAATTATACGTTTTCCTTTTTATTTAATGACGGAGTTCTAAATAAATACTCATGGAAAGTCTTGGTACAATAAATATATGTGTGGAAGTCCCCATTATGACATGTAAACTTGCTTTATTTTATGACCATGTTATTAATATTATCGTTGAAATTGATATTATCCTCAGTTTGGACATGCTCTCAAAATATGATGCAAAAATTTATTTCAAGAGGAATGAAATTATGATTTGTGAGGGAGATATAGCATTCCTAATCTTTAGAGAAGAATCTTCCTCACCTAATTCTTATCTATATCCACCCATAGTAGATCTGCTAAATGAAATTATTAGGGAATAAGAGAAAAAAACATATAGTGATGATGGAGGCAGTCATTAAATTGAAGATGCACCTATAATACAAGAATATGTTGACGTATTTCTTGAGGAATTACATAGACATCCCCCAAATCATGAAGTTAAATTTTCCATTCATTGAATCCCTAATGAATAACCAATATCGACAAATCCCTATAGATTTACCACATTGGGATTTGTGGAATTATAGAAAAAACTAGAGGATTTAGGTAATAAGGGATTTATTTTCCCTGGTGTATCATCATGGAGAGACCTTATCCTATTTGTTAATAATAAATATGGATCTATTGAGTTGTTAATTATTACAGGGAAATAAATGGTTTTATAAAAAATAAAAATTATCATATACCTCACATTGATGAATATTTTATCAACTTCATGGATTCCAATATTTTTCAAATATTGATCTTCATTCTAGTTATCACAAATTTCATGTAATGAAGGAATACATGTCAATGACATATTTTTAGATGAGTTATGGACTTTACAAGTTTATAGTAATAATATTTGGATGGACTAATGCACCCTCTATTTTTATGAACATAATGAATAAATTATTTAAAGAATTTATTAGATATTTTGGTTGTTATATTCATTGATGATATTATAGTTTATTTTAAAAGCTCCGAGGACTATGAGAATCATTTGTAAATCATTCTTAAGACTCTTAAATGGGATGTGTTATTTGGAAAATTTATTTATTGAGATTTAAATCGTCAATAAGTTTATTTTCCTGACCATATTGTCTCTATGTATGGAATATATGTTGGTCCCACAAAGAAAAAAGAATTTAGAGAATGACCTACACCAACAGACACAACCAAGGTATGTAGTTTTATTAGGTTGACAGATTACCATAGGCAATTCATTCAAAAAAATTCGATATTGGATATCCTATTAACCAAGATTACATATAAAGGAGTTAAGTTTGGTTGCACTATGTATTGTCTAGAATTATTTGATTAAATAAAGAAAAGATTATTCAATGCTAAAAATATGACTATACTATCTAAAAGAGAATATTTTTCATATACAACGACGCATCAAAGATGGGAATTGGTTGTTTCATCATTCAATTTGATGGATTTATTTCATATTTATCAAGGAAATTAAAAAATACTAAACAAAACTATCCATCCCATGATCTTGAGTTAGTATCTATTATCTACTCTTTGAATATATGGATGCATTAACTCTATTTTGAAATATTTGTGATATACACATATCATAAAAGCCTGAAATACATCTTCTCATAGAAAGATATCATCATGGGACAATGGTTATGGATATAGTAACTCACGGATTATGAATTCTTAATACAATACCACCCAGGGAGAGTAAATAAGGTAGATACAAATTATTCCTGATTCATATTATTTATCTATATTAATGTAGTTATAAGACTTCATGAAACCCCTCTATCAATTGTTTCTGATCAAGATCCCAACTTTACAACAAAATTTTGGAAAAGTATTACATACCAATCTTGAATTTGATGGATTGTCTGAAATAAATATTAAAAAAATGGAATAAATGTTGAGGTCATACTCACTAGACATTCAGGGTATGTGGTATCCTTAATTAACTTTGGTAGAGTTTTCCGATAATATTAGTTTTCATTCAATTATTCAAATGGAGCCGTATGAAGCATTATATGAAAATAAGTTTAATATTCCAAATTATTGGGATGAAGTTAGATAAAGTAAAATCCTAGTCCTAGTACTTGTTGAGGAGATGACGATGAAGGTAAAGGATATTCAAGATCATATTAAAGTAATAAAAAGTAGGCCAAAGTGTTATCCTGATAAATAGAAGAATGATTTAATGTTCTAAGTGGGAGATCATGTTTTATTGAAAGAATCTCCGCAGAAGGATGTTATAAGGTTAGATAAGAAAAGGAAACTAAGTCATAGGTATATAGAACAATTAAAATTCATGAAAGAGTTGGATTTGTATCTTATTATTCAGAAATTCTACCTAATCTCTCAAAGGTACATAATGTGTTCCATATATCTATTCTACAGAATTACATGGTTGACCTAATTCAAGTGCTCATCTATGATGAAATGGAGTTAGAACATGAAATTCCATACCATGAAGAAAAAATACCTATCCTTGATACCAATGAATAATTACTGAGAAATCAGATGAATTCTTCGGTGATGTTACTCTAGAGAAATCACAAAATGGAAGAATCAACATGGAACTAGATAATTCCATGAAGGAGAGATACTTATATCTTTTTAGAAGGTAATAACCCTAACATTTCAAGGAAATTTTTTTATAGGTTGGAAGAATGTAGCACCAAAATAATTTATGATAATTTCTTTTTTGAATAAATTTAATAATTGTTGATAGCTGTCAAAACACACAATATTGAGTTAGTTTTTAGTTCATGCAACACCCAATTTAAACAAAATAATATTTAGTCATGTTTTTCATAGTTAATTAATTTATAACACCTTTTAGTGAATTTATATATTAATTTTATATTTTATATATCATTTAAAATAATTTTACATTTTCTTAATATTTTTTATATGCATAAGATAAGAATATACCCAATTTTACACAGTGAAACCTATATTTTTTTAAAAGCAGTTTTACAACATTTTAATGGAGAACATATATTAAATATAAATGTTGTAACTTTTGTAAATTTAATGTATTAAATTAAACTTAACTTTTCAAATATTAACATCCAAATTTTGGTTAGGGTGAATTTCTGATATTTTTCTCTGAAGCTTAATTTTTTAATGAATAGTGAAAAATTGTGAATTTTAATTCAAAACTGTTTTTTAGTATAATTTATTTATAAGGTTAAACTAAAATTTTTATTGGTTTTAAATATTAACTAGATTAATTTTAAATATATTAATTCAATTTATTTAATTGTAATTAATTTCCCTTTTAAATGGGACATAAATACTTCGTACGCTTTGAATCATTTTTACTTAAATAACCGGCATTTTTGTCTCGTCTGTGGGATTAATATTAAATTAATATCTACCACTTCTGTGATTGGAATTTAAAAAAATTGATTAAATATTTTTAATAAGATTATTTTATAATTTATTATATGGTCAAATTATTTTTTTAACAAAATTATCAGTGGAAGTGATTAAAATTAATTACAACGATTATGAGGAAAATTCACATAATAAATGAATAAGACTTAAAATTAAGTCCCAAAAATAACATATAAAATTATCAAAAATCAATTTTATCATAATTTTTAGACCCTATACTCACATGTATCAGATTTGGACTACTATTTTATGAATATTTCATGGAAAAATCATGGGTGGAATTCCCTTTTAAAAAATTTACAAGAATTCCACTCTTCCTTCAATATAAAAAGAAACTCACTCCTCCAAATTATTCACACATATAAAGCTATTTTAAACCCAAAGAATGATAAAAGAATATAAAAAAATACATCCCATAAACCAATAAACCTCACCCGGGGATGAAACCAACAAAATAAGAGTTTTGGTATAAACCAAAAGGTGTTACCCAAAAAAGAGGTAACATCCTTCCACATGCCATTTTATTTTATTTTCTATCTCCACCACCACAAATATTATTATTAAATTATTATATAATAACATTTGTATCCTAAATATACTTATATATCTTATTATAAGGGATAAAAATACACTTACACACACTTCTATAAAATGTGTAACGAACATACCTTTCATGTGTACGACATACTACCGCCTCACGAAATATGATTATATGTTTTTCCATTACCACCTCTCTTAGTGGTAATTATGATATATATACTATTTTTATATGTTAAATATTATATTTATAATATATTTATACATATTTATTCTTCATATAATGCATACCTTCATGTGATCAATTTTTTGAGCATATGATAACTTCATTGGTGGTTGTGTGGACTACTGCCCCCTCAAAGCGATATAATTCATTCACACTGTACATAGAATGTATTAGGGATGGTTTTAAATAAATATATGTGAAATATATGAATTAAATGTTATAATTTAATTATAATATATATATATAATACTTTTAATTATTCTAAAATTAAAAACATAGATGGATGTAGCATTCAAGTGTACGTACGCCCCACAATCTCCATGAACAGTGCAATTCATTTCTTATCTCCAAATATTATGGATTATTATAAATACATATATAATGAATATATATGATATATAAATAATTTCTTTCATTCTTTATATATTTAAATCATGATATAATTAAAAGTAAAAATATGTAATAAGTCAAAACATACTCGAAAAACCAGGCAAATAACACCTGAAATAGTGAAAAATGTGAATGGTTTTTAACAAAAGGATAATAATATATTATAAGAAGATAATATATGATATTATAAATATTATTATGATTATTTTATAAGTTAATTAAATTATTAAATCTATTAAACATTAGGTTAACGGATGTTCACCTAAAAGGAAATGCATGGCAACATATTTTGTCGCCATTTCATTTCATTGGGGAATATTCTAATGTTATACACCTAGTTTATTTTATATGGTATATATACTATAATTTGTAATATTTTAACATGAATTATTTTATATTCATGGAATTTAACTATATTATTTTTTTATTATTACTTTTGGGATTTTTGATTCAGATGTTACACAGATTTAAGGGATTCTTATCTCACTTTTTCTTTCGTGAGAGATACACCATTTTCACAAAATATTTTTGTTGTTTTCTGTATACATGCCCTATATTAATTTATTTCATGAATAAGTTTATATTAATGGTATTTATATTTTCTTTTGAAATTACTTATTTTATTTGGATTCTAATTCAAAACAAACCAAGTAGTAAGGGATTTCATCTCAATTTACATTCCATTGAGACTTATTTGTTGTTATGAACCAATTAACATTAATTTGGTGTAGATACATATCCCTTGAATTTTAATATCTTTATTATATTATAATTCATGGTATTTTATGTTTCAATTTCAATTATCTCACCCAAGGATTTTATCATGAAAATTAAAAAGTGGTAAATGTTATCTTTACAAACTCACTTTCTTTTGTGATTGTTAACTTTATCTGATACAATAACCCTATTATAATAATTTTCATTCAAAATTTACTCATTATTGGGTGATGGACATTATTATTTCCTAAAACCTCTACCATTTTTACATATGGTGTTTACATTGATAGTTATTTTATTATTTGTGAAAATATTTATAAATATGTATTTTTTATTAAATAAGAACATTTGATAAGTTATATTGTTTATTAATTAAATTGATTACTCAATATGATGATTTATTTAGACATGCGTTGATGGGTGGATCATGAACATTATATTGTAATTTGATGCATCAAAAAGATATCATGAGATATATTATTTGGCCAAATTAAATAGTTTTCTACCTATTGTTTCAAAATATTTGGAGGATAGATCTTGACAATAGAGGTTTTTATGTACATGAGACATGATGTATGATAATAAATAATTTCCTTCATCTCATTTATTTTTTTTATCCTTGAGATTCTCACAATGATAAAATATATGGAGGAACTTTATTTAACATTTTTATCCATGTGATTTTCACTATTGATCTAGGCATTAATTAGTGGAATAGGGCATCAGGACATAACACATTGGTATCAAAGTATCATTTTCTTTTATATTATTATTTGTGAAAAAAAGTCTAGAGAATAGTATGTGTTGGGTATTGGTAATGAAATAATTCAGGGGAGTTATTATCCCACATATAAGAAAAAAATACAAATCTACAAGGATGATATTGTTATTATTTTTCTATGATTTTAAAATTTATTGATTTAAAAATTGAGTGACACACTTTGTTTTAATTATTATTGATTTATGAGATTTTATCTCTTGGGTCAGTATAGAAAGACATCCATTGATAATTCATTTATCATGAAAGGCACATAGATATTACTAGTATATTTTTCAATTTTTTTTATTGAATGATATACAAATGCATATATACATCTATCTATGGATAAATGGGGGATAACCATTTAAAGTGTCTGACACATATTATATGGTGGTTTCACATATAGATATTTGAAAGGTGTTACTGATCAATGGTGTTCCTTGATCTAGAATACTTGGGTGGAAGAAAAAATATAACCCATGGAATATATATCATTTCAGGATTCATTATTCAATAAATACTTCCATTATGATAAAAATTGAGATGAAGAGAAATTTCCAATCAATTAAGAAAAATGAAGTATAATGTGATACAGATTATGAATTTATATTTACAAGGTTCTCTAGTTATTCTATGGATAACATATGAAACACAAAGTGCAAGATCAACCACTTCTTTTAAGGTCGTAATATAAATCTCGTAAGGGAACTAGTTTCTATGAATCATCTATCATATGAAGAAATAGTTTTATGTGCCATAAAAGTTTAGAAATAATTTTCTAAAATCAACATATTCTAGGGAAACCAAGAGAATAATAGGCCATATGAGTATCACGAGAAAGGTAATGCAACCAAGAAGTGTGAAAAATCTCAACATTTTTTACCTTCATAAAATTGAGGATCAAGACACCTCGGAAAATGATTGAAGGTACGAGAAGTTTTTTATATGTGAAGAAAGAGAGGTCAAAAAGTTCATGAGTGTAAAGTTATGAAGGAAAAAATTGTTTTCAAATGTTTAATGTATAAGGTGATTAGGAACTACACAAATGAGCATCCCACGATTCAAGTAAATCCACCAAATAAAATGCCATGGGGATATGGACATGTTTATGTGATATTTACAACAAAGGTAGAAGTAACAATTGAGATGGTGGAAGGTATATTAATTTTATCTTAAAAGTTTTCCAAATTCCAAATTTGATTCAGGACTATTCCCCTCTTATATCGACCAAGTTTTATAAGAAAATTATACGTTTTCTTTTTTATTTAATAAGAGCATTATAAATAAAAACTCATAAGGAAAGTCTTGGTACAATAAATATATGTGTGGAAGTCCCCATTATGACATGTAAACTTGCTTTACTTTATGACCATGTTATTAATATTATGGTTGAAATTGATATTATCCTCAGTCTGGACATGATCTCAAAATATAATGCAAAAATTTATTTCAAGAGGAATGAAATTATGATTTGTGAGGGAGATATAGCATTCCTCATCTTTAGAGAAGAATATTCCTCACCCGATTCTTATCTATATCCACCCATAGTAGATCCACTAAATGAAATTACTATGGAATAAGAGAAAAAACATCTAGTGATGATGGAGGTAGTACTTAAATTGAAGATGCACCTATCACACAAGAATATGTTGACGTATAACTTGAGGAATTGCCTAGACATCCCCCAAATCATGAAGTTAAATTTTCTATTCATTAAATCCCGGATGAATAACCAATATCAGCAAATCCCTATAGATTTACCACATTGGGATTTGTCGAATTCTAGAAAAAACTAGAGGATTTAGTTAATAAGGGATTTATTTTCCCTGGTGTTTCACCATGTATAGCACTTATCTTGTTTGTTAATAATAAATATGGATATATTAAGTTGTTAATTATTATAGGGAAATAAATGGTATTATAAAAAATAAAAATTATCATATACCTCACATTGATGAATATTTTATCAACTTCATGGATACCAATATTTTTCAATGATTGATCTTCATTCTAGTTATCACAAATTTCATGTAATGAAGGAAAACATGTCAATGACATCTTTTTATATGAGTTAAGGACTTTACAAGTTTATAGTAATAATATTTGGATGGCCTAATGAACCCTCTATTTTTATGAACATAATGAATAAATTATTTAAGGAATTTATTAGAGATTTTGGTTGTTATATTCATTTATGATATTATAGTGTATTTTAAATGCTCTGAGTACTATGAGAATCATTTGTAAATCATTCTTAAGACTCTTAAATGGGATGTGTTATATGGGAAATTTATTTATTGATATTTATATCTTCAATATGTTTATTTTCCTGACCATATTGTCTCTATGTATGGAATATAAGTTGGTCCCACAAAGAAAAAAGAAGTTAAAGAATGATCTACACAAACAGACATGACCAAGGTATGCAGTTTTATTAGGTTGACAGATTACCATAGGCAATTCATTCAGAATTTTTCCATATTGGATATCCTATTAACCAAGATTACATGTAAAGGTATTATGTTTGTTTGGACAATGTAATGTCTATAATTATTTGATTAAATAAAGAAAACATTATTTAATGCTAAAAATATGACTATACTATCTAAAAAGGATGATTTTTCATATACAGTGATGCATCAAAGATGGGAATTGGTTGTGTCATCATTCAATGTGATGGATTTATTGCATATTTATCAAGGAAATTATATAATCATAAACAAAACTATCTATCCCACGATCTTGAGTTATTAGCTATTATCTATGCTTTGAATATATGGATACATTATCTCTATTTTGAAAGATGTGTGATATACACATATCATAAAAGCATGAAATACATCTTCTCATAGAAAGATATCATCATGGGACAATGGTGACGGATATAGGAACTCAAGGATTATGAATTCTTAATAAAATACCACCCAGGGAGAGTAAATAAGGTAGCTAAAAATTATTTCTGATCCATATTCCTTATCTATATTAATGAAGTTATAAGACTTCATGACAACCCACTATCAATTGTTTCTGATCAAGATCCCAACGTTACAACAAAAATTTGGAAAAGTCTTACATACAAATCTTGAATCTGAAGGATTTTCTGAAATAAAAATTAAAAAACTGGAATAAATGTTGAGGTCATACTCACTAGACATCTAGGGTATGTGGTCGCCTTAATTACCTTTGGTAGAGTTTTCCGATAATATTAGTTTTCATTCATGTTTTCGAATGGAACCTTATGATGCATTATATGAAAATATGTTTCGTACTCCAAATTATTGGGATGAAGTTAGATAAAGTAAAATCCTAGTCCTAGAACTTGTTGAAGAGATGATGATGAAGGTAAAGGATATTCAAGATCGTATTAAAATAATAAAAAGTAGTCAAAAGTGTTATCCTGATAAATAGAAGAATGATTTAATGTTCCAAGCGGGAGATCATGTTTTCTTGAAATTATCTCTTCAGTAGGATGTTATAAGGTTAGATAAGAAAAGTAAATTGAGTCATAAGTTTATAGAACAATTAAAATTCATGAAAGATTTGTAGTTGTATCTTATTATTCAGAAATTATACCTAATCTCTCAAAGGTACACAATGTGTTCCATATATCTATGCGAGAGAATTACATAGCTGACCTAATTCAAGTGCTCATCTTTGATGAAATGGAGTTAGAACATGAAATTTTATACCATGAAGAACAAATCCCTATCCTTGATACCAAATAATAATTACTGAGAAATCAGATGAATTCTCCAGTAATGTTACTCTAGAGAAATCACAAAATGAAAGAATCAACATGGAACTAGAGAATTCCATGAAGGAGAGATACTCATATCTTTTTAGAAGGTAATAACCCTAAAATTTCAAGGATGAAATTTTTATAGGATGGAAGAATGTAGCGCCAAAATAATTTATTAAATTTTATTTTTTGAATAAATTTAATATTTGTTGATAGCTATCAAAACACACAATTCTGAGTTAGTTTGCAGTTCATGCAACACCCAATTTAAACAAAATACTATTTAGTCCTGTTTTTCATAGTTAATTAATTTATAACACCTTTTAGTGAATTTATATATTAATTTTTTATTTTATATATCATTTAAAATATTTTTACATTTTTGTAATATATTTTATAGGCATAAGATAAGAATAAACCCAATTTTACATAGTGAAACCTATATAATTTTAAAAGCAGTTTTACCACCTTTTAATAGAGAAACTATATTAAATATAAATTTTGTAACTTTTATAAATTTAATTTATTAAAGTAAACTTAACGTTTCAAATATTAACATCAAAATTTTGTTTAGGGTAATTTTCTGGTAGTTTTCTCGGAAGCCTAATTTTTTTTGATGAATAGTGAAAAATTGTGAATTTTAATTCAAAACTATTTTTTAGTCTAATTTAATTATAAGGATAAACTAAAATTTAAATTGGTTTTAAATTTCAATTAAATTAATTTTACATATATTAATCCAATTTATTTTATTGTAATTAATTTCCCATTTAAATTGGATATAAATACTTCGTACGCTTTGAAACATTTTTACTTAAATAAACAGAATTTTTGTCTCGTCCGTGGGATTAATTTTAAATTAATATCTACCACTTCTGTGATTGAAATTTGAAAAAATTGAATAAATATTTTTAATAACAGTATTTTATAATTTATTATATGGTCAACTTATTTTTTTACCAAAATTATTGGTGGAAGTGATTAAAATTAATTACAACGATTATGAGGAAAATTCACATAACAAATGAATTAGACATTAAATTAAGGCCCATAAATGACCTATAAAATTATCCAAAATCCATTTTATCATAATATTTAGTCTCTATACTCACATGTATCAGATTTGGAATAATATTTTATGCACATTTCATGGAAAAAAGATCTGGTGGAATTCCCTTTTAAAAGTTTTACAAGATTTCCACTCTTCCTCCAGTATAAAAAGAAACTCACTCCTCCCAATTATTCACACATAAAAGCCATTTTAACTCAAATACTGTAATAAAATAATCCACAAAAATCCCTCCCATAAACCTAGAAACCTCACCATGGTATGAAACCAACAAAATAAGCATTTTGGTATAAACCAAAAGGTGTTACCCAAAAAAGAGGTAACATCCCTCCACAAGCCATTTTATTTTATTTTCCATCTCCACCACCTCAAATATTATTATTAAATTATTATATAATAACATATGTATCCTAAATATACATATATATTATATTATAAGGTATAAACCTACACTTACACACACTTCTATAAAATTTTTAAGGAACATACCATTCATGTGTACGACATACTACCGCCTCACAAAATAATGATTATATGTTCTTCCTTTACCACCTCTCATAGTGGTAATTATGATATATATACTATTTTTATTTGTTATATATTATATTTATAATATATTTATACATATTTAATCTTCATATAACACATACCTTTATGTGATCCATTTTTTGAGGATACGATAACTTCATTTATGGTTGTGTGGACTACTGCCCCCTCAAAGTGATATAATTTATTCACTCTATACATAGAATGTATTAGGGAATGGTTTTTAATAAATATATGTTAAATATATGAATTAAATATTATAATTTAATTATAATGTATATATATATATATATTGCTGTTCATTATTCTAAAATTAAAAACATTGATGGATGTAGCATTCAAGCGTATGTACGCCCCATAATCTCCATGAATAGTGAAATTCATTTCTTATCTCCAAATATTATGGATTATTATAAATACATATATAATTAATATATATGGTATATAAATAATGTTTTACATTAATTTTATATTTAAATCATGATTTAATTAATAGTAACAATATGTAATAAGTCAAAACATACTCGAAAACCCAGGAAAATAACACTCAAAATAGTGAAAATTGTGAAAGATTTTTAAGAAAAGGATAATTATATATTATAAGAAAATAATCTATGATATTATAAATATTATTATGATTATTTTATAAGTTAATTAAATTATTAAAACTATTAAACATTAGGTTAACAAATGTTCACCCAAAAGGAAATGCAGGGCAACAAATTTTGTCGCCAATTCATTTCATTGAAGCATATTGTAATGTTATACACAATTTATATTTTATATGGTATATATACAATAATTTGGAATATTTTAACATGAATTATTTTATATTCATGGAATTTAACAATATTATTTGTTTATTATTACTTTTGGTATTTTTGATTCAGATGTTACCACAGTTTTAAGGGATTCTTATCTAACTTTTTCTTTCGTGAGACATACACCATTTTCACAACTTATTTTTGTTGTTTTCTGTATACAGAACCTATATTAATTTATTTCATGAATAATTTTATATTAATGGTATATATATATTTTTTTGAAATTACTTATTTAATTTGGATTCTAATTCAAAACAAACCAAGTAGTAAAGGATTTTATCTCAATTTACATTCCATTGAGACTTATTTGTTGTTATGAACCAATTAACATTAATGTGGTGTAGATACATATACATTGTATTTTAATATCATCATTATATTATAATTCATGGTATTTTATGTTTCAATTTCAATCATCTCACCTAAGGATTTTATCATGAAAATTACAAAGTGGTAAATGTTATCTTTACAAACTCACTTTATTTTGTGATTGTTATCGTTATCTTGATACAATAACCCTATTATAATAGTTTTTCATTCAAAATTTAAACATTATTGGGTGATGGAAATTTTTAGTTCCTAAAACTTCTACCATTTTTACATACGGTGTTTACTTTGATAGTTATTTTATTATATGTGAAAATATATTTAAATATGTATTTTTTATTAAATAAGAACATTTGATAAGTCATATTATAAGGCCCCAACATTAAACCTTACTTAATCTTGAGTTATTACAAGATTAAACCTTGAGGATCATTTCAGGTTTAGAATTCTAGAGAATTAGAACATAAAACTTGCATTACATTCCACATTTAAACAAAGTGGATACATAAAAGATAGTATTCATTTTTCTCATTAATGGAAACATATTTAAAATAAAACATGGATTATTTCTTGACACTTCCTTGACACTATCAACATATCATGTACCTTTCCGTTGACCTATGAAAAACATTTAAAAAAACTTGGGATGAGCATAAAAAGCTCAGTAAGGGATATAAAAATATGGAAAGGAAACATGTGTACATATATACATAATAATGAAATCATACATTACCCATAAAACAGAAGCACATTAACATACCTCATAAATTTATGAATTAATCATAGAAATAATAAGACATAAAGGTAACTTCAGGCATTCATTACATTCTTACTTAGAGAGTAACCATCTTGGTTACGTTTGGAATACCCATCACAGTATATTCCCAATATCTCTTCAGAGAAACCTGAACGTTTCACTCCTTCGCGTTACCCAATGCATTAGAGAGCTATATCGGTCTCACCCGCCCTTAATTTATCATGGAACTAGTCGTCTTCATAATAATGCTCAAGAACCATAACGTAATCGTATCACATAAAACATACATAAAGGAAACATAAAATTTCCACATTTCAATCACAAGATATCAATAAAACCCATTGATATAATAAAAACATTATGAAAACCATTTTCAATACCAAAATAAAAGAAAAGTAAAACATGTAATTTATTTTTCTTTTTAAAAAAAGGTATGGCTTGTAGAGGAAGCCGGAACTCAAATAATGGTCATGGCGGCGGAGAAGTCGGTGTTGCCACATACGTAGGACAAAAAAATTCCCTTTTGTCTTTTAGTAAAGGCTTCGTATAAAAAATATTCCTTTTGGATAAACGTAAAAGTCAAAGGGGTTTATACACCGTATAAAAGAAGGTTGTGTATAAAACATAATATGCCTCAATGAAAGGAGATTGAGACGAAGTCCCATACCTCGGGTCCGACTTGACTCGGTCGTTATTTAATCTCCTGAATAATAAACTTGAGTTAATTTCTACTTGTTTAAGAACCTTTTTCAAGTTCATTATTCCTTTTATATCACTTATTTCCATGTCATGAACACTATGTTATTATTTAAGTTAATAACGATTGTTTTAACGATCATTGATACTTGAGTCAAAAATAAACCCTTTATAATTACAAGTTGTTCATGTATCCATTATATCCAGAATGGTATTCATGATGTAGATATCATATATATCATATATATTTCCATTACATGCATGCATTTATAATATTATATAACATTTAGAGACAAGAAATGAAATGCACCATTCATGGAGGCAGTAAGTCGTACGAACGCATGAACGCTACTTTCATTTCTATTTTGTATTTTATGAAATGGAATCATAATGATATAAAGGTATCATATAATTCCAGTGTAATTTCATATATAATATCATAACTCCATCCTTTATACGTCCCACATATGTTATTAATGAATCAAATCACTTTGAGGGGGTGGTAGTCCACACTTCCTTAAATGAAGATATCGCGTTTACCCATAATGGAAACCATAAAGGTATGCCAAAAATGAAAAATAAAGAAACTTAAGGAAAAAATAAACATATTATATATCATATATAAATATAGTGTCATCTTAATGGCCACCTTTGAATGTGTTAAAAGAATTCTGAACAATCATCGTTTCAGGAGGTAGAAATTCGCCATCCACGGAAAGAGTATGTTCTTTAACCATTAGATGTAGGTGTGTGTAAGTGTAGGTCGAATCCTTCTTATAAAAACATCATAATATAATGCAGATACTGTAGTTGTTACAAAAGAAATTAATAAAAAGAGTTTAGGGGGTTGGAGAAGAAAAATAAAACAAAAGGACTCAAGTGAAGACATTACCTTAAAATCGGGTAACTCTCATTTGGTTTGAGCTCAAAGGCTTCCTTGGGAAGACTTCTTCCCAATTTGAGGATTCAAGGAGTAAGAGAGGGAAGTGGAGAGACAAAATGGGAAGGGTTTGGCCGAGCCAAAGGCTTTGGAAGTGTGGGTAAGGAGGTTGAGGTGGGGGCCTTTTATAAGAGGAGAGGAGGGGCACTCTTGGAAAGTAATGAAAAGTTACTTTATTTTAAAATGAGTTTCGGATTAAAAAGGTCCCATATTGATATAATTCGAGGGTAAGGTGATATGGGTTCGAAATACAACCATCCAATAGGTTTTGGACATGTTTAGTTCATAGATTTTACATTATCTTTTCATTTTATTTAAATCCTTTATTAATGAGGTAATCGCTCCATCATCATGATGTCATAAATAATTTAATTTATTTAATGTCTAAAAATTATAAAAAAAATCACGATTTATGAAATCTTGTTAGATTTCAAATGAATATTTATAGTCAAAAATATTACTTGTATAACCCTATTTAAAATTGTTTTAGTAAAACATCTCATGTTTGTGTCATTTTTACTTTAACATTAAATAAAAAGTTATTTATGTCATTTCCCAGCCAAAGTGGCTCCATGGGGTCCCCAAGTTGACCGATGGCTTTTCTTGGTCGGCCATGACACATAAAATAAGGGTAGGACATGTGTCAGCTCATCTCATATTATTAAAACATTATTTTTACCTTAAACTACACTAATTACCTCTAATCGCGATTAAGAACATAAAAGTTACTACTCACCAAAAAATTATTTTAATCTCATTGAACCACATTTTACTTCTTAATGACAACCATGTATGTCGGAGTTTTTAATATCAAATCACAGAAGTGGAAAAGTTTGATTTAAACGAAAAATCAGTTTCATTAACTACCACTTAGTGGTTTCACTATTCATTAAAAATTGATGTTTTTCAGAAAAATACCAAAACTTCACCCAAAGCTATATTTGATATTCCGAATTCAAAAATGATGTCTATTTTACAAAATTAATATCATATAAGTCACATTAATTAATTTAATAATTAATTCCCGCTGTCATGACAAATAGCGTGTTTTTATGAAACAATAAGTATCAAAAGATTGACACTAGTTTAAGTCCAATTTGAAAGTGAAATTGATTCCAATGAACACCATTGGAATAAATGGTAAAAATATATTCTAATTTCACTTCAAACATAATTAAAAAGATAATCTAATCATATAAATAATGTAGATTAAAAAGTGGTTTTGAAATAAAATACAACATTTTTCACTATTCATTAAAAATTGAACTTTATCGAAAAAATACCAAAAATTCACACAAAGTAAATTTTGATGTCCCAATCATAAAGAAGAACTTTATTTTGACAAACATAGCTTATAAAATTTTCAAAAGATAGATTTAAAAATGGTTTTCCATCAAAAGGAAGTAATAAAATCTTTTAAAAATATTAGTGTATTCCATGCTTAAGATTGGATTCATTTTCCTTTTAAGCCTCTAAAAAACTATCTAATTCATTAATAGACATAGATAAAAGTATCTATTATTCATTACTTACTTGGTATGTTACATCCTTCCCCACTTTATAAAATTGTGTCCCCACAATTTATTGACTTATCGAATAAATGGGGGTACTTATCCCTCATTGCATTTTCAGATTCCCATGTTGTCTCTTCAATCATGTGGTTTTTCCACAAAACCTTTACGTGATGAATCACCGTATTCCGTAACACTTGCTTACTGTGGTGTAGAATCTGGACCGGTTGTTCCTCATAAGATAGGTTCTCTTCTAGCTGAACTAACTTAGGACTCAAAACATGAGATGGATCTGGCATATACTTTCTCAACATCGAAACATGAAAAACATTGTGTACCTGAGGTAAAATCGGGGGTAAAGACACTCGGTATGCAATTGATCCAACTCTCTCTAGAATTTCATATGGTCCAATGAACCTCGGACTCAGCATTCCTTTCCTACCAAATTGCATCACACTTTTCCATGGTGAGACTTTGAGAAAAACATGATCACCTACCTCAAAAGATAGATCCTTCCTCCTGTTGTCTGCATAACTCTTCTGCCTGCTCTGAGCTGTTCTCATGTGTTTCTGTATCATCTGAACTTTTTCTACCAACTCTTATACCAATTCTGGTCCCATCAGCTTTATTTCACCCACTTCATCCCAAAAAGCTGGAGTTCGACACCGCTTCCCATATAACGCCTCAAATGGTGCCATCTGTATACTAGAATGAAAACTGTTATTATATGAAAATTCAACCAAAGAAAGATGTTGGTCCCAACTTCCCTGATAATCCATAGAACAAGCACGTAGCATATCATCCAATGTCTGAATTGATCGTTCTGACTGCCCATCTGATTGAGGATGAAAAGTTGTACTAAAATTTAATTCAGTACCCAACGACTTCTGAAGGCCTTTCATAAAGTTAAAAGTGAACCTGGGATCACGGTCAGATACAATAGAGAGGGTAACTTCATGTAACCTAACTATCTCTTTAAGATACAAATGGGAAAGTTCATCTAGTGAAA
The DNA here is from genome assembly GCA_963277665.1 of Viscum album. Classification (NCBI taxonomy): domain Eukaryota; kingdom Viridiplantae; phylum Streptophyta; class Magnoliopsida; order Santalales; family Viscaceae; genus Viscum; species Viscum album. The sequence goes on from OY728164.1 coordinate 1,073,310,140, forward strand.
AAGTATCTCGAATAGGAAGGAAATGAGCAGATTTAGTCAAGCGATCAACAATAACCCAGATTGCATTATTACCTCGAGATGTCTTCGGTAATCCCACAACAAAGTCCATGGATATATTCTCCCATTTCCACTCTGGCACTGGTAGAGGCTGAAGCATCCGTTTCGGTAACTGTTTCTCTGCATTAACCTGTTGACATGTCAAACACTTCACAGTAAAATCCGCAATATCTCTTTTCATTCCATCCCACCAGTAATACTCCCGCAGATCTCTGTACATCTTAGTACTGCAAGGATGAACTGAAAATGGAGAACTATGAGCTTCACATAACAACTCTCTCATCATCTGTGAATCACAAGGCACACACAATCTCTTCCCAAATCTCAAAACGCAATCATTATCAATGTTTTATTCCGGAAACTTACCTTTCTCAACCAGCTCTATCTTTTTCTACAACTCACTGTCTTGCTTCTGTGCTTTCTTGATTCTGTCTAATAGAGAAGATTTCACTGATACCTGAAACAAAACAGAAGAACATCCTGTACCAACAACTTCTATGCAAAAGTTCATCAAATCCTTAACCAAAGGATCACATTCCAAACACAACATTGTTAATGAAGCACTACATTTTTGACTCAAAGCCTCAGCCACTTTATTTGCTTTTCCCGGATGGTAATGAATTGTACAATAATAATCCTTGATTAATTCTAGCCATCTTCTCTGTCTCATGTACAATTCATTCTGAGTGAATATCTACTTTAATCTTTTTTTGATCGGTATATATTTCACACTTTACTCCATACAAATGATGCCTCCAAACTTTTAGAGCGAAAACAACATCAACTAATTCCAAGTCATGTGTAGGGAAATTTACCTCATGAGTTTTAAACTGACGTGAAGAATAAACAATTACCTGATCATTCTGCATTAGAACGCAACCATGTCCTTTCAATGAAGCATCACTGTAGATAACGAACTCCCCATTCCTGGAAGGTAGTGCCAAAACTGGAGCATTCACCAATCTTCTTTTCAGTTCCTAAAAAAAATCATCACATTCTTTTGTCCAGATAAACGTAACACCCTTCCGAGTTAGCTTAGTCATTGGACTAGATAACCGTGAAAACTTTATAACAAACCATCGGTAATATCCTTCCAAACCACGGAAACTACGAATCTCTGTTACATTTTTGGGTCTTGGCCATTCTTCAACAACCTTTGTTTTTGAAGGATCAATGGTTATCCAATATTTAGAAACAATGTGACCAAGGAAAGATATTTGTTGAAACCAAAACTCACACTTTCTGAATTTCCCATACAATTTCTTTTCTTTTAAGGTTTGAAAAATAACCCTTAAATGTATTTCATGATCTTCTTTAATTTTAGAAAACACCAAAATATTATCAATAAAAACAACCAACATTTTTCACATGAGTCAACTGAGCCATCACTGCAACAAACTATTTAGTTCTGATTCTGACCATCTCATGATACTGATTTGAAAGTTCATTTCCCTCTGTATGCCTTCCCAAAAAATCTATTCTGTTTCCTCTATGAAAAACCATTCTTAACACAGAAATATCTTAGGAGAAGAAGCATGGTAATCTTCAAATGCTATATCATTTAAATTTTACCATTAAAAAAAATATTTTTGGATAATCATTTAATAGAATTCTAACTCCTAATGTTATCTAAACCGACCTCTGATACCAACTATAAGGCCCTGGCCTTAAACCTTACTTAATCTTGAGTTATTACAAGATTACTCCTTGAGGATCTTTTCAGGATTAGAGTTTTAGAGAATTAGAACATAAAACTTGCATTACATTCCACATTTAAACAAAGTGGTTACATAGAAGATAGTATTCATTTTTCTCATCAACGGAAACATATATAAAATAAAACATGGATTCTATCTTGAAACTTCCTTGACACTATCATCATATCATGTACCTTTACCTTGACCTAGGAAAAACATATCAAAAAAACATGGGATGAGCACAAAAATCTCAGTAAGGGATATAAAAATCTGGAAAGGAAACATAGGTACATATATACATATTAATGAAATCATACTTTACCCATAAAACATAAGCACATTAACACACCTCATAAAATCATGAGTAAATCATAGAAATCATAAGACATAAAGTTAACTTGAGGCATTCATAACATTCTTACGTAGGGAGTAACCCTCTTGGTTATGTTTGGAATACCCATCACAGTATATTCCCTAAATCTCTTCGGAGAAACCTTAACGTTTCACTCCTTCGCATTACCCAATGCATTGGAGAGCTATATCGGGCTCAACCGCCCTTAGTTTATCACGGAACCACCCGTCTTCATAATAATGCCCAAGAACCATAACATAATCTTATCACATAAAACATACATAAAGGAAACATAACATTTCCACATTTCAATCACAAGATATCAATAAAACACATTGATATAATAAAAAAATTATGAAAACCATTTTCAATACCAAAATAAAAGAAAATTAAAACATGGTATTTATTTTTCTTTTAAAAAAAGGTATGCCTTGTATAGGAAGCCAAAACTCAAATAATGGTCATGACGGCAGAGAAGTCGTTGTCGTTGCATACATACGACAAAAACATTCCCTTTTGTCATTTACTAAACGCTTTGTATAAAAATGATTCCTTTTAGATAAACGTAAATGTCAAAGGGGTTTTCACACCGTATAAAAGAAGGTTGTGTATAAAACAAAATACGCCTCAATGAAAGGAGATTGAGACGAAGTCCCATACCTTGGGTCCGACTTGACTCGGTCATTCTTTAATCTCCTGAATAATAAACTTGAGTTAATTTATACTTATTTAAGAACCTTTTTTATGTTCATTATTACTTTTATATCACTTATTTCCATGTCATTAACACTATGTAATTATTTAAGTTAATAACGGTCATGTTAACGATCATTGGAACTTGAGTAAAATATAAACCCTTTATAATTACAAGTTGTTCATCTATCCATTACATACAGAATGGTATTAATGATGTTGATATCATATATATCATATATATATCCATTACATGCATGCATTTATAATATTATATAACATTTAGAGGTAAGAAATGAAATGCACCGTTCATGGAGACGGTAAGCCGTACGTACGCATGAACGCTACTTTCATTTCTATTTCGTATTTTATGAAATGGAATCATAATGATATAAAGGTATATTATAATTCCAGTTTAATATCATATATAATATCATAACTCCATCCTTTATACATCCCACATATGATATTAACGAATCAAATCACTTTGAGGGTGCGGTAGACCGCACTTCCTTAAAGGAAGATATCGCGTTTACCTATAATGGAAACCATAAAGGTATGAACAAAATGAAAAATTCATAAGCTTAATGAAAACGTAAAAATATTATATATCATATATAAATATAGTGTCATCTTAATGGACACCTTTGAAGGTGTTAAAAGAATGTTGAACAATCATCGTATTGGGAGGCAGAAATTCGCCATCCACGGAAATAGTATGTTCATTAACCATTAGATGTGGGTGTGTGTAAGTGTAGCTCGAATCCTTCTTATGAAAACATCATAGTATATTGAAGATACTTGAGTTGTTAAAAAACAAATGAATAAAAAGAGTTTATGGGGTTGGAGAAGAAAAATAAAACAAAAGGACTCAAGTGAAGACATTACCTTAAAATCGGGTAACTCTCTTTGGTTTGAGCTCAAAGGATTTCATGGGAATACTTTTGCCAAAAGTAAGGCTTCAAGGAGAAATATAGGAAAGTGGAGAGACAAAATAGTCAGGGTTTGGCCAATCCAAGGTCTTTTAATGTGTGGTTAAGGAGGTAGAGGTGGGGGCCTTTTTTAAGAGGAGAGGAGGGGCACTCTTGGAAAGTAAAGAAAAGTTACTTTATTTTAAATTGTGTTTCAGATTCGAAAGGTCCCACATTGATATAATTCGAGGTTAAGGTGATAATGGTTCGAACTCCACCCATAAAATAGTTTTTGGACATGTTTAGGTCATAGATTTTACATTATCTTTTCATTTTATTTAAATCCTTTATTAATGAGGTAATCGCTGCATCATCATGATGTCAAAAATAATTTAATTTATTTAATGTCTAAAATTTATAAAAAAATATAATGATTTAGTAAATATTTTTAGCTTTCAATTGAATATTTATACTCCGAAATATGACTTGTATATCCCTATTTAAAAATTATTTTAGTAAAACATCTCATTTTTGTGTCATTTTTACTTTAACATTAAATAAAAAGTTATTTATGTAATTTCCCAACCAAAGTGGCTCCATGGGGTACCCAAGTTGACCCATGGCTTTTCATGGTCTGCCATGACATATCCAATAAGGGTAGGACATGTTTCAAGCTCATCTCATATTATTAAAACATTATTTTTACCTTAAACGACACTAATTACCTCTAATCACGATTAAGAACTTAAAAGTTACTATTCACCAAAAAATTATTCTAATCTCACTGAACCACATTTTAATTATTAATTACAACCATTTATGTTGGATTTTTGAAAATCAAATCATAGATGTGGCAAATTTCATTTAAACGAAAAAGCAGTTTCTTTAACTACCACTTAGTGGTTTCACTATTCATCAAAAATTGAAGTTTTTCAGAAAAATACCAAAACTTCACCCTAAGCTATATTTGATATTAAAAATTCAAAAATGATGTATATTTTACAAAATTCAAATCATATAAGTCACATTAATTAATTTAATAATTAATTCCCGCTGTCATGACAAATAGCGTGTTTTTATGAAACAATAAGTATCAAAACATTGACACTAGTTTAAGTTCAATTTCAAAGTGAAATTGATTCCAATGACCACCATTTGATTAAATGGTAAAAATATATTCTAATTTCACTTCAAAACCAATTCAAAATATAATATAATAATATAAATAAATTATATTAAAAAGAGGTTTTGAATTAAATTACAACATTTTTCACTATTCATTAAAAAATGAACTTTATCGAAAAAATACAAAAAACTCACACAAAGTAAATTTTGATGTCCCAATCATAAAGAATAAGATTATTTTGACAAACGTAGCTTATATAATTGTCAGAAGATAGATTTAAAAATGGTTTTCCATCAAAAGGAAGTAAAACAATCTTTTAAAAATATTAGTGTATTCCATGATTAAGATTGGATTCATTTTCCTTTTAAGCCTCTAAAACACTATCTAATCCATTAATAGACATAGATAAAAATATCTATTATTAATTACATACTTGAGATGTTACACATATTGTTTATTAATTAAATTGATTACTCAATATGATGAATTATTTGGACATGCGGTGATGGGTGGATCCTGAACATTATATTGTAATTTGATGCATCAAAAAGATATCATGAGACAGATTATTTGGCCAAATTAAACAGTTTTCTACCTATTGCTTCAAAAAATTTGGAGGATAGATCATGAAAATACAGGTTTTTATTTACTTAATACATGATGTATGATAATAAAGAATTTCCTTCATTTCATTTATTTCATTTATTTTTTTTATCCTTGAGATTCTCACAATGATAAAATATATGGAAAAACTTTTGTTATCATTTTTATCCATGAGATTTTCACTATAGATATAGGCATTAATTAGTGGAATGGGGCATCAGGACATTACACATTGATATCAAAGTATCATTTTCTTTTATATTATTATTTTTGAAAAAAGTCTAGAGAATAGTATGTGTTGGGTATTGGTAATGAAATAATTCAGGGGAGTTACTATCCCACATATAGGAAAAAAATAAAAAACTACAAGGATGATATTGTTGTTATTTTTCTATGATTTTAAAATTTATTGATTTAAAAATTGAGTGACACAATTTGTTTTCATTATTATTGATTTATGTGATTTTATCTCTTGGGTCAGTATGGAAAGAGATCCATTATTAATTCATTTATCATGAAAGGCACATAGATATTACTAGTAAATTTTTCACTTTTTTATTGAATGATATACTAATGCATATATACATCTATCTATCGATAAATGAGGGATAACCATTTAAAGTGTCTGAGACATATTATATGTTGGTTTCACATATACATATATAGTTGAATCTTACTTGGCTAAATCCCTGGATAATGACTTGATATAATTTCATATATAATTGGAATACTAAATTAACATTTGATTAAATAATGTTTTAATAAGAAACCTATTAGGTTTTCTCCCTCATTTCATGTGAATGAAATCTTATCTAACTGAACCTTATAAATTTCAACCCTTATGACCTATGGAAAAGTTGGGAAAACTAAACTGTAGAATCTTATTGAAAGTAATGATGTATGATCTTGAGTAGTGACATGTATTAGGAGAGAACTTCGTATTATGAGTCCTTATGGGATAAATATATTGGGTATTGGGATGCCATGCCTATTTTATCTTATTTTTAATTTTGAAGGATACTTTGTTATCATGTTCTAATATGTTCATGTAATAATTATAGTGATATTCCAACCTTGGAGAGATATGGTCCCATATTAAAAGGTATAGGTTAAGTATTACATAATATTAAGTGGGTAAGATCCTCCTGTAGTTCATGAACTATCTATGAATGATCAATATTTTGAGAGTCTTCTACATGTTTTCCAATTTATGTATAAGGAATATACTTGGGTTTCACCTTCTATGTCAGATCATACATTTGATTTCTAGTGAAAAAACCCCTCTTTTTTTTAAGAGAGTGTGGTCTGATGTCCATAGAGCTATGAGTAATGTCCATGTATAGTATCATTAAACATTTAGATATACCAATATATATAGTGTAATGTTGGTGATTTACATGTTTCATGGGGAAACATGATGTTGGTAGTATGTCCTTGTCCATGGTGATGTACATGTTTGATTGACCAAGAAGGAATTCTAGAATCATTTCTTCAGTAATTTCTTACTCCATAAATTGAATTCAGACATGGATAAGGATTTTATTTAATTGATGTAGGGGATATGAATGTTATGTGTAATACTAATCATTTTAAAGAGATTCAACATTTTTCCAAAATTTTCTTGTGATGATACTACCATGGCTATAAATTTTGATGATATCCAATGTTATGAGATAAAGGAGTTGGATAATTTATTCATCCTAGAATATTTAACAAAGAATATGAACATGACCTTGATCATTTATTGGAACCCTAGTTTGGGTGACGAAACCTGGATGTTTTACTTTGTGGGTGGTAGTGGAAGTGGTTTCTCTGATATCCAAAAACATTGGTCAGATGTCTTATCCTATGGTGGTGGTAGTAAGTCTCATCAAATAAGTGAATCTTTCACTAATTCATGAGGTAGAATTGAGATCTAGTATGATCAATGTGGGGGCCATGGGACTAAGAGAGTACAATGTACAAAACATCCCCATGGGTGCTATCTGTATAGAATAATGCATAACCAACATAATCTTTTCCCTAGTAGGATATAAGAAAAACAATGGAAGAGGATCAATATTAGATCGGGGATCTGGTGTTGGGACTACTATGCCTTAGTTGGATGATTGTTGAGAATACCAGGGTTATTCATGAAATATTGGTGGACGTAAAGATTTATATTGGGGTCATTGTAGGATTATAAATTAGGGAAGTCATAAAGGATTACATGGTTATGGAACTATCTAGTTGCACATAGTTAATCCCACTCTGTAAAGTCAGGATACTTGACCATCTATCGTGTGAGGTATATTTTTTGTATCTTCAAATATTGCTTCTTCTCTTTTTGATATCAGTTCCTCACATTCCTTTATATCTACCTAGATTACTTGATGTTTGGTCCTAGATATATAATTCCATATTGGGTGATATCAATTTATAGAACCTTATATTCTACGTTAAAAGGGGTTAGTAAGTGTGAAAATTATTCCCTAATTATTGGAAGACAATGATTCCACTGGGACTTCATTATATTGGATATGTGTGGTGTTGTTGTGATTCTAGAATAGAATATCTTATTCATTATCATGTTTATATTGATTACTATTTCTTATGATTTTCATTCCCTTATACGAAGGATAAAAAAATGACGTATATTATTGAGTGATTCATTTAAAAGATGACTATCAGTGACTAAGTGGGATCATAGCCTAGTTTTTTATCCTTTCTCTAAATGATGGGGAGATGTTCCATACATTCTTCCCTCCCATTATTGATCAGTACTATGATGTGATTAGTAAGGGATTTTCAATATTAGTAGTTAATCATGGATTTGAGTTTATTATCAAGAACATGTCAGGTATAGAACCTATTTTAATCACTTATTATATGATGGTGATGACAAACCACTGAGAATTGAAATCCCAACTAGAGGACATAGAGGTGAAATGGTTTATCCATCCAAGAATGTTCTCTTGGGGTGCACCTATATTTTTTTCCAAGAAGATGGAAGATTAATTTGGGATATGTATATATTTTCAAAATCTAAACCATGTAATATTTATGAACTGATATCCCCACCCTAATATCTATAATTTATTTGAACAACTTAAGGGTTCCCTTATTTTCTCCATTATTGAATTATAGTCATCGTGCCTCCATATTATGGTGAAACCATATGATTTTGCTTATATATAATTTTGGAGAAGGTATGACCTTTATGAGTACCTTTTTATACTATTTAGTTTAAAAAATGTTCCCATATTATTTATGGATTTAATGAACTGGGTGTTCCATTCTTACTTGGACACCATTGTCTTCATGATCTTTAATGATATTTATGTCTAATCCTGACCGAGGGATGGACATGAACCACATTTGGAGATAATTATGATCAAACGTCGAGGATTACATCTGTATGTGAAACTATTGATGTTAAATATTTGGCTGGACTAGGTTAACATCTTGGGCCATGTCATATCATAGGTTGGGTATTATTGTAATAAAAAATGTGGATACCATAATTTCCTAGGAGACACCCATAATAATCTTCAAGATTCATAGAATACTTAGGTTGTATGATGACTATAATTAGTTTATTCAAAACTTTTCATGATTAGTAGCTCTATTTATGGTCTTAACCATGAAAGGAGCAAGGTATGAGTGGTCTGATGGTTGTGAGGTAGATTTCTAGGAGCTATAGAAGGAGTTGATATCTATGCTGATCTGAACCATGCTTGATATTGGTAGAGAGTATACCTTATATGTTTATATTTTAGGAGTCTACATTGGGTAAATTATTATATCGGATCAATGGGTAGTACATTATTGGTCCCGAATGATGATACCATATGAGAATAACTACCCAACCAATGATTTAGAGCCAGCTATAGTGAAACACGATCTAATATATAGGTGAAACTACCTTGTGGGTGTGATTTATGTGGTTTTTATAGATCATAAAAGAATGAAATACCTCTTCTCCCAGCATAGACGAAGTTTCTCATAGAGAATGTGGGTTGATAACTTACAGTACATTGAATTTTAGTTGGAATATACTCCTAGAAACGGAAATATCATTACATGCACCTTATTAAGAAGACTTATAACCAGGTAGTTCTTGAGTTAATCATTCAGTATTAGGTGATGACCTTGTTCTCCAAGATATTTGTGTATGTCTAGGAGTAGAAAGGGTAAAAATATTATGTTTCCTTATTTATTACCTTTAAAATTTTTGAAAGTGTAAAATAAATTAATCAACCAGACTTAGATTTCTTTGTTATGAGTTATACCATATATGATTGGGGGCATCCTCTTGATTGGTCCTTGGATGATGATTAGATTATTTCCGTTAGAGGTCATGTGGTAGTTCTGAAGTGTATGGATGAGGATATGATGATGTAATTCCATGTTTCAAAGTGGTTTGTGCATCCAAGATTGACCATTATGTATCAATATGAGAATCAATAGTATTATCATCTAGTGATTAATAAGGACTTAATGGGGGTGGTTTCATGATTCTCCACCAATCAGTAGGTGAAGGATGATCACCATTATCATCTTGGACATCTCTAGTCCATAAAGATCCCTAAATAGACGTGTAATGATGTCATAATGGGATTTATGATAGGATTACTGAGGTTTCCTCAATTTCACAATGATGTTTGGGATGAGTTATTGAAAGTAGCTCAATTATAATTGATCAAATATGATTATTCATTGGATGGTCTTGGAAGATTATATGTTCATAATGTTTTACAATTTCATGGTGTACCAAAAATAATTTTCACTGATTGCGATTCCAATTTCACATAGAGGTTTTTTAATGTATCTCATTAGGTGTTGGGAATATAAGTTCATTTGAGTACTTCCAATCAATTGTTGACTAATAAAAAATATGGTCCCATGATACTAGTACTCAAGGATTTGCATTGAGCATATGTCCTTGATTTTGGAGTCTCTTGTGAGTGTAATCAAGCATTAGTGGAATTCCCTTACAATGAAAGTTATTATATATCCATTTACATGACTCTATTTTAGGACTTATAGGGGAGGCTATTACATTCCCCATTATGATGTAAGAATATGGAGAGTCACTCATTCTTAGGATGAACCTAGTGCAGGAGACCTTTGAATATATACAATTAATTAAGAAGTGGTTGGAAACCACCCACATTAGAAAAAGATCCTTTAAAAATATGATACTTATTAACTTGGAATTCTTGGTGGGTGACCGATTACTCTTATGTGTTTCTATATGTATCTGTAAATGGTATATTCAAAAATTGTAAAAGATATTACTTAGGATTATATTTTCATTTGAGGTAATCGAAAGGGTCAGTTCTATGTCATATCTATTGGATCTTTCATCAAGGTATATGATGGTGCATGATGTTTTTCTTATCTCATAACTTCAATAGTATCATCCTAACCCATCACATGTGATTAATATTGATGATGTAGAGCTAGAGGATAATGATTCTTTCATGGGACGACCAGTTCATATCTTCAATCCACATGAGAAAACCCTTCATGGTAATATTGTTCCATATATACGAGCATTTTGGACTCTTGTTTATGTTTTATAAAATGGGTTAAAAGAGATAATTTTACCCCCATTTTAATCTAATATTATTATCTGATTTCACTCTTTTTTTGAAATAATGTCCCTACACATTCCCATTTATCTACTTCTTCTGAGATGTATCTCCCTCAATATAAGGTCATTTTAGCTCTTCTTTATCCTTTCCACGTCATTGTGGTATTTCTACAAATCCATTTTTATTCTTTCATGGTACATTGAACAATGTTTAGCTAATATAACTTATTTTATAGGCTTTTCACTACAACTTATATTTCTATAATTTTAGGTTGAATCAATTCTTATTTTTGGGCATGTGGACTCCTATTGGTATAAATTATGTTGTTCCTATATTTTTTCTATAGTTTCATCCTCTATTTTAAGTTCTTGAATGATGCATCACACTAAAATTCCTTGTATGATCAATAAATTTTAATTAAGGGCCTAATAACATAACCTTCCATCATAATTACCCTCTTTGTATTCTCGTTGCAAATGTAAAGGTGGATCCATAACATTATCTTTCCATGAAATAATAAATTTATAAAGTGGATATCAAAATGAGGATTTGATTGGGTAAATGGAATTTATTATTGGAAATTGTATTTTATAAACTATCATTTGAAATTGGAATGTTGTTTTTGAAAATAAACCATTGAAAAGTAAATTGGAAATGAAATTGGGAATGGATATTGAAATTAAAATGTGAAATAGTTTTGATGACATGTTTATTAAAGTTGTATATTTTATAAATTCATAGAAATTATCTCATTCCATGGTTTTGATATATTTAAAAAATTGAATACTTGTGAAATTTTAATTGTTAGCTTATTACTTGGATGAGAAAACACCCACAAGCGTGGTCTATGATACTGTTTATTGGATGAGAAAACACCCATAGGGGTGGTCAGTGCTACTATTTATATTTTGACAATAAATCTCATAGGTAATGTCTATGATACAAATTTTTATACCTAGGATAACCAAGTCTATTATATTGGTTGGAATAGTCTCTATGACATACTCAAAGACACATCAACACTAGATGAAGAAATTAAGGTTGATATGGGTCTAGTACCTAAAGGTTTTTGGTGGTTTTATTTTATTTATATTATTTCAAATTAAATTTTTAAATGGTTAATTAAAACACATCTACATGAACTTCCTTATAGACTTGTTTTATTTAGGGACACTGTTAGTGTTGTATTACTGAGTTGTACTCACTACCTAATCAGTCCACCATTTGGTACCTATGTAGACTTAATTTTTTAAGGTTAGAATAAGTGAATGTTCCCAATGATAGATTCTTGATTTTCTTGAATATGATGGATTTTGGTAGATCAGAATTAGGCTAGAGCTTGAGAAATTGTAGAGATTCATTCAATTTTTTTTTCCTTTTTTCACTTTTGGAACCTTTTGTATATTAATATTAATATGTATAGATCTTGATTGAATTTTAACAGAATTTTAGATATTTCATGGTTTATGTTTAGTGATTGTCTCATGTTTTTATGATGCCTTTGGTGTTATGTGTGGTATCATATTTTCTTTATTTTTATTCTAATATTACCAAACTCTATAGAAAGGGTATAGTATCCAAAAAATAATTGTATTGGATCATCAATTCTAGTTAGATTCATCTAGAATACAGGTAGGTTCACCTAAGGTGATATATTGACCATTTTTCAGTGATTTATTTTTAGTATGGGGTGGTAGGATGTTACATAGTACCAAAAATTAGATCACCACCACTGAAAAACAATAACCACTAAATCCTGTAGACTCACATCAATCCATAACAGTGTTGTACAATGATAAAAAACAATATGAACGTATCATATTCCTATTTCAAAATTCATTTCCTATTTCACACCATACATTTATTAAGTAATCTCATTCATTGTACGCATTAATTTTAGAAACTGCACTTCCACTTTCATATCATTATATATCAATTACCATTTATTAGTTTCATCACTATAATTCACCAAAAATTTCACATCATTAATCATCCTAACCCATTAAAATTTATCTTTAATTAAATTAGATAATTAATTAAGCATTCAAAATTATCCATAAGTAACATAAAAAAGAACTAAATTATAATCTTAAACTAACATAATAGTAAATCTCATGAAAACAACTTCCATAACTCATAAAAATAAAAATCATTATAAAACTACTCAAATTTAGTAATCCAAAAATATGGGAAGGACTACCAACTTTAATAAAAAAATATCAACTCAACCATAATATAAAATAATAATACAATTATATTTGTATAAAACCATCAAACAACTTCTTCATACTTCAGGATTTACCATTTATTTTTCAATTTATACTTACTATATTGACATTACATAGTAATTAATTTATTTTACATAATTCAACCTAATAATATATTGTAATGATTTTAATTATTTATACATGTTCAGTATATTAATAACATTATGATTACAATAAGATTCTCAACAAAAAATAATTCCACAATAAAATGTAAATTACAAGGAAAGGCAAGTAAAACATGCTCAAATATCATACTATTTAATTTAAATTAATTAATTATCTTCATTTTTAAAATTTAAAATCCTTATCCCAAAAAACTAAAGCGTGATTATACAAAATAAAAATTGACATAAAAATATTATTAAAATCTTTTACATATAATTAATCTTCCACAGCAGAGTTCCAAGAGATGAGAAAGGTATCGATATCAATATACAATGATAATAAAAGATCATTTAACAACCTTAAACAAATCATCCTTTGTTAATTCTTCAACCAATATACATCCAAACTAAACAAAAAACTCCACCATAGATTCCATGAGATTGACGAAAAACAAGAAATGAGAGATATGGAAAAAATAGAACCATAGATCAGAAGATATTGATCACATGAACCCAAGGGAATAAAGGACACCTAGGTATGATAAAGATCATGAAAAACGAACCTATAGGATGCTTAGTGTTAGATAAAAAAGGAATTTAACATGGAGACACAAACACATTGAATTTATAATAAATATCATGGGACTCCACCATAGCATGATAAGAAAATAAATTATTATGGAATATCTCATATAAATAAGATTTTAATTCTATTTACTTCAAAATGGTTATAGTTACTTAAATATAACTAATTGTTTCCTTCCCTTAATTAATCCATTGATCAAGACCATAAAACAACCCACCAAACCATGATCATTTTACTCCTATCTCTCAACAAATTGATTTAAATACTTTGATGTGGTGATTTATAAACAACACTATAATTCACCATGAGCACAAAAATTGGAATTTCTAGCTTTCTTGATTTAGGAAAATATTTCTCAAAATAATAAACCTCGCATATAACCATGAAAATGATGACCACAACCCCATATGTTTAGACCACAATATAAATTTCATTCAAAACAACTAAAATAAACTCCAAACATCACATTCTCATAAACATACCAAACGTTCATAAATATAACCAAACCATGACTAACCGTATAAACACTAGAGAGTAATAATGTTTTATCCATGTCATGGTTAACAAAAAACCCAAAATATCATCTCTATAATCTTGATATAGTTCCAAAATCAGTTCTACCACCTCCAGCACCTCATGAACTCAATCTAAATGTGAAAAAATTCATTGAATATAAATATAACCTTTAATTATAAAAATTACATTAGTCATGTTGTTTTTCAGACAATCATGAAAAATAACCAAGGGAATGTTATGCTAAAAAATCTAACCACCCTTCCTTGTAAAAATTCGTCTAATGCTTCTAGTTTACATTAACAAGTCAACCATTCCATAACTATCTGTAATATGTTTTTTTATTAAATTCATTATTTATTTCCAAATTAGTATTTAATAATTCAAGTATATATTTAAACAATTATTTATGTTTTTTATACCATAAAATATTATATCCTTTTATTTAAGAAAATTAAATAATTTCCCATCTGTTTAAAGATGACACATAATAAATTTTACAGTAATTAAAGACACATATCAATAGTTTATGAATACAAAAATCATTCTTAATCATAAATATAAAATTATAATATTCTATAATTATTATATAAATCCTCACTCTATAATCTTTTCTAGTAGTTTTATCACTCAAATTTTGATATTTATTAAGAATTAGCCTTCAAAACCATGGTCAGAGAATCCTAAAGTGGTAGAGCCTTAGGATATCCTATTTTTCAATGTAATTTCAATAAAGAAGTAAAGTACCAATAAAACAATATAAAATAATAGTATAATCATGTATCCCATTCAAGGTAAGAATGTCAACTGCCGTGGTACCCTCCTTCCAAGTGTGAGATATATTAACCTACTAATTATGAGCCCTCTCAAATGATTTGATTTGTTAAGTAATAAAATATATCTAATAGTGAACCTAAAAAAATATAAAGGTTGTATTTAATGATGAATATTCATAAATAATCCTCTTTTTTCTTCTCAATATTTTCATTTCTTCTTCAAATGGCCTTTCTCACTATATGTAAAACAAATAATCTTTTACTCGTTACATACCCTTATCTTTGGATCCTAAAAAGAATATTTATTAAAAACAATTTTCATTAACTTTACCTATATCATCTTATCATTAAACTTCTTCTTGTTTACTATAATAATTAAATATATTTCATTATTACATTTCATATCTTCCTAGTTAACTATAGAAAAAAATATATAAAATTGTTTTCTACATACGATTAGTTCGATTGTTATCAGAAAAAAAACTATGTTGTAAGGATGATGGAATGAAATAATATGATAAATCTTTATACTGATCAAAATTCTTCTATGATAATCATTCTATGCAACCAATAATTTTGAGATCACGAGTGTCAACCCACACTCCTTTCAACATGAACATGATTGTAGTATTAACGATCCAATTTTTTTCCTTTCCCTAACTTCTCTTGATAAATTTCTTATAGACATGAAAATTTAGGGTATCCAACAATTTAGATGTTCTATTATTTTATCTTAGTATATATTGAAAAATATATAATGCAATAACCATCATGTAAGACATTCTTGTGACTCATGTGGGATTCATTCTCACCCTTAATATCCTCTATTGGTTAATCAATAGGTAGTAAATATTTTAGTAGCTAATATTTCATTTATTGTAATGGTATGACGCATAAGAACTTGATCACCTATTTAAATTTGAAAAGGTAATGAAATTATATATGTCCAAAAAAAATTTATTGATAATGTTTTCATGGTACATATTTCAATTTTATAGAAAAAATAATAATATTTATGTATTTTATTTTGGTTAACAATATAGATATTATTAATAAATTAATCACTTATTCCTCTCACTATTTTATTAAATCCATACAACCTTCATAATTGGATTAAAAATTACATGTTTCTTGAAAAATATAATTGAATGTATTCATAATTCTATTATTATAATATAAGAGAGGGTCTATAATATTACATGAATGTATTTCGATAGGATATACTATTTCCAACATCATTAGCTAACAGTTTCTTAATCCTTGGAGTGTACTCTCTAATTAAAAAATCCTATAAGTTTATTTTCACAACACATTCTACAGAATTACTACAGGTATGCTAGGGAAACATTTCATGATGTAATATGGTTAATTTGATATGAAACATTTATCGGAAATCGTTGATATGTGAAATAACCCCAACAAGATCTAGGCATGTATTTTCTCCCAAAGTTGTGTTCTAACTTATGTCATATAAGGAATGTAATAACTTACTATTTTCTTTGATGTAATTATTTGTTTAATAATTTCATAAGATATATAATTTTACCCCTATATGATTATTAATTATTTTTTCTGGGAAATTTTATAAATAAATTACATGACCGAATAAAATAAATCTCATTGAATTTAATTCAATTTTATCTAATATTTTTTTTCAAATTATTTTATGTGATTGTGTTTAATTATAAAATAAACCTTTCATCACATAAATAAACAATTAACCATGAATAAATAAAATAAATAAGTAAAAATGAAATGATTATAATATTTAACTACTAGTTGGTTTATAGAGTAGTGATAAACTATCCTTTACCCCAGGGGGAATATCTTTTGGATATATAAATGATTAGAGTGGTAGTATCCTCTATACTCCCATGGATCACTTTTATTTTAATTTCATCTTGGTTAATTATTTGAACCAACTTATCAGGACACTCCATCATTAAACATATTAATCATATAAATGTGTGGGAATCTCAAGTAGTGATAATTACATTTAATAACCAAAAATTGTAACAAAAACCCTTAAAAAATGTAATGGAGTGATGATATGATGATCATAAATATTAATTCAATAATATTTTTATCAATATAAATCGTAAAATAATTAAATTATAAGATATAAATAAATCCAATAACACATTGATTGCCTAAAATCAAGATCATTCACAAAGTTATATATTATTGTTGAATAAAACATTAAAATATATCGTTATGATCATAAATTAATGTTAAATTAATTAAAATTAACAAATTTAATTTAATTATTATTATTTTTGGATTCCACGTATTGTCCTTGAGACCCCTTAAAGAATTTTTTTTATAATTTTTTAATTTTTTTATAAATAATGGGGAGTTTGATCACATAAACATTTATTAATACATATTCAGATCCATTAGAACTAAAACTGAACCACTTAGATGAATTTTAAATATATGAAAATCAAAATAACAGTTAAAATTATTTTGACCAATTTGATACAACTTAAATGATCTAAGTGCAATGAATGTCTCTGGATATGATGATAGTTGAATGTTTTCAAATTAAACATAGTAAGATGTACATGAATCCTTTAATAGGATCAAAACATGAAATTTTTATTTAGTAATTTTAATGAAACAAATGATATTATTATCTTATTTCAAATTTTATTTTCAATAATTGTAGATATCATTGAATTGATCCCCAATCAAGTTGACATTTTTTTTCTATGAGAATACAAATGAGAATTCTTATAGTTATATCTAAATGTGTTCCATGAAGATCTAAATTTCATTCGTAATATTATCTTATTAGTGTGTAAGAATCAAGTGCTTTACATCCTTCATCGTTGATTATATTTGAATATATATATATATATCAAAATATTTAAAATTTTGAGAGGAATATCACTAATTCTTTCTCTACGTCTTGATTGGATAATTATGTGGAATATGATTCCCATATCAAGAAAATAAAATCTCTTTTTTTTATTTAGGTTGAAATTAAAATAATTATAGTTAAGTCATTTTATTTTAATTTAACTCATATAGAAACATCACGGGAGTTCCCATAAAATATTATAAAACTGTTATTATTTTATATGAAATGAAATATTATAATATCATGAAATAAAATATGATTTAGTTAAATTATATTAAAATATATTTATTGTATACTCCAAACCATCCTATTAATATTATCGAACGTTGAAAAATGAAAGAGTATTAATTAAATAAATATTATAATCACATTAATTATTAATAAATATTTATTTTTATTGACATAACTAATAAATTAATAAAAAAATTATATTATATTCCCACATATCTTGAATAAATAAATATTATATTTATAAATATGTTGGATAAATTTAACATTAAATTAAAATCACTTATTCCTGAATCAAATAATCTCATGGTAGATTTTATGATTAATATAACAAGAACAAAAATTATTCTATAAATATGTAATAATTTTTTTCTAAAACATATATTTAATTGAATCCAATGATATTTTACATACACTTAGTGTGTGAATCTCTTAGATCTTTTCTCAGGGTTTGTGGGTCTAACACACATACCAAGTGTAGTATCCATCAACACATCATAACCCCAAAAGGATAAGTGATAGAAATAATAATAATAACCTTCTTATGAACAATAGCATGTAATATAATCTCTTTTCAACTAATATCTCATCAAACATGATGCATATACATGTCATCATATTATATGTTTTACCTATCTTTTTTTTACTTATCAAAATAAGTTGTCTAAGATCATCATCTCTTTTGAAATTATCTAGAACCTTTCATTTCATCAATGATCCAGATATAACTTATTATATCAGTTATGATATACAGAGCATATGCCATCATATATTTTTTCCATTATTTAACGCACACATTTAATTATATATATTAATAACAATATCAAGTCTATGGACCATTACATACACTTATATATTATCAAACACAACATTATTTTATTTTATTTTATTTATTTAATATTAATAAAATGAATACAATAAACATGTTATAGTGAATAAAACTACATCATATTTATCCTAAAATCGATCATATGAACTTTTTTTAATACATGGTATGATCCAATAAAACTAAAAATGGACCATTTAGATGAATTTTAAATACATGAATGTCAAAATAATAGTTAAAATTATTTTGACTAATCTGATACAAAATGAATTATTTAAGTTCAGTGAATCTGTCCATATGTGATGAAAGAAGAACGATTTCAATTTAATCATAGTAAAATTTACCTAAATCCTTTAATATGATCAACACATGAATTTTTTATTTAGTAATTTTGGTAAAAAAATGATATAATTATCTTATCCTTGATTTGATTTTCGAGCATTGTAGATTTCATTGAACTAATCCCCGATCATGTTGACATTTTTATTTCTACAAGAATCTAAAGGATAATTTCTATAGTGATATCTAAATGTGTTCAATGAAGCTCTGAATTCCATTGTAAATATTAGCTTGCTAGTATGTGAAAGTCAAGTACTTTACGCCCTTCATCGCTGATCAAATTTGAATTTATATGTATATATATATTGAATTAATAGGAGAGGAATATCTCTAATTCTCTCTCCATGTCTGGATAGGATAAATAGATGGGATGTGATTCACATGTCAAACAAATGAAATATCATATTTTTTGTTTGTTAGGTTAAAATTAATACAATTACAGTTAAGTCCTTTAATTTTAATTTAACTCGTATAATAACATCTCGTTAGTACCCTTAATAAATTATAAAACCGTTATTATTTTATATGAAATTAAATATTATAATTTCATAAATTAAAATATTATTTATTTAAATTATATTTAAATATCTTTATTATATACTCCAAATCCTCATATAAATACTATTGGACCTTGAGAAATAAAATATTAATCATTAAATAATTATCATATTCACATTACTTATTAATAAATATTTATTTTTATTGACATAATTGATAAATTAATAAAAATAATATATCATATTCACAGATATCTTGAATAAATAAATATTATATTTATTAATATGTTGGATAAATTTGATATTAAATTAAAATCACTTATTCTTGATGCGAATAATCTTAGAGATGAATTTATGATCAATATAACTTGAATAAACATTATTCTATAAAATTTTAAAAAAAATTATTCTAAAACATAGATATAATTGAAACCAATGATATTTCAGATAAACATATTGTGTGACTCTCTTCAAACTTTTCTCAGGGGGTTATGGGTCTAACCCATAGTCCAAGTTTAATATCCAATGACACTTTATAACTGCTATTTAGAAAACGATATGTGATATAAATAATAACAAAACCCTTTTTTTAAATACTACCATGTAATATAATCTCCTTTTCAACTAATATCTCATCAAACATGATGCATATACATGTCATAATCCTATATTGTTTCCTATATATTTTTCACTTAACAAAATAATTTTTCTAAGATCATCATGGCCTGGAAATTTATCTATAACCCTTTATATCATCAAAGATCCAGATATATCTTATTCTTTTAACTCATAAAATACATATCCACTAGTAATAATTCAATTAATTCTATATCAGTTTTGATCTACATAGCAAATGATACTTTTTTAGCATATGCCAACATATATTTTTTCCATTTTTCTTTGTACACAATTAATGATATATATTAATAAAAATATCAAGTCTAAGTACCAAGACATACACTTTTATATGGAAATTCCAATGACACAAATAATATATGAAATTCATGTTGGTGGTTCTTTCCTCATAATCTCCATTGTTAGACATCAATAAGTGGAAGCATAGTGAGAATGATTCTCAATGCTTATAATCCACTAACACCCTAGATAGTAAAATATCACACATTCTTCGTTTGTGTGGTGTATCTAGACTATAATAAATAGTCTTAAGAATATCATCTTTGAATCTATAGGTTCTCATAATTTTAGGGAATTACAATAAAAAACTTGTGTGAAAAATATTTTAAAGACATTATTTTATTGTTATCCCAAATACGTTAAATACAATGAAGGGGGTTAATCCAGATATGATAGATTAAAACAACTTCCCCTTTGGATCTTGTTTCATTGTAGAAAACATTCTTCTCTCTTTTTCCCATAGAAATGTATAAATAGAAATGAACATAAGCATGAGACACAAAACATTTACTTGGTTCACCCTCATTGGGATACATCCATGGAGAATACATTGACAATGTGTTGATCTTCTAAATTCCCTAAGCCTTGCTACCAAAATAATGATTAGGCCAGATCTATTCAATGACCCAACTCACTACCTTCACAATGTTTCGGGACAACTCACTACTTCCCATGGGTCAATCCCTCAATCATTTTTCTATGTCTCACTTCTAGTGGAATGCATCACCATCTTATTCTTCTAATACTCACTCCATTGTATAAGATTTGTATATAGTTTATGGAAATTTAGTTTCCATTATTATAAATAATGAACAAATATTTAATTTTAGGTAGATTCTCTATTTATGTTCCTGTATCATCCACTTGAAGAATATCACTTTAGCCCAGATTTACTATGAAATCACTTTTAAACACTTTTTTTGATACTCACTGCCTTTATGAATATAAAAACCCTTCATGAATCTTCCCAATTCATTGAAATTATCAAATACATTCTCAAACACCACAACTTTCATTATTCATTCCTCTTTCCTGAATCTCAAATAGTATTTCATGAATCTCAACCAGTCTTCACGAAGAAACATACATTCAAGAAGGTCAATCAATTTCATGAAGCCCACATAGACTTATAAAATATCACTACTTTCATTAGTCATTTTATAAACTTCACGAACATCAACACTTTAATGATGCTTTCAACATTCAGTCAGATTTTATAGCCTTCACCAACTTATATTGTTAATGAAAATTTTCACAAGAACAACCTTCACAAACAAAATTTGTGAATTCAGAGCCTTTGATACTTTGTTAAGTCATAAAATACTTTTCTGATGGGGGTATATGCCTATTTATTATTGTTTCCTCCTACTCGAGAAGCATACATCCACATCATCACCATTTCTTGAATCTCTTCAATCTCATTTGTGAAGCTCTTTATTTTCAAAAAGCACCATGGAAATTTACCCATTCATGAAGATTATCATATTTTCAGATATGTACTAGTATCCCTTTATAAATTTATGATTCCTTACTTCTCATATTCATAGATATGTCTCGTTTTATATTACACATTAGTGATTCTCCACACCTTCACAAAACTCATCCTTTGTGACACCAAATGACATTACCAACATCAATACATTCATGATACTCCAATATTTGAGAAACTCATGAATTATCCATATTTTTATGACACATTCATAAAAATAAAACATTCAATATGATTGATCTGACTTCCAAAGAGTGGACCCATAAATTTGAAAAATATTTAGAAATAGGACAACCCTGTATATACAAATTTATTACAACATCTAAGGAATATATTCCATTATCATGGATTTTTTTCAGAAGAGATTTCAAAAAATCTCTATGGAAATCCACAACTGACTGTGAAATCCTGATTATTAAACAAACTCAATCAACCCTAAAACATAGAAATGTTACATTGACATATTTTTTCCCAATATTCCCCCATTTGGGATTGTTGAAAACTCTTTAATTGTGATACATAATTGAAGATTCCTAAAAATTCTACCAACATTTACTTCATGTGATTTATATAGAAATATAATACTTAATCTACACACACTCTAATCATAAATGATCTATAATCGATGAGAGAGACAATAATAACATGCAAAGTACATCAATGAATCACATCATTCCAAAACCACTCAACTGATTTCATCATGAATCTTATCTATCATGATATATAACCTTTGATAAATCATCTTTAGCATACTCAAAATAAAAACTCTCCATGCTTCACCAGTCTCCCTATGAGGCTCTCACCCAATCTTGATTAAGAAATTTTCTCCAATTTTATAGCCACAACTTCTCCCTCTTTTTAATCAAACTCGGATGTCACTATATTGGTGTTTTCAATGTGGTAAAAAACAATGATAAGTTTTTTAGAAAAAACATATCATACATCCTTGAAAGGGGGCCTAATATCCATACACTATTAGGTGTGGGGATTTAAATGAACTATAAGATCCATTTAATGAAATTAAAACACTTCTATGGGTAAGGCCTTTGTCAGAATGTTCTCTACCAGTAGTTCTTTAGGCATATACTATAGCTTCACAAGCCCTTGCTCCACCTTATACTTTATAAAATGATAATTGATTTAAATTTTCTTTTTCTTAGAGTGATGTAATATATGTATCTTCAGATATATATAAATTGAATTATCAAAATGGATTATGATCAATGACTTCACCTCAACTCCCTTGTCATCAACCTGCTACATTATCCACAAAAAATGTGTGATTGATTGAGTAGAAACTATATATTCTGCTTCTGCGGTGATCACGGAAATGGAATATTGTTTCTTTCGTGGCCACTAAATATAAAATCCACTAAGATAGAATGTACCACCTGACATTAATTTTCTATCATATTCTGATCTGATCAAAATTTTATCTATATATCCCAATATCTCTTTCTGAGATTATTCATTTTACAAAAAAAACTGAAATCCACTATGCCCATTATATACCAAGGTATTATTTTCACTAAGATAAAGTAGTTTTATTAGTATTAATTTTATACTATGAATCATTGCATGTGGAACAAAGAATATTCGACTAGGTCGATGTTATGTACAATAGACTAAAATGATCAGCCTGTATTCAGTGAAATTAACTACTTTGACTTCATTATCTCGTGAAACTTTCTTTTAGGTTGACAATGGAGTCTTAATATCTCTGAAATTATCTATATAGTTTATTTTGAAAACCTTCATGGAATATATATATTTAGAAATTAATGTGCAATTATTTTTTTGTGTCAATGGTATACCAAGAGAAAAAAATCACCAAATTTAAAGATTTATAATTCACTTTTCATGAATTTTGTGAAGGGTTTACACTATACATTATATGATCCTCAAAATATTATTTCATTTACATACAACAACACCATAATCCTTAGGTTTCTATCATTTTTGACATATAAATTGTAATCAAGTCCACTATGCTAAAAACTGAGATACTTTAACAACTGATCTAGTCTTGAATTCCATGCTCTTGGTGCTTAATTCAACCAATATAGAACCATTGTCAGAAAAAAAAATATGTTCTCATCATCATTGATGATATAAACATATGGATGCTCAATATAAGATTCTTCTTATAGAACTCAATTGAGAAAAACTAACTTGAAAGCCATCAAGAAGACAATAAACCTTCTTTTCACAACTACATACTAGAATAATACGATTGTCTCTAGCCTCACAATAGGTGAAACAATTCATCAAAATAAATACTCTCAATCTAGGAGTACCATTTGAACACTATTCATGCTTTATTTTGAATCATTATTCCATCTTCATTCATCTTGTTTCAGAATACCCATTGGGTCCCAATGAATTTTTTTGTCGCAAAAGAATCACCCATTTCTGATTCTTATCAATTTGGACAAACTCTTAATTGATATCTAAAAAACAATTTTCATCTCTAGCTGGTTCATGAAATCCTTTAGGATCTAACTAAGATATAAAATATTTCTTCTATAATGAATTCATTTTTTATGTTTGAACTGGTGCTGCCTAATCATCAATGATGTTCTATTTTTGAATTTTAGCACAATTATTTAGTTTTCTTGTAAATAAAGATTTGAATTCCTCCTACTCATCATTAGTATATTCTTCTAATGACCAGGAATCATGGAACTAAATAATTGTCCTGAAATTTATAAATAGAAAATTATTGGTGATCAGGCAGCACAAGTTCAAACATAAAAAATGAATGAATAAGATCACATAAATAATTTAGTTCCTTGTAATTATTTTTGATGATATTTCCCTATTGAAAAGTAATTAATGAATGAATAAGATCACCTGATATCTTAGAGAGATCTTGAGCTGCATCACATTTGAAGAGATCTTCCATGGATGGTTGGAATAGATGTATATGTCATTTATGCCACAACATTTTTTCATCCTCTTTGGATAAAAAAATACCTTCTTCTCTACCTACAATTTAGATATTACACATTATTATTTTTTACCATATAACAAATAAACCATATATTCCTTTGATAATAAACATCTTATTATTTATGATTATTGATTTCCCTAAGACAAATAGTTTACTAACACTACACAGGTTATGACTGAGACCTTCAACAAATAAGATATCAACATGTCTCATTTCTTTGCCAAAAATTTGGATTTTCCTGAACCAATCATCATCAAACCTTTATCATTCCCAAATTTTACAATAGATTCCTATCAATATTTTATTCCTATAACAATATCTTCATTACCTATCATATTCAGTATGCATCCACTATCAAGGAACTATACAGTAGAATGATATGTTTCTTTAAGAGAAATCTCCAGTACCAATTCATGTTTATCACTTTTCTTTTTTATCCATTTTTTTAACTTTATACATTGTATGGATTTATAATCTTGATTTTCTTGGAGTATGATGGATAAAATTAATTTTTTAGAACTATAATACTGTTTTTATTTCGTAGCTCATTTGATAATACATTGAAATGATGTTTATGACCACATTCAATCTACTTCAATACATTTATTTACATTTTTGATGAGTAATATCTTACAATGTGTCCAAATCCTCTAGAAATAAAATAGTGACAATCAAATTATGTATCAGAATATTGATCTTTGTATGGATGAATTTGTTGTTCTTATTCCATTTGGCACCTCATATCTATAGAAACATTTAGGGAGTATCATATATTTCCATAACAATAACATCTATTGTAGGGTGTGTTATTGTATGTCACTACAAAAATAATAGTTTTCAATTAGGATATCTGAAGCATCTAGTAGTGATTCATACTAAAATAGATCTCTAATTTTAGATGGGGTTCTTGTGGTCAGACTTGAACTATTACTATTTTAAATTATCGATCAAGCCCTATACTGTCTGTATCATTTGAATTTGACTGTTGCTTCTTTTCTGATGGAACTATTTACTCTACTTCTATCTTTTCGGTTTTCTAAATAATCTGGTTTTCCCAATTTCATACTAAGAATAAAAAGGTTTTCATGATCCTTAACTTTTCATCATAGGCCAAAAAATTCCTCTTCAATTTCATCAATACGTTTTATTTGATCTTTCGCTGTGTTATTCAAACCATCAATCACGTTTTTCTATACCTTAAATAAGATCTTGTAGCCACCAAACATTTTTAATTTATTTGGAATTAAATACATAATCTTTTTAGTTTATTTATCCAAGTCAGACTTCTATTCTTCATTATATTTCACATATAGTTTTGTATCACGAAACACTCTATTGGAATTCTTCATTTTGTCTCTCAAAACATCTATCTCATTAATAGTGGTTTATAATTAATCCAACATATCAACTATTCCATTGATTTATTATAATTTTTTATTTATTCCCTTTAATAGGAGGTAACCAAAACTGATACCAAAGAATTTTCTCCATGATCATTGCAGTTATCCATCTCTTCAACCTCATATTATTCTGAACTGTCATTTTCTTATGAAGAATGATTCTTTATTTTGAAATAACTTATTTTAAACATTGTATTACCTATAACATAGGTTGAATACTTCTTCATTGGAATTTCAACTTAATCCACATAATCTTAATGAAATTTATGAGGGAACCTTTTTGTAAGATGTACAACCATTCCACATCAAAAGAGAGAAAATGGGAGTTTCCCATTGTACTTTATTTTTCCTCTTTTTAAATTTATGAGAGGAATGACATGACATAATTTATCACGTATTCTTCCTTCCCATCATCAAAAGAAAACTTCTTCATAGCCTTGAATTCCACTTCCCTCGACATAAAATTTTACATGGACTAATTATAATCATTACTCATCTCATATACAGTAAGGGTAATGTTTAAGATATCCAATTTAATCTCATTTGGATCTTTATCTTACAATATATATACTTCTAGATTGAACCGAGGTGAAAATATTCTCAATATTCTCTTAAAAATCGTTACATCTTCAATAATTTCACGACAACTACGCACGTCTCCCACAAAAACAATCCCTAGGTTAAATAATTCATAAAAAAACTCATTAGGATTCATAGATCCTAATACTTTTTCCATAGAACATTCAGATTTTGTTATCTAAATTTTGAGTCTCCCTCATAAATATTTAACAACTTTTCCCACATTGAATGTGATGAATTACCAGACACCATCTTCGTATAGATTTAATTTGATAGGGAACCCCCTAAAACATTGATTACATTAGCGTTAACATCCAATTACATTTGGTCAACTTCTAATAAATCACTATTGTCTATATTGGATTAAATTCCTTATATCACTGATGTAAATACATCCATTTCTAATGATCAGAAGTAGTGATGCATCTGATTCTTCAATAATTGAAATTTATTCCCATAAAATATCGGAAGTCCTTTGTTATTAACAGTCTCCACTAAAACCCTTTATATATAAAAAATGAAATTAACCTTTTAGATATGATACCAATTATTAGTGCAACTAGGTTAAATACACTAAGAGTGGGGTTGAATTAGCTTATGAATGATTATATAAACATCCTTATTGGATATTGTTTCATTGTTGAAACAAAAAACTATTATCACCCTTTCCCATAGAAATATATGAACAAAAATGAAATCATTCAAGTTACATAATAATTTTACTTGGTTCACCCACACAAGGGTATATGCCTGGAGAATACAATGAAAATGTGTCAATGTACGAAATGCATTAAGTCTCACTACCATAAGAGGGTTTCGTCTAAATCAATTTTATGCCCAAGATCATTGCCTTTACAATGTTTAGGGACAACTCACTACTTCATAAGGGCCACTCCCTCAATCTCCCTTTTATGGATGACTCGTGTATAAAATGATCACCTTCTTCCCTTCCTTCTATCACTGCTCTATAAGGGATTCACATACAGTTTATGGACGTGTTGGTACCTTCATTAACAATAACAAATTCAACCTCAAATTTATGTATATTCTATGATTATGTCACAATTTCAACCAGAAGATGAATATCACTTTACCACATATTTAGTATATAATCCCTTTTCAAAAGTTTTTAATGCTCCCTTACTTTTAAATTCTCACACATCCTTTTAAAAACATACCAATTCATTATAAGTATCATGTGCCTTCACAAACCACACAAATTTTATTAAGATCCCATATTTTTCAAAGCTCAACCAACCTTCAAGAAGAAACCTCTTCTCGCAAGTCTAAAACATGTTCTCAAAGCTCACATAGACTTCATGAATCTCTCTACATTCAGTTAGTTTATTATATAATTCATGAACATCAATAATTTTGTGATTCTTGCAACTTTTGGTCAAATTTTATATCCTTCACAAACTATCTTCCTTCGGAATTTTTTTTACAGGAACAAAAATTGTGAACCATTTTCATGATTTCAGATCCATAGAATCCTAGTAATGTTCTTATATAAATTTAAGATGGGGGTGAAGGTCTATTTATATGTCACGACCCATCCCCTAGGGCCATTGTCATGACTACCCCATTCCCGCCTTCCATAGGTCATTGGTTGGCAACTAGCACCTGAAAGTTGTATCCGTATAACGGGATGGCATTTCCTTTTGTCCTGTACAAACACACAAACCATGAACACAATAGGAAGCAACCACAAACTAAACTACTGTAGTAAATAGTGTTCTAAAAGTAAAGGGGCCAGAATACAAGCCCAATAGATAAGTACAAGTACAATTGAAAATAGAAAAATAGCTCCTAGATCGTCCACCAAGGATCCTACCTATAGGGTATGTACAAATCACGATCAGTAGTCACTAAAATCACATCCCTTCAAAGGAACACCTCCAATCACCATAAAGTCTTAGCTCCCTCAGCCTCGATCAATGTTGTCAGTCATCTGTACAAGACACAACAAGGTGCAGGAATAACCCGTGTTGGGGTGAGTATAACGATTCTCAGTAGGGACCCCGAGAACCCTGAAGGTCTCCTCGAGTTCCACAGAGAAAAACCCACAAAGCATGATCTCAACCACAAATCACGGATCACTCAAAAACTCTACTTTGGTATATTCCAATACATATACCTAAGCTATCAAGATATACTCATTTCATACTTGAGGAAAGAATACCACATAGGTAACACTGTGAACATAAAATTACCACGAACGTAACGCCACGATGGTTGCACCACAAAGGTAAAATAACCAAACAGGTAACACCATGAAGGGAAAAGTACCACATAAGTAACACCATGAAGATAACACCACGAAGGTAAAAGTACCACACAGGTAACACCATGATGATAACACTGCCAGGTTAAAAGTACCACATAGGTAACACCACGAAGATAACACAATGAATGTATATGTACAACACAGGTAACGCCATGATGATAAATCCATGAAGGTAATAGACTCAGCTCACACTAGGTATTTGTGAAGTATAGAAGTACATATGTTTAGTCATGAATATGTATCATCTTATTATCTCAAGAGGCATTACTACTTACTATACGGAGTCTGACCCACATAGTATTGATTGGTAATAACCCCAGCAATGACCCACATAGGATCTGACCCACATAAGATCAGTATGAGATGAACCACACAAGATCGTTGAATGTCGACCGATACAGAATATTGGATGACCCAGATAAGATCCCGTGGTACTAACCTTCGTATGATCTATCTCCAACCTTCGACTCACTATTAGCCACTGGATTCCCACTTATATTACGCTTGATTCTAGGATAACCACTCCTAAAGACATAATTCACACATTAAATTCCACTAATATCTACAAAAAAGTATCCTATAGGACCTCCTTGCCATAAGGGTTCCATCGTAACAGACGACCCGTCAATCTGATGCCCAGTCTGTGACTTATAAGAATTATAGTTCCAATGGACTGATTAAATTCAGATTATATCCAAATCTGTCATACACAAACTTACTCCAAAACTAAAGTGGTGTATTCCAAATGTACAATCTCTTCTTAAGGGTTATGGTTCCACAAACAATTCATCAAACTAAAGACCGATCTATTTTACACCACTTTTTGTGAAACGGGGGGGGGGGGCACCCCTTGGTTTGGACCAACTCGGTCAGGACTACTGTGATACGAAAAAGGGATCGCTTACTAATAGGGATCCTGAATCCACTGAATGTGTGTCGAATGGACAACCAGTTCACCAGTTAAGGGCATTTTCTTATTCAGGTACAGGTAGGGTCTCGACCCAGTCCAACTCGGTCAGATCGGGCCGATGCAAAGATCATGGGGTCTACCTAACCCTTCTCGGGTTCGACCCACTAAGGGTTGGCCCGGTTCACTGGGTACACCCCATCGAGGTCGGCCCAGTTCTGTTCGCGGGCTTGGACCATGGTTGGCCTGGCGCACCAGCACTGTCCCAGGGTCAAGCCCACTCACTCGGCCCGCGTTGGCTCAGTCTGCCAGAAGGCGGACATCCTCCTTTTCTAACCCCACAGATGCAGGTCCATTTCTCCCAACATGTAGGGCGCTGCCCCCAACACATTAACCGGTCAAATGTTTGGTCGACCGGGTTCCACCAACGTGGCATCCTGCAGGCCACGCCACATTCTCTTGCCACAGCATGCTGTCCGCGACCGCATCCGACAATGGTGCCTCCAGGCGCCACACTTATCTTGTATGGCCTGGTCGGGCCGACCACCATGGCACACCACCATACACTTCCTACAGCCAGTTTCTGTGTGTCTCCTCTGGCTGCCGCTGACATGGTGTGCCAGTGTTTTCTTCCACGGGTCACTAGATGTGCTATGATGTCCTTTCTTGGTGTTGTCTGTGCCTATGTCTCTTCCACGCTACCGCCGACATAGCGTGACCCGCTATATCCTGTTTCTGTCGATTTGGAAATTGTGTCCCTAAAGTTCACATCAAGAACGAAGTGGTAGAGGGTCTGAGACTTGTTTGTTTGGCTCGAGAGCTCCATGATAAGATGATATCAAGTTGGATAGGATTTAATTCTTCAAAGAAAACTTCAAAAAAACCCAACCTCAAGATCATTAGAGAATTCCCGCATTTTGGGGAAGAGTCTGTGTTCGTTGTTCCCACAACAAGCCACCATCTACGCCACTCAATTGTCGCTCCCCAGTTCTTGATTCAGTGGTTCTTTTCAATACTTTCCGGAACCGTTCTCGTCCTCCATGTGGTTGGCGTCGTGACACATTATCAGAACTTTGTTGCATGGTGAAGCTATGCGAACACTGCTCCCCAAACACCATATATACATGAGAGGGGGATGGTGAGTAATGCATGTGGAATTAATGGCGGTTCATTAATTTGGAACCTTCCTAATTCCAATGATTCTATTACAAAATATTTGAGGATTCAATCCATATAGTGACTTAAAAAATCATTTCTCCCACCGCACCGCTTGTCATTTGGTGGAAAAAGAAAAAGAAAAGGAAAATTACAAAACAAGTTATTTTATTTATTTTTTTTCAAAAGTCTGAAAAATTTACATTTTCAACCATCCTACTGAGATTGAGGTGAATCCTCTCTTAAAAGAATCCCAGAGCTGCATATTCAATGGTGCCCTTAGATTTATAATCTCAGCACTGATTCAAAAGATAGAAAACGCCGCCCACACGATTACTGAACGTACATTAAAAAATATTCAATAAATTTTTAGCATTCACACTCAACCTATGATGGTCGAGATTAGGTTACTCATAAGGGGAACATGTTCCAATGAACTCAACGGTACTCTTAGATTTTGATTCCAAGTTACTGTTTAGAAGTTATGTATTTTAACAAGAAAATAATTTTTACTTAATTACTTTATTTATGTCCAAAAACTAACATCAGTAGATGGACTGTGCTGGGAAATGTTAGTATCTTACTAACAAAAGAATACCCTCATGAGATGAGCGGTGGTACTGTATTTGTAATCCGAGACATAATTTTTGAGTTAAAATCATTTTAAAATTAAAATAACTTTATTTAATTATTTTATTTATGGTTATGCCATTTTAAGGATTTCTCACCAGAGGACTACACTGACTAATCATGAGTCACTCCAAGGGTAAACACACTATTATGAATGCAATGGTGTCCTCATATTTCTGATCCAAGCACCCATTTAATATTTATTACACCTTTTTTAGGAAAACTTCTCACGCACGCTAATTAATGTTTAACAAAAATTTCGACGTATCATTCCGGGAACCCTAGGCCTCAGAATAGCATACCTTTAGATTTAACGAACGTACAAAATAATCCCAAATAATTAAGAAAAAATTATATGTAATTTTTAGGTCATTTCATTCTCCCCGCCTTAGGGCCCTTCGTCCTCAAAAGCTAAAACAATGACAAACAAACAAATGATGGTACTTAGCACGAATCTGAGCGTCCCGCTCCCATGTTCTCTCTTAGAGGTACACAAGCTGTCAGAAAACTCACACGAGAGGGATCGACCGTCCACAATGGTCTCAGTCCAGTTGATCCTCTATCTCCACTAGAAACTCGGTAAAATATTCACCATCGTTGATGCCCAGCTCATCCTAATCGATAACGTGAAATGGATCAGGCACGTACCTCCTAAGATATGACTCATTGAAAAATTTTGCACCTGATTCCTCTGTGGTGGAATATATAGACGGTAAACCACATCACCTACTATGATAAGTATATTTAAAGGTCTGATGATCCTAAGAGATAACAGCCACCCCTTCTAAATCTCCACAATCCTAATCGGGGTGAGACCTGTAGGAAGACATGGCCTCCCTCCCTGAACACCAAGGGTCTCTGTATTCTGTCATCATAATACATATGCCTAATCTATGCAGTCTTCACTTACTAACATGTGATGCATCATGATACAAACTCTTCCACTTCTTTCTTCATCCCTGACCACCAATACTGATGTCAGAGGTCCTGGTACATCTTTGCAACTCCCGGATGTACCGTTAAAGAGGATGTATGGAAATCTGTCAACACCTCCTTCTGAAGCATCAATAGTACCATGGTGTGTCCTCTAAAGAGAAAAATGTGCTCCCCACCTTCATAAAATCCATCAAGTTCCTGTCCTGATGATATATGAGGATGTTGAGCCTCATAGTCAATGTTCCCAAGTTGTGCCTCCCATGTTCGCTGAAGAATCTTGGTAATGACAGTATTTGACTAATGGTAAGATTCTCGATGTTTATCCACTATGGATATCCATAGTGTGACTAGCTGCTCTAATGCCTCACTTAGTAATTGTAAACCAGATCTCCTGAAGAGTGAGTCTACTGCCATGTTCCCTTCCTGGTAGTATAGACTATCTCAAATCCATTGTCCTGCAGGAACTCTATCCATAGTCACTATCTCAGGTTCATGTCCTACAGTGAGAAGATATACCTGAGACTTTTTTTATTAGAGTAAATAGTAAACTGTTCACCCATCAAGTAGTGACGCCACATCATCAGTGCAAAGACTACTCATGCTAACTCCAGGTCATGCGTAGCATAGCTCTGCTCATGTTGTCACAACTACCATGAGTCGTAAGAAATCATCGCCTACTCCTATATCAAGAAACAACCTAGTCTGGTCCTTGATGAACCACATTAGACTACATATCCAATGACCTCTTATGCTGGCTTCAAGATGGGGGCACTTGTTAGTCTCTATCTAAGCTCTTGAAATCTCTTCTCACACTTCTCTATCCAAATGAAAGGCTCCCACTTCTTCCTCTTATCTGAAAAGGGTGTTGTTACCCCGAAGATGTCTACTAAAAATCTACAGTAGTACCTAGCCCAAGAAGAAGTCTTGTACCCTTCGGGGAGGTAGTCTTGGAAACATATTTTGTAAAGATATCCCCACACTCTTCCACTACTATTGATAACGGAAAACAAAAAACTCCTACTTCCATGAGGGTAAGGCTGGCCAACTCAGGATTGATCGGCTAGACACTCATATGCAAGAGTTTATTGTACAATGCATGGGATTCCTTTTTTGTCGACTAAGTAAAGCCCCATTCTAATGCTTAAGATATAATACATATTTTTTTCCTAAAACATTCATTCTGAGTATGAACTATGGATGTCCATTCCATCCCCAGACTAACATCGTGTGGCCTTGAAGATGCCACCAAGAGGTTCCAACTGAAACTCTCACCCCAAGGGTAAGATCACAATGTTGAGATTAGTGTGATTATCAAGTCTATCGCCAAAGGTATCTCCAGAGGAAAGGTTCAAGTCATCAGTTTAGCAAAAAACTATTGGTCTTGAACAAGATTCGAGGAATGAATAGATGATGGGTACCAATGTATATTAAGATGACAGCCAGCAGTAGACACCGATCGTACCTCAAATCATTCATGGAGCCCTTAGGTCACACTCCTTGACTGCAAGAAGCTACTCCAACTCCCTATGCTCCATCTCCCTATGCCCGGGGGGACCATATTGGGGTGGTGGTTGTAACATGTTGAAAAGTATACCACATCATGCTGGTCTCCGAGATCCACTTCCACGTCTTCTGCCCCGCAGATTCATATGTCCCTATCTCATCCTCTTCCCAAAAAATTTTACATGCCCATGTCTCTAAGACTGGAATCTGTTTCCTAATTTACCACTGTTAACATTCATTGTCTATATCCGCTCAGCTAAAGAACATTCAACCACAAATGTTCTCTCTAGCACCCTAACATAACTAGGAATGCATAATGGAATAGTGTTGTCTCAGATGTACCTATACACATCTCGTTCGGAGGTTCGAGCCCAGAAGAATTGTTCATATCATATTCATCGAGTACCTAGAATGGTCAATACACCTCGACAAATACTCAACCACTAACATGTCATCCTTCTGAAGCTACAGAAGCTCTAGGGAACACTAACCTTTAATCGTTTTATGGAAAGAGACCCCATTCTCTGAGGAATTTTCTCAAGATTTCCCCAAAAAAAAGTCATATCTTCACAAGATCAGGGGTTATATAAACACTATAAACATCTTACCAAGCCACATAGAAGGCTCTCTACTAGGACCACTATATGGTCGAATGGTTCCCTTAATAGATGGAATCTCGGCCACCTACCAATGCCAGTCCTTAGCTGCCTATGAGTTGGGCTCACCTCAGAACTTGAGGGGTATTTCATGCTAAAACAAGTGTAAGGAACTAAGCCTACCTGTATCCTCTACTTGTACTGCCGGTAGTAAATGATGACTAAAGGATAGTGATATAGCTGGCACACTACCCAATTGTACCATCACGGGAAATGGTCCATATACTGAAGCCTCATCACTATGTGCTCTACTAGAGTCTCAACTAGATAGAAAACTCTAGCTACAGCCTCCAGCCAGTCCTCAGCTGACTGGGAATCTATCTCGTCTCAAAATCGCAGAGTCCTCTGCCATTGGAACTCGTGAAATTCTCTCAATCAGCATGCACCATCCACCAGTGAGGCTGGTGGTAACTGATGCCCAATGGGTTTTGGAGCTTCTGGTACATGAAATAAAGGTGCCAACCCAATAAGAGTTCCCTACACCTAAGCCTCGTCACTCTTTGGGCCATCATCAGGTACTTTCTCTAGAATCATGGCTGTCATTCTACATGATGACATCTGGAAAGAGAATCATGATGAACCACTACCAAAATCTTACACCTGGTGAGATGACAAAAAAGAGATCAAAGTAAAACATTTCAAAAGGCATGCAATCAGTGTTTTGTGCACCTAGTTAGAAATCATAATACATGGTCTTTGTGTAAGGATACTTCGGCCACTGTACCGACACTGGAATCCTTGAACTGAAAACCACACTTAAAAAACATAACACTATTGCTGCATTTGAAAGATCAGAGTCTTAGTTATTTGGTAGAACTGAGTCCTTTGATACCACTTTTCCATGACCCATCCCCCGGGGATGGTTTCGTGACTACCCCAATCTCGCCTTCCGAAGGCCAAGGGCATGTGAACAGGACCATAATGAAATATCCCTATAATAGGAAGGCATTTCCTCTAAACCAATACAAACAGACAAAACAATAACACAATAAGAAGCAAACATGAAGTAAACTTTTGTATTAAAACATGTACTGAATGTAATGGGGTCGGAATATAGGCCCAAATGAAAAGTACAAGTACAACTAAAAATAGAAAAATAGCTCCTGGATCATCAACCAAGTATCCTACCTTAAGGGTGGGTAAAAATCACGATCAGTAGTTACTATAGTACGTCATGTCAAAGGTCCACCTTCGAGCACCATCCTGTCTAGACTCAATCAGCCATGATCAACAATGTCTATGATCTGCACAAGTCACAAAAAGGTGCAGGCATAGTCCGTGCAGGGGTGAGTATAACGATACTCATTAGGGACCCCGAGACCCTTGAAGGCCTCTTAGAGTTCCACAAAGGAATAACCACAGAGCAAGATCTCAACCACAAATACCAGAGCAGTCGACAACTCTACATAGGTATATGAAGATACGTATACCTATGTTATCAAGATATACTCATCTCATACTTGAGGGAAGAATACTAAATTGGTAACACCACAATGCTAAAATCACCAAAAAGGTAACAACGTGAAGGTAACACCACAAAGGAAAAGAACCACACAGGTAACACCATAAATATAACTCCACGAAAGTAAAAGTACCACATAGGTAACACCATGAAGATAACACGACAAAGGAAAAAGTACCACCCAGGTAACACTCTGAAGACAACTCCATTAAGGTACAAGTACCACATAGTTAACACCAAGAAGATAACACCATAATGGTAGAAGACTCAGGTCACACTAGGTATTACTGAAGTATAGAACTACAAATGTTTATTCAGAAAGATGGATCATCTTATTCCATCAAGAGACCCTGATTCTGACCATACAGAATCTAAACCACACACGACCGATAGGTACTAACCCATACAATTACCCACACAAGTTCCGTCTCACATGGGGTTGATAGGTACTCACCCCTACAATGACCTCCATAGGATATGACCCAAACAGGATCAGTATGTGCAGACCCACATAGGATCGTTGAGCACTTACCCACACAAGATCTGACTCACACAGGATCGGTATGCCCTAAACCACACAAGATCACTCAGGTCTGACCCACATTTGATATAACCCATCCTGGATCAATGCTGACCTAAACAGGATCACTTGGTACTAACCTCAGTATGTCCTATCTACAACATTCGCCTCACTGCCAGTCACTGGATTCCCGCTCATAGTACGCTTTATTCTGGGATAAATATTCCTCAAACCATCATTTATAACTCAACTACCATGAAACTCCATGAAAAAGTATCCCAATAGACAACCATGTTGTAAGGGTTCAGACGCAATAGACGGTGCGTCAATCGATATCTCTGTCTGTGACTTATATGTGTTTTAGTTCGGAGGGCCCTATTGGATTTAGATTCAATCTAACCCGGCCATACTCCAACACTCACCAAAACTCATGTATATTATACCAAACGGACCGCCTCATCCTAAGGGTTATGTGGCCACATAAAGTTCATCAGACAGATGCCTAGTCTGGTAGTTACACACCTTTCTGTAAAATGGGAGTGATTGCACCTCATTTCGGCCCGACTCGGTCTGGCCCACCGGGATATGCCAAAGGGACTACTTGCCAATAGGAATCCCAAATCTAGTGATGGCTTATTTAATGGAAAACCGGTTCGTCAGTTAGGGGTGTTTCTTTATTCGGGTTCAAGTTGGTTCTAGGCCCGGCCCGACGCAGTCAGATCGGCCCGATGCAATGGGTCCCAGGGTGTACTTGACCTCGCTCAGGTCCGAACCACTATGGGTTAGCCTGATTCACTCGGTTAGGCCCATCGGGGTCATCCCGGTTTGGTTTACTGGCCTGGGCCGTGGTTCGCTCGGCCCACCGGGTGGGGCTCGGCCCACCCACACTGGCTCGCTCGGCCCCATAGGTGCGGGGTCGTTTCTCCCAACTACTGGAGAGCAGGCCACTCCGAACCCTCCATATGAGGCCTAATGGTCTTGGCTGCTTTCGCGGGTAGTGCCATCAGGGGCCGCACTTGTCCCATGTTGCTTTGTGGGGCCGACCGCCCTTGGCTGCTGCGATGCACCATCCCGCACAGCCTTCCACTACCTACGGTCACTTGCAGGGGGTCTCCTCCAGACTCCACCTACATAGCGACCCAGTGGTTTCTTCCATGGGTCACCATACGAGATTCAGTGTCTGTTCTTGGTGTTGTATGTGCCTATGGTTCTTCTGCACTACTGCCGACATAGTGTGACCCACTATTTCGGGTTGTCGTCATTTTATAAATTGTTTCCCCGAAGTTCACATCATGAAGAATGTGGTGGAATGTCGAGGCCTTTTCTGTTTGACATGTTTCCTCCGCGTTAAGATGATCGAAAGTGGGAGGGGATTTAATTCATCAAATACAACTTAAAAAAATACCCCTACATCAAGATAGTGGAAGAATGCCCACGTTTTGGGGAAGAGTCGGTGTTCGTTGTTCCTGAAACAAGCCTCCAACGATGCCACTCATTCATCGGTCCTCGTTTCATGATTCGGTGGTGCTCATCACCGCTTTCCAAAACCGGTCCCATCTTCTAAGTGGTTAGCATCGTGACACTTTATCAGAACATCGTCTCTTGGTGAAGTCATGCAAATACGTCTCCCCAAGCTCCATATATATTGGAGAGGGGGAGGATGAGTAACTCCCATATAATTATTGGGGGTTCATTTAATTAGAACCATACTAATTCTAACGGAGATGTTACAAAGGATTTTAGAATTCAATTAATTTAATAGCTTGACACGTTTTTGGTCCTGCCACGCTACTTGTCCGATGGTGGAAAAATAAAACGAAAAAGAAAATAACCCAACATGTTATTTTATTATTATTTTTTCAAAAGTCCGCAAAATTAAAATTTTCACCCAACCTACTGATATCGATGTGAAGCCTCCTTTAAGAGAATCCCGACACTACAGATTCAGTGGTGCCCTTGGATTTTTTATCCAAGACCAGTTAAATAGATAGAAAACGCCGCCCAAGTGTTTACTTAACATACCTTAAAAC
The DNA here is from genome assembly GCA_963277665.1 of Viscum album. Lineage (NCBI taxonomy): Eukaryota > Viridiplantae > Streptophyta > Magnoliopsida > Santalales > Viscaceae > Viscum > Viscum album. Next base: position 1,073,349,579 of record OY728164.1, read on the forward strand.
GAGTTCATTAAATTATTAAAAACCCCCCTCAACCCACACCGGTCGAGGATAGGCTCTGCCTAAGGGAATAAATCCCCCAAGGAACTCAATGGTACTCCAATATTTTCAATCCAACATTCAATTTAGAAGTTATGGATTTTAACAATTAAATAATTGTTACGTAATTACTTTATTTATGGTCAAAAACTAACTTCCATAGTTGGCCCTCATCGGCCAATGTTAGTATCGACATAAAGAAAGTATACCTTCACGTGCTCAGAGGTGGTCATTGATTTTTAATTTGAGTCACCATTCATGATTTATAAGCATTTGAAAAATAAAATAACTTTATTTAATTATTATATTTATGGTTATTCCATTTTTTGGTTTTTCTCACCAGAGGTCTACACCAACTAAACATATGACATGCCAAGGGTAAACCCCCTATATTGAACGTAATGGTTCACTCCAATTTCTAATATGGGCACCCATTTATGAGTTATTCCACTTTTTCAGGAAACCTTCTCATGCATGAAAATTAAATCATAACAAAAATTTTGGAATATCATTTCGGGCACTCCGGGCCTTAGAATTGCGTTCCATTAGATTTCGCAACCTCGAAATAATCCCAAATAATTAAATAAATTTATGTAATTTAGAGATATTGAAATTCTACCCACATTAGAGACATTCATCCTCAAAATCCATAACAAAGGAAAATCCATCATATTAATATACTGAGAACGAATCTGAGCCTCCTGCTCCCATTTTCTCTCATGGATATTCCTGTGCTGCCACAAAACTCAAAAGAGATGGATCGACCCTCTATGAAGGACTCAGTCTTTTTGATCCTAAATATTGACCAAAAACTCTGTAAAAGTCGCTCAATCATCGTTCCCCATCTCTTTCCAGTCGATAACATGCAATGGATAATGCACGTATCTCATCATCTATGAATCATGGAAAAAATTATGCAACTATTGCATCTGGGGGTGAAGAGATACACTATATTCCACCTTTCCTACTCTGCTGGGGATCTAGAAAGGTCTGATGAACCTCAGATATAGCTTTCCACCCCGGCCGAATCTCCACAAACCTCGTGAAGGTGATACCCGTAGGAAGAAATGGCAACCCTCCTCAAACTCCAAGTGTCTTCGTCTCTTGTTTTCATAATACTTATGCCTACTCATCCTAGTCATCACTTTATAACATGTGAGGCATCATTATACAAACTCTTCCACTACGTCCTTTATCCCTGTCCACTAGTACTGACGCTAGAGGTCTTGGTACATCATCACCCCTCTAGGATGTACTGTTAATGGAAGAGTATGAAACTCCCTCCACACATCCTCCCAAAGCATCACTGGTACCGTGGTGAGTCCTCTAAAGAGAATAAAATTCTCCCCACCATCAAAAAATCCATCAGGTGCATGTCCTGAGGATATCTAAGGAAGTCGTGCCACATAGTAAATGTTCCCAGGATGTGCCACCCAAACTCACTGAAGAAGCATGGTAGTGATAGTCATAGACTTGAGAGAAGCTACTCCATATTTATCCAAGAAGGATATATTCCTCACTAATAGCTACTCTTATGCCTCTCTTAGAAGTTGTAACACCCTGACCCCTGTTACCCGGACTCGGTGCATTATTTTAATACATTTACAAGATTACAAGGAATCAAGTCCCAAAGGACAGATTAGTTTAGCAGTCTTGGAAAATAGATTACATACAATAATGTTACATTACAATTCATAACATACAAAACAACATAAATTATCCTTTATGAATGTCATTATTACCTTGTCTTAACCCTGCATATCAATCACAATGTACTTCTTGGAATTCTGGGAAAAATAAAAAATAGAAAGGGGTGAGCTCAAATGCTCGATAAGGGTAAGCAATACAGCAGAAACTTTCATAAATAAGCATAAACATTTAAGGCAATGTATAACTAAAACAAAATCCTTTTAAACATTAATTTCAACATAGTATGGAAAAAATAAAATGAAATAATGCCATTTAATTATTCACATGAATATTCTACTAATCGAATAATCACATGAAATATCAATAACCACTTTCATAATGATGGAATGCATAATTCCAGACTATCATAACCACATAGCCAAGGCCTCGTTCCAAGACTACAAATAAGATTTTGTCAAGGCCTTTAACCAAGACACTGGTTTGTCTCATAAGACCTACCGATGCATCGAGGAGCTATATCGGGCTCCACCTGTCAAATATTATGTCCAATGCATTCCCATATGAAAAGGTTCAAACATAACATAAACATTTTTATTAAAACTAGCATATGAAATGTAAATACTTCATCCATAAACCACAAATGGTATAAGAATAACACATCCACAGTCAAACACATCACAAAAACATCAAAACAATATGGAAGTTTTGTATCATAATAAATCAACTTAAAATCCATCAAAGGATATTGACATAGATGAAATCAAAACTATTTGAGAGAAATATCTCTTTTTTTGAAATCATTTAAAAGTCACACATTTATTAAGGAAGTAATTTAAAAGAGATTTTTGAATCAAAGTGCCCCATACCACTTTGAAACTTTTGAAAATAAATATCATTTCAAAACATTGATGTTCATATAAATAAATTCTTAAATTCATTTTGAAAACATGGACATTAATTAAAAAAAATTATAAAGATAATTCTTCAAAACATTTAAAATTCTGATTTTGATAATGAGTACCTTTCATAAATTCATAAAATATTCATTTTGAAATAATTTAAAAGTCACAAAATTATAAAATAAAACATTTAAATTGAAAATAACTTTTATATTTCCTTAAGGAAAGCTTCGAAAATTTTATAATGGCGGAAAATAGCAGCACCCTTCGTATAAGTTAAAAAAACATTCTTACCTTAATTCTGTTGAAATGGTTAAAAAGGACCTTGTTTGGAAAAAAGCGGAAAGATTACTTTATAAACTTATTATAAAAAGTCAAACAAGGGTATAAATGACTTTAAACCATATTCTGTAAAATATTAATAATTTTTTGAAATACACTTTCAAGAAACATGGATGTGGATGATAAAGAGGTCCCAGTAGATAATTACGTATAAACAACCTTGGATAATGAAGAGATTGTGAAATAACCCTTACCTTGTACTTTTCCTTGGTTGGGGGTAGGTTAACCTCCTGTATAATGGTGAAATAATTTTTATTAAATTATACAAGAATCATATACATTAATATGATATCATATATGATCTTTTTACATTGCTCTGTTAATAATATCTTAGTATTATCGTCGTCTCGGGTGATAACATACTCGTTTTCTTTTATATGTTTTGTTACGTAAGTTGTGGTTGTCATGGATAGGTTGTATCTTATTCATATCCAGAATGATATAAAGTCCATAAAAATTATTTTTAAATCATAAAATGATAAGTATATTTGAATGGATACGATGGAGAATGAATCTCATCGCGTTCGTGGAGATGGTAGCCCGTACGTACGCATGAGCGAAAATATCATTATTTTGATATTAAAATAATATATAATTGGATGGTATATCATATATAAAGAATAATTATCATGTTATATTTATTATTTAATGAATTACACATCATTATTATATCCATCCAAATAATAATGTTTTGAATAACAATTGCACCACGACGTAGAGACGGTAAGCCGTACATATGCACGTATGGTGACATGTCATTCAAAGGATGGATAGAATACTGAAATATGGTTGTACTATGTTTAAAATAACATCAAAGTAGATATAATATTCTGGAGATATTATTTTAGAATGGTAATAACAAAGAAAGATGAAGTGGAAGAAGAAAGGAACTTGAAAAAAGGTTGGCGAAATCATTACCTCTTCTTCGGGTTATTCTTTTTGATTTGTTCAAAAGGGCTACATAGGTTGGCTTTATGACTAAAAAAGGCCTCTATGATGATGTGTGTGATGTTTAGAGAGTATTTGGGCAGGGTTTTTCCGAAAAAAAAGGCTTTTAATGTGTTAATTAGTGAGAAGGGGGAGTTCCCTTTTACAAGAGGGGTGAGGGGCACCTTTGGAAAAGCTAGAAATATTATTTTATAATAAATTAATATTGGGTTAATAATGACTAAAAAGTGGATTATTTAAAGGTTTAGGTGGTTATGGGTCGAAAACCACTCAACCAATATAATTTTTACAGGTTTGGGTCACTATATCAACCTTATCTTTAAGTATTAACACTTAGTTAATTATTATCGCTTTTACTGTGTCTCTTTGTTTTTTATATTATATGGTTAATAAACATACTATATACATCCAGGAGACCTCCAAGTGGTCCATTAATGATAAAAATCTCATTATATAATTGTCTTTTCCGAAACATAGATTTTTAGGATTTTAATATCAATTAATAATATAATATTTGTTTTAAAAACGCTTTTATGTCAATTTTGACACTATTCAATAATTGATTTTTGTAAAACTCATAACAGAATTATTACTACAAAAAAGTTAATTAAATCAATCCTAACATTCCATATTAACCTATTAATTTATTGGTATTTATAAAAAGTCTCATATTAAATTTATTTGGGTATTTATAATATCAATTATTCGAATTTTTCACTATTATGGTAATTACTGCAGCACCATTGTGTCATAAATAAATTAAATTATTTAATGTCAAAAAATTATTAATAAAATACCATTATCTAGGAAGGCTTTTTATCTTTCTAATTAATATTTATAGTCGAAAATACAACATATATAACCCTATTTAAAAATTGGTTTTCTAAAAGATATATGCTTGTGTAATTTTTTTATTCATTTTATCATAATTAAAACAAAGTGTTCCTATCACTTACAAGTGGCTCCATGGGTTCCCAAAATCGACCCAAAGATGAAATGGTCTGTAATGTATCAACCAATAATGCTAGGATACGTTTTAGGGTAATTTTTTATTATTATAATATTATTTTTTAACCCTTATTTACCGGATTTACCCTTTAAACATGGTAAATAAATTATTTACCGAAGTAATTATTTAAAATGTCTAAAAATAAAATTTACCTATTTACACAAGTTGAAAATCATGATTCTAAATATGGAATCCATTTTTTCAAATTCAAAACATAGAAGTGGTAGAAATTAATTTAAAATTAATTCCCGTTGTTAAAATAAAAAGCGTGTTTTTAGGAAATAATAACTATCAAAAGATTGATACTTGTTTATGTCCGGTTTAATTGTGAAATTTTTTCCAATGACCAACATTGTATTAACTGGTAAAAATTTATTCTAAATATACTTTTAAACCACTCATATTCATAATTTATCACTACCAATTATTTTGATTAAAAAAGTTGTTTTAATTAAAATTTGGTAATTTTCACTATTTATCAAAATATAAAAGTTCTCCGAAAAGTACCAAAATTTCACCCTAGGATAAATTCGATATTCCAAATACAAAAATGAAGTCCATTTTGAGAGATAAAATTTATAAAATTTTTAAAAGTTTGTATTACTATTCATTACGGCTAGTTTGATTGGATGTAGTGTGTGTTAGAACTCGAAGTTGCGTACAACACACGCTACTGTATTATTCAAAGAGAAGCATACCTTGGAAGCTTGGGGTGTTACAATGGAAATTTTGTTATGTCCCCATTCTAAAGAATAAATTTATTTAGTCAAATTGAATATATAAAAGTTTAAAATATTGAATTTAAAAAGGGTTCACTATTAAAGTTGGTAAAAGTGCATTTTTGAAAATTACATCTTTTATATGAAAAAAGGAACTTGTTCGTACATTATGTTTAAGAAACTCATAATATGGATTCTAAAAGTATAAGTATTATATACGGTTCAAAATTTAGTTAATACTATTCATAACCTATTTTTAACGGCTTGTTTGGAAAGTCATGGTGTGCTTGAACTCGGTGTTACGTGTAGTGCAAGTTATTGAATTGTTTTGAAGAAGTGCATACTATGAAATCTTGGGGTGTTACATTATTCCCTCCTTCAATAAATTGTGTCCTCACAATTTGATATTCTTCTTCGAAAATTAAGGTTGAAAATAGAAAATATCTTTGTGGGAAAACCCACATCAAAAATTTGTTTAATAAAATTTTGTCTTAATAAGAGGAAAAGAGAAATGAAAGGGTCACCACCAAATGATGATCTCGATTAAGAGAACATTGGTGGAAATTAGAGACATAAAATTGAAGAAAAAATTAAATATTTATAGGTGGTGATTGAGGTCATCAATCTTAAACAAGTTTAAAATTTAGGTCCTTAAATTCAGTAATCTATGAGGATTTAAAATGACATCGGTTCAACAAAACATAAGGCATTAGGATAACACATTTCTGGTTTTAAGATTCCATCAATAAAGTATAAGAATTAATTTATTCATAGAATAAGAGGAGTAGAAAAATATATACTTGAAAATTAGAGTTCCATCTTATAATTAATTTCTACCACCTACTCATATTTCACTCTAAAAGATAATATAACATAAAAAAATATTCTATTTATCCTATTCGTTTGGGGTTAAAAAATGAATTTATAATTCATATACTAGACCTTCTTAAAATAAACTACATTGTTTAATCCAGGACATCTCGTGGGCCAGTGGTAGGTGATACACCCTTGTCGCCCTTCGGTTGCGGGTTCAAGTCTCGCGGCCTTTCTGGTCGCAACGGGTTGCCGCCCGACCTCCGGGTTGTCTTTTTATGGCAATACAAAGTTAATCTCACACTAGAATTATCCAAAATACTTCTGTACAAACTCACAGTCCATCATTTATAAGGAAGGTAAACATAATGTAGATCGTTTTTACCCCGTAATAGAATATGAATACCTTCATCATGTATTCATTTAAAACACTGAAACATCCTGAATTACCATAATCCCTATTTATTACATTCATGCTCCCTAATTCCATATAGAATGCTGGATATACTTTAGCCTTCAAAAAATGTTGTAAACTCCAAAAATTATGGAATATACAAATCTTTAATTAGTTTCAAGCCAGTCAAGAATATCCAATATAATTTACCCAAATCAACCATATCTTATTCCTAAATAAGTACCTCAATATTATGACCATATTAATGTTTATCATTCCTTCAACCATGTAATTTCCAAAATGTTTAACATGCGGTAGAGTCAAATTTCTTATTACCATGAAATCTCAAATCCTCAATGAAATAGTACTGCAGTACAATCCTTATATACTCCATAATTATTATAACAAGTACATTGCTGATACAACACTCAAATGACATAATCAACATAAGAACTCTAATTATTCCTCTTCATCTGTGGTAGTATCTTAACTTGATTGTTATCCAATACCATCATTTTCAGAATAGTCTGATGATAGGTTCGCCTAGTGTCCAAACTCCTTGCAAATGAAGCATTGAATATTTGATACCATTTTCTTACCCTTGTCGTCACGTACTTAGTGCCTTTTTTCCTACACACTTATAACAAACTCTCATTCCTTTCAGGAAAGTTCCACGGTGTTTCTTCCCAAGTTATCACATATGGGGAAATTCTTTTTTCCCCTCTTCCCTTTATCTATCTTTCTCTCTTCCATCCATTTCTTCTATTGCTTCCCTTCAAAGCCATAGGACTTAGTAAACTCTTTAGTTATCTTATCCACACATGATACTATTTATTCATATGATGATAATACATGGGAGACTATTTCCCTTCTAATTGAAGGCTTAATATCATGAATGATACGATCCTTCTTACTCTTTGGATCATACGTATTACTGGAGTTCAGATTCATTCTACTGGGCGCCATTTCTATACAATATCATAAACTAGGTCAGTTTATGAAATGCAATGAATAATTCCAAACTTATAAAATACCTAAAACAAATTGAGCAGTTTATGGATATAATCCATAATCATAAAAATGTTTTCTTTGAGTAAGTATATACTCATGAGCCCTTCATAATGGTTTGTAAAGAAAATGAAAATTATCCTAAGCATATCAACCGAGAGTGTCGTAACCAAGAGTGCAGCAAGGCCAGTTGTCATGCACCAGATCTCGTTCGAGTATAGCTCAAAGCATTGTTTTCTTGTTTTAACCCTAGGTACATCTGTGCCAAAGCCGCCTCTACCTGCTCGTATCCAGACAGGGATGTATTGCTGGGAAAACTCACAAAATATCTACAATACCAAAATTCTGTGAAGTTCTTCTATACTAATCCTCAAAGTCTATCTTAGGGCTATGTGCTCTAATCAATGTTTATCTAAATCTAGTTTCCAAGGTTATTTCTAAACTTCCTCTGATACCAACTGTAACACCTCGACCCCTGTTACCCAGATTCGGTGCATTATTTCAATATGTTGGCTCATTAAAAGGAATCAACTCTCAAAGGACCGATTAGTTTTGCAGTCTTGTAAAAAATATTGCATACATGAATGTTACATTACACTTCATAACATACAAAACAACATAAATAATCCTTTGTGAATGCCATTATTCCCTTGTCTTAACCCTGCATATCAATCACAATGTACTTCATGGAATCCTGGAAAAAATAAAACATATAAATGGGTGAGCTCAAATGCTCCGTAAGGGTAAGAAATACTGCAGAAACATTCATAAATAAGAATAAACATTAAAGGCAATGTATAACTCAAACAAAAGCCTTTTAAACTTAAACATAAACATAGTATGGAAAAAATAAAATGAAATAATTCCCTTTACTTATTCACATGGATATTCTACTAATCGAATAATCACATGTAATATCAATAACCACTTTCATAATGATGCAATGAATAATTCCAGACTATCATATCCACATATCCAAGGCCTCGTGCCAAGACTACAAATAAGATTTTGTCAATGCCTTATGCCAAGACACTAGTTTGTCTCTTGAGACCTACCGATGCATCAAGGAGATATAGAGGCCTCCACCCGTCACATATTAAGTCCATTGCATTCCCATATGAAAAGGATCAAACATAACATAATCATTCGCATTTAAACTATCATACGAAATGTAAATACTTCATCTATAAACCACGAATGGTATAAGAATAACACAACCACAGTCAAACACATCACAAAAACATCAAATCAATATGGAAGTTTTGTATCATAATAAATCAACTTAAAATCCATCAATGGATGTTGAAATAGATGAAGTCAAAACTATTTGAGAGAAATATCCCTTTTTTTAAATTTTTTAAAAGTCACACATTTATTAAGGAAGTAATTGAAAAGTGATTTTTGAATCAAAGTGTCCCATACCACTTAGAAACTTTTGAAAAGAAATATCATTTCAAAAAAATTCATGTCCATATAAATATATCCTTAAAATCATTTTGAAAACATGGACATTAATTAAAAATATTTAGAAAGATAAATCTTTAAATAAATTTAAAATTATGATTTTTATAAAGAGTACCTTTCATAAATTCTTAAAATATTCAATTTGAAATCATTTAAAAGTCACATAATTATAAAATAAAACATTTACATTGAAAATATATTTATGAGCTTGTAAGGAAAACTTCGAAAATTTTATAATGGAGGAAGATAGCCGCACCTGCCGTATAAGTTAAAAAACATTCTTACCTTAATTCTGTCAAAAAGGTTAAAAAGGACCTTGTTTAGAAAACGACGAAAAGATTCCTTTATAAAATTCTTATAAAAAGTCAAACAAGGGTATAAATGAATTTAACCCATATTCTGTAAAATAGTAATAATGATTTTATATACACTTTCAAGAAACATCGATGTGGATGATAAAGAGGTCTTAGAAGATAATTACGTATAAACAATCTCGGATAATGAAGAGATTGTGAAATAACCCTTACCTTGTACATTTCTTTGGTTGGGAAAAGGTTAACCTCGGGTATAATGGTGATATAATTTTTGTTAAACTATACAAGAATCATATACATTAATATGATATCATATATGATCTTTTGACATTGCATTGTTAATAATATCTTAGTATTATTGTCGTTTCGGGTGTTAACTTACTCATTTTATTTTATGTGTTTTATTACGTAATCCGTGGTTGTTGTGGATAGTTTCTATCAATTCATATCCATAATGATATAATTTCCTTAAAAATTATTTTTAAATCATCAAATTATAATTATACTTGAATGGATACGATGGGGAATTAATCTCATCGCGTTCGTGGAGACGGTAGTCCGTACGTACGCACGAGTGAAAATATCATTCTTTTGTAATTAAAATAATATATAATTGGATGGTATATCATATATAAAGAATAACTATCATGTTATATTTATTATTTACATAAACAACACATCATTATTATACCAACCCAAATAAAATTGTTTTGAATAATAATTACTACACGACGTGGAGACGGTAAGCCGTACGTACGCACGTATGTTGACATGTAATTCAAAGGATGGATATAATAATGAAATATGTTTGTAACATGTTTATAATAACATAAATTTATATATAATATACTGGATTTATTATTTTATAATGTTAATAACAATGAATGAAGAAGTTGAAGAAGAAAGGAACTTAAAAAAGTGTGGTGAAATCATTACCTCTTCTTCGGGTTCTTCCTTTTGATTTGATCAAAAGGGATCCTTAGGTTGGATTTATGACTATAGGGAGGCTTCTAGGATGATGTGAGGGAAGTTTATATAGTATTTGGGCAGGGTTTGGCAGAACAAAAAGGCTTTGAATATGTGAATTAGTGAGAAGGGGTAGTTCCCTTTTATTAGAGGGGTGAGTGGCACCTTTGCAAAAGCTAGAAATATTATTTTATAATAAATTAATATTCGATTTCTAATGGATCCAAAGTGAATTATTTAATGTTTAAGTTGGGTATGGGTCTAAAACCACTCAAAAAATGGAATTTAGATAGGTTTGGGTCACTATATTAACCTTATCATTAATTATTACCTCTTAGTTAATTAGTATCACTTTTACAATGTCTCTTTGTATTTTTATATTATATGGTTAAAAAACATACTATATACATCCAAGAGACCTCCAAGTGGTCAATTAATGATACAACTATCATGATATATGCCTTTTGACCGATCCATATATTTTTAAAAATTTAATATCAATTAATAGTATAATATTTTTTTTAAAAACTCTTTTATGTCAATCTTGACACTATTAAATAATTGAATTTTGTAAAACTCATAACAGAATGATTACTTCGAAAAAGGTTAATTAAATCAATACAAAAATTCCATATTAAACTAGAAAATTATTGTTATTTATAAAAAGTTTCAAATTAAAATTATTTGGGTATTTATAATATCAATTATTCTAATTTTTCACTAATATGGTAATTACTGCATCACCATTGTGTCATACATAAATTAAATTATTTAACTTATAAAAATTATAAATAAACTACCATTATGTAGTAAAGTTTATTATATTTCTAATTAATATTTATAGTTGAAAATCAACATATATAACTTTATGTAAAAAATTGTTTTTCTAAAAGATATATGCTTGTGTCATTTTTAAATTCATTTTTACTTAATTAAAATAAAGTGTCCCTATCACTTACAAGTGGCTCCATGGGGTCCCAAAATCGACCCAAAGATGCCCATGGTCGGACATGTATCAACCAATAATGTTAGGATACGTTTTAGGGTAATTGATTATTATTATAATATTAATTTTTACCCCTTATTTACCAGATTTACCCTTTAACCATGGTAAATAAAATATTTACCGAAATAATTATTCAAAATGTCTAAAAATATAAGATACCTATTTAGAAAATTTGAAAATCCTGATTCCAAATATGGAATCCATTTTTAAAAATTCAAAACATAGAGGTGACAGAAATCAATTTAAAATTAATTCCCGTTGTTAAAACAAAAAAGCGTGTTTTTAAGAGATAATAACTATCAAAAGATTGACACTTGTTTATGACCGGTTTAACTGTGAAATTTTGTCCAATGACCAACATTGTATTAAATGGTAAAAATATATTCTAAATATAATTTAAAACCACTCAAATTAATAATTCATCACTACCTATTATTTTTATTTAAAAAGTTGTTTTTAATTAAAATTTTGTAATTTTCACTATTCAACAAAATATAAAAGTTATCCGAAAAGTACCAAAATTTCACCCTATGCTAAATTCAATATTCAGAATCCCAAAATGAAGTAAATTTTGAGAAATTAAATTTATAAAATTTTAACAAGTTGGTATTAATATTCATTACGGCTAGTTTGATTGGTTGTAGTGTGTGTTTGAACTCGAAGTTGCGTACAACACACACTACCGTATTATTCAAAGAGAAGCGTACCATGGAAGCTTTGGGTGTTGCATTGAAATTTTTTTTATGTCCCCATTCTAAAGAATAAATTTAGTTAATCAAATTGAATATATAAAAGTTTAAAATATTGGATTTAATAAGGGTTCACTACTGAAGTTGGTAAAAGTGCATTTTTGAAAAATAATTCTTTTATCTGAAAAAAAGGAATTTGTTCTTAAATTATGTCTAAGAAACTCATAATATGGATTATAATATTATAAGGATTATATAATGTTCAAAATTTAGTTAATACTATTCATAACCTCTTTTGAACGACTTGTTTGGTAAGTCATGGTGTGCTTGATCTCGGTGTTATGTGTAGTGCATGTTATTAAATTGTTTTGAAGAAGTACATACTATGAAAACTTGGGGTGTTACAGAAGTTGTAGACCAGACCACCTGCAGAGTGCGTATTTTACCACATTCCCTTTCTTGTGAGTATAGACTATCTCAATGTCAATGTCCTGGACGAACTCTATCGATAGTCACTATCTGAGGATCAGTTCATTCCATGAGAAGATATACCTGAGACATTTGTGATCAGAGAAAACAGTAAACTATTCACCCATCAAGTAGTGCTTCCACATCTTCATCGCAAAGACCACCCCTGCTAACTCCATGTCATGGGTAGCGTAGTTCTCCTCATGTTGTCTCATCTTCCATGATCTTTAGGCGATAAATTCCTATTCCTACATTAGAAAACAATATATTATTTTCCTTGATGCATCAAAGTAGACTATATACACAACACCCTCTTCTAGTGGCCTCAAGATGGGGGCTCATGTTAGTCATTGTCTAAGCACCTGAAAGCTCTACTAACACTTCTCCGTCCACAAGAACGGCACCCCCTTCTTCGTCAAAGATGAAAATGGTGCCGCTACCCAGGTGAAGTCTAGTATATATCTATAGTAGTACCCATCCCAAGTAGAAGTCCTTCTCCCTTCAGTGAGGTAGTCCTGGAAACATCTTTTGTTAAGATATCCCCACACTCTTCCACTACTATTGGAAACTGAAAACTGAAAAATCCTGCTGCCATGTGGGTAAGGCTGGTCAACTCAAGAGTGATCGGCTGCACCCTCCTATTCATGGGTTTATCCTATTTTTCCATGGATTCCTTTTTTTTCATAATAAGGAAAACCCCATTCCAACACTGCAGATATACTAAATCCATTTTTCCTTAAATAGTCAATCTATGTATGAACTGTGATTGTCCAGTATATCCCAAAACTAATTTCATAAGGCCTCGATGCTTCAACAAAGAGGTTCCAACAAAAACATTTGCCTCGTGTGAAAGATCACACCATCAGCATACGTTTCATTATCATGTATACTCCTGAAGGTATCTCTAGAAATATGGGTCAAGTCATCGGTTTATTCGAAAACTCTATTCCTTGAACAAGATTCGTTGCAATGAGGGGTGATTAGTACCTATGTATATTATTACAGATGCTAGTAGTAGACACAGATCATATCTCGAATCATCCATGGAGCCCTTAGGTCTCACTCCTTGAACACATGCATCTACTCCCTTCCCTTAACCTCGAGCTCCATGTGCCTGGTGGGGACCATATTGGGGTGGTTGTTGTAACATGTCGAAAAGTATACCTCCTCCTGTAGCTATCCTAGATCCCCTTCCACATTTGTGCCCTACATATTCAACTATCCCTTTCACTTCCTCTTCCTGAAACATTTTACATGCCTACAACTCTGAGACTGACATTAGATTTCTACATTCCCACTTCTATCATTCACTGGCTTTATCCGCTCATCCAAAGAACATTCATCCAAAAATATTCTCTCTAGAACCCTAACATAAGTAAGAATTCATAGTGTAATAGTGTTGGATCGGATGTCCCTAAACACATCTCGATCGGGGGTCTGAGCCCAAAACCTCTGGTCGTATCGTATTCATCGACTACCTGCAATGGTCATTACACCTCAACGAATACTCAACTACCAACATGTCATCCTGCCAAAACTATAGAAGATCTAGGAAACACTAACCCTTTAGCTTTTTATAGAATGAGACCTCCTTCTCTGAGGAAGGTTATTAACCTATTCAACAAAAAGTATCCTCTTTGAAAGATTAGGTGTAATATAAACCCTGTCATCATCCTGCTGAGCCATGTAGAAGGATGTCTACCAAGACATCCATCTAATTGAATGGTTCCCTCACTAAATAGGAACTCAGCCACAGCCCCAGGATAGTCCTTATCCACCTCTGAGTCAGGCACACCTCTGAACCTGAGGGGTATTTTATGTTGAAACATTTGTAAGGCACTAAGCCTACATGTATCCTCTACCAGTACCACTAGTAGTAACTGCTGACCAACAAGCAGTGATATAGCTAGTACACTACCCAAAGGTACCAACTGGTGCAATAGTCCATTTACCAAAGCCTCATCACCATGTTCTCTATTGGTGTCTCAACTAGGAAAAAAACACTAGACACATCCTCCAGCCAGTCCCCAGCTGCCTCAGAATCCGTCTCGCATCGAAACATTATAGACCTCTACCATAGGAACTCGTGAAACACGCTCAGTCGGCATGCCCTGTCTTCCAGTCTGTCTAGGGGTAACTGCTGCCCAATGGGTGTTCGTGCTATTGGAACACAACCCGAAGGTTACAACATAGTAAGAGGGCCCTGCACCGATGCCTTGTCACTCATTGGGCTGTCATTGTCTACTTTCTCGAGAATCCTGGAAGGCTGTCTATATGGTGATATATTGAAAGATAATCAATATGAACCTCGATCAGAAGGTTATACCTGGCGAGCATACTCAAACGAGCTCAAAGTATTACATTTCAAAACACACGAAATCAATGTTTTCATGAACCTAGTTGGAAATCTGAATTTAGGGTCCTAGTGTATAGATACATCGGCTACTGCACGAACACTGGACTACCCAAATAGAATACCACACTCAAAGCACATAACATTATTGCTCCATTGGAAGTATCAGAGTCGTAGTTCTTCGGTAGAACTGACTCCTGTAATACCATTTATCATGACCCATCCCTTGGGGCATGTGTCGTGATTACCCTATGCCCACCTTCCGTAGGCCAAGGGATGACAACTAGAATCAGAAAGGTGTATCCCTATAACAAGATGTAATTGCCTTTAAACTTATACAAACACACAAACCAAGAACAAAATAGGAAGAAGCCATGAAGTAAAATGATGTAGTAAAAAGTGTACAGAATGTAAAGGGGCTGGAATACAAGCTCAACTATAAAGTACAAGTACAACTGAAAAGATAAAAATAGATCCTAGATCATCCATATAGTATCATGACCGAATGGTAGGTATAACTCATTATCATTAGTCACTGCATCAAATCACGTCATAGGTCCACCTCTGAGCATTATCCAGTCCTAGCTCCCTTAGCCTAAATCAACGCTATCTGTCGTCTGCACAAGACACAAAAAGGTGCGGGTGTAGCCTGTGCAGGGTGGGTATAACGATACTCAGAAGGGACCCCGAGACCCCTGAAGGTCCCCTAGAGTTCCACAATGGAATAACTAAAAATCAAGATATCAACCACAAAGCACAAATAATTAATAACTCTACTTAGGTATAAGTTGATACATATACCTAAGTTATCAAGATATACTCATCTCATACTTGAGGAAAGAATACCACAAAGGTAACACCAGAAAGGTAAAAGTACCATAAAGGTTACCCCACAAAGGTAACACAACGAAGGTAAAAGTACCACACAAGTAACACCATGAAGCTAGCACTACAAAGGTAAAAGTAACACATAGGTAACACCACGGAGATAAAACCACAAAGGTAATAGTACCACACAGGTAACACCCTAAAGATATCCCCAAAAAGGTAAAATTACCACACCGGTAACACCATGAAGATAACACCATGAAGTTAAAATACTCATCTGACACCATGAATTAGTAATGTATAGTAGTAGATATGTTCAGTCATGAAGGTGGATCATATTATTCTATCAAGTGGCATTTTTGCTGACCATACAAAGTCTGAACAACACAAGATTGATAGGTACTAACCCATTAAATGACCCACATAGGATCTGACCCACCTGGAGTTGCTAGGTACTAACCCACGTAATGAACCACACAAGATCAGATCCACACAGGATTAGTATGCGTTGAACCACACAGGATCTCAGAGTGGTGAACCACACAAGATCTGACCCACACAGGATCGGTATGCACCGACCCACATAGGATCAATGAGCGCTTTCCCACATAAGATTTGGGCCAACACTGGATCAGTGCTAACCCATACAAGGTCGCTCGGTACCATCCTCTGTAGGATCTATCTCCAACCATTGCCTCACTACCATCCACTGGATTCCCACTAATAGTATGCTCGGTTATGGGAGAATCACTCTCAATCCATCGTTCACACCTCAACCACCATAAATATCCATGAATAAGTGTCCAAAACGACATCCATGTCATAAGGGTTCCAAAGTGATAGACAACACCTCAATCAGACGCTCGGTATGTGACATATAAGTGTTTTAGTTCTGAGGGCCCAATTGGATTCAGATTCGATCCAACCTGGTCATACTAAAACTTTATCCAAAACAAAAGTAGAGGATACCAAAATAACTGCCTCCTCCTAAGGGTTCTTGGGCCGTAAACGGTTCTTCAAATGGATGCTCAGTCTGTTAGTTACACCCCTTTCCATAAAACAGGGGTGATCGCACCTTGGTCCGAACAGGCTCGGTCGGGTATGCTCGGATATACCAAATTGACCACTTTCGAATATGGATCCCAATACCACTGACGACGTGTCGAATGAACACCCAATTAATCACTTAATGGATTTTCTTTATTCGGGTACTAGTTGGGTCTGGGCTCGGTCCGACTCGGCCAAATCGGCCTGACGCAATAGGTCCCAGGGTCTAACTCACCTCACTCAGATCCCAACCACTAAGGGACAGCCCAGTTCACTGGGATCTGCCAGTCGTGGTCGGCCCGTTTTAGTTCTCAGGCCTAGTCGGTAGTTGGCCTAGCCCACCGGGTGGGGCTCACACCACCTGTGCGGGCCCACTGTGTTGCAGGTCCGGCCCGGCTTGCCAGTAGGGTCCGACCTGTTGGTCAGGTCCGGCCGGCTTGGCCGGATCGATCCGCCAGAAGGCGGACCGCCTCCTTGGCTGGCCCCATGGTTTTGGGTCCATTTTGCACAATCGTTGGGGTGTTGTCCCAACGCATTAACCAGTTGACCGTTCGGCTGACTAGGTTTTTCCAACACGGCGCGGCCTAGGCTGCTTCGTAGCCTCCTTCAGAGGAGGCTGGCTGTGATCACTTCTGATTGAAGTAGTTATACGCACCGAACATGTCCCACATGGACGAATCCGGCTAGCCACCATCGGTCATCATGGCGCACCATCACACGCCTACTTTCACCACCCGCAGCAGGTTTTTGTGGGTCTTCTCTGGCTGCTGACGGCCGCCGCTGACATGGCACACCATCGGTTTTCTCCGTGGGTCACCGGACATTCTCCGTTGTCCGTTATTAGTGTTGTCTGCACCTACCAATCTTCCACGCTGCCGCCGACATAGTGTGACTCTCTATTTCATGTTTCCATCGATTTGGAAATTTTTTAGCCGATGTACACATCAAGAACGAAGTGGAGGAGGGTCAGGGCCTTGTTTGTTTGGCCCGATCCCTCCGTGTTAAGATGATAGAAAGTGGGAGAGGATATAATCCATCAATGACAACTTTAAAATAACCCCTTTACCTCAAGATCATTGTAGAACGACTGCATTTTGGGGAAGAGTCGGTGTTCTTCATTTCCGCAACAACCCTCCAACGACACCGCTCAATCCTCACTCCTCGGTTCGTGATTTGGTGGCACTCATCTCCGCTCATCAGAGTTGGTCCTGTCCTCTATGTGCTTGGCATCACAACACTTTCTCAGAACTTCGTTGTTTGGTGAGGCGATGAAAATACTCCTCCCTGATCTCTTTATATATAAGAGAGGGGGAGGTTGAGTAACGCCCGTGGAATTATTTCGGTTTCATTAAATATGAACTTTCCAAATTCCAATAGCACAGTTACAAGGGATTTGAGGAGTCAATACATTTAATGGCTTGACAGGTTGTTGGTACCGCCACACTACTTTTTTGTTAGAGGAAAAATAAAAATAAAAATTAAAATAAAATAACATAACATGTCATTTTATTAATTTATTTTCCAAAGTCCAAAAAATTATGTTTTTCACCCATGCTACTACGATTGAGGTAAAGCATCCATTAAGAGAATCTCGGCGATGTGGATTAAATGGTGCCCTCATATTTTTAATCTAAACACTGATTCATTAGATAGAAAACGTCACCCAAACATTTACTTAATGTACCTTAAAAAAGTTCAATAAATTATTAACATTCACCCGCGACCCGTATCGGTCGAGGATAGGCTCTGCCTAAGGAGAACATTCCCCTACGAACTCAATGGTATTATTTGATTTTTAATTCGAGTTACTATTTAGAAGTCATCGATTTTGACAATAAAATAATTGCTACTTAATTCCATTATTTACGACTGAAAACTAACTTCTATAGTTGGCCCGCACAGGCCAATGTTAGTAATTACCTAAAGAAAAAATACTCTCACGATCTTAGAAGTGGTCTCAAATATTTAATCTGAATCACCATTCGTGAGTTATAAGCATTTGAAATATAAAATAACTTTAATTAATTATTTTATTTATAGTTATGCCATTTTAGGGTTCTCTCACTAGTTGCATGCGCTGACTAATCTTAAGTCACACCTAGGGTAAAATTGCTATCTTAAATGCAACGGTGCCCCCATATTTTTGATCTGGGCACCCATTTAAGAGTTATTCAATGTTTTTAGGAAAACTGCTCACGCACACTAATTAAATCTTAACAAAAATTTTGACAGATCATTCTGGGCACTTCAAACCTCGGAATCGCGTGCTGTCAGATTTCGCGACCTCAAAAACTATCCCAATTAATTTAAAAACGTTATGTGGAATTTCTTGGTCTTTAAATTATAGGTGTTTCCTCATATGTGAAAAGAATACATCCACTTCGTCACATTTTTGTAAGGATCTCCAATCTTGTCCATGAAGCTCACTGTTTTTATAAAGCACAAGGGAAAATTAATCATTCATGATGCCTTTTGTAGTCATATTGATATACCATTAACTATTGATGCATTAATGATTCTCCACTTCTCATAGTCATGGAGATTTTCCATTTTCCATCATGCATTCATGATGCTCCACACTATTGAGAAACCCAGCCTTCATGACACCAAATTCATATGCAAAGCTCCTTACCATTGCGAAAATCCAATATTCACAAAACACATACCTTTTCCATAGTTTTTTTAGGTATTCATAGAAATCAAACATTCATGATTATTTAGTAAACCTCTAAATTTTAGACCTTAAAAATTTGGGAACAATTGGAAATGATGCCACATTGGATACAAAAATATTTGTACTACATCCAAGGAATCTATTTCCTAGTTTTGGATCTTTTTCATCCTACATTTTTTACAATATCTCTCGAACTCCACAAAAAACCATGGAAACAACTTTTTTCAACTCACACAATCAACCCAAAAACATTACAATGTTACATTAATGGATTTTTCCCAACCCATATGAATAATATAGAAGTAAAGTTAGTATATGATAGAAATATATATTGGTAATCAAAATTACATGATAATATTGGTTTTAGGGAATCGAATCTAAATAATAAAAAAAATAAGAATTATGAAAATGTACCCCATATATACATTCACAATAGAGGATCCTATCCATTCATATTTGAGTATTTTATTTACACTTTGATGGCCAAAAATTTCATGAATGAGTATTCTAAATGTCTAATTTTAAAAATTAATGTTATAAGTATTACCATTTTTCAACATTATATCTATTCAAAATCATAATATTAATAATTTTTAACGATTTATTTATGGTGTAATAATATACTTAAAATATATTTTTTGATCCAATAACCGATCACTTTTATTTACTTGGTGAAAATATCTTATTTCAATCATGTAATTACAAACGTTTTTTTCATAAACTTTTCCTCTAAACTCTATGGAATCAATTCTTAATTTTTTTGTGAGTCTTAATGAATATATTTCAATAATATTTCATGAAAAATAAATTAAAATTCATAAAAGGATTTTTTTAATTATGTGATCCTTTAGGTTTATTGATAAAACATCAATATATTAATACTCATTTTAAACACAATTCTTTTGTTACCATCAATATAATCTATATAGTGTAATAAACGATTCACTCATCATTTTCCCAAAAATGACATGATTCATGCTCGAAATGAGAAAAAATAACATAATGAAAATATCATAAATGAAACATTCCATTTTCCTCATACTTTTATGCCACCTTCTCAATTTTTTATCTAAAAAAACTTTTTTCCAAAATTACATCAGACTATTTATAAACCTCCCATCAAATAATAACTCACTATAAATTTTTTGATATACCCAACCGTTGAATCAACAACTCATTATATTTTCAGAAAATAGTTCTTAAGAAAATATCTACCCCATTAATGAAATATGAGGATAGATATAGATACCATTATAAACTAACCAAAAGGAATTTTATATGGGGAGTTATTATTCCTTATCAAGTACATTCAAGTGAATAGAGGTTTTCAACTCCAAGATCCAAATGATGATTCTCAAAACATTCATTGGAAATTTTGTTTTTCAAGATATATATAATTTATCTTTGATTATATTCATACTCCAATATTACCAATTTTTTTTAAAAATTCTTCATTAAGAAAAGATATTTGATCATGAAATACCATGTACATAAATGATGGATTGTATTTTTATAAGATTTACAACACTCAAGTTATCACACTTGATTAAAATAAGATAATTAAATTCAATTAAAATATATTCAAGTTTTTTTCATCTACAAGAGTTTGGAGAAATCTTGAATGGTTGGTATATATTCATCTTCTATAACAATAAATATAATAAAATAATTATTCTTGTTGATCCAATAAATGAAAAAATATTTTAGATAAAATTTAATTCATTATATAGAGTTATTATCATCCATTTAATTGATTCAATCGACATCAATATATCCCAGTAAATCTTGCAACGTTATTTTACTATAGAGTAGTCTAAAATTCAAAATCCCTTCCATTTATCAAAATATCACTTACACCAATGTAATATTGGTTTATTAGTTATAAATGAGATATAATGTTTCATGATAAGTATAATTTTTTAGTTAAAGATACTATTAAGTAAAATAAGGTCCTTATTGTTTTCCTTTAAATAATAAAGGCGAAATATTTTCTATAATTATCTGGAGATAACGTATTACAGGTAGTAAATGATGCTTTCAGGGCCTAAAAATATTCTATTTAAAATCTATACAATACATCATTGACAAGTTTATATTATTAAATAAAAGTAACATGCCTTCTCTGTATCACTTGAAATCGAAGGAAATCATCAACTCAACAATAATTTAAATTTTTAGTTTTATTCTTATAAATTCATTATAATCCTTGCATTGAAAATCATTATATTATCTAATAATGATTTCATATATATAGATAAACAATATAATCAATAAATAATTCTAATTATTATTATAGAGATTATAATAAACTCCTCTATGTTTGAAATCAAGATTATTCAATTAATGTTCAAGCTTAGAATATCATTCTCTTGGCGATTAATTCCTCCAAAAAGTGAATTTTTCTGAAAACCAAAATTTTTCTCATCACAATGAAGAATAAATAAATCTATATATAAAATATATACCCCTTATTTAATAACTCCATTATGGAAGGAAAATTTTATATCTATTTATAAGACCATAAAATTCCTTTAAAATTTTATGGATAAGAACAATCAAATCATTTATAATGTATAAATTATGGGAAATGAATCAACCTTATCAATCCATTATATTACGGAATAGAATTGTTTCACAATACATTTATTGTTTTGATTCCCATTTCCTTATTTATTCAGTTTATTTGAGTAAACCAAGTTAGTTCTAATGAAATTCTTATCCTTTATCGTTGAATCGATTTTAAAAGTCTAATTTATACCAATTTAGACAAGGTATAAATTTAAAACATTTATCCAACTACTATTATTTTCTTTCAAACAAAACTTATTAGGTCTTACTTATAATAATACTAAAATTTATTATAGTGAATTCATTATTATTATTTTCACTAGAGCTATTAAATAACCATTAACTTTTTCATCATTAATTTTGACCCCAATTATCATATTTTATATTTATAAAGGATTTCATTAAATATACTTATTATTATGGTCTTTATATAAATATATAAAATCCCCTCACCCCTTGATATTTTCATCTCTTTAACTAATTCTTCCAAAAATTTAAAAATATTTTTTTAAAAAAAAATGCTTGTTATACACCACAATGATATCTCAATATTGTAATAATCTATCTATTCCAATTTATTGAAATAATCATATGCATTTTTCTTATATGTGTATCTAAGAAAAATTCAATCAACTCCAAAAAATTCATACTTCTTATATTTTTCTTCTTAATGAGAATAGAACATTTACATTTAATGATTAGAAGTTCTTTCATTGTTAGATTCTTCCCATAATGCATTTTTCAAATATAAATTTATTTAATATTGCATATAATTATCTATTTATGATATATGTCTATATTAAGACTATTGTATTGGAAGTCATTGAACAATGGATCATTGGGGGTTGTAATGCGAAATGGGTGTGGTGTGGCGAGGCGGGCCAAGCCCGCACAGGTTTGAGCCCATGAGGGTTTGTCCGCAAAGCCCACATATAATGCGAACAAAAAAAATCCAAACCCGCCTTGCCCCGCATAAGACCATGGGATACCCATAGGCTGCCCGTATAATAAAATAATATTTATAATCATTTAAATATTGTAATTTTTTTATTATTCTAAATTTTTGTTGTTGCGAGAAGTATGAATTTACTATTTCTATATTTCTAAGAGATGTGATGGAACATTTTTCTATTGGTTAATGGTGTCATGTGCTGGTAACGATGTGGTGGTGAACTATTGCAATGAAAAGTAGGCGAGTGATCAATGATGGGTTTAAAACGATGACGTTGATTGTGTGGCGGTACGAATGGCTAGACCTATGAATAAACGACGATAGTTCAAGAAATGACTGGTTTTAGAGGAGGTTATTAAAGACTCATGAGTTCCTTTCATGTTTTCATAATAACACAATAAAATTAAGAAATAAATAAATTAAATGAATCCTAAAATGTTTCATAATTATAACTCTTATAGAATTGAAACCAAGTGTAGGAGAGATGAGTTCCATTTTTCATGAGGTGCGATGACACACAATGTGAATATGGTTAATAATTACTATATAAATATTATAATATCATATTAAAATAAAAAATATTGACCTATTTAAAATTCAAATGTAAGTGAATGGTAGAGTTTTATGACCATTACAGTGAGAAATAATATTTCGTGGTTCATTCATTTAAAAAAACTAAAATACCAAATAAGGATATATTGAACACAATAAAATTAAATTAGGCTTGTGGGTCAGCTTGCACCCATGAGGGCTAAACCCGCTTTGACCCGCACCCGTGCAGGCTAAACCCACATTGGCCCGTGATCTTTTCTGTCAAAATTTTTAGGCCTGCCCAGCACCGTATTCACCTCATACCCAGAAAGCCCGCGAAAAACGGGCCCGTTTTGGATCACTAAATTTGGTGGGGGGGGGGGTGAATTGAGTTCTCAATTTTTTTCACAATTCAAAACCACACTCTTGTAAAATTAAATGAATCAATCTTTTACTATTTGTTAGATAATAACTGTAAAATTAAATCATAGTAAATAGAGGAAGACAGAAGAAATCTATATTTTTTTAAGGCACAATGATCCCATAGTGCACTCCACCAAAACTTTACTCCATGAATATATTTATTTTTACTAGGCCAGAACTTTTTAGGGGGATTTCTTGTTGAGTGAAAGAACCTATCATTTGGTATAAATTCAAAAAAAATTCACCCAAGATATCCCTTCATGAGACCTACCCACATGCTTCTAAAACTCAGTATAATGAGTGATCACATAGAAATAAGGAAAATAATAAAGAAAATATTGGAATCTTTGACACACAATTAAATATAGAAACTAAAATAGAAAATTGCATTCTCTATAAAATTAGTAAGTTTTTGTTGACGCTCATTTCCATCACAAAGGATAATGACTGAAGAATGGAAATACCTTAGTCCAAATTGTTTCATCCTTTTAAGAAACATTAAAAATTGGCAATAGCATGAACAAGGATTTGATTACAGTTGGGTAGTGCATGTTTCAGTATAGTCACGCAAGTATACTTGCGTGCAGCCCAGTGGTCACGCAGGTGACTTGCATGCTCATTTTGATTCTCTCCCATGGTCTTCAAAGGCCTATAAATACCCCACTATGGGCCCCCATTACGACAATTTTTTTTCAAAACTCAGATTCGAGCTCTCGGCGCCCTAGTCTCTTCTGGAAGTCTTCCAAACTCTTCATAGTTAATTTCTTACCGAGAATGGAATCTCTAAACAGGGGAAACAAGGGCTATGTGTTGAAACTCATCAACACTTGCGCGCCTATGTGGCCATCCCCTAAGGGAAATGGCCACACTTGTGTGCCACCTTATCCATTCAACAGAACTTTCACGCCAATCATTTAAAATTATTTAGGGATAATACTAAGGGCATGAGCCAACTCTCGCGCAATTATTACCCTAAGGTTTGACCTTCGTGCAAGTACCCATGTGTTGTGCAGGTATACATGCGCGGCCAGGACTTGTGGACCTACGCAAGACTTGTGCGCCTCTCTCTTTTTGGGTGTCCCTCCTACCTATTCATTTGATTTCTTCAAATCCACCTCTCCTTTTCAATATTTATCCTTCAAAACCCTCTTCAAAGTCATTTATGACAAGGTTACTTTGTTGGCATCCTTATCGGAATGGAAATCTGTGGAACATTTCTCAAAACCTAGTAATTTACATATCTTCATGTCACTACGGTTAGATATTTCATTCATTAAACCACATCCTTTAAAAATGAAAGGATCATTAACCAGGGCCTCCTTCTCAGAAGTATGTCCCAATATCAAAATCCCAAATTTGGCCATCCTCTTTAGGAGTAAGCCCCATGTCCCCTTACCTAGGCATCCTTTTTAGGAGTAATCCCCAGTCTTCAAGTTCACTTAATTTTGGGCATCCTCCTCAGAAGTAACCTCCAACCATAATTCATTTAATATGGGCATCCTCCTTAGGAGTAAGCCCCAAGTACACAAAATCCAAATTCCCTTAACCTGGGATTCCTTTTCATGAGTAATCCCCAGTTATAATTCCCTTTAACTTGGGCCTCTTCTTTAAGAGTATGCCCCAGTAATAATTTCTCTTAACCAGTCATAATTTAATTTTGATTTGGGCTTCATTCTCAGGAGTAAAACCAAATCATATGTCCTCTCTAATTTGGCCATCCTTCTCAATATTAAGACCCATGTTAAGTATCCAAATCTCCATAAAACACATATACCTTTATGGACCTTGTTCCAGTGTTTCTTCCCTAAATTAAATCATAATCTTCATCTATTTGGGCAGTCATACATACATAAGCCCCACATAATTTCTTATAATAGCATCTTTCATGAAACAATTGTCTAGTTTTACCAATACCTCTTGTTTCTCACACCAAGCATGACACATGTGAGCTTAGAGTGTAAAAGAAATTATGACATCTTTCTTTGAGCCATAAATCATACATAAACCTCATACTCCTTTACTTGAACTATGTGGGTTCTGATTCCTTTTCTCAAACAAAGGATATGTAGGAAGGACATCTGCGGTTACAATCCCAATTCTGAAATAATCTATGTCCTTCTGAATGAAAATAAACCTCAAGTTCCCCGGTGAGTGGCTTTAAAACTAGTATGGTTATCATAATGAACAAGAGATTTCTATATAATGTATCAAAGGATACCATTGACTATGAATCTCTAACAACTACATATGATTCTATGTCGATGAAGAACCTTGAAAACATATAAAAGATTCTCTAAATCTCATACATACTAATTATTGATTGTCAGATCTAAATGAAAGCTCATTTTCATACTTGGTAATTTAATAAGGATTCACGAACATAACCTAAATCTATAAAGAGAGTCCCAGAGTAGAAAATAGTTCCCCTCAAAAATTTGTGACGAGTCCGACCTCCCATCCTCTCAACCAATGAAAATTCGTAATCCTCATCGATTTACAAGTAATGAGAACCTACCTTTGGAAAGTAGGTCCAAATGTATATAGAATCATTCGATGTTTCTTGTTCTACGAACAAACCCGTTAGAATATGAATGGAATGTTTGAACATTAAATCAATGAGTTCACTCCCATTTCCAGAGGAAACGAATATGGTGAACCCGATGTGAACCCTTAACCAAGTTAAAATGATGTTTTACTTATTTTGTTAGGCCCTTACTTAAACTCAATGAGAGGGCCAGTAAAATAATCAACAACAGATTTTCTCATCCAAAAGTTGTAGTGGCCGAAATTATCTTGATTATGTATGTTATATCAAACATTCTCTATATTCCAAGATCTTTTTCATTACAAAAATGGATTCTATATAGTTCAAGCCTGTGAATTCCTCTACTACTACTCCTACTAGATCGTCATCCGCTTTGAGGATGACATCACCTACTCAGTGTCTTTAACGGTGGGTATCAAATTTGCTGGTTAAGGAATACCGTCAAAACGGTACTATTCCGACTCTAGAGGCTGCTAGACAAGCCCTCCAAGTCAATAATTTACCCAAGTCATCCAGATAGAGACAACCAGCAATTAAGAAGTAGGTGGTGCAAACCATCGATTCCAACCATTTCGGTTCGTTATCCCCGTAACAGAATCACATGTCCCTCCCATATTCCATGGAGGTGAATGTGCAGGTCCCTCAGGGGCTTAGTTCAATGAGACAAGAGTCCTTACCAAGGAATCCCACCAAAAATCGCCACCAGACTCGTGCGACACTACGCCCTCAACATGACGAGGGTGTCGTCCCCAGGTGTTCGGCACAGGTTCCTCGAACCCGAGAAGGCGAGACAAACAACCAGAGGTGAAGACCGGTCAACAGTGAGCTGGTTCTTATCTCTGCCATCTCCGGAGAATTCCACCGACCTAACATGGTGTCAAGCAACGAGCGGGCACACAGACCCGTCCATTTTAATTCCGATGTCAAGCAGACTCTTCTGGCAGCAACACGCCAATCCCGATAGACAATTTTGGCAGAGTACTATAGATAGGAACATACACCTGTTTATAAGTAATCAACCAGTCAGTAGGTTCGTCTGACTACATATAATGAAGCCCGCCAACCCAATGTGTTTATAACTGGTAAACAAGCACATACACCTACTTACACTCATCAATCCTGTTAGTAGCCTTGCATGTCAGTATTGAAGGAATATAGTCAACCGTATTTGGTGGAGTGCAATCAGAAGGCATATACACATGCCAATATTGATCAGGCCTACCAAAAGTCTCGTTTGGCAGCACCCAGAGAAGTCATTCAGAAAGCTCCGGTGACAAATAGGTGGAAAACTCAATTCTATGCCCCTATAAATGAGTACTGTTAGAATTCATTGAATGGAAAAGGAGGACCAGAGAAGGAACATACACCTACTACTTGCATGGAATGGATGTATATTCACGTTCTAGCATCTAAAGTCACCAATCATATTTTGTCATTGGTGAAAGAGTAGAAGTAAATCCCTGCTCATATTCTAGATGCCTTCCAGAGTATTATAATAGCTTTAGCAGCATCATAGGGAATGAAATTCAAATCTATCCCTACCAGTGGAGTGAAACATCAACAGTTCACTCTAGAACAAACACACACCTCGGTTCCAGTCCATGATTGTTGTGGGGCGTACTCCCCCATATCATACGGACAACCATGTCAGGCACATACACCTGATTTGAGTGTAGATAATCAGACAAATGTGATTCATTCCCCTGAGCAGGCACATGCCCCTACCTATAATAACCACTTTCATCAACAAGTTGTTCCCAAAGTGAGTAAGAAGACGTCTAAGAAAAAGAAACTCCCATCACATTCAAGAAATCATGGGCTAATCTGTAACAAGGCCTTGCTCGATGCTGGTGTTCCTGATGCACTCAGACAATTGTCTGTTGCAACTCAGGATTCTACCCTTTCAGTTCCCAATAGTGGGAAAATTAATTCTGAAGGTCTTCATCAGACACTTCCTCATGAAGGCCTGCTTCATGAAAATTCGGTCGATCTCGAAGTTTCATCTTCATATGAGAGCCACAAGAACCCTCTGTATAGATAGTAGATCAAGGAGAAAAATGTTTCATATTTTTCTATAACCCACCATGGTGGTCCTCCCCATGATGATAAATTTAGCTGCGAAAGTCCTCTCCAAAGTTGTAATTCACATTGCCTAAAAAATGCTCCAATGGACAATGTATGGATGAGAAAGTCCTCTTATCTTGAGGCACTTGAAAATGTGAATCCAGTCATGTCTGATGATTTACCACAAGTAGGTGAGATAATTTCTCAATCAGATGATAGCCCGGGGTACAGGTCATTCTCCGAACCACCCATGAGTCGTTCAACTTCTAGTTTTATTAGTTAATTCTCTACCAATCTTGTTGAATCTTATGAAGAAACAAGGAAGCACCAACTTTGGTCTAATCAGGTAGAATAATATTCAATGAATGATAAAGAGGAAGTACTGAATATGAGAAAACAATTGGAAAAAGGTGATTTACCAGTTATGTTTTTGCATTTGTATGACTTTCAGTATGACATTCCGGAGATGTTGACGGAAGATGGAATTAATGATATTCGTCTCAACATATGGAAAACTCATTGTTAGTTGAAATAGAAAATATTATCTTTTTATGAATATGAAAATCATGTCAATATAATAGAAGGGTTACATTGCCAAATTGATTTTGCATCTCTCTCAGTTTCTCGATATCTGAAGGCCGAAAAGAAGTAGAGAACCCTTCAATGTTCATGCCTTGGCACACTAAGATGATTACGCCAGTTAATTTCCAATTCCCCATCTAGTATTCATATCAGGTGATGGGGTGTACATGGAGCACTAAATTTCCATGTACTCTCCATCCAACAAAGACCACCGGAAATGGTCTCATGCAATGTTATTTCCCATGGCCAGCCACAACCAATTGGATTTGTTTGTAATCAAAGGGTCGCTCAATAACAATTCTCAAATAGATCCTCTCAAAATCAAGCATACAGAGAACAATTTGTTGAATTACTCTTGTATCAAGCAAACAATAATATTGAATAGGCTTCTCGTTTGGAGCGTGCACATCATCAAGTGACACAAGTGTCAGAAATCATCCAATGGTCTTTTGAGCTGGGTGATAAGAGTGGGTGTAGGTTGATGCATCCAACCAATTTCCAGTCTAAAGTCCACAATATCATGATAGATTTCAAGAAAGTATCAGATATAACAACTCTAGAGCCACCCCATCTTGCCAGAATGGGAACTCTTTTAACCCAACCCTCAGAATCAACAAATAGGATTCAAGGAGCTGGGAAGAAACAAAAAGAACAGCCCCAATCCACAGGACTGGAGACATTTTCAAATCCTCAATCTCTCCCTCATAAAAAGTCAGTCTTCTCTCGATTAGGGAAGAATCCACAAGTGGAACGAAGAGATGAATTATCAGGATATTCCTTCCACATGATAACTCCTCAAGAAGTTCATAAGGGATCGAATAAAAAAAAGAAATGTCTCATCAAGGACATGGAAGAAGACAATATCGTAGAAATGTTGATAGAAGGGATGAATTGTGTTATGCATCAATCAATTTCATCAATGCCATTTTTGCTGATCCCCCAGATGAGGCTCACTTATAGGGATCATATGAGGATGTTATTGCTCAAGAGGTTGTATGCACATGCAGAAATGAAGAAGGTGTGCATACACGAAATCAAAGGATTACCCATAATCTAGGTAATATTTCATGTAACCCAATTACCCCTCTCCGAAAGGTTTCCAATAAGGGGAAATTAAAGAATCAGGTTACATATCCTTTCTCTGGAGAAGGCCAATCTCTCTAATTAGAGCAAAGATTCACACAACAAGAGGAATAAATGTGGGAATTAAGGAGGTTGAATACAGAACTACTTTAAGGTAGTATTCTTCCTAAGCGTACATAAGTCAGTCAGCCAAGGGAATATGTTGCAGCTACTGAGATGGATCAAGAATATCCTCCTTTATCAGTACACCTTCACAGGTCTAATCCTATGGGTTAGGTGCAACAATAACCGGCAGTGTTATCATCAGTTGTAGTACTTGCCACCACATCTGTCCGAGCTCCAGTTATTGCACCTGCTCAGGTCCAAGCTCAACCGGATGTTTCTCAAAAGTTAATAACTAATATTGAGTCATTAACAGCTTGGTTGGAAGCTATGGAGGGAAAAAAGCTCATATTAAACCCGAAAGGAGAGCTTAACCTGAATGGGTTGATGCAATTCCCCCCCCATCAAATTTTTCAAGTACCACATTCCCAATCGTTAATGGTTCGGGAGACCCAGGGCAACACATAACACATTTTTTCTCAATGTGATCCTTTGATTGGAACCCCTCAACAACAAGAAGCAGTTAATCTCAGGTGTTTTGTATAGTCATTACAAGGATCTGCTTTTGTTTGGTATACAATCTTGCAATCTCTGTCAATTACCGGATGGGAGGATCTCCGTAAATGATTCCTTATTTAATTCAGCTCAACGTTTCCTAAGACAACAGTTTTTGATCTTACAAATTGTAAGAAAAGAGAGAATGAAAGGGTTTCAGATTTAATTTCTCGTTGGAAGGGATTAACATATTCCCTGAGCATAACACTCCCTCGAAAAGAATTATTGCCAATCTATGTGGAAAATTTGCGTGATTTGCTGCGCATATCCTTGATCCCTGTGAAATACACAAGAGGGTTTCAAGACCTTACTTAGAATGCTTAGAAGATTGAAGACTCTCTTACGAAGACTAAGGATAAAACTCATGTAATTCCATCAGCTCCAGGAAGGATAATGGGTAAAGAAAATACTGATGTTGTTACTCTTAAACAAGAACCTTTAGCTGCTTTCACCTCAAAACCTTGATCTTCCTGATGGCTTCCACCTCATGAGTGTCAACAACAGAGGTTGTTTCGTCAATATGATCAAATAGATCAAAGACGGTGTCAATTTGAGGATCTGACGAACAAAGTTTACACTTTCCAAAATGAACAAGTTCCTGGATACTTCATTTTAGCTCTGGAAAATAATTTGGTTCAATTACCAAGGCCCAAGAGGTTGAACAAGGAAGGAGATGAAGACCGTCCCAACTATTCCCCATTTCATCAGTTGTTGCGGTATCCCATTAAGGAGTGTTTTGTCTTCAAAGACCTCCTGCAAACAATTGTGGACTCGGGATAAGTCAAGTTGAAAGGTTCATCAGCTCAGGTAGCATGTGTAACTACTACAAATCCAGAGGGAGAAGGCGAGTGGGAAGAAGTCAAGAAAAAAAATGCACAAACATAAGATGATTGGATTGTCAGAAATACGATCAAATGAACTCATGCCATTTTTCAAACATAGTAGAAGAAACCAATTGTGTCTTCTACTATGAATGCCACATCAAAGACCCCTCATCAGAGGGAAAATCCTTAATGAAATGGAATAATTCAATGAAATAAGAGCAATCAGAAAAAGATGAGATCATGTCAAATCCCATGTTTTCTTTGACGCTGGCAGATTTTATGACATCTACTTCAAAGCTATGTGCAAGGCACCACCAAATGGCACAACCTAAATTGGCTAATCTGGCAGAGTCTTCATCAGATGAAGAGTTGATCATTGGTTCTATTAATATGAATCATTTAACAGTTCCTTATGCTAGTCGTAGTTTTGATTTTGATGAGCTTGATTCCCTGTATCAAACAGAGGAATTGGAGGGAGTTCCAGAGGTTTGGGATATAGAGGAAGAGATGGATATCCCAGAAGCCACTGTTCCAATTCTACCTCTTCTCGAACTGTGTATGCAGTAGAAACTCGTGGAGGAGCCCTTCAACAGGCTCAAAAATAACAAGAAAATTCATCCACCAATATAATACTCTGTCCTGGCATAGTTATTCTGGAGGATCGGTTAGAGATTCCACCTTCTTTCCCACAACAATTAAATAAACCTATTTGGTCTAATTTTCCAAAGCCAAGAGTATTTCCAACTCCTACCCTGATTCAAGATGCATCTACTTATAAATCATCAACTTCTAAGGTACCTGCAAAACCACAGGTTCAGGTTGGGAAACACAGATCTTTGGATCAAAATTATGATGTATTGAAACACTTGGCCCATGTATTGGCCAAGTTATCAATTTTTGATGCATAAAATTTATCAAAGGAACTTCGAGAGGCACTCCTTGGGGCTTTATCAAGTCCACAGGAATTTGAAACTGAAATTGTTGCAGTTGAAGTCTACCATGTAGAGAATAATCATGCAGAATGTCATGCAGTGATATCTTTCATAGATGAAGATGAAGATGATGTTTTTCATGGACATATTAGACCTTTATACTTATCTAGAATGGTCATTGGTGTATACGTCCAAAGATCTTTCATTGATAAGGGTTCATGAGTCAACCTCATCCCCATTTGTACACTTCGTCAATTGGGCCTCACAGAATCTGATTTATCTCTATCTACATTGATGTTACAACGATCTGATAAAAATGACCAAGAAACATAGGGCAAGATTACACTTAGAACTCAGTTTGGAGATCTTGTGTCCAATTCAGATTTCATGGTTGTTGATCATGACACAGCCTTCAACATCTTGCTTAGAAGACCCTGGCTACATCAACATGTGACTATCCCTTCATCATACCATCAATGTCTCAAATATTGTTTCGATGGTCAAATTCGGACATTGTATGGTGATTAAGCCCAATTTAAAACATGTGAATCTCAATACATTGAGGTGGAATTCTTTCACCTGAAGGGTAAGAAGAAATCCACCGCATGGGAGGTTACCAAGGTTAATGCTCCATTTGGTTTGGAAATGATTTCATGAAATCCATTTACACAAGTGAGTGCATATTATGTGTTTCCTATCAGTCAAATTGACATGATAGGCACATATCAAAATACTGTTATGGAAACATACATAATGTAAATTATTGAAATTATGCCAGAAAACAAGGGAGAAATTGGTGATTCACCAAGAAATGATGAAAGCTCGAATGGGGATGTCTTCATTTCATCTACTGAAATCTAGCAAGTCTATACATTGCCAACTAGGCCAGAAGAAGTTATAGCAATGTCAGAGGTGAATGATGATGTCGATTCTCAATCCATCATCACCTCTTTATTACCCAAGGAAGATCCTTCATCATTATTCGGGTCGGAAATGGATACTTCTTCTTCATGATGTTTAAATTTTAACATCTCTTCTGATCATGGAAATTCTACTTCATCATCTACTATGCAGGTAGAAATAGAATAAATAAGACATGTTGAAGAAGAAGAAGAAGATCTCAAGGATACTCCTCCAGCATTTGAAGAGGGTATCTCTACAACCGTGGATGATCTCAGAGAAATAAATTTGGGTACAAAAGAAGATCTATGACCCACTTTAATCAGTGCGGAAATTACTCTTGAAGAGAAAAAGAAGTATATTTCATTTTTATAGAAAAATGATTTCATATTTTATTGGAACTATAAAGAGATTCTAGGGCTTGATCATGATGTTGCTACTCATTTTTTGAGTTTTCTATAAGAACATCGAGGATTTAAGCATGCCGTAAGAAGAACACACCCAACCTATGCTTCCAAAATTGAAGATGAAGTGGATAAGCTTATCAAAGATAACTTCATCAGAGAAGTTAAATATCCCTTGTGTTTGGCTAATATTGTCTCTGTGAAAAAGAAGAACGGACAAATTAGAGTTTCTTTTGATTTCATAGATATTAATCAGCATTGTTCTAAGGATGATTTTCCAGTTCTGATAACAATAATCTTAATTGATGAAACATCTATCTATGAAGCACTTTTCTTCATGGATTGGTATTCAGTTTATAATCAAATCTGAATGGCTCCAGAAGATGAGGAATCAACAGCCTTCAGAGCCCCTTAGGGTGTGTTTTGCTATCGAGTAATTCCTTTTGGCCTAAATAATGTGGACGTAACATATCAGTGTGCCATGCATCGTATCATTAAAACATTTTAGGGATGTTTGTTGAATATTATGTGGACTATTTGGTGGTGAAATTTAAGCAATTTTATAATCACTTGGCTAATTTGGAAGTCAAATTCCACAAACTTCGGCAACATAATTTGAAGATAACCCCCTTAAAATGTGCTTTTGGGGTAACCTTAAGAAAATTTATCAGCATTTTTGTATTCCATCATGATATCGAAGTCGATCTGGAGAAGAAAAAGTCAATATTTGGTATGTCACCTCCTAGGAATTTGAAATAATTAAGAGTACTTCAAGGACACTTAGCATATATTCGGTGTTTCATCACCATTTTGGTAGGCAAAAGTTTACCATCCACCAAAATGATGAAGAAGTGAGTCACTTACCAGTTGACTGGAGAATGTCAAGAAGCATTCGATATTATCATGAAATATCTCTTGAGTCCACCGGTGTTAATTCCACCTATTGAAGGAAGACCACTTATCCTCTATGTGACAGCTTTAGAGCGATCAGTGGGTGCCTTTCTTGCTCTGAAGAATGATGATGGGAATGGAAACAGCCTCTACTATCTCAGTTGGACTATTATTGAAGCAGAAACCCAATATTCAAATATTGAGAAGTGCTTCCTAGCATTAATATTTGCAGTTCAAAATTTGAGACACTACCTGCAACATTATGAGGATCAATTGGTATCTCGCAATAACCTGCTCAAATTCATCCTTAGTCGTCCAATTCTTCCAGGACGTCTAGAAAGGTGGGTAGTTTTTTTGCAGTAATTTGATATTCAGTATGTGTCTCAAAAGGCAATAAAAGGCCAAGCTTTGGATGATTTCCTTGTCGTACATATTTATATAGAAGATACATCTTCAGATATTTAACTTCCGGATGAGGAATCCATTTCTATTAATTATAGTCCTCAAATATGGGAAATGTACTTTGATGGTGCTTCCAGAAGTCCAATAGGGAAGAAAATCGAAGATACTAAATTCAAATAAGTTGGGTTAGGAATTTTACTCATTTCACCAGAAAAGAAAGTTCTACCTTATTCTTTCTCATTGATGGGAGGTGGTCCAAATAATGAAGCAGAATACCAAGCTCTTATAGCAAGATTGGAGTTGGCGCTTCAAGCACAAGTGAATCATTCAAAGGTGAAAGGTTATTCAAACCTGGTAATCAAACAAGTCAATGGGGATTTTTCAATCACATAAGATGAACTAATCCCTTTTTATGATTATGTCAGAGAGTTAATGGTGGAATTTTGTTCGGAACCAACATTTTCTTATGTCCCGAGATCACAAAATTCCCAAGCTGATGCACTGGATAATATAACCACAGCTCTAGAAGATCCAAATCAGGTCAAAACAAGCATTTGTATTTCCCACTGTCATATAATTTCACCTTACGTTCAAATCAGAACAGTGGAAATCAATGGAATTAGTCATATTGCTGAACCGTATGGCCATACTATAGGATGGATGACACATATCAGGGAATACCTTCAAAATGGATCACTTCCACCTGATAGAGCTGGGAAAGAACAAATCAGGCGACATGTGGTCAATTTCACTCTTTATGATAGCCCAGATCACCTAGAAAAATTTCTCTACAAAAGAGGTTTTGATGGAGTTCTCTTCAGATGCATTGATGGTGAAGAGACAATGGCAGTCATGAATGAAGTACATGCAGGAATATGTGGTTCCCATCAGTCTGGACACATAATATCTGATAAAATTCGAAGCCTTGGATACTTTTGGACATCAATGATACAAGATTTTGTTGATTTCACAAAGAAGTTTCATTCTTGCCAAGTACATGCAAACTCCATTCATCAACCGCCAGAGTTTCTTCATATAGCTAAATACTCATGGCCATTTTCCACATAGGTATGGATGTAGTGGGACCTTATCC
Source organism: Viscum album (assembly GCA_963277665.1). NCBI lineage: Eukaryota > Viridiplantae > Streptophyta > Magnoliopsida > Santalales > Viscaceae > Viscum > Viscum album. The sequence goes on from OY728164.1 coordinate 1,073,386,057, forward strand.
TTCGGCTACATCCATGAAGTTTAAGTATATTCTTATTGTTACTGACTTCGTTTCCAAATGGGCCAAGGTAATACCCCTCAAAGAAGTCAGTTCTAAAAGCATTGTTATCTTAATCATATCTAACATCATTTCCAGATTTGGTGTCCCTCATACCATATTTACGGACAATGGCACCAACTTCTGTTCATCTGAGGTGAGGAAGTTGTATAAAGAATACAACATAAAATCCAATAATTTATCTTGGTATCATGCAGCGGCCAATGTCTAGATAGAAGCATTCAACAACACTCTTTCAAACATACTTCAAAAGTTGGTGGATAAAGATAAGAAATCCTTGCCTGATAAACTCTTTTGTGCTTTATGGGCTTATCGGACCACCACCCGCACTACAACTCAGTCAACTCCATATTCATTGGTATATGGAACAGAATCAGTATTACCCATTGAGGTTCAATTACCCTCACTCAGAGTATCCATTTTTGATTAGTCATCTACAAATGAACAATCTCAAAAGTGATTTGATGAATTGGAACAGTTAGATTAGAAAAGATTGTACACCATGCACCACTTGGATGTATATCAGAAGTGAATAACATGATCTTTCAACAAAAAAATTCATCTTCATTCATTTTTTCAGGGAGAATTGGTATTGGTTCTCAGAACTCCAATGATACCAGGAAACAAACCTCCCAAGATGGAACCAAAATGGGAAGGAACTTAGTCAATACATAAGGTCTACTCCAATGGAGCTTATTCTTTAATCCCAATGGATGGAGAACTCATCACTACTCCAACCAATGCTATATTTATGAAGAAATATTTTGTGTAACACAAACACCATCATCCAGCAAGACGTTAAACTTCATTATCGATTGTCCATGCATATGACCTTAAACTATTTTCACTTACATCCAGCAAGATGTTAAACTGCACCATCGTCCAGTAAGACGTTAAACTTCATTATCGACAGTCCATGCATATGAACATAAACTATTTGCACTTACATCCAACACAACATTAAAATGTTTCATCCTTGATTTATGGCGTTAAACTATACATCTCTTATTAAGTCCTTACTGCATGACATTAAATTGCACAGTCCCTTCTACATCCAACATGACGTTAAAATATATTGTCCCCATCATCTTAGCTACATGATGGTAAACTATACAACACCCTTATTGTCCAACATGATGTTAAAATTTGTCCCTATATTTTTCATACATGATGTTAAACTGAATAAAGTCCCTTTAATACATCGGACATGATGTTATACTGTATTTTGTCCCAACTACATGACATTAAACTGTGCAGCACCAATATTCCTCATTGGAAGATATTAAACTGCATAGTACCTTCATGTTTCCTACATGACATTAAATTGTGCATCGTTAGGTTTGTTGCTATTTATTTTTTCTCACACCGATTATGACTCACATGTGTTTAGAGTAAATTTCAACCATAACAGCCTCTCAGTGCCGCTAACCATGCATAAGTCCCAACACCATTTTGTTTTGGGTCGTTGTCCTCCAAAACAACCAGATTACCAATTCATTCTTTAATTGAACTACGTGGACTTTGATCCTTGCCTTCTAGGGAGGGTATGTAGGCATCCTCTTGAGGTTCAAGCCCAATATCAATATCTTCACATTGGTTCACCTTCGTCTTATACGATGTTGATTCATGAAACCGACACCAGAACAAATATTTTTTACATTGGTTCACCATCATCCTTGCAATATGACGTTAAACTATTCACACTTTTTTCTTGTACGACAATAATCTAAAACATTATTTGATACCCTCACCAGAGAGGGAATCATTATTTACATTGATCTCCAATCATGTTATATTACAAAGACTACATTCATACATGGAAATGCCTGAACATTTTATCTTGGGTCAAACCATCATTGCACTAAAGTCCCCTTTTCCCCCTTCATATGTACAAAACAAATCTATATAGAGGGTATTTAAACAACTATGTGTGACTTGATTCCAATCCATATGGGATATGTAGGAATGTTGGAGCATCCCTTGAATCCATCCTGAAGTCTTTGGGTTAACCACAAGTTTTACTTTCAGTCCCCAGGCTGAAAGGTACTTATGAAAACACACACTTTGTATTCCTTATAATGGTCTGAGATCTATGATCATAAACTACGATCTCCTGCACTCTTGTCCCACATGATGTTAAAATATATTTCACGAACTACTTATGGCTTGATTCCCATCGTTATGGAATATTTAGTGAAGCCCAACATTTCAGATCAGGACCCAACCACAATATGATAATGTTTACCATTGTCATCTGTATCTTCTACATGAATTGTACAATTCCCATTTTTATGTATAATAATCCTAACCTTGAATACTTCCAGATCTTTGTAACCCTTTTCTCGACATCTAGTCAAAAAATGTTTGATACTTAAGAGTTCTTTTTCTTGACTATGTAGCATGTGCCCTTAGGAGGCCTTACATAAGTAGTATACATAACAAACCTGTCATCCAAAATATGCTATTATTTGACTATGCTTCCAATTCCCTTAGATGGCCCTACATAATTCAACACCCTAACGGGTTTTTCAAATATTTGTAACTTCATTCTTGGGAGGAAAACCACCTTTTTCCTTATCTGTCTTATTGACAATATGTAGGGATCAACAAAATAGCCATCCTTAAAATATTTATCTCATACTATTTTTCATGATATGAAATTATTCAAGTCTATGGTTTATATTTTCCTTCCTAATGTTTGGGTCAGATCTTCATAGGAGTGACATTCATCGTGTTCTTAGAAAATCATGTTTGGAAATATATTTTCCATATTCAAATACCTCTCTCCATACAACTAACTCTATGCTTTGGAAAATTTGAATCCGCATAAACTTGAACTGGCTTTTTAGCAGTAGAAAAGTAAATTTCTGAGAGATATTTTGCCTGACTAAGCAGCAGGTTCCCTTAGGTAGCCTTGCATAAGTAGTCTACATAACAAAAATGTCATCCAAAAGATGATATTATTTGACTATGCGGCCAATGCCCTTAAGCGGACCTGCATAATTGAACCCCTAAAGGGTTTGTTAAATAGTGGTAACTTCATTCTTGGGAACTACTTCTTCTAATGCCTTTTAGCCATTTTTCATATCATTCCTCAAATTCAAAATTTTTAAATCATCATTTACATATTTCCCCTCATACATGAACATGGTAATATGTCTTTAGGTAAATTATCAAGGAATGGAGTCAATGTTAATCCATTCGATCAAATCTATTTTGACTTTAAACATTAGCCTTTTTTTTGTCTGGCGTGCATGACTTTAAACTTCCCACATAAATGACAAGGGAAAACTGATCAAAATTCACGTCCTGGCTCACTAAATATACATTTAATATGATTTAGGTAATATTGAGCAATAAAAAAGATTCAATGTTTGTAGGGTTATTTTTATAATCCTAGAAAAAAAATCAAACTATGTTTACAAGGCTCATTTGCACGACTCTCACCTATGCGACGCCATCTACATGCTCAACACTTGCATGCCGCTTTTCCTTGGGTTTCTTCTTTACCTCAGAGTCACATCCTCATTTATTTCAGGTCCAACTCAGAGGGGGGACTTTTGTTGACGATCCTTTCTGTCACAGAGTCTAATGACTGAAAAAGGGAAATAACTTAGTCCAAAGTGATTCATCCTTTGAAGAAACATCAAAAATTGAAAAAGGCATGAACAGGTATTTGTTTACACTTGGGTCATGCAAGATTCAGCATAGTCGTGCGAGTATACTTGTGTGACGCCAAGTGGTCACATAGGTGACTTGCGCTTCCTTTTTGATTCTCACCCATGGTCTTTAAAGGCCTATAAAATACCCCCCCTATGGGCCCCTATTATGATGAAAAAAATTTGAAAGCTCATATTCGAGCTCCAGGCCCCCTAGTCACTAATGGAAGTCTTCCGAAAACTTATAAGTTAATCTCTTACCTAGAATGGAATCTCTAAACAAGGGAAACAAGGACTAAGTGTTGAAACTCATCAACAATTGTGCACCAATGTGGCCAGCCCTTAAGGGAAATGGACACACTTTTGCGCCGCCTTATACCTTCAACAGAACTTGCACCCCACTCATTTAAAAGTATTTAGGTATAATACTAAGGGCTCGAGCCATGTCTCGCCCATGTATTACCCTATGGTTTTACCACCTCACAAGTTCCCATGTGTCGTGCAAGTATACTTGCGCAACCAATACTTGTGCGCCTTCGCAGGACTTGCATGCATCTCTCTTTTTGAGTGCCCCTCCTACATATTCAATTAATTTCATAAAATACACCTCTCCTTTTCAAGATTTAGCCTTCAAACCCCTCTTCAAAGTCATTTATGACATGGTTCATTTTTTTTTCATCCTTATCTGAAAGGAATTCAGTGGAATATTTCTCAAAACCTAGTGATTTACATATCTTTATGTCACTAAGGTTAGAGATTTCATTAATTAAACCTCATCCTTTAAAAATTAGATTATCTATAACCTGGGCCTCCTTCTCAGGAATAATTCCCAATCTAAAAATCCCAAATTTGGGAATCCTCCTTAGGAGTAAGCCACAAGTCCCCTAACTTGGTCCTCCTTTTCAGGTGTAAGCCCCGATCTTCAAGTTCCCTTAATTTTGGGAATCCTCCTTCGGAGTAAGCCCCAAACATAATTCTTTTAATATGGGAATCATCCTTAGGAGTAAGCGCCATGTTCCCAAAATCCAATTTCCCTTAACCTGGGATTACTTTTTTAGGAGTAAGCCCCAGTCATAATTCCCTTTAACCTGGGACTCTTCTTTAAGAGTAAGCCCCAGTCCTAATTTTTCTTAACCAGTCATAATTTAATTTTGATATGGGCTTCCTTCTCAGGAGTAAAACCCAATCATAAGTCCTCTCTAGTTTGGGCATCCTTCTCAGGATTAATTCCTAATTTAATTATCTAAATCTCTATAAAACACATATACCTTTATAGAGCTTGTTCCCGAGTTTCTTCCCTGAAGTAAATTCTAATCTTCATCTATCTGGGTATTCATACATACATAAGCCCCACATCATTTCTTATAATTGCATCTTTCATGGAACAATTATTTGGTTTTACCAATACCTTTTGTATCTAACACCGAGAATTACTCACATGAGCTTAATGTGTAAAAGAAATTATGAATTATATCTTTGATCCATCAATATTGCATAGACCTCATACTCTATTACTCGAACTACATGGGTTTTGATTCATTTTCTATAACAAAGGATACTTATGTATCCCATATGCGGGTATGATCCCAATTCTGAAATAACCAATGTCCTTCTGAATGAAAGTAAACTTAAAGTGCCCCACTGAGTGTCTTTAAACTAGTATTGTTATCATAATGACCAAGATATTTCTATATAATGTATCAAAGGATACCATTGACTAAGAATATCTAACAAATACAGATGATTCTCTCTCGATGAAAAACCACTAATACATATAATAGATTCTATAAATTTCATACATACTAATTATTGATTGTCATAACTAAAGGAAAGATCATTTTCATAATTGGTAATTTAATAAGGATTCACGAACATAACTTAAATCTATAAAGGGAGTCCGAGAGTAGACAACAATTCCCCTCAAAAAGGTGTGATGAGTCCGACCTCCCATCCTCTCGACCAATGAAAATTATTAAGCCTCATCAGTTCACAACTAATGAGCACCTACCTTTGAAAAGTAGGTCAAATTGGATATAGAATCGTTGGATGTTTCCGATTATATAAAACAACTCGTTAGAAACTGATTGGATTGTTTGAACTTTAAATCAATGAGGTCATCCCTATTACTAGAGGAATAGATTTTTAATATGGATACTCTAAATAAGCCCATATTCTGTAGATGTAACTTGTAAGAACATTGTAGCAGTAGTGTTTTTCTTCTTCCCTCATTTATAAAAAATGTCAAAAAATAGAGTATTTTTTCCCTAGCATGAACACATATACTTTTCCCTAAAATCTTGAACAATCATATTCTGAATGTGAAAAATAGATTTATATATATATATATCCTATTATTGAGAATAATATTACAAAAATATGAAGAGATAAGTTCTATTCTTCTCATGAAAACTTGATTCTAAATATATAAGAAAATAGATTCAGCATTTTTATCATGGGTGGTATTCCTTTGAACCATACCTCTTCTTAGAAATAAAAACAATATTTATATTAGCCTTTTTATTATTCATACATATCTATTATTGATAAAAAACATGATTTTAATTCTCTTATAATAGTGTAATTGTTAGATAAATCCATCGATGTAAGATAACTAATATGGAATCATTATTCCTATAGGATAATATATACATGTAAGAAAAATCGGTTATGTGTAAGACAATTGAGGTATTCTTATGATAATGTGTTCTATGTAAGAGACATAACTCTTTCAGGGCATGAATTTAGTGATTGTGTAAGATTATTCAATAACAAAGTAACTTTTATATGATAACTTATTTTTCATTTCATTTGACCATTACTTTTAAAATAATATTTTTTTTTCATATTCCATCCCATAATAATTTATATCCTATAAGAAAATTTACTTATGTGTCTTTTATTCATATGAGAAATTACTTGGGTCACTTCCATATGTTGGGATATTTATTTATAGAGAACTCCTATTGTAATAGAATTTTCTATTGTTAGATACCCTTATGATAATTTACTTATCCAAAATTAGAATTACAACATCTATAAGATTATTTTATTAGTATAATTATATGAATTCATTTAAAATTATTTAACCATATGCAATAATACACCTTAATAAAATTTTCATCAAAAACACAAATGAAATAAAATTTTACTCATGGATTACAAAAGAAGTATCATTTAAATATATATGAGAAATGAACATGAAATCACTGAAGATAAACACTTCTTTAGAAAAAATAGGCATTTTATGAGAAAAAAATATGTCAAACATTGGTATATGTTGGAACAAAAAAAGCAGGTGCAAATTTTCCCCCCTTTTTGATGATCACAAAACCATGATTTTTATAAACTTAAAATTTATAGTATTAACATAAGATCGATAAAAGTAGGGTTTTTTTAAAATATTGAGTTTTCCCATAATATTTCCACTATAAATTATCCCCCTTTTATGATATGAAAAAATTATAAAGGAGAAGTATATAAAACAGTTTTTTATGTATCACATGAAGATATTGAGATTGATATATTTTAATGTACAGAAATGAGTAAATATGTGGTAGAAACTTTAATAAATATAATAATATAGGAGAAAGAAACACATAATAACATATCAAATGAGATAAATAAGAATGAAAAAAAAGAAGTATCATTTCATGAGAATATAACAAAAAAACATCAGTTAATAAACAATATTAAAGAATATAAATCCTTTATATTGGGATCAATGGTTTTTGATTTTTGTAGAGGTTTCATGAAGGATATTAATGGACCTAGAGGTAAAGAATAATTCAGAAAAGCAGAAACCTAATATCACTGACAATGGTTACAAATAGATATTAAAAAACCATAATAATCTCCTATACTAGTGCGATCATGTGGAGAAATCTTTTCTATACTACCCCTAATGCCTGTACTTGATTTTAATGTCTTGTATTAGTCATACTTTAGTGATAGAGTGAATAGTATCATAACCGGTGTAGTTGGGGTAGAATCTATTTTAGAGAACTAAAAATGAGTCTACTGGTTATCGATATATTAGAAACAAAATGGATAAAAATTTTCCTTCGACTTATGTGAAGCAGTTGGATGTATTTCTGGGATAGTAGGACCAAGAGATATTCTGCCTCTCAATAAAAATTGTACATCAATGAATATATCAACCCTTTTTATGATTTCATTAATAAATAAGTCTAAAATAATAGTGAAACCATTTAATGTACATCTATCCAAACGTACCAATGATACTTTTAAGATCATATTTTTTTAACAAACATATATGAAAAAGATTCAATACATCTATATTCACATCATGTATACTAGAGGAACTAGTTATGTATGCTGATATGACTAGAATAGTTTGAAATTTCTGATCCACAAAAATATTTTTACTTATTGATAAAACATATTTATTTTTTGTCTCAAAAAAGTAATCATATTTTAATTATTTGGAGGATTCATTCCAAAAAAATTTGGAAAATTATATTTTCATCACCAATGGATTATCATAATAGTAGTGAAAATTATGAGATATTGAATTTACCATTGTTTTGATGTCTGTAATGATGGGATGTGATTCCTCAATATTTATAGATGATGTCTCCTTTAAAAAATATTGGTTCTCCAAAAAAGGCATCAAAATACTTTAATTGTTAAGTAATATATTGGAAGGTACTAAGAAGATCACCAAAAACATTCCATTTCCCAACTAACAGCACCCTATAAATTTACTGATTATTATCCATGGAAAAAATGACAATAATTTATAGAAACTAATATAGTTCATGCACCAATTTATTAAGAAACATTATCCAACTTATCATCCACAATTACATGAGTATAAGGCTTTGGTACACATATTCCAACAAGTATTACTCCTTAAGATGCATCTAATTATTATTTTAGTAAGTTATTTAATTATTAAAAAAATATTTTTTAGAGACTAGATATGATTACTTTTTATGAATTATGGTCATATACTCAAATTAGGATATCAATGTATTCTTTAGAAAATCTAAATCAGTCTTATAAAAGTAGTTCTCTGTTAAAATTTTAATTTATATCAAGACTCTTTCAATTAATATTTTATGAAACTAATTTCATCATTTTGTGAATTAATTGTAGAAAAGTTCCTATTATTTTAATTATAAACTCTACTACTATAGAAATAATAGATAATTTTTAAATATTCATTATGAAATGTGGATGATGGCTCTCTATCTTTTTTTAATGACATGGAGATACTTGTCTAACTCGCATATTTTTTGACAAGATAAATTATTTATCAAATTATTCATCTAAACTAAAGAAATCATTTTCAATAAACATACCATACATCTTCCTGATTATCTTATCTAATATTTATGTTCTAGGGATAGATATATTATATAAGGAAATAACTATAGTTTTAATTATTCTTATCTCACCACCTTTAATATAAATTGGATTTGTGATAACACCACTCATAGTTTCACTAGTGACTTATTTGGGAACATCATCAGCCACAATTTCTTCATGGTTCGTAGGTGAAATTTTATTTTCTTCAGGTACTTGAACATCAACAAGATCAATAATAGGTTTAAATTCATGTGAAAATTGTACTACTTATTTATCTATAGATTCATATTCAATATTTTCATAAAAACAATTAAAACTATTCTATTCATAGAAGGTGGTGGATTATCTATAGAGTCATCTAGATTTAGTATAAAACCATAAATTATGGATCTATTAACCAAATATTAAACATTCCTAGATCCAAAACTACCTACAACTTCTTCTCTTTTTCCAATAGGACTATTGAAAAAGATTTCATGATGTTCTCCCTCAACCAGAGCATGTTCCACTTCAACATACTCTTAAAATCAAACTAGAAGAAACTTATTTAGTGAAAAACTCAAAAATAATCCAATTATTTTGAGTATCAAGATATAGGATTATTTATCGCATGATACGTATTTGAAATTACATAACTATGATACACTGATGATTTTTCAAACACTGGGGGCAATGTTATTTTGAAGGGGTAGAATCATAAAGATTTATTTCAAAAATACAACATGTATCTCAAAATATATTTGGGTTAGACCACCGACTTCCCAATCATTAAAAAATACAAGATATAAACAACCTAAAATAATATATTCTTGAATTATACATATTTTTGGAAATAAAAAATTGAAATTACTTCAGTAAAATATTCCCCTTAGGTTTAGGGTCCTTGGCCACTTTCTTCATTAAATTTAGAATAAAAAAAAGGATTTAAAATTTTTTTGATTTATAACATCATCTACATTTAAAATTGAGGTATTAAGAAGAACTAAACATATGAGGGAAACTAATAAATTTACCATCTCCATTTCTAAAATCCAAATTTTATTTTTTTCACCTTTGAACTAATCAAATATTCACATCCAATATAACTAAAATTTGTATACATATAAAAATAAATGACCAAAATTTCAAAGTATAACACCATAATTATTCCACCATAGTTAAAATCCCATAATTTAATGTTTAAAACTATCTTAAGAAAAAAAATCCCATAATTTAAAGTTTAAACCCATCTTTAGCAAAAAATACTTCTTATCCATACATCTAAAATCGATAAATATCCTACTCAATACCTTCCATATTACTTTTTATTTCTTCAATATGAAATATGATACATATTATGATCACCTCATATTCACTATTCATAAAACAATATAATAAAAGGCTCAAAAAGATCATAAGAAATAAATTTTCAGGTTTGGGAAAGAATCCATGAAATCGGATAAGGTTCAATGATTTCTGGTGAACGAATGATGTATCTTTTCAAATAATACAAAGGGTCACTTTCAGAGTGTTCGGATATAATAAAATAAAATTTGAGAAAACATAAAGGAAACTTGTCACATGATGGCATTATAATTCTTTTTTAAAATAAACTAAACATTAAATCATTAATAAAAAAATCATATTACTTTAAATACTTAAATTATTAATTAGAAAAATAGTAGAGATTAAGAAACATAATAAATTTAATAGAATTTAAAATTGTAATTAAATCATTCAAAAATGAATAATAATAATTCAAATGTAATACAATCTAATCGATTAGTAGAAAATGGATTCAAAAATATACCGAGTTATTTAGTTTTTCCTCAAATGAATTACAAAGAGATATTACCCATTTTTCATGATATCTTATAAAATGATGTCATAAATTGATATGTTTTGTAATATAATGATTTATTCATTCATTTTAATAGTTAATATAAGAAGTGTTATCACATTTGATTGGAACATGATTAAAATTGAAAGTAAAATATATTGGGTTTATTTTCATCCAAAACACATATGCACAACAACTTCTAGCTACAATATATTAAGATTCGATAGCTGATAATGCATCTAAGTGTTTCTTTTTTACACAACCATTAAATTATATATCTTCTAAAAAAATTAGGTTCCTGAGTTACTTTTCCTAATTAACCCAAAACTCCCAAATTCAGCATCATAACATGATATAAAATAAAAAATGGTGGTTTAAAAAAAGAGGCATATAAGAACTATTCATTTTAAATGGATGAAAATTATTTTAGAAATAATTAAATGTGACTATTTAGTTATTTATTTAATTCAATCACATAAGAATACATGTAGTTATATAACACAAGAAACTAATTATTCCACTATATAACTTATTGTAAACTACATTTCCTACTTCATATATGTTAATCTTAATATTAGAACTCGTTGGAGTGGAACAAGTATTACAATAATGTAGTCCAAAATTTTTAATAAAATCACGTATTTACTTAATTTGACTCATAATATTCCCAAAATATTTTATTATAAATTTCAAAACAATGAAATAAATTTAAATAACCTATTATACTAATTTCAAATTTCATTTTTGTTATTTTGGATTTTTTGGATTTTTTGATCAAAAAATCAAACCATCAACATAAATTTGATCTAAAAATATTTCATTCGATAAGTGTTTTATGAAACATTTAGGCTCATACAATCCAAGAAATAATCTTCTTAAAAATATAAAATCACTTAATATTTAATTAAAAACTGTAGGGTTTCGTTTAAGACCACATAGGGCATTGGTAATTTTGAAAACTGAATTTAAAAAATAGGTATTTTCAAAATCATGTGATTTATCTACATAGAAATTTTTCATAAGAAAATAATTTAAATAATAAAATTTAACATCTTTCCAATATAATTTGATGTTAAAGTATGATTCAAATTCTAAATGTATTCTAATTTATTTTAACCTATATATAAATGAAAATGCTTCCTTATAACTTATTCATTCTTCTTTATTGTAACCTTTTGAAACTAGATTAGCCTTATTTCTAGTGATCACACTTTGATCATCCAGCTTATTTAACGAAAAAATTTTCTTTTAAAAAAACCTAGAAAATTTAATAATAAATTTAATTATTTATTAATATTAATTAATTTTTATTTATATAGTTATATTCCTTATAAGAATATTATATTTTTTTCAAAAGGAAAATGATTTATTTCTTTAAAAATTTTGTTTTAATGAATTATATGGTTTTATTTATAATCATGATTTTCAAATTAAAGCATTTTTGTATTGAAAATAACCTATTTTTTAAAATTTATTTTGCCGAATTAGTTTAGTATGAATTTATTATAATTTTATAAAAGTTAGATTCATTAATTATTAATAAAAAATAATGTTTTTACATTCCTTTCATTTCATGAATCTAAAAATTTAAATTTTGTTTTAAAATGATTTAATAGTAAAATTACATAATTTATATTATTAATTATCAAATTTTGGTCAATAAAATCATAATTATAGTTGAATTTGGTATGAAAAAATTATTCTTAAAAGTGAATTTTTCTAAAAATACCATTTTACATCACATTTAATGGGTTTAATTTTTAATAAAATTAAGAAAATATATGAATTGAATTAAATAAAATGGATTAAATATGAGTAACCATACTAATTAATATTATTTTATTATGTTAACTTAATTTTTTGTGATAATTAATAGTAAGAAAAGAAAAAATATATTACCATGGTTAATGTTAAAACAAATTTTAATAGGGGTAAAACTGAAGCGATAAGGGTTAAAATGACTTAAAGATTCTATTAATTCTACTATATAACAATATTTTGACCCTATATTATCTAATTTTTATAAATTTCCTATCTGGGAACCATTTTTCTTGAGTAAGACATTAATATTTTTTAACCTTTTTAAGAATTCTAAGTGTGTCTGCTCTACCACTTCAAAAGAAAACCCCCTATCATCTCCACTACACACTTAATATAACTTTTAACTCATCTAATACATCCCAAATTCCATTACTAATATCTATAACCATGTCATTGATTTCTTGGTTTTATCATAAAACTATCCTAGTAAGGATTTAGGTATAAACCTAAAGAGGTTGCCTGAAGAAGAGGTATAATTATTAATTGATATTTTTAATTTTATTTTTTCTTCTACCTCCATAAAATATACTTAAGACATGATGAAAAAATAAAATAAAAAGTATCTTAATTATAATTTTATTTTTTTATGTTAATGGAACAACCTATATCCATATCCACATTAACCTAATAAAAAATAAAACCAGCATTCATGTGTACGACTTACTACCACCTCACGAATCGATGTGATTTGTCTTCCATCATTTCCACACATGGATGTTTATAATGATGGATTTAATTCATATATATATTAAATTAATTAAATAATTAAGATTCTTGAAAGATAATATATCATCTATTTTTCCATTCTATTTATTGAAAAATGAATGCATCGTTCATGCGTATGTGTGGATTACAATCTCCATGGAGTGATGTTATTTGTTTTTCATCACCAAATCACATTCCGAGTATATATAAGTGTATTTAAAGATAGAATATGATATTTATATTATAATAATCATATTTTAAAGTAAAATGATACTTTATTATGAAAAATGAAAATATTACAAATGCGTACATACAACCTATTTTCTCCATGATTGTAATGTTATTTCTTTTCCATCACCATATTTCATGGTTTGTTTTAGAAGTATAGTTTATCTATAAAAATTATAATTAATATGAGATTATTAATTTTCTGATTATCCAATATGGTCCTCTTTAATCAAATTCAACCTACTAAATTCATTTGGGATATATGAGTCGAATATCATCAAAACATATAACACGAACATAATGATTATGTAATTTAATATAAAATGAAAATAAATAAATTAAAAAGATTAATATACCATAAAAAATTTCTTAATAAATTAAATAGTAATCATAACTTTATTATTAATGAAGATAAAGAACATTTGTGATGAGTTAGCCTCAAAGAAAGGGATACTTTAACTTAAGACCATTTTTAAAATTTTTTAATAATTGATTTTTAAATATTTTTTCTTCCACATCCATATCCTTAAAATTATTTTATGGATGAATTTATCTAGATAAAAATAATTAATAAATTAAATTTTATTTATAATTTTAATTTCAATAATATTTTTAAAATATAATCATGTTACATATTTTTTTAGGACAATTTTGGGTTTATTTACAAAAGTCAAAAATATTTTTCCATTTTAATGTATAAAACATTATTGAATTTTCACACTAAAAAAAATTATTTGAATTTTGTAATCCATTAAAATATAAACTATATTCTTCAAATAAAAAACATTCATTACTTTTTTGGGTTTTTTATTCATGAAATTGATTTTTAATGTTAAATGGGATTTCGATATTGTAAAATGTTTTTCATATTGGTTCAAAAGAGTTTTTCAAGGGATATATATTAAAATAGAGGAAGAATAAAAATGTTTTATTCATGAAATGGTAATTAATCATTATATATAATGATTTTTGAGACTCATATATATTATGTTATTGGTGATCCTAATACAACATATACAATGTGTGAGTCTGATACAACATATATGATAGGTGATATCAATACACATTATATGATGAGTGAGTATGATATAGCTCTCAAATTCATTGGGTAGTGTTTCTTACCATCAAATTAATGAAATTTGGAGAAACATTATGTGGTTTTTCATAGGAATTTAACTACGAACAAATTATTTTTTTATACATGTTATGAATATAATTTTTTATGTTTTCTAAAAGGGTTTCTATTTTATTACTTTGGGTTTTAAAGTTCTTCTTTGAGAAAAAAGTGTATATTTTTCATATGGTTATGATTTATTTCAAAAAATAAAATAATATTTGGATAAAGATATAAATTTTATTTGTTTTTTTGTTTTTTACTAAAATAATATATTTATTTTTTATGGCCCTTAATGGGAACTTTATTCTAATCCTAGGTTCTTAAATATTTGTTATAGTGTTTAATGAAGTGTAATAGTATTGATGAATTCAACTTAAACGTCCTACTAAATTTTCTTGAAAAGAAAACATATTTCATATTAAATGTATTATAATGTAGGAAAAATGGATAGTAAGTATAATTGAACAATTTTTAATATATGTGTTTTTATGTAAGATTTATGACCTAATTATCGAAAACACAAAACATAAAATATCTTGGAGAATGCAAGAAAGTGAATTCTATAAGAAAAGGTTTAGATAACTTTATAAGTTAGGAAAATTAAAATTAAATACCCTTGAGAGACACTAGTTTATTGTTGAGTTGAAATGATATAGCATTTGAAGATTACCATGTTTCTTCATTGAATATATGACTGTTTTGAATGGTTTGTCACATAGTAAATAGGGAAGATATTGTACGAAGGTATCAAGAGGATAATTCCATTTGAATTCAGAAACCCAGATTAGTTGGAATTGGAATTGATCAATTTTTTATAGTAATGACTTGGTTTATTTAGGATATAAAATGTGGTAACATCCATATTAGAGAGAAAAAAATAATTTAAGGTCCCGTATTTTTCCAAGTATGTCTCTCTCTGCGATTTCTATCTCAGCCTCTCTACCTGAGTCTTGTTCAAAGATGAAGATCCTTTTTTGTAGAAAATGATGTAAAGTTCATCGATGTATGATCATTTTAATAATAGGAGTCCATGTACAAATGGTACCTAGTGTTGTTATGGTTTCATGGTATGTTGAGAATCATTAAAGGGGGCAGGGGTTGTTTTAAAAGGAAAATAGGTAGGAATATCAACTCTAGAACATTTACAAATAATTTAATGAGATTACAAATCATCTTACTGTTTGTGGGGTTTAATAATATAAATCAGAGGTAAAATTTTATGGAAAATTACATTAAAAACATTTACATGGAATGTAACCACATTACACATTTCGTAAATGTCTAACATGCTATTTTAAATATGCAATGCGGTTGAAATTAATTTTATTTCACGGAAGCTCTTCTCCTATCAACTCTAGGGTATTCTTTAGGTGATTTTGGGGTGAAAATCTTCATTCTAGATGTTTATTTTTCATCTTTAATAATGAGAAATTTATTTGGGTTATGTTTCTTCCATATCACCCTTGGTTCTCCTACCATTGTCTTGAAATCCTTTAGACGATTGAGTTATTGGTTTTGATCATGATAATTTTTTATCTAAAAAAATATTTGAAATCACCCTCACCTTCTTCCTCATGGGAGTTCGACATTAAAATAATTATTGGATTATCGATTAAAGGTAGGGGTCTAAATATTAACCCTATGGTTTGATACTTTCCATGTTTATGCAATATCATGATTGTGCCATCGTTTTGTGCACCCAAATCAATAAAATATTTGAATGAGATTATTTATTTAATTATTTGGTTTGAAATGGATTTTTAATTAGATAATGGATTAATGTGTGTTGAGAATGACTTATGACCTATGGTGATTTCTTATTATAGAATCCCTAAGCTGTGTCTTATTTCTTATTGATATAACTTTTAATAAATTATGTAATGAATTTCAAGTGGCATATGAATGAATAATGGCAGTTCACATAATTAACCATTGAGATATATGATGTGATATTGTGATATCCATGCAATATGATAGGATTTATTCCATGATGTAATTCTTATATATCGGTCTTAGACCTGGAACTAAAACACTTATATGTTGTAGTGATAATATTCAGTGGGCTCAGCCCAGTCCCATGGTGTAATGCTAATAATGAGTTGTATATGGCCAGTCGCATGCTATACATCTTATTGGTATTTAACCTAGAATTCAATACTGCATATAGTAATTTGGCCTCTATTTATAATTATGAATATAGTGTGGTTATATGGTTGTGGTTGGCATGTTCATAAGACATGCTCATAGATATTTCAGCATGGAGCCAAAGTAGGTTATTTTACCAAGTATATATGATTTTGGTTGGTCTGTTCAGAAGAAATGCTTAGAGATATTTTGGTATGGCATCAAATAATGTAATTTTACCTTAGTTATATAATTGTTGTGGGAATGGTGGTAATACATGCTGAAAAATATTCAAACATGGAGCAGAAGTAGGTTATCATTGTATTTTATTAATTATTGAATTAATTAATCCATATGTTTTTCACCTTATTGCATACATTTCATATCATATGGGTTTTATTTAGACATGTTAGTTTTGACCTATTGAGTTATAATCACACATTATTCGGGCTTCTATTTGGTACCTGAGATGATATCATGGATGTAAGTTTGGATAAGGGCTTATAACCTTGCTGTTGATTTCTTATTTATTGTTGGGCTGGATTTTGGAGATGGGATTAATGTTGGGATTGGGACCCTGGACATTGAGAATTTATTTTAGTTTTCTATTCATTGATTGTATTTTTATAACATTTACTTTAGTTTTATTCCATCATGTCATCAAATTTTTAATTATCAATTTATTGGATTATTCAGTTGGTTTTTATTATCATCTTCTGTAATGTCTACACTATGATTATTTCTAATTATTTGTAAAAAAAATTCTACTCCTATAAAACATTATACCAAAGGGTATAGTTACCTCAATATAAATTACACACTCCCACTACTATCTGAAAACCTCTATAATATAAGGAGGTTTGCTTTAGGTCTCCTAACCAACACTTTCTGGACAAATGAGAGAGTGTTGGATCTGGGGATATTACAAAGTGGTATCAGAGGACTATGTTTTCTTTTCTTATGATTTACTATTTTGGGAAAGGTAAAAAATAGGCTAGGATGTATCAATACATGGTGATGATCTTGTGAGTGGGAGGGGAAAACCCATGTATGGGTAAAAATATGAGTACCTAGGGATGTGATTGCTGTTTGTGTTGTGTGCTAGTTACAATTCGGGTTATTTCACCTCAGGTTATTTACATGTAGTGTAAGGTTACAGTTTTATCTTTTTATTGTTTCTTGATTTCTTGAACTCTTGGTCTAGTATGGCATGAGATGAGAATACATGCTTCATAATATTCACATAGGGATATATTGACATGCATTTCTCATAATAGGGACATATCTATTTTTTCATGTGATATATACATTCCAGTTGAACTCTAATATTAGATATCTATTTCAATTTAGAAATGAAATGAGTTTTCAGGTCCTGATAAAATACATTTAATCTATGTCTAGAGGGACCAAGATTTAGTGGTTCAGTATTGCAGTAACCTATTTGGGTTAACTAAGATCTTAATCAGTTCTATAAGGTGTGTTCTTGTCTTTTAGAGTAAATGCCTCGTCATTGCCTTTGACTTGAGCATGGGGATAGTAAAAATATGCATGCTATTAAAATAGTTGAACAAGAACGTCCTATTGTTTTTTAGGACCATATTTATGTCCATCTTCATGAAATATTTCTAAGGGTCATCTGATCCATGGAGAGGGAGACTATTTGTATTGTTCCTTTGATGTCTAAGTTGATAAGATTGTTTCAGATTTAGTATTTTCCTGTGTTTACATGGGAAGGGGACCCTAGGAAGCTTAGTTCTGCATTGAGTGTATCGAGAAAATCTTCAATCATCTCGAGACACCCATAGATATGAGGTTTATGATTGATGTGTATATATTTCTAGGGCCTATCAAGAGTTGGTGGGATATTCGGGAGGAATATGGGAAGAAGGATGAGTGATCATGGAAGGAATTCATGACTATGTATCTAAGTCATTTCTATATTGAAACCTTGAGAGATAAAAAACATTTTTTTCACACATATAACACGTGAGGGTTTGTCAGTACTAGACTATTTTGGATGTTTTAATAACCTATAATGCCTTGTGTCTTCTTTGGAAGCTTATGAGATCTCTAAGGCTAGACATTTCTAGGATAGTCTTCATTATGAAATCGGGTTGCAGGTAAACATTTATTATTTTAGCATCTCTGAATATGTGATGAATCAATCACTCATCACAGAAGGTGATCTGAAAAAGGCCCCAAAAAATGGCCAAGCTATTTCAGAAAGGAGATCTGGAATTTATTCTTTGAGTAGTAAGATGAACCATTATGATAGTTTATGCCTAATTATTTCTGGGAAGCGTAGCTAGGGTAGTGGAAAACCATCTCAAGACTATGTTTCATTCCATCGCTATCAGTTTGAAAATTTTGGCTAAAAGTGGCTGTAGTGTCCTTACCTTGTAGTATAGTATTGTGTCTATAAAATATTGGGGTATTTTTGGAGGTTCTTTGTGAAATTTGCAAAGTATATCAGTGGAAGAGGATCAAAACTGACACTAGAGTTTGGAAGGGGCTCTACCACCCCTCAGTATGCTAGTAGCTAGATTTCCATAGGCCCCTATGGTTGGGGTAGGGGATGTGGTACCCTAGTTCATGATAAACATTATCAATTAAGGGATTCATCTCAGGGTAGTCAAACTAGATCCCATGGTAAAGGTACAAGTCAGTTTCACATTATTCAGACTACATCGAATAACGTGGATACATGACTGTCAACCGTAAGAGGTATGATTATTATATCATATACATTAGTTTGTGTTTTTTATATAGAATCATCACATTACTTTCTCAAATGTTTTGGGTTTGGATGATTCAATATTAGATTGTTTTTAACCATTGATACATTTTTGGGAGTGCGGACAGAGAATATCAAACATTGGAAGGTGCATTCTCTAGAGATTGGTGGTTACTGATTCATTTCGAATCTATTTGTGCTGGAAAAGATAGGATTATACTTTATTATTGGTATGGATTTTTGAACTATATATCAAGATCATATCGACTATTATAAGAGGATAGTTACATTCAAATCTATAGAAGTAAGAATCTATTCTCAGTAGGGTGAGATAGTTCTTCAGGCTGGTCTGGCGGGACCAATTCTGTGGAGATTAAATTGTCACAGGACATTGATAGTGGGAATTCCTCTAAATAATAGTGGAATGTAATAAGATTATTTTACCCTAATGGTAGAACTTTTTTGATATGTTTTAAATGATGATTTCTATGGCTTACCACCCAATCAAGAGACTGAGTTCTTGATCGAGTTGGTGTCAGGAACATAGCCAGTTTCTGACCCACCTTATCGTATTACACCAGTGAAGCTTCTAGAGTAAAAGTTTCAGTTAGAAGATCTAGAATCTAATGGCTTAATAAGCTTGAGTACATCTTTTTAGGGTTCTCCAGTTCTCTTCTCCAAAAAGGATGATTAATATTTGCGATTATATGTGGATTATCAGATGTTGAACTGATGATGATCAAGAACCAGTATCCTCTTCTATGAATTGATGATATTTTCAATCAATTTAGAGGTATTAAGATACTATCTATGATTTATTTGAGGTCATAATATTATCATTTAAGGGTGAGACTATCAAACATACCTCAAACATCTTTTTGGATCATATATGGTTTGTATGAATTCTTAGTGATGCTGTTTTAGCTGACTGATGTTCCTATGGTATTCATAGCATTAATGAATATGATATTTCATCATTTTTTGGATCATTTTGTGGTACATATTTTCAATGATATCTAAGTGTACTCTAAGTCAAAATATTATCATGCCAAACATTTTGACATTATCCAGAGTACATTGATAGAGCATCATCATTACATCAAACAAAATAAATGTGGCTTCTAGATTTAAAAATTCCACTATTTAGGTTACGTCATCTCAGATAGATGAGTGTTATTTGATTGATAAAAATTAACATCCATGGTATCTTGAGAATAACCCATGAAAGTATTAAAAATATGAATATTTATTGGGTTTTTAAGGTTATTATCGGCTTTTTATCCACGATTTCTCTTGTTTGGAAGCACCAATGTCTTGGATGACCAAGAAAGGGGTGAAGTTTGTTTAGTTACTTATGAGAATTATTTTGAAGACCTGAATGGTAGTATGACCTAATAACCTATCCCCACATTACCTATAATGAGTAAATAATATATTTTGTACAATGATGAATCTAGAGTTTTACATGGAGTAGTTATATTGTATGGGGATTGTGTGTTTGATTCTAGATCTAGGAATCCAAGACCACATGAGAGGAATTACCGTAATCATGATATGGAGTTAATAGTAGTGGTATATCGCCTATGATTTTGGATAAACTATCTCATGAGTGAGAGGTTTTTGGTATACGTAGATCACATGATCCCTAATACATATTTTCACATTAAGACTTAAACCTTTGGAAAATAAGGTGGGTCATGTATCTGAAGTCTTTCGACTTTGAATTGGCTTTTACACAAAGAAAGGGAAATTTTACTGCCAAAACATTGATTTGAAAGACATAGAAAGAGGAAGTATAGTATTCATGTGATGAGTGGAAGACAGTGGACCTATTCTCTAACATACATTTGGATGTTCAGGAATCACATGGGCAAGTAGCTCTTTCTTTGACATCAGTTATACCCATTCTTTGGAATAAATGAAGACACAGAAGTTTTCAAATTTAGAGGGATTAGCTACGAGAGAGAAATTAAATAGTGTGGAGATTCCATACAGTTCGTGTCTTAATAATGGAAAATCTATTCCTTCATGGAATATTATGGGTTCCTATGGGCTTATACAGGGAGATAATGAGGGATTTTTTATGCTTCTTGATTGGTGGTGCATCCTGGTTTAACAAAGATGTATCCTGATATCTGTTGATAAAACTATTGGTTAATAAAGAATAAGGTTTTAGAAATATTTATGGTTTGATGCTCCAATTATTATTATGTGAAATCAGTGAATCAGAGGCCAGTTGTGGGTTTACAAACGTTACTCATTCCTGAGTAGAAATCAGATGATGTCATGATGGATTTTGTGAGCAGATTACCTAGTATGACCCATAATAATGATGTTGTATGGGTTGTTGTGGGACAAATGACTATGTTATCACACTTCTTATCTAGTTAGGAATATTTTAGAGTTGAATATCTGTGAAATATTTACGTGTGTGAGGTGGTTCTATTAAATGATGTTCTGGGGAGTATTGTTTCAGATAGAGATATTCATTTTCCATCACGTTTTGAGTAGGGTCTTCCGAAATCCCTAGGATCACATGTTCATTTAGGCACAACCTATTATCCATATACTAATGGTCAACACGAGTAGACTATTTAGGTTTTGGAAAATATGTTATGAGCATGTATTTTGTATTTTGGTGGTTCATGGGAGAAACATATGGAACTCAAAGATTTTTCATATAACAATATCTTCTCGGAATTGATCCAAATGGATCCTTTTGAGGATTTGTCTGGAATTTTGTGTCATTCGTCTCTTATTGGTGGGGGTAGGTGAGTAAATACTTGTTAGTACCAGTCTCATGTAAGAGACATTTGAATCAGTTTACTTGATCAGATAGTGGTTGGTGACCATGCATAGTAGGTAGTAATCATGTGTTGATCATCAGAGACGACCTATAGATTTTGAGATTAGTCCTCATTTATTCATTCAGGTTTCACCTTGATTGGAGAAATACAGTATTATAAAATAGGGAAAGGTATCACCCACGTTTTTTGGGCTGTTTCAAAGAGCGGAAAAGATTATCCTAGTGGCGTATCTTTTAGATCTTCCACAATGCTGCAGTGCCGCACACAATGTGTTCCATGTGTTACAACTATGAAGATATCATCTAAAACCTTATAGTATGATAGACTTAGTATATGTATTTATTTTTTTATTCTTCCTTTGAGAAAAATTTGATATGGGTTGTGGATCATATGGAGAAATATGTTCGAGATCGGATTATACCATTAGTTCGAGTGTAGTGGCATCATGGATGAGTTCAGAAGGTTACCTTGTAGAGGGGGTCAGATATAAAAACACATTGGCCAACATTGTTCAATGATATCTCACAATTATTCATAGAGTATCTTTGGAATGAGATTTTATATGTTTTGGAGTTTTAAATATCCCATCTTATTCAAGGTATGTCTCTCTTTGAGTTTTTTTGTTTTTGACTTGGTGGTCTAGTCTTTTTTTGTGAAAAACAACCTTTTTTTAAAAAAATGAAATAAATTTCATGGATGTTTTCTTATTTTAATTAATAGAGTCCTGGTATAAATGGTAATAGGTTTCAATATGAGTTATTGGTATGTTGAGAAGCTTTAATGGGTGTTCGAGTTGTTTTGAAATGGAAAATGGGATGAAAAATAAATTGCAGAACATTTTCACATCATGTAAAGGGATTACGTGTCATCTAATAATTTAGTGGTTTTAATAAAATAAATATGAGGTGATGGGTTTTCAGATAATTCCATTAAAATCATTTACGTGATGTGTAACCGTAATAAATTTCATGTAAATGCTCGACTTTCTATTTTAAATATGCCATGTTGCTTAAATTCATTCTATTTTGATGATGCTCTTCTCCTCTCAACCCTATAGAATTATCTAGGTTATTTTCAGGAGACAGACCCCTTCCGAACATTTCTTTTTCATCTTCAATCCCTAGTAAGTTCATTTGATTATGTTTCTTCCTTCTCTCCCTTAGTTCTCTAATCATTGCAGTGAAATCCTTTGACAGATGGCACTGTTAGTTTGGATCCTATTAATTTTGGATCTAGGAACCCATTTTCAATTTTCCACACCTTCTTCCTCATGAGAGGGGGAAATTGGAAGCATTGTATGATTGTCATTTAAAGTTAGGTGTATAAATCTTGACACTATGGTTTGATAATTTCCATGTTTATGATATATCATGATTGCACCACTGTTGCATGCACCAAAATCAATTGAATAATTGAATGATATAAGTCCATGAATTCTATTAGTTTCATATGGATTTTTAATTGATTAATGTTTTAATGTATGTTTAGTATTACATGTCACCTAGGGTGATTTCTTGTTATAGAACCCTTAAATTGTAGCGAATTTTTTATTGATAAATTTTTTAATTAATTGTGAAATGAATTTAATGTTTCATATGAAAGAATAACGGTAATTCACATAAATAACCATGATGGTATATGATTTTATATTGTTATATCCATCCTATATGACTGTAATTGTGTTCCATGCTGTATTTCTTATATATTGGGTTCATCCCTAGAACTTTCACACTTATATGTTGTAATGATAATATTAAGTTGGCTCTGCCTAGTCCCATGCTGTGATTCTTATAGAGAGCTGGATATGTCCGGCTCCATGTTGTAATGATTGTTGGGATTTTTCTATGACTGTTGTAATGCTTACAGGGATTTGACTCGGATGGATTATTGTGATTATACCATGGTTATATGGTTGTGGTCGTCATGGTCATAGGACATGATCATATATAATCTAGAATGGCATCATTGCAGGTAATTTTACCTTGGATATATAGTTCTGGATGGCATGGTCATAAGATATGTTTAATGATCATATAGAATGTCACCAAATTAGGTTATTTTACCTTGGTTATATGATTTTGGATGGAATTATTGTAATACATTCTCATAAATATTCCATCAGAGAGCTAAAGTAGGTTATGATTATATTTTATTAAATGTTAAATTAACTAATCCTTATATTTATCACCTTATATCATACACTTGTTATTATATTGTTTAGGCATAGTGGTGTCAACATACTGAGTTATAATAACACTCTATTTGGTCCATCGTTTGGTAAAACATGTAGATTTCATGGATGTAGGTTTGGATAATGTATAGGACCTTTCTATTGATTTCTTTTTTTTATATTTGGATGGAGTTTGGAGATGCGACAGACGTGGGGTTATGGACCTAAGACTTGGAGTCTTTCTTTGAGTCTTCTAGTATTTTATTTTATTTTCAATCATTACATTAGTTATATGCAATCACATCATTACATTGTTCATTATCTATTTATTTTATTATTTAGTTGGTTTTTATTAATTTCTTTCTCGATATCATTGCTCTGATTATTTATATTTATTTATGAATTGTTTCTATAGCTATGACAATTTATACCAGGTGTATAGTCTTCCTAATATACATTACACACCCCCGCTTCTAGTCAGTATCCACTAGAATATAGGAAGGGCCACCTGAGGACTCATAACCAAACCTTTCCGACCACATGAGAGAGTTTTTGATTGGGGGATGTTATAAAGAATTACCCCAAAGGAACATATCTATATTTAAATATTTTATAAAATAAAACCCTTAGAATTTTTGTGGAAGTTAAACTCCATTGGAAGGTGAAGAATGGATCACTACTTTTGAGCAGATATTTTATGTTAAAGGACGTTTAGAATATCAAAATTTGGCTTTGTCCATTTATCATTTTGAAGTTGAAGTTGATCGTTGGTGGTTATTCATTAGGAATACCAAAGAGACAAATGTGATTGATACTATGCAAGAGGATAAATTTAATAACAGTTTTTTGAAGAAATATTTATCTAAGGATTTTAACATAGGATGGATAATAAATTATTGGAATTGATAAAGGAGGAAGATTTAGTAGCCAAGTGTAACGAAACTATTCCAATATTGTCCAATTGTGGACATAATTTTTTTTTGTAAATTGATAATATAATTAATAGATTTTACTTATAAATAAAAATAATTTTGAAATATTATTTCCCATAAAATAATTTTAAAATTTATGAAAAACTTGTTCATTATACTGAAAAAGATAATATTGATATTTTTGACACTTATGTTCCAAATGAAGATAATAACAAGAAGTGGTCAAGGTTTCTCGAAATGGAGAATAATTCAACTAATAAATCTGGAGGTAATCCCCCAACATGTTGAAAGTACACTAAGGGAAATTATATTGAATCATAGGAGTTATATAAAAATTTTCATATGTGTGGTATGTTTCGTCATTGGGATCATGAACAAAAAGAAAAGAGTCTTGAATAATCCAATAATGGGGTAATTGATAGAAAACCAACAATTAAATGGTTTAATTTAAACAAGTTGAAAAATTATACTAACATGTTTCTAATGTTAGTTACTCAAGGTGATAATCATCAAGACAAGATGAAAAAAGGCGGGGTAAAATCATTTTCTATTAATACAGTTGATGTTGGTCCATCTAATTAAGTGGTGATAGGTACTTTACATGTTTATTCAAATTAGTATGATTCCCTACTTGACTATATATCTTTTCATACTTTCATTTATGATAAAATTTCAAGAAAAATTGGAATATCAGCTCATGAAATGAAGATAAATCTCTTTCATTCAAAAAATCATAAGACAATATTATACCATCCAAGATTTATAATAATATTCCAATTACTATAAGTGGGATACTGTTTCATAAAACTTTCATTGAAAATCAATTAATAATGTTTGATATTATTTTTGGTACTAAATTAATTTTCTATACAATGTTTCATCATTAATCTAATGGATAGTCCTAGAGAATGATTTAGAACATTTAAGACATGATATGTGATTATTCAATGGATTTCTAAGTATGTTGTAATCCTTATATTCATTTGTAGATTTTTATTATAATAAAATTTTTTCATTATAGTATACAAATGATTCATTTTGAAGAATTATAAAGAGAGCTATGTCAGAATCTATATATTTGGCACAAATTTTGGGAAAAAATTATTGGGGTCATAGTTGGTAAAATAAATGGTTGATAAGGTGAAGATGATTCAGAAAAATTTGAGCAAGACTCATATTTGGAAGAAATATAATGTGTATAATAAGGGAAAATATCTTTATTTCAAGGTACGTGATCATGTTTTCCTTAAACTATCTCCAGAAGATAGTGTTATGAGTTTTTGTAAAAATGGAATTTGGGTCAATGGTTCTTTGTACCTTATGAAATCCAAGGGAAATATATATCACATTATTATTGATTTTCCTTTCCTATAATTTTATTTTATGCGTATAACATATTTAATGTTTCATTTTTAAGAAAATATGTATAGGATGGATCTCATGTTTTGAGATTTAAAGTAGTTCAGTTGGAACAAAACCATTATTATGAGGAATAACTAGTATAGATTATTGATTATAGAGAGAATGTGTCAATGAATAAGAAAATTCATCAAGTTATGTTTTTTTTTGGAAAAAAATACGGTGAAGCAACATAGGAATCAGAAAAATATATAAAGGAAACATAGTCACACTTGTTTAAGTAATGAATACAATTTTGAAGATGTAATTTCCCAAAGTATTAATATTGTAACAACCCTAATAAAGTTAATAATAAATTTCATTCATTATTAATATTCATTAATTATACATGGTAGGTCTGGGGGTGGGGGTACAATGGAAAGAAACCTACAGGCATCGATGATGGAAAACATGTCCTCCTAAACACACCACCAAAGGTACAATAAGGGTCAAACCACTGAACTGCACCCCATGGGACAAATTCATTAATTATATTTTATGTAGTTACATTAATTAGTCAAATGTTACCTTATTTTTATGTCAAAAATCCCAATGATTTATTTCTAATGAAATTCCACCATCTTGAATTATATTGGTATATTTAAAATATTTTTTAAAAATTATAGAATTTTAATTTGAAATAATGAAATTCATTTTTTATGAAATCGTCTTAAAATTATATTATTATGATTTTTTTGGATATTTTTTGAAAATTGGTTTTCAATAAATATTGAAATATACTGATTTTTATTATCTTTTCATTTCAAGAATTTACAAAGTTCTTTCTTATTTTAAAATTATTTCAAATTAAATTCAATACACATATATTATTAAAAATTATATTAAGGATATTTTAATAAATATTATACTTTAATTTAGTATATAAACATTTTTATACATAAAAAATAAATTTTTTATAAAAAACAGATTTACATTACTTTTTTTGGGTTTAATTTGAAATTAAATTTTACCTATTTTATGAATTAAATATGATATAATGGATTCCATATTTTTATTCAGCATAAATAATATTAGTTAATAAGGTCAAATTAAATTCTATTCATTATGAATAGAAAAATTAGTAAAAATATGTTACAACGGTTAAGTCTAAAACAAGTTTATCTGGGGTTATACATAAGAGATAAGAGTTAAAATGACCTAAAAAGTTGCATAAATTATATTTGCATGACATATTTCTGACCTATATCATACAATATTTTTAAATATTATATTATGAAGATATTTTCTTTGAGTAAGATATTAATATATTTCATTTTTTTTAAATTACAACTGTGTCCCCTCCCCCACTTATAAGAGGTTACCCCTATCTTCTCCTATCCACACTAAAAGTAAATTTTGGTATAGAAATTACTGACTAAATTTTAAAATAAAATCTCTATCCACATTATATAGGTGTTTGTTTATTTATAATACAAACCAAGGAAGACATTAGGAATAAACCTAAAGAGTTTGTCCAAAGAAGAGGAATAACTCTCAATTGAGTGTTTTCATTTAACTTATTCTTCTACATAATTAAAATATTATTCAAACATGATAAAATAATAACAATGGTATCTTTCATATACTGATATATTTTTCTATTAATTTAATATTCTCTATTTATCTCTTCTTCTATCAAATTGTAAACGAAACTCTAGTTCATGTGTAACTTGGACTACCGTCTCCAGAACTGATGTAATTAATTTTTTTAATTACATCTCACGGTTGGTTATAAGGATGGATTGAATTTAAATATATTAAATTAATGAAATAATTAACATTTTATAAGGATAATATATCATTTATTTTCTTACATTTCCATCCATTGAAAAATGATAACGTTGTTCCTGTGTAGGTGTGGATTACTACATATACTAAGCGATGTGTTTTTTTCATCAATGCATCACATGGATGGTATAGATATGTATATTTACATATATAATAATATATTTCTAATATAATCATGTTTTTATTGATATAATTATTTATTCCTTTTTTCCATCAGTCTCTTGGAAAAATGAAAAGTTTACTCATGAGTATGTATGACCTATTACCCCATGATTGTAAGGTAATTAATTTTTCATTACCATTTTTCATAGATGGTTCTACAAGTATAATTTATTTATAAAAATGACAATTATTTCATGATAATTATTTTTGATATGATCTAATAATGAACTCTTTAACCATAGTAAACCTACAGAAGTAATATTGGATATATGAGCCACATTTCATCAAAACATCAGCCATGACTGTAAATGATTACATAATTTAATATACCAGGGAAATAAATAAAATAAAAAGAACAATAACCATGAAAAAAATTATTAATAAATTAAAAAATTAACATATTATATTTATTTTGTGAATATAAATAATGTATGTGAGGATTTAGACCTAGGTAAGGGACACATTACAATAAAACATCATTTTAAAAGTATTAAAGATTTATCTTCTAAATATTTTTATTCCAAATCCATATTATTAAATATATTTTGTATATGTATTTTATATATATTGTTATTACTTTCTATAAAAAGGGAAAAATGAATGTTATATTTTAAAGTATATGACATCAATATATTTTATGGTGCCAAAACTATTATTTGATATTTTTATTACTCTATATTATTTGATGTTTTATTCAATGAATAATCTTTATTTTCTTTGTTGTGGTTATTTTAGCCTTAAAAATGGGATTAATAAATGAATGGGTATTTCGATATCTAAAAATATTTGTCATATGTGATGAAAAGAGTTTTAATGGGTTTTTATTGAAAAGGTGCAATCATAAAATGTTCTACTAATGATATGGTACTTTATCATTATATATAAGGATTGTTGACCCTAATACAAATTGTACTATAGGTGATCTCAATATATATTATATGATTTGTAATCATAATACAACATATATTACTGGTGGCCATGATATAAGTTGTATGATGGCTGAGCCCAATATAGATCTCCAATTAATTGGGTAATGTTACTTTTATTAAATGGAAAGAAGGAGGTAGTTAACTACGGAGGTTTAACCTATGGATTTAAGGGGTCTCCAATTATTTGTGACACAAGTAACAAATATAATGAACTATGTATGCAATAAGGGTTTATATTTTATTAATATAGTCTTTAAAAGTTTTCTTTAGTAAAAAAAGTTAGTGTTTTTATTTTTATTGTGATTAATTTCATATACACAATGAATATTGTGATAAAGGTAAAAATTTGATGAGTTTTCATGCTGTTCACTAGACTAAACTATTTCTATCTTTTTTGTCCCATAAGAATCATTTTGTTCTCTTCCCATGTTTTTAGATGTTTTTCATAGGGGTTATGGATGAGTATGAACAAAGAAGAATTAATGTTTAATGCCATGAAGTTTATTCATAAAAAGAAAACATGATTCCTTTAAAAAGTTTTCTATTGTGGGAATAATGGATTCTGAGTAAAATTATCCACTTTGTTTTATATAGGATTATTATGTATGATTTATGAACTAATATATAAAACACCCTACAAAAATTATATTTGTTATTGAATGAATGTAGATTCTAAACTAATGACACTAGATTATATTATTTTTATTCTTGGGTCTGTATACTCTGAACAAAATCAAATACCATTTTCCTCTTAAACAGATTTATTAATTTTTTCATAAAATCATCCCAACATTCTTCAGGGAAGGATCCATATAGAATTTTAGGTTCTATATGGGATAAAAAGGTAGAAAACACAACCATATTTCTATAACTTCTTCTATTCCTAACACATTTTTATAAATATATTATAAAATATTCAATGAGATGGTTCTTAAGGGATATAGGAAATCTAAGCATCACAATTTTATGTTTTTCTTATCCTTCACATTGTAGACTATATTGTGCATCTCGTAGTTCCATGGCATCTTCTTTTAATGATAATGTATAGGTACATGTCTTAGATTATTCATAAATCCAAGGAATTCATCTATTTGAATCGTTTTATAATAAAAATATTCAATTTCACTAATATTTACATTAGTATATTCATTAACCATCATTTACTTCTAATTGGAAACACTATAAGACCAAGAAGTGGTATATTAACCAATGAATATTCTTTCAGAAGCTTTTGGATTGAACATATCAAGATTATCCTTGGTATAAATGATATACACTTTTCATCCAAAAAAATTAAAGTATCCAACACGTGGGATTGTGTTATTTCTAATTTAATAGGGAGGCTTCTTCAAGATAGGCCTTATTAAAACTATTTTGAGAACATAACATGATATATTAATATATGTATCCATAATGTGATTGGAAGTGATATATTCACAAAAAAAATTATTAATATATTTCAAGGTCATATTCTTTTTTTCAACAACACCAATCCATTAAGGTATCATAGGTGTATAAAAGTTATGTTTAAATTTTTTTTCATAAAAACTAATTTAATTCATGATTCAAAATATCTTCCACAAGGAAAATTCTTAAAAAATATCATCTTTTTAATTTTTTACAAACATATAAAATATTATAAAAATATAACATGATTCAATTTTAATCATTAAAAAATATACCCAATTTGATATTACGAAATGTTCAATGAAAAAATAAAAAGAAGATTTACCACTGAAGCTAACTATTCTAGATAGTCCAAATAGATCCATTTCAATATGTTCTATGGGTTTAGAAGTATAAACCAACCCAATTGGTTTGAAATAATATTTTTTCTTTCCAATTTTACATACCTCACGTAGATTGTTTTTATCCAATTTAATTTTTGGGAATTCGATTTTTTTCATAGAAAATTTTTCCAATGGATGATCATTTTAATGATTAAGAATCATATTCAAAATCTTCTATTATTTAATTTTTGTATTCAAATATTTCACATTTTTTTACACAATGAATTATGAACTATAGTGTAGTAATTTTCAGTACAATGTTCTCTGAAATGAATATATCATTCTTCCAAAGAAAAAAAACTTTTTAGAGAAATCAATAGAAAAACCATTATCATAGAGCTAAAATAAACTTATCTGGTTAATATTTAAACATTCAAAATAAAGAACATTGTTGATAAGAAAACATGGATTCCCAATTGAATAAACCATAATGATATATCATTTATTATTTTCACCAAAAGTGACATAGCCCTTAGTAACCTTACAATGTGATTGAGACTTTGAGACGTACCCACTTATATTACTTCAATATACACTATCCATATACCATTTTTTTCTACTTCTCAATTTGAAATTCTCCTATAAAAACTAATCAAACAAGTATAATTTTTTGTGCCCAAATGTTCTTTGGTATTACAAAGTTAACAAGTAAATACTTGGATAATCAGAAATATTTACATGATGTAACAACAATTAATTTATTGGTAATATGATAATTTTTTATTTTAAAAATTTGAGGATTTTTAGACTACATAAATTAGAATAAAGTATATAAACTAAATAATGAAATCTATTACTATTTCCCATATTTATTTTAAGAAATATAAAATTTATTTTCTGATTAATAAGATTTTTTTTTCTATAATGGTTATTTTATTAATTTTCAGAATGAATGTACCTAGAAATAATATTTCAAAAAAATAATATTACATGCCATGTAATAATACTAATTACTACATCCGTGAATAATATGAGGATATAAATTCCTATACTTTATAAGATTAAAATATTCTAGAAATACTAAACATACTTTAATAATTGTTAAAAGAAGAATAAATGTTAAGAATATAATTTAAATTATCATTGGAACAGTAAAATACATTGGGAATGTAGTATAAAATATGGTGTTTGGTGATATATATAATATGTAATCGAAAATGTGACTATTAGGATATAACCTTTACATTACCATTACGTGACCATTGGTTAATATGACCATCGACCAATATGACCACTGGGTATTAGGACCATTGTTAATGTATTAATTATAATGTGAATTTTGGGATTAGTATATATTAAGGATAATGATAAGACATAATTTAATACAGATGGAAGTAATGATGGTATAAACTAGTAGGATCATTATTTTTGAAGACCATTTACCAAAACATGATAGAGAGGTAGCATCATTAGGGTTTAACCTTAACTAATACCAAGTAGATATTCAATAATTATATCTTCAGTTGAATCGTCTATAGGAGATGTTTAAGTTAGTGGGGATCTCTACTAGGTCAATGTTAGATAAGGCACCCCATGAAACTATGAAAATCACACACCATACCCTTGGTAAATATGACGGTTTAATAAGGGTTCAAATATCTAGACCTATGTATCATAAAAGTGTTATTTTATTTTTATAAAGGAAATATCAAATTCTTAAATTCCATTTTATTTAATATTTATATAATAAAATACATATGAATGTAAGATGTAATTGATAAATATACTTTTGAAGATAAATAAAACATAATTGTATTTTCATAAAATATACACTTTCATAATTCATATATTATAAATTAAATTTATTTTCATGAAATTATCTTATTAAAAAATATTTATTAAAATATAAATAATAATATAATTTTATAATATGCTAGGATCGTTTATTAAGTGTAAAAAAGTTGTGCGTGTCATGAAAATTAATATTTTTCAATAGATAATTAATTGTTATTTAAATGTTCAAATTATCATATTTTTATATATATTTTGATAAAAAAAATTATATTTATCATTATAATTTATAAATTATATTAGGGTAATTTTTTAGTATATTCTAAATTACATTATTTTTAGTTAAAATTAAAAAAATATAATTTATTATTTTTGGTATGTTTTAAGACATCATATATATATATATATATATTCAAAATATATATATTTTTTAAATTAACTAAATACATGACAAAAAAATATGTTATTTTATTTCTATTATGTATTTTAATGTATTTAAATCAATTTCACATCCTATAAATGACTTTCCAAAGTATAAATTGGAAAATATGATTTTAAAAACTGTATTTTGTGGAAAATTTATGTCACACCACATGTTTCAAGTAATTTACCCTTATATTATGTATGGTCAAGTTAAATAATTCATGGGTTACAATTTATGAGTTTTGAATGGGTTATTATTTTTTTACAGGGTGTACAGTTTGAAGAAACTATACACTATTGGTAGGAAACCATGTAGGAGCATGATTGGCGAATGATTTGAAAAACCATGTGAGTTCCTAGAATAAATTGAGGAATTGGAAATAGTGGGGAAACCATATTTGGCACACGTTTTTTCAAAATTTGGTAGACAAAATTGTTATGGGTTGGACTTAAGATAATAGTACCACATGGGTTGTGCATAGTTTTCAAACCATGCAACATACTCATGTGGATATCTAGGTGATGTTAAGTATGACACACATTATTGGACACAATTATCATAACCATGTGAAGTGAAATTGATTATTTTTTAAATTAAATTTTTAATGGATTAAGGATTATAAACCCTCATTTATCTCATTCTCTCGCAGGATCTCAAAATGCTCTCATCTCCTAGGATCTCTTGGTTATTCCCTTCGATCCAGAAGCAACTTTTGGTGAATCAAATCATGTTGATGATCCATAATAATCCGTAATTCTTCATTTTCTATCTTTCAATTTATAGCCACTCATTTTCTCTCACCCAGATCATTATCTATATTTTTTCATGAATAAAACCATGTCCTATGTTATAGATCATTAGAAGATAATATTTGATATATTTTAGTGAAAAATATTCAAGGATAGATAAATGATTTTTATGCATCGTTACTTGATTTCTTTAACTATTTTGAGTTATGTGGCTTCTCTCTCATTATACGTATTCTAGAACTCCAAGGCATGGTGTTTACATTCCTTTATCTATGATTTCTTTGAAAAACGCTATTGATTTTTATAATAAAATACTTTATTTTAGAATGATTATCACAAGGTGTTTGACAATATTCTTGAAATAAAATGGTTTCCAATGTGAATTTTTTATAGTAATATTTTTATATGATAACAAGAATAAAATGGTGGCATTTTTTCATGTGAATTTTGGGACTAATAGTGTATGGAAGTTCCACCATCAATAAGAATAACATGGTATATATCAGGGTTGTAACACCCCAAGCTTCCACGGTACGTTTCCCTTCGAATAATGCGATAGCGTGTGTTGTACGCAACCTCGAGTTCTAACACACACCACAACTAATTAAACTAGCCATTGTGAATAGTAATACCTAATTTTTGAAATCATATATATTTTATATTTCAAAATGGACTTCATTTTTGGTTTCGGAATATCGAAATTATCCTAGGGTGAAATTTTTGTACATTTCGGATAACTTTCATATTTTGATGAATAGTGAAAATTTCTAAATTTTAATCAAAAACAAATTTTTAATCAAAATAATTAATAGTGATAAATTATGAATTTGAGTGGTTTTAAAGAATATTTAGAATATATTTTTACCATTAAATTTAATGTTTATCATTGGACATAATTTTACAATTAAACCGAACATAAACAAGTGTCAATCTTTTGATAGTTATTATCTTTTAAAAACACGCTTTTTGTTTTGACAGCGGGAATTAATTTTAAATTAATTTCTGCCACTTCTGTGTTTTGAATTTGGAAAAATGGATTCCATATTTGGAATCAGGATGTTCAAATTGTGTAAATAGGTAACTTTTATTTTTAGACATTTTGAATAATTACTGCGGTAAATATTTTATTTACCATGGTTAAAGGGTAAATCCGGTAAATAAGGGTTAAAAAATAATATTATAATAATACTAAATTACCCTAAAACGTGTCTTAACCCTATTGGTTGATAAGTGGTCGACCATGGGCATCTTTGGGTCTATTTTGGGACCCCATGGATCCACTTGTAAGTGATAATGACACATTATATTAATAAAGTTAAAATAAAAATAAAAATGGCATAAGGTTAAATCTTTTAGAAGAACAATTTTTACATGGGGTTATACATGTTGAATTTTCGATTATAAATATTCATTAAAAAGATAAAAAGATTTCCTACATAATGATATTTTATTTATAATTTTTAGACATTAAATAATTTATTTTATTTATGACACAACGATGATGCAGTAATTACTATAATAGTGAAAAAATAAAATAATTGATATTATAAATACCCAAATAAATATAATATGAAACTTTTAATGAATTAAACTAATTTTCTAGGATAATATGATATATTAGAATTTATTTAATTGGCTTTTTTCGAAGTAATCAATCTGTTATTAGTTTCACAAAAATCAACTATTGAATAGTGTCAAAATTGACATAAAAGAGTTCTTAAAACAAATATTATATTATTAATTGATATTAAATTCCTAAAAATCTAAGGTTCGGCCAAGAGACTTATATTATGATAGGTTAATCATTAATGGACCACGTGGGGGTCGCTTGGATGTATATAGTAAGTTTATTAACCATATTATATAAAAATACAAAGAGACATTGTAAAAGTGAAACTAATTAACTTAGAGTTAATACTTAAAGATAAGGTTAATATAAGTACCCAAACCTGTCTAAATTCTATTGGATGAGTTGTTTTCGACCTATCCCCACCTCATCCTTTGAATAGTCAACTTTGGAGCCTTTGGAAACCGAATATGAATTTATTATAAATTAATATTTCTAGCTTTTCCAAAGGTGCCCGTCACCCCTCTTATAAAAGGGCACTCCTCCTTCTCATTTCCTCACACCTCTCAAGCCACTTGGCTCGTCCAAACTCTGCCCAACTAAGCTCCCCACATCCCTATCCTCCTCCTTGAAGCTTCCCCCTTAGGCAGAAAGCATTTCAACAAGTCCTTTGGTTCCAACCAAAGTGAGTTACCTAAATTAAAGGTAACGATTTCTCTTAAATTATTTTCAATTATTTTGCTTCTCCAACCCCCAAAATCTTTTTATTTCCTTTCTTTTGTAACAACACCAGTATCCTCAATATACTAGGATGTTGTTATAAGAAGGATTCAAACTAAACATACACACAACTCCATCTAATGGATGATGAACATAATGTTTCTGTGGATGGCAAACTAACGCCTCACGAAACGATGATTGTTCAAATACATCTTACCGCCTCTCATGATGGCCATTATGATGGAACTATAATTAAATATGATATTAATGATATATATTTTATATATAAGCTTCTGTAACTCCATTTTATTTCATACCATTATTCGTTTCATGTTGTATATACATACGATAATTTCATTTGAGGAAGTGCGGACTACCGCCCCCTTAAAATGATATGACTCGTTCATACCACACATGGAACGTACAAAGGATGGTGTTAATGAACTTAAGTAACACATATAAAATATTATATTATACTGTAATAGTAATATACCTATGTATCATTTGGATTTGATTCTTTTAAACTAAAAATTAAATGGAAGTAGCGTTCGTGTGTACGTACGGACTACCGCCTCCACGAACGCGATGAGATTCATTCTCCATCGTATCCATTCAAGTATAATTATCATTTGATGATTTAAAAATGATGTTTAAGGACTTGATATCATTCTGGATTTTAATAATATACATCCTATCCTTTACAAACATGTCTTACGTAACAAAACATATAAACGGAAACGAGTAAGTTAACACATGAAACAACGATAATACTAAGATATTATTAACAAAGCAATGTTAAAAGATCATATATGATATCATATGAATGCATATGATTCTTGTATAATTTAATAACAATTATTTCACCATTATACAGGAGGTTAACCTACCCCAACCAAGGAAAAGTACAAGGTAAGGGATTTTCTTATCTCACATTCAATTCCGTGAGATTTCCATTGTTCGCCACTAAATTATTGAAAGTGGTGTATTGTGTACGGCCATTTGATATATATTATCATGATTCCCTTTATATTCATGTTATTATGTAAATAATTTTGTGGTTATTAACTTTTGTCCATACGACTCAGTTGATTAACGTGGTAAGGGGTTTTCATCTCACTCTTTATTCCCGTGAGATTCATGCCATATTGCCACCATCACCTTTTGTGTGGTGTAGGTACTACCCATAATTATATTCTTTGTGTAATACACTTTAATTTATGTATATTTACACATTCATGGGTTGTATGTTTCATAAGTTACCAAATTGGTAAGGGTTATTTCACAATCTCTTCATTATTCGAGGTTGTTTATACGTAATAATCTACTGGGATCTCATTATCATCCACGTCCATGTTTCTTAAAAATGTATTTCAAAACATTTTTACTATTTACAAGAATATGGGTTAAAGTCATTTATACCCTTGTTTGACTTTTTATAAGAGGTTTATAAAGGAATCTTTCCGTCGTTTTCAAAACAAGGTCCTTTATAACCTTTTCGACAAAATTAAGGTAAGAATGTTTTTTTAACTTATACGGCGGGTGCGGTTATTTTTCACCGTTATAAAATATTCAAAGCTTTCCTTACAAGCTTATAAGAATATTTTCAAGAAAATGTTTTATTTTATATGGCTCTTAAATTATTTCAAAAGTAAAAGGAGATATTTCTTTAAAAATAATTTTGATTTCATCTATGTCAACATCCTTCATTATTCTTGATTGAGGTCAATGTGATACAAAACAATCTTCCATATTGTATCGAATGAGTTATGTTTGACTGTGGATGTTCTATTTTTACATCACTCATGGTTTATGTTTAAAGTTTTGACATTTCAGAAGTTATTTTTAATCCGAATGTTTATGTTATATTTCAAACTTTTCTTCAGATGAATGTGCTGAACAAGTATGTTTCGGGTTGGGGACCGGTAAAAGTAAGCCCTCCAGGTTGGGGACTGGTTAAAGTAAGCCCTCCAGGTTGGGGACTGGTTAACGTAAGCCCTCCAGGTTAGGGACTGGTAAAAGTAAGCCCTCCGGTTTGGTCTCCGGTTATTAGAGGTACTCCGGGTTGGTGTCCGGTTATTAGAGGCATTCTGGGTTGGTGTCCGGTTATTAGAGGCACTCCGGGTTGGGTTCCGGTTAGAAGTAACCCCTAGGTCTTGGGATGAGGCCTAGACAATGAAATTAACGTTTGACATTATGCATTCTATAATTATGAAAGTGGTTATTGATATTGCATGTTATTATTCGATTAGTAGAATATCCATGTGAACAAGTAAATGGCATTATTTCATTTTACTATTGCCATATTATGTTGATGTTCAAGTTTAAAAGGCTTTTGTTTTAGTTATACATTGCCTTAAATATTTATTCTTATTTGTGAAATTTTCCGCTATATTGTTATCCTTACTGGGCATTTGAGCTCACCCCTTTTCTATGTTTTATTTTTCCCAGGAAGTGAAGAAGTAAGTTATGAATGACCTACATGGATATTATGTGGGGATATGAGTGTGGATTATGGAGACAATATGTTGTTGTAGTAGTTTTTCGTTTTATGATGTAATGTAAAACTTATGAATATATCTAGTGTTTCCAAGGCTACTAAACCAATCGGTCTTTCGAGATTTGATCTTTCTTGTGATCATGCCAATGTTACGAAGTAATGCACCGACTCTGGGTAGCTGGGGTCGGGGCGTTACAGTTGGTATCAGAGGAAGTTTAGTACAAACCTTGGAAGCTAGATTTAGATAAACTCTGATTAGAGCACGTAGAACTAAGATGAACTTTGAGGATTAGTATAGAAGAACTTCCTAGAATTATGGTATTGTAGAGATTTTTTGAGTTTTCCGAGCAATACATCCCTGTCTGGATACGAGCAGGTAGAGGCGGCTTTGGCACAGATGTACCTAGGGGTAAAACCCGAAAACACCGCTTTGAGCTAGACTCGAACGGGAACTGGTGCACAACAACGGGCCTTGCTGCACTCTTGGTTACGAAACTCCCGGGGGATATGCTTAGGATAACTCTCATTTTCTTTACAAATCATTATGAATGGTTTATGAGTATATACTTCCTCAAAGAAAACATTTTTATGATTATGGATTATATCCATAATTAGTTCAATTTATGTTAAGTGTTTTATAAGTATGAGATTATGTATTTCGATTCATAAACTGATCTAGTTTATGCAATTGTTTAGAAATGGAGCCCAGTAGAAGGAATGAGAACTCCAGAAATGCACATGATCCAAAGAGAAGGATGGATCATATCTTTCATGGTCTTATGCTAGAATTTATAAGAGAAATATTCTCCCATATGTTATCATCATATGAAGAAATAATATCATGTGTTGATAAGATAAGTAAAGAGTTTACTGAGTCCTATGGCTTTGAAGGGAAGCAAGAGAAGAAAAGGATGGAAGAGAGAAAGATGGATAAAGGGAAGAGGAAAAAGTTGAATTTTCCCATATGTGGTAACTGTGGAAAGAAAAACCCTGGAACTTGC
The DNA here is from genome assembly GCA_963277665.1 of Viscum album. NCBI lineage: Eukaryota > Viridiplantae > Streptophyta > Magnoliopsida > Santalales > Viscaceae > Viscum > Viscum album. The sequence goes on from OY728164.1 coordinate 1,073,426,317, forward strand.
CTGAAAAGAATGGGAGTTTGTTATAAGTGTGGAGGAAAAGGGCACAAAGTACGTGACTGCAAGGGTAAGAAAATGGTTTCAAATGTACAGTGCTTCATTTTCAAGGAGTTTGGACACTACGAGAACCTATGTCCCAGTCATCAGACTATGCCGCAAATGATGCTATTGGATAATAATCAAGTTATGATACTACCACAGATGAAGAGGAATGATTAGAGTTCTTATGTTGATTATGTCAATTGAGTGTTGTATCAACAATGTACTTGTTATAATAATTATGGAGTATATAAGGATTGTACTGCAGTACTATTTCATTAAGGACTTGAGATTGTGTGGAACAAAGAAAAGTGACTCCATAGCAGGATAAATTTTTTGGTTGAGAGAATGATAAACCATAATATAGTTCTGATACCAAGGTAGTGATTTTGGAATAATACATGATTGTTTTGGTTAAATTATATTGGATATTCTTGACTACCTTGGAACTGATTAATGATTTGTATATTCCATTATTGTTGGGGTTTAAATTTTTTTTTGGATTAATGAAGTATATCCAGCATTCTATATGGAATAAGGGAGCTTGAATGTAATCAATAAGGAATATGGAAATTCAGGATGTTTCAGTGTATTAAAAGAATACATGATGAAGGTATTCATATGATATTACGGGGTAAAAAGGATCTATATTATGTTTACCTTTCTTATAAATGTTGGACTGTGAGTTTGGACAGAAGTATTTTGGATAGTTCTAGTTTGGATTATTTTGGATTGCCATAAAAGGACAACCTGGAGGTCGGGTGGCAACCCGTCGCATCCGGCAAGGCTGCGAGACTTGACCCCGCAACTGAAGGGCGACAAGGGTGTATCACCTACCATTGGCCCACGATATGTCTTGGATTAAATAATTTAGTTTTTATTAAAAGATCTTGTATATGAATTATAAATTCAATTATTTTGGAACCCTATACGAATAGTGTAAATAGAATTTTTTTTAACGTTCTATTATCTTTTAGAGTGAAAGATGAGTTTGTGGTAGAAATTTATTAATAGATAAAACTCTAATTATAAAGTAAGTATATCTCATTATGATCTTAGCCAATCTCATAAATAAATTCCACAACATTAAGAAAAGGAACTTAGAACAAAAATGTTGTCCTAGATGGTACCTTAAATCATCACTAATTTATGGCTTTGGGATTGTTGGCCTTTTCATAGCCATGTTCTCTACCACTCTCCATCAGATAATTGATGGTTAGATTTCTCTTCCATATCCATATTTTCCTACATGGAACCCTAGTATGTGTTATTTTCGGTAATCTTCATACTTTTCACTCTTTATTTTAAATAGAGGCCTCATTAATTCATTTTTCGATGTGGGATTTCAACTAAGATATTTTGAAACGTCAAAAATGTGTTATCCCAATACCCTATATTTTGTTGAACCGATGGTATTTCAAATCATCATAGATTGATGAGTTTAAGGACCTCAATTTTATACTTGTTTGTGATTGATGACCTCAATCACTACCTATAAATATTTACGTTTTTCCTCCAATTATATGTCTCTAATTGCCACCAATGTTCTCCTAATCGAGATCATAATTTGGTGGTGACCCTTTTATTTCTCTTTTCCTCATATTAAGACTAAATCTTAGTAACCCAATTTCCGATGTGGGTTTTCCCACAAATATATTTTCTATTTTCAACCTTTTATTTTCGAAGAATAATTTCAAATTGCGAGGACGCAATTATTTGAAGGAGGGGAGAATGTAACACCCCAAGCTTCCACGGTACGATTCCCTTCGAATAATGCGATAGCGTGTGTTGTACGCAACCTCGAGTTCTAACACACACCACAACTAATTAAACTAGCTGTTGTGAATAGTAATACCTAATTTTTGAAATCATATATATTTTATATTTCAAAATGGACTTCATTTTTGGTTTCGGAATATCGAAATTAGCCTAGGGTGAAATTTTGGTACATTTCGGATAACTTTCATATTTTGATGAATAGTGAAAATTTCTAAATTTTAATCAAAAACAACTTTTTAATCAAAATAATTAATAGTGATAAATTATGAATTTGAGTGGTTTTAAAGTATATTTAGAATATATTTTTACCATTCAATTTAATGTTTATCATTGGACATAATTTTACAATTAAACCGAACATAAACAAGTGTCAATCTTTTGATAGTTATTATCTTTTAAAAACACGCTTTTTGTTTTGACAGCGGGAATTAATTTTAAATTAATTTCTGCCACTTCTGTGTTTTGAATTTGGAAAAATGGATTCCATATTTGGAATCAGGATGTTCAAATTGTGTAAATAGGTAACTTTTATTTTTAGACATTTTGAATAATTACTGCGGTAAATATTTTATTTACCACGGTTAAAGGGTAAATCCGGTAAATAAGGGTTAAAAAATAATATTATAATAATACTAAATTACCCTAAAACGTGTCTTAACCCTATTGGTTGATAAATGGTCGACCATGGGCATCTTTGGGTCTATTTTGGGACCCCATGGATCCACTTGTAAGTGATAATGACACATTATATTAATAAAGTTAAAATAAAAATAAAAATGGCATAAGCTTACATCTTTTAGAAGACCAATTTTTACATGGGGTTATACATGTTGGATTTTAGATTATAAATATTCATTAGAAAGATAAAAGGATATCCTACATAATGATATTTTATTTATAATTTTTAGACATTAAATAATTTATTTTATTTATGACACAACGATGATGCAGTAATTACTATAATAGTGAAAAAATAAAATAATTGATATTATAAATACCCAAATAAATATAATATGAATCTTATAATGAATTAAACTAATTTTCTAGGATAGTATGATATATTAGGATTGAGTTAATTGACTTTTTTCTAAGTAATCAATCTGTTATGAGTTTCACAAAAATCAACTATTGAATAGTGTCAAAATTGACATAAAAGAGTTCTTAAAAACAATATTATATTATTAATTGATATTAAATTCCTAAAAATCTAAGGTTCGGCCAAGAGACTTATATTATGATAGGTTAATCATTAATGGACCACTTGGGGGTCTCTTGGATGTATATAGTAAGTTTATTAACCATATTATATAAAAATACAAAGAGACATTGTAAAAGTGAAACTAATTAACTTAGAGTTAATACTTAAAGATAAGGTTAATATAAGTACCCAAACCTGTCTAAATTCTATTGGATGAGTTGTTTTCGACCTATCCCCACATAATCCTTTGAATAGTCAACTTTGGAGCCTTTGGAAACCGAATATGAATTTATTATAAATTAATATTTCTAGCTTTTCCAAAGGTGCCCCTCACCCCTCTTATAAATGGGCACTCCTCCTTCTCATTTCCTCACACCTCTCAAGCCACTTGGCTCGTCCAAACTCTGACCAACTAAGCTCCCCACATCCCTCTCCTCCTCCTTGAAGCTTCCCCCTTAGGCAGAAAGCTTTTCAACAAGTCCTTTGGTTCCAACCAAAGTGAGTTACCTAAATTAAAGGTAACGATTTCTCTTAAATTATTATCAATTATTTTGCTTCTCCAACCCCCAAAATCTTTTTATTTCCTTTCTTTTGTAACAACACCAGTATCCTCAATATACTAGGATGTTGTTATAAGAAGGATTCAAACTACACATACACACCACTCCATCTAATGGATGATGAACATAATGTTTCTGTGGATGGCAAACTAACGCCTCACGAAACGATGATTGTTCAAATACATCTTACCGCCTCTCATGGTGGCCATTATGATGGAACTGTAATTAAATATGATATTAATGATATATATTTTATATATAAGCTTCTGTAACTCCATTTTATTTCATACCATTATTCGTTTCATGTTGTATATACATACGATAATTTCATTTGAGGAAGTGCGGACTACCGCCCCCTTAAAATGATATGACTCGTTCATACCACACATGGAACGTACAAAGGATGGTGTTAATGAACTTAAGTAACACATATAAAATATTATATTATACTGGAATAGTAATATACCTATGTATCAATTGGATTCGATTCTTTTAAACTAAAAATTAAATGGAAGTAGCGTTCGTGTGTACGTACGGACTACCGCCTCCACGAACGCGATGAGATTCATTCTCCATCGTATCCATTCAAGTATAATTATCATTTGATGATTTAAAAATGATGTTTAAGGACTTGATATCATTCTGGATTTTAATAATATACAACCTATCCTTTACAAACATGTCTTACGTAACAAAACATATAAACGGAAACGAGTAAGTTAACACCCGAAACAACGATAATACTAAGATATTATTAACAAAGCAATGTTAAAAGATCATATATGATATCATATGAATGCATATGATTATTTTATAATTTAATAACAATTATTTCACCATTATACAGGAGTTTAACCTACCTCAACCAAGGAAAAGTACAAGGTAAGGGATTTTCTTATCTCACATTCAATTCCGTGAGATTTCCATTATTCGCCACTAAATTATTGAAAGTGGTGTATTTTGTACGGCCATTTGATATATATTATCATGATTCCCTTTATATTCATGTTATTATGTAAATAATTTGGTGGTTATTAACTTTTGGACATACGACTCAGTTGATTAACGTGGTAAGGGGTTTTCATCTCACTCCTTATTCCCGTGAGATTCATGCCATATTGCCACCATCAAATTTTGTGTGGTGTAGGTACTACCCATAATTATATTCTTTGTGTAATACACCTTAATGTATGTATATTTACACATTCATGGGTTGTATGTTTCATAAGTTACCAAATTGGTAAGGGTTATTTCACAATCTCTTCATTATTCGAGGTTGTTTATATGTAATAATCTACTGGGATCTCATTATCATCCACGTCCATGTTTCTTAAAAATGTATTTCAAAACATTTTTACTATTTACAAGAATATGGGTTAAAGTCATTTATACCCTTGTTTGACTTTTTATAAGAGGTTTATAAAGGAATCTTTCCGTCGTTTTCAAAACAAGGTCCTTTATAACCTTTTCGACAAAATTAAGGTAAGAATGTTTTTTTTAACTTATACTGCGGGTGCGGTTATTTTTCGCCGTTATAAAATATTCAAAGCATTCCTTACAATCTTATAAGAATATTTTCAAGAAAATGTTTTATTTTATATGGATCTTAAATGATTTCAAAAGTAAAAGGAGATATTTCTTTAAAAAGAATTTTGATTTCATCTATGTCAACATCCTTCATTATTCTTGATTGAGGTCAATGTGATACAATACAATCTTCCATATTGTATCGAATGAGTTATGTTTGACTGTGGATGTGCTATTTTTTACATCACTCATGGTTTATGTTTAAAGTTTTGACATTTCAGAAGTTATTTTTAATCCGAATGTTTATGTTATATTTCAAACTTTTCTTCAGATGAATGTGCTGAACAAGTATGTTCCGGGTTGGGGACCGGTAAAAGTAAGCCCTCCAGGTTGGGGACTGGTTAAAGTAAGCCCTCCATGTTAGGGACCGGTAAAAGTAAGCCCTCCGGTTTGGTCTCCAGTTATTAGAGGTACTCCGGGTTGGTGTCCGGTTATTAGAGGCACTCCGGGTTGGTGTCCAGTTATTAGAGGCACTCCGGGTTGGGTTCCGGTTAGAAGTAACCCCTAGGTCTTGGGATAAGGCCTAGACAATGAAATTAACGTTTGACATTATGCATTCCATAATTATGAAAGTGGTTATTGATATTGCATGTGATTATTCGATTAGTAGAATATCCATGTGAACAAGTAAATGGCATTATTTCATTTTACTTTTGCCATATTATGTTGATGTTCAAGTTTAAAAGGCTTTTGTTTTAGTTATACATTGCCTTAAATATTTATTCTTATTTGTGAAAGGTTCCGCTATATTGTTATCCTTACTGGGCATTTGAGCTCACCCCTTTTCTATGTTTTATTTTTCCCAGGAAGTGAAGAAGTAAGTTATGAATGACCTGCAGGGATATTATGTGGGGATATGAGTGTGGATTATGGAGACAATATGTTGTTGTAGTAGTTTTTCGTTTTATGATGTAATGTAAAACTTATGAATATATCTAGTGTTTCCAAGGCTACTAAACCAATCGGTCTTTCGAGATTTGATCTTTCTTGTGATCATGCCAATGTTACGATGTAATGCACCGACTCTGGGTAGCTGGGGTCGGGGCGTTACAAGGGTCGAAAGTGCCACTATCAAATGTGTTCATTAAGTGATGGCATGGTGAATGGATTGATAACCACTCATGAGTATAGGGAGGTCCATGGTATATTTTCATGTGTGTGTGGTTATAAACATTGGGTGGTTTTTACAAGTGTTAAGAAATGGTTTCTGTGTTTTTCAAAATATTTTCCATGAAAATTGTTTATGTATTATTAGGAACCGTTTTATTTTATTCTCTTATTTTTATATAAAAATGGTCTTACTTGTTATTTTGCAAGGGGATAGTGTTGATAATTATTTGGGGAAAACATACTGAGTTCATACTCACCCCATTCTTGGGATCTTTGGTTTCTTTACATATATTTTATACCATGATAAAAGAAAATGAAAGGTGTCACATTTCTAGAGTGGCGCATCCTGAAAATTTCTCCTTAGTTGGGGTTTAGAACATGCATATCTTTATATTGTAATAATTTGGGTGATGTAACATTGGTGATACTACATTTGGATGTTCTTGGGTTTCATCTATCATCCTTTATTACATGATGCACCTACTCTAATATTCTAGTCTTTGGTTTATATTTTGGTTTTATTATTATTACTCACATATTATATAGTTTGTTGGTTTTTTAATTTTACATCATCTAAGTGTTTTGGTTCTTCATATGAAATCATAACCCCTTTTTTATTAATAACTTTACATTTATTTCTAGGATTTGGTGCCTTGGGGAAGTCATACAACAATAGTAAAAATATATCTCTTCTCAATACAATGATTTTGGATGAAAATTTATAAATGGTAACAGTTTTGGTCATTTTATCTTTCTCTTGGGATGATCATAAGATGATAATAATATATAAGTTTGAAATGTATATATTAAGAAGATATAGTTAAACGTTTTATGTTGAACTTCAATATACCAAGGTGCTTTAGGTACAAATGTTTACTATGAAACTTCTATGTGTGTTTTCATCTCATAATCTTTGTTTTAGCTAATTATTATTTCATATTATTCATTGAGAGTGAGATTTCACACGAGAACCACATTATTTTTCTTATGATAGATTATTAGTAAAAAATTCTTGAGATGGTTACAAGGGTAGGATTTTGAAAATAATATATAGAGTGCTTGTTTCTTATACTGATATCTAAATTATAAGACTTCAATTTATAGTGAGTGATGATTTTGTTTGGTTTAATTCAAGTTATAAAAAATCCCATCAGGTAAAAATTATAGAAATTAACAAGAAAAGGTTATGGAAAATGGGTTTTCACCTGATCTATAGGTGCTCCATGAGATTTTACACAGTATCATTTAGTTATTCCAATCTATTTATAGAGGAAATTAGAATGATAATCCTTGAAAATTTGATCATTGTGTACAATTTTAGAAATAGAATCTACCCTTTTCAGGGGTATTGTATGATTGAAAAATGGGTAGTGTGGCTTAATATAATGAATAAAATCTTTTATTTCCTAGGTAAACTGGATGGGATAAATGTCATGTTATAAAATTGTTTACTCATGGATCTTTCACTATAATGTGGGTATTTATCTATAAAAGATAATGTCATCCAAGCCATGAAGTGGGAGGACTTTAAATAAATTTTCTGTAATATTTTATTTCCTCAAGAATTCACAATAAACCTAATAATGGTTTTATTCATCCTTAAACAAGAGAACCTATAATTAATAGAGTGTAAAACTAGGTTTATGAACTCTCATCATTCACTTCAGAGGTAGATTTCATAGGATACATGAGGGTATACATCATTTAATTGGGACTATGATGGAAGATTCATTCTAAAATTGAAGTTCTCTATATACAAATCTATATATAGATGGTTAAAAATGACACTACGGTGGAAAGGTATATTAATGAAAATTCGATGGGAGGAAATATGTTTTCTTTATACCAAAATAGGTGTGAACTAAAATACTAGGAAAAAATTGAAGAGGGATACCTATTATAATGGTGGTGGAATAACTCATATTTAAACCAAACAATAAGTAAAAATTTATCCAAGAAAAAGATCCATGTATTTTTTTTAGTGTGGTTCCTCTTCTCACTTAAATATAGACTGTACAACACCACCTTGAGTTTTTCAAAAATATAATCCAATGAGTAATATCTGATGTTATTGTCAAAGTTCTCCAAGGTTTAGTGATGGAGATATATCTTATGAATATCACAAATCTTATGAATCAAATTGATGGACTCTCTAGAGTACCTCAAATATTTAGAAATGGTAATGCCATAGTGATTCTGGGAACAACACGACTCATCAGTAAGTTCAATCATAGAAAGGAAAAAATGATCAAGGGATTAAAAGTAAACAGTTTTATGGTTGTAAGAAAATGATTATATGGGATTAATACGGTCCTTTGATTATGTGAGGTATGATTGTATTAAATTATACACTTATGAAATTCTTTTTTGATATGGGTGTGTCTTAATCTTTTATATCTTCCTATGTTGCAGATCATATGGGTTTATATGTTGATATGTTTTCTTATTTACTGAAGCATCAAAAACCTCCGGAACAACAATAGAATTGAGAATTTAAATATGAAATTTATTCAATAACTATATATGAGGATGAATTTTTTTAGGGTTTATCTATTCTTGTGATGGATATATATGACCTAAATTTGGGAATGGATTACTTGTTGAACTTCAATGCCCACATCAATGTTATTCCCATCAATTTAGTTTCACATATTTTTATTTATTTATACCTATATTTAATGGATGATGGGATGTGAATGAAATTAGATAAGGACCTTTGGTATCAGTTGTTGTGACTACCACTTATCAATTGGAATCTATTACATTGGAATGTATTGAAAAAATCACCCGAAGATATTTTCCAACCATTTTGACCAATTTCCTGATGTTTTCCCCAAAAATTTGTCTAGTTTTACCCCAAAAAGAGAAGTGAAATTTATTATTGATATCCTACTAGTGTTCAAACCCATTTGATGTCCGTATAAGAATATGGTGCCAATGAAATTATGTGAGTTGAAATTCCATCTAGAAGAGTTAGAAAGAGAAGGCTTCATTAAAACTAGTACATCTCCATGGGCATCACAAATTATTTATTTTAAGAAATTCGATGGAACTCTTTAGCTTTGTCTAGATTATCATAATCTTAACTAGGTAACAATAAAATACAATATTCTTTTTTATGATTTGATTACATTTTTATCAATTTAGTTGATCCTAGTGATTCTATAAAATTAATATTCAATTAGTGTATCTTCAATATTGATTTTGTAGAGAGGAAGCTTCAATGATATCCAATATGAGTGTTATAGTTACTTAGAACATTTATTTATTCCCTTTAGTCTTACTAATTCACCCAGAAAGGTTTATATAATTGAGGAATCATATTCACTAAAGGTATCATGACTCCATTTTAGTGGTGTTTATCAATGATATTATGGTGTATTCTAGGTCTAATGCTTTTCCTGAATAATAATTGGATATAATTTTGGGTATCTTATGGAAACATGGCATTTATGTTAATATTTCAATTAATGGTTTTTTGATTTAAGAGGTAAATTTTATTATCCATGTAATTTTTTAAAAAGGTATCTATGAAGATCTTGAAATGGTATATGCAGTTATCTCTTGGAAACAACTCAATAATTTTTTTTGAGATACACAATTTCCTAAAAAAAGTAGGATATCTTCAACATTTTTTCTTGTTTTTTTGGAATTTCCTTTCTAATGAAATATTTCTCATCGAAAGGTGTTCTTTTAAAATGGAATGATTAGTTCCAGAATAATATTTAAAAGAATAATGTTTAAATTACATTAATAAAAAAATTATATTACTAGAAAAATAATGAAGTAGTATTTTCTGTTATAATGCATCTAGTTCTTGGTTAGGATGTGTTATCACGAATATGTATCGTGTTGAAGTTTATTCCCCATGATAGTTATCGGTGAATGATAAAAATTACCTAAAACTTGATTTGGAATTATCTTCTTTAGTCCATACCTTAAAAATGCATCAATACCATTTTGGTGAGAATGTAATAGTATTCACAGATCATTAGACCATGTAATACATTTTCATCACAAACGTATTTAAATTTATAGAATTGATGATGGATGGAATTAAATTATTTTTTTGAATTCAATTTGAAATATAAACCATGTAAGAAGAATTATGTAGTATATGAATTGAGAAAAAAGTTATACAATGAGTAGGGTAATGAGGCTTTAGATCACTGGCTACTAATGTTGGTCATTATTTATATGTATATGTATTTCACTGATCAAGGTGAAGTTTCATTCTTATTTCAAGTATATTTTGATCATTATTTGGTTCAAAATGTAAAAAAAATATCATATATCTGTTCTTAAATGTCTATCCATGAGGTTAAAACTCATTGGTGTGGAGTCCCTTGAGAGAAGAATTCTAAATGATAGATTTGTGTAGTGTTTTAGAAATCATATTTTTGATACTCAATCTTATGAGGAACAATTTATATCTTCCTAGAATGATAAAATATGGGTTTTACATCATGGCATAGAAAATAATTGTAAATTGTTTAGAGGACAATTTTGGTGGGATGTCATGAAAATAATGGTAACACACTATGTTTGTAGATGCCTCATTTTTCAGCATGTCATGGTAGAACAACAATGGCCAGCTGTTATATTGAAATCTTTACCTATTCTTGTGTGTAAATTAGTGATAATAACTAATTATTTTATCATAGGTCTACCACGAATAGTGTATAAACATGATTCTATATGGGTGATTGTGGATCATCTCAAGAATTCATCTCACCTAATACCTATTCATGAATCTAATATAGTAGAAGACTTGTCCAAAATCATAATCGATGAAGTTATAAAGATTCATGAAATTCCATCTTCAATTTTATTTGACCATAACCCCATGTTTACATCATAGTTTTGGATGTCCTTCTAACAAACCATTGGAACCCAGTTAACCATACACCGAAATTATGATCCTCAAACATATAGAAAACCCGAATGAACAATACAAATGATGTAATCCATTCTTAGAGAAGATATTATGGATATTTATATATCATGGGAGGATCATATTTTTCTAGTGGAATGATCATACAATAATAATTTTCATTCATTAATATATATGACTCCTTTACAAGATTTCTATGGGTTTCCTTATCATTCTTCATTTTATTGGATGTAAGTGGGTGAAACTTCAATTATTGGACCCATCCTTTTACACGAGACAACAAATACAATTCATAAGATTAGAAAGATGATGGTTACAATTTTGAGTCATGTGAAACCATATGTGGATCATCATCATCGACCGCTATCTTTTAATGTGGATCATCATGTTTTATTTAGAATATATCTAAAGGTAGGGAATCCTTATTTTTGTAACGTAGGAAAGCTATATCATTGAATCATTTTCAATTTTCAGATACATGAATGAGTTGGTTATGTATCTTATTTCCGAGATTTACCAAAATGAATTAGTTATGTACATAATGTGTTTCATGGAGCTGAATTAAAAAAATAACAACCTAATCTTGACCATGTCATTCCATGGGACCATCTTGATCTTGAAATAGATGATACAATGGTTCATGTGGTGAAACAAATTATGTATAGTTAAGGGAAGCAATTAAAATGAGAAAAAATTCGTTTGGTATGGGATTTATGGATGCATGATTAGATTTTGGAAGAGATGTGGGAATATAAAAAAGAAATGTATGAGTAGTGTCTGGATCTCTTCCAAAACAACACCAATATCCCACTATCATTAGATAGAATTATCAATGGTATGGGGGATTTAACACAAACATTTTTATTGTGTTCTATCATGTTATATATTTATTAGGTTATGTTTTAGAAGATATTTTATGATTTTGGAAGGATTTTATAGTGTTTTTGTGTGTGTAATATTTGATCACGGTTTAGGGAAACCTTTATGTATCTTATGGAAATAATGAAGAATGTTTTGGGAGTCACTGGGAAGGTGCATGGTTGGAACACATTTTTCAAAACACTATAAGTCCCAAGGAGAGACTATGCATGTGGAAATATTGGGGAAAATGTCTGGTACATGGTTTTCTAAGTAGTGTGAGCCAACCATGTTAGGGGTTGACCTTAAGATTGTTGTCCCACACGATTGTTGAACAGTTCTTCAAAATATTCATCACAACCCTAAAACTACTAGGGTGATTTCAAGTGGCACACGCACAGTTGGTACATGGTGTGAAAAACCATTTTGCATTACTTTGAAACATAAAACTAATACTCTAAAAATTAATCATCAATTTAGATTAAGGCCTATAAACCCTCATTTATCACATTCAATCATAGTCTCTCAAACTCTTTTCCTCTACCAGGATCCCTTGGTGATATCATTTGACCCAGAAGAAAATTTTTGTAGATAAAAGCATGTTGGAGATCCATATTAATAGGAAAGTCCCCATATTCTCTCTTTATATTTAGATCCTCTCACCTTCTCCCACCTTGACCATTATTTCTACTATGTCATCAATATATATATGTCTTATATTGTGTATCATGATAATATCTTTTAGGATATATTATAGGGAAGAATATTTATGGTAATATTTAGAGATTTAAGGTGTTATTTCATGATTTCTTTAACTTTTGTGAGGTATGTGGCTTCTATATCATTCTAATAATTCTATAACATGATTTATAAGTTCTCAAATTCATTACTATTTGGTTTTATTGACAAAATACGTTGTTTTTAGTATTAAAATAATTGGGTTTTTAATTTTTCAAACATTGTGATTGATAAAATGATTGAATGAAAATGGTTTCCGAGAAGAAGTATTTTATTGGAATAATTTAATATGAGAACTTTTCATACATGGTGGCATGTTTTTATGTGTATTTAGGGATCGATCAGGGTTAAAATAACAACTATAAATATGGAGAACATGGGATTGATCATGGTCGGAAGTGCCACCATCAAATGGTATCACCAAGAAATGAATTAGTGTAACGATAAATCCCCAATCATGAGTTTTTGGAGGTCCATGTTAGAAATGAACATTTGTATTAATGGGTCTAAAAATTGGGTTTTCAGGACAATTTATAATAAATGGATTAAGGTTTTTCTTAATTGATTTAACTAATACTTATTTTTGGCTCCTTACAAACTATTTTATCTACTTTCATTTTATTTTATATAAAATTGTTATAACTTATTCTTTTCATAATGGAATGTGTTGGGAAGTCTTAAGGGAATTCCTACAAGGTTTATACTCACCTTTTTGGGAACATTAGTTTGATTATAGATATTATATACTAAGATACAGAAAAAGTAAATGTTTCACATTTCATGAGTGGTGTAACAGGATTCTTCCTCCTCAATTGGTTTTTAGAGCATGAAGGTCTTTCTCTTGGAACTTTTTCTGTGATTCCACTATGGAGTTACAATGTTATGATGTTCTTGGGTTTACTGTATTATATTTTATCACTCAAACCTACTACAATGATGTTTGGTTCTTTGGATTCTATTTGGTTTTCATAATTTTACTCATCCATCTTATATTTGGTTGGTTATTTATATTTTGTTTTGTTTGTGTGTTTTGGAACATCGAGAAAAATCATCCCTACTTTTCTATGTGAATATCATGGAATTTATTGTAGGCCATCAGCATCATGGGAATGTCTCCATGGTTAGTGTAACTCAATCTATTCTCAAACCAATGACTTGGGAAAATATGTTAAAATTCACATTTTCATATCCAAAGTAATATAAAAAACAAATTTTGATTATAATGGAATAAAATATTATAAAACATGTATTAAATGTCTAAAACCATTATAAAAACCATGGGTAAGCTAATGGATTATTATTTTCCACAACCTAGAATTCCATGACCTATAGTTATAAATTATTACACAATTTCTAAACATTTACTATAAATACCCAACCATTCCCCATTCATCTCCATTCCAAATCCCTTATGCATGCAATTTTTATTATTTTCCCACACTAAAGTCCCTCAAAGGTGTTCCAATGCCCTATTTTTTCTATCTCTAAGCATTAATAAGTTACTTCCCTAGGTAATGGAACTCTCTTCTCTAATTTTCCATTCATGTACCAATTTTGGGGAATGACTTAAAAAGGTTGAATTACTTTTTTAATATGCTTTTGATTATACCAATACATCTAAAATATCATTTTTTTCAATGGGGACCCACATTCCATCTAATTATATCATTTTATTCAATCTACATTATGTTCACATCATGTTGTTATATTCATTTCATGAATTTCTATTTTCTACATGAAATATTTTTATATTATAAATACCCAAACCCATACCTTATCTATGGGTATTCACCTATATGTAAAAATAATTTATTGATTGTATATTTTAATATTTACAAATCACATTTACTTTTCATGGGTTAAAATATAAAATTATTTTGTGTTTAAATATTAAAAAATTTACTGTATTTTACAAGTAACACATTCATTATTTCCCATGGATTTTTAATGAAATTATTTTTTATTATATATATGGAACACATGAATCTAGGAATATTGATTGTGCTTCCTAATTTCACTCTAATGCATTGGGTAAATAATTAATCTCTTGATATGATGTGTTTTATTATACAATGGTGAATAATCATTGTAATTATGTTTTATGACAACTTTGTGATAAACCTTGGTGATCTTATTATTAAAGTATCATTGTTTTGTTATAGAAAAATTTCTATGTTATGATTCATGACCATTCTATTATAATATCCCTCATGTTATTATGATATTTCCCTATTTTTATTCCTCATCATCACATGTTAAATATTTCCCCTTGTATACCCTTATGGAGATTTATACTCACCCCATTATTTTAATGCATGTCCCCACCAAATGTGAAGTATTAAAAGTAACATGTGATGAATATATTAATAATCCATTCAATTGTATTAGAATAATGTCTATTTTTTTCATGTATTATATTCTTAATTTCCATGAAACTAAACCTTTCATGATCTTATGTTCTATTAAATGTTTTACCATGTAATGACAATTGTATACATTAAAAGTCAATAAATTATAGTTATTATAAATGGAACGTTTAGTTATTTATGGAAATTTGGACTATAAAAACATTATTATGGACAATATGGATAATTATATATCTTGGAAAATGTCCTAAAATATTATTGAAGTATAAATATAGTGTCTTCGAAGAAATAAAATCCATTTTTGGATTAGGCAAGTGGATCTGGCTCTGGCATAGTTATACCAAGTGGTAATAACCATGAAACAGGAAGACTGTCTATTAACTCAATCATCACTTGGTGCATGATATGTCTTTATGAACACCTATATTTACAATCTTATGGGATATTATTGGTTAATCACCTGATTTTTATGAACCATTATGAATGATATATATAAAATGTATTTATTATTAGAGATTATAAAAATAATAAAACCTTTGAAGAATATTATTTTATCAATAAATATACTTTTAAAATTAAATTATTCAAAAAACTAACATGTATATGAATTTTTTTCTCTTTTTATAAAAATATAATGATGTGAGAGGACTTATGTAAATAATAGGTGAAATATAAAATGAAACAATGGTATTCCTAACGTAACAAAAGTCAGAGTTAAAAAATTCTTGATGTTGATGAATAAATTAAATTATGTCTTGAATAAAAACTGAAAACAAGTGGAACATCAAACTTCACCATGTAAGGAACAACTTGAAGTTGAATACTTAATGCATCAATGACTGCCTATTTTAAGTGGATCCTATGATCCATTAAACTCTTAAAATCGATTAATACTGTAGAAAATCTCATTTATATACTCCATTGTTATGAGGAAAATAATGTTTCATTATAAATATATTTATTAGATGTAGAAGTTGATCAGTGGTGGATACTTATCATTTATACCAAGCTAATGGATGAGGTTGAAGCCATGGAATGAGAAGTTTTCAAAAAATAGTTTTTCAAATACTATTTTCCTCATCCCTATTAACCAATATGGAAACAAAATTCCTTGAATTGACATAGAGATAAAATAAATCATTGTGTAATTATGAGATGAAATTTATAATCCTTGAATGGTACCCTTAAATATTTTTCATTGATTCTACTAGGATGATCAAAATATTCTTTGGTATACTGAGACCCCATCTAAGAAATAATTTTAAATTCAAAACTTTGGGAGTTACCAAGAGATGGTATGATGTGATATAAAATTTAAAATAGTGCTTAGAGATTCCTAGTGGAATCATGGACCTAATTTCAAGAAGATATGAGTGGTTAATGTTTTTGGAAATATTCTGGATGGTAATAATGAACAACATCTCATGTGTACCAAATGTTGGAAGAAGAATTTGGGGAACTATCTTCAATGAAGTGGAAAGTGATAAATATTTGGAAGAGATATCTATAATTGTTTAAACTATCTTGGAAATTTTTAGTTAAAAAATATGAATTCTAATTAAAAATATAATATGGTGAAAACACAGCCTTCCATGCAATGGTTCATGTGTGGGGTGCATGGAAATTTATCTATTTAATGTTCAAATTAAAAAGATGATGGAGGAAAACACTCTAACACATATTATAGTGTATGGGATAAATTTGAATCCATTTCAATCATTATACCTGATGTCAAGGATCTAAACGTTATTAGGATAGGCACACTCATTATTCACTTAAATCTATCAATAACATTTTTTATTATAGTTCTATTTTCTTTATTTCGTTCATGTTTGTAAAGAACATCAAGTTAATCACTAAATTTCTAGTGTAATAGTTGTCAGTCAAACATTTTTAAGGAAATATTCAAGAATCAAATATATAGATTCCACTATTAACTTCTATGGTTATAATCTATCCACAAACCTAGTGGTCATCCCAATGGTGGCATTTGAAATAATACATGGGATGAATTCATTTTCAAATTATAATACCAGTATCAATAATATAAGTAAGTATATTTAGGTTATCTTAAAGATACAAACCTAATTATTTTAAATGGAAAGATATCCTAACTTGGGACTTACAAAGAACCACCTACCATTTTTTTATTTATGTAAATTATTAAAAATAATGGCGAAAAAAGTGAATGAATAAATATTAGCGATGTACCCATTGTCCGGAAACAAAATGATGTATTCCATGAAGAGTTACAAAGAATACCCCTAGAATGAGTGGTACATATTTAAATTTAAATCATTCAAAGATCCTAGATAAGATCAATGACCTCATATATAATGGAATATGTTGCGTAATAGGAATTAAATAAGCTACTATAAGTCCAATTGTAAAATTTTATATTTAAACAAGTTTGTCTCCATGGTGAGAACATGTTCACTTTTTGAAAAATAAATATGGATAAATGTGTCTATAAATTGACAATATAGAGATTAATAGTATCATAATAAAACAGGAAATACCATATCTTGAGGATTGATGATTTTCTCAACTAATTTTGAGGCGTTCAATTCTTTTCCAAGATTGACCTCCGACTATGGTATCACTAGTTAGTGGTGAAGAAAGAATATATCCTAAAGACTAAATTATGATTAATATATAGGAATTACATGTTTTTATGACCATTTAATTTACTAACTATCCTTCTATATTAATTAATTTTATTAATAGAGTCTTTAAGGACTACCTTGATAAATTTATAGTGCTCATTATTGAAAATATTATGATATATTCAAAAACTCGCAAGGATATTTAGAATCACCTAAGGGTCATATTATGATCTTTGTGGAAGGAGAATATATTTTCTAAATTTACTAAAGGTGATTTATTATACAAAGATGTATAATTCTTCTGCTACATTGTAACTGGTGATGGAATCCTAGATGATCCATCAATGAAAATGGTTGTACAGGACTGGCCTCATCCTACATCAGTAAGTCATATTAATATTTTCATCAGTTTAGAGGGATAATGTAGAAGGTTTCTTCTATAGTTTTCCTAGATTTATTAGAAACTACGAAAGTTAACATTAAAAGTAGTTTTGTTTATCCAGACAAAGAAGTGTGGAGAATGTTATCACGAATTAAATAAGAGGTAAGTTAGTGAACCTGACTATACATATTATTGAAGAATGATTTATTATCTATAGTGATGAAAATATGAAACGTATTAGATTTTTTCGCATGGAAATTGATAATGTAATTGCGTTTCTTTCTGAATATTTAAATAATAATGATCATAATTATCATACTCATGTCATTGAGTTTGCTACTATCATTGTCACTATAATGAAATGGATACACTATTTTATATGAAATTGTGTGATATATACACCGACCACTAATGTTTTAAGTATACATTCAAACAAAATAAACTGAAAATGATATAAAAGAGATGATTTTAGCTTCTTAAAGACTATGATTTTTCAACAAATTATCACCCCAATAGAGGAACCAAAGTCATAGATTCACTGAGAATGATAGATCCTGATGTTTTTCTAATGATGAGGATTGAAGGAGATCCATTGATCATGGGCCTATAAAGTTTTTTCAATGGAATCAAAAGGGAAATAAAATCATCAATCTTAACCTAAATCATTTATCAACTCTCATTATTAAAGAATATTAAGAAATATCTACGTGATGTTATTTTGATAAAAAAATGATAGAGGCTGTAAAAAATGGGAAGTTTCATGAATTCATTATTAGTCAAGAAGGTGAATTGAAATTTCACGCCATGTTCTGTATTACATATATTCTAGAGATATAAAAGGTTGTCAAGGATGAATCTCATAGATCTGAATTCTCAACACATCCAAAAATCTTTAAAAGGCATATGGACCATCATGATCATTATTGGTAGGATAATATGAAAAGTAGACAGGTGATTACATTACAAAGTGATTGGTGGGTCAACAAGTGAAGGAATAGAATTTTTTTTTCTAAAGTGTTATTATGATCACTGCCCTTACCTATATATATGTGGGAAAACCACTATTAATATTTTATCTATACTTCCTAACACATCACAGGATAATAGTGCAATATGTATGATAATATATTCATTGAAAAATTCTTCCACTTCTATAACCATAAGAGAGTACTTCTCCCTAGAGCACATAACTCGCATTTATATTAAAAAAGTTGTGAGACTCTATAGAGTGATGGTGTTAATTATTTCTAACTAAGATCAATGATTTACTTCTATATTCTTGAGGGATTCTGAAAAGGATATGAATATAGAAGTAAACGTGAGAAAACCCAATTATCCTCAAAATTAAGTGAAGTCTAAGAGGAAAATTAAGATGTTTTATTAATAATGATGATAATAAAGACACAATGGAGGGTGAATTGTGTCATTTTAAAAAAATTGGAAAATTGGAAAGACGCCTCTTTAGTTAAATTGATTCATTCATTCTCTCTCAAATAAAAGTTGTATGTGGAACATAAATAAAATAAAAAATTAGAAACAATGTTTTATTGTGGTCTATAGAACCTAAATCCCCTGGTATACTCTTAAGTGCATGTTGATTTTCACTAGAAGGTACATTTATTAAGGAACTCTAAAACAATGTGTTGTAGGTTGAAACCTTAAAACTAGAATTTTATAGGTTCTTCTTGTTATTTTATAGGTAACCTCCATATGTATAGCTTAGTATGAGATATAGAAAATCAAAAAGGATTCTTATGAGTAGTTGAAACTTCTGAGAAAATAGATGAGTTTCATATTATTAAACCAATATCCACACATATTTTAAACAAAATATGACATTTGTAGGTGGCCTTCAATAAATCATAGCAACGTCAAAAATAATCTTCAATGTTTCACAATATTATTATTTTTAAACTTTAATGAGATAATATTTTTTGTCTTTGGAAAATGATATCTTCTTCTTCTTGTTCTTTACATAGTGAGAGAATAATGGATGTATAGAGTAAACATCTCACTTCTTCAAATGAGAAAAAAAATTATTACACTTTTTTTGAAAATGATTTCACATCACCACAGTACTATTCATACTTATATATAAATATATGTATATAATGAATAATAATATTCCAGTAGTTACTCTGGAAACTTATCTTTCATATATTCAAAATAAATTGAGTAAAGAGATTCCAAAAATTTCTCAAAATAAATCGTAACATTTTTGAATTATTTCCTTTTAAAATTAATCTAAAGAATAATCTTTTTTCGATCAATTTAAATTATTCGAACATTTCAAAATCATTTTTGAATGAAATTAAAAAATATATTCAAATACCCAATCAAATATTACATTAAAATAACTGAAATAATTCATGAAAACATGTGGCAGAATTCATAAAATTATTTAAACATTTAAATTTAAATAATCATCAATCCTTTGTCTTCTTAGAAAAAATGACATTAGAAAAATCCATCCATTTTTTTATTTAAATAATGATCCATAAACTATTTTAAAAAATAGATCGTAATACATGGATTATATGAGAATTTGTGCAACTGATAAACCACTGATAATATTGATGTTAAAAATATTGAAACTCCATATATCAAGAAATAATGTAAAATACAGTGTCATAATGTTCTATTGATTTGGATTTCCGGGCCTACAAACTCTTACATTATAAAATAATTATCTATCATACTTTAACATCATATGATACCAAGATCATCCACTATAAATCCCATTGTTTTTTTGTTTTCTTAGGACCATCCATGTTCATTTGTGCGGACTACTCAAGCTCCACTATATATTTCATTAAGTCTACATGAATGTGATATAGAAAATATGACATGCATGCGGTTCTATCCTATTAGTTGAACTAAAAATTATAGAAAATAGGTAGAAAATATGTAGTTTAGATTCTATCAATTTATTAAGTATCACCACCTAAAATGATCATTGATTACCATGAAATATACTTCTTCATACAAAAGGATGTGTGTATATGTATCATAAATATATTGGTGATGCACGATATCTATTCTATGGCGCAATGAGGAAATAGTTTGATCACTATGAGAGGTGTAACATCCTAAACCATGATTCCACTTATGGGTTCCCCAACCTCGATTAACTACATGGATTCAAGTGCATCGCCGTAAATGTAAGAGGCTTCCGACTAGTAGCGAGGGCCTAACATGTGTCTGTGGGGAGACTGCTCCCTTGTCACCATAGTGAAATACAATAGATAAATGATAAAATATAAGTATATAAATATTAAAATATTGAGACAATAAAAAACATCCAAGATAGATATAAATTAACCACACCAGATTGAATAACTCATACAAATTAAGATAATACATTTTATATGTATATAATGAATCCAAAATAGGTATACATTAAAGGTGTACAATAAATTTTAAAAAATACCAAATGGAAAAAAACGGTACTAGATAGTTTTATGAGTCTCATCATGGTCTTGTGTTCCCCTACTCTTAAGCAATAGTCAAAAACTTATATCATGGAACTTTCCCTTGTCTATACCTACAATCATATAATCATCTTAGGCACAAAAGGTTGCCTGAGTAGTGTGTGAGATAAAATCCTAGAAGACCACCACCAATGATGTAAAATGGAATCCATTCGGTGAATATATTATAATAAAAGTTTTCATTAAGTAATAAAATATGTAAAGGAAGTATTGAAAAAACAACAACCCATAAAGGTTCAAGTTCCCATGGACACCTGCCCTCTACTACTTTCTTCGACCATAGCTGGGAAGTTTCTGAATTAATATCCAGTCTTGTATCAATTTTTATTAACACTAATTTAATTAATAATCCACATTTAATATGTATGTCTTGAGACCTGACACATATCTGGGAAACCCCTATAATGATATGTGATCAAGAGACTCCTAACAAGGCCATCTATAAGGTGTATGGCAAATAACGAATCTAAGATTTTGATTTGTCCTGGAAAATGCGTCATATAAAACATTCCACAAATTAATCAAAACACAAATTGATCCCATCCTTAGTATTGTTAAATTATAATCTAGGTATCTATCTAGGTATAAGATGAACCAAACACCTTAAAAGACTATCCATGGCGATCCTCATAAGGACCATGGTATTTTTCTAAGTGTGGTATAACATCCTCATCATTGACTCCACCTTGGTGTTCCACTAAGGGATCTTATGTCTCAATCCTAAAATATATAATCAACTACCTCTGAGTTAATCCTCAACAATTTATAATGAGTCCAGTTATCAATTAGGAATATATAGAATGAAACATATGATTCCATCCTTGTAAATCCTTTAGGGAGTCCTTGTGTCACTCATGCCTATATAGAATCAACTCTTTGATATTTTCCTTGGAAATCCACTAGGTAATCCAAGTGTGACTCATGTGTATGACATGAATTATCCAAATGATTCCATCCATGATGTTTGTATGTGAACTAATGTATTACCCAAGGAATTTTCAAACATTCAATAAATATAATCTATATTTTTAATGGTCATCACCATGATCATTTCTTTTATACCTCTCGTCAGAAGGTGGAACAAAAAAAGAATGATCTTAGAAGTCATATCCTCTTAATAAAATAACAGGGTCATTTCATTATAAAATGTTAAATCATGATTAAACAACAAAGGACAAGTCCATAGCTTAGGGAAAAGTTAATCCATTCCATTTCATTGAAAAATTCATGTACAATTTACATTTAGTCATTTAACATCCCATAAAAAGGGGTTAAATCTCAAAGTTAATTAAATTCATATTCCACCTAAGGTGTTCTATTTAATTAGACAATACACCTAATGTTTTGGTTATAATTCAAGATTCTGGACCTTTAATCATTTATCGATTGTCTCGTAAATTTCATAGGTTGTGCCTATCCATTTAAATAATGGTTTAAGTTCCATTTCAAAATAAACACTCAAAAAATGGGAATAAAAAAACATATATATATATATATATAAACACCTCCACATTGATGTAAAATTATGAGACACCCTACCATAGATGTGTCGGTTAGTTCTCATCTAGTGTTATCTTTTTATCTGACTCTGATCATGAAAAAATAAAATAATAGATGAAGACCATTTAAATTGGGACTATTATGTTTCAACTAAATAACTCCTTATATTAGAAGTTAAATTAATAAAGACACAAAATTAATGGATACATTACCTATATGGATCCAATGCTTCTGACAGATCTTGATTCTGATCTTGGAGGGAGAAGATCTCTCGATTCCAAGTTTAGGCATCAAGGAGGCTTCCCAAACTACAAAGGTTTCCAAAAGATTAAGAATACAAAATTATGATTGAAATATAAGATTAATTAATATAAATTTCATAAATTCACCCAAAATATAGGGCCACATAGTTTGGCTGAATGGTTGGACAAACTATGCGCCAATCGTGCGCCCACTACTTCAAGGAGGGGAACCTCACATAGATTGTACACAAAATTTTACTATCCATGAAGAAAACATGTATCATCACACATTAGAAACTATAGACACTCCCACACAGGCATGAAACTACATCCATATGGTTTGAAAAACTATTTAGTCTCCTCCCGCTCACAGTGTAGTCTCGCACGGTTAGTAGTAACCATGCATCCTTCCCCAACCATTTTTTAATAATCATGCGACAGGCCCATTTCACCCTTAAAAATGGGTTTAGGGTTTCAAAAAATAACCATACAGCCTTAATACCCACATGACCTCAATGTATGTACATGTTAGTTTGTAATCAAGCTTTTAAATGGAAAATTCAATGAGGTTGAATGATTTCGTACCTCAAGAAATAACTAGGTTCCTTAAGACCTCCCCCTTAAATTAATTCTTCGAAAAATTTTCCTCTAAAGGGTGGTCCATAAAATCCAAGGAATAACATAGACCATTATTATCATATATCAGTATCTCACACCTAAGTATCTTATTATACATGTCAATGCTACCATATATTATGCACTAGAGAAAGTGACTGAACATAGAGATCCATCATGCTATGATCCACAATACGAATCAGATGCTCATCAAAAGACGCATATACCTATAACTCAAACACCATAGGATGAAAATCATGAGATGAGATTGAATGATAATGGAATAGTTGAGATACATGCAATACATTGTGCATGGCCTAATGCCTTTATGGTACTACAACTGATAGTCTTCCAACCAGACTCTCTCTAGAATCTCAAATGGCCAACCAAATCATGTTTAATTTTTACCTTGTCTCCTCATTCTCCTATGTCATAGCAATAGTGAGACACAAAAAAATACCAAATCCCTGAACATGGGCATAATAGGTCATAAAAGGTGATTAATGTAATATTTATGTTAAGAATATGAAATAGACATTTAATTATAAATCAACTGAACAAACCATGTAGTGTCATGCATGAGACAAGTTACAAGCATAACTACATCTCCCACCTCCAACCAACACATGGGTGATTAGAATGTCCTACTATACAAAGCCTTATAAGTGTCCATCTTTATTTTATCCTAAAAGATTTTTTAGGAGAATTAAAATTTGAGTATCTTCCTCTCCAATGATCCCCCAAAATCTAAGATGCATGCTCGCAACATTTTTTCAATCACATGTAGTGTGCGCTCTGACCAGAAATCATTTATAGGGTGGTATGCTATGCTCAGAGGCACCTATTTACCCAATTCCCTCAGAAACCACTTCCAAAAAAGGGACGAAAACTATGAATGACGTAATGAAGTAATATTAATAAGGAACCCATGATGTTGAACTATCTCACATATTTACAACCTTCCACGATAATATATTGAAAAACATTCCTTGATAGGAAGAAAATGAGAATCCTTTGAGATCCAATGAACAACTACCCAAATGACATTACTACCTCAAGGTAAACTTAGTAATCCTGTCATTAAGTCCATACTGACATCATTCCATTTCTACTCGGAAATGGGAAGTTACTATAAATTTATGTCTTATCGCTGATGTTCCACAATCACCCACTAATAGGTGGAACACCTCATGAAAAAAAATCAGCTTCATATATTTTCATACCCATCCAAATATTTTTTGATATAAATCCTGATACATCTTGGTGGCACTGGGTTTCACTACCCACATTGAAGCTTGAAAATATTGTATCAGCACCTCACACATGTATTTTGAAACCCATAAAGTACTATTTACAAATAGAATCTATTCCAAACCTACGGTCCAAACAAGAGGTGGGTCCTCACCTTCCACACTCCCCCGTAGGATCAGGACATTAGAGTTCGATAGATACCACATCATAACTCTATCAATAAGGGTAGAGGTCACAAATATGAATGAAATATAAATATTACCCAAACAATTTCTCACATTCATGTGCATCTCAGAGAACAAATACATAATATGCAACTCACTACTGGCCTCCTGAACCTCCTGTATCTAATTCCACATACTTAGTGCATCAACCACTACATTTACATTACAAATTAGGTAAGAAATAATAAATTTAAAATATTTTATCTACTCAACCCTCCTTCATTGCCTCATATTCAGATCACATTGTGTATATATGTACATGAGGATTTTGTGGTCTTTAAACACCATAAAAAATCTCTATGAATGAAATGTCTCCAACAATGAAATGCATGAACAATTACAACTAACTCAAGATCATGTGTCATGTAATTTCTCTCATGTGGACTCAACTGTCGAGGCCTATATGCTATGACTCAACCCCCACCCACTATAAGAACTACTCATAGACTCATACCTTATATATCATAGTAATCATCTTAACTCCTTTATGGATTTAGAAAAACTAGTATCAGTGCGGAATTCAATATCCCATACAACTTCTAAATTGTTAAATCACATATACATAACCATACAAGTTTCACACACTTCTTAGTCCAGAATTTTAGTGGAAAATCTAGGAATAATAATTCCTATATAAAATGCGTATAATATCCAAAAATCTTTTAGAAACATCATATCTCCATGATGTTCTTGGGATTCTCCTAGGAAACTATAGGTCTCACCTTCTCAGGGTCATCTAATACTCTTTTATCTAAGCTAATATGTCCAAGGAATTAAATTTGATCCATCATAAAGTGGAACATTGAAAGAATATCATATAACTAATGTTATTTATGTGTATCCAATATGATCTAATGATGTTTACCAAGGAAATTTTGATTGTGAGAATACACCACGATATCATTCATGAATACCAAGAAAATGAATACAGATAATGATGGAAGACTCGATTCATTTGTTCCATAATAAATTTTGGTGCGTTCACGAGACTGAACAACATAACCAAATACCAATATAGACCAAAACTACTATTAAAGGATCTGTGAGGTATGTGTGAGGATCTAATGCACACCTGATGATAACCTGATCTCAAATAAAACTTCAAGAAAACTCAATCTCCTCAAATATGGGAATGAGATTATCTATCGACAATAGATGATACTAGTTCATAACCATCAACTTGTTAAAATTTAGGTAATCAATGCATAGCCTAAGGGTACCATCATTATTTTTCATGAAAATAGTCAATGAAACATATAGAGAAGTAATATTTCAGATAAAAAAATTTTCCTCTAAATACTCAAGCTACCTATTGAGATCTAGTATCTCAATAATATCCATCATGTAAGGAAAAATAGACACCGATGTAGCTACTGACACTAGATCGGTAGAAAACTCTACCTCTCTCACTAGAGGAATTCTTGAAAAGTCATATCGAGAATCATCCCTGAAACAATTATCCATAGGAGGGAAATCTTATTGATGTGTTACCTAATCATCCATATACAAACTCACAACCTGGTCTATGATCCCACCCATCCCATAATGCTCAGGTACATATCGACTTTCCTAGACATCACATTCACCCTTGTGAATAAACTCCCCGCTCTTTGGTGATGTAAATGTTACTCCTTGAAAATAGAAATCAATGAAATCATGAATCAGAACCAACCATTCCATCATGAGAATGATGTAAAAACCTATCATCTCAAGGGAAAGCGGCCCATATGATGTTACATCCACCAATATCAATGGGTAATTCATGAAATCACACACATTCTCGGTTCAAATTCCCAACAGAGTATCAAGAGTCTTAAATCCATCACAACACCGATCCCTGAGCCTAAGGCTCTCTATAACGGGAAAAAATATAAAGCTATGAGAAGCCACTATATCAAAATGAGTAGATGGGAAAGTAGAGGAGACAAGAATAATATTTATCAC
Organism: Viscum album; assembly: GCA_963277665.1. Taxonomy (NCBI): domain Eukaryota; kingdom Viridiplantae; phylum Streptophyta; class Magnoliopsida; order Santalales; family Viscaceae; genus Viscum; species Viscum album. Next base: position 1,073,453,698 of record OY728164.1, read on the forward strand.
AGTAGATTTTTTTGGATTCTTTTACTTAGGTGTTGATTACACTGTTAATATATGGCCTAATATGTAACCATATAATACAACCTGTCTACAATGAGCGGATTTGATCTATTGTCACTGCAAATATATGTCCTGATTATAATGACCATGACCACCACCTTGACCTGATTGGATATCTATACTCCATCTTTCTAACATTAGAGAATATGTTTACCTCACTCCTACGCATGGATTTGGTGCAATCCCTCTATCATTTTCTTCTAGTGGAAAATTTCTTCAAAAGTTCTTTGTTTGACAAATATTACTGTAAGATAAACATTCAACTGGATGTCTCATGAACCGAGGTCTTGTATTTCCCAATCTACCACACTAGTTTAACCTCACATAACTAATTGAGTATGTGATAAAGATACTAAAATAACAATGGGAGGGCCCTAGATGACACTTCCTACTACTGGATGATGAGATCTAGATATAGGTGCTGAACCACCCTAGCTCACACCCCTTCATTTCTCCGGTTACACTCTATGATAAGCGCCTGATTCACTATTCAAAAACTTTATGTCATCCAAAAGATATTCACCTATGATAGTATGTCATAATGGATACCATCCTTAGATCTCATATCATTATATAACCCATCACCCATTATAATAGGCAATAAGTACTAGAGCTCTGTAAATTGGGATGAATAGTCCATAACTAATAACATGCCCTGCTCCATGTGCATGAACTCTTAGGCTCTATCAGCCCACAACATCTCAGTATAGAATTTGTTATATAAGGATGTATTAAAATACCTCCAAGACATCTTTAGATGATGATCTATCTGAGTAATGACCTCCTTCTATCGCATGTATGAATAACGCAACATATAAGTAGTGAGATTTACCGTCCTCTCATGAGGTATCTCTAGATGATCAAAGATATATATCATGGAACCTATACATGAATCCATATTCATGGTACTTCCATTCCCTAAAAATGTGGGTGGATGATGCTGATGGAACTCACACATGAAATATTCCAAAGTATTGGTAGGTCGCGATGATCCACGAATGGTCTGTATGAAACATATAAAGCCTTCATGAAACTATGACTCAACACTTGGATATATTAAAATAATTGGTTCCTAATTTGTAACTACAAGAGGGTCTACTAGTATCCTACATTCCACCAACTATGTATCACGTTCATCTCCACCATCATAGAATGCAATTGTAGGATGTCACGAAGACATGAATCTACAAATTCCAAGTATATGTCACAGATATATATTAAAAAAATACTAAAAGTATAGATATTGAAACATGATAGGTATAAGACATTATATATAAGAATCAAAACCCTCTACCTACTCCTTGATTCAAGTCTAGGTGATGTATATTTCATATAAAATAAAGACATACTGCCTACTACCCACTACTGAGTTCGTGTATGGGTCATATTCTTTACTATAAAAATATTTAGTTTTCATTTTATTCTCATATTGATTTCCATTATATTAGAATTCATTTTAAATTATTTTACCAAATGGTTCACCAAATTCTGATCAATAAGTCCCCATACTCTCCATGAACCAAAATATGGCATCCACATAATCCATACCATAACACGTTCCAGTCCATGCGACTCATCATTCATGACTCAAGGTTCCATAGCTGGCTTCTAAGGTTGTTTTTTATATTCTAATCATGAAACAATTACATAGGTTATGAAAGGAACTCTATGTAACAACATGTTTCTCTAATCCCATACATAGAATATCTATCAAAAAATAGGTATATTAATCATGGAACTTATCACAACATCATGAAATCAAGGAATAAATACTGTACGGAATGAAAAAATGCATGAAATATGACTTTTGTAATCTTTCTAAAATGATGCATGAGATGGAATACCATCATATCATTAGGTCAGAACATAATAGAACCCACCATAACATCAATGATAACATCAAAATTCAATTACATTACCATATGGTATAATCAAAGAAACTATAATAGAAAAAATATAGAAAACATTAATTTTTATTCAAGATAATTCGAATTTTTATTAGACGTGGGTCACCTACAACAAGGCACAACTCATTAACATGTTCTTATTCCATCCTATGTCTTTCTATTACCTCAAAATAGTAAATAATACCAGAAAACAATGATCTGATATATGATTGTAACATCCCAAACATGGATTCCAATAAAAGGTTCCCAGAGCTTGGTTGGCCACCTGGCGTCATGAAAATCTCCCCAAATGCTAGAGGCTTCCGATTAGCAGTGGGGGACAAGGGTGTTTCTATGGTAAGACTATTCTATCATCACCATAGTGTAACACAATAGATATACGATAAAAGATAATTAGAAGAAGATTTAAATAAATCATACAATAGACAACATCCAATACAAATATATATAAACAATACAAGGTGGAATATCATATATAGATGATGATGTTGATTCATTCTATATGTCTAGAAAGAAGCCAAAAAAAGTACATATAAAAGGTTAAAAATTCTTGTAAAAAATAACAAAAAGATGAAAAAATATTCCAACTAGCATCCTGAGTCTCATCTCAGTCGTGTGATCCCCTTCTCATAAGCAGCGTTAAATAAAACTATAGTATTGTTCTTTCCATTATCCATACCTATAGTCATATAATCATCTCAAGTACCAAAGGAATCACATGTAGGATGTGAGATAAAATCCTCATTGGACACCACAAACGATGTAAAATTATATTTATTAGATGAATACATAATAATTATAGTGTGATGGAAGTAATAGAATATTTAAAGTACTAAAATTCAACAACCAATATTGTTCTATGTTCCAATGGACACCCTTTCTTTTCTACCTTATTTTACATTATATGTTATGTCTCTAAATTAAAAATCAGTCTAATAATAATCAATAACCATGTATATTTAATTAATCAGTATCATTTAATTAGTATGTCTCGAGACCTGGAACATAGCCTAGTATCCCTCGTAATGATATATGATGAAGATATTCCAAATCATTCCATCTATAAGGTCTATGAAAAATATTGAATCCAAACATTTTCTTTGGTTGGAAGATACATCATTTAAAACATTTCATTAATTAATCCAAACAAAATCTGAGTCCATCCTTAGTATTCATAAATTGGAATCTTGGTGTCAGTACATTCATAACATGAACCAAACACCTTATAAGACCATCCATGGTGATCTTATTAAGGACCTAAAAAATAAATGAATGAATGGTATATCATTATCTCTATTGAGTCCATCCTTTATGGTCCACTAAGGGAGCCAAATTCTCACACCTAACATATATTATCAACTTACCTCTGACCCCATCCTTAAAAATTCATAAGGAGTCTAAGTATTACTCGGGCATATATAGAATAAACACTCTGATTCCATCCTTGGTAATCTATTATGAATCCTAAGTGTCTGTCGGGTGTATAAAGAATCAATCATATTATTTATTCCTTATAAAAATAGCACTGATTCCAAGTTTAACTCAATCATGAGATATGCATTATCCAAATGAGTCCATCCAAGGAATTCGTATGTGAACCCATGTGTCTCCTAGGGAATTTATTAATAATTGAATCAATATCATATACCTATTTCAAGGTCATCACCATGATCATTTTAGTTAAGCCTCCCCATAGAAGGTGGATCAAGCATGGACTACAATTATAAGGATTTTCATCTTAATTAACTAATGTGGATATTTCATTATGAAATGGTAAATCATTCTTAAACAATAAACAACATGGCCATATTCTAGGGACATGTTCATAAATTCTCTTTTATTAATAAATTCATGTACAATTTACATTTAATCCTTTAACATCCCATGGAATGTGGTAAACAACACATCTCAAAGGTAATTCAATTCACATTTCACCAAAGGTGGTCCATTTTATTAGACAACACACCTAAGTGGCTGGTTCCAATTCATTATTTATGACCTTTAACCATTTATCAATGGTCTCATTAAAGGTATAGTTTATAATTATCCATTTAAATCAAGGATTAAGAACCGTTTCAATGATGATGCTCAGGATAACAGGCATTAGACACAATAATATATGTCAAAAAACCTCAAATTTGAGGTAAAATCATGAGACCACCTACTATAGATCCATAGTGTAGTGATAGTCCAGTATCAGCTCCTGATTCGACTCAAATCATGAGAAAAATGAAGAACGGAGGAAGAAAATAGAAATAGTTCATATATTTTTTCACCTAACTAACACCTTTTATGCGAATTTAAATCAATAATAACACAATGTAAATGTAGATCATATTGAGACCGACCTGATGCTTCTAATGGATCTTGATTTTGAGGTTGAATGGAGAAGATATATCAATTCCTAGTTTTGGTATGAAGGAGAGTTTTCAAAATCCTAGGGTTTTCAATCGATGAAGAACATAAAATTAGGTTTCAAATATAAGATTAATTAAGGTTAATTTCACAAATTCACAAAAAAATAATGACATACATGGATTGGCTGCACGTTTTTCACAACCATAAACCCACTGCTATAAGGAGGTGTACCTCGTATGGTTTCCTTGCAAGGTTTGACTATCTATGAAAAAACCATGTCCCATCCCACTCTCAAAAACTATAGATGCATCCTAATGGACATGCACATTCATCCGTATGGTTTGAGAAATCATGTGGGATCCTCTATCCTACCATCTAGCCTCACACAGTTAGTAGTAATGATGTGGACTGCGCCACACGATTTCTACTATCTTTGTGGAAGACCTATTTCACCCCAAAATTTGGGTTTTGGGATAATAAAACCATGAACACAACTGATACATCCATGATTCTAAAGGAAAATAACATTATTCAATAATTAAGCATTTAAAAAAATTGATGTAAGGTTATGGATTACATACCCTAGGAAATAATCTGGTTCTTACTAGAGGTAAAAAATCAATTTAACATTCATGTGTCACCATTGAAGAATATTTCTTTCTCATATGGAATCATTCTATAAACTATTGAAGCATTACAAGCCCGTGATCACATATACATGGTGATTTATGAGTCACACAAAATACATGACTGAGATCCAATTCATCAATCATATAGAGAATCCTTCCTTTATAAGATCATGGAATGAGTCATGAGCTCTTGTTAATAATTCAAGATGTCTTCCAGTAATAGTGGACACTCACTTTCAGTTTTTGTTTAATTTATTCATAATATCCAAAATAAGAAACCAATAGACACTTAAAAACATTGAGCTCCATTTTGTGAGGATACATTATATTGGAGTTACAAAATTAAACCATCATCTATTTATCACTATAATGTTACAACACATATTAGAAAGACATTTTTGGTAAGATATATTCATTAGTTCGGAGTTTCATCCACTATACAACATTCACCATAGCTCTTTGCAACATTCATGTTGATGGAACATAGGATTCTTCTTTACTGAATATGATGGTATGAACAAATAAATGTATGGTTCATGAAACTTAATTTTAATTAAACATATGTTTCCTTAACCATACTTTCTAACTTAAAATATAGGGTTCCTCTATGGTAGGGATACCAATGTAGTGTTTATCAACTCATCACTAAAATAAATGAAGTTATAAAAATAATTTCTGAATACTTAAAAACAAACCTCCCAACATATATAACTTTTAGAGCCTTTTAACATAATATTAAACATTCATACAAGGAAACTTATATTTATAAAATTTTGTTAAATTTAAAATAAATTAAGATACACCTTAATACAAATTCCATATCACCTCATATCTTTGAAAAATAGAAATAATAATTTATGAAAAAATTGAAACTCTATAAAATAGTTGTATAAAATTAGATATTTTATTTATAATCATCATTTTTAGCCTTACATGAAAATTAATTAAAAAAATATAAATTTATACATTTTAATTCTACAATTTTGTATGTTATTTAGATAATTTTAAATTAGGAAATCATAAAAATATATTATACATAAAAAAATATAGATTTTACAATCCCTAAAATATTAAATCAAATTCAGTGAATGTTTAGATCACCAAAGAGATCTTTTTAGACTTCATCATAATGTAATGAAATTTAGATAAATATCTTCGATATAAAACATGATAATCTGTGAATTAATACATGAAATATATCTTGAGATATAATTTAAAAAAGGCTACTATAGAATAAAAAACCGAGTTAGTAAACCTGAAGTCACTTAAATTCATTTTTAGTAAAAAAAATATGGATTGATGTAATTATCAAAACCAAGAGGATAATGGAAATAATCCACTCAATAATATCCACATTTTTTAAATTACAAATCCCTAACACCTAACCTTAATTTTAAACCCATTTTTATAAGGATAAAAATTATTTACATTTTCCAAAAAAATTATTCCTCTTTTTTAAAATACCAAAAAGATGAGATTAATAGAGAATAATTAAAAATTCATCTTCAATACATGAATTGATATATACATCCCATTATTTAATTTATCCTTTAAATGGAAAAAAAAAATTATGCTCAAGGTTCCGTGAAATCATGTACAATATAATTTAATGAATAACAAAGGCTTATGATGAATAAAATTATTTGGAAAATAAGATAATTCATTCCATAATAAAAAAAATATTTAATCACAAGATAATTTTTTTTAAATAACTTCCAATTAGAGACAATTTCACTGAACTTTAAATAATTTTTTTTAAAGATTATTAAATGTATATATATTTTTGAATTCCGTTTATGACAAAATTGATTTTATTTCATATTAGTATAGATTATCAAATACAATAATATCATATTTTATCTCATGAAAGAAATTAAAATGTATGAAATTAAATAAATTCTTACAATAAAAATAGATTTTAATAGATTAAAACATTCCAACATAAAAAATTAATAATTATTCATGATGTTAACAAAATTTTTCAAGTGACTAATTTACCACAAAAAATAGAGGGAGAAAAGGATTTAACTTTTTATGCCTAATAATAATAAAATATAGAGAAATAAAATATAAATCATTTAAAATTTTCCCCTATCTAAAAAACTTTTTTTTTAATTTAAAATATAAATAATAAAATTAATGGATTTTAATAGTTCTAACACTAAGGATATTTTATTTTGAAGGAATTAAAAATATTCACATATTTAAATCAGTCACTAAATGATATAAGAATTATGTCTAGTGGTGTAAACCTTAAAAAATCAAAAATCAAAATTCTTTTGGTACCCATATTATTTTTGGTTGGGTAGATTGAGAAAATATAGACTTAGGAAAAAAAATAATTAGAATAGAATTTTCTAATTTAGATTTTTATAATGGTTTTGAATAATAAAAATTATTAACACAAATAATTTTATAGTTTCTAAAAAATAGTTATTTTTACTACATCCATTAATATGATGACGAAAACATTTAATAGTAGACAATATTTTTCATTTAGAACCAGGAAAAAAATAATTCCTATATAATTTAGGCATTTCACCATTTCTACTAATAACAACACTTCATTTAGTAATTTTATTTTTACCAAGAATGTTATTTAAATAATTATATCCCTTAATAAGAATAAATGAAGCATGTTTTAATTTATTAAATCAATCCAATATTTCCGTAATATTATTTTCATGACAATCATAAGAATGTTTTAAAGGATTATATGGGAAATCTAAAATATTTTTCCCCAAATCAAAATATCAATAGAAATAGAATTGTATTAATTTTTGAATTATTTTATTGACATTATTTTTGAATTATAATGTATCATGATGTATAAAAAATATTTTTTTAGCACACCTCAATAAAGACTTTTTCAATTAAAACATTTCTTTAAATATAATTGTACCTCATCAAATTGGGAAATAATACAAAAAATTACCATTTTCTATTCATATTCAGCTTTAGAGATTGTAATAGATTCATCACTTGAAACATCAGATGCACTCTAATTAGCCTTCATAGATTTTTTAACTTTTATTTTATAATCATATTTACTTTGAGCTTTATTTAAAGGGATTCTAGGTCTGAAATGATGTTTCATATTTCATTTAGAAAATATGACTTCCTTTTAATTATTTATCTTTAATTTTACATATTTCCTAATATGAAACATACTAATATTTTTAGAAAGATATGATATCAAATAACTTAAACTAGAATGAAAATAATTTGAAAACAATATCATCAATCAAAACATGGTGTTAATATTGTTGCTTTTGATAGAAATATGATGTTTAATTTATATTTTCATTTCAAATCCATACATCATCAATGTTCTAATCAACTCATTCATCCTTAAATTTTAAACTAGTGTGTATTATTGAATAGACCAATATATTCCATTCCAGTTATAAGGTACAACTATTAGTACCTTTAATTCATGATCTAGTTCTAGAATTGGATTTTATAAGGAAGAAACATCATTGAAAACATCTTTGAAGCTCCCGTTTATCTGAGTGGTGTTGTATCTTCCTATATTATAAATGTATCAAATTTAAACATAGGGTTATTATTCCTCAGTTGTCGAACATTAATAGTTAATTCATATTAAACAACAATAGTATACCAAATTTCATAGGTAGTAAAACATTGATAAATGAGATTAAACACATCTAGACCAAGGTCGTATATTATAACATTCATATATATTGAAATAACATAATATTTTCCTTTTATGGACGAATGACATTTTTTTCAATATTCTAAAAGAATTTAATATATCTAAAAAATTATCTTTGAAACTTTATGAAAAATATCCTTTAAATAGATAATCATGAGATATTCACAAGAACCAGAATTATCACTATTAATATAATGAACACAAATAATTGAAAAACATTCTATAATATCATCTTTTGAAATTTTCTTCATTAATATCATTAACTCAATATTATTAGAGAAAAAAATCTGTTAGAGTCCATCCATTGAAAGCACTTTTTTATTTGGAATGATGTCGATGAAGATAGAAGAGGTATATGAATTTTGTACTTTTAAAAACATTGAAAAAATTGAAAGGTCCCTCACAAATTAAATTTATTCTTTCATTCCCTCTTAATAATGATTAGTAGTGGAAATTAAATAAATTCAAGAACATAAAATAATGATGTATAGTGGTTCATATCATATAAATACCCTTGATAAATTCACCAATTTTCGCTCCATGAGTTTAGTAGTTTTCACAAATAGGGAAATCTACCAGGGACCTCTACAACTGAGTGAATGTATTTTTAATCTTACAACAAGGCTATAATAGGTCCTTATGGATATTTTATAGTGAACCTAAATATCTATATCTTAGTAGGAGAATATGAAACTCCACCATGACTATGTACTAGTATTATATGATTTAGATAAATAATATGAGATGTAGATTCCTAAAATAGATTCAACACATAGTTTTAGCATCAAATACCACGTATAAAATATCTTTAATAAATCAAAAACATATCTTCAATGTTATAGAAACTGATTCTTATTTAATCAACGTCAAGATAATATTTTTAGGCTTTGGTGAGGGATTTGTTTCTTATAATTCTTCTCATATTGACAGAATAATGAATCTACAGAGTAAACTAGTATCTTCTTTAAATATAAAACAATAATTTTATCACATTATTTTCGTAAAAATTTTAACGCCTCTACCATAATATTCATACTTATAAATAAATACATATATAATAAATAAAATTATTCCAGATATTGTATATTATTATTCTCTTTTGGATATTCCAAACAAATTGATTCAAGAGTTTTAAAAAATTTCCCTACAAAAAGTACTTCACAATTGCATTATTTTATTTTTAAAATAATCATCAAATTAAACACCAAAAAATTAATTTAAATTCATAAAATTGTTAGCATCATTTTGGAAATATCTTCCAAAATTGATTCAAATAACCATTAAAATATTCCAATAAAATAGTTGATATAATTCTTCAAAACTATAGAAAATATCATAAAATAATTGAAACATTTGAATTTAAAAAATATATTGTAATTTTCATTCTCAAGGAAAATCATGTTAGAAAAAAAATTCAATTTTAAATTTAAATACAAAACAAAAATGTTTTAAAATTTATCTACCATAATCAGTGAATTTTATTATAATTTATCATGTTGATAATCCACTAAAAATATTCCAGATTAAAATGAAGTAATATAAATATCATGAAATCATTTTAAATTGAGTATCACTATATTCTAATGTTTTTCATGATATATCCTTTAAGATCACCCATATAAAAATAATTCCCCATTATATATTAATATCAACATAATTCAAAGGTCATGCCCATGAAATCACTTTGTTTTTGATATTTTTAAATGACTAGAAATATTTTTATACATGGACTTCTGAAGATGAACTATATAGTTCATCCAGACAATTTGCATGTGATGATGAACATCTGACATAAATGTGGTACTCTCTTTCATGTTTAATTACTAATCACATAGAGTAGGTTGAAACCTATGTGGTTGAGATCCTATAAATTGATCAATTATCAGTTCCAGGCATGATAACTATTCATCATGAAATATACTTCCACATACATAGTAATGTGATTTAATGTATAGTGTGTGTAGTTGTGATGAATAATATATTTTCCATGACAAAGTGAGGAAATAACATGTTCATAGTGTGAGGTAAATGCTCATGTTAAAATTCATATGGAACTAGAAAATTATATTTATTTTTCTTACAGAACTATTCTCCAATCTGTCGTATCATTCTACACCCATGATAACATAAAAATGGTGATTTATGAGGTTTATATAATTAATTCTCAAGATTCAGTTCATTATTCATGCAATGAAGCCTTGCTGTATAGGATCTATACATGAGGCATGATATCCTATTGATCATGAAATATGTGTTCCATTCCTAGAATCTACTTAGCTTATATTTTAAATTTTTTTTCATCATAAATTCTAACAAACTAAAATTATAGCCACATCCAAATATTTCAGCACATAATAGTTTTATCTCTACTTGGTAATGGTAAACTGTATTGTTGTTGCAGAAATAAACCTTCCCCAATTAATCACTCAAATATTGAACAACATATGAGTTAAATTTAATTATTAGAATAATATTATCTTCTAGTTTTATCCATTTTGTAGAATTCAACCCATCCCATTGGACATTCTTATTTATGATACATATGATTCAAATTTATTATAAACGTAGGGATGAGCTCACAAATGCAGGTTTCATGAACCCTAATTTTAATTAAATCTATGGTTACCTAAAAATAAATTTTAAATTATAATTATGGTTATTAAAAAGTAGATATAACAATTTTGGGTTCATCATCAAAATTCAGAGATCAATGTTGGGATAAAATGATATTTTTATTAAGGGGACTACATAACTTCATACATTACTGTTTTAGGGACTTTTGAACTCCAAATTCAATATTCATCATAGAATATATAAATTTAGTACATTTTGTGATCCTTTAAATTGAATAATAAATACCTTAATAAATCATACAAAACTATAGATATTTTCACAAAATAGAAGAAAAAATTCTAAAAAACATCATCTCTATAAACAAATTCAATTATATTCAGATATAGTGTATACTATCAAAAATTATGTTTTATAATTCCATGTAAAAAATTAATATAAATGTCATATATTTTTCTAAAAAACATTTATGCATGATTCATATATTTATAGCTCATGTAATCATTGAAATATATTTTAAATCTAAATATGTAAACTATAGAGTCTCAAAAATATTGTTGAAAAATTGATGAAAATATAGACAACTAAAGAGATCACTTCAGAATTCCTCATTAACTAATTAAATTAATATAAATATCTTGGATATAAAATTTTATAACATTCATGGAAATATGAAAAATAAATCTTTATATATAACGAAATTATAGAGGTAACTTTTAAATAAACACATAGATATAGAAAACTGAAAATCACTTAAATAAATTATTTCAAAGAAAAAGATGGGATGAAGTAATTATAAAAAACATGATTAGAGTAGAAATAATGTAACGCCCCGACCCCAGCTACCCAGAGTCGGTGCATTACATCGTAACATTGGCATGATCACAAGAAAGATCAAATCTCGAAAGACCGATTGGTTTAGTAGCCTTGGAAACACTAGATATATTCATAAGTTTTACATTACATCATAAAACGAAAAACTACTACAACAACATATTGTCTCCATAATCCACACTCATATCCCCACATAATATCCCTGCAGGTCATTCATAACTTACTTCTTCACATCCTGGGAAAAATAAAACATAGAAAAGGGGTGAGCTCAAATGCCCAGTAAGGATAACAATATAGCGGAACATTCAAAAATAAGTATAAACATTTAAGGCAATGCATTACTAAAACAATATCCTTTTAAACATGAACTTCAACATAGTATGGAAAAAGTAAAATGAAATAATGCCATTTACTTATTCACATTGATATTATACTAATCGAATAATCACATGAAATATCAATAACCACTTTCATAATGTTGGAATGCATAATGCTGAACATTAATTTCTTTGTCAAGGCCTCATCCCAAGACCTAGGGGCTAACTGTAACCGGAACCCAACTCGGAGTGCCTCTAATAACCGGACACCAACCCGGAGTGCCTCTAATAACCGGACACCAACACAGAGTTCTTCTAATAACCGGAGATCAAACCGGAGTTCCTCTAATAACCAGAGACCAACCCGAAGGGCTTACTTTTACCGGTCCCCAACCCGGAACATACTTGTCTAACACATTCATCTGAATGAAAGGTTGAAATATAACATAAACATTCAGATCAAAAATAACTTCTGAAATGTCAATACTTTAAAAAAAACCATGACTGACATAAGAATAGCTTATGCATAGTCAAAAATATCACAAAACCTTCAATAATATATGGATGTTTTGTATCATAATAAATCCACTTCAAATAAGCTTAAAAGCCATCAAATGATGTTGACATAGATGAAATCAAAACTATTTTAGAGAAATATCTCTTTTTTTAAATCATTTTAAAAGTAACACAATTATAAAATAATACATTCAATTTGAAATTATTCTTATAATCTTGTAAGGGAAGCTTTGACGATTTTATAACGGCGGTAAATAGCTGCACCCGCTGTATAAGTTAAAAAAACATTCTTACCTTAAATTTGTCGAAAAGGTTAAAAGTGCCTTATTTGGAAAACGACGGAAAGATTCCTTTCGAGACACATAAGGGTATAAATGACTTGAACCCATATTAGTGTAAATAGTAAAAATGTTTTGAAATACATTATTAAGAAACATGGATGTGGATGATAAAGAGATCCCAGTAGATTATTACGTATAAACAACCTCGAATAATGAAGAGATTGTGAAATAACCCTTACCTTGTACTTTTCCATGGTTGGGGTAGGATAAACTCATGTATAATGGTGAAATAATTGTTAATAAATTATACATGAATCATATATATTAATATGATATCATATATGATCTTTTAACATTGCCTTGTTAATAATATCTTTGAATTATCGTCGTTTCGGGTGTTAACTTACTCGTTTTCTTTTATATGTTTTGTCACATAAGCCATGTTTGTCATAGATAGGTTGTATATTTTTCATATAAATAATGATATCATGTCCTTAAACATAATTTTTAAATCATAAAATTATAATTATACTTTAATGGATATGATGGAGAATGAATCTCATCGCGTTCGTGGAGACGGTAGTCCGTACGTACGCACGAGCGACAATATCGTTCTTTTGATATCAAAATAATATATAAATGGATGGTATATAATATATAAATAATAATTAACATGTTATATTTATTATTTACATGAGTTACACATCATTATTATACCCATCCAAAAAATAATATATTGAATAACAATTACACCACGATGTGGAGACGGTAAGCCGTACGTACGCATGTATGGTGACATGTTATTAAATGGGTAGATAGAATACTGAATATGGTTGTACCATATTTATAATAACATCACAGTATATATAAGATACTGGAGTTATTATTTTATAATGGTAATAATAAAGAAAGAAGAAGTGGAAGAAGAAAGGAACTTGAAAAGGGGTGGTGAAAACATTACCTCTTCTTCAGGTTCTTCCTTTTGATTTGATCAAAAGGGCTTCTTAGGTTTTCTTTCTGATCAAAATAAGGCCTCTAGGTTGTAGTGATGGATGTTGGGAGAGTATTTGGGCAGGGTTTGGCCGATCCAAAAGGCTTTTAAGGTGTGAAGAAATGAGAAGGATGAGTGCCCTTTTATAAGAGGGGTGAGGGGAACCTTTGGAAAATCCAGAAATATTAATTTATAATAAATTCATATTCGGTTTCTAATGGCTAAAAAGTTGATTATTTAAATTTTAAGGTAGGGATGGGTCGAAAACAATTAAAACAATGGAATTTAGACAGGTTTGGGTACTTATATTAACCTTATCTTTAAGTATTAACTCTAAGTTAATTAGTTTCACTTTTACCATGTCTCTTTGTATTTTTATATAATATGGTTAATAAACATACTATATACATCCAAGTGACCCCAAAGTGGTCCATTAATGATGAAACTATCATGATATAAGTTTCTTGGCCGAACCTTAGATTTTTATGAATTTAATATCAATTAATAATATAATATTTGTTTTAAAAACACTTTTATGTCAATTTTGACACTATTCAATAGTTGATTTTTGTGAAACTCATAAAAGATTTATTACTTCTAAAAAAGTCAATTAACTCAATCCTAATATATCATATTATCCTAGAAAATTAGTTTAATTCATTAAAAGTTTCATATTATATTTATTTGGGAATTTATAATATCAATTAATCTAATTTTTCACTATTTTAGTAATTAATTTATCATCATTGTGTCAACAATAAATTAAATTATTTAATGTCTAAAAATTATAAATAAAATATCATTATGTAGAAAATCTTTGTATCTTTATAATTAATATTTATAATCTAATATCCAACATATATAACCCTATGTAAAAATTTTTTTGCTAAAAGATATATGCTTGTGTCATTTTTGTATTCATTTTAACTTAATTAAAATAAAGTGTCCCTATCACCTACAAGTGGCACCAGGGGGTCCCAAAACCAACCCAAAGATGCCTATGGTCGAACATGTATCATCCAATAAGGATAGGACACGTTTTAGGGTAATTTAGTATTATTATAATATTATTTTTTAACCCTTATTTACCGGATTTACCCTTAACCATGGTAAATAAAATATTTACCGCATTAATTATTCAAAATGTCTAAAAATAAAAGTTACCTATTTACACAATTTGAAAATCCTGATTCCAAATATGGAAAACATTTTTCTAAATTCAAAACACAGAAGTGGCAGAAATTAATTTAAAATTAATTCCCGCTGTCAAAACAAAAAGCGTGTTTTTAAGAGATAATAACTATCAAAAGATTGACACTTGTTTATGTTCGGTTTAATTGTAAAATTATGTCCAATGACCAAAATTATGTTAAATGGTAAAAATATATTCTAAATATACTTTAAAACCACTCAAATGCATAATTTATCACTATTAATTATTTTGATTAAAAAAGTTGTTTTTAATTAAAATTTAGTAATTTTCACTATTCATCCAAATATGAAAGTTATCCGAAAAGTACCAAAATTTCACCTTAGGATAAATTCGATATTCGGAATCCAAAAATGAAGTCCATTTTAAAATATAAAATATATATAATTTCAAAAAGTAGGTATTACTATTCATAACATCTAGTTTGATTGGTTATGGTGTGTTAGAACTCGGTGTTGCGTACAACACACGCTATCACATTATTCAGAGAGAAGCGTACCGTAGAAGCTTGGGGTGTTACCTTCTCCCCTCCTTCAAATAATTTTGTCCTCGAAATTTCTAGAATACAACTGCATGAAAGGACTCGGGTGGTTCTTCATCATAAGTTCCTCGGGTTCCCACGTTGCCTCTTCCATCTTATAGTTTCTCCACAAATCTTTTACCAGACGCGTCGTCCGGTTTCTCAGCACTTGTTCTCTCGTATCAAGAATCTTGAAGGGCTCTTCGAAATAAGACAGATCGGGTTCCAGTTCTAACTCCTCGTTGGTGAGTACATGCATTGGTTCAGGCATGTATTTCCTCAACAGAGATACATGGAACACATCGTGAACTTTGGAGAGACTTGGCGGCATTGCCAATCGATAAGCTACAGCCCCAATTCGTTCTATAATTTCGAAAGATCCGATGTACCTAGGACTCAATTTTCCTTTCTTACCAAAATGATTGACTCCCTTCCATGGAGATACCTTCAAGAAAACATGATCACCGACTTGAAATTCCAAATCTTTCCTTCGATTATCGGCATAGCTCTTCTGTCTACTTTGAGCTGCTTTGATGTGATTTTGGATTACCTTCACCTTTTCCATCGTTTCCTCCACCAGTTATGGGCCTACAAGTTTTCTTTCACCAACTTCATCCCAACAGGTTGGTGTACGACATCTCTTTCCATATAACGCTTTATATGGTGCCATCTGAATACTCGAATGGAAGCTATTGTTATAGGAAAATTCTATGAGAGGTAAGTCTTGATCCCACATACCCTGAAAGTCAAGTGAGCAAGATCTCAACATGTCTTCTAAGGTTTGAATAGTCCATTCTGCTTGTCCATCTGTCTGAGGGTGGTAAGCAGTGCTAAAATGAAGTTCAGTATCCAGGGATTTCCGAAGACTTTTCCAGAATCTTGAAGTAAAATAGGGATCACGATCAAAATCAATTGATAGGGGTACTCCATGATGTTTCACAACTTCATTAATATATAGTCTTTCTAGATGTTTTAGGGGTAGATCTTCTCTTATAGCATGAAAATGTGCTGATGTGGTAAGACGATCAACAATAACCCATATTGCATCGTTCCTTCTAGGAGTCTTTGGTATCCCCATGAAAAATTCCATTGTAATATTGTCCAATTTCCACTCTGGTATGGGAAGAGGTTGCATGACTCCTCCAGGCTGTTGCCTTCCAGCTTTAACTTGCTGACAAACAATACATCTTGACACAAAATCAGCAATCTACCTATTCATGTTGTCCCACCAAAAATGTTCCTTCAAATCTCTATACATTTTGGTGCTCCCAGGGTGTATAGATAAATTGGAACTATGAGCATCATCCAGCAATTCCCTTTTTAGATCAGGTATATCGGGTACACAAAGTCTCTTCCCAAATTTCAAAATTCCATCTTCATACACAATGTCTCTCAATCTCCCATCATTCACAGCTTTAATCTTCTTTTGGAATTCTTCATCATCAGTCTGAGGACTCTTAATCCTTTCTATTAAACATGGTTTGGAAACCATTTGAAAAAGAATTGATGTTTCACCTTCCCTGGTTATTCCCATGTCCATCTTCACTAGATCTAAGAAAATTGGATCCCTTTCAATTCTCATATTGTTCAAAACTCCATGGTCTTTTCTACTCAAAGCATATGCCACCTTGTTTGCTTTCCCCGAGTGGTAGTGTATCGTGAAATCATAATCCTTGAGTAATTCAAGCCATCTCCTTTGCCTCATGTTGAGTTCTTTTTGTGAGAAGATATACTTCAAACTCTTGTGATCAGTATAAATCTCACATTTTCACCATAGAGGTAGTGCCTCCATATCATCAAATCAAAGATCATAACTGCTAACTCGAGATCATGAGTAGGATAGTTTTGTTCATGAATTTTCAACTGTCGTGATTCATAGGCAGTAACTCTATCATTCTGCATAAGGACACAACCAAGTCTTTTCTTTGATGCATCACTATAAATAATGATCCCATCATTCCCTGATGGTAGAGTCAATATAGGAGCATTGACTAATCTTCTCTTTAGTTCTTAGAAACATTCTTCACACTCTTTTTTCCAAACAAATTTAACCACTTTACGTGTGAGCGTCGTTAACGGGTTATCCAATCGGGCAAAATTCTGGACGAATCGTCGATAATAGCCTGCCAAACCAATAAAACTACGTACCTCAGTTATACTCGTAGGCGCTGGCCATTCATGGATTTCCTTGGTCTTAGAAGGATCAACAGAGATTCCATCTTTAGAGACAATATGGCCAAGAAAAGAAATCTCCTGAAGCCAGAATTCACACTTGCTAAATTTCCCATATAATTCATGCCTCCTCAGAGTCTTCAAGATAATGCGTAAGTGATTTTCATGATCTTCATAGGTTTTGGAGTATCCCAAGATATCATTAATAAATACCACCACAAATTCATCGAGATACTCCTTGAAATCTCTATTCATCAGATCCCTGAATACAGAGGGTGCATTAGTCAATCCAAAAGGCATTACAGTAAACTCGCAATGCCCGTACCTCGTTCAAAATGCTGTCTTCGGAATGTCTTCCTTCTTTCACAAACAACTGATGGTATCCAAATAGAAGGTCAATCTTTGAAAAGTATTGAGCTCCATGCAGTTGGTCAAATAAATCATCAATGCGAGGTAGGGGATACTTGTTCTTTATTGTTATAACATTGATCTCCCTGTAGTCGATACATAACCTCATAGATCCGTCTTTCTTTTTAACAAAAAGAACAGGGGCTCTCCATAGAGAAACACTAGGGTGAATAAATCCCTTATTACTCAATTCCTCTAGTTGTTTCTTTAGTTCAACTAATTCTACAGTGGCCATTCTATAAGGGGTCTTTGATATAGGCCTTGATCCAGGAATTAAATCAATGGAAAACTCAACTTCTCGTTCTGGAGGATGTCCAGGTAAATCTTCCGGAAATACATCTACAAATTCTTTCACAACAGGTACATCCTCTATTTGAACATTCCTTTCCTCAACCATAGTCATTTCATTCTCTTCCTCCCGAATAATTGAATTTAGTTGAGCTACTAGGGGTGGATCTGAATAAGAATTAGGTGGTGACGATTCTGCTCTAAAGATAAGGTGTTCCTTATCATTATCATCAAGAATCGTAACCTCTTTATTCTTAAAATAAATATTTGCATCATAGTCCGAAAGCCAGTCCATACCGAGGATTATATCAAACTCAATCTTAGGTATGACGATGAGATCAGCAGCTAAAGAACATTTATGTGCTCTAATGGGGACCGATTCACAAAACATTATTGCAATGATACTTCCCTTAGGAGTTTTAACTGACAACTCCCTTGTTAAATAAAATTGGAAATATCTAATTTTCTTTGAAAACTGGGATGATATGAAACAATGAGATGATCCAGAATCAAATAATGCATTTTCTAAACATGAGGAAACCATTAAATTACCTCCCACCACGTCTTTCGGAGCTTCTACCTCAACAGTAGTGATAGCATAAGCTTGGCCTTGATCCCTTGGCCTTTTCTGAGGTATGTTCTCCTGACGCTTAGGACATTCATTTTCATAATGCCCCATCTCCCTGCAATTGTAGCACTGAACATTGGTAGCTTCCTTCTTCCCTTTTCAATCACGAGCATGGTGGCCTTTTTCACCACATTTGTAACAGACGCCCATTCCATTCAAGCAAGTACCGGGGTGTTTCTTCCCACATTTACCGCAGGATGGATATTCAACCTTTCCTTTCTTCCCCTTATTTCCATTCCCAGATTGATGAGCAGGCCTCTTCTTCTCTTGCTTTGCTTTAATGTCATAAGACTTAGAGAATTCCTTTTCGGTCTTGATAGCACATGAGACAATGTCTTCGTACGACGAGAAGGATTGTGAGACTAATGCTCGACGGAGAAATGGTTTTAACCTATCAATGAAATGATCAATCATACTTCTTGGGTTACGTATATATTCTCTAGTATACCTTGCTAACCTTGTAACGTTAGCCTCATACTTTGTGACATTCTCATCCTCCTTTTGTCTCAGACTCAGAAATTGCCTTTCCATATATGCTCGATGCTCGTGAGGAAAGTATTTTTCTAAAAACACATCTTTGAACTCCCTCCATTCCATATTTGATACTTCATCATCTTCCTTCATGTTTTTAATCAATGACCACCATTGATTAGCATCTCCAGTGAGGCGGTAAACTGCCATGATAACTTTTTCCCTTTCACTGCTCCCCAAAGCCTGAAATATTTTCTCTAGGGAATTTATCCATTGCTCAGCTACTACGGGATTTGTACTCCCATTTAACATTGGTGGTGGTTGCCTCATGAATCGATCTAACATTGATCCTCCACGTTGTGGATCAGGGTGCTCCATACGGGTAAGGTTATTATTCATAACCTGAGTAAGTTGTCCCAGTATGGTGATTAGCTGATCGGCACCAGTGGCATCACCAGCTCCACTATAATTATCTTGAGCAGGAGGGAAATCCCTACATGGAGTGCGTGCATTGATACAGTTTCCATTTCTTCAACTAGGCGCCATTTCTAAACAATGGCATAAACTAGACCAGTTTATGAATCAAAATATATAATCCCATACTTATAAAACACTTAACATAAATTGAACTATTTATGGATATAATCCATAATCATAAAAATGTTTTCTTTGAGGAAGTATATACTCATAAAACCTTCATAATGATTTATAAAGAAAATGAGAGTTATCCTAAGCATATCCCCCGGGAGTGTCGTAACCAAGAGTGCAGCAAGGCCCGTTGTCGTGCACTAGTTCCCATTCGAGTCTAGCTCAAAGCGGTGTATTCGGGTTTTACCCCTTGGTACATCTGTACCAGAGCCGCCTCTACCTGCTCGTATCCAGACAGGGATGTATTGCTCGGAAAACTCACAAAATCTTTACAATACCAAAATTCTAGGAAGTTCTTCTATACTAATCCTCAACGTTCATCTTAGGATACTAATCCTCAAAGTTCATCTTAGGTCTATGTGCTCTAATCAGAGTTTATCTAAATCTAGCTTCCAAGGTTTGTAGTAAACTTCCTCTGATACCAACTGTAACGCCCCGACCCTAGTTACCCAGAGTCGGTGCATTATTACATAACATTAGCATGATCATAAGAAAGATCAAATCTCGAAAGACCGATTGGTTTAGTATCCTTGGAAACACTAGATATATTCATAAGTTTTACATTACATCATAAAGTGAAAAACTACTACAACAACATAATGTCTCCATAGTCCACACTATTATCCCCTCATAATATCCCTACAGGTCATTCATAACTTACTTCTTCACATCCTGGAAAAAATAAAACATAGAAAAGGGGTGAGCTCAAATTCCCAGTAAGGATAACAATATAGCGGAATATTAAAAAATAATCATAAACATTTAAGGCAATGCATTACTAAAACTATAGCCTTTTAAACTTGAACTTCAACATAGTATGGAAAAAGTAAAATGAAATAATGCCATTTACTTATTCACATGGATATTCTACTAGTCGAATAATCACATGCAATATCAATAACCACTTTCATAATGTTGGAATGCATAATTCTGAACTTTATTTTCTTTGTCAAGGCCTCGTCCCAAGACCTAGGGGCTATCTATAACCGGAACCCAACCCGGAGTGCCTCTAATAACCGGACACCAACCCGAAGTGCCTCTAATAACCGGACACCAACCCGGAGTTCCTCTAATAACTGGATAACAAACCGGAGTTCCTCTAATAACTGGAGACCAAACTAGAGGGCATACTTTTACCGGTCCCCAACCCGGAACATACTTGTCAAACACATTCATCTGAATGAAAGGTTCAAATATAACATAAACATTCGGATTAAAAATTACTTCTGAAATGTCAATACTTTAAAAAAAACCATGAGTGACATAAGAATAGATTATCCACAGTCAAACATATCACAAAACCTTCAATAAAATATGGTTGTTTTGTATCATAATAAATCAACTTCAAATAAGCTTAAAATCCATCAAAGGATGTTGACATAGATGAAATAAAAACTATTTTAGAGAAATATCTCTTTTTTTTAAATTATTTTAAAAGTAACATAATTATAAAATAATACATTCAATTTGAAATTATTCTTATAAGCTTGTAAGGGAATCTTTGACGATTTTATA
Source organism: Viscum album (assembly GCA_963277665.1). Taxonomy (NCBI): domain Eukaryota; kingdom Viridiplantae; phylum Streptophyta; class Magnoliopsida; order Santalales; family Viscaceae; genus Viscum; species Viscum album. The sequence continues at coordinate 1,073,475,695 of OY728164.1, forward strand.
ACAGCTGTAAATACCCGCACCCGCCGTACAAGTTAAAAAAAACATTCTTACCTTAAATTTGTCGAAAAGGATAAAAGTGCCTTGTTTGGAAAACAACGGAAAGATTCCTTTCGAAACACATAAGGGTATAAATGACATTAACCCATATTCTTGTAAATAGTAAAAATGCTTTGAAATACATTATCAAGAAATATGGATGTGGATGATAAAGAGATCCCAGTATATTATTACGTATAAACAACCTCGGATAATGAAGAGATTGTGAAATAACCCTTACCTTGTAATTTTCCATGGTTTTGGTAGGTTAACCTCCCGTATAATGGTGAAATAATTGTTATTAAATTATACAAGAATAATATATATTAATATGATATCATATATGATCTTTTAACATTGACTTATTAATAATATCTTTGAATTATCGTCGTTTCGGGTGTTAACTTACTCGTTTTCTTTTATATGTTTTGTTACATAAGCTATGTTTGTCATGGATAGGTTGTATATTTTTCATATACAGAATGATATCAAGTCCATAAACATCATTTTTAAATTATCAAATGATAATTATACTTTAATGGATATGATGGAGAATGAATCTCATCGCGTTCGTGGAGACGGTAGTCCGTACGTACGCTCGAGTGACCATATCATTGTTTTGATATTAAAATAATATATAAATGGATGGTATATCGTATATACAGAATCATTAACATGTTATATTTATTATTTACATGAGTTACACATCATTATTATACCAATCCAAATAATAATATATTGAATAACAATTACACCACGACATGGAGACGGTAAGCCGTACGTACGCACGTATGGTGACATGTTATTCAAAGGGTGGATAGAATACTGAATATGGTTGTACAATATTAATAATAACATCACATTATATATAATATACTGGATTTATTATTTTATAATGGTAATAATAAATAATGAAGAAGTGGAAGAAGAAAGGAACTTGAAAAGGGGTGGTGAAAACATTACCTCTTCTTCGGGTTCTTCCTTTTGATTTGATCAAAATGGCTCCATAGGTTGGCTTTATGATAAATCTAAGGCCTCTAGGTTGTAGTGAGGGATGATGGGAGAGTATTTGGACAGGGTTTGTCCGAACCAAATGGCTTTTAAGTTGTGAAAAAATGAGAAGGATGAGTGCCCTTTTATAATAGGGGTGAGGGGCTCCTTTAGAAAATCTAGAAACATTAATATATAATAAGTTCATATTCGGTTTCTAATAGCTCCAAAGTTGATTATAAAAATGTTAAGGTGGGGATGGGTCAAAAAAAAACTCAACCAATGGAATTTAGACAGGTTTGGTTACTTATATTAACCTTATCTTTAAGTATTAACTCTAAGTTAATTAGTTTCACTTTTACAATGTCTCTTTGTATTTTTATATAATATGTTTAATAAACTTACTATATACATAAAAGTGACCCCAAAGTGGTCCATTAATGATAAACCTATCATGATATATGTCTCTTGGCCGAACCTTAGATTTTTAATAATATAATATCAATTAATAATATAATATTCGTTTTAAGAACACTTTTATGTCAATCTTGACACTATTCAATAGTTGATTTTTGTGAAACTCACAACAGATTTATTACTTCGAAAAAAGTAAATTAAATCAATCCTAATATATCATATTATCCTAGAAAATTAGTTTAATTCATTAAAATTTTCATATTATATTTATTTGGGTATTTATAATATCAATTATTTTAATTTTTCACTATTATAGTAATTCATTCATTATCATTGTGTCATAAATAAATTAAATTATTTAATGTCTAAAAATTATAAATAAAATATCATTATGTATGAAATCATTTTAGATTTCTAATTAATATTTATAATCTAAAATCCAACATATATAACCCTATGTAAAAATTTTCTTTATAAAAGATATTTGCTTGTGTCATTTTTGTATTCATTTTAACTTAATTAAAATAAAGTGTCCCTATCACCTACAAGTTGCACCATGGGGTCCCAAAATCGACCCAAAGATGCCTATGGTCGAACATGTATCAACCAATAAGGATAGGACACGTTTTAGGGTAATTATTATTATTATAATATTATTTTTTAACCCTTTTTTACAGGATTTACCCTTAACCATGGTAAATAAAATATTTACCGCAGTAATTATTCAAAATGTCTAAAAATAAAAGTTACCTATTTACATAATTTGAACATCTTGATTTCAAATATGGAATCCATTTTTCTAAATTCAAAACACAGAAGTGGCATAAATTAATTTAAAATTAATTCCAGCTGTCAAAACAAAAAGTGTGTTTTTAAGAAATAATAACTATCAAAAGATTGACACTTGTTTATGTTCGGTTTAATTGTAAAATTATGTCCAATGACCAAATATTATATTAAATGGTAAAAATATATTATAAATATACTTTAAAACCACTCAAATTAATAATTTATCACTATTAATTATTTTTATTAAAAAAGTTGTTTTTAATTTAAATTTAGTAATTTTCACAATTCATCAAAATATGAAAGTTAGCCGAAAAGTACTAAAATTTCACCTTAGGCTAAATTCGATATTCCGAATCCAAAAATGAAGTCCATTTTAAAATATAAAAAATATATAATTTTAAAAAGTAGGTATTACTATTCATAACGGCTAGATTGATTGGTTATGGTGTGTTAGAACTCGGGGTTGCGTACAACACACGCTATCACATTATTCAAAGAGAATCGTACCGTAGAATCTTGGGGTTTTACAAATAAAATAGTAAATAAAACATTAGAAGAAAATATAAGTTATTTCCCACATTATTTTCATGGAATTTGATCCCAACATCTTCCACTTGTTGAATTTCGGTATAATAATAATTTCCACTATAGTATTCAAATGAAACCTTTTGAATCTCTTAATGGAAAAATGTGTAGGACTATAACGTGTTGGGATGAATTTTTTGAATGGAAAATATTGGTACCATAAATTATAAATGAGACAACAAAAAATATAATTGGGATTTAGAAACATCTCAATTATTCTTGGAGTTAACAAAAGATTTAGAAAGATAACCAAAGAAAGGACCTAGGATTTCATGTTGACGGTAATATTTTTCTCTCGATATCATCATAGAAAGGTTTTATAATATTTTTAAATTAGGGTAAAATATGTCCATGTAATACCGTACCATTTGAGAACCTATATCATGCTTGATGTAATGAACTAGCCTTGGTCAACCCGTAACGTGACTCGATATAGCTCATCATGCATACTATATGCATGAAAATCCTATAATAGTCAGTCACCACTGGGACTACCACATATACAAAATAAAAAAAGGATAATAAATACAACATGATCTATATCCAACTATAATACAAACCACACACTCTGTCTCCCCAAAGCTCGAGCTACACTATCATGATCCCAATACTCCACACAAGTGACCGTGCTCGATCAAGAAACATTATGGCTCGACCCAATCCATCATGAAACCTATGATTTAACATTAAATAAGTTCTCAAGCATGATTTCACAATGAGTTGAATGTACAAGGGGTGATAAATAAATTATATTAGGCCACCCCTAATGGTTGACCTATAATCTATTGTCATAACAAGTTCATGAACATGGGATATTCCCAATCTATCCCAAACAAATAATAGATGTAATAAATTAGAAAACTAAATAAAAAGGGGGGGAAACAAGACATAATCCAACCAAAATATTATATTTTGAAACACATGGTAAATCAACCCTTTCTATGACCCTTGCTAGAGGATTTATAACACGTTCCCACTCAGCCACATAAAAAACAAGCATTTCATTCAGATATACAGAGTAGCTCCTAGATGTATAAATTTAAGAGGAACAAATATGAGACTATAGAGAATAACCATAGCTTTAAACCTAAACAACAAACATCTAAAGGAAACGTGGAAACTAATAGAACAATCATAAATTGTAACAAAAACTACTCTCTACATGTTAGATATATTTCATGTCCAAAAATTCTTGTAGAGTGAATCAAGTTCCACCATATAGACCTGATATATACAACTTCTTATGAGATCCATACATATTTACCAGATGGATGAATTACCTTATAGGATCTATATATAATGTTGGGAGTGCAAGATAATCCACAAAATCGAAAACTACCCCATAGTAAGGGTGCATTACAATGACCTAGGATTTTCATACAAGGATATTACATCTGTTTATATTAGTATTAATTACATTACAAAAATGCATAACTGGAGAACATAATAGATTTGTGACAGGGGAAACATGGAACACACAATTCTATTCTGATAAAATATATTCAATGTCTCCCACAAATATCTTCCCATTTAGTATTACTACATAAAAACTTTCTTCATAACCTTTGGAATGGAAACATAAAAAAGCTGAGATTAGATGCCTAGTAATTGTAAAAATTGAATATATTAATTTATGATCTAAATTAATAGTAAGTTAATAATATGGGTATGTGATTATGAGAATAAATTAAATAAATTGATACCCAACCAATTATCGATCTGAATCACGATTCATTGAATAAAAAATTAACATTTCAATAACATGAATCATGAAAATTCATCATAAATAAATTATTATACATATTTCATATCATAAATCTGTTTGGAATTCCCATTTGTATATAAAAATATTTCATAGGTCCATGATAACTACCAAGACTCTCATATCAGACATTATCATCTTTTTCTCATAACAGATCAAACCCATCGACTTATTTCCCATCAAAAATCAAGCATATCAACTTGTTTCCCATAACTATATCAAGAGATATAATTTAGTACCCAATGCATTGGTGGGATATATTGGTCACAACCATCATATAATTAAAACTAAACATATTTGTTCTATAATACAATAATTCATTCACCATCTCGTAACCCATGTAAATAAGTGAGTTTCATAAACACTTCATCATAACATAACTCAAGGAAACTAAATAGGTTCTATAAATATAATTCCATAATAAACATAAATAATTTTCATTAATAATGTTATACATGGGTCATATCCCCAATAAATAATACATAAAATCAAAATATTTCATATAAGAAGGATTTTTTTTGAAAGATCCCTTCAAATAACTTTTTAGGGTAATATCTATTCCTTATGAAATCATTTTTTGAGCAACTCAGTTATAGAGGAAAAAATTTTCTTTTAAAATAACCTTGTAATCATGTAAAGCATAAAACAATTAAGGAAACTTGATGATTTAAAAACCGCTCATGTTGTACAAGATAAAAACATTCCTTCTGTATTTTATTGTAAAATCAAAAAAGAGCATTATTTTTAAAATGGAAGGAATATTATTTTATAAAGGTTTTATAAAAAGTAAAATATGGATAAAAATGGATTTAAAAATTAATTGTATAATATTAATATAATTTTTGAAATAATTTTTAGAAAACATGAACATGGAAGACAAATATTCCGCAACAAAAAATTTAACATAATCAATTTCGTATAATGATGAGAGTGTGAAATAAATTTTTACCAATTTATAATCCATTGAATCATATGAAAAAATAAATAAATAAAATTATATGAATTTATAAATATCATAATATTGTATAAGACTCATAAAATACATTCATGGGTAATATATACACCACAAATAAGAAACAAGTAGTGTATAAGGCATGTGTCCCATAGAAATAAAAGCGAGACCAGAATATATTACCTTATGTCATGAATTACTTCATATATGATGAAACCTTCTTTATAATAAATTTAAGTTTATTATATATATTCAAAATAACCATATTCATATATATAATACCATATATTATTTACTTATTACTTTATATTATTCATTAGTAACAATTCCATTTTAATGTTACGTTTCAGGTAATAACTGAGTTGTTTTTCTTACATGGCTTGACTTGTTATTCTTTGTACTCTTTTATGGATCAAGATTTAATACTATAAATAATGATAGAAATTATATTAATATCGAATATATTCATTATATATGTATTTTTATATATTGATAAATGTTATATGTCGAAAACCTAATACACAGTTCATGAAAATGGTAGGTCTTATGTACGCATGAACATTGTTTTCATTTTATTGTCAAGTTTAAAAAAAGGAAAATATATGATATATAATAATAATAGAGTAATTTTCTTTAAAATATACCATATATTTTTATTAATTCCATATTTACTACATTCCATGTAAACCGTGAATAAATCACATCTCTTCCTGAGGCGGTAGTCCATCGTATACACGAACAACATTATCGTATTCCCATTAAATGGAATGCACGAAGTCATGCGGGATATATAAATTAAATAATCATAATAAAATAAATATATATATTTATATAATATAAAATAAAAATACAAAATTATTCCCAATCATTCAAGGAAGAAATTGATGAACAAACAACATCAGTTCATGAGGAAGTAGTCTGACGCACACAGGAATGACGATTGAGTATCCCATTTGATGGAACTGTGTGAATTTTTAAGTAGAAAACCTAACATAAAAACATATAAGTATGTTTATGAAAAATATTTTATGATATTAACCTCAAATGAAAATAAAATAAAGGGTTCAATGAATAAATAAAACAAAAATGTTATATAATGAACATTACCACTTCTTATAGTATCTCCTTTTCGTAGGCACCAAAGGACTTTCTCAGATGGATTTATGAACAAATTAATGATTATATGATTAATTTATGGATTTTGGTAGGATATTTGGATACTTTTGACCAAATAAAATATGTTTTGATGTATGAATAAATGAGAAGATGATGTCCCCTTTTATAAATTAGGTGAGGAACACTTTCGGAATTTCACAAAAGACTAATTTTTATTAAATTCAATATAAATAAAAATACATAAAAAATGACATTGATTCAAATATAAGATATTAGATGGTTTTAATATCATTAAAAAAAATACTTTAACTATTTTTGGGGTAATTTTAAACCGTATCATCTTGATTAACCCTCAGTTAACCAATTCTAATTTTAATTTTGGTCACACCATCTCTAATATTAAAATTTTGTAATTTTTTACTTATAACGTTTCAATTGGAAAATAAATAGAAAATTTATTATAATTTCGACCATATATTACAACATTTGTCCTTATTATTATTATTCAAATTTTAACAAAATATTATTTTCATAAAATATTATTTGTGTCAATTTTTTCACTATTCATTTCATTATCTTTAATAAAATAAATAATGCAAGATAACTTCAAAAAATACATTAATTAAACAATAATATGTCATATTGACCATTTAATGTCATGTATAACATTAATTAATTCAAATTATATTGATTTTAATCTTTATAATATCATTTCATTATTTTTTTATTTACTGAATAATTACTCCATCCTCATAGAGAAATTTTTTAGATAATTATTTCTTATCTAAAAATTAAATTAAATATAAAATAATTATATAACCATTTTATAATTTATAATAATATTTATAGAAAATAATACATTCTATTTAACCCCATATTAAAAATATTAAACTTATTGAAAGTAATAGTGTGACATTTTTTCATTCTCTTTGATTTTAATAATATCTATGTCACTTTCATGGGAAATGGTACATTATATAATTAAATTTAGAACATTAGGTATTAATTCATCAATTAAATTAATTCACTAGATTTTTTCATAGTGTTTTGGTCATTTTTTAGTCCTTATCACTTTATTTTTATCCTAAATATCCCAATATACCCTTTACTATAGAAACAAAAACTAACAATGTGAAAATTCATATTGGGAAAAAAATAGAGATATTGAATTAATTTGAGCCTTATTATTCAATATATATAATCCATTTTTCAAAATTCAAAACACACAAGTGGATAAATTTAATTTAGAATTAATATCATATATTGGGCAAGAATGTGGATTTTTAAAGTGAAAATGATCAAAGGTTTACTATGTTTTTATGTCTAAATACAATAAAAAAACGATGACAATGGACTAAATTAGATTAATTAAAGAATAATTGAACTAAATTGACTTGAAAGTCAATACATAATATAATTTATCAATATATATATATATTTTAAATGATCTTTTCCAATTAAAATCTAGTATTTTGTCACCATTCATCAAAAATGAATTTTCATAAAAAAATACTAAAAATTCACCCTAAGATAATTTTGATATAAAAATTTCAAAAAATGAAATTATTTTGTCAAATAATATTTATAAAAGTTTCTAAATTTATTTTTAAAATAAGTACGCCATTAAAAAGTGATAAAAGTTCTTTTTAGAAAGAATATAATTTTTAACATAAAACTTCATTTTCTATATTATGTATAGAGAATACATAAGATGAATGTTAAAAATTATATTTAATAATAATATATATAATTATATCTCATTAATATAATATAAATAGAGTGTGTTTTTTATATTATTGGTATAAAACACACATGTGTTCACTTAAATAGTTTTTCAAAAGAGATTTCCTTTTATTTTCAAATTGATTTTACACATGTAAACAATAATTTAATAATCTAATTAATAATGCTCATGACCACAATTCTAATGGCTATGTTATAATTATAATGTTTTAAATATTACAATAGTGAAATGATGTTTCATATAAACTCAATACTTCATGTAACATAAGCTAATTCGTTGTTACATCTATTGAAAGACAACAAATAAATATTTTTTTAAAATATATTTCATAAAAATATCACGGTGTTACATTATACTCTCATTAAAATGAATTTCTACCTCTAAATTACTCTCGGTCTTCTAATTTTTAATACATGAAATTTACATTCATAAATACCCATATCATAAAAAGAAATACTAAAACATCATTTTAAAAAGGGAAAGTTAGAAACTTAATAGTCACACAAAGTAACTCATAAATAGGTTTACACATATGAGAATATAGGTGTAATGTGAAAACATGTACATTGAAGAAAAAACTAACTATCAATTTGCGATGAATAATCATAGATTACCTGCTCAATATAAGGTTAATAACTACAGAACCACAAAATAAATTGGCCTAGAAAAGGTCAATACAATCATCAAAAAAGATTATAATAGGATAAAATATTATTTCAAAATCCATTGGAAATATATACATACTTTATTTCATATCATAAGTACAATGTCACTCTGTTTTTTCCTTGATCAATTTCTACATAATTTTTTTACTCTAATAAATGATAACGTTGAAATTTTATTGCCCGAATTACTAGTGGATCCTAAGATCTATAATGGAATGATAAGTCATTCGTTCTTTCACTAGTAATCATCATAAAAAATCGTTTAAACATGTTATAATATATTAAAAAATATTCATATTACAAAAAAATATCTCTAAATCCTCTTTCATAGGTCAACATAATCCTCTTCATAATTGGTTATCCTTATAACCCTTTCAACATTCATAATTTATAAAAAATGTTTAATAAGTTTCTCAATATCAAATTACATTAATCCATGAAATAATTTTAATGTATCTCTTAATTATCGAAGACCTGACATGTGAATACCATTATCATGTATTCTCTTGAAATAGGGTAATATCAGGAATTACCAAAAAAATTATAGTCATGACATGCATTATTTAAATAATTAACTCTTTCCTTATACCATAAATCAAAAATTCGATAAACTAGATCCAGAAACCATCTTGAAATCATTTTACTAATCAGTAAGATGGTCATCAATGCTATCTCATTTATTTTATCACAATAAAACATCTATTTATCTTATTATCACAATACCATTCACATATTAAGGGTTATCCCTCCCTTAATCATTTTCCCCAAAAAAACCACCTCCACAATTTTTCATGGATACTAATAGAATTCAACATATGCTTTGAAATTATTAAGGAAAATCTACCATGAAAAAATACTTAGATGATTCATTATTCCATAATACAATAAGTCTACTTCTAAAAAATTATTCATGAATTCTAATACATAAACATTGAATCATCCCCAACTTCATTATTGTAATCCACATCACAAATAATGATCTCATGAGATTTCCCTTTTTATTTGGCCATAAATGGTTGGTGACATTGATCACCATCGTTATCACTTAGATTTGAAAAATGGTTAGCATAATTCCTATTTTATTCAAACATGAAACTCTAATGTATGGCCGCTGAATTTTTTGGAATCTTATTTCCCCCCTTCTCATAATATGGCATATTTATTACCATTCGACATTTAAGATCCTTATTTCCTACCTTGAAACATTTAAATCACCTGCAAATTTTATTTAAACACTTACCCTGTTGCTTATTCCCACATTTGAGGCATATAAATGGTTTTAATTTTTTCCACCATGTGATTAGTTCATGTTTTCATGAGTATCTATCTTTATTTTTTTATAAAAACCATGGGAGCTGTGGGTATCATTAATTTCAATTTATACCTTGAGTGACCATCAAATAATTTCTTCAGAGATACTGAATTATTTTATGGATAATTCCCTTCAGAGACATGGTTTTAATCCATTGAAAAATCAGTTAAACGTACTTTCAGGTTGGATGATAATACAAGAAGCATACTTTGAATGTATTATAAAATTTTACTCATAAGTACCAATAGATCATTAAATATTTATCTTTATCTTAGAGAAAAATATTTCTCTATTTTTGTATGAAGAATATACGGAATGTACATATTGAAAAATAAGTTCTTGAACTTGTCCCATTCCATGGAAACAGTTTCATCTATTTTAAACATATTATTGATAAGATTCCACCATTTATTCTCTTCACCATCCAAACGATAAATATAAAAAATGAATTTATCATGTTCTAAACATTGGAGAACCAAAAATATCATTTTAGTTGCACTGATCCATTTCACATCCACTAGTGGATTAGAATACCCACTAAAAGAAGGATGCATCATAATGGAATCAACAAAATTCTATTCTCTTCATTACGTATTTTGAATTACATAATTATTCATAGCTTGAGAATTTTTTATGATCATAGCACCAAGATTTTCCATTACAGCTCCAGTAACATTCAGGTTCTTAGGAGGACAATCATTTCATTTCCTATCACATTCATCATTATCGATGTTCCATCAGGTACCATCAATTGAATAAACAAGAAATAATAGTTCTACCAATACAAATCATAGTGGTAGAACCACATAATAAATGTAAATTACTTATAAAATTTCATATAATGACACCTTACATTTAGTCCTAGTGTATTCATGATCATTATGAAAACTATAGGATTCTAAACTATACGTAAACATATATGTAGGAATATTTATAAGGATTTCTCATACTAGTTTAAAAATGTAGACTAATCCATTTTTTATACCAACTGTAACAACCCAGGCATTTCAAACATGGATAGTACATATTTTTAGATGAATATTCAATAAAGTACATAAAGACATGCACAATAACTATAAATGTTTAACACCTTTTTAAAATTGGAATTCAAAAATACAGTCTGAAGGAAGATTATTAATGTTTCCCCGAAAGATCTTCAACATTATTACCCCTAATTAAAACCATTCTTCAAAACCAATGTAAATGAAACAAAATAAAATGATGATCTCAGATTTTTAGTAAGATTAAACATTGAAGTTGACTATTTATGATCTTATGAATGCATAATATAATAATATCAGTATGTGATAATGAGAAGAAATTATAATGTTACTTAAAGACCTAACATAGAGAACAATCATGAGTCATGTCATAAGACATTAACATTTCAAAATACTTACATAATGAAAATTCCTCAAAAATAAATTTGGAAAAATAATTTCTTGCCATAAATGTGTGTAGAATCACCCAAAGTATAGAACACTACTTCATTGATCAATGCTAACTACCAAGACTCTTGAATCTAGCCATATGACTTGTTTCTCATAATGGATCAAGAACATTGAGTTTTTTTCCCATCACATATTGGGCATATCGAACTTCCCCTAACTATATCCTAAGCTATAATTAATTTTTTAATTAATTAGAGTTAGATATAGGTATCATCCATAACATTATGAAAACTATAAATATGTGTGAAAAAGGACCATAAATCATTCACCAACTCATAACCTTGGTAAATAAAAGAGTTTCATAAACAATTCATCATAACATAACTCAAGTAAAAGATATAGTTTCCATAAATATAATGCTATCATAAATGTATACCATTTAGAGAAAGAATGGAATACGTGGGTCATATCCCTGTTAAATCATAAGTGACATCAAATAATTTTATATTAGTTTTAAAATGATTTTAGAAACATCACTTGAAATAATTCATGAGGAAAACATCCTTTTCTTTTTGTAATTATTTTATAAGAGCCACACAATAATAAAAGAAAAAAATTATTTTAAAATAACCTTGTAATATTTTAAAATAATCTTCAAATCATTAAGAAGTTATGATGGTGGAAATTATTCTCATTTTGTATAAGTTAAAAAACATTCCTTATGTATTTTGTTGGAAAAATCATAAATATCCTTGTTTAGAAAATGAAAAAAAATCAAACCATTTTATAAAAAGTCATGTTCATAGGAGAATAGTAAAAACCCTTTTTGATTTTTTTTTGAAAACATGGAAATGGATGATAATTATTCCTCAATGGAAAAATTAACATAAAAAATCTCAAATAATGATGAAATTGTGAAATAAACCTTTACTACATTATAATCAGCCGAATCGTATGGACCATGAAATAAATAAAATTATGTGGAAAAGAAAATACAATAATATTTAGGCTATGACTTATAAAATATATTCATGGTCAGTATATACACCACATAATAGAATCAAATAATTTATAAGCCATGAGTCCCATAGAAATAATTGTGAGCCAAATATCCCTTACCTTAATTCTTGAATTCATTCATATATATTAAAACCTCAAATATAATAAATATAAATTTATTATACATCTTTCATAGAACCATGTTCATATATATCATAACATTAATTAATAACTTATGGATTTATATTACTCATTTATCGACAATTCCATGTTAATGTTTTGTTTTAGGTAATAACCACTTTGTTTTTCAAATTTTTTTTGATATGTTATTCTTGGTACTCTTACATATATCAAAATTTCAAACAATCTGAAATTATAATCATTATATAAAAATCATATAAAATCATTATATATTTATTTTTATTGATTCATAAAAGTTATAGGTAGAAAAATGAATACATCATTCATAGAGACGTTAGGCAGTACCTATAAATGAACAATACTTCCATTGTCTTGTCAGATTTTAAAAAAAGAAAATTATATGATATATTATAATTAGAGAATAATTTCTATGTCATATATGTCATATATATTTATTTAAACCATCTTTAATTCATTACATTTAAAGTGTGAATGAATCACATCACATCATGAGGCGGTAGTATATTGTACAGATGAATTACGTGATAGTATTCCCACAAAATAATATATATGAAGGTATGTGTGATATAAAAATTTGATAACCAAAATAGAATCATAAAAAAATATCATATATAAACTATAAATACATTATTATTAAAAATATTTAATTGTTTCAATGGAAGATTAAATAACATCAGTTCATGAGGAAACGTTTCACCATTCACACGAACGAAGATTATGTATCCCGTTTGATGGAAGTGTGTGAATTTTTTTGTCATACACTTAACATAAAAGTATATTATTATATTTCTGATACTGTGGTGATTATGTAAACATGAAATTAAAAAAATCAAGGTTTTTAAATAATAAATAAAATTTAAATATTCATTGATTGACAATACCACTTCTCTAGGTATATCCTTTTTATTTTCACCAAATGACTTACTTGGTTGGGTTTATGTGAAAAAGTAGGGTTCTAAGATGAATAAAGGAAAGTTGGGATGATATTTGGATAGGATTTTACTGATGTTAATAGGTATTTAAGTGTTAATAAAAGATATGAATATGTGCCTTTTTATAATTGAGGGGATGGGAACTATTGGAATTTCCCAAAAGATTAATTTAAAATAAATTCAATCCCAATACAATTACATCCAAAATTACTCTTATTTGAAGATAATATATTTTAAGGTTGTAATATAATAAAATAATATATTTTATCTATTTATTGTGACATTTTAAACCATATCATTATGATTAATTCTTTAGTTAACCTATTTTAATTTTTACTATTGAAAAACATTTTATATTATTAAAAGGATGTGATTTTTTACTTATAAAGTGTTAATTAGACCATAAATGGAAATTTATTATATTTCAGACTACATCTCAATATAGAAAGATAACTTTAAATAAATCATTGAACATACCCCTTATATGAAATATTCACCTATAAAATTCATGGAGGACCTCAATTAATTTAAATTATATTACCTTTAATACTTATAATATCATTTAATTTATTTTTTCATTAATTGAATAATTACTACATAATCATTTAGTAATTAGTTTTTCTCTATGAATTAAAATAAATTCCCATTATTTAAATAATTCTATTATATTTCATAAAAATATTTATAGTTGACAATATCATCTATTTAACCCCATATTAAAAATATAACAATTATTAAAAGTAATAGTGTGACAATTTTTCACTCTCATTTATTTTAATAATATCCAAGTCATTTTTATGTAAAATTTTCCATTAAATAATAAATTATTTTGTCTTTAGTGTTAAAAGTAAAATGAATTTCATCCAATAAATTTTTACCAATTGTTATTGTCATTTTTTAGTACTTACCACCTTATTTTCATCCTAAATTTCATTATTTAGCCATTACTATGGTAATTTCCTTTACCAATGTTTCTATTCATATTTGGAAAAAAATAAAAGGGACCTATTTAATAAATTTGGACCATATAATTTAAAATAAAAATTACATTATTTAAAATTAAAAACACATAAGTGGGTAAAATTATTTTAAAATTAATCTCATAGACGGGGAGATAAAGTGTGTTTTTAAACTAAAAATGTTTAAATATTCATAATGTTATATATATAAATTAAATATAAAAATGATTACAATGACAAAAATTGGATTATTGGATATATAATTGAATTATTTTTTATATTTAAACCAATTAAAAATATATTTTAACTTTATATATTTTATATATGAAAATTAAACAATCAATTAAAATCAACTATTTATCACTATTCATTATAAAATGAAATTTCTTAGAAAAATAAAAAAATTAACCCTAGGATTATTCTGATATTGATATCTCAAAAAATTGGTTTATTTTTTCAAATAATATTTTGAAAGTGATAAAATTTAGTTTTAAAAAATTTGAACCATTAAAAGGTGATAACGAGCCTGTACCCAAGTGGTAGAGGCTCTAACGTGGCATCCAAAAGACCCTGGATAAAATCCAGGTTGGGAAGGAATTCTTGAGTATTATAGCAGCACTATAGCATAGTATTATTATAGTATTATAGAACCATTGACACTATAGCGATGGAGGGTATTTCAGCAGGGATTGTAGCGGTTGTGGTACTATATCAGCCTGGGTACTGTAGATGAACTATTCACCAAAGGGGCATTTGGGCCAAAAAAATGGGCTTAGGGGGTTTTTATTCAGGCCAATTGGTCTTTGGCCTTGGGATATGTAATGGGTCTTCCTCCATTGTTCAATGTAATGCATATCCCTCTACCTAGTTAGAAAGAGCTCGTTTCTTTTGTAATAATAATGAGGCTTCGGCCCCAACCTTCAAAAAGAAGTTCACCATTAAAAGGTGATAAAACTATTTTTCAGAAAAATTATCGTTTTAAAGCAAAAAACTAAATTTATTTTTTATATCATGTTTATAAAACACATATGATGAATTATAAACATTAGATTGAATATATTATATGTATATTTCATTAATATAATCTAAAAAGAGTGATTTGTTTATTTTATTGGTATAAAACACACTTGGTCACAATTAAAAATATTTTTAGAAAGATATTTCCTTTTTCAGATTTTTTATATGTCTAAACCATAATTTCATAATTCAGGTAATCCTATTCTTACTCACCATTCTTGTTAATAAGAAAACTAGGTCGACCCTGAACCAGTCACCCAAGACGATCTGCAGAAAGGCCCAAGAGGTGTTCCTGGTCCTCCTAGGCTGGTGAAAAGCTTCATGGAATAAAAAGAGAACAATTGGTAATGATATCTCCCAATGAAGACAAATAAAGAAACAGAAAAGTAATATCAAAATAATGTAAATAAATGACATGAAAAAAAGAATGACCAACAACAACACACTAACTTGACCACAACCAATAATCTACATGACCTTGAGACTCACTCTCTAATCTAAAACCAATTATCACCCATGATGAACAATATTGAGTCGAACATACAAAAAAACTAAAAACAATAAAAGACTACATGCATGAGTAGTAAAACTCAGTAGGTGTTCCCAAAAATCTATTCCCAAAGCACAATAATTAAATAAAGAAATTTACTAATATCAAGATTGAAGTACATTAAATTAAATATGGTATTTCCCACACACTATCATTTCTAATGAAAGTAACAATCCATTTTTCTTTTCAATTTTAAAAAAAATTATGGTTTGAAGGAATATAGAAAATTAAATTTTAAAAACATTTTCATAAATGATTTAAAATCCAATTTTTTTTTGTTAAAAATGAGTAAAATCGTACGCAACAGACAACACACAACAAGGGAAATGGTACAGTAGCACACATGGGCCTTTAACCATACTAAACACCACAATCATCAGCCACCTACAAATAAGAGAAAAAGAAAGCATGGGTTGAACCTAAGAGCCCATGAACAATAGCTAATGTACAATACATGTGACACATCCTAATGGAATTCCTACTATCGATGATGTCATAATACCAAAATGATATGTATTGCCCTACCTGGCCTAACCGAGGGGCCAAATCCCCTAGAACAGAAAGGTTCGAACTAAGGGCCACTAGCCAGGGCGTAATATAAACTACCGCACCAACTATTCATAGAAAATTCACGTACTATACCAGGTTCCCATGATGAGTACTAAATGATAATAGAGGTGATTCAATAATGTCAATAAAGTTACCAATCACATTTCACGAACATTATACACAACAACTCACTCAATCGACACACACAAAAAGATCACCCACAAGTCACTCCAAAAGAGTTTTCAAAATAATTTATTTTATTAATGTTCCAAACGGGCCTCAACCAACCATTAAACACCAACCCATTTTCTGATGAGCCAACACACACCACTTTGAAATCCAAAATCCACATAGACACCCATTTATGAAAACAAAATCATCATTTTATAAACATTTTTAGACAACTCATGCCCAAAGAGGAAAATAATCTCTTTGACAACAAATATTTATTCTAAAGCTAATTATTTAATATTATTTACAATTTATATAAAACCAATGAAACATAAATAAATTAATAAATTATAAATACAATGGAAAGTGCAGTGGAGTACCTACCTCAAATCATAGTTTCTACATGATAACGTGACACGCCTCGTAGAGGTTCACAAGAATACACAAGAAAATGACTTCAGAATCATGGAATTAACCTACCAACACATTACAACAATCAAAAAATAGATAAAACATAGAAAAATTGACATAATATAACCCAAAATAATGAACAATGCTTAACCTACCACAACCCCAATGCAGGGGAAACAACACAAAACCAAATTTCTCGCCTTCGGTGACATCCATTTTTCGGACGCCCAATTGGGAATAAGGCGTGTAGCTAGTCGTGTGAATGAAAGTGGAACATGAGATGATGAAACTTTTCGTTATGCCCTGGAAGTATAGAGAAGTGTTGTAGGGTGTCATAAAAGTGTCTGACATGGGGCTGCATAGCTGGGAAGGGTATGCAATATGTTGGAGGGCATGCGAAGGGTCAGAGGGAACACTACTGGAGGACGAGAAATCAGTGGGAACTGGTAGGAGGGATCACAATGGAAGGACTTGTGATAGATAGTAGGAATGTGCTGCTTGGGGGTTGGAGCTAGTTAGAGAGAAAGAGACCACCAAATGGTACCAAAAGGAGGGAACGTGGTGGCCGGAGTCATGCCAGCAGGGAGGGTGTGACCAGTTGGAGGGTGCGCAGCTAGGAGGGAGTTTTAGCACTTGTAGGTTGGATAGAGGAGAGAGTGGATGAGAAAAGGAAGGGGTTTGGGGTATCATGGCCGGTTAGGAGGACTAAGGGAGGGATGCTGACTGAAGGGGGTGGTGGATGGACTGTGGGTGCCGGGTGGGAGGTGTAGGTGGTGGTCTACTAAGGCCGGGAGTGGAGGGTCGCAGGCTCGTAAGGCTAGGAGAAGAGGTAAGTAGTCAGATGTTGACGACAGGAGGGCGAAGGTAGTATATGGGGAGAGGGAGATGATAAATAGATAGGGTGTGATAGGGTTAGGGAAAAAAGGAAAGAAGAAAGAAAAAATAGAAAACTAAGTACAAGAAAACAGAAATCAAATAATATAAATTAAAATAATCGAAAATAATAATAATAACTAAAATCTATAGTAATCAAAATATTAGTGAATATTATGATACAAATAATATTAATTAGAACATATTTAATAAAAACAATGATTATTACAATTATATTAATATTAATAGAGACAAAATTCAATAATAATGTTGATTTTTAATTATAGTATTTATAAAGATAACAATAGTCATAATGTAAAAACAATTTTGAAATTCTTAATATTAACATTTATTGACATTCATAGCACCCGTAATAATTATAATAAAAATAAATCACATTAATAATAATGTGAATATTTTATTTATTAACAGACGTTGTCCTTGTTTTGTTTTCTCAATTTCCTCAATCCATTCTATTTATTTGAATACTGCAACTATGCGTCCCATGCACGGGTCCTCAGGTAGACCGCATGGTCTTCATACTATGCATGACCGGTGTGCCTGGTGCCATCACGCCCAGAAAACTAGTTCTTTAATAAAAACATCAAAAAAATTAAACATGGACTCCCCCTAAAAATCAACCAAACAGGAACCAAGGGGAAAGTCAAACCTAGGTGTGACAATTGCCCCACCACAATGCTTTCTACCCCCCCCCCGAAAACCATAAAAAGTCAGAACACCAACCGAAACTGCAACTCCTTTATAGTTCATGGAGATTACAAATGAACAAGAACTAAGAGATCAGAAAACAACACCAATGAGAAAAAGGTTGAAAAATGAACTGAGGTGACCAAGACTGACTCCCCACTAAGTGTCACCTTTCCCCAAAAGCTTAAACACCCCTAGTTGATGTGTCCAAAAGACAAGGAACATTCATGACTCTCAAACCATCAATAAGATACTTTCACCTTAAACATCAATAAATGGAACTCACCCATTTTACAAAAACAACCAAGAAAAAACAAACCACCTTTGGAGATAACATTTACAACCTTTCTCCAAAAAAACCATTGGGAACCCACACGTCCCCACACTCTCTTAGTAGAAATATGTAGAATTAGGTTTCTTTGTACAAGACGACCCACCACTAAACTCATTCCTAGAATGAAACTATGATACATACATGGGGTTTCCTGAATAGACTCCCCACCATAAGGATTAGGTTAACACTGGATCACTTTATTGGTAACTCAACAAGACCCCATGTGGGTCTTCACACAATAAGAATTGATGAGATTAACCGAACATAAAGACTTTCCACACTGAATGAAAACCCCCACCATGAGGGGGATAAGGGAACGCCCCAACTGAATGAGCATCAAAACTAATGTCATCATTATACCAACAACTTCACACTCTCATAGAAACAAAAACCATGCCACACTAATGATAGATATTAAACCAAGGTCTTTTTACACCACTGGGTTTCTCCTAAGTACATTCCAACTTCACTCTAGAACCTATGGCTGGAACTCAAATGACTGATGCATCTCCTACCTCACAGTCAGGGATTAGAAATTTCCAAACATAACACACAAAGAAGAATTTCACCAAACACATTTCCATTTAAATAATAGTTTCAAAGTGGTTTGATAATAACCATTCTTACAACTGAAGGAAAAGAAACACCATAGAATGCTACAAAAGATGACCATTTTTACAACTGGAAAAAAGAAACATCACAAATGTCATGAGACATGGATATTGCATCCAAGAAACATTACAAACCGAAAACCCAAAAGGATCCCAAGCATCACCCTACTCCTACAAATGGAATGAGGTGACCTTGTTGAGCAAGGTTTGGCATCAATGTACATCTTGGAAACACCTCGGAAGAATCACTGCAAGTGACCTAGACACCCATAGTTGTAGAGGGTTATTCGAACACTCAGGCACACCATATTTTTGTAAACCTCCTTTCCATATTGATGACATATCACAAAATTGTTCTCCAAAGAAGATGACTTCTGGTCTGATGGACACTTAATTCCCCTACCGGTACCACCGGCATTAGGACGCTTCCCATTCTTCCAATCGTATCATGAGTTGGACACCATATTAGGGGTTCCTTTAGCTTATCCAAAATCATGATATGAACCCAATGTAGAAACATCTCAAATGGCCCTTAGTAGCCTCCAAAAGATCCTCGATCAACAACACATGAAAAAGAGGATCAAAATTCACAATCTCACTAATAGTGAAAATCAAAATGGTATTCATGACCACCTAAAAATAATGAGAACATAAAACAGGATTCCTTAACACAATCCAAAACAAAACATGTCATCCGGTCATTATTAATAGGTGAATACTACAACCACATGATAAGAATTTATCCTAAAATGGTATCCTTAGCAGTCCCCTAGACTCATCATAGAACATCAATAGAATCTTAACCTAAACCCCATTCAAATGCATCAATCGACCGAAAATGCTCTGACATTTATGGTCCCCAAACTCAATTACTAAACCCCAATTGATCGTACCTTGAGAAATCGATCATGATACATGGGTAAAAGACAATATATCCTCAAAGATAATACTTGATCCAACAATTCATTGTCTATCCAAAATAACCTTAAGAAATAATGGTTGGAATCCAAAAGCTAATCCAACTATTGAGATCACAACCCTAAACCAGGACTCCATGATCATTACTTAAACCATTGGGGGATTTTGAAAAAAAACCTCAAGAAATCACCATTCTAAAATCTTACAATAAAAAACACCATCATGGAAGACATTAAACAGTAATGGTATTCCATCATTGTGATCTACATGAATAAAAACTCAGAAAGGACTACTTACAAGTCCATTCAAAACATTATGGTGAAAATGTGAATAATATACCAAGGCTATAAAAGTACACAATGTACAATACATGGTCATAGTGTGTAACCCAAAAGGTCTTCCCTCACCATGTTCCAAAAGACACTTGGCATGTACCCTACTAATGTATATGGAGTGTTGGCCTGATAAATGGCATGAACCCCATGTGGTTACCAAGCTATGTACCCCTGCCCCACTGAGTATGTAAAAAGACTGAGTACATGACATGTACATCGAGTACATATAATGTGCCCTCATATGGTGTCCCTACCCTTGTACCTAACCATATACACCACCTAGTCATGTACGCCTACATGGCATGTACCCCACATGGGGACATCCCATGTACCCTGCATGGTCATGTACCCCCACATGGGTTGTCTTTCCAAGTACTTGGACAGACCCCAGTAGCCCACAAAAAAGCAGTTAACCCTAATTTATATAGGATGTAGTCTCTATAGACTCAAATTAAATGAACATAAATTACACATAATGTTTTCTCTCTAAACATCACACCATGTACACGAGTTTTCTGGAAGGGATATACCCCACAATAAGATCTAAAACACCTGATTTCCCTGCAATACCAATAGATCGGCCTACTAAGGGTCCCCAATAACACATTAAAGGAATTAAACCCTAAAATTGATTAAAATTTTGGGTATTTTAAAATAAGATTTAAAATTGGTCTAACTAGAGGAAGAAACTGCCAATGCCTCTGTCTGGTCTATGTTTCATTGTTTTCGCATGATGATCCAACCTGATCTGAGCTTCATGGTCATACCTAATCATCTCCCTAAAGCATTATTCTCCCCCAATACCTTTCTCAGCCAAGATAAAACCACATGGGGGGATTCATATGAAATAATCAAAATGATATGGTGAAAAATAAAAGGGTAAATGAAAAAAGATAGAAAAAGAAAAAATAAAAAGAATTGAAAAGGGGCATATGCCTAACCCTAATGCTAAACACATGGTTATGACTCACCTAAGAAAAACCCCAAATTAAAAACTCAAAGGAAGTGATGAAATCTCAATATTATCCTCTATTTAAATGATAATATTGAAAAAACATGGTTGAATAAATTATCATTTAATAAATTAAATATTAAATAGTGCACAAATGTTCAAACATCCCATATTTGTTCCAAATATCTATCCTAGGATAAAAATCATATTTCATGACCAATGGTGTGGTAAAAATTAATAATCCAAGATCATATTATAGGTAAAATTACCTTTCTCCCCTAAAAATCTCCAAGGACCAAAATGGTTCAAATTTCCCTGGATTTTCTCAAACATTGATGATATAGGTTGTCAAAACATCTCTACTAAAAATGTTTTTTCCATTGAGGATACTCGGTAGAGATCCAAAAATCATTATCTGACCAAAGAAATAGCACATCCAAGGATATAATAACCTTACAATTACTATCCTAATACAATCCATAATTCTATCCCAACATATGAGGCATTAAATATTGACCAATTTCATGATCCCCACTATAGGGGTATCCTTATCATCTCCACACTCCCCAAAAATGAATCACATGACCCATGCTATATCCATCACTAAATTAATTGGATAGACATGAAAAAACATCCCACACAATAGAAAAAAGACTCACACTCATTTGGATTATGCCACAACAAGACTAGGATAATGTACATAACAGAATAGACCATGATCCTCACAATAGTCAGTTCCAACAAAATGAAGAAGCATCAACACTCCACTTCAACATCGAGGAATATACCTAGTGTCATGTGTAACCACACAAACACTCTCCACTAATGAATCAATCCAAAACCACAAGCCTCTTACCATGTTTTCATTGCATTAACCAAAGCACAACCAAAATAAGAAGGGTTAGGGGTCCATCCAAAACTAACCTCTCAAGCTGTCCAAAAGATAGAGAGCACTCTAAGAACTCCACTTCTCAAACACAAATAATCATCATGCCTAATCACACCCTGGTGATAGAAGACCTAAATTACCAAAAAATGGATGGAAAATCATGACCACCTAGTAAATCAGTGATAACAAGAACAAGAGCCCCAATGTATGACTTGATAGACATCACATGATATGAAATACGCCCTTATAAGGAACAAAAACCATGTAATTTTGGGGAACCATTATTTTAGGGAAACTCAAGAATAATACTAAATCCCTTTGGCATACATAACCTCATTTAGCAACCCAAAAGGCACTGATATCCAAATTCTGACCCACATGGTTCTCCATGAATCACTCATTGAAGGGACTACAACTCCACCGTTGATGGACTTCTCTACCAATAATCCACTTGTCCTGTCATTAGATGTAAATAAATTTTAAAAAAACATAGATAAGATGAGATCATGTGAATACTATATGCCTATAATGATTCATAAACCCTAGCCTCTTAAGCATGTTTTAAGAACCAACAGATTGAATAATCCATAAATCTAAAAGATCATGTACATCACGCTATGTGAAATCAATTAACCATAAATACCAAATCCCAAAGAAGCAATCACATTCCCTACAGACATGTAATTCCTATTGGAAAATGTTTTTATAATGATCCAATATGATAAACATTAAAATATCCAACACATTACTAGAAAACATTTCTCCCAAAACCCAAAATAAAAAAACCAAAAAAATCATTGAATACCATTTTTTAATGAACCTATCCTGGTTGACCTGAAACGTCACTTGATTTGGCTCATCAGAAGGCCTCAAGCATGCCTCCTCGAATGAAAGAGGCTTCTGACCAACAATTTGGGACTAATAAATGTTACGAGGAAGATATAACCTCTAATCATAGTTTAATAATAGTAAAAATGACCAAATTATATACACAAGGGACCAACATCACAGTATTAAAAATAAATAAGCTAAAACATGGTCATGCTATAAAAAATTTATGAAACATGCAATCATATATACTTTTGTCATACATGACATAAAATAGTTGGTCTCCAACTCTTCCAACCACATATATAAAACAAACAATAAGTAAATACAACCAGATCTACTAAAAATTAAAATCTAAACTACATTCCCGACATCCATGATACTCAAGATACACTATCCAGATCATGATAATCCACATGAATAACCCACTCATTCAAGAAATAGTGGGCCTCAAAACCATCCCCATGAAGTCTATCCTCCAACCCAAAAGAATACATTAAGTCTTTATGCACACCGAGGTGCATGTATAGGTGGTGATAAATCAATATCAGTAGTCCAAAATTAATGGTAGACCAATAATATACTTTTATAATAGGTTCATGCACATTTGATATGACCCGGCTAACTAAAACTAACTTCAGCTGGCATAAAAGAATCAAATTCATAAAATGGGGATAAAATAAAAAATAATGAATTCAACCAATGGGTTCTAGACTGACACCTGTGGTTAATATACCCCTACATTAGAGCATGCAAGAGGATTTATATCACATAGTCCACCTAGCCAACCAACTGCCGGCATGTTCTCTATATCTACAAAAGTGCTCCGAGAAGTCTAAAGAAATATCTATGAATTTTTAACCCTAGGGTGTTATCATAGGCATCCACATGAACAAAGAACATCTACAAAGAAGTAGGAATCTAATGACATGATTGGAAATGATGTAAGATAATCCCATCCACATTATAGAGATGTGGAATGTATTGAAAGTAATACAGAACCATTCAGGATACATCACATGGCCCCAAAAAATACACTACCCTATGGGTTCCATCCACTTTGTCTCTATAGATGCACTTCTAAATGGGATCTGTGAACACGATATAGAGAAAAAAACTCCATGAAAACAAAACTGCCCCAAGCTTGGGAGAACCCAAAATTTAAGGGTAGTTCCCTAATCTAGATTATCCATTAGCTCCCTAAAATCATCTACCCACATCCAGTCAAAAATAGAAGAGATAACTAGATCAACACTAAAGGGAAACATCCTATCCAAGGTAACCCAATTGATTTTTCCTAAAACCATAGTCTTGATTGAAAATTACCTCGAATGACACGGAAAATGGACAGCTGAATGTTGTACGCTCCAACCTCAAACCCAACTTCAAAATAACTAAACTAGAAATGATGATCCACTCTTAGGAAATGACTAAAAAGTCTTTAATCATCATCTAGATCTTAGTATCCAATGAATATCCACAATTGACTCTCATCGAATTTCATTAGGGTCAGACCAGACTC
The DNA here is from genome assembly GCA_963277665.1 of Viscum album. NCBI lineage: Eukaryota > Viridiplantae > Streptophyta > Magnoliopsida > Santalales > Viscaceae > Viscum > Viscum album. Next base: position 1,073,501,174 of record OY728164.1, read on the forward strand.
AGGGATCCCATAGTCCCTACAGCCATAACAAAAAGTTACATCCACCATGTGACAACACTAATACACCCATGATCCTGAGCCACACACATGGAAACAACCTCAAATGGAAAATTTTTTCCGGAAATTGTAGAATACCCTATATGGGATTCCTCTAGATCATCCAAAATAATGGGGCGCGCCTAGTGCTGAAACATCCCAAAGGGCCCTCAATGGTATACTACTTATCCTTGATAAACAACCCTCACAAAGGGGAATCCAAAATCACAAGCCCACCCATAGAGTAATTCAAAATGGTCCATATAACCACCTGAAAATTAGGAGACCCACCACAAGGGTTCCTTTAAAAAAATCCAATGAAAAAAATTCCATATGGAAATTATCAAAATCCAACTATGGAAACCATTGATAACTTGATCTGAAACTACCCAACATGGGAATCCTCAAGAGTGTTTTATACTCATATCATAATCACAATGGAATCCAGACATAACCAAAATACAATTCTGTCAATCTATCCTAAAGGATACAATAGATTTTCTCACCAAATCGATGATCTATACCTCAAAATCTGTAAACTTGAGAAACCTATCCTAACATGTTGGAGAAAACCAAAAACTCTTCATTGAAACTACATGATATTTGATTCCAATATCATTCCCAATGAATCTTGATCAACAATGTATAAAATCCACAATCATGGACAACAAACAAACTCACAACCCCCACTTGGGCCTCATTGTTCACAACCCAAACCGCTAGAGGATTCTGAAACCAAACCTCATGAAATCCTCCTTCCAAACACTCACATTCCAAAAAACCATTCTAACAGACTCAAAATTCAAAAAGTAATCCACCATCAAGATTTGCGAATAAAAGTTCTCCAAATTCACTACTCACAAGTCAAATCTTGACATAAGGGAAAAAACAGGGAAAATAGACCAAAGTAGGAAACGTACAAGATGTGAAACATGAGTACATGGAATGTAATCCCAAATATCTTCTCTGGAATTAGTTGGTGAGTAAATTAAGATATACTTTCCAAACGTACATAGCATTTCAGCACTATTACTGATGTGTAGCCCCACTTAGGCACTAACCCATGCACCGTATCCCCCCTTTGCGTGTACTTCAAGTACATGGAGTTCTCCCCCCACATGGTGTCCCCACCCATATACCTGGCCATGGGCACCACCAAGGAATGTATTCTTACATGATGTGAACCTCGCATAGGGATTGGATATGTACCCTACAAGGTCAGGTACCCCCATATGGGGTGTCTAGATGAGTGATTAGCCGCCCCTAGAAGACCAATACATGGGATATACCCCCATGTACAAGGAATTTAGTCCTGAAATACTCATCTTCACCAAATAGTAAGAATAAATGACATGTTTTCTTTGATCTAAACAACATGTACATGGGTTTTCCCGAATGAAAATTCACTATAACAACCTGAAACACTAGATTTACCCACAAAACGCACGAATCGACCCACTCGAGGGTCACTAACAACACATGAAAGGCATTAAAACATAAAAATACTAAAATATAGGGAAATTCATTACAAAAATTAAACAATTCTTACCTATGGTTGGAAACCACATATACATTAGTTCAATCTTTGATCTATAGTAAGAGAACAATGACCCAAAACAAACTGAGATTTGTGGTTGTGCATCCTCTTCTACCTATACCTCTCTTCTCTCCCTCTCCCTCTATCATCTACGTGACATCCATAGGCAAATATCAATATAAGTTAAAAGAAAACGGGGCAAGTGAAAATTAGATGGAAAAAATAAAAAAGGAATAAATATAAAAAATAAAAAGAAAATAAAAGAGGATGAGGCCCAAAGCTAATGTCTGATTCCAGGGTATTCCCTATATAACCCCCCCATTACAAATTCGAAGGCTAAAATATAATCACAATAAAAATATCCAATTAAAATATAGTATCGAATGTACACACAATTTTTTTAAATATTTAATTAATTTAATATTAAATATTTTTTGAAAGTTCAAATGGATTATATTTTTAACAAAATTCTTTCCTAGGGTAAAAAACGTATTCTCAGAATAAAAATGTGGTCAAAAAAATTATATGACATCATCCTGAAGGTAAAATTACCATTTACCCTTAAAACACTCTTAGGAACACAATATATTGAATTTCCCTAAATTTCACGAGTTGTGACGATGTGGGTTGTCACATTTGAGAAATTTCATTTGAATTAAATATACCTATAAATATTTCCAAGATCTATGATGTCTTCCACATGTCTCTATTAAGAATAATTATGTTTGAACCAACAAATATACAAGATATTTATAGGGTTTAATTGGAACCTGACATGTCATATGAAGAAGAACCAATCAATATTCTTGATATAAGTGAACAATTAATGAGGAATAAGACACATGACTTCTGAGAGTATTGTAGAGAAATAAAATTACTTAAGAATCTATATGAATACCTTAATTAGTGATGATGAAAAAATAAGCCCATTTTATTATGTCAAAAGTAAAATTTTTAGGACACATTTCTTAAGAGGGGTGGGAGAGAATGTACTGTCCTGAAAATTTATTCTATGATAAATAAAATAATTTTTTTTATATTTGAAATTTTTTTAATTTCAAAAAATGGGTGTACACAGAAATACAATTAGAAAAATCATATAACATTTTATTTAATAATACATTTAATATATCTAATATTAATACAAAGATACAAAAATAAATGAACAGTGATGACACAATGGTATACTCCACATGATAGAACTCTTCAAGGATGAATACAGATTCTATAAAAACTATTAAAATAAAAATAAATAATAGGAATTTAATTAGAATTTTCAATGTAATTGTAAAAACCTTTTGGAATTAAGTAGTAAATTTTAATGTTTGGTGATATATATAGAATATAATTTGAAATGTTACAATTATTAAATGACTCTTAAATTACTCTTTCATGATCTTTATCCAATATGGCCCTTTGTAAATTTTACCATTAGTAATGTATTATTTATTGTCTGACCATTAGGAATAATTTATATAAAGGGAAATGATAAGGGTTAATTTAATGAATACGGAAGAAATGATGGCCACAAGTAGTAGGATCATTCATTTTAATGTCTACTTATTAGAATAATAGAGGAAGGTAACATCACTATGATTAACCCTTGACCAACCCCAAACATAGGTTCAATCAGTAAAGATCGAGTGGAATCAACTACATGAGAAGTTCAGGTTTGTGGAGATCACCACTTGGTTAACGTAAGAAAAGACATCACATGAAACTACCACCATAACACTCTATAACCTTATCGAATATGTTCTAGTAATAATTGGTTATCTATCTAGAAAATTTTATAATAAAAGTTTTTTTTACTTGTTAGAAACGAAATATTTATTTATTACATTCTTTTTTCATTTTTATTTTATTTATAAAATACACATGGATATTAATTGAATTTGATGAATAGATTTTTGAATACAATTAAAAAATAATATTATTTTCAAAACAATTATACACTTTTATAATTATTGAATAATAAATTTAATTTATTTTCATTAATTAGTCTTATAAAATAATATTTATTTAGATATATATGATAAGATAATTTTATAATGACCTAATAACTTTTTATATGTGTTTGGAAATAGACTATGTCCTAAAAAGTTTTATTTTTTAATAAATATATACATTTTATATAAATGTCAATATAATAATATATAGTGAATTATTTTGATAAAATAATAATTATAGTTTAATTTATCACATTGATGGTGATTTTTTAAATAATTTATTTTATAAGTGAATAGTAAAAATATATTTTTTTGTTTTCAATAATTTTTATGACTTAATATATACATATAAATGATTTAATTATTCATCAAATAGAATCCATGACAAAAAACTATGTTATATTTTTATTATTCGTTATTATATAATAAAATATATTTCTAAACCTATAATTGAATTTCAAAAGTCTAAAATGAATATAATTATTTTAAAAACATAATTTGAGAAAAATGCAGTTTTCCATGTTGAATGTAATATTAAAAAAAGAATTAAAATTATAAGCGATTAAAATCTAATATAACATGGATTAAATGTAAAAATCCTAGATAAAAACCCATGGTTATGCCAATGGTTTTTCATTTTCCTAAAAATAGAATTCCAAGACCTATATTTATATATTATTAAACAATTCTTCCTCTTTTCCTATAAATACCCACTAATTCATCTATTAGTCTCCAATAAAAATTTCTTAATCACAAAATTCTTCTTATTTACCATCTTGAAATTCCTTCAATAGTGTCTCCAAGGATGTATGTATTACTTCCCTATGATTTAGAAAGTTAAAATCCAGGGTAAGGTAACTTTCCCTATTTTCTTTTCCACTCAAGTACCTATTATAGGAAATGTCTTGTAAATGTTGAATAAATTTTTATTAATAAAATTTGATTATAAAATTTCTTCCAAAATAGTTTTTGATCAATGATAGACCATCATTCCATCTCATTATACACTTTTCTTTAATACACATTATATACCTGTCATTTTTTCAAATTCATTATATGAATTTTTATCTTTTACATGAAATACTCTTATATTGTGAATACCCAAACCACTTCATTATCCATGGGAATCCACCTATATGTAAAAAAATCATTGATTGGGGATTCCCATGTATTAAAACCTTATTTCAATTTTTTGGTTTAATTATGATATAAATATCATGTCTTTAAGAACATCTTAATATAATGAATTTTCCATGTAACCCATTCATTATTTAAGATAGGTTCTTAATGAAAGGGTTTCTTGTGAAATATGTGGAACACATGAATTTATACATGTGGATGGTGTGCCTAGAGAAATCAATAATTAATTGGTTAAATAATTAATCAATATAGATTACATGTTTTAAAATACCATGATGAATAACTATAGTAATTATGATTTATGTCACTTTTTGATAAAACATATTGATATGATTATTAATGTCTTATATTTAGTATCCATATTTCAATGTTATGCTTTATGATTATTTTATTGTGATATGCCTCATGTTGTTATGGTTATTCTCTACTATTATGTCCCATGATCACTAGAGTTTTCCCCTCGTTATTCCTTTACCAAGATTTATGATCACCGCTATATTTTAATTTATATCCCCATGATATTAAATGCAGTAAAAGTAACCAAGGATAAATCTAAATAAAAATCCTTTAAATTGTATTAAAAGAAAATTTATTTTTATATTCATTAAATTCCTAATTTCTAAGTAACTAAACCTGAAAATTTCTATCATGTTATTAAATTTTATGCCATCTAATGAATGTTTTATGTATTAAAAAGGTGATATGCAATATTTTTTTATTTTTTACTAGAAAAAAATAGTTTTATAGAGTTAGGGGTTTTCTCCTCTACCACCTATTCCTTATATATATTTATATAATTTTTTGTTACCAATTATTTTATTGAAAAAATTATCCATAATTAATAAAAATAGAATAACTTATTGGTACTTCAAATCAATCAATTAATTCCATTATTTTATTATCATTTTAAACACAACATAATGCAATTTATATTAATGTAGATTTAAATTATGAACTCTTCTATGTTGGTTCAGCTTTTATATTATGCATTACAACATTATATTTCCTATGGTACCTATTAATATTAATCAGATAATCATATTTTTCTTTAAGGATTGATCAAAATTTATTTAACCTATCCAAATAATAGTTTTCATATTTATATTGATAAGGATAATAATAAACAAGAGGTACCTATTCTATTTAATATATAAAGCACATGTTTTATTTATGAGTTTTTTTACCAATATCTGAATCAAAATTGGATTAATTACTATATTCCTATAAATCACTCCATGAAGTTTCAATATCATTACTACCCTTATTTTGATAACCATATTTCATAAATAATTTTTCTTTACAATTTATTATATTTCTAATGATAACTGTTAGGTTTGATATGTCCTAAATTATTTTATTTTATTTATATGACTTATTTTGAGTTTCCATTAAACATTTACTTAATTATTTAAGGATTTAAAAAATTAAATTATGTTATTATAAAACATTTAATTTTTTGGGGAAAACTAATTATGTTCACCATCTAATTATATGATTAATTATTATTATTAATGGGATGATTTAGAAAATATTTTTTATTTTATTTTCCTTTCATCCCTTGAGGTAGAGACTTTCAAGACTGTACTCCCCTTCCAGATCAACTTGGGATTATTAAATTTCATTTTTATCACTTCCACATACATCATTAGAGTCTCAATCAGTTATTTTATTTTAAAATTATTTATTGGTGTATATTTTATGTTTACAGTAGATATTCCACTTCATTTGGGAGGTAATACCGTGAGAACATATAGTTCTTGGATTCATTTCGGAATACGATTTCCCAAAGTAGAAACATCATTAAGAAAGTTTTAAATTATTATATTAATTTGTATTATAATGAAACTATTTCGTATTATGAAGGTGTAAAACATGAGTTTAGAAGTATTATGACATAGATATATGGAATTATTAGTATTTTTATATGCAACCATGATAGTTTCTCAAATTTTATTAGATGTATGGCATTATGAAACTCTATTGAGTTCATCAGGTCCTAATTATCATCTGATATCATTCATGGACTTAAAATTTAAATAATAATCATCTTCTTAAGCAGCATAATATAGTCTGTGTTCATCAATAATATTTTTTTTCCATTTAACATCTTTTAGATTAAATTTTGGACAAGGAGTTTTCAAATATCATTTTGGACATCCAACAGCTATATCTATCTCCATTAAAATATGGAACACTTCCCATATTCATTCCATCATTCATGTTAAGTATTTTAGAAACTAGATAGATGAACTTTAAACATAAAAATTTAAAGGTTGTGAACTCAAAATACAATTGCTTTGATACTAATTGTTCGCTCAATAGGAGTTTCAGAATGACTCAAGAGGGGGGTTTAAATTGAGTTGTTAAAATTATATCAAATATAAAACCGGCCCCTTGAGAAGATAAATGAATTTTTCCTTAAATTATTATCATATAATAATAATAATAATAAAATATAGTAAAAATAATAGTACTTAAGATGTGTTCAGTGTTCTGGGGAATATAAATCCCCTAGTTCATTCCACTTATAGTCTAATCCATGAGATTGGTATATTTTTACTAGATTAACCCATTTTCCAAGGTATTCATTACTGAGTGAGAGTATCTATCACTTCATACATGGCATAAGATATTTTAACTATGATCTCCCTTTATAATACCTATCCATAATGACTACAAATTTAGTAAGTGGACTGATTACTTTGAATCAAATAAAATGAAACAGAAAGTATCGGCAACATTGATGCACAATTTCATGCTATAACACCACATCCTGAATCACTAGTTTCATATTAGAGTTCCACATAACCTCATGCATGATTACTAATATAAAAGAGGTTTTAGACATGTTATTGGAGACAAATGAATGTCTTGGGGAAACAATTCCATCAGTATCAGAGACAAATCATATATACAATGCATGTGATAACCATAGGTATTGAAAAGTAATGGAAAAAAATAAATCACTAGAATAGAAAAATACACAAATGAATCAACCCATACAATAATTGTATGGTATATTAGTCACATGATCCAAATGATTAACAAGGCTCCCCATAATAGGTGGATCATGTATGAGATAAAAGTATCTAAGAAAAAACAACAGCTAACATCTATTCCCAAAGTCTATCTAGTAACACTGTCACCCTCCTACTAATCCTACTCGACCACCCACCAAATGTCCATTTCCATTAACTAGATCCCTAATCATAAAATATTTAAATTCATTGAGATTCTTGGTTATGTTGTGGGTATGACACCTAGTAGGACACCACAAACATGTCCTTAATCATAAGTTCTTTAGATATACTAGTTAATTCTATGAAATTAAATAATGCATATAAGAATCATGTATATTAAACAAGTACAACATATATGATATTTCTTTACATACCTTATCAACCTAATTTTTCTACATACTTGAAGGAATTTTAATAATCTTCTTGATATATCCCATATTGACATGATATACAAAAATCATCTTTTACATATCTTACTAAATGGGATAGCCTATGTACATGACGACCAATGTATAAAACACCCTATTCAGGGGGATAGTCCACATGGATCAACCAATCTGTCAACTGAATAAGGAAGGGGAACGTCCCATGAAATATATACAAAATATGACATATCAAACATCACATCATATCAATCATGAGTCATATCCATGTAAAACCTCATGTGATAAAACATTAACAAAATAAAATTTGAGGCTACCCACACAAACCTCATGTGATAAACATGAGGCATGGGTATCCTGGTCTATGAACACACACCAAAAAATCATTCCAAAAACCCATATAAATATTGTTTAATGGAAAGGGAGACCTAAATTATGTGAAATAATGTTTTTATGACAAGAGTCACCATCCATGTCCAATTACAGTACTCTGAATAATAGAACCAAACCTGATCTAAAACTATTTAGAACTCTAAGATCATGGTCGAAGGGATTATTTGACAAACCATATATTTATTATACATTATTTGATGATATGTTACATAAAATCACACTTTTTAAAACTATGAATAATGATACTCTTAGTGTATTTAGAAGAATAATTTCATATCACATTAACTTTATTCAAGGATACAACAACATTACTGAAAAAATTCTCAACATTATTCTTAAATTATATTGATTTTAAAACTAAATTGGATAACTTGTGGAGATACATAAGAAAATAGAGAGCTATAAAATCCATTATGGGAATAAAAATATAATTCAATAGGGTAATGAAATAAATGTGATCCCAAAAGCATAAAAATGTTATATAATAAGTGAGAATAATAATCATGAACAATAATGCATGGTATAACATGATATCATAAATGAACCATGAGAATGGGGAATCTTAAAAAGGGGTATCATGTGCATAAGTCAAGGTTAACCACCAAGAAACAATACCATGGTATGCTTAAGATAACATCCCATGAATATAATATAGAATCTAATGAGATAAAAAAATTACCTAATGTATAGGATCACTTTTTGGGTGCACCCATCAAAATCATATCATATATATGAATATCTGTTCAACATTAATCATATAATATAAGATCATATTTTATAAAATTTAATCCCATGAATATATATTTCTGGTTACATACATGTAATAACCAAATAAAATAATTGTAGGTACATATAGTTTAATGACCATTGGTGAAAATGGGTATGGAAATTCACTTCAGAACCATTTGGCTTGAAAAGACATAGTGAAATTTCGACAACATAAATATAGTACATACAGATTCACAAAATGTTTCAATGATAGAGAAAGAGGTATATCAACATTTTTAAATAAAAATGAAAATATGGGCATGTGGGAAAACATATCCAATCATTATTAATTGTACATCAAAAGGAATAAAGTAAATAAAGTTCATAAATAGAGAGGAGATGGAGAGGATCACTTACCTTGAGAGGGTGTCTCCAAAAGATTGGGCGGAAATTAATAAGATCTTGAGGTAACCATTAGATGGATAAAGAGAGGAAATAAAAGATTAAGGATGTTCTTAAATGTTTTTTAGTGAACATAAATGGCTACTTGGGTTGGTTTATATAGGAAAAGAGAAGAGATTATTCTTTATTTCCCAAACATAGGTTTTTGGCCTTATAAAATAATTTAATCAAAACCAAAAAATATCAGTGTCTTTTCATTGATTTATACCATATAATTTTTTTTACTATTTTATAATTATATGAACCAGGAATAGTAAAATAACACTATTGGTGATGTGGATGTGAGTCATGTTTACACTTAACTGAATTTGAAACCTTAAACTACAATAGAGGGTTTGGAAGATTCATTATGGATTTATAAAATTAATAAAATGTCCTCAAAGAAATATTATGTTAAAGTGGAGATAATTATTTGCTCATGGATACTTTTAATGACACATAATATGTCACTTTTAGGTCATTATGATGTCATAATTTACACTATATATACAATATTTAGTTTTTAGCAAAAAATTAGACTATATCTGAAAATCCTTAATAATTAAAAATTGAATAATTTAGATGTGATAAATCCAAAAAAACTATTTATTTTATCCAAATAATATATAAATATGAGAATCTATATTTTTAAATAAAAATCCCTGCTTGTTGAAAAAATAATGGGTTTTTTACAATAATTGTTTCTTGACCCTTATAAAATGTATTTTTGACTTCATCAAATTATAATATAATCTATGATTAAAATTTATGATTTAATAATATTATTTGATTGATATATCATCTATTTTTAGAATCCCTGATTTTTTAAAAGAAATGTATTAATTGAAATACCTTATTACCCAAAAATAATATCCATGTTTTGTTATATTAAAATATTATTTTTATTAAACTCGTTATTTAATTATTTATAAGTTAAAATAAATAAATAATAAATATAATCATAATTTCATAGAAAATAAAATATAAATATTTATTAATTAGGGTTTAGATACATATCCCTTTATTACACCAACAAACACCCTACGAGTAAGGGGTGTGATAATAATATTATCTTGGGGTGGTTCGACAAACATTGTTTGATCCCCGGTCTCGATGAGATTGAAAGTATCCTATAAATAGTTTCTATAATTCATTAGTTTTTGAATAGATTCATGGTATTTTTCAAGGTAAAATCCCAGAGATGATACCACCCTGGGAATCTATGATAAATGGGCTTCATAAGGAAGAATCCTACTGGATGAGCCAATTACTTCTTTTTTCCTTGTCAAATGTATTTTCCATAACCCTTAATATATAATAATAATATAATCTCTATTAAATTGATACATTAACAATGTTTATATTTCTTAATGGTATTTTATATCTGATTTGACATATAACGCTCCAAAAATACCAATGTTGTGTATGTGTTTTCAATAACCACATAACAAAAATAAGGTATTTAATTTAATCATAATGGGAAAATAATTTATAAATTTTTGGGTCATTAAAATATTATCCCCTCCATAAATTACACCATATAAATATTGGTTTTTTACAATAAAATAGACACGGGTACTTTTGATTCATCTCCTCTTCCAGTTCTCAATTCCCTTCCCCAGACTTGCGGTTCCCCCACAACACTTTGACTAAGTGAGTTGTCTTGTTTCATTAAACATTTTAAATATTATCCAATATCTTCACAAAATTCTCCCTATGTGGGGATTAAAATCATCTAATGGTACTACCTATGGATTTATTACATCTATGGGGTCATGTATGTACTTTCTAAATATATATACATTGATCACATCATGTAATTAATATAGGTTAGGTGTGATTGATATTTAATATTCCACCACTCTAATGTGATGAAGCATCTAAAAGGGCCATATATATCATAGAATAAGATTTTCCGTCTCCTTAGACCCCATGAATTTATTCCACGATGATATATAAAGGAATTGATTATCATCAAACTCAAAATCTAGGTCTCATCAATAATTTTATGTGTAGATTTTTATTGGATTTGTGTGGATTTCATATGATACTAAATGGTTTGAACATTCTATGTCTTATCATGGATAAAATATGTTATCATCAGATCACACTCTATAAGTTCATCCCAATATGTCAAATTCTGATAACTATTCCAATACATAGCCTCAAAAGGTTCCATTTGATATCTCAAATGAATACTGTTGTTATATGATGAATCTAAGAGGAAGGTGTTAATCCAAAAATCCTTGTAAATCCATTAAACATGATATTAGTATATCTTTTATGATTTTAATGGTCATTTAAAACTAATTATCTATCATATGGTGATAAGATGTGATGAATCTCCATTCTATACTAAATTATTTATAAACGAATCTCCAATACATTAAGGTAAACCTTAGATATCAATTTAAAACATAAGATATTAGAACTCCATGAAGTCTTACCACTTCTATTATATATATCATGATGTGTTGGTCAAGAGAGCATCAATAACTTTAGGTGCCTTGCAGAGTCCTATGATGAAATACTTGGTTATGTTATCATATTTCCATACAGGTATGGGTAAAGGTTGCATCATACTCTTAGACATCAATCATTTATCCTTGAATTTCTATCATAACAAGAATTGATATAAAAACACCCAAATATTTATCTTCATGTTATCCAACCAGAAATTTTGCTTCAATTATATTTAATTATTAGTTTTTCCTGGATGAATGTAGAGGTATGATCTATCCACTTCATCAAAAACATCCCTCTTTAGTTCTAGATTTTATGGGAAACATATCTAATTTCAATACTTTATAACTCCATATTCAGTATAGTTGAACTATATAATTTACACCACCTTATTCTATAGAAACATATAATCATTTAGTACCTTCTTGATCTTATAGAGAATTGATGGTTGAGTATATAGTAGAGAAATTTAAGATTAATATTCTTTTATTATTCCCATATCCATCCTTTACATGTCCAGGAATATTAGATCCCTTTCAAACACTATTATGGATAGAATTATATTATCATATCTACTAACATCATATACTACATTATTTTATTTCACCAAATGGTATTAGATTGATCAATCATCATTATTGATTAGACGTAACAATATCTATTGGTTCATATCAATCTAATTTTGTGTAAATATATGATAGAGGTTTTTATGATCCACATATATATGCCACACTTCTACCCATAAAGATAATTCCATAAAATAAGTAACATGAATTTAACTACAACTAATTCTATATAATGTGTTTGGTAGTATTTCTCATATATATTTGATCCATGAAAGTGATACACTACAACTTTATCATTTTTCACAAGCACAAAACCCATGACCTTTTTAGATGAATCAATTTAGATCACAAATTCTTCCCATTTTTGTGGGTAATGTGAGAATAAGGCAGTTATTAGCCACTTCATTATATATTGAAATCCTTTCTCACATTCTAAATTTTAGAAAAACATCATTCTTTTTTTATTTACCTTGGATATATGCCTTTAAAATTATGATAAGTTTCTCAAAATTTGATGATGGTACCTAGAAAATCAAAGTAAACTATGGATTTACGTCAAAGTGGATGGAATTTTTCACTCTTAAATTGTCTCGATTTTTGAAGGATCTAAATATATCCCTTTACTGATGATGATATTCCCTTGGAAAGTTACTTATATTACTATAAATGACATTTAATATACATTTAATATATATTTTCATGCCGCTAGGTCCTCGGTATAGTATTCAAATAATCCTCATGTTCCACCTTAATTTTTATGTGAATAATAATATCATCAAAAAATGGTTTGTAATATTATAAGGTAATACCTATATACTCTATTCCTCATAACCGTGAATATTTATAGGGAATTTATGAGTCCTAATGGAATCACTATGAACTCATATTGCCCATACATTTAATGAAATCAGTCCTATGGATATCCTCCTTCTTTACCTTTACATGATAATATCGTAACCAAAGATATATCGTAGAGAAATACTAGGATACTCATTCCTGATCAAATATTACATCAATACATGGTCATGGAAACATTTTCCTTATCATGATCTAGTTTATCTCTCAGTGACCAATGAAAAGGTGCATTCACCGACCCTTCTTCTTGATGAAGATAAATGGTGCACCCAAAGTGATTCCCTTTGGTGTATAAAACATTTATGTAGAATATAATATAGTTTCTTCTTCAAATTATTGATTTTAATAATGTCCATTCTCTATGGAGTCTTATATATTTTCAATGAACTTGGTATAATGTCTAATTAAAATTCCACGTCTCACTTAGGAGGAAGACCTGAAAATTCTTTTGGAAATGCATCAACATATTACTTCAGAATGTGAGTACATTTATGGATGATATTTTCATTACTATAAATCATTTGATAAGGATTTGATATCTTATAGGTAAAAAATATACTCCCTATCGATGTGGGTACCAAAAAAGATTTATTCTCCTCCTAACACTTGTATAAAATAGGAGGGTGATTCACAATATAGAGGTAAATATACTTATCTCAGAAATTTATGTTGGATATATATAAGGAATGTCAATATATGCCTAGAATATAATATAATTACACTAAATGAAGTATGAAAATATTCTATCTCATGTTCCTCCACCATATGTGGATAGGGGAGGTGTTATATACATGGGACGAAACAATTCCCACATTTTCCATTTTCATTGATTGTTTCACTTCCATGATTTTTGAAGGCATTTGAATAGTTATAATAAACTTGTGAGATATATATTATTGAATAAATTTAGAATAAAAAATTCTGTTCACTATTCTATAATTAATTACTAGAATACCTATCACTACATCATTATTGGGATCAACCTATGTGGTTTTTATGGAATATTCCCTCCCTTACTACGTTGGAGGTTGTTAGTGATGATTGTCTTCGACATCCTTTGGCTTAGAGAGGGTTTTCACATAGTGTACATATTCCATATAGTTAAAATATTAGAAAAACGACAAGGGTTTAGCATAGAATTATTCTCTTGCATAATAATGGTGGGTTTCTCCCATCAATAATTGAAATCTAGGTAACCATTGTTTCCCCAAATAAATCATTTCATCATTCCCATAAGGCAATTTATATGGTGCCTCTTCCCATAGTTTTGATAAGTGAGATGATGGGATTTATATTCACAATTATATTTCTCTATTTCACTAATACAACCAAACTCCATTTTGCACTTCATATCTCTATGAGACTATTTATATTCATTGGTCTCCATTTCAACCTTGAGGGAATATTGGATAATTTCCTCATAAATTTCAATGTATTGAATTTAAAATTATTTTAAATAAAATTGTATTTATTCCACAAAATATGAAGTCAAAAATACATTCATGGGTAACAATAAATATGGAGGCATATCATTAAATTCTTTGATAGTTTTCCCCATACAACCGGATAGGTTCATCATAATATATATTGGGGACAAATAAGTCCCTCTCTATTTTCATTTTAATAGAGTGAGGAAAATATTTATCAATTTTTTTCAAAATTAATTCCACACCACTACTCTAATATCCTTATTGGGATTCATATTCCTAAAAAAAATATACTAATGATTATTTTCTCCTTCTATATGATAAATATTTAGTATTACCTTCTATTTATTATGGCATTGAAAGACAATGATAATATTTTTAGCAGAGAAGATCCATTATTCCACTATTATGAGATCATAATATCCACTTCAATTTAGTGTCATTTTTTCACATGAAGGTCTCAATTGAAACATTATATTTCTTATGTGTACTTATTAGTTCCTCATGATTCATGTTTCAGTTCAAAACATGTTTCAGTTGAGAAATTATTATCTTGATGTTTGTGAATCTTTCTCTCAACGGGTTGTGAATCTCATTTGGGAAGTCATCACATTTCAAATAAAATTTCTTATTGACTAAGTTACTCATATTTCTGGCCATTGATAAGGATAACCGAAAAATTATTGATGTTGTTTTTTAAATTACTATTTACATAAAGGGAAATGTTAAACGTTAAAGTGATAAATCCTAAATTCCCAATTTTTCATAAACAAAATAATTTATAGAATATAATATAATTCATACATTATCAATTTCATAACATAAAATATTTTATACATATATTGTTCCCTAAATTGTGGTTCATAATTATATTGTGAATTTACTAAATAATACCACATGAGGGTGTCAAAACTGGTGTGCAACAATGCCTCTTTTCATTGACCATCCCTCAATCAGGATTAGATCGATATGGTGTTTTGGGATTATTACACTTAGGTACATATTTGTCAGAGCCACAACCACTTGTAGTATCTAGAAAGAGATTTATATTCTTAGAAACTACTTAATATATAATTTTTTTAAAAACATTATGTTTGTTTTTACCATGTTTAGTATTATCCCTAAGGATTTTACTAAAGTTTTCTATTCATAATCCAAAAAATAACCAGTCTTTACGATGATAATTACTATAAAAACCCTTATCTTTAATACACATTAATTAATGATTTATTACACACAAAAAATTAGTACAACCCACAATATCAATGATACTAGTGTCTTTAGGAGATTTGGTATATTACACACCAACATGATACATAGATACTTCAAAATTATGGAAAACATCCTTCACATTCTTATTAAATCCCTTAGATTTTAAAACAGCATGGGATAACTTGGGGACATAAATATGAAAGAGGTGAGACATAAATCCATGTAATGGAATTAAAAAATCATAGAAAAAGTTAAATCAATTCCTGTGGGCCAATAGGAATAATAATGTAACTTAAGATGTGAGAATCATAATCATGAACAATGAGAACTGGTAGAACATGAAAGTATAATGACAACAATTGAATGTGGAAACAACATAAAACATGGAATCATTAAAATAATTTAATCTTAAACACTAAGATATTATAAAAATTTCCAATTTGATAACCTCCTGTAAACATTACATTGAATCTCATAAGATTAAAACATTTCGCAATTAATTGGAGAATATTATGGGCACACCCATCATAATAAAATTATGTATGTGCATAAGTGTTCCACATATATAATATTAAATAATAACATATTTAAGAAAATTTAATCACACGATTAAATATTGCGGGTTGTATAAATTTAATTACCCAATAAATTATGTTTAGGTACATATATGTGAATATCCTTATGTGCAAATGGGTATGATAATTCACATCACAATCGTTTGGCATGAAAAATCACAATGATAATTCAAAAACATAAGAGAAGTAATTAATGAAAAATAAAATGGTTGAATGAGAGAGAAATGGGTCTAAAATAATTTAAAAATCAAAATTAAAATCTTATATATATGGAAAAACATGTCCCAATATTACTAATTGGAAATAAAAAGTCATAAAGTAAAGAATGTTCTTGAATAAAGAGAAAATTGAGAGGACCCCTTTCCTTGAGAGGGCATTTCCAAAAGCTTGGGATTAGCTTCTTGAGATATTTAGTGAACCTTTAGAGGTATATAGAGAGAGAGGGTTATATTAAGGACGTAATAAAATGTTTTATTAAAAAAATGGGATTTTAGGAGGGTTTATAAAGGAAATGGGAGAAGAGTTATTTATTATTTTGGAAACATAGGTTCTGGACTCTATATAATAAAATAATCAAAACAACAAAACCATCATTTATTTTTCCCATTATTTTTTCCCAATAAGGGTTATTTTCACAATTTTATATGTCCATTAATAGAGAAAATTAAAATAATACATTTTCTTATGTGTAAGTGAGATGGGATTACAAATAATTGATGTTAAAACCTTATAATATAATAATGATTTGGGAGGATTCATAAGGGGTTTATAAAATAAGTTAAATAAACATTATGAAAACTTATATTAAAGTGGAAACATATATTTGGAGTCTAATACCTTTTAAGACATATATTACATCACATTTGGTACATTATTATATCATAATAAAGATGATATATTTATTCTGTATTAAACTTTTACCTAAAAATTAGACTCTCTCAGAATATTATAAAAAATTTATTGTTGGATAATTTCAACATGATTAATTTAAAATGATAATTATTTTATATAAAAAATCTAAATATGGTAAATTTTATATTTAAATCAAAATCCCCATTTATTTAAGGAATAATAGTTTTCTTGACAATAATAGGATTCTTAACATTATAAACAATATTGTTGACTTTATAAAATTAAATTACAAATTATAATTAATAAATTTTATTTAATAATAATATTTTATTAAAATATATTTTATTTTTAAAATTATTTGATTATAATAAAACAATGTCTTAATTGTAATTGCTTATTACCCAAAAATACAATTTGTTTTTTGTCGTTTTAAAATCTAATTTATATCAAACTTATTATTTAATATTTTATAAAGTAAAATAAATGTGGAATAAATATAGTCCTTATTTACTATAAAATAAAATATGAATATTTATACTATTAGGGTCGAGATACATTGCCCATTATGACACCACTGAACACTCTAAGGGTAATGTGTGCAACAATAATATTTTCTTAGGGTGGTTCAACAAACATGGTTTGGGTCACGATCCCGATGAGAGTGAAATTTTCCCATTAATGGTTTTCATCATGATTAAGTTGATGAATATTGTCTTGGTCTTATTCAATGGAAAATCCCATAGATTATTTGACCCTCATAATAATGTATAAACAAGCTTAATAGTGTAAGATTATACTGGTCCGGGTTATCACATCCTTTGTTAATGTAAATTGGATTTTTCATAACAATTAATAAATATTAATCATTAGATCGCTATTAAATTGATATATTATCAATGATAATGATTTTTAACACTATTTGTAAATATTCTAAAACTTATAACTATCCAAAATGACAAATGTAGTTCATGTTTCTTCCTTAACCACATAAAATAAATAAGGAATTTAATTTAATAACATATAGAAATTCTTTTTTAAAATATTGGGTCATTAACAAATTCAAAGAAAAAAGGTAGGAAAATATCACATATACATAAGAAGATCTACTACAAAAAATGGAATTGATCCAAACAATGCACTGATGACAGATGTATTAATCAGGATTCCAACTCTATCAATGATAAAAAAATTCCCTTTTAAGAGTGTGCTAGAACCCTTAGATTCGGTCTTGACAAGAAGGAAATAATTTTCATTGACTAAGTAGAAGGGGAGGGAATTCATTTTGGTAAATATATAACTTACTGGATATGGAACATGGGATCAATAATCTGTTCGGTCATCAAAGGGAGGATAAAATAAGAGAAGAGAGATACGAAAATCACTGAAGAGATATATTAGGATGATGATGGTGATAATAGTACAGGGAGGATGAGAAAAATGGAGAAGGTTCAAAATTTTGATAAAACAAAACATTACCGAACTGAATATATTGGGACTCAAATGGGGCCATCAGCTAGCCAGTGGTATCTTTAGTCTTATAATAGAACTTAAAATCTCAACTTGCTAGAAAATATAGATGCTATAGGTTTTCATTCTACATTAAGTCTATCCGCCTACAACCTTTTTTTCCTTCATCCTGAACACATCTAATCTACCTCAAATCACATTAAAACAAATTCAAAAGGCATTTAAAATCTGAAATAGGTATAACTAAAATAGTGTTAATAAAATTATCCGATACTTACTACTTCTCATCCTCTAGAAGTGTCTCTATAGGTCTAATCGAATAGCTCATTCAACTGCGCATGAAAGTCTATCTCCTATTCTCATGTCTCTTTTTGAACACTCCCATGAAACCATTAAACCATAACAAGAAGGATGGTCTTCCCTCACATCACCATCATTCTTCAGTCAATAATCCAAATGGATAAATCTATGAAATATGCATCCAGTTCCAACTCAATATCCTCATAGATTATTAGTTTCACAGAATCTAGTTTATACCTCTAATTATGAGACACATGGAACACATTATGCTTCAGTTGAAATCATGGTTGAGTTCCCAACTAATATACCACCATCATAATGAGTTTTATGATCTGAAATGTTCTAAACTACCATGATGAAAATTACCCATACATCCTGAAATTCATATGTCCCTACTGATGGAATACCCTCATGAATCCATGTCACCCACAATAAACTCCAAGGGTCAACTCCAATTTTTTGGATTAAATTTAATATTTACTCTACGATATAACCAGCCACTTTTTAATCAAATTCACTCACAATAAGGTCTTATTCACTATTCTATAATGAATAAATAAATATTATCCTATGTCATATTCTCATAGTAGTAAATAACATGTCCAACTGTAGAGATCCTAAAATAGAGCCATCTGAGTTGAAATTTGGAAGCAATTTTTGTATTTGAATTATATTAGATCCATGTGATCATCCTAAGATCCTTTTAAATAGAGATCACAATATTGAAGAATATCCTACAAAATGTAGATCATTTTATCAGAAATATCATTAGTATAAGTATGAAAATTCATACTAATCTTCTACTGAGTCCCCATTTCCATTAACAATCCTTTTCCAAAAAGGATACATGAAATTAGTTACTCAATCAGATACCACACTCAAAGGATCTATGTATAGCCTCATTATATCATTAACATAGTGATTTCACAGATGATCGAAAAATATGTTATCCTCGATCAATAACGAGTGATCCACCGTGGTTAACTGATCTACAACAACCCACTTAGTATTTCTAACAATCAGAGTCCTGGGAGGCCCCATCATAAAGTCCATTATTACCTTATCATACACCCACATAAGTATTGAATGATTATGAAGAAAGCCTCTAGGTCCCATATTTTATTCCTTGATACTAAAACAAGCCATGAAACTAGGATATGAATCCTGAATTCCCTCCTTTCTTATTGGGCCACAATAATTTTCTCCATAAATCATGGTACATTTTGGTTGATCATAGATGTAATTCCCACTGAAAAGAATGAGAGGGATTCATCATATCCTCTGTCATAGAAGAATGGACTATCACTCTTTCAGGAACTAGAAGCACACGATGTCTATCTAAGATCCATTGTGGGATGAATCCTTTTATCGTGAACCTATATTGTATCATGATACACTCTGTATTAGACACACGGATAACCTTTACTCAATCCACAAATGAGGACATGATCAAAAACAGACCATAAGCCTCTTTCCCTTGATCCTATGTTACTATCTCTTTCTTGTATACTAGTAAATCCATATACTTATACATTACATATATTATCTCCTAGAAAACATCATGTGTCTTCCTACTAAGTGAATCTACATCAACATTTCCATTTCCAATAAAATACACCATCTCAATGTAAAATTCCAAAAATTATTCCACCCAATTCCACTGATGATGATTAAAGTCACACTAGGAGAAAATTTACTATATAATCTTGTGGATTGTGTGAATGAAAAATATCTCACCGAAGAGTTAGTGTCACCAACAACCAAAATAGCCAACTCTAAATCATGATTAAGGTATTTTTGTTCATGGATCCTTATATGATGAGACCTGTAAGTGAGTACATTATCATTCAACATCAAAAAATATCCCAATCCAATGATGGATTCATCTAAAAATACTACGTACCCAAATTAAGGATCCATACTAAATAGAGTTAGTGCCAACATCAGTATCCACTCCAGATCAAAGATGGCCTCTTCACATTAGTCTACCCATTCAATCATATATCACTTTTTTATATGAGTGGTCATAGGTGATACAAGTAGAAAAGATTCACGAAAGAACCTAAACTAGTACCTAGTTAAACCATTAAATCCTTGAATATCAAAAATAATATGTGTATATATCAAGGTAAAAGTGTCACTTTGATAACTTTCTGTAAATATGATACACTTAAAGCATAGTGAACACAATACCTATGTTTTCGACAATTTATTCAAATGTATTGGAATATACAAGGATGACATTAATGAAAAAAATGGTGGTTTATAATTATGGATAAAGGATATTTTTTATATGGTTCATGAACACTTCCAAATCCTTCGTTGGTATGAATGGAATGCGATGATACTTGTTGACCCATAAATACTACTAAACATTGTCCTATATATGTCCTCCTCTATTTCTCGAATTTGATTGTAGCTTGAAAACAACTCAATCTCTGAAAACCAATGGAATCCACTTAAATGGCCAAAAAAGTTATCAATAATTTTAAATAGTTACTTTATATTTATGGTGATGTGATTTTAAATCCTATGGTTCGCACAAAGTCGAATATTACAATAATCCTTCTTAGAGAAGAACACCAAAGAACCCCAAGGGTATCTGATTGGTCATATTAATCCTTTATCTTTGAGATATTTAATATGTAAATTGATCACATTCAATTTATTTGGTTTCAAGAAATACAATGGAATTGATATAGTTTATGCACTAGTAATGAGTATGATCTTGAACGTAACTCCCCCTTTTAGAGGTAACCCTATGAAATCATCTAGATAGACATCATGAAACTAATCCTCCATAGGATGAAAAGAAGAGGGAGTCTTTATCTGATCCTTTGGGAGGATCATGCCATATGCCTATGTTGAAAAGGCTTTTTTATAACAAGGTTATGGTCCCACTATTCCCACCTCAAAATCCCACTCACCAGCCGACATGACCTTCTCACACTCTAGGTAGTGTAAAATTTAGGAATTTCTGATAAAAATTGATGTGTTCATGGAATATGGTAAAACTGCATGAGATGGATCACAAAAAATCCTGATATCTCTAAAATTATGAAACTCCAAACATTCTTGATGCTAATAATAACCATTGGAACTTGAAGATAGATTTGAAGAAAATCTACTTTTCTTTACCAGTGGTGTATCGATAGATAAAAAATATAAGGATAGCTGAACCATTAAGTCTAACCCAACAAACACTTGAGAATATTTAAATAATTTAAATGAGACTAGGTCAAACCAAGAAACATATTGTATATATTAAATTTGGATCATACCTAGAAAAATTGAAGTTCCCTCTCCACTATTAACTATAGCTTGATCAGTAGTAAAAACCCTACCAACAACCACTCCATGACACCATAGAGGATCACGAGTCACCTAATTGAATAACCCTTACAAGGACTAAACATGTTGTTGAGGTCCTCCACCCATACCATGGCTTTAATTTGGTGCATGAATCAATGAATCCTTAACAACGAACTACTTTAAATGATTAGTCTTTCCACACTAGTTAATATTATTGAGAGAAATAGGATAGTCCATGAGATATGGTCTTTTCTAACCTCTGTTATTTCACATATTAAAGAAATCTTTTATAGAGGGATTCAATGATCTTATGATTTTATTAGACTATCAACCATTACCCTAATATCCATCCTTTGATTTCCATTTTTTATTCCTAGAAAGATCAACTGGGAATATTCAAGAGAATGCACTATTCAATTCACATGTAGTTGGAAGGAGTGAAGAAACACTTCCATCCATGAAACCAATATATATCATCAGAGCCTTATGAAGAACTAAAGCATAGGTCATTAGATCATATTTCATTCATTATGTTTTGTCTTTGTAGAATTATTGATATCAAACTTCTAGCCTTCTAGTAATACATTCATAGATATAATAAATGTAAATAAAATCATCACATAGAATCATGTTTAATTGGATGATAGTAACATTTTCTATTGTAGAAGCTCTATGAACTTGTGACCACGATCCGGCTTCAAAAAATTAGGGGAGAACTACTTGAATAATATGTGTTAAAGATAACCCACATAATAATTTAATAGGTAATATCATGAAGAATAATGTCCCGCTACCATCTAGAGGCACCCTGATGAATAATGCTCATCATATTTAGCTTTCAATACATAGGGGTCCTTATTGGTTCGATGAACATCTCGATGAATTGAATGTCTTTCTCAAAATCCTAGGTCTTCCAGTTCCTTGTAAGGATAGGGGAAACATGGGTTGATATTAATGAGTGTATTTAACCATATCTGAACCACCCCGATGGGGTCATCCACCCTGAACATGTACTATCCATAAGAGTCTTAGTTGGACCAGTTCTAAATATTGATCCAATGGAGCATTAATTGGATCATTCTCAGCTACACCCTCTTGCATAACAAGTGGTGAAATTTAGAATTTCTTACCAGTGGAATCATTATGATTATCTTTCCTAACTAGTTTCATAAGATTTCAATGAGGAAACATTTCCTTATGTGTCAAAAAAAACCATAAAAATAAATCAAATTGCTAAATAATGAAATATGATGTAGATTATTGGCATAAAAATGGATCACATTAAGGATAAATCTAATATTCGATCCACAAAAAATCCATAATATCCTATGAACTACCATTGGATTGAGACAAGCCTCTTGTATCTTTACATTATTCACAACCACACACACACACACTCAGAAATAGAATACTTAGGATCAAATAAAACAAAAAAAGAAAAAATGCACTGAAACTACACATCATAAAATTTCGCATGAATTTCAATTATTTGGGCTATATATGATGAAAAAAACTGTATTATGGAATTTGATCTAATGTTCCTCACATGATTCATGAAATGACACAAAATCCCATAAATCAGAATACGAATACCATGTGCATCACCCAAGGTGATTTTAGATCAATGTAACATCAGAAAATAAGTGAATCAATCCCCTCATCATGGAAACTAAGAGGCCAACTATATAGTTATTTCTATGATATTACAATGTTACACTACGAAACACCCATCCATCTTATCTCTTGTCTACCCTATCCAAAATCAAGGAATGGAAAGCAAACAATTAGTGAAGCTGGTGCTCTATTACCATTTGGAGACAACCCGAACTGAGTTACCAAGTCCTAATCAATGTGTGTCACAACCTATTTCATACCTCCCTACATTTAACAGGTTTCTGACGAGTGGTGTGGGCCACAATAAAATAATGGGGAGAATATTCCCTTTATATTTTATAAACATCAAACTATACGATAAAGGAGATATATCTAATAACCAAAAATAAAATAATAAACAAATAAATCAGGAGAGTATCAAAACACACAAAATAAATAAAACTATAGAGTAACAATATGTCATCTGTGTCACACAATCCAAATGAGTAAAAAGGATCCCCACATGCGCTGGATCAAGTATGATATTAAAGTAAATAAGGAAAAGTTTAGATAAAATCCAACCCTAAAGTCCATCCAAGAACTCTATTACCCTCTATTTAATCCCTTTCAACCTCAGACTATGAGTCTTTTTCCATTCACTTAATATTTAGTCACAAAATCTGCACGCGCAATGAGAAGACCGTGTTTGGTGTGATTTCAAAACCCAATAGAACACCACAAATATGGCTTTTATCCTATGTGTATAAGATATAATGATGCACTACATAAATGGTAATTACACAGATAAGAATAAAGCATATAAAAACAACAACATATATGAAATGTCCTTAGAGAACCG
This sequence comes from Viscum album, assembly GCA_963277665.1. NCBI lineage: Eukaryota > Viridiplantae > Streptophyta > Magnoliopsida > Santalales > Viscaceae > Viscum > Viscum album. The sequence goes on from OY728164.1 coordinate 1,073,526,262, forward strand.
CTATACCTACATCGACTCCATGCTAGAAAGAATATCAACCAGCCACCTAAAATGATCCCCATGATGGGATAGATCAAGAAAATGTTTGGAACATCCCATACAAGGGGTATCCCATGTACATGATGACCAATATATGGCACATACCTCCACTGGGGATTGTCCAAATGGATCAACCTGAATTCTCAAATACAGAACATAGTGGGAAAATAGATTCAATATGTATTCTGCATAATATATCAAAAATCACTTCATAAGAAGAATGATTCATAGGAAAATGAAAACACATATGAGAAAACAATAAGAAGAGGTCACTTAGGGGTACCCACACACACATCATGTGATAAACATAAATAATGGGTTTTATTGGATATACACCCATGCCAAACCTTCGTGCCAAGAACCTGTATAAATATTCTCTACTGATAAAGAACACCAACCTTAGGTGAAATGATTTTTCTATGAAAAGATCCTCCATCAAAGTCTAATTTCAAAACGTTGAATCCTAGAACCAAACCCAACATTGCATGATACAGAACTCTATGATAATGGATGAAGTGATTCCACACCCATAAGGAAGGACAATATCACACATACCTAATAAGATTCATTTCCAATAATGATCTACGTCCAAATGATGTGAAAATGAAAAACCTAAAAATCTAGAAGCCAATTTTATAAATGACCATGAATTCACTAGTTGTACCATGATAAAAACATTAAATTTCATTAATACATCCAGGTTATAATGGTGTTTAACCAAGGTGAAGAAGAAAGAATTGGACTAGAACAATATAGATCTCACCATCTCTGTAATGTAGGATCAAACCATTTGCATGGCATCGAATGAGGGATATGAATGAACATAATATAGACTAAAATCACCAGTGATATCACATAGGGTGATGGGTGTATATCGAGGCCTAAGAGGGTGAAAAAAGCGACAAGGGTTAGAAATTTAATAAAACATGACATAACCTGTTGGACCTTATTGGGAACTAAACTATATCACCAGTTTCCTAGGGGATTTTGGGTTAAACCAGATCTTGCTAGTGGGATCTCCTATCCTAAAGTATATCCTAAAGACTCTACTAACTGGCCAGTGGAGCTTCTGTAAATTTTTACGCTATAATATTTCCACTTATGTATCCCATACTCATTTCCAATGATATGAACAACTCTAAATCACATCAAATTACTTCAAAACATAATAAAAAAGGTATGTATAAGTTTAAATGGAGAGTACCCTAAATAAAAGGTATCCCAAAATCAAAATAATGATAATAAATGACTTGTATTCAGTTTATTACGAGTATTCATTTGAAAAAATGATCTCTAAATAACTCCATTATCAAAAGATATTACTTACAAGCACACACAAATAATAGGGTTTTCCTTTCACAAATACATAAAAACAATGGTTAATTTTTCATATTTTTATCATCATGTGTGTGAATATGTTTTCCCACACTCTTATAGAAAGCTATTTTAGATTTCAAAAACTAGTTATATATATCTATATCCACAATAAAGATATATTTTAAATATAATCTAAAGAGAAAAGTTTTATTCATTGTATAGGACCTTGTTTCTAAATATAAAAAAGCAGAGGTTGACTTTTGGTAATCTATGTTATTTCTTGGAACATTAATTCTTCTCAAAAATAGAAACTTAATTTAAATCTACCATTTTATATTCAGATATAACCATTATTAAAAAAAATGAAGGCACAAATTTAATTCTATCCTAGTTTAAGGAAACAACATGGCTTAGCTAGAGAAGTCACCCAAGAAGGTCTGCCACATGGTGAAGTTCAATAAAGCAGAAGAAATATGTCTCATGATAAAACTAAATAAGTAAAACCAAAAGCTCATATAAAAGAAATAATAGAATATAATCATGATATATACAAATTCAATCGTCTTATGAAAAAAATTGAAAGATAAAACCTAAAATGTCAAAACAAGTCCATATGTGACCACCCATCACCACCCAAACATCTTTATTTGGAGACCACAACCCCATGAGAGGTTGAAATGATACTTAATGCCCTTACCATTACCCAAGACATTAATACCAACATCTAGATCCATCCAAAGGAAAATGTTTTGTTTGATCATAAAGACGAATATAATACCACCAAATAATATATACAATATTTCATATCAAGAATGAATTATATATAGCTTTAAAACAAATCCAATTTAAAGATAATTTTTATAAAGTAAAACCATTTTGTAAAAAAATTCATTGATTTTCATAAAACATTCCATATTTACAAAACCCATGAATATAAAAAGTATGAATGAAAATAAGTAATAATCCATGGATACACCAAAAGATACACATGTCATAAAATAACTATGAAATATACCATCATGTGATAAAACAATCATAAATGACAAAGAGCACAATTTGGGATCTGAATTTTGGGTATAAATACTAGAAATGAAATAAAATACCAAATCTAGGACTAAGGTGGATCCAACCAATACATACACTATTAGAATAACACACACAAATGTGACATAAAAACTACTATGGAATTACTCATGCAATGATGGAAAATTCGGTTATCTATACATCCAAGGCTACCTAATGTGATAAGTTGGTCAAAATCAATTTTATAACCACGATCACATTTGCTGAAACATATCAATATCAAATACTTTCTTCTTGTGGGATTGAAGATCCTTTTCTCAACCAAAACAACCTTTTAATGCATTTAATCAAAACAATTTGTGTGGAAATATTTTTTAAATGAAAATTCAATTAAAAACATAAGTTTTATCCAACATATACCACTATAATATGAAATAATTAATTCCCATAGAATAATAAAAAGGAATTCACATTAAACCATAGATATTTAATAATTAAATCCTTGAAAAACGACACCTACCTCAAAAATACAGGAATCCTAGTCAACTTTGACAATAAAGATTGTAAATTTGAAGATATGACATCGAAAGAAATGATTTGAGGAATAAATAAGAAGGATCGATAGAAAAATAAAACCAATAAAAATAAATTCCACAAAAGAAAACAACATAAAAATAAAGACCAATGGAAATAAATAAACAGAAATACCACTTATTGGGGTGAAGTAGTGCAATATTTACATGGATCAAACACTAAATAGAGCAACCCAGAACGAGATAGATCACCCAAAATTTTACAAAATCATCATAAGGATGGAAACGAAGAATTTCACCTCAAATGGAAAAATATTCAATTGTGAAGAATGATATTAATAGCTAGACATGAGCAGTTTAGTACGTGAATCTCTTCCATGGAATGAATTCCTCTGGGTTTCTTACATACCGACAAGGCATCCAATCAAATGAAAAATCACAGTCATGACTATTTCACATTGTTAAATGGTTTCATGGATTGTAATATTTCACACTATAAACAAGAATCATGGTATTTACCTACAATAGATTCATGTTGTTTAACTAGTTCATGAAATGAATGTGTCTGACATGAACTCTACTGTCCAGATTCTATAGAATATATGCAAAAAAAACCCCAAATCCAACTACACCAAATAGAATCTCCATAAAACCATTGAAACGTTTATAAAAAGACTACATTGATTAAAAAACCATACATAATGGATCTTTAGATCAAAAAAGGGTTGTGAAATATGAGAGAGATGGTAATAACATATTACAATTCACCCCACCATGCTTGATTTATATCACTAGAAATTATTCAAGACCCCAGAAATGAAAAAATAAAGTCTACTGCTACCTCATATATAATTCTAACTCACACATATTGTGTCTATCCCATTTCCACTTCCATAGTACATAGACCGATGTAATTATTTTACAGTGTGTCACCTTCTCTCGGGGATCCATAATCAGAATTGCCTTTTAAAAAATAGTGGTGTCAGTATAAATTCAAAAATCCTCACACACAATAACACCAGAATGATCTAGTTGATACCTCCTTAGATGGAAAAAATAAAACACATCCGGGATGTAATTAAAATTATATGGTAAGTCTAACTTATTTTCAACCTTTTAAGGACACCCCATAATATAAAAGGGGTAAACAATCCTCAGTGACAATATTCCTTCTCCAACCAAACGATGGTGTCCCAATCATGGTGAAACTATATAAGAAACCCAATCCCTAAACTCAAATGCTAGTGTCCACTAAATATGGTCTACATAGTATTATCTAAAACACTATGACGAGAAAAATCTCTTTCGGATCAATTACAACTTTTTCATCTTTTCATGAATAATACTCAACCCATACAAGAACCACTCTCCCAAATTTTCTATCACAGGGGATATCTATATGGAAACCCATAAAATTTCCTAATATGTGATATCCTAATCATTTAAATTTTAAATATTGTTATATATAAACCATACTAGTAGAAAATTCTTTTCCCAATAACCATCGAAATCATTAACACATGACTGGAGCATATTCTAATGAATATTGATATCTCTCTCTGTCTATCCATCCATTTATGGATGATATTACATTCTCAAATTCAAGTTGGAACACATAATTTGTTGAAAAGATTCCAAAAATGAAATGTAATCCATGATTCCATGTTGAAAACAATCATAGATGGAACCCCACGAATTATTGAAACCTCTCATACATACAAGTCCATATGCTTCTCCACCATCACTGTATCCATGATATTGAGGGAATGCATTGATTTCATGAGCCGATCTACAATCACCAAATCTTATTCATCCCACTATGATTCTATGAAAAACTAATGATGATGACCATGGAAATTTCATCTTACTTCAATACTAGAGTGTGTATGGGACACATTAAACTAGTATGTCTTTTGTGCACCACCTTAATTCTATGACACATAATACATCATGATACAGAATCCACAATTGATAATCTCATCCATTTCCCAAATTACTGATGAATCTAGTCATGATAAATCATTGTATTCGTAAGATGAATATACCAAAAAGAATGGTGTCCAATGTCCATCAACTCTTACCTTGGAGGAAAAGTAACATCCAACCTGCTTTGAAAGAACAAAACACCACTGAAAGATCGATACCACTCACCCAAGGTGTCATTACCATTTATGATTCCACTAAAGCACTATCACTCAGTGTTAGGTATTTTATAAAGGTAATATTTATCATAAAATTATTATTTATCCTTTATCATATAAAAGTACACCTTCCCACTAACTTATTCCACTGCCAAGATCATCTCGGTAGAAAAATTCATCAGATACCATGTTAGGATGGTATGTCTCTGAGTATGATATACTCTATAATACCAAATATAGGTTCAAAATAAGATTGATATTCTCATATACAGGAGGGGGAGAGTGAATTTTACCTTTTAAGATTCCTTTAGGGATTTTTTAGGATGGTTATGTTTATCAAAGTTAAACAAGATAATTCAGACTACCACTATAAGTTCTAATCACTTACTAGATTTGGGAAAAGTAATTTCGAAAATGAAACTTAACCAAAATTTACTAAGATTAAGATTCTACCTTAAAGTGTATAGAATTTAACTAAATCAGAGTACATGTAAGGAAGTATAAGAAAGTTATACTTTCCATAGCAATAAAGAATGAAGTGGAAAAACAAGTAGTAAAACTAGAAGTAACAAATAATAACTCCTTTAACCCAACAAGAAGGGTATCCAACAACCATGGATAAAGGTACCTTGATTTATACATTCAAGCAAATCTATCTTACCCGCACCAGGGTAAGCCCTCGATATGATGATCAGAGTCTATCTTGCTATCCCTACAAGACCTCATAAATCAGGTATTTGGAACCTCTATCTTCTTCAACACGGAAGCCCTCAACTTCAAGGTGTTGGAACCTCTATCTTCCTATCCCTGAAATCCCTCGATTGTAATAAAAAAATCGGAGTCACATGATGAAATTATGCACAAGGAAAAGTTTGAACACACTGTTCAAACATTCCGGACGAATCTTGGAGAGTTGATAAGAGACTCTCTCTCTAGAAATCACTTCAGGATGTTCTGATCGCCGAAATTCCAAAAGTTGTCACTTCTTTTCAAATGAGAACCTATTTATAGGCGAAGCTGCAATGGTCAGCTCCCTCCTCCAACCGTCATATTTCCCCTTGATTTTTGTAGGGACCTGTACACGTGTCACTCAACCAACGGTTAGTTAATAACTCAAAGCACAACATCATTTTCTAATAAAAAAGAATAAGTATAAGAAAAACTGAGGTTCATAATGTAAGCAAATAATAGTTTGAAGTCTAACCAAAATTGAATTCAGAGTCTATAATAATGAGATATTCAGATTCTGTTTTATATGAATTTGGACCCTAAATTCTGTTGAAATCCGGAGTATGAATTTCTAAGGAAATTTGGAGTCTGGTTTCACTAGAATTTAGAATCTGAACTAACAATGTTCGGAGACGAACTCTTAAAAGTTCAGAGTCTAACTAGTAGAAGTTCGTAGTCGAACTCATAGAAGTTCGAAGTTGATCTCATAGATTTTCGTAGTTGAACTAGTATAAGTTCAGTGTCGAACTCATAGAGGTTCGGAGTCGAACTAGTAGAAGTTTGGAGTCCAGAATTCGGAGTTGAACTTTGTGAGAGTTCATATCTGGAATTCGGATTGGAACTTCATGAGAGTTCAAAGTCAGAATTCAGAGTGGAGCTTCATGACAATTTGTTTCCAGAATTCAGAATGGAGCTTCATTAGAGTTCCTATCCAGCAATCGGAATGGATCTTCATTAGAGTTTGTATCCAGAATTTGGATCCTAAAGCACAATGCTTCATATCTATGTATTATATGATTTTGAGGTTTTAGAATATGAATATGATTTTTCTACAAAAGAAAAATATGGATAAGTATAAGGAAATCTAGGTTTGGGGTAAATTCTTATGGAAAGAAAATTTTCCTTAGAGAAGTAAAATATCAATTTGATTAAGTATAAGGTGTTTGTAATTTTCAAAACAAGAAGGAATAGAAAAGTCATAAAGAGAACCTTATTGAATCAACAACATCCCCCTTTTTGGAAATCACATACAACCTTTCGAAAAAGAATATAAGGAATTAAAAAAATTATTAGACATTGAAATTAAAACTTATCTCCCTTTCTTCATAGATGATGGTGAATAAAACTAACTCCCTTTTAGGCGTTGGAACTCTAAGGATTGTATTCTGAATTTCTGGAATGAATTTTTCATTATCATGGGAATGAAAACATCGTAATGAAAAAATCCCCCTTACTTAATGATATTTCATCACATAGAAATTATTAATCTCCATTTTAAATTTTTCCTTACCCTCTTTTGAGTAGTTCATTTTCGTTCTCCGCCAATGTGATTTTCAAAAAGAAGTTAAGGGAATGGAAAAGAAATATAGTACCTGAAATATTAGTAATGACATGTAAGGAAAACAAGAAACCATAGTTCTATTATGATAGGAATAATTTTTACAAGGAATATCAAATGCAACAAAAGATTGGATTGAGTGTATTTATCTTCCCTTTCCATTGGGACCAGCTTCTTCAAAAGGGTTTTCAGCTTCTTCAAATCTTTTTGATCCTCATCACCTTGCTTCTTCAAAGCTTTAATCCATTCATCTTGAGTTTTCAAGACCTCAGATTGTGCCTTAAGAACTTTATCTTGATTTACAAGATTTTCTTTGAGCTTAATCTGGAGATCTCTATCACTTTTAAAATTTTGAGAAAGAGAGTTAGCCTTCCCATTCAAGTCCTTAACTTATTGATTCTAAGAATTTTGGTCAAGGTTCAGATTCTCCTAAAGATCCTTTACTTTGGCATCCTTGATGTCAAGAGCATCATTAACATCATTCTGAAAATGATCAAACTGATACAAGTCATCATCAACTTTCTTAGACTACAAATTGATTTTGATGTATGATTTCCTATGGACATCATAATTGATAAGGAAACTTCAATGATCTGATTCAATATTCACACACTTTTTCATCACCGTAGATACAGATTCTTAATTCTGATTCAGATTGTGTTGCATCATCTGGAATCTGGAGTCTATGGTGGGAAAGATCAGAATTGTGTCCACCAACTTTTTTCAAAGATCCAACAACAATGTCCTCACCCAGTGCTGATGATTCCTAATCAGACACTTTTCTTGGGGATTGTTCTTTAATTTCCACCATATTATTTCTAGAATAACCACCATCCTACTTCTTTCATATAACATCTTTTGATGGGGTGTCCATAAGCACTTTATTCCCCTTAGTAACTTTTGGAACTACCTCATCAGGAGATTCTTCCTCTCTTTCAGATACTTGAACAATCTTGTCTTCATCTTGTTTCTCCTTCTCTGATCCTTATTCAAGTAAGTGCTTCTCATAGCTTTCCTCCTCAGACAATTCATTTTCTTTTTCTTCTTCCTGAACATCAACTTCCTTAGCATCTTTCTCATCTCCCTTTCCCAAAGGGATAGGCTTTGAGTTCTCGGCCTCAGATGTTCAGAGTGGTAGTTTTTCAGATAGGCTTGACTTCTCTTGATAATATTTCACTTGTTTAATCAGGTCATGAAGATCACCAATTCCTTCTTCTTCTACTTATAATTCTTTTTCTACTTCCTCTTATTCCTCTATTTCTTCACCAGCTTCAACTATTTCTTCCCCAGATTCTTCCACTTTTTTTTCACCAGCTCCTTTTTCTACTTCTTCAATAACATCTTTACCTTTAGACTTATCCGGAGTGAAGTAATTTTTCCTAGGGGTCTCCGGTAAAGATTGAACAGTGAAGGTTTCTAGAATGGGAATCTTATCAGAATCCATTTTTTTGGTTTTAAATAGAGATTGAACAACTTCATCTTCAGACATCTTCTTCTTCATCTTCTTCTCCTTGTCTTGTTTCTCTAACTCATCCACATGTTTTTCTCTTAAGGCCTTAGCCTTATCAGGGTCCAATCCGAACATTAGATCCCCTTCTTTCCTCTTCTCCTTATCTTCCCTCCATTTAGAAGCTACGCCATCTGGATATGATTTCTGTTTTTTCAACTTTGGAGGTGTGGACTGAGTTTCCTTAGATTTGGGGGTTTTGTCTTCAGCAACTACTTCTTCTAATTTTCTCTTCTTACCAAACTTCTTCACTGGCTCAGCCTTGTCTACCTTTTCCGGGGTGACTTCTAAAAAAATTTAGGGGAAATTATAAAACTCTCATGTTTCCTTGGAATATGCCATATTCATTTATTTGAAGGTATCATCACAAACAAGAATAACCTTGCAATTCTGAATCTTAGACTTACATGAAATCTTGAATGAATCCATACAATGAACTATCGGCTTTGACAGTAAGGCAGGGCACATGAAGATTTGAGCTCTTAAATTTCATTCCGTGATATTCTTGATTGTCACAAGAACATGACTCATCATATTTATTTTTCATAGAATCACCAAGATGTCTAAGAATTATATATCACTTTTTCTCTAGGTATCTTTGTCACCCTTTCTTAGAACCACGAAACCTTGTACCCACAACTAAAGAATCCAATTATCAAATGATAGATGAGAAATATTGGTTGTCTTTACATCATGAAGCCCAAGACACTCCAAGGACTTAACCTTAACAAAATTTCCTTGCACATCTGAAAGATTATGTGAGAAAAATTCAGCTTCTCTATCATATTCCAGCCCCACCAAGCTTTCTGACTTGGTATAAGTAGGTTTTTAAGTCTTCCCATAAGACTAAAAGATAACTTTTCTCTTTCCTCTTACTCATACAATCTTGATGATTTATAGAATTCCACATGTTACTCAGGATAGAATACATCTTGATCACCTGTCTTGGATACACATACATCTTCCCATCCATTCAACACGATATTCATAGAGATGATGGAATCGTACTTGTAAAAGTTAGGATGGACAATACTTTCTCTGTATATTTTCCATTTTGAGATAGGCTTCATGGAAGACAAATCTGGGGATGTAGCTACTACAGACATTCGGAATGTAGGATCTCTTATAGATTCAGAATGGCCTTTAAGAACTGAGGTAGAGCTTCGACACGAAAGAGATTGAAAGCGATGTGGGACACAAATGGGGGTTCCCTTTATATAGGCGATGGAGCTAACTTTTAGCTTCCAAAACTAATCTAACGGTTGAGAATTTGTTTGATATAATCTGATAGTTGAAATCATACCCACAAGAAAATCTTTAATCTAATCTTTTGAGGTTTTAAATAAACATTCGGATTTAAGAAGAAACGAATCCGAAAAAAATTAAAAATGAAAAAAAAATACCAGCAACTAAAAATGACTACGAATAATTTAGTAAGGAAGTCATACCTTTCATGTTGGCTAGGAAGTTTATTCGTAATAGGTTATATTCTTCTTGAAGAAAACATGACTATGTGAAAAAAACATTACATAAAACTCACTATGAAGAACTCACTATGAAAAATATGAATACAAAAATTCCCATTACAAAATATTTTCATTAAGAAAATTATCATTACAAAAATTCTCAGTATGAAAATTTCATTACGATAATTTCTAGTACGAAACCTTCATTTCTAAAATTTACAGTAAGAAAACATCATTACGAAAATTTCCAGTATGAAAAATTATTTACCAAAATTTTCTAGAATGAAAACTTCATTATGAAATTATTGAAAGACTCATTTTGAAAATTTTGAAAGACTTCAGAAAAAAATATTTGATAGACCCATTACAAAAAAATTGAAATACTTCATAACAGATGTACTCCCCCTATAAAAAGGAGTTTATTACTAAAATATCATGGTTGAACGGGATGTTAATGATGGAATATTACATCATGGTTATCATTCCTAACTTTTGTTTTATGTATTCAAATCTATTGGAGGGTAAGGATTTTGTGAAAATGTCAACAAGATGATCTTCTATTCCGATAAACTGAAGAATGATATCTTCTTTTTGTGTGTGATCTCTACAAAAGTGATTCCTAATACTTATGTGATTTGCACAGGAGTGATGTGTAGGGTTTTCACTAAGGGAAATGGAACTTGTGTTATCACACAAAATTTGAGTCTTAGTAAAACTCAAGCCATAATCAATGAGTGTGTGAACATCCTCTTCCCTATTGGCAGAAAGAATAAATTCAACCTTGAAATTGTGTACTAGGCACTTATCATTCCTAAAATTCACAAGGTATCCTTCATCACATAATTGACTTATGCTGATGAGGTTGTGCCAAATACCTTTAAAAAATAAAAATCTGAAATCAATGTTTTTCCAAGAAGAACAATGTTACATATACCAATAATTTCTCCCTGAGCATTATCTCCAGTAGTTACTTTACCTCATTTTGTCTGGATAATATTTTTAAATTAGATTTTGTTACCAGTCATATGTCGGGAACATCCACTATCCATGTACCAAGTATTTTTGTTGCTACTTTCCCTATTTTCCAGAAAATATGAAAAAGTTAGGTTTTTAGAATCCAGACTTGCTTGGATCCAGAAATTTCAGAAAGAAAAATTTTGGGTACCCACATCTTCTTAGAAAAATAAGCCTTATGAAATCCTAAAGATTGTGTTTTGTTTAATGAAAAATTATTTGCCTAGTGACCACCACATTGACACATTGTGCAAAATGGGGCACTTTGAGAAACAATTTAGTTGTTACTAAATATTAGTTTTAGAAATTGTGTAACCAAAACCAGAAGTATTCCTTCGAGGTTGGATTTGTGAATACATTTTATCAAAATTTTCCTTACCATGGGTAAATTATGATCAACACTTCCTCAAAGAAAATATTTCATATTTGAGTTTGATTACAAGATTATTGTTTTCAAAATCCTCTGAACTAGGGCTAGGCTTGAAAACATCATTCATAGAAATTATGTTTTATAGTTCTTTTGAATGTTTATCCATCTCATAATTAAATTCCTCAAGATTTTTTGAAATAAATTCAAAATCAGCATTTTTCTTATCAAGATCCTTAGAAAGCTCGTAAATTTCCTTAGTAAGAATAGTATTCCTAGAGTTTGCTTTATCAATATTTTTTTATGAGTTTTGAGTTCTCAATCTCAAGGAGTTCAACAAACCTAGAAACTTCTTCATAGGTAGGTAAAGTATTTTCTTCCTTAGAAGAGGATTCTTCATTAGAAGAGTTATAATATTTACTATCATTAGCATTCAAATAAACGTTGGTCAATGATTCAGAATTCTGTACCTTAGCCATCAATCAATTTTTATCAATATGTAGCCTGGCTATAAGACCAATATTATTCTGTCCATAAGATTCATAATCTGAAGATTTATCTAAAGAGTCACCACCACTAGCACTCCAGATGTCATTAGATTTCATAACTTTCTTAGCTTCAGACTTGTAATACTTCTTTCTATTTATTTCAGAATGCCTTTATTTTCTTTCATTACTTTTGAGCATAGAGCAGTCAGGTCTAATGTGTTCATATCTCTAGCAGTCATAGCATCTGAATTCTCCATCTTTCTTATCTTTCCTTTCCTTCTTCTTATACTTGGATTAGAAATTTCTCTGTCCAGCAATCTAGTTCATCATTCAAGCAAGATTAGCTAACTCATTTTCTGAGACATGACCCTCACTAGATTCTGATTGGATAATAACCTTCTTATACTTGGATCTAGTAACTCTCTCAGGAGTCTTAGCTTTCATGTGATTATAAGTTATAGTAAAAGAAACACTACCATTTACATTCTTCTTCTTTATATTTTCAGCATCTCTCTTCATTCTAGTCTCATGTTGAAGAAGAGTTCCAAACAACTCATCAAGAGAAATTTGAGTAACCTTTATATTCTCATCAATTAAAGTTCTCTTTGATTCCCACTCATTGGGCATAATAGCTATGATCATTTCAACAAGGGATTCATCATCTAGACCATTATCTCCCATTGATTGTAAGTTATTCACGATAGTCATGAATCACTGTTGCACCTTACAAATTGGTTCCCCATAAGGCAAACTGAAACCATGATACTCAGATCTAAGCCTGGCTCTTCTAGTCTCAATAACTTAAGATGTACCAAAATATGTAACATCAAGCTTCTTCCATATATAGTTAGTTATTTCACTAAAGAAATTTGGCTATATATGTTCCTAGTCATTGAACAAATTAATGTATTGCGTACCTTATAGTGAGTTGGTATTCATGTTTTTATTAATTTGTAAAAGCACTTAATTCTTTATTAGTAATTTTGCATCCTCTAGTAAACATGACGATGTTATCTACCCCAGTATTGATAATGAATGTCTTCATGTGATCTCTCCAATATTCATATTCATTACCATCAAAAATTGGTGGTCTGGTAGGATTTAAGTTTTCGATAGAACAAAAATTTAATCCTGCCATCCTTAAGAAAAAAATTGGTGCACAATATTATTAGTAGTATCAGTCTATAAACAAGAGAAAATACTCTAAGAAAGAGAAATTGTAACTCTAAGAAAAAGTGAATCCGAACTATGATTCTGAAAAACAAATTCTGAAAAATATGAATCTGAAAAAGAAAATCTGTGAATTCTCTTCTGAATCTAATCGTGAGATTAATTTAGATGGAAATAAATCTCTGTTACCAAGTTTTGAATTGGTACAGGGTTTAAGTTCACCTCCTTTGATACCAATTGTTAGGATGGTATGCCTCTGAGTATGATATACTCTATAATACCAAACGTAGTATTGAAATAAGAATGAGATTCTCATATACAAGAGGGGGTGAATTGTACCTTTTAAAATTCCTTAACGGAATTTTTAGGATGGTTATGTTTAACAAAGTTAAACAAGATAATTCAAACTACATCTATAAGTTCTAATAACTTACTAGATTTTGGAAAAGTAATTTTGAAAATTAAACATAACCAAAAGTTAAAAAGAATAAGATTCTACCTTAAAGCATATAGAATCTAAATAAATCAGAGTACAAGTAAGGATGTATATGAACGATATACATTCCTTAGCAATATAAAATGCAGCAGAAAAACAAGTAGTAAAACTACATGTAACAAAAAATAACTCTTTTAACCAAAAGAGAATGGTATCCAACAACCTTCGATAATGGTCCCTTGATTTATACTTTCAAGAAAGTCTCTCTTACCCACACCCGGGTAAGCTCTTGATATGACGATCGGAGTCTATCTTGCTATCCCCACAAGCCCTCAACTATAAGGTAGTCGAAACATCTGTCTTCCTAAAAAATGAACCCCTCAACTTCATGGTGTTGGAAACTCTTTCTTCCTATCCCCGGAAGCCCTCAATTGTAATCAGCAACAATCAGAGTCGCACGAAGCATGTCTGCATAGGGAAATGTTTGATCAATCCATTAAAACTTTCTGGATGAAGCATTTAGAGTTGATAAGAGCCTCTCTCTCTATAAATCACATCAGGAAGTTTTAATCAACAAAATTCCAAAATGTGACTCTTCTTTTCAAATGAGCTCCTATTTATCGATGAAGATCCAACATTCAGATCCCTCCTCCAACGGTCATATTTGTCCTTGAATTTTGGAGGGACCTGTACACGTGTCACTCAACCACCAGTTAGTGAATAACTGAAAGAACGCCATCGTTTTTTAATAAACAAGTATAAGTATAAGAAAAACTGATGTTCGGAATTTAAGCAAATAATAGTTTGGAGTTGAACCAAAATGGAATTCGGAGACTATAATAATGAGATATTCGGATTCTATTTTATAGGAATTCAGAACCTGAATTCTACAGAAATCCGGAGTCTAAATTTCTAAGGAAATTCAGAGTCTGGTTTCACTATAATTCAGAATATGAACATACAGAGTTTGGAGTCGAACTCGTAAAATATTGGAGTGGAACTAGTAGATGTTCAGAGTTGAACTAGTAGAAGTTTGAAGTCGAACTCATAGAAGTTCAAAGTCGATCTCATAGATGTTCAGAGTCAAACTAGTAGAATATAGGAGTAAAACTCATAGAAGTTTGGAGTCTACCTAGTAGATGTTCGGAGTCCAGAATTCGGAGTTGAACATTTTCAGAGTTCGTATCCATAATTCAGAGTGGAACTTAATGAGAGTTTGTATCAAAAATTCGGAGTAGAAGTTCATGAGAGTTCGTATCGAGAATTTGGAATGGAGATTAATTAGAGTTTGTATCCAGAATTTGGAATGGAACATCATTATAGTTCTTATCCAGAATTCGGATCCAAAAACAGAAAGCTTCATATCTAAGTATTATATGATTCGAGGTTTTAAAATATGAATCTGATTTTTATACCTAAGAAAAATATTGATAAGTATAAGGAAATCTAGGTTAGCTATAAATTCCTTTGAAAAGGAAATTTTCCCTAGAGAAGTAAAATATCGATTTTCTTAAGTATAAGGTGTTTGTGATTTTCGAAACAAGAAGGAATGGAAAAGTCATAAGGAGAACCTAATTGACTCAACATACCACTCCAAGACTGATTCTTTTAGTGTTTTTGTTTCTAATTTTCTATATAATTAATTGGTGAACACAATAACCATTCTTGGGAGTATATGAAATATGAAAATAAATAGTCTAAAGATACTCAAACCAATATCTCTATCACATGTTTAGATCCCTATGAGTGAATATATATGTTATAAATTTTTTATTAGAGTATACCATAAATTGCACTCCAAGGAGATAGTGAAACCATGTTTTGAGTTCATGTATAACCACTACAAAGTCATGATCATGGGTAGGGTAGTTATTCTCATGAGGGAATAACTGTAGAGTGACATAGGCCACCACATGTACCCCCAACATTAAAACACACCCCAAACCCATAAAAGAGTCAATGAATAAAAATTAATAACTTAAACAACGTTCTAGATGAATTAAACTAGAGATGAAGTAAACCTCACCTTCAGTTACAAAAAATATCTCTCACATTTCCCATTCTAGTCAAATGTTACACCCTTATTGGTGAAATCCCTCATTAGAGATGAATGATTGGAGTAATCATAAAAAACACATGTAATAACCAGCCAACCACAAGAATATATTGATCTCAAACACATTTATGAGATTATCCTAGGATATAACTACTTGTATATTTTTCGCATCCCCTATGATTATCCTCTCATATATTACATAACATAGAAAAATTACTTCTTAGATCTAGAATTCACACTTAGAAATCTTACCATACAAATGATGTTCCCTCAAATTTCAAAGAATGATATAGAAATGTCCTATTTTAAACTCAAATGAATTACTGAATTTAATATTATAAACAGTGAAAAATGGAACAAAATATTCCATCACCCATTGAAATATATAGTTCATGAAACACATAAATATCATTGGATCTTTAATGAGATCGAATGGAATAACAAAAAACTCAAAATTCAAATACTGATTCCCAAACAATTTCTTAGTTAAATATTCTTATAAGACTCTCAATTGAGGGTACCCTAACCAAAGGTAAGTATTTTAAAACCAACATTCCCCCTAATCTAATCAAAGTGGTCATCAATTCTGGGAAAGGATAATTGTTATTAACGGTCTCCTGATTTATCATTTGATAATCAATGAAATGTCAGATGATCCCATCTTCCTTGATAATAAAGAAGATAGGAAAAGACCATGGTGACATTATAGGTTGAACAAATCCCCTATCCTAAAGTTCTAATATCTTGACATTAAGTTCCTATAACCCAGAATGTGCCCGGCAATATGATGGCATAGAAATGGTTATCGTACCAGGTAGAATGTCAATGGTAAACATGACCTCTCTCTGTGGAGGTAAAATAAAAAAAACATCTAGAAAGACCTCAGGGTATGCACAAACCACTATAAGAATTCTAATTATCATACTAATAACAATGAGATCTATAAACATATCCAATAACTAACAAGATAACTCCCAAACATATAGAACAATATGCACATCTCTACCAAAACTAGAATCCCACTCACCTTGAAAGACATGAGTGACTACATATGGAGATAAAACTAAAATTTATCACGATAACTATAAATATGGTCATTAACATTGATATTAAAATATAAAATAATAATTATTTTTAAGATATCAGGATCAAGAACCAATAATTCCAACACCACATCACAGTCAACTAACATCACTCGGCATACAGAACACTTGAAACCTTATTCAAACCTCCACCCTAATAGTTTGGAAAGATGAAAAATGAATTATACATGCTAGGAATGTAATAAAAACATGTCAAATAATGATAATGATATAAAATAATGATTATCACCTATATCAATCAAATTTAGAACTGTTGAATAAGAAATAAACCATGCATCTCTTACAATAGATGGACTTGTTTTAGATTCATCTATTACATACTCCAACACAAGAATGAATCTAGTTTTAGAACATCCTTTTGATTTAATATCCACCTTAGCATCACCCTTATCTTGAGGATATGACTTACCATCCTTAGAAGCACTGATATGAAAACGCAAACCCTTGGTGAGAGTGGATCCAACCTTACTGCCTTGGGATATCATTTCCCAAAGACATTGTAGATGGATATGTTTTCCATAATGATGATAATTTTTGGGTACCTATAAAAATATAGGATCAACATGACTAAGTCTTCCTAACTAATATAAGATGACCTAAGACTATCAAAATTAATCGCAAGAAACTTATCTTTATGAAAACGTGAAACACTTTTACATCCATTTAGGGTTAAATGATACACCTCAGATAATAATAACACCAACTGAAGCTCTACCAAAATTAGTTTTCCTATATATATATTCCTGTTAAAAATCATTCTTATCAACTACCTCCACATAGGTTTGAAGGAACATGAGGATCAACATCTACCAAATACCATCCAATAATCCCAACTCAATATTACATGCCTATAGGTAATCATTTGTGGCTAGATCCAGTGCGAAATGCACAGACATAGTAAAATGGGTAGAATACTCCAGAAGAGTATTCTCCTCTAGATCTATATTTAGAATAACCTAGATCTCTTCCAAAAGTAATCTATCTAGATAAAACTACAGTTTGAATATTTTCTTAAAATATACCATGTAAAAAACCTCATGCAACTTAGCCTACATAATAGAGTGCCACCATATTCTTCTTGGTCCCTCAAGAAAGTATATAGAAAAAACCAACATAGTGTTCTGACAAGTCTTTATAAAGTTGAAGATCCCATCGATCCACTAAATCCACTACCCATATTATTTTGGAACTTTTTTACCACAGACTATGGGTGTGTTTTTCTTAGTAAATTTTGAGCCATGATCCTCCACTCATCCCATGTTACCAACACATACTTGACATGGAGTATGAACAGTGAATATTAAAGATTCTACCAAAGAGGGGTCCACTTGGACATTTTTCTACAGAACTATTCTCACATCATTCTCACTTAGATTTGTAATATCTTTTATAGGAGGCATTATCATAAAAAATAAGAAAACCCCCCTCAGTCAGGAAAATATTCCCAAATCATAGGATAAACATTAGCTATCCATATCAATGTTTTTAAAAGAAAAAACTTTAGAGAAGTTGTGATTTTTATGAAAAATGGATTAGATAAAATAAATGTGTGGGTTTGTTTAAATATACCTCCTATATGGTTAATTAAAATGATCTAAAAAAATAAAATATTGGAAAAAACTCTATTACCACCCTTGGTAAATCAACTTTATTTAAGTAAGTTATAATTCCAGGACCCATTTCTACACTTACTATTTCAATTCTGACTGTCATAACATTATTATACGAAGACCACAAAAAAATAAAGGAAGTTTCTAAACACTTTAGGCAAGATAATTTATATCATACCAAATTGTAATGAACCAACCTGAGTCATATAGACTACTCAACGAAGAAGGTCTATCACATGGTGATGTATAAAAAATGAAAGAAACGTGTATCATGATAAATATGAACAAGGGAAAAAAACTTGTTATATTGATGAACCAAGATAATATAACCATTAAACATTTATAGTCTCTAAAAATAGGTAAAACTAGGAGGATAAAATATGATAACTCTAAACATATCCTTACATGACCAACTGCCACCAGAAAACCATCCTATTACGAAGACTACATCAACAAGTAAAGATTCTATGATCTATATTTCCCTTAAATTTACCTACGACTTTCGAAAAAACATCTACAATCACCCAAAGGAAAATGTTGGTTGTAAGAAAAAATCCCAATAAGATACCACCAAATAATCTATAAATGATCTAATATCAAGAATGCATCTGCTCCAGATAAAAAAAATCAATTTTACTAAAAACTTTCATAAAGTAAAACTAAAATTTGAAAATATTCCATTAGTTTTCATAAAACATACAATATTCACCAAATATAATAATATGTAATGTTTTAAGAAATTAGGTAAGAAACTATGGACCCTCTATTCAATAAGCGTGTGAAAAAACCCATGAAATATTCTATCTTGTGATAAAAAATAAAAAATGCAAATGCACAACATTTTGGATCTAACCTATGGGTGTACATTCTAGACATGAAGGAAATTATCTAATCTATTCATTTGTTGAATCTATCCAATATAACCTCAAGTGGATTTCCACAAACATAAGTGATCTAAAACCCCCCATGGAATTACACAAAAAAAGAGCCATAAGTCGATTCTTGACCCACAGATGGAAAATTTATGTTATAAATTTTTCAAAATCCTTTTAAATTCCATTATCATATTTAATAAAATATTTTTACATAAAATACTTTCCACTTCCTGGCTTCAAGATCCATTTAAAAACAAAAACTACCATTTAAAGTATTTAATCAGACGCTTGGTTTGTGAAAATATGTTTTTAAATAAAAACCATTTTAAAAACTAAATTTCACCCAATATAAACCATAAAATGTAAAACCATGAATTTTCATTGAATAAATCATAGGAATTAACACGAACATATTGAAAATAAATAATTATCCCCTTATATATAAACACCTACCACTTGAATAAAGGAAACCTAGTTACCTCTGATATCAAATATTAGAAACAAGAAGATAAAACTTTGAATGATAATTAATGAGGAAAAAAAAATGAATGATAAAAATATTAATATATCACAATTTATTCCAAAAAATATCAAAAAATTCAACCACAACCAATGACAATTAGTACAAACAAATTCCTTTTACCAGGGAGATGCAACACAATATCCATGGGGAAAAAATGCTGAACAGAACAATCCACAAAGAGAGAGATCATCCAAAATAATACACAATAAGCTAATGGTTTTAGAAGAAGAAATGAACATACAATGGAAAAGGATTTTGGTGTGCAGCATGAAAAAAAATGTCGGACATAAACAATTCACACTGTGAATCCCATTCACGACGTGAATTCCACTGAGTTTTCATACGCACTAAAAAGGCATCACCTTAGATTAAGAATCCCAATCCCAATCATTTAATATCAGGAAATGGTTTCATAGATTTTAGCTTTTAACAGCATAAAATGAACTCATGTTTCATACATGTATGTTATTCGTGTCATTTCATCATTTCACAACATGAATGTGTCCATTAAGAACACCGCCCTCAATATTCAACAAAAAATACCCAAAAAATATATAAAGACTCTCGAACCCAATAAAAAAAATCTGAAACCATTGAAACATTCACACCTATAATCAATTAGATCCAATAAAAACATACATCGCAGAATATTAGATAAAAATAAGTGTGAGGAAATACCTGACAAAAGGTACTTAGATGTTATATATAATTTTTTAATGATAAGATAAATCCATCAGTGTGAGATAAATAGTCTAGAAACACTATTCCCATAATAAAATAATATGATGCAAGATAAAATGTCCACGTGTAAGCTAAATGGGGTCTTTATATGATAATGTAGTCTATATAAGATACATGACTCTATTGGTGATTTAAAATAGTTAACATAAGATAATTAGCATATTAATTACTTTTTTAGGAGAATTTTCTTTTCTTTCAATTTTACCTTGCCTTTAAAATATTTTTCCTCCTTTTCACACCAAAATATTTCAGATTTAATAATTTAATTTAATTAAAATAGATATGGGTGTAAAATAAATTATTTATAACATGTACTTCAATAGGGAAATTTAGTTACGAATTTATCTTCAAATAAGATAATTTTATGTAATATTCCTATAAGATAATTAACTTATCCAGAATATGAATTATAGTTTTGGTAAAATTATTTTTCTAGTAGTATAAAATAAATTCATTTCTAATTAAGAAACCATGTAAGATTAATTACCTTATATTTTTAAAAAAATCAAATAAATATAGATTTGACAATGGGAATTCAAAATAACTAAAATTTGAATAAATAAGATATATAATTATGAAATCACATAAAATAAAATCATTAGTAAAAGAAATAGGGATTTTGTGAGCATCAAAATGTGCGAAACATTGGGATATTTTGGACCATCATAAGCTTGTCCAAAAAAGACCACTTCCTTCTAATACTTATTTTACTATATCATTTTCATTAATCATTATTCAATCTATATTATTAATGATCCAATTTTATATATTAAATACATTATTTTTTAAGGATCCCTCACCACTGAATCATGATGTCATATATCTTGATTTTTGATTAAATCATCCAATTATCTATTGATGAACTCCATGCCATTATCGGTCATAAATTTCAATATTTTATATACAAGAATATTCTATGATAATTTATGATAATTTAAGGTAAAATTTTATTAAAATATATAGATTATATTTTTGATTGATCATGATGAACCATTCCATCTCATAGTATCCATTATTTAAGATATTATATTACCTCTTACCATCAATGTTCAAGGTTTTTATTGAAACATAAACATCAACATGAACTAATTCCACCAACCATGTTGAATTACTAATATTTTACATTTAAAACTTCTAAGTAATCATTACCTTTTAATAAATGTTTCATGTATGAGTATAATAACTAGTCAGTTTAGGGATTCCACACACTCCTTCATGTTTTAAAAAATCATTCAAAAAATTTTGTTTCAAGAGGCCAGTCAATTTTTTATAAAATCTATTTTCATATTCCTTAGTCATAAAACACAATTTTTTTTCTCTAATAATGAGGTATATATTCCCCTTTTTATGTTTTCCTTGTGTCAAAAATTCACTACACTTTAACTTGATGATATATAAATTATTGGTGAATTTTATTCCATGAATTCATTTATATAATTGTATAATGTTGAGTAAATTATGTTAAAGGCCTCCAACCACCAATACATCCATTCACCTCATGCATTTTCTCTATTTTTTCCTTCTCAATGCCAATAATATTAACTAATTTCTCATTAATGAACCATATTAAACACTAATTATTATATTTTATCCCCATGTCAGGAACATTAGTCCATATTATATGGTAAGTGCATCAAATGTTATGGATCAAAACCCTTACTCATTAATTGTATTTCAATGTAGTAAATGTTTAAACAACCATCTTATACATTTTTCTTCTTGACACAATATATTTTACCCTAAATTAATGGGTTATTGATATGATTTTTTCTCCTCTAGATATAATGGATCCTCCTCATATCATAAGCATATAAATCTATTTTGATTTTTTAGCATGATCGATGAATCATGGGTATGTTGTCCTCTACCTACATGAGGCCCTCTTTACAATTATTTTGGATCCCTGGTGAGTAATACCTATTATTTTATCCATATAATTTTCAATTAAAATAATATTTATCTAAAAAATATTATTAATATTGATTTTTCTCATCTATTTCCATTTCAAATGTGCTTTTATGTAATTATTTTATATATAAAACACACATATTTTATTCCCTATCTTACTATAAAAATAAAACCAATTTTCTGGTATCTTATTAAGGGACTTCATTAATGCTCTGATAATATTTTTTGATTCTCCCAAATCAACGTTCCTTTTAGGAATGAGTTATTGTGGCTTAGTATCCACCATAATAAAATTTTACAACGGATCAAGCCAAAAATTTTATTTTCCTTTATGTTAATGACTTTTTTTATAGAAAATATTCCATATTATTTTTTTGGATCTCCATGCATAACCATAACCCTCTGTGTAACCCATTTAATCCAACATTCTAATATCAAATTAATGGTCATGGATCTTTTTTGATCCTCGATATTTTACCTCATTTTGAAACCTTCTACATAATGTTCACATATAATTTGAAAATATTCTTAATTGTGTTGGTAAACCCTTTAATAATATATACTTTCTCAAAAAAATTTAGTTTTAGTTATACTAAATAATCCATGAATTTTGGATTTTTAGATTTTAAATTTCCAATCTTAGCCTTTAACATGTATTTTTGTACTTATTTTTTCAATAAAGAAATTATAGAATCACATACCATACTATTTTATATCTATATTATAGATCATTATACATCTAATTTCTCAAGATTTGGATTAAAATCCATTTTAAACCCTTTTACACCCATAACATCATCATTTACACCATAACGTTTCTACTCAGCATTAGTTTTATTTCTGACAGATATATGATCTCCCCCATTGACATGTTTTTAATATTAAATATCATTTAATATCATGTATTTCAATTTATTATATTCTTGTGAAATTAAACCATTATACTTAAAGAAAATTCTCTTATCAGTCCACCTTCCTTTCACCAATTTAGATGATTTATTTATAGGTTATTCATATTCTTTATCATCTCAAAACATATAAGTAAATTATATACCAAGGTTTACAACCTTTCCACATAATAATTATGAAAATGAAATATTCTATTTAAACATGAATTTTCCACTTTTCAGATTTTTGGAAAGAAATGAAATCATTTCATCAACATTATTTTACATAAAACCATATTACACCATATGAATCTTTAACACCTTAAATTAAATTTATTGAGAATTTTCATTTTTATTTGACCATTTCATTTATTTGTCATTTGATAAAAAAATTTATAAATACTATCCAATAAACATCAATTCAATCATTTTCCACAACCACCAAAATATTTAAATTTAAAGTTTGTCATAATATTATCAAGATACACTTAATAATATTAATTTGATAAAGGGTTTCTATAAGTCTATGAAATTATACCATAACCACATTTACCCAATAAAATAATATAATGAAATTTCCATTTAGGTGTATCCTTAAATACTCAAAAATATTTTGTAGAGCATAAAATTTAGCTTCGGGTAAATTTATATCATATTTAAAAATATTTAAAAACTACTCCCAAATATGGTTTTAGGATTTTTCTCTAATATAGATAACATTGAATAATAACTTTAGAGTCCCAATATTGACATACATGGACATTACATTACTTTTGTGGAATAATTAATACATGACACAAATAGACGCCCAAGGTTCATAATTGTTTAGTGTCTTTCAAAAATCCGAATAAAATCTTTTAATCATGGTGAAAGATCTTCAACATCTCCCATAAAGATCATCCCATTTGGGTTTCTTACCTAAAAACATTTGTTGTATCTTGGGCAAAGAAAACATAAAAAGGGTGAGCTCCAATTCTCAGTAACGGTAAACATGGAGGACACAAAACAATCCCTAAACATTTGAATGTAAGAACATGAATATAAAACATCAAAATCATGAGTAATGACATAAATCTTGGCAGTGCATAAGGCATAAATCATAAATGGAAATTAACCATGATAAAATACATGGGAATAAAATATGCAATTGTGGAAACCATTGAGCACATGTTATGATTTCCATAGTAGCCAAGGCAATGCTGCAAAGACCATCATAGTAGAAAAAGTCCATTACTAAACTGGGTTTACTTGACGTTCCAGCCCTGTATTACTGAACTGGATTCACTTTCCATTCCATCCATGTCTATCTAATGAGATATAAATCTTTACCCAATTCATTGGAGGGAGATATAGGTCCCACCATTCTCATAATGAAATCATTCAAACGTGTTCTACAACATAAACATAAATCATTCATCATAACCCAAAAAATAAAATGGGCTTTATAAACTTCATCCCATCATAACAAAATCCATATAAAACAAATGGAAATCATTTCATCATAAGAAAAGTGAAACCATGTAAATCAGAGAGATGTTATATTTAAATGATACACATATGAAATAATGTCATCTTACACAGAAAATTGTTTTGATAAAACACTTGAAATGAATTCTTGAGGAAAATATACTTTCTTCTTCAAAATCATTTTCTTTTGAAAAAATTCCATGAAATTTTAAAAGAAAATGATTTTATTTAAAATATTCATGAAATATTGTAGATTAATCTTCATTAATATAAGGCTTTATGAAACTTTAAAAATCATTCCATGCCGTGTATATTAAAAAAACAGTTTCCTCGTACTTTAAATGGAAAAGTCAAAAAGTACCACATATGGTAAAAAAAGAAATATTCCTTCAATAAAACAAAGTAAAAGTCAAATAGGGGTAAACATGACTTTAAAAATGCATGAAAAAATATTAATAACTTTATAAAAACATTTTTATGGACATGGATGAAAAATATAACCGCGGTAAAAACTTACTTATAATCAATCTCAGATAAAAATGAGATTGCAAAATTATCACTTACCTTATGTCCAATTTCTTTCGTATGTGTCCAAGACTCTTGTATAGTTGGTTTATACATATTATTAACTTTTAAGATAACCATATTAATATTTATTATATAATATATGATTCACATATGACTTTATATTACCTGTTCTTTTTTAAATTCCTTGTCAATGCAACGTTTTGGGTAAAATCGTTTCATTTATCGTATGTGTTTAGACTTGTGGTTCTTGATATTATTACTTATATCCGGATTTAATTAAATCCAAAATTTGAAACATGATTTATATATAATAAATATTCATCATCTCAATATATATGATAGATCGATAAATGGAATGAAATATGCCATTCACGGAGACGGTAGGTTGTACGTACGCATGAACACTATTTTCGTTTCCTTATTGAATTAAATGGAATTAAGTAAATAGAACGGATATGTAAATAAATCCAGTATAATTATTCTGTAATATATTTCAAGTGTATTTATTATATATATATACATTATAATCATATTTGAATGTATAATCATGGAGAATTAATCTCCTCGCGTTGGTGGAGACGTTAGTCCGTACATACGCACGAGCGATGATATCATTCTTCTGGTTTTAAAATCATATATAATTGGATGGTATATGATATATAAAGAATCGTAATAATGTTATATTTATTATTTATATCATTTATACTCATTATTATACCCATACAAATGATTAAATGTTTGAATAACAAACTGCACCACTACGTGGAGACGATAAGTCGTACGTACGCACGTGTGGTGACTTTTTCATTAATAGAATGGAAAAAATAACTAATATTGTTGTAAAATTTTTATAATAACATAAAATTATATAGAATATATTTGAGTTATTATTTTATAATGGAATCAAAGATGGAGGAAGTGGAAGAAGAAAGGTCTTGAAATAGATGGTGAGATATTTACCTGTTTTTTCAGGTT
This sequence comes from Viscum album, assembly GCA_963277665.1. Taxonomy (NCBI): domain Eukaryota; kingdom Viridiplantae; phylum Streptophyta; class Magnoliopsida; order Santalales; family Viscaceae; genus Viscum; species Viscum album. Next base: position 1,073,552,723 of record OY728164.1, read on the forward strand.
CTTCATTTTGATTTGATCAAAAGGGATCCTTAGGTTAGCTTTATAACTAAAGGAAGGCCTCTAGGATGAAGGGAAGACAGTTTATAGGGTATTTGGGTAGGTTTTGACTGGGCCAAATGGCTTTGGAAGTGTGATTTAGAGATAAGGGGGAGTTCCCATTTATAAGAGGGGTGAGTGGACCCTTAGAAAAAACAAAAAGTATTATATTATAATAAATTAATATTGGGTTTATAATGGATCCAAAGTGACTTATTTTTATGCTAGGGTGGGTATGGGTCTAAACCCTCTTAACCAATAGGTTTTATAAATGTTTATGTTACCATTATAAATTTATAATCTAGATTTAACTCTTAATTAAATAATTTATCTTTTACCATGTCTTCTTGTATTCTTACACTATATCATTAATAAACATACTATAAACAGCCAATCAAACAGAAATTAGTTCCTTAATGTAATATATATTATTATTTAAGTCTTTTTGACGATCCTTATATTTTTAGAACCATTCTATCAATTAATAATATAATATTTCTTTTAAAAACTCTTTTATGTCAATTTTGACACTATTTGGTATTTTGTTTTTTCTAAAATAATAACAGGAATATTACTTCTAAATAAATTCATATAACCAACTATAATATGTTCTATTAACCTATAAAATTAGTTTAGTTCATAAAAAGTCTCAAATTACATTTATTTCTATATTTATAATATCAATTATGTTAATATTTCATTAATAAGGTAATTATTGTATTATCATTGTGTCTAAAATAAATTACATTGTATAACGTCTAAAAAACATAAATAAAATACAATTATGTAGAGAATCTTCTTGTATTTTTAATGAATATTTATAGTCAAATTTATCTTATGTATAACACTATATTAAAAAAGTTTTAGTTATTAAATTTTGATTTTAACTATTTTAACTATTCTTTAACTAAAATAATAATAAGTGTCCTAATCTATTCCATGTGAATCAAAGATGTTCATATATTATTTCGAAGGTTTTTTTGGTAGAATTATACTTATCCAATAGAATTATGATATGTGTTAGGGTAATAATAATATCATTTTTACCCTTAATTACCCTATTTACTTTTAACCGTGGTAAATAAAAGTTAACAGTTACTAATCACCAAAAAATTATTTTTATCTTATTTAACCACATTATACTCCTTGATATTAACCATGTCTCTTGAATTTTCTAAATTCAACTCACAGAAGTGGTAAAATTATGTTTTATGTAAATTTGTAAATGCTCCTAGGATGTGGGTAAAAGACGGAAAAATGTTCAATAAAAATTTCATATGTCTAAAATTATTATAAAATAACTCCAATTATTTACATTGAACATATATGAGGTTTTTGTATCTTTTTTGACCTAAAATAAATTTAAATAAAATAGATGATTATTTAAATAAAAATTCACTTTTAACAAACAACTCAGTGTTTTAACTATTCATAAAAAATTGAATGTTTTCAGAAAAATACCAAAAATTCTCCCTATGCTAATTTCGATATTCCGAATCCAAAAATGAAGTCCATTTTGAATGATAAAATTTATAAAATTTCATAAAGTGGGTATTACAATTCATAATGGCTAGTTTATATAATATTTTAATAATATATTGTTGTTTAGTGAAACTCGGTATTGTGTACAACGCAAGTTATCAAAGAAGGTTTGTCTTTCATATAACACAATCCAAGAATATTGTTACATATATTACAAGATAATAAATTGTTTCATATAGCGGAAGATAATCATGGTGTAGCGTACAACACTATTCATCAAAGAAATTAAAAATAATATTTCTCATAAAATCTCGGGGTGTTACATTCTACTCCAATTAAAATAAATTTCACCCCCAAAATTTGTCGAGGTCATAAATGGTTTACTACTATAAATATTCAGTCATCGAATCCCACATCGTAGAAATAAATACTAAAACTTAATTTTAAAATCTAATGTATGAAATTTAATGGTTGCCCAAATTAACTCGTCACTGGGTTTCCACATTGAAGAACATATGTGAAAATATGGATATGGAAGGGAAATATTACCATCATGTTCTGATGGATAGTGGTAGAGAACATGGCTATGAAAAAGACAATAATCACAAAGCTATAAATTTGTGTTGATATAAGGTACCTTCTAGGCCAACGTTTTTGTTTTCATGATCATTTCCCTAAAGTTGAAATTATTGAATTAGAAGAAATACTTACATTATTTTGGTACAATCTCACCTTTGGTCGTTCCATAAACAATTTCCACATTATATCATAATGAAATGAAGTTGAATTTTTCATTCGTGAAGTGTTAGCAGATCATGTGATAGAATTATGGGTCATTCTATCTATCTCAAACAAAAGGATGGAAAAAGTTATCAAATATACATAAGTCCATCTATGGTGTGGTTAAGCGTATATGATTCCAAAAATGAACTTATACATCATCTATCATACCTCATAATAAAATAAAACTATTTTCTACTAACCAGGGACTTGTTGTAGGCCAGTGGTAGGTGATAAAGGCATCTCGCACATCGGTTGTGGGTTTGATTCCCGCAACCTTGTCTGACACGACGGGTTATCTCCCGTCCATCAAGTTGTCCCTTTTTCTAAAACTACATTATTATAACATTCCTAAAATAATATTGAAAAAATTTATATCCATAAACAATAATATCTTATGTCTAACTTAATTCATTCCAATCATTAGGCTTATCCAAAATACTTTAGTCCAAGATCATAGTATAAAGAAAATTATTACTTGAAAGGTCACATAACAAGCACGTGGATACCATCATTTATCCCCCATAAATCATAATATATATCTTGTTGGTCACATTAAAAACATGTGAATACCTTAATCATGTATTCTTTTGAAACACAAATTACCATCGAACCCTAGGGAAAATATGAATGCTATCAAAAGTTAACTCTTTCCACATATCAAAATCCCAAAATTTCTATATACTCAAACCATGATATCACTTTGTCCTCATATCAGTCATGTGCTCATGAATACTAGCAATCATTTCATTTTTTCCTTATCCCTTCATTATGTTCATATCATCTGCTTTCCAAAAATAGTTCAATCACTTTTCATGGTTTCTAGTACCATAAAATTATTGAAAACCACAATAGACCAACACATAAATATTCCAATATTCCACGATACGATAGACAACATTATTTTGGAATCCCATTACATAAACACTTAATCATTCCAACATATCGTTTTCATATTAAACATTGCCAATAGTTATCACATGTGACATCACTTTGTCCTTTTCCTTAAGAGGTTGTTGATGTCGATCATCATTAACCATTATATTGGGGTATTGATTAGAATAATTCCCCATTTCCATTCACTTGTAGCATTGAAGTGTTGGTGGTGCATTATATATAGTCTTTCCTCTATTCACATCATTAGCTACCCATTTTCTATTACTTTGACACTCAACTGCTCGATGGACTTATTTTCCAATCATAAAACACTTTCTAGTCCCTTCAGGACGATATCCATAATGCTTCTTTCCACACTTTGAGCATAAAGAAACATTCGTCTTCTTTTCACCAGTGTTATGATATTTTTCCTTCAACTCCATCTTTCATTTCCTGTCAAAACCATGAGATGGATATGTAACACCAACTTCTAGTTCTATGATGATAGAATAATGCACAATTTCTTCATAGCTACTGAATTCTATTATAGGTAATACCCTTCGAATACATGGTTTTAAGCCATTTAAGAATCGATCAACATTACTTTCAAGTTGGGTTATAGATCCAAAGGAATACCTTCAAAGCCTTCTAAAATTCACCTCTTTTATACCAACAGATTCATCATCCTATTTCTTAAGATCAATTAATTCCTTTTACATATTTATTATAAGAATACCAGGAAAGTACTTATTGGAAAATAAGTTTTTGAACTCATCCCATTCCATGGATTCAATTTCACCTTGGGGCCTTTTATTCATAATTAAAGTCTACCACTGTTTTTCTTCACCTTCTAAATCGTAAACAACAAGAATGACTATTTCGTGTTACGGACATCAATGTATGGAAAATATTTTTTCAATGGTACTAATATTTTGTTTAGTAACAAGTGGATTAGAAGACCCACTGAAAGAAGGTGGACATTGCCTCATGAAGGACTCAATAGAATATTTTTCCCTTCTATGCTCGTTTGGAAGTCCAGAATGATTCATATCTTGTGTAAGTAGAGAAATAAGATTTTTCACACCATCTCCCATAACATTGGTTATGTCCAGAGGATAATCATTGCATTTCCCATTACATTGATCAACACAGTTCCTTTGAGTTCCAGCCATCATCTAAAACCCAAAAAGAATAGTGTTAGAGGCAAAAATCATGCTAAGAAAACAAGATAATAAAGGTTGAGTACCTTCAATATCTAAAATCTTAGGTTTAATTATATGATCATTACTGAAATTCTAGGACTATAACCTATTCTTATACATATCCTTAGGGACATCCCTAGAAATACCTTAGAAATATCTCTAGGGATATCTCTAAAGTTTCCACATCCTAGTTTCCAAAGGATAACTAATCCTTCGCTCTGATACCAACTACAGAGACCCAAGATTGACGTACATGGAAATTACATTACTTTTGAGGAATAATTAATACATGACACAAACAGATGCCCAAGGACCGTAATAGTTTAGTGTCTTTGGAATCTCAGAACATAAGTTTCTATTCATAGTGAAATATCTTCAACATCTCCCAAAAAGATCATCCCATTTGGTTTTCATACCTAAAAACTTATATTTAAATAATGGGGAAAAGAGAAAGTAAAAATGGTGAGAGAAATTTCTCAGAAAGAGTAAACAAGGAGAACAGGAAACAATCCCTAAACATTTGAATGTAAGAGCATGAACATAAAACATCAAAATCATGAGTAATGACATAAATCTTGGCACTGCATAAGGAATAGATCATAAAAAACATTAACAATGATAAAATAGCATGGGAATAAAACATGTAATTGTGGAAACCATTAATCACATGTTATGATTTCCATAGTATCCAAGGCATTGCTTCCAAGACCATCATAGTGGACAAAGTACATTACTGAACAAAGTTTACTGGACATTCCAGCCCTATATTACTGAACCAGATTCACTTGCCATTTCAGCCATGTCTATCTCATGAGATATAAATCTTTAACCAATTCATTTGAGAGATATATAGGTCCCACACATCTCATAATGAAATCATTCTTACGTGTGACACAACATAAACATAAATTATTCATCATAACCTAAAGAATAAAATGGGTTTTATAAACATTATCCCATCAAAACATAATCCATATAAAACTAATGGATATCATTTCATCATAAGTAGAGTAAAACCATGTAAATCATAGAGAAATTATACTTGAAACATACACATATGAAATAATGTCATCTTATATGGAAAATGGTTTTGATAAAACACTTGAAATGAATTCTTGAGGAAAGTATCCTTTCTTCTTCAAAATAATTTTCTTTTCACAAAATGACATGAAATTTTAAATGCAAAGGATTTTGTTGAAAATAGTCATGAAATCTTATAAAGTAAGCTTCAGGAATATAAGGTTTTATGAAACCATAAAAATTCATTCATGCCTTATAAGTTAAAAAAACATTTTCGTCGTACTTTTAACAGAAAAGTCAAAAAGTACCACATATGGTAAAAAAAAGATAGATTCCTTCCATAACACAAAGTAAAAGTATAATTGGGGTAAAAATGACTTTAAAAATAAATGGAATAATATTAAACACTTTACAAACATCATTTTTATGTATATGGATGAAAAATATAACCCCAGTAAATTCTTACTTATAATCAATCCCGGATAAAAATAAGATTGCAAAATTATCCCTTTACTTATGTAAAATTTCTTATGTTTGTTTCAGATACTCCATTATAGTGTGTTTAAACATATTATTAACTTGTAAGATAACCATAATAATATTTATGATATCACATATGATTCATTTTTGACTTTATATTACCTGTTCTTTTGTAAATTCCTTGTTAAAGCAGCGTTTTGGGTAAAATAGTTTCATTTATCGTACATGTTTTGACTTGTTGTTCATGATATTATTACTTATATACTTATTTACTTAATTAAATAATGTTAATAATGATTTATATATAATATATATTCATCATATAAATATATATGACATATCGATAAATTGAATGAAATACACCGTTCATGGAGACGGTAGGTCGTACGTACGCATGAACACTATTTTTGTTTCCTTATGGAATTGAATTAAATTAAGTAAATGAAGAATATATTTAAATAAATCCAGTATCATTATTATGTAATATCATTCATGATTATTTATTATATATATAATATATAATCATACATGAATGGTTAATCATGGAGAAAGAATCTCATCGTGTTCATGGAGACGGTAGTTTGTACGTACGCACGAGTGATGATATCATTCTTTTTATATAAAAATAATATATAATTGGATGTTATATAATGTATAAAGAATCATAATAATGTTATATTTATTATTTATATCATTTATAATCATTTTATACCCATCCAAATGAGTAAATGTTTGAATAACAAACTACACCACAACGTGGAGACGGTATGTTGTACGTACGCACGTGTGGTGACTTTTTCATTCATAGAATGGATAAAATAACTAATATGGTTATACAATTTTTATAATAACATCACATTTTATATAATATACTGGAATTATTATTTTATAATGGAAACAACAAAGAAGGAGGAAGTGGAAGAAGAAATGAACTTGAAATAGATGGTGAGATATTTACCTCTTCTTCGGGTTCTTCCTTTTGATTTGATCAAATGGCCTCATTAAATTGGCTTTATAACTAAAGTAAGGACTATAAGATGAATTTAGGACAGTTTAGAGGGTATTTGGGCTTGGGATGGTCGATCCAAATGTCTTTTGAAGTGTTAATTAGAGGGAAGGGGGAGTGCCCTTTTATAAGACGGGTGAGGGGCACCATACAAAAAACATAAAATATTATGATATAATAAATTAATATTCGGTATATAATGGATCAAAAGTGACTTATTTATAATCTATGGTGGGGATGGGTATAAATCCTCTCAAACAATAGGTTTTAGAAAAGTTTATTTTACCATTTTAACCTTATCATTTAGATTTAACTCTAAGTTAAATAATTTAACTTTTACCATGTCTTCTTGTATTCTTATACTATATGGTTAATCAACAATATATAAACTACTAATCATACCCCAATTGGTTCATTAATGTCATTTATATTATTATATAAGTCTTTTGGACGAAATTTATATTTTTAGGACAATATATCAATTAATAATATAATATTTCTTTTAAAAACTCTTTTATGTCAATTTTGACACTATTTGGTATTTTGTTTTTTCTAAAATCATAAAAGCATTATTACTTCACAAAAATTTCATATAACCAACCCCAATATGATATATTATCCTTAATAATTAGTTTAATTCATAAAAAGTCTAAAATTACATTTATTTGGTAATTTATAATATCAAATATGATTATATTTCATTAATAAGGTAATTACTACATCATCATTGTGTCATAAATAAATTAAACAATTTAATGTATAAAAAATATAAATAAAATACTATTATTTAGGAAATATCTTTATCTTTAAAATGAAGTATTATAGTATAATTTATCTTATGTATAACCCTATAATAAAAATGCTTTATTTATTAAACTTTGATTTTAACTATTTTAACTCTTCTTTAATTAAAATAATAATAAGTGACCTAATCTAATCCATGTGGACCGAAGAGGTTCATATTTTATTCATAAGGTTTTGTTTTGTCGAATTATACTTATCTAATATAATTAGGAAATGTTTTAAGGTAATAATAATATCATTTTTATCCTTAATTACCATATTTACTTTGAACCGTGATAAATAAAAGTAAAAAGTTACTATTCACCAAAAATATTTTTATCTTACTGAACCAAATTTTACTCCATCATATTAACCATGTCTCTCATGTTTTTGAAATTCAACTCACAGAAGTGGTAAAATTATGTTTTATGTAAATTTTAAGATGCTCCTTGGGTGTTGGTAAAAGACGATAAAAAGTTCAATAAAAATTTTATATATCTAATATTTTTATAAAATGTCTCTAATGAATTACATTAAAAATATATAGGTATTTTGTATCTATTTTGACCCAAAATGAATTTAAATAAAATAAATTATTATTTAAATAAAAAGTTGGTTTCAACCAATAGCTCAGTGCTTTCACTATTCATCAAAATTTGAATGTTTTTAGAAAAATACAAAAAATTCAACCTAAGCTAATTCCGATATTCTGAATCCAAAAATGAAGCCCATTTTGAAATATAAAATTTTTAAAATTTAAAAAACATGGTATTACTGTTCATAACTGCTAGTTTATATAATATTTTAATAACATATCGTTGTTTAGTGAAACACGGTAATGCGTACAACACAAGCTATTGAAGAAGGTTTATCTAGTGTGTAACAGAAGCCAATAATAGTGTTTCATATTATACAAGCTAATACGGTGTTGAGTATAGTGCAAGATAATCATAGTGTAGCCTACAACACAAGTCATCAAAACTAAAAATAACATTTCTCATAAAATCTATGGGTGTTACAATAATCCCCCTAACATATTGATTCCTTTCACACCGATTCCCAATTCCTTATAATATCATTTTTTTTAATATATAATTTCCATGTTGACTATAATTAAATTAATGAAAACCATGTACATTTACTTACTAAGGGATCATAGATAGTGTTGTTTCTGATTCTTCCAATGTTTTATGTTAGGAAAGTCAAAAATCATAATTCCCTTTTGATTCACTACTATTTCTATAGATTCTAAAGAGAGAAACCATTTTCAAATTAAACCATCCATTATGATACATGTTGTTTGTCTCACATAATAAATACAACCTCAGGGGAGGGTGGTATGGGGTAAATCATGGTAAAAATTTTATGACATCTCTTCCCAATGATCTTGTTTTATTGTTTTTCAAAACTCACTTCACTACTTCAAAATGGATGAATGAAACAAATCAAAGATAGACCTATGTAATTTTTTTCTAGGTTCAAACATAAATGGCTATATCTAAGGAGGATTCACTCCATTATATTCCATTGTATTAAAATATATGATAAAAATTCTTATTTATACAAATTAATATTATAATCACTATACCTTATGGTTTATAACATTTAAAAAGATTAAAAACACAATATCTTATTCATCCAGAAGAAACCATTTACCATCCAAGTGATCAATTTGATATTACAAAAATAACTAATATGTGATCAAACCAATAATGGTATAATGATATGATCCTTATTCATTCGTATAAAACACTCCACTAAATAATACTGAGAATAACAATTTAAAATTTATTTCTTTTCCCACATGAATATCTATAATTGTCTTCTCTCTCAATCTCTCAATACTATCCATAATAGAATATTTTTTGTTAATTGAAAAAAAAATATTTCAATGTATTAAAACAATAAAAAATTTAAATTTATTTGAGTTTAAATAGAAGAATTATCCATCTATTCCCTCAAAATCCAAGTCGAACAATCCCCAATTAGATCTACAAATATCCCCTATTTTTTTAAATTGAAATCTGTAAAAATAGCTAACTCAATATAATCAGGGTGTGACTCCCAGTGTGTTGAAGTAATCGATAAATCTTCCTAAAATTATGGTCACATTTCAACAAATAATTCATAAATAACGTCATGATGAAAACATTAAAAATATTATCGTTAAACAAGTTATTTTGTAATCTTTTGAATCATGATGTAATAACAGATTTCAGAGTGGAAATAAAATTACATGAATATACATTATATAAAAGTATAAAACTATTAAATCACCATTATTAATTCCTCTACAAATGATAAAATACATCATAACATGAACTACAATATCTTATAAGAAACAAATTTCCATGGTTTCCTTTATTGTGGTAAAGTAATTCATTTTATGGCCCATATACTTTCATTATTCCCTAACTTGTTTTATAAAAAAAATTCTGAAAATATAATTATATAAAAAAATTATTATTTAATACCTAGATTCTACGATTCACGACCTTCACCTAATACTAGAAAGAGTTCTACCAAATAATCATGGTTTGATTCCTCATGCATTATGGCATAGTTTTTATTCATTAATATAAAACATATCCACCTTCCTCCAAGACTCTATAAATTACATGAAATACATTCATAGTTATTTCATGAGAATTTTGAAATATATTACAATATATTTTTAAATAATAAATCCTAAAAATGTATATAATTAATTTTAATAATAATCATAATCCAATCCATAACCCTCATTGATATACAATAACCCTTTTATATAGGGTCCCTCAAAATATTATTGTGATGTATAAATGAATAGGTCTTGTAGAGTTTTAATTTGATTTTATAGTTTTTATTTCACTAATATAATGATAAACTATTTTTTTCATCATCTATTGTATAAAATACTTGAACTACTTCTAATACCATTATGAAGTGTCTTTCCTTATTCCATTATTTACTTCAATTAAATTTTATAATAAAAAATTCATTAATATTTATTATATTTTTAGAATGAACCTATTTTTATAAAACATCCAACACCTAGTATATCATATAATACAATTACAATATTTTTACAATGATACAACAATATAATATATTCATATAATTAGGATATCAATTATTGGTACCAGCTACATGTTTCTCTTATATAATAGAAGTAACTATATTATTCTATATTATACTACATTAATCATGTTGAATTATATTGATTGTATAACTATGAATTTCACAATAATTACAAGATAATACTTTTACACTTGGTCCCTAGGGTAACCATCATATTCTTCTAGAAATTTGTTATATATTTACACTTAATTATTTATAAATAATTTCTTGAAACAACCTAATAAATTATTAATTATATGAATTTGATAAACATACTTCATACTAAGATATATTCAAATTAATAAGATTTTGTTTTTGAATTAAAAAATACGGGTAAGACAATATACTATTATATAAAACTTATATACGAGATTTCTCCAAATCTATGATGGTAGGTGTGACAAAATCTCTACAGAAAATTCATTTTCACTCAATGTTCTTGATGGGGTTTGATTTTGGGTTTCTAGTTTTCTCTAAATCAAATAAGTATTTGGTTTATAATTCAAATTCTTATTTAAAAATATACCGATCTATAATATAACATTTAATAAAATTTTCTTATTGATATACATTTTCAAAATCTGTATATATCATTCAATGGGTTATATATATATGTAATGTAAATGGACGCATTGTCAAGCCTCTCTAACCTTGTGAACAATTAAGTGACCAATTATATCAATTAATTATGGGGGAAATAAATTTCTAATTCATATAATATGAAAAAAAATTTACATTGACATATCTATAAATTTCACTAATTCTATAAAATTTATCAGTATAATTTTAAAATGGAATCAAATATTTATTTTTGTGTATCATGATTTATTTTATATAATATAACAAATATAAATAATCATTAATTATTTCATCAAGATATGATAATCATATGATTTTTATCTCTTCAAATTTAAATATTTAATTGACACAATATTATTCATATTTTATGATTACCCTTGGATCCATTACATAATATAGGATGTCATGGAACAAAAATATCTCATAACATGAAAAGGTGTTATTCACATGAGGAGTTATAATTTGTCTTCCCTACTTCCTTGGATCCAACTCTTACATTATGCCCATACTAGTCATTTTTAACCAAGCCATGATGTCTTATTTCATCATTCTTTGTTCATTTGGTATCATTCCAATGACACTGTCACAATTTTTTTCCCTAAATTCATGAAATTAATAAGATTCATTCCTTAAAAAATTTAACAAGCTAAATTGAAGAAAATTTTTCTCTTTTTCCAACTCATTTTCTTATGTTTTTTTGAAAGTTGTTTTCAAAAAATAGATACAATATCCTATCAATTCTCAATATTTTCATCTATTATTAATGAATAATGGGTTGAATATTCTTCAAAATTCCCATAATAATATGTCTTCAAAATTTTATATTCATTTCAATATGGTAAAAACATTTATTTCAAATAATAATTGTATTTATACAATTTTTTTACCTGGCTAAGTGTGTACCTTTCTAAAATATGAGAGACCTTATGATTATTTTATAGTTTTACATTAAAAAATTTCAATAACTTAGGAATTAATTTATAATATTGAAGAAAATTTATATCAATATAAAATATTAATTTCTATAATTTTTTAACATCATAACACCCATATTCTACATTAATTTTTAGATCTTCATCAAATAAATCCAAATAAACACCAATATCCTTACCAGGTTGTTTCATCCCTTAAACAAAAAACATGTTGGATTTCTTATTCATTAAAAAACATAGTGGTGAGATATTATTTACCAACATAACCATACATGTAAGGTGAGTGATTACTAATATAACAAATGATTCATTCCATATGTAGATAAATTACAATTGAGGTTTCTCAAATCATTTCCAATTTTTTTATTGTCATGATACATTTTATTCTATCGAGGAGTGGTTATTAGGAATCAATGTTTCTTAACTAGAATTAATTTATCAACATTCCACATAAATTTAATTTTAGTGTCCACAATTTCATATATTCATATTCACCATGGAATGATGGAATATAATCTTACAAATTCTATTGTACTTGATTCAACTTTCTTATACTGAGCTGCATCATACTTAGATTGTTTTATGTGAACCATAGTCCTTTAGTAACTATATAATACAATTTATAAATGAATTAAATCATTCATAGGGAATACCAATGGAACATAATTTTTTTAGCATCATATTATCAACATAAAATATAATTATATTTAATTAACATTTCATTCAAGAGGGAAATTAGTTTTGTAAATAAGGTGCCACTCTATCCATTTCCTGCTTTTCAATTATATAGTTTTACTATGGGTGATTGTGATTTATATACATTATAGTTGATATAAAAGTAGATATTTTTATAGTTTTTGAAATTATCAAATAGATTTCATAAACAAGACGGTTATTTTAATCACCATTTTCATTTCATAAATACGATATATGTCACAAAATCCATTTGTACTAATATCAGATAATATATATACTATAATGTTATTCTAGTCACTGTTTATTTTATTTTTTTCTATTTATTAGTATAATGTTTAAAATTATGAAGTATTAAATAACAGATAAAATTTTATTGCAAAATGTATAAAAAAGGTAATATTAAAAAAAATCAATGTAAATATAGATAAATATTTCGAGAATGTTCATATATTTTCTCCATTGAAAACTTGTTGAACTCATTAACTCCATTACCATACTAATTTTTTTATTTATTTACATCCACAAAACCATTTTTTAAATAAATTCATCTTAGTTTCTTCAATAATAGTCTTGTTTTAGTATAAAAGGATTCCAAAAAATGCTTTCATATGATGTATCATTTTTACATATGAAAATTATATATTGTATACATTCAAAAAATATACTTATAATATATAAAATATAAATATATAAAGTATATACAATAATAAATATAAAGTTTATACTCTCCCTATATAAAAATAATATACATAACGTATAAAATAATTAATGTTTAATATAAATAATACAAATAAATTATACTTTACGGAGTAAAAAATATGAGGAACACAATGTGTAAACTATACATATATAGTTTATTTTAAAATAACTTTTTTTGTAATCAAAAAATATATATTTGAGAATTATTGTAACACCCTGAGATTTAATGAGAATATTTTTTATGTCTTATTTTATACACTGCACCAAAGGAATCTTTCACTACACACAACACTGGCTTGGCTTGCGTTACACACAATCATGACCTTCCTCGATAGCGTGTATAGTACGCAATAGTGGGTTTCATTAAACAACGATATATTGAAATAATATTATTATAAACTATCCGTTATGAATAATATTAACTACATTTTGAATTTTATAACATTATTATTAATCTGAAACATTTTCTAGAACATGGTATGAGAAAAAAATAAATTTTTCAGGTAAAATAAGTATTTTTCAAATAATGCGGTTTTGCCGCCTTTTGATGGCGCACCCACATTAAATCTAGTTTTTGACAGGTTTATGAGTTCAATTTTATAAAATAATATTATTCCTTTGAATCAATATATAAAAATTTACTTTGGATAAAATTTTCATATTATTATGAAAACTTTCATATTTTAATGAATATTAAAAACACGCTAAATTTTAATTAAAAACAACGTTTGTCATCGTAATAATTTATATGCTTAAATTATAATATTGAATGGTTTTAAAGTATAAATAGAATATATTTTTACCATTTAATATAATTTATGTCATTAAAATTAATTTTACATTGAATTCTTAGGTAAAAACATTTCAATCTTTGGCAATGTTTTAACTTTTAAAACCCGTTTTCTTAATAATGAGATTAACTTTAAATTAATTACTACAACTTCTGTGTTCTCAATTTTAAAAAATTGATTTCATATTTTAATTTAGTGTTTCCAAATTATGTTAATAGGTTACTCTTATTTTTTTGATATTATGAATAGTAACTATGGTAATTTTTTTTATTATAGTTAAAGGTAAATCAGGTAATTAAGGGTAAAAATAATATTATAAAATTACCCTAAAACCAGAAAAAATTTTATTGGATGACTAAAAGTACACCCATATCACATAAGGGTCTGATTAGATTCATTTTATGGACTTTTGACCATGAGAGTAATTTAAATATTATTAAAACCAAAGAAAGTGACAACATGTCACTCTCTTAAATCTTCTAAGTATAATATTTTTCATTTAGTGATAAACATCATGAAACATCTAAACCTAATATTCTTAAGAAATACTATAAAATTATCTACACTATGTGAATTTATTTAGAATTTTTAGGGATTAAATAATTATCATTAATGGTTACACAATAGTGATGTGGAAATTATTTTATTGATTGAAATATCAAATAAATGGTTTTAAAAATATTAAAATAAATATTACATGAACTATTTAATGTGCTCCACGAATTCTATACATTAATATAACATGTTTTAAATCTATTAAATCTTTTATTTCTAAAATATCTTCTATGTGGCTATTATTTAAATTCAAATAAATGAATAGTGTTAAAATTGACACTATTATTATTTAATAAAAATAACATAATATAAAATTGTTTAAAAATCACAAAAATATTTACAAATTATAAATTAAATTATATATGGTCTATAATTTCATAAATGTTCCAATTATGGACAACTCACATCACATAAGTAAATTTTATATCAATTTAAAATTTAGAATCTTATTACCCAAAATAAAATTAAATAGATTAAATAAGGATAAATCATGTTGATAAGGTTTAAAATATATTTTCAACATGTCTAAATTCTATTGGTTGATGATATTAAAATCTTATCTTATCTAATCATCGAATATGAGTCATTTTTTTATGTTTTTTTAAGTGGGGTTTGATATATTATAAATTAATTTTTTTGAGGTTTCCATAGGTGCCCCTTTCCTTCCTTATAAAAGGGAACCTCCTCCCTCTTCTTTTAACACAACTTTGAGCCTTCATGCTCTGACACACCCTTCCCATTTCCCTTATAAAATTCACTATAAACATACTAGAGTTCCTGGTCCTCTTTAATGACCATTTTTAGTGCCCTAAGAGGAGGTTTCAAAGAGGCGTGTTAAAGAAGAGGTAATATCCATTACCGATTCTTTCAAATTTATTTGTTCTTCTACATCCTCTTCTTTATCGGTTTCATTATGATGTAATAACATTAATATCACTCATATACTGATATGTTATTATAAATATCAAACAACCCAATTTCACCTTCTATCCATCCTACGAAAAATGAAATCACCACGCGTGCGTACGTATGGAATACCGTCTCCATGCCGTGGTGTAATATGTTTTTCACCAAAACATTACTTGGATGGGTATAATGGTGTAAAAAATTACTATATATGATTATTTTAATGTCATATTGATTCTGAAATAGTATACATACATTTAAATACAATTCCACAATCATGGGAAAGATATCATCTCTCGTACGTATGTACGGCCTACCATCTCCACGATGTGATGTGACTCGTTCAACACGATCTTCATTGAATAATGATTATATAAAGAAATTTAATTAATAAATATTATATATATTACAGTTATACCATTCTTTAAATGAGGTATCTATAACCTAAAAAGAATAATAAGAATTTATTCGAGAAAACATGCATAAGAACATAAAACAATGAACACCCGAATAACAAGTAGCAATGAAATATTACTAATATGAAGATAAGAATATGACCATATATGATATCATAACAATGAATATGATTCTATAATAAGTAAATTACATTATTTAAATCATTATACAAGAGTTTCAGATACGTATGAAGCAAATCGGACCTAAGGTAAGGGAAAATCTCAAAATCACATTTTTATCCAAGATTGTTTATACATCAGAATTTACTGAGGAATATTTATCATCCACATCCTTGTTTCCTCAATATATAATATCATTACAATACTCAAACAATTTTTCAAATCCAATTTTACCCATTGGTGTGTTATTAGTAAAAGATATGAAAGGAATCATTTGTCATTTTTAGTACGAGGTACTTTTTGACTTTTCCGCCAAAGTACTAGAAAAATGTTTTTTTATCTTATACTACATGAATGGAATTTTATGATCTCATAGAACATTATTTCCATGAAGCATAATTTATAAGTTTTCAAGTTTATTTGTAATCAAACTCTTTTAGTTTACAATTGTATGATATGTTAAGAAAGGAAAAAATGATTTTGAAGTAGAAAGGATATTTTCCTCAATAACGGAGTTCAAGTGTTTTATCAGAATTATTTTCCATCTATGATAATATAGGGTTTTGTTTATATCCCTATTTTTACATTGATTTGATTATGTTATGATGGAATTATTTTTATGATGTCCTTTTATGGATTATGTTATGATGGCATGATGGTTAAGAATCCCATTTTTATTACATGGGTTATGCTATGATTTATGATTTTGTGGCACAGATAAGAATGGTCTCATTATGACATGGGTGGGACCTATATCTCCCTCTAATGAATTGGGTAATGATTTATATTTCATGATATAGAGATGTCTAGAACGTTAGGTTAATCCGGTTCACTGATATAGGACTGAAACAACGAGTGAACTCAGTTTAGAAATGGACTTTGTCAGCTAGGATAGTATTCGCAATGAGTCTTGACTAATAAGAAATGATTCTCTATTATTATTTGTTTATTCCACAATGTTTCATGTTTTATGTTATGATTATTGGGATTAAATTTCACTACCATGATTTATCCCGTTTTATGATATTATTATCTCTTTTTCAGGTTATGATTTTCAAAATGTTATGTTCTTATGAATATGATAATAATGATATTTCCATTTTTTACCCTTACTGAGAATTTGAGCTCACCCTTTTGTATGTTTTCTTTTTTCCCCAAGTCAGGAAGAAAGGTATTAACTAAGATATGCCAAAAGAGACTCTAGATAAGAGAAAATAAAATGGAGACAATTTTTATGATTTATGAACTAGTTGTTTAAGTTTCCCATTTTATAAAGACACTATACCTATACGGTCCATTCAGGGTTTTGTTATATGTTGTAATAAGTGTGCTTCAATTTTAATGTAATAAACATGTATGTATAGTATGGGTCGTTATAATTTGTATCAGAGGAAAGGTATATTCAACCTTTGGAAACTAGGATGTGAAATCCTTAGTAAGAACCCTAAGGATATGTATAAGCATAGAACACAATATTAGTGTTTTAGAAATGGCCATGAGTAACCTATGATAAGACCTCAAGTGTGAAATTTTATTACTAATTATGTTGTTTTCCTGTAATAATAGTGTTGCTCACACTATTCTTCTTGGTTTTAGTCAGTGGGTGGAACCATAAGGAACCGTGATAATGCAGAATGCGATGGGCAATGCAATGATTGTCCCCCACAGAAACCCAAAATTATGGTAGCTGAAATGAAAAATATTGTACTCATGCTCACACAACTTTCTCAAGCTATAAGTCATGAATCACTTCCAAATGAGAAAAGGAAGGAGCATCATTCTATTGAATCCTTCATCAGGCAGCGTTCACCCTCATTCAGTGGGTCTACTGATCCATTAGTGGCTAAACAACGGATAAGTGCCACTGAAAAGATATTTTCAGTTCTTTAATGTTTTGAACATGATAATGTCATCTTAGCAGTATATAGTTTGGAAGGTGAAGCTGATCAATGTTGGAATTTTATCAAGAATACGTGGAAAAAATAGGAAATTGATTCCATGGAATGGGATGAGTTCAAGAACTTTTTTTTCAATAAGTACTTCCCTCTTATTATTTGAACAAAGATGGAGAATTTGATTCTTGAACTAAAGAAAAAGGATGGTGAATCTGTTGGTACCTATGAAAAAAATTTTACAAGACTTGCAAGGCACGCTTCTAAGATTACAATCCAACCTGAGAGTAAGATCGATCGATTCATTAGTGGCTTATATCCAAGTCCTCAAAGGGCGTTAGCCATAAGAGAATTCAATAGTTATGACAAAATTTATCGATGTTCTCTCAAGGTTTAGATGGATATTGGAGTAACCTATCATTCATATGGATCTGATAAGAAGAGGAAAATGGAATTCAAAGAAAAATCTAAAGACCACACTGAAAAGAAGATGATTTTTCCCTTATTCTCAAATTGTGGAATAAAACATGGAGGTAATTGTCTTAAATGGACAAGTAAATGTTTTAAGTGTGGAAAAAAGGTCATCGGGCAGTTGAATGTCGAAATAATGGGAAGAAGATGTATAATGATGTGAACCAAGAAAGGGATACACAGAATGAACCTCCTACACATCAATGTTTCAAGTGCATGGAAATGGGGCATTATGACAATCAATTCCCTAATCCAAGGGTTGATGATGATGATCGACGTCAAAAAACTGTTAAGGCCATAGACAAAGGAAAGTCACATGCAATTTCTATCACCGATGTGGAGTATGATAATGATGTGTTAAAAGGTACACATAACATCCACTCTAAAGTAGAAAATGATTTATTTGATTATGGATCAACCCACTATTTTATTTGTGAAGAATGTTCTAATGGTCTCACCATATTACCTCAGCAGTTAGATATTGAGTTAGTTGTGAAAACCCCTAAGGCACACCGGTCACATCAAAAGATTACAATTCTTCTCTGATTGATGTTTGTGGGAATGTGCTTCCTGAAAATATTTTGATCCTTCCTAAAGTGGATTTTTATGTGATTCTTGGCATGGATTGGATTTCATTATATTGATCTCATATCAATTTCCAAAGAAGGGAAGTCATATTTCATATTCTAGATCAATCTATGATCATCTATCGATGCAAGGATGAACATAACCATACAGTGGAAATTTCTTCCAACTTATGGGTCTTGGGATATTTATCTCAAATTGTTGGATAGAAACTCCTGATTGAGAATATACCCATTGTACGGGAGTTTGATGAGGACTTTTTAGAGGAACTGCCAGGTCTTCCACCAAATCTTGAAGTTGAGTTTTCAATGGAACTCGTACTGGGTGCTTTACCCATATCAATGACACCATATAGAATTACCCCAATTGAGTTGCAGGAATTGAAGAAACAACTCCAAGTGAATCTTGATAAGGGATCCATATTCCCTAGTTCATCACCTTGGGGAGCACCTGTTCTGTTTGTTAAGAAGAAAGATGGATCAATGAGACTCTGCATTGATTATCGAGAAGCTATCAAGATCACTATCAAGAACAAATATCCTCTCCCACACATTTATGACTTATTTGACCAACTACGCGGAGCTCAATACTTTTCCAAGAATGATCTTCATTTAGGGTATCATCAATTAAGGGTCAAAATGGAGGATATACCAATGACGTCTTTCCGTTGAAGTTATGGACACTATGAATTTATAGTGTTGCCATTTGGTCTTACTAATTCCCCAGCTATCATTATGGATCTAATGAATAGAGTCTTTAGAGACTATCTTGATCAGTTTGTGGTAGTCTTTATATATGATATTCTTGTCTATTCAAAGAGAAAAGAAGAACATGACGATCACATGAGAATTGTATTGAATACCCTGAGAAAGGAGAATATTTATTCCAAATTTACGAAGTGTGAATTTTGGCTTCAAAAAGATACATTTTTGGGTCACATAATCTCAAAAGAGGGGATACTTGTGGATTCATAAAAACAGAGGTTATTGAAAGATGGTCGAGACCAACAACAGTAACTGAGATCTGAAGTTTTCTTGTTTTAGCTGGGTACTATCAACGTTTTGTAAACGATTTTTCATAATTATCTAATCTACTCACCAGGTTGACTAAAAAATGAGTTATGTTCATTTGGACAGAGGAGTGTGAAGAGAATTTCAAGGAGTTAAAAAGAATGTTATCAAGTGCACCAATGCTCACAATACCTTGTAGTGGAGAAAGGTTTGTGATCTACAGTGATGCATCCAAGATGGGGTTGGGGTGTGTTCTCATGCAAAATGATATGGTGATAGCTTATGCCTCATGACAGTTGAAAATAAATGAGAAAAATTACCCAACTCGTGATATGGAGTTAGCTGCAGTAATCTTTGCATTAATGATTTGGATGCATTATCTATATGGTGAAAGGTGGGATATTTATACTAATCATAAAAGTTTAAAGTATATTTTCACAAAAAACGAGTTGAATATGCACCAAAAAAGATGGTTGGATCTGATTAAGGATTATGAATACTAAATTCATTACCACCCTGGGAATGAAAACAAGGTGGTAGACACATTAAGTCGACGAGACCATGCTATCATATCCATGATGAGGATCACAAAAGATCCAATATTTATGGATTTACAAAGGATGGATCATGGAATTATAATGTAAGGGGAGAAATATTATCATTCTTAAATGAATGTTCAACCATCTATACATGTGATTATTAAAGAGGCACAAAAAGAAGATTTAGAGTTATAAAATAAGGTGAGAAATGTTCCTGAATTCCACATTGACTGTGATGAAATAATAAGGTTCGGGAATTGATTTTGTGTTACTCCCATCCCAGAATTGAAGAAGGAAATATTGGATGAAGCACATAGTTCTTCATTCTCTATTCAACCTGGAAGCATGAAGATGTATATGGATCAGAAAGAGTACTTCTGGTGGGATGGCATGAAAAGAGATGTTGTTGAATATGTCTCTTGATGCCTAGTTGTCACTATGTTAAAGCTGAGAGACATAAGTATAAGAGGATGTTACAACCATTACCCATACCCGTATGGGAATTTGAAAAAATCACTATGGACTTTATCACTAGACTTCTTAAAACATCCAATCGCAATAATTTTATCTGGGTTATAGTTGATCATCTTACAAAGTTGGCACACTTCATTGATATTAGATAGGATTTCTCTCTAGATCATCTTGCGAGGATATATGTAAAGGAAGTCTTAAGATTGCATGGAGTGACACTTTACATTACATCTGACCAGGATCTGAGGTTTACCTCGATGTTTTGGCGAAGTCTTCAGCATACTTTAAATACAGAGTTTAGTTTTAGCACTGCTTATCATCCTCAGACAAACATTCAGTCTGAGAGAACAATTCGAACTCTAGAAGATATGTTAAGGGCTTTCTCTATGGATTTAAAGGTGGTTGGGATCAACACCTACATTTGGTGGAATTTTATTATAATAATAGCTTTCACTCTAGTATTCAGATGGAACTTTATGAATCTCTCTATGGAAAGAAATGCAGGACTCCAACTTGCTGGGATGAAGTTGGGGAAAGAAAACTATTACGACCCGATCCTGTTGATGAGATGGCAGAAAAGGTCAGATCTATTCAACAACACATAAGAGCAGCTCAGAGTCGACAAAAAGGTTATGTCGACAACCGAATAAAAGACCTAGAGTTTGAAGTGGGTGATAAAGTGTTCTTTCGAAAATCTCCTTGGAAGGGAGTAATGAGATTTGGAAAGAAGGGAAAGCTGAGCCCTAGGTATATTGGTCCTTTCGAAATACTGTATCACGTTGGGAAGGTAGCTTATCGATTGGTGCTTCCACCGAATCTATCTCAAGTTCATGATGTGTTCCATGTATCTCTCCTGAGAAAGTACATACCTGATTCTTAACATGTACTAAGCTAAGATGTTGTACTGCTGGAGGAAGATATTTTTTATGAAGAACAACTGATAGAGATTTTAGATCATAGAGAAAAAGTTCTACAAAAAAGAACACTCTCTTGGTTATAGTTTTATGGAGAAACCGCCAATTAAAAGAAGCTACATGGGAACATGAGGATATGATGAAGGAGAGGTATCCTCATCTTTTTGTAACGAAATGACGTATTTCGAGGATGAAATTCATTTTAAGGGGGTAGAATGTAACACCCTGAGATATTATGAGAAATATTTTTTTATGTCTTGTGTTATACGCAACACCAAAGGAATCTATCACTACACACTACACTATATTGGCTTGTGTTACACGCAATCACGACCTTCCCTGATAGCGTGTGTAGTACGCAATATCAGGTATCACTGAAAAATGATATATTGTTATAATATTATTATGGACTAGCCGTTATGAATATTATTGCCTATATTTTGAATTTTATAACATTATTATTCATCTTACAAATTTTCTAGAAGATTGTATGAGAACAAAATAATTTTTTTTGGTAAAATATGTTTTTTTTAATGCAGTTTTGTCGCCTTTTGATGGAGAACCCACTTTAAATATAGTTTTTGATAGTTTTATGAGTTCAATTTGACAAATAAAATTTATCTTTGGAATCAAGATATAAAAATTTACTTTGGATAAAATTTTCATATTATTCTGATAACATTCATATTTTAATGAATAGTAAAAACACGCTATATTTTAATTAAAAACAACATTCTTCATCGCAATAATTTATATGGATAAATTATAATATTTAATGTTTTTAAAGTTTAAATAGAATATATTTTTACCATTTAATAAAATTTATGTCATTACTCTTAATTTTACATTGAATTCTTAGGAAAAAAAATTTCAATCTTTGGCAATGTTTTAACTTTTAAAACCCCTTTTCCTAATAACATGATTAATTTTAAATTAATTACTGCAACTTATGTGTTTTTAATTTTAATAAATGGATTCCATATTTTAATTTAGTGGGTAAAAATTATGTTAATAGGTTACTCTTATTTTTTTGATATTATGAATAGTAACTACGGTAATTTTTCTTTACTGTAGTTAAAGATAAATCGGGTAATTAAGGGTAAAAATAAGATTATAAAATTACTTTAACACCTGAAAAAAAATTATTGGATGACTAAAAGTCGACCCAAATCACCTAAGGTTCCAATTATATCCATTTTATGGAATTTTTACAATGAAAATAATTTAATTATTATTAAAACCAAAGAAAGTGACATCATGTCACTCTCTTAAATCATATAGGTATAATAATTTTAATTTAGTGACAAACTACTTGAAACTTCGAACATGAATAGTCTATAGAAATCTAATAAAATTATCTACATCATGTAAATTTATTTATAATTTTTAGGGTCTAAATAATTATCATTAAAGGTGACAGAATAGTGATGTTGAAATTATTTTATGGATTGAAATATCAAATAAATGGTATTAAAAATATTAATATAAATATTATATAAAGTATTTAATGTGCTCCACTAATTCTCAAGATAAATGTAACGTGTTATGAATCTATTAAATCTTTTATTTGTAACAGATATTCTGTGTGGATATTATTTAAACTCAAATAAATGAATAGTGTCAAAATTGACACTATTGTTATTTTATAAAAATAACATAATATAAAATTGATTAAAAATCACAAAAATATTTAAATATTATAAATTAAATTGTATATCATCGAAAATGTCATAAATTATCCAATTATGGATATTTAACAACACATAATTAATTATTTATATCAATTTAAAATTTAGAATCTTATTACCACAAATAAAATAAAATAGATTAAATTAGGATAAATCATGTTGATAAGCTTTAAAATAAATTTTCAACATGTATAAATTTTATTGGATGATGATATTACAATACAATATCATCTAATATTATAATATGTTCCATTTATGGAGGTTTTTATGTGGGGTTTGATTTATTATAAATTAATATTTTTGAGATTTCCAAAGGTGCCCCTCTCCTCCCTTATAAAAGGGCACCTCCTCCCTCTCCTATTTACACAACTTTGAGACTTCATGCTCGGCCAAACCCTGCCCATTTCCCTTATCAACTTCCATAGAAACAAAATATAGGTCCTTTTATTCTTCAAACACCAATTTTAGTTCCCTAAGAGAAGGTTTCAAAGAGGCGTGTCGAAGAAGAGGTAATATCCGTTACCGATTCTTTCAAATTTATTTCTTCTTCTACTTCCTCTTCATTATTGGTTTCATTATAAATTAATAACATCATTATTACTCATATAGTAATATATTATTATAAATATGAAACAACCATATTATGGATTCTTTATGATGGAATGATGTTTAAGATTCCATTTTTATTACATTGGTTATTCTATGATTTATGATTTTGTAGCAAACATAATAGTGGATTCATTAAGGGATGGGTGGGAACTATATCTCCCTCCAATGCATTGGGTAAATATTTATATATCATGAGATAGAAATGGCATGAATGGTAGGTTAATCCGTTTCAGTGATACAAGACTGAAATGAGGAATGAACTCGGTTCAGAAATGGACATTGTCCGCTAGGATAGTCTTGGAAATGACTCTTAACTACAAAGAAATGATTCTCTATGATTATATGTGTATTCCACAAAGTTTCATGTTTTTTTTTGATTTTTGGGATTACATTTCACTACCATGATTTATCTCATGTTATGATATTATGACCTCTTTTTCAGGTTATGATTTTCAAAATGTTATGTTCTTATGAATATGATATGATTGATATTTCCTCTGTTTACCCTTACTGAGCATTTGAGCTCACCATTTTGTATGTTTTCTTTTCCCCAGGTCAGGAATAAGGGTATTAAGTAAGATATTCAAAAAGGGACTTTAGATATGTTAAAATAAAAGGGAGACAATGTAGATGATTTATGACCAATTGTTTATGATTCCCAGTTTCTAAAGTCACTATACCTATACGGTCATTTCATGGTTTCGTTATATGTTGTAATAAGTGTGCTTCAATTTTAATGTAATAACCATGTATTTAAATTATGGGTCGTTATATTTATTTATCTATATATATTTTTCAAAATATAGATACATATGAGAGTAATATAATTACAAATATATATTTATGTATATTTATACCTATAAATTCACACACACACACATTAATAAATTAAACATTTCTGTGTGAAAATATACATTTACGAGTGTGTATGTGAGTGTTTAAATATATTACACACACCCCCAAACATACATATTTACACAAACAGATTATACTCACACAAATATATATATATAATAATAGTAATACTCAAACACAAAAAGATATACGTTAATAACTATATATTCTTGCTATGCATATTTCAAGCATCCTGAGTGTGTGCGTTTGTATATATATATATATATTTGTAATAGATAATTAAAAACTATATCAATAACAAAAAAACAAATATTTGATTCATAATTAAATAAATAAATTTTTTTTTAAAACATATTGTTGATTTAATAGCATGTCTGTCTAAATTATTGAGACAAAATTTAGTAGATAATCACCTTAGAACAATTCTTGATGAGGAATATAAAACAATATGATAACTAGGTTTAAATTTAATAGGGAAAGGACTTTATGAATGATTTCTAGAAATCACCTGTAAATAGGTCATTTACTTGTTCTAAAAAGGTTAGCACTGTTAAATAAATCCATCACCTATGATTTTTTATCAATGATAATGTGGATAATTTTATAATGATAATTTTCAAACTAATAATTTGAAAACTATATATAAAATAATATAATATAGAGTTTTATGATATTTGAACCTGGGGCTCGATCATGGGAGTAGCTTATATAATAACTTAACCCATTATTACAGTCCCACTTTTCATTTACAAATATATATTTTAAAAGAACATTTATATATATACAAAATCTCTTATTTGATAATATATAAATCTGAATGTATATATAAACATATTTACTAAATTAAATTTAAATCTAAATGATTACAATAAATATAAATAAACAGACAAAGACACAAACACACATAGAGACACTTATTATCAATTGATTATATTTAAATATAATTCATAATTTTAGACTATTTTAATATTATTATGTATATTTTAAAAATATATATTAATATTAATTATATAAAAAAACATTAATCATTAAATATATTTAAATATTGTTAATTAAATTGTAGAAAATATTATTAATTAATTAAATATATTATTATATTTAAAAATAAAATTAATTATATTTATATATATTTAAATATCTAATGTTTTAATAATTATAGATATATATATAACAAAATTACTATAAATTATATTTTTAAAAAGAATTATTAACAATTATTTATGTTAAAATTACTATTTATAATTTTAAAAAATTATTGATTACATGTGTAAGAACATTTTATTATTAATTATATAAAAAATATTATTATTTATATTTTGAAAAATAACATTAATTATATACATATATATTTATATTATAATAATTATTATTATATTATTGATTCTTAATTACATTTACATCAGTAACTATATTTTAATAAAATTACTAATAACACGTATTTAAATTTTCATTAATAATGAAAAAATATTATTATTTACATTAAAAATAATATCATTAATTACATAAATGTATATCTAAAATTTTATTTAATAATATAATTAACTATATTGAAAAATAATTATAATAACAAATTTTATTAACTATATTTAAATTATATTATATATACAATATATTTAAAATTATATATATAAAATATTAAAAATTAGATTTTATGATATTATATTGATTATTAATTAAGTTATAAAAAATATTAGTAATAATATTAATTATATTTTAAAAAGAATCATTAATTACAAAACATGTATAGTTACATATATTTAAATAATTTCAAAAATATTATTTACCCACAAACACAAAGAGACAGATATTATTAATTTTATTACTTATATATAATTAATAAATTATGAAATTTAATTTCTAAAAATTAGATTCTAATATAAAATTTTAATTATTTCATTTAAAAATTAATGATATAATTTTAGATCATAGAAACACATACAGGCACATAAAATATTTATATGAATAATCATTCTATTTAATTTTCAATTTATTATAATTTCATATATTAATATAGATCATATAATAATAATCTAAATATAATAATTGATATATGTATATATATAGAATATGAATAAAAATATAGTGTTATGAGTTAAGAAGGGTCATAACTCACAGTGAATCCATTTTCCCTAAGAGGAAATGTATGTGTGTGTGTGTACATTTTATTCATATATATTCTTCAATCTTGATATTGTTAGATAAATTCTTTATAAGAGATAATATTATCATTGATAAAGGCAAAAAAAATTACTTCTCACTTTTTGAATTGGTAGTGGTATCCGTTATTAGTTCTTATTAAAAGCATTGATAAATTCGATAACATGATATTTAGTGTTATGTAGTATTATTACTCCACCAATTCCAAAAAAACACCAATCCATGAGCATGTTTTCCCAAACCGATTATCAATTTCATCCTGATTGTTTGTAAAAATAGAAAATATAAATATGAGTGTCTATATATGTATACTCAATAGGTTTCTCCTCAGAGACTCTATTTATAATATTGAAGGATTATATTAAAGTCTTAGTGAAAAAACAAAAAATATGACTCATCACATGTCCCAATCCAACGAATCCAATCTCACCAAAGGATAACTCAGTAAATTACCATAGAAGTATAATAATTTAAATCCTGAAAATATATCATGAAGGGTACCCTACACCCACATCCCCACATATTTAATTACCCTTACATTTCAATGATGTGACACCCCAGACCTGCAATCTTGAATCCAATGTTGAAAACACATCCATTACACACTAAAATTTAAAACAACTAAATAGATTCATACTTATAATTCCAAATTTACAATATCAAAAAAATACCCAGTCACTGACACATCTAATACCTTTTAGGGATTGAGATTAAGAGTTTTAATAAAAAAAACTGTTACATCGTGTATCTTTCTAATCAAATGATCTCTTTTCCACTAAGACAATGATATTTTATTTAACAATATTTCTTCAACATATCTGAAAAAATTCACCATACATGTTTCTAAAATTGGAATATCATATAAAATAATCTTATTCATAACCTGGGGAAATGGAAACATAAGAATGGTGATCCCAAAATCTTAGTATGTGGGTTGTGTGCAATGTAAGCTATCATGAACTAAACAAGACATGAATATTATGGAATGAATGAATAAAAATAATAAATATTATATATAATTTATAACATGATCATGTAATATATACATGGATAAAAAATGTAAATAATCACAAGGATGAAAATTAATTTTTCATAATGATGTATTGCATAAAATTTAACATAAAAAAAAATATTTTCTAGACCTTATTACAGGACAACAAAAATAAATAGTTAAGGTTAACACAAAATACCCAAGATAGTTTGTCTCATTAGACCTATTGATGCATCAAGTTTATTTATAATGTTGGACCCCACTTTTCACTAATTAATTATAGTGAATCCATTATATAATGGAATTAATAAACAATAAAATACATAACCAACTATAAATACTCACAAATTCTCATTGCCTTGTGAGGGCAACGAGTCATTACATAGACTTAAGCAACATCCACATGATGACAAAGGTAGAAAATAAATGATGAAGGGTTACAAATACTAGTGGGGGATGATTTAACCGTCAATAAATTAACCAATAAACCAACCAACCATAACTAAACATTCACTATATGATGCATGAACAAATTAAAGACCACTCAAAAACATCATTTATCTCAAAACCACATCAAAGTATGTAACATTGGAATAATAACCAATTATCAAAGTAAAAAATAGTTAAATAACACAAGACCCACAAAATACCACAAGACTCCATGATCCACAAGCTCCATGCTCCATAATCTCTGAACATCCCAAACATCATGAGGTAGTGCTACAAACATGAGAAACGTTACCTTTTCCCCTATCCCTGAAGATAGCATCTGAAAAAGCACCAACGTGCCAAAGAAGGGGTATGTATAAAACATAGAAGGTTTTCCCCCAATGAATTCTCTACTCTCGCCAATAGGATAGAAAATTTAGCCACATTTATGTAAGATAGTTCATATAACGAAATTTACAATAACATTTAATAACTTAAGATAAACAAGTTCCAAAAACCATTTACAACAAAGTGAAAAAGAATGAATGAAACCAATTTAAAAATAGTTATTTTTACAAAAAAATAACTAATAAAATATTAAAACCCAATTCTTGTTATCATTTGGAATTCTAATTGCATAGTTCACCACACACGCACACATGCTTGGTTCGTTTTTCGGTTCCATACATATGAGCGTTCTCTTGTACAATTACCTTGTGTCCAAATGACACATGCCCCTCATCCAAGGTCATGTCCCTTATACCCCAATGGTAATAATCCCCTAATAAGGTGTTGTTAATCATGAAATCACTCTAACACCATTTATGCTATATACTTCCATTTCCACAATATACCATTTCCATAAAACTAAACATTTATAGAAAACCAAAGAACAACTAATTTTAAAGAAACATTTAATTTCAATAAAACATTCCCCTTTTATTGAAATAATCAAATCACAATCATGTACCAACAATCCATGAAAATCCCATTTTTAAAATCCACATTTTAAAATTACAAACCAACAAATTCATTCAAAATCCCCATTTCTCCAGATTTCACAACCATCCCCCAAGAAGGATTTCAAAAAGATTTCAACAACCAAATCAAAATAAATTCAATTCCACACATAAAATTTGAATGTAATCTAGAAATAAATACTATTTGAAGTCAAGAAATAATACCAATACCTAAAAGGTTTTGATGAAAACTACAACAAAATTTGAACACTCAAGAAAACATGGTCGATTATCCATGAACCCTTTTTAGATCTCTTCTACTAACAAGACCGAGACCAAATCTCATCATATTTGTAATTCACACACCTAGATCTTCCTATAACGGGCATAGATCTAATATACAGAAAGAAGAGGATAAGTATATCTCTTTAGATCTAAGTAACCAAACAAGAACGAAGAGGAATAATCACATACATCAAGAACTCGGCTTTGATTTGCCATGAGAAGCCTTCAGATTGCCTTTAGAATGATGGGAGAACACTATTTGGACTTCAGAGAAGAAAAATCCCATGTTATGGATTATTAGGTGAAAAAAGGGCCACATAAATGAAAAACGTGTGAGATCAACTTTTTTAGGATCACACTAAAGTGCTTGCATGGTTAGTTCACATGTTTAGAAAAATTGTGTACTAACTGTGCATTAGACACTACCTTGGAAAATCCTCGCAAGACCTCTTCACACGGTCTCTCGAACCATGCTCTATCCATGAAAGATCCATTTCATCAAAATGACCTACTACGATCTATTTGGCCATATGGTTAAACAAACCCTGCAACGCCTATGCGACTCCCCCTTTTCCTCAAAACACAATTCAATGTTCTCACAACTCTCCCCTTCATACACCTTAACATTATAACCATGGAAAGAATCATGTAAGGGTTACATACCAGAAACCATGGGTACTACATTCTCCCCACCATTGTTCTTTCCATCCCCAGAAAGTAGAAAACCCACAACCAACTGTAAGAGTTTCAGCCACTGCTCTTTCATTTCATTCTCACGTTCCCATGTCTCTTCCTGAATCTGAACATGCTAACCTAAAACCTACACTAGACTGATGATTATTTCCAAAAATACATTCTCTTGACTATCAATAATTCATACTGGGATATGTATCAATGAAGCATCCGACTCTATGTCAATGTGATCCCATCTGATAACATGGTTATAATCAATTTGATACTTTTTCAATTGAGATACATGAAACACATTATGCACCAAACTGAACACCAGTGATAATGCCGACTGATATGCCACCTCCCCAAACCGTTCCAATCACTCAAAATGACCAATGTTTCTAAGAGGTAACATTCCATGCTTCTC
Source organism: Viscum album (assembly GCA_963277665.1). Lineage (NCBI taxonomy): Eukaryota > Viridiplantae > Streptophyta > Magnoliopsida > Santalales > Viscaceae > Viscum > Viscum album. Next base: position 1,073,584,174 of record OY728164.1, read on the forward strand.
GAAATGATGATGTCCTTGCCATGGAGATTTTATCAAGAATTCATGATCACCCACAGTGAATGACAATGGTTTTCTATAGTGATCTGCATAATATTTTCGATGAATCTGAGCCGTCTCCATTCACTTTCTGATCAAACGAATCTTCTATGTTGATTCATGGACATGGCTTGGATTAACTACTTATGTTTCACATGATTCCACCCAACACAGCAGAGAACAGAAAGGACACCTAAAAAATGCTTTAAACGGAGCCATATGTATCGAGGTCTGATAGCTGTTATTGTATGAGAACTCCACAAAGGGTGTCTGATCCTCCCATTATCCACCAAAATCCATAAAACAATCCCACAACATGTCTCCCAATGTTTGTATCATCCGCTCGGATTTCCCATCCATCTGAGGATGATATGTCATGATCACAGTCAACTGAGTTCCATGATCCTGCTTTGATGAATTCCAGAAATGGGGCGTGAACCTCATATCTCTGTCTAATAATTTTTAAATTAGAACGCCATGCCATTTTACCACATCTAAGACGTATATTTTTGATACATCCACCTCCGTATGAGTTTCACAAACATGAATGAAATGGGCAGACTTGGTATGTCGATCCACTATCACCAATATGGAATCGTGCTTTTAATTGTTTTTGGATGACCTATGAAAAAATCCATTTCTATATACTCCCATTTACACACTGGGATAGGTAAAGACAGTAACATTCCTGCTGGTCTCTAATTCTATGTCTTAACTTTCAAACAAGTTAAGCCTCATGAGACGAACTCATCCACCTTTTTTTCATGCTGCTCCACGAAAACTACGCCATGAGTTATTCATACATAATATGTGTACCTAGATGTGTAACCCAACTTGAATGATGATAGTCGTTACAAAGTTGTTTATGAAAACCCATAGGTGCAACCAACCAATCTCTGAAACACAAAACTGAACCCCCATCATGTTTACAGCCATCAATGGTCTCCCCACCATTGAGTTTTGAACATAAAACCATACGTTCTGCATCAGATGTTTGTACATATTTGACCATTTTTACCAAATAAGGTACAAGCATAACTAAAATGACAACTGCAACATCACCTCAGTATTCACATTCCATAGTCATTTCGGCTAGTACTGACATCAACTACCATTCATCTAAAGCTTCTTTTTCTAACGAACCATATGAATTTAAACTCAACGTATCTTCCACTGAATTTCCTTTTCCTGAAGTGTACATTAAGCCAAATTCAAACATTTGGAGATAATACATTCATCTCCATTTCCTCATATTCAAAAATCACTGTAACGAAATATGTTTCGTGATTTTTTAATTCGTAAAAACAGTAAATTTGTCAACAATGAGATAATGTCTCCATGTTTTCAACGAATGGATGAATCATGTGTTGGGTAATTATTCTCATGCACCCTCAACATAATTGAAACATAAGCTACCACATGATCTTATTTTCATGATAACACAACCCAACCTTGATGCTAAAGAATCAAAGTACCCCACAAACCCTTGTCCTAAATATGGAAAAATCAAGATATGTGCTGATGTAAGCCGAACATTCATGTCCTGGAAATGATTTTGGAATTCATATATCCATTGTAATGGATCATCCTTTTTTTAAGAGCATTAATTGGAAAATCTAGTTATGAGATATCATTCACAAAGAATCTATAGTAACTAGATAGACCAAGAAAACATTATATTTTGAAGATATTCTTTGGTGGATTCCACTAGATAACAGCTTCGATCTTTTTAGGATCAATAAAAACACATTTTTTAGAAATGATATGTCCATGAAAACAAACTTCTTATATTAAAAAATCACACTTTGTTAATTGGGCATACAAACGGTGATCTCTCAAGATTGGTATGACTATTTTGAGGTGCTCCTCAAGGTTATCTTGTGTCATTGAGTATACCAAGATGTTATCCACAAACTACACAACAAAAGAATCCAAATATTGATGGAATATATGATTCATCAAAGCCAAGAAGACCACTAGTTCATTAATTAGAAAAAAATGAATGGATAGATATTTGTAGTCACCGTATCTACTTTTGAATGTTTTCTTAATAATATCCTTCTTCTGAAATCGCAATTTGTGATATCCTGGTCGTAAGTCAATCTTGGATAACCATTGAGATCCTCTTAATCGATTGAACGTATAATCAATCCGCAGAAGTGGATATCTATTCTTTATTGTAACATGGTTAACCTTACGATAATCAACACACGGCTGAAGAGTTCCATCTTCTTTCTTCATAAACAATGCCAATGCTTCCCACGGAGACATACATGGTCGAATCAAGCCCTTGCAATTCCATCATTCCTACTACACTATCAATTTTCTAAACTCTGTTGGTTCCATCCTATATGAAAGAAGGAAAAAATGACTAGTCACCAGAATGAGATCAATCATAAACTCCACTTCCCTTAGAGGTGGTAACCTTGAGAAGTTATTCGTAAAGACATCTTAAAATTGATCTTTAACTGATAGAAAACTATTTTCCTCAATCATTTCCATTTATTCCAAAGACAATTCTTCCAAATGAAAAGAGATCATTCCCACTTTTGTTGAAATCAAGCTCCTTTCCCCTTTCTTTACCATCCTCTCCCTTCTGAAGAGATTCTTAATATCATCCTCAATTGTGAAACTAACCGTTCTCTTATAATAGTAGATGTGAGGATTGAACGTTGTTAACCAATCCATACCTCGGTTTAAATCATAGAAATACATACCCATCATCAAGAGGTCCCATTTTAGCTTAGCTCCATCAATAGTTATAGCACATGCTCTATACACAAAGGCTTGGCGTTCTCTTTCACTGAGAGGAGTATTCATTTTCAAAACATAAGGCAACATTTATTGTTTTAAACATATCAAGTAAAAATAAGGAGAACCAATGAATGAATGTGATGTACTAATATTAAACAACACTTGCACAATGTTAGAACTCAAAAGAATCAGACCACTCATTGTAGATGGTCCAAAATGATCATTGAAAATCATCTTCTTAGCTCCATACAATTGCTTCTTTGTTACACATTTCTCATTATTTCCATGATGAGGTTTCCTAGGTTGAGGAGTCATGTTATTTCTAGAATCACCATGGCTAGCTCTTATCTACTAACAAGAATGATTATACTGCCCTCACTGAGTCGAAGCATATGATCCTTGCGGTGCTTGAGAAGTGTCTCAAGAACCTGACCTAGGAGTACTATGACAATAGTGCAGATGATTTCCCATCTTATTCCAATTATGAAATGCTCTAGGTTTTTCCATAAAATTTCACTTTATGTGGTAAATAATACCACATTTAAAATAAATTACTTAGCTCTGGGGTCGTGGAGGAAGGTTTACTGATCCAGCTGTCTAGTTTTGATTTCCACTTTCACCTTAGAAATAACTGTCCCTTTTCCTCTTTGTTCCCAGTGGTTGAGTTCCCACCATTTCCTGCAGGTATCATCATGCCTCCTCCTGTAGATCCGAAGATATCACGTTCATCAAAATATGCTTCATTAACCATTTCTATATAATCAATGATACAAAGTACTATAATCTTTGATCTAATCTCCTATCGTATCATGGATTCATAGATACATTCCTTTAAAAAGGGACTTCCCACAACTTCTTGTGAAAAGATCACTATGTTCATGAATATAGCCGCATACTTTTTGATAGATGTACTCTCTTGTTTCAGGCTGAAGAAGTCCTTCTTTACCTGGATCTTAAATATATGAGGATAGAATTATTTGTTGAACAATTCCTCAAAATCCTCCCAAGTAAGGTCTTTACCTATTTTAGCCTGCACGGCTAAATCCCACCACTGGCATACAAGATCCTCGAGAATATATATCTCCATCATGACCTTGAGATCCGATTGTGAGATGAGGAAAGAGAAGATTTGATTCATCATACATATCCAAACCTCTGTCTTCTCAGGTTCAGCATCAGCCTAGTAGTTCGGTGGATTCTACTTCAAGAACTGGATGGTATGATCCACATGACTTGGTTCATTCCTATAATTCAACGAATCCACATATTGAAAAGCTTCTAAAATACTCTAAACCAACTCTTTGTTCACTCGTGGTTCAGGATTAACCACATTCTCTGCAACTTCTTTAGGATTGTTTTGACAACACCTACCATGTTCCATTTTCTAAACCAACAAAAAACTCTATCAATCTCACTCTCAAGAAAATAATCGCTTAGAATTTTAAATTATTTCACTTCAACTATTACAACACTGTATTAAAAAACAAAAAAAATCTATGTTCAAACTTTTTTGAAATTCATCGTTGGTTTTGAAAATTGAACTATTTTCTATATAAACCACGTATCATCTTTTCAAAAAAAATCATTTAAAATCAAATTATGCATATTTCAAAAATTTACATCTTTGCAGAAAATCATTAATCATTCCTCATAATGAAATATAAAATCCTAGTGTAAATTCATTCATTTACAATGAATGTCATGCTCATATAATTGGTTAAACCCATGACAATGAGATTTCCAACATTCTAGAAGTGTATCCAAAAAACTTATGTACCCAAAACCCTCGTAACATGAAATTCATCATAAACGGGTAAGCTTGGTTCTTTTATGCTATACATTCGTTGTTTCAAAAATCCTACTCCTATATAAGATTGAAACCCAAGGAATAGAAGAAAATGAATTCCAACTCCATGACCAAGAACACTGATGACCATTTGTACCACCAAGTAAAGACCAGACTGATACCATTTGTAATGACCCAGCAATTCTCATTGGCTTGAGACCACAACAAGTCATTACTTGCCCTTAAGAAACATCCTAAAAATTCCAAAATCTAATAATAAATGATGAAGGGTTTAAAATTTAATTGGGGGACAATCTACCCTATAATAAATAAGCCAAAAATCCAACAAAGCATAACTAAACATTCACTATATGATGCATGAACAAATAAAAGACCACTCAAAAACTTCATGTATCTCGAAAACACATAAATGTATGCAATAATGAAAGAATAACCAAGTATCAATGCACACAGAAGATAAACAAAAAAATCCTCTCAAAAGACCGAAAGACTATATGCTTCACAAGCTCCAAGCATGACAATCTTCGAACATTCCATACGCTACGAGGTAGGGACAAAAACATTGAAAATTTTACCATTTCCCCTATCTTGGGAGATAACATCTGCAACAGCACCAAAGTGCCAATGAAGGGGTGAGTATAAAACTTAGTATGTTTTCCCTAATGACTTCAATACTCACACCACTAGGATATAATAGTAAGACACATTTATATAAGATAGTTTATGTACAAAAATTTACCAAATTGTTTATTACCAAATATAAACAACTTCCAAAAAACTATTTACTAATAAGTGAAAACAAAAATGAATGAAACCAACTTCTATCATGTTATTTGTAATGGATCGGGGTTTTGGGCTCCATTACATGGAAAAAATATAATGTTTTGAGAGTTCTGGGTGGTCTGGAAAGCCATCCCTGTTTCTCGGTGAAGCTTAAGACTCCTAATGGTAGCCTCGGCCAACCGATAGCCTCGGCCTACAAGTAGCCTTGGCCCACCAGTAGCTCAGTCTACCGGTGGCCTCGCCCTATCTGTCACCTCAGCCTACTGGTATCTCGGCCTACCAGTGGCCTCAGCCTATCGGTAGCTCGGCCTAACGGGTCGCCTCGGCCCACCGGTAGCTCTAACAACCGGTAGCTCGAACAACCGGTAGCTCGACCGACCGGTAGCTTAGACTACTGGTGGCCTCGGCCTACCGGTAGCTCAGCCTACCGGTGGCCTCAGCCTATCTGTAGCTCGACCTACCGGTAGCCTCGGCCAACCGATATCTTGGTCTACAAGAAGACCTAGCCTACCAGGGACCTCTCCTCAGGTTTTCCAGTAGCACCTCCTTTTTTGCACGATTTGGATTTTAAACCATGTTTTGACCCCATTTAAGATTTTTTTAAATCCCATTAACGGTGTTTAGTTAAATTCTTGGTGAGGTACCCTCCACAAATGAAAACCCATGCATTTTGTTCATGCCTTTAACAATGTTTCCAGAAATGCCTCTACCGAATCCTGTGAGGATTCCTTCGTTATGGAGGTGTATGTCGGTTCTAACCACCCTGAAGGGTGGGGGCCTTTTAAGTTGGACGTGTGGGGTGACCCACCCGCGTGGTCAACCCACTATCCCGCTTCTTCCACGGTTTCGAGTTTTTCTCTATATATTAACCATCTCAGGGATTGTGTATCTCAGCCTTTATAACCTAAAGGCTTCTCTTCTTCCTAGTATCTTTTTCTCTATCCCCATGTGCTCAGAATACCCTTCCTCCGGACGAGTTGTACCCCCACGATGGTTTCCTTGATCGCATTCCATGGAGTCCCTACTAGTCCTGATTTCTAGCTTCCACGTGAGGACTTAATGTCGATCCTTGATCAATCATGTAGGGATCTTACCTTTGTCTATCCTCCTTGTGTATCATGCGGTGTAGGTGTTCTATGGTTCCTACAAGGTAGTAAATGAATTCTGTAATGAAGATAAGAATTGGTTAAATAAAGGGTAAGAGGAAGTTTGTTAATGTTGTTACATGTTTTTACCCATGATATCCCTACGATGTTGTTATGAATTTAATGGGCTTAGGCCTACTGAAAATCACGGCCGTTGGGGGCCTTGTTTGCGCATCTATGCTATGCTCTGTTTTACGCATCGTCTGGTGAATGAGATTTAAGTATGAATCAGTTGAACACTTAAACATGGTTGTTGAATATGAATACCCATAAACTTGTGTGATCATCCCAGTTGAACTAAATAACATAAAATAATAAATTATGAATGCTAGCATGGTTCAATTATTAAATGGGTGAAGGGTTGAATGGGTTTTGTTATGGATGGGTGAACAACGGGGCTGCGAATGGTGTGGTTGGAATGGCATGAGTTGTTGTCTGGTTCTGGCGGTGTTTGGCAGCAGGGCTGCAGGTTGGGTTGTGAACATGAATGACAGTGGAAATTTAATAATGAACTGTGTGGAATGGTATTGAATTAATGTGGGGGATAACCACTGGTTTGTTGTGGTTTTCTCTGGTTCCTTTTTTAGGGTTTCCACTGATCCCACTTTGATTTTATCATTTATTAGAGAACCGGGTGCTAATGCATAAATTACCCGATGGTTTTCCTTTCTGCTTATTTGTTTTTTCATCTGTTATTGTGCCTGTTAGTTGACCAGTAGTGAAGGGATTAACTAATACTGAACTATTATGAAATGATAACTTGAATAGGGAAATGTGGACCTATTTCTTGTGTGCCTATTTTCTGAGGCAGCAGTGCTTGGGAACCTTCTTGTATCTTTTGAGGAGCCATAGGTTGGCCTGTGTGTTTGTATATATGTGTAACTATATTTTTTGTGTTTAGTCTCACCCCACCCGAGGTGAGCACTTAGTGTCATACACACCATCTCTTGGGGAAGGGTGTTTCCCAGTAGTTAATCTCATTCCTGCTCCCTCTTCCCTAGGCTGTGATGGCTGGAGGCGACGTTACACCCAGGGCTCTTCAGGTAGGTTTTGTTTGGTGTGTTTTTTAGCCCAGGACTCTTAGGGTAGGTTGTTTTCCCAATAATATTCTGGATGAGGCCCAGGTATTTTCGGGAAGGGGTTCTGGTTATGGTTTGGTTTTCCCATGTGTCTTCGAGATGAGGCAAAGGTGTGAGCGGGCATGGGTTTGTGGTTGTGAGGCCTAGGTGTGTGTGGGTAGGGATGTGTGGTTGTGAGGCCCTGGTGTGTGCGAGTAGGAATATTGTGGTAGTGTCATGACGTTTTACATTAGAAATGATCAGTTAGCTAGTGGTGTAAATGGTGGTGCGGGGTACCCAAATGTTTTTTATTTACTATTACTTTAATGCATGTATTATTTGATGAACATGGATAGTGTGGTGGGATGGTAATATTCCTTGATAGATTATGTTATTATGATTCTCACGGGACTTTAGGATGTCTCCCCACTTCTGCACGAGAGATTTAGGTTTTCCTACTGAGTATACATTGTATTCTCACCCTATGTTTACTTTCAGGTTTCTAGGAGGGATTCAGAGGCCATGCAGGACCTTACTAGTCTGGACGTTGGAGTTTTTTTCGTCACTGTTGTATTTTTCTTATCCTTTTTTCATTCTTTTTGTGTATTGTACATTGGAGTCCGTGAACATTGTTCAGTTTATTATTAAAACACGCATGTATTTTGGTTTTTACTTTGAGTTTTCTATAATTGGTGGTGTTTATTGTTGACTCATTCTTTCTCCCAATCATGGTTAACTAAAAATGGTAATGCCTCCCATATTGTGAAAATGTTATACCCTTGGTTCTATTCTCCACTCCGGGACCTAATGGAGGCGGGACTCGGTGGTCAATATCTCTCCTTCAACTTAAAGAAGGAAGGTCTTGGCAATATGCTATCCCTTTACTCCTTTCGGTGAAGGAGGGTCGTGACAGAATGGTAACAGAGGTGAGGTTGAGGGATAGGATGGAGTCTTGAGATAGTCTCAGTGAGGATTGCATGGGATTCTAGGGCAACAATGTTAGGTGATCTTGGTTCGGGAAATAGACCATGGAGGACTAGCTAGGACATGAGATTTTAGGGCCCCTATGATCCGATGAAAGGACTCTGACCCTATCAAACGACCAAGTGAGACTACATTTATTGCAAGGTAGAGACCCTAGGGAAGGCACATGTATCATACTGATTGTGTTTTTAATTGTTTTGGGGACTTTGGGGAGAAAAAATTAATAATAATAATAATAATTCCCTTACTACTCAGGCTTAGGCATTCTTTGTTTACCTTGTAGCTATAGCATCCGAACATTACCCACGAGCGACTTGGAAGATTGAGTCCTAGAGGATTGAGGAATTTGACCAACAGAGGGTTGATCGAGATGAGGAGGACGAATTATGGTAGGTGACTCTGCGCTCCTTCCAGCGACAAAACCACGAGAATTACAAGGGCAGCATTTGTGACTTAGTAATGGAGGTATGGCTCGAGGAGCTAGCCATCACCTTCTCTTTGATCCATGCTCCGATGGAGTACTAGGTTCTGTTGGCCGTCAGTCAGCTGAGAGGAGCAGCGCGTCAGTGGTGGACGCTTTTCCTGGGAGAGAAGACAGAGGCAGAGGTTTCATGGGCCGATTTTGAGAAGGATTTTTGTGAGGAGTTCTTCTCCTATACGGCGAAGGATGAGAAGAGATAGGAGTTGATCTCCCTTTAGCAGGGAAGCATGTCAGTGAGGGAGCTAGGGATCATGTTCAAATATCTCTGGCGCTTTGTTCCAGATCTCTCTCCAGATGAGGTGTCTCGGGAAAGATGGTTAGAGGAGGCACTCCGTCCTTCTCTTCAAAACGTTGTCACTCTCTTCAATCTTCCCACATACCTAGTAATACAAAATAAGGTTGAGATAGTAGATAGGATGCACTGGAAGGGAAGAACACCACAAGAGGGGAACCAACTGAGTTCGTCAAAGGAGAAGGCGATCAGCAGTAGGTCTCCAGCGATAGGGCCATCCAGGTTTCGACAAGCACGAATTATGCCTCATTAGTTTCAGTCCCGAGCTTCTGGACCTCACTCCTTTTCCACGGGGCCAAGACCGAAGTTTTTCTCATGCGTAGTTTTTGGGCACATCTAGATCAGGTGTCTGACTCAAGCTTCACATGGTGGAGGTGGGCAGTTTCAGCACCCGCCTCAGCATGATCCTTTGTCGGCGTGGAATTTCTAACAGCAGTAGAAGACCCCGGGCCCTCTGAGGGATGACCTTGCGGGAGGAGTCCGACACCAGGGTGCTCATTAGGGACCTCGACCAGGGCGTGGTCAGGAAGGTGGTCGACATTAGCAAGGTAGAGGAGCTGGGCATGGACAGTTGCACGCTGCAAATTTAGTAGCTCTGATGGGACCAGACGTCATTCGAGGTACGATCAGTTTATTCAGCACTCTTGTTTCTGCCTTGTTTGATTCAGGAGCTTCACACTCCTATGTTACGCCCGAATTAGCCCATGATTGGGGTCTAGATGCCGAGAGTCTTTTTGTGCCCCTAGTGTTGAGAACACTAGTTGGGGGTCAGAAAAATGTATATTACTTTTTCCGGGGATTTAGAATGATGTTGGGACCACATCAGTGCATTGGAGACCTTCTTTCCTTGCAGATGTAATAATACGATGTAATTCTAGACATTGATCGGTTATTCTCTGTGCATTCCATCATTGACTTCTATCAGAGACGGATTGAATTCTCCAAGAAGGATGGACGGCGTGTGGAGTTGGTGGACGCAAGAATGATGGATATCCTAGTGGTCATAAAATAATTCCCTGATGTCTTTCCCAACGAGGATGTGACTCTACCCCCTCAATGTGACGTTGAGTTTGGGATAGACATACAGCCTGGTTCCCGCCCGATCTCGATGGATCCATATAGGATGACACCTTTTGAGTTGCGGGAGTTGCAGATACAGATTGATGATCTGATAGAGAAGGGCCTTGTTCGACCCACTATGTCACCTTGGTCTGCTCTAGTTTTGTTCGTAAAGAAGGCCGATGTTAGTCTACGACTGTGCATAGACTACCGGAGGTTGAATCAGGTGACGGTCAAGAATCGTTCCCCCCTCCCAAGGATAGAATATGTTTTCAACCAGCTGAGGTGAGAAGGTTGGTTCTCTAAGATCGATCTGCGGTTTGGATACCACCAGTTGAGAGTGAAGGAAGGTGATATCTCGAAGACGGCTTTCTGGTAAAGATACGGCCACATTGAGTTTGATGTCATGATGTTTGGTGTTAGAAACGCACTAGCTATGTGCATGAGCCTCATGAACACTGTCTTTAGAGAGATTATGGACCAGTTCGGTGTGGTGTTCATCAACAACAACCTTATCTACTCAAGATCATAGGAAGAGCATGTTGAGCATCTTAGGGCAATTTTGGGAGTCCTTGGACACCACCATATTTATGGGAAACTGTCTAAGTGCAATTTATTAATGCGAGAAGTACATTTCTTTGGGCACGTAATGTCTTAGAATTGAATAGCAGTAGACTTTTCAAAGGTCGAGGTAGTCATTTCATGGGCAGCACCCAAGAATATCGCAGAAGTTCATAGTTTTCTTGGTTTGGCAGGCTATTACTGGAGGTTTCTGCACGACTTCTCTCGATTTGAAGCTCCATTGACAACTATGACTAAGAAGGACCATGCCTTTGTGTGGAGCGACCAGTGCTAGATAGCTTTTGGATACCTAAAGGAGAAGCTGGTTTGTGCTCTAGTGCTCAGATTACCCGTGGAATTGGTGTTGTTTGAGGTGTTTTGTGATTCGTTTGGCCTTGGGTTGGGATTTGTGCTGATGTAGCAGTGAGGAGTGATCTCTTATAGGTCTAGGCAGTTACGTCCTCATGAACGTAACTATTCCACCCATGATCTAGAGCTTGCGGCCGTGGTGTTCGCATTGAAGTTGTGGTGGCATTATCTCATCAGAGAGAGCTTTGTGGTCTTCTCAGATCAAAAGAGCTTGTGTAATGTCTTTTCCCAGCATGATCTGAACTTGCAGCAGTGGAGATGGGTTGAGTTCCCCTAAGACTACAACTTCATGATCTCTTATACTGAGGGCAAGGGTAATGTTGTGGCTGATTCCCTGAGCAGTAAATCGCAGAAGGAAGTAGATTAGGAATCTGTAGATGCCTGGGGAACGATGGAAGAGTTAACGGCCTTGCATTTGGATTCAAGGGTGTAAGTTGGAAGAGGATGTATATTTTAGATGACTGTAGTTTCCTCATTAGTGGTGCAGGTGGAAGAGTCTCAGTGGGGGGACTCAGAGGTGAAAGTGATGCGAGATCGTGTTTATTAGGGAAATTCTTTTGAGGTATTGTCGGAGGATGGTCAACATCAGATGTTTTTCCGTGGAAGGATTTTTGTTCTGAAGATTGTGCGTAAAAGAGTTCTTTGTGAGTTCCATGGCTCGGAATTAGTAGTACATCCTGGGATCTCAATGATTTACCAAGGATTGAGGGGACAGTTTTGGTGGCCTGGTGTAAAGTGGGCAGTGGTAGAGTTTGTTGATAAGTGCCTAGTGTGTCAGCAAGTTAAGAATGAACACCATTTTCTTGGAGGGTTGTTACAGCCCTTAGATGTTACCGAGTGGAAGTGGGATGACATCTAGATAGAATTCTTCATAGGGCTACCCAGTGCTCAGGGAGGCTATGATGCCATCAGGGTAGTGGTGGATCAGTTGACAAAATCAGCTATCTTCTTGGAGATTAAGGAGTCGAGCCCGGTGAGCTCCTTATCCCAGAGGGACGTCGATGAGGTGGTGCGGTTGCACGGGATTCCAAAATCTATTGTCTCTGACTGAGACACACAGTTTCCCCCACGAGTCTGGAGGGGATTACCGCATGCCTTTGGAACCCAGCTACACCTTAGCACTGCTTTCCACCCTCAGATAGATGGGAAAAAAGAACGAACGATCCAGACGTTGGAAGATATTCTTTGGGAATGTGTTCTATATTTTGGGGGACCATGGGTATGGCACTTGCCTCTGGTATAGTTTTCTTATAACAATAGCTTCCACTCCACTATCGGCATGACACAGTTTGAGGCCTTGTATGGAAGGTTGTATCGTTCACCCATTTTCTAGACAGAGATTGGGGATGTAGCTGTTCATTGTCTAGAAGTGGTGCATGGCACTAATGAGAAGGTTCAGTTCATGCGAGAATGGTTGAAGGCAGCCCAGGACCGACAGAAGTCTTATGTGAATCATCGGTGGAGTCCCTTGGAGTTCAAGGATGTAAATCATGTATTTATGAAGGTTTCCCCTCGACGTGGGTAGCGAATGTTTCGGAAGGGGAGTAATCTCTCCCCTAGGTTCATCATACCATTTGTGGTGCTGGGACGAGTTGGTGAGGTGGTGTATTAGCTGGAGTTTCCACCTCAGTTGGATAAATATCACAACGTCATTCACGTCTCCTATCTTCATCGATGTCCACACGACGACTCCCACGTCGTCGATTGGGGAGATCTAGATGTCTAAAATGATCCAGCCTTAATATAATGACTAATCAAGATCAAGGATCATAATGAGAGAGTGCATCATGGATGAACCATTCCCTTGGTTCGTGTGTTGTGGAGGCATGGTGGCCTCAAGGAGAGCACTTGGGAGAAGAAGGCCCAGTTACGTGTTCAGTACCCAGAGCTGTTTTGAATTCCATGTTTATTTTGTTCTATGTTTTGTTGAGATGTTTTACGTGGTTATTTAATATATGAAATGCTTGTTCTTCTTGTTTTGTGTCCGAATTTGTGATGACGGGAAACCTGACTGCTAATCAAGGCGCATTAATGTGGATACGATTAAACCTGTGCGGGTGAGTTAGTGCCGCCCAAAGAGGATAATACCCTGACATGTATAAAGGGACTCCCTGAATCAGGTGTTGGAAAGTGTAATCCTTATGCTTGTTGTGAATTTTTTGGTTGAAACTCTTGGGGGAGTATTCCTTGATGTAGGGGGTTCTGTTCCAGCTTTCGAACAAATCAGGGGTTTTCCCATGAGAATTAACATTGGAGGGTGGTTTTTGGGAATCCACTTTTCTCTTTTTTGGTTTGTTCTTATATTCTCGAGGTCGAGAATAGTTTGAGAAGTATCTGATGTAATGGCCCGGGGTTTTGGGGTCCATTACATGGTAAAAATATGATGTTTGGGTTGTTCTGGGTGGTCTGGAAGGCCATCCCATCTCTTCAGTAAAGCTTAAGACTCCTAACTATGGCCTCGGCCTACCGGTAGCCTCGGCCTACAGGTATCCTCGGCCTACCGGTAGCCTCGGCCTAGCAGTAGCCTCGCCCTACCCGTAGCATGGCCTACTGTTGTCGTCGGCCTAGCGGTGGCCTCGGCCTACCCGTAGCTCGGCCTACCGGTGGACTCAGCCTACCGGTAGCTCAGCCTATCGATAGGCTCGGCCTATCGGTCACTCAGCCTACCAGTGGCCTCAGCCTATCGGTAGCTCAGCGTACTGGTAGGCTCAGCCTACCTGTAGCTCGGCCTACCGGTGGCCTCGGACTACCCATAGGTCGACCTACCGGTGGCCACGGCCTACCAGTAGCTCAGCCTATCGGTCTCCTCGAAAAACAGGTAGCTTGGTCTACTAGTAGACCCATCCTAACAGTGACCTCTCCTTAGGCTTTCTAGTAGCGCCTCCTTTTTTTGCGCGAATTGGTTTTTAAACCATGTTTTGACCCCTTTTAATCCTGTTTTAAAGCCCATTAATGGTGTTTAATTATATTATTGGTGAGGTACCCTCTATAAATGATAACCCATGAATTTTGGTCATGCCTTTTACCACGTTTCTAGAAACACCTCTACCGCATTCTGTGAGGAGTCCTTTGTTAAGGATGTGTATGTTGGTTTTAACCACCTAGAAGGGCGGGGGCCGTTTATGTTGGATGTGTGGGGTAACCCACCCCCGTGTTCAACCCACAATCCCACATCTTCCGTGGTTTTGAGTTTTTCTCTATATCTTAACCATCTTGGGGATGCTGTATCTCAACCATTATAACCTAAAGGCTTATCTACTCCCTATTTTCTTTTTATATTTCACCCTGCCCTCGGAATACCATTCCTCCGGACGAGTTGTACCCCCACGAAGTTTTCCTTGATCACTTTCCGTGGAGTCCCTACTAGTCCTAATTTATAGCTTCCACGTGAGGACATAACGTAGATACTTGATCAATAAAGTAGGGTTCTTACCTTTGTCTCTCCTCCTTGTGTATCATGCGGTGTGGGTGTTCTACGGTTTCCACAAGGCAGTAAATAAATTCTGTAATGAAGATAAGAATCCATTTAATAATGGGGATGAGGATGTTTGTTAATGTTGTTACATGTTTTTACCCATGCTTTCCCTATGATGTTGTTATGAATTTAATGGGATTAGGCCTACTGAAAATCATGTCTTTTGGTGGACTTTGTTTGCGCATCTAAGCTATGCTTTGTTTTACACATCGTCTGGTGAATGGATTTATGTATGAATCAGTTAAACACATAAACATGGCTATTGAATATAAATGCCCATACACTTGTGTGATCTCCCCAGTTGAACTAAATAATATAAAAAAATGAATTACGAATGCTGGGATGGTTCAGTTATGAAATGGGTGAAGGTTTGAATGTGTTTTGTTATGGATGGGTGAACAACGGGGTTGTGAATGGTGTGGATGGAATGGAATGAGTTGTTCTGTGGTTGTGGCGGTGTTTGGAAGCAGGGATGCATGTTGGGTTTTGAACATCAATGAATGTGGAAAGTTAATAATGAACTGGGGGGTGGTAATGAATTAATGTGGGGATAACCAATGTTTTGTTGGGTTTTTCTTTGGTTCTAGTTTTTCGAGGGTTTCCACTGATCCCACTGTGATGTTATCATTTACAAGAGAACTGGGTGTGAATGTTTAAATTACCTGATGGTTTTCCTTCCTTCTTATTTGTTGTTTCATATGTGATTGTGCATGTTAGTTGTCCAGTAGTGAAGGGATTAACTCATACTGAACTGTTATGAAATGATAACTTGAATAGGGAAACGGCGAACTATTTGTTGTGTGCCTGTTTTCTAAGGCAGATGTTCTTGGGAACCTTCTTGTATCTATTGAGGAGCCATAGGTTGGGTTGTGTGTTGATATATATGTGTAACTGTATGTTTTTTGTTTAGTCGCACCCCACCCGCGTTAGGAACGTAGTTTCGGACACCCCATCTCATGGGGAAGGGTGTTTCCCACTAGTTACTCTCATTCCTGTTCCATCTTCCCTAGGCTGTGATGGCTGGAGGTGACCATACACCCAAGGTACTTCAGATAGGATTCGTTTGGTGTATTGTTTCGCCCAAGAATATTTGGGAAGGTTGTTTTCCCAGGAATCTTCGGGATAAGACCCAGGTGTTATCAGGAAGGGGTTCTGGTTCTGGTTTGTTTTTCCCATGTGTCTCCGGGATGAGGCCCTGGTGTGTGCAGGTAGGGATGTGCCGTTGTGAGGCCCAGGTGTGTGCGGGTAGGGATGTGTGGTTTTGAGTCCCAGGTGTGTGAAGGCAGTGATGTGGATGGTTTTGAGGCCCAGGTGTGTACGAGCAGGAAGAGTGTGGTAGCATCAGGAAGTTTTCCATTAGGGATTAACAACTAGCTAGTGGGGGAAATGTTGGTGCAGGGTGCCCAAATGTTTGTTCTTTGCTATTACATTACTGCTTGTGTTATTCGGTGAGTGTGTCTAGTGAGGTGGGATGGTTATATTCCATGATAGATGATGTTCTTCTGCTTCTCAGGGGTCTTTAGGATGTCTCCCCACTTGTTCAAGAGAGCTTTAGGTTTTCCTACTGTGTATACATTGTATGCTCACCCATACGTTTACTTTTAGGTTTCTAGGAGGGCTTCAGAGGCCATGCGAGACCTTACTAGTCTGGATGTTGGAGTTGGTATTGGTCATTGTTGGATTCTGCTTAGCCTTTTTCCTTTCTTGTCGGATATTGTACTTTGGATTCCTTATACATTGTTCAGATTATTATTAAAACATGCATATAGGTTGGTTTTTTTACTTTGGGTTTTCTATACATCGTGATGTTTGGTGTTGACTCAATATTTCTCCCAATATTTCTTAACTAAAAAGGGTAATGCCTACCATATTGTGAAAATTTTATACCCTTGGTTCTATTCTCCACTCTGGGGCCTACTGGAGGTGGGACTCAGGGGTCAATATCTCTCCTTCAACTTAAAGAATGAAGGGCTTGGCAATCTGCTGTCCCTTCCCTCCATTCGGTGAAGGCGGTTCATGAAATTATTTTTCCAGAAAAATAACTAATCAAATCATGAAAACCAATTCTTATTATCATTTGGCATACTCATTTATTAGTTCACCACACACCCACACATGTATGCTTCATTTGACAGTTCCGTAGTGATGAACGGTCTCTCATATAATTACTTTGTTTCCCAATGACACACCCCCAATCCAGGGTCACGTGTCTTCTAATCCAATGGTACTAGTCCCTTATTAACATAAATTAAGCATGAACTAACACCAACACTATTTATTCCAAATACTTACATTTCTATAATAAACCATTTCAATAAAACTGAAATTTTATTGAAAACCAATGTACAACCAATTTCAATGATACATTTAATTTCAATTAATATATTCCATTTTATTGAAAAGATCTTATCAAAATCATGTTCCAACAATCCTAGAAAATACCATTTTTGAAATATACATTTTAAAATGAAGAACCAAAACACTAATTCACAATCCCAAATTTTCCTGATTTCACAACAATCACTCAAGAAGGATTCCAACATGTTTTAAACAAAAAAATCAAAATCAATTCAACACCACAAATACATTTTGAAATTAAACCAATCATTTCTACTAAGTGGAGTCGAGGCAGAAGACTCCTACATCAAAGGTTTTGATGAAAACCATAATGAACAAAGAACGCTCAAGAAAACTTGGTAGATTCTCCAGGAACTCACCTTAGATCTCTTATCTTAACAAGACCAACAACAAATATCATCATTTTTTGGAATCATAAAACCCTGATCTACCCATAATAGGAATTTATCTAAGAAACATAAATAATAGGAGAAGTAGATCTAAGTAGATCTAAGGAACTGAACAAAAACCAAGAGGAACAATCACATACCTCAAGAATCCGGCTTCGATTCACCCATGGAAGCCTTCAGATCACCTGTAAAACAATGTGAGAACCCTCTTTGGCCTTTGGAGAAGCAAAATCCTGAGTTATGGCCACTTAATAGAAAAAACTATCCATAAAGAGGGAAAACAAGTGAGATCCACTTTTTTTATCTCACTTAAGTTCATGTACGGTTAGTTCGCACGATCAGACAAATCATGCACTAGCCATGTGTTATCCTCTAACTCAGTAAACCCTCGGTCATCCTCTTTTCACAGTCTCCTGAACTTTGATCCAACCATATAGGATCCACTGCCCCAAAATGAACAACTACGCATAGTTTGGCCTCATAGTAAAACAAACAATGGACCATCCGTGTGACTTCCCCTTTACCTCAAAACTTCATTCAAAGTTCTCCCGACTCTCCCGTTCATCACCCTTAACATTAAAACCATTAAAATCATCATGTAAGGGATACATAACAGAAACTGGGGGTTCGAAACCAACATTTATTAGTAATCAATGAACAACTATATTAAAATAGAAATCATATAAAATGTCTAAATTTCTTAATTTAAAAAATGAATAATATTCTTGGAATGAAATCTTCAAACAGACAATAAAAATTAAAATAGTTGTTCAATTACATTAATCATATAAAAAATTGAAATTGTGGAATTGATATAGATTATATCTATGAAATTTTATAATATGGACATTAATATGGAAAATAATGCCAAGATGGAGATGAAGAGTGATAAAGATCATATACCTTATAAATATAGTGAAGTATGAACTATAACCTTTGAATAGAATTTAATGGGTAATACTTGAAACATAACCATAAATGTTATAGATCTTATATAATTTTAGAGGAAAAATGAAGTGAAAATTTTAAAATTATTTTTCATTATGATTTTTGTAATATTGTTGTTAAAAATACTTCTATATAATATTAAAAAATCTCTTTCAAGTGGTGAAAAGTAGAACCTTAAAAACAATAATTTTGGTAAAATTAAAATTTTCAAAACTCTAATATTGTATTATGTTAAAAAAATTAAATTCAAGGTTTGTGAAAAAATATACATAGGTGGAATTAAATCCATTATTTTATTCCTCTTAAACATTGATAGTTATTTTAAAATGAGAAATACACAAGAAAATGGGAATATTATTTTCATTGAAAAACTATGGAAACCTGAATAATAATATATTAAAATAATAATTGTTAAAAAATAAGGAAAAGATGATCATGTGTTAAATGTTAAAAAATTGGATTCTTTGGAAACTTTTGTAAATAATATAAAAACAATGAATGAGTAAAATATAAAAAAAATTATTTTTAATCTAGGGAATAAAAAGTTAAATGAATCACCAAATAACCTCAAACAATCATTGAATTAGGGAAAATAAAATTCATGCTACAATATAAATAATATGGACATAGATTAGAAAGATTCGCAACCATAAATAAGTGATAAGGTTGAGTCCACAAACAAGAAATCATTCTGTTGAATTTTAGACAAAAGGGAAGTTAAATGTCAGTGAGACTTGAAAAAAAATATATAGAGTAAATATAGTATAATACGATAATAGTGTAAAAAATACAAAATAATTAACGATGATGTTCAATATCAAAGATTATAAATTAATGAAAACAATATCAATTAACAAAAACTATTACGATGTACGTAATGCTGGAATTGAAGGAAAATGAATAGGGAGATATTAAATGAATGTCAAAATAAAATAAATATAAAAATATTGAAAATAAAATAAGTAAATAGGGTCATTTTTATTCGTTATAAAATTAAATTGGTTTTATAATAAGAAACAGGTCTCTATGAATTTAAATTGAGATACAGAACCCTTACTTCATGTCTCGACTAGCTTAGTGTATGCATCTAACCTCATTTATTGCCAAATTTAGTTTATTAAAATGTGTATTAAAAAAAAATTTCTTATATATTTAATTTTTATGGACTATTTAATATCATATTTAATTTATTTATTGAATATTTATTTTCTCTCAGTAGCCACCTAGTGTTGTTCGGTCAATTCCCCCAAAACTGCTAATCTAGATTGATTGTTATCAAATGATGATGTAATGTGGTAGTCATGGGTTTTTTTATAAGAAATTTATAGAAAACCTATTGAATTATATGGGGACATAATTGGGTCATTTTACATGATTCATGGGTTAGTTCTTCACTATCTCAATTACATTTTTTAGTCTTTTTAATTTTCAATGTAACTGGAAATTGGAGTTGACCTGTTTGGATTTTTAGTATGTGTAAACGAATAATAAACAAAATTAGTAGGAAATAAAATACATTTGATAATGGGGAATGAGAATGAATCCAAGATTCAACCACTAAAAATCTCAATTATCCATTTATGTTCTCATTACCAAACTGATATTGATATTGCATCATTCATGCATCATTATCCTCTACTAAAATTAAAGGATCCAATACACTTTAACAAATCTACTTGGTGAATAGAATCTACTTCCACAGAGGTTTCATATTATGAAACTTCCATAATAAAAGATATGTCAAAAAGTTAACCACAACTAAATACTTTGGTGTTCATCCCTAGATTCCGCCCAATTCATCCTAGATGAAGAGCTCTAATGTAACACCCCATGATTTCATAGTATGTTATCTCATTAAGGTAATTTAATTGCTTGCGCTACACGCAACACCGAGTTCGAGCGCACCACAACATTACCAAACTAGCCATTCAAAAAGCATTTATCAACAGTATTAACTAAATTTTGAATCGTATATAGTCTATATAATTTTAACATACATATTATGTGTTTCTTAGACATAATATAAGAAAAAATTCAAATATTTCAAATAAAAGAAGTATTTTTCAAAAAATAAAATTTTAATGAGGAATTTTTTTTAAATCCATCATTTGACACTTTTATATATACAATTTGACCAAATAAACTTATTCTTTAAAATCAGGACATAAAAATTTATTTTTGATAATATTTTGGTGTTTTTCTGATAACATTCATATTTGGGTTATTAGTGAAAATTAATAAATTTTAACTGAAATTTTTTTTTAATCAAAATAGTTTATAGTGTTAAATTATACTTTTGAATGGTTTTTAAATTTAATTAGATTATATTTTTTTCATTTATTATAATGTTGGTCATTATAAGTAATTTTACATTTAAATTTTACATAAACACATGTCAATCTTTTGATAATTTTTTCTTCTTTAAAAAACTCGTTTTTTGACAATGGGAATTAATATAAAATTTACTAATGAAACTTATATGTTTTTAAATTAGTAAAATAAAACACATTTTTGAATTCATAAAAACAATATTATCTTAGGGTGATTTTTTTTATTTTTCTAAACACTTTCAATTATTTATGAATAGTAAAAAACAATTTTTTACTATTTAAAACACAAATTTTCATTAAATAATTAATTATTTTATTTCAAATTTTTTATGTCAAAATATATGAATAATAACAATATTAGTTAAATATAATTCATTGTAACTTTTTTTATAATAAAATTAGATGTATAAAGTTGAATGGTACATTTTACTGTCTTTTACCCACCTTCTTTGAGCATTTGAAACTTTCTATAAAACATAATTTTACTAATTCTGTGATTTAATTTCAAAAATACGAGAGACATGGTTAACCACAGGAAGTAAAATTTGGTTCAAAAGATGATAATAAATTTTGGTGAATAGTAACTTTTGACTTTTATTTACAATAGTTAAAACTAAATAGGGTAATTAAATGTAATAATGATATTATTATTACCAAAACTCGTGTCATAATTCTATTTGATAAGTGTAAATCGACCAAAAAAACCATCGGAATAAAATATAACCCTTTATGTCCACATGGATTAGATTAGGACATTTATTATTATTTAATAAAAAGAAGAGCTAAAAGTGTTAAATTCATGTTTTTATAACTTAAAGATTTTAATATAGGGCTATACATAAGATAAACTCAACTATAAATTTTCATTTGATATATAAAACAATTTCCGATATAATTTTATTTTATTTATAAATTTTAGACATTAATTAATTTAATTTAATTATGACATAATGATGATGCATTAATTACCTTATTAATGAACGATTAAAATAATTGATATTATAAATATACAAATAAATGTAATTTGAGACATCTGGCGAATTAAAATAATTTTATATGTTAACAAGACATGTTGGGAATGATTATATATTTTTTTGGAAGTGATAAGTTTTTTATGATTTCCAAAAAAACAAAATACCAAATAGTGTTAAAATTGGCATTTATTAATTTTTAAAAGAAATACTATTTTTTGGTTGATACAATACTCCAAAAAATCTATGGTTCTGTCAAAGGGCCTAAATAATATTATATATGTCATTAATGAACCACTTGAGGTTCTCTTGTATTTTTATAGTATGTTCATTAACAATATAGTGTTTGAATATAAGAAGACATGGTAAAAGTTAAATTATTTTACTAAGAGTTGAATCTAAATGATAAGGCTAAAATGGTAACCTAAACGTGTCAAAAACCTATTTTTTCAGAGTATTTTGACCCATACCCACATTATATTCTATAAAATCAATTTGGAGCCATTATAAATCGAATATTATTTTATTATAAAATGTTATTTCAATCATTTCCTAAGGTGTCGCTCACCCCTCTTATAAACGGGGACTCACCCTTCTCTCAAATTATCAATTTCAAAGCCATTTGGCCCGGCCAAAGCCTGACCAAATATCCTCTAAATTGTCCTTCCTTTATCCTAGAGGCATTTCTTTAGTCAAAAATCCAACCTAATGAGCCATTTTGATCAAATCAAAAGGAAGAACCTGAAGAAGAGGTAAATATTTCATCACTACTTTAAAGATCTTATCTTCTTCCACTTATTCATTCCTTTTTGATTCCATTATAAAATAATAAATCCCATATCTTCTATATTCCTTGATTTTATAATAAATATGTTACAACCATATTCAATATTCTATCCTTCCTTTGAATGACATGTCACCATACGTGCGTACGTACGGCTTACCGTCTCCACATCGTGGTGTAATTGTTATTCAATACATTATTATTTGGATGGGTATAATAATGATGTATAATTGATGTAAATAATAAATATAACATTATAATTATACTTTATATATTATATACCATCCAATTATATATGATTTTAATATCAAAAAAATGATATTGTCGCTCGTGCGTACGTACAGATTACCGTCACCACGAACGTGATGACATTCATTCTTCATCATAACCATTCGAAAATAATTTTAATTTGATGATTAAAAATAAAATTTAAAGATTTGATATCATTATGAATATTAATATGAAACATCCCATCCATAACAATCATGACTCTTATAACCAAGAATATAATGGAAAACAAATCAGTTAACACCTGAAATGACGATAATACTAAAATATAATTAACAAAGAATTATTAGATGATCATAAATGATATAATAATCATGTATATGGTTCTTTTATAATTTAATAAAAACTATTTAACTATTATACAAGATCTTAGCATAACCCTAACCAAGTAAAAGTACAATGTAAGGGTTAATTTCAAAATCTTTTTATTATAGGATGTTGTTTTTACATAAGTATCTAATGAGACCTATTTATCATCCACATCCTTGTTTCTAAAAAAATTATTTTAAAACATTTATACTATTTATTAGAAAATGGGGAAAGTGATTTTTACCATTATTTGACCTTATATGTTTTTGAATGGAATCTTTCCGTCATTTTGCAGACAATGTACTTTATGTACTTTTCTACAAAATTTATGTAAGAATGATTTTTTATCTTATACAGAGGGTGTAGCTATTTTTTGCCATTATAACATCGTCCAAGCTTCCCTTACAAGCTTATATGATTATTTTCAAAATAATTGTTTTCTTTATAATTATGTGACTCTTAAATGATTCCAAAATAGAAAAAGATATATCTCTAAAATAGTTTTTATTTCATCTATGTCTACATAAATTGATAAATTTTACACTTGTTTGAAGTTGATTTATTATGTTACAAGTCTTCCATATTGTATTTAAGGTTTTGTGAAATTTTTGAATATGGATGAGTTATTTTTATTCCATTCATGGTTTATGGTTAATTTATTAACATTTCGTATGCTAGTTTAATATGAATGTTTATGTTATATTTCAACGTTTTCTTAAGATGAATGTATTGGAATAGTATGTTCTGTGTTGGGGACTGGTAAAATTAAGCCTTCCGGGTTGGGTTCAAGTTACATCAAATCCTCGGGGTTGGAGTTCGGTTATAGATGCTCGATGGGTGGGAGTCCTGTTACAGATGCTCTCCGGGTTGGAGTCTGGTTACATAGGCTCTCTAGGTTATAGTCCCATTACAGAGGCTCTCTGAGTTGAGGTCCGGTTACAGTTAGCCCCTAGGTCCTGGCACGAGGCCTTGACACAAAAATTAATGTCTGGTAATATAAATTCCTTAATTATTAAATTAGAAATTAAATGTGATTATTCAATTGGTAGATTAGCAATTTTCATGTTTACATGGTAATGTTATAATTATTTTTTCCATATTACGTTCTAGTTTATTTTTAAAATTCTTTTGTTTTAAGTACACATATTACCTTAAATGTTTATAGACTCCGCTAAATTATTTACCCTTACTGAGCATATGATCTCTCCCCTTTCTTATGTTTTATTTTCCCAGGATCCCAAGAAGTGTTTTATGTTTGAGATGCAGGGTTAAGCTAAGGGAACAATAAAATTCTCAAAGGATTTTTTTTGTGTTGTATGTTATAAAGTGTAATGTAACGTTCTTGTAAGTAATTTATTTTTCAAGACATCTAAACTGATCAGCCTTTTGGGACATGAATCCTTGTAATGAAGACAATGTTTTGAAATAATGGACCGAATTTGGGAATCTAGTGCCAGGGCGTTACAGTTGGTATCAGAGGATGTTTAGCAACAACCTTGAAAATATATTTACATAAACTTTGATTTGATAACATTTCCCTGAGATAGAATTTGAGGATTAGTATAGAAGAACATCCTTGAATTTTGGTAATTTTGAGATTTTGTGAGTTTTCCAAGAAATACACCCCTTTCTGGATATGATCCGGTAGAGGCGGATCTATAAGAAATGTATCTAGGGGTAAAACCCAGAAACACCACTTTGAGCTAGACTAAAACAAGAACAAGTGCACGATAATTATCCTTGTATCATTCTTTGTTACAACAATCCCGGGGGATATGCTTAGGATAATTCACATTTTCATTACAATGAATTATGATGAATTTAGGAGTAAATACTTCCTCAACGAAAACATATTTATTGTTATGGATTATATCCATAATCTATTCAATTTACGTTAGGTATTTTACATGTTTGGAATTATTTATTGCGATTAATAAACTGTCCTACTGTATTCCATTGTTTAGAATTGGTGCCCAGTAGAAGGAATGAGAACACTCACAATATCTATGATCCATAGAGTAAGAAGGATCATATCTTTCATGGTATTATGCCAAAATTTAGAAGGGAAATATTCATACACTATTCTCTACATATGAAGAAATAATATCACGTGTTAATAAAATAATTAAAGAATTTGCTGAGTCCAATGGCATTGAATGGAAGCAAGAGAAGAAAACGATTGTAGAGAGAAATATGGATAAAGATAATAGGGGAAAGGAAGATTTTCCAATATGTGATAAATGTGGAAAAAATCACCTTGGTAAATGCTTGAAGGGAACAGGAGTTTGTTATATGTGTCGAGAAAAAGGACACCAAGTACATGATTTTAAGGGTTAGAAAAAGGTTATAAATGTAAAATTCTTTATCTACAAGCCGTTGGGACACTACACAAATCAATGTCCCAGTCATCATAGTATACTGTAAATGATGATATTGGATAATAAGCAAGTTATGATATTACCTCTGATGAAGAGGAATGAGTAGTTTTATTACGTTGTTATTATAGAATTATTTCATTTGAGTATTGTATCAAAAATATACTGGTTATATGAATTATGGAGATAAATAAGGATTGTACAAAAGTACTTTTTATTGAGGATTTGAGGTTATAGGGTTATAATAAAAGTGACTCAATAGTAAGCTAAACTTTTTGGAAAATAAATGGTTGAAGGAAAGGTAATACTTAATATGGTCCTGATAATGAGGTAGTGATTTTGGAATAATAGAAGGTTCATTTCGATAAATTATATTGGATATTCTTGACTTCCTTGGAACTGATTAATATTTTTTGAATTTCATCATTGTTGGAATATTAAAAAAAATTGGATATAAGGAGTATATCCAATATTCTGTAAAGAATAAGTGTGTGTGAATGTATTCAATAATGTTTTATAGTAATTCAGGGTGTTTCCATTTTCTATAAGAATACATGATGAAGGTGTTCACGTGTTATTATGTGGAAAAAATGATCTTCATTATGTTTAACATCCTTATAAATTTTGTAGTGTCAGTTTGGATAGAAGTATTTTGGATAAGTATAAAGGTTGGAATGGATTAGGATTCAAATTAGATACAATTGTTAAGATTATATTTGGATTGTCATAAAAAGGACAACCTAGAGTTCAAGGGACAACCAGTCACGCTAGACAAGGCTATGAGACTTGAACCCACAACAGAAGGGTGACAAGGGTGCGTCACCTACCACTGGCCTATGTGATGTCCTGGATTGTATAATGTAGTATCTTTCATAAAAGGTCTATTAGGTGAATAATAAATTCATTATTACTGGAGCCATATACGATTAGGATAAATCTAATATTTTTTTGAAATCTTTTAGAGTGAAAGATGAGTTTGTGGTAGGAATTAGTTAAAGGATGAAACTCTAATTGTCAAGTGTGTATATATATATATTCTACCTCTTATTCTATGACTAAATTATTTCTTAAAATTTTGTAAAGGGACTTCGTCTCAATCTCCATTCATTGAGGAATCCTTTGATTTCTAAATGCCTTTTTTTAAATGGTGTATAAAACCCAATCTTTTTCATTTCAAGGGGAATCTTTTACTATGAAGCGTTTTACTAAATGTCAAAAAAATGAATGCTTTTTTAACGTAAGCGGTGACAATTTCCTTTCTGCCGCCGCAAGATTATTTTATCATTGGAATCCTTAACAAGAAAAAATGTTTTTAATGAAAATAAATACAATATACTCTTTTTACATATTTTGGTATTGAAAATGGTATTTATAATTGATTTTTTTGTCAATATATTAAAAAGATATATTGTGATTGATGACCTAAATCACTCCCTTTAAATATTTATGTTTTCCCTTCAATTATATGTCTCTAATTTCCACCAATGTTCTTCTAATCGAGATCATAATTGGGAGTTAACTTTTTCATTTCCCTTTCCCTCTTATTATGACTAAATTTTTTGTAACCCAATTTCTGATGTGGCATTTCCACATAGGTATTTCCCTGTTTTAGCCTTTTATTTTCGAAGAAAAATTTCAAATTGCAAGATCACAATTTATTGTAGGAGGGGAGAATGTAACACCCTAGGATATCATAGTATGTTATCTCATTAAAGTATTTTAATAGCATCTTCTACACACAACACTAAGTTCGAGTGCACCACAACATTACCAAACTAGCCGTTCAAAAAGCGGTTATAAATAGTATTAAATATATTTTAAATATTATATACTCTATAATTTTAACATCCATATTATGTGATTCTTAGACATAATATATGAATAAATTTATTTTTTCAGATAAAAGAAGTATTTTTTTAAAAATGAAATTTCACCACCTTTTAATGGAGAACCCTTTTTAAATCAAATATTTGACACTTTTATACATTCAATTTGAAAAAATAAACTTCTTCTTTAGAATTTAGACATAAAGAATTTATTTTCAATAAATCTTTGGTGTTTTTCTGATAACTTTAATTTTTTGGTGAATAGTTAAAATTACTAAATAATAACTGAAAAAACATTTTTAATAATAATAATTTATAGTGTTAAATTATATATTTGAATGGTTTGGAAAAATAATTAGATTATATTTTTATCATTTAATACAATTTTGGTCATTATAAGTTATTTCACATTTAAATTTGACATAAACAGATGTCAATCTTTTGATAGTTTTTAATTTTTTTTAAAAACCCGTTTTTTTGTTTTGACTACTGGAGTTAATTTTAAATCAATTAATGAAAATTATATGTTATGAAATAGGTAAAATATAAATCATTGTTTAATTCAGAATATCAAAATTATATTATACTGAATTTTTGTTATTTTTCTGAAAACATTCAATTTTTTATAAATAGTGAAAAACACTATGTTTCTGTTTAAAATCGAATTTTTTTTAAATAAATATTTATTTTTAAATTTATTTTAATTCAAATAAGATAGATAATAAAAATATTAGTTCAATTTATTTCATTGGAATCATTTTTATAACAAAACTAGATGAATTAAATTTTATTGAACTTTTTACCACCTTTTACCCACCTTCTAGGAGCATTTGAAAATTTGTATAAAACATAATTTTACCACTTATATGAGTTTTGTTTTAAAAAATCCAAGAAAAATGGTTAACCTTAGTAAGTAAAATTAGGTTCAATAAGATGAAAATAATTTTTTGGTGAATAGTAACTTTTGACTTTTATTTGCCACAGTTAAAAGTAAATAGGGTAATTAAAGGTATAAATGATATTATTATTACACTAAAAATGTCCTAATTCTATAGGATATATATAATTTGACAAAAAAGACATTAGGAATAAAATATGACCCTTTAGGTCCACTTGGATTAGATTTGGACATTTTTTTTATTTAATTTAATGAAAAGTCAAAATTGTAAAATTCAAGATATCATAACTAAAACATTTTAATACAGTGATATACATAAGATAAATTCAGATATAAATATTCATTAGAAAGAAAAAATATTTCCTACATAATGGTATTTTATTTATAATTTTTATACATTAAATAATTTAATTTATTTATGACTCAATGATGATGCAGTAATTACCTTATTAATGATTAATTAAAATAATTGACATTATAAATATCCAAATAAAATAAATTATAGAATTTTGATTAATTACGCTAATTTTCATGGTTAATATGACATGTTAGGGTTGATTTTACAATTTTTTGGAAGTGATAAGGTTTTAATGACTTGTAGAAAAACAAAATACCAAATAGTGTCCAAATTGACAAAAATTAATTTTTAAAACAAATACTATATTATTGGTTCAAATAATATTCCAAAAAATCTACGGTTTGTCCAAAGGGCTTAAATAATATTATATATGTCATAAATGAACCACTTGAGGTTCTATTTAATGTTTATAGTACGTTTATTAACCACATAGTGTTAGCATAAAAGAGGATACGGTAAAAGTTAAATTATTTAACGTAGAGATAAATCTAAAAGATAAGTTTAAAATGGAAACCTAAACTTGTCTATAACCTATTGGTTGAGAGGATTACGACCCATCCACACTTTATCTTCGAAATAAAAAAATTTGGGTCCAATATATACATAATATTATTTTATTATAAAATAATATTTCAATCTTTTCCTAAGGTGCCCCTCACCCCTATTATAAAAGGTCACTCCCCCTTCTCTCAAATTCACACTTTCAATGTCATTTATCTCGGCCAAGCCCTACCCAAATATCCTCTTAACTATCCTACCTTCATCCTAGATTCCATAATTTATTAACAAGGTCATTCTAATGAGCCCTTTTGTTCAAATCAAAAGGAAGAACCTAAAGAAGAGGTAAATATTTCATCACCTCTTTCAAGTTCTTTTCTTCTTCCACTTATTCATTCCCTTATGTTTCCATTCATAATTAATAAATACATTATCTTCTATAAAATGTGTTGTTATTATAAATATGGTACAACTATATTCATTATTCTATCCATCCATTGAATGACATGTCACCATACGTGCGTACGTATGGCTTACCGTCTACACATCGTGGTGTAATTGTAATTCAATATATTATTATTCGGATTGGTATATTAATGATGTATAAATGATTTAAATAATGAATAAAACATGATAATTATTCTATATATATGATATAACATCCAATTATATACGATTTTAATATCTAAATAATGATATTGTCGCTTGTCCATACGTACTGATTACCGTCTCCACGAATGTGATAAGATTCATTCCCCATCGTAACCATTCCAGACTAATTTTCATTTGATGAATAAATTTTTTTAAAGATTTCATATCATTATGAATATTAATAATAAAAATCCCATCCATAATAAACATGACTCACGTAACAAAGAATATAATGGAAAACGAATCAGTTAACACCTGA
Organism: Viscum album; assembly: GCA_963277665.1. Taxonomy (NCBI): domain Eukaryota; kingdom Viridiplantae; phylum Streptophyta; class Magnoliopsida; order Santalales; family Viscaceae; genus Viscum; species Viscum album. The sequence continues at coordinate 1,073,614,220 of OY728164.1, forward strand.
AACGATGATAATACTAATATATCATTAACAAATAATTATTAGAAGATCACATATGATTTTATAATTATGTATATGGTTATTCAATAATTTAATAACAATTATTTTTCTATTATAATGGAGTTTAATTTACCCTCATCCATGTAAAAGTACAAGGTAAGGTTTAATTTCACGATCTCATTATTATCTGAGGTCTTTTTATATAATTACCAATTGAGACATCTTTTTCATCCACATCAACGTTTCTAAAAAATGTATTTTCCAAAAAAATTACTATTTAATAGAAAATGATTTAATTTCATTTATACCATTACTTTACCTTATATGTTTTTGAAAGGAATCATTCCATTGTTTTCCAAACAAGGTGCTTTATAACCATTTCGACAAAATTAAGGTAAAAATGTTTTTTAACTTATACGGAGGGTGAAACTATTTTCCACCATTATAACATCGTCGAAACTTCCTGTACAAGCTTATATAAATATTTTCATAATAAATGTTTTGATTATAATTATGTGACTCTTAAATGATTTCAAAATAGAAATAGATATTTCTCTCAAATAGTTTTGATTTCATCTATGTCAATATACATTGATAATTTTTACACATGTTTGAAGTTGATTTATTATGATAAAAATCTTCAATATTTTATTTATGTTTTTGTGATATGTTTGACAATGGATAATTTCATTTTATGCCATTCTTGGATTACGGATAAAGTATTCACATTTCGTATACTAGTTTTAATACGAATGTTTATGTTATATTTCAACATTTTCTTCAGATGAATGTATTGGACTAATATGTTATGAGTTGGGGATGATAAATGTAAGCCCTCTAGGTTGGGGTTCAGTTACAGCAAACCCTCTAGGTTGGAGTCTAGTAATAGAGTCTCTCTAGTTGGAGTCTGGTTACAAAGGCTCTCCGGGTTGGATTTTGGTTACATAGGCTCTTCGGGTTGGAGTCAGGTTATAGAGGCTCTCTGTGTTGGGTTCTAGTTGTAGTTATCCCCTAGGTCCTGGAAAGTGTCCTAGACACAAAAATCAGTGTCTGGTACAATACATTCCCTCAATATGAAATTAGTTATTACATGTGATTGTACGACTAGTAGAATATCTATGTACATGTTTATATGGTGATGTTTGATTTATTTTTGCCATATTATGTTCAGGTTTATGTTTAAAAGGTTATTGTTTTTATTTTACAACATTCCTTAAAAGATTATATCTTCCACTAAATTATTTACCCTTACTGAGCATCTGAGATTACCCCTTTGTTATTACCTATTTTCCCAGGATCCCTAGAAGTGTTTTATGTTTGAGAAACATGGTTAAGATAAGGTAACAATGGATTTCTCAAAGCATTTTGTGTGTGTTTTAAGTTAGAAATTATAATGTAACGTTCATGTATGTAATATATTTTCTAAAAGTGATAAACTTTTCAGTATTTCGGGACATGATTCCTTGTAATCATGCCAATGTATTAAATTAATGTACAGTCTCTATGAATCTAGGGGCATGGTGTTACAACCAAAATAAGTGAAGGAGAATCAGAAGTCATTGGATTGAAAGAGGAATAATTCTAAGGAAGTTGGATAATCTCAACCCTTACATCAAAACCCCCAATAAATCATAGAAATCAAATTTAATCATATTAAATTAGAATGTGGATTTATGAAAATAATGGTCTTCCCATAAGAATTCAACCTCATGTTTTTACTCAAATTTTATATTGTTTGGAGAGATCAATAACACAAGATAACAATTGGGGAAACATAGAGAACTAGTGGATAAGAACAAAAACAGAATTTTAAAATGATCATAAGAAATAATTGAAATTAAATATATCAATAAAAATATATTACACACATAAATGGAAGATGTTGAATTATTTATACCATGAGAGGGAGAAAATATTTATAAGAATTTTTATATTTTTTATCTATCCTTGAATTTATAAAAGATAAGAGAGCATCAGTATTCTCTAGAACAGTTCCACATGTACAACATCGATCGTTGTGATGGATTCATAGAATCATCAAGAATCTTCGTGGATCATAAGTTCTCATAATGATTAAGCTCCATACGCCTTCATGAATAATAAGTAGTGAAATGATATAGCATATTATAAATTCAATATAATATCAGTACTAGGTGTTTCTTTACCACCCCTTTCACAAGGATGGTGATGAACATAGTTAACTATTTTTTTCTTGTGGAAAAAGGATTGCACATAAAAATGGGTTTTAGAACTCGGATTACAACATCTATCAATTTGTATGTTTATTATCTTCGATAAAGCTGGGATGGCTAGGTAACTATTGATAAAGGTCTTTTGGTGAAGAACAAACACAGTTTCTAGTCTTCTTTAGTGATGTAAACATGGTGAGGTCCTAGAATTGATTTTGGAATTTTGGATTTGCAAAAGAATAATAGGCCAGGAGCTAAAAGGTATAGTATTAAGCTACTTATATATTTGTTTGAATTTTTATTAGACTAGAATTAAATTTTCATGTACAGCTGTTGGTGGTGGTATTTGTAGTATGCCAAAATGAGTGATAAATATGAGTGATTGGATATGAAGAGAGACTCTAAGAAATTAAAGACCAAATCTGCATATTCATGAATGTGGCTATAGAAATGTAAGAATATGTATTTTTATTGAGATGAATGGTTCTTGAGTTATGTATATCAATAAGCCTACAATATCATGGATTAAGAAAAACGTTCCTCATTGAGGATTATCATCAATCATATGGTGAAAATTGAAACTTAAACATGTATCCTCCATAATAGGGAAAATTAATTTCCCATCATCTTCAATACTTTCAACAAAAACAAATCTATATAGCCAGTGATCAATAATTAGGATTTGTATTACATGATGTTTTCGTAGATTCATTATTATTCATTTATTAGTTCGATCAACACCCATGTGTGATGATGGTTATGAAAATAATATCCTTCAACTCAAATTCAGTTTCGAGTTGTCAACATATTGTTTTAATAAATTATTCACCCAAGATTATGTATTCATATTTCTAAAAAATTGCCATATTTTAAAATCTCTTCCATAAAAATTTGTGCATGATTTACTAGAACAAGGTCCAGTGGATAGAATTTAAATCATGATTTCTATTTTTAGAATCTAAAATGGTTATTGTACTTAACCAATGCTGCTAATGTTTTATTATTCATACAGTGAGATTTTGGTAGATCAAAACATAATTATTCAAGTTTCTTAAAATCAATTGTTGTAAGTGTGATTAGAAATGTTGAATTTTTGAAGGTTGGGTAGAGCATGATTGATTGGCTGGTTGGGTTGTGGTTGGTGTGTGGATACTAGTAAAGGGTTGGTATGGAAGTATTACTAATTGATGATAAATATACGATCTCAATAAATCAGTTATCAAGGATTAAAGGGTACAAAATAAATCCATTCCATCCTTATTTGTTTCTATGGATAAGAAAAATAATCTATCCGAAGAAGAAACTTGTGTGGAAGAAAAATATTACAAGCCTATAACTATTATTGACAACATGATGAGTAAGTTTTAACATTTAAAGAAGGATTAAAAATTCCTTAAATGAGATCTTTATTTATAGATAAAATTCCAATTATGTTATTAACAAAATTAAAAAATTGAACCATATTTAATCTATTCAAATAAAATCATTTAGTTTATGAAAATGTGAAATAACTATATTTCGAATTGTATAATGGTGTTTAAAGTGAATTAGTAATGAAATTTTTAATGAAATCCCATTTCATCACTCTCTACACTTGCAATATTACCTTCATAGAAATTCATAATCAATTAATTTGAAATTTCAACTAAGAACCACATGTAAATAACATAATTTTAATATCAATCATTAAACAACCCATCATCTCAAAATAATTTTTAAGTATTTCTAAAACCATATTATTTCAATTATTTATATAATTTCATTACACTATGTATTTATATTTTTAGAATTTTTTCTAAAATATATATAATTAAAAAAATTCCATATTAGTCATGATAATATAATTGTGAAAACAAGATTTTAATCCTCATTTTGAAATACCAATTCAAGTAGATTAATTTTAAAAAATATATCATTAGAAAGAAAATATGTACTCATATAAAATTATAAACAACCATATTAAGGGCGAGGGAATATATATTTTTTTTAATAAAAATTTCGTTACAATTTCTTTGTGAAATAACCCAATGCCACACGTCTTTGCAAGTAAAAATCTTGATCAAGGTGTGAAATAAACATATTTATGGAAAATTAAAATTTTAAAAAGAGGAACTTTAATTTATCCCTTTCTCTCGGTTACCTTAAATAATAGTTCAAATATTCACTACATTGATACAAATGAAATGACATTGATTATATTTAACTTACTTATTATTAATTTAGGTTCAATAATCCCCTCATCTAAATAAATTTATTTTTGATTAATATGTTCTTATTTCGTCTTTTCTAGCCATGATTGTGAAAACAAACTTTAATAACACATATTGGATACAAACAAATGGAATTACTCAAGAACATAGTGCCTAATGTCTTTGATATTCCTTGTGGGATCCCAATTTCCAATTTTACATTAATTTTAAAAAAATTATATCAGTTTATATTGATTTTAATCCTGGAGGATTTATTTTTAAGAAATTTCAATTTACTATAAATTCACATCAAAATTCTAGTGAAAACTTGCCATTCTTCTAATTCCATATATATCATTTCACTCACACTAATTTTTCTAGTTGTAAGAAAATATATTACTGAGAAAAGCATGGAAATAAATTGTAAATAATTTTATTTTATATTTTTCACTAATAATATAAAATTCTTATCAATAGTATATAGTTTAAAAAATATATAGATTTGTCAATTCACCTCAAATAATGTTTTGAAAAATCTAAAAAACTATAAAAAATAGATTTTTACATATTTCATAATAGATATAATGTTATTTTTTATTTTTATTCCACTATATATTTCCAAAATAAATTTTAAATATTACATAAGTGGTTGAATCCCCACAAAAACACCCATTAATTTTTTTTATTTATATTCCAAAAAATTCATAAAGATTTGCAGTAATAAGCTACTTTAAAATGATAAAAACCACATGGGTTTTATTTTATCCGATAATCTTGAGTTAGTTTCTCCCATGGTTTTTTACACATAGGGATAACATATAAAAAAATATAATAGAACAATAATAATTTATTTAATAAAAATAATGTGAAAACATAAAGGTGAATGGAGAGAATGAAAATATCGGGTTATACCAACTAAGAAAAGATTTTGTTTTAATGAACCATAGTTGTAAAATCCCATGGGTTATCCCCATTCCACTAGTGTATTTGGTTTATTTGTTACAAAACACCACATTTACTTCTTTATATTATCTTCAACTTGGAATCCCCCTTTTAATAAGTTCATTATTTTTAGTTCTATGAATTATGTAATAATAGATAAAATACGGGTGGTCATATGATGTATGGGGTGTCCTCGAACTCAACCAAAATTTTTGGGACGTCCTATTTTTATGGTTTATATGATGGTAATTCTTCATAATATCCTAGAAAGTGAGAGTAAAAAAGTATATCCATCAAAATAAAATTAAGACAATTTATCTTCAAATATAAATTCTACCGCTCATGGGTAGTATGTTGAACATCCATTTCATCAATAAAAACCACTAAGAATCCCTATGGGGTAAACTTAAATAATTATTTCAATGTAATATTCATTAATTTGGTCTGATTATATACATCCATATATGTATTCTTATGGGTGTTGAGGAGGTGATCATCATTTGGAATTTCCAAACATGTTTCTTCCAGGATATCCATTTATTTTTCTGTTTCATCTAGACCTCATGTGGTGTCATCTAAAAATAAATTTATCACATCATAAAAATTCCCCTTATCATGATTTTCCTCAACTTATGGTATAATTGGTAATGAAATAGAGTGTGTTCATACGAATATTTGAAGTGTATTGTCTTTTGGTATATCTTGAAATGGATATTCATCATGAAAGTACTCTCCTGTCTTATCTTCTTATTCAGTTTCAATGGGTAACTATAGTGTTTCTTCCATTCTTGCATCCATATACTCCTCCTCTTATACTAGGGCATGCCCAATTTTAGTTTAATATCTAATTTTCATATAATTTAAATCATAATTCATTTCATGATTTAGAAAATAATAATAATATTAATTTAAATTAAGAACTTTTACCTCATTTATTTATATCTTCCAATTATTTTAAATGAAAATACATCTTTAATTCATCTAAGGTGGATGTGTTCAACATTGGGAAATCTATATATTTTAAAAAATTATCCCTTATATTCCATCTCTACCAGCCTCTACAATATTACCCAGGATAGGAATCAGTTTAGATGAATATGTAAAATATAAATTATGAAGATTAGTGGATAGTTGAGTATCCATATAACTGAAGAAGGAAAAGTTCAAATTAGGTTCTCCCACTATGTTATTACTATTTAATTCCTCTTTAAAAGGTGATACCATTGTAAATATTACATCAGTAGTAAAAATTAATATTTAATCCTTTTCTTCAAGATCATAAATCCCTCTTTCAACCATGAATGTTACAATATTATGGAAATTTAGTTCATGTTCATATTATTTAATCACCTCAAGATCTTCAGTTTTTAGCCTTGGATAATCTAATATTACTTAATTATATATGTTTACAAGTTCAGCTAGTGTGAGTTTGTTTTCCATGTGTTAGGCCTACTTAAAAGGGTCTATCTTATAACTTGTAGATATTATCCCAACTCGGTTAAATACCATGAGATGGGAGTGGAATGAATCATGTTTTGACATATATAAAATAACTATCCTTCTAGATATTTTTTAATCATTAAAAACCACTCTTCACTGTCTACTTCTCATAGCGATGAATGATTGTAAATTAAACCATGAACATGACGCAAAAGTTTTTCTTGGTTTATCTTCTTTGGGATACATCCAATGATTATTCAAATTCAATATACCAATATACAATAAATACTAAAGTACACTCATGTTATACTGCTCGAAGAAGACTAAATATCCCTCATTGTTTAAAACCATTCAAATATTAAATTCTCACTGCTCCATCATTACTATATTGAACACTCAACTCATCTATAAAAAAAATATATCAATCATATTTTAGATGATTCACACTTATGAGTGTCTATTTTATCTTTTTTAATAAAAATTATTACTACCAATTTTTTGTGATACTTTTCCTTTTGTCATGTTTAAATCATGTGAAAGACCAGTTTTACAGAACCCTCTATATGAATCCTTTTGGGGAAACCTCAATGAGACCCCTCTATGAGACCCCTTATTGAGACATCCTTATGTTCATGTGAATTATATGAATCAGTTGTGAGGCCCAATTCAATTTACATGAATCGAATGTCACCAAATAGTTTTCCTATGTATTTAACACCCAACATATGTCTCCCTATAAAATATACCTTTAAGATACCCCACCGTGGGAGATCCCCATGAGATCCCTCAAAAATCAAATTTTATTTACATGGATCATGTGACTCTGGTGAAATACCTTGTTTTTCTCATGAGAAATACTTTTCATTAGATTATTTCACATAAGTAAACTTCTCTACCCTCTTAATAATAGGATAGGGGTATTTATTATCATAAATCAACCGCCTTAACTCTGAAAAATGATGTTAATTGTCTATTACACTACCTCAGCAATACACATTATGTGATTTGAATGATGAATTTTTACAATCATGATCAACCTCTAGGACATGTCTTAGGTCGTAAGTCCTTCTGTCACACTCAACATGATTGTCTTCCATCACATCATGTGATCAGAACTTGAGATCAATTTATAATAATGTTGTCGTCAAATACATTGTCGTCTAGTTCTTTGTGTGAGCCCATCAATATATCCAATGAAATTAATGCACACATCAGACGATCACATCATGATTTCCAATGACAATCAAGTAGTCATGTGATTTCAATTGATCATGATATATCTTTATCATTTCCAACATCTCTATCATCATGTGCATCACATGACTTCTTTGAATGATCCATTGATAATCATGTAGTGTATTCAAGGGAATCACATGATCTCATCTTGAGATCCTATTATACTCACATGGATGGAATGACATGATCATTTGATCTCCTTAATCTCTTGTGATCATATTCGATACATTTCCTCCTTGGTCAGAAAAATAGATCCCACATTATCAGTTAGGAATTGTGCACTAAATATTCACAACTCATTTGACAACCAACCATGGGCAACAACAAAAATCTGTTTAAACAAACATAGGAAACCAAAATATCACTATCCAGAGGGATTTTTCCCATAAATTTCCCTCTTTGGGTTTGTTGATAATACTTCAAATCATCAAGAACCAACTTGTTGAAAAATCTTGCACAAGAGTAACCATTTTCCTTTCACATCCTAGGATAGTGATTAAAGACCTTCTTAACACAAACACAACCCACAAAATACAAGATCATTTAGAGAGACTAGATCATCATGAAAAATTCATAAATTAATCACTTCATTCATGAAACATCCATTAGTTACCTTATCTACACGAAATGGTAAAGCAAGATTCACCATTCAGATCCATTATTAACATGAACATGTGAACATCTAGAATCATCGAAATAAATTCCACTTATTTTATTGTTTCTTTTTTATTAGTAGACTAGATTTTTAATTTATATGCTTTTAAATATCATCATGTTTTGACACATCCCAATCTACTCCCCCTATCTTGGTCAATAAATTTTCACCTTCTTTTTCAATAAACCTAAATGTCATTCCTTTGTTGTTTGTAACCTGGTAAAAAAAATATAAACACATAGGGGAAAAATCATATCTCCAGGATTGGGGGTCCTATATCTACACTATTCCAGTGTGGGGAGTTGAAGGAACTCAAAGAGCCTCTTGATATTTCTCAAATGATTCTTTAGGCAAGGAATTCATTAGGATGTCTACAACCATTTGTTTAGTAGAAACATACTCCATCTTCACAAACCCATACATCACATTCTACTTAATAAAGTTACATTTTATTTCAATTTGATTTTACCTTAACTGATGGGATGTATTTTTTAAAATATTTATATCAAATAAATTATAATAATGGGTTCCAATTAGAGACGTCACATAAAATCCCATATCATCATGATGCCTCTTAATCCAAAATAACTACTTGAAATATTGAGTATCAATGACGTATTCATATTCTATGGTGGTAAAATAAATTAAATATTTGTTCTTCATTATCCAAGAAATACATATTCCTCTATGATAAAATATACCACCTGATGTTGAATTTTCATCATCAAATGAATTGGACGAATCTATATATAAAACACAATAACTCTTAGTATGTTTCATCATTGTATAGTAAAATAAAACCCATTGTTTCTTTGATATAATTAACTATTATTTTCTTAAGAGGTAAGTGTTACTCTTTGTTATTACATTGATATTATTCCACCTGAAACATGGAATGTATAATATCTGGTATTTTCTCTATTAAATACTACACCCTTGCTTTAATTATTTGATATCAATTGATTTACCTTCATTATCCTTTTAAAATTTAATAATTATTGATACCATAGTTTTCATTTATTCATTATTATCCATTATAAATCTTCTCAAAATCTATTATACATATTTTTTTTGAGAAATAAATGATCAATTTAGTCATTTTATTACTTTTAATCCAAGGGACAATTTTAGCTCACAAATTATTTACATTTCAAGATCACATTGGAGGAATTATGAAAACATTTAACATACTTTTATTAAATCCATGAAAGATTGTGTCATAGAAATATAAATAAACATGAATATTTTATTTCACTCATTATTAACATTGAAATTCTAATCAACCCCACCACACTATAGATTGAGATTATTTAAATACTAATCAATTCATGAATACCATGATATTGGTTCAAGAATCGACCGATAGTGTTATTTATTTAATTGGAAAACATAATTTTATTTTTTGAATGGGAAAAAATTCCTCTATTTATTATAAACATATAGTTTTAGTACCCCATTTAGGAATGATGGCTTGACATCCATCTAAAATACATTGAATTTCCCTTTCACTATTATAGAAAATAATAATCGAATTTTCGACATCCATAAATCTTTTGAGAATTGTTCATCATCATTGATATCATATTTCTATGTGTATACCATTCAGACCAGTCACTATAATCTTCAAATTATATAACCATATTCATTAAAGATATTAAAAAAACCCATTTGGTCCTATTGAAAATATTATCCGTTGTGCTTGAAAAAATATCCCACACCTAATTCATTTATATTTGACCATGTTCTTCATTAATTTATTAAAACTAATTCTCATCCCTTGAATCATCTTTAAAAAAATTTCTCCACCAATTATTAGATGTATTCTTGATGTAGTTTCTTCATCTTCCTTGTCCACACTAATGTTTTATAATCACTGGTTATATCTTGCTTATAAATTTCTTATCAATTACTTAGTTTCTAAGAAGATACAGTTCTATGTTCATTATTATCATCATATAAATATTTTTTTAATCCACCTATAATACTTGAACTCTATTTTATATTCTCGCATCTTCAACACTATCATCTTATGACTGGTCAGTTAATTTTTTGATGATTCTTCTCATTTACCACCAAAACAACATCATTTATATCTTTTAAATTTCCCATCGAGGTATTGAAATATTTATATTATTTTTTCCCCAAGTGGTGATGAAATATTCCTTCATCTCCACCTAATTTATACCTTCAATATTTCTCCTTACTTATAATGAAACACTAACCTATAAACGGTATAAAATTATTCAACGTCAGATTATTTCCTTTCTACATCTCATAGGTATTATTCAATTACATTTTACACAAAAATATCATTTATCAATATATATATATTAAAAAACTATCTTTTTCCAAAGCTTCTATAGAATCCCTTTATCAATAATCTTCATTCCAACCATGTTTTAGACCATCTAGTTTCTTCTATCAACTACAATATTTTTTCCTAGAGTTTTAATATTTAAAATTTGTCCATTGTTTAATGTTTCTAAAGATAGTCCTAAACTTGGATATTTGTGAACTCTATTCCTTTATCATTTTTGATCTTTCTAATTTTTTATCCTAACATATTTTCAGCATCCCTATGATAATGTGTTATGAAAATGAACTTCTTAAATTTATGGGTGATATTTAAAACCCACATTTTTATACTAAAGTCATCAATTAAAAGGACATAATATCACTTCCCATCAATAGATCTTAGGGAAATAGATACACATACATAAATAATGACAAACTCAGTCATTATTGTTGTCCTTATATCTTTTGATTTATTCATTTTCAAGATACCTTACATTGTTGGTAATCATAACATGTGTAATTAATATCACATGATAACATTGGGAGATCGAGAGAAGAATCACATTTTATTATATATTTAAAGGATGTTTACATTTGATGAACAATACGTTTTTCCATAAAATATTCCCTTTTTTCCTTGGATAGAAAGAACATGTATTCTTCTCCATAAACTGAGAATAAATTCCACTTAATGATATTTCCATGCCAAAAGGGACACCATTTTTTCCCTTGATCACAGGAAAATTCTTTATAAAGATTATAAAATTTGTTGAGTCACACAATTGACTAACACATAAAATTTTGTGACTAATTCATTAAACAATAAATATATATTCATGTCCCACATCCTTTCCACAAAATGGATTTTCCAAATTCAATAATGATCAGTCCTTCATCATTTATAAATATTTCAAAACCATTATGGTTTTACCAAATTCATATCAAAATATTGTTATTTAAAATCACATGGGAGGTGAATACACTGTCAATTATCAATATTCCAGTACTATATGATTCCTTAAAAGATATTTCTATAAAAACAAACTACTCTTATATTTCCCCTTTGATACATATATATGAATTAATATATGATAAAAACTAAAATTATTGATCTTATTCAATTAATGATCGTATAAATTCATATTGAAAATACTCAAAATATTTTTTTATTTTGAGATTATTCAATAATACAATGAGACATGGAATGAAAACCCTTTGTTTATACTTTAGTATGTTAATCTTTATTGTTGATGAAAAATATATAACCATGTGTCCAAATTGTTCACACTAAAAATGATGACCATTAATGAAATTCTTGGAATAATGAACTCTATTTGGATACCTCTATTTCCATTGTTCTCATCAATACCTACTAGATAATGAAAATAATTTAAAAAATTACCCATTTTTATATATAAATTACACATGATTTGAGGAGTATTCCAATCATTCATTTATATCCCACTGATCTATCCTTTGGATCTCTGAATCTTATTATTCTAATTCACTCATAAATCAATCATCATCCACATAGTGGTATTTTATGGTCTAACATTAACCATTACTGATTTCTATTTTCGATCAATTACTCTACCAATTGTGTGATTTTGACGTGTCATTTAATTATATAATCATTCATTTGACTTTTTTCATGACCATTGAATTGTAATTTACCTTTTAGTCACATGTGTGACCTACTTTCCTGATCTCATATTAGGAGTCAATAGTTTTTCTTGATCCATTTCATTTCTTTATAGGCTGGAAACATCCTCATAATGTTCATTGATACATTTTTTTTGATCTTTTATAGTGTTATTCAGACCATCAAAAACCATTGTACGTTCTTAAACCATGATCATGAACTGAACTACATTCTCTATGTTATCTGGATTTTTTGATCTGAGATTTTGATCTTTATACACAAATCAGACATCTATTCTTCCCAGTACTGCATATAGAGTTTATCATTATGAATCAGCATATTTGATTTATTTATTTTGGATATCCAATTTTCTATCTCCTCAAGAACGACTTCTAATTCAACTTGGAGGTAAACTATTTATTTGACTTCTCTATAATCATTATCCATTTTTACATTCCTTGTGAATTTCCTATATCTTGCACCGTAGAATTTTATGCATGGTCCATATAGTCTTCAATCTATTCAACCTCTAATTATTTTAAATTATCATTTTATTTTGAATAAAAAATATTACGTATAAATATATTTCACATAGAGTTTTTCCTATCATTGACAATGGCTAAATAATTCTTCTTGGGAGTTTCATCATCATCCTCATCATGAACTTGAAACTTCTTGAGACACTTTGTTGCATGAAGTCTAAGATTACCATAATTAAATCATGAAAGATGAGGTTTCCCATTAATATTTATTTTCCACCTTTTCTGTTTTGAGGAAATAAATTATATAAACCAATAAATAACATCTCCTTCTGGCCCATATTCTATAGTTAGATTATTCAGGGCTTTAAATTCCACAACTTTAGAATTTCCATTTTTTGATAGACTTGTTATCATCCTTTTTCATCTCATATTCTATAAGAGTACTATAAACTCTATAGAATGTCAGTTCCTTTAGAAGATTATGTTTTAATACAAATAATTTTATATTAAACTAATATTTATTAATTTCCGAGATGTGATTTACAATATTGACATATTTGACAATCTCTGAGAGACCACATATATCTTCCACGCCAATATTCACCTAGTCAAAGAATGTATCTAGAGAATCATTTGATTTTATTATCACATTATTATATTTTTTCTATATAATAATTAATTTAGTATATTTTTCTTTTGAATAACCTTACTAGATATTTATCAGCCCTTCCCTCATGGAATTAAATAACTTACATGACATTAACTTCATGTATAATATGTTGGATAATTCTTCTCAAAAGGTACTAATTCTTCTTGAATCATCATGGAAATCTCTTTGGTATAAAATATATAATTTATCATTTTCCATACAAGATGATATAACATGCATTGAAGCTATAAAAACATTTATACCTAATGATCGAATGTAGTGGTGTATCTGATTCATCCAATGTTGAAAATTATTCCATCAAAGATCAAAATCCATTTATGATTAATGACTTCAATTTCTTCTATTGAGAGAGATACTATGAGATTTACTATAATATCTGAAACCATTTAAAAGTATAACTCTCTTAAATACCCTAGGGGTAAATCATGGTATTATATATTTTAGATAACTTCCCATATAGATATGGTCACATCACTAAACAAAACTCTCATCCCTCTCCTTCCCATAACCTAGACAAAATGGAAATTAAATCATGCCAAAAAAAACATCAACTTTACATGGCTCACACTCAATGGGTTATATATAAGGATAATACAAAGGTAATGTTATGTTTTACCAAATACACAAAAGTGTACTTCTATTACAAGGTTAAGTGTGGACTTACTATTCCTTCTACTTTAAAAACATTCATAAATTGAAACCTCATTTCCCTCTCTCTACCAATGTGAACATAATGAACTTCTAGTAGAAAATTATAACTATTTGTTTTGAGGAGATTCACACTTGTGTGTGTCTTTATTCCATTGTTTCATCAAATAGATTTAAAACACAATTTCACAAGACTTTTCCTCTTTTAGTTTAAAACTCATGTGTAATATACCTTTGTAAGAACCATCCACATGACCCCTTTGTGTGACTAATCTATGATACTGATCCATAAGTCCCCTTATTGAGACCTCCATTTGTTCATGAAAATCATGTGACTCTAGTTCAGGAACCAAATTGGTTTTACAGATCATATCTCACAAATTAGTCTACAAATGCATGAAACACCATATCTATATCTCCCATCGCAAGATACCTTCTCTAAAACCCTTCACAGGACCTCTCCAAGATATCCAATAAACAAAACCTTTTGCATTTACAAAGATCACATGACTCTAGTGCAAGGAATTTTTTATCACATGTGAAATAAATTTCATTATATCAAACCACTTAATAAACCTTCTCTATGTTCTTATGAATAGTTTGGGTGTATTTATAGGCATAAATAAACATCCCCGTCTTCAAAAATCAGGATTATAAATCAATTCCACTACATTAGAAAAAATTATTATAATCTTTGGATGAAATGTTCTATTATTCATGACTGAAATCTATGAAATGTTTCATATTGAATGTCCTTATAACTTTTTCCACTTGATTTTTTTCCAATTCTTCGCATGGTCCCATTGCAATATTAATTAATAATCATCCGATGGTAATTGAAATTATCCTCCAGTTAGTTGTGTGTCCCCATAACCAGATCCAATAAAAATAAACCATAATTTATGTGATCACATCATGAGATCCAATTAAAATAATGTGGCTATTTGATTTCAAGATACTATTAGATATCTCAATAATTTCTAGTTTCTCAATATTCATGAACATCCTATGAATCATTTTCAAGATACCTTTATAATCGTGTGGTATGTTGAATTTCATCAAATCATATCCTCATGATTACCTTTTATACATATGTATATTTTATGATGTGATAGCATGATTTCCTCCAGCTCTCAAGACCGTAAGTAATATATTTGTACCTTTGATACACAAACAAACTCCATATGATCCATTAGGACTTACACACTTACTATTCAGACCTCCATTGACAACCAACCTTTTTCAATAATGTAAAACCTTTCCAACAAAAAAATCAACCCAAATCACCATCAAAATGAATTTGTTCGAATAGTCACATAATTATTCATCATAAGTTTGTCCTTGTTGGTGATCTGAACAATGCTTTCTGATATGGCCCCTATTGTATGTTTGTATTTTAGTTTTTTCTAATTTGAATTTTAATATAATAATTTATCTAAAAAGTAAAATTTGTTTGTTAATTTTCGACATAAATATACAGATTTGGAATCAATGATTTTAATAGGTTATTCTGGACCACCCATATATAAATTATATACCTAGAATGCAGTCCCATGGGATTAAATGTGGTTGTTCTCAGCACTTCATGTATTGGTTCTTTAATATTATGATCAATTATATATTTTTTATATTTTCTTAAATTTTAGACTATCCAAAAAAGTGGTTTGATTTACATTATTTTCTTAATTATTGTGAATATAGAATAAAAAAATAAGAATAAAACCAAATACACTAGTTACTAAGGAAAGGGAATGAATTCAAGATTTAGACACTAATATCATTCATTATCATTTTTATCATTATCAAATTGATAATGAAATCTGTTTCATGCATAACCATCGTCTAATAAAATTTCATGATATTATGCACTTTTCGAAACCCACTTGGAGACCAAAATTTCACTTCATGGTTTCTTATGATGAACATGCCACAATAGTAAACGTGTGACCAAATTCCACACAAATACATCATTTTTTGTTCATTAAAGTATTACCTCTATTCCATCATAGATGAAGAGAACCATAATGAGGGAAGAAGAAATAATAGAGGGTAGAATGAAATTGGAATAATTCTTGGGAAGGTGGATGATCACCACACAAATACTAAATTACTCTCCCTGAATTATCAAAACTGAATTAAACTAAATAAATTAGAATGGGGATTTAGGAAAATAAGTTTACTTGCTCAATAATTCCCCAATGGGTTATTACTCAAATTTAATTGGGGCTGTAGAGATCACTAGTATGAAATATATATTAAAAAAACACTGAGAAATTATGGTTAATAGGAATAATATAATTGACCATTAATCATAATAAATAATTTATAATAAATTCATGAATTATACATTTTTGTATTTACAATCCTCTGATTCCAAATCCATTGTAATAGGTTAAAAGAATCATGTTTATAAGTATTAGAGTCTTATTTATCCGTCCTCGAATTCAACATTGAGATGAAATATTATTCATTAGTTGGATGAGTTCCATATGAACAAAATTAATGGATTTTATAGATTCCGAGCATCATTATGATTCTTTATATCTCTACAATTCTCTCCATGATAGTAATCAATACAACCTAGAGAATAATCAGAGGTGTGATTCTCCATTGCATCAACACTTAAATGGAAGGTGAGTACTAGGAATTTATTTTTCAATCCATACACCAGGTGGATGATACACGAGGAAAATTATTTTTTATCAAGTGGATGTAGGATTGGGAAAAGAAATGGACATCGAAACTAGTATTCAAACATATATCATGTGGGATGGTCCATGAATTGGATAGATCTTGGGAAGGATTCGTCACTACTGAGGAAGGTACTATTATTGATGAACTCATTCACGTGTTAGTATTCTTTAGTGAAGTCAACATGGTGAGGTATTAGAATTGATATTAAACCATTATATTTTCAATGGAATAGTAGTTTTGGAGCTACAAGGGTTAGGATTGAGCTACCACAATAATGGTTTGATGTGTTCTAGAACTAGAATGATGATTTCAAGTGTATTTGTTTTTGGTGGTAATTACATCATGTATAACTGGGTGATTGGATTGATTGGTAGTCTATAAATAGAGAATGTAAGAGATTCTTGATTAAATTAGTTTCATAGGGATTGGGGCTACATCACTACAAGAATTTGGATTTTCTTTAAGATAGATTCTATTTTCTTGTGGTAGCTTGATAATGATTCTATATCATGGTTTGAAAAAAGTTCCTCAATTGAAGAATTTCATTGAGCATCTAGTGTATATTGGAACATAAACATCCATCCATCAAAATGGGGAACATCACTCTCCCAAAATCTTCAATAGATAAAAATTGAATAAATGTATATTTCCACGAATCAAGCATAAGGATTTAACATTCATCAAGTTTCCACCAATTCATTAGCCTTCATCTATAATTTTTACCAACTCCCATGTTTGGAAATGTGGTTCAATGTATTTTCCATGAACTATATATCAGTTTTGATCAGTACTAGTATTGATTTTATACATTCTTCATCATGCAGTTGATATTTTTCGTCATTTAAAATTATCAATTTCATATTATTATTCTGAAAAAATCAATTGATGAACTACTGAATGATGTTATCTTTGATTGAATTTAAATCAAGTTATATATTTTTTGTATTCTATAATGGTTGGTGCACTGACTGCAAGCTACACATTATTTATTTCTCACATAAGAGAGTGTTGTAGATGAAATAATGGTTAATCACAGACCACCTAGTGGGTCCATTGAATGGTTAAGGCTAAAGCCTCGTTTAAGTGTGTATAGGGAGACCCATTACATATCCCGAAGGCCTAGTGGTAATTTATACCATTACATTTCCCGTAGGCCCATTATATAAAATTTAGTGCTACAATACATGTTCTCCTATAGTACTGCATAGTCCCACCACTACTATAGTACCCTGCCGCCACTACAGTAACCTATCACCGCTACAGTTCCCATCATTTCTACAGTGAATCCACTGCTACATTAAGCTATAATACTTCTATAGTGTCTGTGCCCAATGGGTTTTGAACCCACATTTTACATATAGAATTAAGGGGTGCTTACCACTAATCTAAAGGGGTGGTTGCATATCCATTTCTTATAGAACATGAATGTGTGATCTCATGAAATAATCTTTCATGAAGGTATGTCCAGCCATAGAATAATTTCATTTTTATTCAATTATCATAGACATGATCAATCATTTTTTCACAGAAGAAACTTTTTTCGTATAAGAATATATCATGACCATATTTTGTTTGAAAATATGAAGAGGAAGTTGGTAAATTCATAATGGAAATAAATTAAAATGAAGTCATTAAATTCTATGTTAAATTCGAAATTAAATTTCATTATAAAAATTCAATGTATTAAACCATATTTAATTTATTTACATAGAATCAATTCGATTATAAAAATTTGAAGATCCCCAGATTTAGAATTGAATGAGGGTTCTGGGGGGTTAAAGGTGAATTAGTAATAAAATTTTCAATAAAATCACATTTTATCAAAGTATTTATAAAATAGTTTCATCCTCTTCATAATTTTATACATAAAACATCTTTATCACATTAGTATCACAAAAGTTGTATAGTGTAACTGGTTTTCAGAACTAGATTCAACTTAAGAATAGGGTCTCAATATTCTTGTTTTTGGTGGTTAAAATAAAAATAAAAATATATAGACAATATTATTACTATAATTCCAATGTTAACTTTTTGGAAGCTTCTTTAGGTTATAAGTATCATATTTATCTACTATTTCCCTTTTTCAGAACCATCAATATGTGGTGGTTATAAAAAATGATATACCTCATTCATAGAGGTTGTAATTAGACTATTACACGAGTGATGTTTCCATTTTTATTGAATTTATAAGAGAAAGATAATGGTTATTTCATCAACATGATAAAATTTCACTATACTCTTGTATGTATATTAAGATATTTTGGAACCAAGGTCATTCATAGTTATAAATGGATTGTGTTGTGTTTTTTGTTAATCCACATTGGATTAAACAATTAGTTTTCACAAAAGGATATCTTATGGTGCAGATTGATTTAGTGTTGAAGGTGGTATAATTTCTTACTGCTTATTAAATTTAAACATCTCAAAATATAGAGGAAGGGGTGAGCATTTAGAATCATGTACTTCTAGGATTGCATCATTATAAATATGGAAAATACATGGAATTCATTATGTTTCATGTTTCATGAAGATATTGATATTTATGAAGGAATATGTGGTCATAATGGTCTGAATGTTCATGAAATATATTTCATGAAGAGTGGATGATTCGCGATGAGAATATGCTAATATTGATGAATATGATAAATTATGAGAATGGAATAATTTCAATGACATGTCATAAATAAAAATACTATCACAAAGATGAATGTAGAGTTTTTCAAAAAGGATGCGGTGAGATTGAAAGCTTCAGGAAGTGTAATTTTCTATGAAGAAGTTGAACCAACATCATTTGTGGCATGAAGAGAATATGAAATGAGGGTGAATCTCTTTGATTTCATGATGTATGAATTTTAAATGAATTAGGAACTCTTCATGAGATAAATTATAACAAAAATAATTGTGAAGAACTAAATGACATTTAAAAATATCAGAAATGGGAGTTTCATGAAGACTGAGAGCTTCACTATTTTTTTGGTGTTCTGTAAAGGGTTTGAGCTTGAAGAAGGATAAGAGGTCTATGGAGAATGGGTGATTCAAATAGGAATTGATATTAAACAAAGTGTTTTGATTCACAGAGGATAAAATATATTTGAAAATTGTAATTTTCATGAAGGCCAGTATCTTTGTGAACAATAGTTTGGTATACCTAGTTTGATTAAACAATGCATTCAAGTGTATCAATTTAAAACAATGGTGCAAGAAGATTCTTTTTACAATCAGGGAAAATGCCTTATTTTTATAAACATTTTTTTAACCTTGAAGTTGATAAATACAGTAAGACTACTCAAAATGTTATGAATAAGGGGGAGTTCACTAAAGTGATCCAAGGGAGGTAGTGTTCTATCCATAAATTTCTTATTATGGTAGTGTTCCTGGCATAATGTGACTATGTCTAATATTTTTGTAATCCACAAAAACCAGTGAAGAATAATGGATTCTAGTATGATTAAAAAACTATTTTTGTATGCTTACTATATTACCCTTTACTTGTGATCCATGTAAAACTAATATGTTTTCTTTATTTTTCATCACATGGTTTCTTTATTATCGCAAGATTACATCAGACATGTTTAATGTGTTCCTACCAAGGTCATGATAATATCCATGACACCCTGATTAACCCCTCCCATCTCAGGGAGTTTTAGTTTCCATTATGTGTTATTATAGCATACAGCAAATAGGTGTTAAATATATCCTATTTTGTTTTCATGGATAATTAAATAAATGTTAGGGGAGATCCACAATTTGATATAATTAATATTTAGATTTGGAAAAATTGAATGATATCTCATCTACAATACCATGGGATGGATTTTATCTATGCCACATCTTAGGGGATTTAGGTCAGTGATGTTATGTGACTTCCTATGATTGAAACAAAAAAGAAAAATTATTGATGTAGATGCCAAAGGAAAAAAATTCCCGTACCACCACAAAGAATGAATCATGGGTTAAGGCCATGAATGATGATCTAGATTGGTTTGATGAAAACCTGAATTGGGATCCTATTAAGAGAGTAGGAAATCATAATGTGATTGAAACAATCTATATCATGAAAAAATATATGATCTTGGAAATGTGATTTGAAATAAGGAAAAATTGGTTTTTAAATGATATTCAAATATTAAATAGAATTTCTATAGAAGAAACATTTTTCTCTAGTAGATTTATTGGAGCCAATTAATCTCTTACTAGACATAAAAATTTTAAAAAGGGTAAAAATTTTACTTGGGGAAGGTCAAAATATAATTCTTAAGTGGATTTATTGAATACATTGTATACATTGAAAAATTATTGGTATTTTGGATCAGAGATAATGAAATATGGGTTTTAGATTAATGAAGGCTCTTTTTGGTCTAAAAAAAGTTCCTCATGTATGGTATTCTCAACTAAAGATCTATATAAAGAACCACCAATTTAACAGAGGTGGTTTCAATCAGAATCTCTATGTGAATAATTTTCAGGGAGATAAATTTATGACTATTTTTTATGTGGATGATATTATATTTGATATAAGCTGTCATGAATCAGTGGAATGATTTTATAATCACATGAAATCAGAATTTGAAATGTCCATGATTAATGAACTCAAATTATTTGTCTAGTTTCATGTTAATCAAAATAATGAATACACCGTCATTTCATAGGAAAATTATGAAGGATTTCATCTGAGGAAATTAAAAAAGAATGACTGTAGAGACCCGAAGCTTGATGTACATGAACATTACATTACTTTTGCGGAATACTTAATACATAACAAAAACAGAAACACAATGACCATAATAGTTTAGTGTCTTTGGAAACATGGAACGTAATTTTCTAATCGTAGTGAAAGATCTTCAACATCTCCCATAAAGATCTTCCCCTTTTTTTCTTACCTAAAACCTTTCTTTATATCCTGGGTAAAAGAAAACATATAAAGGGTGAGCTAAAATGCTCAGTAAGGGTAAGCATGGATAAAATAAAACATACCCTATACATTTGAACTTAAAAACATGAACGTAATGTTTAAACATCAAAATCTTGAGCAATGAATTAAAACATGGAAGTACATAAGGCATAGATCATAATGGAACATAAATCATGATAACATATCATGGGAATAAAACATGTAATTGTGGCATCCATTAAGCACATATAATGATTTCCATAGCAGCCAAGGCATTGCTGCCAAGACCATCTTAGTGGACAAAGTCCCATTCGGAATTGAGTTTACTCCACATTTCAGTCCTGTAACACTGAACTGGATTAACGTACTGTTCCATCCATGTCTATCTCATGAGATATAAAATCTTTACCAAATGCATTGGAGGGAGATATAGTTCCCACCCAACTCATAATTTAATCATTCTTACTTGTGCCACAAAATAAACATACATCATTCATAATAACCCAATAAATAAAATGGGTTTCATAAACATCATCACATAATCCGTATAAAAGAAATGGATATCATTTCATAATAAGAAAAGAGAAACCATGTACATTATAGATACATTATACTGTAAACATACACATATGAAAATAATGTCATCTTAGATAGAAAATGGTTTTTATAAAACACTTGAAATGAATTTGCGAGGGAAGTATCATTTTTCTTCAAAATCATTTTATTTTCACAAAATGTCATGCAATTTTAAAAGAAAAGGATTTTGTTGAAAATAGTCATGAAATCTTTTGGAGGAAGCTTCATGAAAATAAGGATTTATAAAATTGTAAAAAACCGTTCGTGCCGTGTAAGTTAAAAAAACATTTTTCTCGTACTTTTGCCGGAAATGTCAAAAAGTACCTCGTAACGTAAGAAAATGACAGATTCATTACATACCATGTAGTAAAAGTCAAAAATGGGTAAAATTGACTTTAAACATAAATTAAAATACTTTTATAAAACATGGACATGGATGATAGAAGTAACCCCAGTAAATACTTACGAATAAGCAATCTCGGATAAAAATGAGATTTGTAAAATTAACCCTTACCTTAGGTCTGATATGCTTCGTATGTATCCGAACCTCCTGTATAATAATTTAAATAATGTCAATGACTTATTACAGAATCATATTCATTGTTATGATATCATATATGTTTCACTTATGACTTTATATTACCCGTTCTTTTGTAAATTCCATGTTAAAGAGCGTTTTGGTTAAAATCGTTTCATTTGTCGTCCATGTTTTGACTTGTAATTATTCATATGATTACATAGATCAGGATTACTTAATTCCAGAATATAAAACATGATTTATATATAATATATATTCAGAATATACATATATATAATAGATCGATAAATGGAATGAAATACACCGTTCTTAGAGACGGTAGGCCGTACGTACGCATGAACGCCGTTTTTGTTTCCTTATTTAATTGAATGGAATTAAGTAGATGAAATAAATAAATATATACATAAATCCAGTAGCATTATTATGTCATATATTTTATTATTACTTATTATATATACTTTATAATCATTCTTGAATGGTTATCCTGGAGAGTGAATCTCATCGCGTCGTGGAGACGGCAGTCCGTACGTACGCACGAGTGATGATATCATTCTCGTGATCATGTAATTGTATTGGAGTGTATGTATTCTATTTCAGAATCAATATCACTTTACAATAATCATATATAGTCATTATTTACACCATTATACCCATCCAAGTAAGGTGATGGTGGAAAATAGATTACACCACGGCGTGGAGACAGTATTATGTACGTACGCACGTGCGGTGATTTCATTTTTCATAGGATGGATAGATGGTGAAATAGGTTTGTTTCATACTTATAATAACATATCAGTATATGAGTGATACTTATTTTATTACTTCATAATGAAACAACTAAATAAGAATATGTAGAAGAAGAAATAAAGTTGAAAGAATCGGTAACGAACATTACCTCTTCTTTGAAGAGCCTCTTTGAGACCTCCTCTTAGGGCACTAAAATTGGTCTTTGAAGAACAACATGACCTCTAGGATGTTTCTAGGGAAGTGTAGAAGATAATTGGGCAGGGTTTGGCCGATATTTAAGGCTCAAAGTTGTGTGTGGAAGAGAGGGAGGACGTGCCCTTTTATAAGGGAGGAGAGGGGCACCTTTGGAATTCTTCAAAATATTAATTTGTAATAAATCCAACCCCACTTAAAAACCACCAAAAATGACTCATATTCGAATATTAGATGATATAGTGTTGTAATATCATCAAATAATTAAATTTAGACATGTTTGGATCTTATTTTAAACCATATCATTTTGATTTATCCTTATTAAATCAATTTAAGATTATTTGTGGTAATAAAATTCTAAATTTTAAATTATAACAAATAATTACTTATTTGTTGTGAATTTTCCATAATTGGTTACTTTAAAATATTATAGACCATATAAAGTTAAATTTAAAATTTTTAAATATTTTTGTAATTTTTAAACAATTTTATAATATGTTATTTTTATAAAATAACAATAGTGTCAATTTTGACACTATTCCTTTATTTGAATTTAAAAAATATATATACATAATATATGTTCGAAATCAAAGCATTAATAGATTTATAAAAGGTCATATGAATCTATAAAATTAGTGGATCACATTAAATAGTTCATATAATATTTATTTTATTATTTTTAAAAACATTTATTTGGTTTATCTCTTAATAAAATAATTATTACAACATTTTTTTATAATTATTTAATATACTTATTTTTTGCATGAAAATTAAAATTAAAATCCTATGATGAAGATAAATCTATTACCTTTCAGAATAATACTTTTACTAGAATTTATCATCTTAAAATCACAATATTTAAATTGTTATATTTATTAAATTATGAAGGTGACAACTTTGGCATCATTTATAATAAAATAATATAAGTGTCATAATCACTTTTTTAAGGCTCCAAACGGTTCTATATTAAGTCATTGTATGATTAAAGTGTATATATACACTAAAAATAAGTTTTGGTCAGGTTTGTGGGCCTTTTAATTGGTATTAGTATTTCAATAAAAACTATATTACTGATTTTTCACTTAATAAATAATTTCGGTGTCATTAATGTATCACCATTAATGACAATTATTTAATCTCTAAAAATTCTAAATAAATTATCATGATGTAGATAAGTTTATTAGATTTCTGGATTTTATTCATGTTCAATGTTTTATGATGTTTATCACTAAATTAAAATTATTATACTTATAAGATTTAAGAGAGTGACATGTTGTCACTTTCTTTGGTTTTAATAATAATTAAATTATTTTCATGGCCAAAAGTCCATAAAATGAATATAATCCGACCCTTAGGTTATATGGGTCTACTGTTATCCATCCAATAGAATTTTGGCATGTGTTAGGGTAATTTTATAATATTATATTTACCCTTAATTAACCGATTTACATTTGACTATGGTAAATAAAATTTGTCGTAGTTACTATTCATAATTTCCAATAATAAAAAGTAGCTTATTAACATAATTTGGACCCACTGATTCCAAATATGGAATCCATTTTTCCAAATTCAATACAAAAAAGTTTCAGAAATTAAATTAAAATTAATCCTGTTGTCGAAAGAAAACGGGTTTTTTTATTTAAAACATTGCAAAAGATTGAATTGATTTAACCTATGAATTTAATGTAAAATAAATGCTAATGAAATAAATTATATTAAATGGTAAAAATATATTCTATTTATACTTTAAAACAATTCAATATTATAATTTAACCATATAAATTATTGTGATGAAAAAATTTGTTTTTAATTAAAATATAGCGTGTTTTTACTATTCATCAAAATATAAATGTTAGCAGAATAATATGAAAAATTTATCCAAAGTAAATTTATATTTCTTGATTCCAAATAAGAATTTTATTTTGTCAAATTGAACTTATAAACATGTCAAAAACTAGATTTAATGTGGGTGCGCCATCAAAAGGCGACAAAACTACATTTTTTGAAAAATAATTATTTTACCTGAAAAAATTATTTTGTTCTTATACCATGTTCTAGAAAATGTGTAAGATGAATAATAATGTTATAAAATTCAAAATTTAGTTAATACTATTCATAACGGCTATTTCATAATAATATTATAATAATATATCGTTGTTTAGTAAAACCCGGTATTGCGTACAAACACGCTATCAAGGAAGGTCGCGATTGCGTGTAATGCAAGCCAAGTCAGGGTTGCGTGTTGTGTAAGAAGACTTCATTGTTTCATATAACAGAATCCAACCATATTTCATTTATACATTGAATATATATATATATATATATACTCAATGTTGCGTAGAATAACTATTATCAAAATTGTGTGTAACACGATCCAAGAATATTGTTGTGTATACTACAAGCTAATATGGTGTTGTGTATAGTGTAAGGTAATCTTGTTGTAGCATAAAACACAAGACATTAAAAGAATATTTTTCATAAAATCGCAGGGTGTCACATTCTACCCCTCTTAAAATGAATTTCACCCTCGAAATTCGTCAAGGTTATAAATGGTTTACTACTCAAAAGTTTGTTTAATATAAACCCACATCGTAAAAAAGGAATACCAAAACATGGATTTAAAAACTAAGTTATGAAATGTAAAGGTTACCCAAATTAATTCATTACTGGGTTTCCACGTAGGAGAACATAGGTGAAAATATGGATATCAAAGAAAAATCTAACCATCATGTTCTGATGGAGAGTGGTAGAGAACATGGCTATGAAAAAGCCAACAATCACAAAGCTAAAGATTTTTGATGATCTAAGGTACAATCTGATTCATCGGATATAAGGGAACATGGACAACATTTTTGGTTTTCAAGATCATTTCCCTAAAGTTGATGAATTAAAAGAAATACTTACATGATTTTGGTACAATATCACTGTTGTTCGTGAATTGAACAATTTCCACTTCATCCCTTAAAGAAATGTAGTTGAATTTGTTATTTGTGATGTGTTAGCAGATCATGTGATAGAATGATGGGTCATTCCATCTCCTTCAAACAAAAGGTTAGAAAAAGTTATAAGTCCATCTTATGGTTAGATTAATCGTATATGGTTCACAAAATAAACTTATACTTCATATATCATACCGCTTAATAAAATAAAACTATTTTCTACTAACCAGGGACTTCTTGTAGGCCAGTGGTAGGTGATAAAGGCCAGTCGCACTTCGGTTGTCGGTTCGATTCCCACAGCCTTGTCCGACGCGATGGGCTGTCGCCCATCCTGCAGATTGTCCTTTTTCTTAAAAATACATTACTATTACATCCCATCAATAATATCGAGAAAAAAACATCTATCCTTAAAAAATACTAACTTATGTCCAACATAATCCATTCCAATCTTTAGGCTTATCCCAAATACTACTCTCCAATCTCATATTACAGTGAAAAATATTACCTAGGAGTTCATATAACGAGCAGTTTAATACCATCGTTGATCCCCATATATCATGAGATATGTCTTGTTTGTCACATTCCAAACATTCGAAGGCCTTAACCATGTATTCTCTTGAAAAATGAATACCCATTGAATCTTAGTGAAAACAAAAATGTTGTCAAAAGTTAACTCTTTCCACATAACAAAATCAAAAAATTCAATATACTCAAACCATGATATCACTTAGTCCTTATTTCAATCATTAGCTCATGAATACAATCAAACATATCATTATCTTCTTATTCCTTCATTATGCGCATATCATCTACTTTAAAAAAATATCTGAATAACCATCCATGGTTACTGGTACCATTCAACATATACTTTCAAATACTTTTAGGAAAAACAATAGTGTAACAATACTTAGATGTCTCTTTATTCCATAGTACCATGAGATTACTTATACAACATTACACTTGATAAACATGTAATCATTCCGCTACCTTCTTAAACCATTGACCGAGCTTCAACAATTCTTTCATCTCACATTTCATTTGTAGTCTCTTCATCATCATCAACATAAATACTACCCATATGGCCATACTGATTCTCTTCATGAGACATTCCCTTAGGGAATTGGTTTTCATAATGCCCGTACATTCCACATTTAAAACATTTAACCATTGTTGATGTCATAGAAATACCCTTATCCTCATCCATGGTGTTAACTGAACCTTTTACTTTGTACTTACTGTCTTTGTGTCCTTCTTTTCCACACCCAAAGCATCTTCCAGTTCCTTTGAAACAATCTCCCCGATGCCTCTTCCCACATGATTTACATGAGGGAAATTGAACTTTCTTTCCTCTATGATCATCATCAAACTCCATCTTTCTCTTATTATCTGAGTCGGGAAACTTACCAAAGTTGAGATTGTTGATCATATTATGAGATTTCTAATTAGGCATAATAACTATGTTTGGACTTTCAAATCCTGTTTCATTTGGTTTCTCATGAATAATATCATTCTATTGTCCGTCATATCCTCCATTATCATGAATCTTCTTGTTTCCATCCATTTTCTAAAACCCAAAAAGAATAGTGTGAGAGGCAAAAATCATGCTAGGGAAAACAACCTAGTAAAGGGGGAGTATCCTCAATATCTAACATCTTAGGTTAAATTCTATGATCATTACCATAGTTCTAGGACTGTATCCTATATGTATACTTATCCTTAGGGACATCCCTAGACATACCGTAGAAATATCTCTAGGGATATCACTAGCGTTCTCGTATCCTAGTTTCCAAAGGCTGACTAAACCTTTCCTCTGATACCAACTGTAGAGACCCGAAGCTTGATTTACATGAACATTACATTACTTTTGCGGAATACTTAATACATAACAAAAACAGACACAAAAGGACCGTAATAGTTTAGTGTCTTTGGAAACTTGGAACGTAATCTTCTAATCGTAGTGCAAGATCTACAACATCTCCCAGAAAGATCTTCCCCTTTTTTTCTTACCTAAAACCTTTCTTTATATCATGGGGAAAAGAAAACATAAAAATGGTGATCTCAAATGCTAAGTAAGGGTAAGCATGGATAAAATAAAACATACCATATACATTTGAACTTAAAAACATGAACGTAATGTTTAAACATCAAAATCTTGTGCAACGACTTAAAACATGGAAGTACATAAGGCATAGATCATAATGGAACATAAATCATGATAACATAGAATGGGAATAAAACATGTAATTGTGGAATCCATTAATCACATTTAATGATTTCCATAGCATCCAAGGCATTGCTGCCAAGACCATCTTAGTGGACAAAGTCTCATTCTGAATCGAGTTCACTCCTCGTTTCAGTACTATAACACTGAACCGGATTAACATACCGTTCCAGCCATGTCTATCTCCTGAGATATAAAATCTTTACCCAATGCATTGGAGGGATATATAGGTCCCACCCATCTCATAATTAAATCATTCTTACATGTTCCACAAAATAAACATACATCATTCATAATAACCCAATAAATAAAATGGGTTTCATAAACATCATCACATAATCCTTATAAAAGAAATGGATATCATTTCATAATAAGAAAAGCGAAACCATGTACATCATAGAGACATTATATAGGAAACATACACATATGAAAATAATGTCATCTTAGATAGAAAATGATTTTGATAAAACACTTGAAATGAATTCTTGAGGGAAATATCCTTTTTCTTCAAAATCATTTTCTTTTCACAAAATGTCATGAAATTTTAAAAGAAAAGGATTTTGAGGAAAATAGTCATGAAATCTTTTTGAGGATGCTTCATGAAATTAAAGCTTTATAAAACCGTAAAAATCCATTTTTGTCGTATAAGTTAAAAAAACATTTTTCTCATACTTTTGCCGGAAAAGTCAAAAATTACATCCTAACATAAACAAATGATAGATTCCTTACATACAATGTAGTAAAAGTAAAAAATGGGTAAAAATGACTTCAAATTTACATGAAAACACTTTTATAAAACATGGACATGGATGATAGAAAAACCCCCCAGTAAATACTTACGAATAAGCAATCTCGGATAAAATTGAGATTTGCAAAATTATCCCTTACCTTAGGTCCGATATGCTTCGTATGTATCCGAACCTCCGGTATAATGATTTAAATAATGTCATTAACTTATTACAGAATAATATTCATTGTTATGATATCATATATGTGTCACTTATGCCTTTATATTACCTGTTATTTTGTAAATTCCATGTTAAAGAGCGTTTTGGTTAAAATCGTTTCATTTGTCGTCCGTGTTTTGACTTGTAATTATTCATATGATTACTTAAGTCATGATTACTTAATTCCAGAATATAAAACATTATTTATATATAAAATATATTCAGAATATACATATATATAATAGATCGATAAATGGAAAGAAATACACCATTCATGGAGAAGGTAGGCCGTACGTACGCATGAATGCTGTTTTCGTTTCCTCATTGAATTGAATGGAATTAATTAGATGACATAAATATATATATACATAAATACAGTAGAATTATTATGTCATATATTTTATTATTACTTATTATATATACTTTATAATCATTCTTGAATGGTTATCATGGAGAGTGAATCTCATCGCGTCGTGGAGACGGTAGTCCGTACGTACGCACGAGCGATGATATCATTCCCGTGATCATGGAATTGTATTGGAGTGTATGTATACTATTTCAGAATCAAGATCAATTTATAATAATCATATATAGTCATTATTTACACAATTATACCCATCCAAGTATGTTGATGGTGGAAAATAGATTACACCATGGCATGGAGATGGTATTCCGTACGTACGCGCGCGCGGTGATTTCGTTTTCCATAGGATGGATAGATGGTGAAATAGGGATTTTTCATACTTATAATAACATATAAGTATATGAGTGATACTTATGTTATTACTTAATAATGAAAAAACTAAATAAGAAGAAGTAGAAGAAGAAATGAAGTTGAAAGAATCAGTAACGAACATTACCTCTTCTTTGAAGAGCCTCTTTGAGACCTCCTCTTAGGGCACTAAAATTGGTCTTTGAAGAATACCAGGGCCTCTAGGATGTTTCTAGGGAAGTGGATAAGAGATTTGGGAAGGGGTTGGCTGATCTTGAAGGCTCAAAGTTGTGTGTGGAAGAGAGGGCGGACGTGCCCTTTTATAAGGGAGGAGAGGGGCACCTTTGGAATTCTTAAAAATATTAATTTATAATAAATCTAACCCCACTTAAAAACCTCCAAAAATGACTCATATTCAAATATTAGATGAGATAGGGTTTTAATCTCATCAACCAATCAAATTTAGACATGTTTGGAGCTTATTTTATACCTTATCATTTTGATTTATCCTTATTTAATCAATTTAAGTTTATTTGTGGTAATAAAATTCTAAATTTTAAATTATAACAAATAATTAGTTATTTGTTGTGAATTTTCAATAATTTATTACTTTATAACATTATAGAGAATATAAATGTAAATCTATACTTTTTAAATATTTGTGTGATTTTTAAACAATTTTATAATATGTTATTTTTATAAAATAACAATAGTGTCAATTTTGACACTATTCATTGATTTGAATTTAAATAATATATATACAGAATATATGTTCGAACTAAAAGATTTAATATATTCATAAAAGGTCATATGCATCTATAAAATTAGTGGATCACATTAGATAGTTCATATAATATTTATTTTATTATTTTTAAAACCATTTATTTGGTTTATCTCTTAATAAAATAATTACTACAACATTTTTGTATAATTATTTAATATACTTATTTTTTGCATGAAAATTAAAAATAAAATCCTATGATTAAGATAAATCTATTAACTTTCCCAATAATACTTTTACTAGAATTTGTCATCTTAAAATCACAATATTTAAATTGTTATATTTATTAAATTATGAAGGTGACAACTTTGGCACCATTTAAAATAAAATAATATAAGTGTCATAATCAATTTTATAAGGCTCCAAACGGTTATATATTAGGTCATTGGATGATTATGGTGTATATATACACTACCAATAAGTTTTGGTCAGGTTTTTGGGCCTTTTAATGGATATTATTATTTCAATAAAAACTATATTACGGATTTTTCACTTAATAAATAATTTCTGTATCATTAATGTATCAACATTAATGGCAATTATTTAATCTCTAAAAATTCTAACTAAATTATCATTATGTAGATAGGTTTATTATATTTTTGGATAATATTCATGTTTGAAGGATTATGATGTTTATCACTAAATTAAAATTATTATACTTATAAGATTTAAGAGAGTGACATGTTGTCACTTTCTTTGGTTTTAATAATAATTAAATTATTCTCATGGTCAAAAGTCCATAAAATGAATCTAATACGACCCTTAGGTAATATGGGTCTACATTTATCCATCCAATAGAATTTTGGTATGTGTTAGGTAATTTTATAATATTATTTTTACCCTTAATTACCCGATTTACCTTTAACTATGGTAAATAAAATTTACCATAGTTACTATTCATAATTCCCAAAAATAAAAAGTAGCTTATTAACATAATTTGGACACACTGATTCCAAAAATAGAATCCATTTTTCCAAATTAAATACAGAAAATTTGTAGAAATTAAATTAAAATTAATCCCGTTTTCGAAAGAAAACGGGTTTTTTTCTTTAAAACATTGCAAAAGATTAAAATGATTTAACCTACGAATTTAATGTAAAATCA
Organism: Viscum album; assembly: GCA_963277665.1. Classification (NCBI taxonomy): domain Eukaryota; kingdom Viridiplantae; phylum Streptophyta; class Magnoliopsida; order Santalales; family Viscaceae; genus Viscum; species Viscum album. The sequence goes on from OY728164.1 coordinate 1,073,646,947, forward strand.
ATTATAATGACATAAATTATATTAAATGGTAAAAATATATTCTATTTATACTTTAAAACCATTCAATATTATAATTTAACCATATAAATTATTGTGATGAAAAAAGTTGTTTTTAATTAAAATATAGCGTGTTTTTACTATTCATCAAAATATGAATGTTACCAGAATAATATGAAACATTTATCCAAAGTAAATTTTTATTTCTTTATTCCAAAGAAGAATTTTATTTTGTCAAATTGAACTTAATAACATGTCAAAAACTAGATTTAATGTGGGTGCGCCATCAAAAGGTGGCAAAACTGTATTTTTTGAAAAAAAATTATTTTACCCGAAAAAATTATTTTCTTCTTATACCATGTTCTAGAAAATATGTAAGATGAATAATAATGTTATAAAATTCAAAATTTAGTTAATACTATTTATAACGGCTAGTTCATAATAATATTATTATAATATATCCTTGTTTAGTAAAACCCGGTATTGCGTACAACACATGCTATCGAGGAAGGTTGTGATTGCGTGTAATCCAAGCCAAGTCTGAGTTGGGTGTTGTGCAAGAATACTTCGTTTTTTCGTATAACATAATCCAACCATATTTCATTTATACATTGAATATATATATATATACTCAATGTTGCGTAGAATAACTATTATCAAAATTGTGTGTAACACGATCAAAGAATAGTGTTGCGTATACTGAAAGCTAATACGGTGTTGTGTATAGCGCAAGGTAATCTTGGTGTAGCATACAACACAAGACATTAAAAGAATATTTTTCATAAAATCTTGTGGTATTACAATGACTCTAAACTAATTTTAAATACGTTTTCAGTTGGTAATAAATTGGAAATATTAATTATTGGAAGTCTATGTATCCAAACTTTTACAGAAGGAGTATTGAATATTTATTATACTTGGATAAAACAAGGAACAATATCTTCTTTGCAACATGTTTATTGGATCCCTTCAAATGTAATATATTGGAGGTGCAATTTGAAATATTTGAAAGAATCATGTTATATATTCAAGGTACTCTCAACATGGTATTATTCATTAATATGGAAAAAGTTTATGAATTATTGGATGTTTCCGATACTGACTAGGAAGGAGATGTTGTAGATTAAAAATGCACAAGTGGTGGTGTATTCGTCGTTAGAAAAAAAATTATGTGGGCTATTTGAGAAAGAAAATCTAAATAACTTCTCTTAGTAAAAATTTAGTATAGTGCATATTTATGATAATGGAACATAATAAATGATTTTGGATGGAGAAACAATTGAATGATATTGAAGATGAGTTAAAGAAACCAATGGTGATTAACCGTGACAATAAGAGAGAAATCGATCTTAAAAAAAGTCCAGTTCAATACTCTCATAACAAACATATTGAGATCATATATTAATTCATAAATGAAAAATTTTAACAAGGTGTGGTTAAAATAGAGAATGTTGGAACTAATGATCAGGTATATAACATCCTAACTAAGCCTTTGGCATCAATCTTTTTTGAGAAACATCAACTGAACCACTATGTTGATCCACCACCCATTGTATGAGGAGGTTATGGAAGATCCTTTCTCCCCATTCGTGTTATCAATTATAATCTTTTTGTGATATTACATCGGTCTTTTGGAGAGATAAGATCTTGGGGGAGTGTTGTTTTCATTTAAAGGTCTCAATACAGATTCTTTGGGTTTATTTCTAAAGGGGAGATAATGAAAATTAAATGATTTTTTTGTTTGTAGGATTGGTTGGTGGTTTATCAAGGAATTAAACTTTATTTTGAAACTCTTTTTTCAACATTGTTCATTTCTCATTTATAATAAAAGTGTTGGATTCATTATTTTAAACTATTTAGTTGTTTTAGGATGATACTTTATTGAATTTATCTGCCAATTTCAAATAATACCAAAGGGGGAGATTTTCAGAGAAAAGATCTCTCAAAATTTTAAATAGATTGTTTTGTGTTTATTGTCAATACACAGTGGGATAGACAAGGAGTTTTCAAGACAGATGATATTATGATATTGGTGGATTTAGATTTGAAGATGGCATCATTTCCTGGTGTTTTCAAAAATTTTAAAACATAAAATTTTATGGAATGGATGATCATTATGAATTATGGAATTCTGGTATAGACACGTTAAAAATAAGGAAAATTCATGGATTTCATTATTATTAATTTTTTGTGAAGATATAGTGCTTCATGATATAATATGGTGTCTTGATGGTTTGAAGGTTCACGAAAGATGTTTTGTGGATTGTGGAAAAGGCACAATGGGAAGATAGTAAACATTGTGACTATGAGATGGTTCATGAATAGAATAATTTAAATGACATTTCAAAAATAAAATGAGAATTGTGAACATGAATTCATATGTTTGTGAAAAGGCAATGGTGATCTTGATTGCTTTGTGAAGAGGTATTCTCTATAAATAGGCAACATCACATCATTTAAGGCATGCGATTTTTTTTAAAAATATTTGAATTGATCTAATTTCATGAAGTTTGAATTCTTCAAAAAATTGGTACTCTTCATGTGAAAGAGAATCTTGAAATGAATGATTATGAAATAATTAACATAAATTAATTTTAGAAATGGGAGTTTCATGAATATATGGTCTTTAATTATTATTAAAATTTCCATGAAGGATGTGAGATACAAGAAGGTGATAAGGTCCATGAAGGATGGGTGCTTCAAGAAGGCTATATGTTTTGTGAGAGCGTGTTGGTTCAAAAAGGATGAATTGTATTTGAATAAAAAAGTGGGTTTCATGATGTCTTGTAGCTTCTCTCATAGTTGTGTTGTATATATGGTTTTAGTATTAATTGAATTCATGTGCTTAAATTACAGACTCAAGTGCGACCAAATACTCATCCTAATCAGAAAAATGTCTCATATGACCAATCTATTGAGGATAAATTCATGTAAATAGATTGGGTATGACTAATACCATGTTATTGTGAAAGGGTGAGTCTACAGAAGTGCTCTGAGGGAGACATTGTATTATTCCTAAAATTATTTGTAAGGTAGTGTTCCTGGCATGGAGTGGCCTTGTATGATATTTTATAATCCTCAAAAATTATTTTTGGATAGTGGATTCTGGTACAATCGACACACTCTCAGTGTATGCTCCTTGTATTATTCCTTAGTGGTGGGAAATTTAAAACTATTATGTTGTATTTATTTTTCCTAATATGGGGATTTGATTATTTTACAATTTTATCAGACATGTTTAAAAAGGTCCTACCAACGTGTGGAAAAGATCCATCTCAATGAAATAAAATTTTTACACAGTAATTCACCCCTCCCCTCTTAAGGTGACATAGAGTCATTTAGGATGGGTAAAATAGATTTCGAGGAGTGTAAGAAAAAATAAACATGAAATAATTCAATTAAACAAATTACCTCATCATTTGGTATCACCATTTAGGACACTCATCAATCCTTCATAGGTTTGACTTTTTGTGAGATTAGAACCTCTACGATGTAGGATAAAGGGATGGATAGGGTTTTTGGAATACTTAAATCAATATAAGAGGCTTGAGGTGTGAGTCTATATGGGTTAGTGAATCCAGATAAATTTATAGTATTTTAAATCGATGTTATATTCAGTGAATGTGAATCCAAAATTGACAATGATAGTGTAAAAAGATAATATCTGTTTGATAAATCATTATACACCAATTTATTGATGAGGTTTTGTGTTATTTGTAGACTTTTACATGTTCATTTAACATTTTTACATCATATTAACATTTACTTTGGTTGTTAATTTTTATCATTGTAACATAATTTTATAGCAAAAAATAAAATTAAACTTTTTACAATCTTTCTACATAATAATTAAAAATATAAAATCCATTTCACAAGTTTCAATTTCTAAAAGCGGAAATACATAATTTTAATATAATACTTCATAACATGAAAAAATAGATAAATGTATTTTTAATTATAAAGTGAACATTTTTTTTCCTTTCTATGTTAAAATCATTAAATGAGTTTTGATTGGTTTGTTTATATATACGATTAATAAATTTCATTATATTTATAATTCAAAAGTGAAACATTTAGTTTTTTTATGATAAACATAATATAATCATTTAATTATTCCATAAATAAGTCTTATAAAAATCAAATTATTTTACTCTTAATGTTTTAAAATTATTATTTATTTATTAAGAATAAATCATAAAATTTAAAACAAATACAACCATTTTGATTTATTTTATAATTAAATTATATAAAAATTCTAAATAAAGGAAAAATATATTACATTGATATTTATATATTTATATCATCCTATAGTATATAAATAAAACTCCTCAAGACCTATATATATTATTTAATTATAAGATATGAAATGGGTATTGGTACATGTGGTGATTCAACAAGCATAGATCTCATAGTCATTTACACAAGCATGAAATTATCATGTAGATGATCATTTTCAAGATATACATGTTGAATTTCAACTCGGTAATGTTATATGTAAAATATTGATGATTATAATTCTAATATTTCCTCAGAAAAATGAGCCTCATATGTAATACATGCATTTATTAAATCCATTTTTTCTCTTTTCTGAATATATACCATAATGCGATTACTTCTCTTTATACCCATTGATTTAATTTTTATTTTATAATGATCATATGTAATACATATAATTTTATTAATATATTGTGTTTGGTTTTAGTTTTATGTTGTTTTTGATGTCAAATATTCAACATGGTTTTTATTTAAATAATTACACTTACTAAAATGTCAGGTGCTACATTCTACCCCTTCTAAAAAAAGTTTCACCCTCTCAATTTTAATATTTCTCAGTAATGAAAATAGATGATATTATTATTAATATAGTCATGAATAATGATATATAAATGTATTTAAATACTTCATAATAGTTTTAATGATCTTGTGAATCATTCCAAAAATATCACCCACAAGTATCAACTCTAGTGTTCAGTTGGGCCTTCTTTCCATGCCCTGAGTGAAGATCAAGTTAATACTCAAACAACTTCTTCAAGGATATTTAACCTTTGGTTACTCAGATAAATATCCAAAAACCAATTTTTTATTAAGAAAATGATGTCATTTCATGGAAACTACACAATATTTTATTCATAGAAATTTTAGGATGTTATCCAATATTTATATTCATCTATATGGTTTCAAAAAAAAATCTTCTACCAACATTCAATAATAATAAAATCATGGTCATTATTTCTATATCCCAAATGAAAAATCTAGGAAAACCCATGTTTACTGAATTCAATCTTAACTAAAAATCCCAAACCTTATTAATTTCATATCAATCAATATGTTTCTTATTCTTGTATTGTCTAAAAATCTTGTTAATATTTTTCCAAAATAACCTTTATTTTGTTTGACATCGAATTGGATTCGAATAATAATGGCTAACTATACTAAAATAACAAATTCATTTCATAACATAATAATAATCTCCACAAAATATCATTTATTACCATACGATCCAATAACATAAGACCTACAGATGTATATATATACATTTAAATATAAGATTAAATTTAACCATATTCACCCATGATGATGTAAAATATTCTTAAATTTTCCTCATTTAATAACATAATAAAAAATAAAGTTCTTTTAAATATAATTTTATACTAACAGTGATGCCCCACACCCACACTCCTAGATCGAGTGCTAAAAACACATCCATTTTATACGATCTTTGAAACCAACTAAAATATGAAAAAAAAAATATATTTACATATTTGAAATATTATTAGAAATTATGGAGTCACATACACAAACAATAGATTTTAGGTTTAGTTTTTTAGAAGTTTATGAAAACAATTAATAAAAAAACCCATATATATCGCTTCAAAAGAACAGTTTTCCTTTAAATCGGGGACTCCTTATTCAACAAAAAATCTTCAATATCTCAAAAAAATTATCCACACATACAAACCGTCAATAAATTTATTATGTAATACTCATATTCATAACATGGGTTTATTTAAACATAATAAGGGCCATAAAAACTGATTAGTAAGTTGGTATAGTTCAACAAAAGCTATTATGGAATAAACAATGGCACGAATAAATGGAAAGAGTAAATTGTATTCATGAATTTACCATAAATGTGATTACATGAGAATATAATTTATACATGAATAACAAAACAACATAAATAATCACATGGATGGATATAAATATTTTCATATTCATGGAATGAATATTTTTAAATGTAATAACCATACAATCAAGGATTTATGCGAAGACATGAAACAAAAATTGGTAATGTTTACACCATATACCCAAGCTAGTTTCTCTTATAAGACCTACTGGTTCATTAAGAGGATATATAAATCTATACACCACCTATCACTAAATAAGTCTAACATAATTATTATTTAAAGGAATAACTAAAAAATCCAATTCAAAACCCACATGCCTCAGAAATAAATAAACTCTTGTATTGAAATATAGAGTATACATAATGTCAAAATTTCCCTAATAAATATAATAACTTTTCTGATAAACACTATTCAAAATGACACCATATAGAGTGATGGTTTTATGGTTAACTCAATACTATAAGAAAAAATATGGAAATAAATGAAGTGTTATAGAATATATCCATGATTTTAATGAATATGGACATAAAGGAGAAGAAGAAAATAATGAGAGAGATAAAGACTATGAGATAAAATAACTCTTAAAAAAAGGTTATATATGAAATATAAATTCATAAGATCATTTATTGGGTAATACATGAAAATTAATACCAAATGAGATATATTTTTGATGGTTTTGAGACTAAAATGGGGGAATAATTATCAAAATAAATTTCATATTGTTTTTTATAATTTGATTGTAGAGAAAAACCTCTAAGATACAATAAAAATATATATCTCAAGGGTTAAAAAAAGGAACTAAAAACATTGATTTTAAAATCATATAAAAAATATAATCCTAGAAAATAAATGAAGTTAATGAAAATGAAATTTGGAATGTATACTAAAAATATGCATAATTGGAATGAAATCCATTTAGTAATTCTTCTAAAACATTTACTTTTAATTGAAATTAATAAATTCATTGAGCATTGGGAATGTGAATTTTGTTAAAACCCCATGGTTTTCTCATTAGTAATATTTATTAATAAAAAAGTTATAAAATCTAGGAAAAGAACTATTATGGTAAACATTAAAAAATGACAGTCTCTCTATTTATTTGTAAATAAAGTTAAAATGAATTGCGAAAAAACTTTTACGGGATTGTTATTTAATGTTAGTATAAAAAATAAAAGATAATAGGGATTTTGTTAAAAAAACAATTTAATTATATATTAGAGTATTATTGTAACAGCATAATAAATATTTATGTAGAAGAAAAATATTTTTCACCATAAATAGTTGATAAGAATGAGTCCACATACAGTTAACTGTTTGGTTTAATTGTGACTTAAAGGGAGGTGAAATATCCAAATAAATTATATCCCTATAAAAGAAATATGGAATAAAATATATTAAAATCATAGGTTATAAGAATCCAAATTTAAAATCATGATGTTTAAGAATAATGGTTACAATATATTGTCGTAAATTAAGTTAACAACTACCCTTAAGACTGAGGTAATGTATGAATTAAATTAGAAGGAATATGGTGATCTTAATGGAAAGTAATACTCTTAATGATATAAATTTATTTAAGATATAATAACTCAATCTTATATTATCTACATTGTATAAAATTAATTTGATACATAATAAGAATCATGTCCAATGGAAATGAAATTGATATAAAGAACCCTGACCTCATGACCATAATCTCTTAGTGTGTGAATATAAACTCCAAAATATCCTAATTATGTTTATTAAATACAATATTGACACATTTTTTCTCATATATTTTATTTTTTAGGTATATTAATTATAATTTGTCTTTCATTCATTTTATAGTTTTCCTCTCATCGGCTATAATGGGTTGTTCTGTCAATTATTAAACAATTGATTCAGTATGCTGACCTAGAAAAAAGACGTATAAAATAGTTTCATAATATCAAAAATTAAATAGATATATATTCTTTATCATTCATTTTTTAGAAAAAAAAATAGTTCACTAGATTAAAAATAGTTTTCAATTATGGAAAGTACATGGACACGCTTTTTTTGAAGTTAAATATACAATAACCATTAATTGATAATATTATTAATATAATGAATAATTTATCATCAAAGAATATTAATTAGGTAATAAATATAAAAGTTATTCATAAAATATACGCTTATAATAATCCATGTAAGGTGGTGAGGAAAATTGAAATATATCTTTTATGGTGGCTGAAATCTGACCATAACACATGTAATATTTTCATTTTCAAATGAACGCAAGGATGGTATATAATGGTTTTTCCATTAAAATAATAAAATTTCGGCATAATAATGAAATTTATTTTATTTTATTAATATACATATAATATACCTCTTAGAGTTGGAATAAAAAAATTGAAAGATCTGAGTTAAAAAAATAAACATTTTTCTTTGATATCCCCCTTTAGGCTACTTCTTAAGCATTATCAGAGTAGGTTTTTGAGAGACCAGAGCCTCTCCAATATGAAAATGAGGGCTTTAGAGGGTTTCGTGGTGTTTTTATAATACGAAGATTTTGTTGGGAGGTAAAGTTGGGTATTTAAGGAATTCTTTTATAGGTTATAGTGGTTGACTTTGTGTAAATATATATTTATTAATATTAAATGAGATGTCATATTCAAGGAAAGATGATAAAAAAATTTATAATTTGTTGGGGGTATTCTAAGGTTAGGAAATCTCGCATTATCCCATTTATATATGAGGTAAAATGATATTTTGAAACTTTTACCACATTATTTAACATTTTTAGCATATATTAACCTTTAATATGATGAATAAATTTTACCGGGGTTATTTATTTTTATGAAAAAAGTTTAAATTTATATTATTAACTAATATAGAATTATTAATTCCAAATATTAAATGTATTTTACATGATTCAATTTCGGAATGTGAAAAAAATTATAATCAATATAATAACATAGAATATATATTTTTCTTAGAAAAATATATTTCTAAATTATAAAGTAAATAAATTATTCTTCCTTACCCTGTAAAAAGAATTAAATTAGTGTGAATTTTTATACATACATTTTATATAAATTTCATTAAATTATTTTTTCAATAGTTATTATATTATTTTATTAAACTAAAAATAAATAATATATAGAAAACTAATTTTTTAAAAATAGTAATTTTAATCATAAAATGAATTTACTTATAATTTCAAAATTTTACTACTTATTTCCATGGTGTTAATCAACACACAGACATTTACAAAAACTATTATAATTTAATTTGAAATTAAATTTTATAAAATTTATAAATAATGAGAAAATATATTACATTAATGATTATATGTTTATATCATCCTAAAGTTTTCTAATTATACCTCTCAAGATCTCTGTATAAGATCGAAGGGTAAGATAAGAAATGATTTCCATTGAGATGGGGGTTTCATTTAGGATAGATCACATAGTTATTTCCATGATATTCAACATCTCTCATTGATGATTTCTCTCAAACCATAGTTTATTGTTTATCATCGTGGGTATGGTCTAGGGAAAATCATAGGAATTCATCTTCTTTTCCAAGATTAAAAAAAAGAGCCTCAACAAGAAGACTATCGCTGCTTGATTCCATTTCGTTTAAATTCTACATATATTTCATAATTTTACTATTTATATTTGTACCCACAAATTGAATTATGATATTATAGAGGTCATATATTATAATTATAAATTTATTCACATGTCATGGTTCATTTAATTTTGGATACGAACTATTAAATATAGTATTTATTTAAAGGACAACACATACTATAATCATGGGGGGTTATAAAAAACATATGTCATGGTGCTCCAATACCTTCTCAAATCTACATATCACACCCAAATACCACAACTACATGAAGAAGAATACCATAACCACATATCAAAAATTTATGCCATAAACTTATACAACATACCACATTAGAAGTGATATTTTATGACATCACAGAAGAACTTGATAGGAACTTGATACAAATCCATGGAAAGACTTATAAATGGGTTGGGTTAAGGAAAAAGTTGATAGAAATCAAAACCCAATAAATGAAATGAATATATTTTTTTGTAAAAATTGTATTTATATATGTTATTGAATAATATAACATATTTATAAATAAATTAATATATATAAATAGATAAATATGTTTGTATATTAGAATATATTATGTGATCATCAATTATTTTAATTATTTGTGTAATTAAAATCATAAAATTAATAAATTTTGTTATATTATGTGTATATATTGCATACATAATAGAATATAAAAAAAGTAATTGACTTGATTATCAGTATGATAACGCATTTAATAAATTGGTAAGATTATTATTGAGTTTTTTGACTTGAATATTATAAAGATGGACCCGAAATCACTTGGATTGGCACCCTTATACCACACACACATATATATTAAATTTATTTTCCAAAACCATATAACACATCAAAAAATTACATATATAATAAACAATAAATTATATCTACATTTAATGAAATACCCACATAACTACTCTATTTATGCATGGAAGGGTGGGATTGGTTGAGTTACCAATCATCTGTTTCACCCAAAACATGGATGTTGGGGTCTACCTAGTACTTGAAACCTTATATGGGCATTTTTTAGGGTACTCAACTTAGGTGGTGGTGATTAAGATGTAAAATAAATAAGATGTTATTTATAGCCACACAAAATCTAAATCGTGTGTCCACTTATTTTAAAAAACCATTATAAGAAAATCCAATGACCAAATCATCTCTTCCACACAAAAATAACTACTTCCACCAATATACAGACAAAATATTGATACCATAATTGAGTAATAGCCACATGTGAACCCCATGACTTATTCCTATTTAACACATTATTAAGGATGACACATGACCAATTAATATACATCTTAATTTCAATAGTATCACTGATTCCATCCACAACTCATTTAAATTTAACCATTAATCACATACCATATATTTCATCATTCATTTTCATGTACTATAAAATTAATCTTCCACAATATTTCGTATTGTACAATATTATTTTATTCAACAGATTCCATTCCAATTATCATTAAAATTCCACAATAATTATAATTACCCATACATTACTTACATTGATATTAAAACTAAATTTTATAATATTAGTTTCAAAATATAAAAAACCCATGACAAGAACATTTAGGAATAATGTATTTAGGAACTAGAAAAGATAGACAATAAGTTTATATGAAATCTTTATTATCCCCCACTTATTCTTTTATAAGTAGACCCCTTTTTGAAATATATTATTTAATATGGTTATTCATGACCTGGAGAATATAAATATATGAAATTTTGAGCTTAGATTCTCAGTAAAGGTAAACAAGGGAGATATCAATCTTATCATAATCATTAGACATAAGAACATAACATTTTAATATCAAACCCTACATATAAAATATTGTAATATCATTCCATTGGATAAATCATAAATGTTCAAAAAAATCAATTAACATAATCCTTAAAGTCATTAAATTTTGTGGCATACACATAATCATTCAAAATAATTTCATATTAGTCAAGGCTCATTGAAAAGGCCATCATAGTGGACAATGTTTTTTACTAAACAGAGTTCACTCCTCGTTTCATCCTTATACAACTTAACCGAGAACATTTACCATTCTATCCATGTCAATATTATCAGATAAAAATACTTACCCAATGAATTTGAGGGACATATAGTTCCCATCCTTCTCATAATAAAATAATTATTACATGCTCCACAAAAACATAAATCATTCATCATAACACAAGGAATAAAATGGGATTTTTTTAAACACCGTAACATAATTCATGTAAAACAAATGGATTTCATAAATATCATTCCATAATAAACACAACCAAAACATATGAAAAATAAGGATATTATACATGAAACATAACCCTATTAACGAATTCAATTTTAGATGGAAAATAATTTTGACATAACACTTGAAATTAATTTTTGAGGAAAATATCCTTTCTTCTTTAAAAACGTTTTCATTTCTCAAAATTCCATAAAATTTTAAAATAATGGAATTTATTAGAAAATAAACTTGAAATAATGTAGAATTGGATTTATGGAAATAAGGTATTATGAAAATGTAGAAATCTTTTTGTTCCGTATAAGTTAAAAAACATTCACGTCAAACTTTTGCAAGAAAAGTAAAAATAAGTACCTCGTATTGAAATATATAAAATACTCCTTTCATAAAATTGAATAAAATTTAACCAATGGGTAAATATAAATATAAAATATTTTATAATAATTTAAATAATAGTTTTCAATACGTAATTATGAAATATATACATGGATGATAAATATACCCCGTTAAATACTTATGTATAAAAAATCTCAGATAATAATGAGATTGAAACATTATATCTAACCTTAGGTCTTATTTACTTTATATATACCTAAATCTCATGTATAATGAATTAAAAAATGTCGTTGAATTATTTAATACCAAAATTCATTATATATGATCATTTTATCATTCGTTTGTTAGTAACATTATTACACATCAATCGGGTGTTAACATCATTTTTTTCTTACGAATTTTTTTTCGAAAAAGTTCTTGTTCCTATTGTTGGGTTATAGTTATATCATATACAGAAATATATTAGTATTATTTATATCATATTTAGTCATTCCATTGATTAACATAGTCATGCTTTAGTAAGGATCGTGTAGAATGAATCACATAGCATCATGGAGACAGTTGGTGGTACATACGCACGAGCGACGATATCATTCCCTTAAATGTTGAATGATATTGAAGTAGATTATGTATAATATTTCATAATAAATACCTTGTTATAATAATCACCTATAATTATTATTTATGTAATTATACCAATCCATGTATGGTGGTAGTGAAAAATAGATTATACCACGGCATAGAGACAATATGTTGTACGTACACAAGCAGGAAGATTTCATTCTTCATAGGATGTATAAAAGGTGGATTATGGTTGTTTCATAATGATAACAAAATATTATAATATATTGGATACTATATTTATTACTCTATAGTGAAAAAACTCTTGAAGATGAAGTAGAAGAAGAAAGAAGTTTTAAATAATCAGTAGATGAGATTAGCTCTTCTTCAGCATGCTCCCTATAAATCTCTTAATAAAGAACATGAGTTGATCTTTGAAGAAGAAAATAACATCTAGAATGTATTTATGGAAGTATATAATGTAAAATTTATAGGGACAACCGAGCCTTAAGGAAAAATTATTTGTTATGAAATGAGGGAGGATGTCCCCTTTTATAATTCAGTTGAGGGGCACTTTTAGAACTCAAAAAATATTAATTTATAATACACTCATATGACATCCAAAAACCACAAAAATGAACCAATTTAAAATATTATATGAGATTAGGTTTAAATATCATCAACCAATTAATTTTAGACATATTTTTTTGTCAATGTAAACCTTGTCATTTTAATTTACACTTATTCATTTTACTTTTTAACTAGTGTAATAAATATTTCAATATGAAAAGAGTGAAATATTTACTTTTTTATATCAATTAAACCATAAATAAATACTTGATACAATTTTAGATCAAATATAATTATGAAATATTTTAATAAATGTTTAATTATTTCTATATAATTTCATAAAACATTATTAGGATAAACAATCAATATTTCCAATTTTAACACTATTCGATTCAAATTTTTTTAATAATATTCACAGAAAACATTAAATTTGAATGATATTTTTTATTATATAACTAAGAGGTCAATGTCATATATAATGTTTATCTGAAATATTAGTTACCCCAAATTATGTTTATTTTAATATTTTTAAGAACATTTATTTCATATTTCTTTTAATAAAATAACTACTATAGAAGATTTAGGTAATAATTTCATTAATGTATTTTTTGAATAAAATTTAAAAATAAAATACTACGATGCAGATAAATATACTATATTTTGTAATAATTCTTTTAGTAAAATATATCATCTGGAAAATCCATCTTTAAAAATTTCATACTTATTAAAACTTGAATGTGACATTTTTAACATCACTTTACATAAAACAATATAAGTATCATAATATCTTCTATAAGGATACAAATTGCCAATAACTAGACACATGGATAGATATGGTCAATATAATCTCGTCTAATATGATTTTATCATGTTTTTGGTTCTTTTAATTGTCATTATCATTTTAATAACTATTATTTTATTGATTTCTCATCAATTAAATAATTTTTAGATCATTAAATTATAATTTCTTAAGGTAATTATTTAATTCCTAGAAATTTAAAATAAATTAAAATGATATGTAAATATCCTTCCAATGAGTATTTCTAATCAAATTCGTCTTTTGTATAACCTTCTATTGAAAATGATTTAGTTATTAAAATTTCGAGTCATACATATTTAGCTTTTTTTTATATAAAATAAATTAAAAGTCCTAATCTCTTCTAAGTGGATTAAAATGAAGGAAATTTTTACCCAAGGATTTTTTATGTCAAAATAAACTCATAAAATTACATTATTACATATGTTAGGGTAATTTTATAATATTATTTTTACCCTTAATTACCTGATTTACCATTTTACTGTATTAATAAAAATTACCAAACATAAAATTCATAACGCCTAAAAATAAATGAAAGATATTTACATGATTGGGATATACTGATTCTAAATATGAAATCCAATTTTCAAATTTTAAATAACATAAGTTTCAGAAATTAAATTAAAATTAATCTCGTTGTCGAAAAGAGAGAACGAGTTTAAATGGTTATAACATTGCAAACGATTGAAATGTTATTACTTCTGAATTCAATGTAAAATTAATGGCAATGACCTATATTATAAATATTGAAAAAAATTATTATATTTATCTTTTAAAACCATTAAATAAAATAATTTATCCATATAAATTATTTTTTTGAAAAATATATTTTTTTCAATTAAAATTTAATGTTTTTTACTATTCATTAAAATTTGAAATTTATATGAAAAATATCAAAAATTTATCCAATGTAAATTCTTATATCTCTCTTCCAATGAACATATTTATTATGTCACATAAAAATTATTAATATATAAAATATAACATTAAAAAGGGTTCTTCATTAAAGACATTAGAATTACCCTTTTAAAAAATATAGCTTTTTAAAAATAAAATATGTTTTATTCATACCCAATGACAAAAATATATATTGGATGAATATCAAAAATATTTTATTAATTATATAATATATATATTTCATTAATTTTATTTAACAATAGTAATTCACTCAATTTATCAATACTACAATACAGATATAAAATTTATTTATATTTTTCATAAATAATTGGCAGACAATGAATTCACTATATATTTTCATAAGTTAGTTATATTTATTACCACTTACATCACAGATAGGAAAAAATTTACATTTTATTCTATTGTTTTTTTTGTTGTTCATTTAAACTCACAATTTTTTGTAATTAATTCTATTGAAGAAAACTTATTTAAATAAAATACTTCATAAAAAACATTCAGTTGTAACATTATACCCTCATAAATTGATTTTTTCACTTAAAATTTGACACTTGGATACAAATAAATGAGGATGCCTTTGACACATCACTTACTCAAGTTACCACATTGGTTTATCAAGTTTAAGGTTCCCCCATAAAACATTAACCAAGTTTGTGGTCTTGTTTCGTAGAAGATTTCCACTATGATCTAGAATCTATATCAATTGTTCTTCCTAAGAAATATATTTCTCCAGTGGTACGACATCTGATTTTATTACATGTAATGGATTAGGTATGTACTTTTTCAAGTGATATACATGGAACACCTCATCCACTTGAGAGATATTCACCATAAATGCTAATATGTAATCTAACATCAAAACACAATCCAAAATATAAAAAGAATTGATATACCTAGGGCTCAACTTCCCCTTTTTTAAAAATATCAATACTGTCTTTCTGTGAGGTATTCACAGAAACACCTTTTTATCCACTTTAAACTCTAGGTATTTTCATAGGTTTTCAGTATAACTTTTTTGTTGACTTTTATATTCTCTTATGTGTTGATGAATAGGTATGACTTTTTTTACTATTTCATCAACAAAATCAGGTCCTAAAAGCATTATTTCCCCAACTACATCCAAGAATATCAGAGTTCTGAACTTTTATTCTGTAGCAGGCTTCATAATAAGCCATCTAAATACTAGAGTGAAAGCTATTGTGGTATGAAAATTCCACCAAATGTAGTAGTTGATCCCAATCACCTTAGAAATCCATAGATAAATATCTCAACATACCTCCTAGAGTTTGAATTATCATATCAGAATGGCTATCTATCTGAGGATGATAAAAAGTACTGAAACTTAACTGTATATTCAGATCATGGTGAAGACATCACGCAAAAATTAAGGAAAACCTTAAGTGCCAATCAGATATAATGGTAAGTGGTAATCTAATAAAACTTATCAGTACCTTTATATATACCCCAGAAAGCTGATCAAGGGAGTAATAATCTCTAATAGAAATGAAGTGTGTCAAATTCATAAGGAAATCAACTATAACCCATGTAGCATTATGGAATTTAGATGTTTAGGGAAGGCTAAGAACAAAATACATAGTGATTTTTCCCATTTTCATTCTAGTATGGGTAATGGATGTAACATCCCTTTAAACTTTTTTATCTAAATCATAACTTGATGAAAAACCAAGCATCGAGAGACTTATTCAGAAATATCTATTTTCATTCCTTCCTACCAGAAAAACTCTATTAGGTCCCTATACGTCATTGTATTTGATATGAAAAGAGAATGGAGAACGATGAGACTCAACCAATAACTCCTTCTTTTATTCTGGTATGGGAGGAATACAAACCCAATTCCTAAACCTTATTATTTCATCATAATGAATGTTGAATTCCGTGTAATTTCTACCCTTTTTTATAGTTGTACATCTTCCAACTGTGCCTCCTTAATCATTACTTTTATATATGGTTGAACATTAATTTGAGAAAGATAATATGTATGACCATACATTAAAATTTCATGATCCAACCATCACAAATTCATAAATATTGGATCTTTTGTGATCCTCATCATGGATAGGATAGCATGGTCATTTAGACTCAAAGCATCTACCACATTGTTTTCTTTCATAGGGTGCTAATGTATTGAGAATTTTCAATCTTTAATCAAATCCGACCATATTATTCGACACATATGAAATTATTTTTTTTGTGAAAAAATACTCTAAACTTTTATGATCAGTATAAAAAGACGATCTTTTGCCAATAAGATAATGCCTCTATTTGTTTAGTGTAAATATTACCGCAACTATCTCTAAATCATGAGTTGGGTGATTTTGATCATGGATTTTGAATTGTCATGATCCATACGGTATCACAATATCATTTTTCATGAGAAAACAACCTAACCCCTTCATGGATGCATTACTAATGATTAAAAACAATTTTCCACTATTAGGTAGTGTGGGCATTTGTGTGTGGGCTAAACGTTTTTTTAGATATTTGAAATTATCTTCATATTCCCCTGTCCACATGAACTTAAACAATTTCTGAGTCATCTTATTGAGTAGATTCAATAAACCTGAAAAATCATTCAAAAAGGTCAATAATGTCTAGCCAAACTAGGAATACTTTTTATCCCTGGTACTGTTTTTGGTATCGACCAACTTTTAATAACTTATATTTTTTCTGGATCCATAGCTATCCCCTCTCGTGAGATTATGTGACCCAAAAATGAAACTTTCCAATGCAAAAATTCAGACTTGGTATGTTTTTCATAATTTTTTTCCTTTATCAGGGTCATTAGTACAATTCTCAAGTGATCTAAATGGTCTTAGCTAATCATCAAATAGAAAAGAGTATTATATATAAATACTACCAAAAAAGATCAAGATAGTTTCTAAATACTCTATTAATTAGATTCATTAAGATTGTGGAAGAATTAGTAAAACCAAAAGGCATCAATATAAATTCGTAGTGTTCATACCTTTTACAGAATGTTGTCTTTGTTATATCCACCTTAATAACCCATAATCGATGATATCAGCAATGAAGATCAATTTTGGAAACATATTAAGTTCCATGTTGTTGGTAAAATAATTTATCAAAGAGGGAAAGATGATACTTTTTCTTGATAGTGATCTTGTTACGTTCTCGATAATGAATGCAGAGTCACATTGATCCATTTTTATTCTTAAGAAATAGAACAGGTGCTTCCCAAGGTGACACATTACTGTGTATGGATAACTTTTCCAGATTCTCTTGGAGTTAATTCCTCAATTCATGTAACTCAATTGAGTCCATTCTATAAGTTTTATTTGAAATACGCATAGAACCTAGTACGAGCTCTATTTAAAACTCAAATTCACAAAATTTTGTTGAAGACCTGGATTTTTTTGGAAATACATCAAAAAAATTCATGTACAATAGGCATATTCTTAATTGTGATTTTCTCCCTATCCATTTCAGATAGATAACCTTAATTTATAGGAACCAAGACCTATATTATGGATGGAATTTATATTGGAAGGTCATATTCATCATTAAATTGATATATGATCATAGATTGATCCATAATATGAAATGTGAGTTCCCTTACATGGAAATTGATCTTATATCTATATAGATAAATCCATTCCATTCCATAAATCAAATCAAATTATACTATAGAAAGGATCACATGATTTGTAGGAAGCACTTTCCCATATATTTAAATGAGAGAATAATTATAAACATTTGATGTGATAGATGTGCCATTATGATTTGTCACAGCTAACTCAACATCTAATTGTGGAGGTAATGTAGAAAAAACCTTATAAATTTATTCATAAATAAATGAGTGGTTGGATATAGAATCAAATAATACATTTTATAATTTAGATTTGATGGTAAGTGTACCTTTCACAACACCATTATCATACTCCAAATTGCCTGTAGTAATCACATGTGACTTGAATTTTTCTTTTCCCTTAGATGTTTTCTAATGCCGATCATAATTAATAACCCTTTAATTCTGGAATTTAGTTTCATAATGCTCTACTCCCATGCACTACTAACATTGTAGTGTAGGAGGTTCATTCGGTGAATACTTTTCTCTATTCTCATCATTAGAAAAGTTTTTCCCATCACATTAGCATTAAAATTACTGATGATTGTCTTTTCTAAACATCAAACATTTTCTTGTCCCTTTAATAAATTTTTCTCCATATTTATTTCCATATATTGAGCCTAAGGGACAAATCATGTTATTTTTAGTATGGTCTTCATAATTTCAATTGAATTCCATTTTTTTCTTCTTATCAAACCCAATGGACTGATGGGTTACTCCAATCACCATATCAACCCAGAGAGAACATCGAATTATTTCATCATTCCTATTTATTTCCCTTATAGATAATTCTCTTTAGAGATTTGTTTTTTTGTCACTAAACAGTCGATCAATTTTACTCTATTGTTGGATAATAATTCAATATGAATACCTTGAAAGACTTGTAAAATTTTCATCATGGGTACTAACAAATTCAACTTCATTTTTCTTAAGCTCAAGAAACTCAATTTCCATATTTGTTCTAAGAAAAATTTTAAATTACTTATTAATAAATAAGTTCTTAAAATCATCACATTCCATGGATCAAATTTAAAATGATTGCCTCAAATTCGTGATATGTATCCACCATTGGTCAACTTCACCTTCCAAATTATAGATATCTAAGGTGAATTTATAATGTTCTAAACATTAGAGAACTGAATATATATTTTCTTTTGTACCGATTCGTTGTTTAGCCACAAATGGATCAGAATTACCATTAAAAGCAGGTGGACACTACCTCATGAATGGATCTATATAATTTTGTTCTCTCATTTTCTCATCTGGATGTCTTGCATGATTCATTTCGTGATAAAGTTATGTGAGAATAGATACAAGATTTTTCATTTTAGATCCCCAAACATTTGGTTTCTCAGGAAAAAAATCATTTCCTTTTATATCACATTTCACATTATTGTTGTTCCTCCGGGTTCATCCATTGACTAAAAACAAGAAGAATAGTGTGAGTAAAATAAAAATAATGAAAAAACTACATAATCCAGAATAAAATTTCAAATTAGTACTAGTTAGGTTTTATCCAAGGTTATTCATGATCATATATAAAACACTAGGATAGTGACCTATACATCGACTTGTCCTTTGGGTTCCTACTATGGTTTTCTCATCCTGGTTTCCAAAGGATAACTATAACATTCCTCTAATACCAATTATATGACCCATACATTACATACATTAATATTAATTAAAAATAAAAGAATATTCATTAATAAATATATCAAATCCATGATAGCACAATTTAGGTACATTGTCTTTAGAAACATGGAAAAAAAATAATTTGTTCATAAGACATCTTCATTATATCCGGGTTATTCCTTAATAAATTGAACACTTTTTGAGATATCTTATTTAATAACATTCTTCTTGACCAGGGATAAAGAAAAATATGAAATGTTGAGCTCAGATTCTCAGTAAGGGTAAACAAGGGAGATATCAATAATTTCATAATCATAAGACATAAGAACATAACATTTGAAAATCTTATCCGACACATGAATGATTGTGATATCATGCCATGGGATAAATCATAAATTTTCATAAGAATAAATGAATTTAATCCCAAATGTAATTACATTTTGTGGAATAAACATAAGAATATAATTTCATTTCATCATAGTCTACTTTCACTGCATAGACCATCATAGAAGACAAAGTCCATTACTGAACCTAGTTCACTCCTTGTTCCAACCCTGTATTACTGAACCCATATCATTTCTCATTACAACCATGTCTATATCATGAGATATAAATCATTACCCAATACATTGGTGGTACAAATAGTTCCCACCAATATTATAATGAAATCATTCTTACGTGTTCCATAATAACATAACACATTCATCATAACCCAAGAAACAAAATGGGAATCATTAAATACCATAACATAATCAATGTAAAACAAATGGATTTCACAAAAAAAAAATGCATCAGAAAACATTAATCCCATAATAATAATGAGGATATTATAGTTTATTCATATCCCTATTGCTGAATTCCATTTTAGAAGGAAAATAATTTTGATAAAACACCTGAAATTAATTCTTGGAGAAAATATAATTTCTTATTCCAAAAACGTTTTGTTTTATCCAAATGCCACAAAATTTTAAAATGAAGGAATTTATTTGAAAATAAAATTAAAATTTTTGTAGTGGATGATTTATGGATATAAGGTGTTGGAAAATGTAAAAATCTATTCTTCTCATATAATATAAAAAAACATTCTCCTCATACTTTTTTCTGGAAAATTAAAAAAGTACCTTGTATCGAAAATGATAAAATATTTCTTCAATACCATAAAAAAATTCACCAATGGGTAAAATTGTCTCCAAAAAACTAAATAAGAATTGAAATAATGTATTGGAATATATATGTAGGAAAAATGGACATGTATGCAAAATATACCGTATTAAATACCTATGTATAAACAATCTTAGATAATAATATGATTGTAAAATTATCTCATAAACTACATCCAATTCCATTTTCAGGTACCCAAACATCTTTATAAAGATTTAAATAATTTAATTGAATTTTTTCAGAATCATGGTCATCATAGATGATCATATTATCATCCGTTTTATAGTAATATTATTTCTCATCCATCTTGTGTTAACAACATTATTTTATTACGCATGTTTTTTCTGACAAGATCTTGTTCATGTTATTAGGTTATAGTTATATAATTTATTGAATTAAATTAATATAATATATATCTTATTTATTCATTCCATTCATTTATATAATCATTATTTAATAAAGATCATGTAGAATGAATCACACTACATCGTGGAGACAGAAGGTCGTACCTATGCACGAGTGATGATATCATTCCCTTAATTGATGAAAGATAGTGTAGTGGATATTGTATATTATTTTAGAATCAATATCATTTTATAATAATCATATATATATAATATAGAATTATACCCATCCAATAAAAGTGTTTGTGAATAATAAATTACACCACGACGTGGAGATGATAAGTCGTACATACGCACATGCGGTGATTTTATTTTTCATAGGACAGATAAAAGAAGGAATATGGTTGTTATTTTTCATAATAAATTCTCAGTATATAATTGATACTGTAGTTATTAATTTATAATGAAATAACTAATTAAGAGAAGGTATATAAATAAATAAGTTTCAAAGAATCGCTTGAAGTGATTACCCCTTCTTCGACATGCTCTATATAAATTTCCTATTAAAAACATAGATTTGGCCTTTAAATATAAACAGAACATCTAGAATGTAACTTGGGAAGTTGATAATTGAAATGATTATGGGTAGCCAAGCTTGAACACTCATTGAGTTGTGAAGAAATGAGGTAGGAGGTCCCCTTATATAATAGAGGTGAGGGGAAATTTAGGAAAATACAAAAATATTAATTTAAAATATTGTCCACCCACATAAAAAAGTCTCCAAAATGACCTAATTAAGAAGTTAATATGATATAAGGTTCAAATCTCACCAACTAATAAATTTTAGACATGTATTTATGTCAATATAAACATTATCATTTTAATTAACACATATTTATTCATTTTACTTTTCAACTAGGGTAATAAATATTTCAATATGAAAATGGTGAAATATTTACTTATTTGTTGTCAATTATACCATAAAAAAATAATTTATTACATTTTAGACAGTTTAAAAATTATTTTATGTTTTTTAAAAAATTTAATAATACATGATTTCATAAATAATCAATAATCTCACTTTTGACTCTATTCAATTCATTGATTTTTAAATATATTAATATGATAAGTTAAATTTGAAAAAACTAATTTATTATATTCCTATGAATTCAAGGTCATCTTTAAAATTCATTTTATATATTAATTACCCCAATTATATTTATTTTAATATTTTTAAACACGTTTATTAAATTTTATTTTTAATAAAATAACTACTACAACTTGTTTGTGTTATTATTGAATACACTGACTGTATAGATAAAAATAAAAAATAAAATAATATTATGAATATAAATCTTCTATATTTTTTAAAATACTTTTATTTGAATATATCTTATATAAAATATATCAAAAAATGTTATACTTATTAAAACATTAATGTGAACTTTTGATCATCACTTTACATAAAATAATATAACTGTCATAATATCTTCTATAAGTTTCTAAATGGCCAATAAATCAACCCTTCAATGTTTATGGTCGTGATATTATCTAAAAATTAATATTTGGTCATGTTTTTTGGTATTTTAATGGTTATTATAATTTTAATAATAATTATTATATTCATTTCTCATCAATTAAATAATTTATGCATCATTAATGTATAAGTTTATAAGGTAATTAATTTTTTCTGAAAATTTGCCTCTAAATTACCATGATAAGGAAAATAATTTGTTTCAAAATTATTATTTATTACCAAATTTATCTTATGTATGACCATATATTAAAAAATATTTATTTATTAAAATTTGAGTGAGACATACATAGCTTTTCTTTAAATCAAATAAATTAAATGTCCTAATCTTATCCAAGTGGGTTAAAATGGATAGCATTTATACCCATGGATATTTTAGGTTGAAAAAACCTAAAATAATATGAGTACACGTTTTAGGTGAATTTTATAATATTATATTTACTTTAATTGCCATATTTACTCTTTTACCTTATTAATAAAAATTACCGAAGTTACTATTCTAATTGCCAAAAAATAAAAAAAAAGATCTTTACATAATTTGAACTGACTTATTAGAAATATGGAATAAACTTTTCAAAATTTGAAACATATAAGTTCTAGTAACTATTTTAAAATTAATCATGTTGTTGGAAAGAGGGAAAGAGTTTTGATGTATAAAACAATGCAAAGGTTTAAAATTTTTTTATATATGAATTCAATGTAAAATTAATTCCAATAGAATAAAATATAAAATATTATACAAATATAATTTATGTTTAATTATAAACAATTAAATAATATAATTTGACCATATAATGTATTTCAATGAAAAAAAATTTTTTTAATTAAAATACAGTATATTTTAACTGTTCATTAAAACCTGACTGTTATCTATACAATATCAAAAATTAATTAAATTTAATTTTTTATATCCCACATTAGAAGAAATTCTTTATTTTGAAAAAAAAATTATAATTGTTTCAAAATTTTACATTAAAATTGTTTTTTCATTAAATGATGGTAAAATTACCTTTTTGAAAAATATTGGTTTTTACACATAAAATAAGTTTTATTCATACCTAATGACAAAAATAACTATTGGATGAATATGAAAAATATTTTTTCAAGTACATAACATATATATTTCATTTATTTAATTTACTAATCGAAATTCACTTAATTTATGAATAAAAAAATATAGATATAAAATTGATTTATATTTTTCATAAATAATTTGTAGCCAATAAATTAACCATACATTTTATTTAATTAAATATATTTATTTCCTCTAACCTAACGAATAAGATAAAATATTCATTCTATACTGTGATAATCTCAATGTTCATTTAAACTCATGATTGTGTGAAATTCGGGATTTTGATGAAAATTTATTTAAAGAAAATATTTAATAAAAACATCTTGGGGTTCTAATATTCAATTTTTTTGTTTTATTAGTTCCATATCTTGTGAAACCTCAACCCTATAATCATAAAAACCACATAAAATTACAATAAAAACATGATACAAAATCACCACTATCTACTCTGAATAAAAAAACCACACTCAACCGTATTACCCTACACTAAAAAATTCAAAAACATAATGATAAAATAAAAATCATAAAACATATGTTAATTTATTTCTTCATTAATAGTTTTTTACTTTATTTTCATCACAAAAATATCAATCAACAAATTATATATTTTTCACATTCTCCATCATGTTAACTTATTTCAATTTTTCCAACAAGTTAATAAAATTATTCCACAAATGTAATAATAAATTTAAAAACTAAATCAAAATTTATAGAGAAATAAATACATGATAAAAAAAATTACAATAAAAATCATTCAAATAATACGTGACCCAATCACTTCCCTATTTAATATGAATTAATATATTCATTAAAGATAATTTCTTATTCTTACATAAACAGAAATTAAACCATACAAAAACTATAACAACTATTATTATCATTATAATAATAATAAATTGAGAGTATAAATATACTACTATGAATGAGGATTTAAGAAAAAACACTAAGAAGAAATCAAAATATTGTATCATGCACTCACAACATCACAAGGATTCTTCCACTAAACTATAACACATAAATCCAAGTCAATGTTTCATGAATTATTTTCTAAAACATGATTTATTAAATTCTTTAATAATATGGTATGATTAAATGATGACATAGATTTATATAATTGAAAAATTGTGACATATAAAAAAAAATATTTATGTCACGTAGCAATGGACTCGATAATCTAACAAGGGAATCCCAAATTACCATAGAAAAGAACTAAAATTGTTTATAATTATATTAATGTAAGAGGAACATAAATGATACGAGAATTAACAAATTTATATTTAAATATAGAATGAAAAAACAATGTTCTGGAGAACCTCATGCATAGTGTGTTTTTGTTCAAAAAAATTGATATAGAAGCCATAGTGCTTCAAAAAGTATAATCCACATAAATTTGTGCCCATTTCACTTTATAAAATATGACCTTGACTGAAGCATGATGTGGCCACTAGAATTAATGACTATTTACCCAATATCATATAATATCATTGAAAAACCCATTAAATTGCGTCTCCTAATCCACATAATTTTATAACACGAGAATCAAACATGAATAATTTGAACCCCTCTAATGTTAAATATGTATTTTGTATTGTTTCCCCGGCTTGGTTCACCTCTATCATGAATAAACCTGGTTCCACATACCTCAATCATCTCATCTTTTATACTAAAGGCTTATTAATTATGTAAATGGCCTATATATATATCATGGGGAGACAATAACCTATCTCACATAGATAATAAAAAATCACAATTGATGAAATATATAAAAAATCAATAAAATATTAAAGAAAAGGAATTTTAAAAATTAATGTAAATTTAAAATATTAGTAAACATGAATTCAATTTCTATAAAAAATACCGATAATTTAATTTTATAGATTTCAAATAAACAAAAATATGATTGAATATGGAAAGCACAATCCAAATTAAAAAAACTAGGGTACAAGATACACAATTGGTCCTTAGTCTATGTCTGATCTCGTCCCTTAGTTCCACCCAGACTCTATACCCTAAACATCAACAATATCTATTCCCTTTCACTTATATGGGTCATGAAATATAATGTTATTTGGGTACTATGGTTCTAAATCAGGGTGTAATCATGACTCAGTAGGCTACTACCAATGGTTTCTATAAACAAATACAGAATATATAGGTGTATGAATAAGGTGACATATGTGAATAATAAAAAAAATTAAAAATATAATGTTTTGTCCAAAGGTTCTCAACTACTTAACTGGGGTGAAACCATACCTTCATTATCCTATATTGGGTGTCTCTTAACATATCATAATAAGCTATAACAATAATAGGGAAGTACATTCCAATTCATTTAAGAGTTTTATCCTACAGATAATCTCAACCTTTATTTATATTTATGTAGAGACGATGGTATTGACAACCCCATTCCTATATAACTCTCATCCATTAGATTCTATTACCAAATCACATATCATTATAATGGAAATATGAGAGGTGAATTAATACTATCTCAATCTTATCACATAATCATATAGACCAAAAAATAATGATACAATGTCATGAGGAAAGACATATCCTGCCTATATAGTCATAACACTTAGGAATCATGATCCAATATAAACACAACATAAGACCATTGAGAAATTGAACAATACATATAATTGTAATAAACCAATGTTTTATAAATAGAAATTACTTTCTTATAAATATTTCATATAATCACATGAAATCACAATATAATGAACTATTAAGGGCTCTGTGACCTTTAAAAACAATTTTGTCACTTCTGTGTTTCGAATTTCGAAAATCTGACATACATATTTGGGATCATTAAGTTATTTGGAGTTCGATAGAGAAAAAAATATTTTTTGGTGAATAGTAACCTACCCTTATAAATAGTAACATACCCTTATTAATATTGATATACCCTAATGAATAGTTACCTTAAATATGATAGTATATAAATATTATTCATGTGATAGTATGATGTACCTATATTCTAGAATAAGTAAATGAATGTTTTAAAACTAGTTTTTAATAAAAATTATGATTTTAATTAAAAATAAAATTAATCATATTTAGAAAATTATTTTTAAAAAATGAACTTTAATTTTTTTTCTACATGTTGAAAAATGGTTTGGGTAAAGTTTTGTTATTTTTTCTGAAATACATAAATTATTGATGAATAGTAAAATACGGTAATTTAACGTATATATATATATATATTATAAGTTAAATAGACTATTCCTAGCATCATGGCTGGTTCCACCAACCATGGTTTGAATTCACATGACCAATTTATTATTTTTGGTCATGGATTCATCATTATTTCTGGCCTTTAGGGAAATTAATAAACTAATGATTAAAAAATATGAAAATCATCATCTTTTCCACTTTAACCCCCCCCCCCCACTCCCTCTCCTCTTTACTACACTCATGACTTGTGAATGTCCAATATTCTGACCAAATCTCTTCTTCAAGATCCTCTCCCATTTAAAATAGCACCTAGTCTCTTCAATATACTAAAATCGTTCCCCATAATAGGTTCTCATATGAGGTAGTTTGAAGAAGTAAATTTCTCTTTCCAATTCTTTCATTTCTTTTAATTTCTTTTCTTTTTTCTTTCTCTCATCAACTCCATTCACCCAAATGGTATGATAAATCCAGTAAAAACAGTGTACTGGAATTCAATTATTATAATGTTTTACTTAATTATCTTATCTTTTTTCCACATATTTTATTTGAAAAAATGAAGACACTCTTTGAGATGTGTTAATTTAGCACATTCAAGGGAAACCGTTTATCAATCTCTATTATCATATTTAATTCTGCTCATGAAGCCATTTGTGTTATGGTTGAACTAGTTTATTATATATGTAATATATCATTGTTATGGTTTTGTAATTATTTTGTACAAATGGTATTATGTTATAAAGAAAAACATGTTGGTTGTAATGAAAACCTGCTAATTAACCAAAATGTTTATCACTAAGGTTTTTTATAATAATTCATCTTCACTATCAATAGCCAAATGAGTTTTTATAACCATGTAATATCCTGTATGTTCACTAATAACATAAAAACTCAATTCTAGACAACTAATTTCATGTTACATGTTTATCCGAACATGAATATAAGTGATCCAGACATTGAAACCAAGTAAGCAAGCAGACTCGAACAATAAAATTGAAACATATAACCAATCAAAATGCCTTTAAAGAATTAAAACGTGTTATAATAAAAAAAAATTAAATACGGATTAGTTACATTAATTATTTATTAATAAACCTAATCTATTTATTCAGGTCATTAATAACAAGTGAAAAACACCACCAGATTTAAGGTATGGGATCCTCTCTAGTTCACTCTTAATCAAGATGTCCTCTTTTGCAATGCCATTTTATGTGTAATCCCAAATGATGGGGTATGATTTTTTTACTCCCCCATAATTACCTAATTAATTATAAGTGATGATAAATCCCTTTTCTCTCTCATCAATCCTTCTTAGGTACACCTCACAGCAAGTCGATAAACCGTAATGAATTCTACCCGAACCTCCTTTGTTCTTTCGGGTTTCCTTATCATTCTTTACATCAAAATGAAGTTATATTTCCTATTTATGTACATATTATAAATATTTTTTAGTTTTACAATATTCATTTATCATCCCTATAATTTTGGGATATACATGTTTTTTAAATAATTCCTCCTTAGTACTTTCCGATAAGCAGACTAGTTTTAAGGTAACTTCCCGAATTTTTTCCAAATTTCATGTGCACTATGTATTATGTTTTAAGAAACCAGTTTCATTATAAAATACTTATTTTCATTATGAAAATATTATTGGTTCACTTCTAGTTTTATATAAAATGTTGTCTTCTTTTTCTATTTGAAAAGCACTATTGTATATTCCATAAAACCACAGAAAAATATTTTAAGGCTAAAATTTCCGAAATACATTTCTTACATGTTGTCACTTATATTTGACATCAATTTTCATCATATATTCCAATTTTACCTTATGAATGTCCATGTATGTTCTAATTCTTTTCTTTCATTGAAACTTTCTTGATATTCCTTTGGTTATGATTTATTCCATGATTGTGGTACACAATTCTTCCCATGGGTAACCCTTATGTTTATGTAATATTAATAATTTATGATTCATTTTATGGAAAACATATTCATGGAATGTAAGATAGGTGTGCCCAGATAACACTCCAATTCATTCATTAATGTAAAGTCTCATTATATGTTATGTGAAACGGGATTAGCGGTCATCCTTGACTCGTACTACTATGGGAATCGATATTGATGGATAGACTTGACCCTTATTAATATGGGAAAGAGGATTGGAAGTAAGACATGACCCATACTAAAGACATGTTTTATGATTATTACACATTTATATGATTCCATGTTTATATTATCCTGTGTTTATATAACATGATTTCATATTTACCAAGCTTTTGATATCATTATGCCAGGCCTCCTAACTCATGTGATTAAGCTATGTTCTTATATTCATTCCATTATGGGGATTTTTATCTCATCTCTCTTTTTTATGTGTTCTTCAGGGTACCCTATGCAGATGTAAGGGATAAAATTATCTTAGGATCTATTTATATTGTTTATATATATAAGTGTTTTTAACCCCATTTTTTATGTTTTATGTACCTAGTCTTACAAGACACTATACATAACGATCCTTGGATTGTAATCTGATGTATAATTATGCTTAAAATCATGTAATGTTATATGTAAAAGGCTAGGGTATCTATGATAATGATCTCATTCAATTGTATGTTGATCACTATATATTAATATCAAGACAAAAAGGAAGAGAAAAGCATGTTTAAATGGAATCACACCATGTGAATCTTGATGCATGATTAGAAATAAAAGAATATAAATAGGAAAATTGGCACAGGTCTAGATTTTTCTCATTCCTTAAGTGTAAAAATATCAACTCACATCAATTTGAATATAATGGAGAAATGATATCATGAGTATATAATAATTTCACATCAGTTATATCTTGATCCATATCATAATGGAATGCTGAACATGGTAATGGTAGGCCATATTTATATCGGTTTCAACCCGTGGGTTTCATGACCCCTTATAACAACCCTTATATTTATAAAAAATGAAAATGTTGAATTAAATAATTTAGGTTAGGAATAATTTCAAAACTTCTGTAATTCATATGAGATCTGTACTCACATACCAAACCTCTCTTAATAATTCTAAACCAATTTTTAACCTCCCATAGTTCCATGCATCTTAAATGAGTTTGTTACACACCCCTTATACATGTTAAATAAGACTAATGTGGCTAAGAAGCAACATCTCATGCTGAATAGGGGCCAACTTCCAATTGTATTCTAGAGAAAGGTTAACAAAAACCTACAAATGTCTAATATACCATTATAAAACTCAATGGATAACTCATTTAATTACCAATAATCAATATTCATCACCTGATTACATGAATGTGTCCATCAACAATAATGGTAATAAGGAATCATGTATATATAATCTATCATGTCTAGAAAAAACCTCATCCATCTCAAAAAATGACAAGGGAAACTATTCAAAAACATTTAGGTCAATCACAAATGCGTGGAAAGACCATACATTACATGTCAAATGAAAACATGTGTAGACTATAATGAATTATTAGATACTACATACCTCAATACATTGGGATATATCTAAATGAAAATAATTATATTAAATGAATTTAATAAATAGATTCCCAAAGGTTTTTTAAAATACTTATGTTAGTATATAACTGGAAGAAATGAATGAAAAAACATAAGTAACAATGATTCAATTGAATAAGAGAAACTAATATTCCTATCATTATACTATGAGATAGAAGAACATTATTATGGTCATTGATGTGGGAGATCTATACAAAGAGAAAAAAATGTATGGAGATGAGAAGGGGAGTTCGAGTGGGCTTTATGTGGGAATTGAAATAAAATATCACTTTATAAAAATTAATCCCATGTAATTATTTAATTAAAAATATAAAAATAAGCATGACTCTACTAGAACATTGACGGACCTGAACAAAACTTTGGTGGGTTATAGGGTCTAGGTGCTACCCCAAAATACTTATAATGGATTTTTTAGTTTCACCTACTCTGGAAACTAGAACATTGGTGGCCTCCAACTAATCTTTTGATAAATGATTTGATCTGAATATAATTTCCACCACTTGGACTTTCTTCTTGAAGAAGGATCTTTAGCCTCATCCAAACCAATATAAAATCAAAATCAATCAAAATATTCATGGTTGGAACAAAATTAAATTAAATATATATCTTAAAACATATAGTGTGTTACAACCTTACAACTATATAATATCTCATCAATGAGATGTTTCATCAAGAATCAATGGTGAACTACTTTGGAAACCACATATCAGCCTCCCACACAAATTGTGTTCTCAAAAACATACATGTTACCAATGCATTCATATTAGAGGTAATGTATTCCCACACATGATATTCTTACCCAATGCCACTATATAAAAAATTCATTCTTCCAAATGATGTATCTTTTTCAATATCAAAGCATTTAAGGATTATCACATATGATGTTCTAACGTGGTATCTTCTAAGATTAGAATCATGTAATACATCATTTACAAGATAAAAAATCAATTGAAAAGCTAATAAAAAATTCATGGTATCAGCCCACTCAACAACCTACAATGGTCTGAAATACATATGAAGAACAATTTCTTGCAACTAAATGTGATATTGTTGTAATCATGGAGAAACTCTAAAGAAAACCTAATCACACACCTCATACACTAAAGAATGGTGTCTCTAGTCTCCAAATGAACATTTCATACTCTATGCAGTTAGTACTTTCTAAGATATCAACCAGATATGTTTGAACACCTCATAAATGAGATTCATCCTAAGTAGATATAAATCTCTATGTTTTTCCACTATAGTATAAAGTGACATTGAATAAAATAAAAATCCTTACATGGTTTCATATACATAGATTCTTGATATCTATTTTTATTGGTGAACTCAAAAAGACAAATATGAATCACCAATGAACTATTGAAATCTAGGACATACGCTTGCAACATTTCTACTAAAATCCAAATGGTATACTCAGAATTCCCATTAGTATGCGGATATTATTCAAAACTCATGGGAATCTATATATTAAACACATTATATAGTCCCTAATAAAAGTGATATGTGAATAATGAATCCATACTATAAATGATATTCTTCAAAACATAGTGAATCCATACTATTTCCCATACATAAAACTGAACATAGATGTTAATAGAGTGGGTCACTCTGATCAATAATATATGTGCAACCCTTATAAAAAAATTCATAATTACCCATACCAAATCACTACTATGAGGCCCTATTAGCATCCCCATAATAAAATCCATCTCCACGTCATACCATTTCAACATAGGAATGGGTAATGACTAAAGAGGACCTATGAATATATGATTTCAAATAGTCACCCACTAGTAGGTGGAGTATCAATTTAAAAACCTTATTACATCTATATTTATCCAATTATACAATACTACATAAAAATTTCATTATACAAATTGAAAATCCTTAGGTGGACATCATATATTGTGGTATGTGAATCTCACATAAGCTCCTCATTCATGTTCAAGGGGAACACCAATAAAACTCATTCATTAATATTTTCATCATTATACTAGGAGAAATATGGATAAATATGCACACTAGATATATTTTCTCACAAAAAAACAATTATTATCTATAAAATATCTTCCCTTTACCCTCTCAATGAGTGATGATGTATGGATTAAGGATATCAACTTCACACTTCCCTAACACCCTTGTACATTGATATAAATCTTAGTGAAAAAGGTAACCAATTGTCACATGATATTAAAATATTGAACCACCTATTTCAAATTCATTATACTTAGGTAATCATCCACCATATTCTGATTTTCATAGTTATATACTATCATGAGTTCCAAAGTCAAAAGATTCTCTACCAACCTTCTATGTCGATGATTAAAGTTATGTTATGAAAATATATACTTCAGGATCTTTTTTTTGGTGTAAAACATAATACATCACCTATAAGGGATTGATTTTATCATCTCATCATGTTTACATTACCACTTCTATATCCCAATCATGAGTCAAATAAATATGATAATTCAGCCTCAACATCCTAGATCTATAGGTGAAAAATCACCCATTCCACATCCAAACAAATTAAAGAACAACCATTGATGCATCATAAAATATGTTATATTTAGGTAGATGAATAAAGGTTATAGTTGTTAGTGATTTCAACATTACCTTTATCACCTTGAAGGATCTCTCACATGGACCATGCCAATAAAAATTTACCCCATTCTTATTCGGGGTTATCATCATCAGTAAAAATTAAAAGATGTTTAATATTTATCATCTATTGTAACGTATAAATTTCATTAATATATGGATCTCAAAGAAAAACATGGGTAATTACTTAGAATCTATGATCCCAATCATCTCAATGACAATTAAATTGCTCATTTTTTATATCACATTCCCCATGAAGTAAAACACACTGTTATATAACTGAAATTTCGAAATATTGGAATTAATATGATTCTATATCAATTTACTATATAAACTCCCCAAATAAAGAAAATGATGCTCCTATATTTATGAGTAAATAAAAATATCATCTGTTGATACAATCATGAACAAATTTCGGTAAAGAAAAAAGTCTTGATTCATTAGGTCCATAAACACTATCAATATTTTTTTCAATCTGATTGACATCATAAGATACTCGTACATGTAATTCCTTTCCCTAAAAGTAGTATCAGAGTTATTCAATGGCATCAATCACTACATATGAATACTTGAACACATATTAATTATGAAGAACAACTTATATCCCATCAACTAATAAAACATGTCATCGTTATGGGAAAGGGGATACGTATACTTCACCTTGACTCAGTTCAATCATTAGTAATCTTGAAAAATCACATTGTTCCATCCATATTCATAGTGAAAAACAGAGAACCATAAGAAGGCAAGTATGAAAAATGAATCCCTTTACCTCTAAGTCCTCTTACTGAACCTTTAACAATCTAATATTTATATAATCTTTCTAATAATGAGTAACGAATATAGGATCTACGCCTTAAATGAGATCAACCATGTACACAAAATCTTTCTTGGTGGAAAACCTTATAATTCCTTTCGAAAGACATCTTAGAACTGGTCATAAATAAGTTAAAAATATATCTGATGAATATCCTCATATCCTAGAATGATACTGGTAAATTGAGATAAAAAATTCCTTAGATACATATGGTTAGGTCCTAAATTGTCTACATGCAGTACTCACTCCTTTTCAAGAGTATAATAATAACCCTTTGTAGACATGAATGTTACTTATCAACAAATGCAGGTGATTTGGGAATAACATCAATTTATTCAATAAATACCACACATCACATTGAAACTATGCATCAGAAACCTGAATAAATTCTATATAAACCTATAACAATTCATTATGATGGCAGACTTGATACATCTCCAGATACCCTTTGATCTATCCCCTAAGGGAACGTTAATTGTCTTTAGTTTATAATGATTATCCATAGGGATAACCAAATCCATATAAAAAAATATAATAAATAATGTGAGACAATTATATAAAATAAAATAGAAAAAAGTATATATGAGACTATGATCATAACTCAAATTTTTAATGCACCCTTTCTATGATTAGTAGGTTTTATCTTGGTAACATGAATTTGTTATGACCTTAGGCATATTACCTAAACTCTATATCCCTAAACACAATGAATAGAACCACTTCACTTCCTCTACTAATCATGATTACCACAACCAAATCTACTCTATAACTATACGAAACAGCTCCAACTACCACCCTAAGGTAAAGAACTATATCTATTATCCAATCCATTTTCTTAGCTATCACTAAAAAACAAATAATTGGATGAGAAAATATTTGATAAATTCACAATAGATACCCAATGTCACCTATGATATAAAATCCATAGGGTCTTATTGGAATTATTATTAGCTATAACTCTCTATACAATACTATTGACTAGTAAGGGGAGTCCACCCATGTTTTTAGGAAGACAAGACACATCCAAGGATGGCCTACCTATCGCCACTCATGTGATAATCCTTAAAAAACTAATTCTAGGTACCTAAATAAAATATATTAGATTTATCTAGACAACTAGACTAACTAGAATTTCAATCATTTTCTAGGTTTATCTTTGTAATGATGGACTCATTCACATCCTGTTGAAAATACATAAGCGTAATTTTTTTACATGAGACTGAATCTAATATCTCAAACCATTATCCAAAAGATTATTTTTGGAGTTCTCATAACCCCCCAATGAGGGTGAAAACTAAATTAACACGATAATATGGGATTCATAGTTCATCATTAACATGGTCCTATTAATAAAATACTAAGAATGTTATGTCTTATCAAATCCTAGCGTCTCAATAAAAAGATAATCAATGAAACAAGACAAAACATTCCTCATGGACAAACCCACATGACTATTTTCATCGATTAATGCACCTAAATATCACATCACTAGGCCTAAAATTATACATACTAAAATATTCACTCACCTCTTAGCGTGTGAACAAATATGGTCAAAAATAGTCTACACAAACATTACCCAAATCTTGGAAACCTGCTGTCCAACCACTTTAGTAAATAGAGTCAGATGTTTTAACTGTAAATTAATTATTATATATAACATGGAAGTAAACAATTTTGAATCTCTAGGTGTAATATAACATACAACATAAAGTGTACACTCTTATAGCCACTTATCAATAGGAGGTACAACTACCACTAGAGGGTTCATCTTAAATGTCGGTGGGGCCTGATCATCTATGTCCTCCTGGGGTTCAATGAAAAATAATCAGAATGAAACACATACATTATTCCAAGTGAAATCTTTATACGACGTCTATAAATATTCTCTAAAGATAGATATAATAATTAGTAATAGTTATTTTGCCTTGGTACTCTATAAACACCCCCAATAACGAAAGGGTGTACATAACTTGGGTTCTCTAGCTAGATATAGTTACTCACTCATAGGGGTAAAAAATATATATATGGTTACCATAACCAAACATAAGATTATAAAATAATAACAAAAAACACATGATTAATCAATTATCATTCCACCGTCTTTTTAAAAAAGAAAACAATATTTAAGTTACTATAAACACATTAAATAATGAAAACCTACATCATAATCAATTTGTCGAACCATAAGGAAAAATATGAATATCATTTAAATGTTATATGCCACAAGTGATGCATAGAAATATTCCCCATTCCATCCCAATTCAATAATAAAAAATAAATCATACATTAACACCCAAAGTGTCATATTTGATAAAAAATCAATTCACATTTAATAAAAATATCATTAATATTAATCTCATCTCTTTTAACTTATACCTTCCCATTACATAGGATAACTAATCCATGAAATAAGGTCCATATAAAATTTTAAGAATACACATATTCTATCTTCAATATCCTATAATTTAATAATAAAATACCAAGAGCACATGATACCAATTTATAGCATCCCTGTCCTAGTTTACCTCCACTGTAACTGAACTGAGTTTTAGATACTTTAGGCATGCGTCCCCATATCCCATATGTTGCAATATAGTGAAGAGGGTCTATGAACATCCTTTGGATAGAATACCCTCTATGGTATAGATAACTAAAAGTAATAGTGGAATAAATATATATATTGTGACAACAATATAAAAGAAGAGTCAAGGTGGACCTCAAAACTATATTCCAACTCTAAGAAATCATCAACACTCATGCTATTGAAAAATGGTATACTATAATTTTATAAAAGTCATATATATATAAAAAGGATTTAATATGGTCCAATTATATGAAACATTGTAAAAAGTAAAAAATTAAGGTGAAAATAAACAACTAGACCCAATTATAATTTCCATCCCATCGCTTGATGCAGCCCATGATCCAAACCTCAACCATTAACCAAAACTGGTTCATTGCTTCTACCTCGGCCATAATCCATACTGTTTTCTTAGGTAGCATGGTTCCTTTGTAAGGTGTGAGTGAAATCCAATATTCCACAAGTAATTATGTCTCTAATTGAACAATTAATATATAGGTTCATACATGAGGTTATTTCCATATTAACAATAATAATAAAAACCATGAATAACATCACATCCTTGAGTTCCCAACAAGCCACCTAGTCTTTAACCATACATCTTTTGATTAGCTCTGAGGTGTCTATGAAAATACAAAAATAGAATTTAATGTTAATGGGGATGTTTATTTTCATATATATATAAGAGTCTTATTTTTTTCCCAATTAATGGATAAATGAATACTCAAGAGGGGGGGTGAATTGAGTTCCAATTATTTTATTTACTTTAAACCACCCTCTTTGGGATATATAACTTCAAATCCTTCCCTCAATAAATATATGAAGATATGTATAGAAACTAAGTGGAAATATATTGAAAACATGATATTTATAGTTGTTTAGGGAATAAAAATTCCTTATTACACACCACCAACACTCTACTCCATCACTTTTGTGATTTTATCTTTGACAACACTTATTTCAGGGGCTCGCATCTGAGTATTGTAGATGTTACGTATTACAATGGTACAAGAGAATTCAACTAGGATGTCCCTTTTAAAAACCAATACATGAACTTGACTCACTCACATACAACTAGTTCCATTACATGAAAGGATACACATTATACATATCAATATTTACATAAATATACAAATAATTTTTCTAATATGATAAAAATAATGAAACTACTGATCAATAGATTATGAAAGTAATCATGTAATTTTGCCGAACAAAAAGTTCTTTATACGATATCTATCTAATAGTATTATTCTCTTAAGATAAATTTTAGAAAGGATTCATAAGGTATAATAGATCATTACTTATACAATGAGTATGAAAAACTAAATTAAACTTTCATAGAGTATTATTATTTGTATGATAAATTTCTTATTAAAGTGTGATAATAAAATTTCACAACTTATTTTAGTATGCAAAAGATAATCTTTGCTGAATAACCCTTTTATAAGATAAGAACTTTTCATAAATACACTCAGACTAAAACATATGTCATTGAAAATGGGGTAACTCAATCATTCTCTTAATTAGATGTTATCTTACATGGTATGATAAACATTAAACATAGAGTTTCATAATTTGGACCAATTGGAAGAAAATATTTTAAAACATTCATTCTCATAATGTAAAATACTTTTCTGTAGATTTAATATTTTACTTGGTGTAAGATAAACAATTATAACCAGTGTAAGATAAAATCCCTAAAAGAAAATATCATCTAAAAATCTTAAGATAAATTCATTACAATAAAAATAGGGATTTTTCTAATCATAAAAACACATAAAACTATGAAATTTTAGAACAAAATAATTTTTTACAGTAATCTCTCCCTTCAGGATGATCTCAAAACCCAGTGAATAATAAATAATAAATTTACAAATGAAATTTGAACATTTATATTCTCTATTTTGTCTTCCCATTTTTAAATTTATTTTTACAATTTTCTTCTCATACATTTGTATATTTGAAAAATTAGTAAAATATAGAAACATAATATAATCATTATTTCTTGGGAACAAATGTAAATAGTTAATGTTATTGAATGCGAATAGAATTTAGCATGAAGTTGTATTAAAAACAAATGAGAATCAAAAATCATTTAAATATTAGTGTAGATCAATTAAATGTATAGAAACTCGTAAACCAATAATATTGAATAAATACTATGAATAATGTAGAAAAATATTTAAAATATGGATAAACACATTCAAAAATAATAAAATAAAATAAAAAAATCATAAAAAATAATTCAATATAAGAATACAGGAATGAAGACATTATCTCGAAACATTATTCAATTTTTATTAAAATTTCCATTAAACCAAACATGAAAATTTTGAAATTGTGTTAATATTGAGGCATGAAATGATTTTTAGAGGGTTTTTTGAATGATATTGAATGTATAAGAGGTAAAGACGACATAACAAAATAAGCATCAATTATGTCTCCAACAACTTCACCAAAGGCCAGTCACGATTCTCAAATTCCATCATGAACAGTTTGGGTGATCATTACAAAGGTGGATTGACTGTTGAGAGTAACATTCCATACTATTTACATATTAAAACAATCTTTAAAAAAATTTATATCTTATAAGATGGTTTAGACAAGTGTATTGAAACTTCTTGTGAAAACTCGATATTTTCATTTAGGTATATTTCAGAAGGGTCAAATATCTTCTTGATACTTTTAGAGAAAGAGGAATGATGATTAGAAATATGTGGTCCATGAAGAGGTATCCTTTGAATTTGATGTATATATTCTATAAAAGAATAAATTCTCCTCACAATTTCATTCTTTTAGTAGTCTTTAAGAGTTGGTAAACCATTCTATACTCAAGGAGAAAAATTTCCAAAATATTTTTGAATATCTCAATTCTTGAAACAACTAAGGACTATCTTATTCATAACATAAAACTAGTTATCAAAAAAACAATATAAGACATCAACTTAAATTCTTGAAATTTCATTTCTAGATACTTTATGCTTTTTCAGTTCAATAAAAACAACGTCCTCTTCAGCTTCATCTTTTTCATTGGAGGATTCTAGTTTATATTTCTTATAAAAAATGATGAAAATCCTGAAACATATTTTCTAAATTATAAAAAATATTTTTTAAAAAACTACCCATTGTTTTTGTTCCATTAATAATACAACTGGTATCCTCATACACTTGATATGTAATAACCAGAATTTCTAGTATGTTTTCTATTAATAAGGGGATAAATTCAACTCTAGAATGATTAATCGACACAATAAAACTCTTTAGAAAAGAATAAAACCTTATGTTTTTGTAATTAAAAATATTTTAACATATTGAATCTTTTACCTAGAGAGAATTTCAAATATAAATGAATAAATGGTAGAATTTTTTATGCCTATTTCCAAATACAACCATTCAAATTTTTAATGTACATACACCTGATTTGTGGCTTCTCTATTAGGTTCTATTGAAAACTTTTCCATTACCAATTGGACTAAAATATTCTCTTCACCAACATAATATTTAGAGATTGAAAGCTCACAAAGGGCTATAATCTCACACCTATATTAAATTAACTAAACATTCAATGATTCTACTTTAGACATTAACTTAGAGTATCTTTCTTGTGGTCTGTCATAAGTAGTATATACTTATATGGATATTGATAAACCTTTATGAGGATCATGAATAGAGGAGAAAATATCTTGGTGAACTTCTTTACTTCTATTATCATCAACATTTTTATTTCTATTATCATTAGGTCTCTCTTTCACAGGGTACAGTTTCTTAGATTCTAGTCTGGATTGTCTATTTGCAACAAGATGAGTGGAAACTTGTGGTTCGTCATGCTCTTCTCCACCAAAAAATTATTTATTAATAAAAACAACTCATTATATTCTAAAAGTTTAAATCATCTACCCAGAAAAAAATGTTTCAAAAAGAGGTATCACACCTGACACAGTTTATGTAGTACTTCCTTGTCCAACATTATCCATCCTAGTAATGGTTGAGGCTAATTATTATCTTACAAAATATTTTGGTATAACATCAAACTAAAATATTATAAAAGAATGTGGTGAAATTAATTGAGTCATAGTTCCTTCTCTAACCAGAATAAAACCCCTTAATTATCTTCTCTTTTCATCAAGATATTTTTGATTAAGAATATTCCTTACCAAAAATCACTTCACTATTCATTCAAAAAAATATGTATAACATTCAGAGTCTGAACAATAAAATAACTAGAATGACCTATTTTATGTGAATCCCCCTATGATATAGTGGGATATACCTCAATATATTCCTTAGAGATTATGGGAAATATATTATTTAATGAAAAATTCAAATAAAAACAACTTTTTTATTAAGATATTTTCACTCAAAACAATTAGTCCATAACAATGAGTTACAATATCATCATCCGAAAAAACACTAATGTTATAAAAAACTAAAGTTAAAATCCTTATATATGGATAAAAATTTATCTAATTATTTTGAAAATGGAATATATATCTAATAAAATAATTTTTTTTGATTTATAGAATATTGGGACCAAGTTGGTTGGAGATGTTTTTTTAATGATAGAAGATGGTTTTTCATAAAGTATGTTTTATTTTGATTTCAAATAAGATAAATAAATTCACTTTGTAAAATATTAAAAATTGGACTGACAATCGTATTCAAAAAATAAAACTCAAAATGATAAAGTAGATAATAATATGGAGAAGAAGATATCTAGAATAAATGTTTCATTGAAATCATCCTGAGTCCACAAAGAATGAAAAATCATAATCAGGTTATGCTCTAGAGGCTTCCTGAATCCGATGAAAAATTGACGGTGCTTGGTTATTTTGTAATTCAAAAAATTAACATGTATTCTGTAAAACATCGGATGTATGATCGTTAAAATAAAGGGGGAGGAAAGGTGCTTCCAATCATATTCAGGCCTATTATATTGAGGGTTGGGTGGAAATAAATATGTTTTTGGTAAGGATGGTATGATTCAATACATTCAATAAATAAATCAGATGATGGTGAATCTGATCGTCAATGTAATCAATGTTCTGAAGGATGTCATGGTTATACAAAAAAATAATTGGGAGAAGAAATGTTTTTGTGAATAATTAACTTGGGAGAAATTGGGGAAAATAAATAAAATTTTTTATTGAGACCAAGATGAATAAAAAATATAGTCAAAAATTTCTAATTTATATAATTTATTTTTTTATTCAGGTGATAAATAATGTTTTGAATATCTCTAATATGTTGCTCAAGAAAAAAAAAGAATAAGAAGAGTATTTTTTGAAAATAATTTGAATGTATTTTCAAAGGGGAAAATAATATTTCATGAAGTTCTAATAACATTTTTTCCCATGTTATGGAGTATCATAAAGAGAAGATATATGTTTAAAATTTTCACAATTGATGCAGAGCAACATTATGAAATGCCTTCAATTATTATGTGCTTTCACATGTTCAACAAAAATAGGGTGACCAAATGCCTTCATAATAATGAAGATATTGTAATGGAAAATCATCATCTGAATCAGAATGATGTTTTTGATGGAGTCTATATAATTGAAGAAGTCAAAGAGATATCTTAAATTTAATTAAAATTAATGTTCTAGACAAGTTAAAGAAATATATGATCTTTAAGGAAGACTGATGATTATTTAAATTTGATAATGTGGGAAACCCTTTTTAGAATCCCTCTTAAAACATTTTAGCGTATCTATAAAAATATTTTAAAGCATTGTGTATTCTATAAAT
This sequence comes from Viscum album, assembly GCA_963277665.1. Classification (NCBI taxonomy): domain Eukaryota; kingdom Viridiplantae; phylum Streptophyta; class Magnoliopsida; order Santalales; family Viscaceae; genus Viscum; species Viscum album. Next base: position 1,073,689,921 of record OY728164.1, read on the forward strand.
TTCATTAGTCATGAAGGTGGGGAGAGAAGAACCATAATTATATATATGAAGTTTTCAGATTGTGATTTGTTGAAGATGCTTTCCAGAAAGAAGAATAAAAGGATAAGAGGCAAGAACATATTCACTTTTCAAAACGAAACTAATCAATCAGATTTGGACGTACAAACTATGTTATAATCAGTTATAATTTATTTTATTGGTATTTTGACAATGTTATACTTTTTTACTGAGAATATGTGCTTCATAATTGAATTGGGAAATCATACTGAGTGTCATTGTGAAATCTAAGAAGTTATTTTGTACTCATTGAAAAAAAGTGAATATTGTTTTTGAAAGACAAGGTTTTTGAAAATATTATCAGGAAACACAAGATTGTATTACATCATTTTGTGCTATTTGAAGCACACAGTTTTTTTATTGAACATTGTTCTACATGAGCATAAGGAAATATCCTACTCATTTTATTCTACATAACATAATTTTTTTTAGTGTATTATGTGGTATTGCATATTATCCAAACCATACCAAGTATGTAGATACTTTTATTGAGTAATGAATCTTGTAAATTATTATGTTCCTATAGATTTGTGTTTGATTTTATTTCAGCAGAGAAAAAAAAAATTAATATTACATAATGGTTGTTCCAAAAGTAAGGAAGAATAAGAGAAAAAGATAATAATGATTCAACCTCCCCCTCTTAGTGATACAACAATCCTGACTGAGAAATTACATGTGTTATCAGTGGGATGGTTCCCTTAATTTACTCTACTAAAATTATGAATTGAAATTTTTATGGATAATATGAATTGTGTGATCTTTAAGGTTAATCTAATCTTTAATAGGAGAAATATCATATCTGGAAATATAGGACAATGACTTGTCCTATGTATCTTGTGTATGATGATCTCGAAGCTACAAAAGATGAATTTATTCCTATTGATGATAATTTTCCTATGAGACTTGTTAATAAAAATAATATAGATAATGATAGAAGATACACAAATTTTTAAGTCTCATCACTTTATTAATGTCGGTTTTTTAGTGTGAAATGTGTTTCCACTACCGAAGGTATCTGTGATAAGTTGAAAGACATTAGTGAAGGTAATATAAATGTCAATAAGAAAAAAATTAAAAACCCTACGATTGAATTGTGAAAATCCCATGATGGGTGAATATGAATGATTTGGTTAATTCTTCACCAGGGTAAATAAATTTGTTAGTACTATCAGATTTCCTTATGAGAATATACAAGACTCAACCATTTTTGAAAGGATCATGATAATTATACTTGATAAGTACGATGAAAAAGTTTCTTTATTAGAAGATAGAGATCCCGAAACATTATCTATGGATGATTTTCATAGCACTATCATGACATATGAGATGACAAGGGTTATGAAAGTAAAAAAAAATTGATCATGAAATGTGTTTCAAGGCTACCAAGAAAGAAATATAAAATAAGGTTCTTGAGGATGCATCTTTTGACGACCCTGACTTTGAAAATTAGGTATGTAAAAATTATGATGAAATATTATACTTATTTTCTAAAAATGTGAGAATAGTTCAAGGTTAATAAGAAGATAAACTTCCCTTTAAGGGTTTTGAATATGAAGTTGTTGGGTTCTTTACAAATAACTATCCTCAAAGAAATAAAGAAGTGGATAGTGCTAAATAAGAAAGAAGGCCAAGAAGGTTATGGAAGAAATAGGGTGATAAGGATAAATAATATTTAAAAGAAAAAGATAAAAATTACTTCAAATACAAAAGAATAATTTTCTTATATAAATAGGATTAAGAAAAAGACAGAGAAGATGAATATCAAAAGTCTACTAAGAATTCTGGTGAGTATACTATTATCGCAGTAGATAACAGTGAATAATTTTCAAGAATCTTTTTTGATGAAGAACTAGAAACCCAAATAGAATTTCATATTAAATAAGAATTGAATGAATGTCTGAGAAAGATTGTGAGGCTAGAAAAATAAATCTGGAAGCTGAAAAGTGAAAATTATTCAATAAAAAACTAAAAATAAATCCTGATGAGAAAGACAAGATGATGAATGAGATATTGTATTTTAAAGAAATATATTGAGAGAAAAATAATCATAATGAACATTTGGAAGTGAAGATGAAGGTAAAAAGAAGTTGATATGGTACTTTTTCAACAAAAACATTCAAAATCAGAATAGTGGGATAGAAGTTTGAAAAAATATATCTCATATGATGGTGAATGTTCTGGTTTAGATTATCGAAAGATCGATCAACAAATTTTACCTTCAATGGTCTAGAATAAAGATATATTTTTTGGAGATGTAGAAATATGAGAAAGATATGTATGTATTCATGAACCAAAACGTTGGGAAATTCGAAGTTACTAAAAATTTTGTGTATGCAAATATTTCTCTTACTTCGGGTTTTGATAAGAATGAAGAGAAAATTGTGCTAAAATAATATTCTAATTCAAAATATTATGGTTGGTGGTCAATAATATTTTGATATGAAATATGAGAAGGTTGCTGATAGATACAGTCACAATTCTGATAGATATGGAAGTTATAGAGGAGAATATTAATTCTATTGGTATTGATGGTATTGTGGTAAATTTGGATATATGGAAAATTTGTGTTGGTTTAATCAAAAATATCACAACTATTCCATTTTTTATAGAAGGCAGTGTTTGAGGTGGTTGCAATCCTTTCAAACAATGAATTTATAGGAAGATGTTCTGAAGAAGTCTGAGAAGGTTGTTTTAAAGAAAGCTGATTTGCTTGGAGTAAAATTTAAAAATAGATTCCAAACATAGGAAACTATTTGTGAAATATTTGAACAATATAAACACCTTGAAAAGTTATGTCTTGTTTTGTTACTAGCACAACAAAATGATTTTATTTATCAGAAGCCAAATATGAAAAAATACAAAGGGAATGAAAATGAACATATAATAAGAACTGATCTTGATTCTACAAAAGGATAATAATCAGAAATTCTTGATAGTTGGTGTTATTCTTATATAATAGGTGATTTAATTATATTTTTAATATGTGAACAACTTCAATGAAGGAATAATGACATTTGGAAATGATGTATCTCTAATAATCGAAGGGGTTGGATCATCCTTCAATGGAAAAAGAATGATGAAAAAAAGAATGATTTGTATGTTGATGGGATGAAACAAAAAACTATATATGTTTCATAATGTTATGATGAAGGAAAAAAATTATTTTTAAAAAAGATTCCTTTTTTGTGAAATGTGAGGAAGATGGAAATATTATTACAAGAAGAAAACATAAAAAAGGGAACTTGTTCCAAGCTGGTGAAATAAATAACTCTTGTTATCTGGGAATGGTGGTAGATAATCAGTTACAGAATAGAAGTTAAGGAAACATGTTTCAAAGAGACATGATAATGCTATCAAAGTGAGACAATGTTCATGCCATTCTTGATATGCCAAGAAGATGAGATCAGGGTTTCATAATTAACCAAAAGGGAAAAATTAAAAAATTAGTGCATAAGAAAGTTGATATCTGTTCAAAATTACCCTTATCCATTCCAATATCTATGGGCCAATGTGAAAATAATCAACTAATGGATATAATCACTTCATTAATTTCATTGATGAATTTATTCACATTACTTGTTCTATGTATATGAATGATAAGTTAGATCCTTCAAAAACGATTAAAATTTTCAAGAGGAAAGTTGAGATGAAATGTGAGTATTCAAAGAAGAACAATAAATTTGATATTGGTGGTGAGTATAAAAATGAATAATTTTGAAGTTATCTTGAGAAGTATGGAATTCAGTATGAGTTCTGTTTATCGTACACTCATTAAAAAACGAGGTTTCTGAAGGGAAGAATATAATATTGGTGGAACTGGGATGAACTAGGTTAATTGAACAAGGTCTTTCTCATAATTGTTTTTTGGCAAGACATGAGTACCACTATGTATATCTCAAACTGATGTTTATAGAGAACATGTTTAGATGTGTATCCATATGAAATTTTTTATGATAAAACTCCATGTTTTAAACACATATTAGTTTTTGGGAGTCCATGCATCATAAATATGAAAGGTGGAAACATTGTAATGTTCGATCAGAGAGGAGAAGATGAAAGTTTTCCTGTCCATGCTCTGGAAGGAAGATGATAAATGTGTTTTAATAAATAATTTGGAATAATAGTTGTTTTTTTATTTTATGGTTATTTGAATGGATGAAAAAGACAATTAGACATGGGATGATAAAGAAGATGAGTAGGATAACAGGTTTTTTTTAACAATCCGGATAAGGATATTAAAAATAGTAGTCCTACTCAGAAGATTAATTTGACATAGTTATTTTATGTAATGAGGAAGAAACTATAAAATATTATCCTAGGATGAGGAATCAAGTCTAATATTAGAACATTATTAGTGATCAACATTATATGTTTCATAAAATATTAACATAAAAAACATTCACACACTTTTTTTGTTCAAAAGTTGTGCTGAATGATGTGATTGAAGATTTTCTGTATCTAGAATGGATTCTAGCCATAAATGAAGAGTTGGATTAGTTATAAAAGAATTATACATGGTAACTCATCCCCAAGATGGATAAAAAAATTAATTGGTACACAATGGGATTTCTAGAATAATATGAATGATATGGGTAATGGGAAAAGAAAAAAATGAATGATTAGTGTGAAAAGGATAGTCATAGGTAGAAGGCATTGACTTTGTAGAAACTTTTTCTCAAGAGGAATGGTTAGAAACACTCAGAATATTTCTTACTACTGCTACACAATGTAGTTGATTTTCTTTTCAAATAGATGTGATGTCTAAATTTCTATATAGGGATATTGATAATGATATTTTTATTGAACAACCATGTGGATTTGTTTTGTAGAAAGATTATTTCTATGTCTGTATGTTAAATAATTCCTTATTTGGGATAATACATGTTGTGAGAGTATGATATTCTAAATTGGATACATTATTAGGGAAGAATAATTTCAAGAAGGTAAGAGTTCATAACAATCATTACATCAAGGAATGTTATGAGTTTTCATTTTTCTTAATTGGTTATATTGATGAAATTGTCATTGTGAGGAATGATGGATGAAATTGTGAAATATTTTTTGAAGAAACGAAAAAGGTTTTTGAAATGTTCATGTTGGGGGGAAATAGAATAATTTATTGTGTTACAAATTTTACCAAAGAAGAAACACATTTTTCTTCCACAAGAATATTTTTTGTAAGTAACCTCACATGTTTTTTGTAACGGAAAATTAAAAAAATTCCACTTGAATTTCAATGGGAACTAAATTGAGTAAAGATGGATAGGGAAAGGAAGCTAATTAAAAATAGTTTTGGATGCTGGTGGGGTTTTTTTACATTTGACTACCTCAATACCCGACATTGTTTATGGGGTTACCATATAAGATATATTTTAGAGTGATACAAAAATAATCACATATATTTGTTGGAAAAATAATTTTCATATAGATAAAAGGCACAAAAAAATTATAGATTCAGGTATGATATATTAATAATTATTGATTTGTTTGGGTATTTAAATGCTTATTGGGATAGAAATGTTGATGATAAAAGGTCCACATATGGTGGAGTTTTAGTTTTTGGAATTATTTGTGTTAGATGGAATAAAATAAATTATGTAACTCTTATCACAACTGAATATTAGTATGTTTTTCCAGTCAAGACACTACTCGACTTATGTGGATAAAGACTATGTCAGAAAAAATACTTGTTGATGAAAAGTTTCCCTTACTGTTGAATGTTGATATTGAAAGAGAAATTAACCCTACTAGGAATTCAGTAAAACATTCACAAAAAAACATAATGATATAAAATATATTTTCATTAAAGAGCATGTGGGGGAGAATGAGTTGAATCTGAAGTATATTCCTAAATCAAATAAATATGATGAAAGTTTCATAAAAACATTATCAAAAGAAAATTTTTCAAAACTGTGGTTGAACATGGGAATCCACCCTCTTTCCCATAATTTTTTAATTAATCATTTTCCCCACTATCGTAATATCTTTGGAAAGTATTGTCCAGGGGGTTAATTGTTTAAAAAATAAATCCTTATGGAAGAATTCAGGGTGTGGGTTATTGTAATGTTGTGAATTCAGCATGTAAGTGTGTGAAATATTCTAAATTTTTGTTAGAGTGGTTGTCGGAAAAATTGGTTTTTAGGAAAGTAGAAAAAGAAGAATGTTGTGAAGAAAAGATGATGATGCTTAATAATCACTACTTTTGGACAACATGGATCACCTATCTATAATTGTTATTTCAAATAAAAATTTAGCTCACGTAAGTGAAGGACTGTTGATAATTAATCCATATATTTATGTTATAATGTTTAGTGATTTATGAATCTGGATTGAAAAAAATTCCAATGGGGGAGATTATTGGGACTATATTGTTGCAAGATGGTTTTTGGATGTTAGGAGATGTTGGTTTTACATGTGTGTTGTCTGTTCCCTTTATAAAAGTCAGAAAATCAGAGAGACCATTATATTGAGGAAATAAAACACAGAAAGCATAAGAAGGTCGATCAGATTGAAAATAAGATGTCAATATGAAAATGTTCATCAGTGTCACAAGATGTGTGTAATGAATGAAAAATCATAAATATGTGTCATTTTAGTGTCTTCATGTCTCTGATGAAAAACTGATGATGATTTTATATTTGTTAATTCACAAAAATCATAAGTATTTTGTAAAAAATGTGATGAAATATTGATTAATTAATCTGGATATAATGTGATGCCAATCATATTTACTCCAATATTATTGAGGATTGGTTGTAAAGAAAATTTTTTTATTAATGATGGGACGTAACAATACTTTCCTTCAATAAGTCAGATGATGTTGAAGCTTATCTTCAATGTAATCAATTTTATTACGTAGGTCATGCTTTTATGAAAAAGTTTTTTGAAATAGGAAATTTTTTATAAAGTGTTGTTAAGGGATATATTTGGAAAATTGAATATGAATTTTTTTTTATACGGAGATCAATCAACAATATATTCAAAAATTTCCCATGATGATATTTTTTTATTGGTGAAAGTGACATATAATGTTTTTAATATTTCAAACATGAGGGTAAAGTGAAAGGAAGATGAAGTGTACTGTTTGAATAATTTTTGAAAGTGATTTTAAAGGGGGGTATGATGATTTATTAAAGTCATAATATTTTTTTGAATTTTTTATGAACCATTGGAATGAGAAGAAATATGTTTAACAATTTTCAATTTTGATGCAAAGAAAAGTTATAAGATGTATTCATTTTTAATTTGTTTGTATGTGGTTTAAGAAAACCAGACTAACCAAATTCCTTCACTATAATGATGAAATCATAATGGGAAATAAAAACCGGAATTAGAATAATGTTTTTCAATAATTCTAAAGAATTAGAGAATTCAAAGAGATATCTAAAATTGATGGAAAATTAAAGGTATTTGAACAAGTCAATGATGGATTCAAGATTTTTAGAATTTTTAATATTTGATAAATTTCATAACGTGGGAAAACATTTTACAAATCCCACTCAAACCATTCTGGAATGTATATAAAATGATGATAATAATATGTTTATTATGAGACATTCATCACTCAAAAAGTACGATAGATGAGATCCACATTTATAGAAATAAGAAGTTTCCATATTGGAATTATTTTGAAGATGATTTTTAGAGAGAAGAATGAATGGACAAGAGACAAGATCTTGTTCATTATCTGGAATCCGACCGATCAATCATATAAGGATTTTGGGATGAAGGTATATGGAGTTTTGATTTTTTTTTAGTGTTATTATAAAAAATCTATATTCTTATGTTTAGTAATGTGACTGGGGAATCAAATTGGGAAATCGGATGAAGTGATCTTATGATTTATAGGATTTTATTATGTACACCTGCATATGAAAGATAAGAATAGTTTAAAAAAAATTGAAAGTTGAAGAGGAAAGTTGAAAATTGTATTACATCATTTCTTACTATTTGATGAACATTCACTGTTTTATTGAATATTGTGCTACACGAGTGTAAGGGAAAATCATACTCATTATATTCTACATAAATGTATTGTTTTCTAGTGTATTGTTTGGTATTAGATTATTTATAAGCATTATAGGGACATAGATACTCTTACAAAGTAGTGAACCTTGTAAATTCTTATATTCTCATGGCTGTTTTTTATATGTTTTTGCAAGATAAAGAAATCTATAACAAGAGGAGAAGTATGTTTCATAATTAAGGAAACAAAAAAGAAAAATATATCATTGATTCAACCCATCCTCCTATCAGTGACACAAAAATCCTAAATAGGGAATTACAAAATCTTGTTGATCATAAAATATTAAGTAAAGTAACATCTCGAATCATATTTTTTTGAAACTCATTATTGCATTATGTGTTGGGAAACTGAATGAAATCTATAGGAACCTTCTTTTAGGGTTCTGAATATTACTTTGGATTTTTCTCAACATCCATTATGTCAGAGATAAACTTCATTATTTATAGTGGACTCAAATCATCTACATTGAATAATGAAGCATTGAGCCTTGTATAACATTCATGAGGATATTTAATGGATTATTCCATTTTTATAATAGTTATTGAAAAACTTATATAGTTTAGAGTCTTAGAAACCAAATCTCTATTATACCCAATATTAAATACCACAATAATATAAAACATGAGAACTTCTTTCAAAAAATGAAACTCAATTTGTTTTTCATTGAATTTTTTTAGCCTTGAGTATTTATGACATTATTAAGAAATATATCAGTTATATCTAGTCAATTAATGTCTATTTTAATTTCACTTATGAATTTTAATTCCATCCATGGTTGATATATATTTTTAGAGGTAACACCATCAGGTTTTTTTGTTTTTTTTTAATTTTGTAAGGAATTTGGAAGAATATAGGGTTATGGAAGAGAGGCTTAAATAGAAAGGATTCGAAGGCCTATAGGTTTTTATGGGTTTCATGTGTAGTAGTGGCTTATATTTTTTTTGGTAGTAAATGAATGGTCATGTAATGCGATGTGTAGTGTAATCATAACTAAAACTCGGTAATGTTTCCTATGGTGATATGATTAATAGTGAAACCAAAAGAAAAACAAAATAATATTAATAAAATATTTTTTCAATTAAAAAGTCATAATATTAATTAAAATTGAAATAAAATCTACTGAAATTAAATAAACCTAATTCGGATTTTATAAAATCAAATAAATTAGTAGGAAATGGTTTAGTAAAGATATCTACTAATTTATTTTCTATGCGAAATAAATCAAAATAGATTAGAAAAACTGAGCATGACTTATTATGAAATTATATATAAAATCAATGTAATTTGTTCTAGAATGGTTGATTGGGTTAGTTTAATTCTTTATAAAATGCATGTCATCGCATTTTATTGTAAGAAAATTGAAACGGAATATAAAATCCATTAGAGTGAAAAATTCACAACACTTGTTCATAATAACATTCTTATACAATATATTCCTCTTCAATAGGGTATAATTTTAAATAGTGTAGTTTTTTACTTGAAAAACATACTAGAGATTTAACATGAAAATGATAGTTTTATGCGGTTCCATTCTTATATAGTTTATATCCAAGAAAATTTGCATCAACATTTGAATTTAAAAAAAAATCTATGATTTTTGAAATGTAGAGAATAGATACAGTTCCTTTTAAATATCTTAAAATTATTTTGGTGAAATATAAATTAAATGTTTTTGGATTGGATTGGAATATTCAATAAATGAATAAAAAATAAAAAATTTATTCTCCAATTATTTTAAGATATAATAATACCCAATGGATCCTCTATAAAACCTGTTTCCAACTAGTTTTCTAGTCTCATCCATATCATGTTTAATACAGGAGCTCATCAGAGTTGCATAATTCTTACTATTTTCATGTCCAAAAATCTTATGTAAATCAATTATGTATTTTATATATTTTATTAAATTTCCAAAATACTTTTGATAAACTTTTAATCTTAAATAGTAGTTCAACACATATGTCATGCTCATGTCAAATCCATTTTTTATATGCCTTGAGAATTCATTATATAATTTTTGATTTTTTACTTCAAAAGAACATAATCAATATATATTTTTACAAGGATGATATATGAGGATAAAGATTTCTTAAAAAATAGAGTATATTCCTTTCATACTTAAACACCATTAGATAAAATAAAGAAACATAATCTTTCATACCATTATATGGGTTCTTGATTATTTAGATTGAGATATTTGGAAAATCTAAAAATAGAATATTGGAATTGTGGGTCTTCAAAACTAGGAGTTCATAGAAGATAAAATTAAATTGTTAATATTCCTTCTAGAAATGAATATTTATAATCCATATTATATAATTGAAAAGTAAAATATTGTGCCCTTTCTATACATATTGTGATTGATTCAAATCTAGCTACTGGGAAAATTTCTCTTCATCGTCTATTTCATCTTCTAGATTTTCGCCTTTTGTAACTAATCTAGCTTTATTTTTATTGATTATACCATGATCGTATTTTGTGTTTCTAAAAAAATACCTTTATTATAATTACATGATAGTTATATTTTCTATCAACAAACTACCAAAAATTTTTCTTCTTGAACCGATTTAACTCTACTTGCATGGTTAAAAACAAACATTCATTAGATAAAGCATCTTATAAAATAGCAGGTTCTAGATGAGAAAAAAAGGAATACAATTCTACTATATTTTAAATATTTATTATAGCTACAACTAATTAATATAATTTCTAATAGATTCTTCAAGAGGATGGTTATATAGTTTCTAGGTAATCTTGGAAGGACACTTTTTTGTTTACTAATATCAACACTTAAAGGATTTGGTTAAAGATAATAAAGTTCTAAATCATTATCCTTGTTTTTGAATAATTTTGTAATGGATATTATCCTTAATAAAATCACAAATTTTATTATTTTGAGTAATATTTTGATCAAAATGGTCACTTTCATCAAACTTCAGTTTTTTTATTCTTAAAATATCCTTGACATTTTTTTGAAAACTATATATGCATAGGAAGTAGTAGAATAACCTATGAAAAATGCTTCATTAGCTTTTGGATAAAATGTACCAAGATTGTTTTTGATTATTATGATTTGAACCTTGCATAAAATAATTTAATGTATCATATATTTTATTTTCAATTATTCCATAAATAATATGGTTTTTCTTCAAGATAGGACTTGTTAGAACTTTTTTGATGATATAACATTTTGTGATAACAAATTCATCCAAAAAATGAGTGGGAATGTTATGTTCACATAACAATATTCTTTAAATTTCTTTAAAATCATTATATATACTTTCAAAAAAACAATAATGGTGAGGTGACCTAGGGGAATAAAAATTATGTTCAATATATTTTTTTGAGTAATAAGAATTAAATTCATTATTCTCTATTTATCCTCCATGGTCACTTTTCAAATTCCAAATTTTAGTATCTTTTTCAATTTTCACATGTTTACATAATTTAATAAAAATAGATCATGATTCAATCATAAGTCTCAAAAAGTAATCCCATGTGTATCTTGAAAATTAATCAACCAAAACATAAAAAAAATGATTTACTAAAAAAACATGTAGATACATTTTGTCTGAAAATATCTATATGGATAAGCTCTAGAAGTCTGTATGTGACAACCTATTTAATTGTTATAAAAAACGACTTATGTTACTTCTCTATTGGGAATGCATGACATAGTTTATTTTTTATCTAATTTTTGTTTAAAAACTAGGACATAAATGAATCTTTAGAAACTTTACAAAATAGGTAACATTACAATATCCAAGACTTATATACCAAATCTACGATTCATCAAATTTAGAATTCAAACAATTTAAATTTTTTCTACATAAGTAATTAAGATTTAAAGTATAGACATGGTAAATTCCTGGTTCTTTGAACCTAATATATCTATCTTTGAAAACTAAATATTAATTATTAGAAACTCACATAAATTACCATCATCACAAATATAATAAATACTTATCAATTTTTTCTTTATTCCTTAAACATAAAGATCTTTTTTAGATTATAATACATTATTCATTTCCAAAAGATCCAATTCCAAATTCATTTACTTTTTCAATGTCACAAAATGTTACATAGCCTCCATCAATCTTTGATAGTGAATGAGATTTTGATAAATATACTCCCAAATATCATGGAAAACCACAATCCATACATTTTTTCATTGTTCTTCATGTGTTTAGTTCCCTACAATGAAAAATAAAATAATAATTTTTCTATACCAAGATAATCATAGGTCCAAAAACGATATTTTAAAATGGATTGAGGTTCTAAATATGTATGTGTTTTTTAGAAGAACTGGAAATATGTTTTAAGAATTTTTTTAAATAGAATCATTTTGAATTATGATCAATTAAATGTTTTTGTGATTATAGAAAAATTAATTAATTTCCTACATATCCATAATGAAAAATATAATCATTGGAGAGGTTTTAATTTTTTTTAACTAGAATCAATATAATTTTTTAAAAAAAATTGTCTTTCACGTTGCATTTATAATCCAAATTTTTCATTTTTGACTTTATTTTTTCCAAGAGTAGTGGTTGGGTAATCATACCCTTTAGTTAAAACACATGTATAATATTTAATGTTTATAACCTCCTCCTATAGGTTTAAACTATTTTTACGTATTTAGTACATGTTGCATTTGACTCTTACAACTAATTTTTCAAATATTTTTTTTATTAAATCCATATTTTCATTAAAAAAATGTATTACAAGATTTCTTGAGATCATTTTTTTTTATTTTTAAAACATTCATATTTAGTTTATATAATGATATAATATTCATTTAATTCTTCATATGATGAATTTTCATCTTATGATTCATAGTCAAGCTTAAAAGAATAATAAGAATGTAACTCATTTGAATGATCCACATATTATGGCCTTTTGATTAATCATATTAGCTTCTAATTATAAAATGTATTTTTTCTAGAGTCTTCAGAAGAAGCCTAGGTGGTCTTCATAGTTTTCTTGGATTTCATATTGTATATAATATTCATGAAGATGTTTTTGTTAAATAATTTACATTAAACTATGGAATATCTTGATTAATATATCTTATATTCATGCACTTATATCAACTTACATATTTAGAGTAATAAATAGTGTAACTGTACTTTTTGTAGGGTCTACTAAATCCACTATTCTTGTTATTGAAATTATTGAATTTTCGAAAAAACTATAAAATTTCATCATTTTATCTAGAATATCTTAGGGAGTGATTTTCTTTATATGTTTCATTGATCTCTATTCCTTTTTTCTTCTTTTAATATTTAGAAGTGGAAACCATTAAAGAAGCATTTAATTTTTAAAAGTATTATATTCTCCATGTTTAACTTCTATTTCATCTTCGTACATCATAACAGTTAAAATGAGGCCTTTTATTTTAAAATTACTAACCTTATAAATTCTATGATTGAAGTTAAGATTACACTCCACTTTGGTAGTAAAACTCTTATAACATTCAGTGCTTCTTCGGTCTCCGAAATTGGTGTTCCTTAAGTGGAAACATTATTCATGTTCTCAATGGGTGTTCCATTCAAATGAATAATGATTTCCCATTCAACAATTTTGAATGTATCAAAATATAGATTGGAAGATTAATATATAAAATTCATTAAATCATCTATACCTTAATAGAAAACTTATATAGTAGTCAACATTGCATGTTCTTTTTGAAAATGAGAAACTCAATTACACTCATCTAAACCTGGTCCACATTATATAATATCCATAGAATTAATATTTAGATCATAGAATTACATAGTTTTAGAATCCCATTTATCTTGTAGAGTATTTAAAATTTCACTGGGATTCACTTCATCATGATAAACCTTTAAGATGAGGTTCTTAAAATAGATAGGCATTCATGCCTTCCATCAATAATAATTTTCTACATTAATGTAAGCATCTCTAACCATTGATGTACCTTCTTGGTTATAATTTTTTGAATCCATTTTTGAAATAAAATCATTGAATTTTCCCATTGATAGATGTTAAATCAAGATTCATGAGCAATGATAATAATTTTTTTCCTAGCAAAGATATAACTAAAATGTCAAGAGGGGTTAAATCGAGTACTAAGATTTTCATTACATTAATCTACCATATTCAAGGCATGTGAGTTAAAATTATTACCTTCATAAATACCTTAATTATTAATATGAAAACTGAGAAGAAATAAAGTGAAAAAAAAGATTTATAATGGTTAGAGGAATAAAAATGACATAGTGCACTCAATTAATACTCTACTCTATATGTTTGTTGATTTTCACTATGAAAACACTTTTTTAGGGGCTCCAAATAGAGTAAAAGTAACTTTTACTTGTTATAGAGGTGTAATAGATTCTAACAGGGTAATCCCTTTATAAGAACTCTTCACACCCTTAAAACACTCACATATAATGATTGTAAAATAAATAGATACAAAGGAATATTTATAGAAATGTTGAATCACATTGTTTCAATTATCAAATGAATGTAGATAATGATACATCCTATGAATTCGATGATCATCAAATCAAAACCATATATGATCTTTCATTGTAACTGATAGAATGGAAATTTTAGTGTAACAGCCCAAGATTTTATAAAACATATTCTTTTTAATTTTATTAATGTCTTGTGTTGTACGCTACACCAAAAGTAGCTTGCACAACACGCATCCTTCTCTTGCCTTGCATTACACGCAATCGCGACCTTCCTCGATAGCGTGTGTAATATGCAATACCGAGTTTCACTAAACAACGATGTGCTATTAAAATATTATTAAAACTAGCCGTTATGAATAGTAATAACCAATTTTTGAAATTCTGTATATCTTATTTTTCAAAATGAACTTCATTTTTGGATTCGGAGTATCGAATTAAGCCTAAGGTGAAATTTTGGTACTTTTCGGATAACTTTCATATTCTGATGAATAGTGAAAATTACTAGATTATAATTAAAAACAACTTTTTTAATCGAAATAATTAATAGTGATAAATAATTAAATTGAGTGGTTTTAAAGTATATTTAGAATATATTTTTACAATTTAATACAATGTTGGTCATTGGTTGTAATTTCACATTTAAACCAGACATAATCTAGTGTCAATCTTTTTATATATATTGTTTCCTAAAAACACGCTATTTATTTTAACAGCAGGATTTAATTATAAAATTCATTAATGCAACTTCTATGTTATGAATTTGGTAAAATAGATTTCATTTTTGAATTCGGAATATGAAATATAGCTTAGGATGAAATTTTGGCATTGTTCTGAAAAACATCAATTTTTGATGAATAGTGAAACTACTAAGTGGTAGTTAAAAAAACTGAATTTTTCATAAAACTTAATTTTGCCGCTTCTGTGAATGGAATTTCGAAAATCCGAGAGACACGGTTAATATCAAGGACTAAAATGTGGTTCAATGAGATTAAAATAATTTTTTGGTGAATAGTAACATTTTACTTTTTTTACCGCGGTAAATAGTAAATAGGGTAACTAAGGGTAAATATGATATTACTATTACCCTAACACATGTCCTAATTCTATTGGACAAGTGTAATTCGACCAAAAACAATCTTAGGAATAAAATATGACCATTTAGGCCCACTTGTATTAGATTAGGACATTTATTATTAATTTATTTAAAGAATGGTTAAAATAGTTAAAATCAAAGTTTAATTAGTAAATCATTTTTAATATGGGGTTATACATACGATAAATTCGATTGTAAATATTAATTAGAAAGCTAAAAAGATTTCCTACATGATGGTATTTTATTTGTAATTTTTAGACATTAGATAATTTAATTTATTTATGACACAACGATGATGTAGTAATTATCTTATTAATGAAATATTGACATAATTGATGTTATAAACACCAAAATAAATGTAATATGTGATTTTTTATGAATTCCAATAATTTTATAGGTTACTATGATATATTAGTGTTGATTTAATCAACTTGGTTCGAACATTTAATTCTGTTATGACTTTCACAAAAATCATATATCAAATAGTGTCAAAATTGACACAAAATAGTTTTTAAATCAAATATTATATTATTAATTGTTATTTTGTTCTTAAAAATCTAAGGTTCGGCCAAATGACTTAGATAAGGATATATATATTAATAATAAACAATTTGGGGTTCTTTTGGCATGTTATAGTAAGTGTATTAACCATATAGTGAATGAAAACAAAAAGACACGGTAAAAGTTAAATTATTTAACTTAGAGTTAAATCTAATTGATAAGGTTTAAAATAAGATCCAAACATGTCTAAATTTGATTGTTTGATGAGATTACAACCCTATCTCATCTAATATTCGAATATGAGTCATTTTTGGAGGTTTTTAAGTGGGGTTATATTTATTATAAATTAATATTTTTAAGAATTCCTAAGGTGCCCCTCTCCTCCCCTATAAAAGGACACCTCCTCCCCCTCCTCCTCACACCAATTTTAGCACTCAAGCTCGGCCAAACCCTATCAAAATATCTTCTCCACTTCCCTAGAAACATCCTAGAGGTTCTGGTCTTCCTCAAAGACCAATTTTAGTGCCCTAAGAGGAGGTCTCAAAGAGGCGCTTCAAAGAAGAGGTAATTACCGTTACCAATTCTTTCATCTTTATTTCTTCTTCCACTTCTTCTTCTTAGGTTGTTTCATTATGAAGTAATAACATCAGTATCACTCATATACTGATATGTTATTATAAGTATGAAACAACCCTATTTCACCATCTATCCATCCTACGGAAAAAGAAATCACCGCGCGTGCGTACGTACGGAATACCGTCTCCACGCCGTGGTGTAATCTATTTTCCACCACCACCTTACATGGATGGGTATAATGGTGTAAAGAATAACAATACATAGTTATTACAACATCATATTGATTCTGATATATTGTATAATCCACTCCAATTCAATTCAATATTTATAGAAATGATATCATCGATCGTGCGTACGTACGGACTACTGTCTCCACGACGCGATGAGATTCATTCTCCATGTTAACCATTTAAGAATGATTATAAAGTATATATAAGAAATAATAATGAAATATATGACATTATAAAGCTACTGGATTTATGTATATTTATACATATATATGTCATCTACTTACTTCCATTTCAAGACAACAAGGAAAGGAAAACAGCGTTCATGCGTACGTACGGACTACCGTCTCCATGAACGGTGTTTTTCATTTTATTTATCTACATATTATATATATATATACTGAATATATATGATATATAAATCATATTTTATATTCTGGAAGTAAGTAAATCATGATATAAGTAATAATGATGTCAAGAACAACAAGTCAAAACACATACGATAAATGAAACGATTTTACCCAAAACGCTTCTTTAACATGGAATTTACAAAAGAACGGGTAATATAATGTCATAAGTGAACCATATATGATATCATAACAATGAATATGATTCTGTAATAAGTCAATAACATGATTTAAATCATTATACAGGAGGTTCGGACACTTACAAAGCAAGTCGGACCTAAGGTAAGGGAAATATCACAATCTCATTTTTATCCGAGATTGTTTATTCGTAAGTATTTACTGGGGTGTATTTTATCATCCACATCCATGTTTCATCAATATGTAATATTATTTCCATCCACCTAAAATTGTTTAAATCCATTTTTACCCTTCGGTGAGTTTTTAGTAATATGTATGAAAGGAATCTTTTGTCGTTTTTCGTACGAGGTACTTTTTGACTTTTCCGACAAAAGTACGAAGAATGTTTTTTTTAACTTATACGGCATGAATGGATTTTTAAAACATTATTTCCAAGAAGCTTCCTTTACAAGTTTTCAAGTTTATTTTTAATCAACTTCTTTTATTTTAATGTTATATGACATGTTATGAAAGGAAAAATGTTTTTGAAGAATAAAGGATATTTTCTCAAGAATGGAGTTCAAGTGTTTTATCAAAATTATTTTCCATCTAAGATAATAAAGGGTTCTGTTTTTATCCCTATTATTACATTGATTTGATCATGTTGTGATGGAATTATTTTTATGAATTCCTTTATCTTATATGAATTGATTTATGATGTCATGATGTTTCAAGAATCCCATTTTTGTTACATGTGTTATGCGATGATGTATGTTTTATGATTATGTGGCACACATAAGAAAGGATTCATTATAAGATGGGTGGGACCTATATCTCCCTCCAATGCATTGGGTAAAGATTTTATATCTAATGAGATAGACATGGCTGGAATGGTAGGTTATACCGGTTCAGTGAAACAGGACTGAAACGAGGGTTACTCGATTCAGAAAGGGACTTTGTCCACTAAGATAGTCTTGGCAATGAGTCATGACTAACAAGAAATGATTTTCCATGATTATGTGTGCATGCCACAAAGTTTCAAGTTTCAAGTTATGATTATGGTGATCTCATTTTCACTTCTATGATTTATCCCATGATATGATATTATGAGCTCTTTTGCAGGTTAAGATTTCCAAAAGCTATGTTCTTATGTATATGATGTGATTGATATTTCTTTTGTTTACCCTTACTGAGCATTTGAGCTCACCCTTTTATGTTTTCTTTTCCCCAGGATATAAAGAAAGGTTTTAGGTAAAAAAAAGGGAAGATCTTTATGGGAGATATTGAAGATCTTTCACCACGATTAGAAGATTACGTTCCGAGTTTCCAAAGACACTAAACTATTACGATCCTTGTGTGTGTATTTTTGTTATGTGCTAAGTATTCCGCAAATGTAATGTAATGTCCATGTACGTCAGGATACGGGCCTCTACAGTTGGTATCAGAGGAAAGGTTTAGTCAACCTTTGGAAACTAGGACGCGAAATCGTTAGTGAGATCCCTAGAGATATTTCTAAGGTATGTCTAGGGATGTCCCTAAGGATAAGTATACGTATAGGATATAGTCCTAGAACTACGGTAACGATCTTAGAATTTAACCTAAGATGTTAGATATTGAGGGTTCTCCCCCTTTACTATGTTGTCTTCCCTAGCATGATTTCGTCTCTCACAAAATTCTTTTTGTGTTTTAGTTAATGGAGGGAACCAGAAGGAATTCGGTTAACATTGAATCCAATGGACAAATTGGTGACTATGAGCAACAAAATTGTGTAATGCCTAAAGATAAAGATATTGTGATTATGCCAAATCAGTCATCACGATATATGATTAACAAGGTGAAATTTAGTGGTATGCCTAATTCATCAAAGAGGAGGAAGATAAACTATTATGCATGTTCGCATGTTGAGGAGCATAAAGAAAGGAAGATTGAGATTTCTAAAGAAGGGAAGAAGAACCTTGAGGAATACCTCAAATGGAGGGACTGATGTTATCTGTGTGGAGAAAAGGGTCATAGGGTGACAGACTGTTATGGAGTTCAATGTCTTATTTGTGGAGAACATGGGCATTACCCAACTCAATGCCCTGGCCTAAAAAGATACTTCTAAATCAAGGAAGGACTTATTCCAGGACAGTCATTGATGTGGATGGACTGAAGTGTTTATGTATTGGTATTCAAGAATAATGTTGTTGAGGTACTTTTATGGTGTATTGGAATATTTATGTATTGGTCTAATGTGGTATTCGAAGTGATTGAGATATTTTTGGAAATAAGATGATATGCGCATAATGAAGGGAAAACATGAAAATGAAATGTTTAACAGTATTCATGAGCTCATGATTGATATAAGGACTAAGTGATATCATGGTTTGAGTATAAATAATTTTGAGGATTTTGGTATGTGTAAAGTGTTAACTTTTAACTGCATTCAAGTTTTCACTAAGGTTCAATGGGTATTCAAGAGTATACATGATTAAGGACTTTGAATGTTTGGAATGTGACCAACAAAACATATCTTATGATATATGGGGATCAACGATGATATTAAATCTCTGGTAATTGTTTTCACTATGTTATGAGAGTGGACTGCAGTATTATGGATAAGCCTAAAGATTGGAATGGATTGTGTTGGACGTAAGTTAGTATTGTTTAAGGATAGAAATTTTTTTCGATATTATTGATGGGATGTTATAGTAATATAGTTTTGGAAAAAGGACAACCTGCAGGACGGGCGACAACCCATCGCTTCGGACAAGGCTATGGGAATCGAACCCACAACCGAAGTGCGACTGGCCTTTATCGCCTACCACTGGCCTACAGGAAGTCCCTGTTTAGTAGAAACTAGTTTTATTAAGCAGTATGATATATGAAGTATAAGTCCATTTTAGGAACCATATATGATTAATCTCACTATAGATCGATTTATGCATATAATTTTTGCTAACCTTTTGTTTGAGACAGATGGAATGACCCGTCATTCTATCACATGATCTGCTAACACTTCACGAATAACAAATTCAACTTCATTTATTTAAGAGATGAAGTGGAAATTGTTCAAGGCACGAACAACAGTGAGATTGTACCAAAATAAAGTAAGTATTTATTAAAATTCAAATTTTCAACTTTAGGGGAAATGATCTTGAAAACCAAAATTGTTGTCCTAGTGATCTTATACCTGATGAATCAGATGGTACCTTATATCATCACAAATCTATGGATTTGTGATTACTGGCTTTTCCATAGCCATGTTCTCTACCACTCTCCATCAGAACATGATGGTTAGATTTCTCTTCCATATCCATATTTTCACCTATGTGGAAACCCAATGATTAGTTTATTTTGGTAACCGTTACGTTTTCATACTTTTGTTTTTAAAGATTGGTTTTGATATTCCTTTTTACGATGTGGGTTTCTATTAAAGAAACTTTCGAATAGTAAACCATTTATAACCCCGACGAATTTCGAGGGAGAAATTCATTTTAAGGGGGGTAGAATGTAACAGCCCAAGATTTTATAAAAAATATTCTTTTTAATTTTATTAATGTCTTGTGTTGTACGCTACACCAAAAGGAGCTTGCACAACATGCATCCTTCTCTTGCCTTGCGTTACACGCAATCGCGACCTTCCTCGATAGCGTGTGTAATACGCAATACCGAGTTTCACTAAACAACGATGTGCTATTAAAATATTATTAAAACTAGCCGTTATGAATAGTAATAACCAGTTTTTGAAATTCTGTATATCTTATTTTTCAAAATGAACTTCATTTTTGGATTCGGAGTATCGAATTAAGCCTAAGGTGAAATTTTGGTACTTTTCGGATAAATTTCATATTCTGATGAATAGTGAAAATTACTAGATTATAATTAAAAACAACTTTTTTAATTTAAATAATTAATAGTGATAAATAATTAAATTGAGTGGTTTTAAAGTATATTTAGAATATATTTTTACAATTTAATACAATGTTGGTCATTGGTTGTAATTTCACATTTAAACCAGACATAATCTAGTGTCAATCTTTTTATATATATTGTTTCCTAAAAACACGCTATTTATTTTAACAGCAGGATTTAATTATAAAATTCATTAATGCAACTTCTATGTTATGAATTTGGTAAAATAGATTTCATTTTTGAATTCGGAATATGAAATATAGCTTAGGATGAAATTTTGGCATTGTTCTGAAAAACATCAATTTTTGATGAATAGTGAAACTACAAAGTGGTAGTTAAAAAAACTGAATTTTTCATAAAACTTAATTTTGCCGCTTCTGTGAATGGAATTTCGAAAATCCGAGAGACACGGTTAATATAAAGGACTAAAATGCGGTTCAATGAGATGAAAATAATTTTTTGGTGAATAGTAACATTTTACTTTTTTTATCGCGGTTAATAGTAAATAGGGTAACTAAGGGTAAATATGATATTACTATTACCCTAACACATGTCCTAATTCTATTGGACAAGTGTAATTCGACCAAAAACAATCTTAGGAATAAAATATGACCATTTAGGCCCACTTGGATTAGATTAGGACATTTATTATTAATTTATTTAAAGAAAGGTTAAAATAGTTAAAATCAAAGTTTAATAAGTAAATCATTTTTAATATGGGGTTATACATAAGATAAATTCTATTGTAAAAATTAATTAGAAAGATAAAAATATTTCCTACATGATGGTATTTTATTTGTAATTTTTAGACATTAAATAATTTAATTTATTTATGACACAACGATGATGCAGTAATTATCTTATTAATGAAATAATGACATAATTGATGTTATAAACACCAAAATAAATTAAATTTGTGATTTTTTATGAATTCCACTAATTTTATAGGTTACTATGATATATTAGTGTTGATTTAATCAACTTGGTTCTAACATTTAATTCTGTTATGACTTTCAAAAAAATCATATATCAAATAGTGTCAAAATTGACACAAAATAGTTTTTAAATAAAATATTATATTATTAATTGTTATTTTGTTCCTAAAAATCTAAGGTTCGGCCAAAAGACTTAGATAAGGATATATATATTAATAATAAACAATTTGGGGTTCGTTTGGCATGTTATAGTAAGTGTATTAACCATATAGTGAAACAAAACAAAAAGACACGGTAAAAGATAAATTATTTAACTTAGAGTTAAATCTAATTGATAAGGTTTAAAATAAGATCCAAACATGTCTAAATTTGATTGGTTGATGAGATTACAACCCTATCTCATCTAATCTTCTAATATGAGTCATTTTTGGAGGTTTTTAAGTGGGGTTAGATTTATTATAAATTAATATTTTTAAGAATTCCTAAGGTGCCCCTCTCCTCCCCTATAAAAGGACACCTCCTCCCCCTCCTCCTCACACCAATTTGAGCACTCAAGCTCGGCCAACCCCTGTCAAAATATCTTCTCCACTTCCCTAGAAACATCCTAGAGGTTCTGGTCTTCCTCAAAGACCAATTTTAGTGCCCTAAGAGGAGGTCTCAAAGAGGCGCTTCAAAGAAGAGGTAATTACCGTTACCAATTCTTTCATCTTTATTTCTTCTTCCACTTCTTCTTCTTAGGTTGTTTCATTATGAAGTAATAACATCAGTATCACTCATATACTGATATGTTATTATAAGTATGAAACAACCCTATTTCACCATCTATCCATCCTACGGAAAAAGAAATCACCGCGCGTGCGTACGTACGGAATACCGTCTCCACGCCGTGGTGTAATCTATTTTCCACCACCACCTTACATGGATGGGTATAATGGTGTAAAGAATAACAATACATAGTTATTACAACATCATATTGATTCTGATATATTGTATAATCCACTCCAATTCAATTCAATATTTATAGAAATGATATCATCGATCGTGCGTACGTACGGACTACCGTCTCCACGACGCGATGAGATTCATTCTCCATGTTAACCATTTAAGAATGATTATAAAGTATATATAAGAAATAATAATGAAATATATGACATAATAAAGCTACTGGATTTATGTATATATATACATATGTATGTCATCTACTTACTTCCATTTCAAGACAACAAGGAAAGGAAAACAGCGTTCATGCGTACGTACGGACTACCGTCTCCATGAACGGTGTTTTTCATTTTATTTATCTACCTATTATATATATATATACTGAATATATATGATATATAAATCATATTTTATATTCTGGAAGTAAGTAAATCATGATATAAGTAATAATGATGTCAAGAACAACAAGTCAAAACACCTACGATAAATGAAACGATTTTACCCAAAACACTTCTTTAACATGGAATTTACAAAAGAACGGGTAATATAATGTCATAAGTGAACCATATATGATATCATAACAATGAATATGATTCTGTAATAAGTCAATAACATTATTTAAATCATTATATAGGAGGTTCGGACACTTACAAAGCAAGTCGGACCTAAGGTAAGGGAAATATTACAATCTCATTTTTATCCGAGATTGTTTATTCGTAAGTATTTACTGGGGTGTATTTTATCATCCAAATCCATGTTTCATAAATATGTAATATTATTTCCATCCACCTACAATTGTTTAAATCCATTTTTACCCTTCGGTGAGTTTTTAGTAATATGTATGAAAGGAATCTTTTGTCGTTTTTCGTACGAGGTACTTTTTGACTTTTCCGACAAAAGTACGAAGAATGTTTTTTTAACTTATACGGCATGAATGGATTTTTAAAACATTATTTCCAAGAAGCTTCCTTTACAAGTTTTCAAGTTTATTTTTAATCAAATTCTTTTATTTTAATGTTATATGACATGTTATGAAAGGAAAAATGATTTTGAAGAATAAAGGATATTTTCCTCAAGAATGGAGTTCAAGTGTTTTATCAAAATTATTTTCCATCTAAGATAATAAAGGGTTCTGTTTTTATCCCTATTATTACATTGATTTGATCATGTTGTGATGGAATTATTTTTATGAATTCCTTTATCTTATATGAATTGATTTATGATGTCATGATGTTTCAAGAATCCCATTTTTGTTACATGTGTTATGCGATGATGTATGTTTTATGATTATGTGGCACACATAAGAAAGGATTCATTATAAGATGGGTGGGACCTATATCTCCCTCCAATGCATTGGGTAATGATTTTATATCTCATGAGATAGACATGGATGGAATGGTAGGTTATACCGGTTCAGTGAAACAGGACTGAAACGAGGGTTACTCGATTCAGAAAGGGACTTTGTCCACTAAGATAGTCTTGGCAATGAGTCATGACTAACAAGAAATGATTTTCCATGATTATGTGTGCATGCCACAAAGTTTCAAGTTTCAAGTTATGATTATGGTGATCTCATTTTCACTTCTATGATTTATCCCATGATATGATATTATGAGCTCTTTTGCAGGTTAAGATTTCCAAAAGCTATGTTCTTATGTATATGATGTGATTGATATTTCTTTTGTTTACCCTTACTGAGCATTTGAGCTCACCCTTTTATGTTTTCTTTTCCCCAGGATATAAAGAAAGGTTTTAGGTAAAAAAAGGGAAGATCTTTATGGGAGATATTGAAGATCTTTCACCACGATTAGAAGATTACGTTCCAAGTTTCCAAAGACACTAAACTATTACGATCCTTGTGTGTGTATTTTTGTTATGTGCTAAGTATTCCGCAAATGTAATGTAATGTCCATGTACGTCAGGATACAGGCCTCTACATTTAGTATGTGTGCATTTTATATGATCATTTCTATGTACAAGTGTTCCTTTTTACTATCATAAAATTATTCATATATATGTGTGTGTGTGTGTGTATTTATTTGTCTTTTTTTATGTTTTTCTCAATATTTATCAATTAAATCTCTATATACATATCTCGTAATTTTTTTGGAACATAAAAACATGTGATAATTAAAATGGTCATGCTTATAATCCATTTTAGAGTGGATTAGATGGGCTATTAATGGAATGTGTCTATTTGTCAATATTCTTGGATAAACATCTAATACTGCGATTTAAGAAATATTATTCTTCAAATACTTCGATTACTAGAAAAGTGGAACATTATAAAAATTGATATTTCTTGAATATTTAATTCAATCTCTAATATGATTAAAATAATGTAATAACTTTTCAATAGATTATGAAAGAAATCATTTAATTCTATATGGATATTAGTTCTTTGTAAGATATCTTAAAAAATATCTTTATTATAAAATAGATTTTTGAAACGTTTCATAATATATAATTTATCATCAAATTATAATATGTGTAAGATAAACTGAGTTCATCTTCCATGGAATAATTTTCTTCGTAAGATAAATATGTTTGTGAAGTGTCATACATTAATTTAATAAATACTTATTGTAATCAAAAGTTATTATTTTTTTAATATCCTTTTAAGAAGATTAAAAAAATTCATAACTACACTCTCAAAGAAATACTTGACTTTGAAAACGTGTTAACTTGGTCATTATATTTTTAACATACTATCTTATATGGTAAGATAAAATTTCAACATGGAGTTTTTCGATTCTAATCAGGAAGAATATAATCTTTTAAAACTTTAATTTTCATAACATAAAATAATTTAACACTGATTGAACATTTTACATAGTGTAAGATAAGAAAAATATAGTCAATTTAATATAAATTTATTAAAAAATGTCATCTTAAACAGATAAGATAAACTAATTACAATTAAAATTAGTATTTTTTTAATCATCAAAAATCATAAAAACTGATATTTTTTAGAATAACATAAGTCTATCATGCACTCAACCAATAGGTTGTGTCAACCAAAATGTATAATGATAAAGTGACAATGTTTTATGAAACACCAAGCACATAGTGGTCTTATTCCTAGAAATCTCAACCACTACTCATTACATTGTAAAAAACATGGTATATGTGACCCATGACATTCCTAGTCATAGCTAATATGCATATAAAAAATAAAATATTGTTGTAAGTCCATGTGTAATGGATATACCTTCTTTTATGGTGTTAACCCTCATGAATCTTGACCAACTATAAACACAATATAAAACTAATGTAAATGAATCCCATGCCAATATTGATGATTTCATATCAATATTGAGACAAACGAAAGGGTGGAGACCTATTTTATGGTCTCGCCTTAATGGAATCATAACCCATAATCAGAACAATAGAAATAGAAATGGAAAAAATTTCTAGGTTTTTAATGATCTCATCCTTTGAGTGATTCAATCATTTATCATATCAATTCAAATATAACAGACAATTGTGGCTCCAATTCTATAATGATTTCAATATAGTAGTATCATGATCCATCTCACAATTCTATGGAGATAATGAGAATGGAATCCCATGTCAATATCAGTGTCAACCAATGAATTTATTTAATATTTTAATTAAACCTTTATGGTTAAAAATATGAGATGATTTGATTAAATATTTATGTCAGTGTGTAAAATCTACACATATAAAATATATAGTAGGTCTAACATATTATACCAAAACCCACTTAATAATTCCGACCTAGGGTTTCACCCTAGTTATTTCATTAGGTTTAAACGATTTAGTTATTCACCACTCATATATCTCAAAATATGAAAGTATATATATTAAAATATACTAGGATCACTAAAAACCAACCCCAAACTATTAACTATTGAGATAAAGAAAATATTCTCATAAATAGGGATTAATGGGAACTATTCAATCTCAACTATACCCTAACAATACTCAATTGACAACCCATTGGGTTCTATATATATAATATCACCCTGTTTATTTTCAACACATGGCCATCTATAGCCATGGTATTGAGGCCTAATACAAGTAGGCTCTATCATGATCCTAATAATACATACAATACTCATAAAAACATCACACATCTTATGAAAACATATATAAACCATCATAAACAATTTGGAACCACATAAAACGATACAATTGGAGACCACTTATGAATGATTGATAGATGAAACAACCCAAAATTATTTATATCAAAAAATTTGGGTATATCACTAAATTAGTGTATAGATGAAATAAATCACTAAAAACAAAAATATATAGGGGTTATAAAGATTATAAGTGGTGAAATTATAGGTGGTGATCTTGTGGGATAAAAGGAGATTTAATTCAATCATAGATGATGGAGATTTTACGTTGGAGATGACGAATTGGGGGATGATTGGGGAAGGTCTTTTAGGGTACTTGGTGGGAGAAAATAAGAGAAAATGTAATTTTATAATAGTTAACAAAATTTACTTCATTAATTAAAACATTAAATAAAAACTACATAGGCCTCCAAAAAATATTTTGTCAACCACAATACAACATCAATAGGATATTAGTGTCCTACTACAACCCTAATAAATTATCATTACTAGAGGATATATCATTTTTTTCTAGAAATTAGAACCCAAGTGTCCTCCTACAAAACATCCATGGGAGATTTTCTTTTTGATTGTTTTATACCACTTATTCTATTTCACTGCAACGAGATCTCATGGCTCCTTCAACCCCATCTATAACAAAAATAATTGAAAATCAATATAGTTTTACCGAAATTTAATAAAATTTAAACCATGGAATGATAAAGAGTGTTATATTTTATTCCCAAATGATGAACATGATAATTGGAAAAATAATATTTACTATATTTTTGTTTAAAACCATGATGTAGTCTCACCATAAAACGGATAAATTCAACACAAACTCTCCAATTTCAAAAATATATCCACTATATAAATTTTTCATCAACCATAAGGATCCTATAATAACGATAACATAGTGGAGAATAGACCAAAACATCTTACTCTCCAGAAGACTAAACTCAATTATTTTCCCAAAATCTTTTTATAATTAATATCTTCCATGGAAAATGACTCATTATGGGAGAGGTATCCACACAACTTTATAAAGGGGTGATTCATTCTCCTCCCCCTTCGATGTGGAATTACCATAATCCACCTCCCTATAAGGGGCCAATGTTCACACTGGCACATTAAATGGATACTGGATCTGATACCACTTTCAATAACCCAGTCTATCCCACAATCGTTAGATTATCCACTTTGGGTCTATCATATGCGGTTTTTTGTTTCCCCAAGATCTATCCCTTATAAATCCAACATTCACTATGTCCTAAAGACTTTAGATCATCCATTCCATCATCCATTTTGTATGTGGTGGAAAAATAATTCTACGGAAAAACTAATACCAAAGTAATCCTATATACTCTTATACATTCAAAAGGTAATATGGGGATCTGGATTATAGACCATCATCCTTAGAACCCTATGTAGCTAAAATACAACTTATATATCTTTACTGGTTTAATCACGCACTATAATCAACTTCATGATTATTAATAAAAGTTTTTTAAATAGGTTCATAGTTATCTAGATAGTATCTATTCCTCAATGAACTCCTACAAAAAATCAAAAAAATACATCCAAATATCCTCCCATATATATTGATAAATATCCATTTGATATAGTAGGATATGTAGAACTTGATTCTTTGATATATCCTATTGATAGAAAAAACATCGAGATACAAAATTTTCTACTAACATGTTCATCCTTGTCCATTAAATAAACTCTTATAGGTAATAATAAATCATTGAAATTCTCGGATGCATAGTTAGCATTGTGCTATGAAACTCATGTTAAAATATAACTCACCTCACTAATGGATGATATATCTTCATAATAAATGTCAACTACTTCTGTTAATTCTCTCACTATATCTTATAATAACATATAGGAATGAAATGAGATCTCCATACTTCAACTTTTGGATCCCCAAATTTGGATTCCACTACATACTAAAACAAATTAGAATACACTATCATATGATATAGGAAACCACCCTCATCAAATTCCTCCATATCTGTATGTAAATCCACAATCTCGATCTCCATATTGTATTTATCTATGACCTCTATATAAATATCCTTATTTTTATTTTATATTAGTGAATTAACCCTAAAAATACATCTCTATATAGTATAAGAGATATCAAATTAAAAATCTCAAAAGAAAACCTACCATCACTATTAACAAAGATTTTGATCCACCTAAGAGTGGATTTATTAAATGAAATTGTTATTTGTGAAGACAACAAATAATTCTTCGATGATTAAATTCCTAAAATTTTTTATAAAAACAAAAAAATTTCAGTCTTAAGATCATGGGTGGAATATTTATGTTTATGAGGGTGGAACTTTTGAGAACCATAACATATCATTTTTTAGACATACATTAGTCTAAAACCCAAAAAAATATATAGGAAACATCACCAAATACCATTAACATAACACCATACTTTTTTAATAAAATAATTTTTCATTGATAAACATATCAATAATGTACAAAAACATATATTGAAATTGATTTGACCACAAACATTCATATTCCTTACTAGTTAATTATTTCAAGGGACCCTCAATCAGATGGAAGTTAGGGGAAAAGTCTTATAATATACCAAAAAAAAGAAAATTATAAAAATTTACATAATTATTTCATGATTCCCATGAAACAACAACGTTAATATTCAACGAATCAACTTCTAGACCTTAACAAGATAAGAAATTCCTAGATAAATGCAACTGACTCACACAAAAATTATATTTATAAAACTAACTATAAACTCAATGTTACTAATGGACTACCAAAAAATATACCTTATATACTCAACATAATCCTTCTATGACCTTGATTGTACAATTATATAATTAATTAACACCACCATAAATTGGTCCAGGAACTCAAGAATCGTTGACATAACTTATCCCATGAAGACCACTGAGGGATTTATGACATTAAAAATCATCACCATGAACTCAATGTATGAATAGAAACATCTTAAAGTGATTATCAAGAAATTGTTCCTCCTTGTCCCTCATTAGATGATACCAAGATAGAAAAAATCAATAAGAACCAACTTGATACCATAAACTAATTTAATATTTCATTCAAGCTTAGGAGGTGATAACAATTCCTCACCATCACTTGATTTTAATTATGATAATCTATGTATAACCCCAAATTTAAACTCGATCATTGTAAACGATACCAGATCACCCTTAGATAATAAATTGGTAGAAATATATATTTTGAAAAACTGATATTCAACATGGATATACAATTACCATAACTTGGAAGGATTGATCCTATAATATCAATAAACATTGGAGAGGCACTGAGTTGTAACTATAGCCCAAAATCATTCTCAAATGAGGGTGTAACACCTTACAAAATCTAGTGAAAAAATTTAAATACAACTCCACAACACTTCAAGTCATTTTTACCTGCACTTCCATTGAACACAATAGTAATACTAATTTCTATGAAGAGACAGTCTCCAAATATCTTTGACCCATCCCATAATTCCACTCACTAATAAACATAATATGTTCACCTTCCATGTTAAATAAAACCTCAATAGTATGATATAAATTAATGATTTCTTGTATAGACTAAACAATTATTATAAAAAGATAATATCTCATGGTTATATACAAAATTGGGAAAAAATCCTAATAAAATTATGCTACCCCATTATCATTTTTCATCCCTAAGATGCCCCTATCATACTAGACTAACCACTAACTTGCATATCCAAAACTAAAGACATAGGAAGCCTATCCACCATAACACCAAATGATTGAAATATTGTAGGTAAAATGACGGAGTTAAAATATCATAAGTAAATAAATTTGTATTACAAGGTATAATAAATACAAATGGATCCATGAACAACTTCTATTCCACACAGTTCTAAAAACCATACTGCATAAAACTAGTTACATCTCATACCTCTATATCAATATCCTTGATGACATCCACCACATAATTAATTCCAAAAAATAATTATATAAATATGGGGAGTATTATTAGACTATCCTCTAGCTATTCCATAACCCCTATATAGTATAAAATTCCAAGCATCAAGCTTCTAAAAATAAGTAATAATTGAAAACTACTACTATACTTTTTAAAAAATGACTACCAACAAGATACTAACCAACATGGAAGATGATACACATCAATAATCTATGGCTGAATAATTACTTCTTGATATATATATTACCCTAAAAATAAATAAATAATCTATATAGATCTACTCCTCTTGTTGATCTGATGACTTCTCTCATGGGATGAACCCATCCACCATAATTTCTTTTCAATCACCTTAGATTTTATAAGCACCATAATATAAGATGAAAAAATGAATAGAATAAGCTAGAACTAAATTTATATATATATATATATATGATATGTTTCCTATAAATTAAGTTACCTTGCCACATAATTTTTATGAATATTCAGAGGAGTCAAATAAGGTTCATAAACTAGACCCCGAACTCTTTCACACTAGTGATCACATATCATAGGGTGAGAACTTCTACCATTAAAACATCTTAAATATTGAACATATGAAATAATATTTAATCAGACTAATCATGTTTTTCAAGCTAAATAATCCACCACTAAAGATGTCCACCTCTCAACAAACTAAATGCTAAAGGGATCCAATGTTCCTTTATTATATAAATTAACAAAATTATATATCAATTTCTACCTGATACCTCTATGTATCTTTATTGAAGATAGTTCCCCCATACCTCAATATGATCAACCATTAAATACAAGGTAAATAAAACCTCAAAAAATTATTCACCTTTGGATAATACCAACTACAATCATCCTACCACATCTCACCAACATGAAAAATATGAGGTTTTCTTATGAATGTAATCCTTTCAATTATAAATAAGTATCCTAATCCCAAGATATAGAATTATATTTAAATACTTTTGATTAAAATTATTTTAATTTCTCATATAAATTCCCTAATTTATGCATAATAAAAATCTATTATAATTCATAGTCTAAATTATGTATTTCCAGAGAAATTAGTACACTTAGTATTCAATATTTTCAATAGACTATTGGGGTCCTTACACCAAATCCTAGGGGACATTTTATGTCCTAGTTGGTCTCTATAGACTATATAATATGATATTATTAAATTAAAATTTTCTATAAAAGACAAAATGAAATCCCTATATGTTCTAAGATGAAAAATATATCTCAACCATGAAAAAGATCTTATAGTGCTTTACCATGACCTGACCCCATTAGAACCCCTCATGGACCATTAGTGATGATACGAGTGACCCATGAAGCCCACCACCAATAGATTATAGGTTTTAATTGAGCATTTTGGGTATATATCACATAATATGGCTATAATTTCCCCCTTTATCCAAATTAAAAGGGTTCATCCACTGATAAACATGAACACTACAAAATAAAAGAAAACCCATAATATTAGCAATGATATAAAATAAATTTAACCTAACACTATTCAATTTAATCTATAAAAAATAATAAAATGAAAAAAAACATAAGGATTTCACTCTATTAATGCCAACTAATAACTACACCATGAACTAGTAATATATAGTTTTATCACCGACTTTATCTTGACAATTTATAAAAATTATTTGTATTTATATAATAGAAAAGATATAAGTATAGTCATTAGGTTCCCACTTAAACTCTAGTTCCAATACAGAATAAGCATAATAAAACATCAGTGAATTTTAAATGAATCAAACTAATCACATATCTTGTTTCATTTATTTCTGAGCCCCCAATTTATCACTCACTAAATCCATATACAAGGTTAATATATTAAATATTGAAAATATATCAAGAATGTTTCTCGACAACCACTCCCCAACTAATACATCCACCCACACATTCCAAATAAAAATAATCGAACACTCCCATTATTTTACATATTCTCATACCAAAATAATATACCACAATTACTAACCATAATCAAATTCCACATTTTTATATGACAACCTCATTCCAAAACCCATACCATAAAGACATATATCATACACATAAAATGAAAATATACCATATCTAGATACTACTTGGTTATAATGTATAGTTTAATCTACAAAATCCCTAAAAGTTCACATGATCACTATAATACATCAATTATACTAATTCATGCCATCTACAAAGGAACCTCTAAAACACTCCAAAAATTTCAGCTTACATAAATTAACAGAATATACATTACTAAGGAAATACTATGTGATGTATTTTATTGAAATTTAATGTAACGAATAAAAAAACTAGTGATTCATATAGTGTTTATACACACATATAAGAACAAATGGGATATAATGGATCAACAAGAAAATATTTTAGTGTTTGGGTTAGTTTTTTTAAAATGTTTTAAAATAATTAATTTAATTTATTTTAGTGTGATCACATTATTCCTTATGTAATTCATTAGAAGAATCATAGGATCCTTAATACAACTATTATTTCTTATAAGGTTTCCTATACAATACACAGAAAAAGATTTTGAATTTAAAATTTTCTAATGTAAATGTTCCATGTTTTCAGGTTACTATCATTATTTAAAATCTCATGTTATTATATCTAGTATAGTAGATATATGTAAACTATGGTTAATTCACCAATACTCAATGTTTATATTCATGGTGATAAAAATAGTAAATTTTTAAGATTAAATAAAAAAAATATTAAATTTATTTAAACAAACACATTCATCAACTCAATATCACACTATCCACACTTTTTATTAAGTTCATAATTATAATAATACAAAATCCAAATTGATATATGAGAAAAAAATATTTTCTATGGTGATACATCAGGTCCCCTATTTAAATTAGATATATTCTTATCCCTAGTCATTTTTTACCAACACCAATGATTTGTGTTTTATGTATAGAGAAATGGTAAAACTAGTAAGATTAAAAAAAATAGACATACATTTAGGGTGGCCTAATGTAGTGGAGGTCGAGCATCTGAGCTTGAAAAATGTGACTCCCCTATAGGGTAAAGGATCTAGTGTTGGTAAAAATGATAAGCTGATCATGTTGAGAAGCAATAGAGGTAAGGAAATATGCCACAACAATCCCCTCCCTCCATGAATGAAGAATAGACATATGATCATTTATTAGTCTCTTGCGGCGTCTCATAGCATAAGAGATGGACCAAAGTACCAGAGTCTTGTCTAAGAGAGCATTAAAAAGTGAAAGGGATTCATTCTCGATCTCTCGAATGAGAAAGTTCCGCTGATTGCATAACATGATCCCAAAAAGCATAGCAAGGGTCTCTTCTTAGAGAGAATCACTAGGGCCCAAGAATACTAAGAAGGATTCTAACACTGATCCATAGCTTTCTCTAATATTACCACCCATGCACTTAGTGCCCATTAAACACGATCCATCTGTATTCATCTTGATCCTTGAGGATGGCGCCTTCAATTTAACCAATGCACCATGGGCAGTGATTCTTGTAATAGGTACAACATTCTGAGGAATGATTGAGTAGAATTAAGAAGTAGCCTCAATGTCTTTAGACATATTGAAGAGGTCCATAATAAGGTTCTGAAACATGAAAAGAGGGCCCAATTTGGTTGGTACTTGACTGCTATGGGGCAAAATATTCCTTGAAGACCAAAGGATCCAGCAGCCCACAGTGAAGATAAATTCTATTGCAGTCCATTCTCCACTAGTTCTATCCAACTTCTGGAACCAGTTCAGTAGGAAAAATATTCATTAAAATCTCAATCAAACCAGCCTATGAACTAGACGAAATCACTCCATAGGCACTTAGCCTAGTCGTTGTTAAAGAATATATGCACTACAAATATAGACTGTGCCTCTCAACAGCAGAAGCAATTTGAAGCCAAGTTAACACCTCTCCACTAAACATTATCATCAATGGGCAGCACACCGTGTTGAACTCGCCCGAAAAGGAACATAAATTTAGAGGGGATACACTTGAACCAAATAATTTCACTCCATCGGTCAAGTGGGAAATCATTAGATTGGGTTTTAAGGATGTCCTTGATAGAGAATGTACCTGAGGATGAAATTGTAAACACCAACCTGTCAGGGTAATTAGATAGTGAAATGTTATCACAGTGAGTCCTCTGATCAGCATTCAGAGTTGTCCTAATGATTATACCACAGCCAATGGCTTCCCTGAAGGAAATGTTTGTAGTGGGGCATAAATAGAATCCAAGAATATTCCCTGACCAATTGTGATTTCAGTAGCTAAAGCTCCCTTTACCCACAATCCACTGGGTGTGCAACTGAATAAGAGGGATATAAGTCAAGATCAAATTGTATATTTCAGAATATTGACATCTAGAAGAACTCCCTCCAAGACCATAAGTCGTTTTTATATATTTTTCCCATAATGACATTCCCTCCAACACTTCCCAAGATAGCTTGTCAGGAATTTCACATATGGAGTCAGAGACACTCTTCAGGTTGAGACCCACTTCCACCATAGGCTTGGCCATCTTCATCCATGATGCCCAATGACATTTATGTAGTTGATACCCTCCCCACATGAAATACTTCAGAGCAGATTCAATATTGGAGACAACGTTTTTAATGACCATTAGAGTAGATAGAATATGCATGGGAATGGAAGATAAAACAGAGTTAATCATGGTGATTCTCCCACCAAAGGAAGTAGTTTATTATTCCAGTTGAGAATGCGCCCATTGATTATTCTGTGACCAAATCGAAATATCTAATAAGTAGGGCATTAGGGAAAACAGGAGCACCCAGATAAGTCATATTGAAGGACCCTTGGGGCATGACAAGGTTAGAATCTAGAGATCTTTACCGATTTTTCAATCATTTATATGGAGAAAAAAATTGACTCTTCTCCTGGTTAACCACATGACCACTCCATATACAATAGATATCAAGAGCATAATTAACCCACTGAATTGATCTTCATATTCCATTGACAAAATGAATTGTTTTGTCAGCAAACATAAAGTGAGATACACCCCCATTGTAAATCTTTTTGTGATAAGGAGTTATGTTCCCAAGATAGATACAGTGATTAAGGTACTAGCTAAAAACATCTTGGGAAATGATGAAAAGTGAAGGGAAAAGATGATCCCCTTTCCTCAGACCTCTGAAACCTTTGAAAAAACCAAATTTCCTACTCATGAAAGATATGGACATCCAGGGGAAGTTAAGGCAGCAAAAAAATGGTCAATGACCCATGCATCAAAGCCCATAAACAATATAGTCCTAGTGATAATACTTCATTCTACTCTATCATAAGCTTTACTCATTTCATGTTGAATGGACACATTGATACCTAGAGATTTTAAGTTGACGCCACTAATAATTTCCTAGGCTAGGTCAATAGCCCCTTGGATGGATCTTCCTTTCTCAAATCCATGTTTCTTCGAAGCTATCTATATCAGAAAAGAGTTGGACAATCTTGAGTTCATAATGACAGCCAAAACATTATAGGGAACGATACATAGGCTAAAAGTCCTGTACTGGTTTAGAGAAGAAGGAAATTTGAAATTGGGAACAAGCACTAATATAGTTACAACTACCAACTAGGGAAGGTTCCCTCTTTGTAAAAAGTATTGGAAAAACTTTATGAGGATAACATTAATAGTATACCAAGCCACACTATAAAAGGATCTTAGAAAAGAATCTGGACCAAGGGCACTAATAGGGTTATTGAACCAGACAGCTGTCCTA
Source organism: Viscum album (assembly GCA_963277665.1). Taxonomy (NCBI): domain Eukaryota; kingdom Viridiplantae; phylum Streptophyta; class Magnoliopsida; order Santalales; family Viscaceae; genus Viscum; species Viscum album. The sequence goes on from OY728164.1 coordinate 1,073,726,943, forward strand.
ATTTCTCCTCATACGGTAAGTCTTAGAGGAAAACATTATCATCCTCTGACACCGAGTAAGGAATCATGTCAAAGAGGGCCAAAGATCCCCTCGGGTAACGACCTTCCATGAGAGGAATCATGTCACCCAATAGAGATCGAAAAAGGGAATCAACCAGGATCCCAATTGTGTCTTTATCAGTAGAGTAGGATCCATCCTCTATTAACAAATTGGGGATATTAATTCTGAATTTTTACTTTATATAGGCGTAAGATTAGGATGTATTGTGGTTTCCCTTGCAGAGCCACTTGATCCATGCCTCCTCTCTAGCATCATGTTCATGTTTGAGAAGCAAGTTGGAAATCTGTTTTTTTACATCACAAATCTACAGAAACCGAATCATCCCAAGCATTTTCCAGGTGTAATTCATGATGATGTATCTCTTGGCAAATATTCTCTAGGTATGTTTCAAAGAATGGAATATTTTGACCCAGGATATAAGATGGGGTATCAACCATCTTAAGTTATTGTGAAGTGAAACCCATGGGTTTCCATTACTAGAAGAATCAAATACTCTCCCAATGATGACATAGAAGCCAGTGTCTTCCACCCAGGAAGAAGGAAAATAAAAATGGGGTTAGAAGAAAACAAGGATTCCCAGTGAGACTCTGAGGGCCGAATGTTCTGGTAACCCTCACACCAGATAAAGGACATTGAAATCTGGAAAGGCTGAGAGGGGCACTCCTTTAATTAATCTTCTATCCAACAGACTCCCAGAACTATGGTTGCTTTGTTGGTTGTCACACCAAGTAAAATGATCACCAGAGAAACCAGCGTCCATGAGACAATTGTGGGCCATTAACACATTAAACTCTTGACAATATCTTCTAGGAAAGGGGCATGCTAATTTTTTCTCCTCTGGACTAGAAACTATATTAATGTCTCTGACCTCAAGCCAAGTGGACTCTCCCAGATTCACCAAACTTAGATCATCCCATAAAGATTCCCGCCCATGAACATCACACTTAGCATAGACCACTGATAGAAGGATTTATGTACTTCCCACCCGAATCATGATGGTGATACATTGCTCAAAGATGGAAACCTCGTCCATGGAATATCTTGATTTCTAGAACAACCAGATGAGAGAGTTGGAAGGAGCCCCATGTAAAAATCAATGATCTCTCATCCACCAAGCAAAGAACTAAATTTTATCCGACATCTGTTTAGGTTCATGCACTATAACCAAAGAATCCTAGTGAGAATAGAATTCATTATAAATAAAGTCTGATTTTACCAACAACCTCAAGGATCGAGCATTACAAAGTAGAATATTAATTGTTAATGGAGAGATTCCTGGCACTAGCCCCAGAAATAGATACCTTGAGTTTCTTGGTCGTTGTGATTGTGGAATATAGTTTCTATTGAGACATGGTCTTAATTCTTCTTGAGAGAGTGCAGACCGAAGAAGAGACCTCGGGTTCAATCATCATGGTTTTAGGAGTATAAAACATATTACTCGTTGAGGAGGGGGATAGAAGAATCACATCTAGGCAATTAAGAGGAGATTTGATAATAGGGTAGGAGTTTTGTATGAGGTCAAATGGCTCCCCTGGATCAATTTTCTTGATGCAATGTTCAAAATGGAATGAGGGGTGGGGATATTCTAGAAAAACTAATAATATCTACAAAGCCCATAAGAAACTAGAGACCATAAAAAAGGAGTCATGTTATGCACCAGAATAATGTCCAACTAGGGAGAAATGGGGTCCCCCATAAACCTGATCTCCAAAGAGAATGAAGGATCCATGCACAGAAGAAAGAGAGGCAACAACACTTTCTTCCCCAAAACATCAGATGATGGACTCAGGCTAGTTGGTGTATTAGGAGGAATAACTTTAGGAGGAAAAAATGGCAGGGAGAAACAACATCAGAATGAGGCTTTCCTTTGAGAGACTTGCCAGCAGGAAGGGGTTGACCACCGTCTGATGCCAATATTCCATCCCATCCACTTAAAGAGAAATCTTGTTAGGAGGGGGAGACGAGTGGTCCAACTAAACACAGATCCTCATAGTATCCATGTCTACAGAGTAAGGATCTCTATTCCACACTAAGGAATGATCCAAAGGAATCTCCTATACCTCGCCTGAAATCAGGCACCATGAAGGGTATAGGAAAACCTGGGAGGGAAATCCAAACTAAAGCCACAAGTGAGTCTCTAACCAAATAAGCATCCATGGACCACAAAATTAGGGAAAATCTCCAGCGTCCAACTGATTTGGGAGTGTTATACTAAGAGGACAGAAAATCATCCTTGGAGGATATAACAATGAAGAAATCCTTACAGTTCAATACTGAAACTCAAGATGGGTGTACCACGTTCCATGAATGAACGAAGTGCTAAAAAATCAGAAGAGGAGCTTTGTCAAATCCAAACCTCTCCACAAGGGCCCATTGTAGATGATCCGAAGTAGAGAGGATATATGTGCCCACGATCATTGAATATGTGCTCATATTATCTATGCTCTAGATTGTTTTCCATTTATTAAATTTTTAGTGGGTTTCATTATTATATAGAGAATATATACAAAATATTCTTATAGATTCATATATTAAGTGAATCCTCATTCTTCATCAATTGTTCAATTAGAGTATAATTAGATACATTATATTACAAAAAATAATCAAGGTCCTATAAAGTGCATTTATACTATTTGAAACTTCATTAGAATCAATAAGACTTATTACAATTCAATTTATATAATTTTTTTTAATAAATTTCACCATCTTCCAATAAAATACAAAGACACCTTCACAGGTAATGTAGATGGAGTCAGAATGGCATTAGTGTATTTAGAAATAAACAAAACATATATTAAATAAACTTATCTATATATATTATTAACACTCAGAAATAATGATACATTTTTAAGTTATATTGTAATAGTATCCAACATTATCATCTCACAAAATATTTTATCATGACGTAAATGTATTGGAATTCAGTCATAATCATTGGAATATTTTAATTCAACATATTCACAAAAAGGTAATAAAATACTACATATGTTCTCTTCTTTTCAATGAATAAATCATTATAATGTCACATTTCATTATGGGTTCATAATATCATAATGAATTTTAATTTTTACTTATTTCGAGGTATCATTTTGAAACGAATATAAAGATTATATTTTGTAATTGGGACACTATTAAATATGTGTAATTAGATATGGAATAATGTCTATTTAGCATTATGATGTCCCAAGAGTGAAATGGGGAAAGCCCATTGTTGCTAGGACACTAGTACCCAACAAAAAATAGCCACCGACTTGCTTGGGATTGGATAGAGCGAGCTATATATAAGAGGTGACATCTAGCTATCTAGTGGTTCAATAGCTACTTGCTAATGTAATATTTAAGGGAAGAAGTTAAAGACCCCTTGAATTTTAATTTTGGGACAAACCACTTCTTCTACATTTTTTCACTTACTTAATAATGTTTTTATTCTTCTTATCTTCATTTAATAGATTCAAGAGGGTGTTTTGGGTAACTTTTACTGATGGTATAAGGTTTATCTCTTTGTATAATATAATTTATTGATATCCTAATCCATTCATTATAACTTTTCTTTTCTCTGGTTCAGGTTCTTTATTATATTCCACTAAAACATGGGAAAATTGTAAGATTCACAAGGATTTTTTTTCTTATCCTAGCTAGAGAAATTTCCTATATAATACCATCAAATCATCTATAATGACCAATGATTTTCCATACTGTTAAATTTAGTATATAATTTGAAAATTTTCTTTTGGATTCTCATGAGGGTTAAAATGGATTTTTTTACTAGTATACTATCTTAGATAAAATTTCTAACCACTCTATTGGTACCAGATTAGGTTGTTTTCCCTAGAATTAGAGTTTGGGGGAAATATGGGTCATTTAAATTTTCATGTAATAATTAATAATTAATATTCATTTAGTTAAATATTAATTTATCCACACATTTTCATTAAGATATATCTTTTTTATTGAGAATTAAATCGAGATTATGTATCAAATGTTTATTCTATAATGGTGGGTTTTTCCCACTCAAGCTATAAACTCATGTCCATCATGGTCAGACCCCTTTTTCATTTTTTTATTATCACTATCTTTGTTTTCTTTTTATTATATTTTTTATTCTCCTCTCTTGGATTATTTTGTTCATCCCTTCTGGTATTCCCATTGTTCTTGTAATATCCCAACAATTTTTAGAGATTTACCAAAAAAATTTAGATATATTCATCTTTGTTCGAGTATACATTTATATGGCTTTACCTTAGGGTATGTTTGGGTGAAATTTGGATATTTTTAAGGAAAGAGGGAAATTCATGGTTGGTGCACTTTTTTCCCAAATAGTGCATCATGGGCCAACAAACCGTGAGAACAAAAATAGAGGTGATTTTCACAGTTGGTACACGGTTTGTCGAACTATGTGCCCTATTAAAAGAAATAAGGAACCACCCTTGACAGGGTACATGTATATGGTGCATGGTTAGGGTATGTTCTGTGTCCCGAGAAGCATACCATGCGTATGAGATCTTAATCCCCTGAAAATTAGTTTTAAATTTTCCTGAGCCCCCATTTTAACAACTATTTCACCCTAACTTGACCCCTAAAATTATTTCATGATTTTGGATCATCCTAGATAGATTCCAAATTATTATGACCTCTTTTTTCATGATCTGAAGATGGATTTAATGATCCAAATCCCTCCCAGTATTAGGATATACTCAACTATGGTTTTTTTGTCTTAAAATTTATATTTCATTTATTAAAGGATTGTTCTTCCCTATTTTTGGTTGGATCAAGATCTTGGATTATGTATTTTGATACAGAACTGTGGGATCTAGATTAATTGATGTTGATTTAGGGTATAAAATCCAAATTTCATTCTATGTCATTATTCCGATCAAATTGGGGATTTCAATTAGTGATATTTATTCATAGTTTTTGAAATATTTAGTCTATTATTCCAATCCGGAATCCATGATTTCAATTATGAGAATGAAATTATATAATTTATATAGTTTTTTAGAAATTTAATTTCAATATTGAATTAATTAATTAACAGAATTTTGGAATTGTGGATAATGAATTTTTGAATTAATTATTGAGATATTGAAATTGTGGGATTTGGTGAATAATTAATTATTGATTTAATTATTGTATTATTGATATTGTGGAATAATATTAATTAATTTTTGAGTTAATTAATAGTATTTATTGTGATTATGAAATTAAAAACTGGACTCATTAGTCCTTGAATTATTTATATGATATTAACATTGTTGGGTTCTTTTAATTAATTAATGAATCAATTAATGAGAACTTTTGAAATTGTTAAATAGATTAAATTGGGTTAATTAATTGTTGAATTGAATAATTGGTCAATTGTTGTGTAATGGAAATTTGTTTAATTAGATTAATTATTTGTTTAATTAATCAATGGAGGTTATCATGATTATACAACTATGGATGTGATTAATTAATTATGGCATTAATAAATAGAATTGAGGTGATTAATTAATTATTGAACTAATTAATGGAATGATATTGATATGGAATTATTGAGTTGGATTAATTAATTTCTGAATTAATTAATGTGGTATTATGGTACATGTGATATATGTGATTCTATGATATAAAAGAGTTGGACACATAATGATGGTCCAAATACCAATATATGATTGATTGAGAAAAGGGTGAGGGACATAAAATGACACTACAAATGCCCACAGGTTCCTAGCCATAATGTTATATAACCCAAGGTGTGCATGAATATTTTATGGGATAGAGATAGATACTCTAAATACCAATGGGGTGTGGGACATAGAATAACACTCCAAATACCCACAGTGTTCTTGAAACAATGTTCTATAAATATGATATTGAAATTGGAATAGGGTTCCTACTAGAGAAGAAAATGAATTGAAATTAAGAGATAATGAAATACCATTTCAATATAAAGAATTGTAAATTATATGCATAAACTGTTTAAGACTCTGACATTGGTTGAATCAAGCATTGAGGTTCATGTGTACTCAAGTACCTAAGGGTTCATGTGGTTAGATATGTAATAAATTATAATGTGATAACTATTTAATTATAAATTTTACTTATTTCTTCATACATCTTCATGCACTGCAATTGATTTAATAATGTTTAAGAAGCCATTGGCGGTGACCTATAGAATTGTAATCACACCCTACTCAGGCTTCATGGTCGGTACCTGAATAGACTTTATGTTTGTAGGATTGGTATGGGAAAATGTAGTGTGTTAGATTAAGGAGTTGTGATAAAAATGGATGTGGGAAGCAAATTTGGTTTGGGACCCGATTAACAGTTTTAGTGTTTATTCTTTTGGGGTTGCATGTTGAAACCTAACATGTACTTTGGAACGGCATATTTTACTATTAAGTTTAGATATTTTAATCCCTTCTTTAGTCATCCTATGATATTGGTAATGTTATGGTTATGGTTTTGTGTTATTTTTTAATTGTTTCGTATTTTTCACTGGGTGTTACTCTGGTAAAATTTGGTAAAATATCCCCATGATTGATATTTGACTCTTAATTCTAGTTATAATCCTCTGGAGTATGTGAAAAAACAATCGAGGTGTTGTGATTGACCTAATTAGTGCACTGACATTTGGCTCCTGGGTCAAGATGTTACAAAATGGTATGAGGGATGTTTTATTTTCATTTATTTTGTCTTACTATTTAGGAATGATATACACGATACATGGAAGAGTTGAGACATGGTTATGAGATCATTCATTGTTATATCACATTGGGCGATGCACTTGTTGTTTGAAGTGGTAAATGTTTATAGACTTATAAATATTTGACTCATAGCTCAGAATGGAAAAAGAGTTGAGTTTGCATACATCATTCTAGAAAATCAAGATTATTTTGTGACATGAATCATTTTTTTAACAAAAAAAGGGGTTTTTGGTATGTTTTTTAATGTTAACTAGTTTTCCATCCTGCTGAAATTGAAATGAAAATTATCCTAATATGAAATTGAGAATTTTGAAATAATGTCAAATGAGAATAAATGGTTTTATAAAGAGAAACTTGACATCAGAATTATATTACCCTTTGTTAACCATGACCTTCATATAGGATGGATGAGGGTTGTGATAGAACTTTAGTTTTGACTATATATTAGGGTTTGAGGAAAGAGACTTGTTGTGACTTTTTTTCCCTCTTATGTAAACATGATAGGGTGGGGTTATTTTTTCTAATATGTGTGTTGTGTATTATAGTGATATGCCTCTATGATGATACTTGTTCAGAATATGAAATTAGGTTATAGATGGGGATGATCTATCAGTAGTGGAACCTGAGGCACTAATTGTTCCATGTGATGATGTAGGAGAATATTTCTGAGTGAACTTTTCACACTTCATGCAGTTTGTGGAAGGATACTTATACTGGGTTATAAAGATCATGTCTGACTTGATGCATGAGTTCCTATTAGATAACACTCTAACATATAATGGAGAGGGAGGACTAGAGATGTTAGAGTAATGAATTGAGTCCATCCATAATATACCTGACCATTTGGAGACCCCTAATAAGAGGAGGGTAAAGTTGGCTACTTATATGTTATCTTGTCAAGAAAATAGTTTGTGGGAATCCAAACACAGGAAAGAAAATTGGTGAATGTGGAGTGGAAGTACATACTAGAAAGTTAATGGAGAAATATGTAAAGACCCGTAAAATTCAAGGGAAATTTTTTTCTTAAATTTCTTTAGAATTTTACAAGAGCGCGGTTTCAGAAGGCACCTGATTTCGAGGCCCGGAGTGCCCGGAATTAATTTCCGAAGTTTGGCTCGGGTACGTTCAGTGAACGAACGAGCGGGTATTTCTAACTTTTGATACGGTGCTCGGAATTGAAATCCGAGGGCACCGATGAACTCGCAGCGCCGATATTCTCTTAAAGATACCTTTTCGGGAGTTGCGTTTGTTTCGGGTTGAAAGTTAGTTTTTGGGAGATTTATAAAAAAAGTTGAATAAAAAGTGTGAATTCTTTTTATTTTACTTTTTGTAGGTTAACTCCTCTCAAAGGGAGTTAGGGGTGGGACCCACACCCACTTAACCTCCCTTGAGAGGATTAAGTGTGGTGGGGCCCACACGAAACCTAAACCTCTCATCTTCCCTCAAACTCCCTTAACCCCTCTTTAATTAACATGATAACTTGTTAATAAATGTGGAGTTATCTCTTTTTGAATTTCAAACCTTTGAAATTCTTTTTGTGAATAAAATAAGACTTTGTCTTATTTTGTTGGGTTAGAACTCTTAGCCATCTTGGAGTGGTTGAGAGATTTTCTTTCTTCTTCAACCTTGACGAAGAACACGAAGAACGCCGTTCTTCAATGAAGAACTTCTTCGCCGAAGAACACGGTCTTTCCGCGACGCCATATCCGCGACGTGACGTTCTTCTTCCGCATCATCTCTTCCGCGATGGTTTTCCGCGACGAACGCCATCGACAACGACTCTTCCTCCGACGTCAAAGGAATCGACACCGATATTCCACGACTCCGTCAACGTGCGACTATCGAGGTAGGGGTTCTTGAGTTCGTTGTTTCCTTTTTATTTGACTTTCCTCAAGACTTGACGTAGAACGCTCAAGTTCCGACGAAGAACGTCGCTCCGCTCTTCTTCATCTTCGGTGTCAACGAGAGAGAACACCGCATCTTCCTCTGACAACCTTCGTCGGCGTACAAGGTTTCGCCAACGACGTGCCTCTTCGGACGCGCCTCTTCGTCGTCGAATTTGACGAACGACGACCGCGATGCCCGACCTCCGCGACGTCGTCTTCCGCGGAACGTAGACAAATCTTCGAACCTTATACCAAGGTAGGGGTTGTTGATTTAATATTTAATTATTTCATTCTTGCTCGTGGTTCGTATAACTAACGTGGGGATGTTGATTATTTTAAGATGCGTTATTGCTTAACGTGAGGGGGCCGGACCGCATGAACACGGTCGAACCCCCTCCATCGTTCATGTTGTTTATCTGCGGGCGGAAGCAAGGTGGCGTGGTGCCGTCGCACCACGCGGATAATTGTACGTTAATCTTACATGACGCCGTCGCGCTACGCCGAGGAGAATCTTCAAGAACGCGACGCCGTCGCGCCGCGTTGAATGGAATCAAGACACGGCGAAGGGGCACGGTGCCGTCGCACCGCGCCGGATGACGAACGCCGCGGCCGGTTCCGGGCCGCGGCGGGACGAGGAGACCGCGGCCGGTTCCGGGCCGCGGCGGAAGAGAAGACCGGCGGCCGGGCCGCCGGCGTCGGAAGCCGAAGGGGGGACCGGAATTTCCGGTCCCGTTGGAGAAAACTGGCCGGCCAGCTGGCCGGCCGGAAGGCTTTAAACCGGGGGAATAAATTCCCCCGGCCAGCATGTAAAACCCCCCTCTTAATGAGGGGGGCGGTTCCATGAAAGGGGGGCAGCAGCCCCCCGGTTCCTTGAAATCAAACCGGCCCCCACGTGGGGGCCGTTTGTTGAAAAAGTCGCGGCACAAGGCCGTGCCGCTCCAAAGAAGCGGGGGCTTAGCCCCCGCGTGCCACCCGCGTGCGGCTCCTCGCGGCACCCCGAGCCACCGCGGCACCCCGCGCCGCCGCGCCGCCCCGGGGGGGGGGGGGGGGGGTCGGGCCGGGTCGGCCCGGACCCGGACCCCCCCGTTTCGAACCAGAATTGGTTTTTGGCTCATAACTTGAGCCTCGGACCTCCGAATGACGAACCGTCTGCGGCAACGCGATCCTTGGATCGAGACGGTCGTTTCGGTATATCGCACTCAAGGTTTCAGATTACTTTGAGTTCGACCGGGTTGGTTCGTTCACGAAACCAACCGGGCCTTCGGAGCGGAAACGCTCATATCTTGAGCTACGGACGTCCGATTGACGCACTGTCAGTCGCGTTGTGTTCCACTTAGTGAGACAGATCTTTTGGCATACTCCGCCCGAGGTTTGGACGCAGGTGGAGTACGATCAGGTTGGTTTTGCCTTAAAAACCAACCGGGCCCCGGAGACGAAAATGCCAATAACTCTCAGACCGGGCGTCCGATCGACGCACCGTCTGTTGCGTTGAGTTCCTGTTTACGATACGGAACATTTGGTATCCTTCGCCCGAGTTTTGGATACAGTTAGTAGAGGCCGGGTTGGATCGCACCCGAAATCCAACCGGGCCCCTGGAACGGGAAAGCTAATATCTTTCAGACAGGACGTCCGCTTGACGAACCGTCAGCGGCGTTGGTGGTTACGTTGAGTAACGGTCCCTTTGAGTATACCCTATGGGAGTTCGGGGTACAGTTGAGATACGGCCGGGATTGGTTTCGCTCACGAAACCAACCGGGGCCCTGGGACGAAAAGGCTAATAACTCACAGACCGGGCGTCCGATCGACGCGCCGTCTGTTGCGTTGAGACCCCTGTTACGAGACGGTTCTTTGAGACACTTCTTCGCGGGACCTTGTGATACTTGGAGTATCGACCAGTAGCTCGTGGAGCGGACCCTCCCGGAGACGAGCATGCAGAGTACGGAGACCGTGTAGCCGGCTGAGACCTGACGACTGCTTGACCGACTCGACTTGGAGTGAGTCGACTAGCCCAGTGGACGGAGCGCCCGGTATTTGGCGGCAGACCCACGGCGGACGGAGCGCCTGGTAGTTGGCAGCAAACCCGCGGTACTCGACAGGAGGAGTACCTCAGTAGGCTATCAGTGTAGCGCCCGGTATTTGGCAGCAGACCCTCAGCGGACGGAGCGCCCGGTAGTTGGCAGCAGACCCGCAGTACTCGACAGGAGGAGTACTTCAGTAGTCTTAGGTTAGTGAGCGGCGGCCTCGGAGTCGTGACAGGACCACTGTACACTCTAGAGACGGAGCTCTTCAGCAGTTACGGTTTCGATAATGAAAATCCTGGTTTGAGCTGAGTCAATGATCTTTGTGTTTCCTCATGATTGAGATGGGTCGCTTGATAACTTAGGTATATGTATGGGCATATACCTGGGTAATGGTTATCCGTTGATTTCATAAACTTGTTATAAACTGTGTGAACTTGTACTGTTATCCTGTGTGGATTTACTGTTTACTCTTCTTGTGGATTGGGTTGTTCTTGGGCTCGGTGTTGGAGCCGAACGGAAATTGGTGACATAGGTATATGTATGGGCATATACCTAATCAATACTGGATGTTACTTTATGATTATATCTTCTTGTAGTTTATCCTTTGTGGATTTCAGGAGACCTTCGGGGGGTCTCGGGGTCCCTACTAAGTATCTTATACTCCCCCCTGCACGGGCTATGCCCGCACTTCGTCGTGTTGGTTGCAGACGACGGACATCGCTGACTGCGGTTGAGGCTTACGGAGTAGGTCGGTACCTGGAGGAGGACCACTGAGCGGGACGTGCTCGGAGCGGACAGTTGGACCCGAGGAGTTGTGGAGCTATCTGTACCTACCCTTCAGGTAGGATCCGTGGTGGACGATCCAGGAGCTGAGCCATCTGTACCTACCCTTCAGGTAGGATCCGTGGTGGACGATCCAGGAGCTGAGCCATCTGTACCTACCCTTCAGGTTGGAATCGAGGAGAACGTCCCAGGAGCCGCTTGTACTTTCAGTTGCTGTTTTCCCTTTCGAGTTGTACTTTACTTTACAGTTGGGCTTGTATTTTCGGCCCCTTTACTTCAGCACAGTTGTTCTAGTTGTGTGTACTGCTTACTTCCGCTTGATACTCTGAGGTGCTTGTTTACTTTATTAAGGCAATGCCTTCCCTTTTTACTGGGATTTTACGCCTTGGTGCTAGTCGCCAGCCCCTGGACTATGGAAGGCGGGCTTGGGGTAGTCACGGCACGGGCCCCGAGGGCGGGTCGTGACAAATTGGTATCAAAGGAGTTCGGTTCTACCGCGAACTCTGATCTTTTCTATGTGAAGCAATAATGTTTAGCGTATTGAGCATGGTTATCAGTCCAGGGAGTCCAGTGTTGGTGCGGCGGCCAACGTATCCGTACACCAGGACCCTGACTTCTGATTTCCGACTTAATGCATGAAAACACTGATTGCGTGTGTGTTTCCCAAAAGGTTTAAAGTCAGCTCAAACCAAGTCAGCTCACCAGGTATAAATCGTTGACCGTGACACAACTGTTCAGGATGTCACCATGCAGATAGTTAGCTGGAGTTCCGAGAGAGTTCTCGATGATGGCCCACCGAGCAGCAAGACTCCGGTGCAGGGCCCTTTTTTTCAGTGTTGGCACCTTCGGGTGGTGTACCAGTAGCACCACCACCCATTAGGCAGAGGATGCCACTAGCTGATGGTGCACGCTATCAGAGCGCGATGCACGAGTTCCAGCAGTAGAGGCCTCTGAGGATACGAGGCGAGACAGATTTCCCAGGCAGCAGTGGACTGGATGGAGGCGATTGCTAGAGTTCTACGCCTAGCTTTGATACTAGTAGAGCGGATGATGATCTTAGCTCCTGGTGTTTCCAGTGAGTGACCATGAGGTTGGTCCTTATAATAATGAGGCTTCGGTACGTGAACCGATACCTGGGATAGTACCTACGGGTAGTGCGCCAGCTATGTCACTACCTGTTGATTAGCAGAGACTCACAGGCTTAGTGCCTTACATATGTTTTAGCACCAGTTATCCCTCAAGTTTCGAGGTGAGCCTGACTCGTAGGCGGCTGAGGACTGGCTTGAGGAAGTGGTTGTGAGTTTTCTGGAGCTAATACAGCTTCGACAGTACGACATGTCGGAGGCAGAGCACTCAACGTGGCTTACCAATCAATCTTGGTACTCGTTGGTTACATTGTGATCAGTTCTTTAGACTCAAACTTCTGAGCGAAGTGTGTCTAAAGGACATCCGAACCATTACTTTTTCTCTATGTATTCCTACCTATGCTAGGATGCTAGAGAGAACCTTTGTGGTTGTGAACGTTAGCAGTGAAAGGCAGGAAACTAGCGCCAGTCTCAGAGACTCGGGCGTGTAAAATGTTTCAGGAGGAGGAAGTGCTAAGGACAGATGAATCTGCAGGGTAGTAGACGTGGAAGCAGAGCTTGGAGAGCAGCATGTGGTGGTGTACATTTCGGCATGTTACGACCACCCGACTTAGTAGTCCCCGCCAGGCTCAGGGAGCAGGAGGGCTGGGGAGGAGAGTAGCTGCATTGCGGTCAAGGAGAGTGACCCAGGAGCTCTGAGAATGATTCGGGGTACGAATTATGTCTACCACGAGCTGCCATTTCTATAGACATAGGAACCAATCATTCTACCCTTCCACGAATCATGTCCCAGACCTAGAGGTTCCGGGTAAGCCGTAGACTTGACCCTCACGTCTGGAGATACCTTGGGAGGAGACTCGATAATCACGCTTACGCCGACGGTGTGATTTGACCTCGAGGCGAGAGTTTCGGTTGGAATCTCTTGGTGGCAGCGTAGAGGCCTTACGACGTTGATCTGGGTATGGTTTTGATTCACAAATCATACCCCGGTTGACTGTTTTAGGCAAACATCGGAATGGGTTTTCCTTGGTCGGCGAAAAGGAAACCCTGGGCAGCACATGTTAAACTCAGGCATAAGAGGGTGTGGCCGATCACTCTTGAGTTGGTCAACCCTACCCTTGTGGCAGCAGGAGTTTTTAGTTTCAGTTCTAACCTAAAAAGGGAAACCTCTTGAGTTCGAGGGTGACGAACACGTTCTTGTACGGTCTCAACCCGATGAGGTTTCGGAGATGTGGCCGAGGCGGCATGTTATCTTCGAAGTTCGATGGACCCTTTGATCTTCAGCAGGGTAGGCGAGGAGGTTTACCGCTTGACCCTACCACCTTAGTCGCACCGGGTGCATAATGTCCACCACGTGTCTCAGCTGTGGAGATACGTGTATGTTTCTTCACACGTCATCGACCCCGGGGAGTTGGACGTCGATGACAGGGCGACAAGCACAGAGGTTCTAGTAGAGATCGAGGATCGACAGGAGCAGGTTCTACGTGAACGGTTGCTTCCTCTGGGGTGCTTCTCGGGTAGCACGAGATCTTCAGGTGAGCATATGGGAGCGTAAAGCTCAGTTGCGTGCTCAGTACTACCTTGTTTCCTTTGAGTTTGAGTTGAAGCTTTACGGGGACGTAAAGCCCTGAGGTGGGAGTAATGTAAAGACCCGTAAAATTCAAGGGAAATTTTTTCTTAAATTTCTTTAGAATTTTACAAGAGCGCGGTTTCAGACGGCACCTGATTCTGAGGCCCGGAGTGCCCGGAACTAATTTCCGAAGTTTGGCTCGGGTACGTTCAGTGAACGAACGAGCGGGTATTTCTAACTTTTGATACGGTGCTCGGAATTGAAATCCGAGGGCACCGATGAACTCGCAGCGCCGATATTCTCTTAAAGAGACCTTTTCGGGAGTTGCGTTTGTTTCGGGTTGAAATTTAGTTTTTGGGAGATTTATAAAAAAGTTGAATAAAAAGTGTGAATTCTTTTTATTTTACTTTTTGTAGGTTAACTCCTCTCAAAGGGAGTTAGGGGTGGGACCCACACCCACTTAACCTCCCTTGAGAGGATTAAGTGTGGTGGGGCCCACACGAAACCTAAACCTCTCATCTTCCCTCAAACTCCCTTAACCCCTCTTTAATTAACATGACAACTTGTTAATAAATGTGGAGTTATCTCTTTTTGAATTTCAAACCTTTGAAATTCTTTTTGTGAATAAAATAAGACTTTGTCTTATTTTGTTGGGTTAGAACTCTTAGCCATCTTGGAGTGGTTGAGAGCTTTTCTTTCTTCTTCAACCTTGACGAAGAACAGGAAGAACGCCGTTCTTCAATGAAGAACTTCTTCGCCGAAGAACACGGTCTTTCCGCGACGCCATATCCGCGACGTGACGTTCTTCTTCCGCATCATCTCTTCCGCGACGGTTTTCCGCGACGAAGGCCATCGACAATGAATCTTCCTCCGACGTCAAAGGAATCGACACCGATATTCCACGACTCCGTCAACGTGCGACTATCGAGGTAGGGGTTCTTGAGTTCGTTGTTTCCTTTTTATTTGACTTTCCTCAAGACTTGACGTAGAACGCTCAAGTTCCGACGAAGAACGCCGCTCCGCTCTTCTTCGTCTTCGGTGTCAACGAGAGAGAACACCGCATCTTCCTCTGACAACCTTCGTCGGCGTACAAGGTTTCGCCAACGACGTGCCTCTTCGGACGCGCCTCTTCGTCGTCGAATTTGACGAACGACGACCGCGACGCCCGACCTCCGCGACGTCGTCTTCCGTGGAACGTAGACAAATCTTCGAACCTTATACCAAGGTAGGGGTTGTTGATTTAATATTTAATTATTTCATTCTTGCTCGTGGTTCGTATAACTAACGTGGGGATGTTGATTATTTTAAGATGCGTTATTGCTTAACGTGAGGGGGCCGGACCGCATGAACACGGCCGAACACCCTCCATCGTTCATGTTGTTTATCTGCGGGCGGAAGCAAGGTGGCGTGGTGCCGTCGCACCACGCGGATAATTGTACGTTAATCTTACATGACGCCATCGCTCTACGCCGAGGAGAATCTTCAAGAACGCGACGTCGTCGCGCCGCGTTGAATGGAATCAAGACACGGCGAAGGGGCGCGGTGCCGTCGCACCGCGCCGGATGACGAACGCCGCGGCCGGTTCCGGGCCGCGGCGGGACGAGGAGACCGCGGCCGGTTCCGGGCCGCGGCGGAAGAGAAGACCGGCGGCCGGGCCGCCGGCGTCGGAAGCCGAAGGGGGGACCGGAATTTCCGGTCCCGTTGGAGAAAACCGGCCGGCCAGCTGGCCGGCCGGAAGGCTTTAAACCGGGGGAATAAATTCCCCCGACCAGCATGTAAAACCCCCCTCTTAATGAGGGGGGCGGTTCCATGAAAGGGGGGCAGCAGCCCCCCGGTTCCTTTAAATCAAACCGGCCCCCACGTGGGGGCCGTTTGTTGAAAAAGGCGCGGCACAAGGCCAGGCCGCTCCAAAGAAGCGGGGGCTTAGCCCCCGCGTGCCACCCGCGTGCGGCTCCTCACGGCACCCCGATCCACCGCGGCACCCCGCGCCGCCGCGCCGCCGCCCCGGGGGGGGGGGGGGGGTCGGGCCGGGTCGGCCCGGACCCGGACCCCCCCTTTTCGAACCAGAATTGGTTTTTGGGTCATAACTTGAGCCTCGGACCTCCGAATGACGAACCGTCTGCGGAAACGCGATCGATGGATCGAGACGGTCGTTTCGGTATATCGCACTCAAGGTTTCGGATTACTTTGAGTTCGGCCGGGTTGGTTCGTTCACGAAACCAACCGGGCCTTCGGAGCGGAAACGCTCATATCTTGAGCTACGGACGTCCGATTGACGCACCGTCAGTCGCGTTGTGTTCCACTTAGTGAGACGGATCTTTTGGCATACTCCGCCCGAGGTTTGGACGCAGGTGGAGTACGGTCGGGTTGGTTTTGCCTTAAAAACCAACCGGGCCCCGGAGACGAAAATGCCAATAACTCTCAGACCGGGCGTCCGATCGACGCACCGTCTGTTGCGTTGAGTTCCTGTTTACGATACGGAACATTTGGTATCCTTCGCCCGAGTTTTGGATACATTTAGTAGAGGCCGGGTTGGATCGCACCCGAAATCCAACCGGGCCCCTGGAACGGGAAAGCTAATATCTTTCAGACAGGACGTCCGCTTGACGAACCGTCAGCGGCGTTGGTGGTTACGTTGAGTAACGGTCCCTTTGAGTATACCCTATGGGAGTTCGGGGTACAGTTGAGATACGGCCGGGATTGGTTTCGCTCACGAAACCAACCGGGCCCCTGGGACGAAAAGGCTAATAACTCACAGACCGGGCGTCCGATCGACGCGCCGTCTGTTGCGTTGAGACCCCTGTGACGAGACGGTTCTTTGAGACACTTCTTCGCGGGACCTTGTGATACTTGGAGTATCGACCAGTAGCTCGTGGAGCGGACCCTCCCGGAGATGAGCATGCAGAGTACGGAGACCGTGTAGCCGGCTGAGACCTGACGACTGCTTGACCGACTCGACTTGGAGTGAGTCGACTAGCCCAGTGGACGGAGCGCCCGGTATTTGGCGGCAGACCCACGGCGGACGGAGCGCCTGGTAGTTGGCAGCAAACCCGCGGTACTCGACAGGAGGAGTACCTCAGTAGGCTATCAGGGTAGCGCCTGGTATTTGGCAGCAGACCCTCAGCGGACGGAGCGCCCGGTAGTTGGCAGCAGACCCGCAGTACTCGACAGGAGGAGTACTTCAGCAGTCTTAGGTTAGTGAGCGGCGGCCTCGGAGTCGTGACAGGACCACTGTACACTCTAGAGACGGAGCTCTTCAGCAGTTACGGTTTCGATAATGAAAATCCTGGTTTGAGCTGAGTCAATGATCTTTGTGTTTCCTCATGATTGAGATGGGTCGCTTGATAACTTAGGTATATGTATGGGCATATACCTGGGTAATGTTTATCCGTTGATTTCATAAACTTGTTATAAACTGTGTGAACTTGTACTGTTATCCTGTGTGGATTTACTGTTTACTCTTCTTGTGGATTGGGTTGTTCTTGGGCTCGGTGTTGGAGCCGAACGGAAATTGGTGACATAGGTATATGTATGTGCATATACCTAATCAATACTGGATGTTACTTTATGATTATATCTTCTTGTAGTTTATCCTTTGTGGATTTCAGGAGACCTTCGGGGGGTCTCGGGGTCCCTACTGAGTATCTTATACTCACCCCTGCACGGGCTATGCCCGCACTTCGTCGTGTTGGTTGCAGACGACGGACAGCGCTGACTGCGGTTGAGGCTTACGGAGTAGGTCGGTACCCGGAGGAGGACCACTGAGCGGGACGTGCTCGGAGCGGACAGTTGGACCCGAGGAGTTGTGGAGCTATCTGTACCTACCCTTCAGGTAGGATCCGTGGTGGACGATCCAGGAGCTGAGCCATCTATACCTACCCTTCAGGTAGGATCCGTGGTGGACGATCCAGGAGCTGAGCCATCTGTACCTACCCTTCAGGTAGGAATCGAGGAGAACGTCCCAGGAGCCGCTTGTACTTTCAGTTGCTGTTTTCCCTTTCGAGTTGTACTTTACTTTACAGTTGGGCTTGTATTTCCGGCCCCTTTACTTCAGCACAGTTGTTCTAGTTTTGTGTACTGCTTACTTCCGCTTGATACTCTGAGGTGCTTGTTTACTTTATTAAGGCAATGCCTTCCCTTTTTACTGGGATTTTACGCCTTGGTGCTAGTCGCCAGCCCCTGGCCTATGGAAGGCGGGCTTGGGGTAGTCACGGCACGGGCCCCGAGGGCGGGTCGTGACAAAATATTACCTTGATACCCTTAGGCAAGAGAGACCAACTAAATTCTTGAGGTTGACTCAAGAGAGTATGTCCGGGATGGGAAATGCTGGACGATTTCCAAATTTTCAGCATTTTTCTCTCTTGTGATGACACTGGATGAGGATAACTCCTAAATATAATTTCATGGCTTAATTAAGTGTGATATTAAGTTATATTTGATTATCATTAGGTGGAGTATTTTTTTAGAATAGTTGAATCAAGCTTTCATATCTAAGGGGATCCTAAAGTTGGATTATAGTGGTAGACATGTGGTTTCCTCTAGTCGATTAGGAGTTATGTCTTCTGAGTGTAGGAAGAATAAATGTGATAGTGTTATCCATATTAATGGTATGTATAGTGTCTAGGGAAAAGTATTAGTTACTCAGGACCTTACATGACTTCTTTCACACTAGTGTGGTAGGCTGGGAATCTTTTGTAAACATTTTCCCAGACCACCAATGGAGTGACCATAGTTTGGAAAGATGGGATATCTATAGAGGTTTTGTAGGAACCTTTAATAGATAGGTAGTGATAGAGGATCTATAAAGTACCGAAATATAGTAAGGGGGTCTTCTTCACCTATAATTCTAGAAGCTAGAGTTCAACTGGACGTGGCAGTAGAAAAAGTCCACAAGGTACTTTAGGGAAAGAACAATCATACCAGCAGAGTGGTGTAAATAAGGGATCTTATAATGAATCACAGGGATTTGGGGAAGGAAAATTACATTCCATTTCACCTACACATTTGGATAGTGAGGCTAGACCATCGATAATGAGAGGTACTATTCTTATAGCTTCTACATTATCTTGTGCTTTATTTGATACTGGTTCCTGTAATTACTTTATTTCTACACAAATTATGAATGTTTTGAGAATTTTGGGGGAGTTCATGATTATATTATTTATGATCAATACAATATTGGGAGTAATATCTAAAGACATCTATCTAGGATAGGGGTGTTCTATCGATGAAGGGGAGTATCAGTTTTTATGTAATCATTACATCCTAGACATGTAGATTTTTTAATTTACTATACGTTTGGACTGTTTAGTTACATACTGAGCCCATAGTAATTATTACAATTGGAGAGTGACTTTTGTGTCTTCTATGGGTGAAAACTATATTCACTGTGGTGTGTGGGATATCCATCTAGGAGGAGAAGGACCAATTACTCAACAACTTAAAGAGATCATGACCATAGTTTCTATGTATTTCTAGATGAAAGAGGTGTAAGGATAGATGTCTTTACACCCTTAGTGGATAGGTTTCAGTATGGGGTTCCTAAATAATTCTCTAGGTTTCCACCTGAGAGAGATGTGGATTTTACAATTGATCTCACACCGGGGGATGAGATAGTTTCAATTCCACCATAAGGAATGGAAATTATATAGATTGAAGATATTAATAATTAGTTAGAGGAGTTGGAGGATGAGTGTTTTGTCTAATCGAGAATGCTTTTTTAGGTTCTTTAATTTTTTTTATCAAATACGGATGATGAGACTCTAGGATATTGTGTTAATTATCAAAATCCGAACTGAAAGATAGTGAAGAAGCTGTATCCTCTTTCAAATATCAGTGATCTTTTTTATTAGTGAAGAGGATATTGTGTTTTCTCTAAGATCAACTTGATATTATGGTTTCAATAATTGAAATTCTAACCATTTCATATACCTCAAACTAATTTTAGAAGCATGTATGGCCGACATGACTCCTTATTAATTCTGATTGGGATGAAGAATGTACAAACAATGTTTATTTCCTTGATGAATATATTCTACCATCCACACCTAGATCAGTTTTTATTGTGTTTATGGTTAACATATTAGTGTACTCCAATACTCATGGTGATCATTCCTAACACCTTGAAAATGGATTGAGTATGATAAGATAAAATCAACTATACACCAAGCTATCTATGTTTTTGTTTTTGATTGATCAGGTATACTACATGGGTCACATCATCTATGAGGATGGTTTGTCAGTGGAACTCGAGAATGTTCATCTAGTTGTTTATTTTTAGCAGCCTAATAAATATTTTAATATTCACATCTTTTTGGAGTTTTCTAGATATTATTGGTGGATTATCTAGGACTTTTCCTAATTGTAAATGCCTCTCTTTTTATTAACTAAATAGGGATTAAAGTTTAATAGATGAATGAATATGAGAATTCCTTCCAGCAGATGAAAGAGTTCTTGAATTCGATATCGATCTTGATCCTAACTGAGACAGGTGATAAGTACACTCTATTTTGGGACAGATCTAGGATAGGTCTCAATGTTTATTTATATAAGGAGATAGAGTTGTGGAATACGCATATGAGTAGTTTAGGATTCATGAGTATAATTATCCTATGATCTACCTCAAATTGGATGTAGTGGTTTATTATTTAATGATTAGTTGACCTTATTTTTTTGTGAGAAGTTTACTATATATATGGATAACAAGATTGTAAAATATATCTTTTCATAGTGATATTTGAATCTCTAGAAATGGAGATGGGTTAGTTATATAATATCTTTTGATTTTCAGATAGCATATATAACTGGATATGGGAATAGTGTGGATAATGCCTTGAGTAGGAAAACTCAATCTCATTAACTTTAGGAGTCTTTTTCTGAGTGGAAGTCGATGAATTTTCTGGTTGAGATGCATGTTGTGGCTTAAGAGAGTCAGGAGCAGATGAATCTTGTATTAATATTATGGGATTCTATACTCTTGAGAGGGATGAGGGATAGGAAGAATGAGGATCTAGAATGATTAGAGTAGAGGGAAATTCTTAATGGTTGGAAGTTGCCTTCCAATTGGAGCATAGATGAGGATGATATCTTTTATGTCAGGAATTGGGTTATTGTTCAAACGAGCATGTGGTATGAGATAATGCATGAATTCATGCCTCAAAGTGGTAGGTCCATCCATGAGAGACAAAAATGTACCATTAAATACATCGATAGTATTGGTGGTTGGGAATGAAAAAATTGATAGAAGGGTTTGTGAAGTGATGCTACACCTATCAGTAGATTAAGGCTTATCATCAATGACCTGGTGGTATTTTGTAGTCATTTCCCATTGCAGAAAGGAAGTTGGATGCTATAACAATGGAAATTTTTGTAAGTCCCCCAAATATTCCTCAAATTAATGACACTATATTGGTAATTGCAGATCATTTGAAAAAGGTAGCAAATTTATTTCCTATACAAGAGACTTTCTCAGTGGAGTTGTTGGTAGATTTGCATGTTCAAGAAATGGTCTCTCTACATGGGGTTCCACATACTATTATTTCAAACTATGATTCATGTTTTACTTCAAAATTCATTAATAAATTACAAAATTCACTTGGTGAATAGGTTTTATTGAGTACGTCTTTCCACCCGTAGACAAATGGGTAGTTGGAGTATACTATTCCTCTGCTTGAGGATTTGTTGCAAGAATGTTTTATAGATATATGTGGGTGTTGGGAAAAGATCCTAGATTTGGTAGAGTTATCCAATAAAAATAGTTATCAGGAAACTATATTAATGTCCCTATATGACGATATTTATGGTAGGAAATTTAGATATCATCTATGTTATAGGGATTTAGGTGGGCCAAAGTTGTTGGGTCTGAGTCTCGTGCAGGAGATGTAAGAGAGGTTTTATATTTATTCGAAACCATATATAGGGATTCGAGTAGACATATGTCATTTTATGATATACATAGATGACCCATAGATATTATTTTGGGTAATCATTTATTCTTTCAGGTGTCTCTAAGACTGGGTTATCATAGGATACAAATACATGACAAGTAGGCCCCACTGGTTGTTAGAGCGTTTGATGTTGGGGAAAGAATCAAGACAATAGAATACTAATTGGATATACACTAACAAAAAAATGTTATTAATGATGTTTTAAATGTCTCACAACTTTGGTGGTATCACCCTGAACCTTATCATGTGATTACTATGGTTGATTTTCATTTTGAGATATATGCATCATTTGAGAGGCATCCCATATCTATGTAAGATAATAGTGAGAAACTGTTGTAGTGAAAAACGTGACAATATATTGTGTATTGTGGAAACATGTGAATGTATAGGAAGAAACACAAGAGGGAGAATAGGATATGACGGAGCGATCACCCTATTGTTTTTACTTGGAAACGTAGATATTATTAGGAGTACAACATGAGGAGGAGATGTTATAAGGTGGGTATATTATAAGATTCTGAACTTTTTTGAAGATTTATTTGATTTTTTTTTTATTTAGTATACATTTATTAGGTTTTACCATGGTGTGTGTTTGGGTCAAAATATGAAATTTTGGAAGGAATGAGGGTAGTGCATGGTTGGTGCATAGTTTTCCTAGACCAAGTGCCCTGGACCAGAAAATAGTGTGAACCCAAACTGATGGGATTCACTTGGATGGTGCATGGTTTTTGTGACAACCGGGTCCCGATGACAGCACAGACACCCCGCCTTAACAAGGCCGTCGGGTCCTGGCCCACCAGGTACCACCAGTTGCCCCGCAGACACGTGGGGCCCACCCTAGGGTCTACCCACATGCTTGAACGGGTCATCTGACTAATGACAGTCCCCACAGGCCAACACATGTCCTTTCCAGTGTGCTTTATCCTCACTCACACACACCCTAGGAAACTTCCCAGGAGGTCACCCATCCTGATCACTACACCAGGCCAAGCACGCTTAACTGTGGAGTTCTAATCAGACAGGCTCCCGAAAAGGAAGGTGCACCTTGTTGACATGAGTCATATCATTTAGTCATTTAACCCTTTATCATTTGGGGATGTTACAATCACCCCCCCTTTAGAGCACAACGCCCTCGTTGTGGGTCCTACATCTCAACCCAGGCAGTGCACCGCACTTAAGGCTGGTTTCCTCCTCTGATACCAAATGTGACAACCGGGTCCCGGTGAAAGCACAGACACCCCGCCTTAACAAGGTCGTCGGGTCCTGGCCCACCAGGTACCACCAGTTGCCCTGCAGACACGTGGGGGCCACCCTAGGGTCTACCCACATGCCCGAACGGGTCATCTGACTAATGACAGTCCCCACAGGCCAACACATGTCCTTTCCAATGTGCTTTGTCCTCACTCACACACACCCTAGGAAACTTCACAGGAGGTCACCCATCCTGATCACTACTCCAGGACAAGCACACATAACTGTGGAGTTCTAATCAGACAGGCTCCCGAAAAGGAAGGTGCACCTTGTTGACATGAGTCATATCATTTATTCATTTAACCCTTTATCATTTGGGGATGTTACAGTTTTTGAAACCATACACTCTATTAAGAGAATCCACACACCACCTTGAAAAGGTTCATGGTTAATGATAATTTTTAGCGGGAACCATTTGCCTCGAGCAGCAAACGATGCATATGCTATTTTAATCCCCTAAAAATTAGTTTTAAATTTCCTCAATCCCCCATTTGAACCACTATTTATCCATAATTCAACCCCCAACATCATTTTAGGATTTTTCATCTTCCAAGATATATTCCAATCCCTTAAAACCTACATTAATTATAATATGAATCCCATATTGATTATATTAACCCCTACCAGTAAGCGGATATAATCCCGTGTGGTTTCCATTCTCTTCCCATTCTTCTTTCAACCATTAAAGGATTGTTCATCCCTATATTTTTTTGGATATAGATATAGGATTTTGAATATAGATCTAATATTTTGGGATCTTAATTTTTCTATCTTGAATTGGGGATTATGATCTATATCTCATTCTACATCGTTAATTCATTCAAATTGGGGATTTACATTGGAGTGTGTTCTTCATGAATTTTGAGGTAAGTTGTGTATTATTAAAATCCCATTGTCATGATTTCAATTCAGTGTATATAATTGTACAGTTTCTATAGATATTTAGGAATTTAGTTTTATAACTAAAGTAATTAATTAATTAATGAAATTGTGGAATTGAAGATAATTAATTGTCGAAATAATTATTGATGTATTAAAATTGGGGGATTTGGGGCACAGTTAACTATTGAGAAATTTATTGGATTATTAAGATTTTGGAATAATATTAATTATTTTTCAAATTATTTAATGATTTTTTTGTGATTATGAAAATTTAAATTCGAGTAATTATTTTTTTATTAATATTGGGATATTGACATTGTTGAATTGTATAAATTAATTAATGAATCAATTATTTGGAATTGTTGACATTAAAAAACTAATTGAAGTGTGATAATTAATTATTAATTTAATTAATTGGTAATTTTTTGTGACATGGAAATTTATTGAATTAGATTAATTAATTTTTGAATTAATAATCGAGGTTTTCATGATTATTCAACCATTGATAAGGTTAATTAATTAATGGATTTATTAATGGAATTGAGGTAATTAATTAATTATTGAATTAATTAATATAATGGTATGGATATGTAATTTCTTATTGTGATTAATTAATTGTAGAATTAATCAATGTTCTATTGTGGTACATGTGATATATATGATTTTTTGATATATAAGTATGGTACACATACTGATTCTCTAAATACCCATATGAAATTGACTAATAAAAGATTGTGGGACATGGAATAATGTTCCAAATACTCACAAGGTTCTAGACATTACGTTCTAGTACCCAAGGAATGCATGAAAGTTTTATGGGATATGGAATGATGCTCCAAATACCCATGGGGTGTGGGAAATGGACTGATAGTCCAAATACCCACTCGGTGTAAGACACGGTGTTTTACACCCATGAGATGGGAATTGTAATATGGTTCTATTTATTCATGATAATGAATTCCAATTGTAATATAATTGATTTCGAATTAAATGTGTGAACTTGATCAGATATCGTCACTAGACGACAAATATATTGAAGTTCAGGTGTCATTATGAGCCCTTGGGTTTATGTGGTTAAATAATGAAGAAATGATAATAAGATAAATGTTCACTTATGAATTTTAATAATTTATTTATACAACGACATACAATTTTATTGAAGAGATATTTTTTATATTCCATTGGTAGAGACCTACTAAGTTGTACGCATACCCTATTTAGGCTGCCTAATCAGTACCTAAATAAACATCATGGTTTCAGGACATGATAAGGGAAAAGTAACTATGTTAGATGGATGAGTTGGGATGTAGCATTGATGAGGGAATTAGATGGGGTTTGGTACCCTCATGGGATTTTTCAATGTCTTTACCTTTAGGGTTGCATGTTGACACTCAAAACATACTTTGGATTAGAATATTTTACTATTAAGTTTTGATATTGTATTCTTCTATATTATCATTATGTTATATTTGAACAATTATAGTTATTATTATATGATATTTTGTTATTATTTATTATTTTCTGTAACACCCCAGGTAAATAAAGAATATGACATCTTTATATTTATCCATATTTGTGAATAAAATATAAATATTACTTTAAAGGGGATGCAATGCTCGATGGCATACCAAATACGCAACAACGAGTTTCATGGGAATCTTACGTTGCACTCTAATAATAAAATAATATTATTTTAAATGGTAGTTAATGCCTAGCCGTTGTAATGGAGGGAATGAACAAAACTAACTAAAAAATGATTATATATGTTTGTAAAATATTTTTACTCTTTACAATAAATGTTAGAGGATTAAAAATGCGAATGAATCCAATTTTAAGCGTAGACATTCTAATATTCTTTAAAAAATCGATTAACCGCCTTTTGAAGGTGAACCTCTTTTAAATCCACTTTTTGACAATTTTACGTCTTATATTTGACAAAATATAATTCTTATTTAGAATTGGGACATCCATATTTACTTTGTTTAAATTTTTTGTATTTTTCCGAAAAAGTTCAATTTTTAATGAATAGTGAAAAATGTTGTATTTTAATTCAAAACCTCTATTTAATATAATTTATTTATATGATTAGATTATATTTTGAATTGGTTTTAAAGTGAAATTAGAATATATTTTTACCATTTAATCCAATAGTGGTCATTGGAATTAATTTCACTTTGAAATTGGACTTAAACTACTGTCAATCTTTTGATACTTATTATTTCATAAAAACACACTATTTGCTCTACCTACGAGAATTAATTATAAAATTAATTAATGAAACTTATATGTTATGAATTGGGTAAAATAGACATCATTTCTGAATTCAGAATATCAAATATAGCATAGGGTGAATTTTTGGTATTTTTCTGAAAATCTCCAATTTTTGATGAATAGTGAAACCACAAAGTGGTGGTTACAAAATTTGATTTTTCGTTTAAATGGTACTTTACCACTTCTGTGATTTTAATTTCAAAAATCCAATTTAAATTATTTTAATTTTTATGTAAAATTTGGTTCAATGGGATGAAAATAATTTTTGATGAAAAGTAACTTTAATGTTTTATTAATCGCGATTAAAGGTAATTAGTGTGATTTAAGGTAAAAATGATATTATAATAAAATGAAAATATATTGAAACTTGTCCTAACCCTATTGGATGAGTTATGGCCGACCAAGACAACCCATGGGCCGATTTTTGGTACCCCATGGAGCCACTTGGGTATGATAATGACATTTATGCCTTTTATTTAAAGTTAATGTAAAAAATGATACAAACATGAGATGTTTTACTAAAACAATTTTTACATGTTGTTATACAAGTCATAATTTTGACTATAAATAGTCATTAGAAATCTAAAAATATTCCCTACATCATAGTATTTTTTCTATATTTTTTATACATGAGATAAATTAAATTTTTATGACATCATGATGATGCAGCGATGACCTCGTTATTTAACGATTTAAAATAAAATGGAATGATAATGTTAAATATATAACCAAAACATGTCAAAAACCTATTGGATGGGTATATTTCGAACCCGTATCACCTTATCCTCTAAACACATCAATCCGGGACCTTTAAAATCCGAAACTCATTTTAAAATAAAGTAACCTTTTATACTTTTCCAAGAGTTCCCCTCCTCTCCTCTTATAAAAGGCCCCCACCTCTACCACCTTACCCACAACTATCAAGCCTTTGGTTCGGCCAAGATCTGATCATTTTGTCTCTAAAAATCCCTCTCCTCATCCTAGAATCCTAATATTAGTCAGGAAGCTCTTCAAGAAACCCTTTTGGTTCAAACCAAAGGGAGTTACCCAAATTTAAGGTAACGTCTTCACTTGTGCTATTTTGTTTTATTTTGCTTCTCCAACCCCCTAAACTCTTTTTATTCATTTATTTTGTAACAACTACAGTATCTTAAATATACTAGGATGTTGTTATAATAATTATTCGAGCTACACATACACACAACTTCATCTAATGGTTAAAGAACATACAGTTTCTGTGGATGGCGAATTTCTGTCTCATGAAACGATGATTGTTCAACACTCATATAACACCTTCAAAGGTGGACATTAAGATGTAACTGTGTTTATATTTGATATATAATATTTTTATGTTTTACTTAAGCTTCAGTATTTTTCATTTGTGGCATACCTTTATGGCTTCCATTATGGATATACGCGACATCTTCATTTTAGGAAGTGCGGACTACCGCCCCCTCAAAGTGATTTGATTCGTTAATGCCATATGTGGGATGTATAAAGGATGGATTTAAAGTTATTATATATGATTTTATACTGGAATTATAATATACCTTTATATCATTATTATTTTCTTTCCATTAAAGTATGAGATAGAAATGAAAGTAACATTCATGCGTACGTACGGCTTACCATCTCCATGAACGGTGCATTTCATTTCTTATCCTCAAATGTAATGTACTATTATAAGTACATATTATGGATATATATGATATATAATACATATAAATGATGAATATAAATCTGGAATTAAAAATATACACATCTCTCATTTATTTTTAATTCCATTAATATGACATAGAAATGAAAGAAGCGTTCATGCGTACGTACGACTTACCGTCTCCATGAACGGTGCATTTCATTTCTTACCTCTAAATGATTATTTAATAATATAAATACATGTATATTCTGGATATATATGATATACATGATATCCAAATCAGGAATGTCATTCTGGATATAAAGAACCTTTGACCACATGAACAACATGTAATTGTAAGAAGTCCACTTTTGACTTAAGAACCAAATATCGACAAAACAAACATTATTAACTTAAATGATTACATAATGTTTATAAAATGTCAATAATTGATATAATAGGAATAATAAAATTGAAAAAGTTTCTTAAGAAATTATAAATTAACTCAATTTTATTATTCAGGACATTAAAGAACGATCGAGTCAAGTCGGACCCGAGGTAAGGGATCCTACTCCTCTCTTTCTTTTTAAGTATGCTCTTTTATGTCATTCCTTTTAAAGATCATCTTCCTTGTTATTGGGATGTTATTTTATATTAATCTTACTGTATGTATTATTTTCATATTTTGAGAGACCTATTCTATCTCATCAATCCATTTTGGAAGTTTTGAGTGGTGCCGTTAGGCTGCCGAATTTTCGTAAGAGATCTAACCTCTCTTTTTTTAAGTACTCTCATCTATGTCACTTCCTTTAAGCTACGCTTTGTTATGATGGGGGATGTTATTTTCTATTACTCTTGCTGTAAATTTTATGCTAATATGATGAGATACTCTATTTATCTCATCAATCCATTTTTGGAAGTTTTTAGTGGCGTCGTTAGGCTGCCGAGTTTTCGTAAAATATTTTTCGTCTCACTTTTATTCCCGTGAGATTTATGCTACATTTTCCACAATTTCCTTTGAGTGGTGTATGTACTGCCCATTATTTTACTCATTGTGTAATATAAATTCATTTATGAGTATTTACATCAATGTTTTATTGTAATTCTTTCATGGGGTGTATGTTTCGAAAGATACCATGTCGGTAAGGGAACCTTTCACCCTCTTTTTTTAAAAAGACTTCTTTTGTTATGTCTTTTAATTCACATACTATTATATGGGGATATGTTCTTCTATATCTTTATTTATGTAAATTGTATGTCCAATTTATGATATCCCCTTTATCTCTCTCATCAACCCTTTTTGTAAAATTTTATGTGACGTCGTTAGGCTGTCGAATTTTACCAAGGGAACTTCTTAACCCAATTTCGATTTCTTTGGCTTCAACATGTAGTTATTGAATATGTCATCCATTGAATATGTGTCAATAACCTTTGATTCTTTTACAATTAATATCCACTTATATTGGGTGTATTTATATTTGTCACACAGAATTATGAGATTGATTTATCCTTAATTTAAGGATACCTTCTTTATAATGGATTTCATCTCATTTTACATTTCTTTTGAGACTTCATTATTGTCATGCACCAATTCACTCTTATATGGTGTGTATACTGTCCTTTGACATATTATATCATGAATCCCTTTATTCTCATGATATTATAAAGTTCGGATTAAATTTTATTCCGCTATTATTTGTATTCAAGAGTCTCTCATTTTGTTAAAAACTCTTTAACAAAAATATCGTTTTAAATGTTTTAAAGATTTATTATTCTAAATAATTATCTTCAATGTCCATGTTTTCAAAAAGGTTTTCAGTATTTATTTATATGGACATTAATGTTTTAAAATTATAATTCCAATAAAATCTTCAAAGTGGTATGGGGCACTTGGATTCAAAAATCTCTTTAAAATGATTTTTTAAAATGGATTGATTAATTCAATATCTTGGAATTACTTATTTTTATTGAAAATGAAATTTTGTTATTGAAATGATAATATTTTCAATATTTTATGTGTAATGATGGTACTTGGACATTTTGCGGGTGGTTACGTGATAAACCATATGACGGGTGGTGCCATGAATACCAGGACGGGTGGTTATGTTATAACCTCTAATGCATTGGGTATGGAAGTCGGTCGTATGGCTATTCCATTAAGTATGTATGGAAGTTGGCCGAATGTTTATTCCATTAAGTGATATTTGTGGAAGTCGAACTTATGGTTATTCCACTTAAGTATGTTTATGTCCCAAGTTACCGTTATATGTTATGTGTTCTTTATATGGGTTTTATGGTAATCTTTTGGTTACAGAAGGGTAAGTAATGAACTTTTACTCAGTGAAGAGTTTTTACTACTTTGAAAAGGTGAAAAGTATTAATTTGATAAAGTATACATGGTTTACTTGTTGTTTCGAAAAACTAACAGTTTTCATTCTTTGTGTATCCCTTACTAAGCTTTTTATGCTCATCCTAGGTTTTTGAAATGTTTTTCACAGGACTTAACATGGAATAGGGTCAAGGATGGGATCAAGGGAAAGTCATGCAACCTAAAACATGGAACTGGACATGTTTCTTTTTAAGAGTTATTATTTATGGAAACTTAGTAAAAGTTTATACTTTGTAATCTTTTGAGATGTAATAGTTATGTCCTAATTCTCTAAAACTCTAAACCTGAAATGATCTTTAATGTGAATTATTCATTTAATTCAATATTAAGTAAGGTTTAAGGTCGGGGCCTTATATTTGGTATCAGAGGTCGGTTTAGAAAACATTAGGGATTAGGAGTTTTTGTTAGACACATGATTAGTCCCTATATCTATTATTTCAGTTAAATCTTTGTTTTATAACTTTTTTTCAGGACAAGTAAAGTCGGTTACGAATGGAAGGAGAAGGATCTCAAACGACATTCCTATCTCTTCCTGATGACATGCTTGCAATAATTATTGCAAAGTCATGTTCGGATGATTGTGAAACTTTTTCTAGCATACAACTCACTTGCAAGAAGTTGTTTGAGATATCAAACACCTCCACTATACATCGTTATCATCGTGGATCATGGGTTGTTTTTAGACAAATACTATTTTCACAATATTCTCATATTTTCAAGAAAGGTAAATATTATCAAGGTATTTTCAAATATTTTACCTTATCACAAGAATTTGAAGCATATTATGATTTTAAAAATGGTGCTGAGGAAGGAGACCCTTGCACAACCTATTTATATTTGATTTTAAAAAACAGTCTCTCAGCACATACTTATGGTTTTTTAAAAGGACCAATAATAGAAAGTTTCAACTCAAATTATGTCCGACTATTTTATAGAAATCATGTTTTACCAGATGTTTTGGAATTATATGTCATACATGATTATTTTCCAAAACTATTTTTCTATGAACACCCATATGACCCATGTTGTACAAGGTGTATTTGGATGGAGGAAGAAAATGATTTTTAAGGATCTCTAAATCATTGTTGTAATGCATGGGACTTCTACCTACGTGAGCAAGATGACGATGAAACTGAGTGGACGCCATGATCAAGGTATGATGTTATTCATTTTGGGAATCGTTTTATTTTATCTTATGGTGGTGAAATAAGACTTCAACAATTAAGATGTTGAGAACGTAACAAATTTGGATGAATATGAGAGGTATAAGGAAACTATTAAGGTTAAAACATGTTAGTGTTATTTTTGGAGTTTTATAAAAAGGGCAACAGGCAGACCGTGTGACAACCCGTCGCGTCGGATAAAGCTGTTGGAATTGAACCCACAACCAAAGTGCGACTGGTATTTATCACCTACTACTGGACTACGTGAAGTCCCTGGTTAGTTTTAATGATTACTTTTAGTTAGATGATTTTATGAATTAATAGTAAGTTGATTTTCGGTTATCTATGGGAATTTATTAACCTATCATGGAGGATATGTGATTAGGTTAATTACTTTTCAATACGAGACATTAAGAGAAACTGATGTTGTTTGGAGATAAATGTTATTATTTATCATGGAAGACTATGTGACTAAATCCTTCAAATATTTGGGTTTCAATATTAGTTTGGTTTAATTTGAAGAATTTTATGGACAAATTGTTTATCGAATGGTCCTCGTTGAACGTTGGGTTTTGTTGGAAAAATTTTGGAGATTAAGAATATATTTTCTTTTTATAAAGGGTTATCCTTTTCTGGGTTATCTGATCTTGTAATTACCTTTTTAGTTTTGGTTTTGGTTAAAGTCTAAAGGCATGGGAAATATATATTTATCTTTTTTGTATTAGGTGGTTCTCTATAAGTTGATTATAGTACTCTTAATGTTAACAAGTCTTCCTAAATACACTTCATTTGGAGAAAATATGATTTTGATTAAGGAATCTAGTAAAAGTTGGAACTCTACGTGACAAGTAATTATGTTTCATTATGATTTAGTTAGGCTCAAAAATAAATTCCTCAATGAAGAGTAACTTAAAACAAAAATGTTGTCTGTTAACTTTTCGTACTGGGGAATTGAATACCGTTTAACCCATCACAAGTTTGTGATTTCTTATGGTTAACTTTCTCCAAGACATGTTTACTATCACTCTCCATTAGAACATGACCCTTTGTTTTTACCTCCATGTCCATGTTTTCCTACATGGAATCCTAGTATGGGTTAACTCGGGTGACCTCTGTACTTATCTTACTTTATTTTAAAGTAATTGTTTTACCGACTCTTGTTCCGATGTGGGACATTCAAGGATGTTTCCAAGCTCAATTTTAAAATTGCGAGGACACAATTCCCAAAAGGGGGAAGGATGTAACACCCCAGGTAAATAAATAATATGGAATATTTATATACATCCATATTTGTGAATAAAATATTAATATTACTTTATAGGGGAGGTTATGCTCGATGGCATACCCAATACGCAACAACGAGTTTCATGGGAATCTTATGTTGCACTCTAATAATAAAATAATATTATTTTAAATGGTAGTTAATGCCTAGCAGTTGTAATAGAGGGAATACACAGAACTAACTACAAAATTATTATATATGTTTGCCAAATATTTTTACTCTTTACAATAAATTTTAGAGTATTAAAAATGCGAATGAATCCAATTTTATGTGTAGACATTCTAATATTCTTTAAAAGGTCGATTAAACGCCTTTTGAAGGCGAACCTATTTTAAATCCACTTTTGACAATTTTACATGTTATATTTGACAAAATAAAATTCATATTTATAAATGGGACAAAAAAATTTACTTTGATTAAATTTTTGGTATTTTTCCGAAACAGTTCAATTTTTAATGAATAGTGAAAAATGTTGTATTTTAATTCAAAACCTCTTTTTAATCTAATTTATTTATATTATTAGATTATCTTTTGAATTTGTTTTAAAGTTTAATTAGAATATATTTTTACCATTTAATTCAATTGTGGTCATAGGAATTAATTTCACATTGAAATTGGACTTAAACCAGTGTCAATCTTTTGATACTTATTGTTTCATAAAAACACGCTATTGGCTCTAACTGCGGGAATTAATTATAAAATTAATTAATGAAACTTCTATGTTTTTAATTTGGTAAAATAGACATAATTTTTGAATTTGGATTATCAAATATATCTTAGGGTGAATTTTTGGTATTTTTCTGAAAATCTCCAATTTTTGATGAATAGTGAAACCACAAAGTGGTGGTTACAAAATTTGATTTTTCGTTTAAATGGGACTTTACGACTTCTCTGATTTGAATTTAAAAAATACTATTTAAATGATTTTAATTGTTAAGTAAAATTTGGTTCAATGGGATGAAAATAATTTTTGATGAAAAGTAACTTTTAAGTTTTATTAATCGCGATTAAAGGTAATTAGTGTGATTTAAGGAAAAATGATATTATAATAAAATGAAAATATATTTAAACTTGTCCTAACCCTATTGGATGAGTTATGGCCGACCAAGACAACCCATGGGACGATTTTTGGTACCCCATGGAGCCACTTGGGTATGATAATGACATTTATGCCTTTTATTTAGAGTTAAAGTAAAAATGAGACAAACATGAGATGTTATACTTAAACAATTTTAACATGTTGTTATACAAGTCAGAATTTTAACTATAAATATTCATTAGAAAACTAAAAAGATTTACTACATCATATTATTTGTTCTATATTTTTTATACATTAAATATATTAAATTATTTATGACATCATGATGATGCAGCGATGACCTCATTATTTGACGATTTAAGTAAAATGGAAAGATAATGTAAAATCTATGACCAACACATGTGAAAAACCTATTGGATGAGTATATTTCGAACCCTTATCACCTTATTCGTGAAACACATCATTTTGGGACCTTTAAAATCCGAAACGCATTTTAAAATAAAGTAACCTTTTATACTTTTCCAAGAGTGCCCCTCCTCTCCTCTTATAAAAGGCCCACACCTCTACCACCTTACCCACAACTCTCAAGCCTTTGGTTCGGCCAAGATCTGATCATTTTGTCTCTCCAAATCCCTATCATCATCCTAGAAGCCTTATCTTAGCCAGGAAGCTCTTTAAGAAACCATTTTGGTTCAAACCAAAGGGAGTTACCCAATTTTAAGGTAACGTCTTCACTTGTTCTCTTTTGTTTTATTTTTCTTCTCCAACCCCCTAAACTCTTTTTATTCATTTCTTTTGTAACAAATCCGGTATCTTCAATATAATAGGATGTTTTTATAATAAGTATTCGATATACACTTACACACACCTTCATCTAATGGTTAAATAACATACAGTTTCTGTGGATGACGAATTTCTGCCTCACGAAATGATGATTGTTCAACACTCATATAACACCTTCAAAGGTGGCCATTAAGATTTCACTATGTTTATATATGATATATATTATTTTTATGTTTTACTTAAGCTTCTGTATTTTTCATTTTTGTCATACCATTATGGCTTCCATTATGGGTATACACGATATCTTCATTTTAAGGAGTGCGGACTACCGCCCCCTCAAAGTGATTTGATTCGTTAATGCCATATGTGGGATGTATAAAGGATGGATTTAAATTTATTATATATGATGTTATACTGTAATTATAATATTCCTTTATATCATTATTGTTTTCTTTCCATTAAAGTATGAGATAGAAATGAAATTAGCGTTCATGCGTACGTACGGCTTACCGTCTCCATGAATGGTGCATTTCATTTCTTATCCTCAAATGTAATGTACTATTATAAGTACATATAATGGATATATATGATTTATGATACATCTAAAGGAATAATATAATTCTGTAATTAAAAATATACACATCTCTCATTTAGTTTTTATTCCATTAATATGGCATGGAAATGAAAGTAGCGTTCATGCGTACGTACGGCTTACCGTCTCCATGAACGGTGCATTTCATTTCTTAACTCTAAATGATTATGTAATGTTATAAATACATGTATATGCTGGATATATATGATATTTATGATATCCAAATCAGGAATGTCATTCTGGATATAAATAACCTTTGACCACATGAACAACATGTAATTGTAAGAAGTCCACTTTTGACTTAAGAACCAAATATCGACAAAACAAACATTATTAATGTAAATGAATACATAATGTTTATGACATGTCAATAATTGATATAAGAGGAATAATGAACTCAAAAAATGTTATTAAGAATGTAGAAATTAACTCAAGATTATTATTCAGGACGTTAAGGAACGATCGAGTCAAGTCGGACCCGAGGTAAGGGATCATACTCCTCTCTTTCTTTTTAAGTACGCTCTTTTATGTCATTCCTTTTAAAGATCATCTTCCTTGTTATTGGGATGTTATTTTATATTACTCTTACTTTAATTTTTATTTTCATATGATGATAGACCCTATTCTCTCTCATCAATCCATTTTGGAAGTTTTGAGTGGCGCTGTTAGGCTGCCGAATTTTCATAAGAGATCTAACCTCTCTTTTTTTAAGTACTCTCATTTATTTCACTTCCTTTAAGCTCCTCTTTGTTATGATGGGGGATGTTCTTTTCTATTCCTCTTGCTGTAAATTTTATTTTAATATGATTAGATACTCTATTTTATATCATCAATCCATTTTTGGAAGTTTTAAGTGGCATCGTTAGGCTGCTGAGTTTTTGTAAAGGATTTTTCATCTCACTTTTATTCCCGTGAGATTTATGCTACATTTGCCACAATTTCCTTTGAGTGGTGTGTGTACTGTCCATTATTTTACTCATTGTGTAATATACTTTCATTTACGAGTATTTACATCAATGTTGTATTGTCCTTCTTTAACGGGGAGTATGTTTCGAAAGATACCCATGTCGGTAAGGGAACCTTTCACCCTCTTTTTTTAAAAGACTTCTTTTGTTATATCTTTTAATTCACATACTATTATGTTGGGATATGTTATTATATATCCTTATTTATGTAAATTTTATGTCCAAGTTATGAGATCCCCTTTATCTCTCTCATCGACCCTTTTTGTAAAATTTTATGTGACGCCGTTAGGCTGTCGAATTTTACCAAGGGAACTTCTTAACCCAATTTCGATTTCTTTGGGTTCAACAAGTAGTTATTGAATATGTCATCCTTTGAATATGTGTGAATAACCATTGATTGTTTTACACTTAATATCAACTTATATTGGGTGTATTTATATTTGTCACACATAATTATGAGATTGATTTATCCTTAATTTAAGGATACCTTCTTTAAAATGGATTTCATCTCATTTTGCATTTCTTTTGAGACCTCATTGTCGTCATGCACCAATTCACTCTTATATGGTGTGTATACTGTCCTTTGACATATTATATCATGAATCCCTTTATTCTCATGATATTATAAAGTTCAGATTAAATGTTATTTCTCTATTATTTGTATTCAAGAGTCTCTCATTTTGTTAAAAACTCTTTAACAAAAATATCGTTTAAAATGATTTAAAGATTTATTATTCTAAATATTTATCTTTAATGTCCATGTTTTCAAAATGGTTTTCAGTATTTATTGAATCTTATTATACTCCTATATTAGAAATGGTCATTACCTCTATCTTGACACCATCCTGAGTATGGTAAGATAGTATTAGTTATACAATGATCTTTTTAAATATCGTTTTAGGTTGGGGAATTAAATAATTGTTAGTTTCACTTGAGGAGTTGTATGAGGTAATCTATATGTTGGGTGTGCATCACCATCCATTTGAGGGCGGTGATCATTTTTATAAGTTGAAATTACTCATTTTACATGGAAACCATTATCAAGATGTGGTAATGGGTGATATTATGTTTTTTCTATATTGGAACTCTATTCTAAGATTTTATGTCCACTTCTGTAATTCTGTTCGATAATAGAGGGAGGGTAGGGATTTTATATTGGAGTTCAATAGTTTGGAGAATATAGGAGTATTCCTATGGTGTGGAGCATCATATCGGTCATAGTTTAACATCTTCCATAATAGATGTATTATGAATGCATTGGGATAGGTTGTTTGAAGGTCAATATAACATAATTGTGTAGATGTTCAGGAAGATAGCATGGATGTGTTTGACCACCAAGGATTCTTTTGGATAAGATGCTTTACGGTGTGGAGGATATAACATTTCATTTATTTCATGAATATAAAATTCAACAGAAGTTATATTTTTTACTTCATGACACTTATGAGAGGTAAAATGTTCATTTTCCCTCAAATATGATCTTGGATATCTTTTTGGACCACTACTCTAGTCCCATACTACAGTTTTTTCCTAGTAAAAGTGTCTGGTGGAAATATAATTCATTTGAATATTCATGGAATAATTAATATTTAAAATTTAATTAATTAAATATTAATTTAAACAAACATGTTTCTTAAAATATATGTTTTGAATGGAGAATCATATTGAGATTATATCTCCACCATTGATTCCATAATGGGGATTTTTTATTAGATTATGTATAATCTCATGTTGGGAACTAAGGTCGCGTTCGTGTCCGTTTTTCTTTTCTTTTTTTATTTTCTTTTTCGTTCTATCCTCATTTATCTCTTACACTCTCCTTTTATTCTTTTGCACTGGCCATATGGTAATAACATTCCACTATTAAGAGTAATAATTTAGTGGAGTAGATAAAGATAGAGAGGGGATGTGTCATCATGGATCTCTAGATGAACTGGATCGTCATGTCGTAGTTGTGGATCATGGAAACAGGCGCAACATTGACATATTATACCAAAAGATGTGTTTTTTTATTTCATTCAATAAATCACATAAATTTAATATTTTATAGTTTTAACTCCCGATTGTGACCTTTATATACCCATAGTGGGTTCATATATTTTTAACTAGGGGAAAATGGGGATTCTAGCTGATTGTAGGGGTTTCTCATTAAAAATTCTACATTATACATCGTGTTGCTATGGAACACATGATGTGTGATCCTCTTTTTTGGTGAGGATGAATCTTTTTGTTGTACATGAAATTTTTAGGGAATATAATTTTTTTTTCCATACTTGGAAAAATATTCAAGTACATGTCTAGACTGCCCGTGCAGTGTCACTCCGCTATGCAGGGAACATGACAAGAACTCATGTCTATTAAACACCATGTAGAAGTAAACGACCAGGAAAACATACATGTCTTGTACATTTTAGGTACATAGGTAGGTACCCTATATAGGGTACATTACATTTACATGTTTTGTATGTAGTGTATGTGGGTTTACAAACCATGTTTGATAGAAGTACATGACAAGGTGGAGCTTTGAGTGTACACCTCATGTACTATGGTATGCATGTTGTGTGCTTCCCCCGTACTACCATTTTGAGTTTTTTCGTGTTTCAATTCCATGGATTCCTAATTGGATGTTTGATTAGTCAATTTGGAGTGTTTTTTCATGTATATCGTGATGGTGTAACCCTTGTGGTGTTTCAAGGATTTTTAAAAGGTGTTCTGGGGTGAGCAAGCATTAATCAAGAAGTGATTCCTCCAATAATTGATTTTAGTTGTCTCCTGAGGGTGATACATGGGAGGAGAGCCAATTTAGTGTCATATGAGTGGTTAGTGGACACTGAATGAGTTCTCAAAGAACCTAAGTAGACGCACCTCAGAATAGCCAATCGTTATCGAGACTAAGGTGTGACCTGATAAGAAATTTTGGTAGTGTGTTTAGACTAATGTTGAGTTAGAAGTTTATTTGAAATGGTCCATGATCCATCTCCCTCCATCGATGCTTATGTAGGTTTTTTTAATAATTACCCTCTATGATAGGTTCCAATATGGAATAGAAATCCATGAGATGGTAGAGATAGGGTTTAGAGGTTGTTTTATCCAAATATCTTACTCTTTCAAAGTATCATCTGTAGGATTCTTCTGCTTATTATTTACTAGTATCCCATATAGGACAATTACACTCTCTTATTCTTTATGAGGATACCATGTTGGATTCTACCATTCTATTAATATTTTTGGTGATCCTAGGTAGGACGCCAAAAATAATATACTATTCTGAGGATCCCAAGAGTTATTCCTTTTCTTACATATTGACTCAGAGAATCCCAATAGAGATTCCATTTCTTATGTGTGGGTCATGATAATCCCAGAAAGGATGCCTCTACTATGATTGATTTAAGGGTCCCTGTGGGTCCCTGGTGTTTGACCAACCTTGAGCCAGTGAATTATGGGTTTGTTTATTTTAGGTAGTGAGTGCCACCATTGAACCAATACTGAACTTGTGGGATTTAGGGGTTGTATTAGTACTGATTGGTCTAGTCATTCAACCACCCTACCAATTTTTTTTCAAGATTTCACTTGATTAATATTTATATAGCTATGACTTCTAGAGGTTCTTCCTAGTTCTCAACCTATGTGGGAAAGATATGATGTGTTGCCATGATGTCAACTCCCAGAGGTAATTCTTAGGATGTAGCTTCTGTTCATTTTTATTTAACATATTTAATGGGACACCATGGAATAAATCATGGGATTTAGATTTTGATCCTTACTGATTCAATGTAATTAGAAATAGAATTCCTAACACTAGGAGAAAACAGTCCATTTGCGATGGGCAATTTGTGATGGACCAGTATCTCGTTGCAAATAGTCCTTCAGAAATTTTTTTTGGCAGTGGGAGAACCAGCCCGTCACAAAAATTACGTTATTTGCGATGAGTCGATGTTTCCCATTGTAAAAGCTTTGGCACTCACTGTGCGCCAAAACACATGAAAGTGTATTTGCGATGAGCCATTATAGCCCGTCGCAAATACCTTGCATCGTTTTAATTATTTGCGATATGATATATATCCCATCCCAAATACTATGTCTGAAGGTGGTCTTTTGCGACTAGCCCCATCACAAAAAACATTCTAACCAAAGGGTATTTGCGACGGGCCCCCTCACAAATGTTACTATTTGTGTTGGGACTACCACCATAAATAATCTAACCTATATGTAACCCACCCGTATTTTCATTCATTCCATTAAATTCTCTACTCCTCCGTCTCTAAAGTGGAAAAATTTCTCTCAATATTTTTCATAGCTTAAAATTTTAATTCGGGGCATTATTCACAGGTTAGATCCTTCCAAAGCATTAGTTTTAAGATATTAATCTATTTCTTTTATTTTTTTTACTTAACTCATTTTATTTTATTTTAATTATAATTATTACTAATTAATTCTATTTAAATTAAATTAGAATTAAATAGTTATGTTCATCATAGATTATGTTTATTTTTACAAATAATTATTTGTGAATAGTTTGAATTAGTATCAATTAATAGTTATTATATTAATTAGTAATAATTATTATTAAATTCTAATAATTAGTAATAAATAGTAACAATTAGTTGTAATCTATAAGAATTTGTATTAAATTGTAATAAATAGTATTACATTTTAATAAGTAGTATTAAATTTTAATAAATTGCAATAAATTGCAATAAATTGTAATAAATGGAAATAATTAGTAATTAATTGTAATAATTAGTAATAAATAACTAAAAATAGAAATAATTTGTAAGAATTAGTAATAAATTGCAACAATTAGTAATAAATTGCAAGAATTACTAATAAATTGCAACAATTAGAATTAAAATTCAATAATTTGTAATAAATTACAACAATTAGTACTAAAATCAAATAATTAGTAATAATTTATGATAATTTGTAATAAATTGAAATAGGTATTAATAATTATTAATAAATTATAATAAATTATAATAAATTATAATAAGTTGTAGAAAATTATAATAATTTGTAATAAATTATATTAATTAGTAATAAATTATAATAATTTGTAAATAATTTTGATAATTAGTAAAAAAAATTAAAAATTAGAAATAAATTAAATAAAATAGAATAAACTAGTATTAAATTGTAAAAATTAGTAATAAATTGTAATAATTATTAATAAATTGTAATAATTAGTAATAAATTTTAATAATTATTGATGTTTAGTAATACCGACTAATAAATAGCAATAATTAGTAATAAATTTTAATATTTAGTTATAAATTTTAATAATAAGTAATAATCCGTAGTTGGCGTTTGGCTTAGTGGTAAGCACCCCTTAATTCAAAATAAAAAATGGGGGTTCAAAACCCATGGGGCGCAGGTACTGTAGCAACGGCGGGCACTATACCGGCGGCAGGGCACTGTAGCAGCGACAGAGTAATGTAGCAGCGTTACTGTGCTATACTATAGCAGCGCAGGGTACTGTAGCAGTACTATTCACAGAATGGGCTTTGAGCCAAAAATATGGGCCTACGTGCCATGTAATGGGCTAAATGCCTACTGGGCCTTCGGGCTATGTAATGTGTCTCCCTCTACCCAGTTAAAGATGTCTTTGCTTTGCTTTATTAATAAATGAGGCTTCGGCCCCAACCTTTAAAAAAAGTAATTATTTTTAATAATTTGTAATAAATTGTAATAATTAGTAATAAATTGTAACAATTATTATTAAATTTCAATAATTTGTAATAAATTGCAGTAATTAGTCATAAATTGCAATAATTAGTAATAAATTTCAACTGGTAACAAATTGTAACAATTAATAATTTTTAGTAACAAATTGCAAAAATTAGTAAATAAATTGTAATAATTAGTAATAATTTATAATAAATTATAATAACTAGAAGTAAATTGTAATAATTAGTAATAAATTGTAATAATTATTAATAATTATTATCAAATTGTAATAATTAGTTTTAAATAGTAATAATTGTTAATAAATTATAATAATTGGTAATAAATTGAAATTATTAGTAATAAATTGCAATAATTAGTAATAAATTTTAACAATTAGTAATAAATTGAATCAGTTAGAAATAAATTGCAACATATAGTAATAAATTGCATCAAATAGTAATAATTAGCAGAAAATTATAAAAATTAGTAATAAATTGTAATAATTTGTAATGAATTGTAATAATTAGTAATAAATTTGAATAATGAGTAGTAAAATGAAAAAATTAGTAATAAACTGTATAAATTAGTAAAAATTAGTAATAAATTGTAATAAATTGTAAAAATTAGTAAAATAATTTAATAATTAGTAATAAATTCTAATAAATTGTACCAATTTGGAACAATTAGTAATAAATTTCAACAATTAGTAATAATTAGTAAAAAATTTAATTAAATGGTAAAAAAGTTTAATATTTAGTAATATTTAGTAATAATTAGTAATAATTAGTAATACTTTGTAATAATTTGTAATAATTAG
The DNA here is from genome assembly GCA_963277665.1 of Viscum album. Lineage (NCBI taxonomy): Eukaryota > Viridiplantae > Streptophyta > Magnoliopsida > Santalales > Viscaceae > Viscum > Viscum album. The sequence goes on from OY728164.1 coordinate 1,073,769,714, forward strand.
AAATAATTAGTAATAATTAGTAATAATTTTTAATAATTAGTACTAAGTACTAATAATTAGAAATAAATTATAATAATTAGTAATAATTAGTAATAATTAGCAATAATTAGTAATAAATTCACATAATTTGAAAAAATAAATAAATAAATAATAATAATGTGTATTAATTAGTAACAAATTGAAATAATTAGAAATAAATTGCAATAAGTAGTAATAAATTGCAATAATTTGTAATAAATATAAATAATTTGTAATAAATTGAAATAATTAGCAATAAATTATAATTATTATTAATTAATTGGTACAATTAGAAATAATTAAAAATAACTTCTATTAATTAGTAATAAAATAGTAATAATTTGAAATAAATTACAACAATCAGTAATAAAATATAATAATTAGTAATAATTTGTCAAAATTAGTAATAAATCAGTAATAAATTCTAATAATTTTTAATTAATTACAATAATAATTAATAAATTATAATAATTAATAATAAATAGTTTCAATTAGTAATAATTAGAAATTAATTTTAATAATTAGTAATAAATGTTATTAAATAGTATTAAATTTTAATAATTTGCAATAAATTGTAATAATTAATTACAAATTCTAACAATTGTTATTAAATTTTTGTAATTTGTAATAACTTGTAATAATTATTAATATGTTTTAATAAATTAGTAAATAAAATTCAATAATTAGCAATAAATTGCAATAACTAGTAATAAATTTTTAACAATTAGTAATATTTTGTAATAATTATATATAATTTTTAATAATTAGTAATAATTAGTAATGAATTAAAATAATAATTCTTAAATTCTAATAATTTACAATAACTAACAATAATTAGAATGAAATTGTAATAAATTATAATAAATTGGCACATTTTTAGCAGATTGGCAGCTCCCTTTTGCCCAATGACATATCTCCTTGCATTTGTCTCCCACTAAAATTACTATGAAAGATATATCCTCATATATGGATATCTATTTTCATATGCAAGATAATGGAGAGTAGAATGGAGAGGGCTTTTTTCTCCCCATTCTCATGTATATGAAAATAGATATGCATACGTCAAAGTAGATTTTTCATACTAGTTTTGGTTCGAGAAAATTACAAGGAGATGATCTATTATTGAAAAGTGACCCTTTTTTCAAAGGACTCATTTCCTCTATCTTCGACTAAAATCACAATGAAAAATCTACTCAGACATAGGGATATCCATTTCTCTATGCAAAAAGATGAAGAGTATGAAAGACTCACCATGTTTCTCTCCATATTCATGAATATATAAAAGGATATTCATACATATGAATAAATTTTTCATTTTGATTTCTGTTAGAGACAATGGAGAGGAGTCACCAGGAAAAAGAGATACAGCGAATTCTCTAGAAATTGTGTCCCCAGAAATTAACAAATTATTATTAAAAATTAATTTTATTTAATATTAATTAGTGTTAATTAGTATAAATTATTATAAGTAAGTTTATATTTTAATAAAAGTTTTAAAAAACTATAAATAAGTATGAAATAATAGAAATTAATATATTTTCATATAAAATGAAATTTAATTGTCTTTTCCTTTTTGGATAGAATTTTTCTTATATAAAATTATAAAAAACTAAATATTTTATATTTTTAAGAGAAATATGGAACACAAAAGGTGACAAAAATCATTATTAGATGACCACTCCTAGATAAATCAGTTCATGAATTTAAATAGTTCTCGTTTAAATTCTGTATATATTGAGGGTGTTAATTCTTTCTTATCATTTGCATTAGAAAAACTAGAATTTTTTCAGAAGGTAAAATAAAGTTTCCTTGTAAAAAAATGTTCTTTGAGGACATTTGACACATTTTAAAATGTGGGGGTCATTTATTTCATTTTATATTTCAACTGGATTATGTTTGTTGGTATGAGTATTTTGAACAGAATTTGACCAAATATACTAATAATTTGGTTATGGATCCAACACAATTTTAGAATTTATTATATGATGTGGAAGGTCCATATTTTCAATAAGATAATACATAGTATTATATTAATTTGAATGTTGAGTTGGAATCATCCCATTTTTATGATTTTTTGAGGTCAACTGAGGATACCTTATGTACTAGTTCTAAGATAAGTAAATTTAATGCAGTTGATAACTTTATAACTATTAAATCAGATAATGGAATGTCAAATAGCTATTTTTATTGGATATTATATTTGATAAAAACACAATTAACTAAAGGATATGTGTTTCCTACAAATTTATATGAAATAAAGAGGCGGGTTAGTAATCCGGGTATGAGTTATTATAAGATTCATAAATTTTCAAATTATTGAATCTTATATTATGGTGAAAATGAGTCATTTCATAGTTATCCCTAATGTGGACAATCGAGGTATAAAGAGTCTCACCAATGGAGTCATAGATAGATTCCTGTAAACGAATTTGAGATATTTCCCACTTACACCCAGATTGTAGCATTTATTTATGTCTTGGACCACAACGACATTGTTGTAATTGCACAAAGCCAATATTCCAACTGGTAAAAATGTAAACCATCCCACTTATGGATATTAATTGAAAAATTTTGACCATGATCATGCATCGTTTTCTTTATAATCTCAAAATGCATTGTTGGTTCTTTCTACAAATGATTTATAACCATTTGGATCGTACGGTAGTTAGTATTGATGTTGTCCTATCTTTTTAACCCTGTACAGTTTTCCTCATTTGATGTTGATATGGGAACCATATATCTTTTGGAAATAATTAATTATAGTTCATATGAAATAGAATATTGATGTTTAGTTGAAACCATTGATTGATGAGTTAAATTCATTATGGACTAATGGTGTTAGTACATTTGATGTTGCTATTAAACACAATTTCTTATTGAAAGATGCATTGATGTGTACAATTAGTGACTTACCATCATATGGAATGTCATTTACCTAGATTACACATGGTCCAAAATCATATCTATACTGTATGAGAGACCAAAAAACATTTATGATCATCAATAGGAGAAAAAATTGTTTTTTCGACTATAATCATTGATTCGTTCCAAATGATCATCCTTTTTGGAGGAACAAAAATTATTTCAGGAAAAAGTAAAATAGAAATATTTGGACCTACAACAATGATATCAAATAATGAGTTAAAATCAATTGTCTCTTCATTACCTCCCATTAAATATGGACTAACAATAAATAAGAAAAATATTCATGGCTCTGGAAAAGAACACAATTTTATATAATAGAGCATTATTTCAGATCTAACATATTGGTATGATTTGTTGGTCTATCACATGTTTTATTTCATTCATATTATGAAGAATTTTTTTTATAATTTATTTCACGTATTTTTGGATACACTAGGTAAGACCAAAGATAATATGAAAGATAATTAGATCTTACCCATATTTGGAGACGAAAAAAACATGAACTATTTAAAAATGTCAAATCACATAAGTTAATAAAATAAAAAGTAGAATATACACTATCCAAATAGAGTCAATAATTATTTTGTCAGTGGATTACATATTTGAAACATCTAGATGGTTATGATTCCTATTTGGGAAGATGTGTCTAAAAATTTAATATTATTAGATTAAAATATCATGACTGTCATGTTATAATAGAAATAATTATTCTTATTTTATTAAGTGGTATGATGAATTGATTTATTTGAGATGTGATAACAAATATATCATATTTTTTTGAGACATTTGTGCGGTGATAAGTGACTATGATGCATTAAGAAGACTGTAAGAAAATGTACCATTAATTTTATGTAATCAGGAAACAAACTTCTCATTGTCTTTACATGACTCAATGGATCAATTTTTATTACATTTTATACATGATGAAAAATGTGGATGTCCTATATAGTTCTTATGGATGTATCCATTTGTGATATTCATTAAAAAAATTAAGAAAAAAGTATGTAACAAAGCATCCATTGAAGGATCAATTGGAGAAACATATTTTCAAGAAGAATTTTTGTTTTTCTACTCTCACTACATTCAATATGAATATTCCTCAAAACAAAACTATAGATAACCTAGACTTTTATATACATCATTACATTATTTTATGCATAATTAAACATCAAATTACAATCCAAGGATCATAAAGTCCAGTGACTTGTAAGACTAGGTCCAAAATCAAAAATTACATAAAACAAATTTTTATTTAATCTATATAATGATGTATTATCTTCCATTGTGCTCATAAATTTTCATAGGATAACTTGGGGATAATATGAACAAATTGATGAGAAAAACTCCTGGTATGGGAAATAACATAGTAATAAAGCTTTAGCTGATGGGTTAGAAAGCATGGAATAATGATATAAAGAGGCATGGAACATGTGAAAACATAACATATAAACATGAGATAATATAAACATTAAGTCATAATAATGTGGAAGAAACATAAAACATGACATTATTATTATTCAATTCTGGATTCACATATAGGAGCACAAGTGATGGTTATCCACCAAGACCGTTTCACAAGGTAGCATGAGGCAAGGCTAACAACCAAGACTGTTGCACATAACTTCTGATGAGACTAAATTTTACAAAATTCATTGGAGATATATCTTGGTGAAGCCATATTAACATTATCATTAATATTCTTTCCAAATAAATAATCATACATAATCAACCATACATAAACATAAGGGTACCCATGGAATGAAATGAGCATCATAATCAAGCTATAAACCATAATTAAATGGATATATCATACAAGTGTCCAAGAAAAAGAGGAATTAGAACAAGTATGAACATTTATAAGGTATAATATAAATATATCATAACAATTGATTCCAAATTTATGTGATAACATGTAAATTTTTTTATGAAACATTAAAATTAATGTATTTTAGTGCAGTCTAATGAAAATATCAAATATTATTTAAAATGGAAAATGGAATAATATCTTATATTAAAAATTATGTTCAACCTAGAATTTTTTCATGATACAATATTGATCTTATAAATATAATGTTTTCTAAAAAATATATAGTATAGTGTTCATTAAATTGGGTAAGAATTGAGTAATTTCCCTTAAAACAGGTTTGTATATCAGGAGGTATTGGGGTGGGAATAATTTAAAAACATGTATATCCCTAAAATATAATGAGCTATGGATCTTGAAACATGAGTATGGAGAATATAAAAGATAATTATTTGTTTTACATAAAATTAAAAGATAACTTCATTTTGATAAAAATAAAGATAGAGAAACCCGAAGGAATGTAGAAGGTTCAGGTAGAATCCCTTATAAAATATCAGCACGGTACTAGGTGTACATTGGAGGACATAATGATCGAGAATGTGGTTTATGTTATTTTAAAAATCATGAGAGTATTATGGGGGAGGTGAAAAATTATACCCCATATTTATTAACTACACATAAAAGGACATAACAATGAGGATATTCTTGAATATATGTGAGAGAGGATCCCTTACCTTAAGTCTGATAGTATTCATTGCTTGATCGTAATTATATGAATAATAAAATTATGTTCATTATTTAATTATTATAACCTTATTATGTTCATATGTGTCCTTCATGATGAGTTAAGAGGTTCAATTTCATTGGTAGGGAGTGTTTGCTTCCTTGGTTTTAATGATCAGTACACTTTTATTCATGTTCAGATAAATATGTATGATGAGAATAGTGGTATAGAATTGGAGTTTTATGAAATTATTAAACATATATAATATTAAATGGTTATAAAATTAATTTGGTTATTTTGGGTGAAGGTGAATCATTATATAAAACATTAATGATAAACACCTAGATTAATTTGGCGATTTTTCTCATAATTATTTTTTTGTATTATTATTTTACATCATGTGTGAAAAAGGATTACAAAAAATCACATAAGATAAAATGAATATTTAATAGTATTTTTTAATAATAATTTTTTTCCATAACCATAATTGATGATGTAAATACTATTTTATAACTCGTCATCCTTGAATGTCATAAATTGACCCATCTCTGACTGTGTTTTCATTTCTTTCGTATAAAAGAACGGGAAAGGTGATATGATAATGAATTATCCCATTAGAATAACAAAATTACATTACATTTCTAGTATTTTATTTTTCATACTATTTTTATGAGTATAGGTGAGGAATGAAAAGATAAAAATGGAACACGAAAAGAAAATGAATGAAAAGAAAATAAGAATTTACCTCTTCATTTAATCTTCAATGAGAGGCTCGTAAGGGGAGCGGATTTGATCTTTTGAGGAGACCAAGGGTTTCTGGACATGGAGGAGGATCTTGGGGAGAGATTTTGGTAGAATCTATGGAAAGCACAAGGCTTTATAAGAGTTAAGAGAAGAGGGGATGGGTGGCTGGCTTTTATATTGGAGGATAGGAGGGGTTTCTTAATATATTAATCATTAATTTCTTATTTCTCTACATGATAAGAAATAGTGATTATTAAATGACAAAAAATAGTAATAATGGAATGTGATTTTGAACCACTGGTTCTTACATCAGCATAAAATCACCCATAACTCATAAATTACTGTATTTATCATATTTTGTATATTATCGTATTTCACTATTCATCAAAAATTCATGTATTTTAGAAAATACCAAAAATAAACCCTAAAAATTATTCAACGTTTAGAATCCAAAAAAGAAATCCATTTTTAAAATATAATTTTCTAATTATGACTAGATTATTTTTTTAATTAAAATCATACGTTACTGAAAAATACATATTTCAAAACAATAAATGATTTTATAATGATTCAAGAACATACAAAAGGTACTATAAAATTATCTTAAAACTAGAAGACGTAAAATTGAAATTTTTTTATCACATTTTAGGAAGATATATTTTTTATTTTAATTAATTAATTGTAATTAATTAGTTTTGACATACAAAAATATCAATATTGTTAATATAGTCATATTGGCAGTTATAGGATGCCTAATGTTTATTTATATATTCCAGGGTGATGGTACTATTATTTTGAATGATTTATGATTTATAAGGGTCAAATTACTATTCATAAGAGTAGGTTACAATTCCAAAAAAAATTAATTTGGTTCCATTGGACTCCAAACATCTTACTGATTGCAATGGTTTTTGTCATATTTTTGAAATTCATATAATAGAAGTGACAATATTATGTTTAAACATCACATAGTACATAGTATTTCATTATCTTTTGATTTCATGTGATTATATGAAATAATCATAAGAAGAGAATTTACATTGATAAAAAATTGGGTCATTAAAACAGTTTTATGGGACATAACAATGTAAATGTTGACGATGAAATGGGAAATAAATTATCAGTTTTTAATCAGGCAGAACATGGCTTTGGTGGAGTTCATGAATGTTAGATTTCAAATGATGAAGATCATAGAGCTCATATATATGTTCTCGTCAACTATGAAGAAATTACAACATTTGTACAGTGAGTTCTCCAATCACCTATTCTATAATATTTGTAACAGTATATTAATCATATTTAATTGGTATATTATATGATAATCATATAAATAAACAACTTTCAAAAATTACAGCAGCTACTCTTAAAGAACGTTGGAAAAAAAAATTTCCTACTTGTTTCCCAAACTGGTAACCTATATTATTTTTGGTTTAACATATACAATCTTTTTTTAGCTGTTATATAGATAATTTTTATATAAATGTTATGTTATATTAACATACTTATAAAATAGATAATTGATTTTGTGCATTGAGGAACCCACCATAAAAATGGTTAAATCTTATAATACATATGTGGTGGATGGTTGTTGTTTTCATACATGTGCATATGGTGAATCAAAAAAAAAGAATAGTGGTGTGTGCTTGAGGTGATATCATCATAGGGAAACTGATGTTGACTATTATGGCTTGCTGGAAAAAATTATTGATCTGTGTTATCTAGAATAACATTACATAATGATGTTTAAATGTTCGTGGTTAGATACTGAGGGAGGATTTCATGTTCATCCGACCCATGGAATAATTGGTATAAAATATAAAATTATTCTTTTAATAAATGACCCATTTTTGTTGACTCATTAGACACATCAAATTTATTTTTCAAAATATTGTGCTACGTATATAGAGTTGAGTGATCGGTTAAGAAAAATAAAAATTAAATATCAGGTTAATCAATTTACTCAAAGAGAATGTTGTTTTGTTAAATTGAAAGTAATTGATAATTTTCAAGACACATCACCAATTTCATTTTTTTTCATGAAGAGATACAAATATCGATGATGACACCCCACAGTTAAAGGAAAATGGTAATGATGATGCTAATGATGTTAAAATTGAATTTTAAATGACTAGAGATGATGAAACTAAAACTCATATTGAAATTGATGATACTGAGGTGGAATATGAAGACATTGACTTTGCCAGATATGAAGATGAGGATGAATATGGACCTTAAAAGTGTTAAATGTTGGTTATAATCATATAGAATATATCTATATATAAAATAGTTGGTTTCTACTATTTTCTGACAACAAACATTGCGTGTTTCAGATGGAGGAGGATCTGTTTCATTTGTTAGGGGGAGCTAATCTACCTTTAGATGAGTAGGATGTAGCGTCATCTAACCCTCAGACTACTAAAGGTTTAGGGGGGGACTCAGAGGGGTGTGGTCTTGTGTGTTTGATGATTCTTGAAAGGATCCCTGAGTGACATCAACATCTTGGATTTGATCCAGGCATGTAGAGGTAATTTTAGCTATTTATTTTAGTTATTTTTCAATAATTTATTTATATACTAATTGTTTGAATATTTTTTCTTTTTTCACAGCTTTACGAATATAGGTTCTAGACAGGGGAGCGCTATGTTACACAATTATTTTTCTAAAGCATGGGTCTCATGATATAATATTCTAATTGATGCGCAACACTGCATGTTCAATCATTGGTAGGTACCTAAATAAATAATATTTATTTTGAAATTAATTTAATTACTAACATAATATTATAAATTATTCGGGGGTTTATGGTATCCCATAGATTATATCATGTATGAATCAATCTGGAAGGCATGGAAGGGAACTACGCATCAGTATTGCAGTATGTTTTTTCAAAATTTGAGAAGGAAAGAAATGGAAAAGGCAGGTGTGACAAAGTTTTATTAGTCTTTTCATGCTCACCGACCTGATTACATTTCATCTCAGTTTTGGGATGTATTATGTTCACACTGGTTGGGTGGTTGTATTTAGAAGATATCATCGGTTTGTAGACAAAATGACGGGAGACGTGAGGTGATGTATCGAGATGGTAGTCATACATCTAGTACATATAGAGATCATATTATATGTACATTTTTTAATTATTTTATAAAACATAAAATGTAAAAAAATTTATTTTTTTAATCATATAATCACTAGAACAACATGATATTTTGGGGATTAATGTTTATAGTATGTTTTATAGTGATCCGTGCATTGGAGAGATTAAAGATTCTCTCCAAAGTAAAATTGTGTTTAGTATATTTTATATTTGAGTTTGAAATTAAACTGAAAATAATATTTTCACTATTTTATATTTAAATTTCAACAGAAGGAGTCACATGAGGCCATGAAATCTCAGAAATCTACTTAGAGTGAGGGTGAGACTGGTACTTAGACCAGTGCCCAATGAAATGGTGAAATATCATTGATGTAGGCGACCCAGTATGCCTTTGAGAAATGCCGAGTTATTGGTATCAAAAATTGATTGATGCATGTGGATTATAATTAATATAACACCCTGAGATTTTATGAGAAATATTTTTTATGTCTTATGTTATACGCAACACCAAAGGAATCTTTCACAGCACACAATACGGACTTGGCTTGCATTACACACAATCGCGACCTTCCATGATAGCGTGTGTAGTACGTTATACCGGGTTTCACTAAACAACGATATATTATTATGAACTAGCTTTTATTAATAGTATTAACTACATTTTTAATTTTATTATTCATCATACACATTTTCTAGAACATGGTAAGAGAACAAAATAAATTTTTCGGGTAAAATAAGTATTTTTAAAAAAATGCAGTTTTCCCCCTTTTGATGGCGCACCCACATTAAATCTAGTTTTTGAAATGTTTATAAGTTCAATTTGTCAAAATAAAATTCTTCTTTTGAATCATGGTATAAAAATTTACTTTGGATAAATTTTTGATATTTTCCTGATAACTTTCATATTTTAATGAATAGTAAAAACACGATATATTTTAATTAAAACCAACTTTTTTCATCATAATAACTTATGTGGTTGAATTATAATATTGAATGGTTTTAAATTATAAATACAATATATTTTTACCATTTAATATAGTGTATGTCATTAGCATTGATTTTACATTGAATTCTAGGTTAACTCAATTCAATCTTTTACAATGTTTTAATCAAAAACCCGTTTTCATTTGACAACAGGATTAATTTTAATTTAATTTCTACAAATTATGTGTATTGAATTTGAAATAATTGATTCCATATTTGGAATAATTGGGTCCAAATTATGTTAATAGGATACTTTTTATTTTTGGGCATTATGAATAGTAACTACGGTAAATTTTATTTACCATAGTTAAAGGTAAATCGGGTAATTAAGGGTAAATATAAGATTATAAAATTACCCTAACACCTGACAAAATCATATTAGATGAATAAAAGTCAACCCATATCACCTAAGGGACGTATTATATTTATTTGATAGAATTTTTTCCATGAAAATAATTTAATTATTATTAAAACGAAAGAATGTGACGACATGTCACTTTCATAAATCTTATAAGTATAATACTTTTAATTTAGTGATAAACTTAATGAAACATCAAACATGAATATTCTACAGAAATCTAATACAATTATCTACATCATAGGAATTTATTTAGAATTTTTAGGGATTAAATAATTATCATTAATTATGACACAATAGTGATGTTGAAATTATTTTATTAATTAAAATATCAAATAAATGGTTTTAAAAACATTAAAATAAATATTATATGAACTATTTAATGTTCTCAACTAATTTTCTAGATACATATGATATTTTATTAATATATTAAAGCTCTTATTTCGAACATATCTTCTGTATATATTTTATTTAAATTCAAATTAATGAATAGTGTCAAAATTGACAGTATTGTTATTTTATAAAAATAACATATTATGAAATTGTTTAAAAATCACAAAAATATTTAAAAATTATAAATTAAAATTTATGTGGTCGAGAATGTCATAAAGTGTCAAATTATGGAAAATTCACGACACATATGTAATTATTTATAATAATTTAATATTTAGAATATTATTACCACAAATAAAATTAAATTGATAAATAAGGGTAAATCAAGTTGATAATGTTTAAAATAAATTCCTAACATGTCTAAATTTTATTGGCTGAGGAGATTACAACCCTATATCATTTAAGCTTCGGATATGAGTCATTTTTGAAGTTTTTATGTGGGGTTGGGATTTAATATAAACTAATATTTCTTATATTTCCAAAGGTGCCCCTTTCCTCCATTATAAAAGGGCATCTCCTCCCTCTCCTCCACACACCTATTTGAGCCTTCAAGCTCGTCCATCCCCTACCCATTTCACTTCCCCACTTTCCTAAAAATATCCTAGAGTTCCTAGTCTTCTTCAAAGACCAATTTTAGTGCCCTAAAAGGAGGTCTCAAAGAGGCGCTTCAAAGAAGAGGTAATGTCCGTTACCGATTCTTTCAACTCTATTTCTTATTCTACTTATTCTTCTTTAGTTGTTTCACTATAAAATAATAACATCAGTATCACTCATATACTGATATGTTATTATAAGTATGAAACAACTCTATTTCACCATCTATCCATCCTACGGAAAACAAAATCACCGCACGTGCGTACGTACGGAATACCATCTCCACGCCGTGGTGTAATCTATTTTCCATCACCACCTTACTTGGATGGGTATAATAGTGAAAATAAATAACTATATATGATTATTGTAAATTGGTATTGATTTTTAAATAGTATACATACACTCCAATACAATTCCATGATCATGGGAACGATATCATCGCTCGTGCGTACGTACGGAATACCATCTCCACGATGTGATTCGATTCATTATACATGATCTTAATTGCATAATGATTATATAAATGAATTGAATGAATAAATATGACATATAGTACACTAATACCATTCTGTAAATGAGGTATCTATAACCTAAAGAGAAGATTAAGAATTTATTCGACAAAACACGCATTAGAACAAAAAGTAATAACCACCCGAATAACAAGTAGCAATGAAATATTACTAATTAGAAGCTAAGAGTATGACCATATATGATATCATAACAATGAGTATGATTCTGGAATAAGTCAATGTCATTATTTAAATCATTATACAGTAGGTTCAGACACTTACGAAGCAAATTGGACCTAAGGTAAGGGAAAATATCACAATCTCATTTTTATCAGAGATTGTTTATACTTTGGAATTTACTGGGGTGTATTTTATCATCCGCATCCATGTTACCTCAATATGTAATATTGGTTCCATCCACCTACAATTGTTTAAATCCAATTTTACCCTTCGGTGAGTTTTTAGTAAATGATATGAAAGGAATCTTTTGTCATTTTTCGTACGAGGTTCTTTTTGACTTTTCCGACAAAAGTACGAGAAGAATGTTTTTTTAACATATACGACATGAATGTATTATTAAAAATTTATTTCCAAGAAGCTTAATTTAAAAGTTATCATGTTTATTTCTAATAAACTTCTTTTAGTTTAAAAATGTATGACATTTTAAGAAAGGAAAAATGTTTTTGAAGTAGAAAGGATATTTTCCTCAAGAATGGAGTCCAAGTGTTTTATCAAAATTATTTTCCATCTAGGATAATATAGGGTTATGTTTCTATCCCTATTATTACATTTATTTGATTATTTTGGGATGGAAATATTTTTATTAATTCATTTATCTTATATGAATTGTTTTATGATGTCACGATGTTTAAGAATCCCATTTTTATTACATGGGTTATGCAATGATGTATGATTTATGATTTTGTGGAACACATAAGAATGGTATCATTAAGATATGGTTGGGACCTATATCTCCCTCCAATTCATTGGGTAAATATTTTATATCTCATGAGATAGACATGGCTGGAATGGCAGGTTAAACCGGTTCAGTGAAACGGGACTGAAACGAGGAGTGAACTCAGTTCGGAAATGGACTTTGTCCACTAAGATAGTCCTGGACATGAGTCTTGACTACTAAGAAATGATTCTCTATGATTATATGTGTATTCCACAAAGTTCCATATTTTATGTTATGATTATTGTGATTACGTTTCACTACCATGATTTATCCCATGTTATGAAATTATGATCTCTTTTGCAGGGTAAGATTTCCAAAATGTTATGTTCTTATTAATTTGATTTGATTGATATTTCTTTTGTTTACCCTTAATGAGTATTTGAGCTCACCCTTATGTATGTTTTATTTCCCTAGGACAGGAAGAAGGGTATTAAGACAGATATGCCAAAAGGGACTATAGATATGATGAAATAAATGGGAGACAGTGTAGATGCATTATGAACCAGTTGTTTATGTTTCCCAGTTTCTAAAGACACAATACCTATATAGTCCTTTCATGGTTTTTTTATATGTTGTAATAAGTGTACTTCAATTTTGATGTACTAACAATGTATGTAAATTATGGGTCATTATAGTTGGTATCAGAGGAAAGGTATAGTCAACCTTTGGAAACTAGGATGTTAAAGCCTTAGTAAGAATCCTAAGGATAAGTATAAGCATAGAACGCAATCTGAGTGTTTTAGAAATGACAATGAATAACCTAGGATAAGACCTTAAGTGTGAAATTTCATTCTTGATTATGTGGTTTTCCTATTATAATTAGTGTTTCTCACACTATTCTTCTTTGTTTTGGTCAATGGCTGGAACCCGAAGGAACCGTGTAAATGAGGAATGTGACGGGCAATGCAATGATTGTCCCCCTGAGCAACCAAACGTTATGGGAGATGTAATGAAAAATCTTATATCCATACTCACACAACTTTCTCAAGCTATGAATCATGCAGGACTTCCAAACGAGCAAAGGAAGGAGCGAAATTCTGTTGAATCCTTCATGAGGCAGCGTCCACCATCATTCAGCGGGTCTACTAATCCATTAGTTTCTAAACAATGGATCAGTACTACTGAAAAGATATTTTCAGTTCTTCAATGTTCTGAACATGATAAAGTCATCTTAGTAGTGTATCATTTGAAAGGTGATGCTGATCAATGGTGGAATCTTATCAAGAATACGAGGCCAAGAGATGAAATTGAGTCCATTGAATGGGACGAGTTCAAGAAATTATTTTTCAATAAGTACTTCCCTCGTATTCTCCGAAGAAAGATGGAGAAAGAGTTTCTTGAACTAAAGCAAAAGGATGATGAATCTGTTGGTACCTATGAAGAAAATTTTACAAGACTTGCAAGGTACGCTTCTAGTATTATTATCCAACCTGAGAGTAAGATCGATCAATTATTTAGTGGCTTAAAACCAAGTCTTCAAAGGGCGTTATCCATAAGGTACTTCAATAACTACGAGGAAATTGTTCGATGTGCTCTCAAGGTTTAAATGAAGATTGGTGTAACCCATCAGTCATATGGGTTTGATAAAAAGAGGAAAATGGAATTCAAAGGAAAATATAAAGACCGCACTGAAAAGAAGATGAGTTTTCCCTTATGCTCATAGTGTGGAAAGAAACATGGAGGCAATTGTCTTAAGGGGACAAGCAAATGTTATAAGTGTGGAAAAGAAGGTCATTGAGAAATTGAATGTTGAAATAATTGGAAGAAGATTTCTAATGATGCAAACAAAGGAAGGGATACACAGAATGAACCTACTACACTTCAATGATTCAAGTGCAGGGAGATGGGGCATTATACCAATCAATACCCAAATCCAAGGGTTGATGTTGATGATCGACATCAACAAACCCTTAAGGCCAAAGACAAAGGAATGTCACATGCAATTACTATAGCGACCCAGCCTTTTCCTTACATTACTATTACGTCATTTCAATGATAAAAAACATAATAGTATTACACATGGAGGATCCAGAGGTTTAGTGTCTTGGGAAAACTAGGACCACACATAACAAGTACAACATCAACCATAAACATTTATTTAATTTCTTCTTCGCTAGCTTCTTAGTGGCACTTGTCCTCTCCTTAGTACATGTATCCACCTGAGGATATAAATTAAAATAGGTGGGCTAAAAGCTCAGTAAGAGGATAGATAATATCAATATAGCATGCGGTGAGCATAATCATGACATAGGAAGAAGATCATGAACATGAGAGGAGCATAAATAATAAACTTGAAATGTGGCAATGCATAAAAATGAAACATCATGTCTTAGTGGTTAACTACCACACATACTTGTGAACAAATCTAGCATCATGTTCACACATCATTTCACATTTACTCATGAGATTCATCAATTTACCCAATGAATTGGAGCGCTCTATAATTCTGGGCGCACCCGTCACATTTAAACATTCATATTGCGCTATATAATTCTGGGCGCACCCGTCACATCATAACATTATCATTATCATGATTGCCACATACAACACATATCAGACATGTACATAAATAACCCATGGAAATGAATGGGTTTCATCTCATAATAACACATTCATAAGCTTTGGGTTCCCAAAATAAAGAGGGAACAACATACTTGATACAAGAACCATCAACCTTGAATCAGAGTTAAATGTGAGATCTTGAAAGAAGTGTTCTTTTGGAAAACATTTTGTTGGACATAAAAACCAGTGACAAACATTTATATCCCATAAAAGTAAAGGAAATGATGAAAAAATGATCTTTGAGGAGTAACCATATAAAAACGGAGTGAAAGAGGGAGAACCCGAAGGATGAAAATATGGTTCGAGATTTCCCCTTACCTTGTACTCGAATGCCTCCATCTCATTAATGTCCTGTATAATGACATTATATAAATTAATTAGAAATTACAGAACCATTTATACATTAATAGGGTTCATTCTGGTTTCATTATTTCATATTATGTTCTTTTGGATGACTTATAGATTTTAAAAACATTGATCGGGGATGTTCGTTTTCATGGTTTTCTTGAGCGGTCCACTTGTATTCTTAATTTGATGTTTGGGTAGATCATGGGTAAACATCCAGAACTTATATTAAATGTTATTAATGATATTACAGAAGCTTGAATAATTTTATAATGAGTTATATTAGATCCATGTGGACGAATCATTAGATAAGAATTAATTGAAGATTATTTGGGTTTATTTGACTGGTTTTTGGATCACAACGAACTCGTTTTAACTTTTCACATAGTAATATGGCCATAGGTTATTTCCAGAACTTAAAATAGAACATAATACATATAAAATATTCTGGTTCAACCATAAAATGGTTTCATGACCATATTCATGGTAGAAATGGAAGAAGAGAGCATGTTGTTTTTGAAGGTGATAAATTATCACCACATGAACAACTTTCACTTTAATAAAATAAAAGGAAGATGGAAAGGGTGAGGGGTGATATAATATACCATAGGAATCATAATATTACAGTATAAATATAATACTGGATTTAAAAAACAATTTGGATGAAGATAGGTAGAGAGAGATCAAGAAAGGAACTTGAACTTTAAAGGAAATTAAAGGAGATGAGGGAGAGAAATTACCTTTAGAATCCTCCTCTTAAGAACCTCCGTAAAGGCTAATGCTTGGTCTTTTGATGAGACCAGGAGCTCTTGGACGTGGAGGAGAGGCTAGGGAAGGTATTTGGGCAGATTTTAGAGATGTGTTGGAGCTTGAGAGGTGTGAGTAAAAGAGGGAGTGAAGGGTAGCTTTTATAGTGGAGGGGAGAGGGGTTTCCTTAATATAAAATTGATTAGTTTATTAATTTCATCAAATACAAGGAATAGTGAGTCTTGGATGACAAATAATAGAAATTTTATAATGTAATCCCGAACCAAGTGGGCTTACATCAGTAGAACATCATTGATTACTCAATTAATACATTATTTAGCTTTTATTGTGAATTATCGGATTCCACTATTCATCAAAAATTCAAGTATCTCAGAAAATTCCCAAAAATTTAGCCCAAACATTTTTCGACGTGTAGAATCCAAAAATGAAGTCCATTTTCCAAAAATAATTTTCTAAATATTTTTAATTTAATATTTAATAAAAATCATAATTTACATAAAAAACAGTTTTAAGATTAAAACTGATTTTATAGTTCTTTCAAAAATTACGTAGGGTCTTATAAAATTATCTAAAAACTATTATAAATTGATTCAACAATTTAAGAATATATTTAAGGGAAATAAATATTCATTTAAATAAATTAATTACTTATAATTAATTATTTATGAATTATAAAATACCAAAAACGTTTACTAAGGTCAAATTATTACTTTCTATGATGACTAAATTTTATTTTATTATTGACAGGTAATTTTACTCTTATTTACTATTCATAAGGGTCATATTACTATTCATACGGGTAGGTTACTATTCATAAGGGTAGGTTACTATTCACCAAAAATTATTTTTGATTCATTAGACTCCAAAAACCATCTTGAACACAACTGTGTATGTCGGATTTTTTAATATTCCAACCATAGGGGTGAAAAAATTATGTTTAAAGGTCACTTATCACTTAGTAGTTCATTATTTTGTGTTTTTATGACATAAGTATAAGAAGGGAATTTTCCATTGAAAAACTTTGGGTCGTTACATTCTTCCCCCCTTAAGAAATTTCGCCCCCTAAATTTCACTTTACACAAACAGGTGAGGGTACTTCTCCTTTATTGCCTCTTCTGGTTCCCAAGTTGCTTCCTCAAACTTGTGGTTCCTCCACAACACTTTCACAAGGTGGGTTGTCTTGTTGCGTAGAACCTTATCACTTCGGTCCAGAATTTTTACCGGCTGCTCCTCATAGGAGAGATCATACTCCAGTTGTACCACCTCTAAGTTTAGTACATGTGAAGGGTCTGGTATGTACTTCCTCAGTAGTGATACATGAAACACATCATGAACTTGAGCCATATTCGGCGGAAGTGCCAGACGATAGGCCACGGCTCCTATACGGCCAATGATCTCAAAGGGGCCAATGTACCTTGGGCTTAGCTTCCCTTTCTTCCCAAATCTCATGACTCTCTTCCATGGATATATTCAAAGGAAGACTTTATCTCCAACGTCGAACTCCAAGTCCCTTCAACGGTTGTCAGCATAGCTCTTTTGCTGACTTTGAGCAGCTTTGATGTGTTTCTGGATGACTTGAACCTTCTTGGTCATCTCCTACACAAGATCGGGTCCAAGTAGATTTATTTCTCCAACATAATCCCAACAGGTTGGAGTTCTACATCGCTTCCCATAAAGAGCTTCATATGGATCCATCTGAATACTCGAGTGGAATCTATTGTTGAATGAGAACTCAACCAATGGGAGGTGCTAATCCCATCCACCTTTGAATTCTAGAGACCATGCTCTTAGCATATCTTCGAGTGTCTGAATAGTCCTTTCAGACTAGCCATCAGTTTGGGGGTGATAGGCCGTGCTGAAATTTATTTCATTACTCAAATCATGTTGACGGCTCCTTCATAACATAGATGTGAACCATGGATCACGGTCAGAGACAACTGAGAGTGGAACACCTTGCAGTCTCACAACTTCCTTCAAATATATCTTTGCAAGTTGTTCAAGCGATAGGTCTTCCCGAATTGCAATAAAATAGGCAGTCTTGGTGAGTCGGTCAACCACAACCCATATCGCAGTATTCCCCTTTGACGTCTTTGGGAGACCCGTGACAATGTCCATAGTAACATTTTCCCATTTCCACATGGGTATAGGCAATGGCAGTATCATACCTTTGTACTTTTGTCACTCAGCTTTAAATTGCTGACATACCAAGCACCTTGATATATATTCTGGAATCTCCTTCTTCATGTTATCCCACCAGAAGTGTTCTCGGAGATCACGATACATCTTGGTACTTCCAGGATGAATAGAGAAAGTTGAGCTATGTGCATTATCCAATAGCTCCTTCTTTATCCCGGGTGATGAAGGCACACAAAGCCGCGTTCCAAACCGAATCACACCATCATCATCGATATGGAACTCTTGTAGCTTCCCTTCCTTTACTACATTCACCCTCTTTTGTATCTCCACATCATCCCTTTGTGCTTCCTTAATCTTATGTTGGATGGATGGTTGCACAATCATTTGGGCAAGGTAGGATGTATCCCCTGCCCTTACGATTCCCAAATCCATCCTTTACATATCCAAGAAGATAGGGTCTTTCTCAATCATCAACATGGATATAGTAGTAGGTTCTTTCCTACTTAGAGCATCAGCTACCTTGTTTACCTTTCCAGGATGATAGTGAATAGAGAAATCGTAATCCTTGATTAGCTCTAACCATCTCCTTTGACGCATGTTGATCTCCTTTTGTGTGAATATATACTTTAGGCTCTTGTGGTCGGTGTACATGTCACACTTCTCACCATAAAGGTAGTGCCGCCAGATTTTCAAGGCAAAAATCACGGCTGCCAGCTCTAGATCATGCATCGGGTAGTTCTACTCATGGATCTTCAACTGTCGTGAGGTGTAGGTTATCACATTATCATTTTGCATGAGTACACAACCCAAGCCTTTCTTTGAAGCATCACTGTATATCACAAAACATTCTCCACTTTTCGGTAGTGTGGGTACAGGTGCAGTGATCAGCCTTCTCTTTAGCTCCTTGAAGCTTCCCTCACATTCTTCCATCCATACATACTTTACCCCTTTCCTTGTTAACTTAGTTAGCGGGCTTGACAATCGTCATAAGTTTCTCACAAAACGTCGATAGTACCCAGCTAATCCAAGAAAACTACCGATTTTTGTGACACTAGAGGGCCTGGGCCATTCTTAAACCGCCTTTGTCTTTGAAGGGTCCACAAAAATTCCCTCTCTTTTGATCACATTTCGCAAGAACGTGACTTGATTCATCCAAAAGTCACACTTGATGAACTTGGCGTACAACTTCTCCTTTCTCAATGCCACCAACACAAGTCTTATATGTTCTTCATGTTCCTCCCTGCTCTTGGAGTAGATGAGAATATCGTCGATAAACACTACCACAAATTTGTCGAGGTAATGTCTAAAGACTCTATTCAGAAAATCCATGAAGATTCCAGGGGCATTACTAAGTCCGAAGGGCATCACCAAAAACTCATAGTGCCCATACCTTGTACGGAAGGCAGCCTTTTGAATATCTTCCTTCTTCACCTTTACTTGATGTTATCCAGAACGAAGATCCACCTTTGAGAAGTATTGAGCTCCTCTTAACTGGTCGAACAAGTCATCAATCATTGGGAGGGGATACTTGTTCTTTATGGTGATATTGTTGAGTTCCCGATAATCGATACATAGCCTCATGGTACCATCCTTCTTCTTCACAAAGAGCACTGGTGCACCCCAAGGTGATGCACTAGGGCGTATGAACCCTTTGTCCAGATTCTCTTGCAGCTGCTTCTTTAACTCCTCCAGTTCGATAGGATCTATCCTATAGGAGCACTTCGAGATAGGAGTAGCTCCAGGTATGAGTTCAATTGAGAACTCTACCTCACGAACCGGGGGAATTTTGAGTAACTCTTCGGGAAATACATCGTCGTATTCCCTTACGATGGGCATTTCCTCAAGGTTGGAACATTCCTTTGAGTCAAACATTTGGGCGAGGTATGCTTCTTCATAGGGAATCAACACCCACACCATTGAAGGATTTTTCAAAGGATATTCATGATCTTCCTTGTATTTTTAGAGGATCAGGGGATGGTTTGGAATATGAAAATACATTTCCTTTTCCCGACAGTTGATATGTGTTCTATATAACGAGAGTCAATCCATTCCCATTATAGCGTCGAATTCCACCAAGGGAAGTATTACGAGATTTTCCGGAATAATTTTCCCACATACGTCAACAGGAGAAGAATCAAAACTTGGGTTGCAATGATTGCACCACTTGGTGTTTTTACAGATATCTCTACTTCAAGGTTTCGGGGCATCGATTCTATAGTTCTAGCAAACATGCAAGATATAAGGAATGTGTACAACCAGAATCAAATTAGACTATTGCCATTCTTGAGTGCATAGTAAATGTACCTTGTATGACTTTATTATCATTTTCCACCTCCGCATTAGTGATGGAATAATCCTTCCCTTGTTCCTTTGGCTTTCGTGGTTGTTGGCGCTGATTACCCTCGAGAGATCGAGGTTTAGTGCACTGGTTTGAATAGTGCCCTAGCTCCCTACAGTTGTGGAATTGACCCACGAGTGGTTCTCTCCTTTCATCGGCTACATTATCATTAATTTTCATGTCTTTTCGAAACTCATGAGCTTGGTGTCCTTCCTTCCCACACTTAAAGCATTTTTTTCGTACCTTTGATGCAGTTTCCATGGTGCAACTTCCCACATTTTTGGAATGTGGGTCGTTGTGTTTTATTCCAATCTTTATCACTAGATCCACCAGCTTGAAACTCCATCTTTATTTTCTTATCACCATAGCCATGGGACCATTCTCCAAACTCCATCTCCACTTTGAGAGCACACCGAACAACTTCGTCATAACTCCCAAAGTCTAGAATTGCAAGAGCCTTTAGAAGATGTGGTTTTAATCCACTAAAGAATCTATCAATTTTGCTATCATTGTTGATAACAAAACCCGAAGCATACCTTGAGAGCCTTGTAAAATTTGCTTCATAGGTTGTGACAGATTCTCCTTTCTTTTTGCTTGAGCTCTATGAATTCTCTCTCCATCTTCGTGTGAATAGTTCTTGGGAAGTACATATTAAGAAATAGCATCTTAAAGTCTTCCCATTCCATCTCTTCAATTTCCTCCCTTAGCTTGGTGTTCATAATCAAAGCCCACCATTGATCAGCTTCTTCATCTACACGATAAACGGCTAGAGTCACCTTCTCCATCTCGGAACAGTGAAGAACAGAAAATATCTTCTCCATGGAGTTGACCCACTGTTCCACAACTAGTGGATCAGAAGATCCACAAAACGTCGGTGGTCGTTGCCTCATAAATCATTCGATAGCTAGTTTCTCCCTCTTTGGTGAAGGAGTAAGTTCCACATTTTTATGGTTATTATACATAACCAGAGATAATTGGGTAAGAATCACCATGAAGTTTTGAACTCCACCTCCAAAATCATTGGGGATGTCGTTCGGGCAATCGTTGCATTGGCCCACGCAAGAGTTGTTGGCCTGATTTCTCCTGGTACCCACCATTTTCTAAAATAGAAAAGGATAGAACAAAACCTATGTAAACAAGTCATGAATAACTTATTCATTTAAACAATTATACCAAAAACATAACATATGGGATCCCTAGGTAAATATTCTTGTGTACATATTTTTACTTATTCTCATGCTAGGGGTTTTCTCAAGGGTTTACTAATCCTAATTCCCAAATTAACTAAAACTTTCCTCTGATACCAACTATAGCGACCAAGCCTTTTCCTTACATTACTATTAAATCATTTCAAAGATAAACAACATAATAGTATTACACATGGAGGATCCATAGGTTTAGTGTCTTGGGAAACCTAGGACCACACATAACAAGTACAACATCAACCATAAACATTTATTTAATTTCTTCTTCGCTAGCTTCTTAGTGGCACTTGTCCTCTCCTTAGTACATGTAGCCACCTGAGGATATACATCAAAAGGGGTGAACTAAAATCCCAGTAAGAGGATAGATAAGAATAATATATTATGGGGTGATCATAATCATGACATAGGAAGAAGATCATGTACATGAGAGGAGCATAAATAATAAACTTGAAATGTGGCAATGCATAAAAATGAAACATCATGTCTTAGTGGTTAACTACCACACATACTTGTGAACAAAGCTAGCATCATGTTCACACATCATTTCATATTTACTCATGATATACATAACTTTACCCAATGCATTGTAGCGCTATATAATTCCGGGCGCACCCGTCACATTTAAACATTCATATTGCGCTATATAATTCCGGGTGCACCCTTCACATCATAACATTATAATTATCATGATTGCCACATAGAACACATATCAAACATTTACATAAATAACCCATGGAAAGGAATGGGTTTCATCTAATAATAACACATTCATAAGCTTTGGGTTCCCAAAATAAAGAGGGAACAACATACTTGATACAAGAACCATCAACCTTGAATGAGAGTTAAAATGTGAGATCTTGAAAGAAGTGTTCTTTTGGAAAACATTTTGATGGACATAAAAACCTGTGACAAACATTTATATCCCAGAAAAGTAAAGGAAATGATGAAAAAATGATCTTTGAAGAGTAACCATATAAAAAATGGAGTGAAAGAGGGAGAACCCGAAGGAAGAAAATTGGGTTCGAGATTTCCCCTTACCTTGTATTCGAATGTCTCCTTCTCTTTAATGTCCAGTATAATGACATTATATTAATTAATTAGAAATTATAGAACCTTTTATACATTAATAGGGTTCATTCTGGATTCATTATTTCATATTTTGTTCCTTTGGATGACATATAGTGTTTAAAAACATTGATCGGGGATGTTCGTTTTCATGGTTTTCTTGAGCGGTCCACTTGTATTCTTAATTTGATGTTTGGGTAGATCATGGGTAAACATCCAGAAATGATATTACATGTTATTAATGATATTACAGAAGCTTTAATGACTTTATAATGAGTTATATTAGATCCATGAGGACAAATCATTATATAATAATTAAACGAAGATTATTTGGGTTTATTTGAGCGGTTTTTGGATCACAACGAACTCGTTTTAGCTTTTCACTTAGTAATATGGACATAGGTTATTTCCAGAACATAAAATAGATCATAATACATATAAAATATTCTGGTTCAACCATAAAATGGTTTCATGACCATATTAAAGGTAGAAATGGAAGAAGAGAGCATGTTGTTTTTGAAGGTGATAAATTATCACCACATGAACAACGTTCTCTTTAATAAAATAAAAGGAAGAGGGAAAGGGTGTGGGGTGATATAATGTACCATTAGAATCATAATATTATAGTATATATATAATACTAGATTTATAAAACAATTTGTATGAATATAGGTAGGGATAGATCAAGAATGGAACTTGAACTTGAAAGGAAATTAAAGGAGAAGAGGGAGAAAAATTACCTTTAGAATCCTCCTCTTAAGAACCTCCTTAAAGGCCTATTCTTGGTCTTTTTATGAGACCAGTAGCTCTTGGACGTGGGGGAGAGGCTAGGGAAGGTGTTTGGGTACAGTTTAGATAAGGCTTGGAGCTTGAGAGGTGTGAGGAAAGGAGGGAGTGAAGGGTGGCTTTTATAGTGGACGGGAGAGGGGTTTCCTTAATATAAAATTGATTAGTTTATTAATTTCACCAAATACAAGGAATAGTGAGTCTTGGATGACCAATAATAGTAATTTTATAATTTAATCCCGAACCAAGTGGGATTACATCATTATAACATCATCGATGACTCAATTAATACATTATTTAGCTTTTATTGTGAATTATCGAATTCCACTATTCATCAAAAATTCAAGTATCTCAGAAAATTCCCAAAAATTTACCCCAACCATTTTTCAACTTGTAGAATCCAAAAATGAATTCCATTTCTCAAAAATAATTCTCTAAATATTATTAATTTAATATTTAATTAAAATCATAATTTACATAAAAAACAGTTTTAAGATTAAAACTGGTTTTATAGTTCTTTCAAAAATTACGTAGTGTCTTATAAAATTATCTAAAAACTATTAGAAATTGATTCAATAATATAAGAATATATTTCAGGAAAATAAATATTCATTTAAATAAATTAATTAATTATAATTAATTATTTATGAATTATAAAATACCAAAAACGTTTACTAAGGTCAAATTATCACTTTCTATGATGTCTAAATTTTATTTTATTATTGATAGGTAATGTTACTCTTATTTACTATTCATAAGGGTCATATTACTATTCATAAGGGTAGGTTACTATTCATAAGGGTAGGTTACTATTCACCAAAAATTATTTTTGTTCCATTAGACTCCAAAAACCATCTTGAACACAACCGTGTATGTCGGATTTTTAAAATTCCAACCATATGGGTGAAAAAATCATGTTTAAATGTCACCTATTACTTAGTAGTTCATTATTTTGTGTTTTTATGACATAAGTATAAGAAGGGAATTTTCCATTGAAAAACTTTGGGTCATTACATTAACTATCGGTGATGTGGAGTACGACAACGAAGTGGTGAGAGGTATACTTACCATCCACTCTAAAGTAGCAAATGTTTTATTTGATTCTGGATCCACACACTCTTTTATTTCTGAAAAATTTTCTAAGGGTATCACCGTATTACCCCAACAATTAGATGTTGAGTTGGCTGTGACAACTCCTAATGGCACAACAGTCGCATCAAAAGTTTTCAATTCTTCTCTGATTGAAGTTTGTGGGAAAGTGCTTCCTGCAAATCTTGTGATCCTTCCTATAGTGGAATTTGATGTGATTATTGGCATGGATTGGATTTCTTTATATAGAGCTCATATCAATTGCCAAAGAAGGAAAGTCACATTTCATGTTCCAGATCAATCTATGATCGTCTATCGATGCAAGGATGAACATAACCTTCCAGTGGAAATTTCTTCCATCTTATGGGTCTTGATTCCACTAAATGAAGGTTATTTATCGCAAATAGTTGGTGATAAACTCGCGATTAAGAA
Organism: Viscum album; assembly: GCA_963277665.1. Lineage (NCBI taxonomy): Eukaryota > Viridiplantae > Streptophyta > Magnoliopsida > Santalales > Viscaceae > Viscum > Viscum album. The sequence continues at coordinate 1,073,795,545 of OY728164.1, forward strand.
TATTCCCATTGTATGGGTGTTTGATGATGTCTTTCCGGAGGAATTTCCAGGTCTTCCACAAAATCGTGAAGTTGAGTTTTCAATAGAACTCGTAACGGGTGCTTTGCCTATTTCAAAGACACCGTATAGAATGGCCCCAATTGAGTTAGAGGAATTGAAGAAGCAACTCCAAGAGAATCTTGATAAAGGATTCATACGCCCTAGTGCGTCACCTTGGGGAGCACCTGTTCAGTTTTTTAAAAAGAAAGATGGATCAATGAGACTCTGGATTGATTATCGAGAACTTAAAAATATCACTATCAAGAACAAATATCCTCTCCCATGCATTGATGACTTATTTGACCAACTACGTAGAGATCAAAACTTTTCCAAGATTGATCTTCATTCTTGGTATCATCAATTAAGGGTCAAAAGATAGAATATACCAAATACGGCTTTCCGTGCAAGGTATGGACACTATGAATTTATAGTGATGCCATTTGGTCTTACTAATGCTCCTGCTATCGTCATGGATCTGACGAATAGAGTCTTTAGAGACTATCTTGATCAGTTTGTGGTAGTCTTTATAGATGATATTATTGTCTATTCAAAGAGTAAGGAAGAACATGAAGGTCATTTTAGAATTATATTGAAGACCCTAAGAAAGGAGAAGCTTTATGAGAAATTTACCAAGTGTGAATTTTGGATTCAAAAAGTTTCATTTTTGGGTCACATAATCTCAAAAGAGGGGTTATCTGTGGATCCAGCAAAACAGACTTTATCGAATGATTGTCGAGACCAACAACAGTAACTGAGATCCGATGTTTTCTTGGTTTGACTGGATATTATCGACGTTTAGTGAAAGATTTTTCACGATTATCTAATCCACTCACCAAGTTGACTCAGAAAAGAGTTAGGTTTGTTTGGATGGAGGAATGTGAAGAGAATTTTCAAGGAGTTGAAAAGAAGGTTATGCAGTGCACCTGTACTCACAATTCCTTGTAGTGGAGAATGCTTTGTGATATGTAGTGATGCATCCAAGAAGGGATTGGGGTGTGTTCTTATGCAAAATGATATGGTGATAGCTTATGCCTCACGACAGTTGAAAATCCATGAGCAAAATTACCCAACTCATGATTTGTAGTTAGCTATGGTAATCTTTTCATTAAAGATTTGGAGGCATTATCTTTATGTAGAAAGGTGTGATATTTATACTGATCATAAAAGTATAATGTATATTTTCACACAAAAGGATCTGAATATGCGCCAAAGAAGATGGTTAGAGTTCATTAAGGATTATGACTTCTCAATTCATTACCACCCTGTGAAAGCAAACAAGGTGGAAGATGCATTATGTCGACAAGACCATGCCAGTTTATCCATGATGAGGATCACAAAAGATCCAATATTTATGGATTTACAAAGGATGGATCTTGGAATTATAATGGAAGGGGAAAAATCGTATCTTTCTCAAATGAATGTTCAACCATCTATACATGTGAAGATTAATGAGGCACAGAAAGAAGATGTAGAGTTACAAAAGAAGGTGAGAAATGTTCTGGAATTCAACCTTGTTTGTGATGGGATAATAAAGTTTAGGAATTGGGTTTCTGTTCCTCCTATCCCCGAATTAAAGAAGGAGCTACTGGATGAGCCTCATAGTTCTTCATTCTCTATTCATCCTAGAAGCATGAAGATGTATAGGGACCTGGAAGAGTACTTCTAGTGGGATGGCACGAAAAGAGATGTTGCTGAATATGTCTCTCGATGCTTGGTTTGTCAGCAAGTTAAAGCTGAGAGATAGAAGTATTAGGGGATGTCACAACCATTACCCATACCTGAATGGAAATGGGAAAACATTACTATGGACATTGTCACCGGACTTCCTAAAACATCCAAAGGCAATAATGCTATTTGGGTCATATTTGATCGACTTACAAAGTATGCACACTTCATTGCTATTAGAGAGGATTTATATCTAGATCAGCTTGCCAGGATATATGTAAAGGAAGTGGTAAGATTGCATGGAGTACCACTTTCTATTATATCTGATCGGGATCGGAGGTTTACCTCAAAGTTCTGGAGAAGTCCTCAGCATACTCTGGATACAGAGTTGAGTTTCAGCACTGCTTATCATCCTCATACAGACGGTCAGTCTAAGAGGACAATTCAAACACTAGAAGATATGTTGAGAGCTTGCTCTATAAATTTCAAAGGTGGTTGGGATCAACACCTACCTTTGGTGGAATTTTCTTATAATAATAGCTTTCACTCAAGTATTCATATGGCTCATTATGAAGCTCTCTATGGAAAGAAATGCAGGACTCCAACTTGCTAGGATGAAGTTAGGGAAAGAAAGCTATTAGGACCTGATCTTGTTGTTGAAATGGCAGAAAAGGTCATATTTATTCAACAACACATAAGAGCAGCTCATAGTCGACAAAAAAGTTATCCTGACAACTGAACAAAAGACCTATAGTTGTAAGTGGGTGATAAAGTGTTCTTACGAATATCTCCCTAGAAGAGGGTCATGAGATTTGGAAAGAAGGGAGAGTTGATCCCTAGATATATCGGTCCTTTTGAAATTCTGGATCATTTTGGGAAGGTAGCTTACCGATTGGTGCTTCCACCAAATCTCTCTCAAGTTCACGATGTGTTCCATGTATCTCTCTTAAGAAAGTACATACCTGACGCTTCACATGTACTCAGCTCAGAAGTTTTACTGCTAGAACAAGATCTTTCTTATAAAGAATAGCCGATAGAGATTCTCGATCGTAGTGAAAAAGTCCGACAGAACAAGACGACTCGCTTGGTGAATGTGTTATGGAGGAACCACCAATTAGAAGAAGCTACATGGGAGCTTGAGGATATGATGAGGGAGAGGTATCCTCATCTGTTTGTTACAAGTGACTAATTTCGAGGGAGAAATTCATTTAAAGGGGGGTAGAATGTAACAACATGAGATTTTATGAGAAATTTTTTTATGTATGATGTTATACACAACACCAAAGGAATCTTTCACATCACACAATACAGACTTGGCTTGCATTACACGCAATCACGTCCTTCCTCGATAGCATGTGTAGTACGCAATACCGGGTTTCACTAAACAACGATATATTATTAAGAACTAGCTGTTATGAATAGTATTAACTACATTTTGAATTTTATTATTCCTCATACATATTTTCATGAACATGGTCAGAGAACACAAAAAAAAATTCGGGTAAAATAAGTATTTTTAAAAAAATGCAGTTTTTCCGCCTTTTGATGGCGCACACACATTAAATATAGTTTTTGACATGTTTATAAGTTCAATTTGACAAAATAAAATTCTTCTTTTGAATCAGGGTATAAAAATTTACTTTGGATAAATTTTTGATATTTTTCTGATAACTTTCATATTTTAATGAATAGTAAAAACACGCTATATTTTAATTAAAACCAACTTTTTTCATCATAATAACATATGTGGTTAAATTATTATATTTATTGGTTTTAAAGTATAAATAGAATATAATTTTACCATTTAATATAATTTATGTCATTAGCATTGATTTTACCTTGAATTCGTAGGTTAACTCAATTCAATCTTTTGCAATGTTTTAATCAAAAACCTGTTTTCATTCGACAACGGGATTAATTTTAATTTAATTTCTGAAACTTCTGTGTATTGAATTTGAAAAAATGGATTCCATGTTTGGAATCAGTGGGTCCAAATTATGTTAATAGGCTACATTTTATTTTTGGGCATTTTGAATAGTAACTACGGTAAATTTTATTTACCATAGTTAAAGGTAAATCGGTTAATTAAGGGTAAATATAAGATTATAAAATTACCCTAACACATGCCAAAATCCTATTGGATGACTACAAGTCGACCCATATCACAAAAGGGTCGGATTAGATTCATTTAATGGACTTTGTTCCATGAAAATAATTTAATTATTTTTAAAACCAAAGAATGTGACAACATGTTACTTCCTTAAATCTTATAAGTATAATAATTTTAATTTAGTGATAAACTTAATGAAAATTCAAAGATGAATAGTCTCCAGAAATCTAATACAATTATCTACATCATAGAAATTTATTTATAATTTTTAGGGATTAAATAATTATCATTAAATATGACACAATAGTGATGTTGAAATTATTTTATTAATTAAAATATCAAATAAATGGTTTGAAAAGTATTAAAATAAATATTATATGAACTATTTAATGTTATCCACTAATTTTATAGATACATATGACATTTTATGAATATATCAAAGCTCCTTTTTCGAACATATCTTCTATATATATTTTATTTAAATTCAAATAAATTAATAGTGTCAAAATTGACACTATTGTTATTTTACAAAAACAAAATATTATAAAATTGTTTAAAAATCAAAAAAATATTTAAAAATTATAAATTAAAATTTATGTGGTATGAAATGTCATAAAGTGTCAAATTATGGAAAATTAATGACACATATGTAATTATTTATAATACTATAAAATTTAGAGTATTATTACCACAAATAAAATTAAATTGATAAATAAGGATAAATCAAGTTGATAATGTTTAAAATAAATTCCTAACATGTCTAAATTTTATTGGATGATTATATTACAACCCTATCTCATCTAATATTCCGATATGAGTGATTTTTGAAGGTTTTAAGTGGGGTTGGGATTTAATATAAACTAATATTTCTTATATTTCCAAAGGTTCCCCTCTCCTCCCTTATAAAAGGGCACCTCCTCCCTCTCCTCCTCACACCGATTTGAGGCTTCAAGATCGGCCAAACCCTTCCCATTTAACGTCCCCACTTCCCTAGAAATATCCTAGAGGTCCTGGTCTTCTTCAAAGACCAATTTTAGTGCCCTAAAAGGAGGTCTCAAAGAGGCGCTTCAAAGAAGAGGTAATGTCCATTACCGATTCTTTCAACCCTATTTCTTCTTCCACTTCTTATTATTTAGTTGATTCATTATGAAGTAATAACATCAGTATCACTCATATACTGATATATTATTATAAGTATGAAACAACCCTATTTCACCATCTATCCATCCTACGGAAAATGAAATCACCGCATGTGCGTCCGTATGGAATACCGTCTTCACGCCATGGTGTAATCTATTTTCCATCACCACCTTACTTGGATCGGTATAATAGTGAAAATAAATAACTATATATGATTATTTTAAAGTGTTATTGATTCTGTAATAGTATACATACACTCCAATACAATTCCACGATAATGGGAACGATATCATCGCTCGTGCGTACGTACGGAATACCATCTCCATGATGTGATGCGATTCGTTCTACATGATCTTCATTGCATAATGATTATATAAATGAATTTAATGAATAAATATGATATATATTACACTAATAACATTTTGGAAATTAGGTATCTATAACCTAAAGAGAAGAATACGAATTTATTCGACAAAACATTCATAAGAACAAAAAGTAATAAACACCCGAATAACAAGTAGCAATGAAATATTACTAATAAGAAGCTAGGAATATGACCATATATGATATCATAACAATGAGTATGATTCTAGAATATGTAAATGACATTATTTAAATCATTATACAGGAGGTTTGGACACTTACGAGGCAAATCGGACCTAAGGTAAGGGAAAATATCACAATCTCATTTTTATCTGAGATTGATTTACTTTTGTATTTACTTGGGTGTATTTTATCATCCACATCCATATTCCCTCAATATGTAATATTGTTTCCATACACCTACAATTTTTTAAATATAATTTTACCCTTCGGTGACTTTTTATTAATGGATATGAAAGGAATCTTTTGTCATTTTTCGTACGAGGTACTTTTTGATTTTTCCGACAAAAGTACAAGAAGAATGATATTTTTAACTTATACGGCATGAATGCATTTTTAAAACATTATTTCCAAGAAGCTTCATTTAAAAGTTTTCATGTTTATTTTTAATCAACTTCTTTTAGTTTAAAATTGTATGACATGTTAAGAAAGGAAAAATATTTTTGAAGTAGAAAGGATATTTTCCTCAAGAATGGAGTTCAAGTGTTTTATCAAAATGATTTTCCATCTATGATAATATAGGGTTACATTTCTATACCTATTATTACATTGATTTGATTATGTTGTGATGGAATTATTTTTATGAATTCATTTATCTTATATGAATTGTTTTATGATGTCACGATGATTAAGGATCCCGTTTTTATTACATGGGTTATGTAATGATGCTTGATTTATGATTTTGTGGCACACATAATAATGGTATCATTATGAGATGGCTGGGACCTATATATCCCTCTAATGCATTGGGTAAAGATTTTATATCTCATGAGATAGACATGGCTAGAATGGAAGGTTAAACTGGTTCAGTGAAACAGGATTGAAACGAGGAGTGAACTCAATTCAGAAATGGACTTTGTCCACTAAGATAGTCTTGGAAATGAGTCTTGAGTAGTAATAAATGATTCTCTTTGATTATGTGTGTATGAAAAAAAGTTCCATGTATTAAGTTATGATTATTGTGATTACATTTCACTACCATGATTTATCCCATGTTATGAAATTATGATCTCCTTTGCAGGGTAATATTTCCAAAATGTTATGTTCTTATGAATTTGATGTGATTGATATTTCTTTTGTTTACCCTTACTGAGCATTTGAGCTCACCCTTTTGTATGTTTTCTTTCCCTAGGTCAGGAAGAAGGGTATTATGTAAGATATGCCAAAAGGGACTATAGATATGATGAAATAAATGGGAGACAGTGTAGATGTTTTATGAACCAGTTGTTTATGTTTCCCAGTTTCTAAAGACACTATACCTATACAGTCCTTTCACGGTTTTGTTATATGTTGTAATAAGTGTACTTCAATTTTGAAGTACTGACAATGTATGTAAAGTACGGGTCATTATAATGAAACCACTGTGATGTTGACATCCAGATTGATAGGAGCCCATAGAGTGTCATCATTATTTGATACATAGTATCAGTGGCACATGTGAGCTCAATGTTTGCTTATAGAGAGTATCCATACGGTGCGGGAGAAGATGCATCAATTCAAGAAGATACATCATGAAGTGTTCCTATGATGGTAGCATCAATAACAAAAGATGTAGTAGGAGATGTGTCAATAATGGCATCAGCAAGAGCAGGACTAGTTGGAGTACATTCGACGTATCACTCATGGTTTAGGTATGGAGTTCCCTCCACCATCTCCTCCAGCTCCTCCAGACTACCCTCTCACATAGTGATCTACTTATGATTTATGATAAAACATTTGAATGTAAATTTTGGTTTTAATAATAAGTATTTACCCTTCTATATAGTGTGTTTTCTATATTGTTGTGCATATTACATTTTTTGTTGTTTATTATATTTCCTAATATATTATTACTTAATTTAATTTATTTTATTAATTATTATTTTTGATTATATTAATTTTAATATTTATCACCAATATTTAGGTTTACATTATTTTATATTTTTTTATAGTAGTAATATTTATATTAATATTTTTATTATTATTATATTATCAATATTATTTTTATTACTATTATATGATTAATATTTTAATATTTTATATTATATTTTGTTTTGTTAATATTAATATTATTTTATTATTTTTTAATTTTTAATTGTAAATTTTTAAAACTTTTTCCAATGGGCCCCATTTCCAAAAAAAATTCTTAGAAAGTCAACAAGTCCATTAGTGATGGGGCCCATTGCAAAAAAATATATTTAAAAAACACATGAAAGGTATTTTCATTACCCTTTTCGACAATGTGGAATTTGCGATGAGATCTCGTTTTAAATTCCCCATCATAAATACCCCATTTTCTAGTAGTGTAAGTGGTGGTCATGGTCTTCTATAGCAGTAACTAATATTATTGGAGATTTAATTCCATAGTAGACATGGTGTTCCACATACATGACTAAATTTATGTAACATGATTTCCACCATTATAGCGAGCCAGACTTTTCATACAAACATATTACATATAAATTAATTAGTATTCATTACATAACATAACAATGCATGTCTAAATTATTTAAGAATAGAATATTTGTAAACATAAAATCATAAAAAACTGGTTCCTATAATATTAAAATCACCTCCCACTTATTTCATCATAACTATATCCCTTATTTTACATGTCATACTTAATACCATTCTTCATAACCTAGGGTATGTAACCTTTAGAAAAGGGGGATATTAGATGCTCAATAAGCATAAATAAGGTATATATCAATGAACATATTAGTATATCATGAGAAAAATATTATGAGAACACGATCATAACATCTGAAAACCATACCCTGCATATTACATATCACAATCATATGTCAAGGAATAAATGTTGGTATTTCATAAAACATGAATCATAAAAGAATCAAAAATTTGATCAATTAAGCAATGATATTGAAATAATACGTTAAATTATGTCATATAAATAAGAATAGAAAATTATTTCCTTATAATGAATGATCTTTTTAAGACTATCATAGTATAATCGGTTCACTTCTTAAACCATCATAGTAGTCAAGGTTCACTAACATGATTATAATAGTCAACAATGTCACTTACTAATTAGGTCTCACTCCCAATTCCATCCTAGTTTATCTCGTGATATATCAATATTTACCCAGTGCATTATATGAATATATGGGTCTCAACCATCACATAATAAACATAATACATATGTGTAATAGAATATCTTAAAGAATTAATTGTATCGGATACCTTGAATAGAAATTGGTTTTGTAAAAATTTCATCATAACATAACAAATGTAAAATAAATGGGTTCTATTAACATTTCAACCAAGCATACTGAAAGGAAATGAAATTAGTTTCACAAAAAGTTCATCATAGAATATCCCATGGAAACAAATGGGTTTTATTAAAATAATATCATCATAAAAATATACAATCTTGAGAAAAAATAATGATGGTATCATTGGATCATATCCCTATTAAATCATCATTTAAATCAAGGGTTTTTGTATTTGATTAATATAAATACTATTAAAAGATAATTGAAAAATTCATGATGAAAATAACCCTTCCATTTTTGAATTCACCAAATTAACAAAAATTCAAATGTATAGAGGATAGATTATCATTAAAAAGAATAATGATAAATTGATAAGATGTCTTAAAAGAAAAAATTATTCATGAAAGCGGGAAAATCCATTCATTCCATATATGTTAAAAAATACTCCAATATTTATTTTGAAAAATTCCAAAAGAATCTCATTTGGAAAATGGAGAAAATTTTTATTTTAATGTAATTTGTAATAATGTAAAAAATCCATAAAAATTGAGTTTAGTAAATCTTAATATAATAATAAAAACTATCATTAATATATTATTTTAGAAAAAATGAATATGAAGGAATATAATATTCTGATTGAAGAGAGAAATGATGTTGATTTTCCTTAAAAACTATTTTCAGAGTCTTGATTAAATAAGATACGGAAAAAAAATTAAATATGTTTTTTAAAGAAAAAACCAAATTCAAAGAAAATTCATGAGTATACTAAGATTTTTATTAGAAAATATCATCATTATAACTTATTGATAAACATTCGTGATAAAAAAATGCGATTATAATAAAAAACCCATACCTTGAGTTCAACTGGATTAAAAAGTACTCTAAAATCTAGTATATAAAATTTAAATATATTATAATTATATAAAAGAGTCATTTTACATAGTATAATATCATATATGATCCATTTTATGACATTTAAACACCCCCTTTTATCAATACATAAATAATAAAATCTCAATTTTAGGTGTTAAATGTTTTATTTATCATGAGTAGTTTAGCTTAGTAGTTCCATTCCTTATAAATTACTCATGGTTCCATTATCTAAATAATATTAATAATTATTTAAATATAATATATATTCATTATATACATATTTATAGTTATCCATTAAATTTAGAGATAGAAGAATAAATTATAGTGCTCATGGAGATGGTAGGTTGTACGTACACATGAATCATGTTTTCATTTTTTAGTATATTGAACAAAATAAAGGTAAGTATTAATTAATATTTATGGGATAATTATTATAACGTATATATATTATATATTCATGAAATTAATCCTCATTACCATATGATTGACATATAAATGAAAACGAAGTACATCGCTTCGTGGAGGTGGTAGTCCCCATGTACACATGATCGATGTTATCATTTACCAAATAATTGGATAGTAAAGAGTTAGACATGATATTATTATTCAAGAGGAATAAATTTATAATAAATATCATATATAAATATTGAAACTACCATTATAACCATACATACAAGATGGTGATGATAAATCAATTGTGTCCTTGTGTGGAGACAATAAGATGTACGTACGCGCGAGTGATACTTCTACTTCTCATTAAATTGGAAAGCGGGTTTATAATAGGTTTTTAATAAAAATAACAACTTTTAACAATATTAATGATACATAAGATATTATTTAATGGTAAATAATATATATTTATAGTTGATAATTAATTGTAGAAATAATATTGATGAGTTATTGTTTAGAGGCTTCAACATGTGGAAAATTAGAAAAGAATAGAACATATAAGCATGGGAGTACATAAAAACTTCTTCTGAAGCACTCCAAGAAGATGATCCTAGTACCCAAGTAAATCCTTTCCCTGGAAACTATATTGGGAATTTAATTCCAATCACTACAATCTAATGTTCAAAATTTCAACAGCCTATTTTCAGGTTTGATCTATTGAACTGTGAGGTTTCTCATTTCCCATTAAAAGTGTTGGAAAATAAAAAGGTAAATTTGGATGGAAGGTGATTTCCACTTATTTAAAATTCCTCATTTATATGTCCTCAAAAGGGGTCATGGAATGATATTTTAGGAAGATAAAACCAATATTATGTGGATATAGAAGTTAATAATTGGTATTTTCGATGTTTGGTTGAACTAGAAGACTGAATTATGTATAAATAAGTGAGGGAGGAGTTCCCTTTTATAATTGAGTTGTGGGGAACTTTTGGAATTACTCAAAAGATTAAATTATAATAAATTCATTTTCAATAAAAATTCCACAAAATGGAAATTTATTATAAGGTAATGTAGGATAGGGTTATAAAAATAAATAAAATTGAATTTATATATGTTTTTTGTCAATTTAAACCTTATCATTTTGATTATACCTTAACTAACCAATTTTGATTTTAACTTTTCCAATAACTAGTTTTAAATTTAATGTCATTTGATTTTTACTTATATGGTGAGAATTAGCATTTAAATTTCCATTTTAGAACATTTTAGACCATTTCATACCCACCAAGTATTATTTCAATATTTTAATTATTTTTAGATAATTTAATACATTTTTATTTTGATAAAATATCATTACTTTATATTTTGACATTATTCAATTATTTTTACTTAGAAGACATAAAAATATAGTTTTAATTTGAATATAATATTTTAACACAATACTAATATGTCATATTAACCTATAAATGTTTTATAAAACTATACCTTGGTCAAATTATTTCACTTTTAATATTTCAATAATCATTTATTTTATTTTTCAAATAATTGAAAAAAATCCAATTTGTTGTAATGTTGGCATTTAAATTTATTATTTAATGCTTGAAAATTTATAAAAATTTCCATTATGAATATAATATTATTGTTCACAAAAGTAAAATTAATATTAATTAATTAATAGTTTTCCCGTTTTTGAACACATAAAGGATATTTAAAACTAAGATATAGACATTTTTTAAAATTCATTAAATTAAATAATATATAAATTTCTTTTAGATAAATATACCCATTAAAATAAGAAATTTAGATAATAATGTGATAGGGGTCGAATAAAACACACCCAATAAAAATTATAATGAAAAACTATGGCCTTATCAATTATTTTGAATCTATTTTAGCCTAATTCATCCTTTTTCGTGGTGATAAATTTTACATTAGTTACTGTTCAAATTCTCCAAAAACAAAATGGACCTAGTTAAATTTATTTAATATAAATATACTAATTATGTAATTAATTTTATCAAATTTTATACGTATAAATGATATATATAAATTTTAATGTATGTCAAAAAATGCGACTAAAAATGTTTTTATAAAAAATATATTTTTATGAATAAAAATTTATTTATTAATATCTTATGGAATGAAAAATATATTTTATATGTTTAAAAAAATTGTTAAATTAAATAATAAATAAGAATAATTAAAATCAATCTATAATATAGATTAATATAATTTAATAATATTAGAATACATTGTCCACATTAAAACGATTTTATAGAATTTATTTACTTTTTTCTTTCAAATGATTATAATTTTAATTTTTATTCAATTGATAACAATTGATCTAATTTTATTCGTATATAATCGTACATTTTTTATTATTTATTTAAACCTTTTTAGATATGACAACCCACTAGTTAGGAAACACATTTCTTTTTAATAATAATATTTTAAAAATATATCATGCTTTATTTAAACGTGGTGTTTCCTATAACATAATATATAAAAGAAATAATATTATTTATAGAGAAATATTTAATAAAAAGTATTGGGGTGTTACATTATACCCCCCTTAAAATTATTTTCACCCAAAATATCTATCCCTCTCATACAAATAGATGAGGATACTTCTTCTTCATAACATCCTTAGGTTCCCATGTACCTTCCTCAAATTGGTGGTTTTGCCGCAAATCATTTATAGTGTGAGTGGTATTGTATAATATCTCTTCTTATATATAAACCATATTCTTTAAGAATTTTTCTTCACAAGAAATATCTTTCTCAAGTGGTATGACCTATGAGTTTAGTACACGTGAAAGACCCGGTTTTTATTTCCCCAATAGTGATACTTGGAAGTAATTATGATCTTGAGATAGATTTGTTGAATGTTCAAATTGATAAGCTACAATCCTAATACGATCAATAATTTAGAGATGATTTATATTAATAGGTATTGGAATTACCTTAATTAAAAATATCATCACCCTCTTCCATGAATATATTCATATGAATTCTATGTCACTAACTTCAAATTCTAGATATTTCTAATGATTATAAAAAAATATTTTTTAGCTACTCTCATATTATATTATGTGTTGTTGAATGGATTTATCATTCTCAAAAATTTACACAGCTAGACCAGATTTCAATATCATTTTTATCCAAATTCCATTCATATAGTTGGAATTGTGAACTTACTACCATAGAGGGATTCATAAAGAGGTATATGAATGATGGAGTAAAGAAAATTACTGTAATGAAATTAAAATAAATGGAGGTGTTGATTAATAAAACTATTAAAATTCATATATTATTCTCTCAACATATAATTCTCATGTTTTAATGGTCATATCATACTAAAAATATTTCATGTGGATGATAAGTAGTTTTTAAACGTAACGTTATATCCAGATTCTACGAAAGACTTATCAAGAACATCATGGTCAACCACAGGTCTTGATCAGAAACAATTGATAGTGGTACACCATGAAATCTTAACACTTCCTTAAGGAATAAATGTGTAATTTGATAAATATAAAAATCATATATAATATAAATAAAGTGTAATGAATTTGTAAGCTAATCAACTATACTCCAAATGACAATGTCCTTTTAAATGTTTTCAGAGTTCCTAGTGAAAAATTCCATGGTGTTTTTTTCCATTTTCATTATGGTATGGGTAATGGTTTTAATATCCCATTACACTTATGTATATCATCCTTAACTTACTGAAATACCATGAACCAAAAAATATATTTTAAAATATATCTTTTACTTCTATCCAACCAAAAAAACTCATTCAATTCTCTATTCATCTTCCTACTTCTTCGATGAATAGAGAACGAAAAACTATAAGATTCCTCCATCTTCTCCTTTTTAAAATATGGTATAAAATAGAAACATACATGATTAATAAAAAATATCATTCCATCACAATCAAGGTTGAAATCATGAATTTTTCTCACATTCTTTTGTGGTAGTATATCTTTATTTGGAAACTCTTTAATCATCGGATGAATATATTATTTAAAACACAATTGAGCCTGATAATTTTTCCCCCATCCTTTTAAGAATTAGAGACCAATAATTTTCAAGTCCATACATATTTATTTTTTTATCCTCATCATAGATATTATTGAATTATCCTTTCAACATAGTGGAACTTCTACACATTTCACATTCCCAAGGTGGTAATGTAGTGAGCAGTCATAATATTTAATTAGATCTGACCATCATATTTGGAATATGCTAAGTTAATTTTGAGTGAAAGTATAATTTGAAATTTTTTATCTGTATATATTTCAGACAGTTTACTATAGATATAATTCCTATTTATCATTAAAATTTAAAATTAACACTAATAACTCCCATTCATGAGTTGGGTAAATTTTATCAGGAACCAACAATTTTCATGAGGTATAAAATATAACTATATTTTTTCTGAATAAGGATGCATCTTATTCTCTTCATAGATGTATCACTATATATCATAAACCATTCTATGTTATAAGGTAGTTTAAGAATAGGTGTACCGACTAGATTTCTCTCCATTTCCTTAAAACATTAATCACATACATTTATAAAAAGTAACAAGGATCCATCGTGAGTTAACATTGGGTGTACATTTGATAGCCAAAAATTTACTCAAAAAATTACAATAATATCCATAAAAACCATGAAAAATACTAGTCATATCCCCAATGTTTATTCTGAGCCAACGTTCAATAACTTCATTCATTGAATTTTCTACTGATATACAATCACTCAAGATAATGAAAATATATAATGAAAAATTTTAAATCCAAAATTCACACATGGAAAACCTTTGATAATGATTCTCATTCCTTATGGTCTTCATCTTAATTTTTAATTAATATTTATGTTCTTCAATTATTATGAAATAAATAAGAATATAATATATTAATACCCCCAAAACTAATAAAGGTAATCTCTAATGTATCTATTCATTAAATATATGATTATAGCGACCACACTAGTAGGCTCAAATGGAATATATACAAATTAATAGTCTCAATAACTTGTATGAAATGCTATCTAGGGTATATTTTTCTTCTAAACCTCAATTAATGATATATAAAACAAATATAAATCTTGTAAAATTATATAGCTTCATTCTGTTGATATAATAAGTCATAAATATGGGGTATAGGATATTTTTTCAGGGTAGTAATCTTGTTACGTTCATGATAATCATAGAAACATTGAAATGATCCATATTTCTTCTAAATAAATTAAACCAGTGAACCCTAAGGTGGTGATCATGGAAAAATTATTCACTTTTCAAGATTCTCTTAGAGTTTCAAATCAATTGTTGCAACTCAATTCGGTCAATTCTATATAGAGTCTTTGAAATAGGTGTATCGCTAGGTATAAAATCCCTTGAATATTCTACTGCATGATTCTGTTGAATACCATACAACTATTTCCAATATAAATCAATAATCACCCTCACAATATGAATATCATTGGTATAGTGTTTATCCCAAACATTCTATGACTGATACCCTATTGAAATGAAATCATGACCCATATAATGGATGTAATTTCAATTGGATGTTTATTTATTTTATCGTACTAACATGTGGTAATAGATTGGTTTATAATATCAAATGTAACATCCCTTCCTTTGAAATTGATATGGGATTTATGTAAAGTAATCCAATCCATAACTAAAATATCCTCAATTTATAAACTGTGAATAAATATAATATTTTAAGGAAACATATTCTACCAAACATAAATTAGTGAAGAATTATAAACATAAGTTATGATCATCGTACGATTTCTGTTTTTTATTTCTAACTCAACATCTAAATTTTGAGATGGTATTGTGATACCCTTATAACCATATTTATATATTAAAGACTTTGTAGATATAGAATCAAATATTAAATTATCAGTTCATGAGTGGTTGGTATGTGTACATTTCACCAAATAGTTATCATACATGTCATAAAAAATAGTGATCACCTGATATTTCCCATTGTCTTTAGTATTAAGATGTTTTTTATGTCAATCATCATCACTCCTCCACTAATGGCCCAAAGGACATGGTTTTTTATTAACAAAACTTGCTTTTAACGGAAAAAGCTGAAAACAAAACAAAATTCATGACATAAACACTACTCGACCTGAATATCGTAAGAAATAAAATCCATACAAACAATAATAACCACCCCTCACCATCATTTGAATCATGATAAGGATCTCCATCGATGCAATACTTTACAACTATCTGGTGTCTTGTGTCAAAGAAGAAGCCCAATCTGATGGTTGTCGCTATACCCTCTCAAAAATATAAACCCACAAAGGCTACATCGATGAACCTCCTACTCTAAATCCACATTTGGGAATTTTTTTGTTGTAGATTATTGTTGAATCTTCTAATTACGAATCCTGAAATCATTCCAAACAACAAAAAATCTTCATTGGTGAAAGGGAACACAATACTAGAATCAAAATCACCAAATCCCCACCACATCCATTGGGCACCTTCGTCACCACAACCGCAATATTTTGAAGAGGAAGATGATCCAAGGAGTATAAATCCATTTCTTCATCACTCAGAAATGGAATACCAAACATCACATCGATGAAGTGAATGATTGGACCCACTAAAATAAAGTGAACGTTGATGCATGAATTACTAAAATAATCATTGTTCCCACACTTAATTTTTTGGAATACTGATGTGGTTCATTGCTTGAAAATGTTTTTTATGTATATAAACATGATTTTTTATTCCATCTCTCACAAAATTTTGTTGCCCCATTGAAAAATAATTGCATTTTAAAAAAAATTTGTCAGTAACATGAGTCCTTCTTGTTTTATCCAATGACTAAAACCAAAAATCATAATGTGAGAGACAATAATCATAGTGGGGAGATAAATAATTAGGAAAAAATAATTTATTAGGTTGCTATATCCTGAAACATATTATATGAAAACTTAGGTATAACCTAGTTTATTCATGATCAGTATAACAATTCAAGATTTTATCGTATACATAGACTTATCCCTATGGTTTTACTTATGTTTTCTCATCTGATTTTATGAATTTTTACTAAACCATGATATAATAACAATTATATAAACCGATAATTTTTGTACATAGATATTATATATAAATATATTTATAATTTTTACATAACATAACAATTTATTGTAGAATATTTTTAGGTATGGTATCATTAGAAACACAAAAATATAAATAATTGGATAATAAAATATCTAGAAATCCTTACACTTATTTCATCATAACTATAACCCCTTTCAGAAATATCATAATTAATAACATTAGTCATCACTTGGGGCAAGGAAACATAAGAAGAGGGAGAGATTAGATGTTCAGTAAGGGTAAACAATTGAGATATAAAAGAAAATATAAGCATATCATGGGAAAAATGGGTTTAGAACCTGATATTAACATTTGAAAACCATAACCTACATATAATAGATATTAATATTATGTGATGTCATAAGGATTGGTTTTTCATAAGATCTGAATCATAAAGGATTCAATTAAAATGAGGAATGAGGGAATAACATTGGAATAATATATGGAATTATGGAATACATATAATAATAGAAAATCATTTTCTAATACATATAGGATCTTTTCAAGGACTGTCATACTTGAATGGGTTCACTTCCCAAACCATCACAATAGTTATAGAATACTCCCAATATAGTAATATTGGGAGAATACATAAATTGAGAAAGGTTAACTCTCCTTTTTAGGTCTATTAATCTCATGATATATCAATCATTATCAGATGCATTGGAGGGAGATATAGGTTTAACCAATCATATAATGAAAACAATACATATATGTGACATAGAAAACATAAAAAATTAATCCTATCAAAATCCTTGAAAAAAAATTAGTTTCATAAACAATTCTTCATTGCATAACCCTTGGAAAATAAATTGGCTTCATAAACAATTAATAATATCATTACATATGAAAAAGAAATGTGTTTAATGAAAAGTTTATCAAAGAATAAACCATGGAAACAAAATGGGTTTCATAAAAAAACATATCTTAATAGACATAGACCATAATATAGATAATTAGTATGGTATCATTAAATAATAACCCTAGTAAAGAATATTTTAAATCAAGGGTTTTTATATTTATTGAATAGAAATACCATTAAAATTACATTAAAACATTCTGGAAGAAACTGACCATTCCATTTTAGACACAAATTATTTAAAAAAACTAAGAAATTATAATGAAAAACAACTTATATTAAAATAAATATATAAACCTTTATATAAATCCTCAACAAAATCATTCATGATGGTGGGGAAATCTAATCATACTGTATAAGTAAAAAAACATTATTTCCATACTAATTTTGGAAAACTCAAAAAGTACCTAATTTGAAAAATGATATAAATATTAAATTTCAAATATTTTGTAAGAATTTATAAAGTGAGTAAAAATGAATTTTAACAATTATAGGATAATATTAAAAATCATTTTTTTATTTTTTTAAAAAACAAGGATATTGAAAAATATGGATTTCGGACCGATGCGAGAAATGCATTAAACATTTCTTAAAAAAATATTTTTTGGTATCTTGAGTACTTAAGATGAGGATACTGAAATGAAAATGTGAATTTTAAAGAAATAAATATAGAGTAAGAAAATGTATGATCATATTGAGAGGTTTATCAAAATATTTCACCATCATAACATAATCTTAAATAATCTCAATACACAATTATATTGTAACAAAAAAAATCCCATACAGTGAGTGTTCTTTAAATTAAATGAAATCTAAATTCTGGTAAAATAAATTTATATATTTTCAAACTATATAATATATTCACTTTAATACTTATAATATCATATATAATCCCTTTATACAAATTCAACACCACCTTCTATCAACATTTCGACATTAAAATAATCATTTTCTAGTGTTAATTAGTTCTTATATAATTAGAATTTTAGATTAGTAGTTCTAGTGCATGTACATTTATCTTGGTTACATAATATAATTAATTTTAATCATGATATTAATATAATATATATTCAATAGATTCAAATATAATGGAATCTATTAAATTCATAGAGAGACAAATAAATTATACTCTTCATGGATATGGTAGGATGTACGTACACATTAATGTTGTTTTCATTTTAAGATAGAAGGACTGAAAGAAATAAATTAGTTAATTTAAATTTCTAGAATGACTATTATATCATATGTATTCATCAAAATTATCCTCATTTTCATTCTATTAAAATATAAAAGCAAAATGAATCTAATTTCTTTTTGGAGGGGGTAGTCCACACATATATATGAGAGAGGTTACCATTTCTCAAATAATTATATGGTAATAAGGATTAAATGATATTAGAATTAAATAATTATAATTATTTAATAAATATATATTTAAAAAATAATTCTACCATGATACCCATCTTTAAAATATGGAGATGTAAAACTATTTGTATTTCATTGTGGAGGCAGCAATCCATACCTATGAACAAGTGATACATTCAAATCTTAATTGATGTGAACGAGGGCGTATAATGGTGTTTTAATAATCAAATAAAAATTTAATAATATTTAGGATACATTATTTAATATTTTATGTCAAATAAAATAGATTTAATTTAGGAATGTAATAGTAGAAAAAAGTGATCAACTAATCCCATTACATCTTCATTGAAACAACACCGTAAGATATATTATAAAGGCCTTTAGTTTTGGTCTTTTGGAATGAATAAAACCTATAGGATGTGAATAAGTATATTTATAACAATATATAGTTGATTTTGATAAATATATAACGCTCAATGATTTTAAATAAGCGAGGGAGAAGGTGCTATTTTAAAAATGAGGTGAGGGGAACTTTTGGAATTTCTCAAAATATTAAATTATCATAAATTAATTCTAAAAAAAATTAATTCAAATGCAAATTTATTTAGATATAAGGATGTATATGGTTGTAATCTCATCCAAAAATATAATTTAGACATGTTTTGGGGTCAATTTAAACATTATCATTTCGATTAACCCTTAGTTAACAAATTTTAATTTTAAATGTGCTAATAACATTTTTCAACTTGAAGGGTATTAATTTATACCTATAAAGTAAAAAATTGGCCTTTAATTAAGAAATTTATTACATATATTACTATATAATATCTGTCCTGTCTTATTTTATTTTTTTTTATTTGTGAATAATTTAATAAAATATTATTTTGATAAAATGTCATTATAGTGATTTTTTACACTATTCAATTAATTTGAAATAAAAGACATAAATAAAAAGTTATAATTAAAATATAATATTTTATAAAAACAAAAATATTTCATATTAACCTAAATTTTTAATGCTATAATTTAATCAAATTATATCACTTTTTATGTTTTCAAAAGATTTTTTTTTATTTTCCACTAATTCAATAAATAATGTTTTAGAGATGTTTCACCATTTATGGTTAATATATAATACATAAAAATTACAAATAAATTACCATCTTGAATATAATATAATTATTCATAAATTTAATATTAATATTCATTCACATATAGTTTTTTCTCATATATTAACACATAAATGATATTTAAAACTAAGCGAGTTACATTTCGTAACTATATTTGATTTAAATAATATATAAATCATTTTCGTGGAAATTTTACCCTTAAACATGAAAATTTAAATTTCAATGTGATATAGATATAATTATCGTCTTCTAATAAGATTTATGGTAAAATATTATGACCTTTTATGTTATTTTTAATCTATCTTAACTCAATCTTCCATTTCTAGATGTGATATGTTTTACCATGTTTTCAATTAACATTGAACAAAAATAAAAGGAAACTATTTTAAAAACATGAAACATAAAATTTTAAAAATTTAATTGATATTATATAATTAAATATATATATATATTTAAGAAAATAACTTTAATTTAATTTCCCAAAATGTGATAAAAACTTCTTTTAGAAGAAAAATAATAATTTTCGAATAAAAATAGATTTATTCTTATCTTATAACTATAAAATTTTTTTTTGAATATTTAAAAACATTAATCATAGAAATAGTAAATAAATATTATTAAATTAATTAAAAAATATGTATTAATTTAATTTATTAATATAAACATACCTAGAATGAAAAAAAACACTTTTTAAGAAAAATATTTCTTTTTCTTTCATATGTTTTTATTTTTAGTTATAATATATTGATAACCTATAAATTAATATTATACATATATATACCTAAAATTTGATATTTTTTAGTCTAATTTATACCCACCAATCAGAAGGCTAGCTGATAACTATCATTTTAAATAATAATATTTTAATAGTATACCACAGTTCATTTAGACCTGGTGTTTCTCGTAACCAAATCTAATTAAGAAATAAAATTATTTAATGAGAAATATTTCATAAAAATTCTTGTGGTGTTAAAAAAATGATCATGGACTTCCCTGATTATGAGAAAATTATATTATTCCTTCATTAATACTTGGGATTCGACTTAGAACTCCTTAGACAAGCTCATAGAATGTATGGATGTATTTTTTAGATTATGTATCATTATACATAGATACCATGGTTGTGGGCCTCATGTACCAATTTTAATTATATAAATTAAAAAACAATATACATTTATGCAATTATCCTATGTAGTTATGGTCAATCATGATTACGATCCAAAGGATCGAACTAGTTATATACGGGTTGAGTGGTATGTCATATAACTCAATGCTATATTAATAGGATGTCCCATTTTTCGATACCATGTATCAATGGATAAAATGTGTATTTATTTCATGTAATATTTTTCAATTTCTTCCCCATATTGGATGAATATATTTTCTAAGTATTCACCTATGGTACTATATTATAGGTTCACTATTATGGTTATTATACATAGATTTATTTCTCACTCCCTATAAATTAACCTTAGTGTACATGTTGACATTATAAAATATTTCCAATTGACCATGGATACAATATGGGAAGGGTGAGACCTATGGACACATGACAAAGTGGAGACACTAATTTTGATTCTTATGATTTTGCTAGAGTATGTCAACAATGACATAGAGATTGCGGATGTGGTTTGACTCAAATTTTGTATTAGAGTCATGTACTTTTATTTAATTTTCACTTATGTACTTATGTATATGTGATCATCCAAGTGGGTAATCAACATTCTAGGTATGAAATGTATTTTAATTCCCTTTCCTCAATAAATTTATTATTATTTTATTGTTATATATAGTTTTTCAACACTTTTTTTATTTAATTATATGGATGATGATTGGTTATTTATAGTAGTTTCTTATTCAGATATGATGGAATAGTGTCCCCAAAGACACACCCAATACCTTCATTAAAAGTTTAAATCCTATATCATATGAGGAGGTGTTCATGATTCCATGTGGAGATCCGTATTGGGGTACCGGTTTAGAGGCATCTATGAAGGGGTGTTACATATCACATTCCTTTTGGTGAGGAATGTAAGCAATGTGGTTTTTTATGATTTGAAATAAAAAATAAAATAAATTGATGTCTGTTTTAATGATGTTGTTTAGATAATACAACTGAGATCATTCTAGGTGCCCAATACACACCACTTGTTGGTTTGTGTTCATGTTTTAGGAACAAAAAGGCCTTTTGATGATTTTTTATCATTTATTCCTTTTTTAAAATTAGTTTCTTAATTAGTTATAATTATATAATTAATTTTTGGTGATGTTTTTCATGATTTAAGTCCTTACGTGGTTTTTCTATGGTTGGTGGAATGTGAATGGCCTTAGGTGATGTACAGTGAGCCTTAGAAGGCTCTGATGAGCATATAGTTTATGATATAAAAGGGTTTAGAATAAGTTTTTCAGTCCTCAATACCATATCATTTTATAGTATTCAATGTTTATAATGCATATAGATTGTGGAAAACCCACTATAGAGGTATTCCCTTTTAATATTAAGTGTGAAACCATAATTATGATGATTTTTTTTATTAAATTAAAACAATCGTGAATTAAATAGATTAAGAGCTGAGGCCACTTAGGACTTTGTGCATTGGATCAAATATCTTAGTCATTATTGGCTGAGACCATTCTATTAACATGTTAACTATTTATCTTAAACCCCTTGAGAGGTATAAACTATGTAAATTATTATTTATTAACCATATCATCCATAGTGTAAGAGCCCTAGGGAACCACCATATATGGGTCTGTTCTAGATTATGGATTTTGGACCTAGTATGTATTATTGAACATCTTATAGGTTCCTTAGATGTGTTTTTATTTTTATATAGGTGATGGGGTATAATGATTGATCCTTGTAGAGATTTTTAAAATAAAAACCTTCTTAATGGCCATTAGGATAAATGAAATGACCTTGAGATAAATAATGGGAAGTGACCTAGTGTGGTGTAGAAATGGAAGCCACTTAGGGTGTCATGGTTTTGGATATTTGAGGACCCTAGTGGGTTATGGTGAATGATGACCCATGTGAGGAAGTGTTGGGATTTGGGAAATGGATGTTGTGGGAGTAACCATAGAACCCTAACCGAAACTGTAAGGCATTGGGACAATGAAATATTTTTTTTAAATTGTATATTAACTTGAATAATGATGGGAATTTTAATTTAGATTATGTAAGATAGTATATTTAAATGATTTGGGGCCCCCGAGTATAGTACATGCCTATAATAACATGTTGATTCATTTTGGAAAACCACAAAATGGGCTTTACCTTGGGTTATTAGGCTCATTTATTATTATTATTATTTATTTATAGTGATGTATTTAATATATAAAATTACATTTGGAGTGGTTTTATGATGTTAAGTATGAAAATAACTTCGTGGTCTTGAACTGAATGTAATGAAAATGACCACTGAGGTGGTTATGGATATTTATAAAGAAAACACCCTTATGGGTGCTCATGAAATATTTTGGTGGGGAGGCTATGATACTAAATAAAACACCCATTGAAGGGTGTTCTAGATACTACCTATGGGGTTTCGATATATTTGGATCCATGATCCTTGGATCCTGGTAAAGAATAAATCATATACAACCTGATTGTTTCTTGGTTCTTTTGGTATCATTGGTGGGCATGGTGGAGTCTCTTGCACTAATAGGGATCTACTATTGTGAACTATTATATACTGACATGGAGTACTCTATAAGTTATTATTCTTAGACCGACCATTCCCTATGTTGTAATAATATATACTAGGGAAGATCAATTCCTATATGTTGTTATATGTATACAATGGTGAAAAACCCCGAGTTGTCATGATGTTGGAATGGTATTTAGAGTATGATCATATACACTTTTTTTATAGATGAATTAGGTGTGATCAATCATGGTTAAGGACCTAAGGTTCAGTTTTGAGTTGTTTATTTATTTTACTTTAGTTATTTATTAATTATTCAGTTCATTTCACTTGAAAATATCATTGTATATATTATCTATGTATGATTCAACATTGTTTGTTCCCAATAGAGTTATGTACTCACACCTTACTCAGTATGCCATTGAACATTGGTAAAAAGGAATCTCTCAATTGACTTTAAATATGGGTTGGGTGGCCATCTAGATTATATTGATGGAGTGAGATTTCGAAGATACATATATGGGGCTTCTGTTATGAACCAAGCCATAATTCCATCCATCCCTACATATGACCTGGTCCATGACATGGCCTGAAAGGTGTTCCCGGTCCCCATGGGATGGAAAATAGTTCTAGGCATCAAAGAAGTCACCATGGGAATGATTTTTTCCCAATAAGTGTGGATCAAATAAAAATAAACATAACTCATAGAGGAACTAACAAAAACTATATTTCAATAAATATACAACCAAATATGGATACATGTTCAACAAAAAAACTGAAAATTAAAAAACAGAACTGCAACTAATGAGGTCTCCATATGACCTCAGGGCTACTTCCATCCACAATCTGACCTCCTACAAAGGAAACACAAAATAGAAACCTGAACCTACAAAATTGCTCAGATCTACCAATATCGAATGGTAAAAGTATTGTTTGAGCTCAATAACTCAGTATAAAACCTCCAATGAATCCATACATTTACATTACAAAAAATAGTTTGTCTAACAAGATTTAAATTCATTTATAAAATAGGTTTTTCTCGTGATGGAAAAATTAACAAATCTTTCCACATATTTCCATTTTAATACAATAGACAAAATTTTCCTTTTAAAAAATTTGTTTCACATCCCACACCACTTTTTTATTAAAAAAACAACCACTAAATCCAACCATTTATCCAAAATAGCTTTTTCTAAAAAAGAAAGGGGACCATGAAATCTAGATAAAAACTAACAAGACTAATATTAAACATGAAACATAAAAATAAATAGATCATGTACAAATAGTAACTATGTGTTTCTCATAAAAATCCCTAGAGTGATCCCTAGATGTACTTGAGTCAGACTTACCTTCTGACATATTGTTCAGATTCATATTCTATAACCATATAGACACACTCAACGGACCAATAAAGTGGCACATCCCACCATCCCTGTCAATTCAGGGGGTACCGTCTAATCTAATCGGGGTTGACATGAAACGGAAATTGGACCCTCTAAAGGATTCCTCGGAAACCCATGATAATAGTATACTGTATAAGTTGGAACCCCATGCATGTGTGACACACCTTACCTACCATCATCACACTTACCTACACCAAAAATGACCCCACCTATATGGAAACCCAAATCGGGAAATCCTCTATAGGGGTTCCCGTCATACAAAAAATAATTCACAAGTGCCTACTAGGCTATCACATCACATAGGATTTCAAAGCATCTAACAAAACACCCTATTTTTCATACATAAAATTTATATTTTCAAAAAAACATTAATTTACAAACATTAAAAATCACAAATACAACATTAAATCATCACAATTTAAAATAAATTTACAAAACATTTCAAAAAATATATAAAAAATCACATTGATGTGTATGATTCTAAACAAGCCAATTCTATGATTGTTCAGTTTCATTTCAAAGAAAAGATAAAAAACCCAAAATATAATTGAAGGTGAAAAATGGAATTCATAATATTTAAAAATTAATCAACTTTTATAAAATAAAAAATGGGCCACAATACTGAACATGGAATTTGAAATCGCATTTCAGTCATTCGAAACCATGGGACCATTTGTAATGTGACAAGTGGTTAAAGGATTAAAGGTGGAGGGTGGATAAGTGTTTTGAAACCCTGGATTCCATGTTGAGTAAGTTTATCTTGGACCATTATCATTTTTTACCCATCCACATGTTTATCCTGAGCACACATGGATGGGACCACATCCAATGTCTCACCACAAACACCCAACCAGTTTCCCAAAATCATTATTAATGAAACACCACATGTTCTCAAACCAAGACAATGAACCACATGTATGATTAATTCCATAAAAATCCCCAATTAACACACATAAGGTCAAATACATAGTCTAATAGTGTTATAATAATATAGTCAAGGTTTAACACTACTCAAAATGAACAAAATCATTTTAATGGAACAATTGTAATTTTAATAAAAACTATGTGCACAGACTATATTTCATAATTATTTAAACTTTTTTAAAAACCACTTGCACTGGTATTTAGAAACATGAAAACATAATGAATAAATGAATACATTCCAAAAGAATTTGAAACACATTTTTAGATAATTTAAAAATTCACATGAATCAATGGAATGAATCAGAATGGAAAAAAATAGAAACAACTACCTCAACAATGTTCATGTAATAGAGGGAGAAGATTAAATCTAAAGACATCATATAGAAAACCTAATTCCATGGATATCGAACAACACATAAACCCTAGGAATTAGGGTTTTGCCAAGGGATAAAACACCACAAAGAGAGGACAGGATCTCAAGAAAGAGAGGATAACAGAATGGGAAGAGAAGGAAATTAGGCTAAAACCCTAAGAAACACACCTTGGGAACATAGAGGAACATCCATGGATGGAGAAGAACCAAGGGAGGAGTTCTATGGGGATCCCTCTGTATGCCAAGAATGTCCCAAGTATAGGAAATCCTAAAACAGTCTAAAAATATGTTAGGGTAGATTAGGAATTTTACGATTTAAAAAATATGGGCAGCTTACATTCTTTTGATGCACCGTTTACAAAATTTTGTTCCAACCATGCGGTAGAACCTATATCAGAGGATATTAACCACACGACTAACCCACATTGTTTGAATTACCATGATTAAATAGAGTGGTAGATTCTATAAAACTATAGTACATTCTTCATTATTACTTGTGTTGGGACACATGAGTCCTACTTACCTTGTGCTTGTTGTGAATATGAAAACAATTCACTTGAAAACACAAAAACTCAATAGTTTTAGCCAGGAAATTAATTTAATCCTCAACCCAAGCATCAAAGACAAACAAAAGAATAAAATAAAAGGATATCCAAGGACATGTTGAGTTAATTATCACAAACACATATACTTTCTTCCCCTAGAAGGTAAACTATAATAATTATAAGCAGAACATAATCCCACACACGATCAAAAATGATAGAAATCACGATCCTTTGGGTGAATATACACTCTACTAGTCACACCAGACCAATCAAGATGAAAACCAATACGAAGAATGAGGGGAGAAACTAAGTGATTTATCACCACCATAATAATTCCACTAACATCTCCATGAAAACTAGTAACTCAAAACATGATCCAACCCAAACCTATCCAAATAAACCAAGAAACACCCCCACCGTGATTGGGAACTCCCAAAAAACCTTACCCAAACTCCTTTTCCTGATAATAACAACACAAAAGGAACTTAAAATTCCCAAAAAAGTCTAAAACTTCTAACATGAAGAGATAAACCCATAAATGGAGAACAACCAAATGTGATCCCAAACATAACTACATACACCGTTTTTTCAAAAGAATTAATATCTCTAAACAAATGCAATAAAAAGATAGGAACAATTTCATGAATGGATAACCATTTTAAAGGATCTCATTAAGCCTTAAAACCCCATTTTAACCATGAGAGGATAAGATAATCACACTTTTAAAATGAAAAGATGAAATTACAATATCCACAAAATGAAAAATATGGAATCTTCAAATGTCACCACGTCAACATGGGAGAAAATCCAGGATAAGGCATTCCAAAACCCCTGAGAATTATTGATTATGTACAAGATTCACACTGAGGCATGTGACTATAGAATTCATGACTGAATAATCTCTTTCCTCATAGTTAGGTAGTAGAATAACCCGATCAAAACATCTTCTTATAGGATTCTTATTATAGAACGTTCCCAAATAACCCAAACGACCATAATGATGTCATGTTTTTATAGGATTTTGACTAGTTGAATTTGAATGACTGAACCAACCACACTATTGGAACACAAGATAATGGTCTAATGAAGTGGAAGAAGGAACTGATGAAAGAGACATTTCGAGAATAAGTTCCACTAGCACACACTACTCGGTAGATGGGTAACCCTCATGTGCAACAAGAGAGACCATATTTCTATCTTGAGCATAGAATAACAGGTCGACTATGAATGCTTCATCAGACAAATTTTCAAAATGAAGATCCTAGGATGAGATGGATCTCTCCTTAAACATTGGATTAATAACCCCAATAAAATAAGAGAACAATAACAGATCCTGCAACACTACCTCTATAGAAAAGGAAACCAGCTCCTTTAAGTTATGAACCTAGTACTTCACCATATGCTGGTCTTTCTAAATACTAATTTTCTCTTATATCATAATCATATTTACCTCATCATGTTTAAAAACTCATAAATATATGTAAATGAACACTTCCCATGTCATGCTAACTTGCTTTGATGATAGATAAATAAACTCCCATTCATCCAAAGATGGACCCTCAAATAAACCAATGACAACATGAACTCTGATAGCATCAGGAGATACCAACTATATGAATATACACTAATCTTTTCTATGACAATCCAATTCCATGAACTAACCTCGATCCCCCAAAAGGGTAGGAAATGACTGGGAAGAACCATGAACTGGGTATAACTCGTTAGAAAATATGGGGACCTCTCTTGGAATCATTGTAACATCCCAGGTAAATAAATAATATGACATTTTCATATTTGTTAATATTTGTGAATATAATGTTAATATTACTTTAAATGGAATTCTATGTTTGATGGCATACCCAGTACGCAACAACGAGTTTCTTTGAAATCTTACATTGCACACTAACAATATAATAACATTATTTTAAATTGTAGTTAACGCCTAACCGTTGTAACGATGGGAATGAACATAACTAACAAAAAAATGATTATATATGTTTGTTAAATATTTTTAAATTTATGAAATAATATATAGAGGCTTAAAATAATAAAATAATTGGATTTTAAGCATAAATATTCTAATGTTCTTTAAAAGGACGATTAACCACATTTTTATGGAGAACCCTTTTTAATTATATTTTCTCTCACTTTTATGTGTTATTTTTTACAAAATAAAATCCTTCTTTATAATTAATACATCAAAATTTACTTTTTGTTAATTTCCAGTATTTTTTCGATAAAGTTCATTTTTTTAATGAATAGTAAAAAATGCTGTATTTTAATTCAAACCCCCATTTTAATATAATTTATTTCAATGGATAGATTATCTATTTAATTGGCATTAAAGTATAATTTGAATATATTTTTACCGTTTATCCAAAGGGGGTCATTATAAATAATTTCACTTTGAAACTGGACATAAACAATTATCAATCTTTTGATAGATATTATTTCTTAAAAACACACTATTTATTTTGACAGTGGAAATTAACTATATAATTAATGAACCTTATATTTTTTTTAATTTTGTAAAATGTACATCATTTTTGAATTTTTAATATCAAATATATATTAGGGTGAATGTTTTTTATGTTTCTGATAATGTTCATTTTTTAATAATAATGAAAAATACATCATTTTAATTCAAAACTGCCTTCATCCAATTTATTTATATAGTTATATTGTCATTTTAATTGGTTATAAAGTGTAATTGAATTATTGTTTTATGACTTAATTTAATTTTGGACATTGTATGTAATTTAAATTTTAAATTGGATGTAAAAACAAATCAACCCTTTGATAGATTTTATATCTTAAAAACCTGTCTTTGGTTTTGACAATGATAATTATTTTTAAATTAATTTATGAATTTTTTTGTTTGGAATATGATAAAATGGATTCCATATTTGGAATCATAAGGTCCAAATTATGTAATTAAGACTCATTTGTTTTTTTGACATTATGAATAGTAACGACGAAAATTATATTTGATTATCATGATTAATAAGTAATTGAGGAGATAAGGGTAATAAAATAATATTATAATAATATAAAATGACCCCAACAAGTGTCCTGATGCTATTTTTTGATTCATGTCCGACCATGGGATTCCTTGTTCTATCTTTGGGAACCCATGCAATCACATTAGTGTGATAGTGACCTTTGTCTTATTATTTTTTAAAGAACGGAAAATATAACCAAAGTATGTATCGCCTATGTAAAACAATTTTAATTCTGTATACATATAAAATATCTTAGACTATAAATAGTCGTTGGAAATAAAAAAATATTAAATACAGCATGGTATTTTATTTAGAATTTTTAGACATTGAATAAATAAATTTATTTATGACACAATGATGATACAGTTATTACCTCATTAATGAATGATTTAAATAAAATGAAATTATAGGGTAAAATATAAAACATAAACTTTTCTAAATCATATTGTATGGGTGTATTTAGAACCATTATCAACTTATCCTCAAAATATGTTATTGTGGGACCTTTAAAAGCTTAAATTCCTTTTATAATAAAGTAACATTTCAAGACTTTCCAAAAGTGACCCTGCTCCCTCTTATAAAAGTCCCTCACCTCTACCCCCTTACCCACAACTCTCAATCCCTAGGCTCATCAAAACTCTACTAATATTGTCTCTTAAATTCCCTATACTACTCCTAGAAGCCTCACGTTGGGAATAAGTCTTCCCAAGGAAGCCTTTTCCTCAAATCAAAAAAGAGTTACACGATTTAGAGGTAATGTCTTCTCTCGAGTTTCTTTCTTTTATTTTCCATCTTCACTCACCTATAACTTTTTATTATTTGATTACAAAATAACACAATTATCTTAAATATACTAGGATTTTGTTATGATATGTATTATACCTACACATAAACACACCTCCATCTAATGGTTAAAGAACATACTGTTTTTGTGGGTGGTGAATTACTGCCTCACGAAACGATGATTGTTCAATCTCTTTTTAACAAACCTCATTGTGGACATTATGATGGAACTTAAATTATATATGATATATATTATATTTATTTCCTCTATATTCTTCTTTATTTTATATTTAAAACATACCTTTATGCTTTTCATGTTATGAAAATTCGATAATTTCATACGAGGAAGTGTGGACTACCGCCCGCTCAAGTGATGTGAATCATTCATGCAATACATGGAAGGTATAAAGAATGGTATTAATGAAAATATGTGACCTATATGACATATATATTATACTTGAATTATAATATATATCTATCTCATTAATTTTAATTCCATTAATATGACAACAAAATTAAAGTACCGTTCATGTGTACGTACGGCCTACCGTCTCCATGAACGGTGAATTTCATTTTTATATCCAAATGTTATGGAATAGTATGAATTGAATATATAATGTATATATATGATATTTAAATCCTTAATATTAATATGGATATTATTTAATTATAACCACATGGTCAATTCTTTTAAATCAAGTTCATTTTTTTGACTCAGGTATCGAACATCGACAAAACGTATGATATGAACTCACATAACTACCTAATTATTATAAAATAATTATATGTGAAATTAATTGAATAATAAATATTAATGGAATTCCTTAAGAAATTATAAATTCACTAAGGTTTATTATTCAGGAATATAAAGAAAACGAACAAGACAAGTTGGACTTAAGGTAAGGGATCCTACCTCTCTCTTTATTTTTAAGTACTCTCTTTTATGTCATTTATTTTAAGCACATCTTTCTTATGTTGGGGGATGTTATTTTACATTCCTATTACCTTAATTTTTATGTTCATATTATGAGAGACCCTATTTGATCTCATCAATCCGTTTTTGGATGTTTTATGTGGCGTCGTTAGGCTGCCGAATTTTCGTAAGGGGATTTCTTATCTCACTTTTAATTCCGTGAGATTTACATTGTTACCCATTTATTTATTGAATTTGGTTTATTTTGTATTGAAATTTGATATATAATATCAAGATTATATTTATATTCATGGTATTCTATGATTAATTTTGTTCTTATTATCTTTTTGTCAAATGACTCGATTTATTACAACGAGGTAAGGGTTTTTATCTCACCTTTTATTCCCAAGAAATTCATGCTACATTCTCCACTAATTATTTTTGTGTGTTGTATGTACTTACCATGATTGTATTATTTGTATAATATACTTTAATTTATGGTTATTTACATCCTCATTGTATGATCCTTCTTTCATGGGGTGTACATTTTGAAAGTTACCCAAATCGGTAAGGGAACTTTTCACCCTCTCCTTTTTAAAAAGCTTCTCTTTGTTAGGTATTATAATTTATATCTTCTTATGTTGGGATATGTTATTATAAATCCTTATTGCTTTATATTTTATATCCATTTGATGAGATAGCCTTTTTATCTCTCATCAACTCATTTTATGAATTTTAAAGTGACACCATTAGGCGGTTGAATTTCTATTAGGGAAATTCTTAACCCAATTTCAATTATTTGGGTTAAACCTCTATTTCTTGATTATGTTGTACTGTGAATATGTGTGGATGAAAAATGATTTTTTTACACTTAATATCCACTTATATTTGGTGTATTTATATTTTTCACACAGAATTATGTGATTGATTTATCCTTAATCTAAGGATACCTTCTTTGTACGGGACTTCATGTCAATCTCATTTCATTAAGGCATATTTTTTTTAATACAAGACATTATTTTATAATCTATATAAACACATTTATATTTTCATTTCATTCAAATGGAATATTTTTTCTATGAAGCGTTTTACTAAATGACAAAAAGGAATGTTTCTTTTATCATACGTGGTGACAACGACCATTCTGCCGCTGCGAGTATTATTTGATCTTTGGCTTCCTCACCAAGCCATAATGTTTTTAAAAGAAAATAAATACCATATAATACATTATTTATTTTTGTATTGAAAATGGTTTTGATAATGCATTTGTTATGGCAATATATTTAAGGGATATATTGTGATTGAAATGTGGAAATTTTTTCTTTCCTTTATATTTGTTTTATGTATTATGATTTTATAATGGTACATGGACATTTGGCGGGTGGTTACGTGATAAAACAAATGATATGTGGTGCCGTGAATACCAAGATATGTGGTTATGTTATAACCTCCAATGCATTGGGTATGGAAGTCGTCCGTATCGCTATTCCATTTAGTGATATGGGTGGAAGTTGACCGTATTTTTATTCCATTTAAGTATGTTTATGTTCATAGTTACATTTATATGTTATGTGTTTTTACACGAGTTATATGGTAATATTTACGTTAAAAAATGGTAAGTAATGATATTTTATTCATTGAAGAGTATGTAATACTTCATAATGGTTAAAAGTATTACTTATGGTAAATTATTCGTGGTCTACTTGTTGTTTTGAAAAAATAACAGTTTTCATTCTTTGTGTATCCCTTACTAAGATTTTTATTCTCATCCCAGGTTTTTGAAATGTTTTCCACATGACTTAAAGATGAATATGGTCAAGGATGGGATCTAGTAAATACATGTTATCTAAAACATGGAACTATAAATGTTTCTTTTTAAATGTTTTTATTTTATAAATAAATGGAAATTATGTAGAAGTGGCTACTTTGTAATCTATTGGGATGTAATATTTATGTACTAAATCTATAAAACTATAAACATGAAAAGATCCTCAATTTGAATAATTCATTTAATTCAATATTATGTAACGTTTTATGGCCCGGTCCTTATAGTTTGTATCAAAGGTCGGTTTAGATAACATTAGAGGTTAGTGTGTTGTTTAAACATAAGTGAAAACTTGTGTATAATAACAATAGTTAGTATATTAGATTGAGTCATTGTTATTTTTGAACATTTGAATGAGTTTGAGATAACTTGGATAAGTATATATTAGTGTTTATCTTCCTAATTAGTATGTGATGATTCTGTTTATCACACTGAAATTTTTGGTTTTAGTAAATAGATTGATCTAGGAGGAACCAAAGTGAAAATGGGTTTGAAGGAAACTGTGGTGGTTCTCTGATTAAGATACTGGATGAAATGGGGGATTCAATGAGAAATATCGCTGTTATTTTAGTCCAACTATCAAAATTCATGATTAACCACTTGAACCGTGGTGAGTTCTCTAATGCATCATGTACAAGAGAACCAACTAGATGTGGAAGTTCAGTTAATAATTATAAAGGTAACCATTATGGTTTATATAATCCTTACATTTGAAGTAATTATGGGTTACTATATTTTATGATGGAAAATGAAAGGCATGACATAATCTTGAGGTTAAATTTTGTTGTGGTTATATTTGAAGATCTTATCTCTTTCTGGGGAATGTTTTAATAATTATATAGTTTTTGAAAAAGAACAACACATACACCGTGTGACAACCCTTCACGTCGGACGAAGCTGTAGGAATCAAACCCACAACCAAAGTGAAACAGATATTTATCACCTACCACTGGACTACTTGAAGTCCCTAGTTATTATGACTAATTATTTTTAGTTAGATGAACATATCAATTAGGAATAAGTTGATTTTGGGTTATCTATGGAAATGATTAACTTGTCATGGAGGATATGTGACTAGGTTAATTACTTTTCAGTATGAGACTTTAAGAGTAACTGATTTTATTTGGAGATAAATGTTAAGATTTACCTTGGAAGACTGGGTGATTAAATCCTTAAAATATTTGGGTTTCAATCTTAGTTTGGATTACTTTGATGAAATTTATAGATAGATATTTATTGAATGTATTTTTATGAACTTTGGGTTTTGTTGGATAAATTTTAGAGGTTAAGAGTAGTATTTCTTTTTATAAAGGATTATCCTTTTTTGAGATTATCTGATCATATACTAATTTTTTTGGTTTTGGTTATGTTATAAAGACATGGGAAATATATAGTTTTATTTTGTGGATTAGGTGATTCTCAAGAAGATGGTTATAGTGCTCTTAATGTGAACAATTCATCCCGAATACTCATCATTTGGAGAAAATATGAGTTTCTGTTAGAAATATTATAAAAGATGAAAGTCTACATGACAATTAAATAGGTTTACTTATGTTTTAGTTAAGCTCATAAATAAATTCCTCAATGAGAAGTTACATTAAACAAAAACGTTTTCAGTTAACATTTCCTACTGGGGAATAAAATACCGTTTAACCCATCAGAAGTTTGTGATTTTCTGGTGGTTAACTTTCTTGTAAACATGTTTTCTATCACTCACCATCAGAACATGACCCTTTTTTTCTCCTCCATATCCTTTTTTTCATTGAATCATAGTATCTGTTTAATTGGTTGACCTTTGTATTTTTATTTCTTTCTTTTAATGTGACAGTTTAAATGACTCCTTTTCCAATGTGGGGCTTTCACTGATGTTTCTAAGCCCAATTTTAAAATTGCTAGGACGCAATTCCCAAAAGGGGGGAAGGATGTAACATCCAAGGTAAATAAAGAATATGAAAATTTGAAATTTATTAATATTTGTGAATAAAATGTTAATATTACTTTAATGGGAATTCTATGTTTGATAGAGTACCCAGTACGCAACAACGAGTTTCTTTGAAATCTTACATTGCACACTAATAATATAATAATATTATTTTAAATAGTAGTTAACACCTAGACGTTTTAATGGTGGGAATGAAAAATAATAACTACAAAATTATTACATATTATTGTTAAATTTTTTTACATTTATCCAATAAAAGTTTGATGCTTAAAATAAGAAAAGAATTCGATTTTAAGCATAAATAATATAATGTCCTTTAAAAGGTCGATTCACCACCTTTTGATGGAGAACCCTTTTTAAATATTTTTTTTTTCACTTCTATATGTTATATATGACAAAATAAAATCCTTCTTTTGAATCAATAAATCATAATTTACTTTGTGTAAATTTTTGGTATTTTTCCGATAAGGGTCATTTTTTAACGAATAGTGAAAAATGATGTATTTTAATTCAAAACCTCTTTTTAATCTTATTTATTTCTATGGATAGATTTTATTATTAATTGGATTTAAAGTGTAATTGGAATATATTTTTACAATTTATCTAATGTTGGTCATTAGAATTAATTTCACTTTGAAAATGGACATAAACAGGTATCAACCTTTTGATAGATATTGTTTCTTAAAGACACGCTATTTGTTTTGACAGCAAGAATTAACATTACAGTTAATGAAAATTCAATGTTTTTAATTTTCTAAAATTGACATAATTTTTGAATTTTTATCATCAAATATACCTTAGGGTGAATATTATGTATTTTTCTGATAATGTTCATTTTTTAATGAATAGTGAAAAATACAACATTTTAATTCAAAATTTTATTTTCATCCAGTTTATTTATATATTTATATTGTCATTATAATTGGTTCTAAAGTGTAATTGAATTATGTTTTTATCACTTAATACAATTTTGGACTTTTTATGTAATTTTGGTTTTAAATTGGATTTAAAAACAACTCAATCTTTTGATAGATTTTACATCTTAAAAACCCATCATTGGTTTTGACAACGAGAATTATTTTTAAAATAATTACTGAAAATTCTATGTTTAGAATTAGATAGAATTGATTCCATATTTGGAATAATACAGAAAAATTATGTAATTAAGACTCTTGTTTTTTTACATTATGAATAGTAATGACGACAATTACAATTAATTATCTTGGTTAATTAGAAATTGGGTAGTTAAGGGTAATAAAATAATATCATAATAATAGAAAATGACACCAAAATGTGTCTTTATTATATTTTTTGAGTCATTACGAACAATGGGATTCCTGGTGCAAACTTTGGGACCCCATGGAATCAGATTAGTGTGATAGTGACCCTTTATCATATTATTTTTTAAAGAAAAGAAAATATAACCAATGTAAGTATCACCTAAGAAAAACATTTTAAATTCTTTTTACAAAAATGAAAAATTAGACTATAAATAGTATTTATAAAGATAAAATGATTCTCTACATCATGGTATTTGTTTTAGAATTTTTAGACCTTAAATAAATAAATTTATGTATGACACAATGATGATGAAATTATTACCTCATTAATGAAAGATTTTAATAAAATGAAAAGATAATGTAACATATAATACTTACACTTATCTAAATACAAGTGGATGTGTTTATTTAGAAACATTATCAAATTATCCTCAAAATATATCATTTTGGGACCTTTAAAATCCTATATTCATTTTATAATAATATAACATTTCAGGACCTTCCAAAAGTGACCCTCCTCCCTCTTATAAAAGGCCCCCACCTCTATCCCCTTACCCACACCTTTAAAGACCTTGTCTCGTCCAACCTATGCTCATATTGTCTCTCCACATCCCTCTATTACTTCTAGAAGCCTCACATTGGACAGAAGTCTTCCTAAGGAAGCATTTGGCTAAATCAAAAAAGAGTTACCCGATTTTGGGGTAATGTATTCTCTCGAGTTTATTTATTTTATTTTCCTTCTATACTCACCTATAACTTATTATTATTTTATGACATAATAAAATAAGTATCCTAAATATACTAGGATTCTGTTAGGATAAGGATTATACCTATACTTACACACACCTCCGTCTAATGGTTAATGAACATACTGTTTCTGTGGGTAGCGAATTACTGCCTCACGAAATGATGATTGTTCAATATATTTTTAACACCTCTCATGGTGGACACTATGATGGAACATAAATTATATATGATAAATATTATATTTATGTCCTCTATATGCTTCTGTATTTTATATTTAAAACATACCATTATGCATTTCATGTTGTGCAAATGCGATAATTTCATTTGAGGAAGTGTGGACTACCGCCCCCTCAAGTGATGTGACACATTCATGCAATTAATGGAATGTATAAATAATGAGATTAACAAACTTATTTTACGTATATAAAATATAGATTATTCTTTAATAATAATATATATATTTCTCATTTAGTTTTAATTCCAATAATTTTACAATGAAATTAAAGTAGCATTCATGAGTACGTATGGCCTACCGTCTCCATGATCGGTGCATTTAATTTTTATCACAAAATGTTATAGAATAGTATAAAATGAATATATAATGGATATATATGATATTTAAATCATAAATACTATTCTGGAGATGATGTACTTTTAAATACATGGACAATTCTTTTCAAACAATTTCATTTTTTTGACTCATGTACCGAACATCGACAAAACGAATGATATGAAATCACATAATTAAATAATTATTATAACATGATAATATCTGAAATTAATTTAATAATAAACTTTAAAGTAAGTAATTAAGCAATTATAAATAGGCCATGGTTTATTATTCAGGAATATAATGAAAACCAACAAGACAAGTTGGACTTGAGGTAAGGGATCCTACATCTCTCTTTATTTTTAAGTACTATCTTTATGTCATTTCATTTAAGATCCTATTTCATATGTTGGAGGATGTTATTTTATATTTCTATTATTGTAATTTTACTGTTCATATGATGACAGACCCTATTTGATATCATCAATCCATATTTGGAAGTTTTATGTGGCGTCGTTATGCTGCCGAATTTTCGTAAGTGGATTTCTTATCTCACTTTTAATTCCTTGATATTTACATTGTTAGAAAATTAATTATTGAATGTGTTGTATTTTGTACTTAAATTTGATATATATTATCATGATTCTATTTATATTCATGTTATTCTTTGATTCATTTGGTTCTTATTATCTTTTGGTCATATGACTCGATTTATTACAACGAGGTAAGGGGTTTTTATCTCACTTTTTATTCCCATGAGTTTCATGCTACATTCGCCACTGTTTACTTTTTTGTGTTGTATATAATTCCCATGATTTTATTCTTTTTATGATATACTTTGGTTTATGGGTATTTACATCTTCATTTTATGATCCTTCTTTCATGGGGTGTACGTTTCAAATGTTACCCAAATTGGTAAGGGAACCTTTCACACTCCTCTTTTTAAAAGGATTATCTTTGTTAGGTCTTTTGATTTACATATTCTTATGTTGGGATATGTTCTTATATATCCTTATGGATATAAATTTTATGTCCAAGTGATGATATACCCTTTTTATCTCTAATCAACTCATTTTCTGAATTTTAAAGATACACAGTTAGGCTGTTGAATTTATGTAAGGGGACTTCTTAACCCAATTGAAATTTTTGGTTTAAACCTCTATTTCTTGATTATGTCATACTATGAATATGTGTGGATGACATTTTATAGTTTTACACTTAATAACCACTTATATTGGGTGTATTTATATTTTTCACACATAATTATGTAATTGATTTATTCTTAATCAAAGGATATCATCTTTGTACGGGACTTTGTCTCAATCTCTTTCATTGAGGCATAATTTGTTTTAATACAAAACATAGTTTTATATGCTTTATAAACACCTTTTGATTTTAAATTCATTCAAATGGAATCCTTTTCTATGAGGAGTTTTACAAAACGAAAAAAAGGAATGTTTCTTTTCACGTATGCGGTGACAACGAAACTTCTGCCACTGCGAGTATTGTTTGATCATTGGATTCCTCAACAAACCATAATGTTTTTAAAAGTAAATAAATACCATATACTCTATTATGTATTTTGGAATTGATAATGGTTTTGATAGTGGATTTGTTATAGCAATATAATTAACTGATATATTGTGATTTAAATGTGGAAATGTTGACCTTCCTTTATATTAGTTTTATGTATAACAATTTAATAATGGTACTTAGACATTTGATGGGTGGTTACGTGTTAAACCAAATGATCGGTGGTTACATGATTACCAGGATGGGTGTTTACGTTTTAACCTCTACTTCATTGGGTATGGAAGTCAGCCGTATGGCTATTCCATTTAGTGATATGGGTGGAAGTTGACCGCATTTTTATTCCATTAAAGTATGTTTTTGTCCCAAGTTACCTTTATAAGTTATGTGTCCTTTACATGGGTTTTATTGTAATCTTTTGGTTAGAAAATGGTAAATAATGATCTTTTATGCAGGGGAGAGCATTTAATACTTCATAAAGGTGAAAATTATTAATTATGATAATTTATTCATGGTTTAATTGTTGTTTTGAAAAACTAATAGTTTTCCTTATTGTTGTATACCTTACAGAGCTTTTTATACACATACCATGTTTTTGAAATGTCCTCTACAATACATAAAGATGAATAGGGTCAAGGATTGGATCAAGGAAAGACATGCTATCTAAAACATGGAAGTAGACATGTTTCTTTTTAAGAGTTTTTATTTTATAAAAAATGGAAATTGAGTAGAAGTGTCTACTTTTTAATCTTTTGAGATGTAATAATTCTGGCATAATTCTATAAAACCCTAAACCTGAAAATATCCTCCATGTGAATTACTCATTTATTTCAAGATTATATAATTTTTTAAGGCTGGGTCCTTATAATCATATTCTGAGCATCATCAAAAAACAAAACCAAAAATACATTTCCGATAAAAATAATGACAAAACAAGACCTCAAGCCAAAGAAAATATGCTCTCAATCCAAACACATACAAACACAACAAAATAACTCTTTTAAAAAATAAAAATTTTCATTTAAATTTCAAAACTGCCTTCTTACAAGTCAACTTAATGAAAAATGAGATCCATTTCAACAAAACAAAACCCACTTTTCAAAATATAAACTA
Source organism: Viscum album (assembly GCA_963277665.1). Lineage (NCBI taxonomy): Eukaryota > Viridiplantae > Streptophyta > Magnoliopsida > Santalales > Viscaceae > Viscum > Viscum album. The sequence goes on from OY728164.1 coordinate 1,073,836,646, forward strand.
AACCAAATTCATTATCCACTTGAAACCCATTTATAAAAACCAATTTCGACCCATTATTTTCAAAAGTTCTCAGATGGAATCCCATGAATCATCATATATTTATCACTCCCACTTCCACTTGCATCATCCAGGCACATGTACTAGCTTGAACATTTCATACATTCCCGCACATATGTAAACATTTGTATGGAATACCAAGCATCACACATTTATATCCATTATTAATGCCCAAGGAAATATCAAAATATCAATCCAAAACCATTTTAATGAAATAATTTCCATCTAAAAATACATTTTTCATTTCAAAAAATCACTAAAAAAATCAAAACAAAAAAACATGACACCCAACATACCATCAGAATGAGAAATAAGTGTTTGTGCCTAACATGGAAACATGGTTATCGGCCACTCCCTATGTAGGAATCAACTCTAAGGGGATATTGAATAGTGTACTTAGATTTCACATGGGTTACTACTCTATGTGAGATATTGAAATAACACTAGATTACTTATAATTTCATTCCACTTCTTAAAAGGATAAAATTCCAAAATATTGGAATTTCCATAGAAACTCAGGGTTCATTATGATCAAAATTTCACAATTCTCTCCTCATACCTACCTCTTGAGTCCTGAAAATACTAATCACCAATATACCTGACATCAAAAATAAATAAGGACCTCCTTTAATACCATTTTGTCACAAACCAGGATAAAATTCCATCCAACATGACATCTAGCCCAGTTCGAGACATAGCCCGAAGGGCATTCCTGATCTCTATGAGATGAAAACTAGTGGTGGGAATAAAAGAAATCACTCTGGGAATGATTTTTTCCAATAAAAGAGGATCAAATTAAAATAAATTTAACTCACAAAGGAACTAATGAGAAATGCATTTCAATAAATCTACAATGAAATCGGGATACAAGTACAACCAAAAAATACAAAAACTCAAACAAAACAAAAATGAACTACTACAAATGTGATCTTCATGTGATGTCATAGTCACCCCCATCCACCAACCAACCTACTTCAAAGGAAAATCAAACGGGAAACCTGAACCTACAAAACATCATAGGTCTTCAGACATTGAATGGTACAAGTAGGGTGTGAGCTAAAGAAATCAGTATGCAACTACCAAATAATCCATACATTTCATTTTACAAAAATATTTTGTTTACACTAGTTAAAAATAAATATATATAATATGGGTTTTCTCATGTTAGATAAACAAAAAAACCTTTTAAAAAGTCTCCATTTTAAAATAATACACACCATTTTCCTTTTCAAAAATTAGTTTCACTTTTCACACCCCTTTTTCTTTAAAAATAAACCCAAACACCAAACCCAACCATGTAACCAAAACAAGTCTAAGAAGAAAATGATGGGGACCAAAACAAGAAGATCAAAACTGAAACGACCAATATCAAACATGAAATTGAAAAATAAATAATAAATGTATAGCAAGTATCCATGGGATTCCTCAAAACATCCCTAGATTGATCCATAAAGGTACTTGAATCCAACTAACCTACTGAAATATGGTGCAACTATATAGTCTATATCCAACTAGCCTCCCTAAACTATCCAATCCAATAGAACACCCACTAAGACCTATCATGTCTATGAGGTATCGACCCATCTAATCAGGGTTGATAATAATCCATTACCCAACCCTATAAAAGACACCAAATAAACCCATTGTAATAATATAATATGTATGTAAGTGGTCCTAACATGGGTGAATCACCTTACCTACCATTAGCACATTGCCTACCCCAAAAAATGACACTACCTATATGATAACCCATATAGTGAAATCATATATAGGGGTTCCAATCATAGAATAATTCATTCACATGTGTCAATTGTGTGGTCACATTTCATAAGCTCACAACCCATTTCACCAAGAACAATACGTTTCAAACCTGTCATTAACATTTGAAAAAACGCATTGCTTTCCCATCAATACAGATCACCATCCAGGCCTTACACCATGTACATTTAAAAAACATTTCCAAAATAATATGATACATCATTTTCATGTGTACAATTCCAAACAAGACATTATTATTCTTGTCCAATTTCAATTCAAAGCCATGATGAAAAATTTCATATCTTTTTTGAAGGTTAAAGAAAGGAATTCATACCATTTAAAAACTAATTAACTTTAATAAAATTCCAAGATTCCCACAATATTGAACATATCATTTGAAATCACATTTTAGTCATTTGAAACCAAGGGACCATTTGTAATGCGACAAATGGGTAAAGGAAGAAAATATAAAGGGGGATACATCTTTTGAAATCTGGGTTTCCAAGTTGGGATAGTTTAACTAAGACCATTATCATTTGTGTAACCATCCATGTTTTCATCCCAAAAAGACAGGGATGTGACAATATCTAATGGATCACCCCAAGCTTCCATGAATCTTCTGAAAATAATTTTTAAATAAAAACCACATGTTCTCAAAACAAAACAACATACCACACATATGATTCAAGTCATAAAAATTACTAATTCACACACACATTTTCAAAAACACTATCCAAAAATGATATCATAATATTATAAAGGATTAACACCACTAAAAATGAATAATTCCTTTTTTAAAGAAAAAAAATGAAATTTTAACAAACACCTTGTGTGCATACTATAAATCAAAATTAGAAAACCCTTTTTAAAAAACACTTTAACTAATTGTTGGAAACATGAAAAAAACATACCATGCAAGGATAAATACCACAATAATGGGAAAGAATTATGCATATTTTTATAAATCCACATGAATCAATGGAATGAATGAAAAAGGAAAATAATTGAAACACCTACCTTAACTGAGTTAAGATGCAAAGAAACTTATATAGAGTGAAGATACAATCTCGACACACCATTAAAAGAAACTAAATCCATGTAAATATATCTACAAATCAACCATAGGCATTAGGGATCAACTAAGGTAGAGAACCCCTCCATGAGATACCAATATTTCAATGGGGAGAGGAGAGGAGAAGGTGATGAGAAGAAAAAGAGGCCAAAACCATAAGAAAATCACCTTGGGAACATGGTGGAGATTCCATGGAGAGAGAGGAACCATGGTTGTAGGGATACATGGATCCATTCATGTTCCCAAAATAATCCATGAGGACGAAATCCTGAAAGGGTCTAAAAAGAAGCAAGCGGAGATTATGAATTTTAAGATTTTAAAATTCTAACCAGCTCACATGGTTTGGAAAAATGGTTTTTAAAACTATGCCCCAACTATGTAGTAGCTATAGTTCAAGAGGAAATCGGCCACATGTCCAACTCACACGGTTTGACATACCCTGATCGAATCATGTGGTACATAATGTCGAACTCTAGGACCTACCTCGCGGTTTCTACTAACTCTGTGCTTCCCTTTAATGGGATAAAAATTCACCCAAAAACTAAAAAACGCAAATATATAAGCTGGGGACTCAATTTAAACCTCAACCCAATGATCAAAGATCAAGAAAATAATGAAATAAAAGGATATCCAAGGCCAGTTTGTGATACATGGGATGGGGTATGGCTGAGAGTTTCATTGAAAACTTTTGTATTTTTTTCTATATGTTTCAGTCCAGTGGTAAAAAATTGTCAATATTACTATGTGTATACTTTCAAATTATATTTTATTGATTGTGAAATATATTTATTTGATGTAATTTTATGTATATTGTTGTTTATGATGATTCAAGGATGACTTTTCTTATTTATCAGGTATTGAGAACTATAATACATGGTCTATAGTCTCCCCATTATACCTATTTAGACCCATACTCCTAGCTATAAGCTCCTAGATTATGGGGAGGAACAACTCATATCATATAGAGCCATGGGTATGGTAAATTTTTATAGTGATATTGTTTAGGAAATTATTTTGATCCATTAAAAAACCATTGTGTTTTCTTTACAATTTAGAGAAAAATCTCATTGATCATTTGAATGGATTTAGTGTTTATTGGCCTCTATCAATTCCCATTCACTATGTTTCATACTTTATCAGTACAAAAAGTATTTTCTCTAGGTATAATCATATTCCTTCACCATTTATGTATGTTCACATATATATTATCATATAATTCTCTCTCTATTTATTTATAACATATGAAATGGTTTCTTCTATCACACTCTTGGGATTGAATGTAACATCATTGGTGAAAAAATTTCTCCTAAATTAATGCCATATTTGACATTGGAATCCCTAAATAATACTAATAATTATTATGTAGAAAATGTTAGTAAAACTCTAACATTTATATGAATTTATAATAATCTAAAATTTTTGGAACCTTTTGTAATAAGCCTTGATAGATGTGTTTTGGGGGCATGGATAGTTAATGAGAGAAAACCAGATGTCCATTAAAAGATTCAGGAATGTTAAATGTTTTTATAGTCCCATCAGATAGCTATTAGAAAAATGGTATTATTTATGGGATTCTAGAGTCATAAAATAGTCAGTGGAATCTTAAAGACAAGTCGGTAATTAGTTCTGAAATTTTTTAATGTGTCTCTTTTGGGCCATTTTACCCATTACCCCTTAAAACCTTAACTGATTTTATCCTAATTTCAACCCTAGTAGTTGCACTCTCAAGCCTCTCCCTCCCTGACCTTCATAATTATATATAAATTTTATGTCTGGGATATTTGGATTTCTATCAGTTTTTTCGCAATTCATGAGGTGATTTTAAGGGAAATCTTCACCCTATTCCTTATTTTATTCACTATCAAGTGTTCTCACATAGTTTATGGGTTTTATGACCAATTTTTAAGGATTTCACTATCTTATTAAAATTATTCCATTCTAAGTAAAAAAATGTCATAGTGTATTTTTAAATTATAATGAAGCTAAGGTAGGTGACCAATAGAGTTGACCCATAGTGTCATAACCGTCCACTGGGGCCCTTGTGGTGACTACCCCAATCATTCCTCCCATAGGCCGTGGTATGGAAACTAGTAGTAAATAGGTATGTCCCATAAAATTGGAGGAATTTTCTTAAGTAGTCATACAAACTCACTTAAATACACACCACAAATACTGGAAAGTGAAAATAGAATGTAAAAAAACACAAGCTATAATAATAGGAAATTGATGGTAAACAGGGCTAGAATACAAGGAAGAAAAAGGAAAAGGAAAAGTTCTTATATTTGGAACACCTCCATAGAAAATCCTACCTAATGGGTAGGTACATAAAAACCATTTTAAGACGTATAAGCACACCTTATCTATCAGGTCACTCTAAGAACCACCTATCCCTGGTCCACTATAAACTCCATCAAAGTGTTGATCATCTACACAGGACACAAAACTTGCATGCAATGAACCTGAATTAGTGAGTAAAAAATACTCATTAGGTCACCCAAAAAAAGTAAATGACCACAAAGGAAACACCACTAAAAAGATACAGTCATCTAAACATATGTATGTGTCAACAATATATATAACTATAACATATAAGTATAATTGTAAAGGATTTGAAGACACAAGGTCTCATACACTGCCAACCATATGGTCCCTCTCAAAGCATGCTCGATCCGGGAGATCTCACTCCTCTAGCTATCTAATTGTAATCTTGTAGAACTAGTCTACAAAAAGTATCTGAGACAACCCCTAGTCTCAATACATCATTAAGTTTCCATGATACATCATGTATCTCTAGGAAAAGGAGTCTCAATATCACTGCCAATATAGTTACTAGAGTCTACTCACATAGGTACATGTCTATAGTATGAAAATACTTAACAACATCCAGGAATATTCAAATATGGTGAGACCTACAATAAATGTACGTGACTCACTCTATATCTTCATAGGAGACCTACCATGTGTCTTCACAGAACACCTACTCTACATTTTCATAGGAGACATACTCCACATATGTTATTGTTTTTAGGAGACATACTGTGTGTAGGTCTCAGCCACATGATTCCTCTCTTATCACACTTGTTCTATAAACACCAACTTCTTGATCAAATAGGTCAGACTTTAACCTCTATGAAAAGTTACATAGAGTATCTCAAAAGGACAACCTTATTGCGAGGGTCTTAACAACATAAAAATATCGCCAAAAAGATAGAAACTTTGAGAGTTATTGGAATTATAATAAAAATGTTCCAGTAGGGTCTAGTTATGACCCATCCCAACCTAATTGGATCCAGGTAGGTGCAAACCGGCCTAGCCCAATGGACAGGCCCATTGGACCCCCAAACATCCCAGTGGACAGGTTTTTCTTCTTCATGACTTGCTTCTTTGGGCTGGTTCATCCTGCCAGTCATTGTACAGAGGTCGTAACCCTCCCACCTAGTAGATGTGGCTAGGAAACCGCTTCTCCTAGTAAAGGCGGTTAGCTCCTCCCACACGTGGTCAGCAAGACTGCATGCCAGCCGACTGATGTGTCACCCTATTACGGCCTGCCCTGGTCATAGCTCTCGATCACTTCATGCAGACAAGCCACCATGGGCCCCTCCACCACTTTTCATCGAGCCAACGGCCGCCTATTGCTGAGTGGCCACACCCCCGCACACCAGTGGTAGTGTCTCCTCTTATATAGGCCTCCACCATCACCGTGGTGGTCTATTCTTCGAACGAAGAACGCCTTTATGATCCTTGGGTCATCACCATCGCTGTTGTGGGCTCTAGATCTTCCTATCATCACTCTAAAGGTCCGACCACATTTAGAACCACCTGAAAAAACATTTCGTGACAATGAGGGTATTCTGATGAATAACACAAGATTGGGGGAGAGAAAAAGAATAATAACACAATTATAATGGTCATTGTACATGTTCATGTTGGCCTAATCTGTTCAAGCCAGCATGACTACAAAGATTTATAATCATCATTCTATTCCATTAAATCCCACTTTTTATCCATCCTCCAAGAACAATTGAACTATACATCAACCTGTTTGTGGTATTGTCCACATTCATAATTGAAATCAAGAATGGGGAAATAAAAATACCAAGAAAAAATAAACCACCTACCTTAAGGTTTAGATCCTTCATTTGTGAAGAATGGAGATGCACCAACATCATTCATCAATCTCCAATCCTTGATCCATGATCGAGGATCTGTTGGTGTTCATTATCTTTTTTCATTCTCCAATGGGAGGGAACCACCAATGCCTTTCTACAGAGATTAAAAGGATTTATAGGGTTATGTGTTAACCCTAAATTTCTATTTAATTTAGAAGAAAAGAAAACATGTTGGCCTATTGTAGCATTACAGCATCACTAGGCTGTTTCATTTATGAAATGAAAATGGCTAACTCATAACTGTGTAACAACATCGCTGCGAAATGTTTAAAAAGAAATAGAAATATCTTTGTTATGATTATTTTATTTTTCTTTAAGAAATCCCAAAATTAACTTTTTAGTCGACACATGCTAGTAAATGTTACGACCCTTATAATGAAAAACCCACATTACGAATGCAATAGTGGTCTCATATTTCCTATCCGAGTAACCATTCATGAGTTATTATGATTTTAAAATAAAATAATTTTATTTTATAATTCTATTTATGGTCACATTGTTTTCATTTTTATCACTCGACACTCATGCCGACAAAAATTAAGTCTCACCTAGGGTAAACCCGCCATCCTAAATGAAATGGTGCTCTTATATTTCTAATCTAGAAATCCATTTAAGAGTTATTAAACTATTTCATAAAAAACACACATGATTTATTCAAAACCTACCATTTTTCGTCAAACCGTTCCGGGCACATTGGGAAATGTATTTTCACTCCATCTCAGTTCTCATTCTTATATTTTTCCAAAAAATATTCCAAAAATGAAACTAGGAATATCCAATTCATGAAACATATCCTTTTAATATATTCTTGTGAGTATGATGTATGGTTATTCTGACCTCAAAGAGAATTTTATTTGTTTAAAATAAATTATTTATATTGTATTTTAATCCTTTTCTAAATTTCCCTTAGATATTCCATGTCATCATAAGAGGTGACTCTAGTGGAGTTCCTTTATAATAGATTTACACAAGAATTAGCCAATGTAAGGATATGCTATGTTTTATAAAATAATAGTGGGAAATATTAAAGGGATGATAATTTATGAACATTATATTAATATGAAATGATATCAATAATTGGATAGTGTGATTAATATTGTTTAATGAAAAAATATTATATAATTGAGGATTTTGAAATGAAATTTTAACAATCATTGATAATCTAGATGTATTTGAAGTCACATTTAATACTAAAAAAGTATCGGTGATTCCAAGGTAATTCCCTAGCCCATAATTGGACCATTGAAATGAACACAAGACATGATGATCTATAATTAGACCCTTAATCATGGTAATTTGGATAACGGTATTTTGATAATGATACATTGAAATAGATATGGGGAGTGGTAAATTTCATTTTGGGTTTTAAAAGAAAATGTGAAATTATTTTTAATAAATTTTTAATGAATTTTTATTTTATAATGTAAGGAATATTGGTTTGTGAATTGCATTGAATAAATGATGTTTTCTATTTTGAAATGTTTTACAATTATAAAATACCAATTTTTAGTGGACTTATTTTTAAAGAAGGTTGATTAAAAATGAACATACAGTGAAAAATTGATTTGACCAACTATAAGGCCATGAAATATTTTTCTCAGAAGAATCTTAATTTTATGAATATAAATAGATATCATTATGTGTTATGGAATATTCCCATAAGGGAATTTATGTTACTATTTCTCTTGAAATTTACCTATGGGTGTTTATTTTATTCATTTTTCATTAAAAACCCATAACAGTGTTTCATGATATTGGATATAAAACACTATAAGGTAGTTCTGTTATAATATAAAGATAACACTATAATGGTGGTCCATAATAAATAAGAAAACCCCATAATGGTATTATATGAAAACTATGAAAACCTATTTAGGGTGATCCTTGGGAAATAAAAAAACACCATATCGGTGGTATGTTATAACTATAAATGAACCATAAGGGTGATTTGGGATAATTAAGAAAACAACGTAAGGGTGGCCTATGATAATTATTAAAAACTCCCTATGGGGTGGTCTAAAATTAATAAGGAAAACTCCCTTAGGTGGTTTTTTAACATTCTTATAGAAAAAACTCACCTGAATGGTTGATGTGATTTTATAGTTGGAATGGTCAATGTGAAATTCTCTATAATTCCCCGACATGGGCTAAAACAAATATGGTTGATCATAATCATGGACACAAAAATTGATTGTGGTATAGGCTGATATCATGTGTCAACATAACATTACGTATTTAGTGATTATTTATTTATTTTTTAATTATTCTTTTAAAATGTTTAAATATTTTTTTTATAGAACTTATATATGAATTTGTTATTAAACTAAATATTTTAGGTACACCGTTGGTGGTGACCTATTTAGTTATAATCACACCCTACATTGGACACTATAGAACTTAGGTACCAAAGAAGAAATACTTATTTATAATGTGGACAAGTTTAGAAAATGTCTAGATATTAGTTATTATTGGCCAAACATGCAAGTATAGGGTGTGAATAATGGGACTACACAAGACATGAGACTAGTTGAGGATATTCTATTAGACTAAATTTAATGTTATTCCTTTTAAGTATTAATTATTTAGGATCCACCCATGGGAGATTAGGTATGTCTATGAAACTTTTTTTATCATATCATATGATAATTTTATCAATTTATTTTCAATTTTTTGGATATAGGGATATTGATTCATTTGGATAATTTTTTTGATTGGTTATAATTTTCAACTATTACAACTCTAACATGGGGGAATTATCTTTCCATGGTAAACTTATTGTCCCTTCCTTTCAGTCACCATCCATTGACATATGGGGAGGTGCACATACAGTTCAATAGTGATCACTAGTCCAAGAACCAATTTGTGGTCTTGGCCGATGAGACATTGAAATATAATATATTGTAGTCTCTTATTTTTTACTACTATTTTGGTGAGGAAGATATGAGAATATGATGTTGTTAGACATTAGAAATGAGCTCATTCTTGGGAGCTACAACTACAAAAACATGTAAAAATACATGTTTCTAGGGTTGATAATTCTTATTATTTATTTTTTCCTTTTATAGTTCATTGACTCCTGCATTGAGTGGTGAACATGGGTGTAATGATGTTGATTTATGGGTTTTTAATCTTAGACGGTATGACAAGATGGTGTGTTGGAGTGAGTGTGTAGAATAATTATTCTAGGATCATATGGCATATATTATGTCAATATGTTAGATTTGAGTGATAGATGAAATATGTTCACATATGTTGGTGTTTTTCTCACTATAAATAGTTTATAACTACTTACGATTTATATCTAGATATAGATTTTAATAGTTGTTATGTGTTTGTTATTTAAAGTGATTATAACAATTTTTTTTGTGTTTTTCACATGTAAATTTTGAGTGGAATTCTACTTGGTCACCTCCTTAAAAATATTAGGTATATATAAATGAGTTATTAAATGGTGGTTCTGGGTAAATAAATTTCTATTAATTAACATATATGTTGTTTTTTCATAAAACAAATTAATTCAATAATATCCAACCAAACCAAGAATACAAAGTTTAAATAAACCAAGAATGGTTAAAACATTAAATATTAATGAATAATGGGAAGAATTAAATTGTGAATACTTTTTTAATAATGATCGATGACCTGGCCCCAAGCATGGGTTTTTTTGGGTTACTGATTGTTACCTACTTTTGAGATCCCTGTGATATGTTATATATGGAAATTGGTACTTTGGCTGATTATCACTTCTATATGTTTTATGAATAAATTTGTCTTAGTTTCTCATGATTTGACTTTATAGTGATTAAGGGGGATTGATAGAGAGTCCAAGTTGTTATACCTTGATTGGATTGGTTGTATAAGACAGTTGGATGCTTCATGATATTCCTTAAATTAGCCTATGATGTTGATGTAGGGAGACGTTTCATTGTCTCGTAGTTTCTTTTGTACCATGTTGGTTTATTCCAAACCTAAGGGTGGGTAGGGGGGTGAGTTTAAACATAAAATTTTGTTAAAACCTATTGGGGATGTCTTAACACAAAGTGATTATGTTGATGGATGTGTATCAGTGGGTGTGTGAGACCTAGATTAAGTGGTTGTATTTGGCATGCTTGAACCTATTTGTCTTAAAACTGGATTTGTAGTGTCTCCCATATGTAGTGTATTATGTTATTCCTTTAATGAGGGGCTAATTGAGAGCCCAAGGATATTTAAAATACATGAAAAAGTATTGTTGCATCAAATAGTTTTGCAATTTGATGGTAACCACAATTGGGGTTATCCTGATATCTTAGTTTTTTTAATGTGTGTTTGGAGTGGGTTGATGGTTTAGATTCTGGGATCGATTAACAAGATGTTCTATCATGTTTTTTATAGTGGAATCACTATGATTTGAATTTTTCTTTGGGATAGAAATGATTTACTATGTATTGGTAACATGATCAGCTTGGAAGTGTATGATAGTTTGTATTCCAAACCCAACAATTTCTAACACAATCATCACATTGTAATTGTTGTTGAAGTTAGGTGGATAAGACTGGGAACTATGGAGAATGGAAATTTGATTTTGATATTGGAGAAATTGTGAGGATGATTTTTGGTCATTTTGGTAGATATTACTCATTATAAAAATTAAGTCTTGTTATATGTATGCCTTGGGGATTCCTAGAGTTTGATGAGATTGATGGGTTAAGAGGCATTTGTATATGATCAAATGATAAAAAATGGATATAATCATTACTTTATAACTGAATGGACCTTCAACTAGGTATGTTAAATTGTAGTATAGTTGTGTTTGACCATTAGTTTTTTATGTGAATAAGATGGAAAGATAATTACAGAGATACATTGTTCCATTGTGATGTGATGGTTGTAGTTGCACGATAAACGTTAGTTCAAGAATCATTGGTAAAAATTCGTGGGGCTATAATGGGTCTCGGTTGATTATTCCATCTCAATGTGAGGTGATCGGTGTGTCAAGTGTGATTCATATTGTGTTCTACTAGGATTTTAATATGAATGAATAATTCCACCTAGATGTTGGTATTGGAATCACGAAGGGATTGTCATGTCATAGCATGCTTGATCATGGATGAACCTAGAAGGAATTCTATGTTTTTTTAAAGGTAATGCTTTGGTCAAAGACCAAAGAATAATTTATTAATAAGCGAAAAAGGATTACAAAATGTGAAAGGAAAGTATTTTTTTACAATCTCTATCAAAAAGATAAAATATGTCAGAAGGAATAGATTCCAGCCAAGTAATGATTTGATGGACTCCTTTGTTGGCTAGAGCATCAACAACGGCATTTGCTTCACGGTAGGCATGAGTAGCTATATAATCAACCCCATGGATCAAATTAAGGCAGTTCATCCAACGAGCGGTGAGAGACCAGGCTAGGTGGATGTTGCCATTCCATATGGCATGTATGATAGTGGATGAATCACTTTCAATCCATCACATTCTCCAACCTCTTTGAAGAGAAAAATCAACAGCATGAATAATGCCGAGCATTTCTGCCTCCAAAGATGAAGAGTGACCACATCCAACAAAGAAACAACCCTGACATTGACCAGCTAAGTCTTTGAAGATAGCACCACAACTGGCAGGACCAAGGTTTCCTTTGGAAGTGCCATCAACGTTCACTTTGATCCACCCTGGCATTGGAGATTTCCAGAACACTTCAAAGGGGCGTTTAGGCTTTGGGAAAATGCCAGGTACATGAAGATGACAAAGGACCATAAAGTCACCAACTGAGTTGTTGCAACAGTCCTTTTGAATTGAGGATTCTTCATGAATCGCAAGAAGAATTCGGGACTTCCCTGCATTAAGATTGATATAGTGATTATTGTGAATGAGGTCATTTCTAACATACCATTATTCATAGAGGAGTTCTGCCGCTACCGCCAGAAACAGATTTTTGACCTACAGAGAGGCGTCATGTCTAGTGCAATTATTTAAAAACAAAGAAATTGAATCATTAATGGGATTTATGCAATTAAAAATATCAAAGATTTAATTCCAAAGTGCAGAGGCCGTCACACAAGATAGAAATAGATGATTGGCATCTTCCCTATACCGGTTACACATATGACATTTAGAACAAAGGGAAATTCCAAAGGTTTGCAGACTAGTTTCCATAGGTAATCTATTGTGCGCAATGCACCAAATAAGGGTACTCCTGGAAGGTTTAATCCACGGTTTGTTAAATTGATTCACCCAAGAAAAATTAGATTCATGGTAAGAGAAATTATGCTTATAATAGCTTTTGGAATCTAGAATGCCATTAGAAGAAGGTTCCCAAACAAAGAAATCACCAACAGAATAAAAAGTATAATTCTCAATAGCTTGCATAATAATATCAGGGAGATCACAATCAGGAGATTGTAAGACCTCCTTTATAGACTAATTAGTATCTTCAGGAAGATTACTAAAGCGAAGCAAAGAAATCAGAGGTCTACCACAACATTAACCAGACCAAAAATTAATGTAAGAATCAGCACTGACAATCCATCTAGAATTTTGCATGATTTTGTGATAAGAATCCCGGATGGAAGGCCAGATGGAAGAGTTAATGAAATTAAGATTTCCTTTTGAAAGCTTAGAGAAACCCCTATGTTTTAGAAAATCAGTAGATTTAGAAGTGGAGTTAATGATGCGCCAAGTAAGGCAGGCCTGAAGAGCATCATTGAAAAGCTTTAAATTTTAATGCCAATTCCACCATTAGCAATGGGTTTACAACAAGAATTCAAAGGAATTTTAACAAGATTCTTTTCAAAAATGCTTCCAGACCAAATGAAGTTTTTAATATAAGTATTAATTTTTCTAAAAATACCAACGGGCCATTTATAGACCATAAGGGAATAGACCATTTTAGAAACAATGGTCGATTTAACCAAATAGATTCTCCCAGCCATGGAGAGAGACTTACCTTACCAATTATCTAGTTGATTTTTGATATGAGAAATGATATTAGAAAAATAGGTAGCTTTGGGATGACCCCAAAATAGAGGAACACCCAAATAATTGAAAGGTAAAAGGCCCTCTTTAATACCCAGGTAATTTATAATACCAGATTTCCTTCTTACAAGATAATTCTTTCCAAAATAGATATAGGATTTGTTCCAGGAAATTTCTTTACCAGAGACATCCTCATAGTGAGATATAGTTTGATTGAGAGCAAGAAGATTTCTTTGATCCCCGTTTATGAATAAGATAATATCATCAGCATATAAAAGATGGGTGGGGGCCTTTAAGATCCTGGCCACCAGAATGGGTTTAATCATATTTTGTTCAACCTGCTGGTTTATGAGTCTGCTAAGGTAATCTTCAGCAATAACAAAGAGGATAGCAGAATGGGGATCTCCCTGCCTGACACCTTTAGTGCATTTAAAGAAACCTCTAGGGGTACCATTAATCAGGATAGAGATATGGGCTGAGTGAAAGAGAGTCTTGATTCTACCAATGACGGAATCATTAAAACCAAAGTTTTTAAGAACGTTGTAAATAAAATTCCAATCAATGGTGTCAAAAGCCTTTCTGATATCCAGTTTGATAGACACACAACCACCTATAGTTTTTTTGTTTAAAGTATTCGTACATTCAGAAGCAAGACAAATGCAGTCCCGAATGGATCTGCCTTTGATAAAACCAAATTGGTTCCAAGAGACAATTCTATTGCAGATAGGTGTAAGTATATTTGCAATAATTTTTGTGATGATTTTATAGATAGTGTTAATCAAAGCTATAGGTCTGAATTGATGGATCTCGACAGCATTCTCAACTTTTGGTATTAATGTTATAAATTTAGCATTGATTCCATGAGGAAGAGATCCATGAGTGAAAAAGGACTTAACAAGGTTACAAACATCATTTTGTACTATATCCCAATGATTTTGTATAAAACAATTATTGAATCCATCCGAACCAGGAGCACTGTCTGGGTTTATCCCAAAGACAGTTTCTTTAATTTCATGATCGGGAGGAGTTCATAAAAGGGACTTATTGTATCCATCATCAACAAATGAAGGAATGATGTCAGGTTTAAGATAAACATTTCTGTCCAGACCATTTAAAATGTTATGAAAATACGAGGTAACATGATCCGTAATGGATTCTTCAGAATCAATGACCATGTCATTATGAATGAGAATAGAAAGAGGACGACTGGCCTTTCTAATTCTTTGACGACAATTATAAAATTTAGTATTGCGATCACCATCAGTAAGCCATTTAGTTCTAAACATCTGTTTATGAATATTGTCCTTAAAAGTGAGTAAGGAATTATGTTTAGAAGAGATATTAGCTTCCAACTGAGGATCCAAAATAAAATAATAATTAGTGTTCTGAGTATGGAAGTGACTGAGTTTATCTTCACTATAAGAGATGTCTACATCTATTTGGGAGTTTGAATGTTTACACCATACTTTGAGAGCCTTCTTCAGAACTTTAAATTTATGTAAACAAGCAAAAGGATCATTATGATGCTTCATGGTGTTCCAATTGTTAAAAATAAAAGTTACACAGTCAGGATTCAAAGACCAAGCATTGTTAAATTTGAAGGGAAATAAAGGTTTTCAGTCATTCATGAGAAGATTAAAAAGGATAGGATGATGATCAAAATTGATTCTAGGGAGAGTAACACAAGATATTTTGTCCCAAATATCAAGAGCCTTCATGTTAAGAAAGGCTCTATCATGTTTACTAGAAACGTTCTTATTGTAATGTTTTATGTACCAGGTGTATTTTGCACTAATAAGATTAATCTAGAAGCAATTATAGCCATCAATAGTAGATTTAAACTCTCTAGTTGAAATGGAGATATGAGAGTGACCAATTTTTTCGGATGGGGTATGAATAGCATTGAAATCTTCCAAATCAATCCAAGAATCTTGAATATGATTAGAAATATCAAGGAGTTCAAGCCATAATATTCTCCTATCCTGATACCTATTTTTGGCATAAACCACTGTACAAAATATATGCTTACCATTCCATAAGAAGTCACAGGTAAATTGCTGATCAGAACTTCTAAAAATGTTAATATTTTTTAATGATTTATGGCAAAAAATCCTCATTGAGTCAACATGAGGACTATTATTACAAGAACCTAGAAAATTGTAATTAAGAGCTCCAAATCTCATAAAGTTCATTTTAAAATTGACCTTAGGTTCAGCAATGGAAAAATAATGTGGCTTATGAGTATTCATAAACCTCTTAAGAGAAGTGGAGGTGTCATTGTTGGCCACCCCTTGACAGTTCTAGAAGAGGACATTCATTTCCGATTATGTCTTGGGTTAGAAACCTTCTTCTGTTTTGATTTACTAGAACCCTTCTTTTTTTGGGATATTGTAACCTTTGAGAAAGAAGATGAATTATGTTGACCCCAATCAGTTTCAGAACATTGAGAGAAATCAGATTTCAGATCTACATTTTGAGAAGGAACAGGATTTGAGGTACACATTGAAGCAGAACTATTTAGTGTGTGAAGTTGTTCCGCTCTTTTATTAGAGTCATTTTCAAAGACAAGAGGCAGAATAGAGCTGGTCTGAATGGTCTCAAAAAAAGAATCATGAGCAGAAGATTGCTCAGGATGAGGATGGGGCTCAGTCACATTATGGACAGTTTCAAGTTCAACAGAATTTGAGTGATCAGATACAGGAAGAGAGTTATGATCATTGTTCTAATTGTCAAGAGAAGAGTTGGGAACCATCCTGTTAACCAAATAGTGAGAAGAATCTTGGAAAGATTCAGGAATAGGCAGTGGGGTGTGCGGAAAATTGCAATCCAATTGAGTATGGTCAAGAGCAGCATTATCAGCTTGTGTGACAGAGTTATTAGCAAAACTATCAGCATTTTCAATAAGAACAGTACTAGAATTGTCCAACTGTTCCTGTAAAGGAGCAGGAATCTGCATGTCAGTCAGGGGATTAGACACCTCCTTCTGAACAGGGAGGGATTCAGCATGTAAAATCAGAGTAGGATCAAGAGTGTGTGATAAAATGTGATCATCAGCGACTCAAGGAGTTCCAATATCAGATTGAGTCTTAATTATAGGAACTGCAGTAGCAATAGGAACACTTTTAACATCAGAGTTAAAAAGAACAGTGTTACCTGGATCTGCAGTTTTAACATTATCACTATGTATCATTTTGGAAGCAAGAACATTCTCCTTGGGAGAAGGTACCGAGTCCTCCAAGTCCCTACAAAGATTCTCATTTAAACATGAAGTACTAGAGGAAGAGGCATTATTAACAGAATTGGAAATAGGGTTAGGGATTCTCTTATCAGAACAACCTCTGTTACATTCATTAGATGATCCTTTTAATCCAATGGTTTTATCATTGTTTTGTAAATCCTCCTCTTCCTCAACCAAAACAGCCCAAGATTTTCCTTCTGAGGTTGAGGGGACACTAGATTTCTTGACCCTAATATCATTCTTTTTTGTAGGGGCTCAGATTTGTCAATAGAATTTTCCCCTTTTTTGGAATGTCTATCCTCTTGCCAATATTTTTTAAATGAAGGGTCCAGTTGCTTCCTAGCAACCCTACAACTGGAAATATTTTTCCCAATCAGTTTGCAATGTTCACAGAAGGGTGGTTTCTTTTCATACTCAATGCTGAGCTCCACTCTGTGATCAGGGGCATTAAAAACTATGGTAGATGGTAAGTCACTAGCTAAGTTAATCTGCACCATAACTCTAGCATATAAGCATAGATCCCCATTCAAGGTTCTATGATCAATTTTAATAGGGGATCCTAAACAAGAAGCAATATCATTTAAAATTTTCGGATGCCAAAAAAACCAATTAAGCCTATGAATTCTAACCCAAACATGTGCCAAATTATTTTTATGTGTGTATGGATTAAAAGAAGGATCCCAATATGAGATTCTACAAAAACCAGGCTTAAGATGTAAATTTTCAATCTTCCATACCTGATCGAGATCACATTGAGAGCTGAAGAGAATGTGGTAGTATCCTTTATCTAAGGCGACCATCTTCCATTTTGGAGAGCTCCAGCAATGAGCAATCTGATTCTTTAATTAGAAGACAGACCATGGTTTATCTCCTATGTTGTAAGAGATTCGACCAAGGACCGAATACCTGAATAGTTGTTCCCTCTGTTTCAGAGCTTCCGGATCAGCATCAACCAAATAACCACCATCATCTAGTTTTCTGAAAAGAGGTTTCTTGTGATTCGTCCCATTACTGAGATCAGTACCTTTTAGCGCATCATGGAAGGAGACAGGAATATTTTGAAGAGGGATTTGAAAGTTTCCTACTTCAATATTTGAAGAAACAAGATCAACAGAAGCATGAGCTATAAGGGAAGAAAATTCCCACTCTGGATCAAAGCCGGCCATCAGAAAGAACAAGAATCAGTGGCGAGGGTTTGGGTTTGGAGTCTCCCATTGGAGCGCGATTTGAGAGCTCCCATCCTCTCCTTGTTGAAATATTTCTCCTTTGTCGACTCATGATATTTCAGATTTCAAGAACGAATTCTAACTGTTGATATAAAGTATTGATTTTGGGTTAGGGGATCCATCATGGTGATCTTCTAACTAAACCTAAATTTATTGGTATGGAAGAGTGGTTTGAGTAATGTTTTGTAATGGATATTTCACCATTGTTCATTCAAATGTATGGTCATTGTTATGAGTATTATTTCAACGGGTGATAAAATTGATGTTTCAGTGAGCTCATAATGGATTGTATCTACATTTATATTGGATAATCAAATTTAATTTGGAAATATATATTTCCATCCTATTTAATGATAGAAATGACAGGGAAATGGAAATAAAATTTTGATTTCAGATGAGGGACATTTGTAATGATCTTACGATGGAATGATTCATTTCAAAATTAAAAGAGTATGAACATCATGTTAGATAGATCATCATTTTGGTAAAACCTATCCAAGCCCATGATCTAAATAAGTCATGACCTGGTGTGTGGTGGTAGTTTTTTTGTATAATAGGTAAGATGTTTCATGGGGAACTATGGTTTCCATTGAATCATGGGTGCTAGATTTATCTTAGAAATTCCTATGTTTAGATGGTGGTGAGTATCAATTTTGATCAGGCTCATATATTAATAAAAATCAATTTCTAGGGTGGAAAGTACACAATGGGATGGATGATAAAATTATTCCCATTTTAGTATGGTTTTATTAAACATAGAAAATGATGTGTTTATGAAACCAGAATGAAGCAGTTCTATTTTAGGGGATTGTATATGTGTGGGAATCAATTGATTTGAATTGGATAATGCCAGCTGTTTCAAAATTTGTGACTGTTAATTATGGTAAAAATGTCTATTTATTGGATTGAATTCAAGTATCTAGTGGGGGGGTTATATGATTCAATGACCAACTTTATTAGACTTTTTATTTTATTGTAATCATTCCCATAATAATGTTGAGTTGAGTACATATGAGATAGATAATATTATATGGGGAAAATTTTATTTTTTATGGGGGTTTTATTGAGAGATGTCTAATATAATTCAAGAAAATTAACACACAAGTAATGATGATGGTGAATCAAGAAGTCAAGGATGGAACTAGAAATATGCAATTCGGATGGTGTAAATTTCATGAGTAGTTTCCAGAATTTCATGCCGATTATGTTCTAAATATTAATGAAACATGGGGTGTGCAGGCTTTGTTCTTGAATCTAGACATAGAGATGATATAGAGTTTAAATATGGGAAACAAATTTCTAATATGGGGAGGTTATAGAACCTTGGACATTATATAGATTTAAACCATTTAAAATTAATAGATTCTTTTGTAAAAATTGATGATTGCGGTGTTTTAGTGGTTCAGTAAGGTCACGAAAGTGAACCAGGGGAATTGGGAAGTTTACATGACTAAAAAATATTGTTGGATTACCACAAATTAGATAAAAAACAAACCAATAGCCTTTTATGGATAATAAACTAATTGAAAAGATGATGTAATCCTATTTTCTAGCTAGTGGGAAGTTTAGTATTTTTTAAACGGGTCATTTGGGTCATATTTCTCTTTTTACGTAAAGAACCCATACCCAATTTTCTCCACATTTCTAACAAGTTATATCTATATCATACCCCACCTTTCTTCACATCCTTATTTAAGGATATCTTTATGTTATTAGGAATTTGGTTTGCATTAATATGCCTTGGAATCCCTGAGGTGAGTCTAAGAGTCATCTTCTTTATGTTCCATGTTTATTTTTATTGTCAAGTGTTCTCACACAATTTATATGTGTTAGGACCTGTTTTATGGGATTTCATATATTTATTCAATTAAATATATTATATTAAAAAATATAACTCATATCGGATGAGTATAATATTTTGAGGCTTTGTTTTGTGGTACTTATTCCTGATCTGTTTTATTTTCATATTTCTATGTATGTATTTAGAGTAGTTATGAAAGCCTCATTTAAATTTGACATGATATAAATTAAATTATCTTTCTTTTTTATCCCTTAGTTAAACATCTCATATATGTGCATGAAATCTAGGAATATTTTTCCCTAGTAGAGTTCTATAGTAATAAATTTACAGTGGAACTGAAAATGTAAGGATAAAAAAAGTTTTATAAAAATAGACTGGGAAATATTAGAGGGATGATCCTTATTGAAACATTAGCCTTGTTTTTCATGATATCATTATTTCAAAAGTGCATTTAAAATTATTGAATTGGTAAATATAAATTAGTCACTAATTATGATATGTAATTTTAGAGTCATTGATAATTAAAATAGATTAGATGTCCTATTGAATCCTAAAGAAATTACAGTTTTTCAATGGAATTCCCTATAAAAGAATTTGAACACCAAAATTCCAATAAGACATGGTGATTTAGAATTGGAAACTTAAGTCATGTTATTTATGAACTATTATTTTGATAATGGTACATTGAAATGGAAATGGTGAATGGTAAATAGGATTTTGTTTCTGAAATGAAAATTTGAAAAGGTATTGATGACATGGGTATTGAAATTGTATTTTATAAAGTAGTGAATATTGGACTGTGTATTTATTTGAATAAATTGTTCTTTTTGTTTTGAAATGTATTAATTTCATGAAACAAAACATAGGGGTTGTAATGTTTTTATACAATTAATATATAGTGATAAATTAATAATACTAAATTTTAGGCCTTTAATGTATATTATTTGGAAAATGTTTAATATGATGAATGAAAATGGTTCACTAATAATGTTAGGAATATTTCCCATAGGGGTGGTTATTTTATTATTGATACGGAAACTCCCTTTGTGGTGGTTATGTTATGAGTAATGTAGAAAACATCAAAATGGTGGATGGTGATTGTAATAAGAAAGGATGACATGGTTGGTTTATGAAACTAGAAAAAAAAACAAGGTTGGCTGGTCTACGATAACTATGAAAACACATTAAGGGAGGACTATGAAATCTATAAAAACACCATGAGGGTGATATTAAATAACTAATAATATACCATAATGGTGGTCTATGATAAATATTAAAACACCATAAGGGTCATCTGTGATAACATTGAAAACACTGTAAGGGCGGTCTGTGATAATTATAGAAAATTACCAAAGCATAGGTATATTATTACTAATGAAAACAATATGAATATATTTCTATCATAATCTTATGTAAAAAGTCACTCTAATGGTGGTTCTGATGCTATATTTGGCATTTTCCACACAACATTCTCAAAGACAACCTTAAACTAGATGAATAATGAATCTTCTATCAGGGTCACAGAACTATGGATTCATAGAGGAATGTATTGATCATTGGTTTCAACATAAATCTTAAGAGATGGTAGTTATTTATTCATTACAATAATACTGTTAAATTATTTATATATAACACTTCTATGGGATCATATTTTTAGACTAGTTATTTTAGGGACTCCATTGGTGGTGGCCAATAAGGTTATAGTTACACCTTTCTTGGACCACAATGACACTTGGAGACCTTAGAAAAAAAATTTATTTATAATTAAGATAGGTTTCGTTTAAGGCCTATTGTTTATTAATACAGGTCTGATATTCTAGATTGGTGTATGGATGATGGGACCAATTATGAATTGTTCCCAGACAAGGATAGTCTATTAGCCTCATCATTATTTTATTAAATTTTTGTATTTCTTGGAATCAATTCACCCAAAAGGGATATTTTATTCTTATGGATCACTAATTTATAATCATATTGGATGATTTTATTATTTTAACAATTATTTCTTAGATGTCAATCTCTATCTCAATATGGTGGATGTGTATGATTGGTTATTATTCTCCTATTATTGCTACTCTGACATGAGGTAATAGTCTCCCCAAGACAACCATACATTACCTTACCTCTTGTTAATTGTATCTAGTGTATGGGGAAGCACATATGAGGTAGAGTAGAGAACATCAGTCTGGGCACTAATAAGTGGTATGGCGTGGTGGCACATTACATTGTTTTTTCTTTATCTCTTTCAACATCTTCCTACTTTTTTCTTATAAAAGACTTTAAATTTTTCATTTAATCTCACATTATAATATTCCATGAATAAAACATCACAAAAAAATATTTAATGAATTATCTAAATTATAAATTTGTATATCTTTTACCTATAAGAATCCAGAATGAATGAATTTCCTATTTTATATAATCAATTTTATTATAAAGTTATTAAAACAACAAAATAAATATTTTATAATATATTACTCTAAATTTAATATAAAAATACACTACAAATACTATAAAATAAATAAAAAAACATAAAAAAGACATTCTAATATGTTATTACTACACATAAGAGATTAATTATCCTTAAGTGATTACACTCACAGATTGTTTCACAAAGAATACATTTTATCTCAAATATGAAACCTAATACATTTATTATTAAATTATTAGGAGTTAATTAAATGTTGGTTTTGAAAATTAAATCCCTTTAATTATTCTCACTTAATTTTATAATCATCTCAATTTAACACCTACTTATTCATCAATATACAAAATTATGATAAATAATTGCTACTTTCATTATTTGAGTTCAACTTTTCCCATCCCTTCATTACATTTTTATAATAATGAAAAAAATAGAATTTATTTATTTTGAAATGTTATATACATATCACTTATTCAACCATGAAAATATCTATAATGTAAATAACCCATTTCAAATAGTAGTCATCCCCAAATGCTATTTATAAAAACCAGTGTATGAAATAAATATTAGGCAGTTAGCTCTAATATTTTTTTTAAACTACTAATCATGGTTGTTTACAGACACACACACATACAACTATTTCCATGTTATCTTAAGAAGATTCTTATTTGGTTCCCAGCAAGTCATTTCACACTAGTTCATATGAATTTAGAATATTTTTAGGTTTACTACCTGAAGTGCTGCAAATGTACAACAAAAATGTCTGAGAAGGATTAGTTCAATAATTCAATAAAGTCCACCAAAAAAATTTAGTAACCATTTAGAAATTAAATTATAATTTAATATATAGGTTATGTATACAAAATATTCCATGTTTTTTAAGTTAATTTTTCTTGAATAATGATTAAAAAATATTCTGAAATGTTTCTCACATAGAACTCTCAACATATTTAGATTCTCCCACACATGGTTTTTTCTTAATCTTAATTGTTTTACATATTTAGGGAAGTAAAATGAATTATATCACACGTAATTAAAGAATTGATAAAACTATAATATTAGTTATAGTATAATACTACCCCTCCCTGATTATTACATACACATGCTTTGTGTGGATTCAATTGTGCATTTATATTTCCATTCTTTTATAACTATCCTATAAAACTTTATAAATACCAAAAAATGGTATAAATTGTTAATTATTCAAATTAAAAAAACCATTATCTAGTACTACCTCCAAGATTACTTTCTTTAATGTATTCTCCATTACTTTATTAATATCATTCCTCCAGCATAGTGATGGTGTATTGATCTACCCTCTCTCTTTAAATTTATAAATTTATTATTTTCCCATTTACTATAAATGATATTATATATTCTCTAATTTTCGATACTACTCCAGTTTTCTTCACATTCATCATCTTAAATGATATAAGACACTAGGATTTTAATTTAATAAAAACAATTAGAATTTGGAATTAAATATTAAGAATCACTTTCCTTCCTTGGATATTTTTTGGTTGAATTATTATATAATTAAATATTATTCACTTCCCCTTGAAAATACTTCTATTATCCTATTTTTATATTCAAATTTCTTCCCACTAATATTAATAGTTTTTTACTTACATCTACTTTATAATCTGGAATAATTTCCTCGAATGTTTTTTTATACAATTTTAATAGAAAACTGTCCAAATTTTCTGAACACCAATGAAATGGAAACATTGAAATTGGTTTTTTAAATATAAAACCACAATAATATTGTTCATCCTGAATATTATGTGTCTAATGCATCTGTGAGTTATATTATATTTTCATTAAAATTCAAACGAGCCCCTTATTTGATACATGACCGTACCCATTAGTTTTTTTGGTCATATTTTGTTACAATTTTATGTTTTTTAACATACTTTTTCACCAATGTTCTAAATTGACTTCTAATAATGAAATATATTGACACTAATAATATACCACGGAACTTTTGGTCAATAAAATATTTATTTTGCTAAAATATTTCATAATTGAGGACCCCATGTGTTTTGTTAAAGTTAAAACCACAAACAACTTTAACACATAGTCTAATGTAACAGGGACATATTCATTTCCCTTTGATTTTGGAACTGAGACTATAAAATTCAGCCCTAAAAAACGAATAATTTCTACATTATTAATTCTATATTGAGAAATCTCTTATTTTATTTCATTATTACATGTTCTCCAGAATCTATAAAAAATTTTAAAATAATTAATTATATCATAGAAAATGGTTTTCAAATAACATCAACACTAGAATACCTTATAATTTCAACAAAATAATTTAACTAACTTCAAAAGGCAATGAGTGATAATGATTCATAATTAATAGAACCAATTATTTTATCACTTATATTTTGATAATAATATTATCTCCCACATTGTAAAAGAATGTATCCTCCCATAGATTATACTTCACGTCATCTTGGAACTATTTTTTACCTTTCTATGAGACTCTTATTGAAATTCACCATTTGAAAAGATATTTTTCAACCCATTTATATAAAGGTAAACCCCTAGTTTCGATTATGAACAATTTCACATTTAATAATTCACCCATGATTGGATGGGAATGATCATATTTTATATCTTCTAATATAAATATGTAATCTTCAATTCTATTTTCATCATATTTTTTCTCTTTGATTTCCACGTTAAGAACTTATAATTAATAACTAATTTAATTAACGTTTCTTTGATTCCTTATTTGATTGTAGATACGTCAATACAGAGTAGTTTGTGTAAAATTTCATTCTCATACTAATAATGTATGGTGTGAATTTATATATTGCATAAAAATTTCTAGTATTTTCCTCACTATAGTATAATAATTCAATTGAGATATGTCAATAATTTTCTTAAAATTTTATATCACATGTTTTTTCTTTTCCATTATATAAATAAGAAAAATATTTTTTAAAAAATGACTTACATCATACATGATTTGAAAAGTAAATCCTCATTATAGTGATATAGTGAATAAAGTTGATATTAAATACCTCTTGTGTCTATAAAATCCTCTAATTAATATATATAAAACATGGATTTCAAATCGGTTATCAAATTATAATATAATTCCTTTTTATTTTATTTTTAAAATACATGATGAATCTTAAAAATATCATAAAAATTGAATTTATTATCATTTAAGGGAGCTTAAAATTTATATAGAAGCTATCAATATATATTGATAATTTATTAGGATTTAATTTACATTATTCAATCATATATTTAAATGGATATGTAGAAGCTAGTTCCCATAATAAAAGGAAAAATGAAATAGTTTTTTGCAGCATGAATATAATTGATGAATTTATTCATGTAGAAACCATAAAATGATTTTATTTTTATTATTATATTCAAGGGAATTGAATGTAATGATGATTAAAGTGTTGTATATAATATTTTATGGAATATGGTGGTTCGTAGTTTTTGTAAGAGGTTAAAGAATTAATACCAAAGAGGAAAAAGTCACGCTAATGTTTGTAAATATCATCTATGTGAGGAATGTGTTTTCATTAGATGTCATGAATGAGAAGTTTATTTTAAAGAATTGAATAATATATATTCAATGAAGAATTACCCATTTGATTTATATTGAATTTATTTTGATATTATTATGTAGGATTATAGATTGATTGAAGCAGATTTACCTAAAATTAATTTAAATATGGAATTACAGAATTGACTTAGAAATTTTTCATAGTCAAATGATATGTTTATTGGACTTTGAAAACCTATGAAAGAGTTATTTAAGTCTATGGGATTAAAATTTTGAAATGGGTCCATATAAATTTACATGTAAATCGAAACTCTAATTGAGTCATTTACATGTAATTGAATGATTAAAGATGGGTCATTTTAGACTATGTATGAGTCATTGGGATATGTGTAATAGTTATTAAATTTTTCATCAGAGTAAGATAGATATGCATATGATCCAGTAGAAAATGTAGAAGAGTTCTTAATACCTCTGTATGGGTCATTTCATACATGTGAATATGTTCTATGTTTGAGTCATTGAAAACATTTTTATGTGTTTTTGTAGTAGCTGACTCTCCGAAAGCCATGTAATGGTGAACTGTACTTCGTTAACCTAACACATCATCTTATCTTACATTCCACAAGGCCTCAATAATATCTCCCCATATTCCAATTGTCACTGACTATAACTGAGGGTTTAAAAGATACCTTGGGGTGGGGTCTATGTCATAAAATTATAGTGTAATAAATGTATAAATTAAATCAAAAACATCTATATAAGCATCATACATATTAGAATAAAATAGGAGCAAGATAAAAAACATTTATGTGGAATGCATTCATATAGAGTCAAAATTGTTATAATACAATAACTAAAAATCCCTAGTCCAATCACATGTAAAAAAAATAAACTAAAAATAAATGGTATAGGGTTCTCACCACTATCCATGATTTTTACCTCAAACCCGATCTATACAACTCTAGATGTATTCTATCTCAATCCGGAGAGTCCACATGAGATGCCATGCTCAATCAATTAACACTAATCATTGGACTTATTCACAATGAATCTTATGATAAACCATAAAGAATATACAATGATATACATACATACAGAGGTGCATGTAAAATGGGTCATAAATAAATATCTCTAGGACACCACATCCTATAAACCTAAAACATATGCTATCAAGAAAAATCACACATACATGGTATGCCTAGGTAACTAAAAAAATTATAGTATCTGTCATAAAACAAAAAAGTTTGTAAAATAAACAACTATGTAAATAAGACGTGTTTTAGAAAAATTTGATAAAAGTAGTGAATACCAAGGCCTATGGGGACTTCTAAGGTAAATCAATACATGATATTTCAAATGATATAAGAATTAAGGTATGTGGATCTACTTAGCCACCTAAAATTATCTTCATACAAAAGATCTTAATAGAATCTTTAAACATATAGAACACAGTTGGAATGCAATCTAGACCCTAGGATCTCATTGTTTTTGTCTTTAACTACAACACACAACTTTATCATTCTCTAGGACTCCATTGACATAAAAAAAGGGTGATTGAAACTCTATTACCATTGATAAAACATACCATAAATTAAAATCCATTTAAAATAACAAAATCCATATAATATAGTTATTGAAATTCGTTTTCCACAACCTATGCCTATCAAAATATTTCATACCATAGAAAATCCAACCCCTGTATGTGTAAAAATATACTAGTCTAGGGGAGGGTTTCCCAACTCTAAATCATCAATTAGCTCCTTATAACCATAAAACAACAACAATATAGATGTACAGAACACATACGAAATGTTAAGGCTAATTACTATCCTAAATATATCCCAATGGAATCCTCTTATATCTAGTCCTATTTAGAAACTACCTAAATCATTCATTCCAAAGGCTATAATAGAATGTATGATAAATTCGGAAACCTATCATCTATGTTTCTAAATAATCAACACCAACTTTATCATGTGAAAACATAT
Organism: Viscum album; assembly: GCA_963277665.1. Taxonomy (NCBI): domain Eukaryota; kingdom Viridiplantae; phylum Streptophyta; class Magnoliopsida; order Santalales; family Viscaceae; genus Viscum; species Viscum album. Next base: position 1,073,864,875 of record OY728164.1, read on the forward strand.
TAGTGCTCATAACATCCTATGAATTACCAATACCATCAAAATGGGATAAAAACACTAGTCTCAATTTTATATGTGGATGCCTGATGATGGAAAAGATGAGAAAATACCAAACCTTTGTTGGATAAACCAAAACATGTGTCTCTGACATTCTCTTGTACCAAATAAATTAAAAAAATGGGACACTCAAGACATAAGAAGATCCTCAATGTGTAGATAAACATCCAACCCATCCATTACCCTTAACATTCATAGCAGGTAAAGCATAAAAATATTGAAAAAAACAACTTACGAGGGGTTCATATATCTTATCCAAACCATAAGAAACACCCTTCTTGAGAAACATTACTATGAACTTATCAATAAAAAACCATTAATCCTCAATCAAAAATATACCTAAAAGTAAATCCAAAAGCATGACTATGTCTGAATGGTCATTCCTAAGAGCTAAATATTATATCCATTGATTACCAATTACCTACCCACCCAAAATGTAATCATTTAAAGTCCATTATACTCTTATCAACATTTAAATGACAGAAACCAACCATACCCTCCATCCCCTGATGTTGACCTATCTCAAATTATCCAACCAATCTGATCATAATTCAAAGGATCTACACATCCAAAAAAACCAACATCGAGCAACGAGTACCAAAATCTAAGGATGATACAATATAACCCTAGTGATAACACTTGATCCCACCTTCGGGGATTTCTCTAACGTAAAATAAAATAAAATTGACATTCCTCCCAATAGCCAGATCATACAAGATCCTCATTACCATCACTTGGGCCTCACATTTCACAATCCAGCCCATAGGATAATTTTGAATCTAAACCTCTTGGAAAGCATCCAACCAAATCCCCACCAATGAAAAAAATTTCTTATTGTTTATCCCCTCTGAAAGGATTACACTATCCTGATATACGTGAGAAAACCCTAAAAATAGACTACTCAAAGGTCCAATTTTAAATCTGAGGTGATAAAATTGGAACCAAATCAAAAAAAATGATATTTAAAAGACATATATATGGGTTACATGGTGTGTACCTATGAGCATAAATGTATACCATTTACCTCCAACCAACCCAATGTGTATTTACCCAAGTACACTTTGTGTTACACAACCATATGCAATTTCATCCACATTGGATATCCAACCATGTTTCTAGACATGTACCCAATATGGGGTACGTCTGAATACTATTCATGTAAACTAACCATACAGCTCATGTGGGGATGATACTTGTCCCCTATACTACTATGTACCCTAATACAGGGTGTCTGGATGAGTACCCGACTACATTTCAGGTCTCTTTTAAGTGATGTATCCCAAAAAATGATGTGTAATCGTAATCATATAAGCTTTTTCTAAAAAAATATGAATACCCAAGGTGTGATCATTTATATACACACCGTTTAGATACATTTTACCAAATAGAAATCCCTATAATCGGCATGAAACACATATTTCTCTGTAAACCACCAAAAAAATACCCTCTAGGGTACCCACTAAAAAATAAAGGGCATTAAAACTCAAAAATATATATTTAAATAGATATTAGGGATATTTTTCTTAAATTACTACCTATAATCAAAATTTACCGAGTCTTTGCTCTTGAATCATCAATATGCAACCATTGTGCATCAATTTAGCTTTTGATGAGCTCCCTAGTGATGAAGGTGAAAATCAACACTATAAAACTCCCTTTATATATCTTCTGATTATGCCTTATAGGGAGGGAATACTTGAAAATTAACATGGGGTTGGAGGAAAATAAAAGGTAAAAATTAAAAGAAAACATTGAAAACAAAAAAAGAAAAGTATATGAGACCCTGAATCAGCACCCATGATGGGTTTATACATCAACCAAGAAAAACGCCCATTACAGAATCAACAAAAATATCAGAATCCCAATCCAATAATATGAAGAAAATATATCTCCATTCTAATTTTAGTGAATAAATTGATATTTAATTAAATAAATTTTAATTTTTCCATGAAAATTCAAATGGCTCATAATTTTATGAAACCCCTATCCAAGGGTAAAAAACATATTATTGGACCAATATATTTCCAAAAAAAATATATAAGATCATATGATTGAATAAATTACCATATTTTACTGATATACTACATGAATTAAAAATTTATAGTTATTCATGATTTTATCTACCCATAACGATGTAGGATATTCCAAAATCCCCACCATAATTCCACCCACCACTGAGAAGCCTGAGTGGTCAACCAACCACTTTTTCCAACTCTATAAATCGATATAACAAATGATATCTCAACCATATGAAAACTGGTGGTACAATATAATTACCTCTCCCAACATAATAAACCTTCAATTGTCTCAAAGATAATTCTCCCCATGATAATAGTATTCTTATTTTTCATCCTGAAGTCAAATCACCCTCCTTTATGGCTCATTCTCTATCCACCCCGAAAAACAATGATTAGGTGTGGAAAAAATTATTACACCTAATACGCAGTATAAAAGTTAAAATAATATGTCATCCCCATTTTATGAGGAATTACAACTTGATATATCCAAACCCAACTAATAATGAGCATCACATCATCAGATGAACTACATTTCTCTCCCCACCAGAAGGCTTCCCTCACACCACTCCTCATGCACTGACCTTAATATTCCCCATCTAGATAGACCAATATATTTCTCATAATACCTAAAAAAATTATTTCACCCACACATGACTAATTCATCCAAACAACATACTAACTATATCTAAAAACCCCATTTGAACATTCGTTCATGAAACAAGGGTTTATCTTAAAAATACATTCCCACCACCTCTCTCTTATTCCCGATAGATTGATTTTACAAGAACCTTTCATATACTATAATTATTACATGAGGTATGATATAGTGAACCTTCGATAATGTGGATAAATCCATAGAAAATATCTTCACACAGGTTAGTTACAAAAATCATGAGCACCCTTTATGCTCCACTTCAAAATTGAGTCATATCCCTCAATAAATGGTTAACCACACTACCATCGTCAACTCTTACATTTTCTAGAGCCATAGATTTCTACTCCTCTAATCATGAAAACATTGAAGTGAAAGAGAAATATAGTTGGTCCAGGAAACCTTCTAGTCCTCCCCAATCATTCCAATCTAAAAACCAAGAGAACCCCTGTTACTTTTATAGGAATTCACTTCTAGGGAGAACAAACCCAAGATAGACCCGCCAATGGAAATAATATCCAAGACCACGAAAATACTGAATGATAGTAGGAACACATTTCCAATAGTAATAATTAATAGATAAAATATGGTGTGAAATACTTCCTCCAAACCCACTTGAACTTGGGACATCATAGGAAACCAAAATTCCCATTAAAAATGAGCCTGATCAAAATAACTTTATGTAATCCTTTCCCTTATCAAGCCATAAACATGAAACACAAAGCCCAAACTGACCCACAAGGGACTCCAAAAATCATTCAACCTAGGGGCTTTATCTTCTTTATGGGAAAAATCTCACTATCTTATGCACATGGCCTTTCATAAAAAAGATAATTGTGTCCTAGTTGAGTCTAATTACCCCAAGGAGATATATTTGAAAACATCATATTGATCATTGGATTCACTTTAAATAATGAAAAATCCATCATATATGAAATCTCAAACAAACATGTATTTTTCATTTGAACCCTATGTCGCAATTTTGACGCACGAATATATACCTCTTTACACTACATCACAAGATAGAACAAGAACAATAATCCAAAAATTCATAAACATAATTGCATCATTATAGGTGAAATCAAAAAAAATTAAAAATAGAAACAAATAAAAATAATTCCATTCCCTAAAAAATTGTATTCCTACCAGTAATGTCATTCAGGACACACCATTTTGATATCCATCATAATTTCTAAGACATCCATATACCACCTATATAACAACTAATCAAATTTGAAAAAATAAACTACTAATACCATATTGTAATGAACCATTTTTATTCAACATGACATGTCACTTGATCTAACTCACCATAAGGCATATCATTTTTATCCCCATATACCAGATGATAATTACTAGAGGTGAGGATCAAAAATATATAGTCGGGAGACTATACCCTCATGTTGGAGTGAAATAAAATTGTAACATAAACCAAGAACATCTATATAAGTAATGGAGTATGAATAATAAAATAGAAGAAAAGTATAATTAATGAATTTTTTTATATAGACATAATGACTCAAATAATAATAATAATATGATAACTGGTCACCCACTTGGATGATCACATAAACTAAGTAAATAAATTGAAAACAAAATTTATAGGGATCTACCACCATTCATGAGTCATTCCTCAAACCTAGTTTCCAAAACTCTCGAGCTACTCTATCCTGACCCAAGACTCCACATAAGAATTCAAAATCAATTAAGAAACACTAGGTATAATCTATATCCCCCATACATCTTGTGGAGAACCATAAATAAGGAATAAGGATTTATAAGAACACTGAGGTTCATGTACCGAGGTTGATACATAAATACTAGTAGGATACCACTAATGAGGAACATGCAGCAACTATTATCATAATAACTATTATGAAATGTGATATTCCAAGCCTAGAAGAAAACTAATAGAATGTGGGGGATGACAAAACAGAGGGTAGAAAATTAACGAATTGACCAAATAATTTGTCTCTAAACAAAACAAATATTGTAGTGAACTCCTGGAGATAAGGTGATATTGTTGGTAGATATATATTTTCTTTTTCAAAAACTATAAGACTTATATCATATGCCCATTCTTAGAAACATAACATTAGTATTATCTATCATATTTACAAAATATCTGCCAGACATGAAAAATGAAATAATAATGAAGACCAACCACTAGTATCTCATCCTCAATGTCCACAAAAATTGCACACAGCTTTATTGTGCTCTAGGAATCTAATGTAATGATCTGAAATGGAGACATAAACAATAATAACAATTAGTGATCCTACAAAAAGCATGATAGTATTGAATAACGAACCAAATATTTAAAATATATAGATGTCAATTCATATCCCATAACCTAGGTCCCTCGAAATATCTAGGACCTCCAAAACCCAACCCGTAACTGGGTATAAAATCATTATCTTATGGGAGGGATGCAATCATATATACTGTCCACTATATTCTTCTCCCATCTAATATAAACCAACTAATTCAATAGATAATTATATAAATATAAGTACTAATGCCTACTACAAAGATATACCAAATCTATCCTCATACATTTAGTACTAATTAGAACCGACTCAAACATACTATCAAATGGCCTTAAAAGTAGGTATTGATCAACACTTAAACCCATAATTGAGGTTTCAAAATATTCTATAGAGACTATATCACTACTAAAAAATCCAAAATCTCCCACTATCCCCTGAAACTATAAAACAGACACTACATGGTCAAATTTATAGTCTTTGGGTTATAAGGGGCACCATATGTCACCATATAGTAGAAACTACTTTCCTGTTATTAGGTCAATCAAAACATGATCTATTTATAGTCCCTGATATCATATCAATCAAAACATACGACATGGTCAAAATAATAACATTCTCTAATATAGACTCGATACACAACCCATCCATTACCATTAACTCTTTAAAAATGGAATCAATAAAATTTAGAACAAGAAGTCCTTTAAGGGTCCCTCTATCACATCAATACCATAAGATAAGATCAATATGAGAAATATATCGAATAGGTGATCAATGAATAACCATTAATACTCAATAAATATCATTCCCACAAATGAATTACTATTCCTTCAAGTGTATTCCCAACAATCGACTAATACATCCAATAATCTCTGATTAGAAAACAACCAGCTAGGGAAATCCTGAGACCCTAAAACTGATCACAACCTGTACTCAATTCCATATAACAATATGAACCATCCACCTATTTTAACCCTGTCTAATGGATAAACACAAACACAAGATCTTCACCTCAACAAATCTATGCAATAGAAATAGGTGCTGACTTCTCGGGATAGTCAATGATATCCTCAAAGAAATTAATTGATCTCATTTTCTAGGATTTATCCTATTGAATCATGAAAAAACATGACCTTGAATACACATACCAATTATTCAAAAAATCATACAACCTCCAATCATACCAAACTCTACAAAAACTAAACCATAAGAGTATTCTAAATTGAAACCTCAAGGAAAGAATATTTCCAAATATATGTCATAAAAATACCATTAAAAAGGCTACTCCATGGAAAAATAATTCCATCATTCTAATATATTTAGAAAAATAGTCAAAATAGAATACACACTTAAAAATTCTAACTCAATGGAGAGAAAAATAATAAAATTTTTAAAAAATTTGAAGTAAACATTATGCACGATATGTTTACAAAGTGTACCCCCAAGCATCAAACCAAGCAACATAACTCAGGAAAACCTAGAGTATACTTTACCATGTACAAGATGTTTACTATTAGAACATGGAATATAACCAACGTGGGGGTTATTTAAAATTTTCATAGACATATTGACCACACATGGTTTTAAAATTTACCAGACATTTTCACTATACATTTACCTTATACGGGTTTCAGCTGGGTTCTCTATATGGCCACTTTCCTAGACACATGGCATCTAGCCATGTAACCGACCACACCTCGAGTATATTCAATATTGAAGTTCCAAAACAAACATGTTATTTTTTAATTTTATTCTAATAATTTCTATAAATAAGAAAACACAATAACTATTCTCAAAATGACACACATTGTAGTGGGTTTTACCAAATAAGAACACCTACAATTGGATTGAAGCCCCCCATATCTCCAGAAACGACCATAATTGACCCTTTTGGGGTTAAAAAGGTATTTAATATTAAAAAGATAAAAATATATAAGGATAAAGAAATAGGGACCCAATGAGAAATATTTCGAAATTATCACTCTTATATTTTCATGATGCAACCACCGAGCTCCAATTAACCTCCAGAGATTCTCCCCATTCACAATAATGACCATACTCTCTCCCTGTCTATATATTTTTCTTTTAGATAAATGTGAACTATAGGGGGGAAGGGAATACATGATAATATATATGGGGGAGGAATAAAATAAAGATAAAAAAGAAAATTAAAATAAATAAATAATGAAAAATAAAAGAAAATGATGTTTGATCCTAACCTTAACACTCGTGAATGGTTTATAACACTAATAAAAAATTCCCCAATATGGAAACAACCAAAAAAGTCAGAATCCAAATAAAATTATATAATACAATTCACCATTTAAATGTATTTAAAAAATATTATATAATTAATTAAATTTTAAATATTACATGAAAATCCATAGGGCCCATAATTCCACCAAACAAAGATCATTTCGTAGACACTCTATTCCTGAAAAAAGATATGTTTTAATGATTATTTGAGATCATACAAGAGGATAAATTTTAATCTTAAATATGATACTATATTTAGAAATAATGTTTTAAATTAATGCTAATTTATTCAACACATAATGATTACTGGAATTATTGAATTACATAAAACAATTAAGAGTTTTTTGAAACAAGAAGTTGTTGATATTTACAAAATAAATAGATAAGAAAAACATAATAAATATTTTGATAAGTAATGATTGGAAATGAAGATTCATAAACAAACATTAAATATATTAAACTATCATAATCATTAAATAGGATTATGATCCATGAAATAAGATAAGGGTTCCATGCACCATGGGGGTGTGCCATTTCACCGTGCCATTTAGAACATGATATTTTCGAAGAAAAATAAATTTTCATATTTCATGGTGGAAGATGATTAAGATAATTCATATATCACATGGATATGAGTCTACCTATACTTATAGATAATTAAATGGATGTCCTTGACTCGATTTAAATGTGTATTAAACCTGTAAATAATCTATTAAATTGATAGAAGAGAATCTCCCAAACACAAAATAATGGATGTTTCCATAATTTAAATTAAAAATAATATTCAAGAAATATTTTTGAAAATATTATTTGAATATAATATATGATGTTTCTGAAGAATATTGTGTGGATAACATTAGAACTCTATATCATTCCAACATGAACACATGTTGTTATTGAAGGAGAAGATCTGATTTCATGTAAGACATCCATTCAAATCTAAGAAGAATAAGTGTTGACGCATCTAGGAAACACCTACAGATTGAATAATATTCAGGAGGTAAACAAAATTAAAACTATAGTGATAGAGGGATAATGGATATGAGATAGAAGAATAAAGAAGAAGGCTATTTGGGTGGGCTTAAATAATGAAAATTCCAATGGATATATTATATCGTGAGACTATAGAGGTTGAAGACCTATTCAAGGAGGAGTTTTAGAGGACCCCTGAATAACTATTAGAGATTCGCTATAAAAATATTACATAAATTTAGAATGAATCATTTTAGTATATGGATTAAATTGATGAGGGTCTATATAAAGAACATATTAGGAGGTGTGTAAAAACCTATCAATTCAATATGTAATAATACATAAAATAAAATAGTGTTAACAGGCATGTTTCACATGAAAAGTTAAACTAAAAAGATCTAAGACATATTAGATGAAAATAATTAATAAAATTTTAGGATGAATTAAAAAATTAGAAATTAAAACAATGAAATCAATTATAAAATATTACATATAAAGGAGATATAATTAACATCATTCAATGATAAAACATTTTGGTTTTTAAAGAGCATTATATAAAAATGTTCCGTATTTTATCTTAATAAGTTGAAATTTTCACTTTTAATTTATGATCAGTATAATATGTATACAATATTTTTTTGAAATAGTATATTTGAAATTAGTTAATAAGTAAATTGGATGAAATAACATAGAACACATAATGTTTAAAGGCTCGTATTCTTTAAAACTTATTTTACATTATATTTTATATTTTAATTTAGAATGTAAATTTCAGAATTTTTCAATTTTAATTTTAAGAAATGGAATTTATTTTTAATTTATCATTTAAAAATATTCTTGGGTTAAATTGTTGGAATTTTTCTAAAATGTTTGATTTTTTGGGTGAATAGTAATAAAATTCATATTTTACAAATATATTCATTTTTTTGATATCATCATGATATAATAATGAATAATATTTTTACAAAACCGTTTTCTTATAAAAAATAAGTGATCGGTTACTAAAATAAAACATTTAAAAATATTATTTCGAATTTAGAAACACATTCTTGACAATTTGAATCCTAAGTGAGGTTTTATTCTAATAAAAGAGTTATTTTTTATCTTATTATTAAATTAATTATTTAAAATATTTAAATCAGTTTTGGATTAGTTTTTACATTAAATAAATATCAATTATTTATTAATGAACCAATATAATTATTATGGATAAAATTATATACATTATTTTTGTTCGAAATCTTTTTATGCTTAAATGGTTTTTTTCAAAAAAATAAATTGTCGTGAATTTTTCTTATTTATATCAACAGTCATTTTTACCACCTCTTGAAATTAATTATTCAAAAATGGATTCAATAAACATAATAATTAGATTCAAATTATGTAATAATATCTATTTCATATTTATTCATAAAATATTGTTACCATAGTAAAGGTGAGTAACCACAATAAGGTTTTCATGGGTTAAAAGGGTTAATACATTGCGATAAGGTTACCAATATTAATAAATTCCATATATAATTTTATTTTATTAGTGTATTTAGATCTTAAATGTCATTTATTTTTATTTTTTTCCGTGGTTCCACATGACCTTTAGAAATTCATTGATATTTTTTTTATTTTTTGAGTATCTACAAAAGTGATACACCACTCTCTTATAAAAGGACCACGCATTTAAAAACATAGATGCATAGAATTTTAACATTATATTGACTTGAATACATAATAATAACTTCTCAAAAACCATATAAATTACACCAATATTCTAGTATCATCATAATACCAACCCAAGTAAGTTAAAGGATATATCCAAATTAGTATTGCTAAGGAATAACTAATCTTTCTAACAGAATTCATTGAAATTTAATTCTTTTAACAACCCAAAATATATTCCAGAACCATCAATAAAATAATATAATTTGTTTCATTATTATAATTAATTTTAATATATATATAGGAAAACCATCACCACCTATTTTCCATCTCTTTTAAACCAAAAATGTTGATCGTGCTTACATATAGACTACCTCATTCACAAACAACATGTTTCATTTTTCAAAAATTATTTACATGAATGGAAATAAAATATGTATTTAATGACAAAATATTATATTTTGTACAAAATTATTATTATATAAATATAATTAATTATACACCTTCTTTCCCTTACAGTCATTATAAAATAAAAATGTCGCACATGTACATGTGCATACTACCGCCTCCACAAACAAAATATTTCATTTCCTATCAGTAGATTACATGAATTGTAAAAAAAATTAATAAATAAATAATATATTTATACATTATAAAAAATTTATAATGTTATTTTTAAAATTATATTACTAACATTTATTATAAATGGTTATTGTAAAATTTAATCTCTTAAAACAAGCATACTAAAAAAATTTACTAACATTGAAATTATAGTCGAAAACCTACTGTATGAAACAAAATTTAGGCTACTAGATTGATAAAGAAAAAATATATTTCTATAACTATATAAATTATGAAACAATCTCATATGAACTTTAACCATCATCAAAGCACTGAAGTTGTTTTTAAAAAACAACTAAACAACCTCTAGTGGTCATCATAAGAAAAAAAAATATACAATAATTGAAATTAATATGACAATAAATGAACCTTAAAAATTAAATAATTGATAAATATTATAATAATAAATATTTAACCAATCCTATTTGATTATTCATTTTTTTATAATGTGTTTGACCAAAATGGGATATGAGGTATTGGTTTCACATCCTGAACCGCTTTCTTTGAGACATCTTGTAAAATAAACAAGTATTTATATTATATTTTTTATATAAAACCTATATGAAATATAAAATAATTATAAACTATTTAATAATTTTAAATAATTTTCAATTTAAATTTATATTTTTCAATATTTTATAATCAAATTCTATAATATCCATAAGGGTTCATGGTTTCAATATCAAAAAATTCTAGCATGTCACATTTTATGTTCCATGGATTATTTCATATAGTTTAGCTATTTCTTAATGAATATATTTTGAAGTGTTATTTAATGTTATTTAATTATTTATAGAACCATATCTTGTTTTAACATTAGATGGTTTTTTAATTTAATGTAACTATAGTTGTACAAGATTATTTTGAAATCTCACTTTTTATTGAGTTTGTTATGCTTCAATTTCCATTGGTAGACTTTTATGTAATATATATCCTAAACCCCATATATTATATAATCATATGGATATTTATTGTTTTTTAAATTATTTTTTACATTTTCTCTCTATTGTTTACATTTTTCCATTTAAATTTTGTTTATAAGAAAAACCAAACTTATTTTTCCTTTTTAGTCAGAAATATTATTCCATTATATCAATATTTATAATTTTTATTTAATAATGTTATTATATGAACATAAATAATAGATAAAGGTAATTATAAATAATATCTTTTATATTATTTTTAATTTTTTATGGAATATTTTTAATTTTTTCTAAATAAATCATTTTTTAATTTCATTATAAATGTTTGAAATGTTTGTATTTATAAATGTTTTAATCATTAAGATATTTTCCCACCGTAATGAAAAGTATTTATTATTTAAATTCTTGTACATGTTTTTATGGTTTCATTAGTAAATATATATTCCCATTATTATATTAATTTTTCAATATAAAAGGTTAATATTTTCATAATATTTTTCAAAATTAATAAAATTCCACTAATGTATATTTCTCTCTTCTACCCTGTATTTAATTACTTAAGAATAATTTATTCTCAAGATTATATTATTTTAAAATATTTATGAATAATATTTTAAAAATTATTCTTGAAATAAAATTGAAGTAATTTTGGTAGTTATTTGAAATTTCATTTTTTAGAATGATATTAAATCATTAAGGATAAAACAATTTATATTTCACCTTATATTTTCCCATATATTTTCCAAAATACATAACTTTAAATCAAACCCTTTTTTTATTAACTTATTTTCTCTTTTAGTTTCCTACATATTTATATGTTATACACTAATTGTGGTGAAATAATTATTCTTAGTTAACACATTTTCTTATGATTATGTTATTTATTACTCTCCATATCCTAATAGACATCATGGATGTATTCTATATTATTTCTAGTATTATATTTTCTATATATTCATTTCTCTATATTGGTTATATAAACTAGGAAAAATTAATCACAATTTAGGGTGTTTATCATGGAGGAATGTTCTATTATCAATAAGGAAAATATTACCAATCTATATACATGTGAAATACCTATACATGGATATTGATTGAAAATGGGATACTTGTGCTGTTATGAGAAACATTTAAAACTAGTTGTTCTAATGTAGATAGTTACTGACTATCTATATTGGTTGATTATGTATTTTATTATTTATTCAATATATGAGGAAAGAATTAGAAATTTTTATTGATTGGTGAGACCCATAATTATAGATCCCCTTAATGCATTAGTTATGTCTCATGAGATAAATTATAATGGGTATAACTTGGTGTATGTTATCCTATACAATATTTATATCGTTGTTGAGAATATGATCATATGGATCAGATTATTGATAATTTAGTTTATCAATTATTTGAAGGGTTAGATGTCCAAAAATATAAATTTCATTACTGTGATGACTTTTATTGTTTTCAAATTGTTTATTTATATTATAATGTTTTCCATGGATATATTTTTTTCTCATGTTATTGATTACATAACAATTTTTTTCCTACATACTATACTATATTACATATGTTTTTACTCTATGATATCATTCACTATACACTAACCATACTAAGAGTTTAACTCACCATTCTTATGTAACCATTTCCATATGATTTGAATAAGAGTATTGGATATGAAATATCTATAAGGGTACCATGTTTTGAAAATTTTATGTGAGATATTGAAGACATATTATGAAATAAAAAATATAGGTATAATGTTAAAAATTTCATTTTATTGGAACGATATGGGTTTCTGTTATGTAATTTGTTTTTACAAATTCTCCATTTTGTTAAACCAAAAAATGTTTTAGGTATGTAAGTGACTCTATAACATATTTTGATTTTTAAATTATGGATATTAAAAATTAGGTTCCATGATTTGGTATCAATGATGGTATATAATGAATTTTTTAGAACTAGATCCTATAGTATGGGTATATAGTGTTTTGGATGGTATCATATTTGGGTTAAGATAACATTATAGGTTAAAAAATTTTCAGATTATGACATTTTTAATGTTTTATATACCATCATGGGTAAATAAGTTTATATTCAATCATAATTTCAAAGTCCAAAATACCCCTTTCAAGTTCTTATGTGAATATATTTTGAGGTGATTAAGGATATTTTGTAAGATATTTTTTTATGAAGAATAAATTATTGAGTTATGGATTACTATTTGAGTTGGTATGTTGTTTGAATATTTCTAATTAAGAAAACTGAATAATTGTTTTTTTAGATTATATTATGAATAGTAAGGATAACCCTTGGTATTGAATAGTAATTTTATATCAAGGTGATGTATTGGTAGATATATATATTTTTATAATAATATGAAGTATTATTGAAATTTATTATTGAGGTTTAATAGAATTTAAGGTAAAAGTTATGTTGATTTTGGAAAAAAATCATCAATTATTTCCTATTTAGGGTTTTGAAAATTTACAATGTAACACCACAAGGATTTATAAATAAATATAATATAGAATTTAATTCACCCGATACCGAGTATTAATGAAACAACACATTGTTGTAATAGTTATTTAAACAAGTTATTTATAACCCTACCATTAAAAATAATGTTTCTTCATTTGTGTTTTGAAATTAAAAAAAATGGATATACATGGTTACGATTAGTAAGATATTCGGAGTCTGATAGGATCAACTTTATTTTTTAGTGAATAGTAACTTAACCATTTGTAATGTTAATGTACACTTTTGAATAGTAATTTTATGCTTATGAATAGTAAATCAGCCAAATAAATATTAAATTCAAATATGAGTGTGTAAAAAAAATCAGGAACCATAAAATTAAATGTATGATATTATTATATCTTGTTATAAGTAAGTGAATAAATTAAAAATTAAGTGTCGGTATTTTTGTATGTAATAAATAACTAATTACAATTTTAAAATTAATAAATTGATTTAAAATAAAATTAATTTTTTTAATATTTCTCCCGAAATCGATATTTTTTTGTCCTAAGATTCTAGGATAATTTATTAAGACCGTAGTAAATTTTTTAAAGTGTTATGAATTCAGTTTGAATTTAAAATGATGTATTTTTTATTAAATGATAGTTTTAATTAAAAATTCAATTTATCATATTTAGAAAATTATTTTAATAAAAGAGAGTACATTTTTATATCTGAAAATTAGGAAATTGTTATAGTGTTTTTTTGTATTTTTCTGAAATACTTGAAATTTTAGTGAATAGTAAAATACATCAATTTACAATATAAATACATTATATGCTAAATACACTATTCCATGAGTCATGGTTGATGTAAGAACTCTTGGTTCAAACTCACATGAACTTATTACTATATTTATTCACAATAAACAATACTATTTCTTGTCTTTAGAAAAATAAAAAAAATGAATAAAATAATGAGAAATTACCCCTATCCTTCACTGAAAAACAACCACACACCCCCTCTTCTCCTCACACATTATTATATTTGAACCCTGTAAAATTTATATCCAATACTCTTTACAACAACCCTGCCACATCCAGAATAACTTGGACTCATAAAAATACAAAAATCTATCACCTTAAAGAGATTTTCCAGGAGGTGTATTCAAGATGTAAAATCCTCTACTTTTTTTATTTTCTATTCAAGTTCTCTATTTTATTATTATCTCCTCCCCTAATCAATAAAAATGAGAATTATAAATCTATTGTAATTTATATAATATAATTATATCATTTTAATGGATGAACCATCATTATTCTCTTTACTCGGTCTCTTTTATTTTAAAAGTTAAATCATCGTCCAAGATGGGCTGATTTACAACCTTTGCGGATGAAGAACTTTTTTTGTTCAATTTAGTCTACAATTCTAGTAGTGATAGAAATTTTATGGTTAGAAAAGACTATAATATATTTATATAACCTATTAAATCTTCTGTAACTACTTTATATGAATAATAATAATTCATACAACAGAACTAGTTTGTGGTGATCAAAATACCACTGTAATAATCAAAACAATTATCACGAGATGTATTATATAATTATTCATCATCATAGAAAATAACTATATGATATATATAATCACTCTTACTTTTTGATGATCATTAATAATGTCACGACCCGTCCCCCAAGGCTGGTGCATTGACTACCCCAAGCCTTCCTACCATAAGCCAGGGGATGGCAACTAGAACTAAAGGCGTAATTCCAAAAAACTGGGAAGGAATTTTCTTTATAGCCTGTAAACACACACAGATAAATAAGGGAATGAGTAAAATGTATAACCAAAATAGTGTTGAATGTAATAGGGGCTGGAATACAAGCCCAACTGTAAAGGTACAAGTACAACCGAAAACAATACAACTGAATATAAAGAAATAAGAAAAGCTATTGGGTTGTCTTTGGGGATTCCTACCTAATTGGTAGGTACAAACAGCCTCCTCAACACCTGGCATCTATCTGTCTCCTCGACGTACTAACATGCTGTATTTTCGACCTCTGGGTGCCATCCAGTCCTGGAACTCTCAGCCTCAGTCAACGTTGTTCATCTTCTACAACCAACACAATAAGATGTGGGCATTGCCCATGAAGGGGTGAATATAACGATACTCAGTAAGGACCCATAGACCCTCAAGGTCTCATAAAATCCAACAAAGGTAAACCAAAAAGTATGAAATCAACATATAACCTTACCTAGGTATATGAAAATACATATACATATGTTATCACGTGATCCATCTCAATCATTAGGAAAACATAGAAAAACTGAATCATCTCAACCAAGATTTTTTTCTAGGGTAGTATCAAGTAACATAACCACTCGGATTATCAAAACCTCGGTTGCTAGAGAACTCCTCCTCTGTAGAGTGTAGTGGGCAATCCACGACACCAACTATGAGTCCCTCTATCCTTGGACTATTGAGGTACTCCTCCTATCGAGTACCATGGATCTGCCGTATCACCAAGCGCGCTCCACACCGTGGGTCTACCGCGTCACCAGAGTGCTCCCCCTCGTAGCCTGCTGAGGTACTCCCCCTGTCGAGTTCCGTGGGTCTACCATGACACCAAGGCGCTCCCCAATGTGGGTATGTCGTGAACCCAAGGCACTCCTCACTGGGAAAGTATAGTAACTCCGAGTTAAAACGGTCAGTAGTCATCAGGTCTCATCCAGCTACTAGGTCTCGACACTATGCTCGCTTATCTCCAAGAGGATCCGCTCGACAAGCTAATGATAATACTCCAACTATCCTGAATTCTCACGAAACAATATCTTAATGGTATGCCACATCATAGGAGTCTCAACGAAACAAATGTTACGTTAATCGGACATCCAGTCTATGAGTTATTAGCCATTTATTCTCTGGGGTCCGATTAGATTAGTGCTCGATCCAACCTGACCATTTCCCATCTCAAACCAAAAATCTAGTGGAGTACACTCAAAGGGACCGTATCGCTCCAAGATTTCCAACGCTGCTGACGGTTTCTCAAATGGACGTCTTGTTCCAAAGTTATGTCCAAAATAAGGTAATGGGGCATAGTGGGCCTGGGTCCTGTCCAACCCGGTTGGACCGACCCGGCCAGACCGGGTATGGGTTGACCCAACCCGACCTGCTAGATCAGTCCCGACCCATGATGCAGCTTGGTCTGCTGTGATTTTTAGTAGGTCGTGAGGGCCGCATGGGGCTGTGGAGCCCCCAGGTGCCGTAGGGTGGATTATCTACGGGGGAACTGTGGGGGAGCGGGGCCTGTTCTGCTGGTGTGTCATAGGGGCATGGGGCCGATTCGGTTGAGGCGCCACAAGGGTGCGGGATGGTTCAATTAAGGTTCCAGGATTGGTGTAGACCGGTTCGGTCGGGGAGACGTGACGGGCGCAAGCGGCTCGAGAGGCAGGCGGGTGACCAGAGCCAGGGTGGCTCGAAGGGTCTGCGGTGGTGCGGCTGGTTTGGGCTGTGGGTGGTGTGGCCGGCGGGGGGTGTGGCCTGCGGGCTTCATGGATGGTTGGGGGTGGTTGGAGTGGCTCGATAAGTGGGTGGCACGGCCGGGGTAGCTTGTATAGAGGGCACGGGGCTGGTTCTGCTGGGTGGCCAGAGCACTGGGGATGGGGGGGCGGCACGGGTTGTGGTGGTCATGGGTGGCGGCACCATATCCTTCGTTGCCTTCCTTCATTCTGATGAACACAATAATGAATAATGAAGAAGGGGGTTGGGCCATGTTAGTTTGGCCCACACCCTCCGCATTTTCAGTGGTAGCATATGGCTCATCAAGAAAGAAGAACGATGAACATCAATGTTTACAACCTCCACACCAATTATTTCCCAAACAGAAAAAGAAATCCTGGAAATTATATTCACACAAATAATCACCCTACCTTGTTCGTTGATGTTGGTGTGGGAAGAAGTACAGATGTCGATTCGATGTAGATGACAATGTCCCATGTTGGAATAAGTCCCGAGGAATATAGTCAAATGAGTTTGGGATTCTTTGTTGGAAGAGAGTTCTTCGTTGGGCACATTCTTCGTTGGAGAGCGTAATCCTCCAAGTGTTGGTTGTCGCATCACTTTACTAGCACTTCATCACTTGGTTAAGCCGTCCCAAATCATCCTCACATGGTCCGTATATATAGGAGAGGGGGGAAGGTAGGTAAATCTCGTGGAAATTTTAATGTTTCATTTCTTAGGAACTTTCCAAAATTCCAACGACATTGTTACTTAATTTAAAAAGGCATCATGCCAATTAATTTACGCTGGCATAATAAATCATGAGGGTTGGATCAATTAAAAGTATGTGCATTGGCACAATTAATGTGGAGGAAGTCAAGAGGCTCCTCCACATTAATGAGGGGTGTTGAGATTCTCTCACAATAAATAAGGGGTTTAGTCATGGGTGGTCCCCACCACTATAACCTCTCATTGGAGGTTATGGTTCGGGTGGTCCCCACCATTATAGCCTCTCATGAGAGGTTAAGGTCTGGTGGTCCCCACTCCTCAACTTCCACTTGGAGCTTTAGTTCCGGTAGACCCCTCCTTCCAACACCCAGATGAGTGTTGCAAATAAAAATAGAAGTGTCAAAAAAAATTATTTTATATTTTATTCTTACACAAAAAAACCCAAAAACTAACTTTCACCTTAAACTAACTGTGGACAAGGTGGAAGTCTTCTTAAGAGATCATCGGTGATGTGAGATCAACGGTGCCCTAAGATTTCAATTCCAATCACCAGTTCAAAAGTTTGTAAAACTCGCTCGTATGTTTACTGAACATACCCGAAATGAAGTTTGGAAATTCATTTTGGACACTCCGGTCCATGGAATCATGCACCGTAAATGGTTTCGGACTCGGAAATTCCCATTTATTTTAAAAAATATTTACATGAAAATTCTCAGACATTTCATTATCCCCGCCTCAGGGTCTACGTCCCCGTAATCCACAACACATCTAGGTAAAAAGTGGGGGTACTGAGCACGCATCTAAGCCTCCCACTCTCATGATATCTCCTTGAGGTTCCTATACCACTAGTGAATGCACACCCAATGTATCTCCCATACACGAAGGACGTGATCCTCTCGATCCTCAATCTCCACTGGAACCTCCATAAATGTTTCCCCATCTTTAACATCCATCTCACCATGGTCGATGATGTGAGAAGGTTGTGCACGTATCTCCTCACCGAAGATATGTGTAAGACGTTGTGCACTCGTTGCAATTGAGTTGGAATAGAAAAGGGGTATGCCACCTCGCTAACTCTAAAGAGGACCTAAAAGAGTCCAATGATCCTCGGAGATAATATGTTGCCTCGGCCAAATCATCGCAATCCATGTCGAGGTGAGACCCATAGAAATACGTGGTCACCATCTTCAAACTCCATAGGTCTCTATCTCATGTTGGAATACGACTTTTGCCTGCTCTATGCGGTCTTCATCCCCTCATAGTTGATCTGCACCTTTTCTGTGGTAGCCCATACAATTTATGGTCCCACATGTGCTGAATCCCCTGGGTCAGTCCAACACAAAGGTGATCTGAAATGTTGCTCGTACAACACATCGAATGGTTCCATCCCAATGGTGGAGTGATAAGCGTTGTTGTATGCAAACTACACCAAAGATAAATGATCCCCCCAGTTGCGACTGAAGTTAAGGACACAGGAACACAACATGTCCTCGATGGTCTGAATGGTCTGATCAGTCTTACAATCCGTCTGATGATGGAAGGTAGTGCTCAAACGAAGCTGCGTATTGAAAGCCTTCTGCATCCCCTTCCATAGCCGGGAAGTAAAATGTGTATCATGATCGGAGACAATCGTAGAGCATACTCCATGTAGTCGAACAGTCTCCTACACATAGAGGCTTCCCAAACTCTCTACTGAACCCTACTCTCTGATCGGTATGAAGTGGTCGGACTTGGTGAGTTGGTCGACGATCACCTAGATAGAGTCATTTATCATGGATGTATGTGGAATTCATGTCATGAAGTTCAAGGATATATCATCCCACTTCCATTCTAGGACCTCTAAAGGCTGAACCAAGACTGCTGGTACCTGATGCTCCGCCTTCACTTGCTGATAAGTGAGGAATCGAGAGACAAAATCTACAACTTCTTTCATCATTCCTGGCCACCAGTCAATTCATTGGAGGTCTTATTACATCTTCGCCACTCATGGATGTACTACTAGAGGGGATTTGTGGAACTCCACAACACATCCTCCTAAAGTGACACTAATAACATGGTAAGCCCTCTAAAAAGGATGACGTGCTACCAAACATCAGAAAATCCATCAGGTGCATGTCCTTTGGATATCTAAGCATGATGCGTCTCGCAGTCAGTGTCCCCATGATGCACATCCTTTATACGCTAAAGAAGTGGGGGAGTGACTGTAAGTGTAAGTAGAAAAGATTTTCCATCTCTGTCCACAAATGATATCTGCAAAGCATCTAACTATTCTATCACATCACCTAGTAGCTGTATACTAGATATCCTACTGATTTCATCTGCCACAATTTTCTCCTTCCCATGTGTATAGACTATCTGAAAGTAATAGTCCTGGATGAACTCAATCAAATGTTGTTGTCTCAGGTTCAGGTCCTTTTGAGAGAAGATATACCTAAGGCTCTTGTGATCAGAGTACATAGTAAAACGCTCTCCCAACAGATAGTTTTTCCACATCTGTTAGGAAAAGAACACTGCTGATAATTTCATGTCATGGGTAGTCTAGTTCTGCTCATGTTGTCTTGGTTGCAGAGAACTGAATGTGATCAATGCTTGCTAATGCATCAGGACACATCCCATCCTGGTCCCTACTGCGTCGTAGTAAACTACGTACCCTATGCCTTCCTCTGAAGACTCAATATGGGGGCACTAGTCAGCCTCTGCTTCAGCTCTTGAAAGCTTTGTTGGCATCTCTCTGACCACACGAAGGGTTTTCCCTTCTTCGTCAAGGCTGAAAGTGGTGCTCCAATTCTGAAGAAATCTACCACAAATATCTGATAGTATCTAGCCAAACCCAGGAAACTCTGTACCTTCGCCACACTCCTAGTTGGCTCCCAAGAAAGTTCCACCTAAATCTTTTCGGAATCCACTGCAACTCCAGCCTCTGATATGACATGTCCCAGAAAGTGAACCTCTTGGATCCAGAATTGGCATTTCGCCAACTTACCATAAAGCTGGTGCTCACGGAGTGTTTCTAGTACTACCTGAAATTGATAGGCATGATCCTCCTTAGTGGTTGAATAGATCATAATTTCATCAATGAAGACTACTAAAAAGTGATTAAGGTATGGCTCAAAGATCTTGTTCCTTAGTCCCATGGACACAGCAGGAGAATTTTTCATGACAAACGGCATAACCACGAATTCATAGTGGCAATACCAACACATGTCATTCGTCTTCTGCACATCATCATCTTGTATTCTGAGCTAGTGATAGCCTGATCTGCGGTCTATCTTGGAGAACCATCATGCTCCCTTCAACTGATGAAATAGGTCGCCAATCCGCGAGAGTTGGTACTTGTTCTTCACAGACACCTGGTTTAGGCACCAATAGTCAACACAAAGCCTCAAGCTCCCATCCGCCTTCTTGGTGAGCAGACTCGTGGATGCCCAATGAGAAACACTGGGATGAATGAATCTCATTCCTTGAAAGTCCTCTAGATGTACCCGCAGCTCCTGATGCTCTACGGGACTATCTAATATGCTGGTGTAGATATCGGTCCCATCTCGGGGTACAAGCCAATGAAAAATTTAACCTCTCTGTGAGGAGGTAGACCTGGGACACCAACATGGAAAACATCATCTTACATTTCTACCACTACAGGATAATTCAGACTATCTACATCAATAGCTTCGAGGGTAAGGATAGACATCTGATGATCAATCAGCTGCACCCTTCTCTGGGTAAGCCCATCCTGCACTTCAAAGGATCCCTTCTCGCCAGTGAAGGTAAATGTAGTCCCATCCGTGTAGACACACCACAATTTTCACCTAATACAGTCAATCTATGCATGGACTATAGATAACCAGTCCATATGCAAGATGATGTTTTATGGCCTCGATGCCACTACTAGGAGATCCCAACCGAAACTCTTGCCTCCAAGAGTAATCTCACACTACCGGGACAAGTGCATAATTTTAGAATCGTCTCTCATAGGAGTCTCTAGACATAAGGATCGAACCAACTACTCCATCAAAATCATTGAGCTCCAAACAATGGATGTTTCAATAAAATAATGGTTGGCACTTGTGTCTATAATTACTGCATTTATGGTGTAGTAGACACTAATCATACCTCGAATCATTTTCGGAGTTCCATGGTCGTAGGACTATGCTTTCGGCAGCTAAGCTTTCCCTTGTCCTCCTACTCCCAGCAGTCGGGGTGGACCTTCTGGTGGTGGTGTAGGTAACACCTCGAAACGTCGCCCACCGCAAGTTGCATGTCCAGCTCCTCTGCCATGTCCACCAACGCCATGTATACTGCCTCAATAAAATCTCTATCTCTACCTGGGAGGTCTTTCGACCATCTAGTGATTATTCAAATTGTGTGTTAGATAGTTAGGATCCATGTGACCCTGCCCACCACATGTGAAACACTACCTGCTCCTGGCATGTCTGTCTCCACCTCGGGTGCTCCACACAACCAACCCTGAGTCTTGTGGTTGTCCAATTATAGGTCCAGTCCTCTTGGACCTCTGTGACGTCTGTCTACAGCTAGATGTAGAAGACTCTGCTACGTGATGAGTGCTAGTGGGTCTTGCTACCAGTGTCTGCTAAGCAAGGAAACTCTCCACCCAGAGAGATATCTCTAACACCCCAGCATGCATTAGGATGCTAAATGAGATCACCAAAGCCCTGATCTCTAGCCAATGTCCCCACTCAAATGCCTGGGCCTTGAAGAATGGGTTCCACACCATATCAGTGGATTAGCGTGAAAGGTTAGTGAAGCTCTCTGAGTACGAAGCCACAATCATGCTGCCCTGTAGCAGATGAAGTAGCTCCTAAATGCGCACTACGTGAATAGTTGCTGGAACAATCTCTACCCGAAACAAGCTCTCAATGACTTCCTAGAGAACCGTCACCTCATCATGGACCTGGAGAATCATGCCCCAATATCTTCCCACTGCTGCATGTAGAAGGCTTGCAGTAAGATTCAATATGAGATTGGCCGGTGTCCCCACTAGTCAGAAGACTCTCACCAAATCATCCATCCAATCCTCAGCCGCTTGTGGGTAGGTTTGTTCCCTGAACCTGGGTGGCCTCTGGTTCTGGATCTCATGGAACGTTCTCATGTGACTTTCACCATTTTCTTATGGGGATAGTGGAATCAGTGTCCCAATGGGTAAAGGTACCTCTAGTTCCTCTACTAGAAGAGGGCCCTCCACTAAGCCATCGCCACTTAGTGGGATATCATTGCATAAAACTCTTGGAACACTATCCTCCTGTCTGCGTGGAGGAAACATGAAGAGAAAAAGGTGTGCTACAGTTAAATTTTATACCTACTGAGCTAACTTGGTGAGCTGACATAAAGAATACTTCAAAAAACACACACACAATCAGTTTTTTCGTGCACTGAGTCAGAAATCAGATGTCAGGGTCCTGGTGTGTGGATATGTTGTCCACCGCATCGACCCTGGACTCCTTGAACAAAAAACCACCCTCACTACACTTAACACTATTTCTTCACAAAAATATTATATTCCTATGTTTTGTGGTAGAACCGACTCCTCTGATAATAATTTTTCACGACCCCTCCCCTGGGGCCCATGTCGTGACTACCTCATGCATGCTTTCTATATTCCATGGGCTTGCGACTAGAACCAAAGGCGTAAATCCCTAAAACTAGGAAGTCATTACCATTATAACCTGTAAACACACATAGTATGATATCAAAATGATAAATCTGTATAACCAAAAGAGTGTTGAAATTAAAGGGGGTGGAATACAAGCCTAACAGTAAAGGTAAAAGTACAACTGAAAACAATACAGCTAAAAAATGAATGAAATGCAACTAATGGGTTGTCCATTGGGATTCCTACCTGAAGGGTAGGTACAGATAGCCTCCTCATCAATCCATGTCCATCGGTCTTTTCCTCGTACCGACATGTCGTATGGCCCACCTTAAGGCACCATCTTGTCCTGATACGCTTAGCCTCAATCAGCATTGTCTGTCGTATGCATCCAACACAATAAGGTGTGGGCATAGCTGATGCCGGGTTGAGTATAAAGATACTCAGTAGGGACCCTGATATGCTCAAGTTATCACAAAATCCAACATGTATAATCCAAAAATTATTAATGAAAAAGATAACCTTTATTTGGTATATGCCCATACATATACCTTTGTTACCATGTGATCCATCCCAATCATGAGGAAACCATAGAAAAACTGACTTAGCTCAACATTGATTTTATTATAGGGTAATATCATGTAACATCCCAAATCACATTATCAAAACCTAAGAAGCTTGAGAACTCCTACCCTATCGAGTATAGTGGGACTACCGCACACCAAGTGCTCTTCCCCCTAACCATGGACTACTGAGTTACACCTCCTGTCAAGTACCGTGTATATATCACATCACCAAGAGCACTCCCCATCATATCCTACTGAGGTAATTCTTCTGTAGAGTACCTTAGGTCTTCAGCGACAACATGGCTCTTCCCATTGGTCTAGTAGAGTCACTCCGAGTCAAAACGGTAAGTAGTCGTCATGTCTCAGCTAGCTACTAGGTCTCCACACTACGCTCGCTCGTCTCCAGGAGGATCCACTCCATGAGCTACCGATCAATACTTCAACTGCCACAAAATCTTACAATGATGTATCTCAATGGTCCACCACATCATAAGGGTCTCAACGCAACATATAGTGTGACAATCAAATGCTCAGTCTGTGAGTTATTATCTATTTACTCTCAGGGGCCCAGTTGAATTTGTGCTCGATCCAACCTGACTGTTTCCCATCTCAAACCAAAACTCCACTGGAGTATACTCAAAGGGACCATCTCACTCCAATATTTCCAATTACACTGGTAGTTTTTCAAACGAACATCTCGTGCCAAATATATGGCCGAAAAATAAAGAGGCGTAGTCGGTCCGAGTCTGGTCCGGCCCGGCCAGGCCGACCCGGGTCGACCCAGCCTTACCTGTTGGGTCAAGTCGGGCCCGTGATGCGGCCTGGTCCCCTGGGAGGTCTAGCAGGCTCCGGGGGCTATGAGGGGCCACAGAGACCGTGGGTGTCATGGGGTGGTTTGGCCGCGGGGGAGCTGTGAGGGCGCGGAGGCCGGTTCGATCAAGGCGCCGTGGGGGCGTGGGGATGGTTCTTCCAGGGATCAATGGGGGCGTGGGTTGGTTCGAACGGGGTGCGGTGGGGGCACGGTCCAGTTCAGCCAGGGAACAGCGAGGGGCACGGGCGAGTTTGGTTGGGGAACCACGAGGGGTGAGGGCCGGTTTGGACGGGGCGCCGCGAGGGGCATGGGCGGCTCGGGAGGCCATCGGGCGACATGAGTCGGGGCAGTTCAGAGGGCCGGCGGCAGCGAGGTCAGTCCTGCTGGTGGGGGGCGCGGCTGGCAGGCGGTGCAGCCGGTGGTAGGCGCGACCGAAGAGCGGCGCTGCCGAAGGGGGTGCGCCCACCGAGCAGCACGGCAGGGGTGGCTCGGCCTGCAGGCGGCGTGGCCGGGGTGGCTCTTCCTGCAGGCACGAGGCCGGTTAAGCCAGGAGGCTAGAACACCGCAGGGGCAGCGCGGGTCACGGTCGCCACAGGTGGTGGCGTCGTTGCCTTCATCACATTAATCGTCTTCCTTCATTCCAAATAACACCACAATGAAGAACAATGGAGGTGTTCCGGCAATGTTAGTGTGGCCCACACTCTCCGCATTTAGATTGGTAACATATGGCTCAATAGGATAGAATAATGATGAACATCAATGTTTACAACCTTTGCAACGATGCTTTTCCCAACCCGTAAAAGAAATCAAGGAATGTATTATCACACAAATAATCCCCCTAACTTGTTCGTTGACATTGGTGTGAGAAGTATAGAAGTCGATTCACCATAGAGGAGTATGTCCCATGATCTTCGTTGGGGAGCATGTTCTTCATTTGATAACATATTCTTCGTTTTAGAGCATAATCCTCAATGTGTTGGGCGTCGCGTCACTTTAACAGTGCTTTTTCACTTAGTGAAACCATACCAAATCCTCCTTACAAGCTCCATACATATATGAGAGGGGGAAGGTAGGTAACGCTAATTGAATTTATGATAGTTCATTTATTAGGAACCATCTTAAATTCCAATGATGTTGTTACTTAATTTAAAAATGGGGCAAGCCAATTAATTTACTATGGCATAATAAAGAAATAGGGTTGGCTAAATTAAAAGTATGTGCATTGGAAAAATTAATGTGCATGAAGTCAGGAGGCTCCACCACATTAATGCGGGGGGTCGAGAGTTTCTCACAATAAAAGGGGGGTTTTGTCCCGAGTGGTCCCCACCACCATAACCTCTCATGGGAGGTTATGGTTCAGCTGGTCCCCACCACCATAAACTCTCAAAAGAGGTTAACGTTTACTGGCCCACACACCTCAAATTCCACATGGAGGTTTTTTTCTAGGGGACCCCTTCTTTCAAACCAACATGGGTGTTGCAAATAAAAAATAAAAATTTCATACACTTTTTATTTTTATTTTACTCTTACACAAAAAACCCAAAAACTAACATTCAACCTCAACCAACTGTCGTCAAGGTGAAAGTTTTATTATGAGAACACTGGTGCTAGGAGTTCAATGGTTCCCATAAATTTCAATTTTGAGCACCGGTTCAATAGTTAGAAAAACCTGCTCACACGTTTTCTAAATATAACTCAAATAATGTTCAAAAATTCATTCCAGGAACTTAGGCCCTTGGAATTAACACACCGTCCATATTTTCGGAATCACAAATTCCCAATTATTTAAAAAAAATTACATGGAAATTCTAGGTCATTACAAATAACTTATAATTCCAATTCTGGATAATTATACCAATTTTACATGAACTCCATTACTTATAAACAAGTGAACGGGTCATGAAAACCAAGATAACAATTTCTTTTGAATGATATAATTAAACTATATAACTCATCAATAAAGCCATAAATAAAATTAATAAAAATATGATGAATCATATAATTACATAACAGGTTTATTATAAATTAATTAATGTACTTAGTTTTATTATTCAGGACGTTAAGATCAAGTTCATAACTCATTCGAACATAATGTAAGGGTTTTCATCTCAAACCTCCATTTTCATTTGTGTGGTGATTTATTCATCTATAAACCAATTAGATTATTATTTTATTTTATATATTTATTATAAATTATGGTAATATATTCCAAAATATTGTATTATTATTATTTTATCATTCATTTTTAAAAAAACATTTTTTAAAGGGCCACCTTCTCAATTCTTCATAATAAGAAAGCCTAATTAAATGGAACTTCCTCATTTCATACAAATATTCATGTGCACTCTATAGTTTATTTCCATCCACAGTTATTTTTATTAATCCACTAATTTTATTATTGAAAAAAATATGTTAGTTCATTTCTAGTTTTATGCAATTATTTTTGCAAAAGAACAATTCTTTTCAAAGTATAAGAGTATTACACACAAGAATTATTCGATGATTTTATTAGATAATTTTAATCAATTTCCATGCCCCTATTTAATTTTATGTTTAATTGGGATTTAACTATTATGTATATCATGTAATATATTTTATTAAATGGTGTATAATCAGTTTGACTATGGATGTACTATCTTGATACAATTCACCATACAACTCATAATGGTTAGTGATTGTGTCTACAAATTGTGGAAAAAATTAATATCTAAATGTTGTTTATGTTTACCCTATTAAGATGAGGAGTGAATTGGACTCCAAAATTTATTGGTGGGGCCTTCTATATCCCCTCGATGCATCGATAGGTCTCCTGATACAAAACAAAATTTATATTTGGCGGAGGCCTTACCTTAGTATTTTCAAACATCATTCTTGATGCCTTGCGAATTTGTTTTAGATGTCCAAAATTATGAATTACCTCATTATGTTATGAGTAATTGATAAAACATGAGAATGTTATCCTAGTATAATATCCCAGGTTATGTTTCATTATCCTATCATAATTTATATGGCTTAATGTAATTAGCTTTCATTCATTCAATAATAAGATCATGTTTATTTTTTAAGGAATGTGTTTTTAGTTATTCACCTTTCTTAATGTTTATGTTTATGATAAATTTTATTATATTACTTACCCTTACTAATCATTTGATCTCACCCCTTTCTTATGTATTTTTTTCCATAGGAATTGAAGATGAATATTATTAAGAATGACTTGAAGGAATAATTTAAGAGTTTATGGGTGTTTCCAATGGAGATTAAATATTGTTTTTGATTTCTTATTGTAATGTTAATATTATGTTTGTATATATTTTTCTAAAACGACTAAACTATTCATCCCTTTTGGAATCAGTGTCCTTAGTAATATAACAATATATTAATATAAGGCATTGGCTTCAAAAAATTGGGGTCGAGGTCCATATAGTTCCCAAGCCTTGTTGCCCAAAGTCGATGCCTTATATTAATACATTATCATGTTTA
The DNA here is from genome assembly GCA_963277665.1 of Viscum album. Taxonomy (NCBI): domain Eukaryota; kingdom Viridiplantae; phylum Streptophyta; class Magnoliopsida; order Santalales; family Viscaceae; genus Viscum; species Viscum album. The sequence goes on from OY728164.1 coordinate 1,073,893,432, forward strand.
TAAGGGAGTCGTATCATTAAGGATAGAAGGGTTTAGTTATTTCTAAAACAGTTATAAACCAAATATTTAAATTAAAACATGAATGAAAAATCAATAATGAAACTATATTGGAAACACCCATAAATTCTTAGGTTATTCCTTTAAGCCATTCATAATAATATTCCTTTTCACATCCTAGGGAAGAAAAAAACATAACAAATGGGTAAACTGAGATTCTTATTAAGGGTAAGTAATAAAATAGAATTTATCATAAACCAAATCATTGGCCACGGTGAACAACTAAAAATAAATCTATTTAAAAATAAACTACGGCATAATAAAGTAGGAATGAATAATGATAACATAATTCCTTATAAGTGATCATGAGAGAATGAAACATCACCATGGATATTATACTAGTCAAATAATATCATTTTTTATCAACTACCATTATCCAAATGAGGTAATCTATAATGTTGGACATCTGAAACATATTGTCAAGGGCTCGACCAAATCCCAATTATGTTTTGTCTCATTAGACCTACTAATTATTTAAGGGGATATAATAGCCACAAAAATTCACTTTCTATGTCCAATTCACTCCTCATATAAATGGTTCTAAACATTAATAACATGAACATATGAAATAACATTCCAAAAACTGTATAGAAAATCACTAACCATTCTGATTAATATTGTGAATGGTATCTTGATTGCTACCCACAGTAAAAGAGATAATAAACCATATATTAAAATATTTACATGATAAGAATAAGTTGTTAATCACAATAAAACATAATATTCAATAGGGTTTTTTAAATAGATTAAAATTCTCTAACAAAATCATCGAAGAATTCTTGAGAGTAATATTATATTACTTTGAAAAGAAGAGTTCTTTGGGAAAGATAATTTCATAAAAATAGAAATGAACTATGAAATTTTTTTAATTATAAAATGATTTGTTTTATAAAAATAATGGTGTCCTAAAACATATTTTATTATGCACTTAAAACTCGGTATGAAATTGGGAAGTCCCCTTTAATTGGGATTTCTTGTCTTGAAGAATTGAGAAGAGGACCCTTGTAAAACATGTTATTTCCATTAATGAAAAATGAAATAATTAGAAAAAATTATTTTGGAACATATACCCATAATTTAAAATAATTATATAAAAGAAAAGAAAAATTACATTGTTTTATATAGGATGAAAACACAACTTGAATGAAATTGGTGGTTCTAGAGGAAAATCCTCCCCTTTTGTCCGAATGAGTTTTGTACATGACATTTACATCCAAGATAATCAAATCAAATTAATTAATTAATTAATTAAAAACCTTCCATATAATTATTTGATTTATTATAGAATTATTAAGTTCATTTATAGGCTTATTAATGAGTTATAGAGTTTAATTTCATCAGTTTGGAGCATTCTTTTTCTTGGTTTTCATGATAAGTTTACATGTTTTTATGTAATGGAGTTCATGTAATATGTGTATAACTATATAGAATTTGATTTAAATGTACTTAATGATCATAAATATGATTAAATGGTTAAATATATCATATGTTTTTATGGTATGGGGAGGAATCAATAGAGAAGAAATTTAGTGATTGTTGTTTAGATTATTACAATGGTATTTTAATCACCATGAACTAGTTTTGTCATATAAATTTGTATTATTTAGTTATAAGTTTTTCATAACATTAAATATATTAAAATACATATATTATAGTCTGGTTTAACACTAAAATGGAAGCATTACCAGCCTCAAATATGAAATTGAATAAGGAATTCTCTTCTTCCACGATGGTTGTAAGTCAATATTTCTTAGATGATGATTTCATTTTTATAACAAAAGAAATGGAGTAATGAGAGAGAATATGGTTCCACAAATAACATTACATAATTATAGTAAATATGTGATACTATAGTTATCATGATTATTTGGATTTGGGATTTGAGGAGTGTATAATAATAAAATAAAGATCATTAAATGAAAAAATAAAAGGAAAAAGGAAGGCGAATTTACCTCTTAAATAATCATCCTTGAGAACCTTTGATCGAAAAGGGGTTCTGATATTTTGAAAATCCCAAGAGCTCTTAAATGTGGGGAGAGAATATGGATGAGTATTTGGTGAGAGCCATTATAATATTCAAGTCTTATAGGAGTGAGGAGAAGTGGTGGTGAGGTGTGGTTTTTATAGTAAAGGAGAGGGGTGATTTCTCATTATTCTATTCATTATTTTAATATTTTTATAAAGAAAAAAAATAATATTATTTTCTATGACTAAATAAAGTAATAATTGCATGTTATTTCTAACAAAGGGTTCTTACATCATCCATAACTAGTGTATTTATCTTATAATGTACTTGCACTGTAAATTAAAGTATTTTACTATTGACTAAAAATTCAAGTATTTCAGAAAAATATGAAAAACACAGCCTAAAAAATATTCAACATATAGAATTAAAAAATTAACTCCATTTTTAATAAATAATTTTCTACATACGATAATTTTAATTTTTAATTGAAATCACCATTTTCAAAAAAATGTATTTTTTAAAATTGAAACTGATATTATAAAACTTTGAAAATTTAACTATGTTATTAATAAATTATCCTAAAATCATAGGACATAAAAATATCTATTTATGTATACATATTATAAAAAATTATTTTCTTTCAAATCAATTTATTAATTATAAAATTGAAATTAAATATTTACTTCTTACAAAAATACTAACACTTAATTTTTAAAATATTCACTTATACCACAATGTAATTATTTAATACTTTAATTCATATGGTGCCTAAATTCTTTTTAAACTATTACGGAAGAGGATACAATTCATTTTTCTGATTTACTATTCGTAATGGTCATATTTCTATTCATAAGGGTACATTACTATTCCAAAGGGTCATGTTACTGTTAATTAGAAAATTATGTCGATCGAATCAGATGTTAAATATCTTACTGATCATAATCGTGTATGTAAATTTTTAGAAATTAAAAGAACAAAATAGAAAAAAATTATGTTTAATTTCACGTATTTAATTATGTTGTTTATATAACTACAATAACAATGTGATGCTTTGTAGAGACTTTGTGTCATGTGCATTACATTCTATATTAAATTTATTTGTAAATCCTTCTGGTGTGTAATGAAACTCACCCTAGTTTCCTAGATCATGTACCTTATGTTAATATGTTGGTATATTTATAAGGACATTACATACCAGTGTACTAAATAGTTTAATTGTATTAGAAATCCAAGCACAAACATTAGATTTAAATTACACCTTGAATTTAAACACAACATTATAATTCCATAGGAAATACCCATAAACTAGAAGAATATTCCGTCAAGTTATTCATAATAATATTCATCTTTTCATACAGGGGGAAAATTAAACATAATAAAGGGTGAGCATGGATGCTATGTAAGGGTATGTAATAGTATGTAAGTTATTGTAAACCAAAACATTCGGCATGGTGAATAACTAAAAATACATGCCTTAAAAAAATAAACATGAGCATAATATGGCAGGAATAAAAGATGATTACATAAATCTGTATAAATGATAATAAAATAATGAAACATAATAATGGATATTATACTAGACAAATAATCTCCTTTTTAGTAGTTACTATTATCATAATGAGGGAGTTCATTATACTAGATATCTAAAACCTATTGTCAAGGCCTCGACCAAGATATCTAGAAACACTAGGCTAAGGCCCTAGCCAAATCCCAATTCGTATTTGTCTCATGAGACCATCAAATGGATTTAAGGGATATAGAGGCCCCATCCTATATCATTATATGTATAATGCATTCCTCGGTTTAAATGAGGCTAAACATAAAAAATGAACATATGAAGAAAATTTCTCTAATCAATAGACATAATAATTAACCATTATGAGTATTATCATGAATGGTGTCAAGGTAGCACATCCCTAGTAAAATTTATCATAAAATATTTAATAAAATATTTTATATGATAACCATAAGAGTTTAATCCCAAAAAAATAGAATATTAAACATGGTTGTTAAGATAGATTTTAATGATCTATTTAAATCTTCAAATTATTCTTGATAGTAATATACTTTTACTTTGAAAAGAAGAGTTATTTTGGAAAAAATAATTTCTTAAAACTTGAAATGAACTAGGTTAGTTTTTTCATTATAAAATCAGTGGTTCTATAAAAATAATACTATCTTAAAACAGATAATAGAATGCACATGAAAATATGTAATAAACCATGATGTTCTCTTTAATCGGGCTTTCTTATCATAACGAACTGAGAAGGGGACCCTCTTAAAACATGTTTTCAATAAAAAATATGAAATTATTTTCGAAAATATTACCATAATTTAGAATAATTTTATTAAATAAATGAATAATTTCATTGGTTTATAGAGGATGAAAGTACAAGACAAATGAGAATGGTTGTTTTTGAAGAACGCCCATACCTTGTGTAAAAATGAGTATGAACTTGAACTTATCATCTCATATAATCAAATTATATTCTTTAATAAATTAATTAAGAACAATTTATTTAAATATTTGATTCATTAAAGTTTTTAGTTTCATTTATGACCTAATTTAAGAGTTATTGTGTTTAATTTCTTCATTTGGGAGCATTTGTTGTCATTGTTTTCATGATCGGTTTACTTGTTTATAAGTAATGGATTTCATGTAAATTGGGTATAATTATACAGAATTTGAATTAAATGTTATTAATGAGCATATTAGTTGTAAATTCTTATATATATAATATATATATATGGTATGAGGATGAATCAATATACAATACATTTAGTGAAATATGTATAGTTTATTACATTAGTATTACGATCACCACAAACTAGTTTTCATCGTATGAATTTGTATTATGTAGATATACTAGTTCCAAAACATTAAATAGGTTATAATTCATGTATTATTTTCCTATATAACCATAAAAATGGTATCATTTCCAGCCTTTGGGAAGATATTTAGAAATGAAATTATTTTCCATGATGGTGGTAAATTGCGGCCTCCTGAAAGATGATATATTTTTTAATATAAAAGAGAGGTAGTAAGAAGATCGATGGTGGTTATGAAATTAACATGATATCATTATAGTATATATATGATAATATATTTATCATGATCATTTGTATAGATGAGTTGAGGAGAGTATAATAATAAAATTGGGGACATAAAAAAATTAAAATGAAAAGGTAGAGGATTTTACCTCTTGAATACTCAATTAGAACATAATATAAAAGGAGTGAAATATGATTACATAAATACATATAAATGATCATAATTTAATGTAACATAACCAAGGATATTATGTTATTTGACTAATATATTCTTTTATTAATTACTGTTATCAAAATTCCATAATGTATATTGTCATACATTTGAAACATATTGTCACGACCATGACCAAGACAATTGAAAATAGCAGTTTAAGGCCTTGACGAAATCCTAATAATTTTCTATATATGGAGATAAAATGATGAATCTAGGGGATATAATGGTTCCCACACATCACATTCTAAGTCCAATTAAATCCTCATATTAATGTGTCTAAACAGAAAAAACATGAACATATGAAATAACTTTTCCCAAACTATAAACATAATCAGTAACTATTATGAGTAGTATGGTGAATGGCATGAAGATGACACATACATGGTTAAAAAGATCATAAACCATTTAATAAAAAATGTTAAATTATAACCATAATAGTTTAATCCAATTAAAACATAAGATTAAGTAGTGGTATTGAAATAGATCAAAATAAAATAATAAACTCATTGAAGAATTCTAGAAAGTAATACTCTTTTACTTTGAAAAGAAGAGTTTTTTGGAAAAAACATTACATAAAACTAGAAATAAATTAAGTTATTTATTCCATGATAAAATAATTGGTTTTATAAATATAATGGGTTTTTAATATATATTATAGATTGGACTCAAAAATAGGTTAGAAATCCGGAATTTCTCTTTAATCGAGCAAACTTATCATGATGAATTGAGAAGGGGACCCTATTAAAACTTGTTTTTCCACAAAAAATATGAAATTATCATAATACAAGGCATTGGAACATAAAACCATACATTAGAGGAATTATATAAAATAAATTATGAATTACATTGGTTTATATAGAAAGAAAGAACGACCTGAATGAAAATGGAGGTTCAGGAAGAAAACCCTTATCTTACGTCCAAATTAGTTCAGCACTCGACATTAACACCATGAATAATAAAATTAAATTCAATAATTAATTAATTTAGAAAATTTTGTATAACTATTTGATACATTATAATTTTTTAGGTTCATTTATGGCCTTTTTGATGAGTTATAGAGTTTAATTTCATCATTACCATGCGTTCATTTTTATGGTTTTCATGAGTAGTTAACTTGTTTATAAGTAATGAAGTTAATGTAAAATGGGTATAATTCTAAATATTTGGAAATAAATTTTATTAATGGACATCTATAAGTGTATGAATTTATATATATCATATGGTTATATTGTATGATGATTAATAATTAGATAATACATTGAGTGATAGTCCTTTAGAGTATTACTATTGTATTTCGATCACAATGAACTAGTTTTGTCATATGAATTGTTATTATGTATATATACTTGTTTCAAACATTAAATAGGTTATAATAAATATATTATAGAATTTCTTAACCATAAATATAGGATCAATACCGTATTTTTGTACAAAATTCAGGAACAAAATTTTATCATCCATGAAGGTTGTAAATCGCCACCTCCTGAACAATGATTTTATTTTAGAAATAAAAGAGTGGGAGTAAAGATATTGATGATGGTTATTCCATTAAAATGATATAATTTCAGTATATAAATTATAATGGAGACATAATTCTAATTTTTATAGAGGTGGTGGGTATAGACAAAAAATGAAAGAACTGGAATAGAAAATAAAAGGAAAAGGAAGAGGATTTTACCTCTTGAATACTCTTCCTTGAGAATATCCTTAAGAGGATTAATTAAGTTCTGTTGATGATACCAAGAGATGTTGGACATGGGGGAGGATCTTGAAAATAGTATTGGACATAAATCATATAATTCACAAATCATGGAATGTGTAAGGAGAATAGGGGGTGAGGGGTGGGTTCTATAGTGGATGAGAGGGGTAATTTCTCATTAGTTTATTCATTATTTTATTATTATTCACAAGACAACCAATAGTATTCATTATTATGAATAAATAAAATAAAAATTTCATTTTAGTTTGATCCTTGCTAGCCTAAATCACCCATACTCATGTAATAGTGTATTAATCTTATAATGTATTTATACTACAAATTATCGTACATTACTATTCACTAAAAATTCAAGTATTTCGAGAAAATATCCAAAAGTAATCCTAACCATTTTTTAATGTGTAGAATTCAAAAATGAACTCAATTTTATGAAAATATTTTTTTTAAATCGGATAAATTCAATTTTTAATTAAAATAATCTTTAACTTGAAAAACTATAGTTTTTATAATTGAAAATGATATTATAACACTTTGAAAAATTGACTATTGGCTATTAAATTGTCCCAAAATAATTGGAAAACAAAATATTGATTTAGGGATACATTTTATGATTTTTTAAATTAATTTATTAATTATAAAATTATAATTAAATATTTATTACTTACCAAAATTCCAACAATTAATTTTTAAAATATTAAATTACATATACCATTATATAATTTTATCACAATTTCATTTTTAGGGTGCATAAATTCTTTTTATATTCTCCTGGACGTTATTACAATTCATTTGGCATATTTACAATTCATAATGGTCATATTACTATTAATGAGTGTACATTACTATTTCTATGGTTCACATTACAATTCAATAAAAAATTAAGTTGATCATATCAGACTCTAAATATCATACTGATCGTAACCATGTATATCTATTTTTTATCATTCAAAACACATAAGTGAAAAAATAATGTTTAATGGATATGTAATAAATATATTATTTAAATGAACAGAATAAAAAAATCTGTTTCATAGAGACTCAGTGTAGTATGTATTACATTCTATATAAATTTTTTTTTGTATATACTTAAGGTGTTACATTCTCTCCTCCATCAAAAAATATTATAGAAAAAATTACTAGAATGTTACCTCATGAACAAATTTGGGTAGATCTTCATCATAATTTCTTCAGGCTACCGCATCGCTACTCAATTTTATGATTTTTTCGAAGTACATTTACTAGTTGAGTCATTTAATTCCTAAACACAAATTCTTTAGTGTCTAAAATCCGAATAGGCTCTTCACAATTTGATAAGTCTGGTTCCAATTTCATTCCTTCATAATTGAGTACATGTGTTGGGTCTGGCATGTACTTCCATAACAAGTAGATGTAGAACACATTTTTTACTATAGAAATCCTATGTGATAACTAAAAAATGATAAGCCACAATATCGATTCTCTCATGTATTTAAAAAGGACTAATGTACCTGAGGTTCAGTTTCACTTTCTTATGAATTTTTATAACACTCTTCCATGGAGATGTTGTCAAGAAAACTTGATATCCCACGTAAATTAAAAATCCATTATTCGATTATTGGTATAGCTATTTTTCTTTCTTTAATATGATTTTATATGGGTTTGAATAGTCTTCACCTTCATTGTTGTTTCCTTTACATGCTCTGAGACTACAAGCTCCCTTTCACCATCTTCATCCCAACAAGTTTGTTTATGGAATCTCTTTCAATAAAATGCTTCATATAGTTCATCTAAATACTTAAATGGATTCTTTTAATGTAGAGAAACTCTACCAAAGGAAAATATTTATAGCTACCCGATTTGAGGTATGTGGCCATTGTTTATTCATTTTTTATGCGTTTAAAGTGCATGTGATGATTTGGAAAGAGGTTGGGAGAGTTTGGAATTTTATTGGATGAGTTTGGAAGATTTTAAAGGGGTTCACAGTTTGATCATGATTAGTGTAAATCATGCGGGTTCTACAAGAAACCATCTAGGGGAGGTAGTAGGCTACGCACATCCAGCACATGGTTTTCCAAAATGTGTGTGGCAACCGTGCAGACCTTTGCTCTCGAGGCAGTAGCGCGCGCACAGTTAGGGCACAATTTTCCAAACTGTGCAGACTAACCGTGAAACCACTTAAAAATATTGTTTTAAAACAAGGGCTCACTCAGTCTTTCCTTATTCTTCTCCAATCTTCCTCCCACTCAAGCCTCACTCGAGATTTTGAGTTCTCAGGTGTTAAGGGTGCTCTCCCACCTGATTTGGAAGCGTTTCAAAGGGGTTTCAAGGTGGTTTGAAGGTGGTTTCTCCTGGGTAAGTATCTCCCCATGTTTCTCTTGTGTTTTCCTCTAGATCTACATCCCTCTAATTCATGGTTTTCTAGATCTAAACTTTTCATGTGTTGATCAAGGGTTGTGGTTTCCATGGAAGGTAATATTATGGTTTGTGGATGTTAGGAAAAGTGATATAGAGAGGTTTCAGTGCTGCGTTCGGCATATTTGAGGTGTGATTGTTCGTGGGTTGATTTCTCAGGAACCCTAAAGGTATGTGTTTTCTCTCTCGACTCCACTTGGTTAGAGATAATGGCTTTGGTTACAATTAATTTTTTTTTCATGAAATTAATTGTGATTTGTTATACGAAATTGGTTGGAAATCCCTTGGGTGATGTTTTGGATATTTTTGGGAAAAATGGTGTTTTATGGTGAAATGCTGTTCTTGTGGATTTCAAAATGATTATTTTAAAATGGGATGATACTGCTGATTTGTGAAAATGATCGATGGAAAGGGTTTTCAATAAAAGGGTTGTTTTATTGAAATGTTGTTTGTCATGGAGAAAGGTTTTCAATAAATTGGTGATTTATTGAAGTGGATTGATATGAAATGGAATTGGTTGATTGCATGTGGTTGTGGACTTGGTGGGTTATATACTTAGCATTGGCTTGTATGAATATTGTGTGGAAGTTGAGAGAAGTACCACTATAAAAAGGGGATGGATAGTGGATGGAAGGGCCACCATCAGTGGTAAGTGGACGAGAACTTCCTCTTAGTTGTGAATGGGTGAACGAGTTTGGCGGAGGTCCCATCGTTTTAATTCCTTGTTGTGCATTTCATTGCAAGATGGAATTGTTTTGATAATGTGTAAATGTTGGGATGATTGTGGCTTTTTTTGTTGGCTTTCCCATGGTTGCTTGGTTTTGGTGTGATGGCATGGTAAGGGCATGGTTGGCTTATTGTAATGGTTGAACTTGTGATCATCTTATATAAACGGTTTTATATAAATGTACTAATGGTTTTATCCTAGTAGCGTATGTAGGGAAGTCATTTGGGGAAATCCTACTGGGTTTTAGTACTCAACTCATGATTTTTCATTGTGGTGTCTTTGCATATTTCGTCTACCGTGACGTGGGAAATGGTAAGTCATCACCCTCCTTTAGTGAAGTATTGTGATCCCTTGGTGGAGCATGGAATTTGGTGCTTGTCGTGGAGCTGTGGTGGTGTCATGGCTTGTGGTGTTTGGTTGTTTAGTTTCTGCAGTGTACATTGATGTTTTGTGGACATGTCTAGTTGTATTGGTTTTGAGTTGTGTTGTGGAACAACTTGGATATCATTTGGGAATACATATTTGGGTTTGAAAGTGCATGAATCATTAGTTGTTGGTTAGGTTTGTTTTGTCTTAAGGGAAAATCATTCCACAACATGATCTTGAAGCCCTCACATTTATTGCCAGAATTTGGCATCATGGTAACATCTCTTAAGGCCAAGTAGCCCTCACCGCCTCCTCAAGACAATGAGGTTGGGGTGGGGTGTTACAAGTGGTATCGGTTTGTTCAGTCCATTAGAGTTGATCTTCGGATTTGGTGTTGACATTTTTTGGGTTACATTCCTTGAGTCGGGATGGTATCAAGGAATAAGAATGTCAGAACATGGAATGTATAGCATACAAGGACATAGCTAACCCTTTTATGTTGAAATTCATGTTACCTGGGAGGTGGGTACATAAGTGTTTTGGAGACACTTATAGGTATTAGATATCTCATTGTCATGGGTGTAGCCAATGAGATGAGTAGGGAATTAATGGTTGAAATGAATTCCCACTAGGATTCATATTTCAATAGGGTATAATGATCTATGGGATGAATTGAGAAATGGTTTTGTGTGAATATGTAATCTGAATAAATTTGTTATTTTGGAAATGGTTTCATTTTCAAAATGGTGAAACATGGCACATGTGAACTGGTGGAAATCCATGTTGTGATAGTGTTATGTAATGTTATTTGAAATGGGATTTCATGATTTCTATATAAGTGAGACTCTTGGTTGTTTGTTTTCTATTTATAGAAATGGGACCGGGTAGGCGTCGTAGAGACCAGCTGGAGGAGGCTGCTGAGAATGTGGTAGCACCTGAGCCTCAGGTGAGCCAGCAGCTAGTGCAAAGCATATTGCAAGATTTTCCAGCTATGGAAAGTAGAAATAGAGTGGATGAACCAAGGAATATGGATCATGCGGTTAAGATTCAAAAGAAGAATCCACCCATCTTCAGGGGTGATTCAGAGCCAGAGAGGGAAGAAGCATGGTTGAATAGAATGAACAAGATCTTCAAGTTATTGGAAATGTTGGTAGAGTTAAAAGTGATGTTGTCCACGTATATGTTGGAAGATATTTCCCTTCAGTGGTGGGAGTTGGTAGTCCAATCTGGGACTGACCAAGGTATGATGTGGGAAGGCTTTGAAGAAAATTTTAATAAACAATTCTACCCACAAAAGTTCAGAATTCAGTGTACGACTGATTTCCTCAGTTTGAAGCAAGAGCTTATGTCTATGACGGAGTATGCATCAATTTTAATGATCATAGTGTGGTTTGCACCCGAGGTGGCAGGTATCACGTCGTTGAAGGCAAGGATCATTGAAGCAGGATTAAGGCATGAAATCTGTTCAAAGATAGTGGTACTATGTACAGATGACTACACAGAGATGGTAAAGAGGGCCTCGATGGCTGAGAGGGATCTGTTGGGAGCTCCGGGCGGGGGAAGCATGGTTGTACCCATAGGGAATAGTGGGAACTCTAACGCTGGGTTCAAGCGAAGGAGGGAAAAATATCCCCAGGGAAAGAATATGGTATATAATCTGACGGAAGGATCAGTAAATCTTCCTCCAAAGCCCCAGAGCAAACCTGGATGTTTTCAGTTTGGTTCTACGAACCACATCAAGTGGGATTGTACAACATAACCTCGAGCATGTCATAATTTTAAGTAGATGGGGAATCAGTAGCGTTATTGTCAGAATTCTACAAGGTCGGGTGCACGTGACACTCCTCAGGGATCGCAAACATCGTATGCTTCGACGGGATGGGGACAGAGTCACATCCCTTTTTAGCAGAGTAATGTGGGTCATGGTGATTCTCAAAATACCATGATGCCTCAGTAGAGAAATAAAGAGAATAGTGTGGTAAGAAAACATGTGTTCAGAGATAAGCAGGTTGTGTTGGATGATCAGTCGGGACCATCCACGGTGAGAGGTACTATTCTTATAAATTCTACCTTGATGCAAGTGTTGTTTGGTACAGGTGATTCACACTCTTTTATTGTTGCACGTTTTGTTAATTTGATGGGTTTAAGGGTAGAAATGATGCCCTCATTTTTGAAACTACAAACTCCTCTGGGTTGAAGAGAGTGTCGAGCCTTCTTGTGTAGAGAATGTTGTATCGTTGTGGGTGAGGTTGAGATAGTGTGGAATTTCGCAATGCTTGAGATGGATTGGTATGATTTAATCCTGGGAATGGATTTTATGGTGGTTTTTAAGGATCACATTGATTGTGATGTGTGAACCTTGGATTTTACGACACAGGACGGTGTTAGACATCTCTTTAGAGGAGAGAAACATGAAAGGATGGGTGCAACATGTATGTTGGCACTAGTAGTGGGTATGTTATCTTAATAGTTGGAGGTTTTGTTGTTTTAATCAATAGAGGGTGTTGAGCAGAGTGTTCCTCTGGAAGTGTTGGATAAGTTCATTGATGTTTTTCTTGAAGAATTCTCTAGGTTACCTCCCGTAAGAGAATTGGAGTTTAGGATTGATCTCCCTCCAGGGAACAGTCCTATCTCACATCCATCTTACCGAATGGCACCAGGTGAATTACGGGAATTGAAAAACCAGTTGGAAGAGTTAGAAAACAAAGGGTTTATCCAGACTAGAACATATCTGTGGGTAGTTCCGATGTTGTTTATGAATAAGGCGGATAGAACTTTAAATATTGGTGTTTATTATATTAGAATTAACCAAGTGACGATAAATAATAGATATCCACTTCCACAAATTGATTATTTTTTCGACTATTTGATGGGAGCCCAGTGGTTCTCCAAGATCGACCTGAGGTCGGGATATCATAAATTTCGGGTGAGGAAGGAGGATATTCTTAAAACAGCAATCATAAGTTGATATTGACGTTATGAATATGTGGTTATGCCCTTTGGTCCAACGAATGCACTAGCGGTGTTTATGGAATTGATGAATCGGATATTTCTGTGATATCTGGATTCATTTGTGGTGGTGTTTGAAGACGATATTATGGTATATTCAAAGACAAGGGTGGAGCATGAGAAGCACTTAGAGACAGTGATAGGGATCTTCAGGTATCATCGGTTGTATGCCAAATTGTCAAAGTGTAACTTTTGGATACAGGAAGTTCGTTTTATTGGCCATGTGATTTCTAAAAGGGGTTTTTTTAGTTGATCCGAAAATGATAGAGGCAGTTATCTCATGGAAACGTCCAAAGAATGCGTTTGAGATACAGAGTTTTCTTGGTTTATCTGGGTATTATCGGCATTTTGTTCATGATTTTCCTCATTTGGCTTCACCGATGACAGCTTTGACAAGAAATAATGTTCCCTTCCAGTGGAATAAATAGTGTCAGCAGTGTGTCGATGAGATAAAGGGTAGTCATACAGTAGCACCAATCTTGGTTTTTCCAGAATCAGGAAAAGGGTACGTGGTGTATTGCGACGCCTCAGGATCAGGGTTGGGGTGTGTTCTCAATCAAGGGAATCATGTGGTTTCATATGGCTCACGGCAGTTGAAAGTGCATGAGAATAACTACCCAACTCATGATTTGGAGTTTTCAAAAGTGGTCCATGCTTTGAAATTGTGGCATCATTATCACTTTGGTGAGAAATTCACGGTATATACCGATCATAAGAGCTTGAAGCACATTTTCTCACAAAGGTATTTGAACATGATGAGAAGGAGATGGAAAAAATATCTCCAGATGTTTGATTTTGCCTTGATGTACGCACTGGGTAAGGGAAATTCAGTGGCGAATGCATTATGTAGGAAATCATATGATCAGGTGGTGAAGCAAGCATCAGACCAGTGGCAGGTGATGTCGGTTATAGCCGATATACGGTTGGAATGTGAGGACCAGGATGATAGATCGGTCTTATTTTTGGGTTTTTTGATTCCTGACTTGGTTGGCATGGTTAGAGAGGCACATATATCTGATTCTGAGTGTGTGACCATGGGGTCGTGACTCAATAGTGGGGAGACCATTGAGGGTTGGAAACTGAATAGAGATTTAGTTTTGTGTTTTCAGAATCAGATGGTTGTACCATTTTCTCGTTAGGATAATCTTTTCAGGGTGTATCATCATTCTAGGTGGTTTGGTCATCCTGGAATCCATAAAATGTATAAATCATTGAAAACAAAATTCTGGTGGGATGGTATGAAAAGAAGTGTGGCTGAGTTTGTTTCAAAATGTTTGACTTGTCAGCAGGTCCAGGTAGAGTATTAGAGGCCAGCAGGAATATTGCAGTCTTTACAAATCTCTATTTGGATGTGGGAGTAGATAGAGATTGATTTTGTCACAGGTCTCCCAAGAATGATCAGAAAGAATGATTCCATTTGGGTGATAGTGGATCAGCTAACGAAGTCGGCCCATTTCATCCCGATTCATGAATATCATACTATGGAGGATTTGTCCAAGACCTATATCTAGGAGGTGGTAAAGATCCATGGTGTTCCAGTTTCTATTGTATCAGATAGAGATCAGGGGTTTACATCTTTTTAATGGAAATACATCCAGCAAGCACTTGGGACACAGTTGACAATCAGAACATCATATCACCCTGATGCGGATGGTCAATCTGAGAGGACGATACAAACTCTGGAGGATATGTTACGATCTTGTGTCATATATTTTGGTGGCTCTTAGCAGGATCACTTGTCGTTGGTTAATTTATCATACAATTAAATTTATCCGACATCCATACAAATGGATTTGTTTGAAGCGTTGTATGGGCGGCCATGTCGTTATCCACTATGTTGGGTGCAAACGGGTGAGTCCTCGATGGTTGGAATGAGACTTGTCCAGGAGACTACGGAGAAGATAAATCTGATCATAAAGAGAATGGAGATGGCTCAAAGTCGTCTGAAATCGTATGAAGATCCTTGTTGACGGTCGTTGTCATTCGAGGTGAGTGATCATGTGTTCTTGAGGATCTCTCCTAGGTTGGGACATCATCGGTTTGGGAAGTAGGGAATGTTATCTCTGAGGTATATTGGACCTTTTGAGATTCTTGAGTGGGTTGTTGAGGAGGATTATCATTTGGAATTTCCAATTAGGTTCAGTGTAGTGCACAATGTGTTTCATGTGTCACTGTTGAAAAATTATTAACCGGATTGTGACCATGTGATTGGATGGGATCATGTTTTGCTAGAACATGATGTTTCGTTGGTGCACAAGCCAGTGTAGGTTTTGGATAGGAAAGGGAAAGAGTTGTGTGGTAAAATCATTGTTTAGTTTGTGTTTTGTGGAAACATGGACGGATTGAAGAGGATACTTGGGAGAAGGTGAAAGAGATGGTCGAGAAGTGGCCCAAGCTCTTTTGAGAAAGGGCGAGTTCACTACATTCCTGGGATGGAAAGTCCAATAGTGGGGGAGAATGTATCATTCAAGTTTTGAGGTATGTGCCTTTTGTTTATGCATTTTTTATGCATTTAAAGTGCATGGGATGAGATAGGACGAGGTTGGGATAGTTTTGAATGGTTTTGGATGAGTTTGGAGTCTTTCAAAGGGGTGCACGGTTTGAGTATGGTTAGTGGAAACCATGCGAGTTCTCTAGAAAACCGTTCAGGGGAGGTAGTAGGCTTTGCACAGCTAGCACATGGTTTTCCAAACTGTGCGAGGAAACCATGTGGACCTTTTCCCCCGAGGCAGTAGCGTGCGCACGGTTATAACACAGTTTTCCAAACCGTGCAGACTAACCATGCGGCCAAATAAAAATAGGGTTTTAAAACCAGGGATCACTCGGGCTTGCCTCATTCCTCTCTAATATTCCTCCCACTCGAGCCTCACTTGGGATTATGGATTCTCAGGGGTTAAGGGTGCTCTCCCACTCCCTTTGGAAGCGTTTCAAAGGGGTTTCAAGGCGGTTAGAAGGTGGTTTCTCCTGGGTAAGTCTCTCCTCTTGTTTCTCTTCTGTTTTCCACAGGATCCACATCCCTCTCTTTCTTGGTTTTCATGATCTACACTTCCTGTGTGTAGATCTAGGGTTGTGGGGTCCTTAGATATTAATATTAAGTCTTTTGGATATCATGTGAAGGGATCTATAGAGGTTTCTGTGGTGTGTTCGCCGGATTTGAGGTGCGATTGTTCGTGGGTAGATTTCATGGGAACGCTAAAGGTCGGTGGCTTGTCTCTCGACTCCACTTGGTTAGAGCTAATGGTTTTGGTTAGAATTAATATTTTGTTCTTGAAATTAATTGGGATTTGTTATGCGAAATTGGTTGGAAATCCCTTGGGTGATGTTTTGGGGATTTTTGGGAAAAAGGGTGTTTTACGGTGAAATGCTATTCTTGAGGATTTTAAAATGATGATTTTAAAATTAGATGATATGGTTTATTTGTGAAAATGATTGATGGAAAGGGTTTTTAATAAAATGGTTGTTTTATTGAAATGTTGTTTGGCCTGAAAAATGGTGTTCAATAAATCGGTGATTTATTGAAGTGGATTAATATGAAATGGAATTGTTTCATTTCATGTGGTTGTGACCTTGGTGGGTTATATGCTTATCATTGGATTGTATTAATGTTGCGTGGATGTGGATAGAAGTAACACTATAAATAGGGGATGAATATTGGATGGAAGGGCCACCATCAATGTTATGTGGACGGGATGTTCCTCTTAGTTGTGAATGGGTGAACGGGTTAGGTGGAAGTGCCACCATTTTGGTTGCTTGTTGTGCATTTCTTTTCAAGAAGGAATTGTTTTGCTAATGTGTAAATATTGGGATGAATGTGGCTTTTTTGGTTGGATTTCCTTTGGTTGCTTGGTTTGGGTGTGATGGCTTGGTTAGAGCATGGTCGTCTAATGGCAATGGTTGAACTTGTGATTATCTTATATAAATTGTTTTATATAAATGTGATAACGGTTTTATCCTAGTGGCGTGTGTAGGGAAGTCATTTGGGGAAATCCTACTGAATTTTAGTACTCACCCCATGCTTTGGAACTATGGTGTCTTTGCAGATGTCATGTACCGTGACGTGGGAAAAGGTAAGCCATCACCCAACATTTGTGGAGCATTGTGATCCCTTCATGGATCTTGGAGCTTGGAGCTTGGAATGGAGCTGTGGTGGTGTTATGGATTGTGGTGTTTGGTTGTTTAGTTTTCACAGTGTTCTCTGATGTTGGGTGGATATGACTAGTTTTATTGGTTTGGAGTTCTATTGTGGAACAACACGGTTGTCATTTGGGAATACAAGTTTGGGTTTGAAATTGCATGCATCATTAGCAGTTGGTTTGGTTGGTTTTTTCTTAAGGGAAACTATTTCCCCAACATGATCTTGAATCCCCCAACATTTATTTCCATCCTTTTGTGTCTTGGGAATGTCACCTAAGGCCATGTATCCCTCACTTCCTCCTCAAGCTAATGAGGTTGGGGTGGGGTGTTACAATATTGATCCCACATATCTTGAATATCGAGGGAGAATGATCTCAACATGTCTTCTAATGTTTTAAAAGTCCATTTAGATTTAACTTCATTTTGATGGTGATATGTAGTACTCAAACAAAGATATGTATCCAAAGATTTTAGAATAATTTTCTATAATTTAGATGTAAATCATGGATCATGCTTAGAAAACATTGACAGAGGTTCTCCATGATGTGTTACAACATCATTTATATAGACCTGTGCAAGGTGCTCAAATGCGAAATCCTCCATAATAGTGTCTAAATGTGTATACATGGTAAGTAAATTAACAATTACATATATTTCATTACTCATTCTTGTATTTTTTGGGTAATACAATGACAAAATAAAAAGTAATTTCGTCCTATTTCCATGTAGTAATAGGCACAGGTTGCATGACTCGCCTAGGATGTTATCTTTCATCCTTCACTTGTTGACAGACTAAACATCTTGATACATAATCAGAAATTTCACGCTTCATATTATCCCACCATAAATATTCCATAAAAAATATATACATCTTAGTGCTACCAGCATGTATAGATAAATTTAAATATGAGAATCATCCAATAACTCACTTTTTTGCTCAGGTATTGAGGGAACACATAACCCTCCCCCAAATTTCAGAATTCCACCTTTATAAACGATGTCTACCAACATCCCATCATTCACAAAAATAATTTTCTTTTTATTATTCTATTCATTTGGTTGAGAACATTAAATAGTTTCTAATAAATATGGCTGGGAAACCAATTAAAAAAGTAATGATGTTCTACATATTTTTGATAATTCCCATATCCATCTTTACTAGATCTATTAACATAAGATCCCTTTCAATCCTCATTTTTTAGAACTCCATGATCCATCCTATTCAATGCATCAACCACCTTATTTTCCTTCCATTGGTTTTATTGTATGGAATAATCATAATCCTTGAGTATCTCAAGCCATACCCTTTTCCTCATGTTGAGTTTATTCTATGAGAAGATATATTTCAGGATCTTTTGATCTATATATATATATCACATCATTCGCTATAAAGAAAATTCCTCCATATATTGAAGGAAAATATTACAAATGATAACTAAAGATCTTGAATTTGATAGTTTTGTTCATGATTTTTTAACTTCCCTGATTCATAAGCAATAACTTTATCATTATGTAGAAGGACACAACCTCGTCCTTTAATTTATGAATCACTATAAATCACAAATCCACCACTTCCCTAGTGTAGTGTCAGGATTGGAGAATTCACATATCTCTTTTACAATTCATCAAGACATTCTTCACATTATTTAGGCCATATGAACTTAAACCCTTTATGAGTAATCTTTGTTAATTGGTTAGGTAATAATGAAAAGTAATGAATGAATCATTGATAATAACCTGCTAATCCAATTAAACTATTACCTTAGTTATGTTCGTTAGAGTAGTCCATTATGTAACCACCTTTGTCTTTATAGGATCAACTAAGATTCCAACCGTAGTGATAATATTTCGAGAAAAGAAACTATTTGTTTCCAAAATTCACAGTTGATATACATTCTATAAAACTCGTCTATTCTAAGAGACTTCCAAATAATACATAGTAGATTCTAATTATCTTCATATATTTTAGAGTATACTAGGAAATCATTAATAAATACCACAAAAATTGATCAAGATATTCCTTGAAAACTCTATTAATTATATCCCTAAAAATAGTAGGTGCATTACTCGGTCCAAAAGGTATTACTTTAAAATCGTAATGCCCACACCAAGTTTGAAATGTTGTATTTAGAATATCTTTTTTCCTCACACGCAAATAATGATATCCATATCAAAGGACAATTTTTGAAAAATATTTGGCTCCATGAAGTTAACCAATGTGAAGAAGAGGATACATGTACATTACTATAAAAGCATTGATTTCCCTATAGTTAATACATGAAATCATATATCAATATTTCTTCTTAACAAAAAGAATAGGTTCTCCATATGGATAATCACTAGGTAAAATAATCCATTTACCACTAAACTCCTCATGTTGTTTCTTCAGATCCACTAATTCCAATATGTTCATCCTATAAGGATTACTTGAAATATTCCTTGAAACGTGAATTAAATCAATAGAAAACACAATTTCCCACTCCGGTGGATGTCAAGATAAATCCTTTAGAAACACATCAACATATTCTTTCACCATAGGTACATCCTTGATTTGAATATTTATTTCCTCGCACAAAGATATTTTGTTCCCTTCCTCCCAAAAAATTGAATTTAGTAGAGCTACTTGGGGCGGATCAAGAAAAGAGTCAGATAAAGAGGTTTCTACTCTAAAGATATTCGACTCTACATCATTCTAAAAAAATTTAACATCCTTATTCTTGTAATATATCTTCACATCATAATTTTATATACAATTTATGCTGTGCAAAATATAAAAATAAACCATAGGTATGATGATATAGACTACCAATAAAGCATGTTTATGTTTCATAATGGGGATTGATCGAATAAACATAATTTTAATGATGCTTACCTTAGGTGTTTTGAAGGATTACTAATTAATTAAATAATATTGTAAATGTCTAATTTTCTTGAAAAACAGGGAAGGTAAAAGAAATTAAATGATCCTGAATTAAAAGAAGCATCGGCTAAGTTCGAGGAAATGATTAAAGTAACTGCCACCATATCATTATGAACCCCAACCTCCACTGAATGTCCAAAGTCCTTTTTTTTATTTTTTATAATCCACCTTTCATGTAGTGAGGTAGAAACCTTACAAGGCCCAAAGGCATAAATACAATTACATGACCTATAGGTCTTAGAGGAAATCACCGAGACATGACAATGTGGAACTGCTCCTCCCCAATACATGTCTTGAAATTAACACTTCCCCTTCACAAAGCTGGTTAGCAAGTTGTCTTGTGCAGAGATGCACATGCCCGGTATTGATATTAATGACATACCCTCTCATTCATCCAATTCCAGTTATCTCTAATTTTGTGAATGTGGCCACTC
Organism: Viscum album; assembly: GCA_963277665.1. Taxonomy (NCBI): domain Eukaryota; kingdom Viridiplantae; phylum Streptophyta; class Magnoliopsida; order Santalales; family Viscaceae; genus Viscum; species Viscum album. The sequence continues at coordinate 1,073,914,418 of OY728164.1, forward strand.
GAATCCTCATATAGAGCATTGTCCCTTGTAGTCTACCTGTTACATCTACACATTCATGTGGAAAAAATACCTTTGGGTGCCCTAAGGCCTTATGGGGGATCGAAGGCATTGAGAGATAACTGGACCAAAGGCCTTTGTTGGCCCGAAAGCATTATAGGACCAGAGGACCAAACTCATGTCCCAAAGGCCTAGATGGATGAATAGTTCCAGCTGTTATAGTACCGAAAAATACCTTTAACATTGACTACTATAGTGTTTCTATAGTTCCCAATATGGTACTTCTATTGTAACCCAAAAAAACTACTCCACCCAAATTTGATCTTGAATCTCATGGATGCACTGGCTGAGTCCACACCTACTAGGATGAGGTTCCTGTGCGAACCTCAACCTCAATTTTTTTCATCATATAATCTATCCTTTCACCCTTGGACTTTTTAAGGTAATATTTCATTACCACATTGAAATATAATTTGAATAATGTCTTAGATCATTATAACTGTATCATTTCAAATTTGTATCTTCTTTCTCACCCTTTCTATTATGATATTTGTGGCCTCTTTCTCTACATTATAAACAAACTCCTTTTACTTTAATAATGATATGAGGTGATTCATTCTACAAGTTATACAAGTGTTAAAAACCCCTTTTTCATTATAACCATTATCTATTATATCCTCTTTCACCCTCTTATTATATTTATTTTCCTTAAAGTCATAATACATAGGGAAATTTTTCTATGTCTTGATAGCACATGGGACTATATGCTTGTATGATGAGAATGTTTGGGTGACTAGTTACCTTCAGAGTAATGATTTTAAACAATATAATAATCTATCAATATTGCTCCTTGGATTATGTATGTAGTACATATAATGTATTTATACTATTGAAAAATTGATTTCATACTTCACAACATTTTCATCCTCTTTCTATCTTAGACTCATGAATTGCCTCTCTATATCAACTCTCGATTCATAAGGAAAATATTTTTCTAAGAATATTTCGTTAAAATAAATCCATTCAATTTCTTTTATTTCTTCATATTCCCTCATGTTTTGAATTAATGACCACCACTTACCTGCATCTATTGAGATATGACAAACTATCATGATAAGCTCCTCCTATTCATTACATCCAAATGTGAGAAAACTCTTCTCCAAATAACTTATCCACAGTTACGCTATAAATGGGTTTGTAGTCCCATTGAATGATGGAGGATGATATTTCATAAATAAGTCTAACAATTATATTCCACATTTTGGATTAGGATTATCTATATGGATATGGTTATTGTTCATAACCATAGTGATTTTTCCTAGTACAATTATATGTTTTTCAACATCAGTCACAAATCTAGAACCAACAAAATAATCTTGAATAGGAGGGAATTCCATACATTAGATATGCACGTTTATGCGGTTTACATTCCTTCCACTTGCTTACATTTTTATATAATGGAATACATTAAATTAGGCTATGAATCATAATGTATAATTTCGAACTATAAAAACATATAACATAAATTGAAATTTTATGCATGCCTAATAGCATAATCATAAGAATGGGTTCCTGGGGGACATATTTAAAATCAAATAACTCCTAATATTTTTTAATGAAAATTTAAATTATCCTAAGCATATCCCCTAGGAGTGTCAAACCATGTTCATATTAAGGCTTATTTTTGTATCTAGTTACCCCAAGTGAGGAACAAAACACCATGTTAGTTGTTACTCATAGGTACATCTATTCGAAATCCATGTCCACTTGTATTATTTAGATAAGGATGTATTTTCTTGAAATATCCACATAATCCTCAGCTTACCAAAATTATAGAATGTTCTTTTATGATTATACTCAAATTCTATATTAGGGTTTTGTTCCCTGATCTATATATTCTATATCTTGTTTCCAAGGTTTCTACAAAACCACCTATGATACCAATTGTAAGGTGACCCCAGTTTACCGGAGCTGATGAATTGTATTAATACATTGTTATGTTTATAAGGAAATCACATCCGATATGACAAAATAGGTTAGTTGTTTTAAAGAACTAGATACAAACACAAAATTTACATTACAACTTTAAGGAAAAAAACATTATAACTCCATTAGAAACACCCAAAAAACATAGATTATTCTTGATAGTCTTTCATAATAATTTTCATCTTAGGATCATGGAGAAAAATTATACATAAGAAAGGGGGAGATCATATGCTCAATAAGGACTAGTAATAAAATGGAATTTATCAAAAATATGAACATTAGGTATGGTGAATAACTTAAAACACTTGCATTTAAAAATATAATTGAGAAAATTATGGAAGATATTGCAACTGATTACATAAAACCATATAATTATAAAAAATAATGAAAATTAACAATGGATATTCTACTAGTGGAATTATATCATGGTCTATCAATTAATATTATCATAATGAGGGAATGAATAATACTAGAAAACTAAAACATATTATCAAGGACTCGATCAAGATGTCTGAAAATAATAGGTTGAGGCATTGGAAAAATACAAATTATTATTTGTATCATTAGACCAATCGATGCATTAATATGTCTCAAGAGACAAAATAGAATTAGGAATTGGCTATGGCCTAACCTCAGTATTTTCAGACATCCTGGTCGAGCCTTGAAAATATGTTTTAGATGTCCAGCATTATTTATTCCTTTGTTATGATAATAGTAATCGATAATCCATTAGATTATCCTACTAGTATAATATCTAGGGTTATGTTTCATTATATTATTATCATTTATCTGGATTTTTGTAATCATATTTATTTCCATCTATATTATGCTCATGTTTATTTTTGATGGCATGTTTTTTTAGTTATTCACCATGCATATTGTTTATTTTTATGATAACTTACATTGTATTACATACCCTTACTAATCACCTGAGATAACCCCTTTCTTATGTTTTATTTTTCCCTAAGATGCAATGATGAATATTATTATGAATAAATTTTAAGAATAATCAATAATTTTATGGGTGTTTCCAATGTAGTTACAATGTTGGGTTTGAATTCAATTTTTAATGTAAATCTTATGTATATCTCAGATTTTCCAACACTACAAAACTATTTGGTTCATCGGGATGCGAAGTCCTTATAATCATACAATTTTCTTAATATAATGCACCAACACTGGTACACTTGGGTTGAGGTCCTTATAATAAAGTATATTATTAATAATTTTATGGATTAGTTATTTTTAGAATGATTTAAATTGAACACTGGGAATTATTTTTAATTTTTAGAGACGAATTCACTAATTATTCACATGGATATTTATTGATATTGTGTATTATCGTAACTTTTTCTAACAATTTCTTATTTTTGTAAATGACTGAATGTAGGAGGAATATTGTGTTATTATTTTATGGTCTTATGCTCTAGTGAATGTTGATTTTACTAAATCAAGTATGAAAAATTCATCATTTTTATTTAAAATTTATAATATCTAATGAAGTAGAAGTGGAAACATATTGAAAAAAAACTGAAGAGTTAAATTATGCATATAAGATATAATGAAATTAAGTATATACATTTCATAATATTCTCTATCAAGATCGTAATAAATTCATCAAACTCAATAAATTGGAAGATAAATCTACTAAGTCATATTTGATAAATATTTCTCAGCTATCAAATTATTCTTTTGGAAAACCATTCAAAAAAATGAGTATGATATTGGAAAAGTCATTTTTTGGAATAATTAGCTATGAAATAATATATTTACTATTAGTATCGAGGGAATTAAAAATAATGATATAATATACATCTGGTGTTATATATATTTTATGATAAATTTATTTTGGTTAAGAAAAAGTTGAAATTGGGAGGAATCAATTTTGGAAAGAGGGTGAGAATGTAATATCCACAGATTTCAATATGTAATTATCATTTAATTAAACACCATGTAAATAAAATTTTTCAAATTTAAAATTTATCTAAAAGGAGACGTGACATATTATACAAAAAAATTATATAGAATATAAGAATAATAAATCTAACATAGAATATAAATAGAGTGAAAAATAAGAAATTATAACATTTATAAGATAAATAATTAACATAATTTTACTACAAAAATGATTATATTCCAAAGAAATTTTTATAAAGAGTTAGGCATTATATCCTAAAAAAATAAATCTATCACATCGAAATGATGATTATGGTTAAATGTAATATTTAAATTTATGAACTAATATAGTAAATTTAATTTAATTAATAAATGTTTTGAAATAATATTATAATCACTTAAAGACTAAAGGTCTTTATAAATAAAATTGTTTTTCATTTTATTTATTAATTTAATTTAATTGATAAATTTAGGAAATTTAGAGTATTTATTTTATTAAAAGTAATTAATTTTTTATTAATCACATCATAATTATCTTAGGTTGATTTTTTGAGATTATTTTTTAAATTTTATGATTTTTGGTTTAATATTGAAAAAAATATTTGCAAATACTATCACATTTATGACATCATCTTGATAAAAAAATGAATAAAAGATTATGAAACGTTTTGTATAGAACAAACATGTGTTTTAAGATTAAAATAAAACAATTAATAATATAATGTTGAATATATAAATCTATTTTTGACATTTTAAAATCTAAATGATATTTTCTTTTGATAAAATATTTGTTTTTATCCTTTTATTTGATAGTTGATTTATAAGGTAAAATTAGGATTAAATTTTTTTTAATGTTACATAAATATCATTAATTTTTTCATAAACCAATTAATATCATGTGGATCAATTTTGTAGATGATTTTTTTTGGAAAAAAAATTATTAATAAAAGTCATTTTCCATACAATTGTTTCTTATTGTTTTTTGTGTATTTATATTAAAATTAATTTTTGTAACATTTTTAAATTGAATCATATAAAAACATATAAATTTTTGAAATTATCAAATTCAAATTATTTAATAATATCAATTTTATTTTTATTTATAAAATTATGTTACTATAGTAATCATTAGTCACCACAGTAAGGGACAAATGAGTTTAAAAGGATTAAAACGATGTGATATAGTGGTAGATTTCTAAAAATAGTTTATCAAATTTGATTATATGAGTGTATTTTGACCAATAATATCCAATATTCTAATATTTTCCTTGGGTTCCACTTCAGCTTGAGAAATAAATTTATATTATTTTAATGTTAAGATTATTTTCAATAGTGCCACCCCACTCCTATATAAAATGACCCCTCTTTATCTCAATTATCCAATAACACTAAGTACATTAACATGAATATGATATTAAAAAATTACTTCAATCATCGTTTTCCATGACCTAGACATTTTGGTATCACAAAAAGACCATCCTTAGAATTCTTAAGGAGATATCCTCAGGAGGATACCTATGGAATATGTAATTATTTTAATAGAGTTCATTAAAGTTTCATTCTTCTTACACCTCCTCCATATATACTATAATCATATTTACATAATAAAATTTGTATAACTAGTTTACTTAATTAGTATTATACTTATGTAACAACTATATTCTACCTCATTTTGATCCATTTGAAAAATAAAATAACGACCGTGCGTACATACAGACCACAACCAGCACAAAGGACGTATTTGATTTTCCATCACTACTATAGATGGATGACTATAAATGAGGTATTAATTAATAAATATTATATTTATTATATAATAATGAGTATAATAAGATACATATTATTTACCTTCTATCCATACTAGTCATTATTAAATGAAATCGTTGCAAGTGTGTACATTTGAGTACCACCTCTTCGAATTTCAAATTGAATTTTCCATCACCGTATGATATATCTGATTATAAAAATTGTATTAATGAATAAAAATGATATTTATGAATTGAATATTATTTTGAGAGGTGATTTGTACATTATATTTATAACAATAACAATTAATGTTCATAATAAAATTTAGCTTCTTAAAATGTGCACATAGAGAAAATTTTATTAATTTTAATATAATTTTTCCATAATATTGAAAAAAATTATTCTAATAGAATATTAAATAGAATAGATATCTATAGTTATGTATTTTTAAAATTTTTTTATAATTATTTTTACCATGGTCAACTTAATGATGTAATTTGAAAATATTAACCAAAAACCTCAAGTGGTCTACATAAGAAAAAACTAAATAATAAATAAATGTCATATGATAATAAATAAATTAATAAAAAATAAATATAGATGAAAAATATTTTAAATATATTATTTTATAATTTTAATTTTTTATTATTGTTGTTAGAATATATTCAACCAAGAAGGAATATGAAGTAATTATTTCTCATCTAAAACATCTTTCATCGATATATGGTTGGAATTACCCACCAATTTCCATTTTATACTTTATATGATACATATTTTAAATATTTTAGCACGATCCTATCATTAAAATTTTTAATTAATCTCCCATTATAGTTTCCCTGTGTCAAAATGTATCAATTCAATTGGTATATGATCTGTAAGTGTTATTGGTCTCAATTTAAACTATAACATGTTATATATTTTTGTAACATATCTTCATTTTATATGATGAAAATTACAATGCATGGATATATTTTTAAATTTAATTTTACATAATTTATGGTATTTGAATAAATATTTCATGTTCTAACATTATATGGGTTCTGATTAGAATGTCACAAAATTCTGTAAGTGTTTATTCTATAATATAATTTTTTTTCAATCTTTTTTATGTATAGATTCCATTAGTGGGATTTTTTTTAATTTCTCTTTTATACCCAGCCAGTTTTATTATCCTATGGTTCTTTATTGTGTTTTTAATAATTTTTTTAATTTTTACAAACTTTGGTACTGAAATTATCCAAATAATTTTTATAATCAAATATAACTTCATTTCCCATTTTTAGTATGCAATAATTTTTTAGTTGATATCCTTATTCTTTAGTTTGATTTAACAATATTAGTATATAAAAATATATAAATTATAGAGTATATTTTCTATTGAATTTATTATTCTTCTTAAATGTTTAAAAGGAATATTTTTAATTTTTTACAAGAAATCCATTTTATACATTGTTTAAAACATTATTAAAAGAATATATTTTATAATATTTTCCACAAGAGCGGCTTTCCCCGCTATTATAAAAATTTTCCATTATTTATCTTCCATTTTAGGTTTTAATGGTTTTTTAATGTAATATCCATTCCAATTATTCGTTGAATGTTTATAAATAAATGAATATATTATTTTAAATTTTTTTTCAGGGATTTCATTTCACTTATGTATATTTTTATCATTCACTCCATATTTTATTATATAATAATAATTTCATTTCATGATTCTATTAATAAAAATAATTTACCAATAATTTTTAAAATTCTTTTGTTGACATATCATAAATGGATTTGTGGATGTTTTTTGTCATTTTGTTTTTGAGAAAGACATACAAAAGGTTTTGTAAAAATTATTATAATTTTTTTTCTCTATTTTTGAAACTATATTTTAAAATATTTTAAATTACTATAAAACTATATTTTATGATGAATTTTTAGTCTATTTTAAATCCCTGATATTTTTTATTTTTTGCCTTAACTAGCATTGAATATTTATTATCGGTTCACTCCCTGTTTTTGACAATGTTATTTGTCACTCCCCCTCCCCTACTTGATTTGAAGGATTCGTTTTAAATCATTTCAAGTATTTTCTTAACATTATACTCATTAATCTTTATAATTTTAATACCTTATCATATATAAGTCATATTAAATGGTGTACATCAAGAAATATTGTTTATTTATTAGAAACAAATATATTAATAATGCATATACTTATTTATTGTATATATAAGAGTATTTATTTCTAAAGGGAGGATGATTATTTTTAGAGAAACATTGATAAAAAAATCTCCAAAATCAAATGGTTACTAAATATCACTATAGGTTGATCATATATTGTTTTTTAATCAATATACATAGAATTCCTTGGACATGTCCAGTGATGGATATAACCTAGAATTATATAGGTGATCAATGTATTAGGTATGCTTCCTGAGAAAATACATGAATGGGAATTAGTTGGTTTATTCTAGAAAATACCATGGTGATTTATTTTTCAAGGCCTTAAGGATTTTTATTAGACTATTGATAATTTCATTTTCCATGTATTTGAATTAAAGATGTATATGATTATATATTTAATTATTATGAGGACCATTAATACTTTATATGTTAATACTTATATTATTGTGTTTTGAATGGAAACATCTCATTCTTTAGTTAATTATTATATTTAATATTTATATAATTTACCCTTCCATATTAATGATATTTTGTTTTTCTAAAATAATATCCACTATATTATACCCTTTCTCAGAATTTTAGATCACCAATATTTTTATTCAATAAAACTATGTTATAAATATTCATAATGTATATGATATATCTAGAAGGGTATCATGTGTGGAGAATTTTTTGGGATATACTGAATTTGTATTATGGGATAAGAAAATATAAGAATAATGTAGAATTTTTCCACTGGATGAGAAGGAAAATGGTCTTTAAGTTAATAAGTTTTCTAATCCTTTAAGGACCTAGGCCTAAAAGGATATTTGGTATACAAGTAACATCATAATTGTAGTTTATGTTTTAATTATGGATGGCTAAAAATGGGCCTCATTAGTTGTTATCAATGTTAGTATGTGATATTATATTTTTAATACTAGATCAAGGTGTATGGGTCCAGGGCATCTAAAAGTGGTTGTTGTAATTAATAAAGACCATAATTTTCAGAAGATTTTATACAATGATTTTTAGGAGAATAATTTCAATTGTAATCTCTAATTTATAATAGGGAAACATGGTTTTAGAATTCGACCCAAACAAAGTAAGGAGAAAACATTTAAGGATGAAACTTAAAAATTTGTTATTTTCTTACATTTATAGATTATATCAGTCATTAAAGGTTAATAGGAACAATACTTATAGGAACATACTTTAACTAATCATGAGGTTGGTTTAAATAGAATAAATAATAAATAGACGAGTGATCATTGATTCACACCTCCTCATCATAGTGATCTTAGTGGATTCGTGCACTATATGGCGTATCTGAGCTAATCCATGTTACATCTAAAATATCAATGGAGTATTATAGATAATATAAATTATATTAATAACATAAAAGTACATATTTTTAATAGAATTTTTTTTCATATAAGTAATAATAGGACTCTTTCGCATATGTTATCATAATTATTACATGTAATTTATGCAGTTATTGTCGGATTTCCTCACATGGGAAGAGAATATCCTAGGACTTATGCTGATAGGATAATTATTAATCTGTTTGGGAAACCAAGAATCTCCATTATATTGAATATATTTGATAAAGTCTTCACCAAAATAATGATACTTATAACTACTAAGGAGATATAAGAGAAAATAACTTTAATATTTGAAGTTAGTGAGAAGATTGAAGAAGTTAAAATTTATAAACAGAGATAAATTTTTTAAGACATAAAAATAGATGATGATTATGGGGGTATATTTTTGACCATTACCAAGGTTAATGAAATTAATATCCATATTTTACGTTTTGTAGATAATCTAGATGATTCAATAGTAATAATTATGATTATAAGAAATTTACAAGATATGTTTGACCCAAAGTTATCACCCTATGAAGAGATTGATGAAATATCCCTTGATGAGTGTCCGAAAAAATCCCTTGAGGCCCATGTCGTGACTCCCCCAAGCCCACCTCCCAAAGGCCCCAGTTTGGTGACTAGCACTGAAGGCGTCAACTAGCATATGGGAGGAATTTTACAAAGTACCTACCCACACACACAACCACATCCCAAAAACTGGAAAGGAAAAAATACATCCCAAAAAACCACCACTGGGTAAAGGTACAAGTTATAGGTCAAATGGGCTAGAATACAGCCCCCAAAAAAGATTAACTAAAAATAGAAAAGTATAAAATATCTCTGAAAATCCAACCACTAAAAACCCCACCTAATGGGTAAGTATAGAGTAGTTGCTAAAAGCCATAGAAGTATGTCATGCCTGCCTAATCCCACTAGGCACCACTAGGTCCTAGTCCACCATGTCCTCCATTAAGGTTCCGAACATCTATACCAGAGACAACATGTGTGGTAAAATCCTATAAAGGGATGAGTAACAAAATACATTGTAGGAACCCCAAATCACAATGGAAATACCACAATGAAATCAACAAAGCAAACCAAGAAGCATGATCATAGAGAAAGACAACTCACATAGGTATAATATAAAGTACATAAATAAAGACTATTAGTCGTAACACTCAACATTTTGGACTACTGAGGTACTCATCCCAAATGAGACCCATGGTTCTGTTGGGTCAAACATATCCACTTCCCACATAGGCCATCATACTTGGTCCACATAGGGACACTTGTAATTGATCCAGATATGGTCTCTTGGAGATAATCCAAAGAGGGTTGCTTGGAGAAGATCCATAAAGGTTTTCATTTAGTAGATCCACATAGGGTGTCATAAAGCTGATCCACACAGGGTCTCTTGGAGCTAATACACATAGTGTCTCTTGTCTTCTAGGCCTATAGGGTCACATGGGCCCTCTTGTCAGCTGTATTTGAGTCTCAGCTAGCTGCAAGATTCACGCATGTAGAATGCTTGATTCCAAGAGAACCTATTCCTCAACCCATTTGTTGTATTTAAAATTCCATTAAATTATACATATATCATGCCAAATGAACCACATATTTTCAAGGGTTACAATACCATTAACGGTCCTTAAAAAGATGACTAGAGTGAATGATATTTGTATTTCAGTAAACATGGGTCGTCTGTGTCTGGGACCAGTCCGACCTGACCAACCATACCTTGGGGCCTTGCATGTCCAGACCAGATTCAGACAACCTGACATGACTTGGTTGGGTTTGGGTCAGATCAGTTTAGCCTGACTACTAAGTCAGGCCCATTGGGCCTTGCTGGACCTGAACTGGTTCGACCATGGGTCCAGATCACTAGGTCTTCTAGTGACCTATATTTATCCATCCCAATCCACAACAGGTGATACTATTTTTCCCATGTTCGGGCCACCCATTAACTCTGTTTTAATCCACTGGCCCGACCCGCAATATCGGTCTAACATAATTCCATCCCAGGCCACTCAGCACCCCAGTTTGTGCCCCCCGTCCTAGCCTATTGTGTAGGCTAGTCTCTTCTATCTCAGATGCCAGGTGGTGTCTAGTTTTTGTGCTCTATTTCCAGCAATGTCGGCCACCCCCTAATCCGGAATGCGACCCCCACTGAACCACATGCCAGCACACTGCAATATGGCCCTAGTCATGGATCACTCCACAGATAGGACTGGGTGGCCACGTTCCATTCTGTGAGCCGACGACCCACTTTCAGCTCTGCCACAACCCACCTCAGTGTGTCGTCATGGCACGTCACCACCCACCGCCATTGTCGGTCACCACCGTTACTACCGATGTGCCAGCAGGATGTTTCATGGAACACTAGGTCCCCTCCGATGGTCTGTTCTTCTGACCATCTACACCTCCGTCCTCCATAGGGTGCATCTTCCCGGCTATGGCCTTGAAATATTTTTTCCCGTCAATCCAGATTTGAATCCATGAAGAACGCACAAGAATGAACAATGGTGGGGGGGGGATCATGCCTTGTTCATGTCGGCCTGCACCCTCCATGTTAGAGTTTATTTAAAACATGGGGGAATATGATTATAATTATATCAAAATTAATCTTGATACAAAACCCCGAGAATACGCTCCCTCCCGCAAGAAAAAATGATCCACATATCAACATGTTCTTAGGTTGATCTGTGTTAGTTGTTTTAGAATGAACAACGGGGAATTAAAATTGAAAAAGGTAACCCCTACCTTAAATAGATTCGTTGGTCATGGAAGAGAGGCGTCTTGTGCCTTATTTCTCCATTTTTGATCTATCTCCCACATTGCTAGCAATCCTTCGAAGGGTGAAAGTGGAATGCATTCATCATTATTTTTTCCCGTTAATTACGATGAGTCAATGTTGCTAGCTATTCTCCATTATTCTTCACTATAGTGAATTTCCCAACCATCTGTTAGACAAATTCTATCTTTGATTCTACCACTCATTATCTCATTAAAAGAGAAATGTGTCGCGATGTTTCTATTACACTGTGTCATCGTATCATTAAATTGTTTCATTAATGAAACAACATATCTGTTACACATCAATTGATGAGTTTTTACGATTCATATTTAAGAGACGCGTTAATGGTATTTATTTATTATGTCTCTTCGTCATCTCATCACCGCTGCCGTAGTGCTGACGTACCACCGCTCAACATTGAAGAGAAAGGAATAAAATAGCTTTTTAAATTATTTTATTTTTCTTATTAAAATTACAGAAACTATCTCTTCCGATCGACCCTCACTGGTAAAAGATATGTCATTTCGAGGTGAATCCTGTTGTTATTAGTTCAACCATGTCCTTAGATTTTTGATCCGAGCACTAGTTTAAAAGTTTGTAAAACCTGCTCGCATGTTTATTTAAATGAATATTAAAATGTTAAAATTCTATTTCGGTCTCACCAAGACTCAAAATTGGGTGCCATCTGGGCTTTTGGTCTCTAAATAATAATATATAATTAAAAATAATTACATGGAATTTTTGAGGAATTACATTACTCGCAACTTATTGGATTTATGTCCATGTATGCAAAAACAAGGATTAAACAATCAAATGGGGGTACTGATCACGAATATGAGACTCCCACTCCAATTTTCATTCTTAGATATTCTCCTGCTACCATTGAACGTGCACTATAGGAATCAACAATCCATGAGGGATCCACTCCTATTAATCTTCTACCTCCACCAGAAACTCTCAAACGTCACCATGTCGTTAATGTAAAGCTTAATGTGGTCGATGAAGTGTGATGGATCATGAATATTTCTCCTCATTTACAACATGTGAAAATAATTGTTCACCCAATGCATCTGTTGGGGAATATCTAGGTGGTACACCACCTTTCCAACTCTTCTTATAATATAGAAAGGGCCAATAATCCTCAGAAATAACATACCACCTTGGCCAAATCTCCACAATCCTCGTTGGGGTGACACCTGAAGGAAAATGTGGTCTCTCTCCTCAAACCCCAAGGGCCTCCATCTCCATTCAGCATAAAATTTACACCTATTATTTGTAGTCATCATCAACTCCTGGATGATCAACATGTTCTCAGTGATATCCCATACCAATTATTGTCCCTTGAGTGCTGACTCCCCTGGGTCTGTCCAATATAAAGGTGATCTGCAAGGCCGCCCATAAAAATCCTCGAATGGTTCCATTCCAATGGTGGAGTGATACATTTTGTTGTATGAAAACTACACCAGTAGAAGATGGTCCTCCAAACTATGACCAAAATAAAGAACACAAGCACAAATCATGTCGTCCAGGTTTCGTATGGTATACTCTGTCTGACCACTAGTCTATGGGTGAATGGTTGTGCTCAAGCAAAGTTGAGTCCCAAACTCCTCCTATAATACCTTACATATCTGAGATGTGAATTGAGACTCCCAGTTTGAGAATATTTTCTATGTAACCCCATGAAGCCTCACTATCTCCTAGACATAGAGGCATCCCAAGATCTCTACCGATCCCTCATCCCAAAAGGGTTGGAAGTGAGCCGACATGGGGATTCAGTAAATGATCACCCAGATTGAATCATGGCCCTTAGACATGCATGGAAATCCTATCATGAATACCATTGAGATACCATCCCACTTCCACATTGGTACCTCATGTGGTTGGGACAAGCCTGCTGGAAACTAATGATCAGCCTTCACTTGCTGACAAGTGAGGCACTGTCAAACGAGCTTGGCCACTTATTTCTTCATCCCTTACCACTAATACTAATATTATAGATCCTTGTACATGTTCTCTACTCCTGGACGTACCACCAAAGAGGATGTATGGAAATCCATCAAAATATACTATTTCAAAGCCACTAGTACTACCGTGTATCCTCTGAAAGGGATGATGTGATCCCCACCAATAGAAAACCCATCAAGAGCCCATTCATGAGGTTAAATGAGAGATTTTGGCCTCGTAGTCAAAATCCACTAGCTATGCCTCCCTAACCTACTATAAGGGAGGGTGAGTGAAACTCATCGACTGATGGTAATATGCTTCATCATTATCCACTAAAGATATCTGCATCGTTGCTAACAGCTTCATCGCCTCACTCAACAGCTGCAAACCAAACATCTTGTTGACTGCGTCTTCCACCATATTCCTTTTCAGATGAGTACAAATATAAGGCCCCAGCCTTAAACCTTACTTAATATTGAATTAAATGAGTAATTCACATTGAGGATCTTTTCAGGTTTAGAGTTTTAGAGAATTAGGACATAACTATTACATCTCAAAATATTACAAAGTAGTCGCTTCTACTAAATTTCTATAAAATAAAAACTCATAAAAAGAAACATGTCTAGTTCCATTTTTTAGGTAGGATGACTTTCCCTTGATCCCATCCTTGACCCTATTCCACGCTAAGTCCTGTGAAAAACATTTCAAAAACTTGGTATGAGCATAAAAAGCTCAGTAAGGGATACACAAAGAATGAAAACTGTTAGTTTTTCAAAACAACAAGTAAACCATGTATACTTTATCAAAGTAATACTTTTCACCTTTTCTAAGTAGTAAAAACTATTCGCTGAATAAAAGTTCATTACTTACCCTTTTATAACCATAAAACCCATATAAAGATCACATAACATATAAAGGTAACTTGGTACATAATCATACTTAAGTAGAATAACCATAAGGTCGACTTCCAAACATATCACTTAATGGAATAGCCATTCGGCCAACTTCCATACATACTTAATGGAATAGCCATACGGCCGACTTCCATACCCAATGCATTGGAGGTTATAACGTAACCACCCGTCCTGTTATTCACGGCACCACCCGTCATAATTTCAAAGTACCATTATAAAATTATAACACATAAAACCAATATAAAGGAATGATAACATTTCACATTTCAATCACAATATATCATTTAAATATATTGACATAATAGAATCATTTAAAAGAGATTTTTGAATCAATGTGTCCCATACAACTTTGAAGCTTTTATTGGAATTATAATTTTAAAACATTAATGTTCATATAAATAAATACTGAAAACCATTTTGAAAACATGGACATTAAATATAAATATTTAGAATAATAAATCTTTAAAACATTTAAAATGATATTTTTGTTAAAGAGTTTTTTAACAAAATGAGAGACTCTTGAATACAAATAATAGCGGAATAACATTTAATCCAAACATTATAAAATCATAAGAATAAAGGGATTCATAATATAATATGTCAAAGGATAGTATACACACCATATAAGAGTGAATTGGTGCGTGACAACAATGAAGTCTCAAAAGAAATGTAAAATGAGATGAAATCCATTATAAAGAAGGTATCCTTAAATTAAGCATAAATCAATCTAATAATTATGTGTGACAAATATAAGTACACCCAATATAAGTGGATATTAAGTGTAAAACAATCAAAGGTTATACACACATATTCAAAGGATGACATATTCAATAACTACATGTTGAACCCGAAGAAATTTAAATTGTGTTAAGAAGTTCCATTGGTAAAATTCGACAGCCTAATGGCATCACATAAAATTTTACAAAAAGGGTTGATGAGAGAGATAAAGGGGATCTCATCACTTGGACATAAAATTTACATAAATAAGGATATAGAAGAACATATCCCAACATAATAGTATGTGAATTAAAAGACATAACAAAAGAAGTATTTTTAAAAAAAAGGAGGGTGAAAGGTTCCCTTACCGACTTGGGTAACTTTCGAAATGTACACCCCATTGAAGAAGGGTCATACAATGCATATGTAAGTACCCATAAATGAAATTATATTACACAAAGAGTATAATAATTGTAAGTACATACACCACTCAAAGGAAATGGTGGAAAATGTAGCATAAATCTCACGGAAATAAAAGTGAGATTAAAAATCCCTTACGAAAACTCGGCAGCCTAACGACGCCACATAAAACATCCAAAAATGGATTGATTAGATCAAATAGAGTGTCTTATCATATTATAATAAAATTTATAGGAATATTAATAGAAAATAACATCCCCCATCATAACAAATAGGAGCTTAAAAGAAGTGACATAAATGAGAGTACTTAAAAAAAGAGAGAGGTTAGATCTCTTACGAAAATTCGTCAGCCTAACGACGCCACTCAAAACTTCCAAAATGGATTGATGAGAGAAAATGGGGTCTCTCACCATATGAACATAAAAATTACAGTAGTAATAATATAAATTAACATCCCAATCATAATAAATATGATCTTAAAAGGAATTACATAAAAGAGTATACTTAAAAAGAAAGAGAGGGGTAGGGTCCCTTACCTTGGGTCCGACATGACTCGATCATTCTTTAACGTCCTGAATAATAAACTTGATTTAATTTCTATTTTCTTAAGAACCTTTTTCAAGTTAATTATTCCTTTTATATCACTTATTTACATTTTATAAACATTATGTAATCATTTAAGTTAATAATTTTTGTTTTGTCGATATTTGGTTCTTTAGTCGAAAGTGAACTTCTTACAATTACATGTTGTTCATGTGGTCAATGGTTCATTATATACAGAATGATATTCATGATTTGGATATCATATATATCATATATATCCAGCATGTACATGTATTTATAATATTACATAATCATTTATAGGTAAGAAATGAAATGCACCGTTCATGGATACGGTAAGTCGTACGTACGCATGAACGCTACTTTCATTTCATTGTCATATTAATGGAATTAAAACTAAATGAGAGGTATGTATATTTTAATTCCAGAAATATTTTCATCATTTATATGTAACATAAATTATATATATCCATTATAAATATGTACTTATAATAGTACATTACATTTGGGTATTAGAAATGAAATGCACCGTTCATGGATACGGTAAGCCGTACATACGCATGAACGCTACTTTCATTTCTATCTCATACATTAATGGAAATAAATAATAATGATATATAGTTATATTATAATGATAGTATAAAATCATATATAATAACTTTAAATCAATCCTTTATACATCCCACATATGGCATTAACGAATCAAATCACTTTGAGGGGGCGGTAGTCCGTACTTCCTAAAATGAAGATATCGCGTATACCCATAATAGAAACCATAAAGGTATGCCAAAAATGAAAAATACATAAGCTTAAGAAAAAAATAAACATATAATATGTCATATATAAATATAGTGTCATCTTAATGGCCACCTTTAAGATGTTAAAAGAATGTTGAACGATCATCGTTTCGGGAGGCTGAAATTCACCATCCACGAAAACAGTATGTTCTTTAACCATTAGATGTAGGTGTGTGTAAGTTTCGCTCTAATACTTATTATAACAACATCCTAGTATATTTGTGATACTGGAGTTGTTACAAAATAAATGAATAAAAAGAGTTTAAGGGGTTGGAGAAGCAAAATAAAACAAAAGGACTCAAGTGAAGACATTACCTTAAAATCGGGTAACTCCCTTTGGTTTGAGCTAAAAGGCTTCCCTGGGAAGACTTATGACCAATGTGAGGCTTCAAAGAGTAATATAGGGAAGTGGAGAGACAAAATGGGCAGGGTTTGGCCGATCCAAAGGCTTTGGGAGTGTGGGTAAGGAGGTAGAGGTTGGGGCCTTTTATAAGAGGAGAGGAGGGGCACTCTTGGAATGTAAAGAAAAGTCACATTATTTTAAAATGATATTCGGATTTAAGAGGTCACACATTGATATAATTCTAGTATAAGGTTATAAGGGTTCTAAATCCACTCATCCAATAGGTTATGGACATGTGTAGGTCTTAGATATTACATTATCTTTCGATTTTATTTAAATCGTTAAATAATGAGGTCATCGCTGCATCCTCATGATGACATAAATAATTTAATTTATTTAATGTCTAAAAATTATAAAAAAACTAATATGATGTAATAAATAGTTTTAGCTTTCCAATGAATATTTATAGTCAAAAATATGATTTTTATAACCCCATGTAAAAATTGTTTTAGTAAAACAACTCATGTTTGTGACATTTTTATTTTAACTTTAAATAAAAAGATATTAATGTCATTTTCCAACCAAAGTGGCTTCATGGGGTCCCCAAGCTGACCCATGGATTGTCTTGGTCGGCCATGACACATCCAATGAGGGTAGGACATGTGTCTAGGTCATTTCATTTTATTAAAACATTATTCTTACCATAAACTACACAAATTACCTCTAATCGCGATTAAGAAGTTAAAAGTTACTATTCACCAAAAAATTATTTTAATCTAATTGAACCACATTTTACTTCTTAATTACAACCATGTATGTCAGATTTTTGAAATTAAAAACACAGAAGTGGTAAATTTTTATTTAAATGAAAAATCAGTTTTTATAAGTACCACTTAGTGGTTTCACTATTCATAAAAAATTGAAGTTTTTCAGCAAAATCCCAAAAATTCACCCTAAGCTATATTTGATATTCCGAATTCAAAAATGAAGAATATTTTAAAAAATTCAAAACATATAAGTCACATTAATTAATTTAATAATTAATTCCCACTGTCAGAGCAAATAGCGTGTTTTTATGAAATAATAAGTATCAAAAGATTGACACTAGTTTAAGTCTGATTTCAAAGTGAAATTAATTCCAACGACCACTATTGGATTTAATGGTAAAAATGTATTTTAATTTCACTTTAAAACCAATTCAAAAGATAATCTAGTAATATAAATAAATTAGATTTAAAAGAGGTTTTGAATTAAAATACAACATTTTACACTATTCATTAAAAAATGAACTTTATCTGAAAGATACCAAAAATTTACACAAAGTAAATTTTGATGTCCCAATTCTAAAGAAGAGTTTAATTTGTTCTAATATAATTTATAAGAGTGAAAAAAACTATATTTAATGACGGTTCACCATCAAAAGGTGATAAGTGAACCTTTAGTGAAAACTAGGGCATATACGCCTAAAATTGAATTCTTTCCGTATTTTAAGCCTTTATATTTTATTGGATAAATGAAAAAACATTTAAAAACATATATAATCATATTTTAGTTATTTATATCCATTTGCTCCAATACAACGGCTACATGTTAACTACCATTTAAAATAATATTATATTATTATTAGAGTGCAACGTAAGATTCCCAAGAAACTCGTTGTTGCGTGTTGGGTACGCCATCCAGCATAGCGTCCCCTTTAAAGTCATATTAATATTTTATTCACAAATATGGATAAATATGAAAATGTCATATTCTTTATTTACCTGGGGTGTTACATCCTTCCCCCCTTTTGGGAACTGCGTCCTCACATTTTTTAAAATTGAGCTTGGAAACATCCTTTAATGTCCCACATCGGAACAAGAGTCAGTAAAACAATCACTTTAAAATAAAGAAAGATAAGTACAGAGGTCGCCCGAGTTAACCCATAATAATATTCCGTGTAGGAAAACATGGACATGGAAGAAAAATCAAACGGTCATGTTCTTGAGGGAGATTGATAGTAAACATGTCTAGGAGAAAGCTAACCATAAGAAAATCACAAACTTGTGATGGGTTAAACGGTATTTGATTCCCCAGTAGGAAAAGATAATAGACAACATCTTTGTTTTAAGTTACTTTTTATTGAGGAATTTATTCATAAGGAAACATAATCACTTATCATGTTGACTTTCAACTTTTATTATATTCCTTACACAAACTCATATTTTCTCCAAAAGACGAGTATTTAGGAAGACTTGTTCATATTAAGAGTACTATAATCAACTTCTAGAGAATCACCTAATCCACCAAAGAGAACTATATAATTCCCATGTCTTTAGGCTTTAACCAAAACCAAAACCAAAAAGGTTAGTACAAGATCAGATAATCCAGAAAAGGATAACCCTTTAAAAAGAAAATCTATGCCTAATCTCCAAAATTTGTCCAACAAAACCAAAAGTTCAACGACGACCATCCGATAAACAGTTTTTCCATAAAATTCTTCAAAGTAAACCAAACTAAGATTGAAACCCAAATATTTGAAAGATTTAATCACATAGTCTTCCAAGGTACAAATTAACTTTTATCTCTAAATAACATCATTTGCTCTTAAATTCTCATATTGAAAAGTAATTAACCTAATCACATATCCTCCATGATAGGTTAATCATTTCCATAGATAACCTAAAATAATCTTACTCTTGATTCCTAAAATCATCTAACTAAAAAGAATCAGTCAAACTAACCAGGGACTTTACGTAGTCCTGTGGTAGGCGATAAATACCAGTTGCACTTTGGTTGTGGGTTCGATTCCCGTAGCTTTGTCCGACGCGACGGGTTGTCACACAGTCTGCGTGTTGTCCTTTTTCCAAAACTATATAATTCTTAAAACATTCCCCAAAACTAGATAAAATCTTCAAAAATGATCATAACATATTTTAACCTCATGTTTATCTCATGTCTTTCATTTTCCATCATAACACATAATAACCCATAATTACCTCAAAAGTAAGGATCATATAATCTCTAATGGTTACCGTTATAATTATTACCTGAACTTCCACATCGATTGGTAATCTCTTACATGATGCATTACAGATCATACAAAGGTTCAATTGGTTGATCATGACTCCTTGATAGTTGGTTTAGAATAACCACGAGTTTCCTCATTGAATCCCCCATTTTATCTAGTATCATAATCAGAGATCCACCACAGTTTCCTTCAAACCTGTTGTCACTTTGGTGCATGCTAGATCCATCCATTCACTAAAAATAGAAATGTCAGTGTGAGTATATCAGCAAAACCATCATGTACTAATGAGGAAGATAAACACTAAGATATACTTACTCATTCACTTTATCTAAAACTATGACTCTTTCTGAAATCCTAACCATTATGGTAATTTCACCTATGCTTAGAGGATACCCTAACCTCTAAAGTTATCTAAACCGACCTTTGATACCAACTATAAGGCCCCAGCCTTAAACCTTACATAACATTGAATTAAATTAGTAATTCACATTGAGGATCTTTTCAGGTTTAGAGTTTTAGAGAATTTGGACATAACTATTACATCTCAAAATATTACAAAGTAGTCGCTTCTACTAAATTTCCATAAAATAAAAACTCTTAAAATGAAACATGTCTAGTTCCATTTTTTAGGTAGCATGAATTTCCCTTGATCCCATCCATGACCCTGTTCCATGCTAAGTCCTGTGAAAAACATTTCAAAAACTTGGGATGAGCATAAAAATCTCATTAAGGGATACACAAAGAATGAAAACTGTTAGTTTTTCAAAACAACAAGTAAACCATGTATACTTTATCAAAGTAATACTTTTCAACTTTTTGAAGTAGTAAAAACTCTTCGCTGAATAAAAGTTCATTACATACACTTCTGTAACCATAAAACCCATATAATGTTCACATAACATATAAAGGTACCTTGGGACATAAACATACTTAAGTGGAATAACCATAAGGTCGAATTCCACACATATCATTTAATGGAATATCCATTCGGCCAACTTCCATACATACTTAATGGAATAGCCATACGGCCGACTTCCATACCCAATGCATTGGAGGTTATAATGTAACCACCCGTCCTGGTATTCACGGCACCACCCGTCATAATGTCCAAGTACCATTATAAAATTATAACACATAAAACCAATATAAAGGAATGATAACATTTCACATTTCAATCACAATATATCATTTAAATATATTGACATAATAGAATAATTTAAAAGAGATTTTTGAATCAAAGTGTCCCATACCACTTTGAAGCTTTTTTTGGAATTATAATTTTAAAACATTAATGTCCATATGAATAAATACTGAAAACAATTTTGAACACATGGACATTAAAGATAAAGATTTAGAATAATAAATCTTTAAAACATTTAAAATGATATTTTTGTTAAAGAGTTTTTTAACAAAATGAGAGACTCTTGAATACAAATAATAGCGGAAAAACATTTAATCCAAACTTTATAATATCATGATAATAAAGGGATTCATGATATAATATGTCAAAGGACATTATACACACCATATAAGAGTGAATTGGTGCATGACAACAATGAATTCTCAAAAGAAATGTAAAATGAGATGAAATCCATTATAAATAAGGTATCCTTAAATTAAGGATAAATCATCTCATAATTATGTGTGACAAATATAAATACAAAAAATATAAGTGGATATTAAGTGTAAAACAATCAAAGGCAATTCACACACATTCAAAGGATAACATATTCAATAACTACATTTTGATCCCAAAGAAATCAAAATTGGGTTAAGAAGTTCCCTTGGAAAAATTCGACAGCCTAACAGCGTCACATAAAATTTTACAAAAAGGGTTGATGAGAGAGATAAAGGGGATCTCATCACATGGACATAAAATTTACATAAATAAGGATATAGAAGAACATATCCCAACATAATAGTATGTGAATTAAAAGACATAACAAAAGAAATCTTTTTAAAAAAAGGGAGGGTGAAAGGTTCCCTTACCGACTTGGGTAACTTTCGAAATGTACACCCCATTGAAGAAGGGTCATACAATGCATATGTAAGTACCCATAAATGAAATTATATTACACAAATTGTATAATAATGGGAAGTACATACACCACTCAATGTAAATGGTTGCAAATGTAGCATAAATCTCACAGGAATAAAAGTGAGATGAAAAATCCCTTACGAAAACTCAGCAGCCTAACGGCGCCACTTAAAACATCCAAAAATGGATTGATGAGATAAAATAGAGTATCTTATCATATTAAAATAAAATTTACCACAAGAGGAATAGAAAATTACATCCCCCATCATAACAAAGAGGAGCTTAAAGGAAGTGACATAAATGAGAGTACTTAAAAAAAGAGAGGTTATATCTCTTACGAAAATTCGGCAGCCTAATAGTGCCACTCAAAACTTCCAAAATGGATTGATGAGAGAAAATAGGGTCTCTCACCATACGAACATAAAATTTACAGTATTAGTAATATAAATTAACATCCAAAGCATAATAAATATGACTTAAAAGGAATTTCATAAAAGAGTGTACTTAAAAAGAAAGAGAGGGGTAGGGTCCCTTACCTCGGGTCCGACTTGACTCGATCGTTCTTTAACGTCCTGAATAATAAACATGAGTTAATTTCTATTTGTTTAAGAACCGTTTTCAAGTTAATTATTCCTTTTATATCACTTATTTACATTTTATAAACATTATGTAATCATTTAAGTTAATAATGTTTGTTTTGTCGATATTTGGTTCTTTAGTCGAAAGTAAACTTCTTACAATTACATGTTGTTCGTGTGGTCAATGGTTCATTATATCCAGAATGATATTCATGATTTGGATATCATATATATAATATATATCCAGCATATACATGTATTTATAATATTACATAATCATTTAGAGGTAAGAAATGAAATGCATCGTTCATGGAGACGGTAAGCTGTACGTGTGCATGAACGCTACTTTCATTTCTTTGTCATATTAATGGAATTAAAACTAAATGAGAGGTATGTATATTTTAATTCCAGAATTATATTAATCATTTATATGTAACATAAATTATATATATCCATTATAAATATGTACTTATAATAGTAAATTACATTTGGGGATTAGAAATGAAATGCACCGTTCATGGAGATGGTAAGTTGTACGTACGCATGAACGCTACTTTCATTTCTATCTCATGCATTAATGGAATGAAATAATAATTATATAGATTTATATTATAATTAAATTATAACATCATATATAATAACTTTAAATCCATCCTTTATACATCCCACATATGGAATTAACGAATCAAATCACTTTGAGGGGGCGGTAGTCCGCACTTCCTAAAATGAAGATATCGCGTATACCCATAATGGAAACCATAAAGGTATGCCCAAAATTAAAAATACAGAAGCTTAAGTAAAATCTAAACATATAATATATCATATATAAATATAGTTTCATCTTAATGTACACCTTTGAAGGTGTTAAAAGAATGTTGAACAATCATCGTTTTGGGAGGCCGAAATTCGCCATCCACAGAAACAATATGTTCTTTAACCATTAGATGTAGGTGTGTGTAAGTGTAGCTCTAATAATTATTATAACAAAATCCTAGTATATTTATGATACTATAGTTGTTACAAAATAAATGAATAAAAAGAGTTTAAGGGGTTGGAGAAGCAAAATAAAACAAAAGGACTCAAGTGAAGACATTACCTTAAAATCGGGTAACTCCCATTGGTTTGAAATAAAAGGCTTTCTTGGGAAGCCTTCTGCCCAAAGTGAGGCTTCAAATAGTAATAGAGGGAAGTGGAAAGACAAAATGGGCAGGGTTTGTCTAAGCCAATGGCTTTGTGTGTGTGGGTAAGGAGGTAGAGGTGGGGGCCTTTTATAAGAGGAGAGGAGGGGCACTCTTGGAAAGTAAAAAAAAGTCACTTTATTTTAAAATGATATTCGGATTTAAGAGGTCCCAAACTGATATAATTCGAGGATAAGGTGATACAGGTTCTAAATCCACTCGTCCAATAGGTTTTGGACATTTGTAGGTCTTAGATATTACATTTTTCTTCCATTTTATTTAAATTGTTAAATGATGAGGTCATCGCTGCATCATCATGATGTCATAAATAATTTAATTTATTTAATGTCTAAAAATTATAAAAATAATACTATGGTGTAGGAAATCGTTTTTTATTTCCAATGAATATTTATAGTCCAAAATCTGATTTGTATAACCCCATGTAAAAATTGTTTTAGTAAAACAACTCATGTTTGTGACATTTTTATTTTAACTTTAAATAAAAAGATATTAATGTCATTTTCCATCCAAAGTGGCTTCATGGGGTCCCCAAGTTGAGCCATGGATTTTCTTGGTCGGACATGACACATCCAATGAGGGTAGGACATGTGTCTAGGTCATTTAATTTTATTAAAACATTATTCTTACCATAAACTACACTAATTACCTCTAATCGCGATTACAAACATAAAAGTTACTATTCACCAAAAAAATTATTTTAATCTCATTGAACCAAATTTTAATTCTTAATGACAACCATGTATGTCGGATTTTTGAAATTCAAAGCACAGACGTGGTAAAATTTCATTTAAACGAAAAATCAGTTTTTATAAGTACCACTTAGTGGTTTCACTATTCATCAAAAATTGAAGTTTTTCAGAAAAATCCCAAAATTTCACCCTAAGCTATATTAGATATTCCGAATTCCAAAATGAAGTCTATTTTATAAAATTCAAAACATATAAGTCACATTAATTAATTTAATAATTAATTCCCACTGTCAGAGCAAATAGCGTGTTTTTATGAAACAATAAGTATCAAAAGATTGACACTAGTTTAAGTCTGATTTCAAAGTGAAATTAATTCCAATGACCACTATTGGATTTAATGGTAAAAATATATTCTAATTTTTCTTTAAAACCAATTAAAAAGATAATCTAGTCATATAAATAAATTAGATCAAAATGAGGTTTTCAATTAAAATACAACATTTTACACTATTCATTAAAAAATGAACTTTATCTGAAAGTTACCAAAAAATTTACACAAAGTAAATTTTTATGTCCCTATTCTAAATAAGAGTTTTATTTGGTCCAATAGAATTTATAAGAGTGAACAAAACTATATTTAATGACGGTTCGCCATCAAAAGGCGATAAGTGAACATTTAGTGAAAACTAGGGCATATACGCCTAAAATTGAATTCTTTCCGTATTTTAAGACATTATCTTTTATTGGATAAATGTAAAAACATTTAAAAACATATATAATCATATTTTAGTTATTTCTATCCATTCCTTCCAATAGAATGGCTACATGTAAACTACCATTTAAAATAATATTTTTTTATTATTAGAGTGCAACGTAAGATTCCCAAGAAACTCGTTGTTGCGTGTTGAGTACGCCATCGAGCATAGTGTCCCCTTTAAAGTCATATTAATATTTTATTCACAAATATGGATAAATATGAAAATGTCATATTCTTTATTTACCTGGGGTGTTACAAAAAACTATCTCAAAGTCATAGTCCTAGTGGAACTCTAGCCGTGACCACTTGCTCAATTTCAGGCCCTTCTAGGAGAAGATATACCCAATAATCCTGTGGTTAGAGTAGACTGTAAACCTCTCACCCATCAAGTAGTTCCACCACATACTTACTGCAAAAGGGAGTAGTTATAAATCCAGGTCATGGGTTGTATAGTTCTAGTCATGCTGCCTCAACTGCTGTGAATCGTAGACCATCACTTCTCGCTTATACATTACGATATACCCTAGTTCGGTCCCTGAAGCATCGCATAAAACTACATACCCAATTACCTACTATGTTAGTCTCAAGACAGGGGAACATGTTAGTCCCCACCTAATCAATTGGAAATTCTACTAGCACTTATACTCCTACATGAAGGTATTTACCTTCCATGTCAAAGACTATAAGGTTGATGATACTCTGTAAATGTCATCCACGAACATTCGTTATTACCCATCCAACCCCAAGAATATATTTACCTTATTCATGCTCTAGGTTGGATCGCAAGAAATCACTGCATCTATTATCACTAGATCCACTGAAAATATAGTCGTCGAGTTGACATGTCCCAAAAAGTGGACCTCCCGAATCCAGAAATGGCACAGCGAGAGCTTCCCAAAAATCTGGTGCTCTTGGAGTGTATCCATGAAAATATGTAGGCGTTTAGTGTTCTCTACTAGTAATTCTGAGTACACCAAGATGTCATCAATGAAAACCAACATGAAATGATCGAGATAAAGATGGAATATCTTGTTCATGAGTCCCATGAACACTGATAGGGAAAAGGATATGCTAGAGGGAATCACCATGAACTCAAAGTGTCTATATCAGCATATGATGTCTATCTTCTATACGTCATCATCCTCGTACCTGAATAGGGTGATAACTTGATATAAGTTCTATCAATGAGAAACACCTCACTACCTTCTGTTGATTAAAGTTGTCATCAATACTCAGAAGTGGATACTTGTTCTTCATGGTCACTTGGTTAATGCAATAGAAGTCACTGCATACTATCAGGATCCCATCTTACTTCTTGGAAAATAACATTGGGGATACAAATAGTGTAATTCTGGGCCTCATGAAGACCTTCTCCATTATGTCCTCCAGCTATAACCTCAGCTCGCGATGCTCCACAGGAGACATCTGATTTTTTGGTGTGGATGGAAGTGTCGTCCAGGGGTACAAGTCAATGTATAGGTCCACCTCCCTATGAAGATGTAGCCCTAGAACATCCACAAGAAATAAATATTCTTACTCGTCCACTACTATTGGAATTTGAGGACTCCTATCATCCACCACACTAAGGGTGGGGCTAGCCAAGGAGTTAGTGACCGGATGCACCCTCCTCCGATAAAGTATGTCCTTGACTGCAAGAGTTCCCTTTTCACCTTTGACGGAAAACCCGTTCCCATCCTCATGGACACAACACACTCTTCACCTATGACAGTTGATCTGTGCATGAACTATGTATAACCAGTCTGTGCCCATGATGTGATCATAAATCCTCAACACCACTACTATGAGATCCCTGCTGAATTTCTCACCTCGAAGAGTAAGCTCACATTATCAAAACCAGTTGTTTAATTGTTGATTCACCTATCAGAGGAGTCTCTAATTGTAAAGATCGATCCAACATCTCCACTGGAATCTCTTTGACATGAAAGAGGCGCATGGTGAAGAAATGAGTGAGTTGCACCAATGTCTACAGGATATATAGCTAAGGTGTAGAAGACACAGATTGTACCTCTGATAATCTCTAGAGTTCCATGGTTATAGACCCTAACTGCCTGATGTTGAGCTCTCCCATTCCCACTGGATCCCTAACACTATGGTGGACCTACTGGGTGGTGGTGTTGGTAGTTCCTCGAACCGTCACCCACCACCTGCTGCTCATCCTTCTCCTCTGCCATGTCCACCGCCATACAAACCTCCTTTCTCAAGCCTCTGCCTCTGCCTCAGTAGTCCATCGACCATCCGATGATCTTCTATGTGGTAGGTAGGGTAGTCATAAGCCACATGTCTCTGCCTGCCGCATGAGTAGCACACCCTACTCCTATGCTGACCCCCACTGCCCACGCTGGCCTCTCACCACTGATCTTGTCTCTTAGGGTTTCCTTCTAGATGGTCTGGTCCACTTAGACCTCAGCATCATCTGTTGGTTTCCAAATATGGATGACTCTTCCACCTATCACCCAATGGTAACTCCCATCGTTGGTTCCAACTATTCAAGGAAGCTCTATAGTAGTAGAGGTCACTCTAGAACTCCAGCCTGAGTGAGGATGATGACATAAATCATTGACACTCTGATATCTCATTGAATTGCCTACTCAAAGGATTTAACCCTAAAGAAAGGTTCCCATAACATATTTGTAGAGTAACGGGAGAGGTGTTAAAACCTCATAGAGTACAGACCCAATAACATTATGCCCTGTTGTACGGGAAGAAACTCCTATATGAACACTAAGCGCAATGTCGCGGGGAAGAACTCCTCCTAAAAATGCGGCTCAAAGTTATCCTAGGAGAGGGTCACCTCATCGTGAGTCTGATTCATCATGCTCCACCATCTCCCTATCAATCCCTAAAGAAGTCTCGCAACTAAAATTTCCATATTTTCAAGTGGCATCCTCACATAACCGAAAACATGTGTCACCACCTCCAGAAATTCATATGCGGCCTGAGGATATGTCTCTCCCTAGATCCGGGGAGGTCTTTGCCTCTGTAATTCGTGCAAGGCACTAAGTCTGCATGTTTCTTCCACCAGTAACACCAACCATAATTTCTGATCAACATTTGGTGGTAACACTGGGACACTAACCCGTAGGGGCATCTCTAGCACTGGTCCCGGAACTGACACCTCATCGCTAGGGGGCTATCCTCAGGGTCACATATCAGAATCCTTACTAGCTGTATGTGTGATGGAATATTAAGATAAATCAATATGTTCCACATTAATTTGAATACACCTGGTAGGATGACTTTGATTCAAGAAGAACATGAAGAAACAAACAATTCTTATATGATGCACGCAACCAGTTCTTTTATGTATACAGATGAAAATTACAATTCAAGGTCTAGGTGTATGTAAAAATCTGTCATCATAAAAAAATTGGACTCCTAAAATCTTAATGTTTAACTCGAAACATTTAATATAGTTGCCCAAAAACAAAAACAAAATAGACTCCCAGTATTTAAGGTAGAGCCGACCAACTCTTACACCACTTTGTCTAGACCCATTCCCCAGGGCCCATGTCATGACTCCCCCATGCTCGCCTCCCAAAGGACAGGGGTTGGAGACTAGTGCCGAAGGCATCAACATGCAGGTGGGATGCATTATACTGAGCATTAGTACACACACACACACAACCACGTAAAAAAACTGGAAAGGAAAACCTGAATTCTACTAATAACCACTCAATAACGGTAAATGATAGTGGTCAAATGGGCTAGAATAAAAGCCCAAAAAAAGGCAAACTGATAACATGAATTTTAAAAAGTTCTCAAAAAAATCATCTGCTGAAAACCTCACCTGATGGGTAAGTATAGAGTAGATTTTGGAAGTACTAGAAGTATGCCTCACCATCTTGATCTCACTAGGCACCACCGGGTCCTAGGTCAACAATTACTCCATCAAGGTGCTGGTCATTTGTGCTAGACACAAAATGTGTGAGAAACGTTCATTTAGGCGTGAGTAAAAAAAATACACAGTAGGTACCCCAAACCCTAAAGTGAAGGCCACAAATAAATCCAAAAAGCAAACCATGAAGCATGATCACAATGTAAGAAATCTCGCAAATTTATAATATAATGTATGAAAATTAATTCTATCAATTGTAACACTGAACACCTTTGAATGCTGAGGTAATCATCTTTGATGAGTATTGTGGGTCAGCAGGGTCACACAGAGCCACTTTCTACTTAATCCATCTTAGTTGGTCCACATAAGGCCACTTGTAACTGATCCACACTGGGTCTTTTAGAACTGATCCACACAGGGTCGCTTACAACTGATCCAGATAAGGTCACTAGTAGATGATCAACCTAGGTTTGCTTATATTCTTGGACTACAAGGAAACTTGGGCCCGCATGTCAATAGTCATCATGACTCAGCTAGCTGCCGGATTCCCGAATGTAGCATGATTGATTTGGGGAGAATCCAGTCATCAAGCCATTATTTTTATTTCAACTTCCATTAAATCCTTCTTGTAGTATTCCAAAAGAACCAACTCATCTCAAGTGTTCCAATTTCTCAAATGGATTATATGTCTGAATGATATTGGTGTTTTAGTAAACAGGGGCTAGTTGTATCCGGGCTTTGTCTGACCAGGTTAGATCGACCTAACACACCCCGCCCAAGGGTCCATCATTACCCGACCCAATTCACCATACCCGACCCGAACTAGTCAGTTCTCAGCCGGCAAGGCCCATTGGGCCTTGCTGGACCTGGCCTGATTCATCCATGGTTCTAGTCCATGGGGTCGCCCACCGACCTAGATTTATCTATCCTGGATGGCAATAGATGAGCTGGGTTGTTCCCAGACCGAGCCACCTAGTGTCCCGATTCATGAACCCTAGCCTATTCCATTGTGTATGATGGTCTCCTCTATACCAGAAGCTAGGTGTTGACCAGTTCATGCGTGATGCAGCTGGCTATGCAAGCCTCCCCTTGTCCTACATGCTGTCCCCATTGGACTACATCCCAGCGCACCGCGCTGTGGCCCTTTCCGCGTCTCGTTCTCCCGATGTGGCTAGTTGGTCATTTTCCTATTCACTGGTTGCTGACAGTACTTGCCACACCACCACAGACGAGCTGGCTACAGACCGTCTCATCATGCCACCATGTCATGCCGCCACCCTCCCCCAGCCATCACCGGCATGTTCCGTGGACCACTGGGTCTGCACTGGTGGTCAGTTCTTTGGATCATCTATGCCTCTATCCTCCATGTGGGTTCTTCTCCACTACTACTACCTCAAAAATTCCTTTCCATGAATCCAAATTTGAGGCCATAAAGAACACAGAAGAAGACACAAAGGCATGGGGGTTCAGTCCATGTTCATTTCGGCCCACACCCTTATCATTACAGTTTCATTAAAAAAGTTGGGGATATGATTAAGATTCTATAAAAATTAATCTAGATGAAAACCCCCAAGAATAAACTAAATCATACAAGAACAAGCCAGCCACAAATCAACATGTTTGTAGGTTGATCCAGGGTTTTGTTTTAGAATGAATAATGAGGAATTATATTTGAAAAAAAGTAACCCCTACTTGGTATAGATTCATTGGTCAAAGAAGAGGTGAAGCGCGTGCCTTCGTTCTCTATTCTGGATCCACCGCCCATGTTTCTAGTGATCCTTCAAAGGGTGGAAGGAGAATGTGTTCATCATTTGTCGGTCCCATTATTTGAGGGGAATCATTGTCCATATAAATTCACCAATATTCTTAATTTGAGAGAATTTACAAACTGTCCATCAGATAAATTATATCTTTGATTCTCCAAATTTTAATATTTTTAAAAGATAAACACGCCGCAAAATTTCGGTTATGTTGTGTTGTAATATCATTACACTGAATATTTAATGAAAAAAAATATTTTTTATGCTTAAATTAATGTGTCAGTATCCTTCAAATTTAAGACCATCATTTATGGGATTTATTTAATGCAACTCATCGTCACCGCATCATCGTTGCCGCAGTGCTTACATGACACCACTCAATGGCGAAGAGAAACCAATTGAATAACTTTTTATATTATTTCATTTTTCTTCTAAAAAGTCTAAAAAATATCTTCTCAAGTCGACCATTGTCGATCGATGTTTGGTCATTTCTAGGAGGGTTCTGTCATTCTGAGTTCAACGTTTCCCACATATTTTTGATCTGATCACCAGTTTAAAAGATATTACCACCTGATCACCAGTTTAAAATTTGTAACCACCTGTAATGTCCTATTATATTCCTCTATATATCTGCATACAAAATTTTTAATTCTTATATCTATTCCAATATAGAT
This sequence comes from Viscum album, assembly GCA_963277665.1. Classification (NCBI taxonomy): domain Eukaryota; kingdom Viridiplantae; phylum Streptophyta; class Magnoliopsida; order Santalales; family Viscaceae; genus Viscum; species Viscum album. The sequence continues at coordinate 1,073,946,615 of OY728164.1, forward strand.
CCTTATACAGTTCCAAATGATATCTAGAATACAAACTGTTGCTAACTGATAACTCTACCCAGATGAGGTGATGGTCCCAACATCCTTGGAAATATATTTTCCAAGATCTCAAAACATACTCAAGTGTTTGAATGGTCCTTTCAGAGTAACTGTCTATCTAAGGGTGATACACGGTGTTAAAATTATTCATGCCTCCAAGTATCATAGAAGTCTTATCTAAAACAATAAGGAAAAAATATAAATCTATCATATTTAACAAAGAGAGATACTCCATGACGTATTACAACTTCTATCATATATATCTAGATTATTTGGTCAATAAAGAAATATTTTTGGATGGAAATAAAATGGTATTAGTATTTATGGTGATCAACTATAACTGAGATGATATTATATAATTTAGAGGTCATATGGAGTCCTATGAAAAAACAAAAAGTGATATTTTACCATTTCCATACTGGTATGAGAAACGGTGGAATCATAACCTTAAAATTATTTCATTAAACCATACCTTTCTAGAATACCATGCATCAAGATATGTATTCCACAATCATAATTTTTAATGTTATCCCATTTGAAGTTTTTCATCATATCTATATACATATTCATTATTCTTGGATTTTTGATAATGATGATCAATGTGAATCATCAAAAGGTTCCCACTTTAATTATTATTTTAATTCAACACATATATTAGTTTTAAACTATTCAACCCCATCTTCAGTAAAGAAGAAATCAGAAATATTCACTACCATTTTCTGTAGAAATACATAAAATTTTTTATCATCATTTATCTTCATGTGGATGGATATTTGTGTATTATTTGTGATATATAATATTCCTCACCACACCTTATAAAAATTGTATTTTCCCTTTGTAAATCAACTATTACATTTTAAATTTTCAACCCTTATCATTGATATGGTAGCATGATATTCCCTGATCAGTGTCGACCACCTTGTTCACCTTCCATGGGTGGTGAAGTATTGAGTAGTCATATTATCTGATTAATTAAAAACCATATCCATTATGGAATATTTAACTCATTATTTATTAAAATATATTTCAAGATATTTCGGGTAATATATATTTAAAACTTTTTTCCATAGATATAATACCTACATTTTAAAAAATAAATGATCATTCATGCATGCTCCAAATCATATGTAAGATTGTTTTTCTCCTTAGTATCTATAAAAATTAAGGCATAATAAATTAAATTATAATTATAAAATTGGAAAAATGTCAACAAATATAATGAATAATAACAATATATTTGAATCCCTTACCCACTTTATGGTAATGAATGTATGGTTTTGATGACTATACAATTATTTAATTCATTGAAAATGAATTAACATTTCTCTACCCAGAGTAACTTTACTCCCTTCTACACTAAATTTCTTAGTAGGTTTATAGCCACAAAAAATGCATTACATAACATTGATGGTAACTTTATAACATAAGAAAACTAAGGATCTGAGTTACCAGATGGTCTAGGAGATTATAAAATGAATTTCTTCAATGATGAGTCTATAAATATGTCTTTTCTTGGTATTAAAATACCCAATAATGAAACACTCTATTGAAAGAATTCACACTTTATGAAAATAAAAAATAGTATCACCTTTATCCTGGTCCTCAAAAAAATTAAAAAAATATATTTATGATCTATTTTATTCTTGTAATATATAATAATATCATCTATGATGTCATCCACACATTGATAATGTTAGTCTCTAAAGACCCTATCAACTAGATCTATTAAGATGGTAGTATCATTTGTAATCCCACTTTTAATCACTATAAATTCTATGTTCCAATATTTCATATGAAAATATTAATTTGAAATATCCTCCCTTTCAACCCATGAATGATGATATCTAGATCAAAGGCCCATAATTGTGTAGTGAAAATCTCTGTTAAGTTTATCAAACATAACATTGATATGTGGAAACTGATACAAGTTCTTGATCAGGAATTTATTAATCCAAATTTATGAAATGGAAATATACATTGATCCATCCTTAAGTATGAAAAATAGAACTAGTGAACCCCATAATAAAGCACTCAAGCATATAAATCCCTTATCTAAATTATCTTGAAGTTTATTATTTAATTCGTAAAATTAAACATAATCTATTATATAAATAAGATTTCATATATTCATGAATCTATGCATGATTTTAATTTATAACTCAACTCCACACTCTTGGGTAATACTCGGATATTCATTTTTAAATAAATTAGTAAATTCTGGTAAAATATACATATTATCAATGATGGTATACTCCCATATTAATGGAGCTAGATGTACCTTATTGATGTGTATTATGAAATATATTATAGGATTTTAATTAAATAATAGTTTATAATAATACATTGGTTGAAATTGGATAATAAGTTGATACGTGATATGTAATAAATTTTCATTACATTATTAATTTAAATGCACTTTATTTAGGGAAATCCAATCCATATAGAATATTATTTCAGATTTTACCAATGGAAGAAGTATTATATCCATAAAAATTATTCTCCCACACAATTCTGTTAGAGAATAGTTATATGTATTCTTTATAATATTCATTCAACAAGGTGTTTTTATAGATAGTTCAATATACAACAGTTGAGGTGCTGAATCAATATTCGTAGAATACATTCTTAATATGAAATAATTTAAAGAACATCAATCAAATAAGAAAATACATACCTTAAACTAGAAAACTATTATATCTTTTATCACAGAATTATCATGATCCACCATAGTGGTTGTGATAGAAGAAAATTCTCTTTCGTACAACATTTTTGGAGGTAGATGGAGCATATTTTATTTGTTATCATGGAGTTAGGGAAATTATTTTTCTTCATTATTAAAAAACACATATTTAAATAATTATAGGGTGGGTGTCACATTAGTTGTGGCCTTCTTATCATTCATTATGCTAATATAACTTTTAACATCACATTATGTGTTGTGAGATATGTGGACACCCTTACCACAATTAAAAAACTTAACTAATGCCTTTATGAAATTACATAAATTCTTCCACTGAAAAATTTTACATTAAGGATGTTTAACATTTTTTATACTATGATTATTATCAATAGAGATTATGTGATAATATTATTTTATTTTTACACACGAATATAATGAGTGGGTTTACTTTCCATCTTTACATTTAGTACAAATTTAAAAATACCATTCATGTAAAATGATTCATATTATGAAATCCTCATAAAAATATCTCAAAACATTCAAAAGTAATTTTTTATTCAAAATTAAGTGTGAAATTATGGAAACTATTGTTGTGTTCTTGATAATGGAGTATATTTGGGATACTCATTATTGTTTAAAGTATAAAAATGCATAAAAAAATTCTAAATAAGGAAATTTAATGTGATTATGTGAATGTTTTTGGAAATGAATCCATATAAATTTCTAGAGGCTATGTTCTTGATGAAATGTGTGATGAATAAAGGAATTGATGTTGAATCTGTGGAAATGAAAACATTTCAAAATGGTTGAAATTTGAATTTTTAATAAGTTGATGATCATGGTGATAAATGAATTTATTTGATTGATCATGAATGAAGAATATGTGTAAATATTGATCCAAATAAAATTATTGTAGAAAAATATGCTTTATATCAGACTTATAGAATGAGAATAGTGTATCACAATGATATATTATTATAGGGGGAACAAATTAAATTTTAAGAGGATAAAAAAGATGGATCTCAATAGAAATATATCAATGAATATATAGGGAAATATAATTTCTGAAACATGATATCTCCACGATATAAATAGAAAGCACAATTACATTGGAAATAAAGGGGTCTCTAAACACAAGTACGAAGAACATCGAAGAGTTGTCTAGGAAATATAAATGCTAGTATATGACAGATATGCTCAGATTGATAGAGATGATATTAACGAAATACATACACCTATGGAAATGATTTAATACACAAGACAATTCATGGAAGTGGATGTTAAAATAGAGTATATGTAACTCAATGAGATTTTATGATATATTTCTTTTTAAATAAATCTCATGTATTTTATATGTTTCTTTACATGCACCATTGTATTTAAATATACCAAGTCATAATTTTGAAATATTTTTATTAATTGTCAGAATTATTTCAAAAATATATTGATTATATGATATGATTAATGTTAAATAAATAATGAATATTTAATTTTTAAACATGTATAATATGAAATAATTTTTTATTTATTTTTTATAATAGAATTTATACTCATTTAAAAATAAAAAATAGTTATTTTTCTAGAAATCATTTTTAATGTGCACACTTGTTTTTATATTACTAAATTTCACTAGTAAATATTGTTAAAAACTTTGATGATATATATAGTTAATATATTAAATAAAATATTTTATCCATATTATAATTGTTTTTACTAGGCCTGAAATTAGAATAAATTATGTTTTATTGCGAAAAATTCATTTTTTAAATCAGCATTTTTGGCATTTCACACACATATTTTAATATAGATTTTCCCACAAATAGAAATTAAATATGATAAAATCATTTCCAAATATAAAATCAAAATTTCAAATTTTTTTGTTGTGGATAATTTCATTTTTTATTATTATGAATAGTTACCAAGGTAAAAAAATTCATTACTATGATAAGAATTATCAAGGATTTAAACTAAAGAGATATAGTTTAAAATAACAGAAAAAATGTCTAAGTCCATTTGGTTAAGTGGATTTTGATCCACAATTTTTTAAACATAATATTTGGGATATTATGGTTTTACAATCTTTTTAATATTGATTTATCATATTTTAATTTTTTATGTTTTTAAAATAGTACAAATCCCCTCATTTATAAAATTGCACATCCTCTCAAAACTTCTCCACACCACTTGAGCCCTTTAACTCAACTAGCCTATACATAAATATTAACAAAATATCATTTTCCATGACCTATAGGGCCTTTTCATCCATTAATACCCATCCTAGATTCAGTAAGATTATTTTAAATGGACGATACCCAATAAAGAGGTTGTTTGAGCACATATAAAGCAGTATGGGACCTGTGGTATGGGTTTATGTTAAAATTTCATTTCATTTCAAAATTTTCTATGCTAAATTTCAATTAAAGAAAATTATACTATACTTATCATTGAAATACCTTCTATTTTTCTCCTTTGGTAATTCCTATTTTTTTTTATTATTATAATAATCCACTCTATGGTACATAATAATATTGTGAAATTGTTTTTTAAGAAAAATCAACCTTATTTCATATTTGGTCAGTGAACTTTTTATTCCATGTCAATTATCATTAAATTTTTTTCAAGTAATTTACTTTCAATGATAAAATTATTTTTTATGTTAATTTATTACCATATTTTCCATCCTTATAATATTTTTATTTTTTAAAAATGTTTTTTGAATAGGTTATTTAAGACTTTTTCCAAAAATATGTGATATAAATCTTTTTATTATCATTTACTACACGATTGATTATTATTACCATAACAGAAGTTATTTTATTTGGTTATTTATTTACATTTTTCTATATTGATTTTAAAAGAAAATATTTTTCATAAAATTTTTAGTATTTATAGTTCTTAATGACACTGAATGAAAAATGATATTTTCACATTATCCAAATAAATCTCCAAATGCACTTATAATTGTATTTATCATCCCTGTAAACATACTTTATTGATTTTTATACATCTCTAGGGATATAGTACAATGAAACTATCCATGTTTTTTCTCTATATTTCTAATTATGATAATTTTTTAATGATGAATCTAGGAATCTCATTTCATTCCCATGGGATAATTATCTTGTGATCTAATATTCTTGAAAACTATTTCGTTTAAATAGGTTATTATATTATGAAATGATGAAATATATATATAAAATATTTCATTTCAATGGGTTATTCTATAATGATATGATGAAATATATATAACCCATTTCTTTTCTATTGGAGATTCGTTGTAGAAAGGATTAATGTTTTTATGATATTGGAGCATACATATGTATAATTATCATTATGTAATGCATGGGATCAGAATTATATAGTCCTCAAATGAATTGCTGAAGGAATGATATATCATGATATTATTTGAATGCTAATGTTGAGTGAACATGGTTTATTATGAATTTCATAAGTTATTATCTTGTTCTAATATCTTAGTTCTTACTGTATTCTCATTTATGACCATTTATTGATATCTACTTTATTAACCCTTACTAAGAATCTAATCTCACCCATTCTTATGTTTACATATAATTAGGTTATAATGAATTTTTTTGAAGTAGGTAATATCTATGATGGACACATTCTTAACAAATTGTTGGTCTATGCTTAAGATATTCCATGAAGTATGTTGATTATCAATCTTATATTCAAAAAATGCATGCTTTAGAATTTTGGGGAATTTATTTTCATAGGTTATATTTAATATTTATCTAATATGATGTCATTATTATGTAAAAATTCATATATATACATGGTAGGCATCAAAGAAGGGTTTAGTTATTTTTGGAGATCAGGATTAGATATCCATGAAGAAAGCTATAAGGATATGTCAAATTATACGTTATCATCCTGATGTTTTAGAAAAGTAGATATTGTGTTGTTTCCTAGAAATTATATCCTTTTTATATTTTTTAATGTTATTTTGTATAGGGTACAAATTCACCTAGGGGTAAAATCCTAGAAAAATTCTATTTGACTATCAACTCGATCTTCACCCAATTCAGGATGAGTGGGACTATAAATTCACATCTAAACACACTCCTATGAGATATGAAATATTTTATTTACACTCTCTTTATAAAAAATTATGAATAATGAGAGTATACATTATATGACAACCTATTACAATCTATAATGATATGAGATGAACATAGATTTTTTTGGGTTTAAAGGTTTCATAAGATAGGACAATACTTGAATGATTATCATTATCCTATGATTTATTACATAGATTATTGATTATTGATAGTCAAAAAAACTTAATTGGTTTAGTCATGGATGAAAATATGATATATCATGTGAAAAATGAATGAGAATGACTATGAAATAACCATTATAATGGGAAACCAAATGAAATGTTAGAAAAAATGTGTATCTTTATGATTATTCCTAATCTGAAATATTTAATCTTGATTAAAAATGTGAACATTGGTGATTTTAATATGAAAAAAAATGATAAATAAAATTTTATAAAATTTTAGGTAATTAAGGCACTATGGGGAAGAATATTCATATTCTTATATGTGAACAATGTGGGAAGAAGAACCTTTGTAAATGTAATAAAGTAATAAAAAGATTGTTTTTTTAAAGAAGGGAAGAAAAAAACTAATTGATGTAGAAATCAAAGGAGAGTTAAATGGATGTGAATGATGTTCTCATTAAGGTAACAATAATATTTTAATTACTAAGATGTTGGAAACATGTTAATATTCTGAGTTAAGGTCATAATCAAAGGTCTCACTCTTAGAATATTGAAGGGACTATGATTTGATAATTGTCAAAATGGATCACGATTCGTAAGGAATACATATCCTCCACTCTAGATATAGGGATGGTGTGTTAATGTTTCTAATGATATCCGATATGAAAATTAAATTATTCATCATTTAGTATAATTTTATGACATTTTTTTAATTTATTATTTATATTTTTATAGAACCCATGTCAATTGTTGAGAAAGGAACATCGTATTTTATATTTCAAGTCAACATATGATAATTTTTTAATGTGAGGATTAATATGACCTTATAATGGAAATTACTTCCATTGTGTGGGTCGTACTACTTATTCCTAAAGGAAAATTGTCTAAAACTTTGGGGGAGATACTCAAAATTTATGACATACCTGTTTTATGGAAATTTTTAATGTATTTTCTGATAACATTCATTGACTTCCCCCAGAATCATGATGTGTATTTTTCAATAGAACTCACAATTATTTTAACACCTATTTCCATGAATCAGTATAGAATATCCAGATTATGTAGATATAATTGAAGAAGATACTCCATGTAAATCAAAATAAGTAATTCATATTCCTGAGTGCATCATGATGATTGAACCTTTACTTTTTTTGGATGAAATATGGCCTAATATGTCTTTTCCTTGATTATTTGGATCAAAAATTGACCATCATTAAAATATCGTATCCACTACCCAATATAAAAGACCAATTTGATCAATAATAATAAGATAAATATTTTTCCATGATCTATCTTCAATCTAAATATCATCAATTGATGTTCAAGAAGATCCTATACACAAGATAGCCTTTAATATGAGGTATGATCATCATAAAATGAAAAGTATGAAATTTTGACTTACTAATTCCCCCACTATATTCATGGATTTACTGATTAGATTATTTAGAGACTACCTTGATCAGTTTTTTATAGTATCTATTTGTAGAAGGACTTATATTGTTAAAAATATCTTCTTTTATGTGTTTTGTTGATTAAAAAATATATAAACTATTATGCTAAAATGTTTGTATTAATTTTCATAGATTATATTCTGACATATTTTATGGAAATGTTATATTATCCTATAGAAGGAAATGATTATCCTCTTCTTTCTATGAATATGAATGATCCATGGTGAATGTTTATTATATAGTGTAAAATATTTTCTTAAACAAATCATAAATAATTTTACAATGATATGCCTTTATCATGCACTGAAGGTTTATCTTACGTAGTATTGAGAAACATATGTCTTATGAGGTATGGAATAATTGAATTATCTTAAGTAAATTATTAAAAAATATCTGACAAGGTATAATAATATGTTTTTTGTCATGTATTACATGTTAGAATCCTTTATCTTATATATGAAATTATTCCACAAAACATGAAACTTAGTTTCTCTTTTTCACTGAATTCTGGAGATATATTTTATCTTAAGAAGCCTCTTTTTAAATTCAACATTCAAACATTGTACTACCTGGTACAGAAATAATTTCATGTTTAACTATCATATTTTTTATTATATTTTATTTCATACCTTTTAGCCTATCAAAATAATTTGTCTATTTAAGGAAAATTTTATTTCCTGTAGACATAAAAATAATGATCCAAAGATAAAGAGGGTCTTTGACATTGCTTCTACAATTGAATATTTTATATTTAGAAATAATGGTTTCATATCCTTAAAGGTATATCTTATCAACCCTATCTCATTCTCTATTGATTAGCATGTTGATAAATCTTATTATCTTATATACTCCTGTTAAAAATTAGAACAAGAGATATATAAATAATCGTGTAAGTAGATGCATAAAAATAGAGAACAAAATGATGATGATGAAAATGTGTGTAATTACATAGATGAATCTAAATACTATCTACTCTATATATATAAAACATCAAAGTATGGATTGAGAATTTTTATTACATGTTTATCTTTAGAATCTGGAAATTACCCAAAGATATATCTAGATGACTAACATCTTATCCAGATGCATCTTCAAATACATTCATTTTCTTGCTAGAAACTATGTATTTTAAAGAAATTATAAAGACCCTTTTATCCATTTTTCATTGATACTCAGTATAATAATGTTTATTAAGGATGTGGGAAATACTTTTGACTGGAGAGCCTAGTTGAAATCACTTTTACCTTTCAAATAAGTGACATATACTTGTACTCAACTAGGTGTCCCAAGAAAAAGAGTTGTTTTAGTGAAATTTACTAATCATATAGAGTTGAGTGTTTGTGGAGTGGCTTATGGAATTTTTTCCCTGAACAACAATAATTATCAATGTTCAATTTACTTTCAACATGATTTCGTATTTCCAGTACATGAATTGTTGTGGAATGATTTTAACTCATATACCTTTAATAGTTTAGTCTATTATAAAATAAAATTGTAAGATCTCAATTCACCCCCCCTAAATTATTCATCTAATCATCAATGAGACAATAATTAATATCACAGCTCATGAATCTTGGGTTCACAGTTGCCAAAGGTAGTATTCCAATGATATTTTTAAATGGATACTATGGATGATAACCTAGAAGGTATGTCAATGGTTAGAGCTCTATACATGAATGGTGAAAACTATGGTCGCTAAAAAGATCACATCATCATCATCTCAAAAACATATGTTTAATGTTTATCTACAATTATTTAATCCCTTTAAATTTCTTAAGACAAAAATTAAAAATTCAGATGTTATAGCTGAAGAAAATTATTATCTAAACTCCAAGGATATGAATAATACCATCTATACGTTAGGATTAGATGATTTTAACAAAATATCACAATTTCAATCAATACCTGAAATATAGACTACTATAGTAGTTTCACCCTAGTGAGGAAAACGTTTTTTAAAGTAGTTATTTCATAATTTTTACGTCCGGTTTTGGTTGACGTTATTACATAAGACATTACAAATATTTTTTTTACAAAGGATATTTTAAAACTGATGAAAGAAACAAAAAACCGAATCGTTTTTCATGTCGGTTACTCCAAAACTGACGTGGAAAAGGCTTTGGAGTTGTGATGTATTATGTCAGTTATTTAAAAACAGATGTTAAATATACTTTTCACATCAGTTATTATATAACTTATGTCCTAAATCATGCCACCAAGGGATTTATCAGGTCGGTTATGCAAATAACTGACGTGATTAGGCAGTCTGTGAAGTGGTTTTCCATATCCGTTAAATAAAAACCAACATTAGAACATATATACTTTGTTGGTTATTTTATAACCGATGTAAAACCCATTACCATGCATATGTTACATAGGATTTAAAATAATTGAAGTTAACACAAATCCCATGACATTTTTTAAATCGGTTATAAAATAACCGATGTAAAACCCAATTTTTTTAAATTAAACCGTTCAACCACAATTCTGCCTAGCCAAAAGAATACCTGAAATAGAACAAAACAGACTAAAACCCTCCAATACCGCTTTGAAATAACCCCCCCCCCCCCCCCCACACACACACACACAGTCATGGACTTCCCCCCCTCCCCACCCTCCTAGATAGGCCCCACACCTGGACTCCCCCCCCCCCCCCGCAACTATTCTTAGCCAATAGAATACCTGAAATAGAAAAGAAAAACAGACCCCCCCCCCCACTAGACAGCCCTCCCACACCCCTGGACATGCCTCCCACACCCTTAGACCCCCCCCCCCACACCCCACTAAAAATCTTCCCACAACCCAAGACCCCCCCCCCCCCCACCGTCTTGGACAGCCCCCCACCCCTAGAAAGCCCTCCCACCGTCTTGAACCCCCCCCCCCCCACACACACACACACCCCTGGACTGCCCTCCCACACCCCTATAACCCCCCACCCCACACACACACACCCTTAAACAGCCCCTGGATTGCCCCACCCTCATGGACACCCCCACCCCACTTGACAGCCCTCCCACACCCCTAGAAGGCTCCCACCACACTAGACAGCCATCCCCAGACCCCTGGATAGCCATCCCACAACCCAAGACCCCCCCCCCACCCAACACGGACTACCCCCAACCTCATGGACACCATGGACTCCCCCACCCCTCAAATTCCCCCTGACCCCATTGGGTACCCCTCCCCACCCCTGGACTTCCCCCACCCTCCGTGCAGCCCCACACCCTTGGACACCCCCACAACTATGTCCATCCAAAAGAAATCCAGAAACAGAACAAAAAAAGACCAACCCCCTCCCCCCCACCACAATGTATAACCCACCCCCTCTCCCCGGAAAGTCTTCCCACACCCCATGGACAGCCCTCCCACGCCCCTGGAAACACTCCCACACCCCTTTGACAATCTTCCCACAACCCTGGACACCCCACCCTCCTAGATAACCCCCACATCATTGAAAATTCTCCCACACTTCTAGAAACCCCCACCCCAATGGACATCTTGTACACCCCCCCCCCCCAGACACACCCCTGTACAGCCCTCACACACCCCTAGAACCCCCCCCACCCCCACCACCCCACACCCCCTAGACACCCCTTACACTGCCCCCACCATCATGGACACCCTGAACACCACACCCCACTAGAAATCCCTCCCACACCCCTTGAATTCCCCAACCCCACTGAACAGTCCTCCCCAGACCCCTGGACATCCATCCCACACCCCTACCCCCCCCCTACAACCCTAGACACACCCTAGAACACCCCCACCCTCATGGACACCATGGACACCCCCACCCCCTAGAAAGCCCTCCCATACCCCTAGAAATACCCCTAACCCCACTACCCCCCCCCCCACCCCACCCACTGGACAGTCCTCCCACACCCACTGAACAACCCTCCGACACCCCATGTACATCCCTCCCAAACCCCTAGAAACCCTCCCACACCCCCTAGACATACTTCCCACATCCCTAGACACCACACCCTTCTAGACAGACCCCCACCCCCTAGACATCCCTCCCACCCTCTTGGGAACCCCCACCACCATGGACACCCTGGACACCCCCACACCCTTGGACAACCCTCCCACGCCCCTAGAATCCACCCACAACTTTGGACACCCCCTAGAATTCCTCCCACCCTCATGGACACCTTGGACACCCCCAGTACACCCCTCCCACACCCCTAGAAATCCCCCTTACCCCACTGGGACCCCCTCCCCCCCACAACCCTAGACACCTCTTGAACAGCCCTTCCACCCACCTAGACACCCCCCCCACTAGACAACCCTTCCCCACCCATTGGGAAGCCCTTCCACAACCCTGACCCCCCCTACTAAATAGCCTTCCCACAGCCATGGACACTCCCAACCTCCAGCATTGACCCACCCCTGGACATCCCTCCCACCCTCCTGGACACAGCACCCCCATGGAAACCATGGAAATCCCCCCCCCCCCCCCCACCCATGGACATCACTTGGACTGCCCCACCCTCATGGACACCTTGGACACCCCCCCCCCACTGGACAGCCCTCCCACACCACTGGAAATCCCCCTGACCCCACTGCGCACCCCCACACCCCTGGACACCCCCTGAACAGCCCTCCCACCCTACGGGACACCACCCACCCAAACTAAACTATACATCCCTCCCACACCCACTGGAACCCCCCCCCCAAGCCCATTGGACACCTCCCCACACCCCTAGAACCCCCCCCCCAGACTAGAATCCATACCCTAGTAACCATTAGAACTATACCAAAACAAAGAGTATCTAAAAATTAAACAGTCACATATATAACATTGAAAACATACAATGTATGCATACAAAACCTAAATCCAACATAAAAAACTACCAAATACACATTTATAACGAAAATCTTCAAAATTACATTTTACACTATAAACAAACAAAAATCCAATCCAACCTATAAAATAATTTGACCATTCCACATGTAAGTGTTTGACCTCTTGAGCACTATAGGTTTGAGGGTAATCAAATAGCTACAAATTAAAAGGATAGTAGTTAACATATATAATGAATAAATCAAATAAATTTTTATGGAAATGTTTAAAAGGAAATCTTACTATGAAGAATCTTAAAATGAAATCTTACCAGGTCAATGTTCCCAAGAGTTCCGGTTGTAATTATTTCATACATAAATATTTACATATAATATCAGCATTCGACGATGCCTTGTTGTTCATGACAATTCAATTTTATTGAGTGTAAATTCAAAATATTACTTTTATATAGAACATTAAAAAGTACAAATTTGAAATGGATATTTACCTTTAATTCCACATATTTGATCTTGGTACTCCTTTTCATTTTGATTTTTCAAAAGTAGTCCCATCCCCGGTTAAACAATAATATGAATAAAATAAATTTCTAATTCATTATAAAATATAAAACTATTAAGAAATTGAAACATACTTTTCCAAAATATTTTTAACACTTTCCAGCACATCTCCATGGACAGAGCATATCCAATAAAGTGTTTTCTCCCCTAGTAAGAAACACCTAACATCTAATTATCACTAATAAAAGATAATTTAATGTTGGTGATTTTTTCAGTTTAAAGATAATGAACATTTGGCCAGAGATATCATCCTACCTCTTATAAAAAGGCATCATCCAACACTGTGTGATTATATTCTGTTGAAATCTTTCATAAATATAAAGCATTTTTTGTTACTAATCTAATTCATGTTCTTTAGAGGAAATAAAATATGGGTCCGTGAATCCATATACATTTGTCCACTCATTCTTCTCACACATGTCATAAAGTTACCTAATACAAAACAAACATAACTATACATTTTTAATAAATATAATGTAGGGAAAATGTGTTAAGACTTACATGGGAAAAAATTGCACCACGTCGATTCCACACTTATCTCTAGTAAAAAACTCTATGATATTAGTTTTCAAAATCCCCTCATTTATTTCACTTTCACAAACATGAGCTTACATTGGAAAATCATAATGATCCCCCAACAAATTTGAATATCATGATAATGTTTCAAGACTACTACAATATGTATCTGATGTCATAGCCATTTGTCTTTGTTGTTGTCTATACAGTATTACATTAACATTTAATTATTCCTATAAAAATAAAAGAAAAATATATTAGTTTTTAGAAGTTAAAACAACTTTATTACGTAAATAAAATACTAGATATAACATACATATTGTTATGGTAATGAGACGCAAATGTATAGATGGCCTAATTAAAAAATATTTGATACTATGTGAAACAGTCATCACCTCATCTGTAGGTAATGGTACTCAAGCTGATCTATCTATAATATCTTGTACAGTGACACTATGATGCTCTACCTCTAAATATTGGTGACGAACTGTATCTCCTATACAATATACCGGCCCATATGCAACTATATGATGTTAAGGATCATCATCATACAACTCGCAATATGTAGGAAGCTGTGGTAGAGGATTAGGATAAGAAATGGGGTCCACAATCGGAGGTGGGGGAGTGGGATCTACTGGTGGATGTGGAGGATAGATAATGGGGACAGTAGGGGGAGGTGGAAGAGTGGGAGCTGCAGTCTGAAATTGTCTTTGCATGTCTGCATACATAGACTGTACTGATGCTCTAATATTTTCCTCTATCGTCGCATTAATATTATGAACTTCAAACTCCATGGATTCTATTTTTTATAAACACCCTGAATGGAAGAATTATAAAAACATGGAAATAATTTTCTTACCGATACACCAGTCGGATATCCTCACACATACCTGGCTGTTCAGGCATTCCCAAATGCTAAAGATAAAATATCATACCTCCCAGCAGCTGTAAATAACCCATGTGATCTCTTCTCATCAAGATAATCCTGTATTAATTAATTGAACATATCTGTAATGATTCAGATTTTATGTAGAATATAGTTAACTTAAATAAATAAAATAAATATATTAAAATCCTATCAGCTATGATTCATAAATTTTTCAAAAGATATTGACCCATTTTACCCATCCGAGCTCTCTTCCATTTTCATGTCTAGATGGAGGGGATGGTGGGGAAACTTCTCCCAAGCATGAAGACTCAGCCCTTAGTTTTTCTAATTTTTCCGCCATCATTTTTTCTTCCAATAATGTATACCCTCTCCAAGATAAATTGTGAGGTTATACATCTTTATATTGAATATCATGATTATATTTCCATGTTTTCAATATATTCAGAATATCAAATCATTAACAAAACATTAATATGATCATTTAAATAATAAATCTTATAACAATTTACATTTCCCTTTCCAAAAATGAATCTTTTCTTATACTTTCATCAAACTGTCTCCATGTGTCTTCATCTATAAAAGGATATATATGACATGTATTTTCAAGAAACCTATGAAAAAAATGAAATCAGATGTGAGGGTTGATTTGAAATCCCTCCAACTCTTAACAACCATCAATATGCATTTCTTCCTGAATCCTCCAGTGTCAGGAATATCGAATCTCATCTGATAAAGGAGTGGTAAAACATATTATACTATAAAAATTTATTGAATAGGCACACTATAGAAAAGGAATATACAAAAATCTTCTCCCAAAACTGAGATATTATCACCTTGTCTTCACTTCTACAATCATCATACAAAATGTTTACTTTTCTCTTACCCTATTTTGATACAAATATCTAAAAATATTTTTCATTTTGACCTCTAGGAATATCATTCTCATCAATCCCAATGAGTATAATCTGGTACTGCATACGGGCAAGTGATAGTTTTGGTAAACATGTGCACCCACGTTTACCAACTCATTTACTCTTTGTCGTTATGGGAACACATGAGGAAGATTGGAGAACATCAAATGGATAATGTGAATGCTCCTCCCCATAGGTATGATCATTATCCTCATTTCCAGAATCAAGTGGTTGATCAAATGATTGATCTGTCATTATCCTTTAAATCAAAAAAACCAACTTTAGTACTCAAATGTACAAATTCAAATATTATAATACTAATGTTAATAGAAAATAGAAAATTGAACTAAGTTACATAATAGTAAACATGGCTAATATGGTAAGAATGTTAAACAATAGAAATGAAGGTAAATTTAGTTCCCCCAGTTTGAGGTATATGACCCTTGTTTTGGTTTGTTTGTGATATTGGAAGTGGTTGGTTGATGTTTGGACAATTCTGGAAAAAACATATAAAGTTTTAGAGGTTGTGCAGGGGCACACAGTTGGCGAATGGTCTGGAAAAACCATGCGTCCAACCCATGAATCTGTGCTCCCTTCATAGCAGGTGATGATTTGGGGGTTTGGGCATGAAATTGGGGTTTTGTTGAAATGTCCTCAATTGGTAAAATTTAATTTGGTGATTTTAAAATGGTAATGATTGTGAGAATGAGTATTGATTTCAATAAACATGTGATATTGAAATGTTTTTGGCATGGAAATGGTATTTGTTGGTATTGACAATAATGCATGATTATTTTTGTGGATTATGTGGAAATGGGTGATATCATTTGGTGGATGATGTTGGGACATGGTGGATTGGATGAGAAAGTGCCACTATAAAAAGGCGATGGACAATGGACAGAAAGTCCACCATCAATAGAAATTTTTTGGGAAGTACCACATTGATTGGATTTGTAATGAATGGGTTGGACGGGAAGTGCCACCATGGTTTGTTGTGGGCTTTGTTGGTGATGTTTGTAGATGGGGCTTGTGAGTGAAATATGAAAATGGTAATCGGATTGTGGAATGGTTGAATTGGATTCCTTGCGTAGCATGATTTATTTGGCTTTGTTGGGTGGCATTTTTGGATTATGGCATGTTAGGCTCATAAACAATTGGTGGCTTTGTTTTTCGTTTTATAATATGTTTTATATAAATGTTATAACAGTTTTAACCTATAGGCATGTGTAGGGAAGTCAGTTTGGGAAATCCTACCGAGTAGTTGTACTCACCCCATGCTTTGGCACTTTGGTGTCCTTGGAGATGTCGTGTAACATGATGTGGGGTTTTTGGTGGAATTGTTAGTATCACATGGTTGGGTTTGATAGTACATGCATCTTTAGTTGTTGGTGAGTTGAGTTGGGTTATCTTTATATTGGAAAATTGTTCCACATTGTTCCATGAAGGCCTCAACATTTATTTCCATCATTTAGTGCCTAGGGAACATCTCTTAAGTCTAAGTAACCCTCACCGCCTCCTCAAGCCAAGGAGGTGGGGGCGGGGTGTAATAGTAATCGTGGTAAACATGGTAGTGTAATTTTCATTGAACAAAATCGATAAATTTATAAAATTAATTAGAGATAAAATATGGTAATCAGTGGTAAACTATGGTAAACATGGTAAACTATAATAAACAAAATTGAAATAAACAAAAACATCTACTTATTTGTTTTAATAATTGTTTAAATAAAGAAAAAAATTATAATATCTAACATTTTATGAAAATAATAAAGGTAAACAAGAAATAAACATATGTTACGTAAAATATTATGAATGTACAGATGGATTGTTTTCCCAAATTCCTTAATCGTGATCATTACTTCTGCCACAAAAAATGTCTTCAACATACTCATAATTATGTAATTCTAATCATTCCCTGGATATAAGGATTTTGCAAAAATAAGTATCTTCGTCAAGTTGATCCTCACAAGTATATTGTTTTTCTCATATAAAACAACATACCACTTTGTATCTGATTGATCAACTACATAGAAAATCTATTTTTCATGTGTGGACATTAAAAAAGAATCAGTTGTGTCTTTCAATCTATTCAGATTAAAAACTATCATTCCAAATTCATCATCTCTTACACTATTTTTACCGATAAAACATTTAAAGTTAAAAACATGAGCGTTAATTTTAATGTAATCACCATCCCATATTTTTTCAATAACTCCATAATATGCCCTTGATGTAGAAATTGGGTTTTTGTCTTTAGAACTCAAACAATGCATTGCTTCTACAAACACCAATACACTACTATTCTAAACTACACCTTTTTTATCCTGATCATTCGTATAAAATATATATCCATTAATTTCATAACCGGACCATGTTATCACATTTAAACATGGTCCACCAACTATCCATCCTAATGACTTTGATACATCTAATCAACCAAGTAAGTTCTTTTTAATCCTTGACAAAAATAGTTTGTTGTTCTCATCTAAAATCCTCATTTCATTCTTCTTTGGATGACATTGTTTCAACTCATTAATATTCAATGTGATATACAGTTGAGAATTAGCGATGTTATTCAAGATTTATAATTCTAACTTCTTTATCTGTTCAACTGAAAACTATTGAATTTCAAGCCACAAATCCCATTTCCCTCATTATTAACTCATTCATGGTGAGATGGAAGCAAACCTATGTGCCCCGTTATAGCCAAGTAACTCGTACAAAACTCTGCAACCTCCTCGGAAATATAATTTTCGATAATTGAGGCTTCAGGTAGATGTGGATTCTTGACATAATCCTTCAAAATTTTCATATTCCTTTCAAACTGATACATCCAACGAAGATATACAGGTCCAAAAAGAATTATTTCTTGAAGAATATGAATCATTAAATGCACCATTATATCAAAAAAAGATGAAAATACATTTCCAATTGAAAAAATATAGAAATTTCATCATTTTACAAAATGTTCAAAGTATTCACATCAATACCCTTATTACAAATTTTATTGAAAAAATAAAAAAAACATCATTATAGTCTTTTTAACATGGATGGGCAACATTCCACACAATGAAACCGGTAGAAGTTGTTGCATCATGACGTGACAATCATGAGATTTCATACCTTTCAACTTCAAATCCATCAATGAGACAATATTTTTTATATTTTAAGAATAACCTTGAGGCACATTGATATCATGTAGTCACTAAAAAAATCTAATTTTCTCCCTCTTGGATAATGTTTGACAAGCCGGGGGATGAAATGTTCATCTTCCATTAGGTGTGGGAGCAAACTCCAAACGTATTCCCAATAATAGTAAGTCTAATCTTGCATTCAACACATCTTTTTTCCTTTCCTTTAATATCTAATAATGTTCCAATCAAACTATAGAGTATATTCTTCTCCACATGCATGACATCAATATTATTTTTAACATCATGATATCTCCAATATGCTAGCTCAAAAAATATTTACCTTGTCTTCCAAATATGTATATCATTAATAGATTTCTATATCTTTCCCAATGTCACATCATGTTTTTCCATTATCTCACAATACACATCAGGGGATAAAGGTTTTGGAGGAATATCAAATTCTAGTGACCCATTTAATGCCTTTTTTAATATTCTATAAGAGTGATCCATAGTAAAAAAACATTCGATGGACCATGTACAATTTTTTCCTCCCATGATTCAATTGACATTATGAACTCTATTGTTCGCAAATTGGACATTCTTTATGCCCCTTAACATTGTATCCAGAGAAATTTCCATATACTATGAAGTCATTTATAGTGAACATAAGCACTACATGAAATTGAAAATATTCCATTTTTTTAGAATCAATCAATCTAACACCATCCTCCCATAAGAGCTTCAAATCATAAATTAATGGTAAAAAGAAAACATGAATATCATTTCCAGGTTTCTTCAGACCAGAGATCATTATACTCCACATGACATATTTGTGCTTCATACAAACATCAGAAGGGAGGTTGTAAATTACTAATAAAAAAGGCCATGAACTATGTGTGCTACTAAGAGTTCATTATGGATTGATTCCATTTGTGCACAACCCTTGTCTGAGATTTATAATTTCATTTACAAATATAGGATACTATTCTTCAATTTTCATCCATTGTGGAAAATATTTTGGATGAAATATTTTTCAATCACATATCAGCTCATCAGAATTCCATTTTAACCATTTTGCATCATGTGAGTCAGCAAATAAATGTTTCAAACGATGAATTATTGAAATATACCAAAATACCTTTGAAGGGATCTTTGTAATCTCTAAATTAGCTTGTGATTTTTCTTTCTACTTATATTGTGATTCCCACATTTTTGACACTCTAACAGGAATTAATATTCCTTCCTATATATCCTACATTCATTTGGAAAAGCATGTATTTTCTTGTATCCCAATCCCATCAGGCATAATATTTTTCTGGCCTTATAATGTGAATCTAGAAGATTGTTATCTTTTGGAAGAATGTATTTCATCAATTGTAGTAGATCTATAAAACATCTATCACTCCATCCATGTTTCACATTCAGGTTAATCAATATTAACACCACCGATAAAATCGTAAAATCCTCACAACCTGGATACAGTGGTTTTTCAGCATCACCATAGTGACGTGCAACTATTAGTTCTATCTAAATTTCTTCTTCTACAATATCACGAATCATTTCTTCAATTCCATGGGAGTTTACATCTTGAGAATCATCATCATCTGTAGATCTGAAATTATATCCAATTTCCCCATGCCAAATCCAAGGGTGGTAATTCGGATTAAAACCATGACAAATAAGATGAACTTTGATCTCTCTACTTTTCAACTTCTTCATATTCAAACATTTCTGGCATGGACAGAAAACATATTTCACTACTTGGAACATTTTGTTTAGAAAATTACAAAAATGCATTGACACCATCCTCATATTCATTACTCATTTAATTCTCTGTAATGTTACATTGACTCATTATTAACCTATAACAAATATCAAAATTATACATCTTGTTCAGATCAGAAAAAAATATATTTATATGAAAAATATCATAATTTTAATGTAAATACAATTTATAAATATAATTTTTTTTCGTATTTGAAATAAATATACATGAAAATAATTTTAAAAATAAAATATAGTTATATATAATTTTTTAAAATTCATCTTGGATCCTTTCTTCTTATGGTACATAAAGAATACATCCTAGTACAACTGGATACCAAATTCACCCTTCCGTAAAAAAGAAATATGAAGTTTAAATATTAAAATATGTATACATTCAATAATAAAAAAATACACAGATTCCAACGATTTAAAACCATTAAGATAACCCCTGAAACTATTGGGGTACCGAACGGTTTCACACCCCGTTGGCATGAAGGTCGTTGTGATAGCCCCATACCAACGATTCAACAGGAACCGTTGTTATAGACTACTTGAAGTTAAAATATTCAAACGCTTTCAATGAAACCATTGGGATATATATATATATATATATATATATATATCAAGAGGGTGTCCAAGAGGGTTGGGGATATCCAGGGGCTATCCATGGGGGTCGGGGTTGTCCACGGGGGTAGGGGCTGTCCATGGTATCCAAGGTGTCCAAGGGGTGGGGGCATTTCCAGGTGGTCAGGGGCTATCCATGGGGGTGGGAAATGTACAGGGGGTGGGAAAGTGGTGTCCATGGGGTGAGTGGGCTGTCCAACCCTCTACCACATTGGACACTCCCACCCCCTGGACAGCCCCAGGATAGCCCCCACACCCTAAACAACACCCCACACCTCTGGATAGCCCCCACCCTCTGGACAGCCCCCTACCCCTTAGACAGCCCACTCACCCCCTTAGACACGACCCCACCACCTAGACACCCCTACCCCCATGGAGTAACACCTCACCCTATATACACCCCACCCCCTTTGACACCCCAACCCCCTTGGACATCCCCTTCACCCCCTGGACACCACCCCCACCCCGTTTGACACCACCTAGACACCCCCCTTGGACAAAACCCCTATCCCCTTTGACTCCCCCTGGTCACCCCCACCCCTCTGGACATCCCCCCGCCCCATGAAAGCCCCCCCACCCCTCTAGACAACCTCCACTCCCTGTATAATTCACCATCCCCCTGGACACCCCTACCCACTTGGACATCCCACTCACTGCCCCTTGACACCACCCCCAACCCCTAGACATCCCCCACCCCTCTAGACACACCCCACCCCTGGAAACCCCCACCTCTGGACACCCCTACCTCCTTGGACTTCCCACATAAGCCCATGGACACCACCCCCAACTAATTTGGACACCCCTACCCCCTTGGATAGCCCCCTCACCCCATGGACAACACCCCCACCCCATTGGACATCCCAACCCCCTTAGACAACCCCCACATCCCCTAGACACCACCCCCACCTCCTTTGTGCCTCCTGGACAACCCCACCCCTCAAGACAGTCCCCCACCCCATTGGACATCCCAACCCCCTTAGACAACCCCCACATCCCCTAGACACCACCCCCACCTCCTTTGTGCCTCCTGGACAACCCCACCCCTCTAGACAGTCCCCCACCCCCTAGACAGCCCCCTCCCCTCTGGACACCCCCACCCCATGGACACCCCCACCCCTAGACACCCCTGCCCTCTTGGACAGCCCACTCACCCCCTAGACACCACCCCCACCACCGTCGACACCCCGACCACCTTGGATAGCTCCCTCACCCCCTAAACACCACCCCCACCACCTTGGACACCCCTACCCCCTTGGAAATCCCCCACACCCCCCTATACACCCCCACCCCATTTGATAACACCTGGCCACCCCCACCCCCTGGACAGCCCACCACCCCCTGGACAACCCCCACCCCTCTAAATATCCCCCACCGCCTTGGACACCCTTTGTACGCGTGCACACACACATGATTGAACACACAAAAAGCATAATGTTTCATGATATCACTTAAATGGTTTCTTTTACCAGAAATGAATTTAGCCCAATATAAATGAACACTGTTAATCTTTCCCTGATATCAAAAACAAAGATAGAAAAATAACGTCTCAAAATATAAGTTTAGGGCATCATGACAAATAAAAACTGAAACTGAGCCGTGTAAAGCTTACTTGAGTGTTGCGGGTCGACCGGATAGATCTGGTGATAATAATGATGATGAATGACATTGGAAAAATGAAGCTGAAGGTCATAGATTTGAAGAATAATTTCTAGGTTTTCCACATGGGAGAGAGAAGTCACATATTTCCAGATCGAAGAAAATAGAATGACTGAATAAGGGGAGTGATAAATCATTTAAAAGGTTAATCAGGTTGGTTATTATATAACCGACATGATAAACTATTGTTTTATTTTTATAACATACCGACATAGAAAATAATTTATCACGTGAGTTATTTTATAACTGTTGTGATAAATGGAACATTATCACGTCGGTTCTTTTGATAACTGACTTGATAAAGTTCCAAGATTTCCTTTATCAAGTCAGTTATGTTATAAATGACGTGATAAAGTAGCCAGATTCGATTTTCATGGGGGTTATAAAATAACTACCCTGATAAAGCTAATCGTTGTATTTTTTACATCAGTTATAAAATAACCTCCATAAACAATTGATGCTTAACGATTTATCACGTCGGTTATATAAAACCGACTTGAAAAATGCAGGCGTGTTAAACATTTTTTCCTCTAGTGTCAAATGAAGGTAATGAAAATTTGGATTCCCGAAGAAATGATACCACCATGATCATGTTTGACACATTCAAAATGGATGAATCAAAGAGAATCAATCAACTAAATTATAGGCTCATTGAGATTGTGAAAAAAATTGCTTCTATAGGAATTCCTATCACTGAGACATAACAAGAGTTGAATTTTCACCATGTATTTCACCCCCCCCAAGTGCAGTATAATTCAAACCACTATAAAAAAATTTATAGTAGATAAAAATTTCAAGATAATAGATCTCATCGGAACTCTCATGATCTATTATGTATAATTGGATTCTGGGGTTTTTGAACACAGTATGATCAAGAAATAAAAATATTCCTTTAAATTTTATACTTCAAAATATGTTTGGAAAATAAAATGGCACACATATATCAAAAAAATTGAAGTAGAAGAATATTTAATAAATTTGGTATCAAATGATTAGTCTTGTGAGATTTT
Organism: Viscum album; assembly: GCA_963277665.1. NCBI lineage: Eukaryota > Viridiplantae > Streptophyta > Magnoliopsida > Santalales > Viscaceae > Viscum > Viscum album. The sequence continues at coordinate 1,073,970,896 of OY728164.1, forward strand.
ATGAAAATTCAAAAGAATCCACAAAGATAGACAAGGTTTCAGATTTCCTTATAATAAGTACAAGAATAATGTTGAAGATAAAAAAGAGTCAAGTTGATATGAATGCAAAAATCTAGGTCATGTCATGACTTATTTTCGATAGATTAAGAATAATAAATATCCAGAAAATATATACATCATGAAGGATGGTTATTAGGTGAAATATTATAAAGATATGAAATCCACAAATAGTGCTTCTAAAGATTATAGTGAATGCATATCTTCAGATTGAGAAATTTGAGCTAAAAATAAAAAGGCAAACATATTATTTTTCGAATATTTGGATTAGGGAACTACCCATGTTGACAAAAATTCAAAATGTTTCATGGATAGTGGTAATTCATGATATATGAACAGTGATTTCTGAAATTATTACTCATTGTTGAAAATTGATGGAGGCTATGTCACTTTTGGTTACAATCCAAATGGAAAGATATTTAGAATTGGATCAGTTTTAAATAATCACACTATTCATATCAATAATATTCAAATGTTTATTTCTTAAATAGAAACCTGATAAGTATTTCTAAAATTTGTGATGATGGGTATTCTATTGTAATTTTTAACAATTATTATTTAGTTCTCAAAGATAAATTTATCAATATTAATGTACCTAGGATGAATAATTTTTACACAGAAGATCATAATTCCTTGTTTAGATAGAATTTATATAGTTTAAATGTTTAAATTGGTGAATCCTGGATTTGGAACAGAAGACGTAGAAATTTTAATGTCCATTACTTGAAATATTGTTATAAGAAGCATTTAGTTCTCGACTTCCCTAATATCAATTTAGAATGAATGAAGCTACATGGTGTATACCAAGTGGTAAATAAACACAAGTCATATTTTAACACTATAAAATAGGTTTCTACTTATATAACTCTTAATCATATCTGTATAGGTATATTCAGACCTATTAGAACTAAAAATATTATCAGAAAATAATTTTTTATGTGTTAGTTGAGGTTTTTTTGAGTTTTACATGGGTTTACATTGTAATGCTCAAAAGAAAATTACACCATAATTTTTTTTTATTTCTATAAACATTTACAAAATGAAAAGGAAATAAAATTTTATATGATTAGTGATAATGGTGGTGAATTTTGGAATCATGAATTTAATTCTAACTGATCTATGAAAATATTTAAACACACATTCTCTTCCACTAGGTAAACTCATAATAATGATGTGGTTTAAAGGTGTAATATGAATTTTTATGATATTTTTAGTTCCATGTTATGTTAATTTAGAATTCACACTCATTTTTGTGCTAAGGATATTAAAACATAATGTAATGTAATTATCCAAATTCTAATAAGACATATTTTATGGAAAATACACTTTGTATTTGGGAGTAATAAAAAAATAAAGGTAGGATACATCAAAAAATTTGGATGAAAGGTTAATATCTTGAAAACTGAAGATAATATTGGAATTTTTGATCTATATACTGATGAAGTTATCTTAATTAGTTACTCTAATAATTACAAATATTATAGAGTTTTAATAAATGGTATAGAATTGTTGGAAAATCAACTGATATGATGTTTGATGAATGTGGACCTTTTGAATGAAAAATGATTCTAAAAAATGATCAATGTGATTCCTTCTAAGATAGAATACCCGAAAACCAATTTAACAATAACAAGGATGATGATTTGGAATATGAATAAATTAAACCATATCCATTCAAAGTTGATTCTAGTGAGCTAGGAATAGTGCTTCCTAGTGTAACTTGAATTCTTAATGATCATCCTATTGGAATATTTATAGGAATTTTAGATGGAGTAATAAGATGTAGAAATATGATAAATCTAGTTAAATTGTCATACTTTCTATCAAAAATAGAATCTAACTCTTTAGAAGAAGTTTTATCAGATGGAAGTCAGTTATAAACTATAAGTGAAGAGTTTAATCAATTTAAAATAAATGAAGTGTTGAAATTAGTCGAAAGACCCTCAAAATGACTAGTAATTGGAACAAAATAGGTTTTTAGTAATGAAAAATAATATCTAATTGTATTAACTATAAATTGAGCTATATTTGTTTCCGAAGGATATAATCTAGAATAAAGAATAGATTATGAAGAAACCATTTATCTTGTAGCTAGGCTAGAAGATATTATTATACTTTTATCAAATTAATCATATACAAATTTGAAATTATATTCGAGAGATATTAAATCATTATTCCTAAATTTATTTTTAATGGAGGAATTTTAGGTATTACAACCTGTATATTTTAACGAGTCATTTTTTCAAAATTATGTTTTTAAATTTCCCAAATATCTATACTAACATAAAGATGATCCAAGGGTATGGTATGAGAGACTAAGCCCTTTACTCTTGTCAAAAAATTTTATAGTAGAAATGGAAGCCCCTACATTATTCTATAAAAATTCATCCTTTGATATTTGTTTAGTAAAAAAAATATATAGATGATATTATTTTCACATCAAAAAATAAAAAATTATGTAATTACTTTTCATAAATAATGAAAAGGTAATTTTAAATGAGCATGATGGGTGAGTTAAACAACATTCTAGGATTTAAAATTCACCAAAATTATTTTTAAATTATTTTAAATCAAATAAAATTAATATTTAATTTACATATGAATAGTGGAATTTAGAATAGTAATACATACTCAATTCTTTGGAGAACCAATATTTTACTTGATTTAGACGAAACTAGAAAACCAATTGAATATAAGTTTTATAGAGGAATCATTGGATGTTTGTCATATATCCTTTAAGTAGGATATACATTATGTTTTCAATATTTATATGTGAAATATTTCATTATAATCAAATATAATCTAATTTAAATGGTGAAAAATGATTATAAGTTATATAAAAGGAGTAGGTTTTATTTTAATGGTTTTTATAGAAACAATTAAATTTAAATTAATCTCGTATTTGGATGCTGATTTTTTGGTTGTATATTTTCTATAAAAATAACCCCAGGAACATATGAATTTCTTGGTAAATCCCTATTATCTTTATCAAGTAAGAGATAACGCTCTCTAGTGTTATCAACCACTGATGGTCAATATATTATATTAGGAAGTTATTGTGCACATGTGTTGTAGATGAATCACACTCTAATGGATTTTGTATTTCATTTTAATTATATTCCAATGAAATGCGATAACATAAGTGCTATCAATATTTTAATGAATATGAAAACCCATTCAAGAACAAGGCACATTGAATTAAGACATCAGTTTAAGAGAGATAATATGCAAAATAATTGTATCTAATTTGATTTTTTTTTCACTAAAAATAAACTAGAAGATATTTTACTAATATATAATCTAATATATGAATTATATTTATATCAACTTACTCAAATTTTACATTCCATTCTTATATTTTAATAAATATTATGTATATATAATTTCATGAACTTTATTTAATCGTTATTTTATATCAATACCTTGTTATATGAATAGTCATATTAATAAATCAGGTCACCTATATTTTTTAATTAATACACTTCACATCACCATTTAAGCTCTCGACTATGATAAAATTAAAAATAGAGATATAATACATAAACTCTATTCATGGAATATTTTTAAAAATCCATTAACCTTTATTATTTTTTACGTTGAACCCTTGCTTCCCTAACCATGAGATCCTCTAGATTACACAGAAAATGGAATAGACAGGAAGAACTGAATGTAATTCCATGAGAAGTTAAAATCATTAAATAACAATGAGTCATGTTTTTACTGGACAATAAATGCACTTTTCTTTGCCAGAATGAAAATGTATGCTACACTAGAAGGTTTTAAATCAACAAGGATGGGTGTATGTATTTCAAGGAATACGATCTGAGTTTTTTATATAGAGGTCCAGGAGTTTTATGAAACAATTTTTTTCAATTTTTTTATAAGGAATATTTTTGTCACTATAATTATTATCTAGAAATACCTTTCAATAACCTCATTGCTAATAGATGAGGGGCAGAAATGTTGTCACTAAGTTCATACAGACATCAGTAATGGATTTATTGTGATATATGATTTTAGTCCACCTAAAATTATGAGGTCCCTATTTGGATCTACAGTTGATGACAATAAACCCACAAGGAATTGGAACCTAAAACAAAAGATCTTGTAATGCTCATCATGTCTTCTATTTCTCAGCAAAACATTGACTTTTATAATTTTTCATTATAGGATATTACTTTCTAATAACTTTTCATGATCTAAATTATTTTAAATATATTGTGATATATCTTGAGATATATGAATCATGTTATGAATAAGTCAATTATTTTCTATCATTATGGAAGGATATTAAATTTGGTTTATCATAATGTTTTAGTTTACCTCACTGATCAAAAAAAAACTCTTGGTCATTGGTTGGAATTATTGATTGAAACTATTTTTAGGGAAATTTTTTATGATAGTTCCTCTAAAAAATGGAATTATTAATTCATGAAGAAGGAATCAAATAAAATGTTTCCTTTTTTCATAGGGACACATAAAAATGGGATTATCCATTGATTATGGAAATTTTTGGAAAATACACATTGTTCAAATGTATGTCATAGACACGGAAACTCTTGTTGATAGACAGTGAAGAGTCTGAATTTCCATTCAATATAATGCATAGGTTACTCCTATAAAAACTCTTCCTCAAATACCACCAATCAGAGAATGAACAGCCTTTACTATTTCTTAGTAAGTAACTATTGATCAATGAAAACCCATTTCAATAGACCAAAGTGATACACATATCATTCCTGTGCCTATATCTTAACAATAAGCATAGTTACATAGTCTGAGGAGAAATAGATTACAATGGGAATAATTTAGATATAATTAATAAGATGTTCATGTTGAATAAAATCTGTAGGTCATTTATTCTTGTAGAATAATTTTAAACAAGATATATCCTCTCCTTGTTACGCAGAGAATATATTTTAAGAATCACATTCTACTGACATGAAAAATGATGAGATAAATCCAGAAATCAATTCATGATTTTTTCTAAAATGGATATAACAATAGATAATGTAACTTATTATAATAATAAAATAAGGACTCTTTAGGATCAAATATTGAAGAATGAAGACATTCAAAAAGTAAAGTCGATGGTTCAATCTGTGATTGAAAAGGTATCAAGGGAATCCGCTACATGGACTGTAAATAGTAACGATAAATAGTCGAGGAAGATAAAACTATCCAAATATCTGGATACGATGACTATGTCTATTGATTTTCTATATGGTGATATTATCTCAAGAGGGATGTTTTAAAAAATTAAGAAATTCATGGTAGATAATGTAAAAATGTTACCAATTCCTTCTAAATAAGTTGTTAAGTCTATTGATCAAACAATGAATGAATATATTTCTTTGTTAAATGAAATGATTCTGAAAAATTCAATGAATTTTTGTCCAAGTGAATAATGATGTAATCATTTTCATCACCAGTTTACAAAATACTGCTGGTTCATTATAATAAACATTGATTTTATAAAAAATAATTTTATATATTTACATGATGTAGTGGTCGATAGTTTGAATCTGGATTCATTCTATGATGAAGAAGAGATATTAGTTGATGAATTTGTAGAACCTTTGGAAAACACAGTGTTTACAAAAAGAAAATAAGTTTCTCCTATTATTGGTTTGACAAAAAACCAATTAAATGTGTTTAAAATAATGATATCTAGTTTCACTAAGAAGGTATACATATAGAATTGTTCTGTAAATTTCTCTCAATGACTATGGAATGGTTTCAAAAAAATATTGGACTGCTATAAAAATTACGTGTTAAAAAGGATATATGGTTGTGAATATGCACTATTTCAGATTCATGGAATGAAATCAGAAAGACTTCATATTATTGATCATTATTTTTTTACCATTTAGGGTCTAATAGAAATATTTTATACCACTAAACTATATCAAAGGGAAAACCATTGGTTTTCTAAATAATTATCCTTATATTCACATGAACCAACCTCTAAAATTTCATTCACCCTTGAAAATATGTTTGATATGGATATGGTATAGAAACATTCTCTCGACATTCAAGCCACCTTGATATGGGTTGGTCAAAATGATCATACAGGACATCGAGCATCCTTACTGACACTGGGTGATGTAATTAGAGACACTTTTAATGATCCACTACTGCAATCTTCATTACCCATTAGCCATTGATTATCATTCATGAAACAACCTTAGAAAAATTGTTTCACATTTCAAGATTGATACACATTTCATATATTGTGAGAATATATTGTTCTCTTTTTGAAATCATATAAAATAGTTCATGATTGTATTTTATTCTCCCTTTTTCTTTAGCAAACATTTGAATGCTTTAAATATTCCATTGAATGCCAGATTAATCCTTGTTTTCAATTTAAATTTCCATTCTATCTTTTATAATAGAAACATTATTATAAATTTACTACATATTCAGTAACATTTTTAGCATCATGACCAGGAGTCCAGTCAACCTCTTCCATGAGATGGTGGTTCAGAAGGCCTCAAGAATGCATCCCTACATTCTAGAGGCTTCTAGTTTGCAGCGAGGGTGAGAATATGGTAAAATGGGGGGAATATAACATCTTATCATAATGTCATAGTTTATTTTACAATAAACATACAATAATATAATCATAGTATATAAGATGAAATAAAATATACCCATGGACTTGTAACCAACTATAAGAAAATGGAGATACATTAAATATAATAAATCAACCAAAAAATTGTGAATAACTGAGAAACTGAGTAATAATCAAGGACACTTGGAAATTTTAAATAAATTGTTTCATAGCACGCTAAAGTACAAAGGGTAATAGGGGATATACAAATATAATACTATATACATAAATAAATAATATACAAAAGGTTTCTCCAGTAGAATCTCTATCATATTCACAATCCTATATTCTAATGCTCTATCTATAACTAAGAATATAAAATATTAGTAGTGGGGAACTTTCCCTCAAATATTTTTATAGAATATTAATCTACTCGGATACCAATGTTGTACCGAGTAGGGTGTGAGATAAAATAGAATTATCCTACCAGAAATGGTGTCTATAAGAAACCATGTGGTTTATATAACAATTTTAGTGGGGATGTATAAACAGAATATGAAATAATGATTAATAAATAACCATCATGCTCAGATTCCTCAAGGACATCTAGAAGATCTACCTACTTTGTATTATGGACAAAATGAAATATTGATTAGTCACTATATATATAGTAATAATATATATTGTATATTTATATATTTCATCCACTAATATTCGCTATGTATGTGTAGATGTATGTTGCCATATACATGGAATACTAAGTGTTGGATAGACTGGGGGGTAGCTTACTCATCCATAACCAATCTAAAATATCTTGTAAGCTCCAACAAAGGGTACAAGCCCCAAATCTTACAATGAGTGAGATATGTCACGACTGTCACTCAATATAGAGGGTGTTTCTTTATAGAAACACTCAAAATAAGGGATGTGGTATGTAATGTCCAATGTCCAAGTCGATTCAGGATTGTGTGACATCATTATCAACACCTAATCTAAGGGAGCACGAATCATCATTCTCAATAGAACCCATACCATCCTTCCAAAACCTATATTAAATGTTTAACCATATTAATAATAATATCCAAGATGTATTTATTCTCATGCATATTATTTGTCCATACAAAATACAATAAAGTAATTTCAATTCAATTCAAGAATTTAATAGAGAAATAATAAGGGGAATGGACTTTCCATCCATTAATCAATTAATTAATTAATCCATTTAATTATTTAGGCAAGGGAATCCATCATGAAACAAGAAATACAATTTAACACCATACATTTAATCTATAAAAATAAGGAAATTAAATTTCAAATGATCAATGAGGAACATAGAAGGTTATTTTATAATTTAAGAAACTACCTGCATTGGAAATTCAATTTAAATGTTGATAAAAACACATCGGATGTGCCTTGGGTGAAATCCTCATTTATATAAATTAATGAAATTAGATTTAAATCCTTATCAAAAAACTTATGAGGTGTTTTGGGTATTTAATAAATTAATTATAGAGGGGAATTAGATGCTAGCACACCCAAGGGGTGTCCATGATTAAGCTCATCATCCCTTATCTACTACAAAATGATCTTTAGGATTATAACAAACAAACTATATCAATATATAATGAAGAAATATATTTTAAGGAACCCATGGTGATATTTAGAGTGATAAAAAACTACTTGGATATGGAACCACTTATACTTTTGTGTAAAATAATGAGACCATATACCTTAGGGGTGTTGATGAATCCACATCTGATGTAGGCATCATATTGTTTGTATGTTGAAAGAAATCTATGAAATGGTCCACTACCCAAAAAATAGAGAAATATGGTTGTCACCTAAATAGCATAGTATATATGAATATGCACATATATAAAATATAAGTGGACTCAAGAGAAAAACATCATCTATCTAATTCTTCCATCAAATCCTGATTTGGACTTCCCACATGGAAGATAAAGAAGAACCTAAATGGAAGAATATGGGAGCTCATGGGAGGAAAAAGATGGATTAATATATTTGAATGAGGATATGGAAAAAGAAAATTATTTTAAGGTCTCGTTAAGGGGGAAAACAAGTTCACCCTCAAATATAGGGGTGTATAGTTTTACTGCATAGTTTGGCCAAACCGTGCACAAACTATGATGGCCTCACATCTTAATGAATGACCAAGCATGGTTAAAGAAAATAGTTTTCCTAACTATGTGAAAACCATTCTAAATACCACATTATGATTTCTATAGTTTTTTTTCAGGATTTTGATCTTAGGGATTCAATGTTTAATAGAAACCATGCATCCCCTAATACTCATATGGTGATCCTAACAATTATTAAAAATAATGATGTTTCCATCAAACATACCATGCTTTCCCATTTTTCAGAGCTCTATAATCTGAACAAAACCCAAAATATCATGGGATCTTCCTCTAGTCCGAGTTAATTTTACTAAAAATTTAAAATGGATTTAAATTGAGATACCAAAGTTTCATTCCTTCCTAAAAATATGGGTTCTTAAAACCTCCCCTACTTAAAGAAACTAATCCTTGAGTTTTTATTTAGAGGATATGTAATTACCATATGAGAATATCTATGGTCTCTGAACTTTTATATGAGATCCCTACTCCAAACTCTCATAATGTACTCAGGTGTTCTTCCATAGTACTCTTACTAAAAAAATACCTCCATAAAAGTGTCTTCATGATCCAATAAACAATATAATTTGGATAAACGTCAAAGGAAGCATTTAAATCCAATTAAAACTCATTAAGAAGAAAGAAATGTGACTTTTCTAGATAATATTGACGAGGCTAAGATACGTGAAAGACGACATGCATTTTTTGGTGTCACTGCAGAAGTGCCAACTAACATGCCACTGGTCCTGTCCTTTTCACAACCTCAAAGGGTCCAATGAATTGAGGTTAGAGATTTACCTGCTAATTAATATGCATATGACCTAATCTATTCAAAAATCACAATAAAACCTAGTATCCGACTCCGAACTCATGATTTCAATGGATTCAACTGATATTTGACTACATTGGACTTTCTGATGAACTAGACCTGCTCTGTAGTCATCTTCACAAGACATAGTCTAATCATAGACACCTCCCCTACCTCCCACAAACATAGAAGTGAATAAAAATTCATACTATATAAGGTTTCATAATGTTCCATCTCAATAGAATCCTGAAAGATATTATTACAAGAGAACTAAACAAGAGGAATGTGTTTATCTGAGAAACCCCTATTGTCAAGGATATAAGCGCAAACATTTCATATAGAATATGAATCATGTGCTCTATCTGTCCATTGGTCTCGGGTTGATATTCCATTCTCAAAAGTTTCTATTTATCCATGTCCATCATTAACCCCCACAAAAACTATGACATAATGTGATCATCTATATCATAAATGATTGAACAAGGAGTTCTATGAAGATGTAAAACCTACCTAACATAGAACCTCTATAGATCGTCTCCCGAGAAGGTATCTCATAATGTTAATTAGTGTGTGAACATGGTTAAATGATAATGAAAACACACACTATATAATTTCCATGAGGTGAGATGGGTAAACCAGTCTTGAAATCCATCGAACCACTACCCCATCTCATCTCAAGGATGGACAATAGTTATAGAAGCCCCAACATTCACTGATGTACCACCATCAACTATTGAAAAGTGTAACACTGAGTGATGAATACAGTAATCTACCATTTCATACAAGTCCACCAATACTGGCACCATAGTTCCCAATACATCTTGGTGACACCATGATGAAATTCCAATTGTCTCGCATGGAATTCCTACATTAGTTCCTCTTTTATGTTCACTAGGACCCATACACATCCATAAAAGTGTAACATATCATCCCCATTAACAATCCAACCTGATGTTATATCATTATTTGAGATGATTTCCTTCAGGATATGGCTTTCATGTTCAGATTGTTGCCTCATTCCTACTAATTCTAGAACGGTAGAGGTCACTACTATGGCTGTGAGATAGTCTAAACATGGTCCTTTGAAACATCAATGTGAATCTATGAGAATAAGAACTTGAGGTTCAATTTTATACTAGCCTTATTAAATTTTGGTATCATAGTATTCTATCTGAGAGAACCTATTACTACGTTACCATTACTAGGATTTTAGGCAATATAAAAATTAAATGATTGTAGGTACTCAACCCACCTATGTTTCCTAATATTGAGATCACACTATGTAAATATGTACTTGAGGATTTTGTGATCTGTGTGTACCAAAATATGCTCTACATGTTTATATTTTCTCCAAAAGTGTAGAACATGATCTATAATATCTAACTCGATGCCATGCATTGGGTAATGCTTCTTATGAGGACTCAACTGACGAGGAAAATACATGATGACTCACTCATTCAATATCAGTAAAGCTCCCATCTTGATACTTGATGAGTACTAATGAATTGTATAACTCTTTCCCATATTTGGATGAATTAGTATCAACATGAAAGTAAGTCTTCCCTTCAACTTCTGAAAGGATTATTTATATGTTTATGACCAAATGAATTTCACACCATTATTTTTCAAGCTTATAAGATACATAATGAGATGTGAGATATCCTGAATAAGTGTGTGTTATGTCCATATATCCCCTAAAATCACTTTGTTTCAAAAATATTAATTTGACTCTCATGAGAAACTACAAATCATAAATTCTATAGGACTAATAAAACTTCTAAATCTAAGTTATTGTGACCCATTTAGTGGAATTTGTTGATCCAAAAGAATCATTTAAATATATTAGCATAGAGATGTTTCTCTCTCTATGTATTCTGCATGATCACAAGATTGTTGGCATGGTCATGTCTAAAGGCTGGATACACCAAGATGACAACAAAAAATACTACCTTGAATGGATCTAGATTTGGGTGGAAACCCCTATTCATATGATCCATGAAAATAGAAGGTGAGTTTGTGAGTCCAAATGGAATAACAAGGTATAGATATAGATCACAAATGCTTTTCAAAGCTGTGTAAATTATGTTAGATGACATGAAACACACCTGATGATATCCCTACCTAAATTAATATTTTAAAAATCCCTCTTTCACCTCAGAGTTGTTCAATAAGGTTATATATTTAAGGTAGTGGATCTGATTCATTAATGTGAGATGGATCAATCGATGGTAATCCACAAAAATCTTGAGTGCATTGTCCACCTTCTTGAAAAAAAGGACTGCTGAAATCCTAGGATAATTGATGGAGTATATGAATAATTTATCCTCCATATCCTCCAAATATTTATTGTGCTCTAAAATATATATACTATAAAGAGGAATAGCCACTGGTACTCTGTAATGGCCCAGACCTCTCCGGCCCATTCCTTTGTCAAAAAGAAGGTTATCAAGTGTTATGGAGGGTAAAATGGACTTTTCACACACTTTTTAGAATTTTGTAAGTACACGCCGTGTAGTGCGAGTACACACCGTGTACCCCCTCGCCGGGTATACCCCATGTTGAAGGTCGTGTCCTTACCATGTGAAATAAATGAGTACACACCGTGTACCCAATACTACACGCTGTGTAGTCCCTCCCCGCGTACGCGTTACACTCAACCCATCTGTTGACCAGTCAACGGCCATGTGTCCTGTTGGATCCATGTCCTTTCCGTGTCAAGTAAATGAGTACACACCATGTAGTCAATACTACATGTTGTGTAGTGTCTACCTGCGTGTGCTTTACCTTCAAACCGTGTGTTGACCAATCAACGGCCATGTGCCGCGTTAAAGGCCATGTTGGAAGCCTTGTGGGGACCGTGTGAAATGGAAAAGTACACGCCATGTACCATAATGTACACGCCATGTACTTTTGTTTTTCATGCCTATAAAAGGAGAGGTCCCCTCCTCTTTTTCAAAACACCCCTCTCATCCCCTTTCCTCTGAGCATTGATCTCCCAAGAGACTTGAAGGGTCTTTTTCTTCCATTACTTCTTCATCCGAGCTCCGATTTATGATCTGTCAGTGGCCACGAGATCATAACGACGAGGCGGAACTTCTGAGCTTCGATCCGTCAGCCTTTCCTTCCCAACTTCCACCCAAGGAGGTTTTTCCGGGCTTTTCCAGAAGTGACGGATGCTGACAGACGTCTTCTAAATTTGATCCTGGGGGGAGTGTTGTTATCAGAACCTGTTGAGGTAGTGATCTTACCTTCGTCTCTCTAAATTTGTGCATCTTGCGGGGTGGGTGTCCTCTTATTTATGTGAAACACTTTTGAACCGGTTTAATAAAGATAATAATTTCCTTATATAATGGGGATGGTAAGTTTGTGATTACTGTTACTTTTTCTATATCATTTGATATTATGTTGTGAATTGAATAGGATTATGACTACTAAAAATCATGGTCGTTGGGGGCCTTTGATTGTTCAATTAAATGCTTCCCTATCTTTATAGAACGTTTAAGGATGGAAAATTCATGGAATGTGGAAATTGGTTAATCGCGTAATGTTGGCTGATTAAATGAAAATCTGGAACCCTTGTGTGATCACCCCGATTGAACTAAACTGAAATAATGAACATGTGGGTGCTGTTGGGGTTAATTTATGTGAAGGGTGTGTTTTTGTGGGTTGTTGTGGATTGAGTGTGCAGTGGGGCTACGATGAACAATATCAAGGGATGATGATGTACAGTGTGGTTGTGGTTATGGGGGATGGTAGCGGTGCTGTAGGGATGGGTTTGAATGTGAACGAAATTGGTTGTGATTAATAAATAAAAGTGGAAGAGTTAATGAATGGTGGGTCATGATAGTGGATTGGGAATAAAAGTTAATTGGTTTGGTTGGTTAATAAGAAGTACTTGTTTGTGTTTCTTGTGTTTTCCTAACTTGACTTGTGGATGGCAGGGATATGTTTTAAGAATGATCGATGTGGTTGGTAGTGGATAGTTGCCCAGTAGTTAAGGAACTAATAAACTGATTCTGTTGAAACATGAAAACCTAAATGGGGTAGGGGTTATTTGTTGTATTCATGCTTCGTAGTAGCAGTGCCGAGGCATGTGCTTAGTTTTCTATTAGAATCCATAGGTTGGGATGAGTGTTTGGTATATATATATATATATATATCTGTATCTTTGTGTTTTTATCTCACCCCACCCATGTTGAGCACATAGTGCCTAACACTCCCATTTCATGGGAGAGGGTGTTTTTCCCCTTAGTTACTAGCTCCTTCCTGCTCCTTCTTTCCTAGGCTGTGATGGCTTGAGGCGATCTTACACCCAAGAATCTTCGGGTAGGATTCGATTGGGGTGGTTTATCCCAAGACTCTTCGGGCAGGTTTTACTTTTTCCCAATAACCTTTGGGATGAGGCCTTGGTGTGTGCGGGCGGGATATGTGGTTATGAGGCCCAAGTGTGTGCAGGCAGGATACGTGGTTGTGATGCCCAGGTGTTTGTGGGTGGGATACGTGGTTGTGAGGCCCAGGTGTATGCGGGTGGGATACGTGGTTGTGAGTCCTAGGTGTGTGCGAGCGGGATACGTGGTTGTGAGGCCCAGGTGTGTGCGGGTGGGAAGAGTGTGGTAGCGTCAGGACGTTCGCCGTTAAGAAGAGCCTCTAGCTAGTGGGGGAAAATGGTGTGGGGTACCCAATACTCTTTTTCTCATATACTACTACCTATTTTGATTGAGTTTTCGGTGAGTGTGGTTGGTGAGGTGGGTGGATAGAATTACTTGTTAGGTTTGGATTTCTTCTGTTGTTCTCACAGGACATTAGGATGTCTCCCCACCTGTGCACGAGAGCTTTAGGTTTCCCTACTGATTATACTTGTATTCTCACCCAACATTTACTTTCAGGTTTCCCAGAGGACTACTAGGGCTGTGCGGGACCCTACTAGTTGGGACAGTTGGAGTTGCTGTAGTTTTTTGTACTTGTTTCTTTTGGTATTGTACGTTTTGAGCTTCTTTGTACTTGTACCTTGTTTCAAAACTATTTAAACATTCATGTGGGATTGGTTTGGGTTTATTTTTATTCACATGATTTTTTTTATTTTTATTGGTTGACTTGTCCTATTTCCTGATATTAAATAATAAAAAGGGTAATGCCTCCCATATTTGTGAAAACTCATACCCTTGGTGCCAGTCGCCACCCCGGGGCCTACTGGAGGAGGGACTCGGGGGGGGGGGGGGGTGGTCATTATATCCCTTTCACCATTTCCAAGTCAAGAAGGGCATCTTTGGTGGGAGGGGGTCGTGAAAGAATGGTATCAAAGGTGATGGTTGAGAGATAGGATGGATTCTGGAGTTAGGAACTGTGAGGATTGCATGGGATGGTTGGGAAATAGTGTTGGTTAATCATGGTGCGTGACATAGGCCAGGGAGGACCGGCTAGGACAGGGAATTTTAGGGCCCCCATAATCTGATGCAAGGACTCTGAGCATACCGAACGACCAAGTCAGACCACATTGATTGCTGGGTAGAGACCCTAGGGATAGTAAATGGATCATCATGATTGTGTTTTACTTGATTTGGGCATTCTGGGAAAGAAATTGAAATAATGTGACAAAATAAAACCTTGAGAAATTTCCTCACTACATGGGCTTAGGGGATCCTTGTTTACCATACATCTATGGAACCTAGATTTCGTCCCCAGGTGACTCAGATGGTCAAGGCCCAGCAGATACAGGCGGTTGATCTGTTGAGGATTGACCGAGAGGAGGAAGATAGCCAGTGGAAGAAGACTCTCTATTCCTTCCAATGGAAAACCCTCAAGAAGTACGAGGGTATTACTACAGATACAGAGACGGAGGGGTGGTTTGGGGAGATAGGGATCTCTTTTACCTTGATCTGTGCTCCGAGGGAGTACTGGGTTCCCCTAGTAGTTAGTCAGCTGAGAGGTGCGACGCGATAGTGGTGGACGCTCTACCTCGGAGAGAGGATAGAGCCATAGGTTCCATGGGCTGACTTTGAGAAGGAATTTAGAGAGGAATTCCTTTCTTCCATGATCATGGTGGTGAAGCGGTAGGAGTTACTCTCCCTCCAGCAGGGGAGTATGTTATTATGAGAGTTGGGGATCATGTTCAAGGATCTCCTATGCTTTGCTCCGGATCTCTTTCCGAAGGAGGAGTCTGGGGCGAGGCGTTTAGAGGAGGCGCTTCATCCTTCGCTCTAGTATGTTGTCACCCCCTTCACCCTTCCGACGTACATGGAAGTACAAAAGAAGGAAGAGGTTGTAAAGAGAAGGCACTCGCTGGGAGGTGCATCACGTGAGGGGTTTCAGCCAGTTTTGTTGAAGGGGAGGTTAGTCAGCAGCAGGTCTCCTGCGACGGGAACTTCCAGGTGTAGGCCAGTGGGGAGCAGGCCCCAGTAGTTCCAGTTCAGATCTTCAGGTCATCATCCCTTTTCCACGAGCCCAAGACCGAAGTGTTTTTCTTGTGGGGGTTTTGGGCACATTCAGAGTCAGTGCCCAGCCCGAGCTCAGTACAGTGGAGGTGGGAAGGTTCAGCGCCCACCTCATTAGAACCAGTTGTCGGTGAGGTCCTTCCAGAAGCAGCAGGACCATTCTCTTCTGAGGACATACTTTGAGGGAGGAGGAAGACCTCAGGGTGCTCCTCAGGGACCTCGAACAGGGTGTGGTCAGGGAGGTGGATGACATCAGAGAGGCAGAGGATCTGGGCGTGGACAATTTCATGCAGCAGAGTTGACACCTCTAGTAGGACCAGAGGTGGTACAAGGTACGATTTGTTAGTTCAACACTCTCGTTTCTACTTTGTTTGATTCACGAGATTCACACTCCTTTGTTGCAGCTGGTCTAGCCCATGCTTTGGGACTAGACGTAGAGAGACATTCCGTACCACTGGTGCTGAGTACACCAGTTGGAGGCCAGACTAGCGTATCTTATGTTTCCCGGGGATGTGGGCTGACATTGGGACCACATCGATCTTGTGGGGACCTTCTTCTATTACAGATGAAGCCATACGATGTCATCCTAGGCATCGACTGGTTGTTTTTTGTTAGTGCCGTTATCGAATGCTTCTGGAGAAGAGTCATGTTCTCCGATGTGGACGGGCATCATGTAGCTTTTGTTTGTGAGAGGAGCTTTCAGGTGGGAATCCAGCATGTGGAGCCTCTCCTTTCTCTGTTAGGAGGGTTATCAGTGGTTCCGGCTGATGCAGAGATGGTGGATGTCCTAGAGGTTATTGGGGAGTTCCTCGATGTTTTTTCCGAGGAGGTTGTGACTCTACCCCCCCCCCCCCGATGTGATGTTGAGTTCGGGATAGACTTACAGCCTGGTGACCATCCGATTTCGATGGCCCCTTATCAGATGGCACCTTCGAAGCATCGGGAGTTGCAGATTCAGATTGATGATCTAATGGAGAAGGGTTTTGTTTGACCCAGCGTGTCTCTATGGGGTGCTCCAGTTTTTTTCGTGAAGAAGGCAGATGGTGGTCTCAGGCTATGCACAGACTACCGAAGGTTGAACTAGGTAATGGTCAAGAACTGTTACCCCCTCCCAAGGATAGATGATATCTTCGACCAGCTAAGGGGAGCAGGATAGTTTTCTACGATTGATTTATGATCTGGGTATCATTAGCTGAGGGTGAAAGACAGTGACATATCGGAGATGGCTTTCAGGTGTAGGTATGATCACTTCTAGTTTGTAGTGATGCCATTTGGAGTTACGAATGCACAAGCTGTGTTCATGGGACTTATGAACTTTTTCTTCCAAGAGTTTCTGGACCAGTTCATCGTTTTGTTTATCGATGACATCCTGATCTACTCAAGAACATAGGAGGAGCAAATTGAGCATCTCAGGGAATTCATGGAAGTCCTTTGACACCACCATCTTTATGGTAAATTGTTGAAATGTAAGTTCATGACACAAGAAGTACACTTCCTTGGGAACGTGGTGTCTCAGCATGGAGTGTCAGTGGACCCATCGAAGGTGGAGGCAGTTGTTTCTTGGGCAGCACCCAAGAGCGTGGCAGAAGTTCGTATCTTCTTGGGGTTATCAGGTTACTATCGGAGGTTCGTTTCAGACTTCTCTCGAGTTTCTGCTCCATTGACAGCTTTGACTATGAAGAACCAGGTCTTCTTATGGAGCGAGCAGTGCGAGAAAAATTTCTACTACCCGAAGGAGATATTGGTCAGTGCTCCCATACTTAGGTTTCCAGAGGAAGGGTTGTTGTATGAGGTGTTTTGTGATGCTTCGGTCCATGGTTTGGGGTGTTTACTGATGCAGAAGAAGGGAGTGATCTGTTATGGGTCTAGGCAGTTTCACCCTCACGAGCGTAACTATGCCACCCATGACCTGGAGCTTACAGCAGTAGTGTTCGCACTGAAGTTGTGGACATTACCTTATTGGGGAGCGCTTTGTGGTTTCCTCAGATCACAAGATCTTACGTTATATCTTCTCCCAACGTGACTTTAACATGCGGCAGTGGGGATGGGTTGAGTTTCTTCATGACAATGACTTCGAGATCTCTTACAATGAAAGTAAGGGCAACGTTGTGGCTGATGCCCTGAGCAGGAAGTCGCATAAGGAAGTGGTTTGGGAATCCACTGATGCCTAGAAAGCAATGGGAGAGTTGGCTTCCTTGTACTTGGATGCAAGGGTAGAGGGTGTTAGAGGCTATTTGTTTCAGATGACGGTGCAGTCCGCCTTGTTGCAGCAGGTGGAAGAGTCTCAGTGGGGAAACTCCGAGGCAGAAGTGATGTGGGAATGTGACGATTAGGGGAATGCTCCAGAAGGACGGTCAGAGGACAACCGACATCAGATTCTTTTCCATGGAAGTTTGTTTGTTCTGGCGGCGATGCGTGAGGGAGTTCTCCATGAGTTCCATAGCTCATCCTTGGAAGTACATCCGAGAGTTTCAAAAATGTACCAAGGCCTGAGGGAATAGTTTTGGTAGCCTAGGGTGAAACGAGAAGTGGCGGAGTTTGTGGCTAAATTCATAGTGTGTCAGCAAGTGATGGATAAACACCGTGTTCCCAGTGGTTTGTTGCATCCTTTAGATGTACCCTAGTGGATATTGGTTGACATCTCGATGGAATTCGACACAGGACTACCCGGAGCTCAGGGAGGTTATGATGCTATCTAGGTAGTGGTGGATTGGCTGACGAAATCAGTTCACTTATTAGCAGTTACGGAGTCAGGCCCGGTAAGTACCTTAGCACAGAGGTACATAGACGAGGTGGTGCGTTTTCATGGAGTTACGAAGAATATCGTCTGAGACCAGGATACTCGGTTTACCTAACGAGTCTGGAGGGGGTTACAACATGCTTTTGGCACCCAGATACGCCTTAGCACTACTTTCCACCCCCAGACTGACTGGCAGACAGAGTAGACTATCCAGATGTTGGAGGACATGCTGCGAGCATGCGTTCTGGTTTTCAGAGGATCATGGGTACGACACTTGCCTTTAGTAGAGTTTTCCTACAAAAACACCTTCCACTATAATATTATCATGGCACTGTTTGAGGATTTGTATGGAATACCATGTCGTTCACCCATTTGCTGGGCAGAGTTTGGTGAGACAGGTTCTCTTGGGCCAGAGGTAGTACAGAGCACCACAGAGAAAGTCTAGCTTGTACGTGAGAGGATTAAGGCAGCACAGGACCGATAGAAGTCTTATGCTGATCGTCGGAGGAGGCCCATGGATTTCGAGGTGGGAGATCATGTTTTCTTAATGGTTTCCCCTCGATAGGGGAAGAGGAGGTTTGGGTAGGGGAGTAAGCTCTCCCCTAGGTTCATCGGACCTTTCGAGGTGCTGAGTCGAGTCAGCGAGGTGGAATATCAGTTGGCCCTGCCACCTCAGTTGGAGAAGGTTCATGACGTCTTCCACGTCTCCCAGCTTCGTCGATAATTACACGTTGACTCTCACATTATCGACTGGGGAGAGTTATATATGGGAGATGAAGTGACCTTTGAGGAACGACCATCCAGAATCAAAGATCGTAAAGAAAAGGTACTCTATGGACGAACCCTTCCCTTGGTTCGTGTGTTGGGGAGGCGTGGCGGCATTGAGGAGAGCACTTGGGAGCGGGAGACCCAGATGCATGCTAGTACCCGGAGTTGTTTTGACTTGTATTTTACCTTGTTCTTCTTAGCTTTGTTTTTATACTCTATACCTTTGATATATGGAATTCTTGGCTTGTCTGTTATGCGACCTATTGATTCCTTGTTTTCTAGAGGAGTGTAGCATGTCCGTATGTGTGGGAAAACAAGGATCAAAACCTGATCCTTAATCGAGACTCATTAATGTGGATGTGATTGAACCCGTGTGGGAGAGTCAGTGGTACCTAAGGCAGATAATATCTCGACATAGGAGAAATAATTTCCCCAAGCCACATGTTCGGGCAGGGTTTTGGTTGTGTGGTGTTGGGGGTAGTGCAAGTTGAAAAATCCTAATTTATGAAAGTGGGAAGACCCAATTCATAATCGAGACACATTAATGAGGATGCGATTAAACCCATTCATGTGAGTCAGTGCCGCCTAAAGCGGATAATATCTCAACATAGGAGAAGGAATTCCTAACACATATGATTAGGGTTGATGGTTGGGTTCCTGTTATAAAGAGATCCCTAAGAGGTATCTTGTTGGGTTCCTCTAGGTTGGTTTTGAATTATCAGGGAAGAGAATGTTTTAATAGGTATCTGATGTAATGGACCGGACCACTTCGGCCCATTACATTGTCAAAAAAAGGTCACAAAGTGTTCTGGAGGGTAAAATGGACTTTTCCCACACTTTTCAGAATTTTGTAAGTACACGCCGTGTACCCCCTCGCCATGTATACCCCATGTTGATGGTCGTGTCCTTGCTGTGTGAAATAAATGGGTACACGCTGTGTACCCAATACTACACGCCGTGTAGTCCCTCCTCGCGTACGTGTTACCCTCAAACCATGTGTTGACTAGTCAACGGCCGTGTGCCGTGTTGGATCCTTGTACATGCCGTGTGAAATAAATGAGTAAACGCCATGTAGTCAATACTAAATGTTGTGTAGTGTCACCCCACGTGTGCGTTACCTTCAAACCGTGTGTTGACCAGTCAACAGTCGCGTGTCGCGTTGAAGACCGTGTTGTAAGCCGTGTGGTGACCGTGTGAAATGGCCAAGTATACGTCGTGTACCATAAAGTACACATCGTGTACTTTTGTTTTTCACGCCTATAAAAGGAGGGTTCCCCTCCTCCTTTTCAACACACCCCTCTCCTCCCCTTTCCTCTGAGCAGAGCTCTCCCAAGAGACTCGATGGATCTTTTTCTTCCATAACATCTTTGTCCGAGCTCCGATTTACGATCCGTCAGTGGTCACCGGATCGTAACGACAAGGAAGATCTTCTGAGCTTTAATTTGTCAAACATTCCTTCCCAACTTCCACCAAAGGTGGTTTTTATGGGCTTTTTCCAGAAGTGATGAATGCCGACGGATGTCTTCTAAAGTTGATCCGGGGGGAGCGTTGTTATCAGAACCTGTTGAGGTAGGTATATTACCTTCGCCTCTCTAAATTTTTGCATCTTGCGGGGTGGGTGTCATCTTGTTTACATGAAACACTTTTTAACCGGTTTAATAATGATAATAACTGGCTTATATAATGGGAATGGGACGTTTTTTATTACTTTTACTTTTTCTATATCATGTGATATTTTGTTGTGAATTGAATAGGCTTATGCCTACTGAAAATCACGGTCATTGGGGGCCTTTGCTTGCGCAATTAAATGCTACCATATCTTTCTAGACCGTTTAAGGATGGAAACTTCATGGAATGTGGAAATTGGTTAATCACTTAAAGTTGTCTTATTAAATGAAAATCTGGAACCCTTGTGTGATCACCCCAGTTCATCTAAACTGAATTAATGAACATATGGGTGTTGTTGGGGTTAATTTATGTGAAGTGGGTGTTTTTGTGGGTTGTTTTGGATTGAGTGTGCAGTGGGGCTATAATGAACAGTATCAAGGGATGATGATGTACGGTGTGGTTGTGGTTATGGTGGTTGGCAGGGGGGCTGTAGGGATGGGTTTGAATGTGAACGAACTAGGTTGTGATTAATAAATAAAATTGGAAGAGTTAATGAATGCTGGGGTATGATAGTGGAATGGGAATTAAAGTTAATGGGGTTGGTTGGTTAATATGAAGGACTTGTTTGTGTTTCTTGTGTTTTCCTAACTTGATTTTTGTATGCTAGTGATATGTTTTATGAATGATCGATGTGGTTGGTTGTGGATAGTTTCCCAGTAGTTAAGGAACTAATAAACTGATTCTGTTGAAACATGAAAACCTAAATGGGATTGGGGTTGTTTGTTGTATGCATGGTTCGTAGTAGTAGTGTCGAGGCATGTGCTCGGTTTTCTGTTAGAAGCCATAGGTTGGGTTGAGTGTTTGGTATATATATATATATATATATATATATATGTATCTTTGTGTTTTTATCGCACCCCACCCATGTTGATCACTTAGTGCCGAACACTCTCATTTCATTGGAGAGGGTGTTTTCCCCTTAGTTACTAGCTTCTTCTGACTCCTTCTTCCCTAGGCTGTGATGGCTTGCGGTGACCATACACCCAAGACTCTTCAGGTTGGTTTCGATTAGGGTGGATTAGCCCAAGGCTCTTCGGACAGGTTTTAATGTTTCCCAAGAACCTTTGGGATGAGGCCTAGGTGTGTGTGTGCGGGATACGTGGTTATGATGCCCAAGTGTGTGTGGGCGGAATATGTGGTTGTGAGGCCGAGGTGTGTGCGGGCAGGATACGTGGTTGTGAGGCCCAAGTGTGTGGGGGCGGGATACGTGGTTGTGAGGCCCAGGTGTGTGCGGGCCGGATACGTGGTTGTGATGCCCAGGTGTGTGCGGGCGGGAAGAGATTGGTAGCGTCAGGACGTTCACCATTAAGAAGAGCAGCTAGCTAGTGTGGGAAAATGGTACGGGGTACCCAATACTCTTGTTCTTATATACTACTACCTGTTGTGATTGTGTTTTCGGTGAGTGTGGCTAGTGATGTTGGGTGGATAGAATTCCTTGTTAGGTTTTGGTTTCTTCTGTTGTTCTCACGGGACATTCAGATGGCTCCCCACTTGTGCATGAGAGCTTTAGGTTTACCTACTGAGTATACTTGTATGCTCACCCTACGTTTACTTTCAGGTTTCCGAAGGACTAATAGGGCTGTGCGGGACCCTACTAGTCGGGATAGTTGGAGTTGCTGCAGTTTTCTGTACTTTTTTCTTTTGGAATTGTACTTTTTGAGCTTTTTTGTATTTGTACCTTGTTTCAGAACTATTTAAACATGCATGTGGGATTGGTTTGGGTTTATTTCTATACACTTGATTTTTTTCTTTTTGGTGGTTGACTTGTCCTATTTCCCGATCATAAATAATAAAAAGTGTAATGCCTCCCATATTTGAGAAAACTCATACCCTTGATGCTAGTCGCCACCCCGGGGCCTGCTGGAGGCGGGACTCGAGGGTCATTATCTCTATTTCACCATTGCCAGCTTAGGAGGGGTATCTTTGGTGGGAGGGGGTCGTGAAATACTTATTCGGGAACTAATTTAATAGTTAAATATATATTTCTCACTAGAGGTATCCCAAATATGTTTTTGGGAATGAAATCCCTGAAATGATCCAATTCATGATGGAAAAAAGTGGATCATACCCTATGACGATCTCTGAAATGACTAGAAATTTGAGATGTCTTAATACCCAACCCCTGCTACTCAGGTCTAGCTCGAGTCGAATGAAAATCCCATTATCCCTTATATAGATACCTACAACCCTCAGATAATGAAAACGTTACCATCCAATGATAATAGTCAATATGGGATTGATAGGGAACTATCTAGTACATCCTAATGATTACATAAAATACCATGTTATTGAGGATAAAAAGATTTGATATGGATAGATATCCTCATATCTCAAGGGGAAAACAATTAAATTTTCAAACACTCCCTAAACTGATACCTAATATGGAATCAAGAAACATAACATAATGTAAGTGTTCGATGTCGGGGCCTAGACCCTCCATAATAAAATCAGATATAAAATATTGAGACCCACATGTGTCAAATAATTCAGACACTAATGTGGAGGCAAATAAATAGTAAGTTGAACTATAGAATTTCTATCATTATACTCCTCTGGAATAGGCTACATTACATGTAACTAGACTGTATTGTGGCCTTGGGTCACTTCATGGCTCTCCTAAGAAATCCTTATAACAACCCACACATTATTACACATTTCAACAGGATTTGTTACATAAATTAACACCTAATACAACCCATAAGGTCAGTATGTCTAGTTTATTTGGGGATAGTAACATTACATGTCAACTTAATACATAAAATGAAACATCTTTATTGAGAACTTCTTTTACATGACCACGATATTCTTTCATACATAGCATTACATGAGATAACCTATGGGCATACATAAGAAAAGGGTATCATTAAAGCCCAGTAAGGGAGTAGATAAGGAATAACATGATGAACAAAATACATGTTAGGAAATAAACATATCAATAGTGAGTAAGAGAAACATGAACATAATGGAACGATGTAGAATATTCATCATTCTGTGGAAATGTGCCAACAACATAAAACACTGCATCATAAAATTAAAGGAATTAGGTAAACCATTATCCCTGCAAGGTGGAAAAAAGTCCTATAAATGAATCAGGTGAACCCATGTCCTAATATGGTGGAAAAAGTTACTATAAAAGAATAAGGTAAAACCTTTTCCCAACATGTAGTATCATGATACTAAAAATTACCCAATGCATTGGAGCACTATCTGGGCACACCTTTCATGAACATTTAAATATCATACTTAAGTGTGCCGCATATATCATATAACATAGATACATTAAAAATAATCATTTTTTACATGATAAAGGAACTTGGAATACATATATGAAATTATCTTATCAATAAGTATATGTTTATAAAGGTGAATACCATGGATAGAGAAATGGGAATGTTATTCACTACATGATATTTTACCACGGAAAATCATTGCACAAAATCAGAAGCATAACAACCACACAAGGGAATTCATAAAATGGGTTGATGAATGATAAATGGGTATATAATAATTTAGGAATTAAATGTGTGGTAAGAGGATCATGGATCCTAACATCCCAACATATTAAATGTAATTTTAGATGCATAATATAAGATAAATGCTTCAATGGAAATGAGGAGAGAGAAATCCCTTATGGAATTTCGGCATGGTAATGGGTGTATATGGGTTGGATTAATGAGAGTTGAAGGGGTATCTCATTAATAAAACATAATAAGGGTAGTATGGGGAGGTGAAAAAAATACCCCATAATTTTTTTTTGAAACATAAAAGTGTATAACAATATAATAAAACTTGGACAACAATTAGAAAGGAAGGAACCCTTACTTGTATGTGTGATCCCAAAGGCCTGGAAGGGTCATTTGGGGAGCTTGGGGGTGAATTGGGAGGACTGTAGGGGCTGTATAAATAGTTGGGACTAGCTTAAAAGAGTTTTAGTGAAGAGGAATGGGTTCTTGGGTGGGTTTATATAGGAAAGGAGGAGGAATTATTTATTATTTTTGATTTGGATGCTCCAGTCTAAAATATTCAAAACCATAAAGCAACCCACATTTTTCACATGGTTTCTTACCATGGAGAGTGGAAAAAAATATTTTTTTATTAAAAGGTTTGAAGATATTAAAATATATTTCTTTCTTATGTGGTGGTGAGTCACGCTCTCCAAGAAATGGATTTAAAATCAAAAAATATATTATACATTTTTGAGGATTCACTAAGGCATTATAAAATAATAATATTCAATATAAAATTAAATTATTTACAATTTAAAATATAGATTTAGTCAAATATTCCATTTATGGTATTTATTATATCAATATTTGGAAATTATGATGTCATAAAATACACTATATATTTATATATTATTTAATTTTTAACCAAAAAATCGATTGTCTCGGAAAATTATGAAAAATTCACCTTGGATAATTTAGACACACTAATTCAAAAAATAATATTAATTTTATCTAAATAATTTTATAATAATGTGAATTTTCACTTTTAATATGAGAACTGATATTTATTGAAAATTGATGGGTTGGACAAAAAAAAGTTGTTAAACCATAAGGAAAATTATGTTTGACTTCATAAAAATTATATACTAATTTTTTGATAATAAAATTTATTCTAAAATATTATTTTATTCAAATATTAATTATTTCAAAAATTCACTATTTCCATAAAATAAATTCTTAATCATACACGATCAGTTCTATCATATAAAAATATAACTCTTATCAAACTGATTACCTAATAATTTATAGATAATTAACAGATATAATAATAATTTATAAGAATTTTTTTTAATATTGTTAATAAAAATAATATTTTCATATAATAATGTATATATTTCACAAAATTTCCATTTTCAACCAAAAAAATAATTTATCAAATTCTTCATTTTTGAAGAATGACTATTATCATAAATGAATTGATGGAATAATAATTTTATTTATAAAATGTATTACATAATAATAAACTAATAGCTTGTTTTAAAACCCCTTATAACTACCTTGTAAGACCTAAGGGTAATGTGTACGATGGTGACCGACTCTTGGGGTTGCTTGGATAACATCGTCTGGGTGGTAATCTATATTAACATGATCTTCTCCAATGAGATATCCCATTCATGATTATAGTGTCGAAGTTCATCTTTGGCTTGGTTAGGAGAGAATCCTAGTGATGCTACCTCTTCTTTGATCATCGAAAAATTTGATTCATATGGCCCAAGTCTACTAGATTAGTCCATCATCACTATTTTCTATGTCAAAAGGATTTTTTAAAACCATATATTTATATTAGATGTCTGGTCACTATTACATGACTATATTATCGATGGTAATGATAATTAGTAGTCATTAAAATCTAATAATAATAAAAATAGGGCAAATGTGTTTTCTATAACGAAAATACATTAAATGAAATGGAATTTTCTTTATAAATGAAAGGGTTGTTACATCCTTCCCCAATTGAAAAATTTTTACATCGAATTTTTTTTGTCCTACAGTAAAATAAATGATGGTTTATCTACCTCATCAATTCCTCTAGATTCTACATTGCTTCATCAAACGTGTGGTTTCACCACAACACCTTTACAAGGGGCATCATATTATTTCGTAGAATATTATCTCTATGATGTAAGATACTTCCTAGCTTCTCCTCATATGAGTGCTGATTCTCAAATGGTACTGCCTCTGTATCTAATAGATTTTATGGGTTAGGTATTTACTTCCTCAAGAGTAATACATGGAATACATCATGTACATGAGACATGTACGTTGGGAGTGTTATTCGATAGGCCACTACACTTATGCGATAAAGGTTCTCAAAAGGGATGATGTACCTTCGATTAATCATAACCCTTTTCTCAAATCTCATCTATCTCTTCCATGGAGATATGTGGTGGAAACCCACATCTCTAACATCAAAATCTAGTTCACATTAATGTTTGTGAGAATAGAACTTTTTTTGACTCTGAGTATATTTTATGTGTTGTTGGATGGTATTAACCTTCTCCACCATTTCATGGACCATTTCCAGGTATAGAAGTTTTCATTCTACAACTTCATCCCAATATGTCGATGTCCTACACCACTTCCCATAAAGGGATTCATAATGAGCCCTTTAGTCTCTTTAGTGGAAACTATTGTTGTAAGATAACTCCAACAAAGGAAGATATTGGTCCCATATGCCTTTGTATTCTATTGAAAAAGCTCTCAACATGTCATCAAGTGTCTGGATAGTCTACTCAGATTGTCCCTTAGTTTGAGGGTGATACGTCATTCTGTAGTTTAGATCAGTGTTCTGAGTATATTGGATACTCTTATAGAACATAGAGGTGAATCATGGATCTCGATCGGACACAATTGATAGTGGTACTCCATACAACCTTAACACCTCTTTGATGTCTATCTGATCCAGTTGATCTAATGTGAAATCCACTAAAATTTCAAGCAATTGTGTTGCCTTTGTAAGATGATCCATATCAACCCTAAAAACATTATTTCCTTTAAATGTCTTCAAAAGCCTGGTGACAAAGTCAATGGTGATGTTTTTCCTTTTCCATTTTTTAATGGATAATGTTTGCATCATCCCCTTCGACTTACTCCCCTTAGCCTTTACCTTCTGGTATACTAGTCACATTGATGTATATTTAGTGATGTTATTCTTCATGTTATCCCACCAATTGTGCTCCTGGAGATCTTGGTACATCATCATGTTTTCTTGGTGAATGGAGTAATTTGAACTATGTAAATCATTTAAATGTTCTTCCTTTAACTTCAGATTTGATGGAACATATAGTCATAACACAAATATCACAATTCTTTCTTCAATAATATTTAATTCTATGGATTTAATTTTTTTTGAAAGTTTATACTTTCTTTTGAATTCCCAAATCATCTTTTTGGAAATATTTTAACATTTCCGAAATAGATGGATGAGAAATCATTTATGGAAGGATTGATGATGTTCCCTTCTTTATGATTCCCATTTCCTTATTCATCAAATCTATGAATAGTAGATCCTTTTAAATTTTCACCAACAATAGAATTGTTGGGTCCTTTCTACTTTGAGAATCTACTACCTTGTTCTCTTTCCTAGGGTGGAAATGGATTGAGTAGTCATAATCCTTTATGAGATCTAACCATCTTCATTGGTGCATATTTTTCGATTTCTATGTGAATATATATTTGTGAATTTTTTGATATGTACATATTTCACACTTCTCCCCCAATAGATAATGCAACAGTATTTTCAATGAAAATATAACATCTTCCAACTCGAGATCATGTGTGAGATAGTTTTTCTCAAGAATTTTCAACTTCCTTCATCCATAGTAAAATACTTTTTCATTTCTCCTCAAATTCCACAAAGGGAGACTTATAATATTTTCTTGAATAACATTCCCACAAACACAACATGTGATACAATACTCAAAATTGTTTCCCTAATGATTTATTATTATTTCAGGTGGGGGCTAAATTTTCATAGAGAACATAAAAGTTATATTTAGAAGACATGATTTGAAATACATTTTGACATACACAATTTTTGACCAGTGGTTACATGTAATTCATTCATAATTATCTATATTAGCATAGGAATTTCATGTCTCCCCTAATCATGGTGATTATTTATCCAAATCATGCTTCTCACGCCTTAAAATAGATCATTGATTTGGATAATGCTCAACTTCTCCACATTTTTGACATATAACTATGTAAGATGCATTAGATGGATCTTTGTTTCCATCTATCACATTATATATTTTTTTGTGTCAATTAGATACTTTGTGACCTGTCATTTCACACATAAAAAATCACCTAGTCCCTTGGTTACATTTTACCTGGTGACTATTTCCACACTTGTTACATGAATGCAATTGCGGTTTCTTTCCCTTTTCACCTTGATCATATGGATTTTCCTGAGATTTCATCTTCCTCTTCCTCAATTTCCTTAGGAATTCAACAAAGTTCCAATTTTTAATCGTCGTTTTTTATAGTTGGTTTGGGGAAATCATGATATTTCCAACTTGAGATCCTATTTGATAGGGAATCTTGTTGAGGAATTCAACACATTTCCCATCACATTAGTTTTCAACCTAATTCTTATTATTACCGTCCATTGTCTAGAATAAAAGTAAAATTTGGGAGGTGTATCTTAAAAAGTTAAACACATAAAGGGGAATCTAATAACACTAATTGGATAATATATAAATTAGATTTATCTTCTTAAAATATGAATTTCTTGGGTTCTATTTTAGTTATCAATGATCTACTTCTTAACGCATATTCTTATTTTCATTTGTGGTTCACTTAATAATTTATTGTAAAAATTTTATTAATTTACTTAAGAATATACCCTAGGAGTGTCAAACCGATAGTGTATGAAGGATAGTTGTCATTCCCCAGTTCCCGTTCAATTCAAGATCATTGTGGTGTTTTTGGGATTTACCCCTAGATACATATGTGCCCGAGCCACCTCTATTTATTCCTATCCAGACATGGATGTATTTTCTTGACAAACAACTTACTTTGTACTCGCAAAAATTTTAGAATTCTATTCTGATAATTAGTCTAATACCTAAGGAATTCACTATATTTTTCTAATCATATTCTCAAAAATAACTAAACCTATCCTATGATATCAACCATAATAACCCACTATTTTTTAAACATTTAAACATGTTTTATTACTTAAACTTTCACTTAATACAACCTATACGATCAAGATGTTTAGTGTATTTTGATATTAGGAACATTACATGACAAATTAAGACATAAAATAAATCATCTATATTGAAAAAAAATATTGCATGACCACAATATTCCTTCGTACATAGCATTATATAAGATAACCTGAGGTTATACATAAGAAAAGTGTGATCTATAAAGCCCATTAATGGAGTAAAAATGTAATAACATGAAGAATTCAATAAATTTTAGAAAATAGACATATGAATGGAGCATAAATGAAATGTGAAGATGATGGCATGGTATAACATGCTCATTATAAAATAGAAATGTTTAAACAACTTACAACATTGCATCAGAAACATAAAAGAATTAGGTAAACCCAAATCCCAACATGGTGGAAAAAAGTCTTATAACAGAATAAGGTAAAACCCTATCCTAATATGGTGGAAAAAAGTTCTATAAAAGAATCAGGTAAACCCCTATCCCAACAACATGTCTCAGGATAATAAAAATTAACCAATTCATTAGAGCACTATCAAGGCACAGCAGTCCTGAACTTTTCAATCTCATGTTCACTTGTCCACATAAGTCATATAGCATGGAATCATTCAACCTCATACATTATTACATGATAAAATAATGAGGAATAAATATATAGAAATTTATAATAAATATTTATATGTTCATAAATGTTAATAACATTGACAGAGAAATGGGAATGATATTTACTACATGATGATGTTGTCATGGAAAATCAATGTTCTATTTCATCAACATAATGACATCACATGGTGATTCATAAAATATGTTGATGGGAGAGTAAGGGGTCTATAATAATTTATGGATAAAATGGGATGTAAGGGGATCATGTATCCTAATATACCCACATATTTAACTAAATATGAGATGCATAATATAAGAGAAACTCTTGAATTGAAATGAGGAGAGAGAAATCCCATACGGAATTTCGGTATGGTAACCGGTGTACAAGGGAGTGTTTAGTGTGATGGAATGGGGTCTACAATCATTAAAAAAAAATAAGGAATGTATGGAGGAGCTGTTTATACATTACCCATAATTATTAATTGATAAATAAAACGGTATAACAACATATGGAAACTTGGACTAAAATGAGAAAAGAATGAACCCTTACTTGGATGTGTGATCCCAAAGGCTTGTGGGAGGCTTATAGGGAGATTGTGGGACCCTTAAGAAGACACTATGGGGTGGATATAAGAGTGGGGAAAAGCTAAAAGGAGTTTTAGTGAAGATAACTGATTTCTTGGGTGGTATTATATAGGAAAAGAGGGGTAATTCATTATTATTTAGGTTTTAGTCACTGCACACTAAAATATTCAAAGCCAAAAATTAAGCCATGGTTTTTTCACACGATTTCTAGAAAAGGGGAGTGGAAATAATATTTTAACAGGAAATGGGCCGAAAATATTAAAATATTCTCATTTATTATGTTGAGTTGAGTCACACTCTAAAGAAAATTAATTTATAAATAAAATACATTATACATTTTGGAGGATTCACTAAGGAATTATAAAATAAGTTAAATAAATATAAAATCATATTATATTAATGTTAAAACCAATATTTGGTCGAATATCCACTTGATGATATTTATTACATCATTATTAGGTCATTATGTTGTCCTAAAACACACTATGTGCTTATATATTATTTAAATTTTACCCAAATATTTGACTATCTAAGAAAGTTATGAAAAAATTCACCATTGGATAATTTCGACATCCTGATTCCAAAAATAATATTAATTAAATATAAATAAGTTTCTAAATATGTTAATTTTTACCTTTAATGTGATAGCCGACATTTATGGAAAATAGAGGGGTTCTGACAAAAACAGTTGTTAAACCTTTATAAAAATTACATTTGACCTCATGAAAATTATAAATTAATGTATTATTAAAAATGTAAATTAAATAATAATATTTTTTTAAAATATTAATTATTTCAATAATTCAATAATTCATAAAAATATATCATTTAAAAATACACTTTTTGTTTTATCATATAAAAATATAACTCTTATCAAACTGATTACCTAATCATTTACAAATAAAGAACTGATAGAATCATCAATTATGAGAATAGTTTTTTATAATATTATTAATAAAAACCATATTTTAATATAGTAATTTATATATTTCTCAAAAGTAAAATTTTTACCCAAATAATAAATTTATCAAATTCATCATTTTATTAAGAAAGACTATTCTCATAAAAGAATTGATGGAATAATAGTTTTATTTATAAAAATTAATTACACAAAAATAATCTAATACCGTGTTACATAACCCCATATAACACCCACATAAGACCTAAGGGTATGGTGTGCGATGACGAAAAACTCTAGGGGAGGCTCGGATGACATCACCCTGATGGTAATCTCTAATAACTTGAACTTCTCTAATAGATAATTCTATTCAAGATTAAAATGTTGAATCTCAGCTTGGGATTTGTATAGATCAAAGCCTAGTGACAGTACCTTATTTACATGAAAAATGAGTTTTATATTGCCTGAGTCTACTGGATGATGCCTTCATCTTCTTTTTCTATGTCGAAAGGATTGGTTAAAACATTATATTTCTATTAGCTGTGTGATATTTTTTCAATGGCTATATTATCAATGGTAATGAAAAATAACAGTAAGTTAAACCCAATACGAATAATAAATGAGTGCATGCGTTTTATAAATTCATTAGAAATTAAAATAAATGGAATTATATTCCTTAATGACCAGGTAGTTACGAGCTTGCTCTGTGGGAACTCAGAATAATGAGTTTGAATACCTCTCCCTCAACCGCCACCTCGGCCTAAACAACTGGGGATATTCCAATTTACTGGATTCCAGGATACTACAGACCGTACTTTTAATCCTAGAAATGGCATAAATCCTCACTCTCTATGAACTAATGGTAATGTCCTACTGAAGACCAGGATATTCGACATCCAAACACAGCCTCTATTTTCCATTAGATCTAGTAATCCCTAAGGTTTTGTATGTTTGAGCATCTTGTACTCGTGACATGTCAATAAATGTTCTTCCATAGGAGACTAACTACTACTAACACCTTGATAAATGATGAAACTTCTCTTTTTCCAAGAAGAATAAATATATATAGATCTAGGTGTTAACCCCATAACACTCACCATTAACTTCCATCAAATGATGATCTATAATAAAGTATTGGTTGAATATTTTAGATATAGTCATCAATCAAATAAAATTAACCAATGAACAGATGGTGTATACCACCCCATCCACGAATCGTTGACTGGTCATAAGATCATCACCCACAAGAATAATAGTGAATCATTATAGCTTAGTAGAATGAGAATACTATTGAACGGTCTATAGGTCGCCACAGCACTCAAAATTACATTTATTTCTCCTAGACTAGCACAATGGTGGAGAGTCGATCCACAGAGAAGGGAGTTGAGTGAATTCTAATGTTTTTAATTTTAAACCCTCACTATTGTAAGAAGTGGGGAAAACATATTTATAGTTTTCTTTACATTTAAATTTTTTTGTACTTTTGTTTCAGAAAAGTGACTAAATCAATTACTAATATAATGATGAACTACGAACTACAGTAAAACATACATAAGAGAACAAAATACTAAAATAAAACAGCATCGTCGAATGCGCAAATCAAATGTAATACTCAAGAATTCCAATCTACTTGTTTAAAGGATATATTCTCCACTACACTTTATTGAATCACACCTTAAGAATTAATGGTGAAAATATCCCTCGCTAGGAAAAGTAACACACAAAAGACTAACATTAGGAGTTCACCACTCCAAAATCAGTCAATCTGCTTGATAGTTAGAAAAGGATAATAGATGGAAAATAAACTCTCTGTATATTTCTATAGTTTAAGACATTAACGCTTCGAAATAATGCATTCGAGATCTACCTTGCTAGAAGATATTAAATTTATGAATTTTTAAAACATTTAAGGTGTGAAACAACTAAACATATAATCATAATTCAATCTCGCCGATTGATTATGATTCTGAAAATTTTAAGGTGAATGAAGAAGTTTTGAATATTAAAAAACAGAATTGAATTCCCAAACCTAGAAAATTAATCCCTTGATCATATTGATTTAAGAAATGAAAAACAATCGATTACAGAGTACTGATAACTTTAGTACAAGAAGGGAAAATAACTCACCTAGTTATGCTCTGTTCTCAGGCTCCTTCGCATCCTTGTATGCTCTCTCATATCCCTGGAGTCTCCGCTCTCAAATATGGTGTGGTGTGGAATCAGAATGAGCATCCCCCCTTTGTTTGCTCCTTGCTCTACTTTAAGTAGCTACTGTCAGAATCTTCTTTTCATTGAACATCTTCCACCGAATTTGAAAGCGAATCACAAATTCACCACAAAACGTGTGTTTTTTCCGTGACTAGCATGTCACACTATCTTTTCTCACATAACTAAATACTAGTGATTTAGTTAAGTGAATCTAGATGTATATTTGTCTTTTGAATAATCCATCATAGTTAGAACATAAAAATAAAACAATTAGAGCACAAATAAAAATGATTAAAATTTTATAATTATGTTTTAGTTTACTGTTATATTAATTAATGTTAATAAATAAATATTATTAAAAATTATTTTGATTATAAATTTACTGTTTGATCTTTAATAAAGTTATTAAGTTATTTACTCATAACTTTTAATTAAGTAATTTAGTTAGTGCGAGTATTATTAGTTATCATGAAATAATTATTTACATAAATGAGATCCAAATAAATTACAGAATTAATTTAATTATTATATTTATTATGTGGAAATTGAATTATAAATAAAATATTAATATATTAATTTACATAAATAAAATAATTCTATTTATAAGTTATTATTGTTTATATTTTAATATTATAAATCCTTATTAGCTTAGATTATAGTTTATTTTATATTTAATATTTTTATAAATATTAAAACAATAATTTATTATTTAAACTTAAGTTTAACTTTAATTTTATAACTATTAGTTTATTTTAATATTATTATATACATTGTGTTAGTTTTTTACCTTCACTCTTCCCCCTTTTCCACGGCGCAGCAGAGCCACGGGAAGAGGGTTTCACGATTCTAGGATTTCTCCAGGATGCAGTGCCGCAGACTGCTTCGTCCTCCTCCAACAGTGGTGGCGCGATCTTTAGTAGGTGGCATGGCACCCCGGCTCCTTGCCTCAGCTCCAGGCATCTCGCACAACCCACCTCAAATGTAGGAAACAACGATAGATCCAAAATCTCCTACAATGATGCGGTACAACAGGTCTTGGAGGTTTGCTAACGGACCAGGAAAGCTGGATCCTCCTTCTCAGTTTGCAACGTGACGATTCTAGGTGGCTTCAGATATCATCATGAAGCAACGAATGATCTCCACAAAAGTAGGTTGTGGAAACTTCAAAGGTAGCAATTGGGTTTTCCAGTGGCTTTCCTAGAACAACAGGTCCTCCTCCGGAAAAACACTAGCAACACACAGCTCTCGACATGCTCCTCTCAGGATCCGTCTCTCAACATCAAATCTCCAAGTGGTGGGTGAAATCCAGACGACGAAGGCATCTTCACACCATAGGTCCATGATGGATTTGATCTCCATTTTTCATGATTTTTAATGTTTGATCAGAGTTTCAGATTTGGGATTCTACATTGATTTTATGATTATAGTCTAGTTTGATGGAATTAAGTGAGTTGGATTCATTACTGTTTAATTTGTGGATGACGGTACCATGGTTGATGTGGAAAGGGAAGAATGATAGACTAAAATATTGAGGTGGGAGGAACGGTGAGGGAAGAAAGGGGAAAAGGGGTTATTAAAGAGAATGAGCTACCAGTGAGAGTGGAGTTGTTAGCTTCCGGTGAGAAAAAAAATATTTTTGAGATTGAGGGTAATAGTAGATGTGATAAGCAGGAAATAACGGTGAGGTTGAAGAAAAGGTGAGGTAGAGTCACCGGTACAATTAAATAGAACAGGTTTCTGTTAGAAAATAAAATAAGAGCAGCGACAAAGGTCACAGGTAGAAAACAAAATAATGAAAGGAAATAACCGGTGCGAGGGTCACTGTTACAACTAAAGGTCGTCATTAGGATATAAACTAAGGCTACCGGTACACAAAACAAAATCTCACCGTTACTCCAAAAGAAAAGGTCACCGTTATGACTAAAATAAAAAAGTAACGGTGACATTGAAAAATTAAAAACATATAAATTAAACATAAAATTAATACTTAAGTAAACTAAATAAAAATACTAAGAACAATTATTTAAAATAATACTAAACACCATTAATTAAGAAAAAAAATTACAAACCTTTAAAACATTAAAATTATTAATTGACAACCCTTAAATTATAAACTCAATAATTGTTAAAATAAATTATTAATAGACTAAAATTGAAATAACTAAAAAAATTAATTATAGGGTAGCAACAAATAGAAATGAAGAGCATTGGTGACCCAATAGGTCACCGATAGTTATATTCTACATCACCGACAAACTAAAACCAATAGAAAATGAATTAATAATTAAACTGGATACATAAAATAATATAATTAATGTTTAAAAACTCATATTTAATTAATTAAACAACTATTTGAACACATAAAATTAAAAATAAAACCATTATCTTTAATTTAAAACACAATTTATTTACATAAATGATTAGTATGATGAATAATCATATTTATTAACATTTTTAACCTATTCTAATGTAACTAAAGTAAAAGATAAAATATTAAAATAAAAACTAACTTAATTAAATAGAATTACATCAATTAAATAATTGTTTAAATTAGATATTAACTTATTAAAATGTTAAGATGATTTAAATTAACCAAACTAAATAAGACATAGTTAAAGTTGATTATTTTAGTAAGATTATAATTATTATTTTAAGACTAAAAATACATAATTAATTATAAAAATTGATTAATTAACTAAATTAATTATAAAAATTCCAAAGATCATTTATTTAGTAATAAGTGATTAAATAATTAAATAAATCATTAATATATAAGTAAAAAGATGTGGCAAAACTATGCAAAAATAGAGCCACATCAAATTCCCCCACACTTAGGCATTGTTTCTCCTCAAACTATTCAGTGCTTTATTTTCTTTGAAAAACTGTAAAATGTATTTATGATTAATATCAAACTATTACATGTCCAGCATTCAAAATAAAGGACAATACACAATAGAAGGCTTTGGGAAAATTATTTACTCATATGAATCGTGCCTATAACAAATACTCAAGGGTAATTAAGAGTTCTTTAAATCATAAAACAATGAAGATTAAATGCTTCATATGTGACAGAACTTAGTGACTCATTTCAATTAAAGCTCAGGTTCGAATTTCAAGAGTGACATGAGGTAAAATATCAATGGAATTAAGACCTTAACCAAGGAACCATGTACTTTGACTGAATCCTAGGTCCCAAAAATAAATAATTTATTTGAATTGCCTTAATAATACAACTTAATGACTCCCATATAAGCCAATTGATCCCTTCTTAATCTGGAGTTCATCATTCCCATCACCTTAATGAGTTCATTTTTGACCCTAGACACTTTATTTATTTATCCCAAGCCATGTATCATTGTGATAATTACTGTGCAATGCACTTATTCACAGTAAATAGAGGGCTTATAGTTAACAGAGACGCAACTAGCATATAGGGTCTCAGAGACTCACTGTGGGATCCCAGATGCCCAAATTACTCCAGTTTCAAAATATTTATATCAAAAATAATTTACATTGTCTCATTAAAACAATTAATTTAAATAAGTAAAAGATGAAGGACACCCCTAGAATCAGAATCAAACTTCCATTTCCAAGGGTTATGATCATAGCTCCACAAACATGTAACCCATATCACCTTCACAAGTAGGTCCTAAACGGAATATCCATCAAATCCTTAAGTAAAAACACTCAGTAATCATCCACCCTCATCAATTTTAGGCTCTAAGTAGTTCGTAACTACCAGAAAAGAACTTTTCCTAAGGCGAGACCCAATTGAGTAAAGTGTAAAGCCTTAAATTATGAAATATTTTTGAAGATTTTAACCATTTTTAACAAGAAATTTGAATTGAAGTGGGAATTGATGGGCTTTCAATAAAGCATAGTTTAGCACAGTCAATAATTGACCCCCTCCCCCACACTTAAAACCCAACTTTATCCCCAAAGTTGACTTCTAAATATGGAGAAGAACAATTAAACAATTAACATTCAAAATAGACTTTCAATTAAGTATATTTATGAGATGTAAAAAGGGTCACACTGATGTTCAAAAATATTACTTTCCACAATGAATAAATAATAAACGTGTTCATTAGAAAGTATATGCCTTAAAATTTATGTCCAGTGGAATATAAGGTGTGGGTGAAAAATTAATTGGGTGTAAGCAGGTATAGAGAAATTTATTCAGTTATATATTCAATAATGCAGAGAATGTTCAAGATAAAAACCCCAAACATTAATCAGATTTAATAGTCCAATAGCATGTACTCCCCCAAACATAGTTTCATGTAGTGAATGGGTTTTAAAAAATGAGTTTTACTTCACAACAACAGGTACATGAATATTTGTAATTCAACTTAGTGGCATGAAAAAAATGTTTTTTATATGCAATTTATGTAGTAGATTTTCCGAAAATATGTAGCAGAATGTTCAATATAAGAAGAATTTTCCAAGCATGAAAAACATGCAGTTGATTTTTTTCTAAATCATTAAGGAGCAAAAAATGAAACAAACAGTAACAGTAAGATACTTCCCAGACTCAGTTCTCCATTAATCCTTCATCATGGGAATTCCACTCCTTAAATGACATAGCAGTATCAACCTAGAAACACAGAGTATGTCAACCATAGAAATTAATCAGTATAGTTTGTGCATACATAAGGAAACATGGAAGCACTTTATTTAAAGTAAAACAAGAATAGAGATAATAGGAAACACAAATAAAAAACATGGGTTGACTCCCATGAATAACTGAATTCAAATTCTTTAGTTGGACATTATTTACTTACAATTTTTTATTGAAAATAAAAGAAAACCCATGGGTTGTCTCTCATGCGGTGCTAGGTTTAAAATCCCCAGCCGAGCTCACCTAGAAACTAACCATAGTCACTAGGTGGATGTGGTTTCATTAATAGGAACCACCACATGTGTTTGGCCCAAATATTATTAACAGAACAATGAAGTTCTTGGGCTAAAAGACTAAAAATATCAATAACCGAATTCTCATAGCCTGAAAAAACTCCTAAGTTGCACCCTTTAACAGTAGTGGGTATAGTTTTGTCTACTTCCAAAATAAGTTCATACATTTCATTATTTGAATACAGGTGAAGGTAAAACATAGATCAAGGTGCTTCAAAGGGTGTATCATTGTCCTAAAAGTCATCTTTCTTAACATAATCATTAACAAATTCAAATTCAGGGGTGAAAATGGGTGAATACAAAATAGTAGGTTCAATAAAAGATTCAATATAGTGTTGAACAGATAATATACAATGGAACATAATTCTAATTCTCCCTCTAGACTACTATCAGTATCATGAGAAGGCTCAAAACCCTTCACATTTGAGGATAGAATTGATAGGAAGGGAAGATAATTTATTTTATCACCAAAGGATTCAGGTCTAACAATATTATAGATATCTTCCCAAATATTCTCATCTATTAACTCACATTGAACATCTACTGCTTCTATCAAATCAGTTCTACCTAAATCAAGTGTACGTGAAACCTCTACTTTAAGATCATGTTCAAAAAACACACATTCCAAATGAAAGTTTTTATTGTGTTCCAAGAAGATAAAATCAGGGAATGTAATGTTTAATTCAACTTCAACAAATTCAATTTCCAGATTTTTCAAGTTTAAACATTTACCCCCATGTAAAACATCATTGTTCTCAATTTCAGTACACTCATTTTTTATAAAATAATAAATTTTAGAAAAGGAAGATGAAAGCTTATCATTTAATCTTTCTACAAACATCATTCTCTAATCCTATAAATCATCCAACATCATTTCTGAAATAGATGGGTTTGGAGTTTCAAAGCATGGAAGAGTAGTTTTCAGTTCTAGTTCAAAGTTTTGAGATTATATATTTTATATCTTAAGGTTCTCTTCCAAAATGTTCTCAATATTTTGTTCAAACTCATTATTCACTAATTCAGAAATGTTGGGTGAAGATTTTTTAACATTCAGGTTGTCAATTTAAAGTTTCTCTTCTACCCGAGTGACTTTGTATTCAAAACTCCTAAAACAGTGATTTTTCCCCAATGTAGGAATTATGAAGAGAACTGGGAAATCGTTTTCAATCTGTTTTAATCCATCTTCAGAATTGTCCAACTCAACACCATTAAATCTCTTTTTTTTATTTTCAATGTTATTCTCGTAATTCATTGAGCTGGTTATTTCCAGATTTGGTTCAACAGATTCAAATTCTTTAATGTAAAAGGTTTGTTTCCCAGTTTTGGATTCACATTACTCTACATATTGATTTTAAAATCATTTATAAACAATTTATTTTTCATTTTCTTCAAATTATTCTTCTTATTTATCCTTTTTTGTAATTACAAGAGCATGATTTCCAATTTTTTTGGTCTTTGATATCTCTCTTGAGATTCTCTAAGTTGAATTTCATGGGATTGAGTTAACCAATTTTTAATTAGTTCCACCCTAGCATCCAGTTTAGAATCAACTAGATCAATTTTAGCTAGGGTGTCAGGACTAGGTTTAATGATTTCATTTTATTCAATGAAAGAAGTCTATTGTGGCAGGTTATAGACACACTTCCAGGATGTATGTCCATAATCTCTATAACAAACAAAGTAATGTCCCGGTTGATTCTGGTTCTCATTAACATCCATTTTTAAAGTAAGAATACGTGAGATTAAACACACAATATTTCACAATGAAGTAGATTTTAAAGGACAACTAAGTAGTAAGTTCTAGTTCACAGTTTTTATAAGAATTTTTATGTGATATTTTTTATTTTTATTTTCTCTCTGTTATTATTGATTTTTTTATTTTTATTATAACCCAAGACTATGAATTCATGCCTTCTCCGACAATGGTGAAAAATTCTAAACAGGACAGAGGTCATCATGGCCCTCAAAATTACATTTATTACTCCAACACTATCATAGTGGTGTAGGGTCGATCCCCAGAGAAGGCAGGTGTGTGAATTCTATGGTTTTTGAATTTTAAACCCCCACTATTGTCAGCAGTGGAAAAAACATATTTATAGTTTTCATCACTTTTCAATTTTGTGTACTTTTCTTTATGAAAAGAGACTAAATCAATTAGTAGTATATTGATGAACTAAGAACTATAGTAAAACTAACATAAGAGAACAAAATACTAAAGTTAAGAAGCAAGATCAAAGGTGCATATCAAAAGTAATACTCAAGAATTCCAATTTACTAGTTTAAAGGACATCTTCTCCACTAAACTTTTTTTAATCACACCTCAAGAATTAATGGTGAATAGTCTCCCTCTCTAGGAAACTCAACACACAGAAGACTAACTTTACGAGTTCACCACTCCAAAATTAGTGAAACTGCTTAACAGTTATAAAAGGATAACAGTTGAAAAATAAACTCACCATAAATTTCCACAGTTTAAGACATTAACGCTTAGAAGTAATGCATTCAAGAACTACCTCTCCCGAAGATCTTGAATTTATGAATTTTTAAAACATTTAATGTGTGAAACAACTAAAGAGTGATTCATAAATCAATCTCACCGATTGATTATGATTATGAATGTTTTAAAGTGAATGAATAAGTTTGATAGATTAACAAGTAGAATTGAGTTCTTGAGCTAGGAAAATTAATCCCTTGATCATAATGATTTAATCAATGAAAAACAATTGATTACAGAGTACTGGGAACTTTAGTACAAGAAGGGAAAAGAACTCAATTAGGGATGCTCTGTTCTCGGGCTCCTTCGCATCCATGTCTGCTCTCTCATCTCCTGGGAGTCTCCGCTCTCAAAGATGGTGTGGTGTGGAATTAGAATGAGCCTACCCCTTTGTTTGCTACTTGCTCTGCTTTAAGTAGCTACTGTCAAAAGCTGATTGTCACCGAACATCTTCCATCGTCCTTGAAAACCATTCACAAATGCACCACAAAACGTGTGTTTTTTATGCAACTACCACGTCGCACTATCTTTTCGCACATAACTAACTACTATTGAGTTGGTTATGTGAATCTGAATGTATACTTGTCTGTTTAATGAATCTTCATAGTTAGAACATAAAAGTAAAACAATTAAAACACAAATATAGTTGATTAAATTTTCATAATTATTTTTTACTTTACTGTTATATTAATGAATGTTAATAAATAAATATTATTAAATATTATTATGATTATAAATTTACTATTTGATCTTTAATAATGTTATTAAGTTATTTACTCATTATTTTTAGTTATTTAATTTAGTTCGTGAAAGTATTATTAGTTATCATGAATTAATTATTTACATAAATTAGATCTAAATAAATAACATATTTGTTTTAATTATTATATTTATTAAGTTGAAATTGATTTATAAATAAAATATTCATATAATTATTTAAGTTAATAAAATAATTCTATTTATTAGTAATTATTGTTCATATTTTAATTTTATAATTCTTTATTAGCTTAGGTTATAGTATATTTTATAACTAATCTATTTATAAAAATTTTAATATTTAAATATTGTAATAGTTATTTATTATTTAAATTGACATATAATTTTATTAAGTATTGGTTTATTTTAATATTTTTATCTACATTGTGTTGGTTTGTTTTGGTTTTTTATTTCTTTCACTCTTCCCCCTTTTCCATGGCATAGAAGAACCAGGGGAAGAGGGTTTCATGATTCTGGGATTTCTCCTTGAAGGAGTGCCACAGACTGCTTCGTCGTCCTCCAACAACGGTGGCGTGATCTTCAGTAGGTGGAACAGCACCCTGACACCTTGGATCAGCTCCAGGCATCTCGAAAATCCCACCTCAAATGTAGGAAACAACGATAGCTCTAAACTCTCCTACACTGATGTGGTACAACGGGTCTTGGAGTTTTGCTACCGAACAAGGAAAGCGTGATCCTCCTTCTCAGTTCGCAATGGGACAATTCTATGTGGCTTTAGATATCATTATGAAGAAA
Organism: Viscum album; assembly: GCA_963277665.1. NCBI lineage: Eukaryota > Viridiplantae > Streptophyta > Magnoliopsida > Santalales > Viscaceae > Viscum > Viscum album. Next base: position 1,074,013,960 of record OY728164.1, read on the forward strand.
CAAAAGATCTCCACAAAAATAGGTTGCAACAACTTCAAAGGAAGCAATTGTGTTTTCCAGCGGCTGTCCAAGAACAAGAGGTCCTCCTCTGGAAGTACACCAGGAACACACGACTCTCGACACGCTCTTCTCAGGACACGTCTCTCAACTTCAATGCTCCAGGTGGTGGCTTAAATCCAGACCCCGAAGGCCTCTTCACACTACAGGTCCAAGATTTATTTGATTTCAATTTTTCCATATTTTTAATGTTTGTTCAGAGTTTCATATTTGGGATTTTACATTGATTCTATGATTATTGTATAGTTTGATGGAACTAAGTTAGTTAGATTCGTTGCTATTGAATATCTGGTTGATGGTACCGATATTGTTGTGGTAGGGGAAGAATGATAGATTGAAACTGTGACGTGGGAGGAACAGTGGGGGAAGAAAGGGGAAAAGGGGCTATCAGTGATAATGAACCACCAGTGAGGTTGCTAAAGTAGTGAGAGTTGATTTGTTAGCTACCAGTGAGAAAAGAAAATATTGGTGAGATTGTGGACAATGGTAGCTGTGATAAATAGAAAATAACGGTGAGGTTAAAGAAAAGTTGAGGCAGAGGAATGTCTATCCGTAAGGTGGTTACCAATAGAAAAAATATTAACAGGTCACAGATAGAAATAAGATAAGATTCACCGGTATAATTAAATAGAATAGGTTACTGTTTTAAATTTAAATAAGAGCAGCGGCAAAGGTCACTGGTAGAAAAAAATATAAAGGAATGAACCGGTTTGAGGGACACTGTTACAACTAAAGGTCACTCTTAGGATATAGACTAATGCTTTCGATACACAAAATGAAATCTCATCGTTACTCTAAAAGAAACGGGATAAAGTGAGGACTGAAATAAAAAACTAATGGTGACCGTAAAAAATAAAAAACACATAAAATTAAACATAAAATTTAAACATAAGTAATCTAAATAAAAAGACTAATAATAATTAATTAAAATAATAATAAACACCATTAATTAATACCGAATTTTTATTAAAATTTATAACATTAAAATTATTAATTAAAACACTTAAATTATACACTGAATAATTGTTAAACAAAATTTATAAAAGACTAAAATTAAAATAACTTAATAAATTAAATACAGGTTAGCGGAAAATATAAATGAAGAGGATTGGTGACCCAATAGGTCACTGATAGTTATAGTCTACCTCACCGGTAGACCAAAACCAATAATAAATGAATTAATTATCAATCTTCATACATAAAATAATATAAATAATGTTTAAAAACCCTTACTTAACTAATTAAACAAATATTTGAACAAATAAAATTAAAAAGAGAACCATTATCTTCAATTTAAAACACAAATTATTTACATAAATGATTAGTAGGATGACTAAACATATTAGTTAAAATTGTTAACCTATTCTAATGTATATAAATTAAAAGATAAAATATTAAAATAAAAACTAACTTAAATAAATAGAATAACATCAATTAAATAATTGTTTAAATTAGATATTAACTTATTAAAAAGTCAGGCAGATTTAAATTATCCAAACTAAATATGACATAATCAATGTTGATTAGTTTAGTAAGATTAAAATTATTATTTTAAGACTAAATATACATAATTAATTATAAAAACTGATTAATTAACAAAATTGATTATAAAAATAAAAAAGTACATTTATTTAAGAAAAACTGATTAAATAATTAATTGAATAATAAAAAATTAAGTAAAAATATGTGGCAAAACTATGAAAAAGTAGAGCCACATCAACTATTACATAGAAGAAATGAATCCCAACTACATTTTCAAAAAATCTCTTCCTTCGTCATCCCTCAGAGTTTGGGGAAAGAAATAGTCATAGAATATATTTTCGATGACTACCCAAACCACATCTCTATGTTTATCTACCAGATTAATGACATCCCATCACGTCATGGAAGAATATCATATAATATACATTATAATATTCAATATACTCTATAAATGTGTTTATAGATTCTATAATACAGAGGGAATGTATTCTAGAAAATAATCAACATTATGTGGTCTCGCATCCCCCAAAAAGGTGGGAGGATGCTACCACTTGAACTCTTAATTCAAACCTCCCAAACTCTGGGTAGGATGAACAACACCTTTTATATTCTAAAACCTACTTGAAAGGATCTCTCATAACTGGGCACCAGTTCCCATATTAAGAATAGGAAGAGGGTCCATAGGTGGCACAGTAGGAGGAATCAATGGTAGCTCAAAGACCACCTCATCAATTGTATGACAGTCATCACATTTAATGAATGCATTCAGAGGACATTATGGAGGAATGATTAAACAATGTCTAATGTTTGCCTTAGAAGAGAATTTTACAGTTTAAGGAAATAAATATTGAAAACTATGATAGGTTTATAACCTTCCTAAAGATTAGACCATACCCATCTACCATCTCCTAAAGACAATGCCTATTAAAGAAAAAACTATAATTACCATAAGATCATAATACACACAACAATTCTAATGCTATGAATTATAACACAAGAAAAAATTCTTCCTCTTCCACTATCATTGTATCCCTGGTCAATTATAAAATATAGATATTTATTTATTTACTCATATATTTTGTGCTACTCAATTGAAAACATCATAAAAACTTATAATATTTTATATATGTGTCCTATTTTGATTTATATACATTAATGTATTGCAATTGAATGAATTTCTAGTCACAAATGGAAATTTTTTGTTTTTTATTCCCATAAAATGAAATAATTATTTCTTAGTTTATTAAAATAAATTTGTGAAGAAGGATATATATATATATATATATCAAAATATAAAAAATGAAAAATTTATACTAGTCACATACAACAAACACAATCCAAAACATTTCAAACCCAATGCTAAATATATGACTATATAACTGCACTATGATTAGTTGTAACAGAAAGAGATAATGATTAGATAGCTATACATAGCATCCATATCCAAGATGTTGGAGGTTTATCACAATCCCAAAACCCCATATGATACTTTTTTAACTTTCCCGACTCTGATGGCGGTACATAAGAAGATAAAAAAACCAATGATGATATATATTTAAGCACATAATTCATACCTTTTGTCCACTTATTATCCAATACCGCTATAAAAACATATAATGAGCACACCATCACTATAAAAAACATCAATTAATAAGAACTAGAAACACACAAAATGATATTACATAGCCATTTGAAATCCATAAAATAATGAAATAATTCATTCTCATTTCATAATTCATTACTAATTCAACATTTTGAATAAATAACCCCTTACATTCACTATAATGAATAATTATAGAAAATAATCATTTCACTTGAACCACTAATCACATACCACGTATTTCATCATTTATTTTCATTTACCATAAATTTTTTCAAATACATTATTTTAATATGAAAAAAATTAATTAATTAAAAATAACACATTCACATTCCACATTATTCATTTTTTATTAGTTTAATGAATTATAAATCCCAATAATCAATTAATCAATAACAAAATCCACCAATTTAGAATATTGAAACAATATGGAAAACTGGAACCCACACTAGATCCATGTCTAAAAAACCACCCCAAATCCGACACCACCACCATTGGAAATTCAACCAAAAAACACACAAAAAACAACAATAAAATATTCAATGGATATAGTTTTTATTTATCAATTTACCACCTCAATATCAAATAATAATATTAGTCAATAAATTTCAAAATTTTCACTTTCTTCAATAATTTACCTTATTTAAATTTATTCAGCCAATTTAAAACATTTATCCATGAATTTTTCAATTACTATTTTAAAAATATAATACCAATCACAACAATCATGAAATAGAATAAACAAAAACAAAATAACTCATATAATTCATAATCTAACCAATTCCCTCTTGACATAATATTATATCCATTAAGTCCAACTTAATATTATTTCCCAACAAGAAAACAATCCTGATTAAAATAAACTAATAATAATAAAGAAGAGGATAATCTTAATAACCTACCAAAAATGAATAAATAATGAAATAATACTATGTATGGATAGGATCTAATTTTCCCTTACACAAAATTGTAAAATGATTATTCTTTCAACATATAAAAAATTAATCATTTATTAGTATACAAAAAACCATACCCCATCTACTTCCATATACCTGTTAGAAGATACAATGGGAGAGTAAAATGAAATAAAGGAATAAGAGTACTTTATATCATGATGGAACAATCTCACTATAAAAAGGACTATAGAAAATTACAAGGGACCCCAAAATTTTCCAAACATAAGCACTAAAACTGCCTATGGTTTAGATAAATAAAGTGGACTTAAAAGAGAGGAAGATAAGTCAAAAATTTGTATTAAAAAATGTTACTAATTTTTTTATGAGGATCATAAAATCACTGGTGGAATGTTCAAGACCATAGAGGGAAGAATGATGGTATGGAAAGAAAGGTCTTTTGGGGATGTTTTGGGAGAAATTTAATCCAAAGATGCTCATACAACAGAGAGGAATGGAGTTCTTGTAGTTGAATCAAGGGGTATGTTTGTGATGGAATATCTTGGCCACTTTGAAAACCATAAAAACCATTCTATAATGTTTCTAGTAGATGAGATAACTATGTAAAATAATTTCCATGATGATATTATGTGTGAGATTATGTCCAATGTTATCATATTTTGGTTAAAGATGACTGATGAGGTGATAGAACAGGATCTCATAGCCGTGGGGAACCTAGAAGAGGATTAAAGTGGAGGAAAAGTTATTTTTGTTGAATTATAATTATATATAAATCCCAAGGGTATGAAAAATTGTTAAGCCAATGTTATCTAGATAAGAGGAAGAAAGTGTGGCGAGTGGGAAGGATAAATTATTCAAGCTATTTCCTGAGTGGGTTTCCACTAGTTTGGTAGGCCGAGTCACTCTTATAGACATTATCCATGACCATCAACAGAGTGTCAATATTGTGGTAATATGGGACATATGCAGTAGTTTTTTAGGAATACATGACATATGGTTAGTGGTGGAGAAGTGAGATAGAACCATATTTTGTGGATGGGATCATCTCCATCGTATTAGGATAGTAGTTGGAGATCTAATGGCCATAGTGGTAGGGATGATAGATGAGGTGGTTCTGGGAAAGATCGCATGTATAAATATATTAGTGTAACTCAGAGGAACCATGCAGTATCATAGGGAAAAGGAGAATGATAGATTCATGAATTTCATCCTACACTTGTGGATAGTGAGGCTGGAGAATCGATAGTTAGAGGTAATATTCTTTATCATCTACACTTTATACTAACATATTTGAAACTAGTCCCACTCATTATTTAATTTTTTTTAAAAAACATTAATAGGTTAAGTGTAACATTGTAGTTTTTGAGTCGTTGAGGTTGATAGATTCACCTTTGGGAATATGGACAGGAGACATCTATTTGTGCAAAGGATGTTCTCTCGCGGTAGGGGGAAATCCTTATAGTTGTGATATTTAAATTCTAGATACATAAATCCCTGACCTAATTATGTGTATGGTATTTTTAGTAGAATACCAAGCCCATATTTATTTTCACCACATAAGAGTGAATTTTATGACTAATAACGGTGATAATTATATTCACTGTGGAGAGTGAAATATACAGGAGGGATGAATAGGCATATTTAATCAGCAATTAGGGGAGCTCACTGCCCAGGTTGCAGGTCTATTTTTAGATGACATAGGTTTAAACTAGGATTTATTTCCATCATTAGTGGATAGATTTTATGTTTTTCCCTATGGATTTATTAGATCTTACTCCTAAGAGAGATGTGGAATTTATAATTGAGTTTATTCTAGAGGCTCAACCAGTTTCTTTTCCATCATTCATAATGAAATCAATAGATAAACAAGAGTTAAGGACTCAAATGGATGAGTTTATGGATAAGGGGTTTATCCATAGGTGTACATTTCCTTGGGGTACTCTAGTTCTATATGAAAAAGGATGAATGTACTTTGTTCTTATGTGTTGAATATTGGATAACTATTAAGACTTTATATTCTCATCCACAAATGGATTCAATGTTTGAGCAGTTGACAGTAGCTTGTGTTTTCCCGAAGAACGACAAAAGAATGGGTATCTTCCGTTGAGTGTTTGAACATTCGATATATCGAGAATTTATTTAAGAATTAGGTATAGATTATAAGAGTTCATTGTAATTCCATTTCAGTTGAAGAACTCACCAAAAATTCTTACGGACTAAATGAAAAAAAAATATTTCATCAGTACCTGGATCAGTTTGTGGTACTGTTTGTGGATGACATCTTGGTGTACACCAAGAATAATGATGACCATTCCCAATATAATTAAATAATTATTATTACACATATAGAGATTCATATATACTCCAAGATATATAATTTTATGTTTTGGATTGATCAGATACACTTCTTGGGTATCATTATCTAAAAGGAAGTTGTGTTAGTGGATCTTGGGAAACTACAGGTAGTGGTTTCTTGGGAGCCGACCAAGAATATTTCTGACATTTGTAGTTTTTTATTGGTGGGTTATTATTGGATGTTAATCTAGTACATTATCTATTTTTTATAACCCCTTTTGGGATTGAACAAGAAGGGGATATAATTTGAATGGGTGAAATAAGGTGGGAATGCCTTCCAGGAGTTGAACAAGAACATAACAATGAACACAATCTTCATCGTACCATGTTCCTGGTGAAGAGTATATGGGAGTTTTAGTATCATGTGGGATCATTCCATGAGCAGTGTTGATGTAGGGATATCGAGTTATGGAATATGGGTATCAGAATATGAGGCCACACGAATGGAACTAACCTTCGCACGACTTTGGTTGGGCAGTAGTTGTTTATTACTTGAAGTGTTAGGGGAATTATTTTTGGGAGTAAATTTTTCTATTTACATGGACCATAGGAGATTAAATAATATATTTCTCTAGTGATACATCAATATCCAAAAATATATATGGGTTGAGTATATGTAGTCATTCAACATTGATCAAACATATATTGCTGGGAAGGGAAACATTGCGGTTGATGCTTTAAGAAAGAAAAATCAGAACCAGGTAGTTTATGAATCTTTCTCTAAGTGGGAGATGATAACATTTCTGGCATTGATGAATGTTGTGGTTCATGATAGATAATAAGAAATTATTTTTGTATCCGTTTTAGTAGATTTAACACCATTGGCCCATATTTAAGACATGCATTATTATGATAAAGAATGTTTGGCCTTGAAGTAAATCTTTGAAGGTGGGGAGTCACCATTAGATTAGACCATTTATGAGGATGATATAATCTATGTTAGGAATTGGGTTGTTTAGACTATGAGAATTCATGAAACATCCCAAGATTCTATGGTATTTTTCCCCTTGAATAATGAAATAGCTTGTGTTGTACGCAACTTGGAGTTTTAACACACCACGAACAATCAAACTAGCCGTTATGAATAGTAATACCCACATTTTGAAATAATATAAATATTATATTTCAAAATTTACTTAATTATTGGATTCTAAATATCAAAATTAGCTTAGGGTGGATTTTTGTTATTTTTTTGAAAACATTCATTTTTTGATGAATAGTGAAAAACATTGAGTTATTATTTAAAACTGACTTTTTTATTTGAGTAATTAGTTGTTTTATTTATATTTATATTAGGTAAAAATAGATTTATAATACCTAAAAATGTTCAATGTAATTCATTGGAGTCATTTTTTAATAATATTATATATATATAATTTTACTAAACTTTCTATGGGCTTTTTCCCACCTTCGTGGCACATTTGCAAATCTACATAGAAGGTAATTTTACCACTTCTGTGAATTGAATTTCAAAAATCCAAGGGACATGGTTTATATAATTATGTAAAATGTGGTTTAATAAGATGAATATAATTTTTTATGAATAGTACCTTTTGACTTTTATTTAACATGGTTAAAATTAAATTGGGTAATTAAATGTAAAATTGATATTATAATTACCCTAACACATCTCCAAATTCTGTTGGATAAGTGTATTTCGACCAAAAAAACCTTAGTAAAGAATATTATCCTTTTGGTCCACTTGGATTAGATTAGGACATTTATTATTATTTTATTTAATGAAGAGATAAAAGTGTTAAATTCAATGTTTTATAACTAAAATATTTTTAATATAGGGTTACACATTAGATAAATTCAATTATAAATACTCATTAGAAAAATAATAAGATTTCCTACATAATATTATTTTATTTATAATAATTATACATTAAATAGGTAAATTTATTTATGACAAAATAATGATGCAGTAACTATATTATTAATGAAAAATTAAAATAATAGATTTTATAAATATCAAAAAAAATGTAAATTGGGACTTTTATGAAATACACGAATTTTATAGGTTAAAATGAGATGTTAGAGTTGATTTAATTAATTTTATTGTAAGTAATAAAGTAGTCATATTATCATAAAAAATCCAAAACTAAATAGTGTCAAAATTAAAATAAATGAGTTTTTAAAGAAATATTATATTATTAAATGATATAATAGTTCTAAAAATCTATGGTGCAGCCAAAGGACTTCTATAATAATACATATGTCATTACGGAACCACTTGGGTTTTTCATGGCATTTTAATGTAAGATTATTAACCATATAATATAAAAATACAAGGAGACATGGTAAATGTAAACATATTTAACTAAGAGTAAAATCGAAAAGATAAGGTTAATATGGTCACATAAACTTGTCTAAAAACTAATTTTTGAGTGTTTTTAGACACATACACACCATAGTATCTAAATAAATCATTTTGGATCCATTATAAACCAAATATTATTGAGTAATAAAATAATATTACAGGCTTTTCCTAAAGTGACCATTACCTATCTTATAAAAGGGTAATGCCCCTTCTCTTAATTTCAAAACTCCAAATCCATTTGGCTAGGCTAAACCCTACTTAAATATCCTCCCAACGACCCTAAATTTTACTTAGAGGCCATAAATTGATAAAAAAATCCATATTATGGAGCCCTTTTGATCAAGTCATAAGAAAACACCCGAAAAGAGGTAATAATTTCACCACCTCTATAAAGTTCTTTTTTTCTTGCACTTCCACTTTCATTGATTTTTCCATACTAAAATAAATAATCTATTATATTATACATACTACAATGTTATTATAAATATGGTACAACCATATTCACTTTTCTATCAATCCTATGAATGAAAAGTCGCAATATATGTCTACTTACGACATATTATCTCCACATTGTGGTGTAGTTTGTTATTGAAACACTTAATTATTTGGATGGGTATAATAATGAGTATAACTGATGAAAATAATAAATATAACATTTTTATGATTTTTTATATATGATATACTATCAAATTACGTAAAATTCAACCATCAATATAATGGCATTGTCGCTCGTGTGTACGTACGGATTACCGTCTCCAGGAATGCGATGAAATTCATTTTCCATCATAACCGTTCCAGAATAAATATCATTTTATGATTAAAAATGATTTTTAAGAGATTATTATCATTGTTTATATTAATTAAATACATCTTATCCATAACATACATGACTTACATAACAAAACATATAAAGGAAAACAGATTATTTGACACCTGAAACAATAATACTACTGAAATATTATTTACAAAGAAATATTAGAAGACCATATATGATATCATATTTTTGTATGAGGTTCTTTTATAATTTAATAACAATTATTTAACTATTATGTAAGAGTTTAAAAAACCATTATCTAAGGAAAAGTACAAGGTAAAGGTTAATTCTACAATCTCTTTATTATCTGAGGTTGTTTATATGTGAGTATCTACCAGGACCTCTTTACCATCCACATCCGTGTTTCACAAAAATGTTTTTCAAATATTTTTACAATTCCAAAGACTAAGGGATAAAGTCATTTATACCATTGTTTTGCTTTTTATAAAATTTTTATAAAGGAATTTTTCCATCGTTTTCCAAACAAGGTCTTTTGCGACCTTTTCGATAAAATTAAAGAAATAATGTTTTTCTAACATATATGGGGAGTGCAGTTATTTTCCATCATTATAACATCTTCGAAACCTCCCTTCCAATATAATAAAAACATTTTCAAAATAAAAGATTTCTTTTATAATTATGTGAATTTTAAATGATTTCAATATATAAAGAGATATTTATCTCAAATTGTTTTGATTTCATCTATGTCAACATCCTTTAATGGATTTTACACTTTTTTGAAGTTGATTTATTATGATACAAACTTCTATGTGGTATTTAAGGTTTCCGGATATGTTTGACTGTGGTTGTGTTATTTTTATACTATTCACAGTTTATGGTCAATCTATTAACATTTCTTTTTCTAGTTTTAATACGAATGTTTATGTTATGTTTCAACCATATCATATGAGGAATCCATTGGACTTAGTATGTGACAGGTGTTGCACACTATAGCTTCTCAATGCATTGGTAGGTCTCATGAGACAATCTTGTGTGTTGGCACAAGGCCTTTCCAAAATATTATTTGTAGTCTTGGCATGAGGGATTGACTATGTGGTTATGAGGTCTGACATTATGAATTCCATCATTATGAAATTGGATATTATATTACAAGTGATTATTCAACAAGAAGAATATCCATGTGAATAAGTAAATGGAATTATTTTATTTATCTTTCCCATATTATGAAAATTTTTATGTTTAAAATTCTTGTGTTTTAATCGTATACATTGCCTTAAAATTTTATGCTTATTTATTAATGTTTTCGCTATATTGTTGTCCTTTCTAAGCATCAGAGCTCACCCCTTTCTATGTTTTATTTTTCTCTGGATGAAAAGAAGTATATTATGAATGACATAAAGAGATAGACTAAGGGATATGGACGTGTTCATGGAGACAACATTGTTATAGATTTTAATTTTATAATGTAATGTACGACTTATGTATGTATTCAGTACTTCCAAGGTTACTAAACTGATCGGACATTTGGGATTTGATAACTTGTGATCATGGCAATGTTCTGTAATAATGCACCGAATCAAGGTAACTAGGGTCAGGGCGTTATAATTGGTATCCAAGGAAGATTAGTACATGCCTTGGAAGCTATATTTAGAAAAACATTGATTAGATAAAATTTCCCTAAGATAGAATTTGAAGATTAGTATAGAAGAACTTCCTAGAATTTTGGTAATGTAAAGATTTTGTGAGTTTTCCCAGAAATACATCACTATCTAGATTTGAGCAGGTAGAGGAAGCTCTGGCACAGATGTCCCTACGAGTAAAAAATCTGACAATGTGTTTTAGGCTTGACATGTGGTATCCTAGTACACGACAACGGGCCTTGCTGCACTCTTGGTTACGACACTCCTGAGCGATATGCTTAGGATAATTCACCTTTTCCTTGCAAAAAATTATGAAGAATTTATGAGTATATACCTCCTCAAAGAAAACATTTTTATTAATATGGATTATACCCCAAAACTATTCAATTTATGTAAAGTAGTTTACATGTTTGGAATTATGTAATGTGATTCATAAACTAATCTAGTGTATACCATTGAATACAAATGGCGCATAGTGGAAGGAATAGAACCTGTATCATTGCGTGTTATCCATGTAAATATTTACCTTTTCCTCAAGATAATTATAGTATAGCTAGTTAGGCAACTGGTGTTGATCAGCTTATCACTATACTCAGATAACTCACTTAGTTTATGAATAAAAAACTCACCCGCATTAAGCACCATGATCCACAATGCGGAGGAACAAAGATAGAACGATTCATGAGGCAAAAACAACCAACGTTCAGTGTGACTAAAAATCTATTTGTAGCTAATAAATGGATATGTTACTTATATAAAATATTTCATGCTTTGGGGAGATTCGAAAGGGAAGAAGTTGTCATGGTAGTTTATCGCCTCATTAGAGATGCAGATCAATGGTGGTCATTAATTAAAAACACAAAGGAATATGATGAAGTATCAAATATGGAATGGATGGAGTTTAATGATATTTTCATAGAAAAATATTTTTCATGTGACCATTGAGTGGATATGGAAGGTAAATTTCAGAGTCTATGAATAAAAGTTGATGAGAATGTCACAAATTATGAGGCTAGCTTTACAGTGAAGGAATGGCATGCAACAAATTATATACGTAACCTAGGGAGTAATATTGATCGATTATTCTATGAGTTTAAACCATTTCACTATCGAGATTTAGTCTCACAATACATCTCATCATACGAAGATATTGTCTCATGTGCTATCAAAATAGAAAAGTAATTCTCTAAGTCTTACGACATTAAAGAAAAGAAAGAGAAGAAGAGATCTACATAACACTATGGAAATTGAAATAAGGGGAAGAAGGGAAAAGTTTAACATCTATCCTATGGTAATGCTTGGAAGAAACAACCTAGTACTAGCATGAAGGTAATGGGAGCCTATTAGAAGTGTGGTGAAAAAATTCCACCAAGCTCGTGATTTCAATAGAAAGAAAGATTCTGTCAATGATGAATGATACAATTTTAGGGAAAATGGGAATTATAGAAATTAATTTCCTAATAGATAAGGAAAATTATATCAAAAAACTCCAAGGGAGAAAGGCCAATCTTATGATATCACTACTATTGAAGTTGATTCTCCGAAAGAAGAGGTGGAAGTAAATTTAATGGTTTCCTAAAATTTAGCCAATGCGTTATTTGATTATGGATCATCGCAATGTTTTATACATTCCCAGTTTAATATGAAAATGAGATATTTAAAATTTGATTTAATAAGGGAGTTGTCAGTTATACTCCTAAGGGAAGTATCATTGCACCAAAGTTTTGTGAATCAGTTCCCATTAAGGCATATAAATGATATTTATCTGCTGATCTCATATTCATTCCCATGATTGAATTTGATATAATCCTTGGTATGGATTGTCTTTTAGACCATGATGTAAAAATTTATTTTAAGAAGAAGAAGGTTGCAATTTTTGATGATGATAAGGAGTACCTTATCATTGGAGCAGAAACACCACCATCTGATTCTTATCTAGATCCCCCCCAGTAGCTCTACAAAATTCAATTATTATGGAGGAAGAGAGTGAAATAACTAGGGGTAATGAATGAATTTTTAAATATAGAATGTACATATTGTTCAAGAATATAGTGATGTGTTTCCATAAAATTTACCTGGTCATCCTCCAGAACAAGAAATTGATTTTTCCATTGATTTAATTCGGGGTTCAAGTCCCATATCGAAGACCCCTTATAGAATGGCTACTATAAAATTAGTGGAACTAAAAATCCACAAGATAAATTGAATAATAAATGGTTTATTTTATATATTGTTTCCCCATGGGGAGCCCTTGTTCATTTTTTTAAGAGGAAAGATGGATCTATGAGGTATTGCATTTACTATAGGGAGATCAATGCACTAAAAATAAAGAAGAAGTATCCCCTACCTTGAATTGATGATTTATTCGATCATCTTCATGGATCTTGATAATTTTCAATTATTAACCTTTGATATGGATATCATCAGTTGTGTGTGAAAAAGGAAGATATTTCAAAGACAACATTTCCTACAAAGTATGCGCATTATGAGTTTACAATAATGCCTTTTGGACTGACAAATGAACCCTCATTTTCATGGATCAAATGAACACTATTTTCAGTGAATATCATGATGAATTCGTAGAGGTATTTATTGATGATATCTTAGTATACTCCAAAAGTTACGAAGATCATCAAAATCACTTGTACACTATTCTAAAGACTCTTGAGAGAAATGAATTATATAGTAAGTTCAGAATGTGTGAATTCTGCCTTCATGAGATTTTATTTCTTGGATATATTCTCTCAAAGGATGGAATCCATATTGATCTATCAAATATCTAGTAAATCCAAGAATTTCCAACACTGATGTGTATAACGTAGGTACACAATTTTATTGGTTTAGTAGGTTATTATCGGTATTTCACCCATAATTTTTCCCGATTGGCTAACCCATTAACTAAGATAACACGTAAAGGGGTAAAATTTTTTTGGGAAAAAGATTGTGAAAATTGTTGTGATGAACTGAAGATAAGATTAGTCAATGCTCCTATATTGACTGTACCATCAGGGAATGATGGGTTAGTTAGTAATAGTGATGCTTCAAATAAAGTACTTGGTTGTGTCCTTATGTAGAATGATTGAGTTATTTCCTATGCATCATGGCAGCTAAACATTCCTGACAAAAATAATCCCACTCATGATCTTGAGCTAGATGATGTAATCTTTACATTTTAAATATAAAGACACTAACTCTATAATGAAAAAATTGAGATTTATACTCATCACAAGAGTTTAAATTATATTTTTTCACAAAATTAACACAACATGAGGGAAATGTGATGGCTTAAACAACTCAAGGATTATGATTCCATTATACACTACAACTCGGGGAAGGGAAAAAGTGGAAGATGCTTTGAGAAAAATGGATCGTGGAGTTTTGAACAAGATATGAGTTGAAAGGGATCCTATTTTCACGGATATAGTAAAAATGGATATAGGAATGACAATGGAAGGTGAAAAATAAATATAATTTAAAATGGTTTCCAAACCATAATTACTAGAAAGGTTACTGAGTTCTCAGACGGATGATGAGGAGTATCAAAAAACGGTTAAAGCCGTGAATGATGGGAGATTGAGTGACTTGGTATATAAAGATGGAATTTTGAAATTTGGGAAGAGACATTGTGTTCCCGATATACGTGATCTAAAATGGGAATTGTTGGATGATACTCATAGATCCAATTTCTCGATACACCTTGGTAGCACTAAGATGTATAGAAATTTCAAGGAACATTTTTGGTGGGATAACATAAAGAGGGGGATTGTTGATTATGTCTCAATATGGATGGTTTGTTAACATGTAAAGGCTGGAAGACAACATCGTAGAGGTGTCATACAACCTCTTCACATACCTAAGTGGAAATGGTTTGATATTACGATCAACATTGTCATGGGTCTACCAAATACTCCTAAAGGAATGATGCAATATGGGTCATTATTGATGGTTTTACAAAGTCAACATATTTTTTTTTTCTAGAAGTGAATATTTACCACAAGAAAATTTAGCAATACTATATATTAATGAAGTTGTAAGACTTAATGGTGTACCCCTATCTATTTTTATTTATCATGATCCCCATTTTACATCAAGATTATAGAAATCCTTCAGATGGCCCTAGATACTAAACTTCATTTGAGCACTACCTACCACCCTCAAACTGATGGGAAATTAGGACATGCTATTAAAAACTCATAAGACATGTTGATATCTTGCTCACATTACTTTCAAGGTATGTGGGATCAACATTTACCTCTGGAAGAATTATCCAATATCAATAGCTTTCATTCAAGTATTCATATAACCCCATATGAAGCATTATATGGAAAGAGATTCCTCACAACAACTTGTTGGGATGATGTTGGTGAAAGAAAAATCATAGGCCCAGAACATGTTGAATAAACAAGGGAAAATGTTAAGGTTATCCGAACCCACCTCAATGTAGCTCAAAGTAGGAAAAAGAGCTATGCTGATAACAGAAAGAAGTATTTCGAACTTCAAGAAGGTGATCATGTTTTCATGAATGTATCTCAATGGAATGGTGTTATATGATTCATTAATAAGGGAAAATTATGTCCTAGGTATATCAAATCATTCTAAAATACAGAAAAAATTGGAGTTGTAGCATATCGTTTGGCAATGCCGCCAATTCTCTGTAAAGATCACGATGTGTTCCACGTATCACTATTGAGAAGTTACATGCCTGGCCCAATGCATGCACTCACCTATGAGGAAATTGAACTAAAACCGGATATGTCATATTGTGAAGAGCCTATTAGGGTTCTTGATACCAGATAACAAGTTTTGAGAAACAAGACGACTCATCTGGTGGAAGTTCTATGGGGAAACCATAAGATAGAAGAAGCAACGTGGGGACCTGAGAAACATATGATTATGAACCACCCAACTCCTTTTATATAGAATTATTCTAGAAATTTCAAGGATGAAATTATTTAAAGGATGGGAGATTGTAACACCTCAAACTTTCAGGGTACAATTCCAATTGAATAATGCAATAACTTGAGTTGTACGCAACATGAAGATTTAACACACCACGACCAATCAAACTATCTGTTATGAATAGTAATACCAACATTTTTATATTTTATAAATTTTATTTTTCAAAATGGAATTAATATTTTAATTTATAATATCAAAATTAGCTTAGGTCGAATTTTTAGTAATTTTATAAAAACATTCAGTTTTTGATGAATAGTGAAAAACATTACGTTATTGTTCAAAACTGAATTTTTTTTCAATAATTAGTTAGTTTATTTAAGTTTAAATTAAGTAAAAATTAATAAATAATACATATATATGTTCAAATTAATTAATTGGAGTAATTTTATAATAATATTATATATATAATTTTATTGAACTTTTTACCGTATTTTTCCCACCTTATAGGTGCATTGACAAATTTGCATAAGACGTAATTTTACTGCTTCTGTGAATTGAATTTAAAAAACTTTCTAGACACTATAAACATCAATAATTAAAATTTGGTTCAATAAGATAATGATCATTTTTGGTGAATAATAACTTTATACTTTTATTTACCACGGTCAAAAGTAAATAGGGTAATTAAAGGTAAAAATGATATTATAATTACCCTAACACATGTATTAATTCTATTTTATAAGTGTATTTCGACCAAAAACAACCTTAGGAATAATATATGATCCTTTTGGTCTTCTTGGGTAAGATTAGGATATTTATTATTATTTTATTTAAATATGAGTTAAAAGTGTTAAATTAAAAGTTTCACAACTAAAACATTTTTAATATTGGGTTACAGATACTATAAATTGGACTATAATTATTAATTACAAATATAATAAATTTTCCAACATAATGGTATTTTATTTATAATTTTTAGATATTTAAAATTTTAATTTATTTAGGACACAACAATGATCCTGTAATTATGTTGTTATTGAATTATTAAAATAATTGATATTATAAATATCCAAATAAATGTAAATTGAAACTTTTTATGTATTCCAAGACTTTCATAAGTTAATACGATAGATTAGGGTTTATTAAATTAATTTTTTACAAAATAATCGAGTTTTTAGGACATTATCAAAAATCAGATACTAAATAGTGTCAAAATTGTCATAAATGAGTTTTTAAAATAAATATTATATTATTAAATGATATAATAGTCCTAAAAATATTCGGATTGGAAAAAGGACATATATAATAATATAAATGTCGTTAATGAACAACTTGAGGATCTTTTGGCATTTTATAATAAGTTTATTAACAATAAAATATAAAAATACAAGGAGACACGGTAAGTGTTAAACTATTTAAACAAGAGATATATCTAAAAGATATGGTTAATATGGTAACCAAAACCTATCTAAAACGTATTGGTTGAGAGGGTTTCGACCCATCCCCACCTTATCATTGAAATAAATTATTTTTGAGAAATTATAAACTGAATATGATTGTATAATAAAATTATATTTCAACCATTCCAAAAGTGATAGTCACCTCTCTTATAAAATGGTACTTTTCCTTCCCTTAATTTCACACCTCCAAAGACATTTGTCTCGGCCAGACCCTACATAAATTTCCTCCCAAATACCCTCACATAGACATAGAGGCCTTACATTGATCATAAATACAACCTATAGAGGCCTTTTGATCAACTCAAATGGAAACACCTGAAGAAGAGGTAATAATTTCACCACCTCTTTCAAATTTCTTTTCTTCTTTCCACTTCCTATTTATTTGTTGATTCCATACAAAAAAAATAGATACAATAAATTAGAAAAGATATGAAGTTATTAAAAATATGTTATAACAATATTAATTATTCTACACATCCTATGAATGACAAGTCACCAAATTTTCGTATGTATAGCTTACCATATCCCACTCATGGTGTAGTTTATTATTCAAACACTTCATTTTATGGATGGGTATAACAATGAGTATAACTGATTTCAATACTAAATATATAATTTTAATTATTTTTTATATATGATATACCATCCAATTACATACTATCCCACCATCAACAGAATGGTATTGTCGCTCGTGCGTACGTACAGATTACCGTCTTCACGAATGCGATGAAATTCATTCCCCATCATAACCATTCACGAATAAATAACATTTTATTATAAAAATAATAATTTTTAAGAACGTAATAGTATTTGGAATATGAATCATATACATAATATCCATAACATATATGACTTACATAACAAAACATATAATGGAAAACGAATCAACTATTACCCGAAACGATGATACTACTGAAATATTATTGACAATGCAATATTAGAAGATCATATATGATATAATATTTATGTATGTGGTTCTTGTATAATTTAATAAAAATTATTTAAATATTATAAACGATTTAAATATACCCTCAACCAAGGAAAATTAAAAGGTATGGGTTAATTCTTCTATCTCTTCATTATCCGAGGTTGTATTTATGTGGGTATCTATTGTGACAAATTTATCATCGATATCCTTGTTTCATAAAAATATTTTTGATATATTTTTTAATATTTCCATTACTATTTTTTAAAATCATTTATAAACTTATGTTACATTTTATAAAATGTTTATAAAGGAATATTTCTGTTGTTTTCCAAATAAGGCCCTTTAAGACATTTTCGACAAAATTAAGGAAAGAATGTTTATTTAACATAAATGGAGAGTGCAACTATTTTCCATCATTATAACAGTGTCGAAGATTACGTTACAAGATTATAAGAACATTTTCAAAAGAAAAGATTTATTTTATAATTATGTGACTTTTAAATGATTTCAAAATATAAAGAGATATTTCACTCAAATAGTATTGATTTCATCGATGTCAACATCCATTAAAGGATTTTACAATTGTTTGAAGTTGATTTATTATGGCACAATATTCCATATTGTATTTAAGGTTTTGGGATATGTTTAACTGTGGATGTGTTATTTTGATACCATTCATGGTTTATGGTTAAAGTATTAACATTTCATATTCTAGTTTTAATATGAATGTTTATGTTATGTTTCAAATTTTTCATATGAGGAATGAATTGGACTTATCAAGTGATGGGTGTATCCTGATATAGCTCCTCGATACATCAGTATGTCTCATGAGACAAACCAGTTTCTTGGCACAAGGCCTTCCAAAAATCTAATTTGTAATATTGAAACGAGGCCTTGACTATATTGTTATGAAGTCTGATATAATGCATTCCATCATTATGAAATTGGATATTGATATTACATGTGATTATTTGAATCATAGAATATCCATATGAACAATTAAATGGAATTATTTGATTTTTATTTTCCATAATGTGCTGAAGTTTAAGTATTAATGTCCTGTGTTTTATTCTTATACATTTCCATAAAAGTTTATGCTTATTTATGAATGTTTCTGCTATATTGTTTTCCTTACTGGGCACATGGGCACTCCCCTTTCTATGTTTCATTTTTCCCAGGATGTGAAGAGTATATTATGACTAAAATGCAAAATAGTAAAATGGATATGAATATTTTCAAGGATTCAATGTTGTTGTTGTTTTTAAATTTCTAATGTTATGTAAAACTTATGTATGTATCTAGTACTTCCAATGATACTAAACTGATTAGTATTTCGGGATTTTATCCCTTGTGATCGTGACATTGATAGGTAATAATGCACTAACATTATATAACTAGGGTCGGGGCATTACAATGCATGAGCATCTCATGTGTGAATTTCATTCCTCAATGTGGGTGCTACATCTAGGTTTGACTGATATGTACTACAAATTATAATGATGGTTTTGGTGTCCGAAATGAAAATGGAGATAGTAGGGTTCATGGCATGATGTTACACATATGAATAAGTAAAGTCCAAGAATCATTGACCTTGTGGTTTACTACAGTATTTTCCCATCCTAAAATAGAAGTGGGATGAGGTTACCATGAAATTTATGGTGGGTATCCCAATGATGCATCAATAGAGTGAATATATTTTGGTGGTTGTGGACTGACATATGAAGGTATGAAATTTCATTCCTATATGTGAGGATTAGTTGGGAGATATGTTTGTTCAAGAGATATTATGTCAAAATGGACTGCCAAAAAATATTTTTTAGATCATAAGTCGCGCTTCATTCCATGTTTCTATCATGGATTTAAAAATGCACTCAATAAACGATATTAATTGAGTTAATTCCACCCATTGATAGATGGGAAATCATAATGTACCATACATCTCCATGGGTCTATGATATGAGCATGTTTTCTATACTTTTGTTGGTTTGGGGAGAGAAAACTAGATTAGCTGGACTTCACCAATAATAATAGTTATTAGTAAAATATTTCTATATCACCAAATGTGGTTATTTATGGTATTACATGAATATAACCTCTATGATGGATAAAGGATGATGAGTCAGAACTATTGGGTCTGAGTCTCACGCAAGAGACCTTATACCAGTTTCAGTTTATTTGGAAACATATGGATACTACCAAGAGTATAAATAATTTTTATGATGATAAAATTAGATGATTCATAAATTTTATAGAGGTTTGTCATGAATTCCTTTATTTTTTCTCATAGATTGGGTTTCCAAAAGACACAAATATAAGGAAATTTTCCCCACAAGATTGTTAGACCATTTCAGGTTGTGGAGAGAATTTGGCCAAGGGAATACTGATTGGCTCTTCTATTGAGGTACAGTGAAATTCAAAATGTTTTCTATGTGTCACAATGTCAATGGAATCACACTGACCATTATTAGTTGATCTTTATGGATGATGTTGAGCTTGAGACCGATGCGTCTGTTGAGGGGCATCTGATATGTTTTTTGGATCGTAGTGAAGAACTACTATGGGTAAAGTTCGTGTTGATAGTTTTTGTATTGTGGAAATATGGTCATGTCCAATAGGAAATATGGGAGTATTGAGATAATCTGTGGACATATTTTCCGGCTCTTTTTTTTTAGAATTATAGAGATTCTTAGGGGTACATCTCAAGAATGAGCTGTTATAAGATGAGAAGAATTTAAGATCCCAAAATTTTCAATATATGTATCGAGCTTCGTTTCAGGCACTATTTTTACTTTATTGAGTAAAATTTGATTTGGTTTTAGATCATATGTTCTTGGATGAAAATTAGATGTTTTTTAAAATAATTAGGTAGTGAATAGTTGGTACACATTTTTCCCAAACTATGAGCCCTACCCCGTCAAACCAAGAAACCCTAGATAGAGAGGGATTACACAATTAGTGCATGGTTAGAAAAAACTTGCACTGTATTA
The DNA here is from genome assembly GCA_963277665.1 of Viscum album. Taxonomy (NCBI): domain Eukaryota; kingdom Viridiplantae; phylum Streptophyta; class Magnoliopsida; order Santalales; family Viscaceae; genus Viscum; species Viscum album. The sequence continues at coordinate 1,074,035,380 of OY728164.1, forward strand.
GAAGTAATTGTGATAACTCCCTATAAGATGCACACAGTTCAGGTGCATGGTTAATAAAACCCTTCACCCCTTCCTATGAACGTTAGCGTGCAGTTTTAGTACATTTAAAAAATGGTTTTTAAAATCCCAAACCCTTAAGATTTACCATATTTTGACCTAACTGAAATGTAATAAGTTTAACTCATTTGGGGGTTTATGGATATATTACAAGACCTTACAACCTCCATTCATCATGAATTGATGTAAAAATTTAATACCAAAACCTCTCCCAGTTTTGGATCTAAATCGCGATTTTTGTGGTGCAATTGAATATTCCACTTTAATTTGGATATTTCTGTTTGTGAGAATCATCAATGATCTTGAGGTGGGTGGTATATAATTAAAATACAAATGTATTTATATTCATTAATTGAATGTATCTGTAGAATTTATACAGAACATTTAGAAATTGAAATTCATAATTTTAATTAATTGAGGTGGTTAATTTGTTAATTAAGTGACCAAGTAATTTATTAATTAAGGGTGTCATGGAATTGGAAAATTATTGGATTGTGAAATTATTTAATTTATGTGGATTAATAAACTGGTGATTTAAATAATTGGATATTGGGATTTAGTTATTTGATTAATTAATTGGTCAATTAAATAATGGTATTTAGGGATTATGAAATTGGATTAATTTACTGGTGAATTATTTGATGGGATATTTGGATTGTAGAATTGGATTATTTAATTTATGAATTAATTAAGGGGATATTGGGATTGTGGTATTGGATTAAATAATTTTTTAATTTTTCAATGGTTTATACGATTAAATGTTGATAAATTGATTAATGGTGTTATGTTCATATAATTCTATTTGATTAAATTAAAGAACTGTGTATCTTGTGATAATTGTAATGATATTCCTTGATGTGAATTGTTGATAAAAATGGTTGATTTTGATTAACCATTAATAACTTCATACATGTGATATATGTGTGATATATAATATATTTGTGTGTGGGACATGTATTACTTATTCAAATGTCCATAGTGATAAATGAGTGTGGGATAGAGACTAATAATCTAAATACCAAAATGTCAAAGACAAGGTTTGGGACATAGAAAGATGCTCAAAATACACATATTAGATTATTACTATGGGATAGGGATTGAGAGTCAAAATAAAAATATGATTAATATGTTATGGGATATGGAGTGAGGTTCCAAATAACTACTGGGTATTAGACACGATGATCTACACCCATGAGTTGGAATTGGAATATGGTTACAATTGGCCATGATATGATTAGAATTAAATGATAAATGATTATCATGTTATTGTGATGTGGTTTAGACTATCGTTTGGTCCAAATCGAGTATTGAGGGATTGAGATCCCTCAAACGCCAGTTTTTATCTAGTTAATTTAAATAATAATAAACGTGAAAAATGTTTAATTATGAATTATACATTACTATTTATATAACTATATATACTTATATTAACTAGATATTGTTTTTAAAGCCTTTGGTGGAGGCCTACTAAGTTTTACTCACACCCTACCTAGGATGCCTAATCAGAACCCAAATATATTTCATGGTTGCGTGATAGGATGAGGCTAAAATCCATATGTTATATGGATGAGTCAGGATGAAGCATGTGTGAGGTAACTAGAAATTATTCGTGACTCTTTTGGTTGTGTTTAGTGTTTTTGGGGTTTTCCTACTAAAACATGACACTTATTTAACATGAAAAATATACTATTTAGTTTTGGATATTTCGTTTCCTATTTGTTCATAATATGATACTAGTTTGGTATTTTGATTGGTTGTATCTTTGGGCTGTTTTTTTCGTTACATCCACTATTATGATGAATAGATAGAGAGGGTATAGTCTCCCCGTGATCAAAATTATACCCCCATTTTTAGTCTGTATTCTCTATTGTACGGGGATACATGCTTATGGTCATGTGACCGATCGACATGGGCAATGGTGTGTGGCACACAGTTCAAGATGATACAAGTACAGTGTCGTATTGGAATGAAGTTGAAGAACCGACATTTGGACCGTGGTATGGAATATATTAACCAATGCATCATTTGTTATAAAAAGTGGTTGGGATAATGTCTAAAGACAATCCTCCATGTAAAATATAGTAGAATTTTGTCAATCAAATGAGAAACAAAATGTTGTTAAATATGGTACAATTGATGGAGAGTTATAGAAGTGCACTATTATAATTTATGAGATTTAAATTACATTTTGAAATGCACATAGTAAACCACATACCAAATAAAGAGAAAATTTGGATACCATTAATGTTATGGTATGGAATATAATTTATCATGATACATATATATGTTTGGAAATGTGAGGAATATGTTAAGTATACATATTGAAAAATTGTACATCTTGAGGAACTATGTATATATTTATATAATTTCCCATATACAAAAAGAGATATTATCTATACTATTACTAAATAAAAATATAATTATATAAAGACATATCCTGGTTCTAGAAAAGGCGGTTATATTAACTTTCTATAGTGGGATAATGATCATGTTTGATGAAGTTGAGGCATAAGATACACATGAGTTGGCATATGAAATAGTTCAACAATACCATGTGGAATAAATTGTTCCAGAGAAAAAAGTATTATATAAGAGAACCATATTGTTATATAGCCTAAGAAATATTGTTTTCCTATCACTAAGGAGGAATATATTTTGTTAGATGAATGCTATGAACCTATATCCTCCGATGAATTAGTAAAATGTCATGAAGTTTCAAAGTGGAATGAAACCATACATTTGAAAATGGATTCTATGTACATGTACCAAGGATGGGTTTAGGTAGATCCTTTAGTTTATGTAAATCAATTTAGGTTCAAGTGTGTCTTGAACAATAAATTCTAAATGGATTTTTAATTTTGTAACTATATTGAAAAAATGGTTTTGAATTTTATAGGAAATATATTGGAATATTTTATTAAAAAACATTTAACTAGTCACAAAGATAAAATCTATTTCATCTCTACCTTCCATAGCTGATTAAAAAAATATGAGATTTAATAAATGGATTTTATGTTGAATTATTATATTACAATATTTATTAAAAATGATTATATGTTGTACCCAAATGTTTTGTGACACAAAACAAAGACAATATGTCATGTAAGTTACCAAGGTCCAGTTTTAGAATAATAAAAGAACCATGAACATGAAATTTTTTTTATGACTCCATTAGATAATATATCTTCATAATGATTGAATGTGATCCTTTTATATATAATAGTTTTAGTGGGAGTGTAATAATTCTCCTTGGGAATAAATTTCTGACAAAAAATTCCAACATCCAACCTACATATCATACCTCCCATCGTTAATCATTGATTATAAAAAAGAACATACACAACACAACCAATATCTTCCCAATGATATATAGAACATATATATACATATGAAAAGGATCCATTTACATTTTTAACCAAAACCAAAAAATGAAAAATATGTGAAAACAAATAACTGAAGGAACACTACCCTCATTAAGGCATGAGGACCAACTCCCACCATATTAACATAACCAACACCTACTAGAAAACCACACTATCAAGAGTACTTGTTTCAACTCCCATAGTATTCCTTACCATTATCTACCTAATAAATCATGAAGTATACATATAACTAAAGGGTATATGTAGTTATTGAGCTCACATTACTAGTATGATCTCACTATATGATGCACAAATATCCATTGTAATATTACTAAAAATATTGTTTTAATGGAAAGTAAAACATTTAGTTTTTGAAAACAAGATTAATTTTTTAATGAATGATTTAATTGTAAAATAAAAGATGAATTTATGTAAATATAGAATAAAAACCATGGGAAAACCATAAAGAATCTAGATCACAAAGGTTATAGGATCCATGTAACCTAAGGGGTACATGGACAAAATTATAAGGTGTACTGAAAACATCATTTACATTTTTTTTAATATTATAGTGTCATCCTGATAAGATGACTCGGACACACCCTACCATATCCCCCAGAATACCTGTTAGTATCCCACCTGTTAAGATACCCAGGTTTTCCATGTTCTCTATTCCATTTTCAAAAACACTATAAAATATTTCAATCCATCCACAACATAATAAAAAATAATTCTATGTAATATATAATTTCAAACCATCTCCAAAGTGATGATTGTTTTAAAGAGCTTTCAACTCACAAATAAACCCTTGAAACTAATCATTTACACGTAGAAACATATTTTAAAAACATTTAGAAATAAGAGAAACCAAATTCAACTCATCCAATAATAGAAAAACTTGTAACCACCAACCTATTACATCAAGAAAACCACCAGCTAGGTGAGAAACACAATCCAAAACGAGAAGAGATCTTATAAAAGTAATAACACACTACTATATTTTATATTTGATCCAAAACAATTTAACCTCTTAATGTAAAAGGTAAAAACAACCAATTAAGATTAGGAAAATAAAAAAAAGGTAATAAGAGGAAAATTAATAAGGAAACGAGGGACATACTTGAGTTTTCATGGATGATAAAAAATTAAATCCTCCAAAAATTGTATCCCAAAGGGAGAGGGTAAGAGGGGTGATGTCCCTGGGTTTGGGGGAACCTGAAAGGGGGAAAATGTGAGAGGTTAATGTTAAATATAGTGAGGGTAAAAATTATAAATTTAGAGTTTTTATAGTCATAGACATGCCACCATTTGTTTAAACACATTCTGATAGATCATCTACCAGCCGTACAGGGGCCTCTATCCAATCAAGGGAGAGGCTTCAAAAAAATTTAGAAGATGGTGTACAATTTTAATCCAAGACATTAAATCTTGATAGAACTACTATCTAGGTTTCATGATATTCCAAGAGAAATAACACAATTTTTACTTTCCATGTGCCAACCATATGCCTCCCTCAATCTAGGAAAAAAAGATAATTTTTTCTTGTAAACACCCAAAAAGCTACATAACCAAAGAGATACCAAAAGTAAATGAAAAATAACTAAATAAAACATAAAGGGTGTGATAATTACCCTCACAATGAAAAACGACTTCGCTTATAAATTCATATTGAGATCTGATGATACCAAAAGTGAGGGTGTTATTTTCATGTTTATAGAAAACAAGAACTAATATAATTTTTTCCCCAAAATCACTCTTTTTAAGGAATCTAAAATCAAAAAGTGCTACTTGATCATAGCCAGATCAAGAACCAAATGAAGCATTCCCTAGATTAGAATATGTGAAGGGTCCAGATTATACTATTTTAACTTCATGACATGGAATACATAATGAATCAGTGTCAAATGTGGGAGAGATCCAAAAAGTATAATACATTATATATTCTTTGTACTATCTGAAAAGTTATTACCTACCTAGATATAGGCCTTTCCATATTACTCAGTTGATGATCAACCAAACAAGGTGTTATGATCAGAAACACCTTTTCACCAAATGAGAACACTAAGTCATAACATCATTGATCAACATATAAATTATAAATAAAATGAGATGTTAAAAACCATTTTTTGACCATCTGGATCATAGTGGTGGTTTCATTTTAAATTATTGGTCCCATTACAGATGTCTCTGATACTTTAAACCTGTATAGATAAGGATAATATTTTCAACTATACCACTCTTCAGAAGGATCGATCATGATTAAGGATGTGTGAATATTATTATAGGAAAATCCCCCAATTGATGATATTTATCCAATGAGCCTTCAAATTTCATGATGCAGGAACATACCATAATTTCAATATTCAGGTTGTCTCATTCTGACTGAAAATAAATTTAATGATTATTGGCTATGATTTATTTTACTGGTGGACTCATTATCCACTATAGACATTCCCAAAAAATGAGAGATAAAATTCTGGTATATTTTTTAAACAACAGTAAATGAAACACCATGAAACCTCAAAATATATTGAACATTAAATCTTTCGAAATACACCACTTTGGTGAAGTACTTATTTGGGATGAAATTTGAATTCTTGGTAATATGATCATCAACCACCAAAATCAAACTCCTTCTTCACGGAGTACAGGGTAACCTTATGATAAAATCTCTGAAAACCTCATCTTACTTCTAGATAATAAGTGGAAGAATCCTCACTAAGCATAATGTTCTCTATTTCTCAACATTGACTTGTGGAAAAAAATAACACTGGGATGCAACATCAACTATAGATTATCTCATTCCCAACCACCAGAACCAACATCACACATCATAAAACATAATGGTGGATCTAGGATGGACATCCCACTAAGACTGATGAAATTTTAGTATCACCACCTTCCCTATATATTATGTCAAGACTATATAACCCTTCAAAAAAACCCCTCAGTTGACAATGACCAACCACTATACTCTTCATGAGAATTTATAACTTGAAAAAATATGTTTCCAACTCATACTTAGACTTATCAGCCAAAATAATATCCAATAGACAATTAATGAACTAGAAAATATCAAAAAACATACCAACACTCTATTCTATATCCTCCTTGTGAATCCGATCCAAAATCCACATTGGAATTCATGTATCACTCGTTTCCTTCAGAGCTTGAGTTGGAAAATTCATTCTTAAACTGTAAACAACTATGCTTCAGTTACATGATGTGTATATGATGTCAATGTTCAACCCATAAAGAATCTTTTTCAACTATTTCTTCCTCATGTTTGGATATATCTACGAAAATATGTATACCATACATTTTTTTATGAAAAGAATGTAAAATTACCCATAAAGAGGTAGTGACACTAGCATTCATGGTCATGAATTACTATCACAAATTCAAGATTATGTGATGGTTAACTCTTCTTGGGGTTTGAATATGATGATATCCATAAAACACCACTTGATCACCATGTATAATAATGCATCCTAGAGCTAAACATGAATCATATCCATATTCAATATAACCCTAACAAACCTCAGCTAAAATTAGGATAGGGGTAGTGGTTAATAATATCTTAATCTCATTGGATGATTCAAACCATTTTTTGTGCCACAAGAACATCACACCGTTCTAGGAGAGTACCGTCATTGATGATGAATGATGCGATAATTCACCGGTGAACCACTTGAAATTCCCTCCCATGCCTAGAAAATTGATGATGTAGAAATCATTCCTTGGCCTCTACCATTAATCATTTTCTTTCATTTCTATAGATCAACTAAAACTCCACGTTCTGAGATGACATTCCCTAGATACATAACATCTCTTATTTCGAAACACCAATTCAAAAACATAGTATAAATGTTGTGATCCCCCAATGTTCCAAGAATAAATATCCAATACAACCCAAGCTCGTAGTATAAAGGTGGTGATCCCCCAATCACTCATCATTGTATCTAATTGTTTCATTTATGTGATTCCTAATTTAGTCAATTTAATAAAAAATATGTTCTTATTCTACCAAGTGATGGACATCCAACGCAATAGAGGATCATTAATAAATTTTTTTGAAGATTTTTTTTAAGTCCTAATAAACAGTATGAGACCATAGAAAGATGATGAAAGATATTTAAAAGGCACGAAAGGAAGTCAAATGGTGATACTGAATCTCTCTAGAGAGCATGTCGTATCATATTTCTTGGGAGATCCATGAACTAATGGTGGTGTGGACAATAGAAACATATCCTCTAGGAGTCTTGGAGAAAACTAGTAGGAGAGTACTGACCTACCAATGAATGGTAGAAATTCCATCTAATATATAAAAGCTCACAAGCTAGATTTTAGGATTTATGGGTTATCCATTTAGGCCATGAATGTTAGTTCAAAACTCAATTTACTATATACCTCACCACTATTAATGTGTTTTTGACCAGTATAAATGAACTAAATTTATTCTAAAATGATCGAGGATATATTGGAGGCTATAAATAGGGGTATTTTCTAGTACGGAAGATAGAATTCATTACAATTTTTATCTTTGGTAGAATTGAAAATCCTTAATGAGAGATTTCTATCAATTATCCTCTATAATAAAAATCATATCAAGATACCATCATATTTTTTCAATCTCTAATTGCTACTGTATATAGTTATCTTGGTATTCGTTAATGTTATATCATTTTGGAGATTGAAAACAAAATAATTAAAAGATTATTTCTATGAAAATATATGTTCTCATTACCTAACTAATATATTTCTTTTATTTCTTTTTTATATCAAATAAAGGGAGGATTTATTCATTTATACCATGATAAAAAAATAAAGTGATGAATTTTTTCCTTCTTTATTAATCAAAAATCAATGGAGAATGAGGTTTCATGATCTATGTTTAAATAAATGGAATATATAAAACATTTAATTCAAAGAGGATGTTACATATGGTATCACACAAATCAATGTCTAAATTCATTTATCAAATGGTGTTTTCTCTATATTTCAATTTACACAGTTCATCATCTATTCTCAATAATCTAAATTGTATAAATTTTATTTGTTGGGTTTTAATTACACATACCCATTTCACTAAATATGGTTTTAAATTTATAATATAGATCAAATTTCCCTATTTATCTATTCATATTATCAAAATAATTGTGTTTTTAATATTACCTTTCATTTAATATTTCTATTTTTAAAGGGATATTCACCCCTCTTTTCGTCTACATTGACCAAAAATTGATATAAAGGGGAAATATGTCTTTTTCATAAATATAATTATTTTCAAAAACATGTTTTAGTTTTCTAAATATTAATAAATTAAAATTATTGATAATAATATGGTATGTACCTATTTTACTCACCCACATTTGGTTGATAGAACGAAATACACTTACTGGAAAACTTCCATATCAATTTTCCTAAATATCATAGGATATCTAGTTTTATTGTGGATATGATTTTATATACTCCTACACTATAATTAGAATGTAAATGGATTCCCAAAGATATATCTTCTTTAAAATTATATTTATAATCCATGAAAAATTTCCATTAAGAGCCCCACTAAACTAGATTTAATCAAATATCTACTTGGAAAACAACCCATGAAATTTAGAAATTTTTATAAATTACACATGTAGTTATGAAAAAGTTCAAATATAATATGATTTATTTTTAAAGATAATAAAATGAAAATTATAGTATTAATGAAAATAAAACCACTTTGAGTATTTTTTACTCGAATAATGGCCATTTATAGTGGTCATGTGTCTCTTAGTGGTGATTTGACTATATAGACATTATAGAAGACAATTTTCTTGATTTTATCATGATATGTGGTGTAAAATATTATGGGTATACCATAGGTGAATAATATAAAAATATTTCACTTCAATAACTAATTGAATCACTCATGATGTACAAAATCATGATGGATCATCAATCTAATAAATAAGAAAAATAAGGAAATGGGGATAAGTAATAAAAAATTTCATATAATTATATTGATGATTAATATTCATTCAATAAGTAATGAAAGATACAACTCTTGACCATAAGAATGATTTTAAAATAATAATAATAATAAATGATCAAAAAATTACAAAAATTTATATCAAATTAAATCACCAAATGTGACATATTTTGAATGCTACAAGTATGTACATATTAGATTGTAAATACATATCTACAAATAGAATATGAAAAACAGAAGACAAGGTAATAATGAACATAACTAATAGTATTGTATTTCTAGTTAAGACTCCATGGACCCAACAATCCTCATGAGTCTCATCTCCCCAATTCATCATGGTTTATATTTTTGTAGGTGATGAGATTAATTTTGATATTTCTCATTCCCATTAACATTATTATTCATCGAATTATTCTTCCTCTTCTAGTAAAAGAAGTACTTGAAAATTTATGATGAACTCCTATCAAAATACAAAGTTATAAAAACAAAAATTAAATAAGTTATTAATAAAAAATAAAATTTTATCTAGAAATTATTTTCTTTCTACAGTAAAAAAAATTTCTATTGAAAATAAAAAATACTTTGAAAATTTATCATTCAAAATCATGGAGCATAAAACTTTCCTCACACATATAACCCTTAGTGATCAATATCATAAAATTATTTTGGGTTCTTGATATCTTGTTAAAAATTGGAATTGTTTTTGGTTTTCAAATAATTAAAGTATTTTTTTAAAAAAATATTTTTAAAAGGGAAATTGAAAAATAATCATTGTAATTATTTTTTCTAAACAAGGAATTTAGTTTATAAATATGATTGAAAGAATGGTATATATAGGTGAACTAAATATACTCATATTTTACCTCATGTAACACATATAAATTCCCATATGTTTTGGGTTATTAAATATTTATTAGATAATCTTAGTTAAAAAAAATATTTTTTTGGGATCAGAATATTTATTAGAAAATATGGCCAAACTGAAAGCAATAATTTTACATAAATAAACTTTAATTTTATATTTTTTAGACATGTTCCTCTATAAAAATTTTATCAAGAAAATTGTGGTACAATCAATCATTAATTTTGTTCCATATTTTAACTATTTCTTTATCTAAATATATGATATATATATATAATGCACCATTTGCGGGTGATCATCACTTATTTCTATTTAATATGTTCATATCATTGGGGAAAATATATTTATTGTTTGAAATTTTATTTTTTCATCTTGAAACACAATATAATATATATCATGTCCCTCATCTTATCTATTTATTATAATTTATAAAATAAGAGATGTTTTTTATATTAGTATAATAAATGTTTTTTCCTTTTCTTTAATCATTTTATTCAACTTAATTTCAAAATAATTTATTTTCTTTTCAATTTTCTTTTTTATCATACTATTTATTATTATTAATATTTTAAAATTTCTTTTTCTTATTTTTTCCAAATTATAATTCAAAATAAATAAATATTTTTGAAATATTTTGAATAAAGATAATTGTTTTCTAATTAATTTTTTTTAATCACATTAAAATGTTTTTTTGACATTTATTATTATTTTAGATAATGTTATCTTTGTTGTTTTATCAGTAATATATCTCATGAACTTTACATATCTCTTTCATATGTATTATCTATGTTATAAATTCTATTTTACATAATATTGAATTTTATTATTATAATATTCAACATGAGGAAAAAATTATTTCATGTCTCTATAATTTTTAAAAATAAGGAAATTATCCTGTTTTATATAAATATATTCTATCTTCACATTATTATTATCAATTTTTTAGTCACAAAAGGGGATAAAATTTTACGTCAAAGGGTAGATTTGTTGTCTGTTAGAGAGATGTTTTGTTTATTGTCAAAAGGGGTGAGTATTTTTATGTTTTATTTTTAATATCTTAACCACAATTTTTATATTTTTTTTAAATATATTAAGGATATTATATCATTAATTACATTGAATACATGTTTCACTATTGATTTAATCTTTATATATCTAAATCTATTAAGTGTTTGTGATCATCAAAGAGGGTGAGATTGTTGTTACTCTCAATATCATTTTTTTAGAGATCATAAACACACACACATATATATCTAATAATTTAATTTAAGAAGTTATGAATTATATAAATTTGATACTGAAACATTTTCTTATTGGACCATGTGATGTAATTTCAAAGGCATTGAAGGATATTCCACAAATGTATTTCAAGATAATGTATAAGTATTGATTGACTTGGGGAAACCATAGAAGGAAGTTAGAAGATTATTTTAAGGAGTTAATGGAAGTATAAGAGCCATATTAGGGCTCTATATAGTGAAGGATTCACCAACTATCATGTTAAGAGCCACTAGATGACCATTTGGGTGGAAAGTAGTTTCACATCCTCTAAGAGTCCACTGACTAGATGGTGGAAGCTAGTAGATCTAGTGATTCTCATGTAATATCACCAGTTAGCCAGTGGTATTATCTATTTAACTGGTTATGATGAATCTAATTGTTCAAAATTCAGTTTATCATGGACCTCACTACTATTATTGGGCCATTTACAAGGCTTAATGATTAATAAAAATTCAATAATTTTTCTAACTATATTGCAATCTTTAAATTGAAGTATTTTTCAATTTTAAGATCTAAATGATTAAAATTACTATATCTAGTGGAATTTTAATGCTTAACTTATAGATATCTAGAATTTATCCCCCAATATATAAATTAAATCAAGAGATAATTTTATTTTCAGAATCTATAATGTCTCTCATTTACCATTCAATTTCATTGTATCGTATTTTTCTATCATGTGAGAGATATAAGAGTATATTTTTTATTTCTTTTCACTAGGAAAATATAAATTTTTATATAATTCCTTCTATATTTGGTTTATTTATTATTCTATCATAAATAAAAGTGGGTTTGGTTTCTTTTTTTACTTCAACAAAAAATTAAGGGAGGATTGGATTGTTGTAACTTCTATACAAAATCTTGGGAATATGTGTTTTTTATCTATATTAAAACAAAAATAATAAGATAAATCTCTCAAATATAGAAGCATATATGTTTGTGCTTACACCAATCTATTGATTAACACCTTTATCAAACCATTTTTAATATATATTTAAATTCATAGATTCCATCATACAATATTAATACATTAAATTTTATTAGTCTGATTACTTTATTTGTATTATCCTTACTCACATAATTAATAGTCATATTGAATCTATAATATATTGGTAATTACTTCCTTTTTACTCCATCTTATGGAAATTGTTTTTTTGTAATTATCCCATTCCATTTATTTTTTAAATCATTAGAAGTAAATTCACCCCCCTCATTCCATTTACACTGACCAAAAGATGTTTGATTATTTAGTGATGGAGGATAAAATGAAATTAATACTTATTCTCATGAAGTTAAAACCTAGGTGTATTCAATATGGCTGGTTAGAAATATAGATTCATCAATATGAATTATATATTTTTTTTTCTTATTAATTATTCCAATAAAAAACTTATGTATTGGTTCATAGAGTAATATTTAGAGATGTATATCATGAAATGGGTACTTTGGTTTGTTTAAAAATCCTTGATTACATATGTTCATAGTGAGGTAGCATACATTGGGAGGGTCATAGGTGTTATGACATTAATTAAATAGTCCAAGAAAATATTTTTCAACTACGAGTTAATAAAAGAAGATATATCTGGCCCATTGAATTCAAAGGACCATTTTGAATAAATTTGTGGCTTTGGTAGTTAATCAGTGAGTTTATATTGTAAATGTAATAAAATATAATTAATGTAGATAGGGTAATGAAAAAAATATACATCCTGATTCATGAGATATTGAGACATAGGTATTAAATTATGTAGTATAATTTCTTGGAATGTTTCTCCATTTTCACATTAGTATCATTGTTTATGGATTTTTTTATGAGTATCTAAAAAATAATTATGGAATATATTATTTATACATAATACCACGGAGAAAAAGGTCTAGAGGGTAACAGATTTAGTATATCTATAATCTCATTCATATTTATTGTATTTATTTTAAAGTGATATGGAATAAGAATTATTCATGTTTAGTTGATTAAAAAATTCAATCCCAAAATAATTTATTTTAGAATATATGAATTGAACATTATCTATTGTTAAATATTCACAATGTAATAAAAAAAGGTATATATTTTCACCAATTAATTAAATAGATTATTATATATTTATTTATATATGTTATTATTAAAATAATTTTTTATTTATGAGTATAGTGAAAATAAAATTTATTTATTTATTGAATGAATCATATTAATTTGATTAAATAATTTATTATTTATGTTTTGATAAATTCTATAAAAGGATTGATAATCTGAGTTGTGGTATAAAAAATAAAAATATATTTTCTTTATAATCATTTAAATAATTTTTGATTTATTAAATTATCAAATGATATATAAATCGTTGCATATGAGGAAAATAGTAAAGATAATATTATTATTTAAAATGGGTAATGACAAAAAATTGATAATCAAGAAAGGGATAATGTGTAATTATCAAATATTTACGCTAATTATATTTAAAAAAAATAGATTATTTTTGAAATTTCATGTTTTTGTGCCCAGTGATTATACTCTAGAAAATTTTACACATCCACAGGGAGAAAATAGACATCCTAACTTCTCAAGAACAAAGGGAGAACAAGAGAGTCCCTTATTTAATGTAGTAATTACTAGAATAATGCTCTTGGATTTGTTATGCTATTACTCATGATATCGATATTGTTATTCAAAATTTTATTATCACGACCTCCTTCCCACATGGTGTACCCCTCTTGGGATATTAATCTGTGAAGGGAGATAGTGGCCTTTGATTCCCACCTCTAGTAGGCCTCAGGTTGGCAACTTTCAATGAGGGTATAGTAAACACATGAATGAGTTGAATTGCCCTCTAAGAGAACAAATGAAAAAGAGAGAGATAAGATATACACCAACCCACTCCAACACATAATTAAATATATAAATATCCCAAGTACAAAAATTTAATTTCATTAAAAAAACAAATACAACTGAAAAAGTAAACTGGAAGTACCAAATGAAAGTAAATACATCATCAACTATGAAGCTTGAACAGCTCCAACAACCCCAAACATGTAGTAACCATCCTGATATCCAAACTGCTCCAAGTGACCTAAAAATAGTTTATAAATACATAGGGTGAGTATAAAAGTATACTCAGTTGGATCTTCCCCAAAGCCTCTCGTTCAAAAATAAAGAAAGCATGATAAATCACATTGAACAACATGTGGAACTAAATCATCACCAAAATAGGTACACTACTTTCCATCCTCACCATGGATACTCTCACAAAGTATCACAAACAAGAGTATATAATATAATAAATAATATCAAGGGTACGCCAATATCACATCCCCACATGTATTACACCTTTCTCCAATGTCACATATCCTAAGCATTTGTACCCAAAAAAAGGTTTTCCAGTAGATACCTGGGTGAAGCACCACAATATAATTCTTTTGTAGCAAAATGACCACGTCCACACAACCAAAGTAACCAGGTAGTTTCTAGGATCCAACACAGCTCGCATAACATGTATAATACGTCAGGAATTATATCTCAAACCATTATAGCCCATACACCATATAAGGATCCCCAATCCATCACAACCTATACACATTACACCTATTATAGTCCATAGGAAACTCTATCCTGAATATATGTTTGTGAATTACCATAAGACCTTAAATCCCTATAAACACATATATAGGGAAAACTAACCAATGTTCCTACTAACACAAGTTACTACCAAGAGAAGAGAGTGGGCCAAAGGGGGTAGTCATTCATCCATCCTCCCACCAGAATGTTCGGGAAAACACCACCGGGGCTTAGAATCCCTAGGTTTTCAGTCACACTAACCGACATGGTGGGGTAGTGTATAAAAACACAAAAAGTACATGATATAATATATCTCAAGACAATACTATAGAAAAAACCTAGTCTCAGACTGAACTGAAGCTAACGTCTCTCAGACTCCCTACTGCCACTGCTAAGACGATGTATCCTATAAGCTGACAACCGTTTAATGAGCTATATAAGACTATATTATCCCTTTTTATCAGTTGAAATTTATGTTAATTTATTTATTAAACATTAATTAAACATCATAAAGTATATTTCTTTAGCATCACAACTAATGTCCATTGTTCCTTTAAATTGGATCCTCCACATTGCATCCCAGCAGGCTCTAACCCCTTGGTTTAACATCTCATATTTAATAATTTATTAGTAGAATAATTATTTTCCCATATTCCCTGGAATTATAGGAAAAATTTCTAAAATACTAAACACAAGGGGGATCAATATTCTGATAGTTAAATTACCCATCAAGTCTTTTCCACCAATAGTAAGAGCATAGACCCATTCCCCCTTGATAAGCTAATCACAGAAAAGCATCTGGCATACCTCACGCGTCTTTTCCCCTTTTTGAAGAAGGGTAAGCAAAAAAATCAGCAGTGAAAAGTGGGAAAGGTAATGTAGATAAACAACCAACAAGATTCAGTATACATCCAATCATTCACATCCAATCCATTTCATCATCTTTGGTGTCTTCCCCGATACCAACAAGTAAAAAATGATGCATATCTCCACCATAGGTTTCAACTACTACCACATCCAATGGGCCTCTGTGCCCCCACATATTACAATAGCTATACAGGCTAACATAACAACAAAAGCATTTGGAAATAGACACCATATCAATTGGTCTATTGGCCCTTAAACACGAAATGTTTCCTTCACACACAATGAGCACTCACATCTCCATGCATAAGGCTCGTGGTCTTTACAAGAAAGAGGGTAAATTAGAACCCTACAAGGAATTATATTTTATCAAACAACCATTTCATTAATCCAAATTGAATTTTCCGATTCATTAATAGTATGTACCAACTATGGGAAACATAAATCGAAAGCTATCATATCTACCACAAATAATTATACATGCTTACTGCACTAATTTTTTTACCATCAAATTACAACAAAAACAACTGGATTCATTTACATAACTCTATATCTATTAAAAAAATAAAATTAACCCTAGTTTATATTCTTTACCAATTTCTATCAAGAATGACATGTTATACAAGGAAATCATTTATATCACACTATTTATCAAAACAATAGTCAATAACATATGATCGATATATACCAATGGATTTATCCATTTGAAAAAAAATATTATGTTAATTCCACTGTGGTATAGTGGGTAAGTCTTGATAACACTATGAATTCAGGTAAAATAATAGGGATATAACAAATCCCCAACCTCAAATGGTTCTTGACGTTATTTAAATAAGAATGACCCACACAACGGATCATGATCACCTCCCCTGTGAGAACTACATCCACCTGAGGACGTCACGACACAACCGCACCAACTAAAACCCATGAAAATATCATTAGGATCATGAAGATAACAATCCATTACATGAAAAGGAGAAACCAGAGAATAATGATCGATGAAAATAGAATAATAGAGGCAAATCATAACTTCTATCGATGAACGATCACCACATCTACTTGCACCAATAAATGGGGTGTGCATGTAGCAGGAAGAAACATCAAGAGAAAATAGTCTAAGGATTAATGTTCAATCACATTGTTCCTATGGGATGAAGGAAATGTTCGAGAGTCTCATACTAATGGAAAATAAGGTAGAACTACAGATTAAGATATCTCATCCCTTTATAAGATTTACATAGTAATAATTTATGATACGCTAAATTTTCTATTAAACATGTATCACATTTAACCATAAGGATTGACCATATAAAGGCACCTCGAGCATTAGGAAAATTAATATAGGATTTATGGGCTTTGAATCGCACTTTAATACCTTAAAACAAGGCCTTAAAAGAACTTTACATTAAATAAAACGTCTAAAGGGAAAAACTGTAGGAAGGTAGAAACATGTTGAAAACACTGTACACCTACCAATGTTGGAAACACTATACACCTACCAATACTGAAAACATTGTACTCCGACCGATGCTAAAAATATTGTACACCTACTGATGGTAGAAAAATTGTACCCCTACCAATACTGGAAACACTATACACCTATCGATACTGGAAACAATGCACACCTAACAATCATAGAAACACTGGACACCTACGGATGCAGGAAACACTATAATCATACCGATGCTAGAAACATTGTACATCTACCGATGTCGGAAACACCGTAAACCTACCAATGCTGGAAGCACTATACATCCATAGGTCCTAGAAACACCATACACCTATGGATCCTGGGAACATTTTACACCTACCAATGCTGGAATCACGATACACCTACCGATGCTTGAAACATTGTACACCTACCAATGCTCATAACAATGTACACCTGTCGATCCTAGAAACACTATACACCTAATGATCTGTGAAACACTATACACCTATTGATGCTACAAAACACTATACACCTACCAATCTTGGAAATACTGTATACCTACCAATGCTAGAAACATTGTACACCTACCGATGATGGAAACATTGTATACCTACTGATGCTAGAGTCACTGTACACCCACCGATGCCAGAAACATTGTATACCTATCGATGCAAGAAACACCATACACCTGTCAGGGTTCGAAACACTATACACCTACCAATGCTAGAAACACTGTTCACAAGACTAGAAAATTGGAAAAATTTTGGGGATAAGTCACATGGACCCCTAAGAACACCTCAGACACTATATTTCAATAACGGAATGGATTGATGTTTATTTGTCCATTACATCAAATACCTTTCAATACAATCTTTTCAAAGAGAATTAAAAACAAATAGAAAAGAAAATATAAAAGGGGTCTGAACAACCACTCATCGAGATACCTCTCAAAAGAGAGAAATCATTAATAACAATGAAAAGAAAGTCATTTCATCAACACGAAAGGTCTACAACCATAAAGTGAACATCGTCATATGAAAAGAGTTAAAAATCAATCAAATATGGGAATTTAACACATATTTGTGACTCATGTTACCAGGTACTCTCTTTCATGCAACCATGTTTCCATAAGACATAAACTAAGGGGATATAATGCCTGCACAATACCTTCTATTTGTGATTTTGGATCTCGATAGGATGCTACATGAAGGTAAAACCATCATCAACATAGATATCTCCCCAACCGATGATGTGAGAGTCAATATGATGATAATGAAAGAGCTATGACACTTTAAAAACATCATGTATATGGATCATCTATGGGGTAAGTGCTACTCAAAATTCCACAGATCCAAGACGACCCAACACCTCGAAAGGTGCAAGAGACCGAGGAGACAACTTACGACCTTGACCAAACCATAAATTACCATGATGGTGATTAACCTTTAGAAACATGTTATCCCATAAATCAAACTCCTAAGGTCTACTCCTTTTATTGGATTATGATTTCTGATGATCTTGTGCTGTATTCATCCTCTCATGAATCACCTAAACCATATCTATCATATTCTGCACTAGTTTCAGTCTGAGAATTGCAGACTCTCCAACCATAGTCCAACCCAACAATGAATGGAATGGTAGGCAACACAAGGCTTCAAACAGTTCCATACCAATGATGGAGTTAAAATTATTATTGTATTATAAGTCCACCAAGGCTAAGTGCCACATCCATGAACATACAAAATCATGGACACATGAGTGCAACATGTCCTCAAGGCTAAGTACCACCTCCTGCAGATACTGCCACGACAAAACATCAACTGAGCTTGAATCCTTGACCACTATAAAGTATGATGATTTTGTTTAATGATCCAATCCCACTGAAATAGAATCATGTACTCCCTGATCTCGAGTTAAACCACTAACAATTTCCATTGATATTTCCTCCCAATTTCACTGAGGAATATCTAATGGCTAGAGAAAACCACTGGGGATACTGTGTTTAGCATTCACCTTCTGGCAGACCAAATATCAAGACAAAAACACTGCAACTACACGCTTCTTCCCAAGCCACCAAAACTGACTCTTCAAAGAATGGTACATCTTTGTCACACCAAGATGTAACACTAAAGGGTAACTTTGTAACTCTATGAGAACCATCTCATGCATCACCAAATGAATAAAAATCCTTCCTTGATACAACAGTCAGTGTTGTTGGTCCTCAGCCCAACCATTAAGAGCTTCTCCAAATTCAAATTGGTCTCTCCATACCTCCACCTCAAGATCTCCCAACAAGGACTCTTCCACCTGCTATACTAAGGACAACTGCACGGTCATCTGAAAAAAACAACCTATGTCCCCAATTTCTCACATATAGATATGTAATGCTGAAATTTCATCCATCACTATCCAATAATCACCAGAGTAATTGAATACATCACTACATTACTTCTTGTTCAGTTCATCAACTAAAATATTTCCCTTTCTTGGTTTATAAGATATTTCCAAGTTGTATTCTTTTAATAACTCAATCCACCGACACTGTGGCAATTTCATGTCATGTTGGAAGAAAACATACCTCATGCTCTTATGATCGATAAAACCCACAAAGCACTCTCAAATGAGGTATTGTATCTACAAAATCAGATAAAAAACCACAACTATAAACTCAATATCATGGGTGGAATAATTACATTCATGGGGATGTAACTGTCGATACCCAAAAGAAACAACTGATCTCAACTACATCAGAACACAACCTAACCCCAAATGTGAAGCATCACACAAAACATCAAACTATACTCCCTCTTCTAGAAGAAAAAAAATTAGAGAACTTTCCAACTTCCCTTTTATATACTAATAAGCTACCAGACATTTATTAGTCCACAATACACTTGATCCTTCGTAGTAAATATTTTCAGAGGAGTGACAACCATAGATAAATCCGCTATGAAGCTCACATAGTAGCCTGTGAGACCAAAGAATCTTCAAACCTCTACCACTATCTTGGGGGATTCCCAAGACATCACTACATATATCATTGATGGCTCCACATAAAATGTCTGATGGGACACCATATTCACTAAGAAACAAACTTCTCAAGCCCAAAACTCACACTGTAACAAATTTCTATAAATCTATTGTTGACGAAGAACACCCAAAACATTATTCATATTCTCTGCATGCTCCTCCTCAGATGTGGAGTACACAAGGATTTCATCAATGAAAGCAACCTCAAACATATCCAAAAACTCACATAACATAGTTTTCAGCAATCATATGAACAAAAATGGATCATTGTTTACACCGAACAAAATCACTATGAACTTGTAATGCCTATGACGTTAAAAGAAAGAATCCTTCAGAATATCCTCATCCTTAACACGCATCTAGTGATATCCTGACCACAATTAGATCTATGAGAATCATATTTCACCCTTTTGTTGATATAATAAATCACCATTTCATAGAATAGGATATCAGTTCATCATTGTCACTTTTTTAAGTGACAATAATCGATACACAACTATAAACTACCATCATCCATCTTCATGAAAAAAACTGGTGCACCCTATAGTGACAAACTATTCTAAAACAAGGAAAAATTTAACAGACCATTGAACTGAATACATAGATCTCGTAAATTAGAAAGGGATATCCTATACAAATACATGGAGATAAGATATGCTCTTGGATGTAGTGTGATCCCAAACTCAATCCCTCGTTAAGGGGTAATGCTAAAACCACTTTTAGAAATACATCAGGGTATTCTTCTACAACCTTGGGAAATTCCAACTACTGAACATCTGAATAACTCATCATTAGATCATCCTTTATGTAATATAAGGATGGATCACGCCTCTGACCCATTTGAGGGTCTCACTCACCAACAAACATCGTCGTCTCTCCATTATCATCCAGGAACACAACCTGCCTCCTAATGATGTTCATGATATCCTACAAGGAATAAAAGAAATCCATTCCTCAGATTCCATTATACTGATGTATTTGTAAACATAGGAAATGTCCCCAAGAGTGGTGCTACCCCAACACAAGCTCACATTTTCTACATACTTCAAACAAGGTAGCTCGACCTCCCACAGGCGTAGTCAACACCTAGGGTATTGGAAGCCTCTTTAACTCAAGTCACAAATCATGGAATAGGGTAGGTGATATGAAGGAGTGTGTCACTATTGAATCAAAAAAGGCATACAACCATGTAGAAAAGAAGAAAAGGGTACCTTGAATGACTTTCGGCTCATCTGGTGCTGGAAATGTTAATAAATGAAGATGAACAAAACCTCCTCCACTGCCTCTCTAACCATGATATAAACCACCACCATGGACTCACTCTGCTATCTGTGGATGGGGAGCATCACGGGGTTGTCCTATGCCTTCCCCATCTGCTCTCTAATGATCCAAAACTAGTGAAACCTATTGTTTCTACCTCGGATGGAACTACCTCAATGGAGGAACCTAGATAAGAACCTCTGGTGATAGATGACTACTATGAATGGTCGATAACTCTCACTATTGATGACCTTGTCATCGATATGATAAACAAGTTACTAATCACTTGTAATGGGTTTGAGAGTCACTGCCTCTTGAGAAATGAGATACTGAGGGATGAGACCTACCACCAGCCAATCAAAAACTATTCTTCCCTGAAAATCGATAACCCTATACCACAACTCTACTTCATGAAAAAACATGATGAATCTCCTCTCATGAAAATCCTATTCTAGTCAATTTCCTCTCAACAACCACTACCCTCACGAGCACCTCAAGATATGTCTTCAGCATAAACAGGGTGATCTATAACTGGATCTTTTGACAGAGAGCTTCCACAAAATGACTCACCCAACCTCCTTATCAGGAAAAAGGTCTAAAGAATATTGTAAAAGGTTCCTAAAATAGATTAAAAACTCACGCACACTAGAGCTCCCCTATATAAGGGTAATAATATCATGGATAATGGATGCCTTTGTGGTCGAAGAAAGAAACTCGACTGTGAACTGGTCTCGAAACACATCGCATGAGATTCCCAATTCCTCGCGATCCTCGTGGAACAATAATCATCACTTCCTCACTGCTCCACACCGCATCGTCACAACCAAAGACACCCAGTTCTCATTCTGAGCATGAATCAAACTGAAGGCTATCTCAACCTCCTCTAACCAGTCTTCTATGACTACATCTGAAATGGAGCCCTCATACTTCTATAGACCCTAGAGGTGAAACTCTCAGAGTGTACTCCTCTAATTGTCATCATCGTCAGCCTATACCCTACGATGATCTACTGGTGTAGCATGCTATACATCTTCTGTGCGAACCTGATGAGGACTTCGTCCTGGAGACATATATGTAATATAAAAAATAGTTAGATCTCCTAAACCTAGAATATGGAAGACCCAACATAAAATAATTGAATTCTTTCCTTTTATTCATTTTAATTTAAATTATCCCACGTTCTACCCATTCAAACACATGCACAAAGAAGAATGATGTGTGATCCTTTCCTATGTCTCTCCCCTATAACCAATATCACATTATTTAGTAGCCACTGTAAAAATAATGGTCCATGCAATAGATAAAAGGGGGCCCAAAATGCCTATGTCTCAGCTGGTCTCCAGTGTATCCATCACTTTCTAAACATGACTAACACCATTTCCCTACCAACCCATGAAACCTCACATATTCCTAACACCAAACTCCATCCTACCACTCAACCAGAGCTATGATACCACTCTGTCACAATCCCTTCCTCATAAGGTGTACCCCTCCTAGGCTAGAAATGTTGGAAGAGAGGTAATGACCCATGAGTCCAACCTCATGTAGGCCCCATGTAAGTGACTATAAATGAGGGAATAAGGAACAGACAAAAGGGAGGAATTATCATCTTAGGGAACACACGCAAAAGAGAGAGATAAGACAGACACCACCCATCTCCAACTCAAAAATAAATATAAAAGAAATCCCAATTACACATACATAATGTCATGGAAAAAATACTACAACTAAATGTAAAAAATGAAAGTACCAAAATAAAGTAAAAAAACAGCATCCCAAAAGCCCAAATAGCTCCTATAACCCCATGATAGTAGTAACATAACTGACATCCAACCTACTCCAAGTGACCTGAAAATAGATTATATATACGTTGTGCTATTATAATTGTATACATAGTAGGATCTTCCCTCGATCCCCTCGTGCAAAAATAATGAAATCATGCTAGATAATAGTGATGAACATGTGAAACAAACTCATCACATAAACATGTATACTAAGTTCCCATCCTCAACACGTATAATCTCACCAATTATCACAAACAAGAGTATATAATATAATAATGAATATAAAGGGAATCGCACTACCACTTCCCCATTGGTTAACATATATTCCCCAACGTCGCACGTCCTATGCATCTCTCTCAAAATAAGGATTGCTCGTATACACCTTGGAGAAGTACCAAAACATATACCTCGTTCAACACAACCACCATGTCCACAAAACCAAATTAACCTGGTAGTTTCCAGGAGCCACCACAGATTGAATAACATGTATCGTACGCCAATCATTATACCTCATGTAATTATATCCCATACACCGATTAAGGATCCTCAATTCATCACAGCCTATACACATTTCACCTATACTATTCCATAGGAAACTACATCCATAATATATATTTGTGAATAACAACAAGACATTATAGCCCTCTACAAAAATATATGGTGAAGACTAAGAGATGTTCCAACCAGAAAAAGTAACTACTAAGAGAATAGGGTGGGTCCAAAGGGGGTAATCATCCATCCATCCTCCCACCATAATATCGGGGAAAACATTCCCTAGGGATCAGAATACCTATGGTTTTAGTCTCCTTAACTAAGGGGGGGGGGGGTCGCATACAGAAACAATAAAATTACATGATATAATATATCTAGAAATAACACTATTGAGAAATCCTAGTCTCATACTCAACTATAGCTAATGTCTCTCAGACTCCCGACATCCACTACTAAGAATAGGTGTCTTATATTCACCCGACCATTTAAAGAGATATATTATATTACTTTATATGTTTTTATCAAATGATCATTACGTTATTAAATTATTTAATCATTAATTAATTGTTAACAAATATATTTCATTAGCATCACACCCAAAGTCCATTGTTCCTTTAAATTGAAACCTTAGCATTGCGTCCCACCAAGCCCCAACCACATGGGTTAACATCATTTATACAATCATTTATTAAAATAATTATTACATTCCCATATACCTAGGCTTCCTAGAAAAAAATTCTAATATACTAAACACAAGGGGGCTCAACATGGTGGGTGGATGGACTACCCATCAAGTCTTTTCCACTGATAGAAATAGCGTAGACCCATCCATCCTTGATAAGCTAAACACAGAAAGCAGTTGGTATACCCCACATGTCTTCCAAACACTTTTGGAAGGAGGGTAAGCAATAACCACTCCTTTTACCAGTTTGAAAAGTGATTTGGATAAACAACCAACAAGATTCAAGAATCATCCAATAATTGACATCTAACCTTTTTCATCATTTTTGGTGTCCCCCCTGACACCCACATGCATAAACTGATGCTTCTCGCCACCCTAGGAATTAACTAATGCCATAAACAATGGGCCTCCCTACTCCAACATATCACAACATCCATACAAGATTACATCACAAAACAAGGAGGAAAAAACATCATATATACTCGGCTCCTAGCTCTTTAACAAGTTATTTATCCTTCACACGCAATAACCTCTCACATCCCCAAGCATAAGTATCTTGTCCTTTACAAGAAATAGGGTAACTCAGAACACTATGAGGAATTATCTTTTATCAAAAAAAATGTTCATTAATACATGTTCAATTAACTGGTTCATTAATAATTGGTTACAACTATAGGAATCCTAAACAGAAAGCTATCATAGCTATCACAAATAATTATACATTTTTACTGCACCAATTTGATTGACATAAAATTACAAAAAAAAACTATATTCCTTTACATGCCTCTTTATCTTTGAAAAAAAATACAATTAATCCTAGTTTATTATCATTCCCAAATTTCCATAAAAATGACATGCTAAACAAGGCATGCATAGATATCACACTATCTAGAAAAACAAGATGCAATAACATATGATCGATACCAATTGATTTATCTTGATCAAATATTTATTTTGTCAATTCAATTGTGGTCTAGTGAATAAATCATGATAACTCTATGAATTCACATAAATTTAATAGGGATGAAATGAATCCCCTACCTCAAATGGTTATTGACGTTATATACATGATAATAATCCATGCAACATATCACAATCGCCTCTCCCGTGAAAACTGTACCCACCCGAGGATGTCGTGACACGACCCCACCAACCAACACCCAAGAAAACTCTATTAGGATCATAAATATCACATTCCATTATATGGAAAGGAGAAGAAATATAAAATGGATTGAAGAAAACAAAAGAACAGAGGTAAATCATACATTCTTTCGATGGTGGATAAACACTTTCTTCTTGCACCAAAATAGGTGGTGCACATGTAGCAAGAAGAAAATTCAAGCGGAAACGATCTAAGGATTAAGGATCAATCACACTGATACTATGGGAAAAATGAAAGGTTCGAGCATCTCACACCGAGTAACAAGAAGGGATAACAAAGAAGGAAGATACCTCATCCCTTTAGAAGATTTACAGAGCATCTATTTTATATACGATGGATTTTACATTAAAAGCAGATCGTATTAAACCATGTGGTATGAAAATGTAAAGGCATCCTGAGCCTTAGAAAAATTAATATAGGAGTTATGGTATTTTAATCAGCCTTAAATACCATTAAAAAAGGATGAGAAGGTATTTTATGTCAAAGAAAATGTCAAAGGGGAGAAACTGTAGGAAGCTAGAAACACGCTAGAATCATTGTACACATACCGATGCTGGAAACACTGTTTACCAATCAATGCTCGAAACTCTTTCCACCTACCAATTCTAAAAACACTGAAAACCAATAGATGTGGGAAACCCTATACACCTATCGATGCTGGAAATAGTGTACACCTATCGATTCTGGAAACACTATACACATATCGATGGTGGAAACATTGGACACCTACCGATGCTGGAAACATTGTACACCTATCTATCATAAAAACAATGTACACCTACCGATGATGGAAACATGGTACACCTACCGATCCTAGAAACATTGTACACCTACCGATAATAGAAACATCATACACCTACCAATTTTGAAAACACTTTACACCCAATGATGCTGGGAACACTATACACCAATCGATGCTAGAAGAATTGTACACCTTATGATCCTCGAAACACTATATATCTACGGATCCTGTAAACACTGTGTACATAGCAATGCTGGAAACATTGTAAACCTACCGATGTAGGAAACATTGTACACCAATCAATACTGAAAACACTATACACCTGCTAATGCTGGAAACACTATACACCTATCGATCCTGGAAACTATGTACACCTACCGTTGCTGGAAACATTGTACACCAAAAATTACAGAAACACTGTACACCTACCGATGCAGGAAAAACTACCCAAAGAACTGGAAAAATACAAAAATGAATGGGGATAAGTCACCTGGACCCTCAAGAACACCCCAGACACTAGATTTCAACAATGGAAAGTGCTAGAGTGGTTCATTTCATTACATTCATAGAGTACATTTGGATACAACTAGAGGAATCCTTTAAGGGATTATCTACTGAAATGATGAAACAATAAGAGAAGAATTATAATTAGTTAATTAGGATAATCATGTTAAAGGTCATTTTTATTTTAAAATAATTATAATCTGAATATTAAATATTTGATATAGGATATTTTGAGGTTGTGGTCATCATGTTCTTCTAGTTTTATTTATAATATTTGAAAATAATTACGATGAGAATTTACCCACTAATTTCTCTTCAACTGATAAACATCAAGTTTTATTAGAGTGGTAATAATATAAATTATAATAATTTATAACCTGTGTTATGAATTTCATATATTTTATATTAGTTTTCATTTCTAGTATTTCATTCTTAATCAAATAGTCATGATAATATATTTATAAAAATTCATATAACCAAGTATATGATAATAAAAGTGAAGAATTGTATAATTTCCCATTGGAAGGTGTTGGGGATAGTTGGTGCATGTCACATATATGTGATTTGTAATGGTAGACTATATGTTGTGTACCCATGGTCATCCGTCGAAGTTGGGGTATGCTATAGACATAACAGACCATGTGGATCAGTATGTGGTGTAATTATATTCCCCATATTAACAACCATTATAGACTAAAATCTTATATGGACTTTAAGACATGTATCTTTCATACACATCATATGAGCCCACATTGTTTTGGCCCATTTTAAAGTATGGTATGCAATGTAGTTAACTAGATTAAATTATTACACACACAATATATCAATTTCTAGCATATATATAAGAAAAAATATGGATTAAAAAGTGTTCAAAAAGTTTCACATGCCATGAAACACCTGGAAAATAATATAGGGTACATGTGTGGAAAATCATTTTTTTGTTCCCGAACAAATTAATAAATGTAATACATAAATTTAAAAAAGTGTGTATAAGGATGTACATGTTGTGTGTTATGAATCAATGCACCTCATTTAGATTCCATGTGATTTTCTATGCATCATGGATATAAATGAATAATAATTATTATCTATGTAAATTATTTAATGACATGAAATGTATTTTTTTCACACATTCCATGAAATTCATGTAATTTTCATTGGTATAAACATAATTTATTTATCAAATATCATGTGATATAAATTTCATATATCCTACATGATTTTACACATTTAATTTTTTTATACTCCATGATATTCATTATGGGAATAAATGCGATGTATGTGTTGGGGTCACTTTGTGATATTTACACAATGTGAATGGGGGGTATGAATTAGTGTGGAATAAATTTTATTACAACTTCACCTTTATCACAATATTACCTCTTCACTTGGTTTAGTGATCATATATATATCTCATTAAGTCATAATTGGTCAGTAGTTTAGTATAGAATATAAATGAAATGAATGAAAAAAAAAATTGGTTTGTTAATGAGGTTCAACTCAATAAGGTTGACTACATCCCCAATGACATGTGGTTATTATCACACTAATATTTATTCCTTCTTATTACAGTGTAAATCTCAAACAAGGATATAACCATGATGTTGTAATCATAGAATCAACAAGGTATAAATAAAGTGACTGAAATGTTTCCTCATATACAAGATAATGTACTTTCACCTCCTTTAAAAAAATATCAAAAGTGTTGGGTTATGTCCATCCTAGACTACATGAATTTTCTTCTTCCCCCACTCAACGTAGTTATATGGAAGCCTTAATATTATTCATTATTCAATAATAGGATTCTATTGGCTGAATATCTCAATTATTGTGGCTGTAATGTGATAAGTAAAAGGTTTTATGAGATTATATATTGTTACACCATCTTCCTATTTAGTGAAAGATAATATGGCCGAGAAATAATCTTCTTCCTCAAGATATACATGATCAGAAATAGAATTAGTTTATTATATCATCTATTTAATTTCTTCACTTCTTTTGACTATTAGAAAATATTTGGAGTTCATTCAAGAGAGAAACTCATAATCACATTTTAACTTCATATATATTTATATATATATTCAATTGTTTCAAAAAAAATTAAATATTTAGCATATTAAAAATTCCTCAAATATCATGCTTTAAATTCATAGAATCCTTGAGTTGACATGTCACTCAAAAAAATACTGTTAATCCATATTAAGGCTCTATTAGTTTCTATGTATGATATTTGAATTATTATGGACTTTATTTACATTAAAATTCTCCAGGAAATTAGTAACTTTTAGTTCTCTTAAAATTTTCATATACTCATGGTTGAATGGTATCTCATCCTAGGTTATGAAACTCATCTCATAACCCCAAAATTATCCAATTGTTTGAGCTCCATTGATTTCAGGAATAATAATGATCTCATGATTGGTCAGTCTATTTCATAAATGAAGAAAATCATGACTTAATTTATTTAGTTTCTATTTATTTAATTTCATCATAATAAAAATATTGGAATCCCAACTGTTCTTATAGGATTACCCATAGAAATATCTCAAACTATTGATGTCTGATTCCCCACAAAAAGTCTTACATTATATGAATATACTTACTCTGTAAAATCTTTTCCTATTAGTCAACAGATAAAACACATTCCATTGTCACTTTTTTGGTATAGATTGATTGTTATTTAGTAAACTCATTTTATTCTGATTGGAAATAAATACTTATATTGATTAAGTTAGATGATCAAATAAATGTGATCAAATTATGGGTTTACAATGGAACTTTAAGATCCCCATGTAAATACTTAATATATTGAACACTTCATTTTTCTACCACATCTAAAAGCCTTAGGATCACTAAATTATTAATGATAAAGTTTTACAGTCAACCTAAAAGTCATAAATTTGGGGAATATTTCAATTTCATTATTTTATCTCTAATTCATAGATTTGTATGATGATTTTGGATATTATTTAATGAAATGGGGTCCATTATATATAATTTTATAAAATCATCTTAGGAGTCTTTATAGTCTCCTTTATGTTCAACACAACATGGATTTATTATTCGTTGAATCAAATGATAAAATTTTATTTAGTAAAACATTAAATAATTAAACCAATTTCTCTTGAATTTGTACATATAATCAATACATCATTCAATTTCTAAACTAATATAGAAAATTTTGGCTCAATATGACATTTTCCAGGTCTCCATGAAGGTTTGTACATCAATTGTAATATATAAAGTTGCATAACTTTATGCAATCCAACTATAAGTTTACTTATAAGAACATCTACTTACTTATTCATTATGTTATTAAAACCATTAAATTATAATGGAATGGATATTCTCATCATTGTTTTTTCATATACCAAATCTTAACATGAAACACCATGAAGTGGAACACTTAGATTACAAATGATCATTTACAATGGAAGGGATATATGTTTAGATTCTATTGTTATAATATTATTTAGATTAATAACTCATATTTATAATTATATTAAAAAAATGATCATTGAGTTTCATCATACCATTTTACATATTTTATATAGAAGAACTTACCAACTTATTATTTTCCCAAATAAAGTAACTGAACTATTATATGAATATAAAATTCACTCATAATTCTTCTAATCCATGTATCTCTAGTCCAAAATATTTTTTCATAGTTCAACACATAGAGGTAGATAGGCATGGAATCTCTAACACTATACCATGTGAACAATGGATACAACTAACAAATACATACAAGATTCATTGGTATGGAACTTCATGAATCTTCTTAACTGGATTGGGTTCAATAATTTCCTTCCCAGCTCTCTTAATTCATCTCATATTGACACCATTAATGTTCCTTTATTTATTTTATTAAAAAATTAATACAAACACATAGGGGGTTCATGAATCTTTTACGTTGTATTTATTTCCAATAATTGTTATAGAGAATGTAATGTAAATATGTGGACTCATTTTATTCTCTTACACATTTACAAAAAATAATTAAGAAGCATATTATAGGATGGTAAAATTAATTTATAATGATATGTTCCATTAACCATTTCCCAGTATTTCTACCTATGAAACACATGGTTTACACAAAAGTGGGTTTAATTTAGAAAATAAGGTTGTCAATAATAAAAATGTTCATTTCCATCTTTCAACATTGTAAACTTGTTTCTTCATGTTTTGTTATCATTTATCCCAGCTGGTACAACTTATTTTTATAAATGTTTTCTAATATTTTCAAAGATCTTCCAAACCAAATGTCTTGCAATTACTCAACATATAGATTGAATAAATTCATGTATAGCCAATATGTATTGAATTCAATAAGATAATATCATTAATAAAAATAAATTTATCCCCATTAATGATAAATCTAATTCATTGACAATGGAGGATTATAAAATATTCATCATTATATTTTTAATTAAATCTTTGTTAAGAACCCTCATGAAATTATAGTTTTTTTGAGTTATATAAACATGGAATCTTTTCATCAATCATTCCCTCAATGAATGAACTTTATATTTACATCATCAAGAGTAAGCTCGTAATAAAGTAAGAACTCTGATTCTGATTATGGAGATTAAAACATGATGAAATTAATTACAATTTCTTTATTAGAGAATAGCCACTTTAATTAATAGACATTATGATATCATATATATCATTTCCACCAAGATGTGTACATTTATAATTACACTTATCCTTTTTTCAACCTTGTAATATTCATAATATTTGGTCATTCCTCAAAGTTTTTTATATTACTTTTTTTTAAGTCATACCCATAAAATTCCTTCTCCATATCAATAATAAATATTTTAACTGACTTTTTTAGTTATATATCTATTTTTGAAAGAAAATCACCTTTATTTCCACGAATGTTTAAAAAAATATGACATAAATAATAAGGGAATCAGGTAGATCCTCTATGCTTATCAATGTGATTAGTTGTATTGATAATTTCTTCTCATCTTGTCCTCCCATTATAATTTAGCTCAATATACAGATGGCCTCTTCATTCATTCAAAATCATGTTTCAAATAATTTTTATACATTGGATATCATGGGTTCTTTTTTCATTGTCATTGTGTGGATTATTTTTACCATGATCCATAATGTCACATGCATAACATGGTTTAACTTTTATACTCCTCATGATTTGATCTTGTACTTGAATAATTGTTCAATAATCATTTGAATTTTGTCTATCCATCTTTCAACTACTATATAGCTCATCATGAGATCTTGAAAACCTCTCATGAAATTATATATCTTCATCATGAGGAGTCTTATTTTCCTTGTAGATGTTTTATTTTTTGGGATATAGAATTGTATTAATTTTTATGAATTAGTTTGATAGATTTAATGATATACATTATGAAAAAAATATCATTTATATTTTTCCTTATGGATTTTCAATGTACTCTTCACCATATTAGTCCTTTAATTACTCACTTTAAATGTTCTTGCATTATGTTCATGATTATTACGTTTAACTCTTATATAAATGGATTTGTTTGTAATTGTCTTTAATGTGCCATATTTTCCATAGAAGAAAAACATATCCCTTTTGGAATGATATCATACATAAACTTCTTGGGATTTTCACTCTAGGAACACATACCATCCTTCTTCTTATACATCCCAGAGAGTATCATTAAAACATATTTCTCATGATTCTTTCAAAAGGTAGGATTGTATTAATTCCTCATAATCAATGTATTCTCTTACTATTTGTTTTAGTTGCATGATTAAATAAATTATAATTTCATGGATATACAATAAGACCATTTACATTAGAAATTTTACAAATATTTTTAACCATTTAAAACATTTTCTCTATTTATAGATTCATTTTTTGTATATGGATATTGCAGCTCCTCTTGATTCTTCCACCTCACTATATGGTCTCCTTTTTATAAAAAATATATAATATGATAATATAAATCAAGAGCTATATTTCTCATGAAATTTTAAAAAATAAATAACCAACAAACCTTGAATTATTCCATCTGACATCATGTTTTCTAATCATTTCGAAACTAACAACTTTCTAATTTTTAGAATTAACATAATATTTTTCGGACCAATTATGAGAAGAAAACCTAAAAAAACTATTCTAACTATAATTGACATGAGTTAAGTATTTTAATCACTTCTATTAATCCATATTTTCATAAATGTTTAGTTTTAGTATGCACTGTGAATAAAAATTTATGTAGCACAATTAAAGATTTATAATGGGGATGGTACCCTTACTTATGTGGCTGCATTAGATAGACTATTAAATGGAATTAAAAAATTATTCCATCCATATTGAGGCCATTGAAAAAAAAAATCCTCCATAGTGGGCTATATAATTGTAGTTTTTATTTCAATTTTTTCTGAAGATCAACATTTATTTTGTGTCCATATATTTTTATTCAATTGAAAGAGACGTCAATTTCATAATAAGGATTTATTTATCATCATTTAATGATTTCCACTGGTTTTCATATTCTTTTTAAATATTTTCATCATAATACTCATGAATATATATTTTTTCTTATAGAATATGTCAATTCTCTATAACTATGTTAGATTTGATCTCTACTTATGATTCATTGATAATAATTACTTCATCTAATGCTTGGACATTATCATCAAGTACTTTATTGGCATAATGAATTTAATGAATTATAGTGATCAAATAAATTTCAAAATTTTTGACTATTTCCATTAGGCCCGCATTAATTTCACTTGTTACACTATCTTACTTTTGGAGCTTAATATAGATTTTTACTATAACAACCTCTACCCGAATACCAGGGTGCCGGTGCCTTATATTATTAAATTGGCATAGATATAATGAAATAAAATCCTAAAGGATTGAAAAGTTTTGTAGTTTTGGAAAAAAGGTACATGTATGATACCAATATAACATTAAGAATAAAAATAAATCATAATACATAATAAAAAAAATTCTCAGCATCTGTGAAAAATATTTCCAAAAATTCATTCTCATATCATGTGGAAATGGAAAAAATAAGGATGAGATAAAATTACCATTAAGAGTTATTTAATGAGGATTATTTCATAAATAAATAAATAATCATTATCGTGTCATTATAAATTTTTGAAAATCATTCTTATTAATCCATAATTTGATTAAAATTTTGAATGAATAAATGAAAAACAAATAAATCCATATAAATAATCACATAAGATTGAAATTGGGTCATAGATATTCTATGTAATTAAATAATCACATGGAATAATAATAAAGGTTGAATACATAATTTTGAACATTTGAAATATCTGAATCTATCATGATGATAGTTAGTTTCAAGATCTATCCCCAAGATAGTTTAAGTCTGTGGGTATAAACCTATCTAATTTGGCCAACTCATTCATATCTTATAAATATCATTGCATATAGGGACTTAAATTAATCAAAACCTGACCTAATTATTTTTTGTAGAAAATATTCCTCATATATTAAATAATAAATTAAATTCATAATGAATGTTCCATATCAAATATCCATATTGAGTAAAGAATAAAAATTTATTAATATTTCCCCAATAAATCCTATATGATTCAAGGTAATCAACATATATAAAAATGGTAAATGGTTTATGAAATAATCTTGTACATCCTAAATTAATATGGATATTTAAATAAAATATAATATCCAGAAAATAAAAATTACAGGAATGTGATTGTTTCAAGAGAATGTTAACAATCAAAAAAGGAATTTTTATTGTATGATATCTTTTTCAAGAAGTTATTTTTCAATTCAAAACCCATTGAATGAGATAAATAAAATTGAAAAAATAATATACCATGAATTATTAATGAATAATGATATTAAAATTCAGTGGGGTGAGGCATACACCACATAAATGTGAATTGGTGTAAAAGAAAATATGTCTCAATGGAATGTAAATTGAGATGAAATCCCTTACCTTACACACTTTTTTGTTTGACGTACTTATATTATATAATATAATTGTATTAATAATGTTTTTAAATTATTCTAGGTCCATATTAATATTTATAATATCATATATGATCCTCTTATATAACCTTATTACCGGTTTTTTAATAATCATTCATTATATTCACAGTTTTGGGTGTTAATTGACTTGTTCATCCAGTACATTTTGCCTTTTTTTTATACCTCTTATTTAGATCATGATTTCATAATATAAATAATGTAAAAAATGAAGTTAATATTATAATAATTTATTATATATGTATTTATAGAAATCACAAAAATTTGAGGATAGGAAATGAAATATGCCTCTCAAAGATACAGTTGATCGATCGTATGCATGAATGTTGTTTCCATTTTCATGTCATATAGAATGAAATAAAAATAAGTTATATATATTCATTTTAGTTTTATTTTTTATGACATTTAGGTCACATATGTTTTTTAAACCCATTCATAATATATTCCCTATAATGTGCGAATAAATCACATCACATCACGAGGTGGTTGTCTTCCCTACACTAGAGTGATGATACTATAATCCCACAAAATGGAAATAATAAAGATATATGTGATATAATAATTACATAATAATAATAATAGAATAAATATATATTATATTATATATAAACTATAAATCCATAATTGTTACCAAACATCAAAGGTAGTAATCGAAAAATGAATGACATCAGTTCATGAGGTGGTAGACCGATGTACAGATGAATGATTATTTCAAGACCAATTTGATGGAAGTTTTTAATTTTTTAGGTAATAACATTGAAATAAAATAATAATAATATGGATGATACTGAGATTATTTTATAGGCATGTCACAATAAATATTTAATGAGCTAGAGAAAGAAATAAAAAAAAATCTTGTAGAAGAACATTACCTCTTCTTAAAGAATCATCCTTAGGATTTCACTAAATCCATTAAATGTATTACTTATGACCCAAGGAATGATTTTTTGATAATGGAAGGGAATTTTTAAGGTGTTTTTTATGGGGCTGGTCGAGAAAAATGGTTTGAGAGGCATGAAGAATGGGGGATAGTGAGTTCCCTTTTATAGTTGGGGAGGAGTGACATTCTTCTAAATACTCAAATGTATTCTCTATTGTAAGGTCTAACATACCTAATGTGGATCAAAAATTGAATAATAAACTATTTTAGGTATTATTTGTTCTATATAAACCACCAAAACAAAAATATAAGGGAATTTTTATTATGTAGTTCCTTAACATCTATGTTTCTATACTTTTTCTATTTTGGATTTTTCTAAGGAGACTACTTTTATAACCATGGTTATTTATTCCTTAAGAATAAATGAAATTAATAATTCTTATAGACTTTAAACCAACTAATTCTAAATATTATATCTAACTTATAAAACAAAAAACCCATGTGTCTTGTTAATTTATTTACACAGCGGCGCAAGTAACGCAAGGAAACACTTTTTAACCCTAAACATGGTAATAATAATTTTACTATTTACATATAGATATGTTCATTATAAAAGATAAATTTTCCTATTAATGGAACATATTTGATATTTATTAAAATTTAAAAAACAATTTTTAGAAGATATGATTTTTAGTAATTTTCAATCATTTTTTTAAATATCATTTATTATAAAATAGCATTAATATCATTTTTGACATTATTTATTTAATTTGAAATCCAAAAAAAATAAATAAAATGATGTAATTCGAGTCTATCAAATTCAAACATGTGAAAAATGACACATTAATCAAAAAAATTAAATTAAGATAATTATTCAATCAATTTACTTCCCTTAAAATATTTTTATTATCATTTATTTTAGTTAATTATTAAATAAATAATTCTCATGTTGGTGTTTAATAGGAATTAAAATTTATTATTTAATATCTAAAAAATATATAAAAATTATCAAGATAAAAAAAATTAATATTAAAAATAATATTCATAGTCAAAAATATGATTTTTTCATCTGTATCCCAAAACATTATATATATTAAATGCAAGGAAGGTTATTTTTTCCTATTTCATTACATGATATATTATATTGGTCAATTCATGGAATTTTATCCCACTAACTAATAAAAATAGGTCCAAAGGCTATAAGGGTCAAAATATTTCAATCTAATGGGTGTTGAAAAAGATGGTAGATTATTTTATACCTTATATTCTACGTTCATCTTCTATATAAGACAATTTTTACCATGACCAATATAATTAATTCAGACTATTTTTAATAATAATTATAGTAAAAATTTATTTTTACCTTTTTAGATATTATAAATTATTATTATTCCAAATATTTAATCCATTTTGAAAAATTCTAATCACATAAGTGGAAAAATTCATTTTAAAATTAACCCCATAGATGTGACAAGAGGGAAGTATTATTAAGTGAAAATGTTCAAAAGTATACAATGTTTTTATATCTAAAATCAAAATTAAATTGATTAAAATGACCAATATTGGATTAATAAGTGTATAATTTAGCTATTTTGACTATAAGACCAATTCAAAATATAATTTAATTTTTTTAATTATTTAAATGAAATGGCAGTTTTCAATTAATATTATGTATTTTTGACAATTCATCAAAAAATTAAACATCTTAGAATAAAAAAATTTACCCTAATATAATTTTATTATTAATATTTATTCAATTAAGTTTAGTTTTGAAAATATATTTTCTTAAAGTGGTAAAATTTAAATTTAAATTATGTGCGACAATATAGATTAAACCACCTTTTAAAAAAGTATTGTTTTTAGAGAAAAAATATTTTCCTTTCAAATGATTAATATTTTATTTCTAATTAATAGATAAATAAAAATAATAAAACAATTTATTTTCATTATTTATTAAATCCAATTCATTCTCACCATCACAACGATTCGATGATAAATAGTATATTGTTGTTCGGTAAAACCCAGTCTTACATGTAACACAAAGTATTGAAGGTACACGTTGTTGAATATAACGCAAGATAAAATCAATGCATCATCTAACACAAGCTAAAATCATCATTTCATGTAATGGATTATTAATATATAATTAATTTAACATATATTATCAAATAAATTATTATTCATTTATAATTTTTAGTTGATACATTCTCCCCACATTATATAATTTATTTCCTCACAATTGAAATTTGATCTCAATAATCCAGAGTTAGATATCATAAAATTTATTTACTGAAACAACCATGAGTAAATAGTTAACTAAATATCTTATTAGTGATATAGAAATGGATGTACAATGGTCCCCTGTAATAATCCCATAACTTGGTTCTTGATTTGGATAACATAGGTGAGAAATAAAAACATGGATATAGAAGATAAAATAACACCCAAATAATGAAATAGAGTGATCGACAACATTGATAAAAAGAAAGTGGTTGATCCAAATAAGGATAAAATCCCAAAAACATTAAAAAAATAGGAGCAAAATATTTCATTGATATCTTTATAAAAGATAGTAATATGATAACAATTCATTGGAAGATATTGTTCATAAAGATGAGGAATAATTTCACTCAATAAGAATATAATTAAATATACATTCCAGATATGTTTCTATTTAAAAATCAAAATCATATCCTTTATATGTGCCTTGAAATATTTCTACATTATCTATTATCACAGGTTACATCATATGGTGAAGTAATACATTAAAATCCAAAACCACATCTCAAGATCAACTTAAATCATTTCATAAATGGATATTTCTTTTAAAAAAACTACGATCCTACACTTTTCAAAACAGGTTATTGAATTTCCAAAAATGAACATATCATTAATCATTAAAAAACATAAAGTAGATCTTTAATCATTACAACTCAATTAGGTGAAAACCTTCATCATATATTCTTTTGAAAAAAAGTAATAACTTTATTTACCATAAAATCATATAGAAAAACAATCATTCATTATAGATTAAATATAATATAGGTTATTGGATATGTTCCTTAATTTGAAAAAATGTTGTAGAATCTATCCTAGATAAAAGAAAAAACATTTCAACAAATCATTAATCAGATTAGAGGTAGTGAGGACTATCCAATCTAACTTATCCATATTAATCATATCTTATCTTACTATCATTATCTCAACATACATAATATATTTCGGGTTATCATTTCTTCAATAATGTGTTTTCCAAGAAGTTAAAATTTCCACTAAATCATTTTTCTAGGTCATCAGTACCATTCAACACACGCTTCCAAATCATTAATGAAATTTTATTTTAGTAAAACTCGTATACATTTCATAATTATTATAGTGAGACTTTCATTGATAATATAATCAAATTATATAATTCGTTGATCTAAACATGAGAACAATAATCATTCTAATTCTTTTGTATGAATAACATAAGATTGACCTTGATAACTTAGCTTCTTCTGAGGTATATTTCATTTTTGATTAGAAAATTCATTTTTGCAGTACCCCATATCACTATAGTTGAAGATTTGTACTTTAGAAACATTTTTATTTCCCTTCCAATCCATATCACAGTGGAATTTTTTTCGAAACATGTAGAAAAATACAAATCCTTTTAAGAAACAACTATGGTTACTCTTTCCACAATTATCACATATCGGAATGAATCTTCTTTCTACTATTCCCATTATCCTTCTTTTTCTAGGTTATACTCTTCTTCTGGTCCTTCCCTCTGAATACCTATTACTTAGATAAATCTTTTCCTATCATGTTATCACATGATCATATTTCCTCATACAATGAAAAAGATTGGGAAACTAGTTCAACTAAAATGTATTTATTAAGCACATAAAATACATGATCATTCATTAACCATGGATCATGTTCATTGGGGAGGATCATATTCCTTCTACTAGGTGACTTATTTGAAAAATGACATGCTCTAGATTAGATGATATAATTAATAAACATAATTTATAATCCCAAAAGTAGTGAAATACAAAACATAAATTGAAAAATTTATGCATACATAATCTCGTAATCATAAACCAAATTTCATTAGGTTTTACTTATATAATTTTCCTCATGGATTATCATATGATTATGTTCCCTAGTCTATGATTTCTGAAATATAGTTCTTATGGTTTCCACTAATCTTCCTTTTGATACTAACATTAATGACCCCAACCCTAGTATCTATGAGATGATGCCCTGATTTGTTACATTGGCATAGATACAAGGAATCAAATCATGATGTGCTGAAAATTTTAGCAGCTTTTGAGACTAGATACATACATAATATCCATTTTACATTTTTAAAATAAAATGAAATATAATATATAAAAAATAAAATTATTATTATCCTTGAAAACACATTCCAACAATTAATCTCCATGCCCAAGTTGAAGAAAAAAATAATGGTGAGAAAAAATACTTAGTAAGGGTTACGTACAATAGAATATATCATAAATAAAATTACGAATAATAATCATTTCAATGTAAATGATCAAAACACATTCCAATTAATCAATAACATGAGAATAATATGGAAGGAATACATGTTCATAAAATTATTCCATATAAATAATACCATGAGACTGAAAGTTGACCATGGATAATATATCTAATGGAATAATAATTTGGAATAAAAAAATTATGGAATGGATAATTTTAGATGTCTAAACTATTCTGATCATTCCTCAAGATAGTTATTTTCATGATCTGTCCTCAATAGAGTTTATGTCTATGCATTGAAACCCCTTTGATTTCGCCATCTAATTCGTCTCATAAGAAAACAAATGCATCAAGGGGACTGAATTAACCATCACCAACCCATTTATTTCATTTCTAAATAATTAATCATATATATAACATTTAATTTATATCATAAAGAATATGCCTTATGAAATATCTATATTGAGTAAAGGATACATATTTTTCAATACTTCCTTTATAAGCCATATAATATTCAAGGTAACAACCGTATATAAATTTGGTATACAGCCTATGAAATAATAAAATATATAATATAATAATTTTTTTTTATTTTAAAAAATATTATTTCCAATGAAAATGATTATAATAAATTTATATTTTGAATGAAATGTTAAAAATCACAATATGAGTTTAGATTGTATAATAACATTTACCACTTGGAAATTGTCAATTAAAATCCCCTTGGATTAAATATATCAAATTGAAATTAAAAATTACATTAATTATGAATGAATAAAGTTATTACATGTCAAATAGGGGATATATACACGAAAAAAATGTGAATTGGTGTATAAAAACAATTAAATCTCAAGAGAATGTAAATTGAGACGAAATCCCTTAGCTTATACATCATTTTGGTTGAACGCTATTTAAGTTACTGTATAATGTCTTTAATAGTGTTATTAAATTACAAAAACCCATATTAATATTTAAAATTACATTTAAAATACATATATAACATCTTATCAATATTTTGTTGATATTCTTCCATTATTTTTACTATTTCGGGTGTTAATTTCCATGTTCTTTGAGAATATTTTGACTTGATATTTTTTCCTCTTACACAGATTAGGATTTAATTATCTCCAAAATGTAAAACATTATTTCAATATCACATATATTCATTATATGTTTATTTAGATCCATCGATAACATTTTTTGATAGGATATGAAATACACTATTAATGGATATGGTAGGTCGTACATATAAATGACCATTATTTCCATTTTATTGTTATATTGAATGAATAAAAAGTTAATGATATATATATATTAATATTATAGAACCATTTTTATTTCATTTATATCACATATTTTTACTGAACCCATCCTTAATATACTATATGTAAATTGTAAATAATCTACATGGCTTTGCGAGGCAGTGGTCTGCCGTGCACACAAACGACGATATTGTATTCCTATAAAATAGAGATCAGAAAGGTATGTGTGATATTATAAATAAATAAGACTAATGAAATCATAAATATCATATATACTATATATAGACAATAAATCCATCATTATTCCCAACATCGAAAGGTGTTATTTACAAAACAAATGACATCGGCTCATAAGACAATAGTTTTTAGTAAACACAAATGAATATATATAACCCATTTCACGGGAGTGTGTGATGTTTTCTGTCATAAAATTCAAATAAAAACATATTAGTATATGGATGATAATTTTGTTATTATATAATCATCTCATAATAACATTTTATGGATTTGGAGAAGGAATTAAAATAGAAACACTTTTAGATGATCATTACATCTTCTTCTAGAGTCCTTCTAATGCTTTCACTAAACCATCAATTGATTTCTTCATCAAAATATAAGTACTCTAGAATGATGTGAGGGATGTTGGTAATTAATTTTGGTAGGTTTAGGTCTTTATAAATGTCTTTAGAGTTTTGAATAATGTGGGAGACTGGGTTCCATTTTATAGTTGAGGAGGAGGGAAATTCTTGTAAATACACATAACTATTCATTAATTAGAGGTCTCTCGTACCTCATATGGCTCCAAACATTAATAATAATATAGGGGAGAGTAAATTGGGTCGATAAACACAAAAAAAATACAAAAGTAATTTCATTTTTATAATGTTACACCTTAACATAAAATGCTTCCTACTTTTAACATTTTGGTGTTTACTAAGGTAACAAATTTTTTATCTTTGGTAATTTAGTCATTAAGACTAAATAAGAGTGAGACTTATTAGATAATTTATTACTACTGAGTATTTTTCAAATAAATGAGTTTTTATTTAAAAATTACCTATATCTT
Organism: Viscum album; assembly: GCA_963277665.1. Lineage (NCBI taxonomy): Eukaryota > Viridiplantae > Streptophyta > Magnoliopsida > Santalales > Viscaceae > Viscum > Viscum album. Next base: position 1,074,078,125 of record OY728164.1, read on the forward strand.
ATATATAATTTTTTTTATAAAATGGAGACCAATTTTGAATCTACATGTCAAGAAATGGTTAGGGTGAATGTTTTAGATTTATCTAAAATAGTTGATTTTTTTAATAATGAAATACTATAATTTAAGATATTTAATATTATATGATAAATTCATGAATTCTTTAGACATTTAAAATGTATGAACCCATTAGTTTGAACTCACATGCACTATTTACTGTACCATTCACAAGAATAAACACTACTGATTATCATGATTCAAAATATGAAATAAATGAATAAAATAATTAAAAAGCACCCCTCCCCTCTCTTTTAAGTACCACCATTCACCAACCCATATCCTAAATCCTTATAAGAATCAATGATTTTCTGAATTATTCCAAATTACCATCCCATGATTCTTCCCCATGTTCAATACCTACTGGTCATACCAAAAGACCAAATCCACATGTCTTGAAGAAGTTCCCAAGGATACGTAAGGTAAAATCCTCCTCAATTATCATTTAAGTTCATTTATTTTTTATTCTCTCATAACATCAACTATCAAAAGTGAAATGGTAACACCGGTATATATATATTAATTTTTTTTTCTAATGGATTGTCCATCATAAAATCTCTTTTACACTCCTTTTATTTTTAAAATGAAAACATCAATCGTGATGTGCCTATTCACTGCCTTCATGAACATAAAGTTATCATTTTACATTAACGCCGTTAGGGATTATCATAAAAAAAATTTAAGGTAAAAATGATTTTAATATACATATTATAAGTTATATCATGTTCTAGGACCAGTATATAAACACAGTATGAAATAAAATGATAGAAGTTCGTGGTGGTCGTAGAAACCATCAAAATAAATTAATACATTTATATAAGAATTTTATCTAATTAATCATCCTCATACCATTAAAAAAATTATATATGATTCCATTTAATCTTTTGGAAATTCATTAATATTATATATTTTCACTTCTAGTGAAGTTAGTCCCATTTTACATGAACTCCCATATTTATACTTAAGGGAACCGACTATATAACCATGAAAAGACACACCCAGAACAACAAAATTAAACATTATAAATCATAGAAATTTCCAAAAGAAACTTAATAATTTTATAATAAAGAAAATATATATTAAACAGGTTATTAATTATGTAATTAATGAATCTAATTTTATTTTCAAGGACATTATGTACAAATGGTGAATGGTTTTGGACATAAGATAAGGGGTTCTCATCACACATTTAATCACAAGAGATATATTATTTATTAAAAACTTATTTATTTTGTGTGATTTACATACATAACCGTAATATATAATATCAAGAATCTATTTATCTTCTTGGAATTAAAATTTTCATTTTATTATCATTAAATTTATTAGGCAACAGTTCCATATTTTTAATCCAATTTCAATTGATTAGGTTAAACATCAAAATTATCGATTATGTTATGATATGATTATGTTACAAATTAATTTTGATTATATTATGTCATTTTTTCATTTTTTACATTGATTTATCGATAATAAACATAATCGATACATTTTCTTAACACTCATATTTTCTTTTAATACTAATATTTTAAATGTTCTTTTACAAAATTCAAAATCATTGTTTTTTTATCTTATACATAATGACTTGATTTTCCCATTTTCATGACACTTTAATGTCTTGAGGAAGCATTTAAATGTTTAGAAGGTTATTTTCATTGAAAATAATCCCTATTATAATTGTACGGTCTTTTTAAATAAATTATTTTAAAGTAAAATATTATTTCTCTCGAGAACATGTCAATGGTTTTATTAGAGTATTGCAATCTATTTCAACTCACATTGATTGAATGTATGATTAATTGAGATTGATCTCTTATGATTCCATCTTCCATATTTTTATTGAATTATTTATGATCATTTTGATTGTGGATGTACTATATTAATACCATTCATCATATTAAACTAGATAGTTTATGATTATTTTTATTTTTTGGGGAATGTTAATAAATTTTCATAAGATAGTTAAAATATGAATGTATATGTTGATTATGCTTCACCCCTTTAATATGATGAATAAATTAGACATAATATGTTACAGGAGTGGACTTATATATATTGTTGATGCACTGATAGATCTCATGAAACAAACTAGTTTAAATATTGGTTGTTGTCTTACAAGATTCTTGGATGAAGCCTTAAGGGTAGGTTTTCGACGTCTCATATTATTTTTTCCCTCGTTATGTGATTAGTTATTCATAATACATGTGGTTATCCAAAAAAATAATATCAATGTTTATAGATTATTTTCATGTGATTATTTACCTGTTATTATTTTATGACGGTTCATTCCAGCCATATTATGCTCAATATTATGTATTAATGGAATTGTCTTTAGTTATTTACCTTGTTTGATTGTTTATGTTTTTTTGAAATACTTTTTTGTTTTTGTACCCTTACTGAGCATTATATATCACCTCATTATTATGTTTTATTTCCCCCCTTCATGCCAAGATGTAGACTATGATTTACATGTAAGGATAGTCTAGGAAAATATGGGTGTTTTTAATAGAGTTAGTATATTGTATTTTGTTTCATTTTATAATGAAATAATTATGTTTTTATGTTATTTTCAAATTATACTAAAGTATTTTTTTCATTTAGTTTGAAATCACTGCAAATCATCATGTTAGAGGGTGGTTATTTAGAGGGTTAATGTACACCCCCCCCTATATTCCTTTTTTATATAATTATATGGGGTTATGCACAATTTTCTCTAATCATTTACTTGTGAGGAGGTTATGAAACCCCATTAAATTCATTTTCTATAAAAATTAGAGAGGAGTTATGTACAACACCAATTAATCATCGAATTTAGAGGGGGTTATGGATCCCCTATAAAACTTGTATCATTACTTATTAAATATACAATTGAATTTTGGAGGGGGTTCAAACCCCCCCCCCCATAATATCATAAATTAGAGGTGGTTGAAAACACATTATAATGTATTATATTAGAGGGGTCTATGATCCCCCGCTATTTTTTTCAAAAATATGATTCCATAATATATATATATACACATAATTAAAACACAACATATAAATGTATTTAAATACATTATAAGAAAATTTTATATAAAATACTGATATGATTTTGTTTAAGTGTATATATATGTATACATAAATATAATTGTATGATATAATGTATGTTAATATATATTTACTGGTATAAATTTTATTTCACATTTTATTACATTTTTATATTAAAAAGCATAAAAATATTACATAAATAAATAAATAAACATAATTTATATAAAAAATATATGATATAGTCTTAATAATTTAAATAATAATAATAAATATTTTTATAAATAATATGTTTATGAAATTATATTATATATAATATAAATTTTTTATTTCATATAGAATAATGTAAATATTTTTATAATTTATATTTATAAAATTAATTATATATAATATAAATATTTTTATAAATTATATTTCATTTAATTATAGTAATATATAATGGTATACAATTTATACATACATACATATATATATATATATATATTGATGAACATAATAATAAATATTTGTATTGAAATATATTATATAATTTAATGACATTATATAAATATATAAAGTAAATACTTATATATATATATATATTCTAAATAAACATGAATATAATATAAAAATGTACATAATTTTATAAAAAAATTACATAAATATATAATATACATATATTAAATATAATATATTAATTAAATAAATTATAAAATAAATGTATAGTATTTTTAAAACCAACATATAATTTTTCTAGTTTAAAAAATAGGTGTAATAATAATTATTATTAATATTAATATTATTTTTATCACAGACACAGACATATATACATATATTAAAATTAAAAAAATATATAATATAATTTCATTATATATATTACTATTATATAAATACAATAACACAGAAAAAGTTAAATTCATTTATAAATATATATTTATATATGAAAATATAATTATTAATATATAATATATATATATAAACACGTATAAAATATATAACTATCTATTTATGTATATAAATATATTTATATAAATATATTTATAAATATATATATATCCATATAAATATATAGTTTTTATAAATTTATATATAGTTTATATATTTAAATTTATTTGAATATATTATATAAATAATATTTTTTAGAATAAATAATCAAATATATATAAAGATATTCAAGTTTAAATATATAGATCATGTAAATTTATATATAGGTAATATATTTTAAATTATTTAAATATATCTTGTAAATAATATTTATTGAATAATTAATGAAATATATATAAATAGATTCATGTGTAAAATATATATTAAATTCAAGTGGCATAGTAGTATCTTGGGGAGAGATTTACAAAAACTCTAGTGGTGATTGGGTGTTCTATCACCCTTCATGAAGAATTTTAGACAGCCAACACACCTGATTGGATGGAACCACATGGCCTTTTGGATGCTTGGGGGAGTGTATGGATGGGGTACGCGGGCGTTGGGGTTGTCCTAGGGAGAATAAGAGGCAAGCCTGCAGATAGGGCGAGGGGCAAGCAGAGGGGGATGGGATGGTGTGAGGGTACAAGTGGGGCGGGGGGATTGGAGGAAAAAACATATGTGGTAGAGTGGGAACAGGAAGAGGAAATGAATAAAGGGGGTGAGAAAAATGATAGAGAGGGTTAGCACCAAGGAACATGGCCTTATTTGAAGAAAAAGTGTGAAATTTATGGGCGGTCCTAACCAACACAAAATTTTTTATTTATTTGGAGTGGTTAGAAAACCAGCCCCAAATTTTATCATTTCAGATCAATTTGGGGCTGATCTAAACCCCCTATATTTTATAAATTATATAGAACATGTTTAAACCCCTTATAACATACTATTTTGTGGTAGATTTAAGGAAAATTTATATAGGGTTAAAATCCCTTCTAAAACAACAGATGTTATTCCCCCAAATATACCAGCGATTGACAAAAAACCACTACTAGAAATACATTACAACTAAATTAGCAGTGGTTCACCATAACCACTACTAATAAATTTATAGAGGGTTATAAATCCCACTAAATATAAAAAACCCATTCTAATTATATCCTTTTTTAGTGTATTTCATGTTTGTATTTCCAATATTATAAATTATGGCACCAGATCTACATTAATAGGGATAGGGTCATTATAGTTGGTATTAAAGGATGTTTAGTAGAGAATTTTGTCCTATATTTTGAGAAACATATATTAGATAAATATAACCTTATAACCGACATCAGAAATATTCCAAGGAAAACAAGCTTTCATTTTCAAGATTAGTTATAGATATTTTTTTAAGTGTTTCACTAGTTTTTAAATTTCATAATATAATCTAGTGTATGCCATCATTTATAAATGATGCATACTGAAAGGAATAAAAAATGTATCAATTCATATATTCCATGTAGGGATTTCCCTCCTTATCATGATAATTATTTAGGATCTAGAGCTACAAATGGAGTTGAAAACATATAACTATACTAGGAAAACTGACTCGAGATATGATGAATAACATTACTTTTATGGAGAAGACCAATCTATAATAAAGTGTGACAATGTTAGACTGCTGCATACCGAAAAAACATCCATCATTTAATCGGAGTACAAACCATTTTGTAGTTGAGAAATGGATACGATCCATAGAGAATATATTTATCACATTGGGAAGTTACAAAAGTGAGAATGATTTCATTGAACTTTATCATCTCTCTAGTGAAGAAAATCATTTTTGGTCATTAATTTATATCACAAAATAACAGGAAAAATTGAAAAATTTAATGAATTTTTTTTTAATGAAATTCTCTTCCAAAAATATTTCCCTCATGAAGAAGGATTTTATATGGAAAGAAAATTCTCAATTCAGAGACAGAAGAGGATAAAACAGTGTTATGTATAAATCCATTATTAAATGGTTCTCAAGGAATTCTGAAAAAGACATACTTAATCAAAATCGTAAGATTGGCCACTTCATTAATGGTATTAATCCAATTCTATGATGGGAAATTTTATCCCAAATATTCTGATCATATGAGGATATAGTATCATGTTCCATCAACATAGAGAAACAATTTCACAATCCATGTGTTTTTGAAGGGAAGAAATATAATAATAGGGTTGTTGAGTACTCTACAAAAGGAATAAGGAAAAAGGAAACAAAGGAAGAATATAATCACCAATATTCAATAAATGTGGAATGAAACATCATGGAACATGCCTATTGGGAATGTGATATTGTTACAAGTGTGGGGTAAATTCCACCAAGACCTTCATTAAAATATTGATAATGATTTTTGAAATTTGAAATCCTTCACTTTTAAGAAGATTAGAGACTATACACATGATTGTCTAAGAAATCAACGAAACTTTCCACAGAAAATTCAAAGGGATCGTGAACATGCTTATGAAAAAAAAACATCTGATGATAAAGATTAAAATTATGTATTGGAAGGTACTTTGATAATATCCACAAATTTATCTAAATATTTATTTGATTCTGGATCATCATGTTTTTTATATCTTCTAATTTTAATATAAAAATAAGATATTTTATATTCACGTTAACAAGGGTGTTGTTAGTTAAGACTCCTAGTAGAATCCTTATCATAACGAAAATGTGTTATGTAGTTCTCATTATAACACATAAATCTGCTCTAATTACTAATTTTATTATCATACCTATTTTTGATTTTGATTTAATTCTCAGTATGGAAAATATTTCCAAATATAATGAGAAAATTTGATGCAATGATAAAGAAATAATGATTTTTGATGACGATATATATTTTCATATCTTTAGAGGGGTGAATTGATCATCTGATTCATTTTTTGATCCACCTCAAGTAGCTATTGTAAATGAGATTCTTGGTGGAGAAGAGTAGATAAAACATAATGATGAAAATTGTGATCATAAAATTGATGATGTGACTATTTTATAGGATTAAATTTATGTATTTATAGAAGAATTATCTAGACATCTTCAAGAGTGGTATGTTGTGTTTTCTATTGATTTAAACCAATAAACATGACCAATATCAAAGAAACCATATAAAATGGCCTCGATTGAGTAATAAGGTTTCAATGAAACAACTAGAGTAATTGATTGGTAAGGGATTTATAAGTCATGGTATTTCACCTTGGGGAGATCCTTTCCTTTTTGTTATGAAGAATGCTGGATCTAAGAGGCTATTAATTGACTACAAGTAGATCAATTTTATTATGATATAGAACATTTATCATATTGTAACACCCCAAGCTTCTACGGTACGCTTCTCTTTGAATAATGTGATAGTGTGTGTTGTACGCAACACCGAGTTCTAACACACCATAACCATCAAAACTAGCCATTATGAATAGTAATATCTCCCTTTTGAAATTATATATATTTTATATTTCAAAATGGACTTCATTTTTGGATTCGGAATATCGAATTTAGCCTAAGGTGAAATTTTGGTACTTTTCGGATAACTTTAATATTTTGATGAATAGTGAAAATTACTAAATTTTAATTAAAAACAACTTTATTAATAAAAATAATTAATAGTGATAAATTTTGAATTTGAGTGGTTTTAAAGTATATTTATAATTTATTTTTACCATTTAATACAATGTTGGTCATTGGACATAATTTTACAATTAAACCCGACATAAACAATTGCCAATCTTTTGATAGGTATTATCTCTTAAAAACACGTTTTTTGTTTTAACAACGGGAATTAGTTTTAAATTAATTTGATCCACTTATTTGTTTTGAATTTTGAAAAAATGATTCCATATTTGGAATAAGGATGTTAAAATTGTGTAAATAGGTAACTTTTATTTTTAGACATTTTGAATAATTACTTCGGTAAATATTTTATTTACCGTGGTTAAGGGTAAATCCGGTAAATAAGGGTTAAAAATAATATTATAATAATACTAAATTACCCTAAAACGAGTCCTGGACTTATTGTTTTATACATGTTCTACCATAGGCATCTTTGGGTCGATTTTGGGACCCCATGGAGCCACTTGTAGGAGATAGGGACACTTAATTTTAATTAAGTTAAAATAAGTACAAAAATGACATAAGCATATATCTTTTAGAAAAACAATTTTTACATAGGGTTATATATGTTGGAATTACAACTATAAACATTCATTAGAAATCTAAATGTATTTCCTACATAATGATAGTTTATTTATAATTTTTATACTTTAAATAATTTAATTTATTTATGACACAATTATGATGCATTAATTACCATAATAGTGAAAAATTAAAATAATTGATATTATAAATACCAAAATAAATATAATTTGAGACTTTTAATGAAATAAAATAATTTTCTAGGATAATATGACATATTAGGATTTATTTAATTTACTTTTTTCGAAGTAATCATTCTGTTATGAGTTTTAAAAAAAACAACTATTGAATAGTGTAAAAATTTTCATAAAAGAGTTATTAAAACAAATATTATATTATTAATTGATATTAAATTCATAAAAATCGAGGGTTCAGACAAGAGACTTATATAATGATATTTATAGCATTAATGTACCACTTGGGGGGTCTCTTGGATGTATATAGTTAGTTTATTAACCTTATAATATAAAAATAAAAAGAGACATTGTAAAAGTGAAACTAATTAACTAAGAGTTAATCCTTAATGATAAGGTTAATATAGTAACCCAAACCTATCTAAATTCTATTGGTTTAATGGTTTTCGACCTATACCTACCTTAAAATTTAAATAATCAACTTTAGAGCCATTAGAAAACGAATATGAATTTATTATAAATTAATATTTCTAGCTTTTCCAAAGGTTCCCCTCACCCCTCTAATAAAAGGGCACTCCTCCTTCTCATTTCTTCACACCTTCAAAGCCTTTTGGTTCGTCCAAACTCTTCCCAAATACTCTCCCAACTTCCCTCAATACAACATAGAGGCCTTAGATTGATCATAAAGCCAACCTAAGGACCCATTTTGATCAAATCAAAAGGAAGAACCCGAAGAAGAGGTAATGATTTCACCACCCTTTTCCAAGTTCCTTTCTTATTCCACATCTTCTTCCTTTGTTATTACCATTCGAAAATAATAACTCCAGTAACATATATATACTGTGATGTTATTATAAATATGTTACAACCATATTCAGTATTTGATCCACCCTTTGAATAACATGTCACCATACGTGCGTACGTACGGCTTACCGTCTCCACGTCATGGTGTAATTGTTATTCAATATATTATTATTTGTATGGGTATAATAATGATGTGTAACTCATGTAAATAATAAATATAAAATGATAATGATTCTGTATATATGATATACCGTCCATTTATATATTATTTTAATATCAAAAGAATGATATTGTCGCCCGTGCGTATGTACGGACTACCGTCTCCACGAACACGATGAGATTCATTCTCCATCGTATCCATTCAAGTATAAATACCATTTGATGATTTAAAAATAATGTTTAAGGACTTGATATCATTCTGTATATGAATAATATACAACCTATCCATGACAAACATGGCTTATGTAACAAAACATATTAAGGAAAACGAGTAAGTTAACACCCAAAACGACGATAATACTAAGATATTATTAACAATGCAATGTTAAAAGATCATATATGATATCATATGAATTTATTTGATTCTTGTATAATTTAATAACAATTATTTCACTATTATACAGGAGTTTAACCTACCCCAACCAAGGAAAAGTACAAGTTAAGGGTTATTTCACAATCTCTTCATTATCTGAGGTTGTTTATATGTAATAATCTACTGGGATCTCTTTATCATCCACATCCATGTTTCTTCAAAATATATTTCAAAAAAAATTTACTATATACAAGAATATGTGTTAAAGTCATTTATACCCTTGTTTGACTTTTTATAAGTGGTTTATAAAGGAATCTTTCCATCGTTTTCCAAACAAGGTTCTTTTTAACCTTTTCGACAGAATTAAGGTAAGAATGTTTTTTTAACTTATACGGCGGGTGCGGTTATTTTCCACCATTATAAAATTGTCGAAGCTTCCCTTACAAGCTTATAAGAATATTTTCAAAGAAAATGTTTTATTTCATAAATATATGACTCTTAAATGATTTCAAAATAGAAATATATATTTCTCTAAAAAGAGTTTTGATTTCATCTATGTCAACATCCTTTGATGGATTTTACGCTTATTTGAAATTGATTTATTATGATACAAAACTACTATATTGTATTGAAGGTTTTGTGATATTTTTGACTATGGATGTGCTATTTTTATACCATTCAGAGTTTATGGTGAAAGTATTGACATTTCGTATGCTATTTTTAATACGAATGTTTATGTTATGTTTAAACCTTTTCATATGGGAATGCATTGGACTTAATATGTGACGGGTGGAGCCCGCTATAGCTCGTCGATACATTGGTAGGTCTCATGAGACAAACTAGTGTCTTGACACAAGGCCTTGGAAAAATCTTATTTGTAGTATTGGCACGAGGCCTTGGCTATGTGGTTATGATAGTCCGGCATTATGCATTCCATCTTTATGAAAGTGGTTATTGATATTGCATGTGATTATTCGATTAGTAGAATATCCATGTGAATAAGTAAATGGAATTACTTCATTTTATTTTTTCCATACTATGTTGAAGTTAAAGTTTAAAAGGCTTTTGTTTTAAGTTATACATTTCCTTAAATGTTTATTCTTATTTATGAAACATTCCGCTATATTGTTATCCTTACTGGGCATTTGAGCTCACCCCTTTTCTATGTTTTATTTTACCCAGGATGTGAAGAAGTAATTTATGAATGACATGCAGGGATAGAATGTGGGGATACGAGTGTGGAATATGGAGACTATGTTGTTGTAGTAGTTTTTCACTTTATGATGTAATGTAAATCTTTATGAATATATCTAGTGTTTCCAAGGCTACTAAACCAATTGGTATTTCGAGATTTGATCTTTCTTATTATCATGCCAATGTTATGTAATAATTCACCGACTCTGGGTAACTAGGGTCAGGGCGTTACACATATTACTTACATTGATGACTTATTTGAATAATATTTAGGGAGGTAATTATTTATCAAAGAGTGCTGTTCATTCTAGATATCATCATTTTCATGTAATGAATTAAGATATTCCAAATACATCAATTTGAAAAATGTATGGGCATTACTGGTTTACAGTAATTCCATTTGGACTCTCAAATGACCCATATGTTTTTATGGATATGATGAATAGAGTATTTAAGGAATGCCTTGATATTTTTTGGATATTTAATGATGATATCATAGTGTTCTCCAAATGATATGAAGACCTTGAGAACTGTTGGACTCACCTATTATGATAATCCCTAATATCGTTTCATTTATATAAAGAATCTAGTTTCTCTAATAGGATAATCATTTAGGGGAAAATAATATTTATATCAATGTAATAACAATGTTTTTTTAATCTCACTTCTCTCTTGTTTGAGCTCACATCCCAAAATTTCTCTAAGTGCAAAGGTCATCGTTGTGAAGGTCACCGATGTGAGGTCACTAATGAAAGGTCCCTGATGCATGGTCACTTATGTATAGTCACTAATGTAAAGGTCACCAACACAAGGGTCACCAATGCAAAGTTCACAAATGCAAGGTCCCTGATGCAAAGGTCACCGATGAAAAGGTCATCGATGAAATGGTCACCGATGCAAGGTCACAGATGCAATGTCACCGAAGAAAGGTCACTGTTGGGAAGGTAACCACAGAAGTATACCAATGGAAGGTTACTGATGGAGAGTTACGATGGAAGGTAACAATTTAAGGTTTCCAGTGTGCACCTATTGTTGAACACTACTGTTGTGAGGGATACCATTACCAGTCTACTGATGCTTACCCTTCCATACTTTTTCAAATTCTTATGATTATTATAATGGTCATATTTGATAAATTAAATGCTTTTGACATTAATTAATGTTGATAGTAGACATATCAAGAGACCACATATAGAAAATATGAGGTACGGGAAAGATCACACGTGATGTACTTATTCTTATTGTCAGACCTCAAATATAAAAGAAAAGACTGAAAAAGAAAAATATGTGTGAGGAATGAGAAGCACAGGTACAGAAGTTAGGAAAGAGGAATTCATGATAAGGAATTTACTAGAGAACAAAGAACAATTTGAGAACTTTCACTGTGAACCCAAGAACTTCACCAAGATCACATTAGGAGAAATATTTCAAGGCGACCTTCTATGTCTCATCAACTCTCGATCAGAACACTCAAAGATAGAGTGACACTCTGTTTTGAATATAACTTTTAGAGAAAGGCTCAAACGTCAAAATTATACACTCCAAGGAGTAAATAGCTAAACATCAAACACTTAGAGATTTCTAAACTCAGTATTATAATCATAGATCTATTTTGTTTCTGATTTTTACATTTCTGAGAAGTGTGTATGTCTACTTCACACACTCTCTCATATGACGAACAAGAGGATACTAAAAATCTTCACATCAAACTTCTCCATACTTTATTTCCCATGAATAAAAGTGGAAGAGACCATGGGTGGTCTATTCTGTTTGTTTTTCCCACGATGAACTGTGGTAGAGGGTGTGAACCCTAGACAGTTTGTGAAAACTGTTGTAAATCCCGATACAATCTATGTATCATGTTTTTTGTTAATATTGATTGTATGGTGGTAGGTGATCACCAAGTGGAGGGGATTAAGTCTCGGCTTAAGACTGAACCTCTTGATAAACATTACTGTTCACTATATTTTGGTTTACTCTATTTTATCTATTTTCCACTTCTTATAATTACTAAAAAAACTGTTTTTCATTCACTATGATAATTAGATTTTTCTAGTGTTTTTAGGTGTTTAATTCAATAAACATGTTTCAAAATTATAAGAAGTGTTTTTACACTAATTTTACTAAGGACTAATCACCCTTTCAGATACCAATAGACCAATTAGAGATTTATATCTCTACTATGTTAATTAACCCAGTCGTTTTCCAATTTGGGGGATCTTTATAAGTAATGTTTTAAATAGATATTTTAAGTTGGAAATCAATTCACCCCCCTCATGAGATTCCACTCCGACCAACATTTGGTATCAGAGGGTTTTAAATTTTTTATTTTTGAAGCTACTATCTAAACTGTTTTATACGTTGTCAAATTTGTTTCAACTCTGATTTTAGTTGTATCTTAAATGTAATAAATTTTTTGTCATATCTTAATTTTCAGTTCATTAAAAATCTAGTTAACTATGGATAATATATTTGAGGGTGTTGCTACCAACATTCTAGCTTTATTTAATCGTAATAACTATGATCGATGGAAATTAAAAATGAAAATGTAACTACAGAGCATGGGAACTGAACTCTTGGACACAATTTAAGGACAACATATATCACTACAAAAAATTTGACCATTAGCGACCGCCAATGGCTGTTGCTTTAGGCGAGTCGTAGTAGGCCTACAGCGACCGCCAGGCGATCGTTGTACTGATCCTAGGCTAAGCTACTATGACCGCTAGTGGCGGTCTCTAGTCTGATCCTCGTCCAATCTATAGAAACCAACAATTGCAGTCACTATCCCTGAGAATTTTTGTTTAAAATTTCACAGTTCCCAATCAACAAAAACAGGGTAAAAATCATAATAAAAACAAATTCCAAACAACAAAAACATCATGATCATCATAAAAAATAAATGACAGACGGGCTTAATGTTCCAAATCCATTTCAATCATCTACTTCAAAAAACTATAATAAGATACAAAAAACAACAACTAAACAAAACAAACATAAATTAAACATATTTATTAAGATAATATATATATAGTCAAATAAAATCTGACATCAAATTATGGGTGCTATAATAATTTAAAACACCCAATTTAAGAAATATTAACATTTATGGATTTTTTTTCTTATTTTGGGGTCTTTGATTTAGGTTATGGTAGTGTTTTGTGTTCTAAAAAGGAATGCCCTCCGCGCACACTACGTAAAACTATTCAAAATAGCATATTCGGTCGTATCATGCTCACCGCACATCTGATTGATATACCACCTAATCCTACAAGTCACAAATACTATTCCTAATTGTTTTCGTGTGATTTCAAGTCATTGAGAGCACATTTTCTTTGAATTCGATTGTTACACGTCGTTTTGGTGTTTTATGACTTTGGAAATGCGTTTCCGATCATTGCGGTCAAATAAAACCTATGATTGACTTGTGTTCTGCCTGAAAATTTCACAATTCACACCACATTTGTTGTCGTATGATTTCATGGCATTTCGAGGTTGTTCTGCTGGTTTTGACCACCCAATGCGCCCTTTTAGAGCACACTGAACTGTTCAAAACTATTTATTCGGTCAGACCGCGCACACCGCACGTCTGATTGATATTCTGTCTCCCTTACATGTCATTAATACTATTCCTATTTTTTCATGTGATTTAAAGCCATTATGAGCACGTTTTTTCTAAATTTGACCATTACACGTCGTCTTGGTGTTTTATGACTCCAAAAATGTGATTCCGGTCACCACGGTCAAACGACACCTCCGATTGACATTCTGTCTACCTGAACACTTCAAAAATCACACCACTCTTGTTTTCGTATGATTTAATGGCATCCCAACGTCGTCCGGATGGTTTTTACAACCCAACGGGCCCTTTTAGAGCGCGTGGAACTGTTCGAAACAACATATTCGGTCGTACCGCGCACACCGCATGTCTGATTAATTTGACATATACTACTGCATGTAACTAATAATATTCCTATTGTTTTCATGTTATTACAAGCCATTCTATGCACTTTTTCTCTGAATTCAACTGTTACACGCCGTTTTTTCATTTTTTGACCCCAAAATATGTGTTTCTAGACAACGCGATCAAACAACACCTCTGATTGACATGTCATCTGACGGACCATTTTAAAATTCACACCACGGTTCTTGTTGTATGATTTCATGGAAATCTGAGATTTTTCATCTGGTTTTGGCCACCCAACGTGCCATTTTAGATGGGGGTGAACTGTTCAAAACAGCATATTCAGTTGTATGGTGCACACCGCACGTCCGATTGACATGTCGTATCCTACTACATCTCAAAAATAATATTCATATTGTTTTCCTGTGATTTCAAGTCAATCTGAGCATCTTTACTATGAATTCGACTGTTACACGTCGTTTTGGCATTTCCTGAACTCAAAAATGCGGTTTTTGTCACCGCCGTCAAACAACACCTCTGATTGACATGTCGTCTACCTGACCATTTCACAATTCATACCATGGTTGTTTTCGTATGATTTAATGTCATTCTGAGGCCATTCTGTTGGTTTTGAACACCCAATGCACCTTTTAAGAGCATGCTGAACTATTCAAAACAACATATTCGGTCGTACCGTGCACACCACACATCATATTGACGTTCCCTATCATCCTACATGTCACCAATACTTTTCCAAATTTTTTGTGTTATTTCATTATGAGCACATTTTGTCTGAATTAGATCATTACACGTCGTTTTAGTGTTTTGTGACTCCAGAAAAGTATTTCTAGTTACCAAGAAAAAATGACACCTCCGGATGATGTTTTTTCCACCTGACCATTTCCTAATTCGCACCATGGTTGTTGTCGTATGATTTCATGTCATTCTTAGGTTGTTTGGTTGGTTTTGACCAGCCAACGCGCCCTTTTAGAGCATGCCGAACTGTTCAAAACAGCACATTCGGTCGTACCACACACACCGCATGTCTTATTGACATTCCGTCTCCTCCTATATGTCATTAATATTATTCCTATTGTTTTTCTGTGATTTCAAGATGTTTT
This sequence comes from Viscum album, assembly GCA_963277665.1. Taxonomy (NCBI): domain Eukaryota; kingdom Viridiplantae; phylum Streptophyta; class Magnoliopsida; order Santalales; family Viscaceae; genus Viscum; species Viscum album. Next base: position 1,074,094,005 of record OY728164.1, read on the forward strand.
GAGAACGTTTTCTATGAATTCGACCGTTACATGTTGTTTTGGTGTTTTATGACTCCAAAAATGTGTTTCTTGTCACTGCATTAAAATAACACTTCTGAATGATGTACCGTCAACACAAACATTTTAAAATTGACACTATGGTTGTTGTCGTAGGATTACATGGAATTATGAGGTCATTCGACTAGTTTTGACCACCCAATTCGCACTTTTAGAGCATGTCGAACTGTTCAAAACAACATATTCGGTCATACTGTGCACACCGCATGTCCGATTGATGTTTCGTCTCCTCCTACATGTCCAAAATATTTTTCATAATGTTTTTGTGTGATTTAAATTAATTCATGAGAACGTTTTCTCTGAATTCGACTATTACATACCAATTTGGCGATTATGACCCCAGAAATGCATTTCTGGCACTACAGTCAAATGACACCTCCCATTTACATGACATCTACCTGACCATTTCACAATTCACCCAAAGTTTGTTGTTGTGTGATTTAATGACATTCTGAGGTCGTTCAGTTGGTTTTGACCACCCAAGGTGCCTTTTTAGTGCGCGCTGAACTGTTCAAAACAACATATTCGGCCGTACCGCGCACACCGCACGTCCGATTGGCGTGTTGTCTCCTCATTCATGTCAAAACGAATATTCATGTTGTTTTAATGTGATTTTAATTCATTCTGAACACGTTTTCTCTAAATTCGATCATTACCCATCATTTTGGCTTTTTATGACTCCGAAAATGCGTTTTCGGTCACCGCTGTCAAACGACACATCCAATAGACATGTCTTCTACCCAACCATTTCACAATTCCCACTGCGGTTGTTTTCATGTGGATTTCATGGCATTCCAAGGTCGTTCGGCTGGTTTTGACCACCCAACACACCCTTATAGAGCGCGCCGAACTGTTCAAAACAACATATTCAGTCGTACCGCGTATATCGCACGTCCGATTGACATGTTTCATCCAACTACATGTCACAAATAATATTCATATTGTTTTATTGTGATTTCATGTAATTTGGAGAACGTTTACTCTGAATTCGACCTTCACACGTCGTTTTGGCATTTTATGACTCCAGAAATGTGATTCTGGTCACTATGGTCAAACAACACAACTGATTGACATTCCGTCTACCCGACCATTTAAATATTCACACCACAGTTGTTGTCGTATGATTCCAAGGCATTCTGAGGTCGTTCAGCTATTTTGACCAACCAATGCGCCGTTTTAGAGCACACTAAACTGTTCAAAACAACATATTCGGTCATACCGCACACACCACATGTCCGATTGATGTGTCGTCTCCTCTTAATTGTAAAGAATATTATTCCTATTATTTTCAGGCGATTTCATGTAATTCTGAGAACGTGTTCCCTGAATTCGATCGTTACATGCCGTTTTGGCATTTTATGACCCCGACAAATGTGTTTTTCAGACACCGCAGTCAAACAACACCACCTGTTGACATTCCTTATGACCAAAAATTCCAAAATTCACACTATGGTTTTTGTCATATGATTTAATGTCATTCTGTGGTCGTTCGTCTCGTTTGGACCGCCCAACGTGCCCTTTTAGAGCGCGCCGAACTGTTCAAAACCGCATATTCAGTTGTACCACGCACACCATATGGTCGATTGACATTCAATCTTATCCAACATGTCACAAATAATATTCATATTGTTTTCATGTCATTTCATGTCATTCTGAGTACGTTTGTTATGAATTCGACCATTACACGCCGTTTTGGCATTTTGTGACCCCGGAAATGTGTTTCCGATCACCACTGTCAAACGTCACCACTGATTGATGTGTCGTCTACCTGAACATTTTAAAATTCACAGCACGGTTGTTTTTGTATGATTTAATGGAATTTAGATGTCATTCGGCTGGTTTTGACCACCCAACGCACCCTTTTTGAGCGCGCAGGACTGTTCAAAACAACATATTCGGTCAAAGTGCACACACTGCAGTTCCGATTGATGTGATATCGCCTCCTACATGTCACGAAAATTATTTCTACTGTTTTAGTTTGATTTCAAGTCATTATATGCACATTTTTTCTAAATTCAACTGTTACATGGCGTTTTTGGGTTTTGTGACCACGGAAATGTGTTTCTGGTCACCACAGTCAAATGACACCAATGATTGATGTGCCGTCAACCAGACCATTTCACAATTCACATCAACGTTTTATTTTTTATTTTATGGAATTCTGAGGTTGTTTGGCTGGTTTTGACCACCCAATGCGCCCTTTTAGAGTGCGTTGAACTATTCAAAACAGCATATTCTGTCATACAGCGCACAGTGCATGTTCGATTGACATGTTTTCTCCTCCTGCATGTCACAAATATTACTCCTATTTTTTGTGTGATTTAATGTCATTATGAGCAATTTTTTTATGAATTCGATCGTAGCTTTCCGTTTTGGCATTTTATGACCCCAGAAATGCATTTCCAGTCACCACGGTCAAACACCACCACTGATTGGCATGTCGTATGCCTGACCATTTTAAAATTCAGACCACGTTGTTGTCGTATGATTTCATGGCATTCCAGAGACATTTGGTAGGTTTTGACCCCCCAACACACCCTTTTAGACTGCGTCGAACTTTTCAAAACAGCATATTCGGTCATACCGTGCACACCGAACATCTGATTGACATGTCTTCTCCTCCTACATGTCATGATTAGTATTAATATTATTTTCGTGTGATTTAAAGCCATTAAGAGCACATTTTCTATTAATTTAACCATTACATGCCGTTTTGGCGCGTTTGAAAAGCGTCTATGGGGTGATCAAAACTAGTCGAACAACCTAGGAATGTCATGAAATCGGACAAAAACAAAGGGTGGGTGAATTGTGAAATGGTTAGGCAGAAGGCATGTTAATCGAAGGTTTCGTTTGACTGTGGTTACCGAAAGTGCATTTCGCATGTCTTAAATGGCCAAAACATGCGTTTAAAGGTCAACTGCATACCGAACGACATCAGCATGACATGAAAACACAGGAAAACACTGTAATTATTATTCTCCAGGTGTACAAGGAGTCTACATGTCATTTGGCCTTGCAGTTTTCACGATCCGAATGAATATAAAATTTTTATTTGTTTTTCATGCTTGAAATGCGTGCGTGGTGGGGGGATGTCCAGTGGAGGGGCTATCATGGATAGGGGGTGATGTTCAGGGGTGGGGGGTTTTCTGGTGGTGGGGGGGGGCATAATTACTAATTGGACTAATGGACATTTTTACTAATGGTGTAACGATCAATTATCCTAAAGGCCTAAAGGTCAATTTTCCTAATGACCCAATGTCAAATTATCCGATTTACCCATTCACATCATACCCTAATGCCCTAATGGCATAGTGGCCTAAAAATGGTCTATTATTTGGTTGTACTATTGGAATAATTGTATAATGACCTAATGGCCATTTAGCATACATCCAATTGGATAATTGGCCAACTTTCCTATTTCCCTAATGGCCAAAAGTCTAATGAACAATTTCTTTAATGAACTAATGGTCAATTGTCCTAATGAATTTTAGTGTGTAGGGGGGGCTGTTCGTGGTGGGCTAGGGGCCTACAAATAGTGAACCTGAGCTTAGTCACCAAAAACAACTTCCATGGTTTCTATTAGGAATCACATGGTTTTTTAGAACTATTCATAGAACATGAAATTGAAAACATTAAAGAATTTAATGAACTAAAAATATCCAAATCATTATTCAGTTTCATGGTTACTTCTCAATTCGTGCACACAGACATTGAATAAGGCCAAAACACACATGATACCCCCAAATCTCAAATAATATCACTATTAACCCATCATAAACGTCAATAACAACCCCACCAATAAAAAAAGATTCACGCCTCGTGAATATGATGCATCGTGCGTGGTCATGACTGCTACCTCCATCCGGCGTGCCAGGGGCCTATAACAAATAAAAATTATGATGAATTTTATAACAAATAAATAGGAATTAAATAAATAATTATAGTATAAATCTGCATTGTACGATCCCCTGCACCATAACCTGTATGTACATATTCTTGCAGTGCTCTAAAATCATGGATCAATTGCGCATTTACCACCTTGGAAGCATGCAGCCATGCCTTGAAATCTAACAACCAGTTTTCCATCTGATAAATAGAAATACTGACAACCACAGCGCATGGTATTACAAATCAAGGAATCCCTATTACATAGTTCAAACTATATCCATGCCCGTCCCAACCAATAATGAGATGAATGATCTCATCCCTTCGCATGAGAAGCTGTCGATGGTCCTCTGGAAGCTGTTCTAACTCAGCATCAAATTAAGCCTGTGAAATGATTAAATATATACATATATATATATGTTAATATACAGATTTATGTATGTATTGGTACTGATTACAAGAACATTCTATCATTTCTACAACCTCTGGATCATTTCGATGACGAGTCCTCATCCACACTGTCATTTTATCAATCGACGCACCTTTCTCCCGTAACTGTATATGAATTGAATATAAACACAAAAACTTATTAATTAATAAATTAAAAAATGAAAAACAAATACCTCATGTCGGATCTGAGACATGTGATGAGTCCCGATCTTGTAATGTGGTCCCTGCAATGCTCGATTCTCAGAATGGTGTGTAGACTCTTCCTACATTCAATTAATTAAAATTTCAAAAAAATCACACATTCTTGAAAATATATATACCAAAATAAATATACAAACTAAAACACACTCAATAGACCAATATGTAACTGAGTCGCGTCACTGAGCCAGTAGGACACCTCTCTGTACTTTTTACAGAATGTCTTTGGCACCCACATTTGGTACCAAGGGGTCCCTCTTGACATTGCCTTTATAATCTTTCCACATCTTATGACATTTTCTCATACAAACGGGCCGAAAAGCATCAGGGAATACTTTAAAAAATTTCTATTAATGAAAAAAATCACAGATGTTAGTATTTCTTATACACAGAGAAGAAAGTAAAATGGACTTCTTACTTGATCCTCCATCCAAAGACAATCTAATGTGTCCTAAGGGATAGAAGCATAGTCACGTGTGTCAAGGGAAATTGATGTGTGTCATGTATGATATGACCCATCTAATGAATAAATGTAGGGGCATTCAATCCCATAGGATGAAATAGCTCATCAAACGAAACATCAATTGTCGTGTCAGAATTCCATGATAAAATGCCATGACCAGGGCCTCTCTTGCGAGAGGAAGAAGCAGTCAAGCCTGATCATGTTGAAAACAATTTTATATATAATTTGATAGATGTTATATATATATATATGTGTGTGTGTGTGTGTGTGTGTGTGTGTGTGTGTGTGTGTGTATGTGTGTGTGTGTGTTTGTGTGTGTGTGTGATTATCAATTACATATAAAATAGACACAATGACATTCAAACATAGCTCGACCCTGAGACGTAGATGGCTCAGTTGGATGATGTGGATCTACTTCCTCTTCCCCTAACGTGCATGTAGTCATAGAAAACATTAGTAAGGGGACTATACAAAGTTTCCAAAAGATAAATTGGTTTTTTTTAAAAATCAAACTTGTACAGTTGTTATTAAAACAAAAATGGATTGAATAATTAGTTCTGAATGGATTTTAAAAAATCAGAAAGTTAACAAAATGGATATACAAATTATGTACAAAACCAATAGATGCATAGCCAAATTTTAGATTGAATTATTAAAAATTTAACCAGCAGATGAACCAATTGAAGAATACCTCAATGGGAAGATACACTGACAATAACATGAAGATACCAAAAGTGAAATCACCCTAAATATTTATAAATGAATAAAATTCCAACAATGAGGATTAAAACATAAATGGATTTATAAAATGGTTAGATAATTTATGATATTCTAGGACATTCAATACTGAATTGTGGGAAAACAATTATACCCTTCATTAAGAATTAAAATAAACTGTTTCTCCTTCTACGGACTCTCTGACCCAATAAATATATTCTTCACGTTGAACTACGGTATGTTAATCAAGATGTTGGAAAAAAAATGGAACAATCTTAGGTTCATCTTGTTCATATAAAAACACTTTTTGCTAGTAAATTTCCACAACAACATGCCAACTTGGATTCAATGGAAAAATAACGAAGAATACTTGTTCCACTTGTGATGTCTAAATGAAATGTTCATTATCAACTCGTTCATTTCTATATAACATATAGTTTAAATTAAATCATGAAAACTGATATTGATTGAATTTATATCCATGAACTAGATCAACACAATTACACATCAACAATATGTATTTTCACCCATGTGCATATACAACTTTAATGATGTCTATCAATTGACCATAGTAATAACCAGAATCGACGAATGGACAACTGATGCCACTATTTTGTGTTGCTCGTTTGTCGTCAACATCATTAATTCAAAATTCAAAACTATTAGAATCTATAACATTATAGTGATTAGACGTTATAGATGGACCCTCGGCCAGTTGTATTAATTATTATGTTAGTGTGGGGTCCCCTAACTCCCTCACCTTATGAACCTTCATAATTCATAGAATTCAATAATGATTTGGGCAGAAGTAAATTAGTATTATACCTCACTCATAATGAAAATAAATTTATACATAAATAATCCTTGAACCATTCATGAAATGACGTATAATGATATTTTTGAATTTGATACTCTGTCGCATGATACATATCTTATATAATCTCATTAATGTTTTTATAACAATTGAAAACGCGGTGTTTAAATGATCAACTTATGAAAAAAAACATAAAAATGTTAAAAAAATAAAAGTGATTAGACACTTATTGCATTAATGGTGCAACTGATGGAGTATTGAACAAGATATATCGATGCACTTGTATCCACCCGATGTTGTCCATATAAAATATGTGTCCTTCTTCAACTGGACAATCATGAATTTGAGAGGTATTTTCTAATTTTGTTTCAACATCCGTATGATATTTTACACAATATGTAGTACACTCATCCATCAAATAACCATTGTCTATTGATTCTTACGTAGGATCTCTTTTGTGTACAATTCGTTTCAATGTACTCATATACCGCTCAATAGGATACATCCACCTGAATTTCACTAGACCAACAACCATTACAGCATCTGTTAGGTGCACTATCAAGTAAACCATAGCATTGAAAAATGAGAGGGGAAACATTTTCTTAAAGTGACAAAGTGTATGTACAATTCGGTTCTACAAACTTTTTAAATCAATCATTCGTTGATTTCTTAAACAAAGATGTCTAAAAACATTACTCATCTCAATCAACACCTGAACAACATTGGGGGATAAACAATCAAAAATTGTGATTGGAATCAACTGCTGATGTAGTATGTGATTGTCAGGACTTTTCAACCCTTGCAATGTCCTGCTAATCAGATTCAAACACATTGAAATATTAGAAGAGTAACCATCATGCACCATAAGAATATTTAAAATGGAACGAAATGTCTCTTTATCTTTTATAGTCATCATATACTGTGCAGTAGAAATATATTCCTTTTTTACCTCAGCTAATTGTAAATGAAACTATATCCAAAAACAAATTTCTTCCAAATCACGACGTGCATTAACATGGTCCTTCGATTTTCCACAGACACCTAAAATAGACCATAATTTGTTATCACAAACACTTTTCTTCAATTTGAATGACATGAAACTTATGCCTTAGCATGTAAATTTTCCAATATAGATGACTATAAAAAATACTTCTCCATTTCCAATTGTGACTGTGCTACCTACCCGTAGCACGAATATTACGTAATGGATGTGCCACCAAATCCTGAATTTCATATACCATGTGGGATGTTTTCTTCCACAATTCGTGATAACATTTTGACTGCTTTCATGATCTTTGGTGCTGGGATGAACTCTCTAGAACCATCAAATGCCACTCTGTCCTTTCTAAACCTGTACTGAGGGGGGAGAAAACGTCTGTGACACATGTATGCCCATTTTTTGGAATGTTTAATCCATATAGATTTTAAACTATTATTTTAACATGGGAACGAAAACACCCCTTTCATACTCCAGCATGATAAATTTTCATAATCCAGGAAGTCATTTGTTTCCCGCAATAAAGTTGCCTGCAGTTTGAACATTTCATTCATTTCACAGTCATAAGTCATCACACCATCACCCCAAAATTCATTCAACTCATCAATCAATGGATGATGTTAAACCTCAATCTTATACCCCGAACATCTAGGTCCATCAATAAGAGTGGAAAGTAATATAAATTTTTGCTTCATAAAAATCTATAGAGGAAGATTATATTGAACCAACACCACATGCCATGTGCTATGAGTTGTACCAACCATAGACTTGAATGGATTGAATCCGTCTGCTGCCAACCCCAATCAAGAATTATGAACATCTTTAGAAAAATCAGGATGTATCTTATCAAAATCCTACCATGCATGAGATTCTCCCTGGTGGGTTAACATATCACTTTCATGAATTGTTTTTGAATTCCATCTCATTAAATTAGAAAGTCTAGATGACATAAAAAATCCTTGCATCCTCGGTTTAAGGGGAAAGTAACACATTTGCTTTACTATAATCATTTTTTCCTATATCGCAATCTATCATGGATTAGTCTGATTTCCATTGGTCTATTTCCACCTGGAAGTTCCACAAACTATAAAAATATTAAAATGGTCAGTTTTCTTTCTAAACAACAAACAGTTGACTGCACATGCATCTATGGTCTCATGTGTAAAACCTATGTTCACTGTCATCTTATGAGCATGGTAATATGACTCAGAAATATTAGCATTGATAGGATGAACCTTTTTCAATAACACCATCAACATCTAGAATGATGTGTCTATCCAATGATTTAAAGTCATCAAATGCAACATCTCCACGATAAATGACAATTTATTGTAATAAGTAAATTCAATATATAATTATGTTTTTGCAGCATCAAGTGCCTCATAATACCTCCTCGAATCATGATCTGCACCAGTGAAAAGATTTATCTCATGAGTATCAAGATTTTGGATGTCAATGCATTCAGGATCCAACCCACATACCATTTCAGTAAGCATTTAATGCATTGGATCATTCATCCTGGCATCAACATCCATATGAACTCCATCTATATTTTGACAACGAATATATTCCTCTCCATGACGATTCCAACTATTATAATTTTTTAGAAGTCTATTAATGAATAGGTTCTCCCTCACATTATCATAATTTAATTGATATCTGTTAGCACATTTTCTACATGGACAACTAAAATAGTCACTTTCAAATCATCTAGTGAAATCAATAAACTACATAATTCAATTGAAATATTCACTAGAAATATGATTTGGAAGATCAATCCAACTCTTATCCATAATAATATCTTTATAACAAACATTTAAACAATACTTATTACATGAATTTCTCATATAAAATATATTTAAAATAAATACTACCCATATTTCATGTGGACCATTGAAAAACTAATCAAATAATATCTTTGAATAATAAACAAGGGAATAGACTATAGAATGTTAGTGAAAGCCCATGTCATGTCATACCAAATTGCGCTACAAACCTGCAAGGGAGGGGAGATGAAGGCAGTGCTGCGGGGGAGAGAAGAGGCAGGGGAGGGGAGCTGGAGCCGGAGACGGTGTGGTGAGGGAGGGGACGGGCGGTGACGTCGGTGGTGAGATGGAGGAAAGGTGGCGGTGAGGTGGCGACAGTGAATCGAGGGTGGGATGAAGAGGGAGTGGATAGAGGATAGCAGGGATCCGGAGTGGATGGGAGGTAGCAGCGAGGGGATGAGCAGCGGCCATACAGGGAGGGAGGGGACTGGGTGACATTAGTGCCACATATGAGGTGATGGTGAGGGGGGGGGGATGGGCGGTGATAGTGTGGCGAGGGAGGGGGATGAAGAGGGAGGGGATGGGGGATGACAGAGAGCCGAAGCTGAGGGTGACGAAGGGACGGGGGACAAGGAACAAAGGGTCAGAGGGTGGAGGGCGGAGGGGTGAGGGATGAGGGATGAGGGCCGAGGGGGTGGAGGGTAGAGGGGGCATAAGCCAGTGGGTGGAGGGAGGTGGGTGGATGAAGGAGGTTTGAGGGGGTGGAGGGCGGAGGGGGCGGAGGGCAGAGGGGGTGGGGGCAGAGGGCAGATGGTGGAGGGTGGAGGGCGCAGGTCGGAGGGCGGATGGAGGAGGCCGAAGGGGGAGGTGGGAAGAAGGGGTGGAGGGTGGAGGGAAGCAAGGGGATGGGAGGTGATGGGTGGAAGGTGGAGAGGGTATGATCGGTGAGGGAAGATAATGGAGGGTGATGGGGGACATGTGGCAGGATGTGGGAACGGTTTCATGAGGGGAGGGGGCAGGGGTGCCAAAGAATTGTTTTTTTAAGGCCAGTGACCGCCAAAGGCGGTCACCTATGTCAGGGGTCTCCAAATGAAATTTCTCTAGTAGTGTATTGCCTGCTACTACTAGGGACAAATGGTCTCACTTTACTATAGCTACATATAATAATAATTGTAAATTAATGATTACTTTTTACTTATCTCAAAGTGAATAAGAATTCAATAGAATATCTTCTTGTAAAACTTCTTATGAAATTTGATATACCTTAGCTATTTCTCATGAGGAAACAACCAATGTTAATGAAATGCGACTAAATATGTATTCTATTAAATCTAATAATTTTAAAATGAATCCTAATGAACCTATCTATGAAATGTATCTCAAGATCAATGAAATAATTAATACCATGAGTCTTCATGGGAAACCAGTGGACAACAAGGATCAGATTATGATATTTCTTCAATGCATACCTAACCGATGGAGAGGAACTTATGTTTCTTGTAGATGATTTTTATATATATACGTGGGCATACTTTCTTGCTCACCAAAGTGAAGCATTCTCTTACTTTTTAAATATTCCAAATCTGTAGCAAATGTCAGTGGACTTAGAATTAAGTCCTTGAGAAGTGATCATTGTAATGTCTCAGAAATTCGGTATAGTTTTTTTAATTATATAGAATTATTTTGAGATAGTAAAATCTGACAACGCATGATTTTGAGGCCCGGATTTCCATGAATGATCCGTTGAAGTTTTGTTATGCTTTAATTTGCATGTGTAAGCAGTTTTTCTGGAAAAGTGGATTAACTCTTTAACCATTACATAGATCAAAATATGAGGGTACCATTTTGACTAGGATGGAGGATTTACCCTAGGCACAACTTATGTTTTGTCGGCACAAGCCTACGGTGTGAAAACCCAAAAATTGAATATCCATAAATAAAATAATTAAACAATGTTATTTTATTCTTCAAATTCTTATAACTCATGAATGGTAACTCGGATTAAAAATATGAGGCCACCACTGAACTCGTGAGGGTATGATTTATTTAGGAAGATACTAACTTTGGCCCGTGCGGGCCACCAGTAAACGTTAGTTTTATGGCTGTAAATAAATTAATTAAGTGACGATTATTCTATTGTAAAATCCATAACATTTAAATCGTAACTCCAATTAGAAATCTGAGAGTACCATTGGGTTATTTGCGGTTTGATTCACTTAGGAAAAGCCTAACCTTGACCGATGCGGTTCGAGGGTGACTATTAAAAATTTTCCTAATTTTTATTCAGGTACATTCAGTAAATGCGTGAGTGGTGCTTTGTAACATTTGAACCAGTGCTTGAAATTAAAATATGAGGACATCGTTGAACTCACATCATTGATATTTTTTTAAGGATAACATCACCTCAACTACAGTAGGTCAAGGGTGAAATATAGTTTTCATTTTATTATGGGAGTGTTAAAAGAATAAAAAAATAATAATGATAAACTTTTTTGTTTAAAACCTCCTATTTGAATGTTTAACGGTTGGGACCACCCAAACCCCACTTTTAATTGGAGAAAACTCTTGGATTTCTCCAAATTTAATGTTCCTAGTTAATTTAATTAATGTACATGCATCAATTAAATTATTGCATAAGCTTATTTATTTACGCACCTCACCTCTCATGGGAAAAAATATTGACAATGGAGGAGAGAGATCTGGAGAGTTGGAAAGATATTTCTCCAACAAAGGAGGTCCTACAATGAAGAATGACTTCCGAAATTGAAGAACAAGGAACCGACCATGGAGCGTCTTCATGGATTGACAAACATGATGCCAATATTCAACGACTTCGTGTACTTCCTCACGCCACCTCCAACAGAACATCGAGGTAGTGGTTTTATTTTAATAAGAAGTATGATTAAATACATTTATCGATTCTTCATATTATAGATTCATAATGATGATGGCCAGACTAAAATGTCCATCATCCAACACATATACCTTGCCTCTTTATTTTTTATTCACCATACCTTCTTCATTCGTTCATCAACGCCAAATATTTAATGATTTTGGAAACACATAGTTTTGCTGAGCTGGATATATGGACGTAGAGCCCTCGGCACGAGGATCACGAATATATGATCATTTTATTTTTAGGCCTAATAACAGAGATGTAGTGACCCGAAGAATAGGAGGAGGTCTAACACACCGGTCGGCCACATGAAGGTAGAGTGGCGTGCATCCACACCACAAGATGAGTAAGAGATCATGGCTACTTGGTCGTAGTGGCGGCTGAAGAGTGGCTGACACCCTGCTTGTAGAGACCCAAAGATTGACATACATGGATATTAAATTACTTCTGCGGAATACTTAATACATAACAAAAACATACACACAAGGACCATAATAGTTTAGTGTCTTTGGAAACTTGGAACATAATCTTCTAATCGTGGTGGATGATCTTCAACATCTCCCAAAAATATCTTCCACTTTTTGTTTCCTTACATAAAACATTTATTTTTATCCTGGGGGAAAATATAACATAAAAAGGGTGAGCTCAATTTCTCAGTATGGGTAAGCATGGATAAAATAAAACATACCATATACATTTGAACTTAAAAACATGAACATAATGTTTAAACATCAAAATCTTGAGCAACGACATAAAACATGGAAGTACATAAGGCATAGATCATAATGGAACATAAACCATGATACAATAGCATGGGAATAAAACATGTAATTGTGGGAACCATTCAACCCTTGTAATGATTTCCATAGTAGCCAAGGAATTGCTTCCAAGACAATCTTAGTGAAAAAATTCCATTTCTGAATCGAGTTCACTCCTCGTTTCTGTCCTGTAACACTGAACCAGATTAACTTACCATTCCAGGCATGTCTATCTCAGGAGATATAAAATCTTTACCCAATGCATTGGAGGGAGATATAGGTCCCACCCATCTCATAATGAAATCATTTTTACTTGTGCCACAAAATAAACATGCATCATTCATAATTACCCAACGAATAAAATGGGTTTCATAAACATCATCCCATCATCACATAAACCATATAAAATAAATGGATATCATCTCATAATAAGAAAATTAAAACCATGTAAATCATAGAGACATGATACTTGAAACATACACATATGAAATAACATCATCTTAGATGAAAAATGGTTTCGATAAAACACTTGAAATGAATTCTTCAGGAAAATATCCTTTCTTCATCAAAATCATTCTCTTTTCACAAAATGTCATGAAATTTTTAAATAAAGGATTTTGTTTAAAATATTCATGAAATATTTTAGAGGATGATTCATTAAATAAGGCTTTATACAACCGTAAAAATCCATTCGTGTCGTATAAGTTTAAAAAAACATTCTTCTCGTACTTTTTCTAGAAAAGTCAAAAAGTACATCGTATGGTAAATAAAAGATTCCTTACATACCATGTAGTAAAAGTCAAAGATGGATAAAAAGGACTATAAAAATACATGAAAACACTTTTATAAAACATGTACATGGATGATATAAATAACCCCAGTAAATACTTACAAATAAACAATCTCGGATAAAAATGAGATTTCCAAAATTATCCCTTATCTTAGGTCCGATATGCTTCGTACGTATCTGAACCTCCTGTATAATGATTTAAATAATGTCATTGACTTATTACATAATCATATTAATTGTTATGATATCATATATGTTTCAATTATGACTTTATATTACCCATTCTTTTTTAAATTCCATGTTAAAGCTGCGTTTTTGGTAAAATCATTTCATTTATCGTATGTGTTTCGACTTATCGTTCTTGATATTTTTACTTTTATCCTTCTTTAAATAATTTCAGAATGTAAAAAATGATTTATATATAATATATATTCATCATATACATATATATTATAGATCGATAAAAGTAATGAAATACACCATTCATGGAGACGGTAGGCCGTACGTACGCATGAACGCTGTTTTTGTTTCCCTTTTGAATTTAATGGAATTAAGTAAATGACATACATATATATATACATAAATCCATTATCATTATTATGTCATATATTTCATTATTATTCATTATATATAATTTATAATCATTCATGAATGGTTAACATGGAGAGTGAATCTCATCGCGTCGTGGAGACGGTAGTCCGTACGTACGCACGAGCGATGATATCATTCCAAAGATCATTGAATTGTATTAAAGTGTATGTATACTATTAAATAATAAATATCACTTTACAATAATCATATATATTCATTACTTTAACCCTTATACCCATCCAAGTAAGGTGTTGGTGGAAAATAGATTACACCACGGCGTGGAGACGGTATTCCGTACGTACGCACGAGCGGTGATTTCGTTTTTCGTTGGATGGATAGATGGTGAAATATGTTTGTTTCATACTTATAAAAACATATCAGTATATTATTGATACTGATGTTATTACCTCATAATAAAACAACTAAAAATGAAGAAGTGGAAGAAGAAATAAAGTGAAAGAATCGGTAATGGACATTACCTCTTCTTTGAAGCGCCTCTTTGAGACCTCCTCTTAGGGCACTAAAATTGGTCTTTGAAAAATACCAGGACTTCTAGGATGTTTCTAGGGAAGTGGATAAGAGAATTTGGCAGGGGTTGGACGATCTTTAAGGGTCAATGTTGTGTGAGGAAGAGAGGGAGGAGGTGCCCTTTTATAAAGGAGGAGAGGGGCCCCATTGGAATTCTTAAAAATATCAATTTATAATAAATCTATCCCCACTTAATAACCTCCAAAAATGACTCATATACTAATTTTAGATTAGATAGGGTCGTAATCTCATCAACCAATCAAATTTAGACATGTTAGGAATTTATTTTAAACATTATCAACATGATTTATCCTTATTTAGTCAATTTAATTTTATTTGTGGTAATAACATTCTAAATTTTAAATTATAACAAATAATTATTTATTTGTTGTGAATTGTCCATAATTGGATACTTTATTACATTTTATACCATATAAATTTAAATTTATAATTTCTAAATATTTTTGTGATTTTTAAACATTTTTATAATATATTATTTTTTTAAAATAACAATAGTGTCAATTTTGACACTATTTTTTTATTTGAATTTAAATAAAATATATACAGAAGCTATGTTCGAAAAAAAAGCTTGAATAGATTCATAAAAGGTCATATGTTTCTATAAAATTAGTGGAGCACATTAAATAGTTCATATATTATTTATTTTATTACTTTTAAAACCATTTATTTGGTTTATCTCTTAATATAATAATTACCACATCATTTTTTGTATAATTATTTAATATACTTATTTGTTGCATAAAAATTAAAAATAAAATCCTATTATGAATATTAATCTATTAACATTCTTAATAATACTTTTAATCGAATTTATCATCTTAAAATCACAATATTTAAATTGTTATATTTATTAAATTATGAAGGTGACAACATTGGCATCCTTTATAGTAAAATAATATTAGTGTCATAATCATCTTAATAAGGGTCCAAATGGTAAACTATTCGGCCCATAGATGATTAGGGTTTATATATACACTAATAATAAGTTTTTCTCAGATTTTTGGTCCTTTTGATATGCATTAATATTTCAATAAAAACTATATTATTGATTTTTCACTAAATAAATAATTTATGCATCCCTATTGTGTCAAATTTAATGATAATTATTTAATACCTAAAACTTATAAAGAAATTTATACGATGTAGATAATTTCATTATATTTCTGGATACTATTCATTTTTGAAGTTTCATTAAGTTTATCACTAAATTAAAACTAATATACTTATAAGATTTAAGAGAGTGACATGTTGTCACTTTGTTTGGTTATAATAATAAATAAGTTATTTTCATAGAAAAAAGTCTATTAAATGATTCTAATCCGACCCTTAGGTGATATGGGTCGACTTTTAGTCATCCAATAATATTTTGGCAGGTGTTAGGTTAATTTTATAATCTTATATTTACCCTTAATTACCCGATTTACCTTTAACTATGGTAAATAAAATTTACCGTAGTTACTATTCATAAAGCCCAAAAATAAAAAGTAACTTATTAACATAATTTGGTCCTACTGATTCCAAATATGGAATCCATTTTTCCAAATTCAATATACAAAAGTTTCATAAATTGAATTAAAATTAATCCCGTTGTCGAAAGAAAACGGGTTTTTGTTTAAAACATTGCAAAAGATTGAATTGATTTAACCTACAAATTCAAGGTAAAATCAACGCTAATGACATACATTATATTAAATAGTAAAAATATATTCTATTTATACTTTAAAACCATTCAATATTATAATTTAACCACATAAGTTATTATGATGAAAAAAGTTGTTTTTAATTAAAATATAGAGTGTTTTTACTATTCATTAAAATATGAAAGTTATCAGAATAATATGAAAATTTTATCCAAGATAAAATTTTATATCTTGATTCAAAATAATAATTTTATTTTGTATAATTTAACGTATAAATATGTCAAAAACTATATTTAATGTTGGTGCACCATCAAAAGGCGGCAAAACTGCATTTTTTGGAAAATACTTATTTTACCCAAAAAATTTATTTTGTTCTTATACCATGTTCTACAAAATGTGTAAGTTGAATAATAATGTTATAAAATTTAAAATTTAGTTAATACTGTTCATAACAGCTAGTTCATAATAATATTATAATAATATATAGTTATTAGTAACACCCGGTATTACGTACAACACACGCTATCGAGGAAGGTCGTGATTGCGTGTAATGCAAGCCAAGTCAAGGTTGTGTGTCATGCAGGCTCCTTTTGGTGTAGAGTACAACACAAAACATTAATGAAATTAAAAAAAATATTTTTCATAAAATCTCGGGGTGTTACATTCTTCCCCCCTTAAAATGAATTTCACCCTCGAAATTCATTGGGGATATAAATGGTTTACTACTCGAATGTTTCTTTAATAGAAACCCACATAGTAAAAAAGGAATACTAAAACTTCATTAAAAAAATGTTAGAAACATAACGGATACCAAAATAACTCATCACTGGGTTTCCACATAGGAGAACATAGGTGAAAATATGGATATGGAAGAAAAATCTAACCATCAAGTTCTGATGGAGAGTGGTAGAGAACATGGCTATGAAAAATCCATCAATCACAAAGTCATATATTTGTGATGATATAAGGTACCATCTGATTAATCGGATATAAGAACACTAGGACAACATTTTTGGTTTTCAATATCATTTCCCTAAAGTTGATGAAATTTGAATTAGAAGAAATACTTTAGTGATTTTGGTACAATCTCACCGTTGGTCGTTCTTTGGACAATTTTCACTTCATCTCTTAAAGAAATGAACTTGAATTTGTTATTCGTGATGTGTTAGCAGATCATGTGATAGAATGATGGGTCATTCCATCTATTTAAAACAAAAGGTTGGCAAAAGTTTTAAGTCCATCTTATTGTTAGATTAATCGTATATGCTTTCAAAAATGGACTTGTAATTCATATATCATACCGTTTAATAAAATAAAACTAGTTTATACTAAAAAGAGAATTCCTATAGGCCAGTGGTAGGTGATAAAGGCCAGTCGCACTTCGGTTGTGGGTTCGATTCCCACAGCCTTGTCTGATGTGATGGGTTGCCGCCCGTCCTGCAGGTTGTCCTTTTTCTAAAACTACACTACTATAACATCCCATCAATAATATCGAAAAAACTCCTATCCTTAAACAATACTAACTTATGTCCAACATAATCCATTCCAATCTTTAGGCTTATCCATAATACTACAGTCCATTCTCATACTATAGTGAAAACGATTACCAAAGATTTCATATGACAAGCATGTTAATACCATCATTGATCCCAATATATCATAAGATATGTCTTGTTGGTCACATTCCAAACATTCGAAGGCCTTAATAATGTATTCTCTTGAGAAATGAATACCCATTGAACCTTAGTGAAAGCATGAATGCAGCTAAAAGTTAACACATTCCACATACCAAAATCCTCAAAATTCTATATACTCAAACCATGATATCACTTAGTCCTTATATCAATCATGAGCTCATGAATACAATCAAACATCTCATTATCTTCTTATTCCTTCATTATGCGCATATCATCTACCTTCCAAAAATATCTGAATAACCTTCCATGGTTACTGGTACCATTGAACATATACTTTTAAATACTTTAGGAAAAAAAATAGTGTAACAATCCTTAGATGATTCTTTATTCCATAGTACCATTAACTATACAACATAACTCTCGATAAACATACAATCATTCCACTACCTTCTAAAACAAATAACTGAGATTCAAGACTTCTTTCAGCACATATATCATTTGTAGTCTCTTCATCGTCATCCACATAAATACTACCCATATGACCATGCTGATTCTCTTCATGAGATTTTCCCTTAGGGAATTGGAATGCATAATGCTCGTACATTCCACATTTAAAACATCTATTCAATGTTGATGTCATAGCAATACCATTATCCTTGTCCATGGTGTTAACTGAACCTTTTCCTTTGCACTTACTGGATTTGTGTCCTTCTTTCTCACACCCAAAGCATCTTCCAGTTCCTTTGAAACATTCTCCTTGATGCCTCTTCCAACATTATTTAAATAGGGGAAATTGAACTTTCTTTCCTCTATGATCATCATGAAACTCCATATTTCTCTTATTATCTGAGTCGGGAATCTTACCAAATATGAGATTATTGATCATATTTTGAGATTGCTGAATAGGCATAATAATGATGTTTGGACTTCCAAATCCCATTTTATTTGGATTCCCCTGAAGAATATCATTCCATTGTCCATAATATCCTACATTATCGTGAATCTTCTTGTTTCCAGCCATTTTCTAAAACCCAAAAAGAATAGTGTGAGAGGAGAATACCATGCTAGGGAAAACAACATAATAATGGGGGAGTACCCTCAATATACAACATCTTAGGTTAAATTCTAAGATCGTTACCGTAGTTATAGGACTATATCATATACATATACTTATCCAAAGGGACATCCTTAGACATACCTTATAAATATCTCTAGGGATCTCACTAACGTTTTCGCATCCTAGTTTCCAAAGGTTGACTAAACCTTTCCTCTGATGCCAACTATAGAGACCCGTAGCTTGACATACTTGGACATTACATTACTTTTGAAAAATAATTAATACATAATAAAAATAGACACACAAGGTCCGTAATAGTTTAGTGTCTTTGGAAACTTGGAATGTAATCTTCTAATCGTGGTGAATGATCTTCAACATCTCCCATAAAGATCTTCCACTTTTTGTTTCCTTACCTAAAACCTTTCTTTTGATCCTGGGGGAAAATATAACATAAAAAGGGTGATCTCAAATGCTCAGTAAGGGTAAGCATGGATAAAATAAAACATACCATATACATTTGAACTTAAAAACATGAACATAATGTTTAAACATCAAAATCTTGAGCAAAGACATAAAACATTGAAGTACATAAGGCCTAGATCATAATGGAACATAAACCAAGATAAAATAGAATGGGAATAAAACATGTACTTTTGGAAACCATTCATAACTTGTAATGATTTCCATAGTAGCCAAGGCATTGCTGCCAAGACCATCTTAGTGGACAAAGTCCCTTTTCTGAATCGACTTCACTCCTCATTTCAGTCCTGTAACACTGAACCGGATTGACTTACCGTTCCAGCCATGTCTATCTCATGAGATATAAAATCTTTATCCAAAGAATTGGAGGGATATATCGGTCCCACCCATCTAAAAATGAAATCATTCTTACTTGTGCAACAAAATAAACATACATCATTCATAATAACCCACCGGATAAAATGGGTTTCCTAAACATCATCCCATCATCACATAGCCCATATAAAATAAATGGATATCATTTCATAATAAGAAAAATGAAACCATGTAAATCATAGAGATGTGATACTTGAAACATACACATATGAAATAATGTCATCTTAGATGAAAAATGGTTTTGATAAAACACTTGAAATGAATTCTTGAGGAAAATATCCTTTCTTCTTCAAAATCATTCTCTTTTCACAAAATGTCATGCAATTTTAAAAGAAAAAAATTTTCTTTAAAATATTCATGAAATATTTTAGAGGATTCTTCATGAAAATAAGGCTTTATAAAACCGTAAAAATCCATTCGTGTTGTATAAGTTTAAAAAAACATTCTTCTCATACTTTTTCTGGAAAAGGCGAAAAGTACCTTGTATGGTAAAAAAAAGATTCCTTACATACCATGTAGTAAAATTCAAAGATGGTTAAAAAAGAAAATTAAACATACATGAAAAAACTTTTATAAAACATGTACACGGATGATATAAATAACCCCAGTAAATATTTACGAATAAGAAATCTCGGATAAAAATGTGATTTGCAAAATTATCCCTTACCTTAGGTCCGATATGCTTCGTACGTATCTAAACCTCCTGTATAATGATTTAAATAATGTCATTGACTTATTACAGAATCATATACATTTTTATGATATCATATATGTTTCACGTATGACTATATATTACCCGTTCTTTTGTAAATTTCATGTTAAAGTTGTGTTTTGTGTAAAATCATTTCATTTATCATATGTGTTTCGACTTGTCGTCCGTGATATTTTTACTTATATCCTGATTTAAATAATTCCAGAATGTAAAACATGATTTATATATAATATATATTCATCATATACATATATATTATAGATCAATAAAAGGAATGAAATACACTGTTCATGGAGATGGTAGGCCGTACGTATGCATGAACGCTGTTTTCGTTTCCCTTTTGAATTGAATGGAATTAAGTAAATGACATACATATATATATATACATAAATCCAGTATCATTATTTTGTCATATATTTCATTATTATTCATTATATATACTTTATAATCATTCATGAATGGTTAACATGGAGAGTGAATCTCATCGCGTCGTGGAGACGGTAGTCCGTACGTACGCACAAGCGATGATATCATTCCCAAGATCGTGGAATTGTATTAAAGTGTATATATAATATTACAGAATCAATATCACTTTACAATAATCATATATATTCATTACATTCACCCTTATACCCATCCAAGTAAGGTGGTGGTGGAAAATAGATTACACCACGACGTGGAGACAATATTCCGTATGTACGCACGCGTGGTGATTTCATTTTTCGTTGGATGGATAGATGGTGAAATATGGTTTTTTCATACTTATAATAACATATCAGTATATTATTGATATTGATGTTATTACCTCATAATGAAACAACTAAAAAAAAGAAGTGGAAGAATAAATAAAGTTGAAAGAATTGGTAATGGACATTACCTCTTCTTTGAAGCGCCTCTTTGAGACCTCCTCTTAGGGCACTAAAATTGGTCTTTGAAGATGACTAGGACCTCTAGGATGTTTCTATGGAAGTGGAGAATATAATTTGGCAGGGGTTGGACGAGATTGAAGGGTAAATGTTGTGTGAGGAATAGAGGGAGGAGGATCCCTTTTATAAGGGAGGAGAGGGGCACCTTTGGAATTTTTAAAAATATTAATTTGTAATAAATCTAACCCCACATAAAAACCTCCAAAAATAACTCATATCAAAAGATTATATTATATAGGGTTGTAATATCATTAACCAATAAAATTTAGACATGTTAGTAATATATTTTAAACATTATCAACTTGATTTATCCTTATTTAATCAATTTAATTTTATTTGTGGTAATAACATTCTAAATTTTAAATTATAAAAAATAATTACATATTTTTTGTGAATTTTTCATAATTGGATACCTTATAACATTTTATAACATATAAATTTAAATTTATAATTTTTAAATATTTTTGTGACATTTAATCAATTTTATAATATATTATTTTTATAAAATAACAATTTTGTCAATTTTGACACTATTCATTTATTTGAATTAAAATAAAATATATATAGAAGATATGTTCGAAATAAAAACATTAATAGATTCATAAAAGGTCATATGTATCTATAAAATTAGTGCACCACATTAAATAGTTCATATAATATTTATTTTATTATTTTTAAAACCATTTATTTGGTTTATCTCTTAATAAAATAATTACTACATCATTTTTTGTATAATTATTTAATATAATTATTTGTTGAATAGAAAGTAAAAATAAAATCCTATTATGAAGATAAATCTATTAACTTTCACAGTAATAATTTTAATGGAATTTATCATATTAAAATTACAATATTTAAATTTTTATATTTATTAAATTATGAAGGTGACAACTTTGGCATCATTTAAAATAATATAATATAAGTGTCGTAATCATCTTAATAAGGATCCAAATGGTCCAAAATTCGGCCAATGGATGATTATAGTTCATATATACACTAATAATAAGTTTTTTGTAGATTTATGGGCCTTTTGATATGTATTAGTATTTCAATAAAAACTATACTATTGATTTTTCACTAAATAAATAATTTATGCATCCCTATTGTGTCAAATTTAATGATAATTATTTAATACCTAAAAATTATAAATAAATTTATATGATGTAGATAATTTCATTATCTTTCTTTAGACTATTCATTTCCGAAGTTTCATGAATTTTATCACTAAATTAAAATGAATATACTTATCAGATTTAAGAGTGTGGCATGTTGTCACTTTCTTTGGTTTTAATAATAATTAAGTTATTTTCATGGACAAAATTCCATTAAATTATTATAATACGACCCTTAGGTGATATGGGTCATCTTTTAGTCATTAAATAGGATTTTGTCCGGTGTTAGGTTAATTTTATAATTTTATATTTACCCTTAATTACCCGATTTACCTTTAACTAAGGTAAATAAAATTTACCATAGTTACTATTCATAAAGCCCAAAAATAAAAAGTAGCTTATTAACATAATTTGGACCTACTGATTCCAAATATGGAATCTATTTTTCCAAATTCAATACACAAAAGTTGAAGAAATTAATTTAAAATTAATCTCGTTGTCGAAAGAAAACGAGTTTTTGTTTAAAACATTGCAAAAGATTGAATTGATTTAACCTATGAATTCAAGGTAAAATCAATGCTAATGACATAAATTATATTAATTGGTAAAAAAATATTCTATTTATACCTTAAAACCATTCAATATTATAATTTAACCATAAAAGTTATTACGATGAAAAAAGTTGTTTTTAATTAAAATATAGCATGTTTTTACTATTCATTAAAATATGAAAGTTATCAGAATAATATGAAAAATTAATCCAAGAAAAAATTTTATATCCTGATTCCAAATAATAATTTTATTTTGTAAAATTGAACTTATAAACATGTCAAAAACTATATTTAAAGTTGGTACACCATCAAAAGGTGGCAAAATTGCATTTTTTGAAAAATACTTATTTTACCCAAAAAATTTATTTTGTTCTTATACCATGTTCTAAAAAATGTGTAAGATGAATAATAATGTTATAAAATTCAAAATTTAGTTAATACTATTCATAATGGCTAGTTCATAATAATATTATAATAATATATCGTTGTTATTAACACCTGGTATTGCATACAACACACGCTATCGAGGAAGGTCGTGATTGCGTGTAATGCAAGCGAAGTCAGGGTCGCATGTCATGCATGCTCCTTTTGGTGCAGCGTACAACACAAAACATTAATGAAATTAAAAATAATATTTTTCATAAAATCTCAAGGTGTTACATTCTACCCCCCTGAAAATGAATTTCGCCCTCGAAATTTGTTGGGGTTATAATTGGTTTACTACTCGACCGTTTCTTTAATAGAAACCCAGATAGTAAAAAGGAATACTAAAACTTCATTAAAAAATGTTAGAAACATAACAGATACCCAAATAACTCATCACTGGGTTTCCACATATGAGAACATAGGTGAAAATATGGATATGGAAGAAAAATCTAACCATCAAGTTCTGATGGAGAGTGGTAGAGAACATGGCTATGAAAAATCCCTCAATCAAAAAGCCATAGATTTGTGATGATCTATGGTACCATCTGATTAATCAGATATAAGAGAAGTAGGACAACATTTTTAGTTTTCAAGATCATTTCCCTAAGGTTGATGAATTTTGAATTAGAATAAATACTTTCATGATTTTGGTACAATCTCACCGTTGGTCATTCCTTGGACAATTTCAACTTCATCTCTTAAAAAATGAAGTTGAATTTGTTATTCGTGATGTGTTAGAAAATCATGTGATAGAATGATGGGTCATTCCATCTGTTTCAAACAAAAGGTTAGCAAAAGTTATAAGTCCATATTATGGTTAGATTAATCATATATGGTTTCAAAAATGAACTTATACTTCATATATAATACCGCTTATTAATATAGAACTAGTTTCTACTAACCATGGAATTCATGTAGTCCAATGGTAGGCGATAAAGGCCAGTCGCACTTCGGTTGTGGGTTCGATTCCCACATCCTTGTCTGACGCGATGGGCTGTCGCCCAACATGCAGGTTGTCCTTTTTCTAAAAATACATTAATATAACATCCCATCAATAATATCGAAAAAACTTATATCCTTAAACAATACTAACTTATGTCCAACATAATCCAATCCAATCTTTTGGCTTATCCATAATATTGCAGTCCATTCTCATATTATAGTGAAAACTATTACCAGATATTTCATATAACAAGTATGTTAATACCATCGTTGATCCCCATATATCATAAGATATGTCTTGTTGGCCACATTGCAAACATTCAAAGGCCTTAAACATGTATTCTATTGAAAAATGAATACCCATTGAACCTTAGTGAAAGCATGAATGCGGTTAAAAGTTAACATATCCCACATACCAAAATCCTCAAAATTATATATACTCAAACCATGATATCACTTAGTCCTTATATCAATCATGAGCTCATGAATACAATCAAACATCTCATTATCTTCTTATTCATTCATTATGCGCATATCATCTACTTTCCAAAAATATCTGAATAACCTTCCATGGTTACTGGTACCATTCAACATATACTTTTAAATACTTTAGGAAAAACAATAGTGTAACAATCCTTAGATGATTCTTTATTCCATAGTACCATTAACTATACAACATAACTCTCGATAAACATACAATTATTCCACTACCTTCTAAAACAACTGACTGAACTTCAACACTTCATTCAGATCATATATCATTTTCAGTATCCTCATCATTATCCACATAAATACTACCCATATGACCATGCTGATTCTCTTCATGAGATTTTCACTTAGGGTATTGGTTTGCATAATGCCCGTACATTCCACATTTAAAACAACTAATCATTTTTGATGTCGTAGTAATACCATTATCCTTATCCATGGTGTTAACTAAACCTTTTCCTTTGCACTTACTGGATTTGTGTCCTTCTTTCCCACACCCAAAG
This sequence comes from Viscum album, assembly GCA_963277665.1. Classification (NCBI taxonomy): domain Eukaryota; kingdom Viridiplantae; phylum Streptophyta; class Magnoliopsida; order Santalales; family Viscaceae; genus Viscum; species Viscum album. Next base: position 1,074,119,786 of record OY728164.1, read on the forward strand.
CATCTTCCGGTTCCTTTGAAAATTTCTCCTTGATGCCTCTTCCCACATGATTTACATAGGGGAAATTGAACTTTCTTTCCTCTATGATCATCATGAAACTCCATATTTCTCTTATTATCTGAGTCGGGAAAATAACAAAGTTGAGATTATTGATCATATTATGAGATTGCTGATTAGGAATAATAACGATGTTTGGACTTCCAAATCCCGTTTCATTTGGTTTCTCATGAATAATATCATTCCATTGTCCATCATATCCTCAATTATCGTGAATCTTCCGGTTTCCAGCCATTTTCTAAAACCCAAAAAGAATAGTGTGAGAGGAAAATACCATGCTAGGGAAAACAACATAATAAAGGGGGAGTACCCTCAATATCTAACATCTTAGGTTAAATTCTAAGATCGTTTCCATAGTTCTAGGACTATATGCTATACGTATACTTATCCTAAGGGACATCCCTAGACATACCTTATAAATATCTCTAGGGATCTCACTAACGTTTTCGCATCCTAGTTTCCAAAGGTTGACAAAAACTTTCCTCTGATACCAACTGTAGAGACCTGAAGCTTGAAGTACATGGACATTACATTACTTTTGCGGAATACTTAATACATAACGAAAACAGACACACAAGGATAGTAATAGTTTAGTGTCTTTGGAAACTTGGAATGTAATCTTCTAATCGTAGTGAATGATCTTCAACATCTCCCATAAAGATCTTCCACTTTTTGTTTCCTTACCTAAAACCTTTCTTTTGATCCTGGGGGGAATATAACATAAAAAGGGTGAGCTCAAATGCTCAGTAAGGTTAATCATGGATAAAATAAAACATACCATATACATTTGAACTTAAAAACATGAACATAATGTTTTACACATCAAAATATTGAGCAACGACATAAAACATGGAAGTACATAAGGCCTAGATCATAATGGAACATAAACCATGATAAAATATCATGGGAATAAAACATGTAATTGTGGAACCCATTCATCACTTGTAATGATTTCCATAGTAGCCAAGACATTGCTGCCAAGACCATCTTAGTGGACAAAGTCCCGTTCAAAATCGAGTTCACTCCTCGTTTCAGTCCTGTAAAACTGAACCGGATTAACTTACCGTTCCAGCCATGTCTATCTCATGAGATATAAAATATTTACCCAATTCATTGGATGGAGATATAGGTCCCACCCATATCATAATGAAATCATTCTTACTTTTGCCTCAAAATAAACATACATCATTCATAATAACCCAACGAATAAAATGGGTTTCATAAACATCATCCCATCATCACATAACCCATATAAAAGAAATGGATATCATTTCATAATAAGAAAAGTGAAACCATGTAAATCATAGAGACATGATACTTGAAACATACACATATGAAATAATGTCATCTTAGATGAAAAATGGTTTTGATAAAACACTTGAAATGAATTCTTGAGGAAAATATCATTTCTTCTTCAAAATCATTATCTTTTCAAAAAATGTCATGAAATTTTAAAATAAAATAATTTGTTTAAAATAGTCATGAAAACTTTTAGAGGATTCTTCATGAATATAAGTCTTTATAAAACCGTAAAAATCCATTCATGACGTATAAGTTAAAAAAAACATTCCTCTCGTACTTTTTCCAGAAAAGTCAAAAAGTACCTCGTATGGTAAAAAAAAGATTCCTTACATACCATGTTGTAAAAGTAAAATATGGTAAAAAAGGACATTAAAGATACATGAAAACACTTTTATAAAACATGTACATGGATAATACAAATAACCCAGTAAATACTTACGAATAAGCAATCTCGGATAAAAATGAGATTTGCAAAATTATCCCTGACCTTAGGTCTGATATGCTTTGTACGTATCTGAACCTCCTATATAATGATTTAAATAATGTCATTGACTTATTAAAGAATCATAGTCATTGTTATTATATCATATATTTTTCCCTTATGACTTTATATTACCTATTCTTTTGTGAATTTCATGTTAAAGCTGCGTTTTGGGTAAAATCATTTCATTTATCGTATGTGTTTCGACTTGTTGTTCTTGATATTTTTACTTATATATTGATTTAAATAATTAAAGAATGTAAAAATTGATTTATATATAATATATATTCATCATATACATATATATATATATATTATAGATCGATAAAAGGAATGATATACACCATTCATGGAGACGGTAGGCCGTACGTACGCATGAACGCTGTTTTCGTTTCCCTTTTGAATTGAATGGAATTAAGTAAATGACATAAATATATATATATATAAATAAATCCTGTATCATTATTATGTCATATATTTCATTATTATTCATTATATATACTTTATAATCATTCATGAATGGTTAACATGGAGAGTGAATCTCATCGCGTTGTGGAGACGGTAGTCCGTACGAACGCACGAGCGATGATATCATTCCCAAGATCGTGGAATTGTATTAAAGTGTATGTATAATATTAAAGAATCAATATCACATTAAAATAATCATATATATTCATTACTTTCACCCTTATACCCATCCAAGTAAGGTGGTGGTGGAAAATAGATTACACCACGGCGTGGAGATGGTATTCCGTATGTACGCACGCGCGGTGATTTTGTTTTTCGTTGGATGGATAGATGGTGAAATATGGTTGTTTCATATATATAATAACATATCAGTATATTATTTATACTGATGTTGTTACCTCATAATGAAACAACTAAAAAAGAATAAGTGGAAGAAGATATAAAGTTGAATGAATTGGTAATGGGCATTACCTCTTCTTTGAAGCGCCTCTTTGAGACCTCCTCTTAGAGCACTAATATTGATCTTTGAAGAATACCAGGACCTCTAGGATGTTTCTAGGAAAGTGGAGAAGAAAATTTGGCAGGGTTTGGCCGAGCATGAATGGTCAATGTTGTATGAGGAAGAGAGGGAGGAGGTGCCCTTTTATAAGGGAGGAGAGGGCCACCTTTGGAATTATTTAAAATATTAATTTATAATAAATCTAAACCCACTTAAAAACCTAAATAAATTACTCATATCCAAATATTAGATTATATAGGGTTGTAATATAATCAACCAATCAAATTTAGACATGTTAGTTATTTATTTTAAACATTATCAACTTGATTTATCCTTATTTAATCAATTTAATTTTATTTGTGGTAATAACATTATAAATTTTAAATTATAACAAATAATGACTTATTTGTTGTGAATTGTTCATAATTGGATACCTTATAAAATTTTATATGATATAAATTTAAATTTATAATTTGTAAATATTTATCTGATTTTTAAACAATTTTATAATATATTATTTTTATAAAATAACAATTGTGTCAGTTTTGACACTATTCATTTATTTTAATTTTAATAAAATATATACAGAAGATATGTTCAAAATAAAAGATTTAATAGATTCATAAAAGGTCATATGTATCTGTAAAATTAGTGTAGAACATTAAATAGTTCATATAATATTTATTTCATTATTTTTAAAACCATTTATTTGGTTTATCTCTTAATAAAATAATTACTACATAATTTTTTTATAATTATTTAATATACTTATTTGTTGCATAAAAATTAAAACTAAAAGTCTATGATGAAGATAAATATATTACCTATCACAATAATACTTTTAATCGAATTTATCATCTTAAAATCACAATATTTAAATTGTTATATTTATTAAATTATGAAGGTGACAACTTTGGCATCATTTAAAATAAAATAATATTAGTGTCATAATCATCTTAATGAGGATCCAAATGGTCAACAATTAAACAAATAGATGATTAGGGTTTATATATACACTAATAATAAGTTTTGTGCAGATTTGTGGGCCTTTTTATATGTATTAATATTTCAATAAAAACTATATTATTGATTTTTCACTAAATAAATAATTTCTGCATCCCTATTGTGTCAAAATTAATGATACTTATTTAATACCTAAAAATTATAAATAAATTTATATGATGTATATAATTTCATTAGATTTCTGGAGACTATTCATTTTTGAAGTTTCATTAAGTTTATCACTAAATTAAAATTAATATACTTATAATATTTAAGAGAGTGACATGATGTCACTTTCTTTGGTTTTAATAATAATTAAGTTATTTTCATGGAAAAAAGTCCATTAAATGATTCTAATCTGACCCTTAGGTGATATGGGTCGACTTTCAGTCATACAATAGGATTTTGGAAGGTGTTAGGTTAATTTTATAATGTTATATTTACCCTTAATTAACGTATTTGCCTTTAACTATGGTAAATAAAATTTACCGTAGTTACTATTCATAAAGCCCAAAAATAAAAAGTAGCTTATTAACATAATTTGGACCTACTGATTCCAAATATGGAATCCATTTTTTCCAAATTCAATACAAAAAAGTTGCCGAAATTAAATTAAAATTAATCCTGTTGTCGAAAGAAAATGGGTTTTTGTTTAAAACATTGCAAAAGACTGAATTGATTTAACCTACGAATTCAAGATAAATCAATGATAATGACATAAATTATATTAAATGGTAAAAATATATTCTATTTATAATTTAAAACCATTAAATATTATAATTTAGCCACATAAGTTATTACAATGAAAAAAGTTGTTTTTAATTAAAATATAGCGTGTTTTTACTATTCATTAAAATATGAAAGTTATTAGAATAATATGAAAAATGTATCCAAGATAAAATTTTATATCCTGATTCCAAATAATAATTTTATTTTGTAAAATTGAACTTATAAACATGTCAAAACTATATTTAAAGTTGGTGCGCCATCAAAAGGCGGCAAGACAACATTTTTTGAAAAATACCTATTTTACAGAAAAAATTTATTTTGTTCATATACCATGTTCTAGAAAATGTGTAAGATGAATAATAATGTTATAAAATTCAAAATTTAGTTAATACTATTCATAACAGCTAGTTCATAATAATATTATAATAATATATCGTTGTTAGTAACACCTGGTATTGCGTACAACAAACGCTATCGAGGAAGGTCGTGATTGCGTGTAATGAAAGCCAAGTCAGGGTTGCATGTCGTACAAGATCCTTTTCGTGTAGTGTACAACACAAAACATTAATGAAATTAAAAATAATATTTTTCATAAAATCTCGGGGTGTTACACTGCGGGTCGTGGTGGATCAGTGGTGCGTGACAACGCGACTGGGAGGAGGACAGGCCGTATCACCCGGTTGCCCGTGGTGGATTAGCGAGACCCACTTGTGTCCCACAGGTGACGTGGTAGTTCCCTAAGGTGATTCCCTTTTTCATTCAGAATGGACGAGGGGTGCTCCGCCATCGGCGCTAGTTCCGGCGGACCCCGCCAGCGAGCCGTGACACCGGGTCGTGCCCGTCGAGATGGGCAGGGATACCCCCTATGCGGGCCAAGCAGGACCACGACCTAGTGGGCCAGGTTTTCCAAGTCCTAGGCCAGCCGAGACGGTCCCGAGATGGGCTGGGATGGTCCAACTGGGTCAGACCGAACCGAGTTTGGCCTTTTTACCCGTAACATGAGAACTGATCATCTTTTTATGGAACCGTCTACGGCACCAGAATCCTTAGATCGAGATGGTGCTTTTGGTATACACTACACGAGTTGGGATAAATTTGGAGTTCGTTTGGGTTGGATCGAACCCCAAATCCTACTGGACCCTCAGAGTAGAAACACAAATAACTTACATATTGGGCGTCTGATTGACACACTGCCTATTGTGTTGGGTCCCTTTTGATGTGATGGGACTTTTGGATACTTCTTCAAGGGGATTCAGGGAATTTGAGGTATGATCGATGGCTTGGGGAGCGGTTCTCCCAAGTTCTTTGCGTACAGAACCCTACGTCTGGATGAGACTTGATGACTACGACCCGATTCTACGTGGAGTGACTCAACAGGCCCAATTGGGCCCACCTATGTATGACACGGCAGACCCACGATAGGTAGTGCCTCTATGTGAAACAGCAGTCCCACGATACTCAACAGGAGGAGTACCTCAGTAGACCATAAGGGGGAGCATCTATGTGTGACGCGGCAGACCCACAGTGGGGAGTGCCTCTGTGTGATATGGGAGACCCATGATACTTGAGAAGAAAAGTACCTCAGTAGTCCAAGGTTAGTGGTAAGTGCCTCTGTGTGATTTGGCAGACCCATTGTACTAATTAGAGGAGGAGTTATCCAGCAACCGAGGTGTTCGACGTTTGGAATTGGAATGTTACTTGTTCCTAGTCCTAGATAATATATGGATGGCTATCAGCATTCATAGAAATCCTGTGTGGGTCAGTTCTCAGAAATATTATGTGGGTCAGCACATTCCGATCCTGTGTGGGTCAGATACCGTGTGGGTCAGTAGAGGTTAGTATTGATTGACTCCGGGCAGGTCGGATCCTATGTGGGTAATTGCGGTGGTTAGTGCCTGTCGATCCTGTGTGGGTCAGACTTCAAATGGTTAGTAGCAGTGCCTCTTGATAGAACAAAATGATCTAGCTTCACGACTAATCATCTATAATTCTATACATCAATGAAAACCTGTTTTGAGCTGAGACTCTTTTTGAACTGAGACTTTTACATTCATTGTATTATTTTTATTCTGATACCTGTGTGGTACATTAACCTTTGAGGTACTATCATTCTGGTGATACCTATGTGGTACTTTTACCTTTGTGGTACAATCATCGATGTGATAACTATGTGGTGATTTTACCTTCGTGGTACTATCTTCCTAGTGATACCTGTGTGATACTTTTTCCTTTTTGGTGTTTCCATTGTGGTATTCTTCCCTCATGTATGAGATGTGTTTATCTTGATAACGTAGGTGTATGTATGGGAATATACCTAAGTATAGCTGATGTCTTCCTTTGTTATTTTCTTTTTTGGAACTTTAGGAGACCTACGGGGTCTCAGGGTCCCTATTGTGTAATGTTATACTCACCCCTGCATAGGTTTCACCCACACCAAGTTGTTTCTAGTGCCGACAACATACAATGTTGATCGACGCTGAGTGATCTAGGAATGGAAAATTCACGGAGGAGGACCATTCAATGAGATGTGTGGTAGAGGATACAGACAGACATAGAGTGTTGAGGAGGTGACATGTAACTACCCTTCAGGTCGGATCTACAGTGGATGATCAAAGAGCTTTTTTTCACATTCCAGTTGTGTTTGTACTTTTTATTTGTACTCGTACTTTCTCTTGGGCTTGTATTCTGGGCCTTTTACTTTCAGCAGCCTTTTTTACTATAGCATTTTACTTAGTTGTAGCTTCTTTTTGTGTTATTATCTATGTGTATGTATAAGTTTAAAGTCAATTCCTTCCTGTTTTACAGAGTATGCCTTTTGGTTTTAGTCACCAGCCCCTGGCCTGTGGAAGGATGGCTTGTGGTAGTCACAACACGAGGCCTGAGGGATGGGTTATGAAAAAGTGTTATCAGGGGAGTTCGGTTCTACTGAAGAACGAGGACTCTGAACTTTTCTATGAAGCAAATGTTTTAGGTGTTATGAGATTGGTTTTCAGTTCGGTGAGTCCAGTGTTGGTGCAGTGGCCGACGTATCATTACACCTAGACCTTGAATTCTGATTTCTGACTCAGTGCACGAAAACACTGATTGTGTGTGCTTTTAAAAGGTTTTTATTTTTATTTATTTGGAGTCAGATCACCATGTATAACATAATGAACATGGAGTATCTGTTCCTTATTAGGATGCCCCCACAAATACATCCAGCTAGGATTTCATAATAGATTACACGATGACGGCCCACAAAGTGATGAGGCCTCGGTGCAGGGCCCTCTTACGGGGTTAAAACATTCGGGTGGTGTACCAGCAGCGCCACTACCCGTTTGTCAGCTGTTACCACCAGATCCACCAGTAGAGTATTCCCGATGACTAAGCATGTTTCAAGAGTTACAACGGTAGAGGCCTCCATGGTTTTGAGGCGAGACTGATTCCCAGGCAGTAGAGGACTGGCTGGAGGCTGTGGCAAGAGTTTTCCGTTGGGTTGAGACACCGGTGGAGAAGTTAGTGATCTTACCTTCTATTATTTTTCAGTGAGTGAGCATGAGGATGATCTTCAATGTGATGAGGCTTCGGTATGTGGAATGTGGCCCAATATAGTACCTTCGGGTAGTGTGCCAGCTATATCACTACCTGTTGGCCAGCTGTTACAACGGAAATACCAGTAGAGGACACATATAGTCATAGTTCATTACAAGTGTTTCAGCATCGGATACCCCTCATGTTCTGAGGCGATCCTGACTCACATGCAGTTGAGTATTGGGTTAAGGAGGTGGATGAGAGTTATCTAGAGCTTCTACATCTTTGACATGATGACATGTCCGTAGCTGAGAATTTATCAGGTCATATCGACCATTCTTGGTACTCGATGAATACGATACGATCAGTGCTTCAGAGCTTATACATCTAAGCGTGGTGTGTTTAAGGACAACCAAGCCAGCATAATTTCTCTATGCATTCCTACCTTTGTTAGAGTGCTAGAGAGAACGTTTGTGGTTGAATGTTCTTTGGTTGAGCGGATACAGCTAGTGAATGTTAGTACTGAAAATGCAGGAAACTGGCGCAAGTCTTAGAGACATGGGTGGGTAAAAAAACTGTTTCGGGAATAAGAAATTTTAGGGACAGATGAATTTGTAGGGCTGCATACGTGGAAGCAGGTTTAGGAGAGTAGCATGAGGTGGTGTAAATTTCGACATGTTACAACCACCTCCTTTGTTGTCCTCACCACGCTCAGGGAGTTGGAGGATAGGGGATGGGGTTAGCTATATATGGTCAAAGAGTTCACCCCAAGGGATCTAGGAATGATTTGATGAATGGTTCGTGTCTCTTACTAGCTACCATATTAATAGACCTAAGTACCAATAATTCCTTCTTTCCATGAATCTTGTCCAAGACCTAGTGTTTTTGGTTAAGCTATTAACTTGACCCTCACGTCTGGAGATACCTTTGGGAGGAGGATTTCTAATCACACTTATTCTGACAGTGTGATCTGATTCTTGAGGAATGATTTTTGGTTGAAACCTCTTGGTGGTAGCGTCGAGGCCTTACAACGTTAGATTAGGTATGGATTGGACTTCCACAATTCGTAATCAGAATTACTATATTAGGAAAAAGGGTTGTGATTTACTTACAACAATGGAATGGGATTTTCCATGGTCTGCAAAAAAGGAAACCAAGGCATCACATGATAAAATCATGTATAGGATGGTGCAGCTGATCACAGTTGATTTGGCCAAACTTACCCTCGTGGCGGCATGAGTTTTGTGTTTTCAGTTCCAAAAAGTAGTGTAAGAGAAAGGGGAAATATTTTTGAATGATTTCTCTAGGATTACCTCTTCAAAGGGTGAGGGGCGTCTACTTTTTCTATGTACTACTAGAGATTTTTACCCAACTTCTCATGGTTAGCGAAACCCTTGTCAGCATTGATGAAAAAGGGGGATCCTTCCTATGGATTGAAAAGTGTATGAAGAGCTTTCAGGAGCTGAGACAGAGACTAACAAGTAGAGCTATGCTACCCATGATCTGGAGTTATATTCAGTGTACTTTACACTAAAGATGATGTGGCACCACTTTATGGGTAACATAGTAGCTAATGCACTCAGTAGAAGAACTGGTATACGGTTACTTAGTGAGGAGATGATGCAGCTAGATGCTTTGCGGATATCTTACATGGATCGAGATGGAGCAACTTATCTTCTTTATCTAAAAGTCACTCCCCCATACTATCAGTGATTCAGGGATGTGCAACATGGGGACAATGACTGCGATTCTCGACTTGCTCAGATATCCACAAGACAGGCACTTGATGTATTTTATGAAGGTGGGGAGCATGTCATCTTCTTCAGAGGACGTACTATGGTTCCAGTGGTGCTATGGGAGGAAGTGTTGAGAGAGTTTGATATGCCACCTCTAGAAGTATATACATGAGTGGCGAAGATGTACCAGAATCATTAGTATCAGTACTGGTGTCCAGGGATGAAGAAAGTAGTGGAAGAGTTTGCATCACGATGACTCACTTGTCTGCATGTGAAGACTGCACAGAGTTGGCAGAAGTCTTATGCTGACAAGAGACGGAGACATTTGGAGTTCTCGGATGGGGGGACATGTTTTCTTGTGAATATCCCCTTGATGGGGACTTCAGAGATTTGTCCAAGGCCAAAAATTATCAGCAAGGTTTATTGGACAATTTCTGATACTTCTGAGGATTAACACGGTGGCATACCGCTTAGAACCGCCACCATTGATGAATTGGGTGCACAAAGTCTTCCACGTAATTCATTAGAGAAGATATGTGCATGAACCTTCTGATGTCATTGACCATGGTGAGTGAGACTTAGACGATGAGGTGATGTTTATGAAGGTCCCAGTAGAGATTGAGGATTGACAGGACCGAGTCCTTAATGGGTGGTCGATACCTCTCGTCTGCATTTGATGGCAACATGGGATCCTCCAAGAGAGAACATGGGATCAGGAGGCTCATATCCATGCTTAGTACCCCCGTTTGTTTCTTTAGTCTGCGTTGTAGCTTTTGGGGTCGTAAATCCCTAAGGTTGGGAGAATTTAATGTCTCAGAAATTCCATATAATTTTATTCTTAATTATATGGAATTATTTTGAGACTGTGAAATCTAACTGTGTGTTATTACGAGGCTTGGAGTTCCTGGAATGATCTGTTGAAGTTTTTTTATGCTTTAATTAGCATGCTTAAGCAGTTTTCCTAAATAAGTGGAATAAATTTTAAATGGTTACTCGGATCAGAAATCTGAGAGCACTATTACCCTCTGGATAGCCGGTTTACCCTAGGCACGACTTAATTTTAGTCGGCATAAGTTTACGGTGAGAAAAACCAAAAATTTCATAACCCTAAATAAAATAATTAAACAAATTTATTTTATTTTTCAAGTACTTACTACTCATGATCGATAACTCAGATTAAAAATCTGAGACCACCACTAAACTCGTGAGGGTATGGTATCCTTAGGAAAATACTAACTTTGTCCGATGCAGGCCACCAATGAAAGTTAGTTTTTGGCTGAAAATAAAATAATTAATTGACATTTATTTTATTGTAAAATCCATAACATCTAAATAGTAACTCAGATTGGAAATCCAAGAGTACCGTTGGGTTTGTTAGAAAGTTTTCCACTTAGGCAGAGTCTAACCTCGACCGGCGCAGGTCGAGGGGGACTGTTAAAAAGAAAATTGGATCTTATTTTTGGGTACGTTCAGCAAACACGTGAGAGGAGATTTGTATATTTTGAACCGGTTATCAGAATTGAAATATGAGGAAAATGTTGAACTCAAAGGATCGATATTTTCTATGAAGACCTTCACCTCGACAGTAGTAGGTCAAGGGTGAAAGTTAGTTTTCATGTTTTTTTGTGGTAGTGTTAAAATAATAAGAATAAAATAAAGAACTACTTTTATTTAATTTTTAAAACCTCTCATTTGAATGTTTAAAAGTAGTTCTTTAGTTTGTTTCTATTTTTTTAACACTCCCACGAAAAACATGAAAACTAACTTTAACCCTTGACCTACTACACTCGAGTTGAAGGTCTCCATAAGAAAATATCGGTGCTGTGAGTTTTTCATTTTCCTCATATTTCAATTCTGAAAACCGTTTCACATGTTACAAAACACCACTCAAACGTTTACTAAACATACCTGAAAAAAAGTTCAAAAAATTTTTAACAGTCACCCTCAACACATTTGAATGTTTTGTGATGGGGATATCCCACACCCTTCTTTTAATGGGAGGAAACTCTGGGATTTCTCCAAATTAAATGTGCCTAATTAATTTGATTAATTTACAAACATTAATTAAATTACATCTTAATCTTATTTATTTTGGAACCTCACCTCTCATGGGAAAAGGGATTGAAAAAGGAGGGGAGAGCTTTGGAGTGTTGGAAGGATCTTTCTCCAATAAAGTAGGTCCAACAATAAAGAACGACTTCCAGAATCAATGAACAAGGAACCAACCTTGGAGCATCTTGCGGGAGTGATGAACGCCGTCGTCAATCTTGAAAAACTCCGTCTTCTTCCTCATGCCACCTCTAACAGAAAATTGTGGTAGGGGTATTATTTTAATTTGATGTATGATTAAATCTATTTATCGATTCTTCAAATTCTGGTTTCATAATGATGATGGCCAAACTAACATGGCCATCATCCAGCACATATACCTTGCCTATTACTTTTTTATTCTCTACACATTCTTCATGTGTTTTTCAAAGACAAATATTCAATGACACTAGAATCATGGAATTTTGATGAGCATGATATATGAACATGGATCCCTCGACATGAGGATCACGAAAATGCGATTTTATAATTTTTCGGGCTATGAGAAAAGATGTTGTGACCCGCAGAAGAGAAGGAGGGGAGACACACCGACCAACCGCATGAAGATAGGGCAGCGCCCGTCTGCACCGCTATATGAGCAAGATACCGTGGCCGGTTAGCTGCATCAGATGCCGAAGTGTGGCCGACACCCAGCCAGCCACGGTTGAGCAGGGGCGTGCGACCGTGCCGCTGCGAGGAGGAACGGTCGGAGCACTCGGCCGGACGTGGTAGATATTTGGGACCCACATGGGTTCTTCTAGTGATGCAGTAGCACCCTATGCACTACCCTTTGGAAATTTGAATGGAAGAAGGGTGCTCACCATTCGATGCCATCTAAGCAGGACCACACCCCCAGGTCGTGCCAGTGGGCCACGCGCAACAGGCCACATCACCGTGTCGCACCACCGGGCTGTGCCAACAGGCTGTGCTAGTAAGACATGCCATACGAGCTGGGCCAAGTCTCCCCCTACATGGGACAGGCCGGGCCACGATCAAGGCCATCCGGGCAGGAACTGAGCCCATCCAGACCCAGTTTCACCTTTTTGACCGTAACATGATAACTGAGCATCCGTTTGAAGAACCATATGTGGCACCAAAATCGCTGGATATAGATGGTCCTTTTTATATACTCAACACAAGTTTTATATAAATTTGGTGTATGGCCAGGATGGATCGAACCACGAATCCAACCGGCCCTCAGAGCGGAAATGCTAATAACTTACAGATCGGGCATCCGATTGATGCGCTATCTGTTGTGTCAGGTCCCTTATGACGTGAAAGACCTTTTTAATACCTTTTAGTGGTACTTTAGGGTAGTTGAGGTATGAATGAAGGCTTGGGGAGCTGTTCTCCCAAGCACGCTACATACAGAACCCGGGGTCTAGCTGAGACTTGATGACTGCTGTCCGTTTCGACTTGGAGTGACTCGACAGGCCCAGTAAAGAGCGCCTCTATGTAACACTACATACCCATAGTGGGAGCTCCTTTATGTGTTTCTACAGACCCATGATAATCGACAATAGTTTTACCTCAACAGTCCCCGAGGGGGAGTACCTCTATGTGACGCAGGAGACCCACAGTGGGGAGCGCCTCTGTGTGACACGGTATACCCACGGTACACGACAGGAGGAGTACCTCATTAGTCCAAGGATAGTGGGAAGCACCACTGTGTGATGAAAAATTCCCACTATAATCATTATAGAAAGATTTCTCCAGTAGGTGAGGTGTTCGACATTGTGACAGGGAATGTTACTTATTCCGAGGCATAGAAAATATGTGGATGGATATCAACATTCATTGATATCATGTGTGGGTCAACGCTCATCAATCCTATGTGGGTCAGCACATACTGATCTTTTGTGGGTCAGATCCTGTGTGGGTCATTGCTCAACGATCCTCTGTGGGTCAGTGCATACCGATCCTTTGTGGTTCAGATCCAGTGTGGGTCAGCAGAGGTTAGTACATATCGACTTCAGCTGGGTCAGATCCGGTGTGGTTCATTATAGGGGTTAGTACCTATTGATATTGTATGGGTCAGACTCTTTTTGGTCAAAATTTTTTCCTCTTGATAGAATAAGATGATATAGCTACATGACTAATCATATGTACATCTATAATTCATTGAAAACTTGGTTTGATCTGAGACTCTATTTGAACTAAGAATTTTACCTTCGTGGTGTTACCTTCATGGTGTTACCTTTGTGGTAATTTTACCTCATGTATTAGATGTGTTTATCTTGATATGTTAGGTGTATGTATGGGAATATACCTATGTAGATTTGATGTCTTTATTTTGGGGTTTCCTTTGTGGGTGATTTGGAGACCTACGGGGTCTTAGTGTCCCTTCTGAGTAATGATATACTCACCCATGCACGGGTTTCGCCGACACCTTACTGTGTCTGGTGCAGACGACATACAATGTTGATCAAGGCTGGGGGAGCTAGGACTGGACGATGCACAGAGGTGTACCCTTCGGCGAGATATGACACAGAGGAGGCAGGCGGATGTGGAGTGCTAAGGAGGTGATCTATTCCTACCCTTTAGGTAGGATATGTGGTGCATGATCCAGGAGCTTCTTTTCACTTTCCAGTTTAATATTTACTTTTGAGTTGTACTCGTACTTTCTGGTGGGATTGTATTCTGGACCCTTTACTTTCATAAGTCCTTTTACAACATTAGTTTACATATTGGTTTCTTTTTTTTACGTTCTTCTCTATGTGTATATATTGGTTTAAATGAAATGCCTTCACATTTTAGGGAGTATGCCTTTCGGTGCTAGTTGCGAAGCCCTGGCCTATGGAAGTTGGGCTTGGGGTAGTCACGACATGGGCCCTAGGAGACGGGTCGTGACAATCATGGTCGTGAGTTTGAAAATCCGGAATTTGAATCATTTTGCTCTCAGAATGGCTATACTCATAATGTCTCTGCTCCTAGAACACATTATCAAAATGAAGTTGTAGAGAGAAGGAATATGAAACTTCAAGAGACTGCCTGGACAATGCTAAATGAGTATAATCTACCTATCTATTTCTGGGATGAGGTTGTTAATACAACATTTTACATTATCAATAGAGTCTTTATTAGACCTGTTCTTAAGAAGACCCCTTATGAGCTCCGGAATAATAGGAATCATATGGTTAATTACATTATAGTGTTTGGTTACAAAGTCTTTATTCATAACACTAAAGACAATATTGAAAAGTTTTTTTCCATAACTGATGAATTAATTTTCCTAGTTTACTCAATCTCAATTAAATCTTATAGAGTATTCAATAAGAGGGCCAAATGTGTGGAAGAATCAATTCATGTCAAATTTGACGAGACAAATCCACATGAACCCAAAACCTATGTTGAACATCTTGAAGAAGATATGTCAATTCTATACCTAAATGATGAAGACGGTGAACCCATAGGGAAAACAACCAGTTCTGGAAATCTTTTATAATCTATACATAGTGAATCTGGACCTATAGACAATCAAGAGAAGTCTATTTCAACTTATTCTATAGGTATTAGAACTCTCTAGAATAATCCTTTATAAGATGTAGTTGGTCATTTAAATATAGGAACACAAACTAGAGCATCTCTATTAAACCATGTTGAACATCAAGATTTTCTTTCAGAGCATGAGCCTAAAAATATTGATGATGCAATCAATAATGATTTCTGGGTGATATCTTTGCAAGAAGAATTAAATCAATTTGAATGTAACAATGTTTGGGAATTAGTATAACAACATAAAGAAACATTGTACATAGGCACTAAATGGGTTTTTTTAAATAATGTTGATGAATATGGAAACATATTTAGAAACAAGTCTAGAGTAGTTTCACAAGGATATAATCAAGAAGAAGGAATAAACTATGAGGAATCCTTTTCACCTGTAGCAAGATTAGAATCCATTAGAATACTACTAGCTTATGCAGCTCATCTGAATTTCAAACTTTATCAAATTGATGTTAGAAGTGAATTTTAAAATGGGTACTTAGTTAAGGATTTATTGTTTGAACAACCAATAGTTTTACAAATCCCCATTTTTCAAGTCATGCCTATAAACTTCCAAAATCCATGTATGGTCTGAAACAAGCTCCAAGAGCTTTGTATGACAGACATAGTTCATTCCTTATTTTAAAAAGTTTTACTAAAGAAAAAGTGGATTCTTCTCATTTTATAAAAAGTATTTTAAAAGATGATTTAATAGTACATATTTATGTATCTGACATTATTTTTTGGATCCTCTATAAATTCATTAGGCAATAATTTTTCAAAAAGGATGCTAGATGAATTTGAAATGAGTCTAATGGGGGAAGTTATATTTTTCCTTGGATTTAATTTTTTTTAAAAATGGTATTGTATTAAATCAAAGTAAATACAAAAAGGACCATTTGAAATGTTTTAGTTTGGACTACAATAAAGGTAATGATACACCTATGAGTACCACCTAAAAGTTGGATGCTGATGAAATAGGTAAACCAGTGGATCGAAACAATTATAGAGGTATGATTGGAAGTCTACTTTATCTTACTGCTAGTAGACCTGATATTGTGTTCAGTGTAGGCATGGGTTCTCATTTTCAATCCAATCCAAAATAGTCACATTTAACTACTGTTAAGAGGATTTTTAAATATCTATAGTATACTACAAAAATATGACTGCTTTACCCAAGAAGACAATCATATGATTTAATAAGTTATTCAGATGCAGATTTTTCTGGTTTCAAGTTAGATAAAAGATAACCTCTAGAAGATGTCGCATTTCAGGCAATTCAAAAGTATCATGGTGTTGTAAGAAACAGAATTATGTTGCATTATCAACAACCGAAGATGAATATATAGCTACTTAGAGATTTTCTACTCAAATTATGTTTATAAAACACACTTTACTAGACTATGGATATCAATTTATACATGTCTCTATAATGTGTGATAATACCAGAGCTATTATCATCTCTAAAAATCCAATATCTCATGCTCGGACAAAGAACATTGATGTGAGACATAAATTCTTGAGAGATCATTATCATATAGGTGATACCACTCTTCAATTCATTGGTACTGAACAGCAATTGGAATATATTTTCACAAAGCCATTGAATTCATAGAGGTTGAATTACATCAAACATGAGTAAGGTATGATAAACTGTTAACTGTTAGTAACCTCAATGTTAGAAGCCTCACCATTAGAAGCATCACTGTTTGAAACCACACCATTTGAAACCTCCCCATTAGGAACCTCACAGTTAGGAACCACACCGTTAGGGACCTCACCGATAGACTTCTTCATTAGGTACCTCACCGATAGACCTCACCATTAGGGACCTCACCTATAGACCTCACCATTAGGGACCTCACCAATAGACCTCTCCATTAGGGACCTCACCGACAAAACTCACCATTGTGACCTTACCGATAGTCGATGTATTTGGGACTTAGTTTTTTCTTTAGTAGAATCTGAAGCATTTTCTATTGTACATTTTTCTTTTATCTTATTTGTTTTTCTATCCCTAAGTGATAAAATCAAGGTACATACTACATTTCGATCCACCTCAAGCTATCTCTCGAATCTATTTCTCCCTAACCTCAGAACCTAACTCTCTTCAAAATCCCTTGAACCACTCTAGACCGCATGGAATGAGTGATGAGACCCTTGGTTAGTGATGAAGGGATGCACCATATCCAAAGTTTCCTAGAGTTGAGTTGAGTTGTAGATAAAAGGAAGTGGTAAAGTTGATAAACCCTCATATATCAAAGAGATAAATCGTAGTTGAAAAAAATCTTAGTTTTGAATGGCGCGTGACAAGATGATATTTAGTAATGAAGGCACATGAATCTCAGAGATGGGTTGAATGCTTTACAAACAACAATAGACCCTATTACCCAATGTTAGTGAAGGAGTTTTATGAATTTTTGAAATTCGAACAGACAGAGGATGAGAAAAGAATGTCTTTAATGGTGAATAGAATGAGTATGAGTTTTTCCACTATTGAATGGGATGTGTGTCTAAGAGTACCACATGAAGTGATTTATAATCACTACATAGAAGTGGTGCCTCCCACTACTGAGTTATTCTTTTATGAATAATCCTTAGCCGAACTGATGTGGAGTGGGATCCCAAGGAAAGTCATTGATATTGAGATGGAAGGAGAAGAGAAGCTACTTTTTATGTTTGTCCAACATATCTTGAGTCCCATGAGAGTGGACATTGCTACATTGAAATTTTAGGATATTTTTATTATATCTATTGAAGCCTGAAAATAAGATAAACTTGTGTAGGCTACTGATGATTCAATTACATGATATAAAAAAGTACAGTTCCAAATTCAATGCCTTATTTCATGTAGGAATGATATAATTTATGTTGAAGGTGAAAAACGTTACTATAGATATGGAGGAAACAATTTTAGTAAGGGGAAATTTCTATATTACAAATGTAATTTTCACGTTGATGAAGATAAATTGGTACCCCTGGAAAAGAAGATGGGTTCATCATGAGGCTATGAAATATGTGGAATTCAACCTTGTCATTCATCCTACTATTGCTAAGGATAAGAGATATCCTGGTCTAAAGACTGGTTATGTAGATCCTGCATATTCAGATGAAGAAGGAGAATTTGATGCTATGCTAGAAAGAGTGGATTCTCCTATAGATGACAGGAGTGATCTAGACCTTCCCTCATATCCTCGTGCAAATAAATTATCCTTTGGTGAGCCTAGTTCACCAAAGATATTGCCTATAAGGGAGACAGTCCTAAGGGACAGGGATGATGAAGATATTAGTGGAGATGAAGGGGCATAAAATGTCTTAAGAGACATTAGAGGAACCTCAGATGATGATAAAAACAGTAGGTCTAGTCATGATGACATTGAGACTACTGCTGATGTGAGTGATGTAGAATGTCTCAGTTTCAGTCCTCTGATAGGGCATGCAGAAACGGTTGAAAGTTTCTATGATGAGTTTGTTGATTCAGTTGAAGTGGGAATTGTTTTAGAAGTTTCTAAATATTTTATGGAGGAAGTGGAAGTGGACCCTTCTGTTCATGATGTTGCTCAAGGAGGTTTCATAGAGCTGAATGTGGATGATAAGGATAATTCTCCAAGTGATGGTAAGATCTTGTTGCCCCTGGTTCAGTTTCATTAACTCATGGAAAATAGGATTGGTAAGAAAAAACTTGATTTGTGGTCTTAGGCTTATATTATGGAGGCTCTGATGATGACCATCCTATCAGAAATTCTCCAACTCCAACAATTTCTAAAACTACTATTGTGCATCCAATGGTACTTTTCCTTGAGACTATGTGAAGACATGAAGATTTGGAATCAATAAAATTGGATCTAAAAAGCCACTTTGATGGGTGATTTGTTGGGCTAGGAAGGGCTAGGACTTGAAATCAAGAATCCGTAACATCTATAATGGAAAGACTAGTTTATACCTCTCCCTCTATCCTACTAGAGTTGGTAAAGGACATTCAGAATCAAATAAAAACCTTGTAATGTTCTATTGAATCTATGAAGTAGTGTATTTCCATATTAGACTTCTACATGGTTTCAATGGTTTAGGGGGTAAAGATCTTTGATATATTAAAAGTGTTGTTCAGCAAATATTCATTGTGCTTGAGGACTTTATGAAGTCCATGGAAACACATGTGAGTGGCCAAGATGATGATGTGAATAGGCTGATAAGTGGGCTAACAAAATATTTTAAGGAGAAAATGGATTTCTCTATGGCACCTCTGTGTGCATCAACTTCATCTTCAGCCTCTCCTCCTATTGATATCGAATCCTTCAAGTCGATTGTTAGTGAAGAAGTGGATATGTTCTCTGGCTTAAGTTCCTCAGACCCCCAGTCTATGACTTAGGTTATTTCCACTACCAGAGAGATTCATAATCTTGTGGGAAATTATTTAATAGAATATGCTCAAGATCATAAGGACATAAAAGATAATGTTTATTTCTACTAAAAAAGGCTATATACTAATCATCATATGGATGATCACTTCATGTTTTTGTTGGAGTACTTGAGGATTCCAACTGTCACTCAAGAATTTAAGGATCAGGCAAGTAGTCTTAGAGAGTTGACTTCTACCTTGGAAAAATTCATGGAGAATAAGGATGATTTTATCTCATCCATGGAGAGAAGAGGATTTATTGTTATGTATTTTAGAAAGCTTTTGACACCCTTCCTCCATGTGGACTGCACTCCCATCATTGTTCCTCTATCCTTGCCAACATCCACAGTTGCTTCAAGATCTACCAGTTATACACCAATGATGACTCTTGAATAGGCCACCAGAAGCATGATCCATATGATTCCTCAGATATCTACGCACTACAAGTCTACTGATGCTTCTTTAGTAGCTCCTCCAACCCTGCTGACTGCCATCCCTGAACCTATCCCTCCATCTTCAGAACTTTCCTTGTCAACTTCCAAAGAAAAAGCTCCCTAGGAAATTTCTGATGAGGATTTAATTTGGGATGTCTTAGTGGATATATATCATTTTAACATGTTGGTATATTGTACTATTGTTTCATTAATGGAAAATCATCTTCTTTTTCCATTTTTATTACATTCTTTTTGTAAATCACAATGGGGGAGAAACCGGTCAGGTTATAAGTTAAGCTTATTTTTTTAAACTGCCTAAAAGGAGGGTAAGTTTTTTCAGTTGAATTTACATATCTATACTACTTTTTTCATAATAATCATGCTTAAAATGTTTTTATATGCACCTCTAAAGATATTATCAAATGTGGTTTACCCTAATTCAGAAAATACTGAAAAATTTGTGATTACCAAAAAGGGGGATATTATTGGACTCACCTATTTCGATAATCCCAAATCATGTTTCATTTATGTAAAGAATCTTGTTTATCTTAAAGGATAATCATTTTTGACAAAATCATGTTTATATTAAAATAATAAGAATGTATTTTAAATCTCATTACTCTCTGTTTTAATCTCACAGCACAATATTTCTCTAAGTGCATTGGTCACCAATGCACGGTCACAAATGAATGGTCACCGATACATGGTCACTAATGCGAAGGTCAACGATGCAATGTTCACCGATGGAAAGGTCACCGATGCAAGGTCACCAATTCAAAGGTCACCAATGAAAAGGTAACAAATGAAGAGGTTACCTATGCAAGGTCACTATTGAAAAGGTCACCAATGAAAGGTTACCTATGAAAGGCCACTTTGGGAAGGTTACCGCTAAAGGTAACCAATGGAAGGTTTCTAATGGAGAGTTACTGATGGAAGGTCACCGTTGAAGGTTTGTGGTGTGCACCTACTGTTGAATCCTACTGTTGTGAAGGCTACTGTTACCTATCTACCAATGCTTACCCATCCATATTTTGTCAAATGCATATGATTATTCTAACAGTCATATTTGATAAATTAAATTCTTCTGGAATTAATTAATGTTGATTGTAGACATATCATGAAACCATATCTGGATAGTACGAAGTACAATAAAGATTGCACGTGATGTACTTATTCTTATTGTCAGAACTCAAATATAAAAAAGAAGATCGAGGAAGAAAAATAGGAGTGATGAATGAGAAGCGCAAGTCCAGAAGTTAAGAAAGAGGGATGTATGAGAAATAACATACTGGATAACAAGGAACCATTCGATCACATTCACTATGAACCCAAGAACTCCAAGAAGATCATTTTGGGAGAACAATTTCAAGTCTTCCTTCTCTATCTCATCAAATATAAATCATAACACACAAGGCTAGTTCAACACTCTATTTTGAAGACATGTTTTTGAAGAATACTAGAGCATCAAAATTCTTCACTCTATGGAGTCGACAGTTGGACTGGAAACACATAGAGCATTCAAAACTCAAACATATAATCTTATCTCTATTGTGTTACTTCTTTTTACATTTATATGAATTATGGTTGTCTCCTTCACACACTATCTCATTTTTTGAACTGGAGGATACTAAAAATACTCAAATAAAACTTCTCCTTCATTTTCATTCCCGTGAATAATTGTGGAAGATACTGTGTGTGGTATGTACTATTTGTTTCTTCTAATGAAGAACAATGGTAGAGGGTGTGAACAATGGACAATTTTTGAAAACTATTGTAATTCCCAACACATGATGTGTATCATGTTTATTATTAAAATGGACTTTAGGTGGTAGGTGATAATTGGATAGGATTAATTCTCGACTTGAGACTAAACCACTTATTTAACTTTACTATGTAACATATTTTGTTTTACTCTATTTTCTCTATTTTCCATTGATTATAATTTCTAAAAAATAAAATTGTTTTTAATTCATTTTGATAGTCAGTTTTGGTTAGTGTGTGTATGTATTTATTTTAGTAAACTTGTCTCAAAAGTTGAAGATGTTTTTTTACACTAATTTAACTGAGGACTAATCACCCTTTGGGAAAGCTACGGACCAACTAGACATTTACATCTCTATTGCCTTAATTAACTGTCCTGTTTCTAATTTTGGGGATCATTATAAGAAAATATTTAAATATAAATTTTAATTAGAAACTCAATTCACCCCCCCCCCTTGAGATTCAACTCCAACCAACAGGAACAACTTAATGGTTTTTCTAGACACTTATAAGAAAGGGGGTATATGAAATGTTTAGAAATATTGAATTATGGATTCAAAAAATATAATATCATGGACATATTTTATCCAATGATGTAATATCAGTTGATTCTATGAAGTAAAATTCAGTTCAAGAATGATATACACAAAAGATACATAATTAGGTATGTACTTTCATTGTCTTAATAGGTTACTATCAGTGTTTTATTCAGAATTTTTTCTTGATTAGCTAACTTTTAAACACTGATAACTCACAATGAGGTTATGTTTATTTGGAAAAATTAATTTGAAGAATGATATGATGAATTGAAGATGATATTAGTGAATTATTTATTCTTGACTCTAATAATGGGAAATGGTTTATTGATGATTTGTATTTATTCATCAAAGAATGGAATTGTTTGTGTCCTTGTGCAGAATGATAGATTTATTTCCAATGCATCATGGAAGTTAAAAACACATGAACATAACTATACAAATCAAAATCTTGAGTTAGTAGATATAATAACTGATTTGGAGAAATTAAGTCACTATATCTATGGTTAATTATGTGAGATATATAAAAATAATATGAGTTTGAAATATACCTTCTCATATAAATAACTCAACATGAGTAAAATGAAATGTATCAAGCTACTCAAGGATTATGATTCTTCAATGCACTATGACTAAGAGAAGAAAATTAATGTTGTAGATGCATTGAAAACAAACGATGATGGATTTATGAAATTAAATTACTATTGAATGGGATCTAGTGTAAACATATCTAGTAAATATGGATATGGAAATTATCAAGGATGGTGAAATATCACTAATTGTTCAAATGGATGATAAACCATATTTATTGAAAATTTTAAAGTTATTTGTCTAAAGATGTGAATTATAAAATGAAAATTAATGTTGTGAATAAAGGGAAATTGGTAGACATTGTATATGAAGATGGGATTCTGAAATTGGGAAAAGAAATTTTGTTTCCTCTATACCCGATCTAAAAAGGGAGTTATTAGATGACGATCATAGCTCACATCTCTCTATGTAACCTAGTATCACTAAGATGAATATATATTTGAAGGATTATTTTTTTGGGATAATATGAAGTGGGAAATTTCTGATTATGTATCATGATGTTTTGTTTTTCAATAAGAGAAGCCAACAAGACAACATCATGGGGTAGTCATGCAACCTCAATATATTCCTACATGGAATTTTGAGGACATTACTTTGTATTTTATCACTATATTACAAAATACTATATGAAATAATGATGCAATATGGGAAATTATGGATCGACTTACCAAATATATATATTTTCTTTCTATATGGGAGGAGTTTACAATGATGTGCCTTATATGACTCTATATTAATTGATTTTTAAGACCTTAGGGTTCACCCCTCTTGATTATGTATGATCAAGATCCTTATTTTTCATCCAAATTATGGAAGTGTCTTCTAGAGGATTTGGATACTGAGCATCATTTGAGTACATTTTATCACCCTCAAAACGTTATATAGTCTAAAAGGACTACTCAAAAATTATAATACATGTTGAGATCATGCTCACAATACATTCAAGGTATATGGAATTTGTATTTACATTTTTTATAACATTACTTCATTAATAGTTTCCATTTTAGTAGTCAAATGGAACCATATGAAGCATTATATTATAAGAGTTTTCATCGTCCAACCTGTTGGGATAAAGATCATGAGTGAAAAATTATAGACTGAAAATATATTAAAGAGGAAAAAATGTAAATATTGTTCTAGTTCATATTACTATTGCTCAAATTATGTGAAAGAGTAATGATGACAACTTGAAAAAGGATTTGGATTTTCAGGTGGTATATTAGGTCTTTCTAAAAATACCTCCATGGAAGGGTTTCATAAAGTTCAAAAAGAAAGGGAAACTGACCCCATGTACATTTTACCATTTAAAATTTTGGATTTAATAGGAGATATAACTTATCATTTGGATATTTCACCTCGCCTATATACATTACTTGATGTGTTACACATCTCTTTTTTAAGGAAGTACATCCTAGACCCAATACATATACACATCTATGATGAAATAGAACAAGTACCATATTTTTTTGTGATATGCCAATCATGATTCTTGTTAATAGAGAGAAAGTTTTAAGAAATCGAATGAATCGACTGGTAAATGTTTTTTTGGAGAATCCATAAAATGGAAGAAGTAATGTGGGAACCTAAGGATGATATGTAGAAGTACAAAACTCATTTATTAAGAAGGTAAAACTCATGACAATTTCATGGAATAAGATTTTCAATGGATGAATATAATGCCCCAATATTTTATGGTACATATCTTCTTAAAAAAATTCAATTTATTCGATATCTTATGTTGCATGCAACAACGAGCTTAAACAAACTGTGATATAATATTAAATATTAACATGAACATTAGAATAATAGTGTGATGGTTAGGAATATTAATGTTTACAACATAATAATAACACATCCTATGAATTTATATATTAAATTTAGATATCTCATAAATTAAAATATGATATCTTTATATCATTTATTAAGTAAATAAATGTTTTAAAAATGATAAATTAAGTGTTCTTATTTTTGTGAAATGAAAATGATTTTTTAGAATTTAAAATCAATATAATTATTTAGAAGTAAATTTATTTTTATAAAATTCAGTTATAAAATAATATTTTTTCTCATTATAATTATAAGGAAATTTTATGTGACTATAGTTATTTTTACAATTTTTCTTAAAATCCACTAAAAAAGTTAAAGTCGGTGTTTTTTGAATAAATGATGAATTTTATTAAGAAATTAATTTTCACTTATTTATAAAATTACTTTCACAAAAATAATATATTTTTGAAATCTAATCATTGAATCCTTTTTAGGTTTATTATTATATTTTTTTAGAATAATTGATTTCTTATGAATAGTGAAATATAGTAATTTACGGTTATTAAAATTATAGGTTGAATAAAAGAATTTTTAAGTCATTTATGATGTAATAACCCATTAGTTATAAATAACATGTACTAGATACATTAATTAGTTACAAAAATAAATAATTTTTATATTATTGATCAAAACTAATAAATAAATGAATAAAATAATAAAAAATACCCCTCTCATCCAAAACAAATAGTAGACCTCACCAACCCTTCACCTCACACATTTTATGGCATGAATATTTTATTAATTATACCAAAATACCCATAACAAACCTATTCCCCATTTCCAAGAACATTTGTACTTCCAAATATACCAAATCTGTATTCCTTAATGACGTTCTGAACGTGACAATATTCTTGTGGTAAAATCCTTCTTCTTTCCTTAGTAATTTCTTTTACTTTCTTATCCTCCCCTCACTCACTCAATCCAAAGTGTAATGGTTACTAAATAATCAAATATATAATTTAATTTTATTGTTTTAATGTGTTATCCATCATCAAATCGCTTCTCCTCTCCTTTTATTTTAAAAATGAAAACATCACCCGTGATGTGTCGATTCATCACCTCCATGTATGATGTGTTTTCATTTTCCATTACACCCTTAAAGGCTGGTCTGAAAATCATTCTTATGGTTAAATACAATTTTGATATAAATATTATTAGTTTTATCATGTTATTAAAAACTATTTTTTTTAAATGTGGTGACATTAATTGGTCAACCAAATCAAGCCCCAAAGAAGAATATTAAAAAATAAAAAGTAATTGTACAAATTATAGGTGTAAAGATCATTCACCAGTAGAGAATTATGGGAAACCAAACCATGAAAATCATGATGTTGTAAAAAAATTAACAAGAAAATATGCAAAATCTAGTATATGAACTTTATATGCCTGGAGGGTGTTGTCCAAAAGTCTAGTAGCAAACAACATAACAGTAGGAGAACTTGGTTCTGATACCTTAAGTTCTGGACCAAAGTAGAAATGTCTTCATCTTTTAGTTGGTTATGATGATTTGAAAACAAACACACCCTAGACTGTTGTTATAGTAAATATCATATGCCACTTGGGGGGACACCCTAGGAGGCCGAACTGATGTATACTCAAGCTCGTGCATAACAGAAGAAACAGATGGAAACTGGGGAACCAAGCCAAATCAACTAAGAGGACTCAAAATTGGTAAGGGGAGATCCTACATCAGTATAAAAAACCACAATATAATGAAATATGTAATAAAAGAATACTGATGGATCCTGTTAAAAGATAACTCATCTCCCAAATTCAAGGAATGTTTTAAAAAACTTGGAGGCATAAAAAAGAACAAGAATTAATCAATAGAAACTAAATGGAATTCATGAAACTAGATCTCACTAGTAATATAAGGACCATCAACAATATAAAATAAATCATTCCCAAGGAATGGATTTTATGTTGAAATCTATTTTCTTTTTAAACTCTTCCACCACTTTAAGAAACATCCTCTTTCTGATTTGAAGGTAGATATCAATATAAATTTCACCATTTTGTATTGACTATAGGAAACTATATCATTCTCATCCATTCAATATCCATGTCTCCCGAAAAAAAACAATTTATCTTCATGTTGGAATGCATCCCTAAAAGCATATTCATTTTTAAGATCACTATCAGTGTCATCTGAATTAGTTGATTTTGAGTATGTAGACGAGTGATCGACAAGAACCAACTATCGTGGAGTATCAACCACCATTGGGAGTGGTTGAGGATCATTATTTTCCATCATAGAGGAGTCTAAAGACCTTTTAATGAACATTCATTCATGGTTAGAATAGTGTCTATTCATTCTGGGTTTCCACGGATTTGGGGTAATGTAATAATTGGAATCTACCATTGGACATTTTTACCATCCTTGTACATGAAATTAAATAGGCTTCCCCAATTTGATTAGGTTGATCATCATTATCCAATGAGGATTCACTAGAATCAGAGTGGTCTTTGTGACCCTTATTTTGTGTATCATGCTTTCCCAAAAGCATATCTTATTCCTCTAGTAGGGGTGGAGGCTCCATAATAGAGATTTTGGAAATAATTAATGCATTGAGAAAGCCTGAAATATCCTTAGATATGATACGATATCATGCAGTCTGATGAGGCTGGGAATTGTTTTCATAATTATCCATATTCAAATATAGATTATGCCCTTATAAAGGTACCCTAGAATCATTGTAATGTCTCAGATTTTTCCATGTGTTATATTAATATTATGTGGGAATTCAAACAAGAACAGGAGGTGAAATGGCGTGCAGTTCTGGGGCCCGGTGAGCAAGGAACAAATGTTTGAATTTAATTAAATAATTAAATTATGCACACGTATGGTTTTCCTGAAAAGGTGGAATAACTCTTTAATGCGTGGCCAGATTAGAACTCAGAGTAAAACGTTGCATTTAGAAAAGAGATTTTATTTTAGGCGAGGCCAAACATCGGTCGGTGCAGGTTGGTGGTGAAATCTAGTTTTTGGACGTAACTATAATAAAATATTTAATAAAAATATTTTATTAAATCCTTTCTATAGCGAAATATATTATCTTTTTAAATAGATATTTCATAGGGGATCAGGGTTACAAATATCATAACCTGGAATTTCACTAGGAGGCTCTGGAAAAGCTCTAGAGAAAACCTCTAAATGCGGCGACGACGTTCTTGAGGGGTTTCGCCAGCGACGACGCAGAGACCGAATCTTCACCAATGATTACCTCTGATTTAGGTAGGATGTTTTATTTTGATTTTTCTTTCCCCGTTCTTGATTCCTCCTATGAACTTGAACTAATCCATGAATAGATTATCCCATAGAAATATCAGAATTGAGGGATGGGCTTTTCTGGGGATTTTGGGGATTTGATTCGTGAAGTTATTTTTGGTTTCGTTTAATCATCTAACGATGAAGAACCAAGATCGACACGAACATTGATCGAGGTTCGTACTTCTTGATTTGTTATGGATTTCTCCTCCAAAATCTCATGTTCTTTGTGTGCGTTCTATGAGTTCTTCATGGGATAAGAATAAAGATCGGTTTCACCTTAGATCTGGGGCGTAATGATCCGATATTGTAGATCCAACCTTGTAATGATGGCACAGAGCTGAGAAGTCAGTTTTGGTTGACGATTCGGAGTGGATTGAGAGATATGAGTTTTTGGGAATTTTTCATCGGATGGATGATTGGATATTTAGGACCCGATCGAAGGACCTAAAACAACCAATTCCGTGTTCGTTTGATGGGACAAACCAAGACTTGAAGCATCGGGATGAATAGATGTGAGATCGCGAATCCAAAAATCTGGGTGAGGTGTGAGGCGGAAGGCGACGTTTCTGGAAAAATCCCGACAACACAGCATGTAGTGTGGTCTACACAGCGTGTGTTCATCGGGGATGACCTGGCATGTACACTGGGAGTACATGGATACGAGTTGGGTACATGACCAAGGACATGACGTTTATACCCTTTCCCTGCCAAACACGGCCAGATATGTAGGACACCCCGTGTGCTGGTACACGGGCATGGAGACACAGATAGAGAACTTGTACGGGAACATGGCCAGTGTACACGGAGTGGGCCCAGGTGTTCGGAAACGGTGTGTAATCCAAGTACACGGTGTGTAGTGAGTTTTTATACGACACACCTAATGGCACAGGTCGTTTACAAGGGTAGTACCTGAAGTCAAGGAACACTGCGTGTAACCATTCTACGTGTCATGTAACCTGTTTTACATGGCTTGAGCCGGTTGACTTTTTTGACTTTGACTTGTTTCCTTAGGGTTCATCCCATTGGTCTTTCCCTTGAAGGTTTCTGATGTCATTTCCTACATACATGAGTATTATCCCTTCAGAAAGACTTCTTGAATAGAGTTGTTGTAATCCCCTCTGTGAGACTTGGAGCCAGATCCTATATTTCTTCCTGGTACCCTAGGTAGAGTTCTTGGTATTGACGTGACCAACATTACCCAGGCGCCGATCCTCTGCTTAGCGGATTAGTTTAGTCTGAGTTGTTGGAATCACCCCATGGCTATTTGTTGTGATCCTCATGTAAGTATCATGTTCTTAAGTACTTGTGGAGTGTGTTCTCCTGGAACAAATTCTTCATATCACTCTCTTCAGACCTAGGAGTGTGTTCTCCTTGTTACGTGATTGGTGGAATCTTCTAGCTGGATCCTAGTGGTGGTATCGTGATATTGGATCGTGTATGAGTATATCTGGATATTCTTGTTATATGTTCTGTTGACATATACTGTGTGAAGCTGACTGTATCTTTCCATTGTGGCATTTCCCTTGTTGTATTTCCATTGTGGTTTCAGTGTGTCCTACTAGGTATTGTTATACTCACCCATGGATGGGCTTTGCCCGCATGTGTCGTGTCCTGTGTAGACGGGCGAGCCTTTGACACGATTCTTGGTGGACCAGGAGTGGACGGTGCTCAGTGAGATCAGACAGGCTGAGGTGTGTTCCTATGGCTACTGATTGCAGTCCCAGTACCATTGTTTACAGGTTGGACTTTGTTACAGACTTCCTTTTGGTGGGCTTGTACTTTTGACCCATGTTTTTACATTATTGTTCATTACATTCTTGTCATACACTATTGGTTGGGTTTTTATTGTATTCATGCATTTCCCTTTTTTTAGTTTTTAATATTCAACATTGTGGGCTTGGAGATATGAGCATGTCTGTGTAACGGTTTATAGGCAATGCCTCCCATG
Source organism: Viscum album (assembly GCA_963277665.1). Lineage (NCBI taxonomy): Eukaryota > Viridiplantae > Streptophyta > Magnoliopsida > Santalales > Viscaceae > Viscum > Viscum album. Next base: position 1,074,149,911 of record OY728164.1, read on the forward strand.
TTAGTAATGTGCCTACTCAGTGCTAGTCACCAGCCCCTGGCCTATTGGTGGTGGGCTTGGGGAGTTGTGGGTCGTGCCCCACTGGGACGGGTCATGATAGAGTGGTATCAAAGGTGGTAGGTTCTACCTTAGGATCGAGAGTCTATGATTTGGTTGGGGGAAACATTGTTAAGTGTTTCTAGTTTAGCTTTCAGGCCAGTGACCCCAGTGTTGGAGTGGGCGGCCGACGTATCCATACAGCAGGACTATGATAACTTGCTTTCTGACTCGAAACATGAGAACACTAGTTGCGGGTGAAAATAATGGTACATGAATCATATAGAAAAGGGTGGTGGTTTACATTTACTTCTTGAGTCATCTCTCCAGATATACTCACTGACTGAGATACATCTTGTCTCTTTATACGATGCCTCCGCGATGCGCACCCGCTAGTATCCAGAAGCACAATAATGAGGATGACCACCTCAATGATGAAGCTTCGATATAGGGACCATATCCCCCAGTTTTATGCTCGGGTGGTGTTCCTGTTATTCCATCTCCTATGGAGCAGTGTTTCGTGCCTGCTGTACCAGTAGAGCAGGTGTGTAGGCTAAGCGCACTCCACATGTTTCAGAGATGGAGACACATCAGTTTTCGAGGCGAGCCTGACCCTCAGGAAGTAGAGGACTGGATTGAGGTAGTGGCCAGATTCTTCTATTTGATCAGGACACCAGTAGACCAGATGGTGATCCTAGAAGAAATCCTTCTACAGGGCTCAGTAAGATGATTGTGGAGTTTGGTTATCCAGACCCACGATGAGGAAACTCTTGCATGGTTAGAGTTTGAGCATCTCTTCAGATAGTAGTTTTTAGTGGTTACCCTAATAGTGGTATGTATACAGAAGCATCTCTTGATACAACAGGGAACCATGATGGTATCTGACTATTCATCGAGGATTACCATCCTCTCATGGTACTTGATGAATATGGTCAGGGATCAGTGCTTTAGAGCTCTAACTCTAGAGTGGGGCTTGCGCAGAGACATCGGAGCTAACATTGTCCCTATGAGTATTGCTGCTTATGATGGGGTTCTTGAGCGGGATTTAGTGGTCTAGCGATTATTGGCAGAGCAGAGACAACCGACAGTTGTCTGTAGTGAGAAAGCTGGAGTAGAGTCCTCGGCAGTAGGGAGCTGACGTCAGGGACCCAGGCGTGCGATACATTTTTAGGGGAGATCCCAGGATAGGGGATCTGTCGTACAGGGTTCGCAGGGCACATCCAGCCATCCTCGAGAGTGGTGATGTTACTCATGCGATGGAATGGTATATCTTTCTTGAGTATTTCCGACCCGCCGTACTACTGACACAGGAGAAGATTATGGAACACTGAAGAAGACGCAACATATGAGGAAGACAGATCCGCCGGGCAGCGGATGTGGTAGAGGAGTTGGGAGAGTAGCAGGAGGTAGTAGGTGTTTAGACCTTTTGCCACCACCAACCTCAGGGGGTCCACCCTAATCTCAGGGAACTGGTGGACAGAGGCAGGGATAGCTTCAGGCAGCAGTGTCTTATGACCCAAGTACTCTCGGAATTAATAGAGGTACAATCAGTTCCTTTTCAACTTTGGCTATCGTATAGATAGTAACAAGTACTCATCATTTTTTTTTCTTCTTATCTTGTTCGAGACTTTGAGATTCTTTTTGAGATTTTGAATCGACCCATACGCTTAGAAACACTGACTAGAGATGATTTAGAGATCACACACCTTTGCAGATAGTGTGACCTGCCCCTTGGAGGTGAGATTTTTGGTTGGAACCTCGTGGTGGTAGCATCGAGGCCTTACGATGTCATTCTTGGTGTGGATTGGCTATCCATAGTTCATGCTCAAATTGACTATTTTAGGCGAAGGGTGTGATGTGTCCATAGTGATGGAATTAGGTTCTCCTTCGTCAGTGAAAAGGAGACCCAGGAAGCGCAGGATGGACTCGTGTGTAGAATGGTACAGAAAATTTCACATCAATTGCCTAGCCTAGCCCTTGGGGCAGCAGATGATACAAGTTTCTAGTCTCAAGAAGTAGTGGATGAGTACGAGGATGCATTTCCGGAGGATGTACCCGAGCTACAACCCCGTCGAGAGATAGATTTCTGATTTGAGTTGCAACCCGGGATGACACTGATATCAGCATCAGCATATCAGATGACTCCTGTAGAGCTTCGTGAGCTGAGGGTGCAGTTGGAAGATTTGAAAAATAAGGTCTTTGTGAGACCCATTTTTTCACACTAGGTGGCCCCAGTGTGGTTTTCCAAGAATACAGATAGGAGATTGAGACTCTGTGTGGATTACCGGTGCTTGAATAAGGTGACAGTGATGAGCCGGTATCCACTACTGAAGATCGATGACCTATTCGACCAGTTATGAGGGGCACAATTACTCCCGAAGGTTGATCTACGATCAAGCTATCACCAGTTACGTGTACGTGATGAGGATATACCAAAACGACATTCAGATGTCGCTAAGGTCACTATGAGTACTTGGTGATGCCCTTCGGTGTGACGAACAACCCGGCAGTGTTCATGGGACTCATGAACCAGATCATTCATCCCTATAGAGATCGGTTCGTGGTGGTCTTCATCGATGATATCCTCTGGTACTCTGTGTTCGAGGAGGAGTGTGTGTGGAACCCAAGGATGTTTCTGGTCATGCTGTGAGAGCACATGTTGTACGAAACACTCTCTAAGTTTCAATTCTGGATACATGAGGTCAACTTTTTGGGACATGTTTTCTCAGCAGATGGTGTAGTGGTGGACCTATCCAAGGTAGAGTCAGTGCTAACATGGGAGACACCCTGGAGCGTGATGGGGGTGCAGAGTTTCATCGGTTTGGTAGGCTACTATCGGAGATTCATTCTTGATTTATCCAGGATTTCATCACCCATGACACTTTGACCTGAAAGGGGCAGCCTTTTGTATGGACCAAGAGATGTCTGCAGGCTTTTCAACAGTTGAGATAGAGTCTGACAAGCGCCCCAATATTGAGATTACCGGAGGAGGTTGTCGAGTACGTGGTGTTCTATGACGAATCAGGAACTAGACTTGGTTGTTTCCTGATTCAGAGGAAAGTGGTGATTGCCTATGGATCAAGTCAGTTGAGGACTTACAAGTAGAACAACATGACCCATGATCTTGAGTTGGTAGCAGTAGTCTACGCATTGATGATGTTGTGGCACTACCTGATGGGCGAGCAGTTTACCATCTACTCTGATCACAAGAGTCTCTTATATATCTTCTATCAGGAAAAACTGAATTTGAGAAAGAGGTGATGGCTTGAGTTCCTCCAGGAGTACGACTTTGAGATCGTTTATACTCCTGGGAAGGGCAACGTTGTGGCAGATGATCTCAGTAAGAAATCTAGTTCATTATTGCTGGATGAGGTGATGAGGCAGTGCCCCTATTTAGATTTTTCCTTCCTAGATAGAGATTAGGGAGCTTACCTTCAGTCGATGGTTGTTACCCCTCCACTCTTATAGTGAGTCAGGGAAGCATAGCTCGTGGAAGAATGTTGTGAGACTCTACATGCTCAGATATCCGTAGGTGATGCTCCCAATGGATATTCAAAAGGTGGGGAGCACATTGTCCATTTCAAAGGGTGCACAGTAGTACCAGTGACGTTGTTGAAGGAGGTTCTAAGGGAATTCCATAAATCACCTTTAGCGGTGCATCCAAGCATGGAAAATATGTACCAGGCCCTCCAACGTCAGTTCTGGTGGCTAGGAATGAAGAAGTGTGTGGCAGAGTTTGTTTCTCGGTGCCTTACTTGTCAGCATGTAAAGGCTAAGAACTTGGTACCAGTAGGTTTGACTCATCCCCTTGAGGTTCCAGAGTGGATGTGGGATGGGATATCTATGGACTTCGTGATGGTTTTACCACGTACGTGTAGGGGACATGATTCAATCTGGGTGATCATTGATCGACTCACCAAGTCAGCCCACATCCTAGACATACTGGATCAGAGTTCAGTAGAGTGCTTGGGATGACACTATGTATAGGAGATAGTTCGACTTCATGGAGTGCTATCCACGATCGTCTCAGATCATGATTCTTGTTTCACATCCCAGTTGAGGAAGGGATTGTAGGAAGATTTTGGGACTCAGTTACACTTGAGCATAATGTTTCATCCTTAGACTGATGGTCAGACGAAGCGGACCATTCAGGTTCTGGAGGATATGTTATGAACAAACATAATAGACTTCGGTCATAGATTAGAGGATCACCTACCACTGGTGGAATTTTCTTATAACAATATTTATCATTCCACTATTTGTATGGCTTCATTCGAGGCTTTTTTCAGGCGATGTTGTTGGTCACCACATTGCTGGACTGAACAAGGGGAGACATACCTCATGGGCCTAGAGATGGTGTGAGATGCTATAGATAAGGCATAGGTCATCTCGGATCAGATGAAGAATGCATAGAGTCAGCATAAGTCTTATGCTGATAGGAGACGGAGGCCCTTGGAGTTCGAAGAGAGAGACCATGAGTTCCTTCAGGTCTCACCTCGATGGGGGTTGCAGACATTTGGCCAAGGCGGAAAGTTATCATTGAGGTTAATCGGACCATTTAGGATTCTGAGTAGATTTGATGAGCTGTTTTATTGCTTGGATCTACCTCCTCAGATGGACATGGTACACAACTTCTTCAATTTGTCGCAGCTGTGGAGGTACGTGCATGATTCATCACATGTTATCAACTCGAGCGAGCTGGACATCGATGATTGAGTGACCTTTTCTGAATACCCAGTGGAGATCAAGAATCCACAAAAGAATTTGTGGGAGAGATATTCCCTTGGTGCGTGCCTAGTGGCAGCATGGGAATCTCCTAGGGTGCACATGGGAGCGGGAGGCTCATATTCGTGTGCAGTAACCACATCATTTTGAGTAGCCTTTGTTTTGGCTTTTTGGGGACTTAAAAGTCCTAAGGTGGGTGTGATGTAATGTCTTGGATTTTCCCATGTGTTATTTTAAAATTATGTCGGAATTCTTTCGAGACCAGGTGATGTAACAGAGTGATGTTCTCGGGACCGGTGAGCCCCGTACAAATGCTTGAATTTAATTAAATAATTAAATTATGCGCACGTATGGTTTTCATGAATAAGTGGAATAACTCCTGAACGGGTGTTCAGATAAAATATCAGAGGACACCGTTCCGTTCAGAACATCGATTTTACCTTAGGAGAGGCCTAACATCGATCGACGTAGGTCTATGGTGAAATCTAGTTTTTGGACGTAACTGTAATAAAATATTTAATAAAAATATTTTATTAAATCCTTTATGTAGTGAAAACTTTTAACTTTTTAAATAGATATTTTCATAGGGGATCAGGGTTACAAATATCATAACCCGGAATTTCCCCTGGATGTTCTGGAAAAGCTCCGGAGAAAACCTCCCATCGCAGCGACGACATTCTTGATGGGTTTCACTGGCGATGACGACGCAATGACCGAATCATCACCAACAAATGCCTAGGATCCAGGTAGGATGTTTGATTTTGATTTTCGTTTACCCATTCTTCATTCCTCCAATGAACACAGACTAATCCATGAAAATATTTTCCCGTGGGTCGATCGTATTTGCGGGATGGGATTTTGTGGGGATTTTTGGGATTTGATTCATGAAGTTATTTTTGGCGTCGTTTAATCTTCAAACGATGAAGAACCAAGATTGACACAAACATCGATCGAGGTTCATCCCTATAGATTTTTTGTGCTTTTATTCCCCAAAATCTTGCATTCTTCATGTGCGTAGTAAACGTTATTCACATGATAAGAATAACGACTGATTGTGACATCGATTTGTGGTGTAATGATCTGAGATTGTAGATCCATCCTTGGAATAATGATACGGAGCTGCGAAAACGGTTTCAGAGGATGATTCAGAGCTGATCGATAGATATGAGTTTTTGGGTGTTTTTCATCAGATTGATCATTGGAGGTTTATGTCCTGATTGAAGGACTGAAAACACCCGATTCAGTGTTCGTATGATGGGACAAGCCATGACCTGTGGCATCGGGATGAATGGACCAGAGATTGTGAATCTAGAAATCTGGCCGAGGTGCGAGGAGGAAGGCAATGTTTCTGGAAAAATCCCGACTACACGACGCGTAGTATGGGCTACACGACATGTGTTCTTCAGGGATCACCTCATGTGAACTCCAGGAGTACACGAACATGGGTTGGGTTCATGACCAAGGACACGATGTGTATATCCTTCCCCGGCCAGACACGGCCAGATACACAGGACACCCCATGTGCGGGTACATAGGCATGGCGACACAGACATGGACCATGTATGGGCATATGGCCAGCGTACATGGACCGAGTCCAGGTGTTCGTACATGGCTTTAAATCCAAGTACACACCATGTAGTGACTTTTTATACGATATTCCTAAAGACACTGGCAGTTTACACAAGAAGTACCCGGAGTCAAGGAAGACGACGTGTAATCAAGCTACACGCCGTGTAACCTGTTTTACAGGGCTTGAGACATTTTCCTTCTATGTCTTGGACTAGTTTTTTTAGGGTTCATCCCCTTGGTCATTCTCATAATGGTTTACTGTATCATTTCCTAGATACAAGAGTATGATCCCTTCAGCAGGACTTCCTGAATAGAGTTGTAGGAATCCCCTCTATGAGACTTGGAGATGGATCCTCTATTCCTTCCCAGTACCCTAGTTACAGTTCTTGGTATCTACATGACAAAATTTACTTGGGCGATGATCCTCTTCTTAGCGGATTTTTTCAGTCTGAGTTGTTGGAATTACCCCATGGCTATTGGTTGTGATCCTCATCTGAGCATCATGTTCTTAAGTGCTTGTGTAGTGTGTTCTCCCAGAATGAGTACTTTGTTTCTCTCTCTTCAGACCTAGGAGTGTGTTCACCTTGTTATGTGCTTGGGGGAATCTTCAAGCTGGATCCAAGTGGTGGTATCGCGATAGTTGATCGTGTATGAGTATATCCGGATATTCTTGTTATATGTTCTGTAGACATATACTGTGTGGAGCTGACTGTATCTTTCCTTTGTGGTATTTACCTTTTTGTATTTCCTTTGTGGTTTCGGGGTGTCCTATTGGGTATTGTTATACTCACCCTTTCATGGGCATTTCCCACACGTGTCGTGTATTGTGCAGACGAGTGATCCTTTGACAGGATTCTAGGTGGACCAGGACCGGACGATGCTCAGTGAGATTAGACAGGCCGAGGTGTGTTCCTACGGCTACAGATTTCAGTCCCAGTACATTTCATTACAAGTTGGAAATTGTTACAGACTTTCTTTTTGTGGGCTTGTACTTTTAGCCCAAGGTTATACATTACTGTAATTTACATTCCTATCATATTGTGTTCGTTGGGTTTTTAGTGTATGCATTTATTTCCCTTTTTCTGTTGTTTTTACTATTCAGCTTTGTGGGCTTGGAGATGTGTGTGTGTGCGTGTAACGGTTTATAGGAAATGCCTCCCATGTTAGTAACATGCCTACTTGGTGCTAGTCACCATCCCCTGCCCTAGTGGAGGTGGGCTTGGGGAGTTGGGGCTCGGGCCCCACTAGGATGGGTCATGATAATCGTAGGGGAAAACCTCGATTGTGTTACTCAGATTTAATATAGGTTCCTATTTTCTTTTTTATTACCAAGTCAATTTTCATGCTATAAGAAATTGATTCCTATAGATACAATCCATCAAATAATTTCCAAGTTTAAGGAAATAATGACAATAATCTGGTATCTATTCTTAAACTACATCCTGAAAGAATCCATAATTACAATTTTGAATCTAGATTTGAGAAGAGAGGTCCTAGGAAACGTTAATTTCAATAAAAACACCAGAGACTAATGGTCTTGATAGCTTCTTTGTCAATGAGCCCAGTTTTAGGTCTTTTCCAATGAGTATCGAAATTGGAAACTAGAATGTATGCTTAAAAAAATGGAGCAGTATACCAGGGAATCCCATCCAAATTGGGACTATGGGATATTTAGAGTAAGGGTCAAAATTGGGGGTCCATTTATGAACCCACATAAGACAACCCCCATGAAACCATGAACACTTCACCCAATTCCTATAGTAATCACCTTCATATTAATGTGGAAAAATACCATTTTATGAATTCAGGAGGTCGATGTGAAAACATGAAAATCCGATTACATAAAAAGAGTTTCTCAAGTACATCAATAACATTATATGTTTTGGAAATTTCATAATAATTAAAAAGTGTAAATCTGATTCTATATGTCTATATTTATTTATTTATAAGGTAGTTGGTGATTTCTCACAGTGATAAAAATCATTTGGTTTGATTCATAGACCTGGGACATAATTGATTATGCAAGGCTCGGTGTTCTCTTTGGATCTCCCAGCAACTACAACAGAAAAGGATCTTGAGGTAGGATTTCACATGTGAATGAGAGTTAGGTTCCTCACCCCCTCAATTCTCTAAATAAATATATAAGTGTTGATTAATGAAAGCATATATAAACACAATATTAAGTAAAGTGATACAATTTTTTGATGGTCATAAAAACTACCTAAATAAATTAAGACATTTTCATCAACATTTTATCTAATGAATCATCCTCATACCATATAAACAAATTATATATGAGACCATTTAATATTTTGGGTTATAATTAGTAAAATATATTTTTAATTATAATGAAGTTATTCTCATTTGAAATGAACTCTCAAATTTTCACTCTATGGAACAAACCATAAAACCATGTAACGAATGCTCTCAGAATAATGAAATTAATAATTATAAATCATTTAAATTAATATAAATTTGCTTAATAGAATTATTATAAATAATATATATGTTTATTAATTTCTTATTTAAGTAATTAATTAATCTTATTTTACTATCCATGACATTAATTACAATTTTAGAATGCTTTCAAACATAAGGTAAGGGATTATCATCACATTTTACTTCGATGAGACATATTATAAATTCAACCCTTATTTCATTATGTGTGGTGTATAAAATCAAATTTAATATATCATATTATGAATCTTTTTATCTTCATAAAATTCAATGGTTTATTTAATGGTCATTAATTTTATGGGGCATACAGTTCGACTGATTACAAAGTTGTATGGGAGTTCTAAACATAATTTTCATTCTTTACGTTAAACTTCATCTCTATTGGTTATGTCAGGATATGATAACGTATCAAATGAATTTTCATTATCTTATGTTGTATTTCTAATTGTTTTATTTGTATTTATAGCACTTAAAATTTATCAATTTATCTGGTTAATGATTATACTTTCTTTTTAAGAATATCCTTTCAATGAATCTTTTTCAAATTTTTAATATATTTCTTTACAGTTATGAAGAATGAGTTAATTTTATAGATTTCATGAAACCATAATATATATAGGAATCCATTACTAGTTTAAAAGTTTATTGTCGATGAAAAAGTATTCTTTTACAAATAATCAATCATTTTAAATAAATTATTTCAATGTAAATTTGTATTTCTCTCAATAATTTCTCAAGGATTTTATTAGAGTATTTTAATCTATGTCTACACCCTTTTTTGGACCTTAAAATTAATTGGATTGATCTATTATTGTAAAATCTACCATACTTTATTAATTTTTTTATAATTAATTTGATTGTGTATGTTCTATTTTAATATGATTCAATATATTACACTCATTGGATTTTGACAATTTTTATTATTTAGACATAATTTTTAATATTTCATATTGTTGTTTAAATATGAATGTTTATTTTGATCGTGTTTCACCCATTTCATATTAAGAATTCATCATACATAGTAAGTGAAAGGTGTGGCTCACTATATCCTGTCGATTCATCTATAGGTCTAATGGGGCAAATGAGTTTGGGTAATGAATTATGCTTACCCGATTATATATTATGTCTTGGATGAATCCTTGAAGGTATTATTATGATGTCATTCATTACTAATTCCCAAATTATATGATTATTTATTGATAATCCATGTGATTACCTGACATATATAATATCCATGGTTATTTTTAATTCTCATGTGATTATTTATATGACAATATTTGATAATATTTTATGTCTTCTATATTATTGGAAGGCTTATGTTTTAATGGAATGTGTTTTTTAGTTATTCTCCTTGCCTTATTGTTTATTTTTATTAATGGAATACTCCCCTATATTATTTCCCTTGCAGAACATATGAGCTAACCCTTTTCTTATGTTTTATTTTTCCCCAGGATACCAGGATGTATATTATGATTGACATACATAAAAAATATTATAGAATCAATGTTTTTTCCAATATAGATAATATATTATATTTAAATTCATGTTATAATGTAATACGTTTTTTATCTTTTTTCCATATATACTTATCTATATGGTCCTTTGATATGTGATCACATATACTTATTACCAATGTAGATAAGTAAGGCACTGACATTACTCTACTCAGGTTGAGGTACTTACAATGTTTAACTTATTATATAATATAAAATATTCTAATGAAAAATATTGAATTCATTTTGACAAATTATAGTCACAAAAATGGAATGATATAACTTAAAATTAATCCCACATACATGACATGAAAGCACTTTTTTAAAGTGAAATTGTTCAAAAATGTACAATGGTTTAATATCTAAATTAAATATTAAAATGATTCCAATGAAGTACTTTGTATCAATAAATTTATAATTTAAATATTTTGATAATATTACCAACTAAAAATATATTTTAAAACTATTAATTGCATAAAAAATGTATTTTGAAATATAATATTTTTAAATTGTCACTATTAGTCAAAAAATGCAATTTCTCAAGAAAATTTAAAAAATTCAGTCCTTGATAATTTTAATATTATTTTTTAAAAAATGAACTTAATTTTGTCAAATAAAGTTTGTAAAAGTGATAAAATTTAATTTTAAACATTGCCTACCATGCACGATTAAACCTTCTTTAAGAAAAAATACCATTTTTTAGAAAGCAATTTCTTTTATTTTAAATGATTATTAATTTTTTATAATTAAAATATAAATAATAAACATTTGAAAAATATATATTTTCATATGTTAGTTCATCCTATTGATTCCAGCCATTCTAATGTCTAGGAAATAAATAATATATTTTTATTTGGTGAATCATGGTTTTTTATGTAATGCAAGGTATCGAAGGAACTCGTTGTTTCATGTGACATAAGATATAATCAATTTGTAAGGTAATGAAAATAATCTCAAAATTTTATGTAATAAAAGATAAATTGATGTTGCGTGTAACATATGTTGTCAAATAATATATTATTCTGTATTAATTTTTGTGTTTTTCAATTTACAATTTTTCTAATGTCTTCATTATTTATTCATTATTGTCCTCATGGTTGGTGATATATTCCTTAATACTCTAAAAAATGCAACATATATGTTATATAGTTTATTTGGGAAAGTCACATAAAAAAATCCTACAAAAATTATGTATTAATCTATTTAATCCTCATAATTTTGAAAATCAATATAGATAAATTTTTCTTATTAGGGATAATTTTGAAAGAGAGTTTTGGTACACCTTATTTGTGAAGAGATTATAGAATCTATGATAATTTTATTTTATCATATTACATAGCTGTAAATTCAAACACTAGGTATTCCTCCTCCATAGGAAACCATTCTTTGTTTGAATTTCTATATTGGTAATCTATTTTTTTCATCCTCGTTGGTGATAAGGGATACCTTATTTTAACTATAATATTATTTAAATGACTTATTATGATTTGTAACTGAAATATCCACACATTGATGAATTTAAAACTGGGTAGAATTATCCTTATTTGATGAGGATTTTCATAACATATCTTGATCCCATTTCCTAATGTTATTTATTGTCTTAGTAGAAATATCATACATAATATTAATTCTAGTGTAATCATATTCTTCTTAAAATATTATCATCTTGTTGAATTTTCTAGAAGATATTCAATCCCTAAAAAAATATAAATTAAATAAATTAAATAAATGTATGAACTGGAGCTCTAAAAAAATTATTAGGATCACATGAAGATATGACTACACTAACAGGGTGGTGGTGAGTTAGAATATATTTACTTTTAATATAATATTAATTGTATCTATTAATTTAATGTTTAGTTATTTAGTGATCTGGTCAGTATACATTTCTCTCTCCATTGGTTTGTATTCTAATATATACTATGAACGAAACACAAGATAACTCTAGGATTTATTAATAAGGATCACCTACATAATGAATACAACATCAATAGTGGAATTTTGTTCTATTCCAATGAACAAAACATCCATCTTTATATTAATGAAATCCTTGGAAAGGGTATTACATTGAAATTTTTATCTGTTCACCAACTAGGTATAGTGTAGTTAAGGGATTAATTTCCCATTCTATAATGGAATTAACATGGAAGTACATCAATACATATCACTAGTATTGGATATAGTCTTTATTTGAGTGTATTAATGATCGTTTTCCGCAACTGACAATAGTATCATGGATACCTAAACATTCTTTATACTTATATAATAAGAAGTTGTAGGAAGACATACATAATTACATTGACCTAGATTTGATCAAAAATTGGTTCAAATGGGGTATACCTTATTCCTTATTCATATTTAGTTAATTATATCAAAATCTAATCTTTATTATTTTTTTCAATTCAAAAGATTTAAAATAGGTTATCCTATCAGTTCTTCTATTTGATTTTTAACTTGTTGAATATCCTCACTATTCACTTATTCAAGAATAAAACAGTCACCTTGGACCTACAAATATATTTATATATATAGAGAGAGAATAGTAATTATAGAATCGTTAATTTTTCATATTAAAACTCTATCAAATATAAAATATGAAATTAACAAAATCCCTATGTTAAAATGTCATCTAGAAATTTCATGCAACTCCTGATGGGGACTTTGTTATACATTGCGAATGATAATAAAAATGATATATTCATTATATGAATTAAAATTTTACATGAAATCCATTCATTTTAGATATATTAATGTATCCTTGTATATATAATGATGTGATATAACATTCTACATCATAAACTCATTTAACTACCACAATATTTTCCTTTAGCTGAAACTCCATTAATTTCTACAGGAATCATCTAAATTATTTTATTTCATAAAAATATAAATTCTAGAATAAGTTATTCTTTAGTAAGAGTAATCTATAAAAAAATAATGTTTGATGTATTATAGTATGAAAAAATATTAAATTAAATGTAAAGAACTATTCTCCATATTCTTATACTATGAGAAAAAAACATATGCTCTAGAATCTTTTCATTATTCTAGAATAATTTCACAGTAATGGGATTAATTAAAAGTATTATAATGAAATTCAAAGACTTATAATGAAGCCCTATGATGAGAAATAATTATCATCAATTAAATATGATATGATAAAATGATTATAAGGAATCATTAAAATCTCTTTGTAGAGACTTATGATAATGAATTGTTTATTTGTCCTTCCTCAGTCAAAAGCCATATATTCAATCATATATTTACACCAAATATTTTCACTAAATATAAAAGTCATAGGAAGAGGGAAATTTCACTTTTTCACCTTTATATCCACATTATTTAGATTCTTCATACTTATAGGCTTCCTCAAAGAAACTCTATCCCTTTTGAATCACTTCAATATATAATCAAAAGAGTCTTCAATTTTTTATTTTAAGGAAAATACATCATGGATGGATTATTCATTGAATTATATTATCTACATTCCATTTAGGATAGATTTAAACATTATAACTAATAGATCTTGAAGATATACATGATAACTAGACATCAAGAAATTTCTAAAGAAGTATAGATAATTATTCTGTAGTCCAATTCTTTTTATATATTAATGAACATTAGTGCATAAATCATCATCTGTTAAGATACTACAAAGAATATATCCAGCTAGATATTCAAGGAAATATAATATCCATCCATTTTAATTAGTTTATCGTAACAATAACAATATGGTGACAACATAATGATCCACCTTATTTCTAATTCAGCTTAATATAGAGATCAGACACCTAACATTAAAACAATTATATTTCAAATGATCATTTACAATGGAATGTATCATTATGAATCATCTAGTGGATGTATATACATTAGATTATTATATAATATAACTTAAAAAATTATATAAATGAACATCTATTAGAATCTCCACTCTATCTCTATGGATAATTGCATAACATCAAACACTTCTTATTTTCCATAATCCAAAAAGTCCATTTTCATTTGAATATGATAGAGGCCTATAATTATTCAAGGTATGTATCTCCAATACAAACATATTATTCATAGATAAAAAATAGTGGCATGGAGACTTATAAAATTTTCCTATTTACTATGTGAACTTTGGAAATAACCATCTAATATATTCATGATTAATTACTTTGGAACATCACAATCCTTTATAATAGGCTTTATTTTTTTTATTTCCTTTTTGATATTTCTCAGACAATCTCATATTGACATCATGAATGTTTCCATAATAATTGAAAAATATATATAACACAAAAAATTAGGTTCATTAGTAAGACTATATCCCATGATGATACCATGCACATCATTTTTCATGTTTCAGGTTCTATGATTGAATATGTTTTTTTGAATTAAATTATAAAAATATATTTAATTTTAGATAAAATGTATGTGATGTGTCACCTATATTTTAATATTAAACTTTGAAAAAAAACTATAGTTATGTATTTATACTAACAATTAGACGTACAATATATATTTCTTCATAAATACACACTATGATTTTATTTATTTCAAATTAAAATTAAAATTATTATATTTTTTTAACAATATATATAATGGTATTATTTCTTTTATCAAGGGATGTTTAGATAGAATATCAAGGTAGATAATTAATTAAAAAATTATTATGTTAATTCTTTAATTATATTAATTTGATCATAATTAGAACGAATTGAAATGTGTACTACAAGTTTAAATTCATAGTGTATATATTTTGTTATTGATCTTGACCAATCCTTGTATGTGATTTGTTAAATTATTATTTTTTAATTTAATTGGATTATTTTTCAATATATTTTAAGATAAAATTTAATTATTTTTTATCATGATCCTCATATTTATCAGGAAAAAAAACATTCTGTTTGTGGATTATTTTATATAACCAAAATCCATTGGGACCCCTCACTTATGACTGAGTAAAACATTGTAAAGGATAGAGCCCCTATTTAGAGGATATAGTGTATGACTCATGATCATCCAAAACATCCAATGCGGTTTATATATTAATGGAAATGTTGAAATTCAATCCAATAATGGACTTGAGGAATTGTATCCCATTGGGTCTTGGTAGGTTTTTTACACTCCATAAAACAAACTGTTGATAAAAATTATTTTCCTATAAAATATTTATTTAATTATTTATTTCATAATTAATAATTTATTTATACGATGATTGGTTTATTTGGATGATTAAATTCAATGAAATAATGTATAAATATTTGAAGAATTATAAGATGAAATTATATAATATTTTTATATAAAAATTATTTTATCATACATAGTGATAAAAATATGTAAATTCCATAAATTATTAATAAGAAAGTGAATAATAAAATAAATAATATTTATAAATAAATCTCACAAAAAAATATTAAGTTAGTGAAGGCCATAAATTATATGTTTTATAATTTTACCATGAATCAAATTATTTTTTTGGTTCTCATTTGGATAACATCATCAATCAATGAGTCGTAATGAAAACCTTGGGAATAGATATCCAATTTAGGATCAAAGAGTAGTTCCCCCTATATGTCATTGAGTAAAATGAAGGAATGATTTGAAAAAATTTATGAATAAGTGTTTAGGATTGGGGATCCCACTAAATATACAAGTAACTAAAACATAATAATGATTCAATGTAAATACTACCTAAATACCTTAATATAATTTGATATGGTCACCATCTTGGATATTTTTATGGAATATAGATCCTTAAAACAATAATTTCTACAGGATATGATATATATTGAACTCAATAGTGAGAGATTCAGGGATTTTATAAAATATTGGGAGAATAATAAAATAAAATTTTCATGTTAGAACTAGTAATCATGATATAGTACTAAATATATGATTTTATTTTTTATAATAAATAGAATTTTTTGAACCACATCAATATCCTTGTGATCTATTTTGCAGTATAAAACTCAAAAATATAAATTTAGAACATTGTTTTTACTAGTTTTTTTGACACGTACAACCAATTTTATAATAATATATAACACATTGATACTTCACAATATATAATTTTAAATAAATTCAATCTCTTAAATAGTTTAATTATATTGAAAAATGATTTTAACTTTCACTACACACAACACTTATCTTATCTTGCATTACAAACAACATTATCTTTAAACAAAACATGATATATTATTAATGTATTATTATTTAATTTGATTATAATCACCAATCCATTAGAATGTCAGATATTAATTTTATTAAATAAATTATGAAAAAATATGCCTTACACAATTTTATTTTTTAATTATTAATTAGAAATAAAAATAAGAATCAATTATAAGAAAACGAAATGTTCTTTAAAACATTGTATATGTCTAAAATGTGATTTAGTTAGGCTTTGGGAATATAATTTAAAATTGAGATTAGAAATTTATGATTTTTTTTAAAAAATAAACTTTAATTTTGAAATCTTTATATAAAAATTGATTTATGGTGAATTTTTGTGATTTATTTGAAATGTTTCATTTGTTGATGAATAGCGAAAACTGTTTAATTTTATTTTAAAAATGCGTTTTCTTTTAAATAATTTATAATTAAATATTAAAAATTAAATTATATATCAATTAATTGAATTTATTTTATTATAATCATTTTCATATTGATGTTGGATATAAATAAATTTGAAACTTTTGGACATTTTACTTCTGAAAACTCAGGTTATCATCACGCATGTGGGATTAATTTTAAACTAAAATTGTCCACATTTGTTAATTGAATTTAGAGAAATGGAATAAATATTTTGAATAACAATAATTTCTAATTTCTAATATGTTAAATATGATTTTTTCCATAATGAATAGTGAAAAAGTAAAAACTAATTATTGTGGTTGAGGTAAAAATGGATTTAACATGGTGGAAAACTAATATGATAAGAGTATAAAATAACCTAATATATTTTCCATCAATGCATTTATTGAGATTTTTGAAAAATACATATTATATGATTGGGATCAGACCATTTAGGAATCTTTTGGCATGATGAAAACATGGTTATGATTGTATATTTTAAATAAATTACACGTGTGTCACTCACTGAACTTATAAATGGCCACACCCTCAAAAATATTCTATGCACCTGAAAAACACTTTTTTCTAGCGAAGAACATCAAAAATAACTTTGAAAATTACCTCATATCATCATATATTTCTTATTTTATTATTTAATCCATCATATGAATTCTTTGGTGCACGCTTAAGAAGGATACCCGAAGAATATGTATTGTTCCTCAACATGAATATTTATTTCATTTAATTCCCCTCCTCTTTAGTTTTTTTAATAATGATGATATAATAACATAAATATATTTTTTATACACAAATTTTTAAAATTAATTTAAGGACCTTAAATCATATCCACATCCATCAAATGAGATACAAAATAATCATTTATATGTACAATAGACTACCATCTCAGAAATTGGCTTTATTGATTATTTTATTACCACCATTCACAGGTTTTTATGATAATGGATCTAAATTATAGATATGATATTAAAAAAATATTTATTCTTCTGGATTCATTAAATTATATATATCTTTAATACCTTACATTCCATTGAATATATGATAGTGTCTCTTATATGTATGGCAGACTACCGCCTCATGAACCAATGAGATTCATCTTTCTGTAACACATCAAATTAAGGGTGACAAATACGTACATAATTGATATATGTTTTATAAATGGAATAATTATGATAATAATGACTTATTTATTACTCTTTAAATTTACTATATCATTTTATTTCCTAGAATTCTATACACATAAATATGATAACATCGTTCGTGAACATGTGGACTACCACCTTCATGAAGTCATGTTAATCGGTTTTCATCACCAAACCACATGTGTGATATATATAAGTACACAATATGATATATATAATATTATTATAATTTTTGAAAGATAATATATTACATAACATCTTTCCATAATGATCATTGGAAAATGGAAACAATACTCATGCAGACATATGATTACAATCTCCGTGTTCTTAACGTATTTCATTTTTAATTACCCTATTTCATTATTAGATTTATAGTAAAATTGATGTAGAAATATTATAATTTTTCCCTGATTATTATTTCAAATTTGATTAAACAATGTAATATTCAATGGAATCAGATCATTAATTACAAAACATAGATAAGAAAATGAGGCTATTAACACAAAAAACATTGAAATTAATGATATATTTTTAATAAAAAGGTGATATGATTTAATTAAAAGATCAGATATGACATTACAGATTGTAATATGGTTCTTTCTTAAGTCAGTAAAATGTCTAAAACCACTATAAATGAGGTTAAATTTTTTTTAATCAAAAGCACGACTGATGTAAGTGATTTCATCTAAATTTTGTTTCAATTGAGATTTATTTTTCATATTACACCATTTCACTTTTATGTGTTGTATAAACTTTTCATTTAACATGTAATGTCACGATACATTAAAAATTCATGATAATTTAAGTTTCACTTTGAATCATTTCTCCCGAGGGTATTTTACTTGAAAATTACCATGTGGTAAATGTTATTGTACAATCCCAATTTTTTGTGATTAATAACATTATCGTAAAACAATCACTTTCATGTGATCATTTTTAATTGGATAATAGATTTATATTAATTTTTTGTTATTATTGTATAATTTACTTGAATATTTCTTAAACCATATAAATTTTTTATATGTGTTTTTTTAAATTGATTGTTCTTGATTAACTGTGGAAATTTTAGTAAATCTGTATCACATACGTAATATGAATATTTGAATTTAAGGCACATAATAAATTAATTAAGTCGAGTACTTGATATGTGAGGATTGATTTGGACATGATGTCATATGAAAGAAATTATTATAGATAGAATATCGATGTTTCAGTTTGTATCATGAGTCAAAATATATATAGTTTTTTCCCCGACCCTACCCATTTATATAGATGTCAATCCATGAGGCCTCGATAGTATTAGATGTCTTGAAACACAACCTTGATGTTATTAGATGTCTTAGAATGATTCCTTGGTATATTTATTAGATTTCCATTATTATGAATCCCATCATTATGAATTCAATTATTGATATTCTATTTTATTATTCGATTGGTTATAATAATAATGGTTATGCTTCTTTCTCAAGTGATTATTTACATGGAACTATTAGATCATAATTTATTCAAACTATATTATGCTCATGTTATTGATTTAATGGGATTTGTTTCAATTATTTTCTATTCTATAATGATTATGATTTTATTATTCATATCATCCTATATTGACTTCCCCTTACTGAGCATCTGAGGTCACCCCTTTCATAGATTCCAATTTCCCCAAGATACTAAGAAGTCTTTTATCATTGATATACAAGCATTAGTTAAAGGGAAAAATGTTTTTCTCAAGAAAATAATTTATATTATTCTATGATTTAAAATGTTAATGTGATTTAGGTATGTACATAGATTACATAGACTACTGTTAAATTCCATAATTTTGGAGGTGATTCCTTGAATCTTATGACAATATAGTAAAGTTAACATTATGTTTGGGCATATGGGGTCAGATTCATTATAGTTGGTGTCTGAGGATGTTTAGTAGAATCCTTGGGAAAAATATTAAGGAAAAAATAGATTATAAAACATAACCCTATGATATAATTTGAGGATAAGTGTTGAAAAACATCATAATGATTTTATAAGGTAGTAATTATTTGGTTTTTCCTAGAAATAAATAAATATATAGATACGAAATGTTGATGTAGTTGAAGAATAGAGGTACCTATGGGTAATATCTATAAATATGCTGCATTTGGATTGACCCAATATTATTATGGTGTAAGAAAATGTTATTTACTATGGACTGGGTTTGACACACCTAAGGGATAAGATTATAAAAATTCAAATTGTTTTACAAACCATTATAATGTATTTTAAGATAATGATATACCCTAAGAAACTGTGTTTATGATTATGATAATCACTATGCATCATATTTTCAAATTTATGTAATCTATTTCACTATTTTTTGGATTTAACCTTCTGTTTCATAATGTTTTGATCAAATATAGTGTTTTTCATTATTTTTAAATGGTTTCTAATGGGGGAAATTGGAACAATATCAATGAAAATACTCCATGTACAGATTTAACTCATGGGAAAGATATTGAAACTATATTTGGATCTTTAGAAATAATTGATCAAATTATTTCCACATTGGGGTATATTACTCTGGTTATGACTAATAACCTTCCATGTATGGGGTAACCTTATGATCGACCATGAGGTGTAACAATGATAGACCACTTCATGTGACAATAGGCTCCATCACTCACTGAGACTACAAATCTGGTTTTAGCTGAGTAATGGATATGTCCCATAGAGTCATATTTATCACTCTAGGATGTAGTGAAATGGGAAAAAATTAATGGATGTTTATTATCTCTTAGGAAATGTGGATTAATGGTGGCCATTGATTCAAAACACTATTATTTAGTGGGAAATATCAATTTGGAGTGGAAAGATTTGAAGATAATATTCTAGGTATAATATCTTCATTAGGATAAATGATAGGATATAGAAATTTACTTTTTGAATAACAGATTAAAAAAGTGGAAAATTATTATAAGTATGATTCCAATTTTACAATGTTTAGAAGTCATGTTGTAAACTAAATACATAATCTAAAGAGAATGATTGACCAATTCTTTGATGTGATTAAGATAATCCATCGAAGGGAACTTGTATCAAAAAAATTTCATCATACAATGACATAATATCGTGTCTTATCAAGATAGGGAATGAATTATCCATGTATTATGACTCTGA
The DNA here is from genome assembly GCA_963277665.1 of Viscum album. Taxonomy (NCBI): domain Eukaryota; kingdom Viridiplantae; phylum Streptophyta; class Magnoliopsida; order Santalales; family Viscaceae; genus Viscum; species Viscum album. The sequence continues at coordinate 1,074,171,065 of OY728164.1, forward strand.
TGGGAATCAAGAGAAAAAGAGAAGAAAAGAGAAAATGATAGATATTGTTATGAAGGAAAAAAAGAGTTTCCAACACGAGACAACTGTTGAAGGAATCTCTTTAGTACATGCTCAAATGGAAATGTAGTTTTCTTCTTTTGTGGATAATAATTCCACTATGCTCATCATTGTAAGGGGATGACTGATTTTACCAATGTTCAATGACTAATAATTCAATTATAAAGATATAAGGAACTATAAAAAATAATTCCCCAAGCATCATGGGAATATATCTTAGAAAAATTTTAGAGATCTAGGTTAATATTATTCTATTACCATAGGTTTTCAAACCTGAACAAGAGTTTTATTTTATTGTTATTTTTTTTTATGTTGGAACTTTTAATTGAGGTTCTATTTGAGTGTTCGATAACTTTCTTTGGATTTTAATGGTTTTCTTATCAATAAATTGTATTTAAACCATTCAAATATATTTGGATGGTCTCTACAAGTGTTTTGGGTTTCATTTGAGGGTCCTAGACTATTTCTCAGGTCACATGGTTTAAGAATGGTTTTCCAAAACCATTCAACCTAAACCAGAATGTTGCAGAACTTTTCTGGTTGTATTCACACAGGCCGCACTTGGTTTACAAAAACATGGAGCAAAAACATATAGCCCATTAATACCTACAAAATTTTATTATAAAAAGTCAATATAATTGATTCCATAACCAATTTTAATCTCTATCTATTGGGCATCAACCGTAGGGTTCCCCCTATTGTTCTCCTTTTTCTTGGACATCTTTTTGGGTGATTTTTCACCATAATTGGGTAATTCTACATGACTTTTTCATCAAATCCACCTTTCCTATTCTCCTCTTTTCCCTCTCTTTATTCATTGTATAATCATGGTGTGGATTCACCTTGGACAAACCCTAGAAGCAATATTAGATGTGCAGTTTGGTTTTCATGGTTGTTAGGGAGTGTGGATCTTGTCTTGAGCTTAGATATCCTTTCTCCCAGAGTTTCATTGTGTCCGCACTATGTTGAGATAGGTGTTTCCATTATTTAAATTTCTGAATCACTGCATTGATGACTGTATATTTTTAAATATTTGAATTTTTTTTATGATGCTTGTGGAAGGCTTCCCTTACTTGGTATGATGTTTTTATGTTTGCAAAAAATTAGTGGAAGTGGTTTTTAAATGGGTCTCTTAATTTTAATACATGGTATGAACACTAGGTGTTTGTTATAATTTGAATTATCACATTAAAATGAAATTTTTTATTCAGATTGGGGTTAAAAATTTATTTTTTTATGATTTAATTGTTTGATTTTATATCTAGAAATGTATTTTTGAAATTGGTGATTTTATTTCATGACCCATTTTTTTGGTTTTTTTGTTGGTTTGAGAACATGTGGTGTTTCTTTAAAAACAATTTTTTGTTAACTTCAAAGAGGATTGTGGTGAACCATGGGATGTGGACACATATATGGGTGATTGGAATGCACACCGGGATGGTCAAATAAATTATAATGATATTGAATAAAATTTACTCAATTTATAGAACCATATTTTAAAACACTTATCCCCCCTCTTCTTATATTCTCTTAAAACTCTCAATGTTTTACAATTGGACTATTGGTTTTATAATGATATTAAAGTTGTTTGAAATTTTGTTTTAAAGTATGGATCATCTGGTATATTAAAAAGTGGTTGGTTTCTATGTTGTATGAAATTCCATTTAGAATCATTAAGTATATTATGTGTGCATAAACTTGTTTTGGAAATGGTGTTAGAAATGGAATTGGATTTGAAATGTTAAGGCCTATTTAATGTCATGAATAAAGTGGTATTTTGGAAAATGTTTAGAATATTTTGTGATATTTTTGTATTGATAATATTGAAGGACCAAGTGTAACATTTTGTTATTTTGTAAATGTAATTGGTTTTTTAATGTGAAATGCTCGATTTGAATATTTGAACATTTTTAGATAAGTCCAAGTGATGTGATGTATTGGTTGGAAATTATGAATGAATATTATATGATTGAAACCGTTACAAATGGATTTACCTATATGGTTTATCGTATAGATGGTTTCCATGTTAGGGGTAGGAAATTGTTGTGATGGTAGGTAAGGTGAGTCACACATGTGAGGACCTCCTACTTATACAATATACATTTAACTTGGGTTTACTAGGAATATTTAGAGGTTTGAGTGACTATTGCTGATCAACCCCAATTAGACGGGTTGGTAACCCTTGGATGATTTTGAGACCAGGTTGGCTATACTAATACTCAGTCAAGATGAGGTCACCTAGTTCGTCGTTGACTACAGAGTTTCACTATATGTCATTAAGTGGTCCCAAACTGAGTACTTCTAGGGATCACACTAAGAATTATTTGTAAATTTTGATGTATTTTTATATATATTTCCCTGTTTTTTTCTTCTTCCACTTAGTTTTCAATTTACACTATTTATTTATTTTCATTATGACTTGGTATTATTTTTTTAGATTTGGGTTTCGGGTTTGGATTTAAATAGTAAACTATTTTGAATATGGAATGTGGCATGTCTTTGCCTTTAAAAGGGGAAATATATGATTGTCTAATGAAATGAGAAAATTATTATTATATATATATATTTCAAACTGGTGTTAATGTACAATTTTCAAGAATAAAAATTTATGGATTCTATGGTGGTTGCTTATTGAGCTGTTTAAAACACACCTGACAGGGACCATTCAATGTTAGTAAACACCAGTGGTTTTGTAGATTCATGTTCTATTTTGTGTTCTCATAATTGGATCATGTTGGTCTTGGCAATAATGGTGACCATGAGGTTACAAAGAGATCACGGTTTCTTTTGACTAGTTTTAGTTTCTTCTTTATAGATTTCAATTATTTAGTATTTTTTCAACCGTGAAATTGTTGTATCTAGACCAGTTTATATATTTATTCTTATTCAGTTATTTTTTTTTCTTTTCATGTTTAGCTTATTTATGTGATCCTAGTTTACTGTGAATAAATTCCCTTTATGGATTACATTCAAACCCTTTCTAGTTTCTTGCCCATGGGGATTAGGAATGATCTTTAGGCCATTCCACGAATATGGATAGGTGTTGGGATGGAGAGAATCCCAACCTAGTTCATGAAAAATGGTATCAGTGGAGGCCCTTTGTTATTTGGGGTGTCAAGTAGTTGATGATTAGGACCATCGGGACACGGGAGGTAGGTACAGGAAGAGTTTCACAAACTTTTTCTCATTCTAATCTATGAGTTACCAAGGGTAGTCTAGGATTTGAGTCTTTTCCCATTATTTTGGATTTATGGCTGAGAATGGAGGAAATCTATTGTTATTTCATGATCTCATTTAGAGAAGTGTCCCATGTGGAGTCTGAGTACACAATTTATTCTCCTCATAGATGTTTATGCTTACTTGGGTCATGGCCCACTACCATGTGACCAAGTTGGGCATAGAAACCTATTCCTCATTCTGGTGGGTTGGTTCGAGTATGATTTTATAATGAAAATGTATTTCAAAATGGTGATAATTTCATTCAAGGGTTTTTAAATTTGAAAGAATGAGCTTTTAAAGAAAGTGATTTGGATTAAAAATTGGGCAAGTTCATGGGTTTTGATATTGATATGCTAATTGTGACCCATCTTATTCATTATGAATGTTCACACATGTGAAGTTATGTATGGAAAGTTAATGTTGGTACTTATTTATATATTATGTGTGAGGAAGTGTATGAACACATAATTAGAAATATATAGGAATCCCTGGGTGGGGTTTGGAAATCAAAGGATTCCCTTGGATTTTTCCAAATGATTTGGAATGGAAAATGATTTTTGAAAATTTTTATTTCATTAAAAAAGTGGGTTATTGTCTCATTAAAAATGGATATTGGTATTTTATTATTGGACTTAGAGGATTGGGGTTTGGGAAATTAAAATGAAATTGTCGTTTATGAATAGAGAGATTTTGATTTTTATTGAGTATATTTGGCATGTGAGCCAGTTTTTTTGGTTTGAGATGGCCTTTTAGTTATGATTTTATTGGATGTTGATTTTTGGATATGTGTTTTAATGTTGTTTAGAATATGCCACCCATAAATGTCCCCAATATTTATATTGAGTAGTTCCCAGTTACTAACTCTTCTAGGTTGTAACCTATTATTCATGGTGATCAAGGCCTGTTAAAGGCAGTGAAGAGGCTTGAGGAAGTTGAGTGTCTCTTCATATCATTGAGGACTCCTAAATATGTTTGAGTGTGTGGTGTTATGGGTAAATATTTGTGTCAAAAATTGGATGAATTGTAATTTTTCATCACTAATGATTCATGTTAAGATGAAATGGGAAATTTTTAATTCAATATTGAACTGATGGTCTATACCTCAGGAGGTGAATATTCAGAAAAGGGAAGAGTTTAGAAGTATTCAATAAGGCCAACAAATGGGGAAAGCCATGTTGAACACTTCACAAAGCTATTTTCATTTTATCTGTAGGTAAATTTACAACATATGATGATGTATTACCTTTTCACTGGGGATATTCATCTAGAGATCAACCAATGACTCCTCCCCTTGCACGATCTTCAATATAAGAAACTCATGGGGGAAGCATTTTAAGGTGAGTTGGTATCGAGAGAACCATAAGACGAAAATCGGGTGCCTCTTGTTTCTTATGGTGGTTCCCCATCTAGAGATAAGGGTTTTCCAGTGGAACCTTCATTTGAAGAGTCTCCTCTATTGTCTCTGATTTCCAGTTCTTCAGGCCATATAGTTGTATGCCACCAGTGTGTCCAGTTCGGGCATTCAATGCGGTCTTGTCACAATCATCCAATGAAATTTCATCATTGTGGTTGTCTGGGTCATCAGGAGAAGTTTTGTAGGAAGCATCACTTGAAGAAGACATTGTGATATGTGGATATTACTATTTGATAATGTGGCAGTGGATTATTTATTCATCAGGGCTCTAACCACTAGCCTCCGAGTGAAGCTCGCACACTATTTGGAGATCACCGACTGATCGGGAAACATTGTCCCTATTTTGGTCTCTATTTTATAAGTAGTGACAATTTATGATTTATGTTGTAATATTATTCATATTAAGAGTTACTTTTATCAACATAAAAATATGGGTGATCACATTTTCTTTTAGTCATAGTTATACATTTTATGTTATTGCAGCCAATGAGTGAGTTTTTGCAGAAAAATTAAAATTTAGGGACATGATATCATGTGGCGTACAGTAAATGCACTATAAGGGGCAACAATTCAGCATCGTATAGGAAACCATGTGGCATGAGTTTGGTTCCATGGACATAGCTCATAGTAAGAGAAATTATGTGTCACACATGTTGTATGATTTTGGAATCGACCAATGTAATATCGCACAGATGGTTCATGGTTTGTCAAACCTTGTAGCATAACCAAATCATCAACTAATATAAATACTATGTTTTCCCCTATGATATTTTAACACTAAGAATAGTATCCCTTTGTGCCCTGAGTTATTGGTTTGTGTTGTGTGTTTTATTGTTGGGATATTCTGATGTAGTTCCATGGCGATAGTAAGGTTATATTGGAGGGGAGAACCCTATCATGTTCTCCCTTCATTATTATGTGACATTTACCTCTATAAATGTTCAAGTGTGTCTTATGGATTAAGTGGTCACCCCGAGGTTTGTGTTTCCTTAATAATTTGATTGGTAATGTATTCGATTTTTGTTTACATTTTGGTTGGGTGAATTTCTAGCGGTATAAGTTGTTTGTGGTGGGGGTAATTTGCACACCCTAACATCATAATTATTTTCTTTCTATTTATTTTTGGATGTTGGATATTTTGGTTGATTTTTGGGTTGAGTTCTTGAAAACAATCTTTGGAGTTTAGTGGTTTTTGTGTCACTAAATTCTATTTAAATCTTTCAAGGAAATTTGGGTAGACTCTCCTAGTGTTTGGGGTGTCATTTGAGGGTTTTGGACAAATTTTTTGATCAAAAGGTTTGAGTATGGTTTTCCCAATACATGAAACCTAAACATATATGTTTCTAAACCATTAAAATATAATTTTCATAGTTTTCACATGGTTTACGAAAGCATGTTGTAAAATTGGGTAGGCCATTACGAACTAAATATCTTTTATTCTAAAAACCTGATTTAAGTAATTCTACCTCTTATCTGATTCCCTACCAGTTGCGTAACAACCAGAGGGAGACCCATTCTATCTTAATCATCATGGTAAACATTTTGGGATATTTCTCACCCATATTTTATGATTCTTCAAGATTTCTTCATAAAATCCAACCCTTTCCTCTTCTTTTCTCTTTCCTCTATTGATTATTTGGATTATCATGGAGGGGTTTCACCTTGGATGAATGGTAGAATCTATGTTTCATGTGTAGTTATATTTTCCTAGATTCTAGGGTTGATGGATTGTGTCTCCAGATTGGATTTCCTTGATCTTGGGGTTTCATTGTGTCTGCACTTCGTTGAGGAAGGTGTTTCCATTATTTTCATTTTGAACTCATTCCATTAATACTTGTGGATTTTTAAATATTATTAAAATGTGTTTATCATGATTTTGGTATGTTTTCCTTACATAGTATGATGTTTTTATGTTGGAAAATTTATTTTAAGTAGTTTTTAAAGGTTTTCTCCAATTTTAAAACATGATATACAGACTATATGTTTTTTAATATGTATATTGTCTCTTTAGAATTAAATTATTCATTTTTATAATTGTTTAAACTTTATTTTATTATGAAAACATTGTTGGACTGTGTATTTGGAATTTTATTTTTGAATTTAGTCATTTTTATGGCATTACCAAAATTATGGGTTTTGTGTTGTTTTGAGAACGTTGTGTTATTTCTTTAAAAATTATTTTTGGGAATCTTCAAAGAGCCTTGTGGGAAAACATTGGATGTTGGAACATCCATGGGTGCTTGGAATGCACACATGGATGGTCACAAAAATGATAATGTTCATGAAAAAAATTTACTATATTTAAAGGCCCGAATATCAAAACACTTATACCTCCTCTTCCACTATTCTCTTCGAACTATCAATGTTTTACAAATCACCTCTTGGAATTTTATTGAAATGAAAGTGGTTATAAATTATGTTTGAAAGTATGGCTCATTTGTTACGTCTAAAATTGGTTGGTTTCCATGTGGTATAAAAGCCTTTTTTGCATCGTTAAGTATATTATATGGGTTTAAACATGGTTTTGAAAAGGTATTGGACATCGAATTGGATTTGAAAAGTTAAGATCCATTTGGCATCAGGAATATGAATGTATTATTATGGAAATGGTTTAGAATATTTTTTTAAATATTGGTATTGATAATATTGAAGGCCAAGTTAACACCTTATGTTACTTTGTGAATGAAATGTGGTTTTGAAATAGTAATTTCTACTTGGAATCCCTGAATGCTTTTGAGAAATGATTCAAAAGACCATGTTATGTGACAGCCCAATTAGAACTAATGAATGACTATTGTATGATGGTAACCCCTATAGATTGATTTCCCTGTATGGGTTATCATATAGGTAGAGTATGTGTTTGGTGTAGGAATTTGTGGTGACATTCAAGCATCATGTATGACCAAGAACAATTTATGACCATGTTCCTAGCAATCCAAATATTCAATCTATTGCCTCCAAATAGTAATGTAAAAAACTCCGTTGATGCCAATTTTTGATGTCCAGACCTAAATTTCACATAATTGGTTCCCCGAGCTCAGTGGGCCACATGGCCTCAAGCACATCTCCCCAAACGCCATAGGCTGCTGACTAGTATCAAGGGCCCAAGGTGTGTTAATTGTGAGACTATTCCATTGTTTAAAATGTGTAAATCAGCAGATAAATTTGAACATATGTAATTAATGGATGAAATATAATTAAATAGAATGCACCATGAAAAATTTATACAATAGTAAAAATAAATAAATGAACATGAATAACAAACAAACATACACTGGATGGTGATATGTCATGTATATAGAAAACTAGAAAACTAGAATATAACATAGAAGGCCTAACATGTTACACAGAAGTATAAAGGAAATCAATATACTATCCTATGAATACCAAGCTAAAGCTCGGTCATTTTCTTCCATGATCAATCCTAAAGAGAAAGAAATTGTTCTTTTGAAGACATATGCTTCCCTTTATCACCACCTGCATTCATGTAAACTATTATGGGTACCAAATGGAAGAATGAGAGGGTGTGAGATAAATCTAATTGGGCCACCACCAATAGTGTATTAAACATCTGGCATGTGTAATTGAAATGTAACAGTGTTCTAGAATGCATATATAAAGTAATGTAACACAATGTAACAAAATACCCAAGTACCTACCGCATCCCATGTCTAGAGTCTAAACATAACAAGTTCATTAATTTATTATTACAAGTTTTTAATTAAGTCACATGTTAACAATAGTGAATTTAAAATGTTATGACAAGTCAACCTACTGTGAAATTTAATAATGATGATCCAAGATAATAACCAGTGTAATGTATACCTCCATGGTCTGCAGCTTAGTAATAACTATAGTGTGGATAAGGGTAATAGTGAAATTAAAGAAGAATATTTCATCGAATTCCCCAATAATTTTCCTAATAGATCCAAGGTGATCATCTAAGGTAAACCACGGTTATGCATAGAGACAGGGCCTTATGGTTTGTAACCATAGAACCTACTTATCAATGCTGGATCCTGTGAGTGTATCCAAGAAATCCTTTAACACTCTATGAGGAATACTACGATGTCACCCCAGGGATCCATGAATATTTAAAAATCTGGATCTAGCTGGGTCTCAACCTAAGAAAACCATATCCTCGAATTGAAATGGTGTTTTGAGTGCACATGGAATTCCCTGATAAGAATCCAATGAGCGATCGAGTCAGTTCATTCTTGTTTAATTATAATGTCATGTAATATTTCCTTTGTTTCAAACCTTTCTATTCATTAGTGTGATAAGTTCAAGTGGCATGCAACCATTATTAATTTTATTAAAGTCATATTCAATAATAATTGTTCATTCCACTACCTTCTATTAACTTGGTAAATGTTGCAACTGACATGAAACCTATATTTCCATCACATTTAATACAGTCAGGTCATATACCTAATATACTTTACCATTTCCCTTTCACATTTAATAATCAATTTGAATCACATACCGTAGGTGGGTCATGTGGTGAGCATACATGGAACATGACATTATAAAATTCACAATATAAATCAAGTTAATTAACATAGAAAATCTTATGTAGAGACCCAAATTTTTCATAATAAGAATTTTAAATATTTCTAAATATTATTCCAGAGTGAGGTGTCGTGACAACATGCGATTATGAGGTCCGAGATGCCCAAGAATAAATTTTATGAAAATATTAAATATATTTTATATTACGCACAAAGTATTAATTAAAGAAAATAGAATAAATCATAAATGGTTGATTAGATCAAAAATTTGAGACCACAGTTGTGTCATAAATGTCGTGTTTACCCTTGGCGTGACAAAATATGAATAGACACAAGAATTTCAGACCTCTTTCTTGTTTGAGGAGTGACTTTTTGACTGAAAATTAATTTCTTTAAAAAACTATTAATGGAATGTGAGAGACCACATAAGTTCAACCAGGAGGGATTCCCTCAAAAGATATCAAAATGATATTAAAATATAAATTATGTATTTTAGAAGTTTCCCCCCTAAATATTTTTCAAGAGATAGAGTGTAACTGTAGATCCAGCTCATCGAGGATGAAGTCTTCAAATAAATCTGCCATCCTTCCCAAGTATGAGAGTACTCTTCCATACATTTATTTCCTTCATTAAAACCCCTTATCATTATAAGATCATTCTTGTCGATCCATGTCACTTTATCACTATTGAAATCTACCTGATGTGGCATGCGCATCATATTGTCTTCCTCTTCTTGCGTACCACCGATGTACTGAAATTACTCCACCATTTCTTCAACATATTAGATAAGAAATTCTAGTATATTTTGTTTAACAACTTCCTCCACCCCAATTTTCCCTCTCAATACTAAAAAAAATCCATCAATTATTTAGGATTCCTCTATAGGATGACACTATAAACCAACATGTATTCATTCTCCTTAGATTTCAACTTTTTTACATAACCTGGTCTACATAGGTTTTGGTAGGTATGAGTAATCCTTATGCCTTTTTCTTTTCTTCCCTATTGAAAACACTTTAGTCTCTATCCCAACTATTATTTCATCTTCACTTCCAATCTTTTGATCTTGAGTCAATCCCTCCATACCTATAAAATCATTACTGGTCCGGATGTTCTCTTGGATATGTCTCTGAACTTCAACCCAGTTCCCCACCAGCCCATGCGTTGGACCCTTCATAAGAAAAATCCACCTTCCACACTCAATTGTATTCTCTACATCCAACATTCTGCATGTACAATTTGTGATCCCTTTATAAACATGTAGCTTCTTGGAATAAGTATTCTGTTTCCACTCCAATTCCAATGAAGAACTTTGTTTGGAATCCTTTCGTGGTTCCTTAACATCATCTCCCTTCTCTAAATCACTGTTACCATTCTTAGAACACAAACATGAACCCCAGTGTCCTTATCCTCCTCTACAATATATTTCTCCAAGACAATATCCCTTGTAATCTCAGTTTCCTCTGAAGGACCATCAAAATCTGGCTTTAGTTTGTTGAGAATTTTTGTGACCTTTACATTAGAGGGTGTCACCATTGCTTGTTTTTGTACCATTGTAACATCTAAAATACCACTTCCAAAAACCATGCCAACATTATTTTGAAGGCCTGCCTTATCGCTAGGTGCCACATCCTTCAACCATGGAGTAAAATCCACCACCCGCTGCTTTGACTAACCCTGCTTTCTATTACCTCCACGCCTACAATTCACCAGTTCGTGCCCCAAATTTTTATAAGAGTCACCAAAATATACCAAAAATTTATAGATGAATGGATTCTTGTATTTGAATTCTTGAACAAAATAAATCTATATAAAATCAACTTCTCTATGGGCGACATCAACTTCAACACAGACTTGGGGTGGAGAACAGTTGGCATACAAATCTATTTTTACTGTCCGAGAAGGGAAATCGCCCAATGAAGATTCATAACATGCATATAATGGAGGGGTTTTAGAAGGGGAGGGAAATATTTGGGAATCTTACCTAGATGGCTATCACGGGAGAATCTTGTTTCATGTGAATGTAATAGTTTCATCGAAGAAGAAATTACCAGAGTTTGTTGAAATTGTGAGGCGATGAAGACTGAACTTGACTCAAATCCTCTTATAAGGCGAAGCGAATCACGATGGGATGACAATCTAGGAGCCCCACCGTTTCTCGATCCTGAAGGTTCCACATCCCAAAAACCAACCTATAAAACTCATCCACCGAGGGGAATTGTTCCATGAATCTAATGATTAATGTCCATCGGAGAAGATAAGAGGCCTCATTGAACTCTGAAAGAGAATGTTGGAGGTGAAATCAACCTTGGAAAAGATAAAACATCTTAGGTCCTATAAAAATTTTGGGAAAAAATGGGAGATAGTCTAGGTTTGCAAAGTGGAGAAATTGATTACAAATTCCCTCTAGGGGGGACTAGAGCCCCACCCCATGGGTGAGGGGGAGCCAGATCGGTCGTCGTCACCATCTAGGTTTTGAGGGAAGTCTGCGTAGAGAACCACCTACTTCAGAACTATTATACCTTGTAGGAGTGATTTAAGTAAATTAATAAATTAATTTCATTTAAACCTCACAAAACCTAATTTGAGGTTATAAATTCTTATTTTTGATAAATACTCTCAATATCATGTATTCCTATGGAGATTTTTTTCTCCTATCTTCTCCTCCCCTTTGCTGAATGACGAATGATGATATATCTCTAATTCTAGGAGGATCAATGCCCAAAATAACCTTCCCCTTCATCAATGAACATTTTCTATGTCAAAAGAGAGTGATTGAATCTAGGTAAGACTAATAATTATAATTTAATTCCCTGGATTAAAATATTTATCATGTTGAACATTGTTTCATTCATTTTCACTATTATTATTCAAACCATGCATGATCCTGCGTACTGATCTAATATTCATTATCAGTTATCCTATCCCAAAATGAACAGTAATGATCATTTGTCCAAGAGAACATTTAAAATGATCCAAACCATTGTTTTGGTTCCCCCCCCCACAATTTCTATGTTTTCATCACTGTATAATTCCCTTGAATCCTAGTTTGATGATAGTCGGGTTACCCCAGCTTGATCGGGAACCCAGAATGAGGTGAAGAGGAATTGGATTCACGAAATAGTGAATTTTGTTTTGAGAAAGGAATATATCCAGAGAAAAAATGGAATGAGGTTGAAGAAACTAGTGGTTTCATAATGATCCCAAGAGAATAGAAGCCTCTTAGATGCACGAAAGATCCATCCAAACCCTCAGTTTCATCCGAGGACAATTCACAATGAACTATGAATCATCTCCATGTTTGGTAGCCAGATCTAATAATTTTGAAGTGATTCCAGTTGATGATGACTAGGGTGAAGGAAGATTAAAAGCATGGGCGATGATTTAGAGATGATTAGGATTTCTTGAGAAATTCTGACTACACATTGTGTCAAATGAGAACACATGGAATGTTTCCTCCCTTAGCGGCATTTCTAGGGTTTGGGAGAAGATAAGGATGCCACAATGTGTACTCCAACTGACACGTAGTGTACCTCTTCTCTATGTGAAATGAGTTGTGTGAAGAGACCCAACCCGAAACATGCTTGGTGATGAGAACACGGCCATGACGTTGTGACATGAACAATATATCATGTGGACAAACACGCAGTGTAACAAAATACAAGGACATAGAGTCCGAGTACATAGAAAAAATTAGAGGATGGGTAGGAACACTATGTAACCCAACTACACTGTGTGTTCCCCTATATGGTGTGAGAATCATGTATAGAATAAACATGGTCAGGAAGCAATGAAGGACCCCATGTCGTGTGGCCACCTCACATGCCATGTACTTCTTGATCTCAACTAAACTATCTTCATACCATCATATCTCCTTCATTTAAAATAGGATTTTGTCCAATGAGATGCCTATCATAATTTTTTCTGTGTAAAATGAAATGGTTCAATTAGAGGTGTCTTTCAAGATATGATGAGAATGTTTTGGGTTAAACTCCTAGAGATGACACCCGATGATATTAGTGTGGCATGGATCGACCTTTCCCAGTAGTGTGGTGTGGCTTTACATTTTACACTAGTGTGGAATGGATCGAATTTTTATGGTTGTATGGCATGGAATGACTTTTCATAGTAGTGTAGCATGGATTGAATTTTCCCCATAGCACGGCCAATCATGTCCCTGCATAGTAACGAGGCATTTCTTGACTTTTCCCAGTGGAAAATCATGGATTGATTTACAAAAGGACTCCCAAAGAATAGGGGTGATATCCCCATCGAGACACATCCTTGTGACGTGACCCAAAACCATGGGTGAGAGTCAGTGGAGCCCAAATAAGATATTGTCAATGTGTGGTTATCTAATCCCCTTTCACTTGTGCCTATAGGGATGATGCAATGAGATACGAAGCATCAAAGAAGGGATTTTTCTTTCCTTGGAACAGAGGGAAACATTCATTTTCAGCTCATATGTGATATGAATATCCCCTTTCTCTATCGTTAGGTTTTCATTGACTAATCACACAATCACACAGAGACACACACACACATATATATTATTTCCAGTTCACAATCTCTGGGTTTTTCTTACTCTTCTACCAGGAGAGGCGAAGATTCATAGGGTATGCTATATGATTTCTATTTCTGTATTTTCATGAGGTTGGATGAGTCTACTCGCCTAATATAAGTATAGAAGACTCAATTATAAGTTCATATTATCACCGTTTATAGATCCTTATATTTGTATGTGATTACTTTAAATCTCTTGTAGGGTTGAGCTTCACCCCTTTTGTTGTACCTTGTCATATATATTACATTTTTATTTTCTAATAATTTCATATGACTCCCACTTATATTTTTTGGGGAGTCCTACTGAGTATTTTTATATGCACCCTTGCATGGGATTTGACCATATGTGTCGTGTCTTATGCAGATGACAGATAAGTTGATCTTGACTTTAGAGAAGCATAGGGATACAAGTTCTTCGATTGCATACAATGGCCAAATAATGGGTTTCAAGAGCGGGGCTTTCTCATATATTTTAATTTTTAGTTATTGCCAGGTAGTGGCACTTTTCTATTTGGGAATTTATTTTCCCCTTTTTCCCCTTTTATTTTACTATACCATACATGTATTGTATTTAGGTTCATGGATGTTTGCTTTATTTATAGCAGTGTTTCATCTTTTGTTTCTTTCTATTGCACTTTTGCATTGAGTTTTATGATTTTATGTGTGAAGGTAATTACGAAAATGTATCCCAAGGTTTTTATTCCTTCGGCACTTGTCACCAATCCCTGGCCTATGGAGTTGGGATTATGGTAGTTGTGGCTGGATCCTCAACATGGGTCGGGTCATGAAAAAAGTGGTATCATAGCTAGTTAATTAATTGGGATGTTGTTCGAACGTTACCCCTTGAAAGGATTAGTTTGGATTAGGGAAAAAAATTTAATGTGTTTTGAGAGTGTCTCTCATTCCATAAATCTAGGTTAGGTTTGGCAGCCGACGTATCCATTTACACACTTTTCCACTCAGCACCCTTTGACATTCATTGTAGGGAACAATGGGACATGCATCATATAAGATACGAGTCTTTGACTATCCTTCTTGATTCAGCTCTCCATTATTTTGGTTCCATATATATATATATTCTCATCTGACCGTGGTAGTCCTTGACCATTTTCAAGATGCCTCCACGACAACAGCCAACCAAGATTACCACTAATGTATGTTTCAATGACCCTATGAGTCACAAGGACTCAGTTCAAGGCCCATCGTGTGACTCCCTTCTTCCAGGTGGACATGTAGTTGTTCCTCCACCCGTCAAGTAGTAGTTGGTACCTATAGGACATAATGAGGACATGATATGAATGAGTTCACTTCGTGAGATTCATCTTCAATGACTAAATGGGTTTTGTGGTCAGCTTGATCATCAAGTGGCATAGGACTAGCTGGATTCGATGGTCCGTGTGTTTGTATTTGTCCAAACCCTGATGGACCAGAGGGTGGCATTGGAATCTAACATTTACATGGTGTATCTCGGCATTGGGGGATGTAACACCCGAGACTTTTATGTTATCATCAAAGGAATCTTTTTCTACACAACACTTGCTTGGCTTGCTTTACACGCAATCGCGACCTTCCTCGATAGCTTGCGTCGTACGCAATACCGAGTTTCACTAAACAACAATATGCTATTAAAACTAGCCGTTATGAATAGTAATAACCACTTTTTAAAATTTTATAAATTTTATTTTTCAAAATGGACTTCATTTTTGGACTCAGAATATCGAAATTAGCCTAGGGTGAAATTTTGGTATTTTTCTGAAAACTTTCAATTTTTGATGAATAGTGAAACCACTAAGTGGTAGGTTAAAAACTGAATTTTGCATAAAACTTAATTTTACCGCTTCTGTGAATGGAATTTCAAAAATCCGAGAGACACAGTTAATATCAAGGACTAAAATGTGGTTCAATGAGATGAAAATAATTTTTTTGGTGAATAGTAACTTTTTACTTTTTTTACCGCGGTTAATAGTAAATAGGGTAACTAAGGGTAAATATGATATTAATATTACCCTAACACATGTCCTAATTCTATTGGACAAGTGTAATTCGACCAAAAACAAACTTAGGAATAAAATATGACCATTTAGGCCCACTTGGATTAGATTAGGATATTTATTATTAATTTATTTAAAGAAGGGTTAAAAGAGTTAAAATCAAAGTATATTTACTAAAACATTTTTAATATAGGGTTATACATAAGATAAATTCGATTTTAAATATTCATTAGAAAGCTAAAAAGATTTCCTACATGATGGTATTTTATTTGTAATTTTTAGACATCAAATAATTTAATTTATTTATGACACAAAGATGATGCAGTTAACGAAATATTGACATAATTGATGTTATAAACACCAAAATAAATGTAATTTGAGACTTTTTATGAATTACACTAATTTTATAGGTTACTATGATATATTAATATTGATTTAATCAACTTGGTTAGAACATTTAATTCTGTTATGACTTTCCCAAAAATCATATATCAAATAGTGTCAAAATTGACACAAAATAGTTTTTAAATCAAATATTATATTATTAATTGTTATTTTATTCCTAAAAATCTAAGGTTCGGCCAAATGATTTAGATAAGGATATATATATTAATAATAAACAATTTTGGGTTCGTTTGGCATGTTATTGTAAGTGTATTAACCATATAGTGAAAGAAAACAAAAAGACATGATAAAAGTTAAATTAATTAACTTAGAGTTAAATCTAATTGATAAGGTTAAAATAATATCCTAAACTTGTCTAAATTCTATTGGTTGATAGGATTTCGACCCCTCCCCACCTTATCTTCGAAATAAGACCCTTTGGGACCATTATAAACCGATTTTGACTTTAATATAAAATAATATTTTGAGATATTCCTAAGGTGCCCCTCTCCTCCCTTATAAAAGGGCACCTCATCCCCCTCCTCCTCACACCAAATTGAGCACTCAAGCTCGGCCAACCCCTGCCATTTTCCCCTCTCCACTTCCCTAGAATAGTCCTAGAGGTCCTGGTCTTCTCCAAAGACCACTCTTAGTTCCCTAAGTGGAGGATTCAAAGAGGCGTTCCAAAGAAGAGGTAATATCCATTACTGATCTTTTCAATTTCTTTCGTCTTCAACTTCTTCTTATTTAGTTGTTTCATGATAAAGTAATAAAATCAGTATTACTTACGTACTGATATGTTATTATAAATATGAAACATCCCTAATTCACCTTCTATCCATCCTACGGAAAAATGAAATCACCGCGCGTGCGTACGTACGGAATACCGTCTCCACGCCGTGGTGTAATCTATTTTCCACCATCACCTTACAAGGATGGGTATAATGGTGTAATGAGTAACTATATATGATTATTATTAAGTAATATTGATACTGAAATAATATATATATATACTCCAATACAATTCCACGATCATAGGAACGATATCATCACTCGTGCGTACGTACGGAATACCGTCTCCACGATGTGATGCGACTCGTTCTACATGATCTTCATTTCATAATGATTGTATAAATGAATTGAATGAATGAATATGGTATATAATACACTAATACCATTCTGGAAATTAATTATCTATAACCTAAAGATAAGAATAAGAATTTATTCGACAAAACACGCATAAGAACAAAAAGTTATAAAGACCCGAGTAACAAGTAACAATGAAATATTACTAACAAGAAGCTAATAATATGACCATATATGATCTCATATCAATATGTATGATTCTGGAATAAGTCAATAACATTATTTAAACCATTATACAGGAGCTTCGGACACGAACAAATCAAATCGGACCTGAGGTAAGGGAAATATCACAATCTCATTTTTATCCGAGATTGTTTGTACTTTGAAATTTACTGGGGTATATTTTATCATCCACATCCATGTTTCCTCAATATGTAATGTTATTTACAACAACCTACAATTGTTTAAATCCAATTTTACCCTTCGGTGAGTTTTTAGTAAATGATATGAAAGGAATCTTTTGTCGTTTTTCGTACGAGGTACTTTTTGACTTTTCCGACAAAAGTACGAAGAATGTTTTTTTTAACTTATACGACACGAACGGATTTCTACTGTTTTATGAAGCCTTATTTTCATGAAGCTTCCTCTAAAAGATTTTATGACTATTTTCAATAAAATATCTTTCTTTTAAAATTTCATGATGTTTTGTGAAAAGAAATTGATTTTGAAGAAGAAAGGATATTTTCCTCAAGAATTCAATTCAAGTGTTTTATCAAAATTATTTTCCATCTAAGATAATAAAGGGCTCTGTTTCTATCCATATTTTTACATTGATTTGACTATGTTGTGATGGAATTATGTTTATGAACTCCTTTATCTTATATGAATGGTTTTATGATGTCATGTTGTTTAAGAATCCCATTTTTATTACATGGGTTATGCAATGATGTATGATTTATGATTTTGTGGCACACATAAGAAAGGATTCATTAAGAGATGGGTGGGACCTATATCTCCCTCCAATGCATTGGGTAAAGATTTTATATCTCATGAGATAGACATGGCTGGAACGGAAGGTTATTTCGGTTCAGTGATACAGGACTGAAACGAGGAGTGAACTCGGTTCAGAAAGGGACTTTGTCCACTAAGATAGTCTTGGCAATGAGTCATGACTAACAAGAAATGATTTTCCATGATTATGTGTGCATGCCACAAAGTTTCAAGTTTTATGTTATGATTATGGGGATCTCATTTTCACTTCTATGATTTATTCCATGTTAAGATATTATGATCTCTTTTGCAGGTTTTGATCTTCATAAAGATATGATATGATTTTTATTTCCTTTATTTGCCCTTGCTGAGCATTTGAGCTCACCCTTTTATGTTTTCTTTTCCCCAGGTCAGGAAGATGGATATTAAGTAGAATATGCTAAAAGGGACCCTAGATATGATGAAATAAACGGGAGATACTGTAGAAGATTTATGAACCAGTTGTTTATGTTTCCCCAGTTTCTAAAGACACTATACCTATACGGTCCTTTGTGGTTTTGTCATATGTTGTAATAAGTGTGCTTCAATTTTGAAGTATTAACAATGTATGTAAAGTGTGGGTCGTTATAGTTGGTATCAGAGGAAAGGTATAGTCAACCTTTGGAAACTAGGATGTGAAAGCCTTAGTAAGAACCCTAAGGATAAGTCTAAGCATAGAACACAATCTTAGTGTTTTAGAAATGGCCTTGAATAACCTAGGATAAGACCTTAAGCATGAAAATTTTACTCTTGAATTATGTGGTTTCCTATTATAATTAGTGTTGCTCACACTATTCTTCTTGGTTTTAGTCAATGGCTGGAACCCGAAGGAACCGTGTTAATGCGGAATGCAATGGGCAATGCAATGATTGTCCCCCTGAGCAACCAAACGATATGGGAGCTGGAATGCAAAATCTTGTAGCCATGCTCACACAACTTTCTCAAGCTATGAATCATGCAGGATTTCCAAACGAACAAAAGAGGGAGCAACATTCTGTTGAATCCTTCATGAGGCAGCGTCCACCATCTTTCAGCGGGTCTACTGATCCATTAGTTGCTGAACAATGGATTAGTACTACTGAAAAGATATTTTCAGTTCTTCAATGTTCTGAGCATGATAAAGTCATCCTAGCAGTGTATCGTTTGGAAGGAGATGCTGATCAATGGTGGAATCTTGTTAAGAATACGAGGCAAAGGGATGAAATTGAGTCTATGGAATGGGACGAGTTCAAGAACTTATTTTTCAATAAGTACTTCCCTCGTATTCTCCGAACAAAGATGGAGAAAGAGTTCCTTGAACTGAAGCAAAGGGATGATGAATCTGTTAGTACCTATGAAGCAAATTTTACAAGACTTGCAAGGTACGCTTCTGGTATTATTATCCAACCTGAGAGTAAGATTGATCGATTCTTTAGTGGCTTAAAACCAAGTCTTCGAAGGGCGTTAGCCATAAGGGACTTCAATAGCTACGAGGAAATCGTTCGATGTGCTCTCAAAGTCGAGATGGAGATTGGAGTAACCCATCAGTCACATGGGTTTGATAAGAAGAGGAAGATGGAATTCAAAGAAAAATCTAAAGAGCACACGGAAAAGAAGATGAACTTTCCCTTATGCTCAAAGTGTGGAAAGAAACATGGAGGGAGTTGTCTTAAAGGGACAAGTAAATGTTTTAAATGTGGAAAGGAAGGTCATCGGGCATTTGAATGCCGTGATAATGGGAAGAAGATGTCTAATGATGCAAACAAAGGAAGGGATACACAGAATGAACCTGCTACACTTCAATGTTTCAAGTGCAAGGAGATGGGGCATTATGCCAATCAATGCCCAAATCCAAGGGTTGATGATGATGGTCGACGTCAACAAACTCTTAAGGCTAAAGACAAAGGAAAGTCACATGCAATTTCTATCAGCGATGTGGAGTACGATAACGATGTGGTGAAAGGTACACTTACCATCCACTCTAAAGTAGCAAATGTTTTATTTGATTCTGGATCCACCCACTCTTTTATTTCTGAAAAATTTTCTAAGGGTATCACCGTATTACCTCAACAATTAGATGTTGAGTTAGCTGTGACAACACCTAATGGCACATCAATCGCATCAGAAGTTTATAATTCTTCTCCAATCGAAGTTTGTGGGAAAGTGCTTCCTGCAAATCTTGTGATCCTTCCTTTAGTGGAATTTGATGTGATTCTTGGCATGGATTGGCTTTCTCTACATGGAGCTCATATCAATTGCCAAAGAAGGGAAGTCACATTTCATATTCCAGATCAACCTACGATCGTCTATCAATGCAAGGATGAACATAACCTTCCAGTGGAAATTTCTTCCATCTTATGGGTATTGATTCCACTAAATGAAGGTTATTTATCTCAAATTGTTGGTGAGAAACTCATGATTAAGAATATGCCCATTGTACGGGAGTTTGATGATGTCTTCCCGGAGGAATTGCCGGGTCTTCCACCAAATCGTGAAGTTGAGTTTTCAATAGAACTCGTACCGGGTGCTTTGCCTATTTCAAAGACTCCTTATAGAATGGCCCCAATTGAGTTGCAGGAATTGAAGAAGCAACTCCAAGAGAATCTTGATAAGGGATTCATACGCCCTAGTGCGTCACCTTGGGGAGCACCTGTTCTATTTGTTAAGAAGAAAGATGGATCAATGAGACTCTGCATTGATTATCGAGAACTTAACAAGATCACTATCAAGAACAAATATCCTCTCCCACGCATTGATGACTTATTTGACCAACTACGCGGAGCTCAATACTTTTCCAAGATTGATCTTCGTTCAGGGTATCATCAATTAAGGGTCAAAAGGGAGGATATACCAAAGACGGCTTTCCGTACAAGGTATGGACACTATGAATTTATAGTGATGCCATTTGGTCTTACTAATGCCCCTGCTATCTTCATGGATCTAATGAATAGAGTCTTTAGAGACCATCTTGATCAATTTGTGGTAGTCTTTATAGATGATATTCTTGTCTATTCAAAGAGCAAGGAAGAGCATGAAGATCACTTGAGAATTATATTGAAGACCCTGAGAATGGAGAAGCTTTATGCCAAATTTACCAAGTGTGAATTTTGGCTTCAAAAAGTTGCATTTTTGGGTCATATAATCTCAAAAGAGGGGATATCTGTGGATCCAGCAAAAACAGAGGTTATCGAAAGATGGTCAAGACCAACAACAGTAACTGAGATCCGAAGTTTTCTTGGTTTGGCTGGTTATTATCGACGTTTTGTAAAAGATTTTTCACGATTATCTAATCCACTCACCAAGTTGACTCGGAAAGGAGTTAAGTTTGTCTGGACAGAGGAATGTGAAGAGAATTTCAAGGAGTTGAAAAGAAGGTTATCCAGTGCACCTGTGCTCACACTGCCTTGTAGTGGAGAAAGGTTTGTGATCTATAGTGATGCATCCAAGAAGGGATTGGGGTGTGTTCTTATGCAAAATGATATGGTGATAGCTTATGCCTCACGACAGTTGAAAATCCATGAGCAAAATTACCCAACACATGATTTGGAGTTGGCTGCGGTAATCTTTGCATTAAAGATTTGGAGGCATTACCTTTATGGTGAAAGGTGTGATATTTATACTGATCATAAAAGTTTAAAGTATATTTTCACACAAAAGGAGCTGAATATGCGCCAAAGAAGATGGTTGGAGCTGATTAAGGATTATGACTGCTCAATCCATTACCACCCTGGGAAAGCAAACAAGGTGGCAGATGCATTAAGTCGACAAGACCATGCTAGTTTATCCATGATGAGGATCACAAAAGATCCAATATTTATGGATTTACAAAGGATGGATCTTGGAATTATAATGGAAGGGGAAAAATCTTATCTTTCTCAAATGAATGTTCAACCATCTATACATGTGAAGATTAAAGAGGCACAGAAAGAAGATGTCGAGTTACAAAAGAAGGTGAGAAATGTTCCTGAATTCAACCTTGATTGTGATGGGATAATAAAGTTCAGGAATCGGGTTTGTGTTCCTCCCATCCCCGAATTAAAGAAAGAGCTGCTGGATGAGGCTCATAGTTCTTCATTCTCTATTCATCCTGGAAGCACGAAGATGTATAGGGACCTGAAAGAGTACTTCTGGTGGGATGGCATGAAAAGAGATGTTGCTGAATATGTCTCTCGATGCTTGGTTTTTCAACAAGTTAAAGCTGAGAGACAGAAGTCTAAGGGGATGTTACAACCATTACCCATACCCGAATGGAAATGGGAAAACATCACTATGGACTTTGTCACAGGACTTCCTAAAACATCCAAAGGCAATAATGCTATCTGGGTCATAGTTGATCGTCTTACAAAGTCTGCACACTTCATTGCTATTAGAGAGGATTTCTCTCTAGATCAGCTTGCCAGAATATATGTAAAGGAAGTGGTAAGATTGCATGGAGTACCACTTTCTATTATATCTGATCGAGATCCGAGATTTACCTCGAAGTTCTGGCGAAGTCTTCAGCATACTCTGGATATAGAGTTGAGTTTCAGCACTGCTTATCATCCCCAGACAGACGGTCAGTCTGAGAGAACAATTCAAACCCTAGAAGATATGTTGAGAGCTTGGTCTATGGATTTCAAAGGAGGTTGGGATCAACACCTACCTTTGGTGGAATTTTCTTATAATAATAGCTTTCACTCCAGTATTCAGATGGCTCCTTATGAAGCTCTTTATGGAAAGAAATGCAGGACTCCAACTTGCTGGGATGAAGTTGGGGAAAGAAAGCTATTAGGACCTGATCTCGTTGATGAAATGGCAGAAAAAGTCAGATCTATTCAACAACACATAAGAGCAGCTCAGAGTCGACAGAAAAGTTATGCCGACAACCGAAGAAAAGACCTAGAGTTTGAAGTGGGCGATAAAGTGTTCTTACGAATATCTCCCTGGAAGAGGGTTATGAGATTTGGAAAGAAGGGGAAGTCGAGCCCTAGATATATCGGTCCTTTTGAAATACTGGATCGTGTTGGGAAGGTAGCTTACCGATTGGCGCTTCCACCGAATCTCTCTCAAGTTCACGATGTGTTCCACGTATCTCTCCTGAGAAAGTACATACCAGATCCTTCACATGTACTCAGCTCAGAAGTTGTACCGCTGGAGCAAGATCTTTCTTATGAAGAACAGCCGATAGAGATTCTAGATCGTAGCGAAAAAATCCTACGAAACAAGACCACTCGCTTGGTGAAAGTTTTATGGAGAAACCACCAACTTGAAGAAGCTACATGGGAGCTTGAGGATATGATGAGGGAGAAGTATCCTCATTTGTTTGTTGCAAAGTGACGAATTTCGAGGGCGAAATTCTTTTTAAGGGGGGTAGAATGTAACACCCGAGACTTTTATGTTATCATCAAAGGAATCTTTTTCTACACAACACTTGCTTGGCTTGCTTTACACGCAATCGCGACCTTCCTCGATAGCTTGCGTCGTACGCAATACCGAGTTTCACTAAACAACAATATGCTATTAAAACTAGCCGTTATGAATAGTAATAACCACTTTTTAAAATTTTATAAATTTTATTTTTCAAAATGGACTTCATTTTTGGACTCAGAATATCGAAATTAGCCTAGGGTGAAATTTTGGTATTTTTCTGAAAACTTTCAATTTTTGATGAATAGTGAAACCACTAAGTGGTAGGTTATAAACTGAATTTTGCATAAAACTTAATTTTACCGCTTCTGTGAATGGAATTTCAAAAATCCAAGAGACACGGTTAATATCAAGGACTAAAATGTGGTTCAATGAGATGAAAATAATTTTTTTGGTGAATAGTAACTTTTTACTTTTTTTACCGCGGTTAATAGTAAATAGGGTAACTAAGGGTAAATATGATATTAATATTACCCTAACACATGTCCTAATTCTATTGGACAAGTGTAATTCGACCAAAAACAAACTTAGGAATAAAATATGACCATTTAGGCCCACTTGGATTAGATTAGGATATTTATTATTAATTTATTTAAAGAAGGGTTAAAAGAGTTAAAATCAAAGTATATTTACTAAAACATTTTTAATATAGGGTTATACATAAGATAAATTCGATTGTAAATATTCATTAGAAAGCTAAAAAGATTTCCTACATGATGGTATTTTATTTGTAATTTTTAGACATCAAATAATTTAATTTATTTATGACACAAAGATGATGCAGTTAACGAAATATTGACATAATTGATGTTATAAACACCAAAATAAATGTAATTTGAGACTTTTTATGAATTACACTAATTTTCTAGGTTACTATGATATATTAATATTGATTTAATCAACTTGGTTCGAACATTTAATTCTGTTATGACTTTCCCAAAAATCATATATCAAATAGTGTCAAAATTGACACAAAATAGTTTTTAAATCAAATATTATATTATTAATTGTTATTTTATTCCTAAAAATCTAAGGATCGGCCAAATGATTTAGATAAGGATATATATATTAATAATAAACAATTTTGGGTTCGTTTGGCATGTTATTGTAAGTGTATTAACCATATAGTGAAAGAAAACAAAAAGACATGATAAAAGTTAAATTAATTAACTTAGAGTTAAATCTAATTGATAAGGTTAAAATAATATCCTAAACTTGTCTAAATTCTATTGGTTGATAGGATTTCGACCCCTCCCCACCTTATCTTCGAAATAAGACCCTTTGGAACCATTATAAACCGATTTTGACTTTAATATAAAATAATATTTTGAGATATTCCTAAGGTGCCCCTCTCCTCCCTTATAAAAGGGCACCTCATCCCCCTCCTCCTCACACCAAATTGAGCACTCAAGCTCGGCCAACCCCTGACATTTTCCCCTCTCCACTTCCCTAGAATAGTCCTAGAGGTCCTGGTCTTCTCCAAAGACCACTCTTAGTTCCCTAAGTGGAGGATTCAAAGAGGCGTTCCAAAGAAGAGGTAATATCCATTACCGATCTTTTCAATTTCTTTCGTCTTCAACTTCTTCTTATTTAGTTGTTTCATGATAAAGTAATAACATCAGTATTACTTACATACTGATATGTTATTATAAATATGAAACATCCCTAATTCACCTTCTATCCATCCTACGGAAAAATGAAATCACCGCGCGTGCGTACGTACGGAATACCGTCTCCACGCCGTGGTGTAATCTATTTTCCACCATCACATTACAAGGATGGGTATAATGGTGTAATGAGTAACTATATATGATTATTATTAAGTAATATTGATACTGAAATAATATATATATATACTCCAATACAATTCCACGATCATAGGAACGATATCATCACTCGTGCGTACGTACGGAATACCGTCTCCACGATGTGATGCGACTCGTTCTACATGATCTTCATTTCATAATGATTGTATAAATGAATTGAATGAATGAATATGGTATATAATACACTAATACCATTCTGGAAATGAATTATCTATAACCTAAAGATAAGAATAAGAATTTATTCGACAAAACACGCATAAGAACAAAAAGTTATAAAGACCCGAGTAACAAGTAACAATGAAATATTACTAACAAGAAGCTAATAATATGACCATATATGATCTCATATCAATATGTATGATTCTGGAATAAGTCAATAACATTATTTAAACCATTATACAGGAGCTTCGGACACGAACAAAGCAAATCGGACCTAAGGTAAGGGAAATATCACAATCTCATTTTTATCCGAGATTGTTTGTACTTTGAAATTTACTGGGGTATATTTTATCATCCACATCCATGTTTCCTCAATATGTAATGTTATTTACAACAACCTACAATTGTTTAAATCCATTTTTACCCTTCGGTGAGTTTTTAGTAAATGATATGAAAGGAATCTTTTGTCGTTTTTCGTACGAGGTACTTTTTGACTTTTCCGACAAAAGTACGAAGAATGTTTTTTTTAACTTATACGACACGAACGGATTTCTACTGTTTTATGAAGCCTTATTTTCATGAAGCTTCCTCTAAAAGATTTTATGACTATTTTCAATAAAATATCTTTCTTTTAAAATTTCATGATGTTTTGTGAAAAGAAATTGATTTTGAAGAAGAAAGGATATTTTCCTCAAGAATTCAATTCAAGTGTTTTATCAAAATTATTTTCCATCTAAGATAATAAAGGGCTCTGTTTCTATCCATATTTTTACATTGATTTGACTATGTTGTGATGGAATTATGTTTATGAACTCCTTTATCTTATATGAATGGTTTTATGATGTCATGTTGTTTAAGAATCCCATTTTTATTACATGGGTTATGAAATGATGTATGATTTATGATTTTGTGGCACACATAAGAAAGGATTCATTAAGAGATGGGTGGGACCTATATCTCCCTCCAATGCATTGGGTAAAGATTTTATATCTCATGAGATAGACATGGCTGGAACGGAAGGTTATTTCGGTTCAGTGATACAGGACTGAAACGAGGAGTGAACTCGGTTCAGAAAGGGACTTTGTCCACTAAGATAGTCTTGGCAATGAGTCATGACTAACAAGAAATGATTTTCCATGATTATGTGTGCATGCCACAAAGTTTCAAGTTTTATGTTATGATTATGGGGATCTCATTTTCACTTCTATGATTTATTCCATGTTAAGATATTATGATCTCTTTTGCAGGTTTTGATCTTCATAAAGATATGATATGATTTTTATTTCCTTTATTTGCCCTTGCTGAGCATTTGAGCTCACCCTTTTATGTTTTCTTTTCCCCAAGTCAGGAAGATGGATATTAAGTAGAATATGCTAAAAGGGACCCTAGATATGATGAAATAAACGGGAGATACTGTAGAAGATTTATGAACCAGTTGTTTATGTTTCCCCAGTTTCTAAAGACACTATACCTATACGGTCCTTTGTGGTTTTGTCATATGTTGTAATAAGTGTGCTTCAATTTTGAAGTATTAACAATGTATGTAAAGTGTGGGTCGTTATAGTTGGTATCAGAGGAAAGGTATAGTCAACCTTTGGAAACTAGGATGTGAAAGCCTTAGTAAGAACCCTAAGGATAAGTCTAAGCATAGAACACAATCTTAGTGTTTTAGAAATGGCCTTGAATAACCTAGGATAAGACCTTAAGCATGAAAATTTTACTCTTGAATTATGTGGTTTCCTATTATAATTAGTGTTGCTCACACTATTCTTCTTGGTTTTAGTCAATGGCTGGAACCCGAAGGAACCGTGTTAATGCGGAATGCGATGGGCAATGCAATGATTGTCCCCCTGAGCAACCAAACGATATGGGAGCTGGAATGCAAAATCTTGTAGCCATGCTCACACAACTTTCTCAAGCTATGAATCATGCAGGATTTCCAAACGAACAAAGGAGGGAGCAACATTCTGTTGAATCCTTCATGAGGCAGCGTCCACCATCTTTCAGCGGGTCTACTGATCCATTAGTTGCTGAACAATGGATTAGTACTACTGAAAAGATATTTTCAGTTCTTCAATGTTCTGAGCATGATAAAGTCATCCTAGCAGTGTATCGTTTGGAAGGAGATGCTGATCAATGGTGGAATCTTGTTAAGAATACGAGGCAAAGGGATGAAATTGAGTCTATGGAATGGGACGAGTTCAAGAACTTATTTTTCAATAAGTACTTCCCTCGTATTCTCCGAACAAAGATGGAGAAAGAGTTCCTTGAACTGAAGCAAAGGGATGATGAATCTGTTAGTACCTATGAAGCAAATTTTACAAGACTTGCAAGGTACGCTTCTGGTATTATTATCCAACCTGAGAGTAAGATTGATCGATTCTTTAGTGGCTTAAAACCAAGTCTTCGAAGGGCGTTAGCAATAAGGGACTTCAATAGCTACGAGGAAATCGTTCGATGTGCTCTCAAAGTCGAGATGGAGATTGGAGTAACCCATCAGTCACATGGGTTTGATAAGAAGAGGAAGATGGAATTCAAAGAAAAATCTAAAGAGCACACGGAAAAGAAGATGAACTTTCCCTTATGCTCAAAGTGTGGAAAGAAACATGGAGGGAGTTGTCTTAAAGGGACAAGTAAATGTTTTAAATGTGGAAAGGAAGGTCATCGGGCATTTGAATGCCGTGATAATGGGAAGAAGATGTCTAATGATGCAAACAAAGGAAGGGATACACAGAATGAACCTGCTACACTTCAATGTTTCAAGTGCAAGGAGATGGGGCATTATGCCAATCAATGCCCAAATCCAAGGGTTGATGATGATGATCGACGTCAACAAACTCTTAAGGCTAAAGACAAAGGAAAGTCACATGCAATTTCTATCAGCGATGTGGAGTATGATAACGATGTGGTGAAAGGTACACTTACCATCCACTCTAAAGTAGCAAATGTTTTATTTGATTCTGGATCCACCCACTCTTTTATTTCTGAAAAATTTTCTAAGGGTATCACCGTATTACCTCAACAATTAGATGTTGAGTTAGCTGTGACAACACCTAATGGCACATCAATCGCATCAGAAGTTTATAATTCTTCTCCAATCGAAGTTTGTGGGAAAGTGCTTCCTGCAAATCCTGTGATCCTTCCTTTAGTGGAATTTGATGTGATTCTTGGCATGGATTGGCTTTCTCTACATGGAGCTCATATCAATTGCCAAAGAAGGGAAGTCACATTTCATATTCCATATCAACCTACGATCGTCTATCAATGCAAGGATGAACATAACCTTCCAGTGGAAATTTCTTCCATCTTATGGGTATTGATTCCACTAAATGAAGGTTATTTATCTCAAATTGTTGGTGAGAAACTCATGATTAAGAATATTCCCATTGTACGGGAGTTTGATGATGTCTTCCCGGAGGAATTGTCGGGTCTTCCACCAAATCGTGAAGTTGAGTTTTCAATAGAACTCGTACCGGGTGCTTTGCCTATTTCAAAGACTCCTTATAGAATGGCCCCAATTGAGTTGCAGGAATTGAAGAAGCAACTCCAAGAGAATCTTGATAAGGGATTCATACGCCCTAGTGCGTCACCTTGGGGAGCACCTGTTCTATTTGTTAAGAAGAAAGATGGATCAATGAGACTCTGCATTGATTATCGAGAACTTAACAAGATCACTATCAAGAACAAATATCCTCTCCCACGCATTGATGACTTATTTGACCAACTACGCGGAGCTCAATACTTTTCCAAGATTGATCTTCGTTCAGGGTATCATCAATTAAGGGTCAAAAGGGAGGATATACCAAAGACGGCTTTCCGTACAAGGTATGGACACTATGAATTTATAGTGATGCCATTTGGTCTTACTAATGCCCCTGCTATCTTCATGGATCTAATGAATAGAGTCTTTAGAGACCATCTTGATCAATTTGTGGTAGTCTTTATAGATGATATTCTTGTCTATTCAAAGAGCAAGGAAGAGCATGAAGATCACTTGAGAATTATATTGAAGACCCTGAGAATGGAGAAGCTTTATGCCAAATTTACCAAGTGTGAATTTTGGCTTCAAAAAGTTGCATTTTTGGGTCATATAATCTCAAAAGAGGGGATATCTGTGGATCCAGCAAAAACAGAGGTTATCGAAAGATGGTCAAGACCAACAACAGTAACTGAGATCCGAAGTTTTCTTGGTTTGGCTGGTTATTATCGACGTTTTGTAAAAGATTTTTCACGATTATCTAATCCACTCACCAAGTTGACTCGGAAAGGAGTTAAGTTTGTCTGGACAGAGGAATGTGAAGAGAATTTCAAGGAGTTGAAAAGAAGGTTATCCAGTGCACCTGTGCTCACACTGCCTTGTAGTGGAGAAAGGTTTGTGATCTATAGTGATGCATCCAAGAAGGGATTGGGGTGTGTTCTTATGCAAAATGATATGGTGATAGCTTATGCCTCACGACAGTTGAAAATCCATGAGCAAAATTACCCAACACATGATTTGGAGTTGGCTGCGGTAATCTTTGCATTAAAGATTTGGAGGCATTACCTTTATGGTGAAAGGTGTGATATTTATACTGATCATAAAAGTTTAAAGTATATTTTCACACAAAAGGAGCTGAATATGCGCCAAAGAAGATGGTTGGAGCTGATTAAGGATTATGACTGCTCAATCCATTACCACCCTGGGAAAGCAAACAAGGTGGCAGATGCATTAAGTCGACAAGACCATGCTAGTTTATCCATGATGAGGATCACAAAAGATCCAATATTTATGGATTTACAAAGGATGGATCTTGGAATTATAATGGAAGGGGAAAAATCTTATCTTTCTCAAATGAATGTTCAACCATCTATACATGTGAAGATTAAAGAGGCACATAAAGAAGATGTCGAGTTACAAAAGAAGGTGAGAAATGTTCCTGAATTCAACCTTGATTGTGATGGGATAATAAAGTTCAGGAATCGGGTTTGTGTTCCTCCCATCCCCGAATTAAAGAAAGAGCTGCTGGATGAGGCTCATAGTTCTTCATTCTCTATTCATCCTGGAAGCACGAAGATGTATAGGGACCTGAAAGAGTACTTCTGGTGGGATGGCATGAAAAGAGATGTTGCTGAATATGTCTCTCGATGCTTGGTTTTTCAACAAGTTAAAGCTGAGAGACAGAAGTCTAAGGGGATGTTACAACCATTACCCATACCCGAATGGAAATGGGAAAACATCACTATGGACTTTGTCACAGGACTTCCTAAAACATCCAAAGGCAATAATGCTATCTGGGTCATAGTTGATCGTCTTACAAAGTCTGCACACTTCATTGCTATTAGAGAGGATTTCTCTCTAGATCAGCTTGCCAGAATATATGTAAAGGAAGTGGTAAGATTGCATGGAGTACCACTTTCTATTATATCTGATCGAGATCCGAGATTTACCTCGAAGTTCTGGCGAAGTCTTCAGCATACTCTGGATACAGAGTTGAGTTTCAGCACTGCTTATCATCCCCAGACAGACGGTCAGTCTGAGAGAACAATTCAAACCCTAGAAGATATGTTGAGAGCTTGCTCTATGGATTTCAAAGGAGGTTGGGATCAACACCTACCTTTGGTGGAATTTTCTTATAATAATAGCTTTCACTCCAGTATTCAGATGGCTCCTTATGAAGCTCTTTATGGAAAGAAATGCAGGACTCCAACTTGCTGGGATGAAGTTGGGGAAAGAAAGCTATTAGGACCTGATCTCGTTGATGAAATGGCAGAAAAAGTCAGATCTATTCAACAACACATAAGAGCAGCTCAGAGTCGACAGAAAAGTTATGCCGACAACCGAAGAAAAGACCTAGAGTTTGAAGTGGGCGATAAAGTGTTCTTACGAATATCTCCCTGGAAGAGGGTTATGAGATTTGGAAAGAAGGGGAAGTTGAGCCCTAGATATATCGGTCCTTTTGAAATACTGGATCGTGTTGGGAAGGTAGCTTACCGATTGGCGCTTCCACCGAATCTCTCTCAAGTTCACGATGTGTTCCACGTATCTCTCCTGAGAAAGTACATACCAGATCCTTCACATGTACTCAGCTCAGAAGTTGTACCGCTGGAGCAAGATCATTCTTATGAAGAACAGCCGATAGAGATTCTAGATCGTAGCGAAAAAATCCTACGAAACAAGACCACTCGCTTGGTGAAAGTTTTATGGAGAAACCACCAACTTGAAGAAGCTACATGGGAGCTTGAGGATATGATGAGGGAGAAGTATCCTCATTTGTTTGTTGCAAAGTGACGAATTTCGAGGGCGAAATTCTTTTTAAGGGGGGTAGAATGTAACACCCGAGACTTTTATGTTATCATCAAAGGAATCTTTTTCTACACAACACTTGCTTGGCTTGCTTTACACGCAATCGCGACCTTCCTCGATAGCTTGCGTCGTACGCAATACCGAGTTTCACTAAACAACAATATGCTATTAAAACTAGCCGTTATGAATAGTAATAACCACTTTTTAAAATTTTATAAATTTTATTTTTCAAAATGGACTTCATTTTTGGACTCAGAATATCGAAATTAGCCTAGGGTGAAATTTTGGTATTTTTCTGAAAACTTTCAATTTTTGATGAATAGTGAAACCACTAAGTGGTAGGTTAAAAACTGAATTTTGCATAAAACTTAATTTTACCGCTTCTGTGAATGGAATTTCAAAAATCCAAGAGACACGGTTAATATCAAGGACTAAAATGTGGTTCAATGAGATGAAAATAATTTTTTTGGTGAATAGTAACTTTTTACTTTTTTTACCGCGGTTAATAGTAAATAGGGTAACTAAGGGTAAATATGATATTAATATTACCCTAACACATGTCCTAATTCTATTGGACAAGTGTAATTCGACCAAAAACAAACTTAGGAATAAAATATGACCATTTAGGCCCACTTGGATTAGATTAGGATATTTATTATTAATTTATTTAAAGAAGGGTTAAAAGAGTTAAAATCAAAGTATATTTACTAAAACATTTTTAATATAGGGTTATACATAAGATAAATTCGATTGTAAATATTCATTAGAAAGCTAAAAAGATTTCCTACATGATGGTATTTTATTTGTAATTTTTAGACATCAAATAATTTAATTTATTTATGACACAAAGATGATGCAGTTAACGAAATATTGACATAATTGATGTTATAAACACCAAAATAAATGTAATTTGAGACTTTTTATGAATTACACTAATTTTCTAGGTTACTATGATATATTAATATTGATTTAATCAACTTGGTTCGAACATTTAATTCTGTTATGACTTTCCCAAAAATCATATATCAAATAGTGTCAAAATTGACACAAAATAGTTTTTAAATCAAATATTATATTATTAATTGTTATTTTATTCCTAAAAATCTAAGGATCGGCCAAATGATTTAGATAAGGATATATATATTAATAATAAACAATTTTGGGTTCGTTTGGCATGTTATTGTAAGTGTATTAACCATATAGTGAAAGAAAACAAAAAGACATGATAAAAGTTAAATTAATTAACTTAGAGTTAAATCTAATTGATAAGGTTAAAATAATATCCTAAACTTGTCTAAATTCTATTGGTTGATAGGATTTCGACCCCTCCCCACCTTATCTTCGAAATAAGACCCTTTGGAACCATTATAAACCGATTTTGACTTTAATATAAAATAATATTTTGAGATATTCCTAAGGTGCCCCTCTCCTCCCTTATAAAAGGGCACCTCATCCCCCTCCTCCTCACACCAAATTGAGCACTCAAGCTCGGCCAACCCCTGACATTTTCCCCTCTCCACTTCCCTAGAATAGTCCTAGAGGTCCTGGTCTTCTCCAAAGACCACTCTTAGTTCCCTAAGTGGAGGATTCAAAGAGGCGTTCCAAAGAAGAGGTAATATCCATTACCGATCTTTTCAATTTCTTTCGTCTTCAACTTCTTCTTATTTAGTTGTTTCATGATAAAGTAATAACATCAGTATTACTTACATACTGATATGTTATTATAAATATGAAACATCCCTAATTCACCTTCTATCCATCCTACGGAAAAATGAAATCACCGCGCGTGCGTACGTACGGAATACCGTCTCCACGCCGTGGTGTAATCTATTTTCCACCATCACATTACAAGGATGGGTATAATGGTGTAATGAGTAACTATATATGATTATTATTAAGTAATATTGATACTGAAATAATATATATATATACTCCAATACAATTCCACGATCATAGGAACGATATCATCACTCGTGCGTACGTACGGAATACCGTCTCCACGATGTGATGCGACTCGTTCTACATGATCTTCATTTCATAATGATTGTATAAATGAATTGAATGAATGAATATGGTATATAATACACTAATACCATTCTGGAAATGAATTATCTATAACCTAAAGATAAGAATAAGAATTTATTCGACAAAACACGCATAAGAACAAAAAGTTATAAAGACCCGAGTAACAAGTAACAATGAAATATTACTAACAAGAAGCTAATAATATGACCATATATGATCTCATATCAATATGTATGATTCTGGAATAAGTCAATAACATTATTTAAACCATTATACAGGAGCTTCGGACACGAACAAAGCAAATCGGACCTAAGGTAAGGGAAATATCACAATCTCATTTTTATCCGAGATTGTTTGTACTTTGAAATTTACTGGGGTATATTTTATCATCCACATCCATGTTTCCTCAATATGTAATGTTATTTACAACAACCTACAATTGTTTAAATCCATTTTTACCCTTCGGTGAGTTTTTAGTAAATGATATGAAAGGAATCTTTTGTCGTTTTTCGTACGAGGTACTTTTTGACTTTTCCGACAAAAGTACGAAGAATGTTTTTTTTTAACTTATACGACACGAACGGATTTCTACTGTTTTATGAAGCCTTATTTTCATGAAGCTTCCTCTAAAAGATTTTATGACTATTTTCAATAAAATATCTTTCTTTTAAAATTTCATGATGTTTTGTGAAAAGAAATTGATTTTGAAGAAGAAAGGATATTTTCCTCAAGAATTCAATTCAAGTGTTTTATCAAAATTATTTTCCATCTAAGATAATAAAGGGCTCTGTTTCTATCCATATTTTTACATTGATTTGACTATGTTGTGATGGAATTATGTTTATGAACTCCTTTATCTTATATGAATGGTTTTATGATGTCATGTTGTTTAAGAATCCCATTTTTATTACATGGGTTATGCAATGATGTATGATTTATGATTTTGTGGCACACATAAGAAAGGATTCATTAAGAGATGGGTGGGACCTATATCTCCCTCCAATGCATTGGGTAAAGATTTTATATCTCATGAGATAGACATGGCTGGAACGGAAGGTTATTTCGGTTCAGTGATACAGGACTGAAACGAGGAGTGAACTCGGTTCAGAAAGGGACTTTGTCCACTAAGATAGTCTTGGCAATGAGTCATGACTAACAAGAAATGATTTTCCATGATTATGTGTGCATGCCACAAAGTTTCAAGTTTTATGTTATGATTATGGGGATCTCATTTTCACTTCTATGATTTATTCCATGCTAAGATATTATGATCTCTTTTGCAGGTTTTGATCTTCATAAAGATATGATATGATTTTTATTTCCTTTATTTGCCCTTGCTGAGCATTTGAGCTCACCCTTTTATGTTTTCTTTTCCCCAGGTCAGGAAGATGGATATTAAGTAGAATATGCTAAAAGGGACCCTAGATATGATGAAATAAACGGGAGATACTGTAGAAGATTTATGAACCAGTTGTTTATGTTTCCCCAGTTTCTAAAGACACTATACCTATACGGTCCTTTGTGGTTTTGTCATATGTTGTAATAAGTGTGCTTCAATTTTGAAGTATTAACAATGTATGTAAAGTGTGGGTCGTTATAGGGGAGCTTAGTTACATAGATGTATGATGAGGAAATGCTCCCATGGGATGAATTTCAACATCTCTTTCATGAGAGTACTACCCCTACTACTTGTGCTCCTTCTGGATCTAGTAGCTTCTAGAGTTTTAGATGGGAAGGATTTTAGTGGTAGAGTAGACAACAAGGTTTACTGATCTTTCATGATACTCCTGTGATATGATTAGAGATTCCTACTTATACACATGGATGTTTGAATAAGGATTTCATAGAGAGATTCGAGCCGGTCTAGTGTACATGTGCATCCCCACCTATGCTAGGGTGCTAGATTGGGAACTTGTGATGGAGATCTTCCTAGAAGACATATTCCAAATAGATGAAGCCGACGATAGATACGATATAGATGAGTCTTATTTAGAAGTAGTCAGGTGCCAAAGATATTGGGAAAGTATACCATTTCATGAGTAGAATCAGGGCCTTGGTCATCTAGGAGAGGGATAGTACAGAGCTTTGATATAGCCTACAGAGGACTGATGCTATACTTTTGGCGGGCATTGTCACATGGACCAGGACACCCCTAAAATGCATATTGAGCAACCAAGAAAGGCAGCAGATGTGCTGCCACAGTAGAGGCAACACCGTGATTAGGGGTCTCCCGGTTGGGGACAAGGAGGCAGAGCAGGTAGAGGAGTGGGAAAAGCTATAGGTGGTGGACTGCAGTATGAGGTTCTCCCTCAACCATCACCAGGTAGCCCATTTCATGCTCAAGGAGCTAGCAGTCAGGGCCATGGACCACTACAGGCTATGGATGTCCATGACCCAATGACACATGAGATGATTTGAAGTATTATTTGTGATTACTATACTCTTTCCTTATTTCTAGTTGACACTTTCACTAGAAAATATTTTATCTCTCAACTCTTTGTATGAGAGATGAATCTCCCAGTAGAAATAGTAGCACAGTAACTACGCCTTGAGTTTGTTTCAGGGAATAATTTCTCCATATCGTCCATCTGTGAAAAGTGCTAGACGTTAGTAAGAGGAGATATGATTACATGGGACATACTAGTAAACATGATGGACCCCTATGACTTCTTCTTATGTATGGAATAACTTTACACTGTTTTGGACTATATATTTATTGCCTCCACTGATTAGTCCGATGGATACGTACTAATGGGATGAGTTAATCCTTTTTCGGTGGGAGATACCTCATTGTAGGATGAGTGGGGACTATGATAAAGAGGTCATAGCCTATCACCCATCACCTGATGATTATAAAACGTGGTGAAATAGACTCTTCAGGCATATAGATCCCATAAATTGTGGAATCATAGTTGGATTCATTTCCTGATGATGTTCCAAGACTACCTCTGAAGCATGATTTGTAGTTCTGCGTTGACTTACAGCTGGCACTACCCCGATATCTTATACATCCTATCAGATGGAACCCACTGAGCACTAGGAGATGAGGTAGTAGTAGGAGTAACATCCTGAGAAAGGTTTCATCTGACCTAGTTTGTTCGAATGGGAGGCTCCAGTTTTGTTTGTGAGGAAGGAAGATGAGATCTTATGTATTTTTGTGAATTATCGTCACTTGAGCAAGGCCCTGATAAATAACATGTAACCTTTCTAAAGAATTGAATACCTATTTGATCAACTGTAAAGTGTTAGATGGTTCTTGAAGATTGATCTCAGATCTGTATACCACCATATGTGAGTTCGATATATTGTTATCCACGTGTTAAAATTTCGATGTCTCTAATGACACTATGAGTTTCTCTTTACTCCCTTCAGTATGAAAAATTCCCCCATCATTTTGATGGATTTTATGAACTAGATATTCTGGCCACACATGGATCACTTTGCGGTTGACTTCATCAACGACATACTAATCTACTCTGATATAGAGGAAGAGAATGTAGAGCACATGGGGAGAGTTACTGATTTCCATCGAGAGCCCTAGAATTACGAAATGCTCTTGAAATTATAGTTCTAGATATAGGAGGATCACATTCATGGGAATTTCATTTCTATAATGGGATTAGCCATGGATGTAGAAATTTTCGAAGTAGTGATTCCTTGGGATCCACCCATGAATGCGTTAGAGGTGTGGAGTTTTCGTGGCATATTGGGGGTACTACCGATGATTTTTATTAGACTTCCAAAGGATTGAATCCCCTTTGACTACTCTAATATATAAGGGACAATCATTTACCTAGTCAGGGTAGTACTAGAAATCCTTATAGGTGTTGAGTTAGTGACAGATGAGCTCTCCATTTTTTTGTCTACTAGAGGAGGGAGTTGAGTTTGTTGTTTATTGTGATGCCAGAGGAGATGGGCTTTGTTGTGTGCTAATGCAACGACAGGTGGTCATCGCATATGGTTCAAGGAAGTTGAGACCCCAAGATAAGAGTTTCGAAACTCATTATCTAGAGTTTTCATTAGTAGTTTTTTCATTGAATATGTGGAGACACTACCCACAGAGAGAGTGGTTTGTGGTTTACTTATACCACCCGAGTCTCAGGTAAATATTCACTTAGAGAGATCAAAACATGAGATAGTGGTGATAGTAGGAGTTCTTGTAGGACTATGACTTTGAGATCATTTATAATATAAGGAAGGTAATTATTTCAGTAGAGTCCCTTAGTAGGAAGTCCCATGATTGCCTTGTGTAGGATGATTCTAATCTATTGGATTCCCTGTAGCTGACCCTGATGGAGAAGGAGGATACTATATTCCTTCAATCGATGGTGTTAACTCCTACACTCCATAATCATGTGAAGGAGTCTCAGCTTGGGGACATTAACAATGAGGTTCTTTGTGATCATATATCCACATGTGATAGACCGTCTATATATTATGAAGGAAAGAATCATGAGATCATAATCCAAAGGATAATAGCAGTTCCAGTTTCACAACATGAGGATGAGATATGAGACTTCCGTAATTCCCTCTTAATTGTACATCCCATAATGGTGAATTTGTATAGGGAAATTTAGTGGCAGTTTTGTTGGTCCAGAATGAAGCAGAGTGTAGCTGAGTTCATCTCTCAATGCCTAACCAATCAATTGGTGAAGGATGAACACCAGATACCAGAAGGGTTGTTAAAACCTCTTGATATACCAGATTGGAAATGTGAAAGCATATCATTGGAATTTGTTACTATGATTCCATGCATAGTGATGAGACATGTCGACATCTAGATGGTAGTCAACTGGCTCACAATGTCATCACACTTCCTTTTCATTAAGGAGTAGATTTCAATGGAGATACTATGGTTTCTCTATGTGTGAGATATCATCCACCTACATGGGGTACCCATGATGATTGTGTATGATCATGTTGTGCGGTTTACATCATGATTGTGGAGGGGCCTATAGGAGGCATTTATGACCCAACTAAAGAAGAGTACGTCCATCCTCCCCCAAACCGATGGGCAGAATGAGTGCATTATCTAGGTGCTGGAGGATATAATTAGAGCATGTGTTCGGAATTTCATCTAGATATTGGAGGCTCACCTACCTTTGGTGGAGTTCGCGTACATCAATAGTTACCAATCCACTATTTACATGGATCCTTTTTAGGCCATATATGAGAGGCCATGTATGTGACCCTTGTGTTAGATGGAGATTAGAGATTCATCTCTCATGGGACCAGAGTTGGTACAGGGGATGACGAAGAAGGTTCATGTCATCCATGAGTGATTTAAGATAGTCCATTGTAGGCATATGTATTACACAAACCATCATCATAGACCCTTGGGATTTGAGCAGGGAGAACATGTATTCTTCAGAGACTCCATGTTATGTGGAATGAGGAGGTTTGACTAGGGAGGAAAGCTATCATTGAGGTTTATCAGCCCTTTCAATACTATTTGGAGGATCAATGTGGTTGCTAGAACCTCACCATAGCCCCTTAGTTAGAGCAGGTTCCATATTTCATCCATGTGTCTCAGTTGTGGAGATACGTGCATGACCCCACCCACAATATTGACTGGGCTGAGTTGGAAATTGAGGATTGATCCACCTCGGCAGAGAGACTAGTGGAGATCAAATACCGATAGGAGAAGACCCTATGAGGATGATCCATCCCTCTAGTTAACATTTTTTGGAAGTACAGAAACTCGGTGGTGTGTTCTTGGTAGCGGGAGAGTAGGATACAGTCTTAGTACCCCGAGTTGGTTGTTTAGTTTTTTTGGGGGTATAAAAATCTTGAAGGTTGGAATGATGTAGAGACCCTATTTTGTTCTTAACAATACTTTTTATTATTTTAAATATTATTCCAGAGCTAGGAACTGAGACGACATGTGATTCTGTGGACCATGGTGCCTCGAATTAATTTTATAAAAATATAAAGTATATTTTATATTACACATGCATAATTAATTTAAGAAAATTGGATAACACTTAAATTGTTGATCCTATTGGAAATCGTAGATCAAATTTGGGTCAAGAATGCAGTTTTTACCCTAGGAGTGACATAATATGAGTCGGAAAAGGATGTTTGGACCCCACTCTCATTGGAAGAGTGATTTAAGTTAATTAATAAATTAATAAATTAATTCATTTTAAACCTCCCAAAACCTAATTTGAGGATATGAATTCTAATTTTTGAGAAATCACCTCTTTATCATGTTTTCAAATAAAGAATATCCTCTCCTCTTCTCCCCAATGACGAATGAATATTGATTATGGATCACTAAATCATGGCGGATCAAAGCATAGGGGATCCTCCTTCTTCATCGACGAAAACGTTCTATGTCAAATGTGAGAGATTGAATCCTAGCAGGAC
Organism: Viscum album; assembly: GCA_963277665.1. Taxonomy (NCBI): domain Eukaryota; kingdom Viridiplantae; phylum Streptophyta; class Magnoliopsida; order Santalales; family Viscaceae; genus Viscum; species Viscum album. The sequence continues at coordinate 1,074,211,366 of OY728164.1, forward strand.
TTTTATTTAATGATTTACACATTGAATTAAAATAATTACCTTGTTTATTTTTTTTCATTCATTTTCTCTCTTATTCCTTAAACCCTCTATGAGTGGGTTACCAATCTACAATTATTTGTTAGTTATCCTATCCTGAATTGCACTGTTATGATCGTTTAGAAAATAAAACATGGCTAACAATCCAGATATTTTTTTGGTGCATCCCCCCTCAATTTTTATGCTTACTTCACCTTGTAATTCCCCCGAATCTCAGTTCAACGAATTTTGGGAGACCCGACCTTGATCGGGTGACCAAAACGAGGTAGAGTCGCATCGGATTAGCCAAATAGTGATAGAATCATGATAAAGAAATATATCCGGAGATGGCATGGCATGTTGATGAACAATTCAGTGGTATCACATTGTTCCGAAGAGAATATATGCCATAGTTTTCCTTGGATGATCTGACCAAACCCTTGGTTTTGACTGAGCATGATTCAGGACGAACAACGAATCATCTCAATGTTCTTCAACAATATCTAGTAATTTCGGAGTAATTATAGGAGATGTTGAATGAAAAGAATAAAGATTCAAATATCGGGTTAATATTCGGTAAAGATATCGATATCTAGAGAGATCCTGACTACACACCATGTTAAATTACGAACACACGACATGTATCCTCCCTTAGATGTGGCACTAGGGTTTGGGAGAAGATAAGGACGATACGACATGTACTCCACATGACATGTCATGTAACACCTTTCTCTGTGAGATGTTCCATGTGTACAGACATGTCCAAGAAAATTCTCTGTGATGAGCACAAAAACATGACTTTGTCACACGGACAACATACAGTGTGGACCAACACGCCATGTACAGAAATACACGGACACATATTTTGAGTACACGGACAGTGCTAGTGGTCATGACCTAGTCCTTGGATGGGTAAGGCACATCATGTATCCCAAATACATGTAATCTTCCCCTACATGGGATGATAATTATGTACCGATGAGAAATGACCATGAAGTAAAGAGGGAAAAAAAGTTGTGCACTTCTTGAGCTCAACTGAGTGATCTTCAAATAATCATATCTCCCTAGTTTGTACTCCTATTTTGGACCATGAGATACCTATGCTGAGTGTTTTTCTATATAGAAAGTGATGGTTCCCTTGGAGGTGGTTTTCAAGATATGATGTGAATCTTCCAGGTTGGAACACCTAGGGGTGTCACTCTATGACAGTAGCATGGAATGGCTCGAATTTTCCTAGTAGCATGGTGTGGCTCAACATTCCCCAGTAGCATGGCATGGCTCAAAATTTTCTAGTAGTGTGGCTTGGATTGACATCTCCCTGAAGTGTATCATGGTTCTAATTTTCCATGTAGTGTGGCATTGTTTTACTTTTCTCGGTAGTGTGGCACGGATTTAATTTTCTCAGTATCATGTCATGTCTTGAATTTTATTTATAGCAAGATGTGGATTGACTCATCCCTATGGTGTGTTTTGATTTGACTTACCTAAGGACTCATGAGGATGAAAGGAAATTTCCCCACTGAGATGCATCCGTTTGACGCGACCAATCAACGTTCGGGGGAGTTAGTTCCATCAAAACTAGATAACATGGAGGTGTGGTGATTTGATCCTTTTCAACATGTTCTTCTTGGGCAGATGTGATGAGATATGGGGAATCACAAATAGATTTTTGCTTACCATGGAATTGATGGCTACTCACTTTTTTTTGATGAGTTGTGAGATAGAGATCCCCTTACTCATTTTCTTTTTGTTTCTTTGACTGAGCATATACATATATTCTATTTCTAGTTCCCAGACCTTGGGTTTTGGTTACTCTTCCACCAAGAGAGATGAAAAAGGATGGGGCATTCCATGTGATTTCTGTGTCAAGATTCTTATGGTTGGATGAGTCAAATCCTCCACTATAGGTACCGAAGACTCGACAAGAATATCATATTCTCACCATTTCTATCTTCTTATGTTTTGATGATCCTAATTTCAATCTCTTGGTGGGTTTATCTGCACTCATTTTACTATACATTTTACAATCTACTACTTTCCCTTTTTATGGGTATCTTTTAAGACTCTCTATTATCCTTTTTGCAGTGTCCTACTATGTATTTTTTTACTCACCTATGCATGGGGGTTTCCTGCACGTGTCATTCCAAATGTAGACAATAGCCAGATTGATCATGAATTTAGAAGATCATAGGGATACAGGTGCTTGGACCACATACAGTGGATGTAGCTTGGTTTTTTGGAGTGGGTCTCTCTTAGCGGTTTTAATTTTCTATTACTGAAAGGTGGAGTAATGTTTTTGGTTTTGTTTTTATTTTTACCTTTTCCTATTTTTGTTTACTATACAATACTTGTATTTTTATTGGTTCCTGAATGATTTTTTTATCTATAGTAGTGTAACATCTTCTGTTCTATTCCTCTATACTTTTTCATTGAGTTGGATGTGTGCATGAGTAAAGGATATTAAAAAAGGAATCATTGAGTTTTTTGTGCCTTCGATGTTTGTCACCAACCCCTAGAATATGGAGGTAGGCTTGGGTTACTTACTGATTAAGCCCTGGCATTGGTCAGGTTGTGAAGACTTACCCTTAGAGGGTTCACGCCATGTCACACCCGAACGATGGCTCAAACATGTCAAATACTAAAAACGCAATTATGGCATAACATCTTACATTGGATGGATGGTGTTTTGGGCATAACCACCCACACATAATCACATATATGGAAATATCAAAACCATATGGATCTATTGATTATAATAATTCCATATATTTTCAATAAATATCATGTGATGAAATCGGTGGGCCCCACATTATAATTCTATTATCAACAAAGGTGATGGATGAGTTATATAACACCCACCTTAGGCTTCTATGAATCTTCTCTTCTAGTATCAGCGCATGAATTTTCTGTGATCGGTGTATATCTATGAAAAGAGGAAAAAATCTCACATTACGATAACTAGGTTGAGAGAAGAAGTGAAGGATAAAGGCTTAAATAAACTATAGTATTGACAATTGCACATCCAATGTGATGAACATAAGTTCAATCCGATCTCAGATGAAAAATATCTCTTGATCCATAGATTTGTACTTACAAAATCTCCAAAATGTGGGAAAAATAAGTTAATCCCACTGGATATCGGATTATGAAAGAAGGGTTTCTTAATTAGATCATCAAGTTAAATTCTACAAAATTACCCTGAAATTATCCAATGCATAGTTTTTCCACATAGTTTGGTATACGATATAAAAATCGTGAATGAGTACCTAGGATGGAGGGGAACTCAAATGGTTAGGCTATACCACCAAGAGAAAATCAGGGGATTTGGTTCTATTTGGAAATTTCCATCAACATTGTTAGATGAACCATGCACCAAACATCTGCTAACCATGCGACATGGCCAGTTTTCCAAAAAAATGATAGGGTTCAGGATATGATGTTTCCAAGAACACACCTGAGTCCTTTTCTAACTCATTAGAAAACCATATTATGTTTAAAATAATGATTTAGAATGAAATTTAATGGATCCGTACATGAGTGAAAAACTAGGTTCATACAGTATTCCCCCTTAAAAATACTTATCCTAGATCTCACCTCCTAAGGGTTGTGATGCACTGTTCAAGAAACATTCTAGCCACCGAACACTACACAAGCCCCCCTCTAACATGTCTCATTCTAAAAATGGCCATGCTACAAAAGTACCTAAACTAGATGGATATTCAAACCTCATAGAACCATCATGCTTCGATCGATGATGCATACTGGATACTCCCTTAATGTAGCATCAACATTTAACTCAACATCCGCCAGATAAATTTTTTGATATGGGTCAACATGATATTGATGAAGCTATGAAACATGGAAGACATCATTCATGGCATGGTATATATAATGTATTAGAAACTGATATGATACCAGGCCAACTATTTCTAGGATCTCAAACAGACCTATATAACAAGGTGAATACTTCCCTTGTTTCCATGACCATATATAACCAAAACCTTAGTGATACACAAAAAAAATGATCTTCAACCTTGAACTCTATAGTTAATCAACGATGATCAACGTGAGATTTTTTTCTAGAATGGAATGTAATCATAAGCTCTCAGATCTACTAAACCAACTCTGAAGTCTCCTAAACATGATTAAGATCTAGTAGGGCTACCAAAACTACCTCTATTAAGCATATGGGTGAATGACATGGCCTAAAATATAAGACCTCAAAATGATCCATCATAATTGTCCCCTATAATCTATTATTATAGAAAAACCCAATGAGATGGATGTGATTTTCCCAAGAACCACTGAAATTATAGACACGTTCTGAAATAATATCATCCAGAACCTATATTACACATTGTGATTGTCCTTTTGTTTGAGGGTGAAATGTTGTACAATGAAGCTCCATTGTTCAAATAGAATTCTACAATCCCTGCCAAAATCATTATGTAAATCAAGCATCCGTATCTGAAATGATAGTACTTGGAACCCCATGTAGTCATATGATCTCACAAACATAGTATCATCCATGTTAATACATTCAAAAAGTCTTCGGAATGGGTATGAATTGGGATGATTTTGTTACTCAGTAAATGACTACCCATATAACATCGCTACCCCTCAGAGAACTCGGTAATATGACCACAAAATCCATAAAAACATCTTCCCATTTCCATTCCTAGATACGAAGAGGTCGTAAGAATCTTGCAAGTCTCTAGAGCTCTACCTTAACCTACTCACAGGTGGATCACTGAGTGAGAAAGCCTTCTATATAACATCTCATCCAAGGCCACCAATACTAGTGTAATATTTTTTGATATATCTTCATGATTCCTCGATGAACTACACATTGAGAGTCATGAGATTATTTCACCAACTCCACCCTCATATCTGTAAGGACTCAACCACATCCATTAATACACATTATGTTTTCTCTATCTATAGACCAATCATGAGGTAGGTTATCTCCTGATATACTCTCACAATGTTCAAATCCTTCATGATATGAAAAGTATCAACCCTTCACCTTATTTATTAGAGAATAAGTAACATCCAAATAGAAGATATAATACTCATCATGAAAACCTTGAAACTCTTGATACAACTTAGAGAATAGGTCCATTATCTTTCATTCATCACTGGCTTCCCATACTACTTTTTCCTGAGTATTCCAACTTTGTGAATCAGCAACAACATTTCCCTTCTTAGGATTATAAACTAGGTCAAAACTAAAGTTTTTTAGATATTCAACCCATATGTACTATCTGAGGTTCAATTCATGCTGGGTAAATAAATATTTGAGGCTCTAGTGGTATGTGTACACCACAAAGTGCTCACTCAACAAATAATGTCTCTAGGAACCTAAGGAGTGGAAAACTACAACTAGCTCATGGTCTGCATCATGTATTTTCTATCATGAGGCCTCAAACACCGAGATCCATATGTAATTACTCTCTCTTCTTGAATCAACACATATCATAGGATGATTCCTTATGAATCATAGAAGATGGTATAACCTACACCTGGATTGGGAATAGTTATTAATGGTTTTGATACCAGAACCCAGCTCCTGAAATGATTTATTACATGATTCTTGAACAAAGGAACTTGACACCCCTATTTTTAAGGCCATTAAGAGGTGGAGAAAGGAATAAACAATCCTATATGATTTTGAATAGTATGCAGATATCCCAAAAAAAATTTTATGTCAAACATGATTTTGGGATACTCCATGAAACTACAGCACTAACCATTTCAAGTTCAACAAATAGTCATGATTTCGATATTATATGACCTAATAAGTTAACATTGCCAATCCAGACATGGAACTTTTCTTGCTTGGTGTAATGATGATGCTCTCTCAGTGTACTCAAAATGATCTAATGATTTATGGCATGGTCACTATGAGTCTCATAATACTCCAAGATGTCGTTCATAAAGACCATGAAAAATGTATCCAAATAAAGGTTAAAACCCTCATTCATCAGAGCCATGAAAACTGAAGGAGAAATTGTAATACTAAACAACATAACTGGGTACTCATTCGGACTATTTTTGCTGTGGAAATATGTATGACATGTGTCTGATAGTATAACTCACACATTATGATAACTCGATCTCATTTTTATATTGGAGAAGACCTTTTGTCCAAGGATCTAGTCGAAGAGATCATCATTTCACGATAGTTGATATTAGTTATTAATACTAACCTTGTTCAATATTCTATAATCTATACATAGAAATAAGTTTCCATTCCCCTTCTTGTCAAAAAACATGGGAGAAATCCATGAGGATGTATTGGGTTGTATAAAACCTTTGACCTCTAAATAATCAAAATTCAACATGAATTCTTGAAGCTCCATAGTTTCTATCCTGTATGAAGGAATGAACACTGTAGATATTCCTAGAACATGGTCAATTGTAAAAACTACCTCTCTCTTATAAGTTAGTACATAAAAATCATTGGGAAAAGTGTCCCTAAATTGATCCACTACTGTAGGGAAATCAACTTGTCAAATCCCTAATCTTCTAGGATGAGATTTACAATCAGGGTGGTCACAAAAACATAGCTTATGATGATCTAGTCCATCTTTACCAACATTGACATACCACTAAAATTTATATGAAAAAATGGTTAACTGTGGTGATATAAAAGATACCCTAAAATGATTTCAATATACAAAATCATGATACTAAACTAACCAATCCATCCCAAGAATGAAATAAATGTCTTCCATCTCGAGAACAAAGAGGATCTATAAGAAAGGGTAGTTGTCTACCTCAAGGGGAGGTCCCCATATTGGCATATGCGCTCTGTTCATACGTTTAATGGTGTATCTAGAGTCATTACCCAATAGAAATACTATATCTCTATTCATATAATTTCATGATATATATAGAGACAAATGATATTGAATCACGTATATCAAATAAAGAAGATACTATAAAAGATTCTACAAGAATAGTACCTCATACAGTAGATGGTCCCACAACCTGATCCTCATGTATTGTCTATAGTTTATGTATCTGACCTGATCCATGCATCTATGTAACAGATAGACTACCATGATCAGAACTACTCGATTGTTTTTTTGGTGATAAGGGGTTTAGCTCCCATGACAACAACATTCTTCTCATCCAGTCCTAATGGTGCTATTCCATGTCCCCACTTGGTGTGGCATAAAAGAAACCACTCTTGAATGTGGATCTAGAATAGATCATTTTCCACTCAAGTCCAGGGGAATGATCTTATAAAAACATAGGAGATGACCCATACGGCCACAATCACTTCACTCCATTGGGCCTCCACCATAATGAGGCTTTAGGTTCCTCCGATATCCACACCAATTCCACACTTTGGGGCTATCAAAAAAGTCACTATGGTTGTCACTACCCTAATGAGAAACCTTGAGGGAACTTTTCCTGCCACCAGATGAACTACTGGAATGACATAGAATATATCATCTATGCCCAGTATTATTGACACCCCTTAGGTTACGCTCAGTAATAAGATAATTATTTAATATTTTAATGAACATAAAACGGTTAATGAAATTAACCTGTGTAAGGATGGCGTACATTAGCCCATCTGTGATGTGTATTTCATGCAAAAGATCATCACCGAATTGAAATGGTGAAATAAATAAAAATATGTGAAACACATTGAATACTCTAGGACTGACATTGAGACCTACTCAAGATGTATAACCTCTATAGATCTGTTAGCTCTCAGTGTCTGAGGAATGAACTAATCATATAAGGTAGTTTTGAAATCATCCCATAATATGCCCTGATGATGACAAGCCTAGGTAATCACATCCCACTATTGTTTGGCCGAATCTCAAGCATGTATGTGGCATGATTGACCCTTAATTCTCGAGGTATCTACAGATGATCAAAGATATATATGCTTAATTATATCCAAGACTTAGCAGCTTGTGGACTGCCATCCCCTAAAAATATAGGAGGATACAACACCTAGAACTTACGAGTCAGATCATCCATCCTAGGTGCAAGACGTGTAGTACCATGCATGGACTACATCTAACAAAAGAAACAACCATGATCCTAGAAATTAGGGCCCAGATTATGTACAATAGTTAGTTCCTCGAGTGACACTCTTGGAGGTAAGAGTGGCGGTTTAGGGCCCACCACGCTAGGAGCAAGGTCTTTACCACCCTCTTGTCATACAATACAAGGACGTCATGGTGGAATTGGTCTAGAATTGCCCAACACACTATTTTGAAAAATCATAATAAAAATGGTATCATCAATTGTATACTATGAATGTATGAAAACTCACTACCCAAGTCATACTACCAAATATACCTACTAAGATGACCAGACATCAACAAGTTCTCATGTATAAGTTTCATTTCATTTTACATTTAATTTTAGAGGTTCACTCCTTTACCTTTCACAAATGTGTCAAGGTATTATAAGGATGTAAAAAAATTCATTTTAGATTTCATGTTCCAAATTATAATCCATATCCATTTTTAGGGAATCATTTCCCATACACCTTATCACTGGAACTGACACCCATTTATTTATACCATAATGGCTCAATGTGGTGAATTACTCATCCCAGCCCCTGAGGGAATATACACCTCAAGAATTAAAACATCGAATCACTCAATCACAACAAAGAATAAGACAAGAATAAACTAACTAACCAAGAATCACTCAAAAATAAAACACATATCAAGCATTTCAATGTAGTGAAATTCACCTATATGGCATGGAAATAAGCATGACATCTGAAATCATGGTGCCTATAATGATGCATGTGACAATGACCCATTCATCATATAATCGAGCCAAGGATGAAAAAAATACTCAAACATAATAATAATCAATAGCACCACACAACTCGTGGGTCCCCCAATGTTGAAATAATGTCAACTGTAATAGGAAAAATAAAATATCAATTATAATTTTGGGTAACATGGGTTTTATCCCAAAACGTGGTTCGTGACAACAAAGCATGGCTTATTACCAAGTTCCCAAAATTCATAATCACTAATATATTATCTCTAAATAGAAAATAGAGGAATAAAACTCTTCTAATATAACATTGTGATGTTCTGGACCCAGATGCCACTCAATAGGTTCCCTGAACTCGGTGGGTCACATGGTATCAACACGTCTCCCCAAATTCCAGAGGCTGCCGACAAGCTGTGAGGTGCAGTGTGTGTCTTTTGGGAGACTATTAGCTCATTGTATAGTGTAGAAAACTGGATAAATATGAACATAGGGAAATAGTATAAGCAATATAAGTCAACAAAAATAAAAAAATGGGGAAAATAATACAAATAACTGAATGAACTAGAATAACATACATCCATACAACAATGGATAATGATATTTCGAGTATCTAGAAATCTAGAAAACATGAATACAAGACATCAGGAATAAGATATTATACAAAATAATAACATAAATAAAAATATAATCCCATGACTCCTGAGATACAACTCGATCATCTACTATCAATCTCCTTCCTAAACAGTAATAAATCATGTGTTCAAAGAAGTATGCTTCCCTTTATCAACATATAAATCTAGGTAATCTACTCAAAGTACCAATTGTATCCTAGAGGGGTTGTGATATAAATCTCAGTGGGCCACCAGCAATAGTTTCTATAATATATTTCCCATGTAATGTAAATTTAATATTGTGAAAGCATGCATATATATGGTAATGAAATTAAATTTGACTAAATACCCAAGTACCTGCTTCAGCCCTCAGATGGCATCTAAACATAAAAATTCCATTAATTTAATATTACCAGTTTATAATTAAGTCACATGTTAACCATAGTGAAGGATCCTTGTAATTAAAAGGAATCTAACATTGAAATTTAATAATATAGTTTCAAGGTAATAATGAAGGAAACGTAGACCTCAAGGGTCTTCAACGCAACAATAAATGTAGCATGGCTAATGGTAAGAATGTAATCTAAGGAATATATTCCATGGAATTTAATAATAAAATGGCAACCGAATCTAAGGTGATCTTCCAAGGTAAAATGGGGCTAACCCAAGATATATCCCTATGGGATATAACCATGTCCCCTACTTATCAATACTGGATCCCAGGAGTGTATCAAAGGAATCTTTTAATACTATGAGAGGGATCGTACTGTGTCATAACTGGAATCCCAGAATTAAGAAGGATTGTGATCTAGGTGGGTCTCAACCTAAGAAATCCATATCCTGGAATTAGAATGGGGTTCTTGAGTGATATTGGAATTCCCCGATAATAATCTAAGGTGATGTTGAGTCATTCTATTCTTGTATAATTATTATGTTTTTTAATATTTCATTTGATTCAAGCCCGAAATTTAATTAGTATGACAAGGTCAAGTAGCATGAAACCATTATTAATTCAATTAAAAACATATTAAATAATTAATGATCATTATTCTACCTTCCATTAATTTGATAATGGGTTCTATAGACATGCAACCTATATTTAATTCACATTTTAAATAGTCTAGTCATATACTAAATAATCCTTCCAATTTGACATTCACATTTAATTATATATTTGAATGACTTACCAAAGAAGGGTAACGTGGTGAGCATACATAGTACATGATAATATGGGATTCTAAATATAAATCAATCAATTTATTATAAAAAATATTACCCTTAGAAGGGTTAATACAAGTTACACATGAATGGGGGCTCAAACATGTGAAATTCAAAAAACCCAATTATGGAATAACATCCCACATGGGACGGATGGATTTGATGAAATAACCATAAAAATTAATCACATATATGGAAAAATCATAACCATGTTTTTCTAATGATTATAATAAAGTAATATAAATTCCTTAAATGACCCCCGATGAAATCTGTGGTCCCCACATAATAATTCCATAATCAATGAACATAAGGGATGAGTTATAGACCCAAAAACATAGGATAATATGACTCATATACTCTAGTATCATCCACTAATATAGCTCATATCAGAGTAGATCTGACAAAAGTTGAAAAATTCTCACACCATGATATATTTATCAAGAGAAAAAGAGAAGGTGAAAGGCTTAAACCGACTCTTTTACATACCATTGGGCATCCAACATGATGAACGTGATCTCAATCAGATCCTAGAAAATAGATATCTCTTTATCACTACGTTTGGACTTCAAAAATCTCCAAAATAAGAAAAAAATTGGATAATCCCCCTGGATCTTATATTAGGATAGAAGGGTGGCTTAATTAGATCATTAAGGTAAATTCTATAAAATTACACTGAAATTAGACTGTGCATGGTTTGTCTGTATGGTCTAAAAAACCATATGAAAACCATGTGTGAGTAATTGGGAAGAAGGGTAACACCCACGATAAAGTTGCGTAGCTCTACACAAACTCTGTGATTTGGTTTTTTCTGAGAATTTCCATCATCATGGTTATCCAAAGTGTGCGGAAAATATGCGCTAACCGTGCGAAATTTCTAGATTTCACAAAAAAATATGGTTTCTAGGATCTTAACATTACCTAGAAACCCTTGAGACATTTAATTAATCATTTGGAGTCTATATTAGGTCAAATTTAAAGATTGATACTAAAATTTAAATGATCCAAATGTAAGTGAAACACTAGTTTCTTATTGTTGGTAATGTGAGTCTCGTGTGCGCGGGCCTCCTACATAAACAATATTATTTTACCATGGTTTTTTTTGTCATATTTTAAAGGGTTGAGTGATGTTTTCTAATCATCCTAGATTAAACGGGTTAGAATACATTTGATTATTTAGGGGATGGGTGGGTCTGCCACAGTTGAGGCAAAATGAGGGCAGCGAGTTGGTTATTAACTATGGAGCTTCACCATATGCTTTCATGTGGTTATGAACTATGTAAATCTAGGGATTTCTATAGGGATTTTTATTAAATGACAATGGGTTTTTATTTTTATATTCTTATTTATTTTATTACCGCACTTGGTTTCATATTGACATTGCTTATTTATTTTTATCATGACTAGGTATTTATTTGTTTGTATATGGGTTTGGGTTTTGGCTTAAAATGGTAAACTATTATGAATATGTAAAGTGGCTTGTGTTTTATTCTAAAAAGGAATATAAAATTTTTTTTAATTAAATTATAAAAACATAATTTTATTTATTTATTTCAAACTAGTGTTAAATGGACTATTTTGGAAAGGAAATGTATAGATTCTGTGTAGGTTTCCTACTGAGCTATTAAGCATGCACCCTAATTATAGAATTCGGCATTGGTAGACCCAATATATTTTTCAATTTTAGGTTTTTTGTGTTCTCATAATTGGAGAAGGTTGGTCTTGCAGATGGTGGTGACCTTGAGGTCACAAGAAGAGCGAGTTATATTTGGTATGGTTTTAGTTTCTTATTTATTTCCTTCTGTTTTTAAAAATTTATTCTACCCTATAGTTGTTGCGTATAGTCCAGATTATATATTTATTGTTATTTAGTTATTTTTGGCTCTTTTCTTATTTATTTTATTTATGTGATCCAAGTTTATTACAAAAAAAATATCAATCCTCTTAGTGATTTATTTCATGTCTGACACTAGTTTCTAGCCCGTGGGGATCGAGAATGCCATTCGGGCCATGCATCAGACTCAGTCAGGTGTCGGTTCAGATGGAATCTTGGCCAGGATCATGACACAGGTGACATGGAATGATTATTATTCTTGTGTTTGGACTCCAGAATAATTTTAATAGTGTATTTTATCAATGATTTCATTGTTTTATGAATTATTAAATTTATAATAACTGTACTATTTTTATAAGTATTTGATTATTTATATTGAGTGGTACCTATGAAAAAATAAACTAATTTAGTGTAAAGTTGAACTTATTGGAAATCACATTATTTTGGGGAAGATAAACTGTATTGGGTTCTTAATGTTGAGATAACAAGGTTGAGATAAATAGATGATTATTATTGATAAAATAAATTGGATGGTACTAACTAATATGGAACTTATTAATGATAATATTATTTTTGGATATTTAGTAACATTATTTCTAATGTGTTGGATGTAAATATTTTGGAAGGTTTGTATAGTTAACCATTTATGAAATTTTTTTATTTGAAATTTTGATGAGGTTTTAATGATTACTGTGTTACTACACCAAAAGAAGATTTATGAAAATTAGATAACATGTTCTAACTATTATATTTATAATTATAACTACATATATAAGAAATGAATTTTCATTTTATTATAGATTTTAAAATCCATTAAATTTGAATTTTAGTTCTTCGAGAATAAAAAATTCAGTTTTTGATATTCATTTCATGGAGTAATCTGTTAATTATAATTTATAGAAACACAACCAGTGGTTGAAATCATGATATGACGTAGAAACATACTTAGTTAGTGTATTTCCTTATATTTATTGAATGAGAATGATTTATTCAAAATTAAGATAATAATTTTGAAATAAATTTATCCTATTACATTAATATTTGATAAATCATAATGTCATTTAAATCATAATATATTTAGGGTTTTGAGGTCAAAAACATTCCATTGATAATTATAATGTCCAACCCTAGGATCCACGTAACGAGTTCCTTGATCTCATAGTTTACATTCCAACAAGCTCACCTACCCATACACTAAAGGCATCTAACAAGTTGTGGGGATCCAAGGTGGTATAGTGGGGAGACTATAACCTCATATTAAATTAGAACAATAGATATTACAAATAATCATTAAAAAGTGTAAGCATATGTAACCATAAGGAATAATAGAATAAATACAATAATAATAATTAACTATAGAAGCATAAGTAACCTTGGAAATAAATAATATTCAAAATACCATCAGTTAAACCATATAAAATGATGTCATGGAATGCTGATATACAAAAGGGGGAACAATAGATATTCATATACAACATGCTTTAAAAAAATTCAAAATGGAAAACAAGAACTCCACTATAATTGTGAGCATATGATCACACCTCTTCTCCCATTCTTCATTCTATATGATAAAAAAATCAAATATCTATAATAGGATTCATTCTTTTATCTATACATAAAGACATGTAATCTTTTAGGGTACCAAAGGAATCCTCTGTAGGGTGTGACATAAAGATTGTAGGCCACCACCAATGGTGTCTCGACATAATCCAGCTACTGTACATATCTACGGAGTGTGAAGATATAACTAAGTGATGAGTAATGCTTGAGATAAATGGGGAAGAGTCATCTCAAGTTCCTATAGGACACCTAGTGGACTTCACATGTTTCGACGTAGCCAGAATGAGTATGATAAGAGTAACATATATGTATATAAGTAATAATATATATACATATAGTTATACACTTGATACATGTATATGAACTAGGTATGTGAGGACGGATGTACACATACAAATTCATACATGGGGATAGATGGACCTAGGTCGTAATTCAAGAATCCATGACTAGTCTAATGATCTATTGGCTCCAACAATGGGTACATGACCAAAATCTCAAAATAAATGTGATATGTATTACTCAACACTCAGCATAGGTGGGGTCAGATGTCATTCCCAACACCCAATATAGGGAAAACATGATCACCATTCCCATTTCCCCTAATAATGTATAATCGAAAGAGACATCTTGCCCAACACATGATGTAAGGGAGAGTAAAACATCATTCTCTATAGGTCCCTTATCCATTATTCCACAACCAAAATCAATTGAGTAATCATTATGATAGTAATAACATGATAGGTGAACTTTTATAATTATAATCATCATACCCCAATATATAAAATTTTCTCCTAGTTAATATAATCTATATAATAAATCATGCATCACTTGGTGTGAACTGTCCATCCATTTACATTTCATTTAAATAATCAATTTATTTAATGATTTCATGGAAATTATTATTAATTCATTATAATCGATCCATTTAATTAATTATCAAATTAAATTAAATTCAAGTGTAATACAGACAATTATAAGGTGTTAAGGTCTATTGAACAATTATATTCTAGTGGGAAATTCCCTTCAGCACAACGGATGGGGAGGTTATAATAAAGATCAAAATACTCTGACAACTTACCTATTTTCTCAAAGAGTATAAAAACTTGATTATATTTATCTGGAGAGAAAGTGTTCATTTTATGGGAATTTGGGAAAATGTCTATTATGTGGTAGAATGATGGAGATATAAAAAATACTAAACATTTCATAAAAAAAACTAAACCACCTTCCTAAGTGATGTAGATGAATCATCATCCAATATCAGTATCAAAATATAAGTATATTATAAGAAAGTAAATAAGGGTCCAATTACATGAGAATAGGGTGAATGTTACCACACCAAAATAGTGAAATAAATTGGAAGACAAATATAGATAAGAAGAAAGAGGAGTAAAGATCATATCGATGCAGATCCAACGTGGAAGGTGATGTTCGAATCATAGTTTGTATGAGAAGACAACATCAAAGCCTAGCCATGTAAGAGGAAGAGAGATCACATGGGTATAAATGGGAGTGTTCTATATACTATAGAGGAAATAAGAGAGGGAAGAGGTTTTAGAATTAATTAGGGAAAAAAATGGACTTTTCAGCCAGAAAATTTGGGTAACACTCTTTGTCCACAAGGTTGGCCAAAACGTGCACGAATGTTTATACAACCAATATTAAAGGAGGGACCCCATATAGTATTGGTGCACATTTTTCTAACCATGCACAACATGTGTGAATCCCATAGTCTAATAAATCTAAAATTTCTACATGGGCATGTGCCTCGACTCACACACTTACAGAAAACCATGTGACTCACTTCTCCCCTATGAAACACCTTTCATGGATATTTTAAACTATGTGGGGGGTGGGATAAATTGTTTATTCTATCCATTTTGTCGATTTGGTTTTACAGAAAACTTGGTTTTTGAGTTTTTATAAATCCACACTCACCCTCATGACATTAGTGACTCCATTAGGCAACAATTCAAGGGTCGAACTACATAATATAAGATAAAAAAAATGTGTTGTACCTCTGTGAAAAGTTTGGTCATTACAAACTTCCATACATGATGAAAATAATCCTCATGTTGGACTTCAGAGGGTAAAGAGAGATCATCAATGAAATTATCTGTCCATTGGTCTCGTATATCAGTCTGTCACTCTTAGGATTCATCCCATACTTGTTAATTATTTCATAGAACCCGTACTCAATAAACTGATCGACCTTAGAGTATCATCATACTAATATCCACAATACACATTGGATACTCTTAAAATGAAACAAACCTCTCTAAAAAAACCCCATTAGGTTGGAAAAAATGTGAAAAATATGGATAGTGCCAGTGAATTTGAGAGACATCGAAGATATCATGCACATACCAATATCTATGGGGAAGTGCTACCTAGTATTCTACTGGTCGGATTTGCTTCACAACCTCAAAGGGACTAATTAATGAAGGTGAAATATTACCCTAAAAACAAATTCATCTATGAAAAAACCTAGGGGAATATCACAATAAAAATTTATGTCTAACTTAGCACTCAAGAAGTATTCAGTGTCAATTGTCATATGACTTCTATCTTGATTGTACATTCAACATGTGATTTCTGATCAACTATAACTACCATAAAGACTCTTAAATGATACAGGGTCACAGAAAAGTATCATCCCCTACCTCTAGCCAATATATATGTGATTAGAAATGCATGCCATATAAGGCCGCATAAGGATCCCTCGGAATGGTATCCTAAATTATGTTATTATAAGGGAACTCAGCAATGGGTATCCTTTTCTCCCAATAAACCCCCATGTCAGGGTCACATGAACATATTATTTCCTTTAACATCTGAATCATACACATTTTTTGGCTGCCATTCTAAGGCTAATAGGCCATTCTAAGAACAACTATTATACCCAAGGCCATTTTAAACCACTTCTAGAACCGATATGTGATGTGGGAAACCTTGTCAGAAATGATATATTAAGAATATTAAATAATTAGTATGATCTCCCTAACATATTTTCTCATAAGTTTATCAACATAGAAGTTCTCTATAATAGGTAATATTTCTGTGACCTTAATAAAATTATCAATGAAAACTCAAACTATATATTTTTCCATGATGTGAGATAGGTAAAACTATCATGAACTCTAAAGAAACATCATCCCATTTCAACTTAATAATGGAAAATTGATATAAAAGTCCTTCTAGTTGCTAATGGTCCACCTTCACCTATTGTCAGGTAGAACATCGAGTGGTAAAACTAGAAATATCACATTTCTTGGTAGTCCTCTTACCACACAGAGACATTGAAAATACTCTTATATTATTTTTTTCATTCCATTAGATATTTTTTGGGGGGTTCAAGTTGAGTTAACAACGTAAAATTATGAGTTTTTTCATTTTTGGTGAATTTTTCCTTTTTCATAGACATCAGATGGTTAGTAGAAACCGTGAATCCAAGACCATTAAACCATGAATCATGTAATATAGTTGGAAATAATCTACCACAAGGTCTGAGAATGGTATGTAAAACTGTATAGCTTGTCCATGTAGTTAGTTCCTTCTTAGGTAGTAGCTATTGCACAGTTGGCACACAGTTTAGAAAACCATGGGGCCAAACTATGTGTGTTGCATATATTTTTTAAATTCTAAAATCCCTAATCCTATCTCCCCAATTTTTATCTAGAAATTGGGATTCCGTCCCTTAGGTCACTTTTAAGTGCAAGAGAGGCTTCCCAAACCCATATCTTCTTTGTTCTTCTCCCTCCATAGATCCATCTCAAGGATTTTAAGGTATGTTTTTAGGTTCATTGGACATTTTTAACTCCATTATCTCTTCCTCTCTTTGTTTCTTTAGGTTTCCCAGTGGGTTTTCCATCTTGAATGAACACTAGGGGTTAGGATTTTTGTGTGATTCATTTTTTTCGATCAGGGGTGTTTGGATCATTCATGGGCCCCTAATCGTCCTTCTATGAGAGTCTCATCGCATACATAATCCCATGAGGCCAGTTTCCCTATATTATTTCCTTCCAATGAATTACTATGAATATTGAGTTCATTAAATAATTTTATAAATATTTTTCAAATTCTTCTGAAACATTTGGTTAATTTATAATGCTTATTTCAATTTTTTAAAATTGGGAAAAAATGGTGTTTCAAGAACATCATTTATTATTTTTATAAATGTATGCACATAAGGTGTTTGAGGAAATGTAAATTGGTTTTGAAAGGAGATTTCTCAATTATGCCTATGTGTTCTTGAGTTAATTTTTTTAATAAAATGATCTTGGTATCTTTTTATGAAATGGAATTCTTTGAGATCATGTTTATCCTATGTTATATTTTGGGGGTTCAATTTTATAGTGAATTGAGTTTTGGGTGTATGTTTTGGTTCCATAAAAATGATTAGGTACATTTTTGAGATTCTGTGAGAGTGCCATTAGATGTGGTCACTCCCATATATTAACAGAATTAATATGTGGGTGTTTTGAAAATTGATGATGGACTTCTTTAATTTAAAGACATACGTTTCAAAATAGTTAACCATATCCCCGTCCCCTATATCTCAATACTCCGTAAAAAAATTGATTTATAAATGGTTTGATGGTGTGAAAATAAATGTAGAATTACTTTGAAATGATATTTGTTGTTACTGAATGTTTGGAACTTTCGAAAAACAATTTACCTCTAAATGGTATAAAGGCCTATTTGGCACTATAAGAATCTTGCGTGCTTTTATTTTAGTCTGGAGTCTATTTTAATGTGATTTTATATATTTTAATGATTATATTTAAAATAAATATGGTTTGAAATAAAAAATTCTTGGTTGGAAACTTTAATGTTTCAAGAAATGATGTGAAAGCTTGTATGACAGAATTTGAAATCTCTATTAGCATTTTATAAAGGTTTTAATAAATGATTTTGATGTTTTTTGTGATGTGATGAATGGATTAGAAATTTTGATAATTTGTTATGTGAATAGAACCCCTATAGAATAATTTCAATACATGGGATATCATATAGGTGGTCTCAGTGCATAGGGAAGGAAAGTTTGGGGGTGAAAATTATGGTGAGTCATGCATGAAAGGGGTTACTACTTACAGAATGTTGTATTACTATGGGTTTCCTGGTCATCTTTTAGAGGGATGAGTGATGGTTTCTTATCAACCCCGATTATACCAGTTCATACCGCTTGGATTTGTTAGAGGCCAGGTGGGTTATGCCTCTAGTGGGGCTAGTTTAGAGCAAAATTTTGTTAGATACTATGAAGTTTCAGCATTTGCCAGTGGGTGGTTCCAAACATAGTACATCTAGGGATCTCTCTAGAGAATTTTAGGAAATTTCCATGGTTTAAAATCTGGATATTCATTTTTAAATTCTACAACACATGCTTTTATATTAATAAAACCTATTTATTTTTAGAATATCACAATATCTCCTTATTCAGATTTTTGATAGGGGTTAGGTTTAAATATTTTAAACTGTTTTAAAAATTGATTTGTTGTAAGTGAGTTTTTTTAATAAGTAAAAGTGTGTTTTTAAAAAAAATGAGAGAAATATATTTTTATATATTTATTTTTAAACTATTTTTAATTTACTGTTTTCAAGATAGAAAATGTAATGATTCTTTTGTGATTTCCAACTTAGCTATGAAGCTCACACCCAACTTGTACCGTTCCATTTCAGTATACCTGGTTTATTTTTCATGTTCTAGTTTCTAGTTCCATTTTTCTTTCATGAATGTTATTTTGTGTAGGGTGTGACCATGAGGTCACACAGTGATTTCATTGGAATAATTTTGGTTTTATTTTGTTTGTGTTTTAGTTCAAATCAGTTATATTTGTAACTGGATTTAGTTTTTTTATTTTGTGATATCAGTTAGTGTTGGTTCTTTAGCTTATTTATTTTATTTATTAATCCTTATTTTTTGGGTAAAAATAATTCCCATAGTATTTTCATTTATTCCTAGGACTCGTTTTCTGCCCATGGGGATTAAGAACTCCCTTTGTGACATTTCAATGACCCAATCAAATGTAAGTTTTTGGATGGAATCCTAACCTGGTTCATCAAAATATATTATCATTGGTAGGTTCATTGTTATTTAGGAGGCCAGGTAGTTGAAAATTAGGATTTTTAGAACACGAAAGGTAAGTATGGGAAGATAATCACAAAAACATTCTTACTCTAATCATTGAGTTACTAGTAGTAGTTCCAAATTTTAGTCTTTTGATGTTGTGTTGGATTTAGGAATGAAAATGGAGGCAAGTTGTTGTCATTTTGTGATATCACATGTATTAGTGATCCCTATGGAGTCTAGGTGCATTGTTCAACGTCCTCATAGTGGCTATTTCCTACTTGTGCCCTGGCCCACTACTATAACACAGGTTTATGAAAGAGTACTAGTTCCTTATTCCAATATTTTGGCATGAGTTGTGTGTTATATTGGTCTCAATTTGTGCGAGTAAGCCTTTAAAATGAATGTGGGTTTTTAATTGAATATGAATAATTTCCATTGTTATTGGATGGGAAAATGGGTTTTAAATGAAAATATTTTGGATCAATTTTTTTTTTAAAACCATGGGCTTTCATAAGGAAGTTCTAAGTGTACCCATTAGCACTCTTTATGAATGTTCACATATGCTTGGGTACGTATGGAATGTCCATATGGTTAATTTTTCAAGGAATATGAAAGTGTGAGTGGATGCCAATATATTTTATGGTTCATAGGGTGACATCGGTGAGTATTTGGAATTAAAATTATAAGGCCCTGACCTTAAACCTTACTTAATCTTGAGTTATCACAAGATTACATGTTGAGGATCTTTTCAGGTTTAGAGTTTTAGAGAATTAGAACATAACTATTACATCTCAAAATATTACAAAGTAGTCACTTCTACTAAGTTTCCATAATAAAAAAAACTCTTGAAAGAAACATGTCTAGTTCCATGTTTTATATAGCATGACATTCCCTTGATCCCATCCTTGACCTTATTCCATATTAAGTCCTGTGAAAAACATTTCAAAAAAACTTGGGGTGAGCATAAAAAGCTCAGTAAGGGATACAAAAAGAATGAAAACTGTTAGTTTTTCAAACATCAAGTAAACCATGTATACTATATCAAACTAATACCTTCACCTTCATGAAGTAGTAAAACTCTTCACTGAATAAAGTATCATTGCTTACCTTTTTGTAACCAATGTATAACCATAAAACCCATATAAAGAACACAACATATATAATGGTAACTTGGGACATAAACTTACTTAAGTGGAATAACCATACGGTCGACTTCCACACATATCACTTAATGGAATAGCCATACGACCAATTTCCATACATACTTAATGGAATAGCCATACGGCCGACTTCCATACCTAATGCATTGGAGGTTATAATGTAACCACCCGTCCTGGTATTCACGGCACCACCCGTCATATGGTTTATAACGTAACCACCCGTTAAAATGTCCAAGTACCAGTATAAAATCATAAAACATAAAACCAATATAAAGGAATGATAACATTTCCAAATTTCAATCACAATATATCATAACTATATTGACATAATAGAATATTTTTTCAAAACCATTTTCAATACCAAAATACATAAAATAGTATATGGTATTTATTTTATTCTAAAAACATTACGGCTTGTTGAGAAAGCCAAAGACCAAATAATACTCACGGCGGCGGAAAAGGTCGTTGTCGCCGCGTACGTTAAAAGAAAAATTCATTTTTGTCGTTTTGTAAAACACTTCGTAGAAAAAGATTCCTTTTGTATAAAAGTAAAAGTCAAAGGGGTTTATACACCGTATAAAAGAAAGTTGTGAATAAAACGAAATATGCCTCAATGAAAGGAGATTGAGACGAAGTCCCTTACCTTGGGTCCGACTTGACTCGATCGTTCTTTAACGTCCTGAATAATAAACTTGAGTTAATTTATACTTGATTAAGAACCTTTTTAAAGTTCATTATTCTTTTTATATCACTTATTCCCATGTTATAAACATTATGTAACCATTTAAGTTAATAATGTTTGTTTTGTCAATATTTGGTTCTTAAGTCGAGAGTTGACTTCTTACAATTACATGTTGTTCATGTGGTCAAACTTTCTTTATATCCAGAATGAAATTCCCGATTTGGATATAATATGTATCATATATATCCAGCATATACATGTATTTATAATATTACATAATCATTTAGAGGTATGAAATGAAATGCACCGTTCATGGAGACGGTAAGCCGTACATATGCATGAATGCTACTTTCATTTCTTTGTCATATTAATGGAATTAAAACTAAATGAGAGGTATGTATATTTTAATTCCAGAATTATATTCATCATTTAGATATATCATTAATTATATATATCCATTATATACATGTACTTTTAATAGTACATTACATTTGGGGATAAGAAATGAAATGCATCGTTCATGGAGACGGTAAGCCGTACGTACGCATGAACGCTACTTTCATTTCTATCTCATAATTTAATGGAAAGAAATAATAATGATATAGAGGTATATTATAATTCCCGTATAACATCATATATAATAACTTTAAATCCATCCTTTACATGTCCCACATATGGCATTAACGAATCACATCACTTTTTGGGGGCGGTAGTCCGCACTTCCTTAAATGAAGATATTGTGTTTACCCATAATGGAAACCATAAAGGTATGCCAAAAATGAAAAATACAGAAGCTTAAAGAAAATATAAACATATTATATATCATATATAAAAATAGTGACATCATAATGGCCACCCTTGAAGGTGTTAAATGAATATTGAACAATCATCGTTTCGGGAGGCAGAATTTCGCCATCCACGGAAACCGTATGTTCTTTAACCATTTGATGTAGTTGTGTGAGAGTTTAGCTCAAATAAATATTATAACAACATCCAAGTATATTGAAGATACTGGTGTTGTTACAAAAGAAGTAAATAAAAAGAGTTTAGAGGGTTGGAGAAGCAAAATAAAACAAATGAACAAGAGAGAATGAATTACCTTTAAAAGTGTAACTCCTTTTTGATTTGAGCCTAAAGGCTTCCTTTGAAAGGATTCTGCCCAAAGGGAATCCTCTAGGATGAGGAGAGGGATGTGGAGAGAGTAATTCGGCAGGGGTTGGCCGAGCCAAAGGCTTGAGGAGTGTGTGTAAGGTGGTAGAGGTGGGGGCCTTTTATAAGAGGAGAGGAGGGGCACTTTTGGAAAGTAAAGAAATATTACTTTATTTGAAAATGTGTTTCGGTTTTAAAAGGTCCCACATTGATAAAATTCGTGGATAAGGTGATAAGGGTTCTAAATCCACTCATCCAATAAGTTTTGGACATGTTTAGTTCATAGATTTTACATTATCTTTCCATTTTATTTAAATCGTTAAATAATGAGGTCATCGCTGCATCATCAGGATGTTATAAATAATTTAATTTATTTAGTGTCTAAAAATTATAAAAAAAATACTATGATGTAGGAAATCTTTTCAGATTTCCAATTAATATTTATAATAAAAAATCTGACTTGTATAACCCCATTTAAAAATTGTTTTAGTAAAACATATCATGTTTGTGTCATTTTTACTTTTACATTAAATAAAAAGTTATTTATGTCATTTCCCAACCAAATTGTCTCCATGGGGTCCCCAAGTTGACCCATGGCTTGTCTTGGTCGGCCATGACACAACCAATGAGGTTAGGACATGTTTCAATTTCATCTTATTTTATTAAAGCATTATTTTAACCTTAAACTACACTAATTACCACTAATCGCGATTAAAAACTTAATAAGTTACTATTCACCAAAAATTTATTATAATCTCATTGAACCACATTTTACTTCTTAATGACAACCATGTATGTCAGATTTTTGAAATTCAAAACACAATGATGGCAAAATTTCATTTAAATGGAAAATCTGTCTTTATAAGTATCACTTAGTGGTTTCACTATTCATCAAAAATTGAAGTTTTTCAGAAAATTACCAAAAATTCACCCTAAGCTATATTTGATATTCCGAATTCAAAAATGAAGTCTATTTTAAAAAATTCAAAACATATAATTTACATTAATTAATTGAATAATTAATTCCCGTTGTCAGAGCAAATAGCGTGTTTTTATGAAACAATAAGTATCAAAAGATTGACACTAGTTTAAGTCTAATTTCAAAGTGAAATTAATTCCAACGACCACTATTGGATTTAATGGTAAAAATATTTTCTAATTTCACTTTAAAACCAATTCAAAAGATAATCTAATCATACAAATAAATTAGATTAAAAAGAGGTTTTGAATTAAAATACAACATTTTACACTATTCATTAAAAAAATGAACTTTATCAGAAAGGTACCAAAAATTTACACAAAGTAAATTTTGATATCCTGATTCTAAAGAAGAGTTACATTTGGTCTAATAGAATTTATAAGATCGATCAAAACTATATTTAATGACAGTTCGCTGTCAAAAGGTGATAAGTGAACCCTTCGTGAAAATTAGGGTATAAATGCCTAAAATTGAACTATTTCCGTATTTTAAGCCTTTATCCTTTATTGGGTAAATGTAAAAACATTTAAAAACATATATAATCATATTTTAGTTATTTCTATCCATTCCCGCCAGTACAACAACTACTTGTTAACTAACATTTAAAATAATATTATTTTATTACTTGTGTGCAACGTAAGATTTCAAAGAAACTCATCGTTGTGTACCGAGTACGCTATCGAACGTAGAAACCCCTTTTAATTAAAATTAATATTTAATTATAAAATATTAATAAATATGAAAATTCTTTATTCTTTATTTACCTGGGATGTTACATCCTTCCCCCCTTTTGGGAATTGTTTCCTCGCAATTTTATTCACTTATCAAAATAAGTGGGGGAATTTATCCCTCATAGCATTTTCAGATTCCCACGTTGCCTCTTCAATCACATGGTTTTTTTACAAAACCTTTACCTGATGAATCACCTTATTCCGTAACACCTGCTCCCTGTGGTCAAGAATCTGGACCGGTTGTTCCTCATAAGATAGGTTCTCCTCCAGCTGAACTACCTCTGGACTCAAAACATGAGATGGATCTGGCATATACTTTCTCAACATTGAAACATGAAAAACATTGTGTACCTGAGATAAACTCGGAGGTAAAGCCACCCGGTATGCAACTGATCCAACTCTCTCCAGAATTTCATATGGTCCAATAAACCTTGGACTCAGATTTCCTTTCATACCAAATTTCATCACACTTTTCCAAGGGGAAAACTTGAGAAAAACATGATCACCTACCTCGAAAGATAGATCCTTCCTCCGGTTATCCGCATAACTCTTCTGCCTGCTCTGAGCTGTTCTCATGTGCTTCTGAATCAAATGAACTTTTTCTTCCATCTCTTCTACCAATTCTGGTCCCATCAACTTCCTTTCACCCACTTCATCCCAGAAAGCTGGAGTTCGACACCGCTTCCCATATAATGCCTGAAATTGTGCCATCTGTATACTGGATGGAAAACTGTTATTATAAGAAAACTCAACCAAAGAAAGATGTTGGTCCCAACTTCCCTGATAATCAATCGAACAAGCTCGTAGCATATCCTCCAAGGTCTGAATTGTTCGTTCTGACTACCCATCTGATTGAGGATGAAAAGCTATACTAAAAATTAATTCAGTACCCAACGACTTCTAAAGGCCTTTCCAAAAGTTAGATGTGAACCTGAGATCACGATCAGATACAATGGAGAGGGGAACTCCATGTAACCTGACTATCTCTTTAAGATACAAACATGAAAGTTGATCTTGGAAAAAAGTATCTCGTATAGAAAGGAAATGATCAGATTTGTTCAAGCGATCAACAATAACCCAGATTGCATTATTACCTCGATATTTCCCCAGTAATCCCACAACAAAGTCCATGGATATGTTTTCCCATTTCCACTCTGGCACTGGTAAAGGCTGAAGCATCCCTTTCGGTAACTGCCGCCCTGATTTAACCTGTTGACATGTCAAACACTTCACAGTAAAATCAGCAATGTCTCTTTTCATTCCATCCCACCAGTAATACTCCCACAGATCTCTGTACATCTTAGTACTACCAGGATGAACTGAAAACGGAGAACTATGAGCTTCACATAACAACTCTCTCTTCAACTGTGAATCACAAGGCACACATAACCTCTTCCCAAACCTCAAAACACAAACACAAACTTATCCAAGAACTCATGGAAAATTTTATTCATAAGGTCCATGAATACAGCAGGTGCATTGGTTAACCCAAAAGGCATAACTAAAAATTCATAATGGCCATATCTAGTACGGAACGCAGTCTTCGGAACGTCTGCTTCTTTTACTTTCAACTGATGGTACCCCGACCTCAAGTCAATCTTCGAAAAATACTGAGATCCCTGGAGCTGATACCACTTCATTCAATGGCCCAACATCTGCTGAAGTTGTTGCAAAGGATTTAACCACCCCTTTCTGCTTGTAGTCTGGCTGCATTCCCCCAGTTGAGTTCTTCGTTGGCCACTTGTTTGCATAATGAACCATTTCATTACACTTAAAACATCTCACCATTGGCTTTTCATTTCCTTCTTGATCATCTTCCTTACAGTTACGAGCAATATGACCAGACTTACCACACCGAAAGCACTTACCAGACTTGGATAAACATTCTCCTTGATGCATTTTACCACACTTCTCACCGGATGGATATTTGGTTTTCTTACCTCCTTGCTTCTTTGATGAATTCTTCCCCTTTGCCTGCCAACTAGACCTCTTATTCTGTTGTTTGTCATAGAACACCTGATCATCGGCAAACTCCATTTCTACCTTCTCCGCACATCGAACAAGTTTTTCATAACTTTTGAATTCACGAGAAGCTAAAGCCCTTCAATACTTTGGCTTTAACCCTGAGTAAAAACGGTTTATTTTACTATCAAGATCTCGTATGAAGTTTGGAGCATACCTTGCCAATCGAGTGAACTTTTCTTCATAAGCAGCCACTGAATCATCCTCCTGCCTCAATTCTAGGAACTGTTTTTCCATCCTAAGACGAACCACCTTAGGAAAATATTTCTCAAGAAACATACCTTTGAATTCGTCCCAGTGAAGATCCTCAATCTCATCACTGTCCCTTATATTTTTCACCATCGACCACCACTGATCAGCTTCACCTTCAAAATGGTAAACAACAAGACTATCCTTTTGATGTTCAGAACACCCCATGACATCAAAAATCTTCTCCAGTGATTTAGTCCACCCTTCAGCTTGCACAGGGTCAGATGATCCTCTGAATGATGGGGGATGTTGCCTCATGAAATGTTCCACCACTGACATGTTCCTCTGCGGTTGATCTGGCTGATCTCGTGCATGGATACCACCACCATTTATAGACTGAGTCAACTGTGCCATCACTGCAACAAACTATTCAGTTCCGATTCCGACCATCTCAGGTTGCTGTTTTGGAAGGTTATCTTCCTCCTGATGTCGTCCCAACATAGCTGCTTTGTTTCCTCTGCGGAAAACCATTCTGAGCACAGAAATATCTTAGGCGAAGCAACATGGTAATCCGTAAATGCTATATCATTTCAATCATATTATAATTTAACACTTTTCTAACTCCTAAAGTTGTCTAAACCGTCCTCGGATACCAACTATAAGGCCCCGGCCTTAAACCTTACTTAATCTTGAGTTATCACAAGATTACACGTTGAGGATCTTTTCAGGTTTAGAGTTTTAGAGAATTAGAACATAACTATTACATCTCAAAAGATTACAAAGTAGTCACTTCTACTAAGTTTCCATAATAAAAAAATAATCTTGAAAGAAACATGTCTAGTTCCATGTTTTATATAGCATGACATTCCTTTGATCCCATCCTTGACCTTATTCCACATTAAGTCCTGTGAAAAACATTTCAAAAAAACTTGGGGTGAGCATAAAAAGCTTAGTAAGGGATACAAAAAGAATGAAAACTGTTAGTTTTTCAAACATCAAGTAAACCATGTATACTATATCAAAGTAATACCTTCACCTTCATGAAGTAGTAAAACTCTTCACTGAATAAAGTATCATTACTTACCTTTTTGTAACCAAAGTATAACCATAAAACCCATATAAAGAACACATAACATATATAAAGGTAAATTGGGACATAAACTTACTTAAGTGGAATAACCATACGGTCGACTTCCACACATATCACTTAATGGAATAGCCATACGGCCAATTTCCATACATACTTAATGGAATAGCCATACGGCCGACTTCCATACCCAATGCATTGGAGGTTATAACGTAACCACCCATCCTAGTATTCACGGCACCACCCGTCATATGGTTTATAACGTAACCACCCGTTAAAATGTCCAAGTACCAGTATAAAATCATAAAACATAAAACCAATATAAAGGAATGATAACATTTCCACATTTCAATCACAATATATCATAAATATATTGACATAATAGAATCCTTTTTCAAAACCATTTTCAATACCAAAATACATAAAATAGTATATGGTATTTATTTTATTCTAAAAACATTACGGCTTGTTGAGAAAGCCAAAGACCAAATAATACTCACAGCGGTAGAAAAGGTCGTTGTCGCCGCGTACATTAAAAGAAACATTCATTTTTGTCGTTTTGTAAAACACTTCGTAGAAAAAGATTCCTTTTGTATAAAAGTAAAAGTCAAAGGGGTTTACACACCGTATAAAAGAAAGTTGTGTATAAAATGAAATATGCCTCAATGAAATGAGATTGAGACGAAGTCCCATACCTTGGGTCCGACTTGACTCGATCGTTCTTTAACGTCCTGAATAATAAACTTGAGTTAATTTATACTTGATTAAGAACCTTTTTAAAGTTAATTATTCTTTTTATATCACTTATTGCCATGTTATAAACATTATGTAACTATTTATGTTAATAATGTTTGTTTTGTCAATATTTGGTTCTTAAGTTGAGAGTTGACTTCTTACAATTACATGTTGTTCATGTGGTCAAAAGTTCTTTATATCCAGAATGAAATTCCCGATTTGGATATAATATGTATCATATATATCCAGCATATACATGTATTTATAATATTACATAATCATTTAGAGGTAAGAAATGAAATGCACCGTTCATGGAGACGGTAAGCCGTACGTACGCATGAACGCTACTTTCATTTCTTTGTCATATTAATGGAATTAAAACTAAATGAGAGGTATGTATATTTTAATTCCAGAATTATATTCATCATTTAGATATATCATTAATTATATATATCCATTATATACATGTACTTTTAATAGTACATTACATTTGGGGATAAGAAATGAAATGCACCGTTCATGGAGACGGTAAGCCGTACGTACGCATGAACGCTACTTTCATTTCTATCTCATACTTTAATGGAAAGAAATAATAATGATATAAAGGTATATTATAATTCCAGTATAACATCATATATAATAACTTTAAATCCATCCTTTACACATCCCACATATGGCATTAACGAATCACATCACTTTTAGGGGGCGGTAGTCCGCACTTCCTTAAATGAAGATATCGTGTTTACCCATAATGGAAACCATAAAGGTATGCCAAAAATGAAAAATACAGAAGTTTAAAGAAAACATAAACATATTATATATCATATATAAAAATAGTGACATCATAATGGCCACCCTTGAAGGTGTTAAATGAGTATTGAACAATCATCGTTTCGGGAGGCAGAATTTCGCCATCCACGGAAACTGTATGTTCTTTAAACATTTGATGTAGTTGTGTGAGAGTGTAGCTCAAATAAATATTATAACAACATCCTAGTATATTTAAGATACTGGTGTTGTTACAAAAGAAGTAAATAAAAAGAGTATAGAGGGTTGGAGAAGCAAAATAAAACAAATGAACAAGAGAGAATGAATTACCTTTAAAAGTGTAACTCCTTTTTGATTTGATCCTAAAGGCTTCCTTTGAAAGGATTCTTCCCAAAGGGAATCCTCCAGGATGAGGATAGGGATGTGGAGAGAGTAATGGGGCAGGGGTTGGCCGAGCCAAAGGCTTGAGGAGTGTGTGTAAGGTGGTAGAGGTGGGGGCCTTTTATAAGAGGAGAGGAGGGGCACTTTTGGAAAGTAAAGAAATATTACTTTATTTGAAAATGTGTTTCGGTTTTAAAAGGTCCCACATTGATACAATTCGTGGGTAAGGTGATAAGGGTTCTAAATCCACTCATACAATAAGTTTTGGACATGTGTAGTTCATAGATTTTACATTATCCTTCCATTTTATTTAAATCGTTAAATAATGAGGTCATCGCTGCATCATCATGATGTCATAAATAATATAATTTATTTAGTGTCTAAAAATTATAAAAAAAAATACTATGATGTAGGAAATCTTTTTAGATTTCCAATTACTATTTATAATCAAAAATCTGATTTGTATAACCCCATTTAAAAATTGTTTTAGTAAAACATATCATGTTTGTGTCATTTTTACTTTTTCATTAAATAAAAAGTTATTTATGTCATTTCCCAACCAAATTGTCTCCATGGGGTCCCCAAGTTGACCCATGGCTTGTCTTGGTCGTCCATGACACAACCAATGAGGGTAGGACATGTTTCAGGCTCATCTTATTTTTTTAAAGCATTATTTTAACCTTAAACTACACTAATTACCACTAATCGCGATTAAGAACTTAATAAGTTACTATTCACCAAAAATTTATTATAATCTCATTGAACCATATTTTACTTCTTAATGACAACCATGTATGTCGGATTTTTGAAATTCAAAACACAATGATGTCAAAATTTCATTGAAACGGAAAATTTGTCTTTATAAGTATCACTTAGTGGTTTCACTATTCATCAAAAATTGAAGTTTTTCAGAAAATTACCAAAAATTCACCCTAAGCTATATTTGATATTCAGAATTCAAAAATAAAGTCTATTTTAAAAAATTCAAAACATATAAGTTACATTAATTAATTTAATAATTAATTCCCGTTGTCAGAGCAAATAGCGTGTTTTTATGAAACAATAAGTATCAAAAGATTGACACTAGTTTAAGTCCAATTTCAAAGTGAAATTAATTCCAACGACCACTATTGGATTTAATGGTAAAAATATTTTCTAATTTCACTTTAAAACCAATTCAAAAGATAATCTAATCATATAAATAAATTAGATTAAAAAGAGGTTTTGAATTAAAATACAACATTTTACACTATTCATTAAAAAAATGAACTTTATCAGAAAGGTACAAAAAATTTACACAAAGTAAATTTTGATGTCTTGATTCTAAAGAAGAGTTATATTTGGTCCAATAGAATTTATAAGATCGATCAAAACTATATTTAATGACAGTTCACTGTCAAAAGGTGATAAGTGAACCCTTAGTGAGAATTAGGGTGTAAATGCCTAAAATTGAACTATTTCTGTATTTTAAGCCTTTATCCTTTATTGGGTAAATGTAAAAACATTTAAAAACATATATAATCATATTTTAGTTATTTTTATCCATTCCCGCCAGTACAACAACTACTCGTTAACTAACATTTAAAATAATATTATTTTATTACTTGTGTGCAACGTAAGTTTTCAAAGAAACTCATCATTGTGTACCGAGTACGCTATCGAACGTAGAAACCCCTTTTAATTAAAATTAATATTTAATTCATAAATATTAATAAATATGAAAATTATTTATTCTTTATTTACCTGGGATGTTACAAAAATAGTTTTGATATTTATTATTCATTGAAAATTTGGATCTTGTTTTATGGAAAATGGAATTTGTTTTAGGAAATTCACCTTATAGGAATCAATTTTTAAAATAAAAATGGAAGTGGTAATTTTAGTATAGATTATTTTAGGTTGTGTTTGAATGTGTTTGGTTTTTGATCCATTGTTTTGGTTTGAGAATTTATTTTTGGTTGTTCCTTGGATTTATGTAGGTCTTAAATTCATATTCTTTTTGTTGATCAGAATATGCTACAGAAAAAGGACCCCACAATTTCCAATGATTGATGCATTACATCAATATCTTCTTGTGTGTTTCTAATATATCATGGTGATAATGGTATGTTTGAGGCATTGGAGTGGATTGATATAGTTGGTTGGGTCTTGGGATTTTTGGGATCTCCCAAAGCTATTAGGGTTCATGCTGTTATGGATTTATTTGAGGGTATATATTTAGTTGAATTGAACATATTTTCCCAACAATAGTTGAATATTGGGATGACATGGGATGTGTTAATGTTGTTTTTTATCCAATGGTTTATACCTATAGAGCTGGAGATAATAAAAATGTAAGAGATGATGAATTTTCAGAAATACTAGAAGATAGTGAAGGCATATGTTGACCACATCATGTTAAATGTCTCATTTTATCTAGAGGTATTGTCATAGGATCTTAGGAAGGATAATATTTTCACCAGGGGGTCCTCATCTTGAGATCATGGAGTTATTTCTATTTTTCATGGATCATCATTTTGATATTTTTGTGGATGATGTGTCTCTAGCCGAGTTGGTTTTTAGAGTGTAGGGAGTTGGAAATCTGGTGACACTTGTTTCTAATGAATGTTCCCTATCTAGTGAGGAGTGTATACAAGATGATCATATCTTTTAGGAGTCTCTTTCATTGGTTCGGTATTCTAGTTCACTAGGCCATTCTCCTTTGTTCCAAAAAAGTGGCATGTTCGGGAATTCAAAGCCGTCTTGTGGCAATCCTCTAAAGGCGTTACAAAATTGTGGCTATATGGGTCATCTGGATAAGTTTTATAGGATGAATCTCTTGAAAAAGAAGTCTACCATAGGATATCTACTTTTTTTGAGGTAGTAGATTCTTCAACAATCAGGGCTCCACCCATAGGCCCAAGAGTAAAGATCACACACAATTAAGAACCACTAGTGTGTAGGAACCTTGGTTATGTTTTTGTCTTCTATGTTGGGGTGGAGAGATTTAAATATTCATTTTTTTCATTTTTTGTTGTTTTTGTAAGTTCAAAATTTCAGTGTAACGTTGTGATGGACTTGTTCTATCTTAACATTTTTAGCTGTGTTTATTTTAATGTGGTTCTTTGAATCAAATTTTTTGTTTGGTGTGCTGAGCCCCTGTGGGGCCGTCTTCAGTTTCAGTTTTTCTCATTTTAAGGTGGATGAGTTCAGAAAATTTTATGGATGAAAGTTCTTGGTTTTTTATTCATTTTCATGTTCTATTAGTGGGTTTATCCCCTTCGGTTTTTAATTTTTACTGATGTGGGCATATTTCAATTCTGGTGGTGGTGTAATTTTGCTTCTGCAAAGAAGTTTGGTTTGGTTGTGTTAGGAGTTCCCCATTTTCTTGGTGATGTTATCTTTGTTCTCGTGATGGTGAAAACCCTATCATATTCTACCATTGATCCTCATTTTGTGGTTTCCTATATTGTGGGTTAGTTCGGGTTTGTAGAGTGATAGGTCACCACGGGTTTTGTGATTTCTTTTTAATTTAATGGGGCTTTGATTTAGGTTTTGGTTATCTTTCAGTTGGCTAACTTCATTGGGGAAGAAAGCATCTGTGGTGGGGATCCTATCATAGTTTTTGAATCTACTAATTCCAGAGATGAAAATATAGATACATCATGGTGATGCAGGGATGTGATACCCAAGATAATCCGTGAAATTCATACATCAACTCATCTATAATGTCTTCTAAGAACCAAACCTACCCACAATCTCAAAAAAGTCTTATCTGCATCCACAATAAAATGAGAGATGAATCAATATCAGAGATACATTCCCTTAGGATTAGGCCCTCATGATCATAAATTTTACTCATTCTCACATGTTTCAAGAAGGTTATATGTCCCTTATAAAGATGAGAGGATCATCTTCCCATGATCATTATGATCCTCAATATGAATCCTGGAAGACAAGAACAAGATCTTCAACTCACCACAGGACATCTGAACCAACTGTGTCTGAGTATTTCAACATAGAGCATCAGCTATAACATTTCCTTTTACATATGTGTCAGTAATTTCTAAAATATTGTATTTTTGGTAATCAACCAATATACAATGCATGAGATTGAGATATCATTGTGTAAAGATGTACATGAGTAATTTTTGATTGCTGAATATCTGAAAATTCTCTCCATGTAAATAGTTTCTGCAACCGCATAGAACATGAACTAGCACCACTAGATCGAGGTCACGTTTGAGGTAATTCTGTTGCTGAGGCCTCAACTAACACGTCCTGTATAAGATGACTCACACTTTCTATTAAAAAAATTCACCTAGCCTAATACCTGATTTATCATTGTATACAATATATCTTCTTCACAGATCCGAAAAAATCTGGATCAATACTAAAGTATTTCTTCCCTTCAAATCAATAAAGTATGCTTCATAATATTCTATCTAGATTACAAGGCATGAGAAACTCTAGATGAAGAATAAGTAATACCTGGATAACCCTAGAAAGCTATGTGTATAAAATAGGTTCTTGGGATAATGCATGTAAACTACCACTGTCTCTTTTTCTAGGTATACTAATACTCCTTACTCCACGTTGATATGACCTAGATTGTGAGATTTTTCAATTAGAAGTGGAATTTGGAGAACTTACAATAATGAAGATGCTCCCTTTGTGTATTCATCATGATATCAAGATGTTTGGAATGATCATGTCATGAATGTGATACATTAAGATATCTTCCACGAATAAAACAAAAAATGAATCTAGATTTGGGTGAAAAAACTATTTCCTCAAATACATCGAGATAGTAAGTGAATTTGTGAGACTGAACAACATAACCTGGTACTCATAATGACCATAAATACACCTAAATTCTACGAAATGTATGTATGGAGTTCTATAAAACACAAAGTGATTGATTGAATTCAAATAAAACATTGAAAATGAACTTTTCCTTCATATATGATCGAAGAAGTCGTCTATTTGGGGAAGTGGATATCAGTTTTTAATTGTAATCTTGTTCAATTATTGATTGTCTTTGAAAAGATAGAGGTTATTATTCTCCATCTTGAAAAGGGGACCAATAAAAACCAATGATAAGTGATGGGACATGTAAATCCTTCAGCCTCTGATCTTCTACAAATTTCTTGAGATTTAAAAGTTCCATAAGATCCATTATATAAGGATTATTGGACCATGGGGTTGTTCTTATCTCTAGATCAATGGTAATATATACCTTTATAATTGGAGGTAATCTAGAAAACCCCTTAGAGATTATCTCCCTGACATTATCTACTACAGAAGGTAATACATTGGGAAGTAATTATTGATCATCCTTAATATAACTGGAAACCTAGCCAGTCACTCTTCCAGACCCCGGATGCTCAAGTCCTTCTCGAGACACATGGACTTCCCATTATCCCTTGTGCACATTCCAACCATCATTTGGTGATGTAAATTTCACCGTTTGATGATGAAAGTAAATAAGTACATGATAGGGAACTAACCTGTCCATCCTGATGGATATATAAAACCCTTTATTTTTTAGAATGAAATTATTCAATATAAAGAGAATCCCCCAATATAAAGTGATCAATAATTACAACAATAAAATATCTCGGATTAGATACCTAATATGATGTCAAGTTTTATCATTCCACAAATGTGTTCGATCAAAAGGCTATGAATCCCAATAATTACCTCAGATAAAAAATAATGTGATGTGGTTGTGTCAAATAAAGTAGACACTAATTTAAAAACTACTATAATAGTACAACAATTAGTAGAAGGTTCTCTACTCTGCTCACATGGAATAGGTTGTACTACACAAAACTAGGTTCTACTGCATCCCTGAGTCACATCCTAATTGCTCTGATCAAGCCCGCTCTACTAGCTCTGAGAACTTGAGTCTGACTAACATTTCCTTGACCATCGCCTTAAGATGAATGGATAGTTGTATTCTACATGCATGGCTGGTGAGATACTACTATCCCCACTCTTGAAAATGGATTAGGTGTAGATCCCCACTCACTAGAAACTGATATAAAGGTCCATCCGATGTGATGGACATGTCCCATCCAATCGTGCCACTATATTCCACTGGATCCCATAAAAATTAGTGTCTCATAATTCTCAGATTCTTATACTAGTGAAAAATAAGGAAGCTATAGGTAACATATATCTGAATGCTTATTCCCCCTTGGTAAACTTCATAATTTCACTTTCAATCACTAGAACCACCACTCGCCTATCTGGGTGTCAAACTACCATGGTTCAAATCATCATCTACCCAAGTATTCCTCTTGATAATGAGGGATCGATTGACTATCTCAAAATAGAAGTCAAATTGAAAACATTTACTTATTATCAGTTGACTTATACCAACCCATCTTCAAATCACCTCGAATTCCAAAGATCCTCACCAGATAGATATATAATGAACCACTATAGCATTGTAAAATGAGAAGAATACTTTTTTACATGCACGAATCCCTACTACTTGTTCATTAACTCAATATCATGATCATCCCTCAATGTTTTTGGAATGATATAATCATAATAGATCATCTAGAAATATGACCAGATCACATCATCATGTCAGTATTCCTAGGTAATAATAACACACCAACCCTTGGAAGTAACACCTAATAAATAATCAAAATTATTGACCCTATATAATGTAAGAATGTGTTGATGCTCAAATATAGAAAATATGGCCTCTAGACATGAATCACCAGAATGTGTTATTACATCCCCCAAAATGGTACGAGGTTACTGATACTGGAACTATAAAGTCAACTCTTCCATAGTCGAGGCAAGTTGAGCAACACCTTTATTAAACTGAAAAATATAAATACTTTCATCTCCCAACATGGAATTAATATTAATATCATGAACAATAGTAGGTTCCATAGAAGTAGCTACATGTGGAATCACTAGCAGCTCAAGGCCTGGAAAATTTGGTGCATGGTCATCTCCATTTTTTGGCATATGACTCGAGTTTGTCAATGTGGCATGATTCCACAATTCTAGAAACATTCCTAATAAGAGAAGTTGGACATTTATAGATCACATATAGATAAATAAGACATATACATATCCTTCCTATAAATGATCATGACTCTCTGTCTGCTCTTTAATCCAGGTTGATGTGGTACATATAGACCATCAACAGTTATAATAATTTAAGAGACACTTCAGACTACCCACTAATAAGGTTGGGTTCAGGTCTACGTTTCATATCACATGATAGAGGTTTCAATATATAGAGTTTAAATTGCAAGGTATAGAAGAAAAAAATGATTACATTAAATTTGGAATCCCATTTAGCAGTAACAATTTCACTTTTAAATATTTAACTCATATGTGTTTGTTGTCTTTATATGAATATATACATATATCACGGTCTCGAAATAGTAGGTCTATAACACAAAATGTTCAGTAGCTGGATAATTATGGTTTTACCACCAATTTAAATGAGAAATTACATTTATATTTATTTGAGAAATTAAATTAACCCAGATAATTTCTCCCTGTAAGATATTTGAGCACATTTCAATATATACTAACTAGAAATTAACAATATTAAATAGGAAAATGTATTTATAATGTATATTTGGCATGGAAAATTTCATGACATCTTAGTCTTATTGTTCCTACAATGATGCATGAAATGAGACACCCTCATTTAACTGGGAATGGGAAAAGTAATCTTATTGAAATAAAACCAAGAAAAATATCATAATTAGAAAATTGAATTTCCCAACAATGATGTCATATATGTTTTACAGGAATAATCAATCACTACAACATCTCATTCTATGTAATTTGGGGTTTTCCCTGTCACACCCCAACCGCGGACGTCCGTAATTTTTCTTCTTTCTTGGTCCCGGTTTAAATTTTTTTCGAAGATAAATTGTGATTGGTGGTTTCGCGCCGATGCATCGCTAGCAATGATCGTGCATTCGGCCCGGGTGACGATGTGTCCACCCGGCGTCTTAAATATTAAAGTTTTAACTTTTTCTTTTTGTTATTATTACTATTTGAGTTGCGTTACTATTATTGTGGTTATTTTCCGTGTATAAGTGTATATACATATATATATGTCTATATATGTGTATATATATACATATGTATATACTTTAATAAGTTATGTTTATATATGTATATGTATATGTATATATTGTATCTATGTGTTTATATTTATATATAGGTATATATGTATATATGTGTTTATGTGGGTATATGTGTATATATCTGTTTGTATATGTTTAAATATATGTATATATGTCTATATATATATATGTGCGTACGTGCGCGCGCGCGCACGCGCGCGCCCATTTATTTTCAAATGGTTTTAATACTTTAAATTTTTGATTTAAAATAATTATTATTATGAATTTTCTAATTATTACTATTATTATTATTATTTCTATGAAATTTTATTCCATTGATGTTTTATTATTATTATTAAGATTTCTCTATTTATTTAATTATTCTATTGTTGTTATTATTATTGTTATTATTATAAAGTTTTAATATTAATATCATTATCATTAATTTTATTATAAGTTTTGTTATTATTATTATTATTATTATTATTATATATATATATATATATTTTTTATAACCCCCTAACCCTATTTCTGTTTCCCCCTCCCGTAGCCGCCTCCTCTCTCCCTCTCCCCCCTTTCTTCTTCCCCGAGCCGGCCCTCCTGCATCTCCCCAGCGCACCCTTCCTGCATCTCCCCAGCGCACCCTCTCCGGCGCTGCCCTCCCGACTTCCTCCGTGCCCCGAACCCGGCGTCCTGGCCCTGCTCTCGCCCAGCCGCCCCTCGTCCCGCTTCACCCGCGACTCACCCCTGCTCCCCGTCCTGCGCACCCTGCTCCAGCGTCCGGCGGCCCGAACGCCGCCCTGCTCCGCCCCTGCTCCCTCCGTTGCCAGCCGACCACCGCACCGCCTCCCTGTTCCATCCCTCCCCGCAGCCTGCGTCCGGCCTCCCCTCCATCCGCCGGCCCGCCGATCTCCATCCCACCGCGCCAAGCCGCCGCGCCCGGCCGCCCTCGCCCCTGCACCCTCCTCCCGGCGTTCCGCCCGGCCTCCGGCCCTTCCCCTCTTGCCTCCTCCCTGCGCCGTCGTCCGACCCCCCCGTTGCCCGGCCTTCCCTGCGCAACCCGCCCAGCCGTCCCGACTCCTCCGCCGTCCCGCACACCCGGCCTCCCTTCCCGTTGTCCCGCCTCCGCCGGCCTTCCCTCTCTCCGGCGGCGACACCCCCCACCTCCGGCCTCGCCATTGCTCCGCAAAAAAAAACCCCTACTGTAAGTTGTTTTCATTTTTATTTTTTTTCAATTTTATATAATGTTTATTATTTTTGTTATGTTAATAATATTATAATTACATTATTATTAGTATGTTATTATTATTATTATTATTATTATTATTATGTTAATATTTGTGTTTTTATTATGTTAATATTTATATTATTATTATTATTATGTTAATATTGTTTTATTATTATTGTTATTATTATTACTATCATATTATTAATATTAATATTATTATTATTGTTATTATTATAATTATCATTGCGCTATTATATTTATTAATTGTTCTTGTTAGTATTATGTCATTATAATTATTCTTATTATTTTATTAATATTATTGTTATGATATTTTTGTTACTCTTATTATTATTATATTATTATTATGTCATAATAATAATAATAATTATTATTATTATGACATTATTATTATTACATTTTGGTTATTATTGTTATAGATGTTATTATTATAGTATTATTATTATATTGTTATTATATCATGCCATTATGATTATTATTATGTTATGGTTATTATTATTATTATTACGTTATTATTATTATTATTATTATTATTAGTATGTTGTCATTAATGAGTCTGCTTAACGGCCTATTGTTTTAGAATCGGTTTGACGGCGCGGTACGGTGCGACCATTACGCAACGGGAGTTTTGCGCCGTGTCGTTTCTTTCTGAGCTGTGTCTTGAGGTAGGTCTCCCTATGCACTTGCCTCTAAATTAAGAATTTATTTATTCCTTGTCCTTTTATTAAATTTCAGAAAATTTAAGAAAATAATATTAAGTAGTTTTTATAGTATGGTGATTTGCTGATAATGCAAACTGTTTAATTCTAGCATTTCTTTAAAAGTGTTTTCTTGGTTTCAATTGTGGGATTTTATAGTAATGTCGCTAAATGGTTCTTCCTAAATAATGAAAGACATGTTGAATTGGGTTTTGAAATGTTTTTGGCATGTGTAAATTATTAAATGTACTGTTTATGGAAAATAGTGTTTTCTTATAACTTTGATTAGTGAAAACGTCGTGTGTCCCTTTGAAATTGTTTTTGGAAACCTTATGTGTGGTTCTTGGTTGACGAAAGATGTTTTCCCTTGTTGTGTTATTAAAAAAATGATGTTTTCTAGGTTGTGAAAGTTGGTTATGTTCTTGTTTGAGTGTTTCCAAAAAGGGGTTTTTTGGGAAAAGATTGGGTAATGACATTTATATTTTCAGAAATGTATTTTTGACGTGTGTGAGTTTTGAAATATTGTTTGGGTGTGGAAATGGTGACTTTTGTGTGCGATATCTTGTTTGGCCTGCGATATGAGGAAGAAATATACTATGTGAATGTGAAGCTTGTTTGAGCACACGGGGAAACCCTGGGTATCTAGGTGGGCGGACTAGAACTAGTGCGCTAGTGAGCCGGATGGGTGTCGTCCCTGTTTCACTTAGCTGGATTGACGATTGCAACACTAACTAAACATATGATATCTGAGGGTCGTGGCCTTCTAAGCCACGTGTTCTGAGGGTCGTGGCCTTCTAAGCCACGTTTTCTGAGGGTCGTGGCCTTCTAAGCCACGTTTCACCGAGACACGAGGTTCTAGGGTCCCACGCGAGCTAGATGAATCTTAGGGGTTTTACCCATAGTGCTCTACCATCTCTGGCGTGGTGCTTTCCGTCGGCATACGGGGGACCACTTGGGTGTGAGTGTGTGCGTGTGTGAGTATGTGTGTGTGTGTGTGAGTGTGTGAGTGTGTGTGTGTGCCCATGGTTATTGCTGATAACTTCTGGTTTATTTTTACTTGTACTTGGTTTTCCTTGCCTGTTTACCTTTACATGCACTTGTTTCCCTGCTTGTTTGCCTTCAGTCATATTTCACAGCCTATACTGTTAGACTTTGGGAAAAAATGGTTTTTAAATGAAAATGATTTATGCGCTTTGGGTTAGATTTGAAAATGTAACACTTTTCTCTTCAGAATGAGTTTAAAACTAATGAAATGGAACTAACTTTCGAAAAACATTAAGGGAGATGTCTCGTGTTTGATTTTCAAGTAAAACATTATGAAAAATTACTTTTGTACGTTATAGTTCAAACCTGGATTATGTATATTCTATATTTACTGGCAGTGCATTGGGATTTTGTTGTGAGGCTCACCTACTGAGTACTTTTGTGCTCACGCCTATCTTTTACCACTTCAGTTGCAGGTTTCTTGTGTTCAGGTTTTCCTGGCTTGAGTCGCTCAATGATGGGGCGACGTATGTTTGTAGTTGGGAGGTGACCCACGAGGTCACGTGGAGGTATGTCGTGGTTAGTTTTGTTTATGTCTTTAGTGTTTGCCCGTTTGTTTAGTTTACTTTCGTTCTTTTGATCCTGTTTTTAGTTTGGGCTAAAATCGTTCCCAACGATTGAAACTTTTAATGCCCGGCACTTGTTGCCATCCCGGGGGGATCGGGAATGCCCCTCGGGACTTGCCGCGGACCGGCTCGGGTGACCGGTTCAGGGTCGACCCGGGCTGGTTCGTGACAAAATGGTATCAGAGGTGGTTCTTGTTATTTGGGTTGTCCGGTAGAAGGAGATTAGGACTGTCGGAACTCGAGGGGTAAGTACGGGAAAAGCGTCACGAACTCTTGCTCGCACTAATCTTCGAGTTACCAGGGGTAGTTCGGGAATTGTGTCCTTGTCTTTTCTGGTTTGTCTTGGATTGAGAGATGACAATGGTGGCAAGCCGATGTTACGTCGTGATTTCACATGGAGTAGTGACCCATGTGGAGTCCGAGTACGTGGTTTGAATTCCTCCTAGTGGTCGACGCTGACTTGGGACATGGCCCACTACCATGTCGCCAGGTTGAGTGTGACTACTAGTCCCTCATTTCAGTGATTGATGCAGATTTGGATGTTGTTTTCGTTTTGGTCTGTGTGAGTGCGTAGTTGGAAATGAAAAAAAAAAGTTTTGAAAAATTTGACTGGTTTCTTTTAAAGGACATTAAATGTATAAAATGGGTTTTAAAACTGAAATCTCTTGATTTGGAAATCTGTTGTTTTCTTGGAATTGGATAAGAATGATCTGGGTTGAAACCTCGGTTCCTCTTTATGAACGTTTGCACATGTGTGAGAATGCATGGAAAGTGTGTGTTGATGCACGTATGAATGGAATGTGGATGAAGACATGTGCAACGGTTCATGGGATTACCTGGGTGTGTAATTGAAATAAATGGCTTGACCTTGTTTTCTAAATTGGTTTTAAAGGGGAAATAGTTTTGAAAAGTTTTGGTTTGAAAGTGGATCGGTTTTTGGAAAGTGATCTTGATAAAGGGTGGTTTTGAAATCAAAAATGAAAAGGGAATTTTAAAGAGGAGATTTTGTTTTGGGTTGTGTTGTATTTGTTTGGTCCTTGTGCTGACTGTTTTTGATGAAGGCGCTTTTATTGATGTTGCTTCAGTTTGATGTTGGTTTTGGCTTTGAGTTTTATATATCGCTTAGGAAATGCCGCCCAGAAAGGTCTCTAAGGATTTGGATAAGTCATGCCCAGTTTTTGGTCC
Organism: Viscum album; assembly: GCA_963277665.1. Taxonomy (NCBI): domain Eukaryota; kingdom Viridiplantae; phylum Streptophyta; class Magnoliopsida; order Santalales; family Viscaceae; genus Viscum; species Viscum album. The sequence continues at coordinate 1,074,254,155 of OY728164.1, forward strand.
TTCTCAGACTTTGCCTATTCTCCATGGTGATCAGGGTCCGTTAGAAGTAGTGAAATGGCTCGAGGAAGTGGAACGTCTCTTTAGAATGTGGGGAACTCCCGATAATGTTAAGGTTCGTGCAATTATGGAGTTGTTTGAGGGTCCAGCTCTGGACCAGTGGAAGATGGTTACCCCACTGTCAACGCAAGGTGAAATGACGTGGTATGTCTTTAAAACTGTTTTCATCCAATGGTTTGCACCTGAGGAAGTGAAGCTGGAGAAAAGAGGGAGCTTGTGCATATTCAACAAGGTCGACGGACGGTGAGGGCATATGTTGACCATTTCAAGGAACTGATTCTCTTTTCCCCAGAGGTAGCGTCGCATGAGCTCATGAAGGCCTCTCTTTTCACTGGGGGTCTTCGTCCATAGATCAAGGAGCGAGTCCTCCCTCCTAAAGACCTTTGTTTTGAGAAGCTGGTGGAGGAAGCTTTCTTGGCTGAGTTGGTTTCCAGTGTGCGGGTGGTTAATACTTCAGCGTCCCCTGTCGTTCGTAAGAGTTCCCCCTCTGGTGAGGAAAAGGCGCCAGAGATACCTGTTACTAATGAGTTATTCCCTTTGGTCCCAGCTTCCAGTTCATCGGATTGTTCGATAGTATGCTTTCAGTGTGGTCGTTTCGGGCATCTAAAGTCGTCTTGTTTCAACCCTCCGAAGACGTGTCATTGTTGTGGTTGTCTGGGTCATCTGGAGAAGTTTTGCAGGAAGCGTCGCATGAAGAGGATGCGGTGATGGGAGAATGTCAGTACCTGACTGTGAGGCAGAAGATGCTTCAGCCATCAGAGCCCCAGCCACAAGTCTCGGGGTGAAGCTCGCGCACAGTCAGGAGTCCCCAGGGGTGTGAAGCCTTGGTCCAGGTTTTGTGTTCCGTGTTAGCAGTGGAACAATCAAGATCTTTTAGTACTTGTTTTTCTGCTGTTATGTTTTGACGTTGTTGTATGTTCATTGTTTTACCATGGGGTTATCATGGACCTGTTCTATTATAATCCAAGTAGTCTGGATTATGTGGATGTGTTGTTTCTGAATCGTATGTGTTTCTTAAAAGTGTGTTTGACTCTCCTGTGGGTTGACCTCGTTTTAGTTATGTTGTCGATGTGGTTATGTTTTGTGGACTTCGGTGGATCATGTCTCCAATTTGATATCGGTTAAATGTTTTTCTATAGGTTTTTCCTGGTGTTGAAGGTTGTTGACTATGGTCGAGGATTTAATGTCTTCACGAAGGTGTTGTTTTTCACTCGTGCTATGAGAGTTGGTTTGAACCGGTTGGGAGTTCCCGCGTCGACCCCCTTTTTTTTCTAGGGTCTTCCTTTTAGATGGTCAACTTTCCTGCACTAGTTAAATTCTTGTGGTGGGGAGAACCCCTTCGTGTTCTCCCCTCGATCTCGGACCCCAGTTTTCTCTTGAATCGGTCGGGTGTGACCTGTGCAGAGTAAGGTCATCCCCGAGATTCTCAGTTCTCTCTGGTTCCTTTAGTTCCGTTGGGGCATGGACTTAAATCTTGACCGACTTTTGGCCTGGTGACTTTCTGGGGGCAGAAAGTGTCTGTGGTGGGGAGAATTGTCACACCCCGACCGCGGACGTCCGTAATTTTTCTTCTTTCTTGGTCCCGGTTTAAATTTTTTTCGAAGATAAATTGTGATTGGTGGTTTCGCGCCGATGCATCGCTAGCAGTGATCGTGCATTCGGCCTGGGTGACGATGTGTCCACCCGGCGTCTTAAATATTAAAGTTTTTACATTTTCTTTTTGTTATTATTACTATTTGAGTTGCGTTACTATTATTGTGGTTATTTTCCGTGTATAAGTGTATATACATATATATATGTCTATATATGTGTATATATATACATATGTATATACTTTAATAAGTTATGTTTATATATGTATATGTATATATATATATTGTATCTATGTGTTTATATTTATATATAGGTATATATGTATATATGTGTTTATGTGGGTATATGTGTATATATCTGTTTGTATATGTTTAAATATATGTATATATGTCTATATATATATATATATATGTGCGTACGTGCGCGCGCGCGCACGCGCGCGCACATTTATTTTCAAATGGTTTTAATACTTTAAATTTTTGATTTAAAATAATTATTATTATGAATTTTCTAATTATTACTATTATTATTATTATTTCTATGAGATTTTATTCCATTGATGTTTTATTATTATTATTAAGATTTCTCTATTTATTTAATTATTCTATTGTTGTTATTATTATTGTTATTATTATAAAGTTTTAATATTAATATCATTATCATTAATTTTATTATAAGTTTTGTTATTATTATTAATATTATTATTATTATTATTATTATTATATATATATATATATATTTTATAACCCCCTAACCCTATTTCCGTTTCCCCCTCCCGTAGCCGCCTCCTCTCTCCCTCTCCCCCCTTTCTTCTTCCCCGAGCCGGCCCTCCTGCATCTCCCCAGCGCACCCTTCCTGCATCTCCCCAGCGCACCCTCTCCGGCGCTGCCCTCCCGACTTCCTCCGTGCCCCGAACCCGGCGTCCTGGCCCTGCTCTCGCCCAGCCGCCGCGCCCAGCCGCCCCTCGTCCCGCTTCACCCGCGACTCACCCCTGCTCCCCGTCCTGCGCACCCTGCTCCAGCGTCCGGCGGCCCGAACGCCGCCCTGCTCCGCCCCTGCTCCCTCCGTTGCCAGCCGACCACCGCACCGCCTCCCTGTTCCAGCCCTCCCCGCAGCCTGCGTCCGGCCTCCCCTCCATCCGCCGGCCCGCCGATCTCCATCCCACCGCGCCAAGCCGCCGCGCCCGGCCGCCCTCGCCCCTGCACCCTCCTCCCGGCGTTCCGCCCGGCCTCCGGCCCTTGCCCTCTTGCCTCCTCCCTGCGCCGCCGTCCGACCCCCCCGTTTCCCGGCCTTCCCTGCGCAACCCGCCTAGCCGTCCCGACTCCTCCGCCGTCCCGCACACCCGGCCTCCCTTCCCGTCGTCCCGCCTCCGCCGGCCTTCCCTCTCTCCGGCGGCGACACCCCCCACCTCCGGCCTCGCCATTGCTCCGCAAAAAAAAACCCCCTGCTGTAAGTTGTTTTCATTTTTATTTTTTTTCAATTTTATATAATGTTTATTATTTTTGTTATGTTAATAATATTATAATTACATTATTATTAGAATGTTATTATTATTATTATTATTATTATGTTAATATTTTTGTTTTTATTATGTTAATATTTATATTATTATTATTATTATGTTAATATTGTTTTATTATTATTATTATTATTATTATTACTATCATATTATTAATATTAATATTATTATTATTGTTATTATTATAATTATCATTGCGCTATTATATTTATTAATTGTTCTTGTTAGTATTATGTCATTATAATTATTCTTATTATTTTGTTAATATTATTGTTATGATATTTTTGTTACTCTTATTATTATTATATTATTATTATGTCATAATAATTATTATTATTATTATTATTATGAAATTATTATTATTACATTTTGGTTATTATTGTTATAGATGTCATTATTATAGTATTATTATTCTATTGTTATTATATCATGCCATTATGATTATTATTATGTTATGGTTATTATTATTATTATTATTACGTTATTATTATTATTATTATTATTATTATTAGTATGTTGTCATTAATGAGTCTGCTTAATGGCCTATTGTTTTAGGATCGGTTTGACGGCGCGGTACGGTGCGACCATTACGCAACGGGAGTTTTGCGCCGTGTCGTTTCGTTCCGAGCTGCGTCTTGAGGTAGGTCTCCCTATGCACTTACCTCTAAATTAAGAATTTATTTATTCCTTGTCCTTTTATTAAATTTCAGTAAATTTAAGAAAATAATATTAAGTAGTTTTTATAGTATGGTGATTTGCTGATAATGCAAACTGTTTAATTCTAGCATTTCATTAAAAGTGTTTTCTTGGTTTCAGTTGTGGGATTTTATAGTAATGTCGCTAAATGGTTCTTCCTGAATAATGAAAGACATGTTGAATTGGGTTTTGAAATGTTTTTGGCATGTGTAAATTATTAAATGTACTGTTTATGGAAAATAGTGTTTTCTTGTAACTTTGATTAGTGAAAACGTCGTGTGTCCCTTTGAAATTGTTTTTGGAAACCTTACGTGTGGTTCTTGGTTGACGAAAGATTTTTTCCCTTGTTGTGTTATTAAAAAAATGATGTTTTCTAGGTTGTGAAAGTTGGTTATGTTCTTGTTTGAGTGTTTCCAAAAAGGGGTTTTTTGTGAAAAGATTGGGTAATGACATTTATATTTTCAGAAAGGTATTTTTGACGTGTGTGAGTTTTGAAATATTGTTTGGGTGTGGAAATGGTGACTTTTGTGTGCGATATCTTGTTTGGCCTGCGATATGAGGAAGAAATATACTATGTGAATGTGAAGCTTGTTTGAGCACACGGGGAAACCCTGGGTATCTAGGTGGGTGGACTAGAACTAGTGCGCTAGTGAGCCGGATGGGTGTCGTCCCTGTTTCACTTAGCTGGATTGACGATTGCAACACTAACTAAACATATGATATCTGAGGGTCGTGGCCTTCTAAGCCACGTGTTCTGAGGGTCGTGGCCTTCTAAGCCACGTTTTCTGAGGGTCGTGGCCTTCTAAGCCACGTTTCACCGAGACACGAGGTTCTAGGGTCCCACGCGAGCTAGATGAACCTTAGGGGTTTTACCCATAGTGCTCTACCATCTCTGGCGTGGTGCTTTCCGTCGGCATACGGGGGACCACTTGGGTGTGAGTGTGTGCGTGTGTGAGTATGTGTGTGTGTGTGTGAGTGTGTGAGTGTGTGTGTGTGCCCATGGTTATTGCTGATAACTTTTGGTTTATTTTTACTTGTACTTGGTTTTCCTTGCCTGTTTACCTTTACATGCACTTGTTTCCCTGCTTGTTTGCCTTCAGTCATATTTCACAGCCTATACTGTTAGACTTTGGGAAAAAATGGTTTTTAAATGAAAATGATTTATGCGCTTTGGGTTAGATTTGAAAATGTAACACTTTGCTCTTCAGAATGAGTTTAAAACTAATGAAATGGAACTAACTTTCGAAAAAGAATAAGGGAGATGTCTCGTGTTTTATTTTCAAGTAAAACATTATGAAAAATTACTTTTGTACGTTATAGTTCAAACCTGGATTATGTATATTCTATATTTACTGGCAGTGCATTGGGATTTTGTTGTGAGTCTCACCTACTGAGTACTTTTGTGCTCACGCCTATCTTTTACCACTTCAGTTGCAGGTTCCTTGTGTTCAGGTTTTCCTGGCTTGAGTCGCTCAGTGATGGGGCGACGTTGGTTTGTAGTTGGGAGGTGACCCGCGAGGTCACGTGGAGGTATGTCGTGGTTAGTTTTGTTTATGTCTTTAGTGTTTGCCCGTTTGTTTAGTTTACTTTCGTTCTTTTGATCATGTTTTTAGTTTGGGCTAAAATCATTCCCAACGATTGAAACTTTTAATGCCCGGCACTTGTTGCTATCCCGGGGGGATCGGGAACGCCCCTCGGGACTTGCCGCAGACCGGCTCGGGTGACCGGTTCAGGGTCGACCCGGGCTGGTTCGTGACATTCCCTATTCAAGGATTAATAACGCCCATGCATAGGCTCAGAAACAAATTCAATTTTCTCCTAGTGTCATTTATAATACCAAAATAGTAATACAAAAGGGAAATAAGGAAATAATACTACTTTGAAATGTCTCGAATGAAGATCCACTAAACCTGTGGCCCGAGCTGATAGGTCACATGGCCTCAAGTGTACCTTCCTTTACACTAGAGGCTTAAAAATAGTACCAAGGGTACAAGATGGTACAATGGGGAGACTATACTCTCATCTCAGAGTGGAACATCACATATAATAAATAAATAGGAAACATTGGAAGAAAATATAAATAGATGGTATAATGGAAAAAATACAATAATAATAATAATGTATGGATGTGTAAATTACTATGAAAGTTAATAATAACATAAATCCTATATGTTGTGTCATATTCAATGATTTTATGGAAATATGTTATATAAAAGGGAGTAAATAGGGTACATGAATATACAAAATTCTATACAAAAATAAAAAATTCCAAAAGACTCATCCACTAACATCATGATCATATGCACAGTCCCCTTCTCCCATGTTATTTTCTATATGATTAATTAATCAAACATCAATAGCAGGGATATTTCCCTTATCCACACATGTGGATATGTAATATACTTGAGTACTAATGATGGACCTAGTAGGAAGTGAGATAAACTCAGTAGTCTCCACCAATGGTGTCTAGAAATAATACATCTATTGTACATAATAATGTAGTAAGTAGATGTAACAGAATGATATGTAATGCTGGAAATAGATAAATAATAGGAAGCTCAGGTTCCTATACGACACCTTGAAAACATCACAAACATTTTTATATGATAGAATGAGTCTGATCAGAGTACTATATACATTTCAAATAATATATATATATATAGTGTTATATAATATATACATGTATATTCACTATGTACGTGATGACATATATATCCATATACTTGGATACAATTGCTACCTATACTTGTGGAATAGCTAATTTTTCTATAATAATACAAATAATCTATATGATCCAACAAACGGTAAATGACATGAATATCATAGTGAATGTGAGATGTCTTTCTCAGTACTCAAGATAGTTGTGGTGAGGTTTTATACCCAAAAATTAGTAGATACGAACATAGATTATTATTCCCATCACATAGAATAATGGATAATGTTTGGAGATGTTATGATCAACACCTAATGAAAGGGTGAGTAAAATTATATTCTCAACAAGTACCTTAACAATAATTCCACATCCAATATCAATGGATTAATCATAATAATACTATTAACTTGAGGAGTCACCTATTACCATTATAATCATTATGCCTTAATATATCAAAGTATGTCACATTCCATTTAATCTACATAATAAATCATGCACCCGTTGGTGAAGCCCACCACCAATTTACATTTAGTTTAAACAATCCATTTAAATAATCATGGAATTTAAATTCATAGTCATCTGTTAGAATCAATCCATTTATTTAGTTATTGTAATTAAAATCAAGGTTAAGCAGAACACCTAGAATGTGTTACGGTCCATTAAACAATTATATATAGGAGGTAAGTTCCATTCAGGACACTAGAAGGGGTGGATGTAGTTCATGTCAACATCCTCTAGCCACTTAGTAAAGGTACATTTGATCACAAAAACCTTTTATATTTTTCATGAAAGGAGTAACACATTTTTTGGAAAAGTGCAACAATGCCCGGTTTGAAGCAAAATATAAGAGATTTGAAAACAACACAACAATGAAGGAAAACAACTAGAACACATATCATACGGCTCTATATGAATCCCCATTTAATATTGGTACCACAATTCATGTTGAATTGATGAAAAATGAATAATGGTACAACACCCTGAATAGGTCTAATAAGATAACATCGAAACAACACAATATATATGAATAAAATATTACATATGATGCATGATGATTAAGGAGATTACCAACAAAAATTCAACATGACTAATGACATTTGAATCAAATTTAGAATGATATAATGATATAAAATAATGGATATGGGGATGGAAGAACGATTTTAGGGGTGAATATGGGAGAGTTCTATCTGCTGGAATAGAAATAAGTTACTTGTGAGGTTTTAGAATTAATTTGGGAAAACATGCTTTTCCCAAAGAAAATATAGGTCACTTGGTTTGGCCACACAGTTGGACAAACTATGGGACAACCATGCTTCCTCCAATGTCTAAGGAGTTACCCCACAAAGGATAGGCATATAGTGTACCAAACCTTGCACAAGTCATATGAATCACAATATAAAAAATGCTTGAAATTTATACACGATCATGAACCGCGACATATATAGTTGAAGAAAATTTTGTGACTCCCCGCCGACTCTAAAATTCCCCAAAAATTTATGGGAAATATTTAAGGATAGGAATCATAGTTTTGTTTAACCATTTAGCCCCATAATTTATTATAAAAAAATTATTTGCTTCAAACATGACTCAAACACCCATGTGACCTATGTGACTCTAGTAATTAATATTATAAGGTCTAAACTCAGGAATTTATGTCAAAAAATTGAGTCGAACCTTTTAGAAAAAAAAAATATTTCCACAGTTCACTTTTTAGTAATCAATGACCTCAATCACTCTCTATAATTATGTATGATTTTATTCTGTTTCTATATCTTTACATTCATTTAGTTTTCTCATACATAAAAACCTATTATTGGTTTATTCCAGATGATTATTATACTCCCTTAACCCTATTATTAAGATGATATATTATTAAAACATTTTGTGATATAGGTTTTCCAGAAATGAATTTTCATATTCAAACCCTTGATTAATGAGATCATGTTTAAATTGTGAAGATGAAATTTGATTAAAGTGGTAATAGTGTAACACCCCAAAATTCTAAAAAAAATTATTCAATAGCCTATATTAGTCGCAACACCAATCCTAGAAGAAAATATGACACCCCAAGAGATTATGGGTTATTATTTCTAAATAAAATCAATCTCTTCAACATTTTGTATTACATGAAGCTGTGATTTTATCATTGGTTACACCCTAAACTGAGTTTTTCTTTCATTTCATCCAATACCTACTTTAAACAATATTTGAAATATTATTAATATATTATTATTTAATTTGATAGTTATCATGTAAAAATTATAACGGTGGGTATTCATATAAATAAATAAATTATGAAAAAATATGTTTTACACATATTCATTATTTTTTTATTTATTAGAAATAAAATGGTAATAATCTTATGAAATAGATATGTTTTATGAAATACAATGTTTTTAAAAAAGCTGGTTTAGTTGTTATTTATAAAAATAATTTAAAAATAATTTGTTTGAATCGTAGAAAATTTTATTTACAATATAATACTTAGTTTTGAATTCATTATTTCAATACAACCAAAGAGTAAAAGTATGTTAGTATTTGGAAAAGTTTTATTTTTTGATTAATAGTAAAAAATACTGAATATTAATTCAAAGCAGCCATTTTTCCTAAATAACTAAAAATATTAATTTACATTTTTAATTGGTTTAAACTAAAATTATTTCAATTATATATCATTTAATTAAATTTAGGTAAATATACTTATTTTCTAACTGAAATTTGATATAAAAATTTTGTAAACTTTTGAACATTTTCTATTTAAAATTGAGTTTTCTCATCTTGTTTTCAAGAAATATTTTAAATAATAATATTCTCCTTCAATGAAATGAAATTGGACAATTGGATTACTTTTTAAATAACCATAATTTAATATTTATAATATATTCAAAATATGTGTTTATGAAAATGAATTGATAAAAAATTAAACATTAATTGACATAGTTAAGGTAAATGAGGATTTACCAATGGGATAACCAAAAATATTTAGGATTAAAGGTATCTAAAACCATCTAAAAAATAAATTTACCAGACATATGTCACCATTATCTATTCCACATTATATAATTTACCATTTGGAGGATTGTGTCTTGACAAAAACACATGTATGATTGAACATTTTAAATAAATTACAAGTGTGACACTCACCACACTTATAAATGGCCACCTACCCACTTCATTTCATCACACCTAAAACCTATTTTAATAAGAAAAAACTGATCCAAATAACATACCAATTTCTATATTCTAATAATATAATACAATATTTGGACAGAAAGCCAACCTAGGATGGCTTTGGTGCAATATTAAGGGGGATACCTGAAGAAGATGTAATGTTCATCAATAAGAATGTTTATTTCATTTCATTATCCACCTCATAAAATTCATATGAAACAATATGATATTAAATTCTTAGTATCTTAAATATATAGGAATTTTATTATAAAATGGTAATGACCTAAAAACTTATCCACTACCATGAAATTGGTTAGGAAATCTTTATTCGTGTATATGAAACACTACGGACTTACGAACCAACACCATTCATTCTTCCATTTCCACATTTCATGGTAGTGTATTATTATGGATATAAATTATATAATTTTTATTTATAACATACTTATACATCGGGTCACATTATATAATACATAACTTTTTTACCTTCCATTCTGTTGGATATAATATAACATCGCTCGTGTTGTGGAAGAATATAGCCTCGCAATTTAATTTTATTCATATTTGATTAACACTTCACAAGGAAGGTGATGTGGATAAATATAATGATTTTATGTTATATAAATAAAATAATTAATATATTAATAATATATTTATATTTTTTTGAGGATATTATATCATTTTCATTCTTACCTTTACACTCACTTAAAGATGACAACATTGTTCATGTATGTGTGGACTGCCACCTTCACGAAGCAATGTGACTCACATTTCATCTCCACACTACATGGATGATATACATAACTATATAATTTAGTTTATATTAAATTATTATCATTATAAAAATATTATATATTACATTCACTCTTATTGTAATTCTGATTGGAAAATGGAAACATTACTCTTGCATATGTACGACCTATCGTATCGATGATTATGACACACTTCATTTATCATAACCATATATCCTTTTTTTAAAGTAAATTTGATTTAAAAATTGGATTATTTTTTAATTATTATTATTATAGAGGTGATTAAATATGTAATATTTTCACATACTAGATCATTAATGACAAAATAGGCATAATAAAACAAGACAATTAACACCTAAACTAATGAAAATAATGAAATATTATTCCTGAATGGATGATAATATGATATCAAAGGATAACACATGATATTAGGAATTTTAATATGGATCTGTTGAAAGTAAATAATTTTTTTATATCCACTATAAAAGAGGTTAATTAATGTACTATCCAATGTAATTGTGTGGTAAGGTATTTCGTCACAATTTATTTTCCATTTTTTAAAGATGATGATTATTTGAACTAAGTGTCCAATGCACAAAATTTATTAAAAGAAATTTTACAAGAGTTGAAATTGTGGGATCATATTACAATCTTTCACATGGAAAGGAATAAGACCAGTAGGAAGGTATTTTCACCAAGTCATGTCTTGATTATCTCCAAATATGGCCAAGACATTAGCAAACATGTTTTCTTCTCTGATAGACTTTTGTGATGATTTCATTCAGATCAGTGAAAAAATGGTTGAATTCTAGCCAATGGGTAGTAATCATCAAAGATAGGTGAGTTAAACCATTACAAATAGTTTGTACGATTATCATCGAGTCACTTTCGATTCAAACAATGTTCCAACCAAATACCATGGAAAATTTTATAGCAAATTGAACCCAACATCTTTGCTTTAAGGGAGGTGGAAGTGCCACAATGACCCCTGAAGAATCCTAGAATTTGGCTGAGGTGGCTCATGAAGATAGCACCAGACCCTACGAGCCCCAAATTGCCTTGGGAGGCATAATTAATGTTGATTTTGATCCATCCATGGAGAGGGGCTTCCCAGAATACCTTACGAGTGTGATGTGGTAGATAGAAGTTTTCATTGATCTGTAGACATTTTTGGATTCCAATGTCATGCACAGATTTGTGGAAATGACGTTTTTTTAATGAAGCAGTTTCCTTTATGGAAATGGGGATTCAGGTATGACCTGAATTAATATTGACTGATTTGTTTCTATGAATAATAGCATTTCGATCATACCAGATCACTTGGTGGCGTTCAGAAACTACAACAAGGAAGAGATTCCTGATTTTCTAAGAGCCCTCCATATCTAAACATTTATTATGTTGTGTTTTGACAAATCCAAGTATCAACCACTTGCTATCAATGATGTCAAAAATATAGTTCCAAAGAGCAGAAGTAGTAGCATAAGAAAGGAAGAGTTGGTTAATATCTTCTATGTGTTGGTTACAAATTTTACATTTAGAGCAAAGATGAATTCCAAACGATTGAACAAAAACCTCAGTGGGAATTTTGTTGTCATCAAGTCTCCATTTGATACTAAATCATGAGGTCTTTATCCAAGGTTTGTTGAAGTGTTTAATATAGTTTAATTCATTATTGTTGTTTTAGTATTTATGATTGTAGAAGTGAAATGAGGTAAGAATACCATTCTGAACAGTCTCCCATATTATGAAATCCTAATTGTATGAAAAAGGATATTTTTCAATGAGATTCAAAATAGGTGCAGGAAGGTGATCATGTTGAGAATTTAAAGTGACTTTGATAGAGGTATTGTTGTTTTAATGTGTTTTATCAGAAGTAATCACATAGATTAAAGGTGTGCCAGTCTAGTTTCCTAGCTATAATTTCATAAAGGATTCTCTGGAAACCATCCATCTGAAATTATTCATAGTGTTTGTGAAGGAGAGCATGAGGACAAGTCAAATGGAAGAATTAATGGAGCCCAAGTTGACAGTCTTAAGTGTTTCTAAGAATCTGTTCTTTAAAATGGTTATAGAATCCAATGTATTGTGAAAAAGGTTCCATGAGAGCTAAGCTTGATGAGCTTCATTAAGGGACTTTATATTTTTATACAAATGCCACCATTTTCAATGGGTTTGCAACAAATGGTCCAAGGGACCATCACAAGCTTTATTTCTATAATACTATTGGTCCAAATGATGTTATTAACAGTTGTGTTCATTTTTTTGATAAGACCAATAGGCCATTTATAGACTATCATGGAGTAGAACATTTTGGAGACAATATTGGATTTAACAAGGCATGTCCTACCAGCCGTAGAGAGAGACTTACCCTTCCCGGAAGAAAGATGGCTGAGAACATGATCAAAAATAGTTACAATGTGGAAAGACTTGGGTGTACCATAAAATATGGGGACACAAAGGTAAGTGAAAGGGAGAGAGCATTCCTTCAGCCCCAAATCAATGATGATGTTACATTTTTCTGGAGATGGGGAAGTTCTTCTCAAAGAAGATGTAGGATTTGTTCCAACTTATGTTTTCACCAGAAAGAACATCATAGTGTGCTAAATCATTCTTGAGTTTAAGAATGATTCATTTTTCACCTTGGAGGAAAAGGATGATGTCATCGACATAAAGGAGGTGAGTGGGCGCAATTACATTTCTGGATACATGAATGGGTTTCAATTTATATTAGACCATCAACTGATTGATCAGACGACTGAGGTTGTCTTCTGCTATTGAGAAGATAATGGCAGAGAGAGGGTAACCTTTTCTCACACCATTGGTGAATTTAAAGTATCCTTTGGGAGCACCATTGATCAAGATAGAGATAGTGGCCATGTTGAAGAGAGTTTTGATAGCAGTGATAAAGGAGGCACTAAAACCAAAACATTGAAGGACTTTAATGATAAATCTCCAATCCATTATGTAAAATTCCTTTCGGATGCCATGTTTAATAGCTATGTTGCCTTCTCTACTTGGTTTATTAATGTTTTTGATACACTCAGAGGCAAGACAGAAAAAATCATGAATGGATCATGACTTTATAAATCCAAATTGATTCCAAGATAAAAATTTGTTTTTAATAGTTGAGAGAAAATAAGCAATGATATTGATGATGTTTTTGTAAATACTATTAATAAGATCAATGGGTCTAAAAAGGTGATTTTTAAAGTCATTATCAACTTTATGGATCAAGGTGAGGAACTAAGAATTGAGAGCATAGGGTAGAAACCCATTAGTGAAAAAGGATTTAAATAGATTAAAAACATCAATATGAACGACATCCCAATAGTGTTGGAAGAATCTTTTGTTAAAACTATCTAGACCAGAAGCACTATTAGGATTCAGTCTAAAGACAGTGTATTTGATTTCGTGATCCAGTGGTGGGTTAAGAAAGAAATAATTGTTTGCATTAGTGGTCACTAAAGGAATGACCTTAAGGAGGAGTTCTTTGTAATTATCGGGTCCATTAAAAAGGGTTTCATAGTAGGAGACTATATAATTAGAAATGTCATCTGCTTTATCAATAATCATATCCCCATTCTTTAGAAAGGTGAGAGGTCTACAAGCCTTCCTTATTCATTGTAGAGAGTTGAAGAACATGGTGTTTCTATCACCAACAGTTAACCATTTGACATTATAAGATTTCTTTCTCATATTATCCTTAAAAGTGTGAAAGGAGTTGAATTTGACTGCAATGTTAATTTCTGCACAGGATCAGTGTGAAGATTAGAGTTGGTGTTTTTTTTCACTTCATTGACATCTTTCTCAAGTAGAGTAATGTCATTGTTTATTTGTTTTGCCTTGGAGTTGCAACATGATTTGAGTATCTGTTTGAGGTGTTTTAGTTTGAGGTTGCAATCAAAGACCCATTGCTACGTGACATTGAGGACCATATGTTTTGGATAACATAATTACATTCATCATCAGAGAACCACACATTGTTGAAACACAAATTTTATTGATGTTTCATGTGTTTGGAGGAAATTTTTACTAGGATAAGATGATGATAAGAGTTAAATCTATGAAGAATGATGATGGAGATAATGTCCCATTGGTATAAATCATGGACATTCGTAAAGGATTTTTCCAATTTGTTGGAAACGACTTTGTTTTAATATCTTATATAATATGTGTGTTTTGAAACAGTGAGGTTAATATTAATACATTTTTTTTTCTTCAATCAAACTTTTGAATTCTCTCATAGAAATATATGTGTGAGATGGGCCAATTTTTTCAATAGAGCTGAGAATATCATTAAATTCTCCCATGGGAAACCAAGGGGCATTGGTGTTCAAGCCTAAATAATACAGGTCATTACAAAGAGTTCTTATTTCTTGATATCTATTCATAGAATTAAAAGGATTAGAAAGTGGGATTATGATCAATAGTAAGGGTGAAAGTGAGAACCTGATCAGAGATATTAAAAACACTAAGACATTGTAAAGAAAAGTGTGAAAAAATCCATAAAGAATCATCATTGAGACTATTATTGATTGCACCAGAAAAAACATAATTGTGTTTCCATAAGTGATAATATTTAGAGGGGAAACCTATTTTAGGATCAGCAATAGAAAAAAGGATAAGGTGATGCGTGGTAATCTTTCTTTTCAAAACATTGAGGGTGTTAGAGTTGGCGAAACCCTGAAAATTTCAAAAAAATGATCTTCATTTAAATTGGTTCTGGGGTTAGAACGCCCTTTTTTATGATTTCCTTTTTTCTAGTAGACCTTATAACCATAGTTTTAGTGGTCATTTAGTGTAAATTTTTAGTGATTAAATTGTTATTATTTGTATAGTCTTTTAATTGAGTAGTCAAAGTGGATTTTGTAGAATCCTTTAAACCTGGAGATATTGTATCCACTATGGATTGCAACATGGTAGTATGCTTTTTTTCCAGGGAGTCCTTAGTCTCCTGCCTATCCGTCGATAGAATGGCAGGTGGGATATCATGAGTAGTAGGTTCAATTTTTTTGTTAGCATGTGGGGTGGGCTCAGCATTTTGTGACGCGAGTTGAACAACCCTATTAATGGGGGTAGTGTGAGCCACAATAGAGGGAGCTGGTATATGGTCATGTGATATGGTCTCAGGATTCATTTAAATTGTGGTGTAACATGTAGCTAAAAATGGTCTACTATTAATAGAAGAGGCATTTCTTTTTGGAGTAATAAAGACCGAGTTAGTAGTGGTCTGGTTTAGTGAGTTCAATGAGAAATAATTATTTGAGAAAAAATCATTGTAAGATTATTTTTGATCATAACGCATTTTTTCAGTCAGCAAGGAATAGTCCATAGATGCATAAAAAGGAGGAGAATATGTACCTAGGACAGAAGGATCCAAAGTAGATTGTTGTTTGACAGTTTTCTGAGGGAGACTTTGCTTCTGATTCGAGGGAACATTGTAAACCTGCATAAGCATGGGTACTAGAACCGAAGCTGAATTATCATGTAAATAAAATGTTGAGATCTTATTCATCCCTTCTCTAGATTATAGGTATAGGGAGGCATTCTATAATACCAGGGGGTTTCGTATATGCCCTTTTGAGTACCTAAGTTAGAAGTAACAGTAATCTTGGTCTGCTCGGTGCCTAAGTCTGGAGTGTTAGCCACAGCTTGAATTTCGTTAGTTCAAACATCATTGTTTTGAGTGGAAGTACCGGTGATACAAGATAGTTTCATAAGATCATTAATAGGAAAATTCCCTATATCCATGATTGGATGTTGGAGATTAAGACTTTCTAGTTCATGTTGATAGCTAGTAACATTTTTCTTGCTCAGTCGATACTCCATTAGTGTTAAGGACAAAAATTTTAATTTCTATTGAGATGTTTTGATCATCAATAGAATTTTATTCTTCTTCCACTTCATTAGCCTAGTTAGTTCCTGAACTATCTCACATATGTGTTCACATGTGTGTTTTTTTACCCAAACATCAGATTTATTTTTGGTTGTTTCAGGTATGTCTATCAAGGGGGATATAATTTTTCTATATCTCTTTATTTCCTTCAAATAAATCTCATATGGTTGGATTAGTAGATTCCTAATAACCCTACAGTTGAATATGGTGTTCCCTGTGATTTTATAGAGATCACAAAATGGGGGTTTTCACTCATATTCCACTCTAATGTTAGTTTTGAATTCATTGGAATTTAAGTTAATTCAAAAGAGATGTTTTGACTAAAGGTTTATTTGAACCATTACTCTGGAAAAGAGACACAAGTCAGCATGTAAGGTCTTGTGATCAATTTTAAGAGGAGTTTCTATGAACGAGACAATAGCATTCAGTATTTTTGGGTGCCAAAAAACTATTTATGTACATGAAATTTGATACATACTAGTGCCAAAGTGTTTCTGTGTGTGTATGGGTTGAATGTGGAGTACCACCCTAAAATTTTAAATAGACTCAGCTTGAGGATGAGATTACGAGTCTTACAAGAGCCTTCAAAATCATATTGTGATCCTAACTATATTTGAAAATAACCTTTTCTAATGGGTATTATTTTACAATTTGTAGTATTCCAGCTATGTACAATACATCAGTGATGTTCAGTATGGGACTAATGGTGGTTAGCTTTGTGGTAAGAGATACGACCCATCACCGTGAATTTTCATAGTTGTGCACGTTGTTGAAGGTAACTTGGGTCCGCTTTGATCGGGTAACCACCATAATTCAGTCACATTACTAGGGGAGTCTTCATCATGAAAACATTTCCTTGGTCAATTCATTTCAAAGCATCCAGGAATGAAATCCCTTGGGCTCGACCGGTGGAAGGATTGTTACGAGAGACATCATCAGGTGTGTTCACGTTTATTGTAACCACAAAATGATTATTCATAGGGGGAAGCAGTATCATCTGCAGTATCGTGAAATGATGAGAATCAAATCTCCCAGGTCCGACAAATATCACCATGGGATTAAGAGCATAGTGAGACAGTGAAAAAAACCTAAACAATCTAAGGGTCTAGAGAGAGGTGGTCTACCATCTCTCTAAAATACAGTATATTTAAAATCCATTGAAATATATTTTTTATTATGAACCAATTAAAAATAACATGGTTTATATAATACCCATTTGACAAGAAAAATTCATAATCCATTAATAAATCATGGTATTTTATATTTCCTTTTGTATCATTTCAGTGAGGGGGATTTGACATGAAAATTTTCAAGTGGAAAACGTTATTATACAATCTCAATTTTTCGATTATTAATTTTGTATTGAGAAAATCACTATCTTGTAACAACTCTTCATTGGTCATTTAATTTCTATATAATATAAATATTATTTTATAATGAATATGAGTATTTCTTTAAATTTATACCATTTTTATATAATGTGTTCACTATTAAAGTTATTGATTAACCAGAGAAATATTGATATGTCCATATCCTTTATTCACCACAGATATTTAATCATAAAGAAAAATTTTCATTAAATAAATTTATTATTCGATAAATGGGAATTTATTTAGACTTTAAAACAAGTTTAGGGACTTGTCATAGATAGTGAATTGATGCAGCGGTATGTCTCATGAGACAAAATATATACGGTATTGGATGAGGCCTTGACCATTTATATTAATGTATTGGCATGAGGCCATAACAATATTAGATGTCTTGGAATGAATTATCAATTTTGTTAGATGTATTGGTATGGGGCATCATGGTATGTTTTAGATGTCTATCATTATTCATTCTATCTTTATGATTTAAATTTTTTATATTCTATGTGATTATTCAATTTGTTATATTATACGAAGTTAATCTTAATGATCATCTGATTATTCATATGAAAATATTTTATTATCATTTATTACTTCCATATTAAGATCAATTTAGGGATTAAATATATATTTTTTAGTTATTTACCTTTTAATATTTATTATTTATTTGTTATTCATTGCTTAAACTGTCAGGTTGCAATTTTGGTGAATCTCGTCTAACCGCTTTCTTATGTTTTAGATTCCTAGGATACCAGTAAGTACTTTATGATTGATATATATGGATATTATAAGGGGAATAGTGGAGTTACCAATAAAATACTTTTTTGTGTTATATTTTCTCAAATATAAGTGGGATAAAATAATATATCTAGTTTTCCATGACTACTAATCTATTCATTCTTTCATGATGTAATTCCTTGTATCTCATAACAATGTAGTAAGGAAGACATGCGTTTTAGGATTCTACAATATAGGTTCTTAAATGGAAGAAGTTATTATTATATTGAATTTTAACTTCTAGGAATATAATAGTATATTGATCATTTTACTACGATACGATATGATGTAATATGAATAGGGGTACTGATTTCAAACCGACCCCTCTAAGGAGGCTAGTGAGGAAGTACAAGACACCTTTTGGAGACTCTTAGATGATACATATTGGATCAATGTGCCATATTATCATTTATGACTAGTGATCTCAAAATTATTCACAATGATATCAATGCATTGACCACGATGTCTTCTCTAGGTGATCAATTTATGGACAATAAAAGAAAATCGTGGTATAAAACCAACCATTCACTCGGTTCATGAAATATATAAAATGTATTTCCATATTGAAGTCAAATATTTATGATTATTGGCTTCATGGAGTGTTTGATAACTATTGGATTAATAAATCCAATGGAATTGTTAACATACACTGTACTTATGGCACGTCATAATAGATTCATATATTTTATTCTGAAATATAATAAGAATAATATAGGGAAGGCTATCCTAGATCTCTTGAATCTTATTATCGATGTGGATAATGTCTTGAATCATGAAAAATAGTCAATTTCTTATGAATAAGAGGAAAATTAAAGAATAAAATGTCTAGTAAATACACTATATCTAAGTCTCATTAACACCTCCATTTCTTAAGAAGAAAGTCCTTGAGAAAAGCTAAATGACATGATGAAGTCTGCATTAATTTTTGAATGAATGATCACCATATGAAGAACTATGCCTCAGTAAGAAATCATGGGGAATCCTTTGGTATGTTCATTATTGAGAATAATATTTACATTTCGACTAGTATGGTATTATATATGAATTATTGTTCTTATATTTATATCCTAATATGGGAACCATTTATAATTTATAAAATTAAAAAAGGTGAGATGTATCTTTAATATTCCAATGGAAAAAAGGCTTGATACACTTTCTATTGGAGACTACCCTATTATATTTCTTACTATATTGGTTATAATTTTTGGGAATTTTTTTTAAATTTATAGTGTTAAAAAAATATCATTTACGTGTCCAGTTTAGACATGTATTGTTTTATTTTAATTTGAATAAATTAAATTTTCATCATTTTTTAAGATAAAATATGTTTTGGGATGTCAAATTTTAATATTGATGTTTACATACTAGAATATGACCCTCGTGTATTTTAAATAAACAACTAAACATTTGGTCATGAAACATATCACATCTTATAATTCCATCACCAACTTATTTATATAAAATATAATCATTTGAAAAATTATATCTACAATGGTATTTAAATATTTTTTGAGATAAATCCCTAGGATTATTTAATTTTTTACCATAAAAAATGAAAAAGACTCCATTTATAAAAAATGAAAAATGATATACATTGCTTCTAGGATTAGTTTATATAGATGTGGGTGGGACTTTTATAGTATAATTTAAAGGTGCATTCACTAATTTTATATAATTTATTGATTATTTCAGTGGATATGAAAATTTAAATAATGAGGTATAAGTCTGATTCCATTGAAATATTTACGTAATATAAGAATGATGTTGATAATTCTCTTGGAATATTGATAAAGGAATTTTATTTGTGCCAAGGTAGGGAATATCCTAACCAAAAGTTCATTTATTTTGAAAAAGATGGTTGGATACTATATCAACTCAACATATTTATACACCATAGTGGAATTGTTTTTTTGAAAATAAAAACTGCACATTGTTAGACATGGTGAGATTAAAGATGAGTCATGAATGTATTATGTTACACATAATAAGATATTCATTACATTCAATAGTGCACACCCTAAAACGTCTTTGAACTAATGAAGAAATATGAGCCCCATATGAGTTATGTGATGTAATGAAATATATCATGTTACATTTATATGTGGAGAAGAGAGGTATTTTTTAAAGATAATTATCAAATAAATAATGAATCTTAAGAAATTATGTTTATCATTATAGGATATCCTAATGAAAAATGATAATATTATCTATATGAGCCCATATATAAATATATAAACAATAATATAAAAACTATGTTAATAGAATGGGATCACACCATAAATGGAGAGAGTGGTAGAAATATTTCCTTTAATGAAGTTGAGACACAAGATACGCAGGGGACTCATTAAAAATATATCCATAAAATGGAATAGAATAAATTTTTATAGAGAGACAATGACTTCATGGATTAAATAGAGAGGTAATAGAACTAGTTATATATTTTTGGCTATTCCCTAATAAGGGTAACAAATTTTTTATGGAAAGTAATTAATATATACTATAATTACTATATATCCAAGAAGATAAACATTAGAAATAATAAATTAATTTTAAAAGGTTTCCTTGTACTATGATTATGTATAGGTTTTTGATATATCCTCCAGTTTATGTAAATCATATTGAGTGAAAATGGGTATTCATGAATAAAATTAACATGGATTGTAGAGACATTGCCTATAAATATATACAGGTTTCAAAAGGATTTATGATATTATATGTCATAGTCTATAGAGAATCCTTATCACTAGTCCCTTTTATAAAATCCATGATAATTCTACATTTAAAAGATGATTAACCTGATTGTGTGATTGGTATAATTGATCATTTAACCAAATTCCATAAAGGAAACGTTTTAAATGATGTCAACATGAAATAGACAGTAGGGTCTCTAACACTAATTTAATCCCACAATGTGTTCAAGTTACAAAGTCCATTTATATGTGGAAGAAAACATCAGGATCATGGAACATTTATTTTGATGAATATATAAGAGATTTTTTTCCATTAATAATGAATTTCTGAATTGTGCGTACAATATGTTTAGTAGGAGTTTAGTATCTTTCCTTGTAGTATATTTTTATGATATATTAGTAATTCAATTCAGTATAAATTTATTAAAATTATGTATGAAATGTTTAAATAAATGGCTATCTTTGAAATACATACCTAATGAATCCAATATCATAGTGGCCAAGATCCATAAATATAGATCTAAGTAGATTCTTAGAGTATGTCACGAAAAATACATTGATAATGTATTTATGCAATTCAATATGGAATAATCCTATAGTTGATATTTTTTCCAATGACTCATGGTATAAATATCTCGAAGAAAACATTTTCTCACAATTTTAGAGGGGGAGAGAGTATGAAGAATCCCTTACACTTCCATGATAGGATCATCCATATATTTCATGATATATACTTTAATTAATGTTTCATACACATTGAGAATTGAGGTAAAACATCAATCCAACCCTTGAGATCCACATTAGCTAGCTCTAAAGAAAATCTAGAATTAGATATGGAAAATAGGGGATATATCATTATTTTATAGAGTACGTGATGATCTAGTTGTGATAGGATAAAAAAATGACTTTGGAAACATATTAAGGAAGTGAAGATATGAAATTTAATCCAAGGTATTGTTGTTGTACCATTTAGTAATGATTGAATCACTTTTTATTATGATAATATTGCATAAATAGTACAAGGAATGGATACTAGTTAACATTAAAATATAAATCCTATAATTAAAAATTGTTATATATTGAGGTATTTTTCTAAAAGGTTTGAAGTCACATTAATTAGAATATCCTCCAAATAAAATATGGTAAACTAAATGACTGAATCTTTACCTCATTATAAGAATATATATCATGTGAGTTTTAATGGACTAAATGTTATTAGTCATTGAATACAGGATTAGTGAGTGTCTATTGGAGATGGTTCCATATTTCTAATTGACAAGTAACTTTAGATTAATATGATATTATTAAATATTTTAAAATTTAATCGTTGTTTTAATGTGTAACATTAATTTGATAATGTTGTTATAGTGTCTGTTACATTCTACTACTATACTTTTTCCCCAATATAATAAGAACCTTAAATTTGTATTAAATGATTGATGAATATAATTTAAATATTATGGATGAAAACTATTTTATGGGACATAATTGGATTTTACTATCTAGTTCTAGAGGATTATAAGGCATTGAAACTTCTTATCATGTAGTAAAGACGTTGTATCCTCTATGACAGGAGGTTACAAGGAAATACCCACCAATAATAATTCCACATGTTTACATTTCCTTGGATATTCCAATATGAGAACATGTGTATTAGCCCCTATAAATGATATTATTATCGATATATAAGGTGAATTATATACATTTATTTTTTTTTTGATAAATATTATGACACCATATACTAATAGTGAGGTAACATACATTAGGAGCATCATAAGTGATATGACATTAATTGAATAATTCATGAAATAATTTGTCCACTATAAACTATTGGAAGATGATATGTTTGGATAATTGACCAACATTAAATAGTCTATTTAATTCTGAGGATATGGTATTTTATCTATTGATTCATTTTAGATTTTTAATTAAAGTTAAATTAATCATATTAGCTGATGAAACAATTATTCATCTTTCATGATGATATAGTTAAAAAACATTAACTATATTACATAGTAGAATTCAGAGGAAATATTTTATCAATTAAAATGATATTCTTTCACTATGGGTTCCTGGACGAGTTGGTAAATGTGGATCTTTAACTATAGGTAAGATCACATAATTCCATTTATAAAGAGTGGTAGAGTGTAACTCCTTTAGTGTGTCTTGAACCTCATTATATATTATTCAATTTAATATTAATAACAAATATTTTTACTATATTTTGGAATAAATTTTATTCATCACATATTGAATATATAAATTTAATCACCAATTATTGTAGTTTAGAATATATAAACTGAATTTTATCTTTATTGTATTTCTCAAAAGGCTATAAATAAATATTAATTTATTAACTAGTAAAGTGAATAGATAAATATAAAAATAATTTTGTTACTCGTATATTAAAATAAATATTTATTCATTAGTTTAATGATTAAATATGTATTAATTTATTTAATAAATAATATTTATTGGAAAAAATATTTTATTATTTAACATTTGATAAATTCAGTGGTAGTATTGATGTGCCATGTTTATGGACAAATTGAAATGTATTAATTTTTATTATAATTTAAATAAATATGATTTTTTAAAATAAAAATAATTTTTAAATTTAAATATTTTATGAAATTTATAATAAAAATAAAAATCGAATATATTATTTATAATATATGGATAAATTATAAATGATTATTTCATAAAGGGAAATTAAGAAATTATAAAATATTAATTCTAAATATATATTTTGTACTTTATAGTTTTTGTGATTCAAATTTTTTGTATAGAATGTTAATACTCATGAAAATTATATTTGGGCCTTAAGAGAAAATCCACCCCCTCCATCTTCAAGATCATATGTGAAAATGGAACTGATTATTGAAATTGATAATGAATAATGTAAACCTCTAGGATACATTAAACTAAGATCTGGAATATGAATATTTTTTTCAGATATTTTTTGAGAATGTGTGGATACAACATGAAATATCCAAACTTGGATTCTATGTTGTAATGGAATGGTGATAAGGGAAACAATATAATTGATCAAAAATAATAAAAAATTGAGGTAATTCCTATTTTACATAAATAAAAAGTTTATTTTGAATGTTCCCCTCGTTGAGTATTTTTTTGCTGTGTTATTTATGTTTTCAAGGATTTAACAATTTCAATTTATGGAAAAAATATTCATCGGTTCACTACTTTCAATGCACCACGAAACATTCAAAATACATATAAATCCGGTATTAAGAGTGTATTTTTTGAATATATATCAACTTATAGAATATAGGTATAATGTGTATAATATATATAGATACATGTAATATATTTATATAGGGAACATAAATTTATATTCATGAATAAAGACACACACACACACACACACATATACACCCACAGACATATATGTTTTTGACGAAAGGCCTCTTATGAATCTCCCACGGTGTTTTGTGTTGATGTAAGATTTTTTTATAAAATAACATAATCCTTGAGACGTAACCATTTAATCATTAAAATTTTTGTTGGTTGGGAGGATTTTTTTTCATTATAATACACACCTTCTAAGTGGTGATTATTCCAAACCCAAAAAATCCATTAAATAATTACAATATGTTTCTTGAATCCTTACCAAATCATAGTACAAGACTGGTTACCCCTCTATAAGAGATTGTTCATTGACATGTGTCAATGTAGATTTTTTGATTAATTATAGTTTATCTAATGTTTTCTTATTCATTAGTGATAATTTGGAATTAATCAAAAAAAGTAAGAAATCTATAATTAATTACCGCCGAGGGAGGTTGTTGGGGTTTGTGGGTGTCACGACCCCCTCCCACAAAGGGTTTCCCTCCTGAGCTGGCAGTGGTGAAAGGGAGATAATGACCCCTGATTCCCACCTCCAGTAGGCCCTGTGGTGGCAACTAGCACCAAGGGTATGTGTTTTTACAAATATGGGAGGCATTACTCTTTTTATTATTTAAGATCGGGAAATAGGATGAGTCAAAAACCAAAAGAAAAAATGTAAAATTAAATGGAAATAATCCCAAACCAATCCCAATTCTTGTTTTAACAATTCTGAATCGAAGTACAAGTACAAGAAAGATCAAAAGTACAATACCAAAAGGAACAAGAGTACATCAACTGAAACAACTCCAACTGTCCTGACTAATATGGTCCCGCACAGCCCGGGTTGTCCTCCTAGAAACCTAAATTTAAATATAGGGTGATCATAAAATTATACTCAGTAGGGAAACCTAAATCTCTCATGCACAAGTGGGGAGACATCCAAATGCCCCGTGAGAACAACAAAAGAAACCAAAATCTATCAAGGAAAACTATCCACCCAACCTCACCAGCCACGCTCACCAAAAACACAAAACAACAGGTAATATTATATAAGAACAAGAGTATTGGGTACCCCTCACCATTTCCCACTAGTTAGCTGCTCTTCCTAACGGCAAACGTCCTGATGCTACCACACTCCTCCCGCTCGTACACACCTGGGCCTCACAACCACATAACCCACCCGCACACACATGGGCGTCACAACCACCTATCCCACCCGCACACACCTAGGCCTCACAACCACATAACCCGCTTGAACACACCTTGGCCTCACAACCACATATCCCGCCCGCACACACCTGGGATTTATCCCGAAGATTCTTGGGAAAAAGTAAACCTGTCCAAAGAGTCTTGGGCTAAAAGCACCCCAATCGAAACCTACCCGAAGAGTCTTGTGTGTAAGGTCGCCTCAAGCCATCACAACCTATGGAAGGAGCAGGAAATATCTATTAAATAAGGGGAATAAAACCCTCTACGATGAAATGGGAGTTTTTGGCACTAAGTTCTCAACATGGGTGGGGTGAAACAAAACACAAAGATACAGATATATATATATATGTATGTATGTATACCAAACACACAGCCCAACCTATGGATTCTAAACAGAGAAACTGAGCACGTGCCTCAGCACTGCTAATTCAAAGCATGCATTCAACAAACAACCCCTACCCCATTTAGGGTTTCATGTTTCAACAAAATTAGTTTATTAGTTACTTAACTATTGGGAAATTAACCACAACCAATTATATCAATCGTTTGTAAAACATATCCTTTCCAACCACGAATCAAGTTAGATAAAACACAAGAAACAAAAAACCAACCTTTTTTATCATCAATCCATCCCCATTAATTGTTCCCGCATTTAATTCATTATCATTCCCCACAGTTCATTTAACAACTTTCCACTTTCTTTTAACACAACCCATTACTACAACCCTTCTTCCATTATAACCACATCTCCACAACTGAATCACAAAGAAAGGCTCGTGCCACAACATTGTCCCTTTAATATCATTTACTGCAGCCCTACTGCCCACCCTATTCGTAATAACACAGGATTCACCCCCTTTTCACACACCACATAACCAAACCAACACCCACATGTTCATTATTCCATTTTGTTCAACTGGGGTGATCACACAAGGGTTCCAAATTTTCATTTAATCGGCCAAATTTACGGGATTAACCAATTTCCACAATCCACAATTTTTTCATCCATAAATGGTATAGAAATATAGGGTAGCATTTAATTGCACAAGAAAAGGCCCCCAAAAACCGTGATTTTTAGTAAGCATAAGCGTATTCAATTCACAACATAATAATAGGATGAAAAAAGATAAACATAACAACTTCCCATCCCTGTTCTTTAAGCCAGTTATTATCTTCATTAAACTGGTTCAACTATGTCTCGTGAAATCAAGGGTACACCCATCCCGCATGATGCACAAATTAGATATACGAAGGTAAGATCCCTACCTCAACATGTTCTGATCACAATGCTCCCCCGGATCAACTTTAGTAGACGTTCGTCGGCGTTCGTCGCTTTTGGAAAAACCCAGAAAATCCTTCTCGGGTGGAAGATGGGATGGAAAGGCCAAGAGGAAGCAACAAATCCATGCTCAGAAGTTCCGCCTCATCGTTACGATCTCGTGGCCGCTGACGGATCGTAAATCGGAGCTCGGATGAAGAAGTTGTGGAAGAAAAGAACTTTAGAGTCTCTTGGGAGAGCTCTTCTCGAAGGAATGGGGAGGAGAGGGATTCTTTGAAAAGGAGGAGAGGGCCCCTCCTTTTATAGGTGAGATAAACTAAAGTACACTGTGTGTACTTTATAGTACACGGAGGGTACTCAGCCATTCCAAACGGTCTTCGTTCTGCTTCCAACATGGCATTCAACGCGGCACACGACTTTTGACTGGTCAACACATGGTTTGAGGGTAATGCATACATGGGGAGACACTACACGACATGTAGTATGGGATACACAACTTGTAATCATTTATTTCACATGGTAAGGACATAGCTTCAACATGGCACACAACCATTGACTTGTCAACACACGGTTTGAGGGTAACGCGTACGCGGGGAGGAACTACATGGCATGTAGTATGGGCTACACGACCTGTACTCAATTATTTCACACGGCAAGTACATGGCTTCAACATGTGTTATACCCGGCAAGGTCGTACACAGCGTGTACTCACACTACATGGTGTGTAGTTACAAAATTCTAAAAAGTGTGGGAAAAGTCCATTATACCCTCCAAAACACATAATGACCTTATTTTCGACAATGGAATGGGCCGGAGAGGTCCGGGACATTACATTAGATACCTCTTAAAACATGCTCGTCCCCGAGAATTCAAAACCAACCCAGAGGAACCCAAAAAAATACCACTTAGGGCTCTCGTTATGACAGGATCCCAATCAACAACCCTAATCATAGGTGTTAGGAATTCCTTCCCCTATATCGAGATAATATCCTCTTTAGGCGGCACTGACTTTCCTGCATGGGTTTAATCGCATCCGCATTAATGTGTCTTGATTAAGGGTTGGATCTTCCCACTTCCATATATTAGGATTTTCCAACTTTCATCACCCCAAACACCGTACAATGAAAACACTGCTCGAACACATGGCTTAGGGAATTCCTTCTTCCATGTCGAGATATTATCCACTTTAGGCGGCACTGACTCACCCGCATGGGTTCAATCGCATCTGCATTAATACTTCTCGATTAAGGATCAGGTTTTTTCCCTTTCCCCACACATCTGGAAATGTTACACACTTCTAGAGAACAAGGAAACAAAATGTCTCACAACCGACAAGCCAAGCATTCCATATATCAAAGGTACAGAGTATAACATCAAAACAAAGTTCTGAATAACAAGAAAAAAAAAGTAAAAACAACTCCGGGTACTGAGTGTGCATCTAGGCCTCCTGCTCCCAAGGGCTCTCCTCGAGGCCTCCATGAATCCACAACACACGAACCAAGGCGATGGTTCATCCACATAGCACCTTCTCTTTACGATCCACGATTCTGACTAGTCCTTCCTCGAAGGTCGCGTCGTCTCCCATATCTAATTATCCTCAGTTGATAACGTGAGAGTCTTTGTCTAAGTACCGATGAAGCTGGGAGGTGTGGAAGATGTCATGAACCTTCTCCAACTAATGTGGAATGTCCAGCTGATATTCCACCGCGCCGACTCGCCTCAGCACCTCGAAAGGTCTGATGAACCTAGGGGAGAGCTTAATCCATTTCCCAAACCTCTATTTCCCCCGTCGAGGGGAAACCTTCAAAAACACATGATCCCCCACCACGAACTCCAAGGGCCTCCTCCGATGATCAGCATAAGACTTCTGTCAGTCCTGAGCCACTTTCATCATCTCACACACAAGATGAACATTCTCTATGGTGCTCTGTACTACCTCTGGGCCAAGAGCATTTGCCTCACCAAATTCTACCCAGCAATCGGTGAACGACATGGTCTTCTATACAGATCCTCAAACGGAGCCATGCCAATAGTAGAGTGGAAGCTGTTGTTGTAGGAAAACTCTACTAAAGGAAAGTGTCGCACCCATGATCCTCCGAAATCCATAACGCTTTCCAGCAACATGTCCTCCGACGTCTGGATAGTCCGATCTATCTGCCCATCGGTCTGGGGGTGGAAAGCAGTGCTAAGGCAGAGATGGGTGCCAAAAGCATGTTGAAACCCCCTCCAGACTCTTGAGGAAAACCGAGTATCCCAATCTGAGATGATAGTCTTCGGAACTCCATGCAAACGCACCACCTCGTCTACATACCTCTATGCTAAGGTACTCACTAGGCCCGACTCCTTAACTGATAAGAAGTGAGTTGAGTTCTTCAGTCAATCTAACACTACCCATATAGAATCATAACCACCCCGAGCTTTAGGTAGTCCTATGAAGAGGTCCATTGAGATGTCATCCCACTTCCACTCGGGGACATATAAAGGATGCAACAAACCACTGGGAACACGGTGTTCATCCATTACTAGCTGACACACTTGGCACTTAGCCACAAACTCTGCCACTTCCTGTTTCACCTCAGGCCACCAAAACTGTTCCCTCTAGCCTTGGTACATTTTTTAATCTCCCATATGTACCGCTAAGGCTAATCTATGGAAGTCAAGGAGAAATCCCTCATGCATTGCCTCCGGAACAAACAACCTTCAATGAAAAAACATCTGATGTCGACTGTCCTCTGACCATCCTTCTAGAGCGTTTCCCTGATCGACACGATCCTGCATTACTTCTACCTTGGAGTCTCCCCACTGAGACTCTTCCACCTATTGCAATAAGGAGTATTGCACCGTCATCTGATACAAACAACATCTAACACCTATTTCCCATGAATCCATGTGAAAGGAAGCCAACTCTCCCATCACTCTCCAAGCATCAGCAGATTCCTGAACCACTTCCTTATGCGACTTCCTTCTCAAGGCATCTGCCAGAACGTTGCACTTACCTTCAGTGTAAGATATCTCAAAGTCATAGTCTTGGAGAAACTCGACCCATATTTGCTGCCGTAAGTTCAGGTCACGCTGGGAAAAGATATAACATAAGCTCTTGTGGTCTGAGAAGACAACAAAGTGATCCCCAAAGAGGTAATATCCCCACAATTTCAGTGTGAACACCACTGCTGCAAGTTCTAGTTTATGGGTGGCATAGTTACACTCATGGGGGGAAAACACCCTAGACCCATAACAGATGAAACCATTCATCTGCATCAGTACGCACCCCAAACCAAGGCCAGAAGCATCACAAAACACCTCATAAAACAACCCTTCCTCTGGAAACCTGAGTACTAGATCACTGACCAACTTCTCCTTCAGGTAGTC
Source organism: Viscum album (assembly GCA_963277665.1). NCBI lineage: Eukaryota > Viridiplantae > Streptophyta > Magnoliopsida > Santalales > Viscaceae > Viscum > Viscum album. The sequence continues at coordinate 1,074,284,531 of OY728164.1, forward strand.
GAAAGCTTTCTGGAACAGCTTGCTCCATAGGAAGACTTGGTTCTTCCTAGACAAAGATGTCAATTGAGCATCAACCTGAGAGAAGTCTGAAACGAACATCCGATAATCACCTACCAACCCCAGGAAACTGCGAACTTCTTCCGCGCTCTTGGGTGACGCCCAAGAAACAATTGTCTCCACCTTCGAAGGTTACATTGACACTCCATGCTGAGACACTATGTTCCCAAGGAAGTGTACTTCTTGTGTCATGAACATACACTTAGACAATTTCCCATAATTCAGGTGGTGTCGAAAGACTTTTAAAACTACCCTAAAATGCTCGACGTGCTCCTCCTCTGATCTTTAGTAGATCAGGATTTCATCGATAAACACAATGACAAATGGGTCCAGAAACTCTCGGAAAAAAAGTTCATAAGTCCCATGAACACAACTGGTCAATTCATAACTCCAAACGACATCACTACAAACTTGAAGTGCCCATACCTGCACCTGAAATCCATCTTTGAGATGTCACTGTCCTTTACCCTCAAATAATGAAATCCATATCATAGATCAATCTTAAACAACCAACCTTCTCCCCTCAGCTGGTCGAAGAGATAATATATCCTTGGAAGGAGGTAATAGTTCTTGAATTTTACCTGATTCAACCATCGGTAGTCTATGTATAGCCTAAGATAACCATCTTCCTTCTTCATGAACAAAACTGGAGCACCCCATGGCGACACGCTGGGATGAAAAAAACCCTTCTCCATCAGATTGTCAATCTGAATTCGCAACTCCCGAAACTCCGAAGGTGCCATCCGATAAGGGCCCATCGAAATCAGATGGGTTCTTGGCGGTAAGTCTATCCCGAACTCAACGTCAAATCGGGGGGGTAGAGTCAAAACCTCCTCAGGGAAAACATTGAGGAACTCCCCAACATCATCTAGGACATCCATCATCTCTGTATTAGCTAAAATCACTGATAACTCGCCTAACAAGGAAAGGAGAGGCTTCAAATGCCGGCTTCCTACCTCATAGCCCCTCTCACCAACAAAAGATACACGCTGCCCATCCACATCAGAGAACACGTGTCTTCTTCAGAAGCAGTCGATAATGACAATAACATAAAACAACCAGTCAATGCCTAGGATGGAATCGTATGGTTGCATCTGTAGCAAAATAAGATCCCCAATAGATCGATGTGGTCCCAACGTCAGCCCACATCCCCGACAAACAGAAGATATAATGGTCTAACCTCCAACTGGTGTACTCAGCACCAGGGGTACGGAATGTCTCTCTATGTCTATACCCATATCATGGGCTAGACCGGGTGCAACAAAGGAGTGTGAATCTCACGAATCGAACAAGGCAGAAACGAGAATGCTGAACAAAGAAATCGTACCTCGCACCACCTCTGGGCCTGAAGGAGCTGCCAACTCTATTGCGTGCAAATGTCCACGCCCAGATCTGCTGCCTCTCTGATGTCATCCACCTCCCCAACCATGCCCTGTTCGAGGTCCTTGAAGAGCACCCTAATGTCGGCCTCCTCCTGCAAAGTCTACCCTCGGAGGAGCAGGGTCCTGCTGCTGCTGGAAGGGTCTCGTCAACAACTGGTGCTGCTGAGGCGGGCGTTGAACCTACCCAATTCCACCATACTGAGCTTGGTTTGAGAACCGACTCTGAACGTGCCTGAAACCTCCACAAGAGAAGCACTTCGGTCCTGGGCTCGTGAAAAAGGGACGGGGACCTGGAGATCTGAACTGGAACTATTGGGGCCTTCTCCCTTCTGGCATGAATATAAAAGGTCCCATTGCATGAGACCTACTACTGACTGCCTTCCCCTTCGACGATCTCAGCTAGTTCCCCTCTCATGGTGCACCTCCCTGCATGTGCATCCTCTCTACAACCTATGAATTCTTCTATACTTCCAAGTACGTCAGAAGGGTGATGGGGGTGACAAAATACTGGAGCGAAGGATGAAGCGCCTCCTCCAAACGTCTCGTCCGAGACTCCTCGTCCGGTAAGAGATCTAGATCAAAGCGTAGGAGGTCCTTGAACTTGATCCCCAATTCTCGTACTGAAATACTCCCCTAATGGAGGAAGAGTAACTTCTGCTGCTTCTCTGACTTGATCATGGAAGAAAGTAATTCTTCTCGTAACTCTTTCTCAATGTCATCCCACAGAACCACTGCCTCTGACCTCTCCCCGAGGTAGATCATCCACCACTATCGCGCCGCACCTCTCAGCTGACTGACTGCTAGGGGAACCCAGTACTCCCTTGAAGAACGGATCAAAGTAAAAGCAATCCCTATCTCTTCAAGCCACCCCTCCATCTCCTTATCCGAAGTGCTACCCTCATACATCTTGAGGGTTTTTCGCTGGAAAGAATGGAGAGTTTTTTGCCACTGGACATCTTCCTCCTCTCAGTCAATCCTCAACAGATCGACCGCTTGAATCTGGTGGGCCTCGGCCGTCTGAGTCACCCGCGAACGACGTCTATGTGCCATAGCCGTATGGTAAACAAATATCTCCTAAGCCCAAGTAGTAAGGAAATTTTCTCAAGTTTTTATTTTACCATTTTATTTCAATTTCATTCCCAGAACACCCAAATCAAGTAAAACACAATCATGATGATGCATGTACTTTCACTAGGGTCTCTACCCTGCAATCAATGTAGTCTCACTTGGTCGTTCGGTAGGATCAGAGTCCTTGTATCGGATCACGGGGGGCCCTAAAATCCCGTGTCCTAGCCAGTCTTCCTTGGCCTATGTCACGCATAAAGATCAGCCAACACTGCTGCCCTACTATACCATGCAATCCTCACTGTGCCTATCTCCAAACTCAACCCAATCTCTCAACCATCACCTCTGATACCATTCTGTCACGACCACTTCCCAACAAAGATTCCCCTCTTGAGCTGGCAATTGTGAAAGGGAGATAATGACCCCCGAGTCCCACCTCCAGTAGGCCCCGGGGTGGTGACTACCAGCAAGGGTATGAGTTTTCAAAAAAAATGGGAGGCATTACCCTTTAAATTATTTAAGATCGGGAAATAGGATGAGTCAAACACCAAAAGAAAAAAAGAATAAGCAAGTGGAAATAAACCCAAAACAATCCCACATGTGTGTTTAAACAATTCTGAATAGAAGTAAAAGTACAAGAAAGCTCAAAAGTACAATACCAAAAGAAACAAGAATACAAGAACTGCAAAAACTCCAACTGTCCCGACTAGTAGGGTCCCGCACGGCCCTGGTAGTCCTCCTGGAAACCTTAAAGTAAATGTAGGGGAGAATACATGTATACTCAGTAGGGGAACCTAAATCTCTCATGCACAAGTGGGGATACATCCTAATGCCCCGTGTGATCAACAGAAGAAATGAAAATCTAGCGAGGAAAACTATCCACCCATCCTCACCGGCCACACTCATCAAAAACACAAAACAACATGTATTAGTTTTTAAGAACAAGAGTATTGGGTACCCCGCACCATTTCCCACTATTTAGCTTCTCTTCCTAACGGCGAACATCCTGACTCTACCACACCCTTCCCTCCCGTACACACTTGGTCCTCACAACCACATAACCCACACTCACACACCTGGGCCTCTCAACCACCTATCCCGCCTGCACACACCTGGGCCTCAAAACCACATAACCCGCCAGCACACACCTGGGCCTCACAACCACCTATTCTCTCTGCACACACCTAGGCCTCATCCTGACGATTCATGGGAAAAAGTCAACCTGCCCAAAGTTTCTTGGGCTAAAACCACCCCAATCGAATCCTACCCGAAGAGTCTTGGGTGTAAGATCGCCTCAATCCATCACAACCTATGGAATAAGGAGCAGGAAAGAGATAGTAACTATGGGGAAATCACCCTCTCCCATGAAATGGGAGTGTTCGGCACTAAGTTCTCAACATGGGTGGGGTGAGAAAAAACACAAAGATAAGAATATATATATATGTATACCAAGCACATATCCCAACCAATGGCTTCTAAACATAGAAACTGAGCACGTGCCTCGACAATGTTATTTCGAATCATGCATACAATAAACAACCCTAACCCCATTTAGGTTTTCATGTTTCAACAGAATTAGTTTATTAGTTTCTTAACTACTGGGCAATTAACCACAACCAACCATATCAATCGTTCGAAAAACATATCCCTGGAAACCACAAATCAAGTTAGATAAAACACAAGCAACACAAAACCAAACTTTTTTATCATCAATCCATCCCCATTGATTGTTCCCACGTTTAATTCATTATCATTCTCCACAGTTCATTTAACATCTTTATACTTTCTTTTAGTAACACAATCCATTACTGCATCCCTGCTTCCATTATTACCACATCTCCACAACCATATCACAAAGCAAAGCTCGTGCCACATCATTGTCCCGTTAATATCATTTACTACAACCCTTCTTCCCACCCTATTCGTAATAACCCAGGATTCACCCCCTTTTCACATACCACGTATCCAAACCAACACCCACATGTTCATTATTCCATTTTGTTCAACTGGGGTGATCAAAAAAGGGTTCCAGATTTTCATTTAATCATCCAACATTACGTGATTAACCAATTTCCACATTCCACAAAGTTTCCATCCAAAAAAGGTCTAGAAAGATAGGGCAGCATTTAATTGCGCAAGCAAAGGCCACCAACGACCATGATTATCAATATGAATAATCCAATTCAATTCACAACATAATAATATGATAAAAAAAGATAAACATAACAACTTACCATCCTCGTTCTTTAAGCCACTTATTATCTCCATTAAACCGATTCAACTATCTCTTTTGAAAGAAAGAGGACACCCATCACGCGTGACGCACAAATTAGAGAGACGAAGGTAAGATCCCTACCTCAACGGGTTATGATAAAAACGCTCCACTGGATCAACTTTAAAAGACGTCCATCGGAGTCCGTCGCTTCTTGAAAAACCCGACAAAACCTCCTCGGGTGGAAGCTATGAAGGAAAGGCCGAGAGGAAGCAACAGATCCAAGCTCAGAAGTTCCGCCTCGTCGTTATGATCTCGTGGCTGCGGACGGATCATAAATTGGAGCTCGGACGATGAAGTTATGGAAGAAAAGAGCTTTGGAGTCTTTTGGGAGAGCTCTTCTTGAAGGAATGGGGAGGAGAGGGATGCTTGGAAAAGGAGGAGAGGCCCCCTCCTTTTATAGGCGAGAAAAACTAAAGTACACGGCGTGTACTTTATAGAACAGTTGTGTACTCGGCCATTCCACACAGTCACCATGCGGCTTCCAACATGGCATTTAATGCGGCACATAGCTGTTGACTGGTCAACACACTGTTTGAGGGTAACGCATACGCGAGGAGACACTACAAGGCATGTAGTATGGGCTACACGGCATGTAATCATTTATTTCACATGGCAAGGACACGACTTTAACACGGAACACGTCTGTTGAATGGTCAACACACTGTATGAGGGTAATGCGTACATGGGGAGGAACTACACGGTGTGTAGTAAGGGCTACACAGCGTGTACTCATTTATTTCCCATGGAAAGGACACAGCTTCAACACGGGGTATACCCGGCAAGGTGGTACACGGTGTGCACTCACACTACATGGCGTGTAGTTACAAAATTCTGAACAGTGTGGGAAAAGTCCATTCTACCCTCTAGAACACTTCATGTCCTTCTTTTTCGACAATGGAATGGCCCGGAGACGTCTGGGCCCTTACAATGGGGTTAGGATCATAACCATGGGAAGGTATTCCTACCTATCCGTCAGAAAAGAATAAAAAAACATATTTTTATTTATCTCATAATGAGATACATCATACAATTTATGGTCGTATGGTAAGTACGTTACAGGTTTCATTTTAGTTCATTCATCCGTGAATGCTTCCAAATGGTTAAAATTTATACAGAGTGGACTCTTGGATGGAGGATTCCTTGGAATGACTGGAATAGGGATTATACATGTGTGGAACATTTTCATTTAACTCAATGGGTATAAGACGTAATTAGAATGTTATTATATTAATGTGACTATGAACCCTTGAAATATGTGGCTTGTTTTTCTAGTTGATATATAGATAATTGGTAAGGATATGTAATCAATAAGAATATATCCTAATGAGGAATATTTTTAGGGAATATCCCCCCATGGGACAGATGTCTGAGCTGAATTACAATATGGTTGTATAAGGAAGCACAAAAAAATTTCATGGGGATAATAGAACCACATAGATAAATTTTGGATGTTTGATTGAACCGATAAGAGGCTTCCTATGTTTAATAAATTATAATAATCTAGTCCCATGTTGTTAGAGTCACGTGGTTTATGGTTATGTGGAATGACTTTACCATTATATTTAACATCAATATTTTGTAAATTTTTCCTAAACATTTATATCATGTGACATTGAAATTAACATCTTTTTTATTTCATGTGACCAAGACTTGTATATTATGAAAGATGGGTAAATGGGGGATTTATTCGGGAATATGCATTGGGGCTTCTTTAGAATGAATCACATAGGGTATATAACCATTTGGGAAAATAATTATGGTATTATTTTTTGGAAGTATTCTCTCATATGGATATCCATATATAGACTATTAGTAATAGGATTATAACAAAAAACTATCCTCATTGGGGATAGAAGCCCATGAGGAAGTGGTTGGAGCTTATGCATGTGATTCTTTAATTAGTGATCAAGCATACTCAAGGGACCAAATGGGTCCTTCCATAAATGGGAAAATTATATGGGTTATACCATGAATGAGGCTCATAATAAAACATGATAACATGGAGAAGATGAGCGGGGCCTATACATGAATATTAATTACCCTAATGTTGAGGTTCTCGACTCATTGACGTCGCATTGTAATGAAATAATAAATATGAGAATAGAATAAGCATAATCCTAAAATGGTATCCCATGTCTACATTTCTCATTGATTGGAACTAAGGCCAAGGATATGCATATTGCTATAAAAGATACAACTTATATGTCCCCATGATAATGACATTAGTTATTAAGGGAATACATGATGGAGATCACCTGGAGGGTTCTATCTATCTGGGTTGAAAGTTACCTAAAATACTATTATATTTAGAATAAAAAATTGGTGTAATACAAAATGGTGTTCACCCCCTTTTTATGTGGATATTTTAGTGTTATGAGGCATTGAATATTAGATTCTTAAAAAGGCAACCTAAGAAAAAGGGTGAGGACTAATTGAAATTAGGGTATATATGGTTCCTTATATAGGATATTTAAAAAATTTACCTATAAGATAAAGGGACTAGGGGTAGTTTCACCCTTGTGGGGGCCTAGATGGAGGATCTACTTCAATATATTATTGTCCAAGCTACGTCTCTTATTTTCCCCAGTGGGGGATGTCTAAAGACTTGGATTATCTATTGCGGGGGGGGGGGATAACAAAATGTTCTATTTCACACTATTAAATATATATTTGAGTCATCTCATTTTCATTAGAGGGGTAGAAAAAATTTCATGAAACATTTCCAATATTGAAGAATAAGAAAATTCATTTTGATTCACCCTATATTTGTTACTATGGTGAGTTATTTTTGTTTCACCCTAGTTGAGGGATGGGGGAAGTTTATATCAAACAAATTTATCTTTATTGGATCATTTCACTAGATTTTATTGGTACCTATTGATTACATTAGGTAAGTTCTGCTCTGGTATGTCATCCAATATGGTTACTTCACCCTAGTATTTATAGGATTAGTGGAAAAGTGTTTTTCTATAATGATTTTTATTATTTAATCCTTCAAGTAATTAAACTAACCATTTTGGATGGTTCATTCCATCTGGTTTTATTAATAAAGATACATGAATAATAATTGGAGACTAATGGGAAGAGAGCTCCAGATGTCTATTTATTTTCTAATTTTTTTTAAATATGGACCCACTGGATCCATTATTCCCTTCTACTTTATATTTTTTAAATGAAAAATAATAACAAAATTTAATATTTTTTATAATTTCACTATTTACTTCAACATTTTATTAAAATATTGTTTATTTTCATTTCAATAATTCATTTTTAGGAAAAGAGATAGAAATTTCAAAATAAAAAGTTTAATTTTTATTATGAAATCTATGAAGTTAATTTTTACTCTTACATCTGGACTAGGGCCTATGTGATGGTAAAATGTTCTGTACCTTTAAATTTCATAATTGGAAACAAGAATTTCTTACGTGGGAAAGACTCCTACATGGAATGGTTATACAAAAATTATATATTTAAATTGTATATTTAGAAAGAATATATACTTCACAATAATTAGAAACATGGAAAATGGATATGTGGAAAATTACTATGAACATACTCACCAAAAACTATTCTACATTAATATTTGAAGTTACATGATTCACTAAATAACACTCATAACCACAAAAGTTAGCCTCTAGACCTTATCAGAAACCATTTCCAGACACCCACTACTATGTATGATTCCATGTGGATAATGAAATTATACTAAATGAATGTTGAAGGTATTTTGGAATATAGATATGACTGAATACTAAATATATAAAACCATGTGATGTCAAATTTTCATACTATCTCTTTAGTAGATAAATTTAAAAAGAGACTTTTTGATGGAATAAAAAGATGAAACATTTACTGAATTCAAAGGGTGAAATATTTGATTAATTAAAGAAGACATTTTGATATTCAAAGACCAGATCAAGGAGGTATCGACACCTATAAATATTGAGGTTCCACAATGGGGAGATCAACCAAAGGGGATAATTATTCATAGATTATATTATATAGAAGGATAGTTTTCTTTCTCCATTTTAATCGTGCATATTATTAATTTAATTATTCTAATTTCACTGTAGCAATCGTTCCACCTCTCTATTTTCTCCTCTATTATTATTCTACCATTAATTTTTACACTCTCAATATTGATTGACTAACACGAGTCGTGTTATTAGGGGACTTTTTTTCATTGTTCCTGAAATCTTGTACTTATATCTTTTATATTTTATTTTCAATTTATGTTGAAGGAAATATAAAAATATTTTGTGGGTGTAAAAATATTCTAGCAGTATATTACAACCCTCCCTAACTCTTTATATTCATTAATTGGTATACATTCACTTAAATCTATTTTAAAATACTTTTCTTTGGATGGAGTTCAGTTTATCAAATAAATTAAATGAAATATTAGGAAGTTGGGTATTGGATGGTGTCTCAATCTTGATTGAGGTGTTTCATAAACCATTATTTTTGTGGGAGGCGATGTTTAGTATTGAATGAAATTCATCTAGGTATGATCAATTTAACATAAATAAATTAAGGATGTTAGTTCATAAAATAATTATCAAACATAATTGATGAATAATTAATGGATAATTAATGAACCCGAGTAATCAATCCAAATACCTTACATATCTTTTGAATGTCATTTTTTAATTTCATATTCATATTATATTTTGGTTTGGCATTCAAATCCACTTTACCAATATTCATTTCTTTCATAAAATAAGAAAAAATTGAATAAGTAAACTTGGAAAAGTATGTTATTGACTCTAAATCACCTCAACTGAGATAAATAAGGCCCACATATATGATAATGTAGAAAAGGTATAATAGATTTGGTTTCACCCTTTGATAGGTGTGTCCAACCATGACTCAGTTACTAGGGACCCAATCAGTCTTTTCTGTACTATTTATTTTCACAATGATTAAATATTTTTTAATTTTTTAGACAATACATAAAAAATATCATTCCATTGTGTTTTCAAAAGGATATTATCCTTCATTGAATAATTAATATTACGTGAAAGGTCAATTGGATTAAAATATCAAGGATTCCCTCTGTAAAATTGATAACGTTCTCAATATTTTAACCATGATGATATTTAATGGATAAGAAAAATTTAGTCAAGTTATGAATTATTGGTAATTCATAATAAAATTAGATATGATTACCAAAGATTTATAGTCAAGGAGAAATTACCATTAAATCCTCCAAAATAGTCAGAAGATGTTTCAGAGGTTGATTCCTTAAATGATGAATGTAAATTATTGATCCAAATCGAAAATAGTATATATATATTCCATGAATACAAACAGAGTGAATATTAAGAAACACATTCTAATTTACATAGATAGATCAACATCATTCATATAAATTTTTTAGTAAATGTGAAAATGATTAAATGAAACATGATCATCAAATAATTAAAGTACATGTATCCACACATTCATACCAACACATGGAATTTGATGAAGAAAAACCACCAAAGGGGTGGAATGATAATAAAGGATGGAGGATCATGATTACTAGCCCATGTATGATACCAATAAACTATAATATGTTCATTACACTAAAGAAAATATTCAAGATGAATTAATTCAAGGAGATAATTATTTCTTACACTTAGCCACGTTTATTTCTTTTCATTCTGAATTGAGAATTACCAATCACTATTTTGTATTTTTACATTTAAAAAAATATTTCATTCCTTTGAGGAAGATGAACAAAAAATATAAATCTAATGAAGAACACAAAGAGATAATTTATCTTGATGAAAATTTATTAGAGGGATCCTATGAGGAGATAAAAATGGGCCTTCTGGAGTAAATAAATAAATAAGGTTGTTAAAGTAATGAGTATGAATATTATATTGATTTTACATGTTTTAATTTTTTAGAAATAAAATAATATATCAAAATGTCCATTCAACTACACAATTTACTTATAATACCTTATTAAAGCATTATACATTGAATAAAAAGATGTTCATGTGTAAAAAAAATGAATTTATAGAACACATACTTCAGCATACCTCAACCATGAAACCTATATATCATTTCCAGGAGTGTGTATTTTTTATACACTCTTTATATATTCTTGAAAAATAAGGAAAAAAGGTATTAGGGTTGGATGTAATAAGTGGTGGTGGTTCAAATCAATGAAACTCCCTCGCTATATGATCTTCGATAACAGTTAGTACTAACCATCTAGTGGTTGTAAAGACTCAGGAACCACTTGGGTGATCAAACCATGTCTTATCTTTAATTTGTTTATATTTTCATTTTAGTACATTAAATTTTGAATTTCATTCCTTGGATTTTTTTTGGAAGCATATTCATATTAAATTCAATCGCTCTAATTCTATAAGAGATTACACTGACATGACCCTTATAGATAAATGTATGATAATAATTTGTTGGTCCACGATGATGTAACAAGTAACCCCCATGAAATATGGAGGATCACTAGAGATTCATTGATAAGGGAGTTTAATTTTTTGTTCATTATCATAAGTCTATTTTCATGAAATTATTATCTAAAATTTGTATGAAAATTTTCATTCCTACCCATATAATTTTTCATTTACTTGATTGAACTAGGTTTCATGAGTTTCTTAAGAATCCCATGATTCCATGTTTTATCATTACAAGTTAATGAGATTCAAAAATTAAAATGTCCAATTGAACTATCAGGGTAAAGAATAGGTACTCATTTTATGAATCATGATATGAAGAATTTGATGATTAATGTTAATTAAAATTCCATACCATATTTTGTGGTTTAGACATATAAAATAAATATATATTGGTCTGTTATTATGATCCATTATATGTGTTATATTCAAATTTCTTATGTTTCATTCTCGATAGTTTTCCTAGAATGAATACTTTACACCTTATCATTAGTATATTTCTTGGGGAATGTCGCACACTAAAGCATTTATTAAAAAATTTCAACGCTATGACCATGGAATGTAAAATTTATTATGATTTGGTGATATTTATTCAAGTAACCCTTGTACTCAAGACCATATTTTTACGTAAATCATTGATTAGCCATATAATACATGAATGGATTTCATAAGAGTGAGCCGTATTACAAGATATTTATATTCATCCCTTCATTACTCTTGGTTTTTTTAATGATGTTTTACATTTTGAGTGTGGAGATAAGGGAATTCCTTATGGAAGGTATACAATAAATTGAAAGGAATTAGCATTGGTGTTGATTTTTTCGGTAATCAGAATGGTTCGTGATTTATTAATTTAATTTTTCTTTACTACCCATATTAAAGTAGAAAAAATAAAAAATAAAAATATGAGAAGTAAAAAGATTGGTCTGTGACATGGAATAATAAGAAATCACAATTATTAGACTAATGATTTTATTGTATGAGGTTAGGTAGTGAATGCGAGATTCATTACAATAACATCTATCAAAAAAACAAAATACATAGTTTCAAAAAGTAAATAACAATCAAGAGGGTGTACATCATTCATTGAGTTGTTATAATTAAGGACCATTACTATGATATTATAATTTGAGATGATTCATTTTGAATGGGATATTTCTATTGGTCTTTAAATTTTTATATCGTAGAATATTATTTAGTTTGAAATTCCATTTTAATCCTAAAAAGTTTTGACATCAATCCCTACCACCCTTTAAACTCAGAGTAATCAGAACATTAATTGTAAATTCTACCTGAGTAAATATGATTTTTCATCATAATATTTTGATGGTAAATCCTTTGAATGATTATTTAAGGATAATTCCCTCATGGTATGAGTATAAATCTACTATAATCTATATGAAGAGTGATGAGAGATAATAATTCAAAGAAAGGTAAATGAAAACATGGTTTTTATAATAATAATTAATTTTGAAACATGAATAGATAAGAGGAAAAGATCCATATTTTTATGATTGGAAAAATTAAAATACCGAGGTCAATTGTTTTATGATTTGACTTATATTGGAGGATTACCTTATAATGACCATTAAATTTGGCTTATTAAAATAATAACCATATTAATGATATATATTCTATATATTCATCCACTATAATCTACAGTCATCAACATTTGGAAGTGAATGAAAATGTTTATTCATATCGGTAGTTTTACACACAACACATAATTAATATTTTCGTTACCCAATGAATGAGATGTGTGAAGGTGGAGAGTAACTGATAAGTTATAAATCATAAATAAATTATATAAATCATATTAATACTTTAGTTCCATCATTAATACTAGGTGCATGTCTTGGTGATGAAAAACTAAAAGTGACACTTTACAGAGTTGTAATGCTCACACACAATAATGATGATTCTTCTTCTTCTTAGTTGATGGAAGAAAATAAAATACTATTTTACCATTACTAAAATAACATATAATAACTTCAATGGTATATATGCAACTATTATACCATGGTTATGGTTTGTTTTTAAGGTAATGAAGAAGATGGTAATGTTAAGAAAGGTGTGATAGCTATGTTGAGAATGATATATTCTTCTTAATGATTCCCTTGGATTAGAGGGACTTCAGATAATATTTTTTGAATCTATAAACTAGGGTCTTAAATAAACAAAAAGGTGACTAAATTTAGGCAGGGTTTGATGTAAATTTATAAATTTAATTGGATTATTTAAAGGATGTGTGCAATCTACATTTTATAAGTGAAGGAGAGGTAATTTTGAATGGAAATTAATGTTATATAAGTGGTAATATTATAAATGGCTAAATTTTAGGTAATTTAGCTTAGGTAATGTCAGTATGTAAAATGGTTAATACATTATAACATAAGGAATTTTTTTAGAAGGTCTGAATTTCATGTTAATTTAGAAAAATTAGAGCCACATTAGATTAATCATATAAACAATGGTTAATCTTAATAAAATAATATCCATTTTAATTATTTTATGAATATATATTTAATTAGTCCCATATTACCAAATTTTTCCATGATGAATATTAATTTGGCCTACATTAATCCTAATTTAATTTTTAAATATGTTATAATTAACATCTAAATCATCACAAATAATCCGTTAAAAACTATTTTTCTAAAAAATTCCATTTTAGTCCTTGTGTATCCATAATATTATTTAAAATTTATTACATGTTAAATGAGTTTCAATTAATTTGTATAAATATTAGAAACACATATTATATTTCAAATTAAAAAATTTATTCATATATTTTAAAAAATACATAGTATTTAGAAAATAATTATTCATTGAAAAAAAATATTATTACCATGGTAACTATTAATTACTAAAGGTAATTTTTTTCTTTATTCCTAGAAATAAATATGAACATATTATATAATTTAGACCAACTAATTTTAAATGAAATATTCATTTCATTTGATTCAAATGTGAAAAATAAATTTTAACATATTATGATATATATGGTCATGGATAAGTTTTCAATATTTTTTGTTTTTTATTATACACATGTGATATTAAAAGGCTAATTTTATATAAAAAATGGCATCTTGAATTATTCAACTAATAAATAATTTTAGAAAAATTAAAACAATTCATCCTAACATAATATTACCCTGGAAAATCAAAAAATATGTAACATTAGTTAAATTCACATTAATTTATTGATAAATATAACTATAAAATAAAATCATTAAATATCATGAAGATGGTTTTTTTATGAGGAATCATATTTTTATATATTAAATATTCTCCAAAATTTAGTTACAATCCCAAATATAGCAGTATTGATAAAAATATTCATTTTATAAAATAAAATTTTGGAATAAAAATATATTTTATTATATAAATAGTTGCACCAATTTAGTTTGACGTTTAAGGATAATTTCACATTGTTTTGTATATATATGTATATATTCATTTATATATATTATTTTATTTTTTAATGAAAATTTATAACTTCTAATTATACAGCTACCTAGAAATTGTCTATATTGGATCAGATTTACTATTTTGTGTGGAGAAAACCATAAAGCATAACATTTATTAAAGGAGAAAACATTGTATTGTTATAATGGTGATGATAATTATGTTCGTTATATAGGAGGATAAAGCATGGTTGACTACGTAATAATACATGGTGAGGATACTTCTCAAAATTTCTTTCATTGAGGCACATTGTCTTTCTTAAACAAAATTTTTGGTAAATAGTGGATATACTGCAAAATGGATATATAATAAATTAATTAATTTTTGTTATGATATTTAAATTCAATATTCATGATCTACCTCTTTTGAGAGGTTTTGTTTTAAATTCTCCTCATATTTAATGGTATCTTTTTAACTCATTTCTCATCTATTGAGTAATAATTATTATTCTTATATATATTTCATATAGTTTTTGTAAATTTATTCCTGTTATTTTTGTTTGTGGTATTTTATTTTTGATTTTGGTAATTTAAATTTTTATTCCAAATATTTACATATACATCAACATAATAACTTTTGTCTTAAAATGACATTAATCACTTTAGGATCTCAGAGTTCAAAACCTTAAAGAGGTGTATAGGACTTTGAGTTTATGATAATACCTAATCTCATAGAAGTATATTGGTATACCTAACTCTTATGATACCTCATAATAACAAAATACAATATTTAAAGTTCTCTAAACCAGGCCTTTGATAACAACTATAACACCCCTGAACTCACAATCCTAGATCCAGTGCTAAAAACGTAAAAATTACATCTCCGTCAAGGATATCAATGCAGGTTACCCAATTTTAACCAACCAAAAAAACTATTTCAAAAGGAATTAATGTATAACATAAATTCTCAAGGAAATTTTAGTTTTATTATTTTATAGAATATGTAAATATCTTGCAGAAGCAATACCCATGTATTTAAATGTATATTAATCCAAATTAACTAAGGTTTTATTATTTCATATTAAGTCTCTATTATCATCGTTATGAAACCCCTATAGACACAATTAATTCAATATAATTATTTATAAACAAGCAAAAATGATATATATGAAGGGTAAACTCAAAGGCCCAATATGGGTATACAAATGTACAACAACTGAATTTTATCAATGAACATAAGAAAAAAATAAGGGTATGATTACCTAATAAAAGTGCATGAGCATATCATAATAATAAAAAACCCATTAATACCTATATCCTAAAACATGAAAACATTGAAAAGGGCATTCAAAATGGATTGAGTCATCAAAATCAATAATCATGAGCCATACCATTTCAATCATGATCAACAGAAACCTTTTTATCCCATAAAAATTATAATGTAAATGTGTTGGTTTTTGGGGACATTTTTAAGTGACTAGTAAGGATGTTTGTATTAGTGAGAGGGGCAGTGAGTGAATTATTTATTCTCCTTTTATTTTATGTTACCTTTCAACTGAAACAATGTTTACATCCTAGTAAATATTAAATTCCCTACTGAAAAAACAAACACACATCCATATGAAAACAAGTATTTACAAGGTTCACTATTCAATATGAATAGATAGTTATTTGGTATAGTTTTGAGATAATTCGATACTATTTAGTCCACTTGAAAATAATCTATGGATTATAATGTGTAGGATATAATCTTTCACTCGTGTTACACTTTTCAAACAATCAAAAATTTCATTTGCACCATCTTAGTAAAAATGGGGTAATATAATTTTTATGCTACAACTCAGGTTACGTACACTTATTTTCAATCCAAATATTGTATTCAATTTAAATAAAATTCTTTAAATACTTACCTTGAATAATGGTAAGAACATCCTAGACATTTTTATGAAAAATTAGTTTGATTTTCCTAGATCTGATTTTCCCAGTCAAATTCCTCTGAGTATGAACCTTGAAAAAAATTATTCAAGTGTTATTTTCAGATAGAATACAATAGAAATAACTGGAAACCATTTCAAATCATAATAAAATACTTCCTCAGTCTGAGATACCTGATATGTAAATCTTGAATCTAAATAATCCATCCCAATACAATGATTAACAGAATACAATGTTGAAAAATCAATTACAATGATCTGATGAATATGAATAATTCAAAGTACAATGATCACCTAAATACAACATTAAAATCGTGTATTCTTCCCTATTAAGATTTCTTCAATAAAAAACATAAGGGTATCAATTTCTCTTACTAAAAACTCAATGATTCTCACTTTAATATGATGAACTATACTAGTTGTTAGAAAGTACAATGTATTTCTCCTTTTATATGTGACCCTTGAATGGTTTGGGAATGAATTTCTAAAAAGTTTACTACTCATACACATTCACCTAATTTCAATTTGTCCAAAAATATTGAATTCATTTTTACTTCATCAACGTTTCTCTAAATTTTTATATTTTTTATCAAAATTCTTCTCCTTATTCAAAAATTCATTTGAATTATAAGAATGATTTAAACATATGATCCTAATTTATCTGCAACTGATTTCTTCAATAAAAAGGTAATTGTCAATTGAAAAGAAATGTATGAAAAAATAGACACCATTTTGATTTTCTAAATATGATTCTTAGAATTTATTAACATCAAATTCATTCATTTTAATGTTTATCTCCCCCTTGATAATTCATTCATCAATATCCTTCTATTTTATTTTATCTTTACCCACTTGAGATTAAAAAGTTCATTCAAAATTAGGGGGTTGTATAATGACATCATGACTTTACATTCATTTGATAACAACTTTAGCATCGACATACATGCATTGGAAAGTATCAACACATTCCATTCATTCCATGTTATTTATTTTATTCATAACCCGAGTATGATCTTTTCAGAATACAATTGATATGGATACGATAATCCTAGGTATGATAATTTTGGATATGATTGGCTTGGATACAATTTTCTAGTATATTATCTTTTCTGGATGCAATCATTTTTGGTAAAATCATTATATATATGGTTGTACTGGATACGATTTCTTGGAATATAATCTTTTCTTTGTACAATCGTTCTTGGTACGATTTTCTTGGATACAGTCTTGTAGAATAAAATCTATTATTGGTATGATCATACTGGATATGATCATTATAGAAAATAATAAGCACCATCTCTTAATATTCTAACAGCGCCACTTGTTTAATCAGCACTGCCTCTTCAATGGGCACAAAATTTTCTATCGGATCCACCTTTTCAATCACTGCCACCTTTTCAATGAACACCAATTTTTAATATAAAATCACCTTTTAAAAAAGATAAACTTTTAAAACAACATTGCCTCATCAATTAACATCATCTCATACTTTTATTTCACCCAAATATGATTGTTTTAATAAACAATTGGTATCACATCTTTCTCTATGCCACTTGTATATGATAAATCTAGATATAATAATTTTCTGATCAACAACATATCTTCCATTTTATTCACCCATACATGATTAATTTGAAAAAATGGTATGACTTCTTTATCAATTCCATCTGGATAAGATAAATCATGATACGTTCATTTATGATCGGCATCATCACTTACACTTCACCTTTCATTCACCAAGCTTGAATCACAACTTCTCAATTCAACTTATGATTTATATTAAATACAAATAGGATAAAATCATCACAATTAGAACATCATAGTCATGTTGTCTCTGATTATCCATCAAATCAAACACTTCTTTATCATCATATTTAGAGTTAATCCAATGACCATAAACTTCCAATAATATGTCTCCACTTTCAATCAGACATGAGGTGAGTCCTATCAAAAACAATTCATCCCATTATGATGGACTGTCACTGTGTGTATAATTATTTTAAAAAAACCTCAAAACGATTTTTCTGATACAAAGTGAGGTGATTTACTTTCTTCAAAACATACATTGATAAAAAAATACAACATAAACACCTTCACAAATACATTTTGTCCTACCCCCTTTTTTTATTTTTTTCCAACCATGTTTTCATAAATCACTAAACTTTGTATCCTCAAGAAATGGATTACTTATCAAAATTTCTTAGCCTAATTGAGCTAAATCGTTGTAGAAAACAAGAATCATTAATAAAAAACCCATAAAATCCCAAATAAGTTATTATGGTGACATCTCCATCATTCTTTATTAGCTCTACTTCAACATCACTGTAAATCAAAACAATTTGTTTCATACAACCATTCCAATAAATTGTTAGAATAGTTCACTCACAAAAAAATTCTAAATTCATAGATTACCCACAACACTCTATTTTATGAAATAGATTTATGAAATAATGAAATTATCCCCCTTTACAATATAGTTCAAAGGTAAGATGAGATATGGGACAGAAACACATAACTCATCCTGGAAAAATGGAGGTTGGGCACCCCCATTCAACGTCAATTTTGAGAATGATTCCACTAGAAAAAAATTGTTGTGAAAATTTCATCCACTTGTTTAGATGTTGGAACATAATCTAACTTTAATTCATTCTTATCTACATGATATTTGATGAAATTATTTTTGATATAAATATGCATTGAATGAGAATTTTGAATAAGATTCCTGGAGAGATTGATTGCAATTTGATTATCACAACCCAAGAGTAAGGGTAACATCACTTAAAAAAGTAAATCTTCCAATTTTATTTTCATTCATAAGAGTTAAGAGGTGACTTGATTGAAAAATATATACTCATATTTACCCGTATTGAAGATTAATGAATTTTCTTTATTTGAATATGAGCTAACATAATTATTTCACATAAATAATACTTCACTAGATTTGGATCATCAATCATCAACATTTCTTTCCCAATCTGAATCAGAAGTCCGAAACAAATCAATTATATCTCAGCTGAAATACCTGATTCCAAATTCTCTTGTGCCTTTTATTTATTTGAGAATTATTTTTCTCGCAATATGATGGGATTCTTTTAGAGAACTCTAAAATATTTCACAAAAGGTAACAGTATAAAAAATGTGATGTTTTGAGGCAGTCTAATATAATAGGATTCCAATCATCTTCTGATACTCTTTCTAACCTACTTATTTTCCTTCTCCATCTGTACTCAGCTAGTTTCCCAACAAAATAGGCATGGAAACGCGTTTTGAGTTTTCCAAGCCGAAACTCTTGAGATGTTCTCTAACATAATGTTCATAGTGGAGAAAAATGCATTATTTATTTTACAAGAGTTATAACCCTAGAAAGTATTTCATTTTTGCGATGCCCTTATAAACTAAAGTAACAACCTTATATTATATAGTGTGTATGACATGAAACTACAAGAGTATAATGTAACATAGTATTTGTATAGTTTCTAATATATCTACTATGTACAATATATTATATATATTTAAATGCATCAAATACCATGTTAGATTTCAATTCATGCAACACTTGGTTAGTGTGCATCATATGGAACACCGATCTTCCTCTAAAACTTGTGTTATATGAAAAAGTGACCTTCTTCAATGGATTTCTCTATACGCAATACAAAGTCTTGCCGAGAAATAATCTAAAATTAAAACATATTTATTAAATTTATTAAGAAATAAACTAGCCATTATGAATAGTATTAACTAATTTATGAAAATATATGGTTTAGACACCTAAATTATGGGTTAAAAATAAGTTATAGATGAATATAAGGACCAACTGAATATTTAAAGGATGTTTTTATAATAAACTATTTTTATGCTCATGAATTTGTCTTACCATAATAAATAAAAGTAATTAAAATTAGACAATTACTTTAATGTAATATAATTGTTTTATATTCATTCAATGTTTTTTATATTCATCCAATATATTTTTTAAGCATATGATAAGATCAAACCCAATATTTCACAATAAAAACCATATTTTATAGAGAATCTTTTACGTCCTTTTAAGGGAAAACTCATTTTAAATAATAATTTTGATACTATAATAAATTGTATTTGATAAAATAAACTTTATTTTTGAATTCAAAATGTCAAAATTATCTTAGGATAATTTTTTTTTATTTTTTCTAAGATACATTATTTTTTAGTGAATAGTGTTTTTTATTTAGTTAAAAACTGCCTTTTCATTTAAATAATTATTAATGTTAAATTATATTTAAAAATTATTTTCATATCCCATTTTATCAATTATTAATAAATTAATATAATTTATTTAATTATAATCAATATAACTTTTATATTTAGTATAAAAACATAATAATCATTTGAACATTTTTTTACTAAAACCAGTTAATTCGTCTATCCAAGAGATTAGATTTAATATTCATTTTGAGGCTTTTGTGATTTGAATTTGGAAAATAGGAAATACAAAATTTTAATCCGGATAATATTTTTTTACTAAATATATGAAATTAATTTTTTAAAAAATTGATTACTGATAGTGTTTAATATTAATTATAGTGATTATGGTGTAATTATGTGTAAAATGGACTAAAACCCTCAGTTTAAGGGCCCAAATTACCTAGAAACATGTACAACACTCAGATTCAGAAAACATTCATGCCACTGACTTCCATTAGTTATTGTTAGATTTTATTTTTGACTTAAATAAGTATGAACATGTGAACACATAACTTTTTAAAAAAAATTCCAAGTGAGTCCTTTTCATTTCTTAAAAAATGCCACCACCACTACCAATTCCTCACACCTCTAAAACCACTAATGTTCATCCAATAACTAACCTAATTGACTTCCATAATTCCAATCATAGTCTTTGAATCATCCATTTGGGATTAATCCCTTCCAACAAAGCCATTGGGTTCAGATTAAGTTGCCCGATTAAAGGGTAATGCATTTTCTCAATCACTCTAGTTTCATTTACATTCTCCAAAACATAAAATATTTTTATTATATTATTGTATAACAATAAGAAGTATCCTAAATTTATTATGATGTTATTATACTTATATTTTAACCTACACTTATGAACCAATAGATAATGGGTAATGAACATAATGTTTGTGTTGATGACAAACTACTACATCATGAAATGATATTTGTTCATTCTTTTAGTACCACATCTCATGGTGGTCCTTACGATGTGAAAATTGGTTATATTTGTTATATATGATATTTGTTACATATTTATACTTTATTAAACCATTTATAATCCAAAAATTTTGTACTTTATATTTTACGTTTATATTATTTAATCATTTGAGGGAGTTTGGACTACCACCCCCAAAAAGTGATGTGATTTGTTCACACAATATTTGGAATTTATAAATGATGGATATAAATAAAAATATGATAAATAAAAAAAATATATATGATATTAATGAAATTATTAAATTTTTGTATATATATATATATATATATATATCATTTTCATTATTACCCCTTCACACACATTAAAATAGATAACGTCTTTTGTGGACGTGTGGACTACCACCTCCTCAACGTGATGTGATTCTTTTTACAACACATAATTCTATATATAATTATATATAATTAAATAATATTTTATTTATTATATATTTATCATTATAGATATATTTTAGTTACTTATATTCTTTCCGAAATGATCATTTAAAAATGTTAATGTCACTCATGCAAACGAATGACCTGTCATCACCATGACTTTATCATTGATTAATTTTTCATAACCATATTAATTATTGATTTTAAAATTATAATTGATGTTAAAATATTATAATCATTTAATGTTTATTATTATTTAGATGTAATCAGATTATCCCAATGACCATAGTTGAACAATAATAGTTTTTTGGACACAGAAACCGAAATTTGTCAAAAACACCTGATGCAGTCTTAACTGTTTGAGTAGCTATACACAAAATGGTAGTATGTGAAATAAATTTATTTATATAAATTTAAAAGGTTATTATTAATGTATATAATTAACATAATTTTAATATATAGGAATCTAAATGAAGTTCACGCGAAAAAAAACACAAGGTAAGGGATTTTTTCTTAATTTTCATTACGCGAGGCTTACTAAATTGTTGTACACCAAATTTCATATATATGGTGTAAATAATGCCACCCTAACATATAATATCATGAATTATATTTTAATATTATTATTTAAATTTTTTATATATGGACAAATACGTTTTGGTTTTCTATTTTATTTGTTACTACATTAGTAAGGACTTCCATCTCACTTTTTACGTCCATGAGATAAACATCATATTCACCAGATACTTATTTTCTGGGGTGTACCGACATGAAATTTTTATATATTATATAATTTATTAACATTCCATCTTGGTATTCAATAAATTAATTTAATAATATTATTTATTGAGGTTCATGATTTAAAAATATTTCAATGTGGTATGTAACAATTTGGAATGATTAAATATTATTTTCCTCAATACTTATCCAAATAATCATTCAATGGAATTTATATTTTTGGAAATTATATAACTATTTTTCAATAATCCATTTTATTATTCTCTGGTTATTCATGACCATTATCATGTATTAATACAATTTTCACTCTTTGGTACTCAAGATGTTTTTAGAAAATGGTTTTCATAAAACCCAATATCATATATCTCTTTAGTTGGAGATCATTTTTTATTCAAAAAATCATGTTTTATATAAAGGGTTAAAAAAGTTTTTCAATTATTTGGTAATGATATTTTTACCCTTTTTGTTTTTTTCCAATTTTCAATGTTATCTTCTTGTCTCTTTTCTAACGATGCATTCTTAACCTTTTTTTTACAAAAGGAATATTTTTTTACCTCATTGGATATGTATGGATTTATCGACAGTAATTTCATTAAACCCTAAATTTCATGTTTAAAAAGATTATTTTTAATGAACAATAATTTCAAAAGGTTTTTCAAAATCAAATAATAATTTTCTCAAGAATATTTTTAAATGTTAATCTTTTATTTCATCAACAACAACAACCCTCTATTTTACTCAACTTAGGATGTTTTATTGATATCATCCTTATTATTAAACTTGATGGTTTATTATTGATTTTCCAAATGATAGTATTCACATTCACTTCCTTGATTTATTTTTTAGTCACCTTGAGTTATTAAATTTATTATGAACATTGAAATTTAAAATTTCCCTTATTATCCATTTCATGTTTCATGGATATTACTATTATCTATACCATATTACATTCTATATAAGGTGACTACATTGATAGATATTTTATTAATTGGAATATTATTTATAGGTATGTATTTCTCATAAAATATAGTTATTTGATAAGTATTATTAGTTATTTTTATTATTCAATATCAGTAATGCTTTGGACTGGAAATGACGGGTGGAGCCCAGACTTTATATAGCTCGTTAATGCATCGAAAGGTTATTATGAGATGAATAATTAAGAAAATGGGTTTCTACACATTGTTTTAAATTGTATTGTGAATGGTCCTGATGGTAATATGTTTTCTTGTTCCTCAAACATGACATCCATAAAGAATTCAATTTCTATCATAGTAGTTTTAGTTATTATTCATTCATAAGATTTTAGGTAGACAAATTTGTGGATACATTTAATTTAATTTCATTGATTAATGGTATTTTTTTAGTTTCATAATTTTCCATATTTATTTTGATTTATCATGTTATTTGAATAGCATGTGTTTCTAGTTAATACATTTCGACATTTCGTATCTTATTTTATTCAATTTATTGATTACATGGCATGTGAGGTCATTTATTTATATTTACCTAATGACTATTATCATTGATTCAATACTGATTCGTCTATATTTTCCCTTATTAATCATTTTAGATCACCATTATTATGTTTATTTCTTCAGGAATCCAAGAAGAGAACTGTAATGGAAATGAAAAAATATACTAGATGGATAATAGTTATCCTCAAACAGTTTATTTTTATAGAAGAAATAAAACATGTTGTAATTAGTTTATCCATTTATAATACAATTCTCATATATGTATCTATTTTACCAAGACTTCTAAACTGATCATTCCATCAAGGATTGATTCCTTGTAATCATTCCAATAGATTTAGTAGCAGACACTGGCTCTGGGAAATATGGGGTTATGTCTATATAGTTTGTAGCTTATGTATGTTTATAATCATCATTGGTAACTAGATTTAGGATAAATTATGTTCGAGAACATAACCCTAATGTATAATTTGAGGATAGGTATAGACAAAAATCGTAGAATTTTGTTAAATATAGATTATGTGGATATTTCTAGAAATACATCATTGTATGGATACTACATGTCGATGTGCTTCTAAGGTAGTTTTCCATAGGAGTAAGAAATCTAAAAAGGTTTTCCAAGCCTGACTTGGGGTGATCTAGTACATGATAAAAAGCCTTTCTACATACCCAGTTTGACACTCTTAATGGATATTTTTAGGATAATAAATGTTTTCTTTACAAGCCATTAGAACATTTTTGAAAGGGATTTGAAAATAAATAATCACAGTTAAACATAGGTTATTTTAAAAATAAGGCATCATGATTTAGATACCATATAGAAAATTATACACTTTTTCACTATGACTATTGTTTCTCACACTATTCTTTTTGCTTTTAGTCAAAGGCTTGAACCCGAAGGATTCAAGTTAGCATCTTAAATGAAAGGAAAGATTGTTAAAATGATAAATTAAAATATGTATTGATAGGAGTGAATGATATCATCTTTATAGGAAATAAATTTTAATGTAATATGATTAACAATATATACCGTTACCCACTCCCAATCACAAAAAAGATTAAAATTATAGAGGATGATAAGATCTCATGTGTTGGAGAACATATAGAAAAGAAGCCTCTATATTATACATGTGAGAAGTGTGGAATGAGACACCATGGAAATTCTTTCTTCGAAAAAAGTAAATTCTTTATGTGTGGAATGTAAGGACATAATGAAAATTATTGTCAAGGAAAAAGGAAGAGTACGATGGAAGGAAATAAAGATCATCCTATTAAATACATTATAGTTATTTTCCATAAATGTGGTGAACCTGGACATTACCCAAGTCAAGGCCCTCTCCTTGAGTATAAACATAAGACCATGGAAGGATCTATGTAGAAATAAGTGGATGAGGTATTTTTTTATTGAGGTTCCTATTTAAAACCATAGTTAAAATTCTATTTAGTGATTTACCTAATTTTAAGGATGTCCATCATATATATTATGGAAATTATATTAATTAGGTTTTAGAAAATGAAAACCTATAATCAGGGTGAAAACTAATAAAATATAGCTAGTTCAAGAGTCTAGAAACATGATCGATGGACGATAATGGGTTTCATGCCAAACACTGACCTACACAACATCATTGTAAATTTTATTGGGTTTAGTTAAACAATTTAACAGACAAATATTAATGGGGAACCAATAGTAACACTTTTGAAGATTAGAAATTAATATATTAACAATAATTATATTGGAAGATATTTAAATAGAAATAGTAATACATTTCACTCTTTTATAGTCCTTATGATCCTTTAAATCCTTCCTTTAGTGCTTCAAGTATATAAAAATTCATCCTCGGTTATTAATTTTTGGGATTGAAGGCATGATTTATAATTTCATCGAAGCATAACCAAAAGTTAGGATTGTGCATATGATATTGAAACCTATAATATAAGAATATGTTTTTTCATTTAGGGTCAGTAAAAGAAATTACCAACATTAGTAAAATGACTTAGAAATAAAATGATTCCATAATACCAAGATTTCTATTGAACTACTTGAATTATAAATCATCAATTATTTATATCTTTGAGGCCTACAACATTCCATTGATCACTCAGTTGATTTTGATTGATTACTTCATTCATTATATATAAATTTGTAGATTTTTTCCTATAAGTATCTGTCTCTACTTATAACTAATGATCTCTTACTTAGAGACCTAGTTACATGGTATTACATGTATCATTTGTACATTAAATTCCCTTTAGTTTATAATATTACATATGAACCACTCTCATGATGTGGGATTTAAAACCTAGAATGTATCATGAAATCCAAAACCATGATCGATTTTAAATTATGAGGACTCAACTTAAATAAGGTGGGGAGAATTTGACTCCCTGAAGAACTAATGTAAGAACCTTGTATTCGAAAGCGTGTATGACATGCGATTGCAAGCACGTAATGTAATATAATAACTGTATACATTATTAGAAATTTACTTTTTAAAAAAATCAATATATTTAAAACCAAGAAACATTGATATATCATGAAATGAACATGACACTGGGTTAGCATACATAATGCTCAATAGAGACCTTCCCCTATAGCTTGCATTACACGTAGAAGTGACATTCTTCAATAACATGCGCTATAGGCATTACCAAGTCTTACGGAGAAACAATCGATAATTAAAACATTTCTATTTAATATAATATGATATAAACTAGAAATTATGAATAGTATTGATTAATATATGAAAATATATAGTTTAGACAACAAAAATTTTGGTATGAAATAAATTAGATATAAATATAAGAACTCATTGAATATTAAAACGATATTTTTATAGAAAAATATTCTTAGGGACACAATGTTTTTTTACCATAATAAATAAATGTCATTAAAATTATTTAAATAATTTAATGGAATATATATCTTATATAATAAATAAAATATTTTTTATATTCATCAATTAGATTTTTTAATCATTAAATAAGAGTAAACCCAATATTTCACATAAAACAGATACTTTTATAAAGGGAATTTTACAACCATTTAATGGAAAACCCATTTCAAATATTAATTCTTACACAATTATCAATTTAAATT
The DNA here is from genome assembly GCA_963277665.1 of Viscum album. Lineage (NCBI taxonomy): Eukaryota > Viridiplantae > Streptophyta > Magnoliopsida > Santalales > Viscaceae > Viscum > Viscum album. Next base: position 1,074,311,957 of record OY728164.1, read on the forward strand.
GATAAAATTGAACTTATTTATTAATTCATAATTTTAAAATTAGCATAGGTTTAATTCTTTGTATTTTTCTGAAATACATAATTTTATACTTAATAGTGAAAAATACTATGTTTTAGTTAAAAACTGTCTTTTTGAAACAATAATTATTAATGGTTATTTATATTATAAATTTTTTGAAAAGTCACATTTTATTAATTATATATATATTAATATAATTTATTTATATATCATCAAAATAAATTTTTAATTAAATTTACAGACATAACAGTCATTTTAATATTTTTCTACTAAAACAAGTTAAATTGTATGTCTGTGAGATTGGGATAAATTTTAATTTTTTCCACTTCTGTGATTTGAATTTTGAAAATATGAAATACACCACTGTAATAAATATAATATTTTTGATCTATTTATATCAAATTAATTTTGTACAAAAAATATTAGTTAAGTGATTGATAAAAGTTAGAGTTATTAAGGTGTAATTAGGCTTAAAATGAAATAAAACAATAATTTTAATGGCTGAAATGACCTAGAAACTTATAAAACACTCATTTTCATGAAATAATTCCTCCATTAACCTTCCATTAATTAGTTGGGGTGGTTTGATATGACTTTTATTAGGTAGGAACATGCTCACACCTAACTTATTTTCAAAAATACCATTTGAGTCCTTTTCATTCTTTATAAAAGGCTGCCACCTCAACCCATTCATCACACCTCTCAAACCTCTCAAGTTAGGCCAATACCTTCCCATGTTGTCTCCCTATAATACTATTCTCCACCTAGATGCATCCATATGGGCCAAAACCCTTCCAGAAAAGTATTTTGGTTCAAACGATGTAACTGAATTAAATGGTGATGTATTTTCCGAGTCTCTCTAGTTTCATTTCCATTCCCCAACAACTAAAATATCATTATTTTTTATTGTATAATAATATAAGTATCCTAAATATACTCAGATGTTGTTATTCTGAGAATTTAACCTACACATACACACACCTCCATGTAATGGGTAACAAACATAATGTTTCTGTGGACGACGAACTATAAATCATAAAACGATGATTGTTCATTCTTCCATTACCACGTCTCATGGTGGAAATTATGATGTAAAAACTATTTATATATGTTATATATGATATTTATTATGTATTTATACATGATTAAACCTTTTGTACTACAAATATTTAGTACTTTCTATTTTATATTAATATGATAATGTAGCATGTGGTAGTGTGGACAATCGCCCCCTCAAATCGATGTGATTCATTCACATGATACACAGAATGTATAAATGATAGTTATAAATAAAAATATGATGAAATAAAAACATTAATATTATATTAATTATATAATTACCTTTCTCTATCCAACTATCAATTTATATATATCATTTTCTTTATTACCCCTTCACACACATTAAAAGAGATAACGTCATTCCTGGACTTGTGGACTTTTGCCTCCATGACATAATGTGATTACTTTTACATATCATAATTATATATATAAGTATATAAGATTATATAATATGTTAATTATTATATAATTTTCATTCTATAAATATTTTAGTTACTTACCTTCTTTTCACAATGATCTTTTAAAAATATGAATGTTACTCATGCGTACGTACAGTCTACCTTCTCATTGATTGTAACATTGACTCGTTTTTTATACACATATTTAATTATTGATTGTAAAAGAATAATTGATGTGTAAATATTATATTTATTTCATTATTATTGTTATGGATATTTTATATACTAAACCCTATGACCATTTTTGACCAACAATATCTTTTTTGACTTTTGTAAATAACACCCAATGTAAAATTAATTGTTTTTGTAGTTGTACACAACATGGTAATAAGTGAAATAAATTTTATTATTTATATTAAAATGGTTCTAAATCATATATAAACATAACATAAGTTTATTATACTCGAAATGAATCTCATGGTAAGGGATTCATGTCTCATTTTCATTTTGTGAAGGATAATTAATTATTGTGCACCTAATTTATTATATATGGTGTACATACTGCCACATTGTCATATAATATAATTAATTATATTATAATTATGGTATTTGAAGATCTTATTTTATTATTATGACTATTGGGGTTTCCAATCCATTTTTTACTATGTTAGTAATGATTTCCATCTCAATTTTTACATTTGTGAGATAAATTTCATATTCACCACTTACTTCTTTTCTATGGTTACCTACTGTAAATTTTGAAGTATTATATCATTATTTCATTATCCATTATTTTATTCAATAATTTCATTTATTATAATAATTTCATGTTTTTTAGTTGTAATGACCCAGAATTTACATGTAATTTTTTTAATATAAGGGAATTTTATGAGTCTGCGAAAAATGACGGCGTGTGATTCTGAGGTCCGGAGTGCCCGAAATAAATTTCCGAACATTATTTCAAGTATGTTTAGTAAACATGCGAGCAAGTTTTCCTAAATTTTGAACCGGTGCTCAGAATTGAAATCTAAGGGCACTGTTGAACTCGCTGCACTAATTTTCTCTTAAGTATACTTTCACTTCGATGACAGATGGTCGGGAGTGAAAGTTAGTTTTTTTGGGGTTTTCTGAAAGAATAAAATAAAAAATGTGTGTGAAAAATTATTTTAATTTGAAACACCCATGTGGGTGTTGGGAGGTGTGGTCCACCGAAACTAAACCTCCTTGTGGAAGGTGGGAAGTGGGGACCACCAGACCATAACCTCCCATGAGAGGTTATGGTAGTGGGGACCACAAGACCCTAACTTCCCATGAGGGGTTATGGTGGTGCAGACCACCCTAAGGCCTAAACCCATAAAATCCCCTCTTAATTAGGGGGAAACCTCTCAACTCCCACATTAATATGGAGGAGCCTCTTGAGATTCCTCCACATTAATTATTCCAACTAACATACCATTAATTGGGTCAAGATAGTTAATTAGCTTGCACCTTTTTTAAATGAAGTAACATCATCATTGGAATTTAGGAAGGTTCTTAATAAATGAACCGTTAAAAATTCCATGACCATTACCTACCTCCCCCCCCCTCTCCTAAATATATGGAGCTTCGGAGGAAGATTCGGGACAACTTCACCAAGTGATGAAGCACTGGTAAAGAGATGAGACGCCCAACATTTCGAGGAAAACACCCTCCAATGAAGAATGCATCCACCAATGAAGAATGCACTCCCCAATGAAGTACACTCTACCAACGATGAATGCCGACCTCCTTGGACATTCTTCCTTAGGAATTTTTTGACAGGGGACGTACTCATCTATGGAGAATCAACGTTTGTACCTCTTCATGCGCCAATGACAATGAACATATAAGGGGTTATTTTGTGTTTGATTATATTCCCAAGTTCTTCCTTTATTTATAAAGAAGAACGTGGATGTTTTCTTTTGTGGGAAAGAAACTATCATTGCGGGAGGGTTTGATGTTCTTCACACTACTGTTCATGATGATTTTCTTGCTAATGCCCTAATTTGGAGAGTGCAAACCAAACTAACATGGACCATCCTCTCCGTAATCCTTGTGTTGAATTGAGGTGTTCTTCGAAATGGAGGAATGCCACAAAGGCAATAGTGCTCCGCCACCCGCGGCCTTCGCCGCTCTACACCACCACCAAACCGTCGACGTGCCAAGCCATTGAGCTAGGCTGCCGCCCCGAGTCAAGACACTTTCGCGCCACACGCGACGCCCAGCCGAATCGGCCACGCACCCCTTGCGGCGCCCTGGCCGAACCAGCCCGCGCCCCTCGCGATGCCCGGGCGAACATGCCCACGCCCACCAATGCGCCCAGCCGAACCGGCCCACACCCCCCATAGTGCTCGTCTGGATAGGCCCCCACCCCCCGCAGTGCCCGGGCCAAAGCACCCCCCCCCCCACAGTGCCCCTCGTGGTGCCCAAACGAACCAGCGCACACCCCTCACGTAGCCTGACCAAACCGGCACACACACCCCAGAGCACCCCAGCCGCACCGGCCCCATGCCCTTGCATCGTTCTAGCCGGATTGGCCCAGTTCCCTCGCGGTCGAGCTGCTCTGTGGCGCTTGCGGGCTCCGCAACCCCTCGCGGCCCTCGCACCTTGCCAGACCCCCAGCGGACCTGGCCGCATCACTAGTTGAGCCTGACCCAGTGGGTCGGGATGGGTTGACATGAACTGGGTTGACCCAGGCTAGGTCGGTCCGGGTTGGTCCGACTGGGTCAGACAAGACCTGAGCCCACTATGACCCTTTACGTTCTGTTGGCCATAACTTTGGCACCAGACATCTGTATGAAGAACTGTCAGTGACACTGGAAATCCTGGAGTGAGACGGTCCCTTTGGGTATACTCCACTGAGTTTTGATGGAGATGGGAAACAGTCAGGTTGGTTCGAGAATGAATCCAACTAAGTACCCATGACTAAAAGGTTAATAACATGGAGACTGAGCATCCGATTGACATTCCATCTATTCCGTTGAGACCACTATGACATTGCAGTACTTTAAGATACTTCTTCGTTGGAATTCGTGACAGTTGGACTATTGACCAGTATCTTTTGGGATGGATCCTCCTGGAGGCGAGTGAGCATAGTACAGAGACCCAATAGTTGGCTGAGACCTGATGATTGCTGACTGTTTTGAGTCAGAGTGACTCGAATAGCCCATTCAGTAGCGCCTTGGTGTCAGGGTAGATCCACAGTGGGGAGCATCTTGTTGTTGCGGCAGACCCACGATACTCGACAGGAGGTGTACCTTAGCATCCTACAAGGGGGAGCACACTTGGTGAAACGGCAGACCAATGGTGGGGAGCACACTTGGTGATGCGACAGATCCACAATACTCAACAGGAGGTGTACCTCAGTAGTCCATGGATAGTGGGATGTGCCTTGGTGTCACGACAGGCCCACTGTACTCGATATAGGATAACTTCTCTAGCATCTGAGGTTTCAACAATGTGACTAGTGATGTTACTTGATACTACCCCTTGAATAAAATACTGGTTTGAGCTGAGTCAGTTTTTCTATGATTTTCCTCATTATTGAGATGGATTTCTAGATATCCTAAGTATATGTATGGGAATATACCTAAGTAGGGTTATCTGTTGGCTTCAAAATTTGTGGTTTATACTTGGTGGATTTTTATGATACCTTGTGGGTATCATGTTCCCTACTGAGTATCGTTACACTAACCCTTACACAGGTTATTCCGGCACCTTGTTCTGTTCGATGCAGACGATGGACAACGTTGACTAATGCTGAGAGTACCAGGACTGGACGGTGCCTGGAGGTAGACCATATGGAATGTAGATACGTGGAGGGGATGGACTGACATGGTGTGCTAAGGAGTCAATCTATACCTACCCTTCAGGTAGGATCCTTAGAGGATGACCTGAAATCTGACATTCACTTTTCACCAGTTGTATTTCATTTCAGTTGTACTTGTACTTTCCAGTTGGGCTTGTATTCTAGCCCCTTTTACTTACTGTACTCACTTGTTTACTACAAAGTTTTCTTTTGTTCATATCTTGTTGCGTGCTTCCCTATGTGACATTGCAGGTTATAAGGAAATGCCTTCCCAGTTTTAGGTAATATTCATTTGGTTCTAGTCACCAGCCCCTAGCCTATGGATGGCAGGCTTGGGGTAGTCACCGAACGGGCCCTAGGGGATGGGTAATGGAAAATTAGAATCACAGGAGTCAGTTCTACCACATAACATAGGACTTTGATTTTTCTTTTCTATGAAGCACTAGTGTTAAGGTTAGTGAGTGTGGTTTTCAGTTCAGGGAGTCCAGTGTTGGTTTAGCATCCAATGTATCCAAACATCAGGACCCAAACATCTGATTTCCAACTCAGTGCATTAAAACACTGATTGAGTGTATTTTTTTCAAGAGTTTTTATTCTATTTCTTAAGTCATCAAACAAGGTCAGCTCATCAGGTATATCCTTTTGACCATGGCAAACCTATTTCTTTTCAGGATGCTTCCACGCAGACAGCCAGTTAGAGTTCCAAGAGTTGTGCGAACTGATAGACCACAGAGTGATGAGGCCTCGGTGCGGGGCCCTCTTCCATTAGAGGAACCAGCGGAGGCACCATTGGTACCATTAGTCGTTGGGTCAACGATTCCACCAGCCCCAACAGCAGACAGTGCATGCCACTTGAGTGCATTGCACGAGTTCCAGCACTAGTGGCCACCCATGTTTAGGGGAGTGATGGACCCACAAGTGGTAGATGATTGTCTATAGGCCGTGGTGAGAGTTTTTTTAATGGTAGGGACACCATCAGATCTCATGATGATCCTTGCTTCCAGCCTTCTACAGGAGGTAGCATGTAGATGGAGGAGTTTGATGTTCCAGGTTCATGATGAGGTGACACTTCTCTGGGTAGACATTGAGAGCTTGTTTTGCGCAGAGTTTATCCCAGCGACTCTCTGCATAGTGCACATTCAAGTGATATTTCATCGGTAGTGGGGAAACATTAATATGGGCCAGTACTCATCAAGGTTCATAGACCACTCATGCTACTCCACAGATATGGTGCGGGACCCATTCTTCAAGGCCCAAACCTTCAACCAGGGGCTCAAGCGGGATATCCGAGATCTGATGATCTCACTAAGATTCCTGACGCATTAAGGGGTGTTAGAGAGAGCCCACAGAGTGGAGAGTTTCCTTGCTGATCAGTCTCTAGTAGCGAGATCCACACGCAGTCAATACATAGTGGATTCTTCTGTAGCTGATAGCAGACATATGTCGCTGGTTCACGCCCAAATTTACCCAAGAGAAGAAGGGTAGAACGGTCCTTGTAGTGTAGCTTGGGTTGTCGATTCCACAAAGACCTAAGAAGATACCTAAGATACACAACCTAAGGGATGTATTTTTTGCTATGAAGTGGCCAACTTGGATTGATTTTGGATGGGTTTTAAAGATATCTAAATATTTAAGTGGATTCAATTTAAAAGAATGAGTTGATCCTAGGTTATCGCTCGGGGTGGATTGGACGTATTTTCTTTTTAATGATTTCAATTTCTTAAATTTGAGATGGTTTCATTTAAGGAGATAAAACAATATCATCACTTACTGGTTTAATACCTACACCCTCTAATACTAATCACCTATACACTTGAAGGATCATAGTTTTGAGCACTTCAAGGTAAAGGATCGTATTAGTACTTGAAGTGTGTGGCCTTAAATTCAACAAGGACGATGGAGTTTAAAAATCATCAAATAAAAAATCCCAATTAAAGAAGTGATTATACATTAATTAGGTGATAAATAACATCCAATCCAACCCCTTGATACTCCTTTGGATCAACCCATAAGTGGGTTAGCCCTCCATTGATCTCATGGTTTCAATGGAAGCGGAAAGTATACTCATGAGGAAGGAAATGGAGAAGTAAAGAAAACAATAAAAATAAAATGATCACTCCACCGTTGTGTGAATAATTTCACAAGGGTTGCTGTGAATAAATTCACACCTTGATCCAACGGTATCAAAGTGATATTAAGAACAACAGAATAAGAGTAGAAGAAGAACTTTTATTAAGAAAATAAAGTGAATTGAACAACTTACATGTGAATGACAAAATTGAGGCAACAAAAATGCAGCATAACATTACAATTGAACAAAGCATCCAAGATCCCCAACTCCTTCACCACCACTGCCTTAAATAGGAATTTTTGGAGCCTTGAGTCGAGACACCCATAGTACGAAGCATCTTAATTAATTTTGGTAGGCTATAGGTGGTGGAAAGCTTGTGGAATTTGAACTTTTCCACGTTTGACTCGAGGTGGCAGCCAGTTTTCATCCACCGAACAGACGCGTCTGGAAGACCTTTTAGAAGGCCGAATCAGAGTGGGCCATAGAAGAAGAAAATGGATCTCCCGATGTCTTCTAACCGTCTCTAAAATTTGGGCCCATTTGGAGTTGTGTATTCCGAGATATGATCAAATTAGTGGGCTGTTTTTCTGGGCCGCAGAATCTGGCCCAGAATTGTATCTCTAACTTGGGCCGCCTAAATGACCACCATTGAGGCCAAATTAGCATTAAATCATGAAAAGTGATTTGTTCCTATACATGTATTCTAGAATCACATGAAATTCAGGATTAATTGGGCCTGTATTTTGTGATCCACAGTCTCATCAGTGGGATGGTGTCCAATCTGCCTTCTCCAGAATTGCTTCCTTTCATGCAAAATATCTCCATCATCCTCCATGAATTCTCCATTGATCCCTGAATGAAACATGTTAATATTGGAGTGTAGATAAATTATCAAATTAAAATATGTATAATCAGATGAATCATTTGGTACTTTAAATTATTTTCAAAAATGGACCACATAATAATGCATTTAAAAAGGTATTGCAATCATAATGTGAAATGATGTTCAAAGTGTAAAATGCACTAAAATGGTGTTTATGAATAATAAAGAACATGAATATTATATATATTACCAATGAATATTATCCTCATTTGGTGGATAATCACACCCCCCAACTTGAGTTTTGCTAGTCCCGAGCAAAATATATCTCATCAAAAATGAAATTCGAACTCCCTTTTCCAAAAACATTTTAATACACAATGATCACCAAAAAACCTTATACCAAACAATCATGAAACCCATCAAAATATTTTAATACGAGATAATTTCATAAGTAGATCCCAATCCCAATCCCATTCCTTTGATCAAATCCATCATCATTCTTCATCCAACTCAATTAGTTGTAATGATGTGTTGTGAATCACAATAGATATGGGGGTTTATTTTCATTCAAGGGGAAAATCATGGAAGCACTAGGTGGAATTATATTTAATCCTAATATGAGTATTCTTCATCCCTCTTTTTTTTTGATTTTTTTTTTGAAATATTGCTATAGTAATTGAGATTGCAATTATTCAAATTAACCCATGTAGCAAGACTTTGCCGATGACTCCCAGACTCAAAGGCCTTAGGGCACCAAGTGAAACCCACATACTCAGGCATCGTCTCGAGTTAACTTAATCAAAAACAAAGTCATATTACCATAAATAGAGATAGATTGAAAAACTCAGGGCTAGAAAACTCTGGAGTCACGATCCCCAAGTGCCGAAAGCCTCTCATTTTATCAATCCATTGCTCTACATGCAAATTTTTATTTTTATTTTTTTATTTTTTTATATTTTAATAATTTTTTTTAATTTTTTTTTTGAATACTCATATTAATCATAAAAATAAAACCATCCTATGCTATTTATTATGGGACCCCAAAAATTCAAATTAGTACCCCACAGTCTAGAGGACGTGCATTGTGGCATTTTTTTTATTTGGATGAAAATATAAACGATGAAATATCACATTGGACAGACACACTTTCCAAAATCTATGCTCATGAAATTATACAAGGATTAAAATCAGAATCAGGGCATGCTAAATTATTTGATATTCAGTTTCAAAGTGTTCAATGTGTATTACCATGTTCAAATTTAAAGTAATTTTTCCTTCCATTTACTTTTTTTTTCAAATAATTCAATTTTTGTTGTTGACACAAAAGCATTTTTTTTATTTTATCTCCCCCCCAACTTAAAATAACACTGTCTCCAGTGTTTGAAGAAATGAAAAATTAGAAGGAGTAGAGGTAGGGAATAAAAATTTAAAAAGGAAATTGAAGATGAGGATTATGGAATGAAGTCACCTGGTGGTTGAAGTTTTAAGTTCTTTCCGCTTGAATTTATTCCTTTGATATCCATGTCGCTTGCAAAGTTCCCTAGTGGAAAAAGGAAAAAACAATACAAACAAAACAAAAAAAACAAACAAAACAAACAAAAACAAACAATATATATATATATTTATATAATAAAGGAAGTAAAATATAAGAATATATATAAAAATTATAGAATAAGGTATCACAAGAAGCCGTAGGTCAGTGGTAAGCGCGCGCCCCTGTCTCCCTTTGGTCCCTGGTTCGAGTCCCCGTGGCTTCGCCGGTTGTGACGGGGTTTGCCCCACGGCCTATGGCGTGGACTTTTTTTTTGTATTATTATATTTTTATTTTTATTTTCTTAACCTATTGAATAATAAAAACAAAATAAACTGATGATACATTGTCTTCTTTTTAAATTTCTGGGTAAGGTATTACTCAAGGATCACACCACGTGACACAGATGAATATGGTGCTCCTCTTTCGTACCCATCCATACTCATAATAGAAGAACAGGTCAAAAGTCTATTTTTTTTATTTTTAAATATAAAAATGATTAAGTAATCTTATTCGAAAAATAAATATTATTCAGAAAGATTAGAAACATAAAAACCACAGGTTGCCTCCCGTGCAGCGCTTTGTTTAACGTCGTTAGCTCGGCATAGATCCCAAATTTATCAATTTTTTCCTGGTTCATAGATTGGATCAATTAACTCAACATCTATTTCCTGTTTATTGAATGATTCAACGAATGTTTTTAACCTTTGACCATTTACCATGAAAATGTGACCACTTGTGGGATCTTGAATCTCTACTGCCCCATGGGGAAATACATGATGCACTATGAAAGGTCCTGACTATCTAGACCTTAACTTTCCTAGATTTAAATGAAGTTTTGAACTATACAGGAGCACAAGTTTTCCCAGTTCAAAATGTTTGACCTTGATATTCCTAGATTGGTAGTCTTGAACTCTAGCTTTATTGATCCTTGAATTTTCATAAGCCTCCATCCTTAGTTCCTCCAGTTCATTGAGATCTAATTTCCTTTTTGTTCCGGCCAATGAGAGGTCATAATCCATTTTCTTAATTTCCCAAAAGGCCATATGTTCAATCTCCACTGGCAAATGGCATGCTTTACCATAAACCAACCTATATGGGGACATTCCTAAAATGGTTTTATATGCAGTTCTATAGGCCCAAAGAGCATCTAAGAGTTTCTCAGACCAATCATTCCTAGAGGGGTTGACAGTTTTTTCAAGAATTTGCTTAATCTCCCTATTCGCTAACTCATCTTGACCATTGGTCTGTGGGTGGTAAGCAGTGGACACTTTGTGAGAAATTCCATATTTTTCCATGAGTGATGAGAATGGACGATTGAAAAAATGAGTTCCACAATCACTTATGATAGCCCTAGGAATTCCAAATCTAGAGAATATGTTTTCTTTTATGAATTTAATCACAGTTTGATGATCATTGTATTTTGTGGGAATAGCCTCAACCCATTTTGAGACATAATCAACAGCTAAGAGTATGTAGAGGTATCCTCGAGAGTTTGGGAAGGGACCCATGAAATCAATTCCCCAACAGTCAAAGATTTCAACCACTAAGATGGGAGTGAGTGGCATTTGATTCCTTTTTGTGATGGACCCTACTTGTTGACACCTAGGACAGCTTCGAAAAAATGTGTAGGAGTCCCTTGAGAGGTTGGGCCCAAAAAGACCACATTGAAGAATCTTAGCAGATGTTTTCTTAGAGGAAAAGTGACCTCCACATGCCTCACTATGACAGAATTTAAGGATGGACTCTTGTTTAGATTCTGAAACACACCTCCTAATGACTTGGTCAGGGAAAAACTTATAGAGGTATGGATCATCAAACACATAGTGTCTAACATCAGAAAGGAACTTCCTTCCAGCTTGAGTCCCTAAGAATTTTGGAACGACTCCTGTTACTAAGAAATTTTCTATGTCAGCATACCAAGGGCAGTCACTCACAGAGTATAGGTGTTCATCAGGAAACGAATCAGACACAGAAAGGTGATTTGAGTTGTCTTTGAATTCCATCCTAGAGAGGTGATCAGCTACAACATTTTAAACTCCCTTTTTATCCTTGATTGTGATGTCAAATTCTTTTAAGAGAAGGACCCACCTAATCAGTCTAGCCTTAGCATCTTGTTTTTGGAAGAGGTATTTTAGTGCAGAATGGTCAGTGAACACAATGATGGGTGATCCTAAGAGGTAGGACCTAAACTTCTCTAAGGAAAACACAATAGCAAGTAACTCCTTTTCAGTGGTGGTGTAGTTGATTTGGGCATCATTTAAGGATTTGCTTGCATAAGCAATGACAGAAGAAGTTTTATCACAACGTTGTCCTAACACAGCTCCAACAGCAAAGTCACTGGCATCACACATAAGTTCAAAAGGAAGGTTCCAATTTGGAGATTTCATAATGGGAGGAGAGGTGAGAGAGGATTTGAGGGTTGAGAATGAACCCTCACAGCTTTCTGTCCAAACAAATGGAGCATCCTTTACTAAGAGAGCACAAAGGGGACGGGATATTGAACTAAAGTCCTTGATGAATCTTCTATAGAAACCAGCATGTCCTATGAAAGACCTCACTTCCTTGACAGTTTTGGGTGATGGAAGGTGACAAATGATGTCAACCTTTGCTCTATCAACTTCAATCCCCCTACTCGAGACCAGATGGCCTAGAACAAGTCCCTCTTTAACCATGAAATGGCATTTCTCCCAGTTTAGGACCAGATTGTTTTCTTCACATCTTGACAAGACTCTCTCCACATTCTGCAGACATCCCTCAAAAGTATCCCCAAACACAGATAAGTCATCCATGAAGACCTCAAGAAAATCCCCTACCATGTCTGAGAAGATTCCCATCATGCACCGCTGGAAGGTCCCAGGGGCATTGCATAACCCGAAGGGCATGAGTTTGAAGGCAAAGGTACCGAAAGGACATGTGAATGTAGTCTTCCCTTGATCCTCTAGGGAGACCTCAATTTGATTGTACCCCGAGTACCCATCTAAGAAACAGTAGAAGGCATGACCTGCCACTCTCTCAAGGACTTGGTCAATGAATGGTAAGGGGAAATGGTCCTTCTTGGTGAATGATTTTAGTTTCCTATAGTCAATGCAGACCCTCCATCCACTACTCACCCTTGTTGGAAAAATCTCTCGATCCTCATTGGTTATCACTGTGATTCCAGCCTTTTTTGGAACCACTTGGATTGGGCTCACCCATTCACTCTCAGCTATGGGATATATGATACCAACTTTCAACAATTTCATAAGTTCTTTCCTTACTACCTCCATGAGATTAGGATTGAGTCGTCGTTGAGGTTGACGACATGGCTTTGAATCAGATTCCAGAACAATTCTATGAGTCCCGTTAAGTGGGCTAATCCTAGGAATATCAGAAAGGTTCCAACCAATGGATTTCTTATGCTTCCTAAGGACATCTAGAAGAATCCTCTCATTATTGGCTTCAAGAGAAGAAGAAATGACAATAGGATGTGTTTGATTTTACCCTAGGAAGGAATACTTTAGTGCAGCAGGAAGTTACTTCAATTCAAGATCAGGTTGGTTCATAATTTCAGTAGAAGATTGGGACATTAGATCAAGATCAATTTCTTTTTTTAGAGGTTCAGTTTGGATTGATTCCTCACATGTAGAAGTTTCAGCTACTAGATTGGCTTGATCAAATTTAGGGAAGGAATTCAGAGGGGTCTCTATGAAATTGGTTTCATGAAAGGTTTCACTGATTGTTGGACCTAAGAATTCATCATAAGAGAAATTTGAAAATGATTCAAGCCAATGAGATAAACTTCCTTCATATGAACAAAGGAAATCAATCTCATTCTGACTTAAACATTCATCAAATATTCCTTGATGTTCCATGGATTCATTATCAATGATTCCTATCATGTTTACTTCATTAATATCCTCGTCATCCCCTATTTGTGAGCTTGCATTATAGATGTTCAAGTCTAGAATCAGGTTCCCAAAGGTGATGGTCATGTTCCCATTTCGGACTCGAATAACAGAGTTGATTGTTGCAAGGAAAGGACGACCAAGGATGATTGGGGTTTGTTCCTTATTTCCTAAATTTGGATGGTTGTCAAGGACAATGAAATCAGCAGGGTAGATGAAGTTTTCAACCTTTACCAGAACGTCCTTTAAAATCCCCTTTGGAACCCTAATGCTACGATCAGCAAGTTGAAGTGTGACAGATGTGGGTTGGAGTTCTTCTAGGCCTAACTGGTAGTACACAGCATATGGGATGAGATTGACACTAGCACCTAGGTCACACAAGGCCTTGACAACTTTGCTCTCTCCTAGTTCAACATTGATGTAAGGGCAACCTGGGTCTTTTAACTTAGGAGAAATGGTCCCTTGAATGTTGGTACTCACATTATCAGCCAAAAGGACTTGGTTTTTATGTGAAAATTTCCTTTTAAAAGTGCACAAGTCCTTAAGGTACTTTGAGTAGCCAGGTATAGTTTGGATGGAATCCAGAAGGGGTATGTTCAACTTGACTTGTGAAAATATTTCCCTCAACGTTTCACTCAGTTCAGGCTTGGATTTCCCCCTCATGCGTTGGGGAAATGGTGCAGGTTGTGGGGTTGTTTGTTAAAGAGTTGTTTCTTTCACATTGTTATCAGTTTCCTCAGTTTTATCTTGTGGTTTATTTGAATTTTCATCCAAGTTTGAATCTTCAGGTGGGTTCTGAATTAGTTGTTCAGGTTTCTCAATTGATTTCCCACTTCTTAAAACAGTCACAGCCTTTAGTTGTTCATGAGTTGTTTGAGCACAACTTGACTCTCCCCTTGAAGTTGAGGATGGCACCGCCTGAGTAGGCATGGGTGCCTTTCCTGTTTTTATCGTTTGAAGTTCTTGTTTTAGGGAAGAGACTTCTGAGTTCATCCTCTCCATTTGTTTGCATAGTTGTTCTAGTAGGCTTTGTGGAACAGTTTGGGTTGGTTCTTGAGTAGGTTGGTTTATCCCAGGGGGATATTTTGGAGGTGGGATGTTTTGTAGAAAATGGACTGGTGGCTGTTGGTATTGGATAGGTTGGGTTTGGAACTAGTTATGGGTTTGGTAGTTCTGTTGAGGGTAAGGATTTTGCCCTTGTGGTTGGCTATGTTGTTGGTTATCCTTCCATCGGAAGCCTGGGTGGTCATTGTACCTTAGATTGAAGGTGTTTTGGTATTGGGGCTTTTGAAAGTTTAGGGCATTGACTTCCGCTGGGGGTCCTCCTAGAAGAACATCCTTGATGGATGGAATGGTTGGGCAGTTGTCTATTTTATGGTCATGTTTGTCACAAATTGTGCAAACAAGGTCTACATTTTGGCTTTCATGGACTTTCCTAAGGTCTATCTCTTCAACCTTCCTAGAGAGTGCTGCGAGTTTAGCCCTAAGGCTTTCCTCTTCTCTATGTGTATGAATTCCCGTGGTTCTTTGTGGCTTTTCAGAATAAGGTGAAGTTCCCCAAGTTTGGTTTTGTTCAGCCAGACTTTCCAGATACTCGTAAGCATCATTTGGGGCCTTGTTTTTAAAAGTTCCATTACACATCATGTCAATGAATTGTTTATTACCTGGACCCAACCCTTCATATAAAATTCTCACTTGTTCAGGTATGGAAAACCCATGGTGTGGAACCATGTTTAGGGTGTCTTTGAACCTCTCCCATGTTTCATAAAATGACTCTCCCTCTTTTTCAAAAAAGTTCTGGATGCTCTTTTTAAGTGCAATTGTTTTGTGATGAGGGAAGCATTTTTTGTAGAATTCTCTTTGCAGTTGGTCCCAAGAGTGGATTGATGCAGGTCTCAAGTTGTTTAGCTAATTTTTAGCTCGATCCTTTAATGAAAATGGAAAGAGCCTCATCTTAGCGGATTCTAGTTGATGTGGGGGACACATGGTTTCAACAATGTTGTTGAACTCTTTGACATGAAGGTATGGCATTTCCGACTCCATCCCATGAAAGGTTGGAAGGTGGTTTAGGACATGGGGTTTGAATATGTAGTTGGTGTCTCCTATGGAATTGTGTCTAATTCATGAGGGGGCATTGGTCCTAGCTGGAGTGAGGTAGTCGTTCATGGTTTGATCAACTACATTCCCTAAGTTTGGAGCTTCTTGGTTTTGGTATCCCATTTGATTCCCCCCAGGGTTTACAATTTGATTTTGTGGATGACCCTCCATTGGACTTGTTTCAAGTTTTGACCTTGGGGTTTCAAGAATTTTTGAATCTGATTTAAACAATCCCTTAGGTTCACTTGACTCCCCTATCCTAGGACTTTCCACCCTAACTAGTCTGTTTGAGAAATCGCGGGTATAGGCGGACATGTGCCAAAAAAAGGAGAAAGCGACAAGATAAGAGATCTTGGGTGAGAGTAGAAGAATGGAGATGAGGAAAGAAGGTTTTTTTGGATCTAAGGTACTTACTTGGTCCCCAGCAACGGTACCAAAATTTGGTTCAAATCCAAATTTACCCAAGAGAAGAAGGGTAGAACGGTCCTTGAAGTGTAGCTTGGGTTGTCAATTCCACAGAGACCTAAGAAGATACCTAAGATACACAACATAAGGGATGGATTTTTGGCTATGAAGTGGACAACTTGGATTGATTTTGGATGGGTTTTAAAGATATCTAAAGATTTAAGTGGATTCAATTTAAAAGAATGAGTTGATCCTAGGTTATCGCTCGGGGTGGATTGGACGTATTTTCTTTTTAATGATTTCAATTTCTTAAATTTGAGATGGTTTCATTTAAGGAGATAAAACAACATCATCACTTACTGGTTTAATGCCTACACACTCTAATACTAATCACCTATACACTTGAAGGATCAAAGTTTTGAGCACTTCAAGGTAAAGGATCGTATTAGTACTTGAAGTGTGTGGCCTTAAATTCAACAAGGACGATGGAGTTTAAAAACCATCAAATAAACAATCCCAATTAAAGAAGTGATTATACATTAATTAGGTGATAAATAACATCCAATACAGCCCCTTTCTTCTCCCTTGGATCAACCCATAAGTGGGTTAGCCCTCCATTGATCCCATGTTTTCAATGGAAGCAGAAAGTAGACTCATGTTGGAGGAAATGGAGAAGTAAAGAAAACAACAAAAAGAAAATGATCACTCCACCGTTGTGTGAATAATTTCACAAGGGTTGGTTTGAATAAATTCACACCTTGATCAAACTGTATCAAAGTGATATTAAGAACAACATAATAAGAGTATAATAAGAACTTTTATTAAGAAACTAAAGTGAATTGAACAACTTACATGTGAACGACAAAATTGAGGCAACAAAAATGCAGCATAACATTACAATTGAACAAAGAATCCAAGATCCTCAACTCCTTCACCACCACTGCCTTAAATAGGCATTTTGGGAGCCTTGGGTCGAGCCACCAACAGTACAAAGCATCTTAATTAATTTTGGTAGGCTATAGGTGGTGGAAAGCTTGTGGAATTTGAACTTTTCCACGTTTGACTCGAGGTGGAAGCCAGTTTTCATCCACCGAACAGACGCATCTGGAAGACCTTCTAGAAGGTCGAATCAGAGTGGGACATAGAATAAGAAAATGGATCTACGGATGTCTTATAACCTTCTGTAAAATATGGGGCCATTTGGAGTTGTGTATTACGAGATATGATCAAATTAGTGGGCGGTTTTTCTGGGCCGCAGAATCTGGCCCAGAATTGTATCTCTAACTTGGGACGCCTAAATGACCACCATGGAGGCCGAATAAGCATTAACCCCTGAATAGTGATTTGTTACTATACATGTATTCTAGAATCCCACGAAATTTGGGATTAATTGGGCCTGTATGTGGGGCCCCACACTCTCATCAGTGGGATGGTGTCCAATCTGCCTTCTCCAGAATTGCTTCCTTTCATTGCCAAATATCTCCATCATCCTCCATGAATTCTCCATTGATCCCTGAATGAAACATGTTCATATTGGACTGTAGATAAATTATCAAATTAAAATATGTATAATCAGATGAATCATTTGTTACTTTAAATTATTTTCAAAAATGTACCACATAATAATGCATTTTAAGAAGGTATTACAATCATAATGTGAAATGATGTTCAAAGTGTAAAATGCACTAAAATGGTGTTTATGAATAATAAAGAACATGAATATTATATATATTACCAATGAATATTAGCCTTATTTGGTGACTAATCAGTCGCAGAAGTCCAAGAGGACCAGACTTACTGGTGGATGACGGCATAACTCAAGATCGGATGTGTGGGGCACCCAAAGCGGAACTTTTCTTGCCAGGGGAGGGTAGTGTTATGCATATGGCGGGTAGGGTAACATGGCCCGTGACTGTCCGACCTGCTATTCTGATGATAAAAATACGGTCGAAAGACCACCCAGGCAGGGACATAGATTAGATAGAATCGGTTACTAGGGTGCATGTGGATGTGGCAGAGGCATTGGTCAGGCAGCTGGCGATGGGTGATGTTTCTAGGTGTTACTGACACCACCACTAGGAGGTCCACCCCAACCGTAGGGAGCAGGAGGCCAAGGGCGAGCTTAGCTCCAAGCAGTTGAGGCCTACGACCATGGTGCTTCGGAGATGATATGAGGTACAATTTGTGTCCACTCAATCATAGATGTTGTACTTATAAACACATGTTCTAGTCATTCTTTCATTCCCACTACCCCCATTCAGAGCTCGTAGATTCCAATAAAGTCACTGGCTCGATCCTTACATATAGATACTCATAAGAGAGCATATTCGATGATTATGCACTGGTGTTGGTAGTGCGAGCTTACTCTATGAGGTGAGAGAATTGTATGGGATCTCATAGTAGCATCATCAAGGCCTTACGACGTTATTTTGAGAAAGGAATGGTTATCTACAACCCATGATCAGATAGACTGTATTAGGAAAAAAGTGAGGTGTTTCCACACGGATGCAACCAGGTTTACCTTCATTGGGGAGAAGGGATCCATTTCAGCGTAGGATGGATTTGACCAGAGGACGGTGCAGCCGATTACACACCAATTGTCTAGGAAAACCCTTAGAGCAGTTGATGTGGAGAGTCCGGATTATCCTGTAGTGGTGGAATAGTACGCGGATGTTTTCCCTGATGATATCTCGGGTCTACCTCCTCACATAGAGGTGGACTTCTACATTGAATTGTACCATGAGAGGACACTGATATCTACACCAACGTATCGGATGGATCCTGTGGATCTTCGCGAGCTACTGGTACAGCTAGAGGATTTATAGGGGAAGAGATTCATCCAACCCAGTGTTTCTCCCTCGGCAGGCCTGATTCTGTTTGCCAAGAGGGCGGATGGGAGAATGAGGCTTTTTGTTGACTATCGGCGCCTAAAATGGGTGGTCGTGAAGAACAAGTACCCACTCTCAAGGATTGATGGCCACTTTGATCAGCTGAAGGGAGCATGGTAGTTCTCAAAGATAGAACTCAGATCAGGCTATCACCAGCTTATAGTACGAGACAAGGATGTGAAGAAGATGAACTTCAGATGTCGGTACAACCATTATGAGTTCTTGGTTATGCCATTCGGTGTAACCAATGCTCCAACATTGTTCATGGGACCTATAATTAGGATCATACATCCTTACCTCGATCACTTTGTCTTAGTCGTCATCAACGACATTCTGATCTACTCGACTACTGAGGATGAACATGACAATCATTTGTGGGTAGTACTGGACACACTCTGAGATCAATGACTTTTTGGTAATCTCTCAATGATCCAGTTCTAGATTCAAGAGGTTCACTTTCTGGAACATGTCATATCAGATACTGGAGTTGCAGTAGATCCAGTGAAGTTTGAGACAATGCTTTCTTGGGAGCCACCAATGAGTGTGATGGAGGTACAATGTTTCCATGGTTTGGCTGGCCATTACCAGAGGTTTGTGCAATACATCTCTAGAGTTGCAACACCATTATCAGTGTTGACGAAGAAGGGGAAACCCCTCATCTGGTCGGAGAAATTCTAGTAGAGCTTCTAGGAGCTGAGGCAGAGGATGACTAGTGCACCCATCTTCAGACTTCTAAAGGAAGGCATAGGGTACGTAGTCTACTGTGACGCATCAGGGACCGGGCTCAAATGTGTTCTAATACAGAAGTGGGTAGTGATCGCATATGGTTCTCAGTAACTGATACATCATGTGTAGAACTACAATACCTATGACCTAGAGTTAGCAGCAGGGGTCTTCGCCTTGATGATGTGGCGAAACTATCTGATGGGAAAACGTTTTACAGTGTACTCTAGTCACAAGAGTCTCATGTATTTCTTCTCGGAGAAATACTTGAAACAAAGACAATGACATTTTCTTGACTTCCTCCAGGACAATGACTTCGAGATAGTCTATACTCATCAGAAGGGGAACGTTATTGTAGATACACTTAGTAGGAGATCTGGTATATAACTATTAGGAGAGGTGATATAGAAGCTATCCACATTGCAGATATCCTATAAGGAACGTGATGGAGCAGTTTTTATTCAGTCTCTTGTAGTCACTCCCACACTTCTTCAGCGAGTCAAGGAGACGTAGCATGGGGACACAAACTATGAGACACGATGTGCTTAGATATCCACAGGACATGCACCTGATGGATTTTCTGAAGGTGAGGAGCACATCATCATCTACAGAGGATGCACCATGGTAGCAGTGACACTTCAGGAGGAAATATTGAGGGAGTTAGACACATCCTCTCTAGCGGTACATCTAAGAGAGGTGAAGATGTACCCGGATCATTGACGACAACACTGGTGGCCGGGAATGAATAAGGTAGTAGAAGAGTTTTTCTCTTGATGCCTCACTTGTTAGCAATTGAAGGAGGAGCATCATGTACTAGTAGGATTCCTTTAGCATTTAGTGATACCAGAGTGGAAGTGGGATGAGATATCCATGGACTTCATGACTGTACATCCACATACATATAGAGTTCATGACTCTATCTGGGTGATCATCGACCGACTCACCAAGTAAGCCCGCTTTATACCAATGAGAGAGCAGGGTTCAGTAGAGAGCATGGGACACCTCTATGTTAAGGACATTTTGTGGCTACATGGAGTACCCTTGATGATTGTCTCCGATCGTGATACAATATTTACTTCCTTGCTATGAAAGGGGTTGTAGGAGGCTTTCAGGATACCGCTTTGTTTGAGCACTGCCTTCCATCCTCAGACGGATGGCCAGGCAGACCAGACCATTCCGACCATCTAGGACATGCTCTGTGCTTGTGTCCTCATCTCCGGTCATAGCTGCGAGGATCACTTACCTTTGGTGGTGGTTTTCATTCAACAATAGCTATCACTCCACCATTGGGATGACACCTTTCAAGGTGTTGTGCGGGCAACCTTGCAGATCTCCTTTGTGCTGGACTGGCCTAGGGGAGTCAGCACGTATGGGACTAGAGATAGTACTGGCTACCACAGAGAAGGTGCAAATCATCCAGGAGCAGATGAATACTGTACATAGTAGGCAGAAGTCGTATGCCGATAGGAGACAGAGACCTCTAGAGTTCGAGGATGGAAACCACATATTTCTACGAGTCTCACCCCGATGAGGTCTATAGAGATTTGGTCAAGGCGACAAGTTATCTTTGAGATTAATTGGACCTTTCTAGGTCCTCAACAGAGTTGGAAAGGTGGGTTACCGCTTTTCTCTTCCACATTATTTTCACCAGTTGCATGACATCTTTCACATATCCCAGCTGAAAAGATACGTGCATGAACGTTCTCATATCATTGACCATGGCGAGATGGACTTCGATGATGGGGTTACTCTTATGGAGGTTCTAGTAGAGATTGAGAATCCACAGGAGCGGGTCCTATGTGGATGATTGATACCTCTATTTCATGTTCGTTGGAAGCACATGAACTGCTAGGAGATCACATGGGAGAAGGAGGCTCAAATGCATGCTCAGTACCCCAACTTGTTTACCTAGTTGAGTTGTGGTTTACGGGGATGTAGAGCCCTAAGGTGGGGAGAATGTGACGACACGAAATTTCCATGTAATGTTTTTTAAATATATGGTAATTTAACGAGTCCGTGAAAATTGACAGCACGTGATTCCGAGGCCCGGAGTGCCCGGAATGAATTTTTGAACATTATTTTGGGTACGTTCGGTAAACATATGAGTGGGTTTTCCTAACTTTTGAACTGGTGCTCGAAATTGAAATATGATGGTACCATTGAACTCACAGTGCCAATTTTCTATTAAATATACTTTCACCTCGACGGTAAATGGTCGAGGGTCAAAGTTTTTTTTTGAGATTTTTCGTGAATGGATAAAATAAAAATAAAAGTGTGTGACACTTTATATTATTTTCAACACCCATATGGGTGATGGGAGGTGGGGTCCCCAAGAACTGAACCTCCTTGTGGAAGGTGGGAAGTGGGGACCACCAGACCATAACCTCCCATGAGAGGTTATGGTGGTGGGGACCACTAGAACCTAACCTACCTTGAGGGGTTATGGTGGTGGGGACCACCCGAGGCATAAACCTCTCAACTCCCCTATTAATGAGGGAGAAACCTCTCAACATCCTAATTAATGTGGAGGATCCTCTTGAGCTTCCACCACATTATTATTTCCAACCCACATACCTTTAATTATTCCATCTTAGTTAATTGGCTTGACTCCTTTTTAAATTAAGTAACAACGTCATTGTGATTTAGGAAGGAGGAAAATAAATGAACCGTCATAAATTTCACGATCGTTACCTACCTTCCCCCCTCTCCTATATATATGGAGCTTGGGAGAAGGATATGGGATGGCTTCATCAATCGACAAAGCACTAGTAATGTTACATGACACCCAACACATGGAGGACTATGCTCTCTAATGAAGAACGTGTTCCCCAAGCAAGAACATGCTCCCCCAACGAAGAAAGATCCACCAACGAAGAACACCGACCTCCTTCGGCCTTCTTCGTCAGTACTTCTTCCGATGTAAGACATCCTCATCTACGGAGAATCGACATCAGTGAATCTTCCCACTCCATCATCAATGAACAAGTAGGTGTTTATTTTGAGTATGATTATATTAACAAGTTCGTCCATTCTTTAAAATGAAGAACGCGTGTGTTTTATTTTACGGGTGGGAAACAATCATTCCGAGAGGGTTTGACGTTCTTTGCTCTTGTTTATGATGAGTTGCTTGCTACCGTCCTAATGCGGAGAGTGCGGGGAAAACTAAAATGGCTCGTCCTCTCTATAATCCTTGTGTTGAATTGGGTTGTTCTTTTAAATAGAGGAAGGAGACAAAGGAAATGGAACTCTACCACCTGCGGCCTCCGCCGCTCTATGCCACAGCCGAACTGCCGTCGTGCTGAGCCGCCGAGCCGAGCAGCCGCCCCGAGCTGAGCCGCCATCGTGCCCCACATAGCTCCCAGGAAAACAAGAACCCCGCTCCCTGTGGCGCCCCATCCGAACCATCCTGTGCCCCTCAAGGCACTCGGTTGCACCCCCCCTACGGTGCCCGACAGAACCGCCCCCCCCCCCCCGGCTCCAGGCCGAACCGGCCCGGGCCCCCAGCAACGCCCGGTCGAACCAGAACACGCCCCCTGCGGAGCCCGGATGAACCGGACCGCGCCCCCCACGACCCCCCAAACGAACCAGCTGGAACCCCCCGTGGTGCTCGGCCGAAAAGGCCCGCACCCCCCATGGCGCCCCGACCGAACCGGCCCGCGCCCCCCGCTGTGCCCTGGCCGAAACAGCCCGCGCCCCCTGTGGCGCCTGGCCAAACCGGCTCGCAGCCCACGCAATGCCCGACTGAACCACCTCGATCCCCTTACGGCGCCCTGACCGAAGCAGCCCCGCGCCCCCGTAGTGTTCCGGCCGAACTGGCCCCGCGCCCTCGCAGCACCCCCACAGTCGAGCCGCTCTGTGGTGCCCATGGGCTCCATGGCCCCTTGCAGCCCCTTGCGGCCCTCACGCCATGTAGGTACCCCATCATACCGTACCGCATCAGGAACCTGCCCTTACCCAGTGGTTCGGGCCGGGTTGACCTAAAATGGGTCGACCCAGGCCAGGTCAGGCCGAGTCGGTCCGACTGGGTTAGACCAGACTCGAGCCCATTATGACCCTTTACTTTCTTTTGGTTATAACTTTGGCTTCGGACATCCGTTTGACGAACAGTCAGAGGCGCTACAAATCATAGAGCGAGACGGTCCCTTTGGGTATACTCCACTGAGTTTTGAATTGAGTTCGGAAATGGTCAGGTTGGATCGAGCATGAATCCAACCGAGACCCTGAGACTGAAAGGCTAATATCTCACAGACCGGGCGCCCGATTGACGTGTCGTTTGTTGCGTTCAGACCCCTATGACGTGGCAGACCATTGAGAAACTTTTTCATGGGACATTGCGATAGTTGTAGTATCGACCAGTAGCTTTTGGAATAGATCCTCTCAGAGACGAGAGAGCATAGTGTGGAGACCTTGTAGCTTGCTAAGACATGATGACTGCTGACCGTTTCTACTTGAGGTGACTCAATTAGCCCAATGGTGAGCGTCTTGGTGTCAAGGAAGACCCACAGTGGGGAGCGCCTTGGTGTCACGGTAGACCCATGGTACCCGACAGGAGTAGTACCTTAGCAGGCTACGAGGGGGAGTGCACTTCGTGACGCTGCAGATCCATGGTACTCGATAGGAGGAGTACCTCAGCAGTCCATGGTTACTGGGAAGCGCCTTGGTGTCGTGGCAGGCCCACTGTACTCGATAGAGGAGGATTTCACCAGTAGCTAAGGTTTCGACAATGTGACTGGGGATATTTCTTGATGCTACACCTTGAATAAAATCCTAGTAAGAGATAATTTAGTTTTTCTATGATTTTCCTTATGATTGAGATGGATTACTTGATAACTTAAGTATTTGTATGGGTATATATCTATGTAGGGTTATCTGTTGATTTCATAACTTGTGGTTTATCCTTGGTGGACTTTTGTGAGACCTTGAGGGTCTCAGGGTCCCTACTGAGTATCATTATACTCACCCCTGCACGGGCTATGCCCACACGATGTTTTTTTGGATGCAGATGACAGACAACACTGACTGAGGTTGAGAGTAACATGACTGGATGGTTCTTGCAGGTGAACGATATGGCGTGTTCATATGCAGAGGAGACGAACGGTCATGGTGTGTGGAGGAGATGACCTATACCTACCCTTTAGGTAGGATCCACATAGGAAGACCAAGCAGCTTACTTTCCCTTTTCATCAGTTGAATTTCATTTTAGTTGTACTTTTACTTTCTAGTTGGTCTTGTATATTTGAGCCTTTTACTTACTATACTCACTTGTTTACTATACATTTTTCTTCTGTTCATATCTTTTTGTGTGCTTGGCTATGTGAGTTTGTAGGTTATAAGGCAATGCCTTCCCAGTTTTAGGGAATACGCCTTTTTTTCTAGTCTTCAGCACCTAGCCTATAGAAGGCGGGCTTGGGGTAGTCACGACACGGGCCCTAGGGGATGGGTCATGACATTAGTATTTAAAAGTGTTTCAAAGTGTTATGGTACACCTTGGAATATTTAAAAATTATTTTCCTAATGATTAATCTATATAATTATTTAGTGGAATTTCTATTAGAGGAAGTTATATAACCATTGTTAAATAATAAATTTCATTCTTACCTGGTTATTGATGACAATATAAAAGTATTAGTACCATTTTCCCACTGTTTAGTACTCTATATGTTTTTAGAAAATGTTTTCAGAAAACATGACATTATATCTCTTTTTAGTCATAGAACCCGTTTTACTCAAAAAAACATGTATCATTAAGAGGTTTAATAAAAATAAATTATTTGGTGAATAAATTTTACCATTCTTTCTTTTACAAATTTTTCCAAGGAATATTTTTGTTGTTTTCTTAATGAGGCATTTTTTGACCTATTTTTTGTAAAAAAGAAATATTATTTTAAACTCATAAGACATGTACAGATTTATTCACCATCATTTTTCTGAAGTATACTTTTCATTTTTAAACGGTTTATTTATAATGAAAAATATTTTCAAATGTTTTTTCAAAATTAAAGAATATTTTCCTCACGAATATTTTTAAATGGTAATATTTTATTTCATTAATAACAACAACCCTCTATTTTACTCCACATTGGTTTTTTGTATCGATACCATCCTTATTCTTTATATGGATGGTTTATTATTTATTTTTCCAAGGATAATATTCACATTCACTTCCGTGATTTATTTTTTGGTCAACATCATGTATTTAATTTCCAATGATCATTGAAATTTAAATTTCCCCAAATTATCCATTTTATGTTTCATGGATATTACTAGTCTATAAACCATAAAATATTTTACATATGGTGACTACATTGATAGTTATTTTATTATTTGTAGAATTATTGATTGATCTGTATTTCCCATAAAATATAGTTATTTGAAAATGAATATTATTTATTCTGATTATTAAATATAAGGAATGATTTGGACTGGTAATGACAGGTGGAGCTCAGACTTTATATAGATCCTTGATGCATCGACAGGTTCTCATGAGACCAATAATTATGAAAATGGTTTTCTAGCATTAGTTTCAAACCATTAACTGAATATAAAGGATAGTAATAGGTTTTCATGTGCCTAAGTCATGACATCCATAAAGAAAACAATTTCCCACATAGTAGTCTCAGTTGTTATTTATCCATGAGAATTTGCGTTAGTATATATATGGATACATTTCATTTCTATTAATTGAATAATGGGATGTGTTTTAGTTTCATACCATGCCAAATTTATTTTTCCTTATCAAGTAATTTGAATGGAATGTGTTTCTAGTTATTAACTTTACACATTTCTTATATACTTTCATTGATTGCATGGTATGTGAGTTCAATTATTTACCTTTCCATAATGACTATTCCCATTGATTTATCATTGTTCTGCTATAATTTTCCATTAATGAGCATTTGAGGTCACCCTTATTGCGATTCATTCCCAAAGAATCCAAGAAGAATAAAAAGAACGAAATAGTTGAATATACTTGATGGATTATAGTTATCCTCAAGATGTTTGTTTGTTTAGGAAAAAACATGTTGTAATTAGTTTACCCATTTGTAATAAAATTATCATTTATGTATGTTGTTTACCTTTATTACTAAATGGATCGGTCCTTCAGGGGTTGATACCTTATAATCATGCAAATGTTTTTAGTAGAAGACACCAACTTTATGCTATCTTGGACTAGGTCGCAACAATTTCCCCCAACATGGACATTTCAAATAGCTTCTTCATCCCTTTAGAAAATCTTTCCCAACATCATTCATTATCCCCGATAAAGATAATATCAAAATCATAAACAATAACAATGAGGTAATACTCTTTACATTATATGATATGTATATTTCTATCCCATCGTAATTTCTTTAAATTCATCTTTGATAAGAAAGTATATAATTTTTAATACTGTGCCCTCAGTGCCTATTTTTGAATATACAAAGATTTCATCAATCTGTATAAAAAAAATAACCATTTTCAATAAAAAATCCACATGGTTTTTAAATATAAACCTTCTCTTCATGATCACTATTCAGTAATGATGATTTAACATATATTTAAAAGATCATGAATCCACATTGTGAAACAATATCAAGAAGGATTCTAATTATTTCAAATCTGGCCACACAAGAAATTGTTTCCTTGAAATCAATTCCTTAAATCATTTAATACCCTTTGAAAATTAATAATTAGTTGTATCTTATAAATTCACCTTCTTCATTCCTCTAATTTTATAAAAGACTTTTTTTGCCAATATTTTTTTTTTGTTTTTAGGATTTGGTATGACTTCCATGTATTTTTCTTTTAAATCTGATCGAATTCTTCATTAATGGATTGAACCCATTCCAGATTCTCAAAGGCTTATTTAAAATCATTTGGTTCCAATTTGGAATATAGAGATGTATGTGTGATAAATTTTGTTTCCCTTCTATTTTGATCCTTTTGTTGTTGATCAAAAATTATATTCTAAGCTTCCACTTGTGTCCTCATACTGGGATGATACTTTCTAGAATCATCATCATAACATTAAATAGATGATTCTATTTAATTTTAATCATTAAGAATACCATTGTCTGCAACCTTATCAGAATTAATTTCTTTTACTTGATACACTTCTTTTTTTACTTCAATATATTTTTCTTTTCTAATTATTTCAATCACCATCACAAAAACAGAATAAAAAAAATTCTTTCCTTTTTGATGAATTTATATCCTATTCTTTCTAGAGGATTTCTGACACTGTTTCCATATTTAACTTTCTGCTCAAATTTTCAATAGTTTCCACGTTATTATTTATAACACACTGACTGCCAAAAAATATAAAGATCATCAAACATTGATTTTTTACACAGATAAATCATATGGAGTCAAATCTGAGTGAGTAAAGTAGAAACAATAGTTCTAAATGTAAATTTCTGTATTCATGGATTTCTTCCAAATGTAATGAGAAAGACCATGATCAAGTAAACTAGTTCTTACCATTTCCACAAAGTTTCAATTATTTCTTATAGAAACCCCATTTTCTTGAGGAGGGTATGGTGATCTATACACATGCCAAATTCGATTAT
The DNA here is from genome assembly GCA_963277665.1 of Viscum album. Taxonomy (NCBI): domain Eukaryota; kingdom Viridiplantae; phylum Streptophyta; class Magnoliopsida; order Santalales; family Viscaceae; genus Viscum; species Viscum album. Next base: position 1,074,340,235 of record OY728164.1, read on the forward strand.
TCTTGACATAGATTACAAATTATTTACTTCTATATTCACCATTATTGTAGGTTCTCAACATCTTCCCTAAATACTCACATTCATTCTCATCTTTCATTCTGAAAAATTCAAAAAACATTAATGATTGTGATTTTTGTTTCATATACATAACACAAGTAATGAAAGTCAAATCATCAATTAATGTGATTATGTACTTATCTCTATTTGTGGATTTTTTTGTTTTCCCATACATATCATAATGAATCAGCTCAAGCAGTTGTCTTCAAGACATTTCAACTCCCTTGATCCAAATATTTGTAATATTTTTTTTCTCACTGATATAGAAACACCAAACTCTTCTTCTTGGAAAATCAAGAATGTCCTGGACACAGTTATTATAAGATAATTGTCTCCTGTTTCTCAGCACAATGTGTCCATGAATTTATGCCACAACTTATTCTCATACATCATTCTCATGAAATTAGTGTTTCAAATTTCACCAATCTGAAACAAATCCCATTTTGTACATTGGCCTCTTGTAAAAATATTCCCATATTCTCCACTCATCACAAAAAAACAAATTTTTCCTGAAGATAATATTTTTACACTGATCAAAAAATTATGAAACACTTAACATATTGTGTTTCATCCCATCAATGTACAATGTTTTCTTCGATTTCATCTATTATTTTCCAATGATGGCTAACAAAAACCATTTGATTTTCAATGATTCATCATTGCCAAATTTCATTGTTAATTCATTAAAATCATTCAAATCCTTCAGACATTTCAAGTCTCTCATCATGTAAAAAAACATCCAATATAATAGAACTAGTTTCAATCTCAATTTCTAGATTTTAACGCAGTTTTGACAAAAAGATATTTTTCTCCATTGGTTTCTCTCTTCACCTTAGGCTTTTGAGATTTATGAATCTTTAGTTGATATGGTAAAAAATAATAAATCATTCTTCAAGGATTCTTGGATGTTCATATCTTTCATAAATAGTTTATAGGGGCTGGAACCTATTTTCTATCATTACTCCAAAATTCTCAGATTAATTCATAGAAACTTTTTCACTACCCTATCTTTGAGACGATTGAATCCACCTTAATAATTTCCTTTCATAAAAAGTGGGATAATAGTAAATTTTCTTTTTGAACTAACACATACCTTACCTATATCAGAATCCCATATAATAATATTAATATCAATAGAATGATTATTTTCCTATAAAAAATCAATATTGATTATAATTTTGAATATGTTTCTTAGAAACACTCTCAAATGTATTTTCCGAGCCAAAACATTATTACTATCAATCAGATTATTCTTCTTCTTTCGACATTTTCTAGATCTATATTGTTTAAAAAAAAATTGGATTCAGGTTTCCTTGAAACCTTGGAAATTATATCAGTATTGGTTTTGGCCACATACATGAGTTTCCCAGCTTTCTACTTTTCAGAAACAATTCCATCTTTCTTTTAAAACTTTAAATGTATCTTTTTTTAAACATTCTTATGTTTCTAATTTTGAGAACGTTCAGCAACCTCGGTGATAGAGTTCTAGAAACTTGAGTTTCTAAATTCTTCATTTGAAAGTATTTATTGAAAAAGTTCAAACTCTTCTTATTTTTCATTAAACATAAGATTCATATGCTCATTAAAATTCTTTTATTCATCAAGTGATTTCCTCCAATAAAAACATTCTTTCACTAGTTTTCTCTCTCAACATCAAAACATTCATGGTTGTTTAGGTATTTATATTCCATTTTTTGGTTTATTATTCATGTCTTTAGATATTTATCATACATTATTTATACTCTTCATTTAAATGAATTTCATGTTGAGTTTCTTCTTCTTCAGATCTATTGAATCTATATTCTTCATTATTCGCAGTTGTAATGAAATTATTTTCAATACCATACTCAACTGATTTTTTTGTGTTCCACATTACATCCTTCTTCTTCATTATTTTTAGATTAGAAACATTTTCTTTTAGAAGTAATGCATTTATTTTCTCTCCCTATGGAATAAAACTATCCTTTATCTCCCTATTTTTGCAATGATCTTCTTTTATTTATTTCTACTTCTACTTTAATATCCTCGTAATTCATTCTTTGAAGAAAGTTAACCACAAATTGGCCAACTCATCCACATTCCAATCATTTCAATGTATGTTTCCCATTGCATTTTCCTAAACCTATTTTTACATTTCTAGAAAATAAGGATAAGATATAATCTAAATTTTTTTATACCACAAATTAAATGTCAGAATCACCATCTTCTTCTTCAATAAAAATATTTTTCAACTTTTTGTTCTTCATATCGGTGAATGAAATTTCCCTATTAATATATTTTTTGATTCGAAAATATCTCACTCTTCTAATCTCATAATTGATAAGAGTGACATGAAAATAATGAGTAGATAGTTTCTTAGGATCTCTATCTTCTAATGAAGATACTTTTTCATCAATTTTTTCAGGCAGGATTCAAAAAATCTATTAAGAAAGAATAAATACATCTATGTTTTCACCCTGAATACTTATAGTATGTACATTATCATTCTATATAGTAATGAAATACCCAATAGATTCATTTTTACCCATAGTCAAATATCCAAACATCAATCTCTAGATTTTAATATTTTCCTTCATGACTTTTTTATTGCCTTCAAATATGTTTTGAATTTTTTTCACATAAACCATTGGTTGTAGAAACACATTTCTCTCTCAAGAATTCACTTTTCTAATGAGATGACAATATAAAATTCTTCTCTATTTCATAATTATCATGATTCTTCTTATCAAGAGGTGTAAGTGGAACATTATCAACCATGGGTTAAAAAACAACTATTATAGCTTCAAAAACAACATAATTAATATAAAAATGACAAGGTATCAATATATTCTTCTGGATATGATAATTCATTCCATGATATACTAAAATACCATTACCATTCACATACTCCAAATTCTACATAATTAAATAATAGCGAATGAAACTAATGCTCTAATACCACTTCTAAGTAACCTATAAGGATGATTGTACCACTATGAGGAGAAGGGGTGAAACATTGATTCACTTGTTCATTAATATTACCTTTCAATTGAAACAAACATCTCCTCTTATTACTGAAAAAATTCCCTAATAAATACAAAACAACACATATCCACATGAACACATGTATTTATATGGTTCACAATTCAAAACGAATAGCAGTGTCATTGGTATGGTTTGGAGAAAATAAAATAGCAAAAAATCAACTAAAAAATAATCATTGGATTACAACAAGTAAGATATGCTCTATCACTCATGTAGAACATTGAAGAAAATAAAAAAGAGTGTTTTATCCCTCTTAGAATAAATTGGGTAATAAAATTGTTACGTAACAACTCATGTTACCTGTGCTTCTCTTCAATTAAACAAATGTATTCAACTAAAATACAATTATTCAATTCAATATCATGATGAAATGTCAGAATCTATTGGATTATGTTATGGAAACTGAGTATGATTTTCATGGGTTCGATTTTCCAAGTCCGATTCTATGAGTAAAATCCTTGGAAAAAAATTCTTCATGAACAATTTTGAGATAGAATATAATAGAAATGAATTAGAACCACATGAAATAGTAATACAATACATCCTCGGTCTGAGAAACCCAATATGGAAATCCCAAAGAAGATTAATCCACCGCGATATAGTGATCATCTAAATACAATGTTGATAAATCAAATACAATGATATGTTGAGTATGACTAATTCTAAGTACAATGATCTTCCGAATAAAATATTACTATATTGTCTTCTTGCCCATCGAAATGTCATCAATAAAAAACAAAACAGTATCACTTTATCTCACTAAAAACTCAAGGATTCTCTCTCTGATGCGGTGAACAGTACCAGTTATCAGAAATTACCAATAAATTTTCCATTTTTAGGTGACCCTCGAATGGTTTGGGTAGGAATCCCAAAAAAGATTCCCATTAATAGAAATTCACTTATTATTTAAATTTACCCTAAAATCTCGAATGCATTTTGACTTCGGAAATGCTTCTAGATACTTCTCAATCCATCTTTGAACATTATATCCTCATTCAGATATTATTTTAATCTTATGTTTGATTTCAATACATCATCCAAATTTTTTTCAATCTTATTTCTTCAATAAAAATCTCTATATCAATTGAAAAAAAATTTATTTTGAAATATATACCATATATATTTGATGAATATGATTCTCAGAATCAATTTTAATCTAAATATTTCATTAGAATGTATATATCCTCCTTTATAAATCATTCAGAAATATCATTAATTTTTCTTTTTCTTTTTACCCACTTGAGATTCAAAACTTCATTAAAAATATTTTTCTTGTATCAAGACTTCTCAACTTTAAATTCATCTGATATTAACATTAGTATCATCAGACATGTATTGGAAAGTATTGTAACATTCCATTAATTCAAAATTCTTTCTTCCCTTCCCAACCTGAGTATGATATATTCGGAATAGAATTGGTCAAGATATGATCTTCCTAGGTATGATCATTTAGGATATGATTGGTCTGGATATAGTTTTCTATAATATGATTATTTCTGGAAAGAATCATTATGCGAATGGACATTAAGGATATGATTTTTCTAGATATTATTTATTAGATTACGATCTATTTTGGGTATGATCATTCTGGGTATGATAGGCCTGGATATGATTTTATAAAATATGATCTTTTCAGGGTATGACTTTCAAGAAAATAACAGGCATCATCTCTTACTCTTATATCGACACCACCTCTTTAATCAACACCACCTCTCAAATCCGCACCGCCTCTTCAAATAGATCTTCCTTTTCAATGTTCACCAGTTTTTCATTGGGTTCTACCTTTTCAATCAACCCAAACTTTTCAATCGGTACCGCCTTTTAAAACATAACTACATTTTAAAACAACATTTCCTATTAAAAAAACACCATCTATTGAAATAACAACTTATCTTAATTTTCTTTCACTTAGATATGAATGCTTTGAAAAAGAATCAGTATCACTTCTTTTATCTCTTTCACTTGCATATGATAAATCTGGATATGATCTATTTCTGATTAGAATCGTATATTCCATTTCTTCTACCTAGATACATTTTTTAAGAAAAATCAGTTTCACATTTTATTCTCTGCCACCTAGATATGATAAATCTAGATAGAATCCTTTTTTGATCAATAATATCTCTTCCAATCCCCTTTTATTCCATCAATATTTCATCAAATGTTCTCAATTAAACTTATGATTTATATGAAATAAAAATTGGGAAAGCATCTCCACAATTAAAAAATCACATTCATTCTGAATCTGGTTCTACAGTAAAACAAACACTTCTTTTTCATCACATTCATAGTGAATCTGACGACCATTATCTTCTAGATAGATGTTTCCACTTTCAATCAGACCTGAGGTGATGTTGATCAAGAACTCTTCTTCCCATTATGAACAACTGTTATTTTTATTTTGATTCATTTCAACACAAACCACAATACAATTTTTTCCAAAAAAAAGAAAGGTGATTTCCTTTCCTTAAAACATGCCTTGACAACAAAGGATAACACCAAACACCTTCATCATCATCTTGACCCTAACAAAATAATCTTCAAAAGACACATACAAAACCTTTACAAGTAGAATAACCATATATTAATATTCTAAAATAATTATTTAGGTAACATAATCATTAATCAAATCATTATTTATATATCTAGGTTCACCCATCAGATTAGCTTTAGTGGACTCACCCAGTGCTATCTGGGCACACCCATCACATAAAAATGTCCAAATACTATAATAATGTTCCTAAAGATTACAATTCATTAATAAACACCTAAAAATAATTTCTATACCTAAAAAATTATTAAACCATGGAAATGAAATGGGTTCCATGACAATATCATTGAAAGATGACTAAATCATGGAAATGAAATGGGTTCTGTAACAATATGTATGAAAAATGATTAACCCATGTAAGATAAATGACATCCATAAAACTCTATTTGAAACTAGATTAAACCATGGAAAGGAAAAATGTTCTATAAGGATCTCTTTAAAACATAAATGAACTATCAAACATAAACAAGATCCATATCGATATTTTTGAAATATTCGTAATCCATCCTATGAATGAATGAGGATAGTATCATTACAAAATATCACATTGGGATCATAAGTAACAATAAGCATTGTTAACATTGATGAATTGATTTACTGTTAAAAGATAATTAAAAGCATTTTGGTGGAGAATTACCTTTTTCATTTTAAAAATAACTTTTAAAAATTAATAATTCAAAAATTATTATGAAAAAATATTTCATTGAATGCAACATTTGAAGTCTATAAAATAATATTTTAAAAAATTATTTATTTATTTAGGAAAATATTTATTCCATTTTAAAAATACCATTATTTTGAAAGATTAATTTTTTAAAATTAATATTATTTGAAAGAATCCTTGAAAACTATAATTGTGACATCAAATAAAATGATGGTAATGATGGTGTGAAATTACATTCATTCCATACATGGTAAAATTAATATTGTTTTTACATTTTCTATAAAAGCACAATTATAATTGTTTGGAAAACTAAATGAATATTAATTTAAAAATATTTTTTAAAATTTAAAAAAAGTGTAAAAAATATTTTTAATAAATAATTTTAATATTTTAAAAAATTTAAAATAGTTTTATAAAAAATATATTTTGTAAAAAATTGATATCTATCAAAGATAGAAATATAAATTGATTTCTTCACAAATTTGTTTTGAACTCTTGAGTAAAAAAATGTGGAAAATGAAGGAAAATTTTGTATTATAATAAAATAAATTTAGGAGAATAAAATTCACGAGTTTCGTGAGATATAAATCATATGATTCCATCATCATAAATATAATCATAAAAATCATGATAAATGATGAGTTGTATCACAAAAGACCTACCACATTCGTAACACCTTAATTATAAGACCCATGAATGAAAAAAATAAAATGAAACATTAAATATCATGAAAATAATTATATAAATGATATAACATTCCCAAAGATTAGTATATACACTTCATAATAAATATAGTTCTGTATCAAACACATATGTTTGAATGAATAGAATTTGGGATGATTATCCATCACAGAAGAAATATTAAAAAATTGAGTGTTAATAAATGGAGTGATTATGTGTAATAAATTTAAATCCATTCCAAACAAGTGAAAATAAATAATAAAACTATTTATAGATATATTCCAACATAATCATGACATAATAAATTCAATGATTATTTTTTATAATCAAACAAAAAGAAATTCTGTTAAGAGCTCTTTAGAACTTGGTAACATTCCAGTCATTAAATATGGATAAATTAATAGAAACTGAAACATAAAATATATTTATTTTTAGGTATTCATTATATTATATTTAAAATTAAAATTATATAATCCTTATTATAATGTTTTTGTTGAATATGGTATATGTCTCAATGAACTAAATGTGAGATGAGAAAACCCCTTACCTTATGTCCAGAAGTTCCTTGTTTTACCTTTAAATCATATATAATAAGTTTATATCAATTCTATGAATTATTAAAAAATGATAAAGGATTAATAAGATATATTTAAATGACATATTTTATTAATTTTTGATGAAAAATTAAAATACATAATCAGTTAAGTCCACATTGTGTGTTTTGAGTTTATTTCGTTCATTGTTTCCAAACATCATAGGTTTGAAGACCATAGTCTAAGATGGAATTATTTTAACATATCTATAATAATAATAATTAAATAATTATCATCTTTTTCATTAAAATAATATTTTAAAATTAATTATGAATCATGTTTCTGAAAAATGAAATACGTTATGATATTCAAGATAGTAGGTTGTACGCATGCGTGAGTAACAATTCCATTTTAAAATGATAAATTTAGAATGTAAGTATGTTATATTTTAACATTAAATAATCATTATGATATGATATATAGAATATTTTTTCTTTAAATATAATTTTATATATATAAATAATCCATGTGATGTGGTGAAGAAAAGAGATTCATATCGCTTCATGAAGGCTGTAGTGCACATGTACATGAATGATACTATCATTTTCAAATGATGTGAAATGTAAGAAATAAAATGATATATTATATTTTCAGAATGATAATTATTTAATTAATATAATTATTATTTCATTTATATCATAAATGTTTATTATAATTATCCTTATCACCTTTCATGTAGTGTGTTAGCGAAAAACAGATCACATTGCTTCATGAGGTGGTAGTCCCCCATACACACGAACAATGTTGTCGTATCACCCAATGGAATAGAATAATATAGGTTATATGTGATATAATAACTCTAAAAGTATAAATATTTTAAAAATATCATACAAATAATTTAAATCAGTCATTAAATCATGATATTAGAGGTTATGAAGGAAAATGAATGAAATCAGTTCACAAAGCTGCAATCCGCCTTACGCAGGAATGATGATTTCATATCCCATTCGATGGATTATTATATGAATTGATGTTATGATAACATATCTATATATAATATTTACTAATTTTATCATAATATCATAGTTTAATAATATTTTAATGAGGTTAATGAAAAAATAAAAAAAATGAATTGTTAGGAATTTTACATCTTCTCGGACCCCCACATTAGGATTATACCTAAGTATTCATATAATTGATTTCGTACAAAAATGGATTCTATTATGAGGGAATGGAATATTAGAATTTTGTTATAGTAAATGAGAAATCCAATTTTTTTGAAGGTGTAGATAAGAGAGGATAGGGGGTGGCCTTTTATATTTGATGTGAGGGGAACACTTTTAATTTTTTAATAGAAAAAGGTATACACATGCTTTCCACATTGCGCGAGGCTCCAAAATGAATCGTTATAGACCCTTAAAAATAATAATGTATAAATATGCCAATAAAATAGGTTTTATACATGTTTTTAAGACATATTTTTTGTTATATTTTTAGTTTTACCCCAAGATAAATAATTTTGTTACAATAATAGTGATAATTAATACTTTCTATTTTCAATTTTCATAATGGTAAAAAATTTAATTAACAATTATAGATAATTTAAATTTTTATTATTACAAATATTTTACCCATTTTTATAAAATCAATTCAAATAAATAGAAATTTTTAATTCAAATCAAACTTATAGAGGAAATGAAAAAGAGTGTTTAAAATAGAAGTATTTTTCAAGAAAAAGTTGAATGTATATTAAATCAATGAATATTGATAATTAATGTATAAAAAAATTAATATTTAATAATATCTAATTTATAAATTTAATTTAAATCATTCCACATTAAAGGATTATTTAATTAATTAAAAAGGGGAAGCATTATTCACTCTAAAACAGTTTTCATAAAAATTCCATTTTTAAAACCAAATACTTACTTAAACTAAAATTCAATTTTAATTTGATTAAAAAGAAATTATATGTCTTAATCATATCTAAATAATTATAATGTTACTTGAATTCACTATGAAAAAATAATTATACTTATAATTTTCTTGATTTTTTGAAATGATACGTGATTTTCCCGATATCATTTTTTAACTACTCGCTAAAAACAATATTTTCCAAAAAATCTCAATATTTAAACCTATTTAAATTTTAATATTTTTATATAGAAACTTATGGTAATTTTATGAAATAAATTATATTAATATGCATAAACAAAATTATAATATTTTTTAGTAAAAGAAGAAAAAATCATTTTTATGTAAACATATTTTTTACGAATAGTATGACATTAAAAAGATTATTGATTATTTACTAACCATTTATCTATATTTTATATTGAGTAGGATATATATATATATATATCATAATTTAGTTAATAATATTCATACCCACTAATTTAATTCCCTGTTTATAATTGTTAAATTTATCATGGGACATTTAGGCTCGGTGTTGTGTGTCGCATATTCTATTGAAAATAGTTTTCTTTTATAATATCTTGGAGTGTTAAAATAGTGGACGTCTAAAACAAATGTGAATTTTGGCTTAAATGTTCTACCAAAAATGCATTAAATTCAAAAAAATAATAATAAATGGATATTTTAGAGGTATTATGGATCTCATATACTAACATTTTCTAGAATGTTGACCTAATTACTAAGATGTTACACCACCAAAGCCCACACACAAGTTAATTTAACATTCGAAATTGGGAATTATGAGGGTAATATTGGTAAATTTGGATGATATCATAGGCCTTAATCTTACAACAATGTATGAAGAGTCCCCTCATGTATACATTACAGATTATTCAGTGGACTCTCGCACTTGTCCATAAACTCATGAAGAAGTATAAGCGAGCCACAGTGATGGAAACCTTCTTTATAAGGCAATGTCATATTCAAATACTATAACAATATATACATGGAATCTTATGGTTATGAAAACTTAGATAAGTATCCATCTAGCTATACCTCTATTTAAAATAGTGTGTCTCCCTACACACATTATCTTGAACTAGAGAGGTAAAAATAGAAGGTATGGGATTTTGATGTAAACAATTACTTCATTACATTGATGAGAAAAGAATGATTCCATTCCATGTTGCTAAATATAAAGATGATTCTCATTTTCATTCACACATTAGGGTCTAGATGGATAAATTTGTTGTAGTATCCTATCAAGAAGAGGGGTACAACCTGGGGTGGGATGTAATAGTGATTTAGAGGATTCATCATAGGTTACTATATATCTAAAATTCAAAGGAAACTTTTCATATGTACAATACATTAATAGTTTAATTGTAATAGATATATTTAAACATCAATTCATTTATGATATTTAGATCTCACATACGTGATTTTATTTTTAAGTATTCATTTGATTATTTTTGGAATTGTAATAATACCATGGTTTTATAGGTAGTTTTTCATGATAAATTGAGTATTTAGACTCAGAAGTAGGTGGGTCATGGTTGATTAATCGTTATTAGAAACCATGATCCAACATTGGAGAGACTATGTGCCCTTGAAAGTGGCATTATCTAGGTAGAATGATCTACCACACAAGTGTCTGTCTCCTTTTGTTCCAAGAACAGTCGGTCTATTTTAGGTGCATAGTCTACCGCACACGCATGAACCCTCCCCATGGAAACCATGTGTGCTCATTCCTAATTGGAATGAAAAGGATATTTGCTTACTACAAGGATTGTAAAACTATACAGTCTACCCATGCGGCCCATCTAGTTCATAATGTATGTGGAATTCACGGTTTTTCCTTCCCTAATTTAACACTATTTCCACCAATTTCATCCCCTACATGAGATTTACAATACTAGGCACCTATACAGCTTCTCTTGGATCCCATGTATCTCTTAATTTTTGGTGGTTTTTGTGTGGGATTTTCAAGAATCATCTTGTAAGTTCAACATTTCTTCATTTTATTCTTTATTCTTTATTATTATTTCCTTGATCTTTCAGTTATTCATTCTCTAGACGTTTGGTTAAGCTAATAAGGGTTCATTCATGTGTTTTTGGGTGATATTTATAGGTTTATGGTATGATATTTCCATTATAGTGTGTCTCTATGTTGTGTTTATGGTTTTCCATAAGATTTCGAATGTTTCCAAGATTTTGGTACGTGATTCCATGCTTTATCATTATTGAATGATTTTATTATTTTTTTAAATGCCTCTAAAAGGTGTTATAGGAATTGTGTAAACGGTTTAAAATTTATTTTCAATGGTTTTTAGGTTCAAATGGGTAGAAAGGTGATTTTCAAAATGAAATTTTTTGGGTTTCACTTGTTCCTTCATGTTAATCTTTCTAAATGTGTTCCATGATTTGTGTAAGTAGTGTGAAGAATTTTTTAAAATTTCTTCGGTGTTCTTATGGGTTGGAAAGTGGATTTTATTATAAAAAATGGTGGTTGATCATTTTTTTTCTTTTTGTTTTGTGTGTTGATGTGGAATACATTATTTATGTCATGTGAGATGATGAAATTGAGCAAAAATGGAATCCTATGTGATTAGGTTGGTGGACTAGGAGTAGTACACTAGTTAGATTGGGGGGGGGGGGTAAGGCATGGTTCCTTATATAAGGATTGATGATAGAACAAAAACTACACAACGATGATATTGGATACCACTAGACCTTTGTATGTGTTCTCCTCTAGTAAATCATGCATGAGGTCACTATGGGTTATAGGTTCTATACCATGTTTCACCGAGATATGAGGTTTTTAAGGTCACAATGTTTCAATGCCTTTTGGGATTACCCATGGTGATCTGGTGATGTTTACATACAATCAGAATATGTTGAATTTCACTTTTCATTTAAACTCAAATAATGTTTCCTTAAAAATGTACCTTTAAATTTTATTCTTCTCTATTCCTAAAACTTTCATGTTGATTTGTCTCTTATTTTTTGGAATTTAATCCTGCTATTGGAGTGTTATACTATTGGTCATTGTCTCACACCGTGCATAAACACTTGGGTGTATGTAGATCTTGTTATATTTTACCCAAGTAATGGAAATGTGTTTCATGGTGGTGTTGGTGAATCCCGTTGCTATTGGATCCTCCTCTTGAATGTGTTGGTTGAGGTGGCTTGAAAATTTTTTCTCTCTTTCCACATGGAAGTTATTGGTAGTGTACTTAATCCACCTCCATTTGGAATTTTTGGTTTTGGTAAATTTTTAATATTTTGAACATGAAAGGGTTTTATCTATACTCGTTATATATATATATATATTAGTTTTGGTGTGATTTTTATTCTTGAGGAATTTTTTTTGTTGTTTATCATGGGTGAAATGGTTTCAAAGAATGATGTTGATACCCAAAAACTAATTTTCTGCCTATAGGGATTAGGAATGAACATTGGGTCACTCCACATGCTAGGATAGGTGGAGTATCATGGTAGCATATTTTTCTGCCTCACAATTTGGTATTCTGGTTTTTAGGTAATGTTGTATGATGTTTAACAGGAAACTATTTTATCTCATTTTAATTGATATTGATCTCAGTGTGATGTTTATTCTGGAGGAATATTTATGTTTGTTTATCATGGGTGAAATTTTAACAAAAAGTAAAATTTATATCCCCAAGAACTAGTTTCTAACCCATGGAAATTATTAATACCTTTCAGACAATACCATGGGCCTAGCCGGGTGTTAGGTTGGACAGAACACTGGACAGTTTCATGTAATAATGAATCAAAACTAGTTTCTACATTTATTTGTTTCATATTTTTATGGGGAGTGTATATACGTTGGTGACATGACTATCAAGGCATGAGGTTCTAGTCGTGAGTGGAGTTTTTGGCCAACAAAGCTCATGAATGGCCTTGAGTCTCCATGGGATGATGGGATTTTTTCAGGCTTATCCACTATGTGATATGTACAAGATATAGACAATGCATGGACAATGGGTAGTGGTGATGTGGGTAGTATAGTTAATTATTTTATTATAGTTTTATATTGATTGATTGAAGTGTTTGGAAATTATTGTTGCAACTGATTTTTGTTTTCCAAAATGGTACATTGATGATTGTATTGATGGTGTCCTTGTAACACATTGTTGACACGACAATATGAATCCCTAGAGACTTCTTGTGCTACCTATAAAATAGGATAGAAAAGGTCTATCACTCACTAATTGATCAAAGACTAGTGGAATCAGTGGTGTGGGATATGTAAGATTTGGGTTAGGGATAAGGCTCTAATCCAGTCTAGGCTGGGGAAGCCAAAACATTTATTAGAGAGGACAATCCTCAGGAGTTCCTCCAGAACAAACTGACTATATTTAAGGTTAGCATGGTTCCCTATAAGGTAGAGGAGTATATTTATAAAATTTATTGGAATATTTGGTTTCTAGATATTCCTAAGGAATATAGGGTAAAATTTGTTTTCTTCTTACAAGAATGTCCTAGTCAAAGGTGGTGGAACTTAGTGAGTCACACTATGATGCATGGGTAGATGGTTTTGGAAGGATTCAAAGGACATATTTAATGAGAAGTATTTCACGGGGACCTTGGAATTTGATAATACAAGGATGTTTCTATATCTCTACCAGGGGGATTGAATCATGATGTCGTATGCCAACTTCATTGAATAGTTAGTTCGGTTCACATCAGATTTAGTTTCCAATGACCAGCTGAATGCTCGACAATTTCAAATGGAGCTACGACTCGACACCTGTTTGTAGTTCTTCTCCTTCATGTTGAATATTTATTATATGGTGGTTGACCATGATTTAATGGTGGAGTTTGACCACTCTATAAATTATAGTTTTTTAGGGTAGCTTTAAAGGTGGGCTAGGGAAGTGAAAGGTCATCAGAAAATAATAATATGCGAGCTAAGCAGGTAAAGATGGGAGGTAGTAGTTCAAGAAATTTTAATTGATAATTTTCTTCTACAGATTTAGAATATAGGTTCTTTTTATGCCATTAGTGTTGGATGGTAGGTCATATTCATTCATCTTGTTCAATTCCACCTAGACCCCTCCATTTTTTAGAAGTATGTGATTTTATAGTTGTTTCATAAAGTATAATTACTATATTAGGGTTGTTCATATTTAGTAACTTTTAAAGGGATTTCAACCCAACCAAAAATATAATGTATAATAGGTTAATGGTTTGGGGGTTGTGGAGGTAGGAATTGATCTTCTTCTAATCAGAGTTAGCCTAGGGAAGAGCTATTGGTCAACGTTCATTCTCTGGCTCCAGTAATGATGAGGTATATTCATGATTTTGATTTGTCACAAAAAAATCAGATATAGGATTTGTGATAGTTCTAGGTACTATTTTTATTAAATATTCTATATTAATTTTTTTTGATATGTGTGAATATTTTTTTCTTCATCCCATATTTTGGGATGTATTAAAATTTCCAACTGACCATATATCAATGTGATGGAGTAGGTGATGCCTTTGTTAAGAAGAGAGAGAAATATTATAGGTGTCCTTCTAGTACATTCACCATGATAATAGTTGATCTAGAATTGATTTTCTTAGTTCTATAAATAGAAATATTAGATGTGATTCTGTGTATAGATTGGATGTGGTATTTATTGGTGTATATTGATTATTATAAGTATAGAGTGAGTTTTGTATCACCTGATGTAAGTACAGTGGTGTTTAATGGGGAATGGGATTCTTGGTTAGGATGTGTTGAACCCCCACTTCCAAAGTTTAGAAAACTTGTTTTCCAGATCTCATCAGTCATGTTGGAGGATGATGATAGAGGATTTGTGGGTGGATTACCTCCTATGGTAGATAAGTTTATATTGGTATTTCTAAATTAATTCTTATGTTTTCCTCTAGAGTGTGTCATAGAGGTTCACCAATGATTTGGCATAGGGGGAAATTCTGATATCTCTTCCTTCATACCACATGTCCTCCACCGAGTTGGGGGAATTAAATATAAAACTATATAATTGTAAATATAAAAGATTTATTCACCTGAGCATCTCAAATTGGACCACCCCAGTACTATTTTCAAAGAATAACAGTGGATCTCCTCAGTTTGGTATTGATTGGATGATGTTTAATAAGGTAATGATCAATAAAAAATACCCATTTTGCCATATTTATTTCATTTCTATCTAGATCAAGGGGGAAAGATGGTTCCCAAAGATCAAAATGCATTAAAGGGATCACCATCTCAATGTTAGAGAAGAATATCTTCCTAAAACAACATTCTGAAGCCGGTATGACCATTTTGAATATATTGTAATACCTTTCAGGTTGACGAACTATCCAACAGTGTTTATGGAACTTTTGAATTGGGTACTTCACTATTATATTTATTCCTTTATAGTGGTATTCATGGAAGACATCTCAGTCTACTCTTCATCCTAATAACAAAAAGAGAAACACTTGAGTATTGTTTTAGGCACTGTTATGGACATGGTCACTTGGTAAATAATTCCAAGTACACCTTTTCGATCAATGAAGTAATGTTCCTGGGCCATGTGATCTTATAAATTGGGGTTTTAGTGGACCTCGATTTGATTGGTGCAATGATATCATGGGAACTCCCAAATAATGTTTTTGAGATCATGATTTTTTGTGAATAATAGGTTATTTTAAGTGGTTTGTTCATTATTCCACTCGACATGCTTCTCGAATGATAGTGCTTACCAATAAGGGGTAATTTTTGAGTGGATCCTAGAATATTAGACATCTTTTGAAAATAATAAATGGTGGTTGACTAAATTCTCTATTTTGATCTTTTCATAATCGGTAATGGCATACGTTCTCTACTGTGATGCCTCATGAATGTGTCTTGGGTCTGTGATGACGTAGGAAGAGCATGTGGTGGTGTATGGTTCATGTCATCTATGACCACATGAAGGTAATTAACCAAGTAAAAACATGGAATTAGAATTAGTGATTCATTCCCTGAATATATGGTGTCACAACCTCGTTAGGTATAATTTTGTAGTCTATTCATATCATAGGGGTTTGGAAATTATTTTCTCTTAGAAGGGGATGAATTTAATATAGAGTCATTAGGTGGAGTTCCTTTAGGGGTTTTATTTTGATATCATTTACCCCCAGGTAAAGGTAATATGGTCACATATGATTCAAGTAGGAAGGTTCTAGTTAATTATTTGGAAGATTCCAATGATGAATGGAACTTAACGGGTATATTTTCCCAAAATCATCAAGAATCCAATGGTCATTGTGGAGGTGCATTCTTGGAAAGTGTTCAGCTAACAACTTCCATTTTGATTATGTTTTGACAATATATTCCCATGATGAGTTGTTCTATAAGTATTCGTAGTTATTATATGGTGGTAAGTTTCCCATTAAATGGTATTTGTCTTCAGATGGGTTTCTTTGATTTAGGGCTATGTGGGGGTACTATATTCAATATAGATGGTGGTGATGAGGGATAGACACCAGTCTCAGTAGAATGTTCATCCCGGTACCAAAAAGATATTTTTTAATTTTAAGCATCAATTATGGTGGCCAATAATGAGTCTAGATAGAGGTAACCTATTTTCTAGGTGTTATTATTGTCAAAAAGATAATTCGAAACACCAAAGGCCCTCTGGTTTACTTTTACCAATGAAAATTCCAACATAGAAGTGGGTAGAGTTCACACTGTATTTCATTTATGTCATACATCTTACACCCTAGGGGAGGAATGAGAGTTGTATAGTGATTAATTGTTTGACCAAATCATCCCATCTCATTCCAATCGGTTATGCATCCAAACCCGATGAATTGGGTGAGTGGTAAGTTCAAGAGGTAGGGAGGCTTCATGGTGTGCTATTAGCAAATGTTTCAGAGATAGACCCGCATATTATATCTCTGTTAAGGTAAAGTATTCATATGGAAATTTGGTCATAAGATAAGTTTAGAACCACATATTATGATCAAATAGATAGTCATACAGAGTGAGTGAATATGATATTTGAAGACATGCTCTAACCATTAGTGTTGGATTTCGATGGCTCTTAGGATATCCAAATTTTGTTGGATGAGTCTTACTATAATAATATTTACCACTCATTGAAAATAATGGCTCCCTTTAAGGTTCCTTATGGTCGACTATGGAAATCACCCTTGTGCTGGCTAGAGGTCGGTGACTCCTTATTATTCAGACCATGTCATATACATGAGATGTATGTGAAGTTTTTATTAATATAGATGTGTTTCTTAGTGTTTCAAATCCACCATTAATGTTATTCCTACTAGAGGCACTAAGCCTGGTAATTATCTATTGGAAATTAGGTTCTTTTTAATGTCTCCCATCTATTAAGTCTCCATCATCTTGGTAATCATGTGGAACTGACTCTGAGGCATGTCGTACCTTTTTAGATTTTTGAGAGAGTCGGTAAGGTGGAACATCAGTTATATTTTCTATACCAATTGACATAAATTAATTATGTTTTTCATTTAACTTATCTATATAAATATAATCTAGGACCCTCTCATGCATTTAATTTAGAGAATATTGATATCGAACCTGAATTATTAGTGTTTGAGGGGATAGTGTGGGTTTTGGAGTCCCATGAGAATCTTGTTAACGGGATGCCCATGCCATTGGTTTGGGTTCATTGAAATAATGATAATGATGAGAATGAGACATGGGTGTAGAGGTAATTAGTTGAAGAGTAATATATATCTTATTCTCTGATGAGAATCTTAGATGGATTTCCATATCAGAAATGTTTTCATAGTGGGGATATTTTTTGTAACCATTCTTTTATTTTGAAGTAATCATTTTATTAATTTTTTAATTTGTTTTGAAACTTTGGTTTTGATAGGACTTTTTTGTGAAAAATGGATTTTTGGGACTTGGAAGAAGGTGGAATATGGTTGGCTCATGTTTAGTAGAAAATGTGTGTCATCCCAGGAGAGACCGTGCACCATGGATAATGGCTTTGTCTAATCCGGATGGCCTTCCGCAAAGTCTTGTAATCATTGAGAAAATTAGGTCTATATGAGGTGCATGGTCTTCTACATGGGCAAGCATCCTTCCTTATAAAAAGTACATCCTCACTCCTCCTTGGATTGAGTGGTACTCATGGTTGACGTAAAGTTTGGAAAACTATGATTCCTAACCATTTCCCATGTCTAGGTCATTAAAAATGTGGAATTTATAGATTTAATTTCATGACCCCTCCCTCCAAAGATGCCCCTCCTAGGATGGAAATGAATAATGTGAGATAATGTCCCCTGATTCCCACCTTTAATAGGTCTCGGATCAGTTAATAGCATCAGGGGTATACAAATCTCGGAAAAATGGGATGCATTACCTGTTATAGGAAATAAAATCGAGAGATAATATGGTTCATCCAAAAAATAACACCATGATATATATATGAAATAAATCCCAAAACCATTCCACATGAATTTATGAATTATAACTTTTACAAGTACAAAATTCACCAATGTAAATGCCAATGTAATTCTATTCAATGACACAACAATTTTCATGATCAAAGATAGTAGGGTCCAACACGATCTAAAAAATCATCCTGGAAACCTAGAAATAGTTATAAATATATATGGTGAGAATACATGTCTACTCAGTAAGGAATAAAGAGTATTTCATGTACATGTGAATGAAGACTACTAATGGCCATGTGAGAAAACAATAAAACCAAATATCACATAACAGTTATACTAACTATACCATCCTCACCAAGGAAAAGTCGTCAAATAACACAAGTCTTGTAATGTAATAAAATACACATCGATGATAGGGTACCTCGTAGAACATTCACAGTAATTACCCACTTTTGACTAATAGAAAACATAATTTCCCTCCCACCTCTTCCTAAAGTACCATGTCTCTACCCACCCATAGACACCTAGACTAAAAACCACACCACATCATACCTGAAGACACTCGGTCGACAAACCACATCACATACCCACACAGACACCTTGGCCACAAACTACATCACATCCTTCCACCAAACACGTTGTCCACAAACCATATCACATCCTGGCTGCAGGATCATGGGCCACAAACCACATTGCATCCTGAACACACTAGGTAAAGCACAACATATTTCATCATTAAGACACATGGGAAAACACAACACATAACATCCCTAAGAAACCTGATAATTCACAACTCACCTCATACTAAAGACACATGGGAAAGAAAATACAAACCCCCGGATACCTGGAACTCACAAACCAAAACCTGCCTAAAGAATAATGGCCTACCACTACCTAGAAGAGGGAGTAGGGATAACCAGGGGGCCATCCATCTATCCTACCACAGGGCTTCTCATGAAAGACACCCCCCATGATGATGGGGATGTTTGGAACATGGTGGTCAATGTGGATGGAGTGCATATATAAAGCACAACTAAAAATAAAATTACATAAATATATGAATCCAAAAAACTCAAGCCCAACCTATGAGTTCTCATATACAGTAGAAACTCACAACACTGGTAAATTTGCAGATACCATTAAATTCATAACACCACAAAACAAACCACAAACCCCTTTCAATTTACAAATAAAATTCATTTAACCACCCCTTTAATTTTATAATTTTTTATTAAACACATTTTACCATTAATCCCTTCATTTATTCATCCCTTCATTTATTCATCCCTTATCCATTTACATTCCATTCCATTAACCATTCCAACCCATGTCATTCCACATTTTACTAATCATTTATTTATTCATTCCATCACTACAAGGGAAACCAATGAGTAGAACACACCATAAGAAACACAGAAAAATTCATTTTTTAAGGTGAAGACCATGATAAAAATGATTTAGGTGACTCTGCATTAAAGACACATCATTCCATGTTCTCCATATTTAAAATCCATTCATGGTATAACATATATTGATCAAAAGATATAGGGAGAATATTTTTTCTTGTTACTCCTGGAGAACCTCTGGGTTAATTTTCCATACCAATCACTATCATCTTTCTACAATGTAACCATGGTCTGTACATGTACTGACATAACCAACCCCCAACTCACAACCCCAACCGATAAAACACTACCACACAACCATTTTTGAATCCCCACTACAAAACACATCTCATCCATTCCAAAATCAATCATTATCTCATCCTATGATTCCTTTAAATATCCATGTTGTTGTATCATTTAAAAGATCATCCATTAAACCACCCAATCCATCCCACAACACACAATTGGGAACATAATCAAAATACAACATAAAAAAGAGAAAACCCACTCATCACAACATATCAACTTCATATTACATCAGTCGCACACACACAGATGGAACTCTTCCTTACATTACATCAGAGACCATGGAATAACAAATTTTTAGATTTTTCAAAGGGTGAATTATCCAATTAAAATTCATTATTTAAGGTCGTTATCCCACAAACCAAATCATGTGGAATCTATTTATTAGAAATAATTACATGATAATATAATTTCCATATGTAAGCGTTCAATAGAAACTAAACAATAGTCAACCCATTGAGGGCATAAATAATGCCCCAAAAAGACCAGGTTTTTAGTGGAGCAACAAGCCTATGTAATTCAATGCATCACAATAATAATATCACAGCTACAATGGTATTCAAATCAAATCCCCCTACAACATTCAGTTTCTTTTAAATGGTTATTTTCTTATATTAGCCTAGTAAATCCATGATCCATATGTGATAAAAGTAGATAACCCAACATGATGCACAATTGAATTGAAATAAAGGAAATCCTACCTCAGAGTGGAGTCAATGATCCTTGCACAAGAAAAAGACATGAAATGGATCTCTGGTCATGTCTCCCACAAGATCCGCATCCATATGAGGATTCCACAACACCTTTGTACTAACAAAGACCTAAGATAATCCCATTTAGAATCGGGGTATATAATCTTTCATCACATGGAAAGAAGAAACGAGAGGGCAAAGACACCAAACTAAAATAAGCATCAATAAAAGAGGAAGAACACAACTTATATCGAAGGCTGATAACTATAGATCGAAAGTGGGAATCTATAAATCAATCCTTGACGAAATAATCATTATGACACCAAATAGGGGTCACTGAGTTGCTTGGGGTTGAGGAAGGGTTTCTACAGCCATAAATTTTGACAACCCAAGAGGATGGAAAAACACATAATGGTTACAATAGTGGGGTATTACATGATGTGAAATACCCTTTCACACTATGTAATTCCCTATAGTTGACATCCACTAAAAACCCATAACCTGTCGATTTAATTTATTTTTCAAACCTTGAAACATTTCACTCCATGAACTACCTTGAAAAAATGTATATACCAAACGTCACATTGTGTAAATCAGTTACATGTAGTGTAATCCACCAACATATATCTTTTTACAAAAAAAACTCTCAACACACCGTCGAGGCTCCTTCAAAAACCTCAACCAAACCAAACTAGAAATGTAACAGACCAGGATGAAATGAAACATTACATCATATACCTCTTAATTGATTCTCATCCTTGGGAATCCAAAATCAAACCGAGATGAAAAAGGGTTCTGAACAATCAACTCGAGAGATACCATTCAAGAAATTCATCATACTACATGTGTTATAATGATAAAATGAACCACGAAAAATAACCATAAAAACATTGTACAGAACCACCTTACAACTATTTCGCCATCCACACAACTAAACATCCACATCCCCGCTGCACAACCATCTCAACCACCACACAACCCAACTAACAACCACTATAACCAACAAACCGCACTATCCCAAACACATGGATTAATAAAATATATCCAACATGTAAAGATAATATCATATCTAGGTATAATTGACTCACCAACATAGGTCTAATCATATCACAGTTAATGCATCTTGATTATGAATCGGGTCATACATTTATTGTATGTCAAGAATTTATCACATACCACACCACACTCATCTCAAACCAATTGAAAAATAATAAATCTCGAAAAAAAGGTTCAAACATTAAATTAAAAAAATCATAGAATAGAAATTATGAAGATAACTCTATGTACTAGAAACACATCCGTGTTTTTCACTCCAATGTACTATCCTTCAGACCACCACGCCTCCACAACAACGGAACCATGAGAATGATTTTCCCATGAAGGAACTTCTGTTGAAGATCCTAGATTTCCACTAGTCGCTCTATAAATGTCATGCCTTCCATGATATCCAACTCTCTCCATTCAAGAACATGGGAATAATTATGTAGATACTAACAAAACTGAATGATGTGGGAGATGTCCTGGATTCTATCCACTAGTGGTGGAAATTCCAACTAGTATGCCAACTCTCCAACTCATCCCAGACTCTCAAGGGGTCCAAAAAATATGGGCCAAATATTACTACCTATTTCAAACCTCCAGAGCCCGTATCAATGGGAAATCGTCAAGAACACATGGTCCCCAAGCTTGAACTCCAACGCCCTCCTCCTGTTATTGGCATAATACATCTACTGGTCCCGTGCTACATTCATCTTCTAATGAACAAGAAAAACCTTCCATATAATTATCTGAACTACCTTGGTACCATGAAATGTTCTATCCCTAGCCTATGTCCATCAAAACAAAGAATGACCCTGAGATCCATAAAAATCATAAAATGGAGCTGTGTCAATGGAAGAGTTGTAGCTATTATTAGAAGAAAACTCCACAAAGGGTAGGTATTGTACCAAAGATCTTGAAATTTCCAAGATGCATTCTACCAACATGTCCTAAAGGAACTCCATCCACATCCACTATTTCATGTTTATATCTCACTAGTAAATGATATAACTCAAACTCTTGTGTTTTATGAAGACTGAAATGCACTCTATAACAAGGTATTGTTGCCACAACATCATCTCCAATATGACCGCTACTAGCACCAGATCATCAGTGACATAGTTTTAACCATGGGGACGTAATTTTATAGAACTAAAAGAGATCACTTCTCTCTTCTATATGAGGATATATCCCAATCCTAGATGATAAGAATAATATAACACCAAAAAATATCACCCATTCCTCAGGAAACTGGAGAATTGGAGATATATCCTAATATAGAAGATTGAGAGGGGTCCTATATAGAATTAGGTTTGATCGCTAATCATTCCGATGCACCAACATAATGGGTTCTCATCATGGTGGAAAAATATTCAGAGTGTTGGAATCCATTCGAACAACCCATTACTTCACAATCCATGCTTTTAATGACATTTATTTAGAACCTCGACCTCTTTCGTGCGTAAATAAACCCACAAACAGTACGGATGGTTGGCCTAAGGCCCACCTACTGTCCTAGGATAACAATTTGGATGACTAATGTAGTAAATTTTGAGTCAAGCTCAATGTTTTGATCATGGTCCGCGATTGGCCCTCATTTCTTATCCACATTTTAGGCTAACACAATTGGGATACTATGTTTCGAACACGTACAACAGTTATCCTTCATTGTCACACCACCCCTATAGAGTTCTGAATTTTTGGTATCATGATTCCCACTTTCGACTCCCATTTTTTAAGATTGATTCAAATTACCCATGAATTATACTTTTGACACACTAGAGTGCACTTTTGTAAAATCAAGTCAGCTATTTAGAGAGCATTATTGTCCAGATATAAACCCTATCTCATTTAGGATTATCCTAATGGTGATATATGTACCATTGTGATCCCCTCACATCTTCAACTGTTTAGCACTCTAATATAGATGAATGGCCTTATAATATCTCTTGTTTTCCACACAAAACATGGATCACATGGGATTATAGATTTTTTTGTTTGTTTACTCAACGTGATTGAGATAAAGTGGACCCCAAAGTAGATGTTTTCCTTAGTTTTTTCCTCAGAACATGGTCTGCCTCTCCCTCCTCATCCCCGTTGAACCCCATTCTTAGAGGGGCATTTGTTGACACTAGAAAATGAGTCTCTAAGATATTCTAAATTCTTCCAAAAATGATCCATGAGCATATCCCTTTCATTATGATTCTTTTTGACTAGTCATAGATCTTGGACGAAGTTCATGATTATGAGTTATCGACATTCAAAGTTGATCTAGAAAACTTGTTCGCGGAGTCCATTCACGAAGCTCCCTCTACGATTGTAGATTATAGGAACTTGACTGGAGCCTCCTCAAGTGCCGCATAGGCTGGTAAGGTAGCCTCCATGACTATGAGAATCTTGAGGGAACTCTCTCTGGGTTTGGAGTTCGAATTCTTTTACGACGCACATTTTTCCTCCGCGGCGAGCTCCGTCGACCTACATCACCTATAAATAACCAGATCACCCCCTTCATGGGGAGGGTTACACTGCCGCTTCCATGGATGATCTCCCATTTTTTGATGCTCTTGAGCATTGTAAAGTGATTCTCTTTTTTAAGGCTTCTTCCCATTGTGATTGAAGGAGCACCATTGGGTTGATCGAGGCTCTGTGGATCCCCTTTTCTCTCTGAGACCCTATGGTCTACAATGCCATTTTCTCTACGTGACTCTTTGATCTGTGAATCCCCTTTTCTCCATGAGACCCAAGGATCCTCAAATCCATTTTCTCCATGAGACCATAGGATTTGTGAATCCCATTTCTCCATGATACTGTGAGCGCTACCTGGCTCCATGCTCTGCGAGACTTTCAAATATGTGAATAATATTCCTATATGAAGCTTTATCCTTTGTGAAGCTCCTACATTTTCACCCACCAGTCCATACCATAGGGGCACCACTGTAGCACCTCGACCCCTCTAGACCAGAGTCAGTGCAGTACTTGTCATATTGGAATGGATAGAAGAAATGAAAATCCCAAAGAAATATTCCTTTTAGTAGTCTTGAGGAAACTAGATACATAAATTTAACTCAAATTACATTCAAAAATGTTACAAAATACAATACATAACAAAAACTAAAAACTACAACCACATGAACTAAATATATTCCCTCCTCTTCATCACATTTTAAAGGTAAAAAATGAAAGGGGTGAGCTCAAATGCTCATTAGGGGTTACAAATTGAGGAATCAAGAATCAATAATATCTAAATTGTAAAAAATTTGACATAATCAATATGTCATGGTGAATAAATGAAAAAAATCATGCCATTAATAAACTGGGAATGAAACTGCATCCATTAATTTTGTCATAGTGAAAAACTCATGGATAGTATTAAATAATAATGAATAATGAGAATGATTATTAATTAGATGTCATGTATCTGGATCATGATTTCATAATACCATAAAAATGGTTTAGTTCGGTGGGTAGAAACCCGTCAGATTATTGGAAACAAACTCGAAGGGTTTGTCGCCAATTATTTTGTCTCATGAGACCTACTGAAGAATCGAGGGGATATAGATATTCCCACCCACCGCTACATGTCCAAATAATTATTTATACAGAGATTCAACACAAGAAATATATTCCTTTACATTATCCATGTAGAATAGAGAAAAAAGATTCATCTATATTTCCAATGTCAAAACAACATTCAAAATAAATACCATATGTAAAATTGTATACAGATTTGAAAATAATAATATTTATGATATGAGAATATGGAAATTTAAATGGAATATAATTTCAATATAAAATTGATCTCAAATTTCTAGTAGGTACACCACATAAGTACGTGTAGGTGCACAATACTAAGCAAGTCACAATGAAGTGAAAATATAGACAAATCTCATTACTATGTTGTAATCAATTGAGTCATATGAACAAAATTTAATTACCACAATATGAATCACATAATACCATGAATATAATGAAAATCAAGATAATATATATCAAATGGTAGTAAATGTATACCACATATATGTAATAACAGGTGAACACTAGAAATCCCAAAAAACTGAATGTGAGATGAGAAAACACATTACAAACATTTCAGCATGGTAATAAGTGTTCTTGTGAGGGATTAATGAAATGAAAAGGGGTATCCGATTATTTATATGTCATTAAGAAAATATATAGGACGTTTGAAAACACGCCCCATCAATTGGTAGTAAAAATAAATGGGAAAAACAAAGTGGAAATTCTTGAACAAAAGTGAGAGAGATGATCCTTACCTTATGGTCGAAGGAGTTATTGTTTGTTCATAACGAACTGAATAATGCAATTTGGTTTCATTAATTAATAGTTAAAAAACCTCATAATCATTTAATTGATATCTTATAACCATATTATGTTCATTAATGACCTTTTGATGGGTTTTTTGGGATTCAATTTTATTGTTTTGGAAGCCTTTTCTTACATAGTTTCATGATTTGTGTACTTGTATTCATGAATGGATGTTCATTTGAAATGTGGTTAAACATAAAGAATTAATAATATATATTATTAAGATAATTATATATAGAAAAATAATTTTATGATGATTCTGGTTATATACCATGAGGATGACTCATTCGATGAGTTAATGAAAAACCATTGGATTTCACTTGGGGGTTTTGTGCACAATGAACTTGTTTTGTATTATTATTCCTTTTTTATGAGTGTGTATGGTCTCCAAAATATTGGACATGATAAAATAAATATATTATGACTTGGTTCAACCATTAAAAAGTTTTCATGAGTAGTCTTGATGATAGTAATTCAAATTGAAACCCTCCCTTCCTTGAGTGTGTTAAATTAACAAATCTCTAACAGTGTTTGCATTTATAGTATAAAAAATAGGGGGAAAAGGGAGATTGTGATGAAATATTACATTAGCTCAATGAATATCCAGTAAATTTATGGTACCTGAATTATCATGGAATATATATGAGTTGAGGTGATAAGAGAGAACAATATAACAGAAATTGTAAAAGTAATTGAAATAAAAAGGATAAGAGGTTCACCTCATGAGTACTCCCCTTTGAAAAACTCCTTAAGACCTTTGATTTTGGCCTTTTGGTGAGACTAGGAGTTATTGGACGTAGGGGATAAGGTTAGGGAGTTATTTGAATTTAATTTTGGCAAGGCATGAAGCTTGAGTGGTGTGAGAGGAAGAGGGGGTGAAGGGTGGTTTATATAGTGGATGGGAGGGGAGGTTTCACAATATTATAATCATTAATTTATTATTTCTTCTCAAGAAACGAATTAGTGAGTATTAATTGACTTGTAATATTAATATATGTATGTGAGTCCAAGATTTGTGTACTTACATCACTCGTGATGCAGGGAATTGTTAATTTAAATTAAAATGTATTTAAACCAAAAATTAATGTATTTTACTATTCACAAAAAATTCATGTATTTCAAAAAAATACACAAAATTTGGCCTAACCATTTTTTGAAGTGTAGAATCCCAAAATGAGGTCCATTTTTCAAAAATAATTTTATAACTTTTTTTAATTAAATATTTAATTAAAATGTTTAATTAATAGAAAAATATAATCATTTAAAATATTCATATTCATTTTTATGGTGCCTAAATTTATTTATTGACTCATGGGTATGGATAACATTCATAAAATTCACATTAAAATTCAAAAGGGTGGGTTTCAATTCATAAGGGTAGGTTTCTATTCATATAGGTATGTTAATATTCATCAGAAATAAATTTATTCTTATCAGAATCCAAATAACATACTAATCACAATCGTGTATGTTCGATTTTTGAAATTCATATCATATAGGTGACAAAATTATGTTTATATGACTAGGTTATAAAAAAAATTGTTCGTAGAGTCATAGTGATCTATTTATTCTATAATATATCTATTCAAAAATTCTTGTGGTGTTACAACATCCCTCCATCGGAAATCTCATCAACAAAATTCTTTATTCATAAATACTTTCAAAAAGATGTGGATAGTTTTTTATTATAAAATTCTCAGGTTCCCACATTCCTTCCTCCATCCAGATACACCTTGTACAACTTGGGTCATATGGGTGTTCAGAGAAAAATATTTTCGGAAAATAATGATGTATAATTTCAAAACATATGATAAAACATGAGTTTCATAAAATAGTCAGTCCGAGTTTGAGTTGAAAAATTCAATCAATGGTCTTAATAAAATTCCAAAAGTATGTGCTAAAAGATTATATTTTAAAAACAAATATAAATAGGTTGTGCATGGGTCTTCTTCTTCAACACCTTTTTCAAATCATAATATGCTTCAAAATATTATGATAAGGTAAAATATTTTAAAATCCTTGATAATATTAACTTTTCATGAAAATATGAGAATATTGAGAAAATAGGATATAATTAAGTATAACCCATGATCCATGATGGTATTGAGTTATTGTAGAGGTTTTTATATCTCAAACAATTTTTTTCTAGTGATTTTTTTTGTTAGAAAATGTTATATAATTTTTGGGACATGACTTTGAAATAATTTTTGGGATTTCTAGTGTTCACCTGTTATTACATATATGTGGTATACGTGTACTACCATTTGATATATATTATCTTGATTTTTATTATATTCATGGTATTATGTGATTCATATTGTGGTAATTAAATTTTGTTCATATGACTCAATTGATTACAACATAGTAATGAGATTTGTCTCTATTTTCACTTCATTGTGACTTGCTTAGTATTGTGCACCTACACGTACTTGTGTGGTGTACCTACTAGAAATTTGAGATCAATTTTATATTGAAATTATATTCCATTTAAATTTCCATATTCTCATATCATAAATATTATTATTTTCAAATATGTATACAATTTTACATATGGTATTTATTTTGAATGTTGTTTTGACATTGGAAATATAGATGAATCTTTTTTCTCTATTCTACATGGATAATGTAAAGGAATATATTTCTTGTGTTGAATCTCTGTATAAATAATTATTTGGACATGTAGCGGTGGGTGGGAATATCTATATCCCCTCGATTCTTCAGTAGGTCTCATGAGACAAAATAATTGGCGACAAACCCTTCGAGTTTGTTTCCAATAATCTGACGGGTTTCTACCCACCGAACTAAACCATTTTTATGGTATTATGAAATCATGATCCAGATACATGACATCTAATTAATAATCATTCTCATTATTCATTTTTATTTAATACTATCCATGAGTTTTTCACTATGACAAAATTAATGGATGCAGTTTCATTCCCAGTTTATTAATGGCATGATTTTTTTCATTTATTCACCATGCCATATTGATTATGTCAAATTTTTTCCAATTTAGATATTATTGATTCTTGATTCCTCAATTTGTAACCCCTAATGAGCATTTGAGCTCACCCCTTTCATTTTTTACCTTTAAAATGTGATGAAGAGGAGGGAATATATTTAGTTCATGTGGTTGTAGTTTTTAGTTTTTGTTATGTATTGTATTTTGTAACATTTTCGAATGTAATTTGAGTTAAATTTATGTATCTAGTTTCTTCAAGACTACTAAAAGGAATATTTCTTTGGGATTTTCATTTATTCTATCCATTCCAATATGACAAGTACTGCACTGACTCTGGTCTAGAGGGGTCGAGGTGCTATAGTGGTGCCCCTATGGTATGGACTGGTGGGTGAAAATGTAGGAGCTTCACAAAGGATAAAGCTTCATATAGGAATATTATTCACAGATTTGAAAGTCTCGCAGAGCATGGAGCCAGGTAGAGCTCACAGTATCATGGAGAAATGGGATTCACAAATCCTATGGTCTCATGGAGAAAATGGATTTGAGGATCCTTGGGTCTCATGGAGCAAAGGGGATTCACAGAGCAACGAGTCACGTAGAGAAAATGGCATTGTAGAGCATAGGGTCTCAGAGAGAAAAGGGGATCCACAGAGCCTCGATCAACCCAATGGTGCTCCCTCAATCACAATGGGAAGAAGCCTTAAAAAAGAGAATCACTTTACAATGCTCAAGAGCATCAAAAAATGGGAGATCATCCATGGAAGCGGCAGTGTAACCCTCCCCATGAAGGGGGTGATCTGGTTATTTATAGGTGATGTAGGTCGACGGAGCTCGCCGCGGAGGAAAAATGTGCGTCGTAAAAGAATTCGAACTCCAAACCCAGAGAGAGTTCCCTCAAGATTCTCATAGTCATGGAGGCTACCTTACCAGCCTATGCAGCACTTGAGGAGGCTCCAGTCAAGTTCCTATAATCTACAATCGTAGAGGGAGCTTCGCGAATGGACTCCGCGAACAAGTTTTCTAGATCAAATTTGAATGTCGATAACTCATAATAATGAACTTCGTCCAAGATCTATGACTAGCCAAAAAGAAGCATAATGAAAGGGATATGCTCATGGATCATTTTTGGAAGAATTTAGAATATCTTAGAGACTCATTTTCTAGTGTCAACAAATGCCTCTCTAAGAATGGGGTTCAACGGGGATGAGGAGGGAGAGGCAGACCGCGTTCTGAGGAAAAAACTAAGGAAAACATCTACTTTGGGGTCCACTTTATCTCAATCACGTTGAGGAAACAAACAACAAAATCTATAATCCCATGTGATCCATGGTTTGTGTGGGAAACAAGAGATATTATAAGGCCATTCATCTATATTAGAGTGCTAAACAGTTGAAGATGTGAGGGGATCAGAATGGTACATATATCACCATTAGGATAATCCTAAATGAGATAGGGTTTATAGCT
The DNA here is from genome assembly GCA_963277665.1 of Viscum album. Taxonomy (NCBI): domain Eukaryota; kingdom Viridiplantae; phylum Streptophyta; class Magnoliopsida; order Santalales; family Viscaceae; genus Viscum; species Viscum album. The sequence goes on from OY728164.1 coordinate 1,074,371,213, forward strand.
GGACAATAATGCTCTCTGAATAGCTGACTTTATTTTACAAAAGTGCACTCTAGTGTGTCAAAAGTATAATTCATGGGTAATTTGAATCAATCTTAAAAAATGGGAGTCGAAAGTGGGAATCATGATACCAAAAATTCAGAACTCTATAGGGGTGGTGTGACAATGAAGGATAACTGTTGTACGTGTTCGAAACATAGTATCCCAATTGTGTTAGCCTAAAATGTGGATAAGAAATGAGGGCCAATCGCGGACCATGATCAAAACATTGAGCTTGACTCAAAATTTACTACATTAGTCATCCAAATTGTTATCCTAGGACAGTAGGTGGGCCTTAGGCCAACCATCCGTACTGTTTGTGGGTTTATTTACGCACGAAAGAGGTCGAGGTTCTAAATAAATGTCATTAAAAGCATGGATTTTGAAGTAATGGGTTGTTCGAATGGATTCCAACACTCTGAATATTTTTCCACCATGGATGATCTCCCATTTTTTGATGCTCTTGAGCATTGTAAAGTGATTCTCTTTTTTAAGGCTTCTTCCCATTGTGATTGAGGGAGCACCATTGGGTTGATCGAGGCTCTGTGGATCCCCTTTTCTCTCTGAGACCCTATGCTCTACAATGCCATTTTCTCTACGTGACTCGTTGCTCTGTGAATCCCCTTTGCTCCATGAGACCCAAGGATCCTCAAATCCATTTTCTCCATGAGACCATAGGATTTGTGAATCCCATTTCTCCATGATACTGTGAGCTCTACCTGGCTCCATGCTCTGCGAGACTTTCAAATCTGTGAATAATATTCCTATATGAAGCTTTATCCTTTGTGAAGCTCCTACATTTTCACCCACCAGTCCATACCATAGGGGCACCACTGTAGCACCTCGACCCCTCTATACCAGAGTCAGTGCAGTACTTGTCATATTGGAATGGATAGAATAAATGAAAATCCCAAAGAAATATTCCTTTTAGTAGTATTGAAGAAACTAGATACATAAATTTAACTCAAATTACATTCGAAAATGTTACAAAATACAATACATAACAAAAACTAAAAACTACAACCACATGAACTAAATATATTCCCTCCTCTTCATCACATTTTAAAGGTAAAAAATGAAAGGGGTGAGCTCAAATGCTCATTAGGGGTTACAAATTGAGGAATCAAGAATCAATAATATCTAAATTGTAAAAAATTTGACATAATCAATATGGCATGGTGAATAAATGAAAAAAATCATGCCATTAATAAACTGGGAATGAAACTGCATCCATTAATTTTGTCATAGTGAAAAACTCATGGATAGTATTAAATAAAAATGAATAATGATAATGATTATTAATTAGATGTCATGTATCTGGATCATGATTTCATAATACCATAAAAATGGTTTAGTTCGGTGGGTAGAAACCCGTCAGATTATTGGAAACAAACTCGAAGGGTTTGTCGCCAATTATTTTGTCTCATGAGACCTACTGAAGAATCGAGGGGATATAGATATTCCCACCCACCGCTACATGTCCAAATAATTATTTATACAGAGATTCAACACAAGAAATATATTCCTTTACATTATCCATGTAGAATAGAGAAAAAATATTCATCTATATTTCCAATGTCAAAACAACATTCAAAATAAATACCATATGTAAAATTGTATACAGATTTGAAAATAATAATATTTATGATATGAGAATATGGAAATTTAAATGGAATATAATTTCAATATAAAATTGATCTCAAATTTCTAGTAGGTACACCACATAAGTACGTGTAGGTGCACAATACTAAGCAAGTCACAATGAAGTGAAAATAGAGACAAATCTCATTACTATGTTGTAATCAATTGAGTCATATGAACAAAATTTAATTACCACAATATGAATCACACAATACCATGAATATAATGAAAATCAAGATAATATATATCAAATGGTAGTACACGTATACCACATATATGTAATAACAGGTGAACACTAGAAATCCCAAAAAACTGAATGTGAGATGAGAAAACACATTACAAACATTTCAGCATGGTAATAAGTGTTCTTGTGAGGGATTAATGAGATGAAAAGGGGTATCCCATTATTTATATGTCATTAAGAAAATATATAGGACGTTTGAAAACACACCCCATCAATTGGTAGTAAAAATAAATGGGAAAAACAAAGTGGAAATTCTTGAACAAAAGTGAGAGAGATGATCCTTACCTTATGGTCGAAGGTGTTATTGTTTGTTCTTAACGAACTGAATAATGCAATTTGGTTTCATTAATTAATAGTTAAAAAACCTCATAATCATTTAATTGATATCTTATAACCATAATATGTTCATTAATGACCTTTTTGATGGGTTTTTGGGATTCAATTTTATTGTTTTGGAAGACTTTTCTTACATAGTTTCATGATTTGTGTACTTGTATTCATGAATGGATATTCATTTGAAATGTGGTTAAACATAAAGAATTAATAATATATATTATTAAGATAATTATATATAGAAAAATAATTTTATGATGATTCTGGTTATATACCATGAGGATGACTCATTCGATGAGTTAATGAAAACCCATTTGATTTCACTTGGGGGTTTTGTGCACAATGAACTTGTTTTGTATTATTATTCCTTTTTTATGAGTGTGTATGGTCTCCAAAATATTGGACATGATAAAATAAATATATTATGACTTGGTTCAACCATTAAAAAGATTTCATGAGTAGTCTTGATGATAGTAATTCAAATTGAAACCCTCCCTTCCTTGAGTGTGTTAAATTAACAAATCTCTAACGGTGTTTGCATTTATAGTATAAAAAATAGGGGGGAAAAGGGAGATTGTGATGAAATATTCCATTAGCTCAATGAATATCCAGTAAATTTATGGTACCTGAATTATCATGGAATATAGATGAGGTGAGGTGATAAGAGAGAACAATATAACCGAAATTGTAAAAGTAATTGAAATAAAAAGGATAAGAGGTTCACCTCATGAGTACTCCTCTTTGAAAAACTCCTTAAGACCTTTGATTTTGGCCTTTTGGTGAGACTAGGAGTTATTGGACGTAGGGGATAAGGTTAGGGAGTTATTTGAATTTAATTTTGGCAAGGCATGAAGCTTGAGTGGTGTGAGAGGAAGAGGGGGTGAAGGGTGGTTTATATAGTGGATGGGAGGGGAGGTTTCACAATATTATAATCATTAATTTATTATTTCTTCTCAAGAAACGAATTAGTGAGTATTAATTGACTTGGAATATTAATATATGTATGTGAGTCCAAGATTTGTGTACTTACATCACTCGTGATGCAGGGAATTGTTAATTTAAATTAAAATGTATTTAAACCAAAAATTAATGTATTTTACTATTCACAAAAAATTCATGTATTTCAAAAAAATACACAAAATTTAGCCTAACCATTTTTTGAAGTGTAGAATCCCAAAATGAGGTCCATTTTTCAAAAATAATTTTATAACTTTTTTTAATTAAATATTTAATTAAAATGTTTAATTAATAGAAAAAGATAATCATTTAAAATATTCATATTCATTTTTATGGTGCCTAAATTTATTTATTGACTCATGGGTATGGATAACATTCATAAAATTCACATTACAATTCAAAAGGGTGGGTTTCAATTCATAAGGGTAGGTTTCTATTCATATAGGTATGTTAATATTCATCAGAAATAAATTTATTCTTATCAGAATCCAAATAACATACTAATCACAATCGTGTATGTTTGATTTTTGAAATTCATATCATATAGGTGACAAAATTATGTTTATATGACTAGGTTATAAAAAAAAATTGTTCGTAGAGTCATAGTGATCTATTTATTCTATAATATATCTATTCAAAAATTCTTGTGGTGTTACAACATCCCTCCATCGGAAATCTCATCAACAAAATTCTTCATTCATAAATACTTTCAAAAAGATGTGGATAGTTTTTTATTATAAAATTCTCAGGTTCCCACATTCCTTCCTCCATCCAGATACACCGTGTACAACATGGGTCATATGGGTGTTCAGAGAAAAATATTTTCGGAAAATAATGATGTATAATTTCAAAACATATGATAAAACATGAGTTTCATAAAATAGTCAGTCCGAGTTTGAGTTGAAAAATTCAATTAATGGTCTTAATAAAATTCCAAAAGTATGTGCTAAAAGATTATATTTTAAAAACAAATATAAATAGGTTGTGCATGGGTCTTCTTCTTCAACACCTTTTTCAAATCATAATATGCTTAAAAATATTATTATAAGGTAAAATATTTTAAAATCCTTGATAATATTTACTTTTCATGAAAATATGAGAATATTGAGAAAATAGGATATGATTAAGTATAACCCATGATCCATGATGGTATTGAGGTATAGTAGAGGTTTTTATATCTCAAACAAATTTTTTCTAGTGATTTTTTTTGTTAGAAAATGTTATATAATTTGTGGGACATGACTTTGAAATAATTTTTGCAGGCAAGTCATCAAGAAGGGATAGGAATTTCGTTTGAGGTCTTCCTCCTTCCATTTGTAACTAACATTCCTCGGTCTGAAAAGTTATAAAAAAGGATTTAACATAAATGAAAGACATAGAGACTAACCATATGTTTAACTAAAACTCATAATCTCTAATGTTGTCTACGAGTATTGATTTCTGTCATCTATTAGGATCTATTTTTAAATAATTTAATACACTCAATTAGGTTATGAATCATAATTTATACTCTCAATTTGAAAATTACTTAGCATTAATTAAAATTCAATGCATAGTTATTCTCATAGACATGGTTTTTAGGTGAAAAAATCTACATTAAAATAATTCATAATTGCTTGTAAAGAAAATGTGAATTATTCATAGCATATACCATAGGATTTTCAATTACAAGAGTACAGAAAGGCCCATTGTTGTGTACCAGGATACCCTGAGTCATGCTCAAAACTCTTTATCGGAGTATTCACCCGTAGCTATATCTGTCCCAGATCCCCCTCTACCTGTTTGAATCCATGCAGGAATGTATTTTCTATATAGATCTAAATTATTTTTTCTTTTCCAAAACACCAGGAAGATATTTTATTTTTTCCCTCAAATACTTCCTTAGTGTTTTGTTCCCTAATCTACATTTTCTAATCTTGTATCCTTGTTTTCTACTAAACATCCTCTAATACCAACTATAACACCTTGACCCCTCTAGACCATATTCGGTGCATTACTTCTTATATTGTCATGGTTATAATGAATGAAAATTCAAAAGGAATGATCAATTTAGTTGTATTTAAGAAACTATATACATAAATGAAACTCAAATTACATTGGTAGTGGTTACATAATACAATACAAAACAATAACTAAAAACTGCATCAATAGGAACTCAATAAATGATCTCCTCTCCATCACCTGTTGAAGGTAAACAATGAAAGGGTTGTGCTCAAATGCTCAGTAATGGTTACAAATGGCCGAAGAATGAATCAATAATAACTGAATTGTAAACAATTTGATAAAATCAATATTTCATGGTGAATGAATGAAAAACACATGCTATTAATAAACTGAGAATGAAATTGCATCCGTAGATTTTTTCAAAGTGAAAACCTCATAGATAATAAAAACTGATAACGAATAAAGAGAATTCTGATTAGATTCACATAATGTATCTGGAATATGATACCATAACACCATAAAAATAGTTTAGTTTTGTGGGTAGAAACCCATCTGATTTTTGGAATCAAACTAGAAGTGTTTGTTGCCAACAGATTTGTCTCATTAGACATACCTATGCATCGAGGAGGTGTAGCATACCCCACGTGCCGCTTCATTTCCAAATAATTCATTATAATTAGGTTCAACAAAAGATCAATATTCATTTACATTAACCTTATAGAACAGAAAATACGAATTCAAAAATATTTCCACAGTCAAAACAACATTAAAAATAAATGTTGTATGTAAAATGGTAATAAACATAAAAAATATTCATACCCATGATATGAGAATATGAAAATTTAAATGGAATATAATTTCAATTGAAATTTGATCTCAAATTGGCTGTATTTACACCACATAAGAAAGCGTTTGTGCACAATACTAAGAAAGTCACGATGAACTGAAAATAGAGACAAAGCTCGTTACCATGTTGTAATCAATTGACTCATGTGACCAAAAATAAATAACCACCAAATGAATCACAGAATACAATTAATTTAATTATAAACTTGATAATATATATCAAATTTCAGTACACATATTCCACATATATGAAATAAGAGGTGAACAATTTAAATCACAAGGAATTGAAAGTGAGTTGAGAATACCCCTAACAAACATTTCGACATGGTAACAAGTGTTCATGCGAGGTCTTAATGAGAGGTAACGGGGTATCCCCTTATTTTTATTTTATAAGGGAAGTATGGGTGAGGTGAAAAAATACACCCCATCATTAGGTATAAAAAATAAAAGGGTACAACATAGTGGAAATTCTGTAACAAAAGTGGGAGAGGGGATCCCTTACCATACTCTCGAAGGTGTTCTCGTTTGTTCTTAATGACCTGAATAATCAAATTTTACTTCATTGATGAATAATTAAGGAACCTAATAAACATTTAATTGATATTTTAAAACCTTATAATGTTTATTAATGGCCTTTTGATGGGTTTAAGAGATTCAATTTTATTATTTAGGAAGCATTTTCTTACATGGTTTCCTGCTTTGTTTAATTGTATTCACGAATGGACGTTCATATGAAATGTGGTTAAACATACAGAATTATTAATATATATTATTAATGAAATTATAGAGATATAAATGATCTTATATTGGTTCTGGTTATATACCATGAGGATGACTCATTTGATGAGTTAATGATAAACCCTTGGATTTGGCTTGGCGGTTTTGGGCACAATGAACTTGTTTTGTATTATTATTCCACTTTATGAGTGTGTAAGGATTCCAAAACACTAAACATTATAGAATAAATATATAATGATCTGGTTTGACTATTGAAATGGTTTCAAGACCTGTTTGGAAAATAGTAATGCAAATTAATAACCCATCTTCCTTGAGTGTGAGAAATTAACACATCTCGGACGGTATTTGCATTTATAGTATCAAAGGAGAGGGAAATAGAGATTATTTTGAAATGTTCTATTAGAACAATGAAAATAAAGTAAATTTATGGTACTAGAATTATCATGGAATTTGGATGAGGTGAGGTGATAAGAGAGAAAAAATAATGAACTTCTAAAAGGAATTGAAATAAAAAGGAAGAGAGGTTAAACTCTTGAGCACTCCTCTTTGATAAAATCCATAAGACCATTGATTCTGGCCGTTTGGTGAGACCATCAGGTATTTGACGTGGGGGAGGAAGTTATGGAGTTATTTGAGCAGAATTTAGTCAATGCATGAAGCTAGAGTGGTTTTGGAGGAAGAGGGGGTGAGGAGTGGTTTATATATTGTAGTGGAGGGGAGGTTTCTAAATATTATAATTATTAATTTATTATTTCTTTTCAAGACAAGAAATGGTGAGTATTAATTGACATAGAATAATAAAATATGCATCTGAATTTGAGATTTGGGTTCTTACATCACTCATGATGTTAGGAATAATTAATTTAAATTATAATGTATTTATACAGTAAATAAATTTATTTTACTATTCACCAAAATTCAAGTATTTCCAAAAAATACAAATTATTCACCCTAACGATTCTTCAATGTGCAGAATCCAAAAATGATGTCCAATTTCCAAAAATAATTTTATAAATATTATTAATTAAATATTTAATCAAAATCATTATTTAATCAATAAATATAAACGTATAAAATATTCATCTATATTTTTATGGTTCCTAAATTTATTTATAGATTCATGGGTATGGACACCATTCATAAAAGACATATCACTATTAATAAGGTAATGTTAGTATTTCTAAAGGTAGGTTACTATTCACAAAAAAAATATTTTTTTCTTATCAGACTCCAAATAACTTTCTGATCACAACCGTTTATGTCTGATTTTTGAAATCCACATCAAAGAAGTAACAAAATTATGTATACATGGCTAGTTTATAACAATGTGTTTTTTTTAGAGTCTCAGTGATCTATGAATTATATAATAAATATATTTTTAAATTCATTGGGTGTTACATCCGCCCCCACACCCCTGCTCTAGCTCGGTACCGGGATGTGGTCCCAACACTTTGGCCCAGTCCCTTCTCGTCCATCACAGACCCACATGAGAAATGGAGAGTCGCACCGAGAACATTTCAGGTCGGGGTGTCAATATTTTCTATTGTGCCCCTATGCGCAACCACCTTCCACCTTTGGAATACCATGATTCGAGATACTCATCCAATATCCAAGAATTACCTTGAGTAAACATATTTCTCTTTTTCCCTTCCACATGTTGTGAGTTGAGATTCTTAACCTCAATTCCCCAAGTACCATGAGTTGATCCATTCCTCAAGTAACTCATTCAAACCCTATCACCAGACTCTTATGCCAAGATCCACTAAAAAGGGTTGCTCTTGTGTAAGTCCCAACACCAGCCATTTATAGGAGCATTATGCCTAACAGCCCTCTCTACATGACTATAAGATTTTGTAAACCCTATGTGACAAACATATGATGCCTCTTTTTATGAATAAGAGATGCCTTATGCTCCAAGCATAAGATGCCACTAGTCCTCACTACATGACTATAAATTGTAGTACACCCTATTTGACAAACATAGAATGCCTCTTGTTCTGAATAAAAGACACCTTATGTTACAAGCAAATGATGGTAATAGTCCTCTGTTCAGGACTATAAATAGTAATACAACCTATGTGAAAATCATAGGATGCCACTTGTTCCGAATAAGAGACATCTTATGTTCCATGAATAAGATGTCACTAGTCCACATTATATGACTATAAACTATAGTACACCCTATGTGACAAACATAGAATGCCTCTTGTTTCAAATAAGAGAAGCCTTATGTGCCAAGTATACGATTCTAATTGTCATATCTACATGAATATAAACTATAATAAACCCTATGTGACAAACTTATGATGCATCTCTATCCAAATAAGAGATGGATTATGTGGGAAGAATAAGATATATCATGCCAGGATTATAGTGGTGTAATTTCATTAGAGTTGGAATCCATTCAAGCATTCCATAACTCTGCCTCTTTAATCGTTTGTCATTCATTCTGATCCACATCCTCCTTCATGTCTGAAGGGACCCCCAAACGGGATAGTCCCATTCTGCATTGGAGCACTTACTGTTCAAAGCTGACGCCCCGAAATACATTGTACGACATTTCAAGTTTGACCCCATGTTTTGAATACGGTCTATAGTTGGACCTCATTTTTTTGTTTCCATCTCAGGCTAAAACTATGTGGATACGGTGATGTGAATATGGTCAACAATTATATCACTTATTCATTCCTACCCCATTGCATTCCAAATTTTTGGCATGTGATAAACACATTTTATCTCCCTTTGTTCAGACTTATTCCAATGCCCATGGCATTATCCCGCACAGAAATTAGAACTTAGGTTTAAGCCTCAATTATATGCCTCAACTCATCAGTGAGTTGGGGTGCCCTCATGGAAAGACATGGGGATGACATTACAGATAGTGTCTATGCTTAAGCCCTATTCACCACTACTCCTTCTTAGCACCGCCTGGGAAACATCCTTGTGTAATCCCCTTTAGCTATTTCCGCTCCATAGCGGCACCCAAGAAGAGTCATTGTGTAATCCCCATTCAATGTTTCCACTACATAGTGGAACACGGGCCTCAATACTAGAGTATGTCCCAGTCTCCATCTCCTTGGGACACAAGCCAAGAATAAGCCCCACTCAATTCCTCAGGGATGCTCCTTTTATGACGTGATCGTCAGTTCCTTGCTGCCTCTTTATTGTCACACTGATCATGAATCACATGGGATTAGAGTAAGCACCAACCATAACATCCTCCATTGTATACCTTAGCATGTAATCCTCAAACACCCCTTTCGAACTACATGAACATTGCTCCTTGATAATATCCGACAAAGATATGTAAGAAGCATCCCAAAGGTTCAAGTCCATCATATTTTGGTCCCGATAAATTTATGTCAGTTCACAGTCATCCTAGATGGCATTAAACCATATGCCACCTTTGTGTCCATCATGATGCTAAACTTTATACATCTGAACTACATGGGTTTTGATCCTTGTCTCCAAGATAGGTTATGTTGGAAGCCTCCATGAGGTTCAACTCGAACTAGTGGTATGCCATTGTAGTCTACAACTTGTAGTAAGATGTTGTAGTCCCCAACAAGTAGTAATATTTTTTAGTCCCCAACCAGCGGTAAGCCATTGTATTCCCCATCTAGTGGTATTCCATTGTAGTCCCCAACCAGAAGTAAGTAGTTTTAGTGCCCAACCAGTGGTAAACTGTTATAGCCCCCAAATAGCAGTATGCCATTGTGGTCCCCTTTATTGGGATCTTATTATTAGTTCACCACCTCCCCCCAAGGAATTAGATCATTATCAGGAATTTAACTACCCATAATCCCCAACAACATCTTTAGGTGGCTATCCTCTTCACACACCCCGATCCTATTCATTTTAGAACTACTTGGGTTTTGATCCCTGTCTCATAGACAGGGTACATATGAATCATCCCTAAGGATTTAACCCAAACATTGGTAAAAATTAGTGTCCCCTTTCCTGGGACCCACATATTTGGTCCATCTTAGTGACGTCAAACCAACCATTAGGCTGCTAACCATGCATAAGCCAGAACATGTTGTTGGGTCACCATCCATTGTGCACACCCCGATTCAATTCCCCACCCCGAACATTGTGGATTTAGATCCCTGTATTCTATTAATGGTACGTAGGAAGCATCCCAGTGGTTGAACCCCAAAGAATGGCAATCCATTCAAACTAAGTTGGTTTTGATCCCATTCTCCTAGACTGGGTATGTAGGAAACCTCCCTTAGGATCAATCCCAATCTATGGTAAGCTATTATATTCCCCTTTATTGGGATCAAATTCTCTACCCCCTAGTGAATTAGATCAGTCTCGAGCCACTAACCATGCTTAATACCCAACATCATCATCGATATTTTGTCTTCTCCGCACACCCCAATCATAATTCTTTTTGGAATTATGTTAGTTTTGATCCATGTCTCATAGACAGTGAACATATGAAGCCTCCATGGGATTCCACCCCAAACATTGCTATACTTCATTTTCCACTTTGCAAGGACTGACATCCCTGGTCTATCCCAGTGATTTCAAACCAAAATTCGAGTCACTAAACACACATAATCCCCATCATGTTGTTGGGTCGCTTCCCTTTGTGCAAACTCTCATTCCAACCTCACCCTGTACTATGTTGGTTTGTATCCTTGTTTCATAGGATGGGTACATAGGAAGCCTCCCTGAGGTTTAACCCCACAAAAATATAATACATTCACACTTCGGCGGTTTTGATCTCTGTCATATAGATAGGGTATGTAGGAAACCTCCCCAAGGCCCAATCCCAATCTATGGTAAGAATTTTTATTCCCCTTTGTTGGCATCCAATTCATTGGTCCTCCCCTGACTATTAGATCAATCTCTGGATTTTAACCACATGAAATCCCTAGCATAATTTTCGGGTCCTTTTCCTCTGAGAACCCCCAATCCAATGCATCGCCATGAACTATGTGGGTTTTAATCCTTCTCTTTTAGACATGGTATGTACAAATCATCCCTGAAGTTCAAACCCAATTACCGGTCATACTTTTCAAACTATGTGGGATTTGAACCCAGTCTCCTAGATAGGGTATATAGGAAACATGCCTAAGGTTCAACCCCAATCATTGGTAAAAATCTATGTCCTCTTTGTTGGGACCCACATCCATGGTCAATCCCATCGATGCCAGACTGATGCTTGGGATTCTAACCATGCATAAGACCCAAACTGTTATCGGGTCGCTATCATTTTTTCACACCCTAATTGAAAGACCCATCCTAAACTATAGGGAATTTGATTCCCTGCCACAGGGATCTGTAATAAGCCTCTCTAAGGTTCAAGCCCATCACTCATGTCCCATCATGGTCTCTCCCTTGAGTTTTTTTGTATCAGGAAGGTCAATCCCCAACCTGATGGTTCAACTTCCTCCAAGACCCATCCATGCATACATCCTCATGTTCATCCTACTTATGTGTCAGATCTCCCCATACAACTACATGGGCATTGATTCCCTTTCACAGGGATACATAGGAAGCCACTTTGAAGTTCTATACTAACACTACCATCACATTCATGATAGCTCTATCTCATTCACCATGCACTTCACTCAACCCTCCATCATCCATATTAATTCTTACCTAGGACACTACATCCCGATGAGATCATGAAATTCATCCCATCACTACTCCTTGTGGAACCTAAAAACTTATCCACACATAATCCCCACACAATCTAAAACCATCCAACCAAGAGTGTCCCTCTTATGATTGTCCACTATCCATGTCTAATCCCTCGCATGTCTCCAGGTAGTTCTCCTTTGTGTAACCCTAATTATGTGTCTCATCCTTTGAACAATGTGCGATTTGATCCCTATCATCTACAAAGGGTACGTAGGAAACCTCCACAAGGTTAAACCCCATACAATGTTTGTCCTTGGAGTTCCCTATTCTTGTGTTTACTCTCCCTAATCCATCCTCAGTGGAGTCCAGATCAGCCTTCACAATGTGACATAATCTCTTTATGGGACACAACACCCTAGGTCCTCTCTCATTGAGAATTTTGATACATCCACCTGGGGTTCCCCTTTTTCAGATGCACTTTTTCTGATCCACCCTCAGTGGTGTCCAGATCATCCTTCAGGGTGTTCTATCTTCCTTCTGTGGGACACACCACCTCGAGTCTGTCCTCATTGTGTTTTCTAATACATCCATCTAGTAAACCTCAAAGATTCTCCCTCTTAGGAATGTACCAATTGGATCCCTCTCTATTGGATTTTCTAATCACCCTCATTCTGTCTCCAAAAGACAAGAAACTAACGACCTAACTCATGTTAAACAATAGATTCCCGAGGAAAACCTCGGTAGACACACCTATGGAGTAACTGCCTCCACAAGATGTTAAACTCATGTAATACCCCCTGTTAAACATGGGAATCTATGGAAAACCTCAGAGACCTGCCATTAGAATACGATAGGCCATGATCATCACGGGATGTCTCATGTTTCTATACCCTTATGATTCCCTCTTATGAAGATGAATGCATGTCTTCTAATGTCCACACATCCAGAGATTCCCCAACATGCCTAATGTTACCATATATATCAACAGAATGTTACTTACCTATCAATACCCCTTGGAATGTCCATATAGAATTAGCTTAATTAACCAGCGTCCACAAATACATGGAATTGGGAATGAGATTCACAACAAAAAATCAAATATATGAGTGAGACATAGACTTGGTGATGTGTTCCGACGAGGAATCCACCGAAGGAGGAACCAAAAACCCACAACACATTTTGATCAAGGATCAAACATCCATTAATAAACAACATATTCCACCTGCTTTTTGAAAGAGGGAAGACATGGAATCAATTAGCACATCCTCTACGAAAGGATGCACACCCGAATCAATGCATTGGAAACATCTATGATCACCCAGATGGCATAGTGTCCCCAAATGTATGTGGTAATCACATAAAAAATTACATGGATAGCCCATCCCACATCCATCATACCATCTCAAGGGGTTGATATAAATCCACTATATCTTGGTGCTCTACCTTCAAATGATGACATGTCAGGCATCAAGAGACAAATATGCAACACCCTTCTTTATTATTTTCCCCTAAAATAGATTTTGGAGGTTTTAGTACATCTTTCAAATACCTAGATGCACTTCCAACTGAGATGTATAAAACTCTCTCAAAATATCCATCTGCAACGTCACTGGTAGCTTCGTGGAACCAATGAAAATAATGACATGATGATCACCATTATAAAATACATCATGTGATTGTATAGTGGATATCTCAATACATAGGGTCTCGCAGTTGGAATCCCCAAGCTATGCCCATAGACTCACTGTAAAAGCATCTGGGTGACAATCATAGACTGGAGTTAAGCTTCTCCATATCAATTTATAAAGAAAAACTACAAGGAGGCCAAATACTTGGAAACATCATTTAGTAACCTCAATCAAGATCTCTTACTAGGAGAATATGCTACTATTTTCCCCATTCTATGAGTATATAAAAATTCTAATTCATTATCCTAGGGGAACTCTATCCATCAAATCAATCAAATGTTAAGATCTTATTGGGTGAAGATATACTTGAGAATATTTTGATCGAAGTAGTAAATAAATCACTCACCCATTAGGTAGTTTTTCAACATATTTAGTGTGAAGACATTCATTGATATCTAAATATCATGGGTATTTTAGTTCTACTAATGTGGAATTAACTAATGTAAACTATAAAAAATCACGACATGAATCTATATTAGAACCTAACGAATCCCAGTTCCTAATAAAATGCATAACACTATGTTCTCGACACCCTCTTCTAGAGATCTCAATATGGGAGAACTCATCAAACACTATCTCAACTGATAAAAAGATTTTTGCAACCTCTCTGTACAATCAAAGTGATACAAATTACAATTCAAATCTGTCATGGGTGATGATATCCTACATAAATCATGAATGAATATCTTGTAATAGCCTCCTAACCAATGGAAAAATTGTACCTCCTTCAAGATCATAGATGGAACCCATTATAATATTTCATCAACCCTGCCTTAGTCCACTAGAACTCCATCTACTTGGATAGCATATCCAAGAAACTGGATCGCCTAAATATATAATTGATGCTTTGAGAGCTTTCAATAAAGCTAGTTCTCTCGAAGAATGTCTAAAACTATACTCAAGTGTCCCTCATGATCATAATCAAACACCGAGTACACATGGATATCTTCAAATAAGAAAACATTGAAATAGTCTCAGAAGGGATAAAAGATATAGGTTTTGAGTCCAGTGAACACTATTTGGGAATTAATCATGAAACATGGAATCCTCAACTACTCATAGTGACTGTAGGAACATATGAATATCACCTTTGGTGTATCCTCATCTTGTACTCATATCTTGTGATATCCTGACACGAGCTCAATCTCCGAGAACCATCAAGAACCTCTCAACCCATCCAAGAAGTCATCAATACTTAGTAGTGAATATGTATTCTTCATGGTCACCTGAATCAATCCTTGGTAATTTACGCACAACCTCAAGCTGGTTTCCGCTATCTTGGAATTCAAAACTGGGACTACCTAGGGTTAAAAATTTGGTATAACAAATAAATTCCACTATAAATCCTCTTACTACTCTATAAACTCATGAGGATTTGTGGGATCCATATGATATGATGTAGTAGGTGTCTATTGTGTCCTATGGTGTAGATCAATGTAGAATAATATCTCATGATATGGAATTAGAGAAAGAACATCCCCAAGGAAGATGTCCTCGTACTACGCCACCAATCAAGAAAGATGGGAACTCATAACAGCCACTGCACAAATTGTTATTCTAGCTAAACAATGGGTAATCAGATGCACCCCTCTATCCATGATTCCATCGTATACTGCATAGGTTTCCTTTTCACTGATAAATCATAACCTATTTCTATTATTATGGACACACCACATCCATCATCTGGAATAGTCAATTGTGGCATGAACTATAGATAAACATTATATACCTAAGATGATGTTCTATGGCCTCATCACTACTATAATGAGACCCCTAATTAAAATATACCCTCTAAAATTTAGGACAAAATTTTAGAACAAGTGTGTGATCACTAAGTCATCTCTAGTAGGAGTCTCCATGATCATGGGCTGTGAACATGGCTCAACCAGAATATATACGTCTCAAAAAAATATATCTGTAAATAATAGAATGGAGGGAAAATATATTGATTAGTACATTATATATGGTTGAAAAGATACAGATCATAACATGAATTTTTCTCAGATCATTAGGGTCATATACTGCTTCAACCTCCAGCTATCCACACATTTAATGTAGAGACCCGAAGCTTATCGTACATAGATATTACATTACTTTTGCAGAATACATAATACGTAACAAAAACAGACACACAAGGACCATAATAGTTTTCTTTCTTTGGAAACTTGGAACGTAATCTTCTAATGGTGGTGAAAGATCTTCAACATCTCCAATAAGGATCTTCCACTTTTTGTTTCTTTACCTAAAACCTTTCATTTAATCCTGGGGGAAAATAAAACATAAAAAGGGTGAGCTCAAATGCTCATTAAGGGTAAGCATGGATAAAATAAAACATACCATATACATTGGAACTTAAAAACATGAACATAATGTTTAAACATCAAAATCATGAGCAACGACTTAAAACATGGAAGTACATAAGGCATAGATCATAATGGAACATAAATCATGATAAAATAGCATGGGAATAAAACATTTAATTGTGGAAACCATTCAGCACTTGTTATGATTTCCATAGTAGCCAAGGCATTACTGCCAAGACCATCTTAGTGGACAAAGTCCCTTTCTGAATCGAGTTCACTCCTCGTTTCAGTCCTGTAACACTGAACCGGATTAACTTACCATTCCATTCATGTCTATCTCATGAGATATAAATCATTACCCAATGCATTGGAGGGAGATATAGGTCCCACCCATCTCAAAATGTAATCATTCTTACTTGTGCCAAAAAATAAACATAAAACATTCATCATAACCCAAGTAATAAAATGGGTTTCATAAACATTATCCCATCATAACATAATCCATATTAAACAAGTGGATATTTTATCACAAGAAAAGTGAAACCATGTAAATCATAGATACATTATACTAGAAACATACACATGTGAAATAATGTCATCTTATATGGAAAAATGATTTTTATAAAACACTTGAAATGAATTCATGAGGAAAATATCCATTCTTCTTCAAAATCATTTTCTTTTTAGAGAACGTCATGCAATTTTAAAAGAAAGAGATTTTTTTGGAAATAGTCATGAAATATTTTGGAGGAAGATTTATGAAAATAAGGCTTTATAAAACTGTAAAAATCCATTCAAGCCGTATAAGTTTAAAATAACATTCTTTGTGTACTTTTGTCGGAAAAGTCAAAAAGTACATTGTATGGTAAACAAAAGAAAGATTCCTTCCATACGATGTGGTATAAGTAAAAAAGTGTAAAAATGACTTTAAACATACATGGAATAAATTTAAACATTTTATGAAAACATTTTTAGAATATATGGACATGGATAATTATCATAACCCTAGTAAATATTTCCAAATAAACAATCTCGGATAAGAATGAGATTGAAATAATTATCCCTTACCTTAGGTCTGATATGCTTCATACTTATCCGAACATCCTGTATAATGATTTAAATGTGGTCATTGACTTATTAAAGAATCATATTCATTGTTATGATATCATATATAGTTCACCTATGACTCTATATTACCCGTTCTTTTGTAAATTCCATGTTAAAGAGGGTTTTGGGTAAAATCGTTTCATTTGTCAACCGTGTTTTGACTTGTAATTATTCATATGATTACATAGATCATGATTACTTAATTCTATAATATAAAATATTATTTATATATAATATATATTCAGAATATACATATATATAATAGATCGATAAATGGAAAGAAACACACCGTTCATGGAGACGGTAGGTCGTACGTACACATGAACGTTGTTTTCATTTCCTAATTGAATTGAATGGAATTAATTGGATGACATACATATATATATATATACATAAATCCAGTATCATTATTATGTCATATATTTCATGATTACTTACTATATATACTTTATAATCATTCATGAATGGTTAATCATTGAGAATGAATCTCATCGCGTCGTGGAGACGGTATTCCGTACGTACGCGCGAGCGATGATATCGTTCCCATGATCGTGGAATTTTATTGTAGTGTATGTATACTATTAAAGAGTCAATATAAATTTACAATAATCATATATAGTTATTATTTACATCATTATACCCATCCAAGTAAGGTGGTGGTGGAAAATAGATTACACCACGGCGTGGAGACGGTATTCCGTACGTACGCATGCATGGTGATTTTGTTTTCCATAGGATGGATAGATGGTGAAATAGGGTTGTTTCATACTTATAATGACATATCAGTATATGAGTGATACTGATGTTATTACTTCATAATGAAACAACCTAAGGAGAAGAAGTGGAAGAAGATATAAAGTTGAAAGAATCGGTAACGGATATTACCTCTTCTTTGAAGCGCCTCTTTGAGACCTCCTCTTAGGGAACTAAAATTGGTATTTGAAGAATACCAAGACCTCTATGATGTTTCTAGGGAAGTGGAGAAGAGAATTTTTCAGGGTTTGGCCGAGCATGAGGGCTCAATGTGGTGTGAGGAAGAGAGGGAGGAGGTTCCCTTTTATAAGGGAGGAGAGGGGCACCTTTGGAATAACTAAAAATATTATTTTATTATAAAGTAATATTCGGTTTTTAATAGCTCCAAATTGATATATTTCTAAGATAATGTGAGGATGGGTCGAACTACTCTCATACAATAGAATTTAGGCCAGTTTTGGTCATTATATTAACCTTATCTTTTAGTTTTCACTCTTTGTTAATTAGATTGACATTTACCATGTCACTTTATATTTTTATATTATATAGTTAATAAATTTACCATATACATCCAAGGGACCCCCATGTGGTCCATTAATGATACACATATCATGATATAAGTATCTTGGCCGAAACTTAGATTTTTAGGAATATAATAACAATTAATAATATAATATTTGTTTTAAAAACAATTTTATGTCAATTTTGACACTATTTGGTAATTGATTTTTGTGAAACTCATAACAGAATGATTAGTTCTAAAAAAGTTAATTAAATAAATAATAACATGTCATATTAACATATAAAAGTATTTAAATTCATAAAAAGTCTAAAATTACATTTATTTGGGTATTTATGACATCAATTATGTCAATATTTCATTAATATGATAATTATTGCATCATCATTGTGTCATTAAAAAATTAAATTATTTTAAGTCTAAAAATTTAAAATAAAATACCATCATGTAGGAAATCTTTTTGGATTTCTAATGAATATTTATAGTCAAATTTATATTTTGTATAACTCTATATTAATAATGATTTAGTTATTAAACTTTGATTTTAACTATTTTTACCCTTCTTTAAATAAATTAATAATAAATGTCCTAATCTAATCCAAGTGGGGATAAATGGTCATATTGTATTCCTAAGGTGTGTTTGGGTCGAATTAAACTTGTCCAATAGAATTAGGACATGTGTTAGGGTAATAATAATATCATATTTACCCTTAATTACCCTATTTACTTTTAACCGTGGTAAAAAAAGTAAAAAGTTACTATTCACCAAAAATTATTTTCATCTCATTGAACCACATTTTAGTCCTTGATATTATCCGTGTCTCTCTGTTTTTCAAAATTCCACTCACAAAATGGGTAAAATTATGTTTTATGAAAAATTCAGTTTTTTAATTATCACTTAGTGGTTTCACTATTCATCAAAAAATGAAAGTTTCCAGAAAAATACCAAAAATTGGGCCTAAGCTATATTTGATATTATGAATTCAAAAATGATTTATATTTTACCAAATTCAAAACATATCAGTTACATTAACTAATTTTAAAATTAATTCCCGTCGTCAAAACAAATAGCGTGTTTTTAAGAGATAATAACTATCAAAAGATTGACACCTGTTTATGTCTGGTTTAAATGTGAAATTACATCCAATGACCAACATTGTATTAAATTGTAATAATATATTTTAAATATACTTTAAATCCACTCATATTAATAATTTATCACTATTAATTATTTTGATTAAAAAAGTTGTTTTTAATTAAAATTTTGTAATTTTTACTATTCATCAGACTATGAAAGTTATCCGAAAAGTACCAAAATTTCACCCTAAGATAATTTTGATATTTTGAATCCAAAAATGAAGTCTATTTTGAAAGATAAAATTTAGAGAATTTCAAAAAGTGGGTATTACTATTCATAACGGCTAGTTCATAATAATATTATAATAATATCTCGTTTAGTGAAACTCGGTATTGCATACTACACACGCTATCGAGGAAGGTAGTGATTGCGTGTAATGCAAGGCATGTCAGGGATGCGCGTTGTGAAAGATCCTTTTGGTGTATCATACAACACAATACATTAGTGAAATTAAAAGGAATATTTTTTATAAAATATGGGGGTGTTACATTCTACCCCCCTTAAAATGAATTTCGCCCTCGAAATTCGTCAGGGTTATAAATGGTTTACTACTCGAAATTTTCTTCAATAGAAACCCACATATTAAAATGGAATACCAAAACATGGCTTTAAAAACTAAAGTATGAAACGTAACAGTTACCAAAATTAACTCATCACTGGGTTTCCACGTAGAAGAACATAGGTGAAAATATGGATGTGGAAGAAAAATCTAACCATCAAGTTCTGATGGAGAGTGGTAGAGAACATGGCTATGAAAAAGCCAACAATCACAAAGCCATAAATTTGTGACGATCTAAGGTACCATCTGATTGATCGGATATAAGATCACTAGGACAACATTTTTGGTTTTCAAGATCATTTCCCTAAAGTTGATGAAATTGGAATTAGAAGAAATACTTTCGTGATTTTTGTAAAGTCTCACTGTTGGTCGTTCATTGGAAAATTTCCACTTCATCTCTTAAATAAATGAAGTTGGATTTGTCATTCATGAAATGTTAGCAGACCATGTGATAGAATGATGGGTCATTCCATCTATCTCAAATAAACGGCTAGAAAAGTTATCAAAAAATACATAAGTCCATCTATAGTGAGATTAATCATATATGGTTCCTAAAATAGACTTATACTTCATATATCATACTTCTTAATATAATAACACTAGTTTCTACTAAACATGGACCTCATGTAGGCCAGTGGTAGGCGATAAAGGCCAGTCGCACTTCGGTTGTGGGTTCGATTCCCACAGCCTTGTCTGACGCGATGGGTTGTCGCCCATCCTGCAGGTTGTCCTTTTTCTAAAATTACATTACTATAACTACCCATCAATAATATTGAAAAAACCATCTATCCTTAAATAATACTAACTTATGTCCAACATAATCCATTCCAATCTTTAGGCTTATCCAAAATACTGCTGTCCAATCTCATATTATAGTGAAAACGATTACCAAAGAGTTCATACAACAAGCATGTTAATACCATCGTTGACCCCCATATATCATGAGTTATGTATTGTTGGTCACATTCCAAAAATTCAAAGGCCTTAATCATGTATTCTCTTGAAAAATGACTACCCATTGAATCTTACTGAAAACAAGAGTGTTGTCAAAAGTTAACTCTTTCCACATACCAAAACCCCAAAATTCTATATACTCAAACCATGATATAACTATTTTTTTATATGAGATCATGAATACTGTCAAACATTTCATTTTCTCCTTATCCCTTCATTAAGCGCATATCATCTTTTTTCCAAAAATATCTCAATCACTTTCCATGGTTACCGATACCATAAAATTATTGAAAACCACAATAGACCAATACATAAAAATTCCAATATTCCATGATACTATATACAACATTATTTTGGAATCCCATTTCATAAACACTTAATCATTCCCCCACATCGTTGTCATATTCAACATCACCAATAGTGATCGCATGTGACTTCCCTTTGTCCTTTTCCTTAAGTGGTTGCTCATGTCAATAATCACTAACCCTTGGATTAGGGAATTTATTAGCATAATGCCCCATTTCCTTGCACTTGAAGCATTGAAGTGTTAGTGGTGCGTTCTCTACAGTAATTTGTTTATTCACATCATTATAAACCCTTCTCAGCTACTCGATGACCTTCCTTTCCACACTTAAAACATTTTCTAGTCCCTTTAAGACAATCTCCACCATGCTTCTTTCCACACTGTGAGCATAAGGAAACATTCATCTTCTTTTCACCATTATTCTGAGATTTCTCCTTGAACTCAATCTTTCGTTTCTTGTCAAAACTATGAGATGGATAAGTAACACCAACATCCATTTCTACCTTGATTGCACAATGCACAATTTCTTCATAGCTACTGAAGTCTCTTATAGCTAATGCCCTTTGAAGATTTGGTTTTAATCCACTGATGAATCGATCAACTTTACTTTCAGGTTGGATGATAAAGCCAGATGCATACCTTGAAAGCCTTGTAAAATTCTCTTCGTATACACCAACAGATTCATTAACCTTTTGCTTTAGTTCAAGAAACTCCTTCTCCATATTTGATTGAAGAATACGAGGGAAGTATTTATTGAAAAATAAGTTCTTGAACTCGTCCCATTCCATAGACTCAATTTCATCTCTTGGCATTGTATTCTTGATAAGATTCCACCATTAATCAGCTTCACCTTCCAAACTATATACTGCTAAGATGACTTTATCATGTTCAGAACATTGAAGAACTGAAAATATCTTTTCAGTGGTACTGATCCATTGTTCAGCAACAAGTGGATCAGAAGACCCACTGATAGAATGTGGATTTTGCCTCATGAAGGACTCAATAGAGTATGGTTCCCTTCTCTGCTCATTTGGAAGTCCAGAATGATTCATATCTTGCGCAAGTATAGAAATATGATTTTTCACTCCATCTCCTATAAAATTTGTTTGTTCAGGAGGAAAATCATTGCATTGTCCATTGCATTGATCAACACGGTTCCTTCGGGTTCCAGCCATCGTCTAAAACCCAAAAAGAATAGTGTGAGTGGTAAAAATAATGCTAGGGAAAACAACATAGTAAAGGGGGAGTACCCTCAATATCTAATATCTTAGGTTAAATTCTATGATCGTTAGCGCAATTCTAGGACTATAACCTATATGTATACTTAACCTTAGGGACATCCCTAGACATACCTTAGAAATATCTCTAGGGATCTCACTAAAGTTTTTGCATCCTATTTTCCAAAGGTTAACTAAACCTTTCCTCTGATACCAATTGTAGTGACCCGAAGCTTGACGTACATAGATATTACATTACTTTTTCGGAATACATAATACATAACAAAAACAGACACACAAGGACTGTAATAGTTTAGTGTATTTAGAAACTTGGAACGTAATCTTCTAATCATGGTGAAAGATCTTCAACATCTCCCATAAGGATCTTCCACATTTTGTTTCCTTACCTAAAACCTTTATTTTAATCCTGGGGGAAAATAAAACATAAAAAGGGTGAGCTCAAATGCTCAGTAAGGGTAATCATGGATAAAATAAAACATACCACATACATTTGAACTTAAAAACATGAACATAATGTTTAAACATCAAAATTTTGAGCAACGACTTAAAACATGGAAGTACATAAGGCATAGATCATAATGGAACAAAAATCATGATTAAATAGCATGGGAATAAAACATGTAATTGTGGAAACCATTCAGCACCTGTTATGATTTCTATAGTAGCCAATGCATTGCTGCCAAGACCATCTTAGTGGACAAAGTCCCTTTCTGAATCGAGTTCACTCCTCGTTTCAGTCCTGTAACACTGAACCGGATTAACTTACCGTTCCATCCATGTCTATCTCATGAGATATAAATCATTACCCAATGCATTGGAGGAAGATATAGGTCCCACCCATCTCATAATGATATCATTATTACTTGTGCCACAAAATAAACATACATCATTCATCATAACCCATGGAATAAAATGGGTTTCATAAACATTATCCCATCATCAGATAATCCATATTAAACAAATGTATATTTCATCATAAGAAAAGTGAAACCATGTAGATCATAGATACATTATACTTGAAACATACACATGTGAAATAATTTCATCTTAGATGGAAAAATGGTTTTGATAAAACACTTGAAATGAATTCTTGAGGAAAATATCCTTTCTTCATCAAAATCATTTTCTTTTCAAAGAACGTCATGAAATTTTAAAAGAAAAAGATTTTGTTGGAAAGAGTCATGAAATCTTTTGGAGGAAGATTTATTAAAATAAGTCTTTATAAAACCTTAAAAATCCGTTCACGCCGTATAAGTTAAAAATAACATTCTTCTGGTACTTTTGTCGGAAATGTAAAAAAGTACCTCATATGGTAAAAAAAAGAAAGATTCCATCCATACAATGTGGTAAAAGTAGAAATGGGTAAAAATGACTTTAAACATACATGGAAGAAATGTAAACATTTTATGAAAACATTTTTAGAACATATGGACATGGATAATAATCATACCCCCAGTAAATACTTACAAATAAACAATATCGGATAAGAATGAGATTGGAATAATTATCCCTTACCTTAGGTCCGATATGCTTCGTACGTATCTGAACCTCCTTTATAATGATTTAAATAATGCCATTGACTTATTACAGAATCATATTCATTGTTATGATATCATATATGGTTCACTTATGACTCTATATTACCCGTTCTTTTGTAAATTCCATGTTAAAGAGTGTTTTGGGTAAAATCATTTCATTTGTCATCCGTGTTTTGACTTGTAATTATTTATATGATTACATAGATCATGATTAAATAATTCTAGAATATAAAATTTGATTTATATATAATATATATTCATAATGTACATATATATAATAGATCTATAAATGGAAAGAAATACATCGTTCATGGAGACGGTAGGCCCTATGTACGCATGAACGTTGTTTTCGTTTAATCATTGAATTGAATGGAATTAATTGGATAAAATACATATATATATACATAAATCCATTATCAATATTATGTCATATATTTCATTATTACTTACTATATATACTTTATAATCATTCATGAATGGTTAATCATTGAGAACGAATCTCATCGCGTCGTGGAGACGGTATTCCGTACGTATGCACAAGCGATGATATCATTCCCATGATCATGGAATTTTATTGGAGTGTATGTATACTATTACAGAACCAATATCACTTTACAATAATCATATATAGTTATTATTTACACCATTATACCCATCCATGTAAGGTGGTGGTGGAAAATAGATTACACCACGGCGTGGAGACGGTATTTCGTACGTACGCACGCGTGGTGATTTCGTTTTCCATAGGATGGATAAATGGTGAAATAGGGTTGTTTCATACTTATAATAATATATCAGTATATTAATGATACTGATGTTATTACTTCATAATGAAACAACTTAAGAAGAAGAAGTGGAAGAAGAAATAAAGTTGAAAGAATCGGTAACGGACATTACCTCTTCTTTGAAGCGCCTCTTTAAGACCTCCTCTTAGGGCACTAAAATTGGTCTTTTAGGAAGACCAGGACCTCTAGGATGTTTTTAGGGAAGTGGATAAGAGAATTTGGCAGGGTTTGGACGAGCTTTAAGGCTCGAAGTGGTGTGAGGAACAGAGGGAAGAGGAGCCCTTTTATAAGGGAGGAGAGGGGCACCTTTGAAATAACTAAAAATATTAATTTATTATAAAGTCATATTCAGTTTTTAATAGCTCCAAATTGATATATTTAGAAGATAATGTGTTGATGGGTCAACATCATCCCATAGAATAGAATTTAGGGAAGTTTAGGTCATTATATTATCCTTATCTTTTAGTTTTAACTCATAGTTAATTAGATTGACATTTACCATGTCACTTTGTATTTTTATATTATATTGTTAATAAATTTACCATATACATCCAAGAGACCCCCACGTGGTCCATTAATGATACCAATATCATGATATATGTATCTTGGATGAACCTTATATTTTTATGAATATATTAACAATTAATAATATAATTTTTGTTTTAAAAACAAATTTATGTCAATTTTGAAAATATTTGTTAATTGATTTTTGTGAAACTCATTAAAGAATAATTAGTTCTAAAAAGTTAATTAAATCAATAATAACATGTCATAATAACATAGAAAATTATTGTAATTCATAAAAAGTCTCAAATTACATTTATTTGGGTATTTATAACATCAATTATGTCAATATTTCATTAATAAGATAAATACTGCATCATCATTGTGTCATAATTAAATTGAATTATTTTAAGTATAAATATTACAAATAAAATACAATTATGTAGGAAATCATTTTATCTTTATTATTAATATTTATAGTCAAATTTATATTATGTATAACCCTATATTAAAAATCATTTAGTTATTAAACTTTGATTTTAACTATTTTAACCCTTCTTTAAATAAATTAATAATAAATGTCCTAATATAATCCAAGTGGGCCTAAATGGTCATATTTTATTCCTAAGGTTGTTTCGGGTTTAATTACACTTGTCCTATAGAATTAGGACATGTGTTAGGGTAATAATAATATCTTTTTTAACCTTAATTACCCTATTGACTTTTAACCGTGGTGAAAAACGTAAAAAGTTACTATTCACCAAAAATTATTTTCATCTCATTGAACCATATTTTAGTCCTTGATATTAACCATGTCTCTCGGTTTTTCGAAATTCCACTCATAGAAGCGGTTAAATTATGTTTTATGAAAAATTCAGTTTTTTAACTATCACGTAGTGGTTTCACTATTCATCAAAAAATGAAAGTTTCCAGAAAAATACCAAAAAATAGGCCTAAGCTATATTTGATATTATGAATTCAATAATGATGTCTATTTTACCAAATTCAAAACATATCAGTTACATTAACTAATTTAAAAATTAATTCCCATCATCAAAACAAATAGTGTGTTTTTAAGAGATAATAACTATCGAAAGATTGACACTTGTTTATGTCTGGTTTAAATGTGAAATTACATCCAATGACCAACATTGTATTAAATTGTAAAAATATATTCTAAATATACTTTAAAACCACTAAATTTAATAATTTATCACTATTAATTATTTCGATTAAAAAAGTTGTTTTTAATTAAAATTTAGTAATTTTCACTATTCATCAGAATATTAAAGTTATCCGAAAAGTACCAAAATTTCACCCTAAGCTAATTTCGATATTCTAAATCCAAAAATGAAGTCTGTTTTGAAATATAAAATTTATAAAATTTCAAAAAGTGGGTATTACTATTCATAACGGCTAGTTCATAATATTATTATAATAATATCTCGTTTAGTGAAACTCAGTATTGCGTACTACACACGCTATCGAGGAAGGCCGTGATTGTGTGTAATGAAAGGAAAGTTAGGGATGCATGTTGTGAAATCTCCTTTTGGTGTAGCATACAACACAAGACATTAACGAAATTAAAAAAATTATTTTTCATAAAATCTTGGGGTGTTACATTTATCTGCCATCTCAATGAGCCTAGCATAAACCAATTATGGGTAGTGGTGGTAACAAGTCAAAGAACATACCACCTCATAATTTTACCATATATAAACATCCATTCCCCCACCATGAGAACCTATATACTATTAATGTTTTCTTTTCCTCTATGTCCCATCCATGGTTTCACTATTAACTGTATGACATGTCGAATTATCTTGGACAAGATATCCCCTATCATCACATCAGTAGAATTGTCTCTCTTTGGGATAACAAGACACTTCCCAAAAGTATTGAATTATATATCCTCTGTATTCTGATCTCATACTGAAACTTCTCACATGTCTATGTCCCTGAGAATGAAATTAGTTAAATACTTCAATGGTCTCTGCTCTTGTATACATACCACTAGCAACCAATATTTGTATCTAGGCTGACAAGAAACTCAATACCACCGAATGATGATATAGCACCCCATTAAAGGAAAAAATTCATATAGGGATAACACATTATAAGATTTATCTACACATACCTTGATCAAATTTCTATACCTTGATGATCTGGTCACTAACCATATCGATCGAGTAATTGGAGTGGTTGGTAAAACACACTAAATACTCCACTATTTTCATACTGCACTACTGGATCTGTAGAATCTCCGACACATGTAAAACCTAAAATATACCTCGATAGTACTCATATATGAAAATGCTATTAACCTATTCCCATGCTATAGTCACCTCATCATATGACTAGGTCACCAAACCCCACCATCGCCTTGATGATCTGTGAGGAAGGCATGTTGCCTGGACAACCATCTTATTTGTTGGTTTCCTGACCAAACAAAATACTCAGATCACAACCTCAATCAAGTCTTGAGCTATATATGGGTTTAAAATTATGAAAAATAAAGAGGTTTCTCTATCACTAAAACTCATGAGGCGAACTAATCCCACTCACATAATCTGCTGGTATGGTGGGTACTATGTTCTTCCCTATAGGTTGTGGTTTTGATGGGGAACTACCCAAAGGTAACATGTCTGGAATTGGTCCATGTATCAATGTTTCATCATGAGGGTATCAAAAATGGGATCATGATCCAAAATCCTATAGGGAATAAGTCATATAGGCTCCAGAAAATAAAAACAATATACCATAGTCAGTGAGTTTATCAGGCAAGATGACTCAAGCAGAACATGTAAACCACAACCAAATTCATTTTGATTCATGTACCATTCTCTACCATGAAACCAATTTTTTCATGTACTGAGTCAAAAAGTAGGTTATCAGAGTCCTGTTTTATTGATTCATTTGACGCCACACCCACACTAGAGTCATTATCCTGAATGTCGAACTTAGAACACATAAAACTTTTGTCCCAAACTGATCGCATAGACTTTCAGCCCTATGGTAGAACTGAATTCTGTTGATACCACTCTGTCATGACCCTTCATAATGGGGCCAGTTGCATGACTCCCAAAGCCCACCTTTAATGGTCCAAGGGCTAGTGACTAGTTCCATGTAGTTATATCACTAACGTGGGAGGCCTTAACCTAAGTACCTATACACAAACACATCTCTATGCCTATACAATGGTGAAATGTAAAAAGAAATTAACAACCATGCATGCGTACATATAAATCCCATAACTAGAGTACGTCAGGAAGTAATGTAATGTGAATAATGAAAAATAAAACCCCACCACAAAGAGTATGAAATCATTCCCAACATGAAAGTAAAATTGGGACTATTTTCCAGTTACTGCAGGAACACATCTCAATATATTTGGTCTCAGTGAACGCCATCTGGTCTTTTTCCATCTTGGACTCTGTTGAGAGGATGATCGTATGAAAATGACATGACACATGCCAGAAAATACCAAGCAGTGGTGAGTTTAACAATACCTAAAAGGACACCCAAAAACCAAAATTCATACAACATTGTAAATACATTAATCTCTTCATGGGTATATGTTTACATCACATATAACAAGAATGTATTCATATACTAAGCAAAGACACATAGTCCAAAGGTATTTAAAAAAAGTAGTATGACATCCAGGGATACCATCATGGAGATTCCACCTATCCCTTTTTTGAGAAAAAAAATATCATGAGTCCATAAACACTAATGAAATCCATTTGGGAGATAATTATCCTCAGGTCTCTACATTATAAGTACATACTGTAGATTTTAAGATAAATGATTCATAGATGATGATCACTCCCAATCCCATGGGTTATATGAAAACCTTTATATAGATTAACATTATAATTAGTGGATTGAATACCACTTAGTATTGGAAATTAAAATATTAATAACTCCACCTACGACATGAATATGAATAAAGGATATTGCTCTAAGCCTCATGGATTGATTCCAAAAACTCCATCCAATATGTCATGATAAAGGTATCACTATTATATGTGTAAGAGTAAATTATATAAAAACCCTTGTGGAATGTATTTGGATAATATACCCTAACAAAAGTTGTCATAGAGATAGAGGTAAAGAGATCCAATCTATAATTTAAAGAGTACACAATGTATATAAGGGTTACACATATTTCCCCTTAAACTCAGGTCTAACATATGTAAATGGATTGTGCCTCATCATGTTTCCCTGTATATGTAACAGTACATGGCATGTTAATGTGTTCTTTACCCCGGTTCTATTACACAACTTATCTCATGTACTCATCCATGTTGTGTCTAGGTAAGGGAGTACATGACATGCTCCAACATGTGTACTCCAACCTGTGTATCTGTACCATCTATGTTGTGTGTCATGTTTTCAGGGATAGACAACATGCCCTGCAATATGGGTCACATGTCGGGTAATATTTAACAATTTATTTAAACCCCATTATTTATATAGGTGTTCCAACAAGACATGTGGCTCCACATTACACGGAGCGTATTGAAGATATTTCTAGAAATCAAGATATCAAATTCATGTTCTTATCCATTCAAAAAACCATTTATATGGAAAGCACCTTTCTAGAAAACCATGACTCAGGGCTTGATGAAATTTACATTCACCAAACAAAAAAATTAAACCCTTTTTTTGTTAGGAAATTGAGCTCATTTATCATTATTATTTACATGAAAAAACCATGAAATCATGAATCTAAAACAATCTGATTGGTCACTACTCTTATCATCGCACCATAATCGTGTTATGCTGATCCCACATCTACAATTTCTGGTCATTGTTCCAAGAAACATGAGTGCAATGAATGATTTAGTGGGATGTGTTGAAGCAAAATCCAAAAAACTGAAAACCCACAATTAAGAATTAATAGAGGGATAAATGAACAACTAAAAACATGAGGAATGATCCTAGGCCAATATTTTTGTTGGCCCTGATCCATCACCATTAAAATAAAAATATAGAATAAAACATCACAAATATAATCCTCCCAATGTTTCTACGAAGTTAATATCATCCAGTAAGATAATCGATCCACGAATCAATCTGTTAGTTGATTGATCAGTGTTCAATATAGAAATCAAGAATGTGAAAAGAAAACAATAATCCTACCATCATTCAGATTGATCGACAAAAAATAATGATGTGTCGTCGTTGTCATTGTTTATATCCTTCGATTTCATTTCACAATGATCATTGATCCATAATATAGTAATAATTTTTTAAAACGAGATTATTCAAAACCCACTCTAACGACTACATGGTTATGCACCTAACCCTAGGATTTTCACCATAACAATATAAAAAATGGCTTGGAAGTCACTACACCGACGAAATTGAAATAAATATTTTATTTATTCCACACCTATTATGACATTTACACATATGACTACTCAAAAAATGGTTATGCCACACATAGGGTAAAGCACACATTCTGAACTCCACAATGCCCTAAAATTTAGGACCTTATACACTATTAAGAAGTTATTTTAGTTATCTAGAAAAAATACATACCTGTTCAATGTAATATATTTTATATATTTTAAACATTTAATATAGGCACACCAGACCTCAGAATCACATCCCATCTGAGCACCTAGTTTTGAAAATAACCCACACAATATAAAACATTAATACATGGAAATTATGACCCATTACATTCATAAATCTAAAATCAAGGTTTTCATAAAATTACTTTATTTATTTTTATAATTAAATATATATCATTTTAAAATTTGTTCTGATTTGGTTATGGAATTTCTAACATATAGACCAATGTTTAAAAATTATTCAATCTTGGAATAGATTCTAATGTCTAACTTGTAGGTTTTATTTGGTCCTCAAATATTTGGATTTAGAACTCTCACTTTTTGGATAAAATGAATCCATTCTAACTTATAATCCAAAAAATATAATTTTTAATATATTGATTTATTTTGAAAAACATCATAGTGCATATTCTAAACTAATATAAACGTTATAAAAATTCTAGAAATCTATATTATAAATTATTACCAAATTAATCATAAAACATAAATTTTTGATATTTACTAATATAAGGATAATTTGGTAGGATTATAAAATTTAATTATGGAATAAAATGTATGGTATTATGAGTTTCATCCTTGACATGATGTAAATGGATTCCCAACACCACTAATGTAAACAACCTTTGGGGAGGTGCTTGTTGTTTAACATAATAATTCATAAAACCCCAAAGTGAGGAAACCTATATAGAATGGGAAAGATAAAACTATCATTAATTAATAGAACCCATCACTATTGATGACTTTGATGGGTGAGTGTACAACATTTCATGGTGCAATTCTTATACTGACAATAGGAGACTGATATGTCAACTCACATTGGACTCAAAATCAATGGCCATACCCACACTATTGAATGAGGGATAGAAGATATGTAAATTATGATCATTGGTAATATAATATGGATTCTAGGATGGGTTATAAATTCCATGTAAAACTGGTGACAAAATTTAAATTATGTGTTCAACGAATATGTTATCAACAACATACATAGTTTAGAGAAACTCCTCTTGAAGACGATGAGTCATCTAGTTGGTTAAGATAAATATGGAATCCCTGATTATTATTACCAATCATATGTTTCCATTAAAATTACATAAAATACTTATTTATAGGCATGGTAGTATTATTCAAATTCAAATTCATAAGGAATTAACTATGAAATATGGAAATAATCATACTAGTAGTGGTCAAGAATATTCTCATCCCAGACATACTAGGATTAGGCTACATGTTCTGATGAAAGGGTGCGGATAAATGTTTTCCTATAGTTGGTTATAACCCATATGTAGAACGTATTATGTAGTAAAATAATTATATTGAAAAATGATACTATATGATTTCATCAAAGATAGTCCCACATTTTATATCCTGAAACAAACATGTATTTCCCGAACATCTACAATTTTTGTGAAAATGTTCATTTTAACAAATTCCGGGGTCATCTGTTTCACAAAACCTTATGCGTATCATTATATCATTTATTATTGGATGGTTATATAGAACATTAAACTTTAACTAGATTATGTTAATTCATCATACACTATCTTTCATGTAGTTTATCATTATAAAATGAAAACAGTGGTGTTTTATAGTATAATGTCATATAAAGTGGACCCATAACAAGTTGTATAACACAACAAAACAAGGAAATTTGGGAATATATAAAACTTTTATAGGAAAAATATTTATGGAATAATTTCTTTCATTTCATAGATGGACCATGAATCTTGAAGAAAAAAATATAAGTATATCTGTAGCATATTTTTAACAAAGAGGGATTCTATGGATGGAGAAATATTTATAGAATATTTCAATGCAGGAAAAAAATATTGAATAATTATTCACAAATAAGGGTGTATTTATTAACCGTGGACTCATGAATAAGGATTTATCTTATTTTTACAATCGTGCACCAATCATTCTCTTGTGCATATAGATGAGGTCATTTGGGTTTGGATACTATAATTTTTTAAAATACAATTTGTTGAACCACATTTTATGTCATTTATGTTAATATGAATAGTACTTGAGAATTTATTGACATTATTAAATAGAAATTTTTTTATGGATGTAGATTACTTGGCTGATGATCTTGAATTGATCTATCATCTTTGCAGAAAAATATAATCCTCGCAATGCCGTATCCAATGGTGGGAACCCATAAATAAATGAAAAGGCTCTAAAAATCCTAAAATATATAGATTTTAAAAAGGCCTCATTGATTGTCCCAATATGAATGATATATGTGTCACTACATGTGAAAGAATATTTTCAATCAACCCACATGTAACTATTTTAAAATACATTTATATAGCACATACTATTTCACAGGAGTTGGAACATTTTGGTTCTTAGGAAAAATAAAGTGATGCACTAAGAATTTTTACATGTATCTAGATCCTATATTATAGAATTGGGACAAGTACAGTAATCCACATTTATAAATATAATTCCATTCTTGATGGACCATATTTTATGTGGTTTAATATCATTTGAAAAGGACTAATAGGGATACCCAATCACCATGACATAAATATGTAAAATTCTACATTTTCATGAGGTTATAGACACATATCCATACTATAAATGGGGAATCCATAAAACATTTTTATTTTACAAGAGATATTAGAGTTTCATCAAATGGATTTCTCTATGTAGTTTAAAGTCATATAGGATGTACATGGTATTGTATTTTCCTTCAATGGAATTATGTAAAAAATGATGAATAATATAACCATTTCCCTTATACTATAGAGGTATACTTGATGTGGGTGAATATGAATACTCATTGAGATATTTTGGAGGTATCATATAGTTACCCAATCAATTTACATATAGTTTTATATATTTTTGACATAAATGGAAAATAAATAGAACCAAATAACTGTGAGACGTAATGTCTTTGGAAGAATAGCTTCATAGAAAATAAAAAACATAAAAAAACAAATTAAATTTATTTAATTATTAATAATGAGATCATAAATACATTTGAGTTCATAAAACTACATAAGATTACCTAGGTAATATATAAATTAAAGGGACATGCTATAAATCCTAGAAAACTATTCAACATGAAATCAAAGCAAAACATATGAGTCAAAAGGCATAATGTGATATCATATAAGAGAAGTATATTGAAAAATGAGATGTTAAAATATCATAAGGAATTTTTTTTCATAATTACATGGATATAGATCGAGGTGGACACAACATAAGACATTAAATAATCATAATTCAAGGCTTACGTCCAAGATAACATCAAATGGTGGACAAAGTCCCATCATGGATTAGGTTCACTTCATGACTTAATACATAAAAACTTGAGGGAGATTAAAATTACCCATTTCATTGGAGATCTATCAAGGTACACCCAAAATAACATTTATATTCTTATTTTGTAACATCCCGACATGGATTACTATAACACCGATTGTTGGGAATGTGGGTCACATGGAATCAAGAGCATCTCATCGTATGCCTGAGGCTACTGACTAGAATCTTGGGAACCATGTGGTGATAGTTGATAAACAATACCCTTATATCAGAGTAGCTCTATGGTAGAAATAAACTAAATTGAAAAAATAGTGAACTACATAAATAAAAAATAGACAAGAATAGAATAAAAATAATAACAATTTGAATAAAATAGAAAACACATGTTTATACAATGAATGGATGATAGATGATACATAACTGAAAGAAATAAACAAAAAACATAATTTAACATTATTTTACATTGGTAAATAAATGACACCAATGCCCATGGGTGATCTCCATGAGCATATCGGGCACTATCTCGGTACTGTTCTCCTAACTCTTATGTACAAGCAATTCTGCAAATGACCTAGATCCTGCAAATATAAGGTCTACTCGTGTACCAAGTGAAATCGAATAAGGTGATATATATAAATCTGAGTCGGCCAGAACCCTCAGTGTCTATCCCAATCCAAATAGTGTAATATTAATTAATTATTGCTAATTTATAGAGAAAAAATAAAAAAACATGAAGAATAAACAAACACCCATCTAGGTTCCAAAGTAACACCTGACGATGGTACCTATTTCATCCCCTTGTAGGTATGTATGATCATGTGAATTTTTTTATATATTTATAGTATTCATGTGTGTATTTATATATAGAAAGATTTATGTGGGGGTTGATCAGGACGTACCACTTCCATAAAATTGTAAGAGAGATCTCACAATCTACCCCTAACCCAAGACTAATTTCCCTCATAGTCTCTGGGCCTTCATGTATATATATGTTTGGGTGGATCGGGACATACCACCACCATCCAAAACCAGGGGAGCTTTTATTGTCTTCCCCTAACCCAAGTCCATGAACCTTCATATTCTTTTGGCCACCATGTATATATATTTTGGGGTGGATCATGACATACCACCAACATCCAATTCAAGTGGAGCTCTCACGGTCTACCCATAACAAAAGTCAAAGAGCTCGCATAGTATCTTGCCCTGCACATATTTGATAGATGTTGGGGTTGATCGGGGAATACTACTTCCATCCAATTCTAGGGGATCTCTCATTGTGTACCCCTAACCCAATTCCAAGATCCCTCATATTCGGTCAGAATGCATGCATTTTATATATGGTGGGGTTGATTAGGACTTACCACCGCAATCCAATTCAAAGTGATATCTCATGTTATACCCCTAACCCAAGTCCAAGATCCCTTATAGTCCCTTGGCCTTCATACATTAGATGTATCAAGATAATAAATGGTGTTAGGTCTGAATACCTCCAACCCATAAACATATATATAACATGTAGGGGGTTAAACTAGATCCCACCCATAAACTATTAAATAAATAATAAGGGGTAAAAATTCCTCCCAAATATATATATTTAATTAATTTCAATGGGGTAAAACTAACACCCACCCTTAAGAATTTATATAACTGAACATATAGTATAAGCATGTCCATAATTTTTATGATGAGCATAACTAAATACCTCTTATGTCATATCATCAAGCCTTTCAAAATTTCATAGGAATGGTCAAGCACATAACATGAAACATGAGGAATAACCTTGTACATGTTCCTTTAACCATGTTCAATTCAATATAAAAATTACATTCCAAAAGAGGAACTTCAAAAAAAATAATGAAATGGAATAGTCTTACCATTGATTGGGTCTATTTCCCTAAAAAAGTAATCAACCATCATGATTTATCCATCTACAAAATTTCAATGGAATCATTCAATTTAGATGAATCCAACCTATTCATGATCATGACACACAATTTTCATAAACATGAAAAATTGAATTAAGATATAGGGGTCATGATCAATTAATTTTAATGATTCCACAACCTCAAGGTAAATTTCAATCAATGTTTAAGCCTTAACTAATTAGGTGTTTAGGGCCATTAGAGTTTGACCATTATGGGGAAACTCATTTGTGAACAATTGAAAGGGCCATGTTCTATACATGATAGATAAAAAAATGACATCAATATATACAAAAAAACTGTGAAAACCTAAATCAATAAAGCATATAGGTCTACTTCCATATTATTATCTTGAAGACAGTGCACCTCTGTTGGAGGGGTTTTATTTTAAAATAATAACATTTTTTATCATGAAATAACTTATCATGAAAAGAGGACTTCTTATTCTAGATATACAGTTCAATATGATAAGGAAAAATTAATCAGGACAATAAAGGAAATTTAAATAATAATTGAATTAAAGGGAGTGAAAGGGGATCCTAACTCAAGAAATAGACCTTTCCAAACAACTTTGGCACTGCACATATTTTGCAGTGACCACTCAACCACCCCCCCCCCCACACACACACATACAAATATATATATATATATATATATATATATTCTTAACCTAATTCACTTATTCCCTAAACCATGATGAAATAAGTACATGGAATAAAAATATATTATATATATAAATACTTCAGTATATATGTGCACACCATAAATAGTTGATCAAAACCCAGTAAAAACAAATATAGAGACTCAATACCATCACAAGAAGCTAAATTAAATATAGAAAAAACAATAAATAGGTTCAAAAGTCACCCCAAAATTAAGACGGTAAACCAAATGGAGCTGATGCACTTCGCCTTCAGTAGTGGTTTCTGGAACACAAATGAATGTGTATCGAGAGACCCTTGGCACCACCAAACATCAGAAGAAATAAAAAATGGGGTCAATCCTAACCATAGGATTGGAAAAGTGGAAATAGGAAGTCAGAAATCAAAAAATGCTGAAGAGAAGGAGGATAAGAAGGTAGAAGCCTTCAACTCACAACATCGAGTGATATCTATGTAGGAACTAGGAGAAATCAACAACCGGAGAGGGACCTGTAGAGGGGTTCATCGCTATTCAAAGGGGCTACCAAGGGGGGCATCACGTATGGGGTATGAGAGGTGGGGGATAAGTCTTTTTTTAATTTAATTTAATTTAAATCTATTTTATTCAAATTTTGATATAGGTCATCATGCATGTTTTGAGATTCACAATTTAGAATACCTTGCACCATCTGTTCACCCTTTACATGGCACATGGGGCACCCTGCATGGTTTGGAAACCATACGCCAGCCTTGTGTTGAACGTTGATTAGCTATAAGATGAAGCCACTATTTGTGAGATCTTGGTGCATGGCTTGGAAGACCATGTGATTTTATATAAAACATATTATAAGAGAAATAGTTTCTTGCAACATGTCAAATAGTTTTAGACAAACCACAGACCCTATGAAGGTCCCTCAAAACATGACTTTTCCAGGTTCGGTGCTCCCGAAACACCTCAAACCACTCTGAAAACTTCTCAGGCATTTATCCAAACCCAAAACAATCACTATAATGTGTTCCAATCATCCGAATATCATTCTGAAGCCAAATTTTTAATTCATCCCATCTAGTAAATGAATTTCTAACAATGTTTTAATTTTTAATTTGGTTTAAAATGTGTATTGTTACAAATTTTTAAACATAGAACATATTATCCCTGAGAATCCTTTGGGGACAACAAACACATCACCCGACCTATAGGGGTCATGACTATTTGTTCAAATGGCAGTGTTTTATTCCCAAATTCCCATCACACCCTTGATAATCCATTTAAGAAATCACCAATTAATCCATATAAAACTCTAGCCAACCATAATTCTCTAACAAAAACATCAAAATTGATCTTCTCAAGTCCTTTTACCTAGAGACACAACCTTGTCATTATCTCATTGATCCTTCAGTCGAAGGTACCTCCAACCTTATACTTTAACATTAAGGGACTAGTTCCATGTAAAGAAACCATCCATCATTGGAGATTAATTTTAATTCACTTCCTTATGCATTTTTATGGTTCTATTGGTGTGATTTTTAAATAATCCAATAGTAAATTCCACATAGAAATCATAGACCATGTTGAGCCAGCTTGTCAAGTAAAACCTCAGCCAACACAAACCACACTCATCCTCACCCAATGAAAAGACTTAAAATGGTTATTCTCCAACCATATTCACTAAACATTTAAGGAATTTTCATTCCACTTTAGATGACTATTTACGAAGAAACATGACCTATACGGAGGGATTTTATAAGCTGGATTGGGATGCCCTCCCTAAAGGCATCTCATATTAACCCAGAACATGTCCACCGAAGATCCAACTCGAATTCTGGTGACATTTTTTACTATAACATGAATGAAACCAAGCATCATGCATGCAACACTGAAAAAGTTTCACCGAAAAACCCCACATTATTAAAAATTCACTATGACATAAGACTGATTCTCTCTTATTTTATCTAAAATAAGGTCAAGATATGATACATAATCATCACAATGAATAATAATATATAAGGATATTAATGGTTTCCAGTAAATCATTCTTGACTATTGGAAGGCAGAAGGTTCAAATAATTATTGGTCTACTTGAATATAAAATAACATAGCTTCACCTATTGACAGATCAGCATCAACTAATCACTAGCCTTCACCAATCAAGTTGACAAATGAACCATCAATATTTAAATATAAAAGCCCATCCAAGACCAACAATGTTTCTCAGGGGTTTCTACCACAACCAACCATATAGAAATTGTTCTTCCATGAAATCACTGACCTAACTTAACAGTTTCAGTCCTTAATGGAATTAAGTAGAGGTGACCATTTCCAAATGGTCTTCATAGGTTGTTCTCATTCAACTTGTAGGTTCATGTAACCACCAAAATCAACTTAATGCTCCCCATGTTAAGAGTATCCCAGTAATAAAAGGAAAGTGAATTTTCTAATCACAAGTGTGATATATC
The DNA here is from genome assembly GCA_963277665.1 of Viscum album. Taxonomy (NCBI): domain Eukaryota; kingdom Viridiplantae; phylum Streptophyta; class Magnoliopsida; order Santalales; family Viscaceae; genus Viscum; species Viscum album. The sequence goes on from OY728164.1 coordinate 1,074,410,816, forward strand.
AGAAACATATTTTATGAATGTGTTATGCTCCTATGAGGAAGAATTACAATGTCAATGCTTAAAATAACGGTCAAATTATACCTGGAACAAAAAAGATCAACCAGTGTGCCATAATGCCCGAGTCTTCAGAAATTTCTTCTCAAGAATTTGGATGAACATGATCCCTTAACACTATGGTCACATTACATGGATATGACATGAGACCACACTCAATAGAAAAATTTATTTAACACAACGTTGTATTTCCTTATAAGACCATTTAGTTTCACAATGACGTACCATGTCATTCACTACCAAGAAAACAAAGGGGTCAAACGACCTAGGAATAAGCCGTCCATGCCTAAGGCATGTCTAAAATTCCAATAACAAGCATTTCTTGATGCTAAATCCCATAACAATGTCAATAATAGCTTGAAAAACCATTCTTACAAGGGAAACATTAGAAGTTATGAGTCCTCCAAGGGAAAAAGGAACCCGAATGAAACCAAACATAATTAAGATGAAAAAATTAGCAATGATTTAAATTTCAAATAGAACTAACTGCCCTAGGATAGACCCTTATGGATAAAAAGAACCCACCATATCACTTGGCCATGAAAAATAGAAGTCACCTGGATCAAGAGAAGATCATTTTAGCCATGTATTAGTGAAACAAATTCCTATAGAAAAGACCCTCATTTTTGTTCCAAAGAAACTCAAATAGAAACCCAACTTACCCTTACACGGTTGTTTTACTAAGGACACCAATAATGGTTCATTTTTTATCCTTATAAATATAAACAAATATTAATCTTTACTCATTAAAATATTTCTTCATAACATTAGATACAATTTAATTACACAAAAACAATAATTACTTGATTTAGCTTATACCCCATGGGAAAATGAAATGTACACTAAAATTTAATTTCAAAATGTAAAAAATTCTTTTACATCTCGTCAATAATAGTCAATTTATCATCTAAATTAATTTTTAACTTTTAAAGTGACATACAGGGGTCCCATTAAGCTAACTGGGGTTCTCTAGAAACAAACCCTATAATAGTTTCTCATCCAAATAATTTCAGGATAAATTTAAACATCCTTTACTTTTTAAACCATTTCACAACATAACATAGTCAAATAATATTGTTTGACTACATGGGATTCCATTTCCCAATTCATGATTCATCTATACACATTTTGGATTGAAAATTGGCTCACATTAATCAATTATATTATCATTTCAATTTATTACATTCTCATATAAAATGGTCTAGACATATGGGTGGCCATATAAAAACCAATAAAGAACCAATACACATTATAGTTCCGAATTTGGATCACATTTAATGAAAATAAATTCAATTAGAATTAAAACCTTAACAACCTATTACAAGTTTTTCGATACACAAAATACATTTTCCCAGTTATACGGTTCCCATAGACCATAAAACATGAAAACTAGATACCTTCGTAATCAAAACCATTTAATTTAGCATAATAAACCAATTATATATCAACTAGAAAATGAATTTCATCATAACCAAAAAACATAGATAGCATGTTATTTAGCATAGAAGCATGGAATATTAAACCAGAAAGGCACTCTAAGTAAACATGAATCATTATCTAAAATTAATTAAGCATGTTAAATATATCAACATAGAATAATTTCTAAATTAAAATTCTAATAAATAATAGGAAGGGAATATATTCAAGGAAAACTATTCAAATTAATAGGAAAACTAAAATTCAACTACATGACAAGGCACTATGCATGAAATGTGAATTTCATATGTATATATAGGATGCATGTAATTCAGATCCCATTCCATATCAGGGAAAGGGTAAAATTTCATAAGGTTCATAAATCATATGTAGCATAATGTAATCCAATCACCCTAGGTAAAATTGTATCAAATATAACATCAAACAACATGAACAATAATCCCTAGCCCTGCCCACTTGGTCATTTCTCAAATGTGGGGTGATTAGTCCCATGAACAGCTATTAACTGAGCATTAAAACATTATTAATCCCATGTCTAGCAACCCAAAATAGTAAGAAAAAGAAAAAATTGCCTCTAATACCACATTATATCATCCCGACCTGGCTTACCTTCAAACCTATAGCCAGACCGGTGGGTCAGCTGACCTGAAGTGCATCGCCCTATATACCAGAGGTTGAAGAATAGTAGCGAGGGTTTTAAGAGGTGATAGTGGGAATAATATACCCTAATACCAAGGCATAAAAAAATTCAATAGAAACTAAATTGCTTATTATAGTGAATGTAGTAAATAAATAAAAGATAGTAGAATAAGAAAAATAATAAGAGATTAATGGAAATAGACAATGGTAGTTTATACAATGCATGGATGATGGATGTTATAGAAATGAAATAATTAAAAAAACATGATTTAACAAATAGACCATATATAAATAAATGAAAATAGGCCCCAAGGCCGATCTCCATGAGCATCCCAAACTCTAGCTCAATACAATTCTCCTAAATCTTAGGTACAAGAATTATAGGAAACAACCTTGATCAGAGAAATATAATCTCATCTCACGTAAAAATTGAACTTGAGAAGGGTGTGAGATATAAATCCTAGCAGTCCAACAAATATTTTGTATATCCCAACCCATACAGTGTAATATAAGTTACGAAGTGTTCAATTATAGGGACATAATAACAGAATGTAGTGAATATACAAATATCCATCCAAGTTTCTAAGGGACACATGATGACGATACCTGCATCCCATGGAAGGTATGTATGATCAAATCAGATTTATATATATTTATAAATATAGAATAATTATGTATATTTATATACATATATGTAAGTTGGGGTGGATCATGACATACCACCACCATCCAATTCAAGGGGAGATGTCATTGTCTACCCCTATCCCAAGTGGACATTCCCCCATAGTCTCTTAGCCTATGTCTATATGTATGTTGGGGTGGATCAGGACATACCACCACTATCCAATTCAAAGGGATATATCATGGTCTACCCCGTACCCATGTCTAATATCCCTCCTAGTCTCTTGGACTTATAGTATATATATGATGGGGTGGATGAGGACACACCACCACCATACAATTCTAAGTGAGCTCTTAGGGTCCACCCCAAAACCATGAATTAGAGGCCTTATAAGATGTTGGTATACATGAATATGATATATGTTGGGGTGTATAAGGACATACCACCACCATCCAACTCTAGGGGATCTCTCACGGTCTATCCATAACCCAATTCCAAGAGTCTCATAATCTCATGGCCTGCATGCATTTGATATTTGTTGGGATGGATCGAAACATATGACCACCATCCAATTTTAGGGGATCTCCCAGGGTATACACCTAACACATATAAAAGAGCCCGTACAGTCTTCTGGACATCATGGATTTGATGTATCGAGATCATAAATGGCATGGGGAAATAATTTCTCACACCAATAGACATGTCTATAACTAATATGGGGTAAAAGTGACTCTCTTTCATTAAGATTTATATAATTAGCATGGGTTTAATCTTCCTCCCAACCATTAACATTTATATAATTGGTGTGGGGTAAAGCTACCTCACACCCATTTAAATTTATATAACTTAATGTACAATACAATCATGTACAAAATTTATAAGTTGACCATATGGAATTACCTCTTATTTCATGTCAGCAATCATTTAAAAATGTCTAAGGAATAGTCAAAATAAATAACATGACACAAGAGGAATAACATCTAATGTGTTCCTTTAACAACAATAAATTCCATTTAGGCATTACATTCCAAAAGAGGTATTTCAAATTACATTAAAGAAATGGAATAGAGACACTATATTTACGGACCATTTCTCTAAACAAGGAAACAACCATCAGGCTTTATCCTTTCAAAACATTTCATGAGAAAACTGACATTTAGTATAAGACATCATATTCAAGGCTATCCTAATAAATTTTACTAAACTTGAAAAAATGTTTTAATATACAAGGGTAATGGTCTATTAATTTAAATGATGCCACAAGCACAAGGGAAATTTCATTCAAGGGTTATGTCAGAACTAAAAAGATTTTCAAAGAAAATAGAGTTTTACAACTAAGGGGAAACACATTTAGGAAAATCATAATGGCCATGTCCTATACATGATACATACAAAACATAACATCTAATTATGTTAACATAACTAAGGAATTATACAGAAATCGAGCAAAGAATTCAACTTCCTACTTTTTATCTTGAAGATAGAGCACCTCCATTGGAAGGTTTTTATTATAAAATCTGGAAAGTTCTTATCAAGAAATAACTTAGCATCAGGAAGAGACATCCTATTCTATAAATGTAGTTCAATATAATATTGTGCAATTTGGTAGGAAACTAAATTAAATTTCAAACATACTTGAATTAATGGGTAAGGATAGGGATCCTAACTGAAGAAGTATACCATGCCAAACAACTTTGTCACTCAATAGATTAGGCGGTGAATACTCGAAACTGCCAGACACCCACACACACACACATTAATATATATATATATATATCATTAATCCAATGCATATATTCACCATGCCATGAGGGAATATGTACATGGAAGACACACACACACAGGGATATATATTATATATATATATATATATAACTATGTATATGTGTGTGCACCATCAATCATTGATCAAAACACAATAAAAAATAGAGACTCAAATCCATCAAAAGACCATACATTAAGTAGGTTGAATTCGAAAAATGGGTTTAAAACTCACCCAATCGTGATGATAGAGAACCGAATCAAGGTCAACCTCTTTGCCTTCAATAGTGGTTTCCAGAACACAAATGAAGGGATCTCGAGAGACCCTTCACACCACCAATCCGCAGAAGATATCACAAAAAACTAGCTTAATCCTAACCCTAATTTCAAAATAGTGTAACTAAGGTGACATAAAAATAGCTAAATCGAAGGAGGTTAAGGAAAGTGAAAGGCATACCTCATGACATCGAGTGATATTCATAAAGTTTCTCGGAGAAACCAGCAATAAGAGATGGATTTGGGGGAGGGGGTCGACACACATCGAAGGGGAAACTATTCGTGGGTGGGGGGTCACATCACATATGAGAGAGGATAAGTGATTGATTGTTTTTTTAAATATTTTTGACTAATTAAATTCAATTTAATCTAATTTTCATTACAGATCATCACATTCGGTTTAGACTACAAGATTTAGAAAATCGCGGGCCAATCGTGTGCTATTTATTGGGTACCTAGGGCATCCCACATAGGATGGATGAATAGTTTGGTAACTATGCTGCAACACGTACAGTGAACAATGCTTATCTACATCCCAAAATAACTAAGTGTGCAAGCTAGGTGCACAGTTTGGAAAACAATGTGTACCCTATGGGACAGTCTCTTCCCACCTTTAGAAAGATACATAGTTATCTATTATGGGATGAATAATTTCAGAAAAACCATGTTCCCTATGATGCCCTGTCAAAAAATTATGGTTTTAAGCCCAAAGCTCAGAAAACACCTCAAGACACTGGGAAATTTTTTGGGACATTACCCAATCCAAAAAAATCACTTTGAAGTGTTTCGGCCATTAGAATCTCATCCAAAGCCTGAAATGTAATTCAACCCATCAAGTAATTGAAAAGTTCCATAAAATCATATTTTAATCCAATTCAATACATAGATCATTAAATTTGTGTTCCAAAAAAGTAAACCAATCATAATTCATAAACATAAAAATTAACCATTTAACGAAATGGGTTGCATAATAATTCCTCATATCTTAGTCAAAGGATATTTCCAAATGATTCAAAAGATGAAAAATTATTAAATATTTTGTATTTTTATGTCTAATTAGGAATGCATAGATCTCAAAATACATTGTTCATTTGAAAAATTATGTCATGATTAAAGGATAAAAAGGATCCTTAATAATTGGGTTGATTTTAAATAAGGAATTTGTAGAAATAAACATAAAGCATGTATTACCCCATAAAATAAATGGAGAATAAGTGATTTATATATAGAAGAGACATATATACATAATTTATAGACATTAAATAACATTATATATATATATAATGTGATTTATAGAGATAAATATCATAATAAAAAGAAAGGGGTTGTCCATTGAGATTCGTTACTATAGGTTCCATAATTGATTTTCAATCACACATAATATGTAACACCCCAAGCTTCTACGGTACGTTTCCCTTTGAATAATGCGATAGCGTGTGTTGTACGCAACCTCGAGTTCTAACACACACCACAACTAATTAAACTAGCCGTTGTGAATAGTAATACCTAATTTTTGAAATCATATATATTCTATATTTCAAAATGGACTTCATTTTTGGATTCGGAATATCAAAATTAGACTAGGGTGAAATTTTGGTACATTTCGGATAACTTTCATATTTTGATGAATAGTGAAAATTTCTAAATTTTAATTAAAAACAACTTTTTTAATCAAAATAATTAATAGTGATAAATTATGAATTTGAGTGGTTTTAAAGTATATTTAGAATATATTTTTACCATTCAATTTAATGTTTATCATTGGACATAATTTTACAATTAAACCGAAGATAAACAAGTGTCAATCTTTTGATAGTTATTATCTCTTAAAAACACGCTTTTTGTTTTAACAGCGGGAATTAATTTTAAATTAATTTCTGCCACTTCTGTGTTTTGAATTTAGGAAAATGGATTCCATATTTGGAATCAGGATGTCCAAATTATGTAAATAGATAACTTTTATTTTTAGACATTTTGAATAATTACTGCGGTAAATATTTTATTTACCATGGTTAAAGGGTAAATCCGGTAAATAAGGGTTAAAAAAATAATATTATAATAATACAAAATTACCCTAAAACGTGTCTTAACCCTATTGGTTGATACATGGTCGACCATGGGCATCTTTGTGTCAATTTTGGGACCCCATGGATCCACTTGTAAGTGATAATGACACTTTATTTTAATTAAGTTAAAATGAATACAAAAATGACACAAGCATATATCTTTTAGAAGAACAATTTTTACATAGGGTTATACATGTTGGATTTTCGATTATAAATATTAATTAGAAAGATAAAAAGATTTCCTACATAATGATATTTTATTTATAATTTTTAGACAATAAATAAGTTATTTTATTTATGACACAATGATGATGCAGTAATTACTATAATAGTGAAAAATTAAAATAATTGATATTATAAATACCCAAATAAATATAATATGAAACTTTTAATGAATTAAACTAATTTTCTAGGCTAATATGATATATTAGGATTGATTTAATGGACTTTGTTCGAAGTAATCAATCTGTTATGAGTTTCACAAAAATCAACTATTGAATAGTGTCAAAATTGACATAAAAGAGTTCTTAAAACAAATATTATATTATTAATTGATATTAAATTCCTAAAAATCTACGGTTCGGCCAAGAGACTTATATTATGATAGTTTAATCATTAATGGACCACTTGGGGGTCGCTTGGATGTATATAGTAAGTTTATTAACCATATTATATAAAAATACAAAGAGACATTGTAAAAGTGAAACTAATTAACTTAGAGTTAATACTTAATGATAAGGTTAATATAAGTACCCAAACCTGTCTAAATTCTATTGGATGAGTTGTTTTCGACCTATCCCCACCTCATCCTTTGAATAGTCAACTTTTGAGCCTTTAGAAACCGAATATGAATTTATTATAAATTAATATTTCTAGCTTTTCCAAAGGTGCCCCTCACCCCTCTTATAAAAGGGCACTCCTCCTTCTCATTTCTTCACACCTCTAAAGCCTTTTGGTTCGGCCAAACTCTGCCCAAATACTCTCCCAACATCCCTCAATACAACCTAGAGGCCTTAGTTTGATCAGAAAGCCAACCTAAGGAGCCCTTTTGATCAAATCAAAAGGAAGAACCCGAAGAAGAGGTAATGATCTCACCACCCTTTTCTAAGTTCATTTCTTCTTCCACTTCTTCTTCCTTTGTTCTTACCATTCTGAAATAATAACTCCAGTATCTCACATATACTGTGATGTTATTATAAATATGGTACAATCATATTCAGTATTCTATCCACCCTTTGAATAACATGTCACCATACGTGCGTACGTACGGCTTACCGTCTCCACGTCGTGGTGTAATTGTTATTCAATATAATATTATTTGGATGGGTATAATAATGATGTGTAACTCATGTAAATAATAAATATAACATGTTAATGATTCTGTATATATGATATACAATCCATTTATATATTATTTTAATATCAAAAGAATGATATTGTCGCTCGTGCGTACGTACGGACTACCGTCTCCACGAGCGCGATGAGATTCATTCTCCATCGTAACCATTAAAGCGTAATTATCATTTTATGATTTAAAAATGATGTTTAAGGACTTGATATCATTCTGGATATGAATAATATACAACCTATCCTTTACAAACATGTCTTACGTAACAAAACATATGAAAGAAAACAAGTAAGTTAACACCCGAAACAACGATAATACTAAGATATTATTATCAAATCAATATTAAAAGATCATATATGATATCATATTAATGTATATGATTCTTGTATAATTTAATAACAATTATTTCACCATTATACAGGAGGTTAACCTACCACAACCAAGGAAAAGTACAAGGTAAGGGTTATTTCACAATCTCTTCATTATCCGAGGTTGTTTATACGTAATAATCTACTGGGATTTCTTTATCATCCACATCCATGTTTCTTCGAAATGTATTTCAAAACATTTTTACTATTTACAAGAATATGGGTTAAAGTCATTTATACCCTTGTTTGACTTTTTATAAGAGGTTTATAAAGGAATCTTTCCGTCGTTTTCAAAACAAGGTCCTTTTTAACCTTTTCGACAGAATTGAGGTAAGAATGTTTTTTTTAACTTATACGACGGGTGCGGTTATTTTCTGCCGTTATAAAATCGTCGAAGCTTCCCATACAAGCTTATAAGAATATTTTCAAAGAAAATGTTTTATTTTATATGGATCTTAAATGATTTCAAAATAAAAGGAGATATTTCTTTTAAAAGAATTTTGATTTCATCTATGTCAACATCCTTTGATGGATTTTAAGATTATTTGAAGTTGATTTATTATGATACAAAACTTCTATATTGTATTGAAGGTTTTGTGATATGTTTGACTGTGGATGTGCTATTTTTATACCATTCATAGTTTATTGTGAAAGTATTGACATTTCGTATGCTAGTTTTAATACGAATGTTTATGTTATGTTTAAACCTTTTCATATGGGAATGCATTGGACTTAATAAGTGACGGGTGGAGCCCGCTATAGCTCCTCGATGCATCGGTAGGTCTCATGAGACAAACTAGTGTCTTGGCACAAGGCCTTGACAAAATCTTATTTGTAGCCTTGGCACGAGGCCTTGGCTATGTGGTTATGATAGTCTGGCATTATGCATTCCAACATTATGAAAGTGGTTATTGATTTTTGCATGTGATTATTCGATTAGTAGAATATCCATGTGAATAAGTAAATGGCATTATTTCATTTTACTTTTGCCATACCATGTTGAAGTTCAATTTTAAAAGGCTTTTGTTTTAGTAATGCATTGCCTTAAATGTTTATTCTTATTTATGAAAGTTTCCGCTATATTGTTATCCTTACTGGGCATTTGAGCTCACCCCTTTTCTATGTTTTATTTTTCCCCAGGATGTGAAGAAGTAAATTATGAATGACCTGCAGGGATATTATGAGGGGATAGTAGTGTGGATTATGGAGACATTATGTTGTTGTAGTAGTTTTTCATTTTATGATGTAATGTAAAACTTATGAATATATCTAGTGTTTCCAAGGCTACTAAACCAATCGGTCTTTCGAGATTTGATCTTTCTTGTGATCATGCCAATGTTATGTAATAATGCACCGACTCTAGGCAACTAGGGTCGGGGCGTTACAGTTGGTATCAGAGGAAGTTTAGTACAAACCTTGGAAGCTAGATTTAGATAAACTCTGATTAGAGCACGTAGACCTAAGATGAACTTTGAGGATTAGTATAGAAGAACTTCCTAGAATTTTGGTATTGTAGAGATTTTGTGAGTTTTTCGAGCAATACATCCCTGTCTGGATACGAGCAGGTAGAGGCGGCTCTGGCACAGATGTACCTAGGGGTAAAACCCGAAAACACCGCTTTGAGCTAGACTCGAACGGGAACTGGTGCACGACAACGGGCCTTGCTGCACTCTTGGTTACGACACTCCCGGGGGATATGCTTAGGATAACTCTCACTATCTTTACAAATCATTATGAAGGGTTTATGAGTATATACTTCCTCAAAGAAAACATTTTTATGATTATGGATTATATCCATAAATAGTTCAATTTATGTTAAGTGTTTTATAAGTATGGGATTATGTATTTTGATGCATAAACTGATCTAGTTTATGCCATTTTTTTAGAAATGGCGCCTAGTGGAAGAAATGGAAACCGTATCAATGCACGCACTCCATGTAGGGATTTCCCTCCTGCTCAAGATAATTATAGTGGGGCTGGTGATGCAACTGGTGCTGATCAGCTAATCACCGTACTGGGACAACTTACTCAGGTTATGAATAATAACCTTACCCGTATGGAGCACCCTGATCCGCAGCGTGGAGGATCAGTGTTAGATCGATTCATGAGACAACAACCACCAACGTTCAATGGGAGTACAAATCCCTTAGTAGCTGAGCAATGGATATTTTCCCTAGAGAAAATATTTCAGGCTTTGGGGAGTAGTGAAAGGGAAAAAGTTACCATGGCAGTTTACCGCCTCACTGGAGATGCTGATCAATGGTGGTCATTGATTCAAAACATGAAGGAAGATGATGAAGTATCAAACATGGAATGGAGGGAGTTAAAAGATCTGTTTTTAGAAAAATACTTTCCTCGCGACCATCGAGCAGATATGGAAAGACAATTTCTGAGTCTGAGACAAAAGGAGGATGAGAATGTCACAAAGTATGAGGCTAACTTTACAAGGTTAGCGAGGTACGCTGGTGATTATATTCGCAACCAAAGAAGTAAGATTGATCGTTTCTTTGATGGGTTAAAACCATTTCTCCATCGAGCATTAGTCTCACAATCCTTTTCATCGTACGAAGACATTGTCTCATGTGCTATCAAGACCGAAAAGGAATTCTCTAAGTCTTATGACTTTAAAGCAAAGCAAGAGAAGAAGAGACCTGCTGATCAATCTGGGAATGGAAATAAGGGGAAGAAGGGAAAGGTTGAATATCCATCTTGTGGTAAGTGCGGGAAGAAACACCCCGGTGCTTGCCTGAAGGGAATGGGAGTCTGTTACAAGTGTGGTGAAAAAGGCCACCAAGCTCATGATTGCAAGGGGAAGAAGGAAGCTACCAACGTTCAGTGCTACAATTGCAGGGAGATGGGGCATTATGCAAATGCATGTCCTAAGCGTCAGGAGAACTTACCTCAGAAAAGGCCAAGGGATCAAGGCCAGGCTTATGCTATCACTACTGCTGAGGTAGAAGCTCCGAAAGACGTGGTGGCAGGTAATTTAATGGTTTCCTCAAGTTTAGCAAATGCATTATTTGATTCTGGATCATCGCATTGTTTCATATCTTCCCAGTTTGCTAAGAAAATTAGATATTTCCAATTTGATTTAATAAGGGAGTTGTCAGTTAAAACTCCTAAGGGAAGTATCGTTGCAACAAAGTTTTGTGAATCAGTCCCCATTAGAGCACATAAATTTTCTTTATCTGCTGATTTCATCGTCATACCTATGATTGAGTTTGATATAATCCTCGGTATGGACTGGCTTTCGGACTATGATGCGAAGATTTATTGTAAGAAGAAAGAGGTTACGATTCTTGATGATAATGATAAGGAGCACCTTATTTTTAGAGCAGAATCGTCACCACCTAATTCTTATATAGATCCACCCCCTGTAGCTCAACTTAATTCAATTATCGGGGAGGAAGAGAATTAAATAACTGTCGGTGAGGAAAGAAATGTTCAAATAGAGGATGTACCTATTGTGAAAGAGTTTGTAGATGTATTTCCGGAAGATTTACCTGGACATCCTCCAGAACGAGAAGTAGAGTTTTCCATTGATTTAATTCCTGGATCAAGGCCTATATCGAAGACCCCTTATAGAATGGCCACTGTAGAGCTAGTCGAACTAAAGAAACAACTAGAGGAATTGAGTAATAAGGGATTTATTCGCCCTAGTGTTTCTCCATGGGGAGCCCCTGTTCTTTTTGTTAAAAAGAAAGATGGATCTATGATGTTATGTATCGACTACAGGGAGATCAATGCTATAACGATAAAGAACAAGTATCCCCTACCTCGTATTGATGATTTATTTGACCAACTGCATGGAGCTCAATACTTTTCAAAGATTGACCTTCGATCTGGATACCATCAGTTGTGTGTGAAGAAGGAAGACATTCCGAAGACAGCATTTCGAACCAGGTACGGGCATTACGAGTTTACTGTAATGCCGTTTGGATTGACTAATGCACCCTCTGTATTCATGGATCTGATGAATAGAGTTTTCAAGGAGTATCTCGATGAATTTGTGGTGGTATTTATTGATGATATCTTGGTATACTCCAAAACCTACAAAGATCATGAAAATCACTTGCGCATTATCTTGAAGACTCTGAGGAGGCATGAATTATATGGAAAGTTTAGCAAGTGTGAATTCTGGCTTCAGGAGATTTCTTTTCTTGGCCATATTGTCTCTAAAGATGGAATCTCTGTTGATCCTTCTAAGACCAAGGCAATCCAAGAATGGCCAGCACCTACGAATATAACTGAGGTACGTAGTTTTATTGGTTTGGCAGGTTATTATCGACGTTTCGTCCAGAATTTTGCCCGATTGGCTAACCCATTAACGAAGCTCACACGTAAAGGGGTTAAATTTGTTTGGACAAAAGAGTGTGAAGAATGTTTCGAAGAACTGAAGAGAAGATTAGTCAATGCTTTTATATTGACTCTACCATCGGGGAATGATGGGTTCGTTATTTATAGTGATGCATCGAAGAAAGGACTTGGCTGTGTCCTTATGCAGAATGATAGAGTTATTGCCTATGCATCACGACAGTTGAAAATTCATGAACAAAACTATCCTACTCATGATCTTGAGTTAGCAGCTGTGATCTTTGCTTTGAAGATATGGAGGCACTACCTCTATGGTGAAAAATGTGAGATTTATACTGATCACAAGAGTTTGAAGTATATTTTCTCACAAAAAGAACTCAACATGAGGCAAAGGAGGTGGCTTGAATTACTCAAGGATTATGATTGTACGATACACTACCACCCGGGGAAGGCAAACAAGGTGGCAGATGCTTTGAGCAGAAAAGACCATGGAGTTCTGAACATGATGAGAATTGAAAGGGATCCAATTTTCATGGATCTAGTGAAGATGGACATGGGAATAACCAGGGAAGGTGAAACATCAATGATTTTTCAAATGGTTGCCAAACCATCTTTACTAGAAAGGATTAAGAGTTCTCAGACCGATGATGAAGAATTTCAGAAGAAGATTAAAGCTGTGAATGATGGGAGATTGAGAGACTTTGCGTATGAAGGTGGAATTTTGAAATTCGGGAAGAGACTTTGTGTTCCCAATATACCTGATCTAAAAAGGGAATTGCTGGATGATGCTCATAGTTCCAATTTCTCTATACACCCTGGGAGCACCAAAATGTATAGAGATTTGAAGGAACATTTTTGGTGGGACAACATGAAGAGGGAGATTGCTGATTTTGTGTCAAGATGTATGGTTTGTCAACAAGTGAAAGCTGGAAGGCAACAGCCTGGAGGAGTCATGCAACCTCTTCCCATACCGGAGTGGAAATGGGACAATATTACGATGGACTTTGTCATGGGGCTACCAAAGACTCCTAGAAGGAACGATGCAATATGGGTTATTGTTGATCGTCTTACCAAGTCAGCACATTTTCTTTCTATAAGAGAAGATCTACCCCTGGAACGTCTAGCAAGACTATATATTAATGAAGTTGTGAGACTTCATGGAGTACCCCTATCGATTGTTTCTGATCGTGATCCCCGTTTTACTTCAAGATTTTGGAAAAGTCTTCAGAAATCCCTGGATACTGAACTTCATTTGAGCACTGCTTACCACCCTCAGACAGACGGACAATCAGAACGGACTATTCAGACCTTAGAAGACATGTTGAGATCTTGCTCACTTGATTTTCAGGGTATGTGGGATCAATATTTACCACTAGTAGAATTTTCCTATAACAATAGCTTCCATTCGAGTATACAGATGGCACCATATGAAGCGTTATATGGAAAGAGATGTCGTACACCAACCTGTTGGGATGACGTTGGTGAAAGAAAACTTGTAGGCCCAGAGCTGGTGGAGGAAACGGTGGAAAAGGTGAAAGTAATCCAAAATCACATTAAAGCAGCTCAAAGTAGGCAGAAGAGCTATGCCGATAATCGAAGGAAGGATTTGGAATTTCAAGTCGGTGATCATGTTTTCCTGAAGGTATCTCCATGGAAGGGAGTCATACGTTTTGGTAAGAAAGGTAAATTGAGTCCCAGGTACATCGGACCTTTCGAAATTCTAGAACGAATTGGGGCTGTAGCTTACCGATTGGCAATGCCGCCAAGTCTCTCCAAAGTTCACGATGTGTTCCACGTATCTCTGTTGAGGAAATACATGCCTGACCCAACGCATGTACTCACCTATGAGGAATTAGAACTGGAACCCGATCTTTCCTATTGTGAAGAGCCCGTCAGGATTCTTGATACAAGAGAACAAGTACTGAGAAACCGGACGACGCGTCTGGTAAAAGTTTTGTGGAGAAATCATAAGATGGAAGAGGCAACGTGGGAACCCGAGGAACTTATGATGAAGAACCACCCGAGTCTTTTTATGCAGTAATACCCTAGAAATTGCGAGGACGCAATTATTTGAAGGAGGGGAGAATGTAACACCCCAAGCTTCTACAGTACGTTTCCCTTTGAATAATGCGATAGCGTGTGTTGTACGCAACCTCGAGTTCTAACACACACCACAACTAATTAAACTAGCCGTTGTGAATAGTAATACCTAATTTCTGAAATCATATATATTCTATATTTCAAAATGGACTTCATTTTTGGATTCGGAATATCAAAATTAGCCTAGGGTGAAATTTTGGTACATTTCGGATAACTTTCATATTTTGATGAATAGTGAAAATTTCTAAATTTTAATTAAAAACAACTTTTTTAATCAAAATAATTAATAGTGATAAATTATGAATTTGAGTGGTTTTAAAGTATATTTAGAATATATTTTTACCATTCAATTTAATGTTTATCATTGGACATAATTTTACAATTAAACCGAACATAAACAAGTGTCAATCTTTTGATAGTTATTATCTCTTAAAAACACGCTTTTTGTTTTAACAGCGGGAATTAATTTTAAATTAATTTCTGCCACTTCTGTGTTTTGAATTTAGGAAAATGGATTCCATATTTGGAATCAGGATGTCCAAATTATGTAAATAGGTAACTTTTATTTTTAGACATTTTGAATAATTACTGCGGTAAATATTTTATTTACCATGGTTAAAGGGTAAATCCGGTAAATAAGGGTTAAAAAAATAATATTATAATAATACAAAATTACCCTAAAACGTGTCTTAACCCTATTTATTGATACATGGTCGACCATGGGCATCTTTGTGTCAATTTTGGGACCCCATGGATCCACTTGTAAGTGATAATGACACTTTATTTTAATTAAGTTAAAATGAATACAAAAATGACACAAGCATATATCTTTTAGAAGAACAATTTTTACATAGGGTTATACATGTTGGATTTTCGATTATAAATATTCATTATAAAGATAAAAAGATTTCCTACATAATGATATTTTATTTATAATTTTTAGACAATAAATAAGTTATTTTATTTATGACACAATGATGATGCAGTAATTACTATAATAGTGAAAAATTAAAATAATTGATATTATAAATACCCAAATAAATATAATATGAAACTTTTAATGAATTAAACTAATTTTCTAGGCTAATATGATATATTAGGATTGATTTAATGGACTTTGTTCGAAGTAATCAATCTGTTATGAGTTTCACAAAAATCAACTATTGAATAGTGTCAAAATTGACATAAAAGAGTTCTTAAAACAAATATTATATTATTAATTGATATTAAATTCTTAAAAATCTAAGGTTCGGCCAAGAGACTTATATTATGATAGTTTAATCATTAATGGACCACTTGGGGGTCTCTTGGATGTATATAGTAAGTTTATTAACCATATTATATAAAAATACAAAGAGACATTGTAAAAGTGAAACTAATTAACTTAGAGTTAATACTTAAAGATAAGGTTAATATAAGTACCCAAACCTGTCTAAATTCTATTGGATGAGTTGTTTTCGACCTATCCCCACCTCATCCTTTGAATAGTCAACTTTGGAGCCTTTAGAAACCGAATATGAATTTATTATAAATTAATATTTCTAGCTTTTCCAAAGGTGCCCCTCACCCCTCTTATAAAAGGGCACTCCTCCTTCTCATTTCTTCACACCTCTAAAGCCTTTTGGTTCGGCCAAACTCTGCCCAAATACTCTCCCAACATCCCTCAATACAACCTAGAGGCCTTAGTTTGATCAGAAAGCCAACCTAAGGAGCCCTTTTGATCAAATCAAAAGGAAGAACCCGAAGAAGAGGTAATGATCTCACCACCCTTTTCTAAGTTCATTTCTTCTTCCACTTCTTCTTCCTTTGTTCTTACCATTCTGAAATAATAACTCCAGTATCTCACATATACTGTGATGTTATTATAAATATGGTACAATCATATTCAGTATTCTATCCACCCTTTGAATAACATGTCACCATACGTGCGTACGTACGGCTTACCGTCTCCACGTCGTGGTGTAATTGTTATTCAATATAATATTATTTGGATGGGTATAATAATGATGTGTAACTCATGTAAATAATAAATATAACATGTTAATGATTATTTATATATGATATACCATCCATTTATATATTATTTTAATATCAAAAGAATGATATTGTCGCTCGTGCGTACGTACGGACTACCGTCTCCACGAACGCGATGAGATTCATTCTCCATCGTAACCATTAAAGCGTAATTATCATTTTATGATTTAAAAATGATGTTTAAGGACTTGATATCATTCTGGATATGAATAATATACAACCTATCCTTTACAAACATGTCTTACGTAACAAAACATATGAAAGAAAACAAGTAAGTTAACACCCGAAACAACGATAATACTAAGATATTATTATCAAATCAATATTAAAAGATCATATATGATATCATATTAATGTATATGATTCTTGTATAATTTAATAACAATTATTTCACCATTATACAGGAGGTTAACCTACCACAACCAAGGAAAAGTACAAGGTAAGGGTTATTTCACAATCTCTTCATTATCCGAGGTTGTTTATACGTAATAATCTACTGGGATTTCTTTATCATCCACATCCATGTTTCTTCGAAATGTATTTCAAAACATTTTTACTATTTACAAGAATATGGGTTAAAGTCATTTATACCCTTGTTTGACTTTTTATAAGAGGTTTATAAAGGAATCTTTCCGTCGTTTTCAAAACAAGGTCCTTTTTAACCTTTTCGACAGAATTGAGGTAAGAATGTTTTTTTTAACTTATACGGCGGGTGCGGTTATTTTCCGCCGTTATAAAATCGTCGAAGCTTCCCATACAAGCTTATAAGAATATTTTCAAAGAAAATGTTTTATTTTATATGGATCTTAAATGATTTCAAAATAAAAGGAGATATTTCTTTTAAAAGAATGTTGATTTCATCTATGTCAACATCCTTTGATGGATTTTAAGATTATTTGAAGTTGATTTATTATGATACAAAACTTCTATATTGTATTGAAGGTTTTGTGATATGTTTGACTGTGGATGTGCTATTTTTATACCATTCATAGTTTATTGTGAAAGTATTGACATTTCGTATGCTAGTTTTAATACGAATGTTTATGTTATGTTTAAAACTTTTCATATGGGAATGCATTGGACTTAATAAGTGACGGGTGGAGCCCGCTATAGCTCCTCGATGCATCGGTAGGTCTCATGAGACAAACTAGTGTCTTGGCACAAGGCCTTGACAAAATCTTATTTGTAGCCTTGGCACGAGGCCTTGGCTATGTGGTTATGATAGTCTGGCATTATGCATTCCAACATTATGAAAGTGGTTATTGATTTTTGCATGTGATTATTCGATTAGTAGAATATCCATGTGAATAAGTAAATGGCATTATTTCATTTTACTTTTGCCATACCATGTTGAAGTTAAATTTTAAAAGGCTTTTGTTTTAGTAATGCATTGCCTTAAATGTTTATTCTTATTTATGAAAGTTTCCGCTATATTGTTATCCTTACTGTGCATTTGAGCTCACCCCTTTTCTATGTTTTATTTTTCCCCAGGATGTGAAGAAGTAAATTATGAATGACCTGCAGGGATATTATGAGGGGATAGTAGTGTGGATTATGGAGACATTATGTTGTTGTAGTAGTTTTTCATTTTATGATGTAATGTAAAACTTATGAATATATCTAGTGTTTCCAAGGCTACTAAACCAATCGGTCTTTCGAGATTTGATCTTTCTTGTGATCATGCCAATGTTATGTAATAATGCACCGACTCTAGGCAACTAGGGTCGGGGCGTTACATAATATCCTCGATAAACAAATTAGAATTGTTAATTAAATAATAAATTTCTTTATTAATAAAAATTTCATTTAATTTAATATTATAATGTTTATTTACCACCATTTATTTGATAATTAATTTTTATTTGTAATATTCCGATGATATTCATTTAATGGTTCCAAGGGCGGATCAATTGAGGATAATTACTGAAGTTATTTTCTAATGGAACTACAACTAAAAAGGTCATGTAAAATTATATTCAATCCCTTACATATATTTAATTGTTCCCAAATTTCATTTCATTTTATAATGATTGGGTGTTCAATTTTGTGAAAATGAAATTGTTATATATCTAGTTTATCCTAGTGGTCTTACTGACCATCACAAACTATTTTAGATTTATATTATACTAGAAACAAATATATATAAATTTTATAATGTGAAACAATATATAACATAAAAATATAATTCAATTTAAAAAAATTATAATTAAATTTAACCTTCCATGAATGCGGTAATGGGAAATGAATAATCAATATCCATGAAGGTGGTGAAATGGAAAAATATAGATGATGTTTTCATTTTTTTGACTGTGAGGAGAAAATAAGGACACAAGTGACAGATATTACATTAACATAATCAAATTAAATCTTATATATTATAATTTAGTAATTATTTCATGCTTAATGGATTTTTAGAGTATTATTAGGAATAAAAAAATAAAAGACTCATTTAGGGGATTGCATTCTCTTTTGGATGTATCCTCTTTGGCTTCACCTCATGGAACATATGATTGGTATTTTTGTGATACTAGTAGAACATTTAAGTGAGGGAGAGTATTGGGAATTTCATTTAGCAAAAAATAAATATAAAACTCATAAAATAAGAATAGATAAAGGGTTGTGAGGTCTAGTAATTATAAGTGAAAGAGAGGGGTATTTTTGATTATTATATTCAATAGTTTATTATTTTAGATGAGAAGTACCAATATTATTTATTTTTATGAATATATATATATATATATATATATTAAATTGTGAATTTGAGTTAAAACTAATTTTTCATGAAATAATATATGACTGAAATAATCATATTTTACCAATATAATGTTAAATACAACATTTCACCATATATCAATATTCACAAAAAATTACAATATTTTAGAAAAATACAAAAATCTACCCTTATTTTTTTTGACAATTATATTTCAAAAATTAAATCAAACTTTTGAATAAAACTATCTAAATATGAGAAATTAAATTTGAAAATAAAATCCTTATCTATTTAATAAATACTAAATTCAATATTGTGTACAAATTTTCATCCTTTTCATGGTATGAAAAAATTATCTTATAACTATAAAGACCATAATATTAATTTAAAAACACATTTTATATAATGTAAAATTCATTTGAATCTCTGTATTTACTATTAATATTAAATTAAAATATTTTGGGTTTTTTTAAAACAGACACTTAATTTTTAATTTGGGAAACCATTATTTACATGTACCATTGTCTAAATATATCATATTTTAATTTTTTAGGATACCTAAATTATATTTTATAGATACATGTTTGATGTTACTATTATAATAGTCTAGTTACTATATTTAATGCTCAAATTAATATTCAAATGGTAATATTACTATTCAAATGGTTAGATAACTATTCTGGTGGTCAACATACTATTCTAATTATTAGATTACTATTCAAAACATCTGATTTATAGTGCTCTATGGGTTTCTCACATGCTATAAATAAATTATATTCCATTAATTCTTCATTAGAATCTATATTATTTCTTGGTTATATATATTTTACATCCTAATATGAACAATATGTTATTAATATTTTTTTCTAATTTTATATATATTGATTGTTAGTGTAGTTTTTCTGGGCCATCAAATAGATAATTATTTTCATAGTTCAGTTATCGTATTTTCTACTTTTATAACATTGTAATATTTTTAATTATTATAGAAATTTTTATTCTATAATTGTAATGTTATAATTTTTATAATATATTTTTTTATTCATCATGTGATGAATGTGTTTTTTTTCTATATTACTAATTATGACACAATTATATATTCTGAAGGGAAATTATTTTAACAAAATTATAGGTCGTTAAACTAATTCCACATAAGATATTTAAAAAATTAAATATTATTATATATACTACGGTGAAATATTTGAGGTTACTTATGTTTCATAACTTCCACCAGTTCCTAGGTCAGCTACTCATACTTTTGGTTTCTCCATAGTAATTAAACATAGTTAATTTGTTTGTTCCACATAACATTTTTTCTATGGTGAAATATCTTAACTTGTTTCTCCTCATAAGAGGGGTCATGTTTCAAATTTATCATTATTGCCTTGATCTATTAACATGTGATGTATCTAGTGTGTACTTAATCAAGAGGGATATGTTGAACACCTCTTGTTCTTGAATTGGGTATGTAGGGAGGGTGATCGATTGGACACAACTGTATTGTGATAAACAATCCAAGGGGGGATGATTTTTATGGTACATAACATTCTAAACTTCCAAAATATCATGATTCTTTTCTATAGATATATGTGGATGGATAAGTTATCTTGAGACTCAAACTCCAAGTTTCAAAAATGATTTTTAACATAAATACTCTATTAAATTAGAGAATCCTTGACGTTTTGTTAGATAGTGTTGTAATTTAATATAATTTCATCATATATTTTAGGACCAATCCTATATCCCTTTTCATATTCATCCCATCTCACATGTGTTCTCTATCTCATCCCTTAAAGTTATTCAAATGGATCCATTTGGATGGTTTAGTGGAAACTATGTTTTTTAGTACGTGGCTAGTGGAAGATGAAAATCCTATCCTATTTTGAATCCCATTGAGCATATTGTCAACATGTCCTTAAGTGTGTGGATAGTTTTCTTAGATTGTTCATCAGTTTGATGGTGATATTCTTCACTGAAGTTCAATTCAATGTTAATATCATTTTGAAGGCTTTTCAAAAACATATATGTAAACCATGGTTTATGAAGGGATATAATTGATATTTTTGTTACAAGTATCCCGATGACAACTTTAATGTATATCATTTAAATTTGGTCAAGTGATATTTCCTTTCAAATTGAAATTATATAATCATTATTTGTTAGTCAACCCACCAAAACTTATATTGAATTATTTCATATTGATGTCTTTATATGACTGGAAATAAGGACCGTGATTATGTTTTCCCATTTCCTTGTTGGTATGTGTAATGGCGTATCATACCTTTGGAATTTTTCCTTTCAGTCTTCACTTTCTATCATACTAGAATCATACATATATATTCTTAAAAATCATTATTCATATTATCCCACCAATAGTGATCTTGGATATATTGAAACATTTTATTTATCCCTGGGAGTATGGAGAACTTTGAGATATGTCCATAATTTAATAACATTCTATTTATTTGAATATTTGATGGTGCACATATTAGTGAGTTAAATCTTACAACTCCCACTTTATCAATTTTGGTTTTTTATGATTTTCCTTTTATTATAGATTCCGATATTTTATATATTTACACATCATCTCACAGTTCATCCTTTATCTTCTCTATAAGTGATGGTTGATAAATAAATTCAGAAATTAATGATTATATTCCTTCATTCATGATTCTGATGTCCATTTTAATGTTTAATAGTATTGGATCAATCTCAATTTTTTTCAATGATAATTTCATAGGATCCTTTATAATTAAAGAAGTATCCACTTTATTAAATTTTTTGGATAGTAGTGGACTGATAATTAATAATCCTTGATCAAATCCAATCATATTAATTAGAACATATTATCCTCCATATATGGGAATATATACATGAGTCTCTTAATATACATATATATTTCAAAATTATCCCAAAAGAAAAAATTCCATATAAGTTTATATGTTAAGATCACTACAACTAATAATAGTTCATCCTTTGGATTTTTATTCTCAAATATATTAAATTTTTTTGATATGTAGGCTATAATTTTTTTATTCAACATCAATACATATCCCCTGCCCTTCTATAAATCATCACCATCTAAATAAAGATCCCCATTATAAGATAGTGTAAGGAATAGATCCATGAGAAGCCTATTTATCAATTCCTTAAATGAATATTTGTGTCTATTTGTCTAGAAAAACATTACTGCCATCCAAGTAATTTTATTTAGATGTGTTGATAATTTTGAGAAGTTACTAAAAAATAATCAATAATTCACAGATAGTGTATGTAATCTACATATCTATATTAAAAATGATGGTATGGTCTACTCCTCTTTTTTTGTATTTTAAAAGGTCCTTAAAATATCCCTTTATTAATGATAACAAAGACCAAGAGTGATAATTCTTATATCAAACCTCTCATTAACTATACTTTTCAAAAATCATATCCCTTTTCAAAGTCATTAGAAGAATATTCAAATTCCCCTCAGGCTTCTTATTTCACATAGTGTATATAAAAATTTCACCAAAGATACTACCACAAATATACCATGTTAATCTCAAAATAATCAATTCATTAACTCCATAATGATTTATAGGGAATAAGTTATTCCAATGGGAATAACTATGAACTCATAGTGTCTATACCTCAATTGAAAGGAAATCATGGGAATATATTCCTTATTCACAATCAATTGGTGATACCCCAACTGAAGGTCCACCTTACAAAAATATTTGTCACCATGTGGCTGGTCAAAAAAAACATTTGTCCATGGTAAGGGGTAATTTTTATTTATCATGGTTTTATTGATTTAATTATGAAAAATAAAGAGGTTCATCGACACAACTTTCTTCATAAATAAGTTGACCGAATCACCCCACTATGAAGTAATTGATATTATAAAATCATTTTCTATATTCCATTGTAAAAATTTATTCATTTCTTATATCTCAATTGAATCTATTATACATGCAGTTTTTGAAATTGGAAAATATCCTGGAATAAGTTCAATTAATAACTCATCCTCTTAGTCAAGTTAAAAATAATTAAATTATTCGGGGAAAATATTATCATAATAAAACGTAATGGGAATTAATTCAAGCACGATAATCTGATTTTTCCCAATCATTAGAGATATATATTCTTGATCATAATGAAATAATATACATGCTTAAGAAGAATATTCCAAAAGAGATTCATCCACCTCCTTACACATGTACATAATTGAAGGGTGATATCCATCTCCCGATAGTTGATGTTGGATTCATATAAGAATATAAAATATATTCCCAATATTGAATCAAAATCTAGTAAAGAAAGCAAAACAATATTTTAGGGGTTTTAGACTCCAATCATTAATAAGGGATGAGTTATACTATTGTGATAAAATAATTTCACTGTTTTCTATTCACACAGATAGCTCAGCCCCCATGTTTTGAGGTGGTTCATAAATAGTTATACATACACAATATAAATTAATACATTGAACTTTAATAAAAGATTATATTATATTTTCAAGAATTAATAACCAGTATAAATATCACAAAATCATTGTCACTATTAACTTTAGTTTTTTTATTACATAAGTCCACCCTTTCTATTTATAAATTTGAGGTTTTTTAAATTTATTGTCTATGATAACCCTTGGTTTTGGAATAGGTTTTCTTAATACCCATCTTCTATGTAGTTCAAAAACAATACCAAAGGGTGAGTGTTGTTTTTGACCTTATTTTCCTCCATTTCGCTAGTAAGATTATTCATATCCATTTTCTATTGATTATCATGATTACCCTATTTTACAAAAATTATGTATATATTGGTTCACCTAAAATAGATTTGGTATAGTTCTTCCTATACTTTTAACAAGGGGTTATTTTTGTTTTCATTCCACGATGAGATTTATCTATCGATTATCATGAATAGAACTGCAGTTTATATTTATTATCTATAAGACCATGTGAACACTGAGAGTCAATAATATAGATATTGATCTTATGGTACAATTGATTTTTTTTATATCTTTAATTGTTCAAAATTGATAGTTATTTGGGTAGATTTTTATTTAACCCACTAAAGAAACAATTTAACTTACACTAGGGGTTGATAAAAAACACATCAGAATACAATACAAAGCTTGTGATGTTTTCATTATGTTCCAGGATAGATTCATCTTAATTTTCCATCAGTATGAGAAACTCCCTCTCTGTTTAAAGACTGGGAGTTTAGTGAAAATAATTATTGAAAAATATTTTATTGAATCCTTCCCATTCTTGGGAATCAATATCCTATTTAGGCATCGCGTTCTTGATCAGTGTCCACCACCAACCTTATTACACATCCATTTAATAAACATCCATAAAAATATTTTCATATAACAATCATTAGAGGATATATAATATATTCCTTATGTAGTTAATACACTATTCCCTAATCTGAGGATCAAAAGATACACTGAAGGAAGGATTTCTTTTCTGCATGAATGAATCTACCAAAACAATATGTTTCTTAGGAGAAGATAGGAAAACAACAAGATTCAATTTAATATTCAAATAATTAGTTATAAATCCATTATTTCCTTAAATATCCCATCTTTTTCTCCTATAAATATAGAAATATAATTATGAAAATAGTCACATTGACTATCATGTTGTCTATTGGAAGGATTCCTCTTCTTTGTTGACATTTACTACAAAAAATTGGTTGAATGAAAATAAACCAAAAATTCTATAAAAAACAAAAATAAGGAAATAAAAGGAACTACATATAAATTCAATGAAAATAATAAATTTATTGTTTTTATGTTTTAATCAATTTTATCAATGGTAGTTTTATTTTGATGTTTTTTAACCTGTAAATATATTCAAATCCTTCATATTATTTCATATTGAGTTTGTGAATATTCAAAGGAATATATCCTGAGAGTGTCAAAATTGATTCACATCATGCCTGATTAGTTGTGAACCAGGAGATAATTGATTTAATTCCAAATTCACCACCTTCAAGGTTATTATTCCTAAGTATAACTATTCTAGATCCAATTCCACCTTTAGTATCTATGTAGGGATGTAACTACTTTGAATCCACTCACTCTATACATCACCCAAATTTCATGATATTTTCCTACACATCGATGTATCCCTACTGTAATAATTAAATTATTATAGTACTAATCCCAAAAGAGACCTTTAACTGATAGAAACTATTGAGAGAAAAACGTTTTATAAATATTATTAAAATATTTTTAACATAAATATCAAAAAAATACAAGGTAAATATTTTTGGGCCTAATGTGTTTGGAAGATTAAGATCATATTACATAAAAAAGAAACTGAATAAAAACATAAAAATTATCTTGTTTTATATAAGGACCTTGTAAATCCATTTTATCTCCTAAAACTACATGAAATATAATAAAGAATACATAATATAAAGGGGTGGGATATAAAGGGAGATAAGAAAATATACATGATATTGAAATATAACTATGAGTCAATATAAAAAACTTGATATCATATAAGAGAATTATCATGAATCAAAATATAGGGAAATAACATAGTTTACATGGTATAATTAGGACATGGAAACATAAGAAGGTGAAGGAAACATAAAAACTGACATAAGCATAAGTATATCTGACCATTAATAAAACATCAAAAGATGGAAAACTCCCATCACAGATCAAGGTCACTTTATAATCCCATACATAATACTCCTGAGAATAAAATATTACTCAATGTATTGGATTTCTATTCGATAAAACCTATAATAACATGTACATGATTACATATAACACAAAAGATAATAAATCATACGGTATAAATATAAGAATTAATTATAGAAAGAAATATGTTACATAATGAAGCCTCATATCATAATCAATGGACATTTTATAAATATTACAAATATAATAAGTAATTTAATATTTTGAATGTTTATATACATGTAAATAATAATAGGTCATAAAAATTGATGATAATTTGAAATCACATCTGGATTAAGAGATAATAAAATTTCTATATAACCTGGTTTCATTTTAAAGAATGCTTATTATGAAATAAATATAAGGAATGTATTACCCCATAAAAGGAAGGAATAATAATATTTTTATATATTTAATTAACATATATAAATAATTTATTAGAATTATATAACATCAAATAGATATATATAAATTGATTTAGAGGGTGAATGGTCACAACCCAAAGAAATATGTGGTTTGGAGAGATTCATTATGTTTAGTTCCAAAATCAATCCTCACTTTAACATAGAATACTATATTATAAAATTAGATTTGTTAATTATGCATTTCATACCATTTAACAATTATAATTTTTCTTCAATAAATTTATTGTGATTATTTATTATAATTAATATGAGATATGAGGCTTAATTTCATAGTTCCAAGGGAAATCATTTCATGGTTCCTTAATCAGACCACTTCTATATAATTACTAAATTTATTTTCAAATGTGAATACAACTCCATAACTGAAATGAAAGTATTTTTAAGTACTTAAAAAATTTATATGGTACAAAGAATATTTTTTACTCATTCTAAATATGTATTATGTATTTTTTTTAAATTTAATGTTATATGGTGGATTTATTTTGGAATCTTTACTGACCATTATTAACTACAAACATTTTATTTAACCTCATGTCCATATATTTATTATTTAATGTGAAAAATATATAATATACATATTCTATTAATTTTATAAAATTATAAGTGAATTTAAACAATGAATGAATGCAATAATAGGAAACAAAAACTCATCATTCATAGAGGTGGTAAACAAACATAATACAAACAATGATTTCTTTCTTTTTGGAGTAAGAGGATAAAAGAAAGTGATGGAAAATTGATATGATATTAAAAAAATAATTGTATCTATAATATACATGAGTTATCATTTAATGTTTAATCGACGTTTTTTGGAGGAATATAAGGATGAAAAAAAGGATACTCATTTGGGGGTATTACCTTCTCATTAAGAAGATACCTCTATAGATTCCACTAATGGAAAGATGAACCATTCATTTGGTGGGAATGAAATCACTATGACATGGGTAAAGAATTGGGAAGGGAATTGTGATTAAATTTACCATTCTAAAAGTTGTAGAAGTAGTGTGAAAAGTTGTGAGGGGAGGTGTGTATTAGGGGGAGAGCAATGTTTTTTGATATTATATTCATTAGTTTATTATATTAATTCCATACTAACAATGGTATTAATTTTTATAACTAAATATTGTATCAAGTGAATTTGTGTTTTAAATAAGGGGTTATTACATCACTCATGACTCAAATATTCATGTGTTTTCCTTATAATATTGAATAGCATAGTTTACCGTATGTCACTATTCACTAAAAATTAAACTATTTTATAAAAATACAAATTAATCACCATAAACATTTTTCAATTTGAAAAGTTATAAATTTCAATCTATTTTTTGAAAATAGTTTTCTAAATATGATAAATTTAGTTTTTAAATAAAATTCATATTTATTCTAAAAAATAACAATATTAATATTATGATCAGATTTATAATCCTCTGAAAAGTAAGATATGGTCTCATAAAATTATATTATATTTATAATATCACATAATATTAATTTGAAATTCGATTTTATGAAAATCACTTTTCTTTCGAATCATTATATTTATTTTATTTTTTATTTAAAACATTTATGTTTAACAAAAATAAAGACACATTATCTTTTTTTAACATTTATATACTTCTACCATATTTAAATTATGTCATATATTAATTTTAAAGGATACATAAATATTATTTTACACTTCCATATGTGTGGTTACTACCCTAATGGCCATGTAACTATTCTTAATAGTAGTATTACTATTCCAATTTTCACAATACTATTCCAATGATCATATTATTATTAAAACAATAAGATTTGTAACATTAATATGGGTTACCCACATTACAAAAATGTATTATAATTCATTAATTCTTAATTGAAATAACTTTTATAACAAATTTATGTAAATTTTCATCAATGATATGAATATTTTATTAATTATATTTTTCACCTTTCTAGAGTAATTTTCTTTTTTGATGTTATTCTTATGGATATGGAAGATCCAGATTATCAAATTTTTGTTATTATTTTATTTTTAATACCTTTGTACTATTTTCAATTCATATTTCCATTTTTATTATCTAATTTTAAATTCAAAATTAGTATAATAACATTTTATTTGGTTTCATCATATTCTGAATGTTTCTTATGTTACATTAAAAAATATTTAATAGTAATAAATTCTAAAGGGAAATTCCACTGATAAAATTCTAGGTCATTACAGTTTTTGTTGGAATTTTTTGTTGGGATAGATAAAGGAGATCAAGGTGTCACCATGTGTCCTATATTAATATTAATATAGACACATATATTTTTTCAAATTTATTGTCTATATATACATATCTTACTCATGTATAGGAGAAGAGGTGTGAAATGGGTTCTCTTGTGAGAAAGTGAATGAGACAACCCAATAAGAATTGAAATTACTCTCATCACCATGGAATAAATACTATTAGAAAAAAAAACCTATGGATAAAAGTTCATGGTCTATTAGACCACCCTATGCACCCCATTGTTTTCAAAACAAGACACAAATAGTTATTATTAGAAGAGATATCACCCAAGTGTAGACATCAACATAAGGATACCTAACATGAATTATGGGACCATACAATGTGATGGGGTATGGTGTGTACTTGATTTCTCATATGGGATTAGAATACTGAATCTAGGTACCACATTATATCCGAATTTATGGTAATCAAGACAGTCACTATTTAGAAAATTAGGGCAATTTATCTAATTGTTGGAAAAAATATGTGGAATGGGGACAATCACTAAAGACTCTTATATAGATATGGGTATAATTTAAGGAGAACAAAGACCACATTCCCTCCTAAAAATTATAATTTGTTTTGTACAATGAATCATATGTGTTGATGTTTTTTGTCATGTGATTTATATTAGGCTATTTGACTTTAAGTATGATGCATCTCAATCATGCCAGTTATAATAGCCAACAAGAACCTCTATGTTAATGTGAGTCATTATCCTTCAGAGAATAAATGGGGTTTTTAAAATATTAATAATCAGTACTTAGGATCACACCATAGATTTGCAAACCTATCGAACATAATGTGTTTTTATATCATTTAATAAGGATAAGATTCCACAGTGTTTAATCTTGTTTGACAAGGATATAAAAAAATATTTTATTTATTGTAATGATGCTAGAAAAATATGGGGCTATGTTATTTTAAGTAATGAAACAAGTACTATTAACATAAACAAAATCTTAATATAGGGAAGATTTATTCCTTGATGTAAAATGTTATACACAATGGACTTCTTCTATACAATTCAATGTCTACTGGCTAATACATTTATGAGCCTAATTTGGTGGTATTAACTGTAATCCTTGATATATATTGAATTTATTATGGGTGTGGTATGATATAAATCCATTATGATATGGTATTATATTCAATTCAGTAGACCGTATGTATTTTATATGGTCATTCAATCATTGTTTAGTGATTTAGAAAATTTATCCTAGATATTATCAGTGTTTTGATTTCAATCATTGATTCACCTTTGAGGAATAGGTTGTAATTGAAATTCTTATGACATTAATTTCAGACTCGGTTTAGATGGACTTATATCTTATGAAATGTGAAAATATTTCCTAAAAAATCCATTTTAATATATCTAATATCTTATAAATTTTTTCATTTTCAGAGAGATAATTTCATATCATGATGAAATGAGGGGGAATCATTGCCTTGATGGGTACGAATACACATTTCCAATATTAATAAATATATAAGATTTTTTTCATTGTAAAATGGGTTATGATTAGAGAATCCTGTAGTGAATGAAAAGTTTATTAGTACTATAAATTTAATCATTGTCCCAAATTTTATATAGTATAATAGAAAATGTCTGGTTAATAGCTTATATTTGTACACTCTCAATAACATTATAGCCTCATGAGAAGTTAAATTAAATTTTGTAATCCGGATATAGACTCTTCAACTCAATAGAATAGAAATCAATGATTATATCCATCTAGATTTGTGTGTGTATGGGGGTGAAAAATATTGTAATGATGTTCATATTTATGAATCTAATGATATACTTTGTCATTAATTCAATTAGAGATATATACATTATCCACTTTGAGATGACTTCAATGATTGTATGGACGTACTTGAGCTACCTGGATATTTTCGAGGGATATGGAACAGTGAAAACTATTCGAAATAAAAAAAATATAAAATTATATTTGGTTGTATTAAAAGATTGATGTGTTGATAGAGAAAAAATCCGATTAAATATGGTATGTGTGGATCAAACATGTTTATTTAGGTGTTTCTTATGTCATAAATGGATAAAAATACCCCTATCTTCTGATATGATAGGAGAGTTCTGTCACCGACTAATGAGTGTCACAAGTGTATTCATTAAATACACACACAATAATGTAAATTTATTCTATTTCAATTAATTTTTGTATGAATTCATCAAATACATATTTACAATTGATTTCATTGTTGAGAATTTTGTTTTTTATAATGGAAAAAACTCACTACCTACCATAGGATTTATTCCTTCTTTACAAAATCCCATGAGGGGGATAATCTCTCTATATATATTATTATGGGGGACATCCATATTGATTTATATATCATTGGTGAGGGTTTTTTGTATTTACATATTCAAGAGTTGTCCGATTTTCATTGATTTCTTGTATCTCATTGTAGATTAATGGAGAAAAAAACCCATGATGTGCGATGCTGATAACCGAACCATCCTTGTTTGGGTTCTATATAGTTGTAGATACATTGTATAGTGTATATTATCATTCATTCATTTAAAATGGTATATAATATGGTTTTGGTTCATAGGATATTTCTTCTATATATCTTCATTCAAACTAAAGAATGGGTCCAAATTCTCCCCATTTGATGTAATATTAGTCATCGATTTTCTTTATGAAAAACTCCAATTGACACTTGAAAATTTTATGGTCTATAGGTATTATCATGGAAAAAACCAATATTATGATGAGATAATTTTATTTTACTTATCTATTGTTTCATCCTTATAAATGTAGGAAATAGTAGGTAAGAACCACCATTGTAGGATAAATGAGAATAATTCCCAATCCAACATTATTGAACGTAATTTTTTCCATAATTCTTATTTTTAGACTTATAAAGGCTCCATAAAAATATATATCCCATATCAATGGGGTTTTTTATATAGATTTAACAACATCTTTATGAAATAAAATTCCAATAAATTTTGTAAAATGGGGGATTTATGAGGAATTAATCCAATGACTACACATTGGTTTCATTTTGAGATACAAACTAGATATGGAATTTTATCATAATGAACACCCATTGTGACAAACATATTATTATAATTAAGAGATAATAAATTTATTTGAGTGAGACCATTTCTTTGATAAGGGGAACTTCATAGTGCTATAGGTAATTCCATTTCATTTTTACAATGAAAGTCAACACCAAATATTTCTTAAGAATATAAAAATATTGACTCTATGCACCCAGCATGGTTCTTATACTATAATTGTGGGTTTTTTATAGTCATGTATCCATTTTATGAGTGATAGGAGAATTGAGTAATCATTATAAGGATTCCATGAAAATGATGGGGGGAAGACATTCTACTGGAGGCATTAACACTAGTGGATTCAAGCAGTATGTATTGAGATCATTTATGGTTTCATGGAGACATTTTTCAAACTAGTATGTAACCCATTTCATTATCACATTTTTAAATGATAAAAACCACTGAATGTATTGAAAAGGAATTTATCATATATGAAAGTTGCCCAAAAGTCACAAAAAATCCTTGATATTTTAGGAATGGGTATATTCATGGATTACTTTAGTCCAATCTAGATTGAATTTGATTCCATGCATTCATACATTGAACTGAATAAGTTTTAACATCATCAACATAAAAGAAATTTGTATGGGTTTTATATTTGAATATGTTATTGCAGCTCATTGAACTCTATATCAATGTTAGCTAGATGATCCCAACACAGTTTTGACTTAACCAATATATCTTCATCATGACATTAATCTATTTTACAAATGGGGGGCTAATTATATTATAAATGGTGAATAAATATTTAATAAAAAATCCTCAAGGAAAATGAATTATAGGATAACAATAAATACCATGGGGTTCCCTAAAAATAATTCCATCCTCATATTTTGAATCCATAATGATTTTATTTTATCCTAGATACCCATCTATGGAGGAAATATTTGAAATTATGATTGTCACATCACACAACTACTCTGAAACCAGGAATAGGAAATCTTCAACTTCAAAATTATAGTTGATATCCAAATAGTCATTGTAGCCTCATATCATTCCACTCTTTTTGTCAATTGAAATATTATTAGTAATCTTATTTATGTACTATATTTTTTTGATAAATAATTTTTTCTTGGAATTATCAAATTGAATCTCATCTATAGAATCATTGGAAGGATGAATTATTTTTCCATCCAATTTAATGGCATGCAGATCTTATATAATAACCCAATGATGTTTTACTATGTAAATATTAAGATCGTGAATATTTCTGTACTTCCTGAAAAAATCTTCCTAATACTTATTTATAATGTATATATATATCTCATTCTCCTTAGGATTTAAGGAGGAATTAATAAATGATATATACCAGCACTCTACCATACTTTGAATAACTTGTCTATATTCATCAATAGTGGAGAGACACATTCCTAAAATGTTTTAGGTGAATATCTAATATTTTTATAATTTGTTTCCTCCACTTCAATTTCATCAAATCTAGAGTACAAGGGAGGGACCTTGGGATCTGGAAGTTAATATGGGGTCATTTTGTTTTCCTAAAAGTGATGGTTCGGTTTCCATAGTTATTATTGGTAATAATTCAGAGGCATCATTACTGGGGTATTCAATTTTATCCACCCAGTCCTGCCCATTATATTTTGGGGTAGAAGATTTTCCAACATCATATGATTTATGGGATGAAACATTTGTATCATTGGACTCCCAATACGGTTGTGAAGTATTTTTATTTGGGATGTTTCTGCCTTTTCCATGCTTGAATTCATCCTGTACATGACCAAATTCACTGAATACAAAAAATATCATGAGGATGGGTGAAATAATTATTGGAACACTTTCTCATCTCATTCTATGAGGTTCATGGCAGATTTGATTGAAGAGAATAATAATTTTACTCCATATTCTAGTGAAACCAACCCTTACATAGAAACACTCAAGGGTGAGATGGATTCTCATTGATAGTATGATTCTATCTTCTTATTTATATGTTGATTTTTATTAGGTTGGAATCAAGATATTCATACAACAATAAGCTACTAAGATGCTATAACCTCTCAAATTGTACCCTCATTAGCTGATGAATGGCTAAATATGAAGACATTACCTTGATATGATTAAAAGGAAACACATAGTCATTTTTAGTTTCATGAAATATGCTCACTTGAGCCTGTTACTGACCATTAAGATCAAAAAGTTATATTTTTTAGGTAATAATTATTTATTTGTCTTCTTTCTTGTATAACCATGTGTCTAGATATTAGTAGTCAAGTGATTATAAGGGGGACAATCACAATTCAACACCCATCCTTTTATATTGAAAAAATATTTATTAAAATGATGCTACAATTAGAGAACTATATCGTGAAAATTAACCCAAAATATTCCAAATAATGCATTTAATGATGTTTATTGATAAGGAAACATTAACATAGAGTAATAGAAAATGTATTAAAATTTTAATCCAAGCCTGATTCTCAAATATGACTTTTCTCACTCTTCATTCACACATGATTTGTTAGGGTAAGAGGAGAAAAATTTTCTTCCCTATAGTTTATAAATCAAATAAAATTAAAAACAAATATTTTTTTTCATTGTAGAACCATTTTTAATACGAGCTCAATGAAAATTTAAACCATTAATTTTTCAAAAATTATATAAGGGAATTTTTTACCATTGTATGGAAACATCTTATTATTTCCCAATAAAGTAGATGATTGTGTGGAAATAGGTGAGGTCAGTCTCTTTAAGAAATAAATCCACTAAAATAATTCATTATTTTAACTTATGAAGTATTAATAGAGAATTTATAAGTACTTATCAAGCTTTTATTAAGATAAAAAGTGATCCAAGATGGAGGTATTTGATTAATAGTGTTGAGATTCTTCTAGATGTCATACTTTTGGACTAGGGGACTATGTTTCCTTCCTTGCCGCTATTATCTAGATTGAGGATATATTTGTTGATGGTTTCATTATCAAACAATATTTAGTGCAATTTTCATAATTGGATAGTTAAGATAGAGGTTCCTTCCCATGTTCTATTGTTGGTTAGATAATTAAAAATTCTATCATCAGACTTAAAATATAATTAAATTCATATAGGATTAGGATGACATAGTTGTAGTGATGTGATTTTATAAATACCCTTGATCTGAATTCTATAAAGTATCAATAGTAAATATTTATTTTTTTAAAACATTTCCAATCTTTTGATGTCCATATCGACCCATCCCTAAACATACTCCTCATCCATAGTGATGTAATACCCATATTCTTCGATTTTATGTAAGGAACATGGGTTTAAACATATATTCTTCCTATAATAAGTTATATATTATATAGAAACATTTGATACAAGAATATTATGATTATTAATCAAAAAGGTTTTATTTTTTGGGGGTGATACCCATATATTTATTTCATGGGACGATTACCATCCTCATAAGAATTGAGATACTAAGATTGAATGGTTCCATACTAGTATTGGAACATGTAATGAATCCTTTCATGACTAGATTAACTAGTTTCAATTGTGATGTATCATATATGATCAAGATGATAAAAGTGTTCCTTGAGGTACTACATGGGTAGTTAAGGTCCAAAAATAATAATTTATTTAGTTCATGAGTATGGTGTGTTCATACCCATATGAATTCTTATAAATGCTATCACAATTTTTTTTGGCATCTTTATCTAGGTATTTCTATCATTCTTCTTCTTTTTATAATGGTACAACAACAACATGAGTCACCTATGTTGATTTATTTTCCAATTTGATAATCATATAATTATCTATATTATTAAGAATATGATTAATTATTAATATTTCATAGATATTATTCATAAGAATCTAGTTAAAGTGACTGTAAATAGGATGATAACTATGTCCAATGTTAATATGTTTTTATGATCTATAAATTTCAACAGATTATTCCCCTAGTACAAGATGAATTATGTCCAAACATGATCATTTAAAAAAGAATAAAATTTATTCTAATGATCCCCACATAGCAGGATACTGCACACTTTCATTATATCTTGAATAGTGATCAACTACATTAATAATTCTAGGGGAGGCATAATGATATAATATATTTTTTTGGGTGTTGATCTGTGTCCGGTTCTAGAGTAAGTGTAATCGGTTCAGTTTTTTATTTGTCACCCATTTTCCATTAGGGTGTTGGAATTGGCTAAAACATAGAAATAAAGTGTTAGATAACATCATTTAGATGTTTCACGAAGATACACAATATAAATGACAAGAATGGTATTTTATTGGAAACAATGTTTTGTGTAAGCCGTCATTTTAATTTTCTATGCATTGATCAAATAGTTTCTATTGAGGGAGTTTTATGATTGTTAATAGGTAAAACTATTCATCCAGGTAATGAATTTCCAATTCTATTTTTACCACCTATTTTAATTTGAGACTCAATTATTTTTTTCATCATTTAAATGTAGATGACATGTAGAGGATCTATTTATATGGTCCTCCCATAATGAAATATACCATGTTGGAATATTGTTAAACATTGAAATAACAGACCTTATAGGTTCTAAAAATGAAATTAATTTTTCTAACTATATCTAAATTAAAATTAAAATCATAGGGATATGATTGGAAACAAATTGAATTTGGAGAAACTCTAACTCAACCATTATTTTGATGATAGGTGATGTTGGTTTCGAAAACATTGGTGTAGGAGGGGGGGATCCACCAATTCAGGGTATGGATTTCATTATAGTTTTAATGGTGTATGAATTACCAATACATCCTCTATATAGAAAATAAGTGATTTAATTGATTTTAATATTTATTATAGTATCATAGACAAACAGGAATATGTGGTTGAGATATTGGGTGAAACTGGGTGCATTATGTTTTCTTGTGTTTGTTGTTGAGGTCTATTTAGGGATACTAAAGTTTATCCTACTTGTATTGGTGATTACAATTGTACTAATAGAGTAAATTTCTAATATTCATATCCCAATTTGTTTATGTGATCTAGTTTATGTATTTGGAATTGGATGGGTGATCATATTCTTATCTTACTGGCTGAGCTGTTGTTTTTGGTTGGATATATATCAAATGAGAGACATTGATTCCTTCCCAATATTGATACATATATTTAATATTATCTCTAATATATTCAACATTTATGTACCTAAATTTTCCAACTCTACCTCATATTTGGTTCACCTATCATTAATGGAAAGATAATTTCAACTCCTCAACGACTAGGTAAGACATGATTGTTGATACATATTTACCATTTTTTTTATTTTGGGCACACTAAATTCATGGTAATTAGGTATTTGGTGTTTTTTCAAGGATATGAGTCTGACAAAGATTCATGGTGAAGAAAACATATTATGCAGCGTGAACCCTATATAGTGTGGATATTTGTTCATTTCAATCTTCCCTATAATGGTCATTCTCATAATTATTAATGAAATACATTCTCATGACATTATCTAAATCATTTCATAATGATAGAATCATTTCATCATTCTTTTTAGAGTATTATGGGGATTCACCATCATTATAACATCAATCATATGGTGAGTGAGGATTCATCATTGCATTTTCCTTCTTAGTATCCAGTTATATTTTTTGAACGATGCATGGTTTTTGTTTTCCTCATAAATATTTGGTGAAAATAGAAGATTCTCACATAAAATTCAATGACTATTCCATTAATCTAGGAGACCAATCACACTAGGTATTGAAGTCTGAGGCCTCTCCAACCTCGGATGTGTCTCCCAAAATATAGAAAATGAATTTTATTTCCAATTGTGGGAGAGGTAATATATATACCCATAGATCTATGGGTATATTTTTAGGGATATAATAATCCTATAGTTAAGGGACGATCTATGATTGAGAAAATTTCTTTCTCTAACTATATGTTTTCTCAACATTACTAAACTCTTGATATAGGATCCTTTGAATGGATCACTACATTGGGGTTTTTGAAAATTTTGGCCTTAGGAGTTGAATTATTCTATTGGGAAGACCATTTAGAAAATTCAAATCTCATGTTGATGAAATAGATAGAGGTTATAAAATTACATGTTGTACTCCACATCATACTATCATGACCAATAAGTGATGTGAATTCTGTGGTTCATTATTCTCCCCACCTGATGATGTGTATGTCATGTAGTTCTTAAACTATTATATTGAGGGGTGTATTTATTACATTGGGACAAAATTACTAGATGTATCCTTGTTAACATATTATCCTTGGGTTCTAGGAAGCTGAGAGGGATCCAAGTATATCTAATGGAAGAGACCATCCATTGGCTCATCATAGGTAACATATTTCCCATAAGAAAATTATTTTTCTTTATTATGTTAAATAATTTCTAATATATTTCACCATACATTATTTGTACACTCC
This sequence comes from Viscum album, assembly GCA_963277665.1. NCBI lineage: Eukaryota > Viridiplantae > Streptophyta > Magnoliopsida > Santalales > Viscaceae > Viscum > Viscum album. The sequence goes on from OY728164.1 coordinate 1,074,449,353, forward strand.
TCTGTAAAATTCATTAAACCTTTATAATAAAATTAATGTATGGGCCAAAATATGAAAATATAATACTTTCAACTAACCCTTTTCGAATTTCTATGATGTGAATATCTACCTTGAAAAGGGATTCATCCACCTAGTCAAACCAGATGGGAAATTTTCCTACTATCTCATTAAATGAAGCAAGGTAATTCAAATATATTTCAGCTATATCAAAGGAGATATAGTCTATCGATATCCAGATAAATACTTGAGGCCTTAAAATATCCTTCAATTGAAGAAAAATATCCCATGTTATTAATGAGGTTCTTAGAGAGACTATTATATACCACTCGAGTGCCTCATAGTGTAATGGAATTCCTAGAGTGGCTTGGGCAGGAGGAGGACCATCCAATAAAAGCAAGATAGTATTGCTGGGTGGACGTTCTTAGTTAATTCCATGTTAATGATTTCCATGCACATCATTATATTCCACATTTTATTTAGTACCTCCATTAATGATTTATTTTTGAGTATATAGAGCGTAACACCATGATGTTATTTAAAAGAAAACTATGTTTGATAGCATATAAGACACATAGCACCGAGCCTAAATGAACTATAAAATATTATTATTTAGATATGAATTTTTTTAAACTAGATATTAAATTGGAGGTTAACAATAATATTAGATAATTTATAAAATATATAAAAATAGCCTATTCATATAAATTTATTGATAAATTCATAGTCTATAATCAATCATATTTTAGTATAGTCATTTATTCTTCAGATTAATTTTTGTTAAAAATAGTAATTTTTCTCTTTTTATTATAAAATATTATAATAAATTTTTAAATTTATTAAAAAATTTGTTTGATAAAGAGGATATTATTTTTTAAGTTAGTAAGTATAAATTATCCTATGATTCTGTTTTGATATTTTTCTAAAATGCTTGATTTTACAATGAATAATGAAAATACCGATTTTTTAGGGAAAATTTTATTTTCATTCAATAAATTTTAAAATAAAAGACATATTTTGTATTATTTTTCAAATTATATTAGTTATTTTTTATTATTATTAACATAATTATGATAAATGAAATTATTTTTAAATTTATATATAATAAAAATAATATATACTTAAAATGAATTTTTTGGAAAAACTATTTTCGTCGCCTCTCATGTGATAAATTTGAAAAAAAAATTAAACCAATTATTTTAAATAGAATTGGAAAAATGGATTCTATATTTGGAATTAAGATGTAATAATTTAGAAAATGGTACCCTATTATTTTTTTGGGATGTTATGAAGTGTTACCGTAGTAAATTTTTTTAGAATGATAAAAGTAGAATATGTTAATTAAGGGTAAACATAAATTGATAAGGAATATCATGTAACCCTAAAACATTTCTAAATATTTGACTATGAGTATATATCTTCAATAATCATTCAAAATACAATATATAATTTTTTTCCATTTTTCAATGATTTTGAACTTTATAATATATCAGTAAAATAAAAAACACCAAAATGACTCTTTCATTATGAAATATATCAAATATTTTATTATTGGAATAAAAATTACTTATTTTCATTACATAATAGTAATCTTATTGATAATTTTATTATTATGATAAATAATTAATAATTTTTAGTAATAATATTATTACATTAACATCTTACACAACCCCAAAACATTATTTATTTAATTAAATTGAAAATAATATAAATAATTTCATAAATATTGAAAGTAACATAATTTGAATGAAATATTTAGTTCCAAAAATTTATTGAAATTTAAAACATGTTATTGTTGTTTTAAATTTTTATATTATATTTCCATAATGGTATTGATATTTTTAATGTCAAACTAAATGAATAGTTGAAACATTTACATTAATGGTATTTTATAAAAAATTAACAATTTATTTAATGATTTAAAATTAGTAAAAATTTTATAATTACATTATCTCATTGGATATGTTTGAAAATACAAACCCTATTACATTTATGGGCAATTTATCATTTTATATTTACTATGTTGGCCAATAAAGACTAAAAAACATAAAAGTCATGGTAACTGTCAAAAAGGGTCAACATAGTTTAAAAAAATATCATAAAAGAGAAAATCATCTAAACTCATCAAATTTCAATTGGATGAGATTATTTTTACTCAAACTCATCTTATATTCAAAGGTTATCAATTTAGAGCCATTCATATTAGATGATTAATTTATATTATTTTAATACTTTAAAAAATTCTAAGTGTTCCCCTTCCCACTCTTATAAAAGAGCATCTCCTCACATATTTTATTCAAAATTCAATTCTTACCTTAGAAAATTACAACACTGATCCATTCCATAAATCACTCACAATTTTTTAGAGTCATTTTTTTATTGATATTCTACCATGAAAGTCCTTTAGTGTAAACCTTAAGATGTTGTTCGAAGAATTTGTATATCTCTTAGTCAATAATTTTAATTTTGTTAACACTTATACCTATAATACTTTAAAAAAATTATTATAAAATAACATTAATTGCTCTCATATACAAATATGTAATTATTTTAATGTAAAAAACATATATCCACCACCTTCTTCATTCAAATGGTAATCAAAACCATAATTCTTGTGTATGGTGGACTTCCGCCTCATGAGGTGATGTAATTAATTTTCAATCACCGGGTCTCATGGATGGTTATAATGAATTAATTAATGTAAATTTATATATATAATATTCATGAAATATTTATATTTATATAGAATTAATATATCATTTTTTTCTAAATATTTCAATCACTAAAATATTATAATGTCATTTTCTTGTACGTGTGGATTACCACCTCCACCCAATGATGTGATTTATTTTTATTAGCACATCAAATTGAATATATATATATATATATGTGTGTGTGTATATATAAAAAATATGTTATTTATGAAATGATAAAAATTTCATATATAGAAAATAATACATACTTTTTTTATAACATTCATTGAAAAGTGGAAACGTTACTCCTTCATATATACAACCTAATCCTTCAATGAATTTGATGTAGTTCATTTTAGATAACCAAATCTAGTGGTTGGTTTTAAAATTATAACTTTTGTATAAAAAATATAATTACTTCATTGCTACAATTGGGTAAATTATTTAATAATGACCACATTGACCATAGTCATCCCCCCGAAGTCATTTTGGACATATAATTTGAATACATTCAAAATTGCAGGCTCAAATTTAATTGATTTTCTATTTTCTAAAATTTTAAAAAGGTAAATATGTGTATAAAGTTTTTCATTTAATTTCCATTTCTGATTTATTTTGGGGGTTTACCACTCATTTTGCTGAAAATGGTGGGTTTTGAAAATTTGGGCCAAACCGTGAGCCCAAATTCCAGATTTAAAAACAAATTTCGTTTCTTCTATAACTCATTCAATTTTCACAATTTTATACCCATTCCAGATCCCAATTTTCATAACCTAATATATTAAAATCACCATATCCATTTGGACCACATAGAAATACAAAATCATGATGGATTTGGGTTTTCTATTAAGGTAATGGGCATGCCCGTAATCCCATTTCCTAATTTAATGTTTTTTAGGTTTTCAATATCTCATTCATTATTTACTATTATTCAGTGATTTTACCTCCCCCATGAAGCCAATATCACTAGGAATACCCCCATTATCGATTTTTCATTTTTGGATCACATTTGAACCCCGAAGGAGGGATATTCTTCTCTGAATTTATCAAATCGCCCAGATTTGAAGAGGTAAAATCATTCTTTCATATATCCATAAATATGTACACTTTTTCCCCCAATTCAGTCCACACATGACCTAATCCATATTAGTAGAGCCTAACTATCAGGTTTTTTTGCTTTTAGATTCAAAATTAGGTTAATTCAAGGTGATTGCTTCATGATTGTTCAAGGTAAATGTTTCTACCTTCCACTTCATCCATATCTTTAGGGTTTCATCCATCTTTCATGATGTTCCAAAGTTTCAAAAACCTAGGGTTTGTAACTAGGGTTTAACCATAAGTCTTTTTGGTGAAAATTTGTGGTCAGGGGCTAGATTTATAATCCTTGTGGTGTCGGGTTGGTGCGGTCAATGTTTCGCACAATGTTTTGAGAGATTTGACAATTTCAGTAGGTGATTCTGTGGGAAACCATTCAATGATGAGTTAGTTTGCTTTATTAAATAACTTTTCATCTTCCTTATATGTTGTGAATTATTCTAAATCCATTTTTGGTAGCCATAATAAAGCATTTGGTATTAAAGATACATTTTTGTTTGAAGTGTGTATTTTTCAAATATATTTTATGTGTTATCTCTTGTGGTAGTTTTATAAAATATGGATGTGATTTATTAGTAGTTTAAATTTGATTCCAATTTTGGTTGGGTAATGATATAGTGTCATGTGTGACTAAAAATGTGGGGGGTCTTTGAATGAGTTTTATGTGTATAACCTTGTTATACTCCTTGAATGTGTTTTACGGATTTGTGTGTTCTCATGGGTATCTTTTGTAGTATTGTTCAAGGTGATTATATAAAATTTGAAAGTGGACTATTACATGTTTATTGGGCTTACAAATCTGTTCTGGTAGGGGATTGGTGTGATTTTGGTTTCAAAAGTGGGTTTGAAATGGTTTTTATGTGCAAAGCTTGGGTATACTCCTTATAGTTTTTTTATGGATGTTTTGAATGGTTTATTTAGTTGTGTAAGAGGTGAAACTATATCAGAAAAATGTTTTGGTAGGATTATATTTTTAAAAGGTCCATTTCATTTGTGAAAAGGTTTTTATGTGATATGTATCATCTTTGAAATGTTTTATTAATTTTTTTGTAGGAGATATTGAGGTGTGAAAGAGATGTGAATGTGATGCAGACTGTTTTTTGTGAGTGTGATGTGAAAAATTGAATTTTTTATTATGAAAGAAGTGTTATGTGCCATGTTTGTGGGCTGTTATATGAGTTTAAATATCTTATAATTATTTTATAAAAATTTTAATGGTTTTGAGGAAGTTTTGATGAAATGAGAAATGTGTTGTGGGGTATTTTGCTGTGAGACGGATTTCAAAATCATTTTGAATGAAAAGTATAATTTCATGACTTGTGTGTTATAAATATGGGCTATTTGGTGAACTTGTGATGTGGAAATGATATTTTCATGTTTGATGTATATTTCTTGACTTGTTGAACTTGTTTGAGAACAAGGGGAAAACCTAGGTATCTAGGTGGGTGGATTTGTACTAGTATGCTAGAGAATCCGTGGGGTTTGGCCTCAGTTTCACTTAGCAAGATTGACGCTTACAACTCTAACTACACTATGATGATGATGATTGGGGACCACTAGGTTATGGGTATGTTCCCTACTAGTGGGTCGTGCATGGTAATGGATATTTGTGATGGTTACTCTCACCAAGATACAAGGTACTTGGGACCCATAGAAAGCTAGTTCCTAGGGGTTATTTCCTATTCCTTGTGCTTATTAGTAACATTATACTTACCGTCGGCATATCGTACATTTGGCCAGAAAATTCAGTAGCTTTGGTGTTTATTTTTAAAGAGTTAATCCTTTAAAATATACCACCTGAAAACTATTTTTATTCAAATTTTCATCTTTTAGAAATTGTAACTAGCTTTTCATGTTTTTGAAAACATGTATGCTTTTCGTATTTAAATGTTTATCACATGGAATATCTTATTGGTGGTATTATACAGGGCTTTGTCTCACACCCTACTTACACCATTGGGTTTAAGTAGACTTTCTTATTTTGTGTCACAGGTTTGGGTACATGTTTTATGCCATTGGTTCAGGGTTTTAGCGGTCCTTCGTGGTGCTGTGTCGTGGAGATGGCTTGAGGCCAGTGCATCTTTCCATGTGGAGGTTCTTAGTCTGTCATTTCCTGGTTTTGTACCATTTTAATGGTCATCAAACATTTTTAAAATTTTTATAATTCAGTACTGAATTTTAGTAAAAGATGTTTTGGTTTGAAAAATCCATATTTGATTTCTTGGATTCATTTGTTGTTTTAAGTATACAAACTTGGGTAAATCATTCCCAATTTTCAGTTATTGATACCCGGGCACTTGTTCTAGCCCATGGGAATAGGGAACACCCTTCAATACTTTCCACGGGTCAGGTCAGGTGCTGGTTTTGGTGGCGACCAGATCTGATTGGTGACAAAATGGTATCAAAGAAGGTTTTCTCTATTAGAGTCATGTTATTTTGGAAATAGTCGGGATAGTATAGAGTTAAGATTTTCAGGACATGAAATTCCAGTTATGGATAGTGTTCTTGATCACCACACCTCATGAAGAGATTCAAATCTCCAAGGGATGTTTGGATTTATCTATGCCTTTTGGATTTCTTGGTCTAATGGTGATTAGGGGAAATGAAAAGAGAGTGGGGTTAATGGTCTCAGTGAGCTCGTAGGGTCTGGAAAGCCATGTGGAGCTGAGGATATTCACTAGAACACTATCTTTGATAGTGAAGTGATTAGAATATGGCCACCAACCATATTTCTATGTCACCCACTGAAACTATTTTCCTCTCTCATTTTTTTGTGCTTTAGTTTTGAAATCTTTTAACTTTGGTTTTAAAGTGACCTGGTTTTAAGAAGCGTAATGTTTTTGTAAAATGATTTCCAAATAAATAAGGAAGGGTTTGATTTATGAAATGGTGGAACTTAATTTTCAGAATTTTTTTGAAATGGTATATAGTATGCTTACACCTCTATTGAATTCCAGAACCATATTGAAGTTGGTTTTCAAATGTGTTTCCAATATAGTTTTCTAGACAATTAAATAGTGTTTTAATGGGATGAGATATTTTGAAATTGATTTTAATAACATGAAATTGAGTTCTTTTTTAAATGGTTGTGTCCATATGAAATGTTTTGTAACATGTCAATTGGGATTTTGATCTCATTGTTAGCAGTTTTGCGAAAAAAGAAGGGTTTATTGACAGTTTTGTTTTTGAAAAGTGGAAAGTATTTTCATTTTAACCTCTGGTATTTACATGAGAAACCACATTCATGGGGTTATATGGGATGATGGACGGTTGATGACCTGACTGGATGAGTTCTGGGATGAATATGAGGAGGGTTCCCGGTGTGGCACAGAAACATGAATGTGTGAGGCCCATTGGGTACCATTAGTGGACACACAAACCATTGAACTGTTGTTTTTCAAAGAAATGTTTTTAAATAAAAACATGATGTCCTGATGAATTGTTTGGGACTGTGTATATTGTGTGTTTTTGTAAAATGTTGATGTTGTGGGATGTTATGAGTCCAAGAACCCCTCCGGTTCAAACAGTATTTTGGGATTGTGTTTGGTCGGTAAGCTGGGTAGAAGGAACAGTTAGTAGTCTCCTATGAGATATGTTTTGGGAAACATTTAAAGTGGTTCCATTAATGTTTTTGGGTTTTTTTGTGGCATGTTTTTACCAATGGACCAGCTTGGTTGGGTCCTTGGGTTCTCCCGTTGGATAAGGTACGCCCCTATTAAGGGTTAGTTCTCAAAAGAAGTGAAACCCGGATTGTTTTGCCGTTGGAAAGTCCTCCAGTTGATCAATGTAAGGAATATTTTATTGAGATTTCCAGATGAGTTTACATTATTTACATTCTTTATTTTTTCATATACTCTTGTTTCGGAAGGGTTCTCATGGATGGTTGAAAAAGACCTTAGTTTCTTAAGCTACCTGATTCATCAAATGTGGATGTTGTCTGGTATTGTCAGTATGGATAGTGTTTAAGAGGGCCTCTTAGTCCTTCATAGTCTCTTCAAATAATGGGTTTATGTTAAACCACTTGTGTGGGAAATTTGGCCACGAGAGGCTGTTATGTCCACTTTCTGGAATACTGTGATGTTTGGGGATGTTTTATAAGGCCCCCTCCTTGTATTATTTCTATCAGTCACTTTGGTCATGTAAGGTGACGTGTTGTGATGTTGTGTGCTCGTTTGATGGTAAATGTGAAATTGTACAATATTTTGAGAGTCTATTTCTATTTTTCCGAAGTGTTTATCCTTTCGAGAGATCTCGACATCCTCTGTTTTAGATGAAAGGTATTTATATGTGTCCTTTATTTCTGTTGTTTCTCACCTGAAGAAACAAGGTGTTATTTGAGTGCATCATCTAAACCATTATTTAACTGAGATTCCAAGATCAGGTAAAGTGTGTTTTGGAGTGTTTTATGTATTGGTGAGCCCACGTGGGATTGTGTATATTTATTTGCAGCATTGTAATAAGAAATTATACATGGGGGTTTCCAAATCCTAACTGTAAGGTCGAAGATGCTTCAATCATTCCAGCTCCATCCATAGGTCCCAGAGAGAAGATGGAAAGTAGTGAGGGGAAATCCAAGTGTCGTTTATAGAATTTTACAATGAAATATTCTCAGTTTGAGAGGTTGTAATATTTTAATCATTTGGTGTTGTCATCTAGCTTCTGTTGTTCCCGTTCGGTGGAAATAGGTGGAGGGCCTCATCCCCATGTTATCTCCCAATGACATTGTTTTCCACATTGGTTTCCATTGGGTTTGGGGGAAAGGTTTTAGATTTTTATAAACCATTTGAGTGTGCATTTAGTTGTAATCATTCCCCATAAAACCATGTAGGTATAAGGATCCACATGGTTAGTGCACAGTTTCCCAAACTGTGGGGGCTAACCATGGGGTCGTCCCAACTCTATATGTTTTGGGGTCCTTCTGTGCCGGCCCATATTGGTCAGTTAAGATGGTTTGTTATTATGGTCGGGAGACCCACTATGAGTCTCATGTATATTATTTTGAAAATGTCTAATTCTATTCTAACCCATGTACTGGGGAGGTTGTTCGGTGCTCCCATGCTAGTGTCTTCATTCTGTCTCGGAAAAATTTAAGTTGTCTCTTATGGTGGGGAGCCCATTTGTGTATCCTTCTACCAGTAACTCACTTTTGTCTTTGGTCTTGGCTTGGAAGTGGGTAGTATCATTCAGATATATATAACCACCAACATCTTTCTTGTGTAATCATTGGGATTGGATAGTTTCGAATGGTTTAATTATATCATGGTAAGTGTAACGTTGTTCGATGTTCTTGTTTGTTTGGGTAAATTTCTTAAGCATTGTTTAGATATTATTTGAGGAGTTTTCATTTAGGAAAATTCCTGAATTTTCTTGATCATTTCTGTAAATATTTGTATGTTGTTTTGTGAAATATTCATTCATTAATTGATCACTAGAGGTGTTTTGGTGTTTGGGGGCGAAGCTTAGAAAATGAGTCATTTTCTGCCTTTCGGTTAGGTTTAGTTTTTTCTTTTTCCTTGATGTGGCATTCCGAGGGAGGAATGTTTTATGTTTGGGAGAATTTTCACCCCCATGACTTTTTATTAAATTCTTTTTTCATTTAATTTCCATTCCAGATTTATTTTGTGGGTTTACCACTCATTTTGGTGAAAATGGTGGGTTATGAAAATTTGGACCAAACTGTGAGCCCAATTCCAGATTTGAAATCAAATTTCGTTTCTTCTATAACTCATTAAATTATCACAATTTTATACCCATTCCAGATCCCAATTGGCATACCCTAATATATTAAAATCACCATATCTCTTTGGACCACATAGAAATCCAAAATCATGATGGATTTGGGTTTTTTATTAATGTAATGGGCATTCTCATAATCCCATTTCCTGCATTAATTTTTTTATGCATTAAATATATCATTCATTATTTACTGTTATTTGGTGATTTTTACTCCCTCGCAAATCCACTATCCCTAAATGAACCCCCTTTATCAGTTTTTCATTTTTGGATCAAATTTGAACCTCGAAGGAGGGAGATTCTTTTCTGAATTTATCAAATCACCTAGATTTGAAGAGGTAACTTCATTCTTTCATATATCCTTAAATATGTACAATTTTTCAACCATTTAAGTCCTCACATGACCACATCCATATCAGTAGAGCCTCACTATAAGGTTTTGTTGCTTTGAGATTCAATTTTTGGTTAATTCGAGGTGATTGCTTCAAGATTGTTCAAGGTAAATGTTCCTCCCTTCCAATTCTTCCATATCCTTAGGGTCTCATCCCTATTTCATGATGTTACAAAGTTCCCAAAACCTAGGGTTCGTAACTAGGGTTTATCCATGAGACTTTTTGTTGAAATTTGTGGTCTAGGTCTAGATTTATCTTCCTTGTGGTGCTGGGGTGGTGCGGTTGATGTTTCACACCATGTTTTGAGGGATTCGACAATTTCGTTAGGTGATTCTGTGGGTAACCATTTAATGATCAGTTATTTTGCATGATTAAATAATGTTTCATGTTCCTTATATTCTTTTCATTATGTGAAAACCATTTTTTGGTAGTAATAGTAAAGTATTTTGTTTTAAAGTTACATTTTTTTTTCTGAAGTGTGTATTTTTCATATGTATTTCATGTGTTATCTCTTGTGGTAGTTTTATAAAATGTGGAAGTGATTTATTAGTAGTTGAAAGGGGCTGAAAAGTTTGGATGGGTAATGATATAGTGTCATGTGGGCATAAAAAAGGGGGTCTTTGAATGTGTATTATGTGTATAACCTTGTTATACTCCTTGAAACTGTTTTATGGATTTGTGTGTTCTCATGGGTATCTTTTGTGGTATTGTTCAAGGTGATTATATGACATTTGAAAGTGGATTATTACATGTTTATTGGGATGAAAAATCTATTTTGGTATTGTCTTGTTGTGATTTTAGATTAAAAAGAGGTTTTTGAAATGGGTTTTATGTGAAAATCTTGGGTATACTCCTTATAAGTGTTTTATGAAAGTTTTGAATGGTTTATTAAGTTGTGTAAGAGGAGAAACTATATCAGAAAAATGTTTTGGTAGGAGTATATTTATAAATGGTCCATTTAAATTGTTAAAAGGTTGTTATGTTATATATATCATATTTGAAATGTTTTATTAACTTGTTGGAAGGAGATATTGAGGTGTGAAAGAGATGTTAATGTGATGTAGACTGTTTTGTGTGAGTGTGATGTGAAAAATTGAATTTTTTATTATTAAAGGAGTGTTATGTGACATGTGTGTGGGCTGTTATATGATTTCCAATATCTTTTAATTGTTTTATACAATTGTTTAATGGGTTTGGGGATGTTTTGGAGAAATGAGAAATGTGTCGTGGGCTTTTTTGGTGTGAGACGAATTTCAAAACCATTTTGAAAGAAAAGTTGACTTTTGTGACTTGTGTGGTATACATATGAGATTTTTGGTGAATTTTAGATGTGGAAATGATATTTTCAGGTTCAATTTATATTTCTTGACTTGTGGAACCTGTTTGAGCACAAGGGGAAAACCTGGGTATCTAGGTGGGTGGACGTGTACAAGTATACTAGTGAATCTGCGGGGTTTGGCTTCAGTTTCACATAGCAGGATTGAAACTTAAAACTCTAACTAAATAATGATGATGATGATTGGGGACCACTAGGTTATGGTTATGTTACCTACTAGTGTCTAATTCATGGGAACAAATATTTGTGATGGTTACTCTCACCGAGATAAGAGGTACTTGGGACCCACAACTAGCTAGTGCCTAGGGGTTCTTTCCTATTGCTTGTGCTCATTAGTTACTTTATACTTACCGTCTGCATACAGTACATTTGTTTGGAAAATTCAGTAGCATTGGTGTTTATTTTAAAAGTTTTAATCCTTTAAAATACCCCACTTGAAAACTGTTTTTATTCAAAGTTGTATCTTTTAGAAATTGTAACTAGCTTATCATGTTTTTGAAAACTTGCATGCTTTTCATCTTTAAATGATTATAACAAGGTATCTCTTAGTAGTGGTATTATAATGGGCTTCGGCTGCCACCCTACTTACACCATTGTGTGTAAGTAGACATTATTATTTTGTGTCATAGGTTTGGGTACAGGTTTTATGTCGTTGGTTCGCGGTTTTCGCGGTCCATCGTGATACAGTGTCGTAGAGAGGGCTTGAGGGCGGTGCCTCTTTCCATGTGGAGGTTCATGGGCTATCATTTCGTGGGTTTGTACCTTTTTAATGGTCTTAAACTATTGTTTAAAATTTTATAATTCAGTTCTGAATTTTAGTAAAAGATGTTTTGGTTTAAAAATTCCATATTTGATTTCTTGGATTCATTTGTTGTTTTTAGTATACAAACTCAGGTAAAACATTCCCAATTCTCATTTTTTGATATCCAGGAACTTGTTCCAGCACATGGGGATTGGGAACTCCATTCAGTACTTGTAACGGGTCTGGTCAGGTGCCGGTTTTTGTGGCCACTTGATTCGGTTCGTTACAGTAAGGGTGAGGTGTAGTTGTATAATAGTCATAAACCAAAATAATACATTCAAACTGAGTGCAATGATTAAGAATGAGATATATAATATATCCATATAATATAATACAAATAGGTTAAATTACAATGTATAAATAAAAAAAGTCCCAAGAGTCTCGATGTGGCCAGTAGTCACATCCAAACTATCCTGATGCAATTGTAGTGAAAACAAGAGAATCCGACATGCAATAAGTTTCAATTACCATTACCTACATCTATCAATACAACATATACAAATTTAAATAAAATGGTAGGGTGTGAGAAATAATTCTGGTAGAATATGATAATAGATTCTATACAAGGACCTATATTAAGAATGAAACATTCATAGATTTGAAAATGTAAACAAATTTATAATGAATTTTAATAAATCAAAACCCATTTTAAAATATTTTTCCTTTAGGGATCATAAAATACATTATTATTAATTAAGATATAAATAGGAAAAGTATAATTGGTAAAATTGGGAGAAAATACATAATACATAACTTAATTAATTGAAAACTCAATCATGACATAATAAATCAGAAAAATCTATGTGATACAACCTCATGTGAAAACCTGAGGGAAACAATACCTAGGGGAATCCATCATGTGACAAATAACCATAAAAAACCACACCATATTTGACCCAAAAAATGAAAATAGATGCTATAAATAAAATTTTCGAAACTACAAATTATTTCGTACCAACCAACATAAAGTCCGGACATAGTCCATAAATATAAAAAAGTATCCACTATTGGTGCCACACACACTAAAGTAACTTATGCCTCATTCGGTATGCGCCCGAGGTTCCCAATGTGGCAAGTTTGAAAATTTATATTTTAAAACAATGATAAAAAATTTATAAAACATTTTAAAATGAAATCCAATATTCTCTTCTATTTTAATTCCAATGTACACCTCAAAACACCATTCAATCATTTAATCAAAAACATGGTGTGTAAAAATAAACATTCAAAGAAAAATACCTTAAATTTTTTTAGAAAAACACTTAAATAAGAAATCACATAAATTAAATGAATACCCCAAAGTAATTTTACAATATCAAAATGTAATTCATATAATTATCCCATTTTATTGAATCAACCACCTCAAAATTGAGGTATAACAAATGGCCTTCGAAAATGGTGACCGAGGAATATTAGATTGAGTCTGAATGATCCTAAATCCAGAAGAAAATATTTATATCCTCCATAAAAACTAATAGATATGAAATCAAATCCCAATTAGGTTCCAAAAATTTGATAGAAGAAGGTATCTAGAGGAGTCCATATGGTTTTACTATCCATGAACCATAATAAAGAATACCTACAATTCATTATAGGATGGGGAATTGTTTGGAATCAACATTAGTTTAATGGTGCACCAACTGTGTCACCCCATTTTTACAAAGGTTGAGTAATTTGATCTATGGGTTGTACAGTTTGTGAAAACCATTATTAACCCATGCAACACCAAAGTAAAAATTCTGATATTTTTCAATACATGTAATTGACTCTATACACTATGTGTAAAAATATAAATATGTGTATATAATTAACTTCTTCTTAGTGGACATTATATGTTGTGTACTCTAATTACGTGGTGTAAAATCTCACATCAAGCATAAAAACCACAAGTTTATGCTAATAATTCAGAAAAAACACTAACTTCACCATTACTGGTATCCACCAATTTTTTTAGATATTACTCATCCAATGAAAAAAGATACAAAAGGTAAAGGTTAAAACATACCATACAAAATGGTAATAGGCATTACAATCCCACCAAAAATATTTTCTACAACTTAAAATACCTCAATATCATGGATATGAAAAATGAGAAGGCCATTGAAAGATCATAAACGAATCCCAACCCCATGTATCATGGATATTATATCCATATATCCATAGTATCCAAACAAGGGATGTTATTTTATTGTGTAGTACCTTATATATGAAATCTATTCTATGAATAGGATTCTCAACCAACATTTTATCAGGATCAGGATCAATACCCCGTTATAATCATAGGGAAGGGATATGAAATATATCACCTCAGTTGGGAAAAATGAAACACATTATGGAATATGTCAATATTAAAATAATTTATAACTAATAGCCAAGAATCCCTAGTCTTCCAACAATCTCAATGGGTCCCAAAAAACTCTGTGCCAATATACCCCTCTTACCCAACCGAAGATGTCTCATGTGAGGTGAAACTCTAATAATAACATGATCACATATTTCAAACTCCAAAATCTGATATTGATGGTCTAGATAACATTAATGATGTCTCTATTACATGATCAAATCCCTTTAGATCAACTTCACCCTCTCTATTGTCTCCTGTAAAACACTCAACACAATAAAAAATTGGTCTCTCAACTATTACCAACATAAAGGAGATATACATGGAATCCTATACAAATCTTCATAGGTATCCATCATGACCTAATCCTAATAACTATTATTATTGGACAATTTTACTAAAAGAAACTGCCTATCCACTAAACCACCACAATAATGCTCAAAATCTTAAGGAATATCCTCTGCCACCTAGATAACACTCCCCCTCATTCCAATAGTATACATATGTTAATCTACACTAAATATAATCTACGAATCCATAACCTTGTGAAATACTATCCAGAGCATGTAAGTCAACCCTGGGACCATGTCATAAAAAACTACATAAGGTCCCCCATGATGTTACAAAAACACTCATACATACAGGTCCCCAAGCTATTCTACTTCCGTCATCTATTAGATAGGTAGTATTTGTGATTATTTCATTATTTTATCAGTGACCAACAAAATAAAATCCTTACAACTAAGATTCTGTGAAAAATTATTTATTAAATCCACTAAGATAACTTCTTACATATATACCAAAATCAATAAGAGCTAAATCTACCCTGGAGGTCTCTGGTTTTCCTCCAAAATTTCTTGACAAGTGAGACACCATGAAAAATATATGCATTCGATCGTCTCATCACCTAAAAAAATAATGAAATATCAAATAATGATACAGCATGGTAGAAAATGGGTTCAAATACCAAAAGGAATGGTTTCCACTACCCAAAAAATACCAACTCCTAAAAAATGGAACTACCAACCTACTACGAGAGGACAATGGTCCCATGGGAGACCGAGACCACTCACCCAAGGACTCAGTACCATAAATTCAATCAATAAATCATTGGATCTCGGGGTCTATCACCTTCTAGATCTGAAATCACTAATCAAAATACTATTATTCTTTCATCGAATCCAATAACACATATCCCCCAGTATCATCCACTCAAAAGCTCATATTAGAAAATGAACACATTAGAGACCACTTTGGAACTGATTCCTTCTATTCAAGTGTTATTAATTTTATCTCAATGCATCATAAACAATGTCACCATTACAAGGTGTATAATAAATATAAAGATAAAATCTTTGAATATACCTTGGTTCTAATGTTTACCCTACCTTCAACTCATCATAATGTATCTTCCACTTTTCATTCCATTCAAAATTTACACCCTTATAAGTTAAAGATGCCATCAATGTTTCCAGCTTGGAGAAGTTAGGAAAAACCCATTTATAGTAACCAACCCAATAAAATAATCGAAAAATCCCAAACATATTTCTAGGATGATCCCATACATAACTAGATATAGATTTTTTGTATCTAATTTAATGCCCTCTTTGATATTACAAGAACTAGAAGCTTCACTTCCCAGATCCCAAACTCACATTTGTAAAGACTTACATACATATTATGTTTTTTCGTGGTATAAAGAATAATATATAAATGGTATATGTGATATATTTATAACATGGATTATGCCAAAATATCATCCATGAAAATAAAATCAAAAGATATCAAGAACTGATCAAATATTTGGTTCCTAAAATGCATAAACACCAAATGAGAATTATTGTTACAAAATGGAATAGACGTAAAATAAAATTTCCCATATCAACTTCCTAATGTTGTCTTATATATATCCTCTTATCAAAAACATTAATGGTGATACGTAGGATAATAGACTGTCTTAGAATACTAAATATCCCCTCTAAGATGATCCAAGTGATCATTAATCCTTGAAAAAATATAGTTGTTATTAATGGTCACTCTATTGAACATTAGATAATCAATATAATATCTGAGTATCCATATTAACTTCATATAAAATAGGATAAGAAAATCCCACAGTTACAAACTATGTTGAATAAATCATTTAGCCTCTATGTCCTATAGTTGGATCGTTTGTTCTAACAACTCAAAAGGTGACATATCGTAAGACAACATTTAAATGGGCATCATACCATGTTCCATATATATTGTAAACTAAACATCAATCTAGGGTGGTAAATAGGAAATATCATCCAAAAAGTCCACAGGGTATTCACACATAACTAATGTATGTCAACCACCCAAAAAAGGTTCAACTATATCAAGAAACATATCTTACAACTGAAATGACCTTAACCTATCATACTGAAAAATATCCCCTTCCCTTCCCAGTCTAGAGTCCCACTCACTCAAAAAATAATTACTGACCCCATCGGTTGATAATAACTGAACCTGACATTTAGAATAGTCTATCTGGGCCTTAACACTGATCATCCAATCTATTCTGATAATCAAGATGAATATGTCAATATTGAGCACTACGAATTGACACACCACCTTATAGTCAGCAATCACCACCTGAGACATAGGAAATCTAAAAACTTGTTTGGACCTATTACCCAAAGGAGTGGGAATGTCCAACAAGAAAAAATAAATTCTAAATGAAAACCAAAAACTCCCAAAAACATTGAAGATCTAAAATTATAAGTAAAACCTATATCAAACATATCATTCACCATAAAAGACCAGATAAACCTAGTACATATAACAATAGATTTCTCTAATTTATATTCCTTTGGTGTATACTCCTATGAATAATTAATTTTAAGAATAAGAAAAATAGCATCTCCCTTTGCACGGGTGTTAGACCCCCCAACCATAAATGAATCTTCACCGACCTTCAAACCCTTAGTGAATGTTGGTCCAGAATTAATGCACTGAGATATATTTTCACTAAAACTATGTGGATGACTTGATCATTTATAAATACAAAATTTTCTAGGATCCTATGTATAGTTAGGCATTGTATGATAGTTTCTCCCACACTGGTAGTAGAAAACCTACTAGTTCCCTATCAAATTCCTTGAAAATGGTCTTTAAGAAAGCTAACCACTATTAATCGTACTTTTTTTCCATAACCTACACCCTTACTTACCATTTAACCAACTGATGTTCCACTATATCCTATCATCCTAGATATTCTAGCACAAGCCATATCTACCTTTTCATATAGCTTCAAAATGTTTATAAAGCACATAAGTGTCAACATAAACTGATTATCAGGTCAAAATCCTATGTAAAACCATTGATTCATCATGAAGGTAATAAAATAAAATATATGATGTTAAATTCTAACACTCAGAAAAATCGGTAGAATACTCTAATGATTATTCTCCAACTTTTGTAAGGTCAAAAAATCCTAGTACATTGTCGCATGTAATTTCATGAGATAAAACGTCTAGTAAAATACATTCTTCATTGAATATCATGTACAATCCATGTACATTATAACATGAACAATAGAGACACAAAATATATTTCCCAATCCCTAGAGAATATTTTTTTTAAAAGGACCTTAGAGTCTTTATGAGTTATCATGAAGTTAAAGATCCTTTCTTTCTGATCAAGACACTCCTCAGATTATTGGTTCCATTTTCACCATAAAATATAGGTGGATGCTGATTAGTGACTTAAGAGTCATGATCCACCACATATCTTGGGTTCCTGACACCCAATTTATATAGTGTCTCAATAGTACATATAATATCTTTATCCAAAGTAGGGTAAACATGGGGATTTTATTACTTAATATATCTCACAACTTCCTCTCTCATATTTGGAAGATCACTTCTAGGATGAATTTTCCAAGGAAACACAAAAACTCTCCAGCCATGAATAATTTCCAAAATCCCAAGACCAACATCTGGTATTGATCACAAGTCATTAATATATTAATAATTTAAGTCAATCATATTTGACCTTTGGTGATTCTCATTTCCTTCACATAGTCAAATGACTGAAAAATGGGAAATACCTTAATCCAAAGTGATTCATCCTATGAAAAAACATCAAAAAAATTGACAATGGAATGAAGAAGGATTTACGCCCACATGGGTTGCGCAAGTTTCTTCATGGTCGCGCATGTATACTTGCAAGACTCATAGGGTTCGTGCAGGTAGCTTGCTCGCCTTCTTTGATTTTTGCCCAGTGTCTTCAGCAGCCTATAAATACCCCTTGTGGGCCCTTGATTTGAGAACGAAAAAATTCCAAAACATAGATTCGAGCTCCTGGCTCCCTAGTCTCTTCTGGATGTCTTCCGAACACTTCTAAGGTAATTTCATACCTAGAATAGAATCTCTAAACAGGTCAAACAAGGCCTAAGTGTTGAAATTCATCAACACTTGCATGCCTAAGTGGCCATCCCTTAAGGGAAATGGCCACACTTGCACACCGCCTTATCCCTTCGATAAAACATGCATGCCACTATTTTGGAATCCTTTAAGTATAATACTATGGGCTTCAGCCAAGTCTCACCCAACTATTACCCTAAGGGTTGACCGTCGCGCAAGTACCCTTGTGTCGCACAAGTATACATGCACGACCAGGACTTGCGCGCCCACGCAGGACATTTGCGCCTCTCTATTTTTGGGTCCCCCTCCTGCCTATTCACATACATTCATCAAATCCACCTCTCCTCTTCAAAATTTAGCCTTCAGAACCCTCTTCAAAGCCATTTATGGCATAGTTCCTTTGTGGGATTCCATTTCTGAAAGGAATTACGTGGAACATTTTTCAAAACCTAGTGATTTTCATATCTTTATGTCACTATGGTTAGATATTTCATTCATTCAACTTCATCCTTTCACGATGAGAGGATCTTTAATATGGGCCTCCTTCTCAGGAGTAAGTCCCAATCTCAAAATCCCAAATTTGGGCATCCTCCTTAGGAGTAAGCCCCATGTCCCCTAACCTGGGCCTCCTTTTCAGGAGTAAGCCCTAGTCATCAAGTTCCATTAATTTTGGGCATCCTCTTCACGAGTAAGCCCCAACCATAATTCTTTTAATATGGGCATCCTCCTTAAGAGTAAGCCCCATGTTCCTGAAATACAAATTCCCTTAACCAGTGCTTCTTTTTTAGGAGTAAGCCCCAGTCAAAATTCTCTTTAACCTGGGCCTGTTCTTTAAGAGTAAGCCCCAATCATAATTTCTCTTAACCAGTCGTAATTTACTTATGATTTGGGCTTCCTTCATAGGAGTAAAACCCAATCATAAGTCCTCACTAATTTGGGCATCCTTCTCAAGATTAAGTCCTATGTTAAGTATCCAAATTTCTATAAAGCACATATACCTTTATGGACCATGTTCCTGGGTTTCTTCCCTAAAGTAAATCCTAAAAATCATCTATCTGGGAATTTATACATACATAATCCCCACATCATTTCTTATAATTGCATCTTTTATGGAAAAATTGACTGGTTTTACCAATACCTCTTTTTTCTCACACCGATCATGACTCACGTGAGCTTAGAGTGTAAAAGTAATTATGACATCATTCTTTGAGCCATCAGTCATGCATAAAACTCAAATTTCGTTACTAGAACTATGTGGGTTCTGATTCCTTTTCTAAAACAAAGGTTACGTAGGTAGCACATCTGCAGGTACGATCCCAATTCTAAAATAATCTATGTCCTTCTGAATGACAATAAAATTCAAGTGCCCCGCTAAGTGGCATTAAAACCAGTATGGTTATCATAATGATGAAGATATTTCTATATAATGTGTTGATGAATACCATTGAATAAGAATCTCTAACGAATACAGATAATTCTCTATCGATGAAGAACCTCGAATACATATTAAAGATTCTATAAATCTGATACATATTAATCATTGATTTTCAGATATAAAGGAAAGCGCATTTTCATACTTGGTAATTTAATATGTATTCACAAACATAACTTAAATCTATAAAGATAGTCCCGGAGTAGACATTAATTGTCCTCAAAACGTTGTGATGAGTCTGACCTCCAATCCTCCTGATAAATGAAAATTCTTAAGCCTCATCGCTCACAAGTAATGAGCACCTACCTTTGGAAAGTAGGTCCAAATGGATATGGAATCATTGAATGTTTCCAGTTCTACAAACAAACCCGTTAGAAACCACTTGGAATGTTTGATCCTTAAACCAATGAGGTCATTTCCATTTCCAGAGGAACCAAAATATGGTGAACCTGACGTGAATCCTTAACCATGTTAAAATGATATTTTTCTTATTTTGTTAGGCCCCTATTTAAACTCAATGAGAGGGCCAACAGAGAAATCAATAACATATGTGCTCATCCAAAATATTTAGCAGCCGAAATTATCTTGATTATGTTTTTATATCAAAAAATCACTCATTTACAATATCTTTTGTGTTACAGAAATTGATTCTCTTATGTTCACACCTGTGAATACCTCTGCTGTGAATACCTCTGCTGCTACTCCTGTTGGATCATCGTTCTCTCTGAGGATGACATCACATACTTAGCGTCTTCAAAGCTGGGTATCAAATTCTCTAGTTAAGGAACACCATAAAAATGTACTATTCTGACTCTGGAGGCTGCTCGACAAGCCCTCTAAGTCAATAATTCACCATTGTCGTCTGGAAAGCGACGACCAGCGATCAAGAAGCATGTGTTTCCAACCACCATTTCCAACCATTTCGGGTCGTTATCCCCAGAACACAATCATAAGTCCCACCCATATTCTGGGGAGGTGAATGGGCAGGTCCCTCAGGCCTTAATTCAAAGAGATAGGAGTCCTTCCCAAGGGCTCCCATAAACAATCGCCGCCAGACTCGTGCGGCAGTGCACCCTCAACAAGATGAGGGTATCTCCTTCTGGGGTTTATCTCAGGACCCTCAGACCCGAGCACACAAGAAAAACTGCTAGAGGGGAAATACAATCAACAGTGAGCAGGTTCTTTTCTCTACCATTTCCGGAGAAGTCCACCAACCTAACATGGTGGAAAAAAAGGAGCGGGCACACACACCCATCTGTTTTAATTCGTCTGTCTAGAAAACTCATCTGGAAGTAACAAGAAATTCCCATAAGGCCTTTCCAGTGGAGTAATATAGATAGGAACATACACCTGTTTATAAATTATCAGCAAGTCAGCAGGCTTTTCTAACTACATATGATGAAGCTCGCCAACCCAATGTGTTAACAACTGGTAAACAAGCATATACACTTGCTTACACTCATCAATCCTTCCAGTAGCCCCATCTATCAGTATTGAAGGAAGATCATCAAACACGTTCGGCAGAGTGAAATCAGCAGGCACATACACCTACCAGTATTGATCAAGCCTACCAACAGTCTCGTTTGGTAGCATTCGGAGAAGTCAGGCGGAAAGCATCGGCGACAAACAGGAGGTAGACTCAACTCTCTGCCCCCACACTTGAGTACTGTCAGAATTCACTGACAATAAAAGAAGGACAGGAGCAGGAACATACACCTACTCCAATCACGGAATGGACGTATATTCCCATTCCGGCAGATGAAGTCACCAAGAATATTATGTCAATGGTGAAAGAGTAGAAGCAAATACCTGCTCATATTTTGGATTCCTGTCTGGATATTATAACAGCTTCTGCAGCATTACAGGTAATGAAATGAAAATATATCCCAACCAGTGGAGTGACACATCAATAGTTCACTCCGGAATAGACACACCTCTATTCCAGTTCAAGAGGGTTTTGGGGTATACTCCCCCTATGTCATACGGACAACCAAGTCAGGCACATACACCTGATTTGAGTGGATATAATCAGCCTAACATGATCCTTTTTCCTAAGAAGTCACATACACCTGCCCATAATGACCACTTTCATCAACAAGTGGTTCTCAAAGTGAGTGAGAAGACGTCTATGTAAAAGACCCATCCAGTACAATCAAGAAATCAAGAGAAAATCTGTAATAAATCCTTTCTTGATGGTAGAGTTCTTGATGCACTCAGACAATTATCTGTTGCATCTCAAGATTATACTCCCTCAGTTCCCAATAGATGGAACATTAATTATGAAGGTCTTCATCAGACACTTCCTCATGAAGGCTTACATCATGAAAATTCATTCGATCTCGAAGTTTCATCTTCAGAGGAGAGCCATAAGAACCCTCGGTGTGTCCAAATGATCAAGGAGAAAAATGTTTCATCTTTTGTTGTAACCCAGCATGGCGGTCCTCCCCATGATGACGAATTTAGTTGTGAAAGTCCTCTCCATAGTAGTAATTCACATTGCCTGAAAAATGTTCCAATTGATAATGTAGTGAGGAGAAAGCCCTGTTATCATGAGGCACATGAAAATATGAAGCTATTCATGTCTGATGCTTTACCACTAGCATGTGAAATACTTTCTCAATCGGAAGATAATGCTGGGTGTAGGTCATTCTCTGAATCGCCCATGAGTCGTTCATCTTCTAGTTTGATCAGTGAATACTCTACCAATCTTGTTTAATCTGATGAAGCATCAAGGATGAACCAAATTTGTTCTAATCAAGTAGAAGAATCATTATTGAATGATAAATATTAATTATTTAATATGAGAAAACAACTAGAGAAAGGTTAATTGCCAGTTATGTTTTGGCCTTTGGGTGACTTTCAGTTAGACATTCCAGAGATGTTGATAGAATATAGAATTCATGATATTCGTCTCAACATATGGGAAAGTCTTTGTCAGTGGAAAAAGAAAATATTATCTTATGATGAATATGAAAATCATGTCAAGATAATAGAAGGGTTACAATGCCAAATTGACTTGGCATCTCTGTCATTTAGTTGATATCTGAAGGCTTAAAATCAGTAGAGCGCCCTTCAGCATTCATGCCTTGGCACTATAAGAAGATTGCACCAGTTAATTGACAATGCCCCATCTGGTATTCATATTAGGGGATGGGGTGTCCATGGAGCACTACATTTCACTATACTCTCGAGTCAGCAAAACCCGCTGAAAATGGTTTCATGCAATGTTATTGCCCATGGCCGGCCACAACCAATCGGCTTTGTTTGTAACCAATGGCTCGCTCAAGAACATGCCTCAACTAGTTCCTCTCAAAATAAATCATATAGAGAACAAGTTGTTTAATTACTCCTACATCAAGGAAATGATAATATTGAACAGGCTTCTCGTTTGAAGTGTGCACATCATCAAGTGATAGAAGTGTCAAAAATCATCCAACGGTCTTTTGAGCTGGTTGATAAGAGTGGATGTAGGTTGATGCATATATCCAATTTCCAGACGAAATTCTGCAAGATCAGGAGAGTTTTCAATAAATTCTTAGATGTAGCAGCTCAAGAACAAACCCAGCTTGCCAGACTGGGTACTCTTTTAACCAAAACGTCAGAATCACTAAATAGGCTTCGAGGAGTTTAGCAGAAACAGCAGGAACCACCCCAATCCATAGTACTGGGGACTTTTTCAAATCCTCAATCTCTCCCTCAGAGAAATTCAGTCTTCTTTTGATTAGAAAAGAAGCCACATGAGGGACGAAGAGCCGAATTATCAAGATATTCCCTCCACATTACGGTTCATCAAGAAGCTCCTGAGGGATCGAATCAACAAAAGGCAATGTCTCATCAAGTACATGGAAGAAGACAATATCACAGAAATGATGATAGAAGGGATGCAATGCATTATGCATAAATCAATGCCATCAATGTCATTGTTTCTGATCCCCCAGATGAGGCTCCCTCAGAGGGATCACATGAGGAAGCTCTAGCTCAAGAGGTTGAATTCACAGACACAAATGAAGAAGGTGTGCATACACGAAATCAAAGGATTACCCATAATCTAGGTAATCCTTCAAGTAACCCACTTCAACCTCTATAAAAGGTGTCTTATAAGGGGAAAGGAATGAATCAGGTTACATATCCTTCCTCTGTAGAAGGCCAATTTCTCTCATTAGAGCAGATATTTTCAAAAGAGGAGTAGGAAATGAAGGAATTAAGGAGGTTGAATGCAAAACTACTTCAAGGTAGTCTTCCTCCTAAGCATGATGGAGTCAGTCAGCACAGGGAATTTTTTGCGGCTACTAATTTGGATCAAAAGTATACTCCTTTATCAGTACACCCTCACAGGTCTAATCCTATTGTTCAGGTGCAACAACAACCATTGGTGTTATCCCCAATTGTAGTACCATCCACCACATATGTCCATGCTCCAGTTATTTCACCTGCTCAGGTCCAAGATCAACCGGTGGTTTCTCAAAAGTCAATGACTAATATTGAGTCTTTAACAGCTTGGTTGGAAGCTATGGAGGGAAAACAGGATCAAATTAATCTAGAAAAGATACCTAACCCTAAATGGGTTGATGCAATTCCTCCCCCATAAAATTTTTCATGTACCACATTCCCAATATTTAATGGTTGAGAAGACCCAGAGCAATACTTAAAACATTTTGTTTCTCATTGTGATTCTATGAAGGGACCCCTCAGCAACAGGAAGCAGTTAAGCTCAAGTGTTTTGTACAGTCATTGTAAGGACCTACATATGTTTGGTATACAAGCTCGCAATCTCGGTCAATTACGGGGTGGGAGGATCTCCGTCAATGATTCCATCTTCAATTTATATCCACTTTGCCAAAGAAAACATTTTTTGATATTATAAATTGTATGAAAAGGGAGATTGAAAGGGTTTCAGATATCATTTCTCACTGGAGGGATTAACATATTCCCTGATCTTAGAACTCCCTCAAGAAGAATGGTTGCCAATTTGTGTGGAAAATTTGCGTGATGATTTGCGCACACTATTGATCCCTATGAAATACACAAGAGGGTTTCGAGAACTTACTTCAATCGCTCAACAGATTGACGACTCTCTTATAAAGACTAAGAATAAAGCTTGTGTAATTCCATCAGCTCCAGGAAGGAGAATGGGTAGTGAAGAGACTGATAAAGTTATTCTTAAACAAGCACATGTACCTGCTTCTACTTCAAGGCCTTCATCTTCTCGAAGGGATCCACCTCTTGAGCATCAACAACCGATTCAGTTTCATCAAGAAGATCAAAGAGATCAATGAAAAAAACAATTTGAGGATTTAAAGAGAAAATATTTCTCTTTACGAAATGAAAAATTTCATGGTTACTTCATTTCGGCTCTAGAAAATAATTTGGTTCAATTATCAAGGCCCAAAAGGCCGAACAAGGAAGGATATGAAGACCGTCCCAATTATTTCCCATTTCATAATATGTTGGGGAATCCCATTCAAGAGTGTTTTATCTTTAGAGACCTCCTGAAAAAGATGGTGGACTCAGGACAAGTCAAACTGAACGGTTCTTCAGCTCAGGTAGAATGTGTTACTACTACAAATCCAGAGGAAGAGGTCGAGTGGCAAAAAGTCAAAAAAAATGCGTAGAAATATGATGATTGGATGGTCAGAAAAATGATCAACCGAACTCATGCAATTTTGCGAACACAATTGAAGAAACCAGTTTTGTCTTCTGCTATGAATGCCATAGAAAAAAACTCTTCATCAGAGAAAAAATCCTCAAAGAAACGGCATAATTCAAAGAAAGATGAACAATCAGAAGAATATGAGATCGTGTCAAAGACCAAGTTGTCTTTGACTCTGGAATATTTTATTTCATCTAATTCAATGCCTAAATGGGCACCACCCCACCAAACTTCATAGCCTAAATTGGATAATCAGGCAGAGTCTTCATCGGATGAAGAGTTTATCTTTGGTTTTGTTAATATGATTCATTTAACAGTTCCTTATGCCAGTCGCAGTTTTGATTTTGATGATCCAGAATTCCCTGTATCAAACAAGGGAATTACAGGGAGTTCCAGAGTTCTGGGATATAGAGGAAGATGTGGATATCCCAGAAGCCACTGTTCTAATTCTACCCCTCCCAGAACTGTGTATTCAGTAGAAACTCATGGTAGATCCCTTCAACGGGCTCAACAAGAATAGGAAAATTATTCCACCAATAGCAGACTCATTCCTGGCACAGTTATTCTGGAGGATCGGTTATAGATTCCACCTTCTTCCTCTCAGCAAGTAAATAAACCTATTCGGTATAATGTTCCAAAGAAAGGAGTATTTCCAACTCCTACCCCGATACAAGATGCATCTACTTCCAAATAATCAACTTCTAAGGTACCTGTGAAACCACATGTTACTATAGGGAAACACAGACCTTTGGATCAAAAGTATGATTTATTGAAACACATGGTCCATTTACCAACCATGTTATCAATTTTGGATGCCTTAAATTTATCAAATGATCTTCTGGAGGCACTCATCGAGGCTTTGTCAAGTCCTCACAAATTTAAAACTGAAAATACTGCAGCTGAAGTCTACCATGTAAAGAATATTCCTGCAGAATTCCATGAAGTAATATCATTCACATATGAGGATGATGATGTTATTGTGCATGGACATATTAGACCATTTTATTTATCTGGCAAGGTCAATGATGTAGACGTCCGAAGAGCTTTCATTGATAATAGTTCAAGAGTCAACCTCATCCCCATTCGTACGCTTCGTCGATTGGGCCCCACAAAATCTGATTTATCTCTTTCTACTTTGATTTTACAAGGATATGATAAAAATGAACAAGAACCAATGGCCAAGATTAGACTTAGAACTCAGTTTGGAGATCTTGTATCCAATTCAGATTTCAGGGTTTTTGATCATGACACATCCTTCAACATCTTTCTTGGAAGACCCTGGCAACATCAACATGTGGCTATCCCTTCATCATACCATAAATGTCTCAAATATATTTTTGATGGTCAAATTGGGACACTATATGGTGATAAAGACCCATTCAAAACATATGAATCTCAATACATTGAGTCATAATTCTATCACATGAAGGGTAAGGAGAAATCCACAGCAAGGGAGGTTACCAAGATTAATGCTCCATTTGGTTTGAAAAAGAAACCTGTAAATCCATTTACACATGTGAGTGCAGATTATGTGTTTCCCATCAGTCAAATTGACAAGATAGACCCAAATCGAAATACTCTTATGGATACCTCCATAATGTCAATTACGGAAATTAAGGCAGACATCATGGGAGAAATTGGGGATTCACCAAGCAATGATGAAATCTCAAATGGGGATGTCTTTATTTCATCTGCTGAAATACAGTAAGTCTATAAATCTCCATCCATGATAGATGAAGTTATAGCAATGTTAGAGGTAGAAACAAAATAAATAACACATGTTGAAGAAGAAGATAAAGATCTCAGGGATACTCCCCCAGCATTTGAAGAGGGTATCTCTACCACTATGGATGAACTCAGAGAAATAAATCTAGGTACAAAAAAAGATCCACGCCCACTTTAATTAGTGTGACCATGACTCTGGAAGAAAAATAAATATATGTTTCATTTTTAAAGAAAAAACGAGATATATTTGGTTGGAACTATACAGAGATGCCATGGCTTGATACTGATGTTTCCACTTATCATTTGGGTTTGCCAGATGAACATCGAGGATTTAATCAAGACGCTAGAAGAACACACCCAACCTATGATTCCAAAATTGAAGCTGAAGTGGATAAGGTTATCAAGGATAACTTCTTCAGAGAAGTTAAATATCCCAAGTGGTTGGATAATATTTTCCCTGTGAAAAAGATGAATGGAAAAATTAGAGTTTGCATTGATTTCAGAGATCTTAATCGGCATTGTCCTAGGGATGAATTTCCAGTTCCGATTATAGAACTCTTGATTGATGAAACTATTGGATATGAAGCACTTTCTTTCATTGATGGATATTCTGGATATAATAAAATCTGAATGGCTCCAGAAGTTGAAGAATCTACAGCTTTTAGATCCCCTCATGGTGTGCTTTGCTATCAGGTATTTCCCTCTGGCCTAAAGAATGAAGGCGCAACATATCTGTGTGCCATGCATCGTATCTTCAAACCCTTTTTAAGGATGTTTGATGAATGTTATGTGGAAAATTTGGTGGATAAATCCATGCAACTTTATAATCACTTGGCTGATTCGGAAGTCATAATCCACAAACATTGGAAAAATAATTTGAAGATGAACCCCTTAAAATGTGATTTTGGGGTAACCTCAGGAAAATTTCTCAGCTTTGCTCTGTGCCATCGTGGTATCGAAGTCGATCCTTAGAAGACAAAGTCAATCCTTGGTATGTCACCTCCTCATAATTTGAATGAATTGAGAGGAATTCAAGGACACTTAGCCTATATTCGGCATTTTTCATCGCCAATTTGGGATGCAAAAGTTTACCCTTCACTAAATTGATGAAGAGGGGAGTCACTTACCCGTGGACCAAAGATTTCCAAGAGTAATTTAATATTGTCAATAAATATCTCTTGATTCCACCTATATTAATGCCACCTATTGAAGGAAAACCACTTATTATTTATGTGACAACTTTAGTGCGATCATTGGGTGCCTTCCTTTCCCATAAGAATGATACTGGGAATGAAAACAGCCTCTACTATCTCAGTCGGACTATGCTTGAAGTAGAAACCCGAAATTCAAATATCGAGAAGTGCTGTCTGGCATTAATCTTTGCTGCTCAGAAGTTGAGACACTGCGTGAAACATCATGCGGTCCAATTGGTATCTCGCAATAACCCGCTCAAATTCATCCATAGTCGTCAAATGCTTAAAAGATGTCTGGAAAGGTGGGAAGTTATTTTGCAGCAAGTTGATATTCAGTATGCATCTCAAAAGGAAATAAAGGGCCATGATATGGGTTATTTCATTGCTGAAAATCCTTTATTAGAAGATACATCTTCAGATATTGAACTTCTTGATGAGGAAGTCTTCTCTATTCATGATATTCTTCAATCATTGGAAATGTACTTTGATGGAGCTTCCAGAATTCCAACGGGGAAGAAAATGTATGACCCTAAATTCAACAAAGTTGGGTTAGGAATTGTGATCATTTCTCTATAAAAGGTAGTGCTACCCTATTCCTTCTCATTATGGGGAGGCGGTACAAATAATGAAGAAGAATACCAAGCTCTTATCATAGGATTAGAATTGGAACCTCAAGCACATGTGAATCACTTAAAAGAGAAAGGCGATTCAGACATGGTAATCAAACAAGTCAATGGAGATTATGCCATCAAAAAAGAAGAACTAGTCCCTTTGTTTGATTACGTCAGAGAGTTAATGGCGGGATATTCTTTTGAACCAACATTTTCTTATGTCCCACGATCACAAAATGCTCAAGCTGATGCATTGGCTAATATAGCCACAGCACTGGCAGATCAAAATCGGGACGTGACAAGCATCAGAATTTCCCACCATCGTACAATTTCACCATATATTCAAATCATAACAAAGGAAATCAATGAAATTAGTCCCATTACTGAACCATATGGTCATACTACAGGATGGATGACACCTATCAGAGGATACCTTCAAAATGGAACACTTCCACCTGATAGAGCCAGGAAAGAACAAAACCAGCGACGTGTGGTCAATTTTAATCTTTATAAAAGCCCAGATCACCTAGAGAAAATTACCTACAAAAGAGGTTTTGATGAATTCTCTCCAGATGCATTGATGGTGAAGAGACAATAGCTATCATGAAAGAAGTACATGCAGGAGTTTGTAGTGCCCCTCAGACTGGACATAGAATATCTGATCAAATTCGAAGGCTTGGATAATTTTGGCCTTCAATGATACAAGATTGTCTTGATTTCACAAAGAAGTTTCATTCATTCCATTTACATGCCAACTTCATCCATCAACCCCTATATTTTCTTCATACAGCTAAATACTCATGGCCATTTTCCACATGGGGAATGGATGTAGTATGACCTTATCCTTCAACTACATCCAAGAAATTTAAGTACATTCTTACTGCTACTGGATTATTTTCCAAATTGGTAGAGGAAATTCATCTCAAGGAAGTCAGTTCTAAAAGCATTGTTAGCTTCATCAAATCTAACATCATTACAAGATTTGGTGTCCCTCAGACCATATTGACGGACAATGGCACCAACATCTACTCATCCGAGGTATGGATGTTGTATCAAGAATACAACATCAAATCCAACCATTCCTCTCGGTATCATGTAGTGACTAATGGCCGAATACAAGCCTTCAACAAGACTATTTCAAACATACTACAAAATATGGTGGATAAAGATAAGAAATCAAGGCCTGATAAACTCTTTCATGCTTTATGGGCTTATCGGACCACCACCCGCCCTACAACGCAGTCAACTCTATATTCATTGGTATATTGAACAGAAGTAGTCTTTCCCATTTAAGTTGAATTACCCTCACTCAGGGTAGCCATTTGTGATCAGTCATCTACGGATGAACAATCACAAATGTGATTGGATGAATTGGAATGATTTGATGAGAAAATATTGTGCACCTTTCACCACTTGGAAGTCTATCAGAATCTAATAACACGAGATTTAAACATAAAAGTTTGTCTTCATTAATTCATTTAGGGAGAATTGGTATTGGTTCTCAGAACTCCAATGATACTAGGAAAGAAACCTCCCAAGCTTGAGCCAAAGTGGGAAGGACCTTAATCAATACATAAGGTATACTCCAATAAAGCTTATTCTTTTATCTCAATGGATGGAGAACACACCACGACTCCAACCAATGCCAGATTTCTAAAGAAGTATTTTGTATAATACAAATACATGTCATGTTCCATGCATATGACCTAAAACTATTTTCACTTACGTCCAACACTACGTTAAAGTGTGTCGTCCTATCTACATGACTCTAAATTGTACAGAAGTCCCTTTCGTCTAGTAAGACGTTAAACTACAGAATCGATGGTCCATGCATATGACCTTAAACTATTTGCACTTACGTCCAACACGATGTTAATGTGTGTCATCCTAGCTACATGACGCTAAACTTTACAAAATTCCCTTATGTCCAGCAAGACGTTAAACTGCAGAATCGATGGTCCATGAATATGGCCTTAAACTATTTGCACTTATGTCCAACATGATGTTAAAGTTTTCCTCCCAAGCTACATGATGCTAAACTGTATAGAAGTCCATTACGTCCAGTATGACGTTAAACTACATAATTTTCGGTCCATGTGTATGACCTTAAACTATTCGCACCATCGTCCAACATGACGTTAAACAGTGCCATCGTCCAACATGACGTTAAACTATAAAAAAGTCCCTAATACGTCCATCATGACATTAAATTGTTTCTTCTTTTGTCCTTAATGCATGACAATAAATTGAACAGTCCCCCTTTCATCCAAAATGATGTTAAACTGTATTGTCCCCATCGTCATAGCTACAAGACGCTAAACTGTACAACACCCTTATTGTCCAACATGACATAAAATTGTGTTCACGTCCTACATGATGTTAAGTTGTGTCACTATATTTGTCATAAATGAAGTTAAACTATACTGCTCATTAATCCAGATGATGTAAAACTGAACAAAGTCCCTTGTTACTTTTTACATGATGTTTAACTGTATTTTGTCCCTACTACATGACACTAAACTGTGCAGCACCAATTGTCCTTACCGCAAGACTTTAAACTACATAGTCCCTTCATATATCCTACATGACATTAAACTGTTCATCGCTAAGGTTGTTTATACCTCTATTTTCTCATACTGAGTATGACTCACGCGATCATAGATTAAACTTCATCCATAACATCCTCTCTGGGCCGCTAACCATGTGTAAGTCCCAAAACCATTTTTTAGGTCGTTGTCTTCAAGAACAACTTGATCACAAATTGATTCTTTAATTGAACTATGTGGACTTTGATCCTTGACTTCTAGGATGGGTACGTAGACAACCTCTTGAGGTTCAAGACCAAAACCAATCTCTTCACATTGGTTCACCTCTATCTCATATGATGTTGATATGAGAAGCATCCCCAGAACCAATACTTTTTTACATTGGTTCACCATCGTCCTTGCTATATGACGTTAAACTGTTCGCACTTTTGTCCTGTACAACAATAAACTACAACATTCTTTGACACCCTCACCTGATAGGGAATCATTATTTACATTGATCTCTAATCATGTTATATTATAAAGATTATGTTCATACATGGAAATGCTCGATCGTTTTATCATGGGTCAATCCATCAATGCACTAAAGTCCCCCTTTCACCCTTCACTTGTACGAACCAAATCTGTACAAAAGGTATTTAAAGAACTATGTGCGGCTTGATTCTTATGCTTATGGGATATGTAGGAATGTTTGCGCATCCCTCGAATCCAGGCCCTAGTCATTGGGCCTAACCCCAAATTCCACTTTCAGTCCCCTAGTTGAAAAGTCCCTGTGAAAGCACACACAATGTAATCATTATTATGGTCCATGCTCTATGACCTGAAACTAAGATTTCCTATAATCTCGTCCTACATGACATTAAGTTTTATTTCAAGAACTACATATTGATTGATTCCTATCCTTATGGGATACATATTGAAGTCCAACATTTCAATTCAGGACCCATCCACAACATGATTATGGTTAGCATTGGTCTATGTATCTCTACATGCATTGAATAAATGACCATTTTTATGTGTTGTACTCCTAAACATAAATACTTCGAGATCTCCATAACCCTTTTCTTGACTTCTGGTCACAAAATGGTTGATACTTGATAGTTCTTTTTCCTAACTTTGCAGCACATGCCCTTAGGCAGCCTTGCATAAACAGTCTACATAACAGACTTGTCAGCCAAAAGATACTATTATTTGAATATACAACCGAAGCCCTTAGGTGTCCCTATATAATTCAAGCCCCTAATATGTTTGTTATATAGTGGTAACTTCATTATTGGGAAGAAAACATCTTTTTCCCTTATTTGTCTTAACTACAATATGTAGGGATCCGCAAAAAACAGTCATCCTTAACATATTTGTCCCATGTTCTTTTTCATGATATGAAAGTATTTAAGTCTATGGTTTATATCTCCCTTCCCTACATTTGGGTTAGACCTTTGTAGGAGTGAAATTCATCCAGTTCTTAGACAATATTGTTTGGAAATATCTTCTCTCTATTCATGTACCTCTCTCCCAACAAAAAAACTCTATGATTTGGAAAATTTGAATCCCCATAAAATTCCACTAGCTTTTAGCAGTAGAAAAGTAAATTTTTGAGAGTTCTTTTGCCTGACTATGCAGCACGTGCCCTTAGGCGGCCTTGCAGAAGTAGTCTACATAATAGACATGTCATCCAAAAGATGATATTATTTGACTATGCAACCAATGCACATAGGTGGCCCTACATAATTAAACCGCCTTACGGGTTTGTAAAAATAGTTGTACCTTCATTCTTGGGAACTATTGCTTCTAATTCCTTTAAGCCCTTTTTTTCATATCATTCCTTAGATTCAAAATTTCTAAAGTCATCATATACATATTTTCCCTCATACTTGAACATGGTAATATTTTTTCAGATAAATTATCAAGGAATTGAGTCAGTGTTAATCCATTTAGTCAAAGCTATTTTGACCTTAAACATTAGTATTTTTATGTCCGATGTGTATGACTTTAAACTACCCACAAAAGACAAAGGAACTCTGAATATAATTCATGTCCCGATTCACTAAACATACATTTTGTATTATTTAGTTAATATTGAACAATTAAAAGATTCAATGTTTGTAGGGTTATTTATAATAATCCTAGAAAAAATCATGCTATGGTTACTAGGCCCATTGCCTTAGGTAAAAATTTAAAGCATGTAGAAAAATAAGGCATGCACAAATGATTGAAGATGAAAGTGTTTTTGATTGATGAACAAGAGTTAGATGGACATCCATAGATCAGATTCTATTCTATTTTTCAGGAATTACAAAAGGTTATCAACATAAATCATCATTTGATTTACAGAATCCCGAGCCTCATCAGCAACCACTTGAAGCTCATGCACTCAACCAACTTCACTCTTTTCAGCTTGATGGAGTGCTTTCTTGGATTCAGCAATGGATTTCATACCATTTGTTTGAACTCCATCTAGTGAATTGTTTAGTTTTTCAAGTTCCCCAGTAACAACATCTAAATGTTGCTAAAGGTACATCTGCTGGACAACCTTCTCATTCATCTTATGCTTCAGATCCTTCAACTTGGCATCATGATCAGCCTCAGCTCGGGATACCGCAGTTCCATGGTTTTCTTCTTTTTTCTCATAGTTACATCCTCTTTTCTCTCAAATCAATATCTGAGAGGGGACTTTTGTTGATGCTCTTTTCCGTCACAGAGTCTAATGACTGAAAAAGGGAAATACCGTAATCCAAAGTGATTCATCCTTTGAAGAAACATTAAAAAATAGACAAAGTCATGAAGACGGATTTCCTCCCACACAAGTTTTATCATGGTCATGCAAGTATTCTTGTATGCCACATAGTGGTCGCACAGGTGACTTGCACGCCCTCTTTGATTTTCGGCCAGGGTCTTCAGCAACCTATAAATACCCCTTGTGGGCCCCCTATTTGAGAACGAAAAAACTTCAAATACTCAGATTCATGCTCCCATCGCCCTAATCTCTTCTAGAAGTCTTCTGAACATTTATAAGGTAACTTCTTACCTAGAATGGAAGCTCTAAATAGGGGAAACAAGTCATAAGTGTTGAAATTCATAAAAACATGTGTGCCTAATTGGCCAGCATTTAAGGGAACGCCCACACTTGCGCGCTGCCTTATCCCTTCAATAAAACTTATGCACCACTCTTTTGGAAGCCTTTAGGGATAATAAAAATTGCTTGAGCCTAGTCTTGACTAAGTATTACCCTAAGGGTTGACCATCACGCAAGTACCCATGTGTCATGCAAGTATACTTGGGCGACCTAGACTTGCGCACCCATGCAGGACTGGTGCGCCTCTCTCTTTTTGCGTCCCCCTCATACCTATTCACTTGATTTTTTCAAATACACATACCCTATTAAAAATTTAGCCTTTAGAACCCTCTTCAAATCCATTTATGGCTTGGTTTCTTTATTGTCTTCCATATCTGAAAGGTATTCTATGGAACATTTTTCAAAACCTAGTGATTTACATATCTTTATTTCACTATGGTAAGATATTTAATTCATTCAACCTCATAATTTAAAGATGAGAGTATATTTAATATGGGCCTCCTTCTCAGGAGTAAGTCCAAATTTCAAAATCCCAAACTTGGGTATCCTCTTTAAGAGTAAGCCCCAAGTCCCCTAACCTAGGCCTCCTTTTCAGGAGTAAGCTCCAGTCTTCAAGTTCACTTAATTTTGGGCATCCTCCTCAGGAGTAAGCCCCATCCATAATTCTTTTAATATGGGTATCATCCTTAAGAGTAAGCCCCAAGTTCTCAAAATCCTAATTCCCTTAACCTTGGCTTCTTTTTTAGGAGTAATCCCAAATCATAATTCCCTTTAACCTGGGCCTCTTATTTAAGAGTATGCTCCAGTCATAATTTGTCTTATCCAGTCTTAATTTACTTTTGATTTGGGCTTCATTCTTAGGAGTAAAACCCAATAATAATTCCTCTCTAATTTGGTCATCCTTCTCAGGATTAAGTCCTAAGTTAATTATCCAAATCTCCATAAAGCACGTATACCTTTATAGACCTTGTTCCCAGGATTCTTCCATGAAGTAAATCCTAATCTTCATCTATCTGGGCAGTCATACATATGCAATCCCCACATTATTTCTTATAATTTCATCATTCATGGAACAATTGTCCTGTTTTACCAATACCTCTTGTTTCTCACACCGAGCATGGCTCACATGAGCTTAGAGTGTAAAAGTAATCATGAAATCTTTCTTTGAGCCATCAATCATTCATAAACATCATATTTCTATACTCGAAATACATGAGTTCTGATTCCTTTTTTAAAACAAAGGATACTTAAGTAGCCGATCTGCTGGTACGATCCCAATTTTAAAATAATCTATGTCCTTCTAAATGACAATAAAATTTAATTTCCCCGCTGAGTGGCTTTAAAACTAGTATGGTAGTCATAATGACCAAGAGATTTCTATATAATGTGTAGAAGGATACCATTGACTAAGAATCTCTAAAAAATATAGATTATTCCCAATCGATGAAGAACCTAGAATACATATAAAATATTCTCTAAATCTTATACATATTAATCATTCATTGTCAGATCTAAAGGAAATCTCATTTTCATACTTGGTAATTTAATAAGGATTCACGAACATAACCTAAATATATAAAGAGAATCATGGAGTAAACAATAATTACCCTAAAAGGAGTGATGAGTCTGGCCTCCCATCCTCTCGACCAATGGAAATTCTTAAACCTCATCAGTTCATAACTAATGAGCACATACCTTTGGAAAGTAGGTCCAAATGGATATGGAATCATTTGACGTTTCCATTTCTACGAACAATCCCATTAGAAACCGCTTTGAATGTTTGAACATTAAATCAATGAGGTCATTCCCATTTCCAGAGGAAACAACCTTACCTAAAAATAAACATCTAAATTTAAATATCATTCCCATTATGTTTATTCCAATGACCTCAAACCCAAATTATAAATCCAAAAATTTCCCTGAACATTAATGGTAATTTGGTTTCAGTCATGAAAATGAGCTGTTCATGCCCAATTTTCATAAATATTATCTATTTTATGCTGGTCCTAACACAAGTATACCCATGAAAAAGAACCAAAATTAGGAAAGATTATAAAACATCAGTTTGGGCATCCCTCTAATACCAAATTTTATTTAACAATGCTGGGTCAACTGTACAAAACACTCAAACTAGAGCATCACAAAATATATGTAAAATGGGATAAAAACTATTTCTTGAATATAAGAAAAACATTAAACAAAACAAGTGTATGAATAATAATATGGATGTTATACCACAAATATATACAATTGAAGGGAAAAATTGTCTAAAATAGATAATAATTCAATTCCCCATGTGACCAATTTCACCTCCAGACCAACCAGAACTAAATACAGTATCAATAAGAGATGCTGAAGTTTAATAATAATCTCTTACCATTTTTTTAATTTTGTAATAAAAACAAAATACTCCCAATGGTAGACGTATGGTGCGATCCAAATCCCAATGGGATAAAACCACAATTTCTATACAAGATCTAATATCTAGAATGATATAATTATAAAATTTAAAATAAAATCATTTTATAAAGCATTTTAGGAAACTAAATCACATTGTAAATCATTTTCCATTTTTTCCTTTTCTCTTCATGAAAACTTTTATATTATAAAACTATTAATATGAAATGTACATTTGATAAAATAGAAAAGTGTATCCATGAATTGTTAGGTATGTGTATCCATGAAATAACTTATCTTACAAATATTTGTGATACAACCTCATATAATACATTTTAAAAATAATACATGATAATTACAATAATTTGATAAACAACCATTACTAAAAAATAAAAATGAACCTCATATTGGGCTCTAGAATATGGGGAAATGTGTAATAGAAACACACAAGCCTATGTAGGAATACATTGGATCAAACCGATATCAGGTCATACTAGTCGATATCAAAAATGGTTACCTCTTAGTGGTACAACACATAGTATGGATACCTTTGTATCCTTCCTGAAAAACCCAAGGATCCTAATGTTAAAATATAAATAATAATTTCTAAACCAACCTCACAAATTTAAAAATCCTTTTCAAATTTAATCCAATTATATTTGGATTATGAAAACCCATTTCCAAATCCAAAAAACCCATTTTAAAATAAATCCCCCTTTTTATATACAAATTCTTTTAAAATAAATAATTTGAAACCACATATGACTTCTAATTAATTAAAAAAGAAAGGTATATACCAATAGAGACATGAAATTGAAACAATTAACTCATTGCATAGAAACACATAAATCAACCTGGTAGAAACAAAACTGTATTCTATCATGGAGACTCAAAACCAACTGAACAACCTTGGAAAGATAATGTATTCCGGGAAACTCAAAAGGGTTGATATGAAATAGTATATGATCAAAAACATATACAAAACTATATCTTTAACTAAATACAAATAAAAACAAAAGGATTAACAAACAATATAGAAGAAATTTATCCACAACGGTGATCAATCATTGAACGAAGTGATCTTAATGGGAGGGGATCAACAAAAATAACATAGGGAGAGAATCTAGGTCAAGAGTAATGAATTCTAAAACAAATGAAAAATGAAACAACTCATAAATCAAGCTATAATCCCCAATAAATAATATTACATGGTGTGTAATTATTTTACACATGGTGTTATCCATGAAGCTCAAAAATTACTAAACATCAATAGCCGTTTTATTAAAAAAATATGTTATTTTACCTTACCTGACATGAACACTTTACAAAATATTTAAATATATAACTATGAGTATCAAATTCATATATTAATTTTATTTTATTTTATACATCATGTACTCCAATTACGCTACGTATAATTTCCAAAAGAATGGAATAAACTGTAGTTTCAATCTAAAAATTTCATAAATCCCTAACATTTCCATTATAGGTATCCTCCCATTTAATTTTTGGAATTACACATCTAGTGAGAATTATAACTAAAATAAAAGGTTAAATAAAAACTTTTAAAAATTTAATGGGGGCTTACATTATGGGGATTACCATGATATGAATATATTGTGATCAATATGTGATATGAAATTTGGAATTGTATTACATGCCACAAGACCTCCAAACACCCTAGTGTTTCTATGTATTGATTTACAATTTAATTTTCACCTAGTGTAAATTATAAATAAATTAATATTTTATTATACTCATTTTTTCCACATAGACCATGAGGAAGGAATTTACAAAACCCATTTGAATTCACTTAAATTATATCGATGATGATATTATTTTGAAATGTAAATATTGATATTTATTAACAAATGTATTATGATAAAATTGAAAATTATTAATATTATATTTGTTATAATTTACCATGGATATATTTATGTATTTCATGTTAATTAGAATAATTAAATTAATATAAAATGATCAGTGTAAATTAAGACACATGAGAATTAATTTTGTTTTAGATTTTAAACAATCATATTTCAATATTAAATAAATGAAATTTGAGGATTAGAAATAATTAAACACTTAATCAATATTTTTATAATGATTAATAAAGTAATCATTATATTTTGATGATAATATTTTTTCAATTTAGTTACATTTAATGCATTTAATGTGGTGTAATAAACCACTTGAAATTATATAATAGAATTCTATTTATTTCATATAATTAAATTTTAAATAAAATATTAATTATATTTAATGTCATTTATTTTAAAAGGTTTAACAAATAAGGATAATATAATTGATAATTAATGGAATTTAATGGAGAAGAAATGATATATTTTATAATATAAATGGAGTATAAAATAAATGTTTTCACTACATAAGAAGTAATGTTAATTTTTAGTATATTTTGAAATCGGTTAAATGAGGTTGAAACCCATAGATTTAGTTTAGGGATGTCTATATATATGTAATGTCTTGACATGGACCACTTTAGATAATATATTTTTGTCAGTTGGGTATTATAGGTGTGATTTTAAGGATTTACGAAGTGATATGGAGTTATATATGAATGTTTAATCGGAAAAGTTGTGTTGAGTAAGGGCCACTGCAATTTTGGTGTGAAGGGTTGGTGGGAAGATTAGTTTTTTTTTGTGAGTCACACCACGAAGGGTATATCCATTATGTAGTAATTATATTGTACTATGTGGTGTATGATGATTATTATTTTGTTCCATTGTATTTTATTGAGTAATTATGTAGAGGGAAATTGTTTCTGTCATGACATGATGGGTTCAGAAGAAGATTTTTGAAAAGTGAAAAAACTTATATATATATATATATATATGTAGTTTAAAACATTTATTTATTACTATATTGATCATAGATTAGGGGTTTTTAATTGAGTTTTACTGATGCTATTTATGGGTATTTGGTTATGAGATACCATTACCTATGATTCCTCATAGTGCTGGGGGATTCAGTTGCGATAGGAAAGGGGTGATGGGTGTTTGTTAAATCTTTTATGAGTAGCCATCATGATGTTGTAACA
This sequence comes from Viscum album, assembly GCA_963277665.1. Lineage (NCBI taxonomy): Eukaryota > Viridiplantae > Streptophyta > Magnoliopsida > Santalales > Viscaceae > Viscum > Viscum album. Next base: position 1,074,489,815 of record OY728164.1, read on the forward strand.
TTTCTTCCTTTTTGAATTCATTATTTCATGAATTTTTATCATAACCTTTTATATATAATTACTATAAGAGCACTTATTTCTCGAGGTATTGGTTTAGATCTTCACCATGTCTTTATAGGAATCATAAAAAATTAATGGGATCCTATGTTGCGTCATGGAAATCCAGAATCATGTAAAATCTATGGGGTTTGATTGAGTTATAAAATATGGTAAAAAAAGTTATAAACCATGATTATTTTGGTGTATTATTTTGATGTAAACAAATCATAATATGGTCATGAATTATAACTCCATGATTCATTCGAATGTATACTTTAGTATAAATTCATGAACTATCACAAATCCATTATAATTTTATTTATATCTACCGAACCCTATGAGAATAGGGGTGTTCATTGGGAATCATTTAAGCTTCCTTTTATTTATTTTGATTCATTATTTTACGAGATCGATATCTTTTTAATACAATATAATTATTTATTCTACTATATTTAGTTATCTCTACATCCTACATCATTGAGAGTCTATGCTAGTAGATCAACAATTTTTTTGTTGGACTTGGACCATAAATATTATGGAAGATAATATTTTCAAGGTTTGTGGCCAACAGTGATTTTCTTAGTATTATCATATTAATATCATTATTCATATATAGTGATTTTCGTAGATTCAGTTAGGGTAGTTTATTGAGGACTTATACTTATTTTATTAAGGTGAAATTGTATAACTATCATCTTATGTTTTCATATAGCAGATAGTAATAACTAACCTAATGATTATAATTAAATGGATAAAAGGAAATGGTTGGGGATGGGTGATTCACACGTTCTTTATTTGGTTATTAGATATTATTTCGGAATGCAGGGAATTTGAATCTCTTTTAGATACTTTTTATTATATCAATGATATTTTGTTTTTATTGTGATTAAAGTGATGTGATAACTTTCCATAAAATGTAAGAAATTAAAATAAAGTAATTTTATATGATTTATAAAATATAGATATTTTTTAGGTGATTTTTTATCACCATAATAAATTTACATTAAATAATGATTAAAACTTATTTCTTGTTTTCATCCACTACAAATTTTGATGTGTTTTTATATTAATGGTTTGTTACATTTACTTTGATAGTTGTTTTATTGGTTTTGGATTGTTTTTCATTGTTTATGTTTGTTGTAATGTGTTTTAGAATGGGTTTTGTGTATAGTTTTCTATGATCTTCATGTGTGTTTATATTATTGATGTGGTAGTGGATAATGGGTTGTTAGGATGTTGGAAATAGTGGCATGAATGGTTATGTTGGGAAAATATTTATCTAGCAGTTTTTTTCGTATTGGATTTTTTTGGTTTTATGTTATTGATTCCAATATGTATAGAATATGGCTCATAATAATGAATATGACAATGGTAAATGAGATATAATTTTATAAATTATTGGTTTATACGAACTATTAATGATTGAAATTAATAGGTAATTTCTAGAATGAACATGGGTGATAGATAACGAATGGTTTAAAATTAAATTTTGATTGTTAAATTAAATAATGAACATTACATGGATTGTAAATTGGTAATATGAAAATTGGATATTTATATTCGAAAAAGAAAATTGTGAATGTTTTTATTTAATTTTAATTTGTCAATGAAGAGTTTGGTTTTTTTATTTATATAATAGGTTTATATTGAGTAATGGTGATGATGTGGTAATGTATATAGTTAATTTTAGTTATTTCATGGTAAAAAAAAAAAATTTTGTATTGTGTGTGTCTATATATATATATATTATTTTTTAATGGTTAGTTACACATGCTATCATTGTCTGATAACCTAACAGACACCCAAATGTTTGTCGTTTTAGGCGTGTTACCTAACAACATATTTGGTTTTATAATGGATGGATGAATACTCTTTGTTCACCAATCTACCTTATATACACATAAATGATGTGATTATATGATGTTAAATTGCCTGATTTATAATGGATAGAGCATAGAGTGAGAATTATTTGACAATGATGGTGTTCTGATGTGATATTGTGATGATGTGATAGAGGATATGTCATATGTGTGGATTGGTAATGGTAAGAAGGGCGTATATGGGTGATTTACTTCACATTAGTGATTCCATACTATAAAGAGAATGGGGTTTTCAATTATCTGAAGTTGTTGTTTTATGTAGTAGGACATGGTTTGTGGTACGTTGAGATGCTAATGATGTGACCATGGATATAACTTGGAATATAGATAAAAGATATGTGGTTATGTGGATACAAAATGAATAATATCACCATGAAAATTTATTTGCGAATAAAGAGACAAAACTATGGGGTAGTGGTTTTGAGGTACCCTCTTGATTCATTATTTTGTTAATATGATTTTAAACTTCAACGAAATATTGTATAAGGGGTCGTTGAGGAGGTATGGTCAAAGTTGAGATAACATAGTTTTGTGTGGGTCACATTGTTATTTCACTAATGAATTAATTTTTATGTCCCAAAATTATGTCATATATCATTAGAATGATACTACTTAGTGTAATTAAATGATAATACCTATAGTGATAACAATATTTTAGGTTTCAATGTGGTATTTAGTGAGTGGGCTAGAAAAAATAATATCGACACTCAATACTACTATCAGAGTCATTTCCAAAAGAGTTTATTTTTATCATTTTAGTTTCTTAGATTTGGATCTCTAGAAAATTTATTGTACTATAGGATATTATATTTAATTTTAAAATTTTTTATTTCATTGAATATTTTATTTATATGTTCCATGGATTATGAGGGTAACATCTCCAATTTCATTATTTTACACCATCAGTTCTTGTTTCTAATACATGGCCAATTAGAGGTAGGATTTGAGGGTCACATTCATATTCAATTTGGGCTTGTGATATTTTCTTGATGGGGTTAGTACATGAAAGTTTTCATTAATTTAAAGTAGGATAGTGAGGATAGAATATTGGGGCGAGGAACTTGCGGTGGTGTCATGGGTTTTATAGTGAAATAACATTAACAGAAATTAGATTCTGATTAAAAAGGTTGAAAAAATTGTAAATAATTGATTTGGCCCCCTCTCATAGAATAAAATACACATAATCTTAATAATAACTCATAGTGAGATAATAATTATTAAATTTAAGAGACATACGAGTGAAAAATTCATGATATTATTTTATTAAGGTCATATAAATTTGAAGATTTGGGATAATAAAAGGTAATTTATTTATATTTTCTTAACTAAAATTTCATTTTATTGGATTGGGGTTTCATTTAAAAATATTTAACTACATTAATTTTTAAGGATATAGAAGGGTAACTATTTTAATTCCCATTTCTATGTCTTCTTTTAACTTGTGTGGTTTTCAGTTTAGTGTGTCCCTATATTGTGAGTTAATTTCATATAGGTTTTTTTTAAATATAAAAATATGAAATATGATATGATTGTGACCATATTTTTAGGAATTATATACAGTGAATTCAAATTTATCAATAATTTTAATCTTTTATAATCAATGAATTTGACTTGATGTAAATGATTAATTTAAACCTTGAAAATTTTAATAAAAAACTCATATTTTATAAAATAAAATTGAGTCTTACTTGTTGAATCATTGGAAATTGATGATGTTTTGGTATCCTAATGGAATATTTAATTAGATATAAAAAATAAATTTATTCGCATGTTTTATATAATATAATATTCATTTTTAGATAGGTGTGTTTGTAAAGGAGGCTTGTTTAATATGATATATTAGTCATCCTATATTTTTAATCATAAATTTCATAGTGTTGTTATATTTTGTAACAAATAATCCTGTTAATTTTTTTATGAAAAAATGGCTGATCATTAAATAATTTGTTATTTTATTTAATTTTTTTAGTAATTGAGTCCAGAAAATAAAAAACAAGGAATTTATAGAGAACTATTTTTTAGATTTGATCATAAATAATTTGATTAATCATCTCATGCTATGAAATAACATATACAGATCCATATATATATTTACATAAAAATCATAAACAATGATATTATTATAGTAACCCAATCATTCTAAACATACCATTATGTATTTTTCACATAAACATCAAATAATTACCTCCTAAATATTTTGAGCCGTAATGACTTTCTAATACTCGGTTCATATTACATCAATGATATGGTAATATATATATATATACATATATTATTTTATTCTCCAAAATGATCTCTTAAATACATTAATAATCATAATACTTCTTGGGATGACATAGGTAATACAACGATGAAAAAGATGATATAATAAGGCTAGTAAAGAAATAAACACATTATAGAAGCCTAACATGTGATTCAATGGTATGAAATGATATCATAAAAGAGAAGTAATATGGTTAATCACATAGAAACATATTACCAAGAAGGTGGCATCATAAGATCATGGAATCAAATGAAATTTTCCAATAACAAAATCCCTAAAATAAGCATTATACAATGCTAGTAGCAGAGACAACATAACATGGTGTACATTTTCCCATAATGTATTAGGTTCAATACTAAATAAAATATATTAAATACAAAGAGAAGAAAATGGTACACAATTCATTAGATGAATATATAAATAAGGACCCATATAACACATTCATTTCATATATATTCTTATTTTTTCCATAAAAGCAAATCAATCAGAAGTAAAAAACTAAAGAATTACCCATGGAAAGAGAATGGGTTACATAATCTTAGATCATGTCATAAATGATGGGATTTTGATAATAAGGTAATTTTAGAAATAAGAATAAGGAATATACTACCACATAAAATAAAGATACAGTGAGTAATTTATATATGTAAGTGACATATATATAGATTTTAAAATAAGACAATAAAATTAATGGTTTATCTTATTGAAAAATAGAAATACTTTTAGAATAATAAACAAATATTCGTGAAGATAATAATCTCTCCAGTTTGAAAATACATTTTTAATATCCACAAAATATTTTTGGAATTATTTTAAATGAAAATATCCTTGTAAAGTTATAGATTATTCTTCAATTTAAATTATGACTAGTATTTGTTTATTTAAAATAAGTTAAAAAACATTTCATTCAAATGTTTTATTAATTTTGAAAATGTGCATCAATAGAAATAAAATAGGAATATAAGTTTTAAAATATTTTTAGGTTAAAAAATTGGCTAAAATTTCATTAATAAATCATTGGACAAAAGTAAAAAAAATTAATAAATTTTTAGAAAACATATATTTGAATGGAAAAAATATTTTTTACTAAAAAGTTAAATAAAGTAATAGTTTATTAAACAAAGATTCTATCTTTTGTGGAAACTAAGTGAAGAAATTGGTAAAATTTAATAAAAATTTGAAAATTAATTATAGGAGAAAACAATGTTTTTATTTTATTAGTGAATTTTTAAATAAATTCTTTTAATATAAATTCAGGAATATACAATCCTGATTAAAATTGGATTGATGATAATCCCTTTCTGCTTTGGTAACTATTAAATCATAACCCTAGTGAACGATGTAAGTTAATTGAAACATTAATTACATTGAATTTGGATGTATTAATTATAAAATATGTAATCTTCTTGTATATACATTATATTAAATAAATTATCAGTATAAGAGAACATGTGTCTCAATGAATGATGTTTTTAGAAAGAAACCCTTACCTCAAGTTTGAGCTTGTCATTATTGTATTTTTCCTCATATATAATGATTTTATTTCAATTATTCTTTTTTTAAGTAAATTTTTGAATGTTAATATCATATATATGTACATTTTAGTTGATGTATTTATTACTTAATTTGTTATCTCTACATCAGGTGTTTTAATGATGCTCATTTCATTATTTAAAAATGTAATTAGTGTATTAACCATGGTCATAGGGGTCATTGTTAAATAATATAAAGAGAAATAATAATTACAAAAGTATCATTTTTATTCATAAATTATTCATTTACACAAAAACATGAATTATTCTTATGAAAAATAAGGTACTATACAATCATGGAGACGGTAGGCCATATGTACACATGTGCAACATTTTCATTTTCATTGATCATGAAGGATATAAGGACAATGATATATTGTCATTCTAGAATTATCACAATTTCAAAAATATAATATTTTTTCTTTAAATAAACTTTCATATACCATCTATGTGATCTTTTAATAAAAAATGAATCAAAATACTTCTTGAGGTGGTACTATGTTGTTCACATAAACGATATTATCAATTTTTAGTGGATTATATGTTATGGAATTTTATAATATATTACATTTATATAAATATTGATACATAATTAATATATTATAATAAAATTATGTCTATCATTATTATTGTGCATGTGGGGTGATGATGGAAAATGAATTACATCATTTCGTGAGGTGGTAGTGAGCCATACACAATAACAATGGTTCAATATACCATTTGATGGATGAAGTGATAAATTAATAACATGAAATAAATAGAATAAAATATCATTATATATGTGATACTATTGTTCTTATATATTTTTTAAAAATTAATTCAACTTGTAAAAAAATAATAAAATAAGGATCTTGATGATGTCTATTAGCTCTTTTTTATACCTCCGCTTTAGGATTGTACCTTAAGCCTTTATATATTGTATTTTTTATGAAACTAATTCTTCTAGGATTATTGGAGTGAAGTAATAAAGTTATTTTGATAGGTATTATATGATCCAATGGGGTTTTTTGTTTGTAATGGAATTGATAGGTGGTTCCCTTTTATAAGGGAAGAGTAGAATTCTTATAAATACACAAAACTATCCAATAATGGGAAGCATGTATCATGAAAAGTGACCAAAAAGATGAAAAATAAAGGAGTAGAGAAGAACTAATTTTTTACACACAAATAAAATTAAAATTAAATGGGTTTTATACATTTTATGTTCTTTCCCACTTATGTTACTCAATTAACCATTATAATTTTACTACCATAGTAACCATTTTACTTATTTTACTATTAAATGTGACCAAAAATATTATTTAATTTATTATATAAAATAAATAATAATTTTTGAAAACAGTTAGTTCATTTTTTAAAATTCATGGACATAACTAATAGAATTTAATTTATAATTAACCCACATTCATGTTGAATAAACTATTTTTTTAATGAAATTCATTTTTCATGTATAATATGATATTATAATTACTCTAAGACAAGAAATTATAATTAAATATATGTAAATTAATATTAATATATATATAATATATATTTCATTTTAACCATTCATTATTGTTGGTTATTTTAAATATTCAATGTGGTGAAATATTATCCAGTTTGAAATAGATTTCAGTCCAAAATATTTCAAATGACTAAAAATAGACATATATTAAAATATAATATAATGATTATTTAAATGTAATTAATTATATCAAATATAACTAAATAATAATTTTTTTATTAGAATTCATATCAAATAATATTAGTAATTTTTTAATTATATATTTTATTAATAATAAATGATCGGTTTACCAAAATTTTAGTATTTTTCACCATTTATTGAAAAGTTAATATTTTGTGAATAGAAAAAAAATTGAACCAAAGTTAATATTAATATTATATTGTCAAAGCTAATTTTTATTTTATAAAATAGCATTTAAAAATTTTCAAAAAAAAATAATTATAATATTTTCCCATGAAATAAATAAATAAAATTTTGGAAATAAACATTTATATATATATATATATATTTTAAAAAATATATTTCTGCAATTTGAGATATATTTTTAAAGAATTCGTAAAATATGTATATATATATATATTATGACATATAAATATATATTTCATACATTAGTAAATAATATTATTACATTTCAATATAATTGCAATGTTATATCTTTCATTTGTAAATAATAATATTTTAATATTATGTCGTGGTTCGTTTATACTCAATGTTATGTGTAACACATTATATCATGGAAATAAAATTTATTTAAAGAGAAATATATTATAAATTATTGGGTTGTTATATTAATCCCTCGTAATAAATTTCATCTTCGAAATTTCACCAATGGCACTGTAATCAAGTTTTAGAAATTTGAAAATTCATTTAGGGGGAACCCACTTTGTAAATGTGGTTAATAAAAAATCCATTTAAATATTTGGAAAAGGTAAATATGAATTTCATCCCATAACTATGATTCCACATAGGAGAAAATGTTTTGGAGGTGAAAATATGTACATGGAAGAAACGAGTAAATTATTATGGAGAGTGATAGAGATCATTGATCCAATGAAAGTGAATGACAAAGTAAAGGATATCATCGAAAAAATCATATGTCTTTGAAAATTTAAAGACAACCGATTCATTAGGTTTTATGTTAATAAGACATAATTGTTGTTTCAATAACCTTTTTATATAGTTGATGGATTTTTCTCATATTAAGATATAGAATCCCAGAAAATATAATTAATAGATATCTTTTTATTTCATAAATAAAATATCACCTTTTTGTTATTCGTTGACCAATTTTCACTTCTCCTATTACACAATGTAATGAATATTCATAATGAATTATTTTTTTCATGATGCACAAAATTTATGTTTTAATATATCAAGACTCATAAAATAGTAACAAAATATTCATCTTACCTTAATAAAAACCAGAATAGTTCGAATAAATAAATATATTACCCATATTGAATAAGATTATTTTAATATCCAAAATTCAACAATAAATTCAATAGTTTAACATAGATATTTCCATAAATATGTAACCATAAATTTCAAATAACTTCAATAAACACAATATAATATTATGTTTTAACCTTAATGTTTATCCCAAACCATTAGGGTTAAATCCTAAACAAATATATTATTGTACTTCAAAAATAATCTTTTTCAATAAGACTAAAAGTTGTATATATCTGAATCTTATAAAAAATTTCCCAATATATTTGTAATAAATTGAAATTCATCAAAAATTATAATTATTTTATCCTTTAATATGCTTCCCAAAATCAATTTAATTTTTATATAGCAATAATGTATGCAAAAAAAATTCCATACTAACCGTAATATCATGAATGAAAGTTGTAGGATCTATTACATTATATCCTATAATTATGGGTTAATTCCCCTTGACCTTTACATATGAAATAGGATGTCACTCTTCTAATGGTATGTTCTTTTTATAAAATTATTGTAAAATTTGTGAGATAATAATATTAATAATTCAGCTTCATCCTATAATTTCTGGAATAATACGATGATTATCTTTCAAAAATAACATTATTTATCAAATAAGTATTTTATAAACTCTAATTTTTTTATCCAAATAATTATTTCTCTGAACCTAAATGCATTTTCACTAACTATAATTACCTCAAAACAATCACTTATCCGATATTATATTTTCCCTAATCATTTAATTTTCATAGAACACAAAATTACCATTAAATTAAATTTATATGTCATTAGTACCATTCAATATATTAATGAAAATAAATAAATAAATCATTGTAGAATAACCCTAATATGTTTCATGATTATTAATACCAGAATACCAATGATAAAAATGCTTAATAAATTGATTCATGTGTTCCAAAAGCTAATAATATCAATCATTATAACTAAATAATGTTCCTAACATATTACCCTATGAATTAATATTTGGATTATGGAATTAACCCAAATAATGAAAAAGTTCCCCACAATTATGTTATTAAACTGTTAACGGTGACATATGATGAATTTATTTTGGTATATCTTTTCAAATAGAGTCTTCATTTTTTCATCTGGATTTTCTACATTTTTCATTGCATTAACAAAAATAAAAAATAATCCAATTACTATATGAAATTTTCCTTTGTGCCTCTTCCCATATTTTTGATATGTTTGAAATTGAATATTTTCTCCTTTTTTATATTTTGTAACTGATCGTCTATAAAAAATAATCCTAATATAGTCTAGTGTGATAATAAATTCAACTATGTTACATTTATTAATCATGAATAAATATTGTTCATTTGGAATTTTCACATGATTTTTAAATTTCAATCACCCTAGTTTAAGTGTATCATTATGTAAATCATTGAATTTCCCACCCCATTGGTTATTTGAATGATTTATCATATTTCCCACCATAAACTAACATATATAAATAAAACATGAGGAGAATACTTTGTCATAAATAAAATAAAAAATATAAAAATAAAATTAATAACTTATAAATTATAAGAATATCCTGATATATATTCCCCTGTGTGTCAATCCAGGTTTTCCATGATAATTATTCCTACAAGGTTTCTTATCCCAAAATTTTTCATTTTAGTTCATAATAATTTCTATATAGTTTGTGAATTTCAAAAACGTATCCCTCAAGAGTGTCAAACTAGATGCACAGTCTGGTCCATTATCCTATTCAATTTAATTATTATGTCCATTATAAAATTCCATTTTTTAGAGTTATTACCCCAGGGCATATTACTGATTGAACAAAATCCACTTGTATTATCTTGACAAGGATGAAAATTTTTAAAACCAGTTTCTCTATAATTCTCTAGGATTACATAAGATTTTTCAATAATTATACATATCCTTATAATTATATCATGTGTTCTTAATTATTTTTTCTCATCATATTTTACAATGTTTAACTAAACCTTTCCTATGATACCAACTATAGAAATCCATTAGTTTTACACATATCATTATATGATTTTCGTCATAAATATAAATTAATAGAATGCAACAATCATGAGGCCTAATGTGTTTGTAATAATATGATTATAAAATAACAATGTTAAGATAAAATGAACATAGTTAATTTTTTATACAATATTGGATCCTAAATCCTTTCAAAATCAAAAAATCACATTTTATAACATGGTGAATACTTACAAAGAATGAGTGAGAAAAAAATCATAGTACATAAAGAAATACGATAAGGAAGAATAACATGTGAGCCAAAGGTATAACATGATATCATAAAATAGATTCCCATTACTAATATAAAAGAATCATAATGTCATGAATATGGTATCATAACATTATTGAATCATAGGAAATGTGGTAGAAATCTAACACATGACAAAGACATAATTCGATGAAAAATGTAGAGACAATATCACATGGTGTACAAAGCCCCATAGTGGATTATGTTCACTCTATAATCCCACACATTATGTCACGTTATATGAAAACATTAATAATATCATTAGAGGGATACATAATTCTATTCCCATTATTCACATTCATTTTATGTTCATTGATATGTATTCCATAAAAGAAAACCAATCATAAGGAATTAACATAATAATTTTCTAGGGAATGAAAGTGGGTCATATAATATTTTCTCATGTCATAACTATTGTACGTTTCATAATGAATGAATTTGATAAATGATTGTAATTCATATATTAACCCATAAATGGAAGGTATTGTGAGAAAGGTATATATGTAATATAAATTTATTCATATTTTATTTTCATACCATTATATTAATGGTTTTTGTATTTTATAAATAGTTATAATTTTAAAAAGATAAAAAAATTGTTGAGGAAAGTTACCTTACCTCATTGAAAATAATTAATGAAAAAAATAGAATTTCTAATTTTTTTGGATTCCATTTATTTGAAAATATCTTTTATGGTTATAAAATAATATACAATGTAAAATATGTTTGTTAAATTATTACAAGCCATATATGTTAAAAAAATATTTTCATTCAAATTTTGTTTGAAAATTTCAAATGTAAGTCTTTCGAATAAAATTCCTGAAAAAATTAATTTTTTTATATTTTGTTATACTTTTAAAAATAATTGTGAATTTTTGTTATGAAAAATGAACTGTGATACAATCATAGAGAGGGTATGTCATGCATACGCCCAGGTAATTCATCTATTTTTCAATGATCATGATGGACAAAAGGTATGGGTTATTTTATCATTAAAAATTTATCATATTATAATAAATATAATATTAATTAATTAAATACACTCACATATACAATATATGGGATGTGGTAAAAAATGAATCTCATCACATTAATGAAGAAGTAGTTTGATGTACATCTGAACGATGTTATCGTTCATCACTGGATGGTAGTGAAACAATTTATATGATATATTAATTTTCAACAATTATTTATATGTCTTAAATATCATATATATTCCTTAAATTCATATTTATGAATTGATATGATGGGAGATGATGGAAAATGAATAACATCAGTTCATGAGGTGGTAGTCTACCATAGAAAATAAAAATAGATTGATTTCCCATTTGCTGGAAGATGAGATATATAATTATTATTACATAAAAGAAATAAAATATAATTATGTTTGAGATGATAGTGTTATTATAATCTAATTTTTAGTACATAAATTATGGTTGAAAATAATAAAAAAAGTAGGATCTCAGGGATGACTATAAACAATTTTTCAGACCACCTATTTTGAAATATTTTTAATTCCTTCCTATACATGGTTTCAAAAAAAAATTATTGATTGTATTATGAAGACAGGGATATAAGGAAGTTGTTTTGGATGGTTTTTTAAGAATTAATTGGTTTTTAATGCCTGTAAGGAGAGGATAGTATGTGACCATTTTTAAGGGAAGGGGAATGGAATTCCAGTAAATACCCAAAAACTATTCTATAATGGGGAGTAACTTGAAATCCAAGTGCCTCAAAAATATAAAATTATTGGATTTGAAAATAAATAAGGCCAAAAAACTGTCACGACCCATCCCCGTGGGGCTCGAGCCGCAACTCCCCAAGCCCCCTATAATAGGCCAGGGGCCGGTGAATAGCACCGAGTAGTCATGCTTCTAACAAGGGAGGCATTTCCTATAAACCTGTACACACACACACACATCTCCAAGCCCACAAAGCTGAAAATTAAAAACTGCTAAAAGGAAAAGATGCATGTATAAACTAAAACCCAAGGGCCAAAAGTACAAGCCTGCCAAAAGAAAGTCTTTAACAAAGTCCAACCTGTAAGGAAAGGTACTAGGACTGCGATCTATAGCCGTAGGAACACACCTCAGCCTACCTGATCTCACTGAGCACCGTCCGGTCCTGGTCCACCTAGAATCCTGTCAAAGGCTCGCTCGTCTACACAAGACACAAAACGTGTGGGCAAAGCCCGTGCAGGGGTGAGTATAAAAATACCCTGTAGGACACCCTGAAACCACAAAGTAAATACAATAAGTGAAATACAAAAAATGAAATATACAGTCAGCTCTACATAGTATATGTCTACTGAACATATAACCAGAATATCCAGATATACTCATGCACGATCGACTATCGCAAATACCACCACTATGATCCAGCTTAAGGATTCCACCAAGCACGTAACAAGGAGAATGCACTCATAGGTCTGAAGAGAGATAAATACGAAGAACTCATTCCTGGAGAACACACTCCACAAGTACTTTGAGAAAATGACACTTAGATGAGCATCACGGCCAAGCCATGGGGTGATTCCAACAACTCAGTATGAGCTAATCCGCTAATCAGAGGATTGGCGCCTGGGTAAATTTGGCCACGTCGATACCAAGAACTCTACCTAGTGTTCTAGGAATGAATAGAGGATCCAGCTCTAAGTCTCACAGAGGGTATTCCAACAACTCTATTCATTAAGTTATGATGAAGGGATCATACTCCTGTGTAAAGGAAATGATAGCAGAACCTTCAGGGAAAGGACCAAGGGTACGGACCCTAAGAAAACTAGTCCAAGTCATAGAAGTCAAGTAGCTCAAGCCATGATGAATTTATTACACGGCATGTAGTATGGTTACACGCCATGTTACTTGACCTTGTGTACTTCCCATGTAAACAGCCCGTGTCGTCTATCCGGTCTGTGGAAAACTCAACCACACGGCGTGTAGAAAAGTACACGCCATGTTACTGACTCCGGGTATTGCCTGTGTAAATGGCCCGTGTCACTCGGTTTATCAGTTAGAAAGAAACTACATGGCATGTAGAAGATTCAGACTCTGTGTCTGAGCACCTGGGGCTCGCTCTGTGTAAGCTGGCCATGTGCCCGTACACGGTCTCTACACATGTCTGTGTCACCTGCCCATGTACCAGTACACGGGGTATCCCTTGGATCTGGCCGGGTCTGGCTGGGGAAGGGTAAACACGGTGTTTCCTTGGCCATGTACCCTACCCATGTTTGGGTTTCCTGCCTGTGTACCAGTACATGGGGTATCCCATGCATCTGGCTGGGTCTGGCCGGGGATGGGTATACACAGCTTTTCCTTGGTCGTGTACCCAGCCTGTGTCTGTGTCACCTGCCCGTGTACTAGTACAAAGGGTATCCCGTGTATCTGTCTGGGTCTGGCTGGGGAGGAGTATACATGGCATGTCTTTGGACGTGTACCCTGCCCGTGTCTGTGTACTCCTAAAGTACACACCAGGTAAATCCACCGATGAACACACGCCGTGTAGCCCACACTACACAGCGTGTTGTCGGGAAAATTCCAGAACACCTTCTTCTTCCTAGAGCTTCGGCCGATATTCCAGATCATCCATCCCTCATCTGTTCATCCCGATACTCCAGGGTTTGGTTCGACTCATCAGAAAAACACCGCGATGGGCGTTTTCAGCCTTTAAAACAGATCGTAAACCTCGAACGATCCATCCGAAGAAAAATTCCGGAAAACTCATAACTCTCGATCCACTCCGAATCATCCGCTGATATCACTGTCACACCTTCGTGACACTGCTCCAGGGTTGGATCCACAGTTTGGGATTGTTGCATGGCAGAACGGATGTGCAATGATCCGTCGTTCATCGCCCTGTGAAGAACACAAAGAACGCAATGAAAAGAAAGGGAGAAATCCAATGAAACGAAACTGAGGAACGAACCTCTGCCGTCGGTCGTCACGACATTGATCCGCTCCCATTAATGGGATTAAATGGAGCATAAAATCAACAACAATGGATTAACATGGATTCAATCTCCCAAAAATCCCCGAGAAAGTCCATCCCGCAAGAACGATCGATCCGTGGACTAATCTATTTGTGGATTAGCCCACGTTCGTCGTAGGAATCAACAATGGGGAAGAAATCACAAACAACGTCCTACCTGGATTCCACGGTGTTCTTCGACGATGATCTGGTCGCTGCGTTGTCATCATTGCGTTGCTAGGTTTCCTCTAGAGACTCCAGATCCACCAAGGGTTTCAGGGTTATGAGTTTTGTAACCTTGGACCCTTGCAACAATCTTTAATTAAAAAGGTAAGGGATATCTATTGCAGCAGATTTTAAAGATTTCACTGCAGAATAAAATATTTTTATTTAAATATTTTATTACTCTTACGCCCCAAAAACTGGATTCCACCACCGACCTGCGTCGGCCGATGTTAGGCCTCACCTAAGGTAAAATTGCTGTTTTGAATGCAACGGTACCCTCAAGTTTCTGATCTGAGCACTCGTTCGGGATTTATTCCAATTTTTTTAGGAAAACCGCATGCGCACATAATTTAATTATTATATTAAATTTAAACATTTGTTTCGGGCTCACCAGACCTCGAAATTACACGCCATCCAAGAGCCTAGTCTTGAATTAATTCCAATATAATATTAAAATAATACATGGAAAATCCGGGACATTACATCACACACACCATAGGGCTTTTACATCCCCGAAAAGCCAAAACAAAGGCTACTCAAAAAGATGTGGGTACTGCACACGAATCTGAGCCTCCCGCTCCCATATGCTCTCCACGAGATTCCAGTTCTAGCACCGGACACGCAACAAGGGAATAGCTCATTCACGAAGGATATTCTCTTGTAGGTCCTCGATCTCTACTGGGTACTCAGCAAAGGTCACTCCATAATCGTTTTCCAGCTCGCCCTAGTCGATGACGTGTGATGGATCATGCACGTACCTCCGTAGCTGCGACACATGGAAGAAGTTGTGTACCCGGTCCATCTAAGGAGGTAGAGCCAAGTGATACGCCACCTTGCCAACTCTACTCAAAATCTGGAAAGGGACAAAGAACCTCAGAGATAGATAGCATCCTTAGCCAAATCTCCGCAATCCCCGTCGAGGTTAGACCCGAAGGAACACATCGTCTCCTTCCTCGAACTCCAAGGGCCTCCTCCTCTTATCAGCATAAGACTTTTTCCAACTCTGTGCAGTCTTCATCCACTCTTGGATGACCTGCACCTTCTCTGTAGTAGCTCTCACCATCTCTAGGACCATTAGTGTTGACTCTCCTGGGTCAGTCCAGCAAAGCGGTGACCTGCAAGGTCTCCCGTACAGAGCCTCGAATGGTTCCATACCAATAGTTCAATGACAACTGTTGTTGTAAGAAAATTCCACCAGTGGAAGGTGATCCTCCCAACTATGACCGAAGTCAATAATTCAAGCTCAAAGAATATCCTCCAGGACCTGGATTGTCCGCTCTGTTTGACTATCAGTCTGGGGATGAAACGATGTGCTCAAGCACAACTGAGTCCCAAAAACTTCCTACAATCCCTTCCACAACCGGGATGTGAAACGAGAATCACAATCTGACATGATCGTGTAGGAAATCCATGAATTCGAAATATCTCCAGCACGTAGAGGCGTCCCATGATCGCTACTGAATTCTACTCCCATATGTCTAGAAAGTGGGCCGACTTGGTGAGTCGATCAACGATCACCTAGATGGAATCGTGTCCCCGGGATGTATGTGGTAAACTTGGCATGATGTCCATGGATATCACGTCCCACATACACTTTGGCACCACAAGGGGCTGAGTCAAGCCCGCTGGTACCTGGTGCTCAGCCTTTACATGCTGACAATTAAGGCACCGAGAAACAAACTCTGCCACAAACTTCTTCATTCTTGGCCACCAGAACTGACATCGGAGGTCATGATACATCTTTACCACGCCTGGATGTACCAAATAAGGGTATGTATGGAACTACTATAGAACCTTCTCCCACAACATCACTGGTGCTACTATACGCCCTCTAAAAAGAACAACGTGCTTCCCACCTTCTGAATATCCATCAGCCGCAACACCTGTGGATATCTGGGCACGTAGAGTTTCATAGCTAGCATCCTTGCATTGTGCTTCCCTGACTCGTTGTAGGAGTGGAGGGGTAACAACCATAGACTGAAGGTAAGCTCCATCATCTCTATACACAAAGGCTAACTATAAAGATGCCAACTTCTTTGTCGCCTCATCCAGCAACTGCGAACCGGATTTCCTGCTGACAGAATCTACCACTATGTTTCCTCTCCCAGGGGTATAAATGACCACAAAGTCATAATCCTAGGGGAACTGAATCCATCTTATTTGTCTCAATTTCAGATCCTTCTGAGAGAATATATATCTGAGACTCTTGTGATCAGAGTAGACAGTAAACCGCTTGCCCATCAGGTAGTGTCGACACATCTTCAATGCGAAGACTACCGCTACCAACTCAAGATCATGGGCCGTGTAGTTCTGCTCGTGTGTCCTCAACTGACGTGAGACATAGTCAATCACCGCTTGCCTATGCATCAGGACAAAACCAATCCCAGTTCTTGATGCGTTACAGAACACTACATACTTGACACCTTCCTCCGGTAATCTCAAGATCATGGCGCTCGTCAAACTCTGTCTCAACTGCTGGAAAGCCTGCTGGCATCTCTTAGTCCACACAAAAGGCTGCCCTTTTCAGGTCAAAGCTGTCATGGGTGCTGAAATATAGGAGAAATCAAGAATGAATCTCCGATAGTAGCATGTCCACCTAAGGAAGCTCCGCACCTCCATCATGCTCCGAGGTGGCTCCCATGCTTGAACTGCCTCCACCTTGGCTGGGTCCACTGCTACCCCATCTGCTAAGATGACGTGTCCTAGAAAGTGGACATCCTGTAACTAGAACATACACTTTGAGAGTTTTCCATACAACTGGTGCTCTTGGAGTGTGTCAAGAACCATACTTAGGTGTCTCGAGTGCTCCTCCACGGACACAGAGTACACAAGGATATCGTCAATGTAGTGTAGAGACCCGAAGCTTGACCTACATGGACATTACATTACTTTTGCGGAATACTTAATACATAAAAAAACAGACACACAAGGACCATAATAGTTTAGTGTCTTTGGAAACATGGAACGTAATCTTCTAATCGTGGTGAAAGATCTTCAACATCTCCCATAAAGATTTTCAACTTTTTGTTTCCTTACCTAAAACCTTTTTTTTATCCTAGGGGAAAATAAAACATAAAAAGGGTGTTCTCAAATGCTCAGTAAGGGTTAGCATGGATAAAATAAAACATACCATATACATTTGAACTTAAAAACATGAACATAATGTTTAGACAACAAAATCTTGAGCAACGACATAAAACATGGAAGTACATAAGGCATAGATCACAATGGAACACAAATCATTATAAAATAGCATGGGAATAAAACATGTAATTGTGGCATCCATTAAGCATATGTAATGATTTCCTTAGTAGCCAAGGCATTGCTTCCAAGACCATCTTAGTGGACAAAGTCCCATTCTGAATCGAGTTTACTCTTCGTTTCAGTCCTGTAACACTGAAACGGATTAACATACCGTTCCAGCCATGTCTATCTCATGAGATATAAAATATTTACCCAATGCATTGGGGGGAGATATAGGTCCCACCCATCTCATATCGAAATCATTCTTTCGTGTGCCACAATATAAACATAAATCATTAATCATAACGCAAGAATAAAATGGGTTTCATAAACATCATTCCATCATCACATAATCCATATAAAAGAAGTGGACATCATTTCATAATAAGAAAAGTGAAACCATGTAAATCATAGAGACATTATACTTTAAACATACCCATATGAAATAATGTCATCTTAGATAAAAATGGTTTTGATAAAACACATGAAATGACTTCCTGATGAAAATATCCTTTTTTCTTCAAAATCACTTTCTTTTCACAAAATGTCATGCAATTTTAAAAGAAAAATATTTTGTTGAAAATAGTCATGAAATCTTTTGTAGGAAGCTTCATGAAAATAAGGCTTTATAAAACCGTAAAAATCCATTCGTTCCGTACTTTTGCCAGAAAAGTCAAAAAAGTACCTCGTAATGTAAAAAAAAGAAAGATTCCATACATACCATGTAGTAAAAGTCTAAAATGGGTACGAAGGACATTAAATATACATAAAAACACTTTTATAAAACATGGACATGGAAGATAACAATAACCCCAGTAAATACTTACGTATAAGCAATCTCGGATAAAAATGAGATTGGAAAACTTATCCCTTATCTGAGGTCCGATATGCTTCGTACGTATCCAAACCTCCTGTATAATGATTTAAATAATGTCATTGACTTATTACAGAATCATATTAATTGTTATGATATCATATATGGTTCACTTATGACTTTATATTACCCGTTCTTTTGTAAATTCCATGTTAAAGAGCGTTTTGGGTAAAATCGTTTCATTTGTCGTCTGTGTTTTGAATTTTAATTATTCATATGATTACATAGATCATGATTACTTAATTATAGAATATAAAACATGATTTATATATAATATATATTCAGAATATACATATACAAAATAGATCTATAAATGGAAATAAATACACCATTCATGGAGACGGTAGGCCGTACGTACGCATAAACGTTGTTTTTGTTTCCTCATTGAATTGAATGGAATTAATTGGATGACATACATACATATATATACATAAATCCAGAATCATTATTATTTCATATATTTCATCATTACTTATTATATATACTTTATAATCATTTATGAATGGTTAGTCATTGAAAATGAATCTCATCGCGTCATGGAGACGGTATTCCGTATGTACGCACGAGCGATGATATCATTCTCATGATGATGGAATTTTATTGGAGTGTATGTATACTATTACAGAATCAATATCACTTTACAATAATCATATATAGTTATTATTTACACCATTATACCCAACCCAGTAAGGTGGTGGTGGAAAATAGATTACACCACGGCGTGGAGACGGTATTCTGTATGTACGCACGCGCGGTGATTTCGTTTTCCGTAGGATTGATAGATGGTGAAATAGGGTTGTTTCATACATATAATAACATATAAGTATATGAGTGATACTGATTTTATTACTTCATAATGAAACAACCTAATAAGAATAAGTGAAAGAAGAAATATAGTTGAAAGAATCGGTAACGGACATTACCTCTTCTTTGAAGCACCTCTTTGAGAACTCCTCTTAGGGAACTAAAATTGGTCTTTGAAGAATACCAAGACATCTAGAATGTTTCTAGGGAAGTGGAGAAAATAATTTGACAGGTTTTGGCCGAGCTTGAAGGCTCAATGTGGTGTGAGGAAGAGAGGGAGGAGGTGCCCTTATATAAGGGAGGAAAGGGGTACCTTTGGAATAACAAAAAATATTATTTTATTATAAAGTAATATTCAGTTTTTAATAGCTCCAAATTGATTTATTTCGAAGATAAGGTGTTTATGGGTCTAAATACTCTCATCTAATAGAATTTAGACAAGTTTAGTTAATTATATTAACCTTAACTTTTAGTTTTAACTCTTAGTTAATTAGATTGATATTTACCATGTAACTTTTTATTTTTATATTATATAGTTAATAAACTTACCATATACATCCAAGAGACCCCCAAGTGGTCCATTAATAATAAAAGTATCACAATATAAGTATCTTGGATGAACCTTATATTTTTAGGAATATAATAACAATTAATAATATAATATTTGTTTTAAAAACTATTTTATGTCAATTTTGACACTATTTGGTAATTGATTTTTGTGAAAATCATAACAGAATGATTAGTTCTAAAAATGTTAATTAAATCGATACTAACAGGTCATATTAACATATAAAATTATTTTAATTCTTAAAAAGTCTCAAATGGCATTTATTTGGGTATTTATAACATCAATTATGTCAATATTTCATTAATAAGATAATTACTGCATCATCATTGTGTCATAAATAAATTAACTTATTTAAAGTCTAAAAACTAAAAATAAAATACCATCATATATTAAATATTTTTATCTTTCTAATGAATATTTATAGTCGAATTTATCTTATGTATAACCCTATATTAAAAATTCTTTAGTTATTAAACTTTGATTTTAACTATTTTCACACTTCTTTAAATAAATTAATAATAAATGTCATAATCTATTCTAAGTGGGCCTAAATGGTCATATTTTATTACTATGGTTGTTTTTGGTCGAATTAAAATTATCCAATAGAATTAAGACTTGTGTTAGGATAATAATAATATCATTTTTACCCTTAATTACCATATTTACTTTTAACCGTGGTAAAAAAAAGTAAAAAGTTACTATTCACCAAAAAATATTTTCATCTCATTGAACCACATTTTAGTCCTTGATATTAACTATGTCTCTAGGATTTTGGAAATTTGTAAAGCCCCGACCCTAATTACCTAGAGTCGGTGCATTACTTCATAACATTGGCATGATCACAAGAAAGATCAAATCTCGAAAGACCGATTGGTTTAGTAGCCTTGGAAACACTAGATATATTCATAAGTTTTACATTACATCATAAAATCAAAAACTACTACAACAACATAATGTTTCCACTGTCCACACTACAATCCCCTCATAATATCCCTGCAGGTCATTCATAACTTACATCTTCACTTCCTGGGAAAAATAAAACATAGAAAAGGGGTGAGCTCAAATGCCCAGTAAGGATAACAATATAGCGGAAACTTTCATCAATAAGAATAAACATTTAAGGAAATGTATAACTAAAACAAAAGCCTTTTAAACATGAACTTTCAACATGGTATGGCATAAATAAAATGAAATAATGCCATTTACTTATTCACATGGATATTCCACTAATCGAATAATCACATGCAAAAATAAATAACCACTTTCATAATGTTGGAATGCATAATGCTAAACGTTAATTTCTTTGTCTAGGCCTCATCCCAAGACCTAGGGGTTACTTCTAACCGGAACCCAACCCGGAGTGCCTCTAATAACCGGACACCAACCCGGAGTGCCTCTAATAACCGGACACCAACCCGGAGTGCCTCTAATAACCGGACACCAACCCGGAGGGCATACTTTTACCAGTCCCTAACCTGGAGGGCTTACTTTAACCAGTCCCCAACCTGGAGGGCTTACTTTTACCAGTCCCCAACCTGGAGGGCTTACTTTTACCGGTCCCCAACCCGGAACATACTTGTTTAGCACATTCATCTGAAGAAAACTTTGAAATATAACATAAACATTCGGGTTAAAACTAGCATACGAAATGTCAATAGTTTCACCATAAACTATGAATGGTATAAAATAGCACATCCACATTCAAACATATCACAAAACCTTCAATACAATATAGAAGTTTTGTATTATAATAAATCAACTTCAAATAATCTTAAAATCCATCAAAGGATGTTGACATAGATGAAATCAAAATTATTTTAAAAGAAGTATCTCCTTTTATTTTGAAATCATTTAAGATCCATATAAAATAAAACATTTTCTTTGAAAATATTCTTATAAGCTTGTAAGGAAAGCTTCGACGATTTTATAACGGCGGAAAGTAACCGCACCCGCCGTATAAGTTAAAAAAAACATTCTTACCTCAATTCTGTCGAAAAGGTTAAAAAGAACATTGTTTTGAAAACGACGGAAAGATTCCTTTATAAACCTCTTATAAAAAGTCAAACAAGGGTATAAATGACTTTAACCCATATTCTTGTAAATAGTAAAAATGTTTTGAAATACATTTCGAAGAAACATGGATGTGGATGATAACGAGATCCCAGTAGATTATTACGTATAAACAACCTCGGATAATGAAGAGATTGTGAAATAACCCTTACCTTGTACTTTTCCTTGGTTGGGGTAGGTTAACCTCCTGTATAATGGTGAAATAGTTGTTATTAAATTATACAAGAATCATATATATTAATATGATATCATATATGATCTTTTAACATTGATTTGTTAATAATATCTTAGAATTATCGTCGTTTCGGGAGTTAACTTACTCATTTTCTTTTATATGTTTTGTTACATAAGCCATGGTTGTTGTATCTTATTCATATCCAGAATGATATACAGTCCTTAAACATCATTTTTAAATCATCAAATGATAATTATACTTGAATGGATACGATGGAGAATGAATCTCATCGCGTTCGTGGAGACGGTAGTCCGTACGTACGCACGAGCGACAATATCATTCTTTTGATATTAAAATTGTAAAGACCCGAAGCTTATCGTACATGGACATTACATTACATTTGCGGAATACTTAGTACATAACAAAAACACACACACAAGGATCGTAATAGTTTAGTGTCTTTGGAAACTCGGAACATAATCTTCTAATCGGGGTGAAATATCTTCAATATCTCCCATAAAGATCTTCCTTTTTTTTACCTAAAACCATTCTTTATATCCTGGGGAAAAGAAAACATAAAAGGGTGAGCTCAAATGCTCAGTAAGGGTAAACAAAATAAATATCAACCACATCATATACATAAGCATATAACTTTTGGAAATCTTAACCTGCAAAAGAGATCATAATTTCATAACATGGGGTAAACCATGGCAGTGAAATGTAATCACAATAATAATAACTTAAAACATGGAACTTTGTGGCATACACACATAATCATAGAGAATCATTTCTTGTTAGTCATGACTCATTGCCAAGACTATCTTAGTGGACAAAGTCCCTTTCTGAATCGAGCAACCCTCGTTTCAGTCCTGTTTCACTGAACCGGTATAACCTACCATTCCAGCCATGTCTATCTCATGAGATATAAAATCTTTACCCAATGCATTGGAGGGAGATATAGGTCCCACCCATCTCTTAATGAATCCTTTCTTATGTGTGCCACAAAATCATAAATCATACATCATTTCATAACCCATGTATTAAAAATGGGATTCTTAAAACAACATGACATCATAAAACCATTCATATAAGATAAAGGAATTCATAAACATAATTCCATCACAACATAGTCAAATCAATGTAAAAATATGGATAGAAACAAAACCCTTTATTATCTTAGATGGAAAATAATTTTGATAAAACACTTGAAATGAATTCTTGAGGAAAATATCCTTTCTTCTTCAAAATCAATTTCTTTTCACAAAACATCATGCAATTTTAAAAGAAAGAGATTTTATTAAAAATAGTCATGAAATCTTTTGGAGTAAGCTTCATGAAAATAAGGCTTTATAAAAAAATAGAAATCCGTTCGTGCCGTATAAGTTAAAAAAAACATTCTTCGTACTTTTGTCGGAAAAGTCAAAAAGTACCTCGTACGGAAAAACGACAAAAGATTCCTTTCATATTCTTTAATAAAAACTCACCTAAGGGTAAAATTGGATTTAAACTATTTCAAGTGGATGGAAACAATATTACATATTGAGGGAACATGGATGTGGATGATAAAATACACCCCAGTAAATACTTACGAATAAACAATCTCGGATAAAAATGAGATTGTGATATTTCCCTTACCTTAGGTCCAATTTGCTTCGTATGTGTCCGAAACTCCTGTATAATGATTTAAATAATGTCATTGACTTATTACAGAATCATATTCATTGTTATGATATCATATGTGGTTCACTTATGACATTATATTACCCGTTCTTTTGTAAATTCCATGTTAAAGAAGAGTTTTGGGTAAAATCGTTTCATTTATCGTAGGTGTTTTGACTTGTTGTTCTTGACATCATTATTACTTATATCATGATTTACTTACTTCCAGAATATAAAATATGATTTATATATCATATATATTCAGTATATATATATATATATAATAGATAGATAAATAAAATGAAAAACACCGTTCATGGAGACGGTAGTCCGTACGTACGCATGAACGCTGTTTTACTTTCCTTATTGTCTTGAAATGGAAGTAAGTAGGTATATATACATAAATCCAGTAGCTTTATAATGTCATATATTTCATTATTATTTCTTATATATACATTATAATCATTCTTAAATGGTTAACATGGAGAATGAATCTCATCGCGTCGTGGAGACGGTAGTCCGTACGTACGCACGAGCGATGATATCATTTCTATAAATATTGAATTGAATTGGAGTGGATTATACAATATATCAGAATCAATATGATGTTATAATAACTATGTATAGTTATTCTTTACACCATTATACCCATCCATGTAAGGTGGTGGTGGAAAATAGATTACACCACGGCGTGGAGACGGTATTCCGTTCGTACGCACGCGCGGTGATTTCTTTTTCCGTAGGATGGATAGATGGTGAAATAGGGTTGTTTCATACTTATAATAACAAATCAGTATATGAGTGATACTGATGTTATTACTTCATAATGAAACAACCTAAGAAGAAGAAGTGGAAGAAGAAATAAAGAGGAAAGAATTGGTAACGGTAATTACCTCTTCTTTGAAGCGCCTCTTTGAGACCTCCTCTTAGGGCACTAGAATTGGTCTTTGAGGAAGACCAGAACCTCTAGGATGTTGCTAGGTAAGTGGAGAAGAGATTTTGGCAGGGGTTGGCCGAGCTTGAGTGCTCAAATTGGTGTGAGGAGGAGGGGGAGGAGGTGTCCTTTTATAGGGGAGGAGAGGGGCACCTTAGGAATATCTCAAAATATTATTTTATATTAAAGTCAAAATCGGTTTATAATGGTTCCAAAGGGTCTTATTTCGAAGCTAAAGTGGGGATGGGTCGAAATCCTATCAACCAATAGAATTTAGACAAGTTTAGGATATTATTTTAACCTTATCAATTAGATTTAACTCTAAGTTAAATAATTTAACATTTACCGTGTCTTTTTGTTTTCTTTCACTATATGGTTAATACACTTACTATAACATGCCAAACGAACCCCAAATTGTTTATTATTAATATATATATCCTTATCTAAGTCATTTGGCCGAACCTTAGATTTTTAGGAATAAAATAACAATTAATAATATAATATTTGATTTAAAAACTATTTTGTGTCAATTTTGACACTATTTGATATATGATTTTTTTGAAAGTCATAACAGAATTAAATGTTCGAACCAATTTGATTAAATCAACATTAATATATCATAGTAACATAGAAAATTAGTGGAATCCATAAAAAATCTCAAATTACATTTATTTTGGTGTTTATAACATCAATTATGTAAATATTTCATTAATAAAATAATTACTGCATCATCTTTGTGTCATAAATAAATTAAATTATTTTATGTCTAAAAATTACAAATAAAATACCATCATGTAGGAAATCGTTTTATCTTTATAATGAATATTTATAGTCGAATTTATCTTATGTATAACCCCATATTAAAAATGATTTACTTATTAAACTTTGATTTTAACTATTTTAACCCTTCTTTAAATAAATTAATAATAAATGTCCTAATCTAATCCAAGTGGGCCTAAATGGTCATATTTTATTCCTAAGTTTGTTTTTGGTCGAATTACACTTGTCCAATAGAATTAAGACATGTGTTAGGGTAATATTAATATCATATTTACCCTTAGTTACCCTATTTACTATTAACCGTGGTAAAAAAAAAATAAAAAGTTACTATTCACCAAAAAATTATTTTCATCTCATTGAACCACATTTTAGTCCTTGATATTAACCGTGTCTCTCGGATTTTCGAAATTCCATTCACAGAAGCGGTAAAATTAAGTTTTATGCAAAATTCAGTTTTTAACCTACCACTTAGTAGTTTCACTATTCATCAAAAATTGATGTTTTTCAGAACAATGCCAAAATTTCACCCTAATCTATAATTGATATTCCGAATTCAAAAATGATTTCTATTTTACAAAATTCCCAACATATAAGTTGCATTAATTAATTTTATAATTAAATCCCGCTGTTAAAACAAATAGCGTGTTTTTAAGAAATAATATCTATCAAAAGATTGACATTTGATTATGTCTGGTTTAAATGTGAAATTACAACCAATGACCAATATTGTATTAAATTGTAAAAATATATTCTAAATATACTTTAAAACCACTCAAATTAATGATTTATCACTATTAATTATTTCGATTAAAAAAGTTGTTTTTAATTATAATTTAGTAATTTTCACTATTCATCAGAATATGAAAGTTATCCGAAAAGTACCAAAATTTCACCTTAGGCTAAATTCGATACTCCGAATCCAAAAATAAAGTTCATTTTGAAAAATAAGATTTACTGGATTTCAAAAAGTGGTTATTGTTATTCATAACGGCTAGTTTTAATAATATTTTTATAGCATATCGTTGTTTAGTGAAACTCGGTATTGCGTACTACACACGCTATCGAGGAAGGTCGCGATTGCGTGTAATGCAAGTCAAGTCAAGGATTTGTGTTGTGCAAGCTCCTTTTGGTGTAGCGTACAACACAAGACATTAATAAAATTTAAAAAGAAATTTTTTTATAAAATCTTGGGCTGTTACATTCTACCCCCCTTAAAATGAATTTCGCCCTCGAAATTCGTCAGGGTTATAAATGGTTTACTATTCGAAAGTTTCTTTAATAAAAACCCGCATCGTAAAAGGGAATACCAAAACGTGGCTTTAAAAACTAAAGTATGAAATATAACGATTACCCAAATAAACTAATCACTGGGTTTCCACATAGGTGAAAATATGGATATGGAAGAGAAATCTAACCATCATGTTCTGATGGAGAGTGGTAGAGAACATGGCTATGGAAAAGCCAGTAATCACAAATCCATAAATTTGTGACGATCTAAGGTACCATCTGATTCATCAGGTATAAGAGAACTAGGACAACATTTTTGGTTTTCAAGATCATTTCCCTAAAGTTAAAGAATTTTGAATTGGAATAAATACTTACTTTATTTTGGTACAATCTCGCTGTTGTTCGTGCCTTTAACAATTTCCACTTCATCTATTAAATAAATGAAGTTGAATTTGTTATTCGTGAAGTGTTAGCAGATCATGTGATAGAATGACGGGTCATTCCATCTGTCTCAAACAAAAGGTTAGCAAAAATTATATACATAAGTCGATCTATAGTGAGATTAATCACATATGGTTCCTAAAATGGACTTATACTTCATATATCATACTGCTTAATATAATAAAACTAGTTTCTACTAAACAGGGACTTCCTGTAGGTCAGTGGTAGGCGATAAAGGCCAGTCGCACTTCGGTTGTGGGTTCGATTCCTACAGCCTTGTCCGAAGCGATGGGCTGTCACCCGTCCTGCAGGTTGTCCTTTTTCTAAAACTACGTTACTATAACATCCCATCAATAATATCGAAAATCTTCTATCCTTAAACAATACTAACTTATGTCCAACATAATCCAGTCTAATCATTAGGCTTATACATAATACTGCAGTCCACTCTCATAATATAGTGACATCGATTACCAGAGATTTAATACTGTCGTTGATCCCCACATATCATAAGATATGTCTTGTTGGTCACATTCCAAACATTCAAAGTCCTTAATCGTGTATTCTCTTGAATACCTTAGTGAAAACATGAGTTCAGTTAAAAGTTAACACTTTCCACATACCAAAATCCTCAAAATTCTATATACTCAAACCATGATATCACTTAGTCCTTATATCAATCATGAGCTCATTAATACTATCAAACATTTAATTTTCTCCTTATCCCTTCATTATGCGCATATCATCTACATTCCAAATATATCTGAATAACCTTTCATGGATACTGGTAACATTAATCATATACTTTCAAAACACAAGGAAAGACAACAGTGTAACAATCCATAGATGTCTCTTTATTCCAAAATTACACATGATAAACATGTAATCATGCCACTACATTCTCAAACCATTGACCGAGCTTCAAAAATTCTTTCATATATCATTTGTAGTCTCTTCATCATCATCCACATAAATACTACCCATATGACCATACTGATTCTCTTCATGAGTCTTTCCCTTAGGGCATTTGTTTGCATAATGCCCATACATTCCACATTTAAAACACTTAACCATTTTTTGATGTCGTAGCAATACCATTATCCTCATCCATGGTGTTAACTGACCCTTTTCCTTTGCACTTACTTGCTTTGTGTCCTTCTTTTCCACACCCAAAGCATCTTCCAGTTCCCTTGAAACATTCTCCTTGATGCCTCTTCCCACATGATGTACATAGGGGAAATTGAACTTTCTTTCCTCTATGATCATCATGGAACTCCATCTTTCTCTTATTAGTCGAGTCAGGAAACATACCAAATTTTACTTTATTGATCATGTTGTGAGATTGCTGATTCGGAATAATAATGATGTTTGGACATCCAAATCCCATTTCATTTGGTTGCTCATGAAGAATATCATTCCATTGTCCATCATATCCTCCATTATTGTGAATCATCTTGTTTCCAGCCATTTTCTAAAACCCAAACAGAATAGTGTTAGATGAAAAAATCGTAATAAAGGGGGAGTAACTTAAATATCTATCATCTTTGGTTTAATCTAATATCGTTACCATAGTTCTAGAACTATATCCTATACGTATACTTATCCTTAGGGGAATCCCTAGACATACCTTAGAAATATCTCTAGGGATCTCACTAACGTTTTCGCATCCTAGTTTCCAAAGGTTGACTAAACCTTTCCTCTGATACCAACTGTAACGGTCTGGAATTACTTCCAGTGGACTATAATTGATACCTATCAGGGCACTCCATGGGCGGCTACACCCCCTGGGCGGGACACACCACCATCCCCAGTGGCAGCCATTTCCTCATGAAGCCCTTGGGCGGAGAGCCATGCTTCGTCCAACGCTCACATGTGAGAGTTCCCAAGGATTGGATACATTCCTACCTCCTTTGCCTCTGATACCAACTGTAAAGACCCGAAGCTTATCGTACATGGACATTACATTACATTTGCGGAATACTTAGTACATAACAAAAACACACACACAAGGATCGTAATAGTTTAGTGTCTTTGGAAACTCGGAACATAATCTTCTAATCGGGGTGAAATATCTTCAATATCTCCCATAAAGATCTTCCTTTTTTTTTACCTAAAACCATTCTTTATATCCTTGGGAAAAGAAAACATAAAAGGGTGAGCTCAAATGCTCAGTAAGGGTAAACAAAATAAATATCAATCACATCATATACATAAGCATATAACTTTTGGAAATCTTAACCTGCAAAAGAGATCATAATTTCATAACATGGGGTAAACCATGGCAGTGAAATGTAATCACAATAATAATAACTTAAAACATGAAACTTTGTGGCATACACACATAATCATAGAGAATCATTTCTTGTTAGTCATGACTCATTGCCAAGACTATCTTAGTGGACAAAGTCCCTTTCTGAATCGAGCAACCCTCGTTTCAGTCCTGTTTCACTGAACCAGTATAACCTACCATTCCAGCCATGTCTATCTCATGAGATATAAAATCTTTACCCAATGCATTGGAGGGAGATATAGGTCCCACCCATCTCTTAATGAATCCTTTCTTATGTGTGACACAAAATCATAAATCATACATCATTTCATAACCCATGTATTAAAAATGGGATTCTTAAAACAACATGACATCATAAAACCATTCATATAAGATAAAGGAATTCATAAACATAATTCCATCACAACATAGTCAAATCAATGTAAAAATATGGATAGAAACAAAACCCTTTATTATCTTAGATGGAAAATAATTTTGATAAAACACTTGAAATGAATTCTTGAGGAAAATATCCTTTCTTCTTCAAAATCAATTTCTTTTCACAAAACATCATGCAATTTTAAAAGAAAGAGATTTTATTAAAAATAGTCATGAAATCTTTTGGAGTAAGCTTCATGAAAATAAGGCTTTATAAAACAATAGAAATCCGTTCATGCCGTATAAGTTAAAAAAAACATTCTTCGTACTTTTGTCGGAAAAGTCAAAAAGTACCTCGTACGGAAAAACGACAAAAGATTCCTTTCATAATCTTTAATAAAAAGTCACCTAAGGGTAAAATTGGATTTAAACTATTTCAAGTGGATGGAAACAATATTACATATTGAGGGAACATGGATGTGGATGATAAAATACACCCCAGTAAATACTTACGAATAAACAATCTCGGATAAAAATGAGATTGTGATATTTCCCTTACCTTAGGTCCAATTTGCTTCGTATGTGTCTGAAACTCCTGTATAATGATTTAAATAATGTCATTGACTTATTACAGAATCATATTCATTGTTATGATACCATATGTGGTTCACTTATGACATTATATTACCTGTTCTTTTGTAAATTCCATGTTAAAGAAGCGTTTTGGGTAAAATCGTTTCATTTATCGTAGGTGTTTTGACTTGTTGTTCTTGACATCATTATTACTTATATCATGATTTACTTACTTCCAGAATATAAAATATGATTTATATATCATATATATTCAGTATATATATATATATATAATAGATAGATAAATAAAATGAAAAACACCGTTCATGGAGACGGTAGTCCGTACGTACGCATGAACGCTGTTTTACTTTCCTTATTGTCTTGAAATGGAAGTAAGTAGGTATATATACATAAATCCAGTAGCTTTATAATGTCATATATTTCATTATTATTTCTTATATATACATTATAATCATTCTTAAATGGTTAACATGGAGAATGAATCTCATCGCGTCGTGGAGACGGTAGTCCGTACGTACGCACGAGCGATGATATCATTTCTATAAATATTGAATTGAATTGGAGTGGATTATACAATATATCAGAATCAATATGATGTTATAATAACTATGTATAGTTATTCTTTACACCATTATACCCATCCATGTAAGGTGGTGGTGGAAAATAGATTACACCACGGCGTGGAGACGGTATTCCGTTCGTACGCACGCGCGGTGATTTCTTTTTCCGTAGGATGGATAGATGGTGAAATAGGGTTGTTTCATACTTATAATAACAAATCAGTATATGAGTGATACTGATGTTATTACTTCATAATGAAACAACCTAAGAAGAAGAAGTGGAAGAAGAAATAAAGAGGAAAGAATTGGTAACGGTAATTACCTCTTCTTTGAAGCGCCTCTTTGAGACCTCCTCTTAGGGCACTAGAATTGGTCTTTGAGGAAGACCAGAACCTCTAAGATGTTGCTAGGTAAGTGGAGAAGAGATTTTGGCAGGGGTTGGCCGAGCTTGAGTGCTCAAATTGGTGTGAGGAGGAGGGGGAGGAGGTGTCCTTTTATAGGGGAGGAGAGGGGCACCTTAGGAATATCTCAAAATATTATTTTATATTAAAGTCAAAATCGGTTTATAATGGTTCCAAAGGGTCTTATTTCGAAGATAAAGTGGGGATGGGTCGAAATCCTATCAACCAATAGAATTTAGACAAGTTTAGGATATTATTTTAACCTTATCAATTAGATTTAACTCTAAGTTAAATAATTTAACATTTACCGTGTCTTTTTGTTTTCTTTCACTATATGGTTAATACACTTACTATAACATGCCAAACGAACCCCAAATTGTTTATTATTAATATATATATCCTTATCTAAGTCATTTGGCCGAACCTTAGATTTTTAGGAATAAAATAACAATTAATAATATAATATTTGATTTAAAAACTATTTTGTGTCAATTTTGACACTATTTGATATATGATTTTTTTGAAAGTCATAACAGAATTAAATGTTCGAACCAATTTGATTAAATCAACATTAATATATCATAGTAACATAGAAAATTAGTGGAATCCATAAAAATCTCAAATTACATTTATTTTGGTGTTTATAACATCAATTATGTCAATATTTCATTAATAAAATAATTACTGCATCATCGTTGTGTCATAAATAAATTAAATTATTTTATGTCTAAAAATTACAAATAAAATACCATCATGTAGGAAATCTTTTTATCTTTATAATGAATATTTATAGTCGAATTTATCTTATGTATAAACCCATATTAAAAATGATTTACTTACTAAACTTTGATTTTAACTATTTTAACCCTTCTTTAAATAAATTAATAATAAATGTCCTAATCTAATCCAAGTGGGCCTAAATGGTCATATTTTATTCCTAAGTTTGTTTTTGGTCGAATTACACTTGTCCAATAGAATTAGGACATGTGTTAGGGTAATATTAATATCATATTTACCCTTAGTTACCCTATTTACTATTAACCGTGGTAAAAAAAAATAAAAAGTTACTATTCACCAAAAAATTATTTTCATCTCATTGAACCACATTTTAGTCCTTGATATTAACCGTGTCTCTCGGATTTTCGAAATTCCATTCACAGAAGCGGTAAAATTAAGTTTTATGCAAAATTCAGTTTTTAACCTACCACTTAGTAGTTTCACTATTCATCAAAAATTGATGTTTTTCAGAACAATGCCAAAATTTCACCCTAAGCTATAATTGATATTCCGAATTCAAAAATGATTTCTATTTTACAAAATTCCCAACATATAAGTTGCATTAATTAATTTTATAATTAAATCCCGCTGTTAAAACAAATAGCGTGTTTTTAAGAAACAATATCTATCAAAAGATTGACATTTGATTATGTCTGGTTTAAATGTGAAATTACAACCAATGACCAATATTGTATTAAATTGTAAAAATATATTCTAAATATACTTTAAAACCACTCAAATTAATGATTTATCACTATTAATTATTTCGATTAAAAAAGTTGTTTTTAATTATAATTTAGTAATTTTCACTATTCATCAGAATATGAAAGTTATCCGAAAAGTACCAAAATTTCACCTTAGGCTAAATTCGATACTCCGAATCCAAAAATAAAGTTCATTTTGAAAAATAAGATTTACTGGATTTCAAAAAGTGGTTATTGTTATTCATAACGGCTAGTTTTAATAATATTTTTATAGCATATCGTTGTTTAGTGAAACTCGGTATTGCGTACTACACACGCTATCGAGGAAGGTCGTGATTGCGTGTAATGCAAGTCAAGTCAAGGATTTGTGTTGTGCAAGCTCCTTTTGGTGTAGCGTACAACACAAGACATTAATAAAATTTAAAAAGAAAATTTTTTATAAAATCTTGGGCTGTTACAAAAATAATATATAAATGGATGGTATATCATATATACAGAATCATTAACATGTTATATTTATTATTTACATGAGTTACACATCATTATTATACCCATCCAAATAATATTATATTGAATAACAATTACACCACGACGTGGAGACGGTAAGCCGTACGTACGCACGTATGGTGACATGTTATTCAAAGGGTGGATAGAATACTGAATATGATTGTACCATATTTATAATAACATCACAGTATATGTGAGATACTGGAGTTATTATTTCAGAATGGTAAGAACAAAGGAAGAAGAAGTGGAAGAAGAAATGAACTTAGAAAAGGGTGGTGAAATCATTACCTCTTCTTCGGGTTCTTCCTTTTGATTTGATCAAAAGGGCTCCTTAGGTTGGCTTTCTGATCAAACTAAGGCCTCTAGGTTGTATTGAGGGATGTTGGGAGAGTATTTGGGCAGAGTTTGGCCGAACCAAAAGGCTTTGAAGGTGTGAAGAAATGGGAAGGAGGAGTGCCCTTTTATAAGAGGGGTGAGGGGCACCTTTGGAAAAGCTAGAAATATTAATTTATAATAAATTCATAATCGGTTTCTAAAGGCTCCAAAGTTGGCTATTCAAAGGATGAGGTGGGGATAGGTCGAAAACAACTCATCCAATAGAATTTAGACAGGTTTGGGTACTTATATTAACCTTATCTTTAAGTATTAACTCTAAGTTAATTAGTTTCACTTTTACAATGTCTCTTTGTATTTTTATATATTATGGTTAATAAACTTACTATATACATCCAAGCGACCCCCAACTGGTCCATTAATGATTAACCTATCATAATATAAGTCTCTTGGCCGAACCTTAGATTTTTAGGAATTTAATATCAATTAATAATATAATATTTGTTTTAAGAACTCTTTTATGTCAATTTTGACACTATTCAATAGTTGATTTTTGTGAAACTCATAACAGATTGATTACTTCGAAAAAAGTCAATTAAATCAATCCTAATATATCATATTATCCTAGAAAATTAGTTTAATTCATTAAAAGTTTCATATTATATTTATTTGGGTATTTATATATCAATTATGTTAATTTTTTACTATTTTAGTAATTACTGCATCATCATTGTGTCATAAATAAAATAAATTATTTAATGTCTAAAAATTATAAATAAAATATCATTATGTAGGAAATCTTTTTATCTTTCTAATGAATATTTATAATCGAAAATCCAAAATGTATAACCCTATGTAAAAATTGTTGTTCTAAAAGCTATATGCTTGTGTCATTTTTGTATTCATTTTGACTTAATTAAAATAAAGTGTCATTATCACTTACAAGTGGATCCATGGGGTCCCAAAATAGACCCAAAGATGCCCATGGTCGACTATGTATCAACCAATAGGGTTAAGACACGTTTTAGGGTAATTTAGTATTATTATAATATTATTTTTTTAATCCTTATTTACCGGATTTACCCTTAACCATGGTAAATAAAATATTTACCGCAGTAATTATTCAAAATGTCTAAAAATAAAAGTTACCTATTTACACAATTTGAACATCCTGATTCCAAATATGGAATCCATTTTTCTAAATTCAAAACACAGAAGTGGCAGAAATTAATTTAAAATTAATTCCCGCTGTCAAAACAAAAAGCGTGTTTTTAAGAGATAATAACTACCAAAAGATTGACACTTGTTTATGTTCGGTTTAATTGTAAAATTATGTCCAATGACCAACATTATATTAAATGGTAAAAATATATTCTAAATATACTTTAAAACCACTCAAATTCATAATTTATCAATATTAATTATTTTGATTAAAAAAGTTGTTTTTAATTAAAATTTAGTAATTTTCACTATTCATCAAAATATAAAAGTTATCCGAAATGTACCAAAATTTCACCCTAGGCTAATTTCGATATTACGAATCCAAAAATGAAGTCCATTTTTAAATATAAAATATATATAATTTCAAAAATCAGGTATTACTATTCATAACGGCTAGTTTGATTGGTTGTGGTGTGTGTTAAAACTCAAGGTTGCGTACAACACACGCTACTGTATTACTCAAAGAAAGCGTACCGTGGAAGCTTGGGATGTTTCATTTTAAATTTTTGATGTCCCAATTTAGTCAAAAAGATTAAAATATTATATTTAAAAAGGTTTCACTATTAGAAGTTGATAATACTGAAAATGAATCTGTTCTTGCAATATGACTAAGAAACTCATAATAGGGATTCTAAAATTATAAGGATTATATAAAGTTCAAAATGTAGTTAATACTATTCATGAACTCTTTTGATGGTGTGATTGAACTCGGTGTTGCGTGTAGTGCAAGTTATTGAATTATTTTTAAGAAATAACACACTCTGAAATCCTGGGGTGTTACATTCTCCCCTCCTTCAATAAATTGCGTCCTCGCAATTTGAAATTGTTCTTCGAAAATAAAAGGTTGAAAGTAGAAAATATATTTGTGGGAAAACCCACATCGGAAATTGGGTTACTAAAATTTAGTCTTAATATGAGGAAAAGATAAATGAAAGGGTCACCACCAAATTATGATCTCGATTAGGAGAACATTGGTGGCAATTAGAGACATATAATTGGAGGAAAACCGTAAATATTTATAGGTAGTGATTGAGGTCATCAATCACAAACAAGTATAAAATTGAGGTCCTTAAACTCATAAATCTATGATGATTTGAAGTACCATCGGTTCAACAAAATATAGGGTATTGGGACAACACATTTTTGACATTTCAAAATATCTTAGTTGAAATCCCACATCGAAAAATGAATTAATGGGGCCTCTATTTAAAATAAAGAGTGGAAAGTATGAAGATTACCGAAAATAACACATACTAGGGTTCCATTTAGGAAAATATGGATATGGAAGAGAAATCTAACCATCAATTATCTGATGGAGAGTGGTAGAGAACATGGCTATGAAAAGGCCAACAATCCCAAAGCCATAAATTAGTGATGATTTAAGGTACCATCTAGGAAAACATTTTTGTTCTAAGTTGCTTTTCTTAATATTGAGGAATCTATTTATGAGATTGACTAAGATCATAAGGAGATATACTTACTTTATAATTATAGTTTTATCCATTAATAAATTTCTACCACAAACTCATCTTTCACTCTAAAAGATAATAGAATGTAAGAAAAATTCTATTTACACTATTCGTATAGGGTTCCAAAATAAATGAATTTATAATTCATCTACAAGATCTTTTAATAAAAACTACATTATTTAATCCAGGACATCTCGTGGGCCAGTGGTAGGTGATACACCCTTGTCGCCCTTCGGTTTCGGGTCCAAGTCTCGCAGCCTTGCCGGACGCGACGGGTTGCCGCCCGACCTCCGGGTTGTCCTTTTATGGCAATCCAAAATAATCCAAACTAGAACTATCCAAAATACTTCTATCCAAACTCACAGTCCAACATTTATAAGTAAGGTAAACATAATGTAGAACCTTTTTACCCCGTAATAGCATATGAATACCTTCATCATGTATTCTTTTAATACACCGAAACATCCTGAATTACCATATTCCTTATTGATTACCTTCATGCTCCCTTATTCCATATAGAAAGCTGGATATACTTCATTAATCCAAAAATGTTTTAAACCCCAACAATGATGGAATATACAAATCATTAATCAGTTCCAGGGTAGTCAGGAATATCCAATATAATTTATCCAAAACAATCACATATTATTCCAAAATCACTACCTCAGTATCAGAACTATGTTATGATTTATCATTCTCTCAACCATATATTTTCCAAAAATTTATCCTGCTATTGAGTCACTTTTCTTTGTTCCACACAATCTCAAGTCCTTAATGAAATAGTACTGCAGTACAATCCTTATATACTCCATAATTATTGTAACAAGTACATTGTTGATACAACACTCAATTGACATAATCAACATAAGAACTCTAATCATTCCTCTTCATCTGTGGTAGTATCATAACTTGATTATTATCCAATAACATCATTTTCGGCATAGTCTGATGACTGGGACATAGGTTCGCGTAGTGTCCAAACTCCTTGCAAATGAAGCATTGTACATTTAAAACCATTTTCTTACCCTTGCAGTCACGTACCTTGTGCCCTTTTCCTCCACACTTATAACAAACTCCCATTCCTTTCAGGCAAGTTCCAGGGTGTTTCTTTCCACAGTTACCACATATGGGAAAATTCTTCTTTTCCCTTTTCCCTTTATCCATCTTTCTCTCTTCCATCCTTTTCTTCTCTTGATTCCCTTCAAAGCCATAGGACTCAGTAAACTCTTTACTTATCTTATCAACACATGATATTATTTCTTCATATGATGATAATACATGGGAGACTATTTCTCTTATAAATTCTAGCTTAAGACCATGAAAGATATGATCCTTCCTTCTCTTTGAATCATGTGTATTTCTGGAGTTCTCATTCCTTCTACTGGGCGCCATTTCGAAACAATGGCATAAACTAGATCAGTTTATGAATCAAAATACATAATCCCATACTTATAAAACACTTAACATAAATTGAACTATTTATGGATATAATCCATAATCATAAAAATGTTTTCTTTGAGGAAGTATATACTCATAAACCCTTCATAATGATTTGTAAAGAAAATGAGAGTTATCCTAAGCATATCCCCCGGGAGTGTCGTAACCAAGAGTGCAGCAAGGCCCGTTGTCATGCACCAGTTCCCGTTCGAGTCTAGCTCAAAGCGGTGTTTTCGGGTTTTACCCCTAGGTACATCTGTGCCAGAGCCGCCTCTACCTGCTCGTATCCAGACAGGGATGTATTGCTCGGAAAACTCACAAAATCTCTACAATACCAAAATTCTAGGAAGTTCTTCTATACTAATCCTCAACGTTCATCTTAGGTCTACGTGCTCTAATCAGAGTTTATCTAAATCTAGCTTCCAAGGTTTGTACTAAACTTCCTCTGATACCAACTGTAACGCCCCGACCTTAATTACCTAGAGTCGGTGCATTACATCATAACATTGGCATGATCACAAGAAAGATCAAATCTCGAAAGACCGATTGGTTTAGTAGCCTTGGAAACACTAGATATATTCATAAGTTTTACATTACATCATAAAATCAAAAACTACTACAACAACATAATGTTTCCACAGTCCACACTACAATCCCCTCATAATATCCCTGCACGTCATTCATAACTTACATCATCACTTCCTGGGAAAAATAAAACATAGAAAAGGGGTGAGCTCAAATGCCCAGTAAGGATAACAATATAGCGGAAACTTTCATCAATAAGAATAAACATTTAAGGCAATGTATAACTAAAACAAAAGCCTTTTAAACATGAACTTTCAACATGGTATGGCATAAATAAAATGAAATAATGCCATTTACTTATTCACATGGATATTCCACTAATCGAATAATCACATGCAAAAATAAATAACCACTTTCATAATGTTGGAATGCATAATGCTAAACGTTAATTTCTTTGTCTAGGCCTCATCCCAAGACCTAGGGGTTACTTCTAACCGGAACCCAACCCGGAGTGCCTCTAATAACCGGACACCAACCCGGAGTGCCTCTAATAACCGGACACCAACCCGGAGTGCCTCTAATAACCGGACACCAACCCGGAGGGCATACTTTTACCAGTCCCTAACCTGGAGGGCTTACTTTAACCAGTCCCCAACCTGGAGGGCTTACTTTTACCAGTCCCCAACCTGGAGGGCTTACTTTTACCGGTCCCCAACCCGGAACATACTTGTTTAGCACATTCATCTGAAGAAAACTTTGAAATATAACATAAACATTCGGGTTAAAACTAGCATACGAAATGTCAATAGTTTCACCATAAACTATGAATGGTATAAAATAGCACATCCACATTCAAACATATCACAAAACCTTCAATACAATATAGAAGTTTTGTATTATAATAAATCAACTTCAAATAATCTTAAAATCCATCAAAGGATGTTGACATAGATGAAATCAAAATTATTTTAAAAGAAGTATCTCCTTTTATTTTGAAATCATTTAAGATCCATATAAAATAAAACATTTTCTTTGAAAATATTCTTATAAGCTTGTAAGGAAAGCTTCGACGATTTTATAACGGCGGAAAGTAACCGCACCCGCCGTATAAGTTAAAAAAAACATTCTTACCTCAATTCTGTCAAAAAGGTTAAAAAGAACATTGTTTTGAAAACGACGGAAAGATTCCTTTATAAACCTCTTATAAAAAGTCAAACAAGGGTATAAATGACTTTAACCCATATTCTTGTAAATAGTAAAAATGTTTTGAAATACATTTCGAAGAAACATGGATGTGGATGATAACGAGATCCCAGTAGATTATTACGTATAAACAACCTCGGATAATGAAGAGATTGTGAAATAACCCTTACCTTGTACTTTTCCTTGGTTGGGGTAGGTTAACCTTTTGTATAATGGTGAAATAGTTGTTATTAAATTATACAAGAATCATATATATTAATATGATATCATATATGATCTTTTAACATTGATTTGTTAATAATATCTTAGAATTATCGTCGTTTCGGGAGTTAACTTACTCATTTTCTTTTATATGTTTTGTTACATAAGCCATGGTTGTTGTATCTTATTCATATCCAGAATGATATACAGTCCTTAAACATCATTTTTAAATCATCAAATGATAATTATACTTGAATGGATACGATGGAGAATGAATCTCATCGCGTTCGTGGAGACGGTAGTCCGTACGTACGCACGAGCGACAATATCATTTTTTGATATTAAAATAATATATAAATGGATGGTATATCATATATACAGAATCATTAACATGTTATATTTATTATTTACATGAGTTACACATCATTATTATACCCATCCAAATAATATTATATTGAATAACAATTACACCATAACGTGGAGACGGTAAGCCGTACGTACGCACGTATGGTGACATGTTATTCAAAGGGTGGATAGAATACTGAATATGATTGTACCATATTTATAATAACATCACAGTATATGTGAGATACTGGAGTTATTATTTCAGAATGGTAAGAACAAAGGAAGAAGAAGTGGAAGAAGAAATGAACTTAGAAAAGGGTGGTGAAATCATTACCTCTTCTTCGGGTTCTTCCTTTTGATTTGATCAAAAGGGCTCCTTAGGTTGGCTTTCTGATCAAACTAAGGCCTCTAGGTTGTAGTGAGGGATGTTGGGAGAGTATTTGGGCAGAGTTTGTCCGAACCAAAAGGCTTTGAAGGTGTGAAGAAATGGGAAGGAGGAGTGCCCTTTTATAAGAGGGGTGAGGGGCACCTTTGGAAAAGCTAGAAATATTAATTTATAATAAATTCATAATCGGTTTCTAAAGGCTCCAAAGTTTACTATTCAAAGGATGATGTGGGGATAGGTCGAAAACAACTCATCCAATAGAATTTAGA
This sequence comes from Viscum album, assembly GCA_963277665.1. Classification (NCBI taxonomy): domain Eukaryota; kingdom Viridiplantae; phylum Streptophyta; class Magnoliopsida; order Santalales; family Viscaceae; genus Viscum; species Viscum album. The sequence continues at coordinate 1,074,531,289 of OY728164.1, forward strand.
CAGTTTTGGGTACTTATATTAACCTTATCTTTAAGTATTAACTCTAAGTTAATTAGTTTCACTTTTACAATGTCTCTTTGTATTTTTATATATTATGGTTAATAAACTTACTATATACATCCAAGCGACCCCCAAGTGGTCCATTAATGATTAACCTATCATAATATAAGTCTCTTGGCCGAACCTTAGATTTTTAGGAATTTAATATCAATTAATAATATAATATTTGTTTTAAGAACTCTTTTATGTCAATTTTGACACTATTCAATAGTTGATTTTTGTGAAACTCATAACAGATTGATTACTTCGAACAAAGTCAATTAAATCAATCCTAATATATCATATTATCCTAGAAAATTAGTTTAATTCATTAAAAGTTTCATATTATATTTATTTGGGTATTTATAATATCAATTATGTTAATTTTTTACTATTTTAGTAATTACTGCATCATCATTGTGTCATAAATAAAATAAATTATTTAAAGTCTAAAAATTATAAATAAAATATCATTATGTAGGAAATCTTTTTATCTTTCTAATGAATATTTATAATCGAAAATCCAACATGTATAACCCTATGTAAAAATTGTTGTTCTAAAAGCTATATGCTTGTGTCATTTTTGTATTCATTTTGACTTAATTAAAATAAAGTGTCATTATCACTTACAAGTGGATCCATGGGGTCCCAAAATAGACCCAAAGATGCCCATGGTCGACTATGTATCAACCAATAGGGTTAAGACACGTTTTAGGGTAATTTAGTATTATTATAATATTATTTTTTTAATCCTTATTTACCGGATTTACCCTTAACCATGGTAAATAAAATATTTACCGCAGTAATTATTCAAAATGTCTAAAAATAAAAGTTACCTATTTACACAATTTGAACATCCTGATTCCAAATATGGAATCCATTTTTCTAAATTCAAAACACAGAAGTGGCAGAAATTAATTTAAAATTAATTCCCGCTGTTAAAACAAAAAGCGTGTTTTTAAGAGATAATAACTACCAAAAGATTGACACTTGTTTATGTTCGGTTTAATTGTAAAATTATGTCCAATGACCAACATTATATTAAATGGTAAAAATATATTCTAAATATACTTTAAAACCACTCAAATTCATAATTTATCAATATTAATTATTTTGATTAAAAAAGTTGTTTTTAATTAAAATTTAGTAATTTTCACTATTCATCAAAATATAAAAGTTATCCGAAATGTACCAAAATTTCACCCTAGGCTAATTTCGATATTCCGAATCCAAAAATGAAGTCCATTTTTAAATATAAAATATATATAATTTCAAAAATCAGGTATTACTATTCATAACGGCTAGTTTGATTGGTTGTGGTGTGTGTTAAAACTCAAGGTTGCGTACAACACACGCTACTGTATTACTCAAAGAAAGCGTACCGTGGAAGCTTGGGATGTTTCATTTTAAATTTTTGATGTCCCAATTTAGTCAAAAAGATTAAAATATTATATTTAAAAAGGTTTCACTATTAGAAGTTGATAATACTGAAAATGAATCTGTTCTTGCAATATGACTAAGAAACTCATAATAGGGATTCTAAAATTATAAGGATTATATAAAGTTCAAAATGTAGTTAATACTATTCATGAACTCTTTTGATGGTGTGATTGAACTCGGTGTTGCGTGTAGTGCAAGTTATTGAATTATTTTTAAGAAATAACACACTCTGAAATCCTGGGGTGTTACATTCTCCCCTCCTTCAATAAATTGCGTCCTCGCAATTTGAAATTGTTCTTCGAAAATAAAAGGTTGAAAGTAGAAAATATATTTGTGGGAAAACCCACATCGGAAATTGGGTTACTAAAATTTAGTCTTAATATGAGGAAAAGATAAATGAAAGGGTCACCACCAAATTATGATCTCGATTAGGAGAACATTGGTGGCAATTAGAGACATATAATTGGAGGAAAAACGTAAATATTTATAGGTAGTGATTGAGGTCATCAATCACAAACAAGTATAAAATTGAGGTCCTTAAACTCATAAATCTATGATGATTTGAAGTACCATCGGTTCAACAAAATATAGGGTATTGGGACAACACATTTTTGACATTTCAAAATATCTTAGTTGAAATCCCACATCGAAAAATGAATTAATGGGGCCTCTATTTAAAATAAAGAGTGGAAAGTATGAAGATTACCGAAAATAACACATACTAGGGTTCCATTTAGGAAAATATGGATATGGAAGAGAAATCTAACCATCAATTATCTGATGGAGAGTGGTAGAGAACATGGCTATGAAAAGGCCAACAATCCCAAAGCCATAAATTAGTGATGATTTAAGGTACCATCTAGGAAAACATTTTTGTTCTAAGTTGCTTTTCTTAATATTGAGGAATCTATTTATGAGATTGACTAAGATCATAAGGAGATATACTTACTTTATAATTATAGTTTTATCCATTAATAAATTTCTACCACAAACTCATCTTTCACTCTAAAAGATAATAGAATGTAAGAAAAATTCTATTTACACTATTCGTATAGGGTTCCAAAATAAATGAATTTATAATTCATCTACAAGATCTTTTAATAAAAACTACATTATTTAATCCAGGACATCTCGTGGGCCAGTGGTAGGTGATACACCCTTGTCGCCCTTCGGTTTCGGGTCCAAGTCTCGCAGCCTTGCCGGACGCGACGGGTTGCCGCCCGACCTCCGGGTTGTCCTTTTATGGCAATCCAAAATAATCCAAACTAGAACTATCCAAAATACTTCTATCCAAACTCACAGTCCAACATTTATAAGTAAGGTAAACATAATGTAGAACCTTTTTACCCCGTAATAGCATATGAATACCTTCATCATGTATTCTTTTAATACACCGAACCATCCTGAATTACCATATTCCTTATTGATTACCTTCATGCTCCCTTATTCCATATAGAAAGCTGGATATACTTCATTAATCCAAAAATGTTTTAAACCCCAACAATGATGGAATATACAAATCATTAATCAGTTCCAGGGTAGTCAGGAATATCCAATATAATTTATCCAAAACAATCACATATTTTTCCAAAATCACTACCTCAGTATCAGAACTATGTTATGATTTATCATTCTCTCAACCATATATTTTCCAAAAATTTATCCTGCTATTGAGTCACTTTTCTTTGTTCCACACAATCTCAAGTCCTTAATGAAATAGTACTGCAGTACAATCCTTATATACTCCATAATTATTGTAACAAGTACATTGTTGATACAACACTCAATTGACATAATCAACATAAGAACTCTAATCATTCCTCTTCATCTGTGGTAGTATCATAACTTGATTATTATCCAATAACATCATTTTCGGCATAGTCTGATGACTGGGACATAGGTTCGCGTAGTGTCCAAACTCCTTGAAAATGAAGCATTGTACATTTAAAACCATTTTCTTACCCTTGCAGTCACGTACCTTGTGCCCTTTTCCTCCACACTTATAACAAACTCCCATTCCTTTCAGGCAAGTTCCAGGGTGTTTCTTTCCACAGTTACCACATATGGGAAAATTCTTCTTTTCCCTTTTCCCTTTATCCATCTTTCTCTCTTCCATCCTTTTCTTCTCTTGATTCCCTTCAAAGCCATAGGACTCAGTAAACTCTTTACTTATCTTATCAACACATGATATTATTTCTTCATATGATGATAATACATGGGAGACTATTTCTCTTATAAATTCTAGCTTAAGACCATGAAAGATATGATCCTTCCTTCTCTTTGAATCATGTGTATTTCTGGAGTTCTCATTCCTTCTACTGGGCGCCATTTCTAAACAATGGCATAAACTAGATCAGTTTATGAATCAAAATACATAATCCCATACTTATAAAACACTTAACATAAATTGAACTATTTATGGATATAATCCATAATCATAAAAATGTTTTCTTTGAGGAAGTATATACTCATAAACCCTTCATAATGATTTGTAAAGAAAATGAGAGTTATCCTAAGCATATCCCCCGGGAGTGTCGTAACCAAGAGTGCAGCAAGGCCCGTTGTCGTGCACCAGTTCCCGTTCGAGTCTAGCTCAAAGCGGTGTTTTCGGGTTTTACCCCTAGGTACATCTGTGCCAGAGCCGCCTCTACCTGCTCGTATCCAGACAGGGATGTATTGCTCGGAAAACTCACAAAATCTCTACAATACCAAAATTCTAGGAAGTTCTTCTATACTAATCCTCAACGTTCATCTTAGGTCTACGTTCTCTAATCAGAGTTTATCTAAATCTAGCTTCCAAGGATTGTACTAAACTTCCTCTGATACCAACTGTAACGCCCCGACCTTAATTACCTAGAGTCGGTGCATTACTTCATAACATTGGCATGATCACAAGAAAGATCAAATCTCGAAAGACCGATTGGTTTAGTAGCCTTGGAAACACTAGATATATTCATAAGTTTTACATTACATCATAAAATCAAAAACTACTACAACAACATAATGTTTCCACAGTCCACACTACAATCCCCTCATAATATCCCTGCAGGTCATTCATAACTTACATCATCACTTCCTGGGAAAAATAAAACATAGAAAAGGGGTGAGCTCAAATGCCCAGTAAGGATAACAATATAGCGGAAACTTTCATCAATAAGAATAAACATTTAAGGCAATGTATAACTAAAACAAAAGCCTTTTAAACATGAACTTTCAACATGGTATGGCATAAATAAAATGAAATAATGCCATTTACTTATTCACATGGATATTCCACTAATCGAATAATCACATGCAAAAATAAATAACCACTTTCATAATGTTGGAATGCATAATGCTAAACGTTAATTTCTTTGTCTAGGCCTCATCCCAAGACCTAGGGGTTACTTCTAACCGGAACCCAACCCGGAGTGCCTCTAATAACCGGACACCAACCCGGAGTGCCTCTAATAACCGGACACCAACCCGGAGTGCCTCTAATAACCGGACACCAACCCGGAGGGCATACTTTTACCAGTCCCTAACCTGGAGGGCTTACTTTAACCAGTCCCCAACCTGGAGGGCTTACTTTTACCAGTCCCCAACCTGGAGGGCTTACTTTTACCGGTCCCCAACCCGGAACATACTTGTTTAGCACATTCATCTGAAGAAAACTTTGAAATATAACATAAACATTCGGGTTAAAACTAGCATACGAAATGTCAATAGTTTCACCATAAACTATGAATGGTATAAAATAGCACATCCACATTCAAACATATCACAAAACCTTCAATACAATATAGAAGTTTTGTATTATAATAAATCAACTTCAAATAATCTTAAAATCCATCAAAGGATGTTGTCATAGATGAAATCAAAATTATTTTAAAAGAAGTATCTCCTTTTATTTTGAAATCATTTAAGATCCATATAAAATAAAACATTTTCTTTGAAAATATTCTTATAAGCTTGTAAGGAAAGCTTCGACGATTTTATAACGGCGGAAAGTAACCGCACCCGCCGTATAAGTTAAAAAAAACATTCTTACCTCAATTCTGTCGAAAAGGTTAAAAAGAACATTGTTTTGAAAACGACGGAAAGATTCCTTTATAAACCTCTTATAAAAAGTCAAACAAGGGTATAAATGACTTTAACCCATATTCTTGTAAATAGTAAAAATGTTTTGAAATACATTTCTAAGAAACATGGATGTGGATGATAACGAGATCCCAGTAGATTATTACGTATAAACAACCTCGGATAATGAAGAGATTGTGAAATAACCCTTACCTTGTACTTTTCCTTGGTTGGGGTAGGTTAACCTCCTGTATAATGGTGAAATAGTTGTTATTAAATTATACAAGAATCATATATATTAATATGATATCATATATGATCTTTTAACATTGATTTGTTAATAATATCTTAGAATTATCGTCGTTTCGGGAGTTAACTTACTCATTTTCTTTTATATGTTTTGTTACATAAGCCATGGTTGTTGTATCTTATTCATATCCAGAATGATATACAGTCCTTAAACATCATTTTTAAATCATCAAATGATAATTATACTTGAATGGATACGATGGAGAATGAATCTCATCGCGTTCGTGGAGACGGTAGTCCGTACGTACGCACGAGCGACAATATCATTCTTTTGATATTAAAATAATATATAAATGGATGGTATATCATATATACAGAATCATTAACATGTTATATTTATTATTTACATGAGTTACACATCATTATTATACCCATCCAAATAATATTATATTGAATAACAATTACACCACGACGTGGAGACGGTAAGCCGTACGTACGCACGTATGGTGACATGTTATTCAAAGGGTGGATAGAATACTGAATATGATTGTACCATATTTATAATAACATCACAGTATATGTGAGATACTGGAGTTATTATTTCAGAATGGTAAGAACAAAGGAAGAAGAAGTGGAAGAAGAAATGAACTTAGAAAAGGGTGGTGAAATCATTACCTCTTCTTCGGGTTCTTCCTTTTGATTTGATCAAAAGGGCTCCTTAGGTTGGCTTTCTGATCAAACTAAGGCCTCTAGGTTGTAGTGAGGGATGTTGGGAGAGTATTTGGGCAGAGTTTGGCCGAACCAAAAGGCTTTGAAGGTGTGAAGAAATGGGAAGGAGGAGTGCCCTTTTATAAGAGGGGTGAGGGGCACCTTTGGAAAAGCTAGAAATATTAATTTATAATAAATTCATAATCGGTTTCTAAAGGCTCCAAAGTTGGCTATTCAAAGGATGAGGTGGGGATAGGTCGAAAACAACTCATCCAATAGAATTTAGACAGGTTTGGGTACTTATATTAACCTTATCTTTAAGTATTAACTCTAAGTTAATTAGTTTCACTTTTACAATGTCTCTTTGTATTTTTATATATTATGGTTAATAAACTTACTATATACATCCAAGCGACCCCCAAGTGGTCCATTAATGATTAACCTATCATAATATAAGTCTCTTGGCCGAACCTTAGATTTTTAGGAATTTAATATCAATTAATAATATAATATTTGTTTTAAGAACTCTTTTATGTCAATTTTGACACTATTCAATAGTTGATTTTTGTGAAACTCATAACAGATTGATTACTTCTAAAAAAGTCAATTAAATCAATCCTAATATATCATATTATCCTAGAAAATTAGTTTAATTCATTAAAAGTTTCATATTATATTTATTTGGGTATTTATAATATCAATTATGTTAATTTTTTACTATTTTAGTAATTACTGCATCATCATTGTGTCATAAATAAAATAAATTATTTAATGTCTAAAAATTATAAATAAAATATCATTATGTAGGAAATCTTTTTATCTTTCTAATGAATATTTATAATCGAAAATCCAACATGTATAACCCTATGTAAAAATTGTTGTTCTAAAAGCTATATGCTTGTGTCATTTTTGTATTCATTTTGACTTAATTAAAATAAAGTGTCATTATCACTTACAAGTGGATCCATGGGGTCCCAAAATAGACCCAAAGATGCCCATGGTCGACTATGTATCAACCAATAGGGTTAAGACACGTTTTAGGGTAATTTAGTATTATTATAATATTATTTTTGTAATCCTTATTTACCGGATTTACCCTTAACCATGGTAAATAAAATATTTACCGCAGTAATTATTCAAAATGTCTAAAAATAAAAGTTACCTATTTACACAATTTGAACATCCTGATTCCAAATATGGAATCCATTTTTCTAAATTCAAAACACAGAAGTGGCAGAAATTAATTTAAAATTAATTCCCGCTGTCAAAACAAAAAGCGTGTTTTTAAGAGATAATAACTACCAAAAGATTGACACTTGTTTATGTTCGGTTTAATTGTAAAATTATGTCCAATGACCAACATTATATTAAATGGTAAAAATATATTCTAAATATACTTTAAAACCACTCAAATTCATAATTTATCAATATTAATTATTTTGATTAAAAAAGTTGTTTTTAATTAAAATTTAGTAATTTTCACTATTCATCAAAATATAAAAGTTATCCGAAATGTACCAAAATTTCACCCTAGGCTAATTTCGATATTCCGAATCCAAAAATGAAGTCCATTTTTAAATATAAAATATATATAATTTCAAAAATCAGGTATTACTATTCATAACGGCTAGTTTGATTGGTTGTGGTGTGTGTTAAAACTCAAGGTTGCGTACAACACACGCTACTGTATTACTCAAAGAAAGCGTACCGTGGAAGCTTGGGATGTTTCATTTTAAATTTTTGATGTCCCAATTTAGTCAAAAAGATTAAAATATTATATTTAAAAAGGTTTCACTATTAGAAGTTGATAATACTGAAAATGAATCTGTTCTTGCAATATGACTAAGAAACTCATAATAGGGATTCTAAAATTATAAGGATTATATAAAGTTCAAAATGTAGTTAATACTATTCATGAACTCTTTTGATGGTGTGATTGAACTCGGTGTTGCGTGTAGTGCAAGTTATTGAATTATTTTTAAGAAATAACACACTCTGAAATCCTGGGGTGTTACAAAATTCCACTCACAGAAGCGGTAAAATTAAGTTTTATGAAAAATTCAGTTTTATAACTACCACTTAGTGGTTTCACTATTCATCAAAAAATGAAAGTTTCCAGAATAATACCAAAAATTAGGCCTAAGCTATATTTGATATTATGAATTCAAAAATGATGTCTATTTTAACAAATTCAAAACATATCAGTGGCATTAATTAATTTAAAAATTAATTCTCGTCGTCAAAACAAATAACGTGTTCTTAAGAGATAATAACTATCAAAAGATTGACACTTGTTTATGTCTGGTTTAAATGTAAAATTACATCCAATGACCAACATTGTATTAAATTGTAAAAATATATTCTAAATATTCTTTAAAACCACTCAAATTAATAATTTATCACTATTAATTATTTCTATTAAAAAAGTTGTTTTTAATTAAAAATTAGTAATTTTCACTATTCATCAGAATATGAAAGTTATCCGAAAAGTACCAAAATTTTACACTAAGATAATTTCGATATTCTGAATCCAAAAAATGAAGTCCATTTTGAAAGATAAAATTTATATAATTTCAAAAAGTGGGTAATACTATTCATAACGGCTTGTTCATAATAATATTATATTAATATCTCGTTTAGTGAAACTTGGTATTACGTACTACAGACGCTATCAAGGAAGGTCGTGATTGCGTGTAATACAAGCCGAGTCAAGGATGTGTGCTGTGCAATATCCTTTTGGTATAGCGTACAACACAAGACATTAATGAAATTAAAAAGAATATTTTTCATAAAATCTCGGGGTGTTACATTCTACCCCCCTTAAAATGAATTTCGCCCTCAAAATTCATCGGGGTTATAAATGGTTTACTACTCAAAAGTTTCTTTAATATAAACCCACATCGTAAAATGAAATAACAAAACGTAACTTTAAAAACTAAAGTACGAAACGTAACGGTTACCCAAATTAACTAATCACTTGGTTTCCACATAGGAGAACATAGGTGAAAATATGGATATGGAAGAGAAATCTAACCATCAAGTTCTGATGGAGAGTGGTAGAGAACATGGCTATGAAAAAGCCATCAATCACAAATCCATAGATTCGTGATGATCTATGGTACCATCTGATTCATCGGATATAAGGGCACTAGGACAACATTTTTGGATTTCAAGATTATTTTCCTAAAGTTGATGAAATTGGAATTAGAAGAAATACTTTCGTGATTTTGGTACCGTCTCACCGTTGGTCATTCTTTGGACAATTTCCACATCATCTCTTAAATAAATGAAGTTGAATTTGTCATTCGTGAAGTGTTAGCAGATCATGTGATAGAAGTATGGGTCATTCCTTCTGTCTCAAACAAAAGGTTATAAAAGTTATCAAAAATACATAAGTCCATCTATAGTGAGATTAATCATATATGGTTCCTAAAATGGACTTATACTTCATATATAATAATTCCTAATATAATAAAACTAGTTTCTACTAAACATGGACTTCTTGTAGGCCAGTGGTAGGTGATAAAGGCATGTCGCACTTCGGTTGTGGGTTCGATTCCCACAGCCTTATCCGATGTGATGGGCTATCGCCCATCCTGCAGGTTGTCCTTTTTCTAAAACTACATTACTATAACATCTGATCAATAATATAGAAAAAAGTTATATCCTTAAACAATACTAAATTATGTCCAACATAATCCATTCCAATCTTTAGGCTTATCTAAAATACTTCCGTCTAAGCTCATAGTATAAAGAAACTGATTACTTGAAATATCATCAACCAAGCATGTGAATACCATCATTTATCCCCCATATATCTTGTTGGTCACATTCCAATCATGTGAAAACCTTAATCATGTATTCTCTTGAAAAATGAATACCCATTAAACCTTAGTGAAAACATGAATGCTGTCAAAAGTTAACTCTTTCCACATACCAAAATCCAAAAATTCTATTTACTCAAACCATGATATAACCTTCTCCTTATATCAGTCATGAGCTCATCAACACTATCAAACATTTAATTTTCTCCTTATTCCTTCATTATGCACATATCATCTTTTTTCCAAAAATATCTCAATCACTTTCCATGGTTACCGGTACCATAAAATTATTGAAAACCACAATAGAACAATACATAAATATTCCAATATTCCATGATACTATATACAACATTATTTTGAAATCCCATTACATAAACACTTAATCATTCCACCACATCGTTGTCATATTCAACATTGCCAATAGTGATCGCATGTTTGACAACCCTGCTTTTTATTACAACATAAACATGCTTTATTACATAAAACATCACTTGATCCAACAAAGAAGATCGAGAGGTTTAGTGTATTTGGGGCTTAGGATCATTACATAAAACATTAAACTTGAAATACAACATCTTTATTGAAAACTTCATTTACATGACCACTACATTCCTTCGTACTTATCATTGCATGGGATAACCTGAGGACATGCATAAGAAAAGGGTGAGCTATAAAGCCCAGTAAGGGAGTAAACAATGAATAACATGGGGAGTGAAATACATGTTAGGCAATAGGCATATCAATAGATCATAAGAGAAACATGAACATAAAGGCATGATAAAGCCTGATAATCATAACATGGAAATGTGGCAACAACACTTAACATTGAATTAGCATGAGCCAAGGCTCATTGCACATGGAGCATGAGTAAACCCTCATTGCAATTGAAGCACGAGTAAACCCTCGTTGCACTTGAATTAGCATGAGTAAACACTCATTGCACATGACGTATCATGATACTATACTTTACCCAATGCATTGGAGCGCTATAAAGGGCGCACCCTTCTTAAACATTTCATTTCATGCATAAGTGTGCCACATGGATCATAAAACATGGAATCATAAAACATAATCATTTCTTCAAAGATAAAGGAATGTGGAATTCATACATGAAACTTTACAATCAATATGTATATGTGCATAAAGTTGAATACCCTTGATGGAGAAATGGGCATGGTATTCACTACACAAAGACATTGGCTTCGAAAATCGGTGCGATTTCGGCAGCGTAACGGCGTGACATAAGAATTCATAAAAAAGGTTGATGAGAGAGAAAGGTGTTCCTCATCATATTTACATGTAATGTACAGTAAGGAGATCATATATATACATGTCCCAACAATAGAAATGGAATTTAGATTCATGATACAAAAGTATTGCTTGAATGTAAAAGAAGAGAGAGAAGTTCCTTTCGGAATTTCGGCATAGTAACAGGTGTACATGGGAGGCATTTAATGAGAGAGAAAGGGTTCTCCCATAATTCAAAAAAATAAGAGGGAAGTATGGGGGAGGTTCGAAACCATACCCCAACATCCATAATTGAAATAAAAAGGGAAATACAACTTAAAGAAAATTGACAAAAAAATGAGAAAGGAAGAAAACCCCTTACTTGGAAGTGTGCTTCCAAAGGCTAGAGAGAGGCTTGTGAGAGGTTTCTTGGGAGCTTGGGGAACCTTGGGAGGATTCTAGAGAGAGTAGGTCAGAGGTTGGATGAGCTTCAAGGGCTTTGAGTGAGGAGGAAGTGGGATCTTGGGTGGGTTTATATAGGAAAGGTGAGAGAATTCTTTATTATTTAGGTTTGGGACCCCTTATATTAAAATAATCCAAACCACAAACCATCCCATGGTATTTGCCCATGGTTTCTTGAAAAGGAAAGAGGAAAATAATATTTTACAAGTCCAAGGTCCGAACTTATTAAAAAATTAGGGTTGCTTATGTGGAGGTGAGTCACACTCCCATGGAAATTAATTTAAAAAGGCAAAGTGTTGAATAAGTCTTGAGGGATCCATTAATGCTTTGAAAAGTGAGTCAAACAAACCCAAAACCTCATTATTTTAATGATAAAACATATATTGGACGAACATAAGGATTATGGTATTTTATTACATCACCATTGGGTCATTATGATGTCATAAAACACATTATATATTTAAATGGTATTTAATTTTTACCCAAAAATTCGACTGTCTCAGAAAATTATGAAAAATTCACCGTTGGATAATTTCGACGTCCTGATTCCAAAAATAATACTTATTTTATCTAAATAATTTTCTAAATATGTGAATTTTCACTTTTAAAATAAAAACCGACATTTATAAAAAAATTCACGGGTTTTGACAGAAATGGCTTTCAAACCTTAATAAAAATTTTAATTGCATTCATAAAATTATAAGATCATTTATAATTAATAAAAATTAATTTAATATTAATAATAATATTTTATTAAAATATTATTTAATTCAAAAATCCTTTAATTTAATTAAATATAATTCTTAATTAAATAATAACTAAAAACACCATTTGTACTTTAAAAACTAATTACAATGTATCAAAAAAAAATTATATTCATTATTATATACAAAAAATAATGTACATGAACATGGTGATACTTATTTGTTACATAACCCCTTAAAATAGCCGCATAAGACCTAAGGGTAAGGTGTGCGATGGTGACAGACTCTTGGGGTTGCTTGGATAACATCGCTCGAGTGGTAATCTCTATCAACTTCCATTTTCCTGTAGACGATCACGTTCGAGCTTGACTTGATGAAGCTCAGCTTGGGCTTGGTCAAGGGCAAATCCCAGAGACGCCACCTCTTTTCCGAGCTCCGACAAATGGGCTTCGTAAGGGGCAATTCTACTGGATGAGGTCATCGCTTCCTTTGTCTGAGTAGAAATGGTTTCGTTAAAGCCTTATATTTATACTACTCAGATGATCACTGTTCAACAGCTATAAAAGTAATGGTCACAAATCTTAACATAAAACTAAAGAAGTTGACATCTTATAAAAACATTTTTTTTTCATAAAGAAACATTTAACTGGATCAAGAGGGATTTTCCATTAATGAAATTTTGGGTCGTTACAACATTCCCCCCTTAAGAAATTTCGCCCTCGAAATTTTCCTTTTCCCACACTAAAATAAATGTGGGTAACTTAGCTTCATCATATCCTCCGACTCCCAAGTTGCTTCTTCAAACTTGTGGTTTCTCCACAACACCTTGACGAGGGGCATTGTCTTATTTCGTAGAACTTTTTCTCTACGATCGAAGATCTTCACTGGTTGCTCCTCATAAGAAAGATTGTCTTCTAATTGTACCACCTCGGAAGAGAGTACATGTGAAGGGTCTGGTATGTACTTCCTTAAGAGGGATACATGGAAGACATCATGCACCTTGGCCATAGTAGGTGGAAGTGTTGGTCGATAGGCCACAGCCCCAACACGATCAAGAATCTCGAAGGGGCCGATGTACCTTGGACTTAACTTACCTTTCTTTCCAAACCTCATGACCTTCTTCCACGGAGATATGCGTAAAAACACCATGTCTCCGACTTTAAACTCAAGGTCTCGTCGACGATTATCTGCATAACTCTTCTATCGACTCTGGGCTACCTTGATATGCTGCTGAATGGTTTTCACCTTCTCCACCATTTCTTCGACCATTTCTGGTCCAAGCAGCTTACGTTCACCGACCTCATCCCAACATGCCGGTGTTCTACATATTTTCCCATACAGGGCTTCATATGGTGCCATTTGGATGCTCGAGTGGAAACTATTATTATAAGAGAACTCAACTAGAGGAAGATGTTGATCCCATCCTCCTTTAAAGTCCATTGAGCACGCTCTCAACATATCCCCAAGTGTTTGGATAGTCCGCTCGGATTGGCCATCAGTTTGAGGATGATAGGCCGTACTGAAGTTCAGTTCAGTATTCAGAGCATGTTGAAGACTCTTCCAAAACTTAGAGGTAAATCTTGGATCTCGGTCAGACACAATAAGTAGTGGTACTCCATGCAACCGTACCACTTCCCTGATATATATCCGTGCCAGTTGATCCAAAGAGAAATCCTCTCGAATAGCAATGAAGTGTGCAGTCTTTGTAAGACGATCCACAACAACCCATATTGCATTGTTTCCTTTGGATGTCCTTGGAAGTCCAGTGACGAAGTCCATGGTGATGTTCTCCCATTTCCATTCAGGTATGTGTAATGGTTGCATCATCCCCTTAGACTTCTGCCTCTCTGCCTTCACTTGTTGACACACCAGGCACTTTGATGTATATTCAGCGATCTCCTTCTTCATATTATCCCACCAAAAGTTTTCTCGGAGATCTCGATACATCTTTGTGCTCCCTGGGTGAATAGAGAAATTTGAACTATGTGCATCATCCAAAAGATCCTTCTTCAGCTCCGAACTTGATGGAACACATAGTCTTTTCCCAAACCGCACAATTCCTTCTTCATTAACATTAAACTCTGTGGATTTTCCCTTTTTGATAGCTTCCACTTTTTCTTGGATTCCCGCATCATCCTTTTGAGCATCCTTTAACCTTTCCAAAAGAGATGTTTGAGCAATCATTTGTGAAAGGATTGATGATGTTCCCTTCTTTATGATTCCCACGTCCATCTTCATCAAGTCTAAGAAGATTGGATCCTTCTCAATTCTCATCATTGATAGAATTGCTGGATCCTTTCTACTTAGGGCATCCGCCACCTTGTTCGCCTTCCCAGGGTGGTAATGTATTGAACAGTCATAATCCTTGATGAGCTATATCCATCTTCTATGGAGCATATTAAGCTCTTTCTATGTGAATATATATTTAAGACTCTTCTGGTCAGTATATATCTCACATTTCTCTCCATAGAGATAATGCCGCCAGATTTTCAAGGCAATGATCACCGCCGCCAACTCCAGATCATGTGTTGGATAGTTTCGCTCATGGATTTTCAACTGCCTTGAGGCATAGGATATCACTTTATCATTCTGCATCAGCACACATCCTAAGCCCTTCTTCGAAGCATCACTGAATACCACAAAAAGCTCCCCACTTGTGGGTAAAGTGAGCACAGGTGCAGTGATAAGCCTCCTTTTCAACTCCTTGAATCTTTCTTCGCATTCATCACTCCAAGCAAACTTTACTCCCTTTCGAGTTTGCTTGGTAAGAGGGTTGGACAATCGTGAGAAGTTTCTCACAAATCGTCGATAATATCCAGATAACCCCAAGAAGCTACAGATATCATTTACCGATGTTGGCCTTGGCCATCCCTCAATTGCATCTGTTTTGGAGGGGTCCACAGATATCCCATTGATTGTGATGATATGACCCAAGAATGAGACTTCCTTCAACCAAAACTCACACTTGATGTACTTTGCATAGAGCTTCTCTTTGCGCAAAGTCTCTAGTACAGTTTTTAAATGCTCCTCATGGTCCTCCTTGGTTTTGGAGTATATTAGAATATCATCTATAAAGACTACCACAAATTTGTGTAGGTAATATCTAATGACTCTATTCATCAAGTCCATGAATATTGCTGGAGCATTGGTGAGTCCGAAAGGCATTACTATGAATTCATAGTGCCCATACCTTGAACGAAAATCAGTCTTGGGGATATCTTCCTTCTTCACCCTTACTTGATAATATCCCGACCGCAAGTCCACCTTGGAGAAGTATTGTGCTCCATGCAGCTGATCAAACAAGTCATCGATTCTTGGGAGTGGATACTTGTTCTTTATCGTGATTTTGTTAAGTTCACGATAATCGATGCAAAGCCGCATTGACCCATCCTTCTTCTTGACGAAGAGGACTGGTGCACCCCATGGTGATGCACTTGGGCGTATAAACCCTTTATCCAGATTCTCCTGTAGTTGTTTCTTCAGTTCTTCAATCTCAACCACAGCCATTCTATATGGAGTCTTGGATATTGGTAGCGCCCCAGGTATAAGTTCAATTGAGAATTCAACATCTCTTCTTGGAGGAAGACCAGGAAGTTCCTCGGGAAATACTTCAGCGAATTCCCTTACAATAGGCATTTCTTCAAGGGTGGTTTCTTCCTTGGACTCAATCATCTGAGCCAGATATGCGTTCTCATAAGGAAGTAATATCCATGCTTGAGATGATGGAGCTAAAGGAGATTCATCTTCCTCCTGACACTTGTAAAGAATCGGGGGTCGATTCTCCATATGGAGTGTGATTTCCCTCTCCCGACAATTTATGTTGGCTCTATATAAGGAAAGCCAATCCATGCCAAGAATTGCATCAAATTCCACCAAAGGGAGTATGATGAGGTTCGCTGGGAAATTCAATCCACATATTATAACAGGGGAGGACTTATACTCATGGGATGCAATGATTGCCCCATTTTCCGTACTCACCGACATCTTTACTTCCATGATTTGTGGTGGTGCAGGGATTTTTCTACTAAACTTTTGAGATATAAAAGAATGCGTAGAACCTGAATCAAAAAGTACGTTCGCTATTCTTGAATGAATAACTAGCGTACCTGTCACCACTTCGTTGTCGGGGTTCACTTCGGCAGAAGTGATGGAAAAATCTCTTCCTTGTTGTCTTGGAGGTTGTTGATTGCCTCCGATAACCCTTGGATTAGGGCACTGATTCGCAAAATGACCTGGTTCTTTGCATTTGAAGCATTGAACAACGCGTTGAGGTTCGAACGGAACGTTCCTCTCCTCTTTCGCAGCTGCGGGTCCTTCTTACTGACAGTTAACAGCTAGGTGCCCTTCTCTTCCACACTTGAATCATTTTCTTGTCCCCCTAAGGCAATTTACAGGGTGCTTCTTTCCACACATTTGGCAAGTGGGGTGCTGGAATTTCTTAGCGCCGTTGGATTTATCCATCGGACCACCAGCATTGAAGTCCACCTTCCGCTTCTTGTCCCCATGATACCCCTTTGATTCTCTGATCTCCATTTCAACCTTAAGGGCACATCGGACAATTTCCTCATAGCTGTCAAAGTCACGGATCGCTAATGCTTTCCGCAAGCTAGGCTTCAGCCCACCAAAGAAGCGGTCAACCTTGCATTCGGGGGCAACGACAAAGCCGGAAGCGTATCGTGCAAGCCTTGTGAAGTTTGCCTCGTACGCTCCCACAGATTCTTCATCTTTCTGTTTGAGGGAAAGGAATTCTCTTTCCATCTTAAGACAGAGGGTGCGTGGAAAATATTTATCGAAAAACATCTTCTGAAATACCTTCCATTCCAAAGCCTCGATCTCCTCCTCAGGCTTCGTATTTTTGATCAACGTCCACCAATGATCAGCTTTACCCTCCATATGATAAGCCGCCAGGAGAACCTTCTCTTTTTCAGAGCATTTGAGGATGGAGAATATCTTCTCAATGGAGTTGATCCATTGTTCAGCGATCGTGGGATCAGATGATCCACTAAAAGTAGGAGGCCTTTGTCTCATGAAGCTTTCAATAGAGACTTGTTCTTTCTTAGGGGGGGTTGAACGTTCCTCTAGACCAGTGTTTCTATTAAAAACTTGAGTTAGCTGAGAGAGAAGCGTGACAAAGTTCGCGATTCCCGCTCCGATTGGATTGGGCATCTCATAAGTACAATCATCACACTGATCTTCACAACGGTTGTTAGCCTGAGTTCTCTATTACCGGCCATTGGCTGGAATAAAAGGAAATTTAGGGGTAACACATAAAGGGTAATCCAAAGACAAAAGTTGATGACTTATAAATAATTTTTAATCTCTTTAACTCATGAGTCTATAGGATTCAATCCAGGCTTTTCATGATCTTCCTTCTCACATAAATTCTTAGGGGCATTTTTTCCCTTAATAAGGATTCATACTAAGATTTGTGAATTTATCAAAACATATCCCCCGGGAGTGTCGTAACCAAGAGTGCAGCAAGGCCCATTGTCGTGCACCAGTTCCCGTTCGAGTCTAGCTCAAAGCGGTGTTTTTGGGTTTTACCCCTAGGATACATCTGTGCCAGAGCCGCCTCTACCTGCTCGTATCCAGACAGGAATGTATTTGTTTGATAAACCACTTACTTAGTATTTACCAAAACTTAGGGATGTTTTTATTATGCTTAGTCTTGTATCTAAGGCTTTTCTAGGGTTTCCTAATCCCAAAAATAACTAAACCTATCCTCTGATACCAACTATGACAACCCTGCTTTTTATTACAACTTAAACATGCTTTATTACATAAAACGTCACTTGATCCAACAAAGAAGATCGAGAGGTTTAGTGTCTTTGGGGCTTAGGATCATTACATAAAACTTTAAACTTGAAATACAACATCTTTATTGAAAACTTCCTTTACATGACCACTACATTCCTTCGTACTTATCATTGCATGGGATAACCTGAGGACATGCATAAGAAAAGGGTGAGCTATAAAGCCCAGTAAGGGAGTAAACAATGAATAACATGAGGAGTGAAATACATGTTAGGAAATAGGCATATCAATACAGCATAATAGAAACATGAACATAAAGGCATGATAAAGCATGATAATCATAACATGGAAATGTGGAAACAACACTTAACATTGAATTAGCATGAGCCAAGGCTCATTGCACATGGAGCATGAGTAAACCCTCATTGCACTTGAATCACGAGTAAACCCTCGTTGCACTTGAATTAGCATGAGTAAACACTCATTGCACATGACGTATCATGATACTATACTTTACCCAATGCATTGGAGCGCTATAAAGGGCGCACCCTTCTTAAACATTTCATTTCATGCATAAGTGTGCCACATGGATCATAAAACATGGAATCATAAAACATAATCATTTCTTCCACGATAAAGGAATGTGGAATTCATACATGAAACTTTACAATCAATATGTATATGTGCATAAAGGTGAATACCCTTGATGGAGAAATGGGCATGGTATTCACTACACAAAGACATTGGCTTAGAAAATCGGTGCGATTTCGGCAGCGTAACGGCGTGACATAAGAATTCATAAAAAAGGTTGATGAGAGAGAAAGGGGTTCCTCATCATATTTACATGTAATGGACAGTAAGGAGATCATATATATACATGTCCCAACAATAGAAATGGAATTTAGATTCATGATACAAAAGTATTGCTTGAATGTAAAAGAAGAGAGAGAAGTTCCTTTCGGAATTTCGGCATAGTAACGGGTGTACATGGGAGGCATTTAATGAGAGAGAAATGGTTCTCCCATCATTCAAACAATAATAGGGCAGTATGGGGGAGGTGCGAAACCATACCCCAACATTCATAATTGAAATAAAAAGGGAAATCCAACTTAAAGAAAATTGACAAAAAAATGAGAAAGGAAGAAAACACCTTACTAGGAAGTGTGCTTCCAAAGGCTAGAGAGAGGCTTGTGAGAGGCTTCTTGGGAGCTTGGGGAACCGTGGGAGGATTCTAGAGAGAGTAGGGCAGAGGTTGGACGAACTTCAAGGGCTTTGAGTGAGGAGGAAGTGGGAGCTTGGGTGGGTTTATATAGGAAAGGTGAGAGAATTCTTTATTATTTAGGTTTGGGACCCCTTATATTAAAATAATCCAAACCACAAACCATCCCATGGTATTTGCCCATGGTTTCTGGAAAAGGAAAGAGGAAAATAATATTTTACAATTCCAAGGTCCGAACTTATTAAAAAATTAGGGTTGCTTATGTGGAGGTGAGTCACACTCCCATGGAAATTAATTTAAAAAGGCAAAGTGTTGAATAAGTCTTGAGGGCTCCATTAATGCTTTGAAAAGTGAGTCAAACAAACCCAAAACCTCATTATTTTAATGATAAAACATATATTGGCCGAAAATAAGGATTATGGTATTTTATTACATCACCATTGGGTCATTATGATGTCATAAAACACATTATATATTTAAATGGTATTTAATTTTTACCCAAAAATTTGACTGTCTCAGAAAATTATGAAAAATTCACCGTTGGATAAATTCGACGTCCTGATTCCAAAAATAATATTTATTTTATCTAAATAATTTTCTAAATATATGAATTTTCACTTTTAAAATAAAAACCTACATTTATAAAAAAATTCACGGGTTTTGACAGAAATGGCTTTCAAACCTTAATAAAAATTTTAATTGCATTCATAAAATTATAAGATCATTTATATTTAATAAAAATTAATTTAATATTAATAATAATATTTTATTAAAATATTATTTAATTCAAAAATCCTTTAATTTAATAAAATATAATTCTTAATTAAATAATAACTAAAAACACCATTTGTACTTTAAAAACTAATTACAATGTATCAAAAAAAAAATTATATTCATTATTATATACAAAAAATAATGTACATGAACATGGTGCTACTTATTTGTTACATAACCCCTTAAAATAGCCGCATAAGACCTAAGGGTATGGTGTGTGATGGTGACAGACTCTTGGGGTTGCTCGGATAACATCGCTCGAGTGGTAATCTCTATCAACTTTCATTTTTCCCGTAGACGATCACGTTTGAGCTTGACTTGATGAAGCTCAGCTTGGGCTTGGTCAAGGGCAAAGCCCAAAGACGCCACCTCTTTTCCGAGCTCCGACAAATGGGCTTCGTAAGGGGCAATTCTACTGGATGAGGCCATCGCTTCCTTTGTCTGAGTAGAAATGGTTTCGTTAAAGCCTTATATTTATACTACTCAGATGATCACTGTTCAACGGCTATAAAAGTAACGGTCACAAATCTTAACATAAAACTAAAGAAGTTGACATCTTATAAAAACATTTTTTTTTTCATAAAGAAACATTTAACTGGATCAAGAGGGATTTTCCATTAATGAAATTTTGGGTCGTTACAGCATGTGACTTACCTTTTTACTTTGCCTTAAGTGGTTTCTCATGTCGATCATCATTAACCCTTGGATTAGGGAATTTATTAGCATAATGCCCCATTTCATTGCATTTGAAGCATTGAAGTGTTGGTGGTGCGTTCTCTGCAGTCTTTTCTTTATTCACATCATTAGAAACCCTTTTTCCATTACTTCGACACTCACCTACTCGATGACCTTCTTTTCCACACTTAAAACATTTTCTAGTTCCTTTAAGACAATCTCCACTATGCTTCTTTCCACACATTGAGAATAAGGAAACATTCATCTTCTTTTCATCATTATTCTGAGATTTCTCCTTGAACTCCATCTTTTGTTTCTTGTCAAAACTATGAGATGGATAAGTAACACCAACATCCATTTCTACCTTGATAGCACAACACACAATTTCTTCATAGCTACTGCAGTCTCTTATAGAAAATTCCATTTGAAAATTTGGTTTTAATCCACTGAAGAATCGATCAACTTTACTTTAAGGATGGATGATAAAGCCAGATGCATACCTTGCAAGCCTTGTAAAATTCGCTTCGTATACACCAACGGATTCATCATCCTTTTGCTTTAGTTCAAGAAACTCTTGCTCTATCTTTGTTCGAATAATACGAGGGAAGTACTTATTGAAAAATAAGTTCTTGAACTCGTCCCATTCCATGGACTCAATTTTATCTCTTGGCCTCGTATTCTTGATAAGATTCCACCATTGATCAACTTCACCTTCCAAACGACATACTGCTATGATGACTTTATCATGTTCAGAACATTGGAGAACCGAAAATATATTTTCAGTGATACTGATCCATTGTTCAGCAAAATGTGGATCAGAAGACCCACTGAAAGAAGGTGGGCGTTGCCTCATGAAGGACTCAATATAATAGTATTCCCTTCTCTTCTCATTAGGAAGTCCCGAATGATTCATAGCTCGTGTAAGTATAGCAATAAGATTCTGCACTCCATCTCCCATAACATTTGTTTGTTAAGGAGGACAATCATTTCATTTTCCATTACATTGATCAACACGGTTCCTTCGGGTTCCAGCCATCGTCTAAAACCCAAAAAAGATTAGTGTTAGAGGGAAAAATCATGCTAGGGAAAACAACATAACAAAGGGGGGGTACCTTTAATATCTAATACCTTAGGTTAAATTATAAGATCGTCACCGTAGTTCTAGGACTATATCCTATACGTATACTTATCCTTAGGGACATCCCTAGACATACCTTAGAAATATCTCTAGGGATCTCACTAACGTTTTCTCATCCTAGTTTCAAAAGGTTGACTAAACCTTTCCTCTGATACCAACTGTAGAGACCCGAAACTTGACGTACATGGACATGACATTAATTTTACGGAATACTTAATACATAACAAAAACAGACACACAAGGACCGTAATAGTTTAGTGTCTTTGGAAACATGGAACGTAATCTTCTAATCGTGGTGAAAGATCTTCAACATCTCCCATAAAGATTTTCCACTTTTTTTTTCCTTACCTAAAACCTTTCTTTTGATCCTGGGGGAAAATAAAACATAAAAAGGGTGAGCTCAAATGCTCAGTAAGGGTAAGCATGGATAAAATAAAACATACCATATTCATTTGAACTTAAAAACATGAACATAATGTTTAAACATCAAAATCTAGAGCAACGACATAAAACATGAAAGTACATAAGGAATAGATCACAATGGAACATAAATCATTATAAAATAGCATGGGAATAAAACATGTAATTTTGTAATCCATTAAGCACATGTAATGATTTCCATAGTAGCCAAGGCATTGCTTCCAAGACCATCTTAGTGGACAAAGTCCCATTCTGAATTGAGTTCACTCCTCGTTTCAGTCCTGTAACACTGAACTGGATTAACGTATCATTCCTTCCATATCTTTCTCATGAGATATAAAATCATTCCCCAATGCATTGGAGGGAGATATAGGCACCACCCATCTCATATTTAAATCATTCTTTCGTGTTCCACAATATAAACATAAATCATTCATCATAACCCAAGAATAAAATGGGTTTCATAAACATCATTCCATCATCACATAATCCATATAAAAGAAATGGACATCATTTCATAATAAGAAAAGTGAAACCATATAAATCATATAAACATTATACTTGAAACATACCCATATGAAATAATGTCATCTTAGATAAAAATGGTTTTGATAAAACACTTGAAATGAATTCTTGAGGAAAATATCCTTTTTTTCTTAAAAATCATATTATTTTCACAAAATCTCATGCAATTTTAAAAGAAAAAGATTTTGTTAGAAATAGTAATGAAATCATTTGTAGGAATATTTATTAAAATAAGGCATTATAAAACCGTAAAAATCCTATCGTGCCGTATAAGTTAAAAAAACATTCTCCTCGTACTTTTGTCGGAAAAGTCAAAAAAAGTACCTCATAACGTAAAAAAAAGAAAGATTCCTTACATAAAATGTAGTAAAAGTCTAAAATGAGTAAAAAGGAATTTAAACATACATGAAAAAACTTTTATAAAACATGGACATGGATAATAACAATAACCCCAGTAAATACTTACGTATAAGAAATCTTGGATAAAAATGAGATTGGAAAAGTTATCCCTTACCTTAGGACCGATATGCATCGTACGTATCCAAACCTCCTATATAATGATTTAAATAATGTCATTGACAAATTACAGAATCATATTAATTGTTATGATATCATATATGGTTCACTTATGACGTTATATTACCCGTTCGTTTGTAAATTCCATGTTAAAGATCGTTTTGGGTAAAATCATTTCATTTGTCGTCCGTGTTTTGACATGTAATTATTCATATGATTACTTAGATCATGATTACTTAATTGCAGAATATAAAACATTATCTAGATATAATATATATTCAGAATATACATATTCATAATAGATCGATAAATGGAAATAAATACACCGTTCATGGAGACGGTAGGACGTACGTACACATGAACATTGTTTTCGTTTCCTCATTGAATTGAATGGAATTAATTGGATGACATACATATATATATACATAAATCCAGAAACATTATCATGTCATATATTTCATGATTACTTATTATATATACTTTATAATCATTTATGAATGGTTAATCATTGAGAATGAATCTCATCGCATCGTGGAGACGGTATTCCGTATGTACGCACGAGCGATGATATCGTTCCCATGATCGTGGAATTTTATTGGATTGTATGTATACTCTTACAGAATAAATATCACTTTACAATAATAATATATAGTTATTATTTACACCATTATACCCATCCAAGTAAGGTGGTGGTGGAAAATAGATTACACCACGGTGTGGAGACGGTATTCCGTACGTACGCACGCGCGGTGATTTCGTTTTCCGTAGGATGGATAGATGGTGAAATAGGGTTGTTTCATACTTATAATAAAATATCATTATATGATTGATACTGATGTTTTTACTTCATAATGAAACAACATAAGAAGAAGAAGTGGAAGAAGAAATATAGTTGAAAGAATCGGTAACGGACATTACCTCTTCTTTGAAGCACCTCTTTGAGACCTCCTCTTAGGGAACTAAAATTGGTCTTTGAAGAAGACCAAGACCTATATTATGTTTCTAGGGAAGTTGAGAAAAGATTTTGGCAGGGTTTGGACGAGCATTAAGGCTCAATGTGGTGTGAGTAAGAGAGGGAGGAGGTGCCCTTATATGAGAGAGGAGAGGGGCACCTTTGGAATAACAAAAAATGTTATTTTATTATAAAGTCATATTCGGTTTTTAATAGCTCCAAATTGATTTATTTTGAAGCTAAGGTGGGGATGGGTCGTAATCCTCTCATAAAATAGAATTTAGACTAGTTTAGGTCATTATATTAACCTTAACTTTTTGTTTTAACTCTTAGTTAATTAGATTGATATTTACCATGTCACTTTGTATTTTTATATTATATAGTTACTAAACATACCATATACATCAAAGATACCCCCAAGTGGTCCATTAATGATAAACCTATCATTATATAAGTATCATGGCCGAGCCTTATATTTTTAGGAATATAATAACAATTAATAATATAATATTTGTTTTAAAAACTATTTTATGTCAATTTTGACACTATTTGGTAATTAGTTTTTGTGAAAATCATAACAGAATGATTAGTTCGAAACAAGTTAATTAAATCCATACTAACATGTCATATTAACATATAAAATTGTTTTAATTCATAAAAAGTCTCAAATTTATTTTATTTGGGTATTTATAACATCAATTATGTCAATATTTCATTAATAAGATAATTACTGCATCATCATGGTGTCATTAATAAATTAAATTATTTTAAGTCTAAAAATTACAAATAAAATACCATTATGTAGGAAATCTTTTCATATTTCTAATTAATATTTATAGTCGAATTTATCTTATGTATAACCATATATTAAAAATGCTTTCGTTATTAAACATTTATTTTAACTATTTTAACCCTTCTTTAAATAAATTAATAATAAATGTCGTAATATAATCCAGGTGGGCCTAAATGGTCATATTTAATTCCTAAGGTTGTTTTTGGTTGAATTACACTTATCCAATAGAATTAGGACATGTGTTAGGGTAATAATAATATCATTTTTACCCTTAATTACACTATTTAATTTTAACCGTGGTAAAAAAAAGTAAAAAGTTACTATTCACCAAAAATTATTTTCATCTCATTGAACCACATTTTAGTCCTTGTTATTAACTGTGCCTCTAGGATTTTCGAAATTCCACTCACAGAAGCGGTAAAATTATGTTTTATGAAAAATTCAGTTTTTTAACTACCACTTAGGGATTTCACTATTCATCAAAAAATGAAAGTTTCCAGAAAAATACCAAAAATTAGGCCTAAGCTATATTTGATATTATGAATTCAAAAATGATGCCTATTTTACCAAATTCAAAACATATCATTTTCATTAATTAATTTAAAAATTATTTCCCTTCGTCAAAACAAATAGCGTGTTCTTACGAGATAATAACTATCAAAAGATTGACACGTGTTTATGTCTGGTTTAAATGTGAAATTACATCCAATGACCAACATTGTATTAAATTTTAACAATATATTCTAAATATACTTTAAAACCACTGAAATTAATAATTTATCATTATTAATTATTTCAATTAAAAAAGTAGTTTTTAATTAAAATTTAGTAATTTTCACTACTCATCAGAATATGAAAGTTATCCGAAAAGTACCAAAATTTCACCCTAAGCTAATTTCGATATTCCGAATCCAAAAATGAAGTCCATTTTGAATGATAAAATTTATAAAATTTCAAAAAGTGGGTATTACTATTCATAACGGCTAGTTCATAATAATATTATAATAATATCTCGTTTAGTGAAACTCGGTATTGCGTACTACACACACTATCGAGGAAGGTCGTGATTGCGTGTAAAGAAAGACAAGTCAAGGATGTGTGTTGTGCAAGCTCCATTTCGTATAGCATTCAACACAAGACATTAATGAAATTAAAATGAATATTTTTCATAAAATCTCGGGGTGTTACATGTAGACCACTACAAACCGGTCTAGATAGTGATGAAAGATTCGGTTCTTGAGTCCCATTAACACTTTCGGAGAATTTGTCATGCTGAAGGGCATCACCAAGTACTCATAGTGACCGTAGCGGCATCTGAAAGCTATCTTCGTTATATCCTTATCCCATACTCACAACTGGTGATAGCCTGATTGTAGGTCAACCTTCGAGAACCATCATGCCCCTCTCAACTGGTCGAAGATTTCATCGATCCTCGTTAGTGGGTACCGGTTCTTCACGGTCACCTGATTCAAGCGTCGTTAATCCACACATAACCTCAATCTCCCATATTCCTTCTTGGCAAATAGCACTGGGGCCGCTCGGGGTGAAACGCTGGGTCTCACAAAGACCTTCTTCTATAAGTCATCCAGCTGCTCTCTCAGCTCACGAAGCTCTGCAGGAGCCATCCAATATGTTGATGCTGATATCGGTGTCATCTCGGGTTGCAACCCAATGCAGAAAACTATCTCCCGATGGGGAGGTATCCCGGGGACATTTTCTGGAAAGACGTCCTCATACTCAGCCGCTACTGCTGGAAACTGGAAACTCATAACATCTGCTGCGCCAAGGGCTAGGCTAGCCAACTGATGTGAAATCTCATGTGCCCTTCTATGAACGAGTCTATCATGTTTTTCCTGGGTCTCTCTTTCACCGAAAAAACAGAACCTCGTTCCATCACTGCGGACACACCGCACCCTTCCCCTAAAATAGTCGATCTGGGAATGAACTGTGGATAGCCAATCAATACCAAGAATGACATGGTAAGGCCTCGACGCTACCACCAAGAGGTTCCAACCGAAACTCTCACCTCCAAGGGTCAGGCCACACTGTTCACAGTGGTGTGTGACCTCTGAATCTTCTCCATTCGGTGATTCTAAGCGTAAGGTCCGAGTCAATGGATCAACTGTAATTTCATGGTCTCGAACAGGATAAGAAGCCAGAAAGGAATGACTAGCACCTGTGTCTATCAGTATAGAATCTAAATTTGAAAAGACACAGATAGTACCTCTAATCATTCCAGGAGTACTAGGGTTATAAGCCTCTACCACCTGCAGCTATCCCTACCTCTATCCACTGGCTCCCTGAGCCTGGGGTGGACCTCCTGGGGGGTGGTAAATGGTCAAAATGCCGACCACCTCCAACTGCTCTCCCAACTCCTCTACCACGTCCGCCGCCTCACAGATCTGTCTGCTCCACACGATGCCTCTGCCTTGGTGGTCCATCCACTGCTCCTGTGTCAATAGTATGGTGGGTCAGACAATCTCGAGCGATATGTCCTCTGCCATCACATGAGTAGCATCGCCTCTCTCGAGGCTGGCTGGATGTGCCCTGCAAACCCTGTACGGCAGATCCCCTGTCTTGGGATCTCCTCTGAAAACGTCTCCCACACCTGGGTCCCTGACGTCAGCTCCCTGCAGCTGAGGTCGCTGCCCCAGCTCGCCCACTACAGACAAGTATCGGCTATCTCTGCTCTTCCAAGATTCTCTCGACCACTAAATCCCGATCGAGCACTCTAGCATAAGTGGGAATTCTCATAGGGATTATGCTAGCTCGGATATCTCTGCGCAATCCCTGCTCAAAATTTCGATCTCTAATGTACGGATCTCTGACCATATCCATCCAGTACCGCAAGAGATCGCTAAACCTCGACTAATAGTCATCCACCATCATGGCTCCCTACTGGAGCTGAAGAAGCTCAGGTTTGCGTATTGCTCTCAGGGTAACTGGTGAAAACTCCACTCTGAAGAGATGCTCAAACTCCGACCATGCAAGTGTCGCCTCTACGTGGTTCTGGATAACAAAACTCCACCATCGCCCTACCGAACCCTGCAAAAGGCTCATTGCCAGGATCACCATCTGGTATGTTGGTGTCTTGACCAAACAGAAGACTCTGGCAACTGCCTCAAACCAGTCCTCTACTTCCTGAGTGTCAGGCTCACCTTGAAACCTAAGGGGTCTCTGTCTCTGAAACTCGTGGAGTGTGATCAGCATGTGCTCCTCTTCAACTAGTATAGTAGGCACAAACACTGCTCTAAAGGTGGAAGAATAACTGTCACACCACCTGATGGTAAAATTGGGGGATCTGGTCCCTTTATCGAAGCTTCATCACTGAGGGGTTCATCCTCGTGATCGAGCTGCTGGATCCTAGCGGGTGCACATCGCAGAGTCATCCTGTAAAGAAACAAGATGTATCTTAGTTAGTGAGTATATCTGGAGAGCTGACTCAATAAGGACATGGAAACCACAACCCATTCCTATATGATGCATGTACCATTATTTTCCACTGAAACTTGTGTTATCATGCTCCGAGTTGAAAAGCAAGTTATCAGAGTCCTGGTGTATGGATACGTCGGCCGCCCGCACCATCATTGGGATCCCTGGCCTGAAATTCGAACTCGAAACACTTAACATTATTTCCCCAAACCAACTCACAGACTCTCGGTCCTAAGGTAGAACTGACCACCTCTGATACCACTCTGTCATGACCCGTCCCCATGGGGCCCGAGCCACAACTCCCCAAACCTGCCTCCAATTGGCCAGGGGCTGGTTACTATCACCGATTAAGCATGCTTATAACATGGGAGGAACAACCTATAAACCTATACACACACACAAGCATCTCCAATCCCACAAAGCTGAAGTGTAAAAACTGCTAAAAGGAAAAGATTCATGCAATCACTAAAACCCAAGGGCCAAAAGTACAACCCACCAATATAAAGTTTGTAACATATTCCAACCTGTAAGTAAAGGTACTGGGACTACTATCTATAGCCGTAGGAACACACCTCGGCCTTCATGATCTCACAGAGCACCGTTCGTTCCTGGTCTACCTAGAATCCTATCAGAGGCTCGCTCGTCTTCTCAAGACACAACACGTGCAGGCAAAGCCCGTGTAGGGGTGAGTATAACAATACCCAGTAGGACACCCCGAAACCAAAAAGGAAATACAACAACGGAAATAAAAAAAATGAAAGATACAGTTAGCTCTATACAGTATATTTCTACCGAACATATAACAAGAATATCCAGATATACTCATGCACGATCGACTATCTCGAATACCACCACTAAGATCCAGCTTGAAGATTCCACTAAGCACGTAACTAGGAGAACACAATCCTAGGTCTGAAGAGAGAGAGATACGAAGTACTAGTTCCGGGAGAAAATGCTCCACAAGTACTTTGAGAACATGATGCTCAAATGAGGATCACGACCAAGTCATGGGGTGATTCCGACAACTCAGTATGAGCTAATCTGCTAAGCAGAGGATCGGCGCTTAGGTAATTTTTGTCACATCGATACCAAGAACTCTACCTAGGGTTCTAGGAATTAATAGAGGATCGAGATCTAATTCTCACAGAGGGGATTCAAACAGCACTATTCAGGAAGTTCTACGAAAGGGATCATACTCTTGTGTAAAGGAAATGATACTAGGTCCTTCAGGGAAATGACGAAGGGTATGAAACCTAAGAAAACTATTCCAAGTCACATGAGGAAATTAGCTCAAGACTTGAAAAATTTATTACACGGCACGTAGTATGGTTACACGCCATGTTCCTTGACCCCGGGTACTGCCCGTGTAAACTGCCCGTGTCGTCTGTCAGGTCTATGGAAAACTTAACCACATGGCGTGTAGAAAATTACACATCATGTTCCTGACTTTGGGTAATGCCTGTGTAAATGTCTCATGTCACCTGGCTTGTCGGTTAGAAAGAAACTACATGGCATTTATAAGAATCAAACGCCGTGTCCGAGAACCTAGGGCTCGCTCCGTGTACGCTGGCCATGTGCCTGTACACGGTCTCTGCCAGTGTCCGTGTTTCCTGCCTATGTACCAGTACACGGGGTATCCCATGTATCTGGACCGGTCTGGCCGGGGAGGGGTATACATGACGTGTCCTTGGCCATGTACCCTGCCCGTGTCTGTGTCGCCTGCCCATGCACCAGTACACGGGGTATCCCATGTTTCTGGCCGGGTCAGGCCGGGGTGGGGTACACACAGCATGTCCATGGCCGTTTACACTGCCCATGTCCATGTCACATGCTTGTATACCAGTACATGGGGTATCCTGTGTATCTGACCGGGTCTGGTTGGGGAGGGGTATACATGGCGTGTCCTTGGACGTGTACCCTACCCATGTCCATGTACTACCGAATTACATGCCAGTTAAATCTGCCGATGAACACACACCGTGTATCCCTTACTACACGACGTGTAGTCGGAAAAATTCTAGAACACCATCTTCTTCCTCGCACTTCGTCTGATCTTCCGGATCTGTGATCCCTCATCCGTTCGTCCCGATACTCTAGGGTTTGGTTTGGCACGTCATACAAACACTGCGATGGGTGTTTTCTTCCACTAAAACGGATGGTAAACCTCGAACGAGCCATCCGAAGAAAAACTCCTGAAAACTCATAACTCTCGATCTGCTCCGAATCGTCCGCTGATATCGTCGTCGCACCTGCGTGACACCGCTCCAAGGTTGGATCCGCAGTTTGGGATCATTGCATTGTAGAACATATGTGCAACGATCCGTCGTTCATCGCCCTGCGAAGAACACGAAGAACGCAAAGAAAAGAAAGGGAGAAATCCAAAGAAACAAAAGTAAGGAATGAACCTCCATTGTCGTTCTTCACAGCATTGATCTGCTCCCGTTAATGGGATTAAAAAGAGCAGAAAATTAATAACAATAGATTAACATGTATTCAATCTCCCAAAAATCCCCGAAAAAACTGCATCCCGCAAGAACGATCGATCCACGGAATAATCTGTTTGTGGATTATCCCAAGTTCTTCGTAGAAATCAACAGTGGGGATGAAATCACAAACAACGTCCTACCTAGATTCTGGGGCATTCGTTGGAGATGATCTGGTCGCTGCGTCGTCATCGCCGCGTTGGGAGGTTTCCCCCAGAGCGTCCAGAGCAACCAAGGGTTTCAAGGTTATGAGGTTTGTAACGCTGTACCCTTGCAGAAACCATTAATTAAAAAGGTAAGTGATATATGTTGCAGCAGATTTAAAAGATTTCACTACAGAATAAAATATTTTTATCTAAATATTTTATTACTCTTATGTCCAAAAAACTGGATTCCACCACTGACCTGCGCCGGCCGATGTTAGGCCTCGTGTAAGGTAAAACAACTATTCCAAATGCAACGGTGCCCTTAGATTTCTGATTCGAGCACCAGTTAGGGAGTTATTCCAATTTTTTTAGGATAATCTCACGCGCCCATAATTTAATTATTAAATTAAACTTAAACATTTGTTCCTGGATCACCGGGCCTTGGAACTGCACGCCATCTCAGATCCTAGTCTCAAATTAATTCCCATATTATACTAAAATAATACATGGAAAATCCGGGACATTACATAAAAACCTCAATCATTCAAAATAAAAAAAATTAAACACATTTTTCTCTAAATATCTAAGGGGACTCAAGTTTACACTTTTATTTTTTTCATGATAACTATATTTTTGTTACAATTTTAACTACTCATTATGACCAAATTTTATTTTAGACTAATTATAAAATATTAATTACTTTTAATGAAAATATGAAATAAATAATATCAAATTATATTCATATTTATTTTGTAATTTAATTTAAAAATAAACTCTGAGAAGTGTTTAGAAATAGTTTTTCAAGAAATACATTTATCAAGAATAATATTATCTAATAATTACTATATAAAATTTAAAAATAATAAAAAATAATAAAATTAATATTCATATATATATTATCTATTTTTTTGAAATAATTTATCTTTTTTGGTTATTTTAATTAGTTAAAATAGGGAAACATTAAGCACTTTATATCAATTTTATGAAAAGTGTTATTTAATAGAAATAATAAACCTATGTTAAAATAAATTATAAAAATTATTTAAATTTAGTTAATTGGAATAAATATAAAAAAATATGTTACTCCTGAAAAAAATTAATTAATAATTTTACTTTTAAATTACACAATATATTAAAGATAAGTGATAGTTTAAAAAAATTGATATTTTCACTATCCACTTGAAAATGAATATTTTCTAAAAAAATTCCCAATATATCACAATATTTTAATATTAATATGATAATTTTTAAAATGTATATATTTTTATAAATTATTTTTTTTAATGTTACTATAATTAATTATAATATTTTTACAAGTAATAAATAATATTTTTGGAAGGAAATATCTATTTTTTTAAATAAAATATCATAATTAAGGTTGGGTGAATATTTATTAAGAATTTATAAATAAATTTATATTGGTCATGAAAATTATATATATTTCCTAAATATATTAATATTATTCCAAAACTTAAATTTAATTTATATGTTATATCAGTCACATTTGAATAATAATATTTTTATATTATGTCACGGTTTGTTTAAACTCTATGTTACATGTAATGAATGGTGTCTATAAAACCAAATTTAATAAAATATAAACACATTATAAATTATCAGTATGTTATAATGAATTTTAAGTAATTTGATTTATTATATAAAATTAATACTTCCTTTCTATGAATGCTATTTTGATTTTAATTTTGTTCTTGAGAAATGGGTTGTGAGTGTTTTATAATAGGGTTGGGTTATCTGCTAGTTTTAAATAATTTTTATATGTTTTTTATTTATTTATTTTTTGAAAAATTGTATATTTGGGGAATTCATTAGGTCAATTTTATAGGTTTTATATGTCTTGGTTTCCAGGAAAAATATTCAGGTTATAAACAAGTGTTTTCTTTTATGATCATTTTGAACATGATTTATATGATTCAATTTAAAAAACAAATATTATTTCCCTTGGTATCTATTATTGAGTTTCTTCTTTAGATTAGGATTTTTTTATCATTTTTTGGTGGATATGATTTTTGGGTCAAGAATGGGGTTATGTTATTATTCAGTAGTTGGATAGACAATGGCATGGGAGAGAATATTATTTTCTATGGGTAATATGGATAATGCAGGGGATGTGATTAATTGGTTTGTTATTCGAGGATGGAATGCTTTTGTGTTTGAAATATAATGATAATTTTCTATTAAAGATATTTTTTGGAGATAATGGGTGTAGAAGTATATATAATACATGAGAGTGGTCTATGATTAATCAATTATTGGTGTGTGATTTTTTTAGAATATCCCTATTTATTTGATGTTTTTTCTATTGTCTTTAATTTTCTTTATATAATTTTTAAATATTATGATGATTATTTTTGAGGCTAAGTGCTAGGATGACGAATGATTTCATTGCCCGATGATCCCGAAATAAATGTTTGAAATATGTTAAATATATTTAATACCATGGGAACATTTGTTTCCTGAACAATTGTAACAACCTTTAAATGGGTTCTCAGTTAATAATTTCTTGGTAACCATTGACTTTATAAGGAAGGTTTTACCCTAGCTGAGACTCAACATTAGTCAGTGTGAGCCATTTGTGAAAAAGTTGTTCTATGTGCTAAAAGTTAAAAGTTATTTGTTAAAATTATTTTTATACATTTATGTAATGGAACAATTAGTGGATATGTAAATAGATACTTATGATAAAATTCTAGGTTCAGCCTCATAACCATAGAACCTCTAGAGGATCATTGGAGAGAGCTCTAGAAAAATTATCTTAGGTGAATAACAACATATCAAGATCATATCATAGATCATTGCACAAAAATAATATGTTGACCTCTTCAATAATGGGAACATAATAGTTATCCATTAATGATTGATCCAAATTGTGGTAGGATGTTTGTTTTATATCAATTCTTCCTCATTCATAAATTATGTAATGAACATTAATCAATCGACGAACAGAATGATTTCCGTATCGACCACCATGTGAGATGGGATTTATTTTTTGGGGGATTTAATTAGAGATATTCATTGATCGAATTTGTTGAAGGATTATATTTTCGTTCTTATAGAAATGATCCATGATTAAGATGAATGTCGATCGTGGTCTATCCCTATTGATTGTTTGTTTTGTTCCCCCCTAACTCCTGGTATCACCTTGTGTGTTTTTCATTTGTCATGATGTTCAAATATTCATGATCAATTGATCATTCCACACTTTTTTCATGGAGAAATGATATGATATCAAAGATTGGGAATCAAAATTATATGAATTAAGTTAAATGATGCCTGCATATGTGAATTGGATGATGGATGATCCCCGATTTCATTTTTATCTGCATTCTTTATCATTGAATAAGGAACAATGATTTAAATACATTTTGAGAGAAGATATGATGAAGGGATGAACTGTTCAATGATTGTGAGGCTTAGAAAAGAATTGTTCATCGATTTTGTGGATAATTGATCACCATATCGGTTTTTAGAGGCACCATAACGAACCTAGAGGAAGAATCTAGGATTCTAGAAAATCCTGCAGAACACAGTGTGTAATCAAGGATTACACATCGTGTGCGGCCCCCTAGATTTAGTGATTGGTTTTTTCCTATGTTAAGGATCACATATCACGTTACCCAATAATTATGACTCAAATTTGACATCGGAATTAAATGGACATGGGTTGGAGTATATGGGAAAAAAACATTCCATGTACTCCCACAAAGACACAACATGGAATACATTGACAAGTACACCAAAATGGCTTTGGTACACAAACATGACATGATGAAATGAGTAAGGTAACATGTGTCTCTACACACCGTGTACTAATTATACACGCTGTGTATATGGAGACTACATTTTTTCTGACAATCTTCCACATGGGAAAGACTTAGGATAGATGGACACACTTTGTTCCCCTTCATACACTTAATGTATTCCATTAAAGAGTGGTTGAAGCTCTTCATTTTGTTATATTGTACGAGTATAGGTTGAGATCATTCCCTTGGTCATTTCCCTTGATGTAATAGTGAATATTTATATGAACATAATGTGAATGTGATCCCCTCTAGAGGATGAGTCTCAGATAGAGTTGTGGTGTTCTTCTGTGAGACTGGAGTGCGATCCTCTATCATCCATAGTTCGGGTTTTTGGAATAAGAATGACCTCCCTGAGTCGAGAATATATCCTCATTCTAGGAGGATATATCGTTAAGGATTATGAAACCTTTGACATACGATCCCTTACATAGTGGTTTGTTCCAGACATGGTTTACGGTGTACCCCATTGGTTCTTGGAATGATCCCCAATCTGTGTATCATGGTCCCCGTTGACTAGTGAGCTTCCTTGGGTGGGGCTCAATTTCTTAGACCACTCTATAGAGTGTATCTGATGGTATAATTTCTTGTGGAGTGAGTTCTCCTGGAATGAGGGTTGATTTGAGAAGAATGTTTTGGCTGTTAGTTGGGTATAACTACCTTATAGTGTGGTCTCTTTCTTGAGTGTATCAGATTTTTCTTTTTTATTACAATCATACACAAGTTTTTATATCTTGTACCGATCATACTATAATTGGTGCTATTTTTTATTTTTTTAGGGAATCCAACTATGTATTTTTATACTCACCCCTTCATGAGATTTTCCGGCACATGTCATGTCTTGTGCAGATGACATCCCCTTTTTACATTTTCGTGGGAGGATAGTGAGTGGGTGGAGAATATATAGAGCATGAAAGAATAAGGTTTTTATCAGGAGAATGATTTTGTCTTATTCATCACCCTTAGTGAAAGTTTGAATCTTTATAATTTTTTGGATTTTTTGGCCCCTTTTCCATTTTCAGTACATTATTATTATTCTATGACATGGGATCTTAGATGTATGCATTCATTCTTCAAGTTGTTTTACATTTTATAATTGTGTGGGGTTTGATCTGTGTTCATATATACAAGTAATTTATGATAATGCCTCCCATTTTTAGGATGTGCCTACTTAGCACTGGTCACTAGCCCCTGCATATTGGAGGTGGGCTTGGGGTAATCGTAGCACGGGGCCCGCTAGGACGGGTCATGATACAGGGATATCAGAGGGAATTACTACTTTACAATAGGACTTGGGCTGTTGATATTTGGTTGGAGAAACAATTTATTGTTTTTTGAGTTCATATTTTAGGATAGGGACCTTAGTGTTGGTGTGGTGGCTGATGTATCCATACATGAGGACTCTAATCACCCCTTTCTCAACTCATTACATTGGAACACTAGTTGCAAGGGAAACACTGGAAGACACACCATATATGAATGGTTATGTTTTCCTTGTTCTTATTGAGTCAGATCCCTAGATATACTATTTTGACCGTAGTATATCTTTTTTTATTTTAGGATTCCTCCACATAGATAGCCAGTAAGGAATTCATCTAGTGATCATATGGATGATCATCCTAGTAATGATGCATCAGTACAAGGACTTGTACCGGAGATAGAACCTCGTGATAATTTATGAGCTATACCACCAACCATTTATAATAAGCTAATAAAATCACTATCAGCCAAGGTTTCATTCATGTTGAGTGCTTTTAACAAGTATCAGAGCCAACGACCTCTTATGTTTAGTGTGATCTAGACCCACACATTGTTGAGGATTGGATAGAGGCACTCATTCACATTTTCTCCCAAGTGTGGACACCAAAAGACCAAATGGAAGTACTTCTAGATATTATCTAATAAGGCTCTACTAGGAGATGGTGGAGCTTGGTGAGTCAGTCAAACGATGAGACAAATATCTCCTAGAAATACTTCGAGAATCTCTTTAGAGAGGAGTTCTATCCGACCACATAGTGATCAGTACTTGTAAAAGAGATTCATCATCTGTAATAGTTCAATATGGCCATGAAAAAATATAATGTTAGGTTCAATGATCCCTCTTGTTACTCCTATGATATGTGACAAGATAAGTTCTCCCATTCATAGAAATTTGAGTATTTCTTACACCTGGACATTAGGGTATCAGTGGTATCTCTTAGTAGACCCACCTATGATGATGTGATTGATAGAGACTTGTTATTGGAGGTATTTTTGGTAGAGAAGACTACAGTAGTGGGATCCAGTAGTGGGAACCCAATAGCTGAGACCTTAGAAGCAGGTAGCCAATGGAAGTCATAGGGATTCAAGTGGGTTAAATGTTTCCGTAGGTGATCCTAGGACTCATAGTCAGTGGTGCATGGATCCCAGATCAGCTTGAATCACCCATCATAAATGAAGTGTTTCTCCTATAATGGTTGAGGACATCTAGAAACATATTTCTCGACCATTTGTACCACTTATCAAGAGATAACCAGTGGGAAGTCAAGATAGAGATAAAGGTAGGATCACAGTGGTCCTTGTGGCTGTAGAAATGGAAGAGGGGCCAGTAGGGCATCATGATGTGGTCTGATGTTTGACCTATTACCACCACCACCCCCAGGTAGCCTGTATTAGGCTTAAAGAGTTGATGTGATGGGTTGAGGAAAGATATAGTCTTCTGTGGGTGATGGAACCGAGTCTCCAGGGACCATTTGAGGTATGGTATATTTATTTTCTATAGTCGATGCAATATTGATCGACATAGGTTCTAGTCATTACTTTATTTCACTTATCTAGATCAAGGCTAAGAGATTCCAGTTAAATCATTGACTCTAACCCTATGCTTAGAGACCCATAATAGAGAAGAATCAATGATCATGCACTTATTCCAACATGGTGACCTTACTCATGGAGTTGAGGGATTCAGTTGGAACCTCTTGGTAGTAGTGTCAAGGACGTACGATATCATTCCTAGTATGGACTAGTTATCCATAGTTCATTCTTAGATTGACTATTTTAGGTAAGGGATGAAGCTTTTCCATGGTTTTTAGACCAGGTTTTTATTTTATTTTTGAACAAGGAAACTCATTCAATGTAGGATAGATTCATTCATAAGAGGGTGAAACTGATTACTCATCAATTGGATAGTCTGGCCCTTGGTGCAGTGGATGTTGTGAGATTATATTTTCTAGTAGTGGGGGTAGAGTAAAACGAAATAATCTGTGAAGATATTCTAGTTTTACCTCCCCAACTACTAGATGTTTTAAATATTCACATGAATCCTAATATGGAACTGATATCTTCATTAGCCTATCGAATGGTTCCTGCAAAGATTCAAGAGGTGATGATGCAGTTGAGGGACTTACTAGAGAAGTGGTTTGTGTAACCCAGTGTTTCCCCTCCAGTATCCCCTATTTTTTTAAAATATGGAAGTATAGATCTAGATGTTATGTGTGTAATACACGAATGTGATCCAAGTGAGCATGAATAAGTATCCTCCAGTAAGGATTAATGAAGTGTTTGATCAGTTTAAAGGGGAATGATGATTCTCAAAGATTGACCTCAGAATAGGCTATTATCATCTGCAATTACGGGACAAGGATATTCCAAATATGGCCTTCATATTATGTTACAATCACAATGAGTACTTGGTGATGTCATTTTACAAGATAAACATTCCATTAGTGGTCATGGGACACATGATATGGTTATTTTAGCCTTTCATAAACTAGTTTGTGGATGTATTAATAGACAAAATCCAAGTGTATTTGATGCATGATGAGGAGAATTATAGACACTTGAGGGTGGTCCTAGAAACACTTCGAGAGAACTAAAATTTCGAGAATCTCTTGAAGTTTTTGATTTGGATTTTAGAGGTCTATTTTCTAGGAAACATCATCAGAGATGCAAGAAATGCAGTGGATCTCATGATGGTTGAGGGAGTGATTACTTAGGAGCCACCCAAGAGTGTTACTGAGGTGAAGAGTTTCATTGGATGGGTAGGGTACTATTAGAGGTTGCGACCCAACTAATATAGAGTGGAATCATCCTTTTACTCTTGGAATAGGAAAGGAAATCCTTTAATGTGTATCGATAATTAAAATCAGGGAATTCAATATCTATGGTATAGTTTGATGAGAGCTCCCATATTTAGCTTACCAAAGGTAGGTTTCGAGTACATTGTGTTCTATGATGCATCCAAGATAAAAATTGTTTTCATTATATTTCCAAGGAAAGTAGTTATTTTCTACATTTCATGTGAGTCGAGACCACATAATCTGAAATATGAAACCCATGACATTGATTTAGTAGCTATAGTTTTCACATTAAGGATGTGCTGAAACTACTAGATGGGGGAGAGAAACATCATGTACTAGGACCAAAATAGTCTAAAGGACATATTTTCATAGAGGGATCATAACTTGAGATAGAATAAAATGATAGAGTTCCTCTATGACCATTACTTTGAGATTGTCTATAATCTTGGGAAGGGGAACATTGTATGGGATTCTCTAAGCAGGAGATCTAGTGTATAGTTATTGAACGAGGCATCAGATTAGTTTTCCTCATTGAAGTTATATACTGTGGATAGTGAACAAAAAGCTTACCTCTAATAGATGGGTTTAAACCCTCCACTCTTAACTGAGTCCATGATGAATATCATGGGGATACCCACTATGAGACCCTATATTCTAATATATCTATAGAACATTCTCCTAATAGATTTTTTAAATGCCGGGATCACATTATTTATTTCAAAATACACATATTGGTAATAGTGAAGTTTTAAGAGGAGGTTCTGGGGGTGTTTCATAAACCACCATTGGTGGTACATCCAATTATTAGAATGATGTACCATGACATCAGATGTCATCTTTGGTGGTCATGGATGAAGGGAGGAG
Organism: Viscum album; assembly: GCA_963277665.1. Classification (NCBI taxonomy): domain Eukaryota; kingdom Viridiplantae; phylum Streptophyta; class Magnoliopsida; order Santalales; family Viscaceae; genus Viscum; species Viscum album. Next base: position 1,074,571,568 of record OY728164.1, read on the forward strand.
TTGTAGAGTTTTTCTGTTGATTCCTTACTAATTACTAAGTGAAGTATGATCTCCATGTTCCCGCAGTTTTTGATGATCCATTTGAGGTTCTCGAATGGATGTGGGATGAGATATCTATAGACATCGTGATGGTTTTACCATATAAATCTAGGGGACAAGATGAAATCTAGATGATCGTAGACCAACTAACTAAGTTGACACATTTCTTTGTTATCCATGTGTAGAGTTCAGTAGAGTGTTTGGGATTCCTCTACATGTAGAAGATAGTTCTACTCCATGTAGTTTCATCGATGGCCATCTCTAATCATGATGATCACTTAAAATATTTATTGTGGAAGGGATCACAAGATATTTTTGGGATCCAATTACACTTGATCCAAACATTCCATCCCCAAAATGATGACTTGTTGGAGTGGACCATACAGGTCTTAAAGGATAAGTGGTGAGCTTGTGTGTTGGATTTTGGTAGTTGTTGGGAGGATCACCTAACCATATTGGAGTCTGCGTACAACAAAATATATAATTCCACCTATGGTATGGCACCATACACTGATTTTTATGGGAAAAAATGTAGGTCTCCACGTTGATTGACTGATCCAGGTGAGTAGAAACTCATGGGCCCAGAGCTGGTTCAAGATATAGCATAAAATGTGTGGATCATCTAGGAGGAGATGAAGATTACACAAATCCATTATAATTCGTATATGGATAGTTGACAGAGACCTCTAGAGTTCTATGAAGGGTACCATGTGTTCCTAAGGGTCCCACCTCAACGTGGATTGAGGAGATTGGTCGTGGATGAAAATTATATCGAATCCTAATTTGTCCTTTTCAGATACTGCATTGAGTTGGATGGGTGGTGTATCACATAGATCTACCACTTAGTTGGACATCATACATGACATCTTTTACATGTCGTAGTTGAGGAGTTACATGCCTGACCCATCACACGTTATCAACTATGGTGGTCAGGACAATGAGGATGTAGAAACACTTTCTGAGTACCTAGTTTAAATCAAAGACCACAATATGAGGATCTTTCATGGGTAGTCAATTCCATTATTGCATGTTCGTTGTAGGATGGGAATATATAAGAGAGAAAATGTCAGCGGGATGATCAGATTTGTGCTTAGTGATAACAAATATTTATATAGCCCTGGTTTTGGGGTTTTAGGACATAATTTTCTATGGTGGGGAGAATGATGTTGGTTGAAATTATACAGATTGTAGTATCATAATAATGATGTACTTGCTCAATATACAAGAGGGGTTGAATAGTATACGTTAAAAATTTCCTTTGGAACTTCTAAAGATGATAATGTTTAACAAAGTTAAACAAGGTAAATTCACAGGACCTCTATGTTCTACAAACATTCTTGATTTTGGAAAAGGGGTTACAAAAATGGAACATAACAGATGTTTACAAGGACAAAGATTCTACCTTATAATGTATAGAATATTACTAATCAGAGTGCATGTAAAATAAAGTATAAGATAGTTATACTTTCCTAAAAAACAAAAATGTAGCAGAAAACATGAAACAATACAAGAAATAAGTAGTAAATCTTATAATAAAAAAAGAAGGGTATCCAACAACCTTTGATAAAGGTACCTTGATTTATACTTTCATAAAAGTTTGTATTACCCACACCAGGGTAAGCCATTGATACGAATATCAGAATTTTTCATTCTTTCCCCGCAAGCCCTCAAACTTCATGGTAGTCGACACCTTTGTCTTCGTATCCCCGAAAGCCCTTGATTGTACTCAGCAACATTTGGTGATGCAAAAAGCAATTCTGAACAAGATTTTTAGTACGCACCAAGCAAGAAAGTATCTCCCTCTATAAATCACATCAGCATCATGTAATCTCTAGAGTCATATAATATTGTTGAGCTCGTTCAAATGAGCTCCTATTTATAGTCAAATATTCAACGGTCGACTTCCTTCTCCAATGGTCATAATTTTCCTTGAATTTACGAGGGACCTGTAGATTTTTTAGTCAATCAATAGATTGTTTGAAACAGAAATAATGACATCATTTTATAACTGTAAGAAAATAAATATGGTTGCTTAACCAAATCCATTTTTTGGAGTCGAAGAAAAAAAATTAATTTTTTTTGTCCAACCAAAAACAATTTGAAGTCTATAATACATTGATATTCGGATTCTGTTTATCAAGGAATTCAGAGATAGAATTCTATAATCTTCTGAGTCTGAATTCATAAGAATTAAGAGTTTGGGTTTATAAGAATTTAGAGTCTGAACTCATAAACCTTTGGAGTCTGAATTCATAATAATTCAGAGTCTGAGTTCATTGGAATTCAAAATCAAGATTCATTGGAATTCCAAGTCTGAATTCATATGAATTCAGAGTCTAAAGTCATAAAGGTTCCGAGTCTGAATTCATAAGAATTTGGAGTCTGAACTCATAAAATTTTGGAGTCTAAATTCAAAGAACTCGGAGTCAGAACTCACAAGAGATCGGAGACTGAATGCAGAGAACTCAGAGTCTGAACTCATCATAGTTCGCAGTCTGAATTCAGAGAAATCAGAAAATGAATTCAGATCCTGAAAATAGAATTCTTTATATCTATGAATATATATGATTCTATGGTTTTGGATATGAAACCAAATTTGATACTTAGAATATGAACAATGAAAACAAGGTAAGGATAAATTTCCTTAGGAAAGGAATATTTTCCATATAAAGATAAAACATAATAAAATGAAATTTTCCTTAAGAAAGAGTGTTTGTGATTTTCAAATTATAAATGAATAGAAAAGTCATAAGGAAAACTTATTGACTCAAAAATATCAACCTTTTTGGAATGCACAAACATCCTTACGAAAAAGAATATAAGGACTTAGAAAATAATTTTATGGACTTTGAAAGTGAAGCTTATCTCCCTTAACACAAGGGGAAAGATGTATATGACTAACTCCCCTTTAGTCTTTGGACACACTAAGGATCTTATTATATATTTTTGGAAGGAGACTTAGCATATTATTTCATAAGGAAATATTCTTGGATAAGAACTCCCCCTTAGATGAACTCCCCCTTACTTAGGTAAATTTCTTCTCTACCCAATATTCTTTTTTCCTTTATCCCCCATTATGATTTTTAAAAAGTATTAAAGGTAATGGAAAATAAAATATGTTACATGAGATATTAGTATAGGACAACCAAAAATATTCAAAGGGAAACCAAAAATTTCATTAAGATTGGAAATACCTTATACTAGGAAGAAATACAAAAAAAGATCTGAATTGAATAACATTATCCTACCTTATCCTTCAACATCATCTTCTTTAATATAGTTTTGAGCTTCTTGAGTTCTTTGTGATATTCCTCTACTAATTTGAGAAGATGATCCTGATATTCAGTTTTCTTTTCTAACGCTTTGATTCATTCTTCCTAAGCCTTAAGAAAAATATCCTGATCCTTCAAGGTTTCTTCCTGCATGACAAGCCTTTCATCTATCTCAATCCAGAGATCCATTTCTCTCTTCCAACTCTGAGAAACTGAATACAACATCCCATTCTGATCATTCACTTTTTGCATCTGAGAATTTTGTTCTAGAGCTAGCTTTTCCTCAAAGCTATCTGTGACATCCTTGATCTTCACATCTTCGGTGAAAAATGCATCATTGACACATTCATGGAACTCCTCATGATTTCTCATGTCTTATTTAGTTTTCCTTGACAACCTGGTCATTTTCTTGCATGATATTTTGTGGGATTTTTAGTTTATGAAAAGTGTTTTTAAATCAGCCCCATGCATGACACAATTAACCATCACCATAGATACTAAATCTGAATTTTCATTTAGGGTGTGTTAAAGCTGCTGGAATCTAGAGTCTATGATTGGAAATATTTGAATTATCCCAACAGGATATTTCATGGACTAAACTATGAAATCATGTCCAAGGGAGGACAATTCTGAATCTAAGACTTTACATGGTGAGGCTTCTTTCTCTATTTCAACTACCTTCCTCTTCGTTGATCCACCAACTTCTTTCTTCTTCAAAAAATCTTTACAAGGTGTATCAACAACCACCTACTTTCCTTTATCATCATTCAGAATAGCTTCCTCATATGGGGATTAATGATCACTATGAGATAGCTAAACGATTATATCTTCATCTAATTCTTCCTTTTCACCTCCTGCCTTAGCATCCTCTAGGTGTATGAAATCCTTATTCATGATTTATTCTTTAGATGGTTTGTCCACATCTTCTTCAACCTTATATTCATCCTTACTATGAGTAGTGTGCTGTGATGATTCGACTTGAGAGGGTTTGAATGATAATTTCTTAGAAAATATTTCCTTCTCATGAAACTCCCCAACTTGTTTAATTAGATCTTTGGTATCACCACTTCCTTCTTCTTCCTCAACTACTTTTTCTTGGACTTCTTCCGGAGTCACATATTTATTTCCTAGAGTTTTAGGTAATGCTTCTACTAAGAATTATTATGGTACCAAAATATGTTTGGAAGCATTCTCTGCGGCCTTCAGATGTGATTTCACTATCTCATCTTCAGTCATCTTCTTCTTTTAATTTATTTTTTTTCTTAATTTTCAAGATCATCAGCAGTCTTTTCTTTTAAAGCGTTTTCTTCAGAAGGATCCAAACCAAAGCTAGGCTCCCCTACATTCTTTTTCTCATTCTCTTCCCTCCATTTTTGTGATACCTCATCCGGATATGCTTTTTTTATTCTTAATATTTGGTGGTGTGGATTGTGTTTCCATAGCCTGTGGGGATTTTTATTTTTCTTCTACTTCTTATAGATTCCTCTTCCTTCCACACTTTTTAGAAGGTTCAACTGCTTCCATTTTCTTTGATATGACTTCAAATTCTTCTTCTGGTAAGTCAAAGAATTCTTAGGATTCTATAGAAAAACAAAATTTCATCCTCTTAAGAGTATCATCACTTACTAGCATGACTTTTCAATTCCATGGAATAGAACTACAAGGTATTTTGAAGGACTGTAAACAGCGAACAATCATCTTTGAGAGAATAACTGGATATATAATAATCTAAGCCATCAAATTTTTTTCTTTATATTCTCAATTGTAATCATAACATACATAACAAGGTAAATATTTCGTAGATTCACCATGAAATCCATAATATACATCTCACTCTTCTTCAAAGTATCCTTGTCACCTTTTCTCAGAATGATGAATCCTTGAAAACACAATTCATGAATCCAAAATTTGTAGTTAGTTATACAATCTTCATAGTCTTCACATATAAAATTCAGAGGCAATCCATAGCCTTATCTTTAAGAAAACATCCTTTAACATCAAGCATCTTATGTGAGCAGAACTCTACCTCACCCTCATAAGGAACTGTAATCAAACTATCTTACTTGGGGTAATAGAGATCATATGTCTTCCCGTATATCTTGAAAGAGAATTTATGTTTTTATTCTTCCTTGAAAAATTATGCTGACTCATATAATTATACTAGCAATTCCAGATATATCATATCCTGAGCTCCTAGTTTTCATATGCAAACACTCTCCCATCCATTCAGCTTGATGTTCTTTGAGATGATAGAATCATATTTAGGAAAGAAATTTTGATATACCAACATTTCTATGTTAATCTTCTATTCGTAAATCAGCATAACATATGACATGTCATTCTAGGAAGTTACATCGATAGACATTTAGAGTTTTCGAAACCTTGAAAATCCAGAACAAGCTTATATAGGAGAGCAAGACTTCAGCACATGAAATCTTGGATCTCAATATGGTACAACCATCAGAGATCCTTTATGTAGGAAATTTAGATGATGGTTCATCTTCAAAACTCAATCTAATGGCTATAATGATTTCTAACTAGATTTAACATTTGAGATGATAGTCACAAGTTAACCTTTGTAGGATCTGATCTTTTGAGGGTTTTTATGAAAAAACATTTGGATTTAAGAGAAAAAAAATGATTCCAAAAATTTAAAAATGAATGAAAATACCAACAAGTGAAAGATGATTACAAAACCTCAAGAAAGAAATCATACCGTTCAGGTTTCTAGGAATAGTATTCGAAATGAGAAAAATTCTTTTTAAAGAACTTTCGACTCTGAAAAATTTAATTACGATTTTTTTTGAAAAATCGACTATGAAAATTTTAGAAAATATTCATTAAGAAAATTTAGAAAAACATCATTATGAAAATTTAGAAAATCTTCAATTCAAATATTTAGAAAATATTTATAATGAAAATTTATAAAATCTTCATTATGAAAATTTAGAAAATCTTCATTATGAAAATTTAGTAAATCTTCACCACGACAATTTAGAAAATCTTCATCAAGAAAATTTAGAAAATCTTTAGTAAGTAAATTTTGAAAACATTCATTACAAAAATTTAGAAAATATTCATTACAGAAATTTAGAAAATATTTATTATGAAAATTTAGAAAATCTTCATTTCAAAAATTTAGAAAATATTCATTATGAAAATTTAGAGAATCATACAAACAAATGAACTACCCCTATGATAAGGAGTTACTTACTATGAGGATATTAGTTTTAACAGTAATTTAATAAGGATCATTACCTTATGGTTATCATTCCTAACTTCTATTTAATTTACTCAAATATATCAAAGGGTAAATATTTTGTGAAAATATCTGCAAGTTGATCTTGTGTATTGATAAACTGAAAAATGATATCTCTTTTTTGTATGTAATCACTAAGATAGTGATGCCTAATATCTATGTGTTTTTCACGTGAGTGATATAAAGGGTTTTTACTAAGGTAAATGGAACTAGTATTATCACACAAAATTTTTGTTTTGGTAAAACTCATACCATAATCTATGAGTGTGTGTTGCATCCACAATACTTGAGCACAAAAACTTCCAGCTGCTACGTATTCATCTTCGGTAGTGGAAAGTGCTACTGAGTGTTGATTAGTGCATGACCAAGAAAATAATGAATCCCCTAATAAATAACATGTTCCCGATGTAAATTTACTATCCATTCTACATCCACCAAAATCAACATCCGAATAACTTTTTAAAACAAAATCATTTCTAGATATATAATAGAGTCCAAGATCCATCGTTCCATTTAAGTAGAAAAAAATATATTTCGCTACCTTTAAATGAGATTCCTTAGGATTGGATTAATATCTTGCACATAAGCATACTAAAAACATTAATTCTGGTCAACTAGCTATTATGTAAAGTAGACTTCCTATCATACCTCTAAAAGATGTTTAATCTACAGGTTTCCCCGCTTCATCTAGATCAAGTTAATTTGAGGCACTAATGGGAGTACTTATACTCATACTATTGTCATTTCCATACTTTTTAAGAAGATATTTAATATACTTATGTTGGGATATATAGATTCCTTCTAGTTTTTGAGAAATTTGAAAACCAAGGAAAAATGTTAACTCACCCATCATACTCATTTTAAACTCAGATTTCATTAGGTCCGCAAAGGAATCAATTAATGATTGGTTAGTTTATCCAAATATAATGTCATCAACATTAATTTGAACAATCAAAAAAATTCTTATCATTGTTCATAAAAAGGGATGGATAAAAATTTCCCATAACATAATTATTTGGTTGCAAAAATCATGTAAGTCTATTATACTAAACACTAGAGGCTTGTTTGAGTCCATAAAATGCTATGGAAAATTTTCAAACATGTTCAAGATGTTTTGAATTTTCAAAACCAATAGGTTGTTCAACAAAAACATCCTCTTGTACAAAACCATTAAAAAGGGAACATTTATCATCCATTTGAAAAGGTTTGAAATTGAGGAATGCTTCAAAGCTAGTAGAATAGGAATAGAGACAATTCTAACTACTGGAGCATAGGTTTTTTCATAGTCTATTCCTTATTTTTTATTATAGCCTTTAGCAACTAATCTAGATTTATTTCTTACAATGATTCCATTTTCATCACACTTATTTCTGAAGATGTATTTTACTCCAATAAAAGATGATTCCATAGGTATTTTAACCAATGTCCAGACTTTATTCCTTTCAAATTCATTTTTCTCATTTTTCATATATTTTATCGAATCATCATCACCTAAAGATTCATCAGTGATTTTTTTCTAATTGATAATGATATTCTAGATGTTATACATCATTCCTTAAGAAACTTCTTGTCCTTACGGGTTGATTTACATCACCAATATTACTATCACTAGGATGATTCTTAAGAAACAACTAATTTGGGTTTTTTAAAACCTATTCATCAACATAGGGTAGGAATTATTCTGGGGTAAATGTTTCAGAAATACCTTCTTGGACATTTTCCATATCATAAAGATCTTTTATCAAATGTTGATAATCTGTTTTTGAAAACACATCTGAAGATGTAGGTTGAGGTTGTTTAAAAACAAAATGATTAGTTTCATCAAATTTGACATGTACGGCTGAAAGGGCGCTATCGTGGGCACCGTCAAATGATTAATGTGGTTTTGGGGTACTTAGGTGCAGCATAGTGGCTGACCAAGGTCATCTCTCAAAGTAGGAAGTGAATTTAACAACTCATTAAAGTTATTCTAAAAATAAAATAAAAGAGAATAATATAAAAACACTACTTTAAAGTATTGGGGTTTATTTTATAGTTTATGAATCTAGAAGAAGTTTTCTGGAAGCATATTGTATTTTTTTTTTGTTTTCTGTTTTGAAATTAATTTCGATTAAAATGACACAACAAGAAGATGTTTTTTTAGAAATCTATTTTAAAAGGCGTAATCGACCTAACTCTACCTCTTCATTCACTTATTAATAATTATCATTTAAATCAATATCCACTTAATTATGATCCTCTAATTTTTTATCCCTCAAACCTTGTGAGAGTTAACTTAACCACAAAGATGAAATTACTTAAACCCTAGGCTAGCTTTGGAACACGCAATCGCAGCACCCTGCTTTGATTGTTGTTCAAAGGATTGATTATTTTCAGTGGTTAATTTGAGCACATATCCATTCTAGAAATGAGGATGAATTGTGTTTAGGGATTTATATTTGAACTCTACAAATTTATCCCGTTTGGTCTTGTATTACCGATTAAGATTACGCTCTCACAATTTACACAAAATCCCGACCTCGCGTGTTTTTGTGTTAATTGTTAAATTTATTTCTAAGTTTCTTGTAATTTAAAAACACAATTCATGGATCATATTATGTTAATTACAGTATATCATTGATTCAAAATAATAAATGAAGAGGGTAGAAGATAGATCGATTTCTAAAAGACTACTCTTCCATGGGTGGCGTAATCATCGTAGAAGCGTTTTGCATGTGCAAAGGTTTATAATGGGTATAACCCAATAACGCTTCTACTCAAGAATTACAGACCAAAGAGGGAGATTAAGATAAGAACAAATTTAAACAAAACATAAGAAAAGAGAAGAAATAAAAGAATAACAAAGAAGTTTATTACACAAATAAAATCATTACAACATGAAGGAGAAGAAGAAGGCTTCGTCGAAGGGATCCTTGCTTCAAGAGCTAACCTTATTGAAATGGTTGAAGAATTGGAGTGTATCCACTTATCTTCTGCCATAAACATCCCAAAGCACGTCCCAACCCCACCAAATTATAAAAACTCCAATTTATAGAGTGGTGGGGAGGCTAGGTTCAAATTGGTTTCAAGTGTGAATGGGGAATCTCGGCCAAATATTTTATGCCAACTTGAACTGCACATTTAACCACCTAAACGCGTGAATTCGCCGGCCTTACATAAGGATAAAATGTGAGACTATGTGTATTCTATCTCCTCTCCAAATTTGGGATTAATCCAGGACAATATGAAGGAGTTATGGCCGAAATACATAAGCTTCTCCATTCTATCGAGTCCAGCCCAACTTTGACCTCATGGGCCATTTTCAACAACCAAATGCACTCTTTAGCTCTAGTGACATGAATAAAGGTTGTATATAATTAAGTTAGGAACACTGTTACAAAATTTCCAATTCAAATAATAAATATACAAATATGTATCTTCGAAATACTACAGTAAACTATCAGGGGTAAAACTAGAATTTTCATCAAATATTCAAATGAATGATCTAATCCCAAATAATTTCTAATTAAACATATTTAACACAATGTGAGGAAATTATATCATTTATTATCAATAAAATATTCAATAAAATAGTGTTTTATCAATGGTTTCTTCAACAGTTCAAGTATTTATTTTGAAAACTCTATAAGCCTTAGAGTCTACGGAGTGGCCTAAGAAAATTTTTTCCTCACATTTTGGTGAAACTTTTTGTAGATTATCTTTAGAATTCAGAATAAATACTTTTCAACCAAAAACATTGAATTATGAATGTCTAGGTTTTCTACCATTCCATAACTCATAAAAAGTTTTATTATGAAAAGGTCTAATCAGAACACTTTTTATAGTATAACAAGTAGTACTTACAGCCTCATCCCAAATATGTTTGGCTAGAGAATACTCACTCTACATGGTTCTTGTTATCTCTTGAAAAATTCTATTTCTTCTTTCAACAACACCATTCTGTTGAGGTGTTCTGGGTACTGAAAAGTTACGAGTAATGACTTTTCTACTATAAAAAGTTTCATAATAAGTATTTTGAAAATATCCACCATGATCACTATGAATAGTTATCAAAGGATGGTTTTTTTCATTTTTAACTTGGGCTCTAAAACATTTGAAATAAGAAAAAGCTTGAGACTTCATTGCTATAAAATTTAACCACATAAATCTACTGTAATCGTCAACTAAGAAAAATACATAATATTTTCCTCTAATGCTTCCAGTTTGTGTTAGACCAAAAAGATCCATATGCACTAACTGTAATGCATCAGTTGTTGAGGCTTCACTGACTGACATAAAACATGATTTATTTTTCTTTCCATATTGACAAGGATCACAATCTTTTGATGAATCAAATCTACGATCCAGTAGATCCATAAGTAGACTTATCTTATAAAGTTTCCCTAGGTTCCTAAGGTTACAGTTTACTAATCTTCTCTACCAAAACCATGAATGATCTTCTATTGCACTAAGACAAGGTATATCTTGGTTCCTGAGGTCTTTTAATTTTAGTGTGTATACATTCTCTTGTTTATGGGATGAAATAGTAAATTGTTCCTTGTAATTGTGTACTAAGAACTTGTCATTCCTAAAATTCTCAAGGTAACCTTCATCACATAATTGACTTATGGTAATGTGGTTGTGCTTAAGATCCTTAACAAATAAAACATCTGAAATCAATGTTTTTCCATAAAGAATGATGTTACCTATACCTATAATTTCTCCCATATCATTATCTTCGAATGTTACTTTTCCACATTTTGTCTTGATAATGTTATCAAATAAGTTTTTGTTAATAGTCATATTCCAGGAAAATCCACTCTCCATGTACCATGTATTGGTGTTTTTAATTTCTTTATTATCCTAAAAATAAGAATGCTGGACTTTCAGAATCCAAAAATTCTTGGATCCGGAAATGTTAGAAAGAAAAATATTAAAAATCCACATTTTATTTAAAAAATAATCATTTAGAAATATTAAATACTGGGTTTTAATTAAGGAACAATTTTTTTCCAAATTCCCACTAAACTAAAACGTTGTGCAAAAAGAATCACGTTGAGGAACAAAATAATTTTTACTAAAAATCGGTTTTGATCTAGTATAACCAAAACCACAATTATTCCTAAGAGGTTGGATTTAGGAATACATCTTATCAAAGTTTTCCTTACTTAAGTTAATGTTTGACAAAAACTACCTCAAGGAAAATATTTATAACTTCAGTCTAATAACTAATATCTTACCTTCCAAAAAATTATTTTTAGCACTATAGTTAGGCTCGATAACATTTTTCATGAAATTACTTTTTCTAGATCCTTAGAAAGATTATCCTTCTTAGACTTAATTTCCTTAATGGTTTTTGAAATGCTTTCAAAATCCAAAATTTTCTTATCAAGATCTTTTGAACGATATGATATTTCCATAGTAAGAATAGTATTTCTAGAATTTTCCATATCAATCTTTTTCTTTAGTTTTGAATACTCATTATCTAGAAGCTTAGAAAACCTAGATACTTCTTCATATGTAGGTAAAGTATTATCTTCATCAGATGAATATTCCTCATCCAAGGATGAATATTATTTACTATTACTATTTAAAGATACATAGGGGATAGATTCATCATTGTGTACCATATCCATTAAGCAATTATTTTCAATAGGTAGTATGGCTATTAAACTGAGATTATTCTATCCAGAAGATTCGTATTCTAATGATTCATCTGAAGAGTCACCTCCACTAGCACTCCAAGATTCATTAGCTTTTACAACATTCTTAGAATTATATTTGTAGTACATCATTATATTCCTTTAGGAATGCCTTTATTTTTATTCCTTTTTCTTAATCATAGGACAATCTGGCCTTACATGTCCATCTCTCTTGCATTCATAACAAGTGACATCTGAGTCTTTTTTATCTTTCATTTCCTTCTTCTTGTATCTAGATAAAAAATTATTCAATCCACAAATCCATTTCATTGATCGATCAAGATTGGCTAATTCATTTTCTTAGTATTCACTTCCACTAGATTCGGATTAAATAACAAACTTCTTAGATTTAGATCTTGTAACTCTCTCAAGAGTCTTGGCTTTCATATAATTTGAAGATATTGTAAAAGCAACACTTCCATTTGCATTTTTATTCTTAATATTATCAGCATCTCTCTTCATTCTATTCTCATGTTGATGAAGAGTTCCCAAAGGTTTATCAAGAGAAATCTGTGTATCATTTCTATTGTCATTTATAGTTATCCTCTAAGATTCTCATTCATTGGGAATGATATCTATGATTTTATCCACCAGAGCTTCATCATCTAATCCTTTCTCACCCATGGATTGTAAGCTATGGAAAATAGTCATAAACCTCTATTGTACCCAATATATAGGTTCTCTAAAAAGAAGAACCCCCCATTGTATTCATCTCTCAGAATGGCTCTTCAAGTTTCAATAACATTGGATGTTCCAAACTGAGTAACATTCAGCTTCATCCAAATACAAGTTTCTGCTTCAGAAGATGATATTTGGCTATATATATTTCTAGTCATAGAAAAAGCTGAGTATTGTGTACCTTATAATTCAGTTGATATTCATGCTTTTCTTGGTTGGGGAAGGTACTGACTTCCTTGTCAGGGATTTTATATCCTCCAGTAAGCATAACAAAATTGTCTACACTAGTATGGATAAAAAATGTCTTCATGCGATCTGTCCAATACTAGTAATAATTCCCATCAAAAAAGGTGGTCTAGTTGGATTTAGGTTGTCTATGGAACAATCATTGATTACTTCCATCTTAAAATAATATCTTTCCACACCAACTCTTCATTAAAAAATATTGTAAATCAAGGATAAAAATATCATGAGCAAGGAAAATATAGAACAATGAAAAACATGAGCAAGAAAACTTATATGTGAATATAAGTGTTTTAGAGACCTTCTCTGATACCAATTGTAGGATCGAAATGATACTAATTGTGGTATCGTAATAATGATTTAGATGCTCAATATACAATAGGGGGTGAATTGAATACTTTAATAAATACTTTTAGAACTCTTAAAGATGGTAATGTTTAATAGTGTTATACAAAACAAATTCACAGGATCTCTATGTTCTTGAATCATGATTGATTCCAGAAAAGTGGTTCCAAAAATGAAACATAATAGAAGTTTATAAGGACAAATATACTTCCTTAATGTATATATAATCTTACTAATCAGAGTGCAAGTAAAAGAATGTATATGATAGTTATATTGTCCTCAACAACAAAAATTTAGCGGAAAACATGAAACAATACAAATAACATGTAGTAAATCATTTAACCCAAATTGAAGGGTATCCAACAACCTTGGATAAGGGTCCCATGATTTATAATTTCAAAAATTTCTACCTTACCCACACCAGCGTAAGCCCTCGATACGAATATCGTAATATCTCTTATATCCCTGCAAGCCCTCGAACTTCAAGGTAGTAGGAACCTCTATCTTCTTATCCCTGGAAGCCCTCGAATGTACTGAGCATCATTCAGAGTCGCACGAAACAATTTTAAAGAAGATGTTCAGTATGCACAAATCAAGAAAGTATCTCTCTATAGAAATCACTTCAGCAGCATGTAATCTTTTGAGTCATAGAATAGTGTTGAGCTCGTTCAATTGAGCTCTTATTTATAGGCACATCGTCAACGGTCGACTCCCTCCTCCAAAAGTCATATTTTTCATTGAATTTCTAAGGTTCCTGTACACATGTCACTCAAGAAACAGTTGGTTAGAAATAGAAATAACGTCATCATTTTATAACTATAAGAAAAAAAATATTGTTTCTTAACCAAATCCATTTTTCATAGTCTAAGCTAAAAACTAATGTTCAGAGTCTAACCAAAAACAATTTGGAGTCTATAATACATTGATATTTGGTTTCTTTTTATCAATTAATTTGGAGTTAGAATTCCATAATCTTCGGATTCTAAATTCATAGGAATTTGGATTCTGAGTTTATAATAATTCGGAGTCAGAACTCATAAAAGTTTACAGTCTGAATTCATAGGAATTCGGAGTTTGAGTTCATTGGAATTTGGAATCTAATTCATTGGAATTAAAGGTATGAATTCATAAGAATTTGGAGTCTAAACTCATAAAGGTTTGGAGTCTGAATTCATAAGAATACAGAGTCTATTCTCATATAAGTTTAGAGTTAGAATTCAAAGAACTATGAGTCTGAACACATAAGAGTTCGGAGTTTCAATTCAGAGAACTCGGAATCTAAACTCATAAGAGTTTGGAGTCTGAATTCAGATATCTCGGAACCTGAATTCATATCTTGAAAATAGAATACATTATATCTAAGTATATATATGATTTCGATCTTTTGGATATGAAACTGGATTTTATACTTAGAATATGAAAAATTAAAACATGGAAAGGATAAATTTCCTTGGGGAAATTTTTTTTTTTATGAAGATAAAACATAAGAAAATGAAATTTGCCTTTAGAAAGAGTGATTGTGATTTTAAAAATCTAAAGGAATGGAAAAGTCATAAAGAAACCATATTGACTGAAAAAATGAGATGTATATAATTTTATTTGAATTATTATTTTATATTATATGGATCATTTTCATGACATGTTGCTATGATGGAATATGATTCCAAGGAACGATGTGACCAGAATAATTGTTTGAAATATATTAAATATATTTAATATAATGATCACACCGTTTTCCTGAAATAGTGGAATAACATTAAAATTGATGAACAATTCTGATATTTGAGGGAACCATTGAGTTCATAATGACAGTTTTACCCGTGGTGTGACTTAACATTAGTTGACACATTCCTTCTGTGAAAATGTTTTCACGGGGGTTAAAACAAATAAAATAATTACAAAAATTAATTTTTATACATTTCATTGATGAATTGATTATTGGATAATTAAATATATCCTTATTTATTAATTATAGTCTTAGCCTTATAAACAAGTATCCACTAGAGCATAATTGGAGAGAGCTATGGAGAATTATCTCAGATGAACGATGAGAGATGAAGACCATATCGTAGATCATTGCGTGAATGGAATACATGGACCTCACTAATAATGGAAACAAAATCATTATTCCTAGATGATAAATCTATCTTGAGGTAGGATTTATTTATGTGGATTCTTCCCAATTATAATGTTCTATAATTAATAAAAATCCATCGATGATTGGATTTATTTTTGGATCGATCACATTAAGAGATGGGATTTATTTTTGCAAGGAATTGATGAGGTAAATTATTTGATAAAATTGTTAATGAATTCCATTTTTTTATAATGTAAACAAACAAAAATAGAGATAAACATTGATTAAGTTTCATTAATATCGATTGATTATTCTTTTCTCCCCCAATTCTACATTCCACCACGAGCTTTCTTCGTTTGGCCTGGGGTTCAACTATTCCCGATCAATCGATCATTACACACCCATTTCATGGAACAATGATCCAATATCACATATCTGAAATCAAAATGATGTGATAGAGGTGTGATGTTGGTTATGGTATTGAATGACATGAAAACTGATCCTCAATTTTGTTTTCTTTGGAATTCCTCAACACGTACCAAATAATGTTTGTTTCAATTCGATTTAAGTGAATATCCAATGACAATATGCATTGTTTGATGATTTTGAGGATACAAAAATCGTTTTTCTTTGATTTTGTGGATAATAGATCACTGGAGAGAAGTTTGTAGGAACCAGATTAAAGGTGGAGGAAGGACGTAAGATTTTATAAAATCATGAAAAACACTACATGTAATTTTGGATGAAACGGCATGTGAGCCCCCATGGATGTAATGTTAGTGTTTGGGTGATGTTGAGGATCACCTGAAGTGTTACACCAATCACATGGCATGTGACCCTACCAATTTGACTTGACATGTACATCATAAGTACACATAAATAGGTTGAAGTGCATGGGAACAAACTTTTCGTGTACTCCCACATACACGTCTTGGCATACATGGACCAGTACATGGACATGGTCTCGGTATATAGACATTGCTGAGTGAAATGTGTAGGATACCATGTGTCTATACACTTCATGTACTACATCTACATGTTGTGTATATGGATACTAAATTCCCTTTGAGGATCTTCTATAGGGTAAGGACTTGGGATAGCTAGAGCTGTTGTATTCTAAATTGGACATGTTGTGTGGTCCCATAAAGAGTTATTGAGGAACATTGTTTTCATAGTTATATCTAGTATAGGATGAGTGAATTCTCTTATTCCATTACATTGAGGGTCTAGTGTGAAACTATATACAAATATCTAGATTTTCGTCACTTATAGAGGCTATGTATCAGATAGATATGCGGAGTCCCTCTGTGAGACTGGAGTTTGATCCTCAATCATCCCTAGTCAAATTTATTTGGAATCAGAAAGACCTCCTTGATTAGGGAATTGATCATCCATCTACAAGGACATATCTATAGGGTTTATGGATTCATTGAAAAATGACCCCCTATGTATAGTGTTGATCCAGACTAGTATTCTGGTATCCCATAGTGGTTCTATGTGTGTCCCCCTCTAGGTGCATCATCATCCACATAGACCAGTGATCTTACATGGTGGCATCCAATGACCTATACCACTTTGTCAATTTTCTCTGATGGTATTATGGTTTGTGGAGTGAGTTCTCTGTGAATAATACTTTATTTGAGAGAAATCATGTGGATGATAGATGGTTATAACCTCCATACGACATGGTCTCTTTCCTCAATATATCGGGGTTTTTTTTCATTCTGTCATACATTGACTATTTTATCTTGTATTGAACTGACATTACCTGGTGCCTCATTTTTAGTTATTTTAGGGTGTCGTACAAAGTATTTTATACTCAACCATGAATGATATTTTATAACACATATTTTTTCATGTACATACAATGACCCATTTTTATGATGCCTTTATAGGATAGAGAGTAGTTGGATCATAGATAGAGTTTGACAGAATAAGTTGTTTATAGAGAGTTTACTATTGACTTAGTCATCGCCTGTAGAGCAGGGTAAAAACATTACAATTTTGGTTGGTCTTATTTTTATCCCCTTTAAGGTTTTCAATAAATTATTTTCCAAGAATATTAGATGTATTCATGCATTATTACCATTATATTAAATTTTATAATTTTTTGGCTTAGGAGATGTCTGCATGTGTATAGGTAATTAAGGATAATGCATCTCTTTTTCGGGATATTCCTATTCGATGATCATCACAAGCCCCTGGCATATTTGAGGTGATCACCGAGTAGTCATAGAGAGGGCCCCTTTGGTACAAGTCATGATTGTTTTGGTTTAAGGAATTTTTGATAATTATTTATTTTTGTGTTTCAATTGAGAATCAAAAATATATATTGGATAATGTACTATCCATATTTCAATAATTGACTATTATAATAATCATTGGAGGAGTTTCAAGACATAATATTGAGGGTTAGTTAGAAGTTTGTGAGGTTACATTCTAATAAAAAACAACACCATATAGATTTTGAGAAGCCATAGTAGAGGTATTTCTTCTGGAGGTGGCTCGATCATGGTAGAGAAAAAATCGTGATTAGTTAAAAGAATTTTCCTGCGAAACATTTTTTATTGGTTAAGGATGTTTTCAACTACTTGGAAAACAGGGATGAGAATGTGAAGGATATCTTAGAATTAATTTATTTTTAATCAAGTGAGTGTTTTCTGGGGAATTTATTTTGATAAATAATAGCCCATTTCACATTACATTTAGCTAGTGGAGACATTTGAATTCATCATTTTTAGTATGACCTGAGTCAAAATAGTCCTTGTAAGGTTGAATTTTTTGTTGATATCATATATGGATGTGAGGAATCATGTAATGGTTATTGATATGGATTTTATGTAGTATAAATAGAATTTGAATATGACACCTTATATGATAATCCATATTTTTGTACACATTATTTCCTGATTTATTACATGACGATAAACATTATAGAAACACAAAATATTATAGTCCCTAATTACATCGAGTAATTAGGTATATAAAGAAAAACATGTTATTAAATACAATTTCATGAACATCAAATCCATAATTATCCTTTTTATTCTCTATATTCTTCTAAAACTGCACCGGATTACATGGGGACATATATAAGAAAGGGGGATCTATAAAACCATGTATGGGAAAAATCATAGTATATGGTAAATTAGTTAATGTGATCCATGAGGTATAGAATGGGAATATAATATGGGTTATAATTGTAATCTTGAATAATGAGGCATGATATAAAATGATTACATAATGGAAACATGGTAATGAGGAAACAACATAAAATACGATGTTATAAATAGAACTAAATGATAATTTATAAAACAAAAAACATTGGTTTCTTAAGAAAACCTCCCATTCATTATACATGGAATATCATGGGTAAAAAACATTTCCTAATGTATTATAGGGATATATAATTTCAGGCCCACCCATCACTTTCATATCATGTAAAAATGTAAGAGTGACACATAAAGCATATAACAAATGGATTCCTTTTATCACTGTTAATACCATGATTAACTAGTGAAATATACATACATTTATTTCCCAAAAACAATTAAGTATATTTACATATATCTGAATTCCTTTAATTAAACATGGTGATAGATATTCATTACACAAAGGTTTTTCATTGGAAGTCACATGATAATTCTTGTAGCACAATGATGGTATATAAATATTAATAGGAGGGATTAATGATGGTGAATTGGATAAATAATAACTCAATCATAGTAATGGAAGTATGATGTAAGAGTAGTAACATATCACAATATTAAAAAATGTTAATTTAAAAGCATAATTTATAGAAGGTTCTTGAATAATGAAATGAAAGTGAGGACCCCTTACCTAGAGTGGGTGCTTCAAAAATATTGAGAGGTTTTTTATGGGTTTTGGGGGAACATTGGGATGGTTATAAAGTGGTATATTCCTTGTAAATTCGTTATAATAGAATTTTTATTGAAAATTAATTGGATGTTGGGTTGGTTTATAGAGAAAAAGTTGGGATAATTATATATAAATTTCAAATCACAGGGTTTTCAATCTATTGGATAATTAAATAAAAATCACAAAATAGCCAATAAATTTTCCCATGGATTCATCCAAAGTGGAGTGTTTTTCATTATTTAGTAAGGATAAAAATCTATCAAATTAAAATAACTCTCATGGTTATGTGGAATTGAGTCATGTATACAATGAATTTCTTTTAAAATCATAAAATATAATACAGGGTTTGAAGGAATCATAATGGGATTGTAAAATTAACCAAATAAATTCATCATCCCAATATTATAATGTGGAAACATATTTTTTTTGTGGATCCTATTTATAATTTTTATTACATCACATTGGTTATTTTATGATGTCATAATATATAGTGTATAATAATACCATATTTATTTTTTATCAAAAAAAAGTGTCTCTCTCATTAAATTAAGAAAAACAACCAATGGAAGATTTTTGTTTTTTTATTTTTAAAATTTTATTGATTTCAAAACAATATTTATCTAAATATTATAATGTACAAATTTAAATCAAATATCCCTATTTAATAAAAAATTATGTTTTTGCATTAAACATTATATTGCAAAACCCTGAGATTTTATGATATAGGTTCTTTTTAATTTCTTTGATATATTTTTTGGACACTATAACAAGATTAGATTGTGCTATATGAAACACCGTATTATAATGCAATATATGCAACACTATTCTTAGCTTGTGTTGCACACAATTTTATGTTCTTTTGATATAACTAAAAAAAAGTATAGATTTTGTTCAATATAAAAATTAAGAATGTTTGAATTATGAAATATGCAACACTAATGAAATCTTACACTACACGAAACCCTAACATGGGTTTTGTTACTCACAAGAGTGACCTTCCTCAACAGCTTGCGTTGTACACGATACCGACATTCACTAAACAATGATATATTAATAAAATATTATTATTTAATGAGATATAAACTAGATTTAATGAATTTTATTAACCACATTTTTAATTTTATATAAAATTACAATTCATCTTACACATTTTCTAGAATATGATATAAGAACAAAAACATTTTTTTAGATAAAAGAATATTTTTTTATAAAATGCAGTTTTTCCACCTTCTGATGGCGCACCCATTTTATATCTTATTTTTGTCACTTTTATAAATTATACTTGAAAACGTAAATATATTCCTTAGTAGCGGGACATAAAAATTAACATTGTATAATACTTTGATATTTTTTTATGAAATTCATATTTTTATGAATACTAAAAAATATTTCATTTTAATTCAAAATAAAATTTTAATCTAATTTATTTATATATTTAGATTGTAATTTAAATTGGTTTTAAAGTATAATTGTATTATATATTTATAATTTAATACAATTTTTATCATTTGAATTAATTTTACTTTCAAAATTTACATAAACATCGGCCAATCTTTTGGTAGTTATTATTTCATAAAAACCCGCTTTTTAGTTTTGACAATGAGAATTAATTTTATATTATTTACTAAAACTTCAATGTTTTTTATTTGAAAAAATGGATTCCATATTTTTGATCAAGAGTAAAAAAATTTGTAAGTAGGTAAATTTTATTTTTCAACATTATTAATAGTAATTTCAGTAAATATTTTATTTACCATGGACAAAGGGTAAATCTGGTAAATAAGGGTAAAAAATAATATTATAATAATATTATTAAGTTACCCTCACATGTGTCCTAACCCTATTGGATGATAAAAGTCAGAAAATGGGCATAATTAGGTTTATTTTTCGACCCCATTGAGCCACATGTAAGTGAAAATGACATTTATTTACTTTTATTTTAATGTTAAGGAAAATATAACCCAAACAAATATCTTTTAGTAAAAGGATTTTTAATGCGGTTATATAAGTTAAATATTCGACTATACATTGTCACTATAAAGCTCATATAATTTTCTACATCATGATATTTTATTTTTAATATTTTATCATTAAATAAATAAATTTAATTATGAGACAATGATGATGTAGTGATTTCTTCATTAATAAAGGATTAAAATAAATGAATTTATAAATATTAATAAATGTATTTTTTTATTATGATGTCATAAACGAATTTTCTGGATGATATTGAAATATTATATTTGATTTAATTCATTATATTCGAAGGAATAAGGTTGTTATTAATTTTTAAAAAAGTCATTTATGAATAGTGTCCAAATTTCACACAATTCTTCCTTTAAAACATATAATAGTTTATTAAATGATATTAAATTATTAAAAATCTATGATTCGTCCAAATGGTTAATATAAGTCCCAATATGTCATAAATAATTTTTTTGGGTCGTTTGGCATGATATGGTAATTAAATTAACCCACAATGTGTAAGTAACTTGATATCATGGTAAGATTAAAAAATGTAAAATGATGGTAAAACCAAAAAGATAAGGATAAAAAAATATTAAAAACATGTAAAAAATTATTGGATGATGGTTATTAGAACATAAATAATATTATATTATAATTAAATATGTTTTGGACCATTTTAAGTAGAAATATTTATAATAAATTAATATTTTGATACTTTTATAAAGTACCCCTCTCCTCTCTTATAAAATGGATCCTACTATCTCTCCTCATCACTCCATTTATAGCTTTCATGATCTTCCAAAACATGCCAATTTCTCTTATAAAAATCCATAGATAAAATATAGCGGATATGGTCATCTCAAAATACTAACTCTAGTACCCTAACTATAAATTCAAAGGTGGCACATTGAGGAAGAGGTAAGCTCTTCTACTGATTCATTCCAATTTATTTCTTCTTCAACATCTTATACATTAAATTTTTCATTATAAATTAACAAAATAATTATCACTAATATAATGATATGTTATTATAAATATGAAACAACCATATTTATCTTTTTATATATCATATAAAAAAACCAAAATATCACACGCGTGCACGTATCGATTACCGTCTCCACGCTGTGGGGTAATATGTTTTTCACAACAACCTTACACGGATGGGTATAATGTTGTAAATTATTACTATATATGATTATTATAACATAAAATTATTTCTGAGTTATTATACACCATCCACTTCAATACCAATCAACAACTATGGGAATGATATCACCGCTCATGCATATGTACGACTTACCATCTATACGATGCGATGAGATTCATTCTCCATGTTAACCATTCAAGAATGACAATAAATTATATATAATAAATTATCATTAAATATAAGAAATAATAATTCAATGGTATATATATATATCATTTAATTACTTCAATTCAATTTAATAATGGAATGAAAACAAGGTTCATGTGTACGTACGACCTACCTTCTGCATAAACACTGTATTCCATTCCATTTATCAATCTGTTATATAAATTTATATTCTGAATATATATGATATATAAATAATTTATACATAGTTTAAGTAATTAAATCATGATATAAGTAATAATATCATGATTAACAAGTCCAAACACGTACGATAAATAAAACAATTATTACACAAAATGTTGCTTTAACATGGAATTGACAAATGAATAGGTAATATAATGTCGTATGTGAATCATATATGATATCACAAATATTATTTTGGTCATTTTACAAGTTAATAATATGTTTAATTCATCTATATAGGAGTTTCGGGCACGTATAGATGAAATTAGACCAATGGTAATGGATAAATTTTTTAATATCGTTTTAATACAAGATTGTTTTTCACATGTTTTTACTAGGTATATATACCATACATGTCAATTTTTTCTTAATATGTTTTAATAAATTGAATAATATTTTTCTATGTATATTTAATGTCATTTTTACCACTGTTTGAATTTTACTACATGGTATGGATGGAATCATTCTATTTTTTACCATACGAAGTACTTTTTGACTTTTCCAGTAAAAGTATGAGGAGAATTTTTTTATCTTATACTACATGAATGGATTTTTATGCTGTAAAAATGAATTAATTCCATGAATCATCATTTACTAATTTCTCATTTAATTTCAATTTACAATTTTATTTTAAAATTCCATGACATTTTGAGAAAAGAAAACATTTTTGAAGAAGAAAAGAAATTTTCTTCAATAACTGAGTTCACCTGTTTTATCAAAATTGTATTTCTATCTAAGATGAAATAGGGTTATTATTCTATCCATATTATTTATTTTTTTATTAAGTTTGTGATGGAATTATTTTTATGAATTCAATTTTTCTTATTTGGGTTATGTTATGATGATATAATGTTTAAGAATCCCATTTTATTTCATGGGCTATGCTATGATGAATGATTTATGTTTTTGGGGAACATGTAAGAATGTTTTCATTATGGTATTGATGGTACCTATATGTCCCTCCAATTCATTGGGTAAATATTTATATCTCAGGATATAGACATGATTGGAATTTCCGGTAAATCTGGTTCTATAAAACATGGCTGGAACAGCATGTAAACCCAGTTAATAATGGAATTTGTCCAATATGATGGTCTTGGAAGAAATTCAATGGATAATATAGAAATCACAATATTTTATTATTAGTTTTCCACAATTACATGTTTTATGACAATGCAATTCTATCATGGTTAATGTAACATTATGATTTATGCCTTACATTCTGCTAAGATTTATGGCATTTCTCAAGATTTTGATGTTTAAACATTATGATCATAATTTACCTTTAAAATGTTTCTGTTTTTTTATGTTATCCATGTTTACCATTACTGAGCATTTGAGCTCGCCCTTTCTATGTTTTCTTTTCCGCAGGATATAAGGAATGTTTTTAGGTTTGAAAAAAAAGGGGAAGATATTTATGGAAGATGTTGAAGATCATTAACCATGATTAGAAGATTATTTTCCGAGTTTCCAAAGACACTAATCTAATACATTATTTTGTATTTTGTTTGTGTCGTGTTTTATGTATTCCACAAAATAAATGTAATGTCCATGTACATCAATCTTTGGCCTCTACAGTTTGTATCAGAGTGAATGTTTAGTCAACCTTTGGAATCTAGGATGTAAACACTTTAGTGAAATCCCAAGTGATATTTCTAATTTATGTTTAGGGATTTCCCTATGCTTTATTATAAGTATACATTATAGCTCTATAATTATGATAATTATCATGAATAATCTGGGATAAAACCTATGATGTTAGATATTTAAAGTACTCCCCCTTGATTATGTTGTTTTCCATGTATTATTTTTTCCTCTCGCACTATTCTTTTTTGGTTTTAGAAAATGGTCGGAACCCAAAGGAACCATGTTAATGATAAATGCTCTAGGAAATGGAATGATTGTCCTCTTGAACAACGAAATGTTATGGGATTTGGAGTGAATAATATTATTATTATACTTACACAGTCAATGAATCATTATAGACTTCCATATGAGTAGAGAAAGGAATAATATTCTACTGGGTCATTCATGAGGAAACTTCCACCTTTTTTCAGTGGGTCTTATGATCCACTTTTTGATGATAGATGGATCAGTACCCTTGAAATTATATTTTCCATAACTTTTTCTGGAATAGTAAAAAGTCATTTTGGCTATTTACTATTTAGAAGGTGAAGCAGACCAGTGGTGGACTCAAATTAAGAATACAAGGCACCAAGATGAAATTGAATACATGGAATAGGATGAGTTTATGAACTTATTTTTCAATAAGTTCATTCCCCATATTTTTTTAACAATGATAGAAAAGGAGTTCCTTGAGATTATCCTTATAGATGATGAATCTATTGGTACATACAAGGAAAATTTTACAAGGATTTCAAGGTATGATTCTATCTTTATCATTCAACCTGAAAGTATTGTTGATTGAGTCATAAGTGTTTTAAAACCAAGTCTTATAAGGTAATTAGATAGAAGAGACTTCAGTAGCTATAAAGATATTGTGTGTTTTGTTATCAAGGTAGAATTAGAAGTTTTTGTTACATATAATTCTCATTTTTTTACATGAAACAAAAGATGGAGTTCATGGAAAAATATCCAAACAATGGTGATGACTGTTACCTTATGCTCAATGAGTGGAAAACCCATAGTTGAGTTTTTATTTATGGGACTAGAAAACGTTTCATTTTTAGAAAACAAGGTCATCTAGTAGTTGAGTACTGAAGTAAGAGGAAATTGGTTTCTAATATTTTGAATATAGAAAAGATACAAAGAATTCATTGTCAGCAAATCAATGCTAAAAGTACATGGAAATGGGGAATTATGCTCAACAATGCCCTAATACAAGGGTTAATGATGATAGGCGTCAGCAACATCATAAGGCAATAAACAATGGGAAGTCACATGAAATCACTATTGGTGATTTCGAGTATAAAAACTAAGTGGTGGAATGAGTAAGTGTTTATATAATGGGATTTCAAAATAGTGTTATGGAATATAATTTATGGTATTATGTAATATAGTAATATCTATGTATCGGTTTATCGTGGTTTTCAATAATTATATGGTACTGGTAATCATAAAGAGTGATTTAAATATTTTTGGAAGGCACATGATATGAACATAATGAAGGGTTAATTAGAAAATGACTTGTTTGATATTATTAATAATCTCATGACTGATAAAATGAAAAAGTGATGTCATGGTTCGAGTATATATAATTTTTATCATTTTTTGTTTGTGGAAACAATTAATTTTGATATAATTCATGTTTTCTCTAAGTTTCTATGGTAATTCATGTTATTATCATTGTTTAAAAAGAATACATGATTAAGGTATTCACATGTTTGGATAGTTACAACTAAGAACATCCAAATGAGTTATAGGAGATAAATGGTATGTCGATTTTGTTAACTTCTTCCTAATGTTTTATATTTTTAGTTTTTGTAAGGATTATAATTTTATCAATTTATGGACAGTATATGTTATTTTATATTTTTAGTTTTTTATATTAATGTATTATCTCACTACTAGTGGACTTATTTATATTTGATTGACTATGATAACCGTTTAGTTGAGACAGATGGAATGTCATATGATTCTATCGCATGATCTTATAACACTTTATGAATGAAAAAATAAACATCATTTCATTAAATTAGAGATGACGTTTAAATTTTTCAAGGCACTACCAATGATGAGATTGTACTAAAATAAAGTAAGTATTTCTTCCCATGTTATTAATCTTTAAGAAAATGATCTTAAAAAAATATTGTCCTAGTAATTTCTTAATTTAAGAATCAGATTGACCCTTAAAACAACGAAGATTTATGGATTTCTAGTAGTTAACTATCTCCAAATCTTATTATCTATCACTGTCTATGAGAACATGATGGTTAGATTTCTCTACCATATCCATGTTTTTACTTCCCACCTATGTTCTCCTATGAGGAAACCCAGCGACAAGTTACTTGGGGTAACTGTTAGGTTTCTAACCTTCCTTTTTTAAAATTATGTCCTTTTATTCCTTTATATGATGTGGGTTTCCATGAAAGAAACTTTGAAATAGTAAATCATTTTTAACCCCAATGAGTTTTGAGGGCGAAATTCATTTTAAGAGGGTGGAATGTAAATCCTAAAGATTTTTTGAGACAGATTATTTTTAATTCCATTAATTTATATTTTTGTACACTATAATTAGATTAACTTGCACTATATGCAACACCATATAAGCTTGCAATATACACAACACTATTATTGGCATGTGTTTCACACAATATCATGTTTTATTGATAGAACTCAAAACTGAGTATATATATTTTTCAATGTAAAAATGAACTATGTTGGAATTATGTTATATTAAACCCCAATGGATTCTTTCACTACATGCAACACTAACTTGGCTTGGGTTACACGCAAGACCGACCTTCCCCGATAGCTTGCATTGCACATGATACTAAGTTTCACTAAACAATGATATATTATTCAAATATTATTATTTAATTGGATATAATCTAGAGGTTATGAATATTATTTTCCACATTTTGAATTTTATATAACATTAGAATTCATTTTATATATTTTATAGAACATGATTGGAGAACAAAATCAGTTTTTCGTATAAAAGAAGTATTTTTCAAAAACTGAATTTTTGTATCCTATTGATGGCACACCCATTTTAAATTTAGTTTATTTCACTTTTATATGTTACATTGGAGGAAATAAATTTATTCTTTAGAATAGTAACATCAAAATTTACATTGGATGAAATTTTGGTATTTTTCTTATGAAATTCATATTTTCATGAATAGCGAAAAATAAAGTATTATAATTCAAAAATCTATTTTAATCTAATTTTTTATATAGATAGATTGTTATTTTAGTTGGTTTAAAATTATAATTGGATTATATTTTTATCATTTAATCTAATTTCAGTTATTGGATGTAATTTCACTTTCAAAATATATATAAACATATGTCTATATTTTGAAAGTTATTACTTCTTGAAAACATTCCTTTTGATTTTGCCAACATGAATTAATATTATATTAATTTCTAAAACATCTTTGTTTTGAATTTGGAAAAATGGATTCCATATATTGAATCAGGAGGCCAAATTTTGTAAATAGATAACTTTTATTTTTATACATTTTTAATAATAACTGAAGAAAATATTATATTGGCCATGGTTAAAAGGTAAATCTAGTAAATAAGGGTAAAATATAATATTATAGTAATATT
The DNA here is from genome assembly GCA_963277665.1 of Viscum album. Taxonomy (NCBI): domain Eukaryota; kingdom Viridiplantae; phylum Streptophyta; class Magnoliopsida; order Santalales; family Viscaceae; genus Viscum; species Viscum album. Next base: position 1,074,599,802 of record OY728164.1, read on the forward strand.
ATTAAATTAACCTAACAAGTGTCCTAACCGTATTGGATGATACATATCTGACAATGGGCATCCTTAGGTCGATTTTTGGTCTCCGTGGAGCTCCTTGTATGTGAAAATGACATTCAATTGCTTTTAATTTAATATTTTGGAAAATATAACCTAAAAATATATCATTTAATAAAATAATTTCAGTATGGGATATATAAATGATATCTTAGACTATAAATAGTAATTATATATCAAGAAAATTTATATATCATGATATTTTATTTGTAATTTTTTGACATTAAATAAATAAATTTAATTATGACATAACGATGATGCAGTGATTGACTCATTAATAAAGGATTCAAATAATTGAATTTATAAATATTAAAAAAAATGTAATTTGATTATTTTTATGTCATAAATGAATTTTCTGAATAATATTAACATATTATCTGGGATTTAATTCCATATTTATAATGTAATCTGGTTGTTATGAATTTTTAAAAATGTCAAGTATGAATAATGACCAAAATTGACACAATTCATATCTTAAAACATAAAATTTTGTATTAAATGATATTAAATTTGTAAAAATATTTGATTCATCCAAACGATTTATATAAGTCCAAAAATTTCATAAATAAGTTTTTGTTGAGTCGTTTTACATTATATTGTAATTACATTATCCCACAATGTGTAAATTACATGATATCCCAGTAAGATTAAAAAGTGTAAAATAATGGTAAAACCAAAAAGATATGGATACTTTTTTTATCAAAACATGTAAAAAATTTATTGTATAATTATTATTCGAACCAAAACTATCATATATTATAATTAAATAAGTTTTGGACCATTTTAAATCGATATTTAAAATATAAGAAATTAATATTTTGGAACATTCTTAAAGTTCCCCTTTCTTCTATTATAAAAGGGCACCTCCTCCATTTGCTATTAAATTCATTTTGAGCCTTCACGCATGGCCAAAACCTTCCCATTAATCTTCTAAACATATGTATTTAAGTTATTGTGGATCTGGTATTCTCAAAAGTCAAACTCTAGTTCCATAAGAGGAAATTTAATGGAGGCACGTCAAGGAAGACGTAATATCTTCTACTGATTATTTAAAATTTATTTCTTCATATACATACTATTCATTAGTTGTTTCATTATAAATTAATAACAAAAGTATCACTATTATACTAATATTTTATTCTAAATATTAAACAACCCTATTTCACCTTCTTTCTGTCCTATGAAAAATGAAATCATCACGCGTGCGTATGTATAGATTAAGGTCTCCTCATCATGGTGTAATATATTTTTCACCACCACCATAATTTGATGGGTATAATGGTTGAAATAATAACAATATATTATTATTATAACTTAATATTAATTTTGATATATGATAAACCGTACAATTTTTTTCCATTCAACAGCTATGGAAACGATATCGCTGCTCGTGCGTACGTACAACTAACCATCTCCACGGCGTGATGAGATTCATTCTCCATTTTAATAATTCAAGAATGAATATTAAGTATATATAATAAATAATCATGTAATATATGAAATATTAATTCTAATGGATTTATGTACATATATATTTCATTTATTTACTTCCATTCAATTTAATAAGGGAAAAAAACAGCGTTCTTGCAAACATACGACCTACCGTCTCCAAAGAAGGGGTATTTCATTGCATTTATCCATATATTATATATATTTATAGACTGAATATATATGATATATAAATAATGTTTTACATTATGGAAGTAAGTAAATCACGATCTATTTAATAATATCAATAATTAAAAGTCCAAACACGTATGATAAATAAAACGATTATTACCCAAAACACTACATTAACATTGAATTGCCAAATGAACTGTTAATATAAACTCATAAGTGAATAATATATGATAACATAAATATGAGTATGGTTATGTTAAAAGTTAATAATATGTATAAACCCACTATATAAGAGTTTCAGACTTGTATGGAAGAAATTGGACCTAAATTTAGGGATTACTTTTCCAAACTCGTTTCTATCTAAGATTGTTTATTAGTACGTTTTTACATGGGATATTAACCATTTATGTCCATGTTTTCTAAGAATGTTTTCATAAATTGTTTTATATTATTCTAGGTATATTTATGTTCATTTTTACCCCTTTTTTACTTTTACTACATGGTATGGAAGGGATCTTTCTTTCATTAACCTTACGAGGTACTTTTTTGACTTTTCTAGTAAAATTACGAGGAGAATGTTTTTCTAACTTATAGAAGAGGAACATATTTTTACACATTCAAAACAAATTGTTTCCATTAAGATTATATTACATGTTTCCAAGTTTATGTTTAATTAACTTCTTATCTTTTTAAATTTCATGACATTTTGAGAAATTAAGACATTTTTTTAGAAGAAATGATATTTTCCTCAAAAACTGAGTTCAAGTATTTTATCAAAATTATTTTTCCATCTAAGATAAAGTACAGTTATGTTTCTGTCTCTATTATTTCATTTCTTTGATTTATTTTATGATGGAATTAGTTTTATAAAGACCATTTATCTTATATGGATTATGTTATGATGACATGATGTTTAAGAATCTGATTTTATTTCATGGGTTATGCTATGATGAACGATTTATATTTTTGTGGAATAAGTAAGAATGATTTAATTATAAGATGGTTGGGACCTATATCTCCATCCAATTAATTGGGTATATATTTATATCTCATGATATATACATGACTGTAATGACTGATAAATCTGATTCTATAATACATGGTTGTAACGATAAGAAATCCCAGATTAATAATGGACTTTGTCTACTATTATGGTCTTGGAGGAAATTCCACGTGTACTATGTAAATCATGATATTTTCTTATTAGTTTTCCAAAATTTCTTGTTTTATTCCAATTATATTATATCATGGATAATGTTCTTTTATGATCCATGCCTTAAGTACTGCTAATAATTATGTCATTTCTCCATATTTTGATGTTTAATCTTTATCTTAATGTTTTTCCGTTCAAATATTTATGGTTTGATTTTTGTCATCCATGTTTACCCTTTCTGAGCATTTGAGCTCACCCTTTCTTTTTTTTCTTTTTCCAAGGATATAAATGTAGGTTTTAGTTAGAAAAAAGGGGATGGTCTTTATAGGAGATGTTCATGATCTTTCACCATGATTAGAAGATTATGTTCTGAGTTTCCAAAGACACTAAACTAATACAGTCTTTAGGATATTGTTTGTTTTATGTATTAGGAATTATATAAAAGAAATGTAATATCCATGTACATCAATATTGGGTTTCCATAGTTGGTATCATTGCAATGGTTTAGTCAACCTTTGGAAACTATGATGTAAAAATTTCAGTGATATCCCTTGATATATTTCTAATATATTTATAGGGATATACCTATGGTTAAGTATAAGTATATGTTACAGTCCTAGAATTATGATAATGATCATGAATAACCTAAGATTAAACATAATATGTTAGATATTGAATGCACTCACCCTTTATTGTGTTGTTTTCCTAGTATGATTTTTTCCTCTCTCTCTATTCATTTTTGGGTCTTAGACAATGGATTGAACCTGAAGGAACCATGTTAATGATCAATACACTTGGAAATGTAATTATTTTCCTCATAAACAACCAAATTTCATTGGATATGGAGCTCAAAATCTTCTAATATACATACTCCAGTTATGAATCATTCTGGACATCCAAATTTATAGAGAAGAGAAAAATATTTTATTTAGTCCTTCACGAGGAAACTACAACCTTATTTTAGTGGGACTTCTAATACACTTGTTACTAAATAATGGATCAGTAAAATTGAAAATATATTTTCCATACATTTCTATTCGGAACATGAAAAAATATTTTTGGGTGTATACCATTTTGAAGGTGAAACAGACAAGTGGTGTACTTTAATTAAGAATACAAGGCCCTAAGACGAAATTGAATCCATGGAATGGGATGAGGTCAAGAAGTTTTTTTAAATGTTCACATTAATTGTATTATTCTAAAAAAGATGGAAAACGAGTTCATTGAGATTATAAAAATGGATGATGAATCTGTTGGTATACACGAGCTGAATTTTACAAGGCTTGCAAGCCATACTTCTGGCTTTATCATCCAACCTTAAAGTGAAGTTGATGGATTCTTCCATGGCTCAAAACCAAGTCTTCGAATGGCATTAGCTATAAGAGACTTCAGTAGCTATGAAGATATTGTGTGTTGTTCAATCAAGGTGTAACTATAAGTTGGTGCTAAATATCTATCTCATGGTTTTGACAAGATATGAAAGATGGAGATCAAGGGAAAATATAAAAACAATGTTGAAAAGAAGATGAATATTCTCATATACTCAATGTGTTGAATGAAGCACGGAGGAGATTGTATTAAAGGGTCTAGAAAATGTTTCATGTGTGGAAAAGAAGGTCATCGTGTAGTTGAGTTCCAATGTAATGGGAAAAATGTTGAAAATTAGGGGAATAGATAGAATACTATAGGGAACACACCAACAACACTTTAATGATACAAGTTAAAGGAAATGAGGTATTATTCTAACCAATGCCTTAATCTAAGGGTTAATGATGATCGACATCATAAGTCTCTTAAGGAAAAAAGACAAATGAATGTCCCATGAAATCACTATTTTTGATGTTGAATATGATAATGAAGTGGTGAAATTCTTAAGTGTTTATGTAATGGGATTCTAAAATAGTGTTGTGAAATCACATTTATAGTATTATGGAATATTAGAATATCATTGTATTGGTTTATTGTGTTTTTCAATAATTATTTGGTACTTGTAATAATGAGAAGTGACTCAAATATTTTTGGAAAGCACATGATATGATCATAATGAAGGGATAAGGAGATAATGAAATGTTTGATAGTATTAATGAGATCATGAATATTATAAGGAAAAAGTGATATCAGGGTTGGAGTATATTAAATTTTTGGTATTTTTGGTGTGTGGAAAGAGTTAATTTTTACGAAATTCGTGTTTTTATTGTGGTTCTACAGTAATTCATGTTATTATCATTGTTTAAAGAGAATACATAATTAAGGTATTCACATGTTTGGAATGTGACATCTGAGAACTGTCAAATGTGTTATGGTAGATAAATGTTACCTCATTTTAGTTCACCACATTCTAATGTTTTATATTTTTAGTTTTTTTTAAGGATTGTAAATTTCTCCATTTTGGGGTAGTATAAGTTATTTTCTTTTTTATGTTTGTTAGATAAATTTATTATCTCACTATTGGTGGGATTATTCATATTTTATTACATGTGATAACCTTTTTTGAGACATATGGACTTACCTATCATTCTATCACATGATCTTCTAACAAATTATGAATTACTAATTCAAATTTATTTATTTAAATTAGAGATGATGTGAAATTTATTCAAGGCATGACCAATGATGTGATTGTACTAAAATAAAATAAGAATTTATTCTCATGTCCATCATCTTTTAGAAAAGGATCTTGAAAAAATAAATGTTGTCCTAGTACATTCTTATTCGTTGAATCAGATGGTCCCTTAAATCATCATATATTTATGGCTTTCTGGTAGTTGACTTCCTCTAGACCATATTCTCAATAACTATCCATCAGAACTTGGAGGTTTGATTTCCCTTACATATATATGTTTTCACTTCCTAGGTATGTTCTCTTACATGGAAACCGAGTGACAGGTTAATTTGGGTAACCATTATGTTTCTAAAAACCCATTATTAAGATGAAGTTTTAGTATTCCTTTATATGTTATGGTATTCCATGAAAGAAACATACAAGTAGTAAACCATTAATAACCCCTAAAAAGTTTTGAGGGAATAATTCATTTTAAGTGGGGTGAAATGTAACACCCCGAGATTTAGTGAGATAGATTCTTTTTAATTTTATTTGTTTTCTGTTGTATGCTACACCCAGATTATCTTTCACTATATACAACATCGTATTATCTTGCAGTATACACTACACTATTCTTGTCTTATGTTGCACACAATTTCAAGTTATTTTTATAGAACTCAATACAATTTATAGATTGTGTTCAATGTAAAAATGGACTATATTTGTATTATGTTATATGGAACACCAATTTAATATTTCACTACATGCAACACTATATAGGCTTTTGTTACACGCAATAGTGACCTTCCTCGATGGCTTGCGTTGTATGTGATACCGAGTTTCTTTAAACAACGATATATTATTAAAATATTACTATTTAATGGGATATAATCTAGATGTTATGAATAGTATTATCCAAATTTTAAATTTTATATATTCTTAGCTTTTATCTTACACATTTTCTAAAATATGATATGAGAACTAAATCATTCTTTTGGATAAAATAACTATTTTAAAAAAAATCATTTTTCTACCATTTGATGGCGCACCCATTATAAATAAAGTTTTTGTCACTTTTATATGTTTCATTTGACAAAATAAATTTCTTATTTATAAGATAAACATCTATATTTACATTGGATTAATGTTTTGTATTTTTCTGTTGAAATTCATATTTTTTTGAATAATGAAAAATATAAAAATTTAATTCAAAACTGTTTTTTAATATAATTTATTTATATATGTAGATTTTAATTTTAATTGATATTAAAAAGTAATTTAATTATATTTTATCATTTAATAATTTTTTTTTGTTTGGAAGTAATTTCACTTTCAAATTGTACATAAACATATGACAATATTTTGATAGTTATTATTTCTTAAAAACTGACTTTTTGGTTTTGTCAAGGGGAATTATATTTAAATTAATTTATGAAAATTATGTGTCTTCAATTTAACAAAATGGAATACATATTTAGAATTAGGATGTCCAAAAAATTTAAACTGGTAACTTTTATTTTTAGACATTATAAACTGTATCTTCAGTAAATAATTTCTTTACCATGGTTAAATGGTAAATCTGGTAAATAAGGGTAAATAATAATATTTTATTAATAGTATTAAATTACACTAAAACATGTCCTAAACCTATTGGATGATACATGTCCGACCATTGGCATTCTTGTGTTGATTTTGGGACCCCACGGATCCACTTGTAAATGAAAATGACATTTATATTCTTTTAATTTAATGATAAGGGATATATAACTTAAACATATATATTTTCCTAAAACAACATTTATGTGGGGTTATATAAGTGATATCATATACTATAAATAGTAATTATAAATCTTAGAAAAATCATACATCATGATATTTTAAATTTAATTTTTGGGCATTAAATAAATAAATTTAATTTTGATACAATGATGATGCAGTGATTGCTTCATTAATAAAGGATTCAAATAATCGAATTTTTAAATATTAAAACAGATGTAATTTAGTTATTTTGACGTCATAAATGAATTTTATGGATGATATTGATATTTTATATTTGATCTAATGCATTATTTTTTAAGAAATCGGGTTGTTTTGAATTTTTAAAAAAGTTATGAATGAACACTGTCCAAAATTTTCCCATTTCATAACCTAAAATATAAAATAGTTTATTAAATGATATTAAATTATTAAAATATAATATTTTTAAAAATGGTTAATATAAATAAATATATGTCATATATAATTTTTTTTGGGTTTTTTGACATGATACGGTAGTTAGATTAAGACAAAATGTGTAAATAACATGATATCACAGTAAGATTAAAAAGGGTAAAAGAATGGTAAAACCAAAAATATAAGGATAAAAAAATATTAAAAACTTGTCAAAAAATTATTGTATGATTTTTAATCGAACCAAAATCAGAATATCTTAGAATTAAATAATTTTTGAACAAATTTAAATCGATATTGAATTTACAATAAGTTATTATTTTGAAGCATTCCTAAAATTCCCCTCTCCTCTGTTATAAAAGGGCACCTCCTCCCTCTCCTCTTAACTCCCATTTTAGAATTCAATCACGACAAAACCCTGAAAATTTTTCTTATTAACATACCTAGTAAAATTATAGGTGTTCTGGTCTTCTCAAAAGCCCAACTCTATTGCCTTAAAGTGGAAATTTAAAGTATGCACGGCGAGGAAGAGGTAATGTCTTCTATCAATTAGTTTAAAATTAATTTCTTCTTCTACTTGATCTTATTTAGTTTTTTCATTATAAATTTATAACATTAGTATCATGAATATAATGATATTTTATTCTAAATATTAAAAAACCCTATTACATCTTTTATCCATCATATTAAAAATAAAATCACTGTGTGTGCGTACATACGGATTATTATCTCCACACCGTGGTGTAATCAGTTTTTCATCACCACCTTACATGGATGTGTATAATGGTGGTAATAATAACTATATATGATTATTATAACATTATAATAATTATGAGACATTATACACCATCTACTTCCATACTTTTAAATAACTATGGGAACGATATTGTCGCTCGTGCGTACGTACGACGTACCGTCTCCACGACGTGATAAGATTCATTCTCCATGTTAACCATTCAAAAATAAATATAATGTTTATATAATAAATTATCATTAAATTTACAACATAATAATTCTACTAGATATATATATATATATATTACTTACATCCATTCAATTTAATAAAGGAATGAAGACAACGTTCAAGCGTACGTACGACCTACTGTCTCCAGGAACGATGTATTTCATTCCACTTATCAATATATTATATATATTTATATAATGAATATATTTGATATATAAATCATTTTTATATTATGTTACATATTAAATACTGATCTATGTAATAATATCAAGAATAACAAGTCCAAACACGTACAACAAATAGAACGATTATTACCCAAAACATTTCTTTAACATGGAATGGACAAATAAATGGGTAATATAATGTCATATGTGAATCTTATATGATGTCATAAATATTATTATGGTTATGTTTCAAGTTAATAATATGTTTATACCCACTATAAAATAGTTTTCGACATGCACTGAACAAATTTTACCTAAGGTAAGTGTTAATTTTTTCAATCTCATTTTTATCTGAGATTACTTATTAGTATGTTTTTACTTGGGATATTTTCCATCCATGTCCATGTTTTCTAAAAATGTTTTCATAATTTTTTGAAAATTATTATATGTATATTTACTTACATTTTTATCCCTTTTTTAATATTACTACATTGGATGGAAGATATCTGTCTTTTGTTTACCATACAATGTATTTTTTGACTTTTCTGGTAAAAGTAATAGGCGAATGTTTTTTATCTTATACTGCTTGAACAGATATTTAAAAAGTGAAAAAGGATTATTTCAATGAAGATTCATTTAAAAGTATTCATGATTATTTTCTATTAACTTGGTTTCATTTAAAATTTCACGACATTATTAGAAAAGAAAATGTTTTTGAAGTAGAAATGTATTTTTCTCAAGAATGGTGTTAAAGTGTTTTATCAAAATTATTTATCCATCTAAGATGAAATAGGGTTATGTTTCTATCATATTTTTTTGATTCAGTTTATGGTGGGATAATTTTTATAAAGTTTTTTATCTTATATGGATTATTTTTTGATTACATGATGATTATGAATCCCATTTTTTTCATGGGTTATGCTATAATGAATGATTTATCTTTTTGTGGAACATGTAAGAATCGTTTTGTGTTGAGATGTATAGGACCTATATCTCCCTTAAATTCATTGGTTAAAAACTTATATCTCATGAGATATACATGACTATAATGGTAGGTAAATAATGTTTGGTAACACATGGATGGAATGACAAGCAATCTCAGTACAATAATTGACTTTGTCCACTATGATGGTCTTGGATGTAACGCCTTGGCTACTATAGAAATCATAATATGTTATTATTATTTTTCTACAATTACATGTTTTATGCCAATGATATTGTATCATGATTAATGTTTCTTTATAATTCATGCCTTACATACTGCTAAGATTTATATCATTGCTCAAGATATTAATGTTTTAACATTATGTTCATGTCTTTATGTTCAAATGTTTATGGTTTGTTTTATGTTCTCCATGTTAACCCTTATTGAGAATTTGAGCTCACCCTTTGTATGTTTTAATTTCCATAGTGAATATAGAAAACTTTTAGGTAGCAAAAAAGCGGAAGATATTTATGGTAGATGTTGAAGATATTCCACCATGATAAGAAGATTATGTTCCATGTTTCAAATACACTAAACAAATATGGTCTTTGGGATTTTTATGTGTCATGTATTAAGTATTAAGCAAAATAAATGTAATTACCTTGTATTCCAAGAATGCGTCTCTACATTTATGACAATTAAAACAATTAAATTTTACTTCATAAAATTAATTTTCACTTATATTGAATAAATATTATTTAATAGTTAAGGATTATAAAATTAAAAGGTAATTAAATTATTATTAAATTTATCAAAAATATTATAATGTTTGAAACTATATATTTATTAAAATACAATTAGTATTTCATCATATCAAAATAAATTTTATATCAAAATAATTATTTAATCATTATTAAAAAGTAAAATGAAAAATGAAAAAAATATAATAATTATTATATTTGAAATTGAATCAATAAAATTCTGACTATTATTATGGGGATACATATTTGTTTATTAATGAAACTAATTCCTTATGGGTAAGGATCTTGAAGGAGAGATTTTCATTGGTATGGTTTGGGAACATTTGTTGGGAAATGATCTTGGTGAGGTTGATCTTCTAACGTGAATAATTTAATTCATGAATTTGTTATTAAGTCTCAGATTATGATTGGTGAAGGGAAAATCTGAATGATAGTATATCCTTTTTATCTCTGATAAATATTTTTTATAGGCAGTGATCATATTGGACGAGGTAATAAAATCATATTTTTGTGTCACATTTTCACGAACCGAACTGTGTACCTTGCTACCCAGACACTCAAACTGGCACAGAGAAGGCCTGAAGGGCACTCTATATCCCCATGGTGTGAAGACAAGGACTATTAATCAGACAAGAAAAATGTTGGGATGGTTTTCCCATATAAAAAGTATAATAAATAGAAACAAGTCAGTTATCTCAAATAAAACTCCCAAAGGAAACAATACTAGATGTCAAATAGGTATATCAAAACCCAAAAATTAAATCACAAATGTATTATAAAAATATGATTAACAAACCAAGTATAAACAAACATTGAACTCCATGAACAATAGATTAACAAAAAACACCACCATGTGGCACATTCTCTTTGTTCAAATCTCATAGAAGGGTGTTTACAAATTCTCAATGGAAATGGTAAGGAGTTAGAAAAAAATCACAGAAGGGTATCAACAAGTATTCCATAATAAATAAATAAATTCATTATTTAATTTTCAAATTAAAAAAGCATGTTAATAAAATTTCATATTTAAAACAAAATATGATTTTCATTTTAGTTGATGGAAACAATACAAATAATAGATTATCTAAATTTATTATATAAAATAGTATATATAAATCTCTATGAATGATTAAAGTAGTTTCACAATCAATGGGATATACATACAAGTAATAAAAAATGAAACATGTTAATCTGTATTGTTGTACTATATATCCATGTTATAGGGTCAAAACACACTCATTTATGTGATCATGGAAATGTGAAAGAACATCCCTTGGGCTCCAATAACATTTTACCCATAAACATCCCACTAGGGATAAGATCTGCTAAAAAAGGATTATTTTAGAGGTGTAAATAATCAATCAAATTCTAGGGAATTAGCATCCTAGTGTGTTTTTCTCAAATAATCCACTAACTACCAAGTCTCACATGTTCAAAGTCAATAATCACATAATGATAAAATAATTTCAAAAGAGTTAAAAATATAATCTCATGATGTTACAATTTCAAAATCCTTACTACCATTTAAAAACCAAAACATATTGTTTTAATCATTTCATAATTTTTCATTGTAAAACCCATATTGATTTTTTAAAAATAATTTTAATTAATTTTCTAAAAAATCAACATTACAAATAAATATTTAAAAATTCCATCAATTTCAAAATCACTCCACAATTTCTAATTATCATGGAATTGGGGGTTTTCTCAACATTTATTCCTAAACAATCTTGTAACGTCCCGACCCGGAAGCCACTAAACCGGTGCTCTGAGCCGGTTCGCCACAAGGCCTCAAGCGCGCCTCCCTGTATGCCAGAGGCTGCCGACTAGCAGTGAGGGCCTAGGGTGAGATAGTGGGGAGACTATGCCCTCAAACTAGAGTAAGAAAACAGCAGAAATAACTAAGTATCATACACAGCAGTAAGTAAACAGAGTGCAGAAGCAGTAAACAACTGAAATAGAACAAGCTGAAATAGTAAAATGATGTAAAAGCCCGAACAGCTATGCAATACAATACAACACTGGTCACCCACTGGCCGACCATACAGATACATGTACAAAAGAAAAATAAAGAAAAAGTACAGGGATCTGCTACTAACTCCGAGCCAAACCACGTACCTGATCTCCTGACACTGTCGAACTGCTGCAGCCCGATCAGTAGAACCACTCGAGCAGCTCCGCTCGATCATGAAACACTGGGCCTTAGCCCTATCCACCATGCAACTCGTGCTCATCCTGAAAATCAGACATAAGGTCTACACGTACACCAAGGTGCACATGCAGGGGTGAGAAATAATCTCAGTAGGGCACCCCGACAAGCAACCTACAACTGTGCTGCTAAAAGTGTATGCAACAACAACGTGCTCAGCCTAGTTGGAACACAACAAATGAAGTAAAACAAACATGGAACCACAGTTGATCTCAGGGTATATAATCCCTGTCAACTGGGAAAGTGCCACCATGGATGTCCATATATATAAACGTACACATGTATAGTCCCATACCTATACACATGCACATAAATATGAATATTAATGATTAAGTGATTCAAATAACAAGAAACCACATCAGCAGTCGATCCTTGGGACCATAAGCCCGATCTCCTGGACATCCTGTGCAAGGGCATTGAGCTGGACATCGTGCCACTCAAGCTGTGTATCATTAAGTCAATCTCTGGGTCTGTAATCCCATCGACATGTACCTGATTCGGCCAACGCCGGAAAAATATCTCGGAACAAGTCAACCAGATCTAAGCCCTCAGGCTAAAAAGAACCTTGCCCTCAGGCTAAACAAAACCATGCCCTCAGGCTAAACAGAACCATTATTTCAGGCTAATCAGAACCTTGCCCTCAGGCCTTGCCCTCAGGCGAATCAGTAACATTGCCCTCAGGCCTTTCCCTCAGGCGAATCAGAATCTCGCCCACAGGCATAACAGAATTCTCGCCCTCAGGCATATGAAGTATCACCCTCAGGCACAGAAGTCAAGCCATCAGGCACAAAAGGTTTCCCTCAGGAAAAATCGAGCGTCGCCCTCAGGCTAATACAGTCATGCCCTTAGGCTATAGTAAAACAACTCCCTCAGGCACAAGTAACCGGGACATGACCAACATATAAACATGAAATTTCCATATAATTCCTCTCGACGCAAAAGTAATGCAGAATTAAACATGGAATACCCTCAGGTATCCTGGCCAAACGGCTAAACAGAAGAACGCACCCCTCGGGATGGTCCTGGATCCAAGCAACGATCCCAAAGAGCATTTTAATATCACATTTAATTACCTATACAATTCTAGGTATTTTAAATTACCCACGGCCTCAGCCTCACGATACCCCAACATGGGTTCGTGGCACAAAAACGCACAAAACACACAATAGTTGGAAAAATAAACACCATTCCACCTACTACATAGGCACACAAGGAAAAATAGGCATCCTGACAAATAAGAAGATGACTCACGTCAGGCTCAATAGCCACCAACTAAGAAGCACATCTGGTAACCACTACAACATCAACAACCCATGTCAGATATAAACAAACAAGTACGGGTGGCCCGAACGCCCAAACCAACAACACATCCAAAGCCCAAGGAATCACCATTTTGGCACGGGTTCTAGGTGACACCCGATAACCATATCTATCGAAACCTGACGTAACAACTCAGGGTCAGCCAATCAACGGGCACATGCCGGGTCCCACAAGTCAAACACCAAGGAGTCATTCTACTCAGGATCCTCCAGATAACTAGAGAGAAGGAATCCTACATGGGATCCTTAGCAAAGAGGAATCCTACATGGGATCCTCGAATGAATAACAAAAGATCCGACCCATAATAGGGGTCCTCTTAAAGAAAACAAAAGAGAGTTCCTACAAGGACTCCCTAGTTCATCACACAAGCAAAGCATCCCTCAGGGGACCCCTAGAAGCATACGGTCTCACGGCCTCTTAGGCCAGAAGGGCAAGTCTCACTAGGGAAACGTCCTCTAAAGAAAATATTACGGAAGATATGTCACAGCTCATCTCCTATTAAAGGTCTCAACCACATTGTTCCGAACACCCAACCTAACAACCTCGCCAAGTCTCACCCCCAGGTGACGACTGGGCTCGATAAAGGGAGGAAGAAACCCCCATCCATTTAGATAAAACCTCAAAAACCCCATTTAAACTACCTATAAATATCAAATAAACTCCACCATTGCAATCTACGCCGAAAAACGCTCAGAATCGACTACTCACATGCACAATTTTGACTTCCAGAGCATAAGATATCTCAAAATTACTAAACTGGAGCAGTACATTGCCAGAGTACATGGCCAGAGCCCATTGGGCCTGCCTGTGTAATAGTACACGGCATGTACTTTACTTTACATGGCGTGTACTATTCACTAAAAGTCACACCGTATCCGTTTTCACCCGAACACATGCCCATGTACCACTACACGGCGTGCACTTTACTGTACACGGCGTGTACTTCAAAAAAACCACTAAAACCATGTTCTATTCCACATGGCCACCACTACACGGTGTGTACTCAAAGTACATAGCATGTACTTAAAAAAACTCATCTTCCCCGAACAGGAATAATACATGGCATGTTCCCCTGGAACACACGCCGTGTATATTGGGTTTTCTGACAGGAAATCCCTAAAAACACCTGATTTACCCATTTTCTCCCCCGAAACAACAGATTGAGCCCCATGGGCATATAACCAAGAAATAAAAGGCTTTAAAAACTTAAAACAACTTGTTTAAAGGGGATCTATGGTGAAAAAGTAAGTAGCCCTACCTTTGGGCGGAAACCGCCGAAGCTTCAGTTGATTTCACGGCTCCCAGTTGCCCTGCGCGGAATCAGCACGCTGAGGGCTTCAAATCGGTACCACTCATGCCTTCCTTCTATCCCATTTTCTTGATCTCCCAATTCTCCCATAGTACACGGCCAAGGAGAATCCACACATGGTGCATGCGCAAGCAGGAGGGATGAAGAAAAATAAAAGAAAAGAAAAGAAGAAAAGAAAAGGAAGAAAAAGTGGTCCGGGCCGGCCCAGGTGCCCGACATGATTTTATGCCTTCCCTGGGCTAAACTCCCCATTCCGGACTCAACGATTCTGACGAAATCTCAATCTGATGCTCGGTTTAAAAGTTATCATGAAACGAACTCGCGTGAATAAATTAATATTTAATTTAATAATATTAAATATTAAATATTCTGCCAAAATTTGAACAGCTCGGAATTCCTCCAAACTCCTGTCCTAGGGTAAAAACCCTATTCCAGGACCAACGGAGTTGTCAGGAAAATTATCCGAGATCAGCTGGTAGAAAAAAATGAACATTTTACCCCTCACAAGCATCCAACAGCAAAAATTCAAATTTTTGCTCAAAACCATTGTCCGGAAAAACACGGGTTCTTACAAACTCCCCACCATAAACCTTCTCGTCCCCGAGAAGCCTAGTGAAAGAACCAGCAAACATACTCATAACCCGAGAATATGCACACACAAGCTATCTAGACTGTCCGACGACCAGCCTTATAGCGTTAACCATCACTTCTACACAGAAGACATTCAACTACGACCGATCTGGTACTCCCCACCATAAGAATACCCTTATCGTCATCTTAAAAGAAACCCCTGAGCTCAAAAGCTCCTGGATAACACTGAAGTTTAACTAGAACAAGGATAACCACCCTCAAAGGGCCAATGCGTCACTCCCCACCATATGGATTTCCTTACACCGCTCCGAGAGCACAAATAAAACAGGTTCCATCCTCAACCGGGATGACCATAGGAAAGAAAAAGGAGCTCGATGAAGGTTGAAGCTCTCTCATTGTACTCAGGATGAATCAAGATAAAGCATGATCATCTCTAACAAGAGTACGTTGAGATTTCACTAAAGGTGTGTCCAGCTCCCTCCGAGCCATGCTAGCATCCTGCCAAAACCTGACCAGGATTCAAGCATGGGTCAACCACCCTCAAACAGGTTTCCCCAGAACAAAACGGATGTCGACCTACAAAGTTTTGAGTCAAAACCAAGGGTCCCTAAGTCGTCCACCTAGCCCTACATAAAAAGCCTCACTACTGGGTCACAAGGTCAAACCACCTAGCCCAAAAGATCCAAAACCTCTCAGAAGATGGTAAAGATCACGAAGACCAAAAAGTCAAAACCAAAACACAACCTACAAGGGCCCTGATCCTCTCCGAGCATCCTCAGAAGGAACTACTCCCTGGAGTTCACAACCCAAGAAGAAGAGAAACTGAACAGACACTCATCGGGTATCCTTATACGCGAATAACCCAAAGAGGTACAATTCACAAGAAAAGCCTTGGTATCTATCGACATCGTTCTCAACGATCCGACTAGATAGCCACATACCTGAGAAACAACACCCAATAAGGGTTAAACAGAAAGGCATCATGTGCCACATAGACCAACGGGGTCACTGCACCACCTGTGCACGAGGACCGAGTCATCAGCCTCAACAAAAACACCTCAACATAGATCCACATAACATGCAATCAGAGTAAAAATTATGTGTATGTAGACCCAAAGGTCTCATTAGTCAGTAAAAACACACACTTGCAGGCCTATATGCTGTGAATCCTACGTGCCTAGTATGATGCATGAGACGCCTCTTGCCTTTGCTATCCAAGAGTCAAAATCCATTTCTGGCATCATACCAATGGCCAAGATCCATAGATCCATCGTAAATAAAACCACCACACAACATGTGCGTCGCTCAAGGCGAAAATCAGGTACAACTGTAACATCACAAAATCAGAACAGCAATCCAAAAACCTGGCATCCATGACTTCTTACCGGAACAAGTGTTCTCGACGCACTAGCCCGATATCCATCACAGGTTCCGACACATTCTTAATACTCTTGTCTACCATATCCTAAATAGTAAAGACCAGGAAATAAAACTCCTTTGATACCACTTTGTAACGTCCCGACCCAGAAGCCACTAAACTGTTGCTCCGAGCCGGTTCGCCACAAGGCCTCAAGCGCGGCTCCCCGTACGCCAGAGGCTGCCGACTAGCAGCGAGGGCCTAGGGTGAGATAGTGGGGAGACTATGCCCTCATACCAGAGTAAGAAAACAACAGGAATAACTAAGTATCATACACAGCGGAAAGTAAACAGAGTGCAGAAGTAGTAAACAACTGAAATATAACAAGATGAAATAGTAAAATGCTGTAAAAGCCCGAACAGCTATGCAATACAATACAACACTGGTCACCCACTGGCCAACCATACAGATACTAGTACAAAAGAAACAGAAAGTAAAAGTACAGGGCTCTACTACTAACTCCAAGCCAAACCACGTACCCGATATCCTGACACTTTCGAACTGCTGCAGCCCGATCATTAGAACCATATGAGCAGCTCTGCTCGATCCTGTAACACTGGGCCTTAGCCTTATCCACCATGCAACTCGTGCTCAACCTGAAAAGCAGACATAAGGTCTACACGTACACCAAGGTGCACGTGCAGGGGTGAGAAATAATCTCAGTAGGGCACCCCGACAAGAAACCTACAACTGTGCTGCTAAAAGTGTATGCAACAACAACGTGCTCAGCCTAGCTGGAACACAACAAAGGAAGTAAACCAAACGTGCAACCACAGTTGATCTCAGGGTATATAATCCCTGTCAACTGGGAAAGTGCCACCATGGATGTCCATATCTATATACGTACACATGTATAGTCCCATACCTATACACATACACATAAATATGAATATTCATGATTAAGTGATTCAAATAACAAGAAACCACATCAACAGTCGATCCTTGGGACCATAAGCCCGATCTCCTGGACATCCCGTGCAAGGAAATTGAGCTGGAGGTCGTTCCACTCAAGTCGTGTATCATTAAGTCGATCTGTGGGTCTGTAATCCCATCGACATGTACTTGCTTCGGCCAACTCCGGAAAAATATCTCTGAACAAGTCAACCAGATCATAGCCCTCAAGCTAAACAGAACCTTTCCCTCAGGCTAAACAAAACCATGCCCTCAGGCTAAACAGAACCATTCCCTCAGGCTAATCAGAACCTTTCCCTCAGGCCTTGCCCTCAGGAGAATCAGTAACCTTGCCCTCAGGCCTTGCCCTCAGGCAAATCAGAATCTTGCCCACAGGCATAACAGAATTCTCGCCCTCAGGCATACGATGTGTCGCCCTCAGGCACAGAAGTCAAGCCCTCAGGCACGAAAGTTTTCCCTCAGGTGAAATCGAATGTCGCCCCCAGGCTAATACAGTCACGCCCTTAGGCTATAGTAAAACACCGCCCTCAGCCACAAGTAACTAGGCCATGCCCAACATATAAACATGCAATTTCAATACAATTCCTCTCGAGGCAAAAGTAATGCAGAATTAAACATGGCATACCCTCAGGTATCCTGGCCAAATGGCTAAACAGAGGAACGCACCCCTCGGGATGGTCCTGGATCCATGCAGCGATCCCAAAGAGCATTTTAATATCACATTTAATTACCTATACAATTCTAGGTATTTAAAATTATCCATGACCTCAGCCTCACGATACCCTAACATGGGTTCGTGGCACAAAAACGCATAAAACACGCAACAGTTGGAAAAATAAACACCAGTCCACCTACTACATAGGCACACAAGGAAATATAGGCATCCTGACAAACAAGAAGATGCCTCATGTCAGGCTCAACAGCCACCAACTAGGAAGCACCTCTGGGAACCACTACAGTATCAACAACCCATGTCAGATATAAACAAACAAGTAAGGGTGGCCCGAACGCCCAACCCAACAACACATCCAAAGCCCAAGGAATCACCAGTTTGGCACGGGTTCTAGGTGACACCCGATAACCATATCTACCGAAACCTTACGTAACAACTCAGGGTCAGCCAAACAACGGGCATCCGCTGGGTCCCACAAGTCAAACACCAAGGAGTCATCCTACTCAGGATCCTCCAGATAACTAGAGAGAAGGAATCCTACATGGGATCCTTAGCAAAGAGGAATCCTACATGGGATCCTCGAATGAATAACAAAAGAGACGACCCATAACAGGGGTCCTCTTAAAGAAAACAAAAGAGAGTTCCAACAAGGACTCCCTAGTTCATCACACAAGCAAGGCATCCCTCAGGGGACCCTTAGAAGCATCCGGTCTCACGACCTCTTAGGCCAGAAAGGCACATCTCACTAGGGAAACGTCCTCTAAAGAAAAGATTATGGAAGATAGCTCACAACTCATCTCCTATTAAATGTCTCAACCACGTTGGTCCGAACACCCAACCTAACAACCTCGCCAAGTCCCACCCTCAGGTGACGACTGGGCTCGATAAAGGGAGGAAGAAACCCCCATACATTTAGATAAAACCCCAAAACTACATTTATACGACCTATAAATATAAACTGGAGTCCACCATTACGATCTACGTAGAAAAACGCTCAGAATCGACTACTCACATGCCCAATTCTGACTTCCAGAGCATAAGATATCTCAAAATTACTAAACTGGAGCAGTACATGGCCATAGTACATGGCCAGAGCCCATTGGGTCTGCCTGTGTAATAGTACACGGCGTGTACTTTACTATAAATGGTGTGTACTATTCACAAAAATTCACACCGTGTCCTTTTTCACCCGAACACATGCCCGTGTACCACTACACAGCGTGTAATTTACTGTACACGGCGTGTACTTCAAAAAAAACCACTAAAACCATGTTCTATTCCACACGGCCAGCCACACGGCCACCACTACACGGAGTGTACTCAAAGTACACGGCGTGTAATTAAAAAAACTCATCTTCCCCGAATGGGAATAACACATGGCGAGTTCCCCTAGAACACACACCGTGTATACTGGGTTTTCCGAGGGGAAATCCCTAAAAACGCCCGATTCGCCCAATTTCATCCCCGAAACAACAAATCGAGCCCCATGGGCATATAAGAAAGAAATATAAGGCTTTAAAAACTTAAAACAACTTGTTTAATGGGTATCTATGGAGAAAACATAAATGGCCCTACCTTTGGGCGGAAACCGCTGAAGCTTCGATTGATTTCACGGCTCCCGGTTGCCCTACGCGGAATCAGCGCGCCGAGGGCTTTGAATCAGTACCACTCTTTATTTCCTTCTATCCCATTTTCTTGATCTCCCAATTATCCCATAGGACACGGCCAAGGAGAATCCACACATGGTGCGTTCGCAAGAAGGAGGAGGGATGACGAGAAAGAAAAGAAAAGAAAAGAATAAAAGAAAAGGAAGAAAAAGGGGCGCGGGCCGGCCCCGGTGCCTGACATGAGTATATGCCTTCCCTAGGATAAACTCCCCATTCCGTACTCAATGGTGCAGAAGAAATCTCAATACAACGCTCCATTTATGTGTTATCACTAAACAAACTCGTGTGAATAAATTAATATTTAATTTAATAATATTAAATATTAAATATTCCGCCAAAATTCGAACAGCTCAGAATTCCTCCAAACTTCTATCCTAGGGTAAACACCCAATTCTAGGACCAATGGAGTTGTAAGGAAAATTATCTGAGATCAGCTGGTAGGGTAAAATGACCATTTTACCCCTCACAAGCATCCAATAACAAAAATTCAAATTTCTGCTCAAAACGACTGTCCGAAAAAACACAGGTTCTTACAAATCTAACTCTCAATCCACGTCTAATTGGGTTTTTAAAATTCAATTGATATAAATCTAATTTACATCAAGAAAATCATAGGTTTATAAAATGGAAAATATCAACAAAACTATATACCTTTAATTATAGAGAACACATATCAAAATAACTAAAATGGAAATTTTCAACAGAGATTGACAATAGTGGGGATTTTAAAAAAAATGTACAATCAAGAACCAAATAAATAGAGATTAGATTCAATAATAAAATTTTATGTACAAAACCATATGAAAAATAGATATAGAGAATGATATATGGAATGAGATAAGTTCACTTATCAAAGAGGGGTCGAATTAGGTTCTACAAGCTTCAATAATATTATAAATAGGTTTGGAGGATCAAAATGGGGTTATTGATATCTTCCAAGACCTAATATATAATGTAATCCCTCATTATGGTTGTGTGGGTGTCTAAAATGGGGTTTGATAATTTTTCTAATAATTATCATTATTAGTAATGTATGTACATATGATGAGCTGAGAAGGGCCGCACGGTTTCTCAAATCACGCACCCTTACTATGTTCCCCTATGATGGTGTGAGTGGTTTATACTAGCTAGGATCATAGTTTATTAAACACTACAATAACTGTGAAAACCTGCACTATTTGGATTCTCATATTTTACCCTTAGAGGGTGTATTGTTTGGAAAAAAACATGCACAAACTGGGAAATGTAATGAATTTCCCAATTTTTTCATAATTCATGCTAAATAAACCATGAATGTGAAAAAACAAAATTATGATAAAAATTCCAAATAGTACCAGAAAATAGAAATAGGATGTTACAACCACTCCACCATAGAAACAAATTCTCCTTAAAAATCATATTAAGAAGTATCCTTGTCAATATGATAAGGACACTAGTCTATCATCATTGCCTCACTTGCCCACACCTCATAAGTATCTGAACCATTATGCCATAAAACTGAAACCAGAGGTATCATCCTCCAATAGAGAACATTAGTTTATGAATCAAATATCATGATTAGATGCATAGTTACAGAAAAATCATGATCAACATCAAGATCACTCAATCTCAGAACATGAGATGGATCAGAATAATAATTTGGTAGTTTCAACACATAGAGAAAAATGTGTATTGATTCCAAATATGTAAATATATATAAATGGTAAGACACTTTCCCAACCCTCTCAACAACCTGAAATTCCCCCAAAAAATATCGATAAAGCTTCCATTCCCTTCCAATGCATCTATGACCTAAACAAGGTGAAATTTTCAAGAACACCTGATCACCAACTTAAAATGTAAAATTTTGATGTCATTGATCAACATTAGGTTTAAAATAGCTCTATGCTATAAAAATTCATTGAATAGTCAATATAATATTTGATGTTATCTCTTGAAACAATCTAGTAGAAACCAATGAACTTTCATCTATCTCCAACCTACACAATAGTGATTCATAAGGCTAGCCTTATAAGGCCTAAAATGGATCCATTCTAATTATGGATAGATAAATATAATCATAATAACACTCAACTTGCCCAAAATGGTCCTACCATGCTCTACCAATGTCAGGAACGCTACCTTGAAGGATATCCACACGAATATTTTTGGATCCCTATTTTTTGACACCCATATACAAATTTTATGATGTATTAAAAAGAACCTAAGATCCAAATTCCCCTTAAATTCCTTTATATAATATAGAATTAAATTAGCGATCTCAATCAGAGACTATATTGGAAAGTAATCCAAAAAATGAATAGAATATTTCACATAGATATTTCATAACTGTGTAACTTTGGGTGTATCACAAATTGGTAACAAGTGAGATGATTTGACCATCCTATCAATCATAACCAATGTCACATTTTTCGTTCTCTTGGTATGTATAATAAAAAATGAACAGGTCCATAGAAATATTATCCCACATACAACTTAGCACTGGATGTTATTGATGAAAACTATATGGTCTTTAGTTCAAATCCTTCAGCTCTTAGAATGATTAAAAATGATAAATAATGTCAGTGATGTCTCGTATCATACATGGACACCAGAATTTTTGTCTTATTCCATAGAACTATTTTTTGTGTTCCTAGGTGCACATCCCTTTAAGAATTCTAGAAATAAATCATTATATATTATCTCATAGCTAATGGAACAATACAAAATTTATGATAACATAGAATATCCTCCATGGAGAATGAACACTCATCATCATTCTCCCCAAAAAAAATTGAATTTCTAACACTATAGAACACATCATAAATTTTTTTGATGAGTAATCTCGAGAGGAGTGGAGGATAACATAACACTTTCCATGAACATGATGGTCACATTATATGGGAATCCAAACTGAAACTGTGCAAAAATATCCATTGAGTTCCATTCATCTAATGATTCATTCATTTTATGGGTTGGAAGTTTCCAACTCAATGCATCAATAATGAAATTAAAATTCCCAAGGTTATTCATGATATCAATGTTATGAGACTCTAGGTATTCCACTAAACTTCTCTATCAGAGATTCAAATAACATTGAGAGACTATATTACTCATGATTATGTGGTCTGAAAAATGGATATCCTTTCTTAAAAAATGAAATTATACCAACTATTAATCACATGAATTTCAATTCTGAGCTCAATGTCATGTGTTGGATAATTTTTCTTGTGTGGCCTAGGATACTATGATTCATAATAAATGACGTGATCACCCTTCATTAGAACACATCATAATCCCGCACTTGAGTAATCATAGAGGACCACATATCCATGCTCATACTCTAGAAGAGTCCAAAGTAGTAAAGTAGTTAAAATGAATTTATTATCAATAAATAACATTTGCATTTATCATACCAATAAAACATTCTACTTTACAAGTTAGGGAAGTCATCACATAATCAAAAGTTAATAATTATTGAATGAAATGATTATAATAAAAATTAAAACCAGGAAGCTCAAAATTTCAGAAACATTCCAATGTTGATCCCATGTCAATAAAAATTTTACCTTTTCATGATCATTTGAGATACCATGTTTCGACACCATGAGTCCCAAGAACAACACTTTTCAAATCCAAAAATCACATTTCAATGACATGGAATATTGTCGGTGATTTCTCAATAACTATGGAATTGATGTTAAATAATGTGAATGATCCTCCTTAGACATAGAGTAAGAATGTATGTCATCTACAAATACAACCATGAAATTTTCAATATTATCATGGATGATCATATTCTTTAAATCCATAAAGAACACATGAACATTGGGTAGACAAAAAATTATGGTAAAATACTCATAATGGCCATAATTACTCTAGAAGGCAGTTCTCTGGATGTTTGATTCTTTCATTCTCATCTGGTTTTTATTAGATTAAAGATCATTCATTGTGAACAAATTTACCCCATTAAACTAGAAAAAAGATCATTAATCTACAGAAATAGATACTTTTTATTCACCAAATCTCAATTGAATTTTCGATAATCAAAAAAAAGTTCGTCTGTTTTCCATATTTCTTAACAATGTTAATAGGAAACACACAAGGTGACACACTTGGGTGTATAATTCCTTTCTGAAAACAATCATCCATCAAATTATTTAATTCATATATTCCTGCTAGATCTATATGGTAAAAATTAATATAAACTATCTATGAACTATGTAGTAAATCAATATAAAAAACTTCCTTCATTAAAAGTGGAAAACCAAAGAAGTCATAAGGAAAAATGTTAAGAAAATTGATGAAAACTATGGAGAGATATTTTCTCAAATATTATCACTACTGGTCAAAAGAAAACACTGATATTACATTCCCAAACTTTTGATAGGAATATATGGGACAGGTCAACATTGGGTACCATTCCCCTTGAATGATATGACACACACTATCAGGCATAGTAAAATGACCCATCAAATATAATAATTAATCTGAGATTTATTATCAAGTATCCAATCCATCCTAAATATGAAATCAAGAGGTTTTATCTCAAGATCCTAAATATTCCAAGGTTGATAAATCTGTGATATAGAAAATCCCCATGAAAGTTAATGAAGACACTTATCTCACATAGTTTTGTGGGGTGTCACAATAGACAATCACATAGAATAAAATATTAGTTCTAAAATTTATCAAATTCAAAATATGAGTCGATAAATAAAACGACATGCACTAGTATCTAATACAATAGTCACTAAGGATAAATCTGTAAGAATGGTGTAAAAACCCAGATCTTCTTTTCAGGTATGTTTTTCCTTTTTCTAGAGATTTTTATAAGAGGAGTTTCTAGAAATTGTTGAAGTACATGTCGTGTACGTTATGAGTACATGTCGTGTACTTCATTGTCATAAGAGGTCATGTGCTGGCTATGTCATGGACACACACACGTTCCCGTGGGGTGGTGTGGAGGCTTCCTAAAGCGGAGTATGGAAAATGAAAGTACACACCATGTACATCAAAAGTACTCACTGTGTGTGTTTTTCATTAAACAGATTGGGGTCACGTCTAATGGACAGGGGTGTCTTTTTCTTCAGTCAAAATTTCTCGGAGAACCCGTATAGAGCCGAGACTTCCCTAATCCCCCGATCGCACATCCATTCTCTAAATCAACCATTGTCTATTGTGTTGGAACTGCAGCGACAATCTCTTCTTTCTCATAGGGCTTCGTTTCCTGATTTCTCTTTTTTTTTTCAAGTTATCATGGGTTGAACGATTTATGCATTTTTGTAGATCTACGATGTTCTAAGGTGATTCAAGAAACTTGTTTCAAATATATGGATCTCCCAATGCCGAAGTAGGTGGTTTGTGCCTCTCTTTAGAAAGTCTTTGAGTTTTATGTGTAAAGTTTCCCAATACCCATGAATAGGGTATTGCATGTTTACCGTTTTAGCCCTATTCTTTCCCTGATTTTCTTGTATGCTTGAGTAGAGGTTATTGTTTGTGAATAGGGTAATTTACTGTGCTATGGATGTATTTCCAATGTATGTTTTTCTAGTATTGACCTTTGGGTCTAGATTTTCCCGTATTGACCTTTGAGTCTAGTTTTTCCCGTTAGGCTGGTGTTTACATTCCCATGCCTAGTATTGTAGGATAATGTGACTGTTGTTCTGATATTCTGTTATGTTGTAGAATTCTATCCATGTAGTTCTTGAGGTTTACTTTGGTTGTTATTCAATTCAATACTTAGTGTTTTTACATAGGGCTGTGAGAACCTAGTGTAGTAGACCATAGAGAGAATTGACGTAAGGGCTTCTCTATAGTATCTTTCATAATTTACGATGTGAGACCATAGGGGGGATTGTAGTCGAGTGCTTCCTCAGAGATTTTGTAGGTCCTCGACATGGGCCATAGAGGGAATGTGACTTAAGTGCTTCCCTAGATCTCCTTTAGTACTAATACAATATTATAGGTGGAATTGATAGTGACTACTTCCTCAGAGAGTCTATACATTAGCTGAAATAGTGGGGTGAAACTGTGTGTGCTTCCTAGAGGGTTGCTTGTATCGATTATGTAGGACTAGAGGGGATAGGTTGTGAGTACTTCCAATAGGGTTACCTATTTTTATTATCTGCTTGATTAGTTGTTGCTTGATATTTGAAACTGTGGATTGTTACTGTTGATTACCTTCATGTTTACTGCTTTTTGTACTTTTACCTACCATATATTCACTGACTATTAGGCATAGATCATTGGGTGGTTTCCTACTAGGATTAGTCTCACACCCTTTTTGGGTCATGTTTTTGGGCCCAAACTGATTAAATAGCAGCAGGTATAGATAAGGGCAAGAACCCTTCTACTTCAAGTACTTGACTTTTTGTGGAGTAGGAGAGCATGAGACCAAGATATGGTTTGCGATGATGATGAGTTTATCTGCTTTATTTTTCACTTTGGTTTAGTACTATTGTATTTCAGCATTGTGAATTGTTTGGCTATTTTCCTCGACATATATGTACTATGAATCACTTTATATATATGTGCTCCAATTGTTTATCATTTTATTCTTCCACTGTTTACTGTTGTTGGATATTACTACTTCCTCTATTGTATATTTGTTTCTCTTCCATTGTGTTACTCTGTCAATGAGGGAATAGTTTCCCCA
Organism: Viscum album; assembly: GCA_963277665.1. Taxonomy (NCBI): domain Eukaryota; kingdom Viridiplantae; phylum Streptophyta; class Magnoliopsida; order Santalales; family Viscaceae; genus Viscum; species Viscum album. The sequence goes on from OY728164.1 coordinate 1,074,626,889, forward strand.
CTATCACACCCAAGGCCTTTTCTACTAGTCGGTAGCCTATGGCGTTCGGGGAAATACGCTTGAGGCCATGTGACCAACCGGGTACGGGGATCCTCTAGGTGGCATCAGGAACCGAAATGATACAAAGTGGTATTAGAGTGATTATTTTCTCTTGAGTTACTATTTGGAACATTTAGCCATAGATAAGATGGAATAAGTACTTGGTAATAAGTTGTTCCCAGGAGTAGCTAATCTGTGTATAGGGAAAATCCAATTTACCTCGTTTATTTCAAATTTTCTTGTTTTTAATTTTATAGTTAATTTGATTTCACCATTGGGTGATTGACATGTTTGGTTCTGTTAATGTAGATGTTATTGAGGTTTTATTTCTATTGCAACCGAATGAGATGACGGTATTCTACCTCATGCATCATATAGGCCCTTGCTAGAAATAACATGTCATTTATTTTTTCAATGCCATCTAGGGTGCATTAGCAATTTCATGTTGTTGTGATAGATGTTGTGTAAAATATGAATGTTGATGTGATAGATGCCTTGTTTAAAATATCTTTTTCATGTCATAGCATTTATTGTGTCATTTGTTCCTGAATAAAGGCCAAAATTTGGTTCTTGAGGTGTTATGGGCCCTCATGGACCCTAACATGGTGGATCCTTTACATGTTTACCTTGTTGTGACAAGTATAAGATGCCAAGCACTGATTCTATAGGAGTATAGGCCCTCACTGATCAGAATTTGGAACCTTTAGTGTTCGTTTTAGTGTTTTCTAGGCTCCGTAGTTGTTTCTAAGTCTTACTATCTGGAAAAACCTATAATAAAAGTCGTGTAGTTTTTACTACACGCGATGTGTTCTTCTGTTTGGGAAGAATCTGTTTTTCACAAGTAAATGTCGTGTAGTCTCTAACTGCGTCACCGGCCATGTGGGGAGAGACACGGGGGGGGGGATTTTCTTACAGGAACACTCCGTGTACGAGTTGAACACGCTATGTAGTGTAATCCTAGGAACTCAGCTGTGTAGCTAACAACATGTGTCGGTGGAGTATCTTCTTATACACACTGTGTCAGGTTTGAAGACGCTGTGTAGTCTGACCCAGGTACCCGGCCATGTCACTAACAAAACGGTTCGGTGTTATCCTTTCACGTACAAGCCATGTCCACTTTGAACACACCGTGTAGTATGAGCCATGTTTCAGGCTATGTCACTAACAACATGGGCCAGGTGAACCTTGTTTAATACACGCCATGTCTACCAAAGAACATGTCGTGTAGTCATGTCTTGGGATGACCGTGTGGATTATCCATGTAGAAGGACTCGGGAAAGATAAGGTTATTCAAGAACATTCCATGTGATGGGACAACACGTTGTGTGTTCACGGTGTTACCTAACCAGTTTTTAACAGAGTACATGCCCATGTAAATGACTTAAGAGAACACGTCGTGTAGGCTTGATACAGGCTGCGTAGTCATGTTTCGTAAAACACGAATGTGTTCCTTATCATCTCTCATTCTTACACTTCTAGTTTTTAGTTCTTAATAATGTTGATCTAAGGTGTGTGTTTGATCATGCAGAGTCGTGCCACCGATCTGTCTTCTGGTTGTACGCCAGTTTCTAGGAAGTGATCACACACCAGATATTGATGATCAGGGACTTCCTGTAGATTCCCCTGTTATACCAGTCTTGGAACCTGCAGTTATACCTATTACCAGTATTGACGCACAGTTTAAGGAAGGATTCATGAGGATGATGCGGACCTTCCAGGTATCTCTGCCTACTGCCTTGTCGATTTCAGATTTGCCTCAGGTTTTCCAATAGTAGCATCCTCCAACCTTCTCAGGGGAATGAGGGCCATAGGTTGCAAAGTCATGGCTAGAATCCTTGCTGAAGATCTTTGAGCATATGGGGACCCCTTCAAAGAGGAGGGTGAATCTTTCCACTTACATGCTACAAGATTCTGCCAAGAGGTGGTGGGATGTGATCTTATAGGCAGGGCATCAACAGGTTATGTAATGGGAGGATTTCTAGTGCATATTCTATGACTACATCTATCTGGATACCCTTAGGTCCGACCGAGGCCAGGAGGTTATGAGCCTAGAGCAGAGTGCCCTTTCAGTTATGGAGTAATCCTCTAGCTTCACCAAGCTTCAGCATTTCACACCCTTCCTAAGAAAAGATTGGTTATTCTGGACAAGGAAGTTCGAGGATGGCCTTAGATAGGACATCTATTAATAGGTGAAAATAATCAGGTTGACTTCCATCGGTTCTATCGTCAATCAGGAGCTGATCGAGGATTCAAATCTGAGGGATTCTGAAGTTATGAGCTAGGGTGGCTCGACTTCTGGAGTTAGCATCCCTCCCACTGATAGCAGGAAGCGCCGTATGAAGTCTTCACACGATGATCCAAGGTGGTGAGACACATCTTCTTGTATTCAGGTGGTATGTTACCAATGCGGGAAGAGTGGGTATACGAGGCCACAGCGCCAGAGAGACCAAGTGGAGTGCCGATCTTGTGGCAAGATGGGTCACATTTAGTGTTTCTGTCAAGTCTTCTCTAGAAGCTGGTGACAGGGGTTCTTCTATTACTCCATGTTCGGGAGCAGGGCCACCAGTTTCTCACAAGTCTGGGAACTGGAGTTCTTCCAGCCATTCAGGCTGAGGTGGGGGTCATGGACATGGTGGTAAGTCGCTAGTTGTTCAGCGATAGCAGAGTGGATCTGCTCAAAGTGGTTAGATAGTGTCACATGGCCATAGATCAGGCTAGACCTTTGCAATGGAGCAGACCCAGCCAGAACCGGATACTAGACCTTCTACAGATCGAGGTACATTCTTATTTGCCTCAGTTTTATCTTCTGCTCTTTTCGATACTGGGGCTTCCCATATCTTAATACCAGTTTCGGTCAGGGAGATTTTTGGGCTCTGTATCTTTTCCTCTACCGATATCTTGAATATAGACACTCGGTTGGGGACTAGAATAGCTAGTGTATGTTAGTGAAAGGAGTTCCATCTAGAGGATGGTGGGTGTCACTTCCTATGGGATATCTATGTCCTAGAGATGACAGGCTATGATTTCATTCTCGGAATGGAATTTCTACATCCCTTTTAAAAATTTGTCGAATATTATCGTCGTTGGGTGAGTTTTATATCACCAGAGGGTGTATTGTTGCTTCATATGGGAGAAAGGGATGTACATGCGAGTAGAGAGGGTCCAAAGAATCATGTGTTAGGAAGAGTTATAGCCCAGATATCTTGTCTATATCTGGATGATCAGGGGACCTCACAGATGGACTTTCCTCCAGTGGTGGATCGCTTCAGGGATGTATATATAGAGGACTTTTCAGGTTTTATTCCAGAGCGTGAGGTAGAATTTTCGAGTTAGCTTGTGCTAGGAGCAGCCCCGGTGTCCATTCCTCCTTATAGGATTTCTAAACCTAAGATTCAAGAGATCATGAAGTAGTAGGAGGAGTTAAATTCAACGGGTTTAATCTGACCCAGTACTTCTCCTTGGGGTTTGATAGTCCTTTTTCCAAAGAAGGAAGACGGTACTCGTAGGCTTTTAGTGGATTATTGGATGTTGAACCATTTGATGGTCAAGAACTGATATCCCTTTCCCAGGATTGATGATTTCTTTGTTCATCATCGAGGAGACCAGGTGTTCTCGAAGATTGAATTGTGGTCTAGTTATAATCAATTGCACTTTATTCCATCAGATATACCTCTTACAGCCTTCTATAGTAGTTATGGTTTATATGAGTGTATGGTTATGTCGTTCGGTCTCATGAACGCACCTGCAGTTTTCATGGAATTGATGAACTGAGTGTTTCAACCTAACTTGGATACTATTGTGGTGTATTCTGTGGAAGATATCTTGGTGTACTCTCACACTCGACACAACCCATCTGCACACCTCAAGATCAATCAGATTACACTAATAGATCATTATTTATATGCTAAGATCTCAAAATTACACTTATGGATGGATCAGATTCACTTCTTGGGTCATATTATCTTAGAGATAAGAGTATCAGTAGACCCAGAGAAAATGAGAACAGTAGTTTCCTAGGAGCAGCTGAAGAACTTCATTGAGGTGGGGATTTTTCTAGGGCTTGATGGATACTACAAACATTTCATTCAGGACGTTTCACACTTAGCAGCACCACTGATGGGTCTTACTAAGAAGGGTGCGAAGTTCCTATGGTCAGATTCTTCTGAGTCATCCTTTCAATAGCTAAAAGTGAGGTTGAATTCAGCACCGATACTAGTCTTTCTAGAGACGGGAAATAGATATACTATTTAGTTCTGTAAGATATTTACTACTTTTTCTATTTTATATTTGTTTTTTTCCAATGTGTTTCTTAGAAAATTAGGGCATAGTTTCCCCACTATCACACCCAAGGCCCACACTGCTAGTCGGTTGCCTCCTGAGTTTGATGAAATTAGCTTGAGACCATGTGTTCAAATAGGTACTGGGTGCCTCTCGGTGGCTTTAAGAACCGATACATTACAAGTTGAGCCTCTAAAAGTTAATGGAACCTTATTTTTCCCTCTGGAGATTCATCAACTTTGCGATAATGATTTGTTCCATATCGTTATGGATGGAACCCCTTAGTTTGTGAAGTATTTGATTGCACTACATTATTATTAATGTTTGAAAATAACATGCCACTAGATGGAGTTTAATAGAAAATATAAAACTTCTACATGTGATGTGATTATCCCTACAAACCACATATCTTATGTCCCTCAAAGAATACTCGTTTTATGTACCTATTCTTTCCAAACCAGTAGAAAATTAAAATGGGCTTCTCTAGGAACATCAGGAGTTCTAGAAGAACCCTACTCTCAAGAACCACCATAAGAATCATTATTATTTATATTTCCATTGAATTAACTCATTAAACTATCACTGTAAGAAAAAGGAACTACCTTTAACCCTGACATACCAGCTAGATCAAGCTCAACCATCAATACCATGTCCATCACAACAAAATGACATTAAAACATTAGTAAGAAACATTGAGAAGAATATCTGGTTGAATTACCCTCTTGAACTATTATGTATTTAACTTCACATTCAATAAAATCTCTAGTTAAAACTATAAGATATTAGAAAAAAAATCATACTCATTCACGGCCATATCATCCAGCTCAAGTTTGGAAAACTCTATAGATTTAGCGAACACCAGAGACTAATGATAGGACATTCCAATAAAAATATAATTAATTTCCTCCCACTATAAGACATTGTGATTCCTCACTATCACCGTCGTTTCCCGCCATCTCCAACTAGGTCATTCTATATTGAAGTTGGCTCATTTTCCCTTTATTTTATAGATCATTTACACGAACTCAGATAAAATATCTATTATACTTAATCAATCATCATCCATTTTAGGATCTTTCGATCCTCAAAATAATGTAGTATTACAGAAAACAACCCACGGATCATGATTATAAAATTCATTTCTTTGAGGTTCTATAATTGGATCCTAAATGGGAATGGGTTCAGGTGATTTTCCTTGATCTCGGAAAACACGAAAAATAACCTCAAGAATATTTTGGTCCATTGTAGGATTTTCTTGTTGTGGTTCATTATTATCTTTCTCCTATAATCTATTCCCATGTTCTCTCAGAGGGATGATGCTACACAATATTAGTAGATAACATTTAAGACATCATAATCTCACTTAGATTGACACTCAAATAAGAGAAACATGAAAAAATAATCAAATCAAATAGATCAATAATATTGGGATTTCAACCTATCTTGATCAAAGTATTGAAATGAATAGAACTAATATTCAACACATTTTTTCCAGTCACCCATGGTTGATTAAGGATCATCTTGAAGAGATATTTCTAATACCTTCCTCACAACTACCTTTTACATCCAAAAATCATTTCTTAATTGAAACTAACATGAAGACATTATGAAAAACCTGCACCTTTGATACCACTTTTTCATGAACTGGACCGGGTTCCTTGGTACCCTGACACCCGATCTAGCACTGAAATGACCAGAAGAGAATTATCAATCCCCATGGGTCGGTGACTACAACCTGGCCTCATACAAAAAAAATATTGATTGTCTTTTCCCCAAAAACAGTGGATGAAATAGAAAAAGTTTAGTATGCTCAATGAAAAATCACAATGGAGACTATACAATTCATCAAATAGGTATATCAAAACCCAAAATATTTAATCGCCAGAGTAATCAAATATTATGTTAAACAATCCATATTTTAACAGAAACCACACTCCAATCCTATAATATCAACATCCACCACCAATAAGTGGTGCTTTCTTCTGAGTTGAACCTAGAAGAAAAATATATACAAACTTTTAAATGTAAATGTAGTGTGTGAGCTAAAAAACATAGTAGGTTACCATAAAGTTTTCCATAATAAGATTCCATAATAAATTAAAAATCATTCATTCAATTTCATATAAAATTGAATGGGAAGTGCAATTTCCTCTTTAAAATAAAAAATTATTTTCATTTTAGGAAATGTGAACATTATACTCACTGTATAAAGTAATAATTTAACATAAAAGAGTTTATATAAATATTTGATTCGAAGTAAATGAGTTTCAAAATAAATGTAATATATATAAAAGTAATCAAAATAGAAAACAAGATTATTTACCATTTGGTATGAGTGTTCCATGTTGTAGGATCCTTGCACAATAATTTCGATTATCCTGGTAATTTTCACACACATCCCTAGGGTTCAGGATGAATAGGTTGCATCAACATCCCACTAGGGATAAGATCTAAAAAACTTGGTTTATGTGAGTGTTGAAAATAATTAATCTACTAATAGATAATTACCATCCTTTTATATCCCAAATAACCCACTGACTACAAAAACTCATATGTGATTTAGCAGGAATACAATAATGGGAGAATTATTTAAAAAAAGTTTAGAGTAAAATTGCCCCATTTTCCAATTTCAATATGCCCACAACCATTTAAAAACCATAAACACTAGTTTTAAACATTTCATGCATTTTCAATATAAAAACAATCGTAGGTATTAAAACAATAAATTTAAGCTATTTTCTGAACAATTAATTTAGGAAAACAATTTTCAAATATTAGATCAATTTTTAAATCACACCCCAATTTAATATTCCATTAGAATTGGGGGGGGGGGGTATTTACACATGTTCATGAAAAATAAATTCAACTCCTAATAAGCATATATTTTTTAATGAATTCAATTGGTTGAAATTTAATTTATTTTAAGAAAATCAAGGGTTTATTTCATTGAAAATTTTTACAAAACCACAAACATTTAATCACATAGTTCATGTAACACAACACCCACAACTAGAATTTCCAATGTAGAACAAAATGCATATAGATATAAAATATGAATCTATAATAATTATCCAATAAAATATATATTAGATCCATAAAAAATGAAGATCTAACAAACCATAGAAGGAAATAAAGAGAGAGTGGGAGAGAAAGAATGAGAGAAGATCACTTACTTGAGAGGGAATGTGTGTGGTTAACGAATATTCAATCCTATTTAGAATTATTTTTTTATGGTCAAAAATGGGTTATTTAGAGATCTAAATACCTATGAAATAATTTAATCTTGAATTATTTTTAGCGAGGGTCTATAATGGGTTTGACGATTTTTTTAATTATTTTTAGAAATAAGAAATTCTGCATGAATGGTTAGCTGGGCAGGGCCTCACAATTTTTCAAAATGTATGCCCTAACAAAGTGAACCACTGATAGGGTTCATGGTTTCTACTAGGTGGGGACATGATTTTCCAAACTGTGAACTAACTGTGAAAAAACCCACTATTCATGATTTTATGGATTACCACACTTGGCTGAAAGGTTTGGGAAAACCATGAACCAACTATGCACAACCCATGATTTTCTAATTTTAATTCAAAATTATACCCAATGAACCACTAAATGATACCCAATCAGTGAATGATCAAAACGGGGGCTGAGAAGTACCTTAAAACAAAAACATGATATTAGAAAAAATGATTTCTATCATAACCCTTACTATATTAATCATTAGTGCCACTTCACACTAACTATATTATCAATGGACATGATGCTTAATGTTCTTTTACATCTCATAACACATAACATATAATATTCCAAAATAACCAAAGTATTTCCTGAGTTTTTAATTACTATACAACATAATAATTCATATATTCATGGAAATAAGGGATTAAATTTAAAATATTAAAGTCATTACAATATTCCCTCTTCATATATTCTTTAATAAATTTTTTTCATACAGTAAATCAAATCTAGGTACATTTTTATCTTCTCTTACAGTTCCCTTGTCACTTCCTCAAATGTATGTTTCCACCAAAACACATTGACAGGGTGAGTTACCTTGTTTCTAAGAACACTTTCAACATGAGCTATGATCTTAACCGATATCTCTTTATAAGTATGATCATTATCAAATGGTGTAACCTCTAGATTTAGCATAAGTTTGGGGTATGGTGTGTACCTCGTCAAGAGGGATACATGGTACACATCATTTATTTAAGATATGTTCCTTTGGATTTGTAATCAATATGAAACTTATTTGATGTAATAAAGTATATCAAAGTTAAAATTTAATTTATGGATAAGCTTTCCCTTCATTCCAAATCTCACAAATATCATTTCAAGTGATATACTATGTAAGAAAATTTATACTATCTCAAAAACTAGGCCATAGAGATTATTTTATTCATAAATTTTCCATCAACATTGGATGGATTTCATATGATGAAAAATGTTTTTAACCTTATATATCATATCATGGATAAGATCATGTCCCATCATATTATTCTCTCCAACTTCATCCTAGAATATTGGAGGGTAATTCCACTTTACACCAATATCATCATAAGGTTCCATTTATATTCAATAATGAAATTTTTTTTATATGATTACTCCACAAGGGGAATGATTGATCCCAAAATCCATGGAAAACCCTTGGAATTTATTTTATTATATCATCTATATTTTTATTACTTATCTTATAATTACCATCTATTTGGTGGTGATAAGTAGTGATGAATATCAGTTCTGTATCCAACACATTTTAAATAATTCTATAGAACCTTTAGGTAAATATCTTATCTCATGAAGAAACAATAGTGAGGGTAAATCCTTGAAATATTACCACTTCCATTATGTATATCATTTAAGGATGGTCAAGATATAAATATTTATTGATAAATTATCAAATGTGATGACATTGTATGAAGATCGATTACCACCAATATTGAATTATCACCTTTTGACATCCTATGTAGTAATATAAAAAAATAAATAAATATTTTATCCTTTTAAATTATATTATAGGAAATTGTTTCATCATAAACATATACATATTTCATTGCATAATTAAATTTTTTCATACCATGAATTGAGATAAAAACTCCACAATATTCCTCTTCATGATTTTTCACCAATTACTTTTCTTAAAATATCTATACATATAAAATATTCTTATATTAATAGATTAGTATGGTCTACAGAAATCATATATGTGTCACATCTTCTTGTTTTGGGTTTTATGGGACCAATAAATTTGTTCTAAATAATATACCTCGTTCTTCAGAAAATTTGAACTCGATATTATTCCTTTCCAAATTTTATAAAATCTTTTCATATGTCTATGACTCATTGATTCTATAAATAATCGATGGATGGGTAGTTATTTAATAAACTTTGGTTATATATCTTTTTAAAATTCCTATTTCAGTCCTTTTCATGTCAAATAAGATGGGATCCCATAAAATATTCATCATGGATATGGTTTTATGATCCTCTACACTCAGAGCATCTATATCTCTTTTTATTTCCTAGTATGGTGATGGAATAAAAAATACCAATCCTTGAAAAAAATTTACCAACATCCTGGGTATATATTCATCTCTTTTTGTGTGAACGTATTCTTCAGGTTTTTGGAATCTATATGTCTATTAGACAACACTGTTAAGAGATAATGTCCCAAATCATCAGTGTGATGGTAACTGCTATGAATTATAGATGTTTTTCTCAATAGTTATTTACACGTATTTTTAATTAGTAGAAGGAACAGTAATTAAAATTGTATTCCTGTATTAGTAAACAACACAAACCATTTATAATCATTATAGTATATCAAAAATCCTATTCTACTTGTGGTTAATGTGAGTACATGTTTAGTGATTAGCCACTTCTTCATCTCTTTAAAGCTTTTGTCAAATTTATCTATTCATATAACGCCGAATCCCTTCCTTATAATATTTGATAGTTAGATGGAGAATAATAAGAAGTCTCTCCATAATTTATTATAGTAATTTAGTAATCCATGTAATTTATAGGTATTCATCACATATATGGGTATGGGACATCCTTCGATTCACTCTGTTTTATAAAGATCCAAATATATCACTTTTTTGGTAATAAAATGATCTAGGAATGATTCATTGTTTGGTCATATGTTTGATTGAGAACTCAATCACTCAATCATTGAGGTCCAATTGGAAATTATTTGGGGAACACATCAACATAATAATGTAAAATGGTCTTGTCATCAATGATGATATTTTCCTTTATCTCAATATGTTGATATAGATACACATGATTATAAGGAAATAATATCCTTTCTTGAAATTATGATACTAGAGGATATACATCCTTATCCTTACACATGAATAGAATCATAGGGTGATTCATTATACAGAGGGTTAATTACATATCCTATAAATTTATATTAGATATAAACTAGGAAAGGTAATATATACCATAGAATGCATAAACATATGCTTAAAGGTGAATGAAATGGTTTTTATGAATTTTCTCACAATCATAAAATGGTGAAATAAAAACCATATCTTTTTTTCAATGATGATATCTAATCATTGGGGGTAGTGACTCTATGTTCTTATAAATGCTTCAAGATATTCTAATATGTCATGAATTAAAATAAAACATGATACACATAACTCTATAGTAATGGTTACATGTATATTAGTCATCATGATCCATATCAGCATAGGAATTTATTTGTTAACTCCGTCTTGGATATTATATCTTATAATAATGACTATTATACATTGGAATATATTATTTTCTTGAATAATTTCCAATTTATCCTCTATTACGACATATAAATATTAGTGGATAATTATATTGAACATTGATATAATATATAATGTTAATTAAAATCTTCATTTTCATAGTCATTAGATACTTTATGATATATTTTCCCATATAGAAAACCACTTCGAATTCCTTTTTAACATTTGCTTCTATAACTCTTTCCAAATTTTTCACACATAAGAAATTGAATATTCATTCCTCAATAACAATTTTTAGATGAAAATAATCACCATACCATGAACCTATTATTTGTTATGTTTTGAAAATCATCTATATTCTAGTAGTAAATTTCGATTTATGGAAGATTGATTGGAATGATCACAAGACATCTTGATTTATCCCCAATAATGTTATGAATCTCATTTGGGTAGTCATCCCATTACTCATTGTATTGGTTATTGACTCATTTTCTACTACTTCTAGATATTAACTAAAAATAAAGGATAAAATTATGATGGGAATTTTGAAACTATTATAAAAATTAAATAAAAACTATGGATACTATAATGGTAACTTGTAAAATACATATATTCATTAACCTCTGAATTTATAAGATGCAATCTCTATAATTCGTGATCTATTTCAAAACATAAAATCTTATTGGAATTACTTTCCCTTTGTAATTTTTGGAAATGAGATTGTGATTTCACCAACGCATATATCCCTACAATGTCAAACTAGGTGTGTAGTAAGGCATGTTGTCATGCACCTAGTGACGATGGAGTCGAGATCAACATACTATTTTCTGGGTAATTACCACTAGGTACCTATGTTTTGTTTTCACGTCCACTTGTATTATCTAGATAGTGAGATATATTTTTAGAAAAAACTTACAATTTAATTTTAATAAATTGGTGATTTTTTTTTATTTTTATAATTATTATTAATTATTTTACTAGAGTTTTTAAATCATTTTCCCAAAAATAATAGAACATTTCAATGATACCAATTTTGACTACCCATCTTTTAATACAGATTAATTCATGATTTGTTACATTAATATTAACGTAATACAACACTTGAATCTAGTGAGACCTAGTTTATTTGTTGAATTATATATATAGTATAACAACATGTAATTAAATACAGTGATTTAAACAAAAAATCCACAACTTTCCATTAGATTCTCTTGATTTTTATAAAATATCATGTGATAACTAAGAGACATATATAAAAAATGGGTAAAATAAAAATCCATGAAATATAATAAAAAATAAATAAAATAATGTTAAGTGGTACATGTGAGAAAATACGAATTAAAAGGTAACAAAAAGGGGTTATAATCAAAATATTGAATAATGATTCATGATATAACATGATTACATAAAGGCAACATCAGAATGTGTAAGCAACATAAATCATGAAATCATAAATATATAGAAAGGCTAATGATCAAGACAACATTACATATTTTACTTAAGATACCATTCCATGAACCATTAACATAATCATGTTAAAGAAAAACATTACCCAATGCTTTGGAAGGATACATAATTTTAGGCCGACCTATCTCTTTCATATCATGTACATGCATAAGTGTTCCATATAGATCATTTTACATAAGGATGTATTTTGTCATGTATAATCTCTTGATTTTGGAGTGGGATATAAATACAAGTATTAATGAAACCAATTAATTTTATTTACATATTGGTAAATCCATATGAGTGGATATGAGTATGGTTATTCACTACACAATTGTTTTTCATGGAAAATTTAATGATAATTTCATATGAAAGATGATAGTATAAGAAGATTCATAGAAGGTATTAATGGGAGTGAATGTTTTTTATTATCAATTGAATAGATTTTAGGATGTTTTATGAATGTATAATAACATATCTCTACATGAATAATTTCATATTAAAAGGAATAAATTTAAGAATGTTCTCTAATAAAGTAGACAAGTAGATGATCCCTTTCCTTGAGAGGGTGATTCATAAAGAATTAGTAGAGATTATTAAATGATTGGGGGAACATTTAGAGGGATATTAAGAGTTTTGTGTATGAAAATTATTATCCTATGAGTTTTTAAGGAATAAGAATTGCGGATGGGTGGGTTTTTATAGAAAACAAGAGGAAAATACATTGTTAATGTTCCAACATTGGTTTTTTACCCTATAAAATAATGTAATAAAAGCCAAAAACCTCACCATTTTCCCATAAATTTAACTAATTATGAGTTTAGTTATTATACTATAAGGTCAGGATTAAAAAAATTAAATAATACCCATGGTGTTGTGAAAGGGGTCATGATTATAAATAATTGTATTTTGAAACACCAAAATACAATTTATATTATGGATGATTCATTAGGGGTTCATAAAATTGTTAAAATAACTGAAAAAACATTTTTTTTAACTTGAAACATAATTTTGGTCAATTAAACTCTTTATAATAGTAATTAAATCACTTTTGGGATTTTATGATGTCATAATACATGGTGTATACTTATACCATATTTAATGTTTACCAAAAAAATATTTTGTCATATAAAATTATGAAAATATCAATGATGGATATTTTTTATATGATGATTTGAAAATTAATATAAATTTTATAAAAAATAATTATATAAATATAATAACATATAGTTTTATATCAAATATCCATATTTATTGTAAATAATGGGGTTTTGAAAATAAATTGTTTCTGAACCTTATGAAAATTACATTTGACTTTATAAAATAATATTATAACTAATATTTAATTAATATTATATAATAAATATAAATTTTTAAAATATAATTTAATTAAAAAAATTAAATTTTTTTAAAAAAATAACATGATTTAAACTATATGTTTCTCAAAATATAATAATTTTCCCATCGTATGAAATTCTAAATCTTATCGAAATAATTATTTAATCACTATTAATGTAATATAAAAAATAAATGAATATAATAAAAAATAAATTAATATTATTATAATCACATTAATTTTGTTAGGGTCTAGATACATATCTTTTTATGACCCAGATGATTTCCCAAATGGTATGGCATAGCATGGTGAGATATTCTAGGTGTATTTCAGTGTAAATGGTTTGGGAATGATATAATAAGCTATAACATATCTCATAAATGGTTTAATTAATGCTTTAGTTTTTTAATCTTGATTTGGTATTAATAACGGGTAAATCTTAGTGATTCTATCTCTCCTAGAAGCTCTCATAAATGGGCTTTATAGAGTATGATCATACTGGTCAAGACCATCACTTCCTTTGTCTTTGTCAAATGGACTATATAATTACAATTAATATTCAAATATTAATGGATTCTTTATAATGAATTCATTATCAATGTTTGTGACTCTTACAAATATTTAAAATGAAAATTTATATGAGTTGTAATGGTCCAAAATAACAAAATTAGTACATTTTTTTCTATAACTACATTACATGATTATGCATTTATTCATTCAAATGGTAATATAATTTATAAATGTCTAAGATGAACGACCTCCTGTTGTGGGTATGTTGGTACGTGATGGAGAGAAGTGATGTTGTACCATAAGGTATAGTGGTGACTTGGAGGAATGGGTTTAATTAACACTAAACATATTGTGTTGGGTATCCTAACATGTTTCTTTCATATAGCATGCAACCAATGATTTTATTCCACCATGATTATAAATTCTCCTAGGTTTTGGTTAGGTGGTTGAAATTATCACTATAGTAATTAGACTTTAGTGGATGGATTGTTTGAAATTAGTATTAATGGTTTGATTATTTAAATGTGATTAATGTTATGATTGAATGACAATATTCCATTTATAATAAACCCTTTTAAAATTTCATTAAAAAAATGTAATTATAAATTATTTTATTAGAGAAATCTTGATTCTACTTCTATCCAAAATTTATTTTAAATTTTAAAAAATACGGGATGAATAAGTCGGGATTCAAAAAATTTTCTAGTTTACCTAAATGTGTGAATTTTTTTAGAATGTAATAGTCCTGCTTTTTGGAATGAACTGATTTACAAAAATAATTTCCTGAAATTATTTGACCAATATGAAAATATTAATAGTTATTTATAGGTATGATGAATTTTGGGTTCTAATTATCGACGTTTTTATTCCATGTTATTCGTTTTGTTATTTTCCTTTTTATAGAAGAATTTGAATTTTTTAAGTGTCTTATTTAGTTGTTAGGTTCAACAAACATCATTATTATGATTGCTATGGTGTTTTAGTATAATTATTTAGTCAAGGGAGGTGACTTCCTGGTATATTTTATTCATTTTGTATATTAATCCCTATGAACTAGATGGTTATTCCATTAGTGATCATGTTATCAATGGGTTAATGTGTAGTTTCATTGGATACCATAAAACTTATTAAGGGGATATATATATATATATATATACATATACATATATCGATCTGGTAAATATTTATGAGTTTTTATACAATAAAATAAGTTAATTTTAAATAATTGCATCAATGTTTTTATGGTTTATTTTTTCATTCCCTGAGTAGATTCACAGTTTTAAAAAAATTAAAATTATTACTTTAGTAGTATCTCATGGTATTATTTTTTTCAATTTTTTCTTCATTTATTTTGTTTTGATTTTATAATTTTAGACTAATATGAGAGGCACTTTATGTTATTATTTAGATGATTGGGGACTATATCAATTTATTTTGTGGGTGATAGAAGAATATAAGAGTACGAATTGATATTTTTGAAGGAAGAGGTGTCTCAAAATATAGCCATGGGTGTTTTAATATAAAGGGTTGGATAGAATAGGGGATTCATTTTATATTTTTGTGTGGAACCATGTAGTGTTAAGTGACAACATGGTCCTAATTTTAAAATTACTTTAGGGTTTGGTTCCTCATGCTTTCGAGGAAGTTGTATGGTCGAATCATTGTCGATTTGGTAATACTGTGAGTTGATCAAAAGTAAAATTTGATAAAGTTAAAAAACTACTGTATAGATTTAAAATATTACACTATTACTTTTAATCTTTTTAGGTCACTACATGATGTTTTTAATTTATATAATGATAGATGATGTATAAGGATCTTGGGTTTTAATTTACACTTACATGAAGTTCATCATGGCTGAGAGGATTGGTGAATACATGAAAGGGTTTTGGGGAGTTTTTTTATATTACATGAGGGGACATCATGTAATGGTTATAACTTTATAGGATTGAATCCAAGGGTATTTGAACCTTGGATCAACCTCATTGAATGTTGTTATGGCCTGGTTATTTTATTGTGTCATGGATTTATTTAAGGTTATTCCCATTTATTCATAAAACATGTACACCATATGGACACCTTGGTTTCACAATCAAATTCAAGTATTGTATCAAATTATGTGTAGGATGATAGAGTTTTAAATCGGGGTAGACAATGTATATGATGACATGAATTTTAGATATTGACTTAATGTAAACTTTAGAAAACCAAGTGATCAACCAGGGAGATATTTGAGAATATTTTTGTTGGGTTTATCCTTGGATTTAAAGAGATCAACCTCGTCATAATATAAGGTGAGATTCTACACCATTAATTTCTCCTATCTCTCTATAATTATTCTTTAAGAGGTTATGACTATGGGTGAAATTTGGTTTAGTAATCCTTTGAATCTTGGATTTGTTAAAGGATGTTATGGTGTTGTTTATTGGGACTTTCCACCAATGATATTTTTATTGTGACCAACTCTATATTCATGTTCCTGAAAAAGTGGTTGTATAATATTCGGGTAAGGTAGGAGATTTTAAGGATTTACATCTTTTAATTATATATAATTTTAAATCTATGATGTTTCTATTTTCATTAGGTTGATGGTAATTACAATCCTAATGATGATAATGATCCATACTATAAGAAATTAAAGGGGTGGGGAGATTCACATGTAATTCATATCATTCTATGACATTGTATGTGATTTATGGTTGTTTAATATTAAAATTAGGGGTTTTGTGTTATGTTTTTAAATTTATTTAGTATATATAATTAATGTGTTGAATTTAAAAACCATAAAAGGAAAAACCATTTAAATATTACATTGAAATTGGTTTTTTTGAAATATGGAAATTCTGGAATTATTTTTTTATGGTGTCTATAATTACTTTTCCTATAGGAATGATTAAATATATTACATTAATTTGATTAATTACGGATTTGGAGGGTGTTTACTATTTATCAGTTTGTTTACCCTTAATTTTTATTGATGTGATATTTGCTTATGATTATTGTGTATATATCGAGGGTTTTAACTGGAGTTTTATAGTTGTTATTTTGGCTTGTTTACTCTGGTTAGAATGAATGATGTGGTTTTTGATGTGGTAGTGGTATGTGGTAAATTGTATGGTTGGAAAGATTGTAATGGTTGGTTATGTTAGCTAGAAAATGATTTGCTGATGTTTTGGTGGATATTAAAATGTTATTTTTTTGTGTTAAGTAATCATGATGAGATGGAATATGGTTGGTAAAAACGAATATGATTGTAGTGACTCAGTTTTTGGCCTTGTTTGACTTTGGATTGTTTATACGAATACTTCCAGTGCTAGGCGTGAAGACGGTATGCAATTCCAAGGCCCGCTATGCCTGGAATAAATTTTATAAATATATTAATTATTTTTATACTATGCACGTGGTGGGGGTGGGTTATAACCTATACGGCAGCTTAGAATAGGAATCTGAGGGCATTGTTGCATCCAGAGCATGTCGTTTACCCTAGGCGGGGTGTAAACTGTTCGGGCACGGGCCTGCTGTGAGAAAAGCCACCAGGGGTGACTTCGTAAATAAATGAAAAAGTTTATTTATGTGCATCAGCACGAATAACTGCTGAACGGAGTCTCTGGTTGCAATTTAGAGTGCACCGTTGCGTTCAGAACACCGTGTTTACCCTAGGGGCGACCTAATCTTTTCTGAGTCGGGAGGTTTGGTCGGGGGCGTAAAAAGGTGTCTTAATTAATTTATTTATTTAATTAATATAAAATAATCAATCCCACCCCCACCCCCCATATTCAAAGAACCAGTTTATGAGGTTCTCGTCCCTTCTACCATCCTTCTATACAGATGAATCGGAGGCCGAATCATTGAAACAAAGCGTTGTCGGTCTCAGATCTTGACGGCGGACGCTCCCGGATTGTGCAGCAGCAGCAGCGGGTTGTGCAAAGCATCGATGTTCTTCCAAATGGTAGTTTGTTTGATTTTTAAAATCTGGGATCCTGTTTATGTGTTTTTTCTTCAAATGGTCATAAGGTATGTGTAGTTCGTGTCCCGAGATTTCTGAAACATATTTCAGATATGATTTTGGTGCACCGGGGTGCTTCCGGTGGCTCCAGTAATTTTTATGGAGGAAAACCTAGTTTTCGCCGGTGAGAATGGTGATTTTCGGTGGGGGTGATAGTGGCGCAGTAGTGGCGCGGTGGATTCAGGCAGGTGGTGGTGGTCCGGTCAGGCAGATGGTGGTTTCCAGTGACCATGCGGTGGTCTGACCAGATTTTTCCAGGGGTTCATTAAACCCCCGTAACTCGCAAATCGTAACTCCGGTTTTCGATCCATTTACGGCGAAACATTCCTTGCATCTAGACGGACCTTTTGAACCCACATTTGGAATTTTATGAGTCGATTTTTTGGTCATGGGCCATGAAATGTTGAAAATAATAATAATATCTTATTATTCTCAACTTCGACCCGCCGTAACATTTACAAGGAGCGTCTGATTGACGTGCTGTTAGTGACATTATGATTCTGATTGTAAAGAAAAATTTTCAAGATAATATCTAGGCATTGGGACAGAGATCAGGATGTGGGCCCCACGAGGCTGCTTTTGGGTGTTTACATAGAAACATGATATTTTCATCAGGTGTCCATTTTGTGTGATCGAGTAGTCGATCCCGTGTGATTTTTTAATCGGATCGCAATGGTGTGATCCGCTTGAAATGTTTTGAGATCGTGGTGCAGGCCCCACCCGAGCTGGCTTCTGTGAATAGTATCTTCTTCACTGGGTGCCTATTTGGGACGATCGAGTAGTGGATCCTGTGTGTTTTTTCAAGGGGATCACAGTGGTAGGATATGCTTGACGAGTTTCGGGATTGTAGTATGGGCCCCACATGGGCTAGCTATGGTGAATAGTGCCTTTTTTACCAGTTGTCCATTTCGGGTGAGTAAACAACCTATCCTGCGTGTTTTTTCACATGGATCGTGATGGTGACCTCGGTATCGGCCTTGGAGGTTCATGGTGTGGTGTGGTGAGGGGGGTTGCTCAGGTTAGTGATGTTTGGACTAGCAGTGGTTGAGGGTACTCCCTTGGTTCATTCCTACGAGGGTTCGTACGACATCCTAACCTTAGTTTAGGGTTGTGATCCTCTCGATGGGATATTTAATCTGTTAGAGTCGTGTCATCCCTCCGGTGGGCCTGGAGTCATATCCTCTATCATCATTTCTCTAGATAGGGTTCTTTGAATCGATGTGACCGCTTATCCATGGGAGAAGATCCGCTATATTGTAGGTCAACCCCATAGGGATTGCGGTATCATTGGGAATATGATACCCAACATAGTGGGCCATGCATAGTAGGGTTGTGACATTTTCAGGTATACGTTCCCTTATTCAGAATGAGGATTATAGTTGGGATGTGGTATCATTGGTTATATGATCCCCTACACGGTGTGTGGTGTTGTTAGGGTTGTGCCATCATCAATTTTATCCCCTTCAGCGTGAGATGTACCAGATAGGGTTTCGGTATCGTCAGGACCATCATGAAATAGGTGACGATCCTCTATCTGAGTGACATGTTTCTAATGAGTGCCAGATCGGGTTGTGGTATCCCCCAGCAGATCCTAGGATTGATCCCCTATCTATGAGATCTATGAGTGCCAGACCAGGTTATGGTATCCCCCAGATGACCCTTGGAGTGATCCCATATCTATGAGAACTTCATATACCAGTGTGGGTTCTTTTATCCCTTAGTGGACCCTAGGATCAATTCCTTATATGAGTAGTTTGGTGTTTCTGGTATTCTAGCAAGGTTTCCTTAGTGATGATATCCGACAAGCATGATCTATTGGATGAGTGTCTGAGAAGTTTGTGTGGGACACGATGGAGTGTATCCCTCAGATGATTGTCATCCTGGATGACAATGATCATGGAGTGTGCTCTCCTAGTTGTGGACCATTGCTGGTGATGATGTAGGTACCTCATGTGGCATGGTGTGTTAGCTGAGTATGTTTGGATGTTCATGGTATATTTTTGGGCATACACCTAAATCGAGCTGACTAGTTGTGTTTAGCCGAAGATGGTCATGAGATGGAGTTTCTCTCTTGTATGGGTTCCCTCTGGTTGGGATGAGCAAACTGTTGCCTTTCAGTTTCATTATTTTGTTTTGGGTATTTTGGGTTTTTACTGAGTATTTTTTTACCCACCCCTACATGGTATTTTCTCGCACATGTTTGTGTATTTTGCAGACCAAAGGCCTTTCGATGGAGTCCCGGGAGGACCTAGAGTAGGAAGTGATTTGTGAGAGAGTCTGAGAGGGGAGTTTACTAGAGCTGTG
Organism: Viscum album; assembly: GCA_963277665.1. Classification (NCBI taxonomy): domain Eukaryota; kingdom Viridiplantae; phylum Streptophyta; class Magnoliopsida; order Santalales; family Viscaceae; genus Viscum; species Viscum album. The sequence continues at coordinate 1,074,647,536 of OY728164.1, forward strand.
ACAAGAATATTACCGGTGGATTCTTTGACATCGATCCCCTCCTTCTGAGCAGGTTGGATGTTTTTGTGGTTTTCCTATGGTGGGCCCTGTTTTACCCTTTTGTACTTTTGTTGCACTCCGGTTTGGGATAGTTGTATGCATGAATTTACTATTTAGTTTTATATATATTTTCACTATCGCATAGAGGTATTTGTGGGTGCATGTGTATAGGTACATTAGGCTAATGCCTCTCATGTGTGTGATAGCCTACTCAGTGCTAGTCGCCAGCCCCTAGACTATTGGTGGTGGGCTTGGAGAGATGTGGTTCGAGGCCCAGGGACTCTAGTGTTGGTGTGGCAACTGACGTATCCATCCACTAGGGCTCTGATAAACTGCCTTTCGACTCAGGACGTTAGGACACTAGTCATAGGGACATAACGATACATGCATCATGTAGGACTGGGTTTTTGGGTTTCCCTTGTTCTTCTAGAGTCAACTCTTCAGATATACTATTTGACTGTGGAGCGTCTTGATTGTATTTTAGGATTCCTCCATGATGACAGATAGTGAGGGTTCTAGAAAGGGATTGTGGTGATGATCAACCATGTGTAGAGGCTATAGACCAAGGCATAGGTTCTGAGGCTGCACCTCCATGTGGTCCACCAGTTGAGCCACCACCTTTTGAGAAGATGTTTATGCCAGTAGTGCAAGATGAGGTTGAATACAGGCTGAGTGTGATGCACGAGTTCTAGAGGCAGAGACCACTGAGGTTTCGGGATGATCCAGAACCTCAGGCAGCTAATGACTGGCTCGAATCAGTCACTCGAGTTTTCCGCCTAGTGAGGACACCTTCATATCAGATAGTGGTCCTAGTGGTGAGCCTTCTGTAGGGTTCGGCAAGGTGATGGTGGAGTTTGGTGATTTAGTCCCATGATGAGGAGATTCTCCCATGGGAAGAGTTTGAGTGGATCTTCAGGGAAGAGTTCTATCCGGTGATGCTGAGGTCAGTACAGATTCAGGAGCCTCTACAGCTTCGGCAGGAGGGCATGGTTGTGTCAGAGTACTCAGTGAGGTTTAAATACCTATTGTGTTACTCCCTAGATATGGTTGGAGACTCGTTCATTAGGGCACATACCTTCGAGCAGGGCCTATGTAGAGACATCCAAGCAGGTGTGGTTTCCTTGTGTCTTCCCACCTAAGCTGGAGTACTGGAGCGGGCCCTAGTGGTGGAGATCGTTCTGGCTCAGAAGATCCCACCTGTTAGTGCTGGGAACACAAGAGATGGGACTACGTCAGTCGGATCGGCATCTGGTTGCTGATGACAAACTCAGGGGACCGAATGTATGTGATGTTTTAGTAGGTGACCCCAAGATTGAGGATCTGAGGCTTAGGGCACATAGGGCACCCATTATAGTTTTGGTCAGCCATAGGAGAGGCGGTGTTATGCTTGCGACGTTTAGTGACATCTTTCTAGAGATTTTCTAACCTGTCATGCTGCTGAGAGAGAGCCGGTCGATAGACTACCTTGGCAGAGGCAGCATCTCAAGTATGGCAGTTCGAATTGCGGTGTACTAGGTGATGGAACCGGTTCATCAGCGGGAGGTGGTAAGTGGTATCAGGTGCCACCACCACCAACCCTAGGTGGTCCACGCCGAGCTCATAGAGCTGGAGGGTTAGGGAAAGGATAGCTACATGCCCTATATTCTGTTGACCCAGAGGCTCCACGGAAGGATAGAGGTATTCCTTGTGTCCTTTCTACTTTCTACACTAGTTCTGATAGACACAATTTTGTGGTACTCATCCCTTTCAATTGCTTGATTTAGAGTTGTTCGGGGTGTTATTAAGAACCTGTGTGGGTGTTTTTTGGCATGCTTCCAATGAATGAGGAAGAGTTATACTTCCCCCACCGAGACTTGTTTTTGTGATGCAATCAAAACCGTACGGGGTGAGTCAGTGCCACCCAAAGTGGGTAGAGTTGAGGTGTGGTGGATGAGTCCCTCTAACTTATGTGTTCCGAAATGGGTGTTTGTTGGAAAACTCACTAGCGTGGGAGACCCAGTTGAGAGTCCAATTGCTTTCCTAGTGCTTATGGATTTTCGGGGATGAAGAGTTCTATGGTGGGGAGGATGTAGTGACTCGGTTTTTGGCCTTGGCAGACTTTGGAATATTCTTACAAATATTTTCAGTGCTAGGCGCAATGACGGTGTGCGATTTTGAGGCCCGGTGTTCTCGGAATAAATTTTATAAAACTATTAAGTATTTTTATACTATTTACATGGTAGGGGTGTTTTATCTCCTAAATGGTAGCTTAGAAAAGAAATCTGAGGGCACAGTTGTGTCTGGAGTGTGTCGTTTACCCTAGGCGGGGTGTAAACTGTGTGGGTGCGGGCTTGTTGTGATAAAAGCCACTAGGGGCATTTTCATAAATAAATTGAAAAGTTTATTTATGAGCTTTGGCTCGAATAACTCCGGAACGGCGTCTCAGATCGCATTTCTGAGTGTGTTGTTGCGTTCAAAATGTTGTGTTTACCCTCGGGGAGACCTAATTTTTTCCAGGTCAGGAGGTTTGGTCAGGGGCATAAAAAGGTGGTTTAAATAATGTATTTATTTAATTAATATAACATAATCAATCCCCCCATCTTCGAAGAACCAATGGAGGAAGAGCTCCTCCCCTCTACCTTTCTCCTCCATAGATGAATCAGAGGCCAAATCATCGAAACAAAGCGCCATAGTTATCAGATCTTAATGGTGGATGCTCTCGGATCGTGCAACATTAGTAGCGGGTCATGCGAAGCGTTGGTGTTTTTCCAAAAGGTATTCGGTTTGAGTTTTAAAATCCCGGATCCCGTTTATGCATTGTTTTTCTCCAAATAGTCATATGTCATGTGTAGTTCAGGTCCTGAGGTTTCCGAAAAAAAATTCGGATCAGATTTTAGAGCACCAGGGAGCTTCTCGGGGCTCCTAGATGTTTTTCGGTGGTGGAAATGGTCGTTTTTTGCGAGGGTGGTAGTGGCGTAGTAGATTCTGGCAAGCAACGGCGGTCCGGTCAGGCAGACGGTGGTTTCCGGTGACCCTACGGCGGTACGACCAAATTTTTCTATGGGTTCTTAAAACCCCCGTAACTCAAAAATCGTAAGTCCTATTTGCAAGACGTTTGTGGAGACACACTCCTTGAGTCGAGACGAACCTTTTGATCACACTTTGGGAATTTCATGAGTCGGGTTTTTGGTCTGGGGCCATGAATAGTTGAAAATAATAATAATATTTTATTATATTCAACATCGACCTGCCGTAACATTTACATGGAGCGTCTGATGGACATGTCGTCAGTGAAATTGTGATCATGTTAGTAAAGAGGACTTCTCAGGATAGTTTCTAGGTGCTGGGATAGAGAGCTGAATGTGGGACCGACGGGGCTGATTTTGGGCTTGTACGGAGAAACACGACACTTTCTTCGGGTGTCTGTTTTGGACAATAGAGTAGTCGATCCCGTGTGTGTTTTTTTAGGGGCTCGAAATAGTGTGATCTGCATGATGTGTTTTGAGATCGTGGTGTGGGCCCCACCCTGGCTGGATTTATTGAATAATACCTTTATCAGCAGGTGTCCATTTGGGACGATCAAGTAGTCGATACTGTGTGTTTTTCTGTGCGGATCGCAGTGGTATGATTCGGTTGACGAGTTTTGGGATTGTAGTGTGGGCCCCACATGGGCTTGCTACGGTGAATAGTGCCTTTTTCATCGGCAGTCCATTTCAGGTGAGTAAACAACCAATCTTGTGTGTTTTTCCGTGTGGATCGTGATTGGGGCCTTGGTATCGGTCTTGGAGGTGCGCAGTGTGGGGTTGTGGCGGGTCGCTCGGATTAGCGACGTTTGGACCAACAGTGTTTGAGGATACTCCCTTGGTTTGTTCCTACAAGGTTTTTCACGGCATCACAACCTTAGTGTAGATTTTTGATCCTCTCAATGGGATGTTTAATCTATTAGAGTTGTGGCATCCCTCCGGTGGACCCGGAGTGGTATACTCTAGCATCATTTCCCATGATCGGGTTCTTGGTATCGCTGTAACCTCTTATCCAGGGGCTATGATCCCCTATCTTGCGGGTTAACCCTGTAGGGTTTGTGGCATAATCAGGAATATTATCCCCTATGCAGTGGGACATGCTCAGTATGGTTGTGGCATTGTCGGGTATAGGATCCCCTATTCAGCATTAAGATTATAGTAGGGTTGCAGTATCGTTGGTTATATGATCTCATACTCAGCGCCTGGTGTTGGTAGGGTTGTTGCATCTTCAATTTGTTCCCTTACAGTGCATGATGTACTATATAGGATTTTAGTATTGTTATAACCATCATTACATGGGTGACGATCCTCTATCTGAGTGACGTGTTTCTGACGAGCGCCATATCAGGTTATGGTATCCCCCAGCGGATCCTGGGAGTGATCCCCTATATGTGAGATCTACGATATCCAGATCGAGTTGTGGAATCCCTCAGCAGACCCTAGTATTGATCCCCTATATTTGAGATCTTTGTATACTGGTGTGGGTTCTGGTATCCCCTAGCATACCCTAGGAGTGATCCCTTATCTGAGGAGTTTGGTGTTTATGTTGTATAAGTGAGGCTTCCTCAGTGACGATATCCGACGAGCATGATCTATCGACAGAGCATCTGAGATGTTTGTGTGGGACCCGATAGAGTGTATCTCTTGGATGATTGTCATCTAGGATGATAGTGATAGTGGAGTGTTCTCTCATGGTTGTTAACTGTTGCTGGTTATGAGGTCGGTACCTCATGTGGCTTGGTGCGTGAGCTGAGTATATCTGGATGTTCATGGTATATGTATGATCATACACCTGAATTGAGATGAATAGTTGTGTTTAGTCGAGGATGGTCACAAGATGGAGTTTCTATCTTGTATGGGTTCCCTCTGGCTAGGATGAGTAGACTGTTTCCTTTCAGTTGCTCTATTTTTCTTTGGGTTTTTGGGGTGCCTAATAAGTATTGTTATACTCACCCCTGCATGAGTTTTTCCTGCACATGTTTGTGTCTTGTGCAGACCACAGGCCTTTCGATGGAGTCCCGGGAGGACCCAGAGCAGGAAGAGCTTTGTGAGCGAGACTGAGCGGGGTGTTTACCGGAGCTGTGCTGAGGAGCTTACTCGTGGGTTCTTTGACGACGATCCCCTTCTTCTGAGTAGGTTGGATGCTTTTGTGGTTTTTTTGTACTTCTGTTGCACTGTGGTTTGAGATAGTTGTATGAATGTATTTACTATAAATTTTTATATATCTCTGCATTGTCACATGGAGGTGTATGTGGGTGCGTGTGTATAGGTACCTTAGGCTAATTCCCCCCATATCTATGATAGCCTACTCGGTGCTAGTCACCATCCCCTAGCCTATTGGAGGCAGGCTTGGGGAGTTGCGGCTTGAGCCCCGTTAGGTCGCGTTGTGACAATGATAAGGTGCAGTGGTCTGAAATTTAATAAACATAGGGAATATATTTACAGTTACTAATTGGAATTAAAGAGTTATTTCTAGAACAAATATCAGTGATGACTAGTAAGTAATTTGAAATTATATAAGGATAAATATGTAGAATAATGATACTACTATGGTTGGTAAATTTATAAATATTTAAATGGGTAAATGATATATTTAAATGTGAAACTATGGGTGTTGTTATTATTTTTGTGTAAGGTGTGATTTGTTTATGTTATATAAATGATAATTATTGTTATTGATTAGTGGTGAGGATGTGGTGATGGATTTATGACTTGATTTTCTATCTTGGTATGAATCCTTAGGTTGGGTTTTTTTTGTGTTTATATTAATATGATTGCGTTATTTTCTTGTGATACCTTACACTCACTACTAGAGTTTTATAGCCTTACCAACAACCATAATTTTTTTGTAGAAGGTTTTTCCCCAACATTCCTTTTATTGATAGAATGATTTCCTTATTAATCCTACTTACAATTATCCCTTATATACAAGTAAATATTTTAATGTATTCAGGATAGGATGGATGGGTTCTAATGGATAGAGGTTGAAGTTTTACTTATGTAATGTCAGGATGATATGATGTTGATGAAATGGTCTAATGTGATCCGATGATGATGTGATTGAGGATGTGGCACATGTTATGGATCATTCATGGGTAGAAGAGGGCATAAAGTTTTTTTCATTCATATTAATGATTCGATACTATGATGATGATGTGATGTGTTGTAATGAGATTTATTTTTGGTACATTATATGTTGTATAATGTGTTATGAGGAGATATTGATGGAATTATTTTAATTATGATATGGGATTAAAATATGAAAATATATAGATATAAAAATAAAAAATGATTTATAGAACTACATAATTTTCTATTGGTGCAAGAGGGAGATAAAGTTGTGGTGAATTGGTTTTTAAGAAACTTATTTATAGATTCATTCTTTCTATGTGATTATTCATAGATATTATATTATAAGTGTTATACATTGTTAGGTATGATGATTATCAACTAGAATTATATGTGTGCTTGTTCTAGTAATTATTCACTGAGGCATTAGTATTCTTTTTCTACATTTCAAGATTGGTTTCAAGCATTATTATAATAATTATACATTCTTTATTATCCATATTTTAGAAATGTTTTTTTATCCACGAGTTATTTAATTATCAAGATAGAAAATATGAGATCAATGAAAAAAGTTGTTGGAGTTTCTTCTATAATACTTAAGTCACTAAGTTTCATTTTTAATAATTTATTGATTATAAAATTAAATGTACTATGTGATATTGGATTTCATTTTATATAAATGAGTTGATTTGTGGTTATCCGTATATGGTTATAGTATTAAAATAATAATTCCTCTTATTTATGTGTTTTATACACCTTGTGGTAGTCTCCAACTAATGGAAAATTGGAAAAGAGCCTTAGTGGTCATAGTTATCTTCTTTTCTATCCCATAGGTGAATCGTAATGGGTGTGGGTTTCCATATATAATAATATATCACATTTAATAAGACAATTTAAATGGAATTAAGATGATGAACATTGAATCCCAGGATTTTCGTACATGATATTAAATATATTTATATGAAAATTAAATACATTAAAAAACACATAACTATAGACCGTGATAGTATATTTTTCATTAATGAATAGGTGTATAATCCTCAAATTTGAGGAAATACCCTCAAAATATCCCCAAAAGACATCAACCTTTATTACTTTTCACAATCATACCCTACATAAAATCATTATTTATAACCCAGGTTAATTAATCAAAATAAGATGAGAGATAAGATTCTTAGTAAGGGTAAATAATGGATTTATTTAATCATAACAAGTGTATAAGGGTAAGTGAACATGATCAAAACAAACTAAATCCATACTCTATATATTAATTATCAGAATATTTATTAATGGATAGAAGAATATAATTCCCTAAAAAATGAATCATAACTAAATTAAAAAACCTGAGCCATGAAGGAATAAAATTAGTATAACACATGGAGTTTTTGAATACAGATAAGCATAAAAAGAAATTATATTCAGGCTACCCACTATGATAATCATAATATGCTAGGCCTGGGATAACCACTTGTATACCTGCTTTGGGATTGGGATGACCTATATTCTATACTAATTCATGAATTGGATAAATTCTCATGTACCCTCTTTTCGTATTGGGACAAACTCTCATGTACCCTATTTTTGGTTAGGGATATCTTACCTTTTCTCCATGCATATCATATAAAATTAATCATTTCCCAATGTATTGTGATGATCGATACATATAACCAATCACATAATGAAAATAATATATATATATATATATATCTGTGTGTGTGTGTGTGTTCCAAAAGGTCATAAAACGTCCATAAAAACATAAAATGTAAATTAAATGGGCTTCATAAAATTTCACCATATCATAACCTAGGGAAAGATAGGTTTCAAAATCATTTTATCATTTATTAATTGCATAACCCATGGAAAATGAAGTGAGTTTAATAAGAATTTTTTCATCATATAACCCGTGGAAGAAAAATATGATTCATAAACATATTTTGATCATTAAACATTCAAGGAAAGAATAAAAATGGTATCCTTGGTTTATATCTCCATAAAATTATAAATTATATCAATGTATCTCATTTTAATTGGAGAATGATTTTAAAAGATAAATCAATTTGAACTTTTCTTGAAGAAGAAATTTATTTTTTAATATATTTTTAAAAATGTAGAATTATAAATAAGTTTCAAATCCTTTTTTTGAAAATAAATGTGAAAACTTATAAATGAGGCTTGAATGAAAATAATTTTCCTCATAGTGGGAAATTATGTTTATGTCATTCATGTTATAATAAATATTCTTTTCACATATTTGGTAAAAATAAAAATAATAATTTTTTTGAAAATTTAATCAATATTTTATTCATTATTTTGGTAAAAATAAAAACATGGATAAATATTTCTATAATAAATAATTTTATTAATTTTTATAAAATCACGATATTTTGTTAGAAAACATGTGCTGGGTTAAAAAAGGTATTTCAACTGAAGAGTAAAATTAAGGTGGTTTACCTTAAAAATATTATTTTGAATTATTGGGTATATAAAGAGACGAAAATTATTAGAAATAATATATTATAAATAAATAACTATAGGAGAATAAATTTGTTGACTTTATTGAGAGATATATCATAATAATTCATCATTGGAGGCATAATCATACACGATGCTGATAAATGATGATATTGTTGCATAAAACCTTTATCTCTTTGATAAATATTGAACTATAATACCCATTAAAGAGAGATAATAAAATTGATATAAAAATACCAATATTATTTTATAGGAAATCTAAAAATACCATCATAGGTATTATATAAACCACAGAATGAAATATGAAGTGAATATGACATGTGTACTATAGAAAAAAAATGTGATATGAAAATCCATTACAGCTTTTGTAATCATTTTAATCAATATCCCCAGAACATAATAAAAATAATAATTAAATATAATTTTAATAATGGGATTCATGATATGAGAAGTGATATTTTCGGTATATACACCACAAAAAAGAAACAAGTGGTGGATTATCATATTTGTCCCTGACAAAAAAAAAGCGGGATTGGAAATACCTTACCGTAATTATTGAATTCTGTCATCCTCATTTGATATATTTTTTTAACAAATGTAATTTTATTATACATATATTATAGAACCAAAAATACATATATCATATAATATATTTTATAATAATTCCCTGTTATCACCTTTTTGAGTAACTCTGTGTTAGATACATCTTTCGGGTAATTAATTCTTTGTTCATATGTGTTTTGATTTTTTATTTTCATTCCCCTTACATTGATCACAATTCCATCATATCCAAAATAATTATTAGGTATTATTTATATTCTATATACAATAATTATACATTTATGACCAATCATGAAATAATTTTTTTGATAAATGATGTATGTTATGTCCATAGAGACTATTGGTTCTATGTACACATATGTAATATTTCCCTTTTTCAATCATCATTGTGGAAAGGAGGAAAGTATTATATTATCACTAAATAATGATAACAATATCATAATTACCATTTTATTATATTGAATATAATTACACATATCAATCATGTAGTTTGGTGATGATAAGAGAGGAACATTTCTTCATAATAGCGATATTATACACATAAACAAACAATATTATCATCATTCAATGAGTGAAATAGTAAAAAAAGACATATTATATTTTTAGGGGATAAATATTACCTTAATTTAATAATTATTTCATATTTATCACATATATTAATTAATTGTTTACATATTATTTTCAATGTAAATTATTAGTGTAAACAAATCATATCAGTTCTTGAGTCGGCGGTCTACCATACACCTGAGTGACTTTATCGTATCCTCTACTGAAAGAATAAAAAAATGAAATATATAATATAATTAAAAATACATAAAATAATTATATTAATATCATATATATACTTTCTATCCAACATAATTTCTATCTATGAGATGTGGTAATTTAAAAATTATTGACATGAGTTCGGGAGGTGGTAGTCTTTCGTACACATTAGCAATGATTTCAAAACAAATTTGATAGAAGTATATATAATGTTTTCCATAACCATATAATGAAAAACTAATTATATGTATGATAATGAGGTTATAATAAAAAAATGGTTTATAATATATTAATTATAAGGAATAAAGAAAAAACCCCATGTTGAAGAACGTTACTTCTTCTTCGGTCATCCTCAATAGATTTGTACCCAAAAAAATTAATAGGATAGATTTATTCCAAATATTAGGTTCAAATGATTATATAAGATAAGATGTTAGTTTATTTGTGTAGATATTTTTGGATCATAAATGTTCTGAGAGTGTTAAGAAGATAGAAGAGGTGGTGGCCTTTTATTATTGAGGTGTGTGAGAAACATGTAATTTTTTAAAAGAAAAAGATGTACTGACATTTTACTCTTTCTAAAATGCATAAAAAGTAGTATTATACATATATAGAAAATATAATATTGTAATATTTCTATAAAATATATTTATTTCACGTTTTTAGCTTATTTTAGCCCATATAATTTTAGTTTATCCACCAAAAAAATCATTTTTACCTTAATCACAATAATTATGTTTTACAATTTTCACTATAAATTTTGATAATAAAATTAGTTGAAATTATAAGATAATATATGTTTATATGATTGAAAATATTTAATGCATTATTAGAAATTCAATTCATAGAATTGGAAAATTTTGAATTTATATCAATCATGCCGACGAGACTAATAAGATATTTTTAAAAGAAAAATGGAAATAATGTTTTTGTATCCAATTTCTATATAATATTGATTAAAATAACATAAAATATATTAATATATGTTTTATTTCAATAATTAAACATTAAAACTAGTTTAAAATATATTTTCTTTTTATAAATAATTTAAAAGAATAGTTTTCAATTAAAATTTACTATTTTCTGGTATTTATAAATAAAATAATCCACTCTAAATATTCTAAACAATTAAACCTAAGATAATATTGATATCATGATTCAAAAAATTATTTATATTTTTTATGATAAAGATTCTAAACTTCTTTAAAATCAGTTTGAAAATAATTCTGCCAAAATTTGACAAAACTATATTTTTGAAAAATGTAATTATTAATCATAAAATTAGATTTATTATTATGTCTTTTTTAAAAACATATATGATTAAATATAATGATTTCATTGAATATTTACTATATTGATTTCATTGAAATAATTTTCCAAAAGTGTAATGTTTAATTTATTGAGTTAATGTTTTTTTTCATGAAAATAGTTTTCCTGAAAAAAGATGTCCTTTATATTAAAATATTTTAGATTTTCATTCCTAATTAATTTTTCAAAAATTTATTAATTATATATACATGGACAAACTATTTATTTTCATAAATTAGTTAATCATATTAATTCCCTCTATTGAAATACCTAGGTTATAGTTATCATATAAAAAATAATATGTTAATAATAAGTCACCTTTCGTTTAAAATCAATGGTGTTTGTAACAAAAAATAATCTCAGTTTTGTGTGTTATGTAAGATAAAATAACTGTTTTTTTAATTGAAAATATATAAAATATAAAATTTACTTGAAGAAACATCACTAAATCATGAGGTGTAACATTCTACCCCATTAAAATGATTTTCCCTCAAAATTAATCACTTTGGAAGAAAAAAATGGATACTTCTTCCTAGTTGGGTCATTAAGTTCCCACATAGCACCCTAATGAATTTGTTTTTTCCATAATGCATATTATATATTAGTATTTTGGTTTTAGAAAAAAATTTCTATTCAATATTTAATATCTTCTAGTTTTTCAAAATATAAATATCATACTCTAGTAGAATGAGCTATGAATTTAGTACATGTGATGGATAATGTATTTAATTACTCATGAGTTATTCATGGAAAAAATTGTGAATATGAGACATGTTTTTTTGATGTGGAAACTGATAATATTATATCCTGGTATGATCATGTATTATAATGGAACTGATATATCTATGGATTTATTTATAGTTCATTCTAACATGATGAAATTTTTAGAAATTTATTCTCACCAACATAAAATTCACAATCATGTTAATGATTATCATCATAAAATATCTTCCAATATTGTGAAGTACTTATATGTAACTTAATGGCCAAAAACTTCTCTACTATCTCATAAACTTTCTCAGGTCCCAATAGTTTTTTTCAACTTCATTCCAATACGTATATTGGGTTTCATTATGATTATTCTAAATTCTCAAGTGAAATATATTTCATTATAAAAATAAACTAGAGGAATTTTTTGATCTATGTTTTCTATGTAATCTATTAAACAATATCATAGCATTCTCGTAGAGTTTGATTTGTTCCCATAGAATAACAATCTCTAGTGTTGAATGTAAACTCTATATCAATTTCTTGTGAAAGTATTCACCAAAACATCAATGTGATCTTTGTATTCCAATCAAATCCAATTAAATTTGGTACCACATCAATCCATAAAACATCATTAATTTATATTTTGGATAATGGATCCAAAGAAAAAATTTCAATGATAGAAAAAAGTGTCATTAATTCATATGGAGATCAACAACAACCCATTATTAAATCAACATAAAAGGTCATATAGTCCGCAATGGATACCAATACCACTAATCATACATGATTATGTGTAAAGGAATTCCTCCTCAAATATATTTTTCAGAGAAAAATATAAAAACCAAAGGATTATATTACGATAAATCTCTATTAAAATATCATTAAAATTGATAAACTATCATCACATAATCCTCAAAGGGTATTAATAAATTTTATATTATGGTAAAATTTAAACTCATAAACTAATTATTTTATCGATAACTCTTATTTTAATCTTATCTTGGGACATATATGCATCCAAAATATAATTCTCAAATTATTTCGGAAATAATATCTTAACTTTCTAAAAAATTTCCCTTGAAAGGATGGAATCAACCTTGTAAATAAATAATATTAAATGTGATTTAATTATTCAATAATCCATGTGGAGGGGAAAAATTAATTCTCAAAATGACATGTGATTTAACTAATGTATTATCATTAATATTTTCATAGGCCCCATTCATAAATAATGAAACACAAAATTCCCTACATGGGAGTGAATTATTATTGTTAATTAATTATCAATATTGAGTTTAACTATCATTATTGAATTATTTCCCCTTTTTCCATTTTATTAATAGGATAATGTGGCTTTTCAGTCCCATTATCATATATATTGTCGCATTGATTCTCATAATTTTCATACTCCTCGTATTTAAAACACTACAGTGTAGGTGGTTCCTCATGTATAGATTTATCTTGATGATCATAATTTTATAACTTATTCCCATAACATTGATATTTTATTTCATGATAAAATTCCATTCCACCCATAAAAAATTTACCATCACCCTTAATAATATTTACACCTTTTTTCTCCCACAATTTGAGCATAAAACAATATTATATTCTTATCTCTTTTGTTTATAGATACCAGGAATTCTCATCCAGAGAAAATGTCTCGGACCATTTAATAAAATAAAAGAAAAGTACAACATGAAAGTATCACAAGCCAGAAAAAGCAACTACATATCATAAAAACCAAACCTGTTACCATATCCATGACCCATTGCTTTATCCATAGTAGTTGATTCCCACTCTGAGCAATCATAATTCTTCAAAGACTTGATAGACATTCTTCTGAATCTATTTGGGTTATATAATTTACAATGAAATACATTTTTATCTTCTTAATAAAACCATGAGATTAATATGTAACTACAACCTCTATTACCCCATCGATATAACACTAAGAAGTATTTTAATATCTATATAAGTAGCTTATTTATAATTTACATCAAGTAATAGGTTTTAAGAAACTGAAGAATCATAAAAACTTACATTATTTTTGGATGATAATACAAGAAGTATACCTCACAATTCTTGTAATGTTTTCCATGTAGGTACCAACAGATTTATCATCCTTTTTATTTACATAAAGGAACTCCTTCTATAAATTTTTAAAATTAATATGAGGAATGTTATTTTTGAAAAATAAGTACTTTAAATCATACAATTATAAGGATTCAATGTTATCCCATTTCCTATTATTATTCATAGGATTCCACCATTGATCTTATTCTCTTCCCAAAATGATAAACTACCATAATGCTTTTTTCATTCTTTAGAAATTGGAGAATGGAAAATATCTTTTTAGTAGTATGGATCTGTCATATATAAATTAGTTGATTAATATAACTACTAGTAGAATGTGGAGGTATTTTCATGAAGTACATAATATAATTTTTGCCCCACCTTTACTTGTATGTATGTCAAGTATGATTCATATCTTAAGATTTTTTTGTGAGTATAAAAATGATATTTTACATTACATCTCCCATAAAATTTATATTATCCTGAGGAATGTCATTTCATAGTCTATTACACTCTGTAAAAACACTATTCCTTTAGGTTCCAAACATTGAATATAACCAAAATCGTAGTATGAGTAATGCTACTAATAGTGGAAGACATCATATTCATGATAAATAAACTATCGAATGTATAAATCTGGAACCCTATTTTTAATCAATGACACATTTGGTTTATCCTATGACATTCATGATAAACATCTTTATAAAACCATCATAATGGTTCCTAATGAGTTTTTGAATATCCACTTAATATCCTCATTTAGTTTCGAACTAGGTGTTATAAAAGGACCATTATCATGAACCAAGTGATAATCAATTCTAGCTCAATGTACACTATTAAGAGTTATTTCACAATGATACCAATATTCTAGATCCACATCCACTTATAATATGTAGACCATGTTATAGTTTCATCAAATCCACATTTTATATACTTTAACAAAATTCTGTGACATTTTAATATACATTGAATCATCTGTAGGCTTATCCATAGAGACATCCCTTGAAATATCCATAGAAATATCCCTATGGGTATCAGTAAATTTTTTCATCCTAGTTTCCAAAGGATATCTAAACTTTTGTTCTAATATAAATTATAAATACCTTGCATTTTCATATGTAGATATTACATATTTTTATAGAAATATTACATAAATTACAAAACATAATCTCAAGGATCATAATAGTTTAGTGTATTTGGATTCTAGGTACATAATATTTTAGTTCGGAAAAATATCATCAACATGACCCATAAATATCCCCCACTAGTACTCTTCACAAAGATATCCTACATAAAACATTTCTTAATAACCTTGGGAAAGGAATAATAAGAATGGTTGAGTTTTGATTCTAAGTAATGGTCTAAAAGAGATATTTTTAAGAATAACATGAACATAACTGTATGATAACATGATAAAAAAATATGAAAATCATAAATTAATTATAAGTGATTAGACTATTGAGTCATGGAATAATGATTGTAATTCAATAGACATGAATTATAAAGAAATCAAATAATAGAATTCGTGAGTGAATAAAATTAGTATAAGACATGGATTTTTTAATAAACATTAGAATACAAAATCTGATATCAATTCAAAAAACCAAGACATTCATTACATTTAATCTTATTTTAACCGCCTGAGTATCTTATTCATGATTGTATTAGCTCCCGCATACCCTACATAGGGAATGTGATAACATCCCATGTACCCTCTTATAATATTAGGATAAACACCAATATATTCTCTTTTATGATTGTGATAACCGACTATATACCGATTCAGATCATAAAAAATTAGTCCTTACCCAATACATCAGAGAGAGATATAGGTCCCACTAATCACATAATAAAAAGCATGCATATGTGGGCCACACGATCATAAAAAATTCATCATATAATAACCCATGAAATTAATTGGGATTTATCAAAATTTTATTAAATCATCGCCCATGAAATTAAATGATATTCATGAAGATTTCATCATATCGTAACATTTGGAAAATAGATACATTTCATAATCATTTCATCATTTCGTCATACCATGAACCAGGTAGAAAAATCCGAGTTTCATAAATTTCTATCATAGTATTATACATGTAAGAGAAATAGTTTTCACTAAAATATTTTTATAATAAACCATTCAAGGAACTAATAATAATAGTAGTCATATCCCAAAAATGAAAAAATTAAATCAAAATATTTCATCTTACATGGAAAATTATTTTAAAAGATAAATTACTAGGAACATTTTCGAAGGAAGATATCCTTTCTTGGAAATTAAATTTTTTTAAAAAAAATATTTTAAAATAATATTATAAATCATATTACTAAAAAATAAATCTAATTAAATTAAATATTCCAATATAATAATATACATGATTCTGATAAATTCAGTTCACACCACATATGTTAAAAAAGTGATTACATTTTTATCTTTGTTAAAAATCCATACAAACAATTCTTAGTAAATGACATGAATATTCATTTCAAAATTTTTAGTAAAAATTAAATCGTAAGTAATATTTAATTTAATAAATCATTTTAATAATATCAAAAAACATATTCAAAAAATGTTTTAGAAAACATGCTTTTGGATAAAAAGAGTTTTTCGACGGAGTAGAGTAATAATGACGATTTCTCTTAAAAATATTCTTTTTAATTACTTGTACAGAAACTGAGGAAAAATAATGTAAAACATTATTTTCCAGAAATATCCAAAGGATAATAAAATCAGGCATTTTATTTACATATTTATCTTAAGATTTCATAATTGGAATCTTAAAAGAAAACAATCCGGATAAATGATGTGATTGTATCATAAAACACTAACAACAATGGGATCTTGGAAATTATAATCCCCCTAAAATGGTGAAACTGAAATGGATTTATAAATACAAAATATATTTCAGATAGGCATCACAAAATACATTCATTCATAATATATACATCACATAAAAGAAACACATGTTAAATATGGTATGTGTCTCGGAGATTATAAAAGTGCGACTGAAATCAATTACATGGATTGTAATCATTCAGATCATAATAATAAATAAATAATAACATATAATGAAACATTATATATTTTTAAATTAATGGCATTGATGATATTACATGTGAATATTGAGGTATATACACCACAAAAATGAAACAAGTGGGGAATTTGGTTATATCTCCCAGAAATAAAACAGTGATTGGAAATCCCTTACCTTATGTTTCGGCATTCTTCATAATCATTTTAACCACATTTTTTAAAAAAATAATTTTTTATAAATATTTTACATATACATACATAAATAAAAAATACCACGTAGTATTTACTTATTTCATTTTCTTAACCATTAATTAACAATTTCATGTTAACGTCACGTTTCAGGTAATAATGGCTTTGTTTTATACATATATTTTGATTGTTGTACTCATAAATTAATCATGGTTATATTTTATATAGAATAGTAATCATGAAATAATTATAATATATAAAAATAAATTATAATTTTAAAACCAACCATGAATGAAGGTTTTGTGAAATGAAGTACCCTATGGACACGGAGACAGAAGGTCATACATACTCATGGGTAAAAGTTCAAGTTATCAATGATCATTTTGGAAAGGATAAAAGTAAGATATAATCATTAAAAATGATTATAATATCATAAATAAAATATTATTTATTTCAATATAAAAATAGATACCATCTATGTGGTATGGTGATAAAAAGTGGGTCACATCGGTTCGTGACGGTGACAATGCGCATATATCAGACCAACGTTATCAACATTCAGTGAGTGAAAAGATAAGAAAGTGACATATATATTATAATTTAATAATAATAAATATTTCACTATTATTGAAATTATGTCATTTATATAACATATATTCATTATCATTATCCTTATTATCATCCATATAATGTGCAATGAAAATGAATCACATCACTTCGCGAGGCAACAATCTGTCGTACACATGAGCGACTTTATAATATCCTCTATGTAATGAAATGTAAAAAGTTATATATTATTTAATGAATATATAGGTATAATTATGTGATATATTTTATAAATATACTATATATCCATCATTATACCTAACCATGATATGTGGTAATTGAAAAACAAATGACGTCGGTTTATGAGGCTATAGTCTACCATACACCCGAACTATGATTTCATAACAATTTTTATAGAATTAGATATGTTATTAGGTCATTATAATAACATATATAAATATATATATATATTATAGATACTGAGGTTATTATATTATAATTATTTGATAATAATTTATTGATTTTAAAGATGAAGTCAAATAAAAGTATCATTGAAGAACTTCGCCTCTTCTTTGAGTATCCTCCTTATGTTGAAACGAAAGTAAATACAAGAATATATTTATGACCGAAATAAGTAATATAGTATGAAATTAGAGAATTATTCAATTAATTTTTTAAGGGATGTTTAAAAAAAATTGGTTGATGGTCTGTATAATGGAGGAGAGGGGTGGCCTTTTTATAAGTGAGGCGAGTGGCACAATTGTTAATTTAGAAAAGAAAAAGTTATACCCACATTTATTTCCTGAATAAACAACACAAAATGTATTATTTTCGATCGAAATACATTATAGGGTAAAATAATATAAATGATATTTTTACATGTTTTAGGTTTTTTTAGCCCTTACATGTTATGTTTAACCCCTTGGTAAACCCATTTTTACATAACCGCAGTAAATAATTTTCACTCTTTCACTATTTATTTTGGTAAAAGATTAATTTGAACATATTATATAATATAAATAACTGTCATTAATAAAATATAATACATTTTTATAAATTAAATTCTCTTATGTGGACAATATTCACTTAAGATTAACACTACAAACGATGCGAGAAAGTGGGTTTTCAAAGAGAAAATGTAGACATATTTAAAATGTTTTTATATAAAATTTCAATATTAAAAATATTTTAATGAAATAAATTAGATTAATATATATATAATTGAACTTATTTTCTTCATAACCTATTTCGATTATAAATTATATTTATAGATATTTTTAAAAGGAAGTTTTCAAATAAAATTTAGCATTTTCAATATTCATAAAAAATAAATCTTTTTATAAATTATTAAAAAGATCATAATAATATAATTCTTATATTATTATTTAAATAATTATTTTAATTTTTTCAAATGAACATGGTAATATAAAAAATAATAATGTAATTTTTCAAAAACGGCGACAAAACATATTTTTTAGAAAAATACAGTTTTATGTATATAATTGGATTTATTATTATCACTTTTATTAAAAAACTCATTAGATGAATGTTAATAATTTTATTGAATATAAAATATATAAATAAAATTAAAATCATTTACAAAAGGTATTCTGATTAATTTTTTGATGTAAAACGTGTTTGTTTGCTTAAAAATAGTTTCTTTATGAAGAAGAATTCCTTTATTTTCAAATAATATTGAATTTTGATTTTAATAAATTGGGAACCAAATAATTCATTCATTATACATGTGTATAACTTATATTTTAATCATTTATTTAATCATATTCATACACACCATTCTAATAGCCGTGTGACTACTATTAGTATAAATAATGATAATTTGATAACAAGTAACATTTTGTTTAATCACAATGTTGTTTGTAATGAAATTTAAACTCAGTGTTAAATGTTACTCAAAATAAAATTATTGTTTCATGTAATAAATAATATAGAAAATATTAAATTTATTTCAAAAAAAATTCACAAAATCATAGGGTATTACAATGATTAACATATTGCTTGGATTAAATACCGTACATGATCCACTAATAAAAATGATCTATGAGATTAATACTAGTAAAAAGATATCCTAGAATTGATGAAAACTATTATTGATGAGATTATAAATATGTATTGTCTGATTGGTCACTATTGTATTTCTATATGGAAATATGATATGTATTTTTATAATTGATGTGGTGAATTGAATATGATATGTATTTTTATAATTGATGTGGTGAATTCCATCAAATACACATTCATATAAAATGTGAAAATGATTGAAAATATTGTGATGATATTTTTAATTATATAGTGCACTGTTTACATTATATGTGAAATGGATATTTCTAAAATTGTTTCTATGATATGGTTAGTGTATAAATCTATTACAAATCCATTTATTTGTTATTGTATTTCATTGATCTAATGGTATAGTCTTTTTCACTGGGTAATATAATTACATTATAATATATTATATGGATTACTTATTTTGATTGATGGATTAAATCATATATTTTATTTAAATGATTAATTTTTGTAATCATATAAATGCAAATATGATATAGATCAGATAATGATTGATATTCATGGTGATGGAATACAAAATTTTTTTCTTTACGGTCAGACACCCTCTCAACTAATATTAGGATGATGATATTCACCCTTATCACACATTTATCTATATAAATAATGTTTATGTTCCAAAAATATATCAATTTACAATCAAACAATATTTATATATTAAGGGTTATTGATGATATACATTATTATGAATTATTATTATTCATTTTAATTCTTATAGTCTTTCTCCACCATACATATGTGATCGAGATACAAGATAATTCACAATGTAACTTTTCCCTTTAACCAAGAATAAATGGTTTTAATCATACTATAGAATCACTTATATCTCTGGTATGATATCAATAGAGATGTTTATTTTGAAAAAAATAATATTACGAGATCAGTGGTGATTTGTATAGCAGTGAAATATAATGATGATTCATTTAAGATAGATTATTGTGTAGAGAAATTCATAATGGGATATGAAAAATATTATTATTTTTGAGATATTATGTATATTTTTTGTTTTATATTTATATGTGGTGTGGATGAGTTCCAATTTCCAGGATATGGTTGGAATAGATAGTTGGACTGTGATTAATTTGATTACCTCACTATTTATAGGGGTATTTGTTAGAACTATTAGTACCTGATAGATCTATGACACGAAATTGTTCATTGATTACATTTATTATACCATTTTAAATAATTTTGTTGATTTATTGTACCTAAATATATAAATTATGGTAATTTATAGTGTAATGAAATGTTCTTGGGGTAAATTTATATGGAATGGAAATGCATATCCTTATTATTGAGGAACGTTTATTTTTATGTTTTTATTTTTTACACATTTGCTTATTAATGATGGATATATATTGTAACACCCTAAGATTTTAATTTTTTTTATGTCTCACGTTATATGTAACACAAAAGGAATCATTCACTACACACAACACTGGCTTGCTTGCGTTACACACAATCGCGACCTTCCTCGATAGCGTGTGTAGTACGCAATACCGGGTTTCACTAAACAACGATATATTGTTATAATATGATTATGGACTAGCCATTATGAATAATATTAACTAAATTTCTAATTTTATGACATTATTACTCATCTTATTCACATTCTAGAACATGGTATGTGAACAAAATTAATTTTTCGGGAAAAATAAGTATTTTTCAAAAAATGTAGTTTTTTCACCTTTTGATGGCGCACCTACATTAAATCTAGTTTTTGACAATTTTATTAGTTCAATTTGACAAAATAAAATTTTATTTGGAATCAGGATATTAAAATTTACTTTGGATACATTTTTCATATTATTCTGATAACTTTCATATTTTAATGAATAGTAAAAACACACTTTATTTTAATTAAAAAACATTTTTCATCACAAAACTTTATATGGTTAAATTATAATATTGAATGGATTTAAAGTATAAATAGAATATTATTATAACATTTAATATAATTTATTTCATTACCATTAATTTTACATTGAATTCTTCGGTAAAAACATTTCAATCTTTGGCAATGTTTTAACTTTTAAAACCCATTTTTTAATAAAGGGATTAATTTTAAATTAATTAATGCAACTTCAGTGTTTTTAATTTTTGAAAATTGATTCCATAATTGAATTTATTGGGTCCAAATTATTTTAATAGGTTACTCTTATTTTTTTGATATTATTAATAGTAACTGTGGTAATTTTTATTTACTGTAGTTAAAGGTAAATCGGGTAATTGTGGGTAAAAAGAAGATTATAAAATTACCCTAACACCTGAAAAGATTTTAATGGCTGACTAAAAGTCGACCCATTTCACCTAAGGGTCGGATTAGATTCATTTTATGGACTTTTGACCATGAAAATAATTAAATTATTATTAAAACCAAAGAAAGTGACAACATGTCACTCTCTTAAATCTTATAAGTATAATAATTTGAATTTAGTGATAAACATCATGAAACTTCTAACATGAATAGTATCTAGAAAAATAATATAATTATCTTCATCATTTGAATTTAATTAGAATTTTTAGGGATTAAATAATTATCATTAAAGGTGACACAATTGTGATGTTGAAATTATTTTATGGATTGAAATATCAAAAAAATGGTTCTAAAAATATTAAAATAAATATTATATGAACTATTTAATGCGATCCATGAATTTTCTAGATAAATATATCATTTTATTAATCTACTAAATATTTTATTTCAACATATTTTCTTTGTGGATTTTATTTAAATTAAAATAAATGAATACTGTCAAAATTGACACTATTATTATTTTATAAAAATAACATAATATAAAATTGTTTAAAAATCAAAATAATATTTAAAAATTATAAATTAAATATTATATAGTCTAAAATGTCATAAATTATCCAATTATGGACAATTCACAGAACGTAAGTAATTATTTATATCAATTTAAAATTTAGAATCTTATTACCACAAATAAAATTAAATATATTAAATAAGGATAAATCTGGTTGATAAGGTTTAAAATAAATTTTCAACATGTCAAAATTTTATTGTTTAATGAGATTAAAATCATATATCATCTATTCTTCGAATATTAGTCATTTTTGGAGGTTTTTGTAAGTGGGGTTTGATTTATTATAAATTAATATTTTTGAGGTTTCTAAAGGTGCCCCTCTCCTCCATTAAAAAAAGGGAACCTCCTCCCTCTCCTCTTTACACAAAATTGAGCCTTCACGGTCGGCCAAAACCTACCCATTCCCCTTCTAAAATTACCTATAAACATACTAGAGGTCCTGGTCTTCTTCAAATAACAATTTTAGTGCCCTAAGAGGCGGTTTAAAAGAGGCGTGTCGAAGAAGAGGTAATATCTGTTACAGATTCTTTCAAATTTATTTCTTCATCTACATACTCTTCATTATTTGTTTCATTATGAAGTAATAACACCAGTATCACTCATATACTTATATGTTATTATAAATACGAAACAAACCTATTTCACCTTCTATCCATCCTACGAAAAACAAAATCGCTGCGCGTGCGTACGTACGGAATACCGTCTCCACGCCGTGGTGTAAACTGTTTTCCACCACCACCTTAATTGGAAGGGTATAATGGTGTAAAGAATAACTATATATGATTATTTTAAAGTGATATTGATTCTGAAAGAGTATACATACACTTAAATACAATTCCACAATCATTGGAACGATATCATCACTCGTGCGTACGTACGGCCTACGGTCTCCACGATGTGATGCGACTCGTTCTACATAATCTTCATTTAAGAATTACTATATTAATGAATTTAATGAATAAATATGATATATATTACACTAATACCATTCTGTAAATGAGTTATCTATAACCTAAAAATAATAATAAGAATTTATTCGACAAAAGATGCATAAGAACATAAAGAAATGAACACCCGAATAACAAGAAGTAGTGGAATATTACTAATAAGAAGATAAATATATGACCATATATGAGATTATAAAAATGAATATGATTCTTTAATTGGTCAATGAAAATATTTAAATCATTATACATGAGGTTCAGATACGTACGAAGCAAATCAGACCTATGGTAAGGGAAAATATCACAATCTCATTTTTATCCGAGTTTTTTTATACTTCAAAATTTACTATGGAATATTTATCATCCCCATCCATGTTTATTCAATATGTAATATTATTTCTATCCTTGTACAATTTTTTAAATCCAATTTTACCCATTGTTGAGTTTTTAGTAAATGATATGAAAGGAATCTTTTGTCGTTTTTAGTACGAGGTACTTTTTAACTTTTCTGTCTAATGTACGAGAAGAATGTTTTTTTAAATTATACGGCATGAATGGGTTTTTATGATTTCATAGAACATTATATCCATGAAGCTTCCTTTACAAGTTTTCATGTTTCTTTGTAATCAACTTTTTTTAGTTTACAATCATATGACATGTTAATAAAGGAAAAATGTTTTTGAAGTAGAAATGATATTTTCCTCAAGAATGGAGTTCAAGTTTTATATCAAAATTATTTTCCAACTATGATATTATAGGGTTATGTTTATATCCCGATTATTACATTGATTTGATTATGTTATGATGGAATTATTTTTAGTATGTCCTTTTATGGATTATGTTATGATGGCATGATTTTTTAGAAATCCATTTTTATTTCATGGGTTATGCTATGATTTATGATTTTTCGGCACACATAATAATGGTTTCATTATGAGATGGGTGTGACCTATATCTCCCACCAATGAATTGGGTAATGATTTATATCTCATGAGATAGACATGGCTGGAATGGTTGGTTAATCTGGTTCAGTGATACAGGACTGGAATGAGGAGTGAACTCGGTTTTGAAATCGTCTTTGTCGGCAAGGATAATCTTGGAACTGAGTCTGGAATACCAAGAAATGATTCTCTATGATTAAGTGTGTATGCCAAAAAGTTTCATGTTTCTGTTATGATTATTGGGATTACATTTCACTACCATGATTTACCCCATGTTATGATATTATGATCTATTTTGCAGGTTAATATTTTCAAAATGATATGTTCTTATGAATATGATATGATTGATATTTCTTTTTTTTACCATTACTGAGAATTTTATCTCACCCTTTTGTATGTTTTCTTTTACCCAGGTCAGGAAGAAAGTTATTAAGTAAGATATGCCAAAAGTAACTCTAGATAATATAAAATATAAGGGAGACAATGTAGATGATTTATGAACCAGTTTTTTATGTTTCCCAGTTTCTAAAGACACTATACCTATACAGTAATTTCATGGTTTTGTTATATGTTTTAATAAGTGTGATTCAATTTTAAGGTAATAACCATGTATGTAAAGTATGGGGTATTATATTTGGTATTAGAGGAAAGGTATAGTCATCTATTGGAATCTAGAATGTGAAAGCCTTAGTAAGAACCCTAAGTATATGTCTAAGCATATAACACAATCATAGTGTTTTAGAAATGGCCATGAGTAACCTATGACAAGACCTAAAGTGTGAAATTTTATTACTGATTATTTTTTTTCTTGTTATAATTAGTGTTTCTCACACTATTCCTCTTGGTTTTAGTCAATGGTTAGAACCCAAAGGAACTGTGTTAATGTGGAATGTGATGGGAAATGAAATGATTTCCCCCCTGAGAAACCAAACGTTATGGGAGCTGGAATGCAAAATCTTGTATCCATGCTCAAACAACTTTCTCAAGCTATAAATCATGCAAGACTTCCAAAAGAGCAAAGGAAGGAGCATAATTCTATTGAATACTTCATGAGGTAGCGTCCACCCTCATTCAGCGGGTCTACTGATCCAATATTTGCTGAACAATGGATAAGTACCACTGAAAAGATATTTTATGTTCATCAATGTTCTGAACTTGATAAAGTCATCTTATCAGTATATCATTTGGAAAGTGAAGTTGATCAATGGTGGAATCTTATCCATAATACGAGGCAAAGAGACAAAATTGAGTCCAAGGAATAGGATGAGTTCAAGAACATATTTTTCAATAAGTAATTCCCTCGTATTCTTCGAACAAAGATGGAGAAGGAGTTTCTTGAACTAAAGCAAAAGGATGATGAATCTGTTGGCACCTACAAAGAAAATTTTACAAGACATGAAAGGTATGGTTATGGGATTATTATCCAACCTGAGAGTAAGATCGATCGATTCATTAGTGGCTTAAAACCAAGTCTCTGAAGGGTGTTATTTATAAGGGACTTCAATAGCTAAAAGGAAATTGTTCTATGTGCTCTTAAGGATGAGATGGAGATTGGAATAACCCATCAATCATATGGGTTTTATAAGAAGAGTAAAATGGAATTCAATGGAAAATATAAAGACCACACTAAAAATAAGATGAGTTTTCTCTTATGCTCAATGTGTGGAAAGAAACATGGAGGGAATTGTCTTAAAGGGACAAGTAAATGTATTAAGTGTGGAAAAGAAGGTCATCGGGCAGTTGAATGTCGAAATAATGGGAATAAGATGTCTAATGATGTGAGCCAAGAAAGGGATACACAGAATGCACCTCCTACACTTAAATGTGTCAAGTGAAATGAAATGGGGCATTATTCCAATCAATGCCCTAATCCAAGGGTTGTTGATGATGATCGATGTCAACAAAATCTTAAGGCCAAAGACAAAGGAAAGTCACATATATTTTCTATCGGCGATGTGGAGTATGATAACAATGTGGTGAAAGGTACACTTACCATCGACTCTAAAGTAGAAAATGTTTTATTTGATTCTGGATCAACCCATAATTTTATTTCTGAAGAATTTTCTAAGGGTATCGCCATATTACCTCAACAGTTAGATATTGAGTTAGCTGTAACAACCCCTAATAGAACAACAGTCGCATCAGAAGTTTACAATTCTTCTCCGATTGAAGTTTGTGGGAATTTTCTTCCTAAAAATCATGTGATCCTTCCAATAGTGGAATTTGATGTGATTCATGGCATGGATTGGCTTTCTTTATACGGAGATCATACCAATTAACAAAGAAGGGAAGTCACATTTCATATTCCAAATCAATCTATGATTGTCCATCGATGCAAGGACGAACAAAACCTTCTAGTGGAAATTTCTTCCATCTTATGGGTCTTGATTCTACTAAATTATTCTTATTTATATCAAATGGTTGCAGAGAAACTCACGATTAAAAGTATACCCATTTTACGGGAGTTTGATGATGTCTTTCTGGAGTAACTTCCAGGTCTTCCACAAAATCGTGAAGTTGATTTTTCAATAGAACTCATACAGGGTGCTTTACCCATTTCAAATACACCATATATAATGGCCCCAATTGAGTTTCTAGAATTGAAGATACAACTCCAAGAGAATCTTGATAAGGGATTCATACGACCTAGGGCATTACCTTGGGGAGAACCTTTCTGTTTGTTAAGAAGAAAGTTGAATCAATGAGACTCTGCATTGATTATCAAGAACATCACAAGATCAATATCAATAACAAATATCCTCTCCCATGAATTTATGACTTATTTGACCAACTACGTGGAGCTCAATACTTTTCCAAGATTGATCTTCGTTCAGGGTATCATAAATTAAGGGTCATAAGGGAGGATATACCAAAGATAGCTTTCCGTACAAGTTATGGACACTATGAATCTATAGTGATGCCATTTGGTCTTACTAATTCCCATGCTATCTTTATGGATTTAATGAATAGAGTATTTAGAGACTATCTTGATCAGTTTCTGGTAGTCTTTATAGACGATATTATTGTCTATTCAAAGATAAAGGAATAACATGAAGATCACTTCAGAATTGTATTGATGACCTTGAGAAAGGAGAAGCTTTATGCCAAATTTACCAAGTGTTAATTTTGGCTTGAAAAACTTTCATTTTTGGGTCACATAATCTCAAAAGAGGGGATATCTTTGGATCTTGCAAAAACATAGGTTATTGAAAGATGGTCGATACCAACAACAGTAACTGAGATCCGATTTTTTCTTGGTTTAGCTGGGTACTATATATGTTTTTTGAATGATTTTTCAAGATTATCTAATCCACTCACCA
Organism: Viscum album; assembly: GCA_963277665.1. Classification (NCBI taxonomy): domain Eukaryota; kingdom Viridiplantae; phylum Streptophyta; class Magnoliopsida; order Santalales; family Viscaceae; genus Viscum; species Viscum album. Next base: position 1,074,675,429 of record OY728164.1, read on the forward strand.
GGTTGACTCGAAAATGAATTATGTTTGTTTGTACAGAGGAGTGTGAAGATAATTTCAAGGAGTTAAAAAGAAGGTTATCCAATCCACATGTGCTCACACTTCCTTGTATTGGAGAAAGGTTTGTGATCTATAGTGATGCATCCAAGACAGGACTGGGGATTGTTCTCTTGCAAAATGATATGGTGACAGATTATTCCTCATGATAGTTGAAAATACATGAGCCAAATTACCCAACTCATGATTTGGAGTTAGTTGTGTTAATATTTTCATTAATGATTTGGAGGCATTATCTTTATGGTGAAAGGTGTGACATTTATACTGATCATAAAAGTTTAGAGTATATTTTCACACAAAAGGAGTTGAATATGCACTAAAGAAGATGGTTGGAACTGATTAAGGATTACGACTGCTCAATTCATTACCACCCTGGGAAAGAAAACAAGGTAGAAGACACATTAAGTCAATGAGACCATGCTAGCTTATCCATGATGACGATCACAAAAGATCCAATATTTATGGATTTACAAAGGATGGATCATATAATTATAATGGAAGGGGAGAAATCTTATCTTTCTCAAATGAATGTTCAACCATCTATACATGTGAAGATTAAAGAGGCAGAGAAAGAAGATGTAGAGTTACAAAATAAGGTGAGGAATGTTCCTGAATTCCACATTGATTGTGATGAAATAATAAGATTCAGGAATCGAGTTTGTGTTCCTCCCATCCCAGAATTAATGAATGAAATATTTGATGAAGCACATAGTTCTTCATAATCTATTAAACCTGGAAGCACGAAGATGTATAACGATCTGAAAGAGTACTTCTGGTGGGATGGCATGAAAAGTGATGTTGCTGAATATTTCTCTCGATGCTTGGTTTGTCAGCAAGTTAAAGCTGAGAGACAGAAGTCTAAGGGGGTGTTACAACCACTACCCATACCAGAATAGAAATACGAAAACATCACCATGGACTTTGTCACTAGACTTCCTAAAACATCCAAAGGCAATAATGCTATCTAGGTTATAGTTGATCTTCTTACGAAGTCAGCACACATCATTGCAATTAGAGAGGATTTGTCTCTAGATCATCTTGATAGGAAATATGTAAAGGAAGTGGTAAGATTTCATGGAGTACCACTTTCCATTATATCTGATTGGGATTTGTGGTTTACCTTGATGTTCTGGCAAAGTCTCTAGTATACTTTAGATACAGAGTTGGGATTCAGCACTGCCTATCATCCTCAGACAGAAGGTCAGTCTGAGAGAACAATTCAAACTCTAGAAGATATGTTAAGAGATTTCTCTATGAATTTCAATGGTGGTTGGGATCAACACCTACCTTTGGTGTAATTTTCTTATAATAATAGCTTTCACTCCAGTATTCAGATGGCTCCTTATGAAGCTCTCTATGGAAAGAAATGCCGGACTCCAACTTACTGGGATGAAGTTGGGGAATGAAATCTATTTGGACCTGATCTTGTTGATGAGATGGTAGAAAAGGTTAGATCTATTCAACAACACATAAGAGCAGCTCAGAGTCGACAAAAACGTTTTCCTGACAACCGAAGAAAAGACCTAGAGTTTGAAGTGGGTGATAAAGTGTTCATACGAATATCTCCCTGGAAGAGAGTAATGAGATTTGGAAAGAAGTGCAAGCTGTGCCCTAGGTATATTGGTCTTTTCGAAATACTGGATCATGTTGGGAAGGTAGCATACTAATTGTCTCTTCCACCGAATCTCTCTCATGTTCATGATGTGTTCCATGTATCTCTCTTGAGAAAGTACATTCCTGGTCCTTCACATGTACTAAGCACAGAAGTTGTACCGCTGGATGAAGATCTTTCTTATGAAGAACAGCCGATAGAGATTCTGGATCGTAGCAAAAAAGTTATACAAAACAATACCACTCGCTGGGTTAATGTTTTATGGAGGAACCACCAATTAAAATAAGCTACATGGGAACTTGATGATATGGCGATGGAGAGGTATCCTCATCTGTTTGTTGTGAAATGACGAATTTCTAGGGCGAAATTCACTTTAAGGTGGTTAGAATATAACACCCTGAGATTCTATTAGAAATATTTTATTTATGTCTTATGTTATACGCAACACCAATGGAATCATTCACTACACATAACATTGTCTTGGCTTACGTTACACGCAATCTCGACCTTCCTCGATAGCGTGTGTAGTACGCAGTAGCAGGTTTCACTAAACAACGATATATTGTTATAATATTATTCGGTTCTAGACGTTATGAATAGTATTAACTACATTTAGAATTTCATAACATTATTATTCATCTTACACATTTTCTAATACATGGTATGAGAAAAAAATAAATTTTTCGGGTATAATATGTACTTTTAAAAAAATATAGTTTTGCGGACTTTTGATGATGCACCCACATTAAATCTAGTTTTTGACAGGTTTATGTGTTAAATTTGAAAAAATAAAATTCTTCTTTGGAATCAGTATATAAAAATTTAGTTTTGATAAATTTTCATATTGTTCTGATAACTTTCACATTTTAATGAATAGTAAAAACACGCTATATTTTAATTAAAAACAACTTTTTCATCGCAATAAATTATATGGTTAAATTATAATATTGAATGGTTTTAAAGTATAAATAAAAAAATTTACCATTTAATATAATGTATGTCATTACCATTAATTTTAAAATGAATTCTTAGGTAAACACATTTCAATCTTTGGCAATGTTTTAACTTTTAAAACTCATTTTCTTAATAACGGTTTTAATATTCAATCAATTACTGCAATTTATGTGCTTTGAATTTTGAAAAATGGATTCCATATTTGAATTTAGTGGGTCTAAATTATGTTAATTGGTTACTCTTATTTTTTTGATATTATCAATAGTAACTACGGTAATTTTTTTACTGTAGTTAAAGGTAAATTAGGTAATTGAGGGTAAAAATAAGATTATAAAATTACCCTAACACCTGCCCAAATTTTATTTGATGACTAAAAGTCGACCCATATCACCTAAGTGTCAGATTAGATTCATTTTATGGACTTTTGACACTGAAAATAATTTAATTATTATTAAAACCAAAGAAAGTGACAACATGTAACTCTCTTAAATCTTATAAGTATAATATTTATAATTTAGTGATAAACTTCATGAAACTTCAAACATGAATAGTCTCCAGAAAGCTGATAAAATTATCTACGTCATGTGAATTTATTTATAATTTTTAAGGTTTAAATAATTATCATTAATGGTGACACAATAGTGATGTTGAAATTATTTTATGGATTGAAATATCAAATAAATGGTTTTACAAATATTAAAATAAATATTATATGAACTATTTAATGTGCTCCACGAATTTTTTGGATAAATATAACATGTTATGAATCTATTAAAACTTTTATTTTGAACATATCTTGTGTGTGTATTTTATTTAAATTCACATAAATCAATAGTGTCAAAATTGACACTATTGTTATTTTATAAAAATAACATAATATAAAATTGTTTAAAAATCACAGAAATATTTAAAAATTATAAATTAAATTTTATATGGCCTCAAATGTAATAAATTATCCAATTATAGAAAATTCACAACACATAAGTAATCATTTATATCAATTTAAAATTTAGAATATTATTACCACAAATAAAATTAAATAGATTAAATAAGGATAAATCAAGTTGATAAGGTTTAAAATAAATTTATAACATGTCTAAATTTTATTGTTTGGTGATATTTCAAAACTATATCATCTATTAATCGAATATGTGTCTTTTTTTGAGGTTTTTGTATGTTGGGATTGATTTATTATAAATTAATATTATTGAGGTCTCCAAAGGTGCCCCTCTCCTCCCTTATAAATGGGCACCTCCTCCCTCTCCTTTTTACACAACATTGAGCCTTCATGCTCGGACAAACCCTGCCCATTTCCCTTATCAAATTGTTTAATTCTCACATTCTTTAATTGACACATGGAACACATTGTGAACCTTGGAGAGACATGGTGGCATTTCCAAATGGTAAGCTACGACTCCAATTCTGCCTAGAATTTCGAAATGTTCGATGTACCTGGGACTTAATTTTCCCTTTATACCGAATGTTATAATACCCTTCCATGAAGACACCTTTAAGAAAACGTGATCACCTTCTTAAAACTCCAAATCCTTTCTTCGGTTATCTACATATTTCTTTTTCCTACTTTGATCTATTTTGATATGGTTCTGGATAATCTTCACCTTCTCCATTGTTTCTTATACAAGTTCTAGGCCAACGAGATTTCATTCACCAATATCATCACAACAAGTTGGTGTACGAGATCTCCTCCCATATAATGCTTCAAAGGGTTCCATCTGAATACTTTAATGGAAGCTATTGTTGTAGGAAAATTCTACGAGAGGTAAATAATGATCCCACATGCCTTGAAAATCAAGTGAACAAGACCTCAACATGTCTTCCAATGTTTGAATAGTCCATTCTAATTTCCCATCAGTATGTGGGAGGTAGGCAGTGCTCAAACGAAGATCAGTATCTAGGGCCTTCTGAATACTTTTCCATAATCTTGATGTAAAACATGGATCACGATCAGAAACAATCGATAGGGTTACTCCATGAAGTGTCACAACATCGTTAATATATAGTCTTTCTAGACGTTCAAGTGGAAGATCTTCTCTTATAGCAAGAAAATGTACTGAATTGGTAAGACGATCAATAATGACCCATATTGCATCGTTCCTTCTAGGAGTCTTCGGTAGTCCCATGAAAAAAATCCATCATGATATTATTCCATTTCCACTCAGCTATGGGAAGAGGCTACAATACACCTCCAGGTTGTTGCCTTCCATCTTTCACTTGTTGACAAACCATACATCTTGACACAAAATCAGCAATCTCCCTCTTCATGTTGTCCCACAAAAAATGTTCCTTCAAATCTCTATATATATTAGTGATACCAGGGTGTATAGAGAAATTGGAACTATGAGCATCATCCGACAATTCCCTTTTTAGATCAGGTATATCAGGAAGCACCCCGTAATACTACATGAAAAATGGGGGTTCAAAACCCATTGGTCGCAGGTACTGTAGCGGGTACTGTAGTAGCGGTGGTACTGTTGATCGGTGAGTACTGTAGTGGCGACAAGGCACTGTATCGGCGGCGGTACTGTGCGGTACTATAGCAGCCGGGGTACTATTCACAGAATAATAATTTTACCATAAATTTGGGCCTATAGGCTAAGTAATGGGCTACAAGCCCCCTAGGCCTTCGGGCTATGTAATGGGTCTCCCTCTACCTAGTTAAAAGTGGTCTTTGATTTAATTTATTAATAAAAATGAGGCTTTGGCCCCAACCTTTAAAAAAACAAGAAGTCACTCAATCTCCCATCATTCACAGCTTTAATCTTCTTTTGAAACTCCTCATCATAATCATGAGAAATTTTTATCCTTTCTAGTAATGATGGTTTGGAAACCATTTGAAATAGAATTGATGTTTCACCTTCAATGGTTATTCCCATATCCATATTTACTATATCCATGAAAATATGATCCCTTTCAACTCTCATCTTGTTCAAAACTCCATAATCCTTTCTACTCAAGGCATATGCCACCTTATTTTCCTTCCCTAGGTGGTAGTGTATCGTGCAATCATAATCCTTGAGTAGTTCAAGCCATCTCCTTTTCTTCATGTTGAGTTCTTTTCTTGAGAAAATATACTTCAAACTCTTGTGATCATTATAAATCTCACATTTTTCACCATAGAGATAATGTCTCAATAACTTCAAAGTAAATATTACAACAGCTAACTCAAGATCATTAGTAGGATATTTTTTCTCATTAATTTTTAGTTGTCTTAATGAATTAGAAATAACCCTATCTTTTTCATAAGGACAAAACCAAGTCCTTTCTTTGAAGCATCACTATAAATAAAAAACTCGTCATTCCCTAATGGTAGAGTCAATATAGGAGCATTGAATAATCTTCTCTTCGGTTCTTCAAAACATTCTTCACAATATTTTTTCCAAACAAATTTAACCCCTTTACGATTGAGCTTCGTTAGCGAGTTAGCCAGTCGGGAAAAATTATGTACGGAATGCCGATAATGACCTGCTAAGACAATAAAATGGGGTACCTCAGTTATGTTTGTTGGCGTGGGCCAATCTTGGATTGACTCTATCTTTGCAGGATTGACTGGGATTCCATCCTTAGAGACAATATGGATAGGGAAAGAAATCTCCTGACGCCATAATTCACACTTGTTAAACTTCCCATATAATTCATGTCTTCTAAGAGTCTTCAGGATAATGCTAAAGTGATTTTCATGATCTTCGTAGCTTTTGTAGTATACCAAGATATCATCAATAAGTACCACTAAAAAATCATCGATATATTCCTTGAAAACTATGTTCATTATATCCATGAAGATAGAGGGTGCATTAGTCAATCCATAAGGAATTACTTTAAACTCGTAATGCTCGTACCTAGTTCGAAATGCGGTTTTCAGAATATCTTCCTTCATTACACTCAACTGAAGATATACAGATCAAAGGAAAATCTTTGAAAAGTAATGATCTCCATGCAGTTGGTGAAATAAATCATCAATGTGAGGTTGGGGATACATGTTCATTAACTTTATAGAACAGATCTCCCTATAGTCGATACATAACCACATAGATCCATCTTTCTTCTTAACAAAAAGGACATGGGCTCCCCATGGAGAAACACTAGGGCGAATAAATCCCTTATTGATCAACTCCTCTTGATGTTTCTTTAGTTCCACTAATTCCACAGTGGACATTATATAAGGGGTCATCGATATGGGCCTTGAACCAGAAACTAAATCAATGGAAAACTGAATTTATCATTTTAGAGGATGTCCAGGTAAATCTTCTGGAAACACATCAACATATTCTCTCACAATAGGTACATCCTCTATTTGAACATTCCTTTACTCACCCATAGTTATTTCATTCACTTCCTCCCCAATAATTGAATTTATATGAGCTACTGGGAGTGGATCTTGATAAGAATCAGCTGGTGACGATTTTGCTCTAAAGATAAGGTGTTATTTATCATTATCATCAAAAATCTTAACCTCCTCCTTCTTAAAATAAATTTTTGCATCATGGTCTGAAATCCAATCCATACCGAGGATTATATCAAATTAAATCTTGGGTATGACGATGCGATCAGCAGATAAAGAACATTTGTATGCCCTAATGAGAACTGATTGAAATAACATTGTAGCAATGATAATTCCCTTAGGAGTTTTAACTGACAACTTCCTTGTTAAATCAAATTGGAAATATCTAATTTTCTTAGAAAACTGGGAATATATAAAATAATGTAATGATCCAGAATCAAATAAAGCATTGGTTAAACTTGAAGAGACAATTAAAGTACCTTCCAACATGTCATTAGGAACTTCAACCTCTACAGTTGTGATTTAATAAGATTGTCCTCGATCCCTTGGCCTTCTCTGTTGCATATTTCCTTGATGTTTTGGACAATCATTAGCCTAGTGTCCCATCTCCCGAAAACTATAGCATTGAAAATAATTGGCTTCCTTCTTCCCTTTTCATTCACCAGCAATATGGCCTTTCTAACCACATTTGTAGCATACACCTTTTCCTTTTAAGCATGCACCTTGGTGTTTATTTCCACAATTGTCACATGGTGGAAACTCAACACTTACCTTCTTCCCCATTTCCTTATTTCCTTTACCAGGGTTTTCAGTAGCCCTCTACTTTTATTTCATTCCCTTTAAGTCATAAGACATAGAGAATTATTTTTTTGTCTTGATGGCACATGAAACTATATCCTAATATGATGAAAAACTTTGGGAGACCAGTGCCTGCCAGAGGAATGGCTTTAGTCCATCAATGAATCAATCAATTTTTCTCTTTGTATTTCTTATGTAGTCTACAACATGTATTGCTAATCTTGTAAAGTTAGATTTTTGCCTTGCAACACTATCATCTTCCTTCTTCCTCATATAAAATAATTGTCTCTACATATCTGCACACTGTCATGAGGGAAATATTTTTCTAAGAAGATTTCCTTAAAATCACTCAATTCCATCTCTTCTACCTCTTCCTCCTCCTTTGTGTTCTGTATTAATGACCACCATTGATCCACATCGCTTGATAGATGATATACTTCCATGAAAACCTTCTCTCTATCATTACATATGCAAGAAAGAAATATCTTCTCAAGGGAACATATCCACTACTCTTCTACAAATGCGTTTGTAGTCCCATTGAATGATGGAGGTTGTGTCGCATAAAGCGATCCAGCACGGCTCTTCCTCATGGTGGATCTGGATGATCCATATGGGTGAAGTTATTATTCATAACCTGAGTAAGTTGTCCCAGAATAGTTATGAGTTACTAAGCACCAGTCACAGCACCAGAGCCAACATCATTATCTTGCGTCGAAGGAAAATCCCTACAGGGGACACATGCATTCGTGCGAATTCCATTCCATCCACTAGGCACCATATCTAGATAATGGAATACACTACATTAGGTTATGAGTCATAATGTATAATCTTAAATTAAAAATACTCAGAAAAATTGAGATCCTACGCATGGGTAATCCCATATTCACAAAAATGATTTCTTTTAGGAATATTTACATTAAACTCCTTCATAATGGATTTTAATGAAAATGTGAATTATCCTAAGAATATCCTCTACGAGATTCATAAACAAGAGTCCGGCAAGGCCCGTTGTCGTGCACTAGTTCATGTTCAAGACTATCTCAAAGTGGTGTTTTCGGGTTTTACCCCTAAATACATCTGTTCTAGAGCCTCCTCTGCCTTATTGTATCCATAAAATGATGTATTTATTGAAATATCCACATAATATATTCCTTACAAAAATACCAGGACATTATTTTATGTTTATCCTCAATTACTAACATAGGGATACTTCCCTAATTCTATGTTTTCTAAATCTAGTTTCCAAGTATTCTACTAAACTTCCTCTGATACCAACTATAAGGACCCGACCCTAGTTTCCCAACGCTGGTGCCTTATTTTATTATGTTGGAATACACACAAGGAATAAAAAACCCAAAAGACCAAGTATTTTAGTATTATTGGAAACAAGTTACATACATAAGTTTATCATTACAACATGAAGGGAATCAAAACACTATTTTATTCCACTATAAAGATCATGTTTCCTAGATTATGTTTGCACTTCATTAATAAATTGCTTCTTTATGTCCTGAGAAAATGAAACATAAGAAAGGGGTGAGCTCAAATGCTTAGTAAAAATAAGTAATACAGTGGAAGATAATATAAACATTATACCTGGTGAATAATTGAAAACACATTCCTTTAATATTAAACCTGAAACACATTATGGCAGGAATATGAGCTGATAAAATAATGCCATAATAAGACATCATCATGGGTATTCAACTAGTCGAATAAACATAAGAACATTAAATTACTAGCTTCATAATGAGGGAAGTTCATATTCTGAACATCATAACCATACCATCCAAGCCTCGTGCTAGGACCATAAAATAATCATTTTGTCAAGGCCTCATGCCAAGACCATTGTTTTTCTCATGAGACCTACCGATGCATCGAGGGGGTATAGCGAGCCCCAACCATCACATAATAATCCCAATAAGTTCCTCATATGAGCGGGGATCAACATAAATAACATATACATTCATATTCTAACTAACATATGAAATGTATCTAACTTTCACCAATTATTTATCATAAACACTAACCATTCGGAATAATATGATGAATGGTTTTAGGACAGATCACCCACAATAAAGTTGTTAATAAAACATTAAATAAGATATGTTATATGACTACATAAATTATTAAACTCATTAACACCATGGAATCAATAAGAGTATTGATCGAAAATACTCTTATAAAATCATTAAGCAATTTTGAGATAAATACTCTTTTATTTTGAAAAGAAGAGTTCTTTGGGAATATCATTGTATAAAACCAAAAGTGAAGTAATATAGTATTTTCATAATAAAAAGTGTATATTTAGAAAGATAATGGCTTCCAAAAACAGATTATATAGTGCCCTTGTAAATAGATATGAATTGGAGAAATTCCATTGAATTGGGCTTCTATTTTGTAAACAATTTTGAATGTTCCTTTTAAAACGCATAAATATCCCTCGAATAAGGGAGAATTATGGATTGTTTACATATATATAATACTCACACATAATTTATGAGGAGTAAATAACAATACATATTAATTTCATTGAGGAATTTAGACAATAAAAGTAACCCGAATGAAAATGGAAGTTTGGGTGAAAAACCCTTACCGTAACTACAAATGCGTTCTTATCTCGAACTTAAGATCCTAGAATATGAAATTATAATTATTAATAAATTAATTAGAAACCTATTAGACATGTATTTAATTTATCATAATTCTTTTTAGTTCATTTATAACCATATTTCTAAGTTTTTATATTGAATTTCGTTGCTCTGGGGTGTTTATTTTCTTTATTTTCATAATCGGTTCACTTGTTTTTAATTAATGGAGTTCATGTGGAATGGTTATAAATATCCAGTATTTAGAATTATATATTATTTATGAACATAAATAATTTTTAATTTTAATTTCTATCATTTGGTTATATGGAATGTGAATTAATCATTAGATGAGAACCACTTCGATTATTTGGCGGTATTTGGATTATTATGAACTAGTTTTGTCATATAACTTAATTATATGTACATATTCTGGTTTTTGAATATTAATTATTTTATAATACAAATATTATATTCTATTTAAACCATAAATATGGTTTCATGACCAGTAATAGAGAAGGAATTGAAGAATGAAACTTCGTCGTCCACGAAGGCTATAAATTGGAACCTCGTGGACGTTGATTTCATTTATAAAAATAAAAGGGAGGGAGTAAGAATATTTATAATGGGTATTCCATTAAGATGAAATAAATACAGTATATATATTTTACTATATTTATCATGTTCATTTGGAAAGATTATGTGAGGATATAAAAATAAAATAGATGAACTTGAAAATAAAAGAAAAGATAAGAGATCCCTTATGAAAATTTGGCAGCCTAACGGCGTCACTTAAAATTTCATAAAATAAAATGATGAGAAAGAAAGGGTATCTCATCATATTGAAATCAAAATTATAGTAAGAATAATGAATAAAATAAAACCTCAACATATGAGAATGGAATTTAAAATAGATAACATAAAAGAAGTGTCGACTTAAAGAAGAGAATGAAGGATTCCATTACCTTGTAGAATAACTCCAAGATCATTGAAGGATGGGACCTTGGGGGGCTAAGGGAAACCTTGGGAGGACTACTAGAAAGGTAAAACCACCAGATCATTGAGGATGATTGATTTTAAATGAATTAGAACAAATGGATGAGTGGTTATGTATAGTAAAAGAGAGGTAATATTTTAATAATTTCAAAGGGACACCTCATTAGTAGTTTTTGTAAACCATGGGCTTTCCCATGGTTTTTTCCCATGGATTAAGCCTCTTGGGACACCTCATGTCATAAGATAATATACAAAAGTTGAATATACTTTTATATTTAATTATTATTTCATTATGATGTCATTAAAATACCGAAAACTCACAACTGTATTTTTACTATTCATGAAAAATTCATGAATTTTATAAAAATCCCAAAAATTCACCCCTACAATTTTTCGACGTGTAGAATTAAAAAGTGAAAACCATTTTTCTAAAATAGTTTTCAAAATATAATTAATTTAATGTTTATATAAGTTCATAGTTAATTCAAAAAATAACAATATTGAAGTGCAATTAGTTTTATGTGACATTGAAAAATTAATTAAGATCTCATTATCATATTGCCTTAAGAAAATAAAATAATATTATTATTTGCTATTCATAAAGGTCATATTACTATTAATATTACTATTCATATTACTATTCATAATGGTGTGTTACTATTTGCTAAAAATCAAGTTTGTTCTATCAGACTCCAAATGACTTACTGAACACAACTCTAGATGGCCATTTTTTGAAATTCAAAACAGAGAAGAAGCAAAGTTGTGTTTAATGGTTAGATTATAAAATTGTGTTCTATATTTATTTTCAAAAGCATGGTTTGTTACGTCAATTACTTGTATTTCAGGACATGGTGTAGTGAAATTATAGTTTTTTGTTGGATTTTGGATTTTGGCACATATAAGGATTAGTTTGGGTAGATATGAATTATTTTTAATGAATATGAATAGTTAATATAGTCATAAGATATTAATTTTCAATGTTTTTTTTTCTGACCAATAAATTCATGAGAATGATTATTATTAATGATTATGGATTGATAAACTAGTACTTGAATTGTAGTGGTAAAGAAGGGGAACATGAATCAAATAGATTCAATTCCTATTTTTGAAACACTATGTTACTATAATTGTACAAAATATATGGATATTTTTTGTCATCCTTAATGTTAAAATATCCATCTATATCCACATCATATGTTATTTTATTGAGAGAAATATATTTTTATGGAGTTAATGGATAGTAAATTTTTAGGTTGGGATATTTCATTATAAATCATCGGTTGTGATGCTGGTTTATGAAGGAGGAAAAAGATGGTAATTTTTTTCATAGACCAATATCAAAAATTTGATAATAATCTAGTAAACATAAAAAATAGTCTTTTGGGATCCTTGTGGTGTGTAAAATTTGTGGTATATTTCTTTATGAGTATATTTTAATGCTATGTGTTACATTTATTATAATTATTTTCTCATAATAGATTTTTCGATGCTTAAAATACCATTGAAATTTTCTGAGGGGGGAGAAATAATTTCATTAATTTGTTAGTATTAAACTAAAGTGATACTATTATATTTGTTTTGTGGTTCATGAAACTAAGGGTTAAAAAAATATTAAGAGTATTTTATGAAATTTTTATCAATTTTTAATATAAATTGGTGCATTTAATACAATTATATGAATGGTGTTTCTCTTGATAGTATTTTTATTTTGAATTTTCGTTTTCATGTTCTATTATGGGATCTAGACTAGACTAGTCATAGTCATCAATATGGGGATAAGGAATTATAGATTAGTTGTGGTTATTTGGGTCATGATAAAATGATAACTAATTTATAAAAATTTTGAATGATATAGGGTACATATTTAGGACTTACTTGACCATATATTATTTATTTGGGTGTAAATAAATAAAAAAAACACATTTATTCTCTGTTGAAGAAATGTTTTTGAAATAATGTTTGTAAATAAATGTTCAAAATTAATATATAATCAAAGAGACTCACCTAAAATAATTAGAAATAAATTATTAGTGATATTATAGTCATATTAAGATGTGGTTTAATTTTCTCATTAGTATAATATAGGTGATTTTGGTGACAATATCTTGAAAAATAGGTCAATAACTTCATGAATCTAAATGGGAAATTATTAATTATTTAGTAATTAAAATGTTTCAATAATAAATATTCATTATTAGACAATTATAATGCATCTAAAGGGATGAAAATATAGATTATATAAGGTTTTTGTAATTTCGGTAAAAAATATAGGATTTTATAAAAAGATAATGAATGAATCATAAATTTAAGTGCATAAATTTCCATGAATAAAATACTATGATCATCACATTGATGAATAAAATATGAATGATTAATTAACAAAAATGAGAATACATAAATAGATTCTCCATATTATTAATTACAAATAATTCACCAATGGTTATATATTCATTAATAACATGTCTAAATCTAGTGTTATAGTAATTTGATCCCTCTATCTTGAGTATACCACTGATCTCATTAATCATAGATGAAATTGTTCCCCACAATTGATTGATTTTTTTGGGTATTTGAGATATGTTTTCTCATGAAAACATATAATACAAGTATACAAAGTATCCAAGGGGTAATTGTTTTTATTTTTCATTTTTCATTTCTTATGGATCCAAAAATTAACATTAAAATGAAAATTTATAGAAATATTTTTCTGGGAAAATGTAATAAGAATATCAAAAACATTTGATGGGTTTATTCTCTCTAAGAAGGATTTAATGAACACAATATAGATTTTTTTCAATTCCATACTATTTCTAAATCATGATTCCTACTATAGTTTGAGTAATTTTGAATCATAAGGTAAAGTGAGTTCAGAACTAATAAAATAAAATTCATAATCAAAAATGGGTGAATACCAAAATCATTATCAGGTTCCAAAACGACCTTTTATGATAAATAGAATCTTTACCATTAGATTCATTATAGAGTAACAATGACAAAAATAACTATAATAATATAATAAAAATATATAATATTATGTTTCCCATTATCCCTGAACTCCCTTAGAAAATTATTTAATAAAAACCCCATAGACGATGGGTGACGTTGATCCGTAAAATGTTTTAATACCTAATGAATTCATGAATGAAAACTTATATTGATTCATAAGTCTATACATGGGTAAGGATATCCATTGGTGAAACATAAATGGGAGGATATGGTAGGTGAAGTAGTATATTTCCATCTTTAGTTGAAGAATATTTTTCTTAGTCCCTTATAGAATACCGTGATATCAACGCTCACTAAGGTAAACTAAAAGAGTAATGTATTAAATCTTCAATAAATCACATTTTATAACCCTAAGGAATCAAATTTTCCTTTGTCCATGGCCTAATGGGGTGGTTTTTTATATCTGTAATCTATCACCAGGGGTTCAAGAATCACCCTTGTTACCCATGTAAAAGAAACACTTAATGTTTCCAAACTGATCCTTATATCTTTAATTAATCTATTTATCCTAGTTATTGTCCCAATGTAGATGTTTTTCCTAAACTTTATGTAAAGATACCAAAACATATTCCAATAGGTTTTAAAAAATACTATAACATGGTCATTATATTGAATGTGTGAAGGTAAATGAATATATCTTACATAAAAAATAGAAAATATTGTTTCTTAATGTAATTTATGATACCACACTATCTATAGTTTGGGTACACATAAAAAACATCCCAATACGGAGATATGGTGGTGACAAAAATGCTCTGATTATTTGGAAATATCTCTCAGTATTTATTGAGGTGTAGTTTTAGAAAACTATAAAACACATATTTATCACATTTTTGGACCATTATTGGGCTTATATAACATGAGATATAGGGAAGACCAATATTCATGGGTTTATATTATGTCACAATCTTCCATTTGAAAACTCTTAGTTTTAAAAGGCCTAAATTTCCCTAATTTAAAACCATTTTATGTTGTGAAAAATATTCCAAATAATTTTGTATGAAAAAGTGGATCACTCTATTTCTTCTTGGGTGTGACTAAATAGAAATGGTGCTAAACACTTCATAATCCATTGTACATTGATGCATCACCAACGTCACCTAAATCAATTATTCCAAATCTTTCGTATTAATATATAAAATTCCAATGTAAAGTAGTACACATAATTATCCACACATGAAATTACGTTCAGCTAACTATTACTATATCTAATATATCCCAATATTTGGAATTTCTCGATCCAATAAATCCATCCTAGAGTTTTTATAATCAAGGGATATTGTGTTTCAATATCAGTGAACATAACCTAAATTGATTCAAAATATTCCAAGAAGTCCAATATATATAAATATAATGATTTATAGAGAACCATCCTTAATAATTAATTATCTCTAATATATAAATTTTTAATTTCATCACATAAAAAATTAGTGCATCTAAGAATTTTGTGTGTCAATAAAATCATTATGTAAAACACTTTATCATATCGAGATCTACATCCTACAGAAGTCGATATCATTCTTAACAGTTTTACATGACTCTTTAGAGACAAATTCAACATCTAATATCCCATCTCCATTAGTCTCATGTCTTATAAATATGAAGGAAAGTCATGGTTCCAGTTTCATTTGGATTTTCCTTGTAGGAGACTACTGATCGATGAAAAATTTGATACTAAGTGAAGAACATTTTCTCGAGGGATCCAATGAGACATTAACCCCATAAAGATTTTTCTATATCACTGAGCATGTATATGGCTCAATATATTATATATAGATTATTCTTGAGTATAAAATAATTATAAAACATCCACTTTGGAACAGCATTTTTAACATCAATAAATGCCACATATGTAATTTTTAAATATAATGGGATACCATTAATCATAAGATAGAAAATATATATAGTATATAGAGACCATAGATGAACAATATATTCCCTTTTAGCAAAGGGATTTCATCCATCCATACCATGGTGGAAAAACATCATAAGCTCTTCCATGATCTGTTACCAAATAAATTATAAACCATAATAACATGGAGCTAAATTCTTCAGACACAAATGAATTTCCAATTACTAATGGGATTTCATCCTTAAATATGACAGAAACAACTCTTTTTAGTAAAGAAACTTTAATATTGTGATGTGAACCCTCGATAACATGGATTAAAAAAAAATTAGACTTCTATATACCCCTATAGTAATGGGTTGTCAACCCATAAACTATTTTGCTTCACCAGTAGATCTAGTTATCCCTACCCCTCTCTAGTTACATGTAGACATTAAGTGAATATTAATGTGAATCTTACAAGGTGAGAGACCCACACTTTAATGAAACTCATATGTTATTTTAATTCCTAAATGGACTTCTCATTATTAACACCCACACCCAATATTTTTACGTACAGTTTAACAAATAGATCATTTCATATGACTCTATAAGGATAGAAAAAGAGGATAATCATATGTTGTTATTCTGTATGGAATAATGATCTTAGATGAATGACCTTAAAAGGAACATAAATGGTAATGAATTCATGAACATAAAATGCACCCCCCCATGTTCCACATCACTTAACATTGAAAGGTATGTCTTTCCATGTTAAATGGAACCTAACTATATGGATTTTAATTCCTTTTATAAGTATATTAATGATGTCACTTTCATTGTCTTGATCAAGAAATCATCACACATTCCTCGTGATTTTAATGCTTTATATGTTCCTATATATAATGAAACACCAGAATAACCTATAAATCTTCATGGAAGACCTTAAAACACAATATAAAATCCTTAAATTTCTATGAAATATGAACATATATAATAACCCATATATGTCTTAAGTGGTGGAGTTATACCTCAATGTGACCTATTACTTAGTTTGAATCTATATAATACAACACAATCATTACCATTTACCATGATCAATGGTTTATCCATGCCTTGGGAATATGAAAATTTAAATTTAATATTTTACCCTTACTAATTAATCATTTTCATCTGATCTATTTAATCATTGATGTCTCGATTACATAATAAAGTCATAGGAAAGATATTAAAATTCATTATGAGATGATTAAATATTCAATCATATTGTTTTTATATGTGATACACAAGGAACAATTAACTTACATTAATGTGCATCAAAACATTGAATGAGGGTATGCAAAAACATGAATATGAGAAAAAATGAAAACCCATGCACTATCATAAAATTAGTTCATTTCAAGAGTATTATGGGATGGATACATGGTTGAAATCTCATACCTTCACTAGTTTCATAAAACAAATTTAAATATTAGGGAATATTATATCTACATCACACACCTAAACCACTTCTATGTACTTTACATGTATTCTTCCTTGGAATATAACTATATGCTACAAGGCAAAATGGTCATAGATTCATGAACAATGAAGGAATACCACTAATCATGGATGGATGAATTTTGAAGGAACCATAGTTATCTTAATTACATGAACTTGAAAATAACAACACTTGTCTTGGTTTATCAACCATAAAAGGCACACCCAAGTTCTAGACGCATTCCCTTAAATTGTATAAATTTGTTTCTAGTTGAACAATATTAAATGATACAAAAATATCCCTTCTCACACAAACATAAAAGTAATTAAATTATATAACAAATGGTAGTAAAAAAATCTGGCTTTGGATTCCCTTCTAAGGGATATATAAATATTCATTTTCATCACCTAATCCCACAGCTATAACACCTTCCAGATACCCTTCCATTATATAAATTTCCTCCCATAATTACCATGGAAACAAACCAAATGAGAAGGTGTAAATAAATATTGGAAACAACCTTTTATATGTTATAACCTTAGTAATTAGCAATCCAGGCCAAGAAATTCATTATTATGATTATAAATAATGTTAATTAGTATAAATTAATTCTCTACCGAATTTTCTATCCAGTATTGTTCATTGGTTCCTTTCTGAAGGTATTTGGTGCCTATAATTTATATTGAGTAAAAAATTATGTGGGAAAATATGTGGGAGGATAAGAGTTATTAATGATAATTAAAAGGTGATTTATTATTATACTGAAAAATTATTATACCCTATGGGATATCTATTAATATTTATTTTAGTATAATAAAATTATGGTTTATTTAGGTCAACTTGATCATTTTCATTGGTTGAGATAGAAATGTTGCATCAAGTGTGACATACATATTTTTTTTAATCATTGAGTTATGGTGTCATTTATTAATAAATTTTTGAAAAGTAAATTCCACAAGATTGTATGTATATTGGTCAAAACCATATGTTTATTATTATTTATCAAGAGTTTGATTCACTTTTACAATGATGAATTAAGTGTCATATCAATATATAAATTAAAACAATAATCAGATCTCATATTTTTATGTCATAGTGATTTGATTTTCATAATTTTCTTGAGCTTGGTTAGAGTTTTCCAAGGGTCAAATTGAATATATGTTTCTTTTAATCAGTCATATTAGAGTTCAAACATGATAATTATTATAGTACATCTGAATTCTATTTAACGTTTTTTTATCGAAACATGATGTGTCCAATCGTGTAAAAATTAAAAAATTGAATATGATATGAATAAATTATTTTTTATGATTAATTTAAATTTATATATTAAATTAGAATTTATTTTAAGTTTGTATGATTATTTTTATATAATGTTACAGTGAATTTCTTATTTTTTTTCCAAATATCTTTTTATTGGTAGATAGAAGTATGAAAATAATTTTTTTTCTAAAATGAATGTTTCAGAGTAATAGATATATTTATCATGCTATATATAGTGTATTTTTCTTTTTTAGAATAAAATTTTTAATAGTGGGTATTGTGTAATATTATAGGTTTTTATATAATATTTACTTTTCTTGATCTTAGAATTTGACTTCCCATTCTTTTCAATTAGATTACTAATTTTAATTTAAGGATGAATTTTATGTTTTTAGTTGAAAATAATTTCTTTTTTTGTAGGAAATACTATTATTTTTTTTATAATGGAGAAATATATTTTTATCATTAGTAGAGTATCAAAATGAGATAAAAATTATTTATTGAGTATAAAAAGTATTATGTCCATTGTAATATTTTTTAATATTTTTTAGATAGTCATATAAATTTATAAATCATGATGATTTTAAATAAAATATATTTATTTTATTAAATATAAATTTGAACTAGTTGTCAGTATTTATATATAACATTTAAATTATTTAATGGGAACTATAGGTATTTTTATCTATTAATACTATAAAGACCCAAATTTTTCCATGTATTTTTTTTAAAATTATATGGGAATTTTATGAGTCCACAAAAATTGATGGTCCATGATTCTGAGGCCCAGTGTGTCTGTAATTAATTTCTAACCATTTTTTGGTACGTTCAGTAAATGTATGAGTGGGTTTTTTTAACTTTTTAACTGGTGATCAGAATTGAAATTAGAGGGCACCATTAAACTCGTTGTGCTGGTATTCTCTTAAGGAGGCCTTCACCTTGACCATAGTAGGTCGAGGGTGATTGTTAGTTTTGGTGATTTTTCATGGAAATAAAAATAAAATAATCTTTTATTTTATTTTTATAACCACTTTTTTAAATTCTTGGCGGTGGGGACCACTCGATCTAGAAAATTCCCCAATTTAAATCCATGGTGATGGGGACAACCTGAACCCCTCTTAATGGGGGAGAACCTCTCAACACCCCATTAACTGATTCTTCAATTTATTCTGCCAATTAATTGTGCTAAAAAACTAAATTGATGAACTTAATTTAATTTTTGTTGGCTCCTCACTTGTTTTTGGTTGGGGGAAATCATTGGAGAAAGGGAAAAAATTGGAGGATCATCTTCTCTAACTAAGAGGATGCCATCTTCTCCAACGAAGATTGTTCTATCTTATCTAACGAAGAATGTGCCACCTCTAATGTGGGATGTCTTCAGTGACGATAAACTGATGTTAGTCCTTCACTCCTAATCAATGTCAACAAACCTCCGAGGTAGGGGTGTGTTTTCGATTGATCATCGCTAATTTTTCTCTCACATTGAATCACTGCCCTTGATCCACTTGCTACAGCTCTAATACGCAGGGTAATAGCCAAACTAACATGGCCGAACCCCTCTACAAATATTGTGGTTCTTTTTGTGTTCTTTGCGATGGAGGATGATGGAAACTGACATCGAGGGCGCTTGGGATTGGCAGTCGGCACCATGGCTGGCCGCGAAGAAGGCGGCGAAGCAACCGCACCATCGGAGAAGGGTCACAGCACGTCGGCTGTGGCGGCCGGCATAGTTCGACCGCATGACTGGGGCTGACATGCGTGTCTGCACTACCCGACGAACAAGGGTCACTGCTATGTGTTGTGACAGCGAAGAGAGGGCGGCCAGCGTTTGGCCGGTAGTGGAGAGGCTGCGCACGACGCACCACCGTTAGGAGAAGGGACCGCCCATTCTAGCCGGTCGAGCTGGATGGATCAGGACCTGCGGCTGTTCCCACCTTCTGGTTGTCAATCGAATGGCTTCAGCCCTTCGGTGACTAAAGGAGGGGGGAACACGACTCCCCCGCATGCGGCCAGGTCGGGGCCGCCCAGTGCGGGATGAGCCGCCCAGCATGATTCGATATGGTAGTGCGGGTCGGGCCACCCATCACGGGCCAAGTCGGACTAAATTGGGTCGGGTCGGCCCAGGCTGCGTGAGGTAGGGTCGGTCCGACCGGGAGGGACCTGACCCAGACCAGTTTCACCCCTATATGTTCTTATGGCCATATCTTGCGCTTCGGGCATCTGTTTGACGAGCCGTCTATAGCGCCATATAAATTGGAGAGAGATGTTATTTTTAGTATACTCAACTTTTTATTTGGATAATTTTGGGGTACAATCGGGTTGAATCGAGCATGAATTCAACCGGGCCCTCGGAACTAAAAGTCTAATAACTTATAGACCGAACATCCATTTGACGCACTGTCTATTGCATTGAGACCCCTATTAGGTGGTGGTACATTGGGATACATCTTAGTGGGACTTCGTGTAATTTGGAGTATCGACTAATGGCTTGAGGATCAGACCTTCCTTGAGATAAGTGATCTTAGTGCGGGAACCCTACAGCTGGCTAAGACAATGGAATGGGATCCTTTGGGGATCTTTGATTGAGGATCCTACTTGGAACTGCTCTAGGAATCCATGAGGGACTACTCTAGGATCTTGTCTGGGTCTAAGGATATACTAAAATCCTGTGTGGGTCTGACAATGTACTCGAATCTCATGTGGGTCTGAGGATGTACTAGGATCCTCTGCGGGTCTGACGATGTACTAGGATCCTTTGTGGGTCTGATGATGTAATAGGATCCTGTGTGGGTCTGATGATGTACTAGAATCCTGTGTGGGTCTATGATTTAGGATCCTTCAGGGATCTACCCTATAACAGAGTAAGATGATTTGGTAGTTACATCTACTCATCTCTAATACTATATCTAAGATATACCTAGTATGAGCTGAGTCCTTATCTTCATAGTGATACCTTTGTGGTATTCTTCTATGTGGGGTACCTATGTGGTAATTTTCTTTATGGTGATACCTTGGTGGTATTCTTCTGTGTGTCATGCTTCTATGGTGCTTACATTCATGGTATTCCTTCATGTGTAGAATAGTTGAGCTTTAGGATTTTGAGTTGGACCCTGTGTTTCCTCATGATTGAGATGGGTATACCTGATAACATAGGTATATGTATGGGAATATACCTAAGTAGGGTTTTTAGTTGATTTCATTCTTTTTGGTTTATCCTTTGTGGATTTTGTGAGACCATGAGGGTCTCAGGGTCTCAGGGTCCCTACTGAGTATCTTTATACTCAACCCTACATGGGCTATGGCTGCACCTTGTTGTGTTTGGTGCAGACGACGGACAATGTTGACTAAGGACGAGAGTACCAGGACTGGAGGTAGCTCGTAGGTGGGCATTAGATGAGTTTTACCCTAGAGACGGTCATTCGAGAGTTGTACCAAACCTTTAGGTAAGATCCTTGGCGAATGTTCACAAGGGATGTTTCAGTTTCCTTGTAATTTTTAGTCTCTTGTACTTTCCAGTTGGGGTTTTATTCTGGACCGTTTTACTTACTATACTCACTCTCTTTACTCTTTAGTTTACTCATGATCGTATCTTGTTGTGTGCATGGTTGTGTGTGCTTCCATGATATATAGGAAATGCCTTCTCGACTATTAGGAAATACGCCTTTCAGTGCTAGTCGCCAGCCCCTTGCTTATGGAAGGCATGCTATGGGTAGTCACGGAATGGGCCCCAGGGGATGGGTCGTGACAAATTGGTATCATCTGAGTCAGTTCTACATTAGTACATTGGAATATGATATTTTAATAGAAATAGTGATAATTGTCATGAGTGTGGTTATCAGTTTAGGGATTCTAGTGTTAGTGCGACTGTCGACGTATCCATACACCAAGACCCTGACTTATGATTTCAGGCTGAGTGCACGAAAAAACTAATTGTGTGTGTTTTTCAAACAGATTTATTTTTGATATTTTTGTGTCATCTCGCCAGGTATAACTTATTGACAATGGTGCGCCTATTTCTTTTCTAGATTCTTCCACGCAGATAGCCAGCTAGGGTTCTGTGTAGAGTAAGTGATGAGAGTGTAGAGACTCAAAGCTTAACATAAATGGACATTACAATACCTTTTCGGAATACTTAATACATAACAAAAATAGACACCAAAGGACCGTAACAGTTTACTGTCCTTGGAACTCAGAACATAATCTTGTAATCATGGTGAAAGATCTTCAACATCTCCCATAAAGATCTTCCCCTTTTGTTTTCTTACCTAAAACATTTTGTTGTATCATGGGGAAAAGAAATCATATAAAGTTTGACCTCAAATGATTTGTAAGGTTAATCATGGAGAAAATAAAACAAACCATATACATTTAAACTTAAAAACATGAACATAATGTTTAAACATCAAAATCATGAGCAATAAATTAAAACGTGGAAGTACGTAAGGAATATATCATAATGGAACATCAATCAGGATAAAATAGCATGGTAATAAAACATGTAATTGTGGAAAACCATTATTCACATGATATGATTTCCATAGTATCCAAGGCATTGCTGCCAAGACCATCTTAGTGGACAAATTCCCTTTCTGAATCAAGTTCACTCCTCGTTCCAGTCCTGTGTCACTGAACCAGATTAAATTACCATTCAGCCTTGTCTATATCATGAGATATAAATCTTTAACCAATGCATTGGAGGGAGATATAAGTCCCACCCATCTCATAATTAAATCATTCTTACGTGTGCCACAAAATAAACATACAACATTCATAATAACCTAGCATATAAAATGGGTTTCATAAAAATCATCACATCATAACATAATACATATAAAAAAATGGATATCATTTAATTAGAAGAAAAATGAAACCATGTAAATCATAGAGACATTATACTTGAAACATACACATATGAAATAATTCCATCTTATATGGAAAATGGTTTTGATAAAACACTTTAAGTGAGTTATTGAGGAAAATATCCTTTCTTCTACAAAATCATTTTCTTTTCACAAAATGATATGAAATTTCAAAAGAAAAGGATTTTGTTGAAAATATTCATCAAATATTGTAGATTAATCTTCATAAAAATAAGGTTTTATGAAACTTTAGAAATCCTTTCGTGTCTTATAAGTTAAAAAAACATCCTCCTCATACTTTTGTCGAAAATGTCAAAAAAGTTCCTCGTATGGTAAAAATAGAATGATTCCTTCCATAACATGTGGTAAAGTCAAAAATGGGTAAAAAATACATTGATCATACATGAAAACATTTTTATAAAACATGGAAATGGATGATAACAATAACCCGAGTAAATACTTATGAATAAAAATCTCGGATAAAAACAAGATTGGAATAGTTTTCCATTACCTTAGGTCTGATATGCTTGGTACGTATCTAAACCTCTATATAATAACTTAAAAAATGTCATTTAATTATTACAGAATCATATTAATTGTTATGATATCATATATGGTTCACTTATAACATTATATTACCTGTTCTTTTGTAAATTCCATGTTAAAGCAGCGTTTTGGGTAAAATCGTTTTGTTTATCAGACATGTTTGGACTTTTTGTTCTTGATATTATTATTTCTTATATAATTATTTACATACTTCCAGAATTTAAATCACGATTTATATATCATATATATTCAGTATATATATATATATAATATATATATGAATGAAATGAAATACACCATTCATGGAGATGGTAGACCGTACGTATGCATGAACGTTGTTTTCCTTTCCTTATTGAATTGAATGGAATTAAGTAGATGACATACATATATATATAAAAAAATGAAGTAGCAACATTATGTCATATATTTCATGATTAATTATTATATATACTTTATAATCATCCTTGAATTGTTAACATGGAAAATGAATCGCATCGCGTCGTGGAGACGGTAACTCGTACGTACGCACGAGTGATGATATCATTCCCATATTTATTGAATGGAATTGTAAGGGATGATATAATATCATAAAATTAGTATGATGTTTTAATAATCATATATATTTATTCTTTACACCATTATACCCATCCCAGTCAAGTGGTGTTGGAACAACTGATTACACCACGGCTTGGAGACGGTATTCTGTACGTACGCACGCGCGATGATTTCATTTTTCGTAGGATGGATAGAAGGTGAAATAGAGATGTTTAATATTTATAATAACATATCAGTATATTATTGATACTTATTATATTACTTTATAATGAAACAACTAAAGAAGAAGAAGTTGAAGAAGAAAGAAACTTCAAAGAATAGGTAGAAGAGATTACCTCTTCATTGACACACCTCTTTTAAACTTCTTATTAGGGCACTAGAGTTGGACCTTTGAGAAGACCAGAACCTCTATGATATAACTAGAGAGGTTGAGAAGAGGAATTGTCAGGGTTTGGCCAATCTTCATGGCTCAAAAGGGTGTGAAGAGAAAAGGGAAGGGGTTCCCTTTTTATAAGGGAGGAGAGGGGCACCTTTTGAAAAACATAAAATATTATTTTATAATAAAGTCATATTCGGTTTATAATAGCTCCAAATTGATTTATATAGAAGCTAAAGTGGAGATGGGTCAAAATAATCCCAATAAATTGTATTTAGACAAGTTTAGGTTACTACTTTAACCTTATCATTTAGATTTAACTCTAAGTTAAAAAATTTAACTTTTACCGTGTCTTCTTGTTTTCTTACACAATATGGTTAATAAACATACAATAACAAGACAAACGACCCCAAAGTGGTTCATTATTAATATATATGACTTTTTCTAATTCAATTTTCCAAACCTTGGATTTTTAGGAATATAATAAAAATTAATAATATAATATTTTTTTTAAAAACTATTTCATGTCAATTATGACATTATTTGGTAATTGGTATTTGTGAAAATCATAACAGAATTATTAGTTCTAAAAAATTTAATTAAATCAATACTAACATGTCATATTAACCTAGAAAATTAGTTTAATTCATAAGAAGTCTCAAATTATATTTATTTGGGTATTTATAATATCAATTAATTGAATATTTTATTAATAAAGTAATTGTTGCATCATCATTGTGTCATAAATAAATTAAATTATTTAATGTCTAAAAATTATAAATAAAATAAAATTATGTATTAAATCTTTTTATATATATAATTAATATTTATATTCTAATTTATCTTATGTATTAAACTATATTTAAAATTATTTACTTTTTAAACATTGAATTTAACTATTTTAACCATTTGTTAAATAAATTAATAATAAATGTCCTAATATAATCCAAGTGGACCTAAATTCTCATATTTTATTCCTAAGATTTTTTTGGTCTAATTAAACTTATCCAATAGAATTAGGACATGTTTAAGGGTAATAATAATATCATGTTTACCCTTAATTACCCTATTTACATTTTACCGTGGTAAATAAAAGTAAAAAGTTACTATTCACCAAGAATTATTTTTATCTTATTTAACCACATTTTATTCCTTGAATTTGACCTGTGTATCTTGGATTTTCGAAATTCCACTCACAAAAGAGGTAAAATTATGATTTATGTAAATTTTCAAATTCTTCTTGAAGGTGGGTAAAAGACGGTGAAAAGTTCAATAAAATTTTTATATCTCAAAAATTATTATAAAATGACTATATTGAATTACATTGAAATTATATAGGTATTATGTATCTATTTTTACCAAAAATAAATTTAAATAAAATATATGATTATTTAAATAAAATGTCGGTTTTAATCAATAACTTAGTGTTTTCACTATTCATAAAAATTTGGAAATTTTCAAAAAAATACCAAAAATTCACCCTAGGCTAATTTCAATATTCCGAATCCAAAAATAAAGTTAATTTTGAAAGATACAATTTTTAAAATTTTAAAAATTGGGTAATACTATTCATAACGGCTAGTTTATATAATATTTTAATAACATGTCCTTGTTTAGTGAAACTCGGTTTTGCGTACAACACACGCTATCATGGAAGGTCACGATTGTGTGTAATGAAATCCAATTCAGGGATGTGGGTAGTGCAAGATTCTTTGGGTGTAGAGTACAACACAAGACATCAATGAAATTAAAAAGAATATTTTTCATAAAATCTCCGGGTGTTACATTCTACCCCCCATAAAATGAATTTCTCCCACAAAATTCATCGGGGTTTTAAATGGTTTACTACTCAAAAGTTTCATTAATAGTAATCCACATTGTAAAAATGAATACCAAAAATTATCATCAAAAACTAAAGTATGAAACATAATGGTTACCCAAATTAACTAATCACTGGGTTTCCACATATGGAAATATAGGTGAAAATATGGATATGGAAGAGAAATCTAACCATCATCTTCAGATGGAGAGTGGTAGAGAACATGTCTATGAAAAAACCAACAATCACAAATCCATAAATTTCTTATGATCTAAGGTACAATCTGATTCATCGGATATAAGGGCACTATGACAAAATTTTTGGTTTCCAAGATCATTTCCCTAAAGTTGAGGAATTTGAATTAGAAGCATTACTTACATTATTTTAGTATAATCTAACTGTTGTTCGTGACTTGAACAATTTACACTTCATCTCTTAAAGAAATGAAGTTTAATTTTTCATTCGTGAAGTGTTATCAGATCATGTGATAGAATGATGGGTCATTCCATATGTATCAAACAAAAGGTTAGAAAAAGTTATCAAATACACATAAGTCTATCTATGTTGAGGTTAATCATATATGATTCCAAAAATGGACTTATACATCATCTATCATACCGCTTAATAAAATAAAACTAGTTTCGACTAACCAGGGACTTCCTGTAGGCCAGTGGTAGGAGATAAGGGCATGTCGTGCTTCGGTTGTGGGTTCGATTCCCACAGCCTTGTCCGACGTGATGGGTTGTCGCCCCTCTTGCAGGTTGTCCTTTTTCTAAAACTAAATTATTATAACCTTCGATAAATAATATTAAAAAAATGTTCTACCCTTAAATAATAATAAATTATGTCCATCATAATACATTCCAATATTTACGCCTATCCAAAATACTCTTGTCCAATCTCATATTATAAAGAAAACAATTACTAGAAATTTCATCTACCGAGCAAGTGAATACCATCATTCTTCCCCCATATATCATGCTATATATCTTGTTGGTCAAATTACAAACATGTGAATACCTTAATCATGTATTCTCTTGAAAAATGAATATCCATTGACCCTTTGTGAAAACATTAATGCTTTCTAAATTTAACACATTCCACATACAAAAATCCCAAAATTTCTATATACTCAAACCATGATATAACTGTGTCCTTATTTTAGTCATGAGATCATCAATAATATTAAACATTTCATTTTCTCCTTATCATAACATATTCTTTCCAAAATCACATTTCATGGTTACCGGTACAATAAATTTATTGAAAATGACAATAGACCAATACATAGATATTCCAATATTCCAAAGTACAATAAATTAGATTCCACAACATTATTTTGGAAACCTGTTACATAAACACATGATCATTCCATTACATCGTTGTCATACTCAACATCGCCAATAGTGATCGCATGTGACTTCCTTTTGTCCTTTTTTTAAGTGGTTGTTGATGTCGATCATCATTAACCCTTGGACTAGGGAATTGGTTAACTTAATGCCCCATTTCCTTGCACTTGAAGCATTGAAGTGTTGGTGGAGCATTCTTTGTAGTCTTTTCTCTATTCACGTCATTAGAAACCTTTTTCCCATTACTTCGGCACTCATCTACTTGATGACCTTCTTTTCCACACTTGAAACATTTTCTAGTAACTTTTAGACAATCTCCACCATTCTTCTTTCCACACATTGAGCACAAAGAAACATTCAACTTCTTTTCACCATTGTTCGGAAGTTTTTCCTTGAACTCCATCATTCATTTCCAATCAAAACCATTATATGGATATGTTACAACAACTTCTAGATCTACCTTGATATCACAACACACAATTTCTTCATAGCTACTGATGTCTTTTATAGCTAACGCCCTTCGATGATTTGGTTTTAAGCCACTGAAGAATCGATCGACTTTACTTTCAGGTTGGATGATAAAGCCAGATGCATAGCTTGCAAGTATTGTAAAATTCGCTTCGTATATACCTACAAATTCATCATCCTTCTGATTAATCTCAAGGAACTCTTTTTCCATCTTTGTTCAAAGAATATGAGGTAAGTGCTTACTGAAAAAACATGTTCTTAAACTCGTCCCATTACATGGATTCAATTTCATCTTACGGCCTTGTATTATTAATTAGAGTCCACCACTAGTCTGCTTCACCTTCAAAATGGTAAATAGCTAAAATGACTTTTTCATGTTCTGAATAGTGAAGTATGGAAAATATCTTTTCAATAGTAATGATCCATTATTCATAATCAAGTGTATCAGAAGACCCATTGAAAGACAATGGACATTGCCTCATGAAGGACTCAATAGAATATTGTTCCCTTCTTTGATCATTTGGAAATCCAGAATGATTCATAGCTTGTGTAAGTATAGAAATAAGATTTTTCACTCTATCTCCCATCACATTTGGTTGCTCGGGAAGAAAATTATTTCTTTTTCCATTACATTGATCAACACGGTTCCTTTAGGTTCCATCCATCGTCTAAAACCCAAAAAGAACAGTGTCAGAGGCAAAAATCATGCTACGAAAACAACATAATAAAGTGGGAGTACCTTCAATATCTAACATCTTATGTTTAATTATAATATCGTTACCATAATTATAGGACTATAACCTATACTTATACTTAACCTTAGGGACATCCCTATAAATACCTTATAAATATCTCTAGGGATCTCACTAAAGTTCTCACATCCTAATTTCCAATGGTTGAATACACCTTTCCTCTAATACCAACTATAGAGACCCAAAGCATGACATACATGGACATTACATTAATATTTTGGAATAATTAATAGAAAACAAAAATAGACACCAAAGGACCGTAATAGTTTAGTGTCTTTGGAAATTCAAAACATAATCTTCTAATCTTGGTGAAAGATATTCAACATCTCCCATAAAGAACTTGCCCTTTTGTTTTCTTACCTAAAACCTTTCTTTATATCCTGGGAAAATGAAAACATATAAAGGCTGAGCTCAAATTCTCAGTAAGGGTATGGATGGAGAAAATAAAACAAACCATATACATTTGAACTTAAAAACATGAACATAATGTTTAAACATCAAAATCTTGAGCAATGAATTAAAATGTGGCCAGTACGTAAGACATAGATCATAATAGAACTTCAATCATGATAAAATAGAATGAGAATAAAACATGTAATTTGGGAAAACCATTAAGTACACGATATTATTTCCATAGTAGCTAAGGCATTGCTGCCAAGACAATCTTAGTGGACAAAGTCCCTTTCTGAATCGGGTTCACTCTTCATTACAGTCATGTGTCATTGAACCAGATTAACTTACCATTCTAGCCTTGTCTATCTCATGAGATATAAATCTTTACCCAATGCATTATAGGGAGATATAGGTACCACCCATCTCATAATTAAATCATTCTTACATGTGCCACAAAATAAACATACATCATTCATAATAACCCAACAAATAAAATGGGTTTCATAAAAATCATCCAATCATAACATAATCCATATAAAAAAATGGATATCATTTCATCATAAGAAAAATTAAACAATTTAAATAATAGAGACATTATACGTGAAACATACACATATGAAATAATTATATCTTATAAGGAAAATTGTTTTGATAAAACACTTGAAGTGAGTTCTTGAGGAAAATATCCTTTATTTTTCAAAATCATTTTCATTTCACAAAATTCCATGAAATTTTAAAAGAAAAGGATTTTTTTGAAAATATTCATCAAATCCTGTATATTATGATTCATGAAAATAAAGTATTATGAAAGATTAAAAATCCATTCATGTTGTATAAGTTAAAAAAACATTCTCCTCGTACTTTTGTCGGAAATGTCAAAAAGGTTCCTCGTATGGTAAACAAAAGAACGATTCCTTCCATAACATGTGGTAATAGTCAAAAATGGGTAGAAAGTACATTAAAAATACATGAAACCATATTTATAAAACGTGTATATAGATGATAACAATAACCTCAATAAATACTTATGAATAAAAATCTTGGATAAGTACGAGATTGGAATAGTTATCTCTTACCTTAGGTTCGATATGCTTTGTACGTATCTGAACCTCCTATATAATAATTTAAATAATTTCATTTACTTATTAGAGAATCATATTCATTGTTATGATATCATATATGGTTCACTTATGACTTTATATTACCCGTTCTTTTGTAAATTCCATGTTAAAGAATCGTTTTGGGTAAAATCATTTTATTTATCGTACGTGTTTGGAATTTTTGTTTTTGATATTATTATTACTTATATCATGATGTAATTAATTCCAGAATTTATATATCATATATATTCAATATATATATATAGATAGATAGAAGAATGAAATTAAATACACCGTTTATGGAGATGGTAGACCGTACGTACCCATGAACGCTGTTTTCTTTTCCTTATTGACTTGAATGGAATTAAGTAGAAGACATACATATATATATATAAAAATTCAGTAGAATTATTATTTCATATATTTCACGATTACTTATTTTATATACTTTATAATCATTTTTGAATTTTTAACATGGAAAATGAATCTCATCGCGTCGTGGAGAAGGTAATTCGTACGTACGCACGAGCGATGATATCTTTCCCATATTTATTGAATGGAATTGGAGTGGATTATATAATAACATAGAATCATTATGATGTTATAATAATCATATACAGTTATTCTTTACACCCTTGTACCCATCCAATTAAGGTGGTGGTGGAAAAACTAATTACACCACGGCGTGGAGACGGTATTTCCTACGTATGCACGCGCTGTGATTTCGTTTTTCATTGGATGGATAAGAGGTGAAATAGAGTTGTTTCATATTTATAATAACATATCATTATATTAGTGATACTTATGTTATTACTTTATACTGAATCAACTAAAGAATAAGATGTTGAAGAAGAAAGAAACTTGAAAAAATCTATAGAAGAGATTACCTCTTCTTCGACGCACCGCTTTTAAACTTCTTCTTAGGGCACTAGAGTTGGTCTTTTAAGAATACCAGAACATCTATAATATAACTATAGAGATTGAGAAGAGGTATTATCAGGGTTTTTCCAATATTCAAGGCTCAAAAGGGTGTGAAGAGAAGAGGGAAGGGGTGCCCTTTTTTTATGGGAGGAGAGGGGCACCTTTGGAAAAACTTAAAATATTATTCTATAATAAAGTCTTATTCAGTTTGTAATACCTCCATATTAATTAATTACGATAATAAAGTGGGGATGGGTCTAAATACTTTCATCCAAAAGGTTTTAGACAAGTTTAGGTTACTATTTTAACCTTATCATTTAGATTTAACTCTAAGTTAAATAATTTAACTTTTACCGTGTCTTCTTGTTTTCTTACACTATGAGGTTAATAAACTTACTATAACAAGAAAAAGGAACCCCAAGTGGTAAATTATTAATATATATAACATATCTAAGTCAATTGACCTATACTTATATTTTTAGGAATATAATAACAATTAATAATAAAATATTTTTTTAACACCTATTTCATGTCAATTTTGACACTATTTGGTAATTTATCTTTTTGAAAATCATAAAAGAATTATTAGTTCGCAAAAAGCTAATTAAATAAATAATAACATGTCATATTAACATATAAAATTATTGGAATTCATAAAAAGTCTCAAATTACATTTTTTGGGTATTTATAATATCAATTATGTTAATATTTCATTAATAAGGTAATTACTACATCATCATTTTGTCATAAATAAATTAAATTATTTAATGTCTAAAAATTATAAATAAAATACAACTATGTAGGAAATCGTTTTTTCTATCTAATGAATATTTATAGTCTAATTTATCTTATGTATAACCCCATATAAAAAATGATTTAGTTATTAAACATTTATTTTAACTATTTTAATCCTTCTCTAAATAAATTAATAATAAATGTCCTAATCTAATATAGGTGGACGTAAGTGGTCATAGTTTATTCCTAAGGTTGTTTTTGGATGAATTAAATTCATCCAATAGAATTATGACATGTTTTAGGGTAATAATAATATCATTTTTACCCATAATTACCCTATTTACTTTTAACCGTTGTAAATAAAAGTAAACATTTACTATTTACCAAAAATTATTTATATCTTATTGAACCAAATTTTACTCCATGATATTAGTCGTGTCTCTCGGATTTTCTAAATTCCACTCACAGAAGCCGTAAAATTAAGATTTATGTATGTTTTCAATTCTCCTAGGAGGTGGGTAAAAGACGGTGAAACGACCAATAAAATTTTTATATCTCTAAAATTATTACAAACTGAATCCAATGAATCACATTGAACATATATATGTATTATGTATCTATTTTTACCAAAAATAAATTTAAATAAAATATATGATTATTTAAATAAAATATCGGTTTTAATCAATAACTCAGTGTTTTCACTATTAATCCAAAATTCAATGTTTTCAGAAAAATACCAAAAATTCACCCTATGCTAATTTCAATATTCTGAATCCAAAATTGAAGTCTATTTTGAAAGATAAAATTTATAAAATTTCAAAAATTGGGTATTAATATTCATAACGGCTAGTTTATATAATATTTTAATAACATATCGTTGTTTAGTGAAACTCGGCATTGCGTACAACACACGCTATCGTGGAAGGTCATGATTGCGTGTAATGCAAGCCATGTCAGGGATTAGGTTAGTGCAATATACTTTTTGTGTATCATACAACACATGACATTAATGAAATTATAAAGAATATTTTTTAATAAAATATTGGGGTGTTACAGATAGCCCACCGAGCGATAAGGCCTCGGTGATAGGACCTCTTGTTGTAGAGGCTCCAGAGGAGACACTAGTGGTACCATTACAGAGTGGGCCACCGATGACACCAGCCCTAGTAGTAGAGGGTGCACACCTCTTGAGCGTGTTGCACGAGTTCCAGCGCCAGAGGCCACCTAGGATCAGGGGATAGATGGAACCACATGCGGTTGAGGATTAGATGGAGGCCATGGTGAGAGTCTTCTGACTTCTAGGAACACCAGCTGATCTCATAGTAATCCTTACCGCCATGAATCTACAGGCAGCATCATGAATATGGTAGAGCTTGATGCTCCATGTTCATGACGAGTTGACGCTTCTTTTGGCAGAGTTTCAGATCATGTTTCGTGAAGAGTTTGTCCCAGAAACTCTTTACGCGGTGTGCATACAAGAGCTTCGTCATCTGTAATAGGGTAGCATGACTGTGGCTCAGTACTCAGTCGGGTTCACCAACCTCTCACGCTACTCCACGTATATGGTATAAGACCTGTTCTTTAGTTCCCAAACCTTTGAGCGGGGACTCAAGTGGGAGATCATGGCTTCAATGATTTCTCTCAGCATCCCGACGCAGGTGTGGGTGTTAGAGAGAGCCCTCATAGTGGAGAGTTTTCTTGTTGTGCAGTCACCAGTAATGAGATCCACCACCAGACATCACGTAACAGATTCTTCTGTAGCTGGAAGAAAACAGATTTCACATATGTGCAAGAGGATGACACCTACAGGTGGACGACTGCTTGACTAATGATCGGTTGTGCGGGTTACCTTGGACATATTCAGTTATGTGAGAAGCAGGCAGTGTGTCACATGCAGCGGGCAGGGTCACATGGCTCATGACTGTCCCACCCGTTGTATGGATGATCAGTAGATGGTCGAAGGACTACCCAGGAAGAGACAAAGGTTCGACCAAGGAGGTCTGCAGAGAGTAGGGAGACGTGGCAGAGGAGTTGGAAATGCATCTTGAAATGGGCGACGATTCGAGCTGTTACTACCACCACCACCAGGTGGTCCACCCCAACCACAGGGAGCAGGTAGATATGAGGGAGCTCAGCTCTATGAAGCTGAGGCCTATAACCATGGAGCTCTAGAGATTATATGAGGTATGATCTTTGTCTACTCTACCTTTGCTACAATACTTATAGACACAGTTTCTAGTCATCATTTTATGGCAACTGCCCTCATTCGGAGCTCGGATATTCCTATAGAGTCGTTGGATATATCCTTATGTTTAGAGACTCTTACGAGAGCGGATTTGACGATTACACATTGGTTCCAATAGTGTGAGCTTACTCTAGGAGGCGATAGCTTCATTTGGGATCTCCTAATAGTGGCGCCGAGGCCTTATGACATCATCTTGGGTATGGACTGGTTATCTGCATTTAATACTCAGATTAACTATATTAGGCACAATGTGTTGTGTGTCCCCACGGATGGGACCAGGTTTAACTTCACCAGAAAGAAGGGACCCTTTACAGCACATGATGGACTTACCCAGAGGATAGTGCATCCGATCACTAATCAGTTGGCTAGCCTCTCCCTCAGAGCGGTTGATGTGGAGAGTCCAAGAGATCCTGTAGTGGTGGACCAGTATGTAGATTTATCCCATGATGATATTTCGGGTATACCTCCTCACAGAGAGGTGGAATTTTACATTGACTTGTACACCGAGATGGGACTGATATCTACACCTTTGTATCGTATGGCTCCCATGATGTTTTGTGAGATGCGGGTATAGCTGGAGGACTTTCTGGGGAAAGGGTTCATTCGGCCCAATGTTTCTCCTTGGGAAGCCTTGATTTTGTTCACCAAGAAGGTGGGTGGGAGCTTGGGGATTTTTGTTTACTATTGATACCTAAAACAGGTGACCGTGAAGAACAAGTACCCACTCCCGAGGATTGACGACCTTTTTGACCAGCTAAAGGGAGCACAGTGGTTCTCCAAGATTGACCTCAGATCAAGCTATCACCACCACAGAATATGATATGAGGATGTGCAGAAGACGACTTTCAGATGTCGGAATAGCTACTACAAATTCTTGGTTATTATATTTGGTGTGACCAATGCCCAAGATGTGTTCATGGGACTCATGAACAGGATCTTTCAGCATTTCCTTAATTGGGTTGTGGTGGTATTCATTGATGACATTCCGATCTACATGGCTACCGAGGAGGATCATGCATATCATTTTTAGATAGTCCTGTAAACTCTTATAGAGCACCAGCTATATGGTAAGCTCTCGAAGTGCTAGTTCTGGATCCGAGAGGTTAACTGTCTGAGACTTGTCATCTTAGAGGCTAGAGTTGTGGTGGATCCAGTGAAGATAGAACCGATACTTTCATTGAGACACCCAGGTGTGTGACAGAGGTATAGAGTTTCTAGGGTTTCATAGGATACTACTGGAGATTTGTGCCTGATTTTTCCAGAATTGCAGCACCTTTATTAGCGTTTATGTGGAAGGGAAAACCCTTCGTGTGGTAAGAGATATTCCAAAGGAATTTTCAGGAGCTAATAAAGAGGCTGACTACTACACCGATATTGAGGCTACTGGAGGAGGGTGTTGGGTACGTAGTCTACTACGATGCATTAGGGACCGGGCTCGGATGTGTCCTGATGCAGGAGTGAGAAGTTGTCACATATGGTTCTCGAAAACTGAGACAAAATTTGGAGAACTAGACTACCCATGACCTAAAGTTAGAAGCATTGGTGTTTTCCTTGAAGATGTGGTGACATTACTTGAAGGGTGAACGTTTTTCAGCCTTCTCTAATTGAAAGGGTCTTGGGTATATCTTCTATCAGAAGGACTTGAACCTGAGACATCAGCGTTGGATTGAGTTCCTCCTGGACTATGACATCAAGATAGTCTATACTGTTGTGATGGGTAACATTGTATCAGATGTACTCAACAGAAGATCGGGTATACATCTGCTAGGTGAGACGACAGAGCAGCTGGATGCTTTGTAGATATCCTTTTTGGATCGGGATGGAGGAGCTTATCATTAGACTCTTACGGTCACACCACCACTTCATCAATGATTCAGGGAGTAAAAGCATGGAGACACTGAATTTGAGAGTCGACATGCACATATATCCCCATAACATGCACCTGATTGATTTTCTTAATATGGGGAGCATGTCATCCAATTTAGAGTACGTACCATGGTACTGGTGTCACTTCAGGAGGATGTGTTGTGGGAGTTCCACACATCCCCTCTAGCGGTACATCCAAGAGTGGTGATGATGTACCAGGATCTTTGAAGATAGATATGGTGTCTAGGAATGAAGAATGTAGTAGCATGGTTTGTCTCTCGGTTCCTCAATTGTTAGCATGTGAAGGCGGAGAATCAGGTACCGGCAGGCTTAGTTCAACCATAAGTGGTCCTAGAGTGGAAGTTGGATTGGATATCCATGGAAATCATGAAAATACTTCCACCTACATCTAGGGGTCATCATTCTATCAAGGTATTCATCGACCAACTCACCAAGTCAGCCCACTTCCTACCGATCAGAAAGAAGGGTTCTGCAGAGAGCCTAGGACGCCTCAATGTGCAGGAGATTGTGAGGCTACATGGAGTACCCTTAAATATTGTCTCCGATCGTGATTCATTTTTTACTTCCTAACTATGGAAGGGGTTGCAGGAGTCTTTCAATACACAACTTAATTTGAGAACTACCTCCCATACTCATATGGATGGCCAGAATGAGTGGATCATTCAGACCCTCGAGTACATGCTTCGTTCTTTTATCCTCGACTTTGTTCACATTTCATAGGATCACTTTCCTTTGGGGGAGTTTTCATACAACAATAGATATCACTCCACCATTGGGATGGCACCTTATACAGTGTTGTACGGGTGACCTTTCATATCACCTTTGTGTTGGACTGACCTATGGGGAATCAGCACTCATGGGACTAGAGATGGTACGAGCTACCACAAAGAAGGTATATTCATCCAAGAGTGGATGAAAACCGCACGGAGCAGGAAGAATCAATATGCTGATAGGAGACAGAGTCTTGTAGAGTTTGAGGAAAGTGAACATATCTTTCTATGGGTCTCACCTCGACGAGGTTTGTGGAGATTTGGTTGGGGTGGCATGTTATCTCTGAGGATCATTAGACCCTTCCTGGTATTCATCAAAGGTGACGAGGTGGCATACCACTTAGCACTTCTCCCTCAGTTGCACCAGGTGCACGACGTCATCCAAGTATCCCAACTGAGGAAATACGTTCATGACCCTACCCACATCCTCGACCAAGGAATGTTAGACATTGATGATGGGGCTACGTTTTTGGTGGTTCCAGTGGAGATTGATGATCGATATGAGAGAGTCCTTTTTGGGTAATCGATACCTTTGGTGTGTGTACGTTGGCGGCAAGGGAACCTCAAGGAGGGCACATTTGAGTGAGAGGCTCAGATTCTTTCCCAGTAAATCCACTTTTTTCCTAGTTTTGTGATGTGGATTTCGGGGATGCAAAGCCTTGAGGAGTGAATGTAAAGACCCAAATTTTTTCTTGTATTTTTTTAAAATTATATTTAAATATTACAAGTCTGTGAAAATTGACGAAGCATGATTCTGACGACCAGTGTACTCGGAATGAATTTCTAAACTTTGTTTTTGGTAGGTTCAGTAAAAGTATGAGAGGGTTTTTTTAACTATTGAACCAGTTCGTGGAATTGATATCTGAGGCCACCATTGAACTCGTACCACTGATATTCACTTATGGAGATCAACACCTTGACCATAGTACGTTGAGGGTGAAAGTTAGTTTTTTTTCTTTCTCATGGAAATAAAAATAAAATAATTTTTTTTATTTGTATAACCTCGTTTTGAATGGTTGGTGGTGGGGACCACCAGAGCTAGAATAACCACCAATTTAAATCCATGTTGGTGGGGACCACCCGAGCTTCTCTCAATTGGGGGAGGGAACCTCTCAAATCCCTATTAATTGATTCTTCCATTTATTATTCCAATTAATTGTTCCAAAATATTAAATTGATGAACTGAATTTAATTTATGTTGGATCCTCAGTTTTTTTGGTTGGGGGAAATCGTTGGTGAAATGGAGAACTATGGAGAATCATCTACTCCAATGAAGAACACACCATCTTCTCCAAAAAAGAATGCACCATATTCTCTAATGAATAACGTACCACCTCCAACATGGGACGTCTTCAACGATGACGAACCGACGTCCATCCTTCCCTCCTCATCGACGTCAACAAAACTCCATG
This sequence comes from Viscum album, assembly GCA_963277665.1. Taxonomy (NCBI): domain Eukaryota; kingdom Viridiplantae; phylum Streptophyta; class Magnoliopsida; order Santalales; family Viscaceae; genus Viscum; species Viscum album. Next base: position 1,074,714,495 of record OY728164.1, read on the forward strand.
GTAGGGGTGTGTTTCTGGTTGATCTTTGTTAATTTTTTTCTTACGTTGAATCACCTCCCATGAGCCACTTTCTACCTCTCTAACGTAGAGGGTACGAGACAAATGAACAATGCCCGACCCATTCACAAATATGTTGGTTCTTTTGGTGTTCTTCACAATGGAGGAGGACGTGACCGACACCGTTGGGGCTCTAGAACGGTGGTGGCGCAACCGCGAAGACAGCGGCGGCGCAAATTCGAAGATGGTGGTGGCGCAACTGCGCAACCGGAGAAAGGTCACATCCGATCGGCCGCTATAGAGTAAGGGCAGAAGACAATGGAGGCCGGCCACATGACGGTGTTGGCAGCACCCGTCTGCACCACCTAGCGAGCAAGGGATGCAGCATTGTGCCGGGGCGGCGAAGGGAGGGTGGCTGTCGTTCGGCCGGCCACGGAGGGGCGGCACACGACATGCCACCAGGAGGATAATGTGCCGACCATTCCCCCCGGTCGAGCTAGACCAAGCGGGACCTGAGACCGATCCCATGTGTTGGTTGGCGAATGAACGGCTTCATCCATTCGGTGATTGAGGGTGAGGGACATGCATCTCCCCCCCATGCTTCCAGGCCTTGCTGTCCAGCACGGGCCGAGCCGCCCAGTGCTGACCGGATTGCCCAGTGCGGGCCTGACCACCCAGCGCGGGCCTGACTACCCTATGCGGACCGTGCCACCCAGCATGGTCCAGGTGACCTGAACTGGGTCAAGTCGGCCTAGGCCGGGTCGGTTCGATACGGGCTGATCGGACCCAGACCAGTTTTGACGTTATACGTTCTTATGGTCATATCTTGAGCTTTGGGCGTCTATTTGACGAACCATCTATAGAACCAGAATACTTGGACTGAGACAGTACATTTGGTATACTGAACATTTGATTAGCATAAAGTTTGGTTGTGGCCAGTTGGATTGACCACAAATCAAATCGGGCCCTTGGGACTAAAAGAATAATAACTTACAGACTGGGCGTCTGTTTGATGAACAAAATTTTGCATTGAGACCCCTATTATGGGGTTGTCCATTGGGATTCATCATTGTGGGAATTCATGGAATTTCACATATCAACTAGTGGTTTGAGTAGTGAACCCTCCCGGAGATAAGTGATCTTAGTGCGGGAACCCTGTAGCTGGTTGTGATGTGAGAAAGGGGTCCTTCGTGAGCCTGTGATTGAGGGTCCCACATGGAACCGCTCTAGGAAACCATGCATGATTACTCTAGGATCATGTGTGGGTCCGAGGATGTACTAGGATTCTGTGTGGGTCTGACGATGTAATAGGATATCGTGTGGGTATGATGATGTACAAGGATCATGTGTGGGTACGACGATGTACTAGGATCCTATGTGGGTCTGATGATGTACTAGGATCCTGTGTGGGTCTGATGATGTACTAGGATACTGTGTGGTTCTGTGATTTATGATACTTCATGGGTCTGCCTCTTAATAGAGTAAGATGATTTAGTAGTTACATATAATCATCTCTAATACTGTATCTATGATATACCTAGAATGAGTTGAGTCCTTTTCCTCATGATAATACATTTGTGTTGTTCTTATTTGTGGCGTACCGATGTGGTACTTTCCTTCGTGGTGATACCTTGGCGGTTTTCTTCTATGTGGAATACCTATGTGGTACTTACATTCGTGGCATTCCTTTTTTTGTGGAACAGTTGAGCTTTGGGATTTTGAGTTGGACCTTGTGTTTCCTCATGATTGAGATTAATATAGTTGATGACACAGGTATTGGTATGTCCATATACCTAAGAAGGGTTGTCAGTTGATTTTATGCTTTTTGGTTTATCCGTTGTGGATTTGATTAGACAATGAGGGTTTCAAGGTCCCTACTGAGTAACGTTATACTCACCTCTTCATGGGCAATGCCCACACCATGTTGTGTTTGGTGCAGACGATGGACATCAATGATTGAGGAAGAGAGTACCAGAACTAGAGGTAGCTCAAAGGTGGACATTACATGAGGCATACCATAGAGATATTAACACCCTGAGATTTTATGAGAAATTTTTTTATGTCTTATGTTATAAGAAACACCAATGGAATCTTTCACTACACACAACACTAGCTTGGATTGCGTTACACACAATCCTGACCTTCCTCGATAGCGTGTGTAGTACGCAATATTGGGTTTCACTAAACAACGATATATTGTTATAATATTGTTATGGACTAGACGTTATGAATATTATTAACTAAATTTTTTATTTTATAACATTATTATTCATCTTACACATTTTCTAGAACATGTTAGGTGAACAAAATAAATTTTTCGTGTAAAATAAGTATATTTTAAAAAATACATTTTTGCCGCCTTTTGACGGCACCCCCACATTAAATCTAGTTTTTGACAGGTTTATGAGTTCAATTTGACAAAATTAAATTCTTATTTGGAATAATGATATTAAAATTTACTTTGTATAACTTTTTCATATTGTTTAAATAACATTCATATTTTAATGAATAGTAAAAAACACGATATATTTTAATTAAAAACAACTTTTTTCATTGCAATAATTTATACGGTTAATTTATAATATTTAATGGTTTTAAATTATAAATAAAATATAGTTTTATCATTTAATATAATTTATGTTATTACCATTAATTTTACATTGAATTCTTAGGTAAAAACATTTCAATCTTTGGCAATGTTTTAATTTTTAAACTCGTTTTCTTAATAATGGGACTAATTTTAAATTATTTACTGAAACATCTGTGTTTTGAATTTTGAAAAATGGATTCCATATTTGAATTTTTTGGGTCCAAATTATGTTAATAGATTACTCTTATTTTTTTGATATTATGAATAGTAACTACTGTGATTTTTATTTACTGTAGATAAAGGTAAATCAGGTAATTAAGGGTAGAAATAAGTTTATAAAATTACCCTAACACCTGAAAAAAAATTTATTGGATGACTAAAAGTCGACCCATATCACCTAAGGGTCGTATTATATTCATTTTATGAACTTTTGACCATGAAAATAATTAAATTATTATTAAAACCAAAGAATGTGACAACATGTCACTCTCTTAAATCTTATAAGTATAATAATTTTAATTTAGTGATAAACTTCATGAAACATTTAACATGAATATTATAAATAAATATAATAAAGTTATATACATCATGTGATTTTATTTATAATTTTTAGGGATTAAATAATTATCCTTATAGCTGACACAATAGTGATGTTGAAATTATTTTATGGATTGAAATATCAAATAAATAGTATTAAAAATATTAAAATAAATATTATATGAACTGTTTAATGTGAACCACGAATTTTATAGATAAATATAACATGTTATAAATCTATTAAATCTTTTATTTCGAACATATATTTTGTGTGGATTTTATGTAAATTCAAATAATTGAATAGTGTCAAAATTGATACTATTGTTATTTTATAAAAATAGCATAATATAAAATTGTTTAAAAATCACAAAAATATTTAAAAATAATAAATTAAATATTATATGATCTGAAATGTAATAAATTATCCAATTATGGGCAATTAACAACACATAAGTAATTATTTATATCAATTTAAAATTTATAATCTTATTACCTCAAATAAAATTAAATAGATTAAATAATGATAAATACAGTTGATAGGGTTTAAAATAAATTTTTAACATGTCTAAATTTTATTAGTTTATGATATTAAAATCCTATATAATTTAATCTTAGAATATGAGTCATTTTTGGAGGTTTCTTAAATGGGGTTTGATTTCTTATAAATTAATATTTTTGAGGTTTCCAAAGGTGCCCCTCTCCTCCCTTATAAAAGGGCACCGCTTCCCTCTCCTATTTACACAAAAATGAGCCTTCAATCTCGTCCAACCCCTGACCATTTCCCTTATCAAATTCCCTAGAAAAATTATAGAGGTCATTTTCTACTTCAAAGACCAATATTAGTGCCCTAAGAGGAGGTTTCAAAGAGGCATGTCGAAGAAGAGGTGATATCTATTACCGATTCTTTCAAATTTATTTCTTCCTCTAATTCCTCTTCATTAGTTGTTTAATTATGAAGTAATAAAAAAAGATTCACTCATATACTGATATTTTATTATAAATATGAAACAACTCTATTTCACCTTTTATCCATCTTACGGAAAACAAAATCACCACGCGTGCGTACGTACAGAATACCATCTCCACGCCGTGGTGTAATCTGTTTTCCACTACCACATTACATGGATAGGTATAATGGTGTAAAGAATAACTATATATGATTATTTTAAATTTATATTTATTCTTAAATAGTATATATACACTTAAATACAATTCCACAATCATGGGAACGATATCATCGCTCATGCGTGCATATGACCTACCGTCTCCACGATGTGATGCGACTCGTTTGACATGATCTTCATTGAATAATGATTATATTAATCAATTTAATGAATAAATATGATATATATTACACTAATATCATTCTGTAAATGATTTATCTATAACAAAAAAAGAATAATAATAATTTATTTGACAAAGCATGCATAAGAACATAAAGCAATGAACACCCGAATAACAAGTAGCAATGAAATATTACAAACAAGAAGATAAGAATGTGACCATATATGATATCATAACAATGAATATGATTCTATAATAAGTCAATGACATTATTTAAATCATTATACAGGAGGTTTGGATACGTACAAAGCAAATCAGACCTATGGTAAGGGGAAATATCACAAACTCATTTTTATCTGAGATTGTTTATACTTCAGAATTTACTGGGGAATATTTATCATCCACATCCATGTTTCCTTAATATGTAATATTATTTATATCCTCCTAAAATTGTTTAAATATAATTTTACCCATTTGTGGGTTTTTAGTAAAAGGTATGAAAGGAATCTTTTGTCATTTTTAGTACGAGGTACTTTTTTCCTTTTCTGGCCTAAGTACGAGAAGAATGTTTTTTTAACTTATACATCATGAATGGATTTTTATGATTTCATAGAACATTATTTCCATGAAGCTTCCATTACAATTTTTCACGATTATTTTTAATCAACTTCTTTTAGTTTACAATTGTATGACATGTTATGAAAGGAAAAATGTTTTTGAAGTAGAAAAGATATTTTCCTCAAGAATGGAGTTCAAATGTTTTATCAAAATTATTTTCTATCTAGGATAATATAGGGTTATGTATATATCCATATTTTAACATTTTTTTGATTATGTAATGATGGAATTATTTTTATGATGTCTTTTTATGGATTATGTTATGATGGCATGATGTTTAAGAATCTCATTTTTATTACATGGGTTAGGCTATGATTTCTGATTTTGTTGAACACATAATAATGGATTAATTATGAGATGGGTGGGACCTATATATACCTCTAATGAATTGGGTAAAGATTTATAACTCATGAGATAGACATTGCTAGAACGATAGGTTAATTCGATTCAGTGATACAGGACTGAAACGAGGAGTGAACTCAATTCAAAAATGGACTTTGTCCGCTAGGATAGTCTTGGAAATGAGTCTTGACTACTAAGAAATGATTCTCTATGATTATGTGTGTATTCCTAAAATATTCATGTTTTATGTTATTATTATTGGGATTACATTTCACTACCATGATTTATCCCAAGTTATGACACTATGATCTCTTTTACAGGTTAAGATTTTCAAAATGTTATGTTCTTATTAATATGATATGATTGATATTCCCTTTGTTTACCCTTACTGAGCATTTGAGCTCACCCTTTGGTATGTTTTCTTTTCCCTAGGTCATGAAGAAGGGTATTAAGTAAGATATTCCAAAAGGGACTGTAGATATGATAAAATAAAAAGGAGAAAATGTAGATGATTTATGAACTCATTGTTTATGTTTCCTCATTTTTAAAGACATTATACCTATACGGTCCTTTCATGGTTTTGTTGTATGTTGTAATTATTGTGCTTCATTTTTAAAATAATAACCATGTATGTAAAGTATGGGTCATTATAGTTGGTATCAAGGGAAATTTATAGTCAACCTTTGGAAACTAGGATGTGAAAGCCTTAGTAAGAACCTTAAGGATATGTCTAAGCATAGAACACAATCTTAGTGTTTTAGAAATGGCCATGGGTAACCAATGATAAGACCTAAAGTGTGAAATTTTTTACTGGTTATGTTGTTTTCTTGTTATAATTAGTGTTTCTCACACTATTCTTCTTGGTTTTAGTCAATGACTGGAACACGAAGGAACCGTGTTAATGCGGAATGTGATGGGAAATGCAATTATTGTATCCCTGAGCAACCAAATGTTATGTCAGATTGAATGAAAAATCTTACAGCCATGCTCACACAACTTTCTCAAGCTATGAATTATGCAGGACTTCCAAATGAGCTATGGAAGGAGCAGCATTCTATTTAATCCTTCATGAGGCAGTGTGCGCCCTCATTCAGCGGGTCTACTGATCCATTAGTGGTTGAAAATGGATAAGTACCACTGAAAATATTTTTTAAGTTCTTCAATTTTCTGAACATGATAAAGTCTTATTAGAATTATATCTTTTGGAAGGTGAAGCCGATCAATGGTGGAATATTATCAAGAATATGATGAAAAGTGACGAAACTGAGTCCATGGAATGGGATGAGTTGAAGAACTTATATATCAATTAGTAATTCCCTCTTATTTTTTGAACAAAGATATGGAATTAGTTTCTTGATCTAAAGAAAATGGATGATGAATCTGTTGGTACCTACGAAGTAAATTTTAAAAGACTTGCAAGTTATGCTTCTGGGATTATTATCCAACCTGAGAGTATGATCAATCGATACTTTAGTGTCTTAAAACAAAGTCTTCAAAGGGCATTAGCCATAAAGGACTTCAATATCAATGAGGAAATTGTTCGATGTGATCTCAAGTTTTAGATTGAGATTAAAGTAACCCATCAATAATTTTGGTTTTATAAGAAGATTAAAATGGAATTCAAAGGAAAATATAAAGACCACACTGAAAAGATGGTGAGTTTTCCCTTATGATCAAAGTGTGGAATGAAACATAGAGGGAATTGTCTTAAAGGGACAAGTAAATGGATTATGTGTGGAAAAGAAGGTCATCAGGTAGTTGAATGTCGAAATAATGGGAAGAAGATGTCTAATGATGTGAACCAAGAAAGGGATACACAGAATGCACCTCCTACACATCAATATTTCAAGTGCAAGGAAATGGGGCATTATGCCAATCAATGACCTAATCCAAGGGTCGTTGATGATGATCGGTGTCAACAAGCTCTTAAGGACAAAGACAAAGGAAAGTCACATGAAATTTCTATCGGCGATGTGTAGTATGATAATGATGTAGTGAAAGGTACACGTACCATCCATTCTAAATTAGAAAATGTTTAATTTTATTCTGGATCAACCCACTCTATTTTTTAAGAATTTTCTAAGGTTATCACCATATTACCTCAGCAGTTAGATATTGAGTTAGCTATGAAAACCCTTAATGGCACAATGGTTGCATCAAAATTTTACAATTCTTATTCAATTGAAGCTTGTGGGTAAGTGCTTCCTGCAAATCTTGTGATCCTTCCTATAGTGGAACTTTATGTGATTCATGGTATGGATTGGAATTCATTATATAGATCTCATATCAATTGAAAAATAAGAGAAGTCACATTTCATATTCCATATCAATCTATGATCGTCTATCGATGTATGGATGAACATAACCTTCCAGTGGAAATTTCTTCCATATTATGGGCATTTATTCCAATAAATTAAGGTTATTTATCTCAAATGGTTGGGGAGAAACTCATGATTAAGAATATTCCCATTGTACGAGAGTTTGATGATGTCTTTCTGGAGGCTCTACCAGGTCTTCCACCAAATCATGAAGTTGAGTTTTCAATAGAATGCGTACCAGATGCTTTACCCATTTCAAAGACACCATATACAATGGCCCCAATTGAGTTGCAGGAATTGAAGAAGAAACTCCAATAGAATCTTGATGTGGTATTCATATTCCCCAGTGCATCACCTTGGGGGGAACATGTTCTATTTGTTAAGAATAAAGATGGATTAATGAGACTCTGAATTGATTATATAGAACGTAACAAGATCACTAACAAGAACAAATATCCTCTCCCAGGAATTGATGAATTATTTGACCAACTACGCAGAGCTAAATACTTTTCCAAGATTGATCTTCGTTTTGGGTATCATAAATTAAGGTTGAAAAGGGAGGATATACCAAAGATGACTTTCTGTACAAGGTACAGACACTATGAATTTACATTAATACCATTAGGTCTTAATAATTACCCTACTATCTTCATGGATCTAATGAATAGAATCTTTAGAGACTATCTTGATCAGTTTTTGGAAGTCTTTATAGATGATATTTTTATCTATTCAAAGAGAAAAAAAAGAACATGAAGATCACTTGAGAATTGTATTGAAGACCCTGAGAAAGGAGAAGCTTTAAGCCAAATTTACCATGTGTGAATTTTGGGATCAAAAAGTTCCATTTTTTGGTCATATAATCTAAAAAGTGGGGATATCTATGGATCTAGGAAAAACAAAGGTTATTGAAAGTCATTCGAGACCAACAACAGTAATTGAGATCTAAAGTTTTCTTGTTTTAGATGGGTACTATCGATGTTTTGTGAATGATTTTTCAAGATTATCTAATGCACTCAACAAGTTGACTCTAAAAGGAGTTAAGTTCGTTTAGACATAGGAGTGTGAATAGAATTTCAGGGAGTTAAAAAGAAGGTTATCCAGTGCACCTGTGCTCAACTTCCTTGTATTTGAGAATGTTTTATGGTCTACAGTGACACGTCCTAGAAGGGGCTGGAGTGTGTTCTCATGCAAAATGATATGGTGATAGATTATGCCTCACGACAGTTGAAGATCCATGAGAAAATAATACCCAACTCATGATTTGGAGTTAACTGCGGTATTCATTTCACTAATGATTTGGATGCATTATCTTTATGGTGAAAGGTGTGATATTTATACTGATAATAAAAGTTTAAATTATATTTTCACACAAAAGGAGTTGGATATGCGCCAAAGAAGATGGTTGGAGATGATTAAGGATTACGACTGCTCAATTCATTACCACCCTGGGAAAGCAAACAAGGTGGCAGATGCATTATGTCGACGAGACCATGATAGCTTATACATGAGGACGATCACAAAAGATCCAATATTTATGGATTTACAAATGATGGATCATGGAATTATAATGGAAGGGGAGAAATCTTATCATTCTCAAATGAATGTTCAACCATCTATACATGTAAATATTAAAGAGGTACAGAAAGAAGATGTAGAGTTACAAAATAATGTGAGAAATGTTCCTGAATTCCACATTGATTGTGAAGAAATGATAAGGTTCAAGAATCGAGTTTTTGTTCCTCGCATCCCATAATTAAAGAATGAAATATTGGATGAAGCACACAGACCTTCATTCTCTATTCACCTTGGAAGCAAGAAGATGTATAGGGATCTGAAAGAGTACTTCTGGTGGGATGGAATTAAAAAAGGTGTAGCTAAATACGTCTCTCAATGCTTGGTTTTTCAGCAAGTTAAAGCTGAGAGACAGAAGCCTAAGGGGATGTTACAACCATTACCCATACCTGAATGGAAATGGGAAAACATCACTATGGACTTTATCACTGGACTTCCTAAGACATCCAAAGGCAATAAGGCAATCTGGGTTATAGTTGATCATCTTACGAAGTTGGCACACTTCATTGCTATTAGAGAGGATTTCTCTCTAGATCAGTTTTCCATGATATATGTAAAGGAAGTGGTAAGATTGTATGGAGTACCACTTTCCATTATATCTGATTGGGATCCGAGGTTTACCTAGAAGTTCTGGTGAAGTCTTCAGCATACTTTAGATACAGAGTTGAGTTTCAGCACTGCATATCATCCTCAGACAGACAGTCAGTCTGAGATAATAATTCAAACTCTAGAAGATATGTTAAAAGCTTGCTCTATGGATTTCAAAGGTGGTTGGGATCAACACCTACCTTTGGTGGAATTTTCTTATAATAATAGCTTTTACTCCAGTATTCAGATGGATCCTTATGAAGCTCTTTATGGAAGGAAATGTAGGACTCTAACTTGGTGAGATGAAGTTGGGGAAAGAAAGCAATTAGGACTTGATCTTGTTGATGATGTGGAAAAAAAGTTCAGATCTATTCAAAAACACATAAGAGCATCTCTGAGTCAACAAAAACATTATGCCGACAACTGACGAAAAGACCTAGAGTTTGATGTGGGTGATAAAGTGTTCTTACGAATATCTCTATGGAAGAGAGTAATGAGATTTGGAAAGAAGGGCTATCTGAGCCCTTGGTATATCCCTCCTTTCAAAATTCTGGATCCTGTTGGGTAGGTAGGATACCGATTGGAACTTCCACCGAATCTCTCTCAGGTTCAGGATTTTTCCCATGTATCTCTCCTGATAAATTACATACCTGATCCTTCACATGTACTAAGCTCATAAGTTGTACCACTTGAGTATGATCTTTCTTATGAAGAATAATCGATAGAGATTTTGGATCTTAGCAAAAAAGTTTTATGAAACATGACCACTCACTTGGTTAAAGTTTTATTGAGGAACTACCAATTAGAAGAAGATAAATGGGAACTTGAGGATATTATTACGGAGAGGTATCCTCATCTGTTTGTTATGAAATTACGAATTTCAAGGGAGAAATTCTTTTTAAGGGGGGTAGAATGTAACAACCTGATATTTTATAAGAAATATTTTTTTTATGCCTTATGTAATACGCAACACCAAATTAATCTTTCACTACACACAACACTGGCTTGTCTGGCATTACACGCAATCATGACTTTCCTCGATAGCGTGTGTAGTATGCAATACTGAGTTTCACTAAACAACGATATATTGTTATAATATTATTATGGACTAGACGTTATGAATAGTATTAACTAAATTTTTTATTTTATAACATTATTATTCATCTTACACATTTTCTAGAACATGGTATGAGAACAAAATAAATTTTTTAGGTAAAATAATTATTTTTCAAAAAAATGCAGTTTTGCAGCCTTTTGAGGGGGCACCAACTTTAAATCTTTTTTTTGACAGGTTTATGAGTTCAATTTGACAAAAAAATTATTATTTGGAATCAGGATATAAATATTCACTTTGGATAAAATTTTCATATTATTCTGATAACTTTCATATTTTAATGAATAGTAAAAACACACTATATTTTAATTAAAAACAACTTTTTCATCACAATAATTTATATGGTTAAATTATAATATTTAATTTTTTTAAAGTATAAATAGAATATATATATCTACCATTTAATATAATTTATGTCATTACAATTAATTTTACATTGAATATTTGGGTAAAAACATTTCAATCTTTGGCAATATTTTAACTTTTAAAACCCATTCTTTTAATAACGGGATTAATCTTAAATTAATTACTGCAACTTATATTTTTTGAATATTTATAAATGGATTCCATATTTAAACTTATTGGATCCAAATTATGTTAATAGGTTACTCTTATTTTTTTGATATTAGGAATAGTAACTACGGTAATTTTTATTTACTGTAGTTAAAGGTAAATCAGATAATTAAGGGTAAACATAAGTTTATAAAATTACTCTAACACCTGCCAAAATTTTATTGGTTGACTAAAAGTCTACCCATATCACCTAATGGTAGGATTAGATTCATTTTATGGACTTTTGACCATGAAAATAATTTAATTATTATTAAAACTAAAGAATGTGGAAAATGTAACTCTCTGAAATCTTATAAGTATAGTAATATTAATTTAGTGATAAACTTCATGAAACTTAAAACATGAATAGTATCCAGAAATATAATAAAATTATATACATCATGTGATTTTATTTATAATTTTTATGTTTTAAATAATTATCTTTAAAGGTGACACAATAGTGATGTTGAAATTACTTTATGGATTGAAATATAAAATAAATGGTTTTAGAAATATTAAAATAAAAATTGGATGAACTATTTAATGTGCTCCACGAATTTTCTAGATAAATTAAACATGTTATTAATCTATTATATCTTTTATTTTGACTGTATCTTTTTTGTGGATGTTATTTAAATTAAAATAAATGAATTGTGTCAAAGTTGACATTATTGTTATTTTATAAAAATAACATAATATAAAATTGTTCAAAAATCACAAATATATTTAAAAATTATAAATTAAATTTTATATGGTCTAAAATATCATAAATTATACAATTATGGACAATTCATAACACATAAGAAATTATTTATATCAATTTAAAATTTAGATTCTTATTACCACAAATAAAATTAAATAGATTAAATAAGGATAAATCAAGTTGATAAGGTTTAAAATAAATTTTAAACATGAATAAATTTTATTGATTAATGAGATTACAATCCTATATCATATAATATTTCATTATGAGCCATTTATGGAGGTTGTTTAAGTGGGTTTTGATTTATTATAAATTAATATTTTTGAGGTTTCCAAATGTGCCCATGTCCTTCCTTATAAATGGGAACCTCCTACCTCTCCTCTTTACACAGCATTGAGCCTTCAAGCTTGGCCAAACACTAACCATTTACCTTCTCAACATCCCTAGAAACATACTAGAGGTCCTGGTTTTCTTCAAATACCAAGTTTAGTGCCCTAAGAGGAGGTTTCAAAGAGGCGTGTCGAAGAAGAGGTAATACCTGTTACTGATTCTTTCAAATTTATTTCTTCTACTACTTCATCTGCTTTAGTTTTTTAATTATGAATTAATAACATTAGTATAACTCATATTATAATATGTTATTATAAATATGAAACAACCATATTTCACCTTCTATTTTCTACGGAAAATGAAATCACTGCGCGTTCGTACGTATGGAATACCGTCTCCACGCTGTGGTGTAAACTGTTTTCCACCACCACCTTACTTGGATGGGTATAATGGTGTAAAGAATAACTATATATGATTATTTTAAATTTATATGATTCTAAAATTGTATACATACTCTTAAATACAATTCCACAATCATGGGAATAATATCATCGCTCGTGCGTAGGTACGACCTACCGTCTCCATGATGTGATGCGAATCGTTCTACATGATCTTCATTTGATAATGATTATATAAATTCATTTAATGAATAAATAAGATATATATTACACTAATAACATTATGTAAATGAGTTATCTATAACCTAAAAATAATAATAAGAATTTATTCGACAAAACATGCATAAGAACATAAAGCAATGAACACCCAAATAACAAGAAGCAATGAAATATTACTTATTCGAAGATAATAAATTGACCATATATGATATCATAACAATGAATATTATTCTATAATAATTCAATGACAATATTTAAATAATTATACATGAGGATCGGATAAGTAAGAAGCAAATCAGACCTAAGGTAAGGGAAAATCTCACAATCTCATTTTTATCTGGGATTGCTTATACTTTAGAATTTACTAGGGAATATTTATCATCCACATCCATGTCTCGTCAATATGTAATATTATTTCTATCCTCCTAAAATTGTTTAAATCCAATTTTACCAATTGGTGACTATTTATTAAAAGATAAGAAAGGAATCTTTTATTGTTTTTAGTACGAGGTACTTTTTGACTTTTCCGGCCAAAGTACGAGAAGAATGTTTTTTAAACTTATACTGCATGAATGGATTTTTATGATTTCAAAGAACATTATTTCCATGGAGATTCCTTTACATGTTTTCAAGTTTATTTTTAATCAACTTCTTTTTTTACAATCGTATGACATTTTAAGAAATGAAAAATGTTTTTGAAGTAGAAAAGCTATTTTCCTCAGGAATGTAGTTCAAGTGTTTTATCAAAATTATTGTCCATCTAAGATAATATAGGGTTATATTAATATCCCTATTTTTAAATTAATTGATTATTTTATGAGGGAATTATTTTTATGATGTCCTTTTATGGATTATTTTGTGATGGCATGATGTTTAAGAATCCCGTTTTTATTACATGGGTTATGCTATGATTTATGATTTTGTGGAACACATAAGAATGGTTTCATTATGAGATGGTTGGGACATATATCTCCCACCAATTAATTGGGAAATGATTTATATCTCATGAGATAGACATGGCTGGAATGGCAGGTTAATCCGGTTCAGTGATACAGGACTTAAATGAGGAGTGAACTCGGTTCAAAAATGGACTTTGTCCACTTGGATAGTCTTGGCAACGAGTATTGACTACTAAGAAATGATTTTTTTATGATTATGTGTGTATGCCACAAAGTTTCATGTTTTATGTTATGATTATTGGGATTACATTTCACTATAATGATTTATCCCATGTTATGATATTATGATCTCTCTTGCAGGGTAATATTTTCAAAATGTTAAGTTCTTATTAATATGATATGATTGATATTTCCTTTGTTTACCCTTAAAGAGCATTTGAGCTCACCCTTTTGTATGTTTTCTTCTCCCCAGGTCAGGAAGAAGGTTATTAATTATGATATGCCAAAAGGGAGACAATGTAGATGATTTATGAACCAGTTGTTTATGTTTCCCAGTTTCTAAAGACATTATACCTATACGGTCCTATCATGGTTTTGTTATATGTTGTAATATGTGTGCATAAATTTTAATTTAATAACCATGTATGTAAAGTATGGGTCGTTATATAGATGGTTGTTCGAGAGTTGTACCTACCATTCAGGTAGTATCCTTGGCGGGTGTTCGGTGGAGTTGTTTTAGTTTACTTGTACTTTTCAGTTTCTTGTACTTTCTAGTTAGGCCTGTATGTTGGCCCCATTTACTTATTGTACTCACTCTATTTACTATTCAGTTTACTCATGTTTGTATCTTGTTGTGTGTTTGGTTTCGTGTTCTGAAAGGATATAGTGGAAATGCCTTCTCGGTTATTAAGTAATATTCCTTTCGGTGGAAGTCGTCATCCCTTGGCCTACGGAAGGTCGGCTTGGGGTAATGACGGCATGGGCCCCGGGGGACAGGTCGTGACACATACATGGGTGGTAACTATTGAGGGAAGAATATAACATTAGAGATCACGAACTTTATTATAAATTTATCAAGAAGGTGTGGTAAACTGAATTCAAATTTAAACCCCCTATGATAAATGTTAATTATATCAACATTATTCAAAAAAAAATATTTTTATTTCTAATTGACTAATATCTCTTTATACATGTGGGAATAAGTGACTTGATTAATTGAATTAATTTATATAATTAATTTAACAATTTATCTTATAATTCGTTAATTAGGCTCCCATAACTTCCACGTATTATCAATAAATAATATTGGCCATAATTATCAGGAAAATTATTTTTTTTTCTTTGTAAAAGAAAAAGTTATAACTTTGGATTAATAAAATTAGGCTTGATTTTTTTTATTGTAATAGATTTCTGGAATTTTTCGTTTATAATAAAATAAAATGAATAATTAAAATATATCTATAAATCATAAACCATTCATGAAATTGAGAAATTGATGAATATTCTTTTATAGTGGATGGTCCTTTACTTCCTTATTCATTGAGATTTATTTATATTAATATATATTACATTAATTTTTTTTCTTTTTTATTAAAATTTTTAAACGAAATTTTAAACACAGAAACATACACATATATAAATGTGGATTAAAATCAATATATGAAAACATATTATGCTTTAACTGTTTTTATGTGATTTTTTATAAAATTGATTCTTTTGAATTAAATTTTATAGTAAATGTTTATATATAATATTATATTTTATGTTTTATAATAATATAAAATATCCCATTTTACACATTATTTCATGTAGACCTCGATGTCATAATTTTTAATCATTTGAGTTCATTTAATAGAATTTGATGATGAAAACATTATATTAGAATTTAATTACAGAAGGTTGTTAATTAATTTATGATGATAAATATATAAATAATTATTATTACATTAATAAAAATATTATAATTTTTTATTTAAGTATATGAGAATAATTTTTTAAGATTAATATAATATGTTAGTATATATTAAGATAAATTTCAATTATATATTTCGTAGTCTAGAAATGCATAAATAATTAGTAAATGATCGAAAATGGTGGATTAAAAGTCCTTAAAACAATAAATATATTACTTTTTATGTTAAATGAACTTACTCTGTATATTTATATTATCATGATTAGTTTATCTAAATGTGATTACATTTATTGAACGGATGGGATTATAATAATTTGTTGAAAATAAATAGTAAAAATTTAATTTTTTATTTACCCAAACATATAATTAATTTATATCATGTAGCACATAATTATATGGATGATGATTCATATATATATATAATATTATTAATAATTAATGGTATTTAAATGAGAACCATGATATCAATGCTAATATTATTTGTGTTTGAATAAATTGGTTTCACTACATTAGAAATTTTAATTAATAAAATGATACTTTTAAATGGGGTAAATGATGTTGAAATCCATGTAGTTAGTTTAGTGATATATATATTGATAACAATGTGTGTGTGTCGATATATTTTTGTGTGTATAATCATATATTTTACTTATTATGACATTATAATGTGAAATAAGAGGATATTTTAAATTACGCAACTAATAAATACTAATGTTTTCCTACAAATCGCATATAAATGAGGTTAATAAAGTTAATGAAATACATATTAAATAATGTAATATATTATTGATGATATTACAAATATGAAATCGTTTCATTTTGATTATTATGATATTGTGATTAATTATTATTTGAATTGTATTAATCATGGCAATGCATTCTTTTAGATATAGATTCATATAAAATTGGAAAAATATGAGTAATATTAAAATGATATTTTAGGTCACATTTAATGTTATAGATATAAAAATTTATGTGTATATTGATATCATTATTGT
The DNA here is from genome assembly GCA_963277665.1 of Viscum album. Taxonomy (NCBI): domain Eukaryota; kingdom Viridiplantae; phylum Streptophyta; class Magnoliopsida; order Santalales; family Viscaceae; genus Viscum; species Viscum album. The sequence continues at coordinate 1,074,731,466 of OY728164.1, forward strand.
TTTGATAAATTTAAAAGAATAATCAAATACATTAATATTAGTTATTAAAATATTTTGGTGAGATAAGGGTACGAATTTTCATAGAAGAGGAAAAGAAGACATTATGGAATATCAAGTAAAAATTTTATTATCAATGAATGGTGGAATTGTGATCTGAGTGAAGTTAATTATTTTTCTAACTGTATAAATAGATACTTATAGAGTTTTGTTACTAGTGGAAAAAAAATTGATCGACTACCACTACAATTTCTTTTTCACTCACCCATTAACATGAGTTACATTGATATTGCAACATTTATCCTTCTCTATCACTATTCGGGATAGTGGATAATGGTGATCAATACATGTATATAGATATTATATTTTCATAATATCATATTTCGTGTAATTGAAAATACAAGAAAATATGATTGATTATGATCCACCTGAGGGTTTACACTCTTTATTTCCCATTGCTTTAGGATCATGGTAGATGTTGATTCATTAAGAAACAACATATTTTCATCCACAATACTATGTTTCAAACTATCCAAATATTCATATATACCTATTTAAATATATATATGGGAATTTTTATTAAACTAGATTCTATAGTATGATATTTTAATAGATTTTCATTCCCCCGTCATCTTTAGATGGTGTATCTATAGTGATATATTGGAAATGGAAAACTATATGTAGATGTGATATATTATTATTATGTCATAGATTATATTAATATTTCCTAAATACTATCCACATGTGTTGTGGATGAGTTCTAATACCTATAAGGACATAGTTTATGGGGTAGCATTCTTATTCATATATATATAAGTGTCTGTATATTATATACACATACATAAAAAATTTATTTAGATATTCTGATTAATATAAGATAGAAACACCTTTAAAACTAATGACTACAAATATAATTTTGATTGATTATGAGAGGTTTTAGTATTAGTTTATTTAGACAATATTTATTTATGATCCATCTAGAAGCTACTTTTTTATTAGTATATCTCATTTCTTACATGAACTTATCGAGTATTTTTTTACACCCCTTCATGAAAAAATTGGCATTACATTATATTATTTCTATGAATATCATCATGTGAAAACAATGTATTATTATATAGGATGGATAGAAATGGTCCTTTGGTAGTTAATGGTGTAGCATAATTATGATGACCATATTCGTGTAATTTATATACTACATTATATTTATTTTTTGTGATTCATTTTTTGGTATTGTTTTATTTTATATGTTTTTATTGTATTTTTTATTTTTTTAAATATTCAAGATTTATATTTCATTTTGAAAATTAATTTTTATAGTGGAAGATAATATTTCCAAATAACAAGTCTCATGATACATATATAGGTAATCTATGACATCAAATTTGTAGATATATTAGAGGGAATAGGAATATAATTTTCTATTTGTGGTGTCCATGGTAAATTCACTTATTTATGTATGGTAACATGATAATGTTAATATGAGAATAAATATAGAGAGTTTATTTAGTATAGAGTATATATAAAAAACTATTTTTTTTAAAAAATATTTATTGTTGTTTATATAATAATCATCTTGGAAAATATTTTCTACCTCAATTATGAATAAAATGAAAAGATAAACATGAATATTTCTTTTTTTAACTCAGTTATTATATAATAAATAGGGAAAATTGAACTTTTACGTAGAATATATAATTTCCAAATTTTACAGTCCATTAAAAAAATAGTTATCCCCAAATAAATCCCTTTAGTCCTTCCCTATACAAGTGAGGTCACACTCTCATTTGAATAATCTAATATCAGAATCCTATTTATTCTTTTTCTATAAATCATATAATGTCCAATAGTGCTCCATTCCATCCATCCCTTACTCCAATGATGCATTGATGCCCCATCACATTCATAAAGTGGATTTATACCCACCCCTATATAATTAATTTATATTAATCATGAAATTATTAAATTATATTATATATTTTTTGATGGATTCCCATTAGAGTTAAGATTATTTTGATTTGTTCTAGATAACACTTCTACAATTGTAGTTGATCAAATTATCCATGAGTATTTTAAATTTTGAGATTTATATTTTTTTAATAATGAATATCATTATGTTTTTTTTAAAATCAATTAATTTCTATCTATTGTTATTTTTTTATAGGATGTGTTAAATTATGTTTTTGGTTTACAGAATTTATAGTATTTCTATATGTTTCTCAACCATTACATTTTTAGATTTAAAATACAATATTTCTTAAAAAGATAAAAATATTTAACTTGGTTATTTATGATATATAAAATATTTAGAACCATGAAAATAAAAATAAAAATATTTTTCTTATTATAATTTTTAATATATACTACTTGTATTAAAAATTAAAAATAACCATTTCAATATATATTTATTTATATTCAATTAATTTTTTTAAAGTCATAATTTTTTATATAAGAATTCCATGTTTGGATAATTATATCACTAAGAGGGGGAAGGGGTGAATCTGTGATAACTTTTTAATATATGATTCCTTAAAAATGAAACAGCCATTGCCTCTAGATAAATATTTCATTCCTTTTTGAAAATTAAATCACACATAGATCTACAAGAACACATGAATTTGCAAGGATCAGTATTCTATAATAATAGCTACTTCCTTGTTATGGTTTGGAATCAATCAAATATCACAAAATCCACTAGAAAATATCATTTTATGTGGAATATAAAGAGTAGGATATTCCCTTTCACCCTTGTAGAACTATGTAAACAATCAAATAGTGTTTGTTCTCCTTCTAGAAAAATGATGTATTAAAATTATTTGTAACAACACATGATACCTATTCTTATTTATCAATATCCATAATAGCATACTTTAATAAAAATCATCAATTTCATACCCACGAGATGGTATGAACATTGAAGAAATTGATATGAAACTCAATATGATTTCCCAGTTTGATTCTCCCAATCTAACCATCCTAGTACGATTGTTCAATATCGAAAAATATATCTCCATCCGAATACAATTTGAGACAATTTTTTATGCCTTCTTCCAAAGTTTGAAAAACCAAATATGATAATTCCAGTCTGATTATCTAGCCCAATACAATGGCAAGCTGAATTCGATGAAAAGAATAATATGACAGTTAACTAAATATATTTCAATATTATCACTTCTAATTTCACTATTGTCTGGAGAAAATTATTCATTGAATCTCAATAAAAAACCATATTCTCTTCCTAAAATTAATCATCAATCCACATTCTCCCCATTTCACAGTGAAAAATAATCCCGTCGGAATTGTATTATCTAATTTTCACCTATTATAGGTGACCCAAAGATGGTTTTGAATGTAATATGAAATAATTCTACACTCAACTAAATTCCCTAAATTTCCATGATTCCAGGACTTTTTGATGCATCCTAAATTCATCAATGATTCTCAATTCATCTCATTTAGATGTATTTTAAAAACATTAGTTCATCTTTATACTTTGATTATAAACATCAGTCATATACCAATTTTAACAATATTATTCCTTCAATATGATTATCTGTTTCAATTTTATGCAATAATTAATAGATATGTTCAATCTTATTTACAACCCATAGTTTTAATTCATTTCTTTATTGCATTACTCTTCACAAAATGAAAGACAGTATACCCTTTCTTATTTTTTCATTATGATCAACAAGATGAATCAGTTTCAATTCTGATAAGATGTTTCTTGACCCATTTCATAAAATCAATTGATATAAATAAGTGTTCGTATTTATATTTAGAATACGATACTCATCATCTTCATTCATCAAATATTTATATTATTTAGCATTTGGTGTGACTATAAAAAGTTACATTTAGTTTCCCACAGTTTCATCAAGTCTTCATATCCATCAAATTTCAATCACCCACATTGAAAAGACATACAACTATATCTATGTCATATTGTTATTCTTCATTTCACTCATCAGTCTCAAGCCACTATACCACCAATTATTGAAATGGCAGACAAAGTCTGATATATTGGTATCAGCTGCTTCAGCATCAAAATACTCTACTATAGTTGATTCCTTTATTCAAAAACTTTTAAATGAACCATGACTTTGAATATGTTGTAGACTAGCATTAAAATCACCAGAATTACAATGGAATGTATGGAAACCTTCCACCCTTCCAATAGCTTCTTATTCTCATAGAGACATCATTCTTTCGTACACATATTAAGAATGATTTTACTTAATTTGATTGGCATTATTACGATCATAATGGATAGGATTTTTTGTACCTTTTCCCTTCCAATTTGATGTTCAATTCAATTATCAACACTTATTCTCCCCCTTTCGTTCATTATGATTTCATTGTGTTTTTTTAAATTACATATGATTACTATAATCCAAAATATTATAAAAGAGTAATCCCATTTAATACATATCCATGCAACCTTTGATTCACTACCATTACTATAAATATTTCCATATCGAACTCAGGGAGATTCCGATAACCATTTACTTCTAGAAATATTATACTTAAATATTGTTATCCTTTTGTATCTTTGTGAGTCTAATTACATGAATAATAAGGTTAGTCTAATTGTCCGTGAACATAATGTGTGGTGATTTCCTTTCTTCTTAAACTTCCTTTACAACAGAAGACAATACCTTTGTCATCATATTGGTCCTTTCAATCCTCCCTTATATTTTTTTGTGAACCAAGAATTATAATTTAATGAATATTTAATCCTAAAAAAATGGGTTACTTATCCATAGTTCTAAGACTACATTTTCTAACTCATTGTAGAAAACATGAATCAGTGACAGAAAAACCATGCTATCCAAAAGATGTGATTATGAAAACTTACTCATACCTCTTCCTCTTCCTAATATTCAAAATTAATCAATTCTTCCCTAGTTATTGTTTCCTAAAATATAATGTTTTTTCCTTCAACCACTCCAATAAACAGTTAAAATGGTTTACATGCTCATAGTGTTAAATTTGTAGCTTACCCAGAACTCCCGCTTTTTTACATGCATCTATAAGGATTGATTTGTGAAACAATTCTACCCCTAGAAAACACTATCCAATGTTAAGATGATAGAGGGTGAGATAAAAACTTACCTAAAACTTGATGAGAAAGAAGTTAGATTCCCATGGTCATCCTCAATTTAGAAAACAATTCCTTCTGTAAATGTTTCAAAAAAATATGAGCAACATATTCTAATGCTGGAAATACTCTATCTTTAATTCGTTTTCCTCCATATCCTCTTTGATGAAATGATATTTGATATCAACATGTTTTGAATGTGAAGGGTGAACTTCATTATTTTTGGGAGTGTTTTCACTTTATTATCGCACCCCAAGAGAAAGGGAAACATAACATCAACAATTATGTCTTTTAATTGAGTTTTCTCCCCCATAAGTTAGGAAGTGGATTGAGTAGTAGCGACATACCTGGAATCAGATTTACTAAATGATACTAAATTTTGTTTCTTTTTATTCAAACTAACCCAACATTTCATATTAAATAATAATCCACCAGATGTGGATATTCTATCATCTAGATTTCCTACCCAATTAGGATCTGAATACCCAAACACATCAACACATTATTAGATATCATATATGATTCCAAAATTTGTTGTGTCTTTGATTCACATGAAAATTCGTTTTTCAAGTAAGTAAATGTGATTCTTTTGGATAAATATTTAATCATTCATATATGGTAATAGCATAAAAATTATCGGGACCTGAGGCAATCAAATACATCAAATTTCTAATAAATTTTTTAAATTATTTATAATCAACTTCATTACATTATCCATCAATAGAAAACTTTTTTCCCACAGACTTTCATGCCGAAACATGTTTTTTGTTTTCAAGGTTGAATTTTTTGAGATGTTCATTACAATATTTTTCATGAGAAAGAATGATGTGTTTCCTCTTTTGTAAATTTCTTACCCAAGAAAGTATTTCATTTCTCTTAGTATGGGAATATCAAAATACTATATCATTTCTTTAGAATAACATTCACAAAATCATTCATAATTTATAGCATAGATAATTTCATCAATAAAATAATTATAATGAGGGAATACTATTGAATTTTTTTGAGATGATGAGTGGTATCAACTCTTACTTTCCTAAAACTGAACATCTTTATACAAGTATCCAATTTGGTATAACATGCCCTTAGATAATGTTTTATCCTATATAATTCCATCTTCAATATGCATACAAAAATTTTATATTTACCAACAATAAATCCATAAATATGTTTTGTGTAAAATTACTCCTCAAGATCACCATTCAGGAATGTTGATTTGACATCTATTTGAATGATTTTCTATCTTTTTTGTGAAGTAATATGATGAAATATTTGAATATTTTCCAACCATTATATTGGAAAAAAATTCATCAAATCAACACCATCAATTTGTGAGTATCATTTTCCCCCTAATATTTATTTATTTCATATAACTTCACCTTCTTCATTCCTCTTGTTCCAGAAAATGCGTTTTTTTCCAAAAACATTATTGTTTTTTTGTATTAGGAATAAGTACCCATATATCATTAATTTCAATATGATTATACGCATTATTCATGGCATTAACCCATTCCAGACACTCATAATTTTCATTCACATAATTCAGATCGACTTGGGAATATAAATAAGTATGTATAATATAATTTATTGTTCAACCAGTTTGAACCTTATGATGTTGATCACCCATAATATTGTGAACTTCCACTTGTTTCCTCATCCTATGATGAGATTTTTGAGTATCTCCCTCAATATTTGAAATATCTAAGTCTAATTTTTATTCCTGGGTGGGATTATAATTGTATATAACCTTATCAGAATTGTCTTCCATATTACGCTCAACCACCTGATCTATATGAGCCTATTTATTTTCCTAAGTCTCTTCAATAACATTGACATCAAAATAATGAACAATAAGTCATCTTTTTTGTTGAAAAATATATATCCTATACCATCTATATCATTGATAATAAAGATTAAATCATTACCCTTTTTCTCAAAAATTCCCTAGATTCAACTTTTCTTCTTTATAATACACAAACTCCTTAAATTTTATTAATGCATCAATCGTGGATTATTTACATAAAACAATTTTTATAGGGCCATATCTAAATGTGTACTATATAATCATTATATTTGAATATAAAAATTAGTACTCATCGATTTTCTACAATAGTAATTATAATGACCATGTTCTATTAACACAGTTTTTCCCATTTCCATTTAACTTCTATTATTTCTTTCATTAACCCATTTTTTTAGGAGTGTATAAGGAAAAATAATCATTCCTAATTCCATTATTTTGAAGATATCCTTAAAAATTTTCATTTTTGTATTCACCACTATTGTTACCTCTCAGCTTTTTCACTAAATAGTGATATTTATTCAGATATTTCCTTCTAAGACTTTTAAACATTTTTAAAGCATCATACATATGTTTCATATAAATAACAAAACTAAATTGAGTATAATAAAAAATTATTATGATGATGTAATTTTCTCCATTTGTTGAATTTTTCCTCATTTTCCAACAAATATAAGAATGAATATTTTCTTAGGGTTGTTTTGAACAAATTGTAACTTTCATATGCACTGAATTTGTAATCATTCCTTTCTATCAAATAGTGAAACACTATTTTCATTATCTTGAAAAATATAAAATTTATCTATCATTGTTTCTTTTAGATAAATTTTTCATGTTTCACTGACACATGTGTCCCACCCTTTTTTTCCACAATTGATTTTCCTCCACCATTCCCAAGTAACAAGAGTTCTATATCTCACAAACATGAAAGAAATTTCCCTTTATATGATGGCCTCTTGTAACTATATTTTCAATCATTTCAATTTAAAAAAATCCATATTTCTTAAAAGTAACTTTTTTACCATTTTAAAAAAAATTGATACTCTGTTGGTTATGTATCGTCCCTTCAATATATAAATATTTCATGGATTTGAATTTGTCTTTTCCAATGATAGTTGTTCCAACACATTTGATTCATAATGATTCGATATTTATAAATTTCATTGTTACTTGTTTAATATATTATACATTATTTAATAAAATAAAATCTCAAATCTTATGAGAAGAAAACCAATTATGGAGAATCTAAGGTCATTCTCCTTTTAAAGCATTCAATGTATATTCAACAACATGATATTTTTCTTCTTCCTTTTCATTCTTCACTTCTAGTTTCGGAGAATTATAAAAAAAAATTAGGCTGGAAACCAAACAATAATTTCTTCTGTAAGGCTTCCAGGTGGTTCACATCTATCATAAATAGTTTCTAGGATTAGGAACCTATTTTAAATATTTACTCAAACCTTATTAGGATTCATCAATATAATGATATCTGGATTCTTTATTTGCTGAGATTGACTCCCAATCAAAATTATAATTATATTACATTGGATATAACATCCCATTATTGGTCTTTTATGCTAAATGAGGATTTCATTCCTTGTAACTAGGTAACACGATGTGTAATTGTTTCTTGGTAAAATCAGTGAATGGGAGTCACATCATGAAAGGTTACACGATGTGAATCTCTGTTTCATGTCATGAATGTTTTAAATAACAAGTTTTTACTCCGAGGCGATATATTTCTTAGTATACATAAACAATATGTATTTAACAACATTTAAAAGAGTTAAATTTCATGTACTACCCCAATAAGTGAAGTTTTATGTCACCGTTTGGGTTTTGGGTGACAATTTTACAGCGACTTCTCCATTTCTCTTGAACCAAGTCTCCTCTTTGGTGATTTTTGGAGACACTATTCATCCAGATCGATATGTTCGGTGTTCAATATTCATTGTGGTGGTGGTGTGTCTCTTTAGTTGAGTTAACATTCCAATTATTCATTAACATTGATCATGGTAACACCATAACCTTGTGTTATCAAATTCATTGAACTAAATTAGTGTTTATTCTTATCTTATTACAATATCCATTGTCTGATCTCATTTTAAAGGCCACTTCTTTTTCTTTACTGGTGCGGTGGGAATTCATTCTTTAGGTATGTGGGCTTCCTCTTTTCGACCATCTCATTGTTTTCTAAATTGGAACAATATTCATATGTATTTTGGACATTACGGCCTTTGTTTCCATTATTGGGTTTCGTCATTGGTGGATCCCATTGAAGGCATATGCAACACGATTTTTGAGGATGGTGGTACCATCTATAGTCTGTGATTGATAAACCATATGGTTCCAATTTTATATAAAATATTTATGAATTAGGTTTTTTGAAATTCTCTTGATTTTTTTTGTTTGTTGGAAGAGATTTTGATTAAAAGTAGTTTTACCTTGTTTTTTGGAAAAATGTATGACAATGGGTATTTTTAAATCATTGAAAAGAATTTTGTAAAATGGTTTTGAAATGATTTTTGAAGAATTGGGATGATTGTAAGAACATGAACCTGGGTTACCATGGATACTAAGTGGAAGGTAGACCTTGCGGCCATAATCTATTGTGGGGGGTCACTTTCTGGGTGTTCCTCTTGTCCTAGAGTGTATATTATTGGCTATAAGTATGTATATGGTTACAGGGATTCACTTTCTAGGGTGTCACCATGGTTTAAAAGTGTATATAATTGGATTTATGTACCAAACTGTATTTTTCATAGATTTTTGTTTATGAGTAGTCTGATGCAAGACATATTTTTTCCATTGGTGTTATGATAACTATGCTACTCCTTTTTTGGTATTCCTTGGATTTGAACTATTTTAAAAATTCTATTCATTTATATTATTCTGAATGATTATATAAAAAAATTTATTTCAAATTGATATACCCGTATTTGTTTTCGAACTGTGATAAAAAGGAAATGATTACCATATTTTTTATAAAACTGATTTACAATTTATCATGCCATGTTTCACATAAAATGAGATTAAAAAAATTGTTATAAAGATACATTATATGGAACACAAGGGTGGGATCCCATTGATCTTCTCAGCTCAAACCCTATTCACTTTTTTGCTGGATTTTAGATCTTTATAACTCTTCCAATAGAGGGAAAGGCAAGGTTCCAAATTGAGGTGGATGGGTTTCATGTCATCTTGGTTGGGTTGCTGGTGGTGAGATGGTGGGAGTTCGTCAACGCCCTCAAATGAAGTAGCTTTTTGATTTTGTTCATTTGTAGTTGGACTTTCGTCATTGAGTATTTGGATACTTTTATAGTAATTTCTTTCATTGTCTTTCTAACCATTATAGAATGTGTTTATTGTCTTTCCAATTTTACTACTTTATTCAATAATAAATAATCCATGTTTTTGTTTAGTTTGGAAAAACAATCATTCCATCTTTTTTTTCGTTTGATGCCTGAGTACATGTAACCATCCTGTGGGGATCAGAAACTCTTTTAATGTATGTGATGGATTGGGCTGGGTTACATGTTTGAGGTAAGCCTGAGTTTTTTCCTTACATTTTTGCATCAAAAAGGTTTTTCCTCAAGAGTTATTGTCTTGGGATGTCTATTAGGCTGGATATAGTGAGTGTGCTAGGTTAGATAGATAGTATCATTGATAGGGAGATGGGGTGAATTTGTGATACTTGTTATTTTATGTTTCCTTTAAACAACATTCAACTCATGTTAAAGATTCAATTCCCTACAGAAAACAATTCGAACACACATCCCAATGAACACAAGTATTTAAAAGGATCACAATTAAATAAGAATAGATACATACTTTCTACGATTTGGAAGTATCCAATACTAGAAAATACACTTGAAAATTATCCCTATATTACAATAAGTAGGATATACCCTTAAACTCATGTAGCACTATGTAATCAATTCCAATAGTGTGTATTCACCCATTGATAAAAAATAGGGTAAAAAAATATTTGTGTAATAACTCATGTTACCTATTATTCCTTTTTAATCCCACAAAAGTATTCAATTGAAAACCCCTCTTCAATTTCTTTCCCAAAGGATGGTAATAACATCTTGGATTTTGTTATGGAAAAACCAATTCTGATTTACCTAGTATGTTTCTTCCATTATGATTCTTCCATGTATGATTCTACCTCTTACTATTCATCTTGGTATGATACTTCCCAATACAATTATCCCTAAAAAAATATAACTTTTATTGAATATGATAAAGATGAATTGAAACCACATCAGTTCTTCATTTTTCTCAGTCCAGAAAACCCTTTATGAAAATACTGAACCGATTAATTATGCCTGATACAATAATCAGTTCAATAAAATTGACAATTAGAATATGATAATCATGTGAGTATAATAATCACTTATTATGATGATAATCTAAAAATAAATTTGTGATCTTGTATCTTTTCATTCACTTCAATCTATTAAGTATAATTCAGAAAAATCTAATTGAGAAACTTATTATTCTCTCTAAAACTCGAAACATCTCTCTCAAGAACAATACATTAGTCATCAAAAAAGTACCATGTACGTTTTCCTTTTATTGGTGACCCTCAAGTGGATTCGGAGGGATCCCAAAATATTTCCATCTTAATAAAATTCATCCTATTCACAATTTTTCCTATCATAAATTTTGAATTTTTACTTTTCTAAATATTCTTGAAGATTCAAGATTCTTCTTAAATCTTCATTTCTTCTTAAATCTTCATTTCTTCTTCATACTTTGATTTCAATAGCCAGTCTGATATCAATTCATGCATCCGATTTTATGAATCTGATTTCTTCAAAACAAATCATTGTAAAAATTGAAAGAATGTATATGAAGAAATACATACCACTATAGCTTCATAATATAATAATTCTTTTGAATATCAATCGCCCCCTAGGAAATTCATTTAGTAATCACCGCTTTCAATTCAATTTATTGTCTTCACTTATTCTCTTAAAAAACATAAAAATTTTACATGAAAACAAATAAGAGATCATCTATATATTTTTTCACTAATTCAATGAACCACCCATCTCATCTTGAGTACGACTGTCCATAGTATGATATTTATGAGTAATATCATTTAAAATACGCTCATTTCAGGGAACACATATTTTTTTAAGCATATGATGGATGATCAGATGCTACAATCCATGAGTATGATCATTCTGAATATGATTGTTTTGATTGATATCCATATAACCTTATTTCCTTCGATATCTTTCTGAATAATATGTCCATGAGTATGATTTTCTGTGATATTATTATCCTGGGTTTGATCTAGTGAGTATTATTCCCAGCAACTTTTTCATCTAAAAAATCAACTCGAATCATTTTCAATCTCTATTTTATTCACTAAACTTGCATCATAATCCTTCAATCAACATATGATTTATGACATATGAATCACTAGAGCATCATTAAATTTAAAATACTAATTTCCATAAAGACTCTGATTCTCCATCAATATAGACGTCTCATTCACACTGAATTGAAAGTTAATCTGATTACCACTTACATTCAGCAAGATATATTCTCCATGCAACTGATCTCTCATTCCATAAAATGATAAATTCATCATTATGGTCTTTTCACATACTGAACCCATGATCTGTCATATTAAACCCTTTTCATACAAATAGCTTCATCATGTTTGGGTGGATAGAGTTAATCCGTTTTTTCATACAACAAATGTATGATTATTTTTAAAACTGGGTTCTAAAAGATTCTCACCAAATATAAATTTAGGTTATTTCCATTTTATCTTAAACATCCTCGACAAAAAAATACTTATTTGAAAAAATGAAAACAATTGAGAACAACTACCTTCATCTTTATCTTTTTTCTAATAAACTCAATCTTTTTATTTTTTTTGTCAACAATGTTTCATAAATCACTGAACTATAAATCCTCATGAAATGTATTAATTATCAATAATTCTAAGCCTATGTGAGATAATTCACTGTTGAGAACAAGAATCTTTGAAAAACCCCATTATATCAAAAAAATGACCATGAAAACATTTTTCCTTTTCCTTCCTCAACTCTTCTTCATCGTTCTTAGAATAAAATAAAATTTATCTTTCTAAAACCAATACATAAAATGGTTAGAATTATTCACTCACAAAACAACACTGAGTTCACAACTTACCCACTACTCCCCGTTTTACATGCATCAAATGGATAAATTTTTAAAACAATACATTCTCCCCCTTGAAAACACTATCCAAAGGTATGATGAGAGAGGGTATAGAAACACAAACAACTAACTTGAAGAGAAGAAGGTTATACGGTCATGTGCATCATGAATTTATAAACTAATTCCATTAGTAAAGGTTTTGTAAATTTTTCAACCACATGATTTTATGTTGGAACATATTAAAAGTTTAATACATTCTTCTAGACATTATCTATGACGAAATGAGATTTGATATCAATATGTTTAGAATGATAATATTGAACTATTTTCCTAGTGATATTGATTGTATATTTAATATAACAACCAAAGAGAAAGGGTAACTTCACAAAAATAAGTAAATATTCTAATTGAGCTTTCATCCATATATGTTGAGTACTATATTTATTGGCAGAAACATTCTCAGTATCATCCATACTTAATGTTACTGAATTTTTTTTCTTTGAATGCCAACCAAAATAATTATTTCTCTGAAAGAATACTCTAGTAGTTGTAGATATTCTATCATCAACATTTCCTACCCAATCAGTATCTGAATAACCAAACAATACAATACAATCTAATATTTCATATATAGTTCCAAATTTCGTTGTTCCTTTCATGTATATGAGAATTATTTTTTCACCAATTAAATGTCATTCTTTTGGAGTACTATGAAATTGTTCGTTTTTTATATTTCCCTCTTATAAAAATTTATCCATATTCATGACTATTCATATAAAACCAACTTTTTCTGATGATAACATTTGTTACCATCATCACATAATTTTGAAATACATAAAAAATTGGGTTTCATCCTATAAACATAAAAATCATTCTTGGATTTCATCTTTATTTTCCCAATGATGGATGATCAAACACATTTAGTTTTGAATGATTCGTAATTGAAAAATGTCACTATTCATTATTTAAAATAATTCACACTCTTTCCAAAATTTAAAATATCTTGTAATATGAGAAGAACACCAACTATCAAGAATCCAGGGTCATTATCCTTTTCTATATTTCAATGTAGATTGACCAACAAGATCTTTTTCACCTTCCTTTTCTTTCTCCATCTTCATCATTAGAGGATTTTTAAGAATAATTTTTTTATTCCTCTAACAAAACCAAACATCATTTTTCAAGGTTTATAGGTTGTTCAATTCTTTCAAAAAAAATTCAAAATTTTGGAACCTATTTTTAATATTTACTCCCCTTTCTCAGATTTTTTTAAAACAACATTCTGAAAATTCTTATTTTTATCATCAACCTTTTATATTCATAAACTATGGAATAATTGTAATTTTCTTGGTTAAACCAACACATATTTTTTATATGTATGGATATACTATAATAGCAGTAATATCCCTAAAATGAGTATTTGTCTATTAAAATTACATAATGGCTGAAATTGTGAATACATTTCTCATCCACCTTCTTCAGTCTCTTTTTTGAGCCACTAACCTTTTTATAATCAATCATTGTCTTAGTTTTAATTTTTTCTATATCATAAAAAGTATGATTTAATACTTTTATATAACCATATCATTTCAAAAAAAATCGACTCAAGATTCATTAAAACTTCTAAATTACCAACTTTTTTGGTCTTGACCACATGAATAACATTTCAAGTATTCATTATTTTATAACAATTCCATTTTTTACTCACCCTTTAAAGTTAAAATTTGTTTATCCTTCTCCGATTTCTCATTTTGATAAATTTTACAATCTTTTGTAATGTATTTCTGGAAACATCATTTTCACAATTCACCCTTAGAGGGTTATTGTAGGACAACATCTAACTATTCTTATTTTTTCATCAACATGAAATCCATATGATCATTATGATTCTATTATTCTTTAATATATTTCATCAAGCCCTCAATTTCTTTTATTAGCCTTAAATTTTCATTATAAAAATATTCGTGATTGCTTGTAAAAGATCATTCCTCTTCCAAAAAAAATTCTACTCAAGCCTTTTAATCATTCTCCAAAATTATTTCAAATCTTCCATCAAATGATGTTCAAGTTGAGTTTCCACTTCTTGAATACTATATCATCGAAATTCTTCACCTCTTATAGTTTTATAAAATGTATTTTTATAATCATAGTCAACTAATTTTTCAAATTCAGCATCTCTGACTTTTTTGTCTTCATCTTTAGATAAGAATATTTTTCTTTTAGAGTTGAATAATTTTATATCTCTCCCTATGGAACATAATTCCCCCTTTTTATCTTATTTCTTCCATGATAATATTTTATTTATCTCTTCCTCTTCAATATCATCATCTTTTTTTAAGAAAATTAACAGAAATTTTACCAATAACTTCTAATTAAAAAAAATTAATAAAATATTCCCATTTTTATTTACATGTTCATATTTTTACATTTTTATAAATCAAGGATAAAATACTCTAAATAATTTTACACATCTCATTTTGAATTTCAGAATCACCTGCAACATCTTCAATAATAATCATCATTGTTTTTTCTTTCTTTTCATCCATTAACTATATTTCCATATTACACTTTTCACTTCTTTTGATTGCTTTATCCATTATCACTTCATATGTAATGAGAGTTCTATGTAAATAATCAGGAGATAATGTTTCAAGAAATCTATCTTTTGTGATGATACTTTTTCATCCAACTTATTAGGAATGATTCTCAAAATCTTTTCAAACATTGTAGAATCATTTGAATTTTTACCAAGTCATGTTATAGTAATCAAAGATTCATTTACCCATGTAGATATTTCCTCAATAGATTCATTCTCACACATATTAAAATCTTCATATTTCAATATCTAGATTTGTAATTTTTCTTTCTTTGAATTTTTATTATTGTTATATATGTTTTTAATTTTATCCCATATACCATTCGGTGTTGAAAAAACATTAAATATTAAGTATTTTCTTCATTAATGTGATGATAATATAGAATTCTTGTCCCTTCCATCATAATCATAACTCCTCTTATCAATATATGTAAGAGGATATTTAAAATCAATAATAGGAATCCCATCTATTACTGCTGCAAAAACAATGTATCCAACATACAAAAGATAAGGAAACATTATAATATCCAAAATATGATAATTCTTTCCCTCAAAGACTAGAATACCTTTACATTTAACACAATTGAAATTCTCTATCTCCTTCTCCTCAAAAAATCATCAAAGAATAAGTTAAGGTAACATACACTCAGATACCACTTGAAAGTTCCCAGGTAGGATGAATGTATCGCTGATTGTGGGAAAGGGTGAATCAATGATACCTTTTCATTTTTGATTCATGGATTCAATATTTTTTTCATATTAAAGATTCTATTCCCTACTAAGAACAATAAAACCCCACATCCTAAAGAACATAATTATTTACATGATTCACTATTTAGCATGAATAGATTCATTCTTTGTAAGGTTTGGAACTAATCAAATATCATATAATTAACTAGAAAATAATCTGTGAATTATAATGAGTAGGAGATACCCATACACTCATGTTGAACTATGTAAACAAGTCCAATAGTGTGGGTTCGCATTTTTATCTTGTATAGGGTAAAATAATATTTTAGTATCAAATAATGTTTTCTATGATTTATTTTTCAATTCCATAAAATTTTTAAATTGAAAACACATAATCAATTTCTTACCTAGAAGATGATAAGAACTTCATGTGATTTGATATTGAAAAACTAAGTCTGATTTTCACTATCCATTTTCCCCAATCTAATTCCTCTTAGTATTATTCTCATGGTTTCAATCATTCTCGGTACGATACTTCCCAGTAGGATTCTCCATAGTAAGGAAAATATAACTTTGATAAAATATTATAATGATGAATTGGCACCACATAAATTATACATCTTCCTGATTCTGGAAATCCTTTTAAGGAGATAACAACTTATTTAATTCAGCCTGATATGATAACCATCCAAGTAAAATTGATAAAATGAATACAATAATCATCTGAGTATGATAAAAACTGAGTATGATGATTAGCTAAATACTACCTTTTGATCATGTCGCTTTATTTGACTTAAATATATCAAAACATATTCAAGAAAATTGAATAAGAAAACTTATTATTCTCCAAACAAATGTAGATATTATCTCTCATGCAGAGTACATGACTCTTCAGGAAAGTATAACACAAATTTCACCTTTTATAGGTGACCCATCGAGTGGCTTTTGTGGGAATCCCAAAAAAAATATTTCTTAATAATATTCACACTAATATTAATTTTCCCTAAAATCCCATGTAAAAACCCATAAATTGTATATATATTTTTTTTAATTATTTGGGATTATTATGAGTTTGGGAAAATTGATGGTGCTTGATTCTAAGGCCCGGTGTGTCCAGAACAAAATATTGAACTTTTTTATGTTACATTCATTAAACGTGCGAGCGAGAATTTATATCTTTTGAACTGGTGCTCGAAATTGAAATCAAATGACACGGTTAATCTCATAAAGCATGGGTTATATTAATGGAGGCTTCATTTTTACCACTGTTGTTTGGGTGAAAATGATAGTTTTTTCAAAAAAATTGGAGAATAATAAAATAACATAAAAATGTTATTTTAATTTTTCTACCAATAATTGTGTGATGGTGGAGAGACTTCTGGGTTTACAAGACATTTAATTGTGTGAATCTCATATTGTGTAACCACACCGTTGATATTTAAGAGGTTCATTAATTAAACTCATTAATGACCTCATCAATTCTTACGATGAATTAATCTCCCTACCCCTCTATTTAAATGAATCTCGAGCATGGGATTTTGACACAGAAGAGAGTAAACCCTAACGAAGTGCCACAACATCTTCCACAAACCCTGAATAGAGGCTTGAATGGCATCAATTGAGGAATCGATATGGAAATGATGAATGTTGATGACTTCATCAAACGTCGAATTCTTCTTCCCCGACCACGACATCTCTTTTGAATACAAGGTAGGGTTTTTTGTTTAAATTCGTGTGAATTTATTTGAAACTATCATTCTTAAAAAACATGAAGAAAAATGAATTACAAAAAATCTTTTAATCTGTGATTTTTATGAATCTACGAGTGGTTAATGCATGAATTATTTTTAATGGGGTTTTAATTTATCGTTTGATTTCCACACCCTTGTTGAATTGATAATGCGTAGGGCCCATGCCAACTGAACAAGGAATGGATCCTCCACTTCTTCATTTTTTTCATGTTCTTTGGGAAACATATTTTCCAATCAACAGAATCCAGAATCCAGGAGCCACCCCCTGACGGCAGCATCTCGGGAGGCCCGTAGGCGCAAACGGAAGGGAAAACAGACCATCGGAGCTCAGTCGGTGACCCGCGGATATTCCACCGGTGACCGGCCGGCGTTGTCCGTGGAAAAGAGGTGGCGATCGGAGGTTCCACAAAGGATGTATGGGGTGGACAGAGTGGGATTTCCATTTTTTAAGTATGGCGGCAGGCCGTTGCGAGCTGTGGGAGGTAAGCCGCAACATCGAGCTGCAGAGGGGACCAGCGCCCCGTGAGTCTTGCTGAAAGGGAGGCGTCACCACGTGGAACCACCATTCCAAAACCAAAAAAAATTCATCCATTCGGAAAGGGAGAGAGACCCCCCACATTCTACCCAGCTGGGGGGCCATGCTAGAACACGGGTCGGGCCGCCCGGCATGCCCCACCCATCCAAGGTGGGTCGGGCTATTCCACGGTCAAGTGGGCCAATCCCGCTGCGACCCACCCCACTCTGGCCGATCCAGCTGCTTCAGTTCAGTATAGGTCAAGTCAACCTAAGATGGGTCTATTCAGCCCAGGTCGGGGCTTTTCGAGTTGGTTCGACCGGATCGGAACAGACTCGGACCCCTTATAATCCCAGATACACTTAAAAGACCTTATCTCACAAACCATGTGTCTATTTGATGAACCATCTAGGGTGATGAAATTATGGAAATGAGAAGGTACTATTTAGATACTCGAACTAAGTTTTGGAGAAATTTGGATAATGGATGGGATGGATCGAACCCGAATCCATCATTATCTCTATACCAAAATGATTATTACTCACAGACTGAGCATTTGTACGACACATCATCTGTTGTGTTGGAACCCTTACGACATGGAGATCCCATAGTTATTATTTTATAGATCTTAGTGGTTGTTGGAGAATGACAAATATCTAGAGGAGTAGATCCTAAATAACTCAAGTGCACCGACTGTGGGGAATCATGTGGCTGGATGTCAATTGAAGAGTGACCCTGTGTGGATCAACATCCTAGCGACCCTGTATGGATCATAATCATAGTGAACCCTATGTGGATCATCAACATAGAAGCCCTATGTGTATCAGTATCATAGGGACCATGTGTGGATCAACATCTATGCGACCCTCTGTGGATCAGTAGTGTGCTAACTAACGAGGACCAGCCTCAGAGAAGCCCATCGTCGATCAGCGACATACGACCCTGTGTGGATTGAAAATGGATCAAATTTTTAATGGTTTAGTTGTGGAAACATACTAACAGAATAATATGATGTATCATAAGACTAACCATATTTATTCCAGATCGTAAAGTTGTATTACTTTTATGATCCGAGTATTTTGAGTTTTGCTTTGTGATTGAGATGATGTCTTGTGGTTTTTTCATTTCTGAATTCTGAGAGACATTTGGGGGTCTCGGGGTCCTTACTGGGTGTTGTTATACTCAACCCTCTACTGCCTTCACCCATACCTTGTATCTTCTTGTGCAGACGAAGAGTATCATGTCTGAGACTTTAGAGATCCTAGACCTAGAAGTACACAGAGCTGACTAGTTGACGTGGAGAGCCGTAGAGACGAGCTATACCTTCCATTTAGGTAGGATCCCCAGTGTACTATCTCAGGATCAATTTTCTACGGTATTTGTATCATTTCAGTTGGGCTTGAATTCCATCCCCACATTACTTTTAGTAAACACTTTTAAGTTTCCAGTTTTACTTCGTTGTTTTCATCTTGTCGTGTTCCTGGTATCTGTGTTTGCAGGTTTAAATGAAATGCCATATCACTATTAGGGATATGGATTTCTTGTGCTAATTGAAAACACATGACCTACAAAAGGTGGTTTTGGGGTAGTTACAGAACAATCCCTAGAGGACATGTAATGAAATAGTGGTATCAGAGGAGTGGGTTCTACCAAAGAACTCAAACTCTGATCCTTTAAATGGAGCAATGATGTTAAGTGTATTGAGTGTGATTTTTATTTAGGAGAGTCCAGTGTTGGTGCGGCGGCCGACGTATCCATACCCTAGGACCCTGAATTCTGATTTCTAACTAAGTGCACAAACACACTAATTACGTGTGTTTTGGAAATGTTATACTATAGATCTATTTTGAATCATCTCTCTTGGTATAAATTATTTATTGTGGCACACCTGTTTCTTTTCAGGTTGACTCCACATAGACATCCATCTAGAAATCCAGATAGAGTTCACGATGACAGCTCACCAAGTGATGGGGATTCAGTGCTGGGCCCTCTTATAGTGATAGCACCTTCGGGTGGTGCACCAGTAGGACCACTACCCGTTTCACAACTATTTCCCCTAGCCCCACTTGTGGATTTTTCACACTAACTGAGAGTGTTTCTTGAGTTCTAGCGGTAGTTTCCTCAATAATTTCGAGGCATGTAACACCCCGAGATTTTATGAAAAATATTCCTTTTAATTTCATTAATGTCTTGTGTTGTACACTATACCAAAAGGTGCTTTCACAACACACATCATTGACTTGTCTTTCATTACACGTAATCACAACCTTCTTCGATAGCGTGTGTAGTACGCAATACCGAGTTTCACTAAACGAGATATTCTTATAATATTATTATGAACTAGTCATTATGAATAGTAATACCCACTTTTTAAAATTTTATAAATTTTATCTTTCAAAATGGACTTCATTTTTGGATTCGGATTATCGAAATTAGCTTAGGGTGAAATGTTGGTACTTTTCGAATAACTTTCATATTTTGATGAATAGTGAAAATTACTAAATTTTAATTGAAAACAACTTTTTTAATAGAAATAATTAATAGAGATAAATTATTAATTTGAGTGGTTTTAAAGTATATTTAGAATATATTTTTACAATTTAATACAATTTTGGTCATTGGATGTAATTTCACATTTAAACTAGACATAAACAAGTGTCAATCTTTTGATAGTTATTATCTCTTAAGAACACGCTATTTGTTTTGACGACGAGAATTAATATTTAAATTAATTAATGGAACTGATATGTTTTGAATTTGGTAAAATAGACATCATTTTTTAATTCATAATATCAAATATATCTTAGGCCTAATTTTTGGTATTTTTCTGGAAACTTTCATTTTTTGATGAATAGTGAAACCACTAAGTGGTAGTTAAAAAACTGAAATTTTCATAAAACATAATTTTACCACTTCTGTGAGTGAATTTCAAAAATCCTAGAGACACGGTTAATATCATGGACTAAAATTTGGTTCAATGAGATGAAAATAATTTTTTGTGAATAGTATCATTTTACTTTTTTTACCACTATTAAAAGTAAATAGGGTAATTAAGGGTAAAAATGGTATTATTATTACCCTAAAACATGTCCTAATTCTATTGGATAAGTGTAATTCGACCAAAAACAACCTTAGGAATAAAATATGACCATTTATGCCCACTTGGATTAGATTAGGACATTTATTATTAATTTATTTAAAGAAGGGTTAAAATAGTTAAAATCAAAGTTTAATAACTAAAGCATTTTTAATATAGGGTTATACATAAGATAAATTAGACTATAAATATTCATTAGAAATATAAAAATATTTCCTACATAATGGTATTTTATTTGTAATTTTTAGACTTAAAATAATTTTATTTATAAATGACACAATGATGATGCAGTAATTATCTTATTAATGAAATATTGACATAATTGATGTTATAAATACCCAAATAAATGAAATTTGAGACTTTTTATGAATTCCAATAATTTTCTATTTTAATATGACATGTTAGAATCGATTTAATTAACTTTTTTTGAACTAATCATACTGTTATGATTTTCACAAAAATCAATTATCAAATATTGTCAAAAGTGACATAAAATAGTTTTTAAAACAAATATTATATTATTAATTGTTATTATATGCCTCAAAATCTAAATTTTGGCCAATATACTTATATCAGGATAGTTTTATCATTAATGTACCACATTGAGGGTCTCTTGGATGTATATGGAAAGTTCATTAACTATATAATATAAAAATACAAAGTGACATGGTAAATATCAATCTAATTAACTAAGAGTTAAAACTAAATGTTAAGGTTAATATAATGACCTAAACTTGTCTAAATTCAATTGGATGAGAGGATTTCGAACCATACCCACCATAGATTCTAAATAAATCAATTTGGATCTATTAATAACCGAATATGACTTTATAATAAAATAATATGTTTAGTTATTCCAAAGGTGCCCCTCTCCTCCCTTATATAAGGGCACCTCCTCCCTCTCTTCCTCACACCACTTTGAGCCTTCAAGCTTGGCCAAACCCAGCTAAATGCATTTCTCCACTTCCATAGAAACATTCTAGAGGTCCTGGTCTTCTTCAAAGACCAATTTTAGTTCCCTAAGAGGAGGTCTCAAAGAGGTGCTTCAAAGAAGAGGTAATGTCCGTTACCGATTCTTTCAACTATATTTCTTCTTCCACTTCTTCTTCTTAGGTTTTTTCATTATGAAGTAATAAAATAAGTTTCACTGATATACTAATATGTTATTATAAGTATGAAACAACCCTATTTCACCATCTATCCATCCTACGGAAAACGAAATCATCGTGCGTGCGTACATACGAAATACCGTCTCCACCCCGTGGTGTAATCTTTTTTACACCACCACCTTACTTGGATGGGTATAATGGTGTAAATAAATAACTATATATGATTATTGTAAAGTGATATTGATTCTATAATAGTATACATAAACTCCAATAAAATTCAACGATCATGGTAACGATATCAGCGCTAGTGCGTACGTACGGATTACCGTCTCCACGACGCGATGAGATTTATTCTCAATGATTAACCATTCATAAATGATTATAAAGCATATATAATAAGTAATCATGAAATATATTACATAATAATGATTCTTGATTTATGTATACATATATGTATGTCATCCAATTAATTCCATTCAATTCAATGAGGAAATGAAAACAACATTCATGCGTACGTACGGCCTACCGTCTCCATGAACGGTGTATTTCTTTCCATTTATCGATCTATTATGTATTTGTATATTCTGAATATATATTATATATAAATCATGTTTAATACTCTGGAATTAATTAATCATGATCTAAGTAATCATATGAATAATTACAAGTCAAAACACGGATGACAAATGAAACGATTTTACCCAAAACGCCCTTTAACATGGAATTTACAAAAGAACGGGTAATATAAAGTCATAAGTGAACCATATATGATATCGTAACAATTAATATGATTCTGTAATAAGCCAATGACATTTTTTAAATCATTATATAGGAGGTTTGGATACGTACGAAGCATATCAGACCTAAGGTAAGGGATAACTTTTCCAATCTCATTTTTATCAGAGATTGCTTATACGTAAGTATTTGCTGGGGTTATTGTTATCATCCATGTAAATGTTTTATAAAAGTTTTTTCATTTATTTTTAAAGTCCTTTTTACCCATTTTAGACTTTTACTACATGGTATGTAATGAATCTTTCTTTTTTTTACGTTACGAGGAACTTTTTTGACTTTTCTGGCAAAAGTACGAGAAGAATGTTTTTTTAACTTATACGGCACGAACGGATTTTTACGGTTTTATAAAGACTTATTTTCCTGAACCTTCCTACAAAATATTTCATAACTATATTCAACAAAATCATTTTCTTTTAAAATCGCATGACATTTTGTGAAAATAAAATGATTTTGAAGAAAAAAGGATATTTTCTTCAAGAATTCATTTCAAGTGTTTTATCAAAACCATTTTTATCTATGATGACATTATTTAATATGGGTATGTTTTAAGTATAATGTCTCTATGATTTACATGGTTTCACTTTTCTTATTATGAAATGATGTCCATTTCTTTTATATGGATTATGTGATGATGGAATGATGTTTATGAAACCCATTTTATTCTTGGGTTCTGATGAATGATTTATGTTTATATTGTGGCACACGAAAGAATGATTTCAATATGAGATGGGTGGGACCTATATCTCCCTCAAATGAATTGGGTAAATATTTTATATCTCATGAGATAGACATGGCTGGAATGGTAAGTTAATCTGGTTCAGTGTTACAGGACTGAAACGAGGAGTGAACTCAATTCAAAATGGGACTTTTTCCACTAAGATGGTCTTGGCAGCAATGCCTTGGCTACTATGGAAATAATTACATGTTCTTAATAGATTCCACAATTACATGTTTTATTCCCATGCTATTTTATAATGATTTATGTTCCATTATGATCTATGCCTTATGTACTTCCATGTTTTATGTCATTGCTCAAGATTTTGATGTTTAAACATTATGTTCATGTTCTCAAGTTCAAATGTTTATGGTATGTTTTAGTTTATCCATGCTTACCCTTACTGAGCATTTGAGCTCACCCTTTTAATGTTTTATTTTCCCCCAGGATCAAAAGAAAGGTTTTTGGTAAGGAATAAAGAGTGGAAAATCTTTATGGGAGATGTTGAAGATCTTTCACCACGATTAGAAGATTAATTTCCAAGTTTCCAAAGACACTAAACTATTATGGTCCTTGTGAGTATGTTTTTGTTATGTATTAAGTATTCTGCAAAAGTAATGTAATGTCCATGTACGTCAAGATTCAGGTATCTACAGTTTGTATCAGAGGAAAGGTTTAGTCAACCTTTTGAAACTAGGATGCGAAAACGTTAGTGAGATCCCTAGAGATATTTCTAAGGTATGTCTAGGTATGTCCCTAAGGATAAGGATACGTATAGGATATAGTCCTAGAACTATGGTAACGATCTTATAATTTAACCTAAGATATTAGATATTGAAGGTACTCCCCCTTTATTATGTTGTTTTCCCTAACATGATTTTTTCCTCTCACACTATTCTTTTTGGGTTTTAGACGATGGCTGGAACCCAAAGGAACCGTGTTGATCAATGCAATGGAAAATGCAATGATTGTCCTCCTAAACAAACAAATATTATGAGAGATAGAGTGCAGAATCTTATTGTTATACTTACACAAGCTGTGAATCATTCTGGACTTCCTAATGAGCAGAGAAGGGAACAATATTCTATTGAGTCCTTCATGAGGCAACGCCCACCTTCTTTCAGTGGGTCTTCTGATCCACTTGTTGCTGAACAATGGATCAGTACCATTGAAAAGATATTTTTAGTTCTTTAATGTTCTGAACAAGATAAATTAATCTTAGCAGTATATCGTTTGGAAGGTGATGCTGATCAATGGTGGAATCTTATCAAGAATACGAGGCCAAGAGATGAAATTGAGTCCATGGAATGGGACGAGGTCAAGAACTTATTTTTCAATAAGTAATTCCCTCGTATTATTCGAACAAAGATGGAGAAAGAGTTTCTTGAACTAAAGAAAAAGGATGATGAATCTGTTGGTGTATACGAAGCGAATTTTACAAGGCTTTCAAGGTATGCATCAGGATTTATCATCCAACCTGAAAGTAAAGTTTATCGATTCTTCAGTGGCTTAAAACCAAATCTTCGAAGGGCATTAGCTATAAGAGACATCAGTAGCTATGAAAAATTTGTGCGTTGTGCTATCAAGGTAGAAATGGAAGTTGTTGTTACTTATCCATCTCATAGTTTTGACAAGAAACGAAAGATAGAGTTCAAGGGGAAATCTCAGAATAATGGTGAAAAGAAGATGAATGTTTCCTTATGCTCAAAGTGTGGAAAGAAGCACGGTGGAGATTGTCTTAAAGGGACTAGAAAATGTTTTATGTGTGGAAAATAAGGTCATCGAGAAGCTGAGTGTCGAAGTAATGGAAAAAGTGTTTCTAATGATGTGAATAAAGAAAAGACTCCAGAGAACGCACCACCAACACTTCAATGCTTCAAGTGCAATGAAATGGGGCATTATGCTAATCAATGCCCTAATCCAAGGGTTAATGATGATCGACATGAGCAACCACTTAAGGCAAAGGAAAAAAGGGAAGTCACATGCAATCACTATTGGCGATGTTGAATATGAAAACGATGTGGTGGAATGATTAAGTGTTTATGTAATGGGATTCCAAAATAATGTTGCATATAGTATCATGGAATATTGGAATTTTTATGTATTGGTCTATTGTGGTTTTCAATAATTTTATGGTACAGGTAACCATGGAATGTGATTGAGATATTTTTGGAAAAAAGATGATATGTGCATAATGAAGGGATAAGGAGAAAAATAAATGTTTGATAGTATTCATGAGATCATGACTGATATAAGGAGAAGGTTATATCATGGTTTGAGTATATAGAATTTTTGGATTTTGGTATGTGGAAAGAGTTAACTTTCGACAGAATTCATGTTTTCACTATGGTTTAATGGGTATTCATTTTTCAAGATAATACATGATTAATTTATTCACATGATTGGAATGTGACCAAAAATATATATGGGGGATAAATGATGGTATTCACATGCTTGGTTGATGACATTTCAAGTAATCCTTTTCTTTATACTCTGAGCTTGGACCGAAGTATTTTAGATAAGCCTAAAGATTGGATTGGATTATGTTGGACATAAGTTAGTATTGTTTAAGGATAGGATTTTTTTTGATATTATTGATGGGATGTTATAGTAATGTAGTTTTAGAAAAAGGACAACCTTCAGGACGGGCGACAGCCCATCACATCGAACAAGGCTGTGGGAATCAAACCCACAACCAAAGTGCGACTGGCCTTTATCGCCTACCACTGGCCTACAAGAAGTCCTTGTTTAGTAGAAACTAGTTTTATTATATTAAGCAGTATGATATATGAAGTATAAGTCCATTTTAGGAACCATATATGATTAATCTCACTATAGATGGACTTATGTATTTTTGGTAACTTTTATAACCTTTTGTTTGAGACAGATGGAATGACCCATCATTCTATTACATGATCTGCTAACACTTCACGAATGAAAAAATCAACTTAATTTATTTAAGAGATGAAGTGGAAATGTTCCAAAGAATGACCAATAGTGAGACTGTACCAAAATCACGAAAGTATTTCTTCTAATTCCAATTTCATCAACTTTAGGGAAATGATCATAAAAACCAAAAATGTTGTCATAGTGCCCTTATATCCGATGAATCAGATGGTACCTTAGATCATCAAAAATCTATGGCTTTGTGATTGATGGCTTTTTCATAGCCATGTTCTCTACCACTCTCCATCAGAACTTGATGGTTAGATTTCTCTTCCGTATCCATATTTTCAACTATGTTCTCCTATGTGGAAACCCAGTGATTAGTTAATTTGGGTAACCGTTATGTTTCATACTTTAGTTTTTAAAGTTATGTTTTGGTATTTCATTTTACGATATGGGTTTCTATTAAAGAAACTTTCGAGTAGTAAACCATTTATAACCCCGACGAATTTCGAGGGAAAAATTCATTTTAAGGGGGGTAGAATGTAACACCCCGAGATTTTATGAAAAATATTCTTTTTAATTTCATTAATGTCTTATGTTGTACTCTATACAAAAAGGATATTACACAACACACATCCTTGACTTGGCTTGCATTACACGCAATCGCGACTTTCCTCGATAGCGTGTGTAGTACGCAATACTGAGTTTCACTAAATGAGATATTATTATAATATTATTATGAACTAGCCATTATGAATAGTAATACTTAGTTTTTGAAATTTTATAAATTTTATCTTTCAAAATGGACTTCATTTTTGGATTCAGAATATCAAAATTAGCTTAGGGTGAAATTTTGGTACTTTTCGGATAACTTTCATATTCTGATGAATAGTTAAAATTACTAAATTTTAATTAAAAACAAATTTTTTAATCAAAATAATTAATAGTGATAAATTATTAATTTTAGTGGTTTTAAATTGTATTTAGAATATATTTTTACAATTTAATACAATGTTGGTCATTGGATGTAATTTCACATTTAAACCAGACATAAACAAGTGTCAATCTTTTGATAATTATTATCTCTTAAGAACACGCTATTTGTTTTGACAACAGGAATTAATTTTTAAATTAATTAATGAAACTGATATGTTTTGAATTTGGTAAAATAGACATCATTTTTGAATTCATAATATCAAATATATCTTAGGCCTAATTTTTGGTATTTTTCTGGAAACTTTCATTTTTTGATGAATAGTGAAACCACTAAGTGGTAGTTAAAAAACTGAATTTTTCATAAAACATAATTTTACCGCTTCTGTGAGTGAATTTTGAAAATCCGAGAGACACGGTTAATATCAAGGACTAAAATTTGGTTCAATGAGATGAAAATAATTTTTGGTGAATAGTAACTTTTTATTTTTTTTCCACGGTTAAAAGTAAATAGGGTAATTAGGGTTTAAAATGATATTATTATTACCCTAACACATGTTCTAATTCTATTGGATAAGTTTAGTTCGACCAAAAACAACCTTAGGAAAAAAATATGACCATTTAGGCCCACATGGATTAGATTAGGACATTTATTATTAATTTATTTAAAGAAGGGTTAAAATAGTTAAAATCAAAGTTTAATAACTAATGCATTTTTAATATAGGGTTATACATTATATAAATTCGACTATAAATATTCATTAGAAATATAAAAAGATTTCCTAGATAATGGTATTTTATTTTCAATTTTTAGACTTAAAATAATTTAATTTATTTATGACACAATGATGATGCAGTAATTATCTTATTAATGAAATATTGACATAATTGATGTTATAAATACCCAAATAAATGCAATTTGAGACTTTTTATGAATTACAATAATTTTATATGTTAATATGGCATGTTAGTATCAATTTAATTAATTTTTTTCGAACAAATAATTCTGTTATGATTTCCAAAAAATTCAATTACCAAATAGTTTTAAAATTGACATAAAATATTTTTTAAAACAAATATTATATTATTAATTGTTATTATATTCCTAAAAATCTAAGGTTAGGCCAAGATACTTATATAATGATAGTTTTATCATTAATGGACCACTTGGGGGTCTCTTGGATGTATATGGTAAGTTTATTAACTATATAATATAAAAATAAAATGTGACATTGTAAATATCAATCTAATTAACTAAGAGTTAAAACTAAAAGTTAAGTTTAATATAATGACCTAAAATTGTCTAAATTATATTGGATGAGCGGATTTCAACCCATACCTACCTTATCTTAGATATAAATCAATTTGGAGCTATTAAAAACTGAATATGACTTTATAATAAAATAATAGTTTTAGTTATTCCAAAGGTACCCCTCTTCTCCCTTATATAAGGGCACCTCCTCCCTCTCTTCCTCACACCACTTTGAGCCTCCATGCTCAGCCAACCCCTTCCAAATTCTTTTCTCCATTTCCCTAGAAACATCCTATAGTTCCTGGTCTTCTTCAAAGACCAATTTTAGTTCCCTAAGAGGAGTCCTCAAAGAGGCGCTTCAAAGAAGAGGTAATGTCTGTTACCGATTCTTTCAACTATATTTCTTCTTCCACTTCTTATTCTTTGTTTGTTTCATTATGAAGTAATAAAATCAGTATCAATCATATACTCATATGTTATTATATGTATAAAAAACCCTATTTCACCATCTATCCATCCTACGGAAAATGAAATCACCGCGCCTGCGTACATACGGAATACCGTCTCCACGCCGTGGTGTAATCTATTTTCCACCACCACCTTAATTAGATGGGTATAATGGTGTAAATAATAACTATATATGATTATTTTAAAGTGATATTGATTCTGTAATAGTACACATACACTCCAATATAATTCCACGATCATGGAAACGATATCATCGCTTATGCGTACGTACGGAATACCGTCTCCACGACGCGATGAGATTCATTCTCAATGATTAGCCATTCATAAATGATTATGAAGTATATATAACAAGTAATCATGAAATATATGACATAATAATGATTCTGGATTAGTTTATATATATATGTATTTCATATAATTAATTCCATTCAATTTAATGAGGAAACGAAAACAACGTTCATCCGTACGTACGGTCTACCGTCTCCATGAACGGTGTATTTCTTTCCATTTATCGAACTATTATGTATATGTATATTCTGAATATATATTATATATAAATCATTTTTTATATTCTGGAATTAATTAATCATGATCTAAGTAATCATATGAATAATTACAAGTCAAAACACGGATGACAAATAAAACGATTTTACCCAAAACGCTCTTTAACATGGAATTTACAAAGGAACGGGTAATATAAAGTCATAAGTGAACCATATATGATATCATAACAATTAATATGATTCTGTAATAAGTCAATGACATTATTTAAATCATTATACAGGAGGTTTGGATACGTACGAATCATATCAGACCAATGGTAAGGGATAACTTTTCCAATCTCATTTTTATCCGAGATTGCTTATACGTAAGTATTTACTGGGGTTATTGCTATTATCCATGTCCATGTTTTATAAAAGTGTTTTCATGTATGTATAAATTCCTTTTTACCCATTTTAGACTTTTAATACATGGTATGTAAGGAATCTTTCTTTTTTTTACGTTACGAGGTACTTTTTTGACTTTTCCGGCAAAAGTATGAGAAGAATGTTTTTTTAACTTATACGACACGAACGGATTTTTACGGTTTTATAAAGCCTTATTTTCATGAAGCTTCCTACAAAATATTTCATGACTATTTTCAACAAAATATTTATCTTTTAAAATTGCATGACATTTTGTGAAAAGGAAATGATTTTGAAGAAAAAAGGATATTTTCCTCAAGAATTCATTTCAAGTGTTTTATCAAAACCATTTTTATCTAAGATGGCATTATTTCATATGGGTATGTTTCAAGTATAATATCTCTATGATTTAAATGGTTTCACTTTTCTTATTTTGAAATGATGTCCTTTTCTTTTATACGGATTATGTGATGATGGAATGATGTTTATGAAACCCATTTTATTCTTAGGTTATGATGAATGATTTATGTTTATATTGTGGCAAACGAAAGAATGATTTCAATATTAGATGGGTGGGACCTATATCTCCATACAATGAATTGGGTAAAGATTTTATATCTCATGAGATAGACATGGCTGGAATGGTAAGTTAATCTGTTTCAGTGTTATAGGACTGAAATGAGGAGTGAACTCGATTCAGAGTGGGACTTTGTCCACTAAGATGGTCTTGGCAGCAATGCCTTTGCTACTATGGAAATCATTACATGTGCTTAATGGATGCCACAATTACATGTTTTATTACCATGCTATTTTATAATGATTTATGTTCCAATATGATATATTCCTTATGTACTTCCATGTTTTATGTCGTTGCTCAAGATTTTGATGTTTAAACATTATGTTCATGTTTTGAAGTTCAAATGTATATGGTATGATTTATTTTATCCATGCTTACCCTTACTGGGCATTTGAGCTCACCCTTTTTATGTTTTATTTTACCCCAAGATCAAAAGAAAGGTTTTAGGTAAGGAAACAAAAAGTGTAAAATCATTATGGGAGATGTTGAAGATCATTCCCCACGATTAGAAGATTACGTTCCAAGTTTACAAAGACACTAAACTATTACGGTCCTTGTGTGTCTGTTTTTGTTATGTATTAAGTATTCCACAAAAGTAATGTAATGTCCATGTACTTCAAGCTTCGGGCCTTTACAAGGCCAGATAGATCCCTAGGAACATTTGGTATCAGAGGAGGAACCCAGCCTTTAGTGCGGTGCACTGCTTGGGTTGAGATGTAGGGACCACAACGAGGGCGTTGTGCTCTAAAGAGGGAGGGTGATTGTAACATCCCCAAATGATAAAGGGTTAAATGAATAAATGATATGACTCATGTCAAAAATGTGCACCTTCCTTTTCAGGTGCATGCCTGATTAGAACTCCACAGTTAAGCGTGCTTGGTATGGAGTAGTGATCAGGATGGGTGACCTTCTGGGATGTTTCCCATGGTGTGTGTGAGTGAGGAAAAAGCACACTGGAAGGGACATGTGTTTGCCTGTGGTGACTATCATTAGTCAGATAAACCATTCATGCACGTGGGTGGACCCTAGTGTGGGCCCCACGTGTCTGCGGGGCAACTGGTGGTACCTGGTGGGCCAGGACTCGATGACCATGTTATGGCGGGGTGGTTGTGCTGTCACCGGGGCCAAGTTTTCACAAATGGTATCAGAGGAGGTTCGCTCTACTTGAGTCATGTTATTTGGGAAATATTCGGGATAATCTGGAGTTAAGATTGTTAGGACATGAAATTTCGGTTATGGGTAGTGTGCTTGATCACCACACGTCATGTAGGGATTCAAGTTCCCAGGGGAAGTCGAGATTTATCTATGTCTTTTGGTTTTCTTGGTCTGATGATGATTAGGGGAAATGAAAAGAGAGCTGGGTTAATGGTCTCAGTGATCACGGTGGGTCTGGCAAGCCATGTGGAGCTGGTGATATTCCCTATAACACTCTCTCTGGTGGTGAAGCGAATGGATTATGGATGTCAACCATATGTCCAAGTCACCCACTAAAACTAGTTTCCTCTCACATTGTTCTGTGCTTTAGTTTTGAAATCATGGAACTTTGGTTTTAATGTGACTTGGTTTTAAGAAGCGTAATATTTTTTTTGAAATTATTTTTAAATAATGAGGGAATGGATTGATTAATCAAATGGTGGAACTAAATTTTCATATTTTTTTTGAAACGGAAAATGGTGTTCTTACACCTCTTTTGAAAGTAAGAACTATATTGATGTTGGTTTTGGAAAGTGTTTCCAATAGAGATTTCTAAAAATTCAAAGGGTTCTTTAATGGGATGAGATGTTTTCAAATTGATGTGAATAACATTAATGTGAGTTATTTTCCAAATTATTGTTTCCTTATAAATAGTTTTGTAAGATGTGAATTGGGATTTTGATATCATTTTTAGCAGTTTTGAGAGAAAGGATGGGTTGGTTGACCATGTTGTTTTCGAAAAGTGGAATGAATTTTCATTTAATCCTTTGGTATTTCCATGAGTGACCACATGCATTGGGTTATATGGGATTAT
Source organism: Viscum album (assembly GCA_963277665.1). Classification (NCBI taxonomy): domain Eukaryota; kingdom Viridiplantae; phylum Streptophyta; class Magnoliopsida; order Santalales; family Viscaceae; genus Viscum; species Viscum album. Next base: position 1,074,764,829 of record OY728164.1, read on the forward strand.
AGATGGTTTATGGCATGACTAGATGAGTGTGGGGATAAATATGAGGAGGGTGTATAGTTTGGCAAAGAAACATGCATGTCTGAGCCCCATGGGGTACCAATGTTGGATACGCTAACTGCTGAAACATTGGTATTCAAAGAAATTTTTTTAAAGATAAACATGGTGTCTTGATGAATTTTTTGGGATGGTGTATATTATGTGTTTTTCGAAAATGTTGATGTTGTGGGATGTTTTGATCCCAAGAACCCCTCCTATTCAAACTGTGTTTTGGGTTTGTTTTTTGTCAGTATGCTGGGTAGAAGGTCTGGTTAGTAGTCTCCTATGATATATGTTTCGGGAGACCTTTAAGGGGGTTCCATTAATGATTTTGGATCTGTTTTATTGAATTTTTTTACCAATGGACCAGCTTGGTTGGGTACTTGGGTTCTCTCGTTGGATAAGGTACACCCCCATTAAGGATTAGTGCACAACTGAAGTGCAACCCAGATTGTTTCCCCATTGGAAAATCCTCCAGTTGATCAATTTAAGGAATATTTTATCAATCATTGTTTATTGAGTCTACAATGATTCCACTCTTTGATTTTGAGATCCTCTTGTAGCGGGAGATTTCTCATGGAAGGTTGAAAGAGACCTTAGTTTATTAAGTTTCCTAATTTGTCAAAGCTGGAAGTGGTCTAGGGTTGTTAGTGGGGATGAGTGTCTCAGTGGTGTCTAAGAGATCCTCTGGTAACTTCACAGTTTCTTTGAATCATGAGTTCATATTAAACCACCAGGGTGGTAAATATGGTAATGATAGGATATTGTGGCCACTTTCTAGAATTTTGTGTTCTTTGGGGATGTTGTATAAGGTCCCTCTCCATGCATTGTTTATATCAGTCGCAATGGTCATGTTCGGTGATACCTTATGATGTCATCTGATCGATTGACCATAATGGTGAAAGTTGGGCAATCTTCTGAGAGTCTCTATTATATTGGGAGAATGTCTCCCTTGGAAAAAAAATATTCCATTTTAGAGGAAGGTGAGTATATGTTTTCTTTACTTCTATTGTTTCTCACCCGAACAAACAAGGTGTGATGTGTGTGCATCTTCTAAGACCTTGTGTCTTGTGAAATATCAAGTTAGGGTAAAGTGAGTTTGGAATTTGTTATGTCTTGGAGAACTTATCAGGGATTGCATTGTAGTTTTTGGTTTCACCAAAAGAAGAATCCTCATTCATGGGGTTTCCAAAGCCTAACTGCAAGGGTGAAGATGCTTCAATCATTTGAGCTCCAGCCATAGGTCTCAGAGAGAAGCTGGTTCGTAGTCAGTGGAAATCACAGGGTCGTTTAAACCCTTATAGAAAGTCATATCCTCAGTATGAATGTTAGGATGTGTTTAAACCTATGGTGTCATCATCGTTTTTCTATTGTTCATGTTTGGTGGAAATATGTGGAGGGTTGTGTACCCATGTCATCACCCAATGTTATTCCCTCCCGTTTTGGTTTCCACTAAGTCTTTGGAGAAAGGTTTGAAGTTTGGATAGACTAGTTGAGAACACGGTTTTCACTTGGTTAATAGTGACCATACCCCAAAAAACCATGTGGATAGAAGGATCCACACTGTTTGCGCATGGTTTCCCAAATCGTGCTGACTAACCATGTGACCTTCCCAACTCTTCAATTTTTGGGGTCTTTCTGTACTGGTCCATGCTGGTCGGTTATGATGGCAGGTTCTGATGGTGGGGAGACCCACTATGAGACTTATATAAGTTCTTTCATAAAGGTCTGATGGATGTATACCCATTGTACTTGGGAGTTCATTCAGGCCTCCCCCTATTAGTGTCCTGATTCTGTCTCAGGAAAATTATAGGTTGTCTCTTATGGTGGGGAGCCTTTTTTGTACCCCCATACAGGTAACTTAGATTTATCCATGATCTTGGCTTGGAGTTAGGTAGTATTGTTTGGAGAAATCAAGCTACCTATATCTTCCTTGGGTAAACGATGAGATTGGAGAGTTCCCAATGGTTTAGTTATAGCAAGGTAAGTGTAACCTTGTTCGATGTTGTTGTTCGTTTGGGTGAATTGGTTGAGTCTTGTTCCGATAGTGTTTAAGGAGTTTTATTTTGGGATAAAGGTTGAATGTGATTGATCATTTCAGGAAAGTGGTGTACTTTTTGGTTGTGAGAGTAATCCTTCATTAATTGATCACTGGAGGTTTTTTGGCCTTTGTGGGTGAATCCTGACAAGGGGGTACCTCTTGGTTTCTCAGTTGGGTTTGGTTGTTACTTTGGGTTTGATGTGACTTTCCGGGGCGGAAAGTTTTCATGGTGGGGATAATTGTCACATACATGACTTATTTCAAAGAAAAATCCCATTTAATATCCATTCCTGATTTGTTTTGAGGATTTCTCAAGCTTTTATGGAGGAATGGGTGAGTTTTCATGAATTGGGTCAAACTGTGAGCCCAATTCCAGATTTAAAATTAACTTTTTATTCCATTATAACTCATTCATTTTTCAACATTTTTCATCCATTCCAATTCCTAATTGTAATCCCCTGACCTATTAACACCACCATATTAATTTGGACCATTTAGGAATCTATAATCATGGGGGATATGGGTTTTTATTTAAGAGATTTGGCCTGCCCGAAAGCCCATTTTTAGCATTAAAACTAAATTTAATTCTTTAATATCTCCTTAAATATATGCGTTTTATCGGTGATTTCAACTCTCACCCAAGACCAAATACCTAAGGCGCTCCCCCATTCCTTCATCCCACAATTTGGAGCTCAATAACGACTCGAAAGTGGTTGAATCCTCTCTGGATTTCAGAAATCGTCCAGATTTGGAGAGGTAAATTAATCCTTTCATAACTCCTTCTATTTTTACTCGTCTTCCCCCATTCCAGTTCTTACATGATCTCTTAATCCTTTTTCGAACCTCCCATGATTGGTTAGAAGTTTTCAAATTCAGATACTGAGGGATTTTGGGTCGTTTTCTTCAATATTATTTTTGGTATGTGTTTCTCTCTTCAATTCCTCCCTTATCCTTAGGGTTTCCTCCCGATTTCATGAATTTATAGAATTTCTAGAAGTTAGGGTTTGATCCTACGGTCTTATTTGCTGTCTTTTGGGTCAATTATTGTGGTTTATGTCTGGATTTATATTCTTTGTGGGGCAGCGGTGGTGCGCTTAATTTTTCGCACCATGTTTTGAGGGTTTTGACTCAAAAGGGTAGGTAATTCCATGTGTAACCATTTTATGATGAGTTATCTTGCTTGTTTAATTAATTTAGTATGTTTAGAATCTGTTTTTTGTGGTGTGAAAACTGTTTTTGATGGATTTCGTTAAACATTTAATTTTTAGTTGTATTTTAGCTTGAAATTGGGTACTCTTCATGTGTGAATCTTGGGGTAATGTTTGGGTTTAGTTTATAACATATGAAAGTGATTTATTAGTATTTAAAGGGGATTCCAATTCTGGTTTGTGAATTCCTTATTGTCATGTGGGCCTTGAAAAGAGGTTTTTTAATGAGTTTATGGTATAAACCATGTTGTACTTCTTGAAGGTGATTTATGAAAACATGTGTTTTTCATGTGTATCTTTGTGGTATTATTTGAGGTATTTTTATAACACATGGGGGAGATATAATAATTGTTTTAGGGCTGAAAATTATGTTTTGGATTGGTATTGGTATGATTTTGGTTTTGAATGAGGGTTTTGAAATGGGTTTAGTGTGGAAACAATGGTTATACCTCTTGGGTTTGTTTTATAAAAATTGGAAATGTTTTATTTGGTTAATAAAAGTTGGAAAAGGTGTATATGTACTGTTTGGGTGAGTGTGTTCACCTAATGTGGGGTTTTTAATGGTAAAGTGGTGATTTGATATGTCAAATATTTTTAAAATGTTTTATAAATTGCCGAAATGTTTTACTAAATTGTGTTTTGTGTGTGAAACACGGGTGTGGGATGTTTCGTGTGAGTTTATTGATAAAATGAATTGTGAAGATGAGAAGGTATTATGTGACATGTGTGTGGGTTTTTATGTGAGTTGAATATCTTGTAATGGTTTTATAAAATTGTTTAAAGGATTTTTGTATGTGTTAAAGAAATGTGAAAAGTGTTGTAGGCAATTTTGGTGCGAGTTTGATTTCAAAATGCATTTGAATGAAAAGTGGAATTTGTGACTTGTGTGATGTACATGGAGATGTTTGTTTAATGTGTTATGTGGAAGTGATATGTTCATGTGAAAACTATATTTCTTGGATTGTTTAACTTGTTTGAGCACAAAGGGAAACTTGGGAATCTAGGGGGTGGACGTGTACTAGTATGCTAGTGAATCCGTGGGGTTTGGCCTCAGTTTCACATAGCAAGATTCACGCTTAAAACTCTAACTAAACTATGATGATGATGATTTGGGACCACTAGGTTATGGGTATAATCCCTACTAGTGGCTCGTGCATGAGAATAGATATTTTTTGTGGTTACTCTCACCGAGATACGAGGTACCTGGGACCCACAGCTAGCAAGTTCCTAGGGGTTATGTCCTATTACTTGTGCTCATTAGATCCTTTGTAGTTATCGTCGGTATATGGTATTTTTGGCTGGAAAGTTCAATAGATTTGTTATTTATTTTAAAATTTCTGGTCCTTTAAATTTATCCCACATGAAAACTCTTTTCATTTATTATTACATCCTTTGTAAAATTGTAACAATCATTTCTTATTTACAAAACTGGCAATGATTTTTGTCATGAAATGTTTATCACATGGAATATCTTAGCGGTGGTATCCTACTGGGATTTCTTTCACACCCTACTTACACCTTTGGGTGTAATTAGACTTTCTTATTTTATGTCATAGGTTTGGGTATAGGTTTTATGCCATTGGTTTGGGTTTTTAGCGGTCCATCGTGATGTAATGTCGCGGAGATGGCTTGAGGGTGGTGCCTCTTTCCATGTGGAGGTTCTTGGGATATCTTTTCTTGTGTTTGTACCATTGTAATGGTCTTAATTTTTTTAAAAAAATTGTGTAATTCAATTCTGAATTTTAGTCAAAGATGTTTTGGTTTGAAAAATACAGATTTGATTTCATGGATTCATTTGTTGTTTTAAGTATTCAAACCTAGGTAAGTCGTTCCCAATTTTGTGTTTTTGATACCCAGGATCTTGTGCCAGCCTGTGGGGATAGGGAACTCATTTAGGGCCTTGTCACGGGGTGGGATTGGTGCCAGTGTTGGTGGCGATCAGATTCGGTTCGTGACAGCTGAGGACCGACCGAAGCATGTGGATAGTGTTTTTTGCTTACTTGAGACACCAGTAAAAAAAATGGTGATATTTACTGACAATGTCTTTGAGGGAACAATAGGAAGATGGTGGGGGATGATTATCTAGTTACACAACATGGAGACCCTCACCCAGATGGACTTTGAGAGCCTCTTCAGGGCAGAGTTCATTCAAGAGAAACTATGCACTATGCATATTTCAGATCTCCTACACCTACAAAGGGCTGCCGGACAGTAGCCCAGTACTCAGCAAGATTCAGTGTCCTCTTGCTCTACTCTACCGACATGGTACAAGACCCTTTCTTCAAGGCCTGAGCCATTGAGTAGTGTCTCCTGTGGTAGATCAGAGCATTGGGGATATCATTCAATATCTCGACGCAGGATGGAGTACTCGAACAAGAATTATTGGTGGATAGATTCTTAGATGAGCAGGCACCGATGGTGAGAGAAACTATGATAATACAAGTTGTCGATTCATCTATAGCAGGTAGTAGGCAGATGATGCAGAGGTATAAGGGGGCTAGAAAATCTGGTGGATGACCTCAGGATGTAGGGTTAGAGGTGCAGAGATAATAAGGTAGAGAAGGTCAGTAGACAAGTAGAAATTGCTTCACGTATGGTGGGCAGGGCCACGTGGCTCGTGACTTCCCAACACGCCATACAAATGATCATCAGACAATCATGGGACCATTATGGCAGAAGCATAGATTCGATTGAGGAGGTCTGCAAGGCGGAAGACATGGAAAAGGATCAGGTTGTGTAGTAGGTGGTGGGTGGTGATTTGAGGTTCTTCCACAACCACCAACAGGTGGTCCACCCCTACCTCAAAGAGTTGTAAGATATTGATAAGATCATCTTCTGGCCGTAGAGGCCAGTGATCATAGTGCTCTAGAGATGATTCGAGGTACGATCTATGTCAACTCCACCCTAGATGCAATACGTTTACACACAGGTGAGAGTCACACTTTCATTTCCACAGCTCTCATTCGGATCTCGGAGATTCTAGTATAGCCATTAGCTCGATCCATACAATTAGAGACTCTTATGGGAGAGGATTCAATGATTACACCCTAGTTCCTGTAGTGTGATCTTACTCTAGGAGGCTAGATATTCGGCTGGGATCTCATAGTAGCAGCATCAAGGCCTTACGATGTCATCTTGGGTATGGAATGGTTATCCATAGTCCATGCATAGATTGCTTGTTTTAGGTGCAAGGTGTGGTGTTAGTGAGCAGTCCAAGATATACTATAGTGGTGGACCATAATGCTGATGTATTTCCTGATGATGTTTCGACACTACCTCTTCGCATAAAGTTAGACTTCTAAATAGACATGTACTCCAGAATGACACTAAAATCTACTCCAGAATATTAGATGGTCCCCATAGACCTTTGTGAGTTATGGGTACAACTAGAGGACCTGCAGAGGAAGGGGTTCATAAGGCCTAGTGTTTCTCCATGGGAATCCCTGATTTTGTTCAATAATAATATAGATGGTAGTCTGAGACGTTTTATTGACTATCAGTGCCTGAACCAGATGACCGTGAAGAAAAAGTTTCCTCTGTCGAGGATTGATGATCTCTTTGACCATCTGAAGGGATCTCAATGGTTTTCAATGATTGTACTTACACCAGGATATCATAAGCTCAAGTTACGAGATGAGGATATACCGAAGACAACCATTAGATGACTTTATGGCCACAATGAGTTCTTGGTGATACCTTTCGACGTGACCAATTCCCCAGTAGAGATCATGGGACTCATGAATAGGATCTTCCAGCATTAACTCGATCGCTTCATAGAGGTATTCGTTGATGAAATCTTTAAATACTCGATGTCAGATGAAAAGCAGGCCAAACACTTACATATAGATCTGGATAAACTCAAAGAGCACCAGATTTATGGAAAGATGTTGATGATCCAGTTCGGGAAAATGGAAGTCCACATCCTAGGGAATGTTATCTCATAAGATAGAGATGTAATGGATCTGGTGAAGATAGAGGTATTTTTTGTTTGGGATCCACCCAGGCACATGACCGAGGTACAAAGTTTCTTGGGATTGGTTGGGTACTACTAGATATTGGTACCGGAATTTTCCAAATATTCGATACCCTTCTCAGATTTTATATATATAGGACCTCCCTTCACATGTATGGATAGATTCTATCAATGTATGTAGTCTACTGTGACTCATCAAGGATCAGACTCGGATTTGTCCTGATGTAGGAGTGAGTTGTGATCAACTACGACTTACATCAAATGAGATAGAATGAGAAATACTATGCTTCCCATGACCTGAATTTAGCAGTAGTGGTCTTCGTCTTGAAGATAGGGTGACACTACTTGATAGGCGAACGTATTTTTGTCTACTCTGATCACAAGAGTCTTAGGTTTATCTTATCATAAAATGACATGAACTTGAGAAATAAATGATTGCTAGAGTTCTTCCAATACTATCAATTTGATATATTCTATACATATGGGATGGGGAATGTGGTGGCAGACGCACTTAGCCGGAGGTCTGGTCTACAATTGCTGAGTGAGGATACAGAGCATCTAGCTGCGTCGTAGTTATCATTTGTAGATAGAGATGGAACTTCTTACCTCTAGTGTATGATAGTTTCTCCTCTACTCCATTAGCAATTCCAGGATGCACAACTTGGGGATATATAATTTGAGTCCCTATGTGCTCATATATCCTCAGGACAAGCTCCTAATAGATTTTCTGAAGGTGGGGAGAAAGTCATCATCTTTAGATGGCGAACTATAATACTAGTGATGATATAAGAGGAGGTGTTGAGGGAGTTCCATACATCCCCTTTGGGAGTACATCGTGGTGTGGTGAAGATGTACTAGGACCTCTGGAATCAGTACTGGTGGCCAAAGATTAAGAAAGAGGTAGAGTAGTTTACCTCATGATGCATCACTTGTCAACAAGTGATGACTGAGAACCAGGAACCATCATGATTAGCTCAGCCACTTGAGGTACCTGAGTGGAAGTGGGATGGTATATCCATGGACATCGTGACAGAGCTACCATGTATGTACAGGGTCCACAATTCCTTCTGGGTGATCATGGACTGACTCTCGAAGTCATCCAACTTCCTACCCATCCAAGAGTAGGGATCAGTAGAGAGCTTGGGACTTCTCTACCTATTGGAAATTGTATGGCTTCACGGAGTTACATCGACGATCGTCTCCGATCGAAATGCTTATTTTACATCACTCTTGTGAAAGGGATTAAAAAAGGTATTTGAGACATTTCTATGTTTGAGCACTGCATTCCATCCTCATATTGATGGTCAGATGAAGTGGACCATTCAGACACTCGAGTAAATGCTTCGTGCTTGTGTCCTTAGTTTTGGTTGCATTTGGGAAAACCACATGTCACTGGTGGAGTTCTTTTACAACAATATTTATCACTCCACCATCATCATGGATTTAGTTGAGGCCATGTATGGTTGACCATGAAGATCACCTCTATGATTGAAAGACCCAGGGGAGTCCGCACTTATGGGTCCATAGTTGTTACATGCTACCATGGAGATAGGGTAGATCATTTAGGAGAGGATGAAGATTACACAGAGGTGGAAGATGTCTTATTCCAATAGGAGAAGGTGACCCTTGGAGTTTTAGGATGAAGGTCATGTATTCATACGGGTCTCACCCCGACATGGATTATGGAGGTTTGGCCAGGCCAACAAGCTATCTTCGAGGTTCATCGGACCATTCCAGATTGTCATCAGTGTAGGTGAGGTGGCGTACCATCTTTCTCTTCCACTACAGATCTACTGGATAAATAATGTTTTCCATGTGTCGTAGTTGAGGAGGCACGTGCATGATCCATCACATATTATCGACAAGGGAGATCAGGACATCAAGGATGGGGTGACATTTATAGAGTTCCTGGTGGAGATAGAGGATTTATGGGAGTAGGTCCTTCATGGGAGATTTATTCCTCTAGTGCGAGTTCATTGGCAGCATGGGAATCTACAAGAGTGCATATGGGAGGGGGAGGAAAATATACATTTTTAGTACCCCCATTTGTTTGCCTAGTTTTGTTTTAACATTTGGGTACAAAAAGCCCTATGATGGGGTGAATGTAAAGACCCAAAAATTCAATATTTTTTTTAATTATTTAAGATTATTATGAGTCTGTGAAAATTGACGGTGCTTGATTACAATGCGTAGTGTGCCTGAAAAATAATTTTGACATTTTTTATGGTACGTTCAGTTAATGTGTGAGAGAGAATTTCTATCTTTTTAACTGGTTCTTGAAATTAGAATTTGAGGGTAGATTTGAACTCACATTACTAGGATTCCCTTAATGTAAGAATAACTTTGACCATAGTAGGAATGGTGAGAAGATAGTTTGGCGATCATTATGGAGAATAAAAAAATTACATAAAAATGTTATTTTAATTTTTCTACCCACCGTTGAGCGACGGTGGAAGGACCACTCGGTTGTCAAGCCATTTAATGGCGTGAATCATTTGTTTTGTAACCACACTATTGAGAGTTAAGAGGTTCATTAATTAACCTCATTAATGTACCTCATCAATTCTTATGAGGTGTTAATCTCCCTACCCCTTCATTTAAATCATTCTTGGGATTGATTTTTGACACGGGAGAGAGGAACCTCGAACGAAGTTCCTCATCATCTTTCAGCATCCTAGATCATAGGTTTGAAAGATGTATTTAGAGGAATCAATCCAGAAATGATGAATTCCAATGGCTTCATCAAATGTGGAATTATTCTTCCACAACCATGACATCTCCTCCGAATACAGGGTAGGGGTTTTGTTTTAAATTTAAGTGAATTTATTTCAAAATATCGTTCTTGAAAAACATGACGAACACAGATTAAAAAAAATGAGTTAAACCGTGCTTCGTTAGAATCAACAGGTTGTTAATGCATAATTTATTTTGAAAGGGGTTTTATATTATAATTTTATTTCCAAACGCCTGTTTAATTGTTAATGTGGAGGGTGCATGTAACACCCCCAAATGATAAATGGTTAAACGACTAAATGATACAACTCATGTCAGTAATGTGCGCCTTCTTTTTTAGGATCCTACCTGATTAGAACTCCACATTTAAACGTGTTTCACCTAGAGTAGTGATCAGGATGGGTGACCTTTTGGGAAGTATCTCTGGGTGTGTGTGAATGAGGAAAAAGCACACTGGAAAGGACATGTGTTGGCCTCTAAGAAATTTCATTAGTCATATGACATGTTTGGGCACGTGGGTGGACCTTGGTGTGGGCCCCATGTGTCTGTGGGGAAACTAGTGGTACATGTTAGGCCAGGACCCAACGACCTTGTCAAGGCGGGGTGGTTGTGCTGTCACCAGGACCCGGTTGTCACATTTGGTATCATAGGTGGTACCCAGCCTTAAGTGTGGTGCACTGCTTGGGTTAAGATGTAGGGCCTACATGGTGGACGTTGTGCTCTAAAGAGGGGGTGATTGTAACACACCCAAATGATAAAGGGTTAAATGACTAAATGATACGACTAATGTCAACAAGGTGCACCTTCCTTTTCTAGAGCATACCTAATTAGAACTCCACAATTAAGTGTGCTTCGACTGGAGTAGTGATCAAGATGGGTGACCTTCTGGAAAGTTTTTCAGGGTGTGTGTGAGTGAGGGAAAATCATAATAAACAAGACATGTGTTGGCCTGTGGGGAATTTCATTAGTCAGATGACATGTTCGGGCATGTGGGTGGACCTTGTTGTGGGACCTACATGTCTGTGGGGAAACTGGTGGTACATGGTAGGGCAGGATCCGACAACCTTATTAAGGCGTGGTGGCTTTGCTGCCACCGAGACCCGGTTAAAACATTGTGAGCCAACCAAACATGGTCTGGACCCTTCGCTGCATCATTGTTGCTGGGTTCTTCAGTGGATGGATTTTCAACTCAACCAAATCCAGAATCTGGGAGCCACATAGTGATAGAAACATCTCGGGAGGACTTTTTATGAAAACGAAAGAAAAAACGGACCAACATTTCTGTGGGGAAACTGGTGGTACATGGTAGGCCAGGTACAGATAGCCTTATTAAGGTGGGTGGTTGTGCTGTCACCGGGACCCAGTTGTCACATTTGGTATCATGGGTGGTACCCATCCTTAAGTGCGGTGCACTGCCTGGGTTGAGATGCAGGGCCCAAAATGAGGACGTTGTGCTGTAAAGGGGGTGGGGTTATTGTAACACCCCCAACTGATAAAGGGTTAAATGACTAAATGATTGGACTAATGTCAACAAGTTGCACCTTCCTTTTTGGTAGCCTACCTGATTAGAAATCCACAGTTAAGCATGCTTGGTCTGGAGTAGTGATCAGGATGGTTGACCTTCTGAGAAGATTCTCAGGGTGTGTGTGAGTGAGGACAAAGCACACTGGAAAGGAAATGTGTTGACCTATGGGAAATTTCATTAGTCAGATGACTTTTTGGGCACGTGGGTGGACCCTGGGGTGGGCCCCATGTGTCTGGGGGGCAACTGGTGGTACTTGGTAGGCCAGGACCCGATGACCTTGTTAAGGATGGTTGGTTGTGCTATCACCGGGACCCGATTGTCACAATCAGAGCCAACCATCCTGATGGTACATGGTAGACCAGGTACAGACAACCTTATTAAGGCGGGTGGTTGTGCTGTCACTGGGACCCAGTTGTCACATTTGGTATCAGAGGTGGTACCCAGCTGTAAGTGCGGTGCACTGCCTGGGTTGAGATGCAGGGCCCAAAATGAGGACATTGTGATGTAAAGGGGGTGGGGTTATTGTAACACCCCCAAATGATAAAGGTTTAAATGACTAAATGATTGGACTAATGTCAACAAGTTGCACCTTCCTTTTCGGTAGCCTACCTGATTAGAACTCCACAGTAAAACATGCTTGTCCTGGAGTAGTGGTCAGGATGGTTGACCTTCCAGGAAGTTTCTCAGGGTGAGTGTGAGTGAGGACAAAGTGCACTGGATAGGACATGTGTTGGCCTGTGGGAAATTTCATTAGTCAGAATGACCTTTTCGGGCATGTGGGTGGACCCTGGGGTGGTCCCCATGTGTCTGCGGGGCAACGGGTGGTACTTGATAGGCCAGGACCTGAAGACCTTGTTAAGGAGGGTTGGTTGTGTTGTCACCGGGACCCGGTTGTCACAATGCGATCCAACAAAACATGGAATTGACCATCTGCCTCTTTGTTGTTTTTGGGTTCTTCGGTGGATGTATTTTCAACTCGACTAAATCTAGAATTTGGGAGCCATGCATTGAAGACAACATCTCGAGCGACTTGTAGGTGCAAACGGATGGAAAAACAGATCGACAGAGGTGAACTGGTGACCCGCGGATGTTCCACCAGCACAAATGGGTTACAGATGGGGCTGGCTGTCATCGGCAGCAAAAAATAGGTAGTGCCTGGAGGCACTCAGGTGGATGGACAGGGGCGGCCTGCATGGGCCGGCCGCGGTGGCAGCAGGGCGGCGCACAATCGCGCGCCGCGGGAGGCAAGCCGCAACATCGAGCCATGGCGGAGGGGACACACACCTCGTGGGTCCCATTGACAGGGAGGTGGATCCATGTGTCACCTTTGTTTCAAAACCAAACGACTTTAAGATGTTTGGTAATAAAGAGCGACCCTGCACGGGCCCCCTGGCTGGGGGTTGCGCCAGCCAGGGGGTCGGGCCAGCACGCGGCCCATCGGGATGATCCCATTATAGCCCTTCCCACTCGGGTTGGCCCAGCCGGTTCGGGAAGGGCAAGGATGGTTTTGAGTAGGACCCAAGATAGATCAATTCAACCCAATATGGGACGGGGCGGCCCAGGTCGGGGTGGGTTGGGTCGTGAGGACTGGGTCAGATCGGACCTGGACCCCTTTTTGGCCGAGATACGCTTAAAAGGTCATATCTCACATACCAGACATATGTTTGAAGAACTTTCTGCCACCCTAGAATATTGAAAATGAGACTGTTCATTTGAGATAATTCACTTGAGTTTTGGAAAATGTTGGAGTATGGATGGTTTTGATCAAACCTGAATCCAACCAGGCCATCAGTACTATAACTCTTATAACTCACAGACCGGGCGTCCGTTTGATGCACTGCCTATTGCATTGAAACCCATAAAACATAAAGATACTTTGTTTTATTCCTTTTTGAACCTTTGTGGTAGTTTTGGGACAACCGATATCTTGAGGAGTAGATCCTACGGATCTCAAGCGCACCGAGTGCGGGGAATCTTGTGGTTGAATGTCAATTGAAGAGATACCCTATGTGGATCATCATAATATGGACCATGTATAGATTATAATAATAGTGACCCTCTTTGTATTACCATCATATGGACCTAGTGTATATTAGAATCATAGATACCTTGTGTGTATCAGCATCCTAGCGACCCTCAATTGGTCTACAGTGCACGACCCGATGAAGACCAGTATTAGAGTGGCTGCCGTGCATCGTCAATATATGACCCTGTGTGGATCGACAATAGAATAACTTCTTCATGGTTCAATTGTGAAAACACTCTAATAGAATAAAATTATGTAGCATTAGACTAATCATCTTTATTTTTGATCTTTGAGTGGTATACCTGGTTTGAGATGGGTCTTTTGCTTTGTGTTTTGTGATTGAGATCATGTCTTATAGTTTTTCCTTTGTGGAATTCTGAGAGACATTCGAGGGACTTGGGGTCCCAACTTGGTATTTTCATACTCACCCTTGTATGAGAATTAACCTTACCTTGTTTTGTGTTGTGAAGATGACGAGTAGCTTGGCTGAGACTTTAGGGATGTCGGACCAACCAGTACACAGAGGTGACTGGTTGATGTGGAGAGCTACAGAGATGAGTTGTACCTAAACTTCATGTGGGATACCTAGTGGAAGATACTAGAAGCATTTTACTATTTTAGATGAATATTTTCAGAAATTCTTGTATTTCACCACCTTTCCTTTCAGTACAAGCTTTTACTACACCGGTTTTACTACGTTGTTTTCATCTTGTCCTGTTCTTGGTTTGTGTGCTCGCAGGTGTAAAGACAATACCTTCCAACTATCTGGGAAATGCATTTCTAGTTCTATTCTCCATCCCCTAGACTATGGATGGAGGGCTTGGGGTAGTCACAACATGAGACCCAGGTGACGGGTAGTTAAAAAATGGTATCAGAGGAGTCATTTCTACCGATGTACAAGGACTCTGATATTTCCAATAGAGAAATAGTGTTAAGTGTTTTAATTGTGGTTTTCAGTTTGGGGTGTCCAGTGTTGGTGAGATTGTAGATGTATCCATACACTAGGACCCTGAATTTTGATTTCTTATTCAGTTAAAAAATACACTGATTGTGTTTGTTTTGGAAATGTTTTAATTTTTTCTCTTTTGAGCCAACGCTTTAGATATAACTTATTGACTATGGATCACCGGTTTCATTTCAGGATGCATCCACATGGATAGCCTGCTAGGATTTTAGTTAGAGTTCATGATGAAGGCCCACCGAGAGATGAGACTTTGGTGTAGGGCCCTCTTACAACGATAACACCTTCATGTGGTGCACAAGTAGCCCCACTACCCAATGGACAACTATTTACACCAGCTCCACTAACAGGCAGTGCACGTCGATTGAGAGCATTTCCCGAGTTCCAGCGGCAGAGACCTCCAATATTTTGAGGCATGAGATATCCCCTGGAAGCTATGGACTGGCTGGAGGCTGTGGGTAGAATGTTTTTCATAGGTGAGACACTTGCAGAGCAGTTGGTGATCCTAGCTACTAGACTCTACCAGTTCATAACTGGAAGAAGGTCTACCATGATGCTACAGTAACATGACGAGGAAAACCTCTCCTAGACGGAATTCAAGGGTCTCTTCAGGGTTGAGTTAATTCCAAAAACACTATGCTTTGTGCGTATTGAGGAGATCATACACATAAAGCAGGGAAGCCTAACAGTAGCCAAGTACTTGGTGAGATTCATTGACCTCTCATGCTAGTCCACCGACATGGTATAATAACCCTTATTCAGGGCCTGAAACTTTGATAAGGGTCTCCAGCGAGAGATCAAATTGTTGATGAGATCGCTCAATATCTCAATGCAGGATGGAGTACTCGAGTGATCATTATTGGTGGAGAGATTATAAGCTGAGAAGGCATTGACGGTGAGAGCCACCACTAGACGACAGATAGCCGAGTCTTCTATAGTAGGTAGTAGGTAGATTATGTTGAAGTCCAATCAGGCAATACCTTCTAGAGAATGACCCCAAGATGCAGGGTTAGTGATTTGGAGGTCACAAGGTAGAGCAGACAAACAGAGGAGAAGACTATGCTACACGTGTAGAGGGCAAGTCCACATGGCACGTGATTTCACAACCCTCTATACCAACGATCAGCAGACATTTGAGGTACCACCATGGTAGAGTCAGAGATTCGAGAGATGAGTTCCAAAAGGTGGAGGACGTGGAAGAGGATAAGGCTGTGTAGTAGGGGGTGGGTGTCAACTTGAGGTTCTACCGCCACCACCTCAAGGTAGTCCACCTGACCTCAGGAAGTAGGTGGAAAAGAACGATCTTAGCTTCCAGAAGCTGAGGAATACAACCATGGTTCTCCAGGGATGATTCGAGTTATGATACATGTTTACTCTACCCTAGATGTAGTACTTAAATATTCAGGTTACTGTAACGCATTCATTGCCATGAATCTCTTTCAGAGCTCAAAGATTTTTGTAAATCCATTGGCTCGATCCTTATTATTAGATACTCCAACATGAGAGGATTAAATGATTACACACTATTGCTGGCAGAGTGAACATACTCTAGGAGGTGAGAGATTGGGTTGGTATCTCCTAGAAGAAATGTCGAGGCATTATGATGTAGTCTTGGGTATGGGCTTGTTATCCACAGTCCATGCTTATATTGACTATTTTGGGTGCAATGTGTGGAGTGTCCACAGGGATGGGACCATGTTTTCCTTCACTAGGGAGAGGAGAACCATTGTATCTCATGATAGAAATTCTTATTAGATGGTGCATATGATCACTCGTCAGCTGGATAGCCTTACCCTTGGATCAGTTGAGGTGAGAAGTCTGAGTTATCCGGTAGTTGTGGACCAGTATGATAATGACTTTTCAGATGATGTCATGGGACTAGCACATCAAAGATTTGTAGAATTATACGTCGACCTATACCCCAGGATGACCATGATATCTACTCCAGCATATCAAATAGCTCCCACAGAGATTTGTGAGTTGCAGGTACAGCTGGAGGACTTTTAGAGGAAGGGGTTCATAAGGCCCTATGTTTCTCCATGGGCATACCTGATTTTGTTTTCCAAGAAGGAAAATTGGAGTCTGAGGATTTTCTTAGACTATAAGTGCCTAAACCACGTGAACATGAAGAACAAGTATCCTCTGCCGGGGAATGATGATCTCTTCGACTAGGTGAAGGGATCTCAATGGTTTTCGAAGATAGACCTCAGATTAGGCTATCATCAGCTCAGGGTACTAGAGGAGGATGTACCAAGATGACCTTAATATAGAGGTATGGACACTATGATTTCTTGGTGATTCCTTTCGACAATTCTAATTATCTATTAGTGTTAATGGGACTCATGAACTAGATATTCCAGCCTTACCTCGATCGGTTCATGGTGTATTCATTGATGACATCTGGATATAATCGACATCGGATGAGAAGCATGCCATGCACCTACAGATAGTTCGGGATACACTCTAAGAGAACAATATTTATATAAATCTCTCAATGTGATAGTTCTTGATACTGGAAGTCCACTTCCTGGGGCATGTTATCTCAGAGGCTAGAGTTGTAGTGGATCCGTAGAAGATAGAGGCAGTTTTTTCTTGGGAGCCACCTAGGAGAGTGACTGAGAAGTTGAGTTTTCTGGGAATGGTTGGGTACTACCATAGATTCATACCCAACTTTTCTAGAGTTTTGACACCACTGTCAGCTTTGAAATACAAGGGACATCACTTAATGTGGATAGAGAGATTTCAGTAGAGTTTTCAGGAGCTGACGTAGAGACTGAAGAGTTTCCCCATCATGAGGCTACTAGAGGAGGGTGTTGGGTATGTATTCTACTACGAAAAATCATGGAACAGACAAGGATTTTCCCTAATGTAAGTGTAAGTAGTGATATTCTAAATCACATATCAGATAAGAAAGAATGTGAAAAACTATGCTACCCATGATCTAGAGTAAGTAGTAGAGGACTTCACCTTGAACACATGGAGACACTAATTGATAGGAAAATGATTTACAGTCTACTCTAATCACAAGAGTTTATGGTATATCTTCTCACAGAAGGGCGTGAACATGAGATAGTGGGGATTTCTAAAGTTCCTCCAGGACTATGAATTTGACATAGTCTATACTCCTGGGAAGGTGAATGTGGTAGAAGACACACTCAACAGGAGGTCTATTCTATAGTTGATGAGTGAGGAAACAGAGCATCTAGGCCTATAGCAGTTATCCTTCATTGATAGAGATGAAAAAACTTACCTCTTGTATATGACAGTTACTCCCACACTCCTTTTGCTATTCTGGGAGGCATGACTTGGGGGCATAGACTGTGAGGCCTGAACTAATCATATATCCACAGGATAAGCTCTTGAAGGATTTTATGAAGGTGGGGAGCACGACATCCACTTTAGATGATGCGCCATGGTACTGAGGACTCTACGAGAGGAAGTGTTGCAGGATTTCCACACATCCCCTATGGAAGTACATCCTGGTGTGGAAAAGATGTACTACGACCTGCAGCATTTGTACTGGTGGCCAGGGATGAAGAAAGTGATGACAAGTTTTATTTAACGATGCCTCACTTTTCATCATGTGAAAGTTGAACATCAGGTACTGGGAGGCTTAGCTCAACCACATGAGGTACCTGCGTGTATGTGGGATGGTATATCCATGGACTTTGTGACAGGGCTATCACGTACATCTAGGGGACATGATTACATCTAGGTTATTGTTGACCAACACACCAATTCGGCCGACTTCCTTCCCATCCATGAGAATAGATCAGTTGGGTGCTTGGGATGTCTCTACATATATGAGATTAGACAACTTCATAGGGTTCCATCGACGACCGTCTCAGATCATGATTCTTATTTTACACCCCTCTTTTTTAGGGGATTACATGAGGTATTTGGGACACAGCTACATTTGATCACCACCTTCCATCCTAATTAAGATGGTCAGATATGGTGAACCACTCAGACACTCAAGGACATGTTTCATGCTTTTGTCCTTGATTTTGGCCGCGTTTGGGAGGACCACATGCCACTAGTGGATATCTCTTACAAAAACAGTTACAACTCCACCATTGGTATAGCTCTGTTTGAGACTATGTATAGGCGACCATTCAAACCACCTCTATGCTGGACAAACCCAGGGGAGTCAGCACTTCTGGGTCTAGAGCTAGTACAGTCTACAATAGAGAAGGTGAAGATCATCTAGTAGAATATGATGACTACACAGAGTTGGCATAAGCCTTTTTTGAAAATTTAAAGTGACCCTTGGAGTTTGAGGAGGGAGACCATGTCTTTCTATGGGTGTCACCCTGATGAGGATTACAGAGGTCTGGCTGGGGTGGAAAGCTATCTCCGAGGTTCATCAAACCATTCCAGATCCTCAGCAATGTAGGTGAGGTGGTTTAATTTCTATCTCTTCCCCCACAGATGCACCAGGTGCATAATTTTTTCCATGTGTCGTAGTTGAAGAGGTACGTTCATGATCTATCACATGTTATTGACTAAAGAAAGCTGGACATCGATGACGGTGTGACTTTTGCGGTGTTCCTGGTGGAGATAGAGGATGGACCGGATCAGGTCCTTCCAGGGCAGTCAATTCCGTGCAAGATCATTGGTAGTATGGGAATCTCCAGGAGAGCACATCGGCGTGGGAGGCTCAGATACATACTCAATACCCCCATGTGTTACCCTATATTTTTTGTAGATTTTGAGGATGAAAATCCATATAGTGGGGTGAATGTAAAGACCAAAAAATTCCATATATATTTTTAAATTAATTAGGCTTATTAAGAGTATGAAAAAATTGAGGGCCCTTGATTTTGAGGCCTGGTGTGCTCTAAATGTAATCTTGAACTTTTTTAATGTACGTTTTGTAAACGTGCAAGCGAGAATTTAAATCTTTTGAGCCGGTGCTCGGAATTGAAATATAAGGGCATTTTGTACTCATAGCGCTATGATTCAATTAAGGGAGGCTTAACATTAACTGCAATAGGTCGGGTGGAAAAGATAGTTTTTGGGTCTTTTGGAGAATAATAAAATATCATTACAATGTTAATATAATTTTTCTACTAATTTTTTAGCGACGATGGTTAGACCAATGGGTTGTCAATCCATTTAATGGGGGTGAATCTTCTATTGTGTAACCACACTAATGAGTGTTAATAGGTTCATTAATTAAACTCATTAATGAACCTCACTAATTCATATAATGCGTTAATATCTATACCCCTCTATTTAAATGAATCTCGATATTGGTTTTTTGAAACAGAAGATAGGAAAATCTGATGAAGTGCCATGGAATCTTCCACCAATCTAGAGTAGAGGCTTGAACAACGTCGTTGGAGGAATTTAACTAGAAATTATGAACGTCGAGAGTTTCATCAAACATGGAATTATTCTTCCAAAACCATGACATCTCCACTAAATGCGAGGTATGGGTTTCTGTTTAAATCCATGTAAACTTATGTCAAACAATCGTTCAAGAAAAAATAACAAAAGAAGAATAACCAAAAAAATATTTAATCCACGATTCATAAGTAAATATTGGTCGTTAATGCAGGAATTATTTTGAATGGGGTTTTAATTTATCCTTTGATTTCCACAACCTTGTTTAATTTCTAATGTGGAGGGTGTGGGCCAGCCGATCAAGGCCCAAACCCTCCACTGCTTTGTTTTTGTCATGTTCTTTGAGGGACAAATTTTCAACTTGGTCGAATCTGAAATATGGTAGGCACACAGTGACGACAGTATCTCAGGAGGACCATAGGCACAAACGGAAGGGGAAACAGACCACCGAAGCTCACCCAGTGGCCTGTGGAAATTCCGCAGGAAGGCGATGCGGATAGGCATCGGCGGGCGATAATGGCAGTCGACCGTCACCGACCACAGAGTAGAGGCAGTGCGTAGAGTCACCAAAGAGGACAGACGAGGCAGCCAACAAGAGACAACCAAGGATGCAGTAAGGTGGTGCGTCGTCATGTGCAATGAAATAAAATCCACAGTGAATGGGACATACACCCTGTTGGTCCTACTAATACATAGATGGCGCCACTTGGTGCCACTATTTCAAAATTGAATGGTTTAAGGCCATTCGAGAAGGAGGAGCGACCCTCACTTGGGCCACCCAGCTAGGGGTTGGGCCGTCC
Source organism: Viscum album (assembly GCA_963277665.1). Classification (NCBI taxonomy): domain Eukaryota; kingdom Viridiplantae; phylum Streptophyta; class Magnoliopsida; order Santalales; family Viscaceae; genus Viscum; species Viscum album. The sequence goes on from OY728164.1 coordinate 1,074,785,481, forward strand.
AGCGGGCCGTGCGGAGGCCCAGTAGGTTGTGCCTGTGGCCTAGCACAATCAGGTCAGCCCAGTTGGTTTGAGCTGGGTAGGGTCGGCTCCCAGTTGGACCCAAACCAGGTCGGTTTGGCACATGTTAGGGTGGGTCGGGTTCATATGATTAGGTCAGACTGGACTCAGACCCCTTTTCGGCCCAGATACGTTTAAAAGTACGTATCTCAAAAACTAGAACTCTATTTGAAGAACCATATATGTTGCAAGAAATTATGGACAAATGGAGGTTTTTTTAAGATACTCCACTAGAGTTTTGGAAAATGTTACAGTACAAATGGGTTGGATCGAACCTGAATCCAACAGGGGCCCTGGTACTAAAATGATTATAACTCACAGACTGGGCATCTGTTCGACGCGCCGTCTATTGCATCGGAACCCTTAAGACATGTACATACTTTTGGTTATTACTTTGTATAACTTCTTAAATATTGGTGAATAATTAATATATTGAGGTGTAGATCCAATGGAATTCATGCCCACTGAGTGCGGGGAATCCTGTGGCTAGCACTCAATTGAAGAGTGACCCTATGTGGATCAACATCATAGAGACCATGTGGGGATCCGCATCATAGAAAACCTATGTAGATCATAATCATAACAGCCCTGTGTGGATCAGCATCATAACAGCCATGTGTGAATCCGCATACTAGTGACCCTGTGTATATTTTAGTGCTCGAATAGATTAGGACCAGCTTTAGAGAGGCGCGTCATGGATGAATGAGATACGGACCTGTTTGGATCGAAAATGAAAAAAATTATTCATGGTTCAGTTATAGAAACATTATAACAGAATAATTTGATGCAGCATAAGACTAATAAACTTTATTCCGGATCTTTGAGTTGTATATCTGGTTTGAGCTGAGTCTTTTTCTTTGTGCTTTGTGATTGAGAACATGTTTTATAGATTTTCTTTTGTGAATTTTGAGATACCTTAAAGGGTATCAGGGTCCCTATTGGTATTGTTATACTCAACCCTACATAGCCATCTTCCACACCATGTTTTGTCTTTTCCATACGATGAGTATCTTGGCTGAGACAATAGGGATCTAGGACCAGGCGGTACACAGAGATGACTGGCTGACATGGAGAGCTGCAAAGACTGGTTGTACCTTCTCATTAGGTAGGATCACTAGTGGAAGATCTAAGGAGTTGTTTTCTATTTTAGTTGTGTGTTTTTAGTTGGGCTTGTATTTGGGCCCCCCTTTACTTTCATTACACACTTTTACTACTACAGTTTAACTATGTGGTTTGCATCATGTCATTTTCTTGGTCTGTGTGTTTACAGGTTTAAAGGCAACTCCTTCCCACTATCATGGATATTCCTCTATGGTGCAAGTGGCCAACCCCTGGCCTATAGAAGACTCACTTGGTGTAGTCATGGAACGAGCCCCGGGTGACGGGTCGTAACAAAGTGGTATCAGAGGAATGCATTCTACCAAATAAATAAGACTCTAATATTTCCAATAGAGAAATAGTGCTAAGTGTTTTGAGTGTGTTATTCAGTTCGAGGAGTCCAGGGTTGTTGCAGCAGTCAATGTATCAATACACTAAGACCTCAAATTCCTGATTTCTTACTATGTGAATGAAAAAACTGAATGCATGTATTTTGAAAATGTTTTACTTTTGATCTCTTTGGAGTCAGATCACCAAGTATCACTTATTAACTGTCACACACCAACTTATTTTCAGGATTCCTCCATATAGATAGCTAACTAGGATTCTAGTGAGAGTTGACGATGATGGCCCATCGAGAAATGAGGACTCAATGGATGTCCCTCTTATAGCGATAACACCTTCAGGTGGTGCACCAACAACACCACTACTCATTGGGTAGCTGTTTCTGCCAGACCCACTAGAGGATAGTGCATGCTAACTAAGAGCATTTCATGAGTTCCAGAAACATAGCCCTCTGAGATTTTGAGGCGAGACTGATCCATAGGCAGCTAAGGACTAGCTGGAGGTAGTGGATAGAGTTGTTCACTTAGTTGAGACACCAGCACAACATATGGTGATCCTAGATTCTTTCCTTTTCCAGGGAACAACATGAAGATGGAAGAGCCTGATGCTCCAGTTACATGGCGAGGCAACCCTCACCTGGATGGACTTCGAGAGCCTCTTTACAGCGGAGTTCATTCCAACAACACTATGCTTTTGGTATATTTAGGATCTCCTACACTTAAAGTAGGGTAGCATGATAGTAGCCCAGTACTCGGTGATATGAAATGACCTCTCGCGCTACAACAATGACATGGTATGAGATCCTTTGGTCAGGGAACAAATAATTGAGTAGGGTCTCCAGTGAGAGATCAAAGCATTGATGATATCACTCAATATCCTAAGATAGTCTTGAGTACTCGAGAAAGCATTATTGGTAGAGAGCTTCTTAACTGAGTAGGGTACGATGGTGAGAGCCCCCCTAGGATGACAGGTATTCAAGTCAACTAAAACATGCATTAGGAAGATTACGTAGAGGTATAATATGGATAGACCATTTAGAGGACAACCCCAGTATGAAGGGTTGGAGGTGTGGAGCTCACAAGGTAGACCAGGCCATCAGATAAGAAGACTATACTTTCAGTGCGGCTGACAAGGGCACACGGCCCATGAATTCCCATCCTTCTATAACAACGATCATTAGAGCATTGAGGGACCACCAAGGCAGAGGCAATGATTCGAGAGAGGAGGTCCACAAAGTGGAGAATGTGGTAGAGGAGAAGGTCGTGCAGTAGGCGGTGGGAAGTGAATTGAGGTTCTACCACTACCACCTCTAGGTGGTCTACCCCAACCGAAGGGAGTAGGCGGACCTGGATGAGCTCTGCTTCAAGAAGGTGAGGTCTACAACCACAATTCTCCATATATAATTCTAGGTATGATATGTGTCTACAAAATCCAAGATACAGTTCTTATAAACACTTGTTCCAGTCACTCTTTCATTTCCATAGCTCTTGTTGGGAGCTTGGAGATTCTAATAGATCCATCTTCTCGATCCTTATAAAAATATTCCCCTACTAGAGTGGATTCAATGATTATACACTAGTATAGGTTGTGTGAGATTACTCTATGAGGATAGATATTTGGATGAGATCTTCTAGTAGTAGTGTCAAGGCCTTAAAATGTCATCTTTTGTAAGGACTTGTTATCCACAATCCATGCTCAGATTGACTGTTTTAGTCGCATGGTGCAGTGTGTCTGTGAGGATGGGACTAGGTATTCTATCATCGGTGAGAAGGGAACCTTTCTAGCTCATGATATAATTTTTCATAGGAGGGTGTAGCCAATCACTCATCTGTTGGCTAGCCTTACCCTCGGATTAGTTTGACGTGAGGAGTCTGAGTTATCCTGTAGTGGTGGACCGGTATGATGATGTCTTTTCTGATGATGTTTTGGGACTACCTCATCACATAGAGGTATACTTCTACATTGACATGTACCCCGGGATGTCAACGATATATACTCTAGCCAATCGGATGGCTCATGAAGAGAATCATGAGTTGTGGGTATATCTGGAGGACTTGAAGAAGAAGGGGTTCCTAAGGCCATGTGATTCTTGATGGGCATTCCCGATTTTGTTTTCCATGAAGGTAGATGGGAGTGTGAGGCTTTTCATGGACTATCGACACATGAATTAGGTGACCATGATGAACACGTATCCTCTTCTAAGGATTGATTATCTTATCGACCAGCTGAAGGGAGCTCGGCGGTTTTTGAAGATATACCTCAGATCAGGTTATCATCATATCAGGGTACGAGATGAGTACATATGGAAGACGGATTTCTGATGCGAGTATTCCCACTATGAGTTCATGGTGATGCCTTTTAATGTGGAAAACACCCCAATAGTGTTGACGGTACTCATGAACACGATCTTCCAGCCTTACCTTGATCGCTTTGTGGTGGTCTTCTTTGACGACATCTTGATATACTCGGCGTCGGAGGAGGGGCACACCACACACCTACAAATAGTTCTAGATACACTTTGAGTGCTCTTGCTTTATGGAAAGATCTCAAAGTGCCTGTTCTGGATACGAGAGGTCCACTTTCTATGAAAAATTATCTCGGAGGTTGGAGTTGAAGTAGATCCAGTGAAGATAGAGGCAGTTCTTGCTTGGGAGCCACCCAGGATCTTGAACGATGTGAAGAGATTCCTAGGATAAAAAGGGTACTACCAGAGATTCATACCCAAATTTTCTAGAGTTGAGACACCCTTGTCAACTTTGAAAAATAAGGTAAAATCCTTCACGTGGATGCAGAGATTCCATTAGAGTTTTTAGGATATGAGGCATAGATTGATGAGTTCCCTCATCTTGAGGCTACTAGAGGATGGCATTGGGTATGTAGTCTACTGTGACGCATCAGGGACCAGACTAGGATGTGATCTGATATAGGAGTGACCAATGATCTCCTATAGGTCACATCAACTGAGACAGTAAGAGAATAACAATGCTACCCATGACCTATATTTAGATGCATTGGACTTTACCTTGAAGATTCTATGACACTACTTGATGGGTGAACGTTTTGCAGTCTAACCTAATCAGAAGAGTCTATGGTATATCTTCTAAAAGAAAGACATAAACCTGAGAAAGAAACAATTTTAGGAGTTCTCAATGACTATGACTTTGAGATAGTCTATACTCATGGGAAGGGGATCATGGTAGGAGAAGCACTCAGAGGGAGGTCTGGTCTACAATTGTTGAGTGAGGCGATAGAGAAACTGGCTTCTCTGTAGTTATCCTTCATAGATCAAGATGGAATATCTTACCTCTAGTCTATGATAGTTACTCCCAAACTACATCAGCAAGTCTGGGAAGCACAACCTATGAACATAGATTGCGAGGCTTGACGTACACAGATATCCTCCAGACAGGCTCCTAATGTATTTTCTGAAGGAAGTGAGCATGTCATCATCTTTAGGGAATGAACTGTGATACTAGTGACACTATAAGAGTAGGTTTTGAGAGAGTTCAATACAACCTCTTTGGTAGTACATTCTGGTGTGGTAAAGATGTACCGGGACCTCCAGCATCAGAACTAGTGGCCAATGATGAAGAATGTGGTGGCAGAGTTCGTCTCATGATGCCTCACTTTACAGTAAATGATGTTCGAGAATCAGGTAATAGAAGACTTAGCTCATCCACTTGAGGTTCCAGAGTGGAAGTGGGATGGTATATCTATGAGATTCGTGATAGGGGAACCACATACGTCCAGGGGCCATGATTCCGCCTGGGTGATTTTTGAAAACTCACCAAGTTATCTCAATTCCTACCTATCTATGAGCATGGATTAATAGAGAGCATGAGATGACTCTATGTATAGGATATGGTACGGCATCACGGAGTTCCATAGATGATCATCTCAGATCATGACCCTTGATTTACATCCCACTTGTGGAAGGGATTAAAAGAGGCCTTTGGGACTCAAATACATTTGAGAACATCCTTCCACCATCAGACATATGGTTAGATATTGCAGACTATTCAGACACTCGAGGACAAGCTTCGTGATAGTGTCCTTAATTTTTTTCCATAGTTGGGAGGTCCACATTCCACTAGTGGAGTTCACATACATCAATATTTATCACTCCACCATCGACATGGATTCATTTGTGGCCTTGTAAGGGCAACCATAGAGATCACCTCTATGCAGGACAGACCTAGGGGAGTCAACACTTTTGGTTCCAGAGTTGGTACAAGCTACCACAGAGAATGTGTAGATCATCCAAGAGAGGAAGAATATTGCACAAAGCCGACAGAAGTCTTATGTAGATAAGAGATGAAGACCCTTGGTGTTTGAGGAGGGATACCATGTCTTCCTACAGGTCTCACCCCAATAAAGATTATGGAGGTTTGGATAGGGATGAAAGCTATATCTGAGGTAAATCATACCATTCTAGATCATTAGTAGAGTAGGTGAGGTGGAGTACCATCTAGATCTTCCCCCATAGATACTCTGGGTGCATAATGTTTTCCATGTGTCATAGTTGAGGAGGTACATGTATGATCCATCACATGTTATGAACTGGGGTGAGCTAGACATCGATGATGGGGTGACATTTGCAGAGTTCCAGGTGGATATATAAAATCCATAGGATCAGTTCATTCGTGGGTAGTTGATTCCTCTAATTAAATATTGTTGGCAGCATAAGAATCTTCAAGAGAGCACATGGGAGCGGGAGGCGTAGATACATTCTTAGTACCCCATTTGTTTCCCTAGTTTTATTGTTTCTTTTAAGGATTAAAATCGCTAAGGTTGGTAGTGTGTAATGATTTAGAAATTCCATATAATTTTTTTAATAATATTTCGGATTATTATGAGTCTTTGAAAATTGGTGGTTCTTGATTCTGAGGCACAGTGTGCCCGAAATATAATTTTTACCTTTTTTAAGGTATGAATCGTAAACGTGCGAGCGAAAATTTCATTCATTTGAATCTGTCATTGGAATTGAAATCCAAGGGTACTGTTGAACTCACGGCTCTGGTATTTGCTTAAGGGAGGCTTAAATTCGACCACAGTTGGTCAGGAGAAAAATATAAGTTAGAAAACTTTTTGTAGAATAATAAAATATCATAAAAATGTTATTTTTATTTTTCTACCATCTATTGAATGATGAAGGCGGGACCGCTGGGTTGTCAAGAAATTTAATGGTGTGAATCTTCTGTTGTGTAACCACGCCATTGAGAGTTAATAAATTCATTATTTAAACTCATTAATGATCCTCATTAACTTTTACGATGAGTTAATCTCCATACTCCTCTATTTAAATGATACTCGGGTTTTGGTTTTTTACATAGAAGAGAGGAACCTCTTAAAAAGTGTTGTAGCATCTTCCATCAACCTTGAAAAAGGCTTGAACAACTTCATTGGAGGAATCGATTCAGAAATGATGAACGCCAAAGATGTCATCAAACATGGAATTCTTTGTCCCCAACTAAGAAATCTCTTCTGAATATGATGTTAGTGTTTTTATTTAAATTCAAGTTAATTTATTTCAAACTATTGTTCATGAAAAACATGAAAGATGTGGATTTACTAAAACTGAGTTAATTCATGATTCGTAATAAACTACGGGTGGTAAATGGGAGAATTATTTAGAACGGGGTATTAATTTATCCTTTGATTTCCACACCCTTGATTAATTGCAAACGTGGAGGGTGTGGGAAAACTGAACACGGACTGGACCCTCAACCACTTCATTTTTGTCACATTCTTCGGGGGATATATTTACAACTCAATGGAATCTTGAATCCGGTAACCACTTAGTGACAGAAGCACCCTGAGATGCTCGTAGGCACAAATTGAAGAGAAATTGGATCACTGGAGCTCACCCGGTGGCCCACAGAAGTTCCGTTGGAGCTGGTGATGGTGGTGCCCATCTGTTGTTGGCTGCGGAAGAGAGGCGACACCCGGAGGCAGGATGACAGATGGGAGGGGTAGCCGGCTGGTCCCGGCCGCGGTGGCAGTAGGGCAGCGTGTCGCCGCACACCGCGACATCGAGTCACGGAACGTGACATCGAGCCGCGACAGAGGGGACCCAGGCATCGTGGGTCCTATTGATAGGGAGGGGTCACCACATGGTGCCTCCATTTCAAACCTAAAAAGATATCAGCCATTGGAGATGGGAGAACAACCTCTGATCAAGCCCCCAGCTGGGGGATGCGCCAGCCAGTGTGTTGGGCCGATCTGAAGCCTAGTTTTCCTTGCTTGTCACCACCTAGCACACCTTGTTCGGCCCAGCTAGTTCGGGCTAGGCTGGGTTGGATCTGGGTAAGACCTCGACTTGGTTGGGTCGACACAAGTCGGGTCAGTTTGGGCTAGGTTATGGTAGTTTGGGTTGGTACGACCTGGTCAGACCAAACCAAGACCACTTTTTGGCCCCGATACACTTAAAAGGTCATATCTCACAAACCAGATATCTATTTGACAAGCCCTCTTCCAAGGTAGAATTCTTGAAATAATGAAGTTCTTTAGAGATACTCCACCTAATATTTGGGGAATGTTGGAGTACATCCTGGTTGAATCAAACCTAAATCCAAATGGCCCTCGGTACTAAAATTCTTATAACTCATAGACTGGACGTCTATTTGACATGTCCTCTATTGCATTGGAACCCTTAAGACATGGTGTCCTTTGGGTTATTCGTTTTTAGAATTTCATGGATGTTGGGGAACAACCGATATATTGAGGAGCATATCCTACAAAACTCAAGTGCACCGAGTGCGGGGAATCCTGTGGATCACTTTTAATTGAAGATCGACCCTATGTATATCAGCATCATAGTGACCCTCTCTGGATCAAAATCATAGAGACCCTATGTGTATTTGCAACATAGTGAACCCATGTTCATCGACATCATTGAGACACTTTATGGATCAACATCCTAGAGACCCTGTGTGGATCAGAAGTGCCCGACCCAATGAGGTCTATCCTTAGAGCATCCTATCATGGATTAGCGACATAAGACACTATATGGATCGAAAATGGAAAATATTATTCATGGTTCTATTTTTTAAACTTTTTAAGGGAATAAAATTATGTATCATAAGACTAATCATCTTAATTCCTAATATTTGGGTTGTATACCTAGTTTGAGCTGAGTCTTTTTCTTTATTATTTGTGATTGAGATCATGTCTTATGGTTTTCCCTTTATGGAATTATGAGAGACCTTCGGTGGTCTCTGGGTCCTTATTATGTATTGTTATACCCACCCTTGCATGGGATTCTCCCACACCTTGTTGTGTCATGTGAACATGACAAGTTTCATGGATATGACTTTAGAGAGCCATGAACAAGTGGTACATGGAGGTGACTGGTTAACATAGAGAGCTACAGAGATGAGTTGTACCTACCCTTCAGGTAGGATCCATGGTGGATGATCACATGAGCTATTTTTTATTGTAGTTGTATCTTTTAAGTTGGGCTTGTATTATGTCCCCCCATTACATTCAGTACACACTATTATTACTTCATCATTACTACGTAGTTTTCATCTTGTCGTGTTATGGACATCGTGATTGCTGGTTTAAAGGTAATGCCCTCCCACTTTCAGGAATATGACATTCTGGTGCTAGTCTCCAACCCCCGGCCTATTGATAGCGGGATTGGGGTAGATACAACATGGGCCCTGGAGGACTGGTCATGACATCCCAATTGAATTTTGACTTCTTTAAATATTCTCAAAGATTATCTTTTCTTCTATATTCATCAATTCTTCTTTAGATATCATTTATATAGAAATTATGATATAAAATCATGGGTTCGATTTTATGAATCCAATTTTTTCAAAAAAAATATTTATACTAATTTTATTAATGTGTATGAATAAATGGATACCACTAGGATTACTGAATATAATCATTCTTTTGAATGTCTATATCCCCTTGACAATTCATTCAACAATATCCAGCTTCAATTCAAATTAACATATTCAATTCTTCTTTTGACGTACTAGAATAATATACTTGAACACAAACCATAGTACATCTATCTATTATTTCAGCAATTTAATCAATCATCTATCTCATCATGTGTAATATTTCCCATAATATGATCTTTTGGAGTACTATCACTCTTAATATGTTGATTTCTATGTACAAATCATTTTTTATGGATATGATGGATGATATAATTCTATATTTCCTGAGTATGATCATTCTCATTTTGATGATTTTTATTATGATCCTAATCATGTTATTTCATTCTTTCCTAGCCCCAATTCGATTATTATCAGCATGATCGGCCTGGATAAGATTATTCTGGGTATGATCACTTGATTACGATTCCTATGAACTTTTTCATCCCAAAAAAATTCAGCCTGAATCCTTCCCCCCCCCCTTATTTTAAAAATATTAAATCATATATATATCAATAAACTAATGATGTCTGAAATATTAAAATATAGGGAATTTTCATATTTAAATTCATCATAGTCATAAAGACTCTAATTCTCTAGCAAAATTGCCACCCCATTCACACTAAATTTAGAGTGAATCAGATGAATTTTTTATTTTAGCTAGAAAAATTATCCATGCGAGTGGTTATCTTATTCCATAAAACAATAAACTCCACATTTTTATCTTTTCACATACCAAACCCTAGGAGAGTCCAATCAGAAACTTCTCATAAAAATAGTTTCTTCTTTTTACAATGGATATAGAGAATCGAATTTTTTTAGAAAACACATTTAAGATTCATTTGAAAACATGGATCAATACGATTATCACAGAGTACAAAATGAGGTGATTTCCATTTCCTATTAAATTTCCATAACAAAATATATCCTTATTTGAGAAAAAAAATACAATATTTGAAGACAAAAAACCTTCATCTTCAGCTTGGTCATAAGAGATAGGAATTTTGGGACTTGAGAGGTATGTTTTGATATGTTCCTAGACAACTCTTATCATGATGAGATTCGTGTTTCCCTGGGAAATTGGTATTTATGTCTCTAGTGTTGGGTTTCATTTTTTTCTCAGTTTCTATTTATAGATTTTTGAGTTAAATGTGATATCTTTTCTATGGCCTAATTATTATTATGTTTTGGTATACATCAATAAGATTGTGAAAATTCTTCCCCATGTTCCTTAGGTGGGTGTAGCTAATTCTCCTTATTGGAATACAACTATATATTAGAATCTAATTGAAACTATCATATGGTCAGTTCATGTTGTTGATCAGGATATACCATATGATTGGAGCATAGTTATTGAGGTATAGCTAGAAGATAGAGGAGAGAGATAGATGGGTGAAATTATTACATGAGAAGTCAAAATTTATTAAATGAATGAATGAACAGAAAGAGGCAGATGACTGGATTGATAAGATCGACCAAATCTTATATTTCTTATAGATTTAAAGAAAATATCAAGGTGAAATGTGCGGTGTTCAGACTTGAGGGTTTTTACAAGAGATGGTGGGATTATATGGTCTAGGGAGACCAACACTTGGACATGAATTGGAAGTGTTTCAAAACCCTATTATTCGATCCGTTCATTCTAGAGTTCTTAATGCTAGAAAAGCCTCTATAGTTCATGTCTTTGTAATAGAGAGAGCATTCTGTGTGGGCATAATCTAACCAGTTTTCTAATCTTGTATATATTTCTTTGGGACTAGTGAATAATTTCCAATTAAAGGCATAGAATTACCTATAGGGGTTGTAATAAGATATAAGTTCACTGGTATTTATGATAAAATATTCTACCTATTCATAAATGGTAGATAATTATAGGATGGGGGAAATGGATATGGTGGGAAATGTATGTTTCCCCAACCCTTATCCTCATACTAGTTGCAGTTTCACTATCATCCATGGGATTATTAGAAAGTGGAAGTCTCATCACAAAAGTGGTGGATGTGGGTGACAATAGTGATCGACCATTACAGCATCTTCTACACATATCATTATACTTATGACATGCTATCAGTGTTTCGTGTTTGGTCACAATAGATTTTTTGTCATATTCCCCCATAAACTCACAAAAACTATGGATGTTCTAGTTATTTACAACACTCCTATTAGTCGACAACTATGCCTCATTAGGTTTAGCATTAATCAGCTCCAAAGGATACTATGTCGTAGTCAGAAGGTTTAATATATATATATAGGGATCTAGCCACATGACTCAACACTAAAGCACATTCATGTAGTATATTAGTATCTAGCAGTAGTTTTTCTGGTCCAACGATAGAGAAAGTTACTATCCTTATATAATCCTCTGTAGAAATTTCATCATTTGAAACTGGTGTATCTCCCTCATTTATATATTCATTTTTTTTTATTATTATACTTCTATCATATCTTATATCCTTTTCAATCGATTTTTGGACACCATTTAAGAAAGGGGAATGAAAATTAGTTTCAGTGTCCTTCATGTTCAATAATGTTAAATGATATGGATTTAATATGATATATTCTCATTCTTGATCTAAATCTACTTGACATCTACATCATTATGGATTTTCGTGCCTCTCATTGAGCTAAGGATGCTTGTTATAATCTTCACGTTTCATTTCATTCAACTGATGGGAGACCTAATGTGTTTTATATAGAGTGGGATATGAGGTCTGGTCATGCAGTACCATCCCACCTAGTGCATAGAAGTTTTTTATCTACCATTATAAGTGATCCCAATGATATATTTTTTATTATTTATATTACCATTGTTTATCATGACTTTTTTGATGTCTTCCTAGATGACTAAAGTTTTATTCCTCTATAGATATAAGAAGAATTTACAATTGACTTGGTGGGAGGTATGTAGATGATATGCATACCTTCTTATCATATGAAACCAATTAAGTTGATAAAGCTCAATATTCCATTGGGTAACCAGTTTGAAAATGTTTTCAGTATCCCTATAATTTTTCATTGGCAATCCATGGTTCTCTTTTCCAAAAAATAAAATGGTTTACTTCAATTGTGTGTAGACTATCTGAACATGAATCTGGTAATAGTGAAGAACACGTATACTTGGCATCATCTGGAAGATTTTTCAGATATGTTAATGTGGGGTAATGGGGTTTAAAAATAATGAAATTCACTTGGGTTATCAACATCTCATAGTTGAGGAGTCTGATATGTGGGAGATGGATTTCTGGATTAGTTATAACCATTTAAAATATTTAGTGATTCTTGTGTGACTTACTAGGTCTCTTGCAGTTTTTATGGATTTGATTAATCTGATATTCCATCAATATCATGAAACTTTTACGGTAGTGTTTGGGGATGAAATTCTAGTTTATTCGAAATATATACATTTGCACATGCACCATCTGTGTTTGGTTTGGGAAATTTTGGGAAGTCACCATTTGTATGGAAATATTTCAAAATTTAGTTTTTGGATATGAGACATGATGTTATTAGGGACCAAGAATTTTGAACACGGCTTCCCTGTTGATCTTGAGAAGGTGAAGTATGTTTAGTCTAGGAAATAACAACAAAATTTCTTCGAGATACAAATTTTCCTTGGTCATACTGAATACTACTGGTGGTCTGTTAATGATTTCCCTAATATGGATTCACCTATGACTACTTTGACTTGGTATGTAGTAAAATTCACATGTGATGAAAATTTTTAGTATTATTTTGATTAACAAATGTATCCTAACATCAGCTCCTATTCTGATCTTGCCAGAGATCGATAATCGGTGTTTTGTGTTTTCTAATAATTATGGTGCTATTTTGGGATGTTTTCTTAAGAAATATGACTATTAGATTACAGATCTCTTGATCTTCGATCACATGATAAAAATTACCTTACTCTTGATTTGGGGCTTGCTGCAGTTTTGAAGGAAGTTAATTGTAGGATACACTATCTTTTTGGGGAGAGGTTCACGGTCTTCTCTTAGGTTAAGAATTTGAGTTATATATTTTCTTTGAAATACATAAATCTAGGCATAGAAAATGGGTATAATACCTTTATACAATTAACATCGATATTTCCAATAGAAAGAGGAAGGTAAATTTAGTTGAATACAATATTAGCAGGAAATTACAATCACAAGATATTCTGTAATCGAAGGTGGAGTGGAACCATTTGTTAATTTTCACGAAGTTTCAATTGGATGCTTAGGAGGATATTTTATGTGTGGTTCTAAGAAGTGATAAGTTATCATCAACTCTCTTGGTGTCTATTTTGAAGACACATTAGTTGGATGATGAGTTCAGTAAAATTTGAGAAAAACATTATGGTGGGGGGAGCATTTACAGTTGGTCTCTTTCTTTAGATGGTATTCTCTACTTTGGGAATTGAGTTTTCATCCTAGTATTTATTAGGTTTTTAGTCATGTTTAATTATAAAAACTATTCATGGGTAATTCACCCAGGCACTATAGATATGTATTAAGATATGAGACGATGATTGGGGAGGACAGGTATGAAGCATGACATTGCAGTTTATGTGTCCCACTATTACTCCTAACAATGGATAACGGAATAGCAGTTGAAACCTATAGGTTTTATTCATACTCTATTACTACCAGTTTATAAATTTAATGATGTATCAATGTATTTTCTTGTTGTATTACCTCAGATTCCCAAAGGGAGAAATGCTATCTGGGTGGTTTATGAATAGTTGACCATGCCTACTAATTTCATTCTGATCAAGGATACCACTAAGATTGATGATCTGGGTATGATTAATGTAAAGGAAATTGTGAGTTTACTTGGATGACTTTCTAAAATTGATTCAGATATGGAACCTAGGTTTACATTGAGGTTTTTGGAAAAGTATCATTCATGCAATGGGAAAATAGGTCCAGCTAAAAACAACATATCATTCATAGAAAGATGGTCAAACCGAGTGAGTAATTCAAATCCAAGAGGATGTGCTCTGTGAATGTTTCTTAGATTTCAGTGGATCGTAGGTTAGATATCTGGGACTAGTTGTGTTTTTATAAATAAAATTATTTGTAATCAAAATAATGGATCCCTTTGATGAATTCAATGTCCTCTTGTAAAGCTAAAATCATTATTGGGATGAGGTAGGAAAAGTATCTTTTTTTGTACCATGTTTGGTTTAGGAGACATACACAAAGATTCAGGATATACATCAATGTTTGGATATAGCCCATAGTTGATAGAAATTGTATGATAATTGATGATATGATCCCCTAGATTTTTTTGGTTACTATGTTTTATTGATGGATTCTCCTTGTTTGGGTCACCGTCATCTTAAAAAACAAGGAATGTTTGATCTGAGATATGTTGGACCATTTCAGGTTATTGACCTGCTCATTCAAGTTTCTTATCTATTAGCATTATCGGTTCAGTTGATAGGTATTCATGATGTTTTGTACATGTATAAGATCAATAAATATCATCATAATCCTGATAACATTTTTATTTGGGATGAATTTGAAATAGATTCAGACAATTCAATTTTGGAAACATTAGTTGAGATCATTAACTCTAATGTGAAGGCCTTACATGGGAATTCAATTCCATTAGTCAGTGTTCTATGGAAACATGGATCATATTATCATGAGACTTGTGAAAGTGTGTTGTTGATGAAGGAACAATGGCCTCATCTTAACATAAGGATTACATTACGAACATGACTTCCTATGGAAGAAAAGTACTTATAGAGGGGTTTTTGTAACATCCTGTTACCTATCTATCAGGAAGTATGAGTATTTCATGCCATGTAACTAGGCTACACAATGTGTAAGGGTAGTTCGGTACAATTCATGAAATGGAATCAAACTGTAAAAGGTTACATTATGTGATGATCAATTTTACATCATGAATTTTTTAAATAAAATATTTTTAAAATGAGGAGATTGGTTTTTCGATATATAAAGTAGTGAAAATCATATAATTCCCCTAAAATATTATATGGGTCGATTCATTTGGTGTTCGATCTTAGTTGTGGTTCTGGAACGTCTCTCTAGGTGAGTGAAATTATTTCATTCATCATTTCTATTAATCATGGTAATTTTCAAGAGTTTCGTTATCAGATCAGCTAATCCAAATTGTTGTTTTCTGTTTTATTCTTCCAAGATCCATTATGTGATCTCACTTTGTAGTTAGTTCCATTATTGTTCATAGTGAAGTATTCCATCATTCTTTAGGTATATGGATTTTCTCCTTTCCTTCCAAACCTATGTTTTCTAAATTGGATCAATCTTGAGATTTAAATTGGATTCATGTGCTTCATTTGGTGTTGTTGGGTTTTGTTATTAGTCGATCCTAGTGTGGGTGTGTCCAACATGAGTTTTGAGTAGGTGAAACTGTCTCTAAAATGTTTTTGAAAAATCATATGGATCTGTTTTTATAAATTAAATTATAAATAAAATGTATTCAAATTTTCATGAATGTTTCTATGTATTCGATGATATATTGAATAAAAGTGATTATACCATGGTTTTTGACAAATGGAATAAAAAGGGGGTTTTCAATGATTTGGAAAGGATGTTTAAAAATGGTTTTGAAATTATTTTCGAAACATTGAGATTATCGGGAAAACAAGCACATGGGTTACATTGGGTAATAGGTGGAAGGATTAGTTTAAGGCCAATATCCATTGTGTTTGTTCAGTTTTTGGGTGTTCCTCTTCTTCTAGAGTGTAGATTATTGGCTATAGGTATGTATATGATGTTGGGATTTCACTTTCTCGGATTCCTTCCTATTTCTAATGTGTATATAATTTGCTTCAGGTACCATAGTGAACTATTCCTCAATTTACAGGTGTGACTATTCTACCACATTTCCTATTGTATTCCTTACTATTGTGATGCCTGTTATTCTTGAATTATTTTGACTTTTTGGATTCGTACTGTTCTATCCTTGATATGCATGTTGATTCTTTTGAAAGATGGTATGGAAAATGTGATTTGAAATTGATATTCCTTCTTTTGTTTTAGAACTATAATAAAGAAGAAATTATTATTAGGTTTTCTATAAAATTACTTTACTACTTATCATGAAATGTTTTATTTAATAATATTATACTAGAATTGGTATACAAAGAATTTCAACAGAACACATTTGTGGGATCCTACTGAGACTGTCAGCTCACACCCTACACACCTCTTTGGTGGTGTGTACAACATTATATGAATTCCAATATAGGGAAAAGAAAGGAACCATAGTGAGATGGTAGGGTTTCATGTTGGATTTTTTGGGTACATGGTTGTGAGATGGTGGGATTTCATTCATACTATCAGATGGAGTAGTTATTTGGTTTTTGGTCCTTAAGAGTTGGAATTGTCTCTTGGAGTTTTTGGTTACTTTTATAGTTATTTTTATGTTATATTTCTTACTGTTAGGAAATATATTTAATCGATTTCCATTGTTCTTTTATTATATGTTTTTATATATTCCATGTGTTTGTTCAGGTTGGGGGATATCATTCCCTCTAGATTGACATTCGATGCAAGGGTGCATGTCCCAATCCCATGGGGATCTGGAACAGCCTTAGAGTATGTGATGGATCAGGTCGAGTTCTAGGTTTTATGGATGCTTGGGTCGGTTCATTACATGTGTAATAATAGTAATGTTATTAATTGTACTAACACATTTTTTTAATGTTTCTAAATCCACCATAATATGAGCAGTATCCATAGAAAGAATATTTTCCTATAAAACTTCTTTACGGACCATAATTATAAATATGATTCTCAGCAACATTTATTTTTTTCATATCTAGACCACAAAACATTCTATTAACAATTGGATACTTCATTCTCTTTTCATCATTATTAGAATCATAATAATTAGAAATCATTTTATATCCATAATGTTTAGAAAAATATTTTGAATCACGGTATTTGATAATACTGAACTCCCAACATTTTTGGTCTTTTCCACATGTATCAATTTTCCAGCATTCTTCTTTTCAAGAACAATTACATATCTCTTATCATCTTTTAGAGGAATATTTTGTTGAACATTCTCAACTTTCACTTTCAGAGAGTTTTCAAAAATTACAGATATTGTGTTTTTGAAACATGTATTTCTCTACTGAAATTTCAAATTATTTTATTAAACAACTTCATACCCTTCTTCATTATCCTTGAGGTTTACTTCTAGATACTCATTATGATCTTTTTCTTCCTCAAGATTTTTCTTCAAATTGTAAAATTTGTTTAGATGCAAAAAAGTTTCATCTGTAAAACATTATTGATTTCTTTTTTAGGAACATTAATCTTCCAACATATCTATTTTTTTTAGTCCTTATAATCTTTCTTAAAAAATTTTTTAACTCTTATTTCAAATTAAATTCAAGTTGAATTTAATACATTTTGGAACTACTACTTTTGAATTATTCATCATTCCCTATTTCAATAAAAGTATTCTCAACTCCATACTTAGTAGACTTTTCGTATTCATCATGACTAACTTCTTCTTCATCATTATTAGATAAGAAAATTCTACTTCTAGATTTGAATTTTTTATTATTTCTTATGGAAAATGATTTACCCTTATCTATTGGTTTTTCCAATACCTTTTCAGACTTCTTTATTCTTCATTGATGCCTTCTTATTTCATTCTTTAGGGATAATTACCCAAAATGTACAAAACAACTCCACATTTTAAAAAAATTAATGGAATTTTCACTTTTTATTTCCAGGTACCTATTTACATGTTTTTGGAAAAAAGGATAAAATATCATCATTATTTTTACATACCTTATTTTCGAAATCAGGTTCATCAGCTTTGTCTTCAATAATAATTCCTTCAACATCTCTTTCTTTGCAGAATTGAATGAAATTTATCTATCAAATTTGTTTTCTTTTCATATATTTCTCCCTGCTCATTTAAAAAGTAATGAGAGTCTTATGGAATTCATCTAGAGATAATGTTACAGATAGTTGGGAAGGATTCATAAGATCTACTCTTCAATAGTAGAATCTTATAAATTTTCCCCAAGAAAAATGATTGTGTTAATGATTTCATTCACCCTAGTAACGAAGAACAAAAAAGAATCATGCTCACCAATTTTCGAATAATTATACATCAATCTAATGTTTTGTTAAATTTTCCTTCTTCAATTTTTTATTCCCTTTGTATATATTTTTAAATTTATCCCATATACCATTGGATGTGGAATCACCTTTCACCCATACTAATTAACATTCATAAATTAATAACAATAATTATTTCTTAGACCTTCTATCATTCTCAAGTTTCTTCTTACCAATAGATGTAAGAGGAATATTTTCATCAATAGTAGGAAATACATCCATTGTAGCTTCAAGAACATCGTATCCAATAGACATGAGATAAGGAAGATAACCATCTTCCAAATTTAAATAAAGATGCCAAAAAATATAATACTAGATAAGATTTTTTGTATAAGAATGTACAGAGATTCCCTTATATCTGAATACTATTTAAAATGAAATAAGAAATTTTTTTATTGTTTCATAAATGTTGGACATCAAGGTATACATTAAAATGATGATATCACGTTCATTCATCTATTTTTCCATGTATTAAACCTATATAAATTTGAATTTACTTCCTTTAGATATTATCTCATTTTATTATTTTTATATTTTATTCAAAATTATGGGAGTAGGATAAGTTTCAAATTAGTTGATTAAATATCTAGAATAAAACAAAAAAATATATGGAATTCCATATAATAGAAAAAATGACCAATAATTTCCAACTTTTAGAAATATTGATTTAATTAATATACCTAGATTATTCATTGATGGAATAAAACAATATTTACTCCTAAGTAGAAAATATATTTCATTTCTTTTTATATTGGTAATTTATACCCATTGTTGATATATTTGCATACAGTTGAAATATATTAAATATATCAAAATTATTTTAAGGAAAAAACTGCCTAGGAAGGATATAAATAACGACTTTTCACTTTAAATTGTTTATTCGAAATAATAATGCGGGAGATGTATCATTGTGTACAATTGATTAATTTTTTTATCAATCATATTCCATGATAATGTTATCAATACAAATTTATTCCATGATATTTTGTTAATAGACATAGATCATGTCTAATTATTCATATTTTGCCTTTATATCATCTACTAAAATATGGGATAAAAATATATTACATGATACATTAAAGGATTCTACATATGGATCACTCTTTGGGAAGATTAAAAAATGAATTTAAAGAAATATAAGAATATGATGTCATAGAAAAAATACTTTATTATCTGATCATTTTTTGGGATGGTGATAAACAATTAGGTAACATTTTGGATGATAGAAAGGCCAAGTAATGATAAAAATATTTCAAATAAATGACCATTCATATTTAATCATCCAACTTTGATATTTTTCATGGTAGATAATAACATTGATATGTTGCTAGTTGAGAAGAATATATATATGATTATTTTATTAGAATATCTTTAAATATTAAAATATATACTATGGATAGAAGGAATGTATGATTAGAACTACTATTAGTGGGAATAACTATGTAATAATATTTCACTCATAATGCAAAGTTAATATGCATGACTAAATCTTGTCATATGTTATCCAACAAGGAGAAAATCAGTTTTTGTTAATATATACATTGAATTAATGTATTCATCCATAGATAGAATATGATAAAACAAGATAACCTATTGAATAAAAAAAATTTATAAATATTAAATTTAATTAAAAATCAATTTAAAATAAAAAAATTAAATTGGAAAAATAATTATAGAGACCTAAATAAATAAAATATATATATTTGGATACAACATGACAATAAATTCCAAGAAAATGTATTATGGGATTATTGAATCATGGTCTTATTAATCAATAATCTCCATAATAGAAAAATTACCTAAAACATGTTAAATTATGATATCTTATGGATACTGTAAAAAACATTATGCGATGGTAGATTAATTATTCAAGTTAATTATTTTGATTGGTCATTCCTATAGATATTTAATTTTAGGTAAATAGAGTATATGTAAACCTAAAATAACATAAAAACATTAACACAGAGGGTATATATAGATTAGAAATATATATTTTACTTCCCCACGAATTGAAATTCTAGGATGAATATAATAATAGTGTTACACATGATGCTCCCCTCCAACAGGCCACATGTTTGAAAATATCACCAAGGGTATAAATAACATAAATGGGAGGAATTTACATTAATATATATATGAAAGATAAAATAAAAACACATAAATATTGATAATATAAATAAATATGTAATAATGCCAATACGAACACAATATATATAATATAATACCAAAAAACTAAAATGAACCATGAAGCACCCCTATAGTAGGTAACTCAAACATAATCCATTAATTAACTGACTTCTTAAACTAGTAATTACAATCTTGATTACCAAAACCAAATGATGGACCTAAAAAATTCATAATCAAACACACACATAGACATAATATATATATATATGTGTGTGGGGTGATAATATAGGTATACAAAGTAGGTTCCTCCAAAAAACCACTTGTGAAACTGTGTAAGAAACATACTTATGCCTTAATAAATAAATATGGAAACAAAATCATCCCCTAAATTGGTAAACAATATTTTCAAACAACATAAAGAACTATTTTAAAATCTATATAAGAATGTATCATAATAATAATGAATGTATATAATATGGTTAACCATATATCAAATACCATGAAACCGATAACCCTATAAAGCAAGGTCTTATATTCTGGTACTCACATCCCTTTTAGAAATCATATCACACATCCAATATAATATATAAAAATGATAGTACAAAACCACATTCACACCACCAACACGTCCCCATGTATATTAATCTATGTGAAATGATATCTCTTTGTAAATATAAACTATACCATAACCAATTATATTCATGCATACATAATAATATAATACAACTATGTGTTGTTAGATTAAGGCACAGCATATCATGTAGACATATTTGTAACAGCTGAGACCAATTTCCATCTATATGGGTACACATATTATATCCCTAATTTACCATATCGTAGAAAATTATACAAAATAGTTTTATTTCTAGAATATATAGTGGGGTTAGGGGTAGTCAACCATTCACATACTCGATAACTGATGTGTTAGGAAACAATTATAAAAAAAGGCTATATATAGGAGTTTTCTTCCCCAATCAACATCATAGGGTATGAATAATAAATAATCCGACATAATTATATATATAATAGAAAATAAAAAATATGAAACTATATAACCCTAGACCAATTTTAATTCCATAATTTCCACTTTTTTACTCAACTTTCATCACTGTGGACAAGAAGTTACTAAGAATAAGAGAAACATGTTTTAGTTACTCCATAATTTACAATCAAATATAAAACATTTAATAGTATATAATGGTTAACATAGATTGATATTTATTTAAATTAAAAATCCATGTCACATTAATGTATTAAAATGGTCATGCTTTCACTCTAATATTTTATAGAATTCAAATTAATTAATATACAATCATCATTTTTTAATCCTCATAAACCATATTATTTTAATTAACTCATCATTAAATTAACATTCCTCAATTGTAGAAATAAAAAACATATATTCCTATATGTAGGAAGATATTAATATACTTAAATATAAGGTGAATAATAAGAAATCAAGAATAGGGTAATTAGTTATCATGCAATAAGAATAAGGAGATGAAATATGCATATCAACCAAAGCCAGTCATACTAAATCCTCATCACCACAGTTCCATGTAATCCCCTAATAATTATCATGACCATAAATATTTCACCAACATAAACATAACACAACCCTCTCAATACCAATCATCCATTCCAGTTTCTAAATAACGATGATATCATGGATGATTTATTCATTTAAATAGAAGTGTTAATATTTTTTTGCGATAGTTATTATCATGGAATAATTATGATTCCATAAATAATGAATATAAAACAATAACATGGTCCAAAAACGTTTGACCTTCTATTACTAATTTAAACAATATCATTTTTCGTTTACTAATTATTTATAATAGTACTTTATTAAACTATTATAGTATATAAAAAATATAAAATAAAAACAATTAATAGAAATTAAAATTAAAAATTAGTTATACAAAATAAATTTATATTTAATTTTAACAATTATCATGGGAAATAACACCTTTCATTATTTACCAGTTCATAATTCTTATATTTTTCGATCTTTAAAAGGTTTATCAAATTTTATTAACTATATCTTAAATATTGAAGCTCAACTTCAAAAAATACGCATGTTATGAAATAACAAAAATTCAATAACATGACTATTATTATAATCAAATGAAAATAAAACCACCTTCTCCCAAATTCAATTCATTTTAAGATTATTATCTTATTATCTTCAAACCAAATATTTACTAATTAGAAAAAATTTAATTATAAATCATCAATGATTATAGTTAAATTAAAAGAGAGAAATTTATGATTAAAACCTCATTATGTGAAGCATTGATGTTTATGGAAAGATGAAATTGGATCACATACTAATACTTAAAGATATTAAGTATGTTAAATAGATTCATAACATTTGATTTATGTAACAAAAAAATGACCAGAACAATAATTTTAAACATTAACTCATCAGATTAACTCACAACAAAATGGATGAGGTTTTTTGGACATTCTGGTCATGATAGAAAATAAGAAATTGAAATAAGTACTATTCTAAAATTAAAAATATAATTTTCCTCAATGACCATAAGATCTCTAAGGAATACTCCCCTAATAAATTTAACACTTTAAGTACTATTAAATTCATAAATTTTAATTTAAACCTGATGAATAATGATTAATTATAATATCCTTATGCCTAAATTCCCTATTGTCATTATGAAATTTGAGATGATAAATTGATACAATCCACTCACTCACTACAAAATAATTTTATTTATTAAAATGGTTTTCAAATTACAAATATTTGTTCTTTTATTTGTTATAGTGAGACATAAATTTTATAAAGGAATCACTCATACACAATATGTAATATATATAGGATACAAAAAGTAATTTATTTTCATAAGACATTAAAAATATATTATAATTACATTTAAATAAACATTTAGGTCATTTTAATGGAATATGTAATATTTTATCAATAAATATAGTTTTTTAATTTTTTTAAACATAAATGTAATGTTTTTAGTAAAAACAAAATATTTTAAGTGATACTTGAGTATTTTTAATTATAAAAAATAAATAATAAGGATTTAAATATAATAGGTATGTTTTTTATCAATTATATAATGTTTTTGAATATGTCAAAAAAATAATACGTATGTTTTTTTCAAAAGTTAATTTATTTGTTTCAATAAAAATGTATTTTGATTGTTTTGAAAAACTAATGTGTATGGTTTTTCATGCATACTAATTACAAGAAATTTGGAGAGAAAATTGATCAATGTTGATATGTGATAAATAAATTTCATATATATTACTTTTAAATTCAAATAATTAATTTTAGATGTATGAAAAAATAATTCAAAATGCAAAAAAAAATATAAGATTACCTAAATTGTTATTTTAAAATATTGTACCTTCCCAGACATCAGAAACTGCTTGATAACACCACCATACTCACATGACACACGTTAACGTACAACGTAATGGTTTGATAGAATCTAAGATCTTATATCAAATTCATCTCCAAATATTATCAACTTTGATAATAAAAAAAAGCAAAGTAATATAGAAATAAGTCAATATAATAAATACCCCATGAGATACCTCTAATACAAGGATCTCACAAAGAATATATCACAAACAAAAAAACATAATGATGATTCATAAAACACTCATTAATGAAAATCATCATATCATACAAGAAATGGTTTATATATCCCATAACGATTGGTAAATAATATAAAAATAAAGGATAATGAGCTCAAAAATACTAAAAAATTCCCAAGTGTACTCTTATAGACCACCATATTTTTACAATATAGAAACCAAATGAACATTATTCTTATGTGACACATTTTCCATGTGGTCTTGAAAATCAATATGTCATTTTTCAAATGCCACGTCATCTTAAAAATTGTTCTATACATAATCAATGATGTGGGAATCATATTAATGATACTAAAAAATTTATAATTCATGGAAAAGTTCATTTACGTGGTTGATACTTGCGGTTAGTCCCAATTGATATGCAAAAACATTGATACGCTTTAAATCATCAAAAGGTACTAAAAAGATAGGAAGATCATACTCAAGATACATAACCGTCGATGTTAAAGATTAATACACACTTGGAAGAATAAATAATCTAAATCATTATAACCTACAAGCCTCATCCTATTATGAACATAGGAATTGTGATGTTTCTTTGAGTCCTCTATCTAGTAATAAATCACATACAATAACTTTATATATTTTACACAAATTATGAGATGATATTAAATAACTCAAAAATTTCAATTAAAAAAAATATATTTTCATGGTTGAATATAATACACTCTTATTGGGTTTATACTAATGGTTGAGTGATAACTATTTTTATAAGTGAACTCAACCATGGATATGTTCTGTACACTCAAGCCTACAAAATTCAAAACCTATACAACAAACATGTTTTATGTTATACGTATAGTCCCTTATATCTAACCATCCATTTTGGGATAAAAATATATTCTAAATAATTAATATAATCAAATAGAATTTGGATCAACTATTTATACCTAGGCAATGAAACAGGGATCATGATTATATATTGTCGTCTTCAAACCCCCATGATGTTACACAATCGCACGTAAATACTTCATATGATATTCACTGAGTATGACTACTTAATCACTAAAAACTATTATAAATTCACAAAATAGTTCAAAATCAACCAAATATCATCATACCAATTCCATGTTCCAGGTAAATTGTTGTAAAAATTCTACAAAATTTCCTCCCACTTAAAATATATAATATTTATTGGAGAAAGTACCCCACTAGTAACATGCTAAAAAACATTTAGGTTATTGTAGACTAAACAGAAGACATATAATATTCAACATATCAATCCATTATAGAACACATGAATTGACTCTTAAAAATTTTTACCACAAATATACACTAATTTTTATATATAAGTATAAACTATTTAATTAAAAAATAATCCCCCATAATAATATCCAAAGAAAAATGGGACTCCCCTAAAAAACCATGATATTGAACATATTTTTAATATCCCTCAGAATAAATTAAAATGGTAACATGGCCCATAAAAGCATTATCATAGGATATCTATACTTAGATTCCCCCATATGCTACACAAAATATCACTGCACAATCATCTCGTAAAAATTTCATCTACAATTTATCCCCCATATTACGGTGAAACACTAAAATATACTCCCTCAGTATCTATGAATATCCATACTCTCTAATAACTTATCCATGAGAAATAATAGTCAACATTTATATAATAACATTTCTTTTACCTAGTGTAATGGAAATCATAAATCCATAATGCAGAATGATTTCCATACACCAATATTATTTAAAAATCAAATATTCTTTGGTGAAATTGATATAAAAAACATATAATTTATGTAGACCATAATGTTTTTACTAATGACATAGTGTTTTCATATCTTCAAATAGAAAAACAACCATAATCTATAGATCAAGTGTTGAATTGTTTCATTCCAATAGTAATAATTTCAATGTACTAGAAAATAATATTTTTCAATATGGGATCAAGACACTTCTGATTCCAAAATAGAGTAGTCTCAAAATAAATATCAATCATATCATCACCCTTAGGATAATGGGGAAAATGATCATTGGATAGATTATCCCTTAATTATATACACTGAAACTTATTATTGGTCAATCAATAAAAAATCATGTTTATTTTTGGTTATGAAATTCATATTAGTTATAATCTAAGAGAAATAGTCAATGAATCATTTGTTATATCCTTCAAGAATAAGAAAACATTGAACCTACTCAAATTTAATATGGTATAACCCATAATAAACCATATCAATAATTAATAAATAAATGATACTCCATGTTATGACACAGAAATGTCCTAAGAAATATAACTCATTGACCTAGAACTTACACTTCGATAGCATCTCAAATAGTTGTTGATTCTAGTGAACCAATAAAATGAAACACAGCTGATATGAAATATTATATATATATATGTATTATATTATATTATGTACTCAATTTTATTTTAAAAACATGCCCAGTAACTCAAAAATTATTTATTCTACATGTCACATGAACAATGATATTTTGTCATGACACTGTAGAAAATTTCTATGAACTCATTGTTATCCATAAGAAATTTGGAATGTATTATTGCTAATATCTCATATTTTCCAACATGTGTTGCTATACGAGAAATAAATTCATATTTTAGAAACATTTAGATCTATTTATATAATTTAATATATCATCAACCCATGGATGGTATTAGCGCTGCATAACTGTCCCCATACTCAAGAGATGATAATTTTTACATAGTCATAGACATCTATATCCCATCTTCAAAAATAATTCTACAACTCCCCAAGGAGATACACTAGTTCAGTGTAAAATTATTTTCATAATATACTCAATTTTAATCCACACACCTCATTACTCATAATATTCCATCCTATATGATGAAATCAAGATCCAAGAGGCTCTAGAATATATTTCCATCCAAAAAAATCTCTTATTAAGGGGCAACATCAAATACTTCTATAGAAATACAATAGGATACAGTTATATAATCCTATAAAACACCACTAAATAGAACAATATTGATCTATGTATCAACTAATCCATTATAAAAGAAAAGTTCTCCACTTGCATCTGACCCATCTGATGGCCTTTCTCAAAAATGAAAATATTTTTGTATCGGGTAGAATTAGAGAGAATAATATACCACATAATGAATTAAATGGAAAAAAACATGAATGAAACCATTACTTGTGGATAATAACATCATAAAAATATGTCAATAATCATAAAAACTCACATGTATTATGATGGTCAATATCATTAGCTCAAAATCTCTACATGCAATCATGCATGATGACATGACCACCATCATGTGTAGTTAACCCAAACGGAACTGAAAGTCCCAACATAACATATACCATGTCTAGTAATAGAGTTGGTGAAATGAAGGAGTGTATATATACTATATCAAAAAAAAACTCCCCACCAAAGAATAATATAAATAGAATATATGACATAAGACATTTGGTTCTTCTAGAACTGATTACTCTGGTGCATGTAGCTTACCATGACATAATCTATCACATATATTAACATAATAGAGAAAACCGCCACAGAGAGTCTCTATGCTAGGAAGAAAAATAAGATTTTTGGGACATTCCTGGACCAAAATTTATCCTCACGAAAGAAAAATTTATAGATCACCATGTTGTTCCCTCAATGGATATTAAGGAATTTATTGATCAGGAAGTGGGACACCAACTACACACTAACATACACGTAAGGGTGGTCAACACATGTCATATTGGACGTGTCCACTATAAGAATTTATTTAGTCTTCTAATTGGGATCTCATATCATAGAGTCCTTAGGAATTGAGATTTTTTATTTCGAGTAGAACTCATGGATATCTAAAACATAGTCTGACGTAGAAACTAATAACCCCTTACTATAGATAAAGTCCATCGATAGTCCCAAGGGATCCCTTCCAATGATATCCAAGTTTTTGATAACATAATCTTGATAAAACATTCCTTCTATAATACCTAAATTAATGTCAGAAACATGATTATGGTGGCCTGATGCCAAATATATTTATGGAATGCTTCCTTGAAATGTCTCATTCCTGACCCCTCATTATGAAATTCATCCAGTGAAAAATAGTGATGGTTCCATAAATCAATACCTTATGCAGAAAAACTGGTTCTCCCATTGTGGAGGGAAATTTTCCTTATTAATTTCTTGAAATTCATTTTTGAAGAGAAAATATTAACATAGAGATGATCATAGAACATATATTATGGTACTTCTGAATAATCTAACTAGAATGGAATAAATTACACTAGTGACAAGAAGCTAATAATTTAATCATGAATGCTAACAGAATCTATTTCACTAACCTATAATAGATAGACCCAAATTATATCTATATTTCTTCAATTCATGCCTCGGTATTCAAATTATATATAGATCTTTCATACCACTATTTGAACAAATGCGAAAACACATAAAGTGTCTTCCTCCAAGAACCATACTCACTAAATTCAACTATCTAGAGATCTCTTGATGTATCATACTAAACCACTCCACTATGAATCTAATGGTGAAATCAACCTAGAGAAATAACTATAAAGAAATATTTTTCGGGGTATTCAATACCAGAAATATTGAATTGTAATGATTAATTATTATGTTTTAACTTATTTCGTTTAACTATGTAATTTATACAAAGACATAAACCATCAACATGCATGATCCTTTTTATGTATTTACCATGCATGTATCATCATTTTGATTTTTAGTTTATGTAAACATATGGTCATCACCTTAGCTAAATGGGTCCCTAAAATCACTTCCCCTAGCTAGTATCTTTATCATACATAATATACTATTTCCAAAAAATAATTATGGTCTTAAATACCATGAAATCCTCAGCAATGACAACCCCCATGTGCCATATTATCTCTCAAAAAATGATATAATGAAACTGTTTCAAGAAAATCCCATATTGAAACACTAATAAGGTTGGATGTGAATATGGGAATGAAACCAAAAGCTAAGAGCAATAGAAAACAAGTTAGAGAATAAAATAAAGGGTATTTAAAAATCATTATGGTGTAATTTCCCATAGTGCTCATTGGAAAGAATAATGAACCAAACATAATTATCCTCAATACAAATAAATGTGTAATGATACAAATATTGATAAATTATATTTCTTATAATGAAAATAAAATATAAATTAACCATGAATAAATCTTATGAAAGAGACCTGTAACACCAATAATTCATGAACTACATTCTCTAACTAGTATCACTCAGAGAGATAACAAAAATCCTACTATTTATTTATAATAGCACATAAGCCTCACCCTAGTTGGTGAGGTATCCTTAAGTGCATCCACAAGACTTAGGATTAAAACTAGGTAGAGGCATATTTCTAGGGTTAATGTAGAAGTACTGTACACTATGCGAGTATTGTAGCCGAACTGTATACTATACAGGTAATGTAGCAGAACTATACATTGTGTGGGTACTATAGCAGGTACCGTAACAACTACTATTTGGTATTGTAGTAGTTGGAACTATTAAAGTTGGTCCACCAGTTTGTTCTTGGAGTCTTTAAGGAATTTGTGCCACCCAGGCCTTTGGGTCAGTAAGACTTTCAGGAAACCTTTAAGGCCTTCGAATCACCTCAAGTCCTTTAGGCCACATGTAATTTCCCCAAACAGACAATAAAAAAGGAGCATCCCTAGAAGAGGATTCAGAGCAGGTGCACTCATGAGGCCAGAGCCAAATGGATTTGTCAGAATGATTGGGTATGGCTATGCCATTGGAACCAGCCTGTGCTTGCATGGGAAGCCTAGCCAGACGGCCATGTGAGGTGGAGAGATACTATCATGATGCAGATACAGGGGAGAGTCAGTTCCTTGTAGATATTCTTCGTGAATTCCTTAAGAACTTTGGGTCGTGTAATCTCCTAATCCTACGAGCCATGTAATATCAGAGCCTACAGACCTGGTAAGGGTTTCCCCTCATCCCTTGAAAATATGGCTATCAAAAAAAATAAAAATGAAGGCCTTTGGGCCATTCAGATATTTAAAACACACATGCACATACGAGGGTGATCATAAAAATATATTTAATCAAATACTTCCTGAACCCCATTGTGAAAATATTGATGAATTATTATACACCCCAAGTGTGTAAGCTGATATATAAACTCATCATATAAACTGGTAAAATATATTTCTAACCTCACTAAGTCTCACTCACAATGTAAATATAAAAGTAAATAATATAATGATGATGCATGTATATAAGAATGGTACTACACAATCACTTCCCACTAATGAAATCTCATTAAACCCTAAAATATTACATTGTAGTACTCCCATCCCATCCATATTCTATATTACACATCTATGAAAATATATCACAACTATAGCAACATAATATCAACCCCATCAACATCACTTCACTATATTGATTAAATAATGATTCATCATAGCCTTATATCAATATAAACTAAAAAATTATCCATTATATAATATATATGAATACATATGTAATACATGAGTATGCTATATTCTTAATATTACCCAACCCAAATGTACATGTATGAAATAAATTAGATTGATTACGGTCTCTATGGTCACACATCCTATATACATAAGCCACCATATCCTGAACAATTCACATACTATGTCTATTTATTGAAGAGAGAGTGACGTATGGGGAATAATCAACCATATTTTTCCTCTACAACATGGATATTTGGAAACACAGAAAACCCAAGGCTATATTTGGGAATCAATTACCCTAAAAGACATGGGGTGGTGTGTATTAAATAAAAAAATATAATGACATATATATATAACACAACTATTCATTGGGATACTACTTAACTATAGACTCATTCTATAGACAATGTACAATATAATGACCTAACTTCAATCAAAAAGGACTAGAATAAAATCAGAATACATGAAACATGGTTCAATTCTATCAAGATGATTTAATCTATTAATAATTATTTTATAATATTTCATTTTTATCTTCAGTTAATAGTTATATTAATCATGAATACATGGAAGTATAATTTATTATTAAAACATTTTATTATTCATTAGTATTCTGTAAAATCCATATTTATTAATATAATATCAATGTATTTTAATCATAACAGGCCTTCCCCTATTAGTTTTTTATAATTAAATTATTATTTAATAATTCTATGAACTAACGTACATTTTTCATACTTCTAGAATGATATAAACATAGATATAGAAAATTTTAATATAATAACGAAATAATAGGAAAATTAATTATTATGTAATAAGATTAAGAAATTGAAACAAGTTTCTCTACCCAAGCCATCAACTTTGATCATCATAACCTCCAATTCACAACATCTTACACTACACGTCATCAATCATTGCTACAGAAAAATAAAAAACAATATCAATATAGAAAAACAATCACCATAACAACTAATGATTATTGGCTTCCATATAAATATCATATAAAGAGGGATATAAAAATTTACATGTAATAAAGTACAATTTTAGCTTCAATAATTATAAATTTATAATAAATGTGATAGAAGTAAAATATAAAAAATTATTACATAGTTTGAACACATTATACTATAAGAATTTAATTTAAAAAATGTTCCTTTACGTTTTAATAGTGTCTATGAAAGTTATTTATTTTTTTATTTTAGTATGTAAGAAATACCAAATAGATTTTCACAATAATAGTGAAATTTCCAAATAGATATGTCATAATAATCACTTAATTATATACATAATTACTATGTAAAATTAACAATTTCAATAATTATTCAGTTCATTATTCTTCTACTTAAGAAAATTTTAATTGATTATAATTTTATAATGAAATTATCCCAAATAATGATAAAAAATAAAAATTAATATAATGAAATGACATAATTTATAATATATTAACATCATTATAATCACATGGGAAAAACACTTATTTCTTCATCATTTTATCAATTACAGATTACTATCTTTTAGGGATAATCATACTACTTGAATCATCAGAAAATATTAAACAGTGGTTTCCACACAATTAAAAAAAGGTTATAAGTTTAGGAATTTACTACCTTAACCTATAGAATAAATTTTTTATAAAATATGAGGGCGGTCCACTATATCCTTTTCATAGGCCAACAATAAGGGAAAGTGGATTGAAACACCATGTTTACTAAAGGATAATCGATATTATAATAGATATCTAAAAACTATTTTCAATCAAGGGAAATTTTAATAACGTAAGGTGGTTTGTAGGTAAACTAGGTTGAGATAAATAATAATAATATTGAAATGAGGTATTTCAACACAAAAAAATAGATAATGAAATAATTATAATCATTTCAACTATGAATTTTTTCTAGAGGTGCTGCTCATTTATATCCCATTAAAATATAAAATGTAAATATAAACCCATTTTATTATATTTTCATATTGCTTTATAATCAATCAATTACATATATTAATTTTGGAGATAAAATGTATCAGATGATTAAAATAGGGGTGTTCTTTCCCTTCAAATTCTACTTATTAATTATATATATTTTAAAAAATATTTAATGGGGATATACAGAATATAACTATAAAATTAAAAAGTGAATCAATATTACAAAATAATTACTTTATATTAAATATCTGTAAAAAATTATTTTCATAAGATATTTAAAATAAACATGAAAAACATTTAAATAAAAATGAATGCAATATTTAAGGAATATATAATTTATTATAGACTTATATGGTTTTTATTGAATAGTTAATATATTGTGAAATACACATGTCTTCAGATAAAAAATTGATACATAATATTTTAATCTCATATATATATAATTTTTCTCTCAAATTTATTAATGATGATTTTGGAAAATAGCCATAAGTAATTTTTTTCAGAACATAAATTCTTTCATTAACTCTATGGTTTGTTGAAATTGTAAATGTCATGTATGCAGGTTTTTTAGTCTTATTTAATATAAATATTAATGATTTTTTTCCAAATTAGACACCTAAGATATATATTTCAAAATTATTAATTTTATTATTTATATATGTAGATATATACATAACCAAATATCATACTAAAAACCATAAAAAATAAAATTATCTAAAAATATCAATTTTAATACACTAAAACCTTCCCCAACATATTTAATTACCATAAAACACTTGTAGGATCCCCCAAAATTGATAATATATAAAATGAATGTTTTTTTATGAATGTATTTAATTTAAATAAATTTTTCGTTATTGTGATTTAGGAATAAAATTCAATAACATCCATATTCTAAATTGAATACAATTTATTATCCACAAAATTTATTCTATTTTATCATAAATTAGTTGAATGATTGGATATCTATATCAATAAAATAGTGTGTACATAATACTGCCACATTCTAATTAGAAAAATGTTCATTACCCACTTGAAATCATAGAAATTTGATAAATTACAAACATGTTCATACCCCTAAAAATTATTTTATTAGAGATTATAATGATGTGGGTTCTTATTACCAGTAATTTTTTGATCAAAATATTAAATTATATTTTGATTAATTTCAATTAATGTGGTACTTTTTTTATTTTATGTGATTATTAAAAAAATGTATTAAGATTAGTCTTGAATAAGATGAATAGAATGATATAAATTTGTTGAAAAAATTAATTATCTTCATAGATAAATAGAAGGAAGTTAAAAGTGATGATTATATGCTTTAAGATATTTTAAACTCCAAATTGTATTCACAAATGATCGTCCAGAAATCAATCTAGTCCCATGTCATCACTTATTTAAATAATCTCACCTCAAATTATTATATTGATTCAAAATCCAATATTTTTTTTAACATAATATTAGTTTGTTGTGATGCCTTCGTATCTAGCCCTTGAATTATTGACTACTATATCCATAATTGTTTAAAATGTGTGCATTTATTCTTCAATTCATTTTATTAATTATATTGATCCTAGTGGTTGTTGGCCAATTAACAAGTTAATTTGAATTTTTCAAGATGATTTTTGATGTATTTTATATTTGGATTTTTGTTAGAGATTATTATATCGTCTTCATAATGTGATATATATGATAGTTGGAAAGGGATTCATTCTTAGGCATATAATTCCACTTTATATAATTTTATAATCATTCGAGTATAGTCATTAATGTCTATTTTATCACAATATTTTATTTATTTTCTAGTATTCGATCCTTTTTAGGAGTTTATTGTTATATTTGATTATTAGATACACTGTGATATTCATAAATTCATAGATCATTTGTAGTTTATCTTATTCCTTAAAAATTTGTTCCAGTTGGGGAGAACATATGGTTAATATTTATTCATGAGACACTTCCTCTTGTATATTATTCTTCATTCTAATGATTCAACTATATTTCATGATATTCCATCATTAATTAATGTCTGGATGAGTTCAATATTTTGTAATTTTTTTTTGGAAGGATTCTTATTCATCTATTCGGCAAGTGGTATATCTTCATTGATATGTCCTTCTAATTCAGATGTTGTTTTCATAATTTTTTTTTAATTTTATCAATCAAAATATCTTTATCTCATAATCAGTTTCATTTTTGATATTCTGGTCTATTATATTGTTCTAGTGTGTTGAGGTCATTAACCACTATATATTCTTCCATTATTATATATATATGTTCCTTTCTCTATTCTTTATCTGATTTCCAAAAATATTTCATCATGTAATTTTTTACTAAAAACCCTGGGAAAATTTAATATATAATTATAAATGTTTTTAATGATCATAAAAATAAATCATTATGGGTGATGAGAATTTTAGGATTCAGATGAGGATTAAACAATATCTTTCTTTGTGATGATCATTAGTTACCAAATTTTAAATAATTTATAAATTTTTTATAATTGAAATATTAATATCTTTTTATTAATAATACCCATAAATATAGAGGGAAATGAAAATTGGTATGATTATTATTAACAAAAAATATAAAAAATTTTATGATAACAAGACATAATAAATTATTTCTTATGAAAATAAAAAAAACTGTTAAATATTTTAATCATTGAAATTATGTACTAGTTGCAACCATGATTAATTTTTATAATAATATTTTGGGTTTAATTAAAATTAAAAACATTTTTATTATAAAAAGTATTGGTTAAAGGTTATATGAAAAATTTAAAAGAATCCCACATTTAAAATTTATATTTTATAAACAATACCCCTTATGTAATATGAATTTTATTTCCAAATTAATAAGAATTATTATACCATTTAATAATTTGAAATAAACTACCCATTTGAAAAATTATGTCATATTCAAAGAGGGAAAGAAATTATTAATCCATATTTAAATTGGAAAAAATTTAAGAAATGTAAACATTATAAAAGATTTTAAAATTCATATATTGATAAATATTATTGATAAATAACAGAATAAATTTTTATTTTTATAATAATGATAGCATTTAATGATTATAACTGATAAAAAGTCCTCTATCTTTCCTAGTGTGAGGAAATTGATTGTTTTATGAATAGAAAAAAGTCTAATTTTTTATAACGAAAAATATTTTTTTCCTGAAAATATTTATTAAATTATTATTTGGAATCAGGTAAATTATTATTATTTTTATTCAAATTTTGACATGCCACTCAAAAATAAAAATATAATCTGATATTTTAGTTTAATTTTATTCTTTATTATTAAAATCTATTAATTTTTCTTATATACTGATTTCCCCCAAGATAATGGGTCTATAATGTTCATAAAATGATATATAATAGATTAAAAAAATTAATTCTTGGAGATATAATCCAAATATATATAAATTGAAAACCTCATGGTTATATAGTAAAAAAATTTAACAAAAACGTAATAGATAAAAATATTATACATGAAATGATTACTATTATAAATTTAAAATTAACCACTCCATTTTTAATAGATATTTTATTTTAAATTTGACTCTCCTCATCATCTTAAAATATTCCGGATATACTTTTTGAAATTATTATTGAACAATAGGATTATAATTATACTAGAAAATATCATTCATTGAATAGTGTCCTTTCATGTATGAAAAAAAATTTAAAAGACTTCAATTAATCTATTTTAATTGGAAAAAACATTTTATTAGGGTAATAGAATTAAAATAAGTAATTATATAATGTTGATGGTATTGTTTTAGTTATCCTCAAGAACCAACATATTTTCATTTTTCATCATGTTGTGTATCATCATTGGACCTGGAAAATTACCAATTCTCACAATTTAATTATTATTTAAGTAAAAATATATGAAAATTAGTATAATATCATAATATATAACTGAAAAATAATAATTAGAAATCCCACATATGAAAGATTATTTAATGAGTTATTTGAAAAATAATCAGATACTTCTAAAATTATTTTTATTGTAGTGAGTGATGAGAATCATATAAAGTGTGAAGTAAATTGAAAGGGCATGTATTTTTGTTAATGTAAGATTAGTAGTATTTGAATATTAAATTAATTAATGGGAACCTGATCCTCCTTATATTATCTGACCATTCAATATTGTCATCAAACATCTATAGGTAAATATGAATTGGCATCATATGAAAAAGTTTCAAAAAAACAATCTAAGATGCTTATTTTTAGGAAAACATAGAAGAGAATAACTGTTATTGGATTGATGTTACATCATCGATAGTATGATAGTTAAAATTTAAAATATAATTGACAATGTTGGTCATCTATTTTGATGATGAACTAAAATATTGTTGATCACTCTTCTCAGTGAATCTTTCAAAAAAGTGACGTAAATGATGGAATTATGAATCTAAATATTATTTGCTTTTTATGTTGTATTAAGTAATTACTTAAAAATTTATATGATATTTAATTATATCTATTTTTCAGCCATATTTAAATTAATCATTATATATACATAATATCAGATGATGAATGATAGAATGAAACTTCTTCAGTGTTTCCATTGTACAAATTGATTCATGATTGATATATTTTCATTATATTTGAATTTAAAACACCAATTTTTAAATATATATATATTCTATTTCATTAAAAATATAAGAATTCATATAAATTAACACCATATGTTTTATTTTAATTTTGGTGTATAGTTATTTTTCTTTGATATCTTATATGGGAATTTTTCATTAAGTTCGTCTTTAGTGGTTGAATATTTAGAATATAAATAATATATTGAGATTTCAATCATATTTTTTAAATAATTATCATTAGAAATAAATTCAGAGGATTCCCTTTTATGTAAGTATCTTGGGAAGATATATAATTCATTTCATTTACACATTCTTTTCTTCAAACCATTGGGAGAGTGTTTTGATTAAAATGGTTTTAGTAGAAACCCCTAGAGCACATATTCCATTATTGATGAGTTAATATTTTTATTTTCATAGATTTTTATTGGAATTAATTATTTCCTATTATAGAGTATTTTGATTTTGTATCAATCAATTTTTTATCATCCACTTATTCCTTTTTCTTTATTAGAGATTATTTGAAATTACAAGTAGTGGTTCCCTTCGATAGATTCCTACCAAATGTAATATTAATAAATTTATAAATTTAATCAGAAATATAATGTGATGAATCATGTTTCTTCCTATTAGTATTAATTATAGAGGTTATAATATTAATTATAGATATATTTAAATAAAATTATAAATTTACATAGAAGTAATTGAATTTATCTTCTTTATAATAATTGAATATTGTCAATGAAAAATTATAAAATTTCTTGAAAGATAAAAAATAGATAATAATTCAATCTTATATTCCTTTTAAATAAAATTATTTTGATAAAACATTGGAATATAAAATGAAACATAATTTTGAAACATACTTTAAAGAACTAGATACAATAGAAAAATTGATGGAATAATTAGAGCTAAACATATAAGTGTTTAGAACCAGACTATGATAATAATGATTGGAACCTAAAAGAGATCAAACAATTGATTCTAAAATTATAAATTTTATCTATATGAGTAAAAAAATTATTATTTTTTATCCATTACACACATCGATGATAAATCATCTAAAATGAATATGAGCAAAATATCAAAATAAAAAACACCATAAAACCAATAGATTTAGTGTGTTTTAATATTATACAAAGGAAATTATTGATTTAAAATAATTATTCCACATCATAAACAAATGTATCCCCAAATTATATCCCTCAACAAATATCACACATAATACACCTCTTCATCACATGGGGAGTGGAATCAAGTGAAAACGTTATCCCAAAAGCTCAGTAAGGGTAATGATAATAGATTTCAATCATATATTATAAGTAATCAAAAGATAAAATATTATGATATAATAATAAATTTACATTATCCTATAATTATTAAACTATTCCCTTTAAAACCTATATAATATATCAAGTATCATATTAAATTGATTTTGGTGTAATTTAGGAAATATGTAATTGGAGTGTAAAAATTTGAGTAAATAATCATGAACTATGATGTATAACATTGGAATGTGACATAAAAAAGAAATATTTAATATGAATATGGTAATACATAATCATAGAAAATCATTTAATATATCAAGGCCCAATTAAAAGACCACATCACACTCTAGATAGGGTTAACTCTCCATTCCCATAAACATTGTGGATTGGGATCACTTAGTAGTACAATAAAAATTATATCATATGATATAAATATTTTTACAAGGAATTGGAGGATTATGCAATTCTACTAGTACTCAACAATAGTGAAAATCAGTACATATCATTACCTCGTGAATATGATAACATTCATAATTACATCAAAACATTATAAACATGTCATAAATAAATAAGGTTTCATGAAAACTTCTATTACACATGATCATGAGAAATATATAGAGAGATAATTAAGAGAATCATTTGATAATATCCTCATATGATCATAATAAATATTAAAGGATTTTATATTGATGATTTTTTTATGAAAAAAAATGTTAAAATTATTTGGAAAATAATAAAGAAATGTCCTTGAACATTTTAAAATATTATTTTTTAATGGAAAATAACTTATAAAACAATGGTTTTATAAAAATAAGATAATTTTATTTAAATATTACACTGACTAAATATGATATCATGTAACTAAAGCATTGTAATGAAAACCAAAGGTTACAGTGGGACAAAGTGACGATGCAGAAAATGAGAAAAAAAAGTTTCCTTTCACCCATTTGCAAAAAAAATTAAAATTAATAGAAAACAACCTTAAGAAATCATAGACATAGGGATATGTAAATCCATAAAATCATATAACAAACATGGATGTGAAATTTATTGATTCATAATGAAAAATAAGGGATAAGTTCACTTTTACATAAAAGCATCCTCTATATTTAATAATGATCCAAAATTAGGGGAAATGGATAGAAAACATGTAAAATAAAAATTAAAACAATTTATAAGAAAATAGATGGGGTAATAAATAGAAAGAACATATAATTTTTCAAAATTGGATCCTATTCATTGACAATCATGAATTTAATGTTGTATTAGAAAAGAAACCCACACCATGGATTTCCACTTCATCAGACACAAACTAACTCATTGTGTAATAAATCCAGTTTTATTAGTGATATGTATTAGAACCTTAATTATATTTATTTTAAATAATCCCATAAAATTATAAGTCTGCATTACGAATGAATTTATTAAATGGGTCTTATTATTATTATTTTTAATTAACGCGAGTCAGGTTATATTTATTTAGGTAAGTGGGTTTCTTGAGTGCCAATTCATTTGGTGCTTTAAAAAACACCCATCACTGCCAAATGATTTGGTTCTGGAGATTTTTTTAAATTCTAACAACACCCCTCCCCAAACCTCCATATATATATATCGTATATATTTATATAATTATTATTATAATTATAATAAACATATTTATAATAAATATAATTACTAAGATAAATATAATAAATTTAAAATTATATTTATAACAATTATATTGTTAATAAAAATATATAATAAAAAATATATTTATTATAATTTGAATAATTATAAAATAATAATAATAATTTAATTACAAGATATATATAATTATGATTATAATAATTATAATAAATATATAACAATAAATATAATATATACATAATCACCATTCATTATACTTATTTGTATATAATTATTTAAAATCAGATAAATGTAAACATACTTATAAATATCTAATTTCTAAAATATGGTTATATATATATATTTAAAATAGATTTATAAAAAAACTAAATATATATTTATAATAAATAACTAAATTTTTATATTTATAATAAATATACAATTATAATTATTCATAATAAATATATAATTTTAATTTTAATTACAAATGTATTTATAATTATATAATTATAAATCGATATATATATATCATTATAATTTTTTATTTATAAATAAATTTGAAATATATTTAAACCTATAATTGATATATTTATTGCATTTAATTATTTAATACATATTTACAATTAATATATATTTATAAATCTTTTAAATTTATTTATAAATAAATAAATATACACAATTTCATAAATTTAATATAATTAAAAGTATATTTAAAAATATATAATATCAATTATTATATTTTTATAAATATTCAAAATTTATTTTTAAATAAATAATTATTTATAAATAAATATTTATAATTTTATAATTATAAACATATTTATGTTTATATAATTATGAATATTTATTAATAATTATATAATTTTAAATATATTTGTATTTATATTACTATAAATATTTATTTATATAAAAAAATATATAATTATATAATAATAAATATATTGATTGAATATAAAATTATAAATCTATATTTATTGGTTAGTGTCAAGAATTTCATTTTGAATGTATGTGTACTTTATAAATTATATACTTATATTGTCACATACATATAACATAACAATGTTACAATTATAGGATATTGAATTTGTTTTTATTTTTGTAAAAAAATAATTACTTATCATAGTAACTCAATTTTTTAATATATACAACTTTACATCTAACCAAATCAACGTTGATGTCCCTTGGTACTACAATGTGGCGTTTGAACCTCACACCCACTCCACGTCTGACGTATGTGTTGCTTTGGTGTTCTATTTGCGGGTTCCACATCTTCTAGTGCATCTGAGGCCCCAATGGGGTTCTATGTAGAGGTATAGCCAAGAACACATGAGGAGGATGGCCCAAAATAATATGTGGAACCATATAGACCCTGAGATCCTCAAAATGGAAGAAATGAGACATTAACGAAGTCCTTGTCAGTAACAGAGGGTCCACCACAAGTTGTGTTACCACTCTTAGCTCGTAGTCCAAATCAGTAATCTGATATGGCATAAGTGGCATATAAGCATCTCTTTAATATGTAAGATCCTGATTCAGCTGGTTAGGATCATCTCTCAATGGTGCAGTAACATCTACATGAGCAGCTCTCAAACATCTATATCGTCGCCTCTGCCTCCCTGATGTACTCATCTCTATCATCCAGCTGGTAGTGGTGGGGCATCATTCTCATGAAGCGTAGTGGGGACATCATCATCTGTTGGTGTTTCAACTGGGGGATATGGATCCAGATATACCTGGGGAACCTCATTATAAAAATTTTAATGTATGAACCTGAGATGATCTTTGAGAGCCCAAACATCTCAGTGATCTACATCATGTCTAATATATTCCTCCTCCTGAGGATGTGTGATATACGAAAGATGAGTACTTCCATATGACTACAAATGAAATAAAATTAAAATTAATACCAAATGTGAGTTAAAGAAATATAACAAATCATAGTTACCATACCAACTATTGAATCCCAATCCCATTACATGTAAGGTTCTTAATGGTGTGTCATCGATACCAGTCTACATAATCCTCCTGATAAGATAACAGATAGAATGTTGAGGGGTATATGTATGGAAAGATACAATATTGGGAACATGTGTCCCAAAGATCAATATATGTTCCATGAATCTGCTACCAGTCCATTGTTTGTCTACATATATGTATAATAAAATGTGATGAATCATTCTGTCATGGTGCCATGGGGATATGAAAAATATAATCAAACAAGCTCCTAACCAAGTATGTACGGTTCCACTCAAAGATGTGAATGTTGATGAGTGTCACCACTGCAACATGATCTCCAATCCTTGTTGTGTAGTATAGTGGAAGTGATCTGTAGAAAAAACCTATATACATATTCAATTATACCCCAAATGCAAACTCAAAAAACAAGTCATATGTTAGATTTATAGTGTTACTAAGAATATATTTAAATAACATAAAATGGAATTAGAAAAAAAATTGTTTACATAAAAATAATGTTTAACTTACATTATCTAGAACTATGGTGTCAAATATCTATCAAAAAGTGTGCACACTATGTCTTAGAGTTTGTAAATACTATTGAGACTGACTCCACATAGTGAAAAAAGAGTAATATATGGTATGTTTATAAAAAACAATAACAAAAATACTAAATAACTGAAATTAATAATGACAACATACCAGCATACCCGAGGACAGTCCCAAAATAGCTATGGTGCAAGTGGTGCGATTTCTTGAGGAGCGAGGTGTGTAAAATTCTACTGGGACCACATATGTTCTAAAACCATACAACCTGTAATCTTACCCACATCAACATGAAAATTGGTACAGATACATCAATATAGATGTGAAAATATAGCATAACCCCAATTGTATGTAGATGTCTGATCATGATCCTC
This sequence comes from Viscum album, assembly GCA_963277665.1. NCBI lineage: Eukaryota > Viridiplantae > Streptophyta > Magnoliopsida > Santalales > Viscaceae > Viscum > Viscum album. Next base: position 1,074,828,435 of record OY728164.1, read on the forward strand.
ACGAAATGGGAGGTACATCATGTATACCAATTTGTTAGAGTAGCTGACACAAAACATGCCTTTGAAAAGTCACAAAATATATGAACATGTGTGCTGAATAAGAATCTTCTCACCTGCTCATCATGAATGAAAGTGAAATGGTCATCAAGCCACCCCATGTGCAAGCGCTAACACTTGAGGACTTTGTGTACACTGATGTTGTCAATGCTTAGTATCCACTGTATCAATGCAGACCAATTTACACTAATGGAATACATAACATCCTATTTGGGGATGGGTAAACTGAGAATGTATGAGAAGTAATCTAATGTAACGGGTATCTCCACCTCTGGGAGGTGAAATATGTGTATCTTTGGTCTCCATGTCTCATCCTATGCAACAAACAAATGGTGATCAATGGTCTTTATTTCACACTGAGTGAATCCATAAAATATAGATTGTCTAAGATATTAAAAAATTGCTACTGGGGGTGCATCGTGATGAAAACGATGTGCTCTACGAACAATAAGATGTCTAATAGGTCGTCACACCAATAGATCGTGTGACACATTTCTCTTCTAGGCATGTAACAATGGATTCTCCATCTGAATGTATGAATAGTAAAACATTAATTTCATGTAATATATGAAATTTTCCATGTAAGGGATAAAATATATCATATAATGTATAAAATAATTATAAAATGTCTTTCTATATGATCCATTAATCATTCTAATATAAACATAATTGGTCCTGCATGGCCAGCTCAAAGATACTAATCATCCTAATGGGTGTAGCTTCCCCTTAAGGATATAAAAAGGAAAATATAATCCGATAACATTTCTTATGAACATAGTATAAAACAAGAAAATCTATATATATAATTAAATGGAATCCTATAATTTACAGCATTAATTGATTCAAAATGAAAAATACTGCCAATAGTTATAGAAGAACATTCCTTACATCATCTGATACATTTAGACCACACTCCCACTGGCACATTCCTATTCATAACACCATCAAATCACTCCACAACCATACCTAAACCATTTGAAATTTCAGTATATAAAATGGAATGTGATGATCAATTATCTTCATCAGTGAAGGTACCCTAAGAGATAAAAAGTGTCCCACCTTTAATAGTCAATCCATGATCACCCATACTACATTATTTTGTAGATTTGTCCTTGATAATCTTTTCATTAAATCTATAGTGAAATATTCCAACTTCAATTAAAAATGGTTAGAGGCTCCAAAAACCAAGTAGGAATCTATTACTTTTCCTTCACCTATTGAATTCGTTAGATCGAACGAAATTACCACAAACATATAAAAAATTTACGTACTCATAAAATAAGACTGCGGAATTTTATATGATATCACCCTAAATTGATGGTAATAAGATCTAAATTTGATATTGGAGAAGTTCATGGAACCTCTCAATTGATCAAAGTAATCATTGACATGTGAAAGGGGATACCAATTCTTTAATATTGACTTGTTCAGTACTCAATAATCCATTGATAAGTGAAAATTTTAATAGGCCTTCTAAGTGAAAAGAATAGAAGAACCCTAGGGAGAATTACTAGTCCATGTGAATCCTTTTGATTCTAGATATCCATACTGAACTATATAATCATTACTAAAAAAACTTGGATTGGATGTTAATCCCTCACAAATTTAATAACAAAACTACTAATTCTTTGCACAATTCACTGTTGATGTTTGACTACCACTTAATATAGCTTGTGATATGAATGGATAAAAAATAGAGATATCCACAAAATCTTATCATATATGTATGAGAACATGAGAATAAAATTTGACAGCAGTAAATTGTATATCATAAATCATAACCATGAGTAAATAAATAAATCCCATTAGATCATAATACATTAATAATGAAGAATCAAATAAAAAAAATCCCTGATATAATAACATTTACATAACACAATTATTTATGGTATACATATAAGCATAGACAAACTTATTTCATGGCTACACACTAATACATTCATAAAATGTTATGCATGGGATAACCACCTATGTACATTCTTTAGTCTTGGGATAAGATATGATGTACAAAAAAAATTTAGGCATGAGATAACCTCCCATGTACACACATCATTGGGTATGGGATAACCACCTGTGTACGCTCTATTTTGGGCATGGTATAAATTCTTGTGTACACTCAAATCCCATTGAATAATAATCAATACCAAATTAATTATATGGAGATTTTGGCCCCACACATCCCATAATAAAAACATTTATGTGCCATATTATCATAAAATATTAATCATATCTTATCCCATAAAATGGAAATTGGATTTATAAATAAGTCAGTATAACATAACCCATTAAAAGGAAATGGGTTTTAAAATGTCCTCTTAAACACATCAAATAATATAACATGAAAAAATTATGGGTTTGAAAAAAATACCTTAATAAAAATAATAAATCATTCTGGGATAGTATCATTTAATCATATCTCCTTTATATCGAATGTAACATTAAAACATTTCATCTCCGATGAAAATTGTTTATAAAAGATTAAATGGAAAATTACATGAGAAAAAAATCCATGAGGAAAACCAATATTTAAAATAATAATTTTATCAAATATTTAATATTAAATATTTTTTTTAAAATTAAAATGTAATATTTTAATGGAATAATTCAACCATTGATTGTTGATGATGATGGAAAATATAGATCTTGTCATACATGTTTAAAAAAACTCTTTTCATATTTTTAGTAAAAGTAAAAAGTTTCATATTATGAAAATTACCAGAATATTATTCTAATTTTTATGATAAAAAATAGTATTTGTTAAAAATGATCATAATTAATATTTTTATATGATTAAAAACTTAATTTAATTTTTTTTGGAAATATAGACATGGGTGAAATTTTTTTTTCTAAAAATAGAGAAATTAAGATAGTTTTTATTAAAAATATTATTTTGAACTCATGAGTACATAAATAGAGAAAAATAATTTGATATTATATATTTTAATGAAATAAAAATAGGTGAAGAAAATTGAAAATATTCCTAGGAGGTAAATCATAATATTTCATTATAAGAAACGTAATGTAAAACAATCTCGATAAACATTGGGATGGCAACATAAAACCAATACCACATTTGAATCATTTGAATCTTATGACCAAAAAAATAAATATATTATATGGATATGTATATCAAATAATTATATGACATGGAAAATAAAATATATTCACGTGTAGTATATACACCATATAAAAGATACAAGGGGTTAATATTGTGTTTGTCTCATAGAAATCATATTGAGGAAAAAACCCTATTACAAAATCATTAACTTCCTTAGTACACATCCGATCCCCATATATTATAAATATAGTTTTTTATGAATATATTATGTAACCATAATCATATATATCAAACAATATATGGTTTAATTATTACAGTTTTTAACTATTTATTATCAATTCCTTCTTAAAATTATGTTTTGTGTAATAATTACATCTTTTCTCATTTATGTTGGGTTTAGTAATTTCAATCATTTTAAATTGATCATGGTTCCATGATATTCAATATTATATCCCTGAAATAAATATCCTATATATTCATTATATATCTATTTATTATAATAGGTTAATGTAATAAATGGAATATTAATTACACAATTAATCAAGACGAAATGCCTTACTTACACATGAACATAGTTTTCATTTTCTCAACTAATTGAAATAAAGGAAGGTAAATAATATATAAAATTTACATAATATTTAATAATCCATATATATATCGTATATTTAATACATTTATATTTATAACCTTTCTCATTAAGTGTATGTAAAAAAAATTACATTGCATTGCGAGGTAGTAGTCCATCGTTCACACGAGAGATATTATCATATTCACATAGAGTGTAAAGTAAGATGGTATATGTGATATTATAAGTATATAGTAATAATAATGTTTTGAATAAAATATATTAATATTATATCGATCACTGTCTCTATCTATGAGAGGAACTAATGGGAAATAGAATACATCAATTCATGAGGATTTATTTCTCCATACACGCGTTCAATAGTTATGTTTCCCATTTCATGAAGATAAAGATGGATGTATTTCATGAAATTAATATAATGACATGTAAGTATATTTGAGAAAATTATTTTAATATATATTAATAGATGAAAAATATTTTAAGGATTTATAAGAAGAAATAAAATAAAAACATTTGATTAAGAACACTACCTCTTATTTGGACAACCTTCTTATGTTGGCCAAAAAAGCATTCCTAGGAGGGTCTCCTAATAAAAATAAGAAATCATAAAGGAATTTTTTTTAATTAAGGGAGATATTTTTTTATGGTTCGGAAAAACAAAAATTATATGGATGTGTGAAGAGGAGAAAAGTGGGTGTCCACTTTTATATGTGGGAGAATGAAAACACATGAAATTGTTGAAATGGAAACGTTGTCCCCACTTATTTAACATTCCAAAAGGCTAAACAATTGGATCAATAATTAAACATATATTATATATGGAAAATATATGAATATAAAATTAGATTATTATAAATTTATAGATCATTTTACACCTTATATTTCTAGTTTAACCCATGGTAATACATTTTTAAAATTAATTATGATAAATAATTTTTAGTATTTTTAATTTTTATTATAAAAAAAACATAAGTTGAAATTTAAATATAATATTAATTTAAAAAATTAATAAAATTGTATCCATTTTTTAAAATTCATTTAACATAATTAAAAAATTATAATTTAAAACTATGTCGACATATGTGACAAAAAATGGGTTTCCAAAGACAAATTTTATTTAAATATAGAACATTTCTGTATAAAAATTCAACATGAATTTTAATATTTTGAAAAGTAATTAATTATATATCAAATAATTAAACTGATTTTTTAAAGAAAATTTTCAAAAAATATTGACCGTATTAAATTAGTTAAATTAGAAGGATGTTGTCAGTAAAAAAATAAATTCCAATATTCATAGAAATATTTATCATTTTAGAAAATTCAAATTATTTCATTCTAAGAATATTTGTATTTGTTGATAATTTTTTAAAATATATTTTCCCGAATTTTATAAACTTTTTATTTTAATTTTGTCAATAAATCTATAAAAATCTATTTTTTGACCGAAAATAAATTTTGATATATATAATTACTTTACTAAATATTAACTAATTTTTTTCAATTTCATTTATTTCTATAAAAAATTACGATGGGATTTTTAAAATTTTGTTATTCGTATTCATTCTATCATGTTTAACTACATTGTTAAAATGAGCGTGTTTAAATAATAATATTAATATTATATTTCAGTTTATTTGAACATAGTGTTATATGTAAATCTATATATCAAAGGAATTTATTTTAGTTCAAAAAATTATTTCATAAACACTTGGGGTGTTACATTCTACAGCTATATAACTTAATTTTATCCTCAAAAATAATTAACCAAATACATGAAAATTTGGACACTTTTTCCTCATTACATCTTCAAGTTTCTATGTAGCTTCTTCAAAATAGGGGTTTCACTAGAAAACATTGAATAATTGAGTGGTCTATTTTTTTCACACATTATCTATACATTCCAATATATACACATGTTATTCAAAAAAATCATGTTTTAGGGGTATTACCATTGTGTTCATAACATGTGAAATATCAGGTATGTAATCTCATAAATTAGATACAAGGAACATATATGAAAATGGGAGAGGTTCGGTGGAACCACCCATCAATGAGATACTATCCTAATGTGAACATGAATCTCAGAGAGTCCAATTTATAATGGGATTTTTTTCCTATTATTTCTAAATATTATTACATTAATTATTGGGGAAAATATTTGAAACACCATATTAGGAACGTCATATTCTAGATCATTTCGATGATTTTCAGTATAAATTTTCTCCTAACATTGTTAATCCCATAATTTTACATGAATGACTATAACCATATCTACCAGTTCATTAGTAAACTCATGTAACAACATATTTCAATCACCAACTACATCCCTTCATTATTGTGGTCTACACATATTTCCCTAGAGGATATAATAAGAATCTATCTGAATTCTCAAGCGATTTAGGGAAACTAAATGACAAAAAGATGTTGATCCCAAACACCTTTTAAATGTAGAGTCCATGATCACCACATATCCCCTAGGGTTTTAACTATTCTCATTGAATGTACATATTTTTTGGATGATACATTGTGATTAAACTAAACTCTATATCCTAGGCATGATAAAGACATAAAAAACATTATAGTAACCATTAGGTCCTATTGTGATGAAATATAATTTCTTATTACATGAATCATTACCACACAATGAATATCCTAGATTGCAGATCCATAGAAAAATATTCTCTAATTGAAATGATGTGTACTTACTACATAAGGTGATCGAAATCAATCCATATATCCTTGTAACCTTTATATGTTCTTAGGAATTTGATGAAAAATCAACGTTTTTTTCAAATATCCATTTGGGTATGGGTAATGGTTGTAAAAACCATAGATACTTTTTTCTACCATCATTAAATTTATGAGATATAAAGCATCAAGATATATACTATATAGGATCACCCTTTATTCCATCTCACCATAAAAAATAATTCAAATTCATATACATCATTCAATATCTGGGATGAATATTGAAGGAATAACTATGAGCTTCTTGTAATTGTTTTTTTTTTAATCTAGTTTGGATGGTACACGTACATGGTTCCAAAACCATATCGTTACATCATTATCATCGATTAGTTCAAGAATATTGTCACCTTATTATGATCCTCGACATCATCCTCCTATACTTCTTTAATCATTACAAGGATAGATACCTAAACACTCTTTTGATGGAGTTATTATTTCTACCATACCTTCAAAAAAATTTAAATCCTTCCTTTGAAAATCAATAAATATTCCATATTTTTTCATCCACGTGATTGATAATATAGAATTACTATTTATATTCAATAAATTAGAAACCAGGCTTTCATTCCCAAGGTGGTAATGCATTGAGAAGTAAAAAAATTAATAGGTGATAACAATCATCTATCATGCTTTTCAAACTCATTATGTGTGAAAAAAAATATTAATCTTTTATGATTAGTATATATATCACACTTTTCTCTATAAGACAAAAAAACCATATTTTTAATTCAAAAAATTAATGTTTCTAACTAAAAATAATTATTTGGTTAATTTTTTCATGAACATTAAATTTTCATGTGATGTATTTTGTCACTATATCATTCAACATTCCTATAGTATTCATTATAAAAAAACAATTCACAGAAAAAAATTAATCTATATTTATCACATAATTTTATAAAACTAATATCATTATAACTAATACATTACATTGCTCTATGGTAGTTTTCAACATTATTAACATTTGGTTGTCATATGAATCCACGAAACCCTCCCGGATAAGACATGTTTTCATTTTTATTAATAAAAATATAGTATTATAATTATTATAACATCCTACGAAATAAGATGAGAATTTATGAAAATAAATTTATTCAATGAATATTATATAATACATGAATGTCATTAACACCATTAAACTTAGTAAAGTGTTGTTAATCATAAATAGAAATTCATGTTGATTATAAGAGTTACATATAACATTATCCAACGAAACATCTCTCTAAATTAAATTAATCAAATTAAAATCCAATCACATAGAACCTAAAAAGGTGTATCTAGGACTCTAAACATATGAACATCCTTATACTCCTAAAACAATGATGTTATTCACAGCCCTATATAATATTTTACATGATGACATATATGCTTCAAAAATTAACACAAACCATAGAAGTTTTATGACTTTTATAACCTAAAAAACATTTACAAACATAAAAAATATAATTTTTCAATCTAAATACTTAAATTCTTCAATCCTTTTACTTTAATGATATAATATAACATAGGTCCTTCCATGGTCTAGTTTTTGTCCCATATTTTAGGTCATTGACATAGATAACTACCATGGTTATCACATATTAGACAAAAATTCCTTGTAAATTTTTTTTATTTGATATTATTTCCTATAAAGAATACATTTTAACCATGGTTTGAGATATATTTATAGGTTCTTCTTCATACCATAATAAAATATAGCTTATATTTACCCTTTGTTTATCACCACATGAAAGTTCATAAAAGTATATCTTAAAATTATTTTAAATGATAGGAATATCACTGATTTTAAAAAATTTATTCTTATATTGTGATGGTTGATTATGAATAATCATAATATATTTCTCTCCGCTCAACAAAAATTTTGGTTTTTCATAATAACTAAATTTACTATCACAGTTAGTGTAATCATGATTCCTCATGGTTTCATTGAAAAAAATTATTCTTCATGGTTATACCCATAGAATAAAACCAAATAGTATCATGTGAGCCACAATACAATAGTGGGAAACCACATAATCATGAAAAATCAAATATAAGACATATAAAAAAGGACACCATCTTTGATGCCTTTGTCATATACTTGGTCATCAATGATTATTATTCTAATCCTTCATGATGGTTCATAAAATTTTGTTGAATTTCTAAATCATATCCACCTGGAGAGTCAAACATGGGGTAAAGAAAGGCATATTATTGTGCACTAGGTGACAGTTGAGTCCAAATCAATGCACCCTATTATTTATTATTACCCCCCAGTACATCTATTCTAAATGAAAATTAAATAATATAATATATATATAGGGATATTACTCTAAACCACCCACTCTATCCTACACCAAAATTAAAAGTGATTTTTCAGTACAGGGACATATCCTTGTATATATCCTTTAGTGTCTCATGAGTGTTTTATCATTCTAGATTGTATTGGTTAATGGAACCTTTCCTTTGATATCAAATATAGTGAACCATTATTTACATACTACATTATTACTTCCTAAAATAATACTATTTATTTTATTATATAAAAACATTCCTACTAACCATAATGTTTTAGAGTTATTAGAAACTCAGATATATTAAAAAATGGTTCATTGGTGATCTAAATTATCTCTGACTAGGTTATTCTTATATAACACTTCATACACATATCCTACATAATAATATTCATTAAAAATAGTGGTAAAATTATACATAAGAAAGGTTGATCTCAGATTCTTACTAATGGTAAATAAGGTAGATATTAACCAAACATGAATTTATGTATACTAGAGAATGAGAATATCATTTTAAACCATACCGCGTGTATTGTATATCATAAACACGATTCAAGGAATAAATCATGGTAGTTCATATGACATGAATAATAATTTATTATCATAATATAATCCAAGAGATAAAAACATTGGCATATGACATTGATTTGTGGAACCCATATATTCACAGAAAACCATATGTCAGGGTTATCCAACAAGATATTCATATAATTTTATTCATGGGAAAACCACCTGAGTACCTTATTTAGTATTGAGATAACCACATGTGTTCCCACTTTTTCAGTTATGGGTTGACCTCCCATATACACTTTTTAGGATTTATATAAACTCAAATGTACTCAATTTTTTAGTATTGTGATAACCTCATGTGTACGCTCTTCGATTAAAGAAAATTATTCATATCCTAATTCATTGGAAGGAGATATAAGTCCCAACTATCACATAATACATGCATTTTTGTTCAAAAACATCAAAATAAATTAATCATATCATTACCCATTGTAACGATATGGGTTTCATAAACATGTAATTATAGAATAAACAATAGAATGGAAATGGGTTTCATAATCATCTCATCAATTCTTCACAGAATAACCCATATAAGTGGAAAAATATTCATAAACATATATTCATCAAAATCATAAATTAACTAGAGAAATAAAAATGACAGTATTATATGATCGTATCCCTTGGAAAACATATGTAACATCAGAATATTTTTTCATATATGAAAATAATTTTTAAAGATCACATGGATTATTTCCTGAGTAAAATAATATATTTGAAATTGAAAATGTATAATTAAAATAAATAAACTCATAAAATATTAGTGAAACCATTATAATAAAAAATAACCATGTAAAAATTAAAATTTTCCTTTAAAACATTGATCGATCATGAAGGTGGGAGATACTATTCATGTATTACATGATAAAATAATGATTCTACTCATATTTCTAGTAATCTTTAAAAGTTTATCATTTAGAGAACAAAAAGTATATTACTTTATAACCAATTCTAAAAAATTCAAATGTGGTTAAAAATAATTTTAACAATCTTTTGATAATATGAAAAATTTTCTTTGGCATATTTTTTTTGATAACATGGACATTGAAGAAAAAGAAGGTTTCGAAAGCAGAGAGAAAAAATGTATGGCATAAATAAATTATTTTGGAATCATGTGTACATAAAGAGAGGAAAAAAGGAAAAAATTTATATCCATGAAATAAATATATTAAATTATGTTTTATAATTTTTTAGAAATAGATCATAATATTTCGTCATAAAAAAATAGTATTAAACAATCCTGATAAAAAATTGGTTTATGACATAAAATAATTTCTTATTTGGAACAATTACAATCATAAGATCCATGAAAGAATGAAAATTATATGGATATATATATAAAAAATATATATGATGATAATAATAAAATAAATTCATTTGAAGTATATATATTACATAAAAGAAACAATTATTGAATTTTTCACGTGTCCTAAAGATATAAATGTGAGATGCAAACCCCTTGCCTTATGTCTCTTATTACTTAATATACCTTAAAAATTAAAGTATAATAAATTTAAATCATTAAAAATCTATTCTAGACCAAAAAATATATATATATCAAACCATATATGATTTATTTATGAGCTTTTATTAAGAATTTATTAATAATTCAGTGTTAAAATAACATTTTGTTTAATAAGTGCTTTGATTTTCATCTATCTTTTATTTTGGTATATTCGTCACTTTTAATTTTACAATGGTTCCACCTAATATAAAATTATAAACATTATATAAATATTTAATAAATAAAATTTGATCTATTTTTTGTAACCAATTAAAGTTAGAGAAAGAAAATGAATTACACCGATAGTGGGGATGGTAGGCTGCATGTACACATGAACATTGTTTCCATTTTCTTGATGGATTGAAAAAAGGAAGGAAAATATTATCAATCCATTATTGAGTAATTAGTTTTCCCTAGATATATCAAATATATTCGAAACAATTATCCTTATCACCCTTCAGGTAAAGTGTTTGTGAAAAACGAAACACATCATTTTATGATGTGGTAGTATATCATACTCATTAGCGACATTATCATATTTTCAATTAATTTAAAGTAACAAAGTAAATGTGATATTATAATTAAAAAAGTTTAATTGGTTAATTAATATTATATATAAATTCTATATACAAAATTTTGCAGTCTATGATAGGTGGTGATGGAAAATGAATTACATTTGTTCATGTGGTGGTAGTTCATCTTACACACAACCCATACTTTCGTTTCACATTTGATAGAGGAAGATATATATGTATATATATATTTGATTGTATTAACATATTAAATTCATAGTATTTTATTTATACTTATCTTTTTATATATTCGTAGATTAATAATATTTAAGGCGGTGTAAATATAATTAAAAAATAGTTAGTTATGAACAAAACGTATTTTTTAGAAACATCCTTTGGTTATAACATTAAGAGTTATTTTGAGAGTTTAAAATGAAAAATTCCATTAGTAAGCGGTGAGGAACTTAAGGAAATTATTTTTTTAAGGGTTTTGATAAACCCATTTTTTTTAATAGTGAGTTGGAGAGGAGGGATGGGGTTCCCATTTATATGTGAAGGAATGGATAAACCTAGAAATTTGGAAAAGAAAATGGTGTAACCATAGATGAAATATTATAAAATAGTTAAAAAAGTCTCTATATTAAAATTTAATGTGTGAGAGTCTAAATATGGAAACCAAAATAGACTTGGAAATGTATATTGGTAATTTTACACCTTATCTTATTAGATAATCACCATATAAACCCATTTTAACCTTAATCATAGTAATTAATTTTTTATATTTTTAACATTCATTTTTAAAAAAAATCATTAAATATTATTATAAAATTTTATTTATTTGTATTATTAATAAGGAATAGATATTTACAAATTACATTCAATTATTTGGAAAAACTAATATAAAATTATTCCTCTAGATGTGAAGCGAATGTATTTTTCCAATGTAAGTTTTTTCATAAGTGTAGAACATTATTCTATAAAAAGTATATATGAATTTAATTAAAATTAACTAAATTGGTTTTGTCATAAAATTAATAATATTATTTTCATTTAAAATTATAGGTTATTATTTTCCTATTTAAATTATGATATTAATATTACATTGTAGTTTTAAAACTTGTTGTTTCATGTGATACAATCTATTGACGAAATTAAATTTATTCAGAAAAAAAAATTCATATAAACTAGATTTGTTATATGTTCATCTCTTATATAATGTAGATGTAGATATATAATATGTATTTAATATAGTCATAACATCCCATGGTCATGTCATGATATATTATTACAGATTCATATGAAATGCCTAAAAGTATCTTTTAAGTTATCATTTAATTAAAAAAATAATTATTTTATTAGTGAATATACATTCCCATATTACCTCTTTAGAATTATGAAAACATTATATATATATATATATTTTAAAAATATTAACATTATTTATGTTTTCCCATTCACTAATGTTGTAAACATTATAACATTGTTTATGTAAGTGGTAAAACTAACAAGAATAAAAACACACTATAAAAAACAATTGTTTTAGAACATGTAATTTTACAATAATAATGTGAATTTTATATAATAACAATGATTTTAATCTATATCAACCTGATTATCTATATTTAATAATAGTAGGATGAAGAATATAAAAAATAATGTTTATGGGGAGGATAACACATACACTGAAGACTTGAATCTTCTCTTAGAGGGACTCCTTGAAACGAGGGATTTTGGACTCCATCAAACCATATGATCAAAAAATTGATGGGATTTTTGATGAGATAATTTGGTTATATATATAAGTGGAAACAAAAAGTAAGGTTTCATTTAATTTGGGTAATGGATTGGTTTTTTAAAGATGATTATTAGTGGATATTACAAAAATGTTTATTCCTTAATGCACAATGAATGTAATTTTCTATAAAATGTTGCACAATATTGGGCACGGGATTAGAGAATGTTGATAATTAAATTAAATACATATTTCGATATTGTATTTAATGATATATTAATTTATTCATTATCTTAACCCTTTTCCTAATTTTACCTCGTATCATGTTAACATAATATTTATTCAACAACTAATTTTTCCTATAAATTAAATTGACCTTTTTATTAAATTTCAAGGACATGATTCAAAAAAATGATTTCTATTTTATTTAATTCAATAGTTAAATGTGATGAAAATTATTTCTTAATAATAATTGAAAAACACAATAATTTTTTAAAAAAAATACTTTTTATATAAAAGTTATTATATTTATATTCCATAACATAAAAAAATAATTAGATGAATTTTAAATTTGTATTTTTTTTACTGAAATAATAAATTTTACTAAATTTGATTCTTTAAATTTGTGATACTTATTATTTTAAAAAAAATAAGATATAATAAAAATTATGTTTTTATGTTGAACATTTTATGATGGCGATGAATCATTATATTTTTAATCATCATAACTCCGTAATTATTTATTAGTTGTTATTTGATTATTTTACTTTAAAATCCTTGAAATTTTTGTATATATTTAATTTAGATTATTCTACAAATTTAAAATAAATAATTTAAAATACAATATATAAAATAAAGTTTATTGAAATAATAGAAAATTTCAAAAAATAGTAATTTTTTTAATTCCAATATTATTCATTTTAGGGTAATTACTTATAAAATATTTTAGTTGTAAAACATTATTTACCATAGACTACAATATAATCAATATACATTATTTATACAACTATACCCAAATTCCACATCTCTGTTGATCATATATATGATGACCATATATCCAACGACAATATATCCATTGACCATATACCTAATGGTCAAATTATATTTCTATATATTACCCTATATACATCTCTATAATTCATCAATCTTATTCTGTAATTTATTTTTAATGGTTTATATTATATTTTGAGAAGTTTTTATTATTTATATTGTTTTAATGGCTGGTTAGATCTTAATGGACAATTATAAGGATGAGAATATCGACCATGTTGTATATTTATTTACTTGTAGTTTCATTCATTTAATAAATTTAATAAAATTGTTTTGGCGAGTTATATTTTAAATATATTCTATTTTTAATATTACATTATACCATAATGAAATAATACATTTCCCTTTTTTCAGTATTAAATGTGAATCATGTTATTCAATGTGTTTAATAGATAGAAATAGTTAGTGGTTCAAAAGGGAAAGGATTAGAATACACTTGTTATGGATCAAAGAGATACAGGGGGTTATTCAGTGTATATTTGTTAATGTATAATTAATTATGATTTTTTAGAGTTGATAGAAGAAATAAATAATTTTCACTAAGAATACTTATTTATCTTCTATTGAACATGGAATCAATTATGCTTCTGCGACTTTCTCTGCTACAAATTTTGTTATTATATATGCAGGTTTTATATGAAAACTATTAGACAATGATGAAAAGGACATGAATTAAAATATAAAGTGGGATACCTTTTTAAAACCGTACCACTAAAACCAATAAAAAATAATGTGTACTATAGATAATTTATTTTTTGGACTGATAGATAAATGATAATTTAATATCAGTAATAAAATTTCAATTAGTATCCATGAAATGAATTTAAAGATAATTTAATTAGTGTCTTTTGATTCTATCGGATCCAGAATATAGATAATTTTGAAAATATAAAAATTTATTAAAACATAAAATATAAATGAAAACACCACATGATAATCTGGGAATGATTTTTCCTTACTCTCTATACATAATAATGCTCAAGTATAATAATTTTAATGTGTATAGTGATATATACAAATGCAAAACTGTATATAAAAATTGAGAAAAATTTATTAACGGATATGAAATAATTAATGTCAAAGTTTTTATAGATAATAAATCTTGATGGCTCATAATTTTTATTATGTATAACTTACATGTAAAACACCATTTATATTTTTGGTTTTATATTATTTATGGATGTTTAATTTTTGAGTATACTGAGTGTTTATTTTGAGAAAATGGTTCATATTGTGAATATGAATGTTGGATCACCTAAGTATGATGTTTTTGTGGATATGGTTTGAAGTATCAAATGTTCATTGGGTTCTTGGGGATGTCTTTCGATCATTGGGTACAATTTTCAATTGGTTTACAAGGTTTCATCCTAGGTAAAATTTTTCAGAATCATGGATTAGGTAAAAAGATGTTTTTCTTTTTTTATGGAATATTTTAGTTCATTTTGAGTGTTCATTTTTTGGACTCATATTTAGAAAAATATTAATGTTTAATCAGGCTGATATCAAAGGAAACAATGCTTCTTGGATTGATATGAAGACATGGAACATTCTTCGTGCATGATTGTAGAATAAAACCAAGAAAACTATAGTTTATATTCATGAATGATTTATATATTTGGAATAAGGTTTGTAAAACCATGATTATAATCCATGAAATGTGGTGTGGCCTTGAGTAGTTAAGGATGCACAGTTTCCACATGGGTTGGTCAACTGTGAGGGAAAATATTATGTGGATGTGTCTTCTAAACACCACACATAATATGGTTATCTCATGGTTTGGTAAACCATTTGAACAAACTATACATCATAATTTTTTTCCATAAAAAGAGTGAAATTATCACTTTCCATGAAATTTAATTTACTCAATTCTATCCTTTCTTCCACCCCCTCACGGGCCCATACTAAGAGGGTATTATCCTCCTTGATTTATTCAGTTCACAAGTATTTTAGTGGGGGTTATGTTGAAATTTTTATGGTGTTTATGGTTATTTATTCTAATTACCAATTTTGTAATCTCTAAAATTGATATAATTAAATTTTCATATTTTTATTATTAATATTTAGGTTATAAAACATTAAAATTTTGGAATCATCCAAATATGATGGGATTTTATTATGTATTTTATATTGGCTGTCTCAAAACGAATTCTTCACATCATTACATAAAATTTTGGTTATGGTAAATCTTCATATGAGTTTTAATATGGGTTTGGAAAAAATTAGAAAAAAAAATTGGTGAACAAATAGATGACATATGTTTGGGATTTCTCTTGGAATGATGTTGGGAGCATGATGCAATGAATTGGAAAGTGGTTGGTTTTTATTTTAAGGGTAATAGGTTACATGAGATGTTTTTAAGAAATTAAAACAATTTTAATTACTTGATAAAATTATTTTCAGTGTCATAATTAATTTATTTGGGTGCTTTTTTGGTATAGGTGTGTGTTAAGGGTGGAAAATACCCCATTTCTCATGGTTTTGGAATACAGGATATTCTTACGTAGTTTTTGGAATCTATTCCCATTCATATTAATATTTGAGTTGATAATAAATTTGTATAAATGAATATATTGATTAATTATGAATTATTTATAATTACTTATTTTATGATACATTTTTAGTGACATATAGGATTTCATATGATGGATGTAAGAATTGGATAAGCTTTGGTATTGGTAGAGTTAGCTAAAAAGGGTATTAGTCTGATTGGTGTAGGTAGTCCCTTAATCATAACTCTATGATATTTTAATATGTTTATTTATATCCTGAATGTGATATGTTTTCTATCTACTAAAAGAGAATAAAAAATTTATTTAAATTAATGTTTTTTCTTTTATGAATGAATTGATAAAGGACACGATGGACCATTGTGCACTAGCTTGATTCCATAGCTTATGATGGATGATTCCATGTTTATAAACACATTATATGATATGTATATACGCCGAGGTGTGTATATTAGATGGAATTGGATGAATGAGACACAGTGGAACTTATTATATGTCACTTTTATTACTCATGGTATATTATAAATATGGGTTGTGAATTGTTTACCCACATAGGCCTTATAAAGACAGTGAGCTGGTTGAACCCCTATATGATAGTAGAGATGAGATTGGGGTGAGTGTTTCCCCCCATCATAGATGTTCTTAACATAGTGGGATGACCCTATTGGGATAAATGGATATGTTATGTGTGATGATAGACATAGGGTGACTTATGAATAGAATAGGCTAGATGTCATCTCCCCTATATGACCATGTTAATAACTCAATGAGGTTGTGATATAATTATGAAGATGTCAAGGGATATTATGACAAATTATTGAAGGGATTCAGTTCAGATATTTTCATTGTGATCTAAGATCCGATTGGGGGTTCCCGTGTAATAATATGACCAATGGGACATTAGTGGGTTCCACAGTTTTATAGTGACCCATGAGATGGTGTACACAGAAATGGGTAGTGATAATTTTTAGTGTCACCTTAGAACCGAAATTATTGAATTGTTCATTATATGTGTCAATTGAATATTGTAATCCGATATATGAGAGTAAAACTGGGATTGTCAAATGAATTTATGAAGAAAGTCAAACAATTCCATATTTCCCTGTGAAATGGTTTTTCTAAGACACACTGCCTATTGAAAAGTATATAGATACATGGGATATCATAGGTATTATTCAAGGATTCCACCATATTTCATTCTATTAAGAGAAGTATTTGAGGGTAGAACTACCTCCAAATTCAAAATATATGAGAGAGGATTTATGTGAGACACACAAACCATTCAATGATCAATATACTATAATATGTTATTCTAGGGATATATTGTCCCCTAACAAGAGGTATACAAGAGATGATAAATGAGGGACACACTTCTATATAATTTATTTTTATCTTACTAAAGGAATTAAAATTACTACTATTATCTATATATTGGTCCCAGTGAAACTATATTGGATAGTACTTACACTTGGGAATAACAAGTGGACTAGAAATGTTTTGTAACAGTTAGGTGTCATGACTAGAGACATCATGGAAGTAGAAAATGCATGTATAGGTTGATCTAGGGTGTCAAATTAGAATAAAGGAATCATAATTGAGTGTTTAATTACGATTCTATAGTTATGTTTATTTCTTCATGTGATGGTATCATAGATGTATAACTAGAAATTATTTGATATGTATAAGAATTCCTTAGTTGTTCCCTACTACATTATATTCACACACCACCAGGGTAACAGTGTCACTTGTGTACCCGAGTATACCTCCTTATTTTTATGTTATTCTTGGGTTCGGGGCTAGTGTATAATTATCAAGTATATTGGATCATACAAGATTAGGGGTAGATATCCAGTGAGGTTAATGAAAATTAGTATTGTTTCATGGCTTTTTATCCTTTTATTTTTGTATATATGGTCGACTTGGTGGGATATTAGTTTCTATATACTAGCATGACCATGATCAAATATAACTATATTTTTCAACATCTAATTTATATTTAACATTATTTCATGATAACATGATTCAATGTTAAATATTTACTATAATGTTGGAATTTTGGATTTTTTTTCACATTTATTATGCACTTTGATAAAGGGTATAATTTGTCCACCGTAATACCATTAAGCAACACTACAATTTTGTAGCCTATTCTATTTGGAAAGATGTGCCTAACATATTTTTTTTACCAGACTAGTTACCCTAGAGTGAATATGGAAAATATTTTTTTAATGTGGTATCAGATAATCAATTTTTTATCTTAAAATTTGTAATGATAGATACTGATTGGGGATTTATTTGATTTGGTGGTGGATATTGGATCAGTGTGATTAATAATTCCTTTTCAATTTTAATAATTACATATCACATATTTGGGATTATTCTTTTTAGATTATGATATTTTGATGATATTTTTTTACCACATGTGACACAGTTGGGTTTTTTCCTTACTAATATATGGGATTTTAGATCATGGGTCATTGGTAATATGAATGTGTTTAACTATCATTACTGTTACTTAAGATCTAAAGGACATATGTATGTCTATGTGATGTTGATATCACTAATAAAGATGGTGAATATTCATAATGTAAGATTAAAAAATTATTTTTCATTTTCCCATGAAATATCTTGGTGGAATTATACTCTGTAAAACCAAATTTGTTTTTAATTGATTGGAAATATTGATTATATGAAGATATATTCCATCATGATAACTATACAATCCATTTGTATATAGGATATAATAGGACACATAGTGGTCTAATATGGCATTAAATTCCATGGTGATGAACCCATTTTCAGTAATTATAAAATATACATAGTTTTTTAAAGTTTCAACAACGTCCAATATAATGTTTTACTAAAATGAATCTGGTGGTAGTCTTCTAGAAAGAACCAAACAGCTATAGTATACATGGGGCACATCATCATGTGATATTGTCATTTTTTATATTTGGATGAGATCAATATTTTAAATGGGGTAGTCATTGGAGAGGTTTCTTAATGAGGATCAATGCACTAATTTTCCATTGTCTTGGAATTATTGTTGATAGTTGTATATGTATATGAGAACCATAAATATGTGTTATGGAGTGTGAGTTGTCAGTAATGTAGTAAACATGGGTAGAGTTTCTTTCCATACCCTAATTCATGTTTGACTTGCTGTTGTGGGATAGGTGGAAGATACTATTTCTTTCAGATACAACGTAGGATATTGTTGACTCGAGTGTTATGGATGTTATGAGATATGATATAAAAGAGAAATATAATAGGGTGATAATCCCAAAAAATTTAGTACCTTAGAGATTATAAGCATGGGAAGATGCTTTAGGTTATTATTTTGTTGCATATGAGGTGCTACCAGGTACATGGTATATGATTTGTGATGAATTGTGCTTCGAATATGACATGTATCTCGATTGATTGTACTTTTCTTATCAAGGTTTGGTTTTGGTGACTATGTCAAATTGAGGGACTTACACTATTTATTTTGGTGTGCATTTTTTAGGGGATAATAGAATTTTGATCAATTATGGTTGGTTATATCATGGTTATAGTGTGCATAAATGCTTCTAGTTTGTAATAATTCATATGTTGGTTAGTAATTTTGTGGTAGATAATGACATTTTTGATTTTCACAACATTGATGTAGAGTACCAATAGTGAACATGGTTAGATGGTGATAGAATTAATGATGAGATTGATAAATGATTTAACTATATGAGATTATAATTTATTTCTTGCAAATCATGTGATTATTTATTATCTTGTCTGACCCAGCGACATGTGAGCGTACATTTTTTATGTTTACGTGATACCCAGTATGTATTACTTGCTTATATGTGGTACTTATTTGAGTCCCAAATTATAGAGTAGTTTTTTATAGGCTGAGGTCTATTTTTTTTATTATATTCTCATGAGTATAGTTGACTGTTTTTTTTTATGAAATAGGAAATGTCTCTACATGGTAGAGAATACATTAGAGATGGATCAGGAATCATGGTACAATTGAACTGAATATGGGAATCAATAAATATTATTAATAATGTGTGATAATTTATCCTTTTGAAGTTAAATTCATGGAAATTAAATTTTCAATATTTCAAAACATGACATTAGTGATATATTTACATTACTAAAGGCCCTCAGTGACCAAAATCCATCGATAATGTACATTCATATAAAGGTGCATAATTTTTTTTATGATGTCCCATTGATAATAATATATTTTTTGACCAATAATAAATCCATGACAAATAATAGTGTAAAATTTTAAGAAACCAATTACAGTGGAATCTAACATTTAATTTTTAATTCTGATGTGTTTATAAATTTTCTTCAATAAGATATATATATTTTTTAAAAATCCAATATAATTAGGTTATAATATCCATCCGAATTTGTTATATATTTTTCAAAAATAAAAAATTGAAAAAATTTAAAAACAAAATCAAATTGATAGGGTTAAATATAATTGAAATCATAATATGATTATTAAATCAATGGAAAAATAATATGTTAATCAAATCAAAATACATATTTGTTTTTTAAAAATCAAGATCAATAGGTATCACGGGGTGGTGGATCACCTGAATGATCAGGGTTAGGAAATAGTATAACAACACTATGCACCATCCTTCACATATACTACAACACATGCTCATATCTCTAACAGTTCTACCGCCACTCCTCTGAACCACTCTCTCTGCGTCCAATATATCATCTCATCATGTAATTGTAACCACTACTCATTTTTTTTAGAAAATGGTGATGATGACTCCCTATATTCTCTTTCTGAGATGATTGATGACATCAATTATGTAACATAATAACTAGTATTTGTCAGTCATAAACCTACACCAGTCACCCTGACATTATTGGTGTGATGAAATGTCACATTTTTCCAATCCATCTCATCAGAACATGACTCTCAAGTGGATTCATATTGTCTCTTTGATTGAATCATTCGTGAATGAGAATTCAATGCCTCACACATTTTCTTCAAATATAATTTAAAATTAAACAAAAAATTATTATTAATTTTAGTAATTTTTTTGAAAAAATAATTATTAACCTCAATCTTGTGCTTTCATTTTTTAATAATATTATATTAACGGGATCCATGTACATGTTATAAAAAATAAAAAACATTGTAAAATGGGTGGTCAATAGTGTCCTATATAATATAAAAAATATTTCTCATTTAATCTATTTTTTAAATTTATAAATGATTTAAATTTCATATGACTTAGATGTATACAACATGAATGACTCTCGGCCATGTGTGTGACATCTTACCTCACCATATTATGATGTCCATGTAATGAAATCCTCATACAATTATATCTTCTATATTAGGAGCATAATCCATTCCATACCTATGTTGAGATATGATCAGTTCAATGAGAGACAAAAGTCTTGTCGTAAAAAATAAGATAAGTTGTATCCATTCTTCAATTTCATAGGATGTATAAAACCAGAATGAAAATGATCACATTAACTAATACCCCATTATTATTGGATATGATATCTTAGTCTAACATAAATATTATAACATAAATTTCCATTGAAAACAAAAAAAAACTCCAGAATTCAATAAATTTAAAATAATATATATTATATAATAACATACAATATAGTGGTCAAGAATATGATGATCAAAAACAATGGGAACAAGATTCAATGAGACCCGTGGAATAGAAAAATGATTTATTAAAATCACACCATATTTACAAATAGTTAAATAAAAAAAATAATTAACCAAAAATCATGATTTATTTCAAAAATTGGTAAAAAAATATTAAAATAAAATAAATACATTAAAACCTTTAACATACCTATATAAATAAGGATCAAAATCAAGAGATCAAAAAATTTCTCAAATAGAGTCTTTAATCATTAATCTCATAATTCTACACCCACTCTCAATAGGGAGTGCTATAACACCTTCTGGAGGGTCTAATGATTCAGACTCGTCATTGGGAAGTCTGGCATTAATGAAAGATTGAAATAGGCCACAATGAACATATTTATCCATTTGAAACAAATATAATTACCTTTGAATTTCTTTTAATACACATTTTAAATATATAGAACTATACTATAATATTATAATCGTTCTTATAAATAATTTTAAATATATACATAAAATATACAAAACTAAAACATACTAGAATATAATAATTTCCTAAAATTAAATGTCAGAATCTAATAATCATAGCTATAAATAATTGTTAATATTGATATCCAATATATAAAATTAATGACCATGAAAAATATAATATTCTTACAAATCAGTAATTATTGATACAAATATAAAATATTAAAAACATAAATATATTTTCATTAGTGAGGGAATATAATAGATCCTCATGAATATCTCCAGCAATATAAAACAAAATTATTAACAGTAAAATTTTTATGCATATAAAAAATAAAAAAGACTAATAAATACCCAAATATGACACATCATTCACCATATTCATCTGCATCTTCATCATTGAAAATATTTTAACCTTCTTATTTATCATCATCACCTTTTACATAACTTCTAGTTGCATCATCCCTTAATACATCATCAACATTTTCAATATAATAATCTTTAATTGGTTGGATTCATCATTAATATTTATATGTCTCTAAGTATGAGATTTATTTAGGTATTCTTCATGAAATCAATGAATATGTTTCACATCTGTAGAGCCACATTAATTTTCAATAAAAAAATTAAGGATATTTTATTTTTATTATGCTCCAACATTCATTTAAATCCCACAAAGCAACATAAAAATTTTCATAATTATCTTTCTCTTCTCAATCTTCAAACATAAATAATTTATTTGAGGTAATAAGACTAATATAATTAATTTTAATGACTCTATGTCATTGATAAAACAAAAAACACTCTATCAATATCAAAATAATAAAATATAATAATAGTTACATAATTTTTTCATAGATAAGTCAGCTTAGCATAAAATCCAATATCACTTTCATTATAATTAAATCCTTTCCAAAAAACCCACTATTCAGGTGACTCATTAATTATCCATATATTCATGTGTGAGATCAATAATAATTAACCAAAAACACTTTATAATATATTATGAATTTTGATGGGGGGGTTTTAGTCCACATAATCATTATCAATTTTTTGTTTATGTTTTACTGAATGAAAATAAGAAAAAATATTAATAATAGAAAATATTTAAAAATTTATTTAACATTACATTATAATCAACATAAGTTTCTTGTCATGAACCATCCCAGGTCGACCCAGAACCGGACACCCGAGAGGATCCATGACAATGACCGAGAGGTATTCTCGATCCTCTAGAGCTGGCGACAAGTGCCAGGGCATCATCATAAAGAAATTAGGAATGATTTCTCCCAATGAAAATAAATAAATCTATGAACAAGGTAGAACAACAAATGAAAAATAATGAAAACCTAAAAAATGATCAATGAAAATGAACTACCCTGACCATGATCAAAAATCCTTGCGACCCCGAGATTCGCTCACCAAACCAGAAACAACTCTCACCCACGATGAAGAATCTTGAGTCAGACCTGCGACCAAAACTAAAAAAGAAGTAAAAACTATAGGCATGAGTATTAAAACTCAGTATGTAGGCCTTACTAATTCTATTTCCTTAGAAATTACCATTAAATAAAAAATTTACTAATTTCATGCTTGAGCTACAATTTATATAAATACGTTTTCATAAATATTTTACATGAAAACAAACTATGAACCATTGCCCTTATTTATTTTCAAAACTAAGTTATTTTCATTAGCTTTAATATAATATTTTTTTTAGAAAAGTGGTTTTACATTTTTATATTTGTACAAAGGGAACAAAACACATTCATTTGGGAACCATTTTCAGAAAACTACTAAAAACCAGCTCACTGTTTTCTATGAAAACATCACATAATAATGAAAAATGGTATGTTCACAACAAAGGAAATATAGATACACACACAAGTACAACATTCATCACAGATAGAAATAGATAACCAAAAGACCATGGTCGAACTAGGAGCTCGTAAACAATCCAGAATTTACTATACATGTGAATCATTCTGAAGGAATTCCTACTCTATACGATGTAATAATTCCCAAATGCCCGGTGCTTCTCTACCTGTTCTAACCGAGGGGCACAATACCCCAGTAGAGAAATGTCTATACTTAGGGCCAATAGCCAGTTCATAATCTAAACTAGTGTAGAAATCATTCTCAGAAGATTCACTTACTATGCCAAGTTTCCTTGTCAACACATGTAATAAAAAAGGTATGACTCAACATTGTCAATCAAGTAACCAGTCATGATGCACATACATCACACGCAAATCACAAAATCGACATACATAATTAGATCACCCCTAAGTCACCCAAAAAATGGTTTTAAATATAATTTTATTTTTTTAAAGTACCAAACAGGTCATAACTAACTTTAAAGAAAAATATCATTTCTCAATAGAACCAAAACACTTGCTCACATGTTATTTGAAATTACTAATCATCACATCAGTACCCAAATTGAAAATATGTTAATTATGTTCAAATGAAAAGCAAGAATTCATTCATTATTGTGTGTAAATTCACCAAGAAAATATTTTAGGTGTCATGTATTAAATAAACAGCTTCGTCTACATCATGTAATTATTCCAAAAAAATAATTATCTAATACTATTTATATTTTATTAAAAATCAGTGAAATATAAATAAATTAATACATTCTAAATTTAAATTCGGGTGCACTGGGTGACCTACCCCGAATCATATTTCAAACATGATGAGGCGACACACCTCGAGTGGGTGCACAAGCACAAACATGTTTATGACCACTGTATAATGGAATTACCTCACCAATGATCTATAATAGATGTAAAATAATATATAAGATATAAATGCTAACAAATAATTACTCAACAATTAAACATCACACAAATAACTGAAAACATAGCAACACGTACATAAAATAATCCATATGAACAAATGGCGCAAAAACCACCTCGACATACTTTCAAAACACAACTCGCTCCATTTGTGCTATCTAATAAACCACTATAAAATTTATAAAACAATTTCAAAGAGAAACCTAAGGCTTTACACACCCAAAACCAACTCAAAACCCCATATTTCTATCAAATTCAAGCCCATGATATACCAAAACAAAACGCACACCACTTATATAATTCAAAAAAGACCATTTATAAATTAAATTTTTCAAATCCCCATTTCCATTTAAATTTAAAAATACTTTTTTTTCAATGGTCAAGGAGAATTTGAATATAGAAATATTATATTGGTAAAACCAATACGCTGGTTACAAAACAACGAATGAACCATAATTATTTTAAAATCTGAATTTACACCAGACTAATTAATCTCATAACATAATAAAATAATTAATTAATATTTAAACACTGAAAAAAGACAATCAATCAACATATTAAAATACTTAATGAAGTAAAGTGCAATGGGATCCTACCTCAAACATAAAAGGAATTTCTCAAGACCGTGAAAAACATTGTTTGCATTGCATCTGCACCTGCTGGAATCCAAAATCAACATAACGCAAAAAACAAATGAACACACTAAAATTATGATTTTTCCCTAAAAAACATCCCATGCAGAAGTGGGAGAGAATTTTAAAGGGAGAGGGTTTTGAGCCAGAAAGTAGGTGTCACGCCAGAGTTTGTCACGCCAGCCAGCAGGGGGTGCGCCGGTGACAATCCTGCACGGGGTGATTGCAGTTGTGGCTGGACAGGGGGGAGAGTGTGTCGTCGCGGTCAGACAACGATGTGAGGAGGGTACTCGTTCAAATAGCGAGAGGAGAAGGGTTCTTGGTCGACTAGAATTAGGGGGTGTGCTGGTCTAGCATGTTGAGGAGGGAGTTGGCGGGAGATCATTCTTCCCACCTGGATGGAGGCACACTTGCTGGGTCGAGTGGGAGTGGGGCGCAGGGCGGTTGGTGGAGGAAGGGGAGCTGAGGGGGAGTTCGGGCTTCCCATGCTGAGCTGGAGGTGCTCTATGTGTGTCGTGATAGGAAGGGGGTCGGCTTGCAGGTGCATGGTCAGGATGATGAAACGTTGGCTGAGGGGAGATGAGTCATAGGCCAGTCAGACATCAACTTCAAGGTTGGGGCATAGATTCAGGGTGTCGTTGGTAGGGTGTGGGATCCACGCTGGTGTCGGGAGCTAGCTGGTGAATAGGGTGGCCAAGGGGGAACTTCTCCTGTCGAGGGAAGATGTGGTGAGGGTGAGGGTTCCACATCGTGGGTGAGAGGGAGGAGGTTGGTAGCATGCAGAAGGGGGGAGAAAAGGGAGTTGTGTTAGGTCTAGGAAACTGACGGGAAATAATAAAGGAATATAAGAAAAAAAAAGAAAATGAAAATAAAACCAAATAATAAAAATAATATTATTAATATACATAATAATAATAATAACATTAATCCATAATAATTATATTAATATTAACATCAATAATAATAATAATGATGTTACACATAATAACAATAAAAAATTAATAATAAAATAAAATTGATAAAAATAATAATTTTAATAATAATAAAAATAGGAACCAACATAATAATAATAATAATAATATAACAGTAAAACAATTCATAATAATAACAATAATTAAAATTATTATTAATTGTAATATTTATAGTAACCATAATATTAATAATAATGACAGTAATAATAATAATAAAAAATTATTATCAACTATAAAATTTTCAAATCACATAATAAATTACAAAATTTAAGCATTTTAAATTTTTAAAGGCATGCAGACTCTGTCGTTGCCTGGGCGAAGCCGCACAGGGTTCCCAAAATTCGCTCCACTCGTGGGCCCAGTGACGTCACCTCAAAAATGGTTGTTTTTGACAAAACTAAAAAAAATGTCCAAGACGCAACCCGAACCCCTACAAAATATTTTCAAGGCTAATGAAATAATAAAATAAAATAACTAAATAGGTCAGGATTTAAAAATTCACCCAACCATAATTCTTTTCGCCCTCATAAATCAACAACAAGATCTATACCTAAAGATAAAACTTATTAAGTGTCACCCACCTCAAATATTTTAAGTGCCTCTAGTTGATCGATCCATACAGACTCAATAAATCCATGACACACAACTCATCCTTAAAACACATTATCCTCAACCATCACCCAACAGAATTCATACAATCCATTTTGACCAAGGAATGAATGACCTTAAACTACCTCTGGAACTTATTCCCATATTCATAGTCCAGTTAAACCATTGGGGGATCTTCCAATCCCTACATTTACTCAATAGGAAGATCATAGGATTTGGTTGTTCCGCACGACACCACCATCCACCAAATGATACAAGAAAAGAACTCTAATACAAAAACGGGGAGGCCCCAATGGACTCGCCACCATAAGGATCGGGCTGACACAAAATAACTTCTGGTGTAACATTGTGAGACCCACTGTGGTTATCCCCACTATAAGAACTGGCGAGGTCAACCGAACATGAAGGCTTTCCATACAGTCCAAAAAACCTCCATTTGGGGGGGGGAAGGGCCCAACTAATAGAGCATCAAAACTATCGTCATCTATATGTCAACAACATTTAACTCTTGGAAGAACACAAACCATGTCACACTAAGGACAAAGATTATACCAATTCCATTTTTCACCATTGGGGTTCACCTGACTATGAACTGGCTTCACTCCAGGGCCTATGGTTGGAGAACCGATGATTGAAGCATATCCTACCTCACAGCCAGGATTCAAAATTCCCAAATATAACACACAAATCATAATTTCACCAAAAACACTTTCAATAAAGCAAAAGATTCATATAGGTTCAACCATAACCATTCTTATAACTAGAGGAAATGAAACACCACAAAATTCTATAAGAGATGGAAATGACATCCAGTGAAAATAACAGAGAAAATGCCAGACTGAACCCAAACATTGTCCTAATCCTGCTGATGGGCTGAGGTGACATTCGACGAGCCAGTTCTAGATTCAGCACACTTCTTAGAAACACCTCGGCTGAATCATTACATGTAACCCAAACATCCACATGTGTGGCAGGGTCTTAGAACACTCAGGCATGCCAGCCTCTTGTGACCCTGCCTACCACACTCGTGACAGATCAAGACATTTCACTCTATAGAATATGATTTACGGTATGTAGGTTTATTGATTCCTCTATTATAGCCACCAACATCAGGTCTCTTCCCATTCTTCCTATCTCCATCCTCTTCACTACTTCCAAAGGCTGGGGGAGGATTCATAACCTCATGTCCTCCAGCTTACTCTGCTTCGGCCAGAAAGGCTTACCCCTAAACATCCGAGAACATGGTTTGGTTGAGCACTTCAAAATTCGATTATAGTTCAGGTCGGAATCCATACTCAAATTTTCGAGCCTTCCAAGGATCACTAGCAACAATCCATTGGTCTTATGGAACTAGGTCTAGTAAGCATCAATATAATTATTTTACAGATTTAATGTCGGGCTGAAGACAACACAACTTCTTCCTCTTCCTCACCTTTGTCAACTTAGATAAATAATGTTGGATAAATGAAAACATGAAGAACTCCAATGTGATATATTCTCGAGGATTGCTTCGAGACACGGAATTCCGCCACTTCTTGGTTGGACCGTCAAGAATAAAGGTAGCCAACTTCACCTTTAATTAATCAATCAATCCAATGAAAATGAAGTTCCTTTAAATCATCCATAACCACTCCTCCTCCTCAGAAGGATCTTCTTGACCATTAAACATAGGAGGGTTTAACTCTTGAAATTCCAGAACAAATTCTATAGGATGATCAACTTGAGGATTATTTAAGGGCTCACCAACCGAAGCAACACCTAGGGAATCCATCAAACTGTCTTGTGTGTGATCACTAAGGAACAAGGAAACCAAGAAATTAATAAAAACATGGTAATTGCTATTTCCAAATGAACTATTTCCAAATTCTATAATAAACCATTACAAATAGTTTTTATAATTAAAGAACACTCAAACAATTCCCCATGTGAAACTAGTACCGATGGATGACTTGGACATATTGTTAGCGGGCATATGCAAGTGACGCCACCATCACAAGGAAAACTCTGGGGTATTGTCCCCAGCTCCTCATGGATTTACTGACCATGTGAACTCATAAAGGTCACTTGCCCAGATCCCATTTCATTTCTTATCATAAATAAATTCGAAGGAACCAAAAAGACATTGACAACTCAGACATCCCATGGTAACTCGAGGTTCAGAAAGAGTAGGGGTTCATGACCTCCTTCTCGTTCGTACGCCTCAAGTCCCAAAAATTCTACTCCTTATTCCATGAAATCAATAAATAATGATGGGTGCTCTGAGAAACACGGTTCACTCAACAGCTGACCGCCTTTGATACCATTTTGTTATGAACCATCCCAGGTCGAACCTGAACCAGTTACCCAATCCAATCCGCGACAAGGCCCGAGAGTCGTTCCCTATCCTCTTGGGCTGGAGACAAGCACTTGGGAATCAACATAAAGCAAGTGGGAACAATTTTTCCCAATGAAAATAAATAAACGAGCAGAAAAGGGTAGAACAACACACAACAAATAACAAAAAACAAAAGAATGATCAATGAAATTTCACTAACCTGACCATGACCAAAACTCCCCATGATCCCGAGAGTCGCTCACCACACCACAACTAACCCTCACCCACAACGAACAAACTCCCGTCAAACCTGCGACAGAAACTAATAACATGAAAACACTATAGATATGATTATTAAAACTCAGTGTGTAGGCCTGACTAATTCTATTCCCAATGCACATACCATTAAATAAAGAATTTAAAATTCTCATGTTTGATAAATAATTTATAAAACTAGGTTTTCATAAAAAATTTACTTGAAAACAAACCATGAACCATTTCCCTTGTTTATTTTGCAAAACTATGTTCTTTTAATTAGTGCTAATATTTTTTGTAGAAAATAGGGATTTTTAAATTTTTAGATTTTGACAAAGAGAACAAAACACTTTCATTTGTGAACTATTTTCAAAAAACTACTCAAAATAAGCTTACCATTTTCCAAGAAAAAATCACAAAAAAATTCAAAATGGTACGTTCACAACAAGGGAAATATAGATAAACAAACAAGTACAACATAGATAACTTCAAGCAATATCTAGACAAAAAGAAATGGCTCAAAACTAGAAGCTTGTGAACAATCCAGAACATACTAAACATGTGACCCATCCTGAATGCAAGCCTAATCTCGATGACTTCATAACACCCAAACGCCCGGTGTTTCCCTACCTAACATCACCGAGGGGCCCAGTCCCCTAGAAGAGCATAGTCCGTACAAAGGGACACTAGCCAGTGTGTAATATAAACTAGCGTATCATATTTTCTTGAGGAGATTCAATTATTATTCCATGTTCCCATGTCAACACGAGTAATAAAAAGGGGTGAGTCGACAATGTCAATCATGTAACCAGTTATGATGCACAGACATCACACAAAACTCACACAATTGACCTATACAACAAGATCACCCCTTAGTCAACCGAAATAAGGTTTTTAGAATAATTTACTTCTATTAAACTACCAAACATGCATTAACCATCTTTAAATAAAAATATCATTTCTCAAGTGAATAAAAACATTTTCCCCCGTATTATAATAATTCATTTATCATCAAACCAGAACCCCATTTGAAAATCTGTGAATTATGTTAAAAGTCCAAACGAGCATTATCTCACAATTGTGCGTCAATTCCCCATGAAAATATATCTAGTGTCCTATATAAAATAAACAACTTCATCCATATCATTATTTATTCCAAAAAATAATAATTATCTAATAGAATTTTTATTTTATTAAAAATTAATGAAATATCAATCAATTAATAAATTTCAAATTTAAAGGCGGGTGCAGTGGGGGACCTACCTCGACACATAGTCCAAACAGGATGACGAGACACGCCTTGAGCGGGTGCACAAGCACACATAAGCTTATAACCACAGCATCGTGGAATTACCTCGCCAATGCTCTGCAATAGAAGTAAAATAATCTAGAACAACGAAAGACCGACCAAAAAGTACTCAACAATTAAACATCGTAAAAATAACTATAAACACAGCAACACTGACTTAAAATAATCCAAACGAACAAACAGTGCAAAAACCACCTTGAAATTATTTCGAAATATAACTTGCTCCATTTGTGCTATTTAATAAACCACATTAAAATTTATAAAACAATTCCAAAGATAAACCTACGGCTTTACACACCCAAAACCAAATCAAAACCCCATATTATGATCAAACTCATGCCCAAGATATACAAAAACAAAGAATGCGTCACTTTTATAATTCAATAAATAATTTAAAATAATTATAAACTAATTTTCAGAATTACCCATTGCCATTTAAATTTAAAAATATATTTTTTGTCAAATTTCATAGAGCATTTGAATACTGGAATATTATATATGTAAAACCAAGAAGCTGGTTACAAAACACCGAAGGAACCATGATTATTTTAAAAACTAAATTTACACCAAAATAATTAATTCTATCACATACTAAAATAAATAAATAATATTTATGCACTGAAAAAAAATCAAACATATTTCAATACTTAAAAGAGGAAAGTGCAAAGGGGTCCTACCTCAAACATAAACAGACATTCCTGAATCCAGTGCAAAACCTCGTTTGCACCGCAACCGCACTTGCAAGAAGCAAAAATCAACATAACACAGAAAAAATGAACACACTAAAATTTTGATATAACCTTAAACGACATCTCTTACGGAAGAGGGAGATAATTGTAATGGTATAGGGTTTCACGCTAGCATGTTGGGGTCGCACTAGTGGGTGTCATGCCAGCCAGCTGGGGGTGCACGGGTGAGAGGCTCGCGTGGGGTGAGGGCAGCGATGGCCAGACATGGGGGAGCATGTGCCGTAATGATCAGACAGTTAGAGGAGGAGGGTCCTTAGTCAAACAGTGAGGGGAGAAGGGTTCTTGGTCGGCCGGAACAGGGGGGCATGCTGGTTGGGCATGCTGAGTAAGGAGCTGGCCGGAGACCTTGTAGCATACCGGGAGGGAGGCGCAGTAGCTGGGTCAAGCGACAGTGGGGTCACAGGGTGGTTGGTGTAGGAAAGGGGAGCCGAGGGGGAGGTCAGGCATCACACGCGGAGACAGTGGTGTGCTAGGTGTGTCACAACAGTAAGGGCGTCGGCCTGTGGGTGCATGGTTAGGATGATGCAGCACAGGCGGAGGGGAGCCACACAAGAGGCCGGTCGGACAATGGTTTCAAGGTAGGTGTGTGGATTTGGGGTGTTGTTGGCTGGGTGCGGGAGCCATGTTGGTGCAAGGAGCCACCTGGTGAAGTTGGAAGCCGAGGGGGACCTGCTCGCGTCGAGGGAAGAAGTGGTGAGGGTGATGATGCCACAACATGTGAGCGAGTGAGGAGGGTGGCATCGTTCAGAAGGGGGAGAGAAAATGGAATTGCGCTAGGGTTAGAAAAGGGCGGGAAAAATAAAGGAAAAGAAGAATATGAAAGAAATTGAAAAGATAAAAAATAATTTAAATCAATTTATCGTTTCTTTTTTTTTTAAACTAATTCATACTATATAGATCATTCCATTGTTTGAAATTGTGTAGAACATGTGTATTATCTATATGTAGTTCTTTTTCATAAATATATTGTAAATTATAACCACAAAAGCCAATATTGGGTATTCTAAAAACTAAAAAAATGTACATTAAATCAGCAACATTTTCCTTATTATGACCTATGGCATTATGGTTTGAAAGATATTCATATTGAAAATAATTAGATAATAAATTTGAAATTTCCTACAGTAAAATTCGTCTACAATCAACCATTCAACTGATTCTTTGTTAAAAACGTTATTATTAATTTTATTCATGTATATATCAAATGATAAGACCAATTTGAATTATTATAGACCTCCATTTCTAGATTCATATGGAAAATGTAATATGAAATTTTACATTGATTCAAATAATGTTGGATAAAAAATTTATGAATTACATTTTTTTAATAAATATTCTGCAACATACTCAATGAATCATAATCAGATGTTCCCACACAAACATCACATAAGAAATATGATATTTCAGTCAACATATCATAGATTTTTGTAATCATAGAATGACTAATACTATAATGAAATATTCTTTCCATTATGACATGATAGTCATGAATTTTTAATCAAATAATATTTCCATTTCTGACACAATAACATAAATTAGAATAAAAATCATCTCATAGTGAAAAATAGATAATCTATTTATTGAATAATAAGTGAATATTTATTGAAACTGTGTAAGCCTAGTTTACCTTCATTAAATTGTGTGATATTTCATCTTCGAAAACATCAAGTTTATGATTCATGGAAATTTGTGCAAGATCTAACCATTCCATTTCATTATCTTCGTTCTTACTGGGTGTGTCCAATATTTTATATCACATGTCATAAAAAAACTCTTCTCAATAAGAATTAGATCAAACATTTGATGAACCAAAAAACCAGACGAGTATGGTAAGTCCAAGAATAAAATATTTTGAACCAATGAAAATATATCCCGAATCCATAGATATTATTCATTTATAGTTGGTCAAAAAGTAACATTAGGTAATGCAAAGATGATGGATTTTACCTAAATCCTTAATAGATTTTTTGGAGGTGAATCACATTAAATTTTATCATTTATTAAATTATTTCTATTATTTCTATTTGGGTATTCAGTGGAATCAAATATCAAATGGTAGACACAAAACTATTCTTTCTTGAACTGAGAATTATAGATAATTTTTTCTCATCCATGAAGTATGAAAATTATTTTAAACCATGTGTACACAATCTCAATAAAAAAGAGTATTCTAAAAAGTCACTAATTGTATAAATTAATTCAAATTTTGATGTAAAATAAAAATATCCAACATTATAAAGTATTGTTACACCATAATTCAATAATTAAATTAACTCATAAATTAGATTCTTTGATTAAAAATTTATATTATTCTTTAGATGCATGGGAATTAGTATCCACAAATATATATATGGATCATTCATCAGTATCCAATGAGGATAGATGGTTGAATTTATAAAAATTGGGGAAGAATGACACTGAATACCGTAAACACTAAATAGAAAAAAAAATACATCACAACAAAGAATCCACACTTTGTTACATTGTTCTGATGAAAAATAAGGATGTATTTGATTAAACTATATCAATGAATAACCATAATATAAATGATTTTATCTTTTACAACTAGAAATATTTTACTTATTCCATATCATCAATTCATCTTTGTTGTTCAATAAAAATTGACAATCTAAACGGGTTTATATGGAAAATTACTCAACTATTTTACAGGAAATATAGACTTTCCTTATTCCCCTTTACATATGCTTTATCTATATATTGGATAATTAAATAAATAATTTTAATCACCATAATATATGATGAATTCATTTGAAAATTCATTGATTTTCTCACAACTATGGACAAAATTATGAACAGACCATTTACTTCCATAGAAATGTTCATGTAATGTATTTATATTAGGAATAAAGGGTTTAGCTAAAGAGAATATTTGAGGGAAACAATCATTTTACAATCTAAAATATAATTTAGGAGCCATATATTTTTGTAACAACATTTTTTAGGTGTATAATAGAGAAGACTACATAAAATTATAATAGAGAGATGATTATGATTTAAGATTTAGAATATAATAATGAGTTATTGTTCCTTAAATAGATAGTTTATAACCTTGATGTAGTAAATTCAAAAATAATGGATCTGGAACATTTTTTTTGAATTCTCTTCACCCGGTTGATATCAAAAACTATATTCTTTCTGAAAACCAACATGTAATAGATGATTTCCATCATTTTCATATATTTAAAATCCCCTAAATTCACATTTCTTAAATAGACATTTAACTGGTCCTTAAAAAAATTATGAATTTGATGATGTATGTTATATAAATTCTTCAACACCATCGATGATGACTTAATTTATACTAGATCTGTTGGCATTTTCCTTGATGATTCATCCGATAATGGGCACGTAATAGAAACCGATGTCTATTTTATGAGTTTTTAGTTATATAAAAAATAATTGAAATACAAATAATAATTGCTAAATAGGGATAATTAAAAATTATTATTATATTTTAATTTTACATAATTAAGACTACTTTTAATGAATTCTTACTATGTTTTACTAATTTTTACATATTATTTTTAATTTTTACTAGTTTATAAAATAATAAATCAAGTAATAATAATTATTTATTAATTTTAGCATATTCTATTTCAAAAGTTACTTACATATAATTATTATTAGTATTTTATATATTCAATAGAGAATTTATCAAAATAATCATAATATACCAATATTTAGAAATTATTATTAATAATGAGTAAATAATAACAATAGTTACTAATTATAAATAGTTTTTTTCTTGTTTTTTATTAATTATTTAAAATTATTTAAGAAATATTACAAATAATTTTTGATTGATACCCCATTTTTACGAATTATTGTATGATTTTAATAGTTGTAAGTACGTTTTATATTTTTATAAGGTATTAACAATTTCATAATTGTTATTAATTTTTTATTATTTTTTTTGTAATGGATACAACTATTAATTAGGTAGTACTAATTATTTAATAATTATAATTGATGTGTTAATAATTTTTTTTAATTTTTATTAATTATTATTATTTCATATAATTCCTTTTAAAATCTATTAAAAAATAAAATACTTTTTTATATTAAAATATTATTAATAAAATTTTGTAATTTGTAATAAAATTTAATAATTATTAATATCCTGAACTAAATATTTAATAACAAATACAAATTATCTAATGATAATTACTATTTATTTCTATAATTAAAATATTTTAATTAATTATTATGAAATTTTAATAATTTCATGTACATGATATATTTTTAAGGTGTTTCTTTTGTTATAAATATTAATATCGATGTTTATTTATTAATATTAATTTTGTTAATAATTATATTTTTATTAATTTTCTTAATTTTTTTTATAATTAAATTCTTATAAATTATTTTCTTCATACTATTTCTTTAATTTTTTTTACTAATCATTTTAATAGAACACCCATTTTCTATTTATTTCAAATTATATATATATATATATATATTTATTAATTTTTTAATCTAATATATATATATATATACATAAAATAAATATATACATTTTTCTAAAACAATACACTTATCAAATATTTATATATATATTAAAAGCATGACATTTTTTCTGAAACTATTAAATTTTTATATTGATATTTTAATATATATGTGTGTCTGTGTGTCTAGAAATTTAAACAACTATATTCAAAAATTTATAATAATTTAAAACCAATCTTAATATAATAATCAAACATTTGTAAACACCACAAACACAATCCATACAATATCATAATTCATCAAGATGCAATCAAAATAATGACAATAAGGCATAACATTCTCCAATCTATTTAAAACAATACACAACATTCACATTCAAAATGATTATATATATATTCAATCTTGAGAAAATATTATATATATATATATATATCATTATTTATAATTGCATGGAGTGGGAGATACTAACAGCTTCATGTGAATGTCGGCATATTCAGGAACATTAAGAGATAGTGGGTAAGACAAATATTTCAAAATAATCAAAAAATGTTATCCCTAGTAGGTTAAATACCCTGAGGGGGGGTGTGAATTTTGGTATTTAAGATTAAGAAAATATCCCATAAGGATCTCGTTTCCTCATGAAACCGAACACTCTTATCTCTACTTCACAAAAAAATATATGAACAAAAATGAAATCATTCATGAGAAGTGATGTTTTCACTTGGGTCACCCTCAATTGACTATATCCAAAGATCATAAAATAGTAATATCCAAAAGTAACAAATCGATTAATAATAACGTCTAAAATACAATGTTTATGAATTATCACTTCTATGTTAAGGCTCACCGCCATTAGAAAAATCTTTGTGGACTCACTGTCCCTCCTGGTTTAAAACCAATCAAAATTTGAGTGCCCAATTCTATCTAAACAGATGTTTTCACACTGACCCTATAGTTGAATATTTCATTGTTCTAAATCACCATAGTATAGTATCACACATATATAAGTGTTCTATGAAGTCTCGTTTTTACCTGGTATATAAAATCCACATTTATATGTACTTTTAGCTTATAGAAATTGATTTAGTGAACCATTTTAGTCCCTTAATGAACTCACATTCTTATTATGCAATCTAGATTACATCCTCCATAAACTAACTTTAATCCTCTGTGAATTTCATTGAACCACGTGGCACGAGTGCTTCATAGTTTCCATTTTCTTCATGAACCACCCCTACTTCCTGAACGACTGTTGCCTCACAGTCATCCTCTGTTATGATGTCCCTCTTCCATTTGTGCTACCAAGACCATCTAAACCCATTCATAAAATTTCTTCATGAATTGTATCCTTCACCAAATTGATCCCATGTGAACTACATCCTTCTTCATGGAATCCACCCCCATGAACTACATAAAACATCCCTATATTCTTCCACGTATGATATTGTTAAATGAAATTAAATATACTTAATGAAATGATTAGGGACCTTTATATTGGAAGATAAATAACAAAAAACTCACTAATATAAAAAACCCAAAACACTAATTTCGTACAAACAACAACATAAACTATTATACGGTCAATATAGCGCCTTTATCCTTTATGGAAGCTGATTTCTTCAACCGAGAACCCTTTTACACTCCCAATATAACCACTTAAATTACACAACCGGAAGGCATCTCATGAATGATGCTCCTCCCATGAAATTATTTTTTACATGATTTATATTGCATGAATCAAGGTAAATGTAGCATGCTTAACGATTTACATACCTCCATTTTGATATGCATAGTGAATATTCATAAATATATGCTCCATGAACTCCACACATCCTGGTTCACAAACTCTTTGTGGAAAAAAATTACTTTTTCATTAAACCAAATATTGATTTTAATGCCCAAAAATATGGAAAACACTAGGAAGCTACACCACTTTAAAAATCATCTTCAATAACACCAACCTTATTAATATGCGGTCATCTAGATTTTTCAATAAACACAGTCACCGCCAATCACCGAGACACCACCCTAATGGATTTTCCCCCACAAAATCAAACACCAAATGAGAAAAACAAATTAAATATAATTGATAATCATTGGAAAAAATATCTCAACTCAATTGGAAAAAACCCATACAAAGTGGAATGACATTTTGATCGATGATGGAAACCCATATAGGAAATAATAAACATAATTTACCCCCAAATACTCATAAAATCCTTAAATTATTGTTATTTTTTTTACCTGGGGTTTGGAAAATAAATTTTCCAAATACAGAATGGGATACAGAAAAAATAATGAAAAGGAGAGGAGAGGATCCGATACCATGGTGATTCGAATCTAAATAAACAATAAAGTAGGTGTGATGAATGATTTAAAGAGTGGTCTAGTCAAGTGATTCCTATGTTTCAATATTCATGTGAAGGATAAAAAGTCGTAGGAGGGGAGAATAATGGATTCATTTTATTTTAATTGATTTTTCATTTTGACAGTTTGATAGAGATTAATTTGTTGTGACGATAAAAAAATCATGGAAATTTTGTGAAATATTTTATTATCTGTCACTATTAATCATTCTACAATGACTATTAGCGATGGTTAAAAATATTATTTTATTCTTAGTGTTGATAAATACTACTTCTCATAAGATGGAAGGTATCCTTGACAATAATATCTGGAACATGATACATTTCCTTTTTGAATGTAATAATAAATTCAAACCTAATAGTGATGGAAAATGTTTTTTTCAGAAATAATACTTTCTACCAGACTATTTATAATGGGGAACTTTAAAATCACTAATAAACAATCCCAAACACCCATTATTCAATAGTGTTTGGAGTAGTATAAGGAAACCCATATGATGGGGTGTCCACCATTTTCCATTAGATGGTGTGACCTTCATTATGGATGAAATTTGATAAAGGTAGGGGATAATGTTTTAGATAAGATTGGAAAATTTAATAATTTATTTTTCATGTTGGTTCTTATATAGGGGTTTTAGTGTCTTAAATGATTTTTATTTGATGTAATGGATAGAGTGAGGTTCGTGGATGTTCAACCCTCATGTGGGTAGGGTCGTAGATGTGAGGAGACTATTCAATTGATGATCAAGGTGGATTTTTTATATAAATTATTTTGGGAATACTATTTTTCTTTTCTAATTTTAAATATTAGATATGGATTTTGATGAGGAATTGGATGGTGTCTAGGAATTGTCATTTGGATCCGGATAAAATTGATATGATCTGACCATGAGTAATATCATAGGTGTTTTGTTTCTCATAGTGAGGGAATGATGACTAATATGGGTGGTTATTGATTTATCTGGGGAATTAAATAGAGATTTGGGTGTGGGAATTAGTATAGGTATTTAGTTGATCACATTTTTACATAATGGAAAAAATAAACATGTTTAGGTTTTCAGATTGTGCATCACTAACTGTGGTTGAGAATCATAAAAATGGTTGACTAGATGTGAACCAAATTAGTCTTTTATTGGTTTCTAGGTATTTGGAGATGAAAGAGAATCAAATTATTTCATTGTACTACAACAAAATAATTTAAATATATGATTCCAATGTTGGGGAGAAATAGAGCTCAGAGTTGGACCTTTTTAGAAAACAAATGTCATGGGGAGCTCTGCAAGCTAGGATTTTGATTTCTTGATGAGACCACGTACCCTTAGGGTATAAGAAAATTTATTTATGATGTATTGATATTATAAGGTTGGTAATGAGTTAAAACTGTTTTTCTAATGAATATTTATCAATATTTATGTATGTGTATAGTGGGAATTCATTTAGTATTACAATGTAGAATGTTGTGAATTAAGTGTCAATTATTATTGTGATGGGTCCAGGTTATATATTTATAACCATTGGGGAATCTCATGGATGTGACTTTTTTAGGTTAAATGGTTTTCAATCCTCATCCCATTTTTGGGTTGTGAATTCCCAAGGGAATTTGATGTTTTGATTTTGGTGAGGGGTAAATATTGAGAATGAGGATTAAAATGAATAATCTAAGAGTTAGATCATATAATTATGTTTCTTTTGGATATTGTTTGAATAAAGAGTAGTTATTTAGGTTATTTTAGAGTGTTTTGGGAGCCATTAGTTACATTTTTACTGTTTTTATGGTTTTATTCCCATATAAATGGTTTGAGATGAATGGTTGGGGGAAACTATGTCATTTTGCATATCGGGGAGTGGATTTTCAAGTACCTATTGAATGTTCAGGGTTATAGAACCTATTTATTATATATTTATGTGTAAGAATATGTATTCTGTAGAAAATATTCATGATAGGTCAGTATAGGGTTATGTGAAATAGTTTGTTAATAGTTATAGAAAATTGCTAAAAAATTAATAGTGTAAATATGAAAGAGGGAAGAATGAATAGCCCGTGGTTTGGTAGACCATGATTTTAAAATGTGAAAGGTGTTGTGACCATGATAAGTTAAAACCTCATAGTTAATGCATTATTTGGTAAATTTAACATAAAACCATTTTTCTTATTGATTTCCATTAAAAATTTATTAATTTCCACACCATCCATTAATCCTTTAAACATGTCCTTAATTTCTTCCTTAACCTCATAGGAATAGGCCTGCAGATCTCCCCCACCATTCTTCGTCCAATTCCCAAGTATTAGGGTTCAGTTTTGATGTGTGTTAAATATATTTTTTGTTATTTTACTCTCCATATATCTTAATTTCATATCATCTTTATATTTTATTTTATTTTAATGGGTTTAAGATTATGTTTCTTGATATTATTCCGCTAGATTATGGTTGAATCATTATAATAAAATGGGGAAATGAAATTGTAGAGATATAGCACTCCCTAGGTGGAATATAATTCCTTCATATATTGTTTCAATTTGTGTATGATGTTGTATGATTTTTATCAAGTTTTAATGAAAATTGGATTAAAATTACTGATGTTTTCATTAATACTATCATGAGCCCTCCCACCAAAGATACTACAATGAGGGGAACTAGATGATGACCCCTCAGTCCCATCTTCAGTAGGCCCCAAGTAGGATACTAGAACCAAGGCTGTACAAATAACTCATAATGGGAGGCATTACCCTTTATAAGAATGCATGTTTAGGATATAGGATGTATCAACCATAATAAACTAAATGAAATATATATAAGAAAATCAAAAAACCATCACATAATAAATTTATAAATAAAACTGATCATTGAAAGGTGATACTAGATCAATAAAATATATCCTTCGCTCTTCTTATACATTCATCAGATCCATGCTTTAATGATCATAATCAACATAGACTACTATTTATCTTCTAGTTATGGAGGCATCAATGGATTGTGGTGTTGGAAGAATATATTTTTCTAATTGTTATTTTTATATATATGTATTCATTTTTATATTTTTATTCAAGCATATTATTCAATTTTGGAAGGTGGTTTTATATGACAAATGTTTATTCCATAAAAGGTCCATTCTGGATCTGCTTCATCCTTTCTGCAATTCAAATACTTTTTTGACAAATTGGGAGTAATTTATTATTAGATAAGTTAGATGATTCCATATATGTTTTCTCCAATATTTTACTTCACCCATTCATAATGTTATTATCTTCCTTGAAATTTAACTAATTTTTGTTGAATTTGATTCCATATAATTTAATCACAATATTTCTTTTTTATATATTTAAGTCTTCATCCATTCTTTTATGCATCATTGATACGTTATTAGAATCTAGGATAAGGTTTTATTTAAACTTTATCTATTATTCCATAAATCGATACCCTTGATCCTCTCAAATATTCATCCAATTTCCATAAAAATAATATTTAATATCACATTCACTAAAACACTTAGGATGATTTTTTAGATAAAAAATAAGTGATTTATGATTATTAAGACTAGTCATTCTTATATATTACTATTTTGTATCAAATGTATGAGTGAAAAAAATTATCAAAGAAATTTTTCTAATTTAAAATGTTTAGTTTTATTATTAGATTTTAAATTAATATGGTTGGAATTTTATTATATTCTTACTTTTATGAGACATCTTCTCATAAGTCTTTTTTGAATACTACTGATCTCTTTAAAAATTATTATTATCATGGTGTATTTGTTCTTCAATTGTATTTTTAGGAATGTGATGCATCAAAATTAATCAAATATTTTTGACAATAAATAAATAAACATATTTTTTATTTTTGATATATGTATATTTATTTGATCATCATTTTATGAAATAATTTTTAATTTAAAGATCTTTTTTGTGAGAAAAAAAATATGCTTTTGAGATGAATACTTACATTAGAATTATCCTTTTAAATTATATAATATTTTGGATGATATATGTTATAGATCCACATCATCAAGAGTATTATATTTATGTAAAGTATATATCAGATGTTGTTGGTGATTTCTTTATGGAATACTTTTCAGAATTATAGAAATCATTTCCCCTACATCTTTCTTTTTGGGAGTTAGTATTAGAGGATATGTGATTAAAAACAAAAATAACTAAAAGCAATAACACATGAATAAAAAATTAATTCACATTTATATATCTTGGATAAAACAAATGAGGTTTAATCACATATAATAACACATATTAATGCAATTAAAACATTATATCTGATGAATAACTTTATTTATTTAACAAATTTGTATAACTATTTTTATAGTTTTTAGAGAATTGTACATCTATTTTAGTTGTGTCTACAATATTGATATGGTTAGTGGGAATACCTTGATTCAATTTTATCACATGAATTTTAATAAACATAAAAAGTATATTCCTGTATAAGAGATAAACAATTAGAATATTAAA
Organism: Viscum album; assembly: GCA_963277665.1. NCBI lineage: Eukaryota > Viridiplantae > Streptophyta > Magnoliopsida > Santalales > Viscaceae > Viscum > Viscum album. The sequence goes on from OY728164.1 coordinate 1,074,872,067, forward strand.
AAATCATTTTAATATAATCAAATATAATGTTTTTTAAATGGAATTTTAATACATTCCTTATATATTATATGGGAGATAATCCAATAAGGTCATACTATGAGAAAATAATTCTATATTCACTCTGGGAGTCACAAGAAAGTCTCCCACTCTATATATCTAAGTTATAAAAAAACTATATTATCAATAAAATTAATTAAATCCTACCATAATAGATGAAAACATTGATGAATTTTTGTCGCAATTGATTTTAGAAACCTAGAAACAAAAGTAGAATCCAATTGTATTAATTTTTTTCAATGGTTTTTACTATAAAAACCCAAATATTATACTAAAACTATTTATATAGACATAAAATACCATAAGAGTCCTATTATTTTTTAATATGATTCTAAGGAAAGCTCCATTATAATATTTGAAGACACCTCCCTCATGCACTGATATTGGATCACCTTTGGCAGCTCTATCAAAGTTGAGATTAACCCATAATATAAAATGAATAGACTAGAATTAATAAAAACATATATTTTATATCTTAATGTTATAAATAATTACCAATATCCTTAATGAAAAAAGGTTAGTGATTCTGTTATTTTAAAATCCCCTTAATATTTATTATCAAACCACATATATTCATTGATAAATGATAATGATGCCTGAATGTGATTATATTATTTTTTATATATGTTGGTATATATATTCTTAAAGATTATATTTAACAAATTAAAAATTGTAACATCAATCATATTCTTAGGTTATGATGAAATTAATGAATACTTGAAATGAAATATAATTTTAATATATAATCATTGTTTTATATTAATTTTTATTGAATAAATGAATATACTTATTTTTCAAAAAATGGTCAATTTTTTTCTAAATATATCATTACCAAACTAAATTATATACATATTATGTAGAATTGAAGTAAAAATTGTTTCAATAATATTTTTTAGGTAGTATTTTTGAAATATAATTCAAATAACGAAGGACATTGTAAGAACAACCCATGATTTATTAAATGGACTGTATATATTATAATCCCAATGACACTCATTTTAAATATTATTATATTATATAATTATAATGATTCTATATGGTATGGTTCCAAAATTATCATAATCTAATTTGGAAAAACATATATTGCCGAATGATTCTTTAGATAATTTTAGAAAGATAAATATAATAGTTTATATGTTCCTAATTTATATAAAAATTAAGATCTTCTATAAATTAACCATCCTAAAAATAATTTACTATGTATACTCTAGTAGAGATTCAATTCCAAATACTCAAATAATATTTTTTGGAACCAGAAACATTGATTGTTTTTCATAATGTTAATATAATATTTCTTATAACTATTCAGATTGAAGAATCATGATATCTCATATTTCAACTTATCATCCTTCTAAAAAACCATCATTCGAGAGATTTAATAAAATTAATATTTCCATTTAGAAAAAACCAAATGTTTTATTTATGCATATTCTCATGGAAATGGTTTACGTTGTTTATTACCAAGAAACATAATATAATAGTATTATATTAAGAAATATATTAAATTGATTACATTTTAATAACTAGAACACTTCAATCTAAAGATAAATATGATATGATAGTTACATTTATTTATTAGAGACAAAGTAAATTTTATGACATATGATTAAAAAATATTGTAAATGTGTAATGAATTGACAAGACATATCTATTGATACATGCTTACTAATTTTAATTCCCATGAAGAGACTTGATTAAAAATACTATCAATTATATTAGAAAAATGTGTGGTCATATGACTTCTCCAAAATATGGTAACTCTTATATAGTTGAATTCATGTGAACCATGATAAATCCATCTTATAACTTTTATAGCTCATTTCATATAATGGTGTATATCCCAAACAAAGAAAACTAATGAATTCTTTAAATAAATCTTTTAAATAGAAATAATTTTAATGTTTTCAAACATCAATTTATTAGTGGGGATAATAATAGAAAATAATAAAATGAAAAGTATTAAACCATCTATATAAATGATATGATAAGGGGAAACAATTTTTATTCCATCTTTTACAATACAGTTATATTAAAATTTAACCATTATCAAGGGAAATTCACAATGATAATCCTTCACTATATTAAATTATATAACAGATAAGGGGATACTAGGCCACCAATCATCAATTTATGGTAAAATATTATAAAATAGTTCCATTCACCCACAAAAACTCTAACACATGAAACAATATTTTTGATCCAATTTATGAATTTATGTCTTATAACACCATCTAAGTCCTCATGTTCTATTGAGACTTTTTATAAAGACATAGACATCCCATTCTCTATTTATAATGATCAAAATGAAGTAATATCATAAAATATAGTTTAATAATCTATTAATAGTTCATGTATTGTGTTAATATTTCTATTTAATTTCAAATTCTATAAATATTGATGTATAATTTTAATTATTTTATTAGTAAAATAAACTTTTATTAAAAATTTAAAAATTAAATAATATAATATATTAAATTTGTTACGTATTTATAATACTTTTATTTCCATTTATGAAAAAGGTTTTATATCATTTATATTTAGTTTTATATTTTATCGGAATGTTGACATGTTTTACGATAAAAACATAATGTGATTATATGTAATTATTATTGTTAAAATTTAATTTATAATAAATATTATATTTATTTATAATTAATATTTATGTTTTTAAAAAAAATATTATCAAATATAATTTATATTAAATTATGAATATTATGTTGTAAATTATTATTTATTTTATTTGTAGAGATAATTATAGGTAATGTATGAGTAACCCCATTCTTTTTTATAGGACTCTCATAAATTTTTATTATTGTATTTTCCACATTCTATTGTGAAATAGAAGATGTTCCCAGTTGGCATATGTGGTAGTATATGTTTGATTATTTTATATCTTTCTCATGGAATGTGCCAACCTAAAAAAATGTATTTTGATGATATCGTTAAACTAATAGGTGTAAATGGAAAAAACGAAGTTATATGGAATTAACTGGTTAATTAAAAATCAACATTTTATTTTCTAATTGGATATGTGTGAAAAATATGACATAGGATAATATATGAAAATTTATAATGAGAAAATAATTAATGCAATTTTATTTATCATGATAGTCATTTGTTAAATCATTTAATAAAAATTTTATCTCAAACAAACATACAACGATTGATAAACTTAATAAAAATGAGATCATGTATCACATTTTTTATATTTTTTCAAACATAGGGAAAGATTTTAAATCAATATTTACATCAAATTACAATTTTGGGGGAAATTTTAATATCACTGTAACAAATATGGGGTTCTTATGATGTGGCATGGAAGAATATGACTAAAATTATGGAGTTTTTTTAATTAGGTTAATATTATCTCTATAAATCTAATATTTTTAATTTATAATGAAATAATTACTAATGAGTAGTATTTTCTATATAATAAGAAATTATGATATGTTTAAAGTGGATGTAGATAAAGAATATATACCCATATAATTTTTCATAAGAAGGGTATGCATTATTATAAGAGAATATGATGGTTGATATGTTTTATTGGTTATGTGACAAATCAACTACCTCTTTTGAGGTTAATACATGTTCCCCATCAATACACATTAAAAAATGGAATAAGTAAAAAAATTTCAAAATGAGAAAATATTTTCCCAAAGTGTTGGAGGATGTAGTAGAAAAGATGGTAAGAAAATGTAAATTTATTTTTCCTAATCCTTTTTAAATTTTACTACAAGAATATATGTTTTAAAATTTATTTATAGGATTTACTTTATGAGTAAAACACATATAGGACCTTTGTTATAGTTGTTATGAAGTGAGTATCTATGAAAATTAAGGGAAATGATGAAAACTTAGGCCACATAAGAGGATAGAAGATGGTGTACCTTTTATGAATGTTTTTGGAAATACTTGTTCTTATTTTTTTGAAGATGCATAAACATTATAAAACTCAGGTGTCATATTTTTGTCGGTTAATGGAAGATAAGTTTAGATCAATGGTGTTGTTTATGGTTTTTTAAATAAAAATATAATAATACCCTCTATATATAACTTATTCAAATCCTCTATAGCCAAGCATATTCTATGTGTCATACATTGAGGTTCCCCAATAACGTTTTATAGTATATGAGATAATATAATTTATTGAAGATACCATATATGATATGTTTTTGGAGTAAGATTAGAAAATGGGGAATATATAGCATAATATAGATTCAGAACTAGATTGTTCTTTACTACAATTTAGGTGGATAAAATTGGACAATTTAATATATGTTTCATACATTATCTCTGTAGACTTGTACAAAAGAAAACTACATAGGTCTATCAAGAATGTTTTTGTTTTTATATCTTAAACTAATTTGAATATTTTATTATATATATAAAAATATATCTTTTTATTATAATTTTTTAGTTATAATGTTTCGATGATGTGCATTGAACGATATTAGGATTTATGAATATTAGATAAATGTTTTCATATATATAAAGGAATATATAGATTTTCTACATATGATTTTATTTTAGAGGATTTGATTCAACGTATACTTAATTATAAAATTTATGGATCAAATTATGTACTAGATATAAATAATAAAGAAACCATAGAGCTTATTGATGATATTAATGATAGGCATTGATTTGATGATAATCTTACAAATGTATGTAAATTATGATATTTCATTCTCATTCATCAATGGAAAAAAATTACAATGTAAGGATATGATTTCTTGAATAATTATATTCATAAAAATTATATCTAATATAATATATCATTTATGTATTCATTCATGGGACAAAAAAATATTTCAATACAATTTTTTAATGTGACTTATAAAGGAAGAGTTCAATATATCTCAAAAATAATTTAGAATGATGAGATAATATTTTGGTTGATTCTATATATTGAGAGGTAAAAAATAATTCATTAAATTATGAATTATAATATTATCCATTTTAGTCATTTTTATATTTTTTGGAGATTATATTTTGGGGTTTTTACTCCTACCAAGATAACCTATAATTGGTTATGATCTGTACATAATGTGTTACATGAAATTTTTTAAACTGTATTTGAAAAGTATGATAAATTAGTTTAAAAAACTATTATTAAAAAATATTTTAATTGTTAACTATTTTCATAACTATATAACAAATTGTAAAAAACTATCCATTGTTTTAAAAAATCTATTGAAAAAAAAAATTAAAAGCAGTTGTAACTTTTAAAATATATGTCATGATGTTATGTAATTAATTAAAAGGAAATTTTAATTTACATGATGTTTTCATTTTCTAGTGTCATAATCCACATACTATCATTGAATGTGGATATTTTGAATTGTGATTTATGTATTCAATAATAATAAAAAGAACAACTTAATTGTTTGAAAATGTATGTTTTTTAAGAACATTTTATTTTCCCGAGTAAATTATAATATTTTTATTATTAAAAAATTTCTTTAATCTATGTAATTATTTTATAACTAACTCATATCTATCAAAAGATCTAAAAAATACACTATTAATATGACCTAATTATTTTGTATGATTAGTTAATATATAATTAATTTTTATTGGTTTTTTGTATATTTTGTTTTATAAATTTTAAAAGGTATTTTTATTATATTCCAACATTAATATACTTTAAATTTGTTATAATAAAACTATGTATATATTGAAATGATGATATAAATTTAATTTATTATATATTTTTCTTCTTTTTTTACATCAGTTTCACTTAAATAAAATGTTCATCTATTTTATAAAAAAAAAATATTTTTAGACTGTATAATTTCACATATGTTACTTTAATAATATCAATGAAATAAGTATTTAAATTTTATTTTATATAGGTTTTTAATAAATGAGAAATTAAAAATTATCATCTTTACTGGTTTACCATAAACTAACGATGATGTTGTTTTTTCATTTCATATTTAAAGACCTATATGAAAATGCATGATTGTTTTTCAATTTAACAGTGTATTAAATATTTTTTTTATATTAAATTGATGTCAAATATCATATATGTTGATGGTTTTATAAAATAATCTACATCATAACAAAATATTATTCTGAAAATGTCTACATGGGGTATATTTGACATCATTTTAACGTCTAAAAAATGATAAAAATATTTCCCCATGTGAGTTAAAAAACTAAAATAAAAAATAGATATTCGACCTTTCTCATAATGGAATAATTTTTTTACCGATTTGAAAAAACTGAATTCAAATATTATATTATTTATTAGTTAAAAAACTATTTTATAATTTTTTATCTTTTTTAATACCCTATTCATTTTTTGTTTATGTATTTATGAGGGAATTTGATCTCCTTTCTCTGGTGCATTTTTATTTTTGAGAATTGGAGTTCATATTCAATTTTTGAGTGTTGAGGAATCATAAAGTTATTTTTAGGATATTAATTTATGTATTTTATGTGTTTTAGGTGTTCTAGAAAATATTTGGGTCTATGAGTGGAATTTGGAAATTTCAAAAATTATTTTTTACTAGTTGCACGATTTTTGAATAGTTTTAGGAAACTGTGTGAAAAATCTATGTGAGTTTGTTTTACATAGTGGTGTGGCGCACTATTTTTGAATAATTTTAGGGATACCATGTGAAAATAATAATTTCATGATATACATGATATTTATAGTTTTTTCTGAATATGAAAAATATTTATGAGGTTGTATGACTTGAGAATGATCCAACAATTCAGTTTGATAATTTTTTATTACCAGAAAATAGTTATGTGGATTGTTAGATGTCATTAAAAATTATTAATTAACCTTTTTACCCCATTGAACATATAAAATTAACAGATCCTCTTTCTATGTCATTACTCACATGGACTATGGGTCCATCCTCCCACATTCTCTCTTTAATACCCATGGCTATAAGAGGGTTTTGATTGTTTTTTATGGATTTTTTTGGGAATGTTTCCCTTTAAATTTTGTTGGTTCTTATCCTCCTCCATTATAATCATTAATTTTTTATGATTTAAGAGAGGTTTTAATTGATTATTACACCACATCATCATTGAACTATCCCTAAATGATGTGGATTTTGATCTATATGGCCCGATGATGTCTTGTGTTGATGAACGTACATTATTTCATTCCATTCTAGTGATGGTTTTTCTCCCAATAGATTATTATAATATTTTAAATATAAATATATGATTTTGAACATTGAATTTGTTGAATTTTTTTGTTATTTTATGTCTCCTAGGATTAGTTGTGTATTGGGAATTTCTAATAACCATTTCTAAATGTTTTAGTAAGAAGATGTCACTATATTAGATATTATAAAATTATTAAAATTAAAATTAAATTAAATTATTATTTAAAATTTTATATAATATTTCAATATGGAAATTTGGGTTGAAGTATATTATTGGGAAATGATATGATCATGGACATGGATTTGAAATTAGTAGGAGATAGTGGTAATCATTTATTAAATTATTTAACGTGAGTGAGGTATGTGCTCCTTTAAATATCATTAAATGTTAAAAGATTTTTTTACATATTTTGGATTGGTAGCCTCTCCATTTTTTTAAATTAACCTTTAAATATTAAATAAATTATTTCATAAAAAATTCATATGGATATATGATGTTCTAAGAGCCACAATATACCGCTGATAACTAACATGATGTATCTACTAACAATTTTCTATGGAATGATTATAAATACAACTCTTAAAATATATGGATGAAAGATGGGTAAAATTAGATGATAATAAATTTTGATGAATGCTGGAACTGTTTCCCTTAATAATCCAATGAGGGGAGTATAATTTTTCTATATATGGTTAACAACTACTGTTACTCCAAAATCCAGGGATTTTTCAATTGTTATTTGAGATTCCTTAGAGCGATGGGATACAAAAAATAAATGTATTGGATGATTTTTTCTTCCCTATTGGTACTATAGTTCTTGAGTGGGTGTTCCCTGGGTAGACTATGTATAGGTATGGTATGAACCCCACAAAATGGTGATTTTATATGTGTGTTCGGAATCATTTCATCTCAATTGTTTAGTTCTCGTATATTATTTCCTATGAGGCCACTTAGTCCATGATAGTATTTCTGTGATGATGACGGATGAAATTTCCATTGATTAGTATGATTTTATATTTAACTATTATAATTACTTGTATGAACCCATATAGTGTTTCTCGACTATGATTATAATTAGGGGATCACATAGTTGTCCCCTATGTCAAGTTGATCATAGAGAGGGTTGGTGATGAGAGTGGGTGTATTCCAATTTAGGGGTCACCACTGAAGCCAAATATTTACAATGTATCCTCATTTTGGCAATAGTAACAATTATATGTGGTTTTCTTTGTGGGACAACCTTTCTTATTAGTGGTGAAATTAGAATAATGTTGGCATGTTTTATTTCTATATTATCTATTAGAGGTGGGAAGCACTACCATTGAAATATTTTCAATGATATCCTTAATATATGACTATGTATTTTGTGTTATAAATATATACTATATATATTGTTGGGGAAAACATAAGGGATTTATTTTTAGTATGATACCAATTGATGACTATGATACTAGATAAGATATATCTTTACACGATGAAACCATTGGACCCCAATGATATTACCTGGGATTTACAATTTGAGTCTTCTACTATATATATATCTAGAATACGAATTAGTATTTTTATTTTGATCCTTCCACTAATGTATGCATGTGAATCATACAAGGATTGGGATTTCAAGAATGATACCAAATGGATGCCTAGGAAAATCTATAGACAATGGAATTTTATCCCACTACTATATTGATGTTTATGATATATTATAAGATCTAGTAATTTCAATCAATACTATAGTGATATTTTTGGGTGTTGTTTACTCGAACAATTGGGTGAGACTTCAGGTTAATATAGTCTTTTTTTCAACAACTAATGATAGTATTCTTGATCATGGTATTCATTTTAAAATGTTGGAATCATAAATGATTACTTATTTATGATTTCAATGTTAATTTATTAACATATTTTGAGAGTATAATACTCATATACTTGCCTTTCACTTGTTATAATAAGGACCACATTGGGGGTTACCTACGGAGTCTTACTCACTCTCTTATTAGGTGTCCAAGAAACATTGGTGACCTAGCAAACATTTTTAATCACATATCTAGTCAAGGGAATAGCCTGGCATTTCATGATCATATTACAAATCAAGCATGAAAATTAGATCTTCTTTTGAAATGTATAAATTAACTTTCTATCAAATTTACCCGACTTGTAATCATAGTTTGGTGTTATACTACATGGGCTTTGTGTTTCCCTTTTTATTTTTTATGAGGATGTTTTATTAACCCTTATTAAGAAGTTTTTTTGCAAAAAGAAATTTCCAAAAGTAAAATCACTACGGCAAAAAAGGCATTTAGCGGCGGTTTAGAAAAACCGCCGCTAAATCGTGCGTCGGGAAACTATTTCGCGGTGGTTTTTTAGCGGCGGGTTTTTTTGAATTTTTTTTTTGTTATTTTTTTTTAATTTTTTTTAATTTTTTTTAATTATATATATTTATTTATATTTTTTTTCGTATTTATTTATATATTTATTTCGTATTTTATTTATTTATTTTATTTTTCGTATTTATTTATTTATTTATTTATTTATTTTTCGTATTTATTTTATTATTTATTTTTCGTATTTATTTATTTATTTATTTTTCGTATTTATTTATTTATTTATTTATTTATTTTCTTATTTATTTTATTTATTTATTTTATTTTATTTATTTATTTATTTTATTTATTTTATTTATTTTATTTCTTTATTTATTTCATTCCGTATTTATTATTATTTTTATTTCGTATTTATTTTATTTATTAATTTTTTAATTTCGTATTTATTTTAATTATTTATTTATTTTATTTCGTATTTATTTTATTTATTTATTTATTTCATATTATTTTATTTAATTTATTTATCCATGCATGCACATCCCATGCACATGCATACCCATGCAATATAAATAAATTCCGCGTTTGGTGAGATTTGAACCCCTAACCTCTTGCATATTTTCCAAAGACTTTACCACTGCAGCAAGCTCGCGATGTGTTTAATAAACAGAATTTAATATCCTTATATATATTAATTGAAAAAACAAATAATACATAAATAATAAATATAAACTCAATAATAAATAATAAATAAAAAATAAAAAATAAAAAATAATCAATAAGGAATAATAAATATAAATAATAAATAATAAATAAATATAAATAATAAATAATAAATAAATATAAATAATAAATAATAAATAATAAATAATAACTAATAAATAATAACTAATAAATAAATATAAATAATAAATAATAAATAATAAATAATAAATAATAAATAAATATAAATAATAAATAATAAATAGAAAATAACAAATAAATATAAATAATAAATAATAAATAATAAATAATAAATAAATATAAATAATAAATAATAAATAAATATAAATAATAAATAATAAATAATAAATAAATATAAATAATAAATAATACATATAAATAATAAATAACTATAAATAATAAATAAATATAAATAATAAATAATAAATAAATATAAATAATAAATAATAAATAAATATAAATAATAAATAATAAATAAAAAATAAATCTAAATAATAAATAATAAATAATAAATAATAACTAATAAATTATAAATAAATATAAATAATAAATAATAAATATAAATAATAAATAATAAATAAATATAAATAATAAATAATAATTAATAATTAATAAATAAATATAAATAATAAATAATAAATAAATATAAATAAATATAAATAATAAATAAATATAAATAATAAATAAATATAAATAAAAAAAAATAAAAATAAATAAATAATAAATAAAAATAAATAAAAATAAATAAAAAATAAAAAATAAAAAATAAAAAATAAATATAAATAATAAATAATAAATATAAATAATAAATAAATATAAATAATAAATAATAAATTAATATAAATAAGAAATAAGAAATAATAAATAAATATAAATAATAAATAAATAATAAATAATAAATAATAAATAATAAATAAATACAAATAATAAATAATAAATAAATATAAATAATAAATAAATATAAATAAATATAAATAATAAATAAATATAAATAATAAATAAATATAAATAATAAATAAATATAAATAATAAATAAATATAAATAATAAATAAATATAAATAATAAATAAATATAAATAATAAATAATAAATAATAAATAATAAATAAATATAAATAATAAATAAAAATAAATAATAAATAAATATAAATAATAAATAATAAATAATAAATAAATATAAATATAAATAATAAATAAATATAAATAATAAATAATAATTAATAAATAATAAATAAATATAAATATAAATAATAAATAATAAATAATAAATAATAACTAATAAATAAATATAAATATTAAATAATAAATAATAAATAATAAATAGTAAATAATTAATAAATATAAATAATAAATAATAAATAGAAAATAATAAATAATAAATAAATATAAATAAGAAATAATAAATAATAAATAATAAATATAAATAATAAATAAATATAAATAATATATAATAAATAAATATAAATAATAAATAATAAATAATAAATAAATATAAATAATAAATAATAAATAAATATAAATAATAAATAAATATAAATAATAAATAATAAATAAATATAAATAAATATAAATAATAAATAAATATAAATAATAAATAATAAATAATAAATAAATATAAATAATAAATAATAAATAAATATAAATAATAAATAAATAATAAATAAATAAATATAAATAACAAATAATAAATAAATAATAAATAAATATAAATAATAAATAATAACTAATAAATAATAACTAATAAATAATAAATAATAAATAATAAATAATAAATAATAAATAATAAATAATAAATAACCAGTTACAAATAATAGATAATAAATAAATTAATGTATATTATAAATAATAAATAATAAATAATAAAGGAAACACATGAAAAAGTATGAAAAGACGTGATAAGGGATGAAAAATCATGAAAACGCATGGCATGAAAAAGGATGGAGAAGCATATGAATAATGAGGCATTAGAAAAAATGAGAACGCATGAAAACTCGTGACAACTCTAGAAAGCTCCTTAATAATTTAACATAATCATCATAATAACCCATAAAAAACCATTGATAAAGATAAAAAGTCATGGAAACCCAAATAAACAGTAATAAATGGAGCTACCGTTAAAACCCGACAAAACGGTAATAAAGAGACAAAAACATTGGACTCACATCAACAGAGATAACTTCTGATCCGAGAGTCCGTTTTAGATCCGCGACCTGTCAAATCAAAGATCCTGAAATGCTCTTCAACCTGAAAGGTGAAAGAGTCTGAATGGACAGATGGATCAAAAGTTATGACCATTTAAAAAAAGCTGACGGAGAACGGGTGCTAGAAACGTGACATTGAAAAACATAACAAACCCAATACCCACTAAAAAGGCCATAACATATGATCTAGGAGTGCATGTGGTCGCCGCGACCAGTCAAACTAAATCTCATGGAACGAGCTATGATTTGGCAGGTGGATGAGGCCAAACTGACACACGGATCGAAAGTTACGTCTGTTTGAAGACAAGTTCGACGGGACACCGGTGACGGAAACAGGGTTTTGGAGGCCTTCGGAGGGGTTTTTGGGGTCGAAAAACACGACAGAATCTTGTTCTATAAAATTGGTGCGTAGCTCTTTTCGCTGGCTTCAATTTGATATGTGGTAGAGCCCAAACGGACACCCGGAGCGAAAGTTATGGTCGTTTGAAGTTGGAAGAATTTTTTCATCTTTTTTATAACTCTAATATCTTCCACACCTTAGACCGTCTCATGGTTTTGATTATATGTGCCTCTATATCTCTTCATGAGATTCGATTTGACTGGTCGTGGCACTTCAACGGACGCCCAGATCAAAAGTTACGGTCGTTTTAGTGATTTCGGGGTTTCTCACGTTTTTTTATTTTTTTCATTTCATTTAGCGGCGGTTTTACCGAAACCGCCTCTATTTCGTGGCGGTTTTTTTAAAAACCCCCACTAATCCTCGAATAAAATTAAAAAAAAAATAAAAAAAATTTTAAAAAAAAAAAATTCCATTTAGCGGCGGTTCTTAAAACCGCCGCGAAATGGCGGCCCGAAAACGCATTTCGCGGTGGTTTTAAAAACCGCCGCGAAAAAACCACCGCTAAACGGAGATTTTCTTGTAGTAAATTAATCATAATTTCAAATTATGAGTAATTAATTAATTTATGAAAGTAATTATTTTTAAATAAATATGAAAATATAATTTTACAATATTATTAATTTTATTACATATGATTCTATTTTTACTTTAATTTATAAGTTGTTTTAATATCCCTTATGTTTTTTCTTATTTATTTAAAATTTTATTTTTTATTCCACTATTTTAATGGGAATATATATAATTATTATGGTAAAAAAATAATTTTCCATCATCATAGATTTCACTTATTACTATTATATATGTTTTTCTCAAAGTTATAATCAAAAATACTGTTTAAATTTTGTAAAAAATTTTATGTAGTAAATTTTTAGAAATTTTATTTTTTGGGACATTTATTAAGAAATGCATGAGTCGCCTCATTCTTTAGGATAAGACCCATCTCATTTTTAATCACCACAACCTACTCCTTCTATTAATAAGTAAAAAATTTGATTATTTAGTAAACATGGAAGTACTTGTTTACAAATTTTATTACTTTTTCACAGAAGGGACATATGCACCACTATTTTATCTAATGACAATGGTTATCTAATTGGTTCAAATGGAAAAGGATTATTATTGATTATATAAATGGTAAATTAAAGATTAATATTTTTATGGATGTGTAAATAATATTACTCATAATATTACATGAGACAAATTTATGAAAAAATCATTCATGAAATTTTATTTATCATGAGACTTATTAGATAATTTATTTTAATAAAATTTATCTCAAACATACATATATTATTTTATATCTCCCATAAGAAATTTATCATGCATAAAAGTTTGTCCTATCATTCAACATATATATAGAGATTAAAGAAAATATTAAATTATAATTATAATTTTTGGTGAAAATTGAATATCCAGGTAACAAACACCATTTTTAGATGAAGATACATGAAACAATATTTCAAAATGTAGAGAGTTTTTTTCATTATAGAATAGGGTATCGTTATCCATGTAAATATAAATTAATTATAAAAAAATAATGAAATAATATTTATTATTTTATATGTAATAGTAATTAATGATATCTCACAAAGAGCTCTAGATTAATAATGTGTATCGTCATAGTTATTCTCATGCTGGGTATGCGTTATTACAATAATATATGATTGTTTAAAAGTTTGAGTAGTAGGGTGATCAATCAACTAGAGCCTTACACAATAGTCAATGTTCTCCCTAAAACCACCATAAAAATGGAATGGGTAAAAAATTATAAAAATTGTAAAATATATTCGGAATAGTCAAATGATATAGTTGATAAGATTGTAAGAAATTTGATATTTATTTTCTTAATTATTTTTAATTTTTACTATAATAATAATATTTTAAAAAATTATTTATTGTAATCCCTTCAAGAGTAAACCATATATGGGGCCTTCATTGTAGATTTTAGGACAAGAATAATTTTGACAATTATTGATATGGATGAAAATCATAGTCACATAAGTGGAAACTAAGTGTGTGTAATTATTAAAAAATTTATTCAAAATAAATTTAATTTATTATGGGAGGAGGTAGAAAAGTGTGAAATTGAATGTTTGAAAACTCAGGTTTGGGATAGAATTCAATAACTATATGATAATATTTAATTAATAGTGAAGACTATGTTTTTCAAAATGAAGATAGATTCTCAACCTATATATATTACCATTTATACTCTTATAACATTAAACCGTTTACTATGAGTTATAAATTAGGTATAATTATATAATATTATAGTATATGTGACAATAAATTATATTGAGGATTCTATACATCATCATTAGTTGGAGATTGAATGGAAAAGTATGAAAACAATAGATATTATAGATGAATCTACAAGAGTGTTTTTCCATAATATTGAGGTCATAACGATTGATATTGTGCAAGACATTTTAAACATTGTATATCTTGTCTTTTATGTAATATTAATAATTCTGTATATATAGAATATTTTATTGTAATTATTTTAAATTGATTTAAATATTTTCAAACATATATATATATATATATATATATATCTTTTTTCAAATATTTGAAATATAAAGAGTAAATGTTCTATAATTAATAACTAGAATATATAGGAACTTTGGTTACCAGTTTAATTTTATCTATGGAAAAATATTAATAATGGATTTTTTATTTTATTTTAGAGTATTTATATCAACTTATAATGATGTTTAACATTTTTGAATGTGATTCTCTACTAGATATAATGATGAATGAAAACCAAGATCCTATTTTTTCTAATAATTTTGGCATTGAAGTGATGATAACATTCTCAACAGTAGTCTATTATCATATTTCATTAACAATATTCAATTGTATATAATTTAAAATTTAAGAATATTATTTCTCTTATATGTATATCCAATTTCTTTTCATCTAAAATGATAGAGCACCCATGTATAAATTCATGTATCTAAAACTTAGTTTACTGAAATATTTTACTCTAAATCGTAAAGGATGAATTAAATAAATGTCATATATAATTTATAAAAATGAAATAAAATTTGTATGATTCATCAAATTTAGGGTTATTTAAATATAATTATTGAAATTTTTATTTATAATAATATGTGGATTAATTTTCTTATTTTTAGTAGACATTATATTTTTAGTGGTTTTTATCCTCCCTTGAAACCCATAAAATTGGTCATTACTCTAAAAAAATTAGTGAAGTAAATTATTTTTAAAAATACTGGTGAAGTAAGATAAATTAGTTTCTTAATTATAAATTTTTGTAATAAATAATGGTAAAAAAATTATCATAGAATTGTAACATGTTATATAATAACTATCATTTTTTGATCCAGAATTATGGGAATACAAACAAATTTTGTTCATTACCTTTTATGTTTTAAAATATATATAACTATATATTGTAATTGATTAAAATTGAATTTAATTTATAGCTTGGTTCCAAATTTTTGTCTTATAATCTTGGCAACATCATTAAAAATGATATTTTTTCTTATTTTGGTATGAAAAAATTATTTCTAGAAAAACATCATTTTTTTAAAATATATTTGGTAAAAAAATTTAATTTTATATAGCACATCATAATTTTATTATTAAAATATAGTTTCACTGTAATGCTTACCTATTTTATTTCACCAACTCATATTCTTATAATGATCTAAATAATCTATAATGAATATGAGATAATTATTTAAAAATTTAGTAATGATGTATTTAACTTTTATATGTATGATGTATATTTGTTTTTTAATATTAATATGGTTTTTTATTATATTCTAACATTGACATATTGTAAATTTTTTATAATAAAAACTTTTATAAATTTTTAAAAAATATTTATCGATCTTTTTTCTATTTATATAAAATTTTTATAAATGTTTCTATAAACTAAATTTTGGTTCTATATTTTACAAAAATAATTTTAAAAATAAAATTTTACAAATTTTGTTTCATTAAAAACGAATATGAAATATGTTTTTATATCTTATTTATCATATTTTTCTTAAACAACATGGCATAAAAATCATCCTTGATACCTATTTCCTAAATATTAACATTGATGTTAATTTTACTCATTTTATATTATAAAACTAATATGATATTTCTTTAGTGGTTTTTAATTTAACATAGTATTCAACATTAGTTATACATAATATCAATGTAAAATATCATATATGATGACGGTTTTATGAAATAATATATTTATTAAAAAAATCAACAAAAATTATACAAAGATTATATTTTACATAATTTAAACTTGTTAATAGTGTTAGAAATATGTTATAAAGTTATTTATATATATTGAAAAAAATATATTTACAACCTTCCTCGTAATGAAATATATTTTCTTCATTGTCAAAAACACTATCATGGATATAAATTTTATTAACAATTTAAAAGATATATTGAATTGTTTTTTTATATTACACTATCAATTTCTTGGTAATGTGTTTCAATGGTAATTTGATTGTTTTACATGGTGTGGGATTCTTCTTTTACTGGATTTCATATGTAAATTAAGAGAGTCAGAGCATCATAAAGAGATGTTTTTGAATATATATACATATAGTTTTGCGATGTGTTTTATGTTCTTAGGTGAATAATTGGAGCTATCATTAGATAATGGAAAAATTAGAAAGGTTTGTTTTACTAGGATCACATTTAATTAATTATTAGTGAAATTTTTGTGAAGTAGTTTTACCTAGGGGTTTTGTGCACATTTTATCACCATTCTGGGAAAACCTTGTGAAAACTTTTACTATTTCTTAGTGTAGATCCTAATAATTATTTCTTGTTTCGAAAAAGCATGTGGAAAAATAGTTTGATGATTTAGGACGTGATATAGTGTCTGCCATCATGTGGACTAATAGTTTTTCTGACCTCACTGAAATCAAATAGACATCTAGATTTCATTAATAAGTGGAGAATTACTTTATATCCCTATGTTCTTCTAAATATAACCTATCCTATTTCTCATATATTATTTGTATTAACCTGAGAGTTGACCTCTCCCATTCTCTCATCGACCACCTTGGGTATATGAGGGGTTTGATGGGTTTATATGGTGGTTTGGTGTATGGTTTTCCATATAATTATTTTTATTCTCCACATCATATATTATAGTGTCAATATTTGGATGTTTCATCATATGTTTTCATTGATTATTCCACTAGAAGATAGTGTAATAATCATGTTACTATATGTTTTTTTCATTATGTGTCCAGATGAATTCTAGTATCTATGTCATAAAATTCCATTTTTATGATGTTATGTAACCATTTTTATTTTAATATGATTTTCATTTTAAATTGAAGATTTATGTTATTTTATTGGAGTAACGTATTCATGATTTTATTTATATTATGTTTAGGTACATGTTGGGAGTGCACAATACATGGTCTTTAGATGTTTCTGTGAATATATGTCACTTAATGAGATACTATGTGAATATTCCTATTTTAATTAAATTAAAAAATTAATTATATTTTTTTTATAATTATAGAATTGTGTGTTTGGGATTGAATTAGGTTATTATTATATAGTATGAACTTGTAAAACAATAATACAAGCTTGGTTTATAAGGATCATGATTTTTTAATGGAAAAACTCAAAAGATGTTTGTGGTCCTTTGAACATATCCATTTGGTAAATGCAAATTTGTATCTCATGTTTGCGATATTTTGTACTTCCATTGTGGGAAGTTGATCTACTAAAATTAAATAAATTGTTACATAAAATAAAATATCTATAGATAGATGATGTGTTTTGGTCTGCAATGTATCTGTGAGAACTAATCTTATGTTTCTTCCCCATATAGGATAGGATATGATTATAAATATGTTCCTTATGATATGTTGATTCGATCGATGTTGTAAGGATATGAGAATTAATGTAGATGAAAAATGGTATATGTTTCCTTAGGTACTCCAAGTGGGGAGTAGTTATGGACATTTTATGGAAACCCTATGGTGTTACCATAGATCTAATGGATAGTACATATAGTATCTATGATGACTTAGAGCCTTGGGCTTCTTAACTATGGGAGTGGGTTGAGAATTTAATTCAAAATAGTACATGAGTAAGCAGTTGGGTATTCCATAGGCAAACTATATATAATCAATGCTTGAGGATAGACATTGGATGTTTTATGATGATTTTTTTAGAGTTATTATATCAATCTAGTGAGATGATGATAAATTATCCCCTTTGATTGTAATGAGTCCATTAGATGATTTGAGTGATGAAGAGGGTTGAAATGGACGTTGAATGGAATGATATGGAATTATAAAATGAAAATGAGTAGATGGATTCAATGTAGTGTTTCTAGAGTACAATATGATTTCTTGGATCATAAAGAGTTTCTCTAATTTTATGTTGTCCCCTGAGAGGGTTAGTGTAGGGGGTGGGTGTTTCATCATTTTTTGTCACCATCTAAGTCAGTGATCAATAATGTTTCCCCATTTTGGAATAAATAAAATTAATATATTGTGTGATTTGGAGGCCACCCATTATAATATATAATGTATGAGGGTTGATATTATCCCATATTATTTCTACATGACATATTATGTGAGGGAAGAACTACCATTGAATTATTATGAATTACATGCATAATAGATGTCCATGTATTTTGTGTTATAAACATATACTCTATGGATTCCTGGAATACACTTATGGATATTACTTTTGAACATGATAACATTAGATTCCTAGGATAATACCTAGGCTTCTTTTATTATCTTGGAAACCCTAGATTCAAAGGATACTACATTGGTTTTAATATTACAATATGCTACTATATATATTCTTGGGATACTACCCAGTGTCTATATTTGAAGCCTTCTACTATATAGATTTATGTAATACTTCCAATTATTTTTATTTCAATCTTTCTACTATATGAAAGACTTAGAAACTCCTTAGAATCAATTTTTATGCCTATTACTATAAGGATACCTTTGATAATTCCAAGGCAATATTGATTTCACTCGATAAAATAATGATATTATGGAATGGGCTTAACCGTACCCTTGAATATAGAGTCAATGAAATTAAAAAAACTCCAACAATAACCAATATAATAATTTTTGGTCAAGGGTGTTATCTTAAAACATGATGATCAATAATTATTATTTATATATGGTTTCACTGTTAATTTGTTTACATATTCTACTAATTATACATATCAATGCACTTAATTCCACTGTAATATTGGAGACCCTATTGTTAGTTCCATTCGTTGTCATACTCATACCCTTGTTGGGTGCCCATGTCTCTAGGTTGACCAAGAAAACCATTTTTATCACAGATCTATGTGGGAAAAATTCCAAATTTTTCTTCGCTATATTTGAAATCATTTATTAAGATGAATAAGATGTGATTATAATGGATTTTAGTAGATCCAATAATATTTTCTTCATTTTTTTATTTAGGAAATGTTTTCGGGAAAACGGGTGACCAATTTTGATGTATATCTCTATGATTTCACATTATTATCTAATAGAAAATATATGTTTTATTAATTCCATGTACTATGATCATTTTAATTGATGATTCTTTTTTATTTAATCTATTTATTACTATGATATTATTGTACAATCTTCCCATAGTAATACATATTCCCCTCACTGCTATTCGAAAACATCTATTTCAATGAAAGACATTCATTATGCCATGTGATTCACCACCAGTAGATGCCCTGGTGGGTGTCCAAAGATAGTATGGTACAATAACTTAGTATTAGTGAATATTTTACTTTTTTAGTATTAGTTGACATTTTAGATATAGAATATGGATATTTGAGAGATTATGGTGGACTTTAAACCGTATTATCATGAACAACTTTATTTATATAAATTTATTATTACTGGGGATATTAGAATTATATTATTAGTTTTCAGAATTGCGTTTGGGATATTATTTCAAAATGATGTGTTTATTTAATATTGTTATTATGGTTATATTTGAAGTCCTTTTGGAAACATAATGATGTAAATGAATAATATTTTGGTTGTAGGACTCATTTTCTATTTATTTTTCTATTTGATTTTGATATCAAATATGAATGGAATTTCAATTATTTCAAGTGAAAAAAATTTAAATATCATTTTAATTTATGAAAATTGGATGGAATTATTGTTAGTTAGACGATGATGTATTTTATGCTGATTAAGGGTCATATTGATCTTGTAGATGGATTTTCCATGTTGATTTCTATATAGTCGCTATTTGTAATGGATTTATTGTGACCCTTACAATGATTGTATACTAATCAGATTCCATGATGGCTAACCCATTAATTTTTATTTATAATAATGCTTCAGAAAATATTAATGGGTTATATTATATAATTTTTCAATAATATGAAATATTGTGTTTACCAAAATAACATTTTAGTGGAACTTTACTTAATATAATTATATGATTATGGTTTCCTTGATATAGATCATCATAGTGTTGTGCCATTATATATATGGATGAGATCATGGGCCCCAGGGGTAGTCTTAGATACATATTCTCAATGGGTATCTGTTGCTAATTTGGATAATGAATCTGCGTGTAATTCAATATATGTATATATGGGAATTCTAGAGTTGGTGTCTTAGCATACAATTAGATAGATGATATTTGTTACAGGAGTATATATGAATCCTTATGAGTAGTGAAGTTAATGTGATATGAGTTACAAGACTATTGGGATATACTATCAAAATTGATGTATGATGTTATAAACTACTGAGATGAGTGTTACGGTTGAGTATCAAGGAATTTTATTATTATTGGTTGAGATGAGTTGTTTTTATAATGGTAACATTAGAGAGTTTATCCATGAATTTTTTGTTTCCATAGAAACAATAATCATGGGTAGGATCCCAGTGGTTGAGACTGATATATTGGATGTAATGTATGGTATATTGTATAAGAAAGAATTTTTCATGGGTATTATGGATGAGAAAGTATTGAAAGTGTTAAATAATTTGTGGATTAGAAATTTTGGATTCCTTTTTCTTTTATAATGACAATATAAAAAAAAATTCCAATCATTTATCGATTTTATGAATATGATTTTTTATATTCATTTTTTTTAATTTTGATTCCCTTTTAGTAGAATAGTTATAGAACCAAATACTGTTCTGTTTTTGTGATGATACCTGAGTGTTGGATTGCTCTATAATAACCCATGACACATGGGATTAATTTTGATATTTAAGTGTATGAATTAAAGGGATTCTTAATTGATTAGATTTACATGTATTGGGCAATAATAAGTTTTTTAGGAGTGAGATTATTATTTCTATGATATGAGACCAATGAGACAATGATTCAGGTAGTGCAGTCAGTTTTTACAATAGTGTGAACCATTAATAAAGATTTGATATTGAACATTTCATATTATATATTCTAAAAATATTTTAATTCAGTGAGGTTTCATGCTTTGGACTGGGGCAAAATATCTCGAAGAAATTATTGTAGGAGTTGTATTTGATGATTTTTAAGGAAGTGTATTGTTTTATCAGAGAAATAAAATTACAAATAGATTAAAGTGTGGTGGAATGGTAATTCCAAAAATTATCATAGAAAGAATTTTCTTTGTTTGGAATGAGAATATTTATTGTGGACTTCCTTATATGTGAAATTGGAGTATAAATTTTTTTGATTTGGTAATGGTATATAGAAAATGGTATGGTAGGGAGTGTTCCATAGAATATTAGTGGGTGCGACTATCCTTATGGATAAAATTTTGGCAAATGATGAGGTTATTGTTGTTTGTTTCCTGAGGTAGTTATTGGTTCCTCATGGGGGAAATATGTTACCCATTTGATGAACCCACTATTTTATTACTCTTGGTAATAGATGGAGAATGGTCTATGGAATAATGATCATCATGATGGGAGGGTGATCAGTGCAATGAGGAATTTTTTTAATGATTTTATTTGTATTTTTATACCTATTGACATGTTAATATAATATTAATTGTTCCATATAATATAAAATATTTTAGATTAAAATATGCTATAATATTGATATGATGAATTGAAATCATGATCAGGTGAATCTGGTATGATATGAGGGTGAGCGTGATGGGGGATGCATTAGTATGTATGAGTGTACTATGATAATATATTTATATGGTCATGTCACAAACTAAATTTGTTCAACAAAAAAATTCACACCAAAACTGTCCCATAACAAGGATCGAAGAGAATTACTAATCCCCATGGAATGGCACAAGTTCCCTGGTATCATAAACTGAAAATTGTGAACGATTTACCGAATTTTATAAACATAAAACAACCAACTAATCCAATAATACGAATCTAGATTTTTCCAACACAATCATCTTTTAAGAAATTTCAGAACATAAATAAACAATTTAAATCAATTTTAAAAGACTATTAAAAAGGTATGAAACCAAAAATGGACATCCAAGAACCACCTTAAGGCAATAGGGTATCACCCTCAACCCAACTACAAAAAAACTCACCCAGAAGGACCACTAGAAACCTGAACTAGTGGCACTAAAAGATATACCCAAACCTCCGAAAAAATTGTCCAAGTCTACAAACACCCAATGATATAGGTATGGTTTGAGACAAATCCTAATAGGATACCACCACAATGATATTATATGTGATAAACATTTTAAAACAAAATGCATTGTATGTTTTTGTAAATAAGTAAAATGCTTGTGATCATTTCTAAAAGATCCAACTTAAAAACTAAATAGTTTTGAAGTTGGATATTTTACATAAAATAATATTTTCATTGAAAAAACATGCGAATGAATTTTTCCAATGAATTATATTGTATTCCAATGTTAAGAACAAAATATCTACGGATCACATGCAATGGGATATAACCCCTAGGCAATAGCTCGTTATGGGTCCCGGGTACTGCGTATCTCTGTGTATATAACAATCACAAATATCTATTCTCCTGAACGAGCCACATGTAGAGAATATAACCATAACCCAGTGTTCCCCCATAATCATGATCATATTTTATTTAGTTTTTTAAGCATAAAACATGCTAGGTTAAACTGAGGTGAAACGCCATGGGATCACTAACATACTAGTACACACCCACCCACCTAGATTCTTAGGTTTTCTCCTTGTGCTCAAACATGTTAGACAAGAAATAAAATATAATTTTCACAATAAAATAACACTTCAACATCACACATTAACAAATCATCTCCCAGGCCTATCACAATAGTCACTTAATCCACTTTTTCATTAAAATTAATATTGAAAAAAATACTCACACATAAATAGCCCACAACCTTTTTTTAATTTGTTTAAAACATCGACAAATTTATTATAAAATTTTATAAAACCATTCCAAAATATTCAAACTCATATAAAAACCAACACACATATCACATAATGCACTTCTCAGATTCAAAATTAATTTTCATCGCCGAACTCACATTTAATAGCCCACAACCATGTTTCGCACCCACAACACAATTTAGTAAAATATTTCTGCAAATAATAAAACATTTTAAAAATTTATAACATATTAAATCACCACATTAACTTTCAAAACCATATATTAGGTGAACAAAATCACTGAACAATTACATATACACACTTTTCCTACATTTTTTAACCAAATAAAACACATAAAATTTTCACAGAACCACCCCAATGGGTATAACTATGTTTTTTTCCCAAAAAACCAATTTCAAAACCCAATTCCATGGCCAAAATCACATAAAGACCCTACCAAATAAGATTTGGTATAAGGGCCCAGCCTTAAACATTATATAATATTGAATTAAATGAATAATTAACATTGATGATCTTTTCAGGTTTAGAGTATTAGAGAATTAGTACAAAACTATTACATCTAAAAAGATTACAAGGTAGAAATATCTACATAGTTTACATTTTTTTCATAAAATAAAAAATCTTGAAAAAAAAGTCATGTCTAGTTCCTTGTTTTACACATCATGACTTTTCCTTGATCCCAGCCTTGACCTTATTCATCATTATGTCCTGTGAAAACATTTCAAAACTTGGGATGAGCATAAAAAGCTCAGTAAGGGTTATAAAACAAAGAATGAAAACATTTGTTCATAAATACATACAAAACATGAACTATTTTACTTACCTCGTGAAATCAGAAGATTTATAAAAGACACCTAGAAATCATTAATCATAATGTTAACTTGTGGCATCCGTGTAATACTTACATTGTAGTTATCAAACCTACATAGGGAGTTACATTTGAATAACCATCATAGTATATTCACTATGTCTCTTAGTAGAAACATTCACGTTTACCTCCATCACATTACCCAATTAATTGGAGAGATATCTCAGTCTCACCCACCCTACGTTTATCACGAAAGCACCTGTATACATAAATGGTTCCCAAGAACCATAACATGTTCATAACACATAACATAAGCATAAAGGAAAGATAAAATTTCCACATTGCAATAATAAAATATCATTTCAAGATATTGAAATAACAAATCCATTTTCAAAATAATTTTCAATAACAAAATCCATAAAAAGAGTATATGGTATTTATTTTTCATTTTATAAGCAATCCGTCTTGTTAAGGATGCCAAAGATCAAATAATACTCGCGGCGGCGGAAAGGTCCTTGTCACCGCTTACGTTAAAAAACATTACTTCTTTTCGTTTAGTAAAACGATTCGTATAAAAATATTCCCTTTGAATAAAATGAAAAGTCAAAGGAGTTTATACACTGTATAAAATAAAATCGTATATAAAACTAAAAATGCCTCAATGAAAGGAGATTGAGACGAAGTCCCTTACCTCACGTCCGACTTGACTCGATCATTCTTTAATCTTCTGAATAATAAACTAAATATAATTTATACTTTCTTAAGAACATTTTCAAGTTTATTATTCCTTTTATATCACTTATTACCATGTTATAAACATTATGAAATCATTTAAGTTAATGACGTTCATTTTGTCTATATTTGGAACTTAATTAAAAAGGAACACCATTTATCTAAAAGTTGTACAGGTGGTCAACAGTTCATTATACACAGAATTATATTCATGATTTGGATATCATATATATCATATATATCCAGTATATAAATGTTTTTATAATAGTACATAACATTTAGAGATAAGAAAAGAAATGCACCGTTCATGGAGATGGTAAGCCGTACGTACGCATGAACGCTACTTTCATTTCTATTTCTTATTTTAATGAAAATAAAAAATAAAGATACATAGGTATATTATAATTCCAGTATAATATCATATTTAATATCATTAACTCTATCCTTTATACTCCCCACATAAGGCATTAACGAATCAAATCACTTTGAGGGGGCGGTAGTCCACACTTCCTCAAATGAGATTATCGTATTTACCCACTATGGAAACCATAAAGGCATGTATAAATGGGAATTACGTAAGCATAAGGAAATAATAAAAATAATATATATCATATATAAATACAGTTCCATCATAATAGCAAACATGAGAGGTGGTAAGTTGTAATTGAACAATCCATGTTTTGTGAGGCCTTAGTTTTCCATCCACAGAAACATTATGTTCTTCAACCATTAGATGGTGGTGTGTGTAAGTGTAGTTTGAATTATTATCATAAAAAAGTCATAGTATATTGAGGATACTGGTGTTTTTACAAAATAATGTAATAAAAATAGTTTAGGGGTTGGAAAAGTAATATAAAAGAAACAAATTTAAGATAAAACCTTACATTTAATTTGGGTAACTCCCTTTTGTTTGAACCAAAGGACTTATTGAAGTTCCTTCTGCCTAAAATAATTCTTATAAGAAGTTTAGAGGGATGTAGGGAGATTAATTGGGCAGAGTTTGGACCATCCAAATGGTTTGAGAGGTATGCGTAATTGGTTAGATGTGGTATCCTTTTATAAGGGAGAGTAGGGGCGCTTTAGGAATGTGTGAAAACATTATTTTATTATATAATGATATTCGGATTCTAAAGGTCCAAAAATCATTATGGTCGAAGATAAGATGAATCATGGTCGAAATAAAACCATCCAATCAGCATTGGACATGTTTTGGATAATATTTTAATCATTATAATCTTTTTTATTTAAATAATTTATTAATGATGTAAATACTACATCATTATTGTGTCATAAATAATTTAATTTATTCGATATATAAAAATTATAAAAAAATACTATCATTTAGGAAATATTTTTATATTTCCAATGAATATTTATAGTCGAAAATATGACTTATATAACACTATATGAAAATTAATTTACTAAAAGATTAATGTTATTGCCAATTTTTTTTACATTAAATTAATTAATCTAAAGTGCATTATCTTTCATAAGTGGCTCCATGGGGTCCCAAAATCATCCCAAGGATGCCCATGTTCGGACAATACTCAACCAATAAGGTTAGGACAAGTGTTAAGGTAATTTTGAATTATTATAATAGTCTTATAACCCTGAACTACCCTATTTTCCTTTAAACGCGGTAAATAAAAGTCAAAAGTTAACATTGACCAAAAACCATTTTCATCTTAATAAACCATATTTTACATCTTTATAACAACCATGTATGTCGGATGTTTGAAATTCAATTCACAGAAGTGGTAAAATTTCATTTAAATGAAAAATTCAATTTTTTTAACTACCCCTAAGTGGTGTCACTATTCATAAAAAATTTATGTTTTTCAGAAAAATACCAAAAATTCTGCCTATGTTATATTTGATATTATGAATTAAAAAATGATTTCTATTTTTAAAAATTCAAAACATATAAGTGGAATTAATTAATTTTAAAATTTATTCCCATTATCAAAACAAATAGCATGTTTTTAAGAAACAATAACAATCAAAAGATTGATACTTGTTTATGTCCAATTTCAAAGTGAAATAAATTCAAATGACCAACATTGGATTAAATGGTAAAAATATATTTCAATTTCACTTTAAAACCAACTAACAAGATAATCTAACCATATAAATAAATTATATTAAAAGGTACTTTTGAATTAAAATAAAGTATTTTTCACTATTCATTCAAAAATGAAGTTTATCAGAAAATACCAAAAAATCACCCAAAGTAAAATTGGATGTCCCTATTCTAAAGAAGGATTATATTTGGTATTTTAGATTGTATTAAAGTTACCAAAACTATATTTTAAGAGGGTTCTTTATTAAAAGGGGTTAAGTCGGCCTTTTAATGTAAATTATGCATAAAATTAGATTCATTCATATTTTAAGTCTCTAACTTTTTATTGGATAAATGTAAATACATTTAACAATAATGTATAATCATATTGTAGTTATTTTCACTAATTCCCACCAATACAGTGTATAGGATTCATCTACAATTTAAAATAATAATATTATATTATTAGTGTGCAAGGAAAGATTCCAAAGAAACCCGTTGTTGCGTATCGGGTACACTATCGAACATAGAAACCCCTTTAAAGTAAAATTATAATTTAATTCACAAATGTTAATAAATATGAAATATGTCTTATTATTCATTTACCTGGGATGTTACACCCTTCCCCCTTTTGAGAATTATGTCACAATTTTTACTCACTTATCAAAATAAGTGGGGGTATTTGCCCCTCATAGCATTTTCATATTCCCACGTTTCCTATTCAACCATATGATTTTTCCAGAAAACCATTACCTGGTGAATTACCTTATTTTGAAACACATGCTCTCTATGGCCAAGAATCTTGACTGGTTTTTCTTCATAAGAGATACTCTTTTCCAACCGAACTACCTCTCGGCTCAAAACATGAGATGGATCTGGAATATACTTTCTCAACATCGAAAAATGAATAACATTATGTACCTGGGATAAAATTCTAGGTAAATCCACTCTATACGCAACCGATCCAACTTTTTCCAGAATTTCATAAGGTCCAGTGAACCTCGGACTCAACATTCCCTTATTACCAAAACACATCAAACATTTCCATGGAGAAACATTGAGAAAGACATGATCACCTACCTCAAAGGAAGGATCCTTCCTCCGATTATCTTCATTACATTTCTGTCTACCCTGAGCTATTCCCATGTTCTTTTGAATCAACTGAACTTTCTCTGCCATCTCTTCTACCAATTCTGGTCCCATCAGCTACATTTCACCTACTTTATCCCAGAATTCTAGAGTTTGAGAATGCTTTCCATATAATGCCTCAAATGGAGCCATCTGTATACTGGAATGAAAGCTATTATTATATGAAAATTCAACCAAATAAATACGTTGGTCCCAAATTCCCTGTTACTCAATCAAGAAAGAATGTAACATATCCTCCAAGGTCTGAATTATTCATTTTGACTTCCCATCTGATTGAGGATAAAAAGATGTACTAAAATTAATTCAGTACCCAATGACTTCTGAAGGCCATTCCAAAAGTTAGAAGTGAACCTGGGATCACGATTAGATACAATGGAGATGAGAACTCCATTAAAACTGACTATCTCTTTAATATACAACCGAGCAAGTTGATCTAGAGACAATGTATCTCTAATAGGAAGGAAATGAGCATATTTATTCAATCAGTCATCTATAACCTAGATTGACTTATTAGCTCGATATGTCTTTGGTAAACCCACAACAAAGTCCATGGATATATTTTCCCATTTCTACTATGGAACTGATAACAGCTAAAGCATTATTTTCAGTAACTATCGCAATTCCTTAACCTGCTGACAAGTTAAACACTTCACAGTAAAATCTGCAATATATTTTTTCATTCCATCCCACCAGTAATACTCTCGAAGATCTCTGTACATATTAGTAATGCCATGATGAACTGAAAACGGAGAAATAAGTGATTCACATAACAACTCATTCTTCAACTATGAATAAAAAGGAACACATAATCTCTTTCCAAATCTCAAAACACAATCATTATCAACGTTAAAATCAAGGAACCTACCCTTCTGAACCAACACATCCTTTTTCTGTAACTCACTTTCTTCCTTCTGTGCTTGCTTAATTCTGTCTGATAGAGATGATTTCACTAACACCTGAAACAAAATAGAAGAATTTCCTGCAACAACAACTTCAATGCCCAAGTTCATCTAATAAAAACCCACAGGATCTCATTCGAAACGTAACATGGTTAACACAGTATTACTTTTTCAACTCAAAGCACCATCCACTTTAATTGATTTCCCCGGATGATAAAGGATCGTGCAATCACAATCCTTGATTAATTCCAACCATCTCCTCTGTCTCATGTTCAATTATTTCTGAGTGAATATATACTTCAATCTTTTGGGATCAGTATATATTTCACACTTCACTCCATACAAATGATGCTTCAAAATTTTTAATTAAAAAACAATAGCAGCTAATTCCAAATATTGGGTAGGGTAATTTAACTCACATGGTTTCAACTGATGTGAAGCATAAGAAATTACCTGATCATTTTTCATCACGACACAAACCAGTCCATTCAACGAAGCATCACTAGAGATAATAAACTCACCATTTATAGAATGAAGTTCCAAAATTGGATCATTCAATAATCTTCTTTTCAATTCCTGAAAACAATCATCACATTATTTTGTCCAGATAAACTTAAAACCTTTTCGAGAAAACATAGTCATTGGACTAGATAACCGTGAAAAATTTTAAACAATCCTTCGGTAATAACCATCCAAACCTAGAAAACTATGAATCTAAGTTATATTTGTGGGTCTTGGCCATTATTCAACAACATTCGTTTTTTCAGGTTCAACAGGTATGCCATTTTTTTAAATAATGTGAAAAATGAATGAAATTTTTGTAACCAAAACTCACACTTGATGAATTTCCAAAATTGTTTCTTTTCTTTTAAGGATTGCAAGAAAACCCTTAAATGACTTTCATGTTCCTATTTACTTTTGTAATAAACCAAAATCTCATCAATGAACACAACCAAAAACTTATCCAAGAACTCGTGGAAAATTCTATTCATAAGATCCATGAATACAATAGGTGCATTAGTTAACCCAAAAGGCATAACTAAAAACTCATAATGGCCATATCTAGTACAAAAAGCGGTCTTTGAAACGTCTTCTCCATTACCTTCAACTGATGGTACCCTGACCACAATTAAATCTTCGAAAAATACTAAGCTTCTTGGAGATGATCAAACAAATCATCGATATGAGGCAAAGGATATGTATTCTTAACAGTGATGTTATAGGCCCGAAAGGCCCGAAGGCCTTCTTTTTTATTTTATTATAGATAGTCCACCTTTTAAGGGTTGAAGGGGAACCCGTACTTGACCCGTAGGCGTAAGGCACAAGGCCCGACATGACCCGTAATACATGACCTGAAGGCCCAGAGGCATACCATGCCCAATACATGACCCATAGGACCAAACCACTAGAACTGCCCCTCCCCAGCTCTTGTATCTTTGGTTTCCTTTATCTCCCACCTGCATTGCTGATCGGCTAGCATTACCCCGTACAATGTTGCACGATGCCTGGTCCCGATGGCGGTTGCCATACCCTCTCATTCTTCTAATCCGATTAGCTCTTCTTCTGGTGGATGCTACTAGTGCTCTGATCTTCATTTGGGGCCTACTCTGTGTGAACTGGGCTACATCATGGTCCTCAATGGCCTGAAGGCTCTATGGCCCGATGGCCTTTGTTGGATCGAATGCCCTGAGACCCATAGGCCCAAACCGGTGGCTCTAAGGCCTTTGAACAATATTTCTTTTTAACAAAAAAGACAGGAGCACCCCATGGTGACCTGCTAGGTCGAATGAAGCCTTTATCTAATAACTCATGAAATTACTTATTTAACTCTAAATGTTCAATTTGAGCCATTCGATAAGGGGGTTTTGAAATTGGCTTTGCATCAGGAACTAAGTCAACATTAATTCAACTTCTCGATTATGTATAATACCAGGAAACTCATCAGGAAAAACAGCAAGGTATGCATTTACCAATGGAACATCATTAATCTAAACTTTTTCTTTGTTTTCATCAATATGTGCATGGTAACATTCATTTCCATATTTTACTAGTTTCTCATCTTCCTGATATTTTATCAACAACAAGGGTTCATTTTTGTATACAAACTGAAAATAATTCAGAAAAGAAACCTATTTGGATCTGAAATGAATCTTATCATGATAAATAGAAAGCTAAACCATTTCTAAAATAACATCAAACTCTACTAGAGGAAAACCAATAAGTTTTTCAGGTAGATTTTTTCTGCACACAAGGACAAGAATGCTCTTATGTTTTCTTTTTGTCTCAAAATTTTCTCCAGGTGTTATTACCATAAGTTCTGTATTCATATCTTGAGTTGGAATTCCCAATTTACTAGAAAACTTCTCAGAAATTAAAGAGTGTGTAGACCCCGAATCAAACAACACATTGGTACAATCTGAATAAACAAACAGTGTACCTGATAAAACTTCATTTGATGGCCGAACATCTGTTGAAGTAGTTGTAAAGGATTTCGCCACCCCTTTCTGCTTGTAGTCTGGCTCCTTTCCTTCGTTTGAGTTCTTTGTTGCACACTAATTTGCATAATGACCCATTTCATTTCACTTAAAACATTTTATTGATTGTAATTCATATTTTGTCTTACCATTACCCTGATCTTTTTCAGTGCAATTACAATCCTTATGTCCCATTTTACCACATCGGCAGCACTTACCAGAGTTCAAAAGACATTTCCCAGCATTCTTTTTACCACAATTTTCACAAACTGTAAACTAATGTTTCTTACCATCAGACTTTTTTGAAGAGTTCTTCCCTTTCGCATACGACCTCATCCTCTTATTCTATTGTTTTTCAATGAATACCTGATCATCGACAAACTCCATTTCAACCTTCTCCGTACAACGAAGAAGTTTTTCATAACTTTTAAACTCACAATAGTCTAAATCCCTTCGATACATTGGTTTTAATCTTGAGTAAAATGGTTGATTTTACTATCAATATCTCCTATGAAATTTCGAGAATACTTTTCCAATCGAGTGAATTTTTCTTCATAAACAGCCACTGAGTCATCCTCCTTCCTCAATTCCATGAATTTTTCTTCCAACCTAAGACGAACCACCAAAGGAAAACATTTATCAAGAAACATACCTTTGAATTCATCCCAATCGAGAGCATAAATTTACTCACTATCGTAGATATTTTGCACCATCAACCACCACAGATCAACTTCACCTTCAAAATGGTAAAAATCAAGAATAACCTTTTGATGTTATGAACAACCCATTACATCAAAAATATTCTCCAATGATTTAATCTACCCTTCAGCCAAGCATAGGGTCAGATGATCCTCTGAATGATGGGGGATGATGCCTCATGAAATGATCCACTACTGACATGTTCCTCTGTTGTTGATCTGGGTGATCTCGTACATGGATACCACCACCATTTATA
Organism: Viscum album; assembly: GCA_963277665.1. NCBI lineage: Eukaryota > Viridiplantae > Streptophyta > Magnoliopsida > Santalales > Viscaceae > Viscum > Viscum album. The sequence goes on from OY728164.1 coordinate 1,074,905,284, forward strand.
GCCCGATTCAACTATACCATTGCTGCAAAAAACTGTTCAGTTCCGATTCTGACCATCCTAGGTTGCTGATTTGGAAGGTTGTATTCCTCCAGATGTTGTCCCAACATAGCTGCCATGTTTCCTATGTAGAAAACCATTCTGAACAAAGAAATATGTTAGGCGAAACAACATGGTAATCTATAAATTCTATATGATATCAATATTAACATAAATTACTTTATGGATATTAATTTAACAATACCCTAACTCCTAAAGTTACCTAAACCAACCTCTGATACAAACTATAAGGACTCAGCCTTAAACATTACATAATATTGAATTAAATGAATAATTAACATTGATGATCTTTTCAGGTTTAGAGTTTTAGAGAATTAGGAAATAACTATTACATCTCAAAAGATTACGAGGTAGACATATATACATATTTTCAATTTTCTCATAAAATAAAAACTCTTCAAAAAAAAGAGTCATTTCTAGTTCAATGTTTTAGACAACATGACTTTTCCTTGATCCCATCCTTGACCTTATTCATCTTTGAGTCTTGTGAAAACATTTCAAAACATGGTATGAGCATAAAAAGCTCAGTAAGGGTTATAAAACAAAGAATGAATTTTTTTTTCATAAATACATACAAAACATGAACTCTTTTACTTTCCTCATGAAATCATAATATTTATGAAATACACATAAACATGATTAATCATAATGTTAACTTGTGAAATCCATATCATACTTACATTGTAGTTATCTCAGCTACATAGGGAGTTACTTTGGAATACCCATCATAGTATATTCCCTATATCTCTTAGGAGAAACATTCACGTTTACCTCTGTCACATTACCCAATGCATTGGAGAGCTATCTCGGGCTAACCTGCCCTAGGTTTATCACGGAACCACCCTTATACGTAAATAATTCTCAAGAACCATGACATGATCATAACACATAACATAAGCATAAAAGAAAGATAAAATTTCAACATTGCAATAATAAATATAATTTCAAGATATTGAAATAATAAATCCATTTTCAAAATCATTTTCAATACCAAAATACATAAAAATAGTATATGGTATTTATTTTTTCTTTTAAAAATATTCTGGCATGTTAAGGAAGCCAAAGATCAAATAATACTCGTGGTGGTGGAAAGGTCGTTGTCACCGCTTACGTTAAAAAAACGTTCCTTTTTGAAGTTTAGTAAAATTATTTGTATAAAACTATTCCATTTGAATAAAATGAAAAGTCAAAGGGGATAATACACCATTTAAAATAAATTCATGTATAAAATAATAAATGCCTCAATGAAAGGAGATTGAGACGAGGTCCCTTACCTCGCGTCCGACTTGACTCAATCGCTCTTTAATCTCCTGAATAATAAACTAATGTTAATTTCAACTAGCTTAAGAACATTTTTCATGTTTATTATTTTTTTTATATAACTTATTACCATGTTATAAACATTATTCAATCATTTATGTTAATTACGTTCATTTTGTCGATATTTGGTACTTGAGTAAAAATGAACACCTTATATTTACAAGTTGTCCATGTGGTCAAAGGTTCATTATATCCAGAATTATATTAACGATTTTTATATAATATATATCATATATATCCAGTATATACTTGTATTTATAATAGTACATAACATTTAGAGGTAAGAAATTAAATGCACCGTTCATGGAGACGGTAAACCGTACGTACGCATGAACGCTACTTTCATTTCCATTTCTTATTTTAACGGAAATAAAACATAATGATACATAGCTATATTATCATTCCAATATAATATCATATATAATATCATTAACTCCATCCTTTATACATCCCTCATAAGGAATTAACGAATCAAATAACTTTGAGGGGGCGGTAGTCCGCACATCCTCAAATGAGATTATCGTATTTACCCACTATGGAAACCATACAGGAGTGCTATAAATGAGAAGTACAAAAGCATAAGGAAATAATAATCATAATATATATCATATATAAATACAGTTCAATCACAGTAGCCACCATGATAGGTGGTAAGATGTAATTGAACAACCATCGTTTCGTGAGGCCTTAGTTTTCCATCCACAGAAAAATTAACTTCTTCATCCATTAGATGGAGGTGTGAGTAAGTGTTGTTATAATTATTATCATAACAACATCATAGTATATTGAGGATATTGGTGTTGTTACAAAATAAAGGAATAAAAAGACTTTAGGGTTGGATAAGTAAAATAAAAGAAAACAATTTAAGATAAATCGTTACCTTTAATTTGGGTAACTCCCTTTGGATTGAACCAAAGGACTTCTTGAAGTTCTTTATGACTAAGGTAAGAATTATAAGACGAGGAGAGGGATGTAGGGGGCTTATTTGGGAAATTTTTGGATCAGTAAATTGTCTTGAGAGGTGTGAGTAATTGGTTAGAAGTGGTGTCCTTTTATAAGGTAGAGGAGGGGCTCTTTAGGAAAATGTGAAAACATTATTTTATTATAAAATGATATTCGGTTTCTAAATGTCCAAAAATCATTATATTCGAATATTAGATAACTCACGGTCGAAAGAAAATCATAAAATCATAATAGGACATGTTTTTCATAATATTTTAATCATTATAATATTATTTATTTAAATTATTTATTAATGAGTTAAATACTACATCATTATTGTGTCATAAATAATTTAATTTATTAGATGTCTAAAAATTATAAAAAATACTCACATGTAGGAAATATTTTCATATTTACAATGAATATTTATAGTTGAAAATATTACTTATATAACACAATATAAAAATTAATTAACTAAAAGATGTTTGTTATTGTCAATTTTGTCATTACATTAAATTAATTAATCTAAAGTGTCATGATATTTTATAAGTGGCTTCATGGAGCCCAAAATAGACCCAAGGATGGCCATGGTCGTCTACTACCCAAAAAATAAGGTTAGGAAAAGTGTTAAGGTAATTTTGAATTATTATAATATTCTTATAACCTTGAATTACCCTATATACCTTTAAACGAGGTAAATAAAAGTCAAAAGTTACCATTCACCAAAAATTATTTTCATCTTAATGAACAAAATTTTACTTCTTTACAACAACCATGTATGTCAGATTTTTGAAATTCAATTCATAGAAGTGGTAAAATTTCATTTAAATTAAAAAGTCAGTTTTTTTAACTACCACTAAGTGGTGTCACTATTTATCAAAAATTGATGTTTTTCAGAAAAATAAAAAAAATTCAGCCAAAGATATATTTGATATTCCAAATTCAAAAATGATGTCAATTTTTCCAAATTCAATACATATAAGTGGAAATAATTAATTTTAAAATTAATTCCCATTATCAAAACAAATAGCGTGTTTTTATGAAACAATAACTATCAAAAGATTGATACTTGTTTATGTCCAATTTCAAAGTGAAATTAATTCCAATGACCAGAATTAGATTAAATGGTAAAAATATATTTTAATTTCAATTTAAAACCAACTAAAAAGATGATCTAACCATATAAATATATTATATTAAAAGGCACTTTTGAATTAAAATAAAGTATTTTTCACTACTCATTAAAAAATGATCTTTATTATAAAAATACCAAATAATTACCCAAAGTAAAATTTGATGTCCCCATTATAATAAAGTATTATATTTTTTCAGTTAGAATGTATTAATGTGCCCAAAACTATATTTAAATAGGGTTCTCCATTAAAAGGTGGTAAATCAGCCTTTTAATGTAAATTATGCTTAAAATTAGATTCATTCATATTTTAATCCTCTAAATTTTTTTGGATAAAAGTAAATACATTTAACAATTATGTATAATCATATTGTAGTTAGTTTCATTCATTCCTGCTAATACAACACCTAGAAGTTAACTACAATTTAAAATAATAATATTATATTATTAGTGTGCAATGTAAGATTCCAAAGAAACATGTTGTTGAATATTTGGTATGCTATCGAACATAGCAACCCCTTTAAAGTAAAATTAATATTTAATTCACAAATATTAATAAATATGAAATACGTATTATTCTTCAATTACCTGGGATGTTACATTTTTATTCCCTATAAAAATTTATTAAACCACTCTCAAGATCCCTAAAATCACCTCAAATAATCCAATAAAATATGCACATGAAAAACACTCATTTTCACAACACTTTCAAGGAGTAAAACAAGTTTTAACACATAACAACTATTCAAAGCCCCATTTTGTGGACCACATGACACTAAATATTCCAAAAGTAGAATTTTATTCCTCATTAGACAACCAATAAACCCCAGTAACATTTAATAAAACAACAAAAAGAAATAACACATGAGTTACATTTAAAAAATAGACACATCAAACAAAAATGGAACATTAATGCTAAATGATTCACTATTGCAACCAAAAATGTTTTCCACACCGCAAAAAAATCGTAAAAACATGTTAAATTAATAAACCAAGCAAGATAACTCATAATAAAATAATTATGAATGTAATAACATACCAAAAATGTAGAAACACTAAAAGCTTGGTGTGAAACCCCAATTGCACCTCATCCGCAGCACAAGGGAGATTAATCCAGCTCTAAACCACAAGAATTGACAAAAATGACACCAAATAAACCCCAGGTTCAAACCCTGACTTTTTTAGAATTTATAACATCACAAAATATGGATGAAACACTAAGGAGAAGGTTGTAAAATAAGATAGGAACACTTACTTGAAGGAATATTAGTGCTTCCCACCAAAACCCCATCAATGATGGGTTACATGGGAGCTTGAGGGAGCATAGAGGCCTCCCATGGTATATGGTATCGAATGGGGGATGAATAGAGCATATTATAATTATTTTCAAGAGGTAATAATGGATTTTTATAATGTTTTTAATGATCTAGACACCTATTAATGGTTTGTCTACACAGTTTCGAACCATGTGACCAGAACGTGAGGCATGTTCTGGCCACCGAAAACCATTCAAATATCCTCTAATTTTAAAAGTGGTCTAAGTGGGAAACCATGGGGGAATGATAGAACAATGATAGGGTAGAAAATACCCCAAATAAACCATCATTTTCAACCCAAAACTCATCCAACTCATGCGTACAAACCACCTCAACAACTTTCCCTACATGTTGTGCCACTAGGAGTGTCTCAAAACCAACTCCAAAACACCAAAACATCACACCACCCCTTTCACAAAATAGGAGGGAAATTACCATCCAATACTCTAATACCATGATCATAGATCAAGAACACTAGAGACACAAAAATTTCAAACTCGAAACACCTCAAAACCATGAGAAAGCTAAGTACTAAAAGATGATTTGAAACAAAGCATGGAATTGAAAATTAGGGTGTTACATGTCAAACAACCAACCATAAAGTTATAATAAATGTTTTATTTTAGATATGGTGTGGGTGTTAAATGACATCACTATTCATTCATGTTTTTAGTAATTATGATCATGTGATGGATTATCTCATCAAAAGTTCTAGATGATCACATATTTGAATTTTTTGTGTAGTATGATTGAGAGGTGTTTTTTTAAATGATTTATTATTATGTGTAGGAATATGAAATGACCAATTAGAATATGATTATATATTATATTATAATAGTGGAGAATGAAATATTTATAATTTGAATTTTTATATAAATACCTAAAGTCTGGAACAATGTAATCTTGTAGATGAATTAAAGAATGAATCTATTACGTATTGGGTGAGGAAGTTAGGAGTAAATACTATCTCATTGATTCAAAGATGGTGGTTAGAGAAATTCTAGAATTTGATGAAAATATCACATCATGTTTACAGTTTTGAAAATAGAATATCATTTATCATTAAATAAAATAACTTTGTAATCAATTAATGAATTGATGATAGAGGTAGGTCAAGATTAATGGATGAATGAACATGAATGATTTTTTGTGATGAGATTATCTTTTTTTGGGATTTTATTAAACCATTTGACATGTATGGTTACAAATATCATAGGGAAATTTTATTTTTGGGATTTCAATAGTATTCATTTAAAAAATCAAGGACTACATTTTTATTTTGATAGTTGGATCATCTCAAATAGATATTTTTTTGGATAGAGATTTAGCTCTATTAGGGTTTTATCACTTAGGTAAATCATAGAAACCTAGGGAAGAATTTGGATATTATAAAAATGATATTTACTTGGTTAAAAATTTCTACATTTTTTAGTGAAACCATGTTGGTTAATCATGCAATATATTTTTAAACAAGTGTGTTGCATAATTTACACAAAGAAGTTGATAAGCTTTGAAAACCATAAAATTTTATATCAATGGGGATCATCATGTTTGGAAATGGATTGGATGACCATGTTTGTACAAACATTGGAAGGTGGTATGGATTAAGATAGATCCAACTACATGGTTGATACATTTTTTATAAAATTATAGTGTAACCATTGAGACTAAATTATTTCATTAAAATTTTGAAATTAATTATTTTACATAGTATTATTTTATCCCTCACCCATCATCCTTCTCCTATGTCCCATGTGAGGACTTGGGGTATGACCTTTCCTATTCACATATTTGATCCACTTTAATAGAGGAGGGATTTTAGTGGGGTTCTGTAGTTCATTATAGAATTTTCTACCCTCTCGTTCTCTATGTTATCCTTTTATATTGTAGCCACTAAATATAAATGTTTGAGATAATGGTTTCAATAATGATTTTATTAAATCATTTTGGATTAATCATAATATGAGGAGGCCTTTTATTTTTTAGATATAGGAACACCTATAATTTCAAACAGAAAACACTATTAAACATTTTGATAATGGTATTCTACACATATGTTTCTTTTGTATTGTCAATTTAAATTAATGAGATTATCCATTGAATCAATGACGACTAATAGTGATTTTGTGTGGCTTATGTAAGGGTGTGTTTTAATAGTGTAATAAAAACCATTTTAAAATAATTCCTTAGATGGAATCATAAGAAAAGGTATTGAGAATTGAATCCTTTGATTCCATGAGTTATATCCCCCACATATATATATATATATATATATATAAATTTTAAGTTAAATAATTCAAAATTAATCTTGTTAGTGTAAATTATATATAATAAAATATTTAAAATTGAGGTGAAAATTTAAAATATCTTATAGAAAACATTTTTATCATAAACATAAAATATAAAATTATATTTGACATTCATATATAACATTTGAAAGGGTGACATGAAATATTTTGTTAATTTTTAATTAAAAAATAATCTCCAGTAATGGATAATTTAATATGAAGTACTTTTTTATTTTTTAGAATTGGATAAAAAGAAAAAAAATTATTATGATATTATCCTTTTTTATACTTTGAAATTTGACATGATGCAAACCAACATTGTAATAAGAGTGATAATAAATTATTTATATTAAAACATTTTTTTTCTTATAAATGATTATAAAATACCAAATAATAAAAAATTAGGCTTTGAGAACCCAAAAAATGATGACTAATATTTAGGATAAATAATAATTACACAAATAAATAATATATGATATATACATATACCTTACAGGTAAAAAACTCTTAAAGAAACTAAATATTGGATAAGGATTTATGTAGGGGTAATGAAAATCCATATAATCCAATGACATAGTACCAAATTATATAATAAAGCATAGAATGTTTGTAACCTATATGAAATTAATTTAAGGGAACAATCATAACCCAAAAAATGAATGTGAAGTTACCAAAAATCCATTCTACAAGAAAAAATGAAATCAATAGAAATTTGAAGAAGGAAATATGATATTCATTATTATATCACATGAATTAAAAAATGATATGATTAAAACACATATTTGGGTAATAAATACACTATACATGGTAAACATGGTGCAAAAAATATATTATAACTTAATGAATCATAATTTATACATAAATACAATTAACTTTACACCATATAGTCAAAAAATACACTCTAACTGAGAAAACCCAAACATTACATACACAAATATTACATGTTATTACACAAATATTCATTACATAAAGTTATGATCCTTGGAAAAATATTAATGTTTTAGTGTATTTAGAAACATATATAAATAAATAATTTGTATATTAAAGATCTACATCAAATCATACTAATTTTACAAAACTAGAAACCTTATTAGACATATCAAAATTAAAACCATTCTTCATATAATTGGGAAAAGGAAACTTAATAAGTTGTGAGATCGTATTATCTTTAAGGGGATGGAAGAGATAAATCAATGATAATTTAAGCATAATATGAGTATAAGTTTATTATAAAAAGGTATTAAAATTTTAAAACTATAGTAATTAATTCATAGATTATAGGCATGAGTCATGGAATAAATCATGTCAGTTCATAGGGAATGACTCATAGTATAATAATAGAACATGAGTCATAATAGAATAAATTTGACATAATATTGTTACATAAAATTGTTACATAATGTATGGATAGACTATGATCATAAGAATAATATTCCATGGAAACCTATACAGACGTTAATCACAAGATATTATTTGGATAACCAAATTTTTATATTCTTCGGGTGTGGTATATCCACCTATTTACTATATTATCCTCTTGGGGAAACCTCTGTTGTTCCCTATTAAGGTATTTAGATAATGTCTCTTATACCCTCTTCCAAACTTCGGATAACAACAAATTTTCATTTTTATCTCATAAAACATTAATATCTATCCATTTCATTGGAGGGACAAAACCATACAACCCTTCATATAATCACAATCTACTCATATTTATTCCATAAGCAGATGAAAAAAATTATCATTTCCTTAAAAAAACCCCATGGAAATGGAAACAAGATTCATTAATATTTCACCAATATAGTCATAAGAATTATAGAAAAATAATAATTAAGGTCTCATTTGATCATATTCATAGTGAAGAAAAACTAACATTAATGAATGTTATCATAATTTGAACCACCTTTTAAAGAGCACAAAAATATTCACATTAGGAAAATATCATTTAATTTGGAAATATATTATTTAAAAAATAATTTTATTAAAAAACATAATGGAAAATATTTTCATTTGAAATAAAAATTTAAAATACTAATATAATCTTCAAATAAATGATTATTATTTGTCGTGCTAATAGTGTTTCATGTGAATTATATTTAAAAAGGTAGGTTCATTTTTTTTTAAAAAAATTAAGAGTACCTTATTTTGAAAAAGAAAGGAATATTCTTATAATTTCTTGTTAAATGTAAAAAAATTGTAAAAATGAATTTATAAAATCATTAAAGAATGGTAAAAAAATTGTTAAAAACATTTTAAATTAAATATTTATATGGAAGAAAAATATTCTCGATTAAAGAGAGAAATAAAATTTGGTTTCCTTAAAAATACCATTTTGATCTCTTATGAACATAATGTAAGAAAAATAAATGGAAATAATGTATTCTAAAATAATAGAGTTAATGAAAATAAATTACATTAATGAGAAATATATCATATAATTTCATCATGTTAATTATAATCTTAAATTTTTTGTGAAATATGAGATTACAAAATAATTCCTAAATAACAAATCAGAATTACATCACAATGACTATATGAACATCAATAATAAATTTATATTTATCAAAATTATATACCAAAACCATATAAATAATTTCATCATCATATATGATCTAATTATAACATTTCAATACCAATTTATTAATAATTTGTTATTAAAATTTTCATTTTCAGTTGTTAACTATTCTTTTTCTTATGAATATTTTGGATTAGAAATTACTATAATTGTATATTGATCAAGGTTCAATTATCTATAGAAATTTCATGATTATAAAAATATCATATTTATCCAAATATATTAATAATTAAACCCATTTATAAAATTAAACAATAAAATAAAAAATTAAATTGTTCTTGGAGATGGTAGATTGTATACACGCATGATAAGTGTTGAAAATTTCCATCGTTAATAAAGATATAATTATATATAATATTTTCTAGTTTTATAATCATCATTTTACAATAAATAACAAATACATTTTATAAATAAATTATTATAACCTACCATGAATGATGGATATGGACATTTAGTTATATATTTATGTGGAAGTGGTAGTCCCCACATACAGATAAGAGATACATTCATCTCCATTTTGATAGAATGGAAAATTAAATTGCCATTAAGTCATTATAATAAAATCCCAAAATATTTATTATTCTAGATTCATGATTTTATAATGGGTATTATTAGTTCAAATAAAGGGTAAGAGAACATGAAATTGATAGTACTCAATTAATTATTAGACCTCTTTATTGAGAATCAACCTTTGGCATATAACTTATGCTTTGAAAGGATAGTATTCTGATCAAAGATGAACCTATAAGACATGGTCATGGATGGTATTAATGTATTTTGGTATGTTTTGTATTATTACGACCATTTTTATGCATGAATAATAGAGTATAGTGGGTATCTTTAATAAGTGAGAGAGAGGAATGGCATTAAATATTTTAAATAATTAAAATATATTAACATATTATTTAATAAAAAAGATCCCAAAATGACTAATTTTAGAATAATATATGATATATGTTTTAAATGTGGCTTCAAATTCGTATTTATTAATATTTATGTGAAAATAATACAATTATATATTAGTTTATCTAATAGATAAACCCATTTTAACATTAACAATATTAATTTTTTTTTACAATTTTGATGTTCATTGTGTCCAAAAATGAAATTTGACTTATTAAAAAATATTTATATTTATATTTTACATATGTAATAAATTTTAATAATTTTAATTTCTATAATTATAATAAATTAATTTTAAAATAAACCAGAATAATTTGAAGGAAAATAATTTTCTAGAAAATAGTAATTAAAAACTTGTTTTTATTCCAAAATAAAGCAAAATATCAATTTCAATGACATTGATTGAAGTTATTTAAATTAAAATAACAACAAATCTTTTGTATAAATTCAAATTAGAATAGATAATTTTAAATAAATTAATAGTAAAGATACTTTCCTACAAAATTAATATCATTTCTCCAAGTGTGCAGCCTCAAAAATAGATAGGTGTGGTAACATAGCTCATCATACTCTCCTTTCACAACATTGATAAAGGGGGTTCCTTTCCATTTTACATCATTATATCATGATGAAATTGTTCATACTAGGGGTGATGAAACTTGTAGACTGAGAATAAAGGTATTATTATTACCTTTTGGGGGGCATCATGATGTTAGACTAGTAATATGACATGATTCAAAACGATCACTATATGTCACTAGGCATTGTATAGACATTTAGTTTTCTCCTCCTTCAGGAAAAGTTGTAATATTTTTATAGGAAACTATGCCTTCAGTTCATGTATGGGTTGACCCTCATCCTATTTAAAAAGTGGTCTTTATTTCATAAAAAGAGATATCTTCCTAAAACTATTAAATTAAATATTTTCTCACCATTCAGCATAAAATTTATATTTTTTGAAAAATAACAAACATTCCCCGGAATATGATTTTTATATTCTCATATATTAAAATGAAATCATTTTCATTATAAATATTTCATAAATTTTCTATGAATTTATTATTATATTAATTTTGAAAAATAAATAAAAATTTTTTTTTGAATAAAATATATTTTTGAAGCATAACATGAATTTACTGAAAATAGAGAACTAATTTATTCTATATTAATAATTAAATATCCATTAAATAAAATATTTACAAAAATTATTTATAATGTAGTTATTTTTATTGATATCTCATTTTCAATGACCAATGTATTAAAAGATAGTATATAAGGGTTCATATTGACTTAGGGCTCTATGTATAGAAATCCATCTACTTAATTATGTTTATTTTATGGGAAAGTAAAAATAATTTTCTAGGTTATAAATTATAAACCAATTGAAATGAATTTCAAGTTAAAAATTACATCACCACCTTAAAAAATCAAGATATGACTATTTAATAGCATCCCTAGGTTCACATAGAGATTATTTGAATTTATGATTCACATATAGAACCTTAAGGGGTGATTAATCTTGTATTATAGAACATCATCTTCTTTTATCCATATTTTCTACCAATTTTTTCATTGATAATTTCAGGAGATAGAGTATAACCTCTTTGTATAGTACATGTGAAGGATGAATGATGTATTTCCTCGAGAATGGTACATTGAATACATCTTCAACTTAAGAGTAGTTTAGTGGACTAACAAATAGATATGTTGTTGTCTATACTCGATAAATATTATTTATGATACCAATATACAGTAGTCAAAAACATTCCATTAATTATATATCTCATTAACATATTCATTAATTAATTCAAAGGAATAGGTTCTCATGAACATTGGATTTGAGAACTATCATACAATTTTCCCCATAACTCTTCTATCAACTCAGATCGTCCATCATGTATTGATGAATTGATATTCAATTATTTTAAATTTTATCATCCTCATAATGTCAAAATAGCTTTTATTCTCCAACATAATCTAATAATCTAAATTTTCAATTCTTATATTAAATTAGGTATTCTTATAGATCCTCATGACTTCCCTATTGAATGATATTGTGGTAATAAAACTCTTATAAAGGATGGTGTTGATCTCAACCACCTTTGAAATATGATGACTTAAATAGTAAAAAATATTACAATATTTGAATGGTCCCCATAGACTCAATATCCCAATGAGTAAGATATGTCAAACTAGAAAACGAATTTATTAATGAAATTTTGAATACTTCACTAGAACATAGAGGTAAGACACTATATTTATCAGATACCACAGAATAGGATACACCATTGAGCCTTATTGATTCCTTAATGTATATCCTAGAAACACGATTCAGGGGGAAATATTTTTTTATTGTAATAATATTTTATAACATCTTATGTAAACTTAATACAACACAAATATAATTAATACCATTAGACATTATTGGGAGTCTGATGAAGAAACCCACTGTGATGTTTTCCCGTTTCAACTATGGTATTCAAAATGGTTATAACATACCATGAAAATCCATCTATAATTCTTAGCATGTTGGCATACCATGAACTATGTTGCGTATTCTAATATATATATCTCCATGTTGTCTAACCATTAATACATATGTAGTTCTATATACATCTTCAAAGTTCTATGATGAATTGATAATTATGGTCCATGAGCATTATCCAATTACTAAATCTCCATGTTTAGTATTTTTGGAGAGAGATTCTATTCACGAACCTTATCATTCCATAACAACAAAGGATGATCTCATGAAAATTTATCACCTTATTTTTCTTCTCTACATCTTCCTACTACACTTCTAAAATTTTTACAAGGTTGAAGGGATGGAAAATTATTTGAGTAAGATAATATTTTTCTCCATTCAAAATCATTTAAATTTATATCTTTCAAATGTATAGAAATATTCGATGTTTTGAGATTCTTATCCTAGATAATAAGGAATAATACATTTTAATGAAAGCAGTTTCCACCTATTCACATTCCTAGGGTGTCAATGTATTAATTAGTCATAATATTTAATCTACTCCAACTATAGTCTCTAGTGAAAAATATACTCAATATATATTAATATATAAATTAAAAATTTATAATTTTTATATATTTTAATCATTTCATTGTAATTATAATTCCATCAAAATGATAAATTTATGATTATCTCTGCACAATCCCGATCATGAGTCAAGAACTTCGGCTCATGAACCTTCAGTTGGTATTGGGAATACTTTTTTAGTATATCATTATTCAAAAGAATTCAACCCTTTAACTTATTCGAAAAATCACTATATATCATAGACCCTAATCCACTATAAGGGCTTTTTTATCATAGTTGATGTGACCAGAATTTACTTTTTTCCCTATAAATATTTCTCACATCCATCAGCATAAAATAACATGACTCTATTATGAGTTAATATAGTGATTATATGAAATCAACATGATAAATTCTTCAATATTAATTGATAATATCCATCCAATAAAAAATATTTATGCATCCCAATCTATGTTGATGTAGTATAATTTTCAATAAATTATATAATTTAATGATCCACCGATATACCATCACTCATGATCATATGACAAAAAAAGGAATCCTTATGTTGCAAAAATTATCAGTTGTTAAATTTTCTTATAAATTTTCGTTCATTATGGAATTATGTACAATCCTTAGGTGATGTTATCACTCTTAATTTATCATTCAATATATAAAATTATCATCCATAAACATATCAAAAAATTTATGAATGTATTCTCTAGAGAATTACTTTATTAAATATTAGCTGAATACATGGGTATTATTGAATCCAAATGGAATATCTATAAATTCATACTGTCAATTACATGAATAAAAGGCTATCTGGGGTAATAATTCACTTTTAAACCCCAATATATAATATCCACATCCATGATAAGTCATAGATAAAAATTTTGGTCCTCATAATTTACATGATGATACGAAAATATTTTATTTATAGTGATCTTCTTCTATTCTATGTAATCATCATTCACACATACAAATTTATTCATAAAACGGAATTGGCCCACCCAATAGTGAAAAAATACCAAATGATTCCATTGTCTAGAATTTCTTGGATTTTCTTATTTAATTCCTTTAAGTCAATATAGAATATTCATTATAGAGTCTCTAAATAGTTTTAGAACCAAATTGGAGTTCTATTTAAATATCAACTATAGGATTCCCAGTAAGATTGGGAAACTCATCTAGAAATATATCAATATAGTCCCATACAATTTTATTGTCATTGATATTTAATATATTTGGAAATATCATATATATATACCCTCATTGGATATTAATCACAATATATTAAATGGTTGTAATTTCTATTAACAGTTCATATTTATCCTCACATAAAGAAATGATAATTTGTTCATTTAGAATTTCAAATATGACATCTATTCATTCGATTTTTTTATATATAAATAGTTCCGATTGAGTCCAAAATCATATAAAATTCATATATAGTAAAAATAAAATTATTTTTAGGAGTCAAATTCCATAAAAAATTAATCATACTGTATTCATGTATTTAATATACAATCAAAATTCCAATAATAGTTCTCAATGATAATTAAAACTAAAATCATTGATTTGATGTTTTGATACCATTATAAAATTAATCATATATAAAATTTTCAATTGATCCTGAATCTAATAGGTGTTAGTATTTTTATATTGGTTGGTATGTGTAAATATCACCACTTCATTATCATAACCTATATCAATTATAGCCATCACATTTCAGTTTTATTTAACTATGGGATTATTATTTTTCTAATTTAAATCACCATATCTTACCCTAATATTCAAGAACATGTTAGTATATCACCAACAATCCATGAGTTATATAAACTCTAGTATGGTTGGTTCAATTTGTGGAGATTCCTCTTTATTCGAAACTATATGTATCCTCTTCTAATAACTTAATGATTCCATTACGTGATGACCTTTCTATCACTAAGTATATTATTTAGTAGCCCCCTTGAGAAAATTGCCGACATGATTCTTTTCAATATTTTTGAATAAATGAAGACCCAAATTCTTCAATTTATATATTTTTTAATTTCAATTAAATTTAATCATTAATTTCTTAAAAAACCTTGATACTAATGGGATAATAAAATAATAATTTCTTCCATGAAAATAATGTATAGTATTTTATAATAAATAGTAATTTATTTTATAGTTAACCGCCCTTTATAAATTTTATTAAGCTAATATACAAGCTATCAATCACATATTCATGTGAGAGGATTATAATATAAGCGTTCGATGAAATAATTATACAATTTCTTTTAATGTTACTAATGGATTATTCAAAACTTTCCATTAAAACAATGAACTATTTATTAATTTTCTAATAAAGACTACTAGGAGTGTTATTTTTGAAAAATAATCTTTTTAACCAATGAAAATTTATAAAGATCATTTCTTTATATAGCCTCATTTTATTAAAAGAATCCACCATTGATTTTATTCTCTTTTCAAATTATAGACAAGAAAATAAAATTTTTTATTCTATAAAAAATAGAAAATGAATAATAAAATTTCAATGGTGTTGATCTATCACAAAAAAAATTAGTTGATCAGTGGAACTACTAAAGGAATGAGGGATTTTCCTAATAGATGATTCAAAATAATGTAATACCCTCATATTCTTAAATTAGAAGATCATCCTGATTACTTCATGAGAATTTTTGGTATAATTATTAATAAAATTTTTCATTCCCACTCCCACAACATATGGTAAATCAGGATAAAAAAATTCATTTTCGATCACATTCTTCAACAAAATAGATCATTAAGGATCCAAATATTAATTAAAAATAAAAAACATAGTGTAAAAAATAATCACAATTAGAGACTAAACAATGATTTAATTAGTTTACGAGCATCCTAAATAATGAAACCTTATTTTGAATCAATGAAACCATGCATTTATCCTAGGTCATACGTGGTAGTAATATATTTATATCCTTTATAAATATTTTTCAATTAAAAATTGAATTAACCCATTTATAAAACTAGGTATTCTCTATCCAGGAGTACAATCATAATTCCCCACATCTGTAACAAATTAAGAGAGAAAAAGTACCTAATCCCCCCTATTTGGACTTTTTTTCCTATGTGCATATTTTAAAAATCCACATCCACTTTCTAAGATCGATACATAAATTAATTATCTGGAAAAACATCATACTTCCTTTATCATTACATAATAAATTATTTGACACATATTATTATCATAATATTTCTCACAAATTATTCCTTATTTGATTATCATAAACTAAATAATCGTTATTTTCAGAAATATAAGGAAATTAATATTTCATTGATAAATATTACATTTATTGGATGAATATTGAATATATAACATTATGATAAAAACTATAACCATAATGTTTTCATGTATTTTAGAACTTATATATGTAAATAAAGTTTTTAGAAAATATATGCATTATCTCCCACATAATTAATTACTACAGTAAAATTTACTTTGAGGCATCACACATAAAAAAAATTATTCATATAAATGTGAAAATGAATCATAATAAAGGGTGAGATTATATGATTTATAAGGGTAAAAATGAGGATATCGATGACTATTTAAGCATAACATAATAATTAGGGTTTATGATAAGATACTAACATTTTAAAACCTTGATTATCAATTTATAGATCACAGTCATATATTTGGGAATGAGAATTTGATGTTCATAAGATCTGAATATAAAAAACAAATCTATTAACATTATTCATTAGGGAATAAATTTTTGTGAAGATCGTGTCACAAAATAATAGAATAGTTTATAAAATAATTATAATCATATAAATATTATTTCAATGCTACCCACCATGACATACATCACTTGTTAGTATTTAGCTATACAATTTTGCACATACTCATGGCTAGGGATAATCACCAATGAAAACTATTTTAGTATTTGGTTAACCATTTGTGTACCATATTTTGGTCTTGGGATAACCTCTAGTAGAATCATTTTCGTGCTTATGATAAACTATATTTTATAAATAAAAAACATAAATAATTAATATTTATCAAATATCGTATGGGGATATAGGAAACCCACTCATCATATATCAATTAACCAATCATATGAATGACAAAAGATCCTGAAAAAATATATCATTTCATCTTGACATATCCCGGGGAAATGGGAACATGATTCATTAATAATTTAACCTAATAAGAATAAAACAACAAAATAGAGAATAAAGTTGGTAACATTATATTATATACCTTGTGAATCATTTGTATCTTGAATTAATGTTTTCATAGAAAACAATACCTTTGAAGGATGACTGAATTATTTTTTAACAAAAACACATTTTCATTTGAAAATCACTTATGCAGAGTCCTATAATTTCTATAATACGGAAGAAGATATTTTATTTGAATATAAAATTGAAACAAATTTAATTATACCATCAATGTGTATTGTTGTTAGGATTATAAGAAAAGGCGTACATTCAGCATATATTAAAATAATGATTACAATCCCATTATATGTATAAGGTTGAGGGTAATATCTTCAGAAATAACAATAAGAATAATTTTATGTGTTTTTTATAAATTAAAACATAGTAAAAAAAAAT
Source organism: Viscum album (assembly GCA_963277665.1). NCBI lineage: Eukaryota > Viridiplantae > Streptophyta > Magnoliopsida > Santalales > Viscaceae > Viscum > Viscum album. Next base: position 1,074,923,456 of record OY728164.1, read on the forward strand.
TTACATAATCAATTTTTATATGTAACAATATTAATGAAAGAATATAAAATAAAATATTGATATGAAATAATATGATTCCCGAATAAAGGGAGAAAGAATTTCAATTTTCCATAAAATTATTATTTTCTTCTCCTGAGTACATAAAGTGATGAAAATGAAAAAAAATGTATTATATAGAAATAATAATTTTAGAATGAAATAAATTATATTTATGGGAGATAATTCATTTAATTTCTTTGGAGAAAATTTGAGCATAAAAATGATGATAAAAATTTCTATGTAACAATATATAATTACCTCAATTATAAAATTATTTTTATGAACTCAAAACTCTTCTATAATGAATTTAAAATTATTAGAACTATATAATAAATCTATATACATATTTATAATGACATATATGATAAATTTATAACATTTTAACACCCATTTATTAAAATTTTCTTATTAAATTATTTTTTTCTAAGTGATCAATATTTAGTTTCTAATGAAAGGATATATCAGTAAATTATAGTAATTGTATATTGATCAAGGTTCCATAATATTTATAATTATTACCATGATATAAATTTATTATATATTATTTATTTAATTATTTAGAATCATACCAAAAAATTTGATATATGATTCTATATTACATCATTAAGGGAGATGACATTCAATACATACACATGACTGTTGATTAAATTTTCTAAAAAAAAAATAAAAAATAATATTTTATCTTTATAGAATCATAAATTTTGAATAGATATAATATATATTTAATAAATCTACATTTATAACCAATAAAAGATGACTGTGATGGAAAATGAATCATATCACTCTATGGACGTGATAGTTTTCTCATACACACATTTGAAAAATTAATTTTCGGTTTGATGTAATAGATGATGAAATGGATTTTAATTTATACTAAAAACACCTTAATAATATTATGATACATGTTATATCATGTAATTATTGATGAAATAGGTTTATATAAAGTGTATGGAGAAATAAAATAGAATGTATATGGCTAAGGCTAATACTACGTCATTGAGAAATATCCTTTGGCATACACCTTAAGCATTGAATGGATGGTATTATAATGATACAAAGACATATATGATGTGTTTAGAGATGTTATAAAATTATTTGGGAAGTTATTGGATTATATATAATGATCTTTATTTATAGAGAAGATATATAATGTGTTTTCTTTTATAAGTTGTAAAATGCACATAGACTAAATTGGTCAAAAGATTTAAAAAGTACATTAATGACTTATTCAAGATAAATGAATCCAATATGACACATATTTAAATGAGTGTTTCAATTAGGATGAAATATAGTAATCCTATAAGATTTATATTTATTCATTTACATATCATAGAAATGTCTACTAGTTAAACACTAAGTAATCTTTTTTACCATTGACAATGGAAACAAAATTTTATCATTTTTAAAATTTATTATGAAAAAAGAGAATGGAATCACTACCAAATTTAGAATTTATGATTAAAAATATTTTATATATTTTATATTATTAAATTATATATAAATTGTGGGATTTAATTTTTTAAAACCCCCATATAGCAGTATGAAATATGGGTTTCCATAAAATTTAATTTGCAAGAATAAAACTATTTTTAAAACATAATTAATCATAGAGTAGATTAATATTGAATTGAATTTATTTCTCAATTATATTAAACTAATTAAATTTTCAAATTAACTATAAATGGTTATTTTTATATGCTTAAATTGAAAAGGAGTTATCTGAAAAATACTTATTCTTACATTATTCACCAAAAAGTAAACTTTTTAAGAAAAATATTAAAATTTCACTCTAAGTTGATTTTGATATTATTTTTTGAAAAATAAAAACATTTTTTAAAAATAAATTACTTGTATTTGGTATTAATTAATTATAATATCAATTCTAAAAGATAAATGAAATATAATTTTCATGAAAAAAATATTTTGGAAACATAAAATGACTTTATTAAAAATGTAGTACTTCATTATAATGTATTAATGAATAAATTAATTTACATAAAACATTTATACATATTAATAATAATTGGTTATTATTATTCTTACCAATAATATAATAGAAATGTTATAAAGGTGTAATATATCATGGTTCCTTAAGAATCTGGGATGCGTGTAAATAAATCTATTGAATATTTCGTGTTTATTTCAAAGGAAAAGTATATAAAATTTTCAGGGTATTCCACGAACCACTATTTTAGTAAATATATCATTCTAAATCACCGATTTAAGAAAAAATTTTATATCTATATATTTTTATAAAATTAAATTATAATTATTATTTATATTTATATTAGTGAGTTAATATCTATTTTTCATATATGGTGTGAGTTATATTGATCTCGTTGATCTAGTTATATTAGAGGGGTGTTGTTGTCCATTATTATCCCAAATTTTTATCATTACTATAACATAATTGGTTATAGAATTTATTTCATATAATTTTTTAGAATTCTATAATTTTATGCTATGGTGGATGAATTTTCGATCCTTAAATATGAATTTGGTAATAAGAACGTTTCAATTATTCTTAGGGAATAAAAGGTTTTTAAATAAAAATGGATTATTTTTTACATTTATAGAACCATAAATATCCTAATGTACTAGTTTATATCCTATATTATAGAAACAAATATTCATTTAGTCATCCATGATATATATTTGTACTAACATTCAAGTATGTGGTTAAACAAACCCAACCAATAAGATAACATAAATAATGGACTATAATATAGTGATTTATTTGTACCATATCTATAAGAGAAGAAGAATAATAATATATAGTGTTTATTAGAGTTGTTAATAAATATTAGAAATAATTATTTGATGAATTAAACCTAAAATTTTATTTCATTGTAATAAAGATATTTTCTCCTTGTAGAATACTTTTTTATATGGTTGAATTTACCATGGTTGTTAGTTTTTCATATTTTAAAATGGTGTCAAATTTCTCCAAAAAACATTCATTTATTCATAAAAATCGTTTTTATTCAATAAAAAAATTCATTATTTTCCATGTAATTAGGTGTTGAAAAGAAAATTTAAAATCAATCATTCCATGGAGGTGGAAGTCCACACATTTTAATGGATAATAATTTAATTTCCAAAGATCTAGGAAAATGAGTTATAAGGATTATTATTTTTTATTATAAAATATGTTATAAATATCTTTCTAATGTATTAAATTTTATATTAAGATCATCTATGTATGTTGGTGAAGGAAATTTATGTTGGTTGTGTTTTGGAGGAGGTAGTTTTTACATCACATGAATGTTTATATACATTTTTTCATAACAAAAAAAAACAAAATATGATTTATAGTTTTTCCAAAATTATGATAATATATATGACATACAATAAATTTCATAAATTTATTTAGTGGTTGATTGTATAAATATATTATTAATTAATATAAAGAAGATTTATAGGTCTATATTCATTGGGTAATTAGTCACATAACATTACAATATAAAATAGAAATAATAATATGCAAATAAAAACTCCATTAGATAACCATAAATTTCATTGATGTTCTAAAATTTCTTCGGGTAAAATGAGGAAACACATAATGAATGGGTTATATATAAATCCTAGTAAAGTTTTAATCATATAATAAAATAATGAAAGAAATCCATGAGTGAAAATAGGCAGATTATTGTAATATAAGATGGATGAGAATGGTAAACTTGATCAGGGATGAATTATAGTAGATTATTACATTAACGAAACATGGGAATTTGGGAACAACATAAAAGAAGAAATAATAATCATAAGTCAATGATAAGTACCAATAAATTATTATATAGTGTTAATAGGAGAAAAACTATTGTACCATAAAGGGAATCTCATGAGGTTCAAATATTTCCTAGTCAATTGGAGGGCTATAAGTTTTTTGACCCACCAATCACATTAATATAATGTACATTCATACGTGTTCCATATATATCATAAATAATAATTATGAATTAAATAACATTTAATCCCATGATTTAAAATGGTGTGTAAAATATTAGGAAATCCCCAATCAATTAAGGCTAGGTAAAACTAGGTGAATTTACATGACAGGAAATGGGGAAGGGTTTTCACTATACAAATATTTGGCATGAAAAAGCATGGGATAAAATCGAATACATAATGGGTGGGTATAATGGTTTATGAAAGGGGTAAATTAGAGTTAATGGAGGGATATAATTCCATGGTTATCATATATATAGTTATGTGATGGATACAAACACATTAAAATTTTGATAATTTGAAATCAAAAGGGTCTTAACATAATGAAATTATATGAAATAAAAAGGGAGAAGAGAGAGTCCCTTACTATTGAAGGGAACCTAAAAAAGAATTATAATTTTTTATTAATAGACTAAGAATACCATAATATGGATTTCGAGAGTAAAGAGTAGATTGAAATAATTATTTAAGGGATTAGAGTGGAGAATAATCGATGTTTGGGTGAGTATTTATAGCTAAATAGAGGATAATTATTTATTAATTTATACACTAATGTTTTGGACTCTATTTAATAAATTAATCAAAGAAAAAAATAATCCAATATTTTTCCTATTATTTCAATAAATTAAGACTGAATTTCATAATTTTATAATGAAAATAACAAAATAACTCAAATTAATACCATTGGTGATGTGGATATTAGTAGTGTTTATAAATAATTGATTTTAAAACCATAAAATATTATATACATTATGGAGGATTTACAAAGGGTTTATAAAATTATTCAAATAACATAAAAAAATTAGTATAATGTTAAAACATAATAGTTTCATGGATTATCATTATAGTATTTACAACTACATTTTTCAGATTTTATAATGTCATAATACATACATTATAATTATATCAGATTTAATTTTCCTAAAAATTCTAATATTTCAAGGAATTGTGAAAAATACACCATTTGATAAATATAATGTATTCATTTCAATTTTTTGTTTTATCAAAATAATTATAGAATTATTAGAATGTAAATTTAAAAATAAAAAATTCCCATTTTTTAAAAAATAATATTTATTTTAAAATTATACTTTTCAGACCCTAATAACAATTGGAATTGACATTGAAATATAATATAATAATTTATATTTAATAAAACATATTTAATGAAAAAAAATTGTTAAAAATTATTTTTGTTCAAAAAATATTTAATTCTATAAAAAAATTTATTGATTGAAAATATATATCCCAAAATAAAAAATTTATTGTCGTATCAAATTCAAATTTTTACCAAACATTACTATATAAATGTTCTAATGTTATAAAATAAATATGTAATTATTAATATATTAATTATATATAAAACAATAATACTAGTATGGTATAGATATATATTAAATTATTTAACTAATGAATTCTTTAAGGGTACGGTATGGAATGGTGATATTTTCATGTGTTGGTTATGTGAAAATGGTTTGGGCCATGTTCTAGAAGATATTGACCTCCTCCAAAAAATTCTTTTACTTCTTATAGTTGTTAAATCTCAACAAGAGTATGGAAAATGGAGAGTACTAGTGATACTATCACAATTAGATACTTAAATAATTAGAAATCATAGGGAAAAACACTATTGGATGAGAACATCGATTCATTTTCCAATGATAAATGGATTTATAAATACCATATATATATATATATTAATCTAGTGATCACTGTATAATGGATATAGTATAATAAAATACAATTCATAACTGGCGTTTAAATATGGTAGGATGTAACTTGTAATGGTAAAAATTACAAAATACAGAGCTTCTTTCTCTGTAATTTCATTTCTTAATAAATCAATTACACATATAAAAAACGACTTTCATTTATAAATTTTTATGTTGATATATTATTCCTCCCTTAGGATATTTATCCCTAATAATTTCTTTTTCACTCTAAGATAGATGAGGGTACTCTGATTCATCACCTCTTATAGATCCCAAGTTACTTCCCCAAACATGTGGTTGCACCACAACACATTGACATTGTGATTTGTCTTATTTCATTGAACCTTTAATATATGATCTATGATCTTCACCATCTTCTCCTCAAATAATAGATCATTCTCTAGTGGTTCCACAACAATATTTAGTTCATGTGAGTATTTTGTTATGTACTTACTCAAAAGGGATACATGAAATACATCACACACATGAGATAAATTAGGTCATAGTTCTAGTCGATATCCCACTTCTTAGATGAGATCATGGATCTCTAAAGGGATTATGTCTCATGAAATAAGCTTCTCATTTAACCCAAACATCATGAATTTCTTCCTTGAAAATGTAAGAGGGAAAACTTTGTCCCTAAAGTCAACCTCTAGGTCCCATCAATTATTATATGCATATATTTTCTATATAAATTGTGTGGGATTAGTATGATGAAGAAAATGATTGAACATTAACTAAAATCTCTATTATATGATCATGTATCACAAGCTTCTGCACTCCATCTTGATCACAAAATGTTGGAGTCTAACGCGTCATCCCATATAGCGCCACATAAAGTTCTATTTGAAAACTATAATAGAAGGTATTTTTATATAAGAAATCCAAATTGGCATAGGTATTTATCCATAATTTTTTAGAACTACATTAAAGATGATCTCATCATATATGATATAGAATTATGTATTCTCTAAGAAAGACCATTTTTCTGAGGGTGATAAGTATTATAAAAACATATCTCTATACCCATTGCTTACTAAAGGCTTCTCTTTAACCACGAGGAAAACATATGATATCAATCAAATAAAATTGAGAGTGGAACAATCAGATGTATTAAAATTTACTTTTTTATATCTTAGTGAGTTGTTCAAGATAGATATATTCTTTTATAGTAACAAAATTCACATACTTTTCATTGTGATCACCCAGATCGAATTATTGTATACAGACATCCAGTGGTGTCTAGTGAAAGAAATACAAGGTTGTGTTTTCAAAATTTATTATTAGAATGGTAAATGGTTATACAATTCCATTACATCTATATAAATATATATATATTATCATTTAAATTTTTTAATTCATAGAATCATGAATCAAATTTTTTATTCTCCCTTTCATGTTTATCCCAACATATGTTTTTTTAGATCTCTATACATTATAGTTCTTTCAGGATGAACAGAAAATGATGAGCTATGTATATAATATAGAAGATATATTTTAATATATGGTTTTTATGTTAAAATTTTATAGAGTAACTCTACAATAATGTAAGATATATTTATTTTATAACAAATTTAATTCCATCGATATTTGGTTACCCATACAAAACAGGAATACAACAACTCGTAGTTCTGTTAGGATTTTCACAATCAACATAAAATTAAAATTTAACACATTTATATTATTTTTTTTAAAAATGGATACCATTTTTAAATAATCATATATAAAATAGCTATCGCTTATTTTTGGGAATTTTCTGGACAAGTTTCACTTTTTGATGAATAGTGACAAATATTGAAATTTAATTGATAACATCATTTTCATTTAAATAATTTAAATATAAAATTATATATTTAATATTTTTAAGTAATATTAGTTAAATTATACATATATTAACCTAATTTGTGCTATTTTTATCAATTATATATGGAATTTGGATAAGAATAAATTTCAAGCAATTGAACATTTCTAGTTTAAAAAACCGTTTCATCTTAGTATCCATAAGATTAAATTTAATTTTAAATTTATGAATTGTGTGAATTAAATTCAAAAAACTGGATTAAATACTATTAATGATAATTATTTATATTTTATAATAAGATAAAATTAAATCTTTACGATAATTAATTGTGAAAACAGTAAAAATTATGTTTTATATTTATGTCAAAAATGGGATTACTGAGTTTAAACAAAGATGAAAAGGGTTACAATGATCTAGTTTTTTCCCAAAACCCATTATAATTGAATATTTCTACAATTATTTAATTATTATGTATTTATAATATATTATGTACATATTTCAATTAATATGATTATATAATAAGTTAAGTACAAAAAAAGACAAAAAGTGCCTTTCTTCTTTTAAAAAGATTTAAATAATTTGGATAGTAACAAAAAATTAAAAATTTTCATGTATAGATATTATTTTGAAATATAAATTGGTTTTTTTATCATTATATTTTATTATAATTTTTTACATTCAATAAAAACATTGACTTGTTAGGAAATCCCAATGCCTGACTTATTAAGTTAATAATAAAGCAACATAAATAATAACAATAATATTAAAAGTGATTTAAATTGAATTGATTTCTATATTCCATTAGTATTTTAGATTAATATATCATTTAAAATATGTTTTAAAATAAATTAATTTAATTACTTCTTTCTAGATATAAATTTAAATTTAAATTTAAATTTAAGGAATAATGTCAAAATTAACATTAATGTTATTAAATAATAAATGATATTTTATTAAATGATTTAAAAATACAAAAAATATCATTTTCATAAAATATATTATTAAATTTCACTAAATATAATATATGTTATATTAATGGACCAATTTTTGATTTATATTTTTAATTTTGACCCCTAAAAAGAAAAAAACATTTTTTATCAGTGTAATGGTTTAAACTGTGTGTTTGTATGTACATGCACCTCTAATAAAATTAATTTTCAACAAACTTAGGTTTTTTATTTGAGATATTTTATTTCATATTAAGATTCATTGGTTCAAAAATATATAATATGCATCATTTTAATTAATCCATAATTGATAAATTACTGTGGTTATAAAACAAGTTTACACAGTGAAAAAGGAAAATGGTAAAAATAAAGAAACATATATGTCAAGGATTTTATTTCAAAAATGTTTTTTATTGTATTTTTTTGGAATGGAATGATCATAAAATCCCAAAACTAATTAATTATAAGTATTTTAATTTCATTTTCAAATATTTACCTCCCAATAGTGAATTATTTGGAGTATTTACAAGAATTCCACAACTCATCAACTATAAAAGGGAACAAACTCACATCCCTACATCACTACATAAAACCTATTTGTTTCAAAAAATAACTAAAAAATGAATATCCCAAGCCCCCCCCATAATCCTATAATCTGTATTTATTGTTGTAGATCTATCCATTGTATTCATTATTTCAAACCGAAGGAGGATACCGATAGATTATGTAATTTTCAAAACGAGCATCTTTCTTTAAGTTATTTATAAACCTTAGAAAATTTTAATTAAACCATATTATATTACATATAATGGTATGTTTAAATAATTAGTTAATAATTGAAATCCCCATCCACTTCCGTCAAATATCTTACAAAATCTGTATTCGTGTGTACGATAGACAACCGCCTCACATACTAATGTCGTTCATTTCTTCTATTTTCACCTCTTAAGGTTATGTATGATTATGAATAAAAATTATATATTTTATATTTACAAAATATTCCTACATAATTAGTCACAATATAATCTATATCATTTTATCTTCAATTATGATGGAGATATGATAATTTTTCTTGTGCATACGGAAAATAGCTGCCACGTAATGTGATTTCATATTTCTTTCACAAATTCTTCACATGAATGGTGATAAATTTAATGTTAAAGACTAGATGTGATATAAATTAAACAATTATATTATTAATTACACACTATAATTATGGAAAATTAGTATATATAATTTTCATTATAACCTTTTCACACACATAAAGATGATAACATCATTTGGGTATGTGTGGGATACCACCTTCATGAATAAGGGATTCTCCCTTTTCATCACCATGCCACAAAGATGTTATATAAATCTAAATAATATGGTATATTAGATATAATTATCATTATTTAAGATTTAATCTTTCTTACCTTCATTACATTATGATCATTGTAAAATATAAACATTTCTAACACGTACGTATGACCTAACATCCTCATGATTGTAACATTAATATTTTTTCAAAATTATTTTTAATGATTGGTTTTAGAAGAAAAATTCATATAAAAATATTATAGTCATATCATTGAAATTATTATAAATATTATGGAACTATATACTATTTAAAATAATCATGACTTTCATAACAATGAACTAATATGAAAACCATAAAATTAATACATGAAAGAACTTAAATAATGGGATATTATTAACGAACATGTTATAGGAAGCTATAAAAAGAACTTATATAAATATTTAAATACTAACATGGTTTGGTTATATATTAGTAACTTATTTGTAACCACTATACATGAGGTTAACGGACAATCAACTAAAAGTAAGCATGAGGTAAGGGATTTTATATCAATTTTATTTCATTGTTGCATATTATAATTTTTATTGTTAATTTCATTTATATAGAGCATATACTAGCCCTTTTAAATGTAATATCATGAATAATAAATTCATAATGTAATTTTAATTTTGAATTTCAACCACTTTACCTTATGTAATTTATAATAAATGTGACAATGTGGTAAATAATTTCATTACTCAATTTATTTTTCAATGGGTTATATTACTCTTTGTAGTAATTATGATTATAATATTGTGTTTATAGTGAATTTTTATTATATTATGTTTTATTTATAAATTTTGAATGTGGATTTAACTTTCATACATATAACAAATTCATTGGTTGATTCTCATTTCAATGTTATTATTTTTTCAAGTGTTTAATTTAAAATCAAATTTTAATCAATAGTGTCTCTTCTTGAATTTTAATTTATGGAAACCATATAAAAATTATTTAATAACACATATAATTTCCTCTCCTCATATTATTAATGATATTTTCACATAATAGTACTATTTTACCATAGTTTGGTACTCAAAATAATTGATTTAATGTTATTAATACTGTCCAAATTTATTTCCCACTTCAATAATAAACCTATTATCTTAAAAATCATGTTTTATAGAAGCATGATAAATTTTTTAAACCTTTTAAAATTATTTATTAAATAAATATTCTTACGCTTTTTATTCATTAATTTATTTCATAGAAATCATATGTCATTTTCAAAATAATGCTTGTTCGGATTTTATCGAAAATATGAAATGAATCTTCTAAACTTTTTTTGAATAGGGCACATTCCTAACCTTTTTATAGAGAAAAATGAATGTTCTTATTTACATTTATTGAATTTAAGTAATTAAACGACATCATGAATATAATTTCTTTTATTCATTAGTGGGATTCTTATGAGGATATTTTTGAAGAAACTGAATGTAAAAGTAATTTTCAATGAAATGGTTTTTTAAAATTTTGGTCAATATAAAAGGGATATTTACCTCAAAAATATTTTTAAATATATTTTTATGGTGTTAATTTAAATAAATGGAAACAACAATTTGTTTTTACTCAATTGGTTATATGTTTATACCATCTTTATTCTTATTATTTATGGTTTATGATTTTTTGTACCACGAATAGTATTGAAATTAAATTCCTTGAATCATTTTATAGTCATTAACTTCACCATAAAATAGACACTTTCATGTGATCATTAGACATTAAATTTAATATATATATCCATATTATTTATCATATATATTTTTATTTTGTAAATTATATATCATTTCTACATACAATTTTTTTACATTGAATTTTATTCGATTGACTATGGAAATATAGATAAATATGTATTCTTTAATCAATATATAAATTTGATGATAAATCACTCCATTCAATAATTAAATTTATTATTCAATATATAATTAATACTTTGGACCTATAGTGCTATATGGGGCCTGGTATTATATACCCCATCAATTAATTGTTAGTTCTCTTGAGAAAAATTAGTTTAATAAATTAAATGGGTTTCTACATATAGTTTGAAATGACTCGTGTAAGGTCTTGAAAGTAAAGGTATAATGGGGATGTGACATGAATTAAAAAAATTATGATTTTTATTCATTCTTAATTCTATTATTATTATCCATGAGATTTTTTTTCTTGGATATAATTTATTCATTCATTTTATTCTCATTTTATTAAATGGAATTATTTTTCCATTATTTAAGTTTCCATATTGATTAGGGATTCTATTTTTATAAATTCATGTTATTTATATTGTCTACATGTTTAATTATTTATATTTACATGTTCATTATGATTTATCATTCATGATATCTTACACATTACTTATCCCTTACTAAAAATTTGGTCTCACATTTATTTTTTTCTTTTCATGGGTTATAAAGATGAATCTTTTGAATAAGTTTTCAAGGATTATTGGTATCTTATTATGTTATGTACTATGTTTAATATTATATTACCAATATAAAATTGGTAATTATATTTTTATCCAAAAATTGTAAAATGATTCGTCCTTTGGAGTTTGATTCCTTATAACTAAGAAACCATAATAATGTAAGGCATTCTATATAGGATACAAGGGTCGAGGTCGTTTAAGTTGTAATCTGAGGAAGTATAGTAGAATATTTGTAGACTAGATTTATGAAATCATAGATTTGGAAACACAATCCTTTAAATGAATTTGAGTATATGTATATAAGAAAATCTTCATTATTTTTAAGGTATCGATTATGTGTTATTTCTTTGAAAGAAATCCATTTATATATACTACAAGGGGATGCTGCTCAGGAACCTATATACATAGGGGTAATAAAATCAAAAAATCCATGTCTTTATTGACTTCAAAGTTACATTGTACATAATAAAAATACATAATGCACTCTTAGTTTGACACACCAATGAGATATTTTGAGGTATATTAACAATTTATTTATAATCTAGTTTGATGGAGTTTAAAATAAAAATATCCCAGAAAAATCACATTTTTTTTAATTTATAGTGAGAAAGGTCTATAGAATTTTAATTTCTGATAATTGTTTAACCATATTTGGAATTATTCATTATGATATAAAATATATCATTTTATAAGGTGACCTAATATATTTCATTTTTTCTAAATGGAACTCGGAAGTATGAAGGGTCTAAATAAACATGGACAATGCAGATATTTCATAACTATGGAAGCCAATATTACTAATGTTAAAAATGATCATGTTATTGATATATTTGGATATCATAATCAAGTTATTTAAAATACCCTTTCGTGGATGGATCAACATCTACTCTAGAGATATTATTTTATGTTTGACCACTTTATGAGACATGGTAACCATCATTTAGTGGGAATAATAATATAATATAATCTTAGAAATAGTTCAATTCTATGGAGAGATATTGATGGTGTTAGGATGTGGTCAAAAGTAAAATGTTACAATTATTGTGAATTTTCTAAAAGGACATGATGATATAATGGTGGTCGTTTATCTAAAATATTAAAGATGAAGTTGAAATAGAAATCATGAAATGTAATTCTTATAAGGATCCATTATATGAAAAATATTTCCATAATGAGGAAAAAATCAATGAAGAAAAATTTTCATACCATGAAGAAAAAAGGAAAAATAATGTATTGAGAAAAATACATATATGCTTAAAAGGATATATAGGTTTGAAAAGGATTACATACACAATACAGAGTGTTATATTTACCATTTCATTTAAGGGAATAAACTAATTCTCTGATGGGTGATAGTAAATCAAAATTTTTATTCATATGATGGAAAATTTTTATGATATACCAAATATAGAACAAATTATCTATGAAATATAGATTCAAAGGTAAGAAATACAATAAGAGTATAGATGAGAAAAAAAATGATAATTGAAATAAGGGAAGGAATGTAGCATCCCAGGTAAATAAAGAATTAAACATTTTCATATTTATTAATATTTTCTAATTAAATATTAATTTTACATTAAAGGGGTTGCTATGTTCGATAGTGTACCCGATACGCAATAAAGAGTTTCTTTGAAATCTTACGTTGCACACTAGTAATAAAATAATAATATTATAAATGGTAGTTAACACGTAGCCGTTGTATTGGTAGGAATGAATAGAAATAAATAAAATATGATTATATATGTTTGTTAAATGTTTTTAAATTTATCCAATAAAGGATAAAGGCTTAAAGTATGAAAAGAATTCAATTTTAGGCATATATACTCTAATATTAATAAAAATCAACTCTTCACCTTTTGATGGAGAACCGTCATTAAATATAGTTTTGGTCACTATTATACATTCTATTGGACCAAATAAAATTCTTCTTTAGAATCAGGACATCAAAATTTACTTTGTATAAATTATTGGTATTTTTCCGATTAAGTTCATTTTTTTAATGAATAGTGAAAAATGTTGTATTTTAATTCAGAACCTATTTTTAATATAATTTATTTACATGATTAGATTATATTTTTAATTGGTTCTAAATTTAAATTAGAATATATTTTTACCATTTAATCCAATAGTGGTCATTGGAATTAATTTCACATTGACATTGGACTTAAACTAGTGTCAATATTTTGATATATATTGTTTCATAAAAACACGCTATTTTTCCTGATAGTGGGAATTAATTATTAAATAAATTAATTTAACTTATATGTTTTGAATTTTTTAAAATTGACATCATTTTTCAATTCAGAATATCAAATATATATTAGGGTAACGTTTTTCGTATTTTTCTGAAAAACATCAATTTTTGATGAATAGAGAAACCACTAAGTTGTACTTAAAAAACTAATTTTATTTGTTTAAATGAAATTTTACCACCTCTATGTTTTGAAATTAAAAAATCCTACATAAATTGTTGTCATTAAGAATTAAAATGTGGTTCAAGGGGATTAAAAAAATCTTTGGTGAATAGTAACTGTTAAGTTTTCAATCACGATTAGAGGTAATTAGTGTAATTTAAGGTAAAAATAATATTTTAATAATATGAAATAACCTTGAAAAATGTCCTATCCTTATTGTATGTGTCATGGACGGCCAATAAAATCCATGGGTCAACTTGAGGACCCCATGGATCTACTTTGGTAGGAAAATGACATTAATCACTTTTTATTTAATGTTAAAATTAAAATGTCACAAACATGTGTTGTTTTACTAAAAAAATATTTAAATGGAGTTATACAAGTCATATTTTTTACTATAAATATTCATTAGAAATCTAAAAATATTTACAACATCATTTTATTTTTTATATATAATTTTTATACATTAAATAAATTTAAGTATTTATGGCACCATGAGGATGCATCGATTACCTCATTATTTAACAATTTAAATAAAATGAAAATATAATGTAAAATCAAAGACCTACACATGTCAAAAACCTATTGGATGGGTGGATTTAGAACTATTATCACCTTATCCTCGAAATATATAATTTTGGGACCTTTAAAACCAGAAAAGTATTTTATAATAATGTAACCTTTTATTACTTTCCCAGAGTGCCCCTCCTCTCCTCTTATAAATGGCCCCCCGCCTCTACCACCTTTTCCACACCTCTCAAGCCGTTGGCTCAGCCAACCCCTGACCATTTTGTCTCTCCACATCCCTATATTACACCTAGAAGCCTCAAATTGGGCATAAGTCTTTCCAAGAAATCCTTTGATCTCAAATCAAAAAGAGTTACATGTTTTAAAGGTAGTGTCTTCTCTTGTGTTCTTATGTTTTATTTTGCTTCTCCAACCCCATAAACTCTTTTTATTCATTTATTTTGTAACAAAAAAAATATCTTCAATATAAAAGGATGTTTTTATGAGAAGTATTATAGCTACACCTACACACAACTTCGTCTAATGGTTAAAGAAGATACTGTTTTTGTGGTTTGCGATTTTCAGCCTCACGAAACGATGATTGTTCAATATTCTTTTAACACCTTTCATGGTGGCCATTAAGATGTCACTATATTTATATATGATATATATTATGTTTATGGTTTCCTTATGCTTCGGTATTTTTCATTTGTGGCCAACCTTTATTGTTTCCATTGTGGGTAAACACGATAATTTCATTTTACGAAGTGCGGACTAACGCCCCTCAATGTGATTTGAGTACTTAATGCCATATGTGGGATTTATAAAGGATGGAGTTAATGTTATTATATATTATGTTATACTGGAATTATAATATACCATTATAAAATTATGATTTCACTCCATTAAATACGAAATAGAAATGAAAGTTACGTTCATGCGTACGTACGACTTACCGTCTCCATAAACGATGTATTTCATTTCTTACCTCTAAATGTTATGTACAATTATAAATACATGTATATGATGGATATGTATGATATATATGATATCCAAATCATTAATATAATTCTGGATATAATGAACCTTTGACCACATAAACAACATGTAATTGTAAGAAGTCCATTTCTGACTTAAGTATGAAATATCGACAAAACGAACTTTATGAAATTACATGATTACATAATGTTTATAACATATAAATAAGTTATATAAAAGGAATAATAAACTTTAAAAGGGTTCTTAAGCAAGTAGAAATTAACTCAAGTTTATTATTCAGGAGATTAAAGAGCAATTGAGTCACGTCGGACATGAGGTAAGGGACTTCGTCTCAATCTCCATTCATTGAGGCATATTTTGTTTTATACACAACTTTCTTTTATACGGTGTATAAAACCCTTTTATTTTTATGCTTCTTCAAAAGGAATATTTTTTTTATACGAATCATTTTACTAAACGACAAAAGGAATGTTTTTTTGTCGTATGTATGTGGCGACAACGACTTCTCCTCCGCTGTACCATTATTTAAGTTTCGGCTTCCTCTACAAGCCATAACCTAACTTTTTTTAAAATGAAAAATAAATACCATGTATTACTTTTCATTTATTTTGGTATTGAAAATGGTTTTAATAATGTTTTTATTATATCAATGTATTGTATTGATATCTTGTGATTGAAATGTGGAAATGTTATGTTTCCTATATGCATGTTTTACGTGATATGATTATGTTATGGTTCATGGGAATTGTTATGAAGACGGGTGGTTCTGTAATAAAATAAGTGCGGGTGAGCCCGATATAGATCTCCAATTAATTGGTTATTACGAAGGAGTTAAACATTAAGGTTTCTCCGAAGATATTTAGGGAATATACTGTGATGGGTATTCCAAACGTAACCATGAGGGTTACTCCCTACGTAAGAATGTTATGAATGCCACATGTTACCTTTATGTCATACGATTTCTATGATTTATTCATGATTTTATGAGGTATGTTAAAATGCTTATGTTTTATGAGTAAATTATGATTTCATACATGGACTAATGTTTTCATTTCGTACTTTTATATCCCTTACTGAGATTTTTATGGTCATCTCAAGTTTTTTAAATGTTTTTCACTGGACTTAATGTCGAATAGGGTCAAGGATGGGATCAAGAAAAAGTCATGCTATCT
This sequence comes from Viscum album, assembly GCA_963277665.1. Taxonomy (NCBI): domain Eukaryota; kingdom Viridiplantae; phylum Streptophyta; class Magnoliopsida; order Santalales; family Viscaceae; genus Viscum; species Viscum album. Next base: position 1,074,940,762 of record OY728164.1, read on the forward strand.
AAAAAATAGAATTAGACATGTTTCTTTTTAAGAGTTTTTATTTTATGGAAACTTAGTAGAAGTGTCTACTTTGTAATCTTTTGAGATGTAATAGTTATGTCCTAATTCTCTAAATCTGTAAACCTAAAAAGATCCTCAATGTGAATTATTCATTTAAATCAATATTAAGTAAGGTTTATGGCTGAAGCCTTATAGTTGGTATCAGAGGTCGGTTTCGATAACTTTAGGAGTTATAATTCTATTAAATTATTATCCAAAAAAAAATTTTATGGTGAAATTGAAATGTTATATCATTTGAAGATTACCTTGTTGCTTCATGTAAGACATGTTTGTTCAGAATGGTTTTCCACAGAGGAAACAGGGAAGCAGTGCTAGGAAGGAATATAGAAGGAAATAACCTTCCGAATCAGCATCCTGAGATGGTCGGAATTGGAACTGAACAGTTTGTTGCAGTAATGGCATTATTGACTCAAGAGATAAATAGTGGTGGTATCCATGCACGAGATCTGCCAGATCAACCATAGAGGAACATGTCAGTGGTGGAACATTTCATGAGGCAACATTCCCCATCATTCGGAGGATCATCTGACCCTGTGCTAGATGAAGGTTGGATTAAAGCACTAGAGAAGATTTTTGATGTCATGGGGTGTTTATACAATCAAAAGGTTATGCTTGCTATTTACAGTTCGGAGGGTGAAGCAGATCAGTGGTGGTCGATGGTTAAAAATATCAGGGATGCTGATGAGATTGATGCTCTCGACTAGGATGAATTAAAAGGTATGTTTCTTGAGAAGTATTTTCCTAAGGCTGTTCGACTTAGGATGGAAAAACAATTCCTGGAATTGAGGAAAGAGGAAGACTCGGTGGCTACCTGTGAAGAATGGTTCACTCGATTGGAAAGGTATGCTCCAAATTTTATCCGAGACCTTGATAGTAAAATCAATCGTTTTTACTCAGGATTAAATCCAAAAATATCAATGGTCTTTAGATTCTCATGAGTTCAAAAGTTATGAAAAGCTTGTTTGATGTGCTAAGAAGGTGAAAATGGAGTTTAATGATGATCAAGTGTTCTATAAAAACCACCAGAAGAAGAGATAATGGTGGTAGGAGAAAGGAAATAATTTTCAAAAAGGTCTGATGGTAAGAAAACTAAGTTTCCAGTTAGTGATAAATGTGGTAAAAGGCATGCTGGGGAAAGTCTTCTGAATTCTAGAAAGTGAGACTCATATGGTAAGATGGGACATAAGGCTCGTGATTGCACTAAAAAAGATCAAGGTGATGGTAAGTCCAAATTTGATTTACAGTTAGTGGAATTTTTTAAGTGCAATTAGATGGGTCACTATGCAAACGAGTGTCTGAAAAAGAGCTTGATTGATACAAATCAATTAGACTACAAGTAAAAAGGGGTGGTGAAATCCATTGCAACTACTTCAGCAGATTTCGGGCCATCAAATGAAGTTGTATCAGGTACTTTGTTTTGTTTTTTCAGATTATGCCAGTGTGTTGTTTGATTCGGGTTCTACACATTCTTTCATCTCTGAAAAAATTTCTAGTAAAATGGGAATACCATCTCAAGAAATGACTCCTGAAATTGTTCTAAAAATACCTGGGGGAAATGTTACGGAAAAAAGAATTTATAATAATCTTCCTATCCTTATTTGTGGAAGGAACCTACTTGAAAACCTTATTGTTTTACCTCTAATAGAGTTTGATTTAATCCTGAGTATGGATTGGCTCTCTATTTACCATTCTAAGATTGACTGTAGAGCTAAAGAATTTTCTTTTCAGAAAGACTTTTAGTTTGTTTACAAGAATGAACCCTTACTGTTGATAACATATCAAGAGGCCGAGAAACTTGTAAAAGATGGAAAAGAATGTTACCTTTCACATATCATTGAAAACAAGGGAAATGTTCAGATTAATGATGTGCCGGTGGTAAATGAGTATCCTGATGTTTTTCTTGATGAGTTTCCTGGAATAATACCAGATTGATAAGTTTAATTTACTGTTGAATTAGTTCCTAATGCTAAGCCAATTTCAAAACCCCTTTATCGAATAGCTCAAACTGAAATTTTAGAGTTGAAGGAGAAATTACAAGATTTATTAGAGAAAGGTTTCATTCGACCTAGAACATCACCATGGGGTGCTCTTGTTTTATTTGTTAAAAAGAAAGATGGTTCAATGAGACTTTTCATTGATTATAGAGCCTTGAAAAACATCACTGTTAAGAACAAATATCCTTTTCCTCATATCGATGATTTGTATGACCAGCTCCAGGGAGCTTAGTTTTTTTTCAAAGATTGACCTGAGATTGGGGTAACAACAATTGAAGGTAAAGGAAGCAGATATTCCGAAGACCGTTTTTTGTACAAGATATTGCCATTATGAATTTTTAGTAATGAATTTTGGGATAACCTATGAACCTGTTGTATTCATGGAACTTATGAATAGAATTTTCCATGAGTTCTTGGATAAGTTTGTGGTTGTTTTCATTGATGATATTTTTATGGTTTCTAAAAGTAAAGAGTAGAATGAAAGACATTTAATGGTTATTTTGAAAACCATAAAACAAAATAAATTGTATGGGAAATTCAGAAAGTGTGACTTTTGGTTGCAACAATTTTCTTTCCTTGGTCATATTGTTTCTAAAGATGGAATAACTATGGATCTTGCAAAAACAAATGTTGTTGAAGAATGGCCAAGACCCAAAATTGTAATCAAGATCCATAGTTTTCTTGGTTTTATAGGTTACTACCTAAGGTTTGTGGAAAATTTTTCACGGTTATCTAGTCCAATGACTAAGCTAACTCAGAAGGGTGTTAAGTTTATCTCGACAAAAGAATGCGATGATTGTTTTTAGGAGTTGAAAAGAAGATTGGTGAATGCTCCTGTTTTGGAACTTCCTTCTAGGAATGGAGATTTTGTTATATACAGGGATGCTTCGTTGAAGGGACTTGGATGTGTCCTTATATAGAATGATTAGGTAATTGCATATTTTTTAAGTCAGTTGAAAACTCATGAGGTAAATTACCCTACACATGATTTGAAATTAGCTGCTGTTGTTTTCTCCTTAAAAATTTGGAGGCATCATTTGTATGGAGTAAAGTGAAAAATATATATCAATCACAAATGTTTAATGTATATATTCACTCAGAAAAAATTGAACATGAGATAGAGGATATGTCTAGAATTAATCAAGGATTATGATTGCACAATTCATTAGCATCCGGGAAAAGAAAATAAAGTGGCTGATGCTTTGAGTCGAAAAAGTAATGCTTCATTAACAATGCTGCGTTTGGAATGTGATCCTTTGGTAAAGGATTTTATGAAATTTTGAATAAAATTTGTTGGTGCAGGATGTCCTTCTGTTTTGTTTCAGGTATCAGTGAAATCTTCTCTATCAGACAAAATCAAGCAAGCACAAAATCAAGATAGTGAGTTGCATAAAAAGGTAGAGCTGGTTCAGAAGTGTATGTTGCCTGAATTCAACAGTGATAATGATTATGTTTTGAGATTTGGGAAGAGTTTGTGTGTGACTTGTGATTCACAGTTGAACAGAGAGTTGTTATGTGAAGCTCATAGTTCTCTATTTTCAGCTCATCCTGGTAGTACTAAGATGTACAGAGATCTACGGGAGTATTACTGGTGGGATGGAATGAAAAGAGATATTGCTGATTTTACTATGAAGTATTTGACTTGTCAGCAGGTTAAAGCAGAGCGGCCATTACTGAAAGGGATGCTTCAGCCTTTACCAGTGCCATAGTGGAAATGGGAAAATATATCCAATGACTTTGTTGTGGGATTATTGAAGACATATCGAGGTAATAATGCAATCTGGGTTATTGTTGATCTCTTGACTAAATCTGCTCATTTCCTTCCTATTAAAGATACATTCTCTCTAGATCAACATTCTCGATTGTATCTTAAAGAGATAGTCCGGTTGCATGGAGTTCCCCTATACATTGTATCCGATCGTGATCCCAGGTTTACTTCTATCTTTTGGAAAGGCCTTTAGAATTCGTTGGGTACTAAATTAAATTTTAGTACATCTTTTAATCCTCAATCAGATGGACAGTCAGAACGAACAATTCAAACAATGGAGGATATGCTACGTGCTTGTTCGATTGATTATCAGGGAAGATGGGACCAAAAACTTTATTTGGTTGAATTTTCATATAATAACAGTTTTCATTCCAGTATACAGATGGTTCCGTTTGAGGAATTATATGGGAAGCGGTGTCGAACACCATCTTTTTGGGATGAAGTGGGTGAATGGAAGCTGATGGGACTAGAATTGGTAGAAGAGGTGGTAGAAGAATTATAGTTGATTCGGAAACACATGAGAACAGCTCAGAGAAGGCAGAAGAGTTATGCAGATAAACGGAGGAAGGATCTATCTTTCGAGGTAGGTGATCTTGTTTCTCTCAAAGTATCACTCTGGAAAAGTGTGATGCGATTTGGTAAGGAAGGAAAGCTGAGTTGAAGGTTCATTGGACCATATGAAATTCTGGAAAATGTTTGATCAGTTGTTTACCGAGTGGCTTTACCTCCGAGTTTATCTCAGGTACACACTTTTTTTTTCATGTTTTGATGTTGAGAAAGTATATTCCAGATCCATCTCATGTTTTGAGCCCAGAGGTAGTTTAGTTGGAAGAGAATCTCTCTTATGAAGAACAACTGGTCTAAATTCTTGACCATAGAGAGCAAGTGTTGCGAAATAAGGTAATTCACCAGGTAAAGGTTTGGTGGAAAAACCATATGGTTGAAGAGGCAACATGGGAATCTAAAAATGCTATGAGGGATAAATACCCCCACTTATTTTGATAAATGAATAAAATTGCGAGGACGCAATTCCCAAAAGAGGGGAATGATGTAACATCCCAGGTAAATAAAGAATAAAACATTTTCATATTTATTAATATTTGTGGATTAAATATTAATTTTACTTTAAAGGGGTTGCTATGTTCGATAGTGTACCTGATGCACAACAAAGAGTTTCTTTGAAATCTTACGTTGCATACTAGTAATAAAATAATATTATTTTAAATGGTATTTAACACATAGTCGTTGTATTGGAAGGAATGAATAGAAATAACTAAAATATAATTATATATGTTTGTTAAATGTTTTTACATATATCCAATAAAGGATAAAGGCTTAAAGTACTAAAAGAATTCAATTTTAGGCATATATACTCTAATATTCACTAAAGGTCCACTTATCGCCTTTTGACGGGGAACCCTCATTAAATATATTTTTGGTCACTCTTATACATTATATTTGACCAAATAAAATTCTTCTTTAGAATCGGGGCATAAAATTTTACTTTGTGTAAGTTTTTTGTATTTTTCCGATAAAGTTGCTTTTTTAATGAATAGTGAAAAATGTTGTATTTTAATTCAAAACCACTTTTTAATATAATTTATTTACATGATTAGATTATATTTTCAATTGGTTCTAAAGTGAAATTAGAATATATTTTTACCATTTAATCCAATAGTGGTCATTGAAAATTAATTTTACTTTGAAATTGGACTTAAACTCGTGTCAATCTTTTGATATATATTGTTTCATAAAAACACGCTATTTATCCTGACAGCGGGAATTAATTATTAAATTAATTAATGTAACATATATGTTTCTAATTTTGTAAAATAGACATCATTTTTTAATTTGGAATATCAAATATAGCCTAGGGTGAAGTTTTGGTATTTTTCTAAAAAACATCAATTTTTGATGAATAGTGAAACCACTAAGTGTTACTTAAAAAACTGATTTTTTTTGTTTAAATGAAATTTTACAACCTCTGTGTTTTTAATTTCAAAATCCTACATACATAGTTTTCATTAAGAAGTAATATTTTGTTTACTGGGATTAAAATAATTTTTGGTGAACAGTAACTTTTAGGTTTTTAATCGCAATTAGAGGTAATTAATGTAATTTAAGGTAAAAATAATATTTTAATAATATGAAATGACCTTGACACATGTCCTATTCTTATTGGATGTGTCATGGCTGACCAATACAATCCATTGGTCTACCTAATGACTCCATGGATCCACCATGTTTGGAAAATGACATTAATAACTATTTATTTAATGTTAAAATTAAAATGTCACAAACATGTGTTGTTTTACTAAAACAATTTTTAAATGTGGTTATACAAGTCATATTTTTTACTATAAATATTAATTAGAAAGATAAAAATATTTCATTCATCATGATATTATATATATATATATAATTTTTAGACATTAAATAAATTAAATTACATATGACACCATGATGATGCAGTAATTACCTCATTATTTAATGATTTAAATAAAATGAAAAGATAATGTAAAATCTAAGACCTAAACATTTCAAAAACCTATTGGATGGGTGGATTTCGAACTATTATAACCTTATCCTCGAAATATATGATTTTGGGACCTTTAAAATCCAAAAATAATTTTATAATAAAGTAACCTTTTATAACTTTCCAAGAGTGCCCATCTTCTCCTCTTATAAAAGGCCCCCACCTCTACCACATTACCCACACCTCTCATGCCTTTGGATCGGCCAACCCCTGCCCATTTTTTCTATAAACATCTATCTCTTACTCCTAGAATCCTCACTTTGGTCAGAATCCTTTCCAAGGAAGCCTTTGAGCTCAAATCAAAAAGAGTTACCCGTTTTAAAGGTAGTGTCTTCTCTTGTGTTCTTAGGTTTTATTAGGCATATCCAACCCCCTAATCTCTTTTTATTCCTTTATTTTGTAATAAAACCAGTATCTTCAATATACTAGGATGTTTTTATGAGAAGTCATAGAGATACAACTTCATACACCATCATCTAATGGTTAAAGAAAATAATGTTTCTGTGGTTGGTGATTTTATGCCTCACAAAACGATGATTGTTCAATATTATTTTAACACCTTTCATGGTGGACATTAAGATGTAACTATATTTAAATATGATATATATTATGTTTATGTTTTCTTTATGCTTCTGTATTTTTCATTTGTGGCATACCTTTATGGTTTCCATTGTGGGTAAACACGATAATTTGATTTTAGGAAGTGCGGACTACCACCCCATCAAAGTGATTTGATTCGTTATTTCCATATGTGGGAAGTATAAAGGATGGAGTTAATGTTATTATATATGATGTTATACTGTAATTATCATATACCTTTATATCATTATGATTTCACTCTATTAAATACGAAATAGAAATGAAAGTAGTGTTCATGCGTACATACGGCTTACCGTCTCCATGAACGGTGCATTTCATTTCTTACCTCTAAATGTTATGTACTATTATAAATACATGTATATGATGGATATGTATGATATATATGATATCCAAATAATGAATATCATTCTGGATATAATGAACCTTTGTCCACATAAACAACATGTAATTGTAAGAAGTCCATTTTTGACTTAAGTACCAAATATCGACAAAACGAACTTTATGAAATTAAATGATTACATAACGTTTATAACATGGAAATAAGTTATATAAAAGGAATAATAAACTTGAAAAAGGTTCTTAAGAAAGTATAAATTAACTCAAGTTTGTTATTCAGGAGATTAAAGAGCAATCGAGTCACGTCAGACACGAGATAAGGTACTTCGTCTCAATCTCTATTCATTGAGGCATATTTTGTTTTATACACAACTTTATTTTATACAGTGTATAAAACCCTCTGACATTTATGCTTATTCAAAAGGAATCTTTTTTTTATTGGAATCATTTTACTAAACAAAAAAAGGAATGTTTTTTGTCGTACGTATGCGGCGACAACGACTTCTCCACCGCCGTGAACATTATTTGAGTTTCGGCTTTCTCTACAAGCCATAACCAAACTTTTTTTTAAATGAAAAACAAATACCATGTATTACTTTTCTTTTATTTTGGTATTGAAAATGGTTTTCATAATGTTTTTATTATATCAATGTGTTATATTGATATCTTGTGATTGAAATGTTGAAATGTTATGTTTCATTTATGCATGTTTTACGTGATATGATTATGTTATGGTTCTTGGGAATTGTTATGAAGATGGGTGGTTCCGTGATAAACTGAGGGTGGGTGAGCCCGATATATCTCTCCAATGCATTGGGTAACATGAAGGAGTTAAACATTAAGGTTTCTCTTAAGATAATTAGGGAATATACTGTGATGGGTATTTCAAACGTAACCATGAGGGTTAATCCCTACGTAAGAATGTCATGAATGCCTCAAGTTACCTTTATGTCTTATGATTTCTATGATTTATTCATGATTTGATGAGGTATGTTAAAATTCGTATGTTTTATGAGTAATGTATGATTTCATACATGGACTAATGTATTCATTTTGTACTTTTATATCCCTTACTGAGCTTTTGTTGCTCATCCCATGTTTTTGAAATGTTTTTCATAGGACTTAATGTGGAATAGGGTCAAGGATGGGATCTAGGAAAAGTCATGCTATCTAAAACATTGAACTAGACATGTTTTTTTAAGAGTTTTTATTTTATGGAAACTTAGTAGAAGTGTCTACTTTGTAATCTTTTGAGATGTAATAGTTATGTCCTAATTCTCTAAAACTCTAAACCTGAAAAGATCCTCAATATGAATTATTGATTTAATTCAATATTACACAAGGTTTAAGGTCGGGGCCTTATAAGGAAGGATTTTATCACATGTGATTTCCGTGGAATGAATCACCTTGGGAAATGGTTGAAGGGGTTGATTATTTTTTTATGTGTAGAAAATAGGGTCACTATGAATAATAATGTAATGTAAAAAAGTTAAAAAAATTATTTAGTATTTCAAATTCAAGGATTTGAGGAACTACACATATTAATTCCCCAAAAATCAAGTTAATATATATCATATGAATCTAATTGATTAAGGGAATTATTATTATATTATGTTTTCTTTCGGATGCTCAATTGGAGGGGAGAAGACAAATATTATTGTGAGAGAGGATGAAGAAGACAATTCAAGATAGAGGGATCAACGTGAAATGTTTAGAATGAATTATCCTATGTATGAATGTTAATCTGGCGTTGAAATTGATTTAGGAGCATTCTCTTTGGGGTAAGATAATGGCTCAATGTGTGGGTGGGAATGAGCATAATGATCCCATTAAAGGCTACCCCGATGGTCCTCCATTTTCCACCTTCTTCTAACTCTGTGATGCAATTCAAAATGGATCATAGGACAGGGGAGTATCCAGTTTTGGCACCAAAACTGGACTGGGGAAGTGACTCGATACCCAGCCTGTCCTATACCCACAATCTCATTTAAAGAGGAGAGCCTTCATCCTAGTTTCATCTGGTTAGTCCTGGATGGAAAGCAGAAGAAGATTTTTGATCTCATTACCACCATCTCTGAGGTAGATTGATGTGTATTAACCGCATCATCTTTAGGGATCTTCAATTTGAGGGACTTCAGCCACGTAGTTAATACCCAGGATCACAATAACGTTACAGATGATGCTGTGTGGTGCAACAAAATTCCAACAAAATTAATGTTGAATCATAAATTACATTATTCATTCAGATGAATGTATCAAAAGTCAGGGCATAAGTATGATGTCGTGCTTCCACTGTTGCAGGAGTAAAAGGGGGGAAAGCACACATTATATTTTCATTGATGGCGGATAGTCAACTAAAGTGTGAGTATTATTCAGGCAGCTTCATTTTCACCTCTCCTTGGAATCCAATGATACTTTCTTCTTGGAGAGATGTTTCCAGGGAACTAAAAATGCAGGTCCTAAAAGAATAGAGAGAGATGTAATCTTCAATGCAAGGTGTTTTACCCTATGGAATTTAAGAAATCGGTCCAAGTTCAGGGGGCTCCCTTCATCAGGAAGAAACATCATTGAGAGAACCCAGAACCTATAGGCTGATTGAATGTCTTATCATAGCAATTGAAAAAATTCCCCTCCCTTCGACTACTTTAAATTCCATTATCAGAAACTCTCACCCGCTCTGCGACTCAGGGGAACTAGGTACGATGGATTTCCCCATCAGATGGGTTCAAGCTTAACAATGATGGGTCCTGTATCTCGAGTTTCATCTGCAGAGGAGGACTCGTTAGGGATTACAGTGGCAGTGTTGTTCTAGATTTCATAGATCATTATGGAAATGGAAACTTCCTCCAGGCCAAGGCGAAGGCAGTCTTGACTGATATCTCCCTTTGCATGCAACAGAACATTAGGCTTTCCCAGGTGGAAACAGACTCTATGGTGGTTCATGACCCCTCTAAATGGAAAGGTCCCATTCCTTGGTCGATTACATACACCATCAAAATGATCCAAGCTCTCATTAACAAGTACATGAAGGTAACACACACTTTGAGGGAGGAGAATAAAGCAGTGGATCATCTTGCTTCCCATGAAGATCAAACATTCAAACTTACCTGCCCCAATAGCATCTCTTTCCAAAAACCTGCGGTGGTGATCCTAATACAAGGGGATTCCCTTGGACTACATTACTATATGCCTCCTTAGGCTCAGGTGGCCTACGGGTCTTGTACTCATCCAAGGAATAAAAATAAAAATTATGATAATGATGATATAGTATAAGTGGAATGATTATAGTACATGTATATTTTTATCCAAGAAATATTTTGTTAAATTATTTTTTGATGATACATTGTTTATCTTAATTATGAAATTTATAAGGAATATACTATACTATTATTTTTTAAGTAATTTTATAGCATTTGTTTTGAAGAGAACTAAGAAATATTATTTAGTGTAATGTCGAAATTCAATGAAAACAAATGATTGATGACCATTAATATGTAATGGGTACTAAGATAATGATTTTTGTGAAATTGAAATAATTGATAACAATAATGAAAAATTGGATAGTTATAACTACCTTAGAACAAATTATTGATTTTTTGACAAAGTGGTGATGAAATAATTTAAGATGTTAGAAAAAAATTAGAATTAAGAAATATATGAAATAATCTCACTGTTATTTAACAAAATGTGAATAATTAATGTTTTCAATAAAGGTTTATGGTAATTCAGGGTATTTACATGTCGCAACAGAATAAATGATTAAGTTACTATGAATTTTGGTATGTAATGATAAATAGTTAAATAATATTTTTAGGGAATTAAAGATTAATTCATTGGTTAAATTTTTTAAAAGTATTTCTGATGTTTTGGATGTTAATATTTTCGAAGGGTCATAAGTATTACCATTAATGAAATGTTTTATATTAAAAAAATTTCTATGTTTTAGATATTAATGTATTACTTCACCATATGAATATTGAATAACTTATATATCTATTTTTTATAATAATAACTATATATTTAATAAAAAAACATATCATTCTATTCTGATTTTTTTATCTATTAAAATTTAATTTCATTACCTTAGGAATAAAAATATTAATTTTTTGATATTAATTTCATGGAGTAAGAGCTGAATCGGAAATTGATTAATGGATAGTAAAATAAGGATATTGAACCTTATAAATAAAAAAATCATGTACATTCACTTACATTATTATGTGTTAAAATAATTTCTCAACATTAGGGAAAATGATATTGAAAATATAATTCAATTTTCAAAAACAATTATGATATAAATGATCATTTTGAAACAATTGTTTATTGGGTTTTGTGGTTGTTAAGCTTCATTGGATCACAAACATTATTTCAATCAATGAATTCTATCACATTCTATTAATTTATGGGTGTTTTTTATTATCAAATTTCCCCTCTTTCCCTTCACAACTATGTTATTTTATTGGAAAACATAGTATGTGTTATTACAAATGGCCTTTGTAATTCCATTCTCTCTTAGTAAGAGGATATATTATAAACACTTTTATGATGTGGGGATGTTATAAAAAATGGGTCTTCTAAATGTCAAAACCAAGATTACTGAGATGAAGTTATAATTTTGAGGAAACAATTTATTTATCATAGGGTTATTTTAGAACTCAAATAGTTTACAATATAATTATTTTATAATAAATTTAAATTCATCTATAGATTGTAATGCATGAAACACTGAGTTTAAAGAACATAATTTTTGGTCTTTCTTCCTTCACTAAAAAGAATATTAAATTATACCACATATAGAAATATTAAATGAAAAAAAAAACATCATATTTTTAAAATGATCATATAAAAATTATTATTGGATGATTTTTTTTGAGTTTTCTAAAATATTTCATTTTTTTGGAATCGTGTAAAATACTGAATTTTAATTAAAAAATTCACTATCATTTAAATAATTAAAAATCATGAATTAAAATTTGAATTCATTTGAAATTTAATTTAACTAAATTTCAAATAAATTTATTCAATTTATCTCATTTGGAAAAAATTTATATTGAGTTTTGGATAAAATACAAAATAAACTGTTAATCATTTTCACATTAAAATGCATCATTTACATCGAGTTTGATGGGTAAATTTTAAATTTTATTTTCCCTCCTTTCTTATTTCAGTTTTTAAAATATATATTAAATATACAGAGTCATGATAATTTATAATTTATAATGATTTTGTTAATATTTTACCAAAATGAATATTGAAAATATCAAAAAATTAATATCACAATTATGGTAAAAAAGTGCTTACCAGGGGTTAAACTAAAAGAAAAAGGGTTGCAATAACCATCTAATTTGTAAAAAAACAATTAAATCTCCATAAATTGACCCTTAATACTATATTATATATTTTTATGAGCATTTCACAAATTTATCCATGAAAGTGACCCATATAATATTTTAGGTAATGAAAATGAGAAAAATAACATTTCGTTCTTTTAATATCAATAATGCTTTGGGATGGGAAAAAACATATGTTTTTTTGTAGATAATATTTTAAAATTATAATGAGTTTTTTTTCATATATTAATTGATTTTATTTTTTCGGAGAAGAAATAATTACATTAAATTCATATGAAACTACAGCACATACATTATTTTCTTATTGATAAAATAAAATATATGATAATATAAATATCAATAGAAAAGTAAATTGAATTATTTATTAATTTATATTAGTTATTGAGATGAATAAACAATTTTTATCAAATGTGAATTTAATTTATTGTAATTCCATATTTTTCTTGAAATTTATGAGTCCAAATTAAATGAATAATGTGAAAATTGTCATTAATGTAATTTTATAATAAATTATATTTTTAAATGATTTATAAATGAAAAATAATATATTGTATCTAGTGATTTATATATATAAATAAATATCAAATATATTTTATTAATGTACCAATTGTTCTTTAAAATAACTATATTTACCCTAAATAGGAAAAAAAATATGTTAGTAAGGTTAATGCTAAAATGATGTTCTTGCAAGTACATGAGATTGTGTTAAAATTAATTTTAATCCCACATAGGATTATTATTATGTAAATTTTATTTAATCTATATACTAATATGATATAGATTATCTAATAAGGAACACTTTAATTTATCAGTAATGTATAAATTACCTATGTTAGGAAACTGCATACCATAGTGAAAACCCAAAATGGTATAAATAATGAAACATATAAGTTAAGGAAAAAAATTTGTAAAACATGAGTTTTATTGTATGGTGGGGGATGTTCATGATAATATAATCAATTAAAATATGTAATTTTTATTCTTAGGACCAAATTATGATATATTAACTTCCCAATAGAGAATATATTTGAGTATTTACACGAATGCCACACCACCTCAACAATAAAAGGGAACTCACTCCCCTAACATAATCACATGATAAAATCTATTAATATTGGCCAATACCTACGCAAATCACATACCACAATATTTACTATCATCTGAAACCATTATTTTGGGACAAAATTCATCTTATTATATCATTACTGAAAACATAATGAGGATACCTGAAAAAGTAGTATTGTTCCTCAACAAGCATAGTTATTTAACATATTTTTTCACATACATATATTATTATAAAACCATTAGTATATAATAAATGAATTATGTTCCATATAATTATAAACTTATATATTATGTGAATTACCTGAAACCACATCCACTACTATAAAGTGGGTTATGCAATCATCATTCGTGTGTACGATGGACTACCCCTTTGCTAACATATAGCGTATGTTTTTTCAGTTCCATCTCCCTTGTTTGAATATGATGATTTTGAGAATATATATATATATTATTTAAAACATAATTATACCTATGAAGTAAATTTATGGTAAATAAAATTTTACCATCCGTTCTATATAAGATATGATGACATCGCTCATGTGTACGACAAACTACTAACTCACAAAACTATGTGATTCCTCTTTCACCGATGGTTCACATAGAAGATGATAAGGATATAGTTAATAGATATATGTCATATAAATTAAATAATTATGAAATAAATTGAATATTTATCATTTTTGGAAAATAACATATACAATTTTCTTTCATTCCATTTCACTCAATTAAAGATGAAATCGTCATTTATCCATGTGCGGAATACCAACTTCAAAGAGTGATGTGACTATATTTTCTTATAAAAACAAAGTTTATGTGTGTTCACCATCAATCGTAGATCAGAATGAAATAAAAAAATTTTAGATACTCAAATCCTTCAAAGGACCATAAATTAAGTAGGTTGAATTCAAAAAATAGGTTTAAAACTCACCAAAAAATGATGACAGAGAACCGACTCAAGATGGACCGCTTTTCCTTCGATGGAGGATGCCAGAACACAACTGAAGGGATCTCGAGAGACCCTTCAGACCACCAATCATCACATGAAATCCAAAAAAAAACTAGGTTAATCCTAACCCTAGTTTTAACCATGTCCAAATAAGGTGACCTAAACAAAAAACAATAGAATCAAAGGAGGTGAATGAGGGAGAAGGACATACCTCATGACATCTAGTAATATACAAGATGTAACAGGGAGAAACCAAAAACCAAATATGGAGTTCATATAGTGGGTAAACACACATCGAAGGGGAGACTAATGGTGTGGGGGTCAAATTTCATATGAGGGAAGATAGGTGATCAATATGTTTTTTTTAAATTTTAGTCATATTAAATTAAATTTTATTTAATTATTAATACATATTATCAGACTGGGTTTATACCCCATGGTTTAGAAAAATATGGGCTAACTAATCATCATTTATAGGGAACCTGGGGAACCCCACATGGAATAGATGAATAATTTGGACATTGTTATCCAACACCTAAAATCAACAATGCTTATCTACTTGACAAAGAAACTATGTGTGCATGCTATGTGCACGGTTTGGAAAACCTTGTGTACCCTATGTGACCTTCTCTTCCCACCAGTAGTAAGTTGCATTGGTTCCTACTATATGATGAATAATTTCATACAAACCATGTTCCCAATGCAGGTCCTTCAAAACATTACTATTTCAATTCCAAAGCTCAAAAAACTCCTCAAGACACCCTGGATAGTTTTCGGGACTTTATCCAATCCAAAAACAACACTATGAAGTGTTTCAACCATTAAAATATCATGCAAATCATGAAATGTTATTCAAATCATATAGTAAATTAAAAGTTCAAAAAACATCATATTTTCATCCACTACAAAACATAGTTAATTAAATATTTTTTCCACAAAAGGAAACCTATCATTATTAATAAATATAAGAATTGACCATTGAAAGAAATTGGTATCATAATAATTCCTCATATATTATTAAAGGATATATCAAAATGATTCAAAAGATGAAAAATTATTAAATATTTTTTATTTTCATGTCTAATTAGGGAAGCATAGATCTCAAAATATAGTGTTTATTTGCAAAAAATTGTGATTAATGGATAGAAAGGATCCTCATTATTTGGTTTGATTTTAAATAAGGAATTTTTTAAAAGAACGTAAGGCATGTATTACACCAAAAAATAAACAGAGAATAATTGATTTATATATATAAGAGGAATATATATAGAATTTATAGGCATTCTATAACATTAATTATTTTTATAATGTGAGTAATAGAGATAAATATCATAACAAAAAGAAAGGGGTTTTCTAGAGAAATTTGTTACCATAGGTTCTCTAATTTCTTTTCAATTACACATAATATCCTAGATAATTTTTTTTGAATTACTAATTATATAGTAAAGAACATTATCATCTATATTTTATTTAATTTAATACTACAATGTTTATTTATCACCATTTCTATGATTTATACCACTTAATTTTAATATTCTGATGATATTAATTCCATGGTTCCAAGGGAGGAACAATTGTGAATAATTATTGATGTTATTTTCTTATGGGACAACAACAGAAAAAGTTATGAGAATTTATAATCGATCCCTTCCATAATTTTAAAATTTTCAAATATCCTTTCAGGTTTAAACATATTGGTGTTAAATTTAGTGAAATTTTAAATGCTATATATCATTATTATCTTAGTGGTCTTACTTACCATCACGAAATCGTTTATTTTTATTTGATATTGGGAACAAATATATATAAATTCTATAATGGGAAACAATATATAATAAAAAAATATAAGTCAATTTATAAAATTATAACTGAATTTAAACCTTCCATGAATGCAGTAATGGGAAATGAATACTCTTTATCCACGAAGGAGGTGAAATGGAAAAATATCTATGATCTTTTCATTATTTTTTTGATTATATGGAGAAAATATGGTTATTGGTGATATATATTACATTAAAAAAATAAAATGTCATCTTATATATGATACTTGAGTAATTATTTCAAGTATAATGGATTTTTCTTTGGAGGATGATGATGAATAGAAAAATATAAGACTCATTTATGGTATTGCATTCTCCTTTTGATGTATCCTCCTTGGATTCCACTCAAGGAACAGATTATTGGTATTGTAGTGAGACTAGTATAACTTGTATGTGAGGAAGAGTATTGGGAATGTAATTTACCAAAAATATCAGTATAAAATTCCTAGAATATGTACATGGAAACAGTTGTGAGGTCTAGTAATTATAAGATAATGAGAGGAGTGTTTTGATTATTATGTTCAATAGTTTATTATATTTGATGAGAAGTACCAATATTATTGATTGTTATGAATATATATATATATATAGTAACTAGTGAATTTCAGTTCAAACTAACGGTTGATGACATAATATATGACTAGAAAATTCATATATTACAAATATAATGTAAGAACCCGGTTTTTGCTGAGAAAGACTTTGGAATATTCTTGATAATATTTCAGAGCAGTACCTTCAGACGGCGTGCGATTCCGAGCCCCGGAGTGGCCGGAATTAAATTTTCAGTGCGTTCACACTAGAAACGCTAAATAAGTGGGATAACTCCTAAACGGAGTTCCAGATCAGAGATCCGAGTGTACGGATGGGTCCGTAATGGGGTTTTTTACCCTAGGAATGACATAAAACTTGTCGGCGCGGGATGTTTGGACCCCTCGCCCGCTTCTGGAACGTTAAATGGATTAATTAATTAATTAATTAATTCGTTTAATGGAGAAACGCTAGTATCTCGTAAACGGTGGCTCGGATTGGAAAAATGAGGGCACCGTTGAGTTCAGAGCATGCCGTTTACCCTAGGAGGGGTATAAGTTTTGCGGGCGCGAGCCGTTTGTGAAAAATGGCCCCAGGGGCGTTTTCGTAATTTGGCGGCCTCGGGCGCTATGTTTAGTAACTTTTAAACGGGGTCTCGAAATAAAATTTGGAGACTGCCGTTGCGCTCAGAGCGTGGTTCTTAGCCTAGGGGAGGCTAAATCCCGACCCCGTCGGGAGTTCAGGTTCGGGGCTGTCGGGCGGGCGTTTAAGTGATTTGTACTTAAACACCCCCTCCCTTCTTCTTCTTCTTCTTCCTCAAACCCTCCTCAACCTCCTTCACCTCCGGCGAGGCGAGCTCCGGCGAGGCGACTCCGGCAAGGTGAGGTGGTGCCGGCGGATCGACGCGAATCTCCTGGCGAAGCCCAGCGAGGTAGGTGGTGTTGTTTGAGTTTTAAATCCCGATCCCCATTTGAAACCCAAATTTTAGCATTGGTTCGTCATTTAATCTTCGAACAAATAGCATGGACGTGTAGTATAAAATTTTCTCTTTCCGATGCTTGTTTCGGATTTGAAATCGGAGGTCGGAGTCATCCGCAATCGTTCGCCGAAGTTTGCGGGAAATTCGGGTTTTCTGGGTGTTTCCGGCGGGTTCCGGCGGCGGCAGGGGCTTCGGCTGGCGGCGGTGCTCTCCGGCGGTGGCGGCTGGCGGCGGTGCCTTCAGCGGGAGCAGCTGACTTCGGCTCCGGGTAGGCGGCGCGGCGGCCGCGGCTTCGGAAGGCCGCGACGGCGCGTGGAACAGCGGCGGCAGGCCGGTGGCACCAACAGGGTGCCGGCGAGAGGGAGAGGGGCCGCGAGGCGGCGACCCTGTGCGGCGCAACAACGACTCGCACTTTGCGGGTCGTTGCCTGGAGCGTGCGACCGGCCCTCGCGGCCGGTCGGTGGAGCATCCCACGCGGCGGGCGCGCGGGTGTGAAGGGGAGCGGGCCGCGGAGCGGCGGCCCGCGGCTCGGCGGGACCGGGCCGGCCCAAGGGGCTTTGCCCCTCAGCCTTCGGACGCCCGTATTTCGGGCTACGGGCGTCCGTTTTGCGTGCCGTCTGCGGCGGCGTGGACCTAACGCCGAGACGGTCTTTTTGAGATGGTTTTGGGAATTTTTAATTCCCGAAACGAGGGGCCGCGGAGGCGCGGCGTGTCTTTAAGTAGACGAGCGTTTTCCCCGAGATTCTTATTTTGGACGGCGCGGACGCGTCCGACGTCCGATTTAAGCGCCGTCAGTGGCGTTGGAACCCTGGAGTCGAGGCGAAGGTTTGCAGGGTGGTTTCAGGCATTGAGGCCGGAGTTGAGGTGTGGGCCCCACGGCCCGTCTTTTGAGCTGCGAGCGGCGTTTCAAGACTTTTTCACCGGACGTCCGTTCGGGGCGTGCGAGCAGTCGTTTCTGGGTGTTTTTCCGAGGAGATTGCAATGGTGCAATCCGCCCGCTCAAATTCGGCACAATGGTGCGGGCCCCGTGAGGGACGTTTCAGGAGTTGACGGTGATTTCCAGCCTTATCACCAGGCAACCATTTTGGACAAATGAATAGTCCATATTGTGTACGTTTTCGAGAGGATCCCAACGGTGCGATCCGTTCGTTGAGTTTTGGGACCGGGATGCGGGTCCCACGTGGCACCGCTCATGTGTGGTGTGCCGGAACACACCTTTTTCTCCGGGTACCCATTCCACGCAAGTAAGCAGTCAATTTGACGTTCTTTTCTGAGAGCTTTACTATGGCGCAGTCCGCCCGACCTTTTTCGGGGATGTGGTGTGGGTCCCACCTGACCCGGCTACGGTGAATAGTGCCCTTTTCACTGGGTGTTCGTTTTGGGCGATTGAGTACTCAATCCCGTGAGTTTTTCCGAGGGGATCGCAGTGACGTGATCCGTTGGTTCAGTTTTGGGATCTTGTGGTGGGCCCCACACGGGTTTGGTCATGGTGAACAGTACCTTTTCCACCTGTTGACTGTTTCGGGCGAGTGAGTAGTCTAACTCGCGTGTTTTTCTGAAAGTATTACAACGGTGTGATCCGTTTGGCTGTACGGAGCTTCTTGCGCGATCTTATTAAATGTGGAAGCATGGAAGGTGCTCCAATGGTGGTTCGCGCTACCTTGGTTGTAGCGGACCCCTGGCCTGTGATCGTGCAGTCTTGGGAGAGTGATGTAAATGGTTCACGAGATGTGGTTGGCCATGACTGGGCCTTTGAGGTAGAGTTTTTACGTCACGCCTTCACGTTGACGTTGGGTGTCGTGTGCATGCTAGCCCTTGGGCTGAAAGTGAGGTATACTCTACGAGTATACGGGAGCGCTTGGAGGTACATGTGGCTGTTCTTACATGAGAACGTTAGTGCGTTCAGTTGGGGTTGAGAGGGGGACACATGTTGTGTGGGCCCCACGTGCGTTCCATGTTCTGCTTTGCGCACTTGGACCTCTCGCGGCGTAGAGGATCCCTTTGTACTCGTTTTTTTGACCAGAAGGGTTGAGTGGTCTCCCATTGGTTTCATTCTCAATGGATCGGCCGGTAGCGGTGTTAGTGACACCTAGTGATGGAACAGGCGCTGGACCCCTTTGGGTGAGTTGTGCTGGAGTTGGGTGGTTGCGCGAGGTCCACTCCGTGTTCGGTTAGCCAGTGTTGTACCCACAAGTGGAGATGGCCAGGGCAATTCTGAGTTCTACCCTCCAGCGGGGCTGGGCAGTGGGTTACTCATCGACTTCCTCGGGCTTACCCTTCAGCAGGGCTGGGTAGTGGGTTTCCCACTGACTTCTAGGGTCTACCCTCCAGCAGAGACTGGGCAATGGGTCACTCGACGCACTTAGGGTCTACCCTCTAGCAGAGACTGGGCAGTGGGTCACCCGACGACCTCTTAAGGTCTACCCTCCAGCAGGGCTGGGCAGTGGGTCGCCCGTCGTCTAGTTCCAGGTCTACCCTCCAGTAAGGCTGGGCAGTGGGTCGCCTGTCGACTTATTCCAGGTCTACCCTCCAGCGGGGCTGGGCGGTGGGTCGCTTGATGACGTATTATGGTTTACCCTCCATCAGGGATGGGCAGTGGGTCACCCAGTATCTTATTATTGTCTACCCTCCAGCGGGGCTGGGTAGTGGGTCTCTTGATGATGTGTTAGGGTTTACCCTCCAGCAGAACTGGGCAGTGGGTCACCCGAGATCTGGTTATGAATTACCCTCCAGCAGGGCTGGGTAGTGGGACACCTGTTGACTTTCCAGACCCAGTCCTTCCTACTAGGCTAGTCTGTGGCTTTTTCTATGACCACCGGAGTGGGACCCTTGGTTGTACGGGTCGGTGATGGAACGACTATGGCTTTGAGGATACCTCTCGACTGCAGGGCAGTGACGAGGTGTAGTTTGACTTTCCCTAGAACTCTCAAGTTCGAGGGGCACTTTCCCCACCGAGACTCGTTCTTGTGACACGATCTAAAACCGTGCGGGCGAGTCAGTGCCGCCCAAAGCGGACAGTATCAAAGTGCGGTGACTGAGCCCCTTGGCTTGCGATTCAGGGAAGACGTGCGGGATACTGGGCATCGATGGTGTTATATCTGGGAATTTTGGCGACTCATTTCCTTAGGATGAGCTACGGGACGAAGATACCCTTACGAGCTTGTTCGGGTTTCTTGTTGAGCATACAGATTTGTATATACCATGTTTTGAGTACCCACTCCTTGTGTTTTGGTTACTCTCCTTCAGGAGAGGCGAAGACGCGCGGGGTATGCCACGTGCTTTCCGCGTCCAGCTTCTCATGGTAGGACGAGTCTTCTATATTTCTCTTGATGGGTTGAGCTGTTACTCTTTACTGCACCCCTGGTTTTACTCCTTTCTATTCCTTGTTCGCTCTTCTGCACACCCTTCGGTACCTCCTTTTTTTCTCCCTCAAGCCTTCGGGGTATCCTACTGAGTATTTTTATACTCACCCCTGCTTGGGCTTTGCCCGCACTTGGTTCGCCCTTGCAGACGACGGACAGGTGGAGCGTGACTTCGGTGGAGCGTAGGAGCTTGGGAGCTTGGACCGCGTGCGGTGGTCGTGGCCGGGATCCAGGTGGGAGATCCGTTAGCTGTTTCTTTTCATTTACCTGTTTCCGGGTTGTGGCACTTTTCTGGTTGGGCGCGTGTTTTTCCCCTTTTTCCTTTTCATCACTTTTCTTGTACTTGTAGAGGTCGATTCACTTTGTGGTATATATATATATATATAGCAGTTGTTGTTTCTTTAATCTGCACTGTTGCATTGAGTTTGCTGCGTGTGTGTGTACTAGTACTTAGGCAAAGGCCTCCCCGAGTTGTTGTGCCTTTGGCGCTGGTCGCCAGCCCCTGGCCTATGGAGGCAGGCCTGGGGTTGTTGCGGCTCGATCCCGGGTAGGGTCGGGTCGTGACAAAGTGGTATCAGAGGTGGTTCGTTCCTTGGGACATTGTGCGGACGTCCCTAAAAGAGGGATTGGTGGGATTTAGGTCAATAGTGTTAACGTGTCTCAAGAGCGGCTCTTAGGCCAGGGAGTCCAGTGATGGTGCGGCAGCCGACGTATCCATTCACCAGGACCTTGATAACCTGCTTGTCGACTCGGCATGCTGAGACACTTGTTGCAGGGAAATTTGTTTTTGCATCACATAGGACCGAGTCTTGACTGTCCTTCTTGAGTCATCTCTTCATCGTTCCTATTGGTATATACATATATACTCATATGACCGCGGCACTCCTTGATAATATTTAGGATGTCTCCGCGAAGACAGCCAACCCAGATACCAGCTTTGGGTGCGTGACGATGACCCAGTGAGCTATGAGGCCATAGTCCAGGACCCATCATGCGAGCCCCTTTCTCTGGGTGGGCTGGTGGCAGCACCCCCACCTGCTGAGCAGTAGGCAGTTTCAGTAGAGAAGGCTGAGCTTGAGCGCAGGTTAAGCGCGCTCCGTGAGTTCCAGCGGCAGAGACAGCTGAGGTTCAGTGGTGAGCCATACCCTCAGGCAGCAGAGGTTTGGCTCGAGGCAGTGGTTCGCCGTTTCAGGCTTGTGCGGACGCCGACAGATCATAGAGCGGCTTTGGCAGCCACCCCTTTTTGTGGATCATCTTGGCGTTGGTGGATTCTGGTTACTCAGTTCTTGGAGAGTCGTCGCTTTTGTGGGGCGACTTTCAGTTGTTGCTCCGTGAGAAGTTTTCCCCTCCTTCTTGCACTCTGTTCGGATTCAGGAGCTCCTGTAGTTTCAGTAGGGAGTGATGACGGTGGCCGAGTACGCGACTAGTTTTGCAGACCGTGCAAGATTTTACCCGAACTTGGTCCGTGACGACGACATCCGAGCATGGAAGTTTGAGTAGGGTCTCTTCCGAGAGATTCGTGCTGTCATAGTTCCATTGGGCATTTCCACATATGCCGGGATGCTAGAGCAGGTGCTAGTGACAAAGGGCTTCCTGTCATGTTTTGCGGTTGGTAGTGGCAGTGGGCGCGACGGAGCCGGGACGTCTACCGTAGCTAGCAGGCGCCGGAGGACAGGACCTCGATGCAGGTGGCATTCCCACTGCCGGTTTCGGAGATGTGGTCATACACCACAGTGGCACCAGAGGGCACCAGGGCAGCCCAGAGAGTCATTGCTATGCCTGTGACGGGCGAGGTCACTTGGCACGAGACTTCCCGACCCGAGTTGCTGGGAGCTTCGGGCAGGCAGCAGGCGCACCACCACGGAAGAGGCAGCGCCGTGATCGGAGTAGTTCCCAAAGAGGTGGTTCTATCAGAGGAGTGGGAGGAGCCGGTAGATGTGGACGACTTTACGAGATCTCCCCATCACCACTCGGCGGTCCACGTTAGGCTCTGGGAGCTGATAGTTGGGAACACGGATAGCCGCGAGCTTTGGATGTCTACGATCCTGCAGAGCATGGGATGGTGAGAGGTACCCCTTGCGACTCTTCTACTTCTTGCAGTAGAATTGTTAGGCTCTGCGTGTGAAAGACTTTTCTCCCTGCTCCTTGTTTGAGGTGTTACTAGGGTGACGCAGAGCGTCGGGTGTAACCCTGTGTTGGTAAGGAAAAAGGCGTGAGACCTTTTCCTTTAGTCGATGGTGTTAACTCCTTCTCTTCCGAGCGTGTAAGAGAGTCTTGGTTGAGAGACATCGACTGTGGAATCTTTTGTGACCAGATATCCTTAGGTGGTTCACCATATGGATATTATGAAGGATGGAATCACCGGGCCTTGCCCATGACCAAGCGGTGATTCCTTTCACGGCGTGCGACGT
Source organism: Viscum album (assembly GCA_963277665.1). Taxonomy (NCBI): domain Eukaryota; kingdom Viridiplantae; phylum Streptophyta; class Magnoliopsida; order Santalales; family Viscaceae; genus Viscum; species Viscum album. The sequence continues at coordinate 1,074,964,518 of OY728164.1, forward strand.
AGCGGTTTGACCGGGGAGGTGAGCTACCCCCGAGGGCCTTCAGGCCATTTGAGACCGTGAAAATGGATGTTGAGGTTCCCAACCGCCTTGCCCTAACCCCAAAGTCTGGAGTGGGTGAACGACACCAGCAAGAGTCGACCTAGCGTGAACAGATAAATCCTTTGGTCTGTGTGCAGTGACACAGAGCTGTGCGTGGGTTCTTCTGGGTATGGGAAAGCCGGGTGTGGGCCTAGTACCTGGTGTTGCTCCCTAGTTTTTCTTTTCGGGGACAAAAATCATGAATGAGGGAATGATGTAAGAACCCAGTTTTTGCTGCGAAAGACTTTGAAATATTCTTGATAATATTCCAGAGCAGTGCCTTCAGACGACGTGCGATTCTGAGCCCCAGAGTGGCCGAAATTAAATTTTTAGTGCGTTCACACTGGAAATGCTAAATAAGTGAGGTAACTCCTAAACGGAGTTCCGGATCAGAGATCTGAGTGTACGGATGGGTCTGGAATGGGGTGTTTATTCTAGTAACGACATAAAACTTGTCGGCGCGGGATGTTTGGACCCCTCGTCCGCTTCTGGAACGTTAAACGGATTAATTAATTAATTAATTAATTCGTTTAATGGAGAAACACTAGTATCTCTTAAACGGTGGCTCGGATTGGAAAAATGAGTGCACTGTTGAGTTCAGAGCGTGTCTTTTACCCTAGGAGGGGTATAAGTTTCGCGGGCGCGGGCCGTTTGTGAAAAATGGCCCTAGGGGCGTTTTCGTAATTTGGCGGCATCAGGCGCTAAGTTTAGTAACTTTTGAACGGGGTCTCGAAATAAAATTCCGAGAACGCCGTTGCACTCAGAGCGTGGTTCTTAGCCTAGGGAAGGCTAAATCCCGACCCCGTCGGGAGTTCGGGTTCGGGGTTGTCGGGCGGGCGTTTAAGTGTTTGTACTTAAACACCCCCCTCCATTCTTCTTCTTCTTCTTCCTCAAACCCACCTCCCCCTCCTTCACCTCCAGCGAGGCGAGCTCCGGTGAGGCGAGCTCCAGCGAGGCGACTCCGGCAAGGTGCGGTGGTGCCAGCGGATCGACGCGAAGCTCCGGGTGAAGCCCAGCGAGGTAGGTGGTGTTGTTTGAGTTTTAAATCCCGAGCCCCCTTTGAACCCCAAATTTATCATCGATTCGTCATTTAATCTTCGAACAAATCCCATGGACGCGTAGTATAAAATTTTCTCTTTCCGACGCTTGTTTCAGATTTTAAATCGGAGGTCGGAGGCATCCGCAATCGTTCGCCGAAGTTTGTGGGAAATTCGGGTTTTCTGGGTGTTTCCGGCGGGTTCTGGCGGCGGCAGGGGCTTCGGCTGGTGACGGCGCTCTCCGGCGGCGGCTGGCGGCGGTGCCTTCAGCGGGAGCGGCTGGCTTCGGCTCCGGGCAGGCGGCGCGGCGGCCGCAGCTTTGGAAGGCCGGGGCGGCGCTTGGAGCGGCGGCGGCAGGCCGGTGGCGCCAACAGGGCGCCGACGAGAGGGAGAGGGGCCGCGAGGCGGCGGCCCCGTGCGGCGCAACAATGACCCGCACTTTGCGGGTCGTTGCCTGGAGCGTGCGACCGGCCCTCGTGGCCGGTCGGTGGAGCATCCGACACGGCGGGCGCGCGGGTGTGAAGGGGAGCAGGCCGCGGAGCGGCGGCCCGCTACTCGGCGGGACCGGGCCGGCCGGCGCGGGCTGGCCCAAGCAGGGCGGACCGGCCGGACTGGGCCGGTCCGGCCCAAGGGGCTTTGCCCCTCAGCCTTCGGACACCCGTATTTCGGGCTACGGGCGTCCGTTTTGCGTGCCGTCTGCGGCGGCGCGGACCTGACGCAGAGGCGGTCTTTTTGAGATGGTTTTGGGAATTTTTAATTCCCGAAACGAGGGGTCGCGGAGGCGCTGTGTGTCTTTAAGTAGACGAGCGTTTTTTCCGAGATTCTTGTTTTGGACGGCGCGGACGCGTCCGACGTCCGATTTAAGCGCCGTCAGTGGCGTTGGAACCCTGGCGTCGAGGCAGAGGTTTGCAGGGTGGTTTCAGGCGTTGAGGCCAGTGTTGAGGCGCGGGCCCCATGGCCCGTCTTTTGAGCTGCGGGCGGCGTTTCACGACTTTTTCACCGGACGTCCGTTCGGGGCGTGCGAGCAGTCGTTTCTAGGTGTTTTTCCGTGGTGATTGCAATGGTGCAATCCGCCCGCTCAGATTTGGCACAATGGTGCGGGCCCCACGAGGGCCGTTTTGGGAGTTGACGGTGATTTCCAGCCTTATCACCGGGCAACCGTTTTGGACAAATGAATAGTCCATCTTGTGTAATTTTTCGAGAGGATCGCAACAGTGTGATCCGTTCGTTGAGTTTCGGGACCGGGATGCAGGTCCCACGTGGCGCCGCTCGTGTGTGGTGTGCCGAAACGCACCTTTTTCTTCGGGTACCCGTTCCACGCAAGTAAGCAGTCAATTTGACGTGCTTTTCCGAGAGCATTGCGATGGCGCAGTCTGCCCGACCTTTTTCGGGGACGTGGTGTGGTTCCCACCCGACCCGGCTACGGCGAATAGTGCCCTTTTCACCGGGTGTCCGTTTTGGTCGATTGAGTACTCAATCCCGTGAGTTTTTCCGAGGGGATCGCAGTGGCGTGATCCGTTGGTTCAGTTTCGGGATCTTGGGGTGGGCCCCACACGGGTTTGGTCACGGTGAATAGTACCTTTTCCACCTGTTGACCGTATCGGGCGAGTGAGTAGTCTAACTCGCGTGTTTTTCCCCAAGGATTACAACGGTGTGATCCGTTTGGCTTTACGGAGCCTCTTGCATGATCTTATTAAATGTGGAAGCATGGAAGGTGCTCTAGTGGTGGTTCGCCCTACCTTGGTTGTAGTGGACCCTTGGCGTGTGATCGCGCACTCTTGGGAGAGTGATGTAAATGGTTCACGCGATGTGGCTGGCCATTCTTAGGCCTTTGAGGTAGAGTTGTTACGTCACGCCTTCGCGTTGACGTTGGGTGCCGTGTGCACGCTAGCCCTTGGGCTGAAAGTGAGGTATACTCTGGGAGTATATGAGAGCGCTTGGAGGTACATGTGTTTGTTTGTACCTGAGAATGTTGGCGCGTTAAGTTGGGGTTGAGAGGGGGCCACACGTTGTGTGGGCCCCACGTGCGTGTCATGTTCTGCTTTGCGCACTTGGACCTCTCGCGGCGTAGAGGATCCCTTTGTACTCGTTTGTTTGACCAGCAGGGTTGAGTGGTCTCCCCATGGTTTCGTTCTCGATGGATCGGCCGGTAGCGGTGTTAGTGACACCTAGTGATGGAACAGGCGCTGGACCCCTTTGGGTGAGTTGTGCTAGAGTTGGGTGGTTGCGCGAGGTCCACACCGTGTTCGGTTGGCCAGTGTTGTACCCTCCAGTGGATATGGCCAGGGCAATTCTGAGTTCTACCCTCCAGAGGGGCTGGGCAGTGGGTTACTCATCGACTTCCTCGGGCTTACCCTCCAGCAGGGATGGGCTGTGGGTTGCCCACTGACTTCTAGGGTCTACCCTCCAGCGGAGACTGGGCAGTGGGTCACTCGACACACTTAGGGTCTACCCTCCAGCAGAGACTGGGAAGTGGGTCACCTGACGACCTCTTAGGGTCAATTCTCCAGCAGGGCAGGGCAGTGGGTCGCCCGTCGTCTAGTTCCAGGTCTACCCTCCAGAAAGGCTGGACAGTGGGTCACCTGTCAACTTATTCCAAGTCTACCCTCCAGCTGGGCTGGGCAGTGGGTTGCTTGATGACGTATTATGGTTTACCCTCCAGCAGGGCTGGGCAGTGGGTCACCCAGTATCTTATTATGGTCTACCCTCCAGCGGGGCTGGGTAGTGGGTCGTCAGATGATGTATTACGGTTTACCCTCCAGTGGGGCTGGGCAGTGGGTCGCTTGATGATGTGTTAGGGTTTACCCTCCAGCAGGGATGGGCAGTGGGTCACCCGATATCTGGTTATGAGTTACCCTCCAGCAGGGCTGGGCAGTGGGACACCTATTGACTTTCCAGACCCAGTCCTTCCTACTAGGCTTGTCTGTGGCTTTCCTCCATGACCACCGGAGCGGGACCCTTGGTTGTACGGGTCGGTGATGGAACAACTATGGCTTTGAGGATACCTCTCGACTGCAGGGCAGTGACGAGGTGTAGTTTGACTTTCCCTAGAACTCTCAAGTTTGAGGGGCACTTTCCCCACCTAGACGCGTTATTGTGACGTGATCTAAAACCGTGCGGGTGAGTCATTACCACCCAAAGCGGGTAGTATCAAGGTGTGGTGACTGAGCCCCTTGGCTTGCGGTTCAGGGCAGACGTGCGGGATGCTGGGCATCGATGGTGTTATATCTGGGACTGTTGGCGACTCATTTCCATAGGCTGAGCTATGGGACGGAGATCCCCTTACGAGCTTGTTCGGGTTTCTTGTTGAGCATACAGATTTGTATATACCATGTTTTGAGTACCCACTCCTTGGGTTTTGGTTACTCTCATTCAGGAGAGGTGAAGATGCGCGGGGTATGCCACATGCTTTCCGCGTCCAGCCTCTCGTGGTATGACGAGTCTTCTATCTTTCTCTTGATGGGTTGAGCTGTTACTCTTTACTGCACCCTTGGTTTTACTCCTTTCTATTCCTTGTTCGCTCTTCTGTTCACCCTTTGGTACCTCCTTTGTTTCTCCCTCGATCCTTCGGGGTATCCTACTGAGTATTTTAATACTCACCCCTGCTTGGGCTTTACCCGCACTTGGTGTGACCTTGCAGACGACGGACAGGTGGAGCGTGACTTCGGTGGAGCTTAGGAGCTTGGGAGCTTGGACTGCGTGTGGTGGTTGTGGCCGAGATCCAGGTGGGAGACCCGTTAGCTGTTTCTTTTCATTTACCTATTTCCGGGTTGTGGCACTTTTCTGGTTGGGCGCTTGTTTTCCCCTTTTTCCTTTTCATCACTTTGCTTGTACTTGTAGAGGTCGATGCACTTTGTGGTATATATATATAGCAGTTTTTCTTTCTTTACTCTGCACTGTTGCATTGAGTTTGCTGCGTGTGTGTGTACAGGTACTTAGGCAAAGGCCTCCCCGAGTTTTTGTGCCTTCGGCGCTGGTCGCCAGCCCCTGGCCTATGGAGGTGGGCCTGGGGTAGTTGCAGCTCGAGCCCGGGTAGGGTCGGGTCGTGACATGTAATGTTAAATACCAAATTCCACCATATATCACTATAAACAAAAAATGAAAATATTTTAAGAAAATACAAAAATCAACCCTAAACATTTTTTTACAATTATATTTCAAAAATTAAATAAAATAATTTATGAAAATTATCTGAATATGAGACAATAAATTTTAAAATAAAATCCTTATTTATTCTAAAAATTGTAACTTCAATATTATAACAAAATTTTCATCATTTTAATGGTCAAAAAAATTATCTTATAACTATAATGAACATAATATTAATATAAAAAAAGATTTTATAAAAAGTTACATTCATTTCAATCACTATATTTTATATTAATTTTCAATTTAAACAATTTTGTATTATAAAAAAATAGACAAATAATTTTTAATTTTGAAAACGTTATTTAAATTTACCATGCTGTAAATATATCATATTCTAATTTTATATGACACCTAAATTATATTTTATAGATACATGTTTAGGGTTACTATTATAATAGTCTTGTAACATTTTTGAATGGTCAAATTATTATTCAAATGGTCAGATTACTATTCTAGTGGTCGACATAATGTTTTAATGGTTAGTTTACTATTCAAAAAGTATGATTTATAGTTGTCTATGGGTTTACCACTTCCTATATATACATTATATTCCATTAATTCTTCATTCATATATATTTTCTCTCTTAGTTATATATATTTTCCTTCCTGAGATAAATATTTTGTTATAAATATTTTTTTTAATTTTTTTTCTGTTAATTGTGAGTGCAGTTTTTATGGTCCATAAAGTAGATAAATATTTTCATATGTTAGTTATCTTAATTTAATTATTTGTACCACTGTAATATTTTCAATTATTAAAGAAATTTTTATTCTATAAAAGTAATGTTATAATTTTTATAATATTTTTTTGTATTCATCATGGGATAGATGTGTTTACTCTATATTACTAATTATGACACACTTATATATTATAAATGGAAATTATTTTAATAAAATTCTAGGTTGTTTAAAAAATTCCCCTTAATATATTTAAATCATAAAATTTCATTATATATACTATGGGAAAATATGTGAGGTTACTTATGTTTCATCACTTCCCCCAATTCCCATGTCAGCTCATCGTACTTTTGGTTTCTCCATTGTACCTTAACATAGTTGTTTTTTTATTCCATATAACATTATATCTATGGTCAAATATCTTCACTTGTTTCTCATCAGGAGAGGGGTCATGTTTTAAATCTATCATTATAACCTTTTATCTAAGAACGAGTGATGTATCTAGTGTGTACTTAATCAAGAGTAATATTTTGAACACCTCTTGTTCTCTAATAGGGTATGGGAGAGGGTGGTCAATTTGCCACAACACTATTGTAATCCAGAATACCAAAGGGTATGATGTTCATGGTACTTAACATTCTCAATATACAAAATATCATGATATTTTCTATAGATATATGTGGATGAGAAATTTATGTTGATCTTCAATCTCAATGTTTCAATTATAATTTTTAACATAATTCTTCTTTTGAGTTAGAGAATCATTGATGTTTTGGTGGATTGTATTGTAATTTAATATAATTTCTTCAAATATTTTTGGAAAAATCATATTTCACTTTCCATATGCATCCCAACTCTCATGTTTTATCTATCTCATCCCTTAAAGGTATTCAAATGGATCCATTTTGATTGTTTAGTATAAACTATGAATTTTTGTGTATGTGGATAGTGGAGGAGGACAATCTTATCCCCTTTTGAATCCCATTAAGCATATTGTCAACATGTCCTTTTGCGCATGGGTAGTTTTCCATATTGGTTATCAGTTTGATGGTGATATTCTGCAATGAAGTTCAATTCAATGTAAATATCATGTTGAAGACTTTTCAAAAACATATTTGTCATAAAATATTTATGAATAGATATGATTGATAGTGGGGTTCCATGAATCCTCACCACCTATTAAATGTACTGTAAGTCAATCCACCAAAACTCATATTGAATTATTTCATATTGATGTCTTCATATAACGAGCAACAAGGACCGTGGTTATGTTTTCCCATTTCTTTATTGGTATGGGTCATGGTTCCATCATCCCTTTGGACTTTTCCCTTTCCTCCTTCACTTTATTTTATACAATCCACTTACATATATATTCTAAAATATCATTATTCATGTTATCCCACCAATAGTGATTTTGGATATACAGAAACATTTTATTTATCCCTGGGAGTGTGGAGAACTTTGAGATATGTGAATCATTCAATTACTCCTTATTTATCTCAATATTTTACGGTGCACATATTAGTGAGTTAAATTATAAAAATCCCACTTTATCAATTTTGGTAATTGAATATTTCTCTTTTATTATAGATTCTAATATTTTTTGTATTTACACATCATCTCGTTGTTCATCATTTATCTTATATATAAGTTATGGTTGGAAAATAATTTTATAAATTAATGATGAAATTCATTCCTTCATGATTATGATTTCCATTATAATGTCAAACAATATTGGATCATTCTCAATTCTTATCAATGATAATTTCATAGGATCCTTTTTAATTATAGAAGCATCCACTTTATTTACTTTTCTTGGATGGTAGTGGATTGAGAATTTATAGTCCTTGATCAACTCCAATAATCATTATTGGGAAATATTATTCTCTTTATGTGGGAATATATACATGAGCCTCTTATTATCCATATATGATTCTAAATATTTGCCAAAAAAAATTATATAAAATTTTAAATGTGAAGATTACTACAACCAACTATAGTTAATACTTTGGATTTTTATTCTCAAATATATTAAATTTCATTGAAATATAGGATATAAATTTTTTATTCAACATTAATGCATAGCCCATGCCCTTCTATGAAGCATCACCATCTACAAAAAAGATCCCCTTCTGTGGATAGTTTAAGGAATAGTTCCATGAGAAACCTATTTATCAATTATTTAAATGAATATTTGTCACTATTATTCAACAAAAACATTACTCTCATCAAAGTAATTTTATTTAGAGGTGTTGATAATTATGAGAAGTTTCTCAAAAATTATCAATAATACCTAGCTAGTGTATATAATATACTGATCTATATTAATAAATGATTGTATGGTCTACACCTCAGTTTTCCATATTATAAAATGGCCCCAAAATATCCCCTTATTAATGATTACATATCCCAAGAGTGATACTTCCTACATCAATCCTTGTAATTTACTTTAATTTTCACTTATCATATCTTTTTTCAATGTCATTATATTAGTTTTGAAATGGACCTCATTCTTCTTATTTCACATAGAGTATATGAAAATGTCACCAAAGAGATTACCATAAATTTACCAAGATAATCACAAAATAATTTATTCATTAACTCAATAATGATTTATAGGGAACCAGTGAATCCAATGGTAATAACTATGAACTCATAGTTCCCATACCTCAATTGAAAGGTCCTTCCTCACCATCAATTAATGATATCCCAATCAAAGTTCCACCTTAGAGAAATATTGGTCACCATGTTGTTTATCAAAAAAACCATCTATTCATGGTAGGGGTACTTTTTATTTATCATGGTTTTATTGAGTTCATCAAAAAAATATAGTTGTTCATTGACACATCCTTCTTCATGAATAAGATGATTGAATCACCCCACTATAAAGAATTCAAGATTATAAAATAATTTTCTATATTCTATTGTAAAAAATTATTCTGTTCTTCTAACTCAATGGAATCTATTATACATGTAGTTTTTGATATGAGAAAATATCAAGGAATAATTTAGATTAATAACTCATTCTCTCAGTCGAGAAGAAAACAACGAAATTACTCATGGAAAATATTATCATAATACAACAAAATGGGAATTCATTCATGCATGATAATCTGATTTGTGTTAATTATTTGGGATATATATTCTTGATCATAATGAAATAATATCTATGCTTGAGAAGAATATTTCAAAAGAGATTCATGCACCTCCTAACACATGTACATAATTGAAGGGTGATATCCACATTCTTATAGTTAATGTTTGATTTATATAAGAATAAAAAATATATGCACAATATTGAATCAAAATCCAGTAAAGGAAGAAAGACAACATTTTAGGTGTTTTAGACTCGAATCATTAATAAGGGAGGAGTTATACTCTTGGGATTAAATAATTTCCCCATTTTCTATTCACACAGATAGCTCAACCCCCATGTTTTGAGTTGGTTCTCAAATTTTTATACTTACTTATAATAAATTAATACATAGAACATGAATAAAAATATACATTCTCTTCATGACTTAATAACGTGTATAACTATCACCATATCATTGTCACTGTTAAATTTAGTTTTTTTATTGCATAAGACCACCATTTCTCTTTATGAATTAGAGTTTGTTTTAATTTATTTTCTATAATAACACTTGGTTTTGGAATCAGTTTTTAAAATACCCATCATCAATGTTTTTGAAAAACAATACCATAGAATGAGTGTGGTATTTGACCTTATTTTCCTCCATTTAACTTGTGAGATTATTCATATCCATTTTCTATTGATTATCTTGCTTCCCCTATTTTCCAAAAATTTAGTATCTTATGGTTTGAATGAAATTGTTTTGGTATGGTTCATCCCAAACTTTTAACAAGGGGGATATTTTGTTTTCGTTCCACTTTGAGATTTTTCTATCGATCATCCTGAATTGAACTCCAGTATAGAATTTTTATCTCTATGACCATGTGAACACTGAGAGTCAATAGTTTATATCTTGATCTTAAGGTACAATTGATAATTTATTTAAATCTGTAAATGATTCAAATTGCTAATTTTTTTTATAGATTTGTATTTAACCCACTAAAGAAATAGTTTAACATACATTAGGTGTTGGTAAAAAACACATTATAATACAATACAATGGTTGTGATGTTTTCCTTATGTTCCACGATATATTAATCTTAATTTTTCATTATTCTTTGAAACTCCCTCCACATTTGAAGATTGAGTGTTTAATGAAAATATTTACTAAAAAATATTATATTTAAACCTTCCCATTGTTGGAAATCAAAATCTTATTTGGGGATTGTGTTATTGACTAGTTTACACTAACAACCTTATTTCACTACCGTGGAATAAACATCCATAAAAATATTTTCTAATAATGATCATTAGAGGATAGAAAATATATTCCAGATGTAGTTAATAAACTATACCATGATGTGGGGATAAAATTATATACTAATGGAAGGATGCCTTTTTCACATGAATGAATCTACCAAAACATTATATTTCTTAAGAGAAGATGTGTAATCAATATGTTTTAATTTAATATTAATATAATTAGTTATCAAAGACATTATTTCTATAAATATCCCATCCCCTTCTCTTATATGGTTAGAAATATCATTATGAAAATAATCACATTGACTATCATGTTGTCCTTTGGAACAATGCCTCCTATTTATTAACATTAACTTCAAAAAAGTATTGAAATTAAAGGAACCAAGAATTCTATAAAAAGAGAGAATATGGAAATAAATGGAACAAATTATAAAGTAAATGAAAATAATAAATTTGGCCTTTATATGTTTTAATTAATTTTATCAATGGAAGATTTGTTATGATGTTTTTTAAGCTCTAAATCTATTCAAATCCATTATATTGTTTTATAATGTGTTTTTGAATGTTCCATAGAATATCTCCTTAGATTGTCCAAATATTTTCACATCATGGATTATTAGTTATGAACCAAGTGATTATAGATTTAATAACAAATTCACCATTTTCAAGGTTATTATCCCTAGGTAAAACTATTCTAGTTCGAAATCTACCGATAGTATCCAAGAATGGATGTATTTACTTAGAATCCACTCACTCTGTACTTTACCAAAATTTTAGGATATTTTCTTACACATCGATGTATCCCAAGTGTTATTATTAAATTATTATAGTAATAATCTACAAAAAAATAAATAGAACATTATATGATAGAAACTATAGAGACCAAAATCTTTTAGAAATATTATTACATGATTTTTAACATAAATATCAAATAAATACAGTATAAATATTGTTCGGCTAATGTGTTTGGAATACTAGGATCACATTACCTTAAAATTAAAAAAATAGAAATTGGTAAATTATTTTATTTTATATATAGATATGTTAAATACATTTTATTTCCTAAAAATACATAGAATATAACAAGGAATACATAATATAAAGGGGTGGGATATAAAGAGACTTACAGATATAAACATGATATCGAATCATAACCATGACTCAAAAGGAAAAACCTGATATCATATAAGAGAATGATCCTGAATAAAAACATGGGGGAATTCCATAATCAAAATGGTATAATTAGAACATGGAAACATTGGGAGGTGGATTCAACATAAAATATGACATAAGAATAAGTATATCCGACCATTAATACTAAATCACATGGTGGAAATGTCCCATCACAGATCAAGGTCACGATATAATCCCATACATAATATTTGTTGAGAATAAAATATTACTCAATGTATTTGATTTCTATTTGTTAAAAACCATAATAAAATCTACATGATTACGTGTGACACAAATGTAAATCAATCATAAGGTATAAACATAATATTTACTTATAGGATGTAATAGGTTACAAAATCAGGCCTCATATCACAATCAAAGAATATTTTATAAAGATTACAAATAGAATAAGTAATTTAAAATTTTGGATGTTTATATACATGTAAATAATTATAAGCCTCCAAATATAATGATCATTTGAAATCACATCATGATTAAGATATATAAAAGATCTACTTAATACTATTTCATTTTAAATAAGGTGTATTATGAAATAAATTTAAGGAACTTATTTCCCCATTAAAAGGAAAGAAGAATAATATATTTATATACGTAATTAACATATATAAATAAATTATTAGAACTATATAACATCAAATAGATGTAGATAAAGTCATTTAGGTGTGAATGGTCATTACCAAAAGAAATATGTAGTTTGGAGATATCTATTACATTTAGATTGTAATAAATCCTGACTTTCACCTAGAATCTTAGATAATATAATTAGATTTTTTAATTATGAATTTCATAACCTTTCCCAAATATAATTTTTTTCAATAAATTTATTATGATTATTTATAAGAATTTATATTAGATATCCAATGTAATTTCATGGTACCAAGGGAATTCATTTCGTTGTTCCTAAATCAGATCACATCTATATAATTACTGAATTTATTTTCAAAATGGAATACAACTGCATAACTAAAATGAAAGGATTTTTATGTATTTATAAAAATTTGCATGGTCCCAAATTTCATTTTTTTCACTTTATAAATATTGATTATCTATTTTTTTTAAATGTTAATGTTATATGTTTGATTTATTTTGGCAATGTTACTGACCACCATAAACTATAAACATTTTATTTAACCTTATGGCCATATATTTATTATTTAATGAGAAAATATAAAATATATATATTCTAGTCATTTTATAAAATTATAATAGAATTTGGACAAACCATGAATTCCGTAATTGGAAACAAAAACTCAACATTCATAGAGGTGGTGAAAAAACATAATACAGACAATGATTTCTTTCTTTTTTGAGTAAGAGGATAATATAAGGTGATGGAAAAATGATATTATATTATAAAATAATAGTATTATATGTAGGATGCATGAGTTATCATTCAATTTTTAATATATTTTTTTGGAGGATTATAATGAAGAGGAAAAGAAGACTTGTTTGTGGGTATTACCTTGTCCTATGGAAGCTTCCTCTAGAGATTCTACTGAAGGGAAGATGGATTTTTCTTATGGAGAGAATGAATGCACTATGACGTGGGTAGATAATTGGGAACGTAATTTTGATGATATTTATCATTTTAAAACTAGTAGAAGTTGTGTGTAATAGTTGTGAGGGGTGGTATTTATAAGGGGGAGTGTAATGTTTTGTAATATTATATTCATTATTTTATTATATTTATTCCATAATGATAATAATATTAATTTTTATAACTAAATATTGTATATAGTGAATTAATATCTTAAATAAGGGGTTATTACAGCACTCATGACTCAAATATTCATGTATTTACCTTATAATATTAAATATCATAGTTTTACAATATGTCACTATTCACTAAAAATTAAACTATTTTATAAAAATAACAATTAATCACCCTAAAAAATTTTCAATGTGAAAATTTAGAAAATTTAATCCATTTTGTGAAAATAATTGTCTGAATATGAAAATTTTATTTTTTAAATAAAATTCATATTTATTCAAAAAATAATATTATTAATATTATGATCACTTCTCAAACCCATTGAAAAGTAAGATATGGTCTTATATGATTATATAATATTTATAATATCACTTAATATTAATTTGTAAATGAATTTAATGAAAATAATTTTTTCTTTTGAATCACCATATTTATTATAAATTTTTATTTTAAAAATTTATATTTTACATAAATACAAACACTTTATCATTTTTTAACATTTATTTACATCTACCATATTTAAATTATATAATATCATCATTTTATAGGATACATAAATATTTGTTTACAATTCCATTTGTGAGGTTACTATTCTAATGTCCATGTTACTATTCTTAATAGTAATATTACTATGACAATGGTTATAATAATATTCCAATGATCATATTATAATTAAAACAATATGACTTGTAATAGTAATATGGGTTCCCCACAATACATAAAAGTATTTTATTTCATTAATTATTAATTGAAATCTCTTTTATAAAAAATTTATGTATATTTTCATTAAAAATATGAATATTTTATTAATTACATTTTTTCACCTTTCAAAAGTATGGTTATTGCCTGTATTTATTCTTGTGGATATAGAAGATCCAAATTTTCCTATTATAGTTAATTTTTAATTTTTTATACATTTTTAATATTTTCAATTCATATTTCAATTTTTATTATCAAAATGTAAATTTAAAATTATTACAAAAAAATGTATATGGATTCATCATGTAGTGAATGTTCTTTATGATACATTATAAAATATTTAATAGTAATAAATTCTGAAGGAAAATTCCACTAATAAAAATCAAGGTCATTACAGTTTTTGTTGGAATTTTTGGTTGGGATAGATAAAGGAGATCTAGGTGTCACCATCTGTCCTAAGTTAATATTAATATAGACTCACATATTTTTTCAAATGTATTGAACATATATACATATCTTACTCTTGTACAATAGAAGATGTGTGAAATGGGTTCTCTTTTGAGAGAGTGAAAGATACAACCCAATATGAATTTAAATTATTCTTCTCACCACAGAAAAATCACTATGATAAATAAAAACAATGGATAAAATGTCATGGCCTATCTACATATTACTAAATATATATTATCAAGACAATTACTTTTTGAAATAAAAAAATAGACTAGGGTCTCTTTAATATATTATTGAATACGGAGAGGGAAACAAATATAGAAAAGGGGTTCTAAAAAAACAATGCGAGGAGAATAATTTTAATTATTTTTTTGACTTGGTCTAGTAGACCACCCTATGTTCCCCATTGTTTTGAAAACAAAACAAAATAGTTATTATTAGAAGAGATTTCAACCTACTATAGAGTCTAATATAGAGATGCATGACATGAATTATTGGATCATACACTTGGATGGGGTATGATGTTGACTGGATTTCACATGTGGGATAAGAATATTCGATCAAGGTACTACATTATATCTGAATTTATTGGAATCAAGATAGTCACAGTTTATAAAATGAGGTCAATTTATCGGATTGTTGGAAAATAGTTCGAGAAAGGGGAAAATTTCTTAAGCCTTTTATATAGATATGGATATAATTTAATTGGAATAATGACCTCATGCCCTCCTAAAAAATTATAAGAGGAATTTTACACTGAATCATATGTGATGATGTTTTTTGTCATGTGATTTGGATTAGGTGAACGGTATTTAAGACTGATGCATCTCAATCATGCCAGTTATAGCAGTCAACAAGAACTTCTATGTTAACGTGAGTCATTATCCTTCAGGGGGGAAATGGGTTTTTAAAATATTAATATTTTTTAGTCGGGAGGACACCTTAGATGTGGATACCTATCTAACATCATGAATTTTTATATCATTTAATAAGGATAAGATTCCAACGTGTTTAATCTGGTTTTCCCAGGATAGAATAACTATTCTATTAATTGTAATGGATCTAGAAAAATATGGGGCTATGTATTTTAATATCATGAAACAAAAACTATAACCATACACAAAATTTTAATATAGAGATGATTTATTCCATGATGTAAAATTTTATACCCAATGGACTTATTCTATAAAACTCAATGTCTAGTTTTTCATACATTTATGAGCCAAATGTGGTGTTATTAACAGTATATCTTAATATATATTGATTTTTTTGTGGGTACGGTATGATCTATATACATTATGATATGGAATTATATTCAATTAAGTAGACCATATGTATTTTATATGGCCATTCAATAACTTGTTAGTGCTTTAGAGGCTTTATCCTAGATATTATCAACATTTTGATTCCTATCATTTCTTAACGTTTGAGGAATAGGTTCTAATGGGAATTATTATTAAGTGCACATGAGACTCAATTTAGATGGACTTATAGGGTATGAAATGTGAACCATATTTCCTAAACAAGGAATTTCAATTCATCTAATATCTTATAACATATTTCATTTCAGAGAGATAATCTCATATCATGATGAAAGGAGTGGGAAGCATTAGCTGGATTGGTAGGAATACATCTTTCCAATATTAATGAAAATATATCATTTTATTCATAGTAAAACGGGTTATGATTATACAATCCTGTAATGAATGAATTTATTTTAGAACTATAATTTTTTTATTTTTCACCAATTTTATATAGTATAATAGACAATTTATTGTTAATAGACTATATTTGTACAGTTTCTATAACATGATAGCCTAATGAGAAGTTACACTGAATAATGTAATCTTGATATAGTCACTTCAACTCAACATAATAGAAATCAGTGATGTTTTCCATCTAGATTTGGGTTTTTGTAGTGGTGAATGATATTTTAATGTTGTTGGTATTTATGAATATAACAAATTCCTTCTCATTAATTCAATGAGAGGTATATAGTTTATCCACTTAGAGATGATGTCAATGAATATAAGGATGTACTTGAACATCCATGATATTAACATGGGATTTGGACTCGTGAGTACAATTCCATACAAGAAAATATTAAATTATATTTGGTTGTATAAAAAAAATTATGGGTTGCTGGTGTTCAAATTAGCATTAATATGGTATGTGTGGATCAATCATGTTCATTAAGGGGTTTCTTAGGTCATAGATGGATAAAAAACCCCTATCATTTGATTTGATAAGATAGTTCTATCCCTGAATTATGAGTGTCACATGTGCATTCATGAACTACACACATAATAATGTAAATTTATCCTCTTTCAATTAAATTTTGGAGGAATTAATCAAATAGATATTCATAATTGATTTCATTGTTGAGAATTTGTTTTTTTATAAATGAAAAGACTCACTACCTACCATAATATTTATTTTTTCTTTACTCAATCAAATGAGGGGGATCAACTCGATATATATAATATTATGGGGGATATCCATATTGATTTAGTTATCTTTGGTGAGGGTTTGTGATTTAAATAATCAAGAGTAGTCCAAATTTCATTGATTTCTGGTATCTCATTGTAGATTAATGTTGAAACAAACCCATGATGTGTGATGCTGATAACCGAACCATCACAGTTTGGGTTCTATAGGTTTGTAGATAAATTGTCTACTGTATCATCTCATTCATTCATTGAAAATGGTATATAATATGGTGTTGGTTCAGAGGATATTTCTTCCATCTACCTTCATTCAAACTAAACAAGGGGTCCTAATTCTCCCATCTGGATGTAATATTAGTTATTTATTGTCATTAAAAAAACTCCATTTGTCCCTTGAAATTTGTATGGTCATGATGTGTTTTCCTAGAAAACACCAATATTGTAATGAGAGAATTGTATTATACTTATTTTTTGTTTCAACTTTATAAAATTGGGATGTAGTAAGGCAGAACCACCATTGTTGGTGAAATGATAATAAATCACAATCTACCATTATCGAATGTAATTTTTTCTATTATTATTATTTTAGACTTATGGAGGCTCCATAAAAATAAATATCTAATATCTATAAGGTATTTTATATTGATAAAACCTCATCTTTAAGGTGGAAAATCCCATGACTTCTGTAAAATTGGGGTTTTGTGAGGAATTAATCCAATGAGTACACTCTGGTTTCATTTTGAGATACAAACTAGATATGATATTTTTTCAGAAAGAACTCCCACCACAATAGACATATTATTATCATTATGAGATAATAACTTTAATTAAGTGGGTCCATTTCTAAGATAAGGTTCACTTCATGGTGCTATAGGTAATTCCACAGCATTTTCACAATGAAAAACAACACAAAATATTTCTTGTGAATGTAAAAATATTGAATCTATGCACCCAACACAATTATTCAAATATAATTGTGGGTTTTCTAAAGTAATGTATCCCTTTTATGAGTTATAGGATCATTGATTAATCATTATAAGGATTCTAGGAAAATGGAGGGGGAATGCATTCTACTAGAGGCATTAATCCTAGTGGATTCATGTAGTATGTATTGAGATCATTTATGGTTTCATGGAATCATTTTTCAGACTAGTAGGTAACCCATTTCATCACAACCCTTTTAAAAGATAAACAACCACCGAATATATCGACAAGGAATGTATCATATATAAAAGAATACCCAAAAGTCACCAAAAAATCCTTGATATTTCAGGAATGGGTATATTAGAGGATTTCTTTAGTCCTATCTAGATTGATTTTGATTCCATGATTCCATACATTGAACTGAAGAAATTTTCCTATCATAAACATAAAACCAACTTTTATGTGTTTTATTTTTTAATATGTTGTTGCAACTCGTTGAGAACTATCTCAATGTTAGAAAGATGATACCAAAACAATTGTGACATAACCACTAGATCTTCATTATAACATTCATCAATTTTCCAAATGGGGGACTAATTATATTATACAAGGTGAATAAATATTTAATAAAAAAATCCCCAAGGAAAAGAAACTACATGATAGCATTGTAGACCATGGGGTTTCTTAGAAATATTTACATCCTCATATTTTGAAGAAATAATGATTTCATTTTATCCTAAATACCCATCTATGGAAAAAAGATCAGAGGATACAATTGTCACATCAAAAAACTACTCTAAAACCAGGAATGGGAAATCATCCACTATAAAATTTTAGTTGATATCCCTATAGTCATTGTAGACTCATTTCATTACACTCTTTTTTCTCAATTGGAATATTATTAGTAATCCTATTTATGTACTATATTTTTTTTAATAAATATATATTTTGTAACACCCCATGATTTCAGAGTGTGTTATTTCTTAAAAATAATTCAATAACTTGCACTACACGCAACACCGAGTTCAATCACACCATTAAAAGAGTTCATGAATAGTATTAACTACATTTTGAACTTTATATAATCCTTATAATTTTAGAATCCCTATTATGAGTTTCTTAGTCATATTGCAAGAACAGATTCATTTTCAGTATTATCAACTTCTAATAGTGAAACCTTTTTAAATACAATATTTTAATCTTTTTGAATAAATTGGGACATCAAAAATTTAAAATGAAACATCCCAAGCTTCCACGGTACGCTTTCTTTGAGTAATACAGTAGCGTGTGTTGTACGCAACCTTGAGTTTTAACACACACCACAACCAATCAAACTAGCCGTTATGAATAGTAATACCTAATTTTTGAAATTATATATATTTTATATTTAAAAATGGACTTCATTTTTGGATTCGGAATATCGAAATTAGCCTAGGGTGAAATTTTGGTACATTTCGGATAACTTTTATATTTTGATGAATAGTGAAAATTACTAAATTTTAATTAAAAACAACTTTTTTAATCAAAATAATTAATATTGATAAATTATGAATTTGAGTGGTTTTAAAGTATATTTAGAATATATTTTTACCATTTAATATAATGTTGGTCATTGGACATAATTTTACAATTAAACCGAACATAAACAAGTGTCAATCTTTTGGTAGTTATTATCTCTTAAAAACACGCTTTTTGTTTTGACAGCGGGAATTAATTTTAAATTAATTTCTGCCACTTCTGTGTTTTGAATTTAGAAAAATGGATTCTATATTTGGAATCAGGATGTTCAAATTGTGTAAATAGGTAACTTTTATTTTTAGACATTTTGAATAATTACTGCGGTAAATATTTTATTTACCATGGTTAAGGGTAAATCCGGTAAATAAGGGTTAAAAAAATAATATTATAATAATACTAAATTACCCTAAAACGTGTCTTAACCCTATTGGTTGATACATAGTCGACCATGGGCATCTTTGGGTCTATTTTGGGACCCCATGGATCCACTTGTAAGTGATAATGACACTTTATTTTAATTAAGTCAAAATGAATACAAAAATGACACAAGCATATATCTTTTAGAACAACAATTTTTACATAGGGTTATACATGTTGGATTTTCGATTATAAATATTCATTTGAAACATAAAAAGATTTCCTACATAATGATATTTTATTTATAATTTTTAGACATTAAATAATTTATTTTATTTATGACACAATGATGATGCAGTAATTACTAAAATAGTAAAAAATTAACATAATTGATATTATAAATACCCAAATAAATATAATATGAAACTTTTAATGAATTAAACTAATTTTCTAGGATAATATGATATATTAGGATTGATTTAATTGACTTTGTTCGAAGTAATCAATCTGTTATGAGTTTCACAAAAATCAACTATTGAATAGTGTCAAAATTGACATAAAAGAGTTCTTAAAACAAATATTATATTATTAATTGATATTAAATTCCTAAAAATCTAAGGTTCGGACAAGAGACTTATATTATGATAGGTTAATCATTAATGGACCACTTGGGGGTCTCTTGGATGTATATAGTAAGTTTATTAACCATAATATATAAAATACAAAGAGACATTGTAAAAGTGAAACTAATTAACTTAGAGTTAATACTTAAAGATAAGGTTAATATAAGTACCCAAACCTGTATAAAT
The DNA here is from genome assembly GCA_963277665.1 of Viscum album. Taxonomy (NCBI): domain Eukaryota; kingdom Viridiplantae; phylum Streptophyta; class Magnoliopsida; order Santalales; family Viscaceae; genus Viscum; species Viscum album. The sequence goes on from OY728164.1 coordinate 1,074,984,905, forward strand.
TCTATTGGATGAGTTGTTTTCGACCTATCCCCACCTCATCCTTTGAATAGTCAACTTTGGAGCCTTTAGAAACCGAATATGAATTTATTATAAATTAATATTTCTAGCTTTTCCAAAGGTGCCCCTCACCCCTCTTATAAAAGGGCACTCCTCCTTCCCATTTCTTCACACCTTCAAAGCCTTTTGGTTCGGCCAAACTCTGCCCAAATACTCTCCCAACATCCCTCAATACAACCTAGAGGCCTTAGTTTGATCAGAAAGCCAACCTAAGGAGCCCTTTTGATCAAATCAAAAGGAAGAACCCGAAGAAGAGGAGGTTAACCTACCCCAACCAAGGAAAAGTACAAGGTAAGGGTTATTTCACAATCTCTTCATTATCCGAGGTTGTATTATACGTAATAATCTACTGGGATCTCTTTATCATCCACATCCATGTTTCTTCGAAATGTATTTCAAAACATTTTTACTATTTACAAGAATATGGGTTAAGGTCATTTATACCCTTGTTTGAATTTTTATAAGAGGTTTATAAAGGAATCTTTCCGTCGTTTTCAAAACAAGGTCCTTTTTAACCTTTTCGATGGAATTGAGGTAAGAATGTTTTTTTTAACTTATACGGCGGGTGCGGTTATTTTCCACCGTTATAAAGTCATTGAAGCTTTCCATACAAGATTATAAGAATATTTTCAAAGAAAATGTTTTATTTTATATGCATCTTAAATGATTTCAAAATAAAAGGAGATACTTCTTTAAAAAGAATTTTGATTTCATCTATGTCAACATCCTTTGATGGATTTTAAGATTATTTGAAGTTGATTTATTATGATACAAAACTTCTATATTGTATTGAAGGTTTTGTGATATGTTTGACTGTGGATGTGCTATTTTATACCATTCATAGTTTATGGTGAAACTATTGACATTTCTTATGCTAGTTTTAATCCGAATGTTTATGTTATATTTCAAACTTTTCTTCAGATGAATGTGCTAAACAAGTATGTTCCGGGTTGGGGACCGGTAAAAGTAAGCCCTCCAGGTTGGGGACTGGTTAAAGTAAGCCCTCCAGGTTAGGGACTGGTAAAAGTATGCCCTCCGGGTTGGTGTCCGGTTATTAGAGGCACTCCGGGTTGGTGTCCGGTTATTAGAGGCACTCCGGGTTGGTGTCCGGTTATTAGAGGCACTCCGGGTTGGGTTCCGGTTAGAAGTAACCCCTAGGTCTTGGGATGAGGCCTAGACAAAGAAATTAACGTTTAGCATTATGCATTCCAACATTATGAAAGTGGTTATTGATATTGCATGTGATTATTCGATTAGTAGAATATCCATGTGAATAAGTAAATGGCATTATTTCATTTTTATTTTTGCCATACTATGTTGAAGTTCAATTTTAAAAGGCTTTTGTTTTAGTAATTCATTGCCTTAAATGTTTATACTTATTATGAATGTTCCGCTATATTGTTATCCTTACTGGGCATTTGAGCTCACCCCTTTTCTATGTTTTATTTTTCCCAGGTAGTGAAGAAGTAAATTATGAATGACTTGCAGGGATATTATGAGGGGTTAATAGTGTGGATATGAAGACTTTGTTGTTGTAGTAGTTTTTCACTTTGAAATGTAATGTAAAACTTTATGATTATATCTAGTGTTTCCAAGGCTACTAAACCAATCGGTCTTTCGGGATTTGATCTTTCTTGTGATCATGCCAATGTTATGTAATTAATGCACCGACTCTGGGTAGCTGGGGTCGGGGCGTTACAGTTGGTATCAGAGGAAGTTTAGTACAAACCTTGGAAGCTAGATTTAGATAAACTCCGATTAGAGCACATAGACCTAAGATGAACTTTGAGGATTAGTATAGAAGAACTTCCTAGAATTTTGGTATTGTAGAGATTTTGTGAGTTTTCCGAGCAATACATCCCTGTCTGGATACGAGCAGGTAGAGGCGGCTCTGGCACAGATGTACCTAGGGGTAAAACCCGAAAACACCGCTTTGAGCTAGACTCGAACGGGAACTGGTGCACGACAACGGGCCTTGCTGCACTCTTGGTTACGACACTCCCGGGTGATATGCTTAGGATAATTCTCTTTCTCTTTACAAACCATTATGAAGGGTTTATGAGTATATACATCCTCAAAGGAGACATTTTTATGATTATGGATTATATCTATAAATAGTTCAATTTATGTTAAGTGTTTTATAAGTATGGGATTATGTATTTTGATTCATAAACTGATCTGGTGTATGCCATTGTTTAGAAATGGCACCCAGTAGAAGGAATGAGAACTCCAGAAATGCACATGATCCAAAGAGAAGGAAGGATCATATCTTTCATGGTCTTAAGCTAGAATTGATAAGAGAAATAGTCTCCTATTTATTATCATCATATGAAGAAATAATATCATGTGTTGATAAGATAAGTAAAGAGTTTACTGAGTCCTATGGCTTTGAAGGGAAGCAAGAGAAGAAAAGGATGGAAGAGAGAAAGATGGATAAAAGTAAGAGGGAAAAGAAGAATTTTCCCATATGTGGTAACTGTGGAAAGAAACACCCTGGAACTTGCCTGAAAGGAATGGGAGTTTGTTATAAGTGTGGAGGAAAAGGGCACAAAGTACGTGACTGCAAGGGTAAGAAAATGGTTTTAAATGTACAATGCTTCATTTGCAAGGAGTTTGGACACTACGCGAACCTATGTACCAGTCATCAGACTATGCCGCAAATGATGCTATTGGATAATAATCAAGTTATGATACTACCACAGATGAAGAGGAATGATTAGAGTTCTTATGTTGATTATATCAATTGAGTGTTGTATCAACAATGTACTTGTTATAATAATTATGGAGTATATAAGGATTGTACTGCAGTACTATTTCATTAAGGACTTGAGATTGTGTGGAACAAAGAAAAGCGACTCAATAGAAGGTTAAATTTTTGGAAAATATATGGTTGAGAGAATGATAAATCGTAATATAGTTCTGATACTGAGGTAGTGATTTTGGAATAATATGTGATTATTTTGGATAAATTATATTGGATATTATTGACTACCTTGAAGCTGATTAATGATTTGTATATTCCATCATTGTTAGGGTTTAAAACATTTTTGGATTAATGAAGTATATCCAGCATTCTATATGGAATAAGGGATCATGAATGTAATCAATAAGGAATATGGTAATACATGATGAAGGTATTAATATTCTATTACGGGGTAAAAAGGATCTATATTATGTTTACCTTCCTTATAAATGTTGGAATGTGAGTTTGGATAGAAGTATTTTGGATAGTTCTAGTTTGGATTATTTTGGATTAACATAAAAGGACAACCCGGAGGTCGGGCGGCAACCCGTCGCGTCCGGCAAGGCTGCGAGACTTGGACCCGAAACCGAAGGGCGACAAGGGTGTATCACCTACCACTGGCCCACGAGATGTCCTGGATTAAATAATGTAGTTTTTATTAAAAGATCTTGTAGATGAATTATAAATTCATTTATTTTGGAACCCTATACGAATAGTGTAAATAGAATTTTTCTTACATTCTATTATCTTTTAGAGTGAAAGATGAGTTTGTGGTAGAAATTTATTAATGGATAAAACTATAATTATAAAGTAAGTATATCTCCTTATGATCTTAGTCAATCTCATAAATAGATTCCTCAATATTAAGAAAAGCAACTTAGAACAAAAATGTTTTCCTAGATGGTACCTTAAATCATCACTTATTTATGGCTTTGGGATTGTTGGCCTTTTCATAGACATGTTCTCTACCACTCTCCATCAGATAATTGATGGTTAGATTTCTCTTCCATATCCATATTTTCCTAAATGGAACCCTAGTATGTGTTATTTTCGGTAATCTTCATACTTTCCACTCTTTATTTTAAATAGAGGCCTCATTAATTCATTTTTCGATGTGGGATTTCAACTAAGATATTTTGAAATGTCAAAAATGTGTTGTCCCAATACCCTATATTTTGTTGAACTGATGGTACTTCAAATCATCATAGATTGATGAGTTTAAGGACCTCAATTTTATACTTGTTTGTGATTGATGACCTCAATCACTACCTATAAATATTTACGTTTTTCCTCCAATTATATGTCTCTAATTGCCACCAATGTTCTCCTAATCGAGATCATAATTTGGTGGTGACCCTTTCATTTATCTTTTCCTCATATTAAGACTAAATTTTAGTAACCCAATTTCCAATGTGGGTTTTCCCACAAATATATTTTCTACTTTTAACCTTTTATTTTCGAAGAACAATTTCAAATTGCGAGGACGCAATTTATTGAAGGAGGGGAGAATGTAACACCCCAGGATTTCAGAGTGTGTTATTTCTTAAAAATAATTCAATAACTTGCACTACACGCAACACCGAGTTCAATCACACCATTAAAAGAGTTCATGAATAGTATTAACTACATTTTGAACTTTATATAATCCTTATAATTTTAGAATCCCTATTATGAGTTTCTTAGTCATATTGCAAGAACAGATTCATTTTCAGTATTATCAACTTCTAATAGTGAAACCTTTTTAAATACAATATTTTAATCTTTTTGAATAAATTGGGACATCAAAAATTTAAAATGAAACATCCCAAGCTTCCACGATACGCTTTCTTTGAGTAATACAGTAGCGTGTGTTGTACGCAACCTTGAGTTTTAACACACACCACAACCAATCAAACTAGCCGTTATGAATAGTAATACCTAATTTTTGAAATTATATATATTTTATATTTAAAAATGGACTTCATTTTTGGATTCGGAATATCGAAATTAGCCTAGGGTGAAATTTTGGTACATTTCGGATAACTTTTATATTTTGACGAATAGTGAAAATTACTAAATTTTAATTAAAAACAACTTTTTTAATCAAAATAATTAATATTGATAAATTATGAATTTGAGTGGTTTTAAAGTATATTTAGAATATATTTTTACCATTTAATATAATGTTGGTCATTGGACATAATTTTACAATTAAACCGAACATAAACAAATGTCAATCTTTTGGTAGTTATTATCTCTTAAAAACACGCTTTTTGTTTTGACAGCGGGAATTAATTTTAAATTAATTTCTGCCACTTCTGTGTTTTGAATTTAGAAAAATGGATTCCATATTTGGAATCAGGATGTTCAAATTGTGTAAATAGGTAACTTTTATTTTTAGACATTTTGAATAATTACTGCGGTAAATATTTTATTTACCATGGTTAAGGGTAAATCCGGTAAATAAGGGTTAAAAAAATAATATTATAATAATACTAAATTACCCTAAAACGTGTCTTAACCCTATTGGTTGATACATAGTCGACCATGGGCATCTTTGGGTCTATTTTGGGACCCCATGGATCCACTTGTAAGTGATAATGACACTTTATTTTAATTAAGTCAAAATGAATACAAAAATGACACAAGCATATATCTTTTAGAACAACAATTTTTACATAGGGTTATACATGTTGGATTTTCGATTATAAATATTCATTAGAAAGATAAAAAGCTTTCCTACATAATGATATTTTATTTATAATTTTTAGACATTAAATAATTTATTTTATTTATGACACAATGATGATGCAGTAATTACTAAAATAGTAAAAAATTAACATAATTGATATTATAAATACCCAAATAAATATAATATGAAACTTTTAATGAATTAAACTAATTTTCTAGGATAATATGATATATTAGGATTGATTTAATTGACTTTGTTCGAAGTAATCAATCTGTTATGAGTTTCACAAAAATCAACTATTGAATAGTGTCAAAATTGACATAAAAGAGTTCTTAAAACAAATATTATATTATTAATTGATATTAAATTCCTAAAAATCTAAGGTTCGGCCAAGAGACTTATATTATGATAGGTTAATCATTAATGGACCACTTGGGGGTCGCTTGGATGTATATAGTAAGTTTATTAACCATAATATATAAAATACAAAGAGACATTGTAAAAGTGAAACTAATTAACTTAGAGTTAATACTTAAAGATAAGGTTAATATAAGTACCCAAACCTGTCTAAATTCTATTGGATGAGTTGTTTTCGACCTATCCCCACCTCATCCTTTGAATAGTCAACTTTGGAGCCTTTAGAAACCGAATATGAATTTATTATAAATTAATATTTCTAGCTTTTCCAAAGGTGCCCCTCACCCCTCTTATAAAAGGGCACTCCTCCTTCCCATTTCTTCACACCTTCAAAGCCTTTTGGTTCGGCCAAACTCTGCCCAAATACTCTCCCAACATCCCTCAATACAACCTAGAGGCCTTAGTTTGATCAGAAAGCCAACCTAAGGAGCCCTTTTGATCAAATCAAAAGGAAGAACCCGAAGAAGAGGAGGTTAACCTACCCCAACCAAGGAAAAGTACAAGGTAAGGGTTATTTCACAATCTCTTCATTATCCGAGGTTGTATTATACGTAATAATCTACTGGGATCTCTTTATCATCCACATCCATGTTTCTTCGAAATGTATTTCAAAACATTTTTACTATTTACAAGAATATGGGTTAAGGTCATTTATACCCTTGTTTGAATTTTTATAAGAGGTTTATAAAGGAATCTTTCCGTCGTTTTCAAAACAAGGTCCTTTTTAACCTTTTCGACGGAATTGAGGTAAGAATGTTTTTTTTAACTTATACGGCGGGTGCGGTTATTTTCCACCGTTATAAAGTCATTGAAGCTTTCCATACAAGATTATAAGAATATTTTCAAAGAAAATGTTTTATTTTATATGCATCTTAAATGATTTCAAAATAAAAGGAGATACTTCTTTAAAAAGAATTTTGATTTCATCTATGTCAACATCCTTTGATGGATTTTAAGATTATTTGAAGTTGATTTATTATGATACAAAACTTCTATATTGTATTGAAGGTTTTGTGATATGTTTGACTGTGGATGTGCTATTTTATACCATTCATAGTTTATGGTGAAACTATTGACATTTCGTATGCTAGTTTTAATCCGAATGTTTATGTTATATTTCAAACTTTTCTTCAGATGAATGTGCTAAACAAGTATGTTCCGGGTTGGGGACCGGTAAAAGTAAGCCCTCCAGGTTGGGGACTGGTTAAAGTAAGCCCTCCAGGTTAGGGACTGGTAAAAGTATGCCCTCCGGGTTGGTGTCCGGTTATTAGAGGCACTCCGGGTTGGTGTCCGGTTATTAGAGGCACTCCGGGTTGGTGTCCGGTTATTAGAGGCACTCCGGGTTGGGTTCCGGTTAGAAGTAACCCCTAGGTCTTGGGATGAGGCCTAGACAAAGAAATTAACGTTTAGCATTATGCATTCCAACATTATGAAAGTGGTTATTGATATTGCATGTGATTATTCGATTAGTAGAATATCCATGTGAATAAGTAAATGGCATTATTTCATTTTTATTTTTGCCATACTATGTTGAAGTTCAATTTTAAAAGGCTTTTGTTTTAGTAATTCATTGCCTTAAATGTTTATACTTATTATGAATGTTCCGCTATATTGTTATCCTTACTGGGCATTTGAGCTCACCCCTTTTCTATGTTTTATTTTTCCCAGGTAGTGAAGAAGTAAATTATGAATGACTTGCAGGGATATTATGAGGGGTTAATAGTGTGGATATGAAGACTTTGTTGTTGTAGTAGTTTTTCACTTTGAAATGTAATGTAAAACTTTATGATTATATCTAGTGTTTCCAAGGCTACTAAACCAATCGGTCTTTCGGGATTTGATCTTTCTTGTGATCATGCCAATGTTATGTAATTAATGCACCGACTCTGGGTAGCTGGGGTCGGGGCGTTACATATTTCATGGTATTATCAAATTGAATATCAACTATTGAATCATTGGAAGGATGAATTATGTTTCCATCCAATTTAATGGCATGATAATTTTATAGAATACCCCAGTGATGTTTTTTTATGTAAATATTATGTTCAAGAGTATTTCTGTAGTTCTAGAAAAATATTTCCTAGTACTGATTAACAAAGTATATGTACATCTGTTTCTCCTTAGGATTTAAGGATGAATTGATAAATGATAGCTACCGAACCTCTACCATACATTGAATCACTCGTCTATATTCATCTATTGTGGAGAGACACATTCCTCTAATATTATAAGTGAATATCTAATATTTTTGTCATTTTTTTCCTCTATATAAATGTCTTCAAATGTGGATGAAAAGGGGGGACCCTAGAATCTAGAAGTTAATATGGCCTCATTTTTCTCTCCTAAAAATTATGGTGTGGTTTCCATAGTTATTAATGGTACTAATTCAAAGGCATCATTACTAGGGTATTTATTTTTATCCACCCCATCCTGCCAATAATATTCAGGGGTAGATGATGTTCCAACACAATATTATTCATGGGATGATGCATGTGTATCATCAGACTCTAAATATTTTTGGGAGGTATTTTTATTTCGTAAGTTTCCACCTTTTCCATGTTTGAATTCATCCTATACGCAATCAAATTCATTGAATAATGAAATTATTAAAAGGGTGGATGAAATAAATATTGGACCCCTTTCTCATCTCATTCTATGGTTAATGGGAAACACAAAGTAATTTTCCATTTCAGGTAATATGCTCACTTGAGTCAGCTACTGACTATTAGGATCAAAAAGTTATATTTTTTAGTCAATCATTATTTATTTCCCTTCCTTCTTATATAACCAAGTGTGTAGATATTTGTATTCCAATGATTCTATGGGGGAACAATCCCTATTCAACATCCATCCTTTTCCATTGAAAAAATATTTATTACATTGATGGTACATTTAGAGAAAAATATAATTCAAATGAACGCACAATATTTCCCATATTTTATTTAATGACGTCTATTGATAAGGAACCATAAACATAGAATAACAGAAAATGTATTAAAATATGATTCCTAGACGGATTTTCTAATAAGACTTTTCTCACTCTTAATTTACAATTGATTTATTAGCGTAGGAGAAGAAAAATTGGATTCCATATAGTCCATAATTCAAGTAATTGATAATAAAGTTTATTTCATTAAAGAACCATTATAAATATGATCTCAATGAAAATCGAAACCATTGATTTTTCAAAAATTATATAAGGCATGATTTACCATTGTAGGGAAATATCGTAGTATCTCCCTATAAAGTAGATGATTGTGTGGTATTCGGTGAGTAATGTCCCTTTAGAAAATAACTCCACTAAAATAATGCTTTCTTTTAACTTATTAAGTCTTAATAATGAATTAATACGTAATTATCAAACATTTATTAAGATGAAAGGTTATCCAAGACGGATGGATTAGATTAATAGTGTTGATATTCTTCTAGATGTAATATTTTTGGACTAGGGGCATAGGTTTCCATCCTCGTGGATATTATCTAGAATGAGGATATAATTGTTGAAGGTTTCATCACTGAAAAAATATTCAGAGGAATTTTCATAATTGCATAGTTATGATAGAGTTGCCCTCCCATGATCCAGTGTTGGTTAGATAATAAAAAATTCTATTATCAAACATCAAATGTAATAAAATTAAAATTGGATAAATATGACTTAGGATTTGTGATGTGATTTAATAGATCCCCTTTAGGTGATTTCCATCAAGTATCAATTGAAAATATAGATTTTTTGAAAACATTCTAAAACATTTGATGTTAATATCGACCCATCCTTGAACATAATCCTCATCCATAGTGATCTAATACCCATATTATTTTATTTAATGTAAGGAACATGGGTTTAATAATATCTTATTATTATGATAAGTGATATATTTTCATGACCCGTCCCCCAGGGCATGTGCCATGATTACCCCTTTCCCTCCTTCCATAGGCCAGGGGCTGGCGACTAGCACCGAAAGGCGTATTCCCTAAAACTGGGAAGGCATTGCCTTTAAAACCTGTAAACGCACAAAACCAAGAACACAACAAGATATGAATACAAGTAAACTATATAGTAAAAATATTGTGTACAGTAATTAAAAGGGGTTGGAATACCAGGCACACTGGAAAGTACCAGAAAACTGAAATGTACAAGTAAAACTGGGAAGTTCAAGTAGACTGAAAGATCTACAGTGAACACCCGCCAAGGATCATACCTGAATGGTAGGTACAAATCTCAAATATTCATCTCTGTAGTATGCCTTGTCTAATTTCCAACTCCAAGCTACCTCCAGTCCAGGTACTCTCTTCCTCAGTCTGTGCAGTCTGTCGCCAGCACCAAACACCACAAGGTGTAGGCGTACCCTGTCTAGGGGTGAGTATAAAAATACTCTGTAGGGACACTGAGACCCTCAAAGGTCTCACAAAACTCACAATGGATAATCCACAAAGCATGAAAACATCATAAAATCCTACTTAGTTATATTCCCATACATTTACCAATGTTATCAAGAATTACCTTTTCATTCATGAGGAAACACAAGGACAAAATCCTTAGCCAAAGTACAAGTATTCCACAGAGGAAAGAATACCACAAATGTAACACCACAATGGTAAGGGCCAAAAATTTACACCACACAGAGGAATAAAACAAAGGTATCACCATGAATGTATGTACCACAAGGGTACACCACATAGAATAAAACCACAAATGTATGACCACGATGGAAAGTACTACCAAGGTATGCCACACAGAAGAATACCAAAAACGTATCACCATGATGGTAAGTACCACAATGGTATGCCACACGGAATATTACCAAATAGGTAAATACTTAGCTCAAATCCAGTATAACTTAGGTAGGTATATAAAGATTATTAGATGTAACTACTGAATCATCGTACCCTGTTAAAAGTCAGACACACATATCCTAAATCATTAGACCCACGTATGATCTTAAATCATCAGACCTACGTAGGATCCTAGTACAGTAGACCAATGTAGGATCCTTGTAAAGAAAACACACGAAAGATCCTATAGTAGTCCCAAATAGATATCTCTTGCGGATCCATGTGGGATCCTCAAACAAAGACCCAAAAAGGATCCCAAAGCACATACCCACATAGTACCCCTTTCTCATGTTACAGCCAGCTACAGGGTTCCCACACTAAGCTCACTTGATTCTGTGAGGGTCTTCTTCTCAATCCATAGTTCGATACTCGAACTTCCACGAAGTCCCATGAAGAATTATACCAAAGGAAATCCATGTAAAAGTTGTCTCAACACAATAGACAATGCATAATCAGATGCTCGATCTTTAAGTTATTGTCCTTTTAGTCCTGAGGTCTCGGTTGGATTTGTGTTCGATCCAACCCGACTATAACACAACTTTATCCAAAACACAAGTGGGGTATAAGAAAAGGACTGCCTCGAACCAAGGTTTCCCAGGACATAGACGGTTTGTCAAACGGATGCTCGTAGCTCAAGATATGTTCGAAAAAGTGGGAAGTGTCGTAAGTGGTCCGGGACCAGTCCGACCATGCCCGATGGGTCAGTCCCGAACTACAGGTGAGGCCCGCTGGGCGGCCTGCAGTGCGGCCCACAGGGTGGAATGAGGTGCGGTCATTTATGCGGCCCACTAGCCGGACGACCGACCTCCTCTGCATGGTGCGATCACACACAACGCTATCATTGGTGGCCAAAAGTGAGTCGGCCTCCCCTCTATCACTGATGCGGCCTCGCGCCACAGACCATGCATGTCAGGTGACGCAGAGGTATGCTGCCACCTCCCAATCGTGTGGAAGGCCTCCATCGGCTGCCACCCTTCCTCTATAGCGGCCGAAAGGCCGCAACCCTTCTCTAGAGGTGTGGTCATGCTGCTTCCTTTGTCGCGGCCGACCGGAGTGCCAACCGCCATTCCCAAGCCCCACCGGTGTTTTTCACCGACATAGTCATCAGTGATGTTCATCGGTTCACCAGGCGCACCCCGATGGATTGTTATTCCTTACGTAGACATCCACACTCATCTCGGGACATCACCATTGATTTAAAACCACCATAAAATAACATAGGTTGCGAAGTGGTCAGGCCGTGTTATTTTTTCCTGCATCCTCCATGTTAGAATGGTAGCAAGCTGCTTATTCATTTTTGAGTCATAAAGAACGTCATTAATAGGTATGGGGTATTTAAAACAATAATAAACCCTACCTAGATTTCTCTTTGGAAGATGATGTGAGGAAGAAGACGAAGAGGGTTCCAACGATCCTCACATCCACAACATGCTTCCGAAGGCTGGCTCATGCATCGTTCTCATTCTTGATTCCGAAGCATGTTCTTCATTGAAGAGGGAATTCTTAGTTTGGAGGAAATGTTCCTACAAAGTTTTCCAAGTCTCTCTCCCAATAGTCCTTTGACAACCAACCATCCCAAAGGTAAAGGGGAGCCAATATAATAGAAATAATTTTATCAATTTAATTCTATGTTGGAATAATTAAATTTGAAACATTTAATTAATTGTAGTTGTATCATTTAATTAAATGGAGAGTTGAAAGGTTTTCCATCATTATGAGGGGTTCGGGTGGTCCCCACCATTAATTTCAAATTATGATGTTTTAATAATGGGTGATCCCCACCACTTCACATTCAAATGAGAATTTAAAAATAAAATACATGTTTTTCTTTATTTTATTTTTATTTCCATGAAAAACATGAAAACTAAATTTCATCCTCATCCTACTAAAGTCGAGGTGAAAGTATCCTTATGAGTATACTGACATTGTGAGTTCAACGGTGCCCTCAGATTTCAATTCTGAGAACTAGTTCTAATGTTACAGAAACCCGATCGCACATTTATGAAACGTACATAAACAAAATTTTCAAAATTCTTTCTGGGAACAGTGTGCCTCAGAAACACACATTGCCAATTTTTGAAGGATTTTAAAATTCCCATATAAATAAAAAAATTACATGGAATTTTCTGGATATTTAAATTCTCCCTAACTCAAGGATTTGCATCCTTGAAAGTCATTTCACAAAAACTAGGAAAACAGGGGGGTACTGAGCATGAATCTGAGCCTCCTAGTCCAATGTGCTCTCCTTGATGTTCTCATAATACCAACGTACAACGATAAAATGTATCAATCACCCACGAAGGACTCTCTCTTGTAGATCCTCAATCTCCAATGGAACCTTTCTAAACATCGCCCCAATGCCAAATCCCAGCTCGCCCGAGGCAATGACGTGTTAAGGGTTGTTCATGTATCTCCTTGACTAGGATACGTAGAAAACGTCACGCACCCAGTGCAGCTGAGGTGGAAGATATAAGTGGTAAGACACCTTGACAACTCTGCTGAGGACCTGAAAAGGTTTGATGAACCTCAGAGATAACTTGTCGCCCCAACCAAATCTCTCCAATACTCGTCAAGGTGAGGACCGTAAAAAGATGTGGTCACCACCCTTGAACTCAAGTGATCTCAATATCCTATCATCATAAGACATCTGTCAGCTCTCTGTAGTATTTATCATCTCTTAGATGATATGCACCTTCTCCATGTTAGCCAATACCATATCTTGTCCCATATGTGCTGACTCCCCTGGGTCAGTCCAACATAAAGGCAATCTGCAAGGTCAGCTGTACAGAGCATTGAAAGGTGCCATCTCAATGGTGGAGTGATAGATGTTGTTGTATGCTTACTCCACCAAGGGTGAGCGATCCTCCCAACTGTGACCGATGTTGAGGACGCAATCCCGAAACATGTCCTTTAGGGTCTAAATGGTCTGCTCTGTCTGGCCATCCATCTAAGGATGGAAGGACATTCTCAAACGGAGCTGTGTCTTGAAAGCATCATATATCCCCTTCAATAGCTATGAAGTGAAACGTGCATCATGATCAGATACAATCATCTAGGGTACTCCATGTAGCCACACAATCATCTGTACATAGAGGCGTCAAAATCTCTCTACTGAACCCTACTCTCTAGTCCGTTGGAAGTGGGCCGATTTGGTGAGTCGGTCAATGATCACGCAGATAGAATCATGACCCCTTTATGTAAGTGGATGTCCTATCGCAATGTACATAGATATATCATCCCACTTCCACTCTAGGACCTCCATAGGATAAACTAATCTAGCTGGTACCTGATTTTCTGCCTTCACTTGCTGACACATAAGGGACCGAGAGACAAACTTTGCTACTACTTTATTCATTCCCGGACACCAGTGATGTCATTAGAGGTTCTGGAATGTCATCTCCACTTCTGGATGTACTGTTAGAGGGGATGTGTGGAACTCCTTCAACACTTCTTCCTGAAGCGACACTAGTACCATGGTACGTCCTCTGAAAATGATGACGTTCTCTCCATATTCAGAAAATCAATCATGTGCTTGTCCTGTTGATATCTGAGCACGTTGAGCCTTGAAGTTGGTGTCTGTATGCTGTTCCACCCTGACTCGCTGAAGAATTGGGGGTGTGACTGTATGAGACAGAAAAAAAAGATTCTCCATCATGATCAACAAAGGATATCTGTAAAGCATCCATCCGCTCTGTCGCCTCACCTAGCAGCTCTATACCTGATCTCCTACTGAGTGCATCTGCTAAAAAGTTCCCCTTACCAAGAGTATATACTATCTCGTTGTCATATTCATTGAGTTACATGATCCAAAATCATTGTCTCAGGTTTAGGTATTTCTAAGAGAAGATATACCTGAGACTCTTGTGATCAGAGTAAACAGTAAAACACTCGCCCATCAGATAGTGTCGCAACATATTCAAGGATAAGACAACTCCTGATAACTCCTGATCATGTGTAGTTTAGTTCTACTCACATTGTCTTAGATTTCGAGAACCATAATAAAGAACTACTCACTCATGAATCAGGACACATCCGAGCATGGTCCTTGATGCATCTCAATAGACTACATACACAACTCCCTACTCTAGAAGCCTCATTATTGGAGCACTAGTCAGTCTATGCCTCAACTCCAAAAAACTCTGTTGACATATCTTAGAAAACACGAAGGGTTTCCCCTTCATCGTTGACTCTTATAATGGTACTAAATCTCTAGAGAAATCTGGCACAAACCTCCAGTAGTATCTGGCCCAACCTGGGAAACTCCATACCTCCGCCACCCTTTTAGGTGGCTCCCAAGCATGTACTACCTCAATCATAACTAGATCCACTAAAACTCTAGCCTCTAAGTTTACATGTCCCAAGAAGTGAACCTCTTGTATCCATAACTAGAACTTCGAGAGCTTACCATAAATCTTGTGATCTTAGAGTGTGTCCAAATCTATCTAAAAATGATAGGCATATTCCTCCTCAGTCACTGAGTATATCAGGATGTCGTCAATGAAGACTAAAACAAAGCGATCAAGGTATGGATGAAAGATCATGTTCAAGAGTCTCATGAACACTACTGGAGCATTGGTTAGGCCTAGTGTAATAACCAATAACTCATAATCTCCATACTATCATTTGAAAGCTATCTTCTGTACATCCTCATCTCGTACTCTGAGCTATTGATAGCCTGATCTGAGGTCTATCTTTGAGAACCACTATGTTGCCTTTTGCTGATCAAAGAGGTCATCCGTCCTCGTGAGTGGGTACATGTTCTTCATAGTCACCTAGTTCACACACTGATAGTCCACAAAATGTCTCAATATCCCATCCTCCTTCTTCACAATCAAATTTGTTTCTGCCCAAATACAAACACTAGGCCAGATGAATCCCTTCTCTTATATGTCCTCTAGTTGTACCGGCAGCTGATGAAGTTCCGCGGGAGCCATCAGATATGCTGGTGTAGATATCAGTGTTGTCCCTGGGTAGAAGTAAATGAAAATTTCCACCTCTCTACAAGGAGTTAGACCCTTAACATCATCATGGAAGACATTCGTGTACTAGACCACCACTACAGGATAGCTCTGACTCTCCACATCAACCGCTCCAAGATCAAGGCTAGCCAAATGATGAGTGATCGGCGACACTCTCCTTCGGGTAAGTCCATTCGGTACTAAAAAGGCTCCCTTCTCTCCAGTGAAGGTAGACCTAGTCCCATTAGTGCATAAACACCAAGCATTGTGCCTAATATAGTCAATATCGGGATGAACTATAGATAACCAGTCCATACCCAAGATGAAGTCGTAAGGCCTCGATGCCGCTACTATGAGATCCCAGCCAAATCTCTCACCTCCTAGAGTAATCTCACACTAACATCAGTAATATGTAATCGTCGAATTCTCTCTTGTAAGAGTCTTGAGATGTAAGTATCAAGATAACGTCTCCACCGAAATCTTTTTTCTTTGAACAAAGGCAGTGGCAATAAAAGAAGGACTGGCACTTATGTCTATAAGTATTACAACTAATTGGAGTAGACACAGATCATACCTCATATCATATCTATAGCAACATGGTCGTAGGCCCAGCTTCTTGGAGATTAGCTCTCCCCTATCCACATGATCCTTGTGGTAGGGGTGGAACACCTAGTGGTGGTGGATGTAACATCTCGAATCATCACCCACCACCTGTTGCACGACCAACTCTTCTACGACGTCTGCTTTCTCACTGTGGACCTACTCGGTCGAACCTCTATCTCGGCCTAGGAAGTCCTTTGACCGTCTGCTGATCATCCATACGGTGGTTCTGGTAATCATGATCCATGTGACCTAGCCCATAGTGCGTGTAACACTTCCTTCTCCTCGCATGACTAGCTATATATCTAGTGTCCCGCATAACCAACCCAGAATCCTACAGTCGTCCACCTGTAGGTCTGGTCCTCTCGAACCTCTATGAAATTTTTCTGCTGCCAACTGCAAAGGACTTAGCTTCGTGACACCCGATAGTGGGTCTCACTGCTAGTGACTGCTCAGCAAGAGAACTCCCCACTAAGAGGGATTTCTATAACACCCCCGCCTATGTTGAGATGCATAGAGAAATCATCGAAGCCCCGATCTCCCGCCTGAGTCCCAGATCGATGGTCCAGGCCCTAATGAATGGGTCCCACACCATATAATTGGAGTATCATGAGAGGTCGGTGAACCTCGTTGAGTACTGAGCCACAATCATGCTAACCTGTTGTATATGAAGAATATATTGTATGTGCACTACACGAAAGGTCGATGGGACATACTCTACCCAAAGCAGGCTCTTAAATCCTGCCCAAGGAAATGTCACCTCGTCGTGAACCTAGATCATCAAGCTCCACCATAAACCAGATGATTCTTGTAAAGGACTGGCTGAAATGATAACTATGAGATAAATTGGCGTCCTTACCAGTCAAAAGACTCTCACCACGACCTCTAGCCAATCCCCAGCCACTTGTGGGTCTATTTCACCCCTAAACCTGAGTAGCCTCTAGCGCTGGAACTTGTGCAATGTGCTCAAGCTGCGTGCAGTCCCTGCTACTGGGTCTGGTGGTATCAGTGTCCCAAATGGTAATGGTACCACGGGTTCCTCAGTTGGAGCCTATACTAAAAGAGGGACATGCACCGAGGACTCGTCACTCGGTGGGCTATCATTACGTAATATACCCGGAACCCTAGCTGGCTATCTGCATGGAGGCATCCTAAAAAGAAATAGGTGCTCCACAGTCAACAAGTTATACCTTGAGAGGTAACTCAAAAAGATCACAAAGAGAACATTTAAAAACACACATGCAATCAGTGTTTTCATGCACTGAGTCAGAAATCAGAGGTCAGGGTCCTGCTGTGTGGATACGTTGGTGGCCACATCGACACTGGATTCCGAAAACTGATAACTACACTTACTACACATAACACTATTTCTATTATAAGATCATATTCTAATGATCTACTGTAAAACCGACTCCCATGATACCAATTTGTCTTGACATGTCCCCCGGGGCCCGTGCCGTGACGAGCCGAAGTCCGCATTCCATAGGCCAGGGGCTGGAGACTAGCCCTGAAAGTCGTATTCCCTAAAACTGAGAAGACATTTCCTTTAAAACCTATAAACACACACAACCAAGAACACTGAAATATATGAAAACAAGTAATCTATATAGAAAAAATAGTTTGTACAGGAAGTAAAATGGGCCAGAAAACAAACCAAACTAGAAATTACAACAAAACTGAAATGTACAAGTAAAACTTGGAAGTACCAGTAGAATGAAACAGATCTTGTGAACACACACTAAGGATCCTACCAGAATGGTAGGTACAGCTCTAAAATATCCATATCTATAGTACGCCTCGTCTAATGTCCACCTCCGAGCAACCTCCATTCGTAGTACTCTTGTCCCCAGTCAGTGTTATCCATCTTCTGCACCAAACACAACAAGGGACGAGCATAGCCCGTGCAGGGGTGAGTTTAACGATACTTAGTAGGGTCCATGAGACCCTCGAAGGACTCACAAAACCCACAAAGTATAAACCACAAATCATGAAAACATCTGACAAACCTAATTAGGTATATGCCCATACAAATACCTATGTTATCAAGAATACCCATCTAATCCATAAGGAAACAGAAGGCCGAAATCCTTAGCCAAATTACAACTGTTCCATGAAGAAAATAATGCCATGAATGTAACACCACAAATGTAAGTACCAGAAAGGTTGGCCATAATGAAAAAAACCACAAAGGTATCACCATGATGGTAAGTACCACAAGGGTATACCACATAGGAGAATACCAAAAAGGTATCACCACAAAGGTAAGTACCACAAAGGTACACAATACAGAAGAATACCATAAAGGTATCACTAGGAAGGTAAGTACCACTAAGATACACCACACAAAAGAATACCACAAAGGTAAATACTCAGCTGAAATCATGTATTATTTAGGTACAAAAGTAAATATGATTAGATGTAACTACTGAACCATCTTACTCTGTTAAGATGAAGACCCACATAGGATCCTAAATCATCATACCCACATAGGATCCTAAATCATCAGACTGATGTAGGATCCAAGTGCGAGATAACCACCCAGGATTTTAATAAAGCAGCCCCACGAATGATCCTTGAGTAGTCCCACATGGTTTCCTAGAGAAGATCCTTGTGGTATTCTCAATCAAAGCCCCAAAAAGGATCCAAAAGAACATACCCACATAGGATCCCATTCTCATGTTCCAGCTAGCTACAGGGTTCCTGTACTATGCTTACTTGATTCAGGGAGGGTCCACTCCTCAAGACATAGGTCTATCCTCCAACTGCCATGAAGTTCCATAAAGAAATATCTCAAAGGACCTCCCTGTAAAAGGGGTATCAATGCAATAGACGGTGCATCAATCAGACGCCTGGTCAATAAGTTATTAGACTTTTAATCTCGAGGGCCCGATGGGATTAGTTTCCGATCTAACCCAGTCATACTCCAACTATATCTAAAACTGAAGTGGAGTATATCAAAAGTACTATCTTGATCGATGGTTTCTATTTCTGCAAACGGTTCGTCATACGGATTCCCATAGCTCTTGATATGTAAGAAAAGGTGGGAAGAGTTGTAACTGGTCCTTGTCTGTTCTGACTAGGTCAGACCCACCTGGCCCAACCCGGCCTTGGCAGACCCGACCTGGTTCGGGTCTACCCGGCCAGACCTGGGACCGGCCCTGGGTCTGACCCAGCCTGCTGGGTCTAGCCTGGTTTTCCACCGTAGCCCGCTGGTCGCTGCTAGCTGGATGGCCGACCTCCTTCACCAGGCTCGGTCACACGCCGCACCATCTCCGGTTTCCAGTAGCGATCCATCCCCCACATAACTAGTGCGGTCATGCGCCGCATACCTTGCATGTCGAGCGGCACAGAAGCGCACTAACACCTGCCCATTGTGTGGTCAGAATCTGTCGGCCTCTGCCCTTGCTCCGTCATGACACTTCTCTGGCGGTGCTGTTGGGCTACCATTTTTGTTTCGTTCGTCCATAATGTCGGCCGCCATTCCTGAGCCCCACTGGTGTCAGTTACCGGCGATGTTCTTCGCATCAATGGGCGCACCCCAGTGGCTCTTTCTTCATTCCGTAGACATCCATACTCATCTTCGGACATCGCCATTGATTTAAAACCACCCCAAAAATTACATAGGTTGTGGAGAGGTCAGTCCATGTTCTATTGGACTGCATCCTCCATGTTTGGACGATTGCAAGCGGCTTATTCATTCTTGAATAACGAGGAACCTCAAGAACAAGTCAGTGGGTATTTAAAACAAAAAACAACCCATCCTTGATTTCTCTTTGGAAGATGATGTGAGGAAGAAGACAAAAAGGGTGCCAACAATCATTGCTTCCACATAACGCTTCTGATGTTGGGCTCAATCGTCGTTCTCGTTCTTCATTCTAAAGCATGTTCTTTGTTGGACAGGGCGTTCTTCGTTTGCAGGAAATGTTTCTACGAAGTTCTCCAAGGCTCTCTCCTAATTCTCCTTTTCCAACCAACCCTCTCAAAGGTAAAGAGGAGCCAATATAATAGAAAAAAGTTTAACAATATAATTCCACATTGGCACAATTAATGCTGACACATTTAATTAATTGTAGTTGGTACAATTAACCTAATGGAGAGTTGAAAGGTTTTCCTCCATTAAGAGGGGTTTGGGTGGTCCCCACCATTAATTTCAAATTTGATGGTTTTAAGCTCGGGTGTACCCCACCACTGCACCTTCAAATGGTAGGATAAAAATAAAATAAATTTTTATTCATTATTTTATTTTTATTTCCACAAAAATGATGAAAACTAACTTTCACCCTTATCCTACTACTATCGAGGTGAAAACATCTTTAACTGAATACTAGCGCTGTGAGTTAAACGGTTCCCTCAGATTTAACTTTCGAGCATCGGGTCAAAAGTTACTAAACCCACTCGCAAGTTTTTAGAACGTACCTAAAAAAATGTATCGAAATTCATTCTGGACACAGTAGTCCTTGGAATCATGCGCCTTTAATTTTTGCAGACTCGTAAAATTCCCATATAATTAAAAAAAATTACATGGAATTTTATTGGTCTTTAGATATATTATATAGAAACATTTAATAAAAGGAAATTATGATTATTAATCCAAAAGTTTTTAATATAGTGGTGGTGATACAAATATATTTATTTTATCGGATGGTTACCAGACTCATAGTCATTTAGATAAGATGATTAATAGGTTCCATACTAGTTTAGGAACATGTAATGAATCATTTCTTGACTATATTTATTAGTTTCAATTGTTATGGATCATAGATGATCAATATGATGAATGTGTTTCCTGAGGTACTACATTGGTAGTTGATGTCTTTAAATATTAATTTATTATGTTCATGAGTAAAGAGTGTTCATACCCAAATCAATTCCTATAAATCTGATTACTAATTTTTTTTACATTTTTATCTAGGGATTTCTATCATTCTTCTTCTTATTCTAATGGGAAAACAACAATATGAGTCACTTATGGGGATTTATTTTTCAATTAAAAATTCATAGAATCAACTATATTATGAGGAATAAACTATATAATTAATAGTTACTAGATATTATTCTTAAGAATCTATTTGTAGTGAATGTAATCAGGATGATCACTATGTCCAACGTTAATATGTTTTTATGCTCTAGAAATTTCAACAGAATTATTCCACATGACAAGATGAAGTATCTACAAACATTCTCCATTAGGAATGAATAAAATTTATTTTCAAGATCCCAAAATGGAGGGATCTTACACAATTTCCATCCAACATGAGTAGCGTTCAACAACTACAAATATTATAGGGGAGGCATAATGTGATAATATATTGGTTTGGGTGTTGGATCTATGGCCGGTTCTACATTAAGATTAATGGGTTTTTATTTTGACATGGTACCCATATTCATTTAGAGTATTGACATTTTATAAAACATGGATTTCAAGTGTTATACAACATCCTCTAAATGTTTCACCGAGATATACAACATAAAAAAGAAGAAGGGTATTTTATTGGAAACAATGTTTTCTATAACCCATCATTATGATATTCTATGCATTTATCAAATAGCTTATATTGAGAGAGTTTTAGGTTTGTGAATAGGTAAAACTATTGATCCGGGTGAAGAATTTTCAAATATATTTTTTCCACTTCTTTTAATTTGAGAGCTCAAGGATAATTTTTCATCATATAAATTTAGATGACATGTAAACAATATATTTATATGGTCCTCCAATCATGAAATATACTATGCTTTAATATTTTTAAACATTAAAAATTACAGATCATATAGGTTCTAAAAATGACATTATATTTTCTACCTATTTTAACATTAAAATTACAATCATCCAGAAATTATTAGAAAAAAATTGAATTGGTTAAAACTCTAGCTCAACCATGATTTGGATGATGTTGATGCTGGGATCCAAATATTTTGTGTAGGAGGGGTGGAATCCACTAATTCAGGGTATGTATTTCTCTATAGTAGTAATGGTATATTCCTTACCAATAAATCCTCTATATGGATAATAAGTGTTTCAATGGATTTTAAAATTTAATATAGTATCATCGACAAGTTAGAAGATATGGTTGAGATATTGGGAGAAACTGGGCACATTCAGTTTTCTCATGTTTTTTGTTGAGGTCCATCTAGGGATACTCTAGTTTATCCTACTTGTTTGGGTGATTCCAATTGTACTAATATATTAAATTCTTAATATTCATAACCCACATTATTAATGTGATCTAGTTCTTGTATTCGGAATTGGAAGGGTGACCAGTTTCTTTTCTTACTAGTTGAGCTGTTGTTCTTGGTTGGATATATATCAAAGGGTAGAAATCGATTCCTTCACAATATTGATACATATATTTAATAATATATGTAATCTATTCAACATTTATCTACTTATCTTTTCCAAATCTACCTCATATCTGTTTCAAATATCCTTGACGAAAAGATAATTTCAATTCTTCAGGTGCTAGGTGAGCCATGAATGTTGATATATATATACATTCACTTTGTTTGTGTCACACTGAATTGGTTGTAATTAGGTATTTCATGTTTTTCATAAGAGCCAAGTCTTTCAAATATTATAGGTGAAGAAAACTTATTATACAGCGTAAACCCCATCTAGTGTAGATATTTGTTCATTTCAATCTTCCCTATCATGGTCATTATCATAATTATTAATGAAACACATTCAAATGATATTATTTAAATCATTCCACATTGATGGAATCCTTTCACCATTCACTTTAGGTTATTATGGGGATTCCCCATCATTATAACATCAATCATATGGTGTGTGAGGATTCATCATAGCATTTTCCTTCTTAGTATCCAATTTTATCTTATGACTGATGCATGGTTTTAGTTTCCCTCATAAATAGTTAGTAAAAATGGAGGTTCTCCTAAAACATTCATCGAATGTTCCATTAATATAGGAGAGCAATCACAATGGGGATTGAACTTTGAGGCCACTCCAACCTCTGATGCATCTCCCAAAATAGAGAAGACGAATTTTATTTCCAATGGTGGGAGAGGTAATATAGATACCCATAGACCTATGGGTATATATTTAGGGATATACTAATCCTATAGTTGAGGGGAGATCAATGATTGAGAAAATTCCCTTCCTATAACTATATGTTTTATCATCATTACTATACTCTAAATATAAGAAACTTTTAATGGATCAGTACATTGGGTTTTCAAATTTTGGGCCTTAGGAGTGGAATTTTTCTATTGGGAAGACCAATTAGAAAATTCAAATCCCTGGTTGAAGAAATATATATAGGTAATAATATTACATGTTGTAATCCACATCATACTATGATGACCAATAAGCGATCTTAATATTGTGGTTCATTATTCTCCCCACCTGAGGATGTGGATGTCATGTAGTTCTTAAACTATTATCTTGAGGGGTGCCTTTATTCTATTGGGACACAATTACTAGATGTATCCTTGTTAGAATTTTATCATTGGGTTCTTGGAAGCCTAGAGGAACCCTTTTCTATCTAATCATAGAGCCCATCCATTTAATCAACATGGGTAACATATTTCTTATAAGAAAATTACGTTTCATTAAGAGGGTTAATAGCTTCCACTAGATTTCATCATAGATTATTTGTACACTCCTCTCTAAAATTAATTGGATCATTATAATAAAATTAATGTATTGGGAAAAATATTACAAATATTTTACCTTAAAATAAAACATTACTATGATGTGAATATCCCCCTTGAAAAGGGATTCCTTATCCTATTTAAACCACATGGGCCATTTCCTTTCTATCTCATTAAAGGAATCTAGGTTATTCCAAAATAATTCAATTATTTTAAAGGAGAAAAGTATATAGATAGCTCAATAAATACTTTCTGCATTAAAATTTCCTTCAATTGGTGAGAAATACCCATTATTATTAATTAGGTTATTAGGGAGACTATTCTCTACCGTTCTAGTGCCTCATAGTGTAACAGAATTCCTATTATGGCTTGGGCAGGCGGAGGACCATCCAATAAAAGAATGATGGTTTTGCTGGGTGGACCTACTTAGTGAATTCTATGTTAATGATTTCCATGCACATCATTATATTCAATATTTTATTTAGTACCTCCATCTCGGATTAATTTTTGAGAATATTGAGTGTATCACCCTGATATTTGTTAAAACAAAACGTCGTTTGATAGAATATAAGACACATAACACCAAACTTAAATGAACTAAAAAATATTATTAATTAGATATAAATTTTGTAAACTAGATATCAAATTGGAGGTTGGGAATAATATTAGATAATTTATGAAATATATAAAAAAATCCTATACAATAAAAATTTATTGATAATTTATTAGTCAATAATCAATCAAATTTCAGTATAGTCAATTTATTATCAAATTAATTTTCTTAAAAATAGTTATTTGTTAATTTTTTTGTGAAAATATTATAATAAATTTCTAAAAGTATTAAAATATTGTTTTATTATGGGGATATAATTTTCTATGTCAATATATATAAATTATCATCTGATTATGTTTTGGATATTTTTCTAAATTTCTTGATTTTACATTGAATTGAGAAAATAATGATTTTTATTGAAAATTTTATTTTCATTCTATGAATTTTGAAGTAAAAGACATATTTTGGATTAGTTTTCTATTTATATTAGTTATTTTTTGTTATTAATAACAGAATTATGATCAATGAAATTATTTTTAACTTTACATATAGTATAAAAATATTATATAAATAAAAGTAATTTTTTTGCAAAAACTTTTTTCGTCCTGTCCCATGGGATAAATATTAAAATATTCTAAACCACTTATTTCAAATAAATTTGGAAAAATTTAATCCATATATTAAATTAGGATATAAAAATTTGTTAAATGATCCCCTTTAATTTTATGTGATGTTATGAATATTTACCATATAAAATTTTATTACCATGTTAAATGTAGATTGGGT
This sequence comes from Viscum album, assembly GCA_963277665.1. Lineage (NCBI taxonomy): Eukaryota > Viridiplantae > Streptophyta > Magnoliopsida > Santalales > Viscaceae > Viscum > Viscum album. Next base: position 1,075,010,131 of record OY728164.1, read on the forward strand.
CAATTAAGGGTAAACATAATTTAATAAGGACTATCATGTAACCCTAAAACTTATCTAAATAATTTTGTATGAGTATATATCTTCCATAATAATTCAAAATACAATATATGATATTTTTTCTATTTGGACTTGATTTTGACCATTATAACATTTCAGTGAAATAAAGAACAACAAAATGTCACTTTCTTAACAAAATATATCTAATGTTTTATAATTGGAGTAAAAATTAATTCTTTTGTAACTGAATAGTAATTTTAATGAAAATTTTGTTTATTGTGATTAATTATTTATAAATTTTAGTCATAATATTATTACATTAAAATCGAACATAACCCCCAAACATTATTTATTTAATTAAATGTAAAATAAAATAAATTATTATATAAATATAAAAAGTTACATAATTTGAATGGAATATTTTTTTTCCTTTTTTTGATATTTAATTTTTTTTAAATGTTTATATTTCATATTCATAATTGTATTGATATTTTTAAAGTCAAATTAAATGAATTGTGTCAACATTTACATTAATAGAATTTTATAAAAAATTAACAATTTGTTAAAGGATTAAAAAGTTGTAACAGTTATATAATTAGATTTTTATATTATATATGTTTGAAAATATAAAACCATGTAAATTTAGGGGCAATTTTTAATTTTATATTTAAATTTTTAATTCTAAAAGAGAAAAAAACATTAAAGTCATAGTAACTATCAAAAAGGGTCAACATAGTTTAAAGAAAAATCATATAGGGGAAAATCATTTAAACTCACCGAATATCTATTGGATGAGATTATTTTTACTCAAAATAATTTTATATTCAATGTTTATCAATATAGATCCATTCGAATAAGAAGATAAATTTATATTATTTTAATACAATAAAAAATTATAAGAGTTCCCCTTCCCACTATTAAAAAAGATAAGCTCCTAACATATGTTATTCAAAAATAAATTCCTACCTTAAATTTTTTTTATATTGATACATTCCTTACATCAGTCACAATTTTTTTGGGTCCTTTTCTTTTATAAATATTCAACCATGAATGCTCTTCAGTGTAAACCTTAAGATGTTGTTAGAAGAGTTTTCATAGCTCAAAATCAATAATTTTAATTTTATTTACACTTAATCTAAATACTATTAGAAAATTATTTAATAATAACATTAGATCCTATCATCTACTAATATGTATTTAAGTTAGTGTAAGAAAATATATCCACCAATTTCTTCAATCAAATTGTAATCAAAACCATAATTCTTTTGTATGGTGGACTTCCACCTCATGAAGTGATGTAATTCATTTTCAATCACCGAGTCTCATAGATAGTTATGAGGAATTATTATATATATATATATAATATTAATTAAATATTTAAATTTAGATAGATGTAATATATCATTAGTTATCTAAATATTTCAATCACTAAAAAATTATAATGTCATTTTCATGTACGGGTGGATTAGTACCTACACTAAATGATGATTTTCAGTTTTTATTAGCACATCACATTTAATATATATATATATATATATATATATGTTTATATAAAAAAATGGTATTTATGATGTGATAAAAAATTCATATATAGAAAATAATACTTACTTTTTTTCATAGCATTCAGTGAAAAATGGAAATGTTACTCATGAATATGTATGACCTACCTCTTTGATGAATTTGATGTAGTTCATATTATATAACAATATCTAATTGTAGGTTTTAAAAATTTAACTGATGTATAAAAATTATAATTACTTCATTATTACTATCTTGGAAATAATGGAATAATGACCATATTGACCATAGTCATCCCACTTATGTAATTTTGGACTTATAATTTGAATATCTTTAAATCTTCTGGATCAAATTTAGTTTATTATAAATTTTATAACATTTTAAAAAGATAAATAAGATTATAAAGGTTTTCATTAAATTATAATGTTAACATAATATATTTATTAATGAATATATTTTTTTTGATGATTCAGACCCATGTTAAGGGACTTTCTTTTCATAAAAATTATTTTTTAATGATTCCCTTTCAACTCATTTTGTTCCATGTACATTGTATTTTAAATGATTCATGAAAATTACTAGTTAATATCCAATGATTTCTAAATGTAATTTTTACCATATTTTTTTTATTTTTTTAAGGAATACTTTCATGATTTTATGTAAGGGAGACTATAAATAAAAAACCTTTTTAATTTTTTTATGATTTAAATTATATATTTTTGTATTCCATGTAAATTTTTATAAAATAAACATATGGATATTTATTATATGTACATAAATTAATTAAAAGGTATTTTTGATGACCCTTTTTAATTTATGTCAATGAGTTTTCAAAATGAATCTATTTACATAATTTATATAAAACATTTTGACTTTCATTACAATAGGATAAATGAATATTATAATTTAACATATATAGAAACGATAAATTATCATCATAATATTACCATTATTTTATGTTCAGATTCATCTATATGTATTAATATATTGATAAATTAAACCCCTTTTCCATTTTTTCAATAAGTTTAGTTTTAAATTGTGTTTAAAAAAAGGAACGGTTATTTGGTATTTGAACATACTATTATTATTGGTTCAAAAAAGTCTATTCATGGATTTTAGGATAAAAAAGTGAAATATTAAAATGTTTTATTCATTATGTGGTATTTTAAAATCATATATAATGAGATTTAATACATATATGGATTAGGTTAGTGGGTGATCCTATTATATATTATTCTATGGGGGTAACCAAATATCAGTCAAATGCATTAGGTAATGATTATGTTTTCATGATAATTTTATTGTAATTCAACTGTATGTTTAATATAATTATAAGGGTTTTATGAAAATGATGTCTCATGGAATGTATATGAATTTATTATTCATTCTATTGAGTTTTCATAGAAATTGATTGATATGAAATCATAACCTAATTATTTTTTGTTTTAAAGAAATTATTATATCTTTTTTATGTAAACTATTATGTTGTTAGGATATTTAATGGGATATGATTATTTAATAAAAATAAATTTGAATATTTTTTTCATTTATATTTTCTTATAATTGGTTTTATGAAAAAACGTGGTATAAATTGATTATTTCAAGTGTATTTAAATGATTATTTTTAGTTCAATGTTTATTACCTTGAAGAAAACTCTATTTACTATTTCATCGGTTTAAAATAGAATAACAGTTTATTAATTTATTTTTATGGCCCATACTAAGAATGTTTTACATATAATAAATTTTGAAATGTTTTTTTATCAAGGGTTAATAATGTATACGGACAAAAAAGAAGTATTGCTGAATGTCTTAAAGATTTTTCTTACAAAATGGAATTTTTACCTTCTAATGTTTCATATTATTGGAAAAATGGATACCAATAAGAAGTCTCCATTTTTAAAATATTATCTTGTAATGTATGAATTGTGACCTAATTCTATAAAAATATAAATTGAAAATGTATATAATAAGTAGAGTCATCTTGAAAATCTACATGAGCCATCCAATTGTAAGGGTGAGGTGCAGTTGGATAATAGTCATAAACCAAAATAATGCATTCATCCTAAGTGAAATGTTTAAGAATGTTATATATAAAATATCTATATAATCCAATAAAAATGTTGTAAATTATAAATTATAGATAAAAATGTCCAACGAGTCTCTATGTGGCTAATACTCACGTCTAAACCATCCTGAAGTAATGGTAGTGAAGAAAAAGAAAATCCAACATGCTATAAGATTAAATTACCTTTACCTAAATCTATCAACATGAAATCTACTAATCTAAATGAAAAGGTAGATTGTGAAAAAAATACTTGTAAAATATAACAACATATTCTATACATGTCCCTATATTATGAATGAAATATTCATTGATTTGAAAATATAATCAATTTTATAAAGAATTTTAATAAATCAAAACCCATTTTAAAATCATATTTTATTAGGGTTAATAAAATACATTAATATTTATAGATATATAAATATGAAAACTTTAATTGGTAAAATTGGAAACAAATACATAATACATAACATAAGAAACTAATAACACATACACAACATAATCAATCAGAAAAATCAATGTGATATAACCTCATGTGAAAACATGAGGGAAAAAATCCCTGAGAGAATCCATCATGTGATAAATAACCATAAATGAAAATCCACACCATATTTGGCCCTACCAAATGTGGATAGATACTATACATATAATATCCTAAACTAGGAAAAATTTGGAAGCAACCAACATCAAGTCCTGAAATAGTCCATTAATATAAAAAAGAATCCACTATTCGTGCCACACACACTATGGTCACTTATGTCACATTCTGGATGCACCCATGGTTCCCAATGTGGCATGTTTGTAAAATTATATTTGAAAACAATGATAAAAATTTATAAAACATTTTCAAATGAAATCAAATATTCTTTGGATTTTTTAAAACCAATTTACAAATCAAAACACCATTCAATAATTTAATGAAACACTTGGTGTGTATAAATATACTTTCAAAGAAAAATCCCTTTTAAATAAGAAAATTTCAAAAACCCCTTCAATAAGAAATCACTTCAATTAAATGAATACCCCAATGTAGTTTTTCCATATCAAAAAGTAATTCATAGAATTATCCCATTTTATAGAATCACCCACCTCAAAATGGAGGTATAACAAATATTCTTTGAAAATGGATATCGAGGAAGAGTAGATCATGTTTTAATGATCCTTGATCTAGAAGAAAAAATTTAAATCCTCCAACAAAAATAGTAGATATGAAATTACATCCCAATTAGTTTCCAAAAATATGATAGCAGAGTGTACCTAGAAGATATCTACAATGTAGATAGGTTACTAGAAGAAAAATGTAATTTTTCTCAATATGATTCAATACTAATGAAACTATTCCACCTAAAATCCAATAGGAGAGACATCCATTGTGATAGTAATGGGATTAGATGAGAAACAATGATACTAGTGGGTTATTATAGTTAAAAAAGTATTGTAAAATGGGTAAAATTCCACTTTTTTAGTTTAGAGGCAGGTCACATAGTTTCCTTGAGGAGGCCATCTGGTTTGACTATCCATGCACCATAATAATGAATACCTACAATTAATTATAGGATGGGGAGTTGTTTGGAATCATCATTAGTTTAATAGTGTATTAACCGTGTCACCCCATCTATGCAAAGATTGAACAATTTGAAATTTGGGTTGTACGGTTTGTGAAAACCATTATTAACCCATGTTACACAACCATAAAACCACTAGAAACCTTGCATGGTTGACTGGGATTGTATCATGGTTTAAATAACGATGATCAAACATTAGAAAACACTATTTTAATCTCTAATAGGAATGTCACATGATTATAATATGTTTAAACTAAGTGGAAACTTTAACTATATTACTTTATTGTTTTCCCCAAACTCTATTGTTCTTCACCTTTAATCCCTCAAATCTTCCCACACACTAAATTAGAGTTACCAAGTCTTAGCAACAATGTATATGTCACTTGTAGGGGTCCCAATTCTCTGCACCATATGTTCATTCTATCCACAAGAAGTCCTGAATCTATTGGATCAGTAGTAGAAAAGGACATTATATCCTCATAAACAATTCCCAATCCCATGAATCATGGATATCCCAACCAATCATTCATAGAAACCAAACTAAGGGAATCATTTTTCCATGTCATACCTTATCTTGGTGAACCATAATCTGAATTGATATATGAAAAACAATTATATCAATTTGATGATCAATATACTCCAATTCAATATCTTGGTATGGATGCAGCAAATACCACCTCAACTGGTAAACATGAAACATTCCATGGATCAATGTAAAGTGAGATGGTAATTCAAACCAATATTAAACCTTCTCAAGTCACTCCATGATATAAAAGGTCCCTATAATCCTTGGATCCAACATACCCTACATACACAAAAATATAATGTCCCAAGAAAGGATAATATTTTAGAAATATATGATTACTAAATTTAAACTGTATAGGCTGATGATGATGGTATGCATATGATTTCTGATTGATAAGTGTTATTAATAAACTCTTCTAAATAAAATACACTTTTTCCATCATTATGTGAATGAGACTCGTCCCAAGTATAGAACACTTTCACAATAATACCCAAAAAAAGAGAGACCTACATTCCCTCCCATAAGAGTCTACAAATGTAACCATATTTTTCAAATCATGATAACTATTGTATTAGGAAAATTCTACCAGAACACAAACATTGAAATTTTATTCTACAGAAAATTTATGTCTCTTTGTCTATCAATTTTTCTACTAATAACAAGAAATGTTAAACTTCAACTAGGAACCCATTACTTCTTATTATCTATTCTAGAAGCTAGATGCAAACCTCTACTCTAGGTCATAAAAACCATAGAGGTAACACCATGAAGTTTCAAAATCTCTCATATGTAAAATTCATTAAACGATTCCACTTTTATCTCTCTTAGATAGATATGATGTTCAATGATTTCATAAGTCGATAATTGATCAACCAAATTGAATCCTTCCAACTAAGATTCAAAGTAAATACAATTATGAAGCCAATGGTAATCTATTAAAATTTCCATACTAGAATGTGAAAAGGTTGCAAAAAAACTAGATGGACTATAGTTTTTTGACTTAATTTTAGGACAAGTGATACCCTATGAATAAAAATATGAAACTGATCACGCAATACTTGTCCACCAGTACTGAAATCTCCAGTCACGATACATCTTGGTAGCCCTATGGTTTATTTACCAACATAACTCATTTACACTGTCTATTAATTCCATCCAAAAGGAAATATGGACAAATAACCAACCACAAAAACATAGAGCACTACTGGGAGACTGAGGCCTCATACTCAAGCTATTCCCACTATAAATTAATTTTTATTATCACTATAACATTTTATTAATCACTTTATTAAGTCAAAAATTCTAAAAAAATATTATTCAACTTTAATCAAAGCCATGAACACATTTCCACCATCATCATTAACTTATATATTTATATCAGAAAACAAAATCATCTGATACTAATCCTCAACAGATTCTATCATATATTGTGTCAATAATTTTTTACTATATGAATCAAAAATTACATTACCTTTTCCAAGAGTCTATGAAATGTAAATAATCATTTTTCTTAAGATACTATACCCAACATATTGGTCACATGTTTAGATCACTCTATCTAAATCATATATAATATACTCGTATGAACTGAATAAAAAGTAAAATGTTCCCAAAATAGATAGTAACACCACGTATTTAGTGTATTCATAACTGCTACCAACTCTATATCATTGTAAAGGTTATTCTTATCATGAGTATGTAACTATTGAGAGCCATAGGCCATCATGTGTTTCCTCTATGTTAATAAACATACCATGCCCATAAAAAAATCATTACATAAAGACTCTTAAATCAAACTCAATTCTGGAAGAATACAAAATGGTGAAAAAGTCAACCTCACTTTTAATTCAACTAAATAAGTCTCACATTTTTCATTTCAATTTAAATTTACTCCCGTACGGGATGACACAATCATCAAATATACATGATTGGAAGAATCTAGAACAAACCATCATTAGTAACCAACCAAACCTAAGAAGTTATTATTCTAAAACATATTTTTAGGCTTCTCTAAGGACATAACAATATATATTTTCTTAGGATCCAGTGAGACTCTCATCATAGATATCACCTGATCTTTAATTTCATATCCCATATCTAAATATCTTATTGTGTAAGCTTACCACATAGAAGATGTTCTAACAAGGTTTTAAAAATGATACAGAAATGGACCATATGATCCTCCTATAAAGTGTAGTACTCAAAAATATCATCCAAAACATATTTACAAAATACTCCAAGAAGTGATGAATTATTTGGTTCATAAAATCCAAAATTACTATATGAGCATTTGTGAGACCAAATAGAATTACTAAAAACACAAAATTGAACTATCAATTTCTAAACACTATCATAGGTATATAATATTCTTAAATTCTAATATGGTGGTACCTTGATTGAAGGTCAATCTTTTAAAATCAATATTCCCCAATAATTTGGTCAAAGAGATCATTAATCCCTAATAAATGACATTTTTCGTAAAATTCTCCCAATTTATCTTTAGATAATCAAAAAAAATTATAATACTCATATGGAATTCATAGTAAAGAGGATAGACGAATCCCGTTATGACGTGCTAGGATGACTAGATCCATTGTCCTCAAGTTCTTATGCTTAAATTAATGATCCACCAATGTTGAGGTTGTTATTCGATAAGATGAATAGAAATGTGAATCGTTCCAAGGATCATGTCAGTAGTAATATCAGCCACTCTCTATGCATATAACCTAGGAAAATCATCTATAAAGTCCTTAGGGTACGAAAAAGAACTACACGGTGAAAAATCACCCAATAATGGTCTATGAAATTGAGAAACATCTCTAAAATATGTAATTGTATTACAGTTGAATCTATAACTACAGACCCCACCCATCCCGATCTAGAGTCACAGTCACCTTTAAAAATAAGATTTACCCACTCAAAAGATAAAAACATAACCTGGAGATGATAATAGTCTATTGAGGACCTAACACTAGTCCTACAATCCATGAAATGTATTAGTTAAAACATGATTATATTGATAACTAAAAGGTCCTATATCAAATCATTGTTGGATATCATCAAAGAACACATGTGACACTTTAAACATTGTTCACACCTCTTTCATAAATACAATGAAATTTCAAAAAAGTATGAAATATGTTATGAAAGTATTATGAACATGTAAAAAAGCATTGATGGTATTAAGGAATGATTAGAACACATATCAAACATATCCAGTACCATATAAGATGAAAAAACAAAACATCCCTTACAATATATGTATTTGCTTCAGATTTTTCTGGTGTAATGTGTACTGCATAAATTTAGTCGATCTCATTAACATGGACATATAACATGGCATGAAAATTAGACCCATGACCCTATGAATCATTGTTATGAATCATCTAACCCATGGTGAGAGTGGATCATTCCATACACCCCTATGATGAAATGTATTTGAAGCCTCTATACAGTTAGTATTGGTATGACCTCTTCTCCCAAATTGATAGTAGAAAAAATACTTCCCTGATAAATCCCCTAAAACTAGAACTAAATAAAATTAACAACCCTTTCACTTCCATTAAGAAAAAATTGGAGACTAACTCCGGTTCCAAATTCACAAAATCAACGAAAATGTTTGAATAATATAGAATTGTATGATCTCATTTCTTTAAGGTTAGAAACACTTCTAATATTTCTACAGATAACGCCTTAGGGTATAACTATTGATTGAATATTTTATTGAAATATTCCATGGAAAGGTTCACATGAAACACATCATGCACAATAGAGAACCAAAATCTCCTTCTTAGTCCATTGACATATATGTTGTGAATCCCACCATAGTGTCCGCAGGTGTCCCCAATAAGATATTGATTACCTTAATATACTCCTGTATCTCCTCATATTTCAGGGGTCCATTAACAATAGAGAATATGGGAGCATAAAACATAGTGAATTCAGATCCATGATCCATAACATTTCTTAGGTTTTAGAGACCAACGTGACCCGGAGTCTGAATTATCTGAATTAATGCTTCAAACAAATAAGATTTTATTTGATTAGTTTTCATCCAGGTCATGTATTAGAGCCTCACTTATCTAATTTGGATTATCTCTCATCATATTTATTTTATGTTAAGATTTTGATAATGACCAATCATCTTTTGAGAATAACCCAGATCATAAGACCAAAATCTATAAGTAAAATATTTTCTTTAGAGAGCCCTAAATTTAATTTAATCATGAATTATATAAATGGGAGACTATTCTATAATAAAAAACATGTACATTTAAATTGAAAACCCATATATATCATCCAAATGAACACAAACTCAATGTGTCTTGCTTTCTAAAAAATTTATCAGCAACAATGGTAACTCGAGACCATACATAGATGTGAGCTGTCCATGCACCCTCCAACAATTTCTACCTAAATTATGATAGTACTATGTCTAGTATACCCATGTTAAAAAACCAAACTATAAATTTTGGATGAAAATTTAGGAAGATAATCCCTATGATTACATTCATTAATGAACCATCAATAGTCATCTAGACAAGCCACCACTATGACACTCTAGATCGAGTGGATTTTCTAGTTGAATCAGGTTGGTTTGTTATAATATATATCACCGAGTTTGTAATAAAAGGATTTATTAACAAAAAAACACATCATTGTGTAATTTTTATGTTCATGTCCGTATATGTATTATATGAGATAATGTTTTCTATATCTTTAGATTTATTGATTCATTTGGGAATTTGTTAAAAGTATTAAATAGAGGGACCAGTAAGTACATAATATATAATTCTTTTTTTACGAGAATTGTATAATACATAAATAAATTGAGATATATAGGAGTAGAAGTGTTGTGGTATTTAAAAATTAATTTTGCAATTTTTTACAAACATATTATTTTTCTACTAATAATTCAATTCTTGTTTACATGATATTATATTAAACCAAATAAAAATAATTTATAATCATGTACTTAATGAAATATTTTAATCCTTCTTATCTCTTATTGATGAATTTAAAATAGCGGTTATTAAAAAATAATGTTTAAATGTTTTTTTTCATATTATTGAGTATAAAAATCACATGCATGAAACTATTTGACTTATCAAAAAACATATAATACATCTAGAAATTTTATTGTTCATGGAATTTCATACAATTTATTTCTAAATCATCACTATTAAAACTCTCTTGAATAGGGAAATACCACAAAGGACTTGATCAATTATTTTAGTAATTTGGGCCAAATTATAGTGGATAAATAAAACATCAACGAAATCCAATTGTTTAGATTTAAGGTATGAATTATTTTATTAATTTTAATGTATGATACATGTATGGGTTGATGTTTATTAATCAAAAGGACATAATTCCAAAAATTAATTGTATGATTAAATAATTAAGGAATAATATGATAAATCATGGTTAATGGTTTTGGATGGATATTTCAATAAGGATATTTATATTTATTATTTTTTCATAATTATGATGTAGTTGTATTATACTAATGATATGTTGATATATTCTAAATAATATGAGAATAAAAAAAAATACATAATTATTCTTCTATTTGTAGTTATTGTTTTCAAACATTGAGACATATGTTAGATGGAATCGACACCATTAAAAATAGGTGTTGAAGAAAAGTTATAACATTTGAGATACATTTGTTGAGTCTTAATATATATTCAAGTTATATGTTACATTTATGAATCAATTTTATTTAAATAAAGGTTATTTGAGGAATAATGACTTTACATTTAGTGTAAATAAGTTTAATGCCATTGAGAACCATAAGGGTTTATATTATCTGTGATGTTTAATTATATATTTAAAGATTCTCATAATATTTTTTGGGATTTTATAAATCTTATATTAATATATTTTTAGTAATAGTACAACCTATCACATCTATAAATGTTACGGGGCTTGAACACACAACAGAATAGTAATATGGGTGAAATGCCTTACACTATCCTAAGTAAAGTATTGGTTTGTATGAAATTCCTTTTTTAAAATAATATGATAGATAATAAATATGTTGGTTTTGGGAACATATGATTTAACAAATGTATAATGATGTGACTGAAAAGCGTTTTGATGTTATTTTTGTAGGGAATCACTAGATTTTGGGAAAATATTATATGACTTAGGTAACAATAATATTATTGTATTTTCTAATGATTAAATTTGAAAAAATATATTAGAGGTATACAATAATTTATTACACCATTACGGTGATTCACGTCATATATATTAATTATTATAATATACCGAATATTATATAACTATGGAATAATTTTTTTGTGAGACATTAGTAGCGTATATTGTTATATGCTGATAAATTTTAAATTTTTAATGGATATTATTTAATAAAATCATGATAATTTTGAAGTTTGAATCTCACACAAAATTATTATGAATATATTTAAGGATAATCATTTATAGAATGATGTAGTGTGAACTTTTGGAATTTCTATTGAATTTTGGAGATTAATGTATTATTTCATTGTATAAATGATTATATATTTTTAATGTTGACATACCCAATAATAAAAAATTTTGTTATTAAATGTCTAAAAATTTGAGGAATATATTTTTGACATTTTTTTATTTATTTTATTTGTTATAATTTTATTTTAGTGCTTATATTATACAGAAATTCAATTTAAATACTCATCGTTATGAGAAAAACATGAGATTGTGGTTGAAATTGATTATCAAAATAATTTATACTTCTCAAGTATGTATAATTCCTTATGTTATTTCTCTATATATAAAAATATCTAATTATCTCTAGGAAAATGTTCTTGGGAAAAAATTTATATTATTACTTTTATTTCTGATGAATCATTGTATTTTTTCACACCTCATCGATTTTTTGTTTTTTGGTGGTTAACATTCTATTAAGAATTCACATTATTGTGATAAATAATCTCTATCTGTCTCAATTATTATTACGGAAATACATTTTTTATCCAAGTCTATATTTTCACAAGATACTAATGTTCTCATCTTTTTAAAAAAAGTTATGTTTTGACCATCGCATTTCATTTTACCTCTTATCAAGAGAAAATTGTATTAAAAATTTTTATGATATGAGAATTATACAAGTGTATTGTAAGATATCAATCCATTATTTAAAAATACCAAAATAAAATTGTGAGGAAAATATTTATTAAAAGTGTGAATATTGTAACACCCAAATATATTTTTTTTCAATAAAACTATGTTCGATAAGGAATAAGACACAAAACACCTATCTTAAATGAAACATGAAATATTATAATTTTAATATGAATTTTCTATCATAAAAACTAAATTGGTGGGTATGAATATGATTATATTAATTATCATGTATATATAATGGGACTAGACAATATAATTTTATTAGTAAAATAATATTAAATATTCACTCAAGATTTAGTAAATTCATTTTCTTCTTCAAATTACATTTCCATAAAAAAACTGTTTCTATTTTTTTAGAACATATTGTAGTTAGAATCTATAATTTTTAGAAAATAAATTTTATTAAAATGATATTATTTTAATAATAACCCTATCAGAATTATCTTACTATGAAATCTAGATATTTTTTGGTCGTTTTAATTTCATTAAATAGAAAAAATAATAATTTTTATTCAAAAATCAAATTTGTATTCATGTATTTAAAAATAAAAAAACAATTTTACATAAATTTAAAAAACTAATTTTTTAATTTTAATAATAAATAATCTAATATTGTATTTTTCAAGTAATTTAATACATAGATATAATTTAAAAACATGTTATACTTAAAAGGCATGTTTTCTATAAAATATTTTCATTGTGAATAATGGGACTACTTCAAAATTTAATTATACCAAATATATGAATTTTAATTTTAAAAATATATTACATTTTTAGAATTATTATGTCCATATTTTCTAAATGTAACTATTTTAGTTTTTTGGTCATTAGGAGTATTAATTGTAGAAAATATCATTAACATTGTGAAGGCAAAATGGGCTAATAATGTGAAACAATTATATTATTAGGGATATAATGTAATCTAAAAAATTGATGTAATTTTTATTAAATTACTTTATATCATCCATAATCATCCAAAATTATAATATATAACCTTTTCTTCCATTTGATCATGATTATTTCGATTATAATAATTGAGATAATGATAAATAAAAAAATATAACTTTTTATCATTTAAGAACTGTAACATTTTGTGATAGTGTTTAGAACACAAAAGTTCATTTATAAATAATAATTTCAAATATTAATTAAAATTTAATAATTTTAATTTATTTATTATTTTTTTAAAAAAAATTACCTCAAATTTTTACGCAGCGACGATGCTTTATTTTTATAATTAAGAGGATGATACAAAAAATGATTTTAAAAATAGAAGAAGTAATTTAATTTGAAAGATTGTGTTTGAATTTTTTTATATAATTATAATATATTTCATATTTGGTAATTTTTTTAATAAAATTATATTTATATTTATATTTTTAATGTAAATTCAAATATGTAGTGTAAAAAAGGACATTAATGACATTTTATAAAAAATAGTGTAATATTTAATGATTTAAATTTTTTGAAAAAAATATTTTCATCAGGGAGGTAAATATGATATGGTTGTTTATAATAATGAATATAAATTTATGTTCATGTTTTCTTTTAATTTTAACATTAATGACCCCAAAATACATAAATAATATAGTACCATAATAATAGTCCTGAAAGTTACACACTAGTTAAAACAAAATGATATGGGAGAAAAAATCAAGTAAAATTTATCAAATTTTTATTGACTAAGAGGATTTATATACATAATTATATCTTATTATAATAAAATAAACATGGATTAATTTTATTATGGAAATAAATTTATCTTAATTTAATATATAGAGAAATTTCAAGCATTCTACTCCATAATCTTATAGAAGAGAACATCATCTCTTTTTTTATTCACAATTGAAAAAAAATTATCTAGTTCGTAATAAATTAATTTATTTGATTACCTTTATATATAATATTTTTATTATTTTGATAAGAAAATCATCCTTTCAGATATTTCAATGTAAACATCAAGTGGTTGTCCGGTGAATGGATATAATTATTAATTATGCCTTTTCATTTAATTTCATTTTCCACCTCATTCAAATTCTATTAATGCCTGATGATATAACAATATTAGTATCTACCATGTACTGAGTTTTTATTATGTTAAGGTAATAACCAATATCCTTATTCTTCTTATTTTAAATGGTAATCAAAACCATATTTTTTATGTATGACGGACAACCACCTTGAAAACTACTGCTATTCTTTTTCCATTACAACATCTCATAATAGATAATGATGATTGATTTATATATACATTTATATTATATTTATGAGATATTAATAATAATAAATAAGTAATATCTAATATATTTTTCTTAAATTTTCAATCCCTAAAAAATGATTTGTGTTGTTTGTGCATACGTGTGGACTACAACATCCGCAAAGCGATGTGATTCATTTTTCATCACCATACCACATGGATGTCATATATATATATATATAATAAAATAATATTTTATTTATTTCATTATTATATTTTTCTAAATATAAAATAATTTTTACCTTCATTACATAGATATCGTTGAAAAATGGAAACGTTACTCATGACTATGTATGACCTATCATATCAATGATTGCCTCATAGTTCATTTTTTGAGACATATCACATGGCTTGTTTTAAAAATATAATTTATATATAATAATGATTACATTTACATGATTATTATTATGGTTATGATAAAATGCTGACCAATTTTACCATAGTCAACCCACAGAAGTCATTTTGGACATATGAGCCGAAGAACGTCAAAATGTCCTACATGAATTTAATTATTTTTGTAATTGCATATAATATGATAAGAGGAAGAATAATAAAAAATTATATAAAGTAAATGTATAAAACAATTTTACTATTCATGAATATAATGGATTTACCAAATGATTCAGACATGAGGTAATGAACATTTAAAAAGAATCCTCCATTAATGTTTCCCATTTAACCCCTTTTATTTTATGTCTATGTTCTTGTAAATGATTACTAATAATTATTATATATCATAAAATTTATGATAATGTTTATTTATGTCCATATTTATAATTTTTAAAAAATAAATAGTTTTTTGTTTTATGAAAGGGATACATTACATTAAACACATCATTTAAAATGTTTTCAAGAGTTATTTTGAAAATATTTCTCTTCTATTTCCATATTCTTAAAATCATGTTATAGATGTTTTTATAATAAAGTAAAATAATTATAAATGAAATTTTATTTCACTTTGTACTTATAACAATGGGTTTTCAAATGTAATCTTATTATGTATTTTTCGAGGATCATTTTTTTTACTTTCTTCACAAAAGAAAAATATGAAACTTCTACTTTATCATCTATGATCAAAATGACTTTTTGAAACACCAGATTAATTTATGTTCAGATTAAAATAAACAATTCCATGTTTTCTTCCAATAAAAAAATCATTCCCAATTTTTTTGAGGATTATTGTTTTCAAAATGGGTTTTTAAAAGGTAACATTATATTTAAATTTTAATTTTTTCTTTTTATGGGCTCAAAAGTGTTTTTTAGGGGTTTTATAATGGAAAAGAGAAATTTCTATTTTTTTTAATGATATAGTCCAAGGGATTTTTTTTTTGTGATGTAGGGGGAGCTTGATATAGATCATTAAGACAGGTGATCTTGATCTTACTCATAATAAGGGTGCCTTTAGAGAGATCTCCCTTACATTGGGTAATTATTATGTTTTCTAGAGAGTTATGTTCAAATAAATCATATGGTAATTCTAATTGAAAGCATTCTTGAATTTTTTTTTTGAAGATGATGTATATAATCAACTACATGAATTTTATATATATATTTTTAGTTTTTATGGATATATTTTTATTTTAAATGACAATATTATGATTTTTTGTTTTAAAGTTAGGATTATTACCCATTTCAGTTAAAAGTTATATTTTTAAGAAAATATATTTCAAGGGTTATCATGTTTACTATGAAACCCTCATGATTATTATTTTTAACTCTATATTTTCATCAAAAAATATTCATGAAAAAAATTAGGCTGATATTCCAATTTTATGTCTAAGTTAATAATCATTTCAGTTCTCAAATTTTGTTATATTAATGGAAAATATTTTTATAATTCACTATATTAAAATCTTCTAATGGGTTTCACCATATATATTTTATTAATATTTTTAATCTCATAAGATGTTTTAAAATGGATTTCACATTCTTTATAGGTCATTAAGAACAAAATAGAAGTCTTAGTTGACATTCATGCTGAATCTTCATTGAAAAACTGCTCTTATTTCTAAAAGTTTTATATTATGGGAGAAATAGATAATGATCAAAAGAGTACACATTGTAAAATATTATTTTTTATGTATGTCTTATAACCTAATTCCATAAGAATCTAAACCGTAAGGATCCTAGAGTTTGAATGAAATTTAATTCTGAACTAATTACTCAATATTATATAATATTTAAGGAAGGGTCCATACAGGGGTGTCTCTATTAAATATTACCAGAGGAGGAAAATTGGGGTGGCTGATTTTTTTCCTAGGTAGAAGGAATTGGTGGTTATCAGTCTAGGGAGGACCTCTATATTTTATTATATATTCACATCGTGGAGGGAATTCATATCCATGACTACCTTCCTCTATGGATTATTTGTTTTAATTTTATTGAGTTATTATTGAGCCATTATAAATCCCAAGGGATATCAATATTTTCTAGGAAAAATATTTTGGGCTTCCCCTAGAATTGGTCTTTCCATTTAAATAATCATTTGTATTATCATGATCAATGTACTGGATTAGAACCTCAATCAGGGGTGTCAAACAATTTATGTGAAATAATTTATTACATAGGGATCCCCCTTGGTGACCTCCCTCCCATCATTCAAAAATATATTAGAAGACCACATCCATTATAATGGGTATATAAGTACACTAATCAAGGTTAGTGGATATATAATTCTAGTCTAGTCCCCATTTACTATTACAATATTCATGAATACTTTCTATGAGGTGGTAATAATATGCAATTTACACCTTGATGATATTGGGACATGGAAACAAAATTCATCTAATTTCAAGATATTATTCTGTTAGGATTCTTTGGAATGAAAATGCATACAATCATATTATTCACAATTCATCATGATGTTTTTATGGAATATATCATGTGGAAATTGAATTTGGTCCAATTTATAATGATGTTGTACTTACGTCACCTAAAATTATATCCTTATTATAACCAAAAAATGAATGTTTATGAATGAAGTCTCTATAGTATATTCCTATGTGTTTTATTTATAAACTAAACCACTAATAATTTTAAGGATGTGAAAATTTATAATAGTACACCTCATTGGAAACTCTTATGAAATAGTGAGTCCCCAATAAACCACATTATAAACATTTCTATGATGATAGGATTTCATGGATATGTAAATTGGGGAGAGTCTCATGATGTGGTAGGAGGTGGAGAATGGTACCACCTACATCTTCAAGACCCCTAATTTATAAGAAAAATTAGGGCTATTTATTTCTTAAGGACTTTTATTTTAAACCTATATGGTTGGGGTAAAACAATTACACTTAATAATATCAAACCCACATGGTTTTCTCCTGCAAAAAATGGTTTTGAGAGGGATACATCATCATTTATACTATCTAGGACATGTCATTCAAAAAATATAGCGTATGCCGATGAATTTTTGAAATTATGATAGCTTTGGATTGATGATTATTTTTTACAAGGTTGGATATCCTAAGGGTATTAACCAATATAAAAAAGAATACCTATCAATTTAGTACACCATATAAGAACTGGTTTAACCAATTTTTTTCATATTTGAAGGATTCATATTAGGCTCAGTATTATTTTTAATGGAAACCCAAATGAAAAAATGGAAGAGTGTCTTGAATTGGTATAGACCTACTATTCAAAGAGAGGTGATCATTAGAAATTTACCAATGATATATTTGATGGATTAATGGTTTTGAGGATGGTAGTTCATTCCCATCTAATCTATTTGAGTGTGAATTATTTCCAACATTTGGATTCACTAATAGGCTTAATATATGATCTATAATCCCTTTCCAAATCCATATGTGGGCTGCTAACCACATTCTAGTTATCTCTCAATGATATGTGTAAATAAGGAAATTTAAATGTATTAATGATTACATATATTTTTCAAATTAATTAATGATGGGTCATCTCAAAAACCCTAATATTAGAACTACCATATTTATTTACAACTTGGGAGGTGGTAGGTTATTATGGTGTTGGGACTAGACCTATGAGATGGTTTTCTTAGGTTCACTTATAAATTTAATTAGGACCCACATGGTTCAATTATGCTAAAAGAGAAGTATCACACATTTTTTGTTCATATAGAAATTACCATCACAGTGCCATTTAATGTCCAATATCCATTAAAAATTCCTAGAATATTAAAGTCACAGTTGGTGGAATCTTAGATGAAATACTGATTATAATTGTTGACATGAGACTTACACATGATATTAACATTATTCATGACCTCAATGGGACTCCAATTTAATGAAAATGGCTTTTTTACCCTAAGTATGAACCTATAAAATATATTATTAGGATTTTACTGGGAATATAGCCTATGAGAATGTAATATAGAGTCATTTAGTATATTAATTAATGAGGATGTTTTCTAGGGAATATGTCCCCGATGGAAGGATATCTTCTTTTAGAACAAAATAAAGTTTGAATTTTGACCTACACATACTAAACAAAATATTAATGAAAAAGGGTTGAATAATTTTTAATCAAGGTGCAATGAGAATTCATCATTTTGATAAATAATGGTTACAAAAAAATTAAAAAAAAACTACAACATTCAAATCCTCTTCAAACAATGTTCATAGTTATTCTTGAATCTTGGAATCATTATTTAAGAGACCATTTAAAAATATTCTCGATATGGATGACAATAAATCCTAGTTGAGAATAACATAAAGAAAAATTATTCTCTGAGAGACCCAAAAAAATCATTCATCTAAAAAATGATTAAAATATAGTTAAAATAAATAAATCAAACTACATAGAGCTTCAAATCTCAAAATACAATGAGATGATCATCTAAATAGAGTATGATAGTTCCCATTACTTCTAAAAAATACACAATTAGTTCCACCCACCATGAAAGACTAAAATTCATATTAAATGCACCTCATCATTATTTATAACAGCCACAACATCTAAATATAGATGTTCAATGATGAGGTGCATCCTATCATGAATCATACAATTTCATTTCAGGAAAAAAAATTTCCAAATGATAAGAATACACATATCCACTGATCCATCTCTTACAAAAATAGTGTCTAGAGTCTAATAATGTTATAATAAATATATCAAAATATCAATATATAATCTCTAGATGAGTTTCAAATCCATATATTTTTACATTAATCCATTATGATTATCCATTTAGGCATAATAAATATGTTCTAGAATAAAAAAAACATCATGACACTTCTATATGTTACGAACAATGTTACATAGATACATACCTTCGGTATATCTGAATGATAAAATCTAAAAGAACTCATGATTGTGGAATAGAAACCATTATCCCAGAGTAAAAATATAATTATCCTTGAAAACAACCCAAAAAACAAGAAAAAAATTTATTTAATAATTTACTGAAATTCACCACTACCATCCAATCCTTCTTCGTCCACTAGATGTGTCATGAAATTAAATTGTACTACCACTTCAATAAAACAATCCAATAAATTTTTTAGGTTAAAAAAAATGGATACCCACAATTCAAAATATTTAATATGTAAAACATAGATGCCAAATAGCTATTAGCACCATACCATGAAATCCTTATTAGGAATAGACAAATATTGTTTGCAGAAATAAGAACAACAATAAGAGGAAAAACAAAAAGTAATGGGAAATATCAAATCTTGTGTCAAATACTAAAAACTGACCCCCAAGAATACTATAATTAGAAAACAACCCTTCCAAGAGTACTCCAGATTTTCCAAGAGCATGAATATCCAAGTCTCAATGTCTCAATGTAGTAAAAAAAAGAAACACTAATTTCCATCTTATATAAGATGTTATATGAACACATGTGAGCATGTTTAAATCTCAAATAAGATATTGAAAACTAGAATGAAATCATTACCAAAAATATTCTAAAAAATTTAAAATCTGGATTGTGCTTAAAATCATTTCCCATTGTAGGGATCTAATTTTTGTGGACATGATGTGAAACTTCATTTATGATTTATTCAAAAATATGCTTATTCAATATTCTTCTATATCTTCCTTAATACAATTATTGTAGTCTCCCATTAGTTCATACATTACCGTATAATGATTTTTTATATTGGGAATAAAACTTTTATCAACACTTCTAGAAAATTATGAGGATTTCATCTCAACCACAATAAGTGTTATGAGGATGTCATAATACAATATGAGATTGATCCCACTCTCATAATCTATCATTTTATCCTCTTATTGAGAGGAAATGATGGAAACAATCAAATGAAACCCCATGGATGAAGTGAGAATGATTCATTTAAATTTATAGAGTTCAAAAATCCTAAAGTTCTTTCCCGAGTGTGGAGTGATAAATAAATGTAAGTGAAAAAATGGTTTCTTTACATTTTTATAACTTTCTCTAGAAATTCATCATTAATATGATATGCCAAATCATTTTTATCTTGCTTAATATCAAATTATATGGAATAAATATATATTACAAAATCATCAACATCCTCACAGTGAAATGTTGGTGATAAATTTCAAAATTATATATTTGAAAATTTTTACAAACATAGTGATTTTTATCATTGATCTAAAAAAATATGAGGTACCTAAAATATCGAACTTTTTTCCCTTAAATAGATACAAAAATAATTTTTTGTGGAGGAATATTATCAAGTTATTTATCTTTTTGAACATTAATTTAATAGGAACTATAATTGCTAAAAATTATAATAAGAAAATTAATATTTAGGGTAAATTTTATGAACAACTTATTGAAAAAATTCAGAATCTCCATCCCGATTCTAGACATTTAGATGATTCATTATATTCTTTTAAATTTCAAAACAAATTTTTTTTGTAAATGAAATGGATAGTTTAGATATTTTCATTTCCAATTTATATGGACACCCAAGGAGTATTCCAATATCTTTCAGGGAATTATACATAAAGAGGTAAGTCACGATACCATCAATAAACACCAAATAGGGGAAAATGTGGTTCTATACGAGAATCAAAGTCTAAATACCAATTAAAATCCTTCATAAGGATCCATGAAAAATATTAAATACCCCTATATCGTTATTTTTAAAAATTCCAAAGTTAAATGAATTAGTTCATATGAATAATACAACATTCCTAGATCAGAACCGTTAAAACAATTGATTTAATAAAGTTAATATACAAAATTTTAGTGAGGGGATATGTTTATAAAAAATTTCTATCAGGTAAAATCATATATATAAAAAATAAACTTCAAAATAATATTTTAAAAGAATGTTATAATATGATCATTGTGAGTGGATAACAATGAAAGAATCAGGTCACGATCAACCACTACATTGGTGAGGGAGAGACTCTGATTAGAAATGAGAGTGAATGCATGATCACATATTAGACTATATTTCTGATAATCGGAAAATATACTTATATTAAAAATGGAGAAGTTTTCTTGATGTTTATTTTTCATAAGTATATCTTTTCTCTCAGTGAATATACCTAATGAGGAAGGATATAAGAGATTTTATGAGGAGCATGACCCCACTATGATAAATTTTTTATATAGAGTTTGAACCATAATGATTTATCATATATTTATTTATTTATTAATATGAATAATGGACACACATTCATAGATATAATTTTTATGGTCTTGTGGTAGGAAAATAGTGTTCAGTTTTTCATAATGCAATAATAATGTTGTGAAATATAATGAAATAAACTAATAAATTTTCATGTAGTTTAACAATAGGTGACCAAAACAATTATGTTGATAATGGGTTGAAAATATAGAATTTAGTGGTTCTTACATATTAGGGATACCCTAGTCTAAGTATCGTACAAGATACATCCATTTAGGATAATGATATGGGATGTACACCAAAAAAGGTACTTATTTGTAAGTCTATTAACTATATGTTGGTAATGAGATTAGGATAGATGATAGGACACAAGGGTGATATAGACCCATGAGAACTATTTTGGGGATTACACATGGGATTCCCAATCTAGTTTTCATGCCTCATTTATTATAATAAAGTATTTTTTAATTCAATTAGATCATGATGGAGTGATTATACCATTGATGAGGTTCATAGTGCTTCATGGGGATTGAGAGACCATGAGTGGGGACTAATCATGAAAATTTCATGCCCTATTGTGGATATTCCAAGCTTATTGTTTCCTCTTGGTGATTAAATAATCAATAAGAACATGGTTGGGGCTTACACTGTTGAAGTAAACCCATATCGACACATCTCATATATTAGAATCAAAAGGTGGGATGAGAATGTTCTCAAAGGATAGAATGATACATTGTCCAAGTGACAGGGACCCTTTATATAAATTTAATACAAGGTTGTAATAATAATGAGGTTTATAAATATCAATAATAGTAATTTTCAAGCATCCGTTTTAATGAAATATGTGATGGAATGGGTGAACACTTGTTAAAATTTCCTAGTAATGTGGATCTAGTGGTTTCAGAGGATGCATTTGTAATTGGATGAATATGATAGATTATAGGGATAAAATGGAAACCTTAATGAAAATTAGGGCATATATGGTTCCTTAATTTGGGTCCTTCAATAGATAGTTCTCTCGGATGAAGTACATGGTCTTAGGGGTTCTCCCTAGTAAGGGACTATATAGAGGTTATACATTACCATAGTTAGGGGAATGTCAGGGCTCTTATTTTCCCTAGTGGGGGGATAAATTAATGTTCTATTTTTACCTAATTGAAGGCTTGGTGAAATTTTCATTTTCATCCTAAAATAGTTCTAATATAATTTCATAACTTTTTCCATATTCATATATAAATTAATTGACTCTAATTTTACAAAGTATAGGGATATGTGAATTTGATCTACTTAATTGTACTTTAGAACAAGGGAGACCTATTCCAGTTCTCCTTTGTTTAGTTTATTCCTTTTGTATTTAATCCTAACATTATTACAAAATGGTGATTTGAGTTTAAGTGAATAGATCTCTAAATTCCACATTTTCTTCTAAACTATTAATAAAATTTGACCAAATGTGTCATGTTAATAGGGAAAAAATTAGTCAGGGTCACATGGGATGAGCTATGATAGTGGGTGCATGCTAGTATCTATGAGGATGTTGGGTGGGTGTGTTGGTTCCAAATGATAATAGGGTATTTCAATCACCCTAAGAACACCATATTCTGTGTGGGCTAAATTTGGAATCTAAACTTGGGGACTTGGTCTAAACTTGTTCCATTTTCATAGGATCACCGACCTTCTAAATAATTTTCAATTTATTATCAAAATGATTTATAAAAAATATCAATCATATATATAATTTTATGATATTGTTAGGTTGAATGGAAAATTATTAACACCCAAACACGATATCCATAGTTTTGATTTCCTCTATCAATGAAATATTATTTTTACTAAATAACGTAAATATATTTCATTTTACCTGTTTACCAATAATTTACAATTCCCCCTTTTCACTATTTTTTATTATATTAATTGAAAAAAACCCTATTAATTATAAATAATACCACTTGGCATTTATTATCTCCATCACGTCACATTGATCTAAAATGAATTATTTCTTGACCAAGGTCTTGCTACATCAATATGCATTACCAACATCAATTTATCTATAATATTTATGCTACACTAATTATGAAACTATCATTTTGTATATTAAGTGTACATACAAAAATGTGTGTTAATAGATATAAAAATACATTTATATATAATTGTAATAATTTTTTTATTTATTAATTTTCATATATTATGTTCCTAAAATTATCATTTATTAATTAATTAGTAAATATATATGATATAAAAAATTATGTTTCCATCTTAATTAGTTAAAGAAAAATTAAAAGTAAAATAATGTTGATATATATTCTCATTTAGTATTTTAATATTTTTAATTATACCTTTTATCATTTGAGTGGTACATGAATAATTTAACTAGTTCATATTATATAGTTGTTTTTAAAAAATATTTTTTTTATTTATATTGCTTTCGTCTAATGTTTGTTGTGTTTTAACTAAAATTTTTAATTAGATACATGAAAATATTTAATGATATATCCTCAAAGGATAAATACGTATAAAAATGAGTAAATAAAAATATAATGGGAAATAGTATATGACTTCATTTGAAAATGATTTTTCTTGTTCTTAGAATTAGACACCCATAATATTATTATTGGATTCAATCTCTATAATTTTTTAAATGATATCATTTATAAGTTATAAATAAAATGTGTTTTTATTCATCAATTAATATTTTTTGGTTAATAGCATACAAATTTAATAGTGATTTTTTTGGAGAAAATGATTACAAAATTGATTCAAATATACATAGTTTAAATGGAGGTTATAAATTAATAATTTTCTTATGTTTTTGGAAATTTATTTTCCTGGTTGATTTTAAATAATATATTTTTTTATTAAATTAAAACACATTTTATTCATATAAATATGTAAATTGATCATTGGAGAGATTTAAAATAATCTTTATGATATCTTCTATATTCCTTTAATGGTGCTCAATATTGTAAATAATAGAGAATATCAAAGATCAGATACCTCATCAAAAATTCATCATACATGTATTATTATTTATTGAAACCTAATAAACCCCATTATAAATGTTAATATAGCCATTGTTATTCATAAATTGATCATTATCATCAAAAATAAATTCATATATCTTTAAATATGTGAGAATGTTCATATCAATGAGATGAATTAATTTATATTACAAACTTAATTATCTATCATATTATTATCTTATTATAGTACTACATATTCTCCAATTTATGTGTTGGATCATTATTGAAATAATAAAATATTATCAATTTTATTAGTAATTTACCAAATAAAATTATATATTTCAAATTTTGTGTCCTGATGTAAGAAATTCAATTATGTTTGGTTTGCGCAAATCAAGTCAATGATTCATCATAGATTTTTTGCAATGTTTTAATAAAAATAACATTGAATATGATTATATTGATAAATATTTATATATTGGAATTTTTTATAGAGAAAAATATATAATTAGTGATAAGATGAAATTATCTATCAAATTAATAAAATTCATTAATCTACAGAATTTTGTATTTCATATTAAAAATATTAGAAATATTTAATTTTTTAAAAAATATCATAAACCATGTATGAAATTTGGAAATAGTTCAATATCAGATTATAGTGGTTGAAACCCATATTAATGGATTTATTTTTGTATTATTATAATATAGAGTATTTATTTAATTATTTTTTTTATTTTTATAAAAAAATTCTATTAGTCGACACATATTCACAAAACAAAAATAGGATAATAGTTTTTAAAGAATTCTCAACAAATATATTACGATTAAAAATTATATTTTTTCAAAAGCACTTTATAAAAAAATTTATGGTCATTTTTTGGTGAATTTAGTACTTTCATGTGCATTCACACGGTGATATGATTATAATTCTCTAAAAAATGATCCAATGCTGAATAAAACTTCATGATCAATTACTCAAATAAAATAAATGTATCAATGCTCAAAAAAATCCAACGCTCAAATTAATTACTTGATCATATACTCAAAGAGTGTACATGATTCAGTGATCCCAATGAAGAGAAACTCCCTTGTCAATATCAATGTATAGTATTCTGAATGTGTGAAACACATGGTTTGGTACATTCAAATAGAAATACCATATCACTTTTAAATTTTGATCAACAATAATAGAAAATGGAATCATAATGTTATAATTAATTATAAGTAATATTTCAGTAAAAACTCTTATAGATGTGGTAAGTGTTCAAAAATATAATATACCATCATAGACTACATTTCTAACTATCTGAAGAGCACTATAGTTTTATAAAAATTAATTTTCTTGGGTAAACTATATATATAATATGAAGTGATAGATAACATATAGTATGGGTTGAACTAATACTAACATCAAATAAATATTGTATATAGTAGGAGTTGAAACAATAGTAAGATTTTAAACAATACTAATCTTGATGTAAGAATGTATATAGGAGTTAAACTATCAAAATATTTCTCAAATTATTTGAAATATATGAAAAATGATCCTGATGACTTTCTCCCATTTTTATGAGTTTCTTTTGATAACAACTAAACCCTAGCAAGAATATAATCTTTCCCCATATGAAATACTAAAACATATCCCACAGGATCCTAAATTAGAATATGAGAAATAAATAATAAATATTACATTTTAAATACAACTTATTTATAATTGATATGAATCTATAAGATACACCATGAAGAAAATTAGTGTCAATGAAAAGCACTAAATACAATTCCATAAATTAAAATTAAAACAATTTAATGGATAAATGATTAATAAGAATATTATCCACTGCTCAAATGAAATACATGTTTCAATGACATAAAAAACATCCACCAGTCAAATTAAATACCTCATTTTCTATTAAAAAAGAGTACAAGATGCATTTTTCAGAAACATCTTTCACAAGATATATATAGTATACGTACAAGAAAAAAATAACCGAGACAAAAGAAAATGATATGTTTTATTTAGCCAAATTGATGATATAATGATCCCCAAAAACATTGAATTTAGAAAAAATGAATACTTTAACATAAAATTAAAATAAGAAAAAATAATAATGAATATTGAAATATGAGAATTCAAACTATGAATGTAAATGTAAAAGAAAAAAGATTAAAACTGAGAAAACATAATAATATGTTTACAACGAAATCTTTCGGTCAAAAAACAGATGATGAGTGTTATAATAGTAGCTTCTCAGTTTTCATAATGCCTCGTGTGTTCATGGGAGATTGTCAGCATACAGCTATGTTAGTAAAATCCCTCAAGTAGAGGTTTGAGTACTTTTTGTATTGGAGACCATATCCTTGATGTGTTCATTTTATGTAGAACCATTCAGTTGTGAGAAAAAATACATGAAAATATGTTATACATTAAAAATGTAATAGTAAAATACCTCCATCATTATGTCATCATCTAAATCAAAAGAGTTTATGTAGGAAACTGTGAGCAGTGAATTAGAAATTGGGACAACAACAAAAATATCAGCCAAGGAAGAATGTCATGAGAAAGGAGTCTACTCCTTTATGATCGTGTTTCTACCTCTCTAGATGAAATAAAGTAGTTCTACACATGCAATATTAAACAGATTTCATATATGTTTAGACATTCTAATATTCAGAAAAGTAGGTAAAAATGTTTTAGAGTGTTTTATTATGTTGGGTGATTTTCAAAGAATTCAATGACAGTGGCAATGCATATATTGAAAATGTAATAAAGGAAGAGGTGCACCATGATGGATTAAAGTAGGGTTGTTGCCTTTTAGCTAACATAACAACAATTCAACTTCAACCATCAAGGTTAACTAATCGATGGCCATTTGAATCCGAACATTCTAACAAAATATCTTATAGGGGATAGAGATATTGTTCATGAATAGTGAAAACCAAGCGCTTGAATGCAGTGCATTCCTGGTGCCCTCAACATTCCTTCTACAAAAAGCATATCCTCAACACAGAGAGACCCACCATCACTTCCACAACATAGTGAACAGTTTTTATACATAATAATTGAATTTGTTTGAAATATATAGTTTAGATATTATGATAATTAGTAATGAAATGTTTCAAAAACAATTTATCTGGAACATGTAAGACTTATTCTTCTATTATTTACACATTTTAGATAATCAAAAATATTACATTAATGTTCTAAATTTAGAATGAATAGTCGTCCAAATTAAAATATGAGTATTGGAAAAAATATGTTATAGTATGATGAATATTTAATGAACATGTTTACTATAGTATGATTATTATAGGTATATAGTCATATAATGTATATTAAAATCCAAAAAATTTGATACTTAATATTGGATATGATTATTTTAGGTAAATGGTCACAATAGTTAATGAAAATGATTATTACACATGAATGGTCACATAAAATATATTATAGTATGGTGAACATTTAATGAACATGATTATTCTATATTTTGAATCACAAAATAGTGATACATAATATTGGAATACAATTGGACAAAATATATAGGACTCCTTAATAATGGTGTACCTCATTCACACACAGAATGTGGCACAACTGTATCTTGAAAATGATAAATATGATCTTGCAATGATTAGGTAATAAAATTAGTGAAACCAAAAAAAACATCCAGGTTGAAATCTTGTATTATAACTCCATATAGAACATACATTTGATAATTAGAGCATGCATATTTAGGCAACTCATTCTCAAATTAAGTCTAAAAAATGGGGTGATGACTCACATGTTGCTTGATCAGTCAGAAAATATGTTTAATCAAGACCTCAAACCCAATGGTAAAATGGGAAATCCAATCTGTTAGGGATTGTATTCCTAAAACTCTTTGAGGAAAATCCCAAAAAATTATTGTAATGGATAATTCAAAGTCAAGAAATGAATAATTCAAAGGGAAAAATATGGATACCATGTATGTTGTGACATGGCTGCATAATCACCCATGAACATCCATGGAACTGGAGCTGCAATAATCATTGCCTATCATGATGCAAACTAGTTGGTCTAAAGCTACCCTAACATATACTTTGTGCCTCAATGAAAAAATATTAATTATTTTGTTTTAGAAACTCAGATGCAGGTTTTGTTGATTACAACATCATATATCCATTCCAAAAATAAATGAATACATAAAAATATATAGTTAAAAAAATGAACTAACACCTCAAAAACACAACATTATAGATATTTTTAAAAATAAATAGTTATCTTCATTTAATAAAGAAAAAAACTAACATTCATTATTAATAAACCTAAAACAAAAAAAATAGTCTGTCACAGATAAACATATAAATCTATTATAATAAATAAAAAATTGAACTAACAGAAATGTAAACAACTTCATTAACAAAAAAACATAACAATCTAACTATTAATAAAAAATTTAACTGAATTTTTAGTTTGAAGAAACAAAATCAATATAGAATGCATGTTTGGTATATCCGCTAAACAAACTTAAATAGAAAAAATTTGATATCTATAAAATGTTTCAACCATAAACATGAGACTCCGGTAGAATGGAATATTTAGAGAACATGTTGTATAAAAAACAAATTAAATAATATATATAAACATATAATTAGATTTCATACCACCTTTGTTATCTGTACAAGTAAATATTAAACAAATTTAGTTTTATTAAACAAATAAATTATTTTTTCATACCTAAAACCAAATAGATG
Organism: Viscum album; assembly: GCA_963277665.1. Lineage (NCBI taxonomy): Eukaryota > Viridiplantae > Streptophyta > Magnoliopsida > Santalales > Viscaceae > Viscum > Viscum album. The sequence goes on from OY728164.1 coordinate 1,075,040,434, forward strand.
AAGAATCACTATTGGGAAGCCCCCATTTAGTTATATTTTAAACAAACAAATGATAACTAAATTTAAAATTTCCAAAAAATAGTATAATTTATATTACCTCCATTTTTTTCATAAAATGCTTGCATTAAAATACGGAACTCAGATAACTACATTCTAAAGAAACAAATAAAAATATTAAATGAAAATAAAAAATATAATTATATAAATAAAATACCCAAATATTATTATATGATGTGATCTCATAGAATATAAATGTAATGAAATGCGATTAGTGTTGATAATAGAAACAGTTAAAATTAGAAAAAATAATTATAAAGGGAAGTTGGTTTTTCATTATGGATACCAAATAGATTAAGAATCACTTCATGAGAAAACATATCATATCCTTTGGATCATAAAATATTTAAATAGGGAATGAACATATATATTTTTTATAGGAAAATATGTTTTGTGTAGGAAACATACCTTATAAATAAAAACAAAAAATATATGCTATAAGAAGTTTATGGAAAATTTGGTCAAATAGAACCATACATAGTTCACAAATACATGAAATTTTCATATTTTTCAAATTCAATACATTGATATCCCAGGTTTAATAGAGAATATTGAACTAGAACCTACCATAAAGAAAAAAAATTGATGAATTGTGAACTTTTGAGAAGTTTAATTTTACACAATACATCTAGATTTATGTACCACATACTCATTGGGGATAAGAGAAATTCAAGCCATAATGTTATATTTAATGATCCTTAAATGTACCCAAATTCCTATTCAGTTGTAATATGGTAGGTACTATCCCCAAACATCCACAAATAATGATTGGAACCAAAATTAATGATAAAACAAAAACAATGATTCCATGAAATTAATAATCATTATTAAGAAAAATGTAGTTATTATGATAACGTAATATGTTCTTTTAATAAATGATTAATGTTCAAAAAGCTTTAGGATAAAAAATCAGGTTCCCAAATAGAATCAGGTGGACATGGGCATGTGTCTTATGCATGATGCAACACAATTTGTGTCTTCTAAGAATAAGAGGAAACAATATTTCTAAGGAGTAAAAGTTTGATATTATCAGAAACCAATGTCAAAATGCAGACTATATGTTGATTGATTAAAAAACATGAATAAATAAATCATGAAACCGATATGATAAGTAGTATAATCCAATAATTCCCAAGATCCAAAGGTTCTTAATATCTTAACTAACTGGTACTCATAAATTGTTTAAAGCAATGTTCATTATAATCTAGAAATATGGAGTAAAATGGAGGCATGTAGGAGGTTTTTACATTATAAGGATTTAATGAACTTGGAATTAGATCCAATTTGAAAAAAGTATAAATAGCCAGCTATTATACACCATTGAATCATCCGGGAAAAATTCCTTTACATTTTGGTTTTGGCCATGTTAGTGGCTTCCATCCTCTTTCACATTATGAATGTATCATTAATATTTAGATTGTGGTATTAATTTTCATTATATTGAATTGTCATGTTGTGTATGGAAATGAATTTACTTACAGTTAATAATAAAGAAAATTTATAATATTTTGTAGAGGAAAACAACAAATTGACTAAAGTTGAAATTCCTTGGTTTTATACGCTCTTAAATTATAAGAAAATAATTTTGGAACCTAGGAACACTTAATTCCATGTATTGAATAATATAAGGTAGTTATAATAGTATGAGGCAATATAATGAGGCATAAAAGAGAGCTATCAAATCTGGTGTTGAAAGCAATTGTATATAATTTCTGATAGCAGTTCACCATTGTTCGTAGAGTAACTTTACATGAAATTTATTAAAATATTTATGGGATTTCAATAGAGATAGTGAGTAAGATGAAAAGGTTTTGCTATTAATAATATATTAATAAAAAATTTATATACAGACTACATTAATGTAGTATGTGTTACAAGTTTCAATACATTGGAAGGGACAATGCATTATAAACATCCTGCTATTATGCAACTTTGCATCATCCATGAAAAATTCCTTTACAATGTGTCTTTGGTCATTCTAGTGTCTTCCATAATATTTCACATTATGAATGTATTATTACCTTTTTAGTGTGGTATTGTTTTTTAATTATATTGAATTGTCAAGGTTTGTAGGGAAACCATTTTACTAATATTTTACAATATGATAATGTAAAATAGTTTGCAAAGGGAAAAATGGCTAAAGATTTAATTTCATGGTTTTATTCTATTATGAATTATAGAGAAATTAATTTTTGAACATAGGAATATTTAATTCCATGTATATAATAAAATAAGGTAGGTATAATGGTGTTAGATAGTATAATGTGGAATAAAAGAGAGATGGAAAATCTGGTGTCGAATGTAATTGTAGAAAATGTCTGATAGAAGTTCACCATTTTTCAAGGAGTAAAAATACTCGAAATATAGTAGCAGATTTATTGGATGTTAGTAGAGATAGCGATTCAAAATAAAAGAGTAAGATATAAATAATCTAGGAATCATACATTTATATGTAGACTACCTCAATGTAGGAGGAGTTATAAGTTGCAATACTTTGGAAGGGACAGTGCGGCATGATTTCTCAAACAATTGGTTTTCCCAGAGTATCAAAGGACATCATGTATACTAACCTGGATCAAGGAGAAACCTGAATCTCGATTTTCTAGTGATAGATTTATATTTCTGAATCTAACCCTATTGTGAATGAAATAGAAGATGTTTATATTCAATATCCTGCACAAAATCAAGGTTTATATGTTTGGAAGTTGTTTATATCTAGCCATAATCATTTCTTGATAGAGATAGTGGAAAACCTCGGTGGATTAGAGAACCCTCTTTTAAAAGATCCAATGGCAGAGTCGCCGGTTGTGGAGAAGTCATAGGTGGAGGAGAAAAAGACGCACTGCCGAGTAGCTGCACTGACTGTAGATTTGGAAGGTAGATCTTGTTGAAATCATCAGACGAGGAGAAGGCATAGTAGAAGGAGATGAATTTGGAGGATCTGAAGGTGGATCACATGCAGGTGGATTCGTGAATGGAAAGGGTACTTGAGGATGGGAGGGGAGTAGGATATTGGATTTGGGGGGGTGGTCGGGGGGGGGGGGGGCTGCAGGAACCCTAGTGCAGGGAGAGGGGAATCAAGGAGGTGAAACAGGGAGGGGAGAGAATAAATATGTAAAATACCAATTAGGGTTAGGATGGATTGAGGTATTTTTGCATTTGGAGGGTTGTATATAGAATATTTATTGATGTGGAAGTGTGTTAAGGTGACACCTAAGTTGGAAAATGCCTATATTAGTGAATATATTGATAGATACCAGCAGAGTCAATACCTAAAATGTTCAGTAGATTTTATGTGTGTGTTTCTTGTGAAGTCCTTTATCAAAGATAAGTATACAATATCAATGCTGGTAAAATACAGAATGTTCATTGATAATCAGTCTAGAATAGTTTTCAAAATACTACATAATAAGTTTCAACAGAATATTAAACAAAAAATATTTCGGTGCATATATAATGTGTTATATTGATAGAAGACTAACAAAAATAAGAATATAAAGCTCACTATGAAATAAATAAATAATAATGGGAACTTATATTGAGATCATAATTGGTTGAATATATAATATGGAATAATAATTAAGCATTAAAGTGATAGTAATAGTAAAGAACAATTACATATAATCATTGAAAAATATCTAACCTTCATGAAAGTGGAAATTTATGAAAAATATATAGAATTGTTTTTTTAGTTAATGTTGACGATTGATATTATGGATCATGAGTCTGTTTGAAGAAGGTACACATTGATTGTTGTAAGATTTATGACAAAAACGAATTTCATAGATCAGATAAAATAACCAAAAGTGTTCTGTTTAATATAAAATGAAACAACCTTTCTAATTAGAAATATGTATACATCTTGATATAAAACTGTTCATGCAAGGAAATAGACTAAACTCATCACATCCTTATGGTTATAGAGACCATTATGGTAATAAAATTTCAATTACCTTGTTATTTTCCCCTTCAATATAGTTGTAATGGAAAATTAGAGGACACAAAACAAAGAAATTCATAAAATAAATTGTAGTGAGAAAATCCAATTGAAAAAATATAGATAAAATGTAATTATATAAAATAGTCCTTTTGAATTTCACAACCTAGGTTTTTCCAATATCTCAAGTAATTAAAAATGGACATCCCCTATTGTTATGATATATGAAAGAACGAAGTCAATTTTGGTCAAAATTAAAAGGAAGATGTAAGAAAACAAAAGGATAACCGCAAAAATAAATAGAATCAGTTACATTCATTCACTCAATTTCCATGTAGCTATGACTAGAATTGGAGGTTTAGAATTATACTCACAATATACTTGTCTCTGTCTTTGATTTTGTTTGATCTCAGTAAGAATAATGACAGACACCTGTGAATAGATTGAATTTTAAATTGGTCTAATGTGATGACCATGAATATAAATTATTCAAACCGAGTAAAAAATTGATAACAATCTCTATAACCCAAGGGAATTCAATGAAACATACCTAAACCTAAAAATAACTTATAACATATTATAAATGGGAGGAGGAGTACCTGGTCAAAGATGAAGTATAAATCGGAGGTGTGGGAACCGAAGACAATTGCGTGAGATTGAAGCGGGTAGTCGAGGACATCAGTGTACTAGAACCATAAGTCGACTAGAGATGAAACACATGTGTAATGACACTCTAGTAAAAATATTCTGTGAAAGAGAGATGGAAGGAAATTAGTTGATTGAGATTAATGTAGATGATGAGTACCTACAACATGAACCCTAGATCGACTACTCAAGCAGATAGAGAAATCAATGGGAAGTCTAAGTCGAAGCACTAGTAGGATGACACTCTGGGTAAAACTGTCTACGAAAGAGAGAAGGAAGAAAATTATTTGATTAAGATGAATGCAGATAATGAGTACCTATAGTATGAACCATAGATTGATAGTTTGAGTGGTAGGATAAATAGATGGAAAGTCAGAGGAGCTGAAATTGGCGGAGCGAAAATTAGAGGAGCCGTAGTCGGAGGAGCGAAAGACGGAGGTGCTAACAGCGGATCACATGTGGGGTAGAAGATTTTGGGATTGGTGAGTGAACCCTATAGTTGGGATAAGGGAATCAAGAAGGTGAAATGGTAGAGGGAGTGAATAGAAATGGAAAATCTCGATCAGCATTGGGATCGCTGTAGCTATTTGCGGGTTTAGAGGGTGGGATACAAAAAATTTGATGATGTTAATGCGTAATTTGGTGTCACATTAATAGAAAAAATCCTTCTGTGGTAAATATATTGATTTCATATATAATATTATTTTTTAATTTATTTTATTATTATAATATTATTCTAGATAAAAAATATAATTTATTATTATAATTTTTTTCACATTTAATATTAACAAATATTTATTATGACATTATAATTATAATCTAGCGATGAAACAACATATAATGAACAAATTTTGGTCAACTAGACAAGCTTCACAAACCAGTCCATCCTGTAATATATGTAAAATTGGATAATGGAAACAAATATTGAATATAATAATAACAATATAAACACCTAGTGTATGAAAAGAAAATATATGAGATTCCACAAATACATGTAGTATTAGACAATAATAGAAAAATCTAAAAAATAGGAAAAATCCCCACCTGACCAAAAGTCACCTCTAGACCAACAAGAAGAAAAGACATAAAAAAGAGACACTAGAATGCTAAAATACACTCTTCCATTTACATGAATCCGTTAATACAACATCTAAAAAATCCCAAACACACAAGTAATATGTGAGCCAAATCATGGTAGGATACCACAATATTTTCTATAGAAGGACTAATATCAAGAAACCAACAATTATAGGTTTCAAAACAAAATATATTTACAAATCAATTTCAGAAGCTAAATGCTGTTATAAATCATTTTTCCTTGTTATCCATTTGTCTTTATGAAATCCATTCATATTCATGAACCAAAAATATGAAAAGTAGAAATGATAAAAAAAATCCATTAATCAAGAGGTACACATATCCACGAAATGACATATCATGTGATTCTATGTTATACAACCACATAAAAAAAATTGAGCAGTAATCCATATAGAAACTATCATATGATAAAAACCATAAATGGAAAATTAAATAGAACCTTGTATTGGGATCCTACCAATGGGACAATGCATACTAAACACTCATAATTCAAAACTAAAATATATTATATCCAACCAATATCATGTCCTGCCATTAAATATCATGAAATGTAACATCATATTGGTGAAAAAAATATATTGTAAGGATACCTGTGTATCTTTCATAATTCACCCTAGGTTCCTAATATTTTAATTTTCAAGTTCATTTCAATCCAATGATAAAAATTTTAAAATACTTTTTAAAATACAATATAATCACCTTTGGAGTTTGAAACCCCATTTCCATATTATGTAAGTCTTTTTAAAAAGAACCCCCATTTTAAAATGAATTTTATTTTCCAAGAAATAATTTGAAAAGATATATCACATCTAATCAGTGAAAACAACAACTTAATTTATTGATAAATACATGAAATACATCAAATTAACCAACTTTATAGAAACGTATACCTCGAAATCATAAAAACATAGATTCTTGTGACAATAGAGACAATAAACTATAAGAAGGACCATTGAAAAAAAAGAAATCTATTTAAATTAAAAGGATCGATAAAAAACACTATTTAACCACATCCATATTCAAAACTACACTCATTAATAATGCGAAATAAGAACTATAGGGATTGAATAACCAAATAAAAACAATCAAAATGTAATGGTGATCAATGGATGAAAAAAGTGATATGTAAGGGTAGGGATCAACCAAAATCACTTAGGGACATCCCTAGGTTAATATTATGGAATCCATAAATGAAATAAGTAAAAAAACATTCATGAAACACTATAAAATCCAAATCCATGTCTATTACATGTTGTGTAATCCCCTTACATGTTGGGTAATTCATGAATATCATATAATCCAAAAACATCATTGAATTATTATTTATAAATCATGATAGTTTTCATTACCTAAAATTGACACTATACATTGTGTGTAAAAATATCACTATGTGTATATAATCAACTTCTTCCTAGTGTCCATTACATGTTGTTTACTCCAATTACATGGTGGAAAATCTCACATCAAGCCTAAAAACCACAGGTTTATACTAAAAATTCAAAAAAACCATAACATTACTATTATTGGTATCCACCAATTTATTTTTTGATATTACTAATCCAATGAAAAAATAATCAAAAGTAGAGGTTAAAAAAACATAGAAAAAATTATAATAGGCATTAAAATCCCCCCCACCAAAAATATTTTCTTCTCCTAGAATGAGCTCAATATAATGGATATGAAAAATGAGAAGGCTATTGAAACCTTATAAATGAATCCCACATGCATGTATCATGGATATTGTATCCATATAGAAATAGTAACCAGACCAGGGATGTCATCTTATTAAGTAGTACCTCATCTAAGAAATCTTTACAATGAACAGTATTTTCACCCAACACGGTGTCAGGATCATGATCAATACCCCCATCTAATGAAAGGGAAGGGATATAAAATATACCACCTCAACTACAAAAAATGAAACACCTTATGAAAACATGAAAATATATACATAATTTATAACTAATAGTAAAGAAACACTAGTCTTACCTCAATCTGAATGGGTCCCAAAATTCTCAGTGCCAATATACCACTCTTACCAATCTGAAGGTGTATCATGTGAGGTGAAACTCTAATAATAACCTGATCACTAACATCAAACTCTAAAAGCTGATGTTGATGGTCTGGATAACATTAATGATTTCTCTATTACCTGATCAAATTACATTGGATCAACATCACCCTCTTTGATGTCTCCTATAAAACACTCAACACAACCAAGAACTGGTCTCCCAACTCTTCCCAACATAAGGGAGAGGTACATGGAATCCTATACAAATCCACAATGGTATCCATTTTGACTAAATCCTAATTACTATTATTATTTGATAATTTTACTAAAGGAAACTACCTATCCATTTAACCACCAAAATGAAGCAAAAAATCCCAGTGAATATCATCATCCACATAGACAGATCTCTCCCTCTTTCCAACAGTGTACATATGATAATTTGTTCTCAATATAATCTGGGAATACATAACCTCATGAAATCCTATAAAGAGAATGTAAGTCAACATTAGGACCATGTAATAAACAACTACATTGGGACCCCCATGATGTCTAAAGAACACTCATACATACTAGTCCCTGAGCAATTCTACTTCCTTCACCTACTAGATTGGATGGAATTGTAATTATATCATTATATGATCAGTGACCAACCAAATATAATAATTCTAACTAGGAGTCCATAAAAAATTAGTTTTGAAATCCACTAATACATCTTCCCCCTTCAATATCAGAATCAGTATGAGCTAAATCAACCCTACTGGATTCTTGTGTTCTTCCAAAATTTCTTAACATGTGAGTCACCCTAAAATAAATATATGCATTTGAATTTCGCATCCACTAAAACAAATAATGGCATATCAAATCAATATACATCATGGTAGAAACCAAGTTTACATACCAACAGGAATGGTTTCCACTATCCAAAAACTACCAACTTTTGAAAAATTGAATTACCAACATACTACAAGAGCGTAATGATTCCATGGGAGACTGAGACCACTCACCTAATGACTCACTACCATAAATTCAATCACTAAAGCATTGGCACTCAGTGTCTATCACCTTCTTGATCTTAAATCACTAATAAAAAGACTATTAATATTTCATCAAAACCAAGAACACATTTTCCCCAATATCATCCAATCATAAGCTCATATTAGCCAATGAACTCATCAGAGACCACTCAAGAACAAATTTCTTCAATGCCAGTGTTAGTAATTTCCTCTCAATGCATCATATACAATGTCACCTTTACTAGGTGTATAATAAATATCATGATTAAATGTATGAATATACTCTAGTCCTACTGGTTACCTTACCATAAGCTTCTCAAAATATATCTTCCACTTTCCATTCAATTCAAAATTTAAACCATTATATGATAAAGATTCCATCAATGTTTCCTTCTTTGAGAATTTGTTAAAAAACCATTTATAGTATCCAAACTAATACAATAATCTCCAAATATCAAACACATTTCTAGGATTTTCCCATACATAATTACCTAAAGATATTCAGTATCTACTTTGATTCCCTCTCAAATATCACATGCCCAAGAAACATCACTTCTCGAAGCCAAAAATCACATTTTTAAGGACTTACATACATATTATGTTCTTTCATGTTTTGAAGATTGATATATAAATTGTCAATGTGATCCATCTCAAACATTGAGTACATAAAAATATCATCCATGAATATAATATCACGAGAGTTCAAGAACTGATGAATTTTTTGGTTCTTAAAATGAATAAAACCAAGTGAGAATTATTGATACATAATGGCATAAATATGACATTAAATTTCCTATATCAACTTATAAATTTTATCTTAGATATATCCTCTTATAAAAAAATGAAATGAAGATACCCAAGATAATGGAAAGTCTTAGAATACTAATTATTCCCTCTAAGATGATCGAAGAGATCATTTATCCTTGAAAAAATAGAGTTGTTCTTAAAGGCCACTCTATTGATCTTTTGATAGTCAGTACAATATCTGCAAATTTAGTCTAACTTCATATAAATTTGGATAGGAAAACTATAGCATCCCAACCATTTTTTACATTACTATTACATCATTTTAAATAAAAACAACTTAATAGAATTACACATAGAGGATCCAAAGGTTTACTGTCTTTGGAAAACTATGACCATACATAAAAATTACAACATCAAGCACAAACATTTATTTAATTTCTTCTTCTCTAGATTATTATTGGCACTTTTCCTCTCCTTAGTACATGTAGCCAGCTGGGGATATACATAAAATGTGGTGAGCTAGAATCCCATTAAGAGGACAAATAAGAACAATATATAATGGGGTGATCATAATCATAACATGGGAAAATGATCATGAACATGAGAGGAAGCATAAATATAAGACTTGGAATGTGGAAATGCATAAAAATAAAACATCATGTCTTAGTGTTTAACTAAAACAAATACTTATGAACCAAGCTAGAATCTTGTTCACACATCATTTCACATTTACTCATGAGATTCATCACTTTACCCAATGCATTGGAGCGTTGTATAATTTTGGGTGCACCAGTCAAATTGTATCATTCATATTGTGGTATATAATTCCGAGCGCACCCGTCACATAAAAATATTATCATCATAATGTATGCCACATAGAACACATATAAAAAAATTTATATACCTAACCCATGGAATAGAATGTTTTTAATATCATATTAACACATTCATAAGCTTTGGGTTCCTAAAAGAAAGATAACATACATGTTACATGAACCATCCACTCTGAGTGACAAGTAAAAGGGGTGTTCTTAAAAGAGGAGTCCTTTTTGAAAACATTTAGTTTGAAATTAAATCAGTGAAAAATATTTATATCCCAGAAAATTGAAGACAATGATGAAAAAATTATCTTTAAGGAGTAACTATATCAAAAATGGAGTGAAAGAGGGAGAACACGGAGGAAGAAAATTGGGTTCGAGATTTCCCCTTACCTTGTATCTGAATTCTTTATTCTCAATAATATCCTTTATAATGACATTATATTAATTAATTAGAAATCCATAACCTTGTTTACTTTAATATGGTTCATTATGGTTTCATTAATTGAATTTATGTGCCTCTGGAGGAGTTATATAGTTTTAAAACATTTTTCGATAATGTTTGTTTTCATGGTTTTCTTGAGTGGTTCACTTGTATTCTTAAATTGATATTCGGGTAGAACATGAGTAAATATCCCGAAATGATATTACATGTTATTAAATATATTACAATAGTTTTAATGATCTTATAATTAATCATAATAGATCAATTTGGATGAATCATTAGATAAGAAATATATGACGATTGTTTCGGTTATTTTGGGCGGTTTTTCGATCACAACAAACTTGTTTTAATTTATCACTTAGTAATATGGCTATAAGTTATTTCCAAAAAATTATATAGGAAATAATACATATAAAAAATTCTGGTTCAACTAAAAAAATGGTTTCATGAATAGATCTGATGGTATAGATAGAAGAAGAAAGCATGTCATTCTTGAAGGTGATAACTTAACACCTCACGAAAAACCTTCTCTTTAATAAAATAAAAGGAAGAGGGAATGGGGTTTGGATGATATTTTCATCATAAAATTTTATTATATGTATAATAATGGAGGAAAAATTCTATTCGGATGAAGATAGACTGGGAGAGATCAAGAAATGAACGTGAACATGAAAAGAAAATAAAGTTGAAGAGGGAGAGAAATTACCTCTTAAATCCTCCTCTTGAGATCCTCCATAAAAAAGCTAGGCTTGGTCTTTTGATGAGACCAGAAGCTCCTAGATGTGTGAGTTGGGATAGGTAAGTAGTTTGGGCAGAGTTTGGAGATTTATTGGATCTTGAGAGGTGTGAGGAAATGAGGGAGTGAAGGGTGGCATTTATAGTGGAAGGGAGAGGGGTTTCCCTAATATAAAATTCATTATTTTATTAATTTCCCATAGGACAAGGAATAGTGAGTCATCCATGACCAAGAATAGTAAATAAGGCAAGTTTGTTCGATATTTGGGTGCTTACATCACTTGTGATGTAAGGAATAGTGGGTTTTAATTATAATGTATTTATACGGTAAATAAATGTATTTTACTATTCACCAAAAATTCAAATATCTCAGAAAAATCCCAAAACATTACCCCTAACATTTTTTGATGTGTAGAATACAAAAATGAAGACCATTTTTCAAAAATAGTTCTTTTAAAATTATTAATTTAATATTTAATTAAAATAATAATTTACTTAAAAACAGTTTTTAAAATTAAAACTGATTTTATAGTGCTTTCAAAAATTATGTAAGGTCTTATAAAATTATCTAAAAAATAAAGTATATTTATTTGATAATTATTGAAAACATTTTATGAAAATTCATTTTCTTTGAAATTAATTAATTAATTATATTTAATTATTTATGACTTAAAAAATACCGAAATGTTTACTAAGGTCAAATTGTCACTGTATATGATGTCTATGTTTTATTTAATTAATCATGGGTAAAGTTACTCATATATTGGATGAATTACTATGCATAAGGATAATATTATTATTAATAAGGGACATATTACTATTCATAAGGGTAGGTTACTATTCACAAGGGTACGTTACTATTCACCGAAAATTATTTTTATTTCATTAGACTCCAAACATCATCTTGAACAAAACCATGTATGTCAAATTTTCGAAATTCCAAACATAGACGTGACGAACATATGTTTAAATGTCACTTAGCAATTATTAGTTCATTATGTTGTGTTTTAATTTTATTTTATGACAAAAATATAAGAAGGGAAATTTCCATTGAAAACATTGGGTCGTTACATTTCCCCCCCTTAAGAAATTTCACCCCCAAAATTTCACTTTACACAAATAGGTGAGGGTGTTTCTCTTTCATTGCCCCTTCTGGTTCTCCAGTTTCTTCCTCAAACTTATGGTTCCTCCACAAAACTTTGACAAGATGGGTTTTCTTGTTTCATAGAACCTTATATCTCTGATCCAGAATCATTATATGCTACTCCTCATAGGATATATCATCTTCCAGCTGCACCACCCTTGAGTTTAGTACATGAGATGGGTCTGGTATGTACTTCCTTAGTAGTGATACATGAAACACATCATGAACATGGGCGATATTCGGTGGAAGTGCAAGACGATAAGCCACAGCTCCTATGCGGTCATGGATCTCAGAGGGGCCACTATATCATGGGATAAGCTTCCCTTTCTTCCCGAATCGCATTACTCTCTTCCATGGAGATATTCAAAGGAAGACTTTATCTCGAATGTCGAACTCCAAGTCCCTTCGATGGTTGTCAACATAGCTCTTTTTCTAACTTTGAGCAGCATTAATGTGTTTCAGGATGACTTGAACCTTCTTTTTCATCTCTTGAACAAGATCAGGACCGTGTAGCTTTCTTTATCCAACTTCATCCCAATAGGTTGGAGTTCTTCATCGGTTTCCATATAGAGATTAATATGACAAAATCTGAATACTCGAGTGAAAGATATTGTTGTACGAGAACTCAACCAATGGGAGATGTTTATCACAACCACCTTTGACTTCAAGAGATCAGGCTCTTCACATATCTTCATGCGTCTGAATAGTCCTTTCATAATGGCCATCATCGATATGGAACTCTTGCAGCTTCCCTTCCATTACTACATTCACCCTCTTTTGTATCTCCACAACATCCCTTTGGGATTTCTTAATATTCTCATGGATGGATGGTTGCACAATAATTTGGTTAAGGTAGGATGTATCCCATGCCCTTATGATTTCCAAATCCATCCTTTTTATATCCAAGAAGATAATGTCCTTCTCAATCTTCCACATGGAAAGAGTAGAAGGTTCTTTTTTGCTTAGAGCATCAGCTACCTTGTTCGCCTTTCCAGGATGATAGTGAATAGGGAAATCGTAATCCTTGATTATCTCTAACCATCTCCTTTGACACATATTGAGCTCCTTTTGTGTGAATATATACTTTAGGATCTTATGGTCGGTGTATATGTCACACTTCTCACCATAAAGGTAGTGATGCCAGATTTTCAAGGAAAAATTCATGGATGCCATCTCTAGATCAAGTGTCAAGTAGTTCTGCTCATGGATCTTCAACTATCGTGAGGCTTAGGCTATCACATTGTCATTTTTCATGAGTAGACAACCCAATCCTTTATTTGAAGAATCACTGTATACAAAAACTTTCTCCACATTTCGGTACTGTGAGTACAGCTACAGTGATCAGCCTTCTCATTAGTTCCTTGAAGCTTCCCTCACATTCTTCTGTCCATACATACTTTGACCCATTCCTTGTTAACATAGTTAGCGGGCTTGACAATCATGAGAATTTTCTCACAAATCTTTAGTAGTACCCAGCTAATCCAAGAAAACTATCAATTTCTATGACACTAGAGGGCCTTGGACATTCCTCAATTGCCTTTTCCTATGAAGGATCCACATAAATTCCCTCACATGTGATCACATATCCCAAGAACGTGACATGATTCATCCAAAAGTCACAGTTTCTGAACATGGCGTAAAAATTCTTCTTTCACAACGACTCCAACACAAGTCTTAGATGTTATTCATGTTCCTCCTTTCTCTTGGAGTAGATGAGATTATCATCAATAAACACTACCAAACGTTTTTCGAGGTAATGTCTAAAGACTCTATTCATCAAATCCATGAATATTGTAGGGGCATTATTAAGTCCGAAGGGCATCACCAAAAACTCATAGTTCCCATACCATGTTTAGAATGTAGTCTTCTGAATATCTTCCTTATTTACCATTACCTGATGATATCCAGAATGAAGATCCACCTTTGAGAAGTATATATATCCTTTTAACTGATCGAACATGTCATCAATCCATGGGAGAGGATAATTGTTCTTTATGTTGATCTTGTTGAGTTCCCAATAATTGATACACATCCACATTGTTCTATCCTTCTACTTCACAAAAGAGCACCGGTGCACCCCAAGGTGATGCACTAGGGCGTATAAACCCTTTTTCTAGATGCTCTTGTGGCTGCTTCTTTAACTCCTCTAGTTCGATTGGATCCATCCTATAGGGACACTTCGAGATATGATAATCTCCAGGTATGAGTTCAATTGAGAACTCTGCTTTATGATCTGAGGGAATTATTGGTAACTCTTCGGGAAATATATCATCGTATTCCCTCATGATGGGAATTTCTTCAAGTTTGGCTCTTACCTTCGACTCAACCATTTGGGTGAGGTATACTTCTTCATATATAATCAACACCCACACCATTGATGGATTTTGAAAAGGAGATTCATGATCTTTATTGAATTTGTAGAGGATCATGGGATGGTTCAGAATATGAAAAGATATTTCCTTTTCCTGACAGTAGATATGTGAACTATATAATGAGAGACAATCCATTCCCATTATAGTATATAATTCTACCAAGGGAAGTATTAAGATATTTTTTTGAAGAATCTTCCCACATACGCCAACATGAGAAGAGTTAAACACATGGGTTGCAATTATTTCACCACTTGGTGTTTTTATAGATATATTTACTTCAAGGTTTTGGGGCTTTGATTCTATAGTTCCAACTAACATTGAAGATATAAAGGAATGCATAAAACCAGAATCAAATAAGGATTTTTGCATTCATGTGTAAATAGGAAGTCTACCTTGTACGACATCATTATCATGCTCCACCACCGTAGTACTGATGGAATAATCTTTCCCTTGTTCCTTTGGATTTGGTGGTTGTTGATGCAGATTACCCTCGATAACTCACGGTTTAGTGCACTGGTTTGTATAGTGCCATAGCTCCCTACAGTTGTAGCATTGAATCATGGGTGGTTCTCTCCTTTCATCAGGTATATTATTCTTATTTTTGTGTCCTTTTGACACACTTTAGCATGGTTTCTTTCTTTCCCACACTTGAAGGATTTCCCCTTCCGTTTGAGGCAGTTCCCATGGTGAAGCTTCCCACATTTTTGGCATGTGGGTCATTGATTTTTCTTCCCACCTTTGTCATTAGATCCACCAGATTGAAACTCCATCTTTCTTTTCTTATCACCATAGCCATTGGACCATTCTCCAAACTCCATCTCCACTTTGAGAGCACATCGAACAACATCTTCATAACTCCCAATGTCTCGAATTGCAACAGCCTTTCATAGCTGAGGTTTTAATCCTCTAAAGAAACTATCAACTTTTCTATCATTGTTGATAACAAAACCTGAAGCGTACATTGCAAGCCTTGTGAAATTCACTTCATAGGTTCTGACAGATTCTCCTTCTTTTTGATTGAGCTCTATAAATTCTCTCTCCATCATAGTGCGAAGAGTTCATGGGAAGTACTTATTAAGAAACATTATCTTAAATTCTTCCCATTTTATTTCTTCAATTTTATCCTTTTGATTGGTGTTCTTAATCAAATCCCACCATTGATCATCTTCTCCATCTTCAAAATAAACATCTAGGGTCACCTTCTCTGTGTTAGAACAGTGAAGACCATAAAAGATCTTTGACATGGAGTTGACCCACTATTCCGCATCTAGTGGTTCTGACGATCCACTAAATGTCAGTGGTTGTTGCCACATAAAACATTCAATAGTCAGTTTCTCCCTCTTTGGTGAAGGATTATGTTCTCCATTATTATGGTTATTCTTCCTAACCTGAGATAATTTATTAAGCATTTCCATGATGTTCTGAACTCCACCTCCCAAATCATTGGGGTTGTCATTCGGGTAATCATTGCATTGACCCTCGCATGAGTTGTTGGCATGATTTCTCATGGTTCCAACCATTTTCTAAAATAAAAAAGGTTAGAACAGAACATATGTATACAAGTCATAAAAAACTTTTTCATTTAAACAATTTATACCAAAAACATAACATATGGGATCCCTAAGTAAATATTATTGTGTGCATATTTGTATTTAGTCCCATGCTATAGGTTTTCCCTAGGCTTCACTAATCCTAATTACCAAATTAACTAATACTTTCCTCTGATACCAACTATAGATACCCTACCTTTTTTTACATTACTATTACATCATTTGAAATATAAACAACATAATAGCATTACAGATAGAGGATCCAAAGGTTTAGTGTCTTGGAAAAACTAAGACCATAAATAAAAATTACACCATAAAAAAAACATTTATTTAGTTTCTTCTTCTCTAGATTATTATTGGAAATTTTCCTCTCCTTAGTACATGTATCCACCTGAAAAATACATCAAAATGGGTGAGCTAGAAGCCCAGTAAGAGGATAGATAAGAAACATATAGCATGGGGTGAGCATAATCATAACATTGAAAAAAGATCATGAACATGAGAGGAAGCATAAATATAAGACATGGAATGTAGAAATGAATAAAAATTAAACATCATGTCTTTGTGGTTAACTACCACACATACTTGAGATCAAATATAGCATCTTGTTCGCACATCATTTCACATTTAGTCATGATATTCATCACTTTACCCAATGCATTGGAGCGCTGTATAATTCAGGGTGCACCCATCACATCATAACATTATCATCATCATTATTTCCACATAGAACACATATAAAAAATTGTACATAATTAAACCATGGAATGGAATGGGTTTCATCCCATAATAACACATTAAAAACCTTTGGTTTCCTAAAATAAAGATAACATACATGTTACAAGAACCGTCCACTTTGAGTGGGAAGTAAAAGGGGTGTTCTTAAAAGAGGAGTTCTTTTGGAAAACATTTTGTATGACATAAAAACCAGTGAAAAACATGTATATCTCAGAAAAGTAAAGAAAATGTTAAAAAATTATCTTTAAGGAGTAACCATCTCAAAATGAAGTGAAAGAGAGAGAACCTGAAGGAAGAAAATTGGGTTCGAGATTTCCCCTTACCTTGTATCTGAATTCTTCCTTCTCTTTAATGTCTAGTATAATGAAATTATATTAATTAATTAGAAATATAGAACCTTTTTTACCTTAATATGGTTCATTATGGTTTTGTTATATTATTTTATGTGCCTTTGGATGATTTATATAGTTTTAAAACATTGTTCGAGAATGTTTGTTTTCATGGTTTTCTTAAGTGGTTCACTTGTATTCTTAAATTGAATTTTGGGTAGAACATGAGTAAATATCCCAAAATAATATTACATGTTATTAATGATATTACAAGAGATTTAATGATATTATAATGAATCATATTAGATTCATTTGGATGAATCATTAGATAAGAAATAAATGATGATTGTTTGGGTTAATTTGGGCGGTTTTTCGATCATAACGAACTTGTTTTAATTTATCACTTAGTAATATTTCCATAGTTATTTACATAACATTAAATAGTACATAATACATATAAAATATTCTATTTCAACCATAAAAATGGTTTCATGACCATATCTGAAGGTATAAATGCAAGAAGAAAGAATGTCGTTCTAGAAGGTGATAAATTAACACCTCATGAACAACCTTCTCTTTAATAAAATAAAAGGAAGAGGGAAAGGGGATTGGATTATATTTGCATCATAAAATTTTATTATATGTATAACAATGGAGGTTAAATACCATTTTTATGAATATATATGGATAGATATCAAGAAATTAACTTGAACATGAATGGAAAATAAAGGAGAAGAGGGAGGGAAATTACCTCTTAAATCCTCCTCTTGAGATCCTTCTTAAGGAAGATAGGAAAGGAATTTTGATGAGACAAGAAGCTCTTGGACACGGGATAGGTTCTAGGGATGTGGTTTGGGTAAAGTTTAGATAATTCATGGAGCTGGAGAGGTGTGAGGAAATGAGGGAGTGAAGGGTGGCATTTATAGTGGAGGGGAGAGGGGTTTCCTTAAAATAAAATTTATTGTTTCATTAATTTCCCCGAAGACAAGGAATATTGAGACATACATGACCATGATTAGTAAATAAGTAATTTTAATTCTGGATTTGGGTGCTTACATCCCTTGTGATTTCAGGAATAATGGGTTTTAGTTATAATGTATTTCTAGGGTGAATTAATGTATTTTACTATTCACCAAAAATTCAAGTATCTCAGAAAAATACCAAAACGTTAACCATACCATTTTTCGACGTGTAGAATCCAAAAATGAAGACCATTTTTCAAAAATAATTTTCTAAATATTATTATTTTCATATTTAATTCAAATCATGATTTACTTAATTTTTTTTTTAAATTTAAAACTGATTTTATATTGCTTTCAAAAATTACGTATGGTCTTATAAAATTATCTTAAAACTAAAAGATATTGATTTGACAATTATTGAACACATTTTATGAAAATTAATTTTATTTTAAATTAATTAATTAAATATAATTAATTATTTATTACTTACAAAATACCAAAATTTTTTACTAAGGTCAAATTATCACTATCTAAGATGTCTAGATTTTATTAAATTATTCATGGGTAATGTTACTCTTTTGTTGGAAGATTTAAAATTCATAAGGTTTGTATTACTATTCAGAAGGCTAAGTTACTATTCAAAAGGGTACATTACTATTCATAGAAAATTATTTTTGTTTCATTAGACTCCGAAAATCATCTTGAACAAAACCATGTAAGTTGGATTTTTTAAATTCCAAACACAAAAGTGAAAAAATTATGTTTAGAGGTCACTTAGAACTTAGTATTTCATTATGTTGTGCTTTAATGTTATTTTATGACATAAATATAAGAAGGGAAATTTCTATTGAAAACTTTTTGTCATTACTAAAATCCCACAGTTACAAGCTAGGATGAATAAATCATTGAGCCTCTAAGTCTTATAGTGGGATCTTATATTCCAACAACTGAACAGGTGATATATGGTAAGCCAACATTGAAACGGGAATCATACTATGTTCCATATCAATAATAAACTAAACATATATATGGGGTGGTAAATAGAAAATATCATCAAAAAAGGCCATGGGGTATTCACACATAACTTATAGCATCCCACCTTTTTATCACATAGACATTCAATACATTATTCAAAATCAAGGATCTTTAAGGTTTAGTGCCTTGGAAACGAGGAACTTAATACATGAAAACATAAAACATTATTCTTTAATACTTGAAAGGATTCTTAATTTGTTCATCCTAGTTCATTACAACATCTCATAACCTGGGAACATACATCAAAGGAAAGGGTTAGCGGAAGGCCCAGTAAGGGAAACATTTTACATGTGAACTTGAGATACATCAAAAGTCATGAAAAATAACTTTAAGGCATGAGAAAGAGATCATGAGGCATATCATAATAAAAATAAAGTGTTTCATAACTTGAAGATGTGGCTACAAAATTTAACATAGACAATAATGAACATATCACCAAGGTCCATCCCCAAGGTTTCATTTGAAATTACCAAGGTTATTCACCATGGTATCGTTAAAATTGTAATCTCTAGTGGTTACATCATTACCCAATGAATTGGAGCGCTATCAGGGAGAACCATTAAATTTATCTTTATCATCATGTGATACACATATATCATCATCAACAATTTTATAAATAACCCATATAGCATACAAGAAATGGGTTTCGTTTCATAATCATAACCTGTTAAAACTTCTTTAAAGACATGATCTTTATGCCACTTTAAACCCACAGAAAAAGGAAAGTGGGTTTCATGTATGTGAATCCCAGAATTTAAAATAGAAAATTTTGATACATATGTTAATACCTCTATAGAAGAAATATATTTGAGAATTAACTTGATAAAATTAAATAATTTTAGAAAAAGATAAAGACATTTTGAGACGAAAATTCTGCAGCATAACAGCTATGTTACAGGGTTTTAGAAAACATTGATATGAGAGGGGACATGGGTCACCCACTCATAAATGATCCATAAAACATTAGGGGGACATAATATAAAATATTTAAGAACATGTTAATAAAATTTTAATAATATACCATATGAAATTATGAACATGAAAGGAAGATAAAAATAAGATGTCTCTTATAAAAATTTGACAGCCTTAGAGCGTTACTTAAAACATCAAAAAATGAATGATGGGATAAAGTAGGGTCTCTCATAATATAAAAATAAATAGGACAGTATGTTAGGTATATAATATCACACCTCAAAATTAGAAAAAAAAACTTGAAAGAAATGACATGAAAATAGAACTTAAAAAATGAGAAAGGTGGTAGAATCCCTTACAAAAATTCCGCAGCCTAACAGTGCCACATAAACATTCATAAAACAAAATGGTGAGTCTAAGAATAGATATCTCGTAATATGGTCATAAAATGGACATTATGATAGATATATAATATCATACCCAACATAATAAAAGGAACTTGAAAGAAATGACATGAAAATAGATCTTAGAAACGGGAAGGGTGAAAGAATCCCTTAAAAATTCGGCAGCCTAATGGCACCCCTTAAAGATTTTTAAAATGAATTGATGAGAGAAAGAGGGGGTCTCTCATAATATGAACATGAAAAGGAAAGTTGGATGAATATAAAAAAAAAATCCTCCAACATAATGACATGGAGCATAAAAGAAATGACAAAAAAGAGAGTAATTGGAAAGAAAGAGAGAGGTATGATCCCTTACCTTGAAGAGTAACTTCAAAATATTGATTTTTGGGACCTTGGATGGCTTTATGGAACCTTGGGAAGACTCCTTGGGAGGTAAATAGACCAAAACATCGTTTAGGAGGATTTTGGAGTGGAAATGATGGGATAATGGCTTGGTATTTATAGGGAAAGTGAGGGGACAAGGCATTAATGGCCATGGGACACCTCATTGGTGGTATTGGAAAAACCATGGGCTTGCCCATGGTATTGGCCACCTGGGACACCTCATACCTAATATTACTATTCATAAGTCGACCACATTGATTATATACTTAATACATCACTAATGATGTCATTAAACACCCAAAACTCTAAACTGAAAATTCACTATTCACTGAAAATTCAACTTTTTTAGAAAAATACCCAAAATTAACTTAACATAATATCGATGTTCTGAATACAAAAATGAATTAAATTTTATAAAAAAAAATTTCTAAATATTTTTAATTTAATTTTTAATTAAAAAAAATTATTCACCCGAAAAAACTAATACTTGACTAATAATTTCTGAAACAGTTATTTACCAATTTTATTGAATCACATTACTTAATAAAGGTGACTATATTATATTAATACTTTATTTAAGGGAGATTACTAATCCATTTGGTCACATTACTAATTCTAAGCACAAAATCACAATTCATAAATTACTATTCACAAAATATTATGTTGATCTTATTAGACTCCAAATTTCTTACTGAACACATTTGCAGAAGACTGCTTTTTAAAATCATTACACATCATTAATTATTTAAGGTTTATAAAAATATTTTAAAATATCCTATTTTTCAAATTCATCAATAATATACATCCTACATTTATCCGGACATTTGAAAATTTACAAACTTCACCGTAAGAAGAAAACACAATTTTATTTATCTCAATGGATTACACAAAGCAGTTACGGTCTCCTTACATAGACCCTTATAAACACTGCATAGGACCTAAGTGTAATGTGTGCTAAGGTTTGAGAATCCGAGGGTATCTCGGACAACATTTCATGAGTAGTAATTTCTATCAGTTTGAACTTCACCGAAAGGCGATTCTGTTCTAGCTTCACATGATGAATTTTAGCTTGGGTTTGGTCCAGAGCAAAGCCCAGTGTTGCTACCTCCTTACCAAGTTCTGTTAGATGGGATTTGATAGGCCCTAGACAACTGGATAATGCGGTCAAATCTTCCTTCTATATTAATTAACCAAGATCACTTGTGTTTAGAGATAATAATTGCAACATTTATTTTCCAACAGTCATATTGACCAATGGTCATATAATAATCAAAACCCAACGGTCTCATTTTAATTATACACATGTTATCAAATGAAACAGTTTTGTTGAGTATAAAATAAAATAACGCACAAAAATAGGAAACAATATTTATTCAAAATTTCGGGTCATTACAGAACTATAGTATGACAACCACCCAAAAAAGTTTCAACTACATCCAGAAACATATCTTACAACTGAAATGAGATTACCCTATCATAATGAAAAATATCCCCTTCCCTACACAATCTAGAGTCCCACTCACTCAAGAAAACATGATTGACCTAATCAGTAGATAATAAATGATCCTGAAATTGAAAATAGTATATCTGGGCCTTAACACTAGTTATACAATCTATTCTAATAATCTACTTGAATATTTCAATATTGAGAACTAATAATTGACACACAACCTTATATTCAATAATCACCACCTGAGACATAGTATATCTAAACCCTTGAAAGGACCTATTACCCAAAGGAGTGGGAATTTCCAACAAAAATGGAATAAGATCCAAATGAAAAATGAAAACTCTAATAAACATTGATGATAAAAAATTATATGTAACACCTGTATAAAACATATCTTGCACCATAAAAGACCAGATAATCACGGTACATCAAACAATACGTGTACTTATTTTAGATTCCTCTAGTGCATACTCCTATGCATAAATTGGCCCAATAATAAGAAAATAACATCTTTCTTAGTATTGGTATTAGACCAAACAACCATAGATGAATCATCATGGACTTTCACACCCTTAGTGAATGTGGTTCTGGGATTAATGCACTAAGTTATATTTTCCCTAAAAATTTGTGGATCAGAAGATCATCCTCAAATATGAAAAGTACTAGTATCCTACATTTATTTAGGCATTGTATGATAATTTATCTCACACTGGTAGCAAAAAACCTACATGTTCCTTGTCAAATTCATCGAAATTTTCTTTAAGAAATCTAACCAATATTAATCTTACTTCTCTTTCCAGAACATACACCCTTACAAACCAATGAACCAAATAATGTTCCACCCAATCCTATCATCCTAGATATTACAACATCAATCATATCTACAATTTCAAATAGCTGTACAATGTTTAGAAGGCATATAAGTGTCAATGAAAATCGAATAACAGGTCAAAATCTTAAGTAAAACCGTTGAGTAATCATGTAGTTATTAAATAAAATATCTGATGTTAAATGATACCACTCTGCAAAATGGGTAGAACAATATTAAGATTATTGTCCAAACTCTCTATGTTCAAAAACACCTAGTTCATTGTGTCATGTAATTTATTGAGATAAAACATCTAGTAAAATAATTTCTTCATTGAAAATCATGTAAGATACCTATACAACTAATCATGCACAACAGAGCCACACAATCCATTTCCCATACCCTTGAAAATATTTTTGGAAACATAAACAATGAGTCTTTATGAGTTATCATGATGTTAAAGATCCTTTAATTATAATCAAGACACTCCTCAGATTTTGGGTTCAATTTTCACCATAAATTATGGTTAGATTTTTATTTGTGCCTTTAGATACATGATCCACCACAAATCTTGGGTTCCTGACACCAACTTGACAGAGTTTCTGAATAGTATGGACAAAATCTTATACCAAAGTTGGGTACACTAGAAGATTTTCATACTAAATATATCTCACAAATTCATCTATCATATATGGAAGATCACTTATAGGATGAATTTTCCAATGAAATACAAAAACTAACTAGCCGTGAGGAATTTCTCAAATCCCAAGACCAACATCTAGTATTGATAAAAATTCATTAATATATTAATAATTTAAATAAATCCTAAAGGACATAACTTAAAAATAAAACTTTAAATTTAAATATCATTCCAATTAAGTATATTTTGATGACCTCAAACACCATTTATCAAACCCGAAATGTCCCTAAACTATAATGGTAATTTGTTTTCAGTCATAAAATGAGTTGGTAATCCCCTTTTTCATACATAGTATCTTTTGTATGGTGGTACAAACTCATGTATACCCAAGAAAAATAACCAAACATATGCAACATCATAACAATTAATGTTGGGAATCCCTCTAATACAAAATTTTAATGAACCATCCTGGGTTAACTATACCAGACACCTAAACTGTCCCATAACGTAATATATGTAGAATGGGATAAAAAATATTTCTTGAATATAAGAAAAAAAAGAAATAAACAAGTGTATGAATCATAATTTTTATGTTATACCATTAATATATAAAGTACATGGGAAAAAACTAGCTAAAACAGAAAATATTTCAATTCCACCTGTGAACAACTGTTACCTCTAGACTAAGCATAACTAAAAGTAGATTCCACAAGTGAAGACAAAATGCAACAATATTCTCTTACATTAGATTAATATTTGAGAAAAAAACTAAATACTATTAAAGGTAGATGTAGGGTGAGAGATAAATCACAATGGGATGCAACCATGATTATTATAAAAGAACTAATATCTATAATGAAATAATTATAAGATTAAAAATAAAATTGTTTTATAAAGCATTTTAGGAATCTAAATCACATTGTAAATCATTTTCCATTTTTATTTTTTGTCTCTTCTTAAACCCTTTTATATTATCCAAATAGTAATATGAAATGTACATTTTAAAAAATAGGAATGTGTATCCATGCATTGTGAGGTATGAATATACATGAAATAACCTATCTTACCAATCTATGTGATACTTCCTCATATAAAATCAATTTAAAATAATCCATCATAATAAAATCATGTTATAATAAAACAGTAATGAAAAATAAAAATTAACCTCATAATGGGCTCTATCATATGCGGAAATGTGTAATTAACACTCACAAGACTAAGTAAGAGTACATTGGATCAAACTGATATCAATTCCTAAAAGTTGATATAAAAAATGGTTTCCTCATAATAGTACAACACACACTTTGGATAACTGTTTATCCTTCATGACACACCCAAGTATCCTAATGTTTAAATTTGAATACTAATATCAAAAACAATCTCAAAATTTTATAATACCATTTAAAATCTAACCTAATTATATTTGGATTTTGAAAACCCATTTCCAAATCTAGAAAACCCATAAAAAATTAAAGACACTTTTTTAAAGAAATTATTTTAAAATAAATAATTTAAAGCCTCATATTTCTTTTAATTTATGAAAAACCAATGTAATTTACCAATTGAGACATGAAATTAAACCAATTAACTCATTGCATAGAAACACCTAAATCGACCTCGTAAAAACAAAACTGTATTCTATAATAGTGACTCGAAACCAAGTGAATAGCCTTAGAAAGATAATGCATGCCAAGAAAAAGAAAAGGGTTGATATGAAACAATATCTGATAAAAAACATATTAAAAACTATATCTATAAATAAATAAAAATTATAACTGAATAACTAACTAACTTTATAAAATAAATTCATCCACAAAGGTGATCAATCATTGAACGAAGTGATCTGAAAGGGAGTGGATCACTGAAAATATACAATGGAGAGACTCTAGGCCAAGAGTAAGGAAGTATAAAACAAAAGAAATATGAAACAACTCATAAATCACACATTAATCCATAATAACTAATATTACATGGTGTGCAATTATTTTGCACATGGTTTAATCCACGAATCTAAAAAACAACTAAACACCCACACCCATTATATTAAAAATAATAAGTTATATTACATTACCTAACATGAACACTTTACCCAATATGTAAATCTATAACTATGAGTATATAATTTATAAATTCTTTCAATTTGATGTTACACATCATGTACTACCATTACGCGATGTGTACTTTCCAAAATAATGGAAAAACTGTAGATTCAATCTAAAAATTTCACAAATCCCGGAATTTACCATTATAGGTAACCTTCCTTTTAATTTTTGGAATTACTCATCCATGTAGAATAAAAACTAAAAGCAAAGGACAAATAATAGCCTATATAAATGTAACGGGGCTTTATACTATGATGATAACAATGAGATGAATAAGTTATGATATATATGTGATATGAAATTTTGAATTGTATTACATGCCTAAAGACATCCATACACCCTATTATGTCTATGTATTGATTTGAAATTTAATTTTCACCTAGTGTAAATTATAGATAAATTAATAGTGTATTATTCTCATTTTTCCAGATAGACCGTCAACAAAGAATTTTCAAGACCCATTTGAATACACTTAAAGGATACTGATGATGATGTTATTTTGATATTTAAATATAGATATTTATTAACAAATATATGATGATAAATTGGGAAATTATTAATATTATATTTATAATAATTTGTAATATATATTTTTATGTATTATAGGTCAATTATAATAATTAAATTAATATAATAAGTCAATTTAAATTTAGATACATGATAAATATTTTTTTTGTGGATTTTAAAAAATCAATATTTAATATAAATCAATGAAAATTGAGGATTATAAATAATTAAGAACTTAATTATTTTTTTATAATGTTTAAAAAAGTAATCATTATATCATCATGATATAATTAGTTCAATGTATTTACATTTATTTCATTTAATGGGGTGTAATAAATCACTTGAAATTAAATAATAAAATTATATTGATTTGAATTATACAAATATTTAATAAAATATTAATTATATAAAATGTCATTTATTTTATTAGGTGTAAAAAATAACAATAATATAAATGATAATTAATGTAATTTAAATGAGTAACAATGATAACTATTATAATATAAATGGAGTATGAAATAAATGTTTTCTCTACATATGAAATAATAATAATTCTAAGTCTATTTTGAAATTGGTAAAATGAGATTGAAACACATAGAGTTAGTTTAGTGATGTATATATATATATATAATGACATGACATAGGCCTTTTTAGACTATACATTTTTGTCAGTTCGGTGTTATAGGTGTCATTTTAATGATTGAAAATAAGATATGGAGTTAGATATGAATTTTTAATAGGAAATGGCATGTCATGGAATGGCCACGATAGTTTTGGTGTGACGGGTTAGTTATAAGATCACTTATTTTTTAGACTGGTGAGTTACACCAAAGAGGGTTTATCCACGATGTTGTGATTATATCATATTTTGTGGTGTATAATATTTATTTTGTGGTGTCACTATATTTTATTGAGTAATTATAGAGAAGGTAATTGTTTCAGTCATGGAATTATGGATTCATAGGAAGATTTTTTGAAAAGTGGACAAACATATATATATATATTATAACATTTATTATTTATTATGTTGATCATAGATGTTGAATTTTTGGATTGAGTTTGATTGATGTAATGTAAGGGTATTTGGTTATAGGATACCCTTACCTATGATTCTTCATAGTGTGGGGGATTCAGTTTTGATAGGAAAAGGGTGTTGGGTGTTCATTAAATCTTTTATGAGTATCCATCATGATGTTGTACAATTTATTCTTGTTTGAAGTCTATAGTGGATGAATTTTTATTAAAAATATTTATATATAATTACTATAATAGCACTTATTTCTCCATGGATTAGTTTATATCTTCATATTGTCTTTATATGAATAAAATACACTTAATGGGAACCTATATTGCATCATGGAAATTCACTATCATATAAAATCATTGGGGTTTGAGAGAGTTATAAATTATAGGAAAAAAAGTTATATTCAAAGATTATTTTTGAGTATTAGTAATATGTAAACCCATCATAATATGATCTTGAATTATAACTTCATGATTCATTAGAATGTATACTTTAGTATAAATTCATGAACTATTAGAAATAAATTATAATATTCATTACAGCCACTAAACCCTATGAGAATAGAGGTGTTCCGAGGGAATCATTTTAGCTTCCTTTGATTTATATTGTTTCATTATTTTAAGAGATCAACATCTTCATAATAAAATATGATCATATATTTTATAATTTTAAGTTATCTCTACATCCTTTATCTTTGAGAGTCTATTCTAGTAGATCAACAAATTTTTGGTTGGACATGGACCATACATATTATGGATGATAATATTTTCTAGGTTTCGGGGATATAGGGATTGTGGTATTATGATCATATCCATCTCTTTATTCTTATATAGTGATTGTATTAGATTCAGTTGGTGTAGTGTATTCAAGACTTATAATTCTTTTATTTAGGTGAAATTGTATAACTATTATCTTATCTTTTAATTGAGTTGATAGGAATGAATAACCTAATGATTATAATTAAAGGGAGAAAAGGAAATTGAAAGGTATGGGTGATTCACATGTTCTTTATATAATTATTTGATATAGTTTCTGATAGAAGGAAATTTGAATCACTTTATGATATTTTCGGTTATTTCTATGATATATTAGTTGTTATTGTGATTAATTTGATGTAACAATTGTCCATAAAAGGTAAGAAATTAAAATTAAGTAATTTTATATGATTTTGAAAATATAGATATTTTTGAGGTGATGTTTTTTATCACCATAATAAATTTACATTATGTAATGATTAAAACTAATTACATGTTTAGATCCACTACTAATTTTGATGTGTCTTACTATTAATAGTTTGTAACATTTAATCTGATTTTTTTATTGGTTGTGGAATGTTTTGGATTGCTTTTGGTTGTTGGTATTAGTATTAGAGTGGGTGTCGTGGCTAGTTTTCTGTGATAATAATGTGATTTTCTATTTTGATGTGGTAGGGTATGATGGGTTGTTAGGAAGTTAGAAATAGTGGCATGAATGGTTATGTTGGAAAAATAGTTATGTATCAGTGGTCGTCATATTTTTCATTTTAGTTTTATGTTCTTGATTCCTGTACATATAGAATCTGGCTCACAGTAATTAATATGAAAATGGTAAAACAGATATAATTTTATAAATTATTGGTTTATATGATCTATTAATGATTGAAATTAACGGGTAATGTATAGGCTGATCATGGGTGATAGATAAATAATTTTTTAAAATTAAATTTTGATTTTTCAATTGAATAATGAACATAACATGGATTTCAAATTGGTAATATGAAAATGGGAGATATATATTTGAAAAAAATTTGTGCATGTTTTTATTGAATTTTTTTTCTGAATGATGGGGTTCATTTTTTATAGATATAATAGTTTTATATAAATTAATGGTGATGATGTGGTAATTTATATAGCTCATGTTAGTTATTTCATTTTATAAAACGTTTTTTATTGTGTGTGGCTATATATATATTGTATTTTTTAATGGTTAATTATTCATGCTATCAGAGTCTGATAACCTAATACACTCCTAAATTTTTGGTTTTTATTTGTGATACCTAACAATAGATTTGGTGTTGTAATGGATGGATGAATACTCTATATTCAAAAATATACCTTCTATACACATAAAGGACGCGATTCCATAAAGTTAAATTTCAGGATTTATAATGGATATAGCATACAGTGAGAATCATTGGACAATTATTGTCTTCTCATATGATGTTTTGACGATGTTATAGAGGATATGACATTTGTTAGGATTGATCATGGTATGAAGAGCGCATATTGGTGATTTCCATCATATTAGTGATTCCATACTACAATGAGAATGGGTTTTTTAGTTATGGTATGTGGTTGTTCTATGCAGTAAGATCTGGTTTGTGGTATGTTGAGATGCTAATTATGTGACATTGTATATTATGTGGAATACAGATAAAAGATATGTCGATATGTCGATACAAAATGAATAATATCACCATGAAAATTTATTTTCATATAAGAGAGGAAAAACTAATGGGTAGTGGTTACGAGGTACCCTCGTGATAGGTTATTTTATTAATATGATTATAAATAGGAATGCAATATTGGATGAGGGATCCTTGAGGAGGTACGTTCCTAGCTGAGATAACATAGGTGTGTGTCGACTACACTATTATTTCAATGATGAATTAATTTTGTTCTTCCACAATTACATCAAATATTTTTAGCATGATACTACATAGTATACTTGAATTACCATCCCTATAGAGGTAAATATATATATTAGGTTTCCAGGTGGTATTTAGTAACTGGGCTATAAAACACAATATCAAAAA
The DNA here is from genome assembly GCA_963277665.1 of Viscum album. Taxonomy (NCBI): domain Eukaryota; kingdom Viridiplantae; phylum Streptophyta; class Magnoliopsida; order Santalales; family Viscaceae; genus Viscum; species Viscum album. The sequence goes on from OY728164.1 coordinate 1,075,071,095, forward strand.
TCAATACTACTATGAGAGAAATTACCAAAAGAGTTTATTTTAGTCATTTTAGTTTCATAGATTTGATTGTCTATAAAATTTCTTGTATTATAGGATATTGGATTTAATTTTTAAAATTTGTATTTCAATGAATATTATATTTATATATTATATGGATTGTGAGGGTAACATCTCCAATTTAATTATTTTACTCCCTCAGTTCATGTTTCCAATACATGGCCTATTAGAGTTAGGATTTGAGGGTCACATTCATCTTTAAAATGGGACTTTGAGATTTTCATGATGGGGTTAGTACATGAAATGTTTCATTAATTTTACTTATGATAGTGAGGATAGAGTATTGGGGTTAAGAACATGTGGGGGTGTCATGGGTTTTATAGTGAAATAAAATTACCAGAAATTAGAGTATGATTAAAAAGGCTGACCAAATAGTAGATACGTAATTTTGTCCCCTACCATCTAATTAAAGGTACATAAGGTTACTAATAACTCTAAGTGAGATAATAATTATTTCATTTAAGAGACATATGAGTGTAAAATTCTTGATATTTATTTATTTTTGTTATATAATTTTGTTGATTCAAGATAGTAGAAGATAATTTATTTAAATTTTTCTAAATAAAATTTAATATTATTGGATTGGGGTTTCATTTAACATTATTTAACTATTTAAGTTTTTAATTATTTAGAATGGGAGCTATTTAATTCCCATTTATAAGTCCTCTACGATCATGTGGTGATTCTGGTTTAGTGTGTCCCTATATTGTGAGTTAATTCTATATAGATTTCTTTTTTAAATGTGAAAACATGAATGATGATATGATTTTGAGCTTATTGTTTTGTATTATATATTTTAAATTAAAAATTATCATTAATTTTAATCATTAATAATAAAAAATATGACTTTATATAAATGATATATTAAAAATTTGAAAATATTAACAAACAATTCATATTTTTTTAAAAAAGATTGTGTCTAACTTGGTGAATCGTTGGAAATTGTTGATATTTTGGTATACTAATGGACTATTGAATTAGATATAAAAAATAATATTAATCACTTGTTTTATATAATATTATATCTATTTTAGATAGTTTTCTTAGTAAAGGTGGCTTCTTTAATATGATATATTAATCATCTTATATTTTATATCTAAAATTACTTAGCTTTCTTAGATTTTTTAATAGAAATCATGTTCATTTTTTTATGAAAAAATAGCGTAACATTAAATAAACTGTTAAATTTACTTAATTATTGAGTAATTGATTCCATTTACTTAGAAAAAAGGCCATCCTGGAGAATTATTTTTTAGATTTCAGTATAAATAATTTGTTTAATCATCCCATGCTATGAAATAACACTTATATATACATATATAAATTTTTACAAAACAATCTTAAACAATGTTGTTATTAAAGTTAATCAGTAATTCTACACAAACCAGTATGAATTTTATTCACATAAATATCAAATAATTACCAATAAAATATTTTGAGGCCTAATGACATGATAATAATAAGTTCAAATTACATCAATGAAAAGCTAATATATATATTTATATATTATTTTATTATCCAAAATGAGCTCATAAATACATTAAATATTATAATACTTCATGGGATAACCTTTGTAAAAAAATGATAAGAAGGATGATATAAAAAGGAAACTACAGAAATAAAAACATTATGGAAGCCTACCTTGTGATTCAATGGTATAACATGATATCATAAAAGAGAGGTAATCTAGTTAATCACATGGAATCATATTCCAAAGAATATGGCATCCTAATATTGTGGAATCAATGGAAATTTGGCAAAAAAACTATCCCTGAAATAGTCATTATTCAATGCTAGTAGTTTAGACAAAATCACATGGTGTACATAGGCGAATAATTGATTAGGTTCACTACCAAATCTAATAAATTAAGTCTAATGAGAATAAAATAGTACAAAATTCATTGGAGGGATATATAATTAAGGACCCACCCATAATATTCATTTTAAATACATTCATATTTTTTCCATATAAGTAAATACATCAGAAGGAAAAAGAAAAAAGAATTACCCATAGAAAAAGAATGGGTTACATAATCTTAGACCATGCCACAATCGATGACATTTTAATAATAAAGTAATTTGAGAAATCTGAATAAGGAATAAACTACCACATAAAAGAAAGGTATATTGAGGTATTTATATATGTAAGATACATAAATATGTATTTTAAAATAATACAATAAAAAAATTACTATTATTGATGAATAAAAATACTTCTAGAAAGACAAAACAGTATTCTTAAAGATAATAATCTTTCCCAATTAATTTTTTTTAATATCGACAAAAAAATTTGAAATATTTTCACTGAAAATATCCTTATAAAAATATTTACTATTATTCAAATATAATTACGAATACTAATTTTTTAATTATAAATAAGTTAAAATGCATTTCACTCAATTTTCTTATTCAAATTGACAAAGTTCTTCATTTGAAAAACAACACGAATATTTTTTTAAATATTTTTAAGTTATCAAATTCCCTAAAATTTTATTATTAAATCATTCGATAAAATTAAAAATATTCTGTAATTAATTTATATAAAACATAGATTTGTATGGATAAATATTTTTGAATGAAACATAAAATAAAGTTATCTTTTATTAAATAAAAAAAGTCAATATTTTGATGCAACTAATGGAAGAAAATGGTACAGTTAAAAAATTTGACAATTACTTATAAGATAATATAAATTATTGATTTTATTAGGGAATTTTTAGACAAATTATTTTAATATCAATTTAGGAATAAGTAATACTGATTAAAATATGATTGAAGATAAACCCTATGTGCTTTGGTAACTATTGAATCATAACCCTAGTGAATAATGTATGTGAATAGAAACATAAATTACATTGAATTCTGATCCATTAATGATATAATATGTAAAGGGGTATAATATAGACTCTATTAAATAAATTTGTTGTTTAAGAGAACATGTGTCTCAATGAAGGAGGTTTTCAGAAAGAACCCATAAACTTGAGTCCAGGCTTGTCATGTTTGTATTTTTCCACATATATAATATATTTATCAATTATTTTTTCATAAGAATGTTTTTGAATGTTAATACCTTTTAGATATACAAGATTGTTGATGTATTTATTTATTAATTTGTTATCTCTACATAAGGTGTTTTAATAACGCTCAGTTCATTATTTCAAAATGAAATTAGGGTATTAACCATGGTCAGAGAGGTCATTATTAATTCATATAAATAGTAATAATAATTATATAAGTATAATTTTTATTCCTAAATTTTTTATTTACACAAAACCATGAATTATTATTATTAAAAATGAGGTACTTTTACAATCATGTAGATGGTAGGCCATATGTACACATATGAAAAATTTCCGTCTTCAATGATCATGAAGGATTGAAGGGAAATTATATATTTTCTTTCACGAAATATCATAATTTCAAAAATATAATTTTTTTTATTTACATACACTTCCATATACCATATATGTGATGTATTAATAAGAAAATGAATCAAATTGCTTCTTGAGGTTGTAGTTTGCTGTGAACATAAATGATGTCATCAATTTTTTGTAAATTATATGTTATGGAATTGTATGATATATTACTTTTGAATAAATATTGATAAATTGTTAATATATTATAATAACATTATGTGCATCATTACCATCATGCATGTGTGGTGATGATGGAAAATCAATTACACCATTTTTTGAGGTGGTAGTGCACCATACACCATTACAATGGTTCAATTTACCATTTAATGGAAAAAGTGATGAAATAATCACAAAAAATAAATAGAATAAAATATCATTATATTCAGGATTATGGTGTAATTATATAATTATAAAAATTAATTGAATGTGTAAAATTAAAAATAAGAATATAAGGATCTCGGTGATGTCTATTTTCACTTTTTCAGACCTCCTCTTTAGGATTGTACCTAAAGGCTTCCTATACTGTATTGTTTCCCAACTAATTCATCTATGATTATGGAATGGAAGTAATAATGTTATTTATTGGGTGTTATACGATCCAGTGGTGTTTTTATATTTTCAAATTAGAGGATAGGAGGATCCCTTTTATAAGGGAGAAGTAACATTCTTATAAATACACAAAACTATCCAATAATGGGAATCCCATATTAAGAAAAGTGCCCAAAAATTGGAAAACTAAATGAGTATAGAAGACCTAATATTTTACACACCTATATCATTCACATTAAATGTGTTTTAGAGATTTTATCTTCATTACCACTATTATAACTCAATTTACCATTTTTATTTTACTTCCATAGTAACCATTTATCTTATTTTACTAATAATTGTGAAAAAATATATTGTTTTATTAATTATAAAAAATTAATAATACTTATTCAAAACATTTAGTCCATTTTTTCAAATTCATTCACATAACTAATATAATTTAATTTTGAATTATTTCCACATACATGTTGAATAAAATATTTTTCAAGAAATGCATTCTTCATGTATAATATGATATTATAATAACTCTAAGACAAGTAATTATAATTAAATATATGTAAATTAATATTAATTGAAATATAATATATATTTCATTTCAATCATCCATTATTATTAGTTATTTTAAATATTAAATGTGGAGAAATATTCTGGATTTGGAAATATATTTAAGACCAAAATTTGTCAAATGACTAAAAATATACCTATATTAATATATAATATAATGATTATTTCAATGTAATTAATTAGATTAAATATAACTAAATAATAATTATGTTAATTTCAATTAATATTAAATAATAATAATACATTTTAATTACATATTTTATTAATAATAAATGATGGTTTTATTGAAAATTTAGTATTTTTCACTATTCATTGAAAAGTCAATATTTTGGGAAAAAAAACCAAAGTTAATATCGATATTTTATTTTCAAAATTAATTTCCTTTTTATAAAATAATGTTTTTAAATTTTTTTAAAAAATTATAATATTTTCCCATTAAATAAATAAAAAACATTTTTTAAATAAACATATATATATTTAAAACAAAATATCATTCTAAATGTTATGTTTTTATTTTTTATGATTTGGTAAAAAAATTAGATATATTATGACCTATAAAAACATATTTCACAAATTAGTAAATAATATTCATACATTTTAATTTAATTTATATGTTATATCTTTCATGGGTAAATAAAAATATTTTAATATTATAGCATGGTTCGTTTATTATCAATGTTTTGTGTAACACAAGATATCATAGAAATACAATTTATTTAAAGAAAAAATATATTAAATTATCTGTTCGTTTTATTACATGTCCTTAAATATATCTCATCTGAAAAATTTTAACTTTGCCACTATAATCAAGGTATAGAAATTTGAAAATCCCCTTAGGGGAAACCCACTTTGTAAATTTTGTTAATAAAAAAACCTCTTAAGAAAGAGGGGAAAGTAAATATGAATTTCATCCCATAATTATGAATCCACATAAAATACCATTTTTTGGAGGTAAAAATATGTACATGGTAGAAAAGAGTAAATTATTATGGGTAGTGATAGAGATCATTGATCCAAAGAAAGTGAGTGACAAAATAAATGATAATAACAAAAAAACCATAAGTATATGAAAAATTAAAGAAAATAGATTCATTTGATTTTATATTAATAAGGCATAATTGTTGCTTCAAGAAACATTTTATATAGTTGATGGGTTTTTCTCAAATTAAGATATAAAGAACAAGAAAATATACTTAAAGGATATCTTTTTATTTCATAAATAAAATTTCAAATTTTTATTATGCCTTGACTGATATTCAAACATCCTCTTACAAAATGTAATTAATATTCATAATGAATTATTTTATTCATGAAACACTAAAATTAAATTTTATCATTTCATAAGACTCATAAAAATGTAACAAGATATTCAACCAACATTTATTAAAACCAAAATTGTTATCATTAAGAAATATAATACCCATATTGAATAACATTATTTTAATCTCTAAAATTAAACAATAAATCCAACATTTTAACATAGATCATTCCATAAATAAGTAACCATATATCCCAAATAACTTCAATAAACTCAATATAATATTTTATTTTAACCTTAATGTTTATCTCAAACCATTAAGGTTAAATCAAAAAAAAATTGAATATTATAATTAAAAAATAATACATTACATTAAATCTATATGTTATATATATCACAATCCAATAAATAATTTCCCAAAATTAGTAATAAGCTCAAAATCAGCAAAATTTATAATTATTTAATCCTTTAATATGAATACCAAAATCAATTTAATATTAATAAAGCAATCATTTATTCAAAAAAAACTCCATACTACCCATAATATCGTGTTTGAAAGTTGTAGGATCTCCTCCATTATATCCCATAGTTGTGGGTTAAAAACCCTTGACCTTTCCAAATATAATGGGTTGTCACTCTGTTAATGGGTTGTTCTTTTTATAAAACTATGTTAAAATTTATGTGGCAATAATATTAATAATTCACCTTGATCCTATAACGTCCTAAAGAATATGATTATTATCCTTCAAAAATAACATTAGTTATCAAATAATTATTTTAAAAACTCTAAATTTTTTATCCCACTAATTATTTTAAACAAACTAAACTAATTTCAATTGACTATAATTACCTCAAAATCATGCACTAATCTAATATTCTCTTTTCCTCAATAATTTGTTTTCTATAGAACACAAACTTACCATTAAATCAAATTTATATGTCATTAGTACCATTCTATTTATTATTGAAAACAAATAAAAAAAATCATTGCAGAATAATCCTAATATGTTTCATGATTATTATAACTAGAATACCATTGACAATAATTGTTTAATAACATTACTCTAGTGTTACAACTGCTAAAAACATCAATCATTATAGTTAAATTATTTTCCAAACATATCACCTAATGGATTGATTTTTAGATTCAATAATTGACCTAGATAATGAAAAAGTTCCCAAAATTAATGTTTTTAAACTGTTAGTGGTGACATAGGGTGACCTTAAATTTGGTACATCTTGAAAAATAGACTCTTTATTTTTTCATCTTGATTTCTTGCATTTCTCCTTCCTTTTACACAAATAAAAAATAATCCAATTACTCTACTACATTTTCTTTAGTGCCTCTTCCCATATTTTTGATATGTTGGAAATTGAATCTTCTATTCTTTTTTATATTTAGTACATGATATTCTATGATACATCATCCTATTATTCATCGGAATGTTAATAAATTCAACTATGTTTCATTTTTCACACAAGAATAAATAATGATCATTTGGAATGTTCACATGATGTTTAAATTTCATTCCCCTAGGTTTAGAGTATTTTTAAGGAAATCATTGAATTTCCCATCGCATTAGTTGATACAAAAATTATCATATTTTCAACCATAAACTAAATTAAATAAATAAAACCTGATGTGAATAAATTTATGTAGGAAAAAAAATTTCCTTACCTCATAGTGAGGTGGGGGCTCTCTTTTATAGAATGAAAAAAAGGAATACATAAAGAGGTAGATATGGGAAACGGAAAATAACCAGAAGAATAAAAAAATTAACACTCCCCCTCAATCTGGACGTGCCCATCTTTGTACAAGAGTCCCACAAAAGAAAGGTAACATTAAGGAAAGACTAGACACACTCCCCCTCAAGCTGGGTCGCAGATGCTGTGGATGCCAAGCTTGGAACTAAGCAAGGCGAGGCGAGCTCCTGGGAGGAATTTGGTGAAGATGTCACCAAGCTGGTCTGTCCTCAGGATGTGGCTAAGGCAGACAAGATCATGCTCCTGGGGGTGTCCTAGAATTTGGTAGTCCACCTCAATATGCTTTCTGCATTCATGGAAAATGGGATTCGAATTAATCTTGGTGGATTCCTAATTGTCACATCAGATGTGATCAGATGTCTGTGGAGGACAGCCACGCTCATGGAGGAGATGTCGATGCTAAATGATCTATGTAGTGATAGTGGCCATGGATCGGTACTCGGACACCGCACTAGTGCGGGAGACGACTTTCTATTTCTTGTTTCTCCAAGAGATGAGGTTTCCTGCCTAGAATACGGAAAAACCAGAAGTTGATTTTCGAGTAGAAAGGAAACTAGCACTATCTGCCTCAGAAAAGGCCTCAATATTAAGATGAGAACGATTAGAGTAGCGTAGACAACATGAAGGATATAGATTTATGTATTTGGTGATGCAGAGTACAGCGTTCCAATGAAAGGTTATAAGATGCTCCATAAATTGGCTCACTTTTCTGACAGCATAGGAAATTTCAGGACGATTCAATGTATGATAATTGCGTTTTCCCACTAGTCCAAGGTATTTCTCAGGGTGTGAATATGGTTCATAAGATTCATAAAGAGACCATTCCCCAGGATCCAGAGGAGTGTCGACAGTAGTCACCTATGTCAGACCAATGTCCTGTAGAATATCCAATGCATATTTCCATTGGTATAGGGAAATGTTGTCAGAAGAATACGATACGTCGATACCTAGGATTTATGTGAGAGGATCGAGTTATTTTGTGTGGAAGTGCTGGTGAAGATAGCCCTTGATTTGGGTGATGCTGTCACTGTCACTACCAGTGATGATGATATTATCCACCTAAATGACTAACAAGATGCAGCCAACGGATTCCATCCTGTAGAACACATTGTGGTCTTTCATGCTACGATAGATCCCAAAGTCGATGATGATAGTGATGAGGCAGCCAAACCATGCACGAGGAGACTTCTTAAGGCCGTATAGAGAGCGGAGGAGTCGGCAGACATGAGACTCAGCGTCGGAGGCAAAAAATTTGAGGGGTTAAGACAGATAAACATCTTCCTAAATAAATCCATAGAGGAATGCATTTTTGACATCTAGATGATGAAGAGTCCAGCAATGATGATCTTATAAAGAGATGAATAAAGGGACAGAAGCTATCTTGGCCACTGGAGAGAAGGTATCAAAATATTCAATACCATAAGTCTGGGAAAAGCCCTTGGCCACCAGGAGGGCTTTGAGTCAATGGAGAGTGTCATTGACATTATACCTGACTTTGTAAATCCATTTGTAGCCAATAGCCTATTTGCCTGCTGAAAGGGGGACAAGATCCCAAGTATAGTTTTCTTCCGATTCCTGCTACTCATCCCGCATTACGGTTTGACATTCCAAGTGATATTTTGCTTCAACCACAGTTCGAGGAATAGAAACTCTCTTCTGAGCAGACAGACCCCTGTAGAAAGATAAAATAGAGGAGTATATTGGAAAGAGTGAGTACCTTTATGAAGCGCAATGGGCCAGTCCTCTAGTGTCGGGGCAGGAGCATCCGAAGAAGCGGGAATGATGGTGTCATTATCTGGGATGTTGGATACTGGTGATGGACGACAAGAGTATACAGTACCAAAATGGTTTTCACCAGTAAGGTGAGACATTGGAGGATGGTGGATGAGGATAAGAAGACAATCATCGTTGGTTGAGTTGGGATAAGGAGAGAGGAGGGAGAATGGATAGTTCTCAACAAATGAGATGTCAGCAGAGATGACATACCTATGGAGGTCTGGTGAGTAGTTGAAATATCCACACTGAGTGCGGTAATATCCATGGAAGATGCACCAGAGCGATTTGGGAGGGAATTTAGAGAGTCTAGGATGTGTTTTTCGAACATAACATAGGCATCCAAACACTCGAAGATGAAGAGAGGGAGGAGGGAGAGAAGAGAACAGAGCCCAAAATGGAGTCTCCCCTGAATAATAGAAGAAGGAAGGTAGTAGTGAGTATCGCATCTCCCCAAAAATTCAGAGGCACCTGTCAGTGGAAAAAGAGGGCACGAGTAGCCTCCAATATATGGCGGTGTTTTCGATCGACCACTCCATTCTGTTGGGGTGTATCCGGATATGAGGTTTGATGAACGATGCCTTTCTCCTGGAGAACGTGCTGAAAAGTGGTGGAGAGGTTCTCAAGCCCATTGTCTGAGCGGTTAAATATAACAGAAGTGGAAAATTGGTTATGAATTTTATTGTAAAATGTCTAAAATGTAGAATACACTTCGGAGTGTTCTCGTATGAGGTATATCCAAGTCATTCGTAAAAAATTATCAATGAAGGGTATATAGTATTTATACCCCAAATGACTTGAGATGGTAAATGGACCCTAAATGTCTGAATGAACTAGATCATAAGGTTTGGAATCCCTATTATCCACCCGAGGATTGTTGGAAGTGCGATGATGTTTCGCAAAAGTACAAGACTCACAATGAAAAGAAGTATGTGGTCCGAAATCTAGATAAAGTTGATGAATGGTTGAGGCGGGGGGTGTCCCAACCTAGAATGAAGATCCAATTCACGATCAGAGATAGATCTGTAGGAAATGGGTGCCAGTCTATCAAACATATAGACCCTGTCCCTAAGCATCCCTCTACCAAGATCCTGATTCGTATTCAGCTCCTAAAAGACCACAGTAGAGGAGATAAATATGGAAACATAGTTAAAATCATTTCCGAGCTTACTGATTGAAAGAATATTAAATGGAATATGGGGAACATGTGCCATAGAGCTTAAGTGATATGATGACATCAGAGAGCATGCATAGAAACCCGCAATGGGGATAGTAGAGCCGTTGGAGACAGTGATGGCTGATAGACCATTATAAAGACAGTAGTAGGTCAACATACCAACATCACCGGTGAGGAGATCAAAGGAACCTGAGTTGAGTATCTAGAAATGGGATCGATGACTAACAAAGGTGGAAAAAGTAGCAGAATGGGATAGAGAAGTCAAAGATGGACAAGGTTTGGCAGGGCTCTGAGGATCATGACTCAGCCGGATGTCATCCATAGACAGGGCCAGAGATTTTGGGAGAGTGGCGACTAAGGAGGGAGCTTCCTGGATTGATGTCTGACCCCGCTATAGGTACTGAGATTGGTGCCCATGAAGTATCCAACATCGATCGATTAGGTGGTCTAGCTTGCCATAGTGTTGACTGAGGGGGCGTGGACGACTTCTCATATGACCACGACCAAAGGGCCAGAGTGGCCACTATCACGGCCGACAAGGCATGTGGAGGCATGGATCATCTAGGGAAGAGCTGAAGAGGCTACCATGGAGGCATGTGACAACCACCAAAGAGGTCAGACGTAGCAGGATGCAACAAGGAACGACCGGTAGAAGGTGGGGCGAGTGGAAGCTGGGATGCGAAATTTTGGTCAGTGTGTGGAGTTGTGAGATGTAGCGGAGAGCTGGAGGGGCACTGAAAGTCGGTGCAAGCTAGGCGCATGGAGCGATTCACCTGGACTGGACCGCCTGGACCGGTTTTCCTTGACCGGTTCTCCTGGAGTGAGCCTGTTTGACAGGAACGGTTCTCCTGGAAGAGCCGCGAATCGTAGTGGATGAGGGCACCAGGAACGTGCACTGGATTGTGAGTGGAAGACACAGAGACTGCCGATGGGAAGAGAAGTCAGGAGTCGTTGCTGGGAAGGGCACCGAGGTGGATGTCAGGGCCTATATTCATAACGGGAAGCCCAAGCAGGGAGCGTCATCGGGACCTGCGTCGATGCGGAGTGAAACCATAGGTATGGAGTGCCTAATCGCACTGGGAAGGGTGGGAGTCGGGAGACTGTGATGGGAGGAGGAGGATGCAGATCTGTGGTTGGCCGTTGGGAGGAAAGTTTGCGTCAGGGTAGAGAGAATCTATTAAGAAGGGCGGAATAACTGGGAGTAGCCAGTTCGCTATGAGGATTCCAGGTTTCCTGGAGGGAGCCGCCTGACCGTGGAAAGAAAAAAAATTGCAACTGGGATACACACGCCGGTGTGGAAGAGAGTCGGCAGGAAGGGAGATTCCATGAAGGGATTTAGTGTGGAGGGCCTTAGGCAAGGTCACCAGGAAGCAAGGGGATGATGTCGGGCCGCAGGAGGTGATTCATGTAGAGGATAGAGCCACTAGGGTTTGGGGTCGTGGGTGGCGCTACACGTAGAGTATGGCCTTTAAGGATCAGGGTGCCGCAAGAGGCAGACCAATGAGAGAGTGTTGTAGGCTTGAGGTAAGGATGTCGTGGGATCGGTGGGAGGTGTTTTGCGCACAAGAGGACCGCTGGGGGAGGGCCACGGGAGGCGCTATGTCGGACTGCGCCGGGAGGCACAGGGGCTATGTAAGGGAGCCCCTGGTGGGAGGGAGGGTCGTAGGGAATGGAGCCGCGTGCATAGGAGGGAGGGCCGATGGGAAAGGCAGAGTCGGAGGGGAGGGGGTGGCCAGAGATGGCAGAACCGAAGGGGTGATCACACCGGATAGAACCGAGAAGCCACAGGGGAGGGTGGTTTCGAGATTAATTTTCCTTTGAGACCATGTAGGTGGAAATATCCTTAACTCAAGGTGAGGTAGAGGTTCACTTTTAAAGAATGAGAAAAAGGAATACATAAAGAGGTATTCCGATGTGGGACTTGGAAAATACCCATAAGATTTAAAATCATTTTAAATAATCATAAATAAAAGAAAAAAATTATAATCATAGAATCAATAACTTATATATGATAAGTATATCCAAATATATGTTTTCTCTATTACGTAATCCAGGATTTCCATGATAATTATTCCTACAAGGTTCCATATCAGAATTTTTTTGATGTAGTTCAGAATTAATTTTATAGAGTTTGTGTATATCCAAAACATATCCCTTAAGAGTGTCAATCTAGGTTCACAGTTTTCCCCATTATCCTATACTACTTAATTCTTATGTCAATTATAAAATTCCATTTTTTAGATTAATTACCCCAAGCCACACAAGTGATTGAACAACATTGACATGTATTATCTTGAAAATAATGAAATATGTCTAAAACTTCGTTCTCTATACTTGTATAAGATTCCATATAATCATTATATAAATGAACATATCTATAGAATTATTCCATGTGTTCTTACTTATTTTTTCTCACAATATTTTACAATGGTTAATTAAACCTTTCCTATGATACCAACTATATAAATCTATTAGTTTTATACATATTATATGATTTTCAATGTAAATATATATTAATTACAATTCAATGATAATGAGGCCTAGTGTATTTGGAATAATATGTTTATAAAATAGCATAGTGAGGATACAATAGACATATTTATTTTTTTCTCCATTATTGGATAGTAAATCTTTTCTCAATCAAAAGATCACATTTTATATCTTTCTGAATAACTAGAAAGAATTAGTGATCTAAAAAATATAGTATATAAATAATCATGATAAAGAAGCATAACATGTGAGACAAAGGTATAACGTGGTATCACTAAATAGATACCTGTTATTAATATCAAATATTCTTAATTTCATGAATATTTTATCATAATATTATGGAATCATAGTATATGTGGTAGAAATATAATTCATGAAAAAAAAATTCGATGAAAATTCTAGAGACAATATCACATGGTGTACAAAGTCACATAGTGGATTATGTTAACTCTCAAATCCCATACATGGATGTCACATTATACCAAAACATTAATAATTTCACTATAGGGATATATAATTCTATTCCTTCCCATCACAACTATTCTATATAAATTGATATTTATTCCATAAAAGTAAATCAGTCATAAGGCATAAACATAAAAATTTCCCATGGAATGAAAATGGGTTATATAATATTTTCTCTTGTCATAACCATTTTACATTTCATAATGAATGAATTTGATAAATTATTTTATGTCATATATTATCCCATAAATAGATCATATTGGGAGAAAGGTATATATGTAATATAAATTATTTCATATTTTATTTTCATTCCATTACATTAATGGTTTTTATAGTTTATCAATAGTTATAATTTTAAAAAGAAAAAAAATTGAGGAAAATTACCTTACCACATTGAAAATCACTAATGATAAAATATAATTTCTATTTTATTTCGAATCCATTTATTTGGAAATATCTTTATATGGTGATAAAATAATATAAAAAGTAAATTATGTCAGTTAATTCCGTACAATCCATATAAGTAACAAGAACATTCCTTTCCAATTTTGTATGAAAATTTAAAATGTACCAAATTGTAATAAACTTCTTGATATAATTTTTTTTTATATTTATGTTATAATTTTAAAAATAACTATGAATTATGGTTATGAATAATAAACTATGTAACAATCATAGAGAGGTTACGTCATTCATACGCCAGGGTAATGTTTCCATTTTCAACGATCGTGGTGGAAAGAAGGTATGTGTTATTTTACCCTTAAAAATTTATCATAATATAATAAATATAATATTAATTTATTAAATACACTCACATATACAATCTTTGGGATGTGGTAAAAAATGAATCACATATCTTTAATGAAGAAGTTGTTTGATGTACATCTGAACAATGTTATTGTTCATCACTGGATGGTATGGTAGGAATTTATATGATATTATAATTTTCAATAATAATTTATACATCTTGAATATCATATATATATACATTAATTATATAATTATGAATATCTATGAAGATAGATGATGGAAAATGAATAACATCAGTTCATGGGGTGGTAGTCTACCACACACACGAACAATAGATTGATATCACATTTGATGGAAGAGGAGATGTGTAAATAATAATACATAAAATCAATAAAAAATAATTATGTTTGTGATACTGGTGTTAGTATATTATAATTTGTAGTACATAAATTATGGTGGAAAATAATAATTAAAAAAAGGATTTCGGTGAAGACTATAAACACTTTGTAAGACCGCATATTTGATATTATTTCTAATTTCTTCTTACACTCAGTTTCTGAGAAAAAATTACTTTATAATGAACAGAGATATTTAAGGAAGTTATTTTGGAAGTTTATTTAAAAATTAATTGGTTTTTAATGCATGTAAATAGAGGATAGTATGTGACCTTTTATAAGGGATGAAGAGTGGCATTTAAGTAAATACCTAGATACAATTCTATAATGTGGAGTAACTCTATATCAAAGTGAAACAAAAATATGAAATAATAGGATTTTAAAATATATAGGGCCTATAAATACCTCTAAGATTCAAAATAAAAA
The DNA here is from genome assembly GCA_963277665.1 of Viscum album. Lineage (NCBI taxonomy): Eukaryota > Viridiplantae > Streptophyta > Magnoliopsida > Santalales > Viscaceae > Viscum > Viscum album. Next base: position 1,075,086,179 of record OY728164.1, read on the forward strand.
AATTTAAACATGTTATTTTCTAATCTTCTAAGGGTACTAATGTTTAGACTTTTAATATTTTTCCATTATAACTATATTTTTGTTACGATTTTAACTATTCATTATGACGAAATATTATTTTAGACTAATTATATAAAATTAATTATTTAGTATAAAAATATGTAATCAATATTATCGAATTATATTAATTTAGGTTTTTTAATTTAATTTAAAAATAGACTTTGTGTTGTGTTGAAAAAATAAGTTTTCATGAAATGAATTTATCAAGAATAATATTATTTTATAATAACTATATGAAATTTAATAATAATAAAATAAATTAATATAAATATTCATAGATATATTATCTATAATTTTTTGGAAATAATTTATTTTTTATATTATTTTTAATAGTTAAAATAGGGAAACATTAACCACATTATATCAATTTTCTGAAAATATTGATTTAAAGGAAAAAAATAAACCTCTGTTAAAGTAAAATATAAAAATTATTTAAAAAATGTTAATAAGAATAAATATTAAAAATAAATTAATATTCAAATAAATTAATAATTATCATTTTAAATTTCATAATTTATTAAAGATAAGTGATAGTTTGACAAAAAATTGTCTATATTTTCACTATTCACTAGATAATGAATATTTTCAAAAAAAACCCAAAATTTAATATTATGTTAATATAGATATTATGATTTTTAAATTGTATATATTTTTATAAAATAAATTTCATAATGTTACAATAATTAATTATAATATTTCACAAATAATAAATAACATTTTTTAAGGAACTGTATTTTTTGTTAAATAAAATATCTTAATTAAGGTTGAGTGAATATTCATTAGTAATTTATAAATAAATTTATATTGGGAATGAAAATTAAACATATTTCCTAAATATATTAATGTCACTCCTACACTAAAATTTAATATATATATTATATCGGTCACATATAAATAATAATATTTTTATATTATGTCGACGTTGGTGTAAACTAAATCTTTCATAAAATGATAGGTATCAATAAAACCCAATTTAATTTAATATAAACATATTATAATTTATTAGTATGTTATAGTGAATTTTTAGTAATTTGATTTACTATATAAAATTAATAATTCCTTTTTATCAATGCTATTTTGATAATAATTTTGTTCTTGAAAAATGGATTGTGAGTGTTTTATAATAGGGTTTGGTTAACTAGTAGTTTTAAATAATTATTTTATGTTTTTTATATTCTGTTTTTTGAATAAATATATATTGGGGGAATTTATTCAGTCATATTAAAGTTTTTATGTGTCTCGATTTCAGGGAAAAAAATTGAGGTTATAAATGAATGTTTTCTTTTATGATCGTTTTGAACATGATTTATGTGATTCAATTTTAAAAAATATATTTTGTTTCCTTGGTAGCTATTATTGAGATTGTTCCTTAGATTAGGAATTTTTATCATTTTTTGGTGGATATGATTTTTTTGGCTCAAGAAGGGGGTTATGATATTATTCAGTAGTTGGATATACAATGGCATGGGAGGGATATTATTTTTCCTGGGTAAGATGGATAAAGTAGTGGAAGTGATGAATGGGTGTGTTATTGGGGGATGAAATTGTTTGTTTAAATATAATTATACATTTCTACTAAGGATATTTTTTTTAATGATTATGGGGGTTAGAGTATATATAATTCATGTGAGCGGTAAATGTTTTCTATAATATTGGTATGTGATTTCCTTATAATATTTGTATTTATTTGATGTTTTTTATAATGTCTATAAGTTTTTGTATATAATTTTTAAATGATATATGGATTACTTTCGAGACATGGTGCTAGATGACGTGTGATTTCGATGCCTGATGTTCCAAAAATGAATGTTTGAAAAGTATTATTTATATTAAATAACATGAGAAAACTATTTGAATGAAAAATTATAATAACTTCATAATATATTCTCAGTTAAAAAATTCAAGGCAACCATTGAGTTTAGAATGATGGTTTTACCCTAGCCGAGACTCAACATTAGTCACTATGAGGTGTTTGTGAAAAAGTTTTTCTATTAGTTAAAATTAATAAAGTTATTTAATAAAATTAATCTTATAGATTTCAGAAATGAAATGATTATTGGATGTTTAAATATATTCTTATGTTATAATTCTAGGTTCAGTCTCATAACAATGGAACCTCTAAGGGATCATAGGAGAGGGCGCTAGAAAATTATCTGAGGTGAACAACTACATATCAATATCAGATCATAGATCCATGCCAAAAAAGGATATGTTGACCACTTTAAATATTGAAACATAATTTTTATTCATTGATCATTGATTTATAATGTGAAAGGATGTTTTTTTAAAATTGATTCTTCCTTATTCTTAAATTTTTCAATTAACATAAATCAATCGGCGAACATACCGATTTCCAAATCGATAACCTTATGAGATGGTTTTTTTTTTTATTTAATGAGAGATATTCATTGATTTAATTGTTGATAGATTATATTTTGGTTATAATAAAAATTATCCATGATAGAGATGAATATCAATCAAGGTTAGTTCTTCGAGATGGATTGTTCTGTTCTCTGTCAATTCCTTGTATCACCATGCGTGTTATTCATTTTTTATGTGGTTCTAATATTCCTGATCAATTGATTATTGCACACTTGTTTCAGGGTGTAATGACCTGATATCACAAATTGGGAATTAGAATGATGCGAAGGAAGTATAATGATGGCTGCATAAGTGAATTGGATGATGGATGATCATCGATTTCATTTTTTTCTACATTCATCAGCATTGAATAAGGAACATTGATTTCAATCCATTTTGAGAGTCGATCTGATGTTGGGATAAATTGTTCAAATATTACGAGGCTTATAAGAACATGAATCTTTGTTTTCATGGAGAATTGATCATCAGATCAATTTCTAGAGTCACCATATCGAACATAGAGAAAGAATATAGGATTTTAGAAAATTCGGAAGAACACAGTGTGTAATCTAGGATGACACGACATGCGGGTCCCCCTTGATATAGTGATATGTTTTTTCCTATGTTAAGGATCACAAATCATGATACCCAAAAATGTTGACTCAACATGTACATCAGATGTAAATGGACATGGGATGGAGTATATGGGAACAAACACATCATGTACTCTCACACAGACAATACGTAGAATACAAAGACCCATACACAAAAATGGCTGTGGTAGATGAACATGATAAGATGGAACGATCTGGATAGCATGTGTCCCTACACTATGTGTACTAATTCTACAGGCTGTGTATATGGAGACTACATTTTTTTATGAGGATCATCCACCAGAGTAAGACATGGGATAGATGGACACACTATGTTCCCCTTTAGACACTTAATTTAGTTCATTAAATAGTTGTTGAATCTTTGTATGTTGTTATATTGGACTAGTATTGGTTGAGTTCATTCCCACGGTCCTTTCCCTCAAGGTAATAGTGAATATTTCTAAGAACATCATTGGAATGTGATCCCCTCTTGAGGACAAGCCTCAGATAGAGTTGTGGTGTTACTCTGTGAGACTGGAGTGCGATCCTCTATCATCCCTATTTCGAGTTTATAGAATAAGAATGACCACTTGATTTGGGAATTTATCTTCAATCATGGAGGATGTATCATTAGGGATTATAAAATATTTGACATACAATCCCTTAAGTAGCGGGATCATCCAGATATAGTTTGTGGTGTCCACCAATGTTTCTAGAAATGACCCCCAATCTGTGTATCATGGTCCCCTTAGACTAGTGAGCTTCCTTGGGTGGGGCCCATGGTCTTATACCACTCCATAGAGTGTCTATGAGCGTATAATATCTTGTGGAGTGAGTTCTCCTAGAATGAGGGTTGATTTGAGTAGAATCCATTGGCTAATAGTTGGTTATGACTGCCTTATAGTGTGGTCTCTTTCCTGAGTGTATCTGAGTTTTCTTTTTTCATTATATCATAAATTAGTTTTTATATCATTTATTGATCTTACTATATTTGGTGAAAAATTATTAGTTTTTTCAGGGTGTCCTACTAAGTACTATTATACTCACCCCTTCATGAGATATTCATGCAGAAGTCATTTCTTGTGCAGACAAATTCCCCTTTTGACACTGTCCTCGGAGGACACTGAGTGGGTGAAGAATATCTAGAGTTTGAAAGAATAAGGTGTTTATCAGAAGAATAATTATGTCTTATTCCTCACCCAGGGAGAATGTATGAATCTTTACAGTTATTTGGATTTTTTTCCCCTTTTCTATTTTATGTACTTTATTATTATTAACTGTTGGGGGATCTTAAATGTATGCATTCATTATTTGAGTTGTTTTACATTTCATCATTGTGTGGATCTGGATATGTGTTCTTATGTCCAAGTAATTTATGATAATTCCTCCCATTTTTAGGATATTCCTACTCACCACTGTTCAGTTGCCCATATCATATTGGAGGTAGGCTTGGGGTAGTCGCAGAACAGGCCCCTCTGAGACGGTTCGGGATATAGGGTTATCATAGGGATGCATTACTTTACATTAGGACATGGGTCTGTTATATTTTTTTGTTGAAAAAATGATATGTGTTTTGTGTTCAGATTTCTGGATAGGGACCTAAGTGTTGGTGTGGTGGCTGATGTAACCATACACCAAAAATCTGATCACCACCTTCTCAACTTAGTACATTAGAACATTGGTTGCATGGGAAACACTGGTAAATGCATCATATAGGAACGGTATTGTTTTCCATGTTCATATTGAGTCATCTCCATAGGTATACTATTTTGACCGTGGTATACCTATTTTTATTTCAGGATGCCTCCACATTGACTTCTAGTTAGGAATCAATCAGACGATCATAAGAATGATCATCCTAGCGACGAGGGATCAGTACAGGGACTTGTACCAGAGATAGAACCTCCTATTAATTTACCAACTATAACACTACCCATGTAGATGCAGCTAACATGAGCACTATCAACAAAGAGTTCATGCGTGATGAGTGTGTTGCACATGTTTCAGAGCTAGAGTCCTCCTAGGTTTTAGTGTGATCTAGAAACCCATGTTGTTGAGGATTGGGTAGAGGAACTCACCAACATTGTTTCCCATGTGTGGAATCTTACAGACCATATGGAAGTCATTCTAAAAATTATTTGTTAGGGCTCTTCTAGAAGATAGTGGATCTTGGTGACTTATTCAAACTATGAGACATCTCTCTCCTAGACAGACTTCGAGCATCTCTTTAGAGAGGTGTTATATCCTACCACATTTTGATCGGTACGTGCACAAGAGATTATTCATCTGTTGTAGTGAAATATGACCATGTAAAGATATTGTATTAGGTTCAATGATCTCTATTTTTACTCCCTGGATATGTGACCAGAACAGTTCTTCAGGTCTTAGATATTTGAGCAAGGCTTGCACCAGGACATATGGGCAATAGTGGTATCTCTTAGCAGACCCACCTATTCTAGTGTGTTTGAGTGATCCTTGTTAGTGGATGTATTTCTGGTAGATAAGACTACAGTAGTGGGATCTAGTAGTGGGAGCCCAGTATATGAGACCACATAAGCAGGTAGCCGATGGAAGTCATAGGGTTCATGCGGGTTAAATGTTTCCATATGTGATCTCAGGACTCACAATTAGTGGTGAAGTACCCTAAGAGTGGCTTCAATCAGCCATGACCAAGGAAGGTTTTCTACTGTGATGGTTGGGGACATTTGAAAAGAGATTTCTAGACCATTTCTACAAATAATCAAGAGATGACAACAGGGCCGTCAAGACAGAGATAGAGGTAGGAGCAAAGTGGTCCTTATGGTGGTAGACATGGAAGAGGGGCTAGTAGGGCATCATGAGGTGGTTTTTTGTTTGAACTATTACCACCACCACCCCTAAGATGTCTATTCTAGTATTAAAGAGCTGGTGCCCAGGGATGTGGCTAGATATAGTCTATAGAGGGCGCTGACGTCGAGTCCCCAAGGATCTTTCGAGGTATGGTCTATTTATTTTCTATAGTACCTATATTAATGATAGACACAGATGTTAGTCATTCCATTATTTTCACTTATCTCGTTTGAGACTTAGATATTATAGTTAAATCTTTCAATCTACCCATATGATTAGATACCCATTATAGATATGGCTTAGAGGCCATGCACCTATTCCAACATTGAAACCTTACTCTTAGAGGTGAAGATCCGGTTGGAACCTCTTTGTAGCAGAGTCAAGGAAATATGATTTAATTTTTGGTATGGACTAGTTATCCATTGTTAATGCTCAGATTGACTATTTTCGGTAGAGTATGTGGTGTTTTAAAAATTATTATACCGGGTTTTTATTTTTTAGGAAAAATAAATCTCATTCAATGTAGGACAGAATCATTCATAGGGGGTTGAAACTGATTACTCATCACTTGGATAGGCTTTCCCTTGGTGGAGTGGATGTTGTGTGTTTCTATTTTCTAGTAGTGGGGATAGAGTATGAGGAAAACCTCTCTAAAGATATTCTAGGTTTACATCCCCACCTATAGGAATATTTCAATATTCACATGAATCCTGATATTGCACTGCTATCTTCATTAGTATACTGGATGTCTCTTGTAGAGATACACGTGAGGTGGATGCAGTTGGAGGACTTACAGGAGAAGGGATTTGTGTAACCCAATGTTTCCTAGTGGGAATCCACTATTTTGTTTTACAATATGGAAACAAAGATCATGAGGTTATGTCTATAATACATGTACATGAACTAGGTGAACATGAATAATAAGTATCCACTAGTAAGGATAGATGAACTATTTGATCAGTTGAAAGTGGTACGATGGATCTTGATGATTGACCTTAGAATAGGCTATAATCTGCTACAATTACGGGAAACAAATTTACCAAATATGGTCGTTATATTCTATTACAGTCACTATGAATACATTGTGATTTCATATTAACTGAAGAACATCCCATCAGTGTTCATGGGACACCTAAAATGGATATTTTAGACTATATTAGAAAGATTGTGGAATTATTCATCGATGAAATACTATTGTATTTTATTGCTCAATGATGAGAGTGTGAGACACATGAGGGTGGTCCTAGGAATAGTGTGAGAGAACTAACATTTCGAGATTTTCATGATGTTTCTATTTGGGATTTGAGTGGTTTATTTTCAAGGAAACATCATCATCGATGCTAGAGTTGCAATGGATCCTATGATGGTTGAAGGAGTTATTTCTTGGGAGCCACCCAAGAGTGTTACCAAGGTGAAGAGTTTCCTGGATTGTTAGGGTACGGTTATAGGTTTTTACCCAACTTATATAGAGTGGTATCAGCCTTCTATTACTTGAATATGAAAGGGAATCCTTTCATATGTATTGAAAAGTGAAAGATGTGATTTCAGGAGCTAAGCTAATGTTTGATGAGTGCTCCCATATTTAGCATTCCAAATGAAGGTTTTGTGTAATTAGTGTTCTATGATATATATAGGATCAGACTTGTTTGCATTCAAATTCATAGGAAAGTAGTTATTTTCTACAGTTCATGCGAGTTGTGACCACATTATCAGAAATATGAAGCCCATGACCTTGATTTAGTTGTTGTAGTTTTGGCATTAAAGTTGTGGTGACACTACTAGATGGGGGAGAGAATTATCATGTACTAGGACCACAATAGTCTAAGGTAGATATTTTGATATAGGGGTCATAAATTAAGAAAAAATAAAAGTATAGAGTTCCTCTATGACTATTACTTTTGAGATTGTCTATACTCCTAGGAAGGGGAACATGCTATGGGATTCTTCAAGCAGGAGAACTAGTTTGTAGTTTTTGAACATGGAATTAGAGTACTTTTCCTCATTGCAGTTACACATTGTGGATAGAGAACAACAAGCATACCTATATTAGACGGTTTTAATCCCTCCACACTAATAATGTGTCTTGGATGAATTGCATGGGGATACCCACTATGAGACCCTATGTGATCACATATCCGCAAGACATTATACTGATAGATTTTATAAAGGTGGGGATCAAATTATTTATTTAAGAAGACACGTAATGGTAAATGTGATGTGGAAGGAGGAGGTTATGGGGGTGTTTCATATACCTCCTTTGGGGTTATATCCAATTATTTAATGATGTACCATGACATTCGATGTCATCTTTAGTGGTCATGGATGAATGGATGATTTGTAGAGTTTTTCTCTTGATGCATTACTAGTTAACAAGTGATGTCTGAGAAACAAGTTCCAAATGTTTTTTATGAACCATTTAAGGTTCGAGAATGGAATTGGGACAAGATATCTATAGACGTCATGATGGTTTTACCGCATACATCCACGTGACATGATAAAATCAAAGTGATCATAGATCAAATCACCAAGTCGACCCATTTCATAGCTGTCCAAGAGAAGAGTTCAGTAGAGATTTTGGGATTCCTCTAGTTGTAGGAGATAGTTCAACCCCAATGAGTTTCATCGATGACCATCACTGATCATGATGATATCTTTACATCCCTATTTTAGAAGATATTGTAAGAGGTTTTTGGGACCCAATTACCCTTGAGCCCAATGTTCAGCCCCCAAACTGATGACTAGGTGGAGTGGACGATACAAGTCTTGGAGGAGAAGTTGTGCTATTGTGTGTTGGATTTTGGTAGTTGTTGGGAGGATCACCTAATCATGGTGGAGTTTTCCTATAACAAAAAATATCGTTCTACCATTGGTATAACACCGTTTGAGAATTTGAATGGGAAAAATGTAGGTCATAAATATGTTGGACTGATCCAGATGAGTCAGAACTCATGTTCCTAGAGTTGGTTCAAGATATAGCATAGAAGGTGTCGATCATCTAGGAAGGGATGAAGAATGTACAAATCCATCATAATTCTTATGCAGACAGACGACAAAGTCCTCTAGAGTTCTATAAAGGGTGTCATTTATTCCTAAGGGTCCCACATCAATGTGAATTTAAGAGATTGGTCATGACAGAAAATTATATCTATGCATAATTTGTCCTTTTCATATACTACATTTAGTTTTCTAGGTGGAGTATCACTTATCCCTACAACTGTAGTTGGACCACAGACACGACATCTTCTACATGTCATAGTTAAGGAGGTACATATATAACCAATCACGTGTTATCAAATTGGGTGAGCTGGACAATGAGTATGGAGAAACATTTTCTGATTACCGAGTAGAAATCGAGGACCACAAGAATAGGATCCTGTGTGGGTAGTCAATTTCATTACTGCATGTTCGGTGTAACATATGTAACTACATGAGAGCATATGGGAGTGGGAGGATCGGATTCATGCTTATTACAAACATATATTTATGTAGCCTGTGTTTTGGGTTTTCAAGATGTAATTCCCTAAGGTGTGGATAATGATATGTATATGATTTTAATTGAATAATTTTTAAGTATTATATGGATCATTTTCATGTCTAGCATTGAGATGGAATATGATTCCAAGGGCCGATGTGACCAGAAGAAATGTTCAAAATATATTAAATATATTTAATAGAATGAGAACATAGTTTTCCTAAAATAGTGGAATAACATATAAATGGTTGATCAAATTTGAAAACAGAGGGAATCATTGATTTTATAATGACAGTTTTACCCATGGTGTGACTTAAAATTAGTTCACACATGCCTTTTTTGAAAATGTTGTCATGGGGGTTATAACAAATAAAATAATTTCATAAAATAAATTTTATAATTTTTTTGATGAATCAATTAGTGGATCTTTAAATAGAACCTTATTTTAATATTATAGGGTTATCCTCATAACCAGGGATCCTCTAGAGGATCGTTGGACTGAGCTAAGATGAATTATCTCAGGTGAATGATGACAGATCAAGCCCATAGCGCAGATCATTACGCAAATGGCATCTATAGACATCGCCAATAATGGAAACACAATCATCTGAAATGATCTATCCAACTTGAGTTAGGATTTATTTATTTGGATTCATCCCCATTCAAAAATTATATAACGAAATAAAATCAATCGATTATTGGATTTATTTTTGGATCGATCATAAAATGAGATGGGATTAATTTTTGAAAGGATTTGACAGGTGAAATTATTTGATTAAATTTTTGATGAATTCAATTGTTTTTATAATGAAAACAAACCAAGATTGAAAAAAATAGATCAAGGATAATTTATTTCAATTTATTATTATTTTCTCTCCCAATTCAACATGTCACCACGAGCTTTCTTTATTTGGCCTCGGGTATAATTATTCTTGATCAATCGATCGTTACACACCAGTTTCCTGTAAAACCGATCCAATATCACATATATTAATTCGACACGATGTGACGGAGGTGTGATGTTTGTTATGGTAGTGAATGATATGAAAATTGATCCTCAATTTTGTGTTCTTCGGAATTCCTCAGCACGTAACAAAGAATGTTGGTTTCAATTCATCTTAAGAGCATATTCAACAACGTGATCCATTGTTTGATGACATTGAGGCTAAAAAATCATGGATATTTCATTTCATGGAATATAGATCACTGGATTGATGTTTTCAGGTACCATATTGATGGTGGAAGAAGAACCTTTGATTCTATAAAATCATGCAAAACACTGCATGTAATCTGGGATTGCACTAGATTCAGGGCCTCATGGATGCAGTTCTAGGGTTTGGGTGATGTGAAGGATCAGAAAAATTGTTACACCAATCACATGGCATGTGACAATCCATAGTTAAATCAACATGTACATCATAGGTACACATACACAGGTTGGAGTTCATGGGAACATACATGTCGTGTACTCCCACATGGAAATGTCTTGGCATACATGGACTAGTACATGGACACGACTTTGGTACACAAACATAACTGAGTGAAACAGGTTGGATGCCATGTGTCCATATACTTCATGTAATACATCTAGATGTCTTGTATATGGAGACTAAAATACTTTTTAAGATCCCATATAAGGGGAAGGAATTGAGATAACTGGAGATGTTTTATTCCCATTGGGACATGATGGGTTTCCCTTCAATAGTGGTTGAGGAACTTTGTTTTCGTAGTTAGGTCCTATAGAGGTTTATTGATTTACCATGGTCAATTACCATGAGGGTAGAGTGTGAAACAATATCCAAATCATTTGATTTTCATTACCTCTAGAGGTTGAGTCTTAGATAGATTTGTGGTGTCCCTCTGTGAGACAGGAGTGCGATCCTCTATCATCCCATGTCATATATATTTGAAATCAGTACGACCTCCCTAATTATGGAATTGATCCTCCATCTACAAGGACATATCAGTAGGGTTTATGGAGTCATTTAAAAAGGATCCCCTACATAGAGGTTTGATCCAGACTGGGATTCTGGGGTCCCCTAGTGGTTCTGGGTGTGTCCCATTATATGTGAATCATCGTCCACCTATACTAGTGATCGTACATTACGGGGTCTAATAACCCATACCACTTTTTCAATTGTCTCGAATGGTATTGTGTTTTATGGAGTGAGTTCTCTGGGACAAATCCTTTACTTGAGAAAAATCAGGTTGATGACATTATGTTATGACCTTCCTACGACATGGTCTCTTTCCTCATTATATCTGGGTTTTCTTTTTTTCATTCTATCATACATTGATTGTTATATCTTGTATTGAGGTGACTTTACTTAGTGCCTCATGTTTAGTGATTTTTGGGTGTCATACTGAGTATTTTTTTTCTCAACCATGAATGACCTTTTCTCACACTTGTTGTGTCATGTATAAATGATGACACCTTTTGATGATTCCTTGAGAGGATAAGGAGTAGGTGGATCATTGCTAGAGTTTGACACACTGAGGTGTTTTCTTCAAGTTTACTATGGACTTAGTCATCTACATTAGAGCAGGATAGAAACATTACAGTTTTGATTGGTATTATTTTTATCCCCATTTTATTTTCTATACATTATTTTCCCTATCATAAAAGATGTATGCATGCATTATTTCAATTATATTAAATTATATAATTTTTTGGTCTTGGAGATGTCTGCATGTGTATAGATACTTTAATCGAACACATCACATTTTTGGGATATGCCTAATCAGTGCTCCAAACAAGCCCCTGGAATATTGGAGGTGATCGTGGGGTAGTCGTAGAAAGGCCCCCTCTTGTACAATTCATGATAGTGTTGGTTGAAGTAATTTTATATAATTATTTATTTTGGTGTTTCTATTTAGAATATGAAGGATATATTTGATAATGTACTATCCTTATTTCAATAATTTGGTGCTATAATCATCATTGGAGGAGTTTCAAGCCTTAATGTTGAGGAATGGATAGAAGTTTCTAAGGCTACATTCTAATTAAAAATGACACCATATCAATTATGAGAATCCTTAGTAGAGGTATTTCTTCAAGAGTTGGCTCGATAAAGGTAGAGAATAGATCATGATTAGTTAATAGAGTTTTCCAGGGAAGAATTTATTTTATTTGTTATGGATGTTTTCAAATACTTGGAATAGAGGGATGAGAATGTGAAGGATCTCCTGGAATTAATCTATTTTTAATCAAGTGAGTGTTATTTGGGGAATTTATTTTGCGCACTGACATCCCATTTTCCATAACCTTTTTCCAGTGGAGACATATTATTTCATAATTTTGAGTATGAACTGAGTCAAAATAGTCATTATATGGTCGAATTTGTTTTGATGATGTCATATATGGATGTGAGGAATCCTGTAATGGTTATTGATATGAGCTTTATGTAGTATCCATAGAAGTTGAAGATGACACCTCATACCACAATCCATATTTTTGTACACATTATTTCAAGATTTATTACGTAATTATTAACTTTATAAAAAAAACACAATGTTATAAGGCTATGTTACATTGCGTAATTAGGTATATAAATAAAAAACAAGGAATTAAATACAATTACATGAACATCAAATCCATAACAAGCCTTTTAATTCTTGAATTTTTTCAAAATTACACTAGATAACGTGGGGACGTATATAAGAAAAGGGTGAGCTATAAAACCATGTAAGGGAAAAAATCATAGTACAAGGTAAATTATTTCATGTGATCCAAGAGGAATATCAAAGGAATATAATATGGGTTATAATTGTAATCTTGAACAATGGGGAATGATATAAAATGATAACATAATAGAAACATGGTAATGTGGAAACAACATAAAAATATGATGTTATAAATAGAAAAAAATGATAGTTTATAAAAATATTAACATAGTGTTCTTAGGATAACCTCCCATTCCCTATATATAGAATATCATGAGATAAAAACATTTCCTAATGCATTTGAGTGATATATAATTGCAGGCCCACCCATCACTTTAATATCATGTATAAACATAAGTGTTTCACATAAATCATATAACATAGGAATGAATTTTATAACTATTAATTCCATGATTATCTAGTGTTATATAAATAAGTATATTTCCAAAAAAAATTAATTATATTTACATATAGGTGAATTCCTATAATTGAAAATGGTGATGGGTATTCATTACAGAAATGTTTTTCAATGAAAGTCTCATGATAATTTCTATAGCACAATGATGGTATATAAATATTAACAAGAGGGTTTAATTATTGTGAAGGGGATATATAATAACTCAAACATAGTAATGGAAGTATGAGATATGAGTAATAACATAACCCAAAAGTAAAAAATGTAAATTTTAAGGCATAATTTATAGAATGTTCAGGAATATAGAAAATAATGTGAGGATCCCTTACATAGAGTGGGTGCTTCAAAAATATTGAGAGGATATTTTTAGGAGTTTTTGGGAAACATTGGGATTGTTATAAATAGGTAAATTCTGAGTAAATTCGAGATTAAAAAACTTTTAGTGAAGTTTAATTGGAGGTTGGGGGGGAGGGGTTATAGAGAAAATGAGGGGAGAATTATTTATAAATTTCAAAACATAGGTTTTGGAATCTATAGGATAATGAAATAAAACCCACAAAACATCCAAAAAATTTCCCATGGATTCATCCCAAGGGTAGTGTTTTTTATTATTTTGTAAAGATAAAAATTGATCACATTAAAATTACTCCCATGGTTATGTGGAAGTAAGTCATGTCTACAAAGAATTGATTTTAAAACCATAAAATATAATATAGGTTCTGAAGGACTCATCAAGGGATTGTAAAAATAACTGAATAAATTTAGAATCCTAATATTATAATGTGGAAACACGATTTTGGTCATGGATGCGCTTAATAATTTTTATTACAACACTTTTGGGATTTTATGATGTCATAATATATGGTGTATAATTATACAATATTTTATTTTTATCAGAAAAATCGATTGTCTCATTAAATTAAGAAAAATACACATTGGATAATTTTGATTTTTTTATTTATAAAATATTATTTATTTCAAAAAAATTCAATAAATATTATTATTTACACTTTTAAATTAAATATTCCCATTTATTAAAAAATATAGTTTTTTACATTAATATTTTTATTGTAAAAGCCATGAATTTTATGAGACATGTTCTTTTTAATTTCGATGATGTCTTGTGTGGTATGCTACAACAAGATTAGATTTCTGAATACGAAACACTATATTATAATGTTGTATACACAACACTATTCATAGCTTGTCTTGCACACAATTTCAAGTTCAATTGATAGAACTAAAAACAAAGTATAGATTCTGTTCGGTGTAAAAATGAACAGTGTTTGGATTATGTTATATGAAAAAAAGGAAGCTTGCAGTACACGCATCCTAGACATGGCTTTTGTTACTCACAAGAGTAACCATCCTCGATACCTTACATTGTACGTGAAACCAAGTTTCACGAAACAATTAGATATTATTAAAATATTATTATTTAATTGGATATAAACTAGTCATTATGAATAGAAATATCTACATTTTAAATATTATAAAACATTAGAATTAATCTTATACATTTTCTATTACATAATATATGAACAAAATCATTTTTTGGATAAAATAAGTATTTTAAAAAAATGAAGTTTTTCCGTCTTTTGATGGCACACCCATTTTAAATCTAGTTTTTGTCACTTTTATGTGTTCTCCTTGAAAAAATAAATTTTTTCTTTAGATGAAGAACATCAAAATTTACATTTTATGAAATTTGTATATTTTTCTTATGTAATTCATATTTATATGAATAGTAAAAAATGTTGCATTTTAATTTAAAACTTCTTTTTAATATAATTTATTTAAATAGTTAGATTGTAATATAAATATGATTAAAAAAATAATTGGATTTTATATTTATCATTTAATAGACTTTTTTTCATTATAAATAATTCATCCTTAAAATATACATAAACATATTTCAATCTTTTGATAGTAATTATTTCATAAAAACCCACTTTTTTGGTTTTCACAACGAGAAATAATTATATATTATTTACTATGACTTTTTTTATTTTGAATTTATAAAAATGGATTCCGTATTTCGAATTAGGAGGAAAAAATTGTGTAAATAAGTAAATTTTATCTTTAAACATTGTTAATAGTAACTTCAGTAAATATTTTATTTTCAATGGTTAAAAGGTAAATTTGGAAAACAAGGGTAAAAATAAAATTATAATATTATTAATAAATTTTCCTAACATTTATCCAAACCCTATTAGATGTTAAATGTCTGACCAGTGTCATCCTTGTGTCTATATTGGGACCCCATGGAGCAACTTGTAAGTGAAAATGACATTTAATTATTTTTAATTTAATGTTAAGGAAAATATAACCTAAACATATTTCAAGTAGTAAACCAATTTTTATATGGGGTTATATAAGTGATATATTCGACTATAAATAGTCATTATAAAGATAAAATGATTTTCTAGATCATGGTATTTTATTTTCATGTTTTGGACATTATATAAATAAATGTAATTTTGACACAAGGATGATTTAGTGATTTCTTTATTAACAAAGGATACAAATAATTTTTTTATAAATATTAAAAAATTGTAATTAGGTTATTTAAATGACATACAATAATTTAATGGATGATATTGACCTGTTATATTTTTTTATGCCTTATATTCTAAGGAATAATGTGGTTATTAATTTTTTAAAAAGTCAAGTATGAATAGTGTACATATTTGACACAATTCATACTTAATAACATAAAATAGTTTATTAAAGAATATTAAATTACTAAAAATATATGATCCATAAAAATGGTTTATATAAGTCCAAATATTTCATAAATAAATTTTTTTGGGTCTTTTGACATGATATGGAAATTAAATTAATCAACAATGTGTAAATAACATGATATAACAGTATGATTAAAAAGGGTAAAATAAGGCTAAAACCAAAAATATAAGGATAAGGTTTTTTAAAACGTGTCAAAATTTTATTGGATAATGGGTATTCAAAAAAAATAATCTTATATTGTAATTAAATATGTTTTCACTATTTAAAATCGAAATTGAATTTATAATAAATTAATATTTTGGAACATTCCTAAATTGCCCCTCCTATCTTATAATAGGGAACCTCCTCTCTCTTCTATTCACTCTATTTTTAGCCTTAATGCTCGTCCAAACCCTTTCGATTCATCTTATTAACTTCCTTAGTTAAATTATATAGGTTATGGTCTTCTCAAAATACCAACTCTACTACACTGAGGGAAAATTTGAAGGAGGCACGTCAATAAAGTGGTAGTTTCTTCTACTGATTCTTTCAAATTTATTTCTTCTTATATATATTATTAATTAGTTTTTTCATTATAAATTCATAAAATAATTATCAATAATAAAATTATATGTTATTATAAATATGAAACAACACTATTTCAACTTTTTCCTATACTATGAAAAACGAAATCACCACACGTGTGTACATAAGGATTACCGTCTCCACGCCGTGGTGTAATATGAATTTCACCACCACCTTAAATGGATTGGTATAATGGTGTAAATAAAAACTATATATGATTATTATAACATTAAAATAATTCTAAGATATTATACACAATCCAAATTAATACCATTCAACAACTATGGGAACGATATCGCCGCTCGTGCGTATATACGAGTTACAATCTCCAAGACGCGATTATATTTATTCTCCATGTTAACCAATCAACAATAATTATAAATTATATATATAATTAATAATAATGGAATATATTACCTAATAATTACACTGGATTTATGTATATATATATATATTTATTTTACTTACTACCATTCAATTTAATAAGGGAACAAAAACATTGTTAATGCGTACGTACAACCTGTCGTCTCCATGAACGGTGTATTCCATTCCATTTATCAATCTATTATATATATTTATATACTGAATATATATGATATATAAATCATATTTTACATTATAGAAGTATTTAAATCATGAAATATGTAATCATATCAAGAACAAAAAGTCAAAACCCCTACAACAAATAAAACAATTATTACCCAAAGCATTTCTTTAACATGGAATTGACAAATGAACGGGTAATATAAAGTCATAAAAGAATTATATATGATATCGAAAACATTATTATGGTTATTTTACAAGTTAATAATTTGTTTAAACCCTCTATACATGTGTATTTGTCCCATACATAAGAAATTGGCCCAAAAGTAAGGGAAAAATTTTCCAATCCCATTTTAATATGAG
Source organism: Viscum album (assembly GCA_963277665.1). Classification (NCBI taxonomy): domain Eukaryota; kingdom Viridiplantae; phylum Streptophyta; class Magnoliopsida; order Santalales; family Viscaceae; genus Viscum; species Viscum album. The sequence continues at coordinate 1,075,103,790 of OY728164.1, forward strand.
ATTGTATTTTCACAATTTCTTACTGGCGATATTTACCATCTATGTCCACATATTCTAAAAATGTTTTCATAAATTTTTTAATTGTATTGTATGTATATTTAAATTAATTTTTAACTTTGTTTGACTTTTACTACATGTTATGGAAGTAATATTCCTTTTTTTACCATATGAGTTACTTTTTGACATTTCTGGTAAATTTACGAGGAGAATGTTTTTAACATAATACTACATGAAAGGGTTTTTATTCTTTTATAAAGCATTGAATACATAGAGATTCATTTATAAATTTTCATGTTTATTTCCAACAAACCTTTCTCTTTTAAAATTCCATGACATTTTGATAAAAGAAAACATTTTTGAAGAAGAAAGGATATTTTCCTCAATAACTGAGTTCAAATGTTTTATCAAAATTATTTTTCCATATATGTTGAAATATAGTTATGTTTATATACATATTTTTTTAATGAGTTTATAGTGGAATTATTTTTATGAATTATATTTTTCTGAAATGGATTATGTTATAATGATTTGATGTCTAAGAATCCCATTTTATTTCATGGGTTATGTTATAATGAATGATTTATGTTTTTGTGGAACAGGTAATATTGGTTTCATTATGAGATGGGTGGGACATATATCTCCCTTATATTCATTGGGTAAAGATTTATATCTCATGATATAGACATTAATGTAATGGAAGGTTAATTTGGATTAGTAATACATGGCTGGAAAGACAAGTAAACCCAATTCAGTAATGGAAATTGTCTATTATGATGGTCTTGGGAGAAATGCCTTGGTTACTATGGAAATAATTATATGTGATTATTAGTTTTCTACAATTACATGTTTCATTACAATGATATTATATCATTGTTATTGTAAAGTTATGATCCATGCTTTACATACTACTATGATTTATGTCATTGCTAATGATTTCGACGTTTACATTTTATGTTCATGTTTTAACATTCAAATGTTTATAGTTTGTTTTATGTTCTCCATGTTTAGCTTTACTAATAATTTGATCTCACCCTTTTTATGTTTTGTTTTCCATTGGATATAAATAATGGTTTTAGGGAGGAAAGAAAGGATAAGATCTTTATAGAAGATGTCGAAGCTCATTCACCATGATTAGAAGATTATGTTCTGAGTTTCCAAATACACTAAACTAATACAGTCATTGGGATTTTGCTTGTGTCATGAATTATGTATTCCACAAAGGAAATGTAATTCCTAAGTACGTCCAGCTTGGGACTCTATAGTTTGTATCAGAGCGAAGGTTTAGTCAACCTTTGGAAACATGGATTTAAAAACTATATTGACATCCCTAGAGATATATCTATTGAATGTCTAGGGATGTCCCTAAAATTATGTTTAAGAATATATTAAAGTCCTAGATTTATGATAAAAATTGTGAATAACCTAATATTAAACCTATGATTTTAGAGATTGAAAATACTCCCCCTTGATGATGTTGTTTTCCTAGAATGATTTTTTCCACTGACACTATTCTTTTTAGGTTTTAGACAATGGCTGGAACTAGAAGGAACCGTATTAATGATCAATTCACTATGAAATGAAAAGATTTTCCTCCTTAAAACAAAATCTTATTAGAGATAGAGTGAAAATCATATTGTTATACTTACACAAGTGATGAATCATTCTGTACTTCCAAATGAGCAGAGAAAGGAACAATATTATATTGATTCCTTCACGAAGAAACTTCCACCTTTTTTAGTGAGTCTTCTGATCCTCTTGTTTCTCAACAATATATCAGTACCGTTTAAATGATATTTTCAATAATTCTTTGTTTGGAACCTGAAAATTAATTTTTGTTATATACTATTTAGAAGGTGAATCAGACCAGTGGTGGAATATAATTAAGAATACAAGGCACCAATATGAAATAGAATCCATAGAATGGGATAAGTTCAAAAACATATTTTCCAATAATTACATTCCTCATATTTTTTTAACAAATATAGAAAAATATTTCATTGAGCATAAGAAAATAGATGATAAATCTATAGGTACATATGAGGAAAATTTTACATGGCTTGCAAGGTATGATTATGTCTTTATCATCCAACCTGAAATAATGTTGATCAATGATTCAATGGCTTAAAACCATGTCTTAGAAGGGTATTAGATATATGAGACTTTAGTAGCTATAATTATATTGTGCATTTTTTATGAAGGTATAACTAGATGTTTTTGTTACATATACTTATCTTGGTTTTGACCAGAAAAAAAGATGGAGTTCAAGGGAAAATCTCAAAACAATGGTGGAATGAATATGAATGTTTCCTCATGCTCAAAGTGTGGAAAGAAGCATGGTGGAGATTTTATTAAAGGGACTAGAAAATGATTCAAGTGTGGAAAATATGTTCATCGAGCAGTTGAGTGCTGATGTACTGAGAAAAAGTTTTTAAATGTTGTGAATAGATAAAATCTACAAAGAATGCACCACCAACACGTCAATTGTAAAACCATTGAGAAATGGGGAATTATGTTAACTGATTCCCTAATATAAGGGTTAATGATTATCGAAGTCGGCAATATTTTAAGGCAATATACAAAGGAATGTCAAATGAAATCACTATTTTTGATTTTTAGTATGATAACAATGTGGTGGAATGATTAAGTGTGCATGTAATGGGATTCCAAATAGTGTTGTGGAATCTCATATATAGTATTACTGAATATTGTAATATCTATGTATTGATTTGTTTTGGTTTTCAATAATTATATTTTACCGGTAACCATGAAGAGTGATTGAAATATTTCTGGAAAGCACGTGATATGAACATAATGTAGGTTAAAGAGATAATGACATGTCTTATAGTATTAATAATCTCATGACTAAAAATATTAAAAAGTGATATCATATTATGAATATATAAAATTTTAAGTATTTTTTGTGTGTAGAAAGAGTTAATTTTGATAGATTGCATGTTTTCACTGATTTTATATGGTAATTCAAGTTATTATCTTTGTTTGAAGAGAATACATGATTAATTTACTCCCATTTTTGGAAAGTGACAACTAAGAACTGCCAAATGAGTAATGGGAGATAAATGTTAAGTCGATTTAGTTAACCTCTTTCTAATGTTTTATATTATTAGTTTTTTGAAGGATTGTAATGTAATCCATTAATTGATTTTATAACAAATCTTCAATTTTATGTTTTTTATATTAATGAATTATCTCCATAATGGTGGACTTATAGCCGCTTTCTACCACTCTAACATGGATAGTGAGGGCCAAACAAACATCACATGACCTCTCCACAAATATTGTGATTAATTGTTGTGTTCTTAGTGATAGAGTAGGATGGAAACAAACATTGGTGGGGCACGAGAACAGTAGCCGACACCACGACCGTCCGCGTTGAAGGCATCGACACAACCACAACAACGACGAAAGAGAACCGCGGCTTGTGTCGTGGTGGTGAAGGGAGGACTTCCGGCTGAGTGGGATGCCGACGACAGTGCGACACACAACCGCGCCGCATGGAGATGACGGTTGGCCATCTGGTCGGCCATGACAAACCGCCCACTACTACAGTATTGGGCTTTGATGCCCCCTGACTTGGGCGACTGACTATGGTGGTTGATGAGATTTAAAAAAATAATGGGGGCTTCGGTGACCCCTCACCTCCCTCACCCACGACTTAGCCACGCGCCCTCCCCCATTGCTGCCCTCCGCCATCCCCCGCGAGCCCTCCCCCATTGCCGTGCACCCTCATCGCCCTCCACCACTCACCACCCTCACTTCCCTCCACGGCTCGCCGCCCTCCACCCTCCGCATGCCCTCCCCTATTGTTGCCCTCTGCCCTCCCCCACACTCCCTCCATCGTCACCGCGCGCCCTCCATCGCTTGCCTCCCTCCACCCTCTGCCCTCGTCGACCTCCACCCTATGCTCACCCTTTGCCCTCTGCCCTCTGGCTCTGGCCGCCCTCTGCCTACGGCCATCCTTCTCCCTACCCTACGTCCCCTCCGGCGTCCCTCCGACCTCTGGCCTCCTCCCCCCGGCCACCGGGCTCCGCCCCCTCCAGTCTCATAACCCTCTGTCGTGTGGCCTCTGCCCTCCGCCCTCCGCCCCCTCACCTCCCCCACCCCTGGCATCCCCTCGACACCCCGGACAGCCCCCCGAACCGTAGACAGCCCAACCCTGCACCCCGAACAGGCCCCCCTGTACCCCGGACAACCCTCCCCGCACCACAGACAGCCCCCACCCCAAAGGAATTCTTCATCTGGTTCATCTGTAGCTTGAATTTTTATTAATTCAATCTGAAATTTGTCTATACATTGATCAGTTTTGTACACAATTTTAAATCTATTTTGTTAACTTTCTGATTTTTTAAATTCATTACAACTAATTATTCAATCCCATTTATTTAATTAGAAATTGTACATGTTTTTTTATAAAAATCCAATTTATCTTTTGGACACATTGGATAGTCCCCTTACTAATGTTTCTTATGACTGCAGGCATGTCAGGAGAATAGTCAGCATATCCACATCATCCAGATGAGGCATTTATGTATCAGGGTCGAGGTATGTTTGAATTTCATAATCTCCATTTTTTATGTAATTGATAAATAAATATATAAATATATATATTTATAACATCTATAAAATTATATATAATTTTTTTTTCAATAGGATCATACTCGATTGCTTTTTCCTCTCGTAAGTGAGGCCCTGGTCTTGGTATTTTATCATTGAATTCTGACACAATGATTTATGTTTCCTTCGATGAGGTATTTCATCCCATGGGATTGAATGCCCCTGCATTTATTCGTCATCTGGGTCATATCATATGTGATCCACACCGATTCCAATGACCATGTGTGACTGGGCTTCTATCCATCAGGATAAATTAGTTCATCATTGGAGGGAGGTTAAGGTAAAAAGACCATTTTAATTTATTCTCTATGTATGAACAATACAAATATGTGTGATTTTATTCATTAATATTAAATTTTGAAAGTATTCCTCGATGAGTTTCAGCCCATGTGTATGAGAAAATGTTGTAAGATGTGTAAGGGCTATAAAGGAAAAGTGAAGAGGGACCACTGGGTACCAAATGTGGGTGCCCTAGTAATTCTGGAAAAAGTCCCGAGAGGTTTCCTCCTAGCTCAGTCGCGTGACTTAGTTTCATATTGGTCTAAAGAGGGTGTTACAGTTTATATATTTATTTTGGTATATATATTTTTATGAATGTATGATTTATTTTGAAATTTGAATGAATTGAATGTAAGAGGTGTCAGCACGCCATTCTGAGAATCAAGCGTTGCAGGGACCACCTCACAGGCTCGAGACTCGTCGCGTGTCTCAGATACGACATGAGGTATTTATTATTGATTTTTTTATTAATTAATATGGTTTTGTGTTAATATTATATTCATATACAGTTTCAGGAGCAAGGTGCACCGACTGATAAAATGTCTGTGTGGATGAGGACTTGTGATTGCAATGATCCAGAGGCTGCAACATTGATATTAAGTGATTGTACTTACCAATACATACATAAATCTGTATATTAACATATATATATGTATATATATTTAAATATTTCATAGGCTCAATTTGAAGTTGGGTTAGAACATCTGTCAGAGGACCAGTGACAACTTCCAATGTGATGGTATAAGATAATTCATTGCATTATTGGTCGGGACAGGCATAGATATAGATTGACCAATGGAACTTGGATTCCTCATTATGTAGTGTCACACGATGAGGTTGTCGGTCCTACTCTTGCTCAAATGGAACAACAGTTTTCATATATTGAGGCACCACTGCGCGCTTCTGAGGAGCTAAATGCGCAATTGACCACTGAGGTTAGAGCACTGCGGGAATATGTGCATCTAGGTGATGGTGTAGGGGATCATACGACACATGTTTATACTCTATTTATTTATTTAATTTATATTTTTTTTGTTATGAAAATATTCATAATGAATATTTGTTGTAGGCCCCTGGCCCACTGGATGGAGTTAGTAGACATGACCATTCATGACTCATCATATTCATGAGGTGTATATCTGTTTTTGCCGGTGGGGTTGTTATTGATGTTTAGGATGGGTTTCAAGTGAGATTTTTTGTGGTTTGGGGGTATTAGGTTTGTTTTGGCTTGATGAAATATTTTTGTGCATGAATTGAGAAATAACCAGGAAACTGATTAATGATTTGGATATTTTTTGTTCATTTAATTCTTTAATGTTTTAAATTGCATGTTCTGTCATAGTTTTTAAAATATCATGTGATTTCTAATATAAACCATGAAACTTTTTTTGATGACTGAGCTCAGGTTCACTATTTGTATTCCCCATACAGCCCCCCCTGCACCCCAGATAGCCTGCCCCACCCCCAGATAGCCGTCCCACCCCAGGACATCCCCCCTCACCCCGGACAGCCCCCCACCCCCAACCCCCCCCCCCCCCCGCACCCCCCGGACAGCCCGTCCCACCCCCAGATAGCCCCCTTCCCCACCCTCGGACATCACCCCCACCACAGACAGCCCCTCCCCCCCAATTTCTCAACTATAAAATAGACCAATTGGACGTTAGGCTATAAGGCCATTAGGGAAATTGGCCAGTTGGCCAATTGTTTAGTTGGATGTTATAACAAATATCCTTTAGGCCATTATTCCATTATTCCAATTGTACAACTATACAATAGGCCAATTGGAAGTTAGAGCAATTAGTTCAGTTCACTCTAAAAGGGCACGTTGGGTGGTCAAAACCACCTGAATGGCCTCGCAATGCCATGAAATCATACGACAACAACCGCTCTGTGAATTGTGAAATGGTTGGGCAGACGTCACGTCATTCGGAGGTATCATTTGACCGCGGTGACCAGAAACATGTTTCTGGAGTTATAAAAGACCAAAACGGCATGTCATGATCGAATTCAGAGAAAACGTGCTCCAATTTACCAGAAACCACATGAAAATGATAGGAATATTATTTGTGACATATAGGAGGAGACGACACATCCATTGGACATGTGGTGCATGCGGTACAACCGAATTTGTCGTTTTCAGCAGTTTGGCGCACTCTAAAAGGGCACGTTGGGTGGTGAAAACCACCTAAATGACCTAATAATGCCATGAAATCATACGAAAAAAACTGTAGTATGAATTGTGAAATAGTTTGGTAGAGAGAACATCATTCGGAGGTGTCGTTTGACTACGTTGATAAGAAACGCGTTTCTGGAGTCATAAAAGAGAAAAACATCGTGTCACTATCGAATCCGGAGAAAACATGCTCCAAAAGACCCAAAACCACAAAAAAACAATAGAAATATTATTTTTGACATGTAGGAGGACATGGCACATCCATCGGACGTGCGGTGTGCGCGGTACAACAAAATGTGTCGTTTTTAGCAGTTTGGCACGCTATAAAAGGGAACGTTGGACTGTTAAAACCACCCGAAAGACCTCGGAATTCCATTAAATCATATGAAAACAACCGAGGTGTGAATTATGAAATGGTCGGGTAGACGACATGTAATTCGGAGGTTCCATTTGACTGAGGTGATCGTTAATGCGTTTTCAGTGTCACAAAAGACCAAAACGGCATGTCCAGGTCAAATTAAGATAAAACGTGCTCTTAATGACCTGAAACCACACATAAACGATAGGAATATTATTCGTGACATGTAGGAGGAGATAGAACATCCATCGGACATGCGGTGTGCATGGTACGACCGAATGTGTCGTTTTTAGTAGTTCTGCGCGCTATAAAAGGGCGCGTTGGGTGGTCAAAACCAGCCAAGCGACCTCATAATTCCATGAAATCATATGAAAACAACCAAGGTGTGAATTGAGAAATTTTTGGGTAGACAGAACATCATTTGGAGGTTCCTTTTGACTGTGGTGACTGAAAACGCATTTCCGGAGTCATAAAAGACCAAAATGGCATGTCACGGTCGAATTCAGAGAAAACGTGCTCTGAATGACCTGAAACCACATTAAAACGATATTAATTTTATTTTTGAAATGAAATATTATATGGAACATCCATTGGACATGTATTACGAATGATACGACCAAATGTGTCATTTTCAGTAGTTCGGCGCACTCTAAAAGGGCTCGTTGGGTGGTCAAAGCCAACCGAATGACCTCGAAAATCCCTAAAATCATACGACAAAAACCGCGGTATAAATTGATGAATGGTTGGGTAGATGACACGTCATTAGAAGGTTCCGTTTGACTGCGGTGAATGGAAACTCGTTTTCAGAGTCATAAAAGACCAAAACAGCATGTCACGATTGAATTCAGTGAAAACGTGCTCCAAATGAAATGAAACCACATGAAAATGATATGAATATTATTTGTGACATGTAGGAGGAGACAACACGTCTATCGGTCGTGCGCTGCACGCGGTACGACCGAATGTATCGTTTTCAGCAGTTCGGCGCGCTCTAAAAGGGCACGTTGGGTGGTAAAAACCACCCGGACGATCTCAGAATGAAATTAAATCATACGACAAAAACCGCAGTGTTAATTGTGAAATGGTCGGGTAGACGACACGTCATTCGGATGCGCCGTTTGACCGCAATGACAGGAAACACGTTTCTAGAGTCATAAAAGACCAAAACTGCGTGCCACGGTCGAATTTAGAGAAAAATGCTCCGAATGACCTGAAACCACACGAAAAAGATATAAATATTATTCATGACATGTAGGAGGAGATAACACACCAATCAGATGTACAGAGCATGGGATACGACAGAATGTGTCATTTTCAGCAGTTCAACGAGCTATAAAAGGGCGCGTTGGGTGGTCAAAAACACCCGAACAACCCTGAAATGCCATGGAATCATACAAAAATAACCGAGGTGTGAATTGTCAAATGGTTGGGTAGACGAAACGTCATTTGGTGGTGTCATTTGACCATGGTGACCGGAAACACATTTCTAGAGTCATAAAAGACCAAAACGACATGTCATGGTCGAATTTAGAGAAAATGTGTTCCGAATGACCTGAAACCACATGAAAATGATAGTAATATTATTATTGACATGTAGTAGGAGATGACACATCCATCGGACATGTGGTGCGTGCGGTATAACCAAATTTGTCTTTTTCAGCTGTTTGGTGCGCTATAAAACGACACGTTTGGTGGTAAAAACCATACAAATGACCTCGGAATGCCATGAAATAATACGAAAAAATAGAGGTGTGAATTGTGAAATAGTCAGGAAGAAGGAACATCCTTTGGAGGTTCCGTTTGACCGTGGTGACGGGAAACACATTGCTAGAGTTATAAAAACCAAAATGGCGTGTCATAGTCGAATTCAGAGAAAATGTGCTCTAAATGACCTGAAACCACATGAAAAATATAGATATACTATTCATGACATGTAATAGGATACAGAATGTCCATCGGACATGCGGTGAGTGTGGTACGACAAAATGTGTCATTTTTAGTTGTTCGACATGCTCTAAAAGGGCGTGTTGGGTCGTCATATCCAGCTGAATGACCTTGGAATGCCATGAAATCATATGGAAACAACTGCGGTGTTAATTTTAAAATGGCCTGGCAGATGAAACGTTATTCAGAGGCATCGTTTTACCGTGGTGACCGGAAACATGTTTCCGGAGTCACAAAAGACTAAAACGGTGTGTCTCGGTCGAATTCAAAGAAAACATGCTCCGAATGACCTGAAACCACATGAAAATGATTGGAATGTTATTATTGACATGTAGGCAGAGACGGAATGTCCATCGGATGTGTGGTGCGTGGGGTACTACCGAATGTATCATTTTCAGCAATTATGGTCACTTTAAAAGGGTGTGTTGGATAGTCAAAACCACTTAAACATTCTCAGAATTCCATTAAATCATATGACAACAACCGAAGTATGAATTGTGAAATGGTCAGGTATACAGCATGTCTTTCAGAGGTACCGTTTGATCGCGGTGATTAGAAACGCGTTTCTGGAGTCATAAAAGACCAAAACGGCATGTCATGGTTGAATTCAGATCAAACATGCTCTGAATGACCTGAAATCACCCAAAAATGATAGTAATATTTTCCGTTACATGTAGTTGGAGACGACATGTCCATCAGATGTGCGGTGCATGTGGAATTACTGAATGTGTAAATTTCAGCAGTTCGGTGCGCTCTAAAAGGGCGTGTTCATTGGTCAAAACCACATGAACGACCTAGGAATTCCATGAAATCAAACGAAAACAACCTCGGTTTGAATTTTGAAATGGTTGGGTAGACGGTACGTCATTCAGATGTGCCATTTGACCGCGGAGAATGGAAACGCGTTTCTGGAGTCATAAAAGACCAAAACTGCATGTCACAGTCTAATTTAAAAAAAACGTGCTCCTAATGACCTGAAAACAAACGAAGAAGATAGAAATATTATTTGTGACATGTAGGTGGAGACGACACGTCCATCAGACGTGCAATGCGCACGATACAACCGAATGTGTCGTTTTCAATAGTTCGATGTGCTCTAAAAAGCCGCGTTGGGTGGTCAAAACCATATGAACAACCTCGGAATGCCATGAAATCATACAACAATAACCGCAGTGTAAATTGTGAAATGGCCAAGCAGAAAACACATCATTCAGTGGTTGCATTTGACCGTGGTGACTAGAAACACGTTTCCTGAGTCATAAAAGACCAAAACGGCATGTCACGATCGAATATAGAGAAAACGTGCTCCGAATGACCTGAAACAAAATGAAAATGATAGGAATATTATTCGTGACATGTGTGAGGAGACGGCACATCCATCAGATGTGCGGTGTGGGTGGTACGACTAAATGTGTCCTTTTCAGCAGGTCGGTGCGCTCTAAAAGGGAGTGTTGGGTGGTCAAACCCACCTGAATGACCTCCAAATTCCATGAAAACATTAGACAACAATCGCAGTATGAAATTTTAAAATGGTCGGGCAGATAGCCCGTCATTCGGAGGTGTCAATTGACCACGGTGACCGAAAACACGTTTCCGGAGTCATAAAAGGACAAAACGGCATGTCACGGTAGAATTCAGAGAAAAAACACTCGAAATGACCTGAAACGACATGAAAAAGATAGGGATATTATTATTGACATGTAGGAGAAGACGACATGTCCATCGGACTTGCTGTACATGCGTTACGATCGAATGTGTCAATTTCAGTAGTTCAACGCGCTCTAAAAGGGCGCGTTGGGTGGTCAAAACCACCCAAACGACCTCCAGAATCCCATAAATCATACGACAATAGCCGCATGGTGAATTGTAAAATGTTCGTTTAGACGACATGTCATTTAAAGATGATGATTGACCGCAGTGACTGGAAACACGTTTCCGAAGTCATAAAATACCAAAATGGTGTGTCACAATTGAATTCATAGAAAACATTCTCCTGATGACCTAAAACCACACGAATATGATACGAATATTAGTCGTGACATGTAAGAGGAGATGAATCATCAATCGGACGTGTTGTGCATGCTGTACTACCCAATGTGTCATTTTCACTAGTTCAGTGCACTCTAAAAGGGTGCGATGGGTGGTCAAAACCAACCAAACGACCTTGGAATTCCATGAAATCATACTATAACAATGACGTTGTAAATTGTGGAATGGTCGGGCAGACGGAACGTTATTCGGAGGTGCAGTTTGACTGCAGTGACCAGAAACACATTTTCAGAGTCATAAAAGACCAAAACGGCGTGTCACGGTCTAATTTAGAGCAAACGTGCTTCAAATGAACTGAAACCACACTCAAATTATAGGAATATTATTTGCGACATGTAGGAGGATACGACCCATCCATCAGACGTGTGGTGCACGTGGTACGACCGAATGTGTCATTTTCAGCAGTTAGGCAAGCTCTAAAATGGCGCGTTCAGTGGCCAAAGCCACCTAAACATCCTTGGAATGACATTAAATCATATGATAACAACCGCAGTGTAAATTTTGAAATGTTCGGGTAGACGACACGTCATTCAGATGTGTCATTTGACCACGGGTGACTGGAAATGCATTTCTAGAGTCAAAAAAGACCAAAACGGTGTGTCATGGTTGAATTCAGAAAAAACATTATCCTAATGAACTAAAACCACATGATAATGATAGGAATATTATTTGTGTGATGTAGGAGGAGACGGTACATCCATCGGATTTGTGGTGTGTGCGGTACGACTGAATGTGTCGTTTTTAGCAGTTTGGCACACACTAAAAGGGTGCATTGGGTGGCCAAACCACCCGAACGACCTCAGAATTCCATGAAATCATACTACAACAACTACGGTGTGAATTTTGAAATGGTCGGGTAGACAGAACATCATTCGGAGGTGACTTTAGACCACGGTGACCGGAAACGAGTTTCTAGAGTCATAAAAGACAAATATGGCATGTCAAGGTCGAATTCAGAGAAATAATGCACCAAATGACTTGAAACTACACAAAAATGATGGGAATATTATTCGTGACATGTAGGTGGAGACTGCACGTCCATCAGACGTGCACTGCGTGTGGAAAAAATTCCTTTTTAGACAAGAAAACACTTTCAGAAACTAAATCAAGGACCATAAAACAAGAAAAAAAATTCTAAAATGATAACATTTCGTAAATTGGGGGTTTTAAATTATTATAGCACCGATGAGATGTCAGATTTCATTATATTATATGAATTTAATAACTGAATAAATATGAAAATTTTATGTTTGTTTTGTCTAGTTGATTTCATTGTATTTATTGTAGGTTTCTAAAGCAGATGGTTGTGTATTGTTGAAGCACGTCTATAATTTATTGTTTATGATGATCTTGATGTTTATGGTTTTTGGATTTTTTTTACATTTTTTATTATTTATATGCTATTTTTTTATTCTGTACCATGAATTTTTTTAAAAAAACATATTTCCAGTTGAGTGACCGCCAATGACTATCACTGTAGGCTGGCACTTCAGTCTGCTTCAGGGACCGCCAATGGTGGTCGTTGTTGGCTGGCATTTCAGCCGACTTTAGCGACCACCAATGGCGGTTGCTGTAGGCCCACAGTGTCAGTCCTAGAGTGACCGCCATTGGCGGTCACTAGAGTCCGAATTTTTAATAGTGTCACATTGCAGCCCTCACGCTTCCCCACGACCCTCACACCACCCCTCACCCCCCACAACCCCCATGCCGCCCGACATCCCCACACCACCCCGTGACCCTGTAGCATTCGCACCGCCCGACGGCCCTAACACCCCCCCCCCCCCACGACACCGTGGCCGCACCCCGCCTAGCTGGGTTGCCAGGCATGGGCCTCCGGGCTGCGCCGCATGGCTCGATCTGGGTCAGACCCAATGGGCTGGGTGACCCGAACTGGGTCAGGTCGGGGCGGGTCGGTCCTACCGAGTCAGACAGGACATAGACGAGCATCTACCCATTTCCTCTCTTTTGGCCATAACATTGGATCTGAGTGTCTTTTTCAAAAACTCTCTGTAACACTAGAAACTGTGGTGTGAGACAGTCCCTTAGATATACCCCACTAGATATTTGGATAATGTTGGGGAACGGTCATTTGGATCGAGCATGAATCCAACCATGGGACATAGTTGCAGTGGTAGTATCGAACAGTGGATTAAGGAGCGGACCCTCCCGGAGAGGAGAATGCTTATTGTGGTACCCTTATAGCTAGCTGTGACTATGTACTAGGATCCTGTGTGGGTCTGACGATGTACTGATGATATACTAGGATCATGTGTGGGTCTGAAGACGTGCTGACAATGTACTAAGATCCTGTGTGGGTCTGAGGACCTACTGAAGATGTACTGGGATCTTGTGTGGGTCTAACGACGTACAGACGATAAACTAGGATCATGTGTGGGTGTGATGTTGTACTGAAGATGAACTAGGATCCTGTGTGGTAGGATCTTGTGTAGATATGATGACATTCAAATGATGTATTAGGATCCTGTGAGGTTCTGAAGATTTACTAAATATGTATTATGATCATGTGTGGGTATAACGACGTACTGATGATGGACTAGGATTTTGTGTGGGTCTGATGACGTACTGATGATGTACAAGGATCATGTGTGGGCCTGATGTTATACTAATGATGTACTAGGATTCTATGTGGGTCTGATGACATACTATGATCATGTGTGGGTCTGACGAGTTACTAGGATCCTATGTGGTTCTGATGATGTACTACGATCCTTTGTGGTTATGATAATGATTTTGGATCCTTTGTGGGTCTTCCACTTAACAGAGTGTTATGATTTAGTAGTAACATCTAATCATCTTTACTACTGTTCCTAAGATATCCCTGATGTGAGATGAGTTCATACCAGTGTGGTACTTTCATTTGTCGTAATACCATGTTGGTATTCTTATTTGTGGCATACCTATGTGGTACTTACCTCCATGGTACTCATTCCTTTTTGGAACAGTTGAGATTGAGCTTTTGAGTTGGACTCTGTGTTTTCTCATGATTGAGATGGGAATTCTTTATAACATAGGTATATGTATGGGAATATAACTAAGTAGGTTTTTAGTTGATTTCATGCTATTTGGTTTATCCTTTTTGGATTTTGAGAGACCCTGAGGGTCTTGGGGTCCCTACTAAGTATCTTTATACTCACCCATGCATGGGAAATACCCACACCTTGTTGTGTTTAATGCAGAAGACAGACAACACTGACTAAGGATGAGAGTACCAGGACTGGACGGTGATTGGAGGTGGACTGTATGGCGTGTTGGTATGTAGGGGAGATGGGCATATGTGGAGTCCTGGGGAGCCGATCTATGCCTACCCTTTAGGTAGGTACCTCGGAGGACTACCCAATAGCTACCGTTCCCTTTCTTCAGTTGTATAATATATTAGTTTTACATGAACCTTTACTACTTGTCTTGTATTCTGGACCCTCATACATTCATCACACTTTTTTCAATACAGTTTACTTGTGTTCGTTTCTTGATGTGTGCATGGTTGCATGTGTTTATAGGATATAAAGGCAATGCCTTCACAGTTTTAGGGGATACTCCTTTCTGGGCTAGTTTCCAACCCCTGTCCTATGGAAGGTGGGCTTGGGGTAGTCATGACATGGGCCCCAAGAGACGGGTCGTGACTAATTGGTACCAGAGGAGTCAGTTCTACCATTGAACATTGAACACTATTATTTTTAAAGGAAATAGTGTTAAGTTTTGTGAGTGTGGTTTTCAGTTTAGGGAATCAAGTGTTGGTGCGGCGACTGATGTATCAATACATCAGGACCCTAACATCTGATTTCCAACTCCGTGAATGAAAACACTAATTGTGTGTGTGTTTTCCAATTTGTTATTTGTGAACTCTTTGAGTTAGCCCACTAGGTATAACTTATTTTCCGTGGAACACCTGTTTCTTTTCAGGATGCCTCGATGAAGATTTCCAGCTAGGGTTCTAGATATAATACTCTCTGATAGCCCACCGAAGGATGATGCCTCGATACAAGGCCCTCTTCCAGTAGAGGCACCAGAGGAGGCACCAGTTGTAACATTAACCATTGGGGCACTGATGCCACCATCCCTAGCAGCAGAGGGTGCACACCACTTTAGCATGTTGCATGAGTACTAGTGCTAGAGGCCAACCAGGTTCTGGCGAGAGACGTGCCCACAAGCAGTTGATGATTGGCTGGTGGTAGTAGTGAATGTCTTCCGACTAGTAAGGACACCAGCTTATCTCATGTTGATCCTTACCTCTAGCCTTCTACAGTCAGCAGTAGGCAGATGGTGAAGCATGAAGCTCCAAGATCATGACAAGATGATGCTTCTCTGGTCAGAATTCAAGAGCCTGTTTCGGGTAGAGCTTGTCTCATCGACTCTTCACATAGTGCGCATACATTAGATTTTTCATCTATAGTAGGTCAGCATGACTGTGGATCAGTACTCAGTGAGGGTCATTGACCTCTCATGCTACTCCACTGATATGGTGCGAGACTCATTCTTCAGGGCCCAGACCTTTGAGTAGGGACTCAGGTGGGAGACCAGGGTTTCAATGATTTCTCTCGGCATCCCGATGAAGGTGGGGTGTTAGAGAGAGCCCTCATAGTGGAGAGTTTTCTTGCTGAGTAGTTTCTAGCATCGAGACCCACCACCGAACGTCATGTAGCAGAGTCTTCTGTAGATGGCTGTAGACTGATTTCACAGAGGTCCTATAAGACTAGACCTACTGGTGGATGATCGCATGATTCAGGATAGGTTGTGCGGGGTATCCGAGACAGAGCCAGTAATGTGAGGAACATGCAGTGTTTCACATGCGGTGGGTAGTGCCACATGACTCGTAACTGCCTGAACCATTGTAAAGATGATCGGCAGATGGTCGAGGGACTGCCCAGGCAGAGACAGAGGTTTGATCGAGGAGGTCTGTAGGGAGCAGGCAGACATGGTAGAGTAGTTAGTCGTGTAGTTGGCGGTTGGAAATGATTCAAGATGTTACTGCCAACCCTACCAAGTGGTCAACCCCCACAATAGGGGGTATGAAGATAGGGGAAAGCTTAGCTCTAACTAGATGAGACCTACAATCATGGTTCTTCGGAGATGATATGAGGTATGATCTGTGTCTACTCCACCTTAGTTGCTCTAATTATAGACACAAAGTCCAATCATTATTTTTATTTTCCACTTCCATCATTCAGATCTCGAAGATTCTGATGGATCCATTAGCTCGATCCATACAGCTAGAGACTTATACGGGAGAGGATTCAATGATTACTCACTACTGTCGGCTGTGTGAGCTTACTCTATGAGGTGATATCTTTTCCTGGGATCTCTTAATAGTGGCATCGAGTACTTACAACATCATCTTGGGTATGGACTTGTTATCTACAGTCCATGCTCATATTGGCTGTATTATGAACAAATTGGGGTGTGTCCCAACGGATGGGATGAGGATTACCTTCACCAGTGAGAAAGAAGACATTGTAGCAATGGATAGACTTACCCAGAGGAGAGTGTAACTAATCAATCATCAGTTTTCTTGCCTTACCCTCAGAGTGGTTGATGTGGGGAGTATGAGTTATCCTGTAGTGGTCGACTAGTACATGGATTTCATCCCTGATGATGTTTTGGGTCTACCTCCTCAGAGAGAGGTGGCATTTAAATTTACTTATACCACAGGACGACACCAATATCTACACCATCATATCAGATGGATCCCTCAGAGCTTCATGAGATATGGGTACAATATGGGGACTTAGAAGGCTAGTGATTCATTCAGCCTACTGTTTCTAATTGAGAAGCCCCAATTTGGTTTTCCAAGAAGGATGATAGGAGTTTGAGACTTTTTGTCGACTATCAGCGCCTGAACCGGGTGACAGTGAAGATCAAGTACCCACTCCCGAGGATTGATGACTTTATTGATCAGTTAAAGGGAGAAAATTGGTTCTCAAAGATATAACTATGATCAAGCTATCACCATCTAATAGTGAGAGACAAGGATGTGTAGAAGATATCTTTCAGATGTTAGTATGACCATTAATAGTTCTTGGTTATGCCATTTGGTGTAACCAACACTCTAGTAGTGTTCGTGGGACTCAAGAACAGGATCTTTCAGCCATACCTTGATCACTTTGTGGTGGTCTTCATTTATGACATTCTGATATACTTAGATACCGAGGAGGAGCATGCCTATCATTTGTAGGTAGTACTGGACACACTCTGAGAGCACCATATTTATGGTAAGCTCTCAAAGTGCCAATTCTATATACAAGAGGTTCACATTCTAGGAAATGTCATCTCAGAGGCTGGATTTGTAGTGGATCCAGGGTGCCACCTAGGAGTGTGATGGTGTTATGGATTTTTCTGGGCTTGGATGGATACTATGGGAGATTTGTACCATATTTCACCCGAGTTACAACACCTTTATCAATGTTGACGAAGAAGGGGAAACCATTAATGTCGTTGGAAAGATTCCAGTAGTGTTTTCAAGAGCTGAGGCAAAGACTGACTAGTTTCCCCATCTTTATGATTCTAGAGGAGTGCATTGGGTATGTAGTCTACTGCGATGCATCAGGTACCGGGCTTAGATGTGTCCTGATGTATGAGAGATTAATTATCGCATATGGTTCTCAACAGCTGAGAAAACATGAGAAGAACTATTCTACCCATGACCTGGAGTTAGAAGTAGTGGTATTCTCTTTAAAGATGTCATGCCATTACTTGATGTGAATGATTTTTATAGTGTACTATGATCACAGGAGTCATAGGTATATCTTCTCTCAAAAGGACCTGAACCTGAGACAACGACATTGTCTTGAGTTCCTCTAGAACTATGACTTCGAGATAGTCTATACTCTAGGGAAGGGGAATGTTGTAGTATATGAACTCAACAGAAGATCTGGTATATAGCTACTAGGTGAGGCGACAGAGCAGCTAGCCACTTTATATATAACCTTTGTGGATTGAGATGGAGTTGTTTTTCTTTAGTCTCTTACAGTCACTCCCCCACTTCTTCAGCAAGTCAGGGAGGTGCAGTGTGGGGACACTGATTGCGAGGCTCGACGTGCTCAGATATCCACAAGATAGTCACCTGAGGAATTTTCTGAAGGAGGGGTGCACGTCATTCATTTCAGAGGAAGTACCATGGTACTAGTGTCGCTTCGGTAGGAAGTGTTGAGGTATTTCCACACTTCCTCACTTGAGGTACATTCAAGAGTGGTGAAGATGTACCAGGATCTTTGATGATAGCACTGGTGGCTGAGAATGAAGAAATCCGTAGCAGAGTTTTTCTCTCGGTGCCTAACTTGTCAGCAAGTGAAGGCTGAGCATCAGGTACCAGAAGGATTGATTCTACCTTTATAAGTCCCAGAGTGGAAGTGGGATGGGATATCTATGGACAACATGACAGGACTCCCACGTACTTCTAGAGGTCATGATTCTATCGAGGTGATCATCAAACGAGTCACCAAGTTGGCCCACATCCTACCGATCAGAAAGCAGGGTTCAGTAGAGAGCTTAGGACGCCTCTATGTGCAAGAGACTATGCAGCTACATGGAGTACCTTTGACGATTTAATCCTATTGTGATTAAAGTTTTACTTCATGGCTATGGAAGAGGTTTTATGAGGCTTTAGAGATGCAACTTCAGTTGAGAAATGCTTTCCATCCTCAGACGGGTGGCTAGACTAAGATGACCATTCAAAACCTCAAGGACATGTTGCGTGCTTGCGTCCTCAACTTCGGTCATAGATGGGAGGATCAATTTCCCTTGGTGGAGTTTTCATACAAAAAAGCTCTCACTCCATCATTGGGATGGCACATTTTGAGTCATGGTACAGACGAACTTACATATCAACTTACTATTGTAATGACCTTGGGGAGTCAGCACCCGTGGAACGAGATATGGTATGGGCTACCATAGAGAATGTTCAGATCATCCAGGAGTGGAGGAAGACTTCATAGAGAAGGCATAAGTCTTATTCCAACGGGATACGGAGACTTCAGATCTTTGATGATGGTGACCACATTTTTCTAAGAGTCTCACCCCGACGTGTTTTATGGAGATTTGGCTGTGGTGGAAAGTTATCTCCAATTTTAATTGGACCCTTCCAGGTCCTTAGCAGAGTTGGTGAGGTGGAATACCACTTTTTTTATACCCCTCAGTTGCAATGGGTGCACGACATCTTCCACATTTCCCAGCCCAGGAGACACATGCATGACCCTTCTCACATCATCGACCACGTAGAGCTGCACATAGAAGATTGGGAAACATCTACAGAGGTTATATTTGAGATTGAGGATCGACAGGAGTGGGTCCTTCATGGGTGGTAGATACCTCTAGTGCACGTTTTCTAGAAGCACAAGAACCTCCAAGAGAGCAAATGAGAGCGGGAGGCTCAAATATGTTCCCAGTACGCCCACTTGTTTTCCTAGTTCTGTGTTGTGTATTTCAGGGATGAAAAGCACTAAGTTGGGGAGAATGTAAAGACCCAAAACATCAGTGTAATTTTATTAATTATATGGTAATTTTATGAGTCTATGATAATTTATGGCGTGTGATTCCAAGGCCCGTTGTTCCCGGAAAAAATTTATAAATTTTTTTTATGTACCTTCAGTAAACGTGCAAGTGGGTTTTTGTTAATTTTGAACAGGTGCTTGGAATTGAAATTTGAGGACACTGTTGAAATCACATCATTGTTATTTTCATAAGGAGACTTTCACCTCAACGGTAGTTGGTCGAGAGAGAATGATAGTTTTTGTGTTTCTCGTGAATGAATAAAATAAAATAAAAATGTTTAACATTTTTATTTGTTGAAACATAGCATGTGAATGTTATAATGGTGGGGAGCACATGAACTAAAACCTCCCACATTTATGTTATGGAGGTGGGGACCACCGATCCTAAAACCACCATTTTTAATTTCTAGTGGAGGGGAGTATCCAAACCCTCTTAATGAGAAAAACCCCTTGAAATCCATCATTAATGTAGAGTTTACCCATGGACTCCCACCAACATTAATTATGACAACACTTTTCATTAAATTGCGTCAATTAATAGAGGCAATTAATTATGATAATGTTACAACATAATTAATATTCCCAATTTAAATTATATTGGAACTTCTTTCATTTTGGAGGATTTTTTTGGAAAAGGATAGGGGGAGAGCTTGGAGAACTTATCTCCAATGAAGAACCACCTCCATTGAAGAACGATTATCCAACAGACCCATGAACGAGCCTGAGATTGGAAGTGTGTGGCGGGCGCGACGAACGTCGACATCTTCTAATTCATTCTCACACAAACATCGATGAACCTTCGAGGTAGTGTGGTTGTTTGAATTTTACCCCATTACCCATTCTTGACAATTATTTGTAAATCAAGAAGAAATTATAGCCTCTTTCAAATGTAGTAATGCAGATAGTGCGGGCCAAAAAAACATGGGCCGAACTCTCTAGAATTCTCATGATCAATTGTTGTGTTCTTTGCGATGGAGGAGGATGACAACCAACACTTTTGGGGCTCGAGAATGGAATTCGGAACCATGATTGGGCGCGATGAAGGCATTGGTGCAACCACGCCACTCGACGGAAGAGAACTGCGGCTTCTGCTGCGACGGTAAAGGGAGGGTTGCCCTCCCTTCATCTCCCACCGATTAAGGCACATGTAATGACCACTCCCCATAGAGAGGGCGACTGGAAATCCAGCCAACCACAGCGTACCACCACACTGTGGCCCCTGCGCCGCCCAATCGTCCCCGCGCTGCCCCGCGGCCCTGGAGCCGCCCCATGGCCCGACGCCGCCTGGCGCCTCCTCGCGACCCTTGCCCAACCCCACGACCTATGTGATGTACCGCCGCCCTCCGCCTGGCAAGGCCATGTAGCATGGGACGGGCCGAAACCAGCGGGCAGAGATGGACCCATAGGGCCCTGTCGGGCAGGGTCAGTCTGAGCGGGTCGGACTGGACCCGGACCAGCTTCGACCCATTTCTGCTTTTTTTGGCCACAACTTTGGCACCAAGTGTCTGTTTGAAGAACCGTATGTGGAACTGGAATCCATGGAGTGATAAATTACCTTTTTTATACCCCACTAGATATTTGGATATTGTTGGGGAATGGTCGGTTGGATCGAGCATGAATCCAACCGGTCCCTCGAGACCAAAATGACAATAACATACATACTTGGCCTCTGTTTGATGCACCGTCAATTGCATTCAGACCCCTATGATAGGGAGGTCATTTGGGATACATTTACATGGGACTTAGTGGCAGTTTGATTATCGATCAGTGGCTTGAAGAGCATACCCTCTAGGAGATGAGCAAGCTTAGTGCGTGAATCATGTAGCTGGCTGTGACGATGTACTTGGATCCTGTGTGGGTTTGATGATGTACTGATGATGTACTTGGATCTTGTGTGGATCTGAAGACGTATTGATGATGTAATAGGATCCTGTGTGGGTCTAACGACGTACCGACGATGTACTAGGATCTTGTGTGGGTCTGACAATGAACAGACGATGTACTAGAATCTTGTGTGGGTCTGACGATGTACTGACGATGTACTTGGATCTTGTGTGGGTATGAGGACATACTAATGATGTACTTTGATCTTGTATGGGTCTGAAGAAGTACTGACGATGTACTAGGATCCTATGTGGGTCTGATGATGTACTGATTATGTACTAGGATCCTGTGTGGGTCTGACGTTGTACTGATGATGTTCTAGGATCCTGTGTGTGCCTGACGATGTATTGACGATTTACTAGGATCCTTTGTTGGTCTAATGATGTACTAGGATCCTGTGTGGGTCTGATGAGGTACTAGGATTCTATGTGGGCTTGACGATGTACTACAATTCTCTGTTGGTCTGGTGATGATTTAGGATCCTTCGTGGGTCTGCCTCTTAACAGAGTAAGATGATTCCATAGTTACATCTAATCATCTTTACTACAATACATAAGATATACATGGTGTGAGATGATTCCATACTTATGTGGTACTTTCCTTTGTGGTAATACCTTAGTGGGATTTTTATATGTGGCATACCTATGTGGTACTTACATTCGTGGTACTCATTCCTTTGTGGAATAGTTGAGTATGGGCTTTTGAGTTGGACTATGTGTTTCCTCATGATTGATATGGGCATACTTGATATCATAGGTATATGTATGGTAATATACCTATGTAGGGTTTTCAGTTGATTTAATTCTTTGTGGTTTATCCTTTGTGAATTTTGTGAGACCTTTAGGGTCCCGGGGTCCCTATTGAGTATCGTTATACTCACCCCTGCACGAGCTATGACCGCACCTTGTTGTGTTTGGTGTAGATGATAGAATGAGCTGACTGAGGACGAGGGTACAAGGACTGGACGGTGCTCGGAGGTGTACCATACGGTGTTTCAGGACGCATAGGAGATCAACGGACATGGAGTGCTGTGGAGGTGATATATACCTACCCGTCACGTAGGAACTTTGGAGGATGACCCAATAACTGTATTTCTCTTTCTTCAGTTGTATTGTATTTCATTTGTACTTGTACCTTTACTATTGGGCTTGTATTCTAGCCCCTCTTACATTAAAAACTCTTTTTTCTATACCGTTTACTTGTGTTCATATCTTTTTGTGTTCTTGTTTGCGTGTTTTTATAGTATATAAAGGCAATGCCTTCTTGGATTTTGGGGATATGCCTTTCGGTGCTAGTCGTCAGCCCCTAGTCTATGGATGGTGGGTTTGGGGTAGTCACAGCATGGGCCCAGGGGGATGGATCATTAAATTTCTAATTAAGGGGACAAATTGGGTAAATATGTAACTTTTATTTGTAGACATTATTAATAGTAACTTCATTAAATATTTTATTTACCAGGGTTAAAGGGTAAATTTGGTAAATGATGATGAAAAATAACATTATAATAATTTTATTAAATTACCCTAACATGTGTCCTAACCCAATTGGATTATATATATCAGAGCATGTTCACCCTTTGGTTGATTTTGGGACACCATGTAGCCACTTGTATGTGAAAATGACAGTTAATTGCTTTTAATTTAATGTTAATAAAAATATAACCTAAACATATATATTTTAACAAAACAATTTTATATGGGGTTATATAAGTGATCTCTCTGATTATAAAAAATATTTAGAAATCTAAAAATATTCTATACATCCTGATTATTTATTTTTTATTTTTGTACATTATATAAATAAATTTAATAATGATAGAAGGATGATGTAGTGATTGTTTCATTAATAAAGGAATCAAATAAATGAATTTGTAAATATTAAAACATATGTAATTTGGTTATTTTGATGTCATAAACAAATTTTTGGGATTATATAAACATATTATCTTTGAGTCAATGCCTTATTTTATAAGTAATGAGGTTGTTATGAATTTTTTAAAAAGTCATGTATGAATAGTGACCAAAATTGACACAATTCAAAGCATAAAATAAAAAATAGTTTATTAAATGATATAATATTCCTTAAAATCTACATTTTGGAAAAAGGGTTAATATGAGTCCATATTTGTCATAAATAACTTTTTTTGTGTTGTTTTACATGATATGTTAATTACATTAACCCACAATGTATTAATAACATGATATCCTGGTAAGATTTAAAATTGTAAAATAAGGGTAAACTGAAACAGATAAGAACAAAAAAACATTCAGAACTTGTAATTTTTTTTGGATGATGGGTATTGTAATAAAATCATCTTATATTAAAATTAAATATGTTTTGGACTATTTTATATCAATATTATATTTATAATAAATTAATATTTTAGAACATTTCTAATGTGCCCCTCTCCTCTGTTATAAAAGAGAACCTCCTCTCTCTCTTAATCACATCATTTTCAGCCTTCATGCACGAAAAACACCTACCCATTTCTCTACTGAACATCACTATTTACATATTTGAGGTTTCGGTATTCTCAAAAGACCAACACTAGCGCCCTAAGAGGAAATTTAAAAGAGGCGCGTCGAGGAAGAGGTAATCTCTTCAACTGATTCTTTCAAATTTATTTATTCATATACATACTATTCATTAGTTGTTTCATTATAAATTAATAAAATAAGTATCACTCATATACTAATATTTTATTCTAAATATGAAACACCCCTATTTTAAATTCTATCCATCCTATGAAAAATGAAATCACCGTGCATGTGTACGTACAGATTACCGTCTCCACGTCGTGGTGTAATATATTTTTTACCACCACCTTACATGGATGGGAATAATTGTGGAAATAATAACTATATATGATTATTTTAACATAATATTAATATTGGGATATTATAAAGAATCAAATTAAAGACTGTTCAAAAACTATTGAAACGATATCGCCTCTCGTGCGTACGTACGACTCACCATCTCCCGGACGGAATGTGTTTCATTATCCATGTTAACCCTTCAAGAATGACTTTAAAGTATATATAATAAACAATAATGAAATATATTAAATAATAATTCAACTATATTTATGTATGTATATGTCATTTACTTACTTTTATACAATTTAATAAGGGAACGAAAACTATGATCATGCAACCGTACGACCTACCTTCTCCAT
This sequence comes from Viscum album, assembly GCA_963277665.1. NCBI lineage: Eukaryota > Viridiplantae > Streptophyta > Magnoliopsida > Santalales > Viscaceae > Viscum > Viscum album. Next base: position 1,075,128,788 of record OY728164.1, read on the forward strand.
GAATGGTGTATTCCATTAATTTATCAATATATTATATATAATTATATACTGTGCATATATGATATATATAAATATATATATATATATATATCATTTTTTACATTCTAGAAATATGTAAATCCTATTCTATTTAAAAATATCAAGAATAAAAAGTCTAAACACGTACGATAAATAAAACGATTATTACCCAAAATGCTACTTTAACATGGTATTGACAAATGAACAGTTAATATAAAGTCCTAAGTGAACCATATATGAGTTCATAAATGTTATGATGGTTATTTTTGAAGTTAATAATATGTTTAAACCCACTATACTGGAGTTTCAGACACGTATGGAAGAAATTGAACTTGAGTTAAGGAGTAACTTTGCCAATCTCGTTTTGATCAGAGATTGTTTATTCGAATGTTTTTACTGGGGAAATATACCATCTGTAACAGCCCAAGATTGTATAAAAAAATATTCTTTTTAATTTTATTAATGTCTTGTGTTGTACGCTACACCAAAAGGATCTTGCACAACACGCATCCTTGTCTTGCCTTGCATTACACGCAATCACGACCTTTCTCGATAACGTGTGTAATACGCAATACCGAGTTTCACTAAACAACGATGTGCTATTAAAATATTATTAAAACTAGCCGTTATGAATAGTAATAACCACTTTTTAAAATTCTGTAAATCTTATTTTTCAAAATGAACTTCATTCTTGGATTCGGAGTATCGAATTTAGCTTAAGGTGAAATTTTGGTACTTTTCGGATAACTTTCATATTCTGATGAATAGTGAAAATTACTAAATTATAATTAAAAACAAATTTTTTAATCGAAATAATTAATAGTGATAAATCATTAATTTGAGTGGTTTTAAAGTATATTTAGAATATATTTTTACAATTTAATACAATGTTGGTCATTGGATGTAATTTCACATTTAAACTAGACATAAACAAGTGTCAATCTTTTGATAGATATTGTTTCTTAAAAACACGCTATTTGTTTTAACAGTGTGATTTAATTATAAAATTAATTAATGCAACTTTTATGTTATGAATTTGGTAAAATAGACTTCATTTTTGAATTCGGAATATGAAATATAGCTTGGGATGAAATTTTGGCATTGTTCTGAAAAACATCAATTTTTGATGAATAGTGAAACTACTAAGTGGTAGGTTAAAAACTGAATTTTGAATAAAACTTAATTTTACCGCTTCTGTGAATGGAATTTTGAAAATCCGAGAGACACGGTTAATATCAAGGACTAAAATTTGGTTCAATGAGATGAAAATAATTTTTTGGTGAATAGTAACTTTTTACTTTTTTTAACCGCGGTTAATAGTAAATAGGGTAACTAAGGGTAAATATGATATTACTATTACCTTAACACATTTCCTAATTCTATTGGACAAGTGTAATTCGACCAAAAACAAACTTAGGAATAAAATATGACAATTTAGGCCCACTTGGATTAGATTAGGACATTTATTATTAATTTATTTAAAGAAAGGTTAAAATAGTTAAAATCAAAGTTTAATAAGTAAATCATTTTTAATATGGGGTTATACATAAGATAAATTCGATTTTAAATATTAATTAGAAAGCTAAAAAGATTTCCTACATGATGGTATTTTATTTGTAATTTTTAGACATCAAATAATTTAATTTATTTATGACACAACGATGATGCAGTAATTATCTTATTAATGAAATATTGACATAATTGATGTTATAAACACCAAAATAAATGTAATTTGAGATTTTTTTATGAATTCCACTAATTTTCTAGGTTACTATGATATATTAATGTTGATTTAATCAACTTTTTTCGAACATTTAATTCTGTTATGACTTTCACAAAAATCATATATCAAATAGTGTCAAAATTGACACAAAATAGTTTTTAAATCAAATATCATATTATTAATTGTTATTGTATTCCTAAAAATCTAAGGATCGGCCAAATGACTTAGATAAGGATATATATATTAATAATAAACAATTTGAGGTTCGTTTGGCATGTTATAGTAAGTTTATTAACCATATAGTGAAAGCAAACAAAAAGACATGGTAAAAGTTAAATTATTTAACTTAGAGTTAAATTTAATTGATAAGGTTAAAATAATATCCTAAACTTGTCTAAATTCTATTGGTTGATAGGATTTCTACCCATCCCCACTTTAGCTTCGAAATAAGACCCTTTGGAACCATTATAAACCGATTTTGACTTTAATATAAAATAATATTTTGAGATATTCCTAAGGTGCCCCTCTCCTCCCCTATAAAAGGACATCTCCTCCCCCTCCTCCTCACACCAATTTGAGCACTCAAGCTCGGCCAACCCCTGCCATTTTCTCCTCTCCACTTCCCTAGAATAATCCTAGAGGTCCTGGTCTTCTCCAAAGACCAATCTTAGTTCCTTAAGTGGGGGATTCAAAGAGGCGTTCCAAAGAAGAGGTAATATCCATTACCGATCTTTTCAATTTCTTTCTTCTTAAACTTCTTATTCTTTAGTTGTTTCATGATAAAGTAATAACATCAGTATTACTTACATACTGATATGTTATTATAAATATGAAACAACCCTAATTCACCTTCTATCCATCCTACGGAAAAATGAAATCACCGCGCGTGCGTACGTACGGAATACCGTCTCCACACCGTGGTGTAATCTATTTTCCACCACCACCTTACATGGATGGGTATAATGGTGTAAAGAATAACTATACATAGTTATTACAACATCATATTGATTCTGATATATTGTATAATCCACTCCAATTCAATTCAATATTTATAGAAATGATATCATCGCTCGTGCGTACGTACGGAATACCGTCTCCACGACGCGATGAGATTCATTCTCCATGTTAACCATTTAAGAATGATTATAATGTATATATAAGAAATAATAATGAAATATATGACATTATAAAGCTAATGGATTTATGTATATATATACATATGTATGTCATCTACTTACTTCCATTTCAAGACAATAAGGAAAGAAAAACAGCGTTCATGCGTACGTACGGACTACCGTCTCCATGAACGGTGTTTTTCATTTTATTTATCTATCTTTTATATATATATATATACTGAATATATATGATATATAAATCATATTTTATATTCTGGAAGTAAGTAAATCATGATATAAGTAATAATGATGTCAAGAACAACAAGTCAAAACACCTACGATAAATGAAACGATTTTACCCAAAACGCTTCTTTAACATGGAATTTACAAAAGAACGGGTAATATAATAAGTGAACCATATATGATATCATAACAATGAATATGATTATGTAATAAGTCAATGACATTATTTAAATCATTATACAGTAGGTTCGGACACATACGAAGCAAATTGGACCTAAGATAAGGGAAATATCACAATCTCATTTTTATCCGAGATTGTTTATTCGTAAGTAATTACTGGGGTGTATTTTATCATCCACATCCATGTTCCCTCAATATGTAATATTATTTCCATCCTTCTACAATAGTTTATATCCAATTTTACCCTTCGGTGAGTTTTTAGTAAAAGATATGAAAGGAATCTTTTGTCGTTTTTCGTACGAGGTACTTTTTGACTTTTCCGACAAAAGTACGAAGAATGTTTTTTTTAACTTATACGGCATGAATGGATTTCTAAAAAATTATTTCCAAGAAGCTTCCTTTACAAGTATTCAAGTTTATTTTTAATCAACTTATTTTATTTTAAAGTTGTATGACATGTTATGAAAGGAAAAATGTTTTTGAAGAAGAAAGGATATTTTACTCAAGAATGGAGTTCAAGTGTTTTATCAAAATTATTTTCCATCTAAGATAATAAAAGGGTTCTGTTTTTATCCCTCTTATTACATGGATTTGATTATGTTGTGATGGAAATATTTTTATGAATTCCTTTATCTTATATGAATTGTTTTATGATGTCATGATGTTTCAAGAATCCCATTTTTGTTACATGTGTTATGCGATGATGTATGTTTTATGATTATGTGGCACACATAAGAAAGGATTCATTATAAGATGGGTGGGACCTATATCTCCCTCCAATGCATTGGGTAATGATTTTATATCTCATGAGATAGACATGGCTGGAACGGAAGGTTATTTCAGTTCAGTGATACAGGACTGAAACGAGGAGTGATCTCGGTTCAGAAAGGGACTTTGTCCACTAAGATAGTCTTGGAAATGAGTCATGACTAACAAGAAATGATTTTCCATGATTATGTGTGCATGCCACAAAGTTTCAAGTTTTATGTTATGATTATGGGGATCTCATTTTCAATTCTATGATTTATCCCATGTTATGATATTATGAGCTCTTTTGCAGGTCAAGATTTCCAAAAGCTACGTTCTTATGTATATGATGTGATTGATATTTCTTTTGTTTACCCTTACTGAGCATTTGAGCTCACCCTTTTTTTGTTTTTCTTTCCCCAGGATATAAAGAAAGGTTTTAGGTAAAAAAAAGGGGAAGATCTTTATGGGAGATATTGAAGATCTTTCACCACGTTTAGAAGATTACGTTCTGAGTTTCCAAAGACACTAAACTATTACGAACCTTGTGTGTGTGTTTTTGTTATGTACTAAGTATTCCGCAAAAGTAATGTAATGTCCATGTAAGATAAGCTTCGGGTCTCTACAGTTGGTATCAGAGGAAAGGTTTAGTCAACCTTTGGAAACTAGGATGCGAAAACGTTACTGAGATCCCTAGAGATATTTCTAAGGTATGTCTAGGGATGCCCCTAAGGATAAATATACGTATACTATATAGTCCTAGAAATATGGTAACGATATTAGATTAAACCAAAGATGTTAGATATTTAAGTTACTCCCCCTTTATTATGATTTTTTCCTCTCACACTATTCTTTTTGGGTTTTAGACGATGGCTGGAACCCGAAGGAACCGTGTTGATCAATGCAATGGACAATGCAATGATTGCCCTCCTGAACAAACAAATGTTATGGGAGATGGAGTGCAAAATCTTATTGCTATACTTAAACAAGCTATGAATCATTCTGGACTTCCAAATGAGCAGAGAAGGGAACAATATTCTATTGAGTCCTTCATGAGGCAACGTCCACCTTCTTTCAGTGGGTCTTCTGATCCACTTGTGGCTGCACAATGGATCAGTACTACTGAAAAGATATTTTCAGTTCTTCAATGTTCTGAACATGATAAAGTCATCTTAGCAGTATATCGTTTGGAAGGTGAAGCTGATCAATGGTGGAATCTTATCAAGAATACGAGGCCAAGAGATGAAATTGAGTCCATGGAATGGGACGAGTTCAAGAACATGTTTTTCAGTAAGTACTTCCCTCGTATTCTTCGAACAAAGATGGAAAAGGAGTTTATTGAGCTGAAGCAGAAGGATGATGAATCTGTTGGTATATACGAAGCGAATTTTACAAGACTTGCAAGGTATGCATCTGGCATTATCATCCAACCTGAAAGTAAAGTTGATCGATTTTTCAGTGGCTTAAAACCAAGTCTTCGAAGGGCAGTAGCTATAAGAGACTTCAGTAGCTATGAAGAAATTGTGCGTTGTGCTATCAAGGTAGAAATGGAAGTTGGTGTTACATATCCATCTCATGGTTTTGACAAGAAACGAAATATGGAGTTCAAGGAGAAATCTCATAATAATGGTGAAAAGAAGATGAATGTTTCCTTATGCACAAAGTGTGGAAAGAAGCATGGTGGAGATTGTCTTAAAGGAACTAGAAAATGTTTTAAGTGTGGAAAAGAAGGTCATCGAGCAGCTGAGTGTCGAAGTAATGGAAAAAGGGTTTCTAATGATGTGAATAAAGCAAACACTGCAGAGAACGCACCACCAACACTTCAATGCTTCAAGTGCAAGGAAATGGGGCATTATGCTAATAATTGCCCTAATCCAAGGGTTAGTGATGATCAACATGAGCAACCACTGAAGGCAAAGGACAAAGGGAAGTCACATGCGATCACTAATGGCGATGTTGAATATGATAACGATGTGGTGGAATGATTAAGCGTTTATGTAATGGGATTCCAAAATAATGTTGTATCATTGAGTATTGCAATATTTATTGATGTGGTATTCAAAGTGATTGAGATATTTTTTTGGAAATAATATGATATGCGCATAATGAAGATGAGAAAATGAAATGTTTAATAGTATTCATGAGCTCATGATTGATATAAGGACTAAGCGATATCATGGATTGAGTATATAGAATTTTGAGGATTTTGGTATGTGGAAAGTGTTAACTTTTAACTGCATTCATGTTTTCACTAAGGTATTCAAGAGAATACATGATTAAGGACTTTGAATGTTTAGAATGTGATCAACAAAACATATCTTATGATATATGGGGATCAACGATGGTATTAAATCTCTGGTAATCGTTTTCACTATGTTATGAGAGTGGACTGCAGTATTATGTATAAGCCTAAAGATTGAAATGGATTATGTTGGACATAAGTGATTATTGTTTAAGGATAGAAGTTTTTTTTTCTTCGATATTATTGATGGGATGTTATAGTAATGTAGTTTTAGAAAATGGACAACCTGCAGGACGGGCGACAACCCATCGCGTCGGACAAGGCTGTAGGAATTGAACCCACAACCGAAGTGCGACTGGCCTTTATCGCCTACCACTGACCTACAGGAAGTCCCTGTTTAGTAGAAACTAGTTTTATGATATATGAAGTATAAGTCCATTTTAGGAACTATACATGATTAATCTCACTATAGAATGACTTATGCTTACCTTTTGTTTGAGACAATGGAATGACCCGATCTGCTAACACTTCACGAATAACAAATTCAACTTCATTTATTTAAGAGATGAAGTGGAAATTGTTCAAGGCACGAACAACAGTGATATTGTATCAAAATAAAGTAAGTATTTATTCTAATTCAAATTTTCAACTTTAGGGAAATGATCTTGAAAACCAAAAATGTTGTCCTAGTGATCTTATACCTGATGAATCAGATGGTACCTTAGATCGTCACAAATTTATGGATTTGTGATTACTGGCTTTTCCATAGCCATGTTCTCTACCACTCTCCATCAGAACATGATGGTTAGATTTCTCTTCCATAGCTATATTTTCACCTATGTGGAAACCCAGTGATTAGTTTATTTGGGTAATCGTTACATTTCATACTTTAGTTTCTAAAGCCATGTTTTGGTATTCCCTTTTACGATGTGGGTTTCTATTAAAGAAATTTTCAAATAGTAAACCATTTATAACCCCGACGAATTTCGAGGGCGAAATTCATTTTAAGGGGGGTAGAATGTAACAGCCCAAGATTTTATAAAAAAATATTCTTTTTAATTTTATTAATGTCTTGTGTTGTACGCTACACCAAAAGGATCTTACACAACACGCATCCTTGTCTTTCCTTGCATTACACGAAATCGCGACCTTTCTCGATAGCGTGTGTAATACGTAATACCGAGTTTCACTAAACAACGATGTGCTATTAAAATATTATTAAAACTAGCCGTTATGAATAGTAATAACCACTTTTTAAAATTCTGTAAATCTTATTTTTCAAAATGAACTTCATTCTTGGATTCGGAGTATCGAATTAACCTAAGGTGAAATTTTGGTACTTTTCGGATAACTTTCATATTCTGATGAATAGTGAAAATTACTAAATTATAATTAAAAACAACTTTTTTAATCGAAATAATTAATAGTGATAAATCATTAATTTGAGTGGTTTTAAAGTATATTTAGAATATATTTTTACAATTTAATACAATGTTGGTCATTGGATGTAATTTCACATTTAAACTAGACATAAACAAGTGTCAATCTTTTGATAGATATTGTTTCTTAAAAACACGCTATTTGTTTTAACAGCGGGATTTAATTATAAAATTAATTAATGCAACTTTTATGTTATGAACTTGGTAAAATAGACTTCATTTTTGAATTCGGAATATGAAATATAGCTTGGGATGAAATTTTGGCATTGTTCTGAAAAACATCAATTTTTGATGAATAGTGAAACTACTAAGTGGTAGGTTAAAAACTGAATTTTGAATAAAACTTAATTTTACCGCTTCTGTGAATGGAATTTCGAAAATCCGAGAGACACGGTTAATATCAAGGACTAAAATGTGGTTCAATGAGATGAAAATAATTTTTTGGTGAATAGTAACTTTTTACTTTTGTTTACCGCGGTTAATAGTAAATAGGGTAACTAAGGGTAAATATGATATTACTATTACCCTAACACATGTCCTAATTCTATTGGACAAGTGTAATTCGACCAAAAACAAACTTAGGAATAAAATATGACCATTTAGGCCCACTTGGATTAGATTAGGACATTTATTATTAATTTATTTAAAGAAAGGTTAAAATAGTTAAAATCAAAGTTTAATAAGTAAATAATTTTTAATATGGGGTTATACATAAGATAAATTCGATTGTAAATATTCATTAGAAAGCTAAAAATATTTCCTACATGATGGTATTTTATTTGTAATTTTTAGACATCAAATAATTTAATTTATTTATGACACAACGATGATGCAGTAATTATCTTATTAATGAAATATTGACATAATTGATGTTATAAACACCAAAATAAATGTAATTTGAGATTTTTTATGAATTACACTAATTTTCTAGGTTACTATGATATATTAATGTTGATTTAATCAACTTGGTTCGAACATTTAATTCTGTTTTGACTTTCACAAAAATCATATATCAAATAGTGTCAAAATTGACACAAAATAGTTTTTAAATCAAATATTATATTATTAATTGTTATTGTATTCATAAAAATCTAAGGTTCGGCCAAATGACTTAGATAAGGATATATATATTAATAATAAACAATTTGGGGTTCGTTTGGCATGTTATAGTAAGTTTATTAACCATATAGTGAAAGAAAACAAAAAGACATGGTAAAAGTTAAATTATTTAACTTAGAGTTAAATTTAATTGATAAGGTTAAAATAATATCCTAAACTTGTCTAAATTCTATTGTTTGATAGGATTTCGACCCATCCCCACTTTAGCTTCGAAATAAGACCCTTTGGAACCATTATAAACCGATTTTGACTTTAATATAAAATAATATTTTGAGATATTCCTAAGGTGCCCCTCTCCTCCCCTATAAAAGGACATCTCCTCCCCCTCCTCCTCACACCAATTTGAGCACTCAAGCTCGGCCAACCCCTGCCATTTTATCCTATCCACTTCCCTAGAATAATCCTAGAGGTCCTGGTCTTCTCCAAAGACCAATCTTAGTTCCTTAAGTGGGGGATTCAAAGAGGTATTCCAAAGAAGAGGTAATATCCATTGCCGATCTTTTCAATTTCTTTCTTCTTCAACTTCTTATTCTTTAGTTGTTTCATGATAAAGTAATAACATAAGTATTACTTACATACTGATATGTTATTATAAATATGAAACAACCCTAATTCACCTTCTATCCATCCTACGGAAAAATGAAATCACCGCGCGTGCGTACGTACGGAATACAGTCTCCACACCGTGGTGTAATCTATTTTCCACCACCACATTACATGGATGGGTATAATGGTGTAAATAATAACTATACATAGTTATTAAAACATCATATTGATTCTGATATATTGTATAATCCACTCCAATTCAATTCAATATTTATAGAAATGATATCATCGCTCGTGCGTACGTACGGAATACCGTCTCCACGACGCGATGAGATTCATTCTCCATGTTAACCAATTAAGAATGATTATAATGTATATATAAGAAATAATAATGAAATATATGACATTATAAATCTACTGGATTTATGTATATATATACATATGTATGTCATCTACTTACTTCCATTTCAAGACAATAAGGAAAGAAAAACAGCGTTCATGCGTACGTACGGACTACCGTCTCCATGAACGGTGTTTTTCATTTTATTTATCTATCTTTTATAGATATATATATACTGAATATATATGATATATATATCATATTTTATATTCTGGAAGTAAGTAAATCATGATATAAGTAATAATGATGTCAAGAACAACAATTCAAAACACCTACGATAAATGAAACGATTTTACCCAAAACGCTTCTTTAACATGGAATTTACAAAAGAACGGGTAATATAATAAGTGAACCATATATGATATCATAAAAATGAATATGATTCTGTAATAAGTCAATGACATTATTTAAATCATTATACAGGAGGTTCGGACACATACGAAGCAAATTGGACCTAAGGTAAGGGAAATATCACAATCTCATTTTTATCCGAGATTGTTTATTCGTAAGTAATTACTGGGGTGTATTTTATCATCCACATCCATGTTCCCTCAATATGTAATATTATTTCCATCCTTCTACAATAGTTTATATCCAATTTTACCCTTCGGTGAGTTTTTAGTAAAAGATATGAAAGGAATCTTTTGTCGTTTTTCGTACGAGGTACTTTTTGACTTTTCCGACAAAAGTACGAAGAATGTTTTTTTTAACTTATACGGCATGAATGGATTTCTAAAAAATTATTTCCAAGAAGCTTCCTTTACAAGTATTCAAGTTTATTTTTAATCAACTTATTTTATTTTAAAGTTGTATGACATGTTATGAAAGGAAAAATGTTTTTGAAGAAGAAAGGATATTTTCCTCAAGAATGGAGTTCAAGTGTTTTATCCAAATTATTTTCCATCTAAGATAATAAAAGGGTTCTGTTTTTATCCCTCTTATTACATGGATTTGATTATGTTGTGATGGAAATATTTTTATGAATTCCTTTATCTTATATGAATTTTTTTATGATGTCATGATGTTTCAAGAATCCCATTTTTGTTACATGTGTTATGCGATGTTGTATGTTTTATGATTATGTGGCACACATAAGAAAGGATTCATTATAAGATGGGTGGGACCTATATCTCCCTCCAATGCATTGGGTAATGATTTTATATCTCATGAGATAGACATGGCTGGAACGGAAGGTTATTTCGGTTCAGTGATACAGGACTGAAACGAGGAGTGAACTCGGTTCAGAAAGGGACTTTGTCCACTAAGATAGTCTTGGCAATGAGTCATGACTAACAAGAAATGATTTTCCATGATTATGTGTGCATGCCACAAAGTTTCAAGTTTTATGTTATGATTATGGGGATCTCATTTTCAATTCTATGATTTATCCCATGTTATGATATTATGAGCTCTTTTGCAGGTCAAGATTTCCAAAAGCTACGTTCTTATGTATATGATCTGATTGATATTTCTTTTGTTTACCCTTACTGAGCATTTGAGCTCACCATTTTTTTGTTTTTCTTTCCCCATGATATAAAGAAAGGTTTTAGGTAAAAAAAGGGGAAGATCTTTATGGGAGATATTGAAGATCTTTCACCACGTTTAGAAGATTACGTTCCGAGTTTCCAAAGACACTAAACTATTACGATCCTTGTGTGTGTGTTTTTGTTATGTACTAAGTATTCCGCAAAAGTAATGTAATGTCCATGTACGATAAGCTTCGGGTCTCTACACCATCCATGTCCATGGTTTCTAAATATGTTTTCATAAAATTTTTATAATTATTCTATGTATATATAATACCATGTTTACCCCTTTTGTTATTTTACTGCATGCTATGGAAGGAATCATTCTTTTGTTTACCATACAAGGTACTTTTTGACACTTCCGGTAAAAGTAAGAGGAAAATGTTTTTTTAAGTTATACAACATGAATGGATTTTTAAACTTTTAAAATGATTTATTTCCATGAATCTTCCATTACGATTTCTCATATTTATTTTTAACTAACTTCCTTTTCATTTAAAATTTCATGCCATTTTGAGAAAGGAAAACATTTTCGAAAAAGAAAGGATATTTTCCTCAAAAATTGAGTTCAAGTGTTTTATCAATATTATTTTTCCTTGTAAGATAATATAGGGTTATGTTTCTATCCCTATTATTTATTGTTTTGAATGAGTTTATGATGGTATTATTTTTATATATTCCATTAATCTTATATATATTATGTTATGATAACATGATATTTAAGAATCTGATTTTATTTCATGGGTTAGGCTATGATGAACGATTTATGTTTTGGTGGAACAAGTAAGAATGATTTCATTATGAGATGGGTGGGATATATATATCCCTCTTATGCATTGGGTAAAGATTTATATCTCATGAGATAGAAAGGACTGGAACGACAGGTAAATATATTTTAGTAATAAATGGTTGGAACAACATATAAACCCAATTCGGTAATGGACTTTGTCCACTATGATGGTTTTGTCAGCAATTCCATGTATACTATGGAAATTATAAAATTTTCGTATTAGTTTTCCAAAATTACTTGTTTTATTCCAATATTATTCTATCATGGTTAATGTTCATTTATGATCCGAACATTACGTACTACATAGATTTATTCAATTTATCATGATTTTTATGTTGTTTCTGATGCTTTCGTCAGGGCGCGCGCATCCGTCTGTGGAGGACGCGCAGCTGTTTCCCTGCATTCCCACTTTCCAAAGGCGGGCCGCATCCACTCCTTATTTAGGTATGTTTTCTCCTTGATCGAAACGATTTGATGGGATGTTGGTTCTTCATTCCATAGATTACTCCTCGGAACTCGTCAACTAGTCCGGGTCTCCCTCATTGATTTAAGACATTGTTCGTGAAACTCTTCCTGGCTCCATATCTTCATGGACACCGATTAATTACAATGCTTCTGTTAGGACATTCCAAGGGGTCCGGTTAGAGGCAACAACCTTCGGTCAGGGGAGTACTCAAGTTGGGCATCACTGGTATGTCTGGACACTGGAGGATTGGCGTGTCTATCTTCTTTCCCTTAATATATGGATTCTTGAGGGCACAGATTCCCAAGGAATCCCACATCGAATGTGGAGAATCATATTCCATGGGCATGTATCTTAGGTTTTCCTTTGCTTCTCATGTTTAACACAGAGTATTTCATGATTTTAACGTCCATTGGAGATTGATCAGGATGATCAGAACACTCACTAGAGTGTATCAAATGGATGAACCCCTTGGAGGGAACACCGATATTAGGACCATCATGTGGGTGGCCTCCCGAATGCTGTTATATGGAACGGGGAATGGGGTGGTATGATCCCACCAGGATGTGGAAGCATGGGTAAAAATCAGGATGGATGATGGTAGGTTTTGTGAGGGGGTGGTGAATGGGATGAAACCGTCACAGGGATGATGATGGTTTTGGGCTCAAGCCTTGAAGTGGCTTCCTACGTATCCCTGTGAAAGGGAATCAAAGTCCACATAGTTCTTCTAATGGAGGCTTCCTGCAGATTAGGGTTTCAACTTCTTACTGCTGGATGGGGTCATAATGGCTTACCACTGAATGGGGTTGATAATGAATTACCGCTGGAGAGGGTCTACAGTTTAATGTCATGCAGGACGGGGATGAACCGACGTGAAGGGGGTCAAAACTGCTAGGTGTTGGGTATTGGCGAACCAACGTGAAGGAAGTCAAAATGACCAATGGGTGTCGGGATTGATCCTCAATGAGGCTTCCTATGTACCATGCCATAGCAAGGATCAAAGACCTCACAGTTCAAGATATGGGGGCATGAGTCAGTGAACCGACAAGAATATGTACCTAGGGTCTTGGTGGATGGTGGGATTTAACCTCAGAGAGGCTTCATATATACCTTGTCTTAGCGATGATCAAAGTCATCATAGTTCGGATGGGGTTGGTGAACCGACGTGATGATGGTTGGAACGACTAACGGGTGTTGGGCATGAACCTTAGGCAGGCTTCCTACATACCCTCCCGTAGCAAGTAGGAAAGACCACATAGTTTTGGTGTGGGGATTATACACTAGGATGCCCAAGGTGTGGGTGAACCGACGTGAAAGTTTTTGGAACTAATAGGGTGGTGGGCGTGAACCTTAGGGAGGCATACTACATAACCTGCCTTGGCAAGGATCAATGACCTCATAGTTCATGTGGGAATCGGCGAAATGACATGAAGGTGGACCTGGGGTCCAATAGTTGTTGGGATTGAACCATGTAGAGGCTTCCTACATTCCATTCCTTGTAAATGATCAAATACCACATAGTTCAGGTGAAAAAATGGTGGTCTTGAACCTCAGGGAGGCTCCCTACATACCCTACCATGGAAAGGATCAAAGAGTTCATAGTTAAGGATATGGGTGAATTTGTGGCTTATGCTCTAAGGCGGCCCCATGAAGATCTCATGGTCAGTGCTCACCCTAATCCCATGTGAGTCATGCTCGGTGTGAGAAACAAGAGGTAGTAGAGACCCGACAATAACATCATGAAAGGTGCGTCAGTGGGAAGTAAGAGGGGCTTATATGTGATTGCATCCCTAAGAGGAAACATGCGCTTATATGTGCTATGAAGCCTAAATAGGTTGGGACTTACTCTAGGATGGTGGCCCGAAGGAGACAAAGAGCAGTGGGGGAGGGATTTGGGACTGAAGAAAGGAGAAGCATTGTTCCCCGTAACGCCCTTTACTGGACCTAGGGACCGAAGAAGAAAGGAGAGCAGGGATGATGCCTCTTAAAAGAAAGCTAGAGGATTAAAAGGATATTTTCACCCTTTCCCAATGGACAAACGCCACTCTGATAAAGAGAATATCATCCCCTATGAGGAAAGATCTCATCCTCATGGGGACCAGTGGGTTGGGAGAATGTCATTGGTGGGTGTGCCCCTCGTGAGAGGCATAGAGTGAGGCCACAATTTAATGTCATGTGATGAGGATGTTGGTGCTTGGCAGTTTAATGTCCTACAGCTCAGACGAGGTTGGTTTTCTCCACACCCCTAGGACTTTAATAACTGGTACCATCTGCTCCTTGGAGCAGAGAGGGGCCAAGAAAAGTCATGGATAAGGGGTGTCATGGAGCGATCCATCGGGGGTTCCACGTTATTGTGGATATTCAAAACAGCAATATCCATTAGTGGACCTATGTGAAGAAGCATGAGATGAAGAAATTCAACAGGTGGTATCATCCAGGGGACATTGAAGTTACTTCATGTGAACCTAGGATGTTGAATGGGAAATGAGTATATGGAGAAGGTGTTGTGGGTGTGCGAGGCACCCGAAAATGATGCTCGGAAGAGCGACATCACAGTTGCATAAGGTGGGAGGCTTGCGCGCAAAATGGATCATTGCATGAAAATGTGGCCGGGCTGGTGCGCAAAAGGAATTTCACGTTGAAGACCTAATTTCATGCAAACAGAAGGAATTGTGCGCAGGAGGAAGAGGCTCGAGTGGATTTGGACAAGTATCAAGCCCACGTAGTCGTGCACAATGGCGGACCCCCGGGTGACCTGACAAGAAATATTTAGTACCTAAGAGCCATCTTTTGGTGTGTGTGGGAGAGGAATTTCATGCAGGCGAGATGGTCCAGATTATTTGGCCCGGAAGTATATGGGTTCGCCTTAAATTTATAGATTCTCAGGATCATAGATCTATGTGAAAAACAAGTTAGTGTGAAATATCGCATGCCCGATATCGGCAGCGCGTAGATCCACCACTAGGAGTAGTGGTGTGAAAAAGTTTTGCACCCACGCGGAACACGGTCACAAATCCCGGTGTTTTTTGTGTAGGACATATTTTTTTCACACACCTATTTATTTTTTTCACGCCACTCCTCCAACCCCCCCGGATTGGATCTCCAGTTCCAAATATGGCTTCGCTTTGTTGTGCCCGAACCTTCCTCGTCCCTAGAGCACTTTTCGACATCTATAAATACCCCCTCGGAATCAGATTGACAAGGGGCCACAAAGGTCAGATTCTGAGGGAAATGCCAAGATACATGCATCCCTGGTGCTAACACACACTTAATCCCAGAGCGGCGTGAAAAACCGACCTGAGCGCACAATCCACTCTTCACGTGTGCACATAAACTACTCTCCTGGCCTATAAAAACCCCCACAGGTCCCTCATTCTATATAGATATTTCTCACATGATAAGCCAGGTGCTCTCGGACAAAAAAAAATTCCTCCACCTTTGTGAAAAACTCTTCGGTTGTGCATAATTCACCAATGTCAGCCATCTTTTTACACACAAACCCGATATTTTCCATGCCAACGTCATATTTTTTGTTTCCACAGATAATATTTCGTGCCAACTATTGATTTTTTGTCCCGAAATTTTAAAATCTCGTCGGCAGGAGATGGCCGCCAATCAGGATGATGTTGAGAGGGAAGTTGTATCTACTGCTTGAAGGGTTGTGATGGTCACTAACCCTATGTTTTATGGTTCCTAAAGGATAATATCCAACAAACATAATCTCTTCCACATTTTGACCCCAACATAGAAGGAGTATGCCCTATCTTCCACCCTGCCATCCTGGGACATCAGAATCTTGGAGGATGTACCTATGATAGGGTTTGAGGTTGAAACACTATGCTCATGGGTGACATGTGAGGATGAATTGCCCTAGTATAACCTCACCTACAACAAACATCCTTCAAGAGAAACAAGACACATGGATGTCTATCTCCTGAATCCCAGGACTAGGACCATCTTGGGGAGTTACCCTGTCGTGGAAAGTTATCTGACCCTTTACTCAAGAACCTTCCGTCAGACTGTTACTGTCGAGACCAAAGGATGGCTGTAGGATTTGGATCTGCAGTTCGGAGGCAATTTTACCAGTTAATGGGCCTGATCATATTGGGTTCTACAGACATGCGACAAGTCTGGGGCGAAACGCCAACACATCAGTTTGTTCAAGGTAGTGTGGATGTCGCAGTTTCACTTCTTTCGCTAGCCTGAGCTCAGGCCAGATTTGTTTACTCGATGGTACCTCGACACCAACACCTTCAACCTTCCTCATGGTGAAGTAGACATTAGCCTTTGGGGTATTATTTTCATCAAAGGTATCCTTTTGTATGGCCACCAATATGATGAATTCCTCCTGCCAATGAATGTTTGGGGACACATATCAAGAACCCCCATGCTGACATGGCACTTATTGGAGATGGATTTGGAGAGACTGGGGGTCAAGGATTTCCTAAATGAAATCACATTCAAGAAATGGTTCAACATATTCCTAGAAAGGGATCTTGAAGTCAAGATAACGGGGTGAGGTAGGTGGTGTCTGGCAACGACACAGAGGAGTAAAAGGTGATCGTATTGGAGGATCTTGGAGCCGGGGGACTATCGATCTTGGGGATTTATAATTAACGAGGGTCGAGACCTAAATGTTCGATATGCAAGATTCATTGCCGCATTCCAGAGTGGGTGCATCTTACCCACAAGGGATTCAAGGATGAGAGTTCATCTAGCGACCCTAGTGATGGCTGGCATCATGGTAGCTAATCAGAGATTCAATATGGGAGTCACCATGTTGGATCATATATACCACATTTTGGGACGCATTTCAAGAGGAGGGTCACAGAGGAGGATATGTCCCCCCTTCCATATCTTTTATGGTTGCGTTGCTTCCCATTACGGTGGGTATACCTTTCCGAATTCCATTCATCCACCAGGTAATGGCCTACGACCTTTTTTGCTGAACATCGCTGGGGTCATGACATTGATGCTCAATGAGGAGGGAATAAAAATCAGGATCAACAATCAGGCCAACTTCACATTCATCCCATTCCCCACCCTGACTGGCAAGATGATAGATAACAGGAAGGGATCACTAGGGTAGAGGTAATACTTCCAGAAAATTAGATGTGGGGTGCTCATGGACCAGAATGATGGGAAGATGTTTTCTATGCCCTACGTTCCATCTAGGTTCAGCAGGAAGTTCAGATTCCTTCTTCGGATGTCAAAGAAGGTGCACACAGATGTTCGGGAGGAAATACATCCAGGTGTTCTTCTCCAAATTTGGCAGATGTTCATGACCTAAGGCTCTGGTGACGTTATCACATTTCCTCCCATCAGAGTTGATACTGGCCTCTCAACCGAATATTCCGAGCATTGGGCCATATCATACCAAGAGGGGATTTTTTTAATGTGAGTTCAGAAACTCATAGTAGCCAATGTATAACCTGGGTGGCGAGAGAGAAGACAAGGTGCTACTGGGAAAGAATGGTCGGAGGCATGTCAAGTAACCGGACCCGCACATGACGAGACTTCAGCCGCGGGGACATCACGCGGCGCAGCCGTGCCCTCATCTCCTAGGGGGAGAGGGGCTCATGCAGCATCTAGGGAACTCCCAGGGAATCATATAAGGTATCTGCTCCAACCTTCCAATGAAGTAATCTTCTCGTCCATGTGGTTAGCATAGATGACCCTATGACAGTCGATGAGTAATGAAGCTCTATGGAAGAAGATAGTGCGAGATGGAATCCAGCTGCTAGTGGTCAGACTTATTTCAGTTTTTGACAGAGTGATCTTTCATCATCAGAAAGCGTATCTGATGGACGTGGATGTGCATGCACACTGACGGGGTCAACGTGAGGAGCCATCCTTCTTGGTGAATGTAATGATCATCCAGAACTTGATCTAGAAAAGATGCTGTCAGAGGATGATGACAGCGACAATGAGCCGGAGGGCACCGAGACCGAAGAGGAGGAAGAAGGAGAAGGTGAAGGAGGGGGGGGGGAAGAGGAGCTTGAGGGTGGATGGTCACAGGGGGCGTCCCGCCAAGGGCGTCTCTAAGAGAGTGGTGAGATCGTCTACTCTGAAGTGGATGTAACTGAGCTTCTTGAGGTACGTCTCAACCCATATCTATCCTTTCGCATCATCCTGATTTGTATCCCTTAATTAGATGTCCTTATCCTATTCAATATAATATTGGTGCCATCCATGGGTCTCCATTTGAAGGAGAGGAGGTGCTGGTAGAACATGGTGGGGAGTCGATACCCATTATTGAGCTGATGAGCATTGAGGGACCCCCCATAATAGCTACGTCTGTAGCGGCTAGAACACCAGAGGCTGATTTTTTGGGCATCTATAAGATCATTACTGTGATGCCAGTTAATCATCATTGGAGAGTGAAATTGACCATGGTGTTCATTGTCTGTGCATTGATCATGACACTGGAGGCTCGCTGGGCTTCTGAGCCTGGTCCATCCATGAGCGATTGAACAACGAATGTGTTGTTCCATCCAGGGCATGCCTCCCGAACCGAGCCAGCCCTGACACTCCAAGAAAAAGGTGATGTGGATATCTGTGGCACTACTGTTAGGGAAAGGTCATAAGCTACCAAGGGTGCTACTAGGACCCACGCAAGAGAAGAAGGTCACCCGAGTGATGAAAAGCCAAGTCCTGTGGGAGGAGCACCCCAAGAGGACCCTGCTGCCAGCCTATTGGATGCCTTCCCAGACAATCGGCCCATAGACCCCAAGAAGATTGATGATTCCGACTCAGAGGCGGCTGAGGAGAGAATAATGACAAGACATAAAGGGTGAAATTGCATCAAGCGTTTCCTCGTTCAGGCGTAGACAGAATGGCTAAAGTGGATGGGATCACTCCACACCAAGCTACACTTTCTATGTGTTGGAGGGGTAGATGCTCAACTCCTTCATTTGATGTTCCGTGAATACCTGGATGAGATGTTGCGCAAGAGAAGCCGACGCTCTGACATTTCCCTGTGTCAGGAGGAGTCAAAGAGTACCCAATCAATCATCCGGGTAGAACAAGAGGCCCGCCGCCATGAAGAACATGTGAAGGAAAAGGAAATATTAATTGTGAACTATTCTAAGCTTGTGGAGCTTTTGAGGGAACAATTGGCAGACTCCCAAGAGAATCTCGTGGATTCGGGTCACCAACTGACCAAACTACAAACTGAATAGGTGCAAACACAAGCTAGGGTTAGTGGACTACACTCTATGGCCACTGATTAATAGAGATTCCTCTAGGGGTGGGAAGTAATCCTGGAGGCTATCAGCCAAAAGTTAGTGACCCAGGAACGATCCATACAAGGAGATGACCCTTAAGGGCCCAGTTTTGGCCGAACTTATAAACACATTTGTCCTTACTGCTTCTTATTCTGAATTGCATGTATGGATAAATTTATTCACTTGTTCCCTTTGTTTAATGCCCTCAACAATAGTCATGAAATAAATAGCAATCCATTCCTAAGGACACGTGGGTCGTACCCGATGTGAGAAATTAGAGATGTTCGTACTATAACTTCGTTTTATTGTGGGAGTGTCAACCAAGATTTAGGAATTTTTGATAAAAATCCATATTTCCAAGGAGAGAAGAGGGAGGTCCAATCATGGTAAGGGGACCTCAGAACAATCGACGTATCATCTTTTCCATGTGGTCTAGCGCACAAGAGGGGCAACGCCAGGGGAACTAGAATCAGTCCGAACATAGGGGAATGAAAAATGTGAATCATGATACCCAAAATTTGAAACACTATGGGGGGAGGCGTGACAATAAAGAATACCTTTTGATCATGTTCAAAACACAAAATCCTTATCGCATTAGCCAGAAACAGGGATAACAAATGAGGTCCAACTGCTGACCTTATTCGAAACATAGGGCCTGATTCAAAAAATCATCCATTAGTCCTCAAAAGCATTATCCCATGACATTAGGCGAGCCATAGGCTGAGCATCAAAACTGTTAGGGGTCCCTTTAGATGTGAAATAGGATGAGGGTCCGAATAATGGGCACGCAAAGAGTGGAATGTGGAGTGATGGTTTGTTCGAATAGGATCCAACACTCTCAAAGTTATGCCGCCGTGGGGGATGAAAATTATATGGGCGCATAATTATGATCTTGGATTATTCATTATTTTAGACAGGACCTCTCTGTTGAGGGAGTTGTTGCTTCCTAATGTCATTGCTGGGAATCCCGAACTTGTTTGGGGAAAACTGTAGTTACATTGTTCCCCACAAAGGGTAAGGCCAAGTGGCTAGACATAACATGGAATAGGAGTTATGATACCTGGGGCTGGACCCATAGAAAAGATGTCTGGGTGTTCCTATGTATCCCATGAGGATGGGAATCAAGACATACTTAGTTCTTGGAGATGACCTGCACTTTAATGTCTCGCAGTAAGGGAATATAGTGGTCTTAGATTATGGTAATAGAGCTCAGACCATGGGTTGTAGGAAACATGGGAGACACATGGTGGGGTAATTATAAAACCTGACATGAATGGGAACCTGGAGTTCTTACCACCACATGTTCCATGGGATGGTTTTAGTTCAAGGTACCAGAAACGAGAGTTATGCTAGGCCCGAGGAAAGGTGCACAGATGTTCCTATGTACCCCATGAGGATGGGGATCCATCTGCACATTGTTTTTAGGGGTGTCACGGTAAGGTACCAGTTCCCAGGATAAAAGGGTGTGCGAGTGTGGCCTTCGGAACAAAATAAGTTGTATTTGATAAATTTGGTTTGTCTTTTAAGGAGAATGGTTTTTTTGAATCTATAGGCCTAGGATAACATGTCCTGGCATCACCACATGAATCAAACCCTATGCAGGAATTTAAAAATGGTATGGAATGCGACCGATACCAAACATGGTGTCCCCTTGAGTGAGGGCATCCCGATGTAGTGTTGTTTTTCATCGTGCAACCAAGATGATAATGTCAAAGTTTTGGGTCATGTGGTAGGACCAATAATTTAGTTTCAACGCCACGTGGTACAAACATAACATTGTATGAGATTACTTGAGAGAAACCTTGGGCTGAGGGGAAAAATAAAGGTTAGAGGGTTAGGATAAGGAGAAACTAGCTCCCAATTGATCTAAACCTGAAGATGAGACATCTGGGTGGTCCTACATATCCCATGAGGATGGGAGTAAAGCCACAAATAGTTCTCACAAAGGGGAAATACAAAACAATCTTGCTTTAAGGTCGTAGATTTCAGACCATGGATAAACAGGGCTATTCCAAGTAAGTGGATACCTTAACCCAATCCTTAAACCTACATGAGTCAAACATGGTGTAGGAAACAAGGGCGGATAATGTATTTCCAATACGTGAAATATATGCCACAGGGAAATCAGTGGATCCCCAAATGATTGCCTTATTGTGGATTTTTCCTCCTAACGTGCGGATGCGCAATGAAGAATAGTACCAAGAATTTCGAAGATCTAGTTGGACATGATGAGATGGAGAGGGATGTGAATCGTGTAACTGACATTTTGGGCTCAATGGGGATGCGACGATGATGGAGGATAACTAGTGACTATGTTTGAAAAAATCATCCATATCTAGATAGCCTAAAAGGGGGAAAATGTGCTCCAACCGCTGACCATATTCGCAACGCGAGTCTTGTATCGATTTTTGTCCAAAACCCTAGATAACGTTTTCCCACAATGGTAGGAGGGCTCTTGGGATGAGAATATATGCTATTTGGGGGTCCCTTTGGATGTGAATGGTGATGGAAGCCCTAGTGAAGGGGAACAAAAAGCCTCAGAATAGGATGAATGCATGTTAGGGATGAATCTGACAGTCTTGGTGCTGAACTAGTGTACTATCGATCAAATTGGTGAATTGTTGAAGAGGGTTAGGGGGGATCATCTGGAGAGAAGCCAACTTGAATGGATGAAGATAGCACAAAGGGATAGAAAACTCTCAGGAGGAGGTAAATGACATGGTTTTCAAAACACCCAATGTGGGTGAGATCATAATCCCATACCACACGATATGGTTCTCTCTGGGGGAATGCGGGCCAAGGGGACAAGATGTGTCTAGAGCCAAACGCGAGATTCTTTGGTGGTCCTAAGTATCCCATGGGAATGGGAGTCATTCCACATGTAGTTATGGATGACACACATATGGGTAAGATACCCTAAAGAGGGGAGGTGTATGGAATGGCGAGTAACCCGACGTGGATGAGGACATAATACCATGCCACACAGTACAACCCTAATTAAGAACATGGAACAGGGGCCCGAAAAGGACAAGGGGCCTAAGGCTGGGCCTCAAATGGGAAGGCCTGTCCAATTTGTAGTTTAAAGTCTTGTAGTGAGGATGAAAGTGTGTGTGATACCCCAAACAAGGGAGGTGTATGACATGGAGAGGATCCCCTCATGAGTGAGGAAATAATACAATGCCACACCATAAAACCCAAATAGAAACATGAGCTAGGGGTTCAAAAAGGAAAAGGGGCCTTAGGCTGGGCCACGAAAGAGAAGGCCCAAAAAGAATGTAGTTTAACATCTTCCTGTGAGGAAGAAAGCGGGTAAGATACCCCACATAGAGGAGGTGTACAACGCGATGGGTAACCCGACATGAATACGGACATAATCCAATACCACACCATACAATCCTATAACTGGAATCGCCCGATGGGATTTGGTCACTTGAAGATATAATGGAGTAGAATGATTCACTACACTCAATGTTTGGGACATCATGGGGTGGTTTTAACAACACATGATAGTTGTTGACCATGTTCGAAACACAACATCCATATAGTGACCTGAAATGGGAACAAAAAATGAGCATCAAACACCGACCATATTTGAAATTCATTACTAGTATCGGCTTAGTGCTCAACATCCTTGAGGGTGTTGGCCTGAAGCGGTAGGAGAAACCTTATTCCTAGCATCCATGCCACTCGGGGGCCCTTTTTGACGAGAAGGATGATAGATTCCCAATCAAAGGAGTGGGTGAAGCATAGAACTACCCATATATGAAAGATAGGAACACTTATAGGGATGTACAGTCGGATCAAGATGATATTAACATGAATTGGGGAAAAAGTTTTCACCCCACCATATGTTTCGACCTAGGGGGAAGATTCCGGTGTTTGGGATAGGCCAACAGATGAAATGTCTGGGCATTTCTACATACCCTATAAGAATGGGAATCAAGTCGTACGTAGATCTTGAAGGCCATGCAGTTTAACGTCATGTGGTGAGGACATGGGAGGATAGATGAATGACAATCAGGCACATGGTGAGACCCTTATAATCCTAGCATTAGTGGGGATAAGGAAGCCTACCCCATATCATGCAAGGATCCTCATCGAGAACTATGCCAAAGGGGGAATAGTCAAAGAGTAGTGTTTGGAGGTTGAGCATAGGATGAAATGCTTTAGCATTCCTAAGTATCCAATAAGGATGTGAATAAATCCATATGTAGTTTTCATGATGCAGTTTAACGTCATGAAAGATGATGCACAGTTTAAAGTAATGTAGGACCGGGCAGTTTATGGTTATGCTGGTCCATCATGCTGTTTAGGGTCATGTGGGACCATCTAGTATAAGGTCATGTTGGATTGCCAAGATTATGGTCATGCAGGACCAGTAGGCTCATGAAATGTATAACTTGAGGAACTTGGAATTTGTGGGAGGAGTTATACGCTCACCATCCCTGGTCACCAGAAAATATACTCCATTGGGGTAAACCCTATGATTTATGTATGGTCCTTCCTATTTGGTCCCCAACATGGGTGGTTTCCCGGCAGGGATCATTGTCTTCTGGAGGGCCAATACGAAGTCACCTTTCAAAAAAGAACAGAGGCAAACCTTCTTATTGAAGGCTCTAGATATCTTATTCTGATGCCTTTCTAGATTGTGGAGGGAACACAGATTTTTATCGTCAAGTGATTCCAATTCAACCAAACAAATTTCAGCTTCATTATCTGGTCCCTGCTGATCCTAGAAAGCTGTCCGTAATGAAGGTAGTTGGATCTTGATGGGCAGAACAGCCTCAACTCCATCCACTAGGGAATATGGGGTCACTTGGGTGGAATTAAGTGCCATCATCCGATAGGGCCAGAGGGCATTGGGGAGCATGTCTGACCAACTTTTGTTGTTCTGACAAACAATTTTCTGCAAAATGTTAGGTAGGGTATTGTTGAATGCCTCGATCTGTCCATTTGTCTGCACGTGGTAGTAGGAGGTATGGTTCAAATAGATTTTGTACTTTGCATAAATCTTCTTCAAATCATCTGCATATATGTTGGTGCTTTTATCAGTGAGGATGATGTGAGGGACTCAAAACTGGCATATGATATTGGAGCTCAATAAGTCAATGATAGAACGGTCTTTGGCCTCTTTTAGAGGAAATGATTCTACACACTTCAAAAAGAAATCCGCGGCAGTCAGGATAAACCTGCATTGGAGAGCTATTGCCGGTGGATATGGCCTCATGACATCATGTCCCCACACGGAGAACAACCAAGAGTACTTTGTGGAGTGGAGAGATTCTGGTGTTTGAGGCATGATGTTAGCCTGAATTTTTTCATGCATGACACCTCTTGTGGAACTCGATGCAGTCATGGATCATGGAGGACTAGAAATATCCCAATCTCTAGATCAGATGGGACAGATTTAGCCCAGTCTAGTGAGCCCCATAATAACCAGTGTGAACCTCCTGCATGACATGAGAAATCTCAACTACTATGATGAAATGGAGGATAACACCATCAAACCCAAACTTTTAAACGATCTCCTCATGACTGGAACGACTATGGAGGGTAAACTGCAGTGCGCAGTGTCACATTCACTCGTGCTCAGCCAGATTAGCCAGGAGGTAACCATTTTAGAGATACTCAACAAAGGGTGACCTCCAGTCGGGGGTATCTTCAAAAACTACATCTTGGGGACATGAGGATCCAAATGTGGAGGCTCTAGTGGTACGATGGCTTACCCACAGGCCATCATCATCCTATGGGGTGATGGGTGGAATGACTCTTCGAGGTGCGACATGTATAATCAGATCATCTTTCATAGGTTATGCAAGTGATGCGGCCAGGCTAGCCAGGGCATCAGTTTGACAGTTCTAAGATCGATAGACATGAGTACTTCCAACTCAGATAGAAAATGGTCCATTAGATGGAGGGTGCACTCCAAAAAAAGTACAAGATCTTTCTTTCTGATGATGTAGTCACCGGTGATTTTCTTGATGACTAGTTCGGAATCCCCTTTCACATGCAAATGGGTCACATAGATCTCAAGGGCCAGCTCGAGGCCATTGATAAGAGCCTGATACTTTGCCTCATTGTTGGTACAGCCTTTTGATAATAAGAATGAGTATGGCAGAATAGCTTGTGCTGGGGTAATAAATACAATACCCATACCTACACTGTTGAGTCTGGGATCATTGAGTCGTCTTCCTGTGGGGCTCCAAGAGGCACCATCAAAGTGCATCTGCGAACATGGGATGCCATGATCTACCGAGAGGATTTCCTTGTTAGTAAAATCTTGGTCTAGGAACTGGTTCATAGAGGTTGGATGGGAAGCTAGAAAATATACAAATTCATGTTCCTTGATAGCTTTATGGGGGACAAACCTGATGTCGAACTACTGGAGGATTATTTCCCAACGTGCTAGTCGACCAGTCATCATGAGGAGGTTTAGAATGTAGATCAACAGGTCAACCTGAGAAAACAGTTGAACCTCATGGTGTTGCAAGTAGTGTCACAGTTTCTGAACTGTGAATACCAGTGCAAGGTTGCTCTTTTCGATGGGGGAGTATCTGGTCTCCGGGTTGAGGAGCATGTAGCTGAGGTAGTAGAGACTATTTTACATCCATCCATTGATCTTATGAGATATAAGGGAACTGAAATATCATTAAAGGGACGTTACGTACAAGATATATTGTATTCTAGAGATAGGTGGCATCATGATTGGATGCTAGAGCAGATACTGCATGATTTCCTAGAATGCAGTCTGGCACTCTTCTTCCCACTCATAGGCAGAGCCTTTCTTCATGAGCTGAGAATAGTTCTTACACATAGTAGCCAGATTTTCAATGAATTATATTATGTAAGCTTTGTTGCATTGGAAACCTTGAAGCTCCTGAATATTACATGGGGCAGGAAATTGGTTGAAGGCCTTGATCATTTTGTGGTTGATCTTGAAGCCCAGGTACCTAACAACAAATCCATGGAATTTTCCGGAGGTAACCCCGGCGGTAAATTCCAGCGAGTTCGTCATCAGATGGTTGGCACGGAAGAAGTCGAACACTTTCTCAAGGTCCTTGAGATTTTCCTGGAACTAGTGATATTTGACCTCCAGATCGTCCACATAACATTCCACAAATGTCCCGAGGATTGTCTTGAATATGCGGTTCATGGCCCGCCGATAGGTAGAACCTGCATTCTTCAGGGCGAAGGGAATAACTTGGTTACATATATTAAGTTGGGTCACCAATGATGCTACGTACACCTCTTTTTCGAGGTCCATCTAGATCTACTTGTATCTGGAGTAACCTTCCTTGAAAAAAAGAGCTTGGAACCCAGCCATAGCATTGATAAGGAGTTCTGTCACATGAAGGGGAAAACCATCCTTCAAACAATGACAATTGAGATCCCGGAAGTCAATATATACTCTGATCTATCCATTATTCATCCCAACTGGAACAATGTTCGCTAGACACTTCAGGTAATGGACCTCCTTGTCGAAGTTGGCTATAAAAAGTTTGTCAACATCGGCATCAACGATGGAACCATGAGATGGGTGTATCTTTCTGGGAAGCTTATTGAAACCATGATTATTTGCTGGAAGACCAAGGAAGTGGATGGATACCTGAGGATCTAATCCTGGAATTTGGTCATAACTCTAGGAAAATACATCATGATGTTGCTTCAGGAAATCTATGTACCACTGAAACTCCTCGAGGGGCATGGCGACACCAATCAATGTGGGTATCAGATCTGCCACACTGCCAATGATTTCATATACCAGCTCATCGACCATGGAAGAGACTCCATCTTCAAAGATGGGGGGAGACTCCTCTACTTCCACTTCATCAATTGAGGAGGGATCCACAGCAGGAGGAGCTTCCTCTAGGTCGACAGATTCTGACAGGAGGCTGGTACCAACCTGGGCAGCAGTGGTCACTACATCGGGAGATTCTGGTACTGCCGAAACCATATCAATTAAGGCATTCGACCCGATCCCATCTGGTCTTCGACCCAAGGGGCCACACATGGTGATATCAAAGAAATAGTGGCACATCAGCTTGATTCGATTAATCCCATCTCAGTGAAACAAGCATGTATGACATACTACTATTGCCATGGGGCAAACATCCTGATACCGTACAGGGGTAGGAGGCTCCGGGATCCCCTGATCCTGATTTTTGTAGGAGTACGAGGTGATTCTATGCCATCGCATAGACTTGGGAATATGCTTTCATCTTTTACTAGAGACAAAAAAAACATTGACCCATGTCAGGGGTTGTGGCCTCCAATTGATGGATTGGGAAGATGTATGTGTCATCCAAACCTACCTAGGGGTTAGTTGCGACCATGGCGGGCTCAACCTCACTTTCCAATATCTGGTTATCCGTGCTCTTATAATAATTAGCATCCTTGTAGCAGGCTTCACAAGAGGTTAAAGGAGATTCATCACCCTAGATAATGCCCACTCACCTATTAGGGGAGTAATTGAGGCATTGGTGATATGATGAGGGGACCAACATGTGCATGTGGAGCCATGGTCTTCCCATCAATGCATTGTACACGGTGTCTTGGGAGAAAACCATGAACTCTGTACTGGAAACTAGGCCACCGAACTGGGTCTTCAAATGGATCTTACTGACTAGGGTCTCCTATATCCTATCTTATCCATGGAATCCTAAATCATATGAAGTCAAGTCATCTTTAGATAAACCCACCTTTCGCTGTGTCCACGTCAGTATAAGGTTACTCTAGGAAATGGTGTCAACATTACAATGGTGAACCTCCACGCCGTTAAACTTACTGGTGATGTACAGTGGGTGGATGTGCCTTTATTTGGGAGAGACATCATCTTCTCTTTATAATGAAATGATGACCTGAAATTTAGTATTCTGAACCGCTTCAGCATGGACATCCTCTATAGTTTCCACCTATGTCTCAAAATGGAGGGGGATTCTTAAATCCTCTGTGAGTTCTTCACACATTTTTGTCGCAGGTAAAGGGATTCAAGGATGGAAAGCCTCACTGGGATGATGTCATGGTGCTTGATTAAATCATACTTCCATGCTAGAGGAGAACTTCTACTAGCGGGAAGCCACTCTGTGATAGGAAGCATGGTGGGATTTTCCAACTAGACCGACGACTGACTGGTGGTGGGCATATCCCGCTGTTCACTAGTCGAAGACCGGAGAGTAGCTGCAGGATGAGGACCATAGGAATGAGACCGTCCTGTTGCAGGGCGAGGCTTGTCGCAACATAGTCGAGGTAGTTCTGCCTAATCCAACAACACAAACAGCAATGGAGGCAGGGATGACAACACATGATGAAGAGGCTGCGCATGCAGAGCTTTGCGTTGGGCATGTTGTCTGGTCTCGGTGGCATGTACGACCTGGATAGAGGTTCCAAAAAATGCGCCTCAATGACCCATATGTCCACGGCTCCACCGACGTTGGCGTTAGCTAGGGACATTGGGGAGGTTCACCTGGCACTCCCCATTACCGGGAGTCATATAGGGATTTACCAACTCTATAGTGTTAACCGAACCATACCCTTGAATTCCAATTAATGATTCATCCATCACTGGGTGGATTCTGGGAGGAATCCTAATATCCAAGGGCATAAAGTCTTCAAGAGTGCGGGACAATGAAAGAATTTGAGGGGCACGTGGGTTTCCCTTATGCTGTCGATGCATGATCTTCTGGGAAGACGCTGGATGAGATGATGATGCATAAGTGGTGGACGCAACTTCTGAAGGCTCCGACTGATTCATGTGTGCCTGAATGTTTCCATGGGCATGGGAAACCATTTTTCAGGAAATCCATTCATCATACATCTGTGACTCACGGTTATAAAACTA
Organism: Viscum album; assembly: GCA_963277665.1. Lineage (NCBI taxonomy): Eukaryota > Viridiplantae > Streptophyta > Magnoliopsida > Santalales > Viscaceae > Viscum > Viscum album. Next base: position 1,075,158,403 of record OY728164.1, read on the forward strand.
ATGCAACTTTCATTCATTGTCGCTACTGCTGTCTGGCCTTACAAAGACACCCGAAACTTGTGTCTCGGCGGGCCCCAGCCTTAATATGTAGTTATCAACATGTTCTTCAAGCCATTCTTTGAATACATATCACTTCTTGAGGGTGTTCCCCATAATCTGATGATAGAGGTAATAGTTGGGGTGATCAATGAGGTTCGTCTTTTCTGGCCTTCTACACTCAGGCAGACAAACAATCCCTTGTTCCAAGGCACTTCTGAAATAGTCAGGAACCTGATTCTCATTGAATGTGTAGGTTTGGTTTCTTCTGTCTAGGAAAGGGGCCCTTGGAGGCTGACCCTGACGAGGGGCTGGTGGAGCCTGTCTAGGTGGCAGACCCTGGTTGTCCAACCTAGGAAGTGGCGGCACATTATGCGTTGGTACCTGCGAATTCTTAGGTGGATGATACTGAGCCAAACATTGCGCCTGAGGTGGAGGGCCTCTGCGAGGTTTCAGAGGTATATCCACTAGTACTACTTGCAGCTATATGGGGGCCCTTATATATTCCACTGTTGTGGGCTCATCTGTGGAAGCCCTCCTCGTGGGAATTACAGGGTGCAACGGGCTGGCCTGGATGGCCTGTTGCAGTGCTTCCTCCAGGATATGGGCCTTATTGGAGAAGTCATAGAATCCCCCAGGGTAGTTCTGAATTATCAGTCAAGGAACCGGTTCCATCCTATCATTTTCTACACACATCATCAGTAATTTATCCTATGTCAGTGGCATGTTGAGAGAGTTTTTAAGCCCTTTCCACTGGGCGATAAAGTCTGCGACATGCATGTTAGGCCTTTGCTTTCACATGAAAAGTTCTTTGATGCTCATTTTCTAGGTGGTGGAGCTGAACTAGTAGAGGAATTGCATGCGAAGGTCCTCCCAGTTGGTTACAGATCCAATGGGGAACTGGTTGTACTAGAAGAATGATGGCCATCCCAATGTCTGAATGAATAATCAAAGCTTGTCAACATCTTGCTACGCTGGAGTCCCTAACATGGGTCCACACCTTGAGTTGAAGTGGGCCAGGTGCTACGGCGGGTCCCCCGTCACGTTAGAGGGGAAGAAGGTGGGGTTCCCGAAACCCGAAGGTGTCAGCATATCATCGAAACATACTAGATATGGCTTTCCATCAGATGGGATCTCCACCTGTCGTGTTTCCAAATCCTCAAAGTGGGCTATGAGCACCACTATAAGATCATCTAGGTGGGGTTCCCTATTTTGATGGGATCCCTGATGATGACCACATTGGTGGGTTCATCAACATGGTAGATATGGATCAGTGGCTCATTGAGTGGCTGGCGGCATGACCCTCGGGGCAGCTAGGGGAGCCCGAGCTGGATCCCTTGGATTGTCACACCGTTAAAGAGGGTATGGCGAGACATACCATACACTCTTTCCATGAGTTCTGGCATTAGCCCTATCCGTGGGGGTAGCATGATCAGGGTTACCTGAGGGAAGCTCCCCTAGGGGAAATTATTCCCGCCCCTACTGTACTGGATTAGGATTTCCATTGTTGTACTATCGTTCTGTAGCACGTTCAGATAAGATTTCATCGACCAACTTGTTCTGCTCAGCAAACTGTTGGTGCAATATTTCTTTTTGAAGATCCTCCTACATCTTATGCACTAAGGTGTATTGGTCAGAGTGCTTGGCAGTGCTAACATGGTCTTTTCCCTTACCATAATTCTGGGTGAGTACTATTTCATTGGTGGTCATAGGGAGACCTAGTTGGGTCCTATTCTGATGATTAAGCCTTCTCTATGTGTCCAATAGTGGTGACAGGCCCTCAGTGGGTAGGTCCACATCATGAAGCTCTAACTCATCCACTTTTTCTATTGTGTCGTCCATGTTGACCGTGACCCTTCCAGGGGGCATGTCTTCGATATAGCTAAGCAAGCCAGTCTAGTGCCAGATGCGTCTGAAGAGAATGGTAGTGTAATTCCCCATCCACGGACTTTTGCATGGGGGGAATCCTCCTTAACGATTCTGCGGAGTACCTTGAAACTCTGACCACATTGTTGTTGGAGGTCCTTGGGGCGGCCAGGTGACTCAAGGCACTGCGCCACATGGAGAAGATCTAGATCAACCAGATAGTGTTGTTCGCTGATGTATTCATGATTTTATTGTCTCCTGGGATGAGATATTCACTGGTGGAATAGACGAAAGTGATTCACACATAGATTTTGGTGTAAACATTCACCTTCCTCCAGGGTGAGGGATTCTGGTATTCAGAAATTCAGTGGCTCTACGAGCCAGAACATCTCAGGGAAGTGGTCCACTACAAGGTTTTTCCCAAAGCTCCTTGGTTTAGATTATGGGTCTGGAACTTCATTACCACATTCGTCAACTGAGTGTGGCTGAGGTCCTAGTAGCGGTACTGAGGCGTACCATTAAGATGGCATACTGGAAGGGGGGAGTATAGCGAACGGGCTGACTGGCCACCGAATCTTGGTCTATCCTCTGGTGATGATGGTGGTGATTTCATGATTGTAACCTGCGGGGTCTCCAGATTTTCATCCTCTTAGGTATAACTGTGGAGGGAGGTGGCAATCATATGAACCTCACATTTCAGGAGCACCAGGATGATGCACCTCATCCCTGCATTGACCCTTGACTCAGATAAGCAAGGGGAGGGTTCATGAGCTGAGTCGTAATCCACTTCAGAGTCTGAGAAGAAGACCAGTTTGATCTCTGTATGGACCATTACAGAATCCTTTTTATAGAAGCAATGACCCGCCTTCCTAACCCTAGGTGTCTCCTTGGGGTAGGGCATAATTATGACTCAGGGTCCTTCGGCCGCACTGGTGCTGGGGCAGAGAGGGTTTCCACCCGAGACAGCCGGGGTATGAGGAGCACCATGACAAATGTCGAAGGGTCATGGGGAGGACATCCATGTATAACACTGGAGTGGGAAAAAATTTGTTGGAACTAGTAGAAACATAGATAATATCTCCATACATGTTTTCCCAGGCGACCTCAGTACGCGGAGGGTCCTTGTACAGGTCTATCTATACACAGGTAGGACCTCAGTGCTGGGTATGGGTGGAACAAGTCTGGCCTTCACACCTCTAGCTGCTGAGGTGAGGACATTCACTTGATACTGAAAGGACATGGGGAGGGTCCCCATGTTGAAGAGTCATCGGATGTGCAATGTCCCTACACCGGTGGTCAATGTTATAAGGAATGACTCCATACCCAGTGTAGTGGGAACGAGAGAGCCTTTAATGCCGAGTATCATCGTAATTGGGAAAACCTTCATTTAGACTGGGAGTATCAAAGGGAGGACCTACATGCCGAGTCTCGAAGCAAGGAAGGCCCACGCTTTCTGTGGTAGTGGTACGGGGAGGATCTTCGTACTAGGTGGCATCACTGCAGGTTGGTTTATGATGACCACTGCTTGTGCCAGCATCCACGAAAATTGACCTAGCCTTCCCATGGGGCGGTTGGGGCCTTGATTCTTTTTGGGTGTATAAATTCCCCTGCTCAGTGTATGCGGGGACTTGATGATATGCATTGGCGGTGGATAGGGCCATAGTAGCTACAGATGCTGACGCCCCTTGGTGGGGGTCCTCTTCATCCTGCACCTAACACAAACATCAGGTGGACAAAAAGGGGCTAGTGGTGTAGGTAAGAAGCTTACCTGCTCCTCTTCCAATAGGACCGGGAGGCAGAGCTGACATGGCCAGGTGGGAGCCCTTACTGGGGGCCCTTGTAATGGGACTCTGACTAAGCTGGCTTAGACATCACCTACCTCACCAGCGTAGGGAAGGGGGTCGTCGTAGCATTTCAGGGATAGGCTCCCGAAACGAATGTATGCCGGGGTGGGGAACAACAGCTCCCTGCATGGCCCTCGGGGGAGATGTTGTTGATGAGGCACATATGCCTCTTGATCTAGGTGTCCCATATCTCAGGTCAGGATTATGACCTCCTCCTCAATACTATGCATGAGGTATTTAATTACCCTTCGTTAGATAAATTAAGATGGGGAGGTGAGGCGTGGGTTCCCTATGGACGCAGATGTAGAGGATGTTGTGGAAGAGGTGAAACCATGTAGGATTGACGTGTTGGCACTTCTCCTGCCCCTACGTCGATGGTCAGGTAGTGATCGCATCCCTAGTGCAGTAATTTGATTCCTAAGAGTCGGGAGAAGAACTCGTCAGTGTTGAACGAAAATGAATAAATGACCAATGCCCCTGTGTCATCCCATATTCCATGACAATTAAGAGGTATCCACGCAAAAAACATCGCAGAACGAGATGTACAACATTCTACTATTCCAAATTCTGGTGAGTTTCACACTAGGCCCATTATTTTCATGGTAGGACCCACCACTGGATAACTTGATCCGGTGACATGTCAATTCATTGATTCCCCAAGCACTAATAATCTCCATTTTGAGGTGCAGAATTTCACATCGGGTTCACCATTTCTATTTCCGATGCTTTTCCTAGGGCGCGTGGATCCTTCGGTGGGGGGCGCATAGCTGTTGCGCTACATTACTGCTTTCCAAATGTGGGTGAAATCCACTCCATATTCAGGGAGGATTGCTCATTGATCAAAACTGAATGATGGGATATCGGTCATTCATTCCATGGATTTCTCCTCAGAACTCATCACCTAGTCTGGGTCTCCCTCATAGATTTAAGAAATTGTTCTTGAAACTCTTCTCGATGCCATATCTTCATGGACTTTGGTTAATCACACTGCTTCTATTAGGATATTCCAAAGGGTTCGGTCAGGGTAGCAACCTTCATTCAAGGGAGTAGTCAAGTTGGGCATCACTGGCATGTCTGGATGCTAGGGGATTTGAATTTTTTTTCTTATGCCCCTTATTATAGGGCTTCTCGAGGGTGGGAAAGCCCACATAATCCCAAATCAAACATGGGAATTCATATGCCATGGGAATTTATTTGAGGTTTTCCTATGCTTCCCTTGTTTAACACAGGGTATGCCTTGAGTTTAACGTCTAGAAGAGATGGATTGGGATGATCAGAACACTGACTAGAGTGGTTGAGATGGAGGACACCCCTGGAGGGAACACTGATATTGGGTCCATCATGTGGGTGGACTCCCGAATATTGTTAGATGGAACGGGGAATGAGGTGGCATGATCCCATAGGGATGTGGCGGCCTGATTAAGGATCCTGATGGATGATGGAAGGATTCATGAGGGGGTGGTTAATGGGATGGAACCATCATGGGGATGATGATGGTTTTGGGATCAAGCCTTGAAGAGGCTTCCTACGTATCCTTGTGGTAGGGAATCGATGTACATATAGTTTGTCTGATGGATTCTTGTTGCTGAGGAGGGTTTCAACGGCTTACCGCTTGATGGGGTCATAACAGCTTACCACTAAACGGGGTTGACAATGGCTTACCGATGAATAGGGTCTACAGTTTAATGTCAAGCAGGATGTGGATGAACCGACGTGAAGGGGGTAGAAACTTCTAGGTGTTGGCTATTGGAAAAACGACATGAAGGAGGTCAGAATGACCAATGGGTTTTGGGCTTGATCCTCAGGGAGGATTCCTACGAACCCTACTATAACAAGGATCAAAGTCCTCATAGTTCAGGATATGGGGGCATGAATCGGGGAACCGACGTGAATAAGGACCTGAGGTCTAGGTGGATGGTGGGATTAAACCTTGGAGAGGGTTCCTACATACCATGCCTTATCAATGATCAATGAACATGTAGTTCGGATGGGGTTGGGTAACCGACGTGATGATGGTCGGAACGACCAATGAGTGTTGGGATTGAACCTCAAAGAGGTTTCCATGGTACCCTGCATTAGAAAGGATCAATGACCATGTTGTTCAGGATTTGGGAATATACAACAGGCTGCCAAAGGTGTGGGTGAATCGACATGAAGGAGGTCTGAATGGCTGGGGTGGTGGGCTTGAACCTCAAAGAGGCTTCCTACGTACCCTGTCTTCGAAAAGATCAATGAACACGTAGTTCGGGTGGGTGTCAGTGAATTGAAGTGAAGGTGGACCTGGGGTGCAATGGTTCTTGGGCTTGAACCTCATAGAGGCCTCCTACGTACCTTGCCTTGTCATGGATCAAAGACCACGTAGTTCAAGTGAAAAATTGTTGGTCTTGAACCTCAGGTAGGTATATTACACACCCTTCCATGGCAAGGATCAAAGACCTCATAGTTTAGAATATGGGTGCATTTGGGTATTACACTCTGAGGTGGCCAAAGGGAGATGTCATTGTCGGTGCTCACTCTAAGCCAACATGAGTCATGATTAGTGACAAAAATAAGAGGTAGTAGAGACCCGATGATCACATCACAAATGGTGCTTCAGTGGGAAGTTGAGTGGGTTTTTTACATGATCGCAAATCAAAGAGGAAACATGGGCTTATGTGTGGTTAGCAACCCGAAGGGGTTGGGACATACTCCAAGATGGAGGCCCAAAGGTGATAAAGCACAGTAGGGGAGGGATTTGGGACCGAAGAAAGGAGATGCATCATTCCCCATTATGACCTTTGCTGGCCCAGGGGACTGAAGAAGAACGGAGGAGAAGGGATGCTGCCTCCTACAAGAAAGCTATGGGATTACGCCGAAATGGTCTCCCTTTCCCCGTGGACAAACACGACTCCAGTAAAAAATATATCATCCCCAATGAGGGAAGATCTCATCCTCGTGGAGACTAGTGAGCATAAATAATGTCCAAGGTGGGGTTGGTCGGCGTGCGACGCACGAATCAAGGCCACAGTTTAACATCATGTGTTGAGGACGATGGTGCTGGGCATTTTAACGTCTTACAGCTTGGATGAGGTGGGTTTACTCTACACCCCTAGGACATTCATAACCAGTACCCTGTACTCTTTGATGTAGATAGGAGACAGGAAAATATGTGGACAGGTGGTGTCATGGAGCGAACCATCGTGGGGTCCACATTATCATGGCTATGAGAAGAAACAAGAGCCATTAGAGTGCCTATGGGAAGAAGCATGAGGCGAAGCAACGCAATGGGCGGTATCTTTTATGGGAATTAAGTTACTTCATGTGATCCTAGGAGGTTGCATGGGAAATGAGTATATGCCAAAGGTTCTATGGGCATGGGAGGCACCAAAAAATGATTCCCGGAAGAGGGACATCATGGTCACACAAGGAGGGAGGCATTTGTGAAAAAGGTACCGTTGCACGACAAAGGGGTCAGGCGGGCGCGCAAAAGGAATTACACGTGTGAAAAAGTCCCGGCCAGTACGCAATTGAGTGATGGGCTCCAAAAGAGTGGACCATCACACAAAAATAATTGCGCGCCGAAGACCTAATTGTGTGAAATCAAACAGAATTGTGTGTGGGGGAAGAGGCTCGAAGGTATTTGGACAATGATCAAGACCGAGTAGTCATGTGCAAAGGCGGTCCCCCGGGTGACCTTGAACAAAATATTTAGTATATGAGAGCCATCTTTTTGCGCTAATGGGAGAAGAATTGCGCATAGGGGAGACATCCCAGATTCATCGGCCTAGAAGTCTATGGGGTGGCCCTCTATTTATAGATGCTTTGGATCAAATATCCACGTGAAAAACACATCAGCGCAAAATATTGCAGGCTCGATGTCGGCAGTGCGTAGATCCATTGCGCGGAGGGGTGGCGCGAAAATGTTCCGTGCCAGTGCAGAAAACTGTCACGAATCCCAATGTTTTTCAAGAAGGACATATTTTTTTTTCATGAAACTCTTTATTTTCATTCACGTTGCCCCTCCAGGCCCCCTCAGATTGGATTTCAAGTTCCAAATATGGATTCTCTTTATCGAGCTCAAACCGTCCTCAGCCCTGGAGTGCTTTTCAGCATATAGAAATGGTTAATAATTATTTTCTTGTTTTTATATTCAAATTTTTATGGTTTGTTTCATGGTATCCATGTTTACCCTTTATGAGAATTTGAGCTCACCCTTTCTATAATTTCTTTTCCCCAGGATATAAATAATGGTTTTAGGATGGAATACAATAGGGGAATATTTTTATTAGAGATGTTGAAGATCATTAACCATGATTATAAGATTATGTTCCTAGTTTCCAAAGACACTAAAATTATACAGTCATTAGTATTTTGTTTGGTTCATGTATTACGTATTCCAAAAAAGAAATTTAATGTTCTTTTTATGTCATGATTGGGTCGTAATAGTTGGTATCATAGTGAAGGTTTAGTCGACCTTTGTATGTTAAGATGCAAAAAAAATACGGAGATCCTGAGAAACATTTATAAGATATGTCTAGGGATTTCACTAAGGTTAAGTATAAGTTTAGGTTACAGTCATAGAATTATGATAACAATCATGAAAAACCTAAGATTAATCCTAAGATGATAGATATTGAAAATACTCCACTTTTATTATGTTTTTTTTCCTAGTACGATGTTTTCCTCCCACACTATTCTTTTGGGGTTTTAGACAATGGCAGGAACGTAAAGGAACCGTGTTGATGATTAATGCACTTGAAAATGCAATGATTTTACTCCATATCAAGTAAATGTTATGGTAGATGGAGCTGAAAATATTATTCTATACTTATACAAGTTATGAATCATTATAGACATCTAAATGAGCCGAAAAGGAAACAATATTCTATTGAGTCCTTTATGAGGAAATGTTCAACTTCTTTCAGTGGGTCTTCTAATCCACTTGTTGCTGAATAATGGGTCAGTAACATTGAAAATATATTTTCCATACATCGCTCTTCATAAAATGAAAAGGTCATTTGGGATTTTTACCATTTAGAAGGTGAATCAAACTAGTGGTGGACCCTAATTAAGAATACATGCCCCCAAGATGATATTGAATCCATTGAATGGTATGATTTCAAGAACTTATTTTTCGATATGTAATTTCCTCGTATTCATCGAAAAAAGATGGAAAAAGAGTTCCTTGAGATTTTGAAAATGGATGAGGAATCTGTTGGTACATACGAGGTGAATTTTACAAAGCTTTCAAGGTATGCTCCTGTCTTTATCATCCAACTTGAATGCAAAGTTGATCGATTCATCAGTGGAATAAAACAAAGTCTTAAAAGAGTATTCACTATTGGAGACTTCAGTATCTATGAAGAGATTTTGTGTTTTGATATAAAGGTAGATCTAGATGTTGGTTTTACATATCCATCACATTATTTTGATAAGAAATGAATGATATAGTTAAAGGGAAAATCTCAAAAAAAATGGTGAAAAAAAGATGAATGTTTACTTATTCTAAATGTGTCGAATGAAGAATGGTGAAGATTGTATTAAACAGAGTAGAAAATGATTCAAGTGTGTAAAATAATATCATCAAGCAATTGATTGACAGTGTAATGGGAAAAAGGTTGTTAATTATGTGAATAGATAAAAGACTATAGAAAATGCACTACCAACACTTTTATGATTCATGTGAAAGGAAAATGGGTATTATACAAACCAATTCCCTAATACAATGGTTAATAATGATCGAAGTCACCAATATCTTAAGGGAAAAGTCAAAGGGATGTCACATGCAATCCTTATTGGTGATGTTGAGTACGACAATGAAGTGGTGGAATTATTAAGTGTCTATGTAACGGGATTCCAAAATAGTGTTGTGGAATCTAATTTATATTATGATGGAATATTGGAATATCAATGGTTTATTGTGGTTTCCAAAAATTATATGGTACCGGTAAAAATTATAAGAGACTAAAATATTTTTGGAAAGAACATGATATGAACATAATGAAGGGATAAAGAGATAAGGAGATGTTTGATAGTATTAATGAGCTCGTGACTAATATATGGAAAAAGTGATATCAAGGTTTGAGTATATAGAATTTCTTGTATTTTTGGTGTGTGTAAAGAGTTAATATTTGTAGAATGCATGTTTTTATTGAGATTTTATAGTAATTCGTGTTATTATCATTGTTTATAGAGAATACATGATTATGGAATTCACATGTTTGGAATGTGACAATTGAGAACTATCAAATGATTTATGGAAGATAAATGATAAGTCATTTCAGTTCACCTCTTTCTAATGTTTTATATTTTTATATTTTTGAAGGATTTTAAATTTCTCCATTTAGGAATAGTATATGTTATTTTCCATTTTAATTTTGTTATATACATGTATTATCTCACTATAGGTGGGATTATGCGTATTTGATTACCCTTGATAAACTTTTTTTTGAGACAGATGGAATGCCCAATCATATTATCGCCTGATCTTCTAACACTTTATGAATGAAAAATTTAACATCATTTATTTAAATTAAAGACGAAGTGGAAATTAGTCAAGGAATGTCCAATGATGTGATTGTACTAAAATCTAGTAAGTATTTCTTCTCATGTTCTTTGTCTTTAGGAAAAAGATATTGAAAACAAAAAAAATATTTTCCTAGTACGTTATTATAAGATGAATCAGATGCTCCCTTAAATCATCACATATTTATGGATTTTTGGCAGTTAACTTTCTCCAAACCTTATTCTCTATAACTGTCCATCAGAACATGATGGTTTAATTTCTCTTCCATATCTATGTTTTCACTTCCCAGCAATGTTCTTCTCTGTGGAAACCCAGTGATGGGTTAATATTGGTAACACTTATGTTTCTAACCTTATATTCTTAAAATGAGGTTTTATTATTCCTTTTTATGATGTGGGTTTCCAAAAATAAAATTTCCATGTAGTAAACTATTTATAACCCCCAACGAATTTCGAGGGTGTAATTCAATTTATGGGTGGTGGAATATATAACACCCAAAGATTTAATGAGATAAATTCTTCTTAATTTCATTGATGTCTTTAATTTTACTCTATAAAAATATTACCTTTCACTATAGTCAACATCGTATTAGCATGCAATATACGCAACAGTATTCCTGGCTTGTGTTGCACACAGTTTCAAGTTCTTTTGATAGAACTCTAAATTGAGTATAGTTTTTTCTCTAAGTAAAAATTAATTTTTTTTGGAATATTTCATATAAAAGAACATTTTATGATTTATGTACATACAACACTAACTTGTCTTGTGTTACATGCAAGATCGACCTTCCTCAATAGCTTATGTTGTACATGATACCGAGTTTCACTGAACAATGATATATTATTAAAATATTTATATTTAATGGGATAAACTCTAGCCCTTATGAATAATATTAAACATATTTATAATTTTACATATCATTATTATTCACCATACACATTTTCTATATAATGATATGAGAACTAAATAATTTTTTCGGATAAAAGAAGTATTTTAAAAAAAAACATGCTGTTTTAACGCCTTTTGATGGTGCACACATTTTAAATCATTTTTTTTCAGTTATATATGTTCCATTAGAAAAAATAAAATTCTTCATTAGAATATAAACATCAAAATTTACTTTGGGTGAAATTTTGGTATTTTTCTGATGAAATTTATATTTTTATGAATAGTTAAAATTATTGTATTTTAATTCAAAACTGTTTTTTAATATAGTTTATTTATATAGGAAGATTGTAGTTTTAATTGATTTTAAAACATAATTGGATAATGTTTTTATCATTTAATTCAATTTTTTTATTGGATGTAATTTCACTTCCAAATTGTACATAAACATATGCCAATCTTTTGGCAGTTTTTACTTCTTAAAAAGATCCTTTTTGGTTTTGACAATGGGAATTAATATTAAATTAATTACTAAAAATTATGTGTTTTGAATTTAAAAACATGGATTTCGGATTTGGTATCATGAGATCCAAATTTTGTAAATAAGTAAATTTTATTTTTATACATTTTGATTAGCAACGTCAGTAAATATTTTATTTACCATGGTTAAAGGGTAAATCTAGTAAATAAGGGTAAACAATATTATTGTATTAATTATATTAAATTTCACTAAAACATGTACTAAACATATTTGTTGATACAGGTCCTACCATGGGCATATTTGGGTCGACTTTGGGAACCTATGGATCTACTTGTAAGTGGAAATGACATTTATTTACTTTTAATTTAATGTTATAGAAAATATAACCTAAACATACATCCTTTACTAAAACAACTTTTATATGGGGTTATATAAGTGATCTTTTAGACTATAAATGGTAATTATAAATCTAAAAGATTATCTACATCATGATATTTTATTTTTAAATATTGGACATTAAATAAATATATTTAATTATGACACAATGATGGTGTAGTGATAGCTTCAATAATAAAGGATTCAAATAAATTATTTTATAAATATTAAAACAGATGTAATATGGTTATTTTGACATCATAAAATAATTTTATGGATGATATTGACATTTTATATTTTATTTAATGCCTTATTTTTGAATTAATTTGGTTGTTATGATTTTTTATAAAAAGTGATGTATGAATAGTGTCCAAAATTGACAAAATTCATAACTTAAAATATAAAATATTTTATTAAATGATATAAAATTCATAAAATATAAGATTTGAACAAATGGATAATATCAGTCCAAATATATTATAAATATCTTTTTTGGGTTGTTTGAAATGATATGGTAATTACATTAACTAACAAGGTGTAAATAACTAGATATCATGGTAAGATAAAAAACGGTAAAATAAGGGGAAAACAAAATAATAAGGATAAAAAAGTATTAAAAACATGTCAGAAAATTATTTTATTATGGTTAATTGAACCAAAATAATCATATATTAGAACTAATTAAGTTTTCTACCTTTTTGAATTGAAATTTAATTTATTATAAATTAATATTTTTTAATGTTCCTAAAGTTCCCTTCTCCACTATTATAAAAGTGAACATCATTCATCACGACTTCACTCAATTTTGAGCCTTCAATCTATGTCAAACCCTAACCATTTCTATTTTAAAAATCCCTAGTTACATTCTATAGGTTATTCTCATCTCAAAATCCTAACTCTAGTGCTATGAATGAATATTTAATGAAGGAATGTCGAGGAAGAGGTAATGACTTCTACCGACTCTTTCAAAATTATATATTCTTCTACTTCATATTATTTAGTTTTTTAAAACTAATGTAATTACATAAGTATCACTCATATACATATATGTTATTATAAATATTAAAGAAGCCATTTCATCTTCTATAAATCCTAAAAAATATGGAATCACTGAGCGTGCGTACATACGGATTACCGTCTCCACGCTGTGGTGTAATCTGTTTTTCACCAACACCTTACATGGATGGGTATAATGGTGGAAATAATATCTATATATGATTATTTTAAAATAATACTAATTATGAGATATTATAAACTATACAATTCCAAACCATTCAACAATTATGGGAATGATATCGTGACTCGTGCGTAAGTACGGGTTACCGTCTCCACGACGCGATGAGATTCATTCTCCATGTTAAACATTCAAGAATAACTATAAAGTATATATAAGAAGTAATCAAGAAATATATGACATAATAATCCTACCATATATATATATATGTCATTTACATACTTCCATTAAATTTAATATGGGAAATAAAACAACGTTCATGAATACGTACGACATACCGTCTCCATGAACGATGTACTCCATTCCACTTATAAATCTTTTATATATATTTATATACTGAATATATTTGATATATAAATCATTATTTATATTCATGAAGTATTTAAATCATGATCCATTTAATAATATCAAGAATAAAAAGTCCAAATACATAAAATAAATAAAACAATTATTACCCAAAATATTTCTTTAACATGGAATTGACAAATGAAAAAGTAAAATAATGTCATAAGTGAATCATATAAGATATCAAAAATATCATTATGGTTATGTTACAATTTAATAATATATTTATACCCACTATATAATAGTTTTATCCATGCACATAAGAAATTGGACCTATGGTAAGTGTTAACTTTTCAAATCTCATTTTTATCTGAGATTGTTTATTTGTATGTTTTTACTGGGAATATTTACCATCCATGTCCATGTTTTCAAAAATATTTTTATAAATAGTTTAAAATTATTATATGTATATTTAAAGTCATTTTTACACCTTTTTGACACTTACTACATGGTGTGTATAGAATCTTTTTTTTTGTTTACCATACGAGGTATTTTGTTGACGTATCTGGTAAAAGTATTAGGAGAATGTTTTTTCAAATTACATGAAAAGAACGAATATTTACGATTTCAAAAATAATTATTTCAGTGAAGTTTCCCTTATAAGTTTTCAAGATTATTTTCAATTATCTTCATTTATTTTAAAATTTAAATACATTTTGAGAAAATTATATGTTTTTGAAGATGAAAGGATATTTTCCTCATGATTTGAGTTAATGTGTTTTATCAAAATTATATATACATTTATGATGCCATATGGTTATGTTTCTATCACTGTTATTTCACTTTTATGATTGATTTTATGATGGAATTATTTTTATGAATTTCATTTATCTAATATAGATTATGTTATGATGACATGATGCTTAATAATCATATTTTATTTTTTGGGTTATGCTATGATGAACAATTTATGTTTTTTTGAAACATGTAAAAATGATTTTATTATGATACAGGTGGGACCTATGTATCCCACCAATGCATTGGGAAAATATTTATATCTCATTATATATACATGACTGGACTGTCAGGTAAATAAGGGTTAGCAATACAAGGATGGAACTACATGTAAACCTAGTTCAGTAATGGACATTGTCCACTATAATGGTATTGGCAGCATTGTATTTGCTACAATTGAAGTCATAATATGTGCTTATTATATATCCACAATTTCATATTTTATACCAATGATATTATATCATGGTTATTGATCCTTTATGAAATATGCCTTACATACTTCTAAGATTTATTTCATTGCTCAAAAATTTGATGTCTAAACATTAAGTTCATGTTTTTAATTTCAAATGTTTATAGTTTGTTTTATGTTCACCATGTTTACCCTTACTAAGAATTTGAACTCACCATTTATATGTTTTCATTTTCTCAGGATAAAAAACAAAGGTTATAGGTAGGATAACAAAAGGGGAATATATTTAGGGGAGATGTTGAAGATCATTCACCATGATTAAAAGATAATGTTTCGAGTTTCAAAGACACAAAAAAATACGGTCATTGGGATTTTTTTGTGTCGTGTATTAAGTATTACACAAAATAAATTTAATTCCTATGTATGTCATGCTTGGGTCTGTATATTTATTACCCTTATAACAATTAAATTTTACTTCATAAAACTAATTTCCACTTATATTTAATGAATATTATGTGATAGTAATAGTTTATTAAATTATAATTCAATTAAAATATTATTAAATTTATCAAAAATAATGTCTTGTTTGAAACTATATATTTATTAAAATACAATTATAGTTTAATCAGATCAAACTATAAATTTTATCAAAATAATTATATAGTCATATAAAAAGTAAAAGTAAAAATGAAAAAAATTATAATAATTAATATATTTGAAATGGAATGTACAAATTCTGAATATTATTATGGGGATACATATTTCTTTATTTTAGAAACTAATTACTTAAGGTTAAGGTTCATGAATATGAGATTTTCATGGGGATGGTATTGTGAACATGTGTTGGGATATAATCTCGATGAGCTTGAATTTCTAACAATAAAAATTTCAAATATTAATTAGTTATTGTGTCTCAACATGTAATTGGTGAATAAAAAATATAAAGGTTTCTATGTACTTTTTTATCTATGATAAAAGGGATTCATAGGTTGAGATCATACTGGATGAGGTAATAACATCATATTTTTGTGTCAAATTTTCACGAACCAACCTGGGTACCATGGTACCCTGACACTCAAAATGGAATAGAGACGACATGAAAGAAACTCTTAATCCCCATAGTATGAATACTTGGACCTTTTATCATACAAGAAAAACATGGAAATGATTTTTCCACAAAAAAATATATGAAATAGAAACAAGTCAGTATGCTCAATGAAAACGTCCAATGGAATCAATACTATAAGTCAAATAGGTATATTAGAAGCCATATAAGAAATCACCATTGTACTAGAAGGAAATGATAAACAAACCATGTATAAACGTAAATTGAAGTCCAAGACCAAATGATAAAAAAACACCACAATCTGGCACTTTCGCCTTGCTGGAATCTCATAGAATGATGTTTACAAATTATCAATGGAAAAGGTAGGGTGTTAGAAAAAAAACCTAGTAGGGTATCAACATGTATTCTGTAATAAAATTACATAATAAATAAATAAATTCATTCTTTCATTTTCAAATTAAAGAAGAATGTCATTAAAATTTCATATTCAAAACAAAATATGATTTTCATTTTAGTTGATGTAAACATGTTAACTAATAAATTATCTAACTTTCTTTTATTAAAGAATTTATAGAAATCACTATGCATGATTAATGTAGTTTCACTATCAATGGGATATACATAAAAGTAATAAAAAATGAAACATGGTCATCTGCCTTGTTTTACTATAGATCCAAGTTATTGGATTCAAACACACTCAATTTTGTGATCATGGAATTGTTCATGAACATCCCTTGGGCTCCATAAACATTTGACCCATTAACATCCCATTATGGATAAGATTTTATAAACAAGGTTTATTTTATAGGTGTAAAGCGTCAATATAATTCTAGGGAATTACCATCTGAGTGTGTTTTTCTCAAATAATCCACTAACTACCCAGTCTCACATGTTCACAATTAAACAACCAATAATAGGAAAATAATTTCAAAAGGGTCAAAAACATAATCGCCTGATGTTACAATTTCAAAATTCTATCTCCCATTTAAAAATATAAATATGGGGTTTTAATAATTTCATGAATTTTCAATGTAAAACCCATCATAGTTTAAAAAAAATAATTTTAATCAATTTTCTAAAAAAATCAATTTCAAAGTTCATTTTTTAAAAATTCCATCAATTTCAAAATAACACTTCAATTTCTAATTTTCATGGAATTGGAAAATTTCATTAACATTATTTCCTGAAACATTTATCTCCCAATCGGCATATATTTGGGTTTTAAAAATTAAATTGATATAAATTTAATTTACATCAAGAAAATCAAAGGGTTGTAACATGAAAAATATTAACAAAACAACCTACCTTTAAATATAGAGATCACATATCAAAATAACTAAAATAGTAATTTCATACAAAGAATTAAAATTGTGGGGATATCAAAAATTATTTTACAATAAAGAACCAAATTTATAGAGATTAATTTCAATAATAAAAAGTTGATCTAGAAAACCATAGGAAAAATTAATATTGAGAATGATAGACGAAATGGGAGAAGTTCACTTATCTAAGAAGAGTCAAATGAGGTTATAAAAGCTTTATTCCTATTTGAAATAGGATTAGAGGATCCAAATTGGGTTATTAATATCTACCAATACCTAAGAAATAATGTAATCCATCATTAGGGTCGAGTGGGTGTCTAAAATGAGGTTTGATAAATTTTTTAATAAGTTTTATAATAAATAATGTCTATATGTATGATGAGCTTAGAATGGCCTTATATTCTCTCAAACAACGCACAATAACTTTGTTCCCCTATGATATTGTGAGTGGTTTATATTAGGTTAGTTCATGGTTTATTAAACTCTTCACCAACTATTTGAATTTTCATAGTTTACCCATGGTGGGTGAAGAATTTAAAAAAAAAACATGCACAAACTAGGAAAAGTATTGAATTTCCTAATTTTTAAATAACTCAACCTAAATCACCCTTGAATGAGAAAAATCAAATGTAGTATAAAAATTTCAAAGAGTACCAAAAAATAGAAATTGGATGTTACAACCTCCCATCCATAGAAACTTATTCTCCTAGAAAATTCTTTCCAGAAGTATCCATGTCAATATGAAAAGGACACTAGTCTCTTATCATTACCTCAGTTTCCCACACATCATGTGTTTCAGAACCATTATGCCATAATACTCAAACAATAGGTATCATACTTTAATGAAGCACCTTTGTTTAAAAATCAAATATCATGATTATATTCTTAGTTACATATAAATCAGTATCAACACAATGATCACTCCATCTCAGAACATGGGATGGATCAAAATGATACTTCCGTAGTTTTCAAACATGGAGAAAATTATACATTGACGTCTTTTAAGAGAAAAATTATAAATTGAAACACACTTTCCCTACCATCTCAACAACCTGAAAAACTCCCACAAAATATGGAGCACGCTTCTATTCCCTTCTATTTCACCCATGACCTAAAACAGGTGAAATGTTCATGAACAGCCGATACCCAATTGAAAACTTAAATGGTCGATGATATCAATCATCATAAGATTTATAGAAGCCCTATGAAAAAAAATTATTTGAATAATCAATATAATATTTGATCTCATCTCTGCAAATAATATAGTTCTAACCAAGGAACTTCCATCTATCTCCAACCTACAAAATAATGATTCATAAGGCTATCTATATGGGGACTAAAATGAATCCATTGTAATTGTGGATGGATAAATATTATAATAATAATACTCAACCTACCAAAATGGTCATACCATGCTCATCCAAAGTCAGTAATGCTGGCATGAAGGATGTGCACATAAATATTTATGGCTCCCTATTTTTGGAAATCGATATACAGATGTTATGTCATATTAAAAAGATCATAATATCCCAATTCCCCTTAAATTCCACTATAGAATAGAGAAGTGAATTGGGGATCACAATCAGAGAATATAATGGATGGAACTCCATAAAAATTAATAGCATAATTCACACATATATTTTCTAACTCCGTAACTTTTGGTGTATCACAAAATGGTATCAAATGAGATGATTTGACCATCCTATGAATCACAACCCAGAAAACATTTTTCATTTTATTGGTATGTGTAAATTCAATTAAATACGTCCATACAAATATCATCCCACATCATTGTCAGCACTGGAAGTTATTGAAGAAAATCGAATGGTCTTTAGTCCTAGTATTGGAGCTCTTTGAATGTATAAAAATGAGAAATAAAGTCAGTGATGTCTCATATCATACATGGACACCAGATTTGTTTTAATATTACAAATAACATTTTGTGTGTTCTTGGGTTCACATACCTATATGAATTCTATAAATATGTTATTATATATTTTCTCATAGCTAATGGAACAATAAAAAATCTATGAAAACATATAATAACCTCCATGGAGAATGAACACTCCACATCATTCTCCCCAAAATAAATTGAATCTCTCACACTATAGAACTCATCATAATTTTTAATGAATATTATAAAGAGGAATGGTGGATAACAGAACAATTTCAATGAAAATTATGGTCTATTTATATGGGATGCCAAAATGAAACTATGAAAAAATATCCATTGAGTTCCCCTCATCCAATGATTCATTCATTTTATGGGTTGGAGGTTTCATTCTCAACAAATCAATAATGAAATTAAAATTCCCAGGTTTATTGATGATATCGATGTTATGAGACTCTAGGTATTCCACCCAACTCCTTGATCATAGAATCAAATAATTTTTAGAGAAGATATAACTCATGATTATGTGGTCTGAAAGAAAGTCATTCCTTTATTCGAAAAGGATATTCTACTAAAAATTAATCACATGAATTGTAGAATCATGTTCAATGTCATGTGTTGGATAATTCTTCTTTTTTGTCCTGGGATACTATGATACATAATAAATGGCATGATCACTCTGTATAAGAACACATCGTAAACCCAAACTAGATGAATCATAGAATACCACATGTACATGATCATACTCTAGAAGATTCAACATTAGATTATTAGTTAGAATATGTTTCATATCAAGAAATAACATTTAAATTTATCATAGCAATAAAACATTCTCCTTTCCAATTTTGGGAAGTCATTGTAGAATCAATGATCGATAAACTTTTAATGAAATGGTGATAATTAAAATTTAAACCAAGAATATCAAAATCTCAAAAACATTCTAACGTTGATCCATGTCAATAAAAATATCACCTTTTTAGGATCAATTGAGATACCATGTTTTGACACCATTTTTCCCATGAGGAACAATTTTCAAATCCAAAAATCACATTTCAATAACATGGAATATATTTGGTGATTTCTCAATTACGATATAATATATATTAAATAACGTGAACAATCCTCCTCAAACATAGAGTAAACACAGATGTCATCCCCAAAGACCACCATGAAATATTCAAGATACACATAGATGATCATATTCATTACATCCATAAAGAACACATAAACATTGGGTAGAAATAATGTTACTGTAAAATACTCAGAAAGACCATACTTACTCCAAAAGGGGGTTCTCTAAATGTAAGATTATTTCATTCTCTACTTGTTATTACTAGATTGAAGATCATTCATTGTGAACCAATTTACCCACTTCAACTAGAATAACGATCATTACTATATGGAAACATATACTTGTTATTTAACAATACTCAATTAAATTTTTGATAATCAAAACAAATATCTAGTGTTTTCTAGAGTTCATAAAAAAATTATAGGAAACACCCATGGTGACACACTTGAGTGTATAATTCCTATCTAAAAACGATCATATATGTAATTCTTTAATTCTTATATTCCAGCTGAAGATATAGTGAATGATGTAATAAAAACAATCTATATTCTAGGTACTAAATCAATATAAAAAACCACCTTCATTATTAGTGGAAAACTAGAGAAGTCAAAACATAAAATGTTGAGAAACATGATGAAAACTATAGTGAGATATTTTCTCAAAGATTATCACTCCTCGTCAATAAAAAACACTGACACTACATTCCAGAACATTGAATAAGAAATTTTGGGGGTGTCCAATATTGGGTACCATTCTCCTTGAATGATATGACACACCATCAGACATAGTAAAAAGACCCATCAAATATAATAATTAACCCAAGATTTATTATCAAGGATCCAATCCATCTTAAATATGAAATCAAGAGGTTTTATCTAAAGATCCTAAATATCCCAATGATGAAAAATCTATGATATAGAAAATTCAAAAGAAAGTAAATGCATACCCTTATCTCACTTTGTTTTAAGGGGTGTTACAATATCAAATCACTTAGGATAAAATATTAGTTGGAAGATTTATCAAATTCAAAATATGAGTCGATATAAAAATTGAGATGCACTAGTATCTAATACAATAGACAATAATGATAAATCTGTTTGAATGGTTCCCCTAAAAGTTAATGTATCCTTATTTTGTTCCTTTGGAGACTCATAAACATTTCTATAAATATTTGTTCCATATCCGTATGGATTGAACCCCTTAGTTTCAGAACCATTTGATTTCACTACATTATTGTTAATATTGGAAAATAAAATTCCACTTGATGGAGTTTAATTGAAATGATAAAACTTTTAAATGCGATGTGATTATCACTACAAACAACATATCTTACTCTCCTAGATGACAACCTATTTTATGTACCTATACATTCTAAACTAGTAGCAAATAAAATGGAATCCTCTTAGAACTTCACTAGTTCTAGAAGATCCTTACTATCATGAACCACCATTAGAATCATCATTATTTATATTTACATTGAAGTGACTCATCGAACTATCGATGTATGAAAAAGTAACTACCATTAACCCTGACATACTCGTCAGGTCAAGCACAACCATCAATACCATATCCATCACAACAACATGAGAGGAAACAATTAGTAAGAAATATTTAGAAAAATATTTCTTTGAATTACCATCTCGAACTGGTGAGTATTTATCTTCTCATTTAATAAAATCTATTGTTAAAACTATAAAATATTGGAACAAAACATTTCATACTCATTCACAGTCCTATCATCCTGCTCGAGTTTGGAAAAAACTATAGAATTTTAAAACACCAGAGACAAATGATAGGACATTTCAATTAAAATAAAAATAATTTCCCCTCACGTTAAGAAATTGTGCTTCTTCTCTATCACCATAATATCACACCATCTCCTACTAGGACCTTATATATTGAAGTTGGATCATTTCCCCATTATAGAGAAATTAAATTAACTCATACAAAATATTCAATATCCATAAACAATCCTCATCAACTTATGATATTTTGATCCTTAGAACAATGTAGGATTGTAGAAAAAACCTCCCAATCATGATTCTAAATTTCATTCCTCTATGGATATATTATTGGATCCTGAATGGGAATGGGTTAAGTTATTTTCATTGATATCAAAAAACACAAACAATAACCTCAACAAGATTTTGGTCCATTGAAGGATTTTCTGGTTGTGTTTCATTATCATCATTCACCTGAAATCTATTCCCATGTTCTCTCAGAGGGATGATGCAAAACAAAAATAGTAGATAATATGAAAGACAACATAATCTCACTCAGTTTGACACTCAAATAATAGAAACATGAAAAAATAATCTCATTAAATAGATAAATTATATTTGGATTTAAACCTATCCTGATCTAATGAATTGAAAGGAATTGAACTAATACTCAACACATTTTTTCCAAATCACCCAGGGTGGATTAAGGCTCATTACTAAGAGAGATTTCTAATACCTCACTCGTATATACCTTTAAAATCCCAAAAGCAATTCTTGATTGAAACTATTAAGAAGACAAGAATCATAACCTGCACCATTGATACCACTTTTTCATGAACTGGACCGGATACCCTGGAACCCTGATACCTGATCTAGTACTGAAATTACCAGAAGATAATTCTTGATCCACAGGGGATGGTGACTTCCACCTGGCCTCATATAAGAACAATTGTGAATATTTTTTCCACCAAAACATTGGAAGAAACATAAAACATTTAGTATGCTCAAAGAAAAATCAAAATAGAGACTATAAAATAATTCCAATAGGTATATCAAAACCCATGATATTATATCCCCAATTTTACAAAATAATAAGATAAGAAACCCAAATTTTAGTGGAAACAACACTCCAAGTCTAGTATTTTAGCAACCACCTCCAATAAGTGGCACTTTATTCTTTCTTGAAACTAGAAGAAGGAAATCTTCGAACATTTAAATGTAAATGTAGTGTGTGAGCTAAAAAAATAGTAGGTTACCAGCAAGTGTTACATAATAAGATTCCATAATAAATTAAAAAACATTGTTTCAATTTCATATAAAATTGAAAGGGAAGTGAAATTTCATATTTACAATAAAAAATTCTTTTTATTTTAGTTAATGTAAATTTTTTAATAAATTGCTTATGTAATAATTTTATATAAATATATTTATAGTAATATCTTATCCTATGTATATCAGTTTCAAAATAAATGGAATATATATAAAATTAATGAAAATATAAACATGTTTATCTACATTACAATACTATTATTCCATTTTATAGGAACTTTCCACACTAAATTAGATTATCACAGTAATTTGCACACAAATATCTAGGGTTCATGATGAATAGGATGCTTCAAAATCCCCCTAGGGATATTATCTACAAAACATGGTTTATGTGATATTTTTAAATAAATAATATACTAATAGAGAATTACCATTCTATATTTTTTATCCCGTATAACCCACTAAGTACAAAAATTCACATGTGATTTAATAGGAAACCAATAATAGGAGAATTATTTAAAAATAGTTTAAAATAAAATTGCCCCATTTTTAAATTTCAATATTCCAACAACCATTTAAAACCAAAAACATGGGTTTTAACCATTTCATGCATTTTAAATATAAAACCAATCATAGGTATTAAACAAATCAATTTAAACTATTTTCTCAATAATTAATTGCTAAAAACACTTTTTAAATACTAGATCATATTTTAAATCACACCCTAATTTAA
Organism: Viscum album; assembly: GCA_963277665.1. Classification (NCBI taxonomy): domain Eukaryota; kingdom Viridiplantae; phylum Streptophyta; class Magnoliopsida; order Santalales; family Viscaceae; genus Viscum; species Viscum album. Next base: position 1,075,182,192 of record OY728164.1, read on the forward strand.
AATTCAATTAGAATTATGGGGGATTTACAAATCTTCATGAAAAATAAATTCAACTACCAATAAAACTAGAATTTGTTTTCCAAAATTCAATCAGATGAAATTTCATTTACGTTAAGATAACATTCTGGAGAGGGACTGAATGATGTTAACGAATTTCCAATCCTATTGGGAATTAGTTTTTATGGTACAAAAGGGATTATTTGTATATCTAAATAACTGTGAAATACTATAATCATGAATTATTCTTGAGTGAGAGTCGAAAAGGTGTTTTTTGAATATATTTTTAATAACTTTTAAAATTAAAAAATTTTGTATGCATGGTTAGCTGTGTAGAGCCTCACAGTTTTTAAAACTGCATTCCCTAACAGTGTGAATTGCTGAAGGGTTTATGGTTTCTACAAAGTGGGAATAAGTTTTTTCAAATTTTGAACTTACCATGAAAAAACCAACTATTCAGGATTTTATGGTTTACCACACCTAGTTGAAAGTTTGGGAAAACCAAGCACAAAATGTGCACAACCCATAATTTCCTAATTTAAATTAAAAATTAAACCCAATGAACCATTAAATGAGATCCAACAAAGAATGATCAAAATGGGGGCTGATAAGTACCTTAAAATTAAAACAGGATATTATAATAATGATTTCTATCATAACCCTTTATATATTAATCATATGTGTCACTATACAGTAACTATATTATCAATATTTATGATCTGTGATGTTCTTTTAAATAATATAGCATATAATATATAATATGACAAAATAACGAAAGTAGTTCATGAGTTTTTAATTACAATACAACAAGATAATTCTTATATTCATGGTAATATGTAATTAAATTTATAAGATTTCATGTCATTACATTATTCCCTCTTTATAAATTCATCAATAATTTTTTTTCTTTCATTCCCTAAAACAAATCAGGGGACATTATTATCTTCTCTTACATTTCCCTTGTCACTTAATAAAATGTATGGATCCTCCAAAACCCATTAACAAGGTGAGTCTCCTTATTTTAAATAACATTGAAAATATGATATATGATCTTAACCAGCTGCTCCTTATATAAAATATCATTATTAAATGATATAAATTCTAGATTTAGCATAAAATTGTGGTATGGTGTGTACTTCGTCAAGATGGATAAATTGTACACATCATTTATTTGAGATTGGTTTATTGGGAGTTATAATCAATCAGAAAACATTCTGATGTAATCATGTATATCATGGGGGGAATTTATATATGGGTAAGATTTCCCTTCATTCAAAATCTCACAAATTTCATTTCTAGTGATATACTAATTAATAAACTATATACGATCCCAAAAACTAGGACATGTGGATGATTTTATTCAGATATTTTCCGTCAACATTGGATTGATTTCATATGATATAAAACCTTTTTAACCATCTATACCATATCTTGGATAAGATCATATACCATCAGATTATTCTCTCCGACATCATCTAAGAATATTGTAGTGTAATGCCACATTAGACAAATATCATTATAAGGTTACATTTATAATCAAGAAAAATAACAATTTTTTATGATAACCCCACTAGGGGAATGACTGATCCCCAAATCCATGGAAAACCATTTAACTTGATTTTATTATAATATCTATATTTTGAAGGGTAATCTTAGACTTACCATCTGTTTGAGGGTGATAAGTAGTGATGAATCTCAGTTATGAATCCAACTCTTTTTCAAGACTTCTTTAGAACCTTGAGGTACTTCTCATATCTCATTCAGATGCAATAGTGAGGGTAAATCCCAGAAATATTACCACATCCATTATGTATATCTTTCAAGGCTGGTCAAGATATAAATCTTTATTGATAATAACCATATGTGATGAAATTGTATGAAGATCGATTACCACCCATATAGAATTATCACCTTTAGCCATCCTATTGAATAATATAATAAAATAAATACTTAATTTAAACATTTAAATTATATTATAGGAAATGTTTTCATCATATAACTATACATAATATCATTTTGGCCTACAAAAAATTGAGATAAAAACTCCATAATATTTCTCTTAATGTTGTTTCCCAAATTAGTTTGCTTCAAATATCAATACATATAAAATATTCCTATTTTAATATATATGTAGGATCTATGGAAATCATCTATATATTACCTCTTCTATTTTGGAATTGAAGGGATAATGATCTTGGTTCGATATAATATACCTCGTTCGTTAGAAAAGTGGAACTTCATATTATTCCCTGACATATTTTATAAAATCTCATCATATGTCTATGACTCATTGATTCTATAAGTAAAGGATGGATGAGTAGTTTTTTATTATACATAGGTTAAATATCATTTTACAATTATCATTTTAATCTTGTACATGTCAGATAAGATTAGATCACATTCAATCTTTATCATAGTTAGGGTGGCATGATCCTCTATACTCAGAGCAACTAATTTTTTTTATTTTATAGGATGGTGATGGAATAAAAAATCACAATCCTTGACCAAATTTAACTAAATTCATGGGTATATATTCATCTATATTTTTGTGATTATATACTTGTGGATTATTTGAACTATACACCTATTAGACATTTATCTGAATAGATAATGTTGCTAAATTATCAGTGTGATGATATCTACTATTAATTATAGATCAAGGATTCTATAGTTATTTACATGTATATTTAATTATCTTGAGGAACCTTCTTTAAAATTTTATTCTTATATTAGTAAAAAACCCCCAAAAAATTTAGACTCATCATGGTATATCAAAAATCCTATTCAACTAGTGGTTAATGTGAGTATAATTGTAGTGATTAGACACTTCTTCATCTATTTAAAGATTTCATGAAGTTTATCTATCCATATAAACATGACTCAATTATAAATAAGAATTGATATATGTATGGAGAATAATAATAAGTATATCAAAAATTTATTATTGTAATATTTTAATCCATGAAAAGTATGGATTTTCATCACAGATGTCGGTTTGGGCCATTCTTCAATTGACGTTGTTTTATAAGGATCAAAATATATAAATATTTTGGTAATAACATGATCTAGGAATGTTTATTTTCCCATGTATGAGTTTGATTGAGAAATAAATCAGTCAATATTTGTGGTCCAATTGGAAATTATTTAGGGAACACATTAACATATTACCTTAAATGGGCATGTCATCAATGATGATATTTTCATTTATCTCAATAATTTGATCTAGAAACTCTTTCTTATTTAGAAATAATATCCATTATTGAAATTATGATACTAGAGGATATTCATATTCATCCTTACACATGTATAGAATCAGAGTTGGATTCATTATTATAAGGGTTAATTACATATCATAGAAATTTATATTGAATTTAAACTATGAAAGGTAATATATACTATAAAAGGCATAAAAATCAAATAAAAGGAGAATGAAATGGTTTTCAAGAACATTCTCACAAACATAGACTGTTGAAATAATAATCAAAGAAGTTTTTCACTGATGATATCAAATATGTGGGGGTGGTGACTCTATGTTCTTTTAAAATACTCAAGATATTCTAATATGTCGGGAATTAAAATAAAACATAATAAAAAAAATACTCTATAGTTATGATAACAAGTATATTAGTCATCACGATCAATATCAGCAAAGGAATTTCATTATCCACTTTGTCGTGGATATTGTTTGTTATAATCATGAAAATTATCACTTAGAATAGATTATTTTCTAGCACAATGCCAAATTTCTCCAAAATTATGACATATAACTATTAGTGGTCCATTATATTGATTGTTAATATAATCTATCATATTAACTTAAATATTCATTTTTCCACTGTAATTAGATATGTTTTGTGATATTTTTCCACATATAAAACAACTTCAAATTCCTTTCTGACAATAGCCTTTGTGACTCTTCTCAAATTTTTCTCACGTAGAAAATTGAATATTCATTCTTCAATCATAATTTTCAGATGAAAATAATCAAGATTCCATGAACATATTATTTCTTATGTTTTGAAACTAATCTATGCTCTAGTTGTAAATTTTAATTTATTATAGCATGATTGGAATAATCACAAGTCGTTTTATTTTATCACCCATCTTGTTAGGAATCTCATTTGGGAGGTCATCCTATTATTCATTGTAATGGTTATTGACTCAGTTTCTACGACTTCCAGATATTAACTAAATATAAAAGTAAAAATCAAGATGAAAATTTTGAAACTATTATACCAATAAAAGGAAAACTATGAATAATATAGAGGTAACTTGTAAAATACTTATATTCATTAACCTATGAATTTATAAAATTCAATATATGTAATTTGTGATCTAATTCCAAACCTAAAAACATATTTGAATAATTTTCACTTAATAATGTTTAGAAATGATCTCGTTATTTCACAAAATCATATATCCTAGTAGTGTCAAACTAGGTGTGTAGTAAAGAAAATTTTCATGCACCTATTGATGACCGGGTCTAGATTAATTTACTAGTTTTTGGGTTATTACACCTATGTACCACTTTTTCATTTCCACATCTAGTTGTAGTATCCAGATAGTGATATATATATATTTATAAATAACTTACCATATACTTTTACTAAATTAATGTTTTTTTTCTATGTTTATAATTATCCTGAAGGAATTTACTGTAGTTTTTAAATCATTTTCCAAAAAATAACTGTACTTTTCCTTAATACCAATTTTGACCAAACATATTTTAATACACATTACTTCATGATTTATTACATAAATATGAACATAATACAACCCTAAAATCTAGTGAGAATCAGTTTACTTGGTTAATTATTTATCTAGTATAACAACTTGTAATTAATTTCAAATATTTAAACAAAAACTCCACAACATTCTATTAGATTCTTTTGATTTTTATAAATCTTCTTGCAATAACCAGAGGACCTATATAAAAAATAGGTGACCTATAAATCCATAAAATATAATAAAAAATAAATAGAATAATTTTATGCAGTACATGTGAGATAATAATAATAAAAAGGTATCAAAAAGAGGCTTATAATAAAAATCACGAACAATGAGTCACAATATAACATGATTATATAATGGAAACATAAGAATGTGCAAATAACATAAAACATGAAATCATAAATATATGGAAAGGCTAAACACCAAGACAACCTTTAATGTTATACTTAAGATAATATTTTATGAACTAATTAATATAATCACATTAAATGATAATATTACCCAATGCGTTGGAAGTATACATAATTTCAGGCCAACCTATCTCTTTTATATCATGTAAATGCATATGTGTTCCATTCAGATCATTTTACATAATGATTAATTTCATCATATATAATCATGTGATTAATGAGTGATAAATAAATACATTTATTAATGAATCCAATGAATGTTATTTAATTCTTGGAAAATACACATGAGTGGATATGGGTAAGGTTATTCACTGCCCAATTGTTTGTCAAGGAAAATTTCATGATAATTTATGAAGCACAATAATTGTATATGAAGATTCATAGAAGGTATTAATGAGAGTAAAAGTTTTTTATCATAAATTTAATAGAGTTTAGGAAGTTTTCGGGATGTATAATAACATATCTCAATATGAATAATTGTATATTAAAATAAATACATTAAAGAATGTGCTCGAATGAAGTGGTGAAGTAGAGGATACCTTTCATTGAGATGGTGATTCTAAAATAATTATAGGAGATTATTAAGAGATTGGGGGAATAGTGGGAGGGATAATTAGAGTTATGGGTAAAAAATTTCTATCCTATGAGTTTTTAGTGAAGAGGAATTGGGGATGGGTGGGTTTTTATTTGAAAGAGAGAGAAAAATACATTGTTAATGTTCTAATGTTGGTTTTGTACCCTATATAATAATGTAATAAAAAACAAAAACCTAACCTTTTCCCAATAAATTTATATAATTATGAGTTATTTTAATTATTTTATGACGTCATGAATACACTAATTTAGATAACATGCTTAGTGATGTGTACGGGGGTCATGTTTATAAATAATTGAATTTTGAAAGACGAAAATATAATTTAGGTTATGTAGGTTTCATTAAGAGATCATAAAATTAATAAAAAAACTGAAAAAGAAATTTTTTTAACATGAAACATAATTTTGATCAATTAAACTCTTTATAATAGTAATTAAATCACTTTTAGGATTTTATGATGTCATAATACATGGTGTATACTTATTCCATATTTAATGTTTACAAAAAAATATTTTGTCTTATAAAATTATGTAAAAAATTAATGATGGATATTTTTTACATAATGATTTGAAAAATAATATTAATTTTATAAAAAATATTTATATAAAAATAATAACATATTTTTTTATATCAAATAACCATATTTATTTGAAATAATGGGGTTTTGATAGTAAATGTTTTCTGACCCTTATAAAAATTACATTTGACCTTATAAAATAATATTATCATTTATATTTAATTAATATAATATAATAAATATATATTTTTTAAATATAATTTAATTTTTCAAAAAATTTAATATTTTAATTTTTTTTCAAGATTGAAACTGTATATTTCCAAAAATATAATAGTTGTCCCATATTATTACATTCTAAATCTTGTTAAAATAATTATTAAATCACTATAAATGTAATGTAAAAAATAGATTAATATCATAAATAATTAATTAAAAATATTATATGGAAATTAATTTTGTTAGGTTCAAGATACATATCTCTTTACGACACCAATGTGTTCCCAAATGGTATGGTGTAGCATGGTGCGCTTTTCTTGGGGTATTTCAATGAAAATGGTTTTGGAATGATATGATGAGCTACTACTTATCTCATAAATGGTTTAATTAATGATTTAGTTGTTTATTGTTGATTTGGTATTATGAAAGGTTAAATCCTTGTGATTTTATCTCCCCTAGAAGCTCTAATAAATGGGCTTCATAGTGTATGGTCATACTGGTCAAGGTAGTCACTTCCTTTATCTTTGTCAAAGGGACTATATAATAACCCTTAATATTAAATTGTTAATGCATACTATATAACTAATTTATCATCAATAGTCGTGACTTTTAACAACATTTAAAATGAAAAATTATATAACTTGTAATGGTCCAAAATAAGCAAATTCATTCATTTTTTTCTATAACTTTAATAAAAGATAATTTATTTAATCAATCAAGGGGAAATTTAATTTATAAATGTTCTAGATGAATAACATCATGTTGTGGGAATTTTGGTATGTGATGGAGAGAAGTGGTGTTGTAACATCCCAGTTAAATAAAGAATAAAAAATTTTCATATTTATTAATATTTAATAATTAAATATTAATTTTACTTTAAAGGGGTTTCTATGTTCGATAGAATACCCGATACACAAAAAAAAGTTTCTTTAAAATCTTACGTTGCACACTAGTAATAAAATAATATTATTTTAAATGGTAGTTAAAACGCAGTCGTTGTATTGGAAAGAATGAATAGAAATAACTAATATATGATTATATATGTTTGTTAACTGTTTTTACATTTATCCAATAATGGATAAAGGCTTAAATACCAAAAGAATTCAATTTTAGGCATATATACTCTAATATTCTCTAAACGTCAACTTATCACCTTTTGATGGAGAAAAGTCATTAAATATAGTTTTCGTCACTCTTATAAATTATATTGGGCTAAATAAAATTCTTTATTATAATTGGGGCATCAAAATTTTCTTTGTTTAAATTTTTGGTATTTTTTCGATAAAGTTCATTTTTAACGAATTGTGAAAACCCTGTATTTTAATTCAAAACCTATTTTTAATCTAAATTATTAATATGATTAGATTATCTTTTTAATTGGTTTTAAATTGAAATTAGAATATATTTTTACCATTTAATCCAAGAGTGGTCATTGGAATTAATTTCACTTTGAAATTGGACTTAAACTAGTGTCAATATTTTGATATATATTGTTTTATAAAAACACGCTATTTGTCATGAAAGAGGGAATTATTTATTAAATTAATTAATTTAACTTATATGATTTGAATTTTTTAAAATATACATCATTTTTGAATTCGGAATATCAAAAATATCATAGGGTGAAGATTTGGTATTTTTCTGAAAAACATCAATTTTTTATGAATAGTGAAACCACTAAGTTGTACTTAAAAACTGATTTTTCGTTTAAATGAAATTTTACCACCTATGTGTTTTGAATTTAAAAAATCCGTCATTCATGGTTTTCATTAGGAAGTATAATGTGCTTCAATGGGATTAATATAATTTTTGGTGAATAGTAACATTTAAGTTTTTAATCGCGATTAGAGGTAATTAGTGTAATTTATGGTAAAAATAATGTTTTAATAATATGAAATGAACTTGAAACATGTCCTAACCTTATTGGATATGTCATGTCAGACCAATAAAATCCATGGGTCAACTTGGGGACCCCATGGATCCACTTTGGTAGGAAAATGACATTAATATCTTTTTATTTAGTGCTAAAATAAAAATGTCACAAACATGTGTTGGTTCACTAAAACAATTTTTAAATGAGGTTATACAAGTCATATTTTTGTCTATAAATATTAATTAGAAAGAAAAAAATATTTTCTACATCATGATATTTTTTTATAATTTTAAAAAATTAAATAAATTACATTATTTAGGACACCATGATGATACAACGATTACCTCATTATTTAACGATTTAAATAAAATGAAATGATAATGTGAAATCTAAGACCTACACTTGTAAAAAAACATATTTTATGGGTGTATTTCTAACTATTATCACCTTATCCTTGACATATATTATTTTTTGACCTTTAAAAACAGAAACTCATTATATAATAAAGTAACATTTTATAACATTCCAAGAGTGCTCCTCATATCCTCTTATAAAACGCCCCCACCTCTACCACCTTACCCCCACCTCTCAAGACATTAGATCAGCCATGCTCTACTCCTTTTATCTCTAAACATCCCTCTCCTCATCGCAGAAGCCTTACCTTTGGTAGAAAGATCTTTCAAGAAACCCTTTTGGGTCAAACCAAGAAGAGTTACCCGATTTAAAGGTAATGTCTTCACTTTTGTTCTTATGTTTTATTTTTCTTCTCCAACCCCCTAAACTATTTTTATTCATTTATTTTGTAACAAAACCAATATCTTCAATATACTAGGATGTTTTTATCAGAAGTATTAGTGCTACACCTACACACACCTTCGTCTAATGGTTAAAGATCATACTGTTTCTATAGTTGGGAATTTTCTGCCTCACGAAACGATGATTGTTCAATCTTCTTTTAACACATTTCATTGTGGCCACTAAGATGTCAGTATAATTATATATTATTTATATTATGTTTATTTATTACTTACCCTTCATTATTTTTCATTTATGGCTTACCTTTATGGTTTCCGTTATGGGTAAACACGATAATTTCATTTTAGGAAGTGCGGACTACAACCCCCTCAAAGTGATTTGATTCGTTAATGCCATAAGTGGGATATATAAAGGATGGAGTTAGTGTTATTATATATGATGTTATACTGGAATTATAATATACCCTTATATCATTATGATTTCACTACATTAAATATGATATATAAATGAAAGTAGCTTTCATGCGTACGTACGACTTACCGTCTCCATGAACGGTGCTTTTCATTTCTTACCTCTAAATGTTATGTACAATTATAAGTACATGTATATGATGGATATATATGATATATATGATATTAAAATCATTAATATCATTCTGGATATAATTTCCCTCTGACCACATAAACAACATGTAATTTTAAGAAGTCCATTTTTGACTTATGAACCAGATATTGACAAAACGAACTTTATGAACGTAAATGTTTACATAATGTTTATAACATGGAAATAAGTGATATAAAAGGAATAGTAAGCGTGAAAAAGGTTCTTAAGAAAGTAGAAATTAACTTTAATTTATTATTCAGGAGATTAAAGAGCAATCGAGTCATGTTGGATATGAGGTAAGGGACTTCGTCTCAATCTCCTTTCATTGAGGCATATTTTGTTCTAATACAAGGATTTCTTTTATACGGTGTACAAAACCCTTTGTCTTTTATTTTTATTCAAAAGGAATATTTTTCTACAAAACGTTTTACTAAAAGAAAAAAAGGAATGTTTCTTTTAATTTACGCGGTGACAATGACATTTTTCACCACCGCGAGTATTATTTGGTCTTTGGCTTCCTCAACAAGCCATAATGATTTTAAAATGAAATAAATACCATATACTATTTTTTGTATTTTGGTGTTGAAAATGGTTTTTACAAAGGATTTTTTATGTCAATATATTTAAGTGATATATTGTGATCGAAATGTGGAAATTTTTTCTTTCCATTATATTTTTTTTATGTCTTATGAGTTTATGATGGAACTTAGACATTTGACAGGTGGTTAGGTGATAAACCATATGACAGGTGGTGCCGTGAATACCAAGACAGGTGGTTACGTTATAACCTCCAATGCATTGGGTTTTGAAGTCGGCCGTATGGCTATTCCATTAAGTGATATGTGTGTAAGTCGCTCGGATGCTTATTCCACTTAAGTATGTTTATCTCCCAAGTTACCTTTATATGTTATGTGTTCTTTATATTGGTTTATGGTAATATTTTTGTTATAAAAGGGTAAGTAATGATATTTTATTCAATGAAGAGTATTTTCTTCTTCATAAAGGTGAAAATTATTACTTTGATGTAGTATTCTTGTTTTACTGGTTGTTTTGAAAAACTAACAGTTTTCCTTCTTTCTGTATCCCTTACTGAGATTTTTATGATCACCTCAAGTTTTTGAAATGTTTTTCACATGACATAATGTGGAATAGGGCCAAGGACGGGATTATGGAATAGTCATGCTATCTAAAACATGGAACTAGACATGTTTTTTTTTCAGAGTTTTTATTTTATGGAAACATAGTAGAAGTGTCTACTTTGTAATCTTTTGAGATGTAATAGTTATGTCCTAATTCTCTAAAACTCTAAACCTGAAAAGATCCTCAATTTGAATTATTCATTTATTTCAATATTAAGTATGGTTTAAGGTCGGGGCCTTATAGTTGGTATCAGAGGTCAGTTTAGACAACTTTAGGAGTTAGAAAATTGTTAAATTATAAATTAATTTATGGTATGATTGAAATTATATAGAATTTAAAGATTACCATGATGCTTCGCCAATGATATTTCTGTGTTCAGAATGGTTTTCTGCAGAGGAAACAAGGCAGCTATGTTGGGAAGACATCAGGAGGAAGATAACCTTCAAAATCAGCAAACTGAGATGGTCACAATTGAAACTGAACAGTTTGTTGTAGTTATGGCACAATTGACTCAGGCTATAAATGGTGGTGGTATCCATGCACGAGATCATCCATATCAACCATAGAGGAACATGTCAGTGGTGGAACATTTCATGAGGCAACATCCCCCATCATTCAGAGGATCATGTTACCCTGTGCAAGATGAAGGGTGGATTCAAGCACTGGAGAATATTTTTTATGTCTTGGGGTGTTCAGAATATCAAAATGTTAGTCTTGCTATTTACTGTTTTGAAGGTGAAGCTGATCAGTGGTGGTCGATGGTGAAAAATATCAGGGATAGTGATGAGATTGATGTTATTTTGGTGTTTTTTAAATGTAAATAAGTGCATGAAAGTCATTTAAGAGTTATCTTTCAAACCTTAAAAGAAAAGGAACTGTATGGAAAATTAAGCAAGTGTGAGTTTTGGTTACAACAAATTTCTTTCCTTGGTCACATTGTTTCAAAAAAATCGAATAACTGTTGATCCTTCTAAAACAAAAGTTTTTGAAGAATGTCCAAGAACCACAAATGTAACTGAGATCCATAGTTTTCTTGGTTTAGCAAGTTACTACAGAAGGTTTGTTGAAAATTTTTCACGGTTATCTAGTCCAATGAATAAGATAACTAAGAAGGGTGTTAAGCTTATCTGGACAAAAGAATGTGATTATTTTTTTTCAGTAGTTGAAAATAAGATTGGTGAATGCTCCAGTTTTGGAACTTCCTTCCAGGAATGGTGAGTTTGTTATATACAGTGATGCTTCGTTGAAGGGACATGGTTGTGTCCTTATGCAGAATGATCAGGAAATTGCATATACTTCACGTTAGTTGAAAACTCATGAGGTAAATTACCCCACACATGACTTGGAATTAGCTGCTGTTGAATTTTCTCTAAAACTTTGGAGGCATCATCATTATGGAGTAAAGTGTGAAATATATACTGATCACATAAGTTTAAAATATATATTCACTCAGAAATAATTGATCATGAGAAAAATGAGATGGCTAGAATTAATCAAGGATTATTATTGTACAATTCATTACCATTCGGGAAAAGAAAATAAAGTGTATGATGCCTTGAGTCGAAAAAGTAATGCTTCATTAACCATGAAACTTTTGGAATGAGATCCTTTGGTTTTTGATTTGATGAACTTTGGAATAGAAGTTGTTGGTGCAGGAAGTTCTTCTGTTTTGTTTCAGGTATCAGTGAGATCATCTCTATTAGACAGAATCAAGCAAGCGCAGAATAAAGACAGTGGGTTGCAGAAAAAGGTAGAGCTGGTTCAGAACTGTAAGTTTCCTAAATTTAATATTGATAATGATTGTGTTTTGAGTTTTGGGAAGGGATTATGTGTGCCTGGTGATTCAAAGTTGCAGAATGAGTTGTTATGTGAGGCTCATAGTTCCCCGTTTTCAGTTCATCCTGGCAGTACTAAGATGTACAGAGATCTGCGGGAGTATTACTGATGGGATGGAATGAAAAGAGATATTGCTGATTTTACTGTGAAGTTTTTGACTTGCTAACAGGTTAAGGCAGAGAGACTGTTACCAAAAGGGATGCTTCAGCCTTTACTAGTGCCAGAGTGGAAATGGGAAAATATATCAATGGACTTTGTTGTGGGATTATAGAAGACATCTAGAGGTAATAATTCAATCTGGGATTTTGTTGATTGCTTCTCTAAATCTGTTCATTTCATTCCTATACGAGATACTTTCTCTCTAGATCAACTTTCTTGATTGTATCTTAAAGAGCTAGTTAGGTTGCATGGAGTCCCCCTATCCATTGTATCTGATCATGATCCCAAGTTTACTTCTAACTTCTGGAAAGTCCTTCAGAAGTCGTTGGGTACTGAATTAAATTTTAGTATACATTTTCATCCTCAATAAGATGGGTAGTCAGAATGAACTATTCATAATATGGAGGATATGCTATATTCTTGTCGATGGATTATCAGGGAAGTTGGGACCAACATATTTCTTTGGTTGAATTTTCATATAATAACAGTTTTCATTCTAGAATGCAGATGGCTCCGTTTGAAGCATTATATTGGAAGCAGTGTCGAACTCTAGCATTTTGGGATGAAGTGGGTGAAAGGAAGCTGATGGGACCAGAATTGGTAGAAGACACAGAAGAAAAATATCAGTTGATTCTGAAACACATGAGAAAAGCTTAGAGCTGACAGAAAAGTTATACAGACAACATGAGTAAGAGTCTCTCCTTCAAGGTAGTTGATAATGTTTTTCTCAAAGTTTCACCATGGAAAAGTGTGATTCGATTTGGTATAAAAGAAAAGATGAGTCCAAGGATCATTGGACAATATGAAATTCTAGAGAGAGTTGGATCAGTTTCTTACCGAGTGGATTTACCACTGAGTTTATCTCAAGTACACAATGTTTTTCATGTTTTGATGTTGAGAAAGTATATGCCAGACCCATCTCATGTTTTGAGCCTAGAGGTAGTTCGGTTGGAAGAGAATCTATCTTATGAAGAATTACCAGTCCAGATTCTTGACCGAAGAGAGAAAGTGTTGTGAAATAAGGTAATTCACTAGGTAAAGGTCTTGTGTAAAAAACATATGGTTGAAGATGCAACATGGGAATCTGAAATGCTATAAGGGATAAATACCCCCACTTATTTTGATAAGTGAATAAAATTGTGAGGATGCAATTCCCAAAAGGGGGAAGGATGTAACATCCCATGTAAATAAAGAATAAAACATTTTCATATTTATTAATATTTACGAATTAAATATTAATTTTACTTTAAAGGGGTTTCTATGTTCGATAGTGTACCTGATACACAACAAAGTGTTTTTTTGAAATCTTACGTTGCACACTAGTAATAAAATAATATTATTTTAAATGGTAGTTAACACGTAGCCATTGTATTGGAAAAAATGTATAGAAATAACTAAAATATGATTATATATGTTTTTTAACTGTTTTTACATTTATCCAATAAAGGATAAAGGCTTAAAATACAAAAAGAATTCAATTCTAGGCATATATACTCTAATATTCACTAAAGGTCAACTTATCACCTTTTGATGGAAAACCTTCATTAAATATAGTTTTGGTCACTCTTATATATTCTATTTTACCAAATAGAATTCTTCTTTAGAAATGGGACATCAAAATTTACTTTGTGTAAATTTTTGGTATTTTTCCGATAAAATTCATTTTTTTAATGAATAGTGAAAAATGATGTATTTTTATTCAAAACCATTTTTAATCTAATTTATTAATATGATTAGATTATCTTATGAATTAATTTCAAAGTTAAATTAGAATATATTTTTACCATTTAATTCAATAGTGGTCATTGGAATTAATTATACTTTGAAATTGGACTTAAACTAGTGTCAATCTTTTGATATATATTGTTTTAATAAAAACACGCTATTTGTCATGACAGCAGGAATTAATTATTAAATTAATTAATGTAACATATATGATTTTAGTTTTGTAAAATAGGCATCATTATTGAATTCGGAATATCAAATATAGCTTTGGGTGAAGTTTTGGTATTTTTCTGAAAAACTTCAATTTTGATGAATAGTGAAACCACTAAGTGGTACCTAAAAAACTGATTTTTCGTTTAAATGAAATTTTACCACCTATATGTTTTGAATTTAAAAAATCCAAAATTCATGGTCGTCATTAGGAAGGGAAATGTGGTTCAATGGGATTAAACTAATTTTTGGTGAATTGTAACTTTTAAGTTTTTAATCGCGATTATAGGTAATTAGTGTAATTTAAGGTAAAAATAATGTTTTAATAATATTAAATGAACTTGACACATTTTATACCCTTATTTAATGTTTCATGGCCAACTAATTCAATCCATTGGTCAACATGGGGACCCTATGGAGCCATTTTGGTAGTAAAATGACATTAATATCTTTTTATTTAATGCTAAAATAAAAATGTCACAAACATGTGTTGTTTTAGTAAAACAATTTTTACACTGAGTTATATAAGTCATATTTTTGAGTATAAATATTCATTAGAAATATATAAAGATTAGATACATCATGATATTTTTTTATAATTTTTAATCATTAAATAAATATATTATTTATGACACCATGATGAGGCAGCGATTACCTCATTATTTAACCATTTAAATAAAATGAAAAGATAATGTAAAATCTAAGACCTAAAGTTGTCAAAAACCTATTGGATGGGTTTATTTAGAACTATTATCACCTTATACTAGAAATATATAATTTTGGGACATTTAAAAACCGAAAATCATTATATAATAAAGTAACATTTTATAACTTTCCAAGAGTTCCCCTCCTCTCCTCTTATAAAAGGCCCCCACCTCTACCACCTTACCCACACCTCTCAAGCCATTGGCTCGGCCAAGCTATGTTCCTTTTTTCTCTCCACATCCCTCTCCACATCCTAGAATCTTTACCTTTGGCATATTTCTCTTCAAGAAACCCTTTTGGTCAAACTAAGAAGAGTTACCCGATTTAAAGGTAATGTCTTCACTTGTGTTCTTATGTTTTATTTTGCTTCTCCAACCCCCTAAAATATTTTTATTCATTTATTTTGTAACAAAAACAATATATTCAATATACTAGGATGTTGTTATGAAAATTATTATAGCTACAACTACACACACATTCGTCTAATGGTTAAAGAACACACTGTTTCTGTGGTTGGCGATTTTCTGCCTCATGAAACGATGATTGTTTAATCTTATTTTAACACCTTTAATGGAAGCCATTAAAATGTAACTATATTTATATATGATTTATATTATGTTTATTCATTATTTATTCTTCTTTATTTTTCATTTATAGCATACATTTATGGTTCCATTATGGGTAAACACGATAATTTCCTTTTAGGAAGTGCGGACTACCGCCCCCTCAAAGTGATTTGATTCGTTAATGCCATATGTGGGATGTATAAAGGATGGAATTAATGTTATTATATACGATGTTATACTGGAATTATAATATACCCTTATATAATTATTATTTCACTCCATTTAATACGAAATAGAAATGAAAGTAGCGTTCATGCATATGTACGGCTTACCGTCTCCATGAACGGTGCATTTCATTTCTTACCTATAAATGTTATGTACTATTATAAATACATGTATATTATAGATATATAAGATATATATGATATCCAAATCATGAATATCTTTATGGATATAATGAACCTTTGACCACATAAACAACATGTAATTGTAAGAAGTCCATTTTTGGCTTCTAAACCAGATATCGACAAAACAAAATTTATTATCTGAAATGTTTACATAATGGTTATAACATAGAAATATGTGATATAAAAGGTATATTAAGCTTGAAAAAAGCTCTTATGAAAGTATAAATTAACATTAATTTATTTTTCTGGAGATTAAAGAGCAATCGAGTCACGTCGGACACGAGGTAATGGAATTCATCTCAATCTCCTTTCATTGAGGCATATTTTGTTCTAATACAAGGCTTTCTTTTATACGGTGTATAAACCCCTTTGACCTTTAATTTTATTCAAAAGGAACATTTTCTATGAAGTATTTTACTAAAAGGAAAAAATTAATTTTTCTTTTATTGTACGCGGTGACAACGACCTTTTCCGCCGCCACAATTATTATTTGGTCTTTGGATTCCTCAACAAGCCATAATGTTTTTAAAATGAAATAAATACCATATACTCTTTTATGTATTTATTTATTGAAAATGTTTTTATAAAGGATTTTTTATGTCAATATATTTATGTGATATATTATGATCGAAATGTAGAAATGTTTTCTTTCCATTATATTTGATTTATGTATTATGATTTTTTGATGGTACATGGACACTTGACGGGTGGTTACATGATAAACCATATGACGGGTGGTGCCGTGAATACCAGGACGGGTGGTTACAATATAACCTCCAATGCATTGGGTATGGAAGTCAGCAATATGTATATTCCATTAAGTGATATATGTGGAAGTCGACCGGATGGTTATTCCACTTAAGTATGTTTATGTCCCAAGTTACCTTTATATTTTATGTGTTCTTTATATGATTTTTATGGTAATATTTTGGTTACAAAAGGGTATGTAATGATCTTTTATTCAATGAAGAGTATTTTGTTCTTCATAAAGGTGAAAAGTATAACTTTGATAAAGTATTCTTGGTTTACAGGTTGTTTTGAAAAACTATCAGTTTTCCTTCTTTGTGTATCCCTTACTGAGCTTTTTATGCTCACCCCAAGTTTTTGAAATGTTTTTCACAGGAACTAATGTGGAATAGGGTCAAGGATGGGATCAAGGAATAGTCATTCTATCTAAAACATGGATATAGACATGTTTATTTTTAAGAGTTTTTATTTTATGGAAACTTAGTAGAAGTGTCTACTTTGTAATCTTTTGAGATGTAATAGTTATGTCCTAATTCTCTAAAACTCTAAACCTGAAAAGATCCTCAATGTGAATTATTAATTTAATTCAATATTAAGTAATGTTTAAGGCCTAGACCTTATAGGTGTTGTACCTTAAGGAATAATGGTGACTTGGAGCATTGGGTTTAAGTAAAACTAAACTTCTGGTGCTGCGTATCCTGACATGTTTTCATCCTATAGAATGAAACCAATTATTTGATTTTTCCAAGATTAATAATTCTCCTAGGTTTTAGTAATGTGGTTTAATAATCACTACAGTAATTAGACTTTATTGGATGGGTAGTTAGAAATTAGTATTATTTGTTTGATTATTTATATGTGAATAATGATATGATTTAATGACAATATTCCATTTATAAAAAAGCATTTTAAAATTCCCTTAAAAATATAATTATAAAGTATTTTATCAGAAAAAATTTGGTTCTACTTGTATCAAAAATTTATTTTAATTTTTAATGAATACTATTTGAATATGTCAAGATTCATGAAATTTCATAGTTTACTTAAATGTGTGAATGTTTTTTTGAATATAATAGTCATTATTCTGGCAATGAATTGATTTACAAATATAAATTCCTTAAATTATTTTACCAATATGAAAATATTAACAGTTATTTAGAGTTATGGTGAATTTTCGGTTTGAATGATCGATGTTTTCATTACCTGTTATTCGTTTTGTTGTTTCCATTTTTATGGAAGACTTTTAATTTTATAAGTGTCTTATTTCGTTTCTAGGTTCCAAAAATATCATTATTATGTTTGGGATGGAGTTTTAGTATAATTATTTAGTAAAGGTATGGTACTTCATGGTATATTTTATCCCTTCGGTATAGTAATCCAAATGAACAAGAAGGTGGGTCCATGAGTGATCAAGTTATCATTGGATTAAATGTTAGTTTCATTGGATATCATCAAACCTATTAAAGAGAAATATATATATACCTATATATCGATTTAGTTAATTTATATGAGTTTCTATCTAATAAAAAATGTTAATTTGAAATGACAGAATCAATGTTTTTAGGGTTCAGGTTTCCATTACTTGAGCAGCTTCATGGTTTAAAAAATTATTAAATATTTACTTTTTTTTATCTCATGGTTATGTTTTGTTTTCAATTTTTACTTCATGGGTTTTGTTTTGATTTCAGAATTTGATAATAATATTAGAGGAACTTGATGTATTTATTTAGTTAATCTGGGACTATTTCAATTTATTTTGTATGTGTTGAAGGAATAGAGGAGGAGTATGAATTAAAATTTATGGAGGAAGAGGTGCCTCAAAATATGACAGTAGGTGTTGTAACATAAAGGGTTGGTTAGGAGAGGGATGTATTTTATTTTTTTGTGTATAACCATGAAGGTTTGAGTCACAACATGGTCCCTATATTAAAATTACATGAGGGGTGGCGCCTCATGCTTCTAGGGAAGTTGTATGGTCTCAACATTGTCGATTTGGTAATAGTGTGTGTGGTTCAAATGTGGAATTTGACACTATTAAAAAATTGACATATAGATTTAAAATATTACAACTTTACTTTTAATCTCTTTATGTCACTACGTCAGGGTTCTTGTTCATAGCATGATATATGATGTATAAGGGTATCAGGTTTAAAATTACACTTACATATAATTCCTCCAAGAATGAGAGGATTGGTGAATACATGAAAGGGGTTTTGTGAGTTTTTTAATATTCCATGAGTGGCCATCATGGAATGGTTATGACTTGATAAGATTGAATCCATGGGTGTTTGAACCATGGTTCAACCTTATTGGGTGATATTATGGCCTGGTTCTCTTATTATGTCGTCAATTTATTCAATGTTGGTCCATGTTTTTCAGAAAAACTTGTACCCAACATGGATGCCTTTGTTTCACAATCACATTCAACTATTGTATAAAATTATGTATAGGTTGATAGTGTTTTAAATTGGGGTAGACAATGTATATCATAACATGAATTTTATATTTTCTTATACTTTAGAAAATCAAGGAATCATCCAGGAAGATATTTGAGAATCCTTTTATTGGGTTCAACCTTGGATTTTAAGAGATCAAAATTATCCCTATCCAAGGTGAGATTCTTCTCCATTAATTTGGTTTATCTCCCTATAATTATTAATTTAGAGGTTATGACTATGTACCAACATTGGTTTAGTAATACTAGGATCATGGATTTGATAGAGGATGTTATGGTATTGATTACTAGGTCTTTCATACAATGATATTTTTATTATGACCAACTCCATCTTCTTGTTCTTGAAAAATGGTTGTTGAGGATTCAGGTAAGTAGTTGATTTTAATGTTATCCATCATATCTTTTGTAAAATGATGAATCTATAATGTATCTATATTCATTATATTGATTTTAAGGACAATCATAATGATTATAATGATCCATAAAATATTCAATTGAAGGGGTTGGGTGATTCAAAGGTAATTAAAATTATTCTATGACATTGTATGTGATTGATGGGGGTTTAATATTAACGTTGAGGGTTTTGGTTGACTTTTTTATAAGTGTATTTTATATATAATTAATTTTTTTAATTTAATTTCTGTAAAAGGAAAAATCATTTAAGCATTACAGGGAAATGGGTTTTTTTTGAAATATGGATGTTTTAGTATTGTTTTCTACTGTGTCTATAAATAAGTTCCCTAGAGGAATGATTAAATATATTGCATTAATTTGATTTATGACTGGTTTGGAGAGTGTTTACTATTTCATTATTTTTTTAACCTTAATATTATTTATGTGATATTTTTTTAAGATTATTGTGTATATTTATAGGGTTTTCGGTGGTGTTTTATAGTTCTTATTCTAGCTAGTTTACTCATGTTATAATGAAAGATGTGGTTTTTGATGTGGTAGTGGAATATGGTCAATTTTATGGTTGGAAAGATTGAAATTGTTGGTTATATGAGGTGAAAATTGATTTTATGAAGTTTTGGTGGATATTAAAATGTCATTCTGGTTATGTAAAGTAAAAATAATGATATGGAATATGGTTGGTAATAATGAATAAGATAATGTGCAATAGGATGAAATTTAATAAACGCAGGGAATATATGAACTGTTACTATTTGGAATTAATGGGTTATTCCTAGAATGAATGTGGGTGATGGATAGTGAGTTATGTCAAATTAAATAAGGATAAATAAATGTAATAAAGATACTAATATGGTTGGTAAATTATTAAATATAGAAGTGGGTAAGTGATATATTTAAATAGAAAACTGTGGGTGTTTTTATTATTTTTGTGTGGACGGTGTGGTTGTTTTATTTTTTATAAATGATAATTATTGTTATTGATTACTAGTGATGATGTGGAAATGGTTATATGACTTTGATATTCTCTCTCATTATGAATCTTTAGGTTGGGTTTATGTTTGTATATATTTATGTGAATACATTATATTTATGTGATATCTTACGTACACTACTTGAGTTTTATAGCCCTACCAACACACAAATTTTATTGGTTGAAGACATTAAGGTTTGTGTTTGAATATATTCCTTATTAATTCTACTTACAACTATCCCTTATATACATGTAAATATTTAAATGAATTGATGTTAGGATGGATGGGTTCTAGTGGATGGAGGTTGGAGTCTAATGTATGAAATGTGATGATGATATGAAGATAATGAAATGATGTGATGTGATGTGATAATGATGTGATTGAGGATGGGGCACATGTAATGGATCATTATTGGTTAGAGGAAGGTATACAATTGTTTTCATTCATGCTCACGATTCGATACAATGCCGATGATGTGATGTGTGGTAATGACATGTAGTTTTAAAAAAGGGTATGATTTACAATGTTGTATTTGGAGATATTGGTGGAATTATTCTTGTTGTGATATGGGATTTAAATACGATAATATATGGATATTTAAATGAAAAATAATTTGGAGAATTACACAATTTTCTATTGGTACATGAGATAGATTAACAAATGAGGAATTTGTTTTTAATATTCTTATTTATATATTCATTCTTCTACACGTGATTATTCATAGACATAATATTATATGAGTGATACGATGTTAGGTATGATGATTATCAACTAGAATTATATGTGTGTTGGTTCTACTAATTATTCAATGTGGTATTACTATTATTTAACAACATTTATAGATAGGTTTTGAGCATTTATTATAAAAAGTATACATTCTTTCATAGCCCTATTTATGTAATGATTTTTTATGCTTCCATGTGGTATTTAGTTATCAAGATTGAAAATATGAGATCAATGAATGAATATGTTGGAGTTTCTTCTATAAGACTTACATCACTATGTTTCATTTTTAATAATTTATTTATTATAAAATTACATGTATCATGTGATATAGGATTCCATTTTATATAAATTAGATGATTGGTGGTTGTCATTATATTTTTTTGTTATTAAAATATTAATTCCTCTTCTTTATGTGTTTTATACACCTTGTGGTAGTCTCCAACTGATTGAAAATTGGATCAAAGCCTTGGTGGTCATAATTATCCCATTTTCTAGCCTCTTGGTGATTATTAATGGGTGTGGGTTTCCAAATATAATAATATATATAACATAATAAGATAATTTAATGAGAATTATGAGGATGAATATAAATTCTTACTATTTTCCTACTTGATATTAAATATTTTTATATTAAATTTCAATACATTACCAATCACATGTCTATGGACTGTGATATTTTATGTTTCTTTAATGAATGGGTATAGAGTCCCCTAATTTTAGGTAATATCGTAAAAATATCCCTAGAAGACATCCACCTTTATTACTTTTCACAGTCATACCCTTCTTAAAATCATTATTCCTAACCTAGGTAATTGAAAGATAACAAGGGGAGAGATAATATTCATAGTAATGGTAAATAATGGATTTATTTAATCATAACAAACATATAAGGGTAAGAGAACATGATCAAAAAACATTAAACTCAAAATCTATATATTAATAATTATAATATTTATTAATGTATAGAAGAATATAATTCTATAACAAATGAATCATATGGAAATTAACTAACATGATCCTTGAGGGAATTACATTAGCATAATACATGGAGTTGTTAAATACATATAAGCATATAAAATATTATATTATGGTTACCCACTAATACACTCATAATATGTTAGGACTGGGATAACCACTAGTATACCTACTTTGGGATTAGGTTGACCTATATTCTAAACTCATTGAAGCTTTGGATAACATTTCATGTTCCATTTTTAGTATTGGGATGAACTCTCATGTACCATATTTTGTGTTTGTGAAAACATAACTTTTTCACTTGCAGATCAAACAAAATTAATTATTTCCCAATGTATTGGAATGATCGATACATCTCACCAATCACATAATGAAAATAATATATATATATATATATATATTGATATATATTCCACAATTTAATAAAACATTCATAAAAACATAAAAAGGTAAATTAAATGGGCTTCATAAAATTTCACCATATCATAATCTTTGGAAAAATATGTTTCATAATCATATCATCATTTCTTAATTGCAAAACCCATGGAGAATGAAGCGATTTTAAAAATATTTTTATCATCATATAACCTAGGGTAGGAAAATAAGTTTCATAAACATATTTTAATCATTATCCATTTAAGGAATGATTTAAAATTGTATCATTGGGTTATATCCCCATATAATTATAAATTACATCAATGGATGTCGTTTTTTATAGAGAATTATTTTAAAAGATAAATCACTTTGAATGTCTATTGAGAAAGATAAAAATTATTTGATATTAATTTTTTAAAACTAAAGAATTGTAAATATTTTTCAAATCTTTTTTGTTGAAAATAAACTATAAATGTTATAAATTATGCTGTAATTAAAATATTTTTTCTAATAGTGGGAAATTATGTTTATGTCATTCATGTTAGAATAAATATCCTTTTATAATATTTTTAAAAATTAAAAAGAATAATTTCTTTGAAAATTTAATTAATATTTTATTCAATTTTTTTAGAAAAATAGAAACATGGATAAATCTTTCTTTATTAAATAATTTTTTAAATATTTAAAAAATTATGATATTTTGTTAGGAAACATGTACTCGGAAAAAAGGGCTTTCAATTGAAGAGCAAAATAAAAGAGGTTTATCTTTAAAAAATGATTTTTAATTACTGGGTATATAAAGAGAGGAGAATTATAGGAAATAATTTTTTCTAAATAAATAACAATAGGAGAATAAATTTATTCTATTTAATGAGGGATATATTATAATAAATCATCATTGAAGGTATAATAATAAACAATGCTAATAAATGATTATATTGTTACATAAAAACATTATATATTTGTTATATATTGAACTATAATACCCATAAAAGGGAGATACTAAAATTGATACATATATCCAAATAATATTTTGGAGAAAATCTGAAAATACCATCACAGGTATTATATAAACCACTTAATGAAATATGAAGTGAATATGACATGAATACCGTAGAAAAGAAATGTGGGATGAAAATACATTAAATATTTAGTAATTATTTTAATAAATATCCCAAATAAATAATAACTAAATAATCAAATATAATGTTAATAATTGGATTCATGATATGAGATGTGCAATTTTCAGTATGTACGCCACAAAAAAAAAAGAAACAAGTGGTGGATTCTCATATTTGTCCAAGAAAAAAAAGAGTGATTGGAAATACCTTATCGTATGTATTGAATGATATCATAATCCTTTGATCCTATGGTTTAATAAATATAAGTGTATTATACATATATTACAGAACCAAGAATACTTATATCATACCATATATTGTATAATTATGACATTTTATCACCCATTTTTGAGAAACACCATGTTAGATTCATCTTTCATGTAATATCTTCTTCGTTCATATATGTTATGTTTTTTGATTTTTATTACCCTTACAATGATCACAGTTCCATCATATCCAAAATAACAATCAAGTAATATTTATATTCTTTATATAGAAATAATACATTTATGACCAATTATAAAATATATTTTTTGATAAATGAAGTATGTTATTGTTATAGAGACTATTGGTTGTATGTACACATAAGTAATATTTACCTTTTTCAATGGTCATTATAGAAAGGATGTAAGTATTATATTATCTCTAAATAATTATAATAATATCATAATTAACATTTTATTGCATTTAATTTAATTACACATATCAATCATGTAGTTTGGTGATTAAAAGAGAGAGACACCGCTTCATGATAACGATAGTATACAAATAAACGAACAACATTGACATTATTCAATAGGTGAAAAGGTAAGAATAAAATGATATATTATAGTTTAAGAGTGAAAAATATGCCCATAATTTAATAATTATCTCATATTTATCACTTATATTCCTTATTATTTTTCTTATTATCCTTCATGTAAATCATTAGTGTGAACAAATCAGATTAGTTCGGGAGGCGGTAGTCTACCGTACACCCGAGTGACGTTATCGAATCCACTACTGAATGAAATTAAAAAAATAATTAAATGATATAATTACAAATATGTATAATTATATTATTAAAATTATATATATACTTTATATCCAGAATCATTTCTATCTGTGATATTTTGTAATGTAAAAACAAATAACATCAGTTCGGGATGTGGTAGTCTTCCGTACACCGGAGTAATGACTTCATAACCCATTTGATAGAATTAGATATGATTTGTCCATATCCATAGCATGAAAAAATATTTAAATGTAAGATAATGAGGTTATTATAACATAATTGTTTATAATAATTGAATTAGGTGGAATAAGAAATAAAATAAAAAATCATGTTGAAGAATGTTACCTCTTCTTCAGTCATCCTCCTTAGTTTTGTACCCAAAATAAATTAATAGAATAGATTTCATCCTAATATAAGTTTTAAAGGATTATCAAAGTTATGTTGTTAATTTTTTTGGGTATGTATTTTCTGAACAAAACTTTTCTGAGTGTATTAATAAGAGAGGAGTGGTGGTGGCCTTTTATTAGTGAGGTGTGTGGGAAACATATCATTTTTTAAAAGAGAAATATGTACCCACATTTTACTTTTTCTAAAATTTATACGAAGAATTATTAAATATATTTAGAAATTATAATTTTCTAATATGGCTATAAAATATATTTATTTCACATTTCTAGGTTATTCCTACCCATATCATTTTAATTTATCCGCCAATAAAATTATTTATACCTTAATCACAATAATTACCTTTTACAATTTTCACTATAAATTTTTGAATGAAATTAATATGTAATTATAAGATAATATAAATTATTATTATTGAATATATGGAATCCATTATTATAAATATAATTAAAAAAATTGGAAATTTTTTAATTAATTTCAATCATAACAATGAGACTAAAAAGTTATTTTCAAATGAAAAATTGAAAATAATGTTTTTGTATCCATTTTTTAAATGAAATTGATTAAAATGACCAAAAATGTTTTAATAGATGTTTAATTTAACAAATTTCACATTAAAACTAGTTTAAAATCTAATTTATCTTTATAAATAATTTCAAAAAATTAGTTTTCAATTAAAATTTAGTATTTTACAGTTTTTTTTTATAAATTTCATTCTAAATATTTTAAATTTTTTTTAACCTAATATAATATTGATATTATGATTCAAAAAAATAATTATATTTTTTCATTAAATTTTCTAAACTTATTTAAAATCAGTTTTAAAATAATTGGGCAAAAAATGTGACAAAACTATATATTTAAAAAAACACAAATTTTAACAATAAAATTAGATTATTTATTATGTCTTTTATAGGAAACACATATTATTAATTATAATGATTTTATTTAATATATACTATATACATTTCATTGAAATCCTTTACCAAAAGTGGAATGTTTAATTTATTGAGTTAATTTTTTTTTTGCATAAAAATAGTTTCCCATAAAAAGAAATCCTTTATTTTAAAATAGTATAAAATTTCATTCCAAATTCTATTTTCAAAAATTAATGAATTGTATATACATCGGTAAACTATTTATTTTCATAAATTAGTTAATATTATTAATACCCTCCATTTCAATACATATGTTATAGCTATTATATTAAAAAAATATGTTTATAATAAGTCACCTTTCATTTAAAATCAATGGAATTTGTAAAACATTGTAATCTTAGTTTTGTGTGTTGTTTAAGATAAAAGTATTGTTGATTTTAATTAAAAATATAGAAAATATTAAATTTAATTGAAAAAACATCACAAAATCTTAGGGTGTGACATTCTATCCCTATTAAAATGATTTTCCCTAAAATTTAATCACTTTGGTAGAAAAAAATAAGGATTTTTATTCAACATTATGTCATCAAGTTCCCACATAGCTTCCTCAAGCTGTTGGTTTTTCCGCAACGAATTTTCTAGGTGAGTATTCTTGTTTTCTAAAAAAATCTCTATTTAATCATGAATATCTACAGGTTTTTCAACATAATAAATATCATGCTCCAGTAGTATGTAATATGAATTCAGTACATGTGATGAATCATGTATTTACATACTCAAGAGTTATTCATGGAACAATTTTGGAACATGAGACATGTTTTTTGAAGAGGTAAATGATAACATTCTATCCTGATATGATCAAGTATTATAATGGAATCTATATATCTATGGATTTATTTTTAGTTCATTTATCCATTATGAAATTTTTCAGAATGTTATTGTCACCAACATAAAATTCACAATCATTTCAATGATTATCATCATAAAATTTTTACAAATGTTTTGTAGATTATATATGTTACTTAATGGACATAAAATTTTCTACCATATCATCAACTTGCTCATGTCCCAACAGTTTTTCCAACTTGATTCTAATACATATATTGGGTTTAATTAGGATTTTCCTAAATTATCAAGTGAAAATTATTTCATTATAAAACACAATTAAATAAATTTGTTGATCGAAATGTAAATTGTAATATATTGAACAAGATCATATCATAACATGTAGGGTTCGATTTGTTCTCTTCAAATAACTATCTCTAGTACTGAATCTCAAATCTGTATCAATATCTCACTAAAGGAATCACCAAAACATAAAGGTGTTATTTGGATTCCAATTATATCCAATTGAATTTGGTACCCCATCAAACCATAAAACATCATTAGTGTATATTTTGGAAAATTGATCCATAGAGAAATTTTCTATGATAGAAAAAATAGTGATTACTTCATAATGGGATAAACTACGACACATAAATAACTCAACATAAAAGATACAGTAATCCCAAAAGGAAACTACTACCACTAATCATACAAGATAAAGTATAATGGAATTCCTCCTCAAATAGTTTTTTCATTGAAACATATAAAACCCAAAGGATTATATTTTGATAAATCTCTCTTAAAATATCATTAATATTGGTAAACTATCATCACATAATACTAAAAGTGGTGTTAATGAATTTGATATTATGATAAAATGTGAACTCATAAATTAATTATTGTATCCATAACTCTTATTTTAATATTTAATTGGGAAATATATAAATAGAAAATATAATTCATGCATTATTTCTGAAATAATATCATATGTTTTAAAAAAATCTCCTGGAAGTGTAGCATCTCCCTTGTAAATATATAATATAAAATGTGATTCAATTATTCAATAATCCACAAAGTGGGACAAAATTAATTCTCAAAATGACATGAGATTTCAAAAATTTATTATCATTAATATTTTCATAGGCCTGATTCTTAAATAATGAAACAAAAAAATCCCAACATGGGAGTGAATTATTAGTGTTCAATAATTATCAGTATTGAGTTTAATTATATAATTAAATTATTTCCCCTTCTTCCATTTTATTTATAGGTTAATTTGTCTTTTCATCCTTATTAACATATAAATTGTCACACTGATTTACATAATTCCCATAATGCCCACATTTTGATCACTACAGTGTAGGTGGTTCATTATGTATAGGTTTTTCTCAATGTTAATAATTTGAAAACTTATTCCCATCACATTAGAATTTGATTTCATGATGATATTCCATTCCAGATATAAATAATATATTAACACCCTTAATAATATTTCCTCTATTTTTAATCCCACAATTTGAGTATAAATAAAATATTATATTCTTATATCTTTGGGTTATAGATACCAATAAATCTATGCCAGAGAAAACATATCAGACCATTTATTAGAATGAATGAAAAGTACATCAAAAATGTATCACAATCTAGAAAGAGAAACAACATATCATAAAAACCATACACGTTAGTATATCCATGATCCAATTCTTCATCCAGAGTAGCTAATTCCCACTCTGAGCTATTATAATTCTTGAGAGTCTTGATATACTTCATTCTGAATATTTTTGGGTTATAGAATTTTGATTTAATTCCATTTTAATATTTTTATTATAATCAAGAGATAAATATTTAACTATAACCTCTATTCCCCTTTGATATAACATATAGAAGTCTCTGAATAGATATACAATGAAATTCTTGATAATGTGCATCAGGTAATCAGTTATAAGAAACTGATTAATCATAAAATAATACATTCTTGTTCGATGAAAATATGAGAAGTATAGATCATAATTCTTGTAATTGTTTCCATGTAGGTACCAACAGATTCATCATCCTTTTTATTTACCTCACAGAATTCCATCTCAATATTATTAAAATGAATATGATGACTATTATTATTTAAAAATAAATTCTTGAAATAATACCAGAATGAGGAGTTAATGTTATCCCATTTCCTTTTATTATTCAAAGGATTCCACCATTGAACTTATTATCCTTCCAAAATGATAAACAAATATAATTGATTTTCCATTCATTATAAATTGGAAAATTAAAAATATCTTTATAGTAGCATAGATATTTTTCATAGAAATTAGTTGATTAATAGAACTACTAGTATAATGTGGTGGTCACTTCATGATGTACATAATAGAGTTCCTCCCAACCATTACTTTTATAGATTTCAAGTATGATTCATAGCTTATGATTGTTTTGTGAGTATAACAATTATTTTTTTTCATTCTATCTCCCATAAAATTTATATTATCATAAGGAAATTCATTTAATTGTATATTACTCTCCATAACAACACTATTCTATTAATATAAAACCATTGACTATAGCCATCAATATAATGTGAGTAATGCTATTAATAGTGGTAGACATCATATTTATGATAAATAATCTATAGGATGTAAAAATGTCGGAACCCTACTTTTAATCAATGACCCCTTAGGTTTATCCAATGTCATTCATGTTCACCATCTTTATAAATCCATCATAATGGTTCCTAAAGAGTTTTCTAATATCCAAGAAAAATCCCCATCAAGTGTCAAACTAGATTTGATAAAAGGACCAATGTCGTAAACCAAGTGATGATCAATTCTAGCTCAATGTACACTATTAAGAGTTATTTCCCAATAGTACCTCTATTTTAGAGCCACATTCACTAATAATAGGTATACCAAGTTATAATTTCATTGAATCCACATTCAATATACTTTACAAAAATCCAGGATATTTTAATATACATTGAATCATCCTTAAGATTATTCGTAGAGAAATCCCAAGAAATATCCATTGAAATATCCCTATGGGTATCCCTATATTTTTTCATCCTAGTTTAAAAATGATATCTAAACATTTCCTCCAATAGAAATTATTGTGAGCATATATTTTCATATGTATATATTACATATATTTAGATGAATATTACATAAATTACACAACACATGCTCAATTATCATAATAGATTAGTGTCTTTGGATTCTAGTTACAAAATCGTTCAGTTAGGAAAAATATCATCTAAATGTCCCAAAAATATCCCCCTATTAGTACTATTTAAAAACATACCCCATATTAAACATTTCTTAATTACCTAGGGAATATAATCATATGAATGGGAGAATTCCAATTCTATGTAGGGGCTTACAAGGGAAAATTTTAAGAATAACATGAACATAAGGGTTTGATAATAGGAAAAAACATATGCAAACCATAAATTACTTATCAGGGATTACAATACTGAGTCATGGAATAATAATTTTTAGGTTAGATGACATGAATCATAAGAAAATCAAATAATTGAAGGAACGAGCGACTAACATTGGTATGAGACATTGAATTTTTCATATACATAAGAATATAAAATTTTATATCAATTATACCCACCAAGACATCCATTACATGTTA
Source organism: Viscum album (assembly GCA_963277665.1). Lineage (NCBI taxonomy): Eukaryota > Viridiplantae > Streptophyta > Magnoliopsida > Santalales > Viscaceae > Viscum > Viscum album. The sequence continues at coordinate 1,075,213,154 of OY728164.1, forward strand.
GTCATATTTTATCCACCTAGGTATCTACTTCATGTTTGGATTAGCTCCCGCATACCCTATATTGGGAATGGGATGACATCCCATATACCCTCTTATAATCTTGGGATAAAAACCAATATATGCTCTTTTATGATATTGATTACCTAACACTTACCCATTAATCTCACAAGACATTAATCCTTACCCAATACAATAAAAGTAGATATAGGTCTCACTCATCACATAATGAAAAGCATACTTATGTGGTCCATAAGATCATAAAAAATTCTTCACATCATTACCCATGAAATGAAATGGTATTTATCAATATTTTATAATATAATAACCCAATAAATTGAATGGTATTAATTAATATTTCATCATATAATAACATCTGGAAAAGGGACATGTTTCATAATCATTTCATAATTTCATCATACACTGAACAATGGAGAAAGAAACGAGTTTCATAAATTTCAATCATTGTATAACCCATGGATGAGAAATATGTTTCATAAATTTATTCTAATCATTAAACAATAATATAAATAATAATAGTAGTAGTCATATCCCAAAAATAAATAATTTAAATCAAAAGATTTCATCTTAGATGGAGAATTATTTTGAAAGATAAATTTCTTGGAACATTTCCGGAGGAAGATTACTTTTCTTCAAAAATAAATTTTTGAAACAAAATGATTTTAAAATAATATTGGAAATCATATTAATAAAAAATCTGAAAATAATTAAATATAATCTTCTAATAAACTAATTTCCATGATGGTGATAAATTCGATTTACACAAAACATGTTAGAAAAGTGATAACTTTTTTAATTTTGGTAAAAATACAAACAAAAATTTCTTAGTAAATCACATGACTTTTCATTTCAAATTATTTATTAAAAATTGAAACATAATTTATAATTAATTTAATAAATAATTTTAATAATTTCAAAAAATTAGTTCAATAACATGTTTAGAAAACACGGTTTTGGATAAAAAGTGTTTTTGAGAGAATATAAAAGTAATAATGATTTCTCTTAAAAATATTAATTTGAATTGTTAGTACATCTAGTGAGGAAAATTAATGTAATTTTTTTTTGTAAAAAAATATCCATAGGATATTAAAATTAATGATATTTTTTACATATTTATTATAAGATTTCATAATTTGAATTATAATCATAAACAATCCTGATAAATGATGTGATTAGATCATAAAACTCTAACCACTAATGTAACTTTCAAATCAAAATCCCCATAAAATGGTCAAAATAAAATGGATTTATAAATACCAATAATATATAGGATATTAATAACATAATACATTCACGAATAATATATACAACGACTAAAAGAAATACATGGTAAATATGGCATGTGTCTCAGAGATAATAAAACTGCTACTGAAATCAATTACATTGTTTGAAATTATTCAAATCATAATAATAAATAAATAATAACATATAATGATATATTAAATATCATAAAATTAATGTTACTGATGATATTACATGTGAATGTGGAGGTATGTACCCCACAAAAATGAAACGAGTAGGGAATTTGGATATATCTCCCAGAAATAAAATAAAGGCTGGAAATCCCTTACCTTATATTTCAAATTTCTTCATACTAATTACAACCACATGTATAAAAAAATAATTTTTTATAAAATTTTTACAAAACCATACATAAATAAAACATACCACTTATTTTTTACTTATTTAATTTTTAGTAACCTTTAATTAATAATTTCATGTTAACATCACATTTCGTGTAATAACAACTATGCTTTCTGCAAATAATATGAGTTTTTATTTTTGATCATGATTAATTAATCATTTTATTTTATATAGAATAATAATAATGGAATAATTATCATATATATAAATCAATCATATTTTAAAAACCAATTAGGAGTGAAGGTTATGGGAATTGAAGATCCCTATGGGCAGGGAGACAGTATGTCGTATATGTTAATGGGAAACAGTTCACGTTATCAACGATCATTTTTGAAAGGATTAATGTATGTTATAATAATTAAAGAATGATTATAATATCATAAATAAAATATTATTTCTTTAAATATTCTAATTGATACCATCCATATGGTGTCGTGATAAAAAGTGGGTCACATCGCTTCGTGAAGGTGATAGAGCGCATATACAAGACTGATGTTATCATCATTCAGTTAGTGAAACAGTAAGAAAGAGAATTATATATTATATTTTCATAATGATAAGTATTTACCTAGTATAGAAATTATGTCATTTATATTACATATAGTCATTATCTTTATTCTTATTATCTTCCATATAATGTGTAGTGAAAATGAATCACATCACTTCACGAGGAGGCAATCCAGTGTACACATGAGCGACATTATGATATCCACTATGAAATATAAATTAAAATGGTATATATGATTTGATGAATCAAAAGGTATAATAATGTGAAATGTTTCATATATATACTATATATATATCCATTATTATACATATCCATGACATGTGGTAATTGAAAAACAACAGACATTGGTTTATGAGCCAATAGTCCACCGTACACACGAACTACGATTTCATGAACATTTTTATATAATTAGACATGGATTTAAAACATTTTAATAACATATATAAATACAAATATATTATACAATCTCAGGGTATTTTATTATAATTATTTGATAACAATTTATGGATGTGTAAGGAGATGTTAAATAAAAATATCATTGATGAATGTCCCCACTTCTTTAAGTATCCTCCTTATGTGAGAATAAAAAAAACACTAGAATAGATTTATAGCCAAAATAATTCTTATAGAATGAAATTAAGGAATTATTCTTGTAATTTTTTAAGGTATGTTTCAAAAAAATGGTTTGGTGGTCAGAATAAGGGAGGAGAGGGGTGGGCTTTTATAATTGAGGCGAGTGGCACGATTTTTAATATATAAAAGAAAAAGTTGAACCCATGTTTTCTAATAAATAAAGGGCAAAAAAGGATTATTATCGATCCTAGGAAATTATAGTTGAAAAAATAAATATAAAAGATATTTTTACATGTTTTAGCTCCTTTTAACCCTTATATGTTATGTTTAACCCCATGGTAAACCCATTTTTACATAACTATGGTAAAATATTTTTACACGCTCACTATTTATTCTGGTAAAACATTAATTTGAACGTATTATATAATATAAAAAACTATTATTTAAAATATTTCATAAATTGTTCTAAATTAAATTCTCTTATGTGGAAAATATTAACTTAAGATTAACATTACAAATGATGTGAGAAAACGAGTTTTCAAAGAGAAAATGTTGAAATATTTACATTGTTATTATATCAAATTTCAATATTAAATATATTCAAATGAAATAAATTGGATTAATATATATAATAGAAATAATTTACTTTATACCTATTTCAAATTATAAATTATATATATAAATAATTTTTAAAAAGTATGTTTTCAAATAAAATTTAGCATTTTTCATTATTCATAAAAAATTATTCTTTTTATAAAATGTTAAAAAGATAATCATAATATAATTTTTATATTATTATTTAAAAAATTAATTTTAATTTTTAAAATGAATTTTCTAAAATAAAAAATAATAATATAATTTTTCAAAAAAAGGATAATTTTTTAGAAAAATACTGTTTTAAGTATAAAAATCAATATATTCTTATCACTTTTCTAAAAAACTCAAATCATGAATGTTAATAATTTTATTGAATTGATAATATATAAATAAAATTAAAATCAATCACAAATTTTTTTCATAATTTATTATTGTAAAAGGTGCTTGTTTGCTTAAAAATTGTTTTTTTTCTGAAAATGATTTACTTTATTTTTAAATCATTTTGAATTTCATTTTTAATTAATTTGTCACCAAATAATTCATTCTATATACATGTTTATACCTTATATTTTAAGTATTTATTTAATCCTATTCATACACACCATTCCAATATCCTTGTAGAAACTATCAATTTAAATAATAATAATTTGATAACATGTTACATTTTGTTTAATCAAAATATTGGGTGTAATGAAATTAAAACTCAGTGTTTAACATTAATGAAACTAAAATTATTGTTTCAAGTAATAAATAATATTAAAAATATAAAATTTATTTTAAAAAAATAACAAAATCATAGGGTATTACAATGAATAATTTATTGCTATGAATAAATACCATACACGATCCACTTATAAAAATGAGCTATGAGATTAATATCGATAAAGAAATATCGTAGAAATAATGAGAACTATTATTGATTTTATTATAAATATATATTTCTAAGTAGTCACTGTTTTAAATCTCTATGGAAATTTTATATGTATTTTAGTAATTGATGCGTTGAATTCCATCAAATACACATTCATATAAAATGTGAAAAATGATGGAAAATATTATGATGATATTTTAGTTAACATAGTGTACTATTGACATTATATGTGAAACATATATTCATATAATTGTTTCTATGATATGGTTAGTGCATAAATCTAATACATATCCATTTATTTTTTATTATATTTAATTGAGGTAATGGTATATTCATTTGCATTTAGAATATAACTATATTATAAAATATTATATGGAGTACTTCTTATCATTGATGTATTGAATCATATATTTGATTGAAAGGATTAATTTTTATAATCATATACAGGGAATATGATATAATTTAGATAATGATTGATATTCATGGTGATTGAATACGACATTTTTTATTTACGGTCACAGACCATCTCATGTAATATTAGGATGATGATATTTACCCTTATCATGAATTTATCTATGTATAGAAAATTGATGATACAAACATATATCAATTTACCATTAAAAAATATTTATATATTAAAGGTAATTATTGATATATATTATTATGAATGTTGATTATTCAATGCAATTCATATATTTATTCTCTTCCATACATATGTGATCGAGTTACAAGATTATTCACTATGTAACTTCTATATTTTAAAAAAATAAATGGTTTTAATAACACTACAAATTCATTTATATCTCTTGTATTATATCATTGGAGATGTTTATTTTGAAAATATTTATATTCTGATATCATTAGAGATTTTTATAGCACTACTATATAATGGTGATTCATTTAAGATGGATTATTGTGTACAGAAATTCAAAAAGGGATATGATAGAATATTATTATTTTGAGATATTATGTATATTTTTTATTTTTCATCCACATGTGGTGTGGATGAGTTTCAAATTCATGGATATGTTGGGAAGATATTGTTGGTGTGTGATTAATAGGATCACCTCACTACTTATAGGTGTATTAGTTAGAACTATGATTACCTAATGAATCTCTAGCAAAAAATAGTTCATTTATTCTATTTCTAATTCAATTATCTATAATTGTGTGGATTTATTTTACCTAAATATTTAAATTATGGTAAATGAGAGTGTGATGAAATGAGAATGGGGTATATTGATAAGGAATGGAAATTCATATCATTATGATTGATGAAAATGATTGTTATTAATGGTTACAGATTTTTAATTTAGTACTTGAACTATGGTGGTGATGAAGGTGAACATGGATCATATAGACTCAATTCATGTTTGGGAAACACTATTTTAGTACAATTTTATATAATATAAAGAATTTTTTTGTCAGCTTTAATGATAACATATCCATCTATATCCACATCTTATGTTATTATATTTAGATAAATATATTTTTTTGAAGATAGTGGATATTTGTTTTTGAGGTTGATATGTTTCATTATAAATCATCAATTGTGATGGTGGTCCATGAAGGAGATAAAAAATGGTAATTTTTTTGCATAGACCAATATTGAAAATTCTTTAATACACCAGTAAACATAAAAAGTAGTCTTTTGTGATCCAAGTGATGTATATAAAGTGTGGTGTATTTTATTATGAGTATATTTTAATTATATTTGTTACATCGAGTTGGATTCTTTTCTCATAATGGATTTATCGATCATTAAAATAACATTGAAATATAATGAAGGGGGGAAATAATTACATTTACGATTAGTTTTAAACTAATGTGATACTATTTTATATGTGTTGTGGTTTATGAAACCCAATGTTTGAAAATATATTTAGAGTATTATATGAAATTTTTATGAAATTTTTATATAAAATGGCGCATTTAATACAAAAATATGAATGATAATTCCCTTGATAGCACTTTACTTTTGAATTTTATTTTTTCACGTTCTATTATGGTTTCTAGACATGGCCTTTCATAGTAATCAATATGGGGATAAGGAATTCTTGATTACATTTGGTTATATGGGTCCTAATAAAATATTAACCAATTTATAAAATTTTAGAATGATGTTGGGTACAAATTTCGGACTAACAAGACCATATATTATGTATTTGAGTGTAAATAATCCCAAAAATGATTAATTGTTTGTTGATGCACTATTTTTAAAAAAATGTTATTATATAAATATTTCAAAATTAATAAATTATCCAAAAGACTCACCTTAAATTATTAGAAATTTGTTATGAGAGATATTATAGTCATATTAGGAGGTGGTTTAATTTTATCATTAGTAGAATATAAGGGATTTTAGTAAAACTATCTTAAAAAATATGTCAATAACTTCATGAATCTAAATGGAAATTTTTTAATTATTTAGAAATTGAAATTTTTTAATGTGCCATATTTATTATTAGACAATTATTATGGGTCTAATGGGATAAAAATATATATTATATAATGTTTTCATTTAATTTAGGAGAAAAATAGTGGATGTTATAGAAAGATAATAAAATAATCATACATTTTAGTTCATTAATTTCTAAGAAATAAATTTTATGATCCTCACATTGATGAATAAAATATGAAGGATTAATTAACTAAAATGAGAATGAAAAAATAGGGTCTCCATATGAAAAATTACATATCATTCACAAACAATTAGATATTATTTACTAACACTTCTAAATCTATCTTTACAATAACGTGAACCCTCTATCTTGAGTAGGCCACCAACCTCATTATTTATCAAAGTATTTGTTCTCCACAAATGTTATATTTTTTTAGGGTGTTGGATATTTTTTTCTAATGAAAACATATAATACTAGTAAACATTGTATTCAAGGGGTAATTAATTTTATTTGTATAGTTTTCTTTTCCTGTGGATCCACAAATAACCTTCCAAATGAAAATTTATAGAAATATTTTGTTAGGAAAATTTAATAAGAACATTAAAAACATTTTATGGGTTTTTTTCCTTCCATGAAGGATGTAATGAACTGTATAGAGATTTGATTCAATTCCATACACTTTCTAAATCAGGATTCCTAATTATTCTGAGAAATTTTTCAACATGAGGCAAAGAGAGTGATGAACTAATGAAAAAAAAATTCAAATCAAATATGGGTGAATAACAAAATCATTATTGAGTTCTTTAATTCCATTTTAATATAAATATACTCTTGACCATTAGATTCATGATAGAGGAACAATGACACAAATAAAGAGAATAAGATAATAAAAATATATAATATTATGTTTCCCATTCTCCCTGAACTCCCATAGAAACTTATTTGGTAAAAACCCAATAGATGATGGGTGAAATTGATCCATCGAAAGGTTTAGTACCTAAAGAATTGATGAATGGAAGCTTTTTGGATTCTTGTGTACAGAATTGGGTAAGGATATCCACGGTTGAAACATAAAAGGGATGATATGATAGGCTAAATAATATATATCCATCTTTAATTGATGAATTTTTATTTAGTCCCTCATTGTATACCTTGATATCAACACTCACCAAGGTAACCTATCAAAGTAATGTATTAAAACATTAATATATCACATCTTATAACCCTAATTAATCAATTTTTCCCTTTTACATAGCCTAATGAGGTGGTTTTTTATATCAGTAATATATCACTTGGGGTTCATTAATCTCCCTAGTCACCCATATAAAATAAACATTTATTGTTTCCATAATGATCTTTATATCCATAATTTTTCCATTTCTCATAGTTTTTGTTCCAAAGTAGATGTTTTCCCATACATTATGTAAAGTAACCCAAAGAAATTACAATTTTTTTAAAACATTCCATGAAATTATCCGTATATTGAATTTGTGAAGATAAATGAATATATCATACAATAAATGAAACATATTGTTTCTTAATGTTATTCATGATTCCATACTATCTATAGTGTGGGTAAACATAAAAAACATCCCAATACAGCGATATGGTTGTGAAAAAATGCTTGTACTATTTGGTAATAGCTCTCAATATTTATTGATGTATAGTTTTATAAAACCATTAAACTTATATTTATCATATTTTAGGAACATTATTGGGATTATGAAACATGAGATATTGTGAAGAACTATATTCATGGGTTTATCTTATGTCACAATCGTCCATTAAAAAACTCATGGTTTTAAAATGACTAAATTTTCCAAATTTATAACCATTTTATTTTGTGAAATAGTTACCAAATAATTTTTTATCAAAAAGAGGATCACTTTAATTTTTATTGGGTGTGACTAGATAGAAATGGTGATGAACTCCTAATGATCCATTGTACATTGATGCTTCCCCAACATCACCTAAACAATTGATTCCAAATCATGTGTTTGGATTGTGGGAAATCCATTATAAAGTGGTACACATAATTATCCCCACATTAAATGAGGTTCTATAAATAGTAAAAAAATATAATATATCCCAATATTTGGAATGAATCGATCCAATACATCCATCATACAACTTATATAATCCATAGATATTGTGTTTCAATATCAGTGAACAAAACCTAAATTGGATCTAAATATTTCAAATAGTCCAATATATAAAAATATAATGATTTATAAAATTCCAACCATAATATTAATTCCCTCTAACATATAAATTTATAATTTCATCTGGTTAAAAAATTAGTGCATTTAACTCTTTGGTGTGTCAAACAAGTCATTATATAAATCACTTTATCATATCTTATTCTATATCTTGCAGAAGTTGATATCATTCATAACACTATTACAAGACTCTTTAGAGACCAATTGGACATCTATTATCTCACAGCTACTAGTCTCAATACTCATAAATAAGAAGGGACATCATAGTTCTAGTTTCATTATGATTGTATTAGCAGGAGACTAGTGATAGATGAAAATCATGATACTAAGTGAAAATTTTTTTCTCATGGGATCCAACGAGACATTAACCCTATAGAGATATATTTATGTCTCTGAGCATGGATATGACACAACATATTTTATATAGACTGTTATGGAGTAACAAATCATTATAAAACATCCACATTTGAACAATGTTTTTAACATCAATAAGTTCCACAGTAGTAATTTCTGAATATAATCGGATACAATTAATCATAAGATAGACAATCTATATATTAGATAGATACCATCAAATAATCACATATTCCTCTTTAGAAAATGAATTTCATACCACCATACATAGTGTAAAGAACATCATAATCTCTTCCATGATCTGTTACAAAATAGATTTTAATCCTTAATAACATGGAGCTAAAATCTTCAGACACAATTGAATTTCCTATTACTAAATGGATTCCAACTTTACATATAACATAAAAAACATTTTTTAGGAAAGACACATTAATATAGTGATGTGAACCCTCGATAACATGGAGTCAAATTTTATTACACTTTTATATACCCTATAATTATGGGATGTCAACCCTTACACTATTTTTCTTCACAAGTAGATCTAGTTATCCTTACCCCTCTATAGTTACATATACACATTAGGTAAATATTAATGGTAATATTAAAAGGTTATATAACCACACTTTTATGAAACTTATATGTTATTTTAATTCCGAAATGGACCACTCATTATTAACACTGATGAAAAATATTTTTAGGTATAGTTTAATAAATCAATTATTTCATATGACTCTATAATTATCAAAAAATAGGATAATCATATGTTGTTATTCAATATGAAATAATTATCTTAGATAAATGACCTTCAAAGGAACAAAAATGGTAATAAATTCATGAACATAAAATGCACCCCCCATGCTCCACATCACGTGATTTTGAAAGGTATGTTGTTCCATCTTAAATGGTACCTAACTATATGGATGTTAATTTATTTTATAAAGATATTAAAGGATTTCACTTTCATGGGATCTATCAAGAAATCATCACACAATCCTCTTGATATTAATTATTTATATATTCTTATATATAACAAAATACCTGAATAACCTATAAATCATCATGAATGACCTTAAAACACAATATACCATCCAAACATTCTTATGAAACATGAACCTATATAATAACCCAAAAATGCCTTAATGGGTGGTTTTAAACATCAATGGGACTTCTTATTTGGTTTGAAACTATTGAGTACAACAAAATCATAACCATTTACCATGATCAATGGTTCAACCATGTATTGGGAATATGAAAATATAAATTTAATATTGTACCCTTCCAAATTCATCAACGTCAGTTGTTCTATTTAATCATAGATCACTCAATTATATAATAGAGTCATAGGAATGATATTAGAATCCATTATGATATGATTAAATATTCAATCCTCTTGTTTTTTACATGTGATACTCAAGGAACTATTAATTGACTTTAATGTGGACCAAAATTTTGAAAGAGGGTATATGATAACATGAATATGGGAAAAACGAAAAATCCATGCAGTGCTTTAAAATTAGTTCATTTCAAGAGGATAATGCGATGGATACTTGGTTGAATTCTCAAATCTCACTAGTTTCATATACCAGTATTAAATATTAGTTATGATTATGTCTATTTCTCACACATAAACCACGTCTACTTACTTTTCATGTAGTCTTCCTTGAAATATAACTATAAACTACAGGGAAAATTGGTCTTAGATTCATGAATGACAAAGGAATGCCACTAGTATTGGATTCATGAATTTTAATGGAACCACAATTATCATAATTAAATGAACATAAAAATAACTACACTTTTCTTGGTTTCTCAACTATAAAAGGCACACCCAATTTCTAGATGGATTCCCTTAAAATATAGAAATGTGTTTTTCATTACAAAACAATAAATGATAAAATAATTATCCTTCTCACAAAAACATAGAAGTTATGAAATTAAATAACAAATGGAAGTAAACTATCTAGGTTTTGATTCCCCTCTCAGAGATACATAAATATTTATTTTCAGCACCTAATCCCACAACCATAACCCCTTCCAAATACCCTTCCATTATATAAATTTCCACCTTTAATTACCATGGAAACAAAAAAAATGATAAGGTGTAAATAAATATTGGAAATAACTTGTTATATGTTATAACCTCAATGATTGACAATCCATGCCATGAAATTCATAATTGTGATTATAAATAATGTTGATTAGTACGACTTAATTCTCTACCTACTTTTCTAAAAAGCATTGTTCATTGGTTCCTTTATAAAGTTATATGGTGCCTATAATTTTCATTAAGGAGAAAAAAATTTAAGTGGAAAAATATGTGGGAGGATACAAATTATTCATGATACTTAAAAGGTGATTAATTATTATATTGAAAAATTATGATACCATATGGGATATCAATTAATATTTAGTTTAGTATAATAAATTTATGGATCATTTTCATTATACTAATCATTTTTAATGGATGAGATAATGATGATTCATCAATTGTGACTTCTTTATTATTTTAATCATTGATCTATGTATTAAATTATCAAGAAATGTTTTAAAAGGAAATTCCATATGATTGTATGAAAATAGGTCAAAACCATATGTTTCTTCTTAATAATAAAGAGTTTGATTTACTTTTACAATGATGAATTATGTTTCATATTAAACTATAAAGTAAAATACTAATAAGATATCATAATTTGATATCATAGTGATTTTATTTTCATAATTTAGTTGAGCATTGGGTATTTTATTGTTTGAACATGGTTAGAGTTTTCCAAGGGTCAAAATAAATATATGTTTCTTTTAATCAATCAAATAAGAGTTTTACCATGATAATTATTGTTCTAGATCTGAATTGTATTAAACATTTTATCATTGAAAAATGATGTTTCAAATCATGTACACATTATAAAATTGAATATATTATGAATAAATTATTTTTGTTTATATATTTAAATTTATATAATAAATTAGAATTATTTTTAGTGAGTATAAATATTTTTATAATATGTTCCAAAAGTCAACCTTGTTTCATTGCTAATATCACTTTATTGGTTGATGGGAGTATGAAATAAACTGTTTTTTTAAAATGAATGTTACAGAGTATTGATATATTTATCATGATATATATATTGTATTTCAGTTTTGTAGAATAAAATGATTAATATTATAGAATTTGTAATAATTTTGGTTTTCATATAATATTTACTTTTCATGCTCTTAGAATTTGACTTTCCTTTCTTATCAATTGGATTTATTATCTATAATTATAATATACTGATGAATTTTATGGTTTTTAGTTGAAATGAATTTCGGGTTTTGTGAGAAATATTATTATTTTAGTAATAATGAAAAAATATATTTTTATCCATGGTTGGGTAGAAAATTGAGAAACAGATTTTTCATTGAGTATAAATTGGATTGTTTCCGTTGTGATATTTTTTTATATTTTTATCATAGTCATATGAATTTATAAATCATTTTGATTTTAAATAAAATATTTTTATTTTATTAAATAAACTATTTGAACTAGTTGTCTGTATTTAGTTACAACATTTCAATTATTTAACAGGAACCGTAGGTAGTTTTATCAATTAATACATTAGTGTCCACTATCATAGGAATAATATAAAATCAGGGATCAGTCACCTAATGAGAAATTTATTAAGTAGGTATGCCTCATTGAATTCAAATTTAAAACCCATATAGAAAATGTTAATTCTAGCGAAATTATTCGTAAATATATATTTTTATTTAAAATTTAATAATATATCTTTATACATGTGGGAATAAGTGTCTTGATTATTTGAATTAATTTATATAAAAAATATAACAATTTATATTAATATTCATTAATTAGTATGCTATAACTTCAATGAATTATCAATAAATAATATTGACCATAATTATCATGAAAATTATTATTTTTTCATTATAGAAGAAAAATTCATAGATTTGGATGAATAAAGATAAGCTTAATTTTTTTATTGTAATTTATTTATAGAATTTTTATATAATAAAAAAATTAATTAAAAAATATATATAAATCATAAACTATTCATGCAATTGAGAAATTGAGGAATGTTTTTTTATAGTCGATGATCCTTTACTTCCTTTTTCATTGACATACATTTATATTAATATATATTAGTTTAAAATATTTTTATTTTGTATTAAAATGTTTAAACTAACTACTAATGACACACATACACCTATAAAAATGTGGTTTAAAATAAATATATGAAAAAATATTATGCTTAAATTTTTTTATGTGATATTTTTTTAAAATTGATTATTATGAATACAATTCTATAGTAAATTTTATATATAATATTAGATTTTATGTTTTATAACATTATAAAATAGTCAATTTTACACATTATTTCATGTAGACCATATTGTCTTCATTTTTAATCATTTTAGTTAATTTATAGAAATTTTATGATGAATGTTTTATATTAAAATTTAATTATAGAGAGACATTAATTTATTTATGGTGATTAATATATAAATTATTATTATTACATTAATAACAATATTATATTTTTTATTTATGTATATGAGAATAAATTTTTTATGAGATTAATATAATAAGTTATTGTAAATTAAGATAAATTTAATTTAATTATTTCATAGACTGGAAATGCATAATTGTTCAAGAAATAATTGAAAATAATGGATTAAATGTCATTTAAAAAGTTAATATATTACTTTTTATGTTAAATGAACTTATTGTTTATCTTAATATTATTATTATTAGTTTTTCTAAATTTTCATACATGTATTACATTAATGGGGTTATAAGAATGAGTTGAAAATAAATAATAAAATATTATTCTTTTATTTACCTAAACACATAATTAATTTATATCATGTAGCACATGATTATATAGATGATGATTCAAATATATATATATATAATATTGTTAATAATTAATGGTATTTGAATGAGTCACTATGATATCAATGAAAATATTATTTGTGTTTGAATAAATTGGTTTCATTACATAAGAAATTTTCATTAATAAGATGATACTTTTAAATGAGGTAAATGATGGTGAAATCTGTGTTGTTAGTTTTGTGATATATATATATATAAATTAATGTGTGCGTATTTATATATATGTGTGTGTATAGACATATATTTTACTTATTATGACATTATAATGAGAAATATAAGGATATATTAAACTAATCAACTAATAAATACTAATGTTTAGCTAATAATCACATAGAAATGAGGCTAAGAAAGTTAATGAAATACCTATTAAATGAAAAAATATCTTATTGATGATATTATAAATATTTTGTGGTTTCCTTTTTATTCTTATGAAAATATGATGAATTATGATTTTAATTTTATTAATCATGGAAATGCATTCATTTATATATAGATTCATATGGAATTGAGAAAATATGAGTTATATTATAATGATATTTTAGGTCACTTTTTATGTTATATACCGAAAATTTTATGTGAATATTGATATCATTTTTTTTGATAAATTTAAAAGAATAATCACACATATTAATATTTGTTATTAATATTTTTTTAATGAGATAAGGTTATGGATTTAATTAGAGGAGGACAAGGGGACATTAAGGAATATAAAGTGGAACGTTTATTATGAATGAAAGTTGGAATCCTAATTTGAGTGAAGTGAATTCATTGTCAAACCATCTAAATAGAGATTTATGAAGTTCAGTTGCTAGTGGAAATAAACTATTGATCAATTACCACTACAATTTCCATTACACTCATCAATTAACATGAGTTACAATGAGATGACAACACTTATCCTTCTCTCTCACTGTTCAGGATTATTGATAATGGTGACAAAAACATGTAATTGAAAATTATCTTTTCATTGTGTTAGTTTTAGGGTAATTGAAAATACAAGGAAATATAATTGATTTTGATTCACCTGAGTGTTTACAAACTTTATATCACATTGCTTTTGGATCAATGTAGATATTGATTCACTAATATAGAACAAATTTTCATCCCCAATTATAGGTTTGAAGTTTTCCAAATATTTATATAAACCTATTGAAAGATAAATATGAATATTTTTATTCCCCAAGGATCTGTGGTATGCTAATTTAATATATTTTTATTTCCCCCATAATCTTTGGATGGTGTACCTTTGGTGAAATATTGGTAATGGAAAACTATATAGGGATGTGATATATTATTATTATTATTATTTCCTAGATGATATTATAATTTCACAAATACCATCCACTTGAGGTGTGGATGAGTTCTATAAACTATAATGACATAATTTATGGGGTAGCAATTTATTCATATATATAAAAGTATATGTATATTATATACACATATATAAGAAAATTTATTTAGATATTCTATTGAATATAAATAGAAACACCTTGATAACTAATTCCTAAAAATATAATTATTATTGATGATAAGATGTTTTATTATTATTTTATTTAGAAATTATTTATTTATGATGCATATAGAAATTACTTTTTTATTAGTATATCTCATTTCATACATGAACATATTGAATATTTCTAAAAACCCCTTCATGAAAATTTTTTCATTACTTTCTATTATTTCCATAAAGATCATCATGTGAAAATAATGTATTATTATGTAGGATAGAGATAAATGGGAGTTTGGTAGTTAATGGTGTAGCTAAATTATGATTACCATATTCATGTAATTTATATACAATATTATATTTATTTTTTATGAGTCCATTTTTTTTGTGTTTAATTTTATTAGTTTTTATTGTATATTATTATTTTTTATATACGTAATCGTTATATTACATTTTGACTACTAATTTTTACAGTGGAAGATAATTTTTCCAAATAACAAGTTTCATGATATAGACACAGGTAATTTATGTCATCATATTTCTAGATATATTAGAGGTAATAGCTATAGCATTTTATATTTGTGGTGTTCATTTTAAATTCACTTATTTATGTATCATAAAAAGACAATGTTAATATGAGAATAAGGCTAGAGAGTTTATATAGTATATAGTTTAAGAATTTTTTTTTTAAAATATTTTGTGTTGGTTATATAATAATTATCTTGTAAAATATTTTCTACATCAATTGTGAAAAAAATTTAATGATAAGAATTAAAAATTTTAAATCAGTTATTAGATAATAAATAGCAAGAATTGAGTTTTTAAATAGATTATACAATTACCTAATTTTACTATCCATTTAAAAACTTAATTTATTTATCACAAAATAAATCCCTTCAATCCATCCCTCTCTAAGTTAGGTCACACTCTTATTTGAAAAATCTAATATCAGAATCCTATATATTCTTTTTCTATGAATCTTATAAAGTCCACTGATGCTCTATTTCTGCCATCCATTACTCCAATGATGCATTGATGCCCCCATCACATTCATAATGTGGATTTATACCCACCCCTATATAATTATATTATATTAATCACGACTTTCTTAATTTTGATTATATATATTTATTTTGTTGGATTCCCATTAGACTTATGGTTATTTTGATTTGTTCTAGATAACAATTCTACACTTCTAGTTGATCAAATTTTCCATAAAAATTTTAAATTTTGAGATTTATATTTTTTAATAATGTATATCATTATGTTTTTTAATATTAATTAATTTCTCTCTATTGTGATTTTTTTATAGTATTTGACAAATTACGTTAATGGTTTTATGAATTTATTTGTTTTTCAGGTGTTTCATCACTATTACATTTTTAGATTTCAAATAAAATATTTCTTAAAAAGCTATAAAGATTTAACTAATTTATTTATGATATATAAAATATATAAAAACTATAACATAACAATAATAATATTTTCTAGTTATAATTTTTAATATATAATACTTGTGTTATAAAAAAAATATTTCCATTCAAAATATATATATTTAATGAAATTTTTTTAATATAATAATTTTTAATATAAAAATTCCATGTTCGGATAATTGTATCACAAATAGGGGGAAGGGGTGAATCAATTATGACTTTTTCTAATATGTTTCCTTAAAAATTAAACAACCATTTACTCTAGTTAAATATTTCATTTCCTATTGAAAAACAAAACAAACACATATATACAAGGAAACAAGTATTTGCGAGGTTCAGTATTCAATAAGAATAGATACATCCTTGTTATGGTTTGGAATCAATCAAATACCACCCAATCCAATAGAAACAATCATTTTGTGTGGAATATAAGGATTAAGTTATTCCCTTTAACCCTTGTAGCACAATGTAAACAATCCAATAGTGTGTGTGATCCTTCTAGAAAAATGATATATTAAAATGTATTTGTAACAAAAGATTTTACCTGTTCCTCTTTATCAACACCCATAATAAGATTCATTGATAGAAATCTTCAATTTCTTACACAAGAGATTGTATGAAATTTGATGACTTTGATATGAAACTCATTTTTATTTCACAGTTTGATTCTACTATTCTAATCATCCTAGTATAATTGCTCAATATTGAAAAATATATCTATATCAGAATACTATTTGAGACAATTATGTATGCCTTCATCCTCATTTAAAAGAACCAAATATGATAATCCCAGTTGGATTATCCATCCCTATAAAATGGCTAGCTGAATTTTATTACATGAATAATATGATAGTTAGCTTAATAAAATGCAATATTCTCTCTTCAAATTTCACTATTGTCTGAAGAAAAATATTTATTGAATATCAATACAAAAAATCATTATCTCTCCAAAAAATTCATCATAAATCCGAATTCTATCCTTTTTATACTGAAAAATACTATAGTCAGAATTTTATAATCTAATTTTCATATATTATAGGTGACCCAATGTTGGTTTTGAATGGAATCAGAAATCGTTTCCACTCAACTAAATTTCCAAAATTTTCATGAATCATGGATGTTTTTTTGAATCATGAATTCGTCAATGAATCTCAATTCATATCATTTACAAATATTTTAACAACATCACCTCATATTCATAATTTCATTATAAACATCATTCCTATAAAATTTTTAATAAAATGATTACTTTAATATGATTATCTGTTTCAATTGTATGAAATAATTAATAGAAACGTTCAATCTTCTTCACAATCACTTGTTTGAATTCATTTGTTCATTACATTACTCTACAAAAAATGAATGACAATATGACCAATTTTATTTTTACATTATGATCAATAAGAAGAATTATTTTCAACTCTAGTAAGATGGTTCTTGTCCCATTTCATAAAATCATTTGATAAAAATAAGGGTTCATATTTATATTTAGAATATGGTATTTATCACCTTCATTCTCCAAATATTTATAAAATTTATCATTTGATATGACTAAAAACAGTTACATTTGGTTTCCCATATTATCCTCAAATCTTTATATCCATCAAATTTCAAGCACCCACATTGAAAATTCAACATACTATATCAATATCATATTTTTATTTTTTATTGAATTCATAAATCCTAGAACACTATTTCTCTGATTATCATGATGGAATACTGAGTCTGATGGATTGGCATCAACTGCTTCAACATTTGTATATTCTACTTCAGTATATTCCTTCATTCAAAAACATCTACATGAACCATGACTTTGAATATTTTGAATACTAGCATTAGAGTCACCATACATATAATGGAATCAATGGTAAGATCCCTCCCTTCAAATAGCTTTCTTATTCTCATAGAGACATATTTCATTCCTACAAATCCTATGTATCATTTTCTTAAATATGATTGGCATTATTATGATAAGAATGGATATGATTTTCAATACCTTTTCTCTTCCAATTCGATGCTCAATTAAATTTTCAACACTTATTTTCCCCCATTCATTCATAAATATTTCGTCATATGTTATTTAAATTTGATATGATTTTGGAAAAGAAAAATATTAAAATAGAATCATCCCATTTAGAACATATCCCTGGAAACTTTCAATTAAAAACATTATGATAACTCATTCTATATCAAACTTAGGGAGATTCTGATAACCATTTACTTCTAGAAATATAAAAATTCTATATTTTTGACCTTTTGAATCCTTGTAAGTATAATTACATGAATAAGATGGTCAGTCTAATTGTCACTAAACACAAATTGGGTTGATTTCCTTTTTCCTAAACATCCTTTACAACATAAGACAATACCTTCATCATCATATTATTCCTAACAATCCTCCCTTATATTTTTTTGTGAACCAAGAATCATAAATTAATTCACGTTGTATATTAATGAAATGGGTTACTTATCCTTAGTCCAAAGACCACATTTGCTAACCCATTAAAGAAAACCAGAATCATTGTCAGAAAAACCATTCTATCCAAAAGAAGTGATTATGAAAACATTCTCAGCTCTCTTCCTCTTCCTAATATTCCAAACTCATCCATTCTTCCATAGTTATTTTTTCATAAAATATATTGTTTTTTTCTTTATCCACTCCAATAAATAGTTAAAATGGTTTACATGATTACAATTATAAAATTTTAGCTTACCTGGAACTCCCACTTTTTTAAATTCTTCTATAAGGATTGATTTGAGAAAAAATTCTATCCCTAGAAAACATTATCCAATGTTAAGACGCAAGATGGTGAAAAACCATTGACCTCAGACTTGATGAGAAATAGGTTGGACGACCATGGTCAATCTCAATTTAGAAATGGATTAATTCCGTAAATGTTTTATGAAAATGTCAGAAACTTGTTCAGATGTTGGAAATAATCCTTCATCAATTCATTCTTCCCTATACACACTTTGATTAAATAATAATTGATGTCAATATTTTTTAATGAGAATGTTGAAATAGATTCATTTTGAGTTTGATTTCACATTTATTATCACACCCCCATAGAAAGGGTATCTTCACTTCAACAATTATGTGTTTTAATTGAGTTTTCATCCATATAATTTGGGAAGTGGGTTGAGTAGCTACAACATACCAGGAATTAGATGTACTAAAAGTTATTTAAATTTTTTCTTTGTACTCAAACTAACACACCATTTCATATTAAAGAATATTCCACCCTATGTGGATCTTCTATCCTCAACATTTCTTACCTAATCAGGATATGAATACCCAAACACATCAACACATTCTAAGAAATCATATTCGATTCCAACATTTATTCTTTCTTTGATGAATATAAGAATTCTTCTTTTTAGTTATTAAATGTTATTATTTTGGATCAATATAAAATCATTCATATGAGGTAATAGTATAAATAATATTGGGTCATGAGGTAATGAAATACATCAAATTTCCAATCCAATTTTATAATTATTTATAATCATCTTCTTTCTATTATCCATCATTATAAAAAATTAAACCCCTTAAAATTGATGTGGAAACATGTTTTTAGTTTTCCCTATCATATTTATTTTTAAGTTTGTTAGAATATTTTCCATGAGTAAGAATAATGTGCTTCCTCTTTTGTAAAATGTTTTACCCATGAAAGTATTTCCTTTCTCTTAGTATGGAAAAATAAAACAACTGTTTCATATCATTAGAATAACTTTCACAAAATCATTCATCATTTCCAGCACAAATAATTTCATCTAAAAAATAATTATAATGAGGGAACACAATTCATTTTCATATATATAAATCTTCTTATCAATTTTTTCAGTTTTTTAAACTAAACATGCTTATACAAGTATCCAATTTAGAATAACATGCCCTCCGAGCATGTTTAATCCTATACAATCCCTTCTTCAATATGCATTAAAAAATTTCATCTCTACCAACAATAAATCCAAAAGGTTTTTTAGTGTAATCATCTTTGTCAAGATCACCATTCAAGAATGTAGATTTAACATCTATTTGAATGATTTTGTATCTTTTTTTGTAATAATTTTATGAAATATTAGATTATTTTCTAAACTTTACATTAGAAAAAATTCCTCAAAATAAACACCATCAATATGTGGGTAACCTATTCACCCAAAAATTTATTTATTTCATATCACTTCACCTTCTTCATTCCTCTTGTTACAGAAAACCCACTTTTTACGAATAACATTGTTTTTTTCAGGATTAGGAACTACTACCAATGTATCATTCATTTTAATATGATTTATCTCTTTATTCATGGTGGAACCTAGTGCAGATACTGAAAATCATCATTCACATCATTCAGATAAGCTTTGGAATATAACGAAGTATGTATAATATAATTTTTTGTTCTTCTGGTTTTATCATTCTGATGTTCATCACCCATAATATTATTCGCTTCCACTTGTTTCCTCATCCTAGGATGAGATTTTTGAGTAACTCTCTCATTATTGGAAATATCTTTGTCTAATTCTTCTTCCTGGGTGGGAGTATAATTTCTTATATCTTAATCATAATTGTTTTCCATTTTTTGATCAACCACCATATCTTTATGAGCCTTTTTATTTTCCTATGTCTCTTAAATAACATTCACATCACTAGAATGAACAATAAATCATATTTTTGGTTGAAAAATATATATCTTATACCATCTGAATCATAGACAATAATGATCTCATCATCACCCTTTTTCTCAAAATTTCCTTAGATTCAACCATTCTTCTTTGAAATACGAAGCATACTATATTTTTTCATGTTTTAATCTCGGAATAGCGACATAAAAAAATTTTAATGGAGCCACATATGAATTTGTCTTATAAAAACCTCAGTTTTGAATATAAAAATTAGTACACATATATATCCACCAATAGTAATTAGAAAGACCCTATTCAATTAACACATTTCTTCCAATTTCATTGAACTAGAATTTATTCTTTCAACAACCCTTATTGTTGATGAGTGAAAAACGATAAATAATCATGCTGAATTATATGATTTTGAATATGTCCATGAAATTTTCATTTATTTATTCACAACTATTGTTAGTTTTCAGCCTTTTCACTGAATAGTCACATTTATTCACTAATTTCCTTCAAAAACATTTATAACATTTCAGAGCATCATACATATGTTTCATATACATAAAAGAAATAATAAAACTAAAATAAAAAATTAGATTGATGGTGTAATTTTATTTATTTTTTAATTTATCCCTCATTTTCCCACAACTATCAGAATAAATAAGCACTTAGGGTTGTTTTGAACAAATCACAACTATCTTATGGACATAATTTTTAATCATTCCTTTTAAAAAATAGTGAAACACCATTTTCTTTGTCTTGGAAAATATAGAATTTCTCTAACATTGTTTCTTTTAGATAAATTTCTCATGTTTCTCTAACAAATATGTCCCATCCTTTTAAGCCAGAATTGTTTTTATTCCACCATTATCTAGTAGCAAGAGTTCTAGATCTCACAAAAATGAAATAAATTTCCCTTCGTATGAGGGCCTCGTGTAACTGTATTTCCATTCATTTCACTTTTCAAAACAATTACATATTTAATAAAAGTCACATTTTTACCTTTTTAAAAAAATTTTGAGACACTGTGTAGGTTATGTTTTGTCCTATCAACATATAAATATTTCATTGATTTAAAATTTTCTTTTACAATGATAGTTGTTCCATCACATTTGATTCCTAATGATTCATCATTTAGGAAGGTTATGGTTGCTTATTTAAAATATTTGACATTATTCAATAATATCAAATATCCTATCCTATGAGAAGAAAACACATTATATGGAATCTTATGTCATTCCATTTTTAAAGCATTCAATGTATTTTCCATAATAAGAGATTTTTCTTCTCCATTTTCATTCTTCACATCTAGATTTAAAAAATTGTTAAGAACTTTTTTTGGGCTAGAAACCAAACAAGAAATTCTTTTGTAATGTTTCCATGTATTTCACATCATTATTAAATACATTCTAGGAGTTGGATCCTATTTTCAATATTTACTCAATCCTTCTCGTGATTCATCAATACAATGATATCTGAATTCTTTATTTGATGAAATTGAATCCCCATCAATCTTATCTTTATATAGCAGATGATATAACATCCCATTACTAGTCATTCGTGATACATGAGGATTTTATGCCTTGTAACTAGGTAACATGATGTGTAAGTGGATCATGGTAAAAGATATGAAAGGGAGTGACATAGTGATAGGTAACACGATGTGAAGCTCAGTATCACGTCATGAATGTTTTAAATAAATTTTTTTACTCCCAGATGATTGATTTATTAGTGTACATAAACAATATGGATTTAAAACTTTAAAAGGAGTTCAATTTCATGTAATACCCCAATAAGTGAAGTTTTACGTCACCATTTAGGTTTTCGGTGACAATTTGGCAGCCACTTCTATATTTCTCATGACCCAAAGCTCATATTCAATGGATTTTGGAGACACTATTTTTTTCAGATCGGTCTTGTTAGTATTCAATCATCTTTTCAATTTTGGTTTGTCACTTCAGTTGAGTTAGCTTTTTAATTCTTCATTGACACTGTTCTTGGTAACACCATAAAGTTTCGCTATCAAATCCGTTGACCTAAATTGGTGTCTTTTCTTATATTATTACAATATCCATTGTTTCATCTCATTCTAAAGGGCATTTATTATTCTTTAATCGTGTGGTGGGAATTCGTTCTTGAGGCATGTCAGTTTCCTCCATTACACCATCTCTTTGTAATCTAAATTGGATCAATATTCAGATTTGGATATGATTGTAGGGCCTTTATTTTCATTACTATGTTTCGTCATTGATGGATCACATAGTGAGCATGTGTGACCAAAGTTTTGAGGTTGGTGGCTCCATCTCTATTCTATGATTGATAAACCATATGGTTCGATTTTTATATAAATTATTTATAAACAAATTATTTTGAAATTCTATGGATTTTTTTGTGGGTTGGAAGAGATTTTTATTAAAAGATTTATTATCTTAGTTTCTAGTAAATGGAATGAAAACACGTATATTTTAAATCGTTGAAAAATATTTTGTAAAATGGGTTTGAAATAATTTTTGATACATTGGGATGCTTGGGAAAACATGAACATGGGTTACCTTGTGTACTAAGTGGAAGATAGACCTTGCAGCCATCATCTATTGTGGGGGTTCATTTTCTGGGGGTACCTTTTTTCTTAGAGAGTTTATTATTAGATATAATTATTTATATGGTTATGGGGAATCACATTATATGATGTCTACATGGAGAAAAAGTGTAGATAAATGGATTTAGGTACCACATTGCATTGATCATTTATTTTAGTGTATGAGTCATCTACTGCATGACCTGTTGACTTCTTTAGTGCTGTGATAACTATTATACTATTTCTTTTGGTATTACTTGTATTTGTACTATTTTATCCATGATTTTCATGTATATTATTCTTAAATGTGATATAAAAAATGTTCTTTGAAATTGATATACCTACTTTTGTTTTATAAATGTGATAAAGAGGAAATGACTACCATATTTTCTATAAAACTGATTTAATTCTTATCATTCCACTTTTTTCTTAAAATAAGAGTAAAAAATTTTTTATAAAGAAAGTTTATATGGAACACTTGGGTGGGATCCCATTGAGATTGTTATCTCAAACCCTATGCACCTTATTAGTGGAGCATAGAACTTTATATGTTTTCCAATGGAGGTAAAGGAAAGGTTCCAAGGAGAGTTGGTGGGTTTTATATTAGCTAGGTTGGGTTGCTAGTGGTGATATGGTGGGAGTTTGTCAACACTATCAAATTGATTAACTTTTTTTGTTTTGGTCCATTGTAGTTGGAATTGTATTTTTGAGTTTTTGGATACTTTAATAGTCATTTGTTTTCATTGTCTCTCTAACAGTTATAGAATGTATTTATTGTCTTTACAATTTTCCTTCTTTATTCATGGATATATAATTAATGTTTTTGTTCAGTTTAGAAAAAATCATTCCCTCTTCTTTGTTATTCTATACCCGGGTTCATTTCATCATCCCATGGGGTTTAGAAACCCACTTTATGTATGTGAGGGATCGGGTTGGGTTTCATGTTTGAGGGAAGCCTAGGTTTTTTCCAAAAAAAAAATTATCAAAGGAGGTATGTTCTCAAGAGTCACTATCATGGGAAGTGTGTTAGGATTGAGATAGTGTGTGTGCCATGATAGATATATTTTATCACTGATAGTTGGATGTGGTGAATTTGTGATACTTTTTATTTTTTGTTTCCTTCAACCAACATTCTCAACATGTTAAAGATTCAATTATCTAGAGAAAATAATATGACCACACATCCATTTGGAACACAAGTATTTAAAAGGTTCACTATTCAAAATGAATAGCTACATTCTTGGTATAGTTTTGAAGTATCTAATACTGGAAAATACACTATAAAATAATCCCTAGATTACAAAAAGTCGGATATAATATTACAATCATGGATCTCTATATAAAAAATTCCAATTATGTTTGTTCTCCCTTGGATAAAAAATACATTTAAAAACATTTGTGTAATAACTCATGTTACCTATGCTTCCTTGTCAATTCTGAGAATGTATTCAATTAAAAAAACCTCTTAAATTTCATTCCTATAAGATGGAAAGAACATCTTGAATTTTTTTTATGGAAAAACCAAGTCTGATTTACCCAGTGTGTTTTTTCCATTCTAATTCCTCCAATTATGATTATACCTATTACAAATTTTCTTAGTATGATACTTTATAATGCAATTATCCCTCATAAAAAAATATGAATTTTATTGAATATAATAGAGAAGAATTGAAAACACTTCAGTTCTACATTTTCTTCAATCAATAAAATACAATAATGAATTATTTAACTTATTAGTTAATCTTGATACAATAATTTTCTTAATACAATTGACTGTTAGTGTATGATACTTAAGTATGTATGATAAACACTTAGTATGATGATAATATAAATACAAATTTGTGATTTTTATCATCTCTTTCACTTTAATCTGTTAAAAATTATTCAAAAAAAGTGAATTCATAAACTTATTCTTCACACAAAAACTCTGAAATTTTCTCTGAATAACAATACACTAGTCATCATAAAACTACAATGTACATTTTCCTTTTATTGGTAACCCTTATGTGGCATTTTAGGGATCCCAAAATATTTCCAAATTAATAAAATTAATCCTAATATAAATTTCCCCTATTATTAATTGTGAATTTTTACTTTGTCAACTCTTCTTAAAGTTTCTTGGTTCATCTAAAACCATCACTTATTCTTCATACTTTGATTTCATTTTTTATTTTGATATCAATTCATGGGTCCAATTTTATGAATCTGATTTATTAAAAACAAATCCTTTTAACAATTCAAAATAAAGTATATTAAGTAATAAATACCATTATAATTTCTTTATGTAATTATTCTTTTGAATATCAATCACCCCTAGGATATTCATTTTGTAATCACCGCTTACATTTCACTTTATCTTCTTCACTTATTCTCTTGAAATACATAATGAATTCACATGATAATAAATATGAGTTCATATTTCTCTTCTTTTAGTAATTCAATCAACCATCTATCTCAATATGAGTAGTATTTTACATATAATGATATTTATGATAAATATCAATTAGAATATGCTCATTTCTGGGTATGAATAAATTTTAAGCATATGATTGATGATCAGATGCTACAGTCCCTGAGTACACTCATTATAAATATAATCATTTTGATTGATATCCTTAGCACCCTTTTTCTTTCCTTCTCATCCTGAATAATATTTCTATGAGTATGATTGTCCTGAATATGATTATCCTTGGTGTGATCTATTGAGTATAATTCCCAGTAGCTTTTTCGTCTAAAAAATCAACACAAATATTTTTAACTCTCCATTTAAATCACCAAGATTGAATCATAGTCCTTAAATTAAAATATGATTTATGAAATAAGAATCACCAAATAGTCATCAAATTTTAATTTTTCATAGTCATAGAGAGTCTCATTCTCCATCAAAACAATCACTTCTTTCACACTGAATTCAAAGTGAAAATGATGACCATTTGCATTTAGCAAGATATATTCTCCATGAAAATGACCTCTCATTCAAAAAAAAGATAAATTCCTCATTATGATCATTTCACATACCGGACCCATGATGTGTCTGATTAAAACCATTTTATATGAATAACTTCTTCTTGATAGGATGAACAGAGTGAATTCATTTTTTTCACACAACAAAAGTTTGATTCTTTTTAAAACAAGGATCAAAATTATTCTGACCAAATTTTATGTGAGGTTATTTCCCCTTTTTCTTAAACATCCTGAACAAAAAATACTTCTTTGAAAAAAAATGAAAAAAACTGAGAACAACCACATTTATCTTCATCTTTTTTCTAATAATCTACCCCCTTTGATTTTGTTATCAACAATGTTTCCTAAGTCACTATATATTGAATATTAAAGAACAATATTACTTATCAGTAACTCTAATCCTATTTGAGATAATCCACTATTGTGAACAAGAATCGTTGAAAAAAACCGTTATGTCCAAAAAATGAAAATTAAAACCTTTTTCTGTTCTCCTTTCTCAGCTCTTCATCATTATCCCTAGAAAAAAAATAGATTTTCTATTTCTACAACCACTCCAAAATATAGTTAGAAGAGTACACTCAGAAAGAAACAGTACGTTCACAACTTACCCACTACCCCCACCCACCCCTTTTACATGCATCAAATGGATAAATTTTTGAAACAATACATTATACCCCTTGAAAACACTATCCAAAGGGATGATGGGAGAGGGGATAGAAACAAACAAAATTAACTTGAAGAGAAAAAGTTTATACAGTCACGTTCATCATGAATTTAGAAAATCAGTCCTTTAGTAAAGGTTTGGTGTATATTTCATCAACTAGATGTTATGGTGGAACATATTATAGGTTTTAAAAAAATTTCTACACATTCTCTTTGATGAAATGATATTTGATATTAATATGTTTTGAATGAGAATATTGAACTATTTTCCTAGTGAGATTAATTGTACATTGATTATCACAACAAAAAAGAAAGGGTATCTTCACATTAACAAGTCAATATTTTATTTTATTTTTTATACAAATAAGTTGAGTACTGGATTGAGTGGTAGAAACGTACTCAATATCCTCCACACTAAGAGTTGTTCAATTTTTCTTTTTTGAATGCCAACTAACATAATTATTTCTCAGAATGAATACTCCACTATATGTGGATATTATTTCATCAACATTTATTTCTCAATCAGTATCTAAATACCAAAACAATTAAATATTATAAAATTTTTCATACTTGGTTCAAAATTCTGTTGTGCCTTTCGTGTATCTGAGAATTCTTCTTACAAAAATAAAAGTTATTCTTTTGGAGTACTCTGAAATCGTTCACATAAGGTAAAAACATAAAACATTTTGTATCTTGAGTTAGATAAATAAATAAACATCCAATTCACTTTCTAAACAATTTTTGATCAACTTCTTTTCCTTCTACATGTTTTGAAAACTTTTCCCCCACAAGTAATGGTGTGGAAACAGTTTTTGAGTTTTCCATTCAAACCCACTTAAGAAGTTCCATAACATAATTTTCTTGAGTAAGAAAAATGTATTCCTTCCATTGATTAATTTGTAACTCAAGAAAGTATTTAATTTCTACTAGAATGGAAATTTAAAATACATTTTTATTTTTCTATAAAACATTTGAAATCTACGGTCATTATTTCTAGTAATGATATTGTCATCAACATAAATAATCTCAATGAGGTAATACTATTAACTTTCTCTATTGTAGATATTGTTATCCACTCAACCATTCATGAAATTCATCTTATATAATCATGTATCTAATTTATAATACTATTCTTTCAGAGCTTATTTTATCCTATATAAGTATATATTCAATATACAAAAATATCAACCATATTTCCCAGTAATAAATCCACATGGTAGTTCACTCTAAACTTCTACTACAATATAACCCTTTAAGAATACTGATTTAACTTCCATTTAAAGGATATTTTATCCTCTTTTGGTAGAAATAGAAATAAATATTCTAATTGTTTCATGTTTTTCGCTAGAGAAATGGTTTTATCAAATTCAATACCTTCAATTTCTGAATATTATTTGCACACCACTCTTTATTTGTTTCTTATCACGTCAATTTATTTTATTATCATGATCCGGAAAACCCACTCTGGGATAAACATGTTTTTTTCTAGTTTGGGTATAACTTCCATATATCATTCTTTTTAGTTTGCTTCAACTCTTTATTCATGGCCTGAACCCATTATGGATGCTCAAATTCCGTTTTCACATCATTCAGCTCCACTTTTGAATATAAATAAGTATGAGTAATAGCATTTGTTATAATTCTTATTTAATCCTTTTGATTTTGATCACCAACTATATTCCAATATTTCACTTACTTCCTCAGCTAAGTAATATAATTTTTAATATCTTTATCTTCACATTAAATAAATGATTATTATTCTTCTTCTTTATTAGGGATAAAATTGTATGTATCATTATCAAAATTTTAATCTTCAACATTCTCAACATCCTTTTCTATATGAATATGTTTATCTTTATCAGCTCATTCAATTACATGAACATCAAAAAAATATTATTTTGGTCTCTTTGTTGATGAATCTATATCATATTCCTTCCAGAGCGAAGCTAGGAATGATTCCATCATCGTAATTCTTCTCAAACTATCCATAGTTACCTCTATTATTCATTATAGTACATGGACTCCCAAAAACTCATAAGTGTTCAAACATAATGTTTTTCCAAAAAATATTATATTGAGTCATATCATGTTGTGGATTATAGAAAAAAGGTTCTGAATATAAACAAAATTACTCATGACTAGCCTCCTAAAGTAACGAGAAAGACCATGTTCATGTAACATAGTTCATCCCATTTCTACCAAACTTATATTATTTCTTTCAGAAACCCCATTTTGTTGAGGACTATATAGGGAAATCGACTCATGCTAAATTCTATGATTCTCAACATAACATTAAAAATATTCACTTCTATATTCACCACCATTTTCTATTCTCATCTTCGTTCATTAAATACTCACATATTTCAAATCCATCCTTCTCAAACATTTAATCATTTTCAAAGCATATTATTTGGGTTTGACGTAAATAACACATGTAATGGTAGAATAATCATCAATTATTGTGATGAATTACTTATCTCTATTTGTTGAATATTTTCACATTGGCTGGGAAATATCAGAATGAATCATCTCCTGAGGTTTTTTTGAAAAAATATCATCTTTCCTATACACAAAAATTTTAATATTTCCTTTAAAAAAATAGTGAAACCCCATTATATTCATATTGGAAAACCAAGAATGTCTCAGACAATACATCTTTTTGATAACTTTCTCATGTTTCTTAGAAACATTTGTCCCATCCTTTTATAATACAATTTATTCTCTTCCTTCATACTCAGGTAATTAGATTTATGTATTTCACTAACTTGAAATAAGATTTGGTATTTACATTTCCTTCTTGTAAAAATTTATCCATATTCATGAATATTGATAAAAAACTAAATTTTTCAAGATAAAATTGTTACCCACATCAAAAAATTCTGCTATACTTAGAAAATTGTTTTTCATCCCATCAACAGACAAATCATTCTTGGATTTCATCTTTCTATTCCCAATGATGGCCGATCTGACACCTTTAGTTGTCACTATTCCTTGTTTAAAATAATTCACATACTTCAACAATTTCAAATCATGTGTAATATGAGACGAACACCCACTATCAATAATCCATGGTCATTCTCCGTTTATACCTTTCAATGTTTTGTCATAAACAAGAGATTTTACTCCATCATTTTCGTTCTCCATCTTCGTCTTTAGATGAATTTTAGGAATATTTTAATGTTCCAGTAACAAAAGAAGACATTATTTTTCATGGTTTCTATGTTCTTATATTCCTTAACAAATATTATCCAAAATTTTGTTCCTATTTTTAATTTTTACTCAACCATTCTCAGGTTTCATCAAAATAACCTTCTTGAAATTATTATTTTTAGGGAATCGAATCCCCCTCAACATTTTCCTTTCATAAACTATGGGATAATTGTAATTTTGTTGGTTAAACCAACACATATTTTCTATATGTACTAATACACTATAATACCAGCAATATCCATAAAATGAGTATTTATCGTTTAAAATTACATAATTTCTAAAATGGTGAATACATTTCTCAGTCACATTCTTTTCATTCTTTTCGGAGCTAGAAATCTTTATATAATCAATCAGTGTCTTAATTTTCATTTTTTTCAATATAAGAACCAAAATTATTTAATACTTTTCTATAACCATAGTGTTTCAAAACATTTTTCGACTCAATGTTTTTTGAGACACCTAAATTACAATTTTTTTCTCTTGGACACATGAATAAATTATTTAGAATTCTTAATTTTAGAAACAATTACATATTTTTCATTAATTGTTCAAGGTAAAATTTGATAAAACTTATCTGATTTCCCATTATGATAACACTCACCAACTTTAGTAATGAATTCATACAAACTTGTTTTTTTCAATTCACCCTTTGAGGGTTTTTTGTATAAAAACATCTAACTCTTATTATTTTTCCTTAACCATGAACTCAAGATGCTCATTATGATTTTTTATTGAAGATATTTCATCAAGTCCTCAATATCATTTATCAGACTTACAATTTCATCAGAAAAAACATTCTTGATTTCTTGTTAAACATCATTCATCTTCCAAAATATTTTCTACTCAAGCCTTTTAATCTTTCTCAAACATTATTTCAACTCTTCTATCAAATGATGTTCAAATTGAGTTTCTTATTCTTTACGACTATAGCCTTTAAATTCTTCATCATTCACTATTGTAACAAATGTATTTTCAAAATCATACTCAACTAATTATTTAGATTCAACATCTCTGAATTTTTCTTCTTCATCTTTTGATAAGAATATTTTTCTTTTATAATTGAATAATTTATTATCATTCCCTATGGAATATAATTTTCGTTTTTTATATTATTTCCTCTAGGATGTTATTTTATTTTTCTCTTCTTCTTCAATATCATCTTATTTTTTATTGGAGGAAAATTGATAGAAAACTTACCAATAAATCCAAAATCCAAACATTTAAATGGATGTTTCTCTTTCTATTTACCTATACCACTTTTCAAATTTTTATAATTCAAGAATAAAATACTATCAATAATTTTACATAGCTCATTTTGAATATCAGAATCACCAGAAAAATCTTCAATAAGAATCATCTTTGTCTTTTCTTTCTTTTCATACTTTAATGATATTTACATATCACCCTTTTCAGTTATTTTCGTTGCTTTATCAATTATCACTTTATTTGTAATGAGAGTTATATATAAATAACAAGGATATAATGTTTCAAGATCTCTTACATTCAGTGAATATACATTTTTCATCCAACTAATTAGGAAGTATTCTCAAAATATTTTCAACCATTATAGAATCATCTAAATTTTAACCAAGACATGTGATAGTATACAAAGATTTATTTACCCAAATAGAGATTTCCTCAAAAGATTCATGCTCACCCATATAAAAATCTTTATATTTAAATATGTAGATTTGTAATTTTTCCTTGTAAGAATTTGTATTGACTTTATATATGTTTTTTATTTTATCTCATATACCATTGGATGTGGAAAACCATTAAATCTTAAGAATTTTATTTCTGAATGTGATGATAATATAGAATTATTTTCCCTTACATAATTCTCATGATTATTCTTCTCAATAAATTTTAGGGGAGCTTTAAAATCAATAGGAGTAAGCTCATCAGTTACTGCTACAAGGTCATTGTATCCAGTATACATAGGATAAGAAAACATTATAATATTCTAAATATGATAATTATTACAATAAAATACTAGAATAACTTTACTTTTAACAAAATTAAAATTCTCCATCATCTTCTCCTCAAAACTACATTAAAGAATAAGTGAAGGGAACCTATTCTCGAATTCCACTTAAATGTGCCCAGGTAGGATGATTGTATCACTTCTAGGGGGATGGGATGAATCAACGATACTTTTCCATTTATGATTACTTGAATCAAAATTTTCCACATATTAAATATTTTATTCCCTTCAAAAAGAAATTAAACCCCACATCCTAAGAACAAAATTATTTACAAGGTTCACTATTTTGTATGAATAGATACATCCTTTGTAGGTTTGGAAGTAATAAATTATTATATAATGAAAAAGAAAATAATCCAAGGATTAAAATGATTATGAGATACCCTTACACTCATGTTGCACTAAACAAAAAATTCCAATAGTGTGTGTTCACCCTTTTATCATGAATAGAGTAAAACAATTTTTTTTATTAAATCACGTTTTATGTGATTAAATTTTCAATTCCAGATATTTTTTCAATTGAAAACACATCATCAATTTCTTCCTTAGACGATGATAAAAAGTTCTTGGTCCTTGTTATCAAAAAACCATGTCTAATTTTCACAATCCATTTTCCCTAATCCAATTTATCTGTTTTTTATTCTAACTGGTTTAATTATTCTCAGTATGATAATCCCTGGTATGATTCTCCCCAGTATGAAAAATATATCTTTGATACAATATAATAGAGATGAATAATCACCACATCAATTAGCCATCTTTCTGAGTCTGGAAAACCCTCTATAGAAATCCCAATATATTTAATTCAAGCTCATATGATAATCTTCAAAATACAATTGTTAAACTAAATATATTAATCATCTAAGTATAAAAAAACTCAGAATGATGATTAGCTAAATACTACATTGTGATCATGTCTGTTTATTTAACTTCACTCCATCAAAACTTATTCACAAAATGTGAATATGAAAACATATTATTCTCGCTAAAAATAAGATATTATATCTTCTTCATAGTACATGAGTCCACCGAAAAATAAAATCACTTTTCACATATTATAGGTGACCCTCTAGTCGCTTTTACGGGATTCTAAAAAAAATTCTTGCTTAATTAAATTCACGCTAATATAAATTTCCACTAAAATCCCATATAAAGACCCATATATTCCAAATATTTTTTAAAATTATTTGTGATTATTACTAGTCTTTGAAAATTGAGGGTTCTTGATTCTGAGGCCAAGTGTGTCTGTAATAGAATTTTGAACTTTTTTTAAGGTACATTCTATAAACGTTCAAGAATGAAATTCTATCTTTTGAACTAGTAAACAAAATTGAAATCCAAGGGCACCGTTGAACTCGAAGTGCATGGATTCTCTTAAGAGAGTCTTAACTTTGACCTAAATAGGTTGGGTGAAAAAGATTACTTTTTGGACATTTTGGAGAATAATAAAATAACAAAGAAATTTTATTTGAATTATTCTACCTACTGGTGAGAGATGGTGGAGATTCTGTTGGGTTGTCAAGCCATTTAATGGGGTGACTCTTCTATTGTGTAACCACACATTTTAGAGTCAACAGAGTTACTAGTTAAACACATTAATAAACCTCATTAATTCTTATGATGCATTAATCTCCATGTCCCTCTATTTAAATAAAACATGGGTTTCGATTGTGACACAGAATATAAAAACCTCTAATGAAGTTCCACAACATCATCCACCAACCTAGAACAGAGGCTTTAATGATGTCATTGGAGGAATAGATCTGGAAAAGACGAATGTTGATGACTTCAACAATTGTGGAATTCTTCTTCAACAACAGCAATATCTCCTCCAAATACAAGGTAGGGGTTCTTTGCTTAAATTCGAGCGAATTTACATCAAAATATCATTCTTCAAAAAGATGACGAATGCAGATTAACAAAGAAAATGAGTTAATATTCGATTCGTAAGAATCTACGGGAGGTTAATGAAGAAATTATTTTGAACGGGGTTTTAATTTATCCTTTGATTTCCACACCCTTTGTTAATTGATAACGTGACGGGTGTGGGACAACATAACAATTCCTAGACCCTCAGCCAATTATTTTGTCACGTTCTTTTGGAGATGGATTTTCAACTCGACAGAATTTGGAATCTTGGAGCCATGTAGTGACGGTAGCATCCCAGGAGGAACGTAGGCACAAACAGAAGAGAAAACAGACCACCGGAGCTAAGTTAGTGTCCCGTGGAAGTTCCATCGTCGAATGGCTGGTGCCGGCCGTGGAGGGGAGGTGGTGTCTGGAGGTACCGCAGCGGATGGATGTGGTGGCTAGTTTGGGCTAACCATAATGGAAGCATGGTGGCGGGCCGTCATGCACCGCAGGAGGTAAGCCGCTCCATCGAGCTGTGACAGAGGGGACCTATGCCCTGCGGGTCTCACAAACAGGGAGGCGGCGCCACATGGTGCCTTTGTTGCAAAACCGAATGGAATTAATCCATTCGGGAAGGAAGAGACACCCTCATGTGCCACTCAATTGGGGGCCACACTAGCCATCGGGCTGGGCTGCCTGACATGTTGCACCTAGCTAATGTGGGACATGCTGATCTGCGGCCTAGTGGGCCGAGCCTTCTCTGACCCATCACACTGTAACACCCCCAGATTTTATGAGAAATATTATTTTTAATTTCATTGTTGACTTGTGTTGTACGCTACACCAATATTATCTTGCGCTACAAACAACACCGTATTAGCTTGTAGTATATTCTACACTATTCTTGGCTTCCGTTACATGCAAGACCAACCTTACTCAATAGCTTGCATTGTACGCAATACCAAATTTCACTAAACAATGACATGTTATTAAAATATTTTATAAACTAGCTATTATGAATAGTAATACACACTTTTTGAAATAATATATATTTTAACATTCAAAATGAACTTTATTTTTGGATTCGGAATTTCGAAATTAACTTAGAGTGAATTTTTGGTATTTTTCTGAAAACATTCAATTTTTTATGAATAGTGAAAACACTGAGTTATTAGTTAAAATCAAATTTTTATTTCAATAATAATTTATTTTATTTAAATTCATTTTATGTAAAAATAGATACTTAATACCTATATAATTTTAATGTAATTATTGGAGTCATTTTATAATAATTTTAGATATATAAAAGTTTCATTGAACTTTTTACCGTCTTTTACCCACCTACTGGGAGAATTTGAAAATTTACATAAAACCGAATTTTACAGCTCCTGTGAGTTGAATTTTAAAATCCAAGAGACACGATTAATAAAAGGATTAAAATGTGGTTTATTAAGATAAAAATATTTTTGGTGAATAGTAACTTTTTACTTTTAATTAAAACGGTTAAAAGTAAATAGGGTATTTAAGGGTGAAAATGATATTATTATTACCCTAACACATGTCCTAATTCTATTGGATAAGTATAATTCAACCAAAAAGCATCTTAGGAATAAAATATGAATCTATTTGGTCCAAATAGATTAGATTAGTACATTTATTATTATTTAATTCAAAGAAGAGTTTAAAGAATTAAAATCATAGTTCAATAAGTAAATCATTTTTAACATAGGGTTATACATAAGTTAAATTATACTATAAATATTTATTATAAAGTTAAAAATATTTACTACATAATGGTATTTTATTTATATTTTTTAGACATTAAATAATTTAATTTATTTATGACACAATGATGATGCAGTAATTACCTTATTAATGAAATATTAACATAATTGATATTATAAATACCAAAATAAATGTAATTTGAGACTTTTTATGAATTAAAATAATTTCGATGGAAAATATAACATATTAGGGATGGTTAGATAAATTAATTTCAAAATAATAATGCAGTTATGAATATAGAAAAAACAAAATACCAAATATTGTCAAAATTGACATAAAAGAGTTTTTAAAACAAATATTATATTATTAATTGTTATAATGGTACTAAAAATCTGAGGATCTGCAAAAAGACTAATATAATAATATATATGACATTAATGAACCAATATGGGTTTTATTGATAATTTATAGTAATTTTATTAACCATATAGTGTAAGAATACAAGATGACATATTAAAAGTTAAATTATTTAACTTAGAGTTAAATATAAACGGTAAGGTTAAAATGGTAACCTAAACCTTCCTAAAACCTATTGGTTGAGAGAATTTACACCCATACCCACCCTATCATAGAAATAAGTCACTTTGTAGTCATTATAAACCGAATATGAATTTATTATAAAATAATATTTTATGTTTTTTCCTAAGGTGCCCCTCACCCCTCTTATAAAAGGGAACTCCCCCTTCTCTCTAATTCACACTTCCAAAGCCATTTGGCTCATCCAAATCCATGTGGATCGGACAAACCCTACCCAAATACCCTTCAAAAAATACTCCCTTTATCCTAGAGTCATTATTTTAGTCAGAAATCCAACCTAAGGAGCCATTTTGATCAAATCAAAAGGAAGAATCCGAAGAAGAGGTAAATATCTCACCACCTATTTCAAGTTCCTTTCTTCTTTCACTTCCTCCTTAATTGTTCTTTCCATTATAAAATAATAACTCCAGTATCTACTATAAAATTTAATTTTATTATAAAAATGGTACAACCATATTAGTTATTTTATCCATCCTATGAATGAAAAAGTCACCACACGTGCGTACGTACGACTCACCGTCTCCACGTCGTGGTGTAGTTTTCTATTCAAACATTTCATCAGTTGGATGGGTATAATAATGTGTATAAATGATATAAATAATAAATATAACATATTATGATTCTTTATATATGATATAACATCCAATTATATAATATTTTTATATCAAAATAATGATACCATCGCTCGTGCGTACGTACGGACTACCGTCTCCACGAACGCGATGAGATTAATTTTCCATGATTAACCATTCAAGTATGATTATAAAGTACATATAATAAATAATCACAAAATATATTACATAATAACGATACTTTATTTATGTACATCTATGTTTCATTTACTGAATTCCATTCAATTTAATAAGGAAACGAAAACAGTGTTCATGCATACGTATGGCCTACCGTCTCCATGAAAGGTGTATTTCATTGGGTTTATCGATCTATAATATATATTTTTATACTGAATATATATTATATATAAATCATGTTTTACATTCTAGAATAAATTAAATAAGGATATAAGTAGTAATATCAAGAACAACAAGTCGAAACACATACGATAAATGAAACGATTTTACCAAGAACGTTGCTTTAACATGGAATTTACAAAAGAATGAGTAATATAAAGTAATAAGTGAACCATATAAGATATCATAACAGTGAATATGACTCAATAATAAGTCAATGACATTATTTAAATCATTATACAGGAGGTTCGAACACGTACAAAGCATATCAAACCTAAGGTAAGGGATAAATTGGCAATCTCATTTTTATCTATGATTGGTTATACGTATGTTTTTTATGGGGTTATATTTTTCATCCATGTCGATAAAATATTTTTCATAAAGTGTTTAATATTCTTCCATGTATGTTTAATGTCACGTTTACCCCTATTTTTATTTTTACATTATTTTATGGAAGGAATCTTTCTTTTGTTTACCATTGAAGGTACTTTTTGAGTTTTTCTATAAAAGTTTGAGGAGAATGTTTTTAGCTTATACGGAATGAATGGATTTTTACAGTTTCATAAAGCAATATTTTCATGTAGCGTACTCTACAAAATTTCATCACAATTTTCAACTAAATCATTTTCCTTTAAAATTTCATGACATTTTGTTAAAAGAAAATTATTTTTATGCAGAAAGGATATTTTCCTCAAGATTTCATTTCAAGTGTTTTATCAAATCCATTTTCCATATAAGATGACATTATTTCATATGTTAATTTTTAAAGAATAATATCTCTATGATATAAAAGGTTTCACTTTTCTTCTGATGAAATGATATCCATTTGTTTTTTATGGATTATGTTATGATGGGATGATGTTTATGAAAGCCATTTTATTCATTGGGTTATGATTAATGATTTATGTTTATGTTGTTGCACTCATAAGAATGATTTCATTATGATATGGGTGGGACCTATATCTCCATCCAATTAATTGGGTAAGGATTTATATCTCATGATATAGATATGGCTGTAATGGAAAGTAAATCTGGTACCGTAACACAGGGATGGAATGGTAGGTAAACCCGATTCAGTAATGGACTTTGTCCACTATGATGGTCTTGGTAGAATTGCCTTGTCTACTATGGAAATCATATCATGTGCTTAATGGTTTTCCACAAATGAATGTTTTTCTCCCATGATATTTTATAATGATTTATGTTCCATTATGATCTATGCCTTACATACTACCATGTTTAATGTCATTTCTCATGATTTTGATGTATTATGTTCATCTTTTTACGTTCAAATGTTTATGGATTGTTTATATGTTCTCAATTTTTACCCTTAATGAGCATTTGAGATCACCCTTTTTATGTTTTCTTTTCCCCTGGATATAAATAAATGAATTATATAATAAAACAAAATGGGAATATCTTTATAGAAGATGTTGAAGATATTTCAACATGATTAGAAGTTTATGTTCCATATTTCCAAAGACACTAAACTATTATAGTCCATTGATGTTAGTTTTTGTTATTTATTAAGTATTCCACAAATGTAATTTAATTTCCATGTACGTCATGTTTGGGTCTCTACGGTTGGTAATAGAAGAAAAGGATTAGTCAAACTTTGAAAACTAGAATGCCAAAACTTTAGTTATATCCCTAGAGATATTTCTAAGGTATGTCTAGGGATGTCTCTAAGGTTAAGTATATGTATAGGTTATAGTCCTAGAATTATGGTAAAAATATTAGAAATAAACAAAAGATGTCATATATTGAAGGTACTCCCCCTTTATTATGTTTTTTCCTAGCATGATTTTTCCCTCTTTAACTATTCATTTTTTGTTTTAGACGATGGCTGGAACCTGATGAAACTATGTTGTTTAATGTAATGGTCAATTCAATGATTTTCCTCCTAAACAAACCAATGTTATTGGAGCTGGAGTGAAAAATCTTATTGTTATACTTACAAAAGATATGAATCATTCTGGACTTCTGAAGGAGAAGAGAACAGAACAATATTATATTGAGTCTTTCATGAGGAAACATCAATCTTCTTTCAATGGGTCTTCTGATCCACTTGTTTCTGAACAATGGATTAGTACCATGGAAAATTTATTTTCCATACAACGATGTTCAGATTATGAAAAATTCATTCTGTATTTTTACCGTTTAGAAGGTGAAGCAGACCAGTTGTTGACTCTAATTATGAATACAAGGCCCCATGGTGAAATTGAATCCATGGAATGTGACGAGTTCAAGAACTTATTTTTCAATAAGTACATTACTCATATTCATCGAAAAAAGATGAAAAAGGAATTCCTTGAGCATAAGAAAAAGGATGATGAATCTATTGGTATATATGAGGAAAATTTTACAAGGCTTGCATGGTATGCATCTAGCTTTATCATCTAACCTGAAAGTAAAGCTGATCGATTCTTTAGTGGCTTAAAACCATGTCTTTGAAAGAAATTAGCTATAAGAGACTTTAGTAGCTATGAAGAAATTTTGCATTGTGCTATCAAGGAAGAATAGAAAGTTTTTAGTACATATCCATCTCACTGTGTTGAAAAGAAATGAAAGATGGAGTTCAAGGAAAAATATCAGAACAATGGTGAAAAGAAGGTGAATGTCTATTTATGCTCAATGTGTGGAAAGAAGCATGGTGGAGATTGTCTAAAAGGTAGTAGAAAATGTTTCAAGTGTGGAAAAGAAGGTTATTGAGTAGCTGAGTGCTGAAGTAATGGGAAAAAAGGTTTTTAATGACGTGAATAGATAAAATTCTACAAATAACACTCTACAAACATTTCAATGCTTCAAGTGCAAGGAAATGGGGCATTATGATAATCAATGCCCTAATCTAAGGGTTAATGATGATCGACATCAACAACCTCTTAAAGAAAAGGAAAATGGGAAGTCACCTACGATCAATATTTGTGATGTTGAATATGACAATGATGCGGTGGAATGATTAAGTGTTTATGTAATGGGATTCCAAAATAATGTTTTATATAGTATCGTGGAATATTGGAATATTTATGTATTAGTCTATTGTGGTTTTGAATAATTTTATAGTACTAGCAACCATGAAAAGTGATTGAAATATTTTTGGAATGCAGATGATATGCACATAATGAAGGGATAATGAGAAAATGAAATTTCTGAAAGTATTCATGAGCTCTTGACTGATATAAGGAGAAACTGCTATCACGGTATGAGTATATCGATATTTTGGGGTTTTGGTATGTGGAAAGAGTTAAATTTTGATAGAATTCATGTTTTCACTAAGGTTATATGGTAATTCATGTTTCCGGAGAATACATGATTAAGGTATTCACATGTTTGGAATGTGACCAACAGGATATATCTTATGATATATGAGGGATAAATGATGGTATTCGCATTCTTGGTTGATGACATTTCTAGTAATGGTTTTTTATACTATGAGGTTGGATATAAGTATTTTTTATAAGCCTAATGATTGAAATAAACTAAGTTAGACATAAGATAGTATTGTTAATGGCTCAAACATTTTTTTATAATATTGCAATAATGTTACAATAATGTAGTTTTAGAAAAAGGGACAACCTGCAGGACGAGCGACAACCCATCACGTCAGACAAGGTTACGGGAATCGAGCCCACAACCGATGTGAGATAGGCCTTTATCCCCTACCAATAGACTACAAGAAGTCCCTGGATTGTAGAAACCAGTTTTATTTTATTATGAGGTACGATAGATGATTTATAAGTCCATTTTAGGAACCATATATGATTAATATCACCATAGATGGAATTATGTATATTTAATAAATTTTGAAAACCTTTGGTTTGAGATAGATGGAATGACATATGATTCTATCACATGATCTATTAACACTTCATGAATGAAAAATTAAACTTCATTTATTTAAGAGATGAAGTGAAAATTGTTCATGGAATGTCCAACGGAGATATTGTGCCAAAATCAATTAAGTATTTCTTCTAATTCCAATTTTTTCAACTTTACGGAAATGATATTGAAAACCAAAAACATTGTCCTTGAGTGTACCTTAGATCATAAAAAATAAATGGCTTTGTGATTTTTGGATTTTTCATAGCCATGTTCTCTACCACTCTCCATCAGAACTTTATGGTTATATTTCTCTTCCATATCCATATTTTAACCTATGTTATTCTATGCGGAAACCCAGTGATG
Organism: Viscum album; assembly: GCA_963277665.1. NCBI lineage: Eukaryota > Viridiplantae > Streptophyta > Magnoliopsida > Santalales > Viscaceae > Viscum > Viscum album. The sequence goes on from OY728164.1 coordinate 1,075,255,468, forward strand.
AGTTAATCTCGGTAACCGTTACGTTTCATACATTAGTTTTAAAAATTAGGTTTTAGTATTCCTTTATATGATGTGGGTTTATATGAATGAAACTTTGATGTATTAAACCATTTATAACCCTGATGAATTTCAAGGGAGAAATTAATTTTAAAGGGGGTTGAATGTAACAACCCAAAATTTTATGAGAAATATTATTTTTAACATCTCTGATGACTTGTGTTGTATGCTACACCAAGATTATCTTGTGCTATACGCAACATCGTATTATCTTGTTTTATATGAGACACTATTCTTTGCATGCGTTACACGCATGAGCAACCTTCCTCGATAGATTTTGTTGTACGCAATACCGAGTTTCACTAGACAACGATATGCTATTAAAATAGTTTATAAACTAGCCGTTATGAAATAGTAATACCCAATTTTTTAAATATTAAAAATTTTATATTGTTAAAAATGGACATCATTTTTGGATTTGGATTATCGAAATTATCATAGGGTGAATTTTTGATATTTTTCTGAAAACATTCAATTTTTTATGAATAGTGAAAACACTGAGTTATTGGTTAAAACGGAATTTTTATTTAAATAATCATTTATTTTATTTAAAAATTACTTTTGGTAAAAATAAATACATAATACATATATATTTTGAACATAATTCATTGGAGACATTTTTTTAATAATTTTAGATATATAAATTTTTTATTGAACTTTTTACAGTATTTTACCCACCTTCAATGAGCATTTGAAAATTTACATAAAACATAATTTTACCGCATCTGTTAGTTGAATTTCGAAAATCCAAGAGATACTGTTAATATCAAGGAGTAAAATGTGGTTTAATAAGATAATTTTTTGGTGAATAGTAACGTTTTACTTTTATTTACCACAATTAAACGTAAATAGGGTAATTAAGGGTAAAAATGATATTATTATTACCCTAACACATGTCCTAATTCTATTGGATAAGCAAAATTCATCCAAAATAAACCTTAGGAATAAAATATGAACCTCTTTGGTTTAAATGGATTAGATTAGGACATTTATTATTATTTAATTCAAAGTAGACATAAAATATTTAAAATCAAAGTTTAATAAGTAAAACATTTTCAATATTGGGTTATACATAAGATAAATTCGACTATAAGAATTCATTATAATGATAAAAATATTTCCTAAATCAGGTTATTTTATTTATATTTTTTAGACATTAAATAATTTAATTTATTTATCCCACAACGATGACGCAGTAATTACCTTATTAATGCAATATTAACATAATTGATATTATAAATACAAAAATAAATGTCATTTGAGACTTTTTAAGAATTAAACTAATTTTATAGGTTAATATAACATATTAGGGTTGGTTATATGAATTTTTTTAGAAGTAATAACACTGTTATGAATTTAGAGAAAAAATAATGCCAAATTGTGTCAAAATTGACATACAAGAGTTTTTAAAACAAATATTTTATTATTAATTGATATAAATGTCTGAAAAATAATTTTCTCTGAAAATAGATGTATATTATAATATATACGACATTAATGAACAAATTTAGGTTTTATGGGGAGTTTATAGTTTGTTTATTAACCATATAGTGTAATAATACAAGAAGACGATAAAAGTTACATTATTTATCCTAGAGTTAAATCTAAATTATAAGGTTAAAATGGTAACCTAAACATTTCTAAAACCTATTGGATGAGAGGATTGCAACCCATACCCACCCTATACTAGAAATAAGATACTTTGGATTAATTATAAACTGAATATGAATTTATTAAAAAATAATATTTTAAGTTTTTCATAAGGTGCCCCTCAGCCCTCTAATAACTGGGCACTCCACACTTAACTCTAATTCACACATCCAAATCCATGTGGATCGGACAAACCCTACCCAAATACCCTTAAAAAATACTCCCTTTATCCTAGAGTCATTATTTTAGTCAGAAATCCAACCTAAGGATCCATTTTGATCAAATCAAAAGGAAGAATCCGAAGAAGAGGTAAATATCTCACCACCTATTTCAAGTTCCGTTCTTCTTCCACTTCCTCCTTCATTGTTTATTCCATTATAAAATAATATCTCCATTATCTTCTCTATACAGTAATGTTATTATTAAAATGGTACAACCATATTTGTTATTTTATCCATCCTATGAATGAAAATGTCACCACACGTGCGTATGCACGACTTACCGTCTCCACGTCGTGGTGTAGTTTGTTATTCAAACATTTCATCATTTGGATGGGATTAATAATGAGTATAAATGATATAAATAATAAATATAACATTATTATAATTCTGTATATATGATATACCATCCAATTATATATGATTTTAAAATCAAAAGAATGATATCATCGCTCGTGCGTACATACGGACTACCTGTCCACGAACACGATGATATTCATTTTCCATGATTAACCATTCAAGTATGATGATAATGTATACATAATAAATAATAAATAAATATATATAATAATAATTATACTGGATTTATGTACATATATGTTTCATTTACTTAATTCCATTCAATTCAATAAGTAAACCAAAACAGCGTTCATGCGTACATATGGCCTACCGTCTCCATGGATGGTGTATTTCATTCCATTTATTGATCTATCATATATATTTATATTCTGAATATATATTATATATAAATAATGTTTTAAATTATGGAATAATGTAAATTAGGATATAAGTAATAATATCAAGAACAAAAAGTCGAAACACATATGATAAATGAAACGATTTTACCCAAAACACTGCTTTAACAAGGAATTTACAAAAGAACGGGTAATATAAAGTCATAAGTGAACCATATATGATATCATATCAATAAATATGATTCGGTAAAAAGTCAATGACATTGTTTTAATAATTATAAAGGAGGTTCAGATACATACGAAGCATATCGGACCTATGGTAATAGATAATTTTGAAATCTCATTTTTATCCAGGATTTCTTATACGTAAGTATTTACTGGGGTTATATTTTTCATCCATGTACATAAATTATTTTTCATAAAGTGTTTAATATTCCTCCATGTATGTTTAATTTCATGTTTACCCCTCTTTTACTTTTAATTTGTGTTATGGAAGGAATCATTATGTTGTTTACCATATGAGGTACTTTTGACTTTTTTAGTAAAAGTACGAGGTGAATGTTTTTTAACACATATGGCATGAATGGATTTATACAGTTTCATAACGCTTTATTTTCATGAATCATACCATACAATATTTCATGACTATTTTCACATAAAACCTTTTCTTTTAAAATTTGATGTCATTTTGGGAAAATAAAATGATTTTGAAGAAGAAAGGATATTTTCCTCAAGAATTCATTTCAAGTGTTTTATCAAAACCATTTTCCATATAAGAGGACATTATTTAATGTGTGTATGTTTCAAGTATAATAATCTCTATTATTTAAAAGGTTTCACTTTTCATATGATGAAATGATACCGATTGTTTTATATGGATTATGTTATGATGGGATAATGTTTATGAAACCCATTTTATTCTTTGGGATGTGATGAATGATTTATGTTTATGCTGTGGAACACATAAGAATGATTTCATTTTGAGATGGGTGGGACCTATATCTCCTTTGAATTAATTGGGTAAGGATTTATATCTCATGAGATAGACATGGCTGTAACAACAAGTAAATATAGTACATAAATACAGGGCTGGAACGGTAGGTAAACCTAATTCAGTAATGGACATTGTCCACTATGATGGTCTTGGCAGCAATGTCTTGGCTACTATGGAAATCATATCACGTGATTAATGGTTTCCCACAAATACATGTTTTATTCCCATTCTATTTTATCACGATTTATGTTATATTATGATCTATGCCTTATGTACTACCATGTTTAATGTTATTTCTCGAGATTTTGATGTATTATGTTCATGTTTTTACATTCAAATGTTTTTGGATTGTTTATATGCTCTCAATGTTTACCCTTACTCTGAATTTGAGCACAAATTTTTTATTTTTACTTTTCCCCTGTATATAAATAAATTTTTTAGGAAATAAAAAAATGGGGAATATCTTTATGGGAGATTTTTTAGATATTTTAACATGATTAGAAGTTTATGTTCCATGTTTCCAAAGACACTAAACTATTGCAGTCCATGGAAGACAATTTTTGTTCTGTATTAAGTATTCTGTAAAAGTAATGTAATGTCTATGTACATCAAGCATGGGTCTCTACACCCACTCAAACCAAAAAAGATATATTAGGCCAGTTCAGGTTGGTTCGACCAGAGATAGGACGATCCGGTCTAGGTCGGGGCGGGTCGGGCCAGTCCGACAGGGTCGAAACAGACCCAGACTCCTTTTTGGACTAGATACAGTTAGAAAAATGTATCTCAAAAAATAGATCTCTCTTTGAAGAACTGTCTACAGTGCTAAAATTTTGGAAAAGGGATAGACCATTTGAAATACTCCACATGTGTTTTAGAGAATGTTGGAGTATGTATGGGTTGGATCGAACCTTAATCCAACCGGGCAATGTGTACTAAAATTCTTATTACTCCCAGACTGAGCATTCATTTGATGCATCATCTATTGTGTTGGAAGACTTATGAAATGGGGGTCCTTTGGGTTATTCTTTTGTGGGTGTTAGTGGTATTTGAGGAACAACCAATATTTTTAGGTGAAGATCTTACAGAAATCAAGCACACCGAGTGTGGGGAATCCTGGGGCTTGATTTTAGTTGAAGAGCAACCTTGCGTGGATCAGCATCATAACAAAACTATGTGGACAACATCCTTGCAACCCTCTATGGATCAACAATGCATGATATGATAAGGACTATACTTAGAGTAGCCCGTCGCCGATCAGCGACATAGGACCCTGTGTGGATCGACAATTGATCAAATTCTTAATGGTTCAGTTGTGGAGACATCCTAATGGGAAAATTATGTAGCATATAACTAATCATATTTATTCATGATCTTGTAGTACAATAACTTGTTTAAAATGAGTCATTATCTTTTTTTCTTTGTTATTTAGGTAATTTATTGTGGTTTTTTCCTTTTTGAAATTATGAGATAACTTTGGGGGTCTCAGGGTCCCTACTTATATTTTTATACTCACCCCTACACGGGCTTTGCTTGTACCATGTTGTTTCTTGTACAGATGATGAGTAGTTTGGATGAGACATTAGGGATAAAGGACCAAGTGATACACAGAGGTGAATGGTTATCCAGGAGAGCTATGGAGATGAGTTGTACCTACCCTTCAGGTCGGATCCCTGGTGGACTATCTCAAGAGATGTTTTCAATTATATTTGTATTTTTTCAGTTTGGATTGTATTTCGTCTCCCCTTTACATTTAGACACACTTATAATACACCAGTTTTACTATGTGGTTTACATATTTTCATGTTCATGGTATGTTTTTTTGGTAGGATTAAAAGAAATACCTTCCCACTATCATAGATATGATTTTCTAGTGCTACTTTCCAACCACTAGCCTATGGATGGCATTCATGGGGTAGTTACGGAATAGGCCCAGGGGGACGGGTCGAGACAAAGTGGTATTAGATGAGTGGGTTCTACCAAAGAACAATGACTCTAATTTTCCCAATGGGGAAATTTTTTTAAGTGTTTTGAGTGTGGATTTTAGTTTGGGGATTCAAGTGTTGGTTCGACGACCGATGTATCCATACATTATGACCCTACATTCTGATTTCCGACTTAGTTCATGAAAACACTGATTGTTTGGGTTTTGGAAATGTTTTACTATTGAAATACTTTGAGTCATCTCACAAGGTATAAATTATTGACCGTGGAAAACCTTCTTCATTTCAATTTTCCTCCATGTAGACATCTAGAAAGGATTCCTATGAGAGTTCATGGTGACAGCCCATCGAGCGATGAGGATTCACTGTAAGGCCCCTTTATAGCGATAGCACCTTTGAGTGGTGCACCATCAACACCACTACCCATTGTGATGAAATTTCCTCCAACCACACTAGTGGATGTTCCACGCCAGCTAAGTGTGTTGCATGAGTTCCAGCAGTAGTGGCCTCCAAGATTTTGAGGTGAGACAGATCTCTAGACAGCTCAAGACTGGCTATAGCCTATGGCTAGAGTTTTCTTCTTAGTTGAGACCCCAACAGAGTAGACGGTGATCCTAACTGTTAGCCTCTTCAACAAAACTGATGAAAGATAATGGGGTCTGACACTCCAGTTACACAACAAGGTGACCCTCACCCGTATGGACTTAGAGAGCCTCTTTAGGGAAGATTTCATTCCAGGGACACAATTCTCTATACGTATTCAAGAGATCATACACTTACAGCAGGGCCGCCTAACAGTATCCCATTACACAATGAAATTCACTGACCTCTTGTGTTACTCCACCAACTTGGTACGAGAACCTTTCTTCAGGGCCCAGATGTTCGAGCATGATCTTTAGTGGTATATTTGAGAGAAGATGATATATCACAATATCCCGACACATGCTATTGTAATCGAGCGATCATTATTGGTGGAGAGATTATTAGAAGACTAGGAACTGATGGTGATATCCACCACCAAATGACAAGTAGAGGAGTCATCTACAACATGATGTAGGAAGATGATGCAGAGGTACAAGGGGGACATACCTTCTTAAGGGTGACCCCAAGATGTTGGGTCAGAGGTGAGAAGATCATGAGTTAGAGTAGGTCAGTAGTGGAGGAGGCTATGCATCACATGTGGTGGGTAGGGCTAAAAGGCTCTCAACTTCCCAACATGTCATACTGATGATCATCATACATTCAAGGGACTGCTGAGGAATTGGTATAGATTCGATCGAGGAGGTCTGCAAGGCGGAGGACATGGGAAATGAGCAGGACGTGTAGCACGTGGTGGGCAGCTATTTGAGGTTCTACCACCACCATTTCTAGGTGGGGCACCCTAACCTAAGGGTGCAATTAGACATAGACAAGATCAGCTTCAGTCAGGTGAGGCCAATGACAATGGTTCCCTAGAGATGATTTGATGTTTGATTTGTGTATACTCCACCCTAGATTCAGTACTTATAGACACTGGTTCAAGTCAGCAATTTATTTCCATGGATCTCATTCGGAGTTCAAAGATTTTGGTAGAGCCATTGGCTCAATCCTTAGAATTAGATACTCCTACAAGAAAGGATTCAATGATTACACAGTATTCTAGTACTGTGATCTTACTCCTTGAGGTGAGATATTTGGCTGGGATCTCATAGTATCAATGTCGAGGACTTATAATGTCATTTTGGGTATGGACTTGTTATCCCTATTCCATGATTATATTGACTATATTAGGCACATGGTGCGGTGTTTATGTGACGATGGGACCATGTTTTCCATCACTGATGAGAAAAGAACCTTTGTAGCTTAAGATGGACTTTCTCAGAGGAGGGTGAAACCAATTACTAATTAACAGGATAGCCATACCCTATGTGTAGTTGACATGAGCAGTCTGAGATATCTGGTAGTGGTGAACCAGAATGATGAGGCCTTTCCTGATGATGTTTCAGGACTACCTCCTCATAGATATGTAGACTTCTAAATCGACCTGTACCCTTGGACGACACAAAAATCTACTCTAGAATATCAGACGGCTCCCATGGAGCTTCATGGGTTGCGGGTACATCTGGAGGAGTTTTTGTGTAAGGGATTCATATGTCCCATTGTTTCTCCTGGGGAATCCATTATTTTGTTCCACAAGAAGGCAGATGAGAGTTTACGACATTTCATGGACTATCAGTGCATGAACTAGGTGACCATAAAGAGCTTTATAATTTGTCGAGGATATATGATCTCTTCGACCAGATACAGGAAGCACGATGGTTTTTAAAGATAGACCTCAGATCCGGCTATCATCAACTCAGGGTATGAGATGAGGACATACCGAATACAACATTCAGAGGATGATATTTCCACTATTAGTTTTTGGTGATGCCTTTCGATGTGATCAACGACCTAGCAAAGTTAATGGGACTCATGAACTGGATCTTCTAGCCTTACCTCGATCGCTTTGTGGTGGTCTTTATTGACGACATCTTGATATACTCTGCGTTAGAGAAGGAGCAAGCCACACAAATACAGATAGTTTTAGATACAGTAAAAGAGAACCAACATTATGTAGAGCTATCAAAGCTCCAGTTCAGGATATAAGAAGTACACTTCGTGGTGCATTTTATCTTGGAATCTAGCGTTGTAGTGGATCCAGTGAAGATAGAGTAAGTTCGTTCTTGTGATACACTCAACAACAAGACAGAGGTGCGGAGTTTCCTTGGATTGGATGGTTACTATTGGAGATTCGTACCTGACTTTTGAAGAGTTTTGAAACCCTTTTCGTCTTTGAAAAAGAAGGGACAACCCTTCATTTGTATGGAGAGATTCCATCAATGTTTTTAGGAGCTGAGGCCGAGAATTATGAATGCCCCCATCTTGAGGATACTGGAAGGGGTCGTTGGGTATGTAGTCTACTGCGACTCATCAGGGACCACACAATGATGGTTCTGGACGTATGATTTGGTAGAGATTTCCTACAACCCATGTCAACTGAGACAACATTAGCAGAACTATGGTACCCATGACCTGAACATAGCAATAGTGGTCATCACCATGAATATGTGGTGACAGTAATTGATAGGAGAACATCTTATAGTCTACTTTGATCTCAAGTGTCTCATGTATATCTTTTCACAAAAGGACCTGAACCTGAGATATCAATAATCTCTAAAGTTGATACTAGGCAATGATTTTGAGATATTCTATACTTCTAGGAAGGGTAATGTGGTGGCAGACATACTCATCTGGAGGTCTAGTCTATAGTTTATGAGTCAGGAGATAGAGCATCTAGTTGCGTTGCAGTTATCCTTTGTAGATAGAGATGGAACATTTTACCTTCAGTCTAGGAAATATACCCCCCCACTACTTAATCTAGTTCGGGAGGCACAACTTGGGGATGTAGATTTTGAGGCCCTATATGCTTAGATATCCTCAGAACATGATCCTGATGTATTTTTGGAAGTTGGGGAGCACATCCTACTCTTTATAGGATGTACTATGATACTAGTGACACTACAGGAGGAGATGTTGATGGAGTTCCATACATCTCATTTGGCAGTACATACTAGTGTTGGGATGATTTACCAGGACCTCTGGCTTCTGTACCGGTGTCCAGGGATGATAAAAGTAGTTACAGAGTTCATCTCAAGAAGTCTCACTTGCCAAAAAGTGAAGACAAAGGATCAATTACCACCATGATTATCTCACCAACATGATGTACCAGAGTAGAGGTGGGTTGGTATATCCATAGAAATCATGACAGTGCCACCACATATGTCCAGGGGCAAAGACTCTGTCTGGGAGATTGTTGACTGGATTTCCTAGTCATCCCCTTCTTACGCATTCAATAGTAGGGATTCATAGAGAGCATGGAAAGTCTCTATGTACAAGAGATTTTATAGCTTAACGGGGTGCCATCAATTAACGTATCAGATCGAATCACTCATTTTACATCCTTCATGTGGAAGGGATTACATGAGGTGTTTATGATTTAGCAATTTTTGAGAAATTCCTTTCGTCCTCAGATAGATGGTTAGATGAAATGGACCGTTCAGACACTCGAGGAAATGCTTCATTATTATGTCCTTAATTATAGCCACAGTTGGGAGGACCACCTTCCACAGGTAGAGTTATCTTTTAGCAATAGTTATCACTCCACTATCGGCATGGATCCGTTTGAGGCCATGTATGGGAGACCATGAAGATCACCTCTATGCTAGAAATACCAAGAGGAGTCAGAACTTATGGGTCCATAGTTGGTACATGCTTCCATAGAAATGTTTTATATCATCCAGAAGAGGATAAAGATTGCACAATGCTGGAAAAAGTCTTATGCCGGTAAGAGACGGTGACCCTTTGAGTTTGAGGAGGGAGGCCATGTCTCCCTACAAGTTTCAACCCAATGAGGATTAAAGTGGTTTGGCTAGGGAGAAAATCTATCTTTGAGGTTCATTAGACCATTTTATATTGAAAACAGTGTAGGTGAGTTGGCGTATTGTCTAGAACATCCCCCACAGATGAACCAAGTGCATAATGTTTTCCATGTGTTGCAGTAGAGGAGGCATGTGCATGTTCCATCACACATTATCGAATGGGGAGAGATGTATATCGATGATGGTCTGACATTTGAAGAGTTCTCAGTTGATATAGGGGATCAATAAGAGTGCGTCCTTCATGGGTGGTTTACTCATATAGTGAAAGTTCTTTGGCAGCATGGGAATCAATAGGAAAGCACATGGGGGTAAGAGGCAATGGAACATGGTCAATACCACCATTTGTTTCCCTAGTTTTTTTTGTAGCTTTTGGGGTCAAAATTCCTTAAGGTGGGGAGAATTTATCATCCTTGAAATTACATATAATTTTTTTTTAATTTATTTGGGATTATTACAAGTCTGTCTAAATAGACGGTGCATGATTCTGAAGCCAGGTGGGCGTGGAACAAAAATTTTGATCTTTTTTAAGGTCATTTCTGTAAATGTATGAGCAAGAATTTCTATAATTTGAACCGGTGCATGGAATTGAAATATAAGGGAACATTTGAACTCACATTGCTGGTATTCTCTTATGGGAGGATTAAATTTCACCATACTAGGTCGGGTGAAAAAGATATTTTTTCAGATGTTTTAGAGAATAATAAAATAAAATAATTTTTTTTTGAATTTTCTACCAACCATTGATCTATGAGGGCAGCTGGGTTTTCAAGACATTTAATGGTGTGAATCATCTGTTTTGTAACCACACTATTTATAGTTAAGAGGTTCATTAATTAAACTCATTAATGAACCTCATCAATTCTTATGATGTGTGAATCTTCATACACATTGATTTAAATGATTATCGGGCATGGGTTTTTGACACGGAAGAGAGGAACCGCTGAATAAGTGTCGAATCATCTTCAACCAACCTAGAACAGAGATTTTAATGAAGCCATTAGAGTAATCATACTATAAATGATAATGGCCAATGGCCTTATCAAACATGGAATTCATGTTCCACATCCATGATATCTCCTCCGATTACGGTGTATGGGATTTTATTTAAATTCTTGTGAAATTATTTCAAACTGTCGTTCTTAAAAAACATAACTAACACTAATTAACCAAAATAGTGTTAATACATGATTTGTAAGAAACTATAGGTGGTTACTACAGGAATTATTTTGAATGATGTTTTAAATTATTCGTTGATTTCCTCACCCTTGTTTATTTTCTAACATAGAGGGAGTGTACCATACGAATAAGGTCATAACCCTCTGCTTCTTTCATTGTTGTCGGGTTGTTCAGGGGAAATATTTTCAACTCTATTGAATCTAGAATCCAGGAGCCACACCACGACATCAGCATCTTGGGAGGCTCATAGGCACAAACAAAAGGGAAAATAGACTAACGGAGCTCACTCGGTGGCCCGCAGAGGCTCCGCCGGCACCGATAGCGATTGAGGGAGATAGCAGTTGCTGGCCATGGAGAAGAGGTGGCGCTCAAAGTAACTGTGTTTGATGGATGGGGAAACTAGTGTGGGCTGGATGTGGTGGTATCCGAGTGGCGTACAATCATCTTCCGTGGGATTCAAGCCACAACATCGAGTCATGGAGGAGTGGACATGCGCCCTGCGGGTCCCGCTGAAAGGGAGGCGACACCATGTGGAACTTCCATTTCATAACCAAATGGATTTCAATTGTTCAAGAAGGGAGAGTGAACCATTGCACGGGGCACCCAACTGGGGGTTGTGCCATCTAGCGTGTCGGGCTGCCACGCGGCCTAGCGTGCAGAGCCCATAGAGGCCCCAACCAGAAGGGATTACCAAGAAGGTTAGGGCAAGGTCGAGTCTAATCTGGGTTATTCCCAAGATGGATCGAGTCAACCTGAGATGGATCAGGTCATCCCATTTCACGGCGGGTCAGGTCGGGAGGACTGGGCCAGATCGGACCTGGACCCCTTTTCGGCCTAGATACGATTAAATGACCATATCTCACAAACCAGACATCTATTTGACGAACTGTCAACCGATCTGGAATTCAGGAAATGACACAGTTCTTTTGAGATACTCCACTAGAGTTTTGGAGAATGTAAGAGTATGAACAGGTTGCATCGAACTAGAATCCAATTGGGACCTCGATACTAAAATACTTATAACTCCTAGACCAGGTGTCTTTTTGGTGTGCTATCTATTGCGTTGGAACCCTTACAAAATGGTGGTCCTTTGGTTTATTCCTTTGTTTACCTTTGTGGTAGTTGCGGAAAAAAAGATATCTTGAGGATCAGATTCTAGAGAACTTAAGTGCCCCGAGTGCGGGGAATCATGGGGTTGGATGTCAATTAATGAGAAACCCTATGTGGATCGTCATCATAGGGACCATGTGTGGATCTAAATCACAGTGAACCAATATGGAACAAAATCATAGAGACCCAGTGTGAATCAGAATCATAGTGTCCTTGTGTGGGTTAACATCCTAGAAATGATGTGTGGATTTGAAGTGCACTACCCTACGAAAACCAGCCTTAGAGTGCCCCATCATGGATCATCGAAATACAGACCTGTGTGGATAGAAAATCGAATAACATATTCTTGTATGAGTTGTGGAAACTTTCTAATAGAATAAAATGATGTATCATTAGGCTAATCATATTTATTCCCAATTTTGGAGTTGTATACCTGGTTTGAGATGAGTATTTTTCTTTGTGATTTGGGATTGAGATCATGTCTTATGGTTTTTCCATTGAGGGAATATGAGAGATTGTTGGGGATCTCGGGGTCCCAAATGGGTATTATTATACTCACCTATGAATGGGCTTCACATGCACCTTGTAGTGTCTTGTGCAGACGATGAGTAGCATGGCTGAGACTTTAGGGATCCAGGACCAGGCCGTACATGGAGGTGACTGGTTTACGTGGAGAGCCGTGAAGACGAGTTGTACATATCCTTCATGTGGGATCCCTAGTGGATGATATTATGAACTGTTTTCTATTGTAGTGGTATCTTTGTAGTTATTCTTGTATCCCCCCCTTTACATTCAGTACACATGTTTACTACTCCAATTTTACTACGTGGTTTGGAACTTGACATGTTCTTGATCATGGTGTTTTAGGATTAAATACAATGCCTTCCCACTATCAGGGATATGTATTTCTGGTGCTACAAGACATCCCCTTTCCAATGGAAGGTGGGATTGGGGTAGCCACAGCACGAGACCCAGGGGATGCGTCATGACAAAATGGTATCAGAGGAGTCAGTTCTACTGAAGAACTAGGACTCTGATCATTCCTATGGAGCAACAGTGTTATGTGTTTTGAGTGTGGTTTTTAGGTTGTAGAGTCCACATTCGGTGTGGAAGAAGATGTATCCATACACTGGGACTCTGAATAGTGATTTCTAACATAGTTCACAAAAACACTTATTATGTGTGTTTTGGAATTGTTCTACTTTTTATATCTTTTGAGTCATCTCACCAGGAATAATATAATGACTTTTTTGCACCTGTTTCTTTTCAGGATGCCTCCGAATTGACTACAAGCCATGATTCTAGATAGAGTTCACGATGACGTCCCACCAAGTGATGAGGCTTCAGTGCAGTTCCCTCTTACAACGATCGAATATTCGGGTGGTGCACCAGTAGAACCACTACCCATTGGACAATGGTTTCCACCAGCCCCACTAATAGATGGTGCACACCGACTGAGAACATTGCATGAGTTTCAGGGGAAGAGGCCTCTCATATTTCGAGGCAAGACATATTCCCAAGAAGGTGTGGATTGAATGGAGGTTGTGGATAGAGTTTTTTTCTTACTTTAGATACCAACAGATTAGATGGTGAACCTAGTGTATAGCCTCTTACAAGGCACAATAGGAAGATGATGGAGACTAAATCTCTAGTTACATAATGATGCGACCCTCACCTAGTCGGACTTTGAGGGACTCTTTAGGATGATGTTCATTCTAGAGGGACTAAGCTCTGTGCATATTGAGGTTCTCCTACACTTACAGTGGGGAAGCCTGACAGCATCCTATAACTCAGAGAGATTCACTGACCTCTCATGATACTCCACTGACTTTCTACGAGACCCTTTCTTCATGGCCCAACCCTTTGAGCAGTGTCCTCAACAAGTGATAAGAGAGTTGAAGATATCACTCAACAACCTGATGTAGGATGGAGTACATGAAAAAGAATTATTGGTGGAGATATTCTTAGCTGAGAAGGAACTGAGAGTGAGAGCCACCACTAGACAAAAAGTAGCCGAGTCATCTACAGCAGGCAACAAGCAGATAATGCAGAGGTCCAAGTGTGCCATACCTTCTGGAGAAAGACCCCAAGATGTATGGTCAGAGGTTCAGAGCTCATGATGTAGAGCAGACCAACAGAGGAGAAGATTGTCCTTCATGTGTGGTGGGCAGGGCAACATGGCTTGCAACTTCCCAACCATCTATACTGATTATCATTAGATAGTCGAGGGACTTCCAAGGTAGGGGTAGAGATTCAAGCGATAATATATGAAAGATAGAGGATGTGGAATTGGAGTAGGTTGTGCAATAGGTCATGGGTGGCGATTTGAGGTTCTACCTACACCACCTCTTGGTGGTCTACCCCGACCTCAGGGAGCAGGAGGACCTGGACGAGCTCAAATCCAGGTAACTAAGGTCTACCACTGCAGTGCTACTGAGATGACTCAAGGTATTATCTATGTATTCTCCACCATATCTGTAGTACTTATAGATGCAGGTTCCGGTCACTCTTTCATTTCCATGATTCTCGTTCAGAGCTCATAGATTTTGATAGAGACATTGGCTCGATCCTTAACATTAGATACTTCTACAAGAGAGGATTAAACAACTACACACTGGTGATGTCATTTTGTGCTTACTCTTGGAGGTGAGTTATTTGGCTGGGATCTCCTAGTAGCAGCATCGAGGTCTTATGATGTAATATTGGGTATAAATCGGTTATCCATGGTCCATGTTTAGATTAACTGTATTAGGAAAAAGGTGTGGTGTGTCCACAAGGATGGGACCTTGTTTTCCTTCACTGGCTGGAGTGGAACCATTGTATCTCATGACCTAATTTCTCAGAGGAGGGTTCATCTTATAACTCATCAGTTTGTATGACTTACCTCAGAGCTGTCGACATGAGGAGTATGAGTTATCCTTTAGTAGTGGACCTATATAATAATGAATTTCAGTATGATGTCCCAGGACTACCTCCTCACAGAGAGGTATACTTCTACATTGATAGGTACCCTAGGAAAAAATAAATATCTACTCCATCATATCATATGGCTCACGTGGAGCTTCTTGAGTTTCAGGTATAGCTGGAGGACTTGCAGAGGAAGGGGTTTATAAGGCCCAGTGTTTCTCCATGGTAATCCTTAATTTTTTTTTCCAAGAAGTTAGATGAAATATGAGGCTTTGTGTGGGCTATTAGCACATGAATAGATGATTGTGAAGAAAAAGTATCCTCTTATAATGATTAATGATTTCTTTGACTACCATAAGGGAGATCAAAGGTATTAGAAGATAGGAAAAAAATCAGGCTATCATATATTCAAGGTACGAGATGAGGATGTACCGAGATGACCTTTAAATGGTGGTATAGACACATTAAGTACATTGTGATTCCTTTTAACATGACCAATTCACCACTAGTGTTCATGGGATTCATGATTAGGATCATCTAGCCTTACCTCGATCTCTTCGTGGTGGTATTCATTGACAATGCATTGATATAATCGGTGTCAAGGAGTAGAACTCAATGAAACCACAAATAGTTCTAGATACACACCGAGAGAACCAAAATTATGAAAATATCTCAATGTGATTGTTCTAGATATTGTTATTTCACTTCCTGGGGCACGTTATATTGGAGGCTAGAGTTATAGTGGATCCGGTGAAGATTGAGGTAGTGCATGATTGTGAGCCACCAAGGAGAGTGACCAAGATGCAATGTTTCATGGGATTAGCTGGGTACTACCAAATATTTGAACTTGACTTTTCCAGATTTGTGACAGCCTTGTCAGAGTTTCCAAAGAAAGGGACAACCCATCGTGTGGATGAAGAGATGGCATCAGAGTTTTCAGGAGCTGAGGCAGAGACTGAAGAGTGCCCCCATCTTGAGGCTTCTGGAGAAGGGTGTTGGGTATGTATTCTACTGTGACACATCACAGACAAGACTAGGATGTGTCATGTTGTATGAGTGAGTAGTGATATCCTAAATCTCATGTCAGTTGAGACAACATTAGAAGAACTGCGATACCCATGACCTGGTGCTACCAGTAGTGGTCTTCACATTGACTATGTAGAGACACTACTTGATGCAAGAACATCTTATAGTCTACTCTAATCACAAGTGTCTCAGGTATATATTATAATAGAAGAACCTAAACATGAGATAGTAGCGATGGATTGAGTTCCTCCAAGACTACGAGTTAAATATATTTAATACTCCTAGGAAGGGGAATGTGGTCGAAGATGCACTCAGCATGAGGTTCGGTCTATAGTTGCTGAGTGTGGCAGCATATCAGTTAGACACGTTGCAGTTATCCTTCATAGATAGAGATGGAAAAGCTTACCTCCGGTCTATGAATGTTACTCTCCCACTCCTTCAGCGAGATTGGAAGGCATAACTTGGGGACGTAGAATGTGAGGCCCAAAGTGCACAGATATCCTCAGGACATGATCCTCGTGGATTTTATGATGGTTGGGAGCATGTCATGTTCTTTATAGGGTACACTATGGTACCAATGACACTATGGGAGGAGGTGTTGTGGGAGTTCCATACATCCCCTTTGGTAGTACATCCTATTGTAGGAAAGATGTACTAGGACCTCCTATGTCTATACTGGTGGATAGGGATGATGAAAAAGAATGTAGATTTCATCTCACGATTCCTCACTTGTCAATAAGTGAAGGCCGAGCATCAGGTATTTGAGGCCTATAACATCCACATGAGGTACCCGAGTGTAAGTGGGATGGTATATCCATGGAGTTCATGATAGGGCTAACACGTTCATCCAGGGGCCACGATTCCATCTAGGTGATCGTTAACGTACTTAACAAGTCAGCCCACTTCCTACCCATTCGAGTGCAGGAATCAATGGAGAGCTTGGGATGTATCTACATACTAGGGATTGTAAAACTTCATAGGGTGCCACCAACGATCTTCCAAGATCATGATTCTCGTTTTACACCCTGCCTATAGAAGGAATTACATGTGGCATTCATGAAACACCTACGTTTTAGCACTAACATCCATTCGAAGACAGATGGTCATATTGAGAGAACCATTCAGATACTCAAGGAAATGCTTCGTGCTTCTGTCCCTAATTTTGGCCTCAGTTGAGAGGACCACCTGCCACTAGTGGAGTTCTCATAAAAAAAATTACAACTCCACCATCAACATAGCGACATTTGAGGCCCAGTATGGGTAACCAAGAAGATCCCCTATATGGTGGAAAAACCCATTGGAGTCTGCACTTAGGGGTCTAGAGTTGGTACATGCTACCACTGAGAAGGTTAAGATCATCTAGGAGAGGATGAATACTACACAGAGTCTGCATAAGTATGTTTTCTACAAGAAAAAGAGACACATGGAGTTTGACGAGGGAGACTATTTATGTCACCTCAACGAGGATTAAAGAGGTTTGGTCGGGGAAGCAGCCTATCTCTGAGGTTCATCGGACCATTCTAGACACTCAGCAAAGTAGGTGAGGTGGTACACCATCTAGATCTTCCCCCATAGATACACCAAGTGCATAATGTGTTCCCTGTGTCCTAGCTGAGGCGGTACGTGCATGATCCATCACAAGTTATTGACTGGGTCGTGCTGGACATCGATGATGGGGCAGTATTTGCAGAGTTCCTGGTAGATAAAGAGTATCGACAATATCAGGACTTTTTTGTTTTGGATTCCTCTAGTGTGTGTTCATTGGAAGTACAGGAATGTCCAAGAGGGAACATGGGTGCATGAGGCTCAGATATGTGCTCAGTACGCCCATTATTTCCCAAAATTTGTAGTAGATTTTGGTGATGAAAATACCTAAGGTTGGGAGAATTGAAAGGCACAGAAATTAAAATTTTTTTTAAATTATTTGTGATTATTACGAGTTTTCACAAATTGATGGCGATTTATTCTGAGGCCCAGTGTGGTCGGAATGGAATTTTGATGTTTTTTTATGGTACGTTTAGTAAATGTGCAAGAGGAAATTTCTATCTTTTGAACATGTGCTCAGAATTATATTCTGAGGGAACTATTGAACATGCAATTCCAGGATTCAATTAAGGTAGGATTAACATCTACAGTAGTATGTTGGGTGGAAAATATAGTTTTTCAGACTGTTTAGAGCTTAATAAAATAACATAAAAATGTAATTTCAAATTTTCTACCAACTTTTGAGTGATAGTGGTGGGACAACGGGGTTGTCAAGAAACTTAATGGGGTGATTATTTTACAATGTAACCACCCTATTTAGATTTAAGAGGATTTATAATAAAACTCATTAATGAACCTCATTAATTCTTACAACGCGTTAATATCCCAACCTAACTATTTTAATGAAGCTCGGGCTTGAGATTTTGACACGGAAGAGTGGAACATCTTACAAAGTGCCATGGCATCATCCACCAACCTAGAAAGGAGTCTTGAACAAAGTTGTTTGAGGAATCAATCCAGAAACGACGAATATCGACGGCTTCATCAAATGTGGAATTATTTTTCCACAACCACGACTTCTCCTTGGAATACGAGGTACGAGTTTCTTATAAATTCAAGTATTTTGTTTTCAAAATAACATTCTGAAAAAACATAATAAAAGTTGAATAACAAAAAATGAGTTAATCTTTGATTCATAAGAAACTATGGGTTGTTAATGCAAGAATTATATTTAATGAGGTTTCAATTTATCCTTTGATTGTAACACCCTTGTTTAATTGATAACACAGATGGTGTGGGACAACCAAACAAGGCCTGAACCCTCCACCAATTTTTTATTTTCACATTCTTCAGGGGATAGATTTTCTACTAAATAGAATCTGACATTTGGGAGCCACATAGTGACTCAAGCGTCATGGGAGGCTCGTATGTGAAAAAAGAAGGAAAATAGACAACCTAAACTCACTCTGTAACGCCCCGACCCCAGCTACCCAGAGTCGGTGCATTACTTCGTAACATTGGCATGATCACAAGAAAGATCAAATCTCGAAAGACCGATTGGTTTAGTAGCCTTGGAAACACTAGATATATTCATAAGTTTTACATTACATCATAAAATGAAAAACTACTACAACAACATAATGTTTCCAACGTCCACACTATAAACCCCTCATAATATCCCTGCAAGTCAATCATAATTTACTTCTTCACTACCTGGGAAAAATAAAACATAGAAAAGGGGTGAGCTCAAATGCCCAGTAAGGATAACAATATAGCGGAACATTCAAAATAAGCATAAACATTTAAGGCAATGAATTACTAAAACAAAAGCCTTTTAAAATTGAACTTCAACATAGTATGGAAAAAGTAAAATGAAATAATGCCATTTACTTGTTCACATGGATATTCTACTAATCGAATAATCACATGGAATATCAATAACCACTTTCATAATGTTGGAATGCATAATGCCAGACTATCATAACCACATAGCCAAGGCCTCGTGCCAAGACTACAAATAAGATTTTGTCAAGGCCTTGTGCCAAGACACTAGTTTGTCTCATGAGACCTACCGATGCATCGAGGAGCTATAGCGGGCTCCACCCGTCACTTATTAAGTCCAATGCATTCCCATATGAAAAGGTTTAAACATAACATAAACATTCGTATTAAAACTAGCATACGAAATGTCAATACTTTCACAATAAACTATGAATGGTATAAAAATAGCACATCCACAGTCAAACATATCACAAAACCTTCAATACAATATAGAAGTTTTGTATCATAATAAATCAACTTCAAATAATCTTAAAATCCATCAAAGGATGTTGACATAGATGAAATCAAAATTCTTTTTAAAGAAATATCTCCTCTTATTTTGAAATCATTTAAGATCCATATAGAATAAAACATTTTCTTTGAAAATATTCTTATAAGCTTGTAAGGAAAGCTTTTAAGATTTTATAACGGCGTAAAATAACCGCACCCGCCGTATAAGTTAAAAAAAACATTCTTACCTCAATTCTGTCGAAAAGGTTAAAAAGGACCTTGTTTTGAAAAAGACGGAAAGATTCCTTTATAAACCTCTTATAAAAAGTCAAACAAGGGTATAAATGACTTTAACCCATATTCTTGTAAATATTAAAAATGTTTTGAAATACATTTTTAAGAAACATGGATGTGGATGATAAAGATATCCCAGTAGATTATTACGTATAAACAACCTCGGATAATGAAGAGATTGTGAAATAAACCCTTACCTTGTACTTTTCCTTGGTTGTGGTAGGTTAACCTCCTGTATAATGGTAAAATAGTTGTTATTAAATTATACAAGAATCATATATATTAATATGATATCATATATGATCTTTTAACATTGATTTGTTAATAATATCTTAGAATTATCGTCGTTTCGGGAGTTAACTTACTCATTTTATTTTATATGTTTTGTTACATAAGCCATGGTTGTTGTATCTTATTCATATCCAGAATGATATACAGTCCTTAAACATCATTTTTAAATCATCAAATGATAATTATACTTGAATGGATACGATGGAGAATGAATCTCATCACGTTCGTGGAGACGGTAGTCCGTACGTACGCACGAGCGACAATATCATTCTTTTGATATTAAAATAATATATAAATGGATGGTATATCATATATAAAGAATCATTAACATGTTATATTTATTATTTACATGAGTTACACATCATTATTATACCCATCCAAATAATATTATATTGAATAACAATTACACCACGACGTGGAGACGGTAAGCCGTACGTACGCACGTATGGTGACATGTTATTCAAAGGGTGGATAGAATACTGAATATGATTGTACCATATTTATAATAACATCACAGTATATGTGAGATACTGGAGTTATTATTTTAGAATGGTAATAACAAAAGAAGAAGAAGTGGAAGAAGAAATGAACTTAGAAAAGGGTGGTGAAATCATTACCTCTTCTTCGGGTTCTTCCTTTTGATTTGATCAAAAGGGCTCCTTAGGTTGGCTTTCTGATCAAACTAAGGCCTCTAGGTTGTAGTGAGGGATGTTGGGAGAGTATTTGGGCAGAGTTTGGCCGAACCAAAAGGATTTTAAGGTGTGAAGAAATGAGAAGGAGGAGTGCCCTTTTATAAGAGGGGTGAGGGGCACCTTTGGAAAAGTTAGAAATATTAATTTATAATAAATTCATATTCGGTTTACAAAGGCTCCAAAGTTGACTATTCAAAGGATGAGGTGGGGATAGGTCGAAAACAACTCATCCAATAGAATTTAGACAGGTTTGGGTACTTATATTAACCTTATCTTTAAGTATTAACTCTAAGTTAATTAGTTTCACTTTTACAATGTCTCTTTGTATTTTTATATAATATGGTTAATAAACTTACTATATACATCTAAGCGACCCCCAAGTGGTCCATTAATGATTAACCTATCATAATATAAGTCTCTTGGCCGAACCTTAGATTTTTAGGAATTTAATATCAATTAATAATATAATATTTGTTTTAAGAACTCTTTTATGTCAATTTTGACACTATTCAATAGTTGATTTTTGTGAAACTCATAACAGATTGATTACTTAGAACAAAGTCCATTAAATCAATCCTAATATATCATATTAGCCTAGAAAATTAGTTTAATTCATTAAAAGTTTCATATTATATTTATTTGGGTATTTATAATATCAATTATTTTAATTTTTCACTATTATAGTAATTACCGCATCATCATTGTGTCATAAATAAAATAACATATTAAATGTCTAAAAATTATAAATAAAATATCATTATGTAGGAAATCTTTTTATCTTTCTAATGAATATTTATAATCGAAAATCCAACATGTATAACCCTATGTAATAATTGTTGTTCTAAAAGATATATGCTTGTGTCATTTTTGTATTCATTTTGACTTAATTAAAATAAAGTGTCATTATCACTTACAAGTGGATCCATGGGGTCCCAAAATAGACCCAAAGATGCCCATGGTCGACCATGTATCAACCAATAGGGTTGAGACACGTTTTAGGGTAATTTAGTATTATTATAATATTATTTTTTTTAACCCTTATTTACCGGATTTACCCTTAACCATGGTAAATAAAATATTTACCGCAGTAATTATTCAAAATGTCTAAAAATAAAAGTTACCTATTTACATAATTTGAACATCCTGATTCCAAATATGGAATCCATTTTTCTAAATTCAAAACACAGAAGTGGCAGAAATTAATTTAAAATTAATTCCCGTTGTCAAAACAAAAAGCGTGTTTTTAAGAGATAATAACTATCAAAAGATTGACACTTGTTTATGTTCGGTTTAATTGTAAAATTATGTCCAATGACCAAGATTATATTAAATGGTAAAAATATATTCTAAATATACTTTAAAACCACTCAGATTCACAATTTATCACTATTAATTATTTTGATTAAAAAAGTTGTTTTTAATTAAAATTTAGTAATTTTCACTATTCATCAAAATATGAAAGTTATCCGAAATGTACCAAAATTTCACCCTAGGCTAATTTTGATATTCCGAATCCAAAAATGAAGTCCATTTTGAAATATATAATATATATGATTTCAAAAAGTAGGTATTACTATTCACAACGGCTAGTTTAATTAGTTGTGGTGTGTGTTAGAACTCGAGGTTGCGTACAACACACGCTATCGCATTATTCGAAGGGAAACGTACCGTAGAAGATTGGGGTGTTACATTCTCCCCTCCTTCAAATAATTGCGTCCTCGCAATTTCTAGGGTATTACTGCATAAAAAGACTCGGGTGGTTCTTCATCATAAGTTCCTCGGGTTCCCACGTTGCCTCTTCCATCTTATGATTCCTCCACAAAACTTTTACCAGACGCGTCGTCCGGTTTCTCAGCACTTGTTCTCTCGTATCAAGAATCTTGATGGGCTCTTCGCAATAAGACAGATCGGGTTCCAGTTCTAAATCTTCATAGGTGAGTACATGCGTCGGAGCAGGCATGTATTTCCTCAATAGAGATACGTGGAACACATCGTGAACTTTGGAGAGACTTGGCGGCATTGCCAATCGGTAAGCTACAACCCCAATTCGTTCTAGAATTTCGAAAGGTCCGATGTACCTGGGACTCAATTTACCTTTCTTACCAAAACGTATGACTCCCTTTCACGGAGATACCTTCAGAAAAACATGATCACCGACTTGAAATTCCAAATCCTTCCTTCGATTATCGGCATAGCTCTTCTGCCTACTTTGAGCTGCTTTAATGTGATTTTGGATTACCTTCACCTTTTCCACCGTTTCCTCCACCAGTTCTGGGCCTACAAGTTTTCTTTCACCAACGTCATCCCAACAGGTTGGTGTACGACATCTCTTTCCGTATAACGCTTCATATGGTGCCATCTGAATACTCGAATGGAAGCTATTGTTATAGGAAAATTCTACCAGAGGTAAATATTGATCCCACATACCCTGAAAGTCAAGTGAGCAAGATCTCAACATGTCTTCTAAGGTTTGAATAGTCCGTTCTGATTGTCCGTCTGTCTGAGGGTGGTAAGCAGTGCTCAAATGAAGTTCAGTATCCAGGGATTTCTGAAGACTTTTCCAAAACCTTGAAGTAAAACGGGGATCACGATCAGAAACAATCGATAGGGGTACTCCATGAAGTCTCACAACTTCATTAATGTATAGTCTTGCTAGACGTTCCAGGGGTAGATCTTCTCTTATAGCAAGAAAATGTGCTGACTTGGTAAGACGATCAAGAATAACCCATATTGCATCGTTCCTTCTAGGAGTCTTTGGTAGCCCCATGACAAAGTCCATCGTAATATTGTCCCATTTCCACTCCGGTATGGGAAGAGGTTGCATGACTCCTCCAGGCTGTTGCCTTCCAGCTTTCACTTGTTGACAAACCATACATCTTGACACAAAATCAGCAATCTCCCTCTTCATGTTGTCCCACCAAAAATGTTCCTTCAAATCTCTATACATTTTGGTGCTCCCAGGGTGTATAGAGAAATTGGAACTATGAGCATCATCCAGCAATTACCTTTTTAGATCAGGTATATTGGGCACACAAAGTCTCTTCCCGAATTTCAAAATTCCATCTTCATACACAAAGTCTCTCAATCTCCCATCATTCAAAGCTTTAATATTCTTTTGGAATTCGTCATCATCAGTCTGAGAACTCTTAATCCTTTCTAGTAAAGATGGTTCGGCAACCATTTGAAAAAGCATTGATGTTTCACCTTCCCTGGTTATTCCCATGTCCATTTTCACTAGATCCATGAAAATTGGATCCCTTTCAATTCTCATATTGTTAAAAACTCCATGGTCTTTTCTACTTAAAGCATCTGCCACCTTGTTTGCCTTCCCCGGGTGGTAGTGTATCGTACAATCATAATCCTTGAGTAATTCAAGCCATCTCCTTTGCCTCATGTTGAGTTCTTTTTGTGAGAAAATATACTTCAAACTCTTGTGATCAGTATAAATCTCACATTTTTCACCATAGAGGTAGTGCCTCCATATCTTCAAAGCAAAGATCACAGCTGCTAACTCAAGATCATGAGTAGGATAGTTTTGTTCATGAATTTTCAACTGTCGTGATGCATAGGCAATAACTCTATCATTCTGCATAAGGACACAGCCAAGTCCTTTCTTCGATGCATCACTATAAATAACGAACCCATCATTCCCCGATGGTAGAGTCAATATAGGAGCATTGACTAATCTTCTTTTCAGTTCTTCAAAACATTCTTCACACTCTTTTTTCCAAACAAATTTAACCCCTTTTCGTGTGAGCTTCGTTAATGGGTTTGCCAATCGGGCAAAATTCTGGACGAAACGTCGATAATAACCTGCCAAGCCAATAAAACTACGTACCTCAGTTATACTCGTAGGTGCTGGCCATTCTTGGATTGCCTTGGTCTTAGAAGGATCAACAGAGATTCCATCTTTAGAGACAATATGGCCAAGAAAAGAAATCTCCTGAAGCCAGAATTCACACTTGCTAAACTTCCCATATAATTCATGCCTCCTCAGAGTCTTCAAGATAATGCGCAAGTGATTTTCATGATCTTTGTAGGTTTTGGAGTATACCAAGATATCATCAATAAATACCACCACAAATTCATCGAGATACTCCTTGAAAACTCTATTCATCAGATCCATGAATACAGAGGGTGCATTAGTCAATCCAAACGGCATTACAGTAAACTCGTAATGCCCGTACCTGGTTCGAAATGCTGTTTTCGGAATGTCTTCCTTCTTTACACACAACTGATGGTATCCAGATCGAAGGTCAATCTTTGAAAAGTATTGAGCTCCATGCAGTTGGTCAAATAAATCATCAATACGAGGTAGGGGATACTTGTTCTTTATCGTTATAGCATTGATCTCCCTGTAGTCGATACATAACCTCATAGATCCATCTTTCTTTTTAACAAAAAGAACAGGGGCTCCCCATGGAGAAACACTAGGGCGAATAAATCCCTTATTACTCAATTCCTCTAGTTGTTTCTTTAGTTCGACTAGCTCTACAGTGGCCATTCTATAAGGGGTCTTCGATATAGGCCTTGATCCAGGAATTAAATCAATGGAAAACTCTACTTCTCGTTCTGGAGGATGTCCAGGTAAATCTTCCAGAAATACATCTACAAACTCTTTCACAATAGGTACATCCTCTATTTGAACATTCCTTTCCTCACCGATAGTTACTTCATTCTCTTTCTCCCCAATAATTGAATTAAGTTGAGCTACTGGGGGTGGGTCTAAATAAGAATTAGGTGGTGACGATTCTGCTCTAAAAATAAGGTGTTCCTTATCATTATCATCAAGAATCGTAACCTCTTTCTTCTTACAATAAATCTTCGCATCATAGTCCGAAAGCCAGTCCATACCGAGGATTATATCAAACTCAATCATAGGTATGACGATGAAATCAGCAGATAAAGAAAATTTATGTGCTCTAATGGGGACTGATTCACAAAACTTTGTTGCAACGATACTTCCCTTAGGAGTTTTAACTGACAACTCCCTTATTAAATCAAATTGGAAATATCTAATTTTCTTAGCAAACTGGGAAGATATGAAACAATGCGATGATCCAGAATCAAATAATGCATTTTCTAAACTTGAGGAAACCATTAAATTACCTGCCACCACGTCTTTCGGAGTTTCTACCTCAGCAGTAGTGATAGCATAAGCCTGGCCTTGATCCCTCGTCCTTTTCTGAGGTAAGTTCTCCTGACGCTTAGGACATGCATTTGCATAATGCCCCATCTCCCTGAAATTGTAGCACTGAACGTTGGTAGCTTCCTTCTTCCCCTTGCAATCATGAGCTTGGTGGCCTTTTTCACCACACTTGTAACAGACTCCCATTCCCTTCAGGCAAGCACTGGGGTGTTTCTTCCCGCACTTACCACAAGATGGATATTCAACCTTTCCCTTCTTCCCCTTATTTCCATTCCCAGATTGATCAGCAGGTCTCTTCTTCTCTTGCTTTGCTTTAAAGTCATAAGACTTAGAGAATTCCTTTTCGGTCTTGATAGCACATGAGACAATGTCTTCATACGATGAAAAGGATTGTGAGACTAATGCTCGAAGGAGAAATGGTTTTAACCCATCAAAGAAACGATCAATCTTACTTCTTGGGTTGCGAATATAATCACCAGCGTACCTCGCTAATCTTGTAAAGTTAGCCTCATACTTTGTGACATTCTCATCCTCCTTTTGTCTCAGACTTAGAAATTGTCTTTCCATATCTGCTCGATGGTCGCGAGGAAAGTATTTTTCTAAAAACAGATCTTTGAACTCCCTCCATTCCATATTTGATACTTCATCATCTTCCTTCGTATTTTGAATCAATGACCACCATTGATCAGCATCTCCAGTGAGGCGGTAAACTGCCATGATAACTTTTTCCCTTTCACTGCTCCCCAAAGCCTGAAATATTTTCTCTAGGGAAAATATCCATTGCTCAGCTACTAAGGGATTTGTATTCCCATTGAACGTTGGTGGTTGCTGTCTCATGAATCGATCTAACATTGATCCTCCACGCTGCGGATCAGGGTGCTCCATACGAGTAAGGTTATTATTCATAACCTGAGTAAGTTGTCCCAGTATGGTGATTAGTTGATCAGCACCAGTTGCATCACCAGCCCCACTATAATTATCTTGAGCAGGAGGGCAATCCCTACATGGAGTGCGTGCATTGATACGGTTTCCATTTCTTCCACTAGGCACCATTTCTAAACAATGGCATAAACTAGATCAGTTTATGAATCAAAATACATAATCCCATACTTATAAAACACATAACATAAATTGAACTATTTATGGATATAATCCATAATCATAAAAATGTTTTCTTTGAGGAAGTATATACTCATAAACCCTTCATAATGATTTGTAAAGATAGTGAGAGTTATCCTAAGCATATCCCCCGGGAGTGTCGTAACCAAGAGTGCAGCAAGGCCCGTTGTCGTGCACCAGTTCCTGTTCGAGTCTAGCTCAAAGCGGTGTTTTCGGGTTTTACCCCTAGGTACATCTGTGCCAGAGCCACCTCTACCTGCTCGTATCCAGACAGGGATGTATTGCTTGGAAAACTCACAAAATCTCTACAATACCAAAATTCTAGGAAGTTCTTCTATACTAATCCTCAAAGTTCATCTTAGGTCTATGTGCTCTAATCAGAGTTTATCTAAATCTAGCTTCCAAGGTTTGTACTAAACCTCCTCTGATACCAACTGTAACGCCCCGACCCCAGCTACCCAGAGTCGGTGCATTACTTCGTAACATTGGCATGATCACAACAAAGATCAAATCTCGAAAGACCGATTGGTTTAGTAGCCTTGGAAACACTAGATATATTCATAAGTTTTACATTACATCATAAAATGAAAAACTACTACAACAACATAATGTTTCCAACGTCCACACTATAAACCCCTCATAATATCCCTGCAAGTCAATCATAATTTACTTCTTCACTACCTGGGAAAAATAAAACGTAGAAAAGGGGTGAGCTCAAATGCCCAGTAAGGATAACAATATAGCGGAACATTCAAAATAAGCATAAACATTTAAGGCAATGAATTACTAAAACAAAAGCCTTTTAAAATTGAACTTCAACATAGTATGGCAAAAGTAAAATGAAATAATGCCATTTACTTGTTCACATGGATATTCTACTAATCGAATAATCACATGCAATATCAATAACCACTTTCATAATGTTGGAATGCATAATGCCAGACTATCATAACCACATAGCCAAGGCCTCGTGCCAAGACTACAAATAAGATTTTGTCAAGGCCTTGTGCCAAGACACTAGTTTGTCTCATGAGACCTACCGATGCATCGAGGAGCTATAGCGGGCTCCACCCGTCACTTATTAAGTCCAATGCATTCCCATATGAAAAGGTTTAAACATAACATAAACATTCGTATTAAAACTAGCATACGAAATGTCAATACTTTCACAATAAACTATGAATGGTATAAAAATAGCACATCCACAGTCAAACATATCACAAAACCTTCAATACAATATAGAAGTTTTGTATCATAATAAATCAACTTCAAATAATCTTAAAATCCATCAAAGGATGTTGACATAGATGAAATCAAAATTCTTTTTAAAGAAATATCTCCTCTTATTTTGAAATCATTTAAGATCCATATAGAATAAAACATTTTCTTTGAAAATATTCTTATAAGCTTGTAAGGAAAGCTTTGAATATTTTATAACGGCGTAAAATAACCGCACCCGCCGTATAAGTTAAAAAAACATTCTTACCTCAATTCTGTCGAAAAGGTTAAAAAGGACCTTGTTTTGAAAAAGACGGAAAGATTCCTTTATAAACCTCTTATAAAAAGTCAAACAAGGGTATAAATGACTTTAAACCATATTCTTGTAAATATTAAAAATGTTTTGAAATACATTTTTAAGAAACATGGATGTGGATGATAAAGATATCCCAGTAGATTATTACGTATAAACAACCTCGGATAATGAAGAGATTGTGAAATAAACCCTTACCTTGTACTTTTCCTTGGTTGTGGTAGGTTAACCTCCTGTATAATGGTAAAATAGTTGTTATTAAATTATACAAGAATCATATATATTAATATGATATCATATATGATCTTTTAACATTGATTTGTTAATAATATCTTAGAATTATCGTCGTTTCGGGAGTTAACTTACTCATTTTATTTTATATGTTTTGTTACATAAGCCATGGTTGTTGTATCTTATTCATATCCAGAATGATATACAGTCCTTAAACATCATTTTTAAATCATCAAATGATAATTATACTTGAATGGATACGATGGAGAATGAATCTCATCACGTTCGTGGAGACGGTAGTCCGTACGTACGCACGAGCGACAATATCATTCTTTTGATATTAAAATAATATATAAATGGATGGTATATCATATATAAAGAATAATTAACATGTTATATTTATTATTTACATGAGTTACACATCATTATTATACCCATCCAAATAATATTATATTGAATAACAATTACACCACGACGTGGAGACGGTAAGCCGTACGTACGCACGTATGGTGACATGTTATTCAAAGGGTGGATAGAATACTGAATATGATTGTACCATATTTATAATAACATCACAGTATATGTGAGATACTGGAGTTATTATTTTAGAATGGTAATAACAAAGGAAGAAGAAGTGGAAGAAGAAATGAACTTAGAAAAGGGTGGTGAAATCATTACCTCTTCTTCGGGTTCTTCCTTTTGATTTGATCAAAAGGGCTCCTTAGGTTGGCTTTCTGATAAAACTAAGGCCTCTAGGTTGTAGTGAGGGATGTTGGGAGAGTATTTGGGCAGAGTTTGGCCGAACCAAAAGGCTTTTAAGGTGTGAAGAAATGAGAAGGAGGAGTGCCCTTTTATAAGAGGGGTGAGGGGCACCTTTGGAAAAGTTAGAAATATTAATTTATAATAAATTCATATTCGGTTTACAAAGGCTCCAAAGTTGACTATTCAAAGGATGAGGTGGGGATAGGTCGAAAAAAACTCATCCAATAGAATTTAGACAGGTTTGGGTACTTATATTAACCTTATCTTTAAGTATTAACTCTAAGTTAATTAGTTTCACTTTTACAATGTCTCTTTGTATTTTTATATAATATGGTTAATAAACTTACTATATACATCTAAGCGACCCCCAAGTGGTCCATTAATGATTAACCTATCATAATATAAGTCTTTTGGCCGAACCTTAGATTTTTAGGAATTTAATATCAATTAATAATATAATATTTGTTTTAAGAACTCTTTTATGTCAATTTTGACACTATTCAATAGTTGATTTTTGTGAAACTCATAACAGATTGATTACTTAGAACAAAGTCCATTAAATCAATCCTAATATATCATATTAGCCTAGAAAATTAGTTTAATTCATTAAAGGTTTCATATTATATTTATTTGGGTATTTATAATATCAATTATTTTAATTTTTCACTATTATAGTAATTACTGCATCATCATTGTGTCATAAATAAAATAACTTATTAAATGTCTAAAAATTATAAATAAAATATCATTATGTAGGAAATATTTTTATCTTTCTAATGAATATTTATAATCTAAAATCCAACATGTATAACCCTATGTAAAAATTGTTGTTCTAAAAGATATATGCTTGTGTCATTTTTGTATTCATTTTGACTTAATTAAAATAAAGTGTCATTATCACTTACAAGTGGATCCATGGGGTCCCAAAATAGACCCAAAGATGCCCATGGTCGACCATGTATCAACCAATAGGGTTGAGACACGTTTTAGGGTAATTTAGTATTATTATAATATTATTTTTTTTAACCCTTATTTACCGGATTTACCCTTAACCATGGTAAATAAAATATTTACCGCAGTAATTATTCAAAATGTCTAAAAATAAAAGTTACCTATTTACATAATTTGAACATCCTGATTCCAAATATGGAATCCATTTTTCTAAATTCAAAACACAGAAGTGGCAGAAATTAATTTAAAATTAATTCCCGCTGTCAAAACAAAAAGCGTGTTTTTAAGAGATAATAACTATCAAAAGATTGACACTTGTTTATGTTCGGTTTAATTGTAAAATTATGTCCAATGACCAAGATTATATTAAATGGTAAAAATATATTCTAAATATACTTTAAAACCACTCAGATTCACAATTTATCACTATTAATTATTTTGATTAAAAAAGTTGTTTTTAATTAAAATTTAGTAATTTTCACTATTCATCAAAATATGAAAGTTATCCGAAATGTACCAAAATTTCACCCTAGGCTAATTTTGATATTCCGAATCCAAAAATGAAGTCCATTTTGAAATATAGAATATATATGATTTCAAAAAGTAGGTATTACTATTCACAACGGCTAGTTTAATTAGTTGTGGTGTGTGTTAGAACTCGAGGTTGCGTACAACACACGCTATCGCATTATTCGAAGGGAAACGTACCGTAGAAGATTGGGGTGTTACACACTCGGTGCCCTGCGGAAGTTCTGATAGTGGGCGATGGTGACCAAAACTGGAGGGTGACTATAGAGGTCGATTTTCACCATCCATGAAGGAGAGTAGGAGAATAGTGGTGCCGCGAGGGATGGATGGGGTGGATGACATGATCTAATAGTGGTGGCAGCTAGGTGGTGAGCCGTCACACACCACGAGAGGCAAGCAATGATGAAGGGGACCTGGTCCCCATGGTCTCGATGCTAGGGAAGTGAAGCCATGTGGCGCAAACATTTCCAAATTTAACAGATGAAAGACATTCGAGAAGGGGAAGATACCCCCGATTGGGCCACCCATATGGGGGTTGCACCGACTAGTGGGCCATGTCGTGACCCAGCAGGCCGAGCCCATGACCTAGCCCACTCAGGCCGTCAAAGCCGGTTCCACCTAGGCCGGGTTAGATCCTCGATGGATCCAGACCTTGTCAAGTTTGCCTAGGTCGGGGTGGGTCAGGTCGGTATGACCAGGTCGGGCTAGACTAGGACCCCTTTTTAGCTCAGATAAACATAAAAGGCCATATCACACAATCTAGACTAGTGCTTGACGAACTGTCTCTGGTGCTGGAATTTTTGATGCACGAAGGTTCATTTGAGATACTCCACTAGAGTTTCGGAAAAAGTTGAAGTGGATGCAGGTTGTATTGAACCAAAATCCAATTGGGCCCTCGGTACTGAAACACATATTACTCACAGACTATTCCTCTAGTTGATGGGTCGTCTTTTCTGTTGGAACCCTTACGACATGGCTGTCCATTGGGTTATATCATCGTGAAAATTCTTGTTCGTTTGGGCATGACTGATATATTGAGGAGTATATCCTACAAATGTCAAGAAAACCAAGTGCGGGAAATCCTATGGCTAGTTGTCAATCAAAGAGTGACCCTGTGTGGATCATCATCATAGAGATCCTATATGGATCATCATCATAGAGAACCTATGTGGATCAGCATCATAGCCACCTTATGTGGATTAGCATCATAATGACCTTGTGTGGATCAAAATCCAATAGACCCTGTGTGTATTAGTAGTGCACAACACTATGAGGACCAGCCCTAGAGATTGACATAGTGGATCAGTGAGATATGACCTAGTGTGGATTGACAATGAAAAAAATTATTTGTGGCTCAGTTGTGGAAAGTTTCTAATAGAATAAAATGTTGTATCATAAGACTAATCATCTTTATCTTTGATCGTTTAGTTGTATATCTGGTATGTGCGAAG
This sequence comes from Viscum album, assembly GCA_963277665.1. NCBI lineage: Eukaryota > Viridiplantae > Streptophyta > Magnoliopsida > Santalales > Viscaceae > Viscum > Viscum album. Next base: position 1,075,288,453 of record OY728164.1, read on the forward strand.
TCTTTTTCTTTTTGCATTGTAAATGAGATTATGTATTCCAGTTTTTCTCATGTGGAATTATGAGAGACCTTCGAGGGTCTCATGGTCCCTACGGGTATTGTTATACTCACCACTGCAAAGCCTTCACTCGATCCTTATTATGTCTTGTGTAGACGATGAGAATCTCAGCTGAGACATTAGGGATCTAGGACTAGGGAGTTCACTAAACAGACTGGTTGATGCAGAGAGCTGTAGAGATGAGATATACCATACATTTAGGTAGGATACCTAGTGGAATATGTTAGGATCTATTTTCTACTATAGTTGTACCTTTTCAGTTGGGCTTGTATTTCGTCCCCCCTTAACATTCAGTACACATTTTTACTACTATTGTTTTACTACATTGTTTGTATATTTTCATGTTGTTGTTCATTGTGACTGTACGATTAATGGAAATTCCTTCCCACTAAAAGGGATATTCATTTCTAGTGCTATTCACCAACCCCTGGCCTATAGAAGGCTGGATTGGGGTAGTAATGGAATGAGGCTCGGGGGATGGGTCGTGACAATGTGGTATCAGAGGAGTCAGTTATACCAAAGAACTAGGACTCTAATATTTCCAATGAATCAATAATGTTCAGTGTTTTGAGTGTGTTTTTCAGTTCCGGTAGTCCTTTGTTAGTGTGGCGACTGACATATCAGTACACCAAGACCCTGAATTCTAATTTCTGATACGATGAATGAATACACTGATTCCATTTATTTTATAATTTTTTTACTTTTGATCTCTTTTGAGTCATCTCACCATGTATAACTTATTGATGGTGGCATACGTTTTTTTCTAGATGCCTCCACGTAGAAGGCTAGCCATGATTTTAGAGACATTTCACAATGATTTCCCACTGAGCAATGAAGCTTTGGTGCAGAGACCTCTAACAGCGATAGCACATTCAAGTGGTTCCCCAGTAGCACCACTACCCATTGCGTATCTGTTTCCACATAACCCACTAGAGGACGATGCATGCCAACTGAGATCATTCCACAAGCTCCATCCATATAGGTCTCCAATATTTCGAGCCGAGACAGATCCATATGCCTCTAAGGACAATAAGGAGGATCTGACTTGATTTTTTCTCTTATTTGAGAAACTTGCAGAGTAGATGGTGATCCTAGCTGCTAGCCTCTTCTAGGGAACAACAGGAAGATGGTGGATCATGACACTCTACTTTCATGGTGAGGCGACCCTCTCCTGGATGGACATAGAGAGCCTCTTCAGGGCAGAGTTCTTTCCATTGACACTGTGCTCTGTGCATATTCAGGGGCTCCTATACATACATCATGTTAGCCTAACAGTAGCCTAGTACTTGACGATATTCAATGACCACTCACACTACTCCAATGACATATTACAAGATCCTTTCTTGAGGGAAACGACATTTGAGAATGGTCTATGTTGGTAGATCAAATCATTGTTAATATCTCTCAATATTCAAACATAGGTTGGAGTACTCGAGCAAGCATTATTAGTGGAGAGCTTCTTTTTTGAGAAGGCACCGACGATGAGAGCCACCACTAGAAGATAGGTAGTCGAGTCATCTACAACAGGAAATTGGCAGATGATGAAAAGGTCTAAGTGGGATATAACATCAGGAGGACAACCCCTGAATGTAGGTTAGGAGGTGTGGACCTCACAAGGTAGATCGGGCCAGAAGAGGAGCAGACTATGCTTCACGTGTGGCGGACTGGACCACATGGATCGCAACTTCCCAACCCACTATACTGACGATCACCATAGAATCAATAGACCACCGAGGAAGATGCAGAGATTCAAGGAAGGACGTTTACAAGGATTCAAATGTGGTAGAGGAGAAGGCTGTGTAGTCAGGAGTGGGAATAGATTTGAGGTTTTACCGTAGCCACCTCCAGGTTGTCCACCACAGACATAGGGAGAAGGTGGACATGGGTGATCTCAGGTTCAAAATGTTGAGGCCTATGACCACGGTTCTCAAGAGATGATTCTAGGTAGGATCTGTGTCTACTCTACCCTAGTTTTAGTACATATAGACACATCTTCCAATCATTATTTCTTTTCCATAGCTCTCATTTGCAGATCAGAGATTCTAGAAGAGCCATTTACTCGATCCTTACTATAAGTGACTTTTACAAGAGAGGATTTGATGATTACACATTGGTTTTGGTAGTGTGACCTTACTCTAGTAGCAGAGAGGTTTGGAAGTGATATTTTAGTAGCAGCGTTGAGGCCTTACAATGTCATCTTGGGTATGGGCTATTTATCCACTGTCGATGCTCATATTGGCTATTTTAGTCATAAGGTGCTATGTGTCCCTGATTATGGGACTAGGTTTTCATTCACCGGCGATAGGGGAACCTTTTTAGCTCAGGATGGAATTTTTAGAGGAGTGTGAAACCAATCATTCCTTAGTTGGCTAGACTTACCCTTAGTGTAGTTGACGTGAGGAGTCCGAGTTATCATGTTGTGGTGGACTAGTATGCTGATTCATTTCTGATGATGTTCTTGGACTACTTCCTCATAGAAATGTAGAATTTTACATCGACCAATACCATGGGATGACACCAATATCTACTCCAACATTTCAGATGGCTCCCGCGGAGCTTCGTGAGTTACAGGTACAACTGGAGGACATGCAGAGGGAGGGGTTCATAAGGCCCAGTGTTTCTTGATGGGCATCCCTGATTTTGATTTCCAAGAAGGTATATGGGATTGTGAGGCTTTGCGTGGAATATAGGCACCTGAACTAGGTGATCCTGAAGAACAAGTATCCTCTGACGAGTATTGATTATCTCATTGACCAGCTGATGGGAGCTCGATGGTTTTTAAAGATAAATCTACGACCAAGCTATCATCTGCTCAGGGTATGAGATGAGGACATAACAAAGACGACCTTCAGATGCCGTTATGGCCACAACGATTTCATGGTGATGCCTTTCAATGTGGCCAATTCCCTATAAGTCCTTGTGGGACTCATGAACACAATCTTTCAGCATTACCTTGATCGCTTCTTGGTAGAATTCCTTGATGAAATTGTGATATACTCGGTGTCGGAGGAGGAGCAAGCTACACAACTACAGGTAGTTCTAGATACACTCCGAGAGGATTATCTTTATAGAATAATCATAATGTTACAGTTATGGATATGGGAATTCCACTTCTTGGGGGAATGTTATCTCGGAGTCCAGAGTTACAGTGGATCCAGCAAATATAGATGAAATTCATGCTTTAGAGCCACCAAAAAGTATGACCAAGGTGTAGAGTTTCCTAGGATTTGCTGGGTACCCCAAGAGATATGTACCAGAATTTTCTAGAGTTGAGACACCCTTGTCAACTTTTAAAAAGAAGGTACAACTATTCATGTGGATAGAGAGATGTAATCAGTGTTTTCAGGTGCTAAGGTAGATACTGATTACATCTCTCTATCCAAAGGAGGGCATTGGGTTTGTAGTCTTCTGTGATGCATCAGGGACTGGACTAGGATGTTTCCTGATTTAGGAGCGAGTTGTTATCGCTTAAGTCTCACATCTGCTCTGACAGTAGGTTCATAACTACGCTACCCATGACCAGGAGTTAGAAGTAGTGGTCTTTTCCTTGAAGATGTGGTGACACTAATTTTTGGGTGAACATTTTAAAGTCTAATCTAATCCCACATTTCTATAGTATATATTCTCACAAAAGGACCTGAACCTGATAAAGTAACAATGGCTAGAGTTCTACCAAGACTATGACTACGAGAGAGTCTATACTTTTGGGATGGGGAACGTGGTGAAAGATGCACTTAGTATGAGGTCCAGTATATGGTTGCTGTGTGAGGTGACAGAGGAGCTAGCTACTTGTAGTTATCCTTCATTGATAAATATGGAATTGCTTACCTCCAGTCTATGACAGTTACTCCCCGACTACATCAGCAAGTCATGGAGGCACAACTTGTGGACATAAACTACGAGGCCCTACAAGATCATATATCCTCAGGATAGGCTCCAGATGGATATTTTTGATAGTGTTGAGAACGTCATCCTCTTTATAGGATTCACTATGGTACTAGTGACACTACAAGAGGAGATTTGAGGGATTTCCATACATCTCCTTTATTAGTACATTCCCGTATGGTGTTGATGTATCGGTACCTCTGGCATTAGTACTAGTTTCCAAGGATGAAGAAAGTGGTGGAAGAGTTCATCTCATGATTCCTCACTTTCCTGCAAGTGATGGATGAGCATCATGTATCAGCAGGATTAGCTTAGCCACTTTAGATACCAAAGTGGAATTTGGATGGTATATCCATGGACTTTGTGACAGGGCTACCGCGTATGTCTAGAGGCCATGATTCCACCTGGGTGATTGTTGACCGACTAACCAAGTAATCCCACTTCCTACACATCTGAGAGCTGGGATCGATATAGAACATTATCCATCTCTATGTACATGAGATTTTATAGCTTCATGGGCTTCCGTAGATGAAAATCTAAGATCATGACTCTCATTTTACATCCCACTTGTTGAAGGGATTACTGGAGGCTTTAAGGAATCATCTACATTTGAGCACTGCCTATCATTCTCAGACAGATGGTCCGACGGAGCGGACAATTCACGCACTCAAAGACATTCTTCGTGCTTGTATCCTTGATTTTCTCTTTAGCTGGGAGGACCACTTGCCAATGGTGGAGTTCCCTTACAAAAAAAGTTATCACTACACCATCATCATGGATTCATTGGAGTCCCTCTTTGGGATACCATGCAGATCACCTCTATGATGGACATACCTTGGTGAGTAAACACATAATGGTTCGGAGTTGGTACAGGCTACCACAAAGAAGGTTCTGGTCATCTAGGAGAGGGTGAATATTGCACATATCCAGAAAAAGTCTTATGACAATAGGAGATGGACACCATTGGAGATTATGAAGGGTGACCATGTCTTCCAACAGGTCTCACCCCAATGAATATTATAGAGGTTCGGTTGGGGCAGCAAGCTATCTATGAGCTTCATTGGACCACTCAATATTTGTAGTATAGTAGGTGTGGTGGAGTACCATCTTTCTCTCCCCCCACAGATGCACAGGTGCATACTGTTTTCTATATGACGCGGCTGAGGAGGTGGTTGCAAGATCCATCACATGTTATTGACTCGGGTGACCTGTACATCGATGATGGTGGTGACATTTGTAGATTTCCTGGTGGAGATAGAGGATCGATAGGATTAGGCCCTTCATGGGTTGTTGATTCCTCTAGTGTGAGGTTTTTAGTAGGATGGGATTCTTCATAAGAGAACATGTGTGTGGGAGTCTTAGATACGTACTCACTATCCACATTTTCCCCCACTTTTGTTATATCTTTTAGGGAAGAAAAACTCCAAGGTGGGGATGATTTAAAGGCTTGGAAATTCTATATATATTTTTTTTAAATTATTTGGGATTATTATGAGTCTGTGAAAATTGGCTGTGCTTGATTCCGAGGCCCAATGTACCTGGAAAATAATTTTTAACATTTTTTAAGGTAGGTTTAGTAAACGTGGGAGTAGAAATTTCTATCATTTGTACTGGTCCTTGGAATTGAAATCTGAAGGCACCTTTGATCTCACAACACCAGTATTTTCAAAATAGATGATTAACTTCGACCACAATAGGTATGTTGAAAACGATATTTTTTCAGACTTTTTGATGAATAATAATATAATATAAAAAATGATATTTTAATTTTTCTACAAACTTTTCAGAGATGGTTGCGGGACCGCTGGGTTGTCAAGAAATTTAATAGTGTGAATCTTCTGTTGTCTAACCAAACCATTACAATTTAATAGGTTCATTAATTAAACTAATTAATGATCCTCATTAATTTTTATGATTCGTTAATCTCGATACTCCTCTATTTAAATGATACTCAAGATTGGGTTTTTGACACGGAAGAGAGGAACCTATGAAAAAGTGTCTCATCGTCTTCCATCAACCCAGAATAGAGACTTGAACATTGTAGATGGAGAAATTGAATAGGAAATGATGAACTATGATGGTTTTATCAAACATGGAATCATTTCTCCACAACCATCAAAACTCCTCAGAATACGAGGGAGGGGTTTTTGTTTAAATTTAACTAAATTTATTTCAAACCATCATTCATGAAAAAAATAATGAAATAAGAATAAAAAAATTGATTTAATCCACAATTCGTAAGAAACTATGGGTGGTTAATGCAGGAATTATTTGGAATGTGATTTTAATTTATCATTTGATTTCTACACCATTGTTAAATTGGTAACGCCGAGGGTGCGGGCCAACAAAACAAGGCCCAAACCCACTAACACTTCTTTTTGGTCATGTTCTTTGGGGGACAAATTTTCTAATCAATGGAATCTGGAATCTAGGAGCTACTATAACATCCCGCCTTTTTATCACATAAACTTTCATTATATTTTACAAAACCGAGGATCATTAAGGTTTGGTGTCTTGGAAACCAGGAACATTAAACATGAAAACATAAAACATTATTCTAAAATACTTGAAAGGATTCTCCTCATGTACATCCTAGGTTCATTACTGCATCAAATAACTTAGGGACATACATCAAAAGAAAGGGTGAGCAAAAGGCCCAGTAAGGGAAACAAGAGAAATATTTTACATGTGAACTTGAGATACTTCAACAAGGTCATGAAAAGAACATTAAGGAATGAGAAAGAAATCATGAGTCATATCATAATAAAAATAACATTTTTCATAACTTGAAGATTTGGATGCAACATTTAATATAAACAATCATGAACATATCACTAAGGTCCATCCCCAAGGTGTCATTTGAAAATTACCAAGGTTATTCACCAAGATATCGTGAAAATTGTAATCTCTAGTGGTTACATCATTACCCAATGCATTGGAGCGCTATCAGGGAGCACCATTAAATTTGCCTTTATTATCATGTGAGGCACATATATCATCATCAAACATTTCATAAATAACACATATAGCATAAAATAAATGGGTTTCATTTCATAATCATAACTTTTTAAAAACAGCTTTAAAAACATGATCTTTGTGTCACTTTAAAACCCTCAGAAAAGAAAGGTGGGTCTCATGTATGTAAATCCCAGAATTTAAAATAGAATAACTTGGTATATATGTGAATAAACCTATATAAGAGATATATTTGAGTATTCACTTAATAAAATAATATAACTTTAGAAAAAGAGAGATACATTTTGAGATGAAAATTCTGCAGCATAACGGCTATGTTACAAGGTTTTTAGAAAACATTGAAAAGAGAGATGACATGGGTCAAACATTCATAAATGACCCATAAAACAGTAGAGGGACAAAATATAAGGGAATTAAGAACATTGTAATGAAATTTTAAAATATACCAAATGAAATGAAGACCATGAAAGGAAGACAAAAATAAGATTTCTCTTATGAAAATTCGGCAGCCTAAAAGCGTTACATAAACTTCAACAAAAAATGAATTGATGAGCTCAAATAGGGTCTCTCATCATATGAACATAAAATATCAGTATGATAGATATAGAGATAATACCCCAACATAATAAAAAGTAACTTTCAAGACTTGACATGGAATTAGAACTTTGAAAAGGGAGAAAGGTGCAAGGACCACTTAAAAATTCGGAAGCCTAACGACACCACTTAAAACTTCAAAATACTGAATTGAAGAGATCAAATGGGGTGTCTCATAATATGGTCATAAAAGATCATTATGATAGATATAGAGATCATACCCCAACATAACAAAAAGTAACTTGAAAGAATTGACATGAAAGTAGAACTTCAAAACGAGAAGGGTGAAGAACCACTTAAAAATTCGGCAGCCTAACGGCTCCACTTAAAACATCAAAATACTGAATTAAAGAGATAAAATGGGGTCTCTCATCATATGGTCATAAAAGATCAGTATTATAGATATAGAGATCATACCCCAACATAAAAAAAAGTAACTTGAAAGAATTGACATGAAAGTAGAACTTCAAAACGAGAAGTGTAAAGAACCACTTAGAAATTCGGCAGCCTAACAACGCCACTTAAAACTTCAAAATACTGAATTGAAGAGATAAAATGGGGTCTCTCATCATATGATCATAAAAAATCAGTATGATAAATTTAGAGATCATACCCCAACATAATAAAAAGTAACTTGAAATAATTTACATGAAAATAGATCTTGAAAAATGAGAAGGGAGAAAGAATCCGTTACAAAAATTTCGACAGCCTAATGGCGCCACTTAAAACTTCATAAAATGAAATAATGAGAGTAAGAGGGGGTATCTCATTATGTGAACATGAAAAGGGCAGTAATAGTAGTATAAAATATCACCCTTTAACATAAGAACATGGAGCATAAAAGAAATTACATAAAAGAGATTTCTTGAAAAGAAAGAGAGAGATCGAATCCCTTACCATAAAACGTAACTCTTAAAACTCAATGGTTTGGACCTTGAGGGCTTGGAGGCACCTTGGGAGGACTCCTTGGGAGGTAATGAGACCAGAACTTCGTTGGGGGAGGGTGGGGAGTCGAATGGATGAGAGGATGGCTTGGTATTTATAGGGAATGTGAGGGAACAAGGCATCAATGGCCAAGGGACACCTCATTAGTGGTTTTGGAAAAACCATGGGCTTTCCCATGGTATTTTCCCATGGTATTGGCCAATTGGGACACCTAATACCTTATCTTACTATTCATCAGTCGACCATATTGATTACATACTTAATACATCATTTAATGATGTCATTAAACTCCTGTAACTTAAAAACTGTATTTTCACTATTCATCGAAAATTCAACTTTCTCAGAATAATCCCAAAATTTCACCTTAACCAAATATCAATGCTCTGATTTAAAAAAGAAACTTCATTTTATAAAAATAATTTTCTAAATATTTTAAATTTATTTTTTAAATAAATACACTATTCACCAAAAATTAATTTTTTTCATAAAAAAACCCAAAAATCACCATAACATAATATCGGTGCTATGAGTTCAAAAATGAAATCCATTTTATAAAAATAAAATTTTTCAATATTTTTAATTTAATTTTTAATTAAAAAACACTATTCACTCGAAAAAACTAATACTTGAATAATAATTTATGAAACCGTTACTTAACCATTTTATTGAATCACATTACTTAATCAAGGTGCCTAGATTATATTAATACTTTCTTTAAGTGAGATTACTAATCCATTTGGACACATTACTAATCCTAATCATAAAATCACTATTCATAATTTACTATTCATCAAAAATCAAGTTGATCTTATTAGACTCTAAATTTCGTACTGAACATAATTGTAGAAGACAATTTTTTGAAAATAATTTCACATTTGTAATTATTTAAGGTTTACATAAACATTTTTAAAATATCCTTTTTCTAAAATTCATCAAAAATATGCATACTATATTTATCCGGTCATTTAAAAATTCATAAACTTCATCATAAGAAGAAATCCCAATTTTTATTTAAAACAAAGGATTACACAAGCCAGTTACAGTCTCCTTACATAGCCCCTTATCACACCAACATAGGACCTATGTGTAAGGTGTGCTAAGGTGAGAGAATCTGAGGGAGGCTCGGCTAACATCACATGAGTAGTAATTTCTATCAGTTTGAGCATCTCGCAAAGGTGATTCCGTTCTAGCTTCACACGATGAAGTTCGTCTAGGGTTTGGTCCAGAGAAAAGCCCAGTGGTGCTACCTCTTTCCCAAGTTCTCTTAGATGGGCTTCGATCGGTCCAAGACTACTAGGTGAGGCCATCGAATCTTATTTCTATAATAATTAACCAATATTACTTGTATTTAGAGACAAAAAACAAAACGTTTAGTTTCCAGCAGTCATATTGACCAATGGTCATATAACTGTCTAAACCCAATAGTCTCATTTTAATTATAATCATGCTGTCAAATGAAACATTTTTGTTGAGTATAAAAATAAAATTAAATAACACATAAAATTAGGAAACAAGATTTATTCAAAATTTCGGGTCGTTACATTCTTCCCCCCTTAAGAAATTACGTCCTCGTAATTTTTAAAATTGGGTTTTGAAATTTCATTTAAAGTCCCACATCGGAAAAGGAGTAAGTAAAATTATTACTTTAAAAGAAAGAAAGGGAAGTACAAAGGTCACCCGAGTTAACCAACACTTGGATTCCATGTAGGAAAACATGGACATGGATGAAAAAACAAAGGGTCAAGTTCTGGGGGAGAGTTATAGAGAACATGATTAGGAGAAAGTTAACCATTAGAAAATCCCAAAATTATGATGTCTGTAAACGGTCTTTGATTACCTAGTAGGAAATGTAAACCAACAACGTTTTTGTTTTACGTTCCTTTTCATAATTTTGAGGAATTCATTTACAACATAAAACAAAAACATAAGAAAATATACCTATCTTCATGTAGAGTTTCATCCTTTAATAAGTTTCTACCCAAAACTAATCTTTTATCCAAACTATGAGCATTCAAAACTACTTGGTCTCATCAAAAAACAAGAATCATCTTCTAGAGACTCACATAATCCACAAAATATTAACTATCTATTTCTTCTATCTTTAATCATTATCCCAAAAACAGAAAGGGTAAGGTAAAACAACTCTTCAAAAAGAAATAATCCCATAGGAATGGAAACTACTTTTAAATCTTCAAAGTTCCATGGTACTACCCATAGTTCATCATTGACCATTCCATAAATAATGGTCATTAAGATTCCTCAAAATAAACCAAACTAATATTGAAACCCAAATACAAGAAGGATTTGATAACATAGTCTTCCAAAATAAACTTCATTGTTCATCTCCAAACAACATCAACCACTCCTAACATATTATAACAAAAGTAGCTAACCTAAACATATTTTTCCCAAGATAGGTTAATAATTTCCATAAGTAACCTAAATTACCATAAGTACACCTTAGATTCATTGATTCTTCAAAATATAAGTCAACCTTACTCCTCAATGAAAATACCGTAGTAATCTATTTAACTCGATCATATAGGGTCCCCAAAATAGTGAACGTCTTCCAAAATAATAATCATATTTTAATCCCCTAATCATCCCTGTCATATTAATACGACAATCGTCGCATTTCCTATCACATTGGTTGTTGGGACATGTTCTTCCATTTCCCACCATTAACTAAGAAAAGAAACTATAATTAGGGGATTAAATACTTAGACAATAATCATGAAAAGGAACCGAAATCATATAAGGATAACTTGTAGAAGAAAAGTATACCCTTACTTGTGATCCCCTAGGTTCCCATCTAGTTTATCCATGATCATATATTCTTATGTGAATCTTTATTTTATTTTATCTTTATTCCTTTAACAATGGTTCATACTATGCTTATGAATTTACCAAAGCATATCCCCCGGGAGTGTCGTAACCAAGAGTGCAGTAAGGCCCGTTGTCGTGTACCAGTTCCCGTTCGAGTCTAGCTAAAAGCGGTGTTTTTGGGTTTTACCCCTTTGTACATCTGTGCCAGAGCCACCTCTACCTGCTCGTATCCAGACAGGGATGTATTTGCTTGGCAACCCCTTACTCAATACTCACCAAAATACCAGGAAGATTTCCTATATTTTAACTTTTATATAGGCTTCTTCCTAAAGTTTTAATATCCTAATTTCCACAAATAACTAAACCATCCTTTGATACCAACTATAACATCCCTCCTTTTTATCACATAAACTTTTATTACATTTTACAAAACTGAGGATCTTTAAGGTTTAATGTCTTGGAAACCAGGAACTTTAAACATGAAAACATAAAACACTCTTCTAAAACACTTGAAAGGATTCTCCTCATGTTCATCCTAGGTTCATTACTGCCTCAGATAACCTGGGGACATAAATCAAAATAAAAAGTGAGCAAAAGGCCTAGTAAGGGAAACAAGATAAATATTTTACATGTGAACTTGAGATACTTCAACAAGGTCATGAAAAGAACATTAAGGCATGAGAAATAAATCATGAGGCATATCATAATAAAAATAACATTTTTCATAACATGAAGATGTGGATGCAAAATTTAATATAGACAATCATGAAAATATCACCAAGGTCCATCCCCAAGGTGTCATTTGAAAATTACCAAGGTTATTCACCAAGATATCGTGAAAATTGTAATATCTAGTGGTTACATCATTACCCAATGCATTGGAGCGCTATCAGAGCACACCCTTAAATTTGAATTTATTATCATGTGAGCCACATATATCATCATCAAAAATTTCATAAATAACCCATATAGCATAAAATAAATTGGTTTCATTTCATAATCATAACGTTTTAAAAACCGCTTTAAAGACATGATCTTTTGTCACTTTAAAACCCACAGAAAAGGGAGGTGGGTCTCATGTATGTAAATCCCAGAATTTAAAATAGAAAAACATGGTATATATGTGAATACCCCTATATAATAGATATATGTGGGTATTCACTTAATAAAATAAAAGAACTTTAGAAAAAGATAGAGACATTTTGGGACGAAAATTCTGCCGCATAACGGCTATGTTACAATGTTTTTAGAAAACATTGAAAAGAGAGAGGACATGGGTCAAACATTCATAAATAACCCATAAAACAGTAGAGGGTCATAATTTAAGGGATTTAAGAACATTTTAATGAAATTTTAAAATATACCATATGAAATGAAGAACATAAAAGGAAGACAAAAATAAGATTTCTCTTATGAAAATTCGGGAGCCTAACAGCATTACATAAACTTCAACCAAAAATGAATTGATGAGATCAAATAGGGTCTCGTATCATATGAACATAAAATATCAGTATGATAGATATAGATATCATAACCCAACACAATATAAAGGAACTTTCAAGACTTTACATGGAATTAGAACTTTGAAAAGGGAGAAAGGTGCAAGGACCACTTAAAAATTCGGCAGCCTAACGGCACCACTTAAAACGTCAAAATACTGAATTGAAGAGATCAAATGGGGTGTCTCATCATATGGTCATAAAATATCAGTATGATAGATATAGAGATCATACCCCAAAATAACAAAAAGTAACTTGAAAGAATTGACATGAAAGTAGAACTTCAAAACGAGAAGGGTGAAGAACCACTTAAAAATTCGGCAGCATAACGACCCCACTTAAAACATCAAAATACTGAATTGAAGAGATAAAATGGGGTATCTCATAATATGGTCATAAAATATCAGAATTATAGATATAGAGATCATACCACAACATAACAAAAAGGAACTTGAAAAAATTGACATGAAAGTAGAACTTCAAAACGAGAAGGGTGATGAACCACTTAAAAATTCGGCAGCCTAACGACGCCACTTAAAACATCAAAATACTGAATTGAAGGGATCAAATGGGGTCTCTCATCATATGATCATAAAAAATCAGTATGATAAATTTAGAGATAATACCCCAACATAATAAAAAGGAACTTGAAATACTTTACATGAAAATAGATCTTGAAAAATGAGAAGGGAGAAAGAATCTGTTACAAAACTTTCGGCAGCCTAACGGCGCCACGTAAAACTTCATAAAACGAAATAATGAGAGTAAGAGGGGGTCTCTCATTATGTGAACATGAAAAGGGAAGTAAGAGTATTATAAAAGAACACCCTTTAACATAAGAACATGGAGCATAAAATAAATTACATAAAAGAGATTTCTTGAAAAGAAAGAGAGAGATCAGATCCCTTACCTTAAAACGTAACTCTTAAAACTCAAAGGTTGGGACCTTGAGGGCCTGGGGGAACCTTGGGAGGACTCCTTGGGAGGTAATGAGACCATAAATTCATTGGGGGAGAGTGGGGAGTCGAATGGATGAGAGGATGGCTTGGTATTTATAGGGAAAGAGAGGGAACAAGGCATTAATGGCCAAGGGACACCTCATTAGTGGTTTTGAAAAAACCATGGGCTTTCCCATGGTATTTTCCCATGGTATTGGCCACTTGGGACACCTCATGCCTTATCTTACTATTCATAAGTCAAACATATTGATTACATACTTAATACATCATTTAATGATGTCATTAAACACACGTAACTTAAAAACTGTATTTTCACTATTCATCAAAAATTCAACTTTCTCAGAATAATCCCAAAATTTCACCTTAACCAAATATCAATGCTTTGATTTCAAAAAAGAACTCCATTTTTAAAAAATAATTTTCTAAATATTTTTAATTTATTTTTTAAATAAATACATTATTCACCGAAAGTTCATTTTTTTCAGAAAAAACCCCAAAAATTACCCTAACATAATATCGGTGCTCTGAGTTCAAAAATGAAATCCATTTTATAAAAATAATTTTTTTCAATATTTTTAATTTAATTTATAATTAAAAAACATTATACACTCGAAAAAACTAATATTTGAATAATAATTTATGAAACCGTTACTTAACCATTTTATTGAATCACATTACTTAATCAAGGTTCCTAGATTATATTAATAATTTATTTAAGTGAGATTACTAATCCATTTGGACAGATTACTAATCCTAATCATAAAATCACTATTAATAATTTACTATTCATCAAAAATCATGTTGATCTTATTAGACACTAAATTTCGTACTGAACATAATTGTAGAAGACAATTTTTTGAAAATCATTACACATTTTTAATTATTTAAGGTTTACATAAACATTTTTAAAATATCCTTTGTCTGAAATTCATCAAAAATATTCATACTATATTTGTACGGTCATTTAAAAATTCATTAACTTAATCATAAGATGAAATCCCAATTTTTATTTAAAACAAAGGATTACACAAGGCAGTTATGGTCTCCTTACATAGCCCCTTATCACACCATCATAGGACCTAAGTGTAAGGTGTGCTAAGGTGAGAGAATCTGAGGGAGGCATGACTAACATCGCATGAGTAGTAATTTCTATCATTTTGAACTTCTCGCAAAGGTGATTCCGTTCTAGCTTCACACGATGAAGTTCGGCTTGGGTTTGGTCCAGAGCAAAGCCCAGTGGTGCTACCTCCTTCCCACATTCTCTTAGATGGGCTTCAATCGGTCCAAGACTACTGGGTGAGACCATCAAATCTTCTTTCTATAATAATTAACCAATATTACTTGTATTTAGAGACAAAAATAAAAATGTTTAGTTTCCAGCGGTCATATTGACCAATGGTCATATAACCGTCTAAACCCAACGGTCTAATTTTAATTATAATCATGTTATCAAATGAAACATTTTTGTTGAGTATAAAAATAAAATAAAATAACACATAAAATTAGGAAACAAGATTTATTCAAAATTTCAGGTCGTTACAGCTATGAAGAGAAGGAAACATCCCGGGAGGCTCGTAGGCACAAACAGAAGTGAAAACAGACCACCAAATCTCACCAGGTGGCCCACATAAGTTCCACCGGTGCCAGCGATGGCGCTGCCCAACTATCGTCGGATGCGGTGGAGAGGCCGAATATGGTGGCACCACAGTAGTTGGACGGTTCCGTAGGCGAGTGATGGATGCAGTGGCAGTAGGGGGCCCATCGTCATGTGCCACAGGAGGCAAGCTGCATCATCGACCCGCGACAGAGGGGACCGATGCCCCGCTTGTCCTGCTGACAGGGAGGAGGATCCCAATGGAACCTCCATTTCAAAACTGAACGAATTTCTTCCATTCGAGATGGAGGATCGACCCTTGTGTGGGAAACCTATCTGGGGGCTCTGCCAACTAGTGGGTTCTACTGGTTCACAGCCTAGTTGGCCTTTCCCACCACGACCAAGCACACTCTAGCCGGCCCGACTTATTTTGGCCTGACCCAGTCGGATTTCAGTCAAACCCGAAATGAGTCAGGATGACATGAACCAAATCGGTTTGGACCAGGATGGGGTGGGTTGGGTCGGTAAGACTGGGTTGGACCGGACCCAGACCCCTTTTCAGCTCAAATACACTTAAAAAGCCATATCTCACAAACGAGACATATGTTCAGTAAATCGTCTGCCACGTTGGAATTTTGGGAATTAGATGGTTATTTTGAGATAATCCACCTATGGTTTAGATAACATTGGAGTACATCTGGGGTGAATCAAACCAGAATCCATCAGGGCTCTGGGTAGTAAAACACTTATAACTCAGAGATCAGACATTTGTTTCACGTGCCGTCTATTGCATTAGAACCCTTACGACATGGAGCTCCTTTGGGTTATTACATTGTGAAACATCATGGAGGTTGGGGAACTACCAATATATTGAAGACTAGATCATACGAAACTCAAGAGCACTAAGTGTGGGGAATCCTGTAGCTATATGCCAATTGAAGAGCAACCCTCTATGGATCAGTATCATAGTGACCACGTGTGGATCAATATTATATAGAACATGTGTGGATCAGAATCTTAGCGACCCTTTGTGGATCAACATCATAGAGACCCTATGTGGATGAACATCTTAACGACCCTGTGTGGATCACTAGTGCGTGCCCTGATGAGGACTAGCCTTAGAGAGTCCCATCATGGATTAATGACATATGGCCCTGTGTTGGTCGATAATTAAAAAAAAATTCATGGATCTATTTAGAAACTTTTCAACAGAATATAATGATGTATCATAACACTAATAATATTAATTCCAAATTTTTGAGTTGTATACCTGGTTTGAGCTGAATCTTTTTCTTTCTACTTTGCGATTGAGATCATGTATTATGGTTTTTTCTTTGTGGAATTATGAGTGACCATCGGTGGTCTCAGGGTCCCTACTGGGTATGGTCATACCACCCCTTCATGGGATTATCTCTCACCTTGTTGTGTCTTGTGTAGACGACGCAGAGCTTGTCTGAGACTTTACAGATCCATGACCAGGCAGTACATAGAGGTGACTGGTTAATGTGGAGAGCTTCAGAGACGAGTGGTACCTATTCATCTGGTATGATCCCTGGTGGATGATCTCATGAGCAGTTTTCTATTGTAGTTTTATCATTTCAGTTAGTCTTGTATTCTATACCCCCTTTACTTCCTGTACATACTTGTATTGCTGTATCTTTACTACGTAGAATACATCTTGTAGTTTTCTTGGTCTATGTTTTTTCAGGTAAGAAGTCAATTTCTTCCATCTTACAAGGATATGCATTACCGGTGCAGGTCACTGAACACCGACCAATGTAATGTGGGTTTGGGGTAGTCACATCAACTGTCCTAGGGGACTGGTCATGTAATCCCATTTGAATTTTTACTTTTCCATCTTTTCTCAAATATTATAGATTCTTATATATTCTTCACTTATTCTTCAGATTTCATTTACATAGAAAGTAAGATTTCAAATCGTGGATCCAATTTTCGGAATCCAATTTTTTCAAAAGAATTATGTATACCAATTTTATGAATGTGTATGAATAAATGGATACCACTAGGATTGATGAATATAATCATTATTTTGAATACCAATCACCCCTTGACAATTCATTGAACAGTCTACACCTTATATCCACATTATCATATTCTATTATTCTTTTGATGTACATGAATAATTTACTTAAAAACTAATCAAAGATCATCTATATATTATTTCAGTAATTTAATCAATCACCCATCTCATCTTCAATAATAATTCCCAGAGAATGATCTTATTGAGTACTATCATTCTAGATAAGATAATTTCTGGATATGAATATTTTATTATGGATATGATGGATGATATGATTTTACAGTGATTGATTATGATCATTCTCATTTTGATCATTCTGATTTTGATCCTCATCATGTTATTTCATTCTTTCTCAGCCCTAATCTAAGTACCATTAGTATGATCATCATAGATATGATTATTCTTTGTATGATCTATTTATTATGATTCCTAGGAACCTTTTCATCATATAAAAAAATCGGCTTAAATATTTTTCACTCCCCTTTATTTTAAAAATCATACATGATATGTCTATCAATCAACATATGATTTAAAAAATATTAAAATATAGATAATTTTTATATTAAAATTAATCATATTCATAGATACTTGGATTCTCCAAAAAATAGCCACAACATTCACACCAAAATTAGAGTGAATCAGATGAGCATTTTATTTTGAAAAGATTCATTCTCTATGAGAGTTATTCTCGTATTACATAAAACAATAAAATCCTTATTATGAAATTTTCACATTCCAAACCCTTGGAGAGTCTGATCCGAACATTTTATTACAAATAGTTTCTTCTTGTTACGATGGATATAGTGGATTTAGTTTTTTTGAAAACACAATTCCCATTCATTGAAAACATGGATTTATACGTATATCAAAAAAATACTAAATGTGGTTATTTCCCTTTAATATTTAAATTACTTGAATCAAAAAATCCTTCTTTGAAACCAAAATACAATTTTTGAATACAACCACCATCATCTTTAGCTTGGCCTTAACAGATAAGATTTTTGGGACATGAGAGGTTGGTTGTTATAAGTACTTGGACAACTCTTGTCAGGACGAGATTCATGTTTTCATGGGAAATAGGGATTCATGTCTCTAGTGTTGGGTTTCATTTTATTTATTTGATTCTATTTATGGGTTTTTTAGTTAAAGGTGAAATTTTTTATGTTGTATAATCATTCTTATGTATTGGTATGCATTAGTAAGCATACGAGAATTCCTCCCCAAGTTCCTCAGATTGGTGAAGAAGATTTTCATTAAGGAAATACAATGATATATAAGAATGTTTTTGAAACTATCATATGGTCGGTTCATATTGATGATAATGATATACCTTAGGTTTGGAACACATTTCCTGAGGTATAATCAGACGATGGTGGTGAGAGAGAGAGAGATGGAGGAAATTCATACACGAGAAGTAAAAATACATTAAAGGAATGAATGAACCTCAAGAGGCAGGTGTCTGGATGGATAGGATCAACGAAATCTTTGAGTTTGTAGAGATTCCAAAAAATATCAAGGTAATATGTGTGGCGCTCTGGCTTGAGGGTTCCAAAAAGTGATGAAAGGAATTTATGGTCCAGGGAGACAAACATGTGGACGTAGATTGGAAGGGTTTCAGAACCATGTTCTTCCATCATTTTTTCCAGAGTTCCTAATTCTAGAAAAGTCTCTATAGTTCATTTATTTGTAATATCAATATCATTCAGTGTGGGCATACACTAACGTAGTTTTGGAGGTTCTATATTTTTCTCTTGGCTTGGTAAATAATTACTAACTAAAGGATTAGAAGTACCTATTAGGTTTTCCATAATATTTTAGTTCACTATTATTTATGTTAATATATTTTACCTATTCATAAATGGTAGATAGAGTTTGGATGGGAGAGTTGTATATGGTAGGAAAGGATTGTTTTCACAAGCCTTATTCTCAATCTACTAGCAGTTTCACTATCGTGCCCGTGATTATTAGAAAGTGGAAGGATCATCATAAAAGTGGTGGTGTTGGGTGTCGTTTTTGATCCTCTTTTAAACCATCTTCTACAAATATCAGCGTTCTTCTGACATGCAATGAGTGTTTCATGTTTGGTCCCACTAGATTTTTGTGTCCTATGCCCCCATATGCTCACAACAACTATGGACATAATGGTTATTTACAACACTCTTCTCCGTCTATGACTATGAATCATTATACTTAGTGTTAATTAGCTCCAAAGGATACTATGTTATCATCAAAATCATCAATATCTATAGGGATCCAGCCAAATTCTTAAGGAATGAGGAACATTCATGTACTATATGAGTATTCAATGGTAGTTTTTCTAGTTCCGACGATAGTGATATGTATTATCCTAATTTAATCCTCTTTAAAATTTCTTTAATTAATAACGCTTCCTCCCAGTCATTTATATATGATTATTTTGATATTATTATACTTATAAAATATCTTATGTCCTTTTAAATTGTCTTTTGACACCTCATAGTAAGGGGAATGATATGATGTTTCAGTTTCCTTCTAGTTCAATAATGTTAAGAGACATGGAGTTATTATGAGATACTAAAATTCTTATTCTAGATATACATGACATCGACATCAATATGGATTTTCGTTCCTCTAATTGAGTTGAGGATGATTGTTATAATCAACATGTTTTATTTCATTCTACTAATGTGATCTCTCATGTGTTTTAGGGGAGTGGGATATGAAGTCTAGGAATGCAGTACCTTCTTACCTAGTGCATAGAAGATTGTTGTCTACCATTGAATGTGAGCCCAATGACATGTTTTCTATTATTAATCTTACCATTGTTTATCATAAATTTTTTGATGTCTTCCTAGATGACTAGTATGGCCTTCCTCTATAAATATACGTATATTTTACAATTAACTTTGTGGAAGATACATAGCTGATATCGATACCTTCTTATAATATGACACCAAAAGAGTTAAAAGAGCTCAAGATTCCATTGGCTGACCAGTTGGTAAAATTTTTCATTCTCCCTATAATTTTTCCTTGGGAATCAACTGTTCTTTTTTCAAGAAGGAAAATGGTTTACTTCGATTGTGTGTAGACTATCAAAATTTGAATCGTGTAACAATGAAGAACATGTATCCTATGCATCATGTTAATGATTTGTTTTATTAGTTAAAGTGTTGGAAAGAGGATTTAAAATAATGAAATTCATCCAAGTTATCATCAGCTCAGAGTTGAGAGTCTGATATATGAGAGATGGATTTCCAGAACAGGTATAACCATTAAAAATATTTAGGGATTCTTGTGGGACTTACTAACTCTCTTGCATTTTTTCAGTATTTTATTAATCAGATATTCCATCAATATAATTACACTTGTACGAATGTTTCTATGGAGGATATTCTAGTTTATTCAAAATATATATTAGCACATTCACCCTCTTTGTTTGGTTTATGAAATTCTATGAAGTCTCCATTTGTATGAAAATATTTCAAAATTATGTTTTTGGATTTGAGAAGTGTTGTTCTTATGGACCAGCATTTTTGAACATGTCTTACTAGTTGATCCAGAGAAGGTGAAGGATGTATGGTCTTGGAAGGAACCACATAATTTCATAAATATTCAAAGCTTCCTTGGTCTTAGTGGATACTACTATTGGATTGATAAATATTTTCCTAAATTGGATTCAACTTTTACAACTATGACTAGGAATGTAGTGAAATTCTCATGGGATTAAAATTTTTAGTATTATTTTTTTAAAATTAAGTATATCCTGACATCATCTCCTATTATTATCTTACTTGAGTTTGGTAAGGGTTGAATGGGGTTTTGTGATAAATATGGTGCTATCTTGGGAAGTGTTCTTCTAAAAGATGATTGTTTGGTAGACTAGGGATCTCTTTAGCTTCAAACACAAGAGAAGAATTACCCTATTCATGTTTTAGGGTTTTCTATAGTTCTGAAGGCACATAATTGTAGGATACACTATCTTTTGGGGGGAGGTTCATTGTCTTCTATTATCATAAGAATTTGAGTTATATATTTTCTTTGAAATACTTGAATCTTAGTCATAGACAACTGGGAGAATTCCATTACACAATTGAATTCGATATTCCCAACACCACGAGGAAGGGAAATGCTATTGCATACAATTCATTGAAGTAATGTACAATCAAAAGCTATTCTGGAATCGAAGGAGGAGTGAAACTTTATATCGATTTTCAGCTAGTTTTAATTGGAGGATCAGTATGAAATTTCAGGTGTGGTTCTAACCAGTGATATCTTATCATCACCTCTCTTGGTTTCTATTTTGATGACACATTAGTTGAATGACAAGTTCAGTAAAATTTGAGAAATCCTTTATAGTGAGGAGACCATTTTCGGTTGGTCTTTTTATATAGATGGTATGAATTACTTTGGGAATTGAGTTTTTATCCTAATATCTGTGAGGTTTTTAGTCATGTTTAATTTCCACATATCTTCAGGGGTCATTCACCAATGTACTATGAATATGTATTAAGATATGAGATGATGATTATGGTGGTCAGGTATGAAGCATGACGTTGTAGATTATGTGTCCCACTATTTCACCTACCAAGGGATAAAGGAAGCGCACATGAAACCCGTAGGCTTTCATCAGAATCCTATTGTATCTGTATATAAATTGAATATAGTATCCATGGATTTTCTTGTTGGATTACCATAAATGACCAAAGATAGAAATTCTATCTAGGTGGTTGTTGAATAGTTTACCATGTCTACTAAATTCTTTTCGATCATGGAAACCACTATGTTTGATGATCTAGGAATGATTTTCATAAAGGAAATTTTTAGGGAACATTGATGTCTTTCTGCCATTATTTTAGATAGGGACCCTTGGTTTACATTGGGGTTGTGGAAAAGTTTACAACATGCAATTGGAAAATAGGTAAAGTTATGAACAAAATACCATTCATAGATATATGGTCAAACAAGTTGAGTAATTCAAATCCAAGAAATTATACTCAATTATTGTGTCTTAGATTTTAGTGGATTGTTGGATAGCTATCTTAGAGTAGTTGAGTTTTTTTAAAACAACATTTATCTGTAATCAAAATAATAGATCCCATTGAGGCATTGTACTATCTCCTGTAAGGATAAAATATTTATTGGGATGAGGTTGGAAGTGTATCTTTGGTTGGACCATGTTTGGTTTAGGTGACAGACACAAAGATTCAGGATATACATAGATGTTTGGTTTTACCCATGAGTTGATAGAAAATGTATACGGATTGATGTTTTATTATTCTATATTTTTTGGTGACTATGATTTATTGAAGGATACTCCTTGGTTGGGTCACCACTAGCTTGAAAAACAAGGAAAGTCAAATCTGAGATATGATGGAGCATTTTATGTAATCAAATTGCTGAGATAGGTTTCTTATTTGTCAACATTATTAGTTCATTTGATAGGAATTAATGTTTTTTTCAACATGTATTAGATCAGGAACCATCATTTGATCCAGTTCACATTTTTAGATCGGATGTAATTGAGTTAGATCCAGGAATTTCGATTTTGGAGAAACTAGTTGAGATCATTAACTCTGTTGTGAAGGTCGTGCATGGGAATTCAATTCCATTAGCCAATTTTCTATGTAAAGATAGATCATATTATTATGAGTCATGGGAATGTGAGTTGTTGATGAAGGATCAATGGCCTCATATTAAAATAAGGATTGCATCACGCACATGACTTCCTGAGGAAGAATAATATTTACGGTAGGGTGTTTGTAACATCCTATTATTGATCTATTAGGTTGCAGGAGGATTTCATGTCGTGTAACTAGGTCACACGACGTGTAAGAGTTTTTGGGTATAATTCATGAAATAGATTCATGCTATAAAAGGTTACATGATGTGAGGATCAGTTTCACATCCGGAATTTTTTAAAAAACATATTTTTAAAATGAGGAGATTAATTTTTTGATATGTAAAGGAGTGTAAAGTCATATAATTCCCCTAAAAATTAATTTTTAGAGCATTGTTCTAGTTTTAGGATGCCATTTGGCCATCTCTTCTCATTTACTCTCCAACCAAGGCTCCTCTCTAGTTATTTTTGAAGACATTATTCCTTATGGATCGATTCTTTTGGTGTTCAATATTATTTGTGGTTGCTGCACATCTCTCTAGGTGAGTGAACATTTCACATCATCATTTCTATTAATAACTATAATTCCCTAAAGATGTGTTATCAAATCAGCTAATTCAAATTGTTCTTTATTATTTTATTCTTCAAATATCCATTGTGTGATCTCATTTCAGAGTTAGTTCATTTTTTTCCATGGTGTGACAGTCCATCGTTCACTAGGTATGTGGATTTCCTCATTTTCACCAACCCTATGTTTTCTAAATTGAATCAATCTTGGTATTTATATTTGATTCTTGTTCCTCAGATGATGTTTTTGGGTTTTTCATTGGTGGATACTAGTGTGGGTGTGTGCAACATGAGTTTTGAGGTAGGTGGTTTTGTCTCTATCATTTTTTGGATAAATCAAATGGTTTTGTTTTTATAAATTAGTTTATGACAAATTGTTTTTGAAATTGGAATGGTTGTTTGTGTTTGTTCGATGATATTTTGAATAAAAGTGATTTTACATTATTTTTTTAAAAATGGAATAAAATAAGGGAGTTTTCAAAGCTTTGGAATAGATTTTTACAAATTGTACTGAAATTATTTTCAAAATATTGAGATGACTGTGAAGAAAAGCACATGGTTTACACGAGATACTAAGTGGAAGGAATTGTTTATGGCCAATATACATTGTGTTTTTTTCATTTTTTGGGTGTTCCTCTTATTCTAGAGTATAGATTATTGGCTCTAGGAATGTATATGATGTTGGGGTTTCACGTTCTCGGTTTCCTCTCTAGTTATAGAGTTATTATAATTGGGTTCGTGTACCATAGTGAAATATTAATTGATTATTGGGTAAAATTATTCTACTACATGTCCTATTGTATTCCTTACTATTGTGATTACTGTTATGGTCCTATTATTTTTATTTTCATTGCTTTGTACTGTTCTAGCCTTGATATGATTGTTAATGCTTATGAAATATGGTTTATAAAATGATATATGAAATTAATATACCTTTTTTTTTGTTTTAGAATAGTAACAAAAAGTAAATTCTTATCAAGTCTTCTATAAAAATTCATAACTACTTATGAGGAAATGTTTTATTTAATATGATTATAAAAAAAGTTTATATAGATAGTTTCAGTGGAACACCATTGTGGGATCCTATTGAGACAGTTATCTCACACCCTACACACCTCTTTGGTGTTGTGTAAAACATTATTTGGATTCCAATACAGGGAATGGGAAGGAACCACAATGAGGCTACAGGGTTTCATGTCAACTTGTTTGCGTACATGGTGATGAGATTGTGAGATTTCATCCATGCTATCACATATTGTAGCTATTTTGTTTTGCCCCTTACAGTTGGAGTTGTCTTAGAGAATTTTTCGATACTTTTCTAGTTGATTTTTATGTTATCTTTCTTAATGTTATGGTATATATTTATTCAATTTCTATTATTCCTTCTTGATAAGTGTCTATATATGCAATGTGTTTGTTTTGTTTAGGGATATCATTCCCTTTAGTTTGTTGTTCGATGTAAGGGTGCATGTTTCCATCCCATGGGGATCAAGATATCCCTTCGAATATTTGATGGATCAGGTTGAGTTCTAGGTTTTATTGAGGCTTGGGTCGGTTCAATACATGTGTAATAATAACAATGTTGTTTATTGAACTAATAGTTGTAATTAGTGTTTCTGAATCCACCATAATTCCTCCAATATTCATATAAATAATATTTTCCTATAAAACATCATTACGTACCGTAATTGTAAATATGGTTCTCAATAACATTTCATTTTTTCTTATCTAGACCACAAACCAATCTATTTTCAGTTGGAGTTTTCATTATATTTTCATCACTATCAGAATCACAATAATTAGAATTATTTTCAGATCCATAATGTTTATAAAAATATTTGGACTCATCGTATTTGAGAATACTAAATTCCCAACATTTTTTTCTTGGCCGTATGAATAAAACTTCGGGATTTCTTCTTTTCAACAACAATTACATATCTCTTATCATCATTTAGCAGAATATTTTGTTGAATATTATCAAATTTCGCCTTTAGAGAGCTTTCAAAAAATTCTATGATAGTGTTTTTGAATATTGTATTTCTCTATTAAACTTTAAAAAGTTTTTTTAAATCAAGTTCCTATTCTTATCCATTCTCTATAAACATTACTTCTAGATAATCATTATGATCCTTTTCTTCATCAAGATGTTTCTTTGAATCATAACATTTGTTTACATGAAAATCATTTTCAGCTGTAAAACATTCTAGATTTATTTTGTAGGAAAATTCCTCATCTGAAATATCTCTTTTCATTTGATGCATTCTAATATTTCAATAAAAAATTTTAAACTCTTATTTCAAATGAAATTATAGTTGAGTTTCTTCCATTCTGGAACTACTAAATTTGAATTATTCATCAGTTAATATTTCAGTAAAATTAATCTCAACTCCATAATCAACAGGCTTTTTAGATTCATCATCACTGACTTCTTCTTCATCATTATTAGATTTCAAAATTCATCTTTTAGATTTAATGTTTTTTATCATTCCCTGTCAAAATATGATTTTCTTTTATCTCCTGGTTTTTCCATGACCTTTTCGTACTTCTTTCTTCTTCATCACAACCTTCTTATTTCATTCATTGAGGATAATTAGCCACAATGTGCGGAATAACTCCACATTTAAAAAAATTCAAAGAAAATTTCCCCTTGTATTTCCATGTACCTATTTACACATTTTTGGGAATAATGGATAACATATCATCATGATTTTTGCATACCTCATTTTGGAAATCAGGTTCATCATCTTTATTTTCAAAAAGAATTCCTTCAACTTCTCTTTCTTGGAGGACTTGAAATAATTTTATCTAACTACTTTTGTTTTTATTTTCATATATTTCTCACTTCTTAGTTCATAAGTAATGATAGTTATATGGAAATGATTTATAGATGATGTTTAAAGATATCTATTTTCCAATGAAGAAATTTTTTCATCAATCAAGTTGGGAAGGATTCAGAAGATCTATCTCACAACTGTAGAATCATATAAATTATCACCAAGACATTTGATAGTGTAAGGACCCAACCATAAAACATTACATAATCTTTAATTAAATGAATAATTCACAGTGATAGCTTTTCAGGTTTAGAGTTTTTGAGAATTAGGGCATAACTATTACATCTCAAATATTACAAGGTAGACACATCAACTCAGTTTCCATTTTTTTCACAAAATATAAACTCTTGAACAAAAGTGTCATGTCTAGTTCCGTTTTTTAGACATCATGACATTTCCTTGATCCCATCCTTGACCATATTCCACTTTAATTCCTGTGGATAACATTTCAAAAACGTTTTTTGAGCATAAAAAAGCATAGAAAGGGATACAAAAACATGGAAAGGAAATATTAGTCCATGTATACATAAGAATCAATGAAAACACACTTTACTCCTAAAACATAATCACTTTAACATACCTCATGAAATCATAAGATTTATGAATAACTCATAGAAATCAGAAGACATAAATGTAACTTGAGGTATACATAACATTATTACGTTGGAAGTAACCCTCATGGTTACATTTGGAATAGCCATCATAGTATATTCCCTAAATATCTTCATAGAAACCTCATCATTTAACTCTTTTGCGTTACCCAATGCATTGGAGAGCTATCTCAGGCTTACCCGCCGGTAGATTATCACGAAACCACCCGATTTCATAAACAATGCCCAAGAACCATAATATAATCATAACTCTTAAAAAATGCATAAAATTAACATAAAATTTCTACATTTCAATAACAATAGATCACATCATGATATTATAATTAAAAACATCTAATAAAATCATTAAAACTCTACGAGAGAAATATCCCTTTATACTTTGAAAATATTAAAAGAAGACATTTAAAAGAGATTTTAGAATCAATGTGTTCCATACCACTTAGAAATTTTTGAAAGGGTTTTAAGACATTCATGTCCATATAAAAAAATCCTTAAAACAATTTTTAAAACATTTACATGGATGATAAATGTTTAAATGAATAAATCTTTTAAAAAATTTATAACAATGTTTTAATAAAAGAGTTCTTTTCCATTTTGAACATTTAAATTATAAGCCACATAAAAGGAGACCATTTTCAAAACATTTAAATGAAATTATTATAGACATAAAATGGAAATGGAATTTCAAAGGGGCTGTATATAAAATTTATAAAAGAATAAAAGTGAATATCATTAAGAAATTTCTCAATGAGAATAAATTGAGATGTAATCCCAATCAAGGATCATGCCATTAGAGCAAGGATAATGAAATTCCATAATTATGTGTGAAAAATATAAATACACCAAATATAAGTGGATACTAAGTGTAAAACAATCACATGTCATACACACATATTTATATCCTGACATAATCATGAAGTAGAGGTTTAACCCAAAGAATTGAAATTCGGTTGAGAAGTTCCCCTACAGAAATTCGACAGCCTAACAGAGTCACTTTAAAATTTGGAATATGAGATGATGAGAGATAAGAAGGGTATATCATCACATGTACATAACATTAACAACAATAAGTATATATAAGAACAAATCCCAACATAAGAAGATGTAAAATAAAAGACCTAACAAAAAGAAGTCTTTTAAAAAGAGGAGGGTGAAAGGTTCCCTTACCGATTTGGGTAACTTTCGAAACGTACACCACATGAAAGAAAGATCATACAATGAAGATGTAAATACCCATAAATTAAATTATATTACACAAATAATACAGTAATGGGTAGTAAATACACCACGCAAAAGGAAATAGTGGAAAATGTTGCATGATTATCCTGGGAACACAAAGTGAGATAAAAAGTCACTTATGAAATTTCGGCAGCCTAACGGCGCCACATAAAACTTCCAAAAATGGAATAATGAGATTAAATAGGGTGACTAATCATATTAAAATATAAAGTATAAGAATAATAATATAAATTAACATCCCCCCAACATAAGAAAGGGGATCTTAAAAGAAGTGACATAAAATAGAGTACTTAAGGAGAAAGATAGTGGTAGGATCCCTTACCTCAAGTCCGACTTGTCTTTTTTGTTTCATTATATTCTTGAATTATAAACTAGAGTTAATTTATAATTTCTTAAGAACCTTTTTCAATTTAATTATTTATTTTATATCACTTATTACCATGTTGTGAACATTATGTAATTATTTAAGTTAACAACCGTTGTCTTGTCGATCATTGGTACTTGAGTTAAAAATAAACATCTTATAATTACAAGTTGTTCATGTGGTAAAATATCCATTATATCCAGAATTATATTCATGATATAGATAAAATATATATCATATATATCCATTATATACTTACATTTATAATATTACATAACATTTAGTGGTAAGAAATGAAATCCACTATTCCTGGAGACGGTAAATCGTACGTACGCATGAATGCTACTTTCATTTCTATTTCGTATTTAATGGAATTAAAAATAAATGAGATATATATATATTATAAATAAAGTATAATATATAGGTTATATAGGTCAAATAAGTTCATTAATTTAATTTTTTATACATTCCATGTTTTGCATGAACGAGTCACATCACTCGAGGGGGCAGTAGTCCACACTTCCTCAAATAAAATTATCGCATTTTCACAACATGTTAATCATAAAGTAATGTTTTAAATTTAAAATACATAATCCTAAAGAGGAAATAAATATAATATATATCATAAATAAATATACTTCCATCATAATGGCCACCATTATAGGTGGTAGGAGAAGATAGAACAATCATTGTTTCTTGAGGCAGTAATTTTCCATCCACGGAAACAGTATGTTCTTTAACCATTATATGGAGGTTTGTATATGTTTAGATAGAATAATTCTCCTAAAAACATTATAGTATATTTAAAATAATAGTTTTTTTTAAAAATAAAGGAATAAAAATAATTTATGGAGTTGGAGAAGCAAACTAAAACAAAAGAACATAAGAAAAGACATTACCTTTATATCGGGTAACTCCCATTGGTTTGAACCAAAATGGTTTATTGAAGAGATTTATGCATAAGGTAATGATTATAGGATGAAGATAGGTATTTGGAGAGATAAAATTAGCAGATTTTGGTCTAGACAAAGTCTTGAGAGGTGTGGGTAAGTGGGTAGAGGTGGGGGCCATTTATAAGAGGGAGGAGGGACACTCTTGGAAAGTCTTGAAAAGTTGCTTTATTATAAAACGATTTTTGGATATTAAAGGTCGCACAATTATATATTACGAGGATAAGGTGATATGGTGTTGCAATACACCCATCCATTAGGTTTTTTACAAGATTATGTCTTAGAATTTACCTTATCCTCTAATTTTATTTAAATAGTTCATTAATGAGGTAATCACTCCATCATCACGGTGTCACACATAAATTTATTTATTTAATGTCTAAAAATTATAAAAAAATTACCATCATGTAGGAAATATTTTTATATTTATAATTAATATTTATAGTTGAAATTATTACATGTATAACCACATGTAAAAATTGTTTTAGTAAAACAACACATGTATGTGACACTTTTATTTTTACTTTAAATAAAAAGTTATTAATGTCATTTTATTACCCAAGTGGCTCCATGGGGTCCCCAAGTTGACCCCAAGTATTTTCTTGGTGGGAAATGAATTATACAATATGTGTAGTACAAGTGTAGAGGTAATTTCATATTATTATATCATTATATTTACCTTAAATTACACTAATTACCTTTAATCGTGATTAATAAAACGTAAAAGTTTCTATTCACCAAAAAATTATTTTAATCCCATTGAACCAAATTTTACATCCTAATTACAACCATTTATGTTGGATTTTTTAAATTCAAATCACAGAGGTGGTAAAATTTTAGTTAAACGAAAAATCAGTTTTTTTAACTACCACTTAGTGGTTTCACTATTCATCAAAAATTGGTGTTTTTCAGAAAAAATGCCAAAAATTCACCCTAAGCTATATTTGATATTAAAAATTCAAAAATTATGTCCATTTTAAGAAATTAAAAACCTAAAAGTTACATTAATTATTTTTATAATTAATTTCCGCTATCAAAACAAAAAATATGTTTTTAATAAATAATATCTATCAAAAGATTGACACTTGTTTATTTCTAATATAAAAGCAAAATTAAATCCAATGACCAACATTGGATTAAATGGTAAAAATATATTTTAACTACAATTTAAACCCAATTAAAAAGATAATCTATCCATATAAATAAATTAGATTAAAAGGAGGTTTTGAATTAAAATACAACATTTTCACTAAAAATGGTCTTTATCAGAAAAATAAAAAAATTAACACAAAGTAAATTTTGATGTATTGATTCTAAAGAAGGATTTTATTTTGGTCAAATATAACATATAAAATTATCAAAAATATATTTAAAAAGTGTTCTCTATCAAAAGGAGGTTAATTGACCTATTCAAGAATATTAGATGATTTATGCATAAAATTGGATTCATTTTCATTTTAAGCCTATAAAAATTATATGGATAAATGAAAAAATATTTGACAAGCATATATAATCATTTGGTAGTTAGTTATGTTCATTCCTGCCATTAAAATGGCTAGTCGTTAACTGCATTTTAAAATAATAATATTATATTATTAGTGTGCAACGTAGGATTTCAAAGATACCCATTGTTGCGTATTGGGTATTCCATTGAACATATCATTAACTTTAGAGTAATATTAATATTTTATTCAGAAATATTAATAAATATGAAAATTTAATATTATTTATTTAACTGGAATGTTACATCCTTCCCCCCTTTTGGGAATTATTTCCTCACAATTTTAAAATTGGGCTTGAAAATTTCATTGAAAGCCCCACATCGGAAAAAAGACAATTAAACTAACACATTAAAAGAAATACAGAGATGTACAAAGGTCAACCAAGTTAACCCATATTTAGGATTCATTGAAAACATGGATATGAAGGAGAAAACAAAGGGTCATGTTCTGATGGAGAGTGAGAGAAAACATGAATAAGAGATAGTTAACCCCAAGAAAATCACAAACTTATGATGGGTTAAATTGTATTTGACTACCTAGTAGGAAAATTTAACAGAAAACATTTTTGTTTTATGTTAATTTTCATATATGAAGTAATTTATGAGAATAACTAAATCATAAGAAAACATACTCACTTGTCATGTAGATTTTCATCTTTTACTAGATTTCTAACACAAACTCAAATTTTCTCCAAACGATGAGTATTTCAGGATGACTTGTTCATATTAAATGTGCCATAATCAACTTCTAGAAAATCACCTACCCCGAGAAAGATGAACTATATATTTCCCATTTCTTTAGACCTTAACCAAAACAAAAAATTGTTAGTAAAAGATCATATAATACCCAAAATGGATAATCCTTTATAAAATGAAATACTACTCTTAATCTCCAAAATTTGTCCAATAAAACCCAAAGTTCATCAAAGACCATTCAATAAACAGTTATCCATAAAATTATTCAAAGTAATCCGAACTAATAATTAAACCCAATTCTCCAAAGGATTTAATCACATAGTCTTCCAAGATAAATCTTATCATTTATCTCCAAATAACATCAGTTACTCTTAATGTCTCACACTAAAAAGTAACTAACCTAATCACATATACTCCATGATAGGCTAATAATTTACATAGATAACCCAAAATAAACTTATTGCAGGTTCATAATATCATCTAAATAAAAATAATTTGTCATACCAACCAATGACTTCACATAGTCCAGTGGTAGGCAATAAATACCAGTCGCACTTTGGTTGTGGGTTCGATTCCCACAGCTTTGTCTGACGTGACAGGTTTTCACATGGTCTATGTGTGGTCCTTTTTCCAAAACTATAAAATTCTTAAAACATTCCCAAAATAGAGAAAAAATAATAAAAAATCACCATAACATAATTTAACCTCAATTTTATCTCATGCATTTTATTTTCCATCAGAAAATATAGTAATACATAATTACTTCCAATGTAAGGTTCATAAAAACCCTAATGGTTACCTTTATAATTTTTAACTGAACATCCACATCTAGTTGGTTATCTCATACATGATGAATTAGAGAGATCACCAAGGGTCAAGTGGTTAATCATGACTCTAGATATTTTCTTGAAGAAAACCACATGAGATCACATTGCAGCTCCCATATCATTCAGTGGTTCATTCATAAACCCATCACACTTTTCTTCACATCCACTGTTACTTTGGTTCTTACTAGATCCATCCATTTACTAAAACCAAAAAGGTCCATGTGATTATATCAATATAATCATCATATAATAATGAGGCAGATATACCATAATATATACTTATCCAAGTTATCTCAAGCTTGTTCCAACATTCTATAAAAAGAATGACTCCATCAAATATACTAACCATTGTGTTTATCTATAACTTGTCACTTATGCTTAAATAAAACTCTAACCTCCAAAGTTATCTAAAATGACCTTTGATACCAACTATAATGACCCAGCCTTAAAATATTACATAATCTTGAATTAAATGTATAATTCACATTGAGTATCTTTTCTGGTAGAATTAGGACATAACTATTACATCTCAAAGATTAAAAGGTAGACACATCTACTTAGTATCCATTTTTTTTCACAATAAATAAACTATTGAACAAAATATTCATGTCTAGTTCCATTTTTTAGACATCATGACATTTCCTTGATCCCATCGTTGACCATATTCCACTTTACGTCCAATGGAAAACATTTCAAAAAATTGGGATGAGAACAAAATGCTCAATAAGGGATACAAAAATATGGAAAGGAAAAATTTGTCCACGTATACATAAGAATCAATGAAAACACACTTTACTCATTAAACATAATAACTTTATCCTACCTCATGAAATAATATGATTTATGAATAACTCATAAAAATCATAAGACGTAAAGGTAACTTGAGGCATACATAACATTGTTATGTAGGGAGTAACCCTTATGGTTACGTTTGGAATACCCATCACCATATATTCCCTAAATCAATTTGGTGAAACCTTAGAGGTTAACTCCTTCACGTTACCCAATGCATTGGAGAGCTATCTCAGGCTCACCTGCCATTATTTTATCATGAAACAACCCGATTTCATAAACATTTCCCATGAACCATAACATAATCATAAAACTTAAAACATGCATAAAAGAAACATAAAATTTCCACATTTCAATCACAAGAGATCACATCATTATATTATCATAAATAAAAACATATAATAAAATCATTAAAACTCCATAAGAGAAATATCCCTTTATACTTTGAAAATATTAAAAGAAGACATTTAATAGAGATTTAAGAATCAAAGTGTCCCATACCACTTTGAAACTTTTGAAAGGGTTTTAAAACATTCATGTCCATATATGTAAATCCTAAAAACAATTTTTAAAACATGTACATGGATGATAAATGTTTAAAAGTATAAATCTTTAAAACCATTTAGAAAAATGTTTTAATAAATGATTCATTTTCCATTTTGAACATTTAAATTATAAGCCACATGAAAGTAGACCATTTTCAAAACATTTAAATGACTTTAGTATACATATAATATGGATATGGAATGTAAAAGGGTTTTTATATACACTTTATAAAAGAACAAAAGTGAATATCATTACGAAATGTCTCAATGAGAAGAAATTGAGATGTAATCCCAATTAAGGATCATGCCATTAGAGCAATGATAATGAAATGACATAATTATGTGTGAAAATTATAAATACACAAAATATAAGTGGATACTCAGCGTAAAACAATCAGATGTCATCCACACATATTTATAGCACGACATAATAAATAAGTAGAGGATTAACCCAAAGAATTGAAATTGGGTTGAGAAGTTCCCCTACAGAAATTCGACAACCTAACGACATCACTTTAAAATTCTGAAAATGAGATGATGAGAGATAAGAAGGGTATCTCATAACTTTTACATAACATTAGCATCAATAAGGATATATAATAACATATCCCAACATAAGAAGATTTAAAATAAAAGACTAAAAAAAAGAGGCCTTTTAGAAAGGGGAGGGTGAAAGGTTCCCTTACTGATTTGGGTAACTTTTGAAACATACACCCCATGAAAGAAGGATCATACAATAAAGATGTAAATACGCATAAATTAGGTTATATTAAAAAAAGAATACAATCATGGGCATTAGATACACCAAAAAAATGTAAGTAGTGTAAAATGTAGCATGAATCTCACGGGAAGACAAAGTGAGATAAAAATTCCATTTCGAAATTTCAGCTACCTAACGACGCCACTTAAAACATCCAAAAATGGATTGATGAGATCAAATAGGGTCTCTAATCATATTAAAATAAAAATTATAGTAAAAGGAATATAAAATAACATCACCCAATATAAGAAATATGAGTTTAAAATAAGTGACATAAAATAGAGTACTTAAAAAGAAAGAGAGTGGTAGGATCCCTTACCACATGTCCGACTTGTCTGGTTCGTTTCTTTATATTCCTGAATAATAAACTAGAGTTAATTTCTACATTCAAATGAACATTTTTCAAGTTCATTATTCCTTTTATATCACTTATTACCATTTTATGAACATTATGTAATTATTTAATTTAATAATGGTCTTCTTGTCAATCATTGGTACTTGAGTCAAAAATAAACATCTTATAATTACAAGTTGTTCATGTGGTAAAATATCCATTATATAAAGAATTATATTCATGATTTATATATAATATATATCATATATTTCCAGTATTTACTTAAATTTATAATATTACTTAACATTTATATGTAAGAAATGAAATTCACCGTTCATGGAGAGGGTAAGCCATACATACACATGAACGCTACTTTCATTTCTATTTCGTATTTAATGGAATTAAAACTAAATGTGATATATATATATTATAATTAAATTATAATATATATGTTATATAGGTCACATAAGTTCATTAATTTCATTGTTTATACATTCCATGTATTGCATGAACGAGTCACATAACTTGAGGGGGTGGTAGTCCACACTTCCTCAAATGAAATTATCGCATTTGCACAACATGCAACAAATAAAGGTATGTTTTAAATGTAAAATAAAGAAGAATATAGAGGAAATAAATATAATACATATGATAAATAAATATAGTTCCATCATAATGGCCACCATGAGAGGTGGTAGGAGAAGATAGAACAATCATCATTTCGTGAGGTAGTAATTCGCCATCCACAGAAACAGTATGTTCTCTAACCATTAGACGAAGGTGTGTATAAGAGTAGCTCAAATAATTATCATAACCACATCCTAGTAAATTTAAAATATTTGTTTAGTTACAAACAAAAGGAATAAAAAGAGTTTAAGGAGTTGGAGAAGAAAAATAAATCAAAAGAACATAAGAAAAGACATTACCTTTAAATCGGGTAACTCCCTTTGGTTTGAACCAAAAAGGTTTTTTAGATATTCTTGCCTAAGGACAGGCTTCTAGGATGAAGAGAGGGATTTATAGAGATAAAATGAGCAGATTTTGGTCGAGCCAAAGGCTTGAGAGGTGTGGGTAAGGGGGTAGAGGTGGGAGACTTTTATAAAAGGGAGGATGGGCACTCCTGGAATGTCTTGAAAAGATATTTTATTATACAATTATTTTTGGATATTAAAGGTCCTTAAATTATATATTTCGAGTAAAAGGTGATAAGGGTTCTAAATCCACCCATTCAATAGGTTTTTGACTAGTGTAGGTTCTATATTTTACCTTATCATCTCATTTTATTTAAATAATTCATTAATGAGGAATCACTACATCATCATGGTGTCATAAATAATTTTATTTAATTAATGTCTAAAAATTATGAACAAATTACCAAAATTTAGGAAATATTTTCATATTTCTAATGAATATTTATAGTAAAAAATATGACTTTATAACCCCATGTAAAAATTGTTTTAGTAAAACAATACATGTTTGTGACACTTTTATTTTTACTTTAAATAAAAAGTTATTAATGTCATTTTCATACCCAAGTGGCTCCATGGTGTTCCCAAGTTGACCCAAATATTGTCTTCATCAGCCATGTCTTATCTAATAAGTGTAGGACAAGTGTAAAGGTAATTTCATATTATTATATCATTATATTTACCTTAAATTACACTAATTACCATTAATCACGATTAATAAAACTTAATAGTTACTATTCGCCAAAAAATTATTTTAATCCCATTGAAAAACATTATACATCTTAATGACAACTATGTATGTTGGATTTTTGAAATTCAAATCACAGAGTGGGTATAATATCATTTAAACGAAAAATCAGTTTTTTTCACTACCACTTAGTGGTTTCACTATTCATCAAAAATTGATGTTTTTCAGAAAAATATTAAATATTCACCCTAAGATATATTTGATATTCTAAATTAAAAATGATGTAAATTTTACCAAATTAAAAACATAAAAGTTTCATTAATTATTTTTATAATTAATTCCCGCTGTCAAAATGAATAACTGGTTTTTGAGAAATCATATCTATCAAAATATTGACACTTCTTTATGTCCAATTTAAATGTGAAATTAATTAAAATGACTAACAATGGATTAAATTGTAAAAATATATTTTAACTACACTTTAAACCCAATTAAAAAGTTATTATATCCATATAAATAAATTAGATTAAAAAGTGGTTTTGAATTAAAATACAACATTTTCACGAAAAATGATCTTTATCAGAAAAATAAAAAAAATTACACAAAGTAAATTTTGATGTCTTGATTCCAAAGAAGAATTTTATTTTTTTCAAAAATAACATATAAAAGTTTCAAAAATAGATATAAAAAGGGTTATCCATCAAAAGGTGGTTAATCGACCTTTTAATGATTATTAGAAGATTTATACTTAAAATTGGATTCATTGGCATTTTAGGCCTCTAAATTTTATTTAGATAAATGAAAAAATATTTTACAAGCCTATATAATCATTAGCTAGTTAGTTCTGTTCATTCCTTCCATTACAATGGCTAGGTGTTAG
Organism: Viscum album; assembly: GCA_963277665.1. Lineage (NCBI taxonomy): Eukaryota > Viridiplantae > Streptophyta > Magnoliopsida > Santalales > Viscaceae > Viscum > Viscum album. The sequence goes on from OY728164.1 coordinate 1,075,325,981, forward strand.
CTACTATTTAAATTAATATTATTATATTATTAGTGTGCAACGTAAGATTTAAAAGAAGCTCATTGTTGCGAATTTGGTATGCCATTGAACATATCATTCCCTTTAAAGTAATATTAATATTTTATTCCCAAATATTAATAAATATGAAAATGGCATATTATTTATTTACCTAAGATGTTACAGACAGAGTTAAGAATTTCATTCACCTTATTAATGAAGCATATAACAGAATCATGCCCACCAATTTTCAAGTCTTCAAACTTCAATCTCATGTTTTTTAATTTTTCCTTCTTCAAATTTTTATTCCCTTTGTATATGTTTTGAAATTTATCTGATATACCCCTGGATGTGGAATATCTTTTCACCCTTAGTAATTAACATTCAAAAATTGATGAGAATAATTTTTTTCATAGACCATCTATCATTATCATGATTTTCTTATCAATAGATGTAAGAGGAATATTTTCATCAATAGGAGAAACTCCATCTATTACAGCTTCAAGAACATCATATCTAGCAGACATGAGGTAAAGAAGATAACCATCTTCAAATTTGAAATAGTGATGCCAAAAAAATATATTAATAGATGATATTTTTTGTATAGGAATGTACACAAACTCCATTATATCTGAATATTATTGATAAAGAAATATAAAAATTATTCATTGTTTCATAAATGTTGGACATCATGGTATATATTAAAAGGATGATATCATATTTATTTATCTATTATTTCGTGTATTAAACCTATATAAATATAAATTTAATTTCATCGGATAATATATCATTATAGTCTTTTTATATAATATTCAAAATGAGGAGAAAAGGTTAAGTTTCAAATTAGATGTTTAAATATCTAATAGAAGACCATACAATCTATGGGATTCTATATAATGGAAAAAATGATCAACAATTTCATACATTTAGAAATATATATTGAATTAATATATCTGGATTATACATAGAAGTAATAAATCCATATTTAATCCTAAGTAGAAAATATATATCATTTCTTGTTATATTGGTATTTTTTACCCATTATTGATATATTTGCATACAGTTGAAATATGTTAAATATATCAGGAATATTTAAGGACTTAAACAGCCTAGGAAGAATATAAATAATGACTTTTCACTTTCAATTATTTATTTGAAATAATTATTCTGGTGATGTATCATGGTGTACAATTCATATAATTTTATATGTGTCATATTCTATGATAAGGATCTCTATATAAAATTATTTCATGATATTTTGTTAATAGACATAAATCATGTCTAATTATACCTAATGGGCCTTTATATAATCTACTAAAATATGGGATAAAAATAGATTACATGACAGATAAATGGTTTTTACCTATGGATCCCACTTTTGGAATATTATGAAAATGAATTTAATGAAATACAAGAATAATATTTGACACCAAAAATAATTTGTTATCAGATAAATTTTTGGGTTGGTTAAAAAAAATGAGGTCACATTTGAGAAGATTGAATGAACAGGTAATGATAAAAATATTTCAATTAAATAATGATTAAAATTTAATCATCCATCTTATAGATTATTATTAGTAGATAATAACACTAATATGATGCCATTAGAAAAGAAAATATATGATTGTTCTGTTAGAATATCAATTGATATTTAAATGTATACTATGGATAGAAGGAATGTATGATTAGAACTACAATTAGTGGAAATATGTATGTAACTATCTTTCACTCCTAATTCAAGGTAAACATGCATGACAAAATCTTATCATATGTTATCCAACTAGGAGAAAACTAGATTTTAAAAATACATACTTGGTGTTAATGTGATCATCCATAGATAGAATATGAGATCATCATTGATAATAAAAATGGAAGGGAGAAGTAAATTGATAACCTATTGAATACAACAATTTTATAAATATTACATTAAAAAAACATTAAAATAAAAAAATTAATTCGAAAAAATAATTGTAGAGACCTAAATAAATAAAAAATATTGATTAGGATACAACAAGAAAATAAATTCCAAGATAAATTATTATTAAATAATTGAATTGTGGTCTTATTATTCAATAATCCACTTTATATAGAAATTACCTAAAACATGTTAAATTAATAAATATTATCGATACTGTAAAAACATTATATGATAGTATAATAATGATTCAAATTAAATATTTTGATTTTTAATTCCCATATATATTTAATTCTATGTAAATAGATTATATGTAAACCTAAAATTACGTAAACACACTAACAAACAAGGTATGGATGGATAATAAATATATATTTTACTTCTCCCACTAATATAAATTCTTTGATGAAGATAATATTTGTGTTACACATGATGCTCCCATCGAACATGCCACATGTTAGAAAAAATCACCATGGGTATAAATAACTTAAATGGAAGGCATGTCCAATAATATAAATATAAAATATAAAATAACAACACATCAATATTGATGATATAAATAAATATGTAATAATAACAATATCAACACAAGATATATAATATAATACAAAAGACTAAAATAAACCATGAAGCACTCCTATGGTAGAGAACTCAAACACACACCATTCATTAACTATCTTCTCAGACTAGTAATTTCCATCTTTATCACCAACACCTAACAATGGACCTAAAAAATTCATAATCAAATACCCAGATAGGCGTATAATATATACATACATATATATGTGTACATGGTATGATAATATAGGTATAAAAACTAGGTTCCTTCCAAAAAACACTTATGTAAATGAGTATGAAACATACTTTTTCTATGAAAAATAAATATAGAAAGAAAATCATCCCATAAACTGGTAAACTATATTTCCAAAAAACATAAAGACTTAATTTAAAATCTATGTAAGAATGTAACATAATTATAAAGAATTTATATAATATGGTTAACCATATATCTCTTACAACGAAACTGATAACCCTAGAACCCAAAGTCTTATATGCTGGTACACACATCCCTTTTAAAAGTCATATCACACATCCAATATAATATGTTACAATGATAGTACAAAAAATTATCCACAACACCATCATACACACATATATATAAAACTATGTGAAATGATATCACTTTGTAAAAAAATTATACCTTAATCAATTATATTCATGCATACATTAAATTATTATACAAATATATGTTGTATGATTATGGCAGAACATCTCATGTAGATATGTTTTTAATAACTGAGACCCGTTTATATTTATATGGGAACACATAATATATCCCTAATCCACCATATTGTAGACTACATTAAAAAATATGTTTATTTCTAGAAGATAGAGTGGGGTTAGGGGTAGTCAACCATTCTCATCCTCGATAACCGGTGTGTTAGGAAACACAAAAAAAAAGGCTATTTACAAGAGTTTTCTACCCTAATCAACATCAGTAGTTAGGAATAACAAATAAACTCACCTAATGATTTATATAATAGAAAATCATAAAAGTGAAACAATATAACCCTAGGAAAATTTGAAATCCAGAATTCCACTTTAAAACTCAACTTCCATGACTATGGATACGAAATTGATAAGAATAAGAGAAAGAAGTTTCAGTTACATTAAAATTCTATAAATTATTTTAAATCATTTAATAATAAATAATAGTTAACATGGATTAATATTTATTTCAATTAAAAAACAATTAAACATTAATTTTTTAATATGGTCATGCTTTCACTCCTTTAATATTTTATACAATTCATGTTAATTAATATTTATTCATCATTTATTAATCCTCATTAACCATATTATTTCAATTAACTAATTATTAAATTATCCTTTTTACAATTCTAGATATAGAAAAAATATATTCTTATTTGTAGGAAGATGTTAATATACCTAAATTTGAGGTGAATAATATGAAATAAAAAATTTACTAATTAGTTGTCATCTAATAAAAATATGGAGATGAATTAGGCATATCAACCAAATCCAGCCATACTAAATCATTGTCACCAAATTTCCACATAATTCCCTACTACTCATCATGAACATAAATAGGTCACTAACATAATCATAGCACAACCCTCTCTATAACAATCATCAATTCTAGGTTTCCAAATAATAGTTATATCATGGACGATTTATTCATTTAAATGGATGTGTGAATATTTTTTTAGATAATGATTATCAGTGAATAAGTAATATTCTAAAAATCAAAGAATATAAAAAATTAACTTGGTCGAAAAACATTCGACCTTCTGTTACTATTTTCAACAACAATATATTTCTGTTCATTATTGTTTATAATAGTTCATTATTAAAATAATTTAGTATATAAAAAATATAAAATAAAAACAACTAAAAGAGAGGAAAATTAATAAATATGTATACCAAATGAAATTATAATTAATTTTAACAATTATTAAGGGAAATAAAATTTTCCTTGATTTACCAGTTCATCATTGTTATATGATACCATCTTTAACTATTTTATCTAATTTTATACACTATATCTAAAATATTGAAGCATAATAAAAAAATTCATATTATAAAATAATTTAAATTCAATAATATAAAAATTATTATAAGAACATGAAAATGAAACCACCTTCTCCCCAATTCTATTCATTTTATAATTATTATCATATTAAATTAATCCCAAATATTTACTGATTAAAAAAATCGAATTATAATTCATCAATGATTACAGTTAAATAAAAAGAGAGAAATTTATTATTTAAACCCCATTATTTAAAGGATTGATGTTTAAGGATGATGAAATAAATTCACAAAGGATTCTAAACATATTCATAACATAAGGTTAATTCAAAAAACACAATGATCAGAAAAATAATTGAAACTTGGACTCTTCACATTCACTCACAACAAAATGGGGGAGGTTTTATAGACATTCATGTCAAGAAAAAAACAAGAACATTGAAAGAAGATCTATTTTAATTTATAAATATAAGTTCCCTCAATGAAAATCAATTCTCCAAAGAATACCCCCATGACATATTTGTTAGTTTATGTCCTATTAAATTCAAAAATTTTAATTTAAACCTGGTGAATGATGTTTTATTATTATATCATAATTCCTAAATTTCATATTTTCATTATTAAATTTGAGATGATAAATTAATAAAATTTACATAGTCATTAAAAAAAAATTTGAATTATTAAAACAGTTTTTAAATTATAAAGGTTTGTTCTATAATTTGTTAAAGTGGGATATAAATTTTATAAAGGAATAACTCACACACAATCTTTAATATATATAGGATACGTAGAGAAATTTTTTTATATGATATTAAAAATAAATAATTATTACATTTAAATCAATATTTAGGTCATTTTTATGGAATATGTAATATTTTAACTATAAATATGTTTTTTTAAAATGTAAATGTAATGTTTGAAGTATAAACAAAATAATTTAACTGAAAAATATGTATTTTTATTTATAATAAATAAATAAAAACGATTATAGTCTAATAGGAATGTTTTTTATCCATTATATAATGTTTTTTAATTTGTCAAAAAATTATACGTATGTTTTTTTTCAAAAATTAATTTATTTTGGTAATTAATTTTTTTTATTTTGAAAAACCAATGTGTATGGATTTTCATACATAAGAATAACATAAATTTTAGAGTGAATGTTTTTAATGTTGATATGTGATAAATATATTTCATATATATTATTTTTAAAATACAAATAATTATTTTTAGACTTAGGAAAAAATCATTCCAAAAGACAAAAAAATATAAGATTTCCTAAGTTACAATTTTAAAAGACTGTAACCTTCCCATACATCAGAAACTTCTTGATAACACCACCATACTCACATAAAACATGTAAATTTACAAAGTAATTGTTTGATAGAATCTATGTTCTTATATTAGATTCATCTCTAACTATTATCAACCTTCAGAATCCAAAAAATTAGTGATTTAATATAGAAATAGGTTGATATAATAAATACCCCCTGAGATACCTCTAATATAAGGATCTCACAAATAATATATATCGAACAAACTATTATAATGAAGAGTCATAAAACACCAATTAATGAAAATCATAATATCATACTGGCAATAGATTATATCTCTTAACCATTTGTAAATCATCTAAAAACATATGATAATATGCTCAAAAATACCAATCAAATTCCCACACCATATTTTTAAAATACAAAAACCAAATGAACAAAATTATCATGGGACACCTTTTACAAGTGGTATCGAAAATCAATATATCATTTTTCAAATTCCGCATCATCTTAAAAATTAGACTATTTATAATCAATGATGTTTGAATAATAATAACAATACCAAAATATATATAATACATGGAAATTTTCATGTACATGGTCTATATTTGGGATTAGTTCCAATTGATACGCAAAAACATTAATACACTCTAAATCATAAAAAGGTTCCAAAAATGAGGGGAGATCATAATGAAGATACTTAACCTTCAATTTTAATGATTAAGAAACACCTAGAATAATAAAAAATCTAAATCATTATAATATACATGTCTCTTCCTATTACGAACATAGAAATAATGATGTTTCACTGATTCCTACATGCAATATAAATCTTAGACACCAACATTATCTATTTTACACAAATTTCGATATGAGAATAAATAAGTCAATAATTTTTTTAAAAAAATATTAATTTTCATTGTTTAATATAATAAACTCTTATTGGGTCCATACTAATGGTTGAGTGATTACTATTTTAATAAGTGAACTCAACTAAGGGTATGCTCTGTACCCACTTTCCTACAAACTCAATAACATATTAAACAATAATGTTTTGTGTATTATGGATAATCCCCTATATCTAACCATCAATTTTATGATAAATATATGTGCTAAGGAATGAATATAGTCAAATAGAATTAGAAAGAATTATCCATACCTTGGTAATGAAACATGTATCATGATTATATATGGTCATCACGAAACCCCCATGAATCCCGATAATGATATATAGATATTTCCTTCCTATGATATTCACTGATTATGACTAATTAATCACTAAAAACTGAGATGAATTCTCAAAATAGTTCACAATCAACCCAAGAGAATCATACCCATTCCTTGTTCAAGGAAAATTGTTTTAAAAATTCTAAAAAATTTCCTCCAACTCAAAATATAGAATATTTAGTGGAGATTGTAGCCCACCAGGAACATGCTACAAAACCATTAACATATGGTAGACTAAAAATTATGACACATAATATTCAACATTTTAATTGAATATAGAACACAAGTATTTCCTCTTAATATAATAGTGTAACAAATATACAACAATATTTACAGATAAGGGTGAACTATTGAATTAAAAAATAACCCCCCAAAATATATTCAAAATAATAAAGGGCCTCCACTTAAAAACCATGATATTGACCTTATTTTATATATCCCTCAGAATAAATTAAAATGCTAATAGTTCCCAAAAAAATATTTATATTAGGATATCTATACTCAGATTCCACCGTATGCAACACAAATGATTACTACACAGTCATCTAGTAAAAATGTCCTCTACAATTCCCCCCCCATATGAAGGTGCTACACTAAAATATACTCCCTCAGTACTTATGAATATCCATAATCTCTAAAAAATTATCCATGAGAAATCATAGTCATCATTTCGATAATAATATTCCCTTTATATAGTTTAATGAAAATCATAATTCCATAATGCGGAATGATTTCCGTACACTAGTATTATTTAATAATAAAATAACCTTAGGTGAAAATTCATATAAAAACTACTATTTTATGTAGACCATAATGTTTTTACCAATGAAAAAGTGTTTCCATATCATTAAACAAAAAAACCATAATATAGAGATCATGTGTTGAATTGTTTCATTCTAGTAGTCATAATTTCAGTGTACTTATAATGAATATTTTCTTATAAGGGATCAAAACACTTCTCATTCAAAAAGAGAGAGGTGTCAAAATAAATATCAAACATATATTCATCTTTCGGAAAATAGGGAACTTGATCATTAGAATGATTCTCCCAAAAATAGTAAACTCAATCTTATTATTGGACAATCAATAAAAATTCATGTTCCTTTTTTGTTTAGGAATTAATATTAGTTATAATCATGGAGAAATAGTCAATGAATCATTGGTTATATTCATCAAGAATAATTAAACATTGAACCTACACAAAATTAATAGAGTATAACCCATACTAAAAAATCTCAATCATTAATAAATCCACGATCCTCAATGTTAATACATAGAAATCTCCTAAGAAATATAACTCATTGACCAATAACTTACACTTTGGTAACATCTCAAATAGTTATTAATACCAATTAACCTCTAAAATGAAACACAATTGATATGAACTCTCTTATATATATTTATAATACAATATTATATAATTAAATTATTGTAAAAAACATGCCTAGTGACTAAAAAATTATGGTTTTTTCATGTCTGATGGACAAGGATAATGTATTGTGACAATGCAAGAAATTTCTATGAACTCGTTGATATCCATAAATATTTTTGAAGGTAATATTCTGAATATCTCTATATTTCACCTGAATGTTTTTGGATACAAGTTATAAATTCATATTTAAGAACCATTTAGATCAATTTAACTAATTTAATATATCATATTTCCATGGATGTTATTAGCGCTGCTTCAATGTACCCATATTCAAGATATGATAATCATTACATTATCATAGACTTCTATATCCCATCATAAAAAATAAGGCCACAACTCCCCAAGGAGATACAATAGTTTGATTGAAAATAATTTTCATAATATCCCAAATTTTAATCCACACACCTCATTACTCATAATTTTCCATCCTATAAGACGACATCAATATCCAATAGGCACCAGAATTTATTTCTATCCAAAACCAAATCTCTTGTTATGGGGTAAAATCAAATCCTCCTCTATAAATACATTATTATTCACATATATAACCCTATAAACCACCACTATATAGACCACTATTCTTCTATGTATCAAATATTCTATCATATAAGAAAAGGTATTGAATCACATCTACCCATATGATGGTCTTTCTAAAAAATGAGCATATTTTTCTTTTTGTTAGCATTTGAGAGAATATTATATCTCATAATGAATGTAATGGTAGAACAACTTGAATATAACCATTATGTGTAGATAATATCATCATGAAAATATATCAATAATCATAAAAACTCTCATGTACTATTATTATTTCATATCATTAGCTCATAATCTCTACATACATTAATACATGCTAACATGACCACCATCTAGTGTAGTTAACCATAAGGGCACTGAAAGCCTATACACAACATGTACCATGTCTAGTACTAGAATTGGTGAAATGACGGAATGCATATATGATATATCAAAAAAAATATCCCCAAATAATTATATAAATATATGATATGAAATAAGACATGTGGTTATTCTAGAACTGATAACTCTGGTGCATGTAGCTGACCATTCCATACTCTATCACATATTATAACAGAATAGTGAAAACTACAACAAATACTCTCCACTCTCGAAGGAAAAATAAGATATTTGGGACATTCATGGACCAAACCATATCTTCACAAAAGGAAAATTCATAGACCAGAATGTTATTATCTTAATGGATATTAAGGAAATAGATTATTAGGATGTAGGATACCAACTCCACACTAATATCCATAGAAGGTTGAAATATACATGTCGTATTGGATGGGTCATATATAGAAATATTTTTAGTCTTATAATTGGGTTCATATATCATTGAGTTTTAAGGAAATGAGATTTTTTATATTGAGAAGAACTCATGGATATCTAAAACATCGAATGACTAAGAAACTAAGAACCCCTTACTATAGATAAAATCCATTGATAGTCCCGATGAATTCCCTGCATTGAAATTTTAGTCTATGATAACATGATATAGATAAAATAAGCCTTATGTGTTTCATAAATTAATGTCGAAAACATAATTATGGTGGCCTAATGCTGAATATGTTGATGGAATGAATTTTTGAAATGTCTCATTCCTGACTCCTCATCAAAAGATTCATCTACTGAAAACTATTTATCGTTTATGAAATTGATACCATACTATCAAAAACTGGTTCTCCCCTTGTTGTGTAAAAGGAACTCCATTAATTTCATGAAATACATTTTTGAAGAGACAATGTTAACATAGTGATGATCATAGAACATTTATTAGGGAACTTCTGACTATTCAATGTAGAAAATAATAAAATACACTAGTGACAAGATGCTCCCAATTTCATAATGAATGCTAAAATAATCTATTACACTAAACGATTATAGATAGACCCAATTTATATATATATTTTCTTTGATCCATGGCTTGGTATTAAAATTAGATATAGATCGATCATAGAACTATTCTAACCAATGCAAAATCTCATAAAGTGACTTCTTCTAGGAACCATCTTTACCGAATTAAACAATCTAGGGATTTGTTGATGTATCATACTAAACCACTCCACTATGATTTTGATGGGGATATAAATATAGAGACATAACTATAATGAAATATTTTAGGGACATGATATACAAGAAATATGTAATAGCAATGATTATTTATTATGTTTTAACCTCATTAAGTTTAACTACATATTTTAAACACAGACATAAACAATCATGATGCATGATCCTTTTTATATATTTACCAGTCATGTACCATCATTTTGATTTTTAGTTTAAGTAAACTTATAGTCCACAAATCACCTAACTGGGTCTATAAAATCACTTCCCCTAGTAGTTATCCATATCATATATCAAATACTTTGTCCAAGAAAATAATTTTGGTCTAAAATACCATGAAATCTGAAACAATGAATACCCTGATTTGCCATTATATCTCTCCAAAAATGATATGATTCAACTTCTTCATTAAAATACCACATTTAACCACTAATAAGGCTAGATGCGAATATGGGAAAGCACCCCAATGCATAACCACAATAGAAAACTAGTTAGAGACTAACATAATGGGTACGAAAAATCATATAGGTGTAATTTCGCAAAGTTCTCACAGGAAAAAATAACGAAACAAAATTAATTCTCCTTGAATGAAATAAATGTCTAATAATACCAATATTGATAAATTTTATTTCATTTAATTGAAATTAAATTTAAATTAACCATGCAAAAATCTTATGGAAGTGACCTGTAACACCAATAATTCATGAACTACCTTCATAAACTAGTATCACTCAGAGAGATAACTAACATTATACTATTTATTTAAAACATACATGCACATATGAAGGAGATAATAAAAAAATATTTATTATAATACTCCCTAAAACCTAATGTGAAAATATTGAAGAATTTTTATAAATCCTAAGGGTTTATGTTGATAAATAAACTATTCATATAAACTGATAAACTATAATTCTAGCCTCACTATGTCTCACTCACTATGTAAATATAAATGTAAATAATATAATAATGATGCATGTATATAAGAACGGTACCACAAAATCACTTCCCACTAATTAAATCTCCTTAAACCCTAAAATATTACATTATAGTGCACCCATCCCATCAATATTCTAAGTTACACATCCATGATATTATATCATAACTACAGTAGTATAATATCAACCCCATCACAATCACATCACTATATATATAAAATTAAGATTCATCATAGCCTTATATAAATATAAACTATAATTTTTTCATTATATAATATGTATAAATACATATGTTATACAAGAATATGCTATATTCTTAATCATACCCATCCCATATATACAAGTATGAAATAACTGAGATCGACTAAGGTCTCTATGGTCACACATCATAAATCAATAAGCCACCACATCTTGAAAATTTCACATATAATGTATATTTATATAAGATAGAGTGAGTTAGGGGGAATAATCAACCATATTTATACTCTATAACTTGGATATTTGGAAACACGAAAAAACCATGGTAATATTTGGGAATCAATGTCCCCAAAAGACTTGCGGTGGTGCGTAATAAATAACAAAATATAATGAGATATATATAAAACAACAATTATTTGGGAAACTACCTAACTCTAGCCTCATTCTATAGACAATGCACACTATATTGACCTAATATCCATCACTAAGGACAAGAATAATATAAAAAGAAATGAAACATGGTTCCATTCTATCTAGAAGATTTAATCGATTAATAACTATTTTATAATATTTCATTTTTATCTTAGGATAGTAGTATTATTAATTATGAATAAAAGGAAATATAATTTACTATTAAAATAATTTATATTATTCATTAATATTCTATAAAATCTATATTTATTAATATAATTTGATTTTATATTATTTATCGCAGGCCTTCCAATTTTAGTTATTTTATCATTAAATTATCTTTCAATAATTCTATGAACTAATGTATATTTTTTGTGGATTTAGGATGATATAAACATGGATATAGATAAGTGTATTATAATTATAAAATAATTGGGAAATTAATTATCATGCAATAAGATTAAGAAATAAATATAAGGTTCTTAGCCCTAGACATCCACTTTGATAATCATCACCTCCGATCCACGTCATCTTACACTACATGTCATCAACCATTACTTCAGCAAATGAAAAAATATAATCAATATAGAAAAATAATCACCATAACAACCAACCATTCTAGGATTACATATAAAATTCATAGAGAGAGTGATATATAAATTTAATGTAATAAAGAATTATTTTATCTACAATAATTATCAATAAAGAATCAATTTGAGAGTAATAAAATTTAAAAAAAATCATTACTTTGTCTGAACACATTAGGCCATATGTATCTAATGAAAAAAATTATATTACTTTTTAATAGTATCTATGAAAGATATTTATTTTTTCGTTTTTTATGTAAGAAATATGAAATATATTTTGACAATAATAGTGAAATTTTTAAATAGATTCCTTCTAACCATAACTTAATTATTTCAATCATTACGATGTAAAATTAAAAATGTCAATAATTATTCGTTTCATTATTCTTCTACATTAGAAAATTTTAATAGCTTATAATTGTTTAAAACAATTATCCCAAATACTGATAAAAAACAATTCATAAAATTAAATGACATAATTTTTCATATATAATCATTTTTACAATCACATGGGAAAAAAAATCTTTCTCCATCATTTTTTCAATTCCAGATTACTATTTTATTAGGTTAATCATACTAATTTACTCAAAAGAAAATATCGAACAATGGTTGCCACACAAATAAAATAAAAAAAGGTTATAAGTCTTGGAATAAAATACATTTACCTATTGCCTAAATGATTTATAAAATATAAGGTAGGTTCATAATATACTTTTCAGAGACCAAAAATATTGGAATGAGGATTGAAACACCAGGTTTACTAACGAAAACATTATATTATAGAGGATTTCTAAAAACTAATACAACTAAAGGGAAATTTTAATAACCTATGACAGTTTGAATGAAATATAGGTTGAAATAAAAAATAATAATAGTGAGATGAGATATTTCAAATCTAAAAAATAGATAATTAATGAACTGTATTCACTTCACCTGGGAATTTTCCCTAGAGGTGTTTTCCAATTATATCGCATTAAATTATAAAATGTCAATGTAAAACTAATTAAAGATATATTCATATTGCATTATAATACATCAATTCCATTTATTAATTATTGATATAGAATGTATCAGATGATTATATTGGCTGTGTTCACTCCACAAAATTCTATTTATTATTTATATATATATATTAAAAAATTTGTATGAGGATATACAGAATAGAACAATATAATTAATAAAAGAATCAATATTAAAAATTAATTAATTCTTATGAAATATATGTAAAATTTAATTTTCATAAGATATTTGAAATAAACTAAAAAATAGTTAAATAAAAATTAATGCAATATTTAAAGAATATATAATAGTTTATAGTCTTATAAGTTTGTTTTCTGAATATTTAATATATTTTGAAATACATATGACTAAACTTAATAAATTGATACATAATATTTTAATATTATATATATACAATTATTATCTCATATTTAATATTTATATTTAAAAAAAATCGGTATGTTATCTTTTTACAGAATATAATTTTTTCGTTAAATGCATAGTTTTTCGAAATTTTCAATGTCATTTATGCATTTTTTTAGTCATTTGTGATATAAATTTTAATTATTTTTTTAATTAGATACCTGAGATATATATTTCAAAGGTATTTTTTTATATTCATATATGTAGATACATACAGAGCCAAATATCAAAAAAACTATAAAAAATTAAATTATCTGAAAAACTCATTTTTAAAATACTAAAACCTTCTCCAACATAAATAACAACAATAAAAAACCTATAGGCTCTCTCAACAATTATAATATGTAAAATTAAGGTTTTTATAGATTGTATTTAATTTCAATATAATTTTTTAAATGATATTTGGGACTAGAAATACATAAATTACATATTCTAAATTAAATACATTTTATTATCCACAAAATTTATTATATTTTAACATAAATAAGTTGAATGATCGGATTAATATATCAAAAAAATAGTGTGTACCTAATACACCCACATTATAATTTGAAAAGATGTTCATTACCCACATGAAATCATGAATATTGGATAGATAACATACAAGTTCATACACATGAAAATTATTTTATAAGAGATTAGTAGGATGATGGTTCTTATTACTAGTAATTGTTTGATCAATATATTAAATTATATATGGATTTATTACAATTAATGAGGTTATTGTTTCTTATTATATGTGATTATTAAAAAAAATGTATTAATATAAGTATTTTTGGAGATGAAGAGAATGATATAAAAGTTTGCGAAAAATGAATTATCTTCATAGATAAAAAGGAATAATTGAAAAGTGATGATTATATGTTTTAAGATATTTTATATTACAATTTATACTCTGAAATGATCATCCAAAAAACTATCTTGTTCCATGTCCTCTCTTATTCAAATAATCTCACCACATGTTATTATATTGAGTCAAAATCCAATATTGGATTAACATAATATTATCTGGAAGTGATGTCTTCATATATAGCCATTGAATAATTGCCTAATCTATCCATCATTATTTAAATGGTTTGTGTTTATTCATCAATTAATTATATTAATTATTTTTCTCCTGGGGTTTTTTGTCCAATTAACTAGTCAATGTGAAATTTCAAAGATGATTGTTGGTGTATTATTTATTTGGATTTTATTTAGAGATTCTTATCTTGACTTCATAACATGATATATATGATAGTTAGAAATGGATTCATTCATAGGAAATAAATTCTAATATACACAATTTTTTAATCAATAGAGTATAATTGTTGATTTCTATTTCATCATAATATTAGATTTATTTTCTAGTATTATATCACTTTTAAGAGTGATTGTAAAATAGGATTCTTAGATACACTGTGATATTCATAAATTCATTCATTATTATTAGTTTATTTTATTCCTTAAATAAAATTCCAGTATGTTGGACCATATGATTAATATTTATTCCCAAGATATTTCCTCATGTATATTATCCATCCCTCCAACGATTCATCTATATTTCATGATATTCCGACATTAATTAATGTCTGGATGTGTTCTATGTTTCATAATTTTTTTGAAAAAGTGTTATTCATCCATTCAGCATGTGATATATCTTCCTTGAAATGTCCTTCAAATTCAGATGTTGTTTTCATACTTTTTTTTAATATTTATCCATCATAATATCATTATCTAATAATCTGTTTCATTTATGATATTTTGGTCTGTTATCTTATTCTAGTGTGTTGAGGTCATTAACCACTATATTTTCTGTTATGATTATATATATTTTTCCTTTCTCTATTAATTATCTAACTTAAAAAAATATTTCACCTTGTAATTATTTTAATAAAATATATTTAGAAATTTATTATATAATTATTAATGTTCTTAATGATCATAAAAATAAATCATAATGGGGGGTGAGTATTTTAGGATTCATATGAGTACTAAAAAATATCTTCCTTTTTGGTGATCGTAAGGTTCCTAATTTTAAATAATTATTAAAATTTTATAATTGAAATATTAATAAATTTTGATCAATAAAACACATTAATATAGATGTAAATGAAAATTGGTATCCTTAGGATTAACAAAAAAAATAAATTTTTTGATGATAACAAGACATAATAAATTAATGTATATGAATATAAAAAAAATGTCTGTTAAAGATTTTAATCATTGAAATTATATACTAGTTGCAACTATGATACCTTATTATGATAATATTTTGGTTTTAATTAAAATCGAAAACTTTTTAATTAGAAAATCTATTGGGTAAAGGTTATATGAAAAATTAAAAACAACACCACATTATAAATTTATATTTTATATACTATTCCCCAATTGTAATACAAATGGTATTTCAAAATTAATATGAAGTATTCTACCATTTAATAATTTGGAATAAAATAACCTATTGAAAAATATTGTCAAATACAAAGAGGGAATGAAATCATTAAACCATATTTATGATGGCAGAATTTTATGAAATGTAAAGAAAGATAAAATATTATAAAATTAAGATATTTATAAATATTAATGAGAAATAACAAAAAAATTATAATTATTATAATAATTACACAATATATTTATTATAATTGAAAATAGGACCTCTAAGTTTCTTAGAGTGAAGAAATTGATTATTCTATGAATAGACAATTGTCGACTTTTTTAGAAAGAAAAATATTGTTTTTTGAAAAATATTTAGTAAATTATTATTTGGAAGATGGTAAATTGTTATTTTTGATTTAAATTTTAATACGCTGCTCAAAAATGAAAAGTACATATGATATTTCAGTTTATAATATTTTTCCTTAATATTATATTCTATTGTAATTCCTTATAGATTGATTTAATCGAAACTAATGGGTCTATAATGATTATAGAATCATATATAATAGATTAAAAAGATAATTCAGATAGAGGTAATCAACATATATATTAATTGGAATCTAGATGATTATAGAGTAAAACAAATAATAAACAAAACACTATATAATCAAGGGACATAAATTAATCTATTTCAATGGAGAAAAACATCTCAATAGGGTAAGAGAATGAAAATAAGAAATGATATAATGATGATTGTATTGTTTTAGTTATCCCGGGTAACCGTCATATATTTATTTTTCATCATGTTGTGTATCGACATTGGACATGTTAAATTAAAAATTACAACCATTTAATTATTATTTAATTGAAAATATATTGAAAGAGTATAATATATCAATATTTAATTGAAAAAGAATAATGAGAAATCTCACAACTGAAATAATCTTGAATGAGATATTTGAAAAATAACCAGATACTTCTCAAATGATTTTTTAGTGAGTAACGAGAATTGAATAAAGTGAAAAATTAATTGAATGAGAATATAAAATTTTATTTGAAGATAAATAATAATTGAATATTAAATTAATTTATGGGAACATGAAGATTTTTATATTATCTGACCATTAAATCTTGTAATTATATATGTCTAGGTAAATTTGAATAGTCATCGTATGAAAAATTTTCAAAAAAAATAAGCTAAGATGATTAATTTTCAGAAAACATAGATAAGATAAACTATTAATGGATTGATGTTACATCATTGATTGTATGTTAGTTTAAATTTTAAATATAATTGACTGTGTTGGTTTTTTATTTTTAGGATGAGTTAAAATATTCTTGATCCCTCTTATTAATGAATCATTTCAAAAATTGTTGTAATTGATGTAATTTTGAAGCTAAATATCATTTGGTTTTTTTTTGTTATAATAAAAAATTAAATTATTATTTATATGTAATTTAATTTTGTTTTTTTAAATCTATATTGATGTTAATCAGTATATATATATAATATCATTAGGTGAATGCTAGGATGACGCTTCTTCATTGTTTCCATTGTACAAATTGTTAATGATTGATATATTTTCATTTTAGTTAAATTTTTAACACCTAAATTTGACAATATAAGGATTCCATGTCATTGAAAATATTAGGATTCATATCGATTAATAACATATGATTTTAGTATAATTTTGGTGTATTGATATTTTTCATTGCTATCTTAGAAGTGAATTTTTGATTATGTTCATATTTATTGGATGACTCTTTAAATTATAAATACTTTATTGACCTTCCAAAAATCTTTTTAAAATAATTATGAATATAGATAATTTCATAAGATTCCCTTTTTTGTATATATAATGGGTTGATCGATAAGTTATATCCTTTACACATTCTTTTCTTCAAATCATTAGAAGGGTGTTTTGATTAAAATAGTTTTTTAGAAAATCCAAGTGCACATATTATTTTGATGATGAGTTAAAATGATTATTTTCATAGATTTTTCATGTACTTAACTATTTCCTACTATATAGTATTTATATTTTGTATTAATGAATTTTTGATCATCCACTTATTCCATTTTCGTTATTACTAATTAATTGAAATAATAAGTAGTGGTTCCAATTGATAGATTCCTACCAAATGTAATATTAACAAATTTATAAATTTAATCAGAACTATAATTTTATGAATCATGTTTCTTAACATTAGTATTATTTATAGAGGTTATAATATTAATTATATATATATATAAATAAAATTGTAGATTTATGGAGAAGAAATTGAATTTATCTTTCTTATAGTAATTGAAAAATATCAATGAAAAATAATTATTTTTTTACATATACATATATATAATAATTAAATATGATATACATTGTAAGAAAAATTATTTTGATAAAAAATTGGAATATAAAAGGAAACATCATCTCAAATCATATTTTCAAAACAAGATACAAGAGAAAATTGATGGAGTTAATAGAGCTGAGCATGTTAGTGTTTATAGAAAGACTATGATTATATCGGTTGGAACTTAAAAGGTCTAAAACAATTGATTCTAAAATTAGAAATTTTATCTATATGAGTGAAAAAAATATGATGTTTTATCCATTACATACATCAATGATAAATCATCTTAAATGAATATAAGTCACATATCAAAATAAACAACACCCTAAAACCAATATATTTATTGTTTTTGGATATTATACAAATGATATTATTTATTTAAAATAATTTTTCCACATCATAAACAAATTTATCGTCAAATTATATCCGTCAATAAATATTACACATAATACACCTTTTCATCACATGGGTAGTGGAAACATATGAAAAAGTTAGGAGAGAATATTAGTAAGGGTAATGATAATATTTTTCAATAATAGATTGTATGAAATTAAAGGAATGTTTTTTATGATGTAATAATAAATTTATATAATCCTATAATAATTATTCTATTCCCTATAAAACATGGATCATATATGAAGTATCATAACAAATTGATTTTTGTGTAAGATAGAAAATATGTAATTGGTGTGTAACGATTTGAGTAAATAATCATGACTACAAAGTATAACATTAGAATGTTACATAAAAAAATATTTAATATTAATGTGGTAATACATAATCATAGAAAATCATTTAATATATCAAGCCCCAATTAAAAGACAACTATCAAATTCTAGATTGGGTCAACACTGCATTCCCATAAACATTGTGGATTGGGATCAAAAAGTTGTCCAATACAAAATATATCGTTTGATATAATGATTTATCCAAGGCATGAGAGGGTTATATAATTCTATAACCTCTAATCAAAAGTGAAAATAAATACATATCATTACCCCATGAATATGATAACATTCAAAATTCCATCATAACATAATAATCATGTTTGAAATAGATAAGGTTACAAGAAAAATTCTATAACACATGATAATGAGACATATATAGAGGGAATATTAATGTAATAATTTGATAATATCCCCAATTAATCATAATATATATTAAAAACAATTATGTTGATGAATTTTTTGAATAAATATGAACAAAATTATTTTGAAAATATTAAAGAAATGTCTTTGATCATTTTAAAATATTATTTTCCAAATTAATATATCTTATAGAACAATGGTTTTATAAAAATAAGATGAATTTATTTAAATATTACACTGATGAAATAAGATAACATGTAATTGAAGCATTGGAATGATAACTAAAGCTTATAGTTGGACAAAGTGACGACAAAAAAAATGAGAAACAAATTCCTTTCACCCTTTTGCAACAAAAATCAAAATCTTTAGAAAATGGCCTCAAGAAATCAATGACATCGGGATATGTAAATCCATAAAATCAAATTACAGTCATGAATGTGAAATTTAATGATTCATAATTAAAAATAAGAGATAATTTCACTTTTACATAAAAGCATCCTCTATATTTAATTATGATCCAAAATTAGGGGAAACAGTTAGATAACATGTAAAAAAATAAAAAATAATAAGAAAATAAACATGGTAATAAATTGAAATAACATATAATTTTTCAAAATTTAAGCCAATTCATTGACAATAATAATTTGAAATATGTATTAGAAAAGAAACCCACACCTTATATTTCTACTTCACCAAACACAGAGTAACTCATTGTGTAAAAAACTCAATTTTATTAGCGATATATATTAGAATCGTATTCATATTTATTTTAAATAATCCCATACATTTATAAGTCCTCATTAGGGTATAATTTATTAAATGGGTATCATTATTATTATTTTTTATTTAAGCGGTTGAAGTAATTTTTATTTAAGTAATAGGCTTTGTTGAGCGCTAATTTATTTAGTGCATTAAAAAATACCCTTCACTATAAAATGAATTAGTTTTTGAGTTTTTTTTAAATTCCAACACCACCCCTCCCCAACCCTCCATATATATATATATATCATATATATATATATATAATTATAATTATAAAAACCATATTAATAATACATAAAATTAATAAAATAAATAAAATAAATTCATAAATAAATTTATATAAATTATATTATTATAATAAATATATAATAATAAATATAATAATAATTATTTTAAAAATTATATAATTATAATAAATATATAATTACAAGAAATAAATAATTATAAAAAATTAAATAAATATATAATAATAAATATATATAATATATATAATATATACATAATCACCATTCTTTATATCTATTAATATATAAATTTTTGAAATCATATGATTTTATATATATTTATAAATATCTAATTACTAAAATATGGTTATATATATTTAAAATTTATTTATAAATAACTAAATATATATTAATAATAAATATGTAAATTTAAATATATATAATAAATATATAATTATAATTATTCATAATAAATATATAATTATTATTTTAATTATAAATGTATTTATAAGTATATAATTATAAATGGATTTTTATATATTTATAATTTTTTATTTATATATAATTTTGATATATATTTCAAGAAATAATAAATATATTTATTATACTTAATTATTTTCTCCATATTTAACAATTAATATATGTTTATAAATATTTTAAGATTATTTATAAATAATTAAATATTCACTATTTAATAAATTTAATATTATTATATGTATATTTATAAATATATAATTAAAAATTATTATATTTTTTTAAATATTTAATATTCATTAATAAATAAATTATTATTTAAAGAAATGATTTATAATTATATATTTATAAACATATTTATATTTATATAGTTATGAATAGTTATTAATAATTATATAATTTTAAATATATTTGTATTTATCGAATAATAAATATTTATCTATATAAATATATATATAATTATGTAAAAATAAATACATTCATTGAATATAAAATTATAAATCTATATTTATTGTCCAGTGTAATAAATTTCATTATTATTTTCTGTGTACATTATTATCTTCGTGCTTATAAAGTCACATACATAGAACATAATAATGTTACAATTAGGGGACTTCAAATTGGTATTTATTTTTCTCAAAAAATAATTACATATCACAGTAAATCGGTTTTTAATATATATAGCATGACATCTAAATAAATCAATGTTGAGGTCCCCCGGTGCCACAATGTGGTGTTTGAACCTCACACCCTCTCTAGGTCTGACGTATGTGCCCCTCTGGTGTCCTAGTTGTGGGTTCCTCCTGTTCTGGTGGTACTGAAGCCCTTATATGGTTCTATGTAGACGTTTAGACAAGATCACGTGAGGAGGATGGCCCAAAATCATATGTGGATCCATATGGCCCCACATCTCCTAAAAATGGATGAAATGGGACATTGAAAAAGTCTTTATCAGTAAGAGAGGGGCCACCACATGTTGTGTTACCACACCTTGCTCATAGTCCAAAGCAGTCATCAAATATGAAATATGTGGCATATAAGAATCTTCATACCATGTAAGATCATCAGTCACCTAGGTAGGATCATCTCTCTGTGGTTCAAGAGAATCAGCAAGACTTGCTCTCAGACATCTATATTGTCACCTCTTCCCCTCCTATTGTACTCGTCTCTGTCATCCACCTGTCAGTGGTGGTGCATCATCCTCATGAAGCATAATAGGGACATCATCATATGTAGGAGTTTCAACTGGAGAATATGGGTTTGGATGTACCTATAGAAACACATAATATAAATTGTAATATATGAACTAGAGATGATCATTGGGAGCCAACACATCTCAGTGAACTAAATTTCACCTAATATATGCCTCCTCCTAAGGATGTATGATATATGGAAGATGTTCTTTTCAGTATGACTACAAATGAATTAAAATGAAAATTAATAACAAAATTGAGTTAAAGAAATATAATAAATCTTAGTAAATATACCAACTTCTGAATCCCAATCCCCTGATGGTGTGTCTTTGATAACAGTCTTCATAATCAACCTAATCAAATAACTAATAGCATGTTGTGGTATATACATATGGAAAGAACCCATATTGGGATGTGTGTCCCAAATATCGATATAAGTTTCATGAATCCACCGACAATATGTTGTTTGTCTACATATAAGAATAATCAATTGTAATGAATCATTCTATCATGGTTCCATGGAAATATTCTATATATAACCAAACTAGAAAATGAGCTAGTCTGGATGCTTCTACTCAATGGTGTGGATGTGGATGAGTGTCACCACTATAGCACGATCTTCAATCATAGCTGTGCAGTATGGTGGAAGTGATGCGTAGAAAAACCTATATACAGATTCCAAGAAACCCCAAATGTAACCACAAAAAATAAGTCATATATTTAATATATAATGTTTTTAATATTACATTTTAATAATATAAAAATATATTAAAAAACAAATTTTCTACAAAAAAATAATGTCTAACATTAATAATCTATAATTATGGCGTAAAATATCAATAAAAAATAGTTCACACTATGTCTCAAAGTTTGTGAATACTTTTGAGACTGACTCCACCTGGTGAAAAAGAGTAGGATATGGCATGTTTATAAAAAACAATAACAAAAATACAAAATAACTAATATTAATAACGTAAACATACCAGCATAACCGAGGACAGTCCCAAAATAGCTATGGTGAAAGTTGTGAGAAAACATTAGGATAAAGGGGTGAAAAATTATCCCATGAGCACATCTGTTCCAAAACCCTAAAACTTGTAATCTTCCACACATCATCATAACAATTCGTATAGATACATCTATACAGATATTAAATTACAACAGACCCAAATGTGATTAAAGATGTCTGATCAAGATCCTCATGTAATTGAGGTACATCATGTATACCAATGTGGTGGAGTAGGTAATGCACAACATGTTTCAGATAATCACAAAATATGTTCAAATGTGTCCTGAATAATCATATGCTAACAAGAATCATTAGTAATCACAATGAAATTCTCATCAAGACACCCCATTCACAAGCGCTAACCCTTAAGGACACCTCATACGCTGATGCCATCAATGCCTAGTAACCACTATATGACTGTAGACCAATTTCCACTAGCGGCATCTATAACTGCCTATTTGGGGATGGGTAAACTATGAATGTAGGATATGTACTCTAATTAATTGGTATCTCCCCCTCTGGGAGGTGAAATTTGTGTCTCTCTAGCCTTCATCTTTCAACCAATACAACAATCCAATGGTGATCAGTGGACTTGAATTCACATAGAGTGAATCCATAAAATCCAGAATGTCTATGGAATTGGAAAATAGCTACTGGAGATCATTGGGAAGAAAACGATGTGCTCTCGGAAAAACAAGATATCTAATAGGTCGTCATGGCAACAGATTGTGCGACATGTTTTTCTTCTCAGTAGATAACAATGGATTTTCCATCTAAATGTAGAAATAGTAAAACCTTAATTTCATGTATTATATGAAATTTATCTTGTAAGGGATGAAATTTTTCATGTAATATATAAAATAAGGATAAAAAGGATTTATATATGAGCCATTAGTCATTATTATATGAACATAATTGTCCTGCATGGCTAGCTCAAAGATACCAATCTTCCTAATGGATGTAGCCTCCCTTTATGGATATAAAAAGGAAAATATCATCCGATAACATTCCTTATGAGACTAGTATAGAACTAGCCAACCCATATATTTAATTAAATTGAACCTTATAATTTACATAATTAATGTATCTAATATAAAATAGTAGCCAACAATTTTGGATGATCATTCCTTACAATATCTAATACATTTAGACCGAACTCCCATTGGCACGTTCATGTTCATAACACCATCAAATCACTCCAAAACCAATCCTAAACCATTATAAATATCATAACCTAAAAAAGAATGTGATTCTCCATTATCATCATTAGTGAAAGAACCCATGAGAGGTAAAAAGTGGACTACATTAATAGTTTATACCTAATCAACCATACTACATTATTCGTTAGATTTGTCTTGGATAATATTGTCATCAACCCAATAGTGAAATAACCCCCCTTCAATTTCGATATGGGTAGGGGCTCTGAAAACCCAATAGGCATATATTGATTTGTATTAACCTATTTAATTCATTAGATCAAATGAAATTACCACAAACATATAAAAACTACACATATTCATAAAAGACGATTGAGGAATTTTATATGCTATCAACCTAAATTGATGGTAATAAGATCAAAATTTGATATTTGATAAGTTCTTGAAACCTATCAGTTGATCACATAGATCAATGAAATGTGGAATGGGATACCAATTCTTTAATTTCATCTTGTTTATTAATCAATAATCTATAGATAAGTGCAATGTATAGTCGTCCTTCTTAGGGAGAAAAATAGGAGAACATTAGTGAGAAGTACTAGGCCACATGAATCCTTTTGATTCCAGATCTCCAAAATAAACATCAAAATCATTTCTATAAAACATAGATTGGATTTTCATCACTTTAAAATTTAATAACATAACTAATGATTGTTTGTTAACATTAATTTTTACGGATAACAACCGCTTAGCATACATTGTGATATGAGTGGATAAAAAATAGAGATATTAACAAAATCAGTTTATATGTGTATGAGAACATGAGAATAAAAATTGAAAACAATAAACTGTATATCAGAAATCATAATCATGGGTAAATAAATAAACCATTTTATATCATAATACATGAATAATGAAGGAATCAAAAGAAAATCCTAGATATAATAACATTTACCGAACACATTGATTTATGGTATACATATAAGCATAGACAACCTTATTTCAAGGAAATGCACCAATACATTCATAAAATGTTATGTATGGGGTAACAACATATGTAAATTCATTAGGTTTTGGATAATATATTGTGTAAAACAAAATTTAAGTAATGGGATAACCTCCCTTGTACTCACATCATCGAGTATGGGACAACCTCCAGTGTTCTCTCTATTTTGGGCATGGTATAAAATCTTATGTACACATAATTATAATTGAATAATAATCAATACCAAATTCATTAGAGGAATATTTCTGTCTGATACATCCCATAGTAAAAACAATTTTTTTTCCATAATATCAAATAATATTAATCATATAATAAACCATATAATGGAAATTGGTTTTATAAACAAGTTAGTGTCACAGAACCCATTGAAAGAAAATTGGTTCAATAATATCCTCTTCAACTCATCAAACAATATACCTTTAAAAATAGTGTATTTCATAAAAAACCCTTAATAAAAATCACAAATCATCTAGGGATAATATCTTTAAATCATATATTCTTTTTAGCTAATGTAACATTAAAAATTTTCTTCTCAGATGAATATTATTTTTGAAATATTATGTGGAAATTTATGTGAGAAAAAAAATTTCCATGTTCATAACCCATATTTATAATAAAAAATTTCTCAAACATTAAATAATAAATATTATTTGAAAATAAAATTGGAATATTTTAATGGAATCATTCCACCATTGATTATTCATGATGGTGGAAAATATATTTCATGTCTTACATGTTAAAAAAACATTCATTTCATATTTTGAGTAAAAGTAAAAACTACCGCATTATGAATATAATAGGTAGATTATTATAATTTTTTAGTAAATAATTATATTTGATTAAAATGATAATAATAAATCATTTTATAAGATTAAAAAAATTAAATAATTTTTTTTGGAAGTTATTACATGGATGAAAAATTGATTATTTATGAATGAGAGAAATTAAGATAGCTTTCATTAAAAACATTATTTTGGACACATGAGTACATAAATATATTAAAATAATTTATAAATATATATTTTTATGAAATAGAAAAAGGTGAAGAAAACAGAAAATATTCTGCGGGATAAGTAATAATATTTCATCATAAGAAACATAATCTTAAACAATCTCGGTAGACATTTTGATGGTAACATAAAACCATTACCACATTTGAATCTTTTGATTCTTTTGACCAAAAAAATAAATATATTATATGGATATGTATATCCAATAATTAATTGACAAGGAAAATAAAATTTATTCCTGAGAAGTATATAAACTATATAAGAGTTACATGGGGTAAATATGGTATTTTTCTCATAGAAATAATAATGAGAGAAAAATCCCACTGTAAAATATTTGAATTCGTTAGTACACATTCAATACCTATATATTATAAATATATTGCTTTTATGAATATATTCTATAACCATAATCATATATATCAAACCATATATGGTTTACTTATAAAATTTTATTAACTATTTATTATCAATTTATTTTTAAAATTATGTTTTGGGTATGTTACATATTTTTTTATGTATGTTGGGTTTAGTAATTTTATCATTTTAATTTGATCCTGGTTCCATGACATAAAATATTATATCCATGAGAGAAATATAATATATATTCATTATATATGTATTGATAATAATCTATTAATATTATTAATATAATATTAATTACACCATTAATGGAGGCAAAATGACATACTTACACATTAACACTATTTTCATTTTCCCAACCGATGGAAATAAAATAAGGTAAAAAATATATAACATTGAAATATTATTTATTAAGTCATATATATATATATATATATATTATATTAACTATATTTATACTTATAACCTTTCACATAAAGAGTTAGTAAAAAATTAGATCTCTTTTTGAGGCATTTGTCTATCGTACACACGAGACACATTATCATATTCACAATGAATGTAAAGTTAGATGGTGTATGTGACAATATGATTATATAATATTAATAATTTTTGGAATAAAATATATTAACATTATATCTATAATTATCTCTATTTATTATAGGATCTAATGGGAAATAGATTATATCAATTCCGGATACTTTATTTCTCCATACAGGAGAATAATAATTTTGTTTCCCATTTCCTAAAAAATAAGATAGATGTATTTCCGGAAATTAATACAATGACATGTTTGTATATTTTAGAAAATTATTTTAATTTATATTCATAGTTGGAAATTATTTTATGTATTTATAAGAAGAAATAAAATTAAAACATTTGATTGGAAACAGTACCTGTTATTGGGACAACCTTCTTAGGTTGGCCACAGAAGCATTATTAGGAGGGTTTCCTACAAAAAATATTATATCAAATAGGTGGTTATGAAATTGAGGATGATATTTTTTAGGGTTTGGAAAAAGAAAAATGATATGGATGTGTGATAAGGATAGGAGAGGTTGTGCACTTTTATATGTGGGGGAAAGAAAACGCATGAAATTTTTGAAATGAAAATGGTGTACCCACATTTGTAAGTTTCCAAAAGGTTAAAAAATAGATCATTTGCTAACCATATGTTATATAAGGAAAATATATGAATATAAAATTATATTATTATTAGTTTCTAGATCATTTTACACTTCATCAATTTAGTTTAAGCCCTAGTATGTCTTTTTGAAAATTAATTGTGATAATGAATTTTTAGTGTTTTAATTATTCATTATGAAAAAAATAAGATGAAATTACTATATAATATTAAGTAAAAAAATTAATAAAATTGGATCCATTTTTTAAAATTCATTTAACGTAATTAAAAAATTATAATTTAAAACTATATCGACATATGCGATAAAAAAATGGGTTTCTAAAGAGAAAATTTTCATAAGTATAGAACAATTTAATAAAAATATTCAACATGAATTTCAATCATTTGAAAAAAAATTAATTATATATAAAATAATTGAACTAAATATTCATTTAGAATATTTTAAAACAATATATACCTTTTTAAATTATTTAAATTAGAAAGATGTTTTGAGTAGGAAAAATATTTTCCACTATTCATTGAAAATTTTATTAATTTAGAAAATTCAAAAAATTGCATCACATGAAAATTTATATATGTTGAAATTTTTTTAAAATATATTTTCCAAAATTTTTAGAAAATATATATTTTTTATCAATAGATCTATAAAAATATATTTTTTGATCAAAAAGAATATTTCATGTATATAATAACTTTTCTAAATATTATCTAATTCTTATCTATATGATATATTTCTAAAAAAATACAATGAGAATTTAAAAATTGGTTATTCATATTAATTCTATCATGTTTTAATTATTTTTTATTATGAGAAAGTTTATGTAAAAATATTAATATTATATTTCAGTTCATTAGAACATAGTGTTTCATGTAAATTTAGATATAAAAGAAATCAATTTAATTTGAAAAAATTATTTCATAAAAACCTGGGGTGTTACATTATGCAGCTGTATAACTTATTTTTATATTCAAAAATAATTTCCCAGATTCATGAAATTGTGTATACTTTTTCCTCATTACATCTTCACGTTTATATGTACCTTATTCATAATATATTTTTCACCACAAGACATTGAATAATTGAGTTGTCTTGCCTTTCACACTTTATCTATACATTCCAAAATAAACACATGTTATTCTTTAAAAAATCTTGTTTCGGGGGTATTGCCATTGTTTTCTAGACATGTGAAATATCAGGTATGTAATCCCATAAATTAGATACATGGAACATATATAAACATGAGAGAGGTTCGGTGGAACCACCCATCAATGAGCTATTATCCTAATGTGAACATGAATCTCTGAGAGACCAATTTAAAATGGGATTTTTACCTTTTATTTCCAAATATGGTTACATTAAAAACTGGGGAAATTCTTTGAATCACCTTATCAGGAACATCAAATTCCAAATCACTTAGATGATTGTCAGCATAAATTTTTCCATAACTTTGTTCTTCTGATATTTTTACTTCAATGACTATAACCATATCTACCATTTCATTGTAATGCTCAAGTAACAATATATTTAAATCACCAACCACATCCCTTCATTATAGAGTTCCACACATATTTACATATAGTACATTTTTTGAATCCATCTAAATTGTCATGTGATTTAGGGAAACTCAATGACATAAATATGTTGTTCCCAACCACATTTTAAATGTAGAGAACATGATCACCACATATCCTCTAGGATTTTAACTGTTCTCTTGGAATGAATATATTTTTTAGTATGATACATTGTGATTAAACTAAACACTACACCCAAGTCTTTCTAACGACATCAGAAAAACACCATGGTAACCATTAGATCCTCATATGATGAAATAAAATTTCATTTATCATGAAACATTACCACATAATGAATTTACTAGATTGAAAATATAGAGAAAAATATCTCTAATAGGAATGATGTTTACTGACAACATAAGGTGGTCGAGAAAAAGACATTTATCATTGTGACTTTTATATGTTATGGGGAGTTTGATGAAACATTAATGGTTTTTTCACATTACTATTTTGGTATGGGTAATGGTTGTAACAACCATACATAATTTTATATACCATTATTAAATTTATGAGATTGGAATACTCAATATAAATACCCTATAGAATCACTCTTTTTTACATCTCAGCTTAAATACTCATTAACAGTTTTATAAATCATTCAACATCTTGGATAACTATTAAAGGGAAAACTAAAAGCTTCTTCTAATTGTTATTTTTTTCAAATATATTATGGATGGTAGACATACAAATTTCCAACCCTTATCATTACACCATTATCATGGTTTAGCTCAAGATTATTTTTCACCTTCTTTTGTTCCTTGACATTATTCTCTTATACTTATTTAATCGTTGGAAGGATAGAAAATTAAACAATCATTTGATGGAGATATTATTTCTACCATTCCTTCAAAATTTACAGAACCTTCCTTTGAAAATAAATAAATAATGGATATTTTTTATGCTCATTACTGATAATAAAGATTTATCATTTATACTCAATGAATTAGAAACAATTATTTCATTCCCAAGGTGGTAATTTGTTGAGAAGTAAAAATTTTTAATTTGTGCCAAAAATCATCTATCATGCTTTTCCAAATCGTTATGTGTGAACAAAAATATTAATATTTTATGATAAGTATATAGATCAATCTTTTATCAATAAGACAACAAATTCATATTTTAATTTCAAAAATTAATGTTTTTAACTCCAAATCATTATTTGGTTAATTTTTTCATAAACATTCAATATTTTTATTATGTATGATATCAACGGATCATTCTAAAATCCTTTTGTAATCATATAAATAATGAATTTTCCAGAATAAAAATTAATCTTTATTTATCCCATAATGTTATAAAACAAATGTTATTCTAACTAATACGTCACATTTTTATGTGGTAGTATTTAACATTGTCATCCATAAGTTTTCATTTCAATATGGTCCACCTTCTAGGATGAGACATGTTTTCTTTTTTATTACTAAAACTATAGTATTATAAATATAATAACATCCTATTAAATATGATTATAATTCAAGAAAATAAATTTTTTAATGAATATTATATAATCCATGAATGTAATTAACACCATTAAACATATAAAAAATTAGTTCATCTTAAATATTAGATCATGTTGATTTTAATAGTTACATATACCTTAATCCAATGAAACATATCTCTAAATCACACTCATCACATTAAAATCCAATCCCATAGTACATAAATTAGGGTATATGAGACTCTAAACATTTGAAAAAATGTATACTCTTAAACCCATGTTGGTATTCACAACTCTATATAATATTTTACATGATGACATATATGTTTCTAATATTAACACAATCCTTAGTTGTTTTATGAATTTTATAACCAAAACTACATTGTTTACATACTTACAAAATTTAATTTTTCAATCCAAATACATAAATATTTAAACACTTTTACTTCAATGATATAATATAATATAGGCCCTTACTTTCTCTAATTTTTGTCCCATAGCTTATGGAATTGACTTCGATAACTACTTTGGTTACCACATATAAGACAACAATTCCTTGTAAATTCATTTCTCTTTGACATTATTTTCACTAAATAATAAATTTTAACCATGGTTTGAGATATTTTTATAGGTTCTTCTTCATACCTTAATGAAATGAAGGAATATGGATCATATTACCCCTATGTATATTACCAGATGAAAATTCATAAAAGTCTATCTTCAACTAATTTTAACGGATATGATTATCACTGATGTAAAAATTTTTATTCTTATATTGTGATAGTTTATTATGAATAATCTTAATATATGTCTCTCCAATCATCAAAAAAATTGGTTTCACATAATAACTAAAATTTTCATAACATTTAGTGTAAACATTATTCCTCACGGTATCATTGAAAAAAAATGATTCATCATGGTTATACAAATTGACTAAAACAAATTAGTATTGTGCGAGGAACAATACCATATTGTGAAACTACATAGTCATGAAAAATCAAATATAGGATGTCTAAATATTTACACCATCATCTAAACCATCGTCTTTACAATGGTAATTAATGTTTATTATTATAATTATTCATGATGGTTCATAAAATGTTTATTAATTTCAAAATCTTGTATATGAGGAGTGTCAAACTTGGGGTAATGAAAGTCCTACTATTGTGCACTAGGTGACAGTTGAGTCCAGATCAATGAACTATTTTCTATGTTATTAACCCCTAGTACATCTATTCAAATTCGAAATTCACTAATTTAATATATATATACTTGGATTTTACTTCTTGTAAATGACTCACTATATCCTAAACCAAAATTAAGAGTGATTTTTAGTACATTGACTTATCCTTATACTTATCCTTATATATATATATATCCTTTAGTGTCTCTAGAAAGGTTTATCATACTAGATTTCATTGTTTAATTAAACCATTCCTTTGATATGAACTACATTAAACCATTATTTATATACAACATTATTATATCAAAAAATATTTACATTTATTTTATTATATAAAAGTTTTCCTACAAACCATGATTTTATAGAGTTATTAGAAATTCAGATATATAAAAAATGGTTCATTAGTGAAATACATTATCTACCACTAGTTTATTCATTTATAAAACTTTATATAAATATCCTACATAATAATTATCATTAAAAAAATAGGTATAATTATACATAATAATGGTTGATCTCAAATTATTAGTAAGGTTAAATAAGGTAGATATTAATAAAACATGAGTATAAGTATACTATAGCATGAGAATAACATTTTAAACCATACCATGTGTATTTTAGATCATAAAAATGAATCAATTAATAAATCATGGAAGTTCATATGACATGAATAATAATGGATAAAATAATATATTCCAATAGATAAAAGCATTTCCCTATGACATAGATTTGTGGAACCCATATATTTACAGAAAACAATATGGCATGGTTATCCACTAAGACATTCATATAATTTTATTCATGGTAATACCACCTGAGTACCTTCAATATTTTTTGGATAACCCCATGTGTGCCCTCTTTTTTTTGGTTTGGGATAACCTCCCATATTCCCTTTTTAAGATATAGATAAACTCTAAATTACTCAACTGTTTAGGATTGTGATAACCTCTTGTGTACGCTTTCAGATTGTAGAATAGTAATAACATCATTATTCATTGGCGGGAGATATATGTCCCGACTATCACATAATACATATATTTTTGTTAAAAAAATTATAATATATTCATCATATTATAACCCATAGAAACGATATGGGTTTCATAAATATTTAATTATAGTGCAATATGTAGAATGGAAATGGGTTTCATAATCGTCTCATAAATTCATCCTAGAATAACCCATAGAAGAGGAAAAAGACTCATAAAAATATCTCCATCATATTCATAAATTATCCGGAGAAAAAAATGATGGTATGATGTGATCTTATTCTTGGGAAAACATATGTAACATCAGCATATTTATTCATATATGAAAATTATTTTTAAAGGTCACATGAAACATTTCATGACTAAAATAACATTTTTAAATTGAAAATGTTTATTTTAAATCCAAAAAACTCATAAAATATTAAGGAAACCATTTTCTTCAGAAATAACCATGGAAAATTTAAAATTTTACTTTAAAACATTGATCAATCCTGATGTTGGAAGATTCTATTTATATCACACATGTAAAAATAATGATTCCACTCATATTTTTAGTAATATTTAAATGTTCACCATTTAGAAAATGAAAAGTATATTACATTATAACCAATTAAAATAATTAAAATATGTGTAAAAAGAATTTAAAAATTATTTGAAGAATATGAGAAATTTTCTTTTGCATATTTTTATAGAGAACATGGACATGGATGAAAAAGGTGTTTTCGAAAGCGGGGAGAAATAATGTAAGGCGAAAATAAATTATTTTGGAATCAAGTGTAAGGAATGAGAAGAAAAAATGGATAAAATATACATTAGTGAAATAAATATATAAAATATTGTTTTACATTTTTAGATATAGATCATAATATTTCATCACCAGAAATATAGTCTTAAACCATCCTAATAAAAATTGGTTTATGACATAAAAAAATTACTTATTTGGAAAAATATGAATCATAAGTTCCATGAAAGAAAGAACATTATATTGATGTATTTAAAATCAATATTTCATAATATTAATAAAATAAATTCAGTTTAATTATTAATATTACATAAATGAAACAATTATTGAATTTTCCATTTTCCGGAAGATATAAATTTGAGATGAAAAGCCCTTTCCTTACGTCTTTTATTATTCCAGACACATTAAAAAATAATGTATAATAAATTTCAATCCATTAAAAATCTATTCAATACCCAAAAATTTATATATATCAAACCATAAATGATTTTATTATAACCTTTTATTAATAGTTTATTAATAATTCCTTGTTAAAATAACATTTTGGATAATAAGTGCTTTATTTTTCATCTATCATTTACATTGGTGTTTTCATAAATTTTAATTATATAATGGTTCTAACTAATATTTAATTATAAAAATTATTTAAATATCATATAAATAAAATTTCCACTATTTTTAGTAACCCATTAATGATTTAGATAAAAAATGAATTTCACTGTTAATGGTGTTGGTAGTCTGCACGCACATATAAAAATTGTTTCCATTTTCTCGATGGATAGAAAAAAGAAAGGTAAATAATATCAATCCATTACTGAGTAATTATTTTCTCTTATATCTAACATAAATTCGATAGAATTATCATTATCACCATTCATGTAAAGAGTTTTTCAAAAACAAAACACATCATTTTCCGATGTTGTAGTATATCATACACATGAGGGACATTATCATATTCCAAATTAATTGAAAATATGAATGTAAACGTGATATTTTAATTAAATATGTTTAATAAGTTAATTAATATTATATATAAATACTATATACATAAATTGTTATGTCAATGAGAGGCTGTAATGGAAAATGAACCACATTAGTTCATGAGTTGGTAGTTCACCTTACACACAACACACAGTTTCGTTTCACATATGATAATGAAGATATATATATATATATATGTTATTATATTGACATAATAAATTCTTAATATTTTAAATATATTTATGTTATTATATATTTATATATTAATAATATTTTATGGAGGTGTAAAAATAAATAAAAAAATTATTAGTTAAGAACGATATGTCTTTTTTAGAAACATACTTTAGTGAGCACCTTAAGGATTATTATGAGAGTTTAAAATGAATAAGACTAATAAAAAGTGGTGAGAGACATATGGAATGTATTTTTAAGGGTTTTAATACACCAATTTTTGTTAAGATTGAACCGACGAGGAGGGAGTTGGTCCCCTTTTATAAGTTATTGAATTGATAGACTTAGAAATTTGGAAAAGAAAAAGTTTGACCCACATTTTAAATATGATGAAATTTTCCACAATGTCTATTTATTAAAATTTATATCTTTCAGAGTCAAAATAAAGAAAAAAAATTAGTCTTGGAAAAGTTTAAGGGTAATTGTACACCTTATTTTTTTAGATTATCACCTAATAAACTTGTTTTAACCTTAATCAAAATAATTAATTTTTAAAATTTTTAAAATTCATTTTGAAAAAAATTAATTAGATATTTTTTTAAAATATTATTTTTTTATTATAATTAATATGTAATACATATATTCAAATTCCATTCAATTATGTGGAAAAAGTTACAATAAAATCAATACTATAGATGTGAAGCGAAAGAAGTTTTCTAAAGTGAAAATTTTCATTAGTGTAGAACATTATTCTCTAAAAAATATATATGAATTTTATTAAAATTATGTAAATTGGGTTAATCATAAAATTAAGAATTTTTTTTTAAATTATAGTTTATATTTGTCTTGTATAAATTATTATATTAATTGTACATTGTAGTTTTAAAACTCGTTGTTACATGTGATATAATCTATTGACGAAATTAAATTTATTCAGAAAAAAATATTTCACATAAACTAAAGATGTCATAGGTTCATCTTTAATATAATTTATATTTATATATATAATAACTATTTAATATAGTTATAAAATCCCATGGTCATGTCATGAGAGATTATTACAGATTCATATGTAATGCCTAAAAGTATCTTTTTAGGTTATTATTTAATTAAAAAAATAATAAATTTATTAGTGTATATACATTCCAATATTACCACATTATAATTAATAAATCATGTTAATTATTTTTGAATATTAACATTATTTATGTTTTCCCATTCACTCATTTTATAAACATTATAACATTGTTCATGTATGTGGTAAAACTGACCTGAATAAAAACACACTATAAAAAATAATTGTGTTAGAACTTATAATTATACAATAATAATGTGAATTTTGTATAATAATAATTATTTATTATTAACCGGATTATCTATATTTATTAATAGGAGGATAAATAATATAAAAATAATGTTTATTGGGAGGAAAACACATACATTGAAGACTTGGATCTTCTCTTATCGGGCGTCCTTAAAATGAATGATTTTGGACGCCATCAATCCATATGATCAATAATATTTATAGGATTTTTATGAGATAATTTGGGTATATATTTAAGTATAAATCAAAAGGAATGTTTGATTTAATGTTGTTAAAGAATGGGTTCTTCAATAGTTAATTATTAGTGGATGTTTTAAGAAGTCTCATTCCTTAATGCACAATGACTGTAATTTTCTATGAAACATGGCATAAAAATGTTCAAGGGTCAGAGGATGTTGGTAATTCAATAAAATATAAATTTAGATATAATATTTTATGATATATTACATTATTCATTATCTTAACCCATTTTCAAAATTTTACCCCTTATCGTGTTAACATTATATTTACTCAACAAAATTTTATTTGTGTAAAATAAATTGACATTCTTATATAATTTGAAGGACCTGATTCAAAAAATGATTTCTATTTTATTTAATTCAATAGATTAATGTGATTGAAATTAATTCTTAATAATAAATTAAAAACACTATAATTTTTAGAAAATAATATTTACTATATAAAATTTATTTTATTTATAATCCTTTACATGAAAAATTAATGAAATGAAATTTAAATTTGTCTAATTTTTTTAATGAAATAATAAATTTTATTCTCTAAATTTTTGAAATTTAGAATTTAAATAAAAAACATAAAATAGAAAAAAATTATGTTTTTAAGTTGCACATTATTTTGACCATGATTCATTAAATTTTTAATCATTATAACTGTATAATTATTTATTATATGTTAATTACTTATTTTACATTTCATCCATTCATATTTTTTTATATTTTTTATTCATATTATTCAAAAAAATGTAAAATAAATAATTTCAAATACAATATGTAAAATAATGTTTACTGAAATAATATACATTTTCAAATATTAATTATTAGTTTTAATTAAAATATTTCTCATTTTATGATAATTACTTATCAAATATTATAGTTCTAATTCATTATTTACCCTATACTACAATATAATGAATATACATTTTTATACAAGTACACCCAAATTCCATAACTTTATTGACCATATATCTAATGATCACATATCAAATGACCATATATACATTGACCATATACATAGTGGTCATATTATATTTCTAAATAATACCCTATATTCTTCTCTAGAATTCATCCATCATATTATATCATTTATTTTTAAATATTTTTATTATATTATGGGATGATTTTAATTTTTATATTATTATAATGGCTGGTCAGATCGTAATGGACAACTATAAAGATGAGAATATCAACCAAGTAGTATATTTATTTACTTGTAGTTTCATTCATTTAATAAATTAAATAATTTTGTCTTATTGAGTTATATTTTAATATATTCTATTTTAAATATAATATTATACCATAATGAAATAAGATATTGCACTTTTTTCAACGTCGAATTGAATAATGTTATTCAATGTGTCTAATAGAAAAAAATAGTTACTGGTTCAAAAGATAAAGGATTAGAATGAACTTGTTATGGATCAAATAGATATGGGAGGTTATTTAGTCTATCTTTTTTAATTGATCATTACTTATTAATTTTTAGAGACTGAGAGAGAAATAAATACTTTTCACTATGAATACTTATTTATATTCTACTGAACATGGAATCAGAAATGCTTTAGTGAATTTCTCTGATATGACTTTTTTATTATATATACAATTATTAGATGAACACAATTAGAAAATGATTAAAATGGCATGAATTAAAATATTAGTGGTGGAAAACCTTTTAAAACCATACCACTAAAACCATTTAACTGTAATGATTACTATAAATAATTTATTTTTTAGACTGATTGATAAATAATAATTTAATATTAATAGAAATATTCGATTATTATCAAGTAATTGATTTTAAGTATAATTTAATTACTGTAGTTTTATTCTATAGGATCCATAAGATGGAAAATTTCTAAAATATAATAATTTAGTAAAACATAAAAATATAAATGAAAACACCACATGATTTTATATGAATTATTTTTCATTACTCTCCATACATTACAATGCTCATGTATAAAAATTTTAATGTATATAGGGATATATACCAATGTCATACTGTTGAATTAAATTGAAGAACAATTTATTAATGGATATGAAACTATTAATTTTTTTATTTGCAGATAATAAATCATGATTCATCATAATTTTTATTATGTATAGCTAACTTGTAAATCCCCATTTATTTTTTAGTTTTTTAATCATTATGGATGTTTAATTTTTGAGCATGTCAAGGGTTTTTTTGTGAAAAGGGTTCATAATTTGAATATGAATGTTGGATCACATCAGTATGCTGTTTTTGTAGATATGGTTTGAAGTCTCAAAAGTTCTTTGGGTTCTTAGGGATGTCTCTAGATCATCAGGTACAATTTTCAATGTTTTAATGATTTCTTCCTAGGATAATATATTGCGAATCATGGTTCAGGTAAAAAGTGGATTTTATTTTTTGTTGTATAATTTATTTTATTTTGAATGTTCATAGTTTGAACACATAGTTAGAAAAATATTAATAGTAAACCATGTTGATATTAAAAGAAATGATGCTTCTTAGATTGGTATAAGGATATGGAATATTCATTATTCATGATTATAGATTAAAACCAAAAAAACCTATAGTTCAAAGTCATGATTGATTTTTATAGTTGGGTAGATGTTTATAAAACCATTATTATAGTCCATGAGAGGAGGTGTGTCTTTGAGTAGTTAAGGATGCATAGTTTCCACATGGGTTGGTTAACACTGAGGCAAAATCATGTGACAATGTGATTTCTAAACACCACCAATAACATAGTTATCTCATGGTTTGGTAAACCATTAAAAAACCACACTTTGTAATTAATTTACATAAAAGTAGTGAAATTACCTCTTTTCATCTATTGTAATATACATAAATTCATACTTTCTTTCCCCCCCTCACAACCCCATTCTAAAAGGGTATCATCATCCATGTTTCATTCGATTCTCATGTATTTGAGTGGGGGTTTTATTGAAATTTTTATCGTGTTTAAGGATATTTATTCTAATTACCCATTTGTTTAATCTATTAATATGAAATTTTTATTTTTTTTTATTTTTTTGTTATTAATATTTAGGTTATTCCCCAGGAAAATTGTGAAATCCTCCAAATATTATGGGATTTCCTTGTGTATTTGCTAGTGACTATCTCAAACCAACATCTTCAAATAGTTACATGAAATTTGGGTTATGGTAAATCATCATATGAGTTTTAATATGGATTTTTAAACAATTAGAAAAAAATTTGGTGAACAAATTGATGGCATATGTTAGGTATTTCGCCTAGAATGATGCTGGTGGAATACTACAATGAATTGGAAAGTGGTTAGTCCTCATTTATTGGAGATGTGGTTACATTAGATGTTTTTAAGAAATTAGAAATATTTTAATCAGTTGAGAAAATTATTTTTATTGTCACAATTAATTTATTTGGGTGGTTTTTATGTATTGGTGTGTGCTAGGGGTGAACCATGAACCTTTTCTCAGGGTTTTGGATGGTGGGATATTCTTACCTAGTTTTTGGAATGTATTCACATTCATATTAAAATTTGAGTTCATTTAAATTTGTTTTAAAAAAATTGAATGATTAACTATGAAATATTTATATTTATTATTTTATTCTACATGTTGAGTGAGGGCTATAGGTTTTCAGAAGATGGCTGTTTGAATTTGATAAGCTTTGGTATTGGTCGAGTTATCTAAAAAGGGAATTAGTCTGATTGGTGTAGGTAGTCCCTTAATCATACATATATGATATTTTCATTTATTATTATATGTTTTCTCTATACTAAAAAAGAATATCAATATGATTTAAATTAATTTTTTTCATTTATGAATGAAGTGATAATGTACATGATGGACCTTTGTGCACTAGCTTGTTGCCTTTACTTCTGATCGATTACGCCATGGTTATAAAAAAATTATATGGTATGTATATATCTCAGGGTGTGTATATTAGATGGAATTGGATGAATGAGAAATAGTGGACCTTACTATAGGTCCCTCTGATTCCTCATGGTATATTATAATGATGGGTTCTGAATTATTTTCCCACATTAGACTTGTAGAGACCGTGAGATGATTGAATCCCTATTGGAAAGTGGAAATGAGAATGGGGTGAGTGTTTCACCCAATAATAGATTTTTTTACCCATGTGGGAGGACCCTAGAGAGATTTATGGATATGTTATGTGTGACGATAGACATAGGGTAACTTATAAACAGAATAGGCTTAATTCCATCTCACCTCTATGACCATGTTAATTACCTAATGAGGCCATGACATGATTATGAAGATTTCAAGTGGTTTTATGATAGATGATTGAATGTATTTGGTTCAGATATTGATATTGAGATCTTTGATCCATGTGGGGGTTCCCATGTAAAAATATGACATTTGTGACATTATTGGGATCAACAGTTTTA
The DNA here is from genome assembly GCA_963277665.1 of Viscum album. Classification (NCBI taxonomy): domain Eukaryota; kingdom Viridiplantae; phylum Streptophyta; class Magnoliopsida; order Santalales; family Viscaceae; genus Viscum; species Viscum album. The sequence continues at coordinate 1,075,367,163 of OY728164.1, forward strand.
TAGTGACCCATGAGATGGTGTATACAGAAATAGATAGTGATGATTTTTAATGTCACCATAGAACCCAAATATATGAATTGATACTTATAATGTTTAAATGAATATTTATAACCTTTTCATGAGAGTAAAAACATATATTGTTACATGAATTTATGATGAAGGTCAAACCATTCTAGAATTCCCAGTGAAAGGAATTTTTTAGACACACTACCTATTGAGAAGTATATAAATACATGGGATACCATTGGTAATATTCATGGATTCAACCATTGTTCATTCTATTATAGAACATATGTGGGGGAAAATCTACCTCCAAAGTTGAAATATATGAGAGATGATTTAAGAGGGACACACAAACCCTTCAATGATCAATATACTATAATATGTTATTATAGGGACGTATTGTCCCCTAATAGATTGTATAATATATATGAATAATGAGGGACACACAACTCTCCAATTTATTATTATTATATTAAAGATCTATGAATTACTACTATGAACTAGATATTGAGCCCAGTGACACTATATTGGATTGTACATACTCTTGGGAATAATAAGTGGACTAGATATTTTTTGTAATGGTTAGTTGACATGACTAAAGACAACATGGAACTAGAAAATTCAGTTATAGGTTGATCTAGGGTGTCACATTTGAATAAAAGGATCATAATTGAGTGTTTATTTTTGATTTTATTGTTTTGTTTATTTCTACAGGTGATCGTATCATAGATGTATAATCAGAATTTACTAGGTATGTATAGGACTTACTTAGTTGTTCCCTACTTCATTATACTCACTCACAACTTGGGTACCCATGTTTCATAGGTACCCGAGTATACCTAACTATTTTTATGTTCTTCTAGGGTTAGGGATTAGTGTATAATGATGGATTAGGATGGATCATAAACGATTAGGGATATAAATGAAGTGAGGATAATGAAAATTAATATAGTTTCATGACTTTTTATCATTTTTTGTATATATTGCCGACTTGGTGAGAAACTAGTTTCTATATAATAGCATGACTATGGCCGAATATAACTTTATGGTTCCACATCTAATTTATACATAACATTATTTCATGATAACAAGATTGAATGTTAAATTTTTTTATGTATGTGTTTTGGTGTTTTTTACATTTGTTATTCACTTTGATATAAGGTATAATCACTCCAACATAATACCATTGATCCAGACAAAAATTTAGTATCCTTTGCTTCCTAATGAGATGTGCCTAATGTATTGTGAATTACCAACCTAGTTACCATAGAGTGAATATGAAAATTATATTATAATTTTGTCTTAGATAATCAATTTCTAATATCATAAATTTTGAATTTGATAGATAGTGATTGGGGATTTATGTATTTTTTGATGGATATTGGACCATTGTGTTGAATTATCCTTTTTAAATATGTTTAATTACTTACCACATATATGGTATTATTCTTATAAGATTATGATTTTTTGATGATATTTTTTCACCACTTGTGAGACAATTGGTTTTTTTCTTATTAATATATGGGATTTTAGATCATGGATCCTTGGTAATATGAATGTTTCTATCTATTATTAATGTTACTTAAGCATCAAAAGAAATATGTATGTCTTTGTAATGTTTATTTCACTAATAAATATAGGGCATTATCATAAAGTATGAGTAAAAAACTATTTTTCATTTTCCCATATAACATGTTATTGGAATTATATTCTACAAATCCAAAATATATTCACTCAATTAATAGGAAATATGTATTCTATAAAGATATATTCCATGATAGTGACTATACAATCCATCTTTATATAAGATATAAGATGACACAAAGTTGTCTAATAAGGCATTAAATGCATTGTTGATGAACCCATTTTCAGCAATTATAAAATCTACATAGTTATTTAAAGTGTCAACAATGACCAATAATTTGTTTTTCTATAATGATTCTAGTTATAGTATACTAGGAAGAACCAAATTTATATGGTATACACGGGACACATCATAATGTTATATTTTCATTTTGTATATTTGGATGAGATCAATTTTCGAAAGGGGGTAGTCATTGAAGCAGTTTCATAATGAGGGTCAATGTACTAATTTTTCATTTTCTTGGAATTATTATTTATAGTTTTATATGACTATGAGAACCATAAGGTGTGTGTTCTGGAGTGTGAGTTTTCAATATATGTAGGAGACATGCTAACAATTGCTTCCCATAAACTAATTCCTTTTTGACTAGCTGTTATGGGACTGTTGGAGGAGACTATTTCTTTGAGATACAACGTAGGATATTATTTATTTGAGTGTTATGGATGTTATGAGACCTGATATACATAAGAAATATAAGGGATTGGTTATCCTAGAATTTTTAGTTCCTTAGAGATTGTAAGCCTGAGAATATTCTTCTGGTTATTAGTTTGGTGTATATAAGGTGATACAAGGTACATGGAATATGAATTGTGACGAATTTTTCGTCCAATGTGACATGTAGCTCGAGTGATTATAATTTTTTTATAATGGTTTCATTTTGGGGACTATGTTATTTAGAGGGAGTGAACCTATTTATTTTGGTTGGAGTTTTTGATGGGATAATTGATTTTCGATCCAAGATGGTATTTTATTTCATGGTTATAGTGTGCATGAATGCTTCTGGTTTTTAAAAATACTTATTTTGGATAGTAATTTTGATGTAGATAATATTATCTGTGATTTTCACAGCATTTAAGTAGATTACCAATGGTGAAATTTGTTAGATGAGGATGACATTCATGATAAGAATGGTCAATGATTTAGCTGTTTGAGATTATATTTTATTTCATGTAAATCATGTGAATATTTATTAGGTTGTATGAATTAGTGGATTGTGATTGTACACTTTTTATGATTAGATGATACCCAGGATGTATGACTTTCTTACATGTGGTATCTATTTGAGTCCAAAATTTTTGATTAGTTATGTGTAGGCTGATGTCAAATTTATATTCTTTTTCTAGTGAGTATTGTTGACTGATTTTTTTTCATGAAATAGGATATGTCTCCACATAGTCGATAATTCTTCAGAGATGGATTAGGTTTCATAGTACAATTGACAAGAATATGGGAGTCAATAAATATTATTAAAAATGAGTGAATATTGAACCATATGAAGATAATGTATTGGCAATTAAAATTTCAATATTTCAAAACATGACATTTGTGGCATATTTACATTGCTAGAGGCCATTAGTGACCGAAATCCATCAATAATGTCCATTCATTGAAAATTTCATAGAAATATACTTTTTTTATGATGGCCCATTGTTAATAATATATATTTTTTGACTAATAATAAATCCATCACAAATAATACTATCTAAATTTTAAAAAAATAATTAAAATGAAATTTAACAAGTAATTTTTATTTCTTATGTGTTTATAAATTGTATTATATAATATTCATAGATTTTTTAAAAACCTAATAGAATTTGGTTATAATATCCATCTAAATTCGTTATATATATTTTAAAAAAATGGAAATAATTGAAAAACATAAAACAAATTAATAGTATGAAATATAATTGAAATAATAATGTCATTATTTAATCAGTGGAAAAATAATTTGTTATTAAAATAAAAATACATAATAGTTTTTAAAAAAATCAGGATAAATAGGTATCATGGGGTGGTGCATTGCCTGAATGATCAGGGGGAGGAAAATTTATACCAAAACTATGCACCATCCTTCACATATACTACAACATCTACTCATATCTCTATCAATGCTACTGCCACTCCTCCTACTACTCTCTCCCCATCCAATATATATTATCATATTGTGATTTTAAACACTATTCATTTGGTTTAGAAAATTGTGATGATGACTCTATTTATTTTATTTCATGTATGATTGATGACATCACAGATGTACCATAATAACTAGTTTGTGTCAGTCATAAACGAACACCGGTCACCCAGACATTCTTGGAATGATGGAATGTCACCTTTATCCAATCAATTTCAGAAAAACAAGACACTCAAGCTAATTATTATTTTCTCATTGACTGAATAAATACTTAATGAGGATTCAATTCATCATACATTTCTTTCATGTATAATTTGAAATTAAAAAAAATTAATTTTAGTAATTTTTTTGAAAAAATAATTACTAACCTCAATCATGTGGTTTCATTTTTAAAAATCTTATATTAATGGGATTAGTGTACATATTATAAAAAAATATAAAACATTGTAATAGTTGGGGGGTTAATAGTATCCTATACAATATAAAAAATATTTCCCATTTAATCTATTAATAAATAAATATATATTTTTAAATTTCATTTGTCCTTGATGTATACAACTTGAATGACTCTCATCCATACGTGTGAAATCATACCTCACCATGTTATGATTTTCAGGTGATGAAATCCTCCTACAAGAATATCTTATATATTAGGAACACAATCCATTCCATATTTGAGTTGAGATATGATCACTTCAATGGGAGAAGAAAGACTTGTGAAGAAGAACATGATAAGCTCTATCCATTCATCAATTTCATAGGATGTATAAAAACTGAATGAATGTGTTCATATAAACTAATAAAACATTCTTATTTGATATCATATCTTATTCTATCATCAATAGTATACAATAAATTTCCAGTGAAAATAAAAAAAATCCAAAATTCATTAAATTTAAAATAATATATATTTTATAATAACATACAATCTACTAATCAAGAATACGATAATGAAAAACAATGGGAACATGATTATATGAGACCCATGGAATGGAAAAATGATTTATTAGAATCACACCATCCTTAAAAATAGTTAAATATAGATAAAAATAATAAACAAATTATCATAAACTATTTTCAAAATTTGAAAAAAATATTAATATAAAATAAATACATTAAAACATTGAACATAGATATATAAATATGGATCAAAATCAATTTATTGAAAAATTTATAAATTATATTCTTTAATCATTAATCTCTAAATTCCACACCCACTCTTAATAGGCAGTACTATAACACCTTCTAGTGGGTCTAATGATACAGACTCATCATTGGGAATTCTAGAATAAATGAATGAATGAAATAGATCATGATGAGAATCTCTATAAATCTATATCAAATAGTATTAATTTGAAAATTTTTTAATACACAATTTATATATATGAAACTATACTATAATATGATAATCATTTCTATAAATAATTATATATATATATATAAAATATAAAAGACTAAAAATTACTATAATATAAAAAGTTTGTAAATTAAATATCTGAATACAATAATCATATATATAAATACTTGTTAATATTGATATCAAATATATAAAATTAATGACCATGAAAAATATAATATTCATATATATCAGTAATTATTGATACAAATATCAAATACAAACAACTTATATATATTTTCATCAGTGAGGGAATGTAATAGATCATCATGAATATCTATATCCACATAAAACTATCCATATTACAAATTATATATATATAATAAAAAAGACTAATAAATACCAAATTATGATACATTGTTCACCATATTTGTATGCATCTTCATCAATGAAAATGTTCTCAACTTCCAATTTATAATCATCAACTACAATATAACTTTCAGTATCATCATCCCTTATTACTTCACCATCATTTTCAGTATCATGATCTTTAATTGGATGGATTCATCACTAATATTAATATGTCTCTATGTAAGTGTTTTTATTGGGTATTATTCCAGGAATCAATGAATATGTTTCACATCCATAGCGCCACATTAAATTTCAATAAAAAAATTAAGATGATTTCATTTTTATTATGCTCTAATATTCATTTAAATCCCACCAACCAACATAGAAATTGTCACAATGATTTGTCTATTCTCAATCATTAAACATAAATAAATCATTTGAGGTAATAAGGCAACGATAATTAACCACAAACTCATTATAATATATTAAAATTTTTTATTGGGGTTTTTTAGTCAACATAATCGATTTTCAATTTTTTGATCATGTTTTATTGAATGAAAATTTTAAAAATTAATGATAATAGAAAAAATTTAAATATTTATTTAATATTGAATAATAGTAAACCTAACATACATGTCTTAAACCAACCCAGGTCGACCCTGAACCGATGACCCGAGATGGTCTACAGAATTGCCGAAGAGGCGTTTCAGATCCTCTTGGTTTGGTGATAAGCACCAAGGAATCAATAGAAAGAAAGTGTGAACAAGTTATCCCAATGAAAGTAAATAAAAGAGTAGGAAAAGTTAGAACAAATCCTGAAAAATAATGAAAAACAAATTAACGATCAACGACAATGCACTTATCGGACCAAGTCCCAAAATCCTCATGACCCTGAGAGTCGCTCACCAAACTTCAACCAAATCTCTCCTACACCAAACAAGCATGAGTCAAACCTGTGACAGAAACAAAAACAAGAAAACATTATAGGTATGAGTATTAAAACTTAGTAGGTAAGCCTGACAAATTCTATTCCTAATGCACATACCATTATATAAAGAACTAATTAATTTCAAGTTTGAGCACAATTTATCGAAATAAGTTTTCATAATTATTTAACCTAAAAACAAACCATGAACAATTTCCCTTATTTATTATCAAAACCAATTTCATTTCATTTGTGCTAATATAATTTTTTAAAAATAATTTTAACACATTCATATTTGTACAAAGAGAATAAAACACATTCATTTTAAAACCATATTCAAAAATCTATTGAAAACCTGCTCACCATTTTCTAAGTAAACCTCACACAGAAATAAAAACTTGTATCTTCATTACAATGGAAATATAGATAGACATAAAAGTAAAAAATTCATCACTACTAGCAACAATGATCCAAAAATTCATGGCTCAAACCTCAGATCTCGTCAACAATCTAGAACATAATATACACGCAACTCATCGTGAAGGCATTCCTACTCTCAATGACATCATAACGCCCAAACACTCTATGTCCCCCTACATGGCCTAACCGAGGGGGAAATCCCCTTTCAGTGAAAATTCCATACTAAGGGCCACTTTCCAATGCGTAATCTAAACAAGTGCAGTAATTGTTCTCAAGAGATTCACTTACTCTTCCAAGTTCACATGTCAACACATGTAATAAAAAGGGGTGCGTCAAAAATGTCAATCATGTAACCAATAATGATGCACAAACATCACAAAAAACACACACAATAGAAGTACACACCAAGATCACCCCAGAGTCAACCCAAATAAGGTCATCAAAATAATTTATTTTGTTAAAGTAGAAACGGGACTTAACCAATTTTAATGAAAAATATAATTTATCAACAGAACAAAAACACTTGGTCACATGTTATAGGAAATCATTTATCTTCAAACAAGAACCCCATTTGAAAATCCATTTATTTTTTTGAAAGGAAAAACTAGAATTCCTTCACTATTGTGCATTAATTCACCAAGATAATATTTAATGTGTCGTGTATAAAATAAATACCATCATTTAAATCAAGTAATTAATCCAAAAAATAATAATTATCTAATACTAGTGCTCTATTATTAATAATTGATGAAACATCAAGATATTAATAAATTATAAATTTAAAGGCGAGTTTAGTGGGGGACCTACATCGACTCGTAGTCTAAACACGATGATGTGACACGCGTCGAGTGGTCACACAAGGACTTTAAAGCTTATGACCACAGTATTCTGGAATTAACTCTCCAATTCTATGCAACAGAAGTAATATATTCTAAAACATAGAATCACTAACAAAAAATAACTCAGCAACTAAACATCACAAAAATAAATAATAACATGGAACCACTAACCAAAAATAATACAAACAAACAAACGGCGCAAAAACTACACCGACATACTTTCAAAACATAACTCACTCCATTTGTGCTATTTAATAAAACACATTGAAATTTATAAATCAATTCCAAAGAGAACCCTATGGATTTACACACCCAAAACTAACTCGAAACCTCATCTTTTGATCTGACTAACGCCCATGATATTCCAAAACAAAACACGAACCACTTATATAATTCTATATATAATTTAAACTATTTATAAAATAATTTTCTGAAATACCATGTTCCATTTAAATATAAAAATATATTTTCTTAATGGTAAAAGAGCTTTTTTATATTTTAATATTTTATATGTAAGACCATGATGCTGGTTAGAAAACACAGAATAACCCATAATTGTTTTAAAAAAATAATTTACACAAAACTAATTAATTTAATCACATACTAAAATAATTAATTAACATATAAAAACAGAAAAAAATAAATCTATAAAAAATTTTAATTATTAAAGGAGGAAAGTGAAAAGGGATCCATCCTCAAATGTAGATGGACTTCCCAAAGATGGTGAGAAACCTCATTTCCACCATAACTGCACCTAAAAGAAGCCAAAATCAACCTAACACGAAAAAAAACACACTAAAATTATGATTTAACCCCAAAACAACATCCCTTACCGAAGTGTGAGATAATTGTAAATGGAGATGACTTCACACTGGAAAGCAGGGGTAACGTTGGTGGGTGTCACAAAGGCCAGTAATGGGGGCGTCAGTGGGAGACTCGTGTGGGGTGAGGGTGGCGAGGGCCGTACAGGGGGGGAGCATGTTCCATAATGGTCGGATAATGAGGGGATGAGGGTCGTCGGTCAGACAGCGAGGGGAGATAAGTGCTCAGTCAATCAAAAATGTGGGGTGAGCTGGTGGGGCGCACTGATCAGGGAGCTCATCGACGACATTGCTGCACATGGGGAGGGAGGAGCACCAGGTGGGTCGAGAAGAAGTGGGGGAGAAGGGTGGTTGGTGTAGGAAAGGGAATCTGAGGGGGAGGTTGGGTTTCATACACTGAGCCAGAGGTGCACTAGGTATGTCACAGTTGGATCGTGGTCAGCCTGTAGGTGTATGGTCAGTAAGATACAGTGCAGGATGAGGGGAGCCATGTTGTAGGCATGTTGGAGAATATCTTAAAGGTAGGGGCGCGTATTTTGGGTGTCGTAGGTGGGGTGCGGGAGATGTGCTGGTGTAGGGAGCTATTTGGTGAAGAGGGAGGATGAGGGTGACCTGCTCACATCGAGGAAAGAAGTGTTGAGGTTGAGGGTGTCGCCGCGTGAGTGTGAGGGAGGAGGGTGGCAGTGTGCAGAAGGGGGAGAGAAAAGGGTGTTGCACTATGGTTTGGGAAGAGAGGGAAAAAATAAAGTAAATGATGAAAAGAAAAAAATGAAAATAAAAAAACCTAAAAAGAAAAAATAATTATATTATCCATAACAATACTAATAATAATAACATTGATCCATAATAACAATATTAATATTAATATCAATAATAATAATAATAATAATAATACACATAATAATAATAAAACATTATTAATAAAATAAAAATAAAAATAATAAAAATAATAATAATAATAATAAAAATTGGAAGAAACATAATAATAATAATAATAATATAAAATTAAAATAATTCGTAATAATAACTTTAATTTACATTATTTTTAATTTTTATATTTATAGTAACAATAATAATAATAATGTAAATAATAATAATAACATTAAAAAACATGATTATCAACCATAAAATTTTCAAATCGAACAATAAATTACAGAATTTACCCATTTAAAATTTTCAAAGGTAGGGGGACTATTTCATTGCCTGGGCGAAGCCGCACAGGGGTTTGTAAATGCGCTCTGCCCGTGCACCAAGTGATGTCAACTCAAAAACAAATTCCATTAGACAAAAGTCAAAAAAAAATTGTCTGAGACTCAACCCGAACCCCATCAAAATTTCATTAGAGCCATAGAATTAATAAAATACAATCACTGAATAAGTCAAGGTGTGACCATTCTCTCCACAATAATGATATCTGCACTAGGAAAGCCACACGAAGATCTAGACTCAAAGAGAAAACATGTCAAGTGTAACCCACCTCCAAAAGTTTAACCAACTCCTGTTGATCGATCCAAACAGACACAAAAAGCCCATGACACACAACTCATCCTTAAAACATGATCACCTTACCATTCTCCAAACACAATCCAAACCATCCATTTCAACCAAGGAACAAATTATCATAAACCACCTATGACACGTATTACTATATTCATAGTCCAACAAACCATTGGGTGATATTCAAATCCCAAAATATACTCAAGAGGATGAACATAGGATTTGGTGGTTCTATATGAGACCACATGCCACCATATGATACCTGAAAGTAGGTCTAATACAAACACGTGCAGGCCCAAGGAGAATTCCCACCAAAAGGATTAGGCTGACACTAAATTAAATCTATTGTATCTCTAAGAGACCCATTGTGGGTCTCCCCACCATATGAATTGGAAATTATAACTGAACATGAATAGTATCCAAACAGGCCAAAAAAACCCTACCATGTGGTGGGAGACAGAAAGGGCCCAAATGATAGTGCATCAAAACTTTCATCATCATTATGTAAACAAAATCACACCCTTGAAAAAAAACAAACCATGTCACACTAAGTACAAGTATTAGACCAAGGTCCTTTTTCACCATTGGGGTTCATATAACTATGGACCAACTTCACTCAGGGGCCTATGGTTATAACACTAATGATTGAAGCATCTATTGCCTCATAGTCAGGTTCAAAATTCCCAAACATAACACAAAAAACCATAATTTCCCCAAACAGACATCCAATAATGAATAATATTCAAATAAGTACAAAATTAACCATTATTACAACTAGATGAAAAGAAACACCATAAAATACTACATAAGATAACTACAAAATTCAAAGAATATGACAAATTGAAAACCCAAAACTGATCCCAAACATCGTCCTACTCTTGCGGATGGGCTGAGGTGACCTTTGACGAGCCTGGTCTAGATTCATCGCACTTATTGGAATCACCTAGGAAGAATCATTGCATGTGACCCAAACATCCAAAGGTGTGGCAGGGTCTTGGAGCACTCGGGCACATTGGACACTAGTGACCCTGCTAACCACACCGGTGAAAGATCACAACATTTCTCAATTAAGAATATGTCTGAAATTATGAAGGAATCTTGATTCCTCTATTAGATCCACTAGCATCATGTCTCTTCCCATTGTTTCTTTCTCCATCCTCTACTCTACTTCCCAAGACTGGGGGAAGATTCACCACCTCATGATCTCCTACTAACTCATCTTCGTCCAGAAAGTCTTACCCCACAACATCCGAGAATGTTGTTAGGATGATCTCTGCCACCTTCGACTAATGTTCAGGTCAAGTAGTAGAATCATGTTTTCGAGCCATCCTTTGATCATTTTCAACAAAACATTCTTTATAAGGAACTAGGTCTAATAATCATCGATAGAATTCAAGTACTAATTCAACGCCCTACTGAAGACAACACAACTTCATCCTTTTCCTATGCTTCGTTAACTCAGGGAAGTATTATAGGATAAATGATGACTTGAAGAACTCACATGTGTGATATTCTCAAGTCTTGCGTCAAGACATAGATTTCCTCTACTTTTAGTTTTGTCCATCAAGTATAAAGGTAGACAACTTCACCTTTAATGTCTCATACAATCCAATGAAACTGATGTTCCTATCAATCTTCTGCAACAACTCATCTGCCTCAAGAGGATCTGCATGACCATAAAACAAAGGATGGTTCAAATTCTAGAAATCCATAACATATTCAATATGTTTATAAATTATAGGATTTTTTAGGGGAGAAGCAACCAATGATACGGCTAGGGAATCCATCAAACTATCATGGGGGTGAAGACAAAGAGACAAGAAAAAAAATAACTTAATCAAAACATGATCATTATGTTTTCGAATTCAATATTTCACAATTTCCAAATTTAAATATTAAAAATAGTTTTTAGAATTAATGAAGACCCAAACCATTTCCAAAGGGGAAAAAGTACCATTGGATGACTTAGACATATGGTTGGTGGCCATACGCTAGTTATGTAACAGTCATATGGAGGAATCTAGGGAAATTTACCTAGATCCTCATGGGTTTCTAGACCATGCGAGCTCAGAGAGGTCACTTACCCAGCTCCCATTTCATTTACAAACATAAATCAATTCAATGGAACCAAAAATACACTGACAACTTGGACGCCCCCTGGTAACTTGAGGTTCGGAACGAGCAAAGGTTCATCACTTCCTTTTCATCCTTATGGCTCGAGTCCTGATAATTATACTCCTTCTACCATGACAAACAAAAATAACAATGGGTGCTCTAAAAAACAAGGTACACTCAATAGATGACCTCATTTGATACCAGTTTGTCATGAGCCAACCCAGGTCGACCATGATCTGGTCTCCTGATCTGATCCGTGACAAGGCTAGAGAGGAGTTCTTGATCCTCTTAGGCTGGCGACAAGTGCGAGGGCATCAACAGAGAGCATGTGGGAATGATTTAGCCCATTGAAAATTAATTAAGAAGTGAAAAAAGGTAGACCAATGCACGAGAAATAACGAAAAATGAAAGAACAATTTTAACAATGCGCTAAACTGACCATGACTCAAACTCCTCATGACCCCAAGAGTCGCTCACCAAACCAGAAAAAACTCTCTCCCATGGTGAACAAGCTTCAGTCAAACCTACAATAGAAACTAAAAACAATAAAACACTATAGGAATGAGTATTAAAACTCAGTAGGTAGGCTCGAATAATTCTATTTCCAATGCACATACCATTAAATAAAGAATTTATTAATTTCAAGTTTGAGCTACAATTTATAGAAATTGGTTTTCATATATATTTTACATTAAAACAATCTATAAACCATTTCCATTATTTATTTTATAAACTATGTTATTTTCATTAGTGATAATAATTTTTTTTAAAAATTTGTTCTTTAAATTTTCAGATTTGTATGAAGATAACAAAACACATTCATTTGAGATCCATTTTTAGAAAACTAATCAATACCAGCTCATTATTTTCTAATAAAACATCACACAAAAAGAAAATGGTAAGTTCATGAAAATGGAAATGTAGATACATATAAAAGTACAACATTCATCACTGCTAGAAATAGAGAGCCAAAATACATAGGTCGAACCTTGGAGCACATGAACAATCAAGAATGTACTACACTTGTGACTTATCATGAAGGAACCCCAACTCTTGATGACGTTAAAAAGCCCAGGTGCCCGATGTTTCCCTCCCCGGCCTAACCGAGGAGCCTAATACCCAAGTAGAGAAATGTCTATAGTAAGGGCCACAAGCAAGTGCGTAATCTAAAGTAATGCAACAATAATTCTTAGAATATTCACTTATTATGCCACGTTCCCATGTCAATACATGTAATAAAAAGCGGTGAGTCAAAAATTTCAATCAAGTAACCAGCCACGATGCACAAACATCACACACAACTCACAAAATATACGTACATAAGAATACCACCCCTGAGTCACCCCAAATAATGTTTTCAAAATAATTTACTTTTATTAATGTACCAAATTGGCCTTAACCAACTTTAAAGAAAAATATAATTTCTCAAAAAAACCAAAACACCTTCTCACGTGTTAGAAGAAATATTTTATCATCAAACTAGAACCCCATTTGAAAGTCCCAAATTTATTTTCAAAGGTCAAATATTCATTATTTCATTATTTGGAGTTAATTCACCTTGAAAGTATTTAATGTGTCATGTATAAATTAAACCGCATCGTCTACATCATGAAATTATTCCAAAAATAATAATTATCTCATATTATTTCTCTTTTATTAAAAATTAATGAAATATCAAGCAATTACTAAATTCAAAATTTAATGGCAATTATAATGGGGGTCCTACTTCAACTCGTAGTCCAAACACGATAGTGTGACATGCCTCGTGCAAGTGCACAAGAACATGCAATCATACAATGAAAGTATCACAAAATTACCTCTCCAATGCTCTTCAATAGAAGTAAAATAATCTAAATGACAGAAACACTAACAAAAAATAAGTCAACAGTTAAACATATAAAAAATAACTAAAAACATAGCAACATAGACTTAAAATAATCTAGATGAACAAACCATGAAAAACCACCTCGACATACTTTCAAAACATAAATCGCTCTATTTGTTCTATTTAATAAACCACTTTAAAATTTATAAAACAATTACAATGAAAATACTACGACAATAAACACCCAAAACCATCTTGAAACCCCATCTTTTGTCCAAACGCGTGCCCATGATATACAAAAAAATCATGCTCCACATATATAATTAGATAAATAATTTAAACCATTTATAAAATAATTTCATGAAATAACAATTTCCATTTATTTTTTTTTCAAAAGTAAAAGTGAATTTGAATACCGCAATATTATATAGGTAAAACCAAGATACTTGTTACAAAACACCGAATGAACCATAATTATTTTAAAATATAAATTTCCACCAAAATGAATAATCTAATAACATACTAAAATAATTAATTAATATTTACGCCCTAAAAAAAGAAAATTAATCTACATATTCAATAATTAAAAGAGGAATGTGCAAAGGGATCCTCCCTCTAACACAGAAAGACTTACTGAAGCCAGTGTGAATCCTTGTCTGTGCAACAACCACATGTGGAAGAAGACAAAATCAACATAACACACCAAAAAAGAACACACTAAAATTATGATTTAACCCTAAAACAAAACCTCTTACCGAAGAGGGAGAGAATTTTAAATCGAGAGGGTTTCATGCCGTCTAGCTGGGGGAACACCAGTTGGTTTCCCGCTAGCCAACAACGGGTATGACGACGAGAGGCTCGTGCGGGGTAAGGGAGGTAGTGACCGGAGATGGGGGGGTGTCCTGTCGTGGTTGGACAATTTGGGGGGAGGGTTCTTGGTCAAATAGTGAGGGGAGAAGGTTACTTGGTCAGTTGGAATAGGGGCGTGATGTTCGGGTGCGCTGAGCAGGGAGCTGGCTCGAGACCATGATGCCCACCGGGTGGGATGAGCAATAGCTGGGTCATGTGAGAGTGGGGGCGCAGGGCAGTTGGTGTATGAATGGGGAGTCAGGGGAGGTCGGGCATCACTCATTGAGCAGGAGCTGCGATTGGTGTGTCGCGGCTGGAAGGGGGTCGACATGTGGGAGCGTGGTCAGGACGATGCGGTATAGGTTGAAGGGAGCCGAGCTAGTGACTGGTCGGATTATGGCTTCAAGGTAGGGGCAGATTCAGGGTGCTGTTGGCATGGGGCGGGAGACACAATGGTGCAAGGAGCTTCCTAGTGAAGAGGGAGGCCGAGGGGGACCTTCTCGCTTCGAGGGAATAAGTGGTGAGGGTGAGGGTGTCATAGTTCGAGTAAGAGGGAGGTTGGTGGTGGTGTGAAGAATGGGGAGAGCAATGGGAGTTGCGCTAGAGTTAAGAATGAGAGGGTAAAAAATAATGGAAAATAAGAAAAGAAAAGAAAAATAAAACAAAACAAAATAAACAATATAAAAATAATATTATCCATAATAATGAAAATAAAAACTTTTATTAATTATAATATTATTATTAACATTAATATTAATAATAATGATAAAAATAAAATTACACATAATAAAAATATTAAAACATTAATAATAAAATAAAAACAATAATATTTTTAATAATAATAAAAATTGGAACAAACTTAATAATAATAATAATAATATAACATTAGAATAATTATTAATAATAACTTTAATTAAAATTAATTTTAATTTTATCATTTATAGTAACAATAATTATTATAATAATAATATTAATAATAATAAGATCAAAATTATTATCAACCATTAAATTTTAAAATAACACAATAAATTATATAATTCACCAATTTTAAATGTCATAAGCCAGGTGAACTATTCTGTTGCCTGGATGAAGCCATGTGGGGTTTCCAAAAAACGTTCCACCCATGCGCCTAGTGACGACAAGAAAAAAATGAACTCTTTTTAACAAAACACAACAACTAATTTTGTTTGAGACTCAACCCGAACCCCAAAGATATTTATTTATGGTAAAATAAATAATAAAATAAAATAAACAAATAGGTCAGGGTGTAATATTACCACACATTGAAACCAAATTACCAAATTATGTTATTATAATTCAATAAGAGTAGTAGGGGTAATTTGATTAAATTTTTTTTATATGTTAATAAAATAGTATACAAAAAATAATTTAAATAAATTTATTGTTTATTTTTTTATAATATTAATAGTTACAATATAGATCATTCCATTTGGTTGGAATTGGGTAGAATATATGTATGATCTTTGTGTAGTTATTTATCATAAATACAGTTTTTAATTATGACCATAAAAACCAAGTTTGGGATTACTGAAAACAAAAACAAAATTGTACATGAAATCAAAAAAGTTTTCCTTATTATAACCCATGACAATATGTTATGAAGGATATTAATATTGAAAATAATAAGATACTAAATTTGAAATTTCCACCCGTAATATTATTCAACGTTTGACCATTAACCTAATGCTTTGTTAAAAACATTATTATAAATTTCTTTCATGTATATCATAAATTATTACACCTATTTTAATTATAGTATACCTCTATATCCATATTCATAAAAATAATATAATATGAAATGTTCCATTGATTCAAAGAAGGTGGGATAAAATATTTTATGAATTACATAAATTATTTTTGAAAAATATTCTGCAGCATACTCAATGCATCATAGTTAGATGATCCCACACAAATATCAGAAATGAAATATGATATTTCAGTAAACACATCCCAGATTTATGAAATCCATGAATGTCTAATACCTTCAAGAAATATTCTTTTCATTATGACGTGATAGTCATGAAATTTTAACTGAAAGATATTTCCATTTCTGATGCAATGAGAAAAATTAGAATAAAAATATTCTCGTATCCAAAAATAGATATTCTATTTATGGAATAATAAGATAATTTTTATTGAAAATGAATAATCCTATTTTATATTTATCTATTTGTGTGATATTTCATCTGAAAATAACTAAAAATTTGGATTCTTGGAAATTTGGGCAAGATCTAACCATTCCATTACATTATCTTTGGTCTTACTAGGCATGTCCAATATTTTATAAAACATATCATAAAAAATAATCTACATAATAATTACATATAAAAATTGATGAACCAAAAAATAAGACTAAATGGTAGGTCTAAGAATGAAATATTTTGTACCAATTATAATCTAGCCCAAATCAATATATATTGTTCTTTTATAGTTTGTCCAAATGTAACTGGAGGTAAACCAAGGATGATGGATTTGACCGAAATCCCTAAAAGAATTTTTGTATGTGAATCACTTTAAATTTTATGTTTTATAATATTATTTATATGCATTCAATTTTGGTATTCAATAGAATCAAATATCTGATGGCAGATGCAAAACTAGTCTATCTTTAATTGAGAAGTATACCTAATATTTTCTCAACCATGATGTATGAACATAATTTTAGACCATGTGTACTCCATAAAAATAAAAAAAATTATTCTAAAAAGGCATTAATTGTCTACATTAATTCATGTTTTGATATAAAATTGTAATATCCATCATTATCATATATAAATACAACTTCATTCAATAATGAAATTAACTCATAAATTAGAGTCTTTAAATGAACATATATATTATTCTTCAAATGTCTGGGAATTCGTATCCCCCAAAATATATATGTTCTATTCATAAGTATCCAATGAGGATTGATGGTAGGATTTATAAAAATTGGGGAAGAAGGACATTGACTGTTGTAACCACTAAAAAGAAAATAAACATCATATTATAGAATGAACATTTTGTTTGATTATTATGATGAAAAATAAGGATGTATTTGATTGAAATATATCAAAGAATAACCATAATATGAATGATATAATCATTTAATAATGGAAATATTTTACTTATTCCATATCATCAATTCACCTTTATTGTTAGAAAATACATTCTAAACTGTTTTACTTAGAAAATTAATCAACTATTTCATAGGAAACATAGACATTCCTTATTTTTATTTACATATCCTTTATCCATATGGTGGATAACAAAATAAAAAAATTTATTCACCAATATATATATTGAATTAATTTGAAAATTCATTGATTTTCTTAATCTAAGTCCCAAATTATGAATAGATGATTAACTTCCACAGAAATGTTCATGTATTGTATTTCTATTTGGAATAATGGTTTTAGCTAATGAAAATATTTGATAAAAACAAAAAAATTATATTCCAAAATACAATTTAGAATCCATATATATTTAAAACAACATTATATAGCTATATCTAGAATCACAGGTATAAGGCATCCTCAATTGATTGCATAAAATTATAATAGTGAGATGATTATGATTTAGGATTTAGAATATAATTATGAGTTATTGTTCCCTAAATAGACAGTTCATAAGCCTTATGTACTAAATTCAAAAATGATGGATCTAGAACCAATTTTTTTGTTCTGAATTCTATTCACCACATTGATTTAATAAAATATAGTCTTTCTGAACACCAACATGTAGTAGATGATGTCAATCATTTTTATATATTTAAAATATCCAAACCTCACTTTTCATTCATGGACATTTAATTGGTCCTTTAAAATAATTATGAATTTTAAGATGTATATTATATATATGCTTCAACACCCTCAATGCAGACTTCATTTATACAATATCTGTTGGGTGTTTTTTGATTATTTACTCAATAATGGTAGCGTAATAGAAACCGGTGTCTATTTTATGAGTTTTTAGTTGAATAAAAAATAATAGAAATTCAAATAATATTCATGGATTGTGACTAAAAAAGTTTTTTGATTATATTTTAATTTTACCTTATTATGTCTACTTTTAATAAATTCTTAAAATGTTTTACTATTTTATAAAAGTTATTTTTAATTTTTACTGATTGAAAAAATTATTTATCAAGTAATATGAATTATTTATTAATTGTAACTTGTTTTGTTTAAATAATTACATATTTTTAATTTTTATTAGTACTTCATATATTTTCTATAAAATTTATCAAAATTTAAAAAATATAAAAATATTTATAAATTATCAATACAAGTGAGTAAATAAAAATAATTGTTACTAATTAGTACTAGTTTTTTCTAAATATTTATTAATTATTAAAAATCATTTAAGGAATTATAAAAATTATTTTTTATTGATACCACGTTTGGACTAATTATTTTAAAAATTTTATAGTTGTTAGTATGCTTTATAATTTTTATAATGTATTAACAATTTTATAATGGTTAATAATTTTTTATATTTTTTTCTAAGGGATACAACTATTGATGTTGTAGTACTAATTATTTAAATATTATAAATGATGTGTTAATATATTTTTTAATATATAATAATTATTAGTATTTCATATAATTTATTTTATAATCTATTATAAAATAAATCAATTTTCTCATAATAAAATATTATTAATAATATTTATAAATTAACACTAAAATTTTATAATTATTAATATCATGACTTAAATATTTATTATTCATTAAAAATTATTTAATGATAATTACTAATAATTTATATAATTACAATATTTTTATTAATTATTAAGAAATTTTAATAATTTCATGTTCTTGATATATTTTTTTGGTATTTATTTTGTTTTAAATATTAATATCTATGTTTTTTTATTAATATTAATTTCGTTAATTGTTTTGTTTTTATTATTTTTTATTATTTTTTTAAAAATAAATTCTTATAAATTATTTTCATCAAACTATTTCATTAATTTTTTTTCTCATCATTTTAATAGAACAATCATTTCTAATTTATTTGTAATATTATATATACATATATATAAATTTGATAATTTCATAATCTAATATATATATATATATATATACATAAAATATATTTCAACATTTTTCTAAACAAATATACTTATCATATATATATATATTAATATCATAACATGTTTTTCTAAAACTATTATATTTTTATATTGATATGCTAATATATATATGTTTGTGTGTGGTATGAGTCTAGATGTTTAAACAACTATATTCACATGTTTTTAATAATTTAAAACCAATCATAATATAATAATAAGACATTGTTCAACATCACGAACACAATCCCAACATTATTATAATTCATGAAGGATGCAATCAAAAGAATCAAAATAAGGCATAACATTCTCCAAACTCTTTAAAAAATTTCACAACATTCACATTATACATGATTATAAATATATATACAATCATGAGAGAAAATTATATAGAAATGTATTTATATCATTATATATAAATACAAGGAGTGGGAGATTCTAACGACTTCATGCAACGACCCAATGTTTTTGAATGAAATTTTACTTCTTAAAATTATGTCATAAAATCACATGAATACAAAAAATAATGAACTAATAAGTGTTAAGTGACCTTTAATCATAAGTTTTTCACTTTTGTGTTGGGAATTTTGAAAATATGACATACACGGTTGTGTTCAAGACAATTTTTGGAGGCTAATGAAATAAAAATAATTTTAGGCGAATAGTGACATATCCTTGTGAATAGTAACCTACCCTAATGTATATTAATATGACCCTTATGAATAGTAAATCACCCAACATAATAGTAACATACCCATAAATAGTTAAATGAATTTTAGAAATCATAGAAAGTGACAATTTTCCCTTAGTAAACATTTTGAAAATTTTTAAGTCATAAATAAATAATTATTATTAATTAATTAATTTAAAAGAAAATGTATTTTATTAAAATTTGTTCATTAATTTTAAAATAAATTTCTTATAGTTTTTAGATAATTTTATAAGACCCTACATAATTTTTGAAAGCATTATGAATCAGTTTTAATTTTAAAAAACTGTTTTTTAAGTAAATTATGATATTAATTACATATTAAATTATTCATAATTAGAAAATTATTTTTTAAAAGTGGAAATTATTTTTGTATTCTACATGTAAAAAAATGGTCGGGGTAAATATTTGTAATTTTTCTAAAATACTTGAAGTTTTGGTGAATAGTAAAATACCATAATAAGCTAAATAAGCTAATTATAGGATCATGTGTGATGTTTTGCTGATGTAATACCACTTGGTTCAGGATAAAATGATTAAACTACTATTCATGGTCACTAAAGACTCACTATTCCTTCTCCTAGGTGAAATTAATAAACTAATGAAATTTATATTAAGGAAACCCCTCTCCCCTCAACTATAAAAAACACCCTTCACACCCTCGTATCCTCACACCTCTCAAGCTCTAAGCCTTCTCTAAAATCTGCCCAAACATCTTCCCTAGCCCCTCTAACACGTCCAAGAGCTTCTGGTCTCATCAAAATACCATTATTAGCTTCCTTAAGGAGGATCTCAAGAGGATGATTTAAGAGGTAATTTCTCTCCCTCTTCTCATTTAATTTCCTTCATGTTCCAGTTCATTTCTTGATCTCTCACCACCTATCATCATAAAAATGGTATTGTAACTCCAGTATTATACATGTACTATAATGTTATGATTCTAATGGTATATTATATCATCCAACCCTCTTTCCCTCTTCCTTTTATTTTATTAATGAGAACGTTGTTCGTGAGATGCTAATTTATCACCTTCAAGAACCACATGTTTTCTTCTTCCATTACTACCTTTCGATATGGTCATGAAACTATTTTTACGGTTGAACCAAAATATATTATGTGTATTATCTCTTATTTAATGTTCTGGAACTAAATTATAACCATATTACTAATCATAAAATAAAACATGTTCATTATGATCAAAAAATCGCTCAAATTAACCCAAACAATCAGCATTTAATTATTATCTAATAATTAATCCACATGGATGTAATATAATTCATTATAATATCATTAAAACTCCTTTAATATCATTAATAAGATTTAATATCAGTTACGTATGTTTACCCATGTTCTACGAAAACTTCAATTTATGAATACAGGTGAACCACTCAAGAAAACCCTAAAAAAAACATTCCCGAACAATGTTTTTAAACTCTATAACTCATCCAAAGGCACATAAAATCCCATAATGAAACCATAATTAACCATATTAATGTACAAAAGGCATTTTATTTCTAATTAATGAATATAGTTTCATTATACAAGATATTAAAAAGAAGGAAGCATTCAGATACAAGGTAAGGGGAAATTCTCGAACCCAACTTTCATCCTTCGGGTTCTCCCTCTTTCACACCTATTTGATATGATTACTCTGTAATTTTTTTTTTCTTCATTTGCCTTAATTTTCTGGGATATACATGTTTTTCACTAGAATTTATGATAAACCAAATGTTTTTTAAAAGAAATATTCCTTCAAGCACACACATTTTACATCTCATTCATGATTTACAGTTCTTGTATCAAGTATGTTATTCTCTATTTATTTTGGGAACCAAATGTTTATGAATTTGTTGTTATGAGATGAAACTAATTAATTTTCATGGTTCAGTTATTTTTATTTATTTTATATGTTAATTCTATCATTCATGATAAATTATAATGTTATGATGTGACGGGTGCGCCCGGAATTATATTGCACAATATGAATGTTTAAATGTGATGGATGCACCCAGAATTATACAGCGCTCTAATGCATTGGGTAAAGTGATGAATCTCTGAAGAAAATGTGAAATTATGTGTGAACAAGATGCTATCTTGTTTCACAAGTATGTTTTTTATTTAACCACTAAGACATGACTTTCATTTTTTTATGCATTTCCACATTTCAAGTATTATATTTATGCGTCCTCTCATGCTCATGATCTTTTTACCATGTTATGATTATGCTCACCCCTTGCAATATTGCTCTTATATATATCCTATTATTAGGATTCTAGATCACCCCTTTTGTTGCATATCCTCAGGTGGCTACTTGTACTAAGGAGAGGACAAGTGCCAATAAGAATCTATAGAAGAAGAAATTAAATAAATGTTTATGCTTGATGTTGTAATTGTTATGTATGTTCCTAGTTTCCCAAAGAAACTAATCCTTTGGATCCTCTATGTGTAATACTGTTATTTTTTATCTTTAAAATTATGTAATATTAATGTAAGAAATTGAATGTTCGCTATAGTTGGTATTAGAGGAATGGTTTAGTTAATTTGGTAATTAGGATTAGTGAACCCTAGAGAAAACCTCTAGCATGAGACCATGTACAAATAAGAACACAAGAATCTTTAGATAGGGATCCGATATTTTATGCTTTAAGAATAAACTGTGAAATTAAATAAGTAATTTATTCATGAATTTTTTATTTATGTTTTGTTCTAACCTTTTCTATTTTATACAATGCTGGGAACCAAGAGAAACCAGGACAATAACTCGTGTGAGGGCCAATGGAACAATTGCCTGAATGACATCCCCAATGATTTGGGAGGTGGATTTCAAAACAACATGGTGATGGTTACCCAATTATCCGAGGTTATGAACAATTACCAAAATAATGTAGAATTTACTCTATCACCAAAGAGGGAGCGACTGGCTATCAAATGTTTTATGCTACAACGACCACCGAAGTTTAGTGGATCCTCTGATCCACTAGTTGCGGAATAGTGGGTCAACTCCATGGAAAAGATCTTTTCTATTATTCATTGTTCTGAGATGAATAAGGTGACCATAGCCATTTATCATCTAGATGCAGAGGCCGATCAATGGTGGTATTTTATTAAGAACACCAAGAAAAGGGAGGAAATTGAAGAGATGTAATGGGAAAAATTTAAGATAATGTTTATTAATAAGTATTTTCCACAAACTCTTCGCATGAAGATGGAGATAGAATTCATAGAGCTCAAACAAAAATAAGGAGAATCTAATATAACCTATGAAGAGAATTTCACAAGGCCTGAAAGGTACGCTTTGGGTTTTGTTATCAACAATCATATCAAAATTGATAGATTCTTTAGTGGATTAAAACCACACCTTCGAAAGGCTCTAAAAATTCAAAACATTGGGAGTTATGAAGAATTTGTTCGATGTGCCCTGAAATTGGAGATGGATTTTGGAGAATGGTCCCATGTCTATGGGGATATGAAATTAAAGATGGAGTTTCATGCTGGAGGATCTAATGATAAATGTGGGAAGATAACTCAACAACCCACATGCAAAAAATGTGGAAAGTTGCATCATGGGAACTGCCTCAATGGGACGGGGAAATTCTTCATGTGTGGTAAAGAAGGACATCATGGAAAAAGGGTGTTGAAAAGACACGAAAAGAAAAGAGAATGTGGACGATGAAAGGAGAGAACCACTCATGGTTCAATTCTACATCTATAGGGAGATATGGAACTATGAAAAATAGTGCATTAAACATTGAGTTCTTGAAGGTAATCAGCGTCAGCAGCCAGTGAAGCCAAAGGAACAAGGGAAGGCTTATGCCATCACTACTATGGAAGTGGAAGAAGATAATGATGCCATACAAGGTACACTTATTATTGACTCAAGAATGGAATAATTTTTATTTTATTCTAGTTTTATGAATTCATTTATATCTTGCATGTTTTCTAGAACTATAGAATCAAAGCCCCAAAATATTGAAGTAGAGATATCTATTAAAACCCCAAGTGGTGAAATCATTGTAACCCAAGTGTTTGACTCCTCTATTGTGGGCATATGTTGGAATATTCTTCCATAGAATATTGTAATACTTCCTTTGGTGGAATTTTATTATGTAATTGGAATGGATTGGCTCTCGTTATATTGAGCACATATCAACTGTTGGGAGAAGGAAATATGTTTTCATATTACAAACCATCCCATAATCCACTAAAAATGGACATAAGATCATGAATCTCCTTTTAAAAATCCTTCAATGGTGTGGGTGTTTATTCTCTATGAAGAAGCATACCTCCCCCAAATGGTTGAGTCGAATAAAAGTGCCAACCTCGAGGAAATTCCCATCATGAGGGAATACAATGATATATTTCCCTAAGAGTTACCCAGAATTCCCCCGGATCGTGAGGTAGAATTCTCAATTGAACTCATACCTATAGCTACTCATAACTCGAAGTGTCCCTATAGGATGGATCTTATCGAACTGGAAGTGTTAATGAACCAGCTGCAAGAGCATCTGGGAAAAGGGTTCATACACCCTAGTGTATCACCTTCGGATCCACTAGTTGTAACACCCCTTGCTTCCACGGTACGTTTACCTTTGAAAAATGCAATAGCTTGCATTGTATGTAATTTCGAGATTCTAATACACTATGAACAATCAAACTAGCTGTTATGAATAGTAATACCCACTTTTTGAAATTTTTAAAAATATTTATTTCAAAATGTACTTCATTTTTGGATTTGAAATATCGAAATTAGCATAGGGTAATTTTTTGGTATTTTTTGGAAAACATTCAATTTTTTATGAACTATAAAAAATTCTAAGATATTGGTTTAAACTGACATTTTATTTAAATAATTATTTATTTTATTTAAATTTATTTTAGGTCAAAATAGATATATAATACCTATATAAGTTCAATTTAATTCATTGGATTCAGTTAATAATAATTTTATACATATTAAAAATTTATTAAACTTTTCACTGTCTTTTACCCACCTCCTAGGAGAGTTTACAAATTCACATAAAAATTAATTTTACCTCTTCTGTGAGTGGAATTTCAAAATGCTGAGAGACACGATTAATATCATGGTTTAAAATGTGGTTCAATAAGATACTAATAATTTCTGGTGAATAGTAACTTTTTACTTTTATTTACCACGGTAAATAGTAAACAGGGTAAATAAGGGTAAAAATGATATTTTTATTACCCTAACACATGTCATAATTATATTGGATAATTATAATTCGACCAGAAAACAACTTTAGAAATAAAATATGAACCTCTTTGGCCCACATGGATTAGATTAGGACATTTATTATTATTTAATTCAAAGAAGAGTTAAAAGAGTTAAAATAAATGTTTAATAACTAAAACATTTTTAATATAGGGTTATTCATAATATAAATTAGATTATAAATATTAATTATAAATATAAAAATATTTCCTACATAATGGTATTTTATTTATAATTTTTAGACACTAAATAATTTAATTTATTTATGACACAATGGTGATGCAGTAATTACATAATTAGTGAAATATTAATATAATTGATATTATAAATATCCAAATAAATGTAATTTGAGAATCTTTATGAATTAAAATAATTTTCTAGGTTAGTATAACATATTATTATTGGTTATATGAATTTTATTCAAAGTAATAATGCTGTTATAAATTTATCTAAAACAAAATACCCAATAGTGTCAAAATTGACATAAAAGAGTTTTTAAAACAAATATTATATTATTAATTGATATTATATTCTTAAAAATCTAATATTTGGCCAAAGGATTTAAATAATGATAGGTGTATAATTAATGGATAACTTGGGGGTCTCTGGGAATTATATAGTATGTTTAGAAACTATATAATATTAAAATACAAAGAGACATGGTAAATGTCAAACTATTTAACTAAGAGTTAAATCTAAATGATAAGGTTACTATAGTGACCAAACCTATCTAAAATATATTGGATGAGTGGTTTTTGACCCATCCCCACCTTATAATTTTTATTATACACTTTGGATCCATTATTAACCGAATATGATTTTATAATAAAACAATACTTTATGATTTTTGTAAAGAGCCCCTCCTCCCCCATATAAATGGAAACCACTTATTACCAATTCCTCACGCCTCTCAAGCCTTTTCGATTATCCATACTCTGTCCAATTAAGCTCGATACATCCCATTACTCCTTCTAGATTCCTTAACATATACAAAAGGAACTTTAAGAGTCCTTTTTGGTTCAATCCAAAGGGAGATACCCAAATTAAAGGTAACAATTTCTCTTTGCTTCTTTTTTTATTTTACTTCTCCAACCACTAAACTCTTATTATTCTTTTTTTTGTAACAAAAAAAGTATCCTAAATATACTAGTATATTTTTATGAGATTTATCCTAACTACAATTACACACACCTCCATATAATGGGTGAACAACATAATGTTTCTATGGATGGCAGCCAAATGCCTCACGAAACAATGATTGTTCAATTATCTCCTACTGCCTCTCATGGTGTCTATTACGATGGAACTCTAATTAAATATTATATTAATGATATTTAGTTTATATATAAGCTTATGTAATTAAATTTTATAGCATAACATTATTCTTTTCATATATATACGATAATTTAATTTGAGGAAGTGCGGACTACCGCCCCCTCAAAGTGATATGACTCGTTCATACCATACATGGAACGTATAAAGGATGGTGTTAATGAACATAAGTAACACATATAAGATATTATATTATATTGGAATAATAATATACCTATGTATCATTTGGTTTTGATTCCTTTTAAAATGAAAAATGAAATGGAAGTAGCGTTCATGCGTACGTACGGACTACCGTCTCCACGAACGCGATGTGATTCATTCCCCATTGTATACATTAAAGTATAATTCTCATTATATGATTAAAAATAATGTTTAAGGAATTGATATTATTCTGGATATAAATAAGATACCACCTATCCATAACATAAACAGCTTAAGTAACAAAAAATATAAAATAAAACGAGTAAATTAACACCCAAAACGACGATAATACTAAGATATTATTAATAAAGCAATGATAAAAGATAATATATGATATCATATTAACATATATGATTCTTGAATAATTTAATAACAAATATTTCACCATTATACATGATGTTAAACTACCCTCAAGCAAGGAAAAGTTCATGGTAAGGGTTTATTTCACAATCTCTTCATTATCCGAGGTTGTTTATATGTAATTATCTACTGGGACCTCTTTACCATCCCAATCCATGTTTCTTAAAAATTTATTTAAAACAATTCTTACTATTTTACGGATTATGGGTAAATGTAATTTATATAGTTTTTTGAATTTTTAAAAAATGTTTATAAAGTAATCTTTCCGTCATTTTCCAAACAAGGTCCTTTTTATCCTTTTCGACAATATTAAGGTAAGAATGTATTTTTTTAACTTATACGGAGGGTGGGGCTATTTTCCACCGTTGTAAAATCTTCAAAGCTTCACTTACAAGATTATAAGAATACTTTCAAAGTAAATGTTTTAATTTAATATTATGTACCTTTTAATTGATTTCAAAAAAAGAGATATTTCTCTCAAATAGTTTTTATTTCATCTTTGTCAACATCCTTTGATGGATTTTAAGCTTATTTGAAGTTGATTTATTATGATACAAAACAACAATATTGTATTGAAGGTTTTGTGATATGTTTGACTATGGATGTGTTATTTTTATACCATTCTTGGTTTATGGAAAAAGTATTTACATTTTGTATGCTAGTTTTTATATGAATGTTTATGTTATGTTAAAACCTGTTCATATGAGGAATGCATTGGACATAGTAAGTTACGTGTGAAGCCCGATATAGCTCCTCAATTCATTGGTAGGTCTCATGAGACAAACTAGTGTCTTGGCACGAGGCCTTGACAAAATCTTATTTGTAGTCTTGGCACGAGGCCTTGGCAACGTGGTTGTGATAGTCTGGAATTCTGCATTCCATCATTATGAAAGTGGTTATTAATATTGCATGTGATTATTCGACTATTAGAACATCCATGTGAATAAGTAAATGGCATTATTTCATTTTATTTTTGCTATATTATCCTGATGTTCATGTTTAAAAGAATTTTGTTTTAGTTATACATTGTCTTAAATGTTATACTTATTTGTGAAAGCATCCACTATATTGTTATCCTTACTGAGCATCTGAGCTCATCCCTTTCAATGTTTTATTTTTCCCAGTATGTGAAGAAATCTTTCATGACTGACCTGCAGGGATAATTAGAAGGGGATATGAGTGTGGACCATGGAGACTATATTATTGTAGTTTTTCACTTTATGATGTAATGTATCATTTATGAATGTATCTAGTGATTCCATGACTACTAAACTAATCGGACATTCGAGACTTGATCTTTTGTGATCTTTCCAATGATATGTAATAATGCACCGACTCTGGGTAACTGGTGTCGGGGAATTACAGTTGGTATCATAGGATTTTTAGTACAATCCTTCATAACTATATTTTGATAAACTCTGATTAGAGCACATAACCCTAAGATAGACTTTGAGTATTAGTATAGAAGAAATTCCTAGAATATTTTTATTTTAGAGATTTTGTGAGTTTTCTGAGAAATACATCCCTGTCTGGATACGAGCAGGTAGAGGTGGCTCTCACATTGATTTACCTAGGGGTAAAACCCGAAAATAACACTTTGAGTTAGACTCAAACGGGAACTGGTTCATGACAATGGGTCTTGCTACACTCTTGGTTACGACACTCCCAGGGGATATGCTTAGGATAATTCTCATTTTCTATAAAAACAATTATCAAGGTTTTTGAGTAGATACATCCTCATTGAAAACATTTTATTATGATTATAGATTATATCCATAAACTGTTCAATTTATGTTAAGTGTTTTAGAAATTTGGAATTATATATTTCGATTCATAAACTAATCTAGTTTCTTCCCTGGTTTAGAAATGGAGCAGAGTGGAAATAATGGGAAATATTATCAATGCACGCACTCCATGTAGGGATTTCCCTCCAGCTCAAAATAATTATAGTGGAGCTGGTGATGCAATAGGTGCTGATCAACAAATCACCATACTGGGACAACTCACTCATGTTATGAATAATAACCTTACCCGTATGGAGCACCCTGATCCACAACATGGAGTATCAATGTTAGATCGCTTCATGAGGAAACATCCACTGAATTTCAATGGGAGTACAAATATCTTAATAACTGAGTAATGGATAAATTCATTAGAGAAAATATT
Organism: Viscum album; assembly: GCA_963277665.1. Classification (NCBI taxonomy): domain Eukaryota; kingdom Viridiplantae; phylum Streptophyta; class Magnoliopsida; order Santalales; family Viscaceae; genus Viscum; species Viscum album. The sequence continues at coordinate 1,075,396,992 of OY728164.1, forward strand.
CCAGGGCTTGGAGATTAGTGAAAAGGAAAAAGATATCTTGGAAGTTTACCCCCTCACTGGAGATGCTGATCAATGGTGGTCATTGATTCAAAACAAGAAGGAAGATGATGAAGTATCAAATATGGAATGGAGTGAGTTCAAAGAGCTTTTCATAGAAAAATACTTTCCTCGTGTCCATCGAGCAGATATGGAAATGCAATTTCTGATTTTGAGGCAAAAGGAGGATGAGAATGTTGTAAAGTATGAGGCTAACTTTACATTGTTAGCAAGGTATGCTGCCGATTATATGAGTAACCAAAGAAGTAATATTGATTATTTCATTGATGGGTTAAAACCATTTCTCCGTCGATCATTAGTCTCAAAAACCTTCTCATTGTACGAATATATTGTCTCATGTGCTATCAAGACAGAAAAATAACTCTCTAAGTCTTATGACTTTAATGAAAATCAAGAGAAAGAGATATATGCTGATCACCCTGGAAGTGGAAATAAGGGGATGATGGGAAATATTGATTATCCATCCTATAGTAAATGTGGGATGAAACACCCTGGTACTTGTGTGAAAAAATGGGAGTACGTTACAAGTGTGGTGAAAAAGGCCACCCAACTCATGATTGAAAGGGGAAAGAAGAAGCTACTGATGTATGATGATACAACTGCAGGGAGATTGGACATTATTCAAATGAATTTCCAATGCGTCAAGAGAACTTATCTTAGAAAATTCCATGGGAACAAGGCCAATATTATGCTATCACTACTGCTGAGGTAGAAGCTCTGAAAGATGTGGTGGCAGGTAAATTAATGGTTTCCTCAAGTTTAGTCAATTATTTATTTGATTCTGGATCCTCGCATTGTTTCATATATTCCATGTTTTCTAATAAAATTAGATATTTCCAATTTGATTTAACAAGGGAGTTGTCAGTTAAAACTCTTAAGGGAAGTATCATTGTAACAAAGTTTTGTGAATCAGTCCCCATTAGAGCACATAAATGTTCTTTATCTGCTGATCTAATTTTCATACATATGATTGAGTTTTATATAATCCTTGGTATGGATTGGATTTAAGACCATGATGTGAAGATTTATTGTAAGAAGAAGGATTTTATGTTTTTTGATGATGATGATAAGGAACACCTTATCTATAGAGCACAATCATCCCCAACTAATTCGTATCTAGATCCACCCCCAGTAGCTCAATTAAATTCAATTGTTGGGGATGAAGAGAATGAAATGATTGTGGGTGAGGAAAGGAATGTTCAAATAGATGATGTTACTATTGTGAAGGAATATGTAGATATTTTTCTGTAAGATTTACCTCAACATCCTTTAGAATGAGGAATTGATTTTTCCATTGATTTAATTCCTGGATCAAGGCCTATATCGGAGACCCCTTATAGAATGCCCACTGTGGAATTAGTTAAACTGAAGAAACAACTAGAGGAAATGTTTAATAAGGGATTTATTTTCCCTAGTGTTTCTCCAAGAGGAGACCCTGTCCTTTTTGTTACGATGAATGATGCATCTACGAGGTTATGTTTCGACTATAGAGAAATCAATGTTATAACAATAATGAAAAAGTATCCCCTACCACACATTGATAATTTATTTGACCAAATTCATGGAGCTCAATAAATTTCAAAGATTGACCTTCGATCTGGATACCATCAGTTGTGTATGAAGAAGGAAGACATTCCAAAGACAGCATTTCGAACCACGTACATGCATTACAAGTTTACAGTAATTCCTTTTGGTTTGACTAATGCACCCTCTGTATTCATGGATCTAACGAATAGAGTTTTCATGGAATAACTCAATGAATTTGTGGTGGTATTTATTGATGATATTTCAATATTCTCCAAAAGATATGAAGATCATGAAAATCACTTGCGCATTATCCTGAAGACTCTTAGAAGAAATGAATTATAGGTGAATTTTAGCAAGTGTGAATTTTGGAATCAAGAGATTTTATTTCTTTGCCATATTGTCTAAAAATATAGAATATATTTTGATCTTTCTATGACCAAGGAAATCCAAGAATGTCAAGCACAGATCTGTAAAACTATGGTACATAGTTTTATTAGTCTCACAGGTTATTATCGACATCTTGTCCAGAATTTTGACCTATTTGCTAACCCATTAATGAAGCTCATACGTAAAGGGGTTAAATTTGTTTCGACAAAAGCGTGTGATGATTTTTTTGAAGAAATGTAGAGAAGATTAGTCAATTCCTCTATATTGACTCTACCATCGGGGAATGATGGATTCGTTATTTATAGCGATGCATCGACGAAATGAATTGGTCGTGTCCTTATACAGAATGATAGAGTTATTTCCAAAGCATCACGACAACTGAAAATTCATGATAAAAACTATCCTACTCATGATCTCAAGTTAGCAGTTGTAATATTTGCATTAAATATTTGGAGACACTATCTCTATGGTGAAAAATGTGAGATTTATACAGATCACAAGATTTTGATGTATATTTTCTCACATAAAGAACTCGATAGGATGAAAAGGAGTGGCATGAACTACTCAAGGATTATGATTGCACGATACACTACCCCCCGAGGAAGGCAAATAAGGTGGTATATGCTTTGAGTAGAAAGGATCATGTAGTTTTGAACAAGATTATAATTGAATGGGATCCCATTTTCCTAGATCTTGTGAAGATGGATATGGGAATTAACATGGATGGTGAAACATTGATACTTTTCCAAATGGTTGCCAAACCATCTATACTATAACGGATAAACAATTATCAGATCGATGATGAAGAGTTTCAAACGAAGATTAAAGCTGTGAATGATGGTAGATTGGGAGACTGTGTATGAAGATGGACTTTCGAAATTTGGGAAGCGACATTGTATTCCTAATATACCTGATATAAAAATGGAATTGTTGGATGATGCTCATTATTCCAAATTCTCTATACACCATGGGAGAACCAAAATGTATAAGTATTTAAAGTAACATTTTTGGTGGGATAACATGAAAACGGAGATTGCTGATTTTGTGCCAAGATGTATGGTTTGTCAACAAGTGAAAACTAGAAGGCAACAACCTAGTGGAGTATTGAAAAATCATTCAATACCTGAGTGGATGTGGGATAATATTATTATGGACTTCTTCATGGGGCTACCAATGACTCCTAGAACGAACGATGCAATATGGGTCATTGTTGATCATCTTACCAAGTCAACACATTTTCATGCAATAAGAGAAGATCTACCACTTGAAAGTCTAGCAAGACTATATATTAATAAAGCCGTGATACTTCATGGAGTACCCATATCAATTGTTTTTTATTGTGATCCATGTTTTACATCAATATTTTGGAAACATTTTCAGCAAGCCCTGGATAGTGAACTTTGCTTGAGCACTACCTACCACCCCCAAACCGTTAGACAATCAGAAAAGACTATTCAAACCATATAAGACATGTTGAGATCATGCTCACATGACATTCAGGGTCTGTGGGATCAATATTTCCCTCTGGTGGAATTTTCCTATAACAATTTCTTATATCCAAGTATTCAGATAGCTCCGTATGAAGTGTTATATGGAATGAGATGTCACACACAATCCTTTTGGGATGATGTTGGTGAAAGAAAAATCGTAGGCCCAGAAATGGTGGAGGATTCAATGGAAAAGGTAAAGGTAATCCAAAACCACATCAAAATAGCTCAAAGTAGGCAGAAGCGATATACCGATAACCGATGGAAGGATTTTGAATTTTAGGTAGGATATCATGTTTTCTTGAAGGTATCTCTATGGAAGGGAGTTATACGTTTTGGTAAGAAGGGTAAATTTAGTCCCAGGTACATAGGAACTTTCAAAATTCTAGAACGAATTTGGGCTATAGCTTATCATTTGAAAATGCTGCCAAATCTAACTTAGGTTCACGATGTGTTCCACGTATCAATGTTGAAAAAATACATGCATGACCCAATGTCATGTACTTACTTACGAGGAATTAGAACTGGAACTTGATCTGTCTTATTGTAAAGATCCTGTATGGATTATTGATACAAGAGAACATGTTCTAAAGAACCTGATGACTCTTCTGGAAAAAGTTCTATAGAGATACCATAAGATGGAAAAGGCAACGTAGAATCCCGAGGAACTTATGATTAAAAACCACCGAAGTCTTTTAAGTCGGTAGTATTCTAGAAACTTCGAGGACGAAATTATTTGAAGGAGGGGAGTGTAACATCCCAGGTAAATAAAAAATGAGACATATTTCATATTTATTAATATTTGTAAATTAAATATTAATTTTACTTTAATAGGGTTGCTATGTTCTATAGTTTACCCAATACGCAACCGTGTGTTTCATTGAAATCTGGCATTGCACACTAATAATATAATATTATTATTTTAAATGGTAGTTATCTCCTAGTATTTTTACTAGAAAGAATTAATATAAATAACTAAAGTTTCATTATACATGTTTGTTATATGTATTTACTTTTATCCAATAAAAGTTAGAGGCTTAAAATGTGAATAAATCTAATTTTAAGCATAATTTACTTTAAAAGGCCGATTTTCCACCTTTTAATGGAGAACCCTCTTTAAATTAAGTTCGGTCATCTTTATATGTTCTATTTGACCAATTAAAATTCATCTTTTGATTTGGGACATTAAATTTTACTTTGGGTAATTTTTTGGTATTTTTCAGATAAAGTACATTTTTTAATGAATAGTAAAAAATAATGTATTTTAATTCAAAAGTGCCTTTTAATCAAATTTATTTATATAGTTAGATTATCTTTTTAATACGTTTTAAAGTGTAATTGTAATATATTTTTACCATTTAATCCAATTTTGTTCATTGGAACTAATTTCACTTTGAGATTGTACATAAACAAGTGTCAATATTTTGATAGTTATTGTTTCGTAAAAACACGCTATTTGTTTTAACAACGGAAATTGATTTGAAATTAATTAATGCCATCTCTATGTTTTAAAATTATCAAAATAAACCTCAATTTTGAATTCGGAATATCAAATATAGCTTAGGCTGAATTTTTTGTATTTTTATGAATAACTTCATTTTTTGATGAATAGTGAAACCACTTAGTAGTAGTTAGAAAAAAACTGACTTTTTCATTTAAATGAAATTTTACCACTTCTCTAAATTGAATTTGAAAAATCTTACATACATGGTTGTTATCAAGAATTAAAATTTGGTTCAATAAGATAAAAATAATTGGTGTTGAATCGTAACTTTTGACTATTATTTACCGTGGTTAATGGTAAATAGGGTAATTCAAGGTTAAAAGAATATTATAATAATTCAAAATTACCTTAACACTTGACAAAAAATTATTGGATGAGTCATTTACGACCATGGTAATCTTTGGGTCGATTTTGGGACCCCATTGAGCCACATGGGAGTGATAATGACAATTTGGATTAATTAAATTAATGTAAAGGAAAATTATACATTAACAAAAATCTTTTAGTAATTTATTTTTATATGGTGTTATATAAGTTATATGTTGGACTATAAATATTTATTTGAAATCTAAAACGATTTCCTACATCATGTTATTTTTTTATAATTTTTAGACATCAAATAAATTAAATTATTTATGATACAATAATGATGCAGTATTTACCTCATTATTAAATGATTTAAATAAATAAGATTATAATGATTAAAATATTATCCAAAACATGTCCAATTCTGGTCGGATTATTTTATTTCTACAATGAGTCATCTTATATTCATCTTTAATGATTTTTGGACCATTATAAACCGAATATAATTATATAATAATATAATAGTTTCACACTTTCCTAAAGAGCCCCTCCTCCCCCTTATAAAAGGAGACCACTTCTAACCAATTACTCACACCTCTCAAGAAATTTGGATCGTCCAAACTCTGCCCAATTAATCTCACTAAATCCTTCTCCTCCTCCTATAAGACCTACCTTAGGCAGAAGGCACTTAAAAAAGTTATTTGGTTCAAACCAAAGGGAGTTACCCAAATTAAGGGTAATGATTTCTCTTAAATTGTTTTCTTTTATTTTACGTCTCCAACCCCTAAAATATTTTTTATTCCATTATTTTTAACAACACCATTATCTTCAATATACATGGATTTTGTTATGAGAATGAATCTGACTACACATACACACACCTCCACCAAATGGAGGAAGAACATAATGTTTCTCTGGATGGCAAACAAACACCTCACGAAACAATGATTGTTCGAATATATCATACTTCCTCTCATGGTGTCCATTATGATGGAACTATATTTATATATGATATAAATTATATGTATATTTTCATTATGCTTCTGTATTTTCCATTTATAGAACTCCTTTATGGTTTCCATAGTGGGTAAATATGATAATATCATTTGAGGAAGTGCCGACTACCGCCCCCTCAATGTGATGTGACTCGTTAATTCATTATGTGGGATGTATAAAGGATGGAGTTACTGATAGTATATATGATAGTATACTGAAATTATAATATACCTATGTGTCATTATGCTTTAATTCCATAAAAATAATAAATAGAAATGAATGTAGAGTTCATGCGTACGTACAGCTTACCGTCTCCATGAATGGTGCATTTAATTTCATACCTCCAAATGTTATATATTATTATAAATACATGTATGTACTGGATATATATGATATATATGATATCTAAATAATGAATAACATTTTGGATATAATGGACTATTGACCACATCGACAACTTTTAAATATAAGTTGTTCATTATTGACTCAAGTACCAAATATCTGCAAAACGATTGTTATAAACTTAAATGGTTACATAATGTTTATATCATGGAAATAAGTGATATAATAGAATAGTAAACTTTAAAAAGGTTCATAATCATGTATTAATTAACATTGGTTTATTATTTAAGAGATTAAAGAACGATTGAGTCAAGTTGACACGAGGTAAGGGACTTCGTCTCAATCTCCTTTCAATGAGGCATATTTTGTTTTAATACATGATTTTCTTATATACTCTACATAAACACATTTGAATATTCATTTCATTCAAATAGAATATTTTTATATTAAGCGTTTTACTAAATAACAAAAAGAATGTTTTTTTAAAGTAAGTGGTGACAACAACCTTTTCACCCCTGCGAGTATTATTTTATCTTTGGCTTCCTTAACAAGCCGGAATGTTTTTAAACGGAAATATAAAAACCACGTACACTTTTTAAGTATTTTGGTATTGAAAATGATTTTGGGAATGGATTTATTATTTTAATATCTTTAAATGATATTTTTTTATTTTAATGGGGAAATTTTATCTTTCCTTTATGCATATGTTATGTGTAATGATCATGATGTGGTTCATAGGCATTATTTACGTATACATGTCTTTCTGTGATAAAACTAGGGGTGGTGAGCCTGAGATAGCTATCTAATGCATTTGGTAACGTGACAGATGTAAACGTGAATGTTTCTCCTAAGAGATTTAGGGAATATATTGTGATGGGTATTTCAAAGTAACTCTCTATATAGATGTGATAGCTATAATGTAAGTGTGATATGGATGCCCCAATTTTCCATTATGATTAATGATTTATAGGTGTCTTTCATAATTCTTATGATTTCATGAGGTAAGTAAATGATTTCATGTTTTGTATGTATTTATGAAAAAATATTTTCATTCTTTGTTTTATAACACTTATTGGGATTTTAATGCTCATCCCAAGTTTTGAAATGTTTTCACATGACTTAAAAATGAATAGGGTCAAGGATGGGATCATGGAAAAGTCATGATGTCTAAAACAAGGAACTAGACATGATGTTTTTTTCAAGAGTTATTATTTTATGAAAAAAATGGAAACTATGTTGAAGTTTCTTCTCTAAAATATTTTGAAATGTTATAGTTATGGCCTAACTCTCTAAAACTATAATCTTAAAAAGATCCCCAATTATAATTATTCATTTAATTCAATATTATGTAAATGTTTAAGGCATGGTCCTTATTGTTGGTATCAGAGGTCGGTTTAGATAACATTAGGAGTTAGGATATTCTTAAAATAAATGCCCATAAATTAATTTATCATAACATTGAAATGATATTAAATTTATAGATTACCATGTTGCTTTGTCTAAGATATTTCTGTGTTAAGATTTCTTTTTCTTAATGTAAAAAATATAAGCTTTTTTGGGAAGGCATACAGTGGTGAATGACATTCTGAATCAGCAAACTGAGATAGTTAGAATCAGAATTGAGGAGTTTATTGCAGTGATGCATCAGTTGAATCAGGTGATAAATGGTGGTTTGGTTTATTGATGAAATTTTGGGATTATTATAAAAGTAAAGAGGGTCATGAAAGTCATTTAAGGGTTGTCTTGAAAACCTTAAAATAAAAGAGACTTAATGGGAAATTCAGAAAGTGTGAGTTTTGGTTACAAGAAATTTTTTTCCTCGGTCACATTGTTTCAAAAAATGGCATAACTATTGATCCAGCTAAAAAAGTTGCTGCAGAATGGCCAAGACCCACAAATATAACCGATATTCCTAGTTTTCATGGTTTGGTAGGTTATTACCAAATTCTTGTTGAAAATTATGAACGTTTATCTAGTCCAATGATTATGTTAACTCAAGAAGGTGTTATGTTTATCTGGACAAAAGAAGGTGATCATTTTTTTCTGGAATTGAAAAGAAGATTGGTGAATGCTTCAGTTTTGGCACTACCATCCAGAAATGGTGAGTTTTTTATATACAGTGATTCTTTGTTGAAAAGGCATGGATGTGTCCTTATGCAGAATGATCAGGTAATTGCTTAGGCTTCACGTCAGCTGAAACCACATGAGTTTAATTACCGTACACATGATCTGGAATTAGCTGCTATTGGTTTTGATTTACAAATTTGGAGGCACCATTTGTATGGAGTAAAATGTAAAATATATACTGATCACAAAAGTTTTAAGTATATATTCACATAAAAAGAATTGAACATGACATAGAGGATATGTTTGGAAGTAATCAAGGATTATGATTGCATGATCCATTACCATCCGGGAAAATTTAATAAAGTGGATGATGATTTTAGTCGAAAAAGTAATGCTTAATTAACCATGTTATGTTTGGAACAAGATCATTTGGTTTATGATTTGATAAACTTTGGCATAGTAGTTTTTGGTGTAGGAAATTCTTCTATTTTGTTTCAGGTGTCAGTGAAATCATCTCTACCAGACAGAGTTAAGAAAGCGCAGAAGGAAGACAGTGAGTTGCAGAAAAAGGTTGTGTTGGTTCCAAAGGGTATGTTTCCTGACATTAACATTGATAATGATTGTGTTTTGAGGTTTGGAAAGAGATTATGTGTACCTTACAGTTGAAGAATGATTTGTTATGGGAAGCTCATAGCTCTCCGTTTTCAGTTCATCCTGGTAGTACTAAGATGTGCAAAGTTCTTTAAGAGTATTGCTGGTGGGATGGAATGAAAAGAGATATTACTGATTTTTCTATAAAGTTTCCGACTTTTCAGCATGTTAATGTGGGGCTATAGTTACTGAAAGGAATGCTTCAGCCTTTACCAGTGTCAGAGTGGAATGTAAAAATATATCCATGGACTTTGTTGTGGGATTACTGAAGACATATCGATGTACTAATGCAATATGGGTTATTGTTGATCGATTGACTAAATCTATTCATTTCATTCCTATTCGAGAAATATTGTCTCTCGATCAACTTTCTCTATTTTATGTTAAAGAGATAGTCAGATTTCATGGAGTTCCCCTATCCACTATATCTAATCATGATCTCAGGTTTACTTCTAACTTTTGGAAAGGCCTTCAAAAGTCATTGGGTACTAAATTAAATTTTAGTACAACTTTTCATCCTCAATAAGATAGGTAGTCAGAACGAAAAATTAAGACCATGGAGGATATGTTACGTGCAGGCTCGATGGATTACCGGGGACATTAGGACCGACATCTTTCTTTGGTTTAATTTTCTTATAATAACAGTTTTCATTTCAGTATACAGATGTCTCTATTTGAGTCATTATATGGAAATAGTTGTCGAACTCCATCTTTTTGGGATGAAGTAGGTGAAAGGAAGCTGATGGTACCAGAATTGGTAGAAGAGATAGCAGAGAATGTTCAGTAGATTCAGAAGCACATGAGAACAACTCAGAGTAGACGGAAAAGTTATACAGATAACCGAAGGATGGATCTTTCTTTTGAGATAGGTGATAATATCTTTCTCAACGTTTCTCCATGTAAAATTGTGATGTGTTTTGGTAATAAGGGAATGTTGAGAGTATGAGGTTCATTGGAACTTATGAAATCTTGGAGAATGTTGGATCAGTTGTCTATCGAGTGGCTTTACCACCATGTTTATTATTGGTACATAATCTATTTCACGTTTCGATGTTGAGAAAGTATATACCAGATCCATCTCATGTTTTGATCCTAGAGGTAGTTTAGTTGGAATAGAATCTCTCTTATGAAGAACAACCATTCCAGATTCCTGACTGTAGAGAGAAAGTGTTGCGGAATAAGGTAATTCACCAGGTAAAGGTTTTGTGAGAAAACCATATGATTTAGGAGGCAGTGTTGGAATCTGAAAATGCTATGAGGGATAAATACCCCCACTAATTTTTATAAGTGAATAAAAATTGCAAGGAAACAATTTCCAAAAGGTGGGAAGGATATAACATCCCAGGTAAATAAAAAATGAGACATATTTCATATTTATTAATATTTATGAATTAGAAATTAATTTTACTTTAAAAGGTTTTCTACGTTCGATAGTGTACCCGATACGCAACATCGGGTTTCTTTGAAATCTTATGTTGCACACTAATAATATAATATTGTTATTTTAAAAGGTAGTTAAATCCTAGTCATTGTATTTTTAAAAATGAATAGAAATAACTAAAATGTTATTATACATGTTTTTTAGAAGTATTTACTTTTATCCAATAAAAGTTAGAGGCTTAAAATGTGAATAAATCTAATTTTAAGCATAATTTACATTAAATGGCCGATTTACAACATTTTAATGGAGAACCCTCTTTAAATATATTTTTGGTCATCTTTATATGTTCTATTTGACCAAATAAAATTATTATGTTGATTGGGGACATCAAATTTTACTTTGGGTATTTTTTTGGTATTTTTCAGATAAATGTCATTTTTTAATGAATTGTGGAAAATATTGTATTTTAATTGAAAAGAGCCTTTTAATATAACTTATTTATATAGTTAGATTATCTTTTTAATTGGTGTTAATGTGTAATTAGAATATATTTTTACCATTTAATCCAATTTTTTTCATCGGAACTAATTTCACATTGAGATTGGACATAAACATGTGTCAATCTTTTGATAGTTATTGTTTTTAAAAACACGTTATTTGTTTTAACAACGGGAATTAATATTAAATTAATTAATGCCATTTCTATGTTTTCAATTTATCAAAATAAACATCATTTTTGAATTCAGAATATCAAATATAGCTTCTGCTGAATTTATGGTATTTTTCTGAATAACTTCATTTTTTGATGAAAACTGAAACCACTTAGTAGTAGTTAGAAAAAAACTGACTTTCTCATTTAAATGAAATTTTACCAGTTCTATGAATTGAATTTCTAAAATCCTACACACATGGTTGTTATCAAGATGTAAAATGTGGTTCAATAAGATGAAAATAATTTTTGGTGAATAGTAACTTTTGACTTTTAATTTCCACGGTTAAAGGTAAATAGGGAAATATAAGGTTAAAGAAATATTATAATAATTCAAAATTACCTTAACCCTTGTTCAAACATTATTGTTTGAGTCATTGACAACCATTCACATCATTGGGTCGATTTTGGGACCTCATTGAGCCATTTGGGAGTGATAATGACAATTTGGATTAATTAATTTAATGTAAAGACAAACTTGACATTAACAAAATTCTTTTAGTAATTAATTTTTATAAGGTGTTATAAATATCATATTTTCGACTATTATATATGAAATTTAAAGATAAAAAGATTTACTACCTCATGGTAATTTTTTATTATTTTTAGAGATCAAATAAATTATATTATTTATGACACAATAATGATGCAGTATTTATCTCATTAATAAATGATTTAAATAAATATGATTATAATGATTAAAATATTATCCAAACCATGTCCAATTCTAAACGGATGATTTTATTTCGATAATGAGTCATATAATCTTTATAATTTATGATTTTTGACCATTATAAATTGAATATAATTATATAATAAAATAATAGTTTCACAGTTTCCTAAAGAGCCCATCCTCCCCCATATAAAATGAGATCAATTCTAACCAATTCTTCACACCTCTGAAGCAATTTTCCTCATCCAAAAACTACCCAATTAAGCTCACCACATCCCTCTTCTCCTCCCAGAAGTCTTACCTTAGGCATAAGGCACTTCAATCAGTCCTTTGGTTCAAACCAAAGAGAGTTACCCAAATTAAAGATAAGAATTTCACTTAAATTGTTTTCTTTTATTTTACCTCTCCAACCCCTTAAATATTTTTATTCCTTTATTTTGTTACAAATAAAGTATCATTAAAATAATAGGATGTTGTTATTAGAAGGATTAAAACTACACATACACGCACCTCCATCAAATGGATGATGAACATAATGTTTCTCTGGATGAAAAACTAATGCCTCACGAAATGATGATTGTTCGACTATCTCTTACCACCTCTCATGGTGGAAATTATTATGGAACTGTATATATATATGATATATATTATATTTATGTTTTCTTTATTCTTCTTTATTTTAAATTTATAGAATTTCTTTATGGTTTCCATAGTTGGTAAATACGATAATCTCATTTGAGAAAGTGCGGACTACCGCCCCCTCAAAGTGATGTGACTCGTTAAGGACATATGTGGGATGTATAAAGGATGGATTTAATGATATTATATATGATATTATACAGAAATTATAATATATTTATTTTTAATTATGATTTAATTCCATAAAAATAAGAAATAGAAATGAAAGTAGCATTCATGCGTACGTACGACTTACCGTCTCCATGAACGGTGCATTTCATTTCTTACCTCCAAATGTTATGTACTATTATAAATACATTTATATACTGGATATATATGATATATATGATATCTAAATAATGAATAAAATTCGGGATATAATGGACTATTGACCACATGGACAACTGGTAAATATAAGGTGTTCATTATTTACTAAAGTACCAAATATCGACAAAACGAACGTTATTAACATAAATGGTTACATAATATTTATAACATGGTAATAAGTAATATAAAAGGAATAATAAACTTGAAAAAGGATCTTAAGCAAGTATAAATTAAATTTAGATTATTATTCAAGAGATTAATGAACGATCGAGCCATGTCAAACATGAGGTAAGGGACATCGTTTCAATCTACTTTCATTGAGGCATATTTTTTTAATACATGATTTTCTTATATACCCTGTATAAAAACCTATGACTTTTCATTTAATTAAAATTAAATCTTTTTATAGGAAGCACTTTACTAAATGACAAAAAATAATGTTTTTTTAATGTATACGGTAACAACGACCTTTCCGCCGCCGCGAGTATTATTTGATTTTTGGCTTCTTTAAGAAGCCGTAATGTTTTTAAAAGGAAAAATAAATACCACATACTATTTTTACATATTTTGGTATTGAAAATGATTTTGAGAAAGGATTTATTTTTTCAATATCTTGAAATGATTTTTTATTATAATGTGAGAATTGTATCTTTCTTTTATGCTTATGTTATGTGTTATGATCACGTTGTCATTCTTGGGCATTATTTACGTATACGGGTGGTTACGTGATAAACCTAGGGTGGGTGAGCCCGAGATAGCTCTCTAATGCATTGGGTAACGTGATGAAGGTAAATGTGAATGTTTCTCCTTATAGATTTTGGGAATATACGGTGATGGGTATTCTAAAGTAACTCCATTTGTAGCTGTGATATTTATGATGTAAGTATGATATGGATGCCATAAGTTACCTTTATGATTAATTATTTCTAGGTTTCTTTCATAAATCTTATGATTTCATGAGGTAAGTAAAAATATTCATTATTTGAATGTATTTATGAACAAATTTTTTCATTCTTTGTTTTATTACCCCTACTGAGCTTTTTATGCTAATCCCATGTTTTGAAATGTTTTCACAGTACATAAAGATAAATAGGGTCAATGATGGGATCAAGGAAAAGTCATTCTATCTAAAACATGGAACTAGACATAACTTTTTTTCAAGAGTTTTTATTTTATTAAAAAAATGGAAACTGTGTTGAAGTGTCTACTTTGTAATATTTTGAAATGTTATATTTATGGCCTAACTCTCTAAAACATTAAAACTGAAAAGATCCTCAATTGAATTATTCATTTAATTCAATATTATGTAAATATTTAATCCTGGGTCCATATAGGTAGAATTTAACACCCCAAGCATCCATGGTACATTTCCCATTGAATAATGCAATAGCTTGCATTGTATACAATTTTGAGATTCTAACACACTATGACCAATCAAACTAGCTGTAACGAATAGTAATACCAACTTATTGAATTTTTTTAAATTTTATCTTCCAAATGGACTTCATTTTTGGATTTGGAATATCGAAATTATCCTTGGATGAATTATTTGTATTTTTTTGAAATCTTTAAATTTTTGATGAATAGTGAAAAACACTAAATTATTGGTTAAAACCGACTTTTTAGTTAAATAATTATTTATTTTATTTTAATTTATTTTAAGTCAAAATAGATAATTAATACCTATATTTGTTCAGAGTAATTCATTTGAGTCAGTTTAAAATAATTTTAGACATATAAAAATTTTATTAAACTTTTAACCGTCTTTTACCCACCTCCTAGGATAATTTACAAATTCACATAAAACTATATTTTACCACTTCGGTGAGTGGAATTTCAAAAATTTTTGAGACATGGTTAACATCATGGAGTAAAATGTTGTTCAATAAGATATAAATAATATTTGGTGAATAGTAACTTTTTACTTTTATTTACCATGGTAAAAAGTAAATAGGATAATTAAGGGTAAAAATGATATTATTATTACCCTAACACATGTCCTATTTATATTAGATAAGTATAATTCGACCAAAACAATCCTTAGAAATAAAATATGAACCTCTTTGGTCCACATGGATTATATTAGGACATTTAATATTATTTAATTCAAAGAAAAGTTAAAAGAGTTAAAATCAATGTTTAATAACTACATCATTTTTAATTTACAGTTATACATAAGATAAATTCAATTATAAATATATTCATTAGAAAGATAAAAATATTTCATACATAATGGTATTTTATTTATAATTTTTATAAATTAAATAATTTAATTTATTTATGACACAATGGTAATGCAGTAATTATATAATTAGTGAAATATTAACATAATTAATATTATAAATATCCAAATAAATGTAATTTGGAAATTTTTATGAATTAAAATAATATTCTAGGTTAATATGACAAATTATTGTTGGTTATATGAATTTTATTCGAAGTAATAATGCTATTATAAATTTATCAAAAACAAAATACCCAATAGTGTCAAAATTTACATAAAATGGTTTAAAAAAATATTATATTATTAATTGATATTATATTCCTACAAATTTATGGTTCAGAAAAAAGAAGTTATATAATGATAGATGTTTCATTAATGGTCAACTTGGGGGTCGTTGGGAAGTATATAGTAAGTTTAGTAACTATATAATATAAAGTTACAAAGAGACATGGTAAATGTCAAACTATTTAACTAAGAGTTAAATCTAAAAGATAATGTTACTATATTGACTCAAACCTGTATAAAATCTATTTTTTGAGTGTTCTTAGATCCATCCCCACCTCATAATTTGAATAATCTACTTTGGAACCATTATAAACCGAATATGATTTTATTATAAAATAATACTTTGCGTTTTTCTTAAAGAGCCCCTCCTCCCCCTTATAAAATGACACTACTTATAACCAATATCTCACACCTCTAAAGACTTTTGGTTCGTCCAAAATCTTCCCAATTAAGATCTCTACATCCATATCCTCCTCCCAGAAGCCTTACCTTAGGCAGAAGGCACTTCAAGAGCCCTTTTTGGTTCAATCCAAAGGCAGTTACCCAAATTAAATGTAACGATTTCTCTTAGCTTCTTTTCTTTTATTTTACTTATCCAACCCCTAAAATCTTCTTATTATTTTCTTTTGTAACAAAACCACTATCATAAATATACTAGGATATTGGTATGAGAAGTATTCTAACTACACCTACACACTCCTCCAGCTAATGAGTGAAGAACATAATTTTTCTGTGGATGACAACCAAATGCCTCACGAAAGGATAATTGTTATATTATCTCTTACCGCCTGTCATGGTGTCCATTATGATCGAAATATAATTAAATATGATATTAATTATATTTATTTTATATATGTGCTTCTGTAATTCCATTTTATTTCATACCATTATTCCTTTCATATATATATACACGATAATTTCATTTGAGGAAGTGCGGACTACTGCCCCCTAAAAGTGATATGACTCGTTCATACCATACATTGAACGTATAAAGTATGGTGTAAATGAAAATATGTAATACATATAAGATATAATATTATAATGTAATGATAATATACATTTGTATCATTTGGTTTCTGATTCCTTTTAAAATGAAAAATGAAATGGAATTAGCATTAGTGCGTACGTACGGACTACCGTCTCCACGAACGCGAAGAGAATCATTCCCCATCGTATCCATTCAAGTCTAATTTTCATTTTATGATTAAAAATAATGTTTACGGACTTGATATCATTCTGGATATGAATAAGATACAACCTATCTATAACAAACACGACATATATAATAATAAATATAAAATAAAATGAGTAAGTTAACACCGAAAACAACGATAATACAAAGATATTTTTAACAATGTAATGTTAAAATATCATATATGATATCATATTAATGTATATGATTATTTTATAATTTAATAACAATTATTTCATCATTATATAGGAGGTTAAACTACCCTCAACTAAGTAATAGTACAATGTAAGAGTTTATTTCACAATCTCTTCATTATCTGAGGTTGTTTATAAGTAATTATCTACTGGGACCTCTTTATCATCCACATCCATGTATCTAAAAAATTCATTTCAAAACATTCTTACTATTTTATAGAATATGGTTTAATGTAATTTATACCCTTGTTTTAATTTTTATTATAATTTTATAAAGGAATATTTACATAATTTTCCAAACAAGGTCCTTTTAACCTTTTTGAGAAAATTAAAGTAAAAATGTATTTTTTTTAACTTATACGGTGGGTGTGGCTATTTTTCACCATTGTAAAATCATAGAAACATTCATTAAAATATTATAAGAATATATTCAAATTAAAATGTTTTATTTTATAATAATGTGACTTTTAAATGATTTCAAAAAAAGAGATATTTCTCTCAAATAGTTTTTATTTCATCTATATCAACATCCTTTGATGTATTTTATACTTATTTGAAGTTTATTTATTATGATACAAAACATTTATATTATATTGAAGGTTTTGTGATTTGTTTGACTGTGGATGTGTTATTTTTATACCATTCATGGTTAATAGAGAAAGTATTTACATTTCGTATGCTAGTTTTAATACAAATGATTATGTTATGTTTAAACCTGTTCATATGAGGAATGCATTGGACTTAATATGTGATGGGTGGAGCCCTCTATAGATCCTCGATGCAATGGTAAGTCTCATGAGAAAAACTAGTGTCTTGGAATGATGTCTTGACAAAATCTTTTTTTTAGTCTTGGCATGAGGCCTTGGCTACGTGGTTATGATAGTCTGCAATTATGCATTCCATCTTTATGAATTTGGTTATTGATATTGCATGTGATTATTCTACTATTAAAACATCCATGTGAATAATTAAATGAAATTATTTCATTTTATATTTTCCATATTATTTTGAAGTTCAAGTTTAAAAGGCTTTTGTTTTAGTTATACATTTCCTTAAATGTTTATTCTTAATTATGAAAGTTTCCGCTATATTGTTATCCTTACTAAGCATCTGAGCTCACCCATTTTTATGTTTTATTTTTCCCAGGATGTGAAGAAATATTTTATGACTGACCTGTAGGGATAGTCTGAACGGGATAATATTGTGGACCATGGAGAATAAATATTGTAGTTTATCCGTTTATGATGTAATGTAACATTTATGAATGTATCTAGTGATTCCAAGACTACTAAACTAATCGTTATTTCGAGACTTGATCTTTTCTGATCATGCCAATGATACATTATAATGCACCGACTCTGGGTAAATGGGGTTGGAGAATTTCATTTGGTATCATATAAAGTTTAGTACAAACCTTTGGAACTAGATTTCGATAAACTCTAAATAGAGCACATAAACCTAAGATAGACTTTGAGGATTAGTATAGAACAACTTCCTAAAATATTGTTATTGTAGAGATTTAATGAGTTTTATGAGAAATAAATCCTTTTCTGGATACGAGCAGGTAGAGGAGGCTCTCTCAAAGATGTACCTAGGGGTAAAACCCAAAAACACCGCTATGAGCTAGACTCGAATTTGAACTGGTGCCCGACAACGGGTCTTGCTGCACTCTTGGTTACGATACTCCCGGGGGATATGCATAGGATAATTCTCATTTTCTTTACAAACCATTATAAAGGGTTTATGAGTATATACATCCTCAAAGAAATCATTTTTTTATGATTAGGGATTGTATCAATAAACTGTTCAATTAATGTTAAGTGTTTTAGAAGTTTGGAATTATATATTTTGATTCATAAACTAATCTAATTTATTCCATTGTTTAGAAATGGAGCCTACTGAAAGGAATGGAAATTGTATCAAATGACACACTCCATGTAGGGATTGATCTCCTACTCAAGATAATTATACTGGAGCTGGTGATGCAACTGGGGCTGATCAGCTAATCACCAAACTGGGATAACTCACTGAGGTTATAAATAACACCCTTACCCGTATGGAGAACCCCAATCCACAACATTGAGGATCAATGTTAGATCACATCATGGGGAAACAACCACTGACATTCAATTGGAGTACAAATCCATTAGTAGGTGAGTAATGGATAAATTCCTTAGAGAAAATATTCCATGCCTTGGGGAGTAGTGAAAAGGAAAAAGATATCATGGTATTTTACCGCCTCACAAGAGATGATGATCAATGGTGGTCATTGATTCAAAACACGAAGGAAGATGATGAAATATCAAATATAGAATGGAGGGAGTTCAAAGAACTATTGTTTGAAAAATACTTTCCTCGTCACCATCGAGCAGATATGGAAAAGCAATTTCTGAGTCTAAGGCAAAAGGAGGATGATAATGTCGCAAAGTATGAGGCTAACATTACAAGGTTAGCGAGGAATGCTACAGAATATATAGGTAACCCAATAAGTAAGATTGATCATTTCATTGATGGGTAATAATTGTTTCTTCATTGAGAATTATTCTCAAAAACCATATCGTTGTACAAAGATATGGTCTCATGAGCTATCAAGATAGAAAAAGAATTCACTATGTCTTACGACTTTAAAGCAAAGCAAGAGCAGAAGAGATCTGCTGATCATAATGGAAATGTAAATAAGGGGATGAAGGGAAAAGATGATAATCCATCGTGTAGTAAATGTGGGAAGAAACAACCTGGTACTTGTGTGAAAGTAATGGGAGTCTATTACAAGTGTGTTGACAAAGGACACCACGCTCGTGATTGCAAGGGGAAGAAAGAAGGTACCGATGTTCAATGATACAACTGCAGGGAGATGGGAAATTATTCAAATGAATTTCCTAAGAATGAGAGAAACTTACCTCAGAAACGGTCATGGGATCAAGGCCATGATTATTCTATCACTACTGCTGAGGTAGAAGCTCCGAAAGATGTGGTGGTGGGTAAATTAATGGTTTTCTCAAGTTCAGACAATGCTTTATTTGATTCTCGATCATCACATTGTTTCATATCTTCCCAGTTTTTTAAGAAAATTAAATATTTAAAATTTAGTTTAACAAGGGAGTTGTCAGTTAAAACTCTTAAGGGATGTATCATTGTAACAAAGTTTTGTGAATCAGTCCCTATTGGAGCACATAAATGTTCTTTATCTGTTGATCTCATAGTCATACCTATGATTGAGTTTGATATAATCCTCGGTATGGATTGGATTTCGGACCATGATGAAAAGATTCATTATATGAAGAATGAGTTTATGATTATTGATGATGATGATGATAAGGAACACCTTATCTTTAGAGTATAATTTTCCCCACCTAATACTTATCTAGATCCACCCCCCAGTAGCTCAACTAAATTCAATTATTTGTGAGGAAGAGAATGAAATTATTGTGGGTGAGTAAGGTAATGTTAATATAGAGTATGTTACTATTATGAAAGAATATGTTGTTATGTTTTTGAAATATTTAACTGGCCATCCTCCAAAATAAGAAATTGAGTTTTCCATTGATTTTATTCTTGGATCAAGGCCTATATCGAAGACCCCTTATAGAATGTCCACTGTGGAATTAGATGAACTGAATAGACAACTAGAGGAATTGAGTAATAAGGGATTTATTCGCCCTAGTGTTTCTCCATGGGGAGCCCCTGTCCTTTTTGTTAAGAAGAAAGATGGATCTATGAGGTTATATATCGACTATAGGGAAATCAATGCTATAAAAATAAAGAACAAGTATCCCCTACCTCGCATTAATGATTTATTTGATCAACTGCATGGAGCTCAATAATTTTCAAAGATTGACCTTTGATCTAGATAACATCAGTTTTGTGTGAAGAAGGAATAAATTCTGAAGACAACATTTCGAACTACTTACGAGCATTACGAGTTTACAGTAATGCATTTTGGATTTACTAATGCACACTCCGTATTCATGGATCTAATGAATAATGTTTTCACGGAATATCACAATGAATATGTGGGGGTATTTATTTATAATATCTTGATATAATCCAAATTCTACGAAGGTCAGGAAAATCACTTGAGCATTATCCTAAAGACTCTTAGAAGACATGAATTATTTGGTAAGTGCATCAAGTGTGATTTCTGGCCTCAAGAGATTTCTTTTCTTGGCCATATTGTCTCCAATGATTGAATATCTGCTTATCCTTATAATACCATGTCAATCCATGAATGGCAAGAAACGATGTGTATAATCGAGGTATGCAATTTTATTGGTTTAGCAGGTTATTATCGATGTTTTGTAAAGAATTTTGCCTGATTGGCTAACCCATTAACAAAGATCACACGTAAAGTGGTTAAATTTTTTTGGACAATATAGTGTGAAGAATGTTATGAGGAACTGAAGAGAAGATTAGTAAATGCCCCTATATTTACTCTACCATTGGGGAATGATGAGTTCGTTATTTATAGTGATGTATCAAAGAAAGGAATAGGTTGTGTCCTTATACAGAATGAGAGAGTTATTTCCTATGCATCACGATAGCTGAAAATTACTGAGAAACTTATCCTACTCATGATCTCCAGTTAGCAGTTGTAATCTTTACATTAAATATTTGGAGACACTATCTCTATGGTGAAAAATGTGAGATTTATACTGATCAAAAGAGTTTTAATTATATTTACTCTTAGAAAGAACTCAACATGAGGAAAAGGAGATGGCTTGAACTACTAAAGGATTATGATTCCATGATAAACTACCACCCGGGGAATGCAAATAAGGTGGAAGATGTTTTGTGTAGAAAGTATCATGGAGTTTTGAACTGTATGAGAATTGAAAGGGATCCTATTTTCATGGATCTAGTGAAGATGGATATGGGAATTACCAAGGAAGGTGAAACATAGATAATTTTTCAAATGGTTGGTTTAAAGTGTTCTCAGACCGGTGATGAAGAGTTTCAAAATAAGATTAAAGCTGTGAATGATGGTTGACTGAGAGACTTTGTGTATGAAGATGGAATTTTGAAATTTGGGATGAGACTTTGTATTCCCGACATACTTGATTTAAAAGGGAACTGTTGGAAAATTCTCATAGTTCCAATTTCTCTATACACCCTAGGAGCACCAAAATGTATAGAGATTTAAAGGAACATTTTTGTTGGGACAACATGAAGTGGGAGATTTCCGATTTTGTGTTAAGATGTATGGTTTGTCAACAAGTGAAAGATGAACGACAACAGCCTGGTGGATTATTGCAACCTCTTCCCATACCTGAGTGGAAGTGGGATAATATTATGATGGACTTCATCATTGGGATACCAAGACTCCTAGAAGGAACAATGCAATATGGGTCATTATTGATCATCATATCATGTCAGCACATTTTCTTGCTATAAGAGAAGATATACCACCTGAAGGTCCAGCAAGACTATATGTTAATGAAGTTGTGATACTTCATGGAGTACCCCCATCGATTGTTTCTGATAGTGATCCTTGTTTTACTTCAATATTCTTGAAAAGTCTTCAGAAATCCCTGCATACTGAACTTCGCTTGAGCACTTACTACCACCCAAAAATATTTGACAATCAGAACAGACTATTCATACCTTAGAAGACATGTTGAGCTCATGCTCACGTGACATTCAGGGTATGTGAGATCAATATTTACCTCTGGTGTAATTTTCCGATAACAATAGCTTCCATTAAAGTATTTGGATGGAATCGAATGAAGCGTTATAGGGAAAGAGATGTCGCACTCCAACCTGTTGGGATGTTGTTGGTGAAAGAAAACTCATAGGCCCAGAACTGGTGGAGGAAACAATGGAAAAGGTGATGGTAATCCAAAACCACAGCAAAGAAGCTCAATGTAGGAAAAAGAGTTATGCCGATAACTGAAGGAAGGATTTTGAATTTCAGGTAGGAGATCATGTTTTCTTGAAGATATATCCATGGAAGGGAGTTACAAGATTCGGTAAGAAGGGTAAATTGAGTCCCAAGAACATAGGAACTTTCAAAATTATAGAATGAATTAGGGTTGTAGCTTATCTTTTGTTGATGCCGCCAGATCTCTCCAAAGTTCATGATGTGTTCCACGTATCACTATTGAGAAAATACATGCCTGACCCAACGTATGTACTTATTAACGAAAAATTAGTACTGCAACCCGATCTGTTTTATTGTGAAGATCTTTTTAGGATTCCTGATACAAGATAACAAGTGCTGAGGAACCAGATGAATCTTCTGGTAAGATTTCTATGGAGAAACCATAAGATGGAAGAGGCAACATGGGAACCCGAGGAACATATGATGAAGAACAACCCATGTCTTTTCATGGGGAAGTATTCTAGAAATTTCAAGGACGAAATTATTTGAAGGAGGGGAGTGTAACATCCCAGGTAAATAAAGAATGAGACATATTACATATTTATTAATATTTTTCAATTTAATATTAATTTTACTTAAAAAGGGTTGCTATGATCGAAAGTGTACCTGATATGCAACATCGGGTTTCTTTGAAATCTTACGTTGCACAATAATAATATAATAGTATTATTTTAAATTGTATTTAACTGTTAGTTTTTGTATTAGCAGGAATGAATAGAACTAACTAAAATGTGATTATACATGTATTTTAGATGTATTTACTTCTATCCAATAAAAGTTAGAGGATTAAAATGAGAATAAATCTAATTTTAAACATAATTTACTTAAAAGGAAGATTTACTACATTTTAATGGAGAACCCTTGTTAAATTTAGTTTTGGTCATATTTATTTAAACTATTTGACCAAATTAAATTATTCTTTTGATTTGGTACATCAAATTTTACTTTGGGTAATTTTTTGGTATTTTTTGTATTTTGTTCATTTTTTAATGAATAGTGGAAAATATTGTATTTTAATTCAATAGTACCTTTTAATAAAATTTATTTATATAGTTAGATTACCTTTTTAATTGGTTATAAAGTGTAATTATAATATATTTTTACCATTTAATCCAATGTTGTTCATTGTAACTAATTTCACTTTGAGATTGGATATAAACAAGTGTCAATTTTTTGATAGTTATTGTTTCTTAAAAATAAGCTATTTGTTTTAACAACATGAATTAATTTTTAATTAACTAATTCCATTTAAATATTTTCAATTTTTAAAAATAAACATTATTTTTAATTTGGAATATCAAATATTGTTTAGGATGAATTTTTGGTATTTTTTAGAAAAACTTCATTTTTTGATGAATAGTGAAACCACTTAGTAATAGTTTGAAAAAAATGACATTTTCATTTAAATGAAATTTTACCATTTCTCTGAATTGAATTTCAAAAATTTGATATACATTGTTGTTATAAAGATGGTAAATTTTTTTCAATAAGATGAAAATAATTTTTGGTGATTAGTAACTTTTGACTTTTAATTTCTACGGTTAAAGATAAATAGGGTAATTTCAAAGTTAAAAGAATATTATAATAATTCAAAATTATCTTAAAACTTGTAAAAAAATTATTTTTTGAGTCATTTACGACCATGGGCATCTTTGGGTCGATTTTGGGACCCCATTGAGCCACTTGGGAGTGATAATGACAATTTAGATTAATTAATTTAATGTAAAGACAAATTTGACAATAAAAAAAATATTATAGTAATTAATTTATATATGGTGTTATATATGTTTTATTCTCTACTATAAATATAAATTGGAAAGATAAAACAAGTTCCTACATCATTTTATGTTTTTTATAAATTTTAGACATCAAATAAATTAAATTATTTATGACACAACAACGATGCAGTATTTACATCATTAATAAATGATTTAAATAAATAATATTATAATGATTAATATATTATCCAAAATATTTACTATTATGATTGGATGAGTTTATTTAGACCATTATTCATCTTATCATGATCTTTAATTATTTTTTGACCATTTGAAATCGAATATAATTATATAATAAAATAATAGTTTCACACTTTCCTAAAGAGCCCCTCCTTCCCCTTATAAAAGAAGACCACTTCTATCCAATTCCTCACACCTATCAAGCCATTTGTCTCGTCAAAAAATCTTCCCAATTAATCTCACTACATCACTCTCCTCCTCCTAGAATCCTTAACTTAGGCATATGGCACTTCAAAAATTCATTTGGTTCAAACCAAAGGGAGTAACCCAAATTAAAGGTAACTGTCTCTCATAAATTGTTTTCTTTTATTTTACTTCTCCAACCCCTAAAATATTTTTATTTCCATTATTTTGTAACAAAAAAGTATCCTAAATATACTAGGATGTTGTTATGAGATGTATTAAAACTAAACATACACAAACCTCTATCAAATGGATGAAGAACAAAATGTTTCTATGGATGGAAAACTAACGCCTCATGAAAGGAAGATTGTTTGAATATCTCCTACCACCTCTCATTGTGACAAATTTTATGGAACTATATTTATATATGATATATATTATGTTTATGTTTTTTTATTCTTCTGTATTTTCCATTTATAGAATACCTTTATGGTTTCCATAGTGGGTAAATATGATAATCTCACTTGAGGAGGTGCGAACTACCTCCCCCTCAAAGTGATGTGACTCGTTAATGCCTTATGTGGGATGTATAAAGGATAGAGTTAATGATATTATATATGATATTTTACTGCTATTATAATATACCTATGTGTCATTATACTTTAATTCCAAAAAATATGAAATATAAATTAAATTAGCGTTCATGTGTACGTACGACTTATCGTCTCCATGAACGGTGCATTTCATTTCTTACCTACAAATGTTATGTACTATTATAAATACATGTATATACTGGATATAAATAATAAATATGATATATAAATAATGAATAACATTCTGGATATAATTGACTATTTACCATATGGACAACTTGTATATATAAGTTGTTTATTATTGACTCAAGTACCAAATATTGAAAAAACAAATATTTTTAACTGTAATGGTTTCATAATGTTTATAGCATGGTAATAACTGATATAAAAGAAATAATAAACTTGAAAAAGGTTCTTAAGCATGTATAAATTGACACTAGTTTATTATTCAGGAGATTAAAGAAAGATCAAGTCAAGTCAGACATGAGGTAAGGGACTTCGTCACAATCTCCTTTCATTGGGGAATATTTTGTTTAAATACACGATATTCTTATATACGCTGTATAAACAAAGTTGGATTTTGATTGCATTAAAATGGAATCTTTTTATACGAAGTGTTTTACTAAACGACAAAAAGAATGTTTTTTAACATACGTGGTGACAACGACTTTCTTCTGCCATGAGTATTACTTGATCTTTGGCTTCCGTAACAAGCCAGAATGTTTTTAAAAGGAAAAATAAATACCACATACTGTTTTTATGTATTTTGGTATTGAAAATGATTTTGAGAATGGATTTATTATTTCAATATCTTGAAATGATAATTTTTATTATAATTTGTAAATGATATATTTACTTTATGCTTATGTTATGTGTTATTATCATGTTGTGGTTCTTTGGAATTATTTACGTAAACGGGTGGTTCCGTGATAAGCCTAGGGCGGGTGGTCCCGAGATAGCTCTTCAATGCATTGGGTAATTTGACAGAGGTAAATGTGATTGTTACTCCTAAGAGATTTAGGTAATATACTGTGATGGGTATTCCAAAGACAATCACTATGTAGCTATGATAGCTACAATGTAATATGATATGGATTCCACAAGTTACCTTTATGATTAATGATTTTTATATGTCATTCATAAATCTTATGATTTCATGGGGTAAGTAAATGATTCAATGTTTTTTATGTATTCATGAATAAATGTTTTCATTCTTTGTTTTATAACACTTACTGAGATTTTGTTGCTCATCCCAAGTTTTGAAATGTTTTCACAGGACTTAAAGATGAATACAGTCAAGGATGAGATCAAGGAGAAGCCATGTTGTCTAAAAAATGGAACTTGAAATGACTTTTTTTCAAGATTTTTTATTTTGTGAAAAAATGGAAACTGCGTTGAAGTGTCTACTTTATAATATTTTTAAATGTTATAGTTATGGACTAACTCTCTAAAACTCTAAACATGAAAAGATCGACAATGTGAATTATTCATTTAATTCAATATTATGTAAATATTAAACGCCGGGACCTTAATATTTGTATCAGAGGTCGGTTTAGATAACTTTAGGAGTTAGAGTATTGTTAAATAAATGTC
The DNA here is from genome assembly GCA_963277665.1 of Viscum album. Classification (NCBI taxonomy): domain Eukaryota; kingdom Viridiplantae; phylum Streptophyta; class Magnoliopsida; order Santalales; family Viscaceae; genus Viscum; species Viscum album. Next base: position 1,075,424,184 of record OY728164.1, read on the forward strand.
CATAAATTAATTTATTGGAATATTGAAACGAAATAGAATTTACAGATTACCATGTTTCTTGGTCTAAGATATGTCTGTGTTAAGAATGATTTTTCATAATGGATAAAGAGCAGCTTTTCTAGGAAGGCATACATAGGCCAATGACCATCCGATTCAGCAACCTGAGATGGTTGGAATCAGAATTGACCACTTTACAATAATGATTTCTTAGTTGAATCAGGTGATAAATGGTTGTTTTGTTTATTGATTACATTTTTGGTTTATTCTTAAATGTAAATAGGGTCATGAATGTAAATTAAGCCTTGTCATTCAAACATTAAAAGAAAGGATACTTTATGGGAAATTAATCAAGTGTGAGTTTTGGTTACAACAAATTTCTTTCCTCAGTCACGTTGTTTCAATAAATGGAATAACTGATGATCCTTCTAAAACAAAAGTTGTTGAAGAATGGCCAAGACCCACAAATATAACTTAGATTCATAGTTTTCTTGGTTTGGCAGGTTATTACCCGAGGTTTGTTGAAACTTTTGCACGGATATCTAGTCCAATGACTAAGTTAACTCGAAAAGGTGTAAATTTTATCTAGGCAAAAGAATGTGATGATTTTTTCAGGAATTGAAAAGAAGATTGGTGAATGCTTCAGTTTTGGAACTACCATTCAGAAATGGTGAGTTTGTTATCTACAGTGATGCTATGTTGAAAGGACATGGACGTGTCCTTAGGAATAATGATTAGGTAATTTTCTGTGCTTCTCGTCAGTTGAAACAAAATGAGTTAAATTACCCTACACATGATTTGGAATTACCTTCTAATGTGTTTTCTTTAGAAATTTGGAGGCACCATTTGTATGGAGTAAAATGTAAAATATATATTGCTCGCAAAAGTTTGAAGTATATATTCACTCAAACTAAATTGAACATGAGTCAAAGGAGATTGTTGGAATTAATCAATGATTATGATTGCATGATCCATTACCATCCAGGAAAATCTAATAAAGTGGCTGATGGTTTCAGTCGAAAAATTAATGCTTCATTAACCATGTTACGTTTGGAATGAGATCATTTGGATTTCGATTTGATGAAATTTGGCATAGCAGTTGTTGGTGCAAGAAATTATTCTGTTTTGTTTCAGGTGTCATTAAAATCATCTCTATCAGACAGAATTAAGAAAGTGTAGAAGAAGATAGTGAGTTGTAGAAAAAGGTTTTGGTGGTTAAAAAGGGTAAGTTGATTGATTTTAACATTGATAATGATTGTGTATTGAGGTTTGGAAAGAGATTATGTGTGCCTTATGATTCACAGTTGATGAATGAGTTGTTATGTAAAGCTCATAGATCTCCATTTTCAGTTCATCCTAGTAGTACTATGATATACAAAGATCCTTGGGAGTATTACTGGTGGGATGTAATGAAAAGAGATATTTCTGATTTTACTATGAATTGTTTGACTTGTCAGCAGGTTAAAGTAGAGCAATAGTTACCGAAAGGAATGCTTCAGCCTTTACCAGTGACAGAGTGGAAATGGGAAAATATAACCAATGACTTTTTTGATGGATTACTAAAGACATCTCAAGGTAATAATTCAATCTAGGTTATTGTTGATCTATTGACTAAATCTGCTCATTTCCTTAATATTCGAGATACATTGTCTGTAGTTCAACTTTCTCGATTGTATGTTAAATAGATAGTTAGATTTCATGGAGTTCCCCTCTCCATTGTATCTGATTATGATCCCATGTTTACTTCCAATATCTTTCTTTGGTTAAATTTTCTTATAATAATAGTTTTCATTAGAGTACACAGATGTTTCCACTTGAGGCATTATATGGAAAGCATTGTCGCACACTAGCTTTTTGGGATAAAGTAGGTGAAAGGAAGCTGATGGGACCAGAATTGGTAGAAGAGATGGCGGAGAATGTACGATTCAATCAGAAGCACATGAGAATAGCTCAAAGCAGACATAATAGTTATGCAGATAACCGAAGAAGGATCTTAATTTTGGGATCGTTTATCATGTCTTTCTGAAATATTCTCCATGGAAAATTGTGATGTGTTTTGGTAAGAAGGGAAAGTTGAGTCCGATGTTCATTGGACCTTATGAAATCATGGATAAAGTTGGATCTGTTGCATACAGAGTGTCTTTACCACCTATCTTATCCCAAGTACATAATCTCTTTCACATTTTGTTGTTGAGAAAGTAAATACCAGATCCACCTCATGTTTTGAGCCTAGAGGTAGTTTAGTTGGAAGAGAATCTCACTTATGAAGATCAAACAGTCCAGATTCTTGACCATAGAGTGAAAGTGTAATGAAATATGGTAATTCACTAGGTAAATTTTTTGTGGAAATATGAAATGATTGAGGAGGCAACGTGGGAATCAGAAAATTATATGAGGGATAAATACCCCAACTAATTTTGATAAGTGAATAAAAATTGTGAGGACACAATTTCCAAAAGGTGGGAAGGTTGTAACATCCCAGGTAAATAAAGAATGAGACATATTTCATATTTATTAATATTTTTGAATTAAATATTAATTTTACTTTAAAAGGGTTTCTATGTTCAATAGTGTACCTGATACACAACAACGAGTTTCTTTGAAATCTTACGTTGCACACTAATAATATAATATTATTATTTTAAATGGTAGTTAACTCCTAGATGTTTTATTTAAAATAATGAATATAAATAACTAAAATGTGATTATACATGTTTTTTATATGTATTTACTTTTATCCCATAAAATTTAGAGGCTTAATATGAGAATAAATCTAATTTTAAGCATAATATTCTTTAAAAGGCCGATTTACAGCCTTTTAATGGAGAACCCTCATTAAATTTATTTTTGATAATCTTTATATGTTGTATTTGACCAAATAAAATTCTTCTTTTTATATGGGACATGTAATTTTATTTTGGGTAATTTTTTGGTATTTTCAAATAAAGTTCATTTTTAATGAATAGTGGAAAATATTTAATTTTAATTCAAAAGTGCCTTTTAATATAGATTATTTATATAGTTAGATTATCTTTTTAATTGGTTTTAAAATGTAATTAGAATATATTTTTACCATTTAATCCAATTTTGGTCATTGGAACTAATTATACTTTGAGATTGGACATAAACAAGTGTCAATCTTTTGATATTTATTGTTTCATAAAAACATGCTATTTGTTTTAACAACGAGAATTAATTTTAAATAAATTAATTCTATTTATATGTTTTCAATTTATAAAAATAAACATCATTTTTTAATATGTAATATCAAATATAACTTAGGCTGAATTATTGGTATTTTTCTGAAAAACATCTTTTTTTGATGAATAGTGAAACCACTTAGTAGTATTTAGAAAAAAACTAACTTTTTCATTTAAATAAAATTTTACCAATTCTCTGAATTGAATATTGAAAATGATACATACATGGTTGTTATCAAGAAGTAAAATATTGTTCAATAAGATGAAAATAATTTTTGGTGAAAAGTAACTTTTGATTTTTATTTATAGCTGTTAAAGGTAAATAGTGTAATTCAAGGTTAATAGAATATTATAATAATTTAAAATTACCTTAACACTTGTAAAAACATTATTTTCTGAGTCTTTTACGACCATGGGCACCTTTGGGTCGATTTTGGGACCCCATTGAGCCACTTGGGAGTGATAATGACAATCTGGATTAATTAATTTAATGTAAAGACGAATTTGACATTATCAAAAATCTTTTAGTTATTAATATTTATATGGTGTTATATAATTCATATGTTAGACTATAAATATTAATTGTAAAGATAAAATTATTTCCTACATCATGGTATTTTTTTTTATTTTTTTAGACATCAAATAAATTAAATTATTTATGAAACAATAATGATGCAGTATTTACCTCATTAATAAATGATTTAAATAAATATGATTATAATGATTAATATATTGTCCAAAACATTTCCAATTATAAATGAATGCTTTTATTTCTACCATGAGTCTTATTATATTTATCTTTAATGATTTTTGGACCATTAGAAACTGAATATAATTATATAATAAAATAATAGTTTCACACTTTCCTAAAGAGCCCCTCCTCCACCTTATAAAAGAAGACCACTTCTAACCAATTACTCACACCTCTCAAGCCATTTTTCTCATCCAAACTCTACCCAATTAATCTCACTAAATCCCTATCCTCCTTTTAGAAGTCTTACCTTAGGCACAAGGCACTTCAAGATGTCCTTTGGTTCAATCCTAAGAGAGTTACCCAAATAAAAGGTAATAGTTTTTCTTAAATTGTTTTATTTTATTTTACTACTACAACCCCAAAAATATTTTTTATTCCTTTATTTTGTAACAACACCAGTATTCTAAATATACTGGGATGTTATTATGATAATTATTCGAACCACACATACACACACCTCCATCAAATGGATGATGAACATAATGTTTCTTTGGATGCAAAACTAACGCCTCACGAAACGATGACTCTTCGACTATCTCCTACTGCCTCTCATGGTGGAAATTATGATGGAAATGTATTTATATATGATATATATTATGTTTATGTCTTCTCTATACATCTGTATTTTCCATTTATTGAATGCATTTATGGTTACCATAGTGGGTAAAGAAGATAATTTCATTTGAGGAAGTGCGGACTACCGCCCCCTCAAAGTGGTGTGACTCGTTAATGCCTTGTGTGGGATGTATAAATGATGGAGTCAATGATATTATATATGATATTATACTGAAATTATAATATACCTATGAATCATTGTGCTTTAATTCCTTAAAAATATGAAATAGAAATGAAAGTAGCGTTCATGCGTACGAATGGCATACTGTCTCCATGAACGGTGCATTTCATTTCCTAACTCCAAATATTATTTACTATTATAAATACATTTATATACTGGATGTATATGATATATATGATATCTAAATAATGAATAAAATTCTAGATATAATGGACTATTGACCACATGGACAACTTGTAAATATAAGGTGTTCATTATTGAATCAAGTACTAAATATCGACAAAACAAACGTTATTAACTTAAATGGTTACATAATGTATATAACATGGTAATATGCTGTATAAAAGGAAAAATAAACTTGAAATTGTTTCTTAAGAAAGTATAAAATAACATTAGTTTAATATTCATGAGATTGAAGAACGATCGATTCATGTCGGACATGAGGTAAGGGTCTTCGTCTCAATCACCTTTCATTGAGGAATATTTTGTTTTAATACACGATTTTCATATATACGCTGTATAAACACCTTTGACTTTTCATTTCATTCAAAGGGAATATTTTTATACGAAGTGTTTTACTAAACAACAAAAAGAATGTTTTTTTAACATAACCGGTGACAATAACCTTTCCGCTGCCACAGGTATTATTTGATCTTTTGCTTCCTTAACAAGACAAAATGTTATGAAAATAAAAAATAAATACCACATACTATTTTAAGTATTTTGGTATTGAAAATGATTTTGATAATGGATTTATTTTTAAAAAATCTTCAAATGATATTTTTGTTATTGTAATGTAGAAATTTTATCTTTCATTTATGCTTATGTTATGTGTTATGATCATGTGGTGGTTCTTGTGAATTATTTATATATACGGGTGGTTCCGTAATAAGCCTAGGGCGGGTGGGCCTGAGATAGCTCTCTAATGAATTGGGTAACGTGACAGAGGTAAACGTGAATGTTTCTCCTAATAGATTTAGGGAATATATAGTGATGGGTATTCCAAACTACCTCCCTATGTAGCTGTGATAGCTACCATGTAAGTATGATATGGATGTCACAAGTTACCTTTATGATTAATGATTTTTATGTGTCTTTCATAAATCTCATGATTTCATGAGATAAGTAAATTATTTCATGTTTTGTAATTATTTATGAACAAATTTTTTCATTCTTTGTTTTATAACCCTTACTGAGCCTTTTTATGCTCATCCCAAATTTTGAAATGTTTTCACATGACTTAAAGATGAATAGGGTCAAGGATGGGATCATGGAAAAGTCATGCTATCTAAAACGTGGAATTCGACATAACATTTTTTCATGAGTTTTTATTTTATGAAAAAATGGAAACTATGTTGAAGTGTTTACATTGTAATACTTTGAAATGTTATTGTTATGGCATATCTCTCTAAAACTCTAAACCTGAAATGATCCTCAATGTGAATTATTAATTTAATTCAATATTATGTAAATGTTAAAGTCCTGGTCCTTGTAGGTAGAATGTAACAACCCATGTATCCACGGTATGTTTCCCTTTGAATAATGTAATTTCTTGCATTGTACGCAATTTTGAGATTCTAACACACTGTGACCAATCAAACCATCCATTATAAATACTAATACCCAATTTTTGGAAATTTTATAAATTTTATATTTTAAAATGGACTTCATTTTTGGATTCAAAATATCTAAATTAGCCTAGGGTGAATTATTGGTATTTTTTGAAAACTTTCAATTTTTGATGAATTGTGAAAAACACTAAATTATTGGTTAAAACTGACTTTTTATTTAAACAATTATTTATTTTATTTAAATATATTTTAGGTGAAAATAGATACTTGATACCTATATATGTTCAACGTAATTCATTAGAGTTAGTTTAATTTTTTTAGACATATAAAACTTTTATTAAAATTTTCACAGTCTTTTACCCACCTCCTAGGAGAATTTACAAGTTCACATAAAACATAATTTTAACACTTCGGTAAGTGGAATTTTTAAAATTTGAGAGATATGGTAAATATCCAGGAGTAAAATATGGTTCAATAAGATAAAAATATTTTTTTGTGAATAATAACTTTTTACTTTTATTTACCATAGTAAAAAGTAAATAGGGTAATTACGGGTAAAATGATATTATTATTACCCTAAAAAATGTACTAATTATATTGTCTAAGTATAATTAGACCAAAAACATCCTTAGGAATAAAATACCAACCTCTTTGGTCCACTTGGATTAGATTCAGACATTTATTATTATTTAATTCAAAAAAGAGTTAAAAGAGTTAAAATCAAAGATTAATAACTAAAACATTTTTAATATAGGGTTATACATAAGACAAATTCGATTATAGATAGATTAATTAGAAAAATAAAGAGATTTCATACATAATGGTATTTTATTTATAATTTTATGACAATAAATAATTTAATTTATTTATGGAACAATTGTGATGCAGTAATTACCTAATTAGTGAAATTTTAAAATAATTGATATTATAAATATCCAAATAAATGTAATTTGAAACATTTTATGAATTAAAATAATTTTATAGGGTAATATGACATATTATTATTGTTTCTATGAATTTTATTCAAATTAATAATTCTATTATAAATTTATCAAAAACAAAATACCCAATAGTGTCAAAATTTACATAAAAGAGTATTTAAAACAAATTTTATATTATTAATTGATATTATATTCCTAAAAATATAAGCATTGTCCAAAGGACTTATATAATGATAGGTGTATCATTATGGTACCTCTTTTTGGTCTCTTGAAAGTATATAATAAGTTTATTAACTATATAATATAATAATACAAAGAGACATGGAAAATGTCAAACTATTTAACTAAGAGTTAAATATAAAAGATAAGGTTACTATAGTGACACAAACCTTTCTAAAATCTATTTATTGAGAAGTTTTAGACCCATACCCACCCTTTTCCTTGAATAATTCACTTTGTAGCCATTATGAACCGAATATGATTTTATTATAAAATAATACATTATGTTTTTTTAAAGAGCCCATCCTCCCCCTTATAAAAGAACACCACTTCTAAACAATTCCTCACACCTCTCAAGTCTTTTGGCTCGTCCAACATCTTCCCAATTAAGCTCCCTACATACCTATACTACTCCTAGAAGCCTTACCTTAGGTAGAAGGCACTTAAAGAGTCATTTTTGGTTCAAACCAAAGGGAGTTACCCAAATTAAAGTTTACGATTTCTCTTAGCTTCTTTTCTTTTATTTTACATCTCCAACCCCTAAACTCTTTTTATTATTTTCTTTTGTAACAAAAACAGTATCCGAAATATACTAGGATATTTTTATGAGAAGTATTCGAACTAAACTTACACACAACTCCATCTAATGGGTGAAGAACATAATGTATATGTGGATGGTAACCAAACGCCTCAGAAAATGATGATTGTTCAATTATCTCCTACCGCCTCTCATGGTGTCCATTATGATGGAACTATAATAAAATATGATATTAATGATATTTATTTTATATATAACCCTCTATAATTCTATTTTAAATCATACCATTATCCGTTTCATATATATACGCTAATTTCATTTGAGGAAGTGCAGACTATCGACCCCTCAAAGTGATATGAGTCGTTCAAACCATACATGGAACATATAAATGATGGTGTTAATGAAATTAAGTAACAAATATAAGATATTATATTATACTAGAATAAAAATATACCTATGTATCATTTGGTTTTGATTCCTTATAAAATGAAAAATGTAATGGGAGTAGCATTTGTCCGTACGTACGGACTACTGTCTCCACAAACGTGATGCGATTCATTCCCCATCGTATACATTGAAGTATAATTATACATTTATAATTAAAAAAATGTTTAAGGACTTGATATCATTTTGGATATGAATAAGATACAACCTATCAATAAAAAACATGGCTTATGTAACAAAAAATATAAAATAAAACAAGTAAGTTAACACCCGAAACTATGATAATACTAAGATATTATTAACAAAGCAATGTTAAAAGATCATATATGTTATCATATTAATTTATATTATTCTTTTATAATTTAATAAAAATTATTTCACCATTATACAGGAGTTTAAACTACCCTCAACTAAGGAAAAGTACAAGGTAAGGTTTTATTTCACAATCTATTCATTATCTGAGGTTGTTTATATGTAATTATCTACTTGGACCTCTTTATCATCCACATCCATGTTTCTTAAAAATGTATTTCAAAACATTCGTACTATTTTATAGAACATCGGTAAAAGTAATTTATACCCTTGTTTGACTTTTTATAAGATGTTTATAAAGGAACCTTTACGTCATTTTCCAAAGAAGGTCTTTTTTATCCTTTTCGACAAAATTAAGGTAAGAATGTCTTTTTTTACCTTATACAGTGGGTGTGGCTATTTTCCACCATTGTAAAATCTTAGAAACGTCCCTTACAAGCTTATAAGAATGTTTTCAAAGTAAAATGTTTTATTTTATAACTATGTCAATTTTAAATGATTTTAAAAAAGTGATATTTCTCTCAAATAGTTTTTAATTCATCTCTGTCAACATCCTTTGACGGATTTTAAGCTTATTTGAAGTTGATTTATTATGATACAAAACATCCATAATGTATTGAAGGTTTTGTGAAATGTTTTAATGTAGATGTGTTATTTTTATACCATTCATGGTTTATGGACAATGTTTTTACATTTCGTATGCTAGTTTTAATACCAAAGTTTAGGTTATGTTTAAACCTATTCATACGAGGTATGCATTGGACTTAGTAAGTGACAGGTGGAGCCCGATGTAGCTCATTGATGAATCGGTAGGTCTCATGAGACAAACTAGTGTCTTGGAATGAGTCCCGGACAAAATATTTTTTTTAGTCTTGGCACGGGCCTTGGCTATGTGGTTATGATAGTCTGGAATTATGCATTCCATCATTATAAAAGTGGTTATTGATATTTCCTGTTATTATTCGACTAGTAGAACATCCATGTGATTAATTAAATGGAATTTGTTCAATCTATTTTTTCCATATTATGCTGATGTTCATGTTTATATTGATTTTTGTATTAGTTATACATTTCCTTAAATGTTTATACTTATTTATGAATGTTTCCGCTATATTGTTATCCTTACTGAGCATCTGACCTAACCCCATTATATGTATTATTTTTCTCAGGATGTGAAGAAATATTTTATGACTAACCAGCAGGGATAGTCTAAAGGGGATATGAGTGTGGACCATGTAGACTATATTATTGTATTTTTTCACTTTATGATGTAATGTAACATTTATGACTATATCTAGTGATTCCAATACTACTAAAGTAATCGGTCTTTCGAGACATGATCTTTTGTGATCATTCCAATGATACATAATAATTCACCGACTCTCAGTAACTAGTGTCGGTGTGTTACAACAGTGCTCTTTGTGAAGAAGATGGATGGAATGATACAGTTGTGTATCGATTATCAGGAACTCAACAAGATCACCATAAAGAACAAGTATCATTTCCCAATGATTGATGACTTGTTCGACCCGTTAAGAGGAGATCAATACTTCTCAAAGGTGGACCATCGTTATGGATATCACCAAGTAAAGGTGAAGAAAAAAGATATTAAGAAGACCGCCTTCAATTCAAGGTATGGTCACTATGGGTTTTTGGTGATTCACTTTGGACTTACTAATGCCCCTGAATTCTTCATTGATTTTATAAATAGAGTCTTTAGTCATTACCACAACAAATTTGAGGATACGTTTATCTATGATATTCTCATATACTCCAAGTGTAAGGGGGAACATGAAGAACATCTAAGACTTGGGTTGGAGACATTGATAAAGGAGAGGTTTTACGCCAAATTCAACAAGTGTGACTTTTGGATAAAAAAGTCATGTTCTTGGGACTTGTGATCACAAGTGAGGGAATTTATGTGGATCCTTAAAAAACAAAGACGATCAAGGAATGGACCAAGCCCTCTATTGTCATATAAATCTGTAGTTTTCTTGGATTAGCTGGGTTCTACAAATATTTTGTGAGAAACATCTCACGATTGTCAAGCCCGCTAACTAATTTAATAGGGAAAGGGGTAAAGTATGTCTGGACAGAAGATTCTGAGGGAAGCTACAAGGTGCTAAAGAGAAGGATTATCATTGCACTTGTACTAACACTACCGAAAAGTTGAGAAATTTTTGTGATATAAAGTGATTATTTAACGAAAGGGTTGGGTTGTGTACTCATGCAAAATGACAACGAGATAAAATATGACTTATGAAAGTTGAAGATCCATATGCAGAACTACCCGATGCATGATCTAGAGCTGCCAACCATGATTTTTCCCTTTAAAATCTTGCGGCACTACCTTTATGGTGATAAGTGTGACGTATACACCGACCAAAAGAGCCTAGAGTATATATTAACACAAAAGGAGCTCAACATACATCAAAAGAGATGGTTAGAGCTAATCAAGTATTACGATTTCTCTATTCACTATCATCCTGGAAAGGCGAAAAATGTAGCTGATGCTCTTAGAAGAAAAGAACATACTACTCTAGCCATGATGCGGATTGAGAAAGACCCTATCTTCCTGGATAAGCAATGAATGGATTTGGAAATCTTAAGGGCAAGGGATATATCCTACCTTGCCGAAATGATTGTCTAACCATCCATGCAGAAAAAGATTAAGGATGCACAAAGGGATGATGTGGAGATACAAAAGAGGGTGAATGCAGTAAAGGAAGGGAATATGCAAGAGTTCCATATTGATGGCGATGATGTGATTCAGTTAGGAACGTGGATTTCGGTGCCTTCATCACCCTTGATAAACAAGGAGCTACTGGATAATGCACATAGATCGGCATTCTTTATCCATATTGGGAGTACCAAGATGCACAATGATCTCTGAGAACACTTCTGGTGGGATAACATGATGAAGGAGATTGCGGAATATATATCAAGGTTTTTGGAATGTCATCAAGTTAAAGATGAGTAAAATAATCCAAAGGTATGATGCATTAATTACCTATACCCATGAGGAAATGGGAAAATGTTACTATGGGCTTTGTCATGGGTCTCCAGAAGACGTCAAAGGGAAATAATGTGATATGGGTTTTGGTTGATCAACTCATCAAGACTACCCATTTTATCACTATTTTGGAATATCTCTCGCTTGAAAAACTTGGAAATATATATGTGAAGGAAGTGGTGAGAGTGCATGGTGTTCAACTCTCAATTGTCTCCGACCGTGATCCAAGGTTTACATCTATATTCTGGAGGAGGCTTCAACATGCTTGGAGTACTGAATTAAATTTCAGCATGGCCTATCACCCCCAAACTAATGGCTAGTCTAAAAAGACTATTCAGAAACTTGAAGATATTCTAAGAGCATTCTCTCTAGAATTCATAGGTGAGTGGGATCATCATCTCCCATTGGTTGTGTTCTCATAGAAAAATAGCTTCCACTCGAGTATTCTGATGTCTACATATGAAGATCTGCGTGGAAAGCAACGTAAAACTCCATCCTATTGTGATTAAGTTAGAGAAAAAAAGATACTTAGACCGGATCTTGTTTATGAGATGAGAGAAAAGGTTCAAGTCATCTAGAAACACATCAATGTTTCTCAAAGATGGAAAAAGATCTATGCTGACAACCGTCTATGGGACTTGGAGTTCGATATTGGAGATAAAGTCTTCCATCTAATATCTCTATGGAATAGATTCATGTGATTCGAGAAGAAAGGGAAGCTATGCCCCAGGTATATTGGCCCCATTGAGATCCTTGACCGCATATGAGACGTGGCCTATCGTCCTTAACTTCCACCGAATGTGGCTCAAATTCATGATGTGTTTCACGTATCACTCTTATGGATGTACATATCAGACCCCTCACATGTATTAAACTCAGAGGTGGTACTAGTGGAAGATGATCTCTTTTTTGAAGAGAAGCCAGTAGAGAATCTTAATCGGAGAGAAATGGTTCTATGCAACAAGAAAACTCATCTTGTTAAAATGTTGTGGAGGAAACATATGTTTGAAAAAGAAACATGGGAACCAGAAAATTCAATGAAGAAGAAGTACCCTCACTAGTTTGGGTAATGTGAAATTTCATGGGAGAAATTTCTTAAGGGGGGAAGAATGTAACGACCCAAACATTTTCAATGAAATTTCCATTCTTAAGATTTTGACATAAAATTACCTGAATACAAAACATAATTAACTAATAATTGCTATGTTACCTTTAAACATAAGTTTGTTCCTTTTGTGTTGAGAATTTTGAAAATCTGACATGCACAGTTGTGTTCAAGATGATTTTTGGAGTCTAATGAAACCTAAATTAATTTTCGGTGAATATTAATGTACCCTTGGGAATAGTAACATGCCCTTATGAATATTAATAGGACAGTTATAAATAGTAAATAATCCAACATAAGAGTAACCTTACCCTTGAATAATTAAATAAAATTTAGACATCTTAGAAAGTGACAATTTTACTTTAGTAAACGTTTTGGTATTTTATAAGTCATAAATAATTAATTATATTTAAATAATTAATCTAAAAGAATATGTATTTTCTTAAAATGTGTTAAAAAATTATAAAATCAATGTATTATAGTTTCTAGATAATTTTATAATACTCTATGTAATTTTTGACAACACTATAAAATCAGTTCAAATTTTAAAAAACTATTTTTTAATGTAAATTATGAATTTAATAAAATATTAAATTAATAATATTTAGAAAATAATTTTTTAAAAATGGAATTAATTTTTTTATTCTACACATTGAAAAATGTATGGGGAAATTTTTTGGGATTTTTCTAAAATACTTGAATTTTTTGTGAATAGTGAAAAACCATAATAAGCTAAATAAGCTAATTATAGGGTCATGTGTGATGTTATGATGATGTAAGCCCATTTGGTTCGGGATAAAATGATAAAAATTCTATTCTTGGTCATTAAATAGTCACTATTCCTTGTCTTAGGGGAAATTAATAATCTAATGAATTTTATATTAATGAAACCCCTCTACCCTCCACTAGAAAAACCACCCTTCACACCCTCATTTCCTCACACCTGTAAAGCACGAAGACTTCTCCAAAAACTACCCAAAAATCTTCCCTAACCCCTATCTCACTTCCAAGAGCTGTTGGTTTCATCAAACCAAGCTTAGCTTCCTTAAGGAGGATCTCAAGAGGATAATTTAAGAGGTAATTCTTCTCCATCTTCTTCTTTAATTTCTTTCATGTTCAAGTTCATTTCTGGATCTCTCACCACCTATCTTCATCCAAATGTAATTTTAACTGTAGTATTATAAATTTACTAGAATTTTATAATTATAATGGGATATTATATCATCCAACCCCATTTACTTCATGCATTTATTTTATTAAAGAGAATGTTGTTCATGAGGTGTTAATTTATCACCTTCAAGAACGACATGTTTTATTCTTCCATTCCTACCTTCAGATCAGGTCATGAAAACATTATTATGGTTGAAAAAAATATTTTATATGTTTTATCTCCTATTTAATGTTCTGGAACTAACTTATGACCATATTACTAGTGATAAAATAAAAAAAGTTCATTATGATCGAAAAATCACTCAAATTAACACAAATAATCATCTTTTAATTCTTATCTAATGATTCATCCACATGGTTCAAATATGATTAGTTATAAGATAATTCAAACTCCTGTAATATCATTTATAATATTTAATATCAGTTCTGGATGATTACCCATGTTCTACCAGAACATCAATTTAAGAATACAATTGAACCACTCAAGAAAACCATAAAAACAAACATTCCTGAACATTGTTTTTAAACTCTATAACTCATCCAAAGGAACATAAAATCACTTAATGAAACCATAATTAACCATATTAATGTACATATGGTTTTTAATTTATAATTAATGAATATAATGGCATTATACAAGGCATTAATGTGAGGAAATCATTCAGATACAAGGTAAGGGGAAATTATCAAACCCAACTTTCATCCTTTGGGTTCTCCCTCTTTCACAACTTATAGATATGGTTACTCCTTAATAATATTTAGTTCATAATATTATTTCATTTTCTAGGATATAAATTTTTTTCAATGGAATTTATGAGAAACCAAATTTATTCTAAAATAACTCTTCTTTCAAGAACACACCTTTTACTTCTCATTCAAGATTTACGGTTCATGTATCAATTATGTTATTATCTATTTTTTTGGGAACCCAATGTTTATGAATGTCTTATTATGGTATGAAACCCATTACTTTTCATGTTTTAGTTTTGTTCATTTATGTTATTTGTTCATTATGTCATGCATGATAAATGATAATGTTATGATGTGACGGGTGCACACATAATTATATAGCGCAATATGAATGTTTAAATGTGAAGGGTGCGCCCAGAATTTTACAGTGCTCCAATGAATTTTTTAAAGTGATGAATCGCATGATTAAATGTTAAATTATGTTTGAACAAGTTTCTAGCTTTGTTCAAAAGTATGTGTGGTATTTTACCACTAAGACATGATGTTTCATTTTTATGCATTTCCACTTTTCAAGTCTTATATTTACGCTTCCTCTAATGTTCATGATCATTTTCCCTTGTTATGATTATGCTCAACCCATGCTATGTTGTTCATATAAATCCTCTTACTAGGCTTATTTATCATCCCTTTTTATATATATCCTCATATGGCTAGATGTACTAAGGATAGTACATGTGCCAATATGAAGCTATAGAAGAAGAAATTAAATAAATTTTTATGTCTAATGTTGTAATTGTTATGTATGGTCCTAGTTTTCCCAAGAAACTAAACCTTTGGATCCTCTATGTATAATACTATGATGTGTTTTATCTTTAAAATTATGTAATTGTAAAATAAGAAAATGCAGGGTCTCTATACGTCATATCCAGGCCGGCTTGTGCAGGAACATTAAAAGTTAGTGGGTATGACAAATATTTAAAAATATACAAAAAATGTTTTCCCCACTATGTTAAATACCATGGGAGTGGGAGGGGGTGAATATGGGTTTGTAATATTAGAAAAATATCCCATAAGAATCTTGTTTCATCATTAAAACAAACAATCTTCTCTATATTTCACATATAAGTGTATGAAAAAAATTAAATAATTCTTGAGAAATGATGTTTTCCCTTGGCTCACCCAAACCAGACTATGTCTTAGGAGCATAAAACAGTAATGTCCATATGTAAAAAATACATTAATATTAACTTTTAAAATACAATGTTTGGGCCTAATCACTTCTATGCTAAGGCTCATTGACTTTAAAACATTCTAAGAGGACTCACTGTCCCTCCGGGTTTACAAAAAATCACAATTTGAAAGCTCACTTATCTCTAAAAATAATTTTTCACACTAATCGTCATTTTGAATCTCATGTTGTTCTAAATCACAATTGTATTATTTAACACATATATAAGGGTTCCATGACATCTCATTTTCACCCGGTAGATAAAATACACATTTATATGTACATTTATCTTGAAGAAATTGATTTTTCAAAATGTTTATGTCCCTTCATGAACTCTTTTTATCATTCTTCAAACTATATTACATCCCCCATAAACTAACATTAATCCACTAAGAATTCCATTGGAAAATGAGGCATGAGTGCTTTGTGGTTGACTTTTTTTTCATGGACCACCACTACATCATGAACGACTGATGCCTCACAGTCATCCTTTGTTATAAGATTCCCTTTTCTTTTTGAGATACCATGCCCTACTAACCCCATTCATAAACAGTCCTCATGATATGTATCAATCTATAAATTGATCACCGGAGAACTACATCCTCCTTCACAGAATCCACCCTCATAAACTCCTTCAAACTTCCCTAGATTCTTACACTGATGATCTTATACAATGAAATTAAATCCACATAATGATATGATTAAGGTCCTTTATATTCGAAAATAAATCCCAAAATCTAATTAATATAAAAAACCAATAACTCTAATGTTTTACATCCACCACCATGAACTATTATGTGGTCATCAATGCGATTTTATCCGTTTTGGTAGTCGATTACATCAAAAGATGAACCTTTTACACCTCCAATATAACCACATAATTTACAAAAAATGAATATCCTTTAATGAATGAAGATCCTCCCATGAAATTATTTTTCTACACTTCTTACATAGCATGAATCTTGGTACAAGAAGTGTGCTTAACGGTTTACATACCTCCTTTATAATCTTCATAGTGAAGATTCACTACTATATACTCTATGAAATCCACAAATTCCTATCCAAAAAATCCATTGCGGAAAAAAATATTCTTCTATCAAACCAACTCCCTATGTTCATGTCAAAAAATTTGGAAAACCCCAGGAAGCTACACTACATTAAAAATCAACTTCAATAACACCATACATATTGAAATGTTGTCATCTATATTGTTCAACAAACACATTCACCCCCGAAACATAGAGACACCAACCTGATGGTTTTCTTCACAATTAAAACAAACACCTAATGAGAAAAAAATTAAATATAAAGGATAAAAATAGGAAAAAATACCTCAAATCAATTGGATATTATCCAAGCGAAGTGTAATGACATTGTGTTTGATGGTGGAATCCCATATAGGGAATAATAAACATAATTTAACCCCAAATACTCAATTAACACTTATATAATTGTTAATATTTTTACCTAGGGTTTGGAAAATCAAATTTTTAATGATTGAATGGGAAATATAAAAAATAATGATGAAGGAGAGGGAAGGATCCCTTGCCATGGTGGTTCAAAACTAAATATACAATAAATTAGGAGTAATGAAAGATTTATAATTTATTTTGTCTAGTGATTCATAAGATTAAATATTTATGTGAAGGATAAGACGTTTTATAATGGTGAAGAAATGATTCATGTGATTTTAATTGATTTGTACTTAATATAGTTTGATAGAGATTAATATTCTTTAAGTGGAAAAATAAATTTTCAAGGACTTTTTGTGAAATATTTTATTGTACATCACTATTAATCATGCTAAAATGACTATTAGAGGTGATTAAAATATTCATTTATTGTTATTCATCATAAATAATGCTTCTAAAATGGTGTAAGGTATCCATGATAGTAATATCTAAAACCTGATACATTTCATTTTTAAAAATATTAATAAATTAACCCCTATTTTTGATGAAAAAAGGTTTTTGTCAGAAATAAGACTTACTACCAGACTATTTATAATGGGGAACTATACCACCACAAATAAACTGTCTCAATCACCCATTTATTCAATAGTGAATATATTAGTATAAGGAAACCCATATTATTGGATATACAGCATTTTTTATTAGATGGTGTGACCTTCGTTATGGATGAAATTATATAGAGGTAGAGGATGATGTTATAGATAAGTTTTCATCCTTTAATAATCTATGATTCATGTTTGTTCTTATATAGGGGTGGTAGAGTCTCACCTATTTGTTATGTGATGTAATGGATAGAGTGAGGGTTGTGGATGATCAATTCTCATGTGGGTAGTGTTGTAGATGTGATGAGACTGGACAATTGATGGTTGAGGGAGAATTTTTATTTCAATTAGTTGGGGAAAATTATTTTTCTTGTCTAACTTGAAATATTAGATATTGATTTTGACCAGGTATTGGATGGTGTCCATGAATTGTCATTTGGAATTGGATAAAATTGATATGATGTGAATATGAGGAATATAATAGGTGTCTGTTTCTCATAGTGAGGGAATGATGACTGATATGGGTGGTTATTGATTCACCTAGGGAATTAAACTGTGATTTGTGTGTGGGAATTAACATTGGTATTTATTTGATCACCTTTTTACATATGGGAACAAAAGAAACATGTATAGGTTTTTAGATTGTGCATCAATAATTGTGGTTAAGAATCATAAATATAGATGACTATATGTGTTCCAAATGGGATTTAATGGGTTATTAGTTATTAAGAGATGAAAATAGACAAATTATGTCATTGGACCAGAAAATCATTTAAATATATGATTCCAATGCTTGGGAGAAACAGAGCTCAGAGTTGGACCTTTTGTGAAAAAAATGTCATACGGAGAACTACAAGCTAAGTTGTTGATTTATCGATGAGACCATAGATAGTTAGGGATACGAAATTTGATATGTGATGTATTTATATCATAGGTTTTGTAAGTAGTTACAACTCATTTCAAATGATCAGTTCTATATATGGTAGTAGATGTATAGTAAGAATTCATTCCCCATTCCAAAGTAGAATATTGTGAATTGAGTGTCAATTATGAATGTGATAGGTCCAGGTTAGATGTTGATAACCATTACGGATTCTCATTGATGTTATTTTTTTAGGGTAAATTTTTTTCAATCCTCATCCCATTTTAGGGTTGTGCATTCTGAAGGGAATTTGATGTTTTGGTTTTATTGAGGGGTAAATTTAGAGAATGATGATTTAGATAGGGAATATAAGTGTTAGATAATCTAAATATGTTGTTTTTTGATACAGTTCGAAGAATGATAAGTGCTTGTGGGTGATTTTGGTGTGTTTTGGGAGCTTTGGGTTACATATTAAACGTTTCTGGTGGTTTCTTCACTTGTAAATGGTTTGAGATCAATGGTTCTGGGAAACAATGTTATTACACTTATGTGGGGGATTTTCTATTACATGTTGAATGTTCTTGGTTAGGGAACCTATTAATTACATTTTTATGGTTAAAAATATGGATTCTATAGAAAGTATTAATGTTTGGTCATTATAGGGGTTTGCGAAATAGTTTGTTAATAGATATAGAAAATTGCTTAAAAATTTATAGTGTAAGTATGAAAGAGGAATGAATGAATAGCATGTGGTTTTGTAGACCATGATTCTAGAATTTTCAGGGTGGTGTGACCTTGGTATGTGAAGACCTCATAGTCCGTGCATGATTTGGTAAATTGAACTAAAAAACCGTTTTTCCAATTAAATTCAATTGGGAATATAGAAATTTCCACGTTATCCTCTAATTATTTAAACTCTTCCTTCAATTATTCCTTCACCTCACATGAATAGTCCTTTGGAACTCCGCCCACAATTCTTCCATAAATTCCCATGTATTTGGGTTTAGTTTTGATGTGTATTAAATGGATTTTATATTTTATTACTCTCTATATATCATAATTTCCTCTGATCCTTATATCTTCTTTTATTTTAATGTGATTAAGATTATATATATTGATTTGATTCCCCTTGATTATGGTTGAATCATTCTAATATATGGGGGAATTGTAATGCTAGATATAAGTCACAACCTAAGTGAAATGTATATTCTTTCACATATTGTTTCATTTCTGTTATGTTGTTTTATGATTTTTATCACATTTCAAAAAAATTGGATTGAAATTACAGATGTTTTCAATAATATTATCATAAACCCTCCCTCCAGAGATTCTGAAATGCTGGGAAATTGATAATGACCCCCAATTCCCACCTTCAGTAGGCCTCGAGTATGATACTAGATCTAATGGTGTACAAATATCACCACATGGGAGGCATTACCCTTTATAGGAAAACATGATCTGGATATATGTCGTATTAACCGTAATCATCTCCATGAAATATATATATGATGATACAAAAACCATGACATAATACATTTTTATATAAAAATGATCTTTGTATGTTGATACTAGATCAATAAAATATATCCTTCTTACTTATTATACATTAATCATATCCATGTTTTAAAGAACACGGTCAATATAGAATACTATTTATCTTCTAGTTATGGAGGCTTGGCTGGATTGTAGTGTTGGATGACTTTATTTGTTATGTTGTAATTTTTTATGTATATTTCTTCATTGTTACATTATGATTCAATCATACTATTTAATTTTTGTAGCATGTATTATGTGACTAATGTTTATTCAAAAAAGGGCCCCTTCTAGATTAGATTCATCCATTCAGAAATTCAAATACTTTTATTGAAATTTTAAGAGTAATTTATTATTAGATAAGTTAGATTATATCCTATATTTATTTCCAATATTTTAATTTATTTATTCATCAAGTTATTATCTTCCTTGTAATTTACCTTGTATTTTTTTAAGTTGATTCCATTTAATTTAATCACATTATTTTTTTTCTATTAATGTCTTCATTCATTTTCTTTACGCATCGTTGATAGTTTATCAGAATCTACTATGTTATTTTATTTATACCTTTTATTTTATTACATAAATTTATACCCTTAATACTCTAAAATATTTATCCAATAACCAAAAAATAACTATTTAATATCACATTCACTAAAACATTTATAATGATTGATTAGATAAAAATAAGGGGTTTATGATTATTAAGTCTAGTCATTCTTATGGATTATAACTTTGGTAACAAATTACTGAGTGAAAAAACATCGATATTTACAAATTTGAAAAGATTAGTTTAATTATTATATTTTACGTAAATATGGTTTAAATAAGATTATTTTCTTGTTTTTAAGATACATCTTCCCGTTGGAATATTTTTAATACTACAAATCCCTTTTAATATTATTATCAGCATGGTGTATTAATTCTTCAATTGTATTTCTAGAAATGTGATTGATCAAAATTCATCAAATATTTTTGAAAATAAATATTTAAACATATATTGTTTCTTGATATATATATATATATATATATTTTAAGATAATTTTATAAAATAATA
The DNA here is from genome assembly GCA_963277665.1 of Viscum album. Taxonomy (NCBI): domain Eukaryota; kingdom Viridiplantae; phylum Streptophyta; class Magnoliopsida; order Santalales; family Viscaceae; genus Viscum; species Viscum album. Next base: position 1,075,445,628 of record OY728164.1, read on the forward strand.
GTACATTTAATGATCTATTTGGTGTGATAAATAATGAGATTCTAAGAACAATACTTACATTAGAGGTATCCTTTTAAATTATATCATTTTTTGATGATATATGGTATAGATAAACATTGTAAATAGTATTATATTTATGTAATATATATATCATAAGTGGATAGTGTTTTATGTAAAGACTACTTTCCTAAATAGTAGAATATCAGTCCACCTATATCTCTCTATTTGGGAGTTAGTATTAAAATAAATGGTATTTAAATCATAAAAACAATAACAATAACACTTCATTAAATAAGTAAATCACGTTTATATATCATATTTAAAACAAATACGGTTTAATCAAATACAATATCACATATTAATGAAATTAAAACATGTTATCTGATAAATAAATATATATATTTAATGAATGTGAATAAATTTTTTTTATTTTTAGAGAATTTTTCTTCTATTTTAGTTGTGTCAAAAACATTTATAAGGTTAGTGGGAATCTCATGATTCAAGGTTATCACATGAAATTTAACAAATTTAATAATTATATGCATGTATAAAAGATAAAAAATTAGAATATTAAAAAATAATTTTAATATAATCAAATAGAATGTTTTAAAAATGGAATTTAATAAATTCCATACATATTATATGTGACATAATCTAATATAAAAATTCCTCTCGAAATTAATTCACTATTCACTACGGGAATGACAAAAAAGTCTACCACTCTATATATCTGAGTTACAAACAAACAATAATATCAATAAAAGTAATGAAATCCTACCATAATGGATGAAAACATTGAGAAATTTTGGTCGAAATTTATTTTATAATGCTTGGAAGAAAAGTATAATCCTATTTTATTAATATTTTTAATGATTTTTATTATGAAAACTCTAATATTTCACTAAAACTATTTTTATCGACATAAAATACTATATGAGTCCTATTATTTTTTAATATGATTCTAAGGACTTCTCTATTATAATCTTTTATGAAACCACCCTCATGAAATGCTATTTGAGCACCTTTGGTAGCTCTATCCAATTTTAGATTTACCCCATAATATAAAATGAATAAACATGAATAAATAAAAAAACCCATTTTATATCTTAATGTTATAAATAATTACTAATATTCTAAATGAAATGATGTTTGTGATCATATTATTTTAAAATCTCCTTAATATTTATTATCAAAACCCATAAATTCTACAATAAATGATAATGATGAATGAATATAATTATATTATTTTTTATATATGTTGCTATATATAATACTTATGATTATATATAACAAATTATAAATTTGAACATCAATCATATTATTAAGGTAAGATTGAATTAATAGAATCATGCAATGAAGGATAATTTTAATATAGAATCATTGCATTATATTTATATTTAATTTTTTTGAATAAATGAATATAATTATTTTTCAAAAAATTGGTCAATTGATTTTTTCAAGTTGATCATTACATAGTGTAAATTATATACATATTTTGTATAATAAAAATTCAAATTGTTATCTGTATATTTTAATAGGAAGTCTTTTTGAAATATAATTCAAATAACAAAGGAAATCATTAGAACAACCCATGTTTTATTTAATGGATTGTAAAACTTATAATCCCAATGATAGAAAAATTCAATATTATGATATATTATAATAATAGTTATTCCATTTTGTAAGGATCAAAAATTATAAAAACATAATTTGAAATAAAAAAATATTGCCGAATGATTCTATATATAATTTTAGAATGATAAATATAATACTTTATATGTTTTTAAGTAATTTAAAAAATAAGATCTTCTTTATGTTCACCATCCTAAAAATAATTTACTATGTAGAATGTAGTGTAGTTGGAATTATAAATACTCAAAAAATATTTTTTGGACCAAAAACAATGAGAGTTTTATTTAATGTTATTATATTCTTGATTATAACTATTCAGATTGAAGAATCATGATATCTCAAATTTAAAATTTTCAACCTTCTAAAAAACCATCCTTCGAGTCACTTAATAAAATTAATATTTCCCTTTAGAAAAAACCACATTTTTTGTTTATCAATAACCTCATGGAAATGTTGTAGGTTATTTATTACCACGAAACCTAATATAATAGTATTAATATAAATAATCTATTTAATTGTAACCAATTTTCGATCTAAAACACTAAAATATAAAAAAACATGATATGATAGTTATATTTATTAATTAGAAACAAAAGATATTTTTTGACATATAATACAAACATATTGTAAATGAGTACTAAATTGTAAAAAAATATCCTTTGTGATATGAAAATTGCTTTTAATTTCCATGAAGAGAATTGATTAAAAATATTATCAATTATATTAAAAAAATGTGTGGTTTTAGGACTTATCCAAATTATGGTATCTCTTATATAATTTAATTAATGATAACCATGATTAATCATTATTATAACTTTTATAGCTCATTCCATCGAATGGTGTATATCCCAAAAAAAAAATTTAAGGAATTATTCTACTTAATCTATTGAATAGAATGATTTTAATGTTTTCACACAACCTTTTAGTAGTGGATATATTTTTACAAAATCATCAATGGAAAAGGATTAAGACATCTATATAAATGATATGAGAAGGGAAAACAATTTTTATTTCATCATTAACAAATGAACGATATTAATATTTAACCATTATTACGGAAAATTTACTATGAGAATCCTTCACTGTATTAAATCATATGATAGATAAGGGGATGCTAGTCCGCTACTCATCATTTTCATGAAAAATATTATAAAATAGACCCATTCACCAAAATAAAAACTCCAACACATGAAACAATATTTTTGATCCAATTTATGAATTTATGTGTTATTACACCATCTAATTCCTCAAGTTCAATGGATATTTTTTATAATGACATAGACATGTATTTCCCTATTTTGAATGATGACAATGAAGAAATATCAGAAAAATGTTCAATAATATATTAATAGTTCATGTATTGTATTAATTTTTCTATTTTATTTTATATCTTATAAATATTGAGGTATAATTTTAATTAGTTTATGTAAAATAAACAATTATTAAAAACATAAAAATTTAATTAAATAATATAATTAATTTTATTACTTATAAATATTACTTTTATTTCCATTTAGGAAACAATTTTATTATCATTAATATTTAGTTTCATATTTTATCTAAAAGTTGACATGTTTTAAAAAAAAATTATTGGGATTATATTTAATTATTATTGTTAAAATTAAATTTCTCATCAATATCAATTTTAATTATAATTAATATTTTTTTTTAATAAAATTATATTATCAACTATAATTTATATTAACTTATAAATATTATATAGTAAATTATTGTTTATTTCATGTTTAGAGATAATTTTGAGTAATGTATGAGTAACCCCATCATTTTTTACCGAACTCTCATAATTTTTCATTATTGAATTGTCCACCATTTATTGTGAAATTGAATATGTTCCTATTTGGAATACGTGGTAATATATGTTTTATTATTTTAAATCATTATAATGGAAAGGACCAATGTACAAAAATGTATTTTGATGATATCCTTAAACCAATAAGTCTAAATTGAAAAAAGAATTTGTGTGGAATTAATTGGTTAATTATTAATTTATATTTTATTTTCCAATTCGATATGTGGGGAAAATATGACACAAGATAATATATAAAACATTATAATGAGAAAATAATTCATGAAATTTTATTTATCATGATAGTCATTTGATAAATCATTTACTCAAATTCATATCTCCAACATACATACAACGAATGATATACTTAATAAAAATGAGATCATATATCACTATTTATCTATTTTTTCAAACATATCGAATGATTTTAAATCAATATTTTGCATAAAAATGTAATTTTTTTGGAAAATATCAAAATCTGTGTAACAAATATGGTGATCAGCTGATATGGAATGGAAGAATATGACTGAAATTATAGATTTTTTTAGCATAATATTACCTCTATCGATATAGTATTTTAATTTATAATGAAATAATTATTAATGATTTATTATTTTCTATATAATAATAAATTATGATATCATTATAGTGGATATAGATCAATAATATATACCCATATAAATTTTTAAAAGGAGGGTATGCAATATTATAAGAGAATATGATGGTTGATATGTTTTATTAGTTAATTGACTAATCAGCTACATCGGTATAAGATATTACATGTTCTCCCTCAACTCTCTTTAAAAAATCGAATATCTGAAGAATTTAAAAAAGGAAAAATATTTTCCCAAAGAGTCGAAGGATGTAGCTGAATGATTTAAGACTATGCAAATTTAGTTTTCTTGATCCTTTTTAAAATTTAATATAAGAAAATATGCTTAAAAAATTATTCCTAAGATTACCTTTATGTGTAAACCACATATGGGACCTTCATTATAGATGTTATGAAGGGAACATCTCTGAAAATTATATGAAATAATGATAATTCAGGCCACATAAGAGGAAAACAGATGGATGTACCTTTTAAGAAAGTGATTAGAAATACTAGTATTTCTTTAAGGGAGGAAGAATAAACATGTGAGAACTCAAGTATCATATTAAAGACTATTAATGTATGATAATATTAGATGAATGGTTTTGTTTATGGTTTGTTAAATGAAAATATAACATCGCCATATATATATCTCATTCTAATCCTTTATAGTCACCCATATACTATGTTTTACATATTGAGGATCCCATGTAACCTTTCATAGTATATGAGAAAATATATTATATAGAAGATACCATACATGATAAGTATATGGAGTATGATTAGAGAAGTGGGAAGATATACCATTATATAGATTTAATACTATGGTGTTATTTACTACAACTGAGGTGGATAAAATTTTACAATATCATATAAGTTTTATAAATTATCTCTATAGACTTGTAGATAAGATATCTACATAGGTATATCAAGATTATTTTTGTTTATAATTTTTTAAACTAATTTTATTTATTTATTATATATATAAATATATAACTTTGGATTAGAAATTTATAGTTTTAATGTGTCATTGCTGCACATTAAACTATATTAGGATTTATGAACATTAGATACAATTTATCATATATATATATATACAAGAAAATATAAATTTTTAATTTATTATTTCATGTTAGAGGGTTACAATCAACCTATAATTATTTAAAAATTTTAAGGATATGATAATTTACTGGTTACAATTAATAAAGAAACCATAGAGATTATTGTTGATATTAATCATATGCAATGATTTGATGATAATCATAAGAATGTATATAAATTAGGATATTTCATCCCAATTTTTCAATTAAAAAACATTACAATGTAATTTTATAATTTATTGAGTAATTATATTCATTAAACATACATCTAAAAAAACATTCATTAATGTATTCATTCATGGGACCAGAAAATATTTCTATCCAACTTTTTAATGCAACTTATAGTGGATGAGTTCAATATATCGCAAAAGTAATTTATATTGATGAAATAATATTTCATTTGATTCTATATATTTAGAGTTAAAAATTCAATTCATTACATTTTTAAATATAATATATTTAATTTTAGTAATGTTTAATTTCTATGGACATTATATTTTTGGGGTTTTTATTCATAATAAGAAAACTTATAATTAGTGATGCTTTTTACTTAATGTATTAAATGAAAATTTTTAAATTGGATTGGTAAAGTAATATATATATGTATTTCAAAAGAACTATTATTATAAAATATATTCATTTTTAACTATTAACATAAATATAAAAAATTTTGTTAAAAAAATACATTGTTTTCAAAAATATATTGAAATAAAAATAATTTTTTAGGTTTTTTTAACTTTCATAATATATGTCATGATGTTCAGTAATTGATTAAAAGAAAATTTTAATTTACATCTTGTATAAATTTTCTACTCTCATAATCTATACAGTGTCATTTAATTTGGATATTTTGTTTTTTTGAATTATATATTAAATAATTATAAATTGTACAACTTGATAGTATGAAAATGTAGATTTTGTAAAAACATTTAAATTTATATAATAAATTATAATATTTTTATTATTAAAAAATTTCTATTATCCATGTATTTTTTTTCATTAACTCATATCCATCCAAAGATATAAACAATATACAAAGAATATGATCTAATTATTTTGAAAGATAAGTTAGAATATAGTCAATTTTTATTGGTTTTTTGTATATTTTGTTATATAAATTTATATTTTATTTTTATTATATTCTAACATTGATATACTATAAATTTTTATAATATAACTCCATATATATTAATATAATGATATTAAATGTAATGTTTTTAAATATTTTTCTTATCTTTTTTACATGAGTTTGTATCAAATAAATTTCTCGTCAATTTTATAGAATTTGTTTTAGAATAGTTAATGTCACCTTGGATACATTAATAATATCAATGAAATATGATTTTAAATTTTATTTAATATAGGTTTTTTAAAAACAAGACATAAAAAATTATCATCATTACATGTTTACCATAAACTAACTTTGAAGTTGTTTTTTTACATTTCAAATTTAAAAACCTATATGAAAATGAACAATTGGTTTTCAATTTAACATACCATTAAATATATTTTTAACCTTAAATTGATGTCAAATATCATATATGATTATGGTTTTATAAAATAATCTCCATCATAACAAAATAATGTTTTGAAAATGTCAACATGGGTGATACTTGACATCATTTTAATATCTCAAAAATGATAAAAATATTTCCTCAAGTGAGTTCAAAAGAAAAATTAAAAATAGATAGCCATCCTTCCTCATAATGGAATTATTCTTTTACCGATTAGAAAAAATGAAAAATAAATATTATTTTATTTATTAGGTAAAAAACTATTTTATAATTTTTTATCTTTTGTAATACACTATTCATTTACTGGTTATGAATTTATGGTGGTACTTGATCTATTTTCTATGGTACTTTTTAAATTTGAGAATCAGAGTTAATATTAAATATCTGAGAGTTGAGGAATCATAAATAATTTTTCATGATATTAATTTATTTCTAGTATGTGTTTTAGGAGTTTGGGATAATCTTAGGAGATATGAGTGGAATTTGGATATTTAAAAATCTATTTTTTACCAGGAGCACAATTTTTGAATAGTTATAGGAAACCGTCTGAGAAATATATTTGAGTTAGTTTTACATAGGGGTGTGGTGCACTATTTTTGAATAATTTTAGGAATAGCATGTTAAAATTATAATTTCATCATATATATGATCTTCATAGTTGGTTCTCAAAATGGAAAAAGTGTAGGAGGTGGTATAACATTGGAATGTTCCAAAAACTGAGTAATATAATTGTTTTATAACCACAAAATAGCTATGTGGACTGTTATATTCCATTAAAATCTAATAAATAACATTTTTACCCCATTTATAATATTAAATTAGCATATCCTATTTCTCCGTCATTACTCACATGGGTTATGGTTACATCCTCTCCTATTCTCTCTTCAATACCCTTGGCTACAAGAGGGTTTTGATTGTTCTTGAAGGATTTTTTTTTGGGTATGTTTCCTTTCATAATTTTTTTGGATCTTATCCTCCTACCTTATAATATCTCATTTTGGATGACTCATGAGAGGTTTTCATTGACTACTCCACCACATCATGTATAATATATCCTTATATTATGAGGATTATGATTGATATGGCCTGATAAAGTCTTGTGATGATGAACATACATCATTTCATTCCATTCTAGGGATGGCCTTTCAACATATAGATTATAATTTTATTTTAAATTTAAAAATATTATGGTGAACATTGGTTTAGTTTGTTTTGATTGAGATTTTATGTCTCATAGGTTTATCTGTGTATTGGAAGTTCCAAATATACATTTTCCGAATGTTTTAGTGATAAAATGTCACATAATTAGATGATAGAAAATATTAAAAATAATATATAATAAAAAAATTATTTAAAGTTTAAAATAATATTTCAATTAGGAAATTTGGATTGAAATACATTATTGGGAGGTGGTATAATCATGGACATGGAATAAGAATTATTTGGAGATTGTGGTCACTATTTATTAAATTATGTAACTCCAATGATGTATTTGGTCCTTTAAATATCATTATTTTTAAATGATTTTTTTCTTGTTTTGGATTGGTATCCTCTCCATTATGGGAAATTAACCTTTTAAAATTAAATAAATTGTTTCATAAAAAAATAATAGGGATAGATGATGTTCGAAGAGTCACAATATACCACTGATCATTAACATCATTTATCTACTACAAATTCCATAGGGAATAACTATAAATAGAAGCCATAATATATATGGATTAAAGATGGGTATATATGATATTATATTTAATTTTGATAAATGATGGAATAGTTTCCCTTAAAAACCCCAGGCTGGGAGTAAATTTGTTCAATGCATTGTTAACGACAAATGTTACTCCAAAATCCAGGGATTGTTTATAATTTATTGGAGATGCCTTAGACCCATAGGCTATAAGAATATATGATTTGGGTGATGTATTCATCCCCATTGGTACTATAATTTCCTAGTGGGTGTTCCATGGTTATACTCTGTATAGGCATGGCCTGACCCCCACAAAATAATGATTTTATAAGTTTGTTTGGAGTTATTTCATCTCTATTGTTTAATTCCAGTATATTATTTCCTATGAGGCTGCTGATTCCATGAGAGTATTTGATCTATGATGAGGGATGAAATTCCCATTGAGTAGTAGGATTTTACATTTAGATATTATAATTACATGTAGGAACTGACATAGTGTTTCTTGACTATGATTATAATTAGGGGATCACACAGGTTTCCCCTATGTTATGTTGATCCTATAGAGAGTGGGTGTTTTCCACATTAGATGTCACCACTAAACAAAAATATTTACATTGTATCCTAATATTGTCTATAAAAACAATGATGAGTGGTTTTCTTTGTAGGACATCTATTTTTATTGGTGGACTTGGAATAATGTTGGCATCTATTATTTTTATATTATCTATTTGAAATGGGAAGCACTACCATTGACATATTTTTTATGATATTCATAATATATGACCATGTATTTTGTGTTATAACCATGTTCTATATGGGCTTTTGGGAAACTCTTAAGGGATTTATTTTGAGTATGATAGAACTAGATGAATAAGATACTAGATAAGATCTAACATTACACGATGAAACCCTTGGACCCTTAAGATATTACCTAGGATTTAACCTGTGATTCTTCTACTATATATATGGATAAAATTCATGTTAGGACTTTTATTTTGATCCAACTACTATATGTATGTGTGTGATTCATATATGGTTTTGGATTTAATGCAGGATTCCATATGGATGCATAGGAAAATCTATAGAATATGGGATTTGATCCAAATACTATATAAATGCCTAGGATACATGCTAGGATCTAGTAATTCAAATAAATAATATAATGGTATATTTTCATTTTTTTTACCTGAACCATTGGGTGAATATTTCTTGTTCTTATATGCATTTTTGGCAACAACTGAGGTTCATGTTCCTAATCATGGTAATCATCTTAAAACATGTGTATCGTAAATGATTACTTATTTATAAATTAAATTTTAATCAATTTACATATTTTGAGAGTATACTATTAATATACATGTAATTCAATTGTTATATTAAAGACCCCTTGGTGGTTACCTACTGAGTCGCACTCACTCTGTTCTTTGGTGTCCATGAAACATTGGTGACCTAGAAAACATTTTTAATCACATATCATGTTTGGGAAAAGGCGATGTGTTTCTTGATCATATTAACAATCATACATGGAAATTGGATATTGTATTTAATGTATGTATTAAGTTCATATCAAATTTACCCCACTTTTTATCCAATTCATGTTTTATTCTAGACGACCATTGTGTTTCCATTTTTAATTTTTAAGAGGATATTTTATTAACCCTTATTACGTTGTTTTTTATCAAAAGAAACATCCAAAAGAAAAACTCATCATAAGGAAAAATTGTGAGGCCTCAAATTATTTACTAAAATATTTTTTTTTAAAAAAATATGAAAATATAATTTTATAATGTTTTTAATTTTATTACATATGATTGTAATTTTACTTCAATTTATAAATAAAATTATACGCCTTATGTTTTTTCTTATTTATTTAAAATTTTATTTGTTACACCATTTTTTTAATTTGACTATATATAAATATTATTGTATAAAAATAAATTTCCATCAACATTAATTTCACATATTACTATTATATATGTTTTTATTCAAATTTATAATCAAAACTATTGTTTAAATTCAGTAACCAGTTTAATGTATAAATTTCCATTTAATTTTAATTTTGGGACATGTTTTAAAAAAAGCACGAGTCGCCTCATTATTTTGGATAAGACCCTTCTCATATTTAATCACAAAAACCTCCTCCATATATTAATAAATACAAAATTTGATTGTTTAGTAAACATGAATGTACCTGTTTACCAATTTTTTCACTTTTTCAGAGAAGGGACATATGAAAAACTATTTATTTTAATGATAATTGTAATCTAATTGGTACAAATAGAAAACGATTATTATAGATTATTTAAAAGGTAAATTAAAGAATAATATTTTTATGGATGTGTTAAAAATATTACTCATGATATTACATGAGATACATTTATAATAAAACCATCCATGAAATTTTATTTATCATGAGGCTCATTAGATAATTTATTTTAATAAACTTTCTCTCAAACAAACAAATAATATATTATATCCCTCATATAAAAGTGTTCATGCATATAAAAATCTATCATTCCAAATAGATATAGTGATTTAAAAAAATAAAAAAATATAATTATAATTTTTTGTGGAAAATAACATCTAGGTAACAAATACCATTTTTATATAAAGATACATGGAAAAATATTACTAATAGTAGAGATTTTTATTTATTTTTTAATAGGGTATCGTTTTCCATGTAAGTATAAATTCATTATTAATAAAATTATGAAATAATATTTTTTATTTAATATATAATAATAATTAATGATATCTCTCCAAGAGCTTTAGATTAATAATGTATATCATCATACTTTATGTCAAGGAGGGTATGCATTATTACAATAATATATGATTATTTAATAGTTGGATTAGTTTAGTGATGAATCAACTAGAACCTTATATGGTTGTCATTTTTCTATCTCAAATCCACCATAAAAATATAATAGGTTAAAAATTACAATAATTGTAAAATGTATTCAAAATAGTCAAATGATGTAGTTGATAGGATTGTATGAAATTTGAAGTGTATTTTCCAAATTATCTTAAATCATTACTGTGATAATATTATTATAAAAAATTATTTACTAGAATCCCTTCAGAAGTAGACAATATATGGATCTTTCATTCTAGATATTAGAACTAGAATAATTTTGACAATTCTTGAAAATGATGTATACCATAGCAACATAAGATGAAACATGTGTAAAGACCCAAAATTTCTGTGATAAACATGGGAATTTTACGTGTTCAGCGACACTAGTTTTCTTGGAACATGATGGTCCCACTGAATATATCCCCCAGGAGTTTTGGGTAAATGTTGAGATACGGTCAGGTTGGATTATACATGAATCCAACCGGCCCCCTGTGACTAAAAAACATATAACTCACAGACTGGGCATCCGATTCATGTGCTATATGTTGAGTTGAAACCTCTATGATGAGGCAGACCATTGAGAGATTTCTACATGGGACTTCCTGACAGTTGGAGTATCGACCTGTAGCACATGGAGCAGACCCTCCCGAAGATGAGTGAGAAGAGTATGGAGACCTAGTAGCTGACTAAGACCAGACGACTATTTGCATGATTCTACTCGTAGTGATTCAACTAGCCCAGTAAAGAGTGCATGGTAGTTGGCAGAAGACCCACGATGGGGAGTGTGTGGTTGTTGGTGGCAATCCCGTGGTACTAGACAGGAGGAGTACCTCTGTAGGCTATTAGGGGGAGCACCTGGTAGTTGGCGGACCCATTGTGGGGAGTGCCTCTATGTGAGTGAGATAGACCCATGATACTAGACAGGAGGAGCACATCAACAATCCAAGGTTAGTGGGAAGCGCCTGTTAGTTGGCAGTAGGCCCACTATACTCGATAGATGAGGAGTTCTCTAGAAGCCATGGTATCGATAATGTGAATAAAAATCCTGGTTGAACTGAGTCAGTAACTTTAGAGTTTACCTCCTGATTTAAATGGATCACTTGGTAACATAGGTAAAAGTATGGGCATATACCTCAGTGTGATTATCTATTGAAATATTACATTGTGGTTTATCCTTATTGTGTTTTGTCAAACCTTAATTGTCTTAAGGTCCCTGCTGAGTGTCGTTATACTCACCCCTTCACAGGCTATGCCCTCACCTTGTTGTTTGGTTTCAAATGATGAACAACACCGACCGAGGCTGATTGGATAGGACAGGTTGGTACCCAGAGGTTGACTACACGACGTGATGGTACACATAGAAGATATACAGACATGGAGTGCTGTGGAGGCTATCTGTACCTACCCTTCAGGTAGGATCCATGGTGGACGATCCAAGAGATGCTTTCACCATTCAGATTTTTGTCCCTTTTTAGTTGTACTTGTACTTTCTTGTTGGGATTTTATTCCAGCCCCTTTACTTTTCAACACTCATTTTTACATAGTTTTACATTGTGCTTTTCTTCCATCATACTATGATTGTGTGTGTTTATGATTTATAATGGAAATTCCTTTCCAGGTTAGGGATTTATGCATTTGGTGGTAGTCGCCAGCACATTGAATATGGAAGGCGGGCTTGGGGTAGTCATGGAACGGGCCCCGGGGGACTAGTCGTGATAAATTGGTATCAAAAGAGTCTGATATACTACAAAACATAGGACTCTTATCTTTCATTTCTATGAAGAAATAGATTTAAGCATACCAAGTGTGGTTTTTAGCTCAGGGAGTCCAATGTTGGTGCGGTGATCCACGTATCCATACACCAGGACCATGACTAATGATTTCTGACTCAGTGCACAAAAAAACTGATTGCTTGTGTGTTTTCAAAAGTTTTTTTAAATCAGCTCAACCAGGTCATCTCACTAGGTATAATATTTTAACCATGTCGCATCTATTTAGGATACCTCCATGAAAACATCTAATTATAGATCCGATTGAGGACATGATGAAGGCCCACTGAGCGATGATACTATGGTGTCTAGCCCTCTTACTATGTTGGAACCTTTGGGTGGTGTACCCAAAATAGAACCACACGTTTGGCAGCAGATGCCCCCAGCCACACTGACGGATGGTGCATGCCGATTGAGCACGTTTCATGAGTTCCAGCAATAGAGGCCTCCGAGGATACAAGGCAAGACATGTTCCCAGGAAGTAGAGGACTGGCTAGAGGGGATTTCTAGAGTTCTCCGCCTAGTTGAGACACCCTTAGAGCAGATAGTGATCTTATATACTAGTTTTTTCCAGTCAGTGACCATGAGGTTGGTCTGCATAATGATGAGGCTTCAGTATGTGGACTATTGCCCGAGATTGTACCTTCATGTAGTGTGTCAGATATATCTCATCCTATTGGTCAGCTATTACAACCGGCTATACTGGTAGATGAAACATGTAGGCTTAGTGACCTACACATGTTTCAGAATCAGATACCCCTCATGTTCTGAGGCGAGCCCGACTCATAGGCGGCTGAGGACTGACCTGAGGAGGTGGATGAGTGTTCTCTAGGGATTATACATCTTTTTCAGGATGACATATCGGTAGATGAGTATTCATCTAGGTGTACCAATCATTCCTGATACTCATTGAATATGAAACAATTAGTTCTTCTGGGCTGGACTACTTAGCGAGGTGTGTTTTAGGATATCCGATCCAACATCATTTCTCAAGATGATATAGAGATTCATTGAATTTGAATGTTATTTTGTTGAGCGGATATTGCCAGTGAATGTTAGTAGTGGGAAAGCAGGAAACTAGTGCTAGTATAAGAGACCTGGGTATGCATAATGTTTTAGGAAGAGGATATGACCGGGACAGATGAATCTACTGGGCAATGGATGTGGAAGCAGAGCTAGGAGAGAAGCATGAGGTAGTGTACATTTTGACATCTTACAACCACCCGCCTTTGTTTTCCTTGCCAGTATCAGGGAGCTCGAGCGAAGGGGAAGAGAGTAGTTGCATGCGGTCAAGGAGTGTGACCCAAGGGCTCTAGGAATGATTCGAGGTATGGTCTGTGTCTACTACTAGCTGCCATATCAATGGACATAGGGACCAATCATTCCTTACTTCTAGGAATCGTGTTATAGACCTAGAGTTTCTAATTAAACATTGAATTGACCCTCAGGTCCGGAGATACCTATGAGAGGAGACTCAATAATCACAGTTCCGCCGACGGCGTGAACTGACCCTTGAGGTGAGAGTTTCGGTTGTAACCTCATGCTGGCAGTGTCGAGGCCTTACGACGTCAGTTTGGGTTTAGACTGGCCAACCAAAGTTCATACATAGATTGACTTTATTAGGCCAAAAAAGGTTGTGGTTTCTATAAAAAGTTTGGATGATGTTTTCTTTAGTCAGAGAAATAGGAATCCCACTCAGCACAGGTTAAACTCATTCATAGGAGAGTGCAGCCGATCACTCGTTAGTCAGCCAATGTTACCATCATGGCAACATGAGTTTTGTGTTTTCAATTCCAAACAATAGTGACAGAACATGGGGACATCATTTCAAATGAAGATTCCACAATTACCTCCCCAAAGGTGGAGGGATGTCTACTTTGGCTAGATATTACCAAAGATTCGTTCCAGAATTCTCCAGAGTTGAATCACCACTATCATATTTGAAAAATAATGGGTGAACCTTCATGTGGATGGAGAGATGACAACAGAGCTTTCAGGAGAAAAGGAAGAGGCTTCTAGTGCCCCAATCTTGAGACTTCCAAAGGATGGCATAGGGTACAAATTTTACTAAGACATATCAGGGACTGGAATCGGATGTGTCCTAATGCATGAGAAAGTAGTGATCGTGTATGGTTCACTCTATCTGAGACAACACTAGTAGAACTATGGTACCCATGACCTGGAGTTAGCAGCAGTGGTCTTCGCCTTGAAGATGTGGCGACACTGTCTTATGGGAAAAAGTTTTACGACGTACTCTAATCACAAGAGTCTCAGTTATATCTTCTCTGAGAAGAACCTGAACCCAATTCAATGACGTTGGGTCATGTTCCTATAATACTATGACTTCGACATAGTCTATACTTCTTGGAAGAAGAACTTTGTTGTAGATGCGCTCAATAGGAGATCTGTTATACAGCTGATAGGCAAAGTGATAGAGTAGCTGGCTACTTTATAGATATCTTTTGTGTATCATGATGGAGCAGCCTTTCTACAGTCTCTTACAGTCACTCCCTCACTTCTTCAGTGAGTCTGGGATGCGCATCGTGGAGATGTTGACTGCGAGATATGACGCGCTCAGATATCTAAAGCGCAAGTAGAAGATGAATTTTCTCAAGGTTGGGAGCATGAAATCCTTTTTAGAGGACGTACTATGGTACTAGTGTCACTTCAGTACAGATTGTTGAGGGAGTTACACACATCACCTCTAATAGTACATCCAGTTGTGGCAAAGATGTATCAGGACCTCAGACGACAACATTGGTGGCCAGGTATTAAGAAGGAGTTAGTGGAGTTTTTCTCTCAATTCCTCACTTGTCATCAAGTGACGGTGGAGCACCAGGTACCTGTAGGATTGGTATAGCCTGTAGAGGAACCAGAGTAGAAGTGGGATAGAATATCCATAGACTTCATGACGGGTCTTCCACGTACATCTAGAGGAAACAACTCGATTTGTTTGATCGTTGACCGAATCATGTAGTCGTCCCACTTCTTTCCGATCAAAGATAAGGGCTCAATAGAGATCTTGGGAAGCATCTATGTGGGAAGATTGTGCGGCTACATGGAGTAACTTTTTCTATTGTCTCTGACCGTGAGACATGGTTTACTTACCGACAATGGAAGTGGTTGCAGGAGGATATTGAGACACAGCTTCTTCTGAGAACCACCTTCAATCCTCAGACGGATGGTCAGACTGAGCAGACCATTCAGTCCTTCTAGGAAATGATACGTGCTTGTGTCCTCGACTTCGGTCGCAATTGGGAGGATCACATACCGTTGGTCAATTTTTCCTACAACGAAAGTTATCACTCCCCCATCGGGATTTAACCTTTCAAGGAATTATATGGACAACCTTATAGATCACCCTTGTGCTAGAAAGACCTTGGGGAGTCATCATTGGTGGGACCAGAAATGATACGGGCTACCACAAACTAGGTGCCGATCATCCAGGAGCGGTTGAAGACTAAACAGAGTAGGCAGAAGTCATATGCTGACTGGTGATGGAGAACTCTAGAGACCGAGGATGGTGACTAAATCTTCATACAGGTCTCACCGTAACAAGGTCAACAAAGATTTGGCCGAGGTGGCAAGTTATCTATAAGATTATTCAGACCTTTCCAAGTCATAAGCATAGTAGGCGAGGGGGATTACCTCATGGCTCTTCCTGCTCAGTTGCACCTGGTGCACGAAATCTTCTACGTATCTCGGTGGAGGAGATACGTGCACGATCCTTCCCACATCATCGACCATTGAGAGCTAGACGTCGATGATGGGTCTACTTTCACAAAGGTTCCACCAGAGATTGAGGATCGATACACGAGGGTACTATGTGGATGTTCGATACCTTTGGTTCCCATTTACTGGCAGCATGGGAACATCGAGGATAGAACATGGGAGTGGGAGGATCAGATGCATGATTAGTAACCCCTTATGTTTCCTTAGTTCAAGTAGTACCTTACAGGGACATAAATCCATGTTGTGGGGAAATGTAATGACCCGGAATTTCGGTGGAGATTTTTTTGACATAAATAAATTGTAATTTTAAGAGTTCGTGAAAATTTATGGCACATGATTCCGAGGCCCGGTGTTCCCAGAATCAATTTATGATGTTTTGTACTGGTACGTTCAGTAAACGTACGAGCAGGATTTTATACCATTTTAAACTGTGCTCCGAACTGACATCTGAGGGAACTGTTGAACTCGCAGTGCCATAATTCGCTTAAAAAAACATTCACCTCGACGACAGTTGGTCGAGAATTGAAGTTAATTTTTTGGTATTCTTAAAATAATAATAAAATAAAGTGAGATAGAACTTTATTTTATTGAGCTTCCATATGGGTGACTTGTAGTTAAAACCTCCTCTTGGGAGAAGGAGGTGAGATCACCACACCTTAACCTCCCAAGATAGGTTATGGTGGTGGGGCCCACCCGAACCTAACCTCCCACTAGAGGTTACGACGTGGGGTCCACACGAGGCTTAACCCCTATTGATAGAGGAGGATAATACTGCTAAACACTTCCTCATTAATGAGGTAGAGCCTCTTAAACTCCCATAATTAATCTGTGAAAAATCTCATTCATTAATTCGGTGGTGCCAATTAATTTAGATCTCCAAATTGAATTGTTATGGAAACTCCACCCCATTAATTAAATGAGTCAACTCATTAAATTAAATCACTCAATTTGAGTTTACAGAAACAAACATAATAGATCCTAATATATTATTTCGCTACAATTTAATTTTTGGAGGAGTGGAGAGAAAGGAGGAACTTGGGAGAAATATTGGGAGAAGGCTCCCAACAAAGAATGCTTCCAACAAAGAACAGCTTCGAAAACAAAGAACGATCTTCCTCGAATTTCTTCCAAGGAACCTCCTTCAACGCAGGACATATTCGACCAATCTTTCCACCTCATCTTCATCAACCAACAGATGCATGAGCTTGGATTGGTAGTGCGTGGAAGATGTGATGAACAATGAAAACATTGTCTTCTTCCCGAAACTTCATCATCGAGCAACAATCAATGGTAGGGGGTTTACTTTGAGTATTATTCCATTCTCTCTTCTCATCTTCGTTTAAAAGGAATCAATGTGATGTGTAGTATAAAATAGTTTTTCAACATTATTCATCATTGTTGAACCAATTGTTATCATCCCTAAACACAGAGGGTGCCAACAAAACTAACATGGCGCAACTCCCTCCTCCGACCACTTTGTGATGTTTCTTTCGGCATGGCGACTAAGCAACAACGAGGCGACGAACGCGCCAACTACAAAGGCAGCACTACCCATGGCCTCCGTGAACCGTACCGGCCCCACGGAACAATGATGATCCAGACCAAACACTGTCGGCCCGCGCCGGCCTGGGCCATGCCAAACTCGCATGCCCTGCCTCCACCGGTCGCCAACCCACCTATTGACGACCTGCACGTGCGGTTCACGGTGCCCCACTGGCCTGTACGCGTGCTGCCCCACACTCTTCCTAGTGCCACTCGTCGTACACGGCACCCGCGACCTGCCCTCCGCCCCGCCTAGCGCCCCATGGCCTACCTCAGGCCCTTCCCAGTGCCCAGCGGCTTGCTACGTGCCCTTCCTAGGGCCATGCGTCCTGTCTTGCGCCCTACCCGGCACCCCGCGACCTGCCACGCTCCCTCACAGAAGCCCCACGGCCTGCCGCTTGCACTGCCCATGCCCTACGGCCTACCGCTCGCACTTCCCACCACCCACCGGCCTACCCGTGCACTGCCCACGCCCTGCTGGAATGCATGTGCCCTACGCGGCCAACCCGTAGCCTTCCCTATTGTCCACCGGCCTCACGGGAGCCCAGCATCCCGAGCCTCCGGAGTTGTGCCCCTCACGGTGCTGGTAGAACCAGCCCTAGTCTCCAGGCCGAGCCACCTACGTGGCAGCTTCCGGGCCAAACTGCTCCCACAGTCTGATGTGCTGGGTCTAGCAGACCAGGCCGAACCTAGTGGGCTGACCCGCCCAACGGGCAGGACTGACCCAACGTGCAACAACCCGAGATTTTATGAGAATTATTCTTTTTAATTTTATTGAAGTCTTTTGTTGTATGCTACACCAATATTAGCTTGTTCTATACACAACACCGTATTATCTTGCAGTATATGCCACACTATTCTTGGCTCGTGTTACACACAATTTCAAGTTTATTTTGTAAAAATTAATCTACATAACATTAAGTTTAGATTTTGTTAAATTTATAAATGAAATAAGTTTTAATTATTTTATATAAAACAAAAAAGGGATTTTTCACTACAAACATCAATGACTTGGCTTGCATTACATGCAATCATGACCTTCCTTGATAGCATGTGTAGTACGCAATACCAGGTTTCACTAAACAACGACATATTGTTATAATATTATTATAAACTAGCCGTTATGAATAGTATTAACTAAATTCAAAATGTTATAACATTATTATTCATCTTACACATTTTCTAGAACATCATGTGAGAACAAAATAAAGTTTCCGAGTAAAATAAGAATATTTCTAAAAATGAAATTTTTCGCCTTTTGATGATGAAAACACATTAAATCTAGTTTTTAACATATTTATAAGTTAATTTTGACAAAATAAAATTCTTATTTAGAATAAGGATATAAAAATTTACTTTGGATATATTTTTCATATTATTCTGATAACTTTCATATTTTAATGAATAGTAAAAACACACTATTTTAATTAAAAAAACGTTTTTCATCATAGTAATTTACATGGTTAAATTATAATATTGAATGTTTTTATAGTATAAATAGAATATATTTTACAATTTAATATAATTTATGTCATTAAAATTGATTTTACATTGAATTCATAGTTAAAATAATTTCAATCGTTTGCAATGTTTTAACTTTCAAAACTCGTTTTCTTAACAACGAGATTAATTTTAAATTAATTTCTCAACTTCTGTAATTTAAATTTGGAAACATGGATTCCATTTTTGGAATCATTATTTCCAAATTATGTTAATAAGATAATTTTTATTTTTACTCATTATGAATAGTAACTATGGTAAATTTTATTTACCATAGTTAAAGGTAATTCGAGTAAATAAGGGTAAATATAATATTTTGAAATTACCCAATTACTTGTCCTAATATAATTGAATGATTATATTTTACTCTAAATCATACTTTGGTCGAAATGAAATCTAATGGAACACAATTTTATTTGATTAAGACCATTTATTTAGTTTATTTAAAGGAATGTGAAATGTCTCACTCAATCATTAATAATTATATTATTTTTAATATATAGTTATAAAAGATATAAATTTGATTATAAATACAAATTTGAAAGATAAAATGTTTTTCTTTATCAGGGTAATTTATTTGTAATTATTAATAAATATTTTATTACCTTAAAATCTTATACATTAATTAACTAGAAATTAGTGAAAAATCAGTAATATATTTTTTTATTAAACTAATAGTGACCATAAAAGGCACAAAAAACCTGGAAAAACATATTGGTCATGTTCATGTACACCATAATAATTCAATTGTCTAATAATTGACCATTTTAAGCCTTATAAAAGCCATTATGACACTTATATTATTTTATTTCAAATGATGTCAAAGGTGTCACCTTCACACTTTAATAGAGATAAAATTTTAAGTGGGTTGTTTTAGAAGATAAATTCGACTAAAAGTATTCTTATAAAATAAATTATATTTATCTTCATAATAGTATTTTATTTTCAATTTTTATACAATAAATAATCATATTAAATAATTATATAATAATATTGTAGTAATTATTTTATTAAGAGATATACCAAATAAATGGTTTTAAAAATATTAAAATAAATAATATATGAACAAATTAATGTTCCCCACGATTTCTTTAGATGAATATGACATGTTAGGAATCTCTTATATATTTTGGTTCGAACATATCTATCTTTTGTGGTATTTATTTAAATTCTAATAATGAATAGTATCAAAATTGATAGTATTGATATTTTATAAAAATAAAATATTATTAAATTATTTAAAAATCACAAAAAATATTTAAAAACTACAAATTGAAAATTATATGGTCGAAAAGGTTATAAATTATCCAATTATGGGTAATTTACAACGTTTAAGTATATATTTATAACAATTTAAAATTTAGAGGATTATTACCACAAATAAATTTAAATAGATAAAATAATGATAAATCAAGTTGATAAGGTTTAAAATAAACATAAAACATGTCTCAATTTTATTGGTTGATGATATTACAACCATATCTCATCTAATATTATAATTGAATCATTTTTTGAGGTTTTTACATGGGTTTCATTTTATTATTAATTAATATTTTTAAGGTTTCCAAAGGTGCCCCTCTCCTCTCTTATATAAGGGCACCTCCATCCCTCTCCTCTTCACTCAATCATGTGCCTTCAAGAAAAGACTACCCCTAAAAATTTCTCTTCTCAAAATCTCTAGTTATATCATATAGGTTATGGTCTTCTCAAAAGACCAACTCTAGTGCCCTAAGAGGAAGTAAAAAGATACATGTCAAGGAAGAGGTAATCTCTTCTACCGATTCTTTCATGTTTCGTTCTTCTTCTAAATCTTATCCTTTATTTGTTTAATTATAAAGAAATAAAATCAGTATCAATAATATACTTATATGATATTATAAATATGAAGCAACCCCATTTCACCTTCTATCCATCCTACGGAAAACGAAATCACAACGTGTGCGTACATACGGAATTCATTCTCCACGTCGTGGTGTAATTAGCTTTTCCACCTCCAAATTACATGGATGGGTATAATAGTGTAAAGAATAACTATATATGGTTATTATAACATCATACGGATTTTTGGATATTATATCAGTCAATCCAATTATATTCAATAATTATGGGAATGATATCATCGCTCGTGCATACGTACAGACTACCTTCTCCACGAACGTGATGAGATTCATTTTCCATTATTAAAAATTCAAGTATGATTATAAATTATATATGTAATAAATATCCATGAAAGATATTACATAATAATGATACTGGATATATGTACATATATGTTTCATTTACTTAATTCCATTCTATTCAATATGGAAATGAAAACAGCTCTCATGCGTACGTACGACCTACCGTCTCCATGAAAGGTATATTTCATTCTATTTATCGATCTATAATATATATTTATATACTGAGTATATATTATATATAAATCATGTTTTACCTTCTGGAATTAATTAAATCAGGATATGAGTTATAATATCAAGAACAAAAAATCAAAACACGTACAATAAATGAAACGATTTTACCCAAAACATTGCTTTAACATGGAATTTACAAAAGAACGGGTAATATAAAGTCATATGTGAACCATATATGATATCATAACAATGAATATGATTCTATAATAATTCAAAGAAATTATTTATATCATTATATAGTAGGTTTAGATACATATGAAACTTATCATAAATATGGTAAGGGATAATTTTACAATCTCATTTTTATCTGAGAATTCTTCTACGTAAGTATTGGCTAGGGTTATATTTTTCATCCATGTCCATATAAATGTTTTAATAAAGAGTTTAATATTCTTCCATGTATGTTTAATGTCATTTTTACCCCTATTGAATTTTACTTTGTGTTATGCAAGGAATCATTATTTTGTTTACGTGGTACTTTTTGACTTTTCCATTAAAAGTACGATGAGAATGATTTTTTAACTTATAAAACAAGAACAGATTTTTACAGTTTTATAACACCTTATTTTCATGAAGCTTAATCTACAATATTTCATGACAATTTTCACCAAAATCCTTTCTTTTAAAATTTCTTGGCATTTTGTGAAAATAAAAGGATTCTGAAGAAGAAAGGATATTTTCCACAAGAATTCAATTCAAGTGTTTTATCAATAAAATTTTCTATCTAAGATGACATTATTTTATATGGGTATGTTTCAAGTATAATGTCTCTTTTATTTACATGGTTTCACTTTTCTTATGATGAAAAGATATCCATTTGTTTTATATGGATTATGTTATTATGGGATGATGTTTATTTAACCCATTTTATTCTTTGGGTTATGATGAATGATTTATGTTTATTTTGTGGAAAAAGTAAAAAGGATTTCATTATGAGATGGGTGGGACCTATATCTCCCTCCAATGCATTGGGTAATGATTTATATCTCATGAAATAGACATGGATGGAATGGTAAGTTAATCTGGTTCAGTGATACATGACTGGTACGAGGAGTGAACTCGATTCAGAAAGGGACTTTGTCCACTAAGATGGTCTTGGCAGCAATGCCTTGGCTTCTAGGGAAATCATATCATGTGATTAATGGTTTTCCACAATTATATGTTTTATTCCCATGCTATTTTATCATGATTGATGTTCCTTTATGATATATTCCTCACATACTTCATTGATTTATGTCTTTTCCCAAGATTTTGATGTTTAGATTTTAAGTTCAAGTTTTTGCATTCAAATGTTTATGGATTGTTTTATGCTCTCTATATTTACCCTTACTGAGCATTTTATATCACCCTTTTTATGTTTTCTTTTCCCAAGGATATAAATAATGTTTTTAGGTATGAAAACTAAAGGGGAAGATCTTTATGGGAGATGATGAAGATGTTTCACCATGATTAGAAGATTAGGTTCCATGATTCTATAGACACTAAACTATTACTGTCCTTTGGTGCCTATTTTTGTTATGTATTAAGTATTCTGCAAAAGTAATGCAATGTCTATGTACGTCAAGTATGGGTATCTATAGTTGGTATCAGAGGAAAGGTTTAGTTAACATTTAGAAACTAGGATGCGAAAACTTTAGTGAGGTCCCTAGAGATATTTCTAAGGTTTGTCTAGGGACGTCCCTAAGGTTAGGTATATGTATATGTTAAAGTCCTAGAATTACGGTAACGATATTAGAATTAATCCTATGATGTTTGATATTAAAGTTACTCCCCATTTATTATGTTGTTTTCCTAGCATGATTTTTTCCTCTCATACTATTCTTATTGGGTTTTAGAAAATGAATGGAAACCAGAAGATTCATGTTAATGGAGGATATGATGGACAATTGAATGATATTAATTATGAGCAACCAAATGAAACGGGATTTGGAAGATCAAACATCGTTATTATGCCTAATCAACAATCTCAGAATATGATCAATATAATCGTATTTGGTATGTTTACTAACTCAGCTAATAAGTGAAAGATGATGTTTCATGATGATCATAGAGGACATAAAGTTTAATTGCCTACATGTAAATCATGTGGGAAGAGGCATCAAGGAGAATGTTTCAAAGGAACTAAAAGATTATTTGGGTGTGGAAAAGATGGACACAAATCTAGTAAGTGAAAATGAAAAGGTTCAGTTAACACCTTGGAAAAGTATAATGGTATTGATATGACATCAACAACGATTAAATGTTTTAAATGTGGAATGCATGGGAATTATAAAAACCACAGTCCAAAGGGAAAGTCTCATGAAGAGAATCAACATGGTCGTATGGGTAGTATTTACGCTGACGATAGTAAAGAGACTACAAATTATATGTGAGATGAAAGAATTGTTAATTCTCGGGAAATGGTTTAAGAAGGTAGTGGAATGATTTATGTTTATCAATAGTTCTGTTGTATAGGTAATTGTACTATGGAATAAAGACACATCTAATGATTGTTACACTTTTGTTTTTCCAAATGTATTTAAAAGTATATGTTGAATGGTACCCATAACCATGAAATTTTATTCAGATATTTTTTGAATGTAGATGATATGCGCATAATAAAGGGATAATGAGATAATGAGATGTTTGATAGTTCTAATGCGATCATGAATGATATAAGGACAATATGATATCATGGATTGAGTATATAGAATTTTTGGGATATTGGAATGTGGAATGAGATTAATTTTTATAGAATTCATTTTTTCACTAAGGTTATATGGTAATACATGTTTCAAAAGAATACATGATTAAGGTAATACCATGTTTGGAATGTCACCAACAAGATATATCTTGTGATATATGAGGGAAAAATGATGGTATTCATATGCTTGTTATATAACCTTTTTAGTAATCATTATCTTTATAATATGAGTTTGGAACGAAGTATTTTGGATAAGTCTTAAGGTTGGAATGGATTAAGTTGAACATCAGATAGTATTTTTTAAGTCTAGAACATTTTCATAGTTTTTTTCGAATGTTACAATAGTATAGTTTTAGAAAAAGGACAACCTGTTGGATGGGAGAAAACCCGTCGCATCAGACAAGGATGTGGGAATCGAACCGATAATAGAAGTGCGACATGCCTTTATCACATACCACTGGCCAACATGAAGTCCCTGGTTAGTTGATACTAGTATTATTTTATTAATCTCTATGATAGATGAAGTATAAGTCCATTTTTGGAACCGTATACGATTAATCTCACCATAATATGGACTTATAACTTTTGATAAACATATGTTTGAGATAGATGGAATGATCTATAATTATATCACATGATCTACTAATACTTCATGGAAGACAAATTCAACTTCATTTCTTTAAGAGATGATGTGGAAATTTTTCAAGGCACAAACAACAGTATGATTTTACCAAAATCAGGTAAGTATTTATTTTAATTCAAAAATTCTTCATCATTTGGGAAATGATCTTGAAAACAAAAAATGTTGTCCTAGTTCACTTATATATGATGAATTAGATGGTACCTTATATAATTAGAAATATATGGATTTGTGATTGTTGGCTTTTTCATAGCCATGTTCTCTACCACTCTCCATCAGAACATAATGGTTAGATTTCTCTTCCATATCCATATTTGCACCTTTGATCTCTTATGTGGAAACCCAGTGATGAGTTAATTTGTGTAACAGTTATGTTTCATACACAACTTTTTAAAATTAAGATTTATTGTTCATTTTTATGATGTGGGTTTCTATGAAAAAACATTCAAGTAGTAAACCATTTATAACCCCGATAAATTTCGAGGGTGAAATTCATTTTAAGGGGGGAAGAATGTAGTAACCTGAGATTTTATGAGAATTTTTATTTTTAATTTTATTTATGTCTTGTGTTGTATACTACACAAAAATTATCTTGTGCTATATGCAACACAATATTAGCTTGCAGTACACGCAACACTATTCATAGCTCGTGTTACACACAATTTCAAGTTCATGTTGTAGAAATTATTCTACACAACATTATGTATAGATATTTTTAATGTATAAATGAAATAAGTTTTTATTATTTAATACCCAACAACAAAACGATATTTCACTAAACACATCCTTGACATGTCTTGCATTATACACAATCACGACCTTCATTGATAGCGTGTGTAGTACGTAATACCGGGTTTCACTAAACAATGACATATTGTTATAATATTATTATGACCTATCCATTATGAATAGTATTAACTAAATTTAGATTGTTATAACATTATTATTAATCTTCCACATTTTCTAGAACATCGTGTGAGAACAAAATAAATTTTTCGAGTAAAATAAGAATTTTTTAGAAAATTCAGTTTTGTCGTCTTTTGATGACGCACCCACTTTAAATCTAGTTTTTAACATGTTTATAAGTTCAATTTGACAAAATAAGATTCCTATTTGGAATCAAGATATAAAAATTTACTTTGGATAAATATTTCATATTATTCTGATAATATTCATATTTTAATGAATAGTTAAAACATGCTATATTTTAATTACAAACAACATTTTTCATCGTATTAATTTTTATGGTTAAATTATAATATTTAATGTTTTTAAAGTAAAATAGAATATATTTTTTCATTGAATAAAATTTATTTCATTATCATTGATTTTAAATTTAATTCATAGGTAAAATCATTTCAATCTTTTGTAATGTTTTAAGTTTTAAAACTCGTTTTCTTAACAACGAGATAAATTTTAAATTAATTTCTAAAACTTATGTGATTTGAATATAGAAAAATGGATTCCATATTTGGAATAATTAGGTCTAAATTATGTAAATAAGATACTTTTTATTTTTTTTCATTATGAATAGTAACTATGGTAACTTTTATTTACTATAGTTAAAGGTAAATCGGGTAAATAAAGGTAAATATAATATTATAAAATTACCCTAACACTTGTCCTGATATAATTGGATGATTATATTATACCCTAAATCATACATGGGTCTAAATGGAATCTAATGTAACCCACTTTTATTTTATTAAGACCTTTTATTTAGTTTATTTAAAGGAAAGTGAAATGTCTCACTCAAACTTTAATAATTAGAATATATTTAATATATAGCTATAAAGAATATAAATTAGATTATAAATACTCAATTTAAATCTAAAATTATTTTATTTATCATGGTAATTTATTTGTAATTTTTAATAGATATTTTATTACCATAGAATCTTATACATTAATGATGTAGAAATTAGTGAAAAATCAAAAATATAGTTTTTATTAAACTAATAGTGACCATAAAAGGCTCAAAACCCGACCCAAACTTATTGGTCATTTCCATGTACACCATAATCATAAAATGGTCGAATATTTGACTATTTGGAGCCTTATTAAATCAATTATGACCCTTATATTATTTTATTTTAAATTATGTCAATGTTGTCACCTTCATACATTAATAAAGATAAAATTTTAAAAGTGGGTTATATTAGAAGATAAATTCGACTAAAAGTATTATTATGAAATATATTATACTTATCTTCATCATAGTATTTTATTTTTATTTTTTATACAACATATAATTATTTTAAATAATTATACAAAAATATTGTAGTAATTATTTTATTAAGAGATATACCAAATAAATGGTTTTAAAAATATTGAAATAAATAATATATGAACAAATTAATATTCCACATGAATTTTTTTGATGCATATGTCTTGTTAGGAATCTCTTATATATTTTGGTTCGAACATATATTCTGTGTGGTTTTTATTTAAATTCAAATAATGAATAGTGTCAAAATTGACAGCATTGATATTTTATGAAAATAACATATTATAAAATTATTTAAAAATCCCAAAAATATTTAAAAACTACAAATTGAAAATTATAAGGTCCAAAAGGTTATAAAGTATCCAATTATGGGTAATTTACTAAATCTAATTATGTATTTATATCAATTTAAAATTTATAAGTTTATTACCAAAAAAAATTAAATGGATTAAATAATGATAAATCTATTTAATAAGGTTTAAAATAAATATAAGACATGTATAAATTTTATTGGTTGATTACATTATAACCATATCTCATATAATAGTCTAATTGAGTCATTTTTTTGGAGGTTTTTATGTGGGGTTTTATTTTATTATTAATTAATATTTTTATGGTTTCCAAAGTTGCCTCTCTCCTCTCCTATATAAGGGCACCTCCTTCCCTATCCACTTCACTCAATTTTGAGCGTTCAAGATCAGCCAACCCCTGAAAATTTCTCTTCTAAACATCTCTAGTTATACCATCGTGGTTATGGTCTTCTCAAAAGAGCATCTCTAGTGCCCTTAGAGGAAGTATAAAAGAGACACGTCAAGGAAGAGGTAATCTCTTCTACAGATTGTTTCAAATTTCTTACTTCTTCTACATATTATTCATTATTTGATTCATTATATAGTAATAAAATCTGTATCAATAATATACTGATATGATATTATAAATATTAAAAAACTACATTTTACCTTCTATTCATATTACGGAAAATGAAATCGCCACGCGTGCTTACTTACAAAATACCATCTCCACGTTGTGGTGTAATAAGTTTTTCCACCACCACCTTAAATGGATGGGTATAATAGTGTAATGAATAACTATATATGGTTATTATAATATCATACCGATTCTTAGATATTATATCATTCACTCCAATTCTATTCAATAATTATGGGAACAATATCATCGCTCGTGCGTACGTACGGACTACCGTCTCCACGAACGAGGCGAGATTCATTTTACATGATTAACCAGTCAGGTATGATTATAAATTATATATGTAATAAATAATAATGAATTTTATTACATAATAATGATACTGTATTTATGTACATATATTTTTCATTTACTTAATTCCATTCAATTAAATAAGGAAATGAAAACAGTGTTCATGCGTACGTACGGCCTACCGTCTCCATGAATGGGGTATTTCATTCCATTTATCGATCTATAATATATATTTATATACTGAGTATATATTATATATAAATAATATTTTAAATTATTGAATTACGTAAATCAGGATATGAGTTATAATATCACGAAAAACAAATCGAAACACGTACAATAAATGAAACAATTTTACCCAAAATGCTGCTTTAACTTGGAATTTACAAAAGAACGGGTAATATAATGTCATAAGTGAACCATATACGATAACATAACAATGAATATGATTCTGTAATAATTGAATGAAATTATTTATATCATTATAGAAGAGGTTCAGATACATACGAAACTTATCGTACATAAGTTATGGGATAATTTTACAGTCTCATTTTCATCTGAGAATTATTCTACGTAAGTATTTGCTGGGGTTATATTTTTCTTCCATGTCCATATAAATGTTTTCATAAAGTGTATAAAATTCTTCCATGTATGTTTAAAGTCATTTTTACCCCTATTGACTTTTACTTTATGTTATGGAAGGAATATTTCTTGTGTTTACCATAAACGGTACTTTTTGACTGTTCCGATAAAAGTACGATGAGAATGATTTTTTAACTTATAAAACATGAAAATATTTTTACGGTTTTTTAAAGCCTTATTTTCATGAAGCTTAATCTATAAGATTTCATGACTATTTTCACCAAAATCCTTTTATTTTAAAATTTCATGGCATTTTTTGAAAATAAAATGATTTTGAAGAAGAAATGATATTTTCCTCAAGATTTCAATTGAAGTGTTTTATAAATAAAATTTTCCACCTAAGATTACATTATTTCATATGGGTATGTTTCAAGTATAATTTCTCTATGATTTACATGGTTTCACTTTTCTTAGGATGAAAATATATCCATTTGTTTTATACAAATTATATTATGATGGGATGATGATTATGAAACCCATTTTATTCATTGGGTTATGATGAATGATTTATGTTTATTTTATGGCACAAGTAACATTGATATAATTATGTGGTGGGTGAGACCTATATCTTCATCCAATTAATTGGGTAAAGATTTATATCTCATGAGATAGACATGGATGGAATGATAAGTTAATCTGGTTCAGTGATACATGATTGGAACAAGAGTTAAATCGATTCAGAAAAGGACTTTATCCACTAAGATGGTCTTGGTATCAATTCCTTGGCTACTATGCAAATCATATCATCGGATTAATGGTATTCCACAATTTCTTGTTTTATTCCCATGCTATTTTATCATGAATGATCTTCCTCTATGATATAGTCCTTACATACTTCTATGATTTATATCTTTGCTCAAGATTTTTAGGTTTAGAATTTATGTTCAAGATTCTACATTCAAATGTTTATGGATTGTTTTATGCTATCTATGTTTACCCTTACAGAGAATTTGAGCACACACATTGTATGTTTTCTTTTCCCCAAGATATAATGCAAGTTTTTAGGTAAGAAAACAAAAGGAGAAAATCTTAATGGGAGATGTTAAAGATCATTCCCCGTGATTAGAATATAATGTTCCACGTTTCCAAAAGACACTAAACTATTACAGTCCTTTGGTGCCTGTTTTTGTTATGTATTTAGTATTCCGAAAAATTAATGCAATGAATATGTATGTCAAGTAGAAGTCGCTACACAACGGGTATAGCTGGGTCGAGCAAGACTGGGTTGGCCTAGACTGGGTTGGGCCGAGTCGGTCGGACCAGGTTGGACAGGGCCCAGGCCCAATACCGATCCATAATTTCTTTTGCCAAATCTTTGGCATAAGATGATAATTTGACAAACCGTTAGCGGCCCTGGTTTTCATGGAACGTGATGGTACCTTTTAATATACCCCATTGGATTTCTAGGTAATGTTGATATATGGTCAGGTTGGATCGATCACAAATCCAATGGGGCCCC
The DNA here is from genome assembly GCA_963277665.1 of Viscum album. Classification (NCBI taxonomy): domain Eukaryota; kingdom Viridiplantae; phylum Streptophyta; class Magnoliopsida; order Santalales; family Viscaceae; genus Viscum; species Viscum album. The sequence continues at coordinate 1,075,476,637 of OY728164.1, forward strand.
TGGGCCTATCCAGATTATAACTCACATACCAGGAATCCGATTGACACAGCCACTATTGAATTGAGACCCCAATGACGAGGAGAACATTTGAGATACTTCTAAATGGGACATCGTGACAGTTGGAGTATCGACCTGTAGCTCATGGAGTGGACCCTTCTGGAGAAGGGTGAGCGGAGTACGAAGACCTAGTAGGTAGCTGAGTTCTGACGACTGGTTGACCAATTCGACTCAGAGTGATTCGACTAGCCCAGTGGGGAATTCCTAGTAGTTGGAGGTAGACCCCCGGTGGTGGAGCACCTGGTAGTGGAGGAATAAATGCGGTACACGACAAGAGGAGTACTTCTGCAGGCTATTAGGGGGAGTGCTTGGTAGTTGGTGGCAGACCCACAGTGGGGAGCGCCTCTGTGTGTGTGCGGCAGACCCACGATACTCGATAGGAGGAGCACCTCTGCAATCCATGGTTAGTCGGAAGCTTCTGGAAGTTAGTGGAAAGCCCACTATACTCGATAGATGAGGAGTTATGTAGCAGCCTTGGTTTCATCAATGTGAATTAAAATCCTAGTTGAACTATGTCAGTAACTTTTGAGTTTACCTCATGATTTAGATGGATTAATTGATAAGTTATGTATATGTATGGGAATATATCAAAGTGTGGTTATCTGTTGAATTATTAATTTTTGGTTTATCCTTGTTGGATTTTGTGAAAACATGAGGGTCTCGGGGTCCCTACTAAGTATCTTTATACTCACCCCTACACAGGCTATGTCAGCACCTCGTTGTGTTGGTTGCAGACGATGGATAATGCCGACCAAAGCTGAGTGGAAAGGACTGGACGGTACCCGGAGGTGGACCACATGATGTGACGGGACACGAAGGAGACAAACATATGTGGAGTACTATGGAGGCTATCTGTACTTACCCATTAGGTAGGATCCGTGGTGGATGATCCAGGAGATGCTTTCAACTTTCTTCTATTTTTCCCTTTTTAGTAGTACTTGTATTTTCATGTTGGGGTTGTACTCCATCCCCTTTACTTTTATGCACTCATTTGTATATAGTTTTACATAGTGTTTTCTTCAAGTTTACTTTGATTGTGTGTGTTTATGATTTATAAAGGAAATGCCTTCCCAGATTAAGGATTTATGCATTTAGTGCTAGTGGTCAGCCCCTAGCCTATAGAAGGCAAGCTTGGGGTTGTCACGACAAGGGTCCCCGGGGATGGGTCATGATATGTGGTTCATGTAAGTATTAAAAAATTTATTCAATATTCATTAAATTTATAATGGGATGAGGATGAAAATTGTGATATTGAATGTTTGAAAGCACAGGTCTTTGATTGGAGGCAATCAATATAAGATAATATTTAATCAATAGTGAATAATATGCTTTTCAAATAAAGACATATTCTCAACCTATATATATTACCCTTTAAACACCTCTAACATCAACCATGTACTATGAGTAATAAATTTAGGATAGTTATATCATATTATATTATATGTGATAATACATTATATTGAGGACTCTATACATCATCAGTAGTTTGAGTAAGAATGGAAGAATTTGAAAACATAAGATATTATAGATGAATCTACAAGAGTGTTGTTCCCTAATATTGTGTTCATAAATATGGATAATGTGCTCAATGTTTTAAACATTGAATATCTATTCATTTATGTAATATTAATGAAAATGTATTTATAGAATATTCTATTCAAATTATTTTAAATTGATTTTATTATTTTCAATCATATATATATATATAACTATTTATTAAAATATTTGAAATGTGAAGAGTAAATGTTTTATAATTAATAGTCATAGGATTTAGGACCTTTGGTTATCAATTTAATTTTATATACAAGAAAATATTTGTAATATATTTATTATTTTATCTTAGAGTATTTATATCAATTTATAATGAATTTTAACTTTTATGTATGTGATTATCTACTAGATATAATTATAAAATAAAAACAATAGAATATTGTTTCTATTATTTTTGGAATTGATGTGATGATAATATTCTCAACAGTAGTCAATTATCGTTTTTCATTAACATTATTCAATTGAATATAAATTAAAACTTTAGAATATAATTTCTCTTATATGTATATCCAATGTTAGTTAATCTAAAATTATACAACACCCATGAATTTATTCATTTAATTAAAATTTAGTTTACTAAAATATATTTCTCTAAATTGTAAGTGTTTTATTAAATAAATCTCATATATAATTTCTAACTATGAAGTAATATTAGTATGATTCAAGAAATTGATGGTTATAAAAATATAAATCATTAAATTATCATTTATACTATTATGTGGAGGAATTTCGTTATTTTTAGTAGAAATTATATTTTTTGGGGTTTTTATCCTCTCTTGAAACACTTATAATTGGTTATTCCTCTTAAATAATTAGTGAAATAATTAATTTTTAAAAATATTGGTGAAGTATGATAAATTAGTTTTTTAAATATAAATATTTATAATAACATATGGTAAAAAATTATCATAGAATTATAACAAGTTATATATTGACTATCAATTTTTCGTCCAATAATATGAAAATATGAGTTAATTTTGTTCATTACCTTTTAAATTTTACAATATACAAAGCTATGATTTTTAATTGATTAAAAAACATTAATATTAAGCTTTTTTCAATTTTATTTATAATCTTATAAATTTTATTAAATAAGGACATTTTATGTTATTTTTGAATGAAATATTTATTGATAGAACAACTTTTTATTTTTAAAAATATATTTTATCAAAAAATTTAATTTTATATAACACATAATAATTTTATTATTAATATATAGTTTCCCTAAAATGTTTACCTATTTTATATAACTAACTCATATTCTTCTAATGATCTAATACATCTATACTGAATATGAGCTAATTATTTAATTTTTTAGTTATGATATAGTTAATTTTTATATGTTTGTTGTATATGTGGATTTATATGATTGTTATAGTTTTTTATTATATTATAACATTAATATATTTTATAATAAAATATTCTGTAAATTTTAAAAATTATATTCATGGATATTTTTTCTTTTTCTATAACATTTTTATAACAGTTTCTAAAAAATACATTTCGGTTCGATATTTTACCCAAATAAATTTAAAAATTGATTTTTTTTAACATTGGTTTCATTAACAACCAATAGGAAATATGTTTTTATATCTTATCTATTATATTTTTCATAAACTACTTGCCATAGAAAATCATCGAGGATACCAGTTTCCCAAAAATTAATGTTGAAGTTAATTTTACGCTTTTTATTTTTTAAAACTAATGTGTGATTTGCTTAGTGGTTTTTATTTTATCATAGTACTCTAGATTATTTAAAAATAATATCAATGTAAAAAATCATATATGATGATGGTTTTATGAAATAATCTATTTATTAACAAAATCAACAAAAATTATACAAAGATTATATAATATTCAATTTTCACATGTTAAAATTGTTAAAAATATTTCATAAAGAAATTGATATATATTGAAAAAAAAATTATATATAAAACCTTCCATGTAATGAAATATATTTTCTTCATTTTCAAAAAAACTATTTATAAAATGAATTTTTTTGATAAGTCACAAGAACTTTGGAATTTTTTATGTTTTATATTACCCTATGAATTTTTAGGATAAATGTTTCAATGGTAATTTGATCATTTTTCCAGGTGTGGGAGTCTTTTTTTAACAGGAGTTCATATTTAAATTTGGATATTCAAAGAATCTTAAGGAGATGTTTATGAATATGTATATAGTTTTGGGAAAGTTCATATGTTCTTAGTTGAATTATTGGATCTATCATTAGATGGTGAATACTTTAGAAATGTTTTTTACTAGGATAACATTTACCAAATTGTCAGGGAATGGTTTGTGAACTTGTTTTACCTTGGGGTTTTGTGAACATTAGTATTATTGTTCTGGGAAAACCATGTGATAACTATTACTTTCTCTTAGTATATATCTTAAAAATTATTTCATGGTTCGAAAAAAACTGTATGGAAAAATAGTTTGATGCATTATGACTTGATCTAGTTCCTACCATCATGTTAACTCATAGTTTTTATGACCATACTAAAATCATATCGACATCTGGATTTATTTAATAAGACTATAATTCCCTTATATCAATATGTTCTTCTAACTTTAATATGTCCTATATCTCATATATTATTTGTGTTAACCTGGGGGCTGACCTCTCCCATCTTCTCATCGACCATCTTGGCTACATGATGGTTTTGATTGGTTTATATAGTGGTTTGGTTATGGTTTTCCATCTAATTATCTATGTTCTCCTCCTCATATCTTATAGTGTCTCTCCTTGGATCATTCAACATATGGTTTCATTGATTATTCAACTAAAACATGGTGTAATGATCTTGTTACTATATGTATTTTTTCTTAATGTATCCATATGAATTCTAGTGATGATGAATGTATGTCATCAAATTCCATTTTTGTGCTGTTATGTCACCCTTTTGATTTTTCTATGATATTCTTTTTAATTTATTATTTATGTATTATTAATTGAGTAATGTAATCATTATTTTATTTTTATGATGTTTAATTACATGTTTAGAGTGCAAAAAACATAGTATCTAGATTTTTCTGTTATTATATTACCCTAAATGAGTTACTATGTGATTATATCTATTTCAATTAAATTAAATTATTAATTATTAATTTTTATAATATATGAATCGGGTGTTTGGGAATGAATTATGTCATTGGGAGATTATAGGATCTTGTAATATGATTATACAATCATGGTGTATAGGGTTGATGATTTTTAATGGAAATAAATCAAATGAGGATTGTGGTCTTTTGAACATCTCAATTTAGTAAATCCAATATTTATTCATGTTAGTGATGTGTTGTAATTCCACTATGGGAAGTTGATATACTAAAATTAAATAACATTTTATCATAAAATAAAATGCGTATAGATATATTATATTTTTAGGTACATAATGTATTGGTGATAACTAACCTGATGTGTTATCCACCAATGGGCTAGGATATGATTATAAATATGTTCTTTATGATATGTTTATTCAATAGCTATTGAAATGATTTGAGAATAAATGTAGATGAAAAATGGTATATGTTTCTATAGGTACCATGAGTGGGAAGTAGTTATGGACATGATATGGAAACCCTATGGTGTTTTGATAGATCTAATAGATATGACATGTAGTATTTAATATGACATGGTGCTTTGTGATACTTAACTATGGGAGTGGGTTGAGTATTTCATTCGAAATATTACATGAGTTACCAGGTTGGTATTCCATAGGTAGACAATATATACGAAATTATTGAAGATATACCTTGAATGTTTTATGATGCTTATTTGGAGTTATTATAATACACTAGTGAAATTATGATATATTATTCCCATTAATGGTACTGAGTCAATGAAATGATTTGGGTGATAAAGAAGGGTGAAATTTCCTTTTAATGAAATGATTTGGAATTATGAAATGATAATGAGTATAGGGCTCCAATTTAGGTATTCTAGACTACAATATGATTTTGGGGATCATAAAGGGTTTATCCAATGATATGTTGTCCCTTGATAGGGCTAGTGTTGGGAGGGGGGTTTCAACAATTTTTTCACCATTGAAGTCGATGATAGATATTGTTTACCCATTTTTGATGCAATGAAATTAATATATTGTGTTATTTGTAGTCCAACCACAATAATATATAGTGGATGTGGTTGGATATTATCCCCTACCATTACTACATAAGATATTATGTGAGGGAATAACTACCATTGTTGTTTTAACAATTAGTTTCATAATATATATCCAATTATTTTTTGTTATAACTATATACTATATGGATTTCTATGATACATTTATGGATATTTTTTTGAACATGATAATATTAGATTCCTAGGATTGTTACTAGGATTCTTTTTTTAGCATGGAAACCCTAGATTCAATGGATACTACATAGGTTTAAAAATTAAAATATGCTTCTATATATATTATTGGGATACTAACTACAGTATATATTTGGGGCCTGCTATTATATATATTTATGTGATACTCCCTAGGATTTGAATTTCAAGTATTCAATTATATGCAATACAAATAAACAGCCTAGAATCAATTTTTGTGACTATAAAAATATGTATCCCTTTGATACTTCCAAGTTACTCATGATTACAATCGATAAAATAATGATATTATGCGTTGTTCTTAACCTTAAACTTTAATGAATAGCATATGTTATTATAAAAACTCCAACAGTAACCAATAGAATTATATTTGGTCATGGGAGTTATCATAAAACTTGATGATCAATAATGATTATTAAAATATGTGTTCAAAGTTAATTTTTTTTACATATTCTAATACTTATACATATCTATGCACTTAATTCCCTTGTAATGTTGGGGAACCTACTGGTTGTTCCATTCTATGTCATACTCATACCCTTATTGGCTGGTCATGACATTTGGTTGACCAAGAAAACCATTTTTAACATAAACCTATGGGGAGAATATTCCATATATCTCTTCATCATGTTTGAAATTGTAGATGAAGATGAATAAGATGTGATTATAATGGATATTAGTTGATCCAAAAATATTTTATTCCTTTATTTATTTTGGAAATTTTGTCGGGCTAATGGGTGACCAATTGTGATGTATAGCCATATGCTTCCACATTATTATCCTTTAAAAAATACATGTTTTATTGATTCCATGAACTATGATCATTTTAATGTATGTTTCATGTTTATTTAAACTATTTATTACTATAATATGATTGTAAATTCTTCCCATAGTAATACATAATCATATCACTTCTATTCAAAAACATCTTGTTTAAGGAGAGGCATGCATTAGGCCATGAGATAAACCACTAGAAGATTCCCTGGTGGGTTTCCTAGGGTAGTAGGGTAAAATAATTTAGTATTAGTGAATATTTTTTATAGTATTCTTTCATCGTAGATATGGAATATGTATATTTTGGATATTATTATGAACTATAGATAGTATTATCCTGATCAAAATTTTTGATATAAATTTATTTTTAGTGGCGATATCAAAATAATATTCTTTGTTTTCATAATTGTGATTGAGATATTCATTCAAAATTATGTGTTTATTCAATATTGTTATTAAGGTAATTTTTCCAGTATTATTGGAAAGGGGATGATGTACATGAATCATTTTTGGGATGTAAGACTCATTTGGTATTTATTCTCTTATTTGAAATTGATATCGCAAATGACGAGACTTTCAATTATTTCAATGACAATAAAAATTGATATATCATTTTAATTTAAGAAAATTGGATTGAATTATAGTCAGCTAAACGATGATGTATTTTATTCTGATTATGGGACATGTTTATCTTAAAGATGGATGTTCCATTATGGTTACTATATAGTCCCTATTTGTAATGGATTTATAGTTACCCTTATTAATATTGTATGTCAATAAGATTCCATGATGACTAACATTTCATTTTTTATTTAGGATAATTTTTCATAAAATTTTAATGGGTTAATCATATAATTTTTTAATAACAAAAATATTTTGTTTAGCAAAATATCTTTTTAGTGGAACTATACTTAACATAATAATACGATTATGGTTTCATTGATATACATCATCAGATGGTTGTGCTGTTATATATATGGATGAGATCATGGGCCCAAAAGGGTAATCTTATATACAGATGCTCAATGGGTATCTATTCATAATTTGGCTAATGAATCATCATGTAATTACAAATATGTATATATGAGAATTCTAGAGTGGGTGTCATAGCATAAAATTTTATAGATGATATTTGTTATAGGAGTGTATATGAATCCTTATGAGTAGCGACCATAATGTGATATGAGATGTAGTAATGGTGGGAGATCCTATAAAAATTAAGGTATGATGTTGGAAACTATTTAGATGAGTGTTATGGTTGAGTATCAATGAATTTTATTGTCATTAGTTGAGATTAGTTATTTGTATAATGTTATCTTTAGAGAGGATATCCAATAATTTTTAGATTCTATAGAGATAACAATCATTGGTAGGTTCCTTGTGGTTGAGATTGAAGTATTGTATGTAATGTAAGGTATATTGTATATGAATGAATTTTCCATTGGTATTATGAATGAGAAAGAAATGGATGTGTTCAATAATTTGTGGTTTAGTCATTTATGATACATTTTTCTTTTATAATGAAAATTAAATATTTTTGTTTTCAATCAATTATAGATATCAGGAATATTATTTGTTATTATTTTTGATGTTTGATTCCCTTTTAGTGGAATAGTTATAGAATGAAATATTATTATGATTTTGTGATTATTCCTGAGCAGTGGATGACTCTATAGTAACCCTTGAAACATGGGATGAATTTTGTTATTTAAGTGTATGTAATAAAATGATTCACAACTGATTAGATTAAAATTAATTGGGTAATAATATGTTTCATAGGGGATAGATTCATCTATCTGTGAAGTGAGACCAATGATGAAATGATTCTGGTAGTGCGGCCAGGTTTTACAATAGTGAAAACCATTGGATAGAGTTTATATTGAACATTGAATATTCTATAAACTAATATTATTGTAATTTAGTAAGGTTTCATGAACTGGATTTGGATCAAATATCTAAAATAAATTATTGTAGGAGTGTTTTTGATTATTTTTATGAATGTGTAGTTTTTTGTTTTCTAAGAAATGAAATTAATAATAGATTAGAGTGTGGGGGAATGGTCATTCGAAAAACGATCCTAGAATGATGTTTTTTGGTTTGGAATGATAATAGCCCTTGTGGAAACCCATATATGTTAAATTGGAGTATATAAGTTTTGATTTGGGAGATGTATATAGAAAAATGTATGTTAGGGAGTGTTCCATATAATATTTGTATTTGTGGTTGTCCTTATGGATGTAATTTTGGCTAATGTTGAGGTTATTGTTGTTGGTTTTCTAAGGATGGGTAGTGATTGGTTTCTCAAGGGGGAAATTAGTTATGATTTTGATGACCCCGCCATTTCATTACTCAAGGAAACAGATGGGTAATAGTCTATTGAATTATGATCCTCATGATGTAAGGGTTATCAGTGTGACGAGGAACATTTTTTGATGATTGAGTTTGTATTTTTATACCTATTGACATGTTGATAAAATATTAAATGTTCAATATAAAATACAATATTTCAGATTAAAATGTGATAACCTATTGAGAAGATAAATTGGTATCATGATCATGTGGATTTGGTATTTTAAGAGGGTGAGTTGGATGGGGGATGCATCAGCTGTAACAGTGTACGGTAACAATAAATTTATTTGGTCAAGTCACAAACTGAATTATGTCGCCACCAAAACTCATACCATACCCAACTTGTTCCAAGGATCAAAGAGAGTTCCTGATCCCATTGGATGGAAAAAGTGCCCTGGTATCAGAAACTGGAAATTGGGAATGACTTACCATGGTTTAAACATTAAACAACCAACGAATCCAATAATACGAATCTGGATTTTTCCAACAGAATCATCTTTTACAAAATTTTTAGAATTGAAATACACAATTTTAAAAAATAAAAAATCCCCATTACAAAGGTAAAAAACATAAAATGTACATCCAAGAACCACCTCAAGGAAATATGGAATCACCCTCATTCCATCTCCACAAAAACACGCCAAGATGGTCCACTAGAAACTCGATCAACTAGCACATAAAACTGTAACCACACCTCCGACAAAAATTATCCAAGTCTACAAACACCTAAATGTGTAATTAGGGTGTGACACAAATCCCAATAGGATGCCACCACTATGATACTCCTTGTGATAAACATTTTAAGAAAAAAATGTATTCCATGTTTTGTAAATAATAAAAATTATTCTGATATTTTCTAAAAGATGCAACATTAAAACTATATAGTTTAGAGATGAGATATTTTACATAAAGGAATATTTTCAACAAAACCAACATGATACTGATTTTTTCCAACCAATCATATTTTATTGTGATGGTAAGCACAAAAATGTCTAGTGAAAAAAAGCAATGGGATATAACCCCTAGGTACTAGCTCTTTATGGGTTCCATGTACCTCATATCTCTGTGAAAATAACAATCGCATATATCTGTTCTCATACACAAGGCACTAGTAGGGAATATAATGATAACATAAAGGTCCCTTGATAATCATGATACTTGTTTAGTTAGTGTTTTAATTTTCAATATTTCTATGTTAAGATGAGCGAAAACCCCACGAGATCACTAGCATACTAGTACACGTCATCCCACCTAGATACATGGGTATCCGTCTTGTGCTCAAAAAAGTTCAATAAGAAATAAAATATAATTTTCAAAAGAATATACCACTTCTACTTCACACATTAATCAATCAACCCCCATGCATATCAGATATGTCACATAATCTATTTTTTCATTCAAATTCATTTTGAGAACATACTTACACCAAAATAGACCACAACAGTTTTCACATTTTTTAACACTTCCACAAATAATTAATCAAATTTATAAAACCATTAAAAAATATTCCTACTCACATAACAACCAAAAACATATCACATAATAACATTCTCACCTTAAAAATTCATTTTAATCATCAAACTCTCACGAAATATCCCCCAACCGTGTTTCTCACTGACAACATAATTTAGTAAATCATTTCATCAATTAATAAAACATTCTCATAATGTCTGACATCTTAAATCACCACTTTACCATTAAAAAAACAATATTAGGTGAACAAATACACCCATAAATTATATACACACCCTTTTCCCACTTGTTTTAAAAAAATATAACATTTAAAATTTTCAAAAAACAACCCCAAAGGGTATAACTAGGTTTAAAAAAAACAATTTCAAAACCCTAATTAAAGGCCAAAATAACAACAAAACACTACCAATGAAGAATTGGAAGCCCTGAAAACATTTATTAAACAACTCTCAAGTTCTATAAAATCACATCAAATAATTCCACAACATAAGCACACGAAAACACTCATTTTCATAAAAACATTCAAGTAGTAAAACAAGTTTTTACACATAATTCCAATTAAAAGCCCCCTTTTGAGTACCACATGACAGTAAAAATTCTCAAACCAGAATTGGAAGCCCCTTTCAACAACCAATAAATACTGTAAACATTTTAGAATACTAACCCATGAAATAACACCATAGTTACATTTGAAAAATACACACTTCAAAAAAAATGTAACATTAAAGATAAATGGTTTACAATTGCAAAAAAAATGGTTTTCAATCTACAAACAAAAGATTTGAAACAAGATTAATTAATAAAAAAAGCATGATAACTCATCATAAAATTATTACAAGTGTAATAACCTACTGAAAATGTATGAACACTAAAATAATGGTGTGAAACCTCAACCACACCTCTACTACACCACAAGTGAGATAAATCCAGTCCTAGACAACAAGATTTACCAAAAATACAAAATCAAACACTAGATCCGAACCCTAAATTATGGAAAATTTATAACTTCACAAAAGATAAAGGAAACACTAAGGATAAGTAAGGAAAAGAAGATAGGAACAGTTACTTGAAAGAATATTGGAGTTTCCCCACCAAAAAACCAATCAAAGAAGGGTTCCATGGGATCTTGATAGAGCTTGGAGGCCTCCCATGGATGCGACTGACGAATGGGGGAAGAATGGAGTGGAATAGACATATTTTTAGGGGAGAAATAATGGAATTTTAAAATGTTTTTAATGACCTATACACCCTTGTGCGGTTTTTCTGCATAGTTTAGAACCGTGCTACAAAACTGTGTGGCCTGTTCTGGCCACCCAAAACCATGGAACTCTCCACCAATTTCAGGGGGGGTCATAGGGGGAAACCAAGGTGGAATGACAGGACAAGGGTTGGGGAGAAATGTTCCAAAATAAACCATCCTTTTCCTCCCAAAACACATCTAACTCATGGTTAAAAACCAACTCACCAACTTAACCCTAATGGGGTGCCACTAGGAGTGTCACAAAACCAAATCCAAAACACCATATCCTCACACCATCCCTTTCAAAAAAGTGGAGGCTAATAACCACCCTATACCTCCAAGGCCATTTTTAGAGATCATGAACACAGAAGACACCAAAAGTTCAATCATAAAACTCCTGAAAACCAAGACAAATCTATGAACAAAAAGATGATTTAAAACAAATAATATAATTAAAAATCTAGTTGTGACAGGACATGAACCCAACCATATAATTATACTATATGTTCTATTTTGGATATGGTTTGGGTGTTAAATAACATGAGTATGCCTACAATATTTAGGTAATTATGATCATGTTATGGGACATCTCATCAAATGTTTAAGATGATCACATATTTGAATCTTTTTGTGTCGGATGATTCTATGGTGTTTTTTTGAATGATTTAATATTGTGAGATAGGATATAAAATGAAGAATGAGAATATGATTCAACATTATATTATAATAAGGGAGAATGAGTTATTTAGAATCTGAATTCATAAGTATATACCTATGTTGTGGATCAATGTAATCTTGTAGATAAATTAAAGAACAAAACTATTATGTATTGTGTTAAAAATTCCTGAGTAAATACCACCTCACTGATTTAATGACGATGGTCAGAGTTTATTTAGAATTTGAAGAAAATATCACCTCATGTTTAGAGTTTAACTAGATAATGTCATTTATCATTCTATAAAATAACATTGTAATCAACTAATGAGTTGGTTATAGGGTTAGATCAATATTAATTGATGAATGAACATGAATGATTTTTTTGGGATGAGATTCTATTTGTTTGGGAGGTTATAAAACCTCTTGACATGTAGGGTTATAAATATCATAGGGGAATTTAATTTTTTGGTGTTCAATGTGATTCATATAAAAAATCTTGGACTGAATTTTTATTCGACATTTTGGATCATCTCAAATAGATATTTTTGGATATGGATTCAGCTTTATTAAGGGTTTTATCACTTAGTTGAATCTTAGGATCTTCAGGATGAATTTGGATATTTTAGAAATGGTATTTAATTTGTTAAAAATTTCTACATAGTTTAGACAAACCATGTTGGTGAATTTTTCAATCTGTTTATAATATGGTCTATTCTATAGTTTACACAATGTTGTTGAAAAAATGTGAAAACTGTAAATTTCATATCAATGGTGATCTTTATGGTTGGAAGATGAATTGGATGATGATTTATGTACAAACAATTCAAGGTGGTATTGATTATTATATATCCAACTATATGGTTGATACATTTTTTGTAAAATTATGGTGTAACCATAGAGAATGAATTATTTTATTAAAAAGATTGAAATTACCTAGTTAACATTGTATAATTAAATTACTCACCCACCATCCCTCTCTTATGTCCCATGTGATGACTAGGGATATGAATATTACTATTCTCATATTTGATCAACATTAATGGAGTAGGGATTTTAGAGGGGTCATACAGTTGTTTGGGGAATGTTCTTCCCTCTCATTCTCTATGTTATCCTCCTATGTTGTAGCCATTGAATTTGAATTTTGAGATTATGGTTTCAATGATGATTTTATTGAATCATTTTGAAATCATCATGATATGTGGAGTCTATTTATTTTTCAGATATAGGAACAAAAATAATGTCAAACACACACCAATACTTAACATTTTGATAATGGATTCTATACATCGGTTTTTTTAGGAATGTCAATTTAAATTGATGAGGTTTTCCATTGACTCAGGGATGAGTGTTAGTGAATTTGGGTTGCGTAGGTAAGGTTGTGTTTCAATAGTGTAATCCACACCATTTTAAAATAATGCCTCAGATGGTATAATAAGATAAGTAATTGAGAATTGGATTCTTTGATTCCCTGAGTTAGATCCCAAAAAAATAGAAATATATATTTATTTTATGACAAATAAGCAAAAATAAATCTTATTAGTATAAATTTTATATAATTCAAAATATAAAATTGAGGTGAAAAATTAATGGATCTTATAGATTTTTTTTCATAAATATAAAACAAGAAATTACATTTCACATTCAAATGTAACATTTGAAAAGTTGACATGAAATATTTTGAAATCTTTTTCATTAAAAAAGAATCACCAGTAATGGAGACTAGAAGGTTATATACTATTTTCTTATTTAGAAGTGAAGCCAAAGATAAAAAAATTGATTATGCTATAATCATTTTTTTACTTTGAAATTTGACATGATGCAAACCATTATTTTAATAAGAGTGATAATGAATTATTAGAATTAAAACAAATTTTCATAAACATGTTTATAAAATACCATATAATGAAATATTATGCTCTGAGAACCCAGAAGGGGAAGAATAATATTCATGATAAAACATAATTACTCAAATAAAGAATATTTGAGATATTCGTTTAGCTTACATGTATCATACTTCATATAGAATGAAATATTCGATAAGGATTTATGTGTAAGGAATGAAAATCTATACAATCCAATGAAATAGTACAACATAACATAATAAATCATAGAATGTTTCTAACCAATATGAAATTAGTTTATGGGAATAATCATAACACAATAAATGAATATAAAGTTACCAAAAATCAATTCTTCTAGAAAAAAATGAAATCAATAGAAATTTGAAGATGGAAAAATGAACTTCATTATTATATCAAAATAATTAAAAATGGTATGATTAAAACACTTACATGGATAGTAAATACACAATACATTGAAAACATGGTGCATAAAATATATTATAACATAATGAATCATAATTCATACTTATAATCCCATTAACTTTACACCATGATATAAAAATACACTGTAATGGAGGAAACCTAAACATTTCGTAAAAAAATATTACATAATATTATACCAATATTCATTACATAAAGATTTGATCCTTGGAATATAGTAATGTTTTAGTGTATTCAGAAACATAGATACATAAATAATTTGTATATTATATTTCTACATCATATCACACTTTTTTATTCTAAAACAGAACTCTTATATGACATATAAAACATAAAAACATTCTTCATATAATTGGTAAAATGAATCATAATAAATTGTCAGGTCATATACTCATTAAGGGTGATAAAGAGAGAAATCGATGACAATTTATGTATAATATGACAATATATTTTTGAACAAGGTCTTAACATTTGGAAACCATACCCATAAATTCATAGATTAAAGTCCTGAGTCATGGAACTAATCTTTTCAGTTCATAGGGAATGACTCACAGTGGAATAATAGAACATGTGTCCTAATAGAATACATTTGGCATATGATCGTTACATAAAAGTGTTCAATAATGTATGGACTAACTATGATCAAAAAAATAAAATGTCAATGCAAACAATAAAGAAATTTATCATAAGATATTCTTTAGATAACCACATTTTTATATTATTCGAGTGTGTTATATCTTCCTATTTACTATATTATCATCTTGGGGAAACATATGTTGTTCCCTATTAAGTGATTTAGATAATGTCACTTATACCCTCTTTTGGACATTGGATAGGAAATCATTTTCATTTTTATCTCATAAAACATAAATATATATCCATTTAATTAAATGTAAATAACTAACCTACCCATCATATAATCACAATATATTCATATTTATTCTATAAGGGCTTGAAATTATTTATCATTTCCTCAGAAAATAACCCATGGTAAAGGAAAAACGTTTCATTAATATTTCAACAACATAGTTATAATAATTAAAGAGAAATAAAAAATAATGTCTCATTTGATCATATTCATTGTGAATAATACCTAACTATAATGAATGTCATTATAAATTAAACCACCTTTGAAAGGGCATCGAATTATTTAATTAGGAAAATATCATTTTATTCTGGGAACATCTTATTTGAAATATCAAAATTGAAAAACAAATATGGAAAATAATTTCTTTTAAAATAAAAATATAAAAAATTAATATGATACTCAAATAAATAATTATTTATTTTTGATTAATAGTGTTTCATGTGATGTATGTTAAAATAATTACGTTCATATTTTTAAAAAAAATTAAGAGTTCCTTGTTTATGAAAAAAGGAATATTCCTATAATTTTTTATTAAATTTATCAAATGTGGAAAAATGAATTTATAAATTCATTAAATAATGGTAAAAAAATTATTAATTTTTTTTTCAATTAAATATTTATATGTAAGAAAAATATTCTCTACTGAAAAGGGAAATAAAATCAGTTTTTCTAAAAAATAAAATTTCGATCTCTTAAGAACAAAATTTTAAGGAAATGAATGGAAATAATGTATTCTAAAAAAATAGAATGAATGAAAATAAATGATATCTATGAGATATATATCATATAATTTCTTCAAGTAAATTTTCATCATAAAAATTTTGTGTTAAAATAACATTATAATATAATTCCTAAATAACAAGTTAGAATTACATCACAAGGACTATATGATAATAAATTTTAAATTTATATTTATAAAAATTATAGACAAAAAAAAAATAAATAATTTCATTATCATTTCTGATCAAATTATATATTTTCAACACCAATTTGTTAATATTTTATTATTAAAGCTTTTATTTTTGTTTGTTAACAGTTTTGTTTCACATGAAGGTTTTGAATTAGAAATTACAATACTAGTATATTGATCAAGGAAAATTATCTAAAGAAATGTCAGGATTAAAAAATATCTTATATATCCAAAAATATTAATAATTAGTCCCATTTAAAAAAAGGAAAGGATAATATAATAAATTACATTGTTCATGGAGATGGTAGTTTTTATATACGATTGAGAGGTGTTTTCATTTTTTATTGTGGAATTTGTTGTCCCCACATACACAAAAGAGATACATTCATCTCCCATTTGAATCATGGAAAATGAAATTTCCATTAAATAATAATAATAAAATCCCAATATATATACTATTATGGATTCATGATTTTATAATGGGTATAATTAGTTCAGATAAGTCGTAAGAAAAAATGAAATTGATAGTAATATGTTAAGTATTAAACCTCTATTTGGAGAAACCCTCTTTGGTATATGACTTATGCATTGAAAGCATGGTATTAGGATCAAAGATAACCCTCTAAGACATGTTCATTGGTGATATTAATGTATTTTGGTATGTATTGGCTTATTAGGATCATTTTTATACATGAATAATATTGCATAATGGGTATCCATTTAAAATTGAGAGAGTGTAAAGGCATAAAATATTTAAAATAATTAAAATATATTATCATATTGTTTAATAGAAGTGACCCCAAAATGACTCATTTTTGAATAATATATGATATATGTTTCAAATATGGATTCAAATTTGAATCTATTCATATTTATGTGAAAATAATACAATTATATCATAGTTTATTCACAAGATAAAAACATTTTACATTAATAATGTTTATAAAAGTATTCTATTTTTGATTTTTAATGTGTCCATAAATGAAACATGACACGTTAAAAAATTGATATTATTATTTTACTTATGTAATAATGTTTAATAAAATTAATTTCATAAAATTATGAAATTATTTTTAAAATAAATCAGAATAATTTCAAGATAACCCGTTTTCAAGAAAAGAGTAAGTACTAACTTGTTTTTAAACCAAAACAAAGCATAATATCAATTTCAATTACATTGATTGCAGTTGTTTTATTTAAAATAACAAAAAAAATTTGGTATAAATTCTAATTATAATATATATTTTTAGATAAATGATTAGGAAATATAATTTCCAACAATGTCTATATCCATTGAACAATTGGAAAACTCCAAATAGAGATAGGCATGCTAACACAACTCATCCAACTCACTATTAGCATAATTGATAATGTGGGTTCCTTTACATGATGCATCAGTTATCGCAATTTAATTTTTCATAATAGGGGTGATGCATCTTTTATACTAGGGATAAAAATATGATTTATTACATGAAGGGGGACAATGTGATGTTATACTAGTAATAGGACTTGATTGAAAATGATCACTCTATGTCTTTAGGAATTGTATAAGCATTTAGGTTTCTCCACCTTCGGGCCATGTTGTAATGTTCTTATGGGAAACTTGGATTTCAGTTTATGTAATGGTTGACTCTCATCCTTTTTAAAAAGTGGGATTTATTTCATAAAAGAGACATCCTCCCAAATCTAATAGAAAATATTTTCTCACCATTTTCCGTAGGATTTATATTTTTTGAAAAATACCAAACATTCACCTTAATATTATTTTTATATTAATATTTAAAAAAATGAAATAATTTTCATAAAAAATATTTTTATAATATTTTATGATTTAATTATTATATTCATGTACAAAATGAAAAAAAAATTTGTGGGAAGAATATATTTTTGAAGCATATCAAGAATTTCCTAAAAATAAAGTTTTTATTTATTCTATATTAATAGTTAAATTTATATTATATAAAAAATTTATACATATTATTTATAATTTAGTCATTTTAATTGATATCTAATGTCTAATAACCATTGTATTAAGATATAGTATATCACGGTTTATATTGACTTAGGGTTCTATGAATAGAAATCCATCAAAAATATTATGTATATTTTAGGGGACATTATAAATATTTTTCTAGGTTTTAAATTATACACCAATTGAAATTAATTTCATCATAAACATTCCATAAATCCATTAAAAAATTAAGATATGACTAATTCACAACATCTTTATGTTGACATATACATTTTTTGAATTTATGATTCACATATAGAAACTTAAGGGATGAGTAATCCTGTATTATTGAACATCATATTCTTTTATACATGTTTTCTGCCAATTTTTATTCATAGAGAATCTAATGACATTGTTTATACCCTTTTTGTATAGTACATGTGGAGGATCAAGGATGTATTTCTACAATATCGGTACATTGAAACATCTTCATCTTGAGAGAGGTTATGTGGAGTAACAAATGGATAAGTTTTAGACTATACTAGATAAATATTATTTATGATACCGATATACATAGGTAATAACATTCCATTATTTATATATCGCATAAAATTATTCTTTGACAAATTAAAAGGAATGAAATCTTATGAACATTGGATTTCATAAAAAACATACAAATTTCTCCATAACACTTCTTTCAACTCTGACCTTCCTTCATGTATTGATGAATTGATTTTAATTTCTATTAATTTTCCTTAACATCCTCATGTCTAAATAGCTTTTATTCTCCAACATAATATGATAATCTAAGAGTTTAATTCGTATATTAAATTAGAGATTCTTATAGATCCATGTGAATGATCTATTGAATGATATTGTTGTAATAAAACACTTCTAGAGGATGTTGTTGTTCACAACCCCCTTTGAAATATAACCTCCAAGATAATAACAAATATTGCATTATTTGAATGGTCCCCATAGACTGAATATCTCAATGATGATGATATTATGGACTAGAATAAAAATATATCAATAGATTGATGAAGCCTTCACTAAAACATCTTGGTAAGACTCCATATTTATCAGGTACAATAAAATGTGATTCACCATTGAGCCTTACTGCTTTCTTAATAAATATTCTTGAAATACGATTTAAAAGAAAATAATATTTTCTGGTAATAAAATTTTATAACATCATATGTCAACATAATACAACCCAAATAACATTATTACCATTAGACACTTTTGGGAGTCTTATTATGAAACTCATAATGATGTTTTACCATTTCCACCATGGTATTGTTAATGGTTATAACATACCTTGAAAATCCATCTCTCATGCATAACATGTTAACATACCATGAACTTTGATTTATAGTCTATAATATAGTTTTTCATGTTGTCCAACTATAAATACATATTTTTTTCTATATACATTTTCATAGTTTTGTGATGAATAGAGAATTATAGTATATGATCATCATCCAATTATTAATTCTTCCTGTTTTATATTTTTGGAAGATAAACCCTGTTCACGAACTTTATCATTCCATCACAACCAAGGATAAAATAATGACAATTTATCATCTTATTTTAATTCCCTAAATCTTTCAACTACACATCTATAATCATTAGAAGGATGAAGGGATGAAAAGTTATATGAGTAAGATAATATTTCTCTGATTTCAAAATGATTGAAATGTATGTCCTTAGAATGTATATAAATATTGGATATTTTTTATTTTTATCCAAGATGTTCTATAATGAAAAATTTTACTCAAAGCATTTTCCACCTATTCACATTCCTAGGGAGTTCATGTGTTGAGTAGTCATAATATTAAATCTACTCCTATTATAGTCTCTGGTAAAGATTATATCATTTATATATTTGTATAAACATTAAACATTTATAATTAGTATATATTTAAATCATTTACTAGTAATTATAATTCCTCTAAAATGGTAAATTTTTTTCTATCTCTACAAAACCTCGATTCAGAGTCAGTTACTTCTTCTCATGAACCATAAATTGGTATGTGGAATAATTTTTCAGTATAAAATTATTCACAAGAATACATACCTTTAACTTATTCAAAGAATCACTATAAACCATATACCCTAATCCACTATATGTGTTATTTATCATAGGTGATGTGACCGGCCTTCCATTTCGTTCCTAGAAATATTTCTCACATCCATCAGCATAAAGGAACATGAATCTATTATGAGTAAATATAGTGATTATATGAGATCTACCTAATAAATTCATCAATATGAATTTATAATATCCATCCAAACAAAAAAAGTATGAATCCCAATCTTTGTTGATACAGGATAATTTTCAATAACTTATATAATTGATGGATCCACCAATATATCACCACTCATGATTATATGAAACAAATATGAATCCTTATGATGCCAAAATTATCAGTTGTTAATTTTTTCATATATATTTTTATTCATTATAGACTACTATACAATCCTTATGTGATGTTTTCACTCTTAATTTATCATGGAATATATAATATTATCATCTATAATCACTTCAAAATATTTATGAATGTATTCTATAGATAATTAATTTATTAAATATTTTATGGGTACATCTGTATTATTCATGGAAAATAGAATCTCTATAAATTCTTATATTAAATTCCCATTATAGGAGTCTATCATGGGTATTTATTCACTTTTACCCCTTAATTTATAATATCCTCATCGAATATAAGTCTTTGATAAAAATTGGGTTCCTCATAATTAACATGATAAAAAGAAAAAAAATTATTTACATTGATCTTGTTATTTTATATTTAATCGTTGTTCCCTCATTAATTCTTTTTTATAAAAAAGTAATAGGCATACACAATGGTGAAAAAATACTAATTTAATCCCTTATATATAATCTCTTGGATTTTCTTATTTAATTATTTTAACTCGATCAAGGCTAGTCATTATAGAGTCTATGAAATAGATTTAGAAACAAATAGGATTTATATTTAACTATCAACTATAGGATTCTCTGTAAGATTGGAAAAATCATCTAGAATTACATCGATATAGTCCCATACAATTGGTTTACCATTGATATTAAATTTCTCTGGAAATATCAGTGATATATACCGTCATTGATTGTTAATCATGATCTATTAAATGGTTTTAATTTCCATTGAATGTTCATATTTATCCTCAGATTATGAAATGATAATTGGTCTATTTAAAATTCCAAATATGACATCTATTCATTAGAATTTTATTACATTTATATAGATATTTTCAATTGAGTCCGCAATCACATAAATTATATCTAGAGTGAGAATACAATTATTTTTAGGAATCAAAATCCCAAAAACATTAATCGTACTATATTCATGTATTTGAGATGTAATCATTCTACCACTACAAGTTCACATTGATAAATAAAAATAAAATCATTGATTTGGTGTTGTGACACCATTATAAAATTAATCAAATATAAATGGTTAAACTGATCATGAATCAAATAAAAAATTAATTTTTATAAATTTTATGTTATGTTAAAATATCACCACATTTTTATTATAACCTACATCAATAATAGTCATAACATTTAATTTCTAGTTGTCTATGCGATTACTATTTTTTTGATGTCGGTCATTATCATTATCCCTCATATTCAAGAACATCTTAGTATAAACCCAATAATCCATGAATTATAGAAAATATAGTTTGGTTGGTTCAATTTGTGGAGATTCCTCTCTATTTGAAACAATTGGTAACTTTTTCCTATCACTTGACCATTCCATTACTTGATGACATTTATATCCATAATTATATTATTTACTACAGACTCCATGAAAATTACATCCATTATACTTTTCAATATTTTAGAATAAATGAAGAACCAACTTCATCAATTCATATTTTTTTATTTTAATTTAAAATAAATTTAATCTTTAATTTTTATCAAAACCATGATACAAATGGGATAATCAAATCTGCATTTCTACCATGATAATAATGTTTAGTATTTTATAATAAATAGTAATTTAATTTATTGTTAACACCATTTATATACATTTTACTAATTTAAAATATAGTCAATAAATCTCACATTCACATGAGAGGATAATAATATAAACATACTATGAAAGTGTTATTAAATTTTATTTTTGGGTGATAATGGATTATTCAAAATTTTCCATTAAAATAATGATGCATTTCTTAATTTTCTATTATATAATACTAGGAGTGTTATTTTTGAAAAATAATCTTTTCAAAAAATGCCAATCCATAAATTTCATTTCATCATATAGCCTCATGTTATTAAAATAATCCACCATTGATTTTAATCTTCTTTCAAATTATAGACAAGAAAATAAACTTATTAATTAAATAAGAAAAGAAAATGAATAATATAATTTTAATGATGTTGATATGAAACACAAAAATTAGTTTATTTGTGGACCTACTAAAAAATCATTGTTTTTTTACTTATAGATAAATCAAAAGAATGTAACACCCTCATTTCCTCATTTAGAGGATCATACAGATTCATTTCCTGAGAATGTTTTGTAGTAATTTTAATAATATTTTCATTCTCAGTCCCACAAAATATAGTTAATCAGGATAAAAACATTTTATTTTATATCACATTCTTTATTAAAATGGATCTTTTAGGTTCCAACTATTAATTCAAAATAAAAATCACAGTGTAACAAAATCATAATTAGAGACCAAACAATCTTGAAAAATAGTTTATGAGCTTCCTAAATAATGAAACATAACTTTTAATCAATGAAACCATAAATTTATGATATTCCATACTTGGTAATAGTATTTTTCTTTTATTTATAAGGATCTTAAATTAAAATTGAATTAACCAATGTATATAACCAGGTATTATCTAGCTAGGTGTACAATCTTAGTTCCCCAAATCTATAAAAAATAATGATAGAAAAAAATACCCAATCCTCCTTATTTGGACTAGTTTCACCTATGTGCATATTTTATAAAATCACATCCACGTTCTAGTATCAATATATAGAATAATTTTCTAGATAAACAGAATAAATCCTTTACCATTACATAATAAATTCTCTAGATCATTGTATTTTTAAAATTATTCTCACAAAATTTTCCTTATTTGGTTCTCAACAAAAAATTAATATTGATTTGACACAATATAAGTAAAAAATTATTTCATTCATAAATATTACATTTATTAGATGAATATTGAATATATAATATTACGATAAAAACTATAACCATAATGTTTTCATGCCTTTAAAATTATAGATACAGAAATAAAATGTTCATAAAATATATATATCATCTCCCACATAATTAATTACTATAATAACCATTCAATGAGACATCATACATAAAAATATTATTCATATACTAGTCAAATGAAATCATAAAAAAGTGCGAGATTATTTGCATTAAAAGCTTAAACAATGATATGAATGTCTATTGAAGCATAACAAAACTATAAGGGTTTAAGAAAAGATATTATCATTATAATAACATGATTACCAATTTATATATCATAGTCATGAGTTAGGGAATAATAATTGGATGTTCAAAAGATCTGAATAATAAATAAATCAATTAACATTATTCATTAGCGGATAAATTTTTGGAAAGATCAATCATAACTTAATGGAATCGTGTAGAAAATAATCCTAATCTAAGAAATATTATTTCAATTCAACCCCCTAAGACATTCATCACTTGTTATTATCTAGCTATATAACCATGTACGTACTCCATGATTGGGATAATCTCTAATTAAAACTCTATTAGGATTTGGTTAGCCTTCTGTGTACCATAATTTGGTCTTATGATAACCTCTTGTGTAACAAATATTAGGCTTATGAAAAACAATAATTTATATATAAAATAAAAAAAAATATTATTTATCCAACATAGTATGGGGATATATAAGACCCACTGATCATAGACCAATAATCTATTAATATAAATGACAAAATATCAAGAAAAAATATATCATTTCTTCTTGACATAACCTAAGGAAAAGTTAATGAGATTAATTAGTATTTTAACATAATAGGAACAAACCTTCAAAATAGAGAATAAATATGGTAACATTATATCATATACCTTGTGAATCATTTGTGTCATGTATTAGTATTTTTATAGACAATAATTCCTTTGAAGGATCACTGAATTATTTTTGTAGGGAAGAAAAATTTTCATTTGGAATTCACTTATGCAGAGTACTATAATATCCAAAATATAAAGGAAGACATTTTATTTGAAAATAAAATTGAAAAAAAATAATTCTAACATCATTGTATAATGTAGCAAGGATTATGAGAAATGAAAAACATTCATCATATATAAAAATAATGATTATATTCACTTTATCTATATGAATTTGAGTGTAATATCTTTTGAAATGACAATAAGAATAATTTGAAGCCTTTTTTATAAATTAATATATTTTTAGAAAATTAAAATAACCATTTTTTATATGTAAAAATATTCATGGAAGTATATTAAATAAAATATTGATATGAAAGAATATGATTCCTGACCGAAGAGATAAATAGTGTCAATTTTACATTAAAATATTGTTTTCATTTCATTTGTACATTGTGTGATAAAAATGATGAATAATATTATATAGAAGTAATTATTTAAAAATAAAATAAATTATATTTATGTGAGATAATTCATTTAATTTCTTCATAGAAAATTTTAGCATTAAAATGATGATTAAAATTTCAATGTACCAATAATCACTTACCTCAATTATAAAGTTATTTTTATGAACTCAAGCTCCTATATAATAAATTTGAAATGATTAAAACTCTATAATAAAACTATATAAATATTTATAACGACATATATGATAAATTGATAACATTTTAGCACCCATTTTTTAAAAATTATTTATTAAAATGTTTTTCTATAGGCGATTAATGTTTAGTTTTTCATTAAAGTATTTTTCGGTAAATTATAGTAATTGTATTTTGATCAAGGTTCTATAATATTTATAATGATAACCATGATATAAATTTCCTATATATTAATTATTTATGTATTTATAATCATAAAAAAATTATATATAGGAAGATATATTACATCATTTAGTGAGATCGATTTAAATACATACACTTGAATGTTGATTTCATTTTCATAAAATAATAAATATAAGAAAATTAATAACATTTTACCTTTATAGGATCATAAATTTTGAATAGATATAATATATATTTAATAAATAGATATTTATAACCAATAATTGATGATGGTGATGGAAAATGAATCATATAACTCTATGGATGTGAGTGTCTTCTCATACTCAAAATTGATAAATAAATTTCTGATTTGATGGAATATATGTGGGAATGGATTTTAAATTATACTAAAAACACCTAATTAATTTTATGATAAATGTTATATCATGAAAACATGGATAAAATAGGTTTATATTTTGTGTATTGTGAAATAAAATTGAATGTATATTGTTAAGGATTACACCACATCATTGGCAAATCTCCTTTGGCATACACCTTAAGCTTGGAAGGGATGATATTATAATGAAACAAAGACACAAATGATGTGTGTATAGATGTTATAAAATTATTTTGGATGTTATTGAATTATATATGTGGCTCTTTATTTCTGGATAACATATATTATGTGTTTTCTTTTATAAGTTGGAAAATGGACATACACAAAATAGATCAAATGATTAAAAAAATGCATTAATGTCTTATTCATGATAAATTAATCCAATATGACACATATTGAAATGAATGATTCAATTGGGTTGAAATATGGAGATCCCATAAGATTTTTATTTATTTATTTGGATATATTATAATTGTTTATTGCTTTAGCCCCAAGTAATTGTTTCTTAACCATCACAATAGAAACAAAATTTTACTTTTTTTTACAATTCATTATGAAAATAAGAAAGTGGAATAGTTAAAAAATTTAGAATTTATGAAATCAAAATTTTAATATAATTTATATAAATAAATAATATAGAAATGGTGGAATTTAATTTTCTAAAACCCCCACATAATAGTATGACATATGTGTTTCCTTAAATATTAATTTGCATGAATAAAACTTTTTTTATAAAATAATTTAGAACAATGTAGATTATTATGGAATTTAATTTTTTACATAATTATATTTAACTAGTTATATTTTAAAATTAAATATAAATGGGTTTTTATATGCTTTAATGGAAAAATAGTTTTTTATGAAATAATTATTTTTTCAATATTCAATAAAAAGTAATCTGTTTAGAAAAAATATTAAAATTTCACTATAAAGTAATTTTGATGTTATTTTTCTAAAAATAATATAATTTTTATAAAAAAAATTATCTAGATTTGGTATAAATTATTTATAATATCAATACACAAAGATCAATAAAATCCAATTTTCATGAAAAAATATTTTGGGAACATAAAATGAATTCTTTGTAACCATGTTACTTCTTTATAATGTATTAATGAAAACATTTATTTATATAAAAAATTTATACATCTTAATAGTAATTTGGTTATTATTATTCTTACCAAAAATATAATGGAATACTTATAAAGGTATAATATATCATGGTTCATTTAGATTCTGGGTTGCGTGTAAATAATGCTATCAAATATTTTGAGTAGATTTCAAAGGAAAAGTATATAAAAATTTTCAGGGAGTGCGCTGACCTATATTTTAGTAAATATAACTCCCTCAGTCACCAATATATGAACCATTTTAATATTGATATCTTTTTATGAAATTAATTTACAAAATATTCTTTACATATATATTAGCGAGTAATTATCAATTTATTATATAGGGAGTGAGTTTTCTTGAACAAGTTGATCTTGTTTTATTAGAGTGGTGTTGTTCTCCATTATTATCCCAAAATTTGTCATTACAAAAACATAAATGGTTATAGAATTAATTTATTATAATTTTTTAGAATTAAATAATTTTATGCTCTGGTGGTTTTAGTTTTGTTCTCTAAATATGAATGTGGTGATGAGACAGTTTCAATAATTCATAGGGAATGAAAGGTGTTTAAATAAAAAAGGATAATTTTTTTACACTTATAGGACCATAAATATCCCAATGTTCAAAATTATATCATACAATACAAAAAAATATTCATTTAATTAGACATTATATAAATTTGTACTATATTTCAAGTATGAGGTTAAACAAACCCAACTAAAAAGATAACATAAATAATGGACTATAATAAAGTTATATATTTGAACCACAACTATAATAGAAGATGAAGAATAATATCAAGTGTTCATTATATTTTTTTTAATAAATATTAGAAATAATTATTTTAAGAATAAAACCAAAAAATGTTATTTCATTGTAAAAAAAATTATTTTTTCTTCAGAGGATACTTTTTTGGATTGTTGAATTTACCATTGTTGTTATTTTTCATATTTTAAAATGATATCCAATTATTCTTCCAAAAAACAATACTTAATTCATTAAAATTATATTTATTCATTAAATAATTTCTCAAGATGATCCATGTAATTATGTGTTGAAAATAAAATTGGACATCAATTATTAAATGAAGGTGTTATTCCACACTTTTTCATGGAAAATAATTTAATTTTCAATATATTATAGAAAATAAGTTATAAGTATTGTTATTTTTTTAAAAATAAGTTATAAATACCATTATAATATTTTAAATTTCATATTAAGATCATAGTAGTATGGTGTTGATGGAAAAATATATAGGTTGTGTTTTGGAGGAGGTAGTTTCCACATTATATGAATCTTTATATTAATTATTCTAAACATAAAAAGGAAAATATGGTTTATTGTTTTCCCAAAATTATGATAATATATATGACAACTAATAAATTTCATAACATTTATTTTTTGGTTTATTGTATAAATATATTCGTAATGAAGAACTAGAGGATCTCTAGGTTTTTATTTTTTCGGTAATAAGTCACATAACATTTCCATATAAAATAGAAATAATAATACTAAAATGAAAACTCTATTAGATTCCCTTAATTTCATTGATCTTTTAAAATTTCATCGGGTATCATGAAGAAACAGATAAGAAAAGGGTTACATATAAATCCTAATATATTTTTAATCATATAATAAGAGGATGAAAGAAACACATAAGTATCAATAGGGATACTATTGTAATATTAGAAGGGTGAGAATGAGAAAATTCATCATTGATGAATTATAATTGATGATGACATAAAGGAAACATGTGAATTTGGGAACAACATAAAACATGAAATCATAATTATAAGTAAATGAAAAGTACCAATAAATCAATACGCAGAGTTAATTGGGGAAAACCCCTTTCACTATAAATGGGATATCATGAGATAAAAATATTACCAAATGAATTGGAGGTTTAAATTTCTTGTCCCACCCATAACATTAATATCAGGTACATTCATATTTGTTCCACATATATCATAAATCAAAAGTATTAATTTCATAACATTTAATCCAATGATTTAAAAATGAGGGTAACATATTGGGATAGCCCCAATCAATGAAGGAAAGGTAAATCTAGGTGAATTTACATGACTGAAAATGGGGAAGTGTTTTCACTATACAAATATTTGGCATGAAAAATCAGGGCATAAATTCAAAAACATAATGGGCGTATATAATGGTTTATGGAAGGGGTAAATTAGAGATAAATGAGGGATCCAATTACATGGTTATCACATATATAGTAATGTGATGAATAAAAACACATTGAAAATTTGAAAATTTGATATCAAAAGGGCCTTTAAATAAAGACATTAAATAAAATAAAAAGAAAGAGGATAGAGTCCCTTACTACAGGAGGGAACATATTAAAGAATTATAATATATTATTAATAGATTTACAATACCATAATATGGTTTTAGAGATAAAAGGGTATATTAACATCATTATTTAAGGGTTTTGAATAAATAATAATCAGAGTTTGGGTGAGAATTTATATCTAAAAAGAGGATAATTATTTATTAATTTATACACATGTGTTTTGGACTCTATGTAATAAATTAATCAAATATAAAAATAATCCCATATTATTTCCTATGATTTCAATAAATTAATACTAGAAATAATAATTTTATAATCACAATAACAAAATAACTCAAAGTAATTCCCTTGGTGATATGGATTTGAGTAGTGTTTATAAATAATTCATTTTGAAACCATAAATATAAAATATTCATTGTAGAGGATTCATGAAGGGTTTATAAAATTAATCAAATAAAATAAAAAGAAAAATATTATAATTGTAACACTTAATTTTTTCATGGATTCTCATTATTGTATTTACTACTTCACTTTTTGGCTTTTATGATGTTGTAATACATACCTTAGAATTATATGATTTTTAATTATTCCTATATAGTCGAATATCTCAATGAATTATGAAAAATACAAAATTTGAAAGATTTAAATTGTTGATTTTATATTTTATTATAAAAAAATTATTTAAATATGATAAATAAAATTTAATAATAAAGAATTCAAGTTATTTTAAAAATACAATTTTTTTTAAAAAATAGTTTTCATTCCCTTATAACAATTACATTTGACTTTGAATAATAATATTATAATTTATAGTAAAGAACAGATTTAATGAAATAAATTATTAAAAATTGTTATGTTCAAAAATTATTTAATTAATCCAAAGTGTTTATTGATTAAAACTATATATATCTCAAATATATAAATTTATTATCACGTTAAATTCCAATTTTTACCAAACATTAATATTTAACCATTATATTTTTATAAAAAATATATAATTATCAATATATTAATAATAAATAAAAAAATATACTTGTAAGATATATTTATATATATATTACATTATTACAACAAAAAATTCCTTAAGGGTACGGTGTGGAATTGTGATATTATTATACGGTGATTCATTGAACATGGTTTGGGAAATGATCTCAATGAAATTAACCTTCTCCTATAAATTGTTTTCATCATTCAATAATTGTTAAATATCAACTTCGGTATCAAAAAAGGAAATTCCTGGTGATACTATCTTAATTGGATACAATAATAAATGTAATCATTGGGAAAACACTATTGGCTGATAACCTTAATTCCATTACCTATGTTATATAGATTTATCAAAACCAAATATATATATTAATCAAGTGATCAATATATAATTGATATACTATAATAAAATATAATTCAATATTGGCATTTAAATCAGGCATCATATAACTTATAATGGTAAAAAATAAACAATTTACAACCATTTCCTTATAATTTCATTTCTAAATAAATAATTTACTAATTTAAAAAATTAATTTCATTTATAAATGTTCATGTTGACACATTATTCATCCCTGAGGATATTTCCCCATGAAAATATGTTTTTCACTCTTAAATAGTTGAGGGTACTCCGTTTCATCACCTCTTATGGTTCCAAAGTGACATCCTCAAACTTGTGGTTGCACTATAACACATTGACAAGGTGATTTGTCTTGTTTCATAAAATGTTTAATTTAGGATCTATGATTTTTGCGAGCTTCTCCTCATATAATATATCATTCTCCAATGGTGAAACCTCAAGATCCAGTTCATGTGAGTGGTATGTTATGTACTTCCTGATAATGGATACATGAAATACATCATGTACTTGAAATAAATTAGGTAGAAGTTCTAGTCGATATTCCACTTCTTAGATGAGATCAAGGATTACTAAGGGGATGATGTTTCATGATATAAGTTTCCCCTTAAACACAAACCTCATGAATTTATTCCTTGGATATTTATAAGGGAAAACGTTATTACTAAAGTCAATCACTAGGTCTCATAGATAATTGTATGCATATATTTTCTATATACTTTGTGTGGAATTCCTATGATAAAGAAATGTTTGAACATTTATGAACATCTATTTTATATGATATTTTCGCATCAGCTTCTTCAATCCAACTTTATCAAAAAATGTTTGAGTTTGACATTTCATCCAATATGGAGGAACATAAGGTTCCATTGGAAAACTATAATAGGAGCTATTCTTATATAACAACTCATATAAGGGGGTAGGTATTGATCCCAATATCATTGGAAATATATTAAATATTATCTCATAATAACCTATATAGTATTAATTTTTCTCTTATAATGACCATTTCTGTGAGGGTGATATGTTATTAAAAAACATATCCCTATATTAATTGCTTACTAAAGGCTTCCCTATAACAATAAGGAATACATATAATATCGATTAGATAAGATAAAGATTCAAACTCCCAGAGGTATTAAAATTTCCATTTATTATATCATAGTGAGTTGTTCAAGATATATATATTCCTTTATTGTAATAAAATGCTCTAACATTTTATATTGATCAACTACCACCCTGATCAAATTATTTTATTTATACATCCAGGGGTGTCCTGTGAAATAAATACATGGTTGTGGTTTCCAATTTTATTATTAGAATGGTAATTGGTTATACCATTCCTTTACTTATATATATATATATATATATTATAATTTAAATGTTTTAATTCGTAGAATTAAGATTCAAATTCATCATTCTCTATTCCATGCCCATCCACCAGTTGTTTTCCTTTAGAACTCCATACACCTTAGTTCTTCTTGGTTGAACACACAATGGTGAGCTACATATATAATATTGATGATCCATTTATGATATGATTTAGATGCTAAAATTATATAGTGTAACTATTAAATAAATTATGATATATTTATCTTATAATAAATTTAATTTCATCGATATCTTGTAATACATAAAAAATAGTAATAAAACAACTGATAGTTTTGTCAGGTTATTCACAGTTAACATAAAATTAAATTTTACCACATTTATATTCGTTTTTAAAAAAATGCATATCATTTTTTAAATCATCAATTTGAAAATATTTATCGTAAATTTTTGGGAAATATATAGAAAAGTTTCTGTATTTTATGAATAGTGAAAAATATTGAATTTTAATTGAAAACATCATTTTCATTTAAATAATTTAAAATTTAAAAATATTATATAATATTTTAGTAATAAATATTTGTTAAATTATACATATATTAATGTAATTTAGGCCATTTGTATCACCTTTATATTAAATATGGATATAAATACATTTCATGAATTTGAACATTTCTAGTTTAACAACCTGTTTTATCTTAGCATCCACAAGATTAATATTATATTGAATGTTACCAACTTTGTGAATTAAATTCACAATACTATATCAAACATTTTGAATGAGAATACATTATATTTTATAATTAGATAAAATTAATTTTGACCCGAATTATTTGAGAAAATAGGAAAAATTAATTTTCATATTTATGTCAAAAATTGGATTATAGAGGTTAAATGTGGATGAAAAGGGTTAGAATAATTTAATTTATTTCAAAAACCCGTTATAATTTAATATTTCCACAATTATTAAATTATGATGTATTTTTAGTATATTTTGGGCATATTTCCATTAATATGATTATATAATATGTTAAGTACGAAAAATAAAAATAATAACCTTTTTTCTTTTTAACAGCTATAAATATTTCGGATAGTAACAAAAATAAAAAATGTTTGGTTATAGATATTATTTTGAAATATGAATTGAATTTATTTAGAATTATAATTGATTTTAATTTTTTTTCAAATGAAATATTAACATTAAATAATTACGAAATCCCAATGCCTGAGTTATTGAGTTATTATTAAAACAAAATAAATAATAACCAGAATATTAAAAGTGAAGTAAATTTAATTGATTTCTGTATTCCATTATTAATTTAGATTATTATATCAGTTAAAATAAATGGGAACATGATTTAATTTAATTACATCATTGTATAAATATTTTTAAAATTAAGTTTAATCAATATTTCCCATATTTTAATTAATGTTATTTAATAATAAATGATATTTAATTAAATTATTTAATAATACAAAAATAACATTCTCATAAAAATTATTTTTAAATTTCACAAAATATATAAAATATTCCATTAATGGATGAATTTTTTATTTTTATTTTCTATGTTTACCCCAAAAAATGAAAAACATAATTAGCACTGTTAAGGTTTAAATTTTGTATTTGTATGTGCATTCACTAGTAATAAAATTAATTTTCAACACACATTGGATTTTTATTGGATTTTTTATTCATATTAAAATTAATTGGTTTAAAAATATATATTATTCCTCATTATAAATAATCCACAATTGATAAATTACCATGGTTAGAAAACTACTTACTATAGTGAAAAAGAAAAATGTTAAAAACAAGTAAACATATATGTGAAGGATTTTATTTGAAAAATGTGTTCTATTGTGTGTTGGGGTGAGTTGTGATCCCAAAATCCATAAAAACTAATTAATTATAAATATTTTAATCACAACAGTAAATATCAACCTCTCAATAGTGTATACATAAAATTGTTTATAAGATTGCCACAACTCATCAAATATAAAATTGCAGAAAATCATATCCCCACTTCACAACAGAAACCATAATAGTTTTCAAAAAATAAATAAAATAATTACATACCATGTTCTCTTCCATAATTATACAATTCATATTTTTGGGCATAGATCTATCCTTTTTATTCATTATTGAAAACCCAAGGAGAATACCTATAGAAGATTTAATTTTCTTCAACGAGCATAATTCTTTGACTTCATTCTATAAATCAGAAAATTTTAATTAAACCGTAAATATATAATAACCAAATTATATTACATATAATGGGATGATTATATAATTTGGTAACAACCTAACGACCCATCCACTTCCTTTAAATATGTTATTAAATTATAATTTGGGTGAACGACACAGAACCGCCTCACATTCAGATGTCATTCATTTTTTTTATTTTCACCACTCATGGATGGGTGTGATTATGGATATAAATTACATATTTAATATTTATAAAATATGCATACCTAATTAGTCACCATATAATATATATCATTTGACATTCAATTATGATGGAGATATGATAACATTGCTTGTGCGTACGACATATCTATTCTTTCTAATGTGATTTCATTTTTATTTCACTAAAGCGTCACATGAAAGGTGATAAATTTAATTTTGAAGACTATATGTGATATAAATTGCATAATTTTGATTTAAATTAAATAACATAATTATGTAAAAATAATATATATAATTTTAATTAAATCATTTTTACACACATAATGATGATAACATCATTTGTTTATGTGTGGATTAAGGCCTTCATAAAGTGATGATTCTACCTTTTCATCACCACACCACAAAGATGTTGTATAAAATTAGATAGTATGGTATATAAGATATAATTATTATTATCTAAGATTAAATATTTCTTAGCTTCATCCCATAATGATCATTGAAAAAAATAAACATTTCTAACACATATGTATGGCCTACCATCTTTATTATCGGAACATAAATACTTTTTCATAACCATTTTTAATGATGGGTTTTAAAGGGAAAAATTATATAAAAATATTGTACTTATATTAATTTTATTATTATAAATATTATTTAACAATATACTATACAATATAATCATAACATTAATTACATTGAACTAATATTAATTCCAGGAAATTAACACCTGAAACAATGAAAATAATGAAATATTATTAAAGAACATGTGATGTGAAAATATAAAAGAAACATATATGACATCCTAAAAACTAATATGGTTTGTTTATATGTTGGTAACTTGTTTGATTCCACTATTCATGTGTTTAATGGACAATTGACTAAAATTAATCGTGAGGTAAGTGATTTTATCTCAAGTTGATTTCATTGAGCCATATTATAATTTTTTGAAGTTAATTTCATTAATATAATTCATTTACTCACCCTTTTAAATGTAATATCTTGAATTATAAATTCATCATGGAATTTAAATTTTTAATTTAAACTACATGATATTATTGAATTTAAAATAAATGTGTTAATTTTGTAAATAATTTCATGACTCAATTTATTTTCCATTAGGTTGTATTATTTCTTTCTTGTCATTAACATTATTATATTTTGTTTATAGCTATCTTTTATCATATTATATTTAATTTATAAATTTTTATGTGGATTTAAATTTCATACAAAAAATTAATTCCTTGGTTGATTTTCATTTCAATGTTATTATTTTTTAATGTGTTTAATTCACAATCTCATTTTAATGCGGGTAGTATGTTATTGAATTTCAATTAGATGAAACAATTACATAATTAATTATTAATCCTTTTAATTTCCTCACCTCAGGATATTAATGTTATTTTCACATAATATTATTATATTACCATAATTTGGTACATAAAATAATTGATAAAATGTTATTAATAATGTCTAAATTCATTTCTCACTTCAATAAAAAATCTATATTCTTCCAAATCGTGTTGTCTAAAAGCATGACAATTTTTTTTAATAATTTTAATTTTTTTATTAAATACATTTTCTTACCATTTTTATTCATTAATGTTTTTATACGAATCATATGTCATTTTAAAAACAATTCCTGTTCAGATTATATCGAAAATATGAAATGAATCTTCTAATAATTTTTTGAATAGGGCACATTCATAACCTTATTATAGTGAAAAATAAATGTTCTTTTTTATAATTATTTAATTTATAGAATTAAACACCATCATGAATATAATTTCCTTAATTCATTAGTGAGATTATTATAAGTATTTTTATAATGAATCATAATTTAAATGTTATTTTCAATGAAATGGATTTTTAAAATTTTTGTTAACATCAAATAGATATTTCCCTCAAAAATATTTTGAAAGATATTTTTATGGTGTCCATATTAATAAGTGGAAATACCACTTTGTTTTTCATCAATTAGTTATATTATTATACCATTATTATTCTTCTTATTTATGCTTTATGATTATTTATTCATATAATTTTTTTGAAATTAAATTCCATTTATCATTTTTAGTTATTAACATTACCAGGAAATAATCACTTTCATGTGATCATTAGACAAAAAAACATACTATATATATCCATATTATTTATCATATATAATTTTATTTCATAAATAATATATCATTTCTAAATACAATTTATTACATTTAATTTTATTCGATTGACTATGGAAATATTTAAAAATGTGTATTATTTAATGAATATAGAAATTTGATAATAAGGCACTTCATTCACTAATTAAATTTATTATTCAATATATAATGAATACTTTGGACCTATAGTGATATATAGGGCCTGGTATTATATATGCCATCAATGAATTGGTAGGACTCTTTATAATAATTTGTTTTCGATATTAAATGGGTTTCTACCAATTTTTCAAATGTCTCGCGTAAGGTCTTGAAAATATAGGTATACTGTGGATGATAGATGAATAGAAAAAAATCTGAATTTCCTCCATTCTAAAACTTGTTATTATTATCCATGTATTTTTTTACTTTATATTATCAATTCATGCATTTTATTCTCAGTTTTTTAAATGGAATTATTTTCCAATTTTCTTGTTTCCATATTGATTAGGCCTTGTATTTTTATAAATTCATGTTATATAAATTTTGTACATGTTAATTTATTTACATTTACATGTGGATTATGATTATTCATTCCTGATATCTTAGACTATACATAAACCATAATAAGAATTTGATCTCACCCTTATATTTTTCTTCATTTATTGGTTTATGAAGATGAATCTTTTGAATTAGTTTTAAAGGGTTATTTGCACCTTATTGTTTTATGTACTATTTTTAATTTTATATTGCCAATATAAAATTGGTATTTGTCTTGTTATCCCAAAATTGTAAAATGATTGGTTCTTTGGGGTTTTCCTCCTTATAACTAAGAAACTATAATAATGTATGGCATTGGCAGTGAGATACTAGGGTAAAGGACATTATAGTTGTTATTTGAGGAAGTATAGTAGAATATTTGTGAACTAGATTTTTAAAATCCACGATTTTTAAACAAAAACCTTTAAAATAATTTTAGGATTAATAGAGAAGAATATCTTCATGATTTGGTAATGTATTGATTACGTGGTATTTCATTGAAATACATCCATTTATGGATACTATAATGGGATGTGGATCTGAAACCTATATACCATGGGGTAATAATATCAAAAAATCTATATCAGGATTGACATCAGAGTTAACTAGTACATGATAAGAAGACATATTGCACTCCTAGTTTGACACTCCAATTATATATTCTGAGGTATATTAATATTTTATTTATAAACCACTATGATAGAGTTTAAAATAAAAATATCATAGAATAAACTCAATTTTATTCTTTTTATTGAGAACATTATATAAAATTTTAATTTATCATAAGTGTTACACCAAATTTGGAATTATACATAATGATAAAAAATTTATCATTTAATGAGGTATCATATTATATTCCATTGTTTTGAAATGGAATGTGGAAATATGAATGGTATACAAAAACAAGAACAATGCAGATATTTCATAATTGTGGAAACCAATATAGCTGGGGATAGAAATGATCATGTTATAGATATATTAGGATGGCATAATAAAGGTTTTAAAAATAACCTTTCGTGGATGGATCAACCTCTTATCTAGAGATATTATTGTATGTTTGACTTCTTTAAGGGACATGGATCCCCTCATTTAATAAGAATATGAATCTAATGAATTCTTAGAAATTGTTCGTGTCTATGGAGAAGATATTGATGGTGTTTGGATGTGGTCAGATGTAAAATTTTTCAATTATTATTTAATGTATAAAAGGATATTCTTATATAATGGTGGTTGTTTATCTAAAATATTATAGATGATGTTGAAATAGGAATCATGAAATTTAATTCTTTTAAGAATACATTATATGAAAAATATTTTCATCATTAGAAAAAACTGATGAGGAGAATATTTCATACCTTAAATAAAAATGAAAAATAAAGTGTTGTGAATTAATAGGATACCATTAAAGGGTTATCTTGGTATTTTAAGGATAATATAAAAAATATGAAGAGATAGATTTACAATTTCATAGAAGGTCATAAACCAGTTTTCTGAAGAGTGATAGTCAATCAAAATTTATATTCAGATGACGAAAGAGTTTTATGATCTATCAAAATATATAATAAATTATATAATTCTTATGGAGTAATATGTAAGAAAGACTATTAAAGTATGGAGGAGAAAATAATTCATAGTGGAAATAAGGGAAGGAAATATTATACCACCTGTGTGATCCATGGAATTAATCACCCTAGGAAATGGTTGAAGGGTTTTAGTGTTTGTTATAAGTGTAGAGAAAACTGTCAATAAGAAAAATAATTTAAATGAAAAAAGGGGGAAAATTAATTAGTGTTTCAACTACATGTATTTAGGGAACTACCCAAATGAATTCTCCAATAATCAAGGGAATATATATCATATGAATCTAATTAATTAAGGGAATTATTATGATATTGATATAACAAATGTGGTATGATTAAAGTACATGAGTATTTTTTACAATGAAATTTTTTGTAAAATTATTTTTTTGATTATATTTTTGTTATAATAATTATGAAATTTTTATGGATTGTATTATAATATTAATTTTTAAATTATTTTAAAGTATTTTTTGAATAGAACAATGTGAAATTAATTAGTTAAATATTTAAATTCAATGAAAAAAATTAATTGATGACCATTAATATGTTTCAGATATTGAGATAATGATTACGTGATATTGAAATAATAGATATGGATAAGAAATATTGGATAGTTCTAAATACCTTATAACATAATAATGATTTTTTGACAAGTGTTGATGAAATAATTTTAAAAGTTAGAAAAAAATTGGACATAAGGAATATATGAAATAATATTTTAGTTATTTAACGAATTATGAATAATGAATTTTTTTAAGAAGGATTTATGGTAATTCAGGATATTTACATGTTGTAAAAGAATACAAAATGAAGTTATTAATATTTTTGGTATGTTATGATTAAGAGTTACATCATATTTATAGGGGATTAATGATTAGTTCATTTGTTAAATTTTGAAAATGTATTTCTGATGTTTTGAATCTTAATATTTGGGAACGGTCATTTGTTTTACCATTAATGAAAAGTACTATATTGAACATTGGACTATATTTTAGAAATTAATGTATTAATTCGCCATATGAATATTTAATAACCTATAAATCAATTTTTTATAATATTAACTAGATATTTAATGAATGAAATATAATTATATTATGATTATTTTTATTTGTTAATATTTAATTACATTACATTAGGCATAAAAAATATCTTTTTCTGATATTCATTTAATAGAGTAAGAGTTGAAGTGGAAATGATTAACAAAAAATTAAATGATGGAATTACACATTTTTATTAAAAACAAATAATGTACATTACCTTACATTATTATACATTAAAATAATTTCCCAACTATAAGGAAAATGAATTTGACAAAAAAATTATTCTATGTTTAAAATTTTTTATGAAATAAATGAGCATTTTGACACATATTTATTTAGGTTTTGTGGTCTTTATGCTTTATTTAAACACCCACATTCTTTTGATCAAAGAGATCTATCACATTCAATTAATCCATGGGAGTTAGTATTATCATTTCTGTACTTTTTCCCTTCCCAAATATGATATTTTATTCAAAAACCTAGTATGTGTTATTAC
This sequence comes from Viscum album, assembly GCA_963277665.1. Taxonomy (NCBI): domain Eukaryota; kingdom Viridiplantae; phylum Streptophyta; class Magnoliopsida; order Santalales; family Viscaceae; genus Viscum; species Viscum album. The sequence continues at coordinate 1,075,516,740 of OY728164.1, forward strand.
AAATGACCTTTGTAATTCCCATTCTCCTTTATTAAGTGCATATTTTATAAACATCTTTATGATGTAGGGTTTTTTCAAAAATAGTTCTTATGAATGTCAAAACCATGATTACTGAGATAATGATTAAATTTTGAGGAAATAATTTATTTATAGTTGGGAGAATTTAACACACTAATAATTTACAATATAATTATTTTATGATAAACTTACTTTAATCTATAGCTTGTAATACATGCAACACTCAGTTTAAAGAACACAAGGTATGGTCATGCTTTGTGTACTACATATAAAATTAAATTCTACCACATATAAGAAAATTATCTGAAAAAATAAACATCATATTTTTAAAATGATCATAAAAAAATAATCATGGGGAAAAGTTTATGGATTTTTCATGAATCTTTCATGTTTTGATGAGTTGGGAAAAATTCCTCAATTTTAATTTTAAAATTCACTATCAGTTAAATTATTAAAAATCATGAATTTAATTTACAATTCTTTTGAAATTTAATTTATTTAAATTTTATATCAATTTATCAAATTTATAACATTGGGATAAATTTTGTATTGACTTGTGGATAAAATACAAATTAAAATATTTCATATTTTCACATTAAAACACAACATTTCCATCGAGTTTGATGGATTAATTTTATATTATATTTTTCTCTTTTGTTTATTTAATTTTTTTAAAAATAATATATATATATATATATATATTGTAGAAAATTAATTATTTATAATGAGTTTATTAATATTTCACTAAAATTAATATTGAAAAAAATTAAATATTAATTGTCAATGTTTAGGTAAAAAAGCATACTTGGTGTTAAAATAAATGAAAAAGGGTTGCAATAACCTACTAATTTGTAAAAATACTATAATATGGCCATAATATGAACCTTAGTACTATATTATATATATTTATGAGTATTTTGCACAAGTATCCGTGAAAGTGACCCATATAATATTTTAAGTAATGAAAATGAGAAAATGTTACTTTTCTTCACTTTAATATAAATAATGCTTTGGGAGGGGGAAAAATATGTTTTATTGTAGATAATATTTCAAAATAAAATTGGTTTCAATTCTTATAAATTTTTTTATAGGAAATAATCACATTAAATTCTAACAAAACGGCGACACAAGAATTATTTGGTTGTTAATAAATTAACCTAAATGATAATAAAAATATTAATAGGGAAGGAAATTGAATGAGTTATTATCTTATATTATTTTTTAGATTAATATATCATTTTTATCATGGGTGGAGATAATTTATTTGAATTCCATATTTTTCATGAATTTTCTGAGTCCAAATTAATTGAATACATTGAAAATTGTCCTTATTAAAATTTTAAAATAAATGATATTTTTTAAATTTATTATAATTAAAAAATAGTATATTTTATATAGTGATTTATATATTTAAATCAATATCAAATATATTCAATTAACGTACCAATTGTTCTTTATAATCACTATATTTCACCTAAAAAGAAAAAATCTATTTAAGTAAGGTTAATGTTAAAACGATGTTCTTGCAAGTACATGAGATTGTGTTAAAATAAATTTTAATCCCACATACAAATTATTATTATATAAATTTAGTTTTAATCTATATAATCATTTAATATAAATTATCAAATAAGGAACACTTTAATTTATCAGTAATGTATAAATTACCTATGTTAGAAAACTAGTTACCATTGTAAAAAACCAAAATGGTAAAAATAATGAAAACAGTTATGTCAACGATAAAAATGTATAAAACATGAGTTATATTGTATGGTGGAGGAAATTAATGATGATATAATCCATAAAAAATATTAATTTATAATCTTGGTACCACATTATGATATATTAACATCCCGGTAGAGAATACATTTGAGTATTTACACGAATGCCACTCCTCCTCAACAATAAAAGGGAATTCAATCCCTTAACATAATCATAGAATAAAACATATTTAGATTGTCCAATACGTAACCAAACCACGTATCAAAATATCTACAATCATTGTAAACTTTTATTTTGGGACCAAATCCATCCTATTATATCAGTAGTGAAAACATAAGGAGGATACCTGAAAAAACAGTAATGCTCCTCAACACATTTTGTTATTTTACATATTTTTACACATGAATAAATTATTTTAAAACAATAAGTATATAATAATGAATTATATTCCATATAGTGGTAAATTTATATATTATGTGAATTAACTAAAACCACCTCCACTTCCATAAAATGGGTTTTGAAATCATTGTTCGTGTGTATGGTGGACTACCCCTTTGCGAACATATATCAGTTGTTTTTTCAGTTCCATATCTCAAGTTTGAATACGATGATAGTTATAACATAAATATATTATATTTAAAAACATAATAATTCAAATGAATTTAATTTATAGTAAATATAAAATTATCATCCATTCTATTTAAATACGGTAACATCGCTCATCTGTATGATGGGCTACTGCCTCCCAAAATTATGTGATTCCTCCTTCACCGCCTCTTCTCATAGAAGCTAATAAGGATATAGTTAATTTATATATGTTATATAAATGAAATAATTATAATATGATTTAAATATTTATAATTCTGGTAAAATAATACATATCATTTTATTTTTTTCCATTTAACTTACATAAAGATAAAAACATCATTCATGCAAGTGTAGAATACCACCTTCATGAAGTGATGTGGCTATCATTTCTTCAAAAAAACTGCATGGATGATATATATATATATATATATATAATTATATAATATATTATATATAATATTATGATTAATATTTAATTATTACATATTTCTTACTTATTTCCCATAATGGTCATTGAAAAATGGAAATGTTATTCATGCATACGAACGACCTACCATCTCCATGATCATGACCAACATCTTTTTTCGTGACAATAATTTTGGATTAGTTTTATAATATAATTTTATTTCAAAATATGATAATTATTTCATGATTATTATAATGTAAATGTTGGAACTACATAATATACATAAGAAATGGATTTTTTTGATAATAATTCATGAATTAAAAACTAGGCATTTATCATCCGAAACAATGAAAATAATGAATAATTATTAACGAATAAGTGATGATATTTTATAAAATGATCATATATGATTTCATAAATACTAATACAGTTCTTGAATATTTTAATGAAATGTATAAAACTGCTATACATGAGGATATATAATGTCAAACCAAAAGGAACTATTGATTCAGGTATTTCATATGGATTTCAATTCATTATGTCATATTGTAATGTCATGAACCAAATTTATTTAACATACAGTATATAAACCCCTTTAACATGTAATATCATGAAAAATTTTTATTTTATGCTATTTTAATTTTAAATTATAGTTATTTCATCTATGGAGGTTTTAATAAAAATTATAATATGGTAAAAAAATTTATAACTCTATTTCATTTCATAGGGTTATATTACTTCATCGTAATTTTTTGATATTTTATGATTATGTGTATAATTTTTTTGATTATATTATTTGGTATTTGAACTCGATTTATGTCAATTTATTGTTGATATAGATGAAAAATCCCTTGGTTTACTGTCAAATTAAAATTTTAATCATTAATAGGGTTTACTTCACTATGTCATTTCAAAAATGATTATTTATTTTTGAATTTAAATTCAACGAAAATTATTCAATTACATGTTCAGAAACCAATTAATTTTAGTTTAATTTAATTATTCAATATATTTCAATTATGATTTCCATTTATTCACTCTATTATGTGTATAATTATTGAGAAAATGTTTTTATGAATAGCAGACATCATTTATCTCTTCAATCAGAAATCTTTTTTCTTCCAGAATAATGTTTTTTATAAAGAAATAAAAATATTTTATTACCTTTTTAAGATGATTTATTAAACAAAAATTTACCCATTTTTACAAATGGAAAATTTATTTCTATGAAATCCTATATAGTTTCAAAAATTCTTGTTTTAATTTTCTTGAAAATGTGTAGGGAATGTTCTTTTCATTTTTGAAAGAAGGAACATTCATAAATATTTTATAGTGAAAAATAATTTTTTAACTTTTATTTACAAAATTTATAGAATAACCTAAAATTGTAAATTTTATTTAATTTATTTTTATAGTTCATTTTTACTAGAATATTTTTTAAAGAGTATTTTTATAGGAAATTTACAAAAAATCATTTTAAAATCATTCCCAAAATTAAAAGGACATATCTGTAAAGAGTGTTTTTAATAGATATTTAATGGTATTTAGGTTCATTAATTAAAAAAAATTATTTCAAATCCAATAGTTATATATTTACACAATAGTTACTCTTCCCCTATATTATTTATGATTATAAAGACCAAGGATAATATTTACATTCACTTTCTCATTTCATTTTATAATTATTAACATCCCCATCAAATATTCACATTCCTACGATCGTTATACATTAAAATTAACAAAAATATCTATAATACTTATAATGGATGTTCTTATTAATTAAATTGTATAGATTTTTTATATTTATTATTTCTTATATTGAATGTTTTTTAAATTTAGGGTGATATATTGATAAATCAATATTCTTTACTCAATATGGATCATTAAAGATAAAAACCATTATTTCTTAATTAAATTAAATTATTTGATAGGCCAAAAATCATTTGGACCTACAATGTTAAGTGGCACTATAATTATATAACACCCTTAATGCATCAGTAGGTCTCATGAAACAAATCAATTAACCAATTTAATTTTTTTCTTTCTGTAGTTTATATTTTCTCATGAAAGGACTTGATTTAAAATGTATCATGTGCCTTAGACATAACATAAAATAATTAATAATTGTATTCATTCAAAATATTGTTATTATTATCCATTCTATTTTCTCTATATAATTATCATTTTATTCATTTCTTTCTTGGTTTATTAACTAAAATGAGTTTTATCTTATTTAACATTCCATATCTATTATCCATCATATATTCACTCAATCATGTTATTTTAATTGAATGTGTATTCATTTAATCTCCTTTACATGATGACTATGATTATTGATTCATGATATCAACCACTATACATAACCATTACAACCTATTTGATCTCACCCATATTTTTTCCATACCCCAGGTTATGTAGATAAATATTTCAAATGTATTTAAAAAGATGTAAATCATTTTATTTTTTATGTAATATGTTTTATTTTATATTCCCAATTTAAAATTTGTATTATATATGTATATAATCATCCGAACCTTTTAAACAAATCAGTACATTGGGTTTTTATTCCATGTATATATGACAATGTTATAAATTAAGGCACCGTCCTTAGGCTACTAGGGCTCGGGTTCTTTTATATTGGGAAAATGTCTTAAAACACCATATTCATTAAATTTGATCCCTTGATTACACTCTAACATTTATATAGCACCTTATTTCTTTTTTAGAATCATTTAACCTCATAATAATGTTTTTTGGAGTTCTAATTCATCCGATATTGAATAATGGTAGATTAATTATTCTTGTTTCTATCCATTGTATGTCCATCAATATTAGAACCCTTGAATTTTTTTTGATGGATTGATTTACCAGATCCTTTACACTCAAAGAATTTTCCACTTTTTCATCATCCTAGGATGATAATGGATTGATCGTTAGTAATCCTTGAAAATATATTATGTCTATCATTGGAACATACTGAAAAAATAATTCATGAATATATAACTATGTAATTTATGATGTCTATACAAGCCATACTTCTACACGTAGAGATAATGTATGATACCAAATTTTTTAGAGTTTTCCCAGGCTCATCTATAAGATAAATTATTCCAATTTTTTATTACTTTTAATTTGGAATTTAACTTGGGGTGTGTCTGGGTGGAAATCTGAAAAAATTTGATGTTATATGGATGCTCATGGTTGGCCCATAGTTATCCATAACCATGCACCCTATCCCATCAAACCATAAAACCCTTGACATAGGGGAAGTGCATGTCACATAAATATATTATTTTAAAATTATTTTTAAATTATTTTCCATAAATACATTGTTTTTGGGGTTTCCAAAGGTTTTATGGAGAATAGATGAGTTTTCATGAATTGGGCCAAACCATGAGCCCAATTCCAGATTTAAAAATAAATTTTGTTTCTTTTATAACATATTATTTTTTTAATATTTTTCCCTCATTCCAACTCCTAAATGTCCTCCCATGATATATTAACACCACAATTAAAATTTGGAGACTTCGGAAATTCATAACCAATGTGTATATGGTTTTTTATTTTATGGATTGGGCCTGCCCGAAAGCCCAATTCTAGTTTCAAAAATAAAATTTTATTAATTAATAACATATTCATTTTTAAGTATTTTTCGGTGATGCGAAGCTTCAAACGAGCCCCTTGAATTCAGTAGCATGCCCCAGCTCTCTCTCCCCTCTTTAGAGCTTTTCTACATCGCTATTGAGAGCTAAACTTATTAGGGTTTCTAAAATCTGGAAGATTTGAAGAGGTAAATTAATTCCTTCATAATTACTTCTATTATTACTCATTTTCCTCCCTTCCAATTCCTACATGACCTTCTCATTCTTGTTCGATTATCCATTAATGTTTTATCTGTTTTAAAATTTAGATTCTAGTCGATTTTGGGTTGTTTTATTCAGGATTGTTTTTGGTAAGTGATTCCTTCTTGGTTTCTTCCTTTTCCCTTAGGGTTTCCTCTCTCTTTAATTATGTTATAAAATTTCCAGAAGTTAGTGTTTGATCCTAGGGTTTCATTTGGTGTATTTTTAGTCAAATATTATGATCTAGGTCAGAATTTATCTTCCTTGTGGTGTGGAGGTTGTGCGGTTGATGTTTCGAACGAAGTTTTGAGGGATTTGACACTTCTGGTAGGTGATTCCATGTGTAATCATTTCTAGATGATTTAGTTTGGTTGAATTTCTTATTATGCATTCTCATAATATGCTGTGTGTGGTGAAAAAAAATTTTATGTTGGATTTGGTTATGCATTTATTTTTATAGTTTCATTTTAGATTAAAATTTGGTGTTTTTCTTGTGTAACCCTTTGGGTATTGTTTGGGGTTGTTTTATAAAATAGGAATTTGGTTTAATAAATCTTGTTTGGGATGAAAATTAAAATTTGGTGGGATATTGGTGCGACACTAGCTCTTAAATAGTTTTTTTTAAGGGTTTAAGGTGTAAATATTTGTTGTACTTCTTGAAAGTAATTTTGAAAACGTGAGGGTTTCATGTGGATCTTTTGTGATATTGTTTGAGGTGTTTGTATAACACATGGGGTTGTTTAATAAATGTTTTTGGGGCTTCCAATTCTGTTTTGAATTTGTATTGGTATGATTTTTTCCTTGAAATATGGTTTTGAAATGGGTTTTATTTGAAAAGCTTTGGTACACAATTTAGAACTGTTTTATGAAAGTTTTGTGTGGGTTAATGATTTATGTAAGCGGTGAAACCATATTGGAAAACTATTTTGTATTGTTTATACTCTCAAATGAGACATTTTAATTGTGAATAGTTCTGTTATGTGATGTTTATCATATTTTTAGGGTCTTCATAAAATTTTTAAAGGATGTGTTGGATTGTGAATGTTATGAAAAAAAGTGTTGTGGGCTATTTTGGTGTGAGTTTGATTTCAAAATGAATTTGAATGAAAAGTGGAATTTGTGACTTATGTGATGTACATGGGGCTATTTGGTTAATGTGTGATGTGGAAGTTTTATCTATATGTGAAAACTATATTTCTTGGCTTGTTGAACATGTTTGAGCACAAAGGGAAAACACGGGTATCTAGGTGGGTGGACGTTTACTAGTATGCTAGTGAATCCGTGGGGTTTGGCCTCATTTTCACTTAGAAAGATTGATGCCTACAACTCTAAATAAACTATGATGATGATGATTGGGGACCACTAGGTTATTTGTATGTTCCCTACTAGTGGCTCGTGCACGAGAATGGATATTTGTGATGGTTACTCTCACCGAGATACGAGGTACTTGGGACCCACAACTAGATAGTTCCTAGGAGTTATTTCCTATTGCTTGTGCTCATTAGTTACATTATACTTACCAATAGGATATGGTACATTTAGCTGGAAAATTTAGTATCTTTGGTGTTTATTTAAAAATTGATAACCCGTTAAAATAACCCACTTGAAAACTGTTTTTATTCAAAGTTGCATCTTATAGAAATTCTAACTAGATTTTCATGTTTTTGAAAACGTACATGCTTTTCGTCATTAAATGTTTATCACATGGAATCTCTTAGTTGTGGTAACCTACTGGGATTTCTCTCACACCCTACTTACACCATTGGGTGTAAGTAGACTTTCTCATTTTATGTCACAGGATTGGGTACATGTTTTATGCCTTTGGTTCGGGTTTTTAGTGTTCCATCGTGATACAGTGTCGTGGAGATGGCCTGAGGGCGGTGCCTCTTTCCATGTGGAGGTTCATGGGCTGTACTTTCTTGGGTTTTTACCTTTGTAATTAAGTTAAAACATTGTTTAATATTGTGTAATTCAGTTCTGAATTTTTATTAAAAGATTTTTTGGTTTGAAAAATCCAGATTTTATTTCTTGGATTCAGCTGTTGTTTTATGAATAAAACAATTTGGGTAAATCATTCCCAATTATCATTTTACGATACTCGGGCACTTGTGCCAACCCGTTTGGATTGGGAACGCCCTTTGGGCCTTGACACAGGTCGGGTTTGGTGCTGGTTTGAGGGTGACCAGATCTGGTTCTTGACAAAATGGTATCAGAGGAGGTTCGCTCTCTTTGGGTCATGTTATTTAGGGAAGAGTCAGGATATTATGGAGATCAGATTATAAATACTTGGTATTCTAGTTATGGTAAGTGTGCCTGATCACCACACCTCATGGCAGGATTCAATTTTCTAGGGGAAGTTGGGACCTTTCAGAGTCCTTTGGTTTTGTTGGTTTAACAATGATTAAGTGAAATGAAAAGAGAGTTGGGTTAATGGTCTCAGTAAGGTCGCAGGGCCTGGCAAGCCATGTGGAGCTGGAGATATTACCTAGAACACTCTCTGTGACAGTGAAGTGATTGGAATATGGTCGCCAACCATATGTCCAAGTCACCCACTGAAACTAGTTTCCTCTCGCATTGTCTTGTGTTCTTTAGTTTTGAAATCTCGGATCTTTGGTTTTAAAATGACTTGGTTTTATGAAGTGTAAAGGTTTGGTGAAATGATTTGAAAATAAATATGGAATGTTTTGATTTATGAAATGGTGGAACTGAAATTTCATAATTGTTGTGAAATGGAAAATAGTATTCTTACACCTCTTTTGAATGCCAGAACCATATTGAAGTTGGTTTTCAAAAGTGTTTCCAATATAGTTTTCTAAATGATTAAAGGGTGTTTTAATAGGATGATATGTTTTGAAAATGATGTGAATAACTTTAAAGTGAGTTCTTTTTTAAATGTATGAGTCCTTATGAAATGTTTTGTAAGATGTGAATTGGGATTTTGATCTCATTGTTAGCAGTTTTGAGAAAAGGGTTGGGTTGGTTGACCATTTTGTTTTGGAAAAGTGGAAGGAATTTTTGTTTTACCCTTTGGTATTTCCATGAGTGACCACATGAATGGGGTTATATGAGATGATGGATGGCTGATGACATGACTGTATGAGTGCTGGGATGGTTATGAGGAGGGTGCCCGATGTGGCACAAAAACATGCATGTGTGAGGCTCATGGGGTACCATTGGTGGATATGCTTACTGTAAAACCGTTTGTTTTCAAAGAATTGGTTTTAAAGAAATACATGATGTCTTGATTAATAGTTTGGTATGGTTTGTATTATGGGTTTTTGAAAATGTTGATGTTGTGTGATGTTTTGAGTCTAAGAACCCCTTCTGTTTGAACTGTGTTTTGGGTTTGTGGTTGGTCGGTAAGCTGTGTCGTAGGGATGGTTAGTGGTCTCTTTTGAAAAATGTTTTGGGATGCCTTTACGGTGGTTCCATTAATGTTTTTGGATATGGTGTGTAGAATGTTTTGACCAATGGACCAGCTTGGTTGGTTCCTTGGGTTCTCTCATTGGATAAGGTACACCCCATTAAGGGTTAATGCACAACTGAAGTGAATCCCGTATTGTTTCTCCATTGGAAAATCCTCCAGTTGATCAATATAAGGAATATTTTATAGAGCACTGTTGGTTGAGTCTATAACCATTCATATAGTTTATTCTTGGATCCTCTTGTTGTGGGATTGTTCTTGTGGAAGGTTGAAAGAGGCCTTAGTTTCTTAAGTTTCATGATTCATCGAAGGTGGAAGTGTTCTTTGGTTGTTAGTGAAGATGAGTGTCATGATGGAGTCTAAGAGGGCCTTTGGGTTCTTCATAGTTTCCTTGAAGCAATAGTTATTATTAAACCACCAATTCTGAGATTTTTGTCATGATAGGATATTGTGTCCACCTTTTGGAATTGTCTGTTGTTTAGGGACTTAGAATATGGTCATGTTCCATGTATTGTTTCTATCAATCACAAGGGTCATGTTCGGTGATGCATTGTGATGTTGTGTGCTCTTTTGACCATAAAGGTGAAGCTCACACAATCCTATGTGGTTCTATATTATGTTGGGAGTATGTCTCCCTTGTAAAAAATATCAAATCCTCTATCTTACAGGAATGTGTTTATACGTGTCTTTCCCTTCTGTTGTTTCTCACCCAAAGAAACAAGGTGCGATGTGTGTGCTTTTTCTGATCCCTTGTTTTAGTGAATGTTTGGTTTTGGTAAAGTGAGTTATGGAGTGTGTTATGTCTTGATGAACCCATAAAGGTATGCTATGTTGTTGTTTGTGTCATAGAATGAAGAAGATCCATATAGGGGTTTCCACAACCTTACTGCGAGGCCGAAGATGCTTTAATATTTTGAGCTCCATCCATAGGTCCCGGAGAGAAGCTGGCGTGTAGTCAAAGGAAACCCCAGTGTCATTTAAAACCTTTTACAATGTCCTATCCTCATTATGAAAGATAGGAAGAGTTTAATACTATGGTGTCATCATATTTCTTCTGTTGTTCCCGTTCGGTGGAAATAGGTGGAGGGTCTTGTACCCATGTCATCACACAATGTTATTCCCTCCCCCTTTGGTTTCCATTGAGTCTTTGGAGAATGGTTGGAAATTTGGCTTGACAAATTGAGCTCATGGTTTTCAGATGGTTATCTCTAACCATGAACAAAAAAATAACCATGCAGATATAAGGATCTACATAGTTATCGCACAGTTTCACAAACTGTGCAGACTAACTGTGTGACTGTCCGCACTCCTTAATTTTGGGGTCTTTTCATGTTAACTCACGCCGGACGGTTAAGATGGTTGGTTCTTGTGGTGGGAAGACCCACCATTGGTATCATGCATATTATTATGTAAATTTCTAATGGATTTATACCCCTTGTACTAGGGAGTCTGTTTGGGCCTCCCCCTATTAGTGTCTTGATTCTGTCTCGGGAAAAAAAATTAAGATGTCTCTTATGGTGGGGAGCCCATTTGCGTCTCTTCATACGAGTAACTCATATTTTTCCTTGGTCTTTTCAGGGAAGTAGGTATTATCTTTCAGAGATATCTAACTACCTACAACTTTCTTGGGTAAACATTGATATTGGAGAGTGCCCAATGGTTTAGTTATAGTAGGGTACATGTAAATGTGTTCGATGTTGTTGTTTATTTATGTAAATTGGTTGAGTATTGTTCAGATGGTGTTTGAGGAGTTTTCATTTGGGATAAAGCCTGAATGTACATGATTGGTTTAGGAAAGTGGTGTTTGTTAGGTTTGTGAGAGTATTCTTTCCATCATTGTTCACGGGAGCTATTTTGGACTTTGGGGGAGAAACCTGGCAAGGGAGTACCTCTTGGTTTCTTAGTTGGGTTTGGTTATTGCTTTGGCCTTACTGTGACTTTCCGGGGTGGAATGTTTTCATGGAGGGGAGAATTGTCACATACATAGCTTATTTTAAATGTATTTTTATTTTAATATCCATAAATTATTTGTTTTGGGGGTTTCCAATGTTTTTATGGAGAATAGATGAGTTTTCATGAATTGGGCCAAACCGTGAGCCCAATTACAGATTTTAAAATAAATATTTTTTATTTTATAACTTATTCATTTTTTAATATTTTTCACTCATTACAACTCCTAAATGTCCTCCCCTGATATAATAACACCAAAATTAAAATTTGGAGCCTTTGGAAATCCATAACCAAGGTGTATATGGGTTTTTAGTTAATGGATTGGGCCTGCCCGAAAGCACAATTCCAGTTTCAAAAATAAAATTTGATTAATTAATAACATATACATTTTTAAGTATATTTCAGTGATTCCAAGCCTAAAACGTGCCCCTTGAACCCATTAGCGCGCCCAAGCTCTCTCTCCCCTCTTTGGAGCTTATCTACATCGCGATGGAGAGAAAAAATTATTAGGGTTTCTAAAATTGGGGAGATTTGAAGAGGTAAATTAAATCTTTCATAACTCCTTCTATTATTACTCTTTTTCCTCCATTACAGTACCTAAATGACATTCTCATTCTTGGTAGAATATCCATTAAAGTTTTATCTGTTTTAAAATTCATATTCTTGTTGATTTTGGGTCTTTTTCTTCAGGATTGTTTTGGGTAAGTGATTTTTTCTTGGTTTATTCCTTTTCCCTATGGGTTTCCTCTCTCTTTCATTATGTTATAAAATTTCCAGATGTCTGGGTTTGATCCTAGGGTTTTATTTGGTGCATTTTTGGTCAAATATTATGATCTAGGTCGGAATTTATCTTCTTTGATGGTGCGGCGGTTGTGTGGTTGACGTTTCAAACCAAGTTTTGAGGGATTTGACACTTCTAGTAGGTGATTCCGTGTGTAATAATTTCAAGATGATTTCGTTTGCTTGGATTAATTATTATTCATTCTCATAATATGCTGTGTGTGGTGAAAAAAAATTTTATGTTGGATTTGGTTAAGCATTTATTTTTATAGTTTCATTTTAGCATAAAATTTGGTGTTTTTTATGTGTAACTCTTTGGGTATTGTTTGGGATTGTTTTATAACATATGAATTTGGTTTAATAAATCTTGTTTGGGATAAAAATTCTGATTTGGTGGGATATGGGAGTGCCACTAGGTCTTAAAGAGTTTTTTAAGGGTTTAAGGTGTAAAAATTTATTGTACTTCTTGAAAGTGATTTTGAAAACCTGAGCGTTTCATGTGGATATTTTTTTCTATTGTTTGAGGTGTTTTAATAACACATGGGGTTGTTTAATAAATGTTTTTGTGGCTTCCAATTCTGTTTTGAATATGTATTTGTGTGATTTTGTCCTTGAAATATGGTTTTGAAATTGGTTTTATTTGAAAAGCTTTGGTACACTATTTCGAATTGTTTTATGAAAGTTTTGAGTGGTTTAATTATTTATGTAAGAGGTGAAACCATATTGGAAAACTATTTTGGATTGTTTATACTTTAAAATGAGCCATTTTAAGTGTGAATAGTTCTGTTATGTGATGTTTATCATATTTTTAGGGACTTCATAAAATTGTTAAAGGATGTGTTGGATTGTGAAAGTTATGAAAAAAGTTGTGTGGGCTATTTTGGTGTGAGTTTGATTTCAAAATGCATTTAAATGAAAAGTGTAATTTGTGACTTATGTGATGTACATGGGGATGTTTGGTTAATGTGTGATGTGGAAGTGTTATCTACATGTGAAAACTATATTTCTTGGCTTGTTGAACATGTTTGAGCACAAAGGGAAAACCCGGGTATCTAGGTGGGTTGACATGTACTAGTATGCTACTGAATCCATGGGGTTTGGCCTCAGTTTCACTTAGCAAGATTGACGCTTACAACTCTAACTAAACTATGATGATGATGATTAGGGACCACTAGGTTATGGGTATGTTCCCTACTAGTGGCTCGTGCACGAGAATGGATATTTTTGATGGTTACTCTCACAGAGATACGAGGTACCTGAGACCCATAAATAGCTTGTGCCTAGGGGTTATTTCCTATTGATTATGCTCATTAGTTAATTTATACTTACCACAGGCATATGGTACATTTGGCTGGAAAATGCAGAAGCTTTGGTGTTTATTTAAAAAGTGTTAACCCATTAAAATAGCCCACTTGAAAACTGTTTTTATTCAAAGGTTCATCTTTTAGAAATTGTAACTAGCTTTTCATGTTTTTGAAAACTTGCATGTTTTTCGTCTTTAAATGTTTATCCAATGGAATATCTTAGTGGTGGTATCCTACTGGGCTTTCTCTCACACCCTACTTACACCTTTAGGTGTAAGTAGACTTGCTTATTTTATGTCACATGATTGGGTACAGGTTTTATGCCTTTGGTTCGGGTTTTTAGCGGTCTATCGTGATACAGTGTCGTGGAGATGGCTTGAGGGTGGTGCCTCTTTCCATGTGGAGGTTCATGGTCTGTCTTTTCTTGGGTTTGTACCCATGTAATGGTGTTCAAACGTTGATTAATATTGTGTAATTCAGTTATGAATTTTTATTAAAAGATTTTTTGGTTTTAAAAATCCAGATTTTATTTCTTGGATTCAATTGTTGTTTTATGTATAAATAATTTTGGGTAAATCATTCCCAATTATCATTTTATGATACCCGAGCACTTGTTCCAACCTGTGGGGATTGAGAACGCCCTTCGGGCCTTGGCACGAGCCTGGTTTTGTGCTGGTTTGATGGTGACCAGTTCTGGTTCGTGACAAAATGGTATCAGAGGAGGTTCGCTCTCTTTGGGTCATGTTATTTAGGGAAGAGTCAGGATATTATGGAGATCATATTGTAGGGACTTCGTATTCTAGTTATGGGAAGTGTACCTGAGCACCAAACCTCATGGCAGGATTCAAGTTTCCAGTGGAAGTCGGGACCTTTCAGATTCTGTTGGTTTTCTTGGTTTAACAATGATTAGGGAAAATGTAAAGAGAGTTGTATTTATGGTCTCAGTAAGCTCGTAGGGTCGGGCAAGCCATGTGGATCTAGGGATATTCCCTAGAACACTCTCTATGATAGTGAAGTGATTGGAATATGGCCGCCAACCATATGTCCAAGTCACCCACTAAAACTAGTTTCCTCTCGCATTGTCTTGTGTTCCTTAGTTTTGAAATCTTGGAACTTTGGTTTTAAACATACTTGGTTTTAAGAAGTGTAAAGTTTTTGTGAAATTATTTGAAAATAAATATGGAATGTTTTGATTTATGAAATGGTGGAACTGAATTTTCAGAATTGTTTTGAAATGGAAAATAGTATTCTTATACCTCTTTTGAATGCCAAAACCATATTGAAGTTGGTTTTCAAAAGTGTTTCCAATATAGTTTTCTAAACGATTAAAGGGTGTTTTAATGGGATGAGATGTTTTGAAAATGATGTGAATAACTTGAAAGTTATTTCTTTTTTAAATGTATGTGTCCTGATGAAAAGTTTTGTAAGATGTGAATTGGGATTTTGATCTCATTGTTAGCTGTTTTGAGAAAAGGGTTGGGTTGGTTGACCATTTTGTTTTTGAAAAGTGGAAGGAATTATTGTTTTACTGTTTGGTATTTCCATGATTTACCACATGAATGGGGTTATATGTGATGATGGACGGTTGATGGAATGACTGGATGAGTGATGGGATGGTTATGAGGAGGGTATCCGTTGTGGCACAAAAACATGCATGTGTGAGGCCCATGGGGTACCATTGGTGGATACGCTTACTGCAAAACCGTTTGTTTTCAAGGAATTGGTTTTAAAGAAAACCATGATGTCTTGATTAATAGTTTGGTATGGTTTGTATTATGGGGTTTTGAAAATGTTGATTTTGTGGGATGTTTTGAGTCTAAGAACCCGTTCTGTTTGAACTATGTTTTGGGTTTGTGTTTGGTCGGTAAGTTGTGTCGTAGGGACGGTTAGTGGTCTTTTTTGAAAAATTCTTTGGGATGCCTTTACGGTGGTTCCCTTCATGTTTTTGGATCTGGTTTGTGGCATGTTTTGAGAAATGGACCAGCTTGGTTGGGTCCTTGGGTTCTCTCATTGGATAAGGTACGCCCCATTAAGGTTTAATACACAAATGAAGTGCAACCCATATTGTTTCTCCATTGGAAAATCCTCCAGTTGATCAATATAAGGAATATTTTATAGATCATTGTTTATTGACTTTGTAACCATTAATTTAGTTGATTTGTGGATCATCTTGTAGTGGGATAGTGCTTGGGGAAGGTTGAAAGAGGCCTTAGTTTCTTAAGTTTCATGATTCATCGAAGGTGGAAGTGTTCTTTTGTTGTTAGTGTGGATGAGTGTCATGATGGTGTCTAATAGGGACTTTGGGTTGTTCATAGTTTCCATGAAGCAAGAGTTATTATTAAACCACCAATTTAGAGATTTTGGTCATGATAGGATATTGTGTCCACTTTTTGGACTTGTCTGTTGTTTAGGGACATGGAATATGGTCATGTTCCACGTATTGTTTCTATCAATCACAAGGGTCATGTTCGGTGATTCATTGTGATGTTGTGTGCTCTTTTGACCATAAAGGTGAAGGTAACACAATCCTCTGAGGTTCTATGTTATGTTGGGAGTATGTCTCCCTTGTAAAAAACATCAAATCCTATATCTTAGAGGAATTTTTTTATACGTGTCTTTCCCTTCTATTGTTTCTCACCCAAAGAAACAAGGTGCGATGTGTGTGATTATTTTAATCCCTTGTTTCAGTGAAAAGTTTTGGTTTTGGTAATGTGAGTTATGGAGTGTGTTATGTCTGGTTGAACCCATCAGGGTATGCGGTGTTTTTGTTTGTGGCATAGAATGAAGAAGATCCATATAGGGGTTTCCACAACCTAACTGTGAGGCCGAAGATACTTTAATATTTTGAGCTCCAGCCATAGGTCCCGGAGAGAAGCTGGCGCATAGTCAGGGGAAACCCCAATGTCGTTTAAACCATTGTACAAATTCATATCCTCTGTATGAAAGATAGGAAGAGTTTTAACCTATGGTGTCATCATATATCTTTTGTTGTTCCCGTTCAGTGGAAATAGGTGTAGGGTCTTGTACCCATGTCATCACACAATGTTATTTCCCCCCCCCCCCTTTGGTTTCCATTGAGTCTTTGGAGAATGGTTGGAAATTTGACTAGACAAATTGAGCACATGGTTTTCAGATGGTTAGATCTAACCATGAACAAAAAAAAATAACCATGCAGATATAAGGATCCACATAGTTATCGCACAGTTTCTGAAACTGTGCAGACTAATCGTGTGACCGTCCCAACTCCTTAATTTTGGGGTCTTTTCATGTCAACTCACGCCGGTCGGTTACGATGGATGGTTCTTGTGGTGGGAAGACCCACCATGTGTATCATGTATATTATTTTGTAAATTTCTAATGGATTTATACCACTTGTAATAGGGAGGCTGTTTGGGCCTCCCCTATTAGTGTCTGGATTCTGTCTCTGGAAAAAAAATAATTAAGTTGTCTCTTATGGTGGGGAGCCCATTTATGCCTCTTCATACGAGTAACTCATATTTTACCTTGGTCTTGTCTAGGATGTAGGTATTATCATTTAGAGATATCTAACTACCTACATCTTTCTTGGGTAAACATTGATATTGGAGAGTGCCTAATGGTTTAGTTATAGTAGGGTACTTGTAAACCTGTTCGATGTTGTTGTTTATTTAGGTAAATTGATTGAGTATTGTTCAGATTGTGTTTGAGGAGTTTTCATTTGGGATAAATCCTGAATGTACTTTATTCTTTCAGGAAAGTGGTGTATGTTAGGTTTGTGAGAGTATTCCTTCTTTCATTGATCACTGGAGGTGTTTTGGCCTTTGGGGGAGAAACCTGGCAAGGGAGTACCTCTTGGTTTCTTAGTTGGGTTTGGTTGTTTCTTTGGCCATACTGTGACTTTTCAGAGCGGAATGTTTTCATGGAGGGGAGAATTGCCACATACATAGCTTATTTTAAATGAATTTTTATTTTATTTTCCATAAATTCTTTATTTTGGGGGTTTCCAAAGGTTTTATGGAGAATATATGAGTTTTCATGAATTGGGCCAAACCGTGAGCCCAATTCCAGATTTATAAATAAATTTTGATTCTTTTATAACTTATTCATTTTTTATTATTTCATTCACTCATTCCCACTCTTAAATGTCCTCCCCTAATATATTAACACCACAATTAAAATTTAGAGCCTTTGGAAATCCATAACCAAGGTGTATATGGGTTTTTAGTTTATGGATTGAGCCTGCCCGAAAGCCCAATACCAGTTTTAAAAATAAAATTTGATTAATTAATAACTTATTCATTTTAAGTCTTTTTTCGGTTATTACAAGACTCAAACGCACCCCTTGAACCCAGTAGCGCACCTAAGCTCTCTCTCTCCTCTTTGGAGCTCTTATACATCACATTGGAGAGCTAAACTTATTAGGGTTTCTAAAATCTAGCAGATTTAAAGAGGTAAATTAATTCCTTCAAAACTCCGTCTATTATTACTCTTTTTACTCCATTCCAATTCCTACATGACCTTCTCATTCATGTTCAAATATCCATTAATGTTTTATCTGTTTTAATATTCATATTCCGGTCGATTTTGGGTCGTTTTCATCAGGATTGTTTTGGGTAAGTGATTCCTTCTTGGTTTCTCCCTTTTCCCTTAGGGTTTCCACTCTCTTTCATTATATTATAAAATTTCCAGAAGTTAGGGTTTGATCCTAGGGTTTCATTTGGTGTATTTGTGGTCAAATATTATGATCTATGTCTGAATTTATCTTCCTTGTGGTGCGGCGGTTGTGCGGTTGACGTTTCGAACCATGTTTTGAGAAATTTGACACTTCCAGTAGGTGATTCTGTGTGTATTCATTTCTAGATGATTTAGTTTTCTTGAATTACTTATTATGCATTCTCATAATATGATGTGTGCGGTGTAAAAATTGTTTATGTTGGATTTGGTCAAGCATTTATTTTTATAGTTTCATTTTAGCTTAAAATTTGGTGTTTTTCATGTGTAACCCTTTGGGTATTGTTTGGGATTGTTTTATAACATATGAATTTGGTTTAATAAGTCTTGTTTGGAATGAACATTCTGATTTGGTGAGATATTGGTGTTCCACTAGGTCTTTAAAGAGTTTTTTAGGGGTTTAAGGTGTAATAGTTTATTGTACTTCTTGAAAGTGATTTTGAAAATGTGAGCGTTTCATGTGGATCTTTTGTGCTATTGTTTGAGGTGTTTTTATAACACATGGGGTTGTTTAATAAATGTTTTTGGGGCTTCAAATACTGTTTTGAATTTTTATTGGTGTGATTTTGTCCTTGAAATATAGTTTTGAAATGGGTTTTAATTGAAATTCTTTGGTACAATATTTAGAAATGTTTTATGAAAGTTTTGAGTGGTTTATTGATTTATGTAAGAGGTGAAACCGTATTGGAAAACTATTTTGGATTGTTTATACATTCAAATGAGACATTTTAAATGTGAATAGTTCTGTTATGTGATGTTTATCATATTCTTAGGGACTTCATAAAATTGTTAAAGGATGTGTTGGATTGTGAAAGTTATGAAAAAAAGTGTTGTGGGCTATTTTGGTGTGAGTTTGATTTCAAAATGCATTTGAATGAAAAGTGGAATTTGTGACTTATGTGATGTACATGGGGATGTTTGGTTAATGTGTGATGTGGAAGTGTTATCTACATGTGAAAACTATATTTCTTGGCTTGTTGAACATGTTTGAGCACAAAGGGAAAACCTGGGTATTTAGGTGGGTGGACGTGTACTAGTATGCTAGTGAATCCGTGGGGTTTTACCTCAATTTCTAATAGCAAGATTGACGTTTAAAACTCTAACTAAACTATGATGATGTTGATTAGGGACCACTAGGTTATGGGTATGTTCCCTACTAGTGGCTTGTGCACGAGAATGGATATTTGTGATGGTTACTCTCACCGAGATACGAGGTACCTGGGACCCACAACAAGCTATTGCCTAGGGGTTATTTCCTATTGCTTGTGCTGATTAGTTACATTATACTTACCAACAGAATATGGTACATTTGGCTGGAAAATTCAGTAGATTTGGTGTTTATTTAAAAATTGTTAACCCGTTAAAATATCCCACTTGAAAACTGTTTATATTCAAAGTTGCATCTTTTAGAAATTGTAACTATCTTTTCATGTTTTTGAAAACTTACATGCTTTTCATCTTTAAATGTTTATCTCATGGAATCTCATAGTGGTGGTATCCTACTTGGATTTCTCTCACACCATACTTACACCTTTGAGTGTAAGTATACTTGCTTATTTTATGTCACAAGATTGGGTATAGGTCTTATGCCTTTGGTTCGGTGTTTTAACGGTCCATCGTGATACAGTGTCGTGGAGATGGCCTGAGGGCGGTGCCTCTTTCCATTTGAAGGTTAATGGGCTGTCTTTTCTTGGGTTTGTACCTTTGTAATGGTGTTCAAACATTGTTTAATATTTTGTAATTCAGTTCTGAATTTTTATTAAAAGATGTTTTGGTTTGAAAAATCCAGATTTTATTTCATGGATTCATTTGTTGTTTTAAGTATAAAAAAATTTGGGTAAATCGTTCCCAATTATCATTTTATGATACTCGGGAACTTGTACCAACCCGTGGGGATCGGTAACGACCGTCGGGCCTTGGCACAGGCTGGGTTTCATGCTAGTTTGATGGTGACCAGATCTGGTTCGTGACAAAATGGTATTAGAGGATGTTTGCCCTCTTTGGGTCATGTTATTTAGGGAAGAGTCTGGATAGTATGGAGATCAGATTGTAGGGACTTGTTATTCTAGTTATGGTTAGTGTTCTTGATCACCACACCTCATGGCAAGATTCAAGTTTCCTGGTGAAGTCGGGACCTTTCAGAGTCCTTTGGTTTTCTTGGTTTAACAATGATTAGGGGAAATGAAAAGAGAGTTGTGTTAATGGTCTCAGTAAGCTCGTAGGGCCTGGAAAGCCACGTGGAGCTGGGGATATTCCCTAGAACACTCTCTATGATAGTGAAGTAATTGGAATATGGCCACCAACCATATGTCCAAGTCACCCACTGAAACTAGATTCCTCTCGCATTGTCTTGTGTTCTTTAGTTTTGAAATCTTGGAACTTTGGTTTTAAAGTGACTTGGTTTTAATAAGTGTAATATTTTTGTGAAATGATTTGAAAATAAATATTGAATGTTTTGATTTATGAAATGGTGGAACTGAATTTTCAGAATTGTTTTGAAATGGAAAATAGTATGCTTACACCTCTTTTGAACGCCGGAACCATATTGAAGTTGGTTTTCAAAAGTGTTTCCAATATAGTTTTCTAAACTATTAAAGGGTGTTTTAATGGGATGATATGTTTTGAAAATGATGTGAATAACTTGAATGTGAGTTCTTTTTTAAATTTATGTGTCCTTATGAAAAGTTTTTTAAGATTCGAATTGAGATTTTGATCTCATTGTTAGCAGTTTTGAGAAAAGGGTTGGGTTGGTTGACGATTTTGTTTTTGAAAAGTGGAAGTAATTTTTGTTTTAACCTTTGGTATTTCCATGAGTGACCACATGAATGGGGTTATATGGGATGATGGATGGTTGATGGCATGACTGGATGAGTGCTGGGATGGTTATGAGGAGGGTGCCCGGTGTGGCACACAAACAGGCATGTGTGAGGCCCATGGGGTACCATTGGTGGATATGCTTACTGCAAAACAGTTTGTTTTCAAGGAATTGGTTTTAACGAAAAACATGATGTCTTGATTAATAGTTTGGTATGGTTTTTATTATGGGTTTTTGAAAATGTTGATGTTGTGGGATGTTTTGAGTGCAAGAACCCCTACTGTTTGAACTGTGTTTTGGGTTTGTGTTTGGTCGGTAAGCTGTGTCGTAGGGACGGTTAGTGGTCTTTTTTGAAAAATGTCTTGCGATGCCTTTACGGTGGTTCCCTTCATGTTTTTGGATCTGGTTTGTGGAACGTTTTGACCAATGGACCAGCTTGGTTTGGTCCTTGGGTTCTCTCATTGGATAAGGTACACCCCATTAAGGGTTAATGCACAACTGATGTGCAACCCGTATTGTTTGTCCATTGAAAAATCCTCCAGTTTATCAATAGAAGGAATATTTTATAGATCATTGTTGATTGAGTCTATAACCATTCATTTAGTTGATTTTTGTATCCTCTTGTAGTGGGATATTTCTTGTGGAAGGTTGAAGGGGCCTTAGTTTCTTAAGTTTCATGATTCATCGAAGGTGGAAGTGTTCTTTGGTTGTTAGTGTGGATGAATGTCATGATGGTGTCTAAGAGAGCCTTTGGGTTCTTCATAGTTTCCATGAAGCAAGAGTTATTATTAAACCACCAATTTTGAGATTTTGGTCATGATATGATATTGTTTCCACTTTTTGGACTTGTCTGTTGTTTAGGGACTTGGAATATGTTCATGTTCCATGTATTGTTTCTATCAATCACAAGGGACATGTTCTGTGATGCATTGTGATGTTGTGTGCTCTTTTGACCATAAAGGTGAAAGTCACACAATCCTCTATGGTTCTATGTTATGTTGGGAGTATTTTTCCCTTGTAAAAAACATCAAATCCTCTATCTTAGAGGAATGTGTTTATAGGTGTCTTTCCCTTTTGTTGTTTCTCACCCAAAGAAACAAGGTGCGATGTGTGTGCTTATTCTGATCCCTTATTTCAGTGAAATGTTTGGTTTTGGTAAAGTGAGTTATGGAGTGTGTTATGTCTTGATGAACCCATCAGGGAATGCGGTGTTGTTTTTTGTGGAATATCATTAAGAAGCTCCATATAGGGGTATCCACAACCTAACTGCGAGGCCGAAGATGCTTTAATATTTGGAGCTCTAGACATAGGTCCCGGAGAGAAGCTGACACGTAGTCAGGGGAAACCCTAGTGTCGTTTAAACCCTTGTACAATGTCTTATCCTCAGTATGAAATATAGGATGAGTTTAAACCTATGATGTCATCATATTTCTTCTATTGTTCTCGTTCGGTGGAAATAGGTGGAGGGTCTTGTACCCATGTCATCACAAAATGTTATTCCCTCCCCCTTCGATTTCCATTGAGTCTTTGGAGAATGGGTGGTAATTTGGCTAGACAAGTTGAGCACATGGTTTTCACATGGTTAGTTCTAACCATGAACAAATCAAATAACCCTGTAGATATAAGGATCCACATAGTTATCGCACAGTTTCTCAAACTGTGCAGACTAACCGTGTGACCGTCCCAACTCCTTAATTTTGGGTTCTTTTCATGTCAATTCACACCGGTCGGTTAAGATGGTTGGTTCTTGTGGTGGGAAGACCCACCATGGGTATCATGCATATTATTTTGTAAATTTCAAATAAATGTATACCCCTTGTACTAGGGAGTCTGTTTGGGCCTCCCCTATTATTGTCTTCATTCTTTCATGGGAAAAAAATTATGTTGTCTCTTATGGTGGGGAGCCCATTTGTGTCTCTTCATACGAGTAACTCATATTTTTCCATATTCTTGTCTGGGAAGTAGGTATTATCATTCAGAGATATCTAACTGCCTACATCTTTCTTAGGTAAACATTGATATTGGAGAGTGCCCAATGGTTTAGTTATAGTAGGGTACGTGTAAACTTGTTCGATGTTGTTGTGTATTTAGGTATATTGGTTGAGTATTGTTCAGATTGTGTTTGAAGTGTTTTCATTTGGGATAAATTCTGAATGTACATGATTGTTTATGGAAAGTGGTTTATGTTAGGTTTTTGAGTGTATTCCTTCCTTCATTGATCACTGGAGGTGTTTTGGCCTTCGGGGGAGAAACCAGGCAAGGGAGTACCTCTTGGTTTCTTAGTTGGGTTTGGTTGTTGCTTTGGCCTTACTGTGACTTTTCGGGGTGGACTTTTTTCATGTTGGAGAGAATTTTCACATACATAGCTTATTTTAAATGTATTTTTATTTTAATTTCCATAAATTCTTTGTTTTGGGGGTTTCCAAAAGTTTTATAGAGAATAGATGAGTTTTCATGAATTGGGCCAAACCGTGAGCCCAATTCCAGTTTTAAAAATAAATTTTGTTTCTTTTATAAATTATTCATTTTTTAATATTTTTCACTCATTACATCTCCTAAATTTCTTCCCCTGATATATTAACACCACAATTAAAATTTGGAGCCTTTAGAAATCTATAACCAAGGTGTATTTGGGTTTTTAGTTTATGGATTGGGCTTGCCCGAAAGCCCAATTCCAGTTTTAAAAATAAAATTTCATTAATTAATAACATATTCATTTTTAAGTCTTTTTTTTGTGATTCCATACCTCAAACGCGGCCCTCTAACCCAGTAGCGCTCCCAAGCTCTCTCTCCCCTGTTAGGATCTCTTATACATCACGAAGGAGAGATAAACTTATTAGGGTTTCTAAAATTGGGCAGATTTGAATAGGTAAATTAATTCCTTCGTAACTCCTTCTATTATTACTCTTTTTCCTCCATTACAATTCCTACATTACCTTCTCATTCTTTTTCGAATATCCATTAATGTTTTATCTGTTTTAAAATTCATATTCTAGTCGTTTTTTGTTCGTTTTCTTCAGGATTGTTTTGGGTAAGTGATTCTTTCTTGGTTTCTTCCTTTCCCCATAGGGTTTACTCTCTCTTTCATTATGTTATTAAAATTTCCCAAAGTTAGGGTTTGATCCTAGGGTTTCATTTAGTTTATTTTTGTTCAAGTATTATGATCTATGTCTGAATTCATCTTCCTTGTGGTGCGACGGTTGTGCGGTTGACGTTTCGAACCATGTTTTGAAGGATTTGACACTTCCAGTAGGCGATTCCGTGTGTAATCATTTCTAGATGATTTAGTTTGCTTGAATTACTTATTATTAATTCTCATAATATGTTGTGTATGGTGCAAAAATTGTTTATGTTGGATTTGGTTAAGCATTTATTTCTATAGTTTCATTTTAGCTTAAATTTTGGTGTTTTTTATGTGTAACCCTTTGGGTATTGTTTGGGATTGTTTTATAACATATGAATTTGGTTTAATAAATCTAGTTTGGGATAAAAATTCTGATTTGGTGGGATATTGGTGTGACACTAGGTATTAAAGAGTTTTTTAAGGGTTTAATGTGTAAGAATTTATTGTACTTATTGAAATTGATTTTGAAAACGTGTGCGTTTTATGTAGATCTTTTATGCTATTGTTTGAGGTGTTTGTATAACACATGGGGTTGTTTAATAAATGTTTCTGGGGCTTCCAATTCTGTTTTGAATTTTTATTGTTGTGATTTTGTCCTTGAAATATGGTTTTGAAATGGGTTTTATTTGATAAGCATTGGTACACAATTTAGAATTGTTTTATGAATGTTTTGAGTGGTTTAATGATTTATGTAAGAGGTGAAACCATATTGGAAAACTATTTTGGATTGTTTGTACATTCAAATGAGCCATTTTAAATGTGAATAGTTCTGTTATGTGATGTTTATCATATTTTTAGGGACTTCATAAAATTGTTAAAGGATGTGTTGGATTGTGAAGGTTATGAAAAATAGTGTTGTGGGCTATTTTGGTGTTAGTTTGATTTCAAAATGCATTTTAATGAAAAGAGGAATTTTTTACTTATGTGCTTTACATGGGGAAGTTTGTTTAATGTGTGATGTGGAAGTGTTATCTACATGTGAAAAATATATTTCTTGGCTTGTTGAACATGTTTGAGCACAAAGGGAAAACCTTGGTATCTAGGTGGGTGGACGTGTACTAGTATGCTAGTGAATCCGTGGGGTTTGACCTCAGTTTCACTTATCAATATTGACTCTTACAACTCTAACTAAACTATGATGATTATGATTGGGGACCACTAGGTTATGGGTATGTTCCTTACTAGTGGCTCGTCCACGAGAATGGATATTTGTGATTCTTACTCTCACCGAGATACGAGGTACCTGGGACCCACAGCTAGCTAGTTCCTAGGGGTTATTTCCTATTGCTTGTGCTCATTAGTTACTTTATACTTACCATCGGCATATGGTACATTTGGATGGAAAATTCAGTAGCTTTGGTGTTTATTTAAAAAGTGTTAACCCATTAAAATATCCCACTTGAAAACTTTTTTTATTCAAAGTTGCATCTTTTAGATATTATAACTAGCTTTTCATGTTTTTGAAAACTTGCTTGATTTTCGTCTTTAAATGATTATCACATGGAATCTTTTATTGGTGGTATCTTACTGGGATTTATCTCACACCCTAATTACACCTTTGGGTGTAAGTATACTTGCTTATTTTATGTCACAGGATTGGGTACAGGTTTTATGCCTTTGGTTCAGGTTTTTAGGAGTCCATTGTGATACAGTGTTGTAGAGATGGCTTGAGGGCGGTGCCTCTTTCCATGTGGAGGTTCATGGGATGTCTTTTCTTCGGTTTATACCTTTGTAATGGTGTTCAAACATTGTTTAATATTGTGTAATTCATTTCTGAATTTTTATAAAATATGTTTTGGATTGAAAAATCCAGATTTTATTTCTTGGATTCATTTTTTGTTTTAAGTATAAAAAATTTGGTTAAATCATTCACAATTATAATTTTATGATACCCGGGCACTTGTGCCAACCCGTGGGGATCGGGAACGCCCTTCGGGCCTTGGAACGGGCTGGGTTTGGTGCAGGTTTGATGGTGACCAGATCCAGTTTGTGACATTACATGGTTGGCTCAAGATTTTAAACTGTATTCCCTATAATAAGTAACCATGATCCACTATTAAATATGTGCACGGTTTGGACGAATGGTTAGGGGAAACTGTGTGCCTATACCAAACAAAATCTATGGGGTAATGAATTTGACCCAAAAATTAGTTCTAAAAATAACTGAACCACAAAAACTCACCAAATAAAATACCGTCAAACCCAATGTGTTCATTCATTATTTTAGAGCCTTCAATATGAATTCCACACAATGAAAACTGGCATTCATTGTTTTTCAAAGCCCGGATTGATGATCTAAACCCCTCCCAATAAGGGTATAACATCTGAGTTGCTTTCTCATTACTCCTCATTTCTATTCAAATTCCTAAAGGGGATTTACTATATGTTTTTTTAGATACCTAAAAAGTCATTATGATTAGATCTAGGATTGTAGATCGATATTTTAGATATCTTTGCTTGTTCAATATTGATTAATTTTTTAGATTTGGAGTTCATTCTAAAACGTTACTCCCCTAAATTTTTAGGGGATTTTTAATTAAAATACAATTCATTGATTTTCAAGGATGGTGGCCTATTACTCAAATACCATTTTCTTGATATCAAATAACATTATGTAATTTTATAAATTTTAGGGTTTTTATTTGGAATTTTTAGTTGAAATAATTAATATGATCAGTAAATTAATTGAGGTATTAGGGATTTGATTTAATAATTGAATTGTGGCATTAGGGTAAATTAATTTTTGGGCTAAGTATCAAAATTTTGAATTGTTAATTAAGAAAAACTAATTATATAATTAATTATTATATGGTGTTATTTTCAAAATGATTAATTTATTATTGAATTAATTAATAGAATAGATCTGATTGATGAATTAGATAATTAATTAATGACATATATATACCGGAGTAATCGTTGAATTAATAAAAGGATTTATATGTGAGTAATTTTTTTTACTTAATTAGTGGACTTTTGTTAATTTATTTATTAATTATTTAATGGATTACAATAATGGTTAATTTTTATAAAAGGATTAATGATTATTAATCAAGGTTGTTGTGATATTCTAAAAATATATGATATTGGGATGCATCTGATAATCCGATACATTGTGATACTTGTATATATTGTTTGATAAACTTATGTGGGAAATGGTCTACTACTTCTAAATCCTACAGTGATTTATTTTTGAAAAAATGTGTTTGGGGCATGGTCTACTACATCTGAAGCCCATAGTGATAAATTCATTGTTAAACTTGTGAGGGAAATGGTCTACTACATCTGATTCACATATTGATATATTGTTTCAGAAACATTTGTGGGACATGGTTCGTTGCTTCCAAATCCTTTGGGGTCCTATTCAGGATAACGAAGATAAAAATTATTTTCATTGGACTATTGTTCCAATTATCTATATTATAAATTGAAATGAAATGAATAATGAGAGACCATTTGTTTAATATATTGTTAATTGATTTTGTGAAATGGTTCATACTCTGACATGAGTTGAGGTAGGTATTGATGTTCAAGTGTCCTTTTGGATATTAGGGATAATTTAGTTAAATAGAGAATAATTGATAATCTAATAATGCATATACTCATTAATTTTACTTTTTTAATTATTAATCTACATGAATTATAAATGATAGGACATTATTTTAGACACTATTCACAGTGGCCTAATGAGTTATACTGAAACACTACTTGGGACGCATGATTGTTACTCAAAATAACATTTTGTTTTTTTGGAAATTTAAAGGGTGTGTTAGATGGAAGATTTGGGATGAAGCCTAGATAGGGGATAAAAAAATGGATCGGGATCCCCATGGGAATTGTTAGGTTATTTAATATTGGTTTACATTTTGACCCAAAAAACATACATTATCATGGAAAATCAACTAAAAGGATTGATATTTTATTTCAAGTTTTAGCCATATTTTGATACTTGTAAAATTCCATTTATGGGTACATGTTACATAGGTATTGTTTTTATAATATATGATTGGATATTACTCTAATAGAATTTTGTACAATCTCCCTATTATCAATATTAGACCATCGTTTCTAGTCCGTTGCCTCTCGCATATGCGGTGGCATACCTAATGTCATGTGCTGGTTATGATCAGGGCACTAGATCATGCTACCTAGGTCAGGATATTACGTAGTGGTATTATAGGTATATTGATGTTTTCTATGTTGTGACTTGTGGCCTAGTAAATAACTATATTTGAGTATGCATGCAACATTCTAGGAACTTGAGATAATTTTGTGACATGCATTATTTTAGGCGTGCACATAAAAATACGGTTTAGGTTTATTGTTGAACATGACATATTTTTACCATCTAATGAAATTGAATTGAAAATGGTGTCTAATTTTATATTGAAAATGGTAATATGATTCAAACTGAGAATAAATTTATGTTGAATTGAATATGAATAATGAGAATTTGATTACCACTGTTAACGAGGACCTATGTGTTGGATGGTTAAGGGTAGTGATATCTCATCAGTATGGATCGTTTGATGATGTTTGGGGAATGAATTTTTATGAATCGTGGTTATTTTCTATATATTTATATGTGATAAATATGTGTTATGATTACTATTACAAGTGTTTCACATTGTATATATATGCAATCATGATAATTCTTGTTGAGAAAATGATACGAGGATATGGCTAGAGATGCTCCATAATTAGTGGAACCTGAGGCATCGATAGTAACAATTGATGAAATAAGGGATAAAATCCTCAAGAAATTAACATGCATCCGGAAATTAATGGAAAGAGTCTTGTGGTGGGATATGAGAAGCATATATTATTTGATGAGGGAGATTCAATTATAGGACCTTCCAAATTTTACTAAAGATGGTGGAATAAGGAGATATGAGTTATGTATTGAGACTATCCAGACTATTCTTCAACATTTGGAGACTCCTACATAAAATATAGTCAAATTACATACCCATATGTTACATGGTCACATGATTTTATGGTTGGATATCTAGACCCAGGATGGACAACTGGAGACTATGGAGTGAAATTAAATCAAGATAAGTTCTTAGATAACTTTTATCTATACAAACTGATACATGAGAGAGTTGCAGGGTTCATTATGTTGAATCAGTGGAGTATTTCTATGATGAACTATGCTGGCTATTTTATTGATTTTCAATGTTTTTTTCAATCATTGGATAGAAATGAGGCTACCACAGAAAAGAATATTCAACATGGAATGAAATGTAAACTTAATTCCCATATAAATATATTTAGAAAAATTATGTTTCTAGAGTTTTTAAATATGAATCTCATATATGAGGGGAATGAGAAAAAGGCTTCTAGGGGAGCACATATAGTTTATTCTCCTGGATTAGGAGGTAGGAGTACTAAATTTAGGAAATTTCATTAAGAAAATTTCTCCCAAGGTTGTTGTAAGATGAGTATTTAGAGGGAATGGTCAGTTACAAGGGACATTACCCATGTTGTATACCACTAGTGTAGTAAGTTGGGAAACTATATAAAGCATTTTCCCCAACCACTAGTGGGGTGTTGAGCATATGGAAAGATGGTTCAATTATAGAATTTCTTCAGGAACATGAGGAAAATGTTTATTAATGGAGGAGCTCGAAAAAACTATAATAAGGTATGGGGGTATTCTGCACCGTATCTGGACAGTAGCTTGGGTTACATAGGATGACGTAGTAGAGGTAGGGGATGTGGTGCTTCTGTGTAAGAGAACCCATATCAGCTTAGTTTCAATGCTCATGGGAGTTAGATGTTATCACATGGAAGAGGGGTAGGACATTTACATGTCATTTAGCATACACTTGTGGAATGTGAGGCTAGACCATCGATAGTAAGAAGTATTATTCATATATATTTTACATTATCTAGATCCTTATTTGATAATGGTATCACTAATGCCTTTATATATTCAAAAAAAATTTAATGTTTTGTACCAATCAATAGAGTGCTTAATCAGGTTTAGTATGATAGATACACTTTTTGGTGTATGTTTTGGAGACATTTTTTTAAAGGGTGTTCTCTCTGTATTGGAGAGTACCATTTTCAATAAAATCTATTTATTCTTGATATTTTAGGATTCAATATAATTTTTTATATCTACTATTTGGTAGCATAATAACGTCACTTTGATTTTTATAAAAGGATAGTTAATTTCACATATCCTAATGGTGAAAATTAATTTCACCATGGAGAGTGGGATATCTAGGCAGGCCGAGTAGGGACAATTACTCTGCAACTGGGAGTGCTCACAACCCAGGTGGGCATTTTATTACTTTATGATGGGAATTTGAAGCATAATGTACTTCCGCCCATAGTGGACTTGTTTCAAGATGCGTTCCTTAAAATTTTTTAGTTTTTCCACATGATAGATATGCTGAATTCACTACTGAGATCATGCAGGGGAATGAACCAGTTTTAATTCCACCATAAAAAATTTGATAGACAGAGCATCATGAGCTCAAGACATAGATGGAGGAGTTGGTGGAAAAGGGTGTTATCCATATGAGTGTGCTACCTTGGGGTTATCTTGTGTTTTTTAAAAAATGATGATTGGATTTAATTCTTATTTTTTGATTACCGAATGTTAGTCTACATGTCCTCAAAAAAATCGATATCTATTTCTGCATATCATTGATTTTTGTTTTGATCAGTTAAGTGGAGAATGTTTCTTTTCCATGATATACTTTAGATCAGGGTATCAATAGCTGAGATTTCTATATTTTGATATACTAAGGTCTTCATTCAGAAGAATATATGGCCTTTATGAGTTCTACATAATTCTATTTGGGTTAACAGATGCACCCACACTTTTTATGGCCTTAATGTATAGAATATCCCATAAATACATAGATCAGTTCATTGTAGAGTTTTTGGATGACATCTAGGTGTACTACATGAACCATGAAGATCATCCTTAACACTATTACGTCATCCTATGTACACTAAGAGAGAATTTTATATACACCATGTCATATAATTTTATTTTATGGATTGATTAGGAACACTTCTTAGGCCACATCATCTTGGAGGAAGGTGGGTCTATGGACCCAGAGAGAGTACATGAAATGGTTTCTTGTGAGCATCTCAATATTTATTTTTATATTTGAAGACTTTTTCTTTTAGATGAATATTATCAATGGTTCAAGCAAGAGTTTTATTTATTGTAAGTTCCACCTAAGTGCTTGAACAAAAAAAGGATAAATATGAATTGTCAGAATCATTTTATTGGGCTTCCTGGAGTTTAATATGCATTTAACATTGATACTGATCATTGTCCTACATGATATAGATATGGACTAAACAATGTATTATGATTCTTCTAAGAACATACTCCTAGAAATGATGATGTAGAGATATCAAGTTGTAGAATATGTGTCTTGATAGTTGAGGCCACATTAATTAAACAACCCTACTCATTTCATCTAGTTGGCTATAGTGATGTATGGTTTGTAGGGTGGGAATCATTACTTATAAAAAACAAAGTTTATAGTGTAAGTTTACAAAAAAAAATTAATGTATTTATTTTTGTAGTGATACATGATTATCCATTAGTGGTGATGGTTTGGGTATATGATGTCATTTGTTTTAGAAAAATCATATACCTTCAAGAATGTGATAAATAGGGATAATTATTTGAGAAGAAAAAAAGACACAAATATTTCAATAGTCTAGAGATGAGTAGAATGTGATGAAACTAATCATGGTGATTCATGTGGTAGTTTAGTAGAGTCCGGAACCGATGTATTTCTTATTAGTTATAGTTGAGTCTTTATTTTTGATCCATATTAGAGACATGTGGTATGAGGATTCAGAGTTCTTGAACATTAGTGGATTCCAAGAAGGTGGAGATACTCCTATATAGTGTAGTATAGATGAGGATGAGATCTTCTATGTTAGGAAATATGTTTTTTTCCTACAGGCACATGGAGGGAGTTGATGTGATAATTTAATGCCTCGATGTGGGCGATACATCCAGGTGTGACAAAAAAGTACCATCACTTATGATGATAGTTCAGGTATCCAAGAATGAAATAGTGGATAAAAGGGTTAATTAAATGATGTGACATCTATCATAAGTTGATATCTGAGTATAAATTATCATGAGGTTGATTACATCCACTACCCATTACAGAATGGAAGTGGCATGAGGTGACCATAGACTTTGTGGATGGCCTACCAACATTTTCAAGAAATAATGATGATATTTGGCTTATTATAGACAAAATACTATATATAATTTATTTTTTTCATATATGGGAGCTATTCATAGGGGAAAAAATCAGAGATTTACATGTTTGGGAGATAGTCTATATGCGCTATGTTCCACAAACTATAGTTTCAAACCGCTACTCTTGCATTATTTATCACTTCTTATAGGGCTAATAGATAGATAATAGTATACTAGATTTATTTAATGTGGACTTCCACCATCAAATAGATGGGTAGTTAGAATGTACTATACATGATCACAAAGGTATGTTATGAGAATGATTCTTAGATAGAGGAGGATATTTTGAATTGCACATATTATTGGTTGTGTTTACCTATAAAAATTTCTATTGTGAAATAATAGATATGTAACCAAATGAGTAACATTATAGATGTAAATGTAGATATCCTAAATGTTGGATAGAGGATAATTAGTTGGACTTGTTGTGATTTATTCTCCTTCAACAGACATTGGAAGGGGTTCAACTAATTGAGAAACATATGACTACGACAAAGAGTAGACAATAGTCATGCTGATAGAATTAAACAAACCCTAGTGTTTATATAGGCTGATCATTTATAACAGTAGTTGTCACCCAGATTGGTTCCCCACAGAATACAAGGACAGGTTTTGTTGGTGCCCCATTTTGGTGGACTATTTATGTTTGTAGAGGAGATCAAGATAATTACATATCGATTTTCTCTACCACATAAATACAGTTCTGTGCATAATTTATTTCCATATATCACAACATTAGAAGTACCACACTTACCCTTCTCATGTGATAGAGGTGGATTATATTGAGATTTGGATTGATGTGTCCTTTGATGTGCATCTGATACGTGTATTAGATCACATTGAGAAAGTGTTTCAGGGAAACACATTACTAACAGTTTGTGTATTGGGGAATCATGTGCTTGTAAACAGGAAAAATTAGAAATTGAATAATTTTTTTGGTCTTAGTGTCCAAATATTTTTTCTTAGAATCGATTAGATTCTTGTTAGTGGAACTTGAGGATGATCTATTTTATGTTAGGGAGTTTGAAAATTCATGACGCGTTATGGAGTAGTATAAGGCTCATTTGGAACTACTATTTTCCCTTGTGTTGATTAAATTTAATATGGATTTTTTCATGGTTGTGTTTTTGGAAATAAATTTGAGAAAAAAATGAAGTAATATGTTAGTGCATAGTAGGGTCATGATTTTCCCAAAACTATACGCCCCATCCAAGAAAACTGTGAAAACCTGGACAGAGGGGAATTTCTTTGTTAGTGCACGATTGGTAAAACTATGTGCCCTCATAGAATTAATATTGAACCCATATAAAATATGTACTTGGTTATAGCACATGATAATTGGAAACCATGAGTCCTTGCAAAGAAAATTGTGCATGTCAATTAATATAAAACAAAAATTTGTTTTAAAGTTTCCTAAACCCCTGAAACTCACCAAAATAGAACCCATTCAACCAATAAAGCTCATTCACAATTTAATATCCCTATAAATGAATTCTAAGCAATCATGACCTCAATTCTTAGTGGTTAAAATCCCATATCAATGATCTACACCAATCCCAGTAAGATGATATAATATCATTTTCATTCCCATGCCTCCTCATTTAATATCTCTTTATTAAATGGGATTTATTCTTTTCATGGTTAGATCTATAACTATTTATTGTTTCTAGACCTATTATATTAGAAATCAAACAATATTTTTGAGTTCTCTAGATGTCCTAAATTTCTTTATTTCATAGATCTAGATATTGTTCTACGCTAGTACTCCACTGATATTTTTTGGTGATTTCCAATTGGGAAATTTTCCATTGACGAATTAAGGTAGGTGGTATATTTTTAATATCCCATAGTATTGATATCAATTCTGTGTATGTTAATGAAAATTTTTTTGAGTTATTTTGGCGATTGGAATTCCTAATTAAATTAATTTATGTGGTCATTTAGTTAAATGAGGATTTGTGGATTTGATTAACTAATTGATGTATATAATTAGGGATAATTAATTATTGGTTTAATTATTATAATGTTGAATTGTGAAATAATAATAAATACTTGGAGAAATATGTATTGGATAATGATATTTTGAATAGATAATTTAATGTTGGAATTAATTAATGGAAGAGACGTGTCTAATTAGTGTGAGAATTAGTTAATGATATATATATGACAAAATAATTGTCCAATTAATTACAGGAAACTGATGTGAATAATTAAATTTTGAATTTATTGGTAAATATTTATTAATTAATTTATGAAATATATAAAGAAATATTGTTATGGTTAATTGTTCTTAATGTATTCATGTTGATTAATCACAGTAGTTTTGAGATTATGAAAACACGTGATATTGAGATGCATGTGATGAAGCTATATACTATGATACATGTATAAATTGTCTGACAAACATGTGGAGGACATTGTCTGCTAATTCCAAAGAACATAGTGATAAATTTTTTGATAAAAATGTAAAGGTCATAGTCTGTTACTTAGGAAACCTGTAAAGATAAATTTTTCATTAAACTTTTGCATTACATGGTTTCCCACTTCTGTAGCCCATGGTGAGGAATTGATTGATTAACATGTGTGGGAGTGGTCTTCAAAATCCAAATACCATAGGTTATCATTCATGACATACTTGAAACAAATTTATGGCATTGTAATATGGTTCCCATTAGACATATTATTAATTGAAATGAAATTGATAATGAGATATGATTGGTTTAATGAATTTTGAAATGGAAATTGAAAATTGTTAAGACTATGGCATGATGCAAAGAAAGTATTAATGTTTTAGAATACTCATGATCCCATGAGTATATTTAAAAAAAATTGATAATGTGATGACTATATACTTATGCATTGTATTGAATTATATATAAAACTAAAACACATTGATTGACTCGATATTGTTTTAAACACTACTATGGGTGTCCTACAGAGTTGTACCAACATCCTACATGGGATGCCAGGTTTGTAACCCAATAGTCTTCACGTTTTAATGAATGGAAAAGGGAAAATTACTCATATAAGATAGCTGATTGGGGATGGAGCATGGAAACGGGAAATATGCATGGATCATGGCGTGCTTGGGAGTTATTAGTGTCATTATTTTGGGTTTTCATTTTGATACATGGAACGTACTTTATCATAGAACATATATAGTTTTATTTGAAATAATATTTCAATTTTTGTCTATATAATAATACTTGTACTATTCTATTTATGTTTATAAGCTATTAAGTTATTTTTTTCTTATTTTTTTGGTGTATTACTCTGAAAATAGGTTATAGTCTCTCTATGATTTATATAATAACATCGCCGCTTATAGAAAAACTATGGAAAATAGGGAGGCATTCCCAAGGTCATGTGGTAGTTTGGATTGGGGCACTTGGGTGTGGAATCAGGGTTGGGATATTACAAATAATTCTAGTTAATCATCCTGGTGAATATGAATACAACAAACTCAAGATCATGTGTTGGGTAGTTCATGTAAGGACCCATCCATCAGAATTAGTTAATCATTAGTTTCATGACATGAATTAATTATCATATAGTCAATGATGTTTCCATGTTCAATGTTTTAAATATTGGATCATAAATTACACATAAAAACCATATAAATAATATGGTGACATCCAATCAGTATCCTTTTTTCCGACGAATAATGTTTTTCAAAACAATACTTTCATTATTTTAAAAAGAAATCCTTATAAAATCCAAATTGAAATATTATTTTAATTTAGTAATCCTTAAATATGTGGAAGAAATTATATTTTGGCATGAGTAAAAAATTCCCATAAACGAACATAAAAATAAGGAAACCATTAGACTACTGAAAAAAATGAAATCACTTGAAAAAACATTTCTTAAAAACAATAATTTTTACCCTGAATGTAAATAATTTTTAATTTAAATTGATCATTAATATTAAATTTCAAATAAAATGGATCCCATGTAAATA
The DNA here is from genome assembly GCA_963277665.1 of Viscum album. Taxonomy (NCBI): domain Eukaryota; kingdom Viridiplantae; phylum Streptophyta; class Magnoliopsida; order Santalales; family Viscaceae; genus Viscum; species Viscum album. The sequence continues at coordinate 1,075,553,638 of OY728164.1, forward strand.
TAATTATAAAGAGTTTAATTTTCATGTTTGTTACTTGGGACATAATCTCATATAACCCTTACAAAACCCTAATAGAAACTACAAAAAATTTAATAACCATACATCAAATTTCCTATATAATTATATAATAACATCATCACTACACAATAATTTGGAGAGATCTCTAGATTCACACATTGTATAATATATATCGAGCTCATCCATGATATATAATGGGTATAAACCCATTAGAGGCAATTTTCATGGACTGTATCATGTGTCAAATGTTTTATGATTTCACCATTTCATCCTAAAACCCATTATGGACAATTTTAATTCAAATCTGAAAATTCAATTTGATATCAAAATAAACTTTTCTTTTAAAAACACAGTTTAAAAAGGTAAATTATCCATAAAAAGTGAAATAATGGGTTTTTTATATAAAAACATGAGATCTTTTAGAGGAATCAAACCTCCAAATAAGAGTTAGGGAAGCAGTAAAATTAATTGACACCATAAATGTAAAAATCAAAAAGGAATTTTTTCTTTAATAAAGAAAGTAAAACATTACATTAAAATAATAATTTTGAAAACTATAGAAATAATGAAAAAAATAAATGTATTAAATATTCATTCCAAAATAAGTGTATTTATAAAATAATTTTAAAACCATATTCATTGTCTAAATTAATATTAATAGATTTCTCAAAACATAGATTAATAAAGAAATGTCCCTTAACACATTGGAAACATTTATGTAAATTGAACAAAGAAGTAATAACATTAAAAAAACTATTATAAATAATAATAATAGTGAAATTTATGATTTAACATTATATAGTCTCTATATATAAACCTCATAAAATAAAATATGTGCACAATGTTAATATATTCCTCACTGAAAGGAACTTGAGATGATGTCCCTTCTCTTGAGTCTGAGTGGTAATTTACATTATTTATCATTTTTAATAATAAAATTATGTTAATTATTTTATTGTTCTAGAAAATGAGTAAATTTTTTATTCCTTTTATTTTAATTTTTACCATGTCATAGAAAATTACATAATTAATTAATTATACCTCTGTTTTTTTAATGATATATTTCTTATATGTCCAAAGTAAATTTTTTAGGTCGATAATGGTAAAATATGTCATTTTTAACTTATAAATATTTATTATAATGAATTAATTATAATTAATATACATAATTTGTCATTTTAAAACAAATCATGGAAATATTTTAGAAAAAACGAACTACCTCAAAATCATGTACATGGTATGCCATACGTGTGTTTGAGTAAGGATTCTATTTTGATCTATCATTATAGAGTAAAGGTAAGTAACATTTTATATTTATAAAAGGCATTAAAAAATATACAATATTAATTATTTAAATATACTAATTTTTGTTTATTTATTATACTTTATGATGTAAAAAAGCACACATCGCTTCACAGAAGTAGTAGTCCACATTTACACATGAAGGATGATATCAATTTTCTATGCAAGAATGATAGTGATATATTTGATTTTTAAAATGATAAATATTCCCTGAATATTATAATTATATCATTTATATCACATATATCTGTTACCATTGTCCTTGTTACCTTCCTAGTATAATTTTACTGAAAAATGAATCAGATTTCTTCGTTAGGATGCAATCCTTTATACACAATGGAAACATTTTCATATCCCCCAAATAATGGAAATTTCAAATGTTATATGGCATATAATATATCATTAAGTATGAAATCATCAACATTTTCATATCCCCCAAAATCTGTTTGTACCTAAATTGTTATCATTAATATTTAATATTTTCACTATTCATTAGCAACTAAATTTAAATTTCTGTTATGATAAAATATAAAATATTTTGATTTATAATATTGAATAAATTTTACCAAATTAAATTCATAGAATTGGAAATAATAAATTTAATATTAGGCCTCTATACGTGACAGAAATTGATTTTTAAAAAACGTTATTTTTCAATAAAATTATGTTTTTATATTCACTATTTTTCATGTCATATTCATTATTTGATTTTTAATTCCTATATATTGATATATAATAAATAAGTTTTATTTAAATAATTACACTTTTTGGGTTTTTATTTAATCAAATTAGAGAATCATTTTGTATATTACAATTGTTTTTTAGAAAAAAATTTCAATCAGAAAATAATAATATACTAAAATACAGTATAAGTATGATTAAAAATTATTTCAAGAATATTCTGAAATAATATTTTAATAGTTATATTACTTGAAATAATATGTTAAAAATATTGGTACTTTTATGATAATTAATATCTTGAAATGAAATAACAGTTTTATAAAAATAGGTATTTTCTCTAATATCCAAAATAAATCAATATTTTTAAAATACACAAACATTTCATGAAAAGTTAATATTTTTATGATTAAATAAAAAATAGGTATTTAAATTATATGAACAATAAAATAAAAATTTTATATATAACCATATAAAAAAGAGATTATTTAAAGAGAAATTTATGTTTTCATTTAGATATTTCATTTTATATTTATAAATATTGTATATATCTAATTCATATAATAAACATGAAAAAGAATTAATCTACAAGAACCTATTATTTTACATTATTCCACATTTATGGGAATTTCTTCCTCATTATTTATTTTAATTATTAAAAAATATGGGATAACATTCCTTCATAGAATTTAATATTTTTATGGTGGATCCTCAACCATAATTTTTCCCTAAAAACATAACATGGTGAATAACATTATTAAAATAAAAATTCTCACTATATTAACTAATCTTAAATTGTTATTGCTTGTAAGAAATATTTCCATCCAAATGAAGTATATCACTGCTCAAAACAATATATTTTTATAGAATATATCTCATTAACATTGTATTGTTCAATAAGTTGTGAACCAAAGATAAACTCAAAAGAAATGAATCGTTATAGGAAAATGATCTAGGTTACCCTATAATTTCATATGATATATTAAATCTTAGACATGGTTCAAGTTTTTCCCTATACACATTATAGTTTCTCAAGGAGATAGACTAATAAAAACATGATCACTTACCTTGGAGGAAATATCATTACTCTGGTAATCCGTATTAATTTTTCCAGATACTTTGAGATGTTCCCATGTGATGATAAATTATATTACACATCTCATCAATTTAAACTACCATAAATAGTCACAAAAATATCTATTATCCTCTTACATCCAAAAAAATATCCATCGATCACCACATCTAAGATAATTTCTAAAAAATTCAATCATTATTTTGGAATGATTTTTTTTATAAGAAAACCTATCTAAAGAGAGATGATTATCCGAAAATCAATTTTAATCCATGGAATAAGAACACACTATTTCATCTATCAGACATACCACTAGTTGGAGGATGAAATGATGTACTAAAGTTTAATTCAGTACTAAATAAATTATATTGTCCAATCTAGATAATAGATGTAAATATAGGATCATGTTCTAACATAATGTAGAGAGTATATAGAGATCCAAGATTACCATAAATTGATATTACATCAATTTAGATGAATATTCAGCACAATAGAAAAATAAATTCCCAATGACTATAATATTTTCATTTCATTGAAAACATAGAAAAACTCTTCAGAAATATCCAAATATAATCAATATTTCTGATAAATATCTTCCTCCTTAGTTGAGTGGGATCTGGATCATTAAATATGGTGTGATCGAACCCATATTCCCCTTTAGTTATTATACCTAAAACATTTCTCAATAGCCTGGTAATAGAAACATTATAAAGGGGTTATATCTGATGCCAAGAAAGGGTTATCGAATTATATATATAAGATCAAAATTATCATAAGTATATGTAATCATGAAAATAAAATTTCAAGATGATAACCGCCATATCAAATATCATATAAATGAGTCATCGAATAAAAATTAGATGTTAATAAGAAATGAATCATCATGGAATCATGATAATAGTCCATAAAATAATAACATAGTATTAAGAAATAAAATTTTTGGAACACACCTAAGAACATAAAATTATTTCCATAATAGTCATGTAATTGTTTCTATAGCCATATTAATATAATGGGTTCACACTCCATACCATCATGGTAGTCATGGTTTAGTCACATGAACATCTTAGTAGTAAATGGGTACTCGTGATACAATCGTAGTTGATAAATTCCTCTATTGGAACAAGATCTCTCCATGTTCTTTCTATGTAAACCACATGAGATATAAATCATCTCCCCATTCATTAAAGGGAGATATGGGTACCACATATATCTTAATGAAATCAAATATATGTTGGAATAAAGATCATAAAAAATCATATCAAAACCAATGAAAGGAAATGGGTACCATAAACATGTAATCATATAATAACATATTAAAAAATAAACAGGTTTCAAAATCATTTAATCAAATCATAATCCTAAAAATTAGTGTGTTTTTTTAAAATATATCTTTTGAATGATTAATAGGTTTTATAATCATATAACTCATAAAATGGAAACAAATTTCTTAAACATAATTCCAAAAAAACTATTTAGAGAATGAATATTTATGTACCATTTAGATCATTTCCTACAAAAGAATGACAAAAAACAATGGAAGTCATATTAAATGAACAATAATATAGAAATTCCCATTTTAATCATTTATTTAGTAAAATATAATTTTAACTTTTATAAAATTAATTTTAAAACCAAAATCATTTTTAAAAACACTTTGTTGAAAATAATCATGAAATCATAAAAAAGAATCATTGAAACCTTTTAAAAACCATTTCATTTGAAAACATATAAAAAATGATTTTTTTGGAAACTATTTTCCTCAAAAATATATAAAATACGCATTAAAATTTTTTTAAAACGTTTTTTTAAATAATTTATAACCATATAAATAAATATTGAAAACCTTTTGAAAACTTTTTTCATCAGAATGAAATTTAAAAACTTATAACGAAATATTAAAAATGTTTTGAAAACCATTTTTTTGTAAAAATACTCTGAAAACGTATATATAACTAACAAAAAAAGAATTTAAATGTTGTTTATATATATATATTTTTTTAAAAAATATTCAAAATATAGATTTGAGAGAACATGGATTTTTGACTAAGGAGATAGAGAAAGATGTTTTTCTTAACAATAATCTAGTAATTATATTTAGTACCAATTAGTGGAAAATTATAAATAACACAAGATGATATCATGTCTAAACCATGGATAATAAAACTAATGATTTTTCATCAATGGTGGATCATTAGGTTTTTTCAATGAAAACATAATCATAAAAATCATGATAAACGATGAGATTATTGCAATAAAATTTTACCACATGGAAAATTTGATTCATACTCCAAAGATATTGAAATGAAATTAAATAATGCTTAATATATAATTTTAAGAATTATATTAATTATATAACATTTCATATGGTAGTTTATACACATCTCAGAGGAATATGGGTGCATAACATGGCATGTGTCTAAACGAAGGAAAATTTGAGACAAATTTACATTACAAATTTGGTACATTTGAATCATAAACATTATGAAATAATGTTCATAATATGGTTTTTTAAATATATATAAATTTAATTATAAGAATTGTATAATATATTCTTGGGAATTATATAAACAAAATATAAGAAATAAGAGGTGAAAATGGCTTGCGTGCCATGAATATAAATATGAGATAAGAAAAATCATACATCATGTCTTGACTTGTTTCATTCTCATAAAAAAATAATTTATAATAAGTATAAGTTTATTATACGACTATTAATGTAACATATTATTATATATAATATGATATTTTATTTTATAATGACATTATATTACCCATTTATTTCCAATTCCAATCCAATGTTACACTTCATTTTTTATCTCGTTTGAATTTCATATATGTTTTGACTTTTTTTAAAGGGTTGGGGCCAAAGCCTCAATTTATTATTAGATCGAAGACCTTTTTAGACTAGGAAGAGGGTGACCCATTACATAGCCCGAAGTCCAATGGCCAAGTGGCCTGCATACAGGGCTAGAAAGAACATTTTTTGGCCCAAAGGACCCCTCGATGAACAGTACTGCTACAGTACCCACGCCGCTACGTTACCTGCTACAGTACTGCCACCACTACAGTGCCCTACTACAGTACCTCTGCCACTAGAGTGCTGCCGCTGCTACAGTCTGCCGCTACTACAGTACTTCTACAGTGACCTGCTACAATGCTGCTACAGTACCCTGCTACAGTACTTGGGAATTCTCCCATGCCCGGATTTGATCCTGGGTCTTTTGGATTCCATGCATGAGACTGAACCACTGGGCTACAGGCTCGTTGGCACATATATGTTTTGACTTGTTATTATTTATCCTTAATTAAAGTTTATTATTTTCTTATTTTTATAATGGAAAAAATTATGTAAATATAAAATATATTTATTACATATGTATTTATTTTTATATATAAAATATATAAATATGTTATGGAATACACCATTCATAATGATAGTAGGCAATAATTACGCATTAATGTTGTTTCTATTTTTCTTTGGTGTTGAATAAAAAAAATGATATATATGTAAATATTTTTAATATATATTAGAATTATTATTTCATTAATATATCTTATAACTTAACTCAACCAATACTTACTATTTTTCATTCAAATTGTGAAATAATCACCTCACATTAAGGAGGAGGTAGTCTACATGATTGAAAACTATGTTATCATATGTACAAAAAATAGAAGGCATTATGTATGTTATATATAATAACTAAAAAAAGTGTAAATACATAATAAGTATTATATATATAATATAAATACATATTTTATATCACAGTTACCACTCAATAGAGGTGGTGATGGAAAAAATGAACAACTTCATTTCGTGGGGTGGTAGTTATCCATACACAAGAATGGTATGTTTATTATAGATTAGACAAAAGTGTTTATAAGTGTAGGATGAATTCTATAATAACAATATATAAGTATAAATATGATTCTCATGTTATTAGATAAACATTTAATAAGAAGATTTTTGGTGGTGGAGAAAAAAATAAAACAATGGAGCTTGAGGATGGATGTTACCTATTCTTAGGTTAAATACATTTTTGTTTGCACTAATGGGATTATGTGGATTGATTTAATACTAAATTTATTCTTATATGTGTATGGGTGGGATATATAGATACAATAAGGGGATATTTTGAATGGTTAAAAGTGTATTGGAGGTTTGGGGAAAGAGAATAGTCAATGCCTTTTAATAATTGAGGGGTAGTCGCATTCTTGAAAATACCAAATAGTGTAAACTATTTGGTGGTATCCATTACCTTATGATACACATAAACCAAAAACTAATTTATTAAAGGGGATTAATGGTCATGGAATATTTCGACAGTAAATAAAATATGGTAATTTCTATAATTTTGTTCCTTAACATCTATGTTTCCTGAATTTTATCATTTTGGTTTTTATTGGAGTAAATAGGTTTCTCTCAATCTAATTTAACCATTGATAATAAATTATAGTGGTCTTTATCATAAAATATATACCCAATGAATTATAAATTTTACATATAATTTATAAAATAGATGTCTTAAGTGTGTTGTAAATAAATTTTAAAATAAGTTCATGTAACACACAAAAACACATCTTTATCCCAAAATTTTCTGATAATGTTTCATTGTATCTATTGGTCAATAAGTTATTTATAAATAATACTCAAAATTACATTCTCAGATGATATTTTTTTATTAATTATTTTATTATATAATAATATATTAATTTTTGTAAAAGAAAAATATTATAAATTGTGAATTATTTATTTAATTTTAATTCAAAAAAATTAAAAAAAATTTTGGGATTCAATTATATTATGGTAAAATATATGTTCCAATATATATTACCCTTGTAAAATATTGGAACATAGTAATCCATTAAAATTTTTGTACCATATTTGGAATAAGGATGTAAAAATTTGTTAAATTGGCCACTTTATTTTTTGCATGATATGAATAGTTACTATAAAAAACTTTTTTAACAATGATAAATTTAGAATGGGTTTATTATGGTTAAAAATAATCATAAAAGTATAACATGTAACACCAGATCCTTGATTAATATTATTGTATGACTATATATCTTCCATGGTCATTCAAAATAGAATATTATATTTTTTTCCATTTGGAAATGACCTTGACATTTATAATATTTTAGCAATATATAAACAAAAAAATTTAAATTTATTAAAGTAAATATATATATATGGTTTTATGAAATGAATAATAATAGCTTCTTTTCATTACATTATAGTTATTTTAATGATAAATTTTTATATTATGTTAATTTTTCTATAATATTTACTAATGATATAATTAGATTAAATATTTACATAATGCCGACACATTATGTATTTAATTTCTAGGAAAATAAAATAAATTATTTTCAAAATATCAAAAGTAAACTTATTTGAATAAATTACCATGTTCCCATATTTTTTAGATATATAGAACACATTTATTCTGTTTTAAATGTTTTTGTATTATGTCCATTATTATATTAATATTTTTAACATCAAATTAATTAATATTGTCAAAATTTAAATGAATGGTATTTTCTATAAAAAAGTAAAAATTTATTAAACAGTTTCAAATGATTTTTTTTTATCATTATAGAATTACATGGGATATTTTTTTATAATATCAACCCCATTCCATTTTTGTGTAATTATTAATTTTATATATACTATCTTGACCCTTTACTGGTAAATACATTATTGTCATCTTAACTATGAAGAACGGTCAACATGGGTTAAAACAATATCATTAGGGGAAAGTCACCTAAAACATCCAATTTCTATTAGATGTGAGGTTTTTTACTCAAAATCATCTTATAGTCGAATATTATCATTTATGATCCATTCAAATAATAATATAAATTAATATTATTTTAATAATTAAAATAATATATATTAGAACCCCTTTCCACTATTATAAAAGAGGATATCTTCTCCTATTTTATTAAAAATTAAATTTTTTCCTCAGAACAGACTTTCCTGAATATAGTCCATGCATCACTCATAAAATCCTATAGGGCGTTGTTTAATAAAAAATTAACAATGAAAATATTTTATTTTAAGCCTTTAGATGTCGTCAGAAAAATCATATAGTTCATATTTGGGAATATTCTTTTATTTTTCACATTAATATTGAAAGAAAATTATATATTAATAACATTAGTCTCTCCCATATCCTTATATTTTATTATATTAATGTAATAACTTATATCCACCCCCTGTTCAATCAACTGGTAAAAAAACCATAATTCTTTTGATATGTGCTCCTCTGCCTCGTTAAGTGATGTTACATGATTTAAATCAGTGCCTCTCAGGGATGGTTATAAAGAATTATTTAATGTATATATATAATAATCATAAAATATTTTTATTTTAATAAAAATAATAAATCATTTGTTTTCTAGATATTTCAATCCTTAAGAATTATAATTCCATTTGCGTGTACGTGTTGATTACCACCTCCACCCAATGGTGTGATTTGATTTTATTAGAACATCACATAGATGATATATGTATATATATATAGAAAAAAATATGTTATTGATTATATTATAATAATTTACTATATAGAAAATAATAGTTACATTTTTGTTGCAAAATTTTTATTGAAAAATTGAAATTCTAGTCATGCATATGTATGACTTGACACCTCCATAAACGTGATGTAGTTAATTTTATATAACCTTATCAAATTGTTGGTTTTAAAAGTTTGAATTATGTATAAAAATTGAAATTGATTCATGATTACTATTGTATAAATGTGATAATAATGACTTCATTGAACATAGTCATCCCACATATGTGATTTTGGATATATAATTACAATATCATCAAAACATTAGTCTCAAATTTCACTGATTATGATTTTTTAAAATTTTAAAAATATAAAAAATTTTAGAAAGATTCCTAAAATATTATATAATGAAAAAAATTAATCATTAATATAAAGAAATTATGTGATGATTAAGACTCGAGGTACAGGACCCTATTTTTAAAAAAAATCATTTTTAAGGATTCCAATCAAACACCTTTTCTTCCAAGAACGTGATATTCTAATTGATGGAAGAAAATTATTATTTATTATTAAATGGATTGTAATGGTCATTTTTACCTTGTTTAAATTTCATTACTATTTCATAAAATGGAGTGCTTTTATGGTTTCATATAAGAGACAATATACATTAATAACCATTTTTAATTTTTTTAATGATTTATATTCTATATCATTGTCTTCTATGTTAATATTCTTATGATAATATTATGGATATTATTTTGATATTTTTATGTGTACATAAATTATGTAAAAGAGATATTTAATGACTCTTGTATACTTTCTTTAATGGAGTTTTCCAAATGAATATTTTTACATAATTTAGAATTACGATTATGAATTTCTTTTAAAAATTAAAAATCAATATTATAATATATATTATATAGAAAAAATAAATTTCCATCCTACTATAACCATTATTTTATGTTTGGATTCCTCTATATGTTTCTATATTTTCTTCAAACAAAACCCCTTTTCCATTGTTTCAAGAAATGTAGTTTGGAAAATGGGTTTAAAAAAAGGAATGGTTTTTGGGTATACAATTACATGGTTATTATTGGTTCAAAATATTTTGTTTGATGATTTAAGGATAAAAAATGAAATATTAAAATGTTGTATTCATGATACAGTCCTCAATAATTGTTTTTAGTGAAATGTGATATCGATATAGATCAAGATGGTGGGTGGTCTTATTATATCTTATAAGATGGGTACACCCTGATATCACATAATGCATTAGGTAATGATTATGGTTTCATGATATGTTTGTGTAAGTAAAATATATGGTTATTATAATTTTAAGGGTTCTATGAAGATGATTTCTTATCGTACCTACATAAATTTATTATACATTCATATGTGTTTTAGTTGAAATGGTTTGATTTTGAAATCCTATGTGAATGATATTTTTCTTTAAACAAATGATTATTTTATTTTTTATGTCAAAATTTATGTTTTAGGAATTTTTTTCAAGGGATATCATTTTTTAATAAGTAATATTTACGAATAATATTTTTTCATTTATAAGTTCTTATAAAGGGTTTTATGAAAATATTGGGATGAATTGATGATTTCATAAGTATATAAATTATTACTTTTTAGCTTTATGTTTATCACATAAAAAAATTTACTTACGATTTTATTTTTTATAAAATAAAATAACAGTATAATAATTTATTCCAATGGCCCATTCTGGGGTTTTTAACATATAAAATATTTTTAAATGTTTTTTACATGGTTTTATAATGGTTAAAAACTAAAACTAAATAATTTTGGGATTAATGAATATTTTTCTTGAAAAGAAGGAATATTTCTATATAAAATATTAATATTATGGAATAAATGTATTCCCATTATAAGTATCCATTTTTTTGAATATTTTATTATATTATATGTTTTTTGATGTAATTCTCTAAAACAATAATTGTAAATTTAACAAATCAACTACAATGATCTAGAATGGACACCTGAACATGTTTGTCATGATGGTGAGGTGCAGTTGGATAACAGTCATAAACCAAAATAATAAATACAGATATAGTACTATAATGAGTAATGAGATATATCCAATATCCATATAATCCAATTAAAATGGGATAAATTACATTAATTAATAAAACATGACCAACAAGTCTCTATGTGGCCAATAGTCCCATACAGTCAATCCTAAATCAATGGTAGTGACAAAAAGTGAATCCAACATTCTACAAGATTCCATTACATTTACACAAATATGGAAATATGACATCAACAACTCCAAATGAAAATGTAGTCTGTGAGAAAATATCCTTGTAGGATATACAATAGATTCTATAAATGGTTTAATATTAAAAATATCTACATTCCTCAATTTGAAAATAGATACAATTTAATAATTATTTCTATGAAATAAAATCCCAATTGTCTATCATTTTCCATTAGTTTTCATAAAAGAATTTCATATTCATTAAACTATCAATATAAATAGTATAATTGATAAAATTGGAACAAAATAAATATGACATTACTTACTAATGTAAACACTCACCCATGAAATAATTAATTAGGAAAATCTATGTGATAAAACCTCATATGAAATCATGAGGGAATGAATCTATGAGAGAATCCATCATGTGAAAAATTACCCTAAATGAAAAACACACCATATTGGGTCATACACAATGTGAATACATACTATACATAAAATATACTAAACAATGAATAATTTGATAAAAAATCATGTCTTGACACAATCCATCAATATAAAAAATTAACCCCAGTCACGCCACACACACAAAGGACATATATGTCACTTTTGAGATGCACCCATGGTTCCCAATGGGGAAAGTGTATCAATGTTTATTTATAAATAATAGTAAAATTATTTAAAACATATTCCAATAAAATACAACTTTCTATTTGTTTTTAAAATCAATTTACAAATCAACCCATCATTCAATCATTTAATCAAACACATGGTGTGGAAAAATAAATATTCAATGAAAAACCAATTAAAACATCCGAATTTTAAAAAATACAATAAATGAAAAAACTAAATTAAAATAAACACACAAAAATAAATTTTCATAACAATAAAAAAATAATATAATTAACTCATTTTATTGAACCACCTAACTCAAAATATAGGTAGAACATATAACCTTTGAAAATGATGACTGGGGAAGAGTAGATAAGGGTTAAAAGATCCTGGATCCAAAATAAAAAATTTCAATCCATCATTAAACACAATAGATTTGAAATCAGATCCCATTTGGGATCCAATCATATGAATGGATAATAGATTATTCAGCTCTACTCAAAGACAATAACACATTTCCGCAAACATCTTCCTCTCCTAATATTATCTTCGAAAACAGAATCATCAATGAACACTCCTCAATATATTCATAAATAGACCGTTTCTATAATTCACAACTATATGAATTAGAATCCATATTCCAATTTCCAAGAGTGAATGAAATGTAAAAATCACGAGTCTCTGGATAATTAACCCAAAATCACTATCTGAAGATTAAAAGACTCTATGTAAAAATATATTTTATGCTCATATGAATACAATACAATGTAGTTGTTCCCAATGAGATAGTGAATCCATGTTTTGAGTGCACATATAACTACATCCAACTCTTGTTCATTGGAAGGGTTTTTAATCTCATGAGGTTGTAACTAGTGATAACTACATTCCATCACTTATTTCCCATGTATTAGAAATATTCCTATTCCCATAAAAAACATTACAGAAAAAATCATAATCTTAACATTGTTTTAGAAGAATATAAAATGGTCCAGTAGTCAACATCAACATCATTTCCCTAAAAGTTGTCTCTCATTTTTCGTTTTATTAAATATAAACAACCGTATGGGTTAACACATTCATCAATGATGAAATATAGGATAAATCTAGACCAATAGATCAATAGTAACCAGCAAAACCCAAGAATCTTTATATCAGAAACATATTTTTGGGCTGATCCATGGTCATAACAGCACATATTTTTTTAGGATCCACAGAGAATCCCCTATCAGATATCACATTCTATAGAAATGTAACTATCTAGTTCAAATGATCACATTCATTATGATTACAATTGATAAGATGTTATATCAAGTATTGAAGAATTGTGATAACCCTCTCCCCACACGGTGTACCCCTACAGGGCCGACAATGTGAGAAGGGAGATAATGACCCCTATGTCGCACCTCTAGTAGGCCCTGGGTTGTTGACTAGCACTGAGGGTAATGTAAAGGCATAGATGGGATTCATTACCTTATAAGAGAACACAAGTGAAAGATAGAGATAATATAGATACCAACCAAATCCAACTCAGATTGAAGTATAAATGAAAACCCACGTGAACACATGTAATGTCATGAAAAACTACTTCCACCAGAAGGGGAAAACTACAAGTACCCAAAAGAAGGTAAAAACAGCACCAATCACAATCCCAAACATCTCTTTCAACCCCAAGAAAGAATAAACTTTATTTATCTCAAACCTACTCCATGTGGGATGACAAAAAAATTCTATATACATAGAGTGAGTATAACAGTATTCTCAGTAGGATCCTCCCCGATGCTTCTCATTCAAAAGTAAAGAAATCACGCTAAAGCACATTGAACAACAAGTGAAACTAACTCATCACCTAAACAGGTATACTATGTTCCTAGCCTCACCATGGATACTCTCACCAAGTAACACATACAAGAGTATATATTATAATAAAGACTATCAATGGTACCCATATACTACTTCCCCACTGGTTTGGTGCGTTTCCCTAATGTCTCACTTATTAAGCATCTCTCTCCAAAGAGGATTACCCATATACACCAGGGCGAAGCACCACAATATAATCCTCGTGCAACAAAACCACCACGTCTAAGAAAGAAAGTAACCAGGTAGTTTTCTAGAGCTACCACAGCTCGTATAACAAGTATCATTTATCATCTATTATACTTCCATCCATTACATCCCATAAATCGAGTAAGTATCATCAATCCATTATAGACTATACATGTTACACCTAATGTAGTCCATATGATAATATATCTAGAATATATGTGTGTGAATAACCACAAGACATTACATCCCTCTACACACATATATGGGGAAAACTAAACACTGTGCCTACCAGCACAATTTACTATCAAGAGAAGAGTGCCAGGCCAAAGAGAGTAGTTAGCCATCCTTCCTCCCACAAAATGGTGGAGAAAACACCCCCTAGTTCTCTGAATCTCTGGGGTGTTAGTTGACGTCAGTAATGGGGTATAGTAGCGTATAGAAACAAAATAAGTAGAAAATATATAATATCTCACAACCACGCTATGGGCATATCCTAGTCATAGACACAACTACAACTAAAGTCTCTCAGACTCCTAGTTATACATCTAAGACTAGGAATCCTATATGTACACAACCATTTATTGAGATTTATTTCCTTACATCATTCACTTTTTATAAGTTCAAATTTACGTTAATTAATTCTTTAAACATTAATTAAACATTAAAATTTTCACATTAAATTTCATTAGCATCACACCAAAAGTCCACTGTCTCTTTAAAAATGCACCCCCAAAATTTCATTCAAAAAAGCTCAAACCCCCATAGTTAACATCATTTATTCAATTATTTATTTAAAAATTTACCTTCCCATATTCTCTGGAATTCTAGAAAAAAAAATTATTCTACTAAACACAAGAGGGCTTAACCTGGTGGGTAGATAACTACCCGCCGAGTCTTAACCACCTATAGAAAGAGCATAGACCCATCCTCCCTTGAGATGCTAGAAATAGAAAGCATATGCCACACCTGCACATCTTCACCAATTTTGGAAGAAGGGTAAACAAGAACAGCTACCTTGAGTAGTGGGGAAAGTAAATAAGACAACCAATCAAACAAAAAATAGGTTTCCAAACATTCACATCCAACCAATTCCATCATCACTGGTGTCCTCTCTGACAGCCACATGCATAAACCGATGCATCTCACCACTCTAGGCATCTTCTATTGCCACAACCAATTTGCTTCCATTCCCCCACAGATCACAACAGCCATCCTGGCTCACATCACAATAGAAGAAGTATGAAAACAAAAATCATATCAATTTTTCTCTTAGCCCTTAAACAAGAAAAAAGGGATACTCAGAACTCAAGAAGGAATTTCCTTTTGTGAAGAATCCAGTTCTATAATCCATCTTTGATTATCCAATTTATTATTCGTAGTTTCCAAATACAGGAAACCAAACTCGTAAGTGATCAAAAATAATTAAACAAGCTTTTTGTACCAATTTGTTTTTGCATAAAATCACAACAAGGGGAGCGAGATTCAATTACATGCTTCTTTATCTTTATCCAAACAATTATCAATTAATTCTGGATTTACATTCATTTTCAATTTCTATTATGAACAAGCATATATATCCCACTATCTAGAAAAATAATAGGCAATAAAAAACGATCTATATCAGTTTATTTATCCAGTTTATATATTTAATAAGTCAATTTCATTGTGATAATATGGGATAAGACATGCTGACTATACAGTTTCATCTAATAGAAAATAGAAGCAACGAATCCCCTACCTCAAATATTTCTTGACGTTATTTATACGAGAATGAGACACACAACAGGTTATTATATCCTCCCCAGTGGAAACTGTATCCACCTGAGGATCCAAATAAACCACAATAACATCCAACACCCATGGAAATCCCATTATGAACATGTGATAAAATTCAATAAAAAGGTAAATGAAAAAAATGAGATGAACTCGAAAAAATGAAGATTGATCATACCTTATATAGAAGACTGATCAATATTTCTTGGCTGTATCAAAACCGAGTAGAACTAATCATAGGAGGATAGTTTGATTGCACAACTCCTACGGGAAGGAATATGATGGTCAACATTTCACATCCGGGAATAGGGAGAATGATCTAGGGAGGAAGATATCTCATCCCTTTAAAATATTTAATAGAGAAGTGGTTTAAGATATGCTGGGTTTTCCATTAAAAGAGTATTTCATTAAAAAATGCGTTTTGACAAATTAAAAACATCTCAAGCCGTAAAAGAAATTAATATAGGAGTTTCGACTTTTGGATCAGCTTTAGAGTCCGTAAAACAAGGCTTTAAATGCATTTAACATCAAAGGAAATGTTAAAGGAGAAAAACTATAGGAAGCTGGAAAAACTGTTCACAAACTCGATATTTGGAAAAGGAAAACACTGTTCATGAACCTCACTATAGTAACCAAACCATTGGAACCTCACCATTGGAACCTCACCATTGGAACCTCACCATTGGATACTCACTATTCTAGAAACATTGTCAAAGAAGCTCACATTTTGAGCCTCACCATGGGAACATCACCATTCTGGGAACACTGTTCATGACTCAAAATTTGGAAAAGGAAAAAGGTCATCATTGGAACCTCTCTGTTCTAGAAACATTGTTCATGAACTCAAAATTTGGGTAAGGAAAAATGCTACCATTGGAACCTCACCATTCTGGAAACACTGTTCATGAAATCAAAATTTGGCAAAGGAAAAAGGTTACAGATAGAACCTCACCGTTGGAACCTCACCGATGCACTGTTCATAGATGGTTACCAATGACATTGTTCACCTAGGGTTACTGATGCACTATTCACATATGGTCACTGTCGCATTGTTCAGATAAGGTTATTGATCAAACTGTTCACAGAAGGTCACGGATGACACAGTTCACATAAGGTAACTTTTTCACTGCTCACATAAGGTCAACGATGTCATTTTTCACATATGGTCACCATTTCACTGTTCACATAAGGTCACTATTCACTATTCACATAAGGTTAACGATGCCACTATTTACAGAAGGTCACCGAGGACACTGTTCACATATGGTCACCGATTTACACTGTTCACAAAATGTCACCGTTGCACTCAAAAAATAAGGTTACTGATGACACTATTCACAGAAGGTCACCGATGACACGGTTCACATATAGACACCAATATCACTATTCAAATATGGTCACCGATGTCACTGTTCACATAAATCGAAATTTTGATGTATTGGGGATATGTCACCTTGACCTCTCGAAACACCTCAAATACCAGATTTTCACAAAGGAATGGACCAGAGAGGTCCGTTGTAACATCCCAGTTAAATAAAGATTATGAAATTATCATATTTTTTTATATTTGTGAAAAAATTTTAATATTACTTTAAAGGGAATTCTATGCTTGATGGCGTACCTAATACACAATAACGAGTTTCTTTGAAATCTTACATTGCACACTAATAATAAAATAATATTATTTTAAATGGTAGTTAACGTCTTCCCATTGTATTAGAATAAATGAACAGAACTAACTAAAAAATGAGTATATATGTTTGTTAAGTATTTTTATTTTTATAAAATAAATGTTAGAGGCTTAAAATGCGAATGAATCCAATTTTAAGCATGAATATTTTAATATTCTTTAAAAGACCGATTAACCACCTTTTGATGGAGAACCCTTTTTAAATCCACTTTTTGACAAATCTATATGTTATATTTGACAAAATAAAATCATTCTATAGAATCGGGACATCAAAATTTACTTTTTGTATGTTTTTGGTATTTTTCCGATAAAGATCATTTTTTAATAAATAGTGAATGATGTTGCATTTTAATTTAAAACCACCTTTTAATATAATATATTTATATGGTTATATTATCATTTTAATTATTTTTAAAGTGAAATTAGACTATATTTTTACAATTTAATCCAATGGTGGATAATGGAATTAATTTCACTTCGAAATTAGACATAAAAAAGTGTCAATCTTTTGATATATATTGTTTCTTAAAAACACGCTATTTGTTTTGACAATGGAAATCAATTATTTAGTTAATTAATTCAACATTTATGTTTAGAATTTTGTAAAATAGACATCATTTTTTAATTCAGAATATCAAATGTATCTTAGGGGTAATTTTTGATATTTTTCTGAAAAATTTCAATTTTTGATGAATAGTGAAACCACTAAGTGGTAGGTAAAAAACTAATTTTTCGTTTAAATGAAATTTTACCGCATATATGAGTTAAATTTGAAAAATCCGACATACAGGGTTGTCATTATTATTTAAAATGTTTTTCAATGGGATGAAAATATTTTTTGGTGAATAGTAACTTTTGAGTATTATTAATCACGATTAGAGATAATTAGTGCAAGTTAAGGTAAAAATAATGTTTTAATAATATAAAATAACCCTGAAATATGTCCTACCATTATTTTATGAGTGATGGACGACCAAGAAAATCCATGGGACAACTTGGGGACCCCATGGAGCAACTTGGGTAAGAAAATGACATTAATAACTTTTTATTTAAAGTTAAAATAAAAATGTCACAAACATGTATTGGTTTACTAAAAAGAATTACTTGGGGTTATTTATGTTATCTTTTTGAGTATAAATATTCCTTAGAAATTTAAAAATATTTCCCACATCATGGTAATAGTTTTATAATTTTTAGACATTATATAGATAAATTTATTTATGACACCACGATGATGCAGTGATTACCACAATAATGAACTATTGAAATAAAATGAAATGATAAGGTAATATCTAAGACATAAACTTGTCTAAAACATATTGGATGTGTGGATTTTGAACCCTTTTCACCTTATCCTTGAAATATATCATTGTGGTACCTTTAAAATCCTAAAATCATTTCATAATAATGTAACATTTCATGACCTTTTATGAGTACCCCTCATCCCTCTTATAAAAGCCCCCACCTCTACTCCCATACCCAAACCTCTCAAGCCCTTTTCTAATCCAAAATCTGATCCTATTGTCTCTTAACACCCCTATATTCATCTTGTAAGCCTTAACTCAGGCATAAAGCTCTTCAAGAATCCATTTTGGTTCAAACCATGGAGTGATACCCAATTTAAAGGCAATGTCTTCTCTTATGTTCTTTTGTTTTATTATTCTTCTCCAAACCCCTAAACTATTTTTATTACATTATTTTGTAAAAACAGTATCTTAAATATACTAGGATGTTGTTGTGAGATGTATTTGAGCTATACTTACACACACCTCCATCTAATGGTTAAAGAACATACTGTTTCTGTGAATGGTGAATTACTGCCTCTGGAAACGATAATTGTTCAATTATCTCCTACTTCCTATCATAGTGGACATTATGATGTCACTATATTTTATATATGATATATATATGGTATTTATGTTTTCTATATGTTTCTGTATTTTATAATTAAAAGATACCTTAATTATTTTCATGTTGTGTAAAAGGGATAATTTCATAAGTGGAAGTGTGGACTACCGCCCCTCAAGTGATGTGACTCATTAATGTAGTACATGGAATGTATACAGAATAAAATTAATGAACATATGTGACCATTATAACATATACATTATACTGGAATTATAATATTTATATCTCTCATTTAGTTTTAATTCCATTAATATGATAAAGAAGTGAATGTAGCGTTCATGCGTACGTACGGCCTACCATCTCCATGAACGGTGCATTTCATCTTCTATCTCCAAATGTTATGGAATTGTATAAAATGAATTTATACTAGATATATAGGATATTAAAATCATTAATCCTATTATGGATATGATGTACTTATAACTACATGGACAATTATTTTCAAACAAGTGAATTTTTGATTCATGTACCGAACATCGACAAAAACATCTGATATGAACTCTCATAATTAACTAATTATTATAAAATTATAATATGTGATATTAATTGAATAATAAAATTTAATGGAGGTAATTAAGAAATTATAAATTTACCAATGTTTATTATTCATGAATATAAAGAAACGAACAAGACGAGTCGGACTTGAGGTATGGGATCCTACCTCTCTCATTCTTTTTAAGTACTCTCATTTAGGTCATTTATTTTAAGCTCCTCTTTCTTATGATGGGGGATGTTATTTTCTATTAATAATACTGTAATTTTATGTTCATATGATGATAGTACCTATATGATCTCATCATTCCATTTTTTATAGTTTTATGTTGCGTCGTTAGGATGCCGAATTTTCGTAAGGGATTTCTTATCCTACATTTAATTCCGTGAAATCTCCATTATTCAACACTTATTTATGAAATTTGGTGTATTTTGTACTGAAAATTAATATATATTATCATGATTCTATTTATATTCATGGTTTTCTATAATTTATTTGGTGGTTATTATCTATTGGTCATTTGACTCGATTGACTACAGCGAGGTAAGGTGTTTTTCATCTCACTTTTATTCCTGTGGGATTCATGTAACATTTTCCAATATTTACTTTTGTGTGGTGTGTCTACTGGAAATTATTGTATTATCAGTGTAATATACAATAACTTATGTCTATTTAAATTTTCATTGTATGATCCTTCTTTCTTGGGGTGTACGTTTCAAAAGATACCCAAACCGGTAAGGGGACTTTTCACCCTCCCCTTATTAAAAGAATTCTTTTTGTTATGTCCTTTAATGTACATCTTATTATGTGGGGATATGTTATTCTATATCCTTATTGATTTATATTCTATTACCAATTGATTAGATACCCTTTTTATCCCATCAACCCATTTTTTGAATTTTTAAGTGACGCCGTTAGGTTGTCGAATTTTTGTAAGGGAACCTCTTAACCTAATTTCAATACTTTGGATAAAACTTGTAAATCTTGAATATATCATCCTACGAATATGTGTGAATGATATCTGATTTTTTTAAACTTAATATCCACCTACATTAGGCTAATTTATATTTTTCAGACAGAATTATCTGATTGATTTATCTTTAATTTAAGGATACCTCCTTTTTAAAAAATTTCATCTCAATTTACATTTCCATTGAGACTTCATTGTTGTTACACACCAATTCACTCTTATATCGTGTAAATTCTATCCTTTGTCATTTTATATCATGAATATCTTTATTCTCATGATATTATATAGTTCTGTTGAAATGTTATTCCTCAATTACTTTTATTCAATAGTCTCTCATTTTGATAGAAACTCTTTAACTAAAATATTGTTTTAAATGTTTTAAATGTTTATTATTCTAAATCATTCTCTTTAATTTACACGTTTTGAAATTGTTTTTTATGGATTTATATGTATTGAAGTTAATGTCTACAAATTATAATTCTTTTAAAAGCCTCAATGTGGTATGTGACACTTTGATTCAAAAATCTTACCTTAAATGGATTTTGAAAATGGATTGATTATTTCAATATCATGAAATTATTTCTTATGATTGAAAGTGAAATGTTATTAGTGAAATGTTTATATTTTAAATATTTTTTATGATTTTATAATGGTTCTTGGACATTTTACGGGTGGTTACATGATAAACCAAATGATGGGTGGTGCTGTAAAAACCAGGATGGGTGGTTACATTATAATATCCAATGCATTGGGTATGGAAGTCAGCCGTATGGTTATTCCATTTAGTAATATGTCTGTAAGTTGACCATATGGTTATTCCATTTAAGTATTTTTATGTCCCAAGTTACCTTTATATGTTATGTGTTCTTTATATGGGTTTTATGGCAATCTTTTGGTAAAAAAAGGGTATGTAATGATCTTTTATTTAGTGAAGAGTATTTACTACTTCATAATGGTGAAAGGTATTAATTATGATAAATTATTAATGGTTTACTTATTGTTTTGAAGAAAACTAATAGTTTTACTTCTTTGTGTATCCTTTACTGGGATTTTTATGTTCATCCCATGTTTTTAAAATGTTTTCCACATGACTTAAAGATGAATAGGGTCAAGCATGGGATCAAGGAAAGACATGCTATCTAAAACATGGAAGTAGACCTGTTTCTTTTTAAGAGTTTTGATTTTTTGGAAACATAGTATAAGTTTCTACTTTGTAATCTTTTTCAATGTAATAGTTTTGTTTTAATTCTCTAAAACTCTAA
Organism: Viscum album; assembly: GCA_963277665.1. Taxonomy (NCBI): domain Eukaryota; kingdom Viridiplantae; phylum Streptophyta; class Magnoliopsida; order Santalales; family Viscaceae; genus Viscum; species Viscum album. The sequence goes on from OY728164.1 coordinate 1,075,576,201, forward strand.
ACCTAAAATGATCCTCTATGAGAAATATTCATTTAATTCGTGATTATGTAATTTTTTAAGGCCGATTCCTTTTATTTGGTATCAAAGGTCAGTTCAGATAACTATAGAGGATACTGTATTCTTTAATCACATGTGACCTTAAAATAATGGTTTGGATTTCAGAAAGAGTCATAGTTTTAGATAAAGTTAATGAGTTTAAGATAACATGAATAATTATTTCTTACTAATTACCCTCGTCATAATATAATATATGATGATTCTAATGATATACTCACAATTACCTTTTTGGTTTTAGTAAATGGATGGGTCTAGAAGGAACCAATGTAAAAGTGGATTCGAAGAAAACTGTGCCAGATTTCTCAAAGAACAACTGAATGATATGGGAGCTGCAATGAGAACTCTTATTGTTATTCTCAACCAACTATCAGGAGAAATGATTGCCACTTGATCCTTGGAGAGTTCTCTAATGAATCGTGTATGATAGAAACAACTCGATGTGGAAGTTCAGGTAATAATTATAAAGGAAACCATTAGGGTTTATATGATCCTTACTGTTGAGGTAATTACGGGTTACTATATGTTATGATGGAAAAAGAAATTCAAGAGATAAACATGAGGTTAATTATGTTATGGTAATTTTTGAAGATATTATCTCTTTTTGGGTAATGTTTTAATAATTATATGGTTTTTGGAAAAAGGACAACACACACACTGTGTGACAACTCGTCGCGTCAGACGAAGATGCGGGAATCAGACCCACAATCAAAGTGTGACATGCATTTATTGCCTACCACTGGACTACGTGAAGTCCCTGGTTTGAATGACTAATTATTTTTTGTTATATGATCTTATGAATCAGGAATAAGTTTATTTTGGGTTATCTATGAAAATTATTAACCTATCATGGATGATATGTCATTAGGTTAATTACTTTTCAGTATGAGACTTTAAGAGTAACTGATGTTATTTGGAGATAAATGTTATGATTTACCATGGACGACTATGTGATTAAATCCATCAGTTATTTGGGTTTCAATCATAGTTCGGTTTTTTTTTGATGAATTTTAAGGGAAAATTTGTATTGAATGGTCTCTGTTGGACTTTGGGTTGTTTGACAAAGTTTGAAGATTATGAGTAGTTTTTATTTTGGTAAAAGATTATCTTTTTTTGGGATTATTTGATCTTATACTAACATATTTGGTTCTAGTAATTGTCTAAAGACATGAGAAGTATATTATCTCCTTTTGTGGATTAGGTGATTCTCTAGAAGTTGATTATAACGCACTTAATGTGAACAAGTCATCCTAAATACTCATCATTTGGAGAAAATATTGGTCTGTGTAAGAAATATATTAAGAGATGAAAGTCAACACAAGAAGTAATTATGGTTCCTTATGTCTTAGTTAAGCTCAGAAATAAATTCCTCAATGAAGAGTAACTTAAAACAAAAACATTGTCTATTAACTTTTCCTACTGGGGAATCAAATACCGTTTAACCCATCACATGTTTGCGATTTTCTGGTGGTTAACTTTCTACTAGACATATTTTCCCTTCACTCTCCATCAGAACTTGATGGGTTTTTTCTCCTATATATCCATGTTTTCATGTAATAATAGTATCTATTGTCCATAGTGTCTTTTGTATTTTTCTTTCATTCTTTTAAATTGATTGTTTAATTTTCTCCTTTTCCAATGTGGGGATTTCAATGAAGTTTTCGAGCTAAATTTTAAAATTGCATGGACACAATTCCCAAAAGGGGGGAAGGATGTAACATCCCAAGTAAATAAATAATAATATATTCTCATATTTATCAATATTTGTGAATAAAATGTTAATATTACATTAAAGGGAATGCAATTCTCAATGGCGTACCCAAAACGCAACAACGAGTTTCTTTGAAATCATATGTTGCACACTAATAATAAAATAATATTATTTTTAATGGTAGTTAACGCCTTGATGTTTTAATGGAAGGAATGAACATAACTAACTACAAAATGATTATATATTTTTGTTAAACATTTTTACTTTTTTCCAATAAATGTTAGCGGCTGAAAATGAGAATGGATCCAATATTAGGCGGAAATATTCTAATATTCTTTAAAGCATCAATTAACCGCCTATTGATGGAGAAACCTTTTTAAATACACTTTTTGACTATTTTATATGTTATATTTGACAAAATAAAATCCTTCTTTAGAAACAGGACATCAAAATTTAATTTATGTATGTTTTTGGTATTTTTCGGATAAAGTTCATTTTTTAACGAATAACGAATGATGTTGTATTTTAATTCAAAACCTCATTTTAATCAATTTTATTTATATGGTTAGATTATGTTTTTAATTGGTTTTAAAGTGAAATTATAATATATTTTTACCATTTAATCAAATGGTCTACATTGGAATTAATTTCACTTTTAAATTAGAGTTTAACAAGTGTCAATATTTTGATATATATTGTGTCTTAAAACCACTCTATTTATTTTGACAATGAGAATTAATTATTAAATTAATTAATTAAACTTATATGTTTTGAATTTTGTAAAATAGACATCATTTTTTGAAATCAGAATATCAAATATAGCTCAGGGTGATTTTTTGGTATTTTTCTGAAAAACATCAATTTTTGATGAATAGTCAAACCACTAAGTGGTAGTTTAAAAACCGATTTTTTGTTTAAATGAACTTTTAATGCATCTATGAATTGTATTTAAAAATTACAACATACATGGTTGTCATTATTATGTAAAATGTTGTTCAATGGGATGAAAATAAATTATGGTGAATAGTAACTTTTGAGTTTTATTAATCGTAATTAGAGGTAATTAGTGTAATTTAAGGTAAAATTAATTTTTTAATAATATGAAATTACCCTGACACATTTCTTAGCCTTATTTAATGAGTCATGGGCGACCATAAAAACCCTTGGGTCACTTTGGGGACCCCCTGGAGCCACTTGGGAAAGGAAATGACATTAATAACTTTTTATTTAAAGTTAAAATAAAAATGTCACAAACATGTATTATTTTACTAAAACAATTTTTATATGGGGTTATGTCACGAACCGAATCTGGTCACCGCCAAAACCGGCACCAAACCCAGCCCGTGACATGACCCGAAGGGCGTTCCCTATCCCCACGGGCTGGCACAAGTGCCCGGGTATCATTAATATAGGTTGGGAACGATTTACCTGAGTATGAAAGCATAAAACATTAAAAACAATCCATAATATAAATCTGAAATTTTTGAGCCAAACAAGACTTAAGTGAAAACCAAAACTGAGTACATTGGTTTAATGATTATACAAGTGGTCCAAATAAAAATAATTATAGCATTAAGACAGCCCCAAGGACTCCACACGACTAGGGGTCATCGCCCCCAAGCTATCTCCACAACTCCGCACCAAGAATGGGAACTAACACCATGAACCGCCATCACCCTTAGCCTTTCCGTTACCTGAATCAAACATAACCAAGTCTACATACACCCAAGGGGTGTAAGTAGGGTGTGAGCCTAATCCCAGTAGGATACCACCCAATGATTCCAAAGAGTAAGAAATACAATGTGAAAAAGCAAGCAGTTTTCAAACGCAAGGAAAAGTAGTGTTCAAATTTCAAGAAATGAAACCTCTAATTGAAAATAGTTTTCAATCCAAAATTTTTAGAATACTAACACATTAAAATATAAATGTTAGATACTGTAATTTACTTCCAAACACACCCTATGACATGGGTAGATACTACAAATCCAATGAGCAACAACATTGGGAACACCCCTAGGCACTAGGTTGTCTTGGGCCCTATGTACCTCGTACCTCAGTGTAAAGTAACCATAGCAAAATACTTTCTCATGCATGAGCCACTAGTAGGGAACACACCCATAACCTATTGGTCCCCAATAATCATCCACATAGTTTAGTTAGAGTTGTCGTTATCCAAATGCTAAGTGAAACAGGGACAAAACCCATCCGGTCCACTAGCCGTACTAGTACAAATCCGCCCCACCTAGGTACCCGGGCTTCCCCTTTTGTGCCCAATCAATTTCAGCATGAAACATAAATAAATTTTCATATAAAACACCATTACTGGTCAATCACAACCAATACAGTAGCTATCACATTTTATACCACTTAAAACACGCAACAAAACACTTAGATTTTTCATAAAACAATTCCTCAAAATCTCGTAGTGTTTCGGACACAAAACACCTTATAAACCTCACTTGCATACTATGTGCACATATTTAAGTTTCCAAAACATGAAGTATATCCCACTAAAATTTAGTTAAAACACAAAATCATTTTTAGGCCAACCCTATATAGTTCAAGAAACGACATCATTGCAAAGTCTCCATTTTTACACAACACAACTCTTAGAATTTCATGTGGTTCACAAACACCATTAAAACCAGATTTTTCAGCAACAACACAAGGGACAATCATTAAAAACAGTATTTTTATCCCTATTATACTTCAATAAAATCAACTAGTTACTTATAGGGTAGCCCCAATTAAACAAATAATACATTTCTATGAAAAACCCCCAATTTCACATGAAATTGGCCTTTAGGATTCATTTTTAATAAAAACACTACTAAAACTATATTTTTCAGAAATAATAAAATTTAATAAGCATGAAAATACCATAAAAATAGTATCCAACTCACAAAGATTTCATACACAAAGGAATCACCTACCAAAACCAAGGAAACCCTAGAATCCTTTGTGCGAAAACTCAAACGCACCACCGCCGCACCTCAAGAAAGCTAAACCAGACCTAAAACCAGAATTTCAGACCATAAAACACAATATAAAACCTTAAATTTTAAACCCTACTTCCTGGACATTAGGAACCACAATTATAATGGAAGAAACCCTAACTAAATTGGATGTAACCCTAACCAAATTGAAAGAAGAAAGTAGGAGAACAACTTACTTAAAATATCTTGTAGAAATCGCCCCCCAAAATACCAGTAGCTGATTTCACAAATACTCAAACCTTCAAGGTCGGTTCAAAAAAGAATAGGTAGATCATTTAGGAATTTTAATGGGGGAAAAAGAGTAATAATCGAAGGAGTTATGAAGGAAACAAATTACCTCTATAAATCTTCCCGAAATTTGAGTTCTTAAGCACTTTCGACCTAAACCGCGATGAACATGAGCTGAAACGAGTGTGGGAGGATATTGGACGCGCGGCTGGGTTCAAGGGGCGTGTTTGGGGCTCGGAATCACCGAAAACCCCTTAAAAATGAATAAGTTATTAACTAATCAAATTTTATTTTTAAAACTGGAATTGGGCTTTCGGGCAGGCCCAATCCCTTAAATTAAAAACCCATATACACCTAGGTTATGGATTTCCAAAGGCTCCAAATTTTAATTGTGGTGTTAATATATTAGGGGAGGACATTTAGGAGTTGGAATGAGTGAAAAATATTAAAAAATGAATAAGTTATAAAAGAAACAAAATTTATTTTTAAATCTGGAATTGGGCTCACGGTTTGGCCCAATTCATGACAACTCACCTATTCTCCCTAAAAACTTTGGAAACCCCCCAAAACAAAGAATTAATGGAAATTAAAATAAAAATACATTTAAAATAAGCTATGTATGTGACAGGTTATATAAGTTATCTTTTTGACTATAAATATTAATTAGTAGGATAAAATTATTTCCTATATCATTTTAATTATTTTATACATTTTTGATATTAAATATATAAATTTATTTATGACACCATGATGATGAAATGATTACGCCATTAATGAACGATTTAAATAAAATGAAAAGATAAGGTAATATCTAAGACTTAAACTTGTCTAAAACCTTTTTTATAGGTTTATTTCAAACTCTTATCACCTTATCCTAGAAATATATCATTGTGGGACCTTTAAAATCTGAAAATCATTTCATAATAAAGTAACATTTCATGACCTTCCAAGAGTGCCCCTCCTCCCTCTTATAAAAAGACCCAACCTCTACTCCCTTACCCACACCTCTAAAGCCCTTGGATCATCCAAAACCTGCTACTATTATCTCTCCACATCCCTATCTTCATCTTATAAGCCTTACCCTATGAAGAAAGCTCTTCAAGAAACCCTTTTGGTTCAAACCAAAGGGACTTACCTGATTTAAAGGTAATGTTTTCCCTTATGTTCTTTTGTTTTATTTTGCTTCTCCAACCCCCTAAGCTCATTTTATTCCTTTATTTTGTAACAAAAAAAGTATTTTAAATATAATAGAATTTTTTTATGAGATTTATTAGAGCTAAACATACACACACCTACATCTAATGGTTAAAGAGCTGAAATGTTTCCGTGGATGGTGAATTACTGCCTCACAAAACGATGATTGTTCAATTATCTCCTACCACCTCTTATAGTGGCCATTATGATGTAACTGTATTTTATATATGATATATATGGTATTTATTTTTTCTATATGATTCTATATTTTATATTTAAAACATTCATTTTATGCTTTTCATGTTGTGAAAATGGAATAATTTCATACAAGGATGTGTGGACTACCACCCCCTCAAGTGATGTGACTCGTTCATGAAATACATGAAATATATAAAGAATGAAATTAATAAACTTATGTGACCTATATAACATATATATTATACTGGAATTATAATATATATCTCTATCATTTAGTATTAATTCCATTAATATGACAATGAAATGAAAGTGGTGTTCATGCGTACGTACGGCCTACCATCTCCATGAACGGTGCATTTCCTTTTTGCATATCTAAATGTAATATAATAGTATAAAATGAATTTATACTCGATATGTAGTAAATTTTAACCACTAATAATATTCATTATATGACGTACTTATAACTACATGGACAATTATTTTCAAACAAGTTCATTTCTGACTCATGTACCGAACATCGGCAAAAATGTTTGATATGAACTCTTATAATTAACTAAGTTTTATAACATTATAATATGTGATATTAATTGAATAATAAATTTATAGGAGGTCCTTAAGAAATTATAATGTGACCAGAGTTTAGTATTCAAAAATATAATGAAATGAACAAGACAAGTCGGACTTGAGGTAAGGTATCCTACCTCTCTCTTTCTTTTTAAGTACTCTCTTTTATGTCATTTCTTTTAAGGTCCTATTTCTTATGTTCGGGGATGTTATTTTATATTACTATTACAATAATTTTTATGTTAATATTATTATATTCCCTATTTTATCTCATCAATAAAATTTTGAATGTTTTAAGCGGCGTCGTTTTGCTGCCGAATTTTCATAAGGGATTTCTTATCTCACTTTTAATTCAGTGAGATTTCAATTGTTCGCCATTTATTTATGGCATGTGGTGTATTGTGTACTTACTATTGATATATATTATCATGATTCAATTTATATTCAAGGTGTTCTATAATTCATTTGGTGGTCATTATATTTTTGTCATTTGACTCGATTGATTATAGTGAGGTAAGGGGTTCTTCACCTCACTTTTATTCCGTGAGATTCATGTTTCATTTTCCACTATTTACTTTTTTATGGTGTGTGTACTGCCCCTGATTTTATTCTTTGTGTAATATAATTTAATTTATGGGTAATTATATCATCATTGTATGATCCTTCATTCATGGGGTGTGCGTTTATAAAGTTACCCAAATCGGCAAGGGAACCTTTCACCCTCCTCTTATTAAAAGACTTATTTTTTGTTATGTATTTTAATTTACATCTTATTATGTTTGGATATGTTCTTCTATATCATTATTGATTTATGTTTTATGCCCAAGTGATGAGATACCCTTTTTATTTCATCATATCATTTTCTGAATTTTTAAGTGACACCGTTAGGCAGTCTAATTTTTGTAAGGGAACCTGTTAACCCAATTTTAATTCTTTGGGTTAAACGTGTACTTATTGATTATGTCATCCTATGAATATCTTTGAATGATATATGATTGTTTTACACATAATATCCACCTATATTTTTTGTTTTTTATATTTTTTACACATAATTATCTGATTGATTTATCCTTAATTTAAGGATACCATCTTTTTTGGGAATTTCATCTCAATTTACATTTTCATTGATACTTCATTGGTGTTATTAACAATATCACTGATATATGGTGTAAATACTATCCTTTGTCATTTTTTATCATGAATACCTTTATTCCCATGAAATTATAATGTTCTAATTAAATTTTATTCCTCAATTACTTTTATTCAAGAGTCTCTAATTTTGTTAAAAAATATTCAACTAAAATATTGTTTTAAATGATTTAATGATTTATTATTCTAAATCATTCTCATTAGTGTCCATGTTTTGAAAAACGTTTCTATGGATTTATATATATGTACATTAATGTTTTAATATGATAATTATTTTAAATGTTTCAATGTGGTATGGGACACTTTGATTCATAAATCTATTCTTAAGTGGTTTTTGAAAATGGATTGATTATTTCAATATCATGAAATTATTTCTTATGATTGAAAATGAAATGTTATTAGTGAAATGTTTATATTATTAATATTTTTTATGATTTTATAATGGTACTTGTGAATTTTACGGCTGGTTACATGATAAATCAAATGACGGGTGGTGCTGTGAAAACCAGGACGGGTGGTTATATTATAACCTCCAATGCATTGGATATGGAAGACGACCGTATGGTTATTCTATTTAGTGATATGTGTGGAAGTTGACTGTATGTTTATTCCATTTATGTATGTTTATATCTCAAGTTAGATTTATATGTTATGTGTTCTTTATATTTGTATTAGGGTAACATTTTTGTTTTAAAGGGTAAGTAATGATCTTTTATTCAGTGAAGAGTATTTACCACTTCATAAAGGATAAATGTATTAATTATGATAATGTATTCATGATTTACTTATTGTTTTGAAAAAAATTCACAGTTTTCCTTTATTGTGTATCCTTTACTGGGCTTTTTATGCTTATCCCAAGTTTTTTAATGTTTTCCAAATGACTTAAAGATGAATAATGTCAAGGATGGGATCAAGGAAATACATGCTATCGAAAACATGGAACTATACATATTTCTTTTTAAGAGTTTTTATTTTATGGAAAATTTATATAAGTGTATACTTTGTAATCTTTTGAGATGTAATAGTTTTGTCCTAATCCACTAAAACATTATACCTGAAAATATCCTCTATGTTAATTAATAATTTAATTCATGATTATGTAATGTTTTATGGCTGGGTACTTATATCTGTGCCATTAAATCAGATACCTCTCAAAACATTCTCATCCTCGATAATTCAAAAACAACCTAAAAGGAAACATAAAATAAATCTAATAAACCACCCATTGAGATACCTCTCAAAAGAGATAAGTACTGAAGAAGCAACCCATGAAATCCATATCATAAACACAAAATGCCTATAACCGAAATAAGACATCGATACATGAAATCTGTTAAAATTAAAAAAACAATGGGTACTGAACACATATAAGTGACTCAAGTTCCCATGTATTATCTTATATTCCACCATTTTACCACAAGAAATGAACCAAGGGGATAGAATGTCTGTGAAAAAACTTCTCTATGCATTCTTGGATCTCCACATGTCACTCCTCTAAGGTCACATCACCATCAACATCGATCTCTCCCCAATCGATGACGTGAGGTTCATCATGAAGATAAATATGGAGTTTTGATACATGGATGAAACCATGTATCTAAGTCATCTATGGGGGAAGTGCTACTCAATGTGGCACAACTCTAACATGAGCTAACACTTCGAAATGACAAACAAATTGGGGAGAAAGCATACTCTTATAACCAAAACATTGCAACCCATGATGGAGAGTCACCTTCAAAAACAGGTGATCCCCTAAATCTAACTCTAAGGGCCTCTTCCTTTGATCAACATATTATTTCTAATGATATTACACCATCTTCATCCTCGCAAGGATCAATTGAACCATAATTTTTTGTATTCTCTATTTTTGGTCTGAGAATTTTAGACTATTTGACCCCAGTCTAGCAAAACAAAGAATGGCAAGGTCGGCCATACAAGGCGTCAGATGGTTCCATACCGATGGTGGAGTGAAAACTGTTTTTGTAAGAGAAATCCACCAAGGGTTTGTGCCTCATCCCTGAACCACCAAAATCAGTAACACAAGAGCGTAACAAGTCTTCATGATTCTGGATTTTTCGCTCAATCTAACCATCTTATTGAGTATGAAAAACAATGATAAGACGTTGTATAGATCCAGAAGCATACATTAGACCTCTCTACACCGTAGATGTAATGTGATGATCTCGATCAGAAATGATCTTCCTTTAAACATCATGATGTCCCACCACCTCCTCTAGATTCAACTTCAATAAAACTTTCTATGAACTTGAACCCTTGATTTCTATAAAGTAGGATGATTTTGTCAAACGATCCACTACCAAACCAATAACATCATGTTCAACCTGAGCTCGATGTAAAACAGGTACAAAGTCTTTTGACATGTCCACCCACTTCCACTGAGGAACATCTAATGGTTGGAGTAGACCACCCAGAACATGGTGGTCTACATTCATATTCTTGCAGACCAAAAACCGAGATATAAAATCCGAAACTGCACACTTCATCCCAGGACACAAAAACAGGCTTCTCACGGCTCAGTAAATCTTTGTCATGCCTGGATGCACCGATAAAGGATAACTATGTAACTCTCTGAGGAACATCTCATGCATCATCAAAAGAAAAAAAAATTATTTCATTATACAACACTCATTGTTGTTCATCATCAGACGAACCATCAGGGGCCTCACCACAAACAACTCGGTCTCTCCAGACATCCACCTCTATAACCCCCAACTGGGACACTTCCACTTTCGACACCAGATATGACTAAACCATCCTATTTAAAAGTCTACCTCTACCCCCATGTTCTCCCATATCAAGATGAAATGATGACAGTTCTTATATTACTCTCCATGAGTCACTAGATTCTCGCACTACATCACTACATGTCTTCCGACTCAATGAATCAGCTACAACATTCCTCATTTCAGGTGTATACAATATTTCAAAGTCGTATTCTTGTAAGAACACCATCCACATATTCTGTCATAAATTAATGTCATGATCGGATAAAACATACCTCAGGATCCTATGATCGGTTAAAACCACAAAATTGTCATCAATGAGATAATGTCTCCACATCTTCAGAGAAAACACTACAGATTCCAACTCTAGATCAGGGGTTGCATAGTAACGTTCATGGGGACGAAACTGCCGAGAACCATAAGAAAAAACTGATATGTCTATATGAATGCTTGATCCTTCCTGGCCAAAGCTGTCAGTGGAGTCTCAACTCGTTAGGAATCATGTAAGAACCACCTGTAGTAGCATGTCATATGAATGAAACTTCACACCTCTAAAACTATCTTGGGGGATTCCCAAGACTAAAATACTTATATATTCACTTTATCCACAACTACACTCTACTAAGACACAACATGGCCCCAAAAATGGACTTCTCGATCCAAAAACTCTCACATTGAAAACTTCACAAACCACTGGTGTTAATAAAGAACTCTCAAAACGGTGTGCAGATGCTCTTCTTTCTCCTCTTCAAACGTGGATTACCCAAGGATGTCATCGATGAAATCCACTACGATATTTTCTAGGAACTCATGGAACACAACGTTCATCATTCCCCTTAACATAGTTGGTGCATTCGTCTCTCTGAATGAAATTACAATGAAGACATAACTCCCACGACGACAATGAAAATAAGTCTTTATGATATCCTATTCTTTCACACACATCTGATGCTATCCTGAACAGAAGTCAATCTTTGAAAACTAACTAGAACCCATCAGATGATTGAAAAAATCATCAATTCGTGGAAGGGGACAACTATTATTTGTTGTCGTTTTGTTCAAGTGAAGATAATCGACACACAACTGCAAGCTGTCTTCACCCTTCATCACAATAAAAATTGTTGTACCTCATGGTGTCATACTTGTCCAAACAAAACACCACTGTAATAGACCATCATGATGTGTACACAACTCTCTTATCATAAAAGGTGAAATCCTATATGAAGACATAGAGATTGGATATTCTCCTAGTTGTAGCTTGATCCAAGTCTCGATCTCCTATTGATGGGGTAATGCTACAACCTCTTCTGGAAAGACATCATGGTACTATTATAAAACCCTAGGAAATTCTACCTACTGAACCTTTGAAGAACTCAACATTATATCAACTATCATGGATGATAGGAGAGGAACACGCCTATGACCCATCCGAGGATCTTGATTGCCAAAAAACAACACCGACACTCCATCTGCATCGAAGAAAACTACCTTCTTCTTGAAGCAATCCATAATAGCCTTCAATGATTATAGCCAATCCCTAACGAGGATAACATCATATGGTTGTATTTATAAACATGGGAAATATCTCCAATAGCGGTGCTACTCCAACAATAGCTAACAGTCATTACATACATCAAACAAGTCAGCTCGACCTCCAACTGGCGTAGTGTACACAATGGGCACTAGAAGTCTCTTTACCTCATGTCCCAATTCATGTACAAGTGTAGGTTATATAAAGGATTGTTTTTCTCTAGAATCTAACAATGAATACCCTAAGGTAGAAAATATTCAGAGGGTAACTCGAACGACATCTGGCTCACCTGGTGCTGGCAACGCTGAAGCATGAAGGTGAACCCGACCTCCTCCACGACCTATCTGACCCTGATTAAATCCACCACCATGGCCGCAATCTTCTCTTTGAGGACAGGGAACATCACGAGGTTGTCCTCTGTCTACCCCATCAACCCTAGAGAGATCTGAAGCTGGTGCAACTTGATATTGCTACTGCTGCTAGAAATTCCTCAATGGAGGAACCTAGTTCATAACACCTAGTGCACGATGACTATAAAGAATGGTCGGGAACTATCGCTACTAATGATGTCAACCACCATAAGAAAAACAAGTTCTTGATTCCTTGACATATTCCTAAGAGCTGATTCCCCCATAGAAACAATATGCTGAGGGCTAAGACATACCCCAGACGAACGAAAATTCTTCTATCATGAAAACCAGGTACCCGAGACCACAGCTCATCATTGTGAGGAATCATGAAGACTCCCCTCTTGCGATGAGCTGGTTCTGGACAATGTCCTCTTGATGACCTCTACCCTTTACAGAACTTCAATATATGTCATCAGCATAAATGGGGTGACCTGGTGCTGGATCTATGGATGCACGTCCTCCTTGAAATGCCCTGCCCTAGCCTCCTCATCTAGCAATAGATCCGAAGCATATGGTAAAAGTTTCCTGAAACAGTTTCCAAACTCGCACACACTGGAGCTCCCATGTCGAAGGGTAAGAAGCTCCGGGAGACTGGATACTTTCACAGACGAATAGTGAAAGTTGACTCTAAACATGTCTTAGAAGTCTTCCCATGAGATCACCGACTCCTCACAATCCCCGAGGAACAAGAACCACCAATACCTTATTGCTACACACAACATCATCAGAACGAAGGATACCCAATTCTCTTTCCCAACACAGATTGAACTGAAGCCTATCTTGACCTCCTCCCACCAGTCATCTGTGACTGCATTAGAAATGGATACCTCATACTTATGTAGACTCTAGTGATGAATCTCTCGGAGTATCCTCTTCAATGTGTCATCATCGTTAACCTCTACCTTACGGTGATTTGCTGGCACAACCTGTTGGGCATCTTCTATGTGATCCTGATGAGGATGTCGACCTAGATCCATACTTGTAAAATTACAAATAGTTAGAGATCATAAACCTAGAATATAGAATACACAACAAGAATTAATTATTATTTTTATTCATTTTAGGTTAACATATTCCAAGGTCTACCCAATCAAACACAATCACAAAGAAGAATGATGCATGGTACTTTCCTAGGTCACTAGACTTCAACTAGTATCACATATTTTAGTAGCCTATCTAAACATATAGGTTCGTACATCAGATCATAGGGGGATATAAACACCTATGTCTTAGCCGGTATCTAGTGTTTGCATCACTTGCTAAACTTGGTTGGCACTTTTTCCCTACTAACCCATGCAACCTCACCTATTCCTAACATGATACTCTAGGCTATCTCTCAACCTCCCACTCATACCACTCTATCATGGCCCCCTACACACAAGTTTTACGCTTATTGGGAAAACAATGTGACAATGGAGATGATGACCCCTAAGTCCCACCTCCAGAAGCCCCTTGGTTGGTGACTAGCACCGAGGTTATAGTAAACAGATATATGAGAGGCATTACCCTCTAAGGGAACACATGCGAAAGAGAGAGATAAGATATAAACCAACCAACTAGAACTCAGACTAAAATATAAATGAAAATCCAAGTGTACATGTGTAATGTCATGATAAAGTTCGACAAATAGAAGGGGAAAACTGCAAGTATCCAAAATAATGTAAAAATAGTAGCAACCCCAATCCCGAACTGCTCTTGCAACCCCAAGCTAATAGATACCATAATGTTCTCAATACTACTCTATGTGACCTGAAAAAAAGTTTATATATACATAGGGTGATATTAATAGTATACTCAATAGGATCCTCCCTGAATCCTCTCATGAAAAAGTAAAGAAATCATGCTAAAGCACAGTGAACAACAAGAGAAACTAACTCATCATTAAACAGGTATACTACGTTCCCAACCTCACCACAGATACTCTCACCTAGTAATACATACTAGAGTATATAATATAATAAATAATATCATAGGTACACTGTCACTACATCCTAACTGGTTTTCCACTTTTCCCACATGCCACACATCCTAAAAATCTCTCTCCCAAAGGCTTTCCCATAGACACATAGGAGAAGAACCACAATATGAACCTTGGGAAACAAAACCACCAAATCCCTAAAAGAAAGAAACCAGGTAGTTTCCAGGATCAACCACATCTCGTATAACATGTATCATACATCATGTATTATACCTCAAGCCATTAAATCCAATAAACAGAGTAAGGATCCCCAAGCCATCACAGCATATACATGTTACACCTATAGAAGTCCATGGAATACTATATCTAGAATATATGTGTGTGAAAAACCACAAGCCATTACAGCCTTCTACAAACATATATGGGGAAAACTAACAATTATTTCTACCAGCACAAGTTACATCCAAGAGAATAGAGTGGGGGTAAGGGGGTAGTCAGCCATCCATCATCCAATTGAAATTTTGTGCAAAACAACCCCAGGGCTAAGAATCCCCATGGTTTTAGTTTCCCTAACTGACATGGTTGTGTAGCGTATAGAAAAAAAAAGGTATAGAATATACTATATCTCATAACCACTCTATGGGAAAAACCTATTCTTATACTCAACTGTAGTTAACGTCTCTCAGACTCCTGGATTCCACTTCTAATACTTGATATCCAATAAGAACACAACCATTTAAAGAGATTTATTCCCTTACTTCATTCCCTTTTTATCAGGTCCACATTATGTTAATTAATATTATAAACATTAATTATCCACTAACAATTCCACATTAAATTTCATTATCATCATATCTAAAGTACATTATCTGTTTATAATTGTATCCTCAACATTTATTTCCAGAAAGCTCCAACACCATGGGATAACATCATTTATTCAATTATTTATTTAATTTATTAATTTCCCATATTCCTAGGCATTATAGAAAAAAATTTCTGTGCAAGAAAATACAAGGGGGATGAACACGGTGTGTAGATAACTACTCGCTGAGTCTTTCCCCCCTATTAGAAGAGTGTAGACCCATCCCCCTTGAGAATCTATACACGTAAATAATGTGGCATACCTCATGCATCTTTGCCCCTTTTGGAAGAAGGGTAAACAAGACCAGCTTCCTTGAGTAGTGGGGAAAGTAAAGAAGAAAACAGATAAAACAAACAACAAGCCTAAAAAAATTCACATCCAACCTGTTCCATCATACCTGGTGTCCTCTCCAACACCCACATGAATAAACCGATACATATCACCACTCTATGTGTTATCTTCTACCACAACCAATAGGCCTCCCTGCCCTCACATATCACAACAACTATCCACACTCACTTCAAAACACAAGCATTAGGAAAGAAAACATCATATCAAATGGTATCATCGCCCTTAAACAAGTAAAAATGGTAACTCATAAACCTATATGGAATTATCTTTGATCAAACACCATGTTCTTGAATCCATCATTGATTAACCAATTTATAATTTGTAGGTTCCAAATACGGGAAACCTAACCAGTAAGAAATCACAAATAATTAAATATGCTTACTCTACTAATTAATGAAAATAAAATTACAACAAGAAGAACAATATTAAATTACATTCCTCTTTATCTTTAGCCAAAAAATTATCAATTAATTCCGGATTAAGGTTATTTACCATTTTCTATCAAGAACAAGAATAGATATCACACTATCTAGCAAAACAAGAGGCAATAACATATGATCGATATCAATTTATTTACTCGGTTCAAATATTTAATAATTCAAATCCATTGTGATCTAGTGGGATAAAACATTGTAACAATATAGTTTCATGAAACAGAAAAGAGATGCAATGAATCCCCTACATCCAATAGTTCTTGATGTTCATTATACGAGAATGAGGCACACAATGGTTTACGATCTCCACCCATGTGACAACTATATCCACCGTAGGACGCAGAAACACTACCACATCAGACAACACACATGAAAATAACATTAAGATCATGGGGGTAATATTAAATAAAAATGGAAAGGAGAAAGAAGGATATGAACCTGAAATATTAAATATAGATCATACTTTATATCGAATATTGGTCGATATTTCATGGTTGCATCAAAACAGTGAAAAAAAATCCTATGAGTAATGATTGATAGAAAAAATCCTTCATGAAGGAATGGGATGTTCAAGAACCTCACACCTGAGAACAAGGAGGAAAAACTGGGGACGAATATATCTTTTCCCATTAGAAGATTTAACAGAGTAGTGGTTTAAGATGCATTGGGTTTTCCATTAAAACTTAATTGCATTAAACCAATTGGTTTGACCATATAAAAACATTACAATCCTTATGATAAATTTATATAAGAGTTACATTCTTTGAATCAGCCATAGTGTCTTTAAAAAAAAGGCATTAAATGCATTTTACGTCAAAGGAGACTTTAAAGGGGAGAAACTGTAGGAAGCTGGAAACACTATTCAAGAACTCGAAATTTGGAAAAGGAAAAAGACAATTAATGAACATCACCATTGTGGGAACACTGTCCATGAACCTCTCCATTGGAGCCTCACCATTGTAGAAACACTGTTCATGATCTCCAAATTTGGCAGAGGAAAAAGGTCACCATTGGATCCTCACCGTTCTGGGAAAACTATTCATGAACTCAAATTTTTGTAATGAAAAAAGGTCATTGTTGGAACCTCACTGATGCACTGTTCATAGATGGTTACTAATGACACTATTCACCTCAGGCTACTGATGCACTATTCACATAAGGTCATAGTTTCACTGTTCACATAAGGTTACCGATGACACTGTTTAGAGAAGGACACCGATGACACTTTTCCCATAAGGTCAATGATGTCATTATTCACAAAAGGTCACCGATGTCATTATTTAGAAAAGGTCACTGATGACACTATTCACATAAGGTGACCGATGATACTGTTCAGAGAAGGTCACTGATGACACTGTTCACATAAGGTCACCTCTGCACTATTCACATAAGATCACCATTGCACTATTAACAAAAGGTTACAGATGAACCTTTTTACAGAAGTTCACCGATGACACAGTTTACAGAAGGTCACCGATGACACTACTTACATAGGGTCACCGTTGCACTGTTCATATATGGTTACCAATGACACTGTTCATAGAAGGTAACTAATGACACTATTCATATAAGGTCACCAATATCACTGTTCACATAAGGTCACCTATGACACTGTTCATATATGGTCATTGATGTCACTGTTCACATAAATGGAAATTTGGAAAACTGTTGGTGATAAGTCACCTTGACCTCCCAAAACACCTCATGTACCTGATTTTAACTATGAAATAGACCATATAGATCTGTGAAATTACAAAAATGATATAAAAAATGTCCATATAATCCTTCTTTGACATGAATTTCTACAAAATATCATCAAAAAACACAAAAACTTACTCCACAAATTGAAGAAATATTTGGTTCATTAAATCCAGAAATATCATAGGAGTTTTTGTAAGACCAAATGGAATTACAAAAAACTCAAAATGTTACTATCTACTCCTAAAAACTATCATAGGTATATCCTCTTCATATTATTTCAAATGTTGGAACCCTAAATGAAGGTAAATCATTATGAAACAAACATTCCACATTGATTTGGTCAAAGAGATCATCAATAAATTATAAATGACATTTGTTCCTAAAATTCACCCAATTCAACCTTCGATATTCAATGTAAATTCTAGTTCTCAATTTTTGAGTTCATAGAATAGAGGGTGGATGATGCCAATGGTTACATGGTAGGATGTATAAATTATGTAGCCTCAATATACGCAAGCTAGAATTAATCTTCCACCAATATAGAGCATATCATTCTTTAAGATGGGATAGAAACATGAATCATTCCAAAGAGCATGTCAATATTAATCTCGACCACTCTCTATGGATGTATCCAAAGAATGTCATCCAGAAATCCTTAGAGTATGAAAACAACACTATAAGAAGAAAACAACCCCAATAAAAGTAAATTACATTGAGAAAAATAACTTAAAATTGGAATGAGTTTACCCTTTCATCAATAACTACAGGCCCACCCTTACCGATCTAGAGTCCCACTCACCCTAAAAAACTTGAGTGACCCCCTCCGAAGATAATAAATTAACATGGGGATTGTAATACTATATATAGGGCCTAACATTGATAATACAATAAAAAACATATTTTGTCAAATATGGATATAATGAGAATAAAAAATACACATATTGCATCATAGTCATCAATCATCAAACGACACCTGAGTCACATGAATCCTTGTTTTTTCCTCTTTCCTAAATACATGGAAATATCCTAAAAAATTACATAAATTATGAACATAATATAAACATGTAAATTAGATTAAATGATATAAAGGAATGAGTAGTACATGTATCAAACAAAGCTAGGTCCATAAAAGGAAAAATAAACACAAAACCCCTTACAGTACTAAGAATTACTTAATATTCTTCTGGTTGAATGTATACAACATGACTTCAACTATTATTAGCCATAAGATCATATACAATAGCATGAGGCATAGACCCACCAACCATGGAATAATAGGAACGAATCAGCTAACCCTTGGTGAGAGTGGATAATTTCATCCATCTGTTGAATATCCTTTAGAAAAAAGATTCATATGTCCATATAATCTACAAATATTTCAAGTATTATGAGCCTTTAAACAAATAGTATTTGAATGACATCAACTCCGGCACTGATTTTAGAAAAAAATACTATCCTGATGAAGCCCCTAAAACCAGTACTAAGTAAAATTGACAACCCTTTCAATTTTTTAGGAACACATTGGTAAATAACTCTGATTAAAAGTGCACCAAATCAATCCAACTGGTGGTATTCTATAGAATAGTATTAACCCCATTCTCCAGGTTTAGAATCTCTTGGTTCTCCTTTACAGCAAATATCATAGGCCATAAATTTTGATTGAATATTTTAATGACATATTCCTATGTAAGGTCCACATGAAACATAACATGAACAAAAGACATAGAAGACTCATACCCATATACCGACATGGTGACCTGAATCCTATAAGTGAGTGATTCGGTAGAAACCTCTGGGTAGCTGCGGCATGGGAATGCAACATAATTCTTGGTAAAAACTAATAATTTATAGTTCATGCTTAGATTGACTATTTTTGTGTAGGATGTGGTGTGTCCATAATGAAGATACTAGGTTTTCATTTTTTGATGAAAAGGAAACAAAAATAGGACAGGAAAGACTCATTCATTGGAATATGAAATAGATTACCCATAAATTAGCAACCATGACCATTTGTGCATTGAGTGTTGTGAGTTTCTAGTTTCCTGTTGGTGTTGCAGAGTATGAGGACATCAACACTAAAGATGTTCTAGTTTGGAATACCCACTGAGATGTAGATTTCATCATTCAATTTCATTATATGATGACACCAATATCTACAATAGCATATCAAATGGCTCCCATAGAATACTGGGAGCTAACGATGTAGTTGGAGGAATTTCTAGGGAAGGGCTTTGTGAGACCTTGTGATTCCCTATGGGAATCCCAAGATATTTTTTCAAGAAAGAAGAATAGAGTCAGTGTTTTTTTTGGATTAGTAGAAATTGAGAAATCTGACAACAAAGAAAATGCATGCACTACCGAGGATCGATGATCTCATTGATCAGTTGAAAGGGGTGTGATGGATCTCGAACATTGAACTTAGAACAGTCTATCACCAGTTGTGGTAATGGGATGATGGTATACAAATGATGGCCTTAATAAATCATTATGGGCACTATGATGACTTGGTTATGTTTTTCATAATGATGAACTACCCATCAGTGTTAATGGGACTCAAGAATAACACAATTCATCCTTTCTTAAACCAATTTACAGTAGTCTTCATCGATGAAATTATAGTGTATTCAGTATTTGAGTAGGATAATGTAAGACAATTGGGGACAATAATAGACATGCTCCAACAGAAATAACTATTTTAGAAACAATTATACTATTAGTTTTGGATTTGATAGGTCTATTTTCTAGGAAACATCATGTTAGATGCTAGATTTGCAGTGGATCCAATGAATGTTGAGGTAATACTTTCTTGGGAGCCACCCAAGAGAGTTATTGAGGTGTCGAGTTTCCTTAGATTACATGAGTACAATAATAGTTGTACCCAAATTCTATTGAGTGGAAACTCGATTGAAATTATTTACTAGGAAATGGTAAGCATTCATGTGGATGAAAATTTTGTAGCAGTAATTTCTGGAGCCAGGGATGAGGATGATGAGAACTCCCATCTTACGGTTACACGAGGAAGGTGTTGAGTATGTAGTGTTCTATATAGCATCACAGAATGAAATTGGTGGAGTTTTGATGTAGTGTAAATCATTTATTTCCATCAGATCATGCCATTTGAGACCACATGAGCCGAACTACATAACCCACAACCTAGATTTAGTAGCAGTAGTTTTGTCATTAAAGATGCATTGACACTACCTAATGGGAAAGTGATATATCATGTACTCTAACCGCACGTTTCTAAAGTATATATTTTTTAGAAGAATCATAACATGAGATGGTGGAAATGGATAGAGTTCTTCCAGGAAAATGACATAGAGATTGTCTATACTTATGGAAAAGGTAATGTGGTTGGTTATTCATTCAACCATAAATCATATTTGAAGATTCTTGAAATAGGAATCTATGAAGTTCTCCTATTTTCAGTTATACATTATGGATGGAGATGGATCAACTTTCCTCCTATTCATGTTTGTCACCTCCTCAACTCTTATAGCGAATCAAGGAGGATTATCATGGGGATACTGACTGTGAGACCCAACATTATCATATTCGCAAATAGAATTCCACTGATAATTTTTCTAAACATATAGAGTACATAATTTTTTTTAAATGAAAAAAATGGTACTAATGATGTTGCGGTAGGAGGTTAGAAGGGTTTTTACCCCAGGCATGTGTTTACATTAGTGGATATAGGTTGTTTTTTGAAAAAGTTTTCGTGAGCATTAAAACTAATAAAATGATATAATAAAATAAAATTTAGAAATTTTGTTGGCGCATCGATTAGTGGATATTTAAAAATATCATTCAGTAATAATTAATAGGATATCCACATAACATTGGAAACTTTTTTGGATCATTGGTGAGATCTCTAAAGAAATGTATTAGAAGAATGATGACAGATCATGATTGAATCGAAGATTGTTATGCTAATAGGATCTATATACCTTGTCTATCACGACAACACAATCATTTATCACTGAAGAACAACCCAACACAAGGTATGGTGTCTTTAATATGGATTATTCCCCATTCTTAAATTCTATATTGAATGGAAAACAATCTATGAATGAATTGATTTTTGGATCGGTCGCCTTAAGATAAGTGATTTATTTTTGAGGATTTAACAAGAGAAATTCATTGATTAAATTATTGATGGAATGCATTTTTGTTATAACATAAATGAACCATGGTTGACAGAAACACCATGTGTGATTTTTTCTCTTGATTGATTATGTGTTTCTCCCCCACATCCGTATTTGACCACATATATTATTTATTTCACCCAAGGTTTGACTATTCATGATCAATCAATCATTACACACCCGTAACATGGTGAAATGATATGATATCACATATCTACTATTGATTGTATGAAATATAGGTGTGACAATTTTTATTCCAATGAATCATGAGATGGATGACCCTTGATTTTTTTCTCTTCATAATTCTTCATCACCGAATGAAGAACATTGGTTTTATCCATTTTTCAGGTACATATGATGATGATACATGTTTTTTGATGATGATGAGACTTTAATGGGATTGGATCTTTGATTCATAGAGAATAGATCACCTGATCAATTTTAAAATTCATCAGATTGAGCACGGTGGACGAATCATGGATTCTGGAAAATCCAGCAAAGCACGACATGTAATCTATGATGACACACCTTGTGGGGATCCTAGTTTTGGTGCTAGGGTTTCAATGAAGATGATGAACACATAAAATGTGAAACATATCACACAACATATAACCATCATTGGTTGACTCATTTTGTAAATCGTATGTACACAAAGACTTGTAGGAGTACCTGGGCATAAACCCGGAGTGTACTCCCTCGTGGAATGGCTTGGAATATACGGAGTAGTACACAAAGACGAATTTAGTATATAGATAAAACCAAGTAAAAAAGTTGATATATTGTGTGTATCTATTTGACATGTACTAATTCTACACATCTTGAATGTAGAGATGATATTCATTGTGAGGATCTTACACATGGGTAGTTCTTGGGATAGTTGGACATGTTGTGTTACCCATGGGACATACCATGTTGTCCCTTCAAGAGTGAATTAGGCTCTTAATTTTCTTAGCATAGAATTATATAGGTTTAGTACATTCCATTGGTCCTTTCCCTTTAGTATACAATGAGGCAGTATATCCACATCACTAGAATGTTATCCCCTTTAGTGGTCGAGTCTCAGATGGAGTTTGGGTGTCCCTCTGTGAGATTGGAGTACAATTCTCTATCATCCATAGATGGATTTTGTAGAACCAGTGAGACCTTTATGTGCATTGATTTGATTCTACATCTAAAAGGATACATTGGTAGGGTTTTATGGAATCATTTTCATATGATCCCTTATGATGCAGTTTGATATAGACTAGGTTCAATGAATCTCCCAATGGTTTTGGGTGTGACCCCATGTAGGCTTATCATGTTCCTCTTAGAGTTATGAGCTTCCCTGGGCAGGTCACAATGACCCAAAACTCTTCTTTGAGTGTCTAGAATGTTATTGTGGATCTTTAAGTGAGTTCTCCCTGAATGATCACTCCATTGAGTAGAATCATTTGGTTGATAGTAGGTTTTGACCACCATACGACGTGGTCTCTTTCCTTAGTATATCTATGTGTTCTTTTTTTACTTCATCCACACATTGAATGTTTTTTCTTGTATCGTACAGAGTATTATTATAATCACTCATGCAAGATCTTTTCCTACACGTGTTGTTTCTTATAATGATGATGACCTCTTTTGAAGGTGTCCTACAAGGAAAAAGAGAATGTGGAGAATAACTGGATATTGATAGAACAATGTGTTTAGTAGGAGCACAATTTTCACTTAATCCTCACCATGGGAGTAGGTTGGACCATATTCTATTTTAGTTGGACTAGTTTGACTCACCTTTCATATTTTTAGTACTTTACTATCGCACTCACCCATGGGATCTTAGAAGTATTCCTTAATTGTTTCAATTTATTTACATTTAATCAATGTGTGGGATTAGATATGTATGCATGTGTACGGCTACTTTAATCCAATGACTTCCATTCATGGGATATGGATACTCGTCGTTGGTCACAATACCATATCCTATTGGAGGCGGGTTTGGGGTAGTCATGACACATGCCCCTCTTGTATAAGTAGTGACAGTTTTGGTTGAAGTAATTTTGATAATTCATTATTTTTGGGTTTCTATTGAGAACTTGAAAGAGATACCTGATAACATACAATCTGTATTTCTATAATAGTGTGTCATAAAAATCCTTAAAGTATTTTCAAACCTAGATGATAAAGAGTTGTTAGAAATGTTTGAGGTTACATTCTAATTAATAGGGACACCATATCAATTCTGGGAAATATTAGTATATGTTTGTCTTCATGGTGTGGATAGATCATGGAAGAAACAGAATCATGATCAGTTAACAGAGTTTTCATGGGATGATTTTGTTTTATAGGTTATGGAAGTGTCCAACTACTAGAAAAATATGGATGACAATATGAACGATCTATTGGAATTCAAGTATTTCTAATCAAATGTTTGTTAACTAGGGAATTTATTTTTCACACTAATGGCCAGGTTTCCATATTATTATTCTAATAGATGCATATGATTTCATTATTTTGACTCAAACAATAGTCAAAATAGTCATTATATGGTGGAAAAGATTCAGTTAATGTTATATAGGGAAGTGAGGAATTATGAAAAGGTGGTTGAGATAGGTTTTATGTAGTATACATAGAATTTGAAGCTAATTCCACATACGACAATCCATGTTTTTGTACATATATATTCATGGTTTGTTACATCATGATTCACATTTTACAAATGCATAATATTATAAGGACTGATGTCATTTAGTATTTAGGTAAATAAAAAACAACATGAAATGAAATACTATTACTTGAGCATAAAATCCATAAGAAGCCTCTAGATTCTCGTGATTCTTCTAAAACTATATAGGATAACCTGAATACATATTTAAGAAAAGGGTGATATATAAAGCCATGTAAGGGAATAAAAAATAATGATAAAAAGGAAAAATGGTTCATTTACCCAAAAGTCATATCAAGTTTACATAAGATGGATTATAATAATAATATTCTATAAGGATTCATGATATAATATGATAACAAAAAAGAATCATGGTAATGTGGAAACAACAAAAATCATGACATCATAAACAGATGTGAATGATAATTTATAAGAAATAATTACATAGTGTTCATAGGCTTAACCAACTTTCCCTATTCATGGAATACCATGAGAGAATTTTTTTTTACCAATTCATTGGAGGGCTATATAATTTAAGGAACACCCATCACTTTCATATCATGTACATACATAAGTGTTCCAAAAATACATATAACATAGGTATTTCATTTATAACTTTTAATCCAATGGTTAATTGGTGGGATATAAATATGTTTATGTCCCTAAAATATTATGGATAAGTACTTATAGGTGAATTTACTATGAGTAGAAATGATGGTGGAAATTCATTACACAAATATTTGGTATAAAAAGTCACAAAATAATTTCCAAAGCACATTTATAGTACATAATGATTAATAGAAGGTGTTAAAGATAGTAAATGGTGTATATAATAAATTTAACATAGTAAGGGAAGTAATAGGTATATGTAATAACATATACCGACAATAAAAATGTAAATTAAAAGGAATTATTCAAATAACGTGCTTGAATGAAGAATATAAAGGGTGGATCTCAAACCTTTATAGGGTGAATCTGAAATCATGTGAGTTTCTTGATTAGAGTTTTGGGTTAACATTGGGATGATAAGAGAGAGGGATATTCTAAGTAAATTCATTACCAGAAAGATTTTATTAAAGTGAAATGGGTGGTTGGGTGGGTTTATAGTAAAAAAGAGGGGAGAATTCTTTATAAATTCCAAAACATTGGCTTTGGAAATTATAGAATAATAATATCAATAACCCAAAAAATCCAATATGTTTTTCCCATTCATTGTTCCAAACTGGGTGTTTTTCATTACATTATAATCTAACTAAATTTTAACATTAAAAAAAACACCCTAGGTGATGCGAAGGGAGTCATGTTTATAATTAATTGAATTTAAAACCATAAAATATAATATAGGTTCTGAAAGATTCATTAAGGGATTATAAAAATAGAAAAATTCCATAAAACCCAATATTATAAACTGGATTAATTTTTTTCATAATTACTCTTAATAGTATTTATTCAATAACTTGGGGGATTTTATGATTTCTTAATACATACCATATAATTATACCATATTCATGTTTTACTAAAAATTTCAACTGTCTCATAAATGTATAGAAAACAAACATTATATAATTTTCATGATTTTATTTATAAAAATTTAATTATTTCAAAAAAATTATATTATTCTAAATATTATAGTTTACATTTTTAAAACAAAATATCCCCATTTATTTAAAAATTAATTTTTTTATATTAAATATATTATAAACCTTATAAATTTTAAATTTGACAATACAAAATAATACTATCATTTATATTTAAAAAAGAGTATTTAATAGTAATATTAAATTAAAAAATTAATAATAAAACTCTTAAATTTATCAATATTAGTTATTATTTTTGAAATTATATATTTATTAAAATACAATTATTGTTTCATCTATTCAAAATACAATTTTTATAAAATTAATTATTTAATAATATTAAAAGTAAAAAAAACATTTAATAATTATTATATTGTAATGAAAATAAAAAAATTCAATCTATTAGTAGGGGATACATTTTAATTTATTACATAATCTAATTTTTTGGGTATTGTACATGACTGTGTGATTTTTATGGGGTAGTTCGGCGAACACGGTTGTGGCCATGATCTAAATGAGCATTAAATTATACCATAATTAGTTTCATTCATGAATTATTTATCTAATTTTGACTTCTTATTTATGAAGGGAAAATACACATGATGTTATCTAACTTGTTATCTCAAAAAAATGGGCTTTAAATGGTGAAATTATAATGATCGAGGCAATCACATACTATTTATGTGTCAAATAATAATGAATTGGCTTGGGTACATTGGTACCCTAACTCTCAAACCAGAACTGAGAAGAACAGAAAGGAATTCTTGATCCCCATGATTCAACGACTAGGACATATAATCATAAAAGAAAATGTGGGAATGTTTTTTCCATATAAATAATATATGAAAAAGAACAAGTCATTATTCCCAAGAGAAATTCCAAAGGAAATTATACTGGAAATCATATTGGTATATCAATACAGAAATAGTATATCATAAAATTACTATAATAACATGATAAATAAACCAAGTCCAAATGAACATAGAAATTCAAGACCAAAATATCAACAACAAACACCACCATGTGGATCCTTCCCATTACCCGAATCATGCAAAAGGAAGATTAAAAATACTTGACGAAAATTTTAGTGTGAGAGATAAAAAACCTAGTATGGTATGAAAGAGTTTTCCATAATATGATTCCATAATAAGTAAATAAAATCATCACTGAGTTACATATTATGTAGTAATTTCAGGTAAATATTAAATTTAAAACGAAAAATGATTATCATTTCTATTCATGAAAACATGTTAAACAGTTGATTATGAAAATTGTTCATAATAAAAAATTTATATTAATCTATACTCCTGATTAAAATAGTTTCATAATCAATGGAATACACATACATGTAATAAAAAATCATGGTAATATTCCATGTGGTATGATAGTTCCATGTTATAGGATCTTAACACACTAATTTAAGTGATAATGGAAATATGTACACATGTCCCATGGGTATACGAAAAGTAGGACCAATCAAAATCGACTGTGAATAAGATATTTGAAACTAGGTTTATGATAGTGGTGTAAAGAAACAATCCAATTCTAGAGAATTACAACCCCTATGTGTTTTTCCCAAATAATCCACTAACTACTGATGCTTACATTTTCTCAGTCAACCAACCATTAGTGGTAAACTTATTTGATGACTACTTTAAAATAAAATTTCATGATATTCCATTTTAAATGTTCAAAGTCCAATTTAAAAACCAAAACATGAGGTTTGATGCATTTCATACATTTTCAATGTAAAATTAATCATTGTTTGGAAACAACTAATTTTAATATATTTTCTCAAAAATTACTTTCTCAAACAAATTAACATAAATTCCATCCATTTAAAATCCACACATCAGTTTACAATTCCATTTGATTTGGTGGGATTTTCTCCAAAATTAATTTGAAATAAATTGAACTGTAAATAAAAATAATAGTGGATTTTTAAATTTTAATTGATATAAATTTACTATAAATATCAAAAGAATCAATGGTTTGTAACATGGAAAATGTCAATGGAACTATATTCCTTTATTAGAGATATCACATGTGACAATAACTATAATGGGAATATCAAGCAATGAATGAAAATAATGGAGATATCAAAAAAAATATTTCATCGATATTCAAATAAATGTATATTATACTCAACAATAATAATAGGATTTAGAAAACCATAGGAAGAATGAAATAGAGTAAGGGATAGATGGAATGAGGGAAGATCACTTATCAGAGAGTTATTGAATGAGGTTCTAAAAGATTTTTTCCTCTTTTAAATTTGTTTGGAGATTCTCAGTTGGGTTTTTGAGATCTTGTAAGTTATAATAAATATTTTAATTTAATGTTATGGTAGAGTGGTTTCTAAAAGGGCGATTGATAATTTTTTTTTAAATCAAAATTAAAAGAAATTTTATGCATGATGGGATGGGAAGGGCCACAAGGTTTCAGAAACCATAATCCCTTACTATGTGACACACTGATGGGCTTAATTAATTCTATTAGGTGGGTTTATGGTTTATTAAATTATGAACCAATAATAAAAACCCCCACTATTTTTTCACAATTTACCCTAGGTGGGCGTAGAGTTTGTGAAAATTGTGCGCAAACTCAGAACAGTCTATAATTTCAAAATTATTTTTTCAGAATTCAACCGGAATAAACAATTAATTAGGCCCAAACAATGAATGATAAAACATAATTTCAAATATCTCTTAAAAATAGTAATAATAGGTTTTAACCACCACACCATATACACTTCATGTCCCTAGAAATCCTACCAAGTAGTCTCCATGTAAATAGGATAAGCCCAATAGTCGCTCATCTGTTCTTCTATCACCCACAACTCATGAGTATCAAAACCATGATATTATAGCAATCAAAGCATAAATATCTACCTCCCATGAATCAAATTAGTTTAATAATCAGCTAACATGATTTTATACTCTATTACAGATAAATCGGGATCCAAATTTTTTTCACTCCATCGTAGAACATGAGATGGATCAGAATGACACTTTCATAGTTGTGATACATAGAACACATTAGTTATTGATTTCTACTATGAAAAATTTGACTAACAATTAGAAAATTTTCCCACATTCTCGACAACAGAATAAGGTCCTAAAAAATATGGATCATGATTCCCTTTCCTATCAATACATTGATTACCAGAACAAGGTGAAACATTCAAGATCACATGATCACTAACTCAAAATTAATATGGTCAACAGTGTCGATCAATATAATATTCATACCTGCTCTATGCTATCAACATCCTTTGAAGAGTAAACTAAATATTTTATGCCCTATCTAGAAACAATATTGTTCCAATGAACGAAATCTAATCGATCTCTATCCTACTAAAAAAGATTGATAAGTCTAGGCATACAATGCCTCAAATGGAGCCATTCTAATCATGGATTGGTATATATTATTATTAGAAACCCCAACCATTCCTAAATGATCATTCCAAGCTCCACCAATGAAAACATATATATCATGAATAATACCCCCTAGAATATTTACTCAAATATTTATATGGCCATCAATCTACAGATGATATGTCTACTCAAAATAACCAAAGATCCCATTTCCACTGTAATGACTCACAAAAAGAGAGAAGTAAATTGGGGAACAAAATATGATTCTATAACAGGTGTAACTCCCTAAAAAGTATCATTATATTTTACATAGATATTACCAAACCTCTCAAATTTTGTTGTATCACAAATGGGTAACTTGTTATGTAATTTGGAAAGACTATGATTCAAAACCCAAATAGAATTTTTCTTTCTCTTAGTATGTGGAAACAAAAAAAATCCATAGAAATGTAATATCACAATGATGTTGGAACTGGACGTGATTAGAGAAAACGTGAAGGTACTTAGTCATTGTCCTTGAGATCTTGGAAAATATAACAATGATAAAAAGTTATGGATTTCTCAAATCATACATGGAAACCATAATTTTAGTAATATTCCATTGTACATATTTTGGGTTTCTTGGTGCACATACCTCTAGGGATTTTGGAAACCCCCATCATTGATTTGTCATAGACAATTGTACAACGAAACCATTATAGAAACCTAAAATACATACCATGGAGAATGAACACTGGAAAATATTATCTCCACCATAAAGAGAGTACCTATAATGAAAAACTCATCACAATTTTTTTGTTCATGAGAAATCATCTCGAGAATAGTGGAGGTTAACTGAACACCTTACATGAAAATGTAGGGTCCCTTATATTCGCATCCAAAATAAACTGTGAAAAAAAATCCATCATGTTTCACTCATCTGATGATTCATTTGTTTTATGGTTTAGAAGTTTCCTTATAAATGCATTAATAATAAAATTCCCTTTCCTAGGGAAATATATGATAATGAGATCAATTGACAATAGGTATTCCACCCAACTCCACTGGAGGAGATTCAAATCATTTTGAGAGAATCAATATGTTATGATTTTGTGGTTTGAAAAATAGAAATCCTTTATTTGAAATGGGAATTCATCCAACTATCAATCACTTGGATCATATTTTCATGTTCAATGTCATGGATTGGATAATCCTCCTTGTGTGGCCTAGGATTCTGAGATCCATAAGCAACAATGTGATCACCCTAAACAACAACATATCCCAAACCCAAACCAGATACATCATAGAATAACAGATAGCCTTTAAAATCCCTTATAAGAGTAACCATCATTGATATCTTTTGAATACCAACTAAAAAATAATTGATAATTCCTAACAAGGACATATTTTTTGGTAAAAGTACATTTTATGTTTGCAAAATGTTTTACTATCATATCTTTCCCAGCCACTAATCTTTTTCAAAAAACTATGTCTCTAAATGTTTTTGCGATAGTTAAAATAATTTTATTGCAGTTATAATAATACAAACAGATAATATATATGTTTTTTAAAATTATTATTGACTGGTTCTTATGGAATATTGTTCTATTGGTAATAATATTACAAATATATTATATCTATTTATAAATTACATTTGAAAAAAAAAATAAATTTTTATTCCACGTATTATTTCATACAATATTTTTTAATTTATCATATACAATATATCCATTATAGATATTAAATAGAAATTGTTATTAAAAGATGTTCAAAAATTAAAAAAAATTATAATTATATTAATAATTAAATTTAATACAAAATGAATCAATAAAAAATAAATCACCCAAAAGGATCAACCACCCAAAAAATAATCCATCACCCTTAGTAGCAGTAGCCCATCCAGGCTAAGTGCAGGTACACTCAACACATCCATTCCCTAGGACTAGTGAGCTAAGAAAATCCCATATATGCCAGTGAGCCTACAAAACCCCATCGATGCCACACCAAGGAGTAGTGATAACTAGCAACCAATCCATTACCCATGACCAACATGCTATCTCCAGCCCATCCATTTCATACACTAGGGAACAATGATCACAATAAATCCATACATTCCCTAGGACCAAATAGTTAGCTGTATCTCAAAAAATCATTTAAATGTAGAGTTATACAAACCTAGTTAATAAAACATGAACTGAAATTAACTAAACATGTTACATAAAATAATTTCTTTTCCCAATCTATTGATCCAAAAAAGTATAAGAAATGATTAAAAGTCCTGGTAGACACTAATAATTCCATTGTAACAAATACCGCCCGATGACATCAACAAGAGGATTATCTAAAAAGTGGAAAAACAACCATATGATAAAGAAAAATGAACAAACATTTGATGAATAAAATATTACATTGTGTGAAACCATTATTTAAGGAAACAATGATATGATTATTAAAAAAATATTTGTATAAAAAATATAAATATTTAAACATAAGTACATTGATTGAATGGAGGAGATGATAAATCGTCCACAACTATGTTATTAGAGAGCTAAATATTCCAATAGCGCTCATCTATGATTAAATACATGGTCACAACCATATAAAATAAATGAAAGTAAATGTTATGTTTTATAGAGGAAGATGAATATTTTTTCACAAAATGTGTTGAGATGATCTTTATGAAGTGACCATAGCTAGTCAACATGTTTAAGGAAAGTAGGGTATAGGGTCTCTTTTTATCTTGATGAAATCCATGACACATAGTTATATAACACTATGATATTATATATACACAATATCCATTGATAAATTTGTTTCATCAATGGTTTCAAAACAACACATAAAGGCTTCTATAGAATGTTTGAAATCAAAATTCAACAATACCTCCCCATGTAGAGGATGTTCCATAGAGTGTTGTGAGATGAGAAGAGAGGGCACCATGAAGCTCACTAGTGCTGACAGATTTGAATTACTGATTGATTGTGATGTCACTGTGGTTTCTTAAACCATGGGTAAAATGCTCAACTCCCCAGGGACATATAACTTATAATATGTTCTTCTAAAAAATTATTTTTATATTTATTATTAATAATGCACGAGAATTTGAGAGTTTGTTTTCAGACCTGTAACACATAATTATTTCGAACTACATAACATATTTAAATAAAATATTTTTTAACAAGTGATTTGAAATATACCATTATTGATTTTTTTTGATAACATTATTTTTAAAAAATAGAACAAATCCATCCACCTGATGATCAATGTATAAATGTCTCTTACTAGTAAACTCCACAGCCACATTGTAAAGATCTTGAAAATAATCTCTTGTGTATGTTACCAGTCGACAAAATTGATCAATTCTATTGTAAGTAAAGAAAATAGTCACATAATAATTTGATAGAAAAAATATTCATTATATTAAATTCATTCTCATCTATAAACTGAAAAATTTTATCTATTCATTCAATATAATCTTTCATTTCAGCTTCATCTTTTGCATCATCATTCCAATAAAATTAAAAACGGCACACAAAACTAAGATAAAATGATTTTTTGGACAATTTTAACAGGAATAAAAGTTTATACTCTAACCTAATGTAACAATATCCATATCTATCATTCACAAGATTAAAACTAACACACATTAACCAATTTGAAAAAGAAAACTCAATCAACAACAAGGAATGTGGAATAAATAGGATACTATGATAACATGAACAACATACATGGGAATGACCAATATGTAGATATCAATTTGATGTTTGTGAAAAATTAGTGAATATAATTCCTTATGTATCTTTTAATGATTATAAATTAGTTAATTAAGATCACACTCAAAATATGGAGATCACTGAAAAATATTTTATTGTGTACCTACTGATAAATAATAAATGTGAAGCACAAAAATGTAATAACAATATACAGTTTTATGAAATAAATTCACAGAAATATTAGAAACACAACTAATAAATGAAATATAATAACATAAAATTGGTTAAGAATTAAAATTTACCAAGGATATGCTATGAAGATTTATCATGGATAAATCCTATAATGGATCTGCTAAAAATATTTAGTTTTCATAGTATTTTTACAAATACAAGGATCTGTAGATACTTTTTGTATTTAGACATTCATATTCATAATATTTTTATCCGGAACATACGAATAATATTTGAATCAAGAGTCCTCGTAGTCTATAATATGATCTAGTTCTAAAGATTGTATACAAAACATTATATCAGCTAACAGATTATAGTATCTTGAAATAAACAATCTATATAGACCATGTATACCAAAATAAAATGTTAAAAAAATTTACATGAAGAAGAAAACGTGAAAATAAGTAGGAAATAGTTATAAATAGTTTTATTACTAATCCTAAAATAGAACAAAATATTTATAAGAAATATAAGAAAAACATGATAATATTATATGATTATAATAGAAAATAGTTGGCACACTATTTGACAAATTAATAGAAATCTACATATTGATATTCATGAACTATGAACATTAAACTCGAATAAAGAATAATATATTTGTAAATAATGGAATTTGAAGTATGTCTAATGCGATTCCAACAAACTCTCTGTATAGAATTTGATATTTGTTCCTACGACACTAGATCATAACCTCTAGTTTGGACTTTATGAAAATTCATCAAATAAGTAATTATTGTAGACTGAAAACATGTCTTATCTCAACAACAAACTCAAACCCTCCGCAAAAACCCAGGTACATCAAAACTAAAGATATTTGATTATCCTTCCCATGATGCACTACTAACCAGTATGTTATTTCCAAAAGATACAATCAACAAACTGAGAACATTTAATCACTATTCAAAATCAACACAATTAACTTTAGTGTCCAGCCTCCCATCATCAATACCCTGATATATCCATAGAACCACCAATCACACAATAAATTAGATGTAATAAATCCTTATAGGGATCCCTATTATTCCATGATGATTCGATGACATCACATTGACTAGTAAATTCTTGGCACCTAGGTAAGAGTACAAACCAAAAGAGGGCCTCCCATTTTAGCGATAATGATCCTAAGGACCTTAATGTGGCCACCCATCCCTCAATATCCATGCATATAATTCTATTTCCTTTGTATCCCCAACACCAATAGTTTTAATATCAATTAGTACCCAACCAGTTCATTTACATGGAAAAATAATTCAATTAAAAATTCAAATACACACACTCGTAATTTTGATTTATTAAAAACTATAAGGAGTTGTAATATATAAAGTGAAAGATGAACTAGAGTAAATAATAATTGGTACCCAAAACAAAATTGAAATTTTAAATTGAATATCTTTATTTAATTATTTAAATTATTATATATTTTTATTTTTAATGTATGGTAGTAATCTTGGTGTGTTTTCAATAGGAAATTATTGATAATAGTGTTAATGTAAACCGATTTACTCAATAAGGGAAACAAATAGTGAAAATAAATTCATTAAATTTTTTTAAAGAAGATGTAAATTATAGGGGAAAGACCATGATAGGTATAATTTTGTACATAGATGATAATGATCTACTCATTATGTCAATTTTCTAGAAACTCACACCTGCTGAGAAACCATTTAGGGAAATAAATAGCAAAGTAGTGATATATGATTACTTATATTTGTTTTATCATTTTATATATAGATTTCATATGTAATGGACATTCTATGATACGTAAAATAGTATAGATGTTTATACCTCAATTCTCATAATAGAATTTTAAATGTATGAAAATAGTTCATCTTTAATTTTATATATCAATTTTTTTTATATTTAGTCAAAACGTTAATATGAAACATGTTCACTATCAGTAACTAATAAATAATGGAATCCCCACATAATGAGAATGAAAATAATAATAATGAATAACAAAGAGAACTATTATGAATTTCCCACATATTAAAAACATATAGAATATGATAGTTGATGTTGATTAATAAAAAGGAAAACTATTATGAAAGTCATTCATATAAAAAACTATTAAGTAGGTCACACATATACAATGTATCTGTAGATAATATTTATTACTACTAATCAAATTAGATGCTTCAATTTCTGATCAATTTTTTGTTTTTTCATAAATAGTGGATGTGATATATTTAACCATCTAAATGGGTTTTGACAATCCTAACTAGTTTTTTATATTCATTTATAGAAATATATCTTCTGACATTATATTCCATGTAAATTTATGAAAATTATGTCATTTATCGAACATTAATGAAAATCATTCATCATGTAATTAATAAAAACTAGATTATATAAGATTTTTCATAAATTAAAAAAATCAATAACTAGATAATAATAATGAAACTATCTTTTAAATAACATATAAAGTAATAAATTATAAATACTAAAATTATCTACAATTCATTAAATTGGAACACATCTAGTGTATAATCATATAAATATATCAATTATATTTTCTAAAATACAAATGAAATTCAACATAAATATAAATTTTTATTGAAGGGAAAACTATTTAAAAATTGAACACATGGAATGCATTATAAAAACTCATAGATATATAAACACTCAATATTAAATTCAATAGTATATTAAATAATTAATGTAACAAAAAGAATATAATGCATTTTAACATCACATGGAATGTGAACCATACATTAATCTGGATAAGATAAGAAAATTCTGTATTCCACATAGCAAATTTATAAATCAATTAAAATAATATATGAAATAAAGAAACATTATTCACTACATGATGAATGAATACCCATCACATTAGAAGATTTAGTGTCTATTCATGTTTTAAACATTCAATCTCCTCAAATTAATGGTATAATATTTCATTTTGGATTGAATGGTTTCATAAATATTACGATGATAATGCTGCATGGGAGAGGTGAAGATGATGCAGTTCAAAATATCATCTTACCCTTCCATACTAATTCAGAAAAAACCCTTTCTTCTATAAACATACTCTTTATCCCCAATCCTCCCTTATGAAATCACTATACTGCACCCTTTTTTATAATTCATCCATTCTACTACACATCATTATTAAAGTCTCTATGAAATATGCTGAAGTTCCGACTACTTTTAGTAGCAGTATTTATCATCCATTCCCAAAAATAACTCTTCTTTCATTCCTCATTCACACGGAAAATGGGGAAAAGATAAAGGGCTACCTCCTCATTTTTTTGGTCGCACAATATAAAAAGGAATGGAATCCATAAAAGTGGATCCATGGGGCCAGAATTTGCTTCATTAGATTCTGGTGTGTTTATCCTCTGTAGGGATGGTTTTTTATGCTTTATCTTTCTCTTACATTAGGTATTAATCAATATTATTGGACTTGAAAATAAGTATATATGGTTGTATAAATGTTTTTTTTAATTTTGGGGGAGTTATTTATCTAAATTTTGAACTCATGGAATATTAAAAGTGTTTTATCAATGAAGATCAAAGTGATGATTATAAATAATTTCATAGTATTGGATGTTTTCCATGTATGATTCTGAAAAACAAAATAGTGAATATATAGTGTGTTTATATTAAAATTATAAATTGAAAAAATTGTAGTTCATTTAAAATCCATTCAAACCAACAAAGATACTTATAATGTTGAATGGTCAATTAATATTTCAATAAACACCCATTCATAATCATGTAATCCTTTCCATAATTAAATATCAATGATATTGTGGAAAAGTAATTTTTATGCGACAAAAATTGTGTTCTTTTCCATGTGACCAATATAAAATCATTTCAGCTACTATTTAGACAAGGTTCATCAATTTTATTGTAAATATCATTGTGTTTTATCTACAAATAATGTATTTTAGAATAGGGTTATTTTCCATAAATTTACAACCCAATATTTGAGGGTCAATATAGAAATTTCACTTTTTTTCTTCTAATATGTTTTCCCAAATTATACTCTGTCACATGATTCATTAGGATTAGTGAATGATTTTATTGAGAATGAATTTTCGTGTTTAAAAACTCATGTGGGAATTATTCACATCCAACCAATATAATGTTGATTTGAGAGAACATCCCGGAAATTAAATAGAATTTTAACCTTTGATACTTATTTTTCGATCAATCTTAAGTTGTTCCATCTATATCATTCCACCATAATTATGGATCACATTTTCATTTTCCAAATTAACATTAGTTCCTCCAACCCAGAATGTCCTAGTGGGTGATAGCTAGAAAATACGTAAGTATTTTATGTCTTCTAAATAATGTGTTGATCTTGTTGGAGCACTAGCAGAAGACCCTTTTTTAAATAATACCATGGGAGGTAAATTTTATTACATATGATTATGAGGCTAACCCAAATATTCCCAGATTATCATTGGTCTTGGATGCCTCCATCACATCCACACCCCCACAGATTTATTAAGCAATTACAAGTACAAAATTGTGGAAAATGATCAAATGACAAAGGGGGTGACAATAAACATGTTGTTTGGAGTGATTATTGGTTTGCAGATCAACCATGGAATCAATCAATCAGTTGAGAGAACACGTGTTCATTTTTCATTCCTTCTATACGGAAATCTCTTAAACTTATATATTTAAAATTTTATGATATTTCTCTGAAGGGTTTTTTCAACTTCTTTCATATTATTATTGGTTAACAGATCGTTAGGTGTATAGAACTTCTAGATCATACTTGTAAGTAAATTTCATCAATTTAAAAGGTAATAAAAATTTAAACTTGTACATATCTAGTTATTAAAGAATATTCTACGAAATCTAATTTATATTCAATGACTGGTTTCTTTAACTATTATACAAAGTTGGAATTTTATATCTAGTGTGACGTTATGAAAAAAACATCTTTAGATACTAGAATTATAATTTTTGTAAGTTAGAATGCAATCATTATTCTTTTCATCAATATTAATATCAAAAATCAAGTAAAAAAACATATGTACAAGATAAATATGTTTTTTGAAAATCATTCATCTGTTATTTTTGTATACCATATGTGATACCGTATTTTGGTCATTCATTCTATTTCTTTATTATAAAATTAATAGGATTTAAAGATTACTAGATGTTCCTCGCTGTGATATGTTTATAATAAATTTAGTTAATATGGTTACACTATTATAAAATGTATTGTATGTAATTTGTGAGAATCAGATAGTTAGTATGATTCTCTTAAAACTGATTTATCACGAATTAAATCATCTTTGAGAAACCCAAAAAAATTAACATTAGAATTTATTGTTATGTATGTGTGAAATTAAATATTGCATGATATATTGAAAATTTGAAAATAAATTTAAAAAAATGATTTTATATACAGTTTCAAGTCCCATTCCTCCAAAATTAAGAAACATAATAGTTTTCCCTTCTCTAAACTAACAGAGATCATGTTTCATAC
Organism: Viscum album; assembly: GCA_963277665.1. Classification (NCBI taxonomy): domain Eukaryota; kingdom Viridiplantae; phylum Streptophyta; class Magnoliopsida; order Santalales; family Viscaceae; genus Viscum; species Viscum album. The sequence goes on from OY728164.1 coordinate 1,075,615,361, forward strand.
CTTTCATTAATTTCCAAGAAAAATAGAAAGAACTCTTCTAGGATTCAACTTTAGTGTTTTCTATGGATCATAATTATAGAAGGGGCCTAATAATGTGGATAAATCATCTCCCCAAAAACATGATTCAATGTTACGATGAAATTATTTTCTAGAGATAATTATGTAATTAGAATTCTAAAAGAACCCCCAAAAAAGAATAAGAATATGAAATATTGTTTCATCATAATTTCACAAAAACCCTAACTATAATTAAATTTCAACACTAGATACATGTGATTTTATGAGCTATCAACATCAATAGTATAAGTGTATACCCTGGGCCCCAAAATCAACCACTTGAATGAGAAATGGTTTTCTTTCATTCCCCTCTATAGAACTCATCTTTATAGTAGAAAGAGGAAAAAGTGAAATCAAACATCAATAGATAAATGTATGAGAAATGGTAGATAGTAAAGGTTGTGGATTTTGTTATGTTTGAACGTGAAGAACCATGAGTCAGAGTATTGGTGGGGATTGAAACTGTGTAAGAGGTAAAGACCAGAAGGTGACCGGGGAAGATGAGAGATGCAAGGAGAAAAATAATGGTCGAACCTATATTCATTTTTCATTTTCTTTATTATATTTCACATTTTATGAAATTAATTCTTGTTACATGTAAGTCATTATGTATATATTTATTTAGTAATGGTTTTTAAAATCCTTATATAATAATTTATTTCAAATAAAATATATTTAAAATAATTTTTCTTATTTTTTTCTAAATATGGTGTGTCGTATTCATATTATTAAGTAAAATATGTCTCTTAATATGAATAATTATTTTAGTAAAGAGTTAAATTATATACACAATTTTTTAAAATGATTTTTCAATAGTAATTAAATACATGTAAACGATTTATATGTTGAAAAATGTAATTCATATTAATAATTTTTAACCATATATTCATTTTTTGGAAATAAATTGATGATATTAATATGTTAAAGATAATAATTTAATTGTGTGTAAAACATATGTTTGTATTAATAAATTAATACATACATATATATGTGTGTGTGTGTGTCAGTATGAATATATTTTGTTACTTGAATTTAGTTATATTAAAATTAAATATCTATTTGAATTTGTAATATATACGCATAGATATATTGTCTATTTCTAAATTTCTATTGTTATACATCATTTATATTGTAGTAAAATTATATACAAACAAATAACATTGAAATTTATTATCCCATGAAAAATATATTCCTTTTCGAGTAAGGGAAATCATCAAAGAATCCAGCATAAATAGTTCTATAATTAAGTGATGATAATAATTATTTTACACAAGAAACTATAAATATAAAAATCATTCCATGGTTGATCCCACATCATAAAAAATTTATCCTTCTCAGGATCAACTAATATACCATGTTTAGACTCCATGAGACCTATGAAATTCACTTTTCTAATTTAGAAACCACATTTTAATAACATATAATGCTTTCATTTATTTATCATTAACTCTATAATTGATATTAAATTATGTGATTGATACTCTTTAAAAAGAGAGTAAAGAAATATGTCATCAAAAATTAAGACCATGAAATTATCAACATACTCATATAATATCCAATTAATTAATCCCATAATGACTGCATGGGAATTTGTTATAAAAAATGGCATGTTAAGATACTCTTAATGGACATAAATTCTCTAGAAGAAAATTTTATGATTTTTGAATTCATTCACAATCAACTGGTGATTACAAGATCGAATATCAATCATTGTGAACCAATTATCACATTTAAATACGAAAATCTGATCATTAATCCATGGTAATAGATACATGTTATTTATAATAACTGAATTTTGTTTTTGATAATCAACACAAAGTTCAAGTATTCTATCATATTTCTTAGTAAAGTGAATAGGATTCCACTAAAGTGACACAGAAGGGTTTATAATTCATTCCTATAAACTATAATCCAACTAATTCTTCAACAGATTCATTTTAGTAGGTTCCATACAGTATGAAGTAATAGATACTAATTGATTACAAGGCACTAAATCAATATAATACACTACCTCCCTTACCATTTTAAAACTGGACAACTCATATGTAAATATGTTGATAAACTCAATGAAAAATGGATATATATGTTTCCTAAAGGACACTCACTCCATGTCAAAAGTAATCACTAAAATTACTTTCCACAATATTTGATAGAAATGTATGGATCTGGTTGACGCTAGGTACCCTTCTCTATAAAATATATTATACACACAAATAAATGTATAATAAAAGTGTACCAGGAAATATAATAATTAATCCATGATTTATTATAAATGATCCATCAATCCAGAATATAGAATTGAGAGGATTCATCTCATGAACGTGAAAATAACAAGGATGATAAATCAAGGATATAGAAAAGTCACTTTCAAGGAAATGAAGACCCTCCCTTATCTTCTTTCTGAGGGGATACATAACATCCATCACATAAGATAAAATATCCATTGGAAGATTTAATAAATTAAAAATATGAGTTGATATAAAAAATGAGATGCACTGGTATGAAATAAAGTAGACACTAAATATGAATATATAGTAATTGTAACATTAAATGATGTTAAACCCTTATTTGGATCCTCTGGAGACTATTAAACAATAAAATGAAGCATTATTCCATATACCTATTGACGAAGCCCCATAGTTCATAAAGAGTTTGATTTTAGTGTTGTTTTATTAGGTGTTAAAAATATATTCCACTATGTAGAGTAGAATAGCCATGATAAAACCTCTATATGTTACCTGAGCATCCCAACAAAACACTTATTTTATGCACCTCAATAGAAACGCATTTCATGTGCTTAGAATTTCCCTACTAGTATAAAATAAAACGAACTCATCTTGTAATGGAAATAGATCTAAAAGAACACTACCATAGAGAACCACCATGAGAATCATCATTCATTGTATTTCCATTGAAGGAAATCATCAAAATACATCTCTGGGAAAACGAAACCACCATTAACCTTGGAAATCTAGCTAGTTCATTCACAATGATCAGTACCCTTTTGATCACAACAACATAAGAGTAAATTATAAAATAGGGAAATTGATAATGAATATCAGTTTTGATTCTCATCATGAATATTCTATTATCCAGCTTCTCTTTCGATACAATCTTATGTACAAAATGTACAATTTCATCAAAGCGCTTTCCTAACTCATTAATGGTCATATCATCTTGCTGATGTTTGGAAAACTCTATATATTTATCCAACACCATAGTTTGTTGATAGAATTGTTTTGTAAAAATCTAATTAATTTCCACTTATTCTAATACATTAATCTTATTTTTTTCACCAACATGTCCCACAAGATCATGTTACGTCCTTACATCATAGATGTGGCACATTTCACCACTATTTTATCAAAATATTCCAAGAACTCAACAAATAAATATTACCCTCATTTAAACCTCATCCACTTGAGGATCATATGATCCTTAGAACATTGAAGGATTCTGGAAAAGGAAATCTAGATCAAGATTCCAAAATTTATTCCTTTGAGGATCCAAAATAGGAACCTAAATGGAAACAGTTGTAGGAGACTGTCCAAGACCATGGAAAACGTTCTTGTTAACCACAACCTGATTTTGGTCCCTGGTTTAATTTTTATAATGTGGTTCATTATCATATTTCTCCCAGAACCTATTCCCATGATTTATCATATGGACGATGATTCCCAACATTAATAGATAACATTGGTAGAATTCAGAATCTTACTGAGATTGAAACTCAAATAAGAGATACATTGAAATATAATCTTATCTTATAGATAAATATGATTTGGATTTCAACATATCCAAATAAATAGTTTGGAAGATACAAGAACTAATATTCAAAAAATGTTCCTCAAACCACCCATGGTGAATTAAGGATAGTAATAAGAGATATTCCATGCCCTAAAAAAATATCATGACTTGAACTGACATCAAGACAAGATGCATAACTAGAAACCCTGATACCACTTTTTCAAGAAATAAACCGGGTACCTTGACACCCTATCTGACACTGACATGGATTGAAGTGAATTCCTAATTTCCATGTATTGGTGACCAGAACTTATCCACATAAAAGAAAAATTGGCAATGCTCTTTCCACATAATCAATGGAAGAAATAAAAAAAGTCAGTATACTCAAAAATTCCTAAATAAAATTGTAGTATGAGTCAATCATGTATACCAGAACCTAAATAGTACTTCACCAATACACCATAATTATAAGATAAAAAAACCAATTTCTAATGAAAACAACACTCTAGACCCAAAATATCAGAAACTCCCACCAATAAGATTATATTCCCCTCTCCTGAACCTTGATGAAGGATATCAACAAACACTTCAAGGTAAAGGTAGGGTGTGATGTAAAAATAACAGTTGTTTCCCTCCACGTGTTCTATAATAATTTTTAAAATAAATAACAAAATAATTCTTTAAATTTAAAATTAAATTGGGAGGGAAGTGTAATATCATATTAAAAACAAAACAAGCTTGTCATTTTAGTTAATAGAATCATTTTAAATAGAGTATTGAGTAAGATTTTTATATAAAATTGTTTCTATAAATATTTGATCATGAATAAATAAGAAAAGAAATCAATAAAATATACAATAGTGTAATCAAAACTAAAAACATCTTTATCTATCATATGGTAAAATTGTTTCATGTTATAGGATCCTTAGTCACTCCATTCAGTGATCACAATACTAATCACACAAATCCCTCATGATCATGCCAAATAAGATGCTTAAACATTCCACTGAGGATAATATTAGAGAAACATGGTTTTTGTGAGACTTGTATAGAATTAATCTACTACAAGGTAATTTCCACAATATAATTTTTATCCTAGATAAGCCAATAACTATAAAATCTCACTTATTTTCTAATAAGAAACCAATAATGGGATAATTATTTGAAAACATTTTAAAATATAATTTCTCCATTTTGCAATTTCAATATTACAACATTCATTTAAAACCTAAAACATGGGTTTTAACCATTTCATTTGTTTTCAATGTAAAAAAATTCATAGGTATTAAAAAATCAATATAATTGATTATCTCAAAAATAAATTATATATTTTTTTTGAAAGTCAAACCAATTTCCAAATCACACAACAATTTCAAATTTTATTATAATAGGGGGATTTTAACAATTTCTCAAGATAAATAATTTCAAAAAACAATAAAAAAGATTTAGATTTTCAATATTAAATTGAAATAAAGTTAATTTATGTAAATAAAATCACGTGTTTATAACATGGGAAATACCAACAGAACCACTGACATTTTGTCACAGATTTCATGTAACAAGACACCCATAACTAGAATTGCCAAGGACGAATGATGTGAATTGAGATATAAAAAATGAATCTATAATCAATGTACAATTAAATGTAGATTAGATCCATCAACAAATTTATGATCTAAAAATCCTTATTAGGAAAGAATGAAAGAGTTGTATAGAATGAATGAGAGACGATAACATATTAGAGAGGGAATGGATGAGGTTCACGAAGCATGGATCCCCACATGGATTTGATTGGATGATGAAAAAGGGTTATTTTGATCTCTTAAGATGTATGAAATCATGTAATCATGATTTATTTTTTTTTGGAGGTCTAAAAAGTTGTTCAATATTTTTTAACTATTGTTTATGATTAAAAAATTATGCACACATGGTTATCTGGGCAGGGCCGCACGATTTTTCAATCCGTATTCCCAAATAGTTCACACCTCTAATGGGGTTCATGGTTTTAATCATGTTGGAACATGGTTTGTAAAACCATGAAACCCCAAACTATTTGAGATTGTACAGTTTACACTGTATAGATAAATGGTTTGGGAAAATAGTGCACAAACTTTTCAAAACCTGTTATTTTCTATTTTTTTCTAAATTGCACCCGAAGAACCCCTGAATGAGGCCCAATAAAAGAATGATCAAATAGATGGCTGAGGAGTACCTTAAAATAGTATAATGATGTTATAGAAATGATTTCAATCATAAATCTTAATATATTAATCATAATGGTCATTGTACAATAACTACATTATCAATGGTTCTGATGTTTACCATTCTTTTAAATATTATAGGATATAAATTATAATAGTCCAAAACGAAAAATTCCATGACTTTCTATAAAAATATTACATTATTACACATATATTCATAGAAATTGGTAATTAAATTTAGAAACATTCAAGTCATTTCATTCTCTCATAATTAAGAATGTTTCCATAGAAATTTTCATTTCATTCACTAAAATATATTAGTGTACTATTTAATCTTCCCTTCCAGTTCCCTTGTTCCTTCCAAAAACATTTGGTTCCACCAAAACACATTGACTCGGTGACTTTACCCATTTCAAAGAACAATGTCAGCATGATCTTTAATCATTAACAAATTCTCCTCATATAAAAGATCACTCCCTAATGGTACCACATCAATATTTATTATATGTTTTTGGTATTGTTTGTTCTTTCTTACAAGGGATACATGGTACATATCATGTATTTGAGATACGTTATGTGTGAGTTATAGTATATAGGAAACTGAATCTATACTATCAAGGATATCAAAGGGGATTATGTGTTTAAGAATATTTTTCCAGTCATTCAAAATATCACGAATTTCATCCTGAGTGATATATGAAGTATAAAATTATCAATGACCTCAAATTGTAGCACATGTAGATGAATTGTTTCATAATTATTCCATAAACAATAGATTTATTTCATATGATAATGGTTTGGACCTTCTTTTTCATATCATGGATATGATTAGGTCCCATTAGGAATTTCTATCCAACTTCATCCTAGCACATTGGAGTACAATTCCACTTTCAACAAAGATCAACATAATATGAAATTTAATATCATGAACAGAAACTAATTTCATCTCATAACTCCTTTACAAGAATTATTGATCCAAACATCCATGTAAATCCCTAGAACATGGTATTATAATATTTTATATATTATTAATGGTCCTCTTATATTGACCATATATTTGAGGGTGATAAGATGTGATGAAGCTCAGTTCAGTATCCAACTCTTTTTAAAGGATTTTCTAGAACCTTAAGGTAAATCATTGATCTCATTCAGATAAGTTAGTGAGTGGAAATCCATTATGAATTACCAGATCCATTATTAATATTTATACCGGTTGTTCAAGATATATATCTTCATTGATAATAATAAAATGATTTGACATTATATGAAGAATTATTACCACCCATATGAAATATTGACCTTTAGGTGACTTAGATAGTTATATTATGAAATAACTGTATATTTTTTCTATTTAAATGATGCTATTGGATATGGTACCATGCTAAAATTATACATATTTCTTTCCATGTTTACTTTTTGGCATACTAGGATTTTTTGATAAAAACTCAACAATCGCCCTCTTCATGTAAACTCACTAATTTTTTTGGCAACAAATATATACACATATAAACTATTTCATGATAAATAGAGATGTATGGGCTATAGATATAATATATATGACCTCTCTTAAGTATTTTTTATTATTGGACCAATATCATGGTTCTAAAAAATATACCTCATTCAACAGCAATGTTGAATCTAATAATATTCACCACCATATTTTATGAAAACACATCATATGTCTAGTGCTCATTGATTCAATCAAGAATGGATGGATGAGTAGTAATTTAATAATGGTTGGTTAAATATCCCTTTAAAATTACCATTACCATTATTTTCATTTAAAATAATATAAGAAAAAATGTAATCATCATCATGTCTAGGGTTAAAGGATCCCTTATACTCAGAGCATCTATATTGTTTTCCTTTAGTAGTATGGAAATATGTTGAAAATCATAATATATGATGAAATTTAACTATCTCCATTGAAACATATTCATAAATATTTGTGTGAATATATACATTAATGTTTTATGATCTTTTTTCCAATTAAAACTATCTCTTAACAGATAATGTCACCAAATCTGCAATGTGAGGATAACTACTATGAATTAGATATCATGTTTTGGATAGGTCTCTTCATGGATATTTAATTAGTGGTAGGTGTAGTATTTTTTATTTTATTTTTGTATCAGTACAAAACCCAATACCCCTGTGAACGCATCATATTAAATCAAAAATCCTTTTCCTCTATAGGGTAATGTGTGTACAGGTATAGTGATTAACATCTTCATCATATCATTAAATATTTCATCACATTTATTTATACATTCAGTCTTGACTCCCATTCATGTAGCTATTTTTAGTGGGATTTAAAAACATATGAATTATCTATCAATTTTTTATAGTAACTTGAATATCTAATAAAATTATTTATTTTCATCGCAGATGATGGGATTGGTTATCCATTAATTCCCTATGTTATTTACAAATCTAAACATATTAATTTTATTGTAATAACATGACATGAGTATGTTTTTTTTCAAAGTATATATATTATTGAGAAATAAATTACCCAATTTTTTTGGAGTAATTAGAAATTATTTAGGAAAAACATCATCATATTCCCTTAAAAGTGTCATTACATCAATGTAGATATTTTTATTTGTCTCAATAATTTGATCTAGATACACATCGTTATAAGGATGTTATATACATTATTGATATGATGATAGTAGAGGATATTCATCCACATCCATATAGATGTATTAAATCCTACGGGGATTCATTATATGAAGTGTTTGGACCTCAGATGAATTTATGATTGATCAATACTAAGAATGGAAAAATATACCTTGTAAAGAAGAAAAATCCACTAAAAGGAGAGTGATATATTTATGAAGAAGATTCTCAAAATCATAAAAATGTGAAATAAAAATCATAAAATTTTTTATATGATGATATCAAATCATTTGTGGTGGTTACTTATGTTCTTATAAAAGCATCAAGATATTATAATATGTCATGAATTGAAATACACCAGGGAAAACAAAATGATGTTGTTGTAGTTACATATACATTATTTATCATAATCCATGTCTTCATAAGATTTTCTTATTTTCCCTTGTCTATGGAGATTTTTTGTTATAATATTGACTATTATCCCTGGGAAAAGATTATTTTCTCAGATAATACCCAATTTATCAACAATTATCACATTAAACTATTAACTTTTCCTCATATTGAAAATTAATATCATATTTCATGTTTAAAAAATTCTCTATTTTTTCATTTTAATTATATACATTATGGAATATTTTTATACATATAAAATATATTTTAATTCCTTTGTGATATTTATCTCAGTGCCTCTTTCCACATTTTTCAAACATAGAAAATTTAATATTCTCTATTTATTCACCATTTCTCGTTTAAAATCATCTATATGCTGTAAATGTAACATCCGAAGTAACTAATGAATAATAGATATTTTTATCTACATCTATTAATGAATTAGATAGTGTTTTAGAGGCTTAAAATGAGAATAAATCCAATCTTAATCATGGAATACACTAATATTTTTAAAATATTGTTTTACTACCTTTCGATGGAAAACTATTTTTAAATAAAAATTTTGACAATATTATAAGCTCTATTTTTTAAAATAAACTTATTATTTATTATTGGGACATTGATATTTACTTTGGGTAATTATTTGGTATTTTTCCAATAAAGTTAATTTTTTTAATGAATAGTGAAAACTGTTGTATTCTAATTCAAAACCTATATTTAATCTAATTTATTTATCTGATTATATTATCTTTGTAATTGGTTTTAAAGTTCAATTAGAATATATGTTTACCATTTAATCCAATAGTGGTCGTCTGAATTAATTTCACTTTGAAATTGGACTTAAACTACTGTCAATCTTTTGATACTTATTGTTTCATAAAAACACGATATTTGCTCTGACAACAGGAATTAATTATTAAATTAATTAATATAACTTATATGTTTTCAATTTTGTAAAATATACATCATTTTCGAATTCAGAATATCAAATATATCTTAGGTTAAAGTTTTGGTAAATTTTTGAAAAACATCAATTTTTGATGAATAGTGAAACCACTAAGTGGTACATAAAAAACTGATTTTTTGGTTAAATGAATTTTTACCACCTCTGTGTTTTGAATTTCAAAAATCCGACATGCATGGTTGTCATTAAGAAGTAAAATTTGGTTCAATGGGATTAAAATAATTTTTTTGGTGAACAGTAACTTTTAAGTTTTAATCGCGATTAGAGGTAATTAGTCTAATTTAAGGTAAGAATAATGTTTTAATAATATGAAATGACCTAGAAACATTTCATACCCTTATTGGATGTGTCATGTCCGACCAAGAAAACCCATGGGTCGATTTTTGTGACCCCATGGAGCCACTTGGGTAAGATAAAGACATTAATGTCTTTTATTTAAAGTAAAAGTAAAAATGACACAAATGACACAAACATGAGTTCTTTTACTAAAAAAATTTTTAAATGGGGTTATACAAGTCATATTTTTTACTATAAATATTCATTAGAAATATAAAAATATTTCCTACATCATAGTAGATTTTTTATAATTGTTAGATATAAAATAAATTAAATTATTAATGACACCATGATGATGCAACGATTACCTCATTATTTAACGATTTAAAAAAATGAAAAGATAATGTAAAATCTAAGACCTAAACATGTCAAAAATCTATTGGATGGGTTTATTTCGAACTATTTTCACCTTATCCTTGAAATATATAATTTTGGGACCTTTTTAATCTGAAAATCATTTTATAATAAAGTATCTTTTTATAACATTCCAAGAGTGCCCCTCCTCTCCTCTTATAAAATGCCCCCCACCTCTACCACCTTACCCACACATCAAAAGCCTTTGGATCGGCCAACCCATGAATATTTTGTCTCTCCAAATCACTCTCTAACTCTTAGAAGCCACAATTTGGGAAGAAGTCTTCCCAAGGAAGCCTTTGAGCTCAAATAAAAAAGCGTTGCCTGATTTAAAGGTAGTGTCTTCACATGTGTTCTTATGTTTTATTTTGCTTCTCCAAACACATACACTTTTTTTATTCATTTAATTTGTAACAACACCAGTATGTTCCATATACTAGGATTTTGTTATCAGAAGTATTCGAGCTAAAATTACACACACCTACATCTAATGGTTAAAGAACATACTATTTCTGTGGATGATGAATTTCTGGCTCATGAAATGATGATTGTTCAACACTCATAAAACACCTTTAAAGGTGTCCATTAATATTTAGGTATATTTATATATGATATATAATATGTTTATGTTTTTCTTACGCTTCTTTATTTCTCATTTATGGCATACCTTTATGCTTTCAATTATGGGTAAACGCAATATCTTCATTTTAGGAAGTGCAAACTACCGCCTCCTCAAAGTGATTTGATTTGTTAATACCATATGTGGTACATATAAAAGATGGATTTAATGATATTATATATGATACCATACTGGAATTATAATAATTTATGTATCATAATGTTTTAATTCCATTAAATATGAAATAGAAATGGAAGTAGCATTCATGCATACGTATGGCTAACCGTCTCCATGAACGGGGCATTTCATTTCTTACCACTAAATGTTATGTAATATTGTAAATTCATGTATATACTGAATATATATGAAATATATGATATCTACATCATGAATATAATTTTTGATATAATGGATATTTTACCACCTGAACATATTGTAATTATAAAGAGTTTATTTTGGACTCAAGTACCAATTATCGACCTAACGACCATTATTAACATAAATAATTACATAGTGTTCATAACATGGTAATAAGTGATATAAAAGTAATAATAAACTTGAAAAAGGTTATTAAGAAATAAACTTCCGAATCAACATCATGAGATGGTCGGAATTGGAACTGAATATTTTTTTGCAGTAATGGCGCTGTTGAATCAAGTGATAAATGGTGGCAGTATCCTTGCATGAGATCATCCAGATCAACCACAGAAGAACATGTCAGTGGTGGAACATTTCATAAGGCAACATCCCCCATCATTCAGAGGATCATCTGACCCTGTGCTAGCTAATGGGTGGATTAAAGCACTGGAGAATATTTTCGATGTCATGGGCTGTTCAGAATATCAAAAGGTTAGTTGTTCGATTTACTGTTTGGAGGGTGAAGCAGATCAGTGGTGGTCGATGGTTAAAAATATCAAGGACGCTGATGAGATTGATGCTCTAGACTGGGATGAATTTAAAGTTATGTTTCTTGAGAAGTATTTTTCTAAGGCTTTTCGGCTTAGGATGGAAAAAGATTTCTTGTAATTGAGGAAATAGGAAGACTCAGTGGCTGTTTATGATGAGAGGTTCACTCGATTGGCATGTTATGCTCCAAACATTATCCGAGGACATGATAGTAAAATCAATCATTTTTACTCAGGATTAAAGCCAAAATATCGAAGGGATTTAGCTTCTTGTGACTACAAAAGTTATGAAAAGCTTGTTCAATGTGCTGAGAAGGTTGAAATGGAGTTTTTTATGATCAAGTGTTCTATAACAACCAATAGAAGAAGAGATTGATGTGGTAGGAGAAAATAAATAATTCTTCAAAAAGGTCTGACGGTAAGAAAACTAAGTTTCCATTTTGTGATAAATGTGGTAAAAGGCATGCTGGGGAATGCCTTCTAAATTCTGGAAAGTGTTACCGGTGGGGTAAGATGGGACATAAGGCTCGTGATTTTAATGAAAAAGATCAGGGTGAAGGTAAGACCAAATTTGAATTATAGTTAGTGAAATGTTTTAAGTTCAACGAGATGAGTCACTATGCAAATGAGTGTCCGACAAAGAGTTATAGTGATGGTAAGTAGTTAGACTACAAAAAGAAAGGGGTGGTGAAATCCTTTGCAACTACTTCAGCAGATATCAGGCCATCAAATGAAGTTTTATCAGGTACTTTGTTTGTTTTTTCAGATTATGCCAGTGTGTTGTTTGATTCGGGGTTCACACATTCTTTCACCTCTGAAAATTTTTCTAGTAAAATGGGAATACCATATCAAGAAACGACTCCGGAACCTATGGTAAAAACACATGGGGGAAATGTTGAGGCAAAAAGAATTTATAATAATCTTCATATCCTTATCCGTGGAAAGAACCTACCTTCAAACCTAATTGTTCTACCTGTAGTAGAGTTTGATGTTATCTTTGGTATGAATTGGCTCTCTATTTACCATTCTATGATTGACTGTAGAGCTAAAAAAGTTTCTTTTCAGAAAGAATTTCAGTTTGTGTACAAGAATAAACCCTTACTGTTGATAACATATCAAGAGGCCGAGAAACATGTAAAAGATGGAAATGAATATTACCTTTCACATATTGTTGAAAACAAAGGAACTGTTCAGATTAATGATGTTCCGGTGGTAAATGAGTATCCTGATGTTTTTTATGATGAGTTTCCTAGAATAATACGAGATCGTGAAGTTGAGTTTACTGTTGACTTAGTTCCTGATGATAAGCCAATTTCAAAAACCCCTTATCGAATGGCTCAAATTGAACTTTTAGAGTTGAAGTAGCAATTTCAAGATTTATTAAAGAAAGGTTTCATTCGACCTAGCACATCACCATGGTGTGCTCCTATTTTATTTGTTAAAAAGAAAGATGGTTCAATGAGACTTTGCATTGATTATAGAGCCTGGAATAACATCAATGTTAAGAATAAATATACTTTGCCTCATATCGATGATTTTTTTGATCAGCTCTAGGGAGATCAGTATTTTTTCAAAGAGTGGCCTGGGATCGGGGTACCATCAGCTGAAGGTAAAGGAATAAGATGTTCCGAAATATTCGTTTCGTACAAGATATGGCCATTATGAATTTTTAGTTATTCCTTTTGGGATAACCAATGAACCTGCTGTATTCATGGACTTAATGAATATAATTTTCCATGAGTTATTGGAGAAGATTGTGGTGGTTTTTATTTTTGATATTTTGGTGTTTTCTAAAAGTAAAGAGGAGCATGAAAGGCATTTAAGGGTTATTTGGCAAACCTTAAAAGAAAAGAAATTGTAAGGGAAATTCATCAAGTGTGAGTTTTGGTTGCAACAAATTTCTTTCCTTGGTCGCATTGTTTCTAAAGATGGGGTAACTATTGATCCTGCAAAAACAAAGGATGTTGATGAATGGACAAGACCCAAAAATGTAACTGAGATACGTAGCTTCCTTGGTTTGGCAGGCTATTATCGAAGGATTGTTAGAAATATTTCACGGTTATCTAGTCCAACGACTATGCTAACTCGGAAGGGTGTTAAGTTTATCTGGAAAAAAGAATGTGATGATTGTTTTCAGGAACTGAAAAGAATATTGGTGAATGCTCCAGTTTTGGCACTACCTTCCAGGAATGGTGAGTTTTTTATCTACAGTGATGCTTCATCGAAAGGACTTGGTTGCGTCCTAATGAAGAATGATCAGGTAATTTCTTATGCTTCACGACAGTTGAAAACTCATTAGGTAAATTACCCTACACATGATTTGGAATTAGCTGCTATTTTTTTCTCTTTAAAAATTTGGAGGAATCATTTCTCTGGAGTAAAGTGTAAAATATATTCCGATCACAAAAGTTTAAAGTATATATTCACTAAGAAAGAATTCAAGATGAGACAGAGGAGATGGCTAGAACTAATCAAGGATTGTGATTTTACAATTCATTACCATCCATTAAAAGAAAATAAATTGGCTGATGCTTTGAGTCGAAAAAGTAATGCTTCATTAATGAAGTTGTGTTTGGAACAAGATCCTTTGGTTAAGGATTTTATGAACTTTGGCATAGAAGTTTTTGGTGTAGGATGTTCTCCTGTTTTGTTTCAAGTATCAGTGAAATCTTCTCTATCAGACAGAATCAAGAAAGCACAGAAGAAAAACAGTGAGATGCAGAAAAAGGTAGAGCTGGTTCAGAAGGGTAAGTTTCCTGAATTCAAAATTGATAATGATTGTGTTTTGAGATTTGGGAAGAGATTGTGTCTGCCTTGTGATTCACAGTTGATGAGAGAGTTGTTATGTGAAGCTCATGGTTCTCTATTTTCAGTTTATCCTAGTAGTACTAAGATGTACAGAGATCTGTGGGAGTATTACTGGTGCGATGGAATGAAAAGAGATATTGATGATTTTACTGTGATGTGTTTGACTTGTCAGTAGGTTAAAGTAGAGCAACAGTTACCGAAAGGGATGCTTCATCCATTACCAGTGCTAGAGTGGAAATGGAAAAATATATCCATGGACTTCTTTGTGGGATTACTGAAGACATCTCGAGGTATGAATGGAATCTGGTTTATTGTTGATCACTTGACTAAATCTAATAATTTCCTTTCTATATGAGATACTTTTTTCCCTAGATCAACTTTCCCTTTTGTATCCTAAAGGGATAGTCATGTTGCATGGAGTTCCTCTCTCCATTTTATCTGACCGTGATCCCAGGTTCACTTCTAACTTTTGTAAATGCCTTCAGAAGTCGTTGGGTACTGAATTAAATTTTAGTACGACTTTTCATCCTCAATCAGATGGGTTGTTAGAACGAACAATTTAGAATTTGGAAGATATGCTACGTGCTTTTTCGATGGACTATTAGGGATATTGGGAATAACATCTCTCTTTGGTTTAATTTTCATATAACAACAGTTTTCATCTGGTATATAGATGGAACCATTTAAGGCATTATATGGGAAGCGGTGTCGAACTCCAGATTTCTAGGATGAAGTGGGCGAAAGGAATCTGATGGGACCGAAATTGGTAGAACAGTTGGTAGAAAAAGTTTATCTGATACAAAAACACATGAGAACAGCTCAGAGCAGGCAGAAGAGTTATGCGGACAATAGGAGGAAGGATCTCTCTTTTGAGGTAGGTGATCATGTTTTTCTTAAAGTCTCACCATGGAAAAGTTAGATGCGATTTGGTCAGAAAGGAAAGCTGAGTCTACAGTTCATTGGACAATATGAAATTCTGGAGAGAGTTGGATCAGTTGTTTACCTAGTGGCTTTACCTCCGAGTTTATCTCAGGTACACAATGTTTTTCACGTTTCAATGTTAAGGAAGTGCATGCCCGATCCATCTCATGGTTTGAGTCCAGAGGTAGTTCAGCTGGAAGAGAACCTATCTTATGAGGAACAACCGGTCCAGATTCTTGACCACAGTGAGAAAGAGTTACGGAATAAGGTGATTCATCAGGTAATGGTTTTGTGGAAAAAACACATGATTTAATAGGCAACATCGGAATCTGAAAATGCAATGAGGGCTAAATACACCCTCTTATTCGATAAGTAAATAAATTGCGGGGAAGCAATTTTCTAAAGGGGGAAGGATGTAACATCCCAAGTAAGTAATGAATAATAGATATTTTTATCTATGTCTATTAATGAATTAGATAGTGTTTTAGAGGCTTAAAATGAGAATAAATCCAATCTTAAGCATGAAATACACTAATATTTTTAAAAGATTGTTTTACTGCCTTTTGATGGAAAACCATTTTAAATAAAACTTTTGACAATTTTATAATCTCTATTTGTCAAAATAAAATTATTATTTACGATTGGGACATTGAAATTTACTTTGGGTAAATTTTTGGTATTTTTCGGATAAAGTTCATTTTTTAATGAATAGTGAAAAATGTTGTATTTTAATTCAAAACCTATTTTTAATCTTATTTATTAATATGATTAGATTTTCTTTTGAATTGGTTTTAAAGTTTAATTAAAATATATTTTTACCATTTAATCCAATAGTGGTCTTTGGAATTAATTTCACTTTGAAATTGGACTAAAACTAGTGTCAATCTTTTGATACTTATTGTTTCATAAAAACACGCTATTTTCTCTGACACTGGGAATTAATTATTAAATTAATTAATGTATCATATATGTTTTGAATTTTGTAAAATAGAAATCATTTTTGAATTTGGAATATCAAATATAGCTTAGGGTGATGTTTTGGTATTTTTCTGAAAAATTTCAATTTTTGATGAATAGTGAAACCACTAATGGTACTTAAAAAACTGATTTTTTGGTTAAATGAAATTTTACCACCTCTGTGTTTTGAATTTCAAAAATCCGACATACATGGTTGTCATTAAGAAGTAAAATGTGGTTCAATGAGATTAACATAATTTTTTCGTTGAATGGTAACTTTTAGGTTTTAATCGCGATTTGAGGTAATTAGTGTAATTGAAGGTAAGAATAATGTTTTAATAATATGATATTACCTAGAAACATGTCCTACCCTTATTTTATATGTCATGGCAGACCAAGACAACCCATGGGTCGATTTTTGGGACTCCATGGAGCAACGTGGGTAAGATAAAGACATTAATGCCTTTTATTTAAAGTAAAAGTAAAAATGACACAAACATGAGTTGTTTTACTAAAAAAATTTAAATGGGGTTATACAAGTCATATTATTGACTATAAATATTAATTATAAATCTAAAAATATTTCATACATCGTAGTATTTTTTATTAACTTTTAGATATTAAGTAGATTAAATTATTTATGACACCATAATGATGCAGCGATAACCTCAATATTTAACGATTTTAAAAAAATGAAATGATATTGTAAAATCTAAGGCCTACACATGTCAATAACCTACTGTATGGGTGTATTTAGAACTAAATTCACCTTATCCTCTAAATATATAATTTGGGAACCTTTTAAATCTGAAAAGCATTTTATAATAAAGTATCCTTTTATAACTTTCCAAGAGTGCCCCGCCTCTCCTCTTATAAAAGGCCCCACCTCTACCACCTTACCCACACATCCAAAGCCCTTGGATCGGCCATCCCCTGAACATATTGTCTCTCCAAACCACTCTCGAACTCTTAGAAGCCTCACTTTGGGAAGAAGTCTTCCCATGGATGCCTTTGAGCTCAAATCAAAAAGATTTACCCGATTTAAATGTAGTGTCTTCTCTTGTGTTCTTATGTTTTATTTTGCTTCTCCAACCCCCTAAATTTTTTTATTCATTTATTTTATAACAACACCAGTATCTAAAATATACTAGGATGTTTTTATAAGAATGATTCGAGCTAAAATTACACACACCTATATCTAATGGTTAAATAACATACTATTTCTGTGGATGGTGAATTTCTGCCTCACGAAACGATGATTGTTCATCAGTCATATAACACCTTTAAAGGTGTCCATTAAGATGAAACTATATTTATATATGATATATAATATGTTTATGTTTTACATAAGCTTCTGTATTTTTCATTTATGACATACCTTTATGGTTTCCATTATGGGTAAACACGATATCTTCATTTTAGGAAGTGCGGACTACGGCCCCCTCAAAGTGATTTGATTCATTAATACCATATGTGGTATGTATAACGTATGTATTTAATGATATTATATATGATACAATACTGTACTTATAATAATATAATGTATAATTATGTTTTAATTCGATTAAATATGAAATAGAAATGGAAGTAGCGTTCATGCGTACGTACGGCTTACCGTCTCCATGAACGGTGCATTTCATTTATTACCTCTAAATGTTATGTAATATTCTAAATTCATGTATATACTGGATATATATGACATATATGATATCTAAATCATGAATATAATTTTTGATATAGTGGATATTTTACCACATGAACAACTTGTAATTATAAAGAGTTTATTTTGGACTCAAGTTCCAATTATCGACAAAACGACCATTATTAACATAAATAATTAGATAGAATTCATAACATGGTAATAAGTGATATAAAACGAATAATGAACTTGAAAAAGGTTCATAAGATAGTAGAAATTAACTCATGTTTATTATTCAGGATGTTAAAGAGCGATCAAGTCAAGTCAGACCCGAGGTATGAGAACTTCTTAACCCAATTTCCATTATTTGGGTTAATCTCCTAGATTCAAATTATGTCATGATATTATTATGTCCTATCTTGTATTTGTACTTTATTTATCTGTACTTATAGTGAGTACACATAATAGATCTATTTCATTTAAAAAATGATCTTTGTAAAGTACTTCGTCTTAATCTCCTTAATTGAGGCATATTTTGTTTTATACACAACTTTCTTTTATACGATCTATAAACCCCTCAGACTTTTACATTTATTCAAAGAGAATATTTTTTATACGAAGCATGTACTAACCGAATAAGGGAATTTTTTTATTTTTCTTACGTATGGGGCGACAACGACTTCTCCACCGTAGTTACCATTATTTGAGTTTCGGCTTCCTTAACAGGACATACCATTTTTTAAATGAAAAATAAATACCATGTTTTTCTTTTATTATATTTTGGTGTTGAAAATGGTTTTCATAATGTTTTTATTATATCAATGTGTTGTATTGATATCTTTTGATTGAAATGTGGAAATTTTATGTTTCCTGTATGCATGTTTTATGTGATACGATTATGTTATGTTTCTTGGTCATTGTTATGAAGAAAGGCGGTTCTGTGATAAACTAAGGGCGGGTGAGCCTGATATAGCTCTCCAATGCATTGGGTAAGGAAAAGGAGTTAAATGTCATGGTTTTTCCGAAGATATTTAGGGAATATACTGTGATGGGTATTCCCAACATAACCAAGAGGGTTACTCCCTATGTAAGAATGTTATGAATGACTCAAGTTACCCTTATGTCTTATTATTTATATGATTTATTCAAGATTTGATGAGGTATGTTAAAGTGCTTATGTTTTTTGAGTAGAGTATGATTTCATTGATTCTTATGTATACATGTACTCATGTTTCCTTTCCATATTTTTATATCCCTTACCGAGATTTTTATGCTCATACCAGGTTTTTGAAATGTTTTTCACAGGTCAAGGGAAGGGTACATGATATGATGATAGTGTCAAGGATGTTTCCAGAAAGAATCCATGTTTTATTTTAAATATGTATCCGTTGATTGAAAAAAATGAATACTACCTTTTATTGTAACCACTTTGTTTAAATGTGGGATGTAATGCATGTTTTATGATCTAATTCTCTAAAACTCTAAACCTGAAAAGATCCCCAAGGTGTATTCATAGAATATTTTATGATTAAGTAATGTTTAAGGATGGGGCCTTATAATAAAACCATTATTTATCATGTTTCAAAATTCATCTATGATCATGTTGTAAATTTTAATTTATGGCATCATGATTTTCATGATCAGAAGACATATTAATTTCTCTCCCACCATGTAAATAATCTCTTTTAGGAAGTCATGATTTTTTTGATTGTATTGGTTTTTGACATAGTTTCTAATACCTCCAATCATTGACTACAAATAAAGGTGAAAATATTGATGGGATTTATGAAACAATTATTAATATAAAAGTGAAACTAAGTACAATAAATGGGTAACTCGTAGAATATATATATTCATTATCCTATTAATTTTCAGGTTTTAATCATTTATTTCATTGATATATTTGTTAAAATAATATCGTATTGGAATTATTTTCCCTGAATTATGGTATGTAATGAGATTGTGAATTTACCAAATAATATAGCTTAGTAGTGTCAAACTAGGTGTGTAATAAAGCCATTTTTTCATGTACCTGTTGATGATCGAGTCTAGGTTAATTTACAATTTTCAAGGTTATTACACTTAGGTACATCTATTATGTATCCACATCCACCTATATTATCTAGATAGGGATATATATTGTGAAAATAAAACTAACCCTATACTTTTAGAAAATTAATATATATATTTTATATGATTTTAATTATCCCTAATGATTTCACAAGAGTTTATGAATCATTTTCCCAAAAATAACTGGACTTTTCTCTAAAACCAAATTTTAAACCCCATAATTTCAGACACATAAATTAATGATTTATTAAATAATGTTGCACATAAAACAACACTAAAATATATTGAGTACTATTTTATTTATGTAACATTGTATATAATATAACAAATTAGAATGAATTACATAGAATAAAAAATCCCCACAATATTCGCTTAGATTCTCTTGATTACTATAAAACTGTATTGAAAAACCTAGGGAAAACATAAGAAATGGGTGACCTATGAATCCTATAAAATTAATAAATAATGAATAAAAATGGTAATGTGGTAAATTTAAGACAATAAGAATAAAAAGGTTACAAATTAGGGTTAAAAATATCAATATAGAATAACGAGGCATGATATAACATACAAACATGGAGGGACCATGGGAATGTGAAAACAATATAAAACATGAAATCATTAATATAAGGCAAGGATAACCACTATAAAAACATAAAATACAATAATTATGATAGAATTAAATTAACCATTCATATAATCTCATTAAATAAAAATATTACCCAATTCTTTGGAGAGATATATAAGTTTTGGCCAAACTATCTCTTTCATAACATGCAAATGCATAAGTGTTCCACATAGGTTATTTTATATTAGGCTTTCTTTTTTCTTGTATAATAACAAGATTAATGATTGAGAGATAAATACATGGATTTACTAAAACAACTAATTTTAGTTTCATATTGGTGAATCCACGTGAGTGGAAATGGGTATGGGTATTCACTACATAATTGGTCAGCATAGAAAATCGAATTATAATTTTTAATGTGTAATGATAGTATATGAAGATTAATATAAGGGATTAATGATTTAAAATGGAATATATAATCACATGAAAATTTAATAAAAAGATTTAGGGAATTATAATAGCATATCTCAACATGAATAATTGTATATTAAATGAAATATACTAAAGATGGTTTATAAATAATATGGAGATGTAGAGGATCCCTTACCTTGAGAGGGTGCTTTTAAAATAATAGTATTATTTTATTAAAAAATTGGGAGATCATTGGGAGATATATGTAGAGGTATGGGTATAAAAAAGTATAACCTAAGACTTTTTAGAGAAGAGGAATGGGAGGATGTGTGGGTTTATATAGAAAAATAGAGGATGATTATTTGATAATGTTAAAACATTGGTATTTTACTCTATATGATAATGTAATCAATTCCACAAACCTCACATTGTTTCCACATTAATTTATCCAATTATGAGTTCATTTGATTATTTTATGAGGATAGAATTAATTTTTTAAAATAATACCCTTTGTGACATGGAAGTGATTAATGTTTATAAACAATTGAATTTTTAAACCCCCAAATTTAATTTTGTTTATGGAGTATTCATTATGTGAAAATAAATTTAATAGAATAACTCAAAAATAAATTATTTTAAATTTGAAACATAATTTTTATCATTTGTACTCTTTATAATTTTAATTAAATCACTTTGGGGATTTCATAATGTCATCATACGTTGTGCATAATGATACTATATATAATATTAAACATAAAATTTGATTAAATTAAAAAAAAATTGAAAAAATAAATAATGAATTATTTTGATATGATTATTTGAAAATTAATATAATTTTTAAAAAAAAATTATATAAATATAATATTTTAAAATATTAATTCAAATATCCAAATTCATTAAAATGTATTAGGTTATTTACATTAATTTTTTTCTGACCATTATGATAAGAAAATTTAACTATATAAAAATAAACTATCATTAATATTTAAATAATAGTTTTTTAATAATTATATTTTTAAAAATAAAATTTAATTAAAAATTTATAAAATTAATTAAAAATTGTTTCTTGACTGTAAATATATATTTCCGAAAATACAATATGTGTTCCATATTATCAATTTCTAAATATTATCAAAATAATTATTTAATAACATTAGATGTATTATTTTAAAGGGATGAATTTAATTAATTAATTGAAAATATTATATAAAAATTTATATAATTATGTTCTGGATATATATCCCGTTAAAACAAAACATAGTTCCCTAATGGTATGGAATGATATGGGGATATTTTTTATGGGTATTTTAATGAACATGGATTGGGTGTGATCTGGATGAGCATGTACTTCTCTAATAAATGTTTTCATTAATGATTTAGACACTTTATCTTAGTCTGGTCTTAATTAAGGGTAAATCCTATTGATTCTATCTCCCCAGGAATCTATGGTTAATGGGCTTTATAGTGTATGATCATAATGATATGGGAAATCACTTCATTTTTCTTGGTCCAATAGAAGATATCATAACCCACAATATTAAATTTTTAATGGTTAATGTATAAATTGTTTATTATAAATTGTTATTAATCAAACCAATAATTATAATACTAAATTATATAACTTGTAATGGAATACAATTACCAAATTTGTTCATATTTATTCTATAACTACATTAAAATATAATTCATCTATTCATTCATATGGTAATTTATTTTATAAATTTTTTTAATAGTACACCTCATGTTTTGCGGGATTATGGTATGAGAAGGAGGAAATTGATGTGGTGACTTAAGGACTGATGGTGACATGGAACATAGGGTTTGAGAATTTGTAATCATCCTTGAGTGGGTAGCCTAACACTCTTTTTTCATACACTATGTAAATAATGATTTAAGTGCTTTATGATTCATTTTTCACCTTGGTTTTGTAAGCTGGGTAAAATGATCACTATAGTAATTAGTTTTTAATGGATGGATAGTTAGAATGTAGTATGATTAGTTTGATTATTTATATGTGGTTAATGATATGATTTAATTAATATATTCCATCTATAATCAAATTTTTTATAATTTCCTTTTAAAATATCATCATAATACATTTTAGTAGAAAAGTTTTTATGTTACTTATCTCTAAAATTTTTAGTAAATTTTAAACAACGTTTATTTAATAAGTTAGGATTGAATAACATTTCTAGTATAATCAATTGACTGAATGTTTTCGAAAAATAATCATCATTCGTGTGGGAATGAATTGATTTGGAAACATAATTTCATAAAATTTTAAATACAATATTAAAACAGTAATATTTATTCAGAGGTAAGATCAATTATGATTTGTAATGTTTGATGTTTTTATTACCTATTATACATTTATTTATATATATTTTTGAGAATATTTTTCATTTTAGAATTCTATTATTTAGTTTTTTGGTTTTTTAAACATCCCATTAATGTTTGATATGGTGGTTTAGTATAATTATTTAGTCAAGAGAGGTGATTTCATGATGTATTTTATCTGTTGGATATAGTAATCCATAGGAATTAAAGATGTGTCAATGAGTGATCATGGTATCCTTAGGGATAATGTGTAGTTTTATTACATAACATCGATATTATTAAAAAGAAATATATAAATATATTACTGGATAATTTATTAGATAATTTTTCCACTAGTATAAGTTAATTTTAAATGATTGAATCATTTTTTTATGAATTATTTTTTTATTCCATAAGTCGAATCATTGTTTCAAAATTGGCTAAATTATCACTTTATTAGAATCTCATAGTACTGATTTTTTCTAGTTTTTTTCTATGGTTTTGATTTTATTTTCAAGGATGAAAATAATGTCAGATGATCCTGATGTAATAAAGTATATAATTAAGAACTATTTAATTTTATTACTTGGGTTCTATAGGTTATAAGATAAGGCTGGAAGAATTGAGGTTTAATAAGAATTGAAATTTATGATGAACGAGGTGTATCTCTACATGGCCATGGGGGTTTTAATGTAAATGGTTAGTTGGATGTCAAGAATATTCATTGTATAACATTTTTCACCATGATTTGTTGAGTCAAAACTTGTTACTTATATTGGAAAGCCATTATAGTTTGGTGAATCATGATTTTGAGGAGGATGTATGGTCACAAAATTTCTAATTTAGAAATAGTGTTAGTGGTTCAAAATATGAATTTAAAAGGGTAAAAAAACTATCATTTATATTTATAATCATACACCTTTCCATTTAATCTTATTAGGTCACTACATGAGGATTTTTTTTCATTGCATGATATTTCATATATAAGGGTCTTGGTTTTTGATTTATCCTTACATATAATTCCTCTTAGCATGAGGATATTAATTAATAGATGAATGATTATTGGGGAGTTTGTTTAATATTCCCAGAGTGTCCACTATTGAATGGATATAACTATCTTGGATTGAATCCATAGGTGATTTAATCATGGTCCAACCACATGTTTCATTTTTATAGCATGATTCTATTATTATTTCATGGATTAGTCCATAGTTGATCCAGGTTTTTCAGAAAAACATATACCCAACATGGACACCTTGGTTTCAAAATCGCATTCAACTATTGTATCAAATTATATGGTGGTTGAGAGATTTTTAAATTGGGGTAGAAAATGTAGATCATGACATTAACTTAAGATATTAACATCTCATATTTTCGATGAAATAAAGGTATCATTCAAGAAGATATTTGAGAATCCTTTTATTTAGCTTATCCATGTATTTAAAGGGATCAACCCCATCACAATCTACGGTGAGATTCTATTCCATTCATTTATTATATCACCATGTAATTGTTCTGTTATAATTTTTAACTATATATCATCATTGGTTTAGTAATCCTGGGATCATGGATTTTATAGAGACTGTTATGGTCTAGATTATCTGGGAATTACTCCTATGATATTTCAATTGTGACAAACTCCAACTTCTTTTTATCAAAAAATTATTATTAAATATTACGGTATGGTAGGTAATTTTATAGTAATCCATATTATATATATGTAAAATCATGAAACTAGAATGATTATATTTTCATTAGGTTTTCGGTAAGGACAATACTAATAAAGATAATGACACATAAACAAGGAAATATAAGGGGTTGGGTGACTCAAATGAAATTGAATGTAAATCTTATAAAAGGAAAACCATTTAAATATTACATGGGAATGGTTTTCTTTTAAAATATGGGAATTCCTATATTGTTTTTTATGGTCGATATAATTATTTTACCTAGAAGAATGACTAAATATGATGCATTGATTTCAATTTATACTGGTCTTGAGGTTATAACTTTTTAGAAATTACTTTACTCTTAATTATATTGATTTTATCTTGGATTTAGATTGTATTTTATTGTTTTGTTGTTTTGTTCATAGTTTTATAGTTGGTTTTGTTTCTAGTTTACTCTAGTTAGAATGGATGATTTGGTTTTTGATGTGGTAATGGTAGGTGGTCAATTGGTTGGTTGGAAATAGAGTAATGGTTAGTTATGTGAGATGGAAATGGATTTTTTGTTGTTGTGAAGGATGGTGGAATGTAATTTTGCTTATATGAATTAATCATGATGATATGGAATATGTTTGATATAAGAAATATGATAACGTGTTGTGGGCTGAAATTTTATAAATGTGGGGATGATATGAACTGTTAATGATTAGAATGAATGGGTAATTTCTATAAGGAATGTGTGTGATTTCTAGTGTTTTATTTGATAATTAATAAGTTTAAATACAAAGAATACTTATGCTAAAATAACTGATAAATATATAATAATGGAAATGGTTTAATGATATATTTTAATGGGATATTGTGGGTGTTGTTATTGTTTTCTGGGGAAGGTGGCGTTTTTTTGTTTTATAGAAGATAATGACTGTTATTGATTAATAGTGATTATATGGTGATAGATTTGGGGCTTAGAAGTTTTTCCTTCGAATGAAACCACAGGTTGGGTTTATGGGTGTGTGTATATATATATATGCATGTGATAATTTCATGTGGCATCATACACGTGGTACTAGAGTTTTATAGCCTTAATAACACCCAAATTGTATTTGTTGACACTGTTTTCTTAAACACTCAGGTTGGTGATGCATTAAATACATAATTAATCCTCATTCCATACAATACCGTATATACATGTAATGGTTTTAATATATTTATGTCAGGGGGAATGGGTTCTAATGGACAGAGGATTGAGTTCGATGTATGTGATTTGATGATGATATGATGATGATGAAATGATTGTATATGATGCGTTGATGATGTGATTGAGGATGTAGAGCATGTTAGGGATCATGCGTGGTTAGAGAATGAGATAAGGTTGGTTTCATTAATGATCCTAATTAGATACTATGATTGATGATGTAATTTTCTATAATGAGATGAATCTTTCATACATGATATGATAAATTATGTAGTATGTTGGGATGATGATGAAATGATATTAGTTTTGTTATGGGATTTAGATATGAATATATATAGATATTTAAATAAATACTTAATTGGATAACAATGAAATTTTTTATTAGTTCATGAGAGAGATAAACTAATGGTGAGATAGTTTTCAGAAACAATATTTATAAATTTCTTCATTTATATGTAATTATACATATAAATAATATTATGTGATTGATAATTTCTGAGGATTGATGGTAGCTTAATACAAAATTGTGGGTGTAGGCTCCACTATTTATGAACTTAGGAATTCGTATTCTATATCTACATTTTTAGAGAGGTATCGAGCATGATTCTAATAAGTATACATTATTTCTTATCCTTAGTTACGAAAAATAATTCAGTTGTCGTTTGGTATTCAATTAACAAGCTAGAAAACAAGAGTTCAAGGATCAAATATGTTGTACAAGTTTCTTCCATAATAGGTACATCAGGGTATTTCATTTTCAATAATTTTAATATAATGAAATTACATTTATTATGTATAATTTTAATTCCTTGTATATTAATAAGTTGATGGGTTTTTATATTTATATTTTCATTTTTTTAATAGGGTAATACAAAAAATTTATATTTATTATACACCTAGTGTTAGTCTACAACTAATGGCCAATTAGAGGTAGACTTTGGTGCTCATAATTATCATCTTTCCTGGAATACGGTTGATTATTAATGGGTATGTGTTATGAAATATAATAAAATATATTCCTTACTATGAATGTTTAATTAGAATTAAGAGAATGAATATAGAAACAACATATTTTCATACATGATATTAAATATTTTATAATAAATACTAAATACATAACAAAACACATTCCTATAAACATTTATATTTCTTGTTTCATGGGATACTAGGAATATAATTCACTAATTTTGTTAAATATATTCGAAATCATCCAAAAAATATGTCAATCATTAGTTATATTCATAGTCATACCTTTCTTTAAATCATTCTTCATAACCTGGGTAAATAAAACCTAAAAACTGGTGAGATTATATTCTTACTATGGGTAAAAATGGGAGATATTTAATCATAACATAAAAATTACTATACGATTACATGATAAAAAATGTTAAACATTCTCCATATATTTATGATTAAAATATTTATCAATGGAATAAATAATGGTAGTGCATAAGGAAATATACATAATGAAATAAAATAACATGAGCCATGTGGGAATAAAATTGGAATAATACATCGATTTGTGTAATACACATTATAATAGAAAATTTTATTCTAAGGATACCCTTCAAGATATTCCTACCATGTTATTCCAGATATAACCATAGGTATACCTACTTCTCGATCGATATAACCTCCATTCCACCCTTGCTCAGACTTTGTATAACATCTCATGTACCCCCATTGAAGGTTGGGATAAACTTTCATCTACTCTATTTTGGACTTTTGTTAACAACTATTTTCAAACATTGAGGTCATGTAAAATTAATCATTACCCAATTTATTTGTGTGAGAGAGGTTTCCCAACCCTCAAATAATGAAAATAACATATATGTGTTCCATAAGTTCAAAAAACAATTCATTATAACATAAAACAATAAATGAAATGGGCTTTATAAAATTTTTATCATATCATAACCTGTTGAAAAAAAGGTTTCATAATCATTTCATAATTTCATAATTGCATAACCCATGGAGAAATAATATAGTTTTATGTGAATTTTATCACCAAAGAACCCATGAAAGTAAAATATGTTTCCTAAACATTATTTAAACAATAACCACTAATGTAAAGAATTATAATTTTGTTAATGGATTATACCCCCCTTCAAATTATAAATTACATCAATGGATGTCATGTTATATGGATAATTATTTTTAATAATAAATCACATTGAACATTTCTCAAGTAAGACAATATTTATTTTTAAGTAACATATAAAAACAAAAAATTGATAAAATATTATATGAATCCATTTTTTTATAATAAACTATAAAACATAAAAATGATGTTTCAATGAAGATAATTTTCATACTAGTGGTAAATTATATTTATATAGTTTATGTAAGAAACAAGGTTCTTTTGAAATTTATGGTATAATGAAAAATATGATTTTTATGAAACATTAATGAATATTTAATTCAATTATTTGGTAAAAAACATGGGTAAAATGTATTTAATAAATCATTTTATGAATAAGGAAAATATTTTTTTATAGACCATGGGCTTCAATAAAAAAGGGATATCGATAGAAGATTAAAATAATGATGGTTTACTTTAAAAACATTTTTTTTATTATTGGATAAATAAATAGATTAAAATGAATAGAAAACATTTATTCTACAAAAATAAACATTGGATAATAAAATTACAATTTTTATGGGAATATATATCATAATATTTCATCATTTGAGGAATTATCATAAATAATGTTGATAAACAATGATATATTAACATAAACCCTTTACAACTATGGTAAATATTGAACTACAATACCCATGAATGGGTGATACACAAATTGATATAAAAATATAAATAATTTCTCAAAGAAATATCTTAAGATACCATCACTGGTATTATATATAACACATAAATTACATATGTAGCAAATATGACATATGTCCATTAGAAAAGAAATATGAGATGGAAATTCATTACCTCTTTATTAATCAATTTAAAAACAATCCCCTATAAAGAATAAAAAATTCAATCACTAAATATAATGAAAATAATTGTATTCATTATAAGATATGTAAAATTTTCAATATTTACACAACAAAAACGAAACTACTGGTGAATTTTTATATGGGTATAGAAAAATAGACTAGAAATCCCTTACCATAAATTTTATCAATATTTCTTATATTACTTTTTTATGAAAAACACCATGTTACAGTCCTGTTTTGTGTAATAACCTCTTTTTTGTATATGTTTTGTATTTTTATTTTTAGTACACATACATTGATCATAGTTCCATAATCTCCAAAATATTAAACATGTAAGATTTTTACTATTAATAAATATATTATACATTTATGACCAATCATAAAATATTTTTTTCATAAATTATGTCAATTATGGATATTGAGACTATTAGTTGTACATACACATGAATAACTTTTCCATTTTCAAAAGGTCATCATTTAAAGGAGGTAAGTCAAATATTATCTCTAAATGAATATAATAATATCATAATTACAATTTTATTACATTAAATAGATTTATAGAAGGCATCATTGTTGTTTTGTGGAGAAAAGAGAGTTAAATCGCTTCATGAAAACGATATTCTACATGAACAACAACAAAACTAACATCTATCAATGTTTGAAAGGGTAAGGATAAAATGATTCATTATTATTAAAGAGTAAAAAATATTTTATTAATTTAATAATTATTTCATATTTATCGCATATATTCCCTAAATTATTCCTTATTATCTTCTATATATATCAATAGACTAAACAAATCAGATCACTACATGAGGCAGTAGTGTGACATACACTTGTGTGATGTTATCTCGTCATTTAACGAATGAAAGTATATATATATATATGATATAATTAAATTTTTTTATAATTATGTTATTAATATCATATATATAAATTTTATCAATTTACTTTTCAATCCATGAGAGGTAGTAGTGGAAAAAATGAATCACATCGGTTTTTGAGGTGGTAGTCTTCTGTACACACAAACAAAGATTTCATAACCTATTTTATGGAATTAGTGGTGCTTTTTGGACCCTAAAATATTAAAAAAAATTAATGATATGAAATATAATGTGTTTATTATTTAATAAATGTGTATAATAATTGAAGGAGGTAGAATAATAAATAAAATAAAAACCCATGTTGAAGAACGATACCTCTTCTTCAGTTTTCAGCCTTAGGTTTATACCCAAAAAATTCCTAGGATATATAACATCATTATATAAGGATTCATGGATGAGGGAAGGGACATTGTTAATTTATATTTGTATGTATTTTTTGAACCAAAATGGTATAAAGGTGTTAAAATGAGTGGAAATGTGGTGTCCTTTTATAAGTGAGGTGAGTGGGGAATTTGTAATTTAAAATGAACATGTTTTACCAATATATTATTTTTAATGATCAAAAAAAGATGTATAATATATAATTAGAACATATAAAAATGGAATATGTCCATCCAATAGATTTATGTCAATTATTTAGGATATTTTACCCTGAACATATTCATTTAACCCGTGGAAAAGATTTTGTTACCTTAACCACAGTAATTATGTTTTATTATTTTCACAATAAATTTTGCTAAAAATATATAGGTTTAAATTATTTGATAATATAAATTATTCTATTTCAAAATATGGAGTACATTTATCAAAATTCAATTCGTAGAAATGAAAAATTTTAGATTTAATATTTTTCATGTTGATGCTATGAGAAAGCGAGTTTTTAATGAAAAAGGGGAATCATGTTTTTTATCTAATTTCAAAATGAAAATAACATTAATTGGAATAATATATATTTGTTATTTAACAACATATACATTAAATCTAGTTTATAATATAATCTATCATAAGAAATTACTTAAAAAATCATGTTTAAATTAAAATTTAGTATATTTCACTATTCATAAAAAATTAACCAATTATAGAAATTATTAAGAATTCACCAAATAAAATTTGATATCACATTTCAAAAAATTATATATATATATTTTCAATTCAATTTAATAATTTCGATAATTACATGTTTTAAAATAATTACTCAAAAATAGGTGGAGAATGTGTTTTTTTAGAAAAATCTTACTTCTACGAATGAAATTGGATTTATTATTATATATTTTATAAGAAACAAATAATATTAATTATAAAAATTTTATTAAATATATACTGTATAAATATAATTTAAATCATTTAACAAATTTATATTCTATTAATTTTTTGAGGTAAAATGTCTTTGTTTTCCTAAAAATAATATGCTAGACAATGATTTCCTTTATTTTCAATTAGTTTAGATATTCATTCTAAATTATTTTTTCCGAAATGAATTAATTATATACCCATGAATTTTTTTTTCATAATTTGGATAATCATATTCATACCCTCCATTTCAAAACCTTGGTGATAATAATCATATTAGGAAATAATTTTTTAATAAAAAGTATCATTTATTTAAAATATGTGATGTTTTGTAACACAATAGAATATTACTATTTCATGATATATAAGATAAAATTAATGTTTTATATTGAAAAATACAAAAAAATTTAAATGTATTTAAAAAACTTCTTTAAATCATTGGGTCATACATTTTACCCACTTAACATGATTTTCCCCTCTAAATTGATCACTTTTATTTAAAAAATAATGAATCATATACCCCATTATGTCATCACATTCCCACATAGCTTAGTAAAACTATTGGTTTTAACCCAAAACATTGACTTGGTGATTGTTCATATTTTACAGAACATTAAATATTCAGTCTAGAATATCTACTATGTTTGTCATAGTAAATATCACGCTCCATCCATATGAGCTATGAATTCAATACATGTGATGGATCATCTATTTACTTACTCCAGATTTATTTATGGAAAAAATTGTGAACTTGAGTGGGGTTTGTTGGATGTCGAAAATGATTATATTATATCTCTATATGATCAATTATTTTAATAGTGATGATATATTGATGGCTTAGTTTTTTTTTCATTCTTCCATGAATAAATTTTTAGAAATTTATTCTCACCAAAATAAAATTCAAAATCATGTAAATGAATATCATCATAAAATTTCAACAAATATTTTTCAGTCCTTACATGTTATTGAATGGCCATAAAATTATATACCATCTCATCAACTAGATCTCATCCTGATAGTTTTTTTCAATCATTATTCTAATACATATAATGGGTTTCAAAAAGAACCATCTGAATTATCAAGTGATATTTTTTAGGAAGCTCGACTAGATGTAGATGTTAATAAAAATTATTATTGTATCCTATTTATCATTATAATATCATATCTTCTGGGGTTTTATTTTTTCTCTCAGACTAATCATATACATTCCTAAAACTCATGTCCATGTCTATATATTAAAGAAGTAATCACCAAAACATCTTGTTAATCATTTGATTCCAATCCAATGCAATTGAAATTTATAGCCCGTAAAAGCATACGTATTCTTGTATATATATTTTAGAATGTGATTCCAAATAGAAAATTTTTTTAACAGAAAAAATTGTGTGGACATCCAAAGGTTATCATCTTCAACCCATAAATACATCAACATATAAGATAAGATAATCTCTAAATGATATCAGTGTGATAAATCATATATAAAAAATGAGTAATGAAATTCCTCTAGAAAATAAATTTCCACTAAAACCTATAAAAAACTAATTATTTATATTTCAATAAGTCTCTCATAAAATATCATTAATCTTGATAAAAACTGGTCAAAAAACCTCAAATGCAGTGTTAATGAATATGATCTTATAGCCTAATGTAAACTCATTACCCAATGATTGTATCAATAACATTTATTTTAATCTTTCTTGGATACATATATTCTTCCAAAATATAATTCACACATTCTGTATTAAATAATAAAATTTTTTCTAATTTTTTTCCATTGGATGCTTGGTATCAAATGTGTAATGATAAAATATCAAATGTGATTTCATTATTAAATAAATCATGTAGAGGGACATAATCCATTTTAGAAATGACATGAAATTTCACTAAATTATTAAAAATAATATTTCCATAGTGCACATTCATAATAAATAAACACTACATTCCATACAAAAGAGTGGAGGAATAGTGTTCCATAATTATAACGATTCACTTTAACCATCGTTATTGAATTATTTCCCCCCTTTTCCATTTTATTTATAGGTGGATGTGGATTTTCATCCTCTTTATCCTTTGGATTTTGGCATTAATTCACATAATTTCTATAATTATCAAATTTGAAACATTGTAGTGTAGGTGTTTCATTCTGTATAAATTTCTCTCAATATTCATAATATCATAAGTTACTCCCCTAACATTGGAATTAAATTTCCAAATGACCTTCCCTTACACACATAAAAAATTTACTATCTTCCTTAAGAATATTTCTTCCATATTTTCTCCCACAATTTGAGAATAACCAAAATCTTTTCTTATTCACTCTCTAGGTTTTAGATTTTACTTTTAATTCAATTATTATCTTAATATATGAATCATGAGATAAATATGTAACTACTACCTCTATTACCCCTTGATTGGAAAACATTAATTCACTACTTATCAACTTATGTATGTTATTTATAATGATCCTTAGAAATCGGTTTTATGACACATTGTAATTGAGAAAACATAAATTCTGTTTGAAAGATAATATGACAAGTATACATCACAAGTATTGTCATGTTTTCCAAGTAGGTACCAACATATTCATAATCCTTTTGAATTACCTCAATGAACTCTTTATCAATATTTTTAAAAATAATGCGGGGAATGTAATTTTTTAAAAATATTCTCTTTATGTAATCCCAATATACAAATTAAAGGTTATCTTATTTCCTCATATTCTTTATAGGATTACACAATTGATCCAATTATCCTTCCAAAATAATAGACAGTCATAATGAATTTTTTATACATCAGACACTGGAGATTAGAAAATATATTTTTAGTAAATGGATATATTTCTTATCAATTAT
Organism: Viscum album; assembly: GCA_963277665.1. Classification (NCBI taxonomy): domain Eukaryota; kingdom Viridiplantae; phylum Streptophyta; class Magnoliopsida; order Santalales; family Viscaceae; genus Viscum; species Viscum album. The sequence continues at coordinate 1,075,650,080 of OY728164.1, forward strand.
TTGATTAATATAACTAATAGAAAAAACTGGAGGTCTCTCCATGAATGAATCAATAAAATTTTGTTCCTTCCATTATTTTTATGGAAGTTTTGTATGATTTATAGCCTATGAATTCTTTATGATTATGACAATGATATTTTACATTATATCTCACATAATGATTTGATTCTCATTAGGATATTCATTGGATTTTCTATTATTTTCTACAATAACAATATTCTATTTGATTTCACCCATTTTATATATAAAAATCATAGTTTTAGAAATGTATCTCATAGTGAAAAACATCATAATAATGACAGATAAATTATAGTATGTATAAATCACAACACCTTTTTTGAATAAAGGACACCGTAGGTTTGTTCTAGGTCATTCATATTTGTTATCATTGTTAATCCATTATAATGGCCTTGAATTTGTTTGTAAATTTCAATGGAATATCCCAATATATTTTCAATATAGGAGTGTAATAGGACATATTTTTTTGAACCAAGTGATGATCGATTGAATCTAAATTCACCCTATTTAGAGTTATTTCCAAATGATACCTCTATTCTGGAGTAACAACCAATTATGTTATCTATACCGGGTTATAATTTCATTGAGTCCACTAGATCTATCCTTTTAACAAAATTCTAAGATGATTTGATATAATTTGAATCATCCTTATACCCATCCTTTGAGGCATCTATAGACATACCCATACAAATATCCATATGGGTCTCACTATTGTTTTTTCATCATAGTTTCCAAAAGATATCTAAAACTTTCATTAATACTTATTATAGAAACCATGATTTTTAATTTGATGATATTATATATTTTTAGTGTAATATTAAATAAATTACACAATAAATGACTAAGGACGGTAATGGTTTAGTTTCTTTGGATACAAGGTAAATAATTTTATAATTTTAAAAAATATCATAAAAAAAATCATATATATCCCCCATTTGGTACTCTTCACAAACATACCCAACATAAAACCTTTCTTAATAACCTAGGTAAAGGAAAAATATCCAGGTGTGAGTTTCAATTCTATGTGATAGTTTATAAGGGATATAGGTAAGAATAACATGAACATAAGGCTTTGTTATCATTATAAAAACATATGAAAACCATAAATTACATATAAATGAATAGAATATTGAGTCATGGAATAATGATTGTTAGTTCATAAGACATGAATAATAAGGAAAACAAATAACAGAATCCATGGGAGAAAAACATTGGTATAATACATGAAATGTTTTCATACATATAAGAATATAAAATAATATTTATTGCTTACCCACACCAAAATTCATTACATGTTAGTCTTTTTCTAACTACTAGATTACCTAATTCATTATTGGGATGAGCTCCCACGTACCCTCTTTCAGAAATGGGATAATATCTCATAGACCCTATTTTATGCTTGGGATAACCACAAATATATGGCCTTTATGTATTGGGATAACCTACCACAAACCCATTTATCACATAAAAATTTACTTTTTTCTCAATACATCTGAGGGAGATATAGGTCCAGTACATCACATAATGAAAATCATGCATATGTGAGCCAAAAGATCATTAGAAATTCATTATATCATAACACATGAAATGAAATGGGATTCATAAATACTTCATTATATCATAACCCATGACATAAAATGGGATTTATAAATATTTCATCATATCATAACTTATTCAAAAGAGATAGGATTCATACTTATTTTATTATTTCATAAGAGCATTATGAATGAAGAAATAATATGGTTTCATAATAAGTTTATCATGGTATAACCCATGGAATAGAATTGGGTTTTATAAAAATATGTTCATTATAAACCATTAAAAAAATAAGAATAGTACGCATATCCCTATAAATGAATAAAATACATCAATGAATGTATTTAAAGATGCTTAATTATCATTAATGATAAATAAATTGACACATTTCATGAGTATGATAACTTTTCTTTGAAAATATGTTTTTGAAACCAAAACATTTTCATATTTTTTTAGAGATCCTATTAGTTTAAAATAAAATAAAATTATTTTAAAATTATATTCCATGAAGATAACTTCAACTATGGCATGAAAATATTTTCATACCACGCATGTTAAGAAAAATATTACTTATTCATTTTTGGTAAAAACCAAACATACATTTTTCAAAAATTGAATAAAACATTCTCTTCTTTTTTTAGTTAAAAATAAAACATGGTTAAAAATTTACTTTAATAAATAATTTAAATAAATTCAAAAACATCATTGAAAATATTTTTAGAGAATTTTGTTTTGGATAAAATTGTTTTTTGATAGATCTGAGAAATAATAAATATTTCTCCCAAAATATTCTTCGGAATTGTTGAGTACATAATGTCAGTAAAATTAAAGGAATATTTTATTCTAAATATATTAAAAAATTAATAAAAAATTCATGAAATAATTAATATATGGATCATAAGATTCAATAATTGTTGTCATAGTCATAAACAATCCCAATAAATGATGTGATTATATCATAAAACATTTTCACTTTGTTAATTTTGAATCATAAACGCCATGAAATTCTAATCCTAAATTATATTGAGAAATGGAAATATGATTTTGGATGGACATCAAAAAATACATTCATGGGTAGTATATACCTCAAACAAAACTGCTGGTTAATATGGCATGTGTCTCAAAGAAAATTAATGTTTAACTGAAATCGATTAGTGATTTATTAATCATTGAATAATATTAATAAGAAAGTAAAAAGTATAATGAAAAATTATATATTATGAATTCAGTTTTATTAGAGATATAACATGTAGAATGGGATGCATATATAGAAACAAAATTAAATTACTGGGTAATTTGGATATATTTCCCAGAAATAATTGAGAAATTGGAAGTCCCTTAACTTATGATACTACTTTCTTTATTTTGATTAGAACCACATGTATAATAAATACAATTTTATTAAAAACATTCACAATAAAACACATACATATATCATACAAAATAATATTTAATTATTTCATTTTATTTCACTATTATTAATAAATCCATGCATTATTCATATTTCAGGTAATAACGACATTACTTTCTATATATGATATGATTTTTTTATTTTTGGTCCTGATAATTTAATAATGGTTTTATTATCTAATGAATAGTAATAATAAAATAAATATAATATTTATAAATCAATTATACATCTAATACCAATCATGAAATATTTATTTGAGAAATGATGTACATTATGAACATGGAGACAGTTTGTCGTACGTACGCATGAGTAACATTTACAGTTATCAAAGATTATTTTGGAAAGGAAGAAATTGATATATCATATTTACAGAATTATTATAATATTATAAATACAATACTATTTCCTAAAATATACATATAAATATTATCCATGTTGTGTGGTGATAAAAATTGAGTGACAGTGCATCGTGAAGGTGACCGTACACATATACACGAATGGTGTTATCATCATTCCGGGATTGAAACATTAAGAAAGAGTGTTATATATTTTATATAAATATTGATAGATATATTATTATTATTATTATGTCTTGTATATTAAATATACTTACTAACATACTCTTATTTTCATCCCTAAATTTTGTTAAAATGAATCACATCACTTCATGATGCGATATTCTTCCATACACATGAGCGACATGAAGATATCCACTATGTAATGGAAAGTAAAAAAATTTGTATATGATTTAGTGAATCAATTTCTATTATAATTTGATAAAATTTATATATATAAAATATATCCAACAACATACATAACCATTATGTGTAGAAATTGAAAAACAAATAATATCGGTTGGCGAAGAGATAGTTAGCCATAGACATGAATGATGATTTAATAACCAATTTAATGGAATAGATATGGTTCTAGTTAATTAAAATTTCATAAAAACATAAAAATATATTATATTTATTTATTTTATCATTTTATAATTTTTTAATAAGCACTTATGGATGTGCAAGAATAAAAAAATGATCATTCAAGAACATGACATATTCTTTGGGTATCATCCTTATGTGAGAACTAAAATACAGCCTACAATATATTTATGACCAAAATAAGGATTATAGAATGAAATTATTGAATTTTAATGTTTGTATTTTAATTCATTTTTCATAAAAATTGTTTTTATGGTCTGAATAAGGGTGGAGAGGTGTGGCCTTTTATAAGTGAGGTGAGTGGCACATTTGTAAATTTAGAAAAGAATAAGGTGTAAAAACGTTTTTATCATTAAATAAGGAAAAAAATGGATTATTATTGATCCTTATACATAATATGGTACAAAAATGGACATAAAATATATTTTTACTAGTTTTTACATCCTTTCAATGCTTATATATTCAGTATAACCCCTTGGTAATCCCATATTTACCATAATCGTGGTAAAACAATTTTATGACATTAATATTTGTTTTGGAAATAAATTTATTTTAACTTGATATATAATATAAATAACTATTATTAAAAATATTTTATCCATTTTTAAAAATTAAAATCACATATGTGGAGAAAAATTCATTAAAATTAATAATATAGTAATGGCGATACATAAGGTTTTCAAATAGAAAAAAATCAAATATTTAAAGAGTTTTTATATGAAATTTAAAAATGAAATAGATTAAAATGAAATAAATTATATTAAAAACATATAATTTAAAAAATTTAATTTTACACCAATTTATATTATTATTTAACTTGATAATTATTTTAAAAAAATGTAGTTTTTAAATAAATATTTTATTTTTTAGTATTCATAAAAAAATTAATAATTTAAGAGAATTTTAAAAATATCACAATAATATAATTTTTATATTGTCATTAAAAAAATGTATTTTAGCATTTAAAATTTATTTTAATAAAAATAAAATAAAAAATCATTTATTTTACAAAAAAAGTGACAAAACCACTTCTTTAGAAAAATACAGTATTAAGCATAATATTGGATTTACTCATATCACATTTCAAGAAAAAAACATAATGTTAATGTTAATAAATTTATTGAACATATAATATCTAAATTACATTTAAATCAGTGACCAAATGTTATTTGTATTATTTATTGATGTAAAACAAGTTTTTTGAATAAAGATAGGTTTTTCCAAAAAATATTACTTCTATTTTCAAATCAATTTGGAGTTCATTTTTAATTAATTAGTTAACAATTAATAAATTATATAAACATGTATAAACCTTATATTTTAAAATTTTAGTTATTCCTATTCATACCAACCATTTTAATGGCTAGATGACAGTTATCAATTTAAATAATAATATTTTAATAATATGTATCATTATATTTGATCTCAGTGTTGTCTGTAATGAAGGATAAACAGTGTGTTTCATGTCCCAAAAACTAAAATATTTGATGCATTAATATAAATAAAATTGAAAATAATAAAATTATTAAAAAAACATTCACAATATATGAGGGTAATATAATGAATTATATTTTTCTGGGATTAGATATCATTCTTGATCCACTAATAAAAATGAGATATAATATTAATAATGTTAACGAAATATCATGGAAATTATGAGAACTATTATTTATTGTATTATCAATATCTAGTGTCTTATTTGTCATTATTTTAATTATTTATGGAAATATGACATGTATTTTCATAATTTAGTTAGTGAATTCCTTCTAATACACATTAATATAAAATGTGAAAAATATGGACAATATTATGATGATATTTTAGTTAACCAAATATATGATTGACATGATATGTGTAGAGTATATTTACATAAGTGTTCCTATGATATGGTTACTATATATTTCTAATACATATCCATTTAATTGTTATTTTATTTCATTAAGAAAATGGTATAATCATTCTCATTTTAGAATATAACTATAATATAATATATTATATGGATATGTTCTTATGATTTATGGATTAAATCATAGATTTGACAGACATGATTGATTTGTATAAACATATACATTGAATATGATATAGTTCAGATAATTATTGATATTTATTGGGATGGAATACAACATTTTTTTCCATTAATATCACACACCATCTCAAGTAAGATTAGTATGACTGGATTTACCCTTATCACCTATTTATCTATATAGATACTAGTGATGTAATAATGATATATCGATTAACCATAAAAAGTAGTTATATTTTAATGGTTATTATTAATATACATGATTGTTAGTGATGATTAATCATTTCGATTATTATACTCTTTATCTACAATAGATATGTGATTGATGTGAAAGATAATTCACCAAGAACATTCTCTCTTTTACCAAAAACAAATTTTTTTAAACATACTATTGATTCAATTATAGCTTTGGTATGACTTAAATTGAGATGTCTATTTTCAAAAAACATCTATTATGATATCAGTGGGGGTTTTAATGACCCATTATACAATAATGATTCATTTAAGATGGATGATTCTGTAGTGGAATTTATAATGGGATATGAGAGAATATTATTATTTTCATGATATTATGTATATTTTACATTTTATATCCACATGTGGGGTGGATGAGTCCTAAATTATAGGGCATCGTGGGTATATATGTTTGGAGTGTAATTATATGGATCACCTCACTACGGATAGGTTAATTGTTAGAACTATGTGTACCTGATCGATCTATAGCATGGAATATTACATCTATGCCATTTATTATTCCATTATGTATAATTGTGAGAATATATTATACAAAAGTTTATAAATTATGGTATATTGAGAGTGTGATGAAATAAGCTAGGGGTATATTAATGAGGAATTATCATGAATATCATTATGATTTATGAAGGTTTGTTATGTTTTTTTATTTTTTACATAATTTTTTATTAATGTTGCACATCGATTATTGTTGTTTTTTCCTCAGTTCAAATACTGGGATGAAAATAAAATGTATTATTGTTCACTCAAGAATGAACATTTATAAATTGTTTTTTCTTCAGTCTATATAGGTTAAGATATGATGCTGGCATATGATCTTTGAGGCTTAAGATAGATTCTGGATTTATATCTTATCGCATAGTGTTTTGTAATGAAGACTACATTTATGTCATATATTAAAATTATTATATCAATTCATTAAATTTTATTTAAATTATAACTATCTTGTAATTTTTTCTATTGTATTTTTATGAATATTTTTATTATATATACATGTTTTTTATGAAATTTTTAGTGTTCATTTTTTCCATGTTGGACAGTGGTTCATCGTAGAATGCGACATGTTATACATAGAGGTAATATATTTATTCATTTCTTTTATATACTTCTATGACAATGAATATACCCAAGCTTATGGGATGTATAGTTTAGGATAACACTTACATGTCTCTTTAAACAAGGAGGATTAGAATTCATGGTTTACCTTGGATTTTGGATTTTGGCACATATGAGGATTACTTTGAATTGTTAAAAATTATATTTAATGAATATTAGTAGTTAATAGCCATGAGAGCTAACTTTTAAATGTTTTTTGTTGACTAATAAATTGATGAGAATTATTATTATTAGATATTATGAATTGAAACACTATTACATTAATTATGGTGCTGAAGAAGGGGAACACGAATCATATAGATAAAATTCTGTTTTTGAAACTCTGTTAGTATAACTTTACAGAATTTATGAATATTTTTTGTGGTATTTAATGTTATAATATCCATCAATATAAACATTATATGTTATTCTCTTGAGATAATGATATTTTTATGGATATTGTTAATTGTTTATTTTCAACATTAGGATGATTTATTATACACCATTGGTTGCGATGGTGGTCTATAAAAGAGATAAAAATTGATGTTTTTTTTCGTAGAACAATATTTTGAATTCCATAATACTCTAGTAAACTTAATCAATTATCTTTTGTGATCCTAGTGATGCATAAAATGTGTGTTGTATTGTTTTATTAGTTATGTTTAATGTTATGTGTTATATTTAGTTGGATTCTTTTATCGTAATAGAATTAGTGATATGAAATATATCATTGAAATTATACGAGGGAGGTGTAAAAATTTAATTTTTTATTGTTTTTTATGTAAATTGATAGTATTTTATATATGTTTTTGATCATGAAATTCAGTGTTATACAATATATTTATAGTAATTCATGATATTTTTTATTTTCTTATAAAAAGTAGTGCATTTAATTTATGTATAGGAATTTGTAGTCTGTTGATTGTATTTTTATTTTCATTTTTTTAATTTCTATTATGGGGTTTGGACTATGAATATCATTGTCATCAATATAGAATGAGGGATATCTTGTTTATATTATGATATATGGGTCCTGATACAATATTAACCAATTCATAAAATTTCATAATGATGTATAAAAAAATTATGACATACATGACAATATATTATGTATTTAGGTGTAGATAATCCAAAAGACAACTATTATTTATTGATGAAATATTTTCAAAATAATATCATGACATTAATGTATTATATTTTAAATATAAAGAATGATATTCATACAAAAATAATTGCAATATATTATTTTGGATATGATAGTTAAATTAAGAGGTGGATTAATTTTCTCATTGATATATTATAGGTGATGTTCGTGAAGCTATATTGAATAATTGGAAAATATATTGAGGGATCTAAATAAAATATTATTAATTATTCAGTAATTATAATGTGCTAATGAACCATATTTATTATGTGAAAATTATTAAGGGCCTAGATGGATGAAAATCTAGATTATATAAGTTATATTGTTTTTAATTTCAATGAAAAATAGTAGATATTATAAAAAAATAATGAATTCATAAAAAATTTCAGTGCATACATTTCTATTCATATAATGTTATTATCATCATTTTGATGATAAATGGGTGAATGATTACCTAATTAAAAAAACAAATAAGGTCTCCATGTGATGAATGACTTCTCATTCCCCAATGGGTATATATTCTTTGATAAAAATTTTAAATCTGGATTTATATTAATGAGAATCTTCTATCTAGAGTAAGACACTAACCTCATTAATTATATATGTAAATCATACTCACAATCTTTGTAGTGTTTTTAAGGTACTTGAGATTGTTTTTTCTCATAAAACACATATAATAATGGTATACATAGTAACCAAGGGTAGTTAATTTTGTTATTATTTTTTTAATTTCATATGGAGCTAAAATGCAATTTCAGATAAAATTTTTATATATTTTATATTGGGAAATTTTAATATAAAGATCAAACAAATTGATTAAAATATTCCTTCTATGGATGATGGAATTTACACAACTGAGATAAGGTTCACACCCTAAAAATTCTAAAGAATTATTATTACTATAGTAATGGAAAATTTGAAACAGAAGGTAAAAAAGACTTCGGCAAAAAAGGCCAAACAAATTTCATAATACAATATGGGAACATTCCAAAATCATTATTAGGTTCCATAACCACTTTCAGAGATAAATATATTTTGACCATTAAATTCATCATAGAGGAAAACTAAAACAAATAGAGTTAAGAAGAGAATAGAAATACATGATATTATGTTTCCTATTGTCCAGGAACATCAATATAAAATTATTAGGTAAATACCGAACAGATGATGGGTGACATCGACCCATTTAAATGTTTAATACCATGTGAATTCATGAATCGAAAATTCTCTCAATTCATAAATCTATACATTGTTAAATGATATCTACGGGTAAATCTTCAAAGGGAGGTTGTGGTAAAAGAATTTTAACATATCTCTATTTAGTCAAAGAATATTTTTTGTATTACCTAATGGTATTCCTTGATATCAATAATCAATAAGGTAACCTTACCAAGTAATTTATTTAAATTTCACTAAATAACATTTTATAAAGCTAATGAATCATTTTTAACAGGGTCTATTCAATAATGAAATGGTTTTTCCAATCAGTAATTTGTCACCATGGGATCTAGAATCTCCCTCAGTAACCATCTAAAATAATAATTCATTGTTTCCCAAATTATTCTTAAATACTTAATTGATTCATTTCACCTAGTTATTGTCCCCAATAACATTTCATCTCATCCATCATGCGACGTAACCCAACCATATTCCAAAAAAGATAAAAAATACCATGACATGATCCTTATGTGGAATACATGAAGCTAAATTAATCTATCATTCAATAAGAATAGAATATATGGGTTCTTCATGTTATTCATGATAACATACTATCTATAGTATGGACAGACATCAAAACATTTCAATATGGTGATGTGGTGCTAAAAAACTACTCTGAGGATTTTCTTATAGATCATAGTCTTTATTGAGGTACAGTTTTACAAAACCATAAAACTCAAAATTATCCCATTTTCATACCATTATTGGGATTATGAAACATGAGATCTCATGAAAACAAATATTAATTGGTTTATCTCATGTAACATATGAAAACTCATGGTTCTCAAAGGTAAAATTCCACTTAAATTATTACCTTTTGATATCGTGAAACATTTTACCAATAATATTGGAGTAAGAAGTTGGTCACTTTATGGTCTCTTGAGTGTGAATAAATTGAAATGGTGTTGAACACCCCATGATCCATTGTATATTTAGGCATCAAAGAATTCAACTAAATAATTGATTTCAAATCATTTGTATGTAGAGTGGAAATTTAATGGTAAAGTGTGTCCCATAATGATACTCAAATGGAATTCTGTTCTACTAACTGTCAATGCCTCTAAAAATATCTATCATTGCAATGTCTAGATCCAATATATCCATCCTAGGGTATTCATAATCAATATATATTTTGTTGCAATATCTGTGAACAAAGAAAAAATTTATTTTAAATATTCCCAGAACTCTATTATATAAAATTATATTGATTTTTATACATACATACTTAGGATTAATTCTATATAATATGTAAAAAATAATAATTTCTTCATGTCAAAAAATAATATCATATAACACTTTTTTGTGTCAAAAAAATAATTATGTAAATCAATTTATCATAATCTATTATACATCATGAACAAAACCTTATGATTATTAACACTTTTATATTCCTCTTTAGAGAAAAATTAAATATCTAATATTCTATATCTCTATGTTTTATTACACATTAATATGAAGGAACACAATAGTTTTAGTTTCATTACAATTTTCTTAGATGGAGACTAGTGATCGAAGTAAATTTTTATTCTAAGTTAGGAATTGTTTTCAAGGGTTACAATGAGACTTTAACATGATAGAGACCTATCTATGTACTTGAGCGTGTATATGCCTCAACATATTCTATATTGACCATTCCTGAGTACAAAATCATTAGAAAACATCTAGTTAGGAAAAAAAATTCAACATTAGTAAGGGACAAACATTGTAAGGGTTGAATATAAAGGGATACAATTAATTTTAAATCATACATTCCATATAGTGGACAAATACCTTCACAAAATCCTTTATTCTCCTTTAACAAATGGATTTATACCCTCTATACCATGGTGGAAAAACAATACACACTCCTCCATGACCTGTTACTAATGAGATTTTAGCCATTAAAAACAGGGATACAAATTCTTCACACACACAAGTATTACCCTATACTGAAGGGATTCCAACCTTAAATATGATAGATACATCTATTTTCAAGAAATCCAATTTAATATAGTTATTTGAACCATCAATAACATAGAGTTGAATTTTTCACACTATTATACAACAATATTGTAATGGGATTTCACCCCTTACACTATTTTTATTCACTAATATATCATATTATCCCCACTGATTTCTAGTTACTAATCAACAATAGGTGAATATTAATGGGCTTATGACCAAGTTTAAGACCCCAAAATTTACAAAACTAACATATTATTACTAATCATAAATTGACCACTCATTTTTAACTCTCACACCAAATAATGTTTTTTAATGTTTAACAAATAAACAATTACCAATGACTATATATGGTTCTAAAAAGAGGCTAGTCATATGTAGTTATTCTATATGGAATAGTGATCATAGAAAAATTACCTTAAAAGGGACACCCATAGTAATTAATGCACAAACATAAAATGCACAACTATGTTCCACATCACTTGAAATTAAAAGGTATGATGTTCCATGTTAAATGGTACCTAACAATATGAATTATAATTTATTTTTATAAGGATAATATTGATTCCACTTTCATGGGATCATTATAGAAATTATCACAAATTCTTCAAGATTTCATTACAATATAAAATATTAGATATAATGAAACACCAACATAAATTCCAAATCATTATGGGAGTCCTTAAGCAAAATTCTAACCTGCAAAACATCCTATTAAACATAAAAGACTATAATAACACAATTATGTCTTAATGAGTTGTTTTAATCATCAATGTGAATTACTAAATGGTTTGAAAATATAGATTAGAACACATTCATAACCATTTACCTTTATCGTTAGTTCAACCAAGCCTTGGGCATAGGAAAATTAAAATATAACATTGTACCCTTCCAAATTAATCAATGTCAGTTAATTAATTTTATAATAGTTGTCTCTGTTATATAATAGAATTTAGGTAAAGATAGTAAAATCCATTATGAGATGAGTAAAGCTTCAATCCTCTTATTTTTTGAATGATAAACTGTAGGAACTATTATTTGAAATTAATGTGCACCCAAATTGTGAAAGCGGGTATGTAGAAACATTAATGTGGGTATAATGAAACATCTATACACAAATATAAAATTTATTCAATTCAAGAGGATTATGGGATGTATAAATGGTTTAAGGCCCACACATTCACTAGGATCAGATACAAGTATTAGATATTATGTAATAGTATGTGTATATACCACACATAAACCAATTCCATGTACTTTTTATGTAGTGTTCCTAGAAATATTTCTATAAAATGAAATGCATAATGGTCTTAGTTGGATGAATATTAATGGGATAACAATACTTGTGGATACACGAATTTTAATGGAACTATAATTATCAAGGATACATGAACAAGAAATAATAAACACCTTTCATGGTTTCTCAAACATAAAAGGGACACCCTAGTTCTAGATTAATTACCTTTAAATGAAAAAATGTTGTCCAGGTTTAAAACCATAAATCGTAAACAAAATTTTCAATTCCATTGAAAAATAAAATAAATTACAATCCTAAACACATGTAATTATTCTATGATGTTTTTTTATTCCTATCTCAGGGATACATAGATATCCCTTTTTCATTCCTAATCCCACCACCAAAACACCTTCCACCAACAATATCATTATATCAATTTCAACAAATAATTTCCATGGAAACATTCCGAATGGGATGGTGTAATGAAATACTTGAAATTATTGGGTAGATGTTATTAAATTCAAATTTGAAAATTCATTCCAAGAAATTCATTACTGTGATAATGAAGATTGTGATTATTGGAAAGAATTAATTCTCTACCTAGTTTCATAAAAATAATTGTTCATTGGTTCTTTTATAATGGTATACGGTTCCTATAATATTCATTAAGGAATCAATATATTATGTGGAAATATAAGAGGGAAGATAATATTTGAAGGTGATAATTATGAGGTGATTAATTATTTTATTGAAACGTTATGAAACCAAATGGTATATCAATTAATATTGACTTCACTATAATAAAATAATGGTTTTTAGGACAACACAATCATTTTTAGTATATTATATTGTGATATTGAATCATGTGTGACCCCTAGGTTTTTTTAATAATTGAGTTATGTTTTAATTTAATAGTCAATTCCTGAAAAGGAAATTTCATATGAATGGATATATATTGGTAAAAACCACTTGGTTCTTCTTATTGTTGAAGAGTTTGATTCACTTTTAGAATGATGAATTAATTATCATATCAAGATATAATGTAAAATTCTAATCATAACTCATACTTTTATATGATATTTTTTTATTTTCTTGTTTTTTTGTTTATTGCTGATTCTATTGTTTGATATTGGATAGTGTTTTCCAATGGTGAAATTGAATATATATTTCTTTCTATCAGAGAAATGAGAGTTTTAAGATGGAAAATTATTATAATGGATATCAATTATAATACATTATTGTTTTAATGAAACATGATTAGTCACTCATGTTCAGATTAGAAAACTGAATTTATTTTAATATGTTTTTTTATGATTATTAATCTAAATTTATAAAATAATTTAATATTTATTTTTAGATACTATGAATTTTTTATATAATATTCATGTAAACTACATCATATTATTAGTAATATCATTTTATTGGTACATGAGAGTATAAAATCTACATTTTTTTCTAAAATGAATTTTTATAGAAATGGTTATATTGATCATGCAAATTATGGTGTATTTTGTTTCCAATAGTAAAATGATTAATAATTGGGAAGGTGTAATATTTTAATTTTTTATATAACATTTACTTCTAATATCCTTACAATTGAACTCTTATTTATATTAAATTTGTTTCATTATCACTAATTTTAATTTGATGGTGAATTTTAAGTGTTTTATTTTAAACAATGTTAAGGTATTCTTTGAAATGTTATTATTATAGTTATAGTGGAAAGTTATAGTTTTATCCTTTGTATTGTTTCAAAAATGGAAAAAATAATCATTTAGTCTAAAATGGTTTGTTATAATTTTGAAATCACTTAATATTTTTTTAACATTCATATAAATTTATGAATCATGGTGATTTTAAATAAAATATTCTTATACTATTAAATAAACCATTCAACTGGTTATCATTATTTTATTGTATAATTTCACTGATTTAATGAGAACCGAATGTAGTTTTCTCCACTAATACATGGGTGGCCACCATTATAGGTAGATTAGAACATTAGTGATCATTCACATCATTATAAATAAATCATTGGGATATTGTTCATTGATTTCAAATTTCAATCCCTGATAATAGATTTTAATTATATCAACTATATTCATAAATATATATTTTACATTTTAATTGACTAATATTCCATGATATATATGGTTATATGTGTCATGAATATTTGAATTAATTTATATAATAAAATCAATTATTCAGCATAGGGTTCATTAATTAATATATTACATCTTCCATGTATTATCAATGAATAATATTCGAAAAAATTATAATGATTTTGTTGTTTTTTCTTATGGAAGAAAAATTCATAGATTTTGTTTACGAAAATTAATCCTCATTTTATGAATTCAAATTGATCAATTTAATTTTTAGGTTAACAATAAAATAAATAGATTAACAATAATATATCTAAAAATTTATACCATTAATGGGATTGTGAAATTTAGGAATATACTCTTATAGTATACGGATTATATACATCCTGATTTATAAAAATACATTTATATTAATATATATTAATTTATAACATTTTGGTTTTTTATTAAAATGTTTCAAATAAATTTTAAACAACACACACTTAGATATATAAGAATATGAATTTCTAAAATCTAAAAAAGTACATTATGTTTCAAATGTTTTTATGTAATTTTTTATATATTTTTTTGAAAACAATTTATTGTATAAGATTATATATAAGATTATATTTTATGTTAAATAATAATATTAAATATCCAAATGTATAAATTTTTCATGTTGACCACAATGTGAGATTTTTTCACCATTAGATTTCAATTAATAGATGTTGATTATGACAATATTATATAGAGACTTAATTAAGGCACGTTATTAATAAAATTATGATGATAAATATATAAAATATTGTTTTTACAAAAATAATAATATTATAGTTTTTTATATAATTATATGATAATAAAATTTTGTTGATCATAATATAATAAGTTAGTATAAATTAAGATAAATTTAAATCAAATATTTGGTAGACTAGAAATGCATAGATGATAATGAATGAAAGCAAATGGTTTCTTAAAAGATATTAAAATTATAATGATATCTAGTTTTATGTTAAATTACATTAATAATTATCTTTATATTATCAAGATGTGTATTTTTATATATAATTATATTTTGTGTAAGGAAGGGGTAGTAAGAATGATTTGAAAATAAATAACAAAAAATTATTATTTTTGGATTTACTCAAACACCAAATAAATTTGTATCATGTAGCATGATATTATATGGATGATGTTTCATATATATATATATATGTTTATAGTATTATTATTAATTAATGGTATTTAAACGTGTTACCATGATATCTAAGAAAATATTATTGGTTTTTGAATAAATTTTGTTATTTATTAAATAAATTATTAATAATAATAATATACTTCTAAATGAGAAAAATGATGTTGAAAACCATGAAGTTTTTCAGTGAAAAATATATATAAATAAATGTGTAGGTATCTATATATATCTATGTATAATCATATATGCAACTTATTATGACATTCTAATGAGAAATAAGAGGATACATTAAATTAAGGAACTAATAAATACTAATTATTAGCTAAAAATTGCAGAGAAATAAGATTAATAATGAGAATGAAATATCTATGAAATGATAAAATATCATATTAATGATATTATAAATTATTAGTGGTTTTTATTATATTCATAGGAGAAAAATATAATTATTATATAAATTTTATTAAACAAGGAAATAAAGTCCTTTAGATTTAGATTCATATAATAATGGAAAAAGATAAACAATATTATTTTTATACTTTTTGTCACTTTTGATATGAATATTAATATCCATTTTGGATTCAAATGTTAAATAAATAATACAATACACATAAATTAGTTTTTTTATATTTAGTGTGATAAGCGTACAAATTTTTTAGGAGTAGGAGAACATTACACTATAGAATATATTGAATAGAGAAACATGAATATTTTATTTTTCAATTAGATCTTAGATAAAAAAATGCAGGGAAATTAATTTTTATATATATTATATAAATACATACATTAACATTTGATTAAAATAATCAATTAGTTTTCCCCTAATAAATCCCATCTATCCTTCCCCATCCAAGTGATATCCCACTATTATATTAAAACACTAATATTAAAATCTAATTTATTCTTTTTCAATGAATATTACGATTTCCCCCATTGCTCCATTTTAACTATACTTTACTCTTATGATTCATCGATCTCATATCCTCTTCAAAAAGTGGATTTATAGACACCCCTATATTACATTCATATATTAATCAAAACAATATTAAATTTTATTATATATATAATTTTGGAATATAATTAGATTGAATTTATTTCAATTTTTTGTAGATTACAATTCCACAGCTTTGGTTGATCAATTTTTCATTGAAATTTTTATATTTTATGTTTATATTTTTATGAATGTAAATTTTATGTTATATTTAATATAAATTAATTTCTCTGTATTGTGATTTCTTATAGTACATTTTAAAATTAAATTTTTGGTTTACTGAATGTTTAGTATTTTCCATGTGTTTCTTCACCTTTACATGTTTAGATTTTAAATATTTTATTTAATAAATTTTATTAACAATTTAACTAATTTTATTTCTTAATATGGAATATATAAGAAAAAATAATAATGATAATAATAATAATATCATTATTATAATTTTAAAAATATACATCTTGTCTTTCAAAAAAATATATTTTAATTCAATATATATATACATATATATTGAAAAAAAATTAAATATTTATTTTTACATACAAGGACTCGGCTAGTATTATTGTATTAGTGGGAGGGAGAGGGGGTGATTCAATGATATGTTTTCATTACATGTTTCCTTTAAAATAAAACAACCATTTCCTCTAGTTAGATAGTTTTGTCCCTTATGAAAAAATCCATAAAATTTTTATATGAACATAAGAATTTTCAAGGATAGATATTTAATAAGAATTGTTTCATCCTTATTATGGTTTAGAATCAATCCAATACCACATGATTCACTTGATATTTTTTTAGTGTGGAATAAAAAGATCATGAAATTCCTATTCTCTCTTGTATCACTAGTAATCAATCCAATAATGTTTGTGATCCTTCATGAAAAAATAATGTAATAAAATGTTTTTGTATCAACACATTCCACCAATGCAACGTTATCAACTTCCACAATTGTGCTCTATGAAAAATAGGTCTTCGAATTCTTACACAATAGCCAATAATGTGTTCTAGAAAATTAATATGAAAAACAATCTTATTTCCATCTCTATTTCTCCAAATATGATAATAGTATTCTTATTTCTAAATAAAGAAAAAATACATATCTATTAGAATACTATTTAAGAATATTTTGAATAACTTATTCCTCTATCCAGAAAACCTAATCCATTAATCCCAGTCTAATTATCTATATAGATATGATGACTAAGCAAATATGATGAAAATTTGAATATGATAGTTATCTAAATACCTTGAAAACTTGTCTCTTGTCCTTTTAATATTGTCTAAAAAGCATCATCAATGATGCTCAATAAAATAACTGCTTCTCTCTCTTAAATTCATCAGCACTCCATATTCTCTTATATTCACTATAAAAAATACATCAGTTAAAAAAGTATGATATAATTTTCCCTTTTATATGAATCCCAAATTTTTTTTAGGGGGAATGTAAAATCATTTCATGATAAACTATAATCCTCAAATTTTAATTATTGCATGAATTTCTGGTGCATATTTTCATCATCCATGCTTCTCAATTTTTCTCGTATAAAAATCATCTAAAAAATTCTACTCTTCTTCAAATGTTCCTCACAAACATCATTTTGATACTTATTTTTTCAAGATTATTCATTTAATATGATTATATATATCAAATTTATATACTAATGAATATATATATATATTCAATTTTCATGACAAACCCCAGTCCTATTTCATTTCTTCATTGCGTTTCTCTGCACCAAATGAATGGAAATATGAACATCCTGATTTTTTCATTACGATCACCATTATTAGCCATTTTTAACTCTGATACATTGGTTCTTGAACCATTTTATAAAAGAGTTTGAAAAAAATCAGGGTTCCTCTTTCTATTTATAATACAATACCCATCATCTTCATTCTCTAATGATTTATATCTTTTGCATTAGGGTCTAACCAAACACCAGTTCATTTTGTATTTTAATTTTTTCTATATCATTATATCCTTGAAATTTATATCATCCACTTTAATAACACATCCATCCATATCTATGTCATATTAATCTTCTTCACGTCATTCAATAGTCCAAAGAAATTCTTCCTTCGATGATTATAATGGAATATCAAGTTTGATTGACCGGTATCAGTTTCTTCAACATTAATAGCTTCTACTTAAGAAAATTTCTTCTTTCAAAAACTCCACCTAATACCATGAATTACTTCATGACATTTAATACATTGAATACCTTCTATAGAATCACCTTATTAATAATGGAATGTATTTTAAAATTCTACTCCTCGACACCTTATTATTCTTTTAGAAACATCTCTCAATCATACTTATAGTAAATATAATAATCATAAATATTATTAGCATGATTATGATTACACTGGATTCGATTTCTAGCACCTATTGTTTTCCAATTCAGATTTAAATTCAATTCTAGAAACTTTATATCCCCACTTCTTTCACAAATCGTATATCATATGTTTTAAAACTTGTGTATGGTTTATAGGAACTCCATGAATAGAAAATCACCATCACATTTAAAACAGACTGTTGCATACTCTGATTCACCACCATTATGATCACTCATTCCATACTAAACTCGGGGCGAGTCTAATAACCATTTACTTTCAAAATGATTCATCTACAATAGGATTCCCATTTTTAATCATTGTGAAGTAGAATAATTAAATTCAATGTTCAGTCTAATTCCCACCAAAAATATGTGAGGTGATTTCCTTTATTTCTAAATATCCATAACAATAGGGGAAAATACCATCATCATTCTCTTGGTCCTATAAATCATTCCTTTTTATTTTCACGTTAAACATGTATTATAAATACCTGAAATTTATGTCCCCATGAAATATATTAATTATCATCAATTCTAGGACTATGTGGGCTAAGTCACTATAGGAATCAAGAATCATTATTGGAAGAACCATGCTGCCCAAAAGAAGTTATGATGAAAAAATTCTAATCTCTCATCATCTTCATCACCATCCATACATATATTTTCTACATTTTTACTTCATTCCTAGAATACAAAAGAAATCCAATAACCACTCCAATATATGGTTTTAATATTTGATATTCTTATAATGTTAAATTCTTACCTTACCCAAAACTCCTCCTTTAGACATACTTCCATAAGGATAGATTTATTAAACAATTATACACATGCATAATAATATATAAAGGTATTATAAGAGAATGTAAAAATAAATACACATCCTTTTTTAGAATGAGGTTGGTTACACATGGTTAGCCTCGATATAGAAAATGATTCCGTCAGTAAATACTTTATAAAAATGTCATCAACTTGTTCCGATGTTGGAAAATATTCTAGATTCAATTCATTCTTCTCCACTTTGCCTTTGATAAAATTATATTTTATACAAAAATTTTATGAATTATAATTTTGAACTAGATTCCTATTTATTTTGATTTTGCTTTGATTATCACACCCTAATAGAAATGTTAACTTCACTTCAACAAGTAAGTATTACAACAGAGTTTCCATCCACATAAGTTGGGTAGTGTATTGAGTATTATAAAAATACCCAAAATTACTTGTAATATGAGTTACTGAATTATATTTACATGCCCGATAATAATAAATACCTTTTCCAGTAAATAAAATCCCATAAGATGTGGATCTTATATTTTCAACATTTTCTTCCCAATAATGATCTAAATACCCAAAAAAAATACATTCTCAGATATTATTAATGATTCTATTATTTTTTGTTCCATTAATTTATCTATGAATTATTTTTATAGTATGTAAATGTTATTATTCTGGAGGACTATAAAATAATGAACAAATGGTAATAGCATAATCAATGTCAGGTCATGAAGAAATCAAATACAAAAAATTTACAATCAGATTTCAAAATTCATTATGATCAACATCATTCCCATATCCTTCTGAGAAATTTTCTTTTTCACTCATATTGGTGTGGAAAAAAGTTTTTATTTTCCGAGGATTAATTTATGGAGAAGTTCCTTAGATTATATTTTCATTATCAATATTGATGTGTTTCTTTTTCTTGTAGAATCTGTTAATCAAAAAAGTATTTCATTTATCCCAACATGGAAATACCAAAAAAACATTTTATTTTCCTTGGAAAATAATTCATAGGATAATTCACCATTCCTATGAATGATTATTTCATCAACATAATAAATTACATGGATGGGATACTCTTGAAATTATTTCATGTAAGGATTGTTATCAACTATTCCATTCATAAAAACTCAACTTCCTTAATCATGTACCCAATTTGGAATACCATTCCCTCAGAGCTTGTTTAAGACCATACAAGGCTTTCATCAATCTACATACATAACATTCATCTTTCCAAATAATACATCAACAATATTGTTTAGTGTTATCTTCCTCATTAATCTCATCATTAAATAATATAGACATAACATTGATTTGAATAAATTTCTATATTTTGTATGACAATAGGAACTAAAATTTTAATATTTTCTAACCATTCCATTTTATAAATAAAATAATAAAAATCAACACCTTTAATTTTTGATTAACCTTTCCTCCCTAATCATTAATTTTTTATTATCACTTCACCTTCTTTTTTCATCTTACTTTGGAAAACCATATGTGTACAAATAGTTTTTTGGTTTTTTGGATTAGTGATATATTCTAATATATCATTAATTTCAATCAGATTCATCTCTTCATTCATAGGTTAAACCAATTCTTGAAACTCAAAATCTTTTTTCACATCATTCAGATAGAATTTTCAATACAAATAAGTACTTGTAATAGAATTTGGTGTTCATATCTTTTGAACCTATTAATGTTGATAATAAATAAATTATAGGGATTACACTTGTTCCCTCTTCCTAGGATTGTATTTTTGACTATTTTCCCCACAACTAGTAATAAATGAGTATGATTCTCCTTCTTGATTAGGATTATAATTTTTTCATCCTTCATAAATAAAATTCCTTATTATTCTCAACCTCATTATCTTTATGAGTCTTCTTATAATCATTTGACTAATTAATAGTAGTCACATAACAAAAATAAAAAATTATTCATATTTAATTGTTAATTAAAATGTATCAAATATATTTATTATCATAGCCAATAATGCATACATAATATCAATTTTTCTAAAATAATTTCAAGTTTCTACCTTACTTCTTTATTGTAAAAGGACTGCTAAAAAGTCTTAAATGTTTCAAACAAAATTTTTATTCATAAATAAATTCATATGGAGTCATATGTAAACATGGCCTATAGATACATCAGTTATGAATATAAAAATTAATTCTCATAACTTTCCTCCAATATTAATGAGAAATGACATGTTCAAGTAACATAGTTTTCCCAATTTCCAACATACATCTATTCTTTTATTCAGTAACCCATTTTTTTAGGGAGTGTATGAAGAACTATACACATTAAAAATTACATTTTTTAATGATAATATTAAAATTATTAATTTCGTTATTCACCACTATTTATAGTTCTCATCTTAATCGCTGAAAACTAACTTTCTTTTCTAGATTTCCTTCATAAATATTTAACAAATTTCAAATCATCAGAAATTTGTTTCATATACATAATACATGTAATACAAGATTTATCATCCATTAAAGTGAGGATGTAATTATATCAATTTGTTCATTTTTATTCTCATTATCCCAAATATATCATACGAAATAAGCTCAAGGGGTTGTATTGAAAAAATCCCAACATTCTTAGGTGAACAATTTTTAATCATTAATTTGAAACAAATAGTGAAACACCAGTTTCATTCTCTTGGAAATTTAGGCATGTCTCAGAGACTATTTCTTTTAAATAAAATTCAAATGTTTTTAAAACACATGAGTTCTATCCTTTTATACAAAAAAAATTCCCATCCACCCATATAATGTATTAATAATATTTTAATATATAAACATAAAATAAATTACTTATTTTATGTCGGCCACTTATAAATATATTTCTATTGTTTTCACTATTCAAAACAAGTCCATCCTTTCTAAAAGTAACATTTTTACCTTATTAATATAATTTGGAGACACTTTATAGGTTATGTTTCATCACATCAACATATAATGCTTTCTTCATTATCAATTTTTCATATCTAATGATAGGTGTTCCAACCCAATTGATTCTTAATGATTCATCATTACCAAATGTCACAGTTCCTTCTTTAAAATAAATTAGATTATTTAATAATATCAAAGATTCTATCATAAGATAAGAACACCCACTATCACGACTCCATGAAAAATATCCTTTTATATCATTCAAATTTGTTTCAATGAAAATTTCTATTTCTTCTCCAATTTTTTTCTTCACTTCCAGCATCCCTGAATTGTTAAGAAAAATTTTCATGTTGGAAACAAAACAAGACATCCAATTTCAATTTGACCAGATTTACACATAATTAAAAAATAGTTTCCTATAGTAGGAAACTATTTTTATCCTTTACACAATCCTCCTCAGGATTGTTTAATATAACATTTTCTGGCTTCATTTTGTGGTGAGATTGACTCTCCCTCAAACATTTTCTTTGAAAACCAATGATGTAATATACCGTTACCAATCTCTCATGATGTAAAACGATTTTATGGCATGTAACTAGGGTACATGATTTTTATTTGTTTCTTGGTAATAGTTGTGAAAGGTATTCATGTTTTTAATGGTTACATAATGTGAATATCAGTTTCAAATCACGAATGTCTTTAATAACAAATTATTAATATGAGGTGACATATTTCTCAGTGTATATAAAAACCATTTATTTCAAAAAAAATTAAGGAATTCCAGGTTGTTTAATTCTTAATGATGGGATGTTCATTGGTGCCATTCAGGTTTTTGGTTCCCATTTCGTGACCACTTCTCCATTTTTCTCGAACCAGGGCTCATCTTTAGAGAATTTTGGACACATAATTCCTTCTTGATTGATCCTTTCAGTATTCAGTGTTTTTTATCGTTGTGGTGAACCAATATGAGTTTTTTATCTTTATAATTTTCCATTTACATTGTTGGTGGTAACACCCTAGAGTTGTATTATCCGATTATTTGATCTAAAGTTTTTTTCTTTTTTATCTTCTTCTTGGATCCATTCTTTGATGTCGTTCTAGAGTCTGTTCTATTTTCTTTTGTGGTGTGGTGGGTGTTATTTTATGAGGTTTGTTTGTTTCATTCATTTCAATAAACATTTTTTATAAATTCTGTGAATATTGAGATGTGGATTGTATTTTAGGACCTCTTTTAGTTTTGTTGGGTTTTGTGATTGGTGGATACCAATGCGGCCATGTATGACCCATGATTTGAGGTTGTCGATTCTACCTCTAGTATGTGTTTTATAATTCATATAGTTCAGTTTTCATAATTCTTTTATAAATAAATTGGTAGGAAATTATCTTGATTATTGGTGTTTATTGGATGAGATTTTGTACCAAATTGATATTACCTTGGTTTTTGATAAATTAAAAGAAAATGGGTATTTTTAAATCATTTAAATGGATTTTGTATAATGGTTTTGAAATTATTTTCAAAACATTTAGTTTATTTTGAAAATCATAACAATGGATACCTTGGGTATTTGGTTAATGGTTTACCTTGAGGCGATTTTCCATTGTAGGGGTTCTCTTATTGGTTTCTACTCTTGACCTATAGTGTATATTATTATCTCTATGTAAGTATATGATATTTGGGATTCAAATTAAGGGTTGTATCCCTGGTCCTCGAGTATAGATAATTCTTTTCAGTTATAGTAGTGCATTGTTCATAGATTTTATGGTATGAGTAGTCTGCTACCAGACTAGTTGTATTCCTTGGTGTTTTGATTCCTATGATTCACCTCTTTTTCATCGAGATGTACAATTTATCCATGATATTCATGTTTATTCTTCTGAAATGTGATATGAAAATTTACTTTTAAATTTATATACTGGATTTTGTTTTAGTACTGTGATATAGATGAAATGTTTTCCATGTTTTATTAAAAATAATTTACATCTTATAGTGCCATTTTTTTATAAAATGAGGATATAAGAATTTTTGTACTTATACTTTATATGGAACACATGGGTGGGATCCTATTGAACATTTTACCTCAAACCATAGACATGTCTTCAGTGATTCATATACATTTATATGACTTCCATTGCAGGGAAAGGGAAGGTGCCACACTGATGTGGTGTGGTCTCATGTAATCTAGGATTGGTATCTAGTAGTGAGATGGTGGGAGTTCCTCCATACAGTCAAATGGTGCAACTAATTGGTTTTGGTATTTTTTTATTCGACATATCCCATGGATTTTTCAACAAATTTGACATTCATTTTTTATGTTATCCTTCTCATAGTCATGTCAAATATTTATATTCTTTCTAATATTTCTTATTGTATCTTGCATATATTTATAAGATTTGTTTGTTCATGTTGGGTGAAATCATTCCCCATGGTTACATGTTTGATGACCATGAACTTGTCACCTGACTGTGGGGATCAAGAAGGCCCTTCGAGAATAAGATGGATTGGGTAAGGTTCCGTTATTGATGGAGTCATGGGTCGATTTTTTACAATTATTTATCAAAGGATTTATTTCATCAACAGTCTTTCATTAGGGATGTCTAGTAGACCAGATATAATAATTTTTGGACTGGAGAGGTATGTTGTGATAAGTTCCTAGCCTTCTATTTTCATGACAAGACTAAATATTCCATTGGATGTTTGGATTCATGTCTCTAATAATGAGGTTGGTTTTAAATCACAGTATATGTTTATGTGTTTTCGGGTTAATACTGTGATTTTTTCTATTGTCTGATCATTTTTATATATCAGTATGTAGTAGTATTCCATTGATACTTAATCCATGAGTTCCTCAGGTGGGTAAAACTGATACTCTTCAAGGGAATACTTCTATAGATAATAATCTAATTGAAACTACAGTTCCAACTATTTGTGATATTGATCCAGATGTACCAGGGGTTTGGAACATAGTTATGGAGTTATAGTCGTATGTTAGATGAGATAGAGAGATATCATGATAATTCTAATATAAGAGTCCATCATCAATTAATGGAATAAATAAACTTCTAGTATCTAAGGCCACTATGGATAGGAACAAAAAAATATTCAAATTCATTGAGACACCTGAAAAATATCACTGTGAAATGTGTACTGTTAGGGAATAATGATTCTAGAAAAATATGGTGGGATTTTATTGTTTTAGAAAAGAGATACATGTACTTGGATTGGAAGGGTTTAAAAACAAATTTTTACAATAGTTTTTTTTTTCAGAATTACTAATGTATGAATATTCATTTGAGTTCCTATATTTGTAATAGGAATTGAGTTCATTGTTGACATATAAAACTGGTTTGTTGAGATGGTACTTTTTCCCCATACATGGTGAAGAATGACCCTCTAAAGGCTCAGAAGTAGCATCAGGGTTCGCGATCGTATATCTGGTCACATGTATTTTTGTTAAAACATTCTACCTATGTATTGATCATAGTGATGGATATGATGGAATAGATTGATCTGGAAACCATGGTTGGTTTTTCCAACACTTCTCTTTCAGCTAGTGGTAGTTTTTGTGGCGTACATTAAAAGAAGAGGATGTAGACTGATCAAAATACAAGTGGTGGTGGTGGGATACAACATTGAGCCTCCATCACACCATCTCATACATATAGTAGTGTTCCTATGACTTTCTATCAAGGGGGAATGGTTTGATACATTATATGTTTTTTTGTATGTCCACGAAGATGCACAAAATATGTAGACGAGTGGGTCATTTACAACGCTTCTATCAGACTATTATAATTCCTTGTTATGGCTATGGTTCATCATCACCAAAGGCTATGAAAATGTACTTAGATGCTTTATAGAATATAGGGATCCATCCACTTCCCTCAAGAGTGATTCACATTCATGTAGTTGATAAGTGTCCAGTAGATGTCGATACAAGTCTTGTGATAGTGGGAGGTGTATCATTATTTCATTTTCTATTGAAATTTTCTTATTTGACACTGTTTCCTCCCACTCATTTATGTCTACATCATTTTTGGATATTATTAATCTTCCAAAAAATTGTATTTACATTGTAATGGTGTTAGTGACACCTCTTAGTAAGAGGAATGAATTGGGGTTTCAGTGTATTTGATTATCATTAATGATATCTAATACATAGTTGGTATCAGGTTTTATCATTATTGATCTCATTTAATTTTATGTCATCGTTGGTATAAATTGAATC
This sequence comes from Viscum album, assembly GCA_963277665.1. NCBI lineage: Eukaryota > Viridiplantae > Streptophyta > Magnoliopsida > Santalales > Viscaceae > Viscum > Viscum album. The sequence continues at coordinate 1,075,677,396 of OY728164.1, forward strand.
TTCTCACATTTTGGTGAGGGTGATTTTTATTATTAACAAGTTTTTAGCTTTCTTCTGATGGAAGGTCTCATTTTTTTAGTGGGAGTGGGACCCTCAGATTAGTCATATAAGACCTACCAACCCAAAGAACATAAGTTTTTTCTCATTCATATCAAGTGTTCCCAATGAAATCTATTCTGTTTTTTATCTTCCGAATGATGTTTGGTAATATTATGACATTCTCAAATACGAATTATCTGGTAACCCTCTAGAGAGATAGGTAGACTATATAATTGTCCTAATATCTGTAATGTTGAAGATATTGATACCTTTTTATTGTATAGAACCAGCATAGTTGAAAGAGGTGAAGAATCAGTTGGATGGCCTTTTGAAAAACGGTTCCATTATTTTATGTATTTCTCCTTTTGAATACCATGTGCAATTTTCCAAGAAGGAGGATTGTTCACAACCATTGTGTGTCGACTACCAAAAGTTGAACCTACTAATAGTCATCAATAAAAAACCATTTTCCTGATGCAGATGATTTTATTGATCAATTAATGGGGGGTTTTTTCTTCATGGATTCATCTCCGGTTGAGAAAACATCTGATCAGAGTTAAGGATTTGGATATACAGAATATGACATTCAAGATCAGGTATGACCATTATAAATATATTTTGATTCCTTTTGGTCTAACTAATACTCGTACTATTTTTATGGATTTCATGAATTAGATATTTCATCAATATCTTGACATATTTGTGGTTTTTTTCAAGGATGAAATTTTCAATTATTGAAAATCAAAGCATGATCACAAGAACCATCAATGATTGGTTAAATAAATTCAGATAAATTACTATTTGTATGTAAATTGTTCAAAATTTTGTTTAGAGTTTCTGGAAGTGATGTTATTAGAGAACATGATTTATTAACATGGATTATTCAATGATAATGAGATGGGGAATGTTTTATGGACTTTGAAAGAACACCATATGTCGTTGAGATAAGAATCTTCCATGGTATTTCTAGAGAGTCCTGATGGTTTGTAATGTATTTATCTAAATTAGTGTCACCTATGACTACTATTACAATGAAAGTGGTGAAATCCAAATTTCATGCATATTTTTAGTATTATTTTAATGAATTTTAATTACTTCTGACAATGACTACTATTCGGATCTTACTTGATCCTATTAAGTGTTGGGTTTTGATTTTTTATGATTATTATGCTATTTTGGGATGCGTTCTTATGCAATATGACCATATGGTAGCATAAGAATCTTTCAATCATCAACCACATGATAATAATTTCCCAAACCATGATTTAGATTATGTTATATCTATACATTCACTTAAATGTTGTTAGCACTATTTTTTGTGGATAGGTTCGTGGACTTCTCTGATCATAATAGTTTGAGTGGTATATTTTCCTAGAAATACATGAATATTAAACATAGATGATGATTAAAATACCTTCAACTATATGAAATTGATATTTCCTACACCCTAGATAAGTCAAACATCATTGTAGACAATATTATTATGAAGGTATCGTCACTGGCTATTCTAGTATTGAAGGAGGAGTGAAACCTAATGGGTATTTTCACTCAGTTCCACTTGAAATCTCAAGATGATGTTTCAATTATGGATTATACTAGTATTTAGTTATCATCTTCTCTCATGGTGTTTAATTCGAAAATTATGCAACATGATTATATTTGTTAGTAAAATAACAGGAAAAAATAATTTTTGGGAGACTATTTCTAGTTGGTCTTTTTTTAGACGATATGTTTCACTTTCAGATGTGGGTTGTCATTCCATAATTTAAGAGTAGTTTAGTCTTGTTTAATTATAAAAGATCATTGTGGGTCATTCATCAAGGATCTTTGAAGTTTTATTATGATATTATACAATGAATCTGATGGCTGTGTATGAGGTACGACATTGCATATTATGTGTCCCACTATTACACCTGCCAATGGATAAAGGCACATCACATGGAACTCTCTGGTTTTCATCAGCCTCTTCCAGTGTCTGTTTGGAAATTGAATGAGGTATCCATGGATTTTTGTGTTTGTGTTACCATGAACTCCCTAGGGGAGAAATTCTATCTAGTTTATTGTTGTTCAGTTGAATATGTTTGTCATTTAATTCATATTAAGGATACCACAAAGGTTAGTGATATGGGTATTCTGTTTTTACATGAAATTGTGGGGTTATATGGATGTATTCTTATGGTTGTTTTGGATAATGTTATTAGGTTTACATCAATGTTGTGTAGTAGTCTCAAATAGCACAGAATAATATTCAGACAAAGCATGTAATTTAGGTCCTAAAAGATTTGCATTATTTATTTTTCTAGGATTTTATTTTATCGTGGGATATATATATTCTGAACTAGTTGATTTTTTATGACAATGGTTATCAATCATCAATAAAAAGGGTCCCATTTTTGGCATTGTAGGGTCACCTATGTTAATAAAATATTTTTTGGTCTAAGTTAGGTGAAGTATCTTTGGATGGAAGAAGTTGGTTTTTGGAGAAATCTGTATTGATTCAGGAGGCACATGGTTGCCTGGTTACAACCTTGAGTTGATAGAAATTGTATTCTGATTGGAAAAATCATACTATGGTGATTTTTTTGGTGATAGGGTTTCATGAATGTTTCTCCCTAGTTTGTTCACTATCTTCTCAAAAAACAATTAAATATGGATCTTTGATATGTTAGACAATTTGAGGTCATTGAATGGTCCATATTGGTTTCTTATTAGTTAGAATTGTTGGTTCACATGTCATGTATTGATGATTTCATCCCCATGTCTGAAAATAATTATTATCATCCTGACCCTACTCCAATTTTGAAATGGAAAGAAATTGAGTTATATCCAAACATTTATATTTAGGAGAAACTAGTTGAGATCATTGACTCTGATGTAAAATTCATGCATGAGAAGTTGATTTCATCAGTCAATGTTCTATGGAATGATGGATCAGATTCTCATGAGTGTTGGTAATGCGAGTTGTTGATGATGGATTTGTGGAATCAATTTTTTCTAAGGAATACATTCTCTATATGACTTCATGGTATTGGAATGTATTTATATTAGTGATTTTCTAACATATCGTTACCAATTTCTCAAGATGTAGGAGGATATAAACCAATGGATGTAGGTTACAGGAATTGTATGTATTGTTGGGTAGAAGTTGTGAAAGGGATTCATACTGTAAAAGGTACATGGTGTGAAGATCAGTTTCACTTCATGAATTTCTTAAATAATAGATTTTTATCCAAAGTGACTTATTTATTAGTATACTAAAACATAGTGCATTTCATGATGTGTAAAGGACATATATTTTGTGCAGTTTCTTATCTAAGGATGTTTTAGGGTGATGTTCGGGTTTTGGGTTCCCATTTGGTTGTGCTTCTCCTTTTCACCCAAACTAAGGATTCTGTCTAGTGATTTTTGGAGAAATTTTTCCTTTCAGATCGATATATTCGGTATTTGATCTTTGTTGTGGATGTGGAATGTCTTTCGATGTAATTTAACATTCATATAATTCATTTTCATTGATCGCAGAGACACCCTAGAATTGTTTTATCAGATTTGTTGATCTAAATTTTTCTTTTTTCTTTTCTTCTTCTAAGATATATTATGTGATCTCATTCTGGAGGCCATTCTATTATTGATTGTAGTGAACAAGAAAATAATTCTTTAGTTTCATGGGTCTTCTCATTCATATCGAACCTTTGTTTTCTATAATTGACAAGTCGTGAGATGTGGGTTGGACTCTAGAGCCTCCATGGGCATTGTTGAGTTTCAACATTGGTTGATCCCATTGTGGTGGTGTGAGACATGAGTTTTGTGGTAGTTGGTTCCAACTCTAGCCTATGCTTGATAAACTATGTGCATCAGTTTTTATAATATTATTTATAAATAAATTAGTATGAAATATGATTGATTGTTTATGTGTGTTGGAAAAAATTTTCAATAAAATATATTTTACAGTGGTTTTTTAAAAATCTAAAGAAAATGGGAATTTTAAAATCAATAAAATAAATTTTTGAATATGTTTTGAAATGATTTTTGAATCACTGAGATGTTTGTTAATGTAATGACCCGAAAATTACAAATAATTTTTTAATATTATTGGGGATTATTTTGATTCTGTGAAAATTGAAAACGCTAGATTTCGAGTCCCATTTTTTCTAGAATATATTTTTGATATTTTTAAGGTACTTTTAGTAAAAATATGGTTGGTGTTTTATAGCTTTATAATCGGTGGTCGGAATTGAAATATGAGGAAACCGTTGAACTCGTAGCGTTGAGATTCTCTTAAGGGAGGTGTAACATCGACCATAGTAGGTAGGGGAAATGTAGTTTTATGGACTTTTTGAAGTATAATAAAATAACATAAAAATGTTATTTTATTTTTCTACAACCACTTCAGTGATGGTGGCAGGGACTATGGAGGAGGTCAGACTTTTAATAAGGCAAATTAAATTCCATGTTACACATAAATTTTGTAATCACTCATCGTTTAATTAATTTGGTTCATCAATTACCACAATTAATGAATCATTATTTAAATGGGAGGTTTAATCTATTAATACGAACCTTGGGATCATAAATCATTAGAAAAAAGGCGGATTTGTGGATAGTGGGAAAATCCATGTCCAAGAAACGATGAAAGAACATCCCTCCAATGAATAACAGAGACATGAATGCCGTCATTGGAGGAATCGATCCGGGATTGATTAACGTCGGCAGCTTCTACGAACAAAGATTATGCTTCCACAACCAGAAAATATCCTCTGATTTTGAGGATGGATTTGTTTATGTTTAAATTCAAGAGAATATGTTTCTTTTCCACATTCTTGAAAACCATGGCGAATTTGGATCAACCAAAATGATTTGATCAGAAAATTGTATGAAACTGCAAGTAGTTGTTGCATTAAAATATTGGATGGGATTAATCATTATCTACATGATGATTTATTTACTACTATTAATATGATGCTAATGTGGAGGGAGTGGGACAAATGAACAAGTCATGGACCCTACTCCGATTCATTTTTAACACGTTTTTCGAAGGTGGATTTCCAACTCAATAGAATAATGAATCTTGGACCAACATAGTGATAAAGGTATCCTGGGAGGCCTGTAGACATGTCCAGAAGAGATAAAAGTAAACCAGATCCCACCAATGGGCTCACAAAAGCCTCGCCAGTGAGGCACCAGTGCAGCGGCAGTAGTGACCTATGCCGGAGGGCGATGGCAGCGACTGGCTATCATCGACCGTGGTGGGAGGCAAAACCGATAGGAGCCACGGTGGAGAGCAGGGAAGCTGGTGTCGCCAGGCCACAATGGTATCATGGAGGTTCAAGTTGTGCATCATGGATGGAAGCCTCAAGATCAAGTCGCGGGGGAGGGGAACCATGTTGTGTGGGTCCCAATGACTGAGGCGGCTTCATATGGAACCCTCGTTAGACACCGAATGGATAAAATGTATATTAGGGAGGGGGAAAGACCATATGGTGGGCCTCCCAAGCTGGAGGTCATGCTAACCAGTGGGCTGGGCTATGACCAGCCCTGGTGGGTCAGGCCGGTCTACAACCTTATTGGTAGAGCCCACGACCTAGCCCCCCTGATCTATGTAGGACCCGATTCGGTCTTGGACTAGGTCAAGTCAACCCAGATCGGACAAGACCCATACGCTTTTCAGCCTAGATACACTTAAAAGGTCGCATATCACAAACTAGAATTCCGTTTTAAGAACTATCTATAGATCATAAATTTTAGGAATGAGATGGTTCGTTTTAAATACTCCAACATAGCTTTGTATAAAATTAGAATACAACCGGATTGGATCGAACCCGAATCCAACCAGGCTCTCGGTACAAAAATTCTTATAACTCATAGACCAGGTGTCTGATTGATGCACTGTCTGTCACGTTCAAACCCTTTTACAATTGCGGTATTTTGGGTTATAAATTTTTTTAACCTCGCAGTAGTTGAGTCAAGACCAATATCTTGATGATAAGATATTACGGAACTCATGTGAACTGAGTGATAAGAATCATTTGGTTGGCTATCAATTGAAGGGTGACCCTGTACTGATCTGCATCATAATGACCAAATTTTGATCAGTATTATAGAGACCCTATTTGGATCATAATCATAGCGACCTTTTGTGTATCAATATCATAGCGACCCAATGTGGATCAACATTATAGTGACCTAGTGTGGATCAACATCATTGAGACCCTGTGTGGATAAGCATTCTAGAGACCTTGGGTTGATCAGCATCATAGTTACCTTCTGTGGATCAATATTCTAGTGACACTATCTAGATTAGAATCATAGCGACCTAGTGTTTATCATAATTATAGTGGCCCTGTGTGGATCAGTAGTGCACGACCTGACGATAACCAGCCTTAGAGCGAATCGTCATGGATCAGCAACATACAACCCTATGTGGATCGACAATGGAACAAATCCATCATGTTTGATTTTTGGAAACATCCTAATAGAATAAAATGATATATCTGAAGACTAACAATCTTTATTCTTGAACATTGAGTTATATACCAGGTGTGAGATGTCTCTACTTTGTGACTTTTTGAATGAGGTCATGCCTTGTATTTATCCCATTTTGATGTTCTGGGAGACCTTTGGGGCTATTGGGGTCCATATTGGGTATTGTTATACTCACCGCTACCTGGGTTTCGCCCACACCATGTTGTTTATAGTGTAAACATTGAGTAGTTTAGTTGATACATTAGGGAGCAAGGACAAGGAAGTACACATAGGAGAATGTTTGATGCAGATATCTACAGAGACGAGCTTTACCTACCATTCAGGTTGGATCCCTAGTGGGTGATCTCAATAGATATTTTCTATTGTAGTGGTATCATTTTCGACGGAATTGTATTCTAGCCTATTTATGTTTAGTACACACTTTAACTGTTGTTGTTTTACTATGTGGTTTTTATATTGTTGTGTTCTTGGTATGTGTGTTTGTAGGTGTAAAGGCAATGCCTTAGCATTTTATGGAAATGTCTTTATAGTTATAGTCACCATCCTATTTCTTATAAATGGAGGGCATGTGGTAGTGACGACATAGGCCTTAGGGGACGGTTGTGAAAAATTTATATAAGAGGTGTTAGTTATAAAAAATAAATAGGACTCCAATCTTTACAATGGAGTAATATTGTTAAGTGTTTTGTGTGTGTTTTCCAGTTGTGGGAGTCTAGTGTTGATGTGGCGGCCGATGTGTCCAATAACCGGGACCCTAAGTTCTGATTTCCAACATGACGCACAAAAACACTTATTGCGTGTGTTTTGGAAATGTTTTACATTTTGTTTATTTTGAGTCATCTAACCATGTATAACTTATTGACCATGGAAAAACTATATCTTTTCAAGATGCCTTCACATAGACAGCTAGCCAGGAATCTTGACATAGTTCACAATGAAGGCCCACCGAAGGATGATGCTACTGTGCAGGGCCCTCAAGCAGTGATAACACCTTCAGGTGGCACACCAGTGGAACTACTATGAGTTGGGAAGTAATTTCCACTAACCCCTCGGACAGATGATTCACGCATACTGAGCGTGTTTTACGAGTTTCAGTGGCATAGGCCTCCATTGTTTTGAGGCAAGACAGATCCACATGCAGCTGAGGACTGGCTAGATATTGTGGCAAGATATTTCCTCCTAGTTGGGACACCATTAGAGCATATGGTGATCCTAGTATCTCGACTTTTCTAGGGAATGATAGAAAGATGGTTGATCATGATTCTCTAGTTACACAACAAGTAAATCATCACATGGATGAACATTAAGACCTCTTTAGTGTGGAGTTTGTTTGAGTAAAATAAGGATATGTGCTTATTTCGGAGGACCTACACATACATCAGCGTAGCCTGACAATAGGCCAGTACTCATTGAGATTAACTGAACCCTCACGGTACTCCACCGACATGGTATATGACTCATTATTTAGGGCTCAGACCATTGAGTAGGGTCTCCAGAAAGAGATTAATGCATCAATGATGTCGCTTAATATATTGATGCAGTCCGGAATACTCGAGCGAAAATTATTGGTGGAGAGATTCTTAGCTGACAAGGAAACAACTGTTAGAGCCACCACCGGATGATAGGTAATAGAGTCATTTTTAGCAAGCAGTTGGAAGATGATGAAGTGGTCCATGTGGGCCAGACCATCTAAAGTATGACCCCATGATGTAGTGTCTGACGTTCAGAGCTCCGGAGGGAGAGCAGAATAGTAGAAGAGCATACTATGCTTCACGTGAAGTGGGTAAGGCCACATGGCTTGTGAAAACCTAACTCGTCGTACTGATGATTAGAAGGTGGTTGAGGGACAGCCTAGGTAGAGTAAAAGATTCAAGAAAGGAGGTTTGCTGAGTGGTAGAAGTGATAGAGGATCAGGCTGTGCAGTAGGTGGTGTGCAGAAATTTGCAGTTTTACTGCCACCACCTCTAGATGGTCCACCCCGAGAGTAGGAAGACATGGATGAGCATAGATTAAGGAAGCTGATTCATATGACAACGGTTATCTGTAGATGACTCGAGGTACGATCTGTGTCTACATCACCCTAGAAGCTGTTCTTATAGAAATAGATGCAAGCCACTCTTTCATTTCCACCACTCTCATTCAGAGCTTTGAGATTCTGGAAGATCCATTGGCTTGATCCTTATGATTGGGGATTCTTATATGAGAGGATTTGATTATTACAAACTAGTTCTAGGAGTGTGAGCATACTCTAAGAGGGGAGAGCTTTGGCTAGCATGTAACGACCCAAAGTTTCATTAATGGAAATCCCTTTTGATATAATTAAATGTCTCTGTATGTTTATATAAAATGTTAACTTCTTTGGTTTTATGTAAATAATTTTGACCATTGCTAATATAGTCATTGAACAGTGATCACATCATTAGTATAAATATAAGTTTTTAACAAATCCAATTTACTCAGACAAAAGAAGCGATGGCCTCATCCAATATAATTTTTCCATACAAAGTCCATTTGTCAGAGCTCGGAAAAGAGGTGGCATCCTTGGGCTTCACTCTTCACCATGACCAAGCTGAGCTTCATCATGACAAGCTCGAACTGGGACCCTCTATAGGAAAAGTGGATGTTGATAGAGATTACCACTTGAGCAATGTTATCTGAGCCAACCCAAGAGTCTGTCACCATCACAAAACTTAACCTTAGGTCTTATGCAGCTATTTTAAGGGGTTATGTAACAAATAATTAGTACTATTTCCATGTATATTATTTTTTTATTTAATAATAAATACTCCTTCTGGTTATTATCAATACAATGTAAATAGTTTTTAAAGTACAAATAGTGTTTTTAGTTATTATTTAAATAAGAATTTTATTTTTTTTAATTAAGGGATTTTTGAATTAAATAATATTTTAATAAAATATTATTATTATTATTAAAATAATTTTTATTAATTATAAATTATCTTCTGATTTTATGAATGCAATTATAATTTTTATTATGGTTTGAAAGCCATTTCTGTCAAAACCCGTGAATTTTCGATAAATTTCAGTTTTTATTTTAAAATTGAAAAATAACATATTTAGAAAATTATTTAGATAAAATAAATGTTATTTATGGAATCAGGATGTCGAAATTATGAAACGGTGAATTTTTCGAAATTTTCTAAGATAGTCAAATTTTTGGGTAAAAATTAAATACTGTTTAAATATATATTGTGTTTTATGACATCATAATGACCCAATAGTGATGTAATAAAATACTATAATATTAATATTCGGCCAATATATGTTTTACGATTAAAATAATGTTATTTTGGGTTTTTTTACATACTTTTCAAAGCATTAATGGACCCCTCAAGACATATTAAACACCTTCTCTTTTTAAATTAATTTCCATGGGAGTGTGACTCACCTCCACATAAGAAACCCTATTATTTTAAGATGTTCGGACTTTTTCCATATAGAATATTGTTTTCCTCTTCCATTTTCCAAAAAACATGGGCCAAAACTATCGGATGGTTTGTGGTTTGGATTAATTTAATATAAGGGGTCCCAAAACTAAATAATAAATAATTCCCTCACCTTTCCTATATAAACCCACCCAATCTCCCACTTCCTCATCAATAAAATCCTTTGGAGTTCATCAAACCTCTTCCCTACTCTCTCTATAATCCTCCCAAGGTTCCCCACACTCCCAAGAAGCCTCTCACAATCCTCTCTCTAGTCATTGGAATCAGACTTCCATGTAAGGGTTTTTTTTTCCTTTCTCATTTTTGTCTAATTTTATTCATATTGTTATTCCCTTTTAATTTTAATTATATATTCTGGGGTATGGTTTCTATCCTCCCCCATACTACCCTATTATTGATTAAATGATGGGAGACCCCTTTCTCTTTCACTAAATGCCTCCCATGTACACCCGTTACTATGATGAAATTCCGAAAGGAACTTCTCTCTCCTTATTTACAATCAAGAAATACTTTTGAATCATGAATCTAAATTCCATTACAATTGTTGGGAAATTTATCTATATGACCTACTTACTTTCCATTACATGTAAATATTATGAGTAACCACTTTCTCTCTCATCATCATTTTTATGAATTCTTATGTCACGCCGTTACAATGCCGAAATTGCTCCCATTTTCTAAGACAATGCCATACTGTAGAGAATACCATTCCCATTTATCCATCAAGGGTATTCAACATTATGCACATTTACTTATTTATTATAAAGTATCATGTATGAAATACACATTCTGTTATATTGTAATAAATGATTATGTTTTATGAATCCATGTTTTTTGATCCATGTGGCACACTTATGCATGAAATGAAATGTTTTAGAAGGGTGCACCCTTATAGCCCTCCAATGCATTAGGTAAAGTATAGTATCATGATACAACATGTGAAATAAGTGTTGACTCATTCTAATTCATGTGCAATGATGGTTTACTCATGCTTCATGTACAACGAGGGTTTACTCATGAACCATGTGCAATGATCCTTGGGTCATGCTAATTCCATGTTAAGTGTTGTTGCCACATTTCCATGTTATGATTATCATGCATTATCATGACTTCATGTTCCTGTTTCTCTTGTGATATATTGATATGCCTATTGTCTAACATTTATTTTACTCCTCATGTATTCCATGTTTATTCCCTTACTGGGCTTTATAGCTCACCCATTTTCTTATGCATGTCCTCAGGTTATCCCATGCAATGCTAAGTATGAGGGAATGTAGTGGTCTGGTAAAGGAAGTTTTTAATAAAGATGTTGTACTTCTTGTTTTATGTTGTTATGTAACAATACTAAGCCTCAATGACACTAGACCTCTTGATCATCCATGTTGTATCAAGTGAATGGTTTATGTAATAAATCATGTTTAATTTTGTAATAAAAGCAGGGTTTTCATAGTTGGTATCAGATGATTGATTTAGTTATTTTCAGGATTATAATTATAAATCCCTAGTAAAACCATAGAGACAAGACTAAGTATAATTGAAACATCCGTATATTTTGTTAAGTACTAAGTAAGTGGTTTTTCAAGAAAATACATCCATGTCTGGATACGAGCAGGTAGAGGCGGCTCTGGCAGAGATGTATCCTAGGGGTAAAACCCAAAAAATGAATTAATCTAGACTCGAACAGGATCTAGTGCATGACAACAGGACTTGCAGCAGTCCTGGTTACAGCACTTCAGGTAGATATGTTTTGAAAAATTCACAATCTTATTTTGAACCCTTATTAAGGGAATTAAATAAAGAAAATGCCCCTAAGAATTTATGTTAGAAAGTAGATCATGAAAATCTTAGATTGAAGCCTATAGATTCATGAGTTAATGAAATAAAAGTTTATTTATAAGTCATCACCATTAATCTTTGGATTACCCTATATGTGTTACACCTAACTTTCCTTTTCTTCCAGCCAATGTCCGGTAATAGGAGGACTCAGGCTAACAACCAATGTGAAGATCAGTGTGATGACTGTACTAATGAGATTCCCAGTCCAATGGGAGTGGTAATCACCAACAATGTCATGCTTCTCTCTCAGATAACTCAAGTTTTGAATAGAAACACGTGTCAAGAGGAATGTTCAACCCCCCTAATAATGAACAAGTCGCTATTGAGAGCTTCATGAGACAAAGGCATCCTACTTTTAGTGGATCATCTGATCCCACGATCGCTGAACAATGTATCAACTCCATTGAAATGATATTCTTCATCCTTAAATGTTATGAACAAGAGAAGGTTCTCTTGGTGGCTTATCGTATGGAGGGAGAAGCTGATCAATTGTCGACATTGATCAAAAATACGAATCCTAAGGAGGAGATCGTGGAATTGGAATTGAAGGATTTCCGGAAGATGTTTTTCGATAAACATTTTCCGCGCACCCTACGGCTTAAAATGGAAAGGGAATGCCTTTCCCTCAAGAAAAAAGACTATGAATCTATTGGAGTGTACAAGGAAAACTTCACATGTCATTCACGATACACTTTCGACTTTGTCGTTACCCCCTAATGCAAGGTTGACCACTTCTTAGGTGGGATGAAACCTAGCCTGTGGAAAGCATTAGCGATCCGTGACTTTGACAACTATGAAGAAATTGTCAGATGTGCCCTCGATGTCGAAATGGAGATCAGAGAATCACAGGGTTATCATGGGGATAAGAAGAATAAGGTGGACTTTATTTTTGGTGGTCTGATTGATAAATCCAACGGTGCTATGAAGATCCAACACCCCACTTTCCAAAAGTGCGGAAATAATCACCCTAGAAATTTCCTTAAGGGGATGTGGAAATGTTTCAGGTGTGGAAGAGAAGTGCACCTAGCTCTTAACTATCGAGAAGAAAGACCGGTGGCTGCGACACAGGAGAGGAACGCTCCGTTCGAACCTCAAAGCATTGTTAAATTCTACAAATGCAAAGAACCTAGTCATTTTGCAAATCAATTCCTTAATCCAAGGGTTTTTGGAGGCAACCAACAACCTTCAAGGCAGAAAGGAAGAGATTTTTCCATCACTTATGTCGAAGTGAACCAAGAAAATGAGGTGGTGATAGGTACGCTAGTTATTAATTCAAGAATTGTGAACATACTTTTTGATTCAGGTTCTACGCATTCTTTTATATCTCGAATGTTTTGTAGAACAATCCCACCACCACCAAAAATCATGGAAGTGAAGATGTCGGTGAGTACGGAAAATGGGGCAATAATTGCATCCCATAAATATTAGTCCTACCCTGATATAATCTGTGGATAGAATTTTCCATTGAGCCTTGTCATACTCCCTCTGGTGGAATTTTATGCAATTCTTGGTGTGGATTGGCTTTCCTTATAGAGAGCCAATTTATGTTTTCGGGAGAGGGAAATCACACTCTATATGGAGAATCAACCCCTAATTATTTACTAGTGTAATGAGGAAGATGAATCTAATTTAGCTCTATTATCTAAATCATGGATATTACTACCCTATGAGCACACGTATCTGGATTAGATGATTTATTCTAAGGAAGAAACCATCCTTGAAAAAAATCATATTGTGAGGGAATTCGCAGAAGTGTTTCCCCAGAACTTCCTGGTCCTCATCCTAGAAGAGATTTTGAATGCCCAATTGAACTTATACCTGTGGAATTACCAATATCCAAGACTCCATATATAATGGCTTTTGTAGAGCATGAGAAGCTGAAAAACAACTACAGGAGAATCTGGATAAGGGGATTATATGCCCAAGTGCTTCACCATGGGGTGCACCAGTCCACTTCATCAAGAAGAAGGATGGGTCAAAGCGTCTTTGCATTGATTATCGTGAACATAACAAAATCAAAATAAAGAACAAGTATCATCTCCCATGAATTGATGACTTGTTCAATCAACTGTGTGGATCACAATACTTCTTCAAGGTGGACTTGTGGTCGGGATATTATCAAGTAAGGGTGAAGAAAAAAGAGATTTTCAAGACTGCTTTTCGCACAAGATACAGGCACTATGAATTCATAGTAATGCATTTTGGACTCACTAATGCTCCATAAATCTTCATCGACTTAATGAATAGAGTCTTTTGATATTACAATGACAATTTTCTTGTAGTCTTTGTAAATTATTTTCTAATATACTACAAAACCAAGGAGGATCATGAATATCATTTAAGAACTCTATTAAAGACTTTACGCAAGGAGAAGCTCTATGCAATGTAAAGCAAGTGTGAGTTCTGGTTAAAGGAGGTCCCATTCTTGGAATATATCATCACAAGCAATGGGATATCTATGGATCCCTCCAAAACAGATGCAATTGAGGGATGGTCGAGGACAACATCGATAAGGGATATCTGTAACTTCTTGGGGTTAGCTGGATAGTATCGATGATTTGTGACAAATTTCTCACGATTGTACAACCCTCTTTCCAAGATAACTCAGAAGGGATTAATGATTTCTTGGAGTGATGAATGTGAAGAAAGCTTCAAGGATTTGAAAGGGAGGCTTATCACTGCGCCCATGCTCACTTTACCCACAATTGGGGAACTTTTTGTGGTATTCAGTGATGCTTCGAAGAAGGGATTTGGTTGTGTGCTGATGTAGAATGATAAAGTGATATACTATGCCTCAAGGTAGTTGAAAATCCATGATTGAAATTATCCAACCCATGATCTGGAGTTGGCGGCAGTGATCTTTGCCTGAAAATCTAGCGGCATTATCTCTATGGGGTGAAATGTGAGATATATACTAACCACAAGACTCATAAATATATATTCATACAGAAATAGCATAATATATGCCAGAGAAGATGGATACAGCTCATCAAGGATTATGACTGTTCAATACATTACCACCCTGGGAAACCGAACAAGGTTGCAGATGCCCTAAGTAGAAAGGTTCCATCGATTCTATCAATGATGAGAATTGAGAAGGATCCAATCTTCGTAGACATGATGAAGATGGACATGGGAATCATAAATAAGGGAACATAATCAATCCTTTCACAAATGATTTCTCAACCATATCTTTTGGAAATGTTAAAGGATGCTCAAAAGGATGATGTGTGAATTCAGAAAAAAAGTATATGATATCAAAAAGGGGAAATCCTCGGAGTTTAATTTTAATGAATAAGGAATTGTGCACTTCGGGAAAAGACTATGTGTCCCATCATGTCCGGAGCTGAAGAAGGAACTTTTGGATGATTCACATAGTTCAAATTTCTCTATTCACCCAGGGAGCACAAAGATGTATCGAGATCTCTGAGAAAACTTTTGGTGGGATAATATGAAAAAGGAGATCGCTGAATATACCTCAAAATGCCTGGTGTTCTAGCAAGTCAAGTAAAAGAGGCATAAGTCTAAGGGGGTGATGCAACCATTTCCCATACCAGAATGGAAATGGGAGATCATCACCATGGATATTGTCACCAGACTTCCAAGGACATCCAAAGGCAACAATGCAATATGGGTTGTTGTGGATCGTCTTACAAAGACTGCACACTTCATTTCTATTCGGGAGGATTTCTCATTGGATCAACTGGCACAGAAATATATCAAGAAAGTGGTAAGGCTGCATGGAGTGCCACTATCTATTGTGTGTGACTAAGATCCAAAATTCACCTCTATGTTTTGGAAGAGTCTTCTAAAAGCATTGAATACTGAACTGAACATCAGTACGACCTATCTTCCTCAAAATGATGACCAATCCGAGCGGACTATCCAAACACATGAGGAAATTTTGAGTGCATGCTCATTGGACTTTGAAGGAGGATGGGATCAACATCTTCCTCTAGTTGAGTTCTCTTATAATAATTGTTTCCACTCGAGCATCCAAATGGCATCATATGAATCCCTGTATGGGAAAAGGTGCAGGACACCGACATGATGGGATTAGGTTGGTGAACGTAAGATTCTTGGACCGGAAATGGTCGAGGAAATGGTGGAGATGGTGTAAACCATTCATAAACATATCATGGCAGCCCAGAGTCGACAAAAGAGATATGGAGATAATCGTCGACGATACATTGAGTTTAAAGTTGGAGACATGGTTTTTCTATGCATATATCAGTGGAAGAAGGTCATGAGGTTTGGAAAGAAAGGGAAGTTATGTCCAAGGTACATTGGCCCCTTCGAAATTCTTGATCATGTCGGGGATGTAGCCTATCGACTAGAACTTCCACCTACCATGGCCAATGTACATGATGTCTTCCATGTATCCCTCTTACGGAAGTACATACTAGACCCTTCACATGTACTCTCTTCTGAGGTGGTACGGTTGGAGGATGAAATTTCTTATGAGGAGGAACCAGTAAGATCTTAGATCGTAGGGAAAAACTTCTACGAAATAAGACAATTCACCTCATCACGGTGTTGTGGAGAAACCACAAGTTTGAAGAAACGACTTGGGAATCGGAGGAAATGATGAAGCTGAGTTACCCACATCTGTTTTAGTGTGGGAAAAGGAAAATTTCGACTGAAAAATTTCTTAAGGGGGGAATATTCTAATGACCCAAAGTTTCATTAATGGATTTCCTTCTTGATCTAATTAAATGACTTTTTATGTTTATATAAAATGTCAACTTCATTGGTTTTATGTTAATAATTTTGACCATTGCTAAATTAGTCATTTAATAGTGATCACATGATTAGTATAAATATAGGGCTTTAACAAATCCAATTTACTCAGACAAAAGAAGAGATAACCTCATCCAGTAGAATTCCTCCATACAAAGCCCATTTTTTGGAGCTCGGAAAAGAGGTGGAATCCTTGGGATTCTCTCTTGACCAATCCCAAGCCGAGCTTCATCATGTCAAGCTTGAACGGGACAATCTACGGGAAAAGTGGAAGTTGGTAGAGATTACCACTCGAGCAATGTTATCCGAGCCACCCCAAGAATCTATCACCATCACACACCATACCATTTTGTCTTATGTGGCTATTTTAAGGGGTTATGTAACAAATCTCTAGTACTATGTTCATGTATATTATTTTTGCATATAATAATAAATATACCTTCTTTTCATTACCGATACATTGTAAATAGTTTTTAATGTACAAATAGTGTTTTTAGTTATTACTTAATTCGGAATTCTATTTTTTAAATTAAAGGAATTTTTAAATAAATAATATTTTAATAAAATAATAATAATTTTATTAAATTAATTTTTATTAAATATAAATGATCTTATAATTTTATGAATACAATTATAATTTTTATTAAGGTTTGATAGCCATTTCTGTCAAAACCGGTGAATTTTTGATAAATGTCTTTTTTTATTTTAAATGTGAAAATTAACATATATAGAAAATTATTTAGATAAAATAAATGTTATTTCGGGATGCAGGTTGTCAAAATTATCCAATGTTGAATTTTTCATAATTTTCTGAGACAGTCAAATTTTTGGGTAAAAACTAAATACCGTTTAAATATATAATGTGTTTTATGACATCATAATGACCCAATAGTGATGTTATAAAATACTATAATCTTTATTTTTTGCCAATATATGTTTTACCATTAAAATAATGTTATTTTGGGTTTTTTACTTACTTTTCAAAGCATTAATGGACCCCTTATAGACTTATTAAACACCTTGTCTTTTTAAATTAATTTCCATGGGAGTGTGACTCACCTCCACATAAGATACCCTATTATTTTAAGAAGTTAGGACATTGGTATTATAAAATATTGTTTTCCTCTTCCCTTTTATAAAAACCATAGGAAAAAACCATGGGATGGTTTTTGGTTTGGATAAATTTAATATAAGGGGTCCCAAACCTAAATAATATAGAATTCCCTCACCTTTCCAATATAAACCAACCCATGATCCCACTTCCTCCTCACTAAAAGCATTTGGGGTTCGTCCAAACTCTTCCATACTCTCTCTATTATCCTCCCAAGGTGCCCCAAGCTCCCAAGAAGCCACTCACAAGCCTTTCTCTAGCCTTTGGAAGCACACTTCCACGTAAGGGTTTCTTCTTCTTTTCTTATTTTTGTCCAATTTTCGTCATATTGTTATTACCTTTTAATTTAAATTATAAATGATGGGGTATGGTCTTTCACCTCCCCCGTACATCCCTCTTATTGTTTTACGTATGGGAGACCCCTTTCTCTCTCATTAAATTCCTTCCATGTACACCCATTACTATGCCGAAATTCCGAAAGGAACTTCTCTCTCCTCATTTACATTCAAGCAATACTTTTGTATCATGAATCTAAATTCCATTAAAATTGTTGGGAAATTTAACTATATGAACTCCTTACATTCCATTATGTGTAAATATGATGAGTATCCCCTTTCTCTCTCGTCATCCTTTTTTATGAATTCTTATGTCACATAGGTACACTGTCAAAATTGCACTGATTTTCGAAGCCAATGCCATTCTGTAGTGAATACCATGCTCATTTATCCATAAAGGGAATTGACATATATGCACATTTACTTATTGATTATAAAGTTTCATGCATGAATTCCACATTATTTTATCGTGGAATAAATTTTTATGTTTTATGAATCCATGTTTTATGATCCATGTGTCACACTTATACATGAAATGAAATGTTTAAGAAGAGTTCACCCTTATAGCGCTCTAATGCATTGGGTAAAGTATAGTATCATGATACGTCATGTGCAATGAGTGTTGACTCATTCTAATTCAAGTGCAACAATGATTTAATCGTGCTTCATGTACAATTAGGGTTTACTCATGTTCCATGTGCAAGGACCCTTGGCTCATGCTAATTCCATGTTAAGTGTTGTTTCCACATTTAAATGTTATAAATATCATGCTTTATCATGACCTTATGTTCATGATTCTCTTGTTATCTATTGATATGCCTATTGTCTGAAAAGTATTTTACTCTTCATGAATTCCATGTTTATTCCCTTACTAGGCTTTATAGCTCACCCATTTTCTTATGCATGTCCTCAGGTTATCCCATGCAATGCTAAGTACGAGGGAATGTAGTGGTCATGTAAAGGATGTTTTAAATAAAGATGTTGTACTTAATGATTAAAGTTGTTATGTAATAATCCTAATCCCCAAAGACACTAGACCTCTCGATCATCCTTGTTTTATCATATGAATGGTTTATGTAATAAATCATGATTAAGTTTGTAATAAAAGAAGGGTTGAAAATAGCATCTCCATGTAGCAGCGTCGAGGCCATAGGATGTCATCTTGGGTATGAACTAGTTATCCACGGTCCATGCATAGATTGGGTTTTTAGGCACAATGTGTGGTGTTTTTAGGAGGATAGAACCATGTTTTCCACAATTTTTGAGAAGGTAACCATTGTATCTCATGATGTAATTTCTCATAGGAGGGTTCATTCGATCACACATCAGTTGGCTGGACATACCCATAGCGTAGTTGACAATATGATTCTGAGCTATCCTATAGCAGTGGAACAATATGATGATATCATTCAAGAAGATGTTTTGGGACTACCTTCTCATATAGAGGTCTAAATATACATATAATTGTACAATGGGATGGCATCAATATCCACTCCAGCATATCAGATGTATCCCATTGAGCTTCGTGAGTTTTGGGTACAACTAGAGGAATTGAAGAGGAAGGGGTTCATAACATTTAGTGTTTCTTCATGTGAATCCCCGATTATTTTCACCAAGATTTCATATGAGAGTATGAGGCATTTTGTGTAATATTGGCACTTGAACCTAGTGACCATGAAGAACATGTATCCTCTGCCAAGGATCGAAAATCTCTTCGACTAGTTAAATGGAGAACATTGGTTTTCAAAGATAGACCTCAGATCTGTCTATTATCAACTCAGGGTACATGATGGGGATATACTGAAGGCAAATTTTAGATGCAGGAATGGACACCATGAGTTCTTGGTAATGCCATTTGGCATGACCAACACTTTGACAATGTTCCCAAGGCTCATGAATAGGATCTTCCAGCCTTAGATTTATCACTGTGTGGTTGTCTTAATTGACGAAATGATGATATACTCAAAGTTGGTGTTGGAGAATTCCAAAAACCTTCAGATAGTTCTATATACACTCTGATAGCACTATATCTATGGAAATATCTTGAAGTTCTAGTTCTGTATAATGTTTGATTACATCCTGGGGCACACTATCTTGGAGTCTGGAGTTGTTGTTTATCTGATGAATATAGATGTAGTGCTTGGTTGGGAGTCACCCAAATGTGTGACTCGGGTGCGATGTTTTCTGGTATTGGTTGGATACTACCAGAGATTTATACCAGACTTCCCTATGGTAGAGACACCCTTTTCAGATTTGAAAGAAAATGTACAACCCTTTGTGTGGATAAAGTGATTCCATAAGAGTTATCCAGAGCTGAGGCAAAGACTGAAGAGTGCCCCCATATTGAGAATAATATTAGAGGGTGTTGGTTATGTAGTCTACTGTGAAGCATCAAAGACTGTACTAGGTTTTTTCTAGATGAAGGAGCATGTCGTGATCACCTATGACTTACAATAGTTAACACATCATGATATGAACTATGCTACCCATGACCTAGAGTTAGCAGCATTGGTCTTCACCGTGAATATACGACAACACTACTTGATGGGAAAACATTTTACTGTATACTTTGTCCATAATTAACTCAGGTATATCTGCTCACAGAAGGACCGGAACCAGAGACAACGATGATGGATGGAGTTCCTCCAGGACAAGGACATTGAGATAGTCTACACTCTTGTAAATAAGAATGTAGAAACAGATGCACTCAGCAGGTGGTATGGTCTGTAGTTACTAAGTGAGGCGACCAAGCAGGTAGACGCATTGCGGTTATCCTTTGTGGATAGTGATGGATCATCTTACCTTTAGACTATAATAGTTACTCCCACACACATTCAGCGAGTCAGGGTGGCACAACTAGGGGATATAGACTGCGAGTCCCAAAGTTATTAGATACTCTTATGATAGGTTTCTGATAGATTTTCTGAAGGTAGGGATCACTCCATTATATTTTTTGGATGCACTTTGGTGTATGTGATGCTATGAGAGGAAGTTTTGAGGGAGTTCCATACGTCCTCATTGGCGGTACATCCAAGGGTGGCGAAGATGTACTAGGACCTTAAATTTCCGTATTGGTGCCTCAGGATGAAGAAAACTATGGCGGAGATCATTTCAAGATGCCTCACTTGTCAGCAAGTAGATGTCGTGCATAAGGTACTAGCAGTCTTAGACCAACAACTTGATGTGCCGAAAAGGATATGGGATTGTATATCTGTGTACTTCATGACAGGGCTACCACTTATGTGTAGGGGCCATGATTACATTTGGGTGATCATTGACTGACTCACCAGTTAGCCCACATCCTAAATATTTGAGAGAAAAAAATCATAGTGTTCTATGGACATCTCTACATACTTGAGATTGTATATCTTCATGGGGTTACATCATGGATTGTCTCAGATAGTGATTATTGTTTTACATCCTATATGTTTAATGGATTGTCTTAAGAGTTTGAGACTCAGATAATTTTATGCATAGCCTTTCATCCTTAGACATATGGTCAGAAGGAGTGGACCATACAGACACTTGAGAACATGTTTCATGCTATTGTCCGTGATTTTGGTCGTAGTTGGGAGTACCACCTACCACCTATGGAGTTAATTTACAACAATAGTTACCACTCCACCAACAGTATGCTCTGTTCTAGGCCATGTATGGAATCCTTTTAGATCCCCTCTATGCTAGACAGAGCCAGGGGAGTCAGCAATTATGGGTCCAGAGTTGGTACAGGATACCACAAAGATGGTGAAAATGATCATGGAGAGGTTGAAGACTGAATAGATAGGTCAAAAATGTTACGCCGACAAGAGATGAAGACCATTGGAGTTTGAGGAGGGAGACCATGTCTTCATATGAGTCTCACCTGAATGAAGCTTACTGATGATATTCTAGGGAATGAAGCTATCTCTGATGTTCATCAGACTATTCCAGATCCTTAGCTTAGTAAGTAAGGTGGCATTCCATTTATCTCTTCCAACATTGAATCACCAGGTGCATAATATTTTCCAGGTGTCGCAGCTGAGGATGTACGTGCATTATTCATCACACGATATCGACTAGGGAGAGCTGGACAATGACAATGGGGTGACATTTGAAGAGTTCCTAGTAGTGATAGGGGATCTAAAGAAGAGGGTCCTTCATGGATGGTCGATTTCGCTGGTGCGAGTTCGTTAGTCGCATGGGATTCTCAAAGAGATCACATGTGAGCATATGGCTTAGATACATGCTCATTACCCCCATTTGTTCCCGTAATTTTTGTGTAGCTTTTGTGGATGAAAACCTGTAAGGTGGGGAGAATTTAATGACCCATAAATTCAATTTTTTTTTAATTTTTTGGGATTATTGAGTGTTTGTGAAAATTGACGGTGCTAGATTATGAGGCCCGGTGTGTCTGGAATGGATTTTTGATCTTTTTTATGGTACGTTCAGTAAATGTACATGCATCATTTTCTATCTGTTGAATCGGTTATCAAAATTGAATCTTGAGGGAAATATTAAACTCACAACGTCATAATTCACTTAAGGGTTGCTTAACTTCGAACACATTAGGTC
Organism: Viscum album; assembly: GCA_963277665.1. Taxonomy (NCBI): domain Eukaryota; kingdom Viridiplantae; phylum Streptophyta; class Magnoliopsida; order Santalales; family Viscaceae; genus Viscum; species Viscum album. The sequence continues at coordinate 1,075,699,955 of OY728164.1, forward strand.
GGGGGGAAGAAGATAGTTTTACATACGTTTTGAAGAATAATTAAAAAACATAAAAATTTAATTTTGTTTTCTACCACCACATGAGTGATTGTGGTGGGGACCACGGAGGTGGTTAGACTTTTTATAATGGAAATTAAATTCCCACTTACACACCAATTGTGTAAACACTTTTCATTTAATTAATTTTATTCATTAAGTAATCAAATTAATGAACAATTATATAAATGAGAGGATTAATATCATAATACGACCCTTGGGAACAAAAATCATTTGAAAAAAGGAGGATTTATAGATCGTGGGATAATCATTGACGAAGAATTGAATATCGAACATCCATCCAATGGTGAACTAAGGATTGAACAACTTCGTTGGAGGAATCGATTCGGGATCAACAAATGCTGATGGATTCAACGAAAATAGATTCTCTTTCCACAACCAAAACATCTCCTATGAAACTGAGGTGGGTCTATTTATCTTTAAATTCATGAGAATGGGTTTCTATTTTGTACTGGAAAACCATGATGAACACGGATCTAACAAAATTACTTGGTCTTTGAATCATATGAAACTATAGGTAGTTGTTGCAGGAAAATATTGAAAGGGGTTAATAATTATCTATGAGATGTTTTATTTACTACCCTTGATATGATGCTATCACGAAGGGAGTGGGAAAAACAAACCAGGCCTCAACTGTCCACCACTTTGTTTTTTGTCACGTTCATGGGTGTGAATTTTCAACTCAACAGAATCATGAATATATGAGCCACGTAGTGACAACAACATCCCGAGAGGCAAGTAGGCGCATTCAGAAGCGAAACGGTCCACCATAGCTCACCCGATTGCCTGCGGAAGCCGTTACGGCGACCAGAACCAATGACTAATGGCGGTGGCTGGCTATCACTGACCATGGAGGGAGGCGGCCTATTGTCACCGACCACAGAGGGAGGTGGAGCCATTAGGCACCATGATGGAAGCAGGGTGGCATGCCATCGCGCACCACGGAAGGAAGTTGCAACATCGAGCCGCGTTAGAGGGGATCCACACCCCATGAGTCTTGATGACATGGGGGCGGAACCATGTGGAAACTCTGTTACATAACAAACGAATAAAATTTCCATTTAGAAGGGGAAAAGACCCACATGCAGGCCACCCAGTTGGGGACCGCACTAGCCAGTGGGCAAGGCCTCACGCTGGGTTGCACCCAGGAAAGGTGGGCTCAGCCTGTCAGTAACCCTGCGAGCTGAGCCAGCAGCCTAGCCCCCTTGGGCCAGACCAGCCAATTTAGGTTAGGCCAGGTTGAACCCGAATTGAGTCGATCCCGGAATGGGTCAGGTCAGATTCGTACCCTTTTCGGACCAGATACACTTTAAAGGTTGTATCTAGAAAAAAAATACATTCGTTTGACGAACCATCTGGTATGATGGAATCCATTAAATGATTCGTTCTTCTTTGGATACTCTACCTAAGTTCTGGAGAGAGTTGGATAGTGTTTTGGTTGGATTGAACCTGAATCCAACCCGACTCTCGGTATTAAATTGTTTATAACTTGCAGATTGTGCGTCTCATTGACCTGTCGTCTGTCACGTTGGAACCCTCATGATGTGGAGGTCCATTGGGTTACTCCTTTGTGGAACTATTTGGAAATTGAGTAATTACCGATATCATTATGACTAGATCCTACAGAAATTAAGAACACCAAGTGTGGGGAATCCTATGGCTAGAAGACAATTGAAGTGTGACCCTGTTTAGATCAAAATCAATCCAACCCTGTGTAGATCAACATTAGAGAGAACCTATGGGTATCAGTAACATAGAGACCATGTGTTGATCAACATTCTAGTGACCTTGTTTGGATCAACATCATAGTGACTATATGTTGATCAACATCATATAGACCCTGTGGGGATCAGTATTCTACTGACCCAATATAGATTAGCATCATAGAGGCCCTATGTGGATTAGCATTCTAGATACTCTGTGTGGATCAATATCATAGGGAACCTGTGTGGATTAGAATTAATGTGACCCTATGTTGATCGGTAGTGTGCAACCCAGTGAGGACCAGCCAAAGAGCGGCCCATCATGGATCAGCAACATATGACCGTGTGTGGATTGAAAATGGAACAACTCCTTCATGGTTAAGTTATAGAAACTTCCTAATATAAAAAAATGATATACCTTAAGACTTATCATCCTTATTCTTGAACACTGAGTTGTGTACCTCGAGTTTTCAGTCTATACATGGTGCATTTTTATTGAGGAAATTCTTGGTGGTTTTGCCTTTGTAGATTTCTGGGAGACCATGGAGGGTCTCAGGTTCCCTAATTGGTGTTGTTATATGCACATATCCATGGTCTATTCCAACACCTTGTTGTTTCTTGTGTAAATGACGACCATCGTGGTTGATACTTTAGGGAGATAGGACCAGGCGGTATACAAAGGTGAATATTTGAAGTGGAGAGATACAAAGACGAGCTATTCCTACCCTTCAGGTAGGATCCCTGGTGGTTGATCTCAGGAGATATTTTCTATTGTAGTTTTATCTTTTCATTTGGGACTATATTTCTCCCCCTTTACTTTCAATACACACTTTTATTACTGCAGTTTTACTAAGTGGTTTGAAAATTGTCGCGTTCTTAGTATGTGTCTTTGCAGGTTCATAGGAAATGCGTTCCAATTTTAGGTAAATTACTTCTAGTGCTAGTCACTAACCCCTGGCCTATGGAAAGCGGGCTTGGTGTAGTAACAACATGGGACCTCGGGGAATGGTCGTGATAGTGAAATTTATTACATGAGTTACCATGGGAATTAGATGGAAGGTTTTGCATAAGTCCCTTATCCACTGTTGGTGTTCAATTTTTAGCTATTCGTCGTGTCCTAGAGTGTAGCATATATTATCTAGGTATGTATATAATGTTGGGGATTCACATTCTACGTTTTCTCCCAAGTACTAGACTGTAAATAATATGGTTCATGTACCATAATGAACTTTTCGTATATTTTTGGGTATCAGTATTCTTCTATCAATCCAAATGTATTTCATGGTGTTGTGATGAATGTGATACTCCTATTATTTTGTATTTCAGGACTTTTTACTATTTTATCCTTAAAATACTTGTTTATTATTATGAAATTTTAAATGGAAAAAGTGATTTGAAATTGATATACCTAAATATATTTATAACAATGACAAAGATAAAATGTTTATCAAGTTTTATATAAAACTACATTACTACTTATCATGCCTTGTTTTATTTAAAATTATTATAAAAGAATTTTTATATATTCAATAGCAGTGGAACACCAGGATGGGATCCTTTTTGGTCTTGTTTTATTACACCTCACACAACACATCGGTGGTGCGAAGGGCATTATATGAATTATAATCTCTTGAATGATGAGGAAGAAAATTTTGGTAGAGGGGTTTCATGTCAGTTGGGTTGCGTAGCTAGTGGTGAGATGATTGGATTTCATCCACAATATCACATGAATTAGCTTTTTTGATCCATTGTAGTTAGGATTGTCACTTGTAGTTTATGGTTACCTTTAAAGTCATTTTTCCACTATATTTCTTAAATTTATGTTATATATTTATTGTATTTCCATTATTCCATATTTTTTAGTGTTTATATATTCCATATTTTTGTTTAGGTTGGTTGAATTTATAAACTCTAGTTTGTATTTCGATGGTCCAGAGCTTGTCTCTAGCCTATAGGGATCATGAATAGCCTTCGGGCATGGGATGGATCAGGTCAAGTTTTAGGTTTCAGGGAATCCGAGGTTGGTTTATTTCATGTGAAATAATAGTAGTGTTTTTTATTAAACCAAAAAGTATTTATCATTTGTTCAAATCCACCACAATTACATCATTAGACGTAGAAATATTATTTTCCTCTAAAACCTCCATACTGAACATAATTATATATATGTTTCTCAACAACCTTTCTGTTATCATTTTGTATCATCATTCTCTTTTTAGTATTATCTGAATCAGTAGTATTATAAATATTTTTTCATACAAATTGTTCAGAAACATTTTCAAAATATAGTTTTTTGAGACATCTGAATTTAAAACATTGATGGTCTTGGACACTTACATAATATTTCCAACTATCCTCCATTCATAAAAAAATCTATACTTCTTCTCATCATTCGTAGGTAACTTTTTTTTTGAACATTCTCATGTTTCAGATTTGGAGATATTTCACCAATTTTAAAGATAGAGTTTTTGAAATTTTTATTTCTCTATTAATCTTTAGAATGTATTTATTGAACAAGATCTCACTTCTTCTTTCACCTTCATCTTCACATCCAAGTTCTCATTATTATTTTTTATTATTAAAATTATTTTTTAGATCATCAATTTCATTAAATATATCAAAATTTTCATCAGTAATACATTCGTAATTTTCATATTGAGAAACATTAATATTCCAACATCATTCTTTTATTTTCATTTATTTTAATCATTCTCATAAATTCCTTACATTCTTATTTCAAATAAAAATAATGTTGAATTTATTCTTTTTTTAAATACTGCTTCTGAATTCTTCATTATTCACTATTGCAATGAATGTAATCTCAACACCATACATAATAAAATTTTTAGATTCAACATCACTAACTTCTTTTTCATAATCATTAAATAAGAAACCTCTTATTTTGGATTTGAATAATTTTCTATCATTACATATGGAATACAATTTCCCTTTAAACAATTATTTGTTCCATGACATTAATGGACTTCATTATTCTTTGTTATTTTATTACTCTTTCTTCATTTGATTATAATTTGTTGGATAGTCCCAAACAGATCCACACTCAAATCATTTCATTGGATGTCTCCCTTTATCAGGTTTATCTTCAATTAAAACCTTCATGAACATCTCTTTCTAACCTTCCGTGAAATGTATATTCTTTATAAAAATTTGGTTTTATTTCAGAGATTTCTCTCCTCTAATTTCATTAAATGTGTTAGTGCTATGAAAATAATATAAGGTTAATGTTTTGGATACATGTCTTCCAATGAAGACATTGTTTCATCAAACTTGTCTAGAAGAATTCGTAAAATATTTTCCATAACTACAGAATAATAAAACAATTCATCATGACATTTGATAGGTCTAAAAATGTTATTAAACATATTAAAGAAGTACCAAATAGATTCATACTCACTAATTATAAAATCATCATAATTCAATCTCTATATTTTTTATTTTTCCTTATTCACTTGTTTATTTCCTTCGTATATGTTTTTAAATTTATCCCACATAGCATTGGATGTGGAAACACCTTTCACCATAATGAATGCACTTTCAGAATTTGATGATAATAATGCATTATTGGACCATAGATCATTCTCATGATTCTTATTATCAATAATTTCTATTGGAACTCTTTTATCAATATGGGCAACCCATCTGTTCTAGATTTAATGAACATCATATCCAATAGTCAGGACCTAAGGACACATTCTAAATTTCTATGTATGGTAAAATTTTACATAAAATCTAAATTCTTTTACTGTTAACAAAATATTGATTCACCATCAAATTCTCTTAAAAACTTCACCAATGAATAAGCATAGGGAACCTATACTCTGATACCAGTTGTAAATGTGAAGTCAGGATAATAATATCACTAAGAGGAGGAGGGGTGAATCAGTGACAACTTTTTCATTTATGGTTCATTTCAAAATGAAAAAAACATCACCTCCTATTGTTTGTTTCATTTATTGCTGAAAAAAAATAAAAAACACATCCATAAGAATGTAAGTATTTAAAAGGTTCACTATTCTATAAGAACATCTACATCCATGGTATGGTTTGTAAACAATCCAATACCAAACAATCATCTAGAAAATTCCTTTCACGTGGAATAAAATGAACATGATATCCCTTATCAATCAGGTACCTCTACATAAACTATTTAATAGTTTCTTTGATCCTCCTAGCACAAATGATGTAATATAATGTTTTTATAACAACACATGCAACTAACTATTCTTTATCAAAGTCATCAATTGTATTATTTGAAATAAAAAATATCCCTTTTATAACACAAAAGCTGGTAAGAGATTTGAGGTCAATGATATGAAACTTAATTATATTGCACCTTCTGATTCATCAGATATGATATTCCTAGTCTGATTTCCAAATATAAAAAATATATCATTTACATATTTTGATTTGAGACAATTCTGAATGCATTCTTAATCAGTACCGAAAATTAAATCTAATTGTCTCAGTTAAATTATCCAGTTTAATATAATTACTATCAATATATGATGACCCAAAAATTATTATAGACATGGAAATACAATAATCCACTAAATATGAGGTTTGGTTTAATATGATGTAATCTTTTCGCTTTTCCATTCACTACAATCCAAAAAATATTCTTCAAAAAATCCCAGTATAGAATATTCTTCTTCTTTCTCTAAAATTCTTCATTACTTATCCGTATCATCTCTTCCACAAGAATTGAACTTCAATATAAAAATTTTAATGAAAATTTCACTTTTTATAGGTGACTCCAAGATGATTTCTGTGGGAATCTGAAATCATTTCATGCTCATCCTATTTCCAAAATTCTTCATCATTACTTGTATTTAGAGTGCATATTGGCTTCATCAACAAATTTTAATTATTCTTTTCATATTATATATCCATATCAAATAGTCTGAAAACATCAGTAATTATTCAAACATTCTTCACAAAAAACCTTATGATACCAATTTTCCCAATACGATTACTTCAAAAAAAATTCTATATCAATTTTATGGAAGAAGGAATTGACAACTTTATTCATCTTCAAAAACCATATTCTGATTAAATTTCTTCATTAAATTTCTATTTACCTGATGAATGAAAATATGTCCACTACCATTTTTTATTATGCTCATTAAGATGAATCAGTTTCAAATCTAATTTGACGGTTCTTGACCCATTTGATAATATCATTTGAAAACAAAATACGGTTCTTCTTTCATTTATGAATACAATACACTTATTCTATATTCTCAAAATAATTATATCCTTTTTTATTAAAACATCACCATTGGTTTCTCAAATTGTCAAAAAAAATTAATATCCACCAAATTTGATGCTTCCCCTTTGACAACTCATCCAACCATCTCTATGTCATATTTTTCATCTTCATTGAATTCATCGATACGAATCCGTTATTCCTATAATAATTATGATGGAATACCATTATTGATGGACCAATATTTGTAGATTCATCATTAGTAGCTTCTACATCATCAACTTCATTATTTCAAAAACAATTTTTGTACTCTATCTTTCTCATTGACATTGAATACATTGAAGAACAAATTTAGCTTAATCTTAATGACAACAGAAATTTAGCTAACTTTTCATTTGTCAAGAAACATTTCATTTACCTAGAAACATTATTCATTCCACATAGCATGAATAAAATTGTCCTGAATATGATTGGGATGAAAATGATCAGACTCGATCTGATTTTTGGCACCTTTTCTCTTCCAATTCGATCCTCAGTTCAATTTTCAACACATCTTATCCCAATTTAATTAATCAATCTAGTGTGATATGTTTTGCAAAATACATTTGATTTATGAGAACTCAAAGGCTATAAATTCATTTTCACATTTCGAACATAATCATGTAAACTGTGATTCTATCCTATTACGACCACTAATTCAATATCGAAATCAAGTTTATTCTAATGATCATTTACTTGTGACAAGAATCTTACTCAAAATGATTGAGTTTTTCAATCATTGTGATTATGATTCCATTAATACAATGGTCAGTCCAATTGTAAGAAAATATTTAGGTGATTTCTGTTCTTTTAAGTCTTCCTTGACTACAAAAGCCAATACCTTTTTCATCATCATGGTTATCACATTATTATTTAAATAACAAATACCTATATATAAAATAAAAAAATTAAAACATTTCATACATGTATAGTATCAATTATTTCAATTTATTTATATTCATACTTGTTATTATTACTACTTCTTTCGTTATTAATATTAATTTATAAAATTATAAAAAATTTCATCATTAAATCATGATGAATATAAGAATTTACCAAAACCGTTTTTTTACTTACATTATTTATTTGATATTTTTTTGTATATTGTAATTATGTATTTTAGAAAAAAATCATATAGAAGAAAAAAAATTGAGGACAAGGTTATTTATTTCATATAATTATCTAATACGAAGGTTAAAAACGAAGAACTATTTTACTATACTTGAACAATGTTTTTGAATATGGAAATACTGCGATCCATATAAATGATAGATAATTTAAATTAAAAAGATTTTTTTTTGATTTTTAGTTCCTTGATCTGGCATAGTTAAATTTCAATAAATTATAAATTTCATGAAAATGTTATTTTTAAAATTAATTTCAAAATGAATGTTAATTTTTTTTTGAATCAATGTACAAATCATTTAAACAACCCCAATTATTTATAGAATATATTAGTATTATAAAAAATTGTATATGGGTTTATAAAATTTACTATTTAATATACAGTGTTGATATTTGTTACCCTAAATTCTATATTTGGATAGAGTGATAAGAGTTTTTTATAATTTTTGGAGCTCTTTAAAGATAATATTATTGAAGATAACAATCTTCAACATATAAATATTGATTCCAAAAATATATTATATTATAAGATATTTGTTGTATTCGAATGTAAACAAATTTGTTAATATCTAAATATTTTTTATTAAGGATTATGAAATTTTTTAATTATTTCATAAATGATGGACATAAATGTATATATAAAATGGAATATATCATGTTTATTCTTCTATTATTTAGTGTATCACACCAATTTTAATGTAAATTTAGTTTCTTCTTATAATATCTAATTTTATCATTTATATTTTATATTCAAAATGATGAGAAAATGTTCTGTTAAAAATTATGTTATTGAATATCTGTTAGAAAACCAATAAATCTATGGAATTATATATAATGTGATAAGAAGATCAATAATTTCATAATTTTAGAAATAATATTTAAATTTTTGGACCTGGATTATACATATATGGAATAATACCATATTTATTCAGATATTGAAAATATAGTACATTGGCTGGAATAATACCATATTTATTCCTAGGTAGAAAAAATAGTTCAATGGCTATTATATAGGTAATTTATATAGATTGTTGAAATTTTTTCATATCGATGAAATAAGTTAAATAGATAATAATTTTTTAAGGAATAAAATGGCCTAATAATGATAAAAATACTCACTTTTCAGTTTCAATTGATTATATGATATAATTATGGTGGTGATGTATCTTAGTGTTCAATTTATATAATTTTATCTCAGTCATATTATATGATAATGATCTCTATATACATTTTTTTCTTGATAGTGTGTTAATAGAAATAAATAAAATCTAATATTTGATTATTGGCCATTATATATTCTACTAAAATGTGGGATAAAAATAGATTTTAAATACATCGATTGTTTCTATATATGGATAATCCTTATAGAATATTAAAATTAAAAAATTATTTGAATATACATTTAAGATATCCCACAAAATCCATTTTTATTGCATCATTATTTGTGGTTTGTTAAATATTTTGACGTCACTTATAAAAAGACACAATTCTCAGGTAATAACTTAAATATATCTAATATATTATAAATAAAATTTAATCAAACTTTTTTTTATAACTTTAGTTGTAAATAATAACTTTTATATAATTCCAATTGACAAGAATATATATGATAGTTTTATTTGAATATTATTAGATATTAAAATCTATAATAAGGATATAGTGAATGAAATATTAGAAATAATTTTAATGGTAATATGTATTAATCAATATTTCACTCCTAATATAATGTTAACATAAATGACTCAATGTTGTCATATGTTATCCATTAGAGTGAAAATTAGTTTTGTTTACTATTTACATGGTATTAATGTTTTTACCCATATATATAATATCACATAAACATTGAAAATAATTACAGATAGGGAAATTAAGTTGTTAAAATGTGGTATAAAATAATTTCACAAGCATTACATTTAAATAAAAAAACATTTAATCCACTAAAAATTTGAAAATAAGTGTATATCCCAAAAAAAATAAAAATATAGATTGTGATACAACATGACAATGAATTTTAAAAAATAGCTTATGGGATAATTGATTCATTATTATATTCTTCAGTAACATCCTTTATTGAAAAATTACCTAAACCAATATAATTTAAAAATTCTTATGGATATTAAAAAAACATCATTTGATGATATATTAATGTTATAAATTATCTCTCTGGATTGGTCTTTAACACATATATTTAATTCAAAGTAAATAGAGTACATATTGAAGTAAATAAAGTAAATAAATTAAATCACAAGCTATGGATGGATAGGAAATATTTCCTGTACCTCCCACAATAATTTCCATTCTGGGATGAAGGTAATATTATCATTACATATAAAGCTCAACTCTAATATACCACATGCTTTCAAATATGAACATGGGTATAAATAAATTATATTGGAGGAATTATCGAGACTATTTATATAAAAGAAAAAAGAAAAAAACATCAATATTCACAATATATATAAACGAGTAAGAATCCCAATACCAACATAATATATATGATATAATACCAGAATATAAAATAGTCCTTGAAGCATTCTAGTGGCAAAGATCTCAAATACACACCAATCAAGAATTAACTTCTCAAAATATTAATCCCCATCTTGATTATCAACACCTTATTATGGAACTAATAATTGGACAATAAAACACACACACACACATAGACATATAAATATAAATATATATTGTTTGAGAATATAGGTATACTTGGTAAGATCCCGTAAAGAACCACTTGTGTAAATGTGGTAAAAACATACTCAATCCTCAATAAATAAATATGGAAGAAAAATAATCCCCTAAATTGGTAAACAGTATTCCCATGCTCATTAAAGATCTATTTTCAAGTAATCTATAGAATAAAGTATCTTGAATATAAAGATACTATATAAATAGGTTAACCGTCTATTACTTCCAACAAAACCAATCACCCTAAGATATAATGTTTTATATCATAGTACTCACAACCCTTCCATAAGTCATGTTACACATCCATAATAAATGTTACAGTGAGAGTACAAAACCTCAACCACTTCACCATCACATCCCTATCTATATAAAATTATGATTTATTATACCTTTATGTAAATATACATTATACCTTAATCAATTATAGTCTATGCATACATAAAAATATAATAAAATATATTTTCTGAGATTAGGTTACCACATATCATGTAGAAAAATTAATTATAACTGAGAACCATTACCTCCTATATGGGTAAAGACTATATCCCCAATATTCCATATCATTGAAATGTCTAAAATTAAATCATTTTCTAGAAGATAGAGTGGGGTTATGGTTAGTAAACCATTCACATCCTCGACAACATATATGTTAGGAAACATAATAAAAAAATTCAATATATTTGAGTTGGATACCCCAACCCACTCTAGTTGTTATGAATAATAAATAACCTGAATTAAATATACAGATAATAGAAAATCATACAAGTTTAACAAAATTACCCTAGAACAATTTTAAATCAAACATTCAACTTCATAACTCAACTTCCATCCCAATGGGAAGAATTTTAATAGGAATAAAAGAAACATGTTTCAATTACTCCATAATTTTATAATCAATTATAAATCATTTGATAATATATAATTTTTAATTGGGATTAATATTAATATCAATTAAAAATAATTTGTCTATTATATTTATTAATATAATAATTCTTATTTTCCTTTAATTTGATATACAAACCAAATTATTCATATAGATTCATCATTGTTTAATTCTCATAAACCTTCTTATTTTAATTAATTAACCACCTAATTAACTTACCAAAATTCTTGAATTAAAAACATAAATTCCCATGAGTATGAAGATATTAATAAACCTATCATAAGTGAATAATAGGAAATCATGAATTAACTAATTATTTTTCATGTTGTAAGTATACAGAAATGAAATAGGCGTATCAATCGAATCTATCCACACTAAATAATCACCACCACATTTCATTATAATATCATACTACCAGTCATAGACCTGAATAAGTCAGTAACAAAAACATATAACAACCCTCTCAATATAAATAACTCATTCTAGTTTTTTCCAAAAAAAGGATTGAAAGGATGATTTATTCATATAAATTTAAGTGAGAATAATTTTTATGTTACTAATTATAAATGAATAATAACTATTCCATAAATAAAGAATATAAAACAATAACTTGGTAAAAACACATTCGAACTTACTTTACTAATTTCAAGAACAACATTGTTTTCCTTCTTGATTATAATAGTTGTTTATTAAACTATTTTAATATGAAATAAATCTAAAAAAAATACTATTAATAGAATTGAAAATTTTAATTTTGTTTACCAAATGTATTTCTAAATAATGTGAATAATTATCAACATAAATTATATTTTCAATGATTTACTAGTTCGTCATTATTATATGTTTCTATATCAAAATGGTATATTAAATTTTAGACACAAAATCTAAAATTTTAAATCACATCATCAAAAAATATAAAAGTATTGAAATAACAAAAATTCAATAATATAAAAAACATTATAATCACAATTAAAATAAAACCACATTATCCCAAATTATATTTATTTCAAGAATATTATCTAATTTGTTTTATACCAACTGTTTACTCATTAAATAAACTAAATCAAAATTCATCAATGATTAATGTTTAATAAAAATAGATAACATTAAGATTAAAAACCATGACGTGAATCCTTGCTGTTTAAGGAAGGATGAAAGTGGTTCATAGACTACTATTCATAGATTTGAGGGATGGTAAATAGATTCACAACATTATGTTCATGTAAAAAACACCATGATCACAACAACCATTTATAACCAATACTCTTCACATGCACTCACAATACATTGGGTGAGTTTTATTAGTTATTCATGTCAAGAAAAAAAATAAGAAGACTAAAAAATTCTTTTTCTAAATTTAATAATATAATTTTACTTAATTACAATAATCCCTCTAAAGAGTAGTCCCTTGATAAATTCCTAAATTTAAATAGTACTAATTATATCAATTTTAATTAAAGTCGACTGAATGATGTATTATTATATCATAATACCAAAATTATTAATTTCTTTCATGACAATTGTGTAGGGAAATATATTATAGTTCACTCACTCATTATAACAATATTTGATTTATTATAATACTATAAATTATAAAATTACCTTCTACGATCTATTTATGTGGAATATAAATTTTTCAAATAAATCACTCATGCACAATATTATATATATATATATATATATGACACATAGAGTAATTTCATTGTATTTGAAAATTAAAATAAATGATTCCTACATTTAAATCAACATATATGATATTTTTAGAGAATGTGTAATATTTTATCAGTAAATATAGTTTTTGATATTTTAATAAACATTAATGTAATTTTATTAGTAAAAAAATATTATATTAAGTGATAAATAAGTACTTTTCATTATAAAACATCTATAAAAATTATTATAATCTAGTAAGATTGGTTTTTATCCATTATACAAATTTTTTAAAATTTTTCAACAAATCATTTGTACTTTTTTTAAACATAAGCTTTTTTGTTCAAAAATATTTTTTTATTTTTATCAAAAACAAAATTGTATGGTTTTTCAATCATATCAATAAAATATTTTTTAGTAAATATTTTTCAACGTAGATAAGTGAGAAATATATTTCATATATAATATTTTTAAAATTCAAATGGGTATTTTTAATCATAGTAAAAAAATCAGTTGATAAGATAAAAAATATAAATTTACCAAAATTCTAATTTTAAAAGAATTTAACCTCATGAAACATCCAAAACATCATGATAACACCACCATACTCCGTTACCACACATACACTTACAAAGTATCAGTTTTATAGAATCCATTCTCTTATATCAGATATATCTCAAATAATTATCATCCTTGAAAATAATAACAAAATAGGGAAGTAATATAGAAATGGGATGATATAATTAATACCCCATGATAATTGTATAAAACAAGTATCTCATAGTGAATAGATCGCAACCAAACTTATTTAATGAAGATTCATAAGACATTGATCAATGGAAATCATCATATCTGAAATGTAATAGGTTATACTTATCACATCAACTGGTCAATCATCTAACAAGTTAGGATATTGAGCTCGCATATACCAATAACAATCATAAGATTACTCATATAGGACACAATAATTTTTTAACATAGAAACCATGTAAATCGTTTTCCCATGAGACACATTTTCATAGTGGTCTAGAATTTAAATATGTAATTTTTTAAATTCCACATTATTTTCGAAATTGAACTATCCACAATAAATAATGTGATATTCATATTAATGATATCAATAAAATATAATTCATAGAAATTTTCGAACAGATGGCCTATATTTTGGGGTTGATACTAATGATATGCAACAACACTGATACACTGAAAATCCTCAAAAGGTAACAAAATGTGGGGGATGTCTAACTCTCGAAACAAAACCATCAATTTAAATAATAGAGACACCATTAGATGAATTAATGATGTAAATAATTATAATATATATGTAAATTCATATTACCTACATAGAGATTATAATGTTTAAGTGATGCCTCCATCAAATAATAAATCACATAAATCATATTTATCAATATTAAATACATTTTTATACGAGAATAACTAACTCAGTAATGTTATTTCAATAAAATATATATATTTATGGCTAGATATAATACACTCATAATCTATGTGTTCTATTGTTTGAGTGATAATTGTTTTCATCACTGAATTCCAATTAGGGTATGTTCTATACTGAGGAGCCTACAAAATGCATAACACAAGCCCCAAACATATATTGTGAAGTATGGATAGTTCCCTCTCTCTAACCGACCATTTTTTGATGAAAATTTGTGCAAACACATGACTATTGTAGAAAATATATATGAAAAACTATACATAATTTGGTGATAAATCAAATATCCTGATCAAATATGATCATTATCAATACCCCATAAATAAGTAAAATCTACCCTAAATACTTATTTTATATGATATTCATGGATTATGACTACAAAAACACTAAAAAACATTGATAATTTCCTAAAAGAGTTCAAAATTGCCAAATATTAACATAACCATGCCATGTTCAAGGTAAAATGTTGGAAAAATTCTTCAAAATGTCCTCCCACTCAAAATATGTAATATCTAATAGGGAATGTAACCCACTATGAATATTATAAAAAACCATTGATTTATAGTAGAATAAAAACTAAGACAGGAAATATTTATCATATCAATTCACCATTGACCACTATAATTTGCAATTAAAATAATAATACAACATAGATATAACTTATTTTACTAATAAAGGTAAACTATTTAATTAAAAAATAATCTACCTCCCAAATATGAAAAAGAATAGAGGTCCTCCCCTTAAATATATGACATTGATCATATCTAAATCATGTCTTAGAATCAATTAAAATGATAACATGGCCAAAAAATGATCTATCATAGGATATATATATATATATATGTCAAGATTCTCCCATATGCTAAACCAATTATTACAACAATGTCATCTGGAAAAGATATTCTCCAAAATTTTCTTCCCCCATATAATGGTCCAACATTAAACGACACTCTCTCGGCCTCTAAGAACATACATAATCATTATCAATATATCTATAATACATCAAAGTCAATAGGTCTATAATATCATTCCCTTTATCTAGTGTAAAGGTAATCTAAAATCCATAATATGGAATGAATTCCATTCATCAAAATTATTACATAATCGAATAATAGTGGGTGAAAATTAATGTTAAAAACATTAACTCTAAGTATACCATAAATGTATTTACCAATGATGTTGTGTTTAAATAAAAGAAAAAAAACAACTACAAGATATAGATAATGTGTTGAATAGTTTCATTCTAGTATTTATAATATCAATGTACATCTGGGATGATTTTCCTCTACTACATCAGAATAGTAATCAATACAAAATAGAGACTTCTAAAAAATAAATTTCAAAAATTTCATCACCCTTAATAAAATAGGGAATATGAGCGCTAGATTGCTTCTCCATAAAATACTATAATGAATCTTGTTAATATTCAATCATTACAAAATTATGTTCATTTTTGGTTATTGAATTAATATTAGTTATAATCTAGGTATCATTCAGAGTAAATCATTTGTTATATCCTTAAATAATAATTAAACATTATACCTACACAACATTCATGGGGGATAACCCACACTCAACCACTTAAATCTTTAACAAATCCTTGATACTAAATGTTAGGACACCAAAATATCCTAATAGAAACATCACATTGACTTAGAATATACACTTCGATAACATCCCAAATAGATAAAGATTCCAATGAACCTAAAAAAAGAAATATAATTCCTCTTTATTATCTTATATATTTGTAATAAAAAAATGATACCATAAAATTAGAACAAAAAGACTAGTCCACTAACTCAAATATTATTGATTTTACATGTCCCCTAAACATGGATAATGTGTTGTGACACTGTACGAAATTTATCTGAACTAATTTTTTTTATAAGTAATTTTTTAGGTATTCTTATGAATACATCCATATTTCACCATCATGTATTTTTTATTAACTATAAATTCATATTTTAGAACCATCTAGATAAATTTAGTTGATTTAACTGACCATCAGTCCATGGATAGTTTTAGAGATGTTTCAATGTCCTCATATTCTAGAGATGATAATCATAATATAGTCATAGACATATAGATTCCTTTTCGAAAAATATGGTCGAAACTCCATATGGAGATAAACTAGTTATAATAAAAATACCTATTCATAATATCCTCAATTTAAATTCTCATACACTTTACTTAGATTCTTCCATCTGATATGAGGGAATCAATATATGATAGGTGCACAAATTCATTTAGATCCAAAACAAAATATCTTATTAAGGGGTAACATCAAATAATCATCTATAAATACACTATTGTACACTTATATAACAACATAAAACACCAATTAATTAACCTCCATTTTACTATACTTCAACAAATACAACATGAAAGAAAAGGACATGACTCACTTATGAATCATCTGATGGTATTTCTCTCCAATGAACATATTCTTCTTTTTGGTAGCACTGGGGAGAAAAACAAACCTCAAAATGAATTTAGTTGAATTATAACTTGAAAAAAAATTCTATGCTTATAATAACATCATAAAAATGTATCAAAACATAAAAAACATTCTTTTGCTATAATTTTTCCATATCAATAAGTCACAATATAAACATTTATCATACATTGGAACATGACCATCGTCTAGATTAGTTAACACTCTGGGAACTAAAAGCCTCTATATATCATGTTCCATAGCTTGTACTTGGGAGGGTACAATTAAGGAGTTCATATATCCTATATCAAATAATTGATCCACCAATTATGAATATTTATAGATGATACAACACATGTAATTTGGTTATCCTAAAAATGAACACTTATGTGAATGATGCTGACCAGGCCAGACTCCATCACATCTTTCATCATAATAAAGAACACCACTAGGGCTACTCTCCATACACTGAGGAAAAATAAGATATTTGAGACATTCATGGACCAAACGTTCTCCTAAATAAAGGAAAATTCATGTATCCCCATTATATTCCTTCAAAGAATATTGTGGAACTAGTTGATCTAAACGAGGGATAACAACTACACAATTACAAAATAGGAAAGTTGAAAAATACATGTGTTGTTGTACATGACAAATTTAGAAATTTATTTAGCCTTCAAATTTTGATATAAAATCATTTATTCCAAGGGAAATGATATTTTCTTGTGATTACAACAACTCATGGATATCTGAAACTTAGACTAACTTAGAAACAAAGAACCCCATACCACAGATTGACTCTATGGATAATCCTCATTAATCCCCGCCCAATTATAGTCTAATTTGATATGACATTCCCATGATAAAATATAACTTCTATAATATAATAATTAATGTTAAAAATAAGAATATAGTGTCTTGATTCTAAATATATTTATGGAATTCCTCTTTGAATTATCTCATTCTTTACATCCTATTTGGAAATCATCCTATGAATAACATTAAAGGTTCATGAAATGGATACCATTCTCTCGAAAACTAGTTCTCCCTTTATATTTGGAAATATTCTATATATATTCCATGACCATTATAGTTGAGGAGACAATCCTAGCATAGTAATGATCTTAGAACGCACCCTAGGGTACATCTGCATCATCATGGTCACAAAATAATAAAATAAACTACTGATAAGATGCTCCCTATTTTATAATGAATTATAATAAAATACATTTCTTTAACCAATAATATATAGGCCCAAATGAAATATATGTTTGTTAAATTAAATCATCAACATTAAAATTAGATAAATATCCCTTATACTACAGTAGGCCCAAATGCTATAACTCATAAAGTCTCTTCCTCCAAGAACAATTCTCACTAAATTCAACAACCTAGATATCTTTTGATTCATCCTACTAAACCAATCCACTGTGAGTCAGAAGGTGATGTCATAATATATACATAACTATATTGAGTAAATTTTTATGGTATTTTTAAAATAGAAATATGGAATATTTATTATTAATTATTATGTTTTATCCTAATGTATTTAATCTATCATATTCAATAATGACACAAACAATCATGATGCATGATCCTATTTATATATTTACAATTCATGTAAAATCATTTAGATTTGTTGGTTCAATAATCTTATGGTTCATAGCTCAACTAATTAGGGCCACAAAATTCCTTTCCCTAGATGGTCTTCATACTTTAAACCAAATACATTGTCCAAAAAAAATTATTTTGGTATAAAATACCATTCTATTCTCACTAATGAATACCCCCATCTTCCATCTAATATCTCCAAAAAAAGATATGATGCACCATTTACATGACCGTCCCCCCTTGGAACAACACTAGGGTTAACAGTGAACATAGAAATGAACCCCAAGGCATACTCCCAATAGAAAACTGTTTAGATACTAACAAAAAGAGTATTGAAAAATAATATCAGTGTAATTTCCCATTGTACACGTAGGAAATGTAAAAAAATTTATTCACCATGGTATAAATAAATGTGTAATCATAAAAATATTAATACATTATATTTATTATATTTAAAATAAAAAAAATAAACCATTAAAAAATAATATGTATGCGACATACAACACCAATAATTCAATAACTACCTTCGTGAAATAATGCTAGTTAGATTGATAAATAACATCATTATAATTATCCAAATTTCACACACACATACATTGGTGATCATAAAAATATAATTAGTTGAATATTCTTAGAAACCACTTGTGAAAATATTAAATAATTACAATAAATCCCAAGCATGTAAATAGAGAAATAAACTCGTCATCTAACCTGGAAAACTATATTTCCAACCTCACCATGTCTCACCCAACATGTAAATATTAATGTCTGTGATATAATAAAGTGGTATGTATATAAGAATGGTACCAAACAATAATATACCGCTAAAAAATCTTTTTAAACCCTCATATATTAAATTATAGTGAGCTCATATAATCCATATTCTATGATACAAATCCATTAAAATATATCACTACTAAAACAATTTAATATCGACCCCATAATAATCACATAACTATATGTATAAATTAAATATTCATCATTGCAATATGTACATATAAAAAATATCATATTCTATTATATCATAAGTATAAATAAGTTTTTAATATAAACATATGCTATATTCTTAATCTACCACAATACATAAGTACAAGTATGGAATAAATGAGTACCATTAAAGGCTCTATGTTAACTTATCCTTATCTATAAGAAACCATATCCAGAGTATTTCAACATTATAAGTCTATTAATGGAATATAAAGTGTGGTATGGGGAATACTAAACCACATGTATCCCCTAAAACCTGTATATCTTGAAACACGCATAATCCATGGGTAAAAATGGGAATCAGTGACCCCAAAAGACATGGTTGCTGGTTTATATTATATAACAAAATATATTTATATGTATAAAACACAAACATTCTTTTGGAATCTACCTAAATCTAGACTCATTATAGAGCTAATGTATAATTTCATCACCTAAATTTTGTCACCAATGAATAATGGTTTATACAATTGCATGAAAAATAGACCAATTAAATAATATATCTTTAATCAAATAATAATTATTTTTTAATATTTCATTTTTATCTTGGGTTAATATTTATATTAATCATGAATCCATGGAAGATAAATTTATTATCAAATTAATTTTTATTCACCATTAATACGCTATCCAATATATATTTTTTACTATAATTTAATAATATCTTAATCCTTATAATCCATCCACTTTAAATGGATTTATCATTACATTATAATTCAATATTTCTATGAACTAAAGAACACTTTTCTTACTTCATGATTGGAAAAAGCATGGATATAGTAAAAAAGAATTATAATAGAAAAATAATTGATAAATTTATTATCATTTAATAAAAATAAGAAAATTAAATTGGTTTATCAACCCAAGATATTCAGTTTGAATCATCGTCATCTACAATTGACATTATCTCACACTACACATCATTAATCGATACTATAAGACATGACACAATCATATCACCATAGAAAAACAATCCTCATAACAACAAAAAATTATAGTAACCCATATAAAAATAATTGAATTATTGATAGATAAATATATAGTGAGTCATGTATAAATTTATATTCAGTAATAACAAATTAATAAGAAATGTGACATAAATAAAACATCAAAATTATTACATAGTTTGAACACATTAGAATATATGTTTTTAATTTAAAAAAATTTCTTTCACTTTTCAATAGATTTTATTGAATTTATTTATCTATTAATTTCAGTATATATGTAATATAAAATATATTTTGGAAATTGAAGTGAAATTTTTAAATAGATATGATCTAATTATCACATTATTATATCAATCATCTATATGGAAAATTAAAAATTCCAACAATTATTTAGTTTATTATTAGTCTACATTATCATATTTTAATTGTATATTTATTTAAATTAACTAAATTAATGATAAATTGAATAAAATAAGAAAAAATTATAATAAATGGAATAATTTGTAACATATAAACATTATTATTATCACATAGAAAAAAACACTGATTTCCCATCAGTTTTCTTCAATTCCATATTATTATGTTATTGGATTCATCATTCTAATTATATAATTTGAAAATATTGAAGAATGATTTCCACAAAATTAAATAAAATATATAAGATTAAGAATTTACTACCAATAAATGTAAAATATATAGTATAAAAATGATAAGCGAGGTTCAAAACATACTTTTCATAGGAAAATAAGAAGGGGAAGCAGATTCCAAAAAAATGTTCACAAAAATAAACTAGATATTATAGTGGATATCTAAAATATAATAGCATTAAAGGTAACTAATAATAACCTATATTTGTTATTAGGTAATCTAGGATGAGATAAAGAATGATAATAATAGTAAAAATAGTTATTTCAAACCTAAAATAATATGATTTAGGTTCTACATTTAGTCACCTAGGAATTTTCCATGGATGCATTTGTCATTTATATCGTATTAAATTATAAAATTTAAATATAAAACCAAATAATGATGTTTTTATATTGAATTATAATCCTTAAATTACATATATTTATGGTGAAAATATAATTTAATGGAATATTATAATGGTTTTGTTCATTCCCCCACAATTTCTAGTAAATATTATTTCTAGTTTAAAAAAAAGGGTATACAGTTATATATAATTGATAAATAAAGTTAAAAAATTAATAAATATAACAAAATGAATAATTTATGATTTATAAAGTTAATATAAATCATTTTAAAAATATATTTAATATCAATTAAAATTAAATTTTAAAAAAAATGAATGAAATTTTTAGGGAATATATAATAGTTTATCATCAAATAATGTTTTTATTGAATACATTATATATTGGTTAATATATATTATTTCAATTAAAAAAAATTGATACATAATATTTTAATCTGACAAAAAACAATTTTTATGTCATATGTAATTATTTTTACTTTCATAAAAATTCATATGCAATTTTTTTCAGAACCAAATTTCCCTCATTAAATACATAGTTTATGGACATTAATAATGCCATATATACATATTTTTTTCTAAAAGGTAACATAATTTTTCATTGAATTTTTTTAAAATTAGAATCCTCTAAAATATTTTTCATATATTTTATTTTATATATTTATATATATAAATATCAATTTCCAAAAATCATATAAAGGAACATATAACCACTATTAACTAAAAACTCAATTTTAAAATACTAAACCCATCCTTAACATATGTAAATAAAATAAAAAACCTCTAAATTCTAAAAAACATATAATATAAAAATTTAATGTTTTAATAGAAATTATTCTATTTCAGTATAATTTTTTAAAGAGATTCAGGATTAAAAATCCATAAATTTTGCATTCTATATTAAAAACACTTTATTATCCCTAAAAAATTATTCTGTTTTATCATAAAGTAGTATAAGGATGTGATATCTATACCTAAAAATTAGTGTGTGAATACTCCACCCAAATTCTAATGTGAAAAAATTTTCCTCATCCACTTGACATCCTAGTAATTGGATAATAAACATACAAGTTTTTAACACATTAAACTATTTAATTATAGATTATAAGAAAGAGGGTTCTTATTTATTGTAATTATTTGATCATTTTATAACAGGATAAATGGATTAATTATAATTGATGAGTTTATTTATTATTACTATAAATGAATTTTAAATATATTTATTAATATAAAGACTTTAGGAGATGAAGTGGGAAATATGAATGTGTGGGGAAATGATTTATATTTAAAGATAAGTATGAGAAATAGAAAATGGATTCTAATATGTTTTAACATTATTTAAATTCATGATGTTAGTAAAAAAATTTCATCAACCAATCCTTGGGATTCCATGTCATAAACTTTTTAAATAATCTCCCGCATGTTATATATTGATTCAGAAACAAATAATTGATAAATATAATAGTAAAATATTATGATGTCTTCGTATCTATCCCTGGATTATTTCACTATTATATCTATCATGGTTTTAAAATGTAACCATTTATTCTTCAAATAATTATATTCAGTAAACTCATCTTGGTCGTTGTTGGAAAATTTAATTTCTTAAAGTGAATTATTCATGGTTATTTTTGATATATTATTTATTTGATTTTCAGTTGGATATTCATATTTTTTGTTAATAACATGTTAAATATGATATTTAGTAATTGATTCATCCCTGGAAAGAATATTTTTATTATAATAAATTATTATAATAAATATAGTATAATTAATGATGTCTTTTTCTACATAATATATTATTTTTATTCTTATATTCATGACTTTTTAGGAGTGTTGAGTTATAAAAGATTCTTAGATACACTATGATATTCATAATTTCTCAGTGCATTTTTATTTTTTCTGTTCCCATGAAAATCAATTCCAGTTGGAGAGATCATATGATAAATATTGATTCCGTAGATACATCCTCAATGATATTCATTATTCAGTGAATGATTTATATATATGTCATGATATTATATCATTAATCAATGTATTGATGAGTTGGTTGTTTCAAAAAAATTCCATAGATTTATCTTCATCAATTTAGCATGTGATCTATCTTTGTTGACATGTATGTCAAATTTTGATGATGGTTTCAAATTTTTTTTCATATTTCTCAAACACAGTTACTTTATCATACCATCAATTTCATTTATGCTATGATAGTTTATTAGCATCTTATAGTATGTTCATGTCATTGAACAATATTTATTCATCTAGGAATAAATCTATTTTCCCTTTCTCGATTTTTATCTTATTTCCAAAAACATTTTATCAAGTGATTATTATACTAAAACTACACGTGGAATTTATTATATAATTCTAAAATTTTTGTGTGATCATAAAAATACATGATTACTAGGGGTGATAAGTTTTTTATTCATATGAAAAATGAACAATATCTCCCTTTTTTATGATCGTAACTTACACAATTTTGAATAAATAATAAATATATTATAATTCAAATATTAATTTCCTCAATTCAGTAAAACCTATTAATATACATTTAGATGATAATTAGTATTCTTAGTACTACCCAAGATTTTCTTTTTTTTATGATCACAAAACATAATAAATTATTTTGAATTAAAAGAACAAAAAAAAGGTATTATAGCCTACTTAGTTTCTATAAATTAATTTTTTGAGGAATAAACAAACTAATTTTTAAGAAATATATTTTTTCATGGTAAATTTTTATGAAATTATTATTTTGTTGTTGGTAATTTATTTTTTAATTCGATTCATATTTGACTATACTGCACAAAAAAATGAAACCAAAACATATAAGATGACTGTTTTTTATTATATTCATTAATATTACAATATATTTTTTCCTTCTATATTAATTTTTTCTACCAAATTAATTGGTCTTTAATTATTAAAACATGACATATAAAAGATATAAATCAAATAATAATTAGGGACATAATAAACATATATATTGATCAAAAAATAAATGATTCTAGAATAAAAAATAATAATAATCAAAATACTAGATTAAAATATAATACATGAAATGATTCCTATTATAATCCAAAAATTATCCTACCAATTTCTCAAATATGTACTAATCTATAATTGTCTCTCCTCATTATCCTACCATATTCTTGATATCCTTGGATAAAATATTACTGAATCGGAGAATTAAAATTTTATGAGAAAACATTTTTCATTGAATAGTGTCCTTTCAACTGTTAACAAAATTAAGGGACATCAATGAATATATTTAATTGTGAAAAATTATCATTAGGGTAACGGAAATAAAATAAATAATGTTATAATGGAGAGGATATTGTTTTAGTTATTTTTGGAGATCAATATCATTTAAATTAGTATAATGTTGTTATTCAAAAGTGAAATAGAAAATAATCATTTCTATATATTTAATTATTATATAAGTCAAAATATATGAAAATAATTATAAAATGAAATTATATAAAAAATGGATAATTAAGAATCTCACGTCTGAAAGAAGGCTGAATAATATTTTTTCCAAACAATTAGATACTTATAAAATGAACATTATGTAGTGAGTGATGATAATCTTGTAATGTGTAAATTCAATTTAATGGACATGTATATTTTGTTTTTATAAGGGATTATAATTATTTATATATTATTAAATGAATTCAAGTGAACATGAAGCTCCATATATTATGATATCACTAAACCCAGTAATCAAACAATTATATGTAAATATGAATTTTCATCTTACGAAATAGTTTCAAAAAAATAAACTATGATGGTTATTTTTATAAAATCATAGAAGAGATTTACTATGAGTGTATTGATGTTACATCATCGAATATATCATATTGAGAATATTTAATATAATTTAGATTGTGGTATTTTTAATGTTGATGAGGAGGTAAAACATTGATTATCCCTATTCTTGACTAATCTTTCAAAATAGTGTTGTCAATGATGGAATTTTTAATCTAAATAATCATTAGTTTTTAATTTTTATTAAATGATTCCTTTAGAGTTTATATTTTATTTTATTATTTATATTTTAACACTACATAACATTAATGTTTATATATACATAATATCTTTAGATAAATATTTGGATGATTCATCATCATTGTTTCCCTTATAAAAAATGATTCATTATTGATATATTTTTACATTATTTGAATTGAGAAAACTTATATTTTATCTTATAATGATTCCATTTCATTTAATATCATAAAATTCTATCCCATTAATATTATGTGATTTCAATAACTACCATTTTTCATTTATTATTCATTGAGGACTTGAAGAGATTTTTTCATCATTTTCTTCTTTAGTGAGTGAACCATTAGAATATATATAATTTATTTGGCATTAAATCATATTTTTAAAATAAATATAAATCGATATAATTTTATAGGATTACTTTTTATGTAAGTATCTTGGGATGATCAATATGTTTTATCTCTTACATTTTTTTTCATCTAATCTTTGGAAGGATGTATTGATGAAAATCGTTAAAGTAGAAACCCATAATGCACATATTCTTTTATTGAAGAGTTAAAATGGTGTTTTTCATATAGGTTTCCTAGCCTTAATTAATTTATATTATAGATTATTTTTATGTTCTATCAATAAATTGTTGTTTATCCATCTACTATATTTTCATTACAAAATTTTTTAAAAACTAAAATTAGCGGTTACCTTCGATAGATTCGTACCAAAAGAAATCATAAACAAATTATAAAATTTAATAAAACATATAAGGTTATTAATCATGATTCATAACATATATATTAATTCCGGAGGATAAAATATTAATTATAGAGAAATTTATATAGTAATGAAATTTACAAAGAGGTAATCAAACTTATCTTCAATATATTAATTTAATAATTTGAAACAATAATTAAAATAATATATTAACATATCAAAATAAAAAATTATATAATCATATATTCCATGTATTTGAATTAGTTAGATAAAAATATGAATATTAAAGTAAACATCAATATATAAAATATTTTCAAACCTAGATACCAAGGAATACTATTATTGTAAATAGAGCTGAACAAATAAGTCTTTAGAACATGATTTTGAAACAATTTTCTATAACAAAAATATTGCAGATAAATTATTCTAAAATTATAAACTTTATTTATATGTGTGGGAAATAAATGGATTTCTTATCCATTACAAACATGAATGATAAATTATTTTAAATGATTATCAATCACATCTCACAATAAGTCAGACCCTAAAACCAATAGGTTATGCTTTCAAATATTTTACACATGAAATCATTGATTTTAAATATTTATTCAATATAATCAAAACATTTATCCGCACATTATATCCATAAATAAATAAAACTCATAATAATCGTCCTTATTACATGGGTAGTGGAATCATATAGAAAATAATAGGTTAGTCGCTTAGTAAGGGTGATGATAATAAATTCTAATCATAGATATTAACTAATTTTTTGATAAATTTGTATGATATCATAATAAATGTTAATTAACTAATCATAATTAAACTATTATTTATAAAAATGGGTCATATATAAAGTATTATAATAAATGGATTTTTGTGTTAGATTGGAAAAATTTAATATGAGGGTTAAAATTTGAATAAATAATCAAAACCTATGATTTATAACATTTGAATGTGATATAAAAAAGAAAAATTTAATATTAATGTGGTAATAAATAATCATAGAAAATCATTTATTATATCAAGGACAAATTCTAAGACCTCCATCACATAGTGGATAGGGTTGACTCTCCATTCCCATAAAAATTGTGGATTGGGATCATTAAGTAGTCCTATTTAACTTATATCATGTGATATAAATTTTTATCCAATGAATTGGAGGATTATAAAATTCTAAGACATCCCATCACTACTATAAATATATTTACTGATTTACCCCTGAAAATTATAACATTCATAATTCCATCATAACATAATAAACATATACGAAAGAAATAATGTTTCAGGAACACGTCTATAACACATGATCACAAGAAATATATAAAAATAATGTTGACATATTCATTTGAGAATATCCGTAATTATTAATAAGAAATATCGAAAGATTTTATATTGATGGTAAATAATTTAGATGTGAAATATGAAAATATTTGATAGATAAAATGAAATATCTTTTACCTTTTTAATATATTATTTTTATAAATTGAAATAACTTATAAAACATTGGCCTAACAAAAGTATTGTAAATGTATTAAAATGTTACATGGATGAAATATAATAACATGATATTGAAGAATAGTAAAGAAAACGATAGGTAATATTAAGAGAAAGTGATGATGTAGAAAATGGGAAAAAATATCTCATTGAAAACATTGAAAAGAATGTCAAAATAAATAGAAAATAACATGATTACCAATAAAAAATGATTTTTTTAAAATAAAAAACAGATTACTAACTTGGAAATGATAATAATTGTTTCATAATATCAAATAAGAGATAAGTTCACCCTCAAATAAAAAAATCTTATATATTGAATTTTGAATGAAATGTAAGATAAATGGTTATAAAACATGTGAAATAAAAATTCAACATATTTATATAAAAATCAATGGGGGTAATTAATAAACAAGAAAATATAATTTTTAAAAATTTGATCATATTCATTGAAAATATTGATTTAAATATAGTATTATAAAATAAACCAATACCTTGGATTTCAACTTGTTCGAACATAATCAAACTTATTTTACAAAAAATTTAGTTTCATTTTAGATATGTGTTAGAACAAAATTCGTATTTATTTTAATTAGTCCCATTAAATAATATTTATTTACTAACCATATATTAATTATTTATTAAAAAATTAATATCAGTTTTTAATTATAGAGTTTTTTAACTTATGGGTTGGATTATGGGTTCTGGTCCTTTCTCATGGATTATGGGATCTATTATAGAAAAATATTTACATAAAATGATGTTACTTTTTAGTAGGTTAATTTTAATTACATTACACAAAAACATGTTTAGGGACCATAATAGCTTGGTATATTTGAAATCATTTATATGTGAACAACTAGTTCATATGTGAAGTATATTATCTCCCAACAGGTTTAACATATCTAGAACCATTCCAAAACATATCATATTTAGTAAATTTATTCCTGACTGGGGGAATGATACATAATAAAGGGTGAGATAGGATTCTCACTAAGGATAATGAATGGAGATATTAAAAAATCTCAAACATAAGGGTATGAGAACATGAGAATAACATTTGATAAAAATACATTATATACCATTGATAATAACCATGTGTAATTAAATTAATCTATGTAGTTCATAATACATTAATCCTGAAGTAATAAAAAAATTACTATGATAGACTAAAATTAATATGAAACATAGATTTATTGTATCAATATAAGAATAGAAAACCATATTTGATTGCTATACACCAAGACATTCATAAAATGTTATGAATGGTCCAACCACCTATGATGTTCATTGAGTTTGGGAGAAGCTCCCATTTATCTCTTTTTTGAGTAGTTGGATAACTTCCCATGTACCCACATCGTCATGTTTTGGACAACTTCACACGTACCCTCTATTTTAGTCTTGGAAGAAACTCTTTTTTACACTATAATATCCTTAAACAATAACAACCACCCAATTTATAAAAGGTAAATTTTGGTCCGAAACATCACATATTATGTACATTTTTGTGTGATAATATTATAAAATATTTATTATATCACAACCCATATATTGGAAATGTGTTTCATAAACCTGTAATTATAGTATAAACCTTAAAAATGAAATATGTTTCGTAATAACCTCTTAAATTCCTAAAATAATATCCCATGAAAAAATAATTTGTTTCATAAAAAAATATTAGTAAAAAATATAAATCTTCCAAGCATAGTATCATAGAATCAAATCTCTTATATAAAAAAATTATCTTCCAAAAATTTCATCTCAGATATAAAATGATATTGAAGGAATACTTGGAATATTTCATAAGAAAAACAAAATTTCCAACTGTAAAACACATATTTAATATAAAATATTACTCCAATAATAATATTTTTCTCTAAAAAAACTAATCCTCTGAAGAAATATTCAAACCATTCACTGTTAATGATAGTGTAAAATATTGGTCAATTCACACATCGAAAAAATATCCTTTTAATATTTTCTGAACGTAAAAAGTAACTAATTCTGAAAATGAAAAGAAGATTATTCTAATTTTTTAAAAATAGTTTGAATTTTTTGAAAATGACCTTAATTAATCTTTCTATAAGAAGATCAATTTCCTTTACAATATTTTTTTTAATTATTGACATGGAAGAAAAAGGGACTTTTGATCGTTGAGAGAAATACAGTTAGTTTTCTTTAGGAACATTATTTAGAACACATTACTAAAAATAGTTGAAAATTAAGGAAAATATATATTTTCATTAAATAAACAACACAGATGAAAATAAAAGAGATTTCTATTAGATAGATCATAATATTTAATTGTTTCGATCTTATTCATAAAAAATCTCAATAAATAATAGGATTGTAACATAAATCATTAACCATGATTGTAGCTTTTGAATATTATGCCCAATAAAATAAGGTATATTATTGGGATATGTATATCCAATAATTTTATTACAGGGATAATAATTTATATTCATTGGAATTATATACACCACATAAATGATACAAGTGGTGAATATGGCATGTTTCCCAAAGAAAAAATATGGGGAAAAAATATCATATCATAAGTATTAACTTTATTATTCCACAGTCAAACCCCTTATATTATAAATATATATATTTTGAATATATAACAAAACCATAATCATAAATATTAAACCATATTTGTTTTACTTATGACTATTTATTAACCATTTATTTACAAATCTTTATTAAAATTACATTTTGTGTAATTCCAACATATTTTATCACATATGTTTGGTCTGGTGATTTACCTTCTTTAAAATTGATCATGGTTCCATCATTTAAAATATTTTATCCATGATATAAATATATGATATATTCATTATATATTTATTTATAATAATTAATTTAAAAAATATAAAAATAACTAATTGCAGCATTCATGGAGACGGTAGGTCATACATATGCATGAACACTATATTGAATTTATCAACTGATAGAAATAAATGATATTAAATAATATATCCCATTTAAATATTAATTATATATCCACATATATGACATATATTCACTAAATTTAACCTTATAAACAATCATGTAAATAGTAAGTGAAGAACACATCACATCGCTTTGGGGGTGGTATTCCGTTGTATAGACGAGTGACAATATCGTGTTACCAAAATAAATGTAATATGTTACGGTATATGAGATGTTATAATTATATATAAATAATACATAAATGAATTGAATATATTAACATTCTATCAAACCCTATATCATGAAAATAGAGGAACTAACTGGAAAAAAATTACATCAATTCATGAGGATTTATATCAACATATAGACAATCGATAGTTTTTTTTCAATTTCATAAACAATGGTTAGGATATATGTTATGACATTAATATAATAACATATAAGTATATGTGAGATTATTATTTTATTATATAATCATTGTTTATGAATATTTCAAGGAGTTTTAAGAATAAATAAAATAAAAACACTTGACTGTGAACAATTCATCTTCTTCGGAAAACCGTCTTCAGATAGCCAAAAAAGCACTCCTATGATGTATTACTATAAAGAATAAGGTATATTAGTGATGTTTATGGAATTCAGGAAGATATTTGTTTATTTATTTGATAAAAATTGATATTTATGTGTGGGGAAGATAGGAGAGGGCGTCCACTTTTACATGTTGGTGAAACAGAACACATAGACTTTTTGAAAAGAAAAAGGTGTATCCATTTTTTAAACAATCCAAAAGGATACAACAAGTCTCTTTAATAAACCATAGATTATAGAATTTATATAAATGTCCATAATATTATATTTTTACAAGTTTCTAGATCATTTTAAAAAATGTTTTTTTAATTTATCCCCTAGAAAAACGTTTTTTACATTAACTCTGACAAATGAATTTTTGTGTTATTACTATTTACTATAATAAAATATGATGAACTACTAAAATAAAATTATTTATACTAATTATAAATTCAGGATCCATTTTTTTAAATTCATTTCACAAAATTGTAAAATTTTAATTTATATCTATATCAGTATATGTGACAAAATAGCTATTTTCCAAAGTTAAAAAATTTCAGAAGTATAGAACATTTTAATTTAAAAAATTGACATGAATTTAAATCAGTTCAAAAATACTTATTTATATATAAAAGTATTAAACAATTTTTTATTTTAAAATATTTTCAAATAATATATACCTTTTTATATTCATTAAATTAGAATTAAATTTTTAGTAAATAATGGTATTGTTCACTCATCATAAAAAACATTATCAATTATGAAAAAAAAGCGATACATATAAATACATTATTAATATTGTTTAATTTTTATCAATATTATTTATTTTTATAATAATTAATAATTAGTTGTTTATAATTGGGATATTTATATTCATTCTATCATGTTTAACTACTTTCTTATAATGATCTTGTTTAAATAATATTATTAATATAATATTTCAGTTCATTGAATGAACATGTCACATGTAAATCAAGATATCGATGAAATTAATTTTATTTCAAAAAAAAGTTTCATCAACACATGGTGTGTTGCATTCTATAGCTATTAAAATAAATTTTTTACTTCAAAATTCATTCCTTGGATACAATAAAATGTGGATCTTTTCTTCATTACATCTCCAAGTTTATACGTTCCTTCTTAAAAATGGAGTTTTCACCACAAAACATAGACTAGATGGGTTGTATTTTTTTTTTAAAAATTCCTCTATATTGTCCAAAATATAAAAGTACTATTCTTCAAATAAATATCACGTTTTAGTGGTGTGAACATTGAGTTCAGGACATGTTATGTATCACGTATGTAATTCCATAAGAGAGATACATTGAACATATCAGGAATATGAGAGTGGTTCAGTGGAACCACCATTGAGTAATCTATTATCCTAATGTGAACATGAATTTCATAGGGACCTATTAACCATGATATTTTTCCCATTATTTAGAAATCTAATTAATTTAATTAATGGATAAATTTATTGAAACACATTATCATGAACAAAAAAATTTATATCACATCAGTGATTTTCAGTATACCTTTTCTGCTGAATTTGTGATTCTTATATGTGTGGATGAATGAATCTAACCATATCTAATATTTGTTTATATAGATCATGTATCAATACATTTCACTTACCAACTACATCAAATCATGATGGATTTCTACACATATTTAGATAGAGTGTTTCCTAAGAAGTCATATAAATGATCAAGTGTTATTGGAAACACAACAAGAGGAAGTTGTTGATCTCAACCACCATTTAAATATAAAGTCCATGATCTCCCAATATCCCCTAGGATTTGAATTTTTCCTTGGGAATAAACATATTTTTGTGGATGATATGTTTTGAAGAAACTAAACTCTATATCAAGGGCATGATGAAGACATTGTAAAAAATACATGTTAACTCTTTGATCCAGAGTTAATGAAATAAAATTTCGTATTACTTTAATAATTACCACATAAGGAATATCCTAGAGATTTGATCCATACAAATCTATTCTCTTATATAAGTTAAGTGTACTTAATATATAATGTTATCGACTACAACCCATATAGCACTGCATCCTTTATATTTTTGGAGGAGTCTAATGATAAAATACATTGTTTTTCCAATATCGAGTTGGGTATGGGTAATGGTTGTAACAAAAAAATATAATGCTTTCTACCATACATAAATTCCTCGCATATCATCGAGATACATATCCCACCTGATTTCTCTTTATCCCATCCCACTATAAATACTCATTAAAATATCTCTAAATCATTATACATCCAAGGTGAACATTGAATGAAGAACAGTAAAAATCCTATAATTTCTCTTTTTTTCAAATCTATTATGGATGGTACATATACATGGTTCCAAAAAAATATCACAACATCATTATCAAGGTGTAGATGAATAAGATTTATTACCCCTTTTTATTCCTTGACATCATCCTTATATATTTTTTTAATCATTACAGAGATAGATAGTTTAAAAAAATATTGAGGGAGATATGATTTTTACCCTACCATCAAACATTATATATAATTCCTTTGAAAATATATAAATATTGTATATTTTTTTATCCAAATAAATTGATAATTCAGAATAATATTTTCAGCTTAAATATTTCCCACCATTTTTTCTTTCCAAGGTGGTAATATATGGAGGTATCAAAATATTCAATCAGTTAAAACTATCTTTTCTAATTATTTTCGAAATCATTATGTGTTAATAAATAAATTTATTCAATTATGATAATTATAAATATCATAAATTTCTCTATGAAGATGTCACATCCATATTTTTACTTCCAAAAATTAATTTTTCAATCTAAAAATCTGGATTTGGTTAATTTTTTTCTTTATCATTAAATTTTCATTTTAAATATTCTATAACCATATAACTCTACAATAAAATGTTAATAATTACAAAAATAAAATTACTAGAATAAAATTAATCATTATCTATCACATTATTTTAGAAAACTAATGTCATACTAAATGAGACATCACACTGTTCTATGGTAGCTTTCAACCATATTAACCATAATTTTTTAGTTGAAGACACGAATCCTTGCCGGATGTGAAATATTTTTTTATCACTCAAACCATAGTAATATAACTATTATAAAATAAATATTATTGTTTTGAGAATTATTGAGAATTAATTTATTCAATTAGGATCATATTATCCATGAATGTTATCGACACCTTTAAAATTACAAAAAAGTAATTCATCTCAAATAATACTTCATGTTGATCCTATGGGTAACATAAAGCTTATTATAATGAAACATCTCTCAAAATAACATTAATCACATTTAAACATACTATATAGATCCTAAAAAGGGGAGTTTGAGACTCTAAGAATATGTCCAACCATATACTCCTAAACCAATGATGGTATTTGTAACTCTCTACAAAATATTACATGAAGACATATATTCTTAAAAAATTAACCCATCCCTTATATGTTTTATAACACATACAGCCAAAACAACATTGTTAAAATGTTTACACAATATAGAATTTTAATCCAAATACATAAATACTTCATCCATTTTAATTCAAGGATATGATATTACACCAGTCATTCCTAGGACTAGTTTTTATCCCTTAGTTTAGGGAACTGAAAAAGATAATTACCATGGTTCATACATATAAAACAATAATTCCTTGTAATTTAGTTTCTCATTAAGAATAATTTCTCTAGAGAAAGCATTTAACCCAAGATATGAGATATTTTTATAGGTTCTTCTTCCTACCTTCATGACATGTAGAATGATGAATCAAATTTTGACTATGTTTATTACCACATAAACAATCATAAAAACCATCATACACTTATTTAACATGTTAGTAAACTCAAAGATGATATCATTTTAATTTTTATACCAAGATAGCTGATTAAGAATAATTATAATATCATTCACTCGATCATCATAAAATTTGGTATCTCATAACAACTGAACTTTCCATCAATTTTATGGTAACCAATATTCTTAATGATTAGACCCATTGAAAAAACCAAATAGTATAGTGTGAGATATTACACCATAGTGGGAAACCACATAATCATGAAGAAATCCAATTATATGATGTCAAAGTAATTCCACCTTCATTGAAACTATCTCTAAACCTTGGTCATTAACGGTTAGTACTCAAATACATCACGATGTTTCATGAATTGTTTATGAATTTCATAATAATAACCACTAGGATTGTCAAACATGATGTAAAGAAAGTCTTATTGTTGGGCATCGGGTTACAAGTGTGTCCAGATCAATTCCCCCTTTTTATAGTTATTACCCATAATAAAATTTCTTCTAAATCCAAATACCCTTATATAATATATATATATATATAAGTATTTCATTTCGTAGAAACCACTCACCATATACATCACCAAATTTATCAGGGATTTTCAATAGAAAAACTTTTCCTAAGACTTGTCCATATAAATATCATTTGGGATATCATGATAGTTTTATCTTCCTATATTATTATTGTTAATTAAATCATTCCTTTGATTTGAAAACCAATGAACCATTAATTACATTAAATGAAATTTCATCGTTAAATATGAATATTTATTTTATTATATAAAAACATTCTTACTGACTATAGTGTTCTAGTGTCATTAGAAACTCAAATATATAAAAAATTGGTTCATTAGTGAACTACATTATCTTACACTATGATATTAAGAATTAGAACCTTTTTATACATATCATACATAATAATTTTCATTAAACATGGAAAAATAAAAAATAAGAAAGTGTGAGATTTGATTTATAATAATGGTTTACAAGTGATATATTAAAAAACATGAGTATATGCATAGTAGTGCATGAAAATAACATTTCAAAACTATACAATTAATATTTTAGACTATAAAAATGATTCATGGAATAAATTAAATTAATTCATAAAACATGAATAATAAAGTAGTAAAATAATATAATCTATGGGAGAAAAAAATTGTCATACGAAATAGATTATGGAAACATAGTATGCCTAGAAAACCATATTTCATGGATATTCACCAAGACATT
This sequence comes from Viscum album, assembly GCA_963277665.1. Taxonomy (NCBI): domain Eukaryota; kingdom Viridiplantae; phylum Streptophyta; class Magnoliopsida; order Santalales; family Viscaceae; genus Viscum; species Viscum album. The sequence goes on from OY728164.1 coordinate 1,075,736,491, forward strand.
AATATAATTGTAGGATTGGAAAAACCTTTTTCTTACCTTATTCGGTCTTGGTATAACCGCTTTTGGGCCCACTTTTTCTGGGATGAGATAACTTCCAATGTACCTTTTTTAGGATTCAGATAACCTCCAATGTAATATATTTTTCAAAATAGTGATATCCTCTTGAGTAATAACAGAGATTACAGAACAATATTCATATCCTAATGCATTTTGAGGTGATATAAGTCCATCCATTCATAAAATACATACATTTTTCTTCCAATTAATCATAATACATTCATTATAACACCCATGCTCAATATTTCACACATAAACATTCTTTATTAAATAAAATCATCACATGATACAACATAGATGATCAAGACGTCTAGTGTAATTTTGGATTAGGAACATTACATAACAACTTAAAACATTAAATACACATCATTATTGGCATCATCTTTTACATTACCACACTAATTCATTCATGCATAGTATTGCATTGGATAACCAGAGGAAATGCATTCGAAAAGGGTGAGATATATTGCTCAGTACAGGAGTAAATAAGGAATAACATGAAGAATATAGTACATGTAAGGTAATAAGTATATCATTTTTTATAGGAGAAATATGTACATAAAGAAAAGATATAGCAAGATTATCATAACATGGAAATGTGGCAGCAACATTTAAAATGATATTAGCATGATCCAAGGCTCATTACACATGGATCATGTGTAAAACCTCATTTAAATAGAATTCAAATAAGTAAACCATCATTTTAAATTACAATTCATGATACCAGTCCTTACCCAATGCATTGGAGCGTTATTAGGGAACACCCTTCTTAATCATTTCATTTCATGCATAAGGGTGCCACATGGATCATATAACATGGATTCATTAAAAATATTCATTTATTATAAGATAATGGAATTGGGAATTTATTATTGAAACTATATAATCAATAATTAAACAATCATAAGGGTGATTACCCTTCATATAGAAATGGTCATGGTATTCACTACACAATGACTTTGTATAGAAAATCGTGGTGTAATTTCGGCAACATAACAGTGTGACATAAAAATTCATAAAATAGGTTGATTAGAGTGAAAGGGTCATATCGTCATATGTACATGAAATTTATAGTAAGGGGGCATATAGAAAAAATTACCAACATATGTAATAGGATTTATATTCATAATATAAAATAATTTCTTGAATGTAAATGAGGAGAGAGAAACCCCTTACAGAATTTTGGAATGGTAACAAGGGTACTTGGGAGGCATTAATGAGAGATAAAGGGGTATGTAATAATTAAAAAACATGGAGGTGTGTATGGGGAGGTTTTAAATCATAATTCCACAATTTTAATTGAAAATAAAATGGCATATCAACATAATGAAATTTGGACAAAAAAGGGAAAGAAATACATCCATTACTAGGTTGTGTGATCTCAATTGATTGGGTGGGGCCTGATAGAGGCTTATTGAGAGAATGGGGTGCCATGGAAGGATTATAGAGAAATGAGGGCAGAGTTTAGTAGTGTTCCAAACTATTTTAGTGACGAAAAGTTGGACATTGGGTGGGTATACATAGGAATGGTGAGTGAATTCTTTATTATTTTGGTTTTGGACACTACACATAAAATTAATGAAAACCAAAAACCAAATCATGTTTTTCGGATTTTTTTCCCAAATTAGAATGGAAAATATTATTTTATATGGCCATTCTATAAAATTATTAAAACATTAGGCTTGCATATGTGGAAGTGAGTCACACTCTCAAGGAAATCATTTTAAAATGATAAAATGCTTTGTAAATATTGGAGGGTCCACTAAGGCATTGTAAAATAAATAAAAAAATAACATTAATTTATTGGTAAAACATATATTGGATGAACATCCCATTTATAGTATTTTATTACATCACTACTGGGTCATTATGATGTCATAAAACATGTTATATATTTAAAAGGTATTTAATTTGTTCCCAAAAATTCGACTGTCTCAAAATATTATGAAAAATTCATTGTTGGTTATTTTTGAATTCTTGATTAGAAAAATTATATCTATTGTATCTATATAATTTTCTAAATATGTGAATTTTTTAATTTTAAAATAACAACATACATTTATAAAAAATTTAGGGACTCTGATAAAAATGGATTTCAAACATTAATTTCAAATTACATTTTAATTTATAAAAAAATTCAATATGATATGTTTACGAAATGTAGTTTAGTAATAATACATTTTAAAATTAATATTTAATTCATATATCCATTTATATATCAAATTAGATTTCTTAATTTAATATTAAATTAAATAATAATAATTGTTCCTTAAAAAATAATTAAAAAGTAAAAATAATTAAATGAATGTATATTCTTTATAATATTAAATAATAATGAACATAATCATTGTTCTAGTGTCTTGTTACAAAACCCCTTATAGTACCAACATATTCTCTATGTTTAAGGTGTTTGATGGTGACAATCACATGTGGCGGCTCATATAACATCCCTCAGGTGGCAATCTCTATCAACTTCCACATCTCAAATAGGAAGTTCCATTCAAGCTTAATGCATTGGATCTCAGCATGGGCTTGGTCAAAAACATCCTAGTTACTCCACCTACATTATAAGCTGCAAAAAATGGGCTTCATACGGAGTAATTCTATAGGATGTGTCCATCACATCCTTTTGCGGAGTAAATTGAATTTTTTAAATCCCACTATTTATACGAATTAATTGGTCACTGTTCAATAGATAAATTCGCATAAAAAACAATTCTTAATGTTATTTTTATATTAAAAAAACATGGAAATTCATATGTTTTATATAACCATTTTACATAACAACACAATTAATTAGATAATGTGGAATTTTAATTAATAAAAGTTTTTATCATTACAATCTCCCCCCCTAAGGAAATTTCACCCTCAGAATTTTTTTACCATAGTAAATCAAATGAGGGTAACTCTACATCATTCAATTCCTATAGTTCCCATGTTTCTTCTTCGAAATTCGGGTTTCTCTAGAACACTTTCATGAGGACAATTTTTTAATTTCTTAGAACTTTTTCTCTAGAATCATAAATCATCACAATATTCTCTTCATTGGAGAGGTCATTATATGATGGTATTGTCCCTGGATTGAGTAGATATGATAAGTCGTGTATGTACTTCATCAATAGTGATACATAGAATACATCATGTAGTTGAGATAGGTTCAGTTGGAGTTTTATACGATATCCCACTACTCTAATGTGATCAAAGATCTCATAAGGGACAATTTACCTTGGAATAAGCATTCCCTTCTCACAAAATCACATAACTCTCTTACATGGTGATATGGGGTGGAATACCATGTCTCCAACATCAAACTCTTGGTCTCATCGATGATTATCAAAATATCTCTTTTGTCAACTATGATCAGCTTTAATGTGTTGCTGGATGGTCTCAACCATCTCCACCATTTATTCGACCATTTCTAGACCATTAAGTTTCCACTACCCAAATTCATCCCAACATGTCAGGGTTCTGCACCTCATCCCACTAAGCTCTTCAAAATGATCCATTTCGAAGATTGAGTTGAATCTATTTTGGTAAGATAACTCAACTAGAAGAAGATGTAGAGACCATACTATTTTAAAGTTCATTGAGAAAGATCTCAGTATGTCCTCAAGAGTTTGGATAGTCTGCTCAGATTGGCCATCATTTTGAGAATGATATGTCGTTCGGATGTTCAGATCAATATTCAGCACATGTTGATGACTCTTCAAAAACATAGAGGTGAATCATGGATAAAGATCAGATAAAATAGATATTGTAACTCCATGAATCCATACTACATCCCTAATGTATATCTATTCTATTGGATCCAATGATAAATATTCTAAAATTGAAATGAAGTGTGCTATCTTTTCATTACGATCATCAAAAACTGAGATAACATTGTTTTATTTTGGTGTCTTCAGAATTCTTGTGACAATGTCCATGGTGATGTTCTCTCATTTCCAGCTAGTATTTGTAATGATTTCATGATCCCCTAAGACTTCTACCTCTCAGCCTTCATTTGCTAACATACTTGGAAAATTGATTTATACTCAATGAACTCTTCCTTTATTTTATACCACCAATAAATATCTCAGAGATCAGGATACATCTTTGTGTTTCTTGGGAGAATAGAGAAATTCAAAATATGTGGATAATCCTAAAGTTCATTCTTTAACATCAGATTTTATAGAACACATAGTATGGTGGAAAATCTCACTATTCCTTCTTTATTAACATTTAACTATGAGAACTTCCCTTTTTTGATAGTTTCAACTTTACTCTGAATTGCCACATCATCCTTTTAAGCATTAATTAACTCTTTCAAAAGATATGGTTGAAGAATCATTTGTGCAAATATTAATGATATTCCCTTGTTTATGCTTCCCATATTAATCTTCATCAAATCTCTTACTATTGGGTCCTTTTCAGTTATCATCGATGATAGAATCACCAGGTCCTTTCTACTTAGAGCATTCGACAACTTATTCTCTTTCCTAGGGAGGTAATGGATTGATCCGTCATAGTCTTGGTTCATGTCAATCTATCTTTGTTTTCATATATTCAACTCTTTCTATGTGAATATATACATGGGTATTTTTTGGTCCATATATATTTTACACATCTCCCCAAATAGGTAATGTTTCCAAATTATTAAAGCAAAAAATACTATATCCAACTTCAAATCACGTGTTGGATATTTTTACTCACGAACATTCAATTTTTTTGAATTATGAGCAATGAATTCTTCATTTGTCATCAACACACAATCCAGGACCTTCATATAATCCTCACTAAATACAAAAAAAACATCTCCACTTGTGGGTAGTGTGAGTACATGCATAGTGATAAAAGTCCTTTTTAGCTCTGTGAATCTATCATCACATTCTTCACTGCAAGAAAACATTACTCCATTCCTTGTTATCTTGGTATGAGTGCTGGACAATCGATGGAAATTTCTAACAAATCTGCAATAATATCCAGCTAACCCATGGATGCTACAGATATCTTTCGTCTTTGTTGGCCTCATCCATACTTCAATTGAAGCTATCCTAGAGGTATCTATAGATATCCCATATCATATGATGATATGACCCATTAATGATACCTCATTCAACAAAAACTCACACATGATATACTTTTCATAGAGATTATGTTTTCAGATGGTCTCTAGAATAGTTCTTAATTTCTCCTAGCAATCCATCTTGGTTTTGAAGTATATTAAAATATCATCTATAAATACTACCACAAATCTATCGTGGTAAATTCTAATGATACTATTCATTAATTCCATGAAGATTAATATATATTTATAGATTATGAAAGGCATTTCTATGAAATCATAGTGACCATATCTTTTCTGAAAAGCAATCTTGGGTATATCACCTTTCATTACCATTACATGGTAATATCCTGACCACAAATACACCTTAGAGATGATTTGTGCTATACATAGCTGATAAAAAAATTCATCAATTCATGGATGATAATAATTTTTCTTTATCATTATTTTATTGAGTTCATAATAATCAATGGGGAAAAAATTGACCATCCTTCTTCTTGATGAAGAAGACTGATGCACCCCATGATGAAGCACTTGGTTGTATAGAATCTTTATCCAGATTCTCATTTTGTTGTTTTTTGAGTCCCTCAAGCCCCACCACATCCCTTATATAAGGAGTCATGGATATTGAAAACACACCATGCATAAGATTAATGGAGAATTCAACATATCTTCAATGAGGAAACACTTTCGTGAATTCCTTCACAATAGGCATGCATTAAAGGATGGTTTCATCATTAGATTCAATCATATGAGAAAGATACCCAAGCTCATTGGGCTCTAATATCGAGACTTGAGTTGATGGTTCTAAAGAAGTTATCTCCTCCTCCACGCTTATGTACAGAATTGGGGGTTGATTGTCCATATGGAGAGTGATTTTCCACTCACATAAATTTATGTTGCCTATATATAGATAAAGAGAATCAATGACAAGAAATTCATCAAATCCCACCAGAGGGAGTATGAAAAGATTCTCTCGGATTTATATTCTGTAAATTGGGATAGGGAAGGGTTTATATTCATGGGTTGAAATTATTGATTCATTTTTCATTCTCACTGAAAAATATTCTTCCATGATTTGTGGTAATGTTGGGATTGTTATACTAAATTTCAGGGATATAAATGAATGTGTAGAACTAGAATCAAAAAGTAAATTCTCTATTCTTAAACGAATAACTAGCGTATCTATCACCACTTAATTTTTGGGGTTTTCATCAGTTTTAAGGATGGAAGTACCTCACCCTTGATGCCTTGGAGGTTTTTAGTTTCCTTTGAAAACCTTTGGATTAGGGGACAGGTTCACACTATTCCCATGTTCATTGTATTTGAAGAAATAAACAATGCGTTGAGGGTCGAATGGAGTGTTCCACTCCTCTATCACAACCACATATTTTTTCTTGTTGGAAGTTAATGATATGGTTACCTTCACTTCCAAACTAAAATCATTTCCTTGTACACCTTATCCAATTTTAAGTATTCTACTTTCCACACCTTTAGAAAGTAAGGTGATGGATTTATCAATCGGATAGCCGAAATTTAATTCCACCCAAATTTTATTTTCCACATTATACCAAGAATATTTTATAATCTCCATTTCAACCATGAGGTCACATTAGATAATCTATTCATTACTCTCAATGTTACAGATCACTTGGGATTTTCATAGGCTATGACTTATCCCCCCATAGAAGTGTTCAACCATGAATTTGGGAGTAATAAAAAAGCTGGAGGAATATTTGTCATGCCTTGTGATGTCTTTGATGTACGATCCATTAGAATCAATGTCTTTTTTCTTGGGGGTTTGGAAGTCCCTTTCTATATTAAGTCAGTATTTATTAAAAAATAATTTACTAAAATCCTTCCATTCCAACACCAGGATCTCTTCCTCAGGGTTTGTATTTATGATAAATTTCCTCCATTTATCAGCTTCACCCTCCATACAATAACAATCCAGATGATCCATATCAATTTGGTAACATTAAAGTATGGAGAATATCATTTCATTAGAGATGATCTATTTTTCATCAATTGAGGGATCTAATGATCCCTTATAAGTATGAGGCCATTGTCTTAGGAATCAATTGATTGTGATTTCTTCTTTCTTAGAGGGTTTGGGGGGGGGGGGTTAGTGGAAATTCATCTTTACCCATATTTCTATTCAAAAAATTAGTAAGCTAAGATGGTATCATGACAATGTTTGTGATTCCCACTCCTATCAGTTTGGGTATCTCATTTGAATAGTCATCACATTGCTCTTCATAATGATTGTAATCTAGAGTCCTCCTATTACCGACCGTTAATTGGAATTAATGGAATGTTAGGGGTTACACATAAAGGGGAATCCAATTATAAAAAGGATAACATCTAAATTACATTTATTTCCATAACTTTTGAATTTCTAGGCCTCAATCTATGTTATCCATGATCTATATCTGAAAATATATTCTTAGGGGAATTATTTTATTCCCTTTATAATGGTTCATACTAAGATTATGGATATACCAAAGCATATCCCCAGGAGTGTCGTAACCTAGAGTGCAGCAAGGACTGTTTTCATGCTCCAGTTCCAATTTGTGTATATCTGAATGCTGTATTTTTGGGTTTTACCCCTAGATATAGATTTCCTAGAGTTTCCTCTAACTGCTCGTATCAAGACATGGATGTATTTTTTTTATAAACCAATCAATAAATACTCCACAAAATTTATGGTTGATATTATTATATATATTATTATCCATAAGAATTTCAATAGGGTTTGGTAATCCTAATCTCAAAAATAATTAAACATATACCCTGATACGAATTATAACAACACTGTTATTTATTTCACTCGTAAACATAATTTGTTACATAAAATCATCACTTGATACAAAATTGATGATCAATTGGTATATTTTCTTTGGAGTATAGGAACATCGTAGAACAACTTATAACATGAAATACCCATCTTTATTGAAAACTTATTTTACATGATCACAAAAATTCCTTCATACTTCACATTGAATGGGATAACTTGATGACATGTATAATAAAAGGGTGAGTTGTAAAGCCTATTAAGGGATAATTCCAGGCCTAAAAAGAAAAATATAGTACATGTTAGGCAATTTTTATAACAATGGATCATAAGAGAAACATGTAAATAAAGGCATGATATAACATGATTATCATAACATGGAAATGTGGAAATAATATTTACCATGATATTTGCATGATACATGCCTCATTTCACATGTAACATGATAAAATACTCATTTCCATTTAATTATCACAGGTAAAACCTCATTTCACTTAATGTGTCACGATACTAGTCTTTACCCAATGAATTGGAGTGCTATCGGGGCACACCTTTATTTATCATTTCATTTCATGCATAAGAGATCCACATGGATCATATAACATAGATTCATTAAACATAAAAATTTATTCCATGAAAAAGGAATTTGGAATTCATTAATTAAACTATATAATCATAATGTAAATTTCCCTATTTTTGAAAAACCTTGATAGAGAAATTGGCATGGTATTCACTACACGGTGACTTTGATTTGGAATATCGGGGTGCAATTTCGGCCGCATAACACTGTGACATAAGAATTCATAAAAATGGTTGATGATTGGGAAATGGTTGTCTCCTCATACTTAAATTAAATGGATATTATTGGGGTTCTTATAGATACATGTCCCAATATATGTAATGTAATTTAGATTCATGAAACAAAATAATTGTTTGAATTTAAATGAGGGTAGATAATTCCTTTATGGAATTTCGGCATGGTAATGGGTGTACATATGAGAAATTAATGATAGAGAAAGGGGTATCTCATAATTAAAAAATAAGGAAGTATATATGGGGGAGGTGATAAGTCATACCCAAACCTTTTTAATTGAAAATAAAAGAGCATAACAACATAATGATATTTGGACAAAAAAAGTTAAAGGAAGAAATTCTTTAAAGGGAAGTGTGATCCCAAGGGCTTTGGAGAGGCTTGAGAGAGGACTTTTGGATAATGGGGTGCTTTGGGAGGATTTTAGAGAGAGTAGGGTAGAGTATGACCAATATCCCATGGTTTTATGTGAATAAAAGTTGGACCATGGGTTTGTTTATATAGAAAAAGAGGGGGAATTCGTTACTCTTTAGGTTTTGGACAGTACACATTAAACTAATCAAAACCACAAACCAAAACATGTTTTCCCATGGTTTCTTCCAAATGGGAGTGTAAAACATAATTATATTAGTCCAATGGATGATATTTCTAAAATATGAGGCTTAATTATATAGAGGTGAATCACACTCTCTAAGAAACAATTTGAAACTGATAAATTTTTTTATAAGACATGGATGGTCCACTATGGATTTCTAAAATAAATAATATAAACCAAAAGTCACATTATTTTAATGTTAATCATATATATTCTGAAAATACCATTTATAGTATTTTATTACACAACAATTTGGTCAGTATGATGTCATAGAACACATTACATATTTAAAAGGTATTTATTTTTTCCCGAAAATTTGACAGTTTCATGTTTTTTAGAAAAACTCACCATTGAATAATATTGATATATTGATTCAAAAAATAAGGTTATTTTTATCTAAATAATTAAATATATATTTAAATTTTTACTTTTAAAATAAAACTCGACATTTATGAAAATTTCATGGGCTCTAATTAAAACTAATTTCAGAACAAAATAAAAAATTACAATTGTATTCATAAAATAAATTATTTGATCATTTATATATAATATAAATTCACTTAGTAATAATATTTAATAAAAGATTTATTTAATTAAAAAATAAATTAATTCATCAGAAAATATTTCTTAATAGAATATTGAATAAAAAATATTATTTGTTTATTAAAAACAATTTACAAAGTAACAATAATAAAATAAATATATATTTATTATTAAATACAAAAATAATGCACATAATCATAGTTCTTGGTTCTTGTTACATAACCCCTTATAAAACCCTCATGTAACCTAATGGTAAGGTGTGTGATAGTGAAAGACTCTTATGGTGGCTCAGATAACATCGCTCGGGTGGTAATCTCTATCAACATCCACTTCTCCCGTAGGCGGTTTTGTTTGAGCTTAATATGTTTTATCTCATCTTGGGATTGGTCAATAGAAAATCCCAGGGATTCCACCTCCCTTCTGATCTTTAATAGATGGGATTAGTATAATGAAATTCTACATGAAGAGGCCATAGTTTCCATTATTATAGTAAATTGGATTTTTTAAAGCCCTATATTTATAATAATCAATTGATCACTGTTCAATGGCTATTTTAGAAACATTAACAATTTGTAACAGTATTTTAAAATAAAAAAACATAATACCATGGATGTGTATATGTTTTATATAGCCATTTTACATAATAATTAATTTAATCAGTTCAAAGTGAATTTTCATTTATAAAATTATGGGTCATTACATTCATCATATCATAACGCATATAAATCACATGATTTTCTGAAATATGCCATTATATCATAAACCATAGAATGAAAATGGAGTTCATAATCATCTCATCAATTCATCATTGAATAACACAATGAAAAGGGACATGCTTCACAATAATATTTTCATCTTGATCATAAATCGTCTTGAGAATGAATAATGATGGTATAATATGATTACATCCCTAGAAAAACCGATGTAAATTGAAAACAATTCATCTTATATAGAAAGTATTTTTTGAAAGATCACTTCGAACATTTATTGATTAAAATATCCTTTTGGATTTTAACATATTGAATTTAAATCCTACATCTCATAAAATATTAGTGAAGGAATTTTATTCTAAAATAACATTGGATAATTATATATAAGATAATAATACATTGAGTGGCTATGATGGTTGAAGACACTATTCTTATTGTATATGCTAAATTAATTATTTCAATCATATTTTCAGAAAAATTTAAAAGTTTGTTGTTCAAAATATGAAAATTATGTTATATAATAACTATGTCTAATAGATTTAAATTTGGGTATAAAAAATATAATGAATCTTGGAATAAAGTCAATTTTTTTCTTATGCATACTTTTTTAGTGAATATGGAAATGGATGAAAAGTTGGTTTTGACAAAGGGGAGAAATACATTATTTCTTAAAAAATTATTTTGGAATTATGAGTACATAATGAGAGGGAAAAAAGGAAAAATATATTTCCAGGAAATAACTAGAGGAAATAATTTTTTTAGATACAGATCATAATATTTCATCTTCAAGAACATATCCTTAAACAGTATCGATAAAGAATGATATTCTAACATAAAACCATTTCATATTTGGAATAATTTTCCTCATAATATACATGAAATAAATAACATTAAATGTATATTGATATATAATAAATTTATAAAAATAATAAGAAAATAATTTTGTGGGGATTATATACATTATAGAAAAGGAAACACGTTTTGAATACTCCACGTACCCCCAAGATAAAAAATGAGTTGAAAATCACTTACCATAAATCTCCTCTAACATCATACACATTCAAAAATTATATATAATAAATTTCTGTTAAATAATAATATATTATAGAACCCAAAACACGCACAAGCACACACATATATCAGTCCATATATTATTTAATTTTGACCTTTTATTATAATTTTATTAATAATTCTTTTTTAAACCCTTGCTTCGGCTAATAATTGTAATTTTCTTCATCTATCTATTGGTTTTTTATTTTACACCAATATAATATTATCATGGTTCTATAAAATATATAATTTTAACAATTATATAAATATTATATGAAAAAATTTTGTTAAATTTTTTAGTAATCTAATAACATTTGTGAAAAAATGGAATACACCATTAATAGGGAAGGTGGGTCACACATACACATGAACATTATTTCCATTTTATCGATTGATAAAAAACAAGTTAAAAAATATTGCACAATTATTGATTCATTATGATTTAATATATATCACATATATTAATAAAATTTATCCTAATCATCATTAATGTAAATGGATTGTGAAATTAGGAGACACATAACTTAATGAGGAGGTATTGTGTCGTACAAAAGAGTGACATTATCATACTCCCACTGAATTGTAAGTAAGATGATATATGTGATATTATAATTAAATAAGAATAATAATGTTTTGAATATTATAAATATATATTATATGTATTAATTTCTCCAGTTGTGAGTGTCTGTGATAGAAAATTAATTACATCTATTTGTGAGTTGGTCATTTTCCTTATGCACAACATCTTATTTCATTTCACATATGATAGAGTAGGATATTGATATTGGTTATTAAATTCCCATAATAAAATATTAGTATATTATAAATACATATTTCATTATATATGAATAGTTTAAGAAAATTTTAATGAGGTGTAAAATGAAATAAAAAAATTCTCAATTCAGAATGAAACCTCTTTTTTAGAAAACCTACTTAGGTGAACACAAGATGAATTTTTATTAATATTTAGTATGAAAAAGTACTATTGGTAGTGGGAAGAGACTTAAGAAAAGTTTTTTTTAGTTTTAATGGAACAAAAGGTTTTTAACAGTGAAGGGGGAGGAGGGGTGGGGTTCCTATTTATAAATGGGTGAAATGATATACATGGAAATTTGGAAAAGAAAAATTTGTATCCACATTTTAAATATAACCAAATGATACAAAATTTTATATTACTAAACCTTATAATATATGAAATATAAATATTAAAGGAAAATTACACTAGGAAAAGTTCATTTTTAATTATAAATATTTTCATTTTATATTAAAACCCAGTAAACCCATGTTATCCATAACCATGGTAACTATTGTTTTCTATTTTTACAATTCATTTTGACAAAAAATAAATAGATTTTACTATTAAATATTATTAATGTTTCTTATTAATATGGAATACATATTTTCAAATTTAATTCAATTATGTGGAAAACTTTATTATATAATTAATCTCCTAGACAGATGCAAATATGAATTATTCCAAAGAGAAAATTTTCAAAAGTGTAGAACATTATTCTATAAATAGTGATCAAGAATTTGAATAAAATTAACTAATTTTTTTAATTATTAAATAATTAAAATAATTTTATTTTCAACTTATTGGTTATCATTTCTCTATTAAAATTTTTATATTAATATAATATTGTGTTTTTAAAACTCATTGTTTCATGTGACACATGATTTTGACGAAATTAAATTTATTCAGAAACAATATTTCATATAATCTCATTCTGTCGTAGTTTCATTGATATAGAATGTTGATGTAGATATATAATAAATAATTAATATAGTCAAAAGATCCCATGGGAATTTAGTGAGAGTTTAATGATGATACATATTGAAAGCCTAAAAATATATTTTTATGAAAATATTTAATTAACAAGAAGAATTAATTTTTTAGTGATTATTCATTCTTATATTACCACTTTAGATTTAATAAAACATTATATTTTAATATTTTTTTGAATATATAAACATTATTTATGTTTTATTAATCATTGAATCTGTACCCATTTTAAAAAGTTTTATGTAGTTGGTAAAACTATCCTGAATAAAAACACATTATAACAAATGAATGTGGAAGAACATGTAATTGAATATTAATAATGTATCTATAATATAATAATAATAATTTTATTTTTATACTATAGTGATAAACTATATTTAAGAATATGAGTATTTAGAGTATAAAAAATAATGAATATGGGGAGTACACAAACATTGAAAACATGAATCTTCTCTTATTGGGAATCTTATAAATGAGGGATTTTGGACTCCACAGAACTAGATGATCAAAACATATGATAGGATTTTCAATGATATATTTTGGGTAGATTTTTATGGGCGAAGAAAAATGGATGGTGTCATTTGAATTGGGATGCGTATGTGTTATTTTACAGATGAGGATGAGCGATATTGCTAAAGTACACATTCTTTAGTGCACAACGAATGTAATTTTTCATGAAATGTGGTAAAATAATAAACATTTGATGAGAGGATACTGAGAATTATATTATATACATATTTAGGTAACAAAATTTATTATATATTACATTATTTATTATCTAAACCCTTTTTTTTCAAATTTTACCCCTTATCATGTCAACATAATTTTTATTCTACAAATAAATTATTTCCTTTAAATTAAATTGACCCTCATATCTTATTTGAAGGTCTTGATGAAATAAAATTATATAATTTTTTTAGTTCATTAGTTAAAAGTGATGAAAATTATTTTTAAATAATAAACTAAAAACACAATATTTTCTTAAATAAAGCTATTTTTATTACATAAACATGATGTTATTCATATTCCATAACATGAAAATATAATTAATTTAATTTTTATATTTTTTATTGTTTTACTAAAATGATACATTTTTTAAAATTTTAATCACTAAATTTGAGAAAATTATTATTCAAATAAAAATTTAAAATATAATAAAAATTCTATTCCTAAGTTGAAATTTTTTTTGACAATTAAATCATTAAAGTTTTTTTTCATTTTTTACTCCTTGATTCTTTGTTATATGTTATTTACATATTTTACATTTCATTCTGTGAAATTTCTGATTATATTTCAATTTCACGATTCTATGAATGTAAAAATAAATTAATTTAAAACACAATATATACAAAAATTGTTCATTTTAATAAAAATATATAAAAAATTGTTAATAACATTTTATTTAATTCCAAATTTTATAATATTATTTTAATTACCTGTAAAATATTTATTTAATATATAATTTTCTCTAAACTATAATATAATAACTACACATTGTTTTTCAAGTATACCCAAAATCCCTCTCTAATGATCATATAACTGATGACCATATATTGAATAACTATATATCCATTGGATGCTAAATAATCATAAAATTAGATTTCTATATATAACTATACATACTTCACTAAAATTCATCCATCATATTATCTAATTTCTTTTTAAATTCTTTTATCATATTAAGATAATGTTTTATTTTATTATATTGTTATAATGGTTGGTTTGATCATTGGGGATGATTATTATGATGAGAATATCAACAATTATGTATATTTATTTACTAGTATTTTCAATCATTCATTATATTTAATAACTAGGTTTAATTATTATATATATTGTTATATTTCTTTTTTTTAATATAATATTCTAAGATAATGTAAAAAGACATAGTTCATTTTTCAGTGTTCGGTGTGAATCATGATATTCAACGTATTAAATACATAAATAGATTGATTGGCACAAAAATATAAAACATTATAATACAATTTTATTATATAAGATAGATATGGAACATTATTATGATTATCATATCCTGATGGATCATTACTAATTATTTCGTTGACTTTTTAAAGGAAATAAATAGTTTTGACAGTAAATATATACTTAACTATTATAGAAAATGAAATCTATAATTCAACTGAGACATTCAATGATACAATTTTATTATTATATATATATATACGTAGATGAAAACTATTAGACAATGATGAAAAGGAGATGAATTAAAATTTTAATGGAGAACAACATTTTAAAAACATCCCAATAAACCATTAATGAAAAATGTGTACTATAGATAGTTAATTTTTTAGATTGATATATAAATGGTAATTAAATCTCAATAATAAAATGTCATTTTTATCCCTAAAATGAATTTATAGATAATTGAATTTGTTTTATTTTAATCTATAGGACATATACGAGAAATAATTTCTAGAATACATTAATGTTTTAAACATAACTATATTAAAGCCATCAACACATGATATTGAATGATTGATTTTTCCATACTCTATAAACATGATAATGGTAATGGGTATTAATTTTAATGTAAATAGGGCTATATTCCAATGTAAAACTGTATAGTGGAATTTATGATTTTTTTTGGATATGGAACAATTAATATAATTTTTTTGGAGGTAATAAATTTATATGTTCATATTTTTTATTATGTGAAGGTTATTTGTAAAACCCCATTTAATTATTTGGTTGTATCTTCTTTATAGAATTTTAAATTTTGAGTTTATTGAGGGGTTTATTTTGAGAAAAGATATTCAAATTGTGAATATGAATGTTGGATCACATCGGAATGATTATTTTTAATTTGACTTGAAGTCTGAAATGTTATTTGGATTCCTAGGTATGTCTCGAGAGCCACAAGATGAATTTTGAATGTTTTAGAGGGTTTCTTCCAAGGTGAATATTTTTATAATGATGGTTCTGGGGAATAACTTTCCTTCTATTATCTATTGTATATTCTAGATCATTTTTATTTTTTATTGTTTAAATACATGGATAGGAAAAGACAATTAAGAGTTAACCATGTGGATATCAGAGGAAATTCTTCATCTTGGATTGGGATAATGGTACTGAACCTCCCTTGTGCATGGTTGAAAAATAAAACTGAAAAAACTATAGATCATATTTATGAGATGTTTTCATAGTTTGGGAGAGGTTTTGAAAACAAAAATATAATCCATGGTAGTAGGTGTAGAATTAATTTGTGAAGAACGCATAGTTTCCACATGGGATGGTAAACTCTAAGGAAAAAATCATGTGAGGATGTGTCTGCTAAATACCACCGACTACATGGTTAGTTCATAGTTTAGGAAACCATGCCGCCAAACCATACATTATAAAGAAATTTATAAAAAGTACAGGAACCACATTTCATCTCTGGTCATTTACTCGAATCATTTCTTTCATTTTCCCCCACATTCAAAGACTAAGAGGGTATCATCCTCCTTACTCTATTTGATTCCCATATATTTGAGTGGGGGTTATTATGAAATTTTGATGGTGTTTATTTGGATTTATTTTAATTAACCATTTATATCCTCTCATTATTTTATATTATAATATTTTGGTTTCTTAATATTTATCTTGAGGTGATTCCATACGAGCATTGTGGAATCATCCAAATATAATGGGGTTTTGGATAATCTTATCTAGAGGTTGTCTCGAAACAGGGTCTTAAAATCACTACATGAAATATTTGTTATGGTAAATAATCATATGAGAATTTATATAGTTTTCGGAAATATTAGATATGATTTTTTGAGAAAATTGATTATATATGATCAGTAATTCCCATGGAATGATGGCGGGATCAGGATATGGTGCATTGGAAGCTGGTTGGTCTTTGATTTACTGTGAAGAGGTTACATGATATGATTTTATGAAATTATTATTAATTTAATTACATGATAAAACAATTTTTTGTTTTATAA
The DNA here is from genome assembly GCA_963277665.1 of Viscum album. NCBI lineage: Eukaryota > Viridiplantae > Streptophyta > Magnoliopsida > Santalales > Viscaceae > Viscum > Viscum album. The sequence continues at coordinate 1,075,753,825 of OY728164.1, forward strand.
TTAAGTTATTTCAGTGTTCTTTTCATTATAGTTGTGTGTGAGAGGATGACCAAAAACCATTTCTCGAGGATTCGGAAAGATGGATCTTCTTATTTAGTTTTTTATGTTTATTCCCATTAATATTGAATGTTTTTGTTGATTGTATATTTTGATGAATAAAATTTATAATTAATTATAAATTATTTAAAATTAATTATTGAATGGTATCATTTTAGTGAGGGACATAGTTGTTCGGAATATGGTTGTTGGAATCAGACAAGCTTCAGGAGTAGTCTAGTTAGATTAAAATGGAATGACTTTGATTTTTGTAGGTATTTCCTTTAGCATACATCTATGACATTTCAATTTGATTATTTATACATGGAATGTGATGTTAATTTAATCTACTAAAATAGACACACTATGTGATTTAAATTAACATTTTTTATTATGTGAATGTTGTGATGTGGGTCTCGATGGACCCTTTCTCACTATATTGACACCTTAGCTTCCGATGGACGAGGACTTACTTATTATCACATGCCTTGTAATGTATAATACTAAAGTTGAGTATATTAGATGAAATTGGTTGAATGGTACATAATTGACCTTACTTGTAACATACCAAGTAAAAAAAGAATAAAACATTTTCATATTTATTAATATTTACAAATTAAATATTAATTTTACTTTAAAGGGGTTTCTATGTTCGATAGTGTACCCGATACGCAACAAAGAGTTTCTTTGAAATCTTACATTTCACACTAGTAATAAAATAATATTATTTTAAATGGTAGTTAACATGTAGCCATTGTATTTGCAGGAATGAATATAAATAACTAAAATATGATTATATATGTTTGTTATATGTTTTTACATTTATCCAATAAAGGATAAAGGCTTAAAATACGAAAAGAATTCAATTTTAGGCATATGTATTCTAATTTTCACTAAAGGTCCACTTATCGCCTTTTGATGGAGAACCGTCATTAAATATAGTTTCAGTCACTATTATACATTCTATTGGACCAAATAATATTCTTTTTTAGAATCGGGACATCCATATTTACTTTGTTTAATTTTTTTTGTATTTTTCTGATAAAGTTCATTTTTAATGAATAGTGAAAAATGTAGTATTTTAATTCAAAAACAAGTTTTAATATACTTTATTTATATGATTAGATTACCTTTGGAATTGGTTTTAAAGTGAAATTATAATATATTTTTACCATGTAATCCAATAGTGGTCATTGGAATTAATTTCACTTTGAAATTGGACTTAAACTAGTGTCAATGTATTGATATATATTGTTTCATAAAAACACACAATTTGTTATGACAGCGGGAATTAATTATTAAATTAATTAATGTAACTTATATTTTTTGAATTTTTTAAAATATACAACATTTTTGAATTTTTAATATCAAATATAGCATAGGGTGAAGTTTTTGTATTTTTTTGAAAAACTTCAATTTTTGATGAATAGTGAAACCACTAAGTGGTACTTAAAAAACTGATTTTTCGTTTAAATGATATCTTACCACCTCTGTGTTTTGAAATTCAAAAATCCAACATACATGGTTGTCATTAGTATGTAAATTGTAGTTCAATGGGATTAAAATAATTTTTTGGTGAATAATAACTTTTAAGTTTTTAATCACGATTAGAGGTAATTAGTGTAATTTAAGGTAAAAATAATATTTTAATAATATAAAATGACCATGACACATGTCCTAACCTTATTGGATGTGTCATTACCGACCAAGAAAATCCATTTTTCAACTTGGGGTCCCCATGGATCCACTTTGGTAGGAAAATTACATTAATAACTTTTTATTTAATGTTAAAGTAAAAATGGCACAAACATGTGTTGTTTCACTAAAACAAAGTTTAAATGGGGTTATAAAAGTCATATTTTTTAATATAAATATTCATTAGAAAGCCAAAAAATATTTCCTAAATCATGAGAGTTTTTTAATAATTTTTAGATGTTAAATAAATTAAATTATTTATGACACCATGATGATGCATCGATTACCTCATTATTTAACGATTTAAATAAAATGAAAAGATAATGTAAAATCTAAGACCTAAACTTGTAAAAAACCTATTGTATGGGTGTATTTAGATCAATTATCACCTTATCCTAGAAATATATAATTTTGGGACCTTTAAAATCGAAAAATCATTTTATATTAATGTAATATTATATAACATTCCAAGAGTGCCCCTCCTCTCCTCTTATAAAAGGCCCCCACCTCTATCACCTTACCCACACCTCTCAATCCTTTGGCTCGGCCAAACCCTGCCCATTTTGTCTCTCCACATACCTCTCTTACTCCTAGAAGTCCCACATTGGTCATAAGTCTTTCCATGGATGTCTTTGAGCTCAAATCCAAAAGAGTTACCCGATTTTAAGGTAATGTCTTAACTTGCATTCTTTAGTTTTATTTTTCTTCTCCTACCCCCTAAAATCTTTTTATTCATTTAATTTGTAAAAAATCCAGTATCTTCAATATACTAGGATGTTTTTATATGATGTATTCTAACTACATTTACACACAACTACATCTAATGGTTAAAGAACATACTATTTCTGTGGATGGTGAATTTCTGCCTCACGAAATGATGATTGTTTAATATTCTTTTATCACCTTCAAAGGTGGCCATTAAGATGTCACTATATTTATATATGATATATAATATGATTATGTTTTCCTTAATATTATGTATTTTTCATTTATGGCAAACCTTTATGGTTTCCATTATGGGTATACGTGATATCTTCATTTTAGGAAGTGCGGACTACCGCCCCCTCAAAGTGATTTGATTCGTTAATGCCATATGTGGGATGTATAAAGGATGGAGTTAATGATATTATATATGATATTATAATGTAATTATAATATAACTTTATATCATTATGATTTCACTCCATCAAATATGAAATAGAAATGACTGTAGCGTTCATGCGTACGTATATCTTACCGTCTCCATGAATGATGAATTTAATTTCTTACCACTAAATGTTATGTACTATGACAAATACATGTATATACTGGATATATATGATATATATGATATCCAAATCAGGAATATCATTCAAGATATAATGAACCTTTGACCACATAAACAACATGTAATTGTAAGAAGTCCATTTTTGACTTATGAACCAGATATCGACAAAATAAACATTATTAACATAAATGATTACATAATGCTTATAACATGGAAATAATTGTTATAAAAGGAATAATAAACATTAAAAAATATCTTAAGAAAGTATAACTTTTCTTCACTTTATTATTCAGGAGATTAAAGAGCAATCGAGTCACACCGGACACGAGGTAACGGACTTCATCTCAATCTCCTTTCATTGAGGCATATATTGTTCTAATACAAGATTTTATTTTATATGGTGAATAAACCCCTTTGAAATTTAATTTTATACAAAATTAATATTTTTATATGAAGTATTTTACAAAAGGACAAAAAGGAATATTTCTTTTAATGTACGTGGTGACAACGACCTTTTCCGCCACCGCGAGTATTATATGGTCTTTGGATTCCTCAACAAGCCATAATGTTTTTTAAAATGAAATAAATACCATATACTCATTAATTTATTTTGGTATTGAAAATGGTTTTTATAATGGTTTTGTTATGTCAATATATTTTAGTGATATATTGAGATCAAAATGTGGAAATGTTTTCATTCAATTATATTTTTTTTATGTTGTATGATTTTATAATGGTACTTGGACATTTGAAAGGTGTGGTTACGTGGTAAACCATATGACGGGTGGTGCCGTGAATACCAGGATGGGTGGTTACGTTATAATCTCCAATGCATTGGGTATGGAAGTCAGCTGTATGGCTATTCAATTAAGTGATATGTGTGGAAGTCGACCGTATGGTTATTCTATTTAAGTATGTTTATGTCACATGTTACCTTTATATGTTATGTGTTCTTTATATGGGTTTTATGGATATAGTTAGGTTAAAAAAGGGAATTTAATGATATTTTATTCAGTGAAGAGTAATTATTACTCCATAAAGGTCAAATGAATTACTTTGATAAAGTATACATGGTTTACTAGTTGTTTTGAAAAACTAACAGTTTTCATTCTTTGTGTATCACTTACTGAGCATTTTATGCTCACCCCAAGTTTTTTAAAATGTTATTCATAGGACTTAATGTAGAATAAGGTCAAGTATGAGATCAAGGGAAAGTCATGCTATCTAAAACAAGGAACTAGACATGTTTCTTTTTAAGAGATATTATTTTATGGAAACTTAGTAGAAGTGTCTACATTGTAATCTTTTGAGATGTAATAGTTATGATCTAATTCTATAAAACTCTAAACCTGAAAAGATCCTCAATGGGAATTATTCATTTAATTCAACATTAAGTATGGTTTAAGGTCGGGGCCTTATAGTTGGCATCAGAGGTCAGTTTAGTCAACTTTAGGAGTTAGAAAATTGTTAAATTATAAATCAATTTTTGGTATGATTGAAATGATATAGCATTTAAAGATTACCATGTTTCTTCACCTAAGATATTTCTGTGTTAATAATGGTTTTTCATAGAGGAAAGAGAACAGATTTTCTGGGAAGGCAGACAGAGGGGGATGACCTTTCAAATCATATCATGAGATGGTCAGAATCAGAACTAAACAGTTTGTTGCGTAGATGGATCAGTTGGCTCGGGTGGAAAATTTTGGTTTTTTTTATTGATGATATTTTGGTGTTTTCTAAAAGTAAATAGGAGCATGAATTTCATTTAAGGGTTATCTTGAAATCCTTAAAAAAATAAACTGTATGGAAAATTCAGCAAGTGTGAGTTTTGGTTACCATAAAATTTCTTTCCTTGGACACATTGTTTCTAAAGATGGGATAATTGTTGATCCTTCAAAAATAAAGGTTGTTGAAGAATGGCCAAGACCCACAAAAGTAACCGAGATCAGTAGTTTTCTTGGTTTGGCCGGTTACTACCGAAGGTTTGTTGAAAATTTTCATGGTTATCTAGTCCAATGATTAAGATAACTAGGAATGGAGTTATGTTTATCTGTAAAAAAGAATGTGATGATTGTTTTCAGGAGTTGAAAAGAAGATTGGTGAATGCTCTAATTTTGGATCTTCCTTCTAGGAATGGTGAGTTTGTTATCTATAGCGATGCTTCGTTGAAGGGACTTGGTTGTGTCCTTATGCAGTATGATAATGTAATTGCCTATGCTTCACGTCAGTTGAAAACTCATGAGGTAAATTACCCTAAACATGACTTGGAATTAGCTGCTGTTGTTTTTACTCTAAAAAATTGGAGGCATCATTTGTGTGGAGTAATGTGTGAAATATATACTGATTACAAAAGTTTAAATTATATATTCACACAGAATGAATTGAACATGATACATAGGAGATGGCTGAAATTAATCAAGGATTATGATTATACAATTCATTACCATCCGGGAAAAACAAATAAAGTGGATGATGCTTTGAGTCAAAAAGGTAATGCTTCATTAACCATGCTATGTCTGGAATGAGATCCTTTGGTTCTTGATTATATGAAATTTGGTATAGAAGTTGTTGGTGTAGGATATTCTTATGTTTTGATTTAGGTATCAGTGAGATCATCCCTATCAGCCAGAATTAAGAAAGCATAGAAGAAAGACAGTGGGTTGCAGAAAAAGGTAGAGCTGGTTCCGAAGGGCATGTTTCGTTAATTTAAAATTTATAATGATTGTGTTTTGAGGTTTGGGAAGAGATTATGTGTGACTGGTATTCACAGTTGAAGAACGGGTTGTTATGTGAGGCTCATAGTTCCCCGTTTATAGTTCATCCATGCAGTACTATGATGTAAAGAGTTCTACGGGAGTATTACTGGTGGGATGGAATGAAAAGAGATATTGCTGATTTTACTGTGAAGTGTTTGACTTGTCAGAAGGTTAAAGAAGAGCGACAGTTACCGAAAGGGATGCTTCGGCCTTTACCAGTGCTACAGTGGAAATGGGAAAATATATCCATGGAATTTGTTTTGGGATTATCGAAGACATCTAGAAGTAATAATGCAATCTGGGTTATTGTTGATCGATTGACTAAATCTGCTCATTTCCTTCCTATTCGAGATACATTGTCTCTAGATCAACTTGCTCGGTTGTATCTTAAAGAGTTAATAAGGTTGCATGGAGTTCCCCTCTCCATTGTATCTGTTCGTGATCACAGGTTTACTTCTAACTTTTGGAAAGGCCTTCAAAAGTCATTGGGTACTGAATTAAATTTTAGTACAGCATTTCATTCTCAATCAGATGGGCAGTTAGAATGAACAATTTAGACCTTGGAGGATATGTTATATGCTTTCTCTATGGATTATCAGGGAAGTTGGGACCAACATCTTTCTGTGGTTGATTTTTCATATATTGAAAGTTTCATTCCAGTATACAGATGGATCCATTTGAGACATTATATGGGAAGTAGTGTCGAACTCCAGCTTTTTGGGATGAAGTGGGTGAATGGAAGCTGATGGGACCAGAATTTGTAGAAGAGATGGCAGAAAAAGTTCTGTTGATTCAAAAACACATGATAACAGCTCAGAGAAGACAGAAAAGTTATGCAGACAACAGGAGGAAGGATCTATCTTTCGAGGTAGGTGATCATGTTTTTCTCAAAGTTTCACCATGGAAAAGTGTGATGTGATTGGTAAGAAAGTAAAGCTGAGTCCAAGGTTCTTTGGTCTATACGAAATTCTAGAGAGAGTTGGATCAATTGCATACTGAGTGGCATTAACTTCGAGTTTATCTCAGGTACACAATGTTTTTCATGTTTCGATGTTAAGAAAGTATATGCCAGATCCATCTCATGTTTTGGGCCCATAGGTAGTTCAGTTGGAAGTGAATCTCTCTTATGAAGAAAAACCAGTCCAGATTATTGACTGAAGAGAGAAAGTGTTGTGAAATAAGGTAATTCACCTGGTAAAGGATTTCTTGAAAACCCATATGGTTGAAGAGGCAACATGGGAATCTGAAAATTCTATGAGGGATAAATACCCCCACTTATTTTGATAAGTGAATAAAATTGTGAGGATACAATTCCCAAAAGGGGTGAAGGATGTAACATCCCAGGTAAATAAAGAATAAAACATTTTCATATTTATTAATATTTATTTATTAAATATTAATTTTACTTTAAATGGGTTGTTATGTTCGATAGCGTACCCGATATGCAACAAAGAGTTTCTTTGAAATCTTACATTGCACACTAATAATAAAATAATGTTATTTTAAATGGTAGTCAACACGTAGATGTTGTATTAGATTGAATGAATATAAATAAACAAAATATTATTATATATGTTTGTTAAATGTTTTTACATTTATCCAATAAAGGATAAAGGCTTAAAATAAGAAAAGATTTCAATTTTAGGCATATATACTCTAATTTTCACTAAAGGTCCACTTATCACCTTTTGATGGATAACTGTCATTAAATATAGTTTTGGTCACTCTTATACATTCTATTAGACCAAATAAAATTCTTCCCTTATAATCGGGACATCAAAATTGACTTTGTTTAATTTTTTTTTCCGATAAAGTGTATTTTTTAAGGAATAGTGAAAAATGTTGTTTTTTAATTCAAAACCTATTTTTAATGTAATTTATTTATATTATTTGATTATATTTTTAATTGTTTTTAATGTGAAATTAGTATATATTTTTACCATTTAATCCAATAGTGGTCGTTGGAATTAATTTCACTTTAAAATTGGAATTAAACTAGTGTCAATCTTTTCATATATATTATTTCATAAAAACAAACTCTTTTTCATGACAGCGGGAATTAATTATTAATTTAATTAATGTAATTTACAGGTTTTGTATTTTGTAAAATAGGCATAATTTTTGAATTTAGAATATCAAATATAGCTTAGGGTGATGTTTTGGTATTTTTCTAAAAAACTTCAATTTTTGACGAATAGTGAAACCACTAAGTGGTACTTAAAAAACTGATTTTTCATTTAAATGAAATTTTACCACCTCTGTGTTTTGAATTTCAAATATCCGACATACATGGTTGTCATTAGGAAGTAAAATGTGGTTCAATGGGATTAAAACAATTTCTTGGTGAATAGTAACTTTTATGTTTTTAATCGCGATTAGAGGTAATTAGTCTAATTTAAAGTAACAATAATATTTTAATAATATGAAAAGACCTTTACACATGTCCTACCCTTGTTGGATGTTTCATGGCCGACAGAGAAAATCCATGGGTCAACTTGGGTACCCCATGGGGCCACTTTGGTAGGAAAATGACATTAATAACTTTTTATTTAATGTTAATGTAAAAATGTCACAAACATTTGGTGTTTTACTAAAACAGTTTTTAAATGGGGTTATACAAGTCATATTTTTGACTATAAATATTAATTAGAAAGATAAAAATATTTCCTACATCATGATATTTTTTTTATAATTTTTAGACATTATATATATTAAATTATTCATGACACCATGATGATGCAGCAATTACCTCATTATTTAACGATTTAAAGAAAATGAAAAGATAATCTAAAATCAAAGACCTAAACTTGTAAAAAAAACATATAGTATTGGTGTATTTAGAACTCTTATAACGTTATCCTTGAAATAAATAATTTTGGGACCTTTAAAATCTGAAAAGCATTTTATAATAAAGTAAACTTTTATAACATTCCAAGGGTGCCCCTCCTCTCCTCTTATAAAATGCCCCCACCTCTATCACCATACCCACACCTCTAATGCCTTTGGCTCGGCAAACCCCGGCCCATTTTGTCTCTCCACATCCCTCTCTTACTCTTATAAGCCTCACTTTGGTCAGAAGTGTTTCCAAGGAAGCCTTTGAGCTCAAATCAAAAAGAGTTACACGATTTTAAGGTAATGTATTCACTTGTGTTCTTTTGTTTTATTTTTCTTAAACAACCCCCTAAACACTTTTTATTCCTTTATTTTGTAAAAACTACAGTATCTTCAATATACTAGGATGTTTTTATAATAAGTATTAGAGCTAAACATACACAGATCTACATCTAATTGTTAAAGAACATACTATTTCTGTGGATGGTGAATTTCTGCCTCATGAAACGATGATTGTTCAATATTATTTTAACACCATAAATGGTGGCCATTAAGATGTAATTATATTTATATATGATATCTAAAATTTTTTTTTTTTCATTAAGCTTCTGTATTTTTCATTTATGGCATACCTTTATGGTTTCCATTATGGGTATACGCGATATCTTTATTTTAGGAAGTGCGGACTACTACCGCCTCAAAGTGATTTGATTCGTTAATGCCATATATGGGACCTATAAAGGATGGAGTTAATGATATTATATATTATATTATAATGGAATTATAGTATACCTTTATATCATTTTTATTTCACTCCATTAAATATGAAATAGAAATAAATGTAGCGTTCATGGGTACGTACGGCTTACCGTCTCCATGAATGGTGCATTTCATTTCTTTCCACTAATTGTTATGTACTATTATAAATACATGTATATGATGGAAATATATGATATATATGATATCCAAATCATGAATATCATTCTGGATATAATGAACCTTTGACCAAATAATAAACATGTAATTTTAAGAAGTCCTTTTTTGACTTATGAACCAGATATCGACAAAAAGAACATTATTAACATAAATGATTACATAATGCTTAAAACATGGAAATAATTGATATAAAAGGAATAATAAACTTGAAAAAGGTTCTTAAGAAAGGTGAAATTAACTATATTTTACTGTTCAGGATATTAAAGAGCAATCGAGTCACGTCAGACATGAGATAAGGGACTTCGTCTCAATCTCCTTTCATTGAGTCATATATTGTTCTAATACAAGACATTCTTTTATACGATGTATAAACCCCTTTGACATTTAATTTTATACAAAAGGAATATTTTAATATGAAGCATTTTACAAAATGAAAAAAAGGAATGTTTCATTCAATGTACGCAGTGACAACGACCTTTTCCACCGCCGCGAGTATTATTTGGTCTTTGGCTTCCTCAACAAGCTGTAATGTTTTTTAAAAAGAAATAAATACCATATACTCTTTAATGTATTTTGGTATTGAAAATGGTTTTTATAATGGTTTGGTTTTGTCAATATATTTTATTTATATATTGTGATCGAAATGTGGAAATGTTTTATTTCCATTATATATGTTTTATGTCTTGTGATTTTATAATGGTACTTGGACATTTGACGGGTGGTTACATGATAAACCATATGACGGGTGGGGCTGTGAATACCAGGATGGGTGGTTACGTTATAACCTCCAATGCATTGGGTATGGAATTCGTCCGTATGGCTATTCCATTATGTGATATGTGTGGAAGTCCACCGTATCATTATTCCATTTAAGTATGTTTATGTCCCATGTTACCTTTATATGTTATGTGTTCTTTATATAGGGTTTATGGAAATATTTTTGTTACAAAAGGGTACGTAATGATATTTTATTCAGTGAAGATAAATTACTACTCGAAAAAGGAGAAAAGTATTACTTTCATAAAGTATACATGGTTTACTTGTTGTTTTGAAAAACAAACAGTTTTCATTCTTTGTGTATCCCTTACTCTGTTTTTAATGCTCACCCCACGTTTTTTTGAAATTTTTTTCACAGGACTTAATGTGGAATAAAGTCAAGGATGGGATCAAGGGAAAGTCATGGTATCTAAAAAATGGAACTAGACATGTTTCTTTTTAAGATTTTTTATTTTATGGAAACATAGTAGAAGTTTCTACTTTGTAATCTTTTGAGATGTAATAGTTATGATCTAATTCTCTAAAACTCTAAACCTGAAATGATCCTCAATCGTAATTATTAATTTAATTCAATATTAAGTAATGTTTAATTTTGGGGCCTTATATTACTATAGGTCTCCTTGATTCCACATGATAGAGTATAAGGTTGGTTTGTAAATAATTTTCCCATGTAGTCCTTGTACATACTCTGAGATGCTTGAAGCCCTCTAGGATAGTAGATATGATAATGGGGTGAGTGTTTTCCCAACATAAATGATATTATTTACTATGTAGAAAGACCCAAGTTAGATTTTTGAATATGTTATGTGTGAGGATACACATAGAATGACTTATTAAGAGATCTGCCTTTCGGCCATATCCCCTATATGACCAAGTCACAGACCCAATGAGGCAGTGATATGATAATGCTAATGTAAAGGGTATTTATGACTTATGAGTAAAGGGATATGTTTGAGATATTTTAATTGACATATAAGATTCATCTGGGAGTTTCCATGTAATAATATGACCTATGGGACCATAGAGGGTTCCCCAGTATTATAGTGACACCTAAGAGATTGTATAAAGAAACGAGTAGTGTTGGTTTGGAGTATCACCTTAGTACCCAAATCAATGAATTGATCCTTATATGGTTTAAATAAATATTACATGTGATATACATGAGTGTAAAAACTGGTATTATTAAATGAATTTAGGAAGAAGGTCAAACCATTTTATATTCCCCTATGAAATGAATTTTATGTGTCAGGATATATATTTAGAAGTATATAGATACACATCCTAAAATAAGAAATATTCAAGGATTAGACCATTGTTTGTTCATTGAGGAGATGGAAGGGAGGGAAACCTATCTTCAAATGAGAATTATATATAAGGGGATATATGGGGGACACACAAACCATTAAATGATCAATATATGTAATATGTTACTATAGGGATGTTCTACCCCTTATGGGAGGTATACATGAGATGGTCCGTAATGGACACACAACACATTGATTTTTTTACTATTTTCAATTGGAGCACTATGAATTACTCATATGATCTAGATGTTGAGCCCAATGATACATGATTGGATAGTACATTCAATTGGGATTGAAAATGGAGAAATATATTTTTTTAATGGTTATGTGACATGATCAGAGAAAATATAGAACTAGGAAATACAGTTCTAGGTCTATCTAGGTTGTCAAACATTAATACAAGTATGAGAAATGAGTGTTTATTTGTGCTTTTATTGTTTTTATTATTTCTTATGTTGATCATATCAATGGTTTGAAATCAAAATTTACAAGATTTGTATATGCATGCCTTAGTAATTACACACAAGGTTATACTCACACAATGCTTGGGTTACCATGTCACATTCATACTAAAATAGACATTACTTTTCATATGTTTTTTTGAGTAATGGGAAAAGGTATAATGATCTTGTTTGATAGATCATATAGGATTAGTGATAAGGATGAAGTGAGGTTAATGTATATTAGAATAGTTCAATGTCTTTTTATCCTTTTATTTAAGTATATATGATTGACTTGGTGAGAGATTAGTTTCTATGTACTAGTCGAACCATGATCCAAAATTAATATATGCTTCCCTATATGAATTTTATATAATAAGATTTAATTATTACATGATTAAATATAAACTAATTTATTATTATGCATGATTCCTAGTTTTTTCACACTTGTATTGTGCACTTTGATATAGTTTATAATCTATCTATTGTAAGACCCTTGATATATAATACATTTTAATTACCTCTATTGCATAGATAGGTGTGCCTCAGGTAAAATGTTTTTCTAGATTAGTTACCGTATAGAGAATATGGAAAATGTATTGAAAATTTGTACTAGATAATTCTTTTTTTAGATTATAATTTGGATATGGTAGATAGTGAATGGGGATGTGTCTGAGATTGTGGCGAAAATCATATCAGTGTTTTGTAGAAATCATTTTCGATAATAAGTATTAGTCACCACATATATAATATTATTCTTATTAGACTCTGATTTTGCAATTACATTTTTTTCACCACATGTGACACACATGGAATATTTGGTAATTAATCTATGGGTAATTAGATCATGGACAATTGGAAATATTAAATACATTATATATCATTAAAATTACATATGATTCATAGGATTTATTTATATCTTTCTGATGTTGAGATCACTAATGCAAATGGTTCCTTTTATTAATCTATGTGTAAATAATTAAATAATTTTCCCACATAACATGTTGGTTTAATTACTCTCAGCTAAAAAATAATATATTTTATCTAATGATAGGCTATATAGATTCTATAAACTGGAATGTTTCAATCACAAACTGACACTGATCACCCAATCATTCTTGACATGATGGAATATCACCATTAATTAAGGCCTCTCATTAGTTTATGAATTTTAAGTTGATTTTGATTGTATCTTGGATAGAATTACATGTTGATAAGAATTTAGAGCCTCATAAATTTTCTTCTAAAATAATTTTAAATTAAAAAATACATTAGTTTCACTAAATATTTTATAAAAGTAATTTCAAACCTCATTCTAGTGATTTGGTTTTGCAATAAGATATCTGTTATAGAGATTCATGTACATCTTATTAAAAATTTAAAACATTGAAATATATGGGTCAATAGCATCCTATATAATATAAAATATATTATATCCATAATGTATTTATAAATTAATAAATAATATTAATTGTCTTATGATTTCGATGTATAAAAAATGTATAACACCCCCTACAAGTCTGACCTCTTTCCTCGACTAGTTATGATGCCCAAATGATATCCTCCTCTAACAACTATCTGGTATATTTTTGAAGCCCAATCTATTCAATAACTAAGATAATATGTGGTCAGGTCGTTGATAGACGAAATACTTGTCGAAAATAATAAGTGAATCTATCCTCATTCATCAAATTCATTGGATATATAAAACCAGATAAAAAATTCACATATCTCCCATGACTCTTAGATATGATCTATTATACTATCATCAATAAGATATAATAAATTCATAATAAAAATTATAAAAAACATTTCAAAAATTAAATAAATCTAAAAGAAAATATATTGTATAAAAACGTTCAATATATTGGTCATGAAATTGATGAAGATCAATTATGGGAACCCTATCCCATGAGACCCATGGTATATGAAAATTATTTATTAGAATCACACCAGCCTTCAATATAGTTAAATACAAAATAAAATGAGAATAGAAAAACAAAAAGTTGTAATTTTATTTATAGAATTTGTTAAAAAATACTAATATATAATAAATACTTTAAACAACTAAACATACCAATATAAATATTTTTTGAAAATAATAAGATGTAAAATTTTCACGAATAGGGTCTTGAATCATTAATCTAGAATATCTATACCCAATATTAATATATTGTGCTATAAAACCCTCTACTACGTCTAATGATTAATAGTCATCCTTGGGAATATTGGCTTCTATGAAAAAATTAAATAGCTAATCATAAGCATCTTTAGCCATATGAAATTAATAATATTACCTTCAATTTTTTTACACATATTTAATATAAAATACTAAATGATAATATGATAATCTTAGCTATAAATAATTATTAAATATATACATAAAATATAAAAAACAAATAATAGAATATAAAAATTTCCTAAAAATAAATGACAAAATATAATAAGAATATCTCTAAATAAATGTTAATATTGTTTTCAAATATAAAAACAGGCCATGAATAATATAATATTCTTATCTTTCAATAATTATTTATAATAATAGAAAAAATAAAAACTACTAAATATTGACATCAGTGAGGGAACAAAATAGATCATCTTGAATATCTCAAGCAATATAAAATAGTACATTTTACCAATAAAGACTTTTTTATACATATACCAAATATATAATACTAATAAATACCAAACTATGATACATCATTCACTATAATCATCCAAATCTTCATCAATTAAAAAGTCTTAATCTTACTCTTTAACCTCATTGACTTCTATACGTATTTTTGTTTCATCATCCCTTATAACATTATCAATATTTTCAATGCCATCACTCCTTAACTGATGTGATTCATTAACAATATATATATAAATTTGAGTAAGATAAGTATTTGGGGAAGCATCAAGAAATCATTAAATATGTTTCATATCCACATATCCATTTTAATTTTCAATAAATATATTTTTATGAGATTTCATTTTTATCACACTCCAACATTTATTTGTGTCCTCAGAAATAAAATAATAATTATAATAATGAACTTTATCTTGTTGATTTTTTACCATAAATAAATCAGTTGATGTAAGAAAACTACTATAATTAAGGTCAACAACTACATGTCATTGATGAAAATCCAAATTCATAATCAGTATGAAAATAATAGAAAATAACCATTGTTATATAATTTGGTCATTGATTATAGAAATTAATACTTTCATCTATATATACATTAATGTCATCATTACATTCTTTATGATGAAATCTTTTAAAAGACTCCACTATTCATGTATTTCATTGATTTTCCATTTATTCATGCATGAAATTGATATGAATTAACTAAAACCTAATTATATGATTTTAGCCATTTTGAAGGAGGATTTTTTAGTACACATAATCGAATATAAATATTTTATTCATGTTTTATCACATGGAATGTATATAAATTATTTATAATTTACAAAATTTTAAAAACAAATATTGCATTGGAATAAACATATATTTATAGAATTTGAAAAAAATACAGAAATATGATATCATAATTCTAAAAGAGTAGTAGAGGTAATTTAAATAATTTTTTATATATTCAAAATTTAGTCTACAAAACAAATAATTTAAATAAATTTTTATTCTAATTTTCTTAATTAAAATAATTATTTTATAGATCGTGCCATTTGATTAAAATTGGGTAGAAAATATGTATGATCTTTGTTACACACTGAGGTTTTATGAGAAATATTTATTTTTGTTAATGTCTTATGTTATATGAAACACCAAAGGAATCTTTTACAGTACACAATACGGACTTGGCTTGCATTACACGCAATCAAGACCTTCCTCGATAGCGTGTGTAGTACGCAATACCGGGTTTCACTAAACAACAATATATTATGATTAACTAGCTGTTATGAATAATATTAACTACATTTTGAATTTTATTATTCATCATAAACATTTTAGAGAACATGGTAAGAGAACAAAATAATGTTTTTCGGGTAAAATAAGTATTTTTAAAAAAATGCAGTTTTCCAGCCTTTTGATGGCGCACCCACATTAAATCTAGTTTTTGACAAGATTATAAGTTCAATTTGACAAAATAAAATTCTTCTTTTGAATTAGGGTATAAAAATTTACTTGGGGTAAATTTTTGATATTTTTCTGATAACTTTCATATTTTGATGAATAGTAAAAATACGGTAATTTTTAATTAAAAACAACTTTTTCATTGAGATAATTTATATGGTTAAATTATAATATTGAATTATTTTAAAGTATAAATAGAATATATTTTTACCATTTAATATAATTTATCTCATTAGCATTAATTTCACATTGATTTCATAGGTAAAAACATTTAAATCTTTGGTAATGTTTTAACTTCTAAAACTCGTTTTCTTAACAACATGGTTTATTTTAAATTAACTACTGAAACTTATATGTTTTGAATTTTGAAAAATGGATTCCATATTTGGAATCAGTGCATCCAAATTATATCAATATGATACTTTTTATTTTTGGCCATTATGAATAGTAACTACGGTAAATTTTATTTACCATAGTTAAAGGTAAATCGGGTAATTAAGGGTAAATATAAGATTATAAAATTTCTCTAACACCTGCCGAAATCCTATTGGATGACTAAAAGTCGAAACATATCACCTATGGGTCGGATTATATTCATTTAATGGACTTTTGTCACTGAAAATAATATAATTATTATTAAACCCAAAGAATGTGACAACATGTCGCTTTCTTAAATCTTATAAGTATAATAATTTTAATTTAGTGATAAAATTAATGAAACTTCAAACATGAATAGTCTCCAGAAATCTAATAAAATTATCTACATCATAGGAATTAATTTAGAATTTTTAGGGATTATATAATTATTATTAATTATGACACAATAGTGATCTTCAAATTATTTAATTAATTAAAATATCAAATAAATATTTTTTAAAATATTAAAATAAATATTATATAAACTATTTAATGTTATCCATTAATTTTCAAGATGAAAATTTATGAAAAGATTAACTCTCTTAGTTCAAACAAATATTCTGTATATATTTTATTTAAATTCAAATAAATGAATAGTGTCAAAATTGTCAAAATTGTTATTTTATAAAAATAACATATTATAAAATTGTTTAAAAATCACAAAAATATTTAAAAATTATAAATTAAAATTTATATGGTCGACAATGTCATAAAGTGTCAAATTATGGAAAATTCACAGCACAGATTTAATTATTTATAATAATTCTAAATTTAGAATATTATTAACACAAATAAAATTAAATTGATAAATAAGGATAAATCAAGTTGATAATGTTTAAAATAAATTACTAACATGTCTAAATTTTATTGGTGGATGATATTACAACCCTATCTCATCTAATCTTGGGATATGAGTCATTTTTGAAGTTTTTATGTAGGGTTGGGATTTAATATAAACTAATATTTCATATATTTCCAAAGGTGCCCCTCTCCTCCCTTATAAAAGGGAACCTCCTCCCTCTCCTCCTCACACCAATTTGAGCCTTCAATCTCGTCAAAACCCTACCCATTTCACTTCCCCACTTCCCTATAAACATCATAGTGGTCTTGGTCTTCTTCAAAGACAAAGTTTAGTTCCCAAAAAGGAGGTCTCAAAGAGGCGCTTCAAAGAAGAGGTAATGTCTGTTACTGATTCTTTCAACTATATTTCTCCTTCTACTTATTCTTATTTAGTTTTTTAATTATGAAGTAATAACATCAGTATAACTCATATACTGATATGTTATTATAAGTATGATACAACCCAATTTCACCATCTATCCATCCAGTGGAAAACAAAATCACCGCGTGTGCGTACGTACGGAATACCGTCTCCACGTCGTGGTGTAATTTATTTTCCATCACCACCTTACATGGATGGTTATAATAGTGCAAATAAATAACTATATAATTTTATGGTAAATTGGTATTGATTCTGAAATAGTATACACACACTCCAATACATTTCCACGATCATGGGAACGATATCATCGCTCGTACGTACGTACGGAATACCATCTCCACGATGTGATGCGATTCGTTCTACATGATCTTCATTGAATAATGATTATATAAATGAATTGAATGAATAAATATGATATATAGTACACTAATACCATTCTGGAAATGAGGTATCTATAACCTAAAGAGAAGAATAAGAATTTATTCGACAAAACATGCATAAGAAAAAAAGTAATAAACACCTGAATAACAAGTAGTAATAAAATATTACTAATAAGAAGCTAAGAATATGACCATATATGATATCATAACAATGATTATGATTCTGGAATAAGTCAATGACATTATTTAAATCATTATACAGGAGGTTCAGACAATTACGAAGCAAATCGGGCCTAAGGTAAGGGAAAATATCATAATCTCATTTTTATCTGAGATTGTTTATACATTGGTATTTACTGGGGTGTATTTTATAATCCACATACATGTTCCCTAAATATGTAATATTGTTTCCATCCACCTAAAATTTTTTAAATACAATTTTACCCTTCGATGAGTTTTTAGTACAGGATATGAAAGGAATCTTTTGTCATTTTTCGTACGAGGTACTTTTTGACTTTTCTGACAAAAGTACGAGAAAAATGTTTTTTTAACTTATACCGCATGAATGGATTTTTAAAACATTATTTCCATGAATATTAATTTACAAGTTTTCATGTTTATTTCTAATCAACATCTTTTAGTTTAAAATTGTATGACATGTTATGAAAGGAAAAATGTTTTTGAAGTAGAAAGGATATTTTCCTCAAGAATGGAGTTCAAGTGTTTTATCAAAATTATTTTTCATCTAAAATAATATAGGGTTATGTTTCTATCCCTATTATTACATTGATTTGATTATTTCGTGATTGAATTATTTTTATGAATTCATTTATCTTATATGCATTGTTTTATGATGTCACGATGTTTAAGAATCCCATTTTTATTACATCGGTTATGCAATGATGTATGATTTATGATTTTGTGGCACACATAATAATGGTATCATTATGAGTTGGGTGGGACCTATATCTCCCTCCAATGAATTGCGTAAAGATTTTATATCTAATGAGATAGAAATGGCTGGAATGGCAGGTTAAACCGATTCAGTGAAACAGTACTGAAACGAGGAGTGAACTCGGTTCCGAAATGGACTTTTTTCCACTAGGATAGTCTTGGCAATGAGTCTTGACTACTAAGAAATGATTCTATATGATTACGTGTGTATGAAACAAAGTTACATGTTTTATGTTATTATTATTGTGATTAAATTTCACTACCACGATTTATCCCATGTTATGAAATTATGATATATTTTTCAGGGTATGATTTCCAAAATGTTATGTTCTTATGAATTTGATGTGACTGGTATTTCTTTTCTTTACCCTTACTAAGCAATTAAGCTCACCCCTTTGGTATGTTTTCATCCCCAGGTCCGGAAGAAGGGTATTAAGTAAGATATTCCAAAAGGGACTATAGATATGATGAAATAAATGGGAGACAGTGTAGATGTTTTATGAACTGGTTGTTTATGTTTCCCAGTTTATAAAGACACTATACCTATACGGTCCTTTCATGGTTTTGTTATATGTTGAAATAAGTGTACTTCAATTTTGAATTACTAATAATGTATGTAAATTATGGGTCCTTATAGTTGGTATGAGAGGAAAGTTATTGTCAACCTTTGGAAACTAGGATGTGAAAGTCTTAGTAAGAATCCAAAGGATAAGTATAAGCATAGAACACAATCTTAGTGTTTTAGAAATGAAAATGAACAACCTAGGATAAGACCTTAAGTGTGAAATTTTATTCTTGATTATGTGGTTTTCCTATTATAATTAGTGTTTCTCACACTACTCTTCTTGGTTTTAGTCAATGGATGAAACCCGAAGGAACCGTGTTAATGCGGAATGCGACGGGCAATGCAATGATTGTCCCCCCTGAGAAACCAAACGTTATGGGATCAGGAATGCAAAATCTTGTAGCCATTATCACAAAACTTTCTCAAGCTATGAGTCATGCAGGACTTCCATACAAGAAAAGGAAGAAGAAAAATTCTATTGAATCCTTCATGAGGCAGCGTCTGCCTTCGTTCAGCGGGTCTACTGATCCATCAGTTGATGAACAATGGATCAGTACTACTGAAAATATATTTTCAGTTCTTCAATGTTCTCAACATGATAGTCATCTTATTAGTGTATCGTTTGGAAGGTGATGCTGATCAATGGAGGAATCTTATGAAGAATATGAGGCCAAGAGATGAAATTGAGTCCATGGAATGGGACAAGTTCCAGAACTTTTTTTTCAATAATTACTTCTCTCGTATTCTCCGAACAAAGATAGAGAAAGAGTTTCTTGAACTGAAGCAAAAAAGATGATGAATCTGTTGGTACCTATGAAACAAATTTTACAAGACTTTCAAGGTACGCTTCTGGTATTATTATCCAACCTGAGAGTAAGATCGATCGATTCTTTAGTGGCTTAAAACCATGTCTTTGAAGGGCGTTATCCATAAGGGACTTCATTAACTACAAGGAAATTTTTCGATGTGCTCTCAAGGCTGAGATGGATATTGGTGTAACCCATTAGTCACATGGGTTTGATAAGAAGAGGAAAATAGAATTTAATGGAAAATCTAAATACCACACTGAAAAGAAGATGATTTTTCCCTTATGCTCAAATTGTGGAAAGAAACATGGAGGAAACTGTCTTAAGGGAACAATCAAATGTTATAAGTGTGGAAAAGAAGGTCATCGGGTAATTGAATGTCGAAATAATGGGAAGAAGATGTATAAGGATGCAAACAAAGGAAGAGATACAAAGAATGAACCTACTACACTTCAATGTTTCAAGTTCAAGGTGATGGAGAATTATGCTAATCAATGCCCAAATCCAAGGGTTGATGATGATGATCGAAGTCAACAAACTCTTACGGCCGAAGACAAAGGAAAGTCACATGCAATTACTATCGGCGATGTGGAGTACGACAACGAAGTGGTGAGAGGTACACTTACCATCCACTTTAAAGTAGCAAATGTTTTATTTGATTCTGGATCCTCCCACTCTTTTATTTATGAAGAATTTTATAAGGGTATCACCATATTACCTTAACAATTAGATGTTGAGTTGGCTGTGAAATCTTTTAATGGCACAACAGTCGCATTAGAAGTTTACAATTCTTCTCTGATTGACATTTGTGGGAAAGTGATTCCTGCAAATCTTGTGATCCTTCCTATAGTGGAATTTTATGTAATTCATGGCATGGATTGTCTTTCTTTATATGGAGATCATATCAACTTCCAATGAAGGGAAGTCACATTTCATATTCCAGATAAATCTATTATCGTCTATCGATGCAAGGATGAACATAACCTTCTAGTGGAAATTTCATCCATCTTATGGGACTTGATTCCACTAAATGGAGGTTGTTTATCTCAAATTGTTGTTGAGAAACTCATGATTAAGAATATTCCCATTGCACGGGAGTCTAATGATGTCTTTCTGGAGGAATTTCTAGGTATTCCACCAAATCTTGAAGTTGAGTTTTTAATAGAACTCGTACCGGGTGATTTGCCTTTTTCAGAGACACCGTATAGAATGGCCCCAATTGAGTTATAGGAATTGAAGAAGAAACTCCAAGAGAATCTTGATAAAGGATTCATAAGCCCTAGTGCAACACCTTGGGGAGAACCTATACTGTTTGTTAAGAAGAAAGATGGATCAATGAGACTCTGCATTGATTCTCGAGAACTTAACAAGATCACTATCAAGAACAAATATCCTCTCCCATGCATTGATGACTTATTTGACCAAATACGTGGAGCTCAATACTTTTAGAAGATTGATCTTCATCCAGGGTATCATCAATTAAGGGTCAAAAGGGAGGATATACCAAAGACGGATTTTCGTACAAGGTATGGACACTATGAATTTATAGTGATGCCATTTGGTCTTACTAATGCCCCTGATATCTTCATGGATCTGATGAATAGAGTCTTTAGAGACTATCTTGATCAGTTTGGGGTAGTCTTTATAGACGATATTATTGTCTATTAAAAGAAAAAGGAAGAACAATAAGATCACTTGAGAATTGTATTGAAGACCCCGAGAAAGGAGAAGCTTTATGCCAAATTTTCCAATTGTGAATTTTGGCTCAAAAAGTTTCATTTTTGGGTCACATAATCTCAAAAGAGGGGATATCTGTGGATCCAGCAAAAACAGAGGTTATCGAAAGATGGTCGAGACCAACAACAGTAACTGAGATCCGATGTTTTGTAGGTTTCGCTGGATATTATCGATGTTTTGTGAATGATTTTTCACGATTATCTAATCCACTCACCAAGTTGACTCGTAAAGGAGTTATGTTTGTTTGGACGGAGGAATGTGGAGAGAATTTCAAGGAGTTGAAAAGAAGGTTATCTAGTGCACCTGTACTCACACTTCCTTGTAGTGGAGAATGGTTTGTAATCTACAGTGATGAATCCAAGAAGGGGTTGGGGTGTGTTCTTATGAAAAATGATATAGTGATAGCTTATGCCTCACGACAGCTGAAAATCCATGAGAAAAATTACCCAACTCATGATTTGGAGTTAGTTGCGGTAATCATTGCATTAATGATTTGGAGGCATTATCTTTATGGATAATGGTGTGAAATTTATTATGATCATAAAAGTTTAAAGTATATTTTCACACAAAAGGAGATGAATATGCGCCAAAAAAGATGGTTAGAGTTGATTAAGGATTATGACTGCCGAATTAATTACCACCATGGGAAAGCAAACAAGGTGGAAGATACATTAAGTCCACAAGACCATGCCATTTTATCCCTGATGAGGATCACAAAAGATCCAATATTTATGGATTTATAAAGGATGGATTGTGGAATTATAATGGAAGGGGGAAAATCGTAACTTTGTCAAATGAATCTTCAACCATCTATAAATGTGATGATTAAAGAGGCACAAAAAGAATATGTAGAGTTACAAAAGAAGGTTAGAAATGTTCCTGAATTCAACCTTGATTGTGATGGGATAAAAAAGTTCATGAATCGGTTTTGTGTTCCTCTAATCCATGAATTAAAGAAGGAACTGCTGGATGAGGCTCATAGTTCTTCATTCTCTATTCATCCTGGAATCACGAAGATGTATAGGGACCTAAAAGAGTACTTCTGGTGGGATGGCATGAAAAGAGATATTGCTAAATATGTCTCTCGATGCATGGTTAGTCAGCAAGTTAATGCAGAGAGATAGAAGTCTATGGGTATATTACAACCATTACCCATACCCGAATGGAAATGGGAAAACATCACTATGGACCTTGCCACCAGACTTCCTAAAACATCCAAAGGTAATAATGCTTTCTGGGTCATAGTTGATCATCTTACAAAGTCTGCACACTTCATTTCTATTAGAGAGGATTTATCACTAGATCAGCTTGCCAGGATATATGTAAAAGAAGGGGTAAGAATTCATGGAGTACCAATTTCTATTATATCTTATCGGGATCCGAGGTTTACCTCAATGTTCTTGCAAAGTCTTCAGCATACTCTGGATACAGAGTTGAGTTTCAGCACTGCTTATTATCATCAGACAGATGGTCAGTCTGAGAGGACAATTCAAACACTAGAAGATATGTTGAAGGCATTCACTATAGATTTCAAAGGTGGTTGGGATCAACACCTGCCTTTGGTGGAATTTTCTTATAGTAATATCTTTCACTCCAGTATTCAGATGGCTCCTTATGAAGCACTCTATGGAAAGAAATGTAGGACTCCAACTTGCTGGGATGGAGTTGGGGAAATGAAGCTATTAGTACCTGATCTTGTTGATGAAATGGAAGAAAATGTCAGATCTATTCAACAACACATAAGAGTAGCTCAGAGTCGACAAAAAAGTTATGCTGACAACCGAAGAAAAGACCTAGAGTTTGAAGTGGGTGTTAATGTGTTCTTATGAATATCTCCCTGGAAGAGGGTAATGAGATTTGGAATGAAGGGAAAGTTGAGACCTAGATATATCGGTCCATTTGAAATTCTGGATCGTGTTGGGAAGGTAGCTTAATGATTGGCGCTTCCACCAAATCTCTCTCAAGTTCACGATGTGTTCCATGTATCTCTCCTGAGAAAGTACATACCTGACCCTTCACATGTACTCAGCTCAGAAGTTGTACCGGTGGAACAAGATCTTTCTTATGAAGAAAAGACAATAGAGATTCTCTATCGTAGTGAAAAAGTCACACAGAACAAGACAACTCGCTTGGTGAATGTTTTATAGAGGAACCACCAATTAGAATAAGCTATATGGGAGTTTGAGGATATGATGAGGGAGAGGTATCCTCATCTGTGTGTTACAAGTGACGAATTTCGAGGGAGAAATTCATTTTATGGGGGTAGAATGTAACACCCTGAGATTTTATGAGAAATATTTTTTAATGTCTTATGTTATATGCAACACTAAAGTAATCTTTCACAGTACACAATACGGACTTGGCTTGCATTACACGCAATCACGACCATCCTCGATAGCGTTTTTAGTATGCAATACCAGGTTTCACTAAACAACGATATATTATTAGGAACTAGCCTTTATGAATAGTAATAACTACATTTTGATTTTTATTATTCATCATACACATTTTCTAGAACATGGTAAGAGAACAAAATAAATTTTTCGGGTAAAATAAGTATTTTTCAAAAAATGTTGTTTGATGCCTTTTGATGGAGACCCATATTAAATATAGTTTTGACATGATTTTAAGTTTAATTTGACAAAATAATAATCTTCTTTTGAATCAGGATATAAAAATTTACTTTGTATAATTTTTTTATATTTTTCTGATAACTTTCATATTTTGATGAATAGTAAAAATACGCTAATTTTTAATTGAAAACAACTTTTTTCATTGAGATAATTTATATGGTTAAATTATAATATTAAATTGTTTTAAAGTATAAATAGAATATATTTTTACTATTTAATATAATGTATGTCATTAGCATTAATTTCACATTGAATATATAGGTAAAAACATTTCAATATTTGGCAATGTTTTAACTTCTAAAACCCGTTTTCTTAACAATGAGATTTATTTTAAATTAATTACTGCAACTTATATGTTGTGAATTTTGAAAAATGGATTCCATATGTAGAATCAGTGGGTCCAAATTATGTTAATATGCTACTTTTTATATTTGGGCATTATGAATAGTAACTACGATAAATTTTATTTACCATAGTTAAATGTAAATCGGGTAATTAAGGGTAAATATAAGATTATAAAATTACCCTCACACTTGCCAAAATCCTATTGGATGACTAAAAGTCGACCCATATCATCTAAGGGTCGGATTAGATTCATTTAGTGGACGTTTGTTCATGAAAATAATTTAATTATTATTAAAACCAAAGAATGTGACAACATGTCACTTTCTTAAATCTTATAAGTATAATAATTTTAATTTAATGATAAACATAATGAAACTTCAAAAATTAATAGTTTCCAGAAATCTAATACAATTATCTACATCATAGGAATTTATTTGGAATTTTTAGGGATTAAATAATTATCATTAATTATGACACAATAGTGATGTTGAAATTATTTTATTAATTAAAATATCAAATAAATGGTTTTAAAAGTATTAAAATAAATATTATATAAACTATTTAATGTTCTCCACAAATTTTCTAGATGACATTTTATGAATATATTAATGCTCTTATTTCGAACATATCTTCTGTATATTTTTTTTTTAAATTCAAATAAATGAATTGTGTCAAAATTAACACTATTGTTATTTAATAAAAATAACATATTATAAAATTGTTTAAAAATCACACAAATATTAAAAAATTATAAATTAAATTTTATATAGTCTAAAATGTCATAAAGTTTCAAATTATGGAAAATTCACAACACATATGTAATTATTTATAATAATTTAAAATTTAGAATATTATTACCACAAATAAAATTAAATTGATAAATAATGATAAAGCAAGTTGATAAAGTTTAAAATAAATTCGTAACATGTCTAACTTTTATTGGTTGAGGATATTACAAACCTATCTCATATAATATTTGGATATGAGTCATTTTTTATGTTTTTATGTGGGGTTGGGATTTAATATAAACTAATATTTCTTATATTTCTAAAGGTGCCCCTCTCCTCCCTTATAAAATTGAACCTCATCCCTCTCCTCCTCACACCAATTTGAGCCTTCTAGCTCGGCCAACCCCTACCCATTTCACTTCCCCACTTCCCTAGATACATCCATGAGGTCCTGGTCTTCTTCAAAGGCAAATTTTGTAGCCCTAAAAGGAGGTCTCAAAGAGGCGCTTCAAAGGGGAGGTAATGTCCGTTACCGATTATTTCAACTCTATTTCTTCTTCTAGTTCTTCTTCTTTAGTTGTTTCATTATGAAGTAATAACAAAAGTATCACTCATATAATTATATGCTATTATAAGTATGAAACAACCCTATTTCACCATCTATCCATCCTACGGAAAATGAAATCACCACGCGTTCGTATGTACAGAATACCGTCTCCACGCCGTGGTGTAATCTATTTTCCATCACCACCTTAATAGGATGGGTATAATAGTGAAAATAAATAACTATGTATGATTATTGTAAAGTTTTATTGATTCTGAAATAGTATACATACACTCCAATACAGTTCCATGATCATGGGAATGATATCATCGCTCGTGCGTACGTACAGAATACCGTCTCCACGATGTGATGTGATTCGTTCTACATGATCTTCATTACATAATGATTATATAAATGAATTGAATGAATAAATATGATATATAGTACACTAATACCATTCTTTAAATGAGTTATCTGTAACCTAAATTAAAGAATAAGAAATTATTCGACAAAACACGCATAAGAACAAAAAGTAATAAACACCTAAATAACCAGTAGCAATGAAATATTACTAATAATAAGCTATGCATATGACCATATATGATATCATAACAATGAGTATGATTCTAGAATAAGTCAATGACATTATTTAAATCATTTTACAGGAGGATCAGACACTTACGAAGAAAATCAGACCTAAGGTAAGGGAAAATATCACAATCTCATTTTTATCCGAGATTGTTTATACTTTGGTATTTACTAGGATGTATTTTATCATCCACATCAATGTTCCCTAAATATGTAATATTGTTTCCATCCACCTAAAATTGTTTAAATCCAATTTTCCCCTTCGGTGTGTTTTTAGTAAAGGATATGAAATGAATATTTTTTCATTTTTCGTACGAGGTACTTTTTGACTTTTCCGACAAAAGTATGAGAAGAATGTTTTTTTAACTTATACGGCATGAATGGATTTTTAAAACATCATTTCCAAGAAGATTCATTTATATGTTTTCATGGTTATTTCTAGTCACCTTCTTTTAGTTTAAAATTGTATGACATGTTAAGAAAGGAAAAATGTTTTTGATGTAGAAAGGATATTTTCCTCAAAAATGGAGTTCAAGTGTTTTATCAAAATTATTTTCCATCTAAGAAAATACAGGGTTATGTTTCTATCCCTATTATAACATTGATTTGATTATGTGGTGATGGAATTATTTTTATGAATTCATTTATCTTATATGAATTGTTTTATGATGTCATGATGTTTAAGAATCCCATTTTTATTACATGGGTTAAGCAATGATGTATGATTTATGATTTTGTGGCACACATAAGAATGGTATCATTATGAGATGGGTGGGACCTATATCTCCCTCCAATTCATTTGGTAATGATTTTATATCTCATGAGATAGACATGGATGGAACAGTAGGTTAAACCGGTTCAGTGAAACGGGACTGAAACGAGGAGTGAATTCGGTTCAGAAATGGACTTTGTCCACTAAGATAGTCTTGAAAATGAGTCTTGACTACTAAAAAATGATTCTCTATGATTATGTGTGTATGACACAAAGTTGAATGTTTTAAGTTATGATTATTGTGATTACATTTCACTACCATGATTTATCCCATGTTATTAAATTATGATCACTTTTGCAGTGTAAGATTTCCAAAATGTTATGTTCTTATGAATTTGATGTGATTGATTTTTCTTTTCTTTACCCTTACTGAGCATTTCAGCTCACCCTTTTGTATGTTTTCTTTCCCTAGGTCAGGAAGAAGGGTATTAAGTAAGATATTCCAAAAGGGACTATAGATATGATGAAATAAATGTGAGACAGTGTAGATGCTTTATGAACCTGTTGTTTATGTTTCCCAGTTTCTAAAGACACTATACCTATATGGTCCTTTCATGGTTTTGTTATATGTTGTAATAAGTGTAATTCAATTTTGAAGTACTAAAAATGTATGTAATGTATTTTTCATTATAATCTTTATGTAGTTCTTCATAATAAAAACATTGTCAATGATATCCACAAAAACCTTGTTTGGGAAGACAGAAAATTGAAAACTAATTGAACATAAAAATAGAAAAAGTTTACCCAATGTGGCTCATGACAATAAATTTTCAAGTATTTTCGCAAATAAAATAATAGGAATTTTAATTTTAATTTTCCTGCCTGAATAATGCTTCGGCAATTAACTATTCAAATGATACTTTGATAAAACAATTATTGTTAAATTGTTCCATTTAAATCTCAAATGAATATACCCATTTTAATTATACATGACCTCCACATCGAGATTCCAATGAAAAATATATTATTAAATGTTCCATTGAGTCAAGGAAGTTTTGAGAAATTATTTTTTCAATTACAAAAAATTATTAATATATAATATTTCAACAAACTCAACACAACATTACATTTGTTCCCACATAAATAATTAATAATAAATTTGATATTTAAGTCAACACATCCCATATTTTTTTAATGAATGAATTTCTAAGACTGTTAAAAAATATTCATTCCATTTATAGAAGATAGACATGGAATTTTAACTATACTATATTTCCAATTCTGATTTAATTAATAAATCTAAAATAAAAAATTCTGGTAATAAAAAATATATATTCTATTCATAGAATAATATGTTAAATTCTAGAAAAAATTAAAATCTTATTTTATCTTTGTTAATTTTTATGATCATTCATCTTCAAATAATTCATGTTCATGATTCTTGGAAATCTAGGAATGATCTAACCATCCTATTAAATTATCTTTGATCATACTGAGGGTGTCTTTCATTTTATAAAATATATCATCAAATAATGTTTCTAAAAAAGAATTACATCTAACATGTGATGAACCAGAAAATCATACAAACATGGTATGTCCCAAAAAATAATATTTTTAACAACATTCAAATATCACCCAAATCCATTTATATTTTAAATTATAGATGGCCCAAATGTAACATGATGTAATGTAGAGGTGACGGGTTTCAGCTAAATCCTTAAGAGAAATTTTGGAGGTTCGTCATTTTAAATATTACCTTTTTTAAAATTATTTATATTAATTTAAAAATGGTAAAAAATAGAATGAAATAAATTATAATAGACACATAACCAGTCTTTGTTTCATTGAGATGTATAAGTGTTTTTCTCAACCATGCAATACAGACATGATATTAGACCATGAGTACTCTATCCATATAAAAAACCATGTTCAAAAAATTAATTACTTTTTAACATTAATTAAACTATTACAGTAAATTTATAATCTCCCACATTATCATATTTAGTTACACAATCATTAAATAATGAAATTAAATCCTAAATTAGAGGATTAATATAATAATTTGTATTCTTATTTAGATGCCTTGGAATTAGTATCCCCAAAAGTATATACGGTTCATTCATCAAAATCCATTGAGGTAAGTTGGTTTGTGTTACAAATAAATGCCAAGATTGTTATTGATTTCCATAAGAACTAAATATAAATAAAATAAATCGATAGAATCAACATTTTATTACAAGGTTTTGATGGAAAAGAAGGATGTATCTGATCAAACTATATAAATGAATAACCAACGTATTATTCATTTAATGTTATACTGATGGAAATATTTGACATAATCATTATCATCAATTCACCATTTGTTCTAGACTAAAAAAGGAAATATAAATGGTGGTAATTAGAAAATATATCATCAATTTCACATGAAATATAGATTTTCCTTGTTGTATGTCTATACCTTATTTCACTAAAAGTTGGAAAATTAACTAAAATCTTTTATTGACCATAATATAAGATGAATTCATTTGAAAAATAATGGATCTTTTTATAAATAAGACACACATTAATTAAAAAGATTCTACATTCATAGAATCTTTCAAGTAATATATTTCCATCTAAAATCAATGATTTAACCAAAAAAATATTTGATAAAAAAAATATTTGACATTCCAAAATCTGATTTAATATCCATATATTTTTATTTCATCTTTGTGTTGGTGTATCTAGAATCTCGGATATAATTAACACTAAATATATTTAAACAAATTGTAAAATTGACATTATTTTGATTACGGATTTAGAATATCATTCTGAGTTATTGTTCCTTGAATTGGCTATCCATAAGCCTCATGTAGTAAATTCCAAATAGATGGATCTAGAAAAAAATAATTTTTTATTCTCAATTCTCTTAACTGTATTTATTTTAAAAAAATATTTACATTCTGAAAACCAACACATAGTAGATGATGTCCATCATTTTAATATATTCAAAATCCATAGAGATCAAATTTCTTACATGGGCAGTTAATTGGTACTTAATAAAAAATTTTGAATTTGAGTAAGTATATGATATTAATGTTTCAACAACCACAAGGTGGAGTTATTTATTACTAGATCAATTGGGAGTTTTGTGGTGATTTTTCCAATAATGGTCACATTATAGAAACTCGTGACTACTTCTAGAGTTCTTTGTTATATAAAAAATAATTGATATTCGAAAAATAATTTCGGAATTTGACTAATTGAAATTTTTTATTATACATTAATTTTATATAATTATGATTACTTGCCAAAAAATCTTACTATTTTTATACTAATCGATATATATTATTTAATTTTTAAAAATTTATAAAATTATTTATCAATTAAAATGACATATGTATTAATTGAAATAAATGTTTTAAAATACATTACAAATTTTTAATTATTATTTGAATTTCAATTATTATTTATACAATTTATCAATATTATCAAAATTTACTAATATTTGAAAATTATTAAAAACATTTAATAATTAATACAAACATTTACTAATTATTATTAATTTTTTCTAAATATTTATTATTTATGAAAAATTCATAATGGAATATTAATAATTACTTTATATTAATCCACAATTTTAATAATTATTTGGAAATTTAAAAAGAAGTTAGTATGTTTTATATTTATTAGAAGGTATTATAAATTCAAAAATAATATTTTAAATAAAATTTTAATTTTTAATAATGGATACAAGTACTGATTATGTTGTATTAATTATTTAATAATTATTACTGAATTTTTCAAAAATCTTACTAATTTATAATAATTATTAGTATTTCTTATGATTTCTTATCCAATTTATATAAAATTATGATATTATCCTTTAATTAAAAAATAATTAATAATAATTTTATTTAACAGCAAAATTTAATAATTAATACTATTATGAACTATTTATTTAATAATTATTAAAAATTAATTAATTCTAATTAATAATTATTTAAATAATTACTACATTTTTATAAATTATTTAGAAAATTTTTTAATTAGATTTATTTTATATATTTTTTAGAATATGTAATTTTTTTATAAATATCAATATCGATTTTTTATTAATATTAATTTTCTTTAATAGTTATATTTTTATTTATAAAAATTTATTGTTTTTTATAAAAGAAATCCTATAACTTTTATTGTTATAATAAGTTTAGTAAAAAAAATTCTCATCATTTTTATTGAACACTTGTTTCATATTTATTTCATATGATATTATATATTTATATATTTTACAATTTATTAATCAAATATATATTCAAAAAGTATAAGGTTACATGTTTTTAAGAAAATTTACATATCAAATATTTATACATACATATATATACATATTAAAAACCTAACATGTTTTTCTTAAAACTATTATATATGTATAATTAAAAGCTAATATATATATATATATATCTCTGTGTGTGTGTGTCTAGATGTTTACAAAACTATGTTCATATGTTTTTAATAAATTAAATACCAATCCTCATATGACAGTAAAACATGGTTTATCATCATGAACAGAATCCAAATATTGTCCTAATTCATCAAGAATGTGTTCAAAATAATCCAAATAAGGCATAACATTTTCCAATCTCATTAACAAAATCAACAACACAATCATTTAGCAGAAATACATATCTACACACAGACACATAAGTGTGGGAAAAAATTATATATATAGTTATACATCATTATATATAAATACATGAAGTGGGAGATGTTAATGGTCACAAGTGCATGTCGGATCATGCAAGAACATTGATAGTTAGTGGGGCAACCATATATTTCCAAAAAAATAAAAACTCATAGTGTAACTAGTATAAATACCGTGAGAGGGAGAGGGGGTGAATCTAGCCATGAAAGATTAAAAAAATACCTTATGGAACTTATTACATCAAATACCAGGGACTCTTGTCTAACTTTCACATAGAAATGTATGAACAGAAATTAAATCCAATATGAGACATGATGATTTAATTTTGTTAACACTTATTAGACAATATCCCAGGAGAATACAATGATGATGTCTCTATGTAAAAAATATCATAAGTCTCACATCTAAAATAAAATGTTAGGGATATATCACTTTAAAGATGAGGCTCACTAAATTTAAAATTTTCGTAGTGGGCTCACATTTCCTCCTATAATACAACCAATTACAATTTGAAATATCACTACTCTCTCAATATATGTTTCATAGCTTCTCTTATAGTAGAATCTCTTGTTGTTCTGAGTCAACTAAATATTTTTTCCCAAATATATATAATAGTTCCATGCAGTATCGCATCAAGTAGATGAAATCAACTTTTCCACTTACTATTATCTTGTATAAATTGATTTGGAGGACAATTTTAGTCCCTTCATGAACATCCATTCCCACTCATCGAACTATCTAGTATACTCCATGAACTACCTATATTCCTTTGTGAACTATGTTGCACTATGTGGCATGAGTTCTTTATGGCCACATTTTAATTTTTTGATCAATCGTTCTTCATTAACGGGAGATTCCTCCAAGACTGCCTCTATTATACAGTCCCTTTTATATTGAAATATACCAAGCCCTCATAAACCCTTTTCACAATCATTTCTCACAAAATGTATCCTTCATTGAATTGATCCCACATGAACTACTTTCCCCTTAATAGAATCCATCCTCATAAACTACATTGAACATACCAAAATTCTTTCCCCAATGATCCTATCTGTAACACCCCAAAATTTTTTAGTATGTTATTTCTTCTATGTAATTCAATAACTTGAACTACACACAACATTGAGTTCAAGCGCACCACGACTTACCAAACTAGCAGCTCAAAATTTGTATGAATAGTATTAACTGAATTTTGAAAATTATATAAATTATATAATTTTAGAATCTATATTTTTAGTTTCATAGACATAATTTAAGAATAAATTCATTTTTTCAGATAGAAGAACTATTTTTCAAAAAATAAAATTTTACCTCTTTTTAATGGTGACCCCTTGTTAAATCCAATATTCGAAAATTTTATATATTTAATTTGAAAAAATAAAATTTTTATTTAGAATCAGGAAATAAGAATTTAATTTCAATAAATATTTTGTGTTTTTCTAATAACTTTCAGATTTGGGTGAATAGTGAAAAATATTATATTGTTACTGAAATCAACTTCTTTAATCAAAATAATTTAAAGTGTTAATGTATACATTTTAATGGTTTTGAATTATTAATAGATTATATTTTTACCATTTAATCCAATGCTAGTCATTTTAAGTAATTTCACATTGAAATTGGTCATAAACATGTGACAATCTTTTGATAGTTAATATTTTCTTAAAAATAGGCCTTTTAGTTTTGACAACTAGAATTAATTTAAATTAATAAATGAAACTTCTATGTTTTGAATTTGGTAAAATACAATTTATTATTGAATTATGAATATCAAAAGTATCTTACGGTGAAATTTTGGTATTTTTCTGAAAACATTTAATTTTTGATGATTAGTGAGAAACCCTGAGATATTGGTTAAAACTACTACTTATTTATATAATTATTTATTTTATTTAAATTTATTTTAGGTCAAAATATATACATAATACCTATATATGTTCAATAAAATAAATTTTATTAATTATATAATAAGTTTAGATATATGGAATTTTTTATTGAACTTTTTACCGTCTTTTACAAACCTCCTACAAACAATTGCAAATTTGCATAAAACATAGATTCACGGCTTCTGTGAGTTTAATTTCAGAAATCTGAGAGACACAATTAATATCAGTAAGTAAAATGTGGTTTAATAAGATCAGAATAACTTTTGATGAATAGTAACTATTGACTTTTATTTAGCACAATTAAAAGTTTATCTGGTAATTGAAGGTAATAATGATATTATTATTACCCTAAAACATGTACTAATTCTACTGGATAAGTATAATTTCACCAAAAACAACCTTAGTAAGAAAATATGAACCTCTTTGGTCCACATGGATTAGATTGGGACATTTATTATTATTTTATTTAAAGAAGAGTTAAAAGAGTTAAATTAAATGTTAAATAACTAAATAATTTTTAATATTGGGTTAAACACAATATAAATTAAAATATAAATATTCATTAAAAATAAAAAAATATTTCCTACATAATTTTATTTTATTTATAAATTTTAGACAATATATAATTTAATTTAATTATGACACAATGATGATGCAGTAATTACGTTATTAGTGATATATTAAAATAATCAATATTATAAATACGCAAATAATTTTAATTTCAGACTTTATATGAATTACAGTAATTTTATAGGTTAATTTTACATATTAGGGTTGATTAATTGAAATTATTTTGAAGTAATAATGATGTTATAAATTTAGAAGAAACAAAATACCAAATAGTGTCAAAATAGACATAAAGGAGTTTTAAAAAAAATAATATTATAAATTAGTATTATTTTCCTAAAAATATAAGGTTCGGAAAAATGACTTATATAATAATATATATGACATTAATGAACCACATGGGTTCTCTTGGAAGTATATAGTAATATTAGTAACCATATAATATAAAAACACAAAGAGACATTGTAAATGTCTATCTATTTAACTAAGAGTTAAATCTGAATGTTAATGTTGATATGGTGACCTAAACCTATCTAAAACCTATTGTATTAGTGGTTTTAGACCTATTCGCACTTTATCCTTTAAATAATTCATTTTGGAGCAATTTGAAACTAAAAATGAATTTATTATAAAATAATATTTTATGTTTTTCAAATGGTGCCCTTCACCCCTCTTATAAATGGACACTTCCACTTATCTCAAATTTACTCCTCCAAATCCATTTTTCTCAGCCAAACCTGGCCCAAATATTCTCTCAACTTTCCTAACATCATCTTAGAGGCCTTACTTTTTTCAGAAAGCCAATATAAGGAGACATTTTGATCAAATAAAAATGAAGAACCCGAAGAAAAGGTAATGATTTCACCACACTCTTTAAAACTATCTTATTCCTCCACTTACTCTTTCATTGTTGTTTCCTATGGGAAAAAATACCTCAAGGTATCATTGTATAATTTTTGTGGTGATTTTTTTTGTTGATAATTTGGACATATGTGTGGTGATTGTTGACAAATCAAATCAATGACATAAAAATTGTTTACAAAGAGGATTTCATTGTGGCATGTCGAGTTCAAGAAATATGGTAAACTATAAATGTTTGCTTCAAGAACATCGAAAAATGAATGGATGATCTGTGGGTAGTACAAAAAGACCAGATACAAGGTGGTTCCGTTTTCCAATGTTTGAAAAACATTTGGTCTTGAAAATTGGAAAAGGAAGAAAAATGGTTTTTGGCAAAGGGACTTGCGCGCTGTGTACTTGAAGGTGAGGGAACTTGTGTGCCATATGTTTTTCAAGATTATATCATCAAAACATGGAAAAGGGATAAGGTTCGTGAAAGTATTGGTTTGGTCGCACAGGTGAGTTGTGCGCTGAGAAAGGACTTGCACGCCATTGCCTCTGAATATTGGAAACATGAATGCCTGTTGTTTTTCAAGATAAGAACATGAAAATATGGAAAAGGGAGATGTGTGCCCAAGATTCAATGTGGTTCGCACAAGTGTCTAGGGGGAAAGAAGACTTGTGTGCCGAAACATGCGCGTTGAGGAGAGACTTGTGCATCACCACGTAGGTTGAAAAAATTCTTATAAATACGAGACCACCCCTTTGTATTTTCAACGGAGTTCAACACTTAGAAAAATAAGACATCTCGCCGCGCAGGTGTGGTGGTCATGCAGGTGGTGTGTGGTCGTGCAGGTGGACTTGCACGCCTGTGTTGGATGTTGCGCTCCAATAGTTAGTTGCATGCCTGAGGTGGTTTGGGGGAGGAAGAAAGTGAGTCGCGCAGGTTTGGACTTGCAGATGATTGTGCCGCAGAATTTTTTTAAGGGACTTGCGCTCCAGTTGTGAACCGCGCGCCGATACATGTGCATTGGGTTAGACCTGTGCACCAAGTAAGGTTGTTTCATGACGGTTATTCGGAGCTATATGAAAGCTGAAATATTGGTCGATTCCTTTGGTACATAGAGAGATTCATCTACGGGTGAAGGTTGGTCATCAACAAAGAATCTATATATAGAGTAAGATGCATTCATTAGAGATAATGAAGAGACCTACATGTATTTAAACTTTGAGTGTATCATTTCAGGATTAGTGAGAAAAAGAATAGGAATTAGGTGATCTTCTCTATCGGCAGTGAGACAGAGAGAGAGAAACATGGAGTGACCCTTGGTAAAGCAGTTAGGAGACCCTAAACCTTGTAATGGAAGTGAGCCTAGGATAGAGTGACTGTTTCTGAACCTTTGTATCCAAATCTAGTGAAGAATAGTGGAATTTGGTATGACCTGCAACTTGGTCGTATATGCTCCTTGGATGTAGCCTAGTAAGGGTGAACCAAGTAAAAATCTATGTGTCTGCCTGCATACTTCGCTGTATTGCATTTAAAGCATCATTATCTGATAAAGAGGAAAATAAGTGATCATAATAAACACAGAAGTGCAAAAAAGTGACCCTTGTAATAAAGAGGTCAAGATCCAGTGGGGCAGGAAGAACTTTGGAAAATAATATCCATACCCTAATTCACCCCCATCCCTGGGTATATAGGCCCCTATTGGCCCTAACAAATGATAATCCGAGGGGAGGTTTCCTTTATCAGATTTGTTTGCTACAACATGGTGTAGTTTATTTGTGTGGATAAAATAGTCTTCCCTTATCTCAGTGTACCATGGAAAATGGAAAAACATTAAAGACGAATCAAATGTCTGGTATCCCTCAGTTTGGAAGTGTTTATGGAAAAACTGTGATTCAACTAAAAGAATAAAACAACTTACTAAAAGGACGCCTAGATGAATCTGATAGGGTAAATATTGATTCACTAAATCATGTTGTAGGAATGAGTGAAGAACCTCATATTTCAAGCGATACTCAAACAACTGATGATGATAATGTTTTAAGAAGGAGGCCATCAGTAGATGTTGTCCACATGACAAAAAAACTGGATCAGAAATTGGATGAAGAAGTTAAATCTAAATATATCCAGATCCAAGTATTGGAAATTGAGGTCAACATGCTAAGAGGATTAAATAAAAGGATTATTGATGTTGCTACTGACCTAAAGGAGAAAAATGATTCTCATAATTAAAAACTACAAGAGGTTGCTAAAATAAAAGGAAAACAAAAAGCTCATGATTATGAAGAGAATCAAATGTCAGATCATGTTCAGAATCTGAAAGCTAGAAATGATGATCTAGCAACATGGTTGCTTGAAAAAGTTTAGAAGAATCAAATGCTACAATAAGAAAAGTAATCTATCTCTGAATCTTTTTCTAAAGATAAATTGAATGTAATAGAGTAAAGTGATATGGTAGAATTGATCACAAGATAATTGGAAGATGAGATGAGTTGTGGAAATAATATCATAAGAGAACTCAATGCCCAATTTGAATCATAGGATATGAAGATTCAAAAGATAGAAGAAGAACTAGAATCTGTAATGAAAGAAGTGGTGAAATCTAAACCCAATGATAAGCCCAACTTGAAGGATGTACATCACTTATTATTTGATTATCCTTTGGTAGGCGATGATGAAATGAAATCCAAATATGACACATTAGATGAGAAGCATGAAAGGATTGTATCTTCCCAAAGGCCATCCATGTTGGGAAAATCTAGAATAGGATATGATGATCTCAATCCTATGCGTGATAGGAAAAGGGAAGTGAAAATCACCAGAGATGAGAAAAACCTTACAGGTGATGGAGATAGACCTAAAAAGGCTTTTACAGGATGAAATGATAGAATGTGCTATTTCTATTGGATTCTTGGTCAAACATCAAGCCTCTTTTCAGAGGAACATGAATAATCTCAGGTTGTGAAAATAGAAATGATACTAGATCGGAGAAGAAGAAGACGTGTCATGAGAAATCAGAAAGTCTAGTCTCTAAGAGGAAATCTTTCGTTAGATGCTATTACTGTGGAAAAATGGGACACACCATGAGTATGTTTCAGAAAGATCATGAGCTCAATTTCAGAGAAATAACTCAAGTTGCAACAACATGTTGACAAAGAAATGATGAAATTTGGTATGACTTTGATGGAAAATGTTTTATATGTTTTGATTATGGTCATCTGGCATGAAATTACAGCAATAAGAAAAAAGGAAAGGGAAAGGAACATGAAAGGAGATTCACGACTCCAGTGGTGTATAATGAGAAAACCTACACTAGAAGACAAAGTGATAAATTGTAAAATAGTCTTAGTGCCTTAGGGTAATCACTTGTAGATGGACGAAAGGTGTTTCAATAACCTCCTCTGTCACACTCACAACTGCCCTCTAAGAATGAACAAAAACAAATTTGGATGAAAAGGGAGGAAACATTAAAGATGTGAGTAAGAATAATGTACATTAAGTGGAGGACCCACCACCAATAAAAAATAGTTTGGTGAATCAGAAATATGATAAAAGGAAAATCAACAAATAATGCATTCAATAATTTTCAAGTCATGTGCCACAGCATGAAGTGGAGAAAAGAGGAAGATCCCTACAATGGAGGAAGGAGCGATGGATGATATCAAGAAGAGATATTCATGCTCAGACAAGAAATCATGGGAAATGAGAATTTTGGTTGAACATAAAAGAAGGAAATGTGTACTAGTTGTTTTAAACCCAAAATGGTGAGAAAGGCCAGGTTTGTCGAATCATCATATCAGAAAAATACTCAGCATGTAGGTGATGGATGATTAGTCATTTGGCCAGAGCAGTTGAAGTTGGTTAGGCAGCTAGAAGACTCCAAGAAGGAGTTTGATGCTCTCCAAGAAAGAATCAATGGGTTGAACCATCAGGATCAACCACAATCCTCATCTTGAGGAGTCTGGAAGATACACCTCAACCTATGTATATGAATGTTTTTAACTAATGATTCAAGTGTTTCAGGTTTTATGGGGATATGATCCAAGGGTAAATTGAATCTAAATATGAAATGTGGAGAAGTGATATGCTTCAGAGTTTCTATTTTCTCAAATAAAGTACCAAAGATGAAGGAGAAAGGTAGCAGCATAGCAAAATAGTAAATTTTTATGTTATTGACTTTGTCTCTTGTTTTATACACAGAGTTCCAACTCAGTAGGCATAGAGATTTTGTTAATGGCTCAATTCCAAGGGGATTATGAGAATAGATTATATAGGAGAAGAATAATGTTAATGGTTCTAAATAGTGGACCCAACCCTAGAAAGTATTTTGTAACATAGGGGAAGCATTCAATAACAAAATAAAATGCAAGATACATCAAAGAAATAACTGGATGAATCATCTCAGGTGTTTCCTACTGAGGGAATAAAGAAACACAAGGAGAAGATGAAATTGTCATTCATGTCATGATTATCTATTTTGTTCAAACAATTGGTATTAGCTGACATCTTACATCATACCAAAAAGCTGCAAGAGAAAATCAAAGGTGTGCCAGCAAAAAACTGATAGTAGAAGTTGAAAGAAATGAAATCATTGTACAATGACACAATAAAAAGTTTTTTGTTGAATTTGAGGATGTTATAAGAGACTCAGGGGGAGTATAAGTGAAAATTCTAATTCAGATGAAGTCACTAGCGATGAACAAGAAAGTGTCAAGTCTGTGTCTACAAGAAAGCCAAAGATTCGAGCTAAAATTGATATACAGAATGTCATTGGTGATCAGACAACTTCAGTTCAGACAAGAATAATAAAGTCACTACAAAAGACATTTTTTTATCTCAAGTAGTGCCAAAATTCTTTGATTATACAGCATAAGTTGAACACTCAGTTTAGGCTATGAATGAGAGCTTGATCAGATTAAGAAGAACCAGACATGGGATATTATTTCAAGACCAGTAGATAAGAATGTCATAAGGAGTAAATGGGTCTATTGCAACAAGATGAATAAATATGGAATAGTGATTATGAAAAAATAACGACTACTGTGCAAGGGATACTCCTAGATTGATGGAATAGATGTTGATGAGACATTTATACCGGTTGCAAGGTTGGAGACAATTAGATTATTTTTAGCCATAGCAGTGCAAAGAAAGATCAAAGTGAACTAGATGGACACCAAATCATCATTTATAAATGGGGTTCTGGAAGAATAGGTGTACATTGAGCAGCCATATGGTTTTCTCATTCATGAGGATGATAACAATGTTTGCTGGATGAAGAAGGCCTTGTATGGGGTGAAACAAGCACTATGACCATGGTACTCAAGGCTTGATCAGTACTTGAAGAATATTGGTTTCCAGCTTGGGGGAGTTGATTAAAATCTCTATTTCATCAACAATAGTAATCAAAGATGATTGTGTTGGTTTATGTCGATGACATATTATTTTTGGGATCAGATGAAGCTAAGTGCAGATAGTTTTCTAAATTAATGAAAATTGAATTTTAAATGTCAATGATTAGTGAGCTAACATTTTTCCTTGGTCTACAGGTGTCACAAAGAAGAAATGGAACATTCATTTCTCAATCCAAATATGCCAAGGAGTTTTTAAGAAGGTTTGGAATGGAAAATTCCATGGATATGAAGACTTTGGTTTCTAACCTAATGAAATTATCAAAATATGAGGATGGAAAGTTTGTTAATATCATAGAATAAAG
This sequence comes from Viscum album, assembly GCA_963277665.1. NCBI lineage: Eukaryota > Viridiplantae > Streptophyta > Magnoliopsida > Santalales > Viscaceae > Viscum > Viscum album. Next base: position 1,075,795,271 of record OY728164.1, read on the forward strand.
GTATACTATTGGAAGTTTGTTGTACTTGACCGTAACCGGGCCTGACGTTGTTATCACCACATACCATGCAGCGAGATATTAGAGTAATGCCATTGAATTCCACATTCTCACAGTGAAAAGAACACTTCGGTATATCGAAGGCACTGTGGATTTCAGTGTGATGTAAAATGAAAAATCTCAATAAGTGTAATTGGGTTACACAGATGCAGATTGGGTCGTATCAATAGATGACAAAAAATCGACATTTGGAGGTGCATTCTATCATGGTGGATTGTGTATTTCTTGGCTAAGCAAGAAGAAAAATTGAATTTCATTGAGCACTGCAGAAGCTGAGTATATTGAGGCCATTCAAGCATGAACACAGTTATTAAGGATGAATTAGAAGCTTGACAATATGGGAGTTGATGTGATTTTTCTGATCAGAATCTAGTGTGATAACTCATGTGCTATAAATCTCAGCAAAAATACCATCCATCACTCATGGTCAAAGTATAGTGAGACAAAGTATCATTTAATCCTAGGGAAAGTTGAGTAGGGAATTGTGATGTTGGATTATGTGCCTACCGAGCTGCAGCATGCAGACATTCTGACAAAGGCCTTACCCAAGGAAGCTTTGGAGAGGCATCGACTGGCTCTAGGAGTTCAGTCGACTCCCCGCACTAGAATGAGTGTAGATGTGGAACACCCCCCCACTCTTTGAGGTATGATGTGTTTTTCTCTAATATTCTGATATTATTTCTCTACTCTGTTACAGATATCAAAGGATTGACCGTTGGGTTCGTTGAAAAATGAGGAGAAAATAGTGATTGTTCAAGGGGGAGACAGATGGATACAGTGTGGAAATTTGATAAATCATGATAGATACATGAAGAAGCTGACAGGTGGAGAAGCCAGATAGGTGGATTTGAACGTACTTAGCCAGAGCGTATCTTGGAAAACAGTGGAGATAGGGCTAAAGAGGTTTTTAAGCTGACAAGAGTTGAAGCTGTGAGAAGAAAGGGGGAGAGTATTAAATCTGATGATTCTATAAGTGATCGATCAAAGAATAGATATCATGAAAGCTATGGAGCGTGATAAAAGAAGAACAATGGTGTTGGAATGTGGTAATAATATTTTCAAAAATTGGTATCATATTGGTAAAAATTGGTATCAGTTTGGAGTCAACAAGGGGTTTAAGAGATGAAGTGATTCATTGATGAACTATTCATTTAATCTTATTTCTCACATAGATAATTGCTCATGTGGGATTAGAGTATGTGTTGAGTAAATCCTTGATCGCTGTCAGAATCTCAAAAGGTGAATGGTGGCTGAGGAATTAACGATGAATCTTTTTATGGAAAAGTTATCAACAAACCCAAATGTGGAGATTTTTGGGAAAAAATCTCTCAAGGTATCATTGTAGCATTTTTGAGGTGATTATGTTTGTTAAAAAAGTGTTCATATGTGTGGTTATTTTTGAAAAAGTAAAACAATGACATAAAAATTTGTTGACAAAGAGAATTTAATGGTGGAATGTCGAACTCAAGAGTTGTGGTTAACGATCAATTTTTTATTCAAGATCTTTGACAAATAAATGGATCATCTAGAGGCAGTACAAAAAGAACAAATACAAGGTAGTGCCGTTTTCCAGTGTTTGGAAAATTTTTGGTCATGAAAATTGACAAATGAAGAAAAATGGTTTTTGGAAAAGGAATTTCACACAGTGTACATAAAGGTGAGGAAACATGAGTTCCATATGTTTTTCAAGATCAGATCATAAAAACATGGCAATGGGATAAGGGTCGTGCAAGTATTGGGTTAGTCGCGCAGGTGACTTGTGCATTGAGAAAAGACTTGCACGCCGATGCCTATGAAGATTGGAAACTTGCGCGCCTATTGTTTTTCAAGATAAGAGCATGAAAATATGGCAAAGGAATAAGGTCACCCACGTTTGGATGTGGGATGCACAAGTTTCTAGGGGGACAGAAGACTTGGCGCCGAAACATGTGTGCCGAAGGTAGACTTGCGCACCACCGCGTAGGATGACCAAATGCCTATAAATATAGTACCAACCCTACTTATTTTCAATGGAGTTCAACACTTAGAAAAATTAGAGCTCCCATCACGCAGGTGTAGTGGTTGCACAAGTGGTGGGTGGTCGCGCAGGTGGACTTCCGCGCCAGTGTTGGAAGATGCGTGCCTAAGGTGGTTTGGACGAGGAAGGAAGTGAGTTGTGTAGGTTTGGAGTTGAAGAAGATTGTGCGACGCATGTTTTTGAAGTGACTTAAATTACAGTTGTGACCTGCGCATCGATACTTGCATGATGGGTTAGACCTACGCACCAAATAAGGTTATTCCACGGCTGTTATTCAGAGCTGCGTGAAAGCTGGAAGATTACCCGATTCCTTCGATGAAAAAAGGGATTCATCTATAGGTGAAAGTTGGACTTCAACAGAGCGTCTACATATAGAGTAAGGTGCATTAATTATAGGTAATGTAGAGACCTACAAGTCTATAAACTACGAGTGGATCCTTTATATATCAGTGATCAAAGGAAGAGGAATAAGGTGATCCACTCCACCGGCAGTGAGCCGGAGAGAGAGAAACAAGGAGTTACCCCTAGGAAAGCAGTGGGCTGACCCTAAAACTTATGAAGGCAGTGATCATGGGATATATTGAATATTCCCGAACGTTCATATACACATCTAGTGAATAATAGTGGAATTTGGTAGGACCGAAAACTTGTCAGCGTATGCGCCTTGGACGTAGTCCTGTGAGGGTGAACCAAGTAAAAATCTCTTTGTCTGCCTGCTTATTTCCCTACATTTCATTTAAAGAATCATCATCATAACAAGAAGAAAATAATTTATCATAATAAATAAACAAGTACAAACATAGTGACCCTTGTAATAAATAGTTCAAGAACCAGTGGGGCAGTAAGAACATTGAAAAAGAATATCCATACCATGATTCACCCCCCTCTCAGGGTATATAGGCCACTATTGGTCATATAATTTCCATTTTAAATTAATAACTCCAGTATATTATATATACTGTAATGTTATTATAAAAATGGAACAACTAAATTCATTATTGTATCCATCTTATGAATGATAATGTCACCATGCGTCCGTACCTACGGCTTACCATCTCCACACTGGGGTGTAACTTGTTATTCAAAACTAAGTTATTTGGATAGATATAATGATGAGTAATATGTATATAAATAATAAATATAACATTATGATTCCTCTATAAAATTAATATACCATCCAATTCCACACCTTCATGGAAATAATATTGTCGCTCGTGCGTACGTACGGATTACCGTCTCCACGACGCGATGAAATTCATTTCTACTTTCACCATTCATCAAAAATTATAAAAATACATTATACTAATATGTATGTAATATATGAAATAATTATGCTAATAGAGATACATATATATATATATCTCTGTGTGTGTTTGTTTATTTACTTACATATATCTTGTTCACTTACTTCTGTTCAATACGATATTAAAACAGAAACATCGTTTATGTGTACGTACGGCCTACCGTCTCCATAAATGGTGTTTTCCATTTAATATATCTATCTATTATAAATATTTATATTCTAAATATATATGATATCTGAATCATTTTTTATATTATGGAAGTATTTAAATCATGGCCTAAATGTTACGGTCAAGAATAAAATGTTAAAATGTGAGCGATAAAGAAAGAAATTATTAACTAAAATGTTAATTCAACAATAAAATATTGTTAAATGGGTAGTATAAGGTCATAATGAATAATATATGGTATAATAAATATTAATATGGTCCTGGTATATTCTAATAACATACAATGGTCATTATATGAGAGGTTAAACATACCATCGACCAAAGGAAAGTGCAAGGTAAGGGGTTTCTTATCTCACGTTTAATTCCGTGATATTCCCTTTGTTCACCACTTTATTATTGAATGTGGTGTATTGTGTACTTCCATTTGATATATATTATCATGATCCTATTTATATTCATGATATTCTATGATTCATTTGGTGGTTATTGACAATTTTTCATAGTACTTGATTGATTACAATAAGGTAAGGGTTAATTCCTCAGTCACATTATTATCCGAGATTGTTTATTTTTATGTATATATTGGGACATATTTATTATCCATGTCTATGTTTTATAAAATATACTTCAAAAGGATTATTTTAAAGGTACTTTTTCTTATTTAAACATCAATTTTAATGATTTAAATATTTATTCTTCTAAATCATTATCATTAATATAAATGTTTTCAAAATGGTTTTTAAGGATTTATTTATATGGACATGAATATTTAAAAAATGTTAATTTCCTTCAAAATATTAAAAGTGGTTTGGGACACTTTGATGCAAAAATGCCTTTAAATGTCTTACTTTCTAAATCATATGACAATTTTTTTTGAAAAAGGTATATTTATCTTAGTGATTTTTACAAATCATTTTCATCTATATCAACATCCCTTGATAGATTTTAAACGCGTTTGAATTTGATTTATTATAATAAAATCATACATGTTGTATTGATTGAGTTATGATATTTTTGGCTATGGATGTTTTATTTTTATACCATTCATGGACTATGGTTAATGTCTTGACATTTTGTATGCTAGTTTTAATACGAATGTTTATATTATGTTTCAACTTTAATATGAGGAATGCAGTGGACTTAGTAAGTGATGGTTGGAGCCCACTATTTCTCCTCGATGCATCGGTAGGTATCATGAGACAAACTACTATCTTGGCACAAGGCCATGACAAAAATTTTATTTATAGTCTTCGCATAAGGCCTTAACTATGTGGTAATGATATCTGACATTAGGTATTCCCTAATAATGAAATTAGTTATTACATGTGATTATTTGACTAGTATAATATCCATGTGCTTGTTTATATGGTGACATTTGATTCATTTTTGCGATATTATTTTCTGGATTATGTTTAAAAAGGTTTTTGTTTTTATTACACATCCTCCCGTAAATTTTTATAGCTTCTGCTAAATTATTTACCCTTATTGAGCATCTAAGCTCACTCCTTATGTTATGTTTTCCCAGGATCCCAAGAAGTGTTTTATATCTGAGATGTAGGGTTATGGTAAGGGAAAAATGGAATTCTAAAATGATTTTTTTTATCTTAGAAAGTGTAATGTAACATTCATGTATGTAAACTATTTTCCAAGACTGCTAAACTAATCGGTCTTCCAAGACATGATTCATTGTAATCATGAAAATGTATTAAAATAATGTACTAACTCAGGGAATCTAGTGTCGGGGTATTATAGTTGGTATCAATGTTTGTTTGGAAATGTTCTTGAAAACTAGATTTAGATAAACTCTGATTAGAGCACATTACTATAAGATAGATTTTGAGGATTATTATAGAAGAACTTCCTATAATTTTGGAAATGTAGTGATTTTGCGAGTTTTCCAAACAAATACACCCTAGTCTTGATATGATTAGGTACTGGAAGCTCTGGATTCGATGTACCTAGGGGTAAAACAAGAAAACACTGATTTGAGTTAGACTTGAACGAGAAATAGATAACGACAACGGGCCTTGCTGCATTCTTGGTTACGAAACTCCCATGGCATTTGCTTAGGATAATTCTCATTTTCTTAACAAATCAATATGAAGGATTTATGATTATATACCACCTCAAAGAAAACAATTTTATGGATTATATCCATAAATTGTTCTGTTGTTCGGAGTGGACACCCAAGAGGGGGTGAATTTAGTTCCAATTAAAATTTATGTTAAAAACTGTTTCTATTAAAATACCCCAATATAAAACAATGTTAAACTGTAGTGAATTTATCCAGATTCTAAATGTTTAATTTTCTTATAAAAGATTGATTATATCTTAGTCAATTTAATAGCAGGATTAAATCAGATTTTTAATCTAACCTACTAGTTCACAACAATTATAAACACTTGCTAATTTAACTATCAATGTAACTTTAAAATAATTTTGCATTTCAAAGTAATAGAAGCGGAATATAAAAAATATATGTAGTATATTTTAGACTAATATTAAAAGACACAGCAGATATAACCAAGAGGTTTAGTCTCAAGAAAATACTTAGTCCTCTCAAACAATTTCTATAAATTTGATCCACATACTGGATTGGGGTTAACAATAGTAAAATACTGTCCAGGTCCTAAGACCTCTACCACAGTTCTTCGTGGGAAAACAAAGACAACCGCACACAGGCTGTCCAGGTCACACATAACCTCTACCACTAACCTTAGTGGGATACAATATGATGTATGATGTTTGGAATGAGGATTTAGTATCCTACTGTTTAGCAAATGTGACAGTGTGTGGGTAAAGTATATAGAGTACACACACTGCTCAAAATTTAAACCAATGAATCACTTAGAGAGAGTAGTTAACAGTTTTAAATGATCTAGAGATTAGTAGTGCACCTATGGACTCATTGGATTCTATTTAAATGCTTCTGAGTCTTTCTCTAGTTTTTCTGTTGAAAAATAGAGTATCGTGGTTCAGCTTGGTGTCCCTCACAAGTGAGTATGTTCTATGATTTCCAGTGTTCTTCGTGTGCTCAATAGTACTGCTGGATTGCATGCATGAGAGTTTTTTGAATATCTTGCAATGTCTTCTTTGAGTTCCTTGTGTGTTCTTCTTCTCATGTATGTGCAAGGAAGAAGTCTATCACTATGATTTTTCACGCACACTTTTTAATGAAGCTCGATCTTCCATTTATTCCACGAGATCCAACAATGGGAATGATTAAATATTCATAGATACGAGGTACGGTCCCCTAACATGCCAAAAACTAACATTAAATATCATTAATTTCATTAAAAACATCATACATGACCGTTGGAATTAAATACAAGTTTATAGAAATTCAAACAGTTTTCATGACTACCGGTGAGTCATGATATCGATGAGTCATGAGATCGGTGAGTCATTTTGAATATGCATCGGTATCGGTAGCATCATCATCAGAAGCTCATTGATCATCGGTATAGGGAGCATCATCATCGATAGCATCAGCATCGGCAGTTCCTTGATCATCGGTAACGGTATCTCCATGATGCGACCAGTGATGTTGTGACCGTTGTCATCAGAGCGACATTTCCTATTATCGGTGTGACCATTCATCATCGGTGCGACCATTCCTATTATTGGTGGGACCGTTCATCATCAGTGCGACTTTTCATCATCGGTGCCACCATTCATCATCAGTGCGACCGTTCATCATTAGTTCGACCGTCCAGCATCGGTGTGACCGTTCACCATCGTTGCGACTGTTCATCATAGGTGCGACTGTTCTTATTATCGGTGTGATCATTGATCATCGGTGCGACTGTTCATCATTCGTGAAACTGTTCATCATTGGTGCCTCAAGAATAAAACTAACGATGAGACAAAACATGGAAATTTCACAAAGTGTCGGTTTTATTCTAGAATACTTCCAGGTCAACAGTAAAACATAAATTAACATAAACAAACATATGTATACATGAATTGAAAAAATATAAACACATTTAGAACAATTTGAACAAAATACTAAATTTTCATATATACAACAATGATTTGGGATTATTAAAATAACGAACTTAGTGAGAGTTCAAAAATATCACCCTTTTTGATAATCACAAATCAATGACATAAATGAAGAGAGAAGATAGTATGTCATTCAATATGCTCCCCCTATATAAAAAGAATATATGAAAAAAGACAAAATAGTGTTAGAATAGAAAACCAAACATATATAACTGAGTCCTTCACCCAATATAATATAATTTAGAAAATGAAAATCATTCTCCCCTTTCATCATTACTCCCATGGAGATATATAGGCATTATTTCACCCCATGTGTATGCATGCATGCAATAAATAGCCAGCATGGGCTCATATGCACATTCAGTTAACCCATTCAGATGCATGATCTCCCTGATTTCTCCCCCTCTGGGATTATCAAAAAGAAGAGAGAAGGAAGATAATCAAGAGTATTCCACCAAAAAAATATGTGTTGAAAATGAGTACAAAAATCACTGACAAAAGTGAAAAGTACAGGAAATAGACACCCTATCAAAAATTGACAGATACAACTATTTCTCGGAGTCTGGTGGAGCTTTTCCATTGGCAGTTGGAGGAATGGATGGTCCAGATGATGGATGGGTGGAAATTTGAACAGGATGGATGGATAAAAGAGTTTGGATGACTCTAGCTGGATGAATTGTGGGTTCTAAGGCCACCTACTGAGGATTAGTATATATTTCTGAAGGAGTCTGTTGAAAGACTGGACGAATGCTGGAGAGATCTCGAGAGACATACAACTGACCAGGAGCAACATCTGATGATGTAAGAGGCTCTTCAGTAGAAAAAACAATGGCCTTAGCTTGCACATGAAGGTAGGGTTTGAGAAAATTGATGATGTCCTAAATTAATTCTCTATTGTACTTCATAGCCTTTTCAAAATCATCTTTATTCTGCAAGTAACTTTCCCACGTAAGAGTAAAATCCTTGAACAACTAAACTTGAGCATTAAAAGGACGAGTAACTGGAGGGAGTCTCAATTTGTCATCCATCACTTTAAAATGATGATTTGATTCATGATTGGTGTAAATATTAGAGAAATAATGATCCACTTTCTCCTTAATATTTTTTTAGTCTTGGTATTATCTGCTGAATACAACTGCTCCATTTTATAAATATGATCACTATGATCTTTCATATTTTTCAATGAATCAAAATCCAAAATCATTCTAATAGCTTCCATCTCTTCTTTAATAATGTACATTAAAGTATTAATCTCATTACCAGTAATTTTGGACACCTTTGAGGAACTAGCTTGAGAAAAAACTTGAGTGATCTCAGCTTTCAACTTCTTCAAATATGCCTTCTTCTGATTTTCTATAAGATTTCATAACACTTCCGTCATACCAGAGATGGTTGTTCTGAACTCTCCTAATAGAGAAACCAAATCACTACCTAAATCTGTGGGTGTTTTATTCAAAGAGGTAATGTGCCTTCCAATCGACTCACTATAATTTCAAATGTCTGTTTTGATAAGGATTACCACTCATTGATCCAAATCATCCATAACAGCTTTTGATAAAGTCACAGGTGCATGAGAAGGAACATGAGATAACTCATCTTTCATAGTTTCCCTAACTGCTTGAATCAATTCAACCTTAAATCTATCAAAATCAGATTGAAGAACAGCAGGACCAGATCTAGCTTGAGAAACGTAAGGATCAGTTCGGGATTGAGAAATGGAAGGACCTGGTCTATCTGTTGTCACTTTCATAAATTCAGCAACTAATCAAGTTGTAACTGAGTCACTTACTCTTTTAAGATTCATTCCTTCTTCTTCCTCTTCCTCTGTATAGTCTAATCCCAGAACAGAAATACATGTATGTTCTTCCCATGCGACTTTGGATGAAGGATACATAGGTTTCACAAACTGAGCTCTTCCAGGAATTTCAGGAGGGACTTCCTTATCCTAATTAATCTCCAAATGTTATGTTCTCTCAGCCTTAGCGATATTTTCATGCACATTTGGTTGGGGTTGAGGATCATCTTCGATTACATTATTACCTTCTATATGTCTAGCATTAGCATCATCGGCATCACCACTATCACTTTCACTACTACTACTATCACTATCACCGTCAGCATCAACCTCATAACCATCATTTCCTTCATCATCATCATTATTAACTGATATCTTACTTGAAATGTCTGTACTACCAGATTCATACTCCTCAGAGGTTGATTCATCAGTCTCAAATTCTTCTTCTTCATCATCATCTAAAAGAGGTTCAATTTCTAGTAGGTTTAGAGGTGGACTAGCTGGTCTAAATTCCATTCTTCTTTTCTTCGGGATAATAGTATCAGGATCACTCTGCTCATAATGGGATGATTCAACATCCTCTTCGAAATTCATATTATCACCAGCTTCTTCTACTTTTGTTCCCTTCTTAATAGATTCACCAGTTTCTTTAGGAACTACATCTTCCACTTCCTAATCTGAATAAACCACTTCCTCATGAGGTGTTAAACATGGATCTCTTATCCCCTTTGGTCTCCTTGGATGATCGGTAGGATTGAAGGACTCATAAAAATTTTCCTCATCAGTAACCTAATCTTTCTTCCATGGGTTCCAACTTATTTTCATCCTCTTACATATAACTTTGTTGAAACAGAATCTAATTGATGATATACACTCATCTCCATCATCCACACAGCCCAAGAATTTCAGTACGGCAGAAGCTTTCTTCAAATAATACAAAGTAGTAGCATTATTTAATGGTTTTATCATCCTCACAATATGCTCAGCAAAATATCTACACAGATTGGTCTTTTCAGAATTCAAAAAATGGAATAACAGAAAAACATCCTCATACTTTACTGAATCAATGTCACCTTTTCTAGGACATATTTGATGTTGAATAAAAATGATCATGATTTTACTCTCACCATCCAACTCAGCAGCAGATATCCTTGTCGATTCAGACTTCCCAGTCAATAACTTCAGGGATAGCTCATAAGAAAATTAATCAGTAGTAGGAGGGATATTAACAACGTAATCCTGAAGTTACTCCCAAACATTCAGCCCACTATTTCGATGAATAAGTAACCTCTTTCCCATTTTCAATCGAAGATAATCTAGCAGCCTCGACTCCATCCAAAACTACACTCATGTTTTAATAGAACTTGTGAAACAAATTCGGGTAAAGGACTCGACTATTATCGTAGAACCAATTATTCCAACCTTGCATTTATAACACAATCAACATAGCAGACTTTCTCAATTAAACCCATTCTAAACATATTTACTTTTCAACTATATCTTCCTGTTTTTCTAGCTCTGGGTTAATAGACCTCTGCGTCGTACTGATTGACTCACCTCGAGCTTGCTTGATAGGTGAAGATCCTTTAGATTCCTTTCTCTGTCTCTTTTTCTTTATCTTTTTGAGGTTTGAGAAAATCTAGAGGCTTGGAATGATTCAAAAGGTTTGGGTTACAGGAACGAGTAGAGAGAGTTCGTTGGGAAATGGAAGGTCAATAGTATCTTAGAAAAAGAAATAGTCACAGGTCATTATTTGTATCCTTTAGGGTTGAAAAATAATAGAGTATAGATTAAGTAAAACAATGTCATTTTAAACAGACAATAATGATTTTAAAAAAGCAGTACAACAAAATCAGTAGCACTAATCGATCTGACAAATCGGTTTGACTAATCGGTTTCACAGATCTGTTTGACATATCAGTTTCGTAGATTGGTTTCACAGATCAGTTTCACATATCGGTTTCATAGATCTGTTTCACAGATCGGTTTGACAGATCGGTGTGGTAGATCGGTTTGACATTTCTATCATACCCATCTCTTGTTTAATCAAATATAACCATTCAGAACTTAAAGACATGGTGATAATTTCATCTAATTGATGTTCAGTACCGATAAACTCAAGAGTAATATCACCTTATTGGTAGTGATCTCAAAAAAAGTGGTGCCTTACATCAATGTGTTTTTTTCTAGAGTGAGACACATGGTTCTTTGAAATGATAATGGCACTAGTGTTAGCACAGTTGATTGAAACATGATTAAAATCACATCCATTGTCCAAAAGAGTGTGTTTCATCCAAAGAATCTGTACACAACAACTACCCGCAGCAACGTATTCTCCTTCAGTAGTAGATAATGCAATAGAGTTATGATTCTTACTACACCAAGAAATAGGGACTTTCCAAAAAGATGACATGTTCCAGATGTTCTATTCTTATATAACTTGCAAAAAGAAAATTCAGCATCGGAATAACTCATTAAGTCAAAAGATTGTATTTTTGGATAAAAAAACCTAAATTTGCAGTATGTTTAAGATATTTGAAAATTATTTTCACAGAAAGAAAGTGATATTCTTTATGATTATCTTGAAATCTTGCACACATACACACACTAAACATAATATCTGGTCGACTAGAAGTAAGTTAATGTAAGCTTCCAATCATACCTCTATAATTGGTTTAATCCACTGGTTTCCCAGTTTCATCTGTATCCAATTTACTAATAGTACTCATTGGTGTATCACTTTCTTTAATATTATCCAATCCAAAACGTTTAAAATGATTTTTTTTATATTTAATTTGAATAAAAATAATTCCATTTTCATTTTGATAAACATGAAATCCAAGAAAATATTTGACTTCTCCCATTAAACTCATTTCAAATTCATTTTCCATACTTTTTGAAAAATTAGTACATAAAGAATTTTGAGAAGATCCAAAAATCATATCATCAAAAAAGATTTGTACTATCAAAAAATCTTTAGAAATTCTTTTAATAAAAATATTTGGATCAACAATCCCTTTATTAAAACCTTTTGGAATAAGAAAACTACTAAGTCTATCATACCAAGCTCTTGGAGCTTGTTTTAAAACATATAAAGCTTTAGAATGCTTAAAAACTCGATTTGGAAAATTAGGATTAGTAAATCCAGGTGGTTGTTCAACAAAAACATCTTCAGCAATAAAACCATTTAGAAAGGCACTTTTAACATCTACTTGATATAACTTGTAATTCAGATACGCATCATAGGCATGTAGAATTATAATAGCTTATAATCTAGCTACAGGTGAATAGGTTTCCTCATCGTCTATAATTTCCTCTTAACAATATCCTTGTGCAACTAATCTAGCTTTGTTTCTAACTATGTTTCCAAACCCAACAACTTTATTTCTAAAAAACCATTTAGTTCTCATGGTCAAAGTGTCCTTAGGTCTGTCAACTAATTCCCAGACTTTTTTCCTTTCAAATTGATTTAGTTTTTCTTGCATAACTATTACCCAAAATTCATCATTGATAGCATCATTGATATTTTTAGGTTCTAACTGTGAAAGAAATGCTTGATGTTGAAACTTGTTTCTTAGAGAAGCTCTAGTCTGTGTCCCTCTATCAAGATTACCAACAACAACATCTAAAGGATGATTCTTTAGAATCCTAGTTGATCTATTAAAGGTAGGAATAGATATTTTAGGATCATTTCTAAGTTCAAGTTCTACATAAGTGGATTATATAACATTTCCATAACATGTTGTATTTACAATAGTTTTATCAATTTTATCATTATGGTATAGAACAGAGAAATATTCTTCAATATTAGCAAGAGATGGTGTAGGTTCATGTGGATCAGTTTCATCCAACTAGATGTGAACAGATTCTTCCACACACTTGGTTCTCTTATTAAAAACTCTATCGGCATTGCAAGAGATAGAATTTCCTAAAATGATTCCTTCATCACTCTTGGATGCAAATTTTTCTTGATTATCCTTAGTATTGAAAAAAAATACTTTGAAACCAAAGACTTTGAAGTAGATAACTTTAGGCATTCTATTATTCCATAATTTATAAGGTGTCTTCTTGAGAACTCGTCTGAATAAGAATCTATTGATGAAATAACAAGCAAATTGACAGCTTCTGCCCAAAAATAAATAGGTAGATCATATTCATTAAGCATGGTTCTTTCTATTTCCTATACGGTTCTATTTCATCTTTCTACTACACCATTATACTGAGGTGTCCTAGGAGCTGAAAAGTTGTGACTATAGACATTGTGTGAGCAATAAGATTCAAATTCATGATTTTCAAAATCACATCCATGATCACTTCTTAGGGTTGTAATCTTATGTCCAATAAGGTTTTCAACAGGCTTGGAGTATTTAATAATGTAAGAACAAGCTTCACACTTGTGAGCTAAGAATTATACCCAAGTATCTCTAGAGAAGTCATCTACTAGGAAATAGACATAGTGCTTCCCATTTAAACTAGAAACTCTAGAAGGTCCAAACAAGTCCATGTGAACCAACTCGAGAGGTTGAAAAGTTGAGACTTATTTCATTGATTTAAAAGAAAAATTATGTTGCTTTCTCTATTGATAGTGATTAAAACCTTTTTTAATTGGGAATTCATGTTTGGGTAGGTCTCTAACCAAGTTCTTCCTAGTCAGCATTCTAAGTGAATGAATGTTGCAGTGTCCTAATCTTCTGTTTCATAGCCACGATTCTTTATGAAAATCATTTAGGCAAGTAACATTTTGTTTGGATAAAGAATTTAAATCAACAGCATAAATATTTTCATTTCTCAATGCAGAGAATACTAGAACATTTTTAGAGTTAAAATTGTTACAGGAATCAATTTCAAATTTCACATTATAGCCTTCATCACATAATTGAAAAATACTTGACAGATTATATTTAATTCCATCAAACAATAACACTTTAGAAATCAAAACCGAATCAGTGTTACCAATCTGGCATAGGCCAATAATTGTTTCCATTAGAATTATCACCATAGGTGACATGGCCTCCATCAACTTTGATTAGGCTCTTGAGGCTTGAGTAATCTCCAGAAATATGTGTTGATCATCCACTTTCCACGTACCATATCTTCTTCTGAAAACTCTTCAAACATGTTTCCTACAAATCAAATTTAGATGGAAAATGATTTCGGTACCCAGATCTTCATGGATCTAGATAGGTAATCAATCAAAGCATTAGGTATCCAAATTTTTCTTATTGGTGTCATATAGTTAAGATATTCAACAGATTTTGAAACATAAACTCTATTTGATTAATAATTGTGTGAATAAATAGTTGAGGCATATGAATTAGCATAACTAGAAATAGCACAATTTTGTCTAGATTTAGTAATAAATCTAGTCTTAATAATTTGTCTCTGTCCAGGCTGATAGCCTATTTGAGTGGTATTTTTTAGTTCCACTTGTTTTCCTAGAATTTGATTTACTGTATCCATTCCATTTTTAAATATTTCTAGGCCTTTCCTTAATTTCTCATTAGACAACATCAGTTTAGTATTTTCCATTAACAGTTGAGAATTCTATTCCTTTTCTATATCATGTGAAGATTTAACATTGGTAGTGAGAGCATGATGTTTCTTTAAGACTTCGTAATTGTCCTAAATTTCATTACATGTTTCTTCTAGAATATTAAAAAATTCAAAAAGTTCCTCACTAGACATGTTTTCAGATTCAAAGGTAGTTCCAATATAATAATCATTTATCATAGGGGTAATAGGTACCTCAGAAGTGTTGGCCATGAAGCACATGTTGGCACGATTCTTTTCAGAATCAGAAACTTTAGATTCACTTGTGCTGTCTTCTGAAGAACTCCATGTAGCATTCATTGATCTCTTATAATTATTGCCCTTGTAGTCATGTTTCTTCTTGAACATCATTTTTGGGCAATCTACTTTAATTTGACCTTTCCTTTTTCATTCATAGCAGGAAACTTCATCATTCTTGTCAGTAATTTTCCAATCCTTCTTCTAATGACCTTTGTTGTCATAATTTCCTTCTTAATTATATATTATGAAGAATTTATTCTTCCTATAGAACTTATTTAATCTCCTAGCTATTTGATCCATCTCAACATTACTGTTAGAGTCTGAATCTTCACTTGTTGAAATTTCAGTTTGTATTTGTACTTTTTATTTGTCATTTCTCTTCGAAGCAGTAGAGTTAAAAGATATAGACTTCCTTTTTTGTTCTTAATCATCCTCCCTTTTTAGCTTGAGTTCTTCCTCATACATCATAAGCTTACCAATGATATCCTTAACTGGTTACTTGCTTATGTCACATGATTATCTAATTGAAACAGAAGTGCCTATCCATCGATCTGGTAGCCATCTCAATAATCTAATGATTTGTTCCTTAGATGTGGCATCTTTTCCAAGAGAGATCATTGTATTAACAATCTCATTTAACCTGAGATACATGTCAAGGATAGGTTCATCAGTCATCATTTTAAAACTATCATACTTCATATTATATGTATTCAATCTGATATCGTTAACATTAGTTGTTCCTTCATGAGAAACACTCAATGTATCCCATATTTCATAGGTAGTTTTACAAGAAGATATTTTATTAAACTCTTAATCTCTTAAAGAACAATACATGGCATTCATAGATTTATAATTATTATTGTAAGCTATCTTAGTAGATTCATCCCAAGTAGTTATAACAGTTTCTGGAATCTTATATTCAGTTTCTATAACAGTCCAGATATCAAATCCCATACTTTCTAAATGAATTTTCATTTTCAGTTTCCATTGAGAATAATTTGTGCCATTAATGAAAGGTGGTATGTTGGTTGTAGCACCTTCCAGTCTATTATTCATAACTAGAGTTTAGAAAATAAATTTAAAGAGATAAAATTTATAACTAACTGAAATGTAATATCATTCTAATATAACTAAAATCATAGTTGAAAAATAGAGTATTTGAAAACATTGATAAAAAACAAAACCTCTGATACCAATGGTTGGTCGGACTGTACAATCAAGAGGGGGGGTGAATTGAGTTCCAATTAAAATTTCTGTTAAAAATAGTTTCGATTAAAATCCCCAAATTTAAAACAATGTAAAACAGTATTAAATTTATACAGATTGTTAATGTTCAATTGGATTCTTAAATATTGATTAGATCTCAGTCAATTTAATCACATGATTAAATTAGCTTTTGAAGCTAACCTACTGGTTCACAACAAGTATAAAACCTTGATAATTTAACTGTCAAAGTAACTTTAAAATAATTTTGTATTTTGAAGTAATAGTAGCGGAATATAAAATATATATGTAGTATATTTTTGATTTATAATAAAAGACACAACAAATATAACCAAGAGGTTTAGTCTCAGGCAGAGACTTAGTCCTCTCAAATAATTTATATAAATTTGATCCACACCCTGTATCGAGGTTAACAACAATACAATACTGTCCAGGTACTAAGAACTCTACCGCAGTTCTTCGTGGGAAAACAAATACAACATCACATAGGTTGTCCATGTCAAACTTGACCTCTTCCACTATCCTCAATAAGATATAGTATGATGTATTAAGTTTAGAATAAGGATTTAATATCCTCTAGTTTAGCACAAGAGACAGTGTGTGTGTAATTTATACAGACTACACACTGCTCAAAATGTAAATAAATGATTCCCTGAGAGAGAGTAGCTAAGATTTAAATTTTTTTAGAGATTAGTAGTGCAGATATGGACTTGTTAGATTCAGTAGAAATACTTTTGAGTCTTTCTTTGGTTTTTTTGTTGAAAAAAAAGTATCGTTGTTCAGCTTGGTGTCCTTCACAAGTGATTATGTTCTCTGATTTCCATTGTTCTTCATGTGCTCTGTAGTAGTGCTGGATTTCAAGCATGAGAGTTCTTTGAATATCATTCAATGTCTTCTTCGAGTTCCTCGTGTATTCTTCTATTCATGTATGTGCATGGAAGAAGACTATGTATATGCTTTTTCACGCACACTTTTTACTGCAGCTCGATCTTCCTTTTATTCCATGAGCTCCGACAATGGGAATGATTACCTTTTCATAGGTATGAGGTACGGTCCCCTAAAAAGCCAAAAACTGACATTAAATATCATTAATTGCATTAAAAACATCAAATATGACCGTTGGAATTAAATAATAGTTTATATAAATGCAAATAGTTTTCATGACAATAAGTGAGTCATGAGATCGGTGAGTCATGAGATCAGTGAGTCATTTTGAATCTGCATCGGTATCGGTAGAATCCACACCGGTAGCTCATTGGTCATTGGTATTGGTAGAATCATCATCAGTAGCATCAACATCGGTAGTTCATTGATCACTGGTATCAGTAGCTCCTTGATGCGACCGGTGATGTTGTGACCGTTGTCATCGCTGTGACAGTTCCTATTATCGGTGCGACTATTCATCATTGGTTCGACCGTTCCTATTATCGGTGTCGCCGTTCATCATTTGTGTGACCGTTCATCATTGGTGAGACTGTTTATCATCGGTGCGACCGTTCATCATCGGTGTGACCGTTCACCATCAGTGCGACCATTCACCATCGGTGCGACCGTTCATCATTGGTGCAATTATTCCTATTATCGGTGCGACTGTTCATCATCGGTGCGACCGTTCCTATTATCGGTGTGACCATTCATCATCACTGTGATCATTCATCATCGGTGAGAACATTCATCATCGGTGGCTCTAGAATATAACTAACGGTGAGACAAAACATGGAATTTTCACAAAGTGTCTGTTTGATTCTAGAATACTTCTAGGTAAATAGTAAAAAATAAATTAACATAAAAAAACATATATAAACATGAATTGAACAAATATAAACACATTTCGAACAATTTGAAAAAAAGACTAAATTGTAATAAATACAACATTGATTTGGGATTATTAAAATAACAATATTAGAGAGAGTTAAACATGTTCAATTTACGTTTGGTATTTTACAAGTTTGGAATTATTCATTGAAATTCATAAACTGTCCTAGTGTATGCAATTGTTTATAAATGTCACCCAGTACAAGAAATATGAACTCCAACAATATGTATGATCCAATGATAAAGAAATATCATATCATTCATAGTATTAAGCCAATATTTAGAAGGGAAATAGTCTCCCATGTATTCCCAACATATGAAGAAATAGTATCATGTGTAAATAATTATTTGAGTCCCATGACTTTGAAGGGATGAAAGATATGAAAAGGATGGAATAGGGAAAGATGGAAAAAGGGAAGATGGAAAAGAATTATTTTCCCATATGTGATAACTATGGAAATAATCAACCTGTTAATTACATGAAGGGAACGGGAGTTTGTTATAAGTGTGGATAGAAAGGACACCAAGTACGTGATTGAAAGGGTAGGAAATATTTTTCAAATGTACAATGTATCATCTACAAGGAGTTGTAAAACTATCTAAATCAATGTCCAAATCATCAGAGTATACCCCAAATGCGGCAATTGGATAATAATAGTGTTATAATATTACCGAAGATGAAGATGAATGATTAGATTTATTACGTTGTTATTAAATTATTGTGTGATTTTAGTATTGTATCAATTATGCACATGTTATAATTAGTATAGAGTATATAAGGATTGTACTGTAGTACTATTTAATTAAAGACATGAGATTTTGTGGAACTACGAAAAGTGACTCAATATCAGATTAATTTTTTGGAAAATATTTGGTTGAGAGAATTATAAACCATAATATGGTTCTGATACTGAGGTAGTGGTTTTGGAATAATATATGATTGATTTGGATAAATTATAATAGATATTCTTGACTATCTTGGAACTGATTAATGGTTTGTTTATTTCATCATTGTTGGAATATTAAAAAATTTTGGATATAAGGATTATATCTAGTATTATATAAAGGATAATAGATAATGAATGTAATCAATAAGGTTTTATGGTGATTCAAGGAGGTACAATGTTTTAATAGAATACATGATGAAGGTGTTCACATGTTATTATGTGGAAGAAAGATCTTCATTGTGTTTAAATTCCATATAAATTATGGACTGTGAGTTTGAATAGAAGTATTTTTGATCATTTTAATGGTTGTAATGGATTATGTTTGAAATTGGATACAATTATTTAGGTTATTTTTGGATTATCCTAAAAAGGACAACCCAGAGGTCGGGTGACAACCAATCATGTCTGGAAAGGCCGCGAGACTTGAACCCACAACCGAAGGGCGAAAAATGTGCATCACTTACCACTGGCCGACGTGTTGTCCTAGATTGTATAATGTAGCTTTTTTTTCAAATGGTTTTATAAGTGAATTATAAATTCATTATTTGTGGAACCCTATACGATTAGGATAAATAGAATATATTTTATCTAATATTTGGTAGTGAAAGATGATTTTGCGGTAGGAATTAGTTAAAGGATGTAAATCTACCTTTAATGTATATATATATATTCCCTCTTATTAGGTAAATTTTTTTATCCCAATTTCTGATGTGATTTTTCCACAAAGGAATTTTATTATTTTTGTAAAAAAATATTCTCCAAGATTGCGATGATTAAATTTATTAAAGGATGGAATAATGTAACACCCTAAGATTTCATAGAATGTTATTTCTTCAAAGTAATTCAATAACTTGCACTACATGCTACACCGAGTTCAACCGCACCATGACATACCAAACTAGCCACTCAAAAGTGTTTATAAATAGTATTAACTGATTTTTTAACTTTATATAATCCTTATAATTTTAGAATCCATATAATGAGTTTCTTAGCCATAATTTCAGAATAAATTCATTTTTTTAGATAAAAGAATTATTTTAAAAAAATTGTAATTTTACCACCTTTTAATGGTGAAACCTTGTTAAATCCAATATTTGAAACTTTTATATATTCAATTTGAAAAAATAAACTTCTTATTTAGAATTGTTACATATGATTTTATTTTTAATAAAAAAAATTTGAGTTTTTCTGATAACTTTCATATTTGGGTGAATACTGAAATATACTATATTTTAATTTAAATCAACTTTTTTAACAAAATAATTAATAATCTTAAATTATAAATTTTAATGTTTTGGATGTATAAATTGATTATATTATTACCATTTAATCCAATTCTGGTCATTGTATGTAATTTCACTTTGAAATTGGACATAAAAAAGTGCCAATATTTTGATAGTTATTATTTCTTAAAAATATGCCATTTCGTTTAGAAAACAGGAATTAATATTAAAATAATAAATTCAACTTCTATTTTTTAAATTTGGTAAAATATAATAAATTATTTAATTCTGAATATCATAATTATATTAGGGTGAAATTTTGGTATTTTTCTGAAACCATTAAAATTTTGATTAATATTTAAAAACACTATGTTATTGGTTAAAAACAACTTTTTATTTAAATAAATATTTATTTTATTTAAATTTTTTTATGTAAAAATAGATACATAATATCTATATAAGTTCAGTACAAATAATCGGAGTCATTTAATAATAAGTTTAGATATATAAATAAAATCGATCTTTTTATCGTCTTTTACCCAGTTCTATAGGAATTTAAAAATTTGCATAAAACAAAGTTTTATAGCTTCTAGGAGTAGAATTTAAGAAATCCAAGATACACAGTTAATATCAGTAAGTAAAATGTGGTTTAATAATATAAGAATAATTTTTTGTAAATAGTAACTTTTGACTTTTATTTACCACGATTACAAGTAAATAGTTTAATTAAAGGTAAAAATGATATTATTATTACCCTTAATCATGTAATAATTCTATTAGATAAGTACAATTCGAGCAAAAGAACCTTAGGAATTTAATATGAACCTATTTGGTCTAAATGGATTAGATTAGGACATTTATTATTATATTATTTAAAGAATAGTTAAAAGAGTTAAATTCTATTTTTAACAACTACAAAATTTTCAATATAGGGTTACACACAATATAAATTTGGGATTAAATGTTCATTAGAATGATAATGATATTTCATAAATAATTGTATTTTATTTATAATTTTTATACATTAAATAATTTAATTTATTTATGACACAATGATAATGCGGAATTACCATGTTTAAAAAATATTATAATATTTGATATTATAAATAACCAAATAAATGTAATTTGAGAGTTTTTTGAATTAAACTAATTTTCTAGGTTAATATGACATATTAGGTTTGATTAAAAAGAATTTCCCTCAATGTATTAATGCTGTTATAAATTTAGAAAAAAAAATACCCAATAGTGTTAAAAATGACATAAAAGAGTTTTTTTTTAAAATATTATATTATTAATTGGGTTTCTATTCCTAAAAATATTAGGATCTTAAAAAAAGACTTATATAATAATATATATGTCATTAATGAACAACTTGGGGTTATCTTGGAAATATATAGTATGTTTATTAACTATATAATATAAAAAAACAAAGAGACATAGTAAATGTAAAACTAATTAACTGAGAGTTAAATCTAAAAGATAAGGTTAATATGGTGACCTAAACCTGTATAAAACATATATGATGGGTGGTATTCAACTCATAAACACCGTAGAATTTAAATAATTTATTTTGGAGACATTATGAACCGAAAATGAATTTATTATAAAATATTTTTTTTATGTTTTTTCTACGGTCCCCTTCACCCC
The DNA here is from genome assembly GCA_963277665.1 of Viscum album. NCBI lineage: Eukaryota > Viridiplantae > Streptophyta > Magnoliopsida > Santalales > Viscaceae > Viscum > Viscum album. Next base: position 1,075,817,263 of record OY728164.1, read on the forward strand.
TCTTATAAACGGGCACTTCCCCTTCTCTCAAATTCACATCTCCAAAGCCATTTCTCTCAGACAACCCTTGTCCATATATCCTCACATCTATCCTAACTTCATCCTATAAGGCTTACATTGGTCATTAATCCATCCTAAAGGGCCCTTTTTATCAAATCAAAAGAAAGAACCCAAAGAAGAGGTAATGATTTCACAACCCTCTTTCAAGTTCTCTTATTCTTCCAATTACTCTTTAATTTTAGTTTCCATTCTAAAATAATAACTCCAATATCTTCTATACACTATGATGTTAATATAAAAATGGCACAACTAAATTCATTATTCTATCCATCTTATGAATGATAATGTAACCATGTGTGCCTACATACGACTTACCATCTCCACGCTGTGGAGTAACTTGTTATTAAACACTATGTTATTTGGATGGATATAGTGATGAGTAATATGCATATAAATAATGAAAATAACATTCTAATGTCTCTGTAATATTAATATACCATCCAATTCCACACCTTCATGGTAATGATATTGTCGCTCGTGTGTACGTACAGATTACCATCTCCATGACACAATGAGATTCATTTCCCCATTCACCATTCAATGACGATTATAAAAATATCTATTACTAACAAGTATGTAATATATGAAAAAATAATTCTACTATAGAAATAAATAAATAAATAAATAAATATTTATTTATTTAAGTACCGACATATATCTTATTCACTTACTTCCGTTCAATATGATATTAAATCAGAAACAACGTTTATGCGTACGTTGGACCTACCATCTCTATAAACGGTGTTTTCCATATCCTATATCTATCTATTATAAATATTTATATTCTAAATATATCTGATATATGAATCTTTTTTTATATTCTGGGAATATTTAAATCATGAACTAAGTGATACAGTAATGAATAACAAGTTAAAATACGTACGATAAAGAAAGTGATTTTACCCGAAATGTTAATTTAACATGAAATTCATTATTAAATGTTTAGTATAAAGTCATAAATGAATAGTGTATGATATAATAAATATGAATATGGTCCTGGTATTATTTAATAACATAAAATTTTCATTATGCATGTGGTAAAATGTACCCTCAACCAAAGGAAATTTCAAGGTAAGGGGTTTCTTATCTCACTTTTAATTCCATGATATTTCCTATGTTCACCCCTTATTTATTACATGTGATGTATTGTGTACATAAATTTGATATATATTATCATGATAAAATTTCTATTCATGATATTCTGTGATTTATTTGGTGGTTACTGGCTATTTTTTATACGACATGATTTATTACAATGAGTTAAGGTTTGTTTCCTCAATCACATTATTATCTGAGATTGTTTATGTGTATGTATCTCTTGTGACGTATTTATAATCCATATACATATCTAATAAAAGTGTTTTAAAATTGATTCTTTTTAAGGGAAATTTTTTACTAAAACATTATTTTTAATGTTTTAAATATTTTTTCTTCTAAATCATTCTCATTAATGTCCATGTTTTGAAAATGGGTTTTATGGATCTATTTATATGGACATAAATAATTTTAAAATTTTAATTTCATTCAAAAGTTTCAAAGTGGAATGGAATGCATTGATTCAAAAATGTCTTTAGATGTCTTCCTTTCTAAATTGTTTGACTTTTAACTATTTTTAAGAAAAATGGATATTTTTTTATAGATTATTATAGATCATTTTCATCTATATCAAAAACTCTTGATGGATTTTAAACTTGTTTGAAGTTGATTTATTATAATTGAATCTTACATGTTGTATTGAATGAGTTATTATGTGATTGATTGTGGATATTCTATTTGTATTCCATTCTTGGATTATGGTTAATGTATTGACATTTTATATGCTAGTTTTAATAATAATGATTATGTTTTGTTTCAATTTTTTCATATGAGAAATGCAATGGACATAGTATGTGATGGGTGGAGCCCGCTATAGCTCCACGATGAATTTTTAGGTCTCATGTGACAAACTAGTGTCTTGGCACAAGGCCTTGACAAAAAATTTATTTGTAGTCTTGGCACAAGGCCTTGACTATGTGGTAATGATGTCCAGCGTTAGGCATTCCCTGTTTATGAAATTAGTTATTACACATGGTTATACGACTAGTAGAATATCCATGTTCTTGTTTATATGGATATTTTTGATTAATTTTTTACATATTATGTTTAATATTATGTTTAAAAAGGATGTTGTTTTTATTATACATCCTTCATTAAATGTTTATAGCTTCCACTAAATTATTTACCCTTACTGAGCATTTGAGATCACCCATTTATTATGTTATATTTTCCTAGGATCCAAATAAGTGTTTCATGATTGAGATATAGGGTTAGGCTATGGGAATAATGGAACTCTCAAAGGATTATTATAAGGCCCCAGCATTAAACCTTACTTAATATTGAATTAAATGAATAATTCACATTGAGTATCATTTCAGGTTTAGAGTTTTAGAGAATTAGAACATAACTATTACATCTTAAAAGATTACAAAGTAGACACTTCTACTAAGTCTCCATAAAATAAAAACTCTTAAAAAGAAAGATGTCTAGATTCCATGTTTTAGATGGCATGAAATTCCCTTGATCCCATCCTTGAACTTATTCCACTTTAATTCCTGTGAAAAACATTTCAAAAAAAGTTGGGGTGAGCATAAAAAGCTCAGTAATGGATACAGAAAGAATGAAAACTGTAAGTTTTTCAAACATCAAGTAAAACATATATACTCTATCAAAGTAATACCATCACCTTCATGAAGTAGTAAAAAAAACTCTTCACTGAAAAAAGTATCATTACTTACCTTTTTGTAACCAAAGGATTACCCTAAAATCCATAAAAAGAACACATAACATATATAAAGGTAACATGGGACATAAACTTACTTAAGTGGAATAACCATACGTTCGACTTCCACACATATCACTTAATGGAATAGCCATATGGCCGACTTCCATACCCAATGCATTGGAGGTTATAACGTAACCACTCGTCCTGGTATTCACGGCACCACCCGTCATATGGTTTATAACGTAACCACCCGTTAAAATGTCCAAGTACTAGTATAAAATCATAAAACATAAAACCAATATAAAGGAATGATAACATTTCCACATTTCAATCACAATATATCATAAATATATTGACATAATAGAATTCTTTTTCAAAACCATTTTCAATACCAAAATACATAAAAGAGTATATGGTATTTATTTTATTCTAAAAACATTACGGCTTGTTGAGAAAGCCAAAGATCAAATAATACTCGCGGCGGCGGAAAAGTCCGTTGTCACCGCGTACGTTAAAAAAAACATTCCTTTTTGTCGTTTAGTAAAACGCTTCGTAGAAAAAGATTCCTTTTGTATAAAAGTAAATGTCAAAGGAGTTTATACACCGTATAAAAGAAAGTTGTGTATAAAATGAAATATGCCTCAATGAAATGAGATTGAGACGATGTCCCTTACAAAGATAAATTTTAAAATGAAATAGATATATTATGTGTATTCACCATAAGTACCCATAAATAAAGTACAAATAAAAGATAATAATATAATGACATAATTTGAAAGTAGGAGATTAACCCAAATAATGGAAGTTGGGTTAAGAAGTTCCCTTACCTTGGGTCCCACTTGACTCGATCGTTCTTTAACGTCCTGAATAATAAACTTGAGTTAATTTATACTTGATTAAGAACCTTTTTAAAGTTCATTATTCTTTTTATATCACTTATTGCAATGTTATAAACATTATGTAACCATTTAAGTTAATAATGTTTGTTTTGTCAATATTTGGTTCTTAAGTCGAAAGTTGACTTCTTACAATTACATGTTGTTCATGTGGTCAAAAGTTCTTTATATCCAGAATGAAATTCCCGATTTGGATATAATATGTATCATATATATCCAGCATATACATGTATTTATAATATTACACAATCATTTAGAGGTAAGAAATGAAATGCACCGTTCATGGAGACGGTAAGCCGTACGTACGCATGAACGCTACTTTCATTTCTTTGTCATATTAGTGGAATTAAAACTAAATGAGAGGTATGTATATTTTAATTCCAGAATTATATTCATCATTTAGATATATCATTAATAATATATATAAATTATATACATGTAATTTTAATAGTACATTACATTTGGGGATAAGAAATGAAATGCACCGTTCATGGAGACGGTAAGCCGTACGTACGCATGAACGCTAGTTTCATTTCTATCTCATACTTTAATGGAAAGAAATAATAATGATATAGAGGTATATTATAATTACAGTATAACATCATATATAATAACTTTAAATCTATCCTTTAGACGTCCCACATATGGCATTAACGAATCACATCACTTTTAGGGGGCAGTAGTCCGCACTTCCTTAAATGAAGATATCGTGTTTACCCATAATGGAAACTATAAAGGTATGCCAAAAATGAAAAATACATAAGCTTAAAGAAAACATAAACATATTATATATCATATATAAAAATAGTGACATCATAATGGCCACCTTTGAAGGTGTTAAATGAGTATTAAATAATCATTGTTTCGGGAGGTAGAATTTCGCCATCCACGGAAACCGAATGTTCTTTAACCATTTGATGTAGTTGTGTGAGATTGTTGCTAAAATAAATATTATAACAACATCCTAGTATATTGAATATACTGGTGTTGTTACAAAAGATGTAAATAAAAAGAGTTTAGAGGGTTGGAGAAGCAAAATAAAACAAATGAACAAGAGAGAATGAATTACCTTTAAAAGTGTAACTCCCTTTTGATTTGAGCCTAAAGGCTTCCTTTGAAAGGATACTTCCCAAAGGGAATCCTCTAGGATTAGGAGAGGGATGTGGAGAGAGTAATTGGGCAGGGGTTGGCCGAGCCAAAGGCTTGAGAAGTGTGTGAAATTGGGTAGAGGTGGGGGCCTTTTATAAGATGAGAGGAGGGGCACTTTTGGAAAGTAAAGAAATATTACTTTATTTGAAAATGTGTTTCGGTTTTAAAAGGTCCTACGTTGATATAATTCGTGGATAAGGTGATAAGGGTTCTAAATCAACTCATCCAATTGGTTTTGTCCATGTGTAGGTTTTATATTTTTCATTATCTTTCCATTTTATTTAAATCGTCAAATAATGATGTCATCGCTGCATCATTATTATGTCATATATAATTTAATTTATTTAATTTCTAAATATTATAAAAAAAATACTATGATGTAGGAAATATTTTTAGCTTTCCAATTACTATTTATAATCAAAATTTGGACTTTTATAACCCCACTCCAAAATTATTTTTGTAAATCAATTTATGTTAGTGTCATTTTCACTTTAACATTAAATAAAAATATATTAATGTCATTTTCCAACTAAAGTGGATCCATGGGGTCCCCAAGTTGGCCCATGGCTTGTCTTGGTCTGCCATGACTCACCCAATAGGTGTAGGACAAGTGTCAAGGTGTTTTCAGATTCTTATAATACCATTTTTACCTTAAACTACACTAATTACCTCTTATCGCGATTAATGAAAAAAAGTTACTATTCACCAAAACAATTATTATAATCTCATTGAACCACATTTTAATTCTTAATGAAAACCATGTATGTCGGATTTTTAAAATTCAATACACATTAGTGGTAAATTTTCATTTAACTGAAAAATCAGTTTGCTTGATTACCACTTAGTGGTTTCACTATTCATCAAAAATTGATGTTTTTCAGAAAATTACCAAAAATTCACCCTAAGCTATATTTGATATTCCAAATTCAAAAATGAAGTCAATTTTACAAAATTCAAAACATATAAGTCAAATTAATTAATTTAATAATTAATTCCCGCTGTCATGACAAATAGCGTGTTTTTATGAAACAATAAGTATCAAAAGATTGACACTAGTTTAAGTCCGATTTCAAAGTGAAATTGATTTCAACGACCACTGTTGAATTTAATGGTAAAAATATTTTCTAATTTCACTTTAAAACCAAATCAAAAGATAATCTAATCATATAAATAAATTATATTAAAAAGAGGTTTTGAATTAAAACACAACATTTTACAGTATTCATTAAAAAATGAACTTTATCGGAAAAATACCAAAAAATTACACAAATAAAATTTGATGTCCCGATTCTTAATTAGAGTTTTATTTGGTCCAAAAGAATGTATAAGAGTTATCAAAACTATATTTAATGACGTTTCACCATTAAAAGGTGATAAGTGAACCTTTAGTGAAAATTGAAGTATATATGCCTAAAATTGAACTCTTTCCGTATTTTAAGCATTTATCTTTTATTGGGTAAATGTATAAAAATTTAAAAACATATCTAATAATATTTTAGTTATTTCTATCCATTCCCGCCAGTACAACGGCTACCTGTTAACTAACATTTAAAATAATATTATTTTATTACTAGTGTGCTACGTAAGTTTCAAAGAAACTCATCGTTGCGTATTGGGTACGCTATCGAACATAGAAACCCCTTTAAAATAAAATTAATATTTAATTCGTAAATATTAATAAGTATGAAAATTATTTATTCTTTATTTACCTGGGATGTTACATCCTTCCCCCCTTTTGGGAATTGCATCCTCGCAATTTTAATCACTTATCAAAATAAGTGGGGGTATTTATCCCTCATAGCAATTTCATTTTCCCACGTTGCCTCTTCAATCACATGGTTTTTCCACAAAACCTTTACCTGATGAATCACCTTATTCCGTAACACTTGCTCCCTGTGGTCAAGAATCTGGACCGGTTGTTCCTCTTAAGATAGGTTCTCTTCCAGCTAAACTACCTCTGGACTCAAAACATGAGATGGATCTCGCATATACTTTCTCAACATCGAAACGTGAAAAACATTGTGTACCAGAGATAAACTCGGAGGTAAAGCCACTCGGTATGCAACTGATCCAACTCTTTCCAGAATTTCGTATGGTCTAACGAACCTTGGACTCAACTTTCCTTTCTTACCAAATCTCATCACGCTTTTCCAAGGAGAAACCTTGAGAAAAACATGATCACCTACCTCGAAAGATAGATCCTTCCTTCGGTTATCCGCATAACTCTTCTGCCTGCTCTGAGCTGTTCTCATGTGCTTATGAATCAGCTGAACTTTTTCTACCAACTCTTCTACCAATTTAGGTCCCATGAGCTTCCTTTCACCCACTTCATTCCAAAATGCTGGAGTTCGACACCGCTTCCCATATAATGCCTCAAATAGTGCCATCTGTATACTGGAATGAAAACTATTATTATAAGAAAACTCAACCAAAGAAAGATGTTTGTCCCAACTTCACTGATAATCCATAGAACAAGCTCGTAGCATATCCTCTAATGTCTGGATTGTTCGTTCTGACTGACCATCTGATTGAGGATGAAAATATGTACTAAAACTTAATTCAGTACCCAACGACTTCTGAAGGCCTTTCCAAAAGTTAGAAGTAAACCTGGGTTCACGATCCAATACAATAGAGAGAGGAACTCCATGTAACCTGACTATCTCTTTAAGATACAAACGGGAAAGTTGATCTAGAGAGAAAGTATCTCGTATAGAAAGGAAACGAGCAGATTTGGTCAAGCGATCAACAATAACCCAGATTGCATTATTACCTCGAGATGTCCTCGGTAATCCCACAACAAAGTCCACGGATATGTTTTCCCATTTCCACTCTGGCACTGGTAAAGGCTGAAGCATCCTTTTCGGTAACTGCCGCTCTGCTTTAACCTGTTGACATGTTAAACACTTCACAATAAAATCAGAAATATCTCTTTTCGTTCCATCCCACCAGTAATACTCCCGCAGATCTCTATACATCTTAGTACTGCCAGGATGAACTGAAAACAGAGAACTATGAGCCTCACATAACAACTCATTCTTCAACTGTGAATCACAAGGCACACACAATCTCTTCCCAAATCTCAAAACACAATGATTATCAATGTTGAATTTAGGCAACTTACCTTTCTGAACCAGCTCTACCTTTTTCTGCAACTCATTGTCTTGCTTCTGTGCTTGTTTGATTCTATCTGATAGAGAAGATCTCACTGATACCAGAAACAAAACAGAAGGACTTCTTACACCGAAAACTTCTATCCCAAAGTTCATCAAATCCTTAACCAAAGGATCACGTTCCAAACGCAACATTGTTAATGAAGCATTACATTTTCGACTCAAAGCATCAGCCACTGAATCATCCTCCTGCCTCAATTCTAGGAACAGTTTTTCCATCCTAAGACAAACCACCTTAGGAAAATATTTCTCAAGAAACATACCTTTGAATTCGTCCCAGTGAAGATCCTCAATCTCATCACTATCCCTTATATTTTTCACCATCGACCACCACTGATCAGCTTCTCCTTCAAAACGGTAACCAACAAGACTAACCTTTTGATGTTATGAACACCCCATGACATCAAAAAACATCTCTAGTGCTTTAATCCACCCTTCAGCTTGCACAGGGTCAGATGATCCTCTGAATGATGTGGGATGTTGCCTCATGAAATGTTCCACCACTGACATGTTCCTCTGCGGTTGATCTGGCTGATCTCGTGCATGGATACCACCACCATTTATAGCCTGAGTCAACTGTTCCATCACTGCAACAAACTGTTCAGTTCCGATTCTGACCATCTCAGGTTGCTGATTTGGAAGGTTATCTTTCTCCTGATGTCGTCCCAACATAGCTTCTTTGTTTCCTCTGAGGAAAACCATTCTGAACACAGAAATATCTTAGGCCAAGCAACATGGTAATCCGTAAATGCTATATCATTTCAATCATATTATAATTTAACACTTTTCTAACTCCTAAAGTTGTCTAAACCGACCTCTGATACCAACTATAAGGCCCCAGCCTTAAATCTTACTTAATATTAAATTAAATGAATAATTCACATTGAGGATCTTTTCAGGTTTAGAGTTTTAGAGAATTAGAACATAACTATTACATCTTAAAAGATTACAAAGTAGACACTTCTACTAAGTCTCCATAAAATAAACACTCTTAAAAAGAAATATGTCTAGATTCCATGTTTTAGATAGCATGAAATTCCCTTGATCCCATCCTTGACCTTATTCCACTTTAAGTCCTATGAAAAACATTTCAAAAAAACATGGGGTGAGCATAAAAAGCTCAGTAAGGGATACAGAAAGAATGAAAACTGTTAGTTTTTCAAGCATCAAGTAAAACATAAATACTCTATCAAAGTAATACCATCACCTTCATGAAGTAGTAAAAAAACTCTTCACTGAAAAAAGTATCATTACTTACCTTTTTGTAACCAAAGGATTACCCTAAAATCCATAAAAAGAACACATAACATATATAAAGGTAACTTGGGACATAAACTTACTTAAGTGGAATAACCATGCGGTCGACTTCCACACATATCACTTAATGGAATAGCCATACGGCCAATTTCCATACACACTTAATGGAATAGCCATACGGCTGACTTCCATAACCAATGCATTGGTGATTATAACGTAACCACCTGTCCTGGTATTCACGGCACCACCCGTCATATGGTTTATAACGTAACCACCCATTAAAATGTCCAAGTACCAGTATAAAATCATAAAACATAAAACCAATATAAAGGAATGATAACATTTCCACATTTCAATCACAATATATCATAAATATATTGACATAATAGAATCCTTTTTCAAAACCATTTTCAATACCGAAATACATAAAAGAGTATATGGTATTTATTTTATTCTAAAAACATTACGGCTTGTTGAGAAATCCAATGATCAAATAATACTCGCGGCGGCGGAAAAGGTCGTTGTCACCGCATACGTTAAAAAAAACATTCCTTTTTGTCGTTTAGTAAAACGCTTCGTAGAAAAAGATTCCTTTTGTATAAAAGTAAAAGTCAAAGGAGTTTATACACCGTATAAAAGAAAGTTGTGTATAAAATGAAATATGCCTCAATGAAAGGAGATTGAGACGATGTCCCTTACAAAGATAATTTTTAAAATGAAATAGATATATTATGTGTATTCACCATAATTACCCATAAATAAAGTACAAATAAAAGATAATAATATAATGACATAATTTGAAAGTAGGAGATTAACCCAAAGAATGGAAGTTGGGTTAAGAAGTTCCCTTCCCTTGGGTCTGACTTGACTCGATCGTTCTTTAACGTCCTGAATAATAAACTTGAGTTAATTTATACTTGATTAAGAACCTTTTTAAAGTTCATTATTCTTTTTATATCACTTTTTTCCATGTTATAAACATTATGTAACCATTTATGTTAATAATGTTTGTTTTGTCAATATTTGGTTCTTAAGTCGAAAGTTGACTTCTTACAATTACATGTTGTTCATGTGGTCAAAATTTCTTTATATCCAGAATGAAATTCCCGATTTGGATATAATATGTATCATATATATCCAGCATATACATGTATTTATAATATTACACAATCATTTAGAGGTAAGAAATAAAATGCACCGTTCATGGAGACGGTAAGCCGTACGTACGCATGAATGCTACTTTCATTTCTTTGTCATATTAGTGGAATTAAAACTAAATGAGAGGTATTTATATTTTAATTCCAGAATTATATTCATCATTTAGATATATCATTAATTATATATATACATTATATATATGTAATTTTAATAGTACATTACATTTGGGGATAAGAAATGAAATGCACCGTTCATGGAGACGGTAAGCCGTACGTACGCATGAACGCTACTTTCATTTCTATCTCATACTTTAATGGAAAGAAATAATAATGATATAGAGGTATATTATAATTCCAGTATAACATCATATATAATAACTTTAAATCCATCCTTTACACGTCCCACATATGGCATTAACGAATCACATCACTTTTAGGGGGCGGTAGTATGCACTTCCTTAAATGAAGATATCGTGTTTACCCATAATGGAAACCATAAAGGTATGCCAAAAATGAAAAATACAGAAGCTTAAAGAAAACATAAACATATTATATATCATATATAAAAATAGTGACATCATAATGGCCACCCTTGAAGGTGTTAAATGAGTATTGAACAATCATCGTTTCGGGAGGCAGAATTTCGCCATCCACGGAAACCGTATGTTCTTTAAGCATTGGATGTAGTTGTGTGAGAGTTTAGCTCAAATAAATATTATAACAACATCCTAGTATATTGAATATACTTGTGTTGTTACAAAAGAAGTAAATAAAAAGAGTTTAGAGGGTTGGAGAAGCAAAATAAAACAAATTAACAAGAGAGAATGAATTACCTTTAAAAGTGTTACTCCCTTTTGATTTGAGCCTAAAGGCTTCCTTTGAAAGGATTCTTCCCAAAGGGAATCCTCTAGGATGAGGAGAGGGATGTGGAGAGAGTAATTGGGCAGGGGTTGTCCGAGCCAAAGGCTTGAGAAGTGTGTGAAATGGGCTAGAGGTGGGGGCCTTTTATAAGAGGAGAGGAGGGGCACTTTTGGAAAGTAAAGAAATATTACTTTATTGGAAAATGTGTTTCGGTTTTAAAAGGTCCCACATTGATATAATTCGTGGATAAGGTGATAAGGGTTCGAAATCCACTCATCCAATTGGTTTTTGCCATGTGTAGGTTTTATATTTTTCATTATCTTTCCATTTTATTTAAATCGTCATATAATGATGTCATTGCAGCATCATTATTATGTCATATATAATTTAATTTATCTAATGTCTAAAAATTATAAAAAAAATACTATGATGTAGGAAATCGTTTTACCTTTCCAATGATTATTTATAATCAAAATCCGGACTTGTATAACCCCACTCAAAAATTATTTTAGTAAAACAATTTATGTTAGTGTCATTTTCACTTTAACATTAAATAAAAATATATTAATGTCATTTTCCAACTAAAGTGGCGCCATGGGGTCCCCAAGTTGGCCCATGGCTTCTCTTGGTCGGCCATGACTCATCCAATAGGTTTAGGACAAGTGTCATGGTGTTTTCACATTCTTATAATACCATTTTTACCATAAACTACACTAATTACCTCTAATCGCGATTAATGAAAAAAAGTTACTATTCACCAAAAAAATTATTATAATCTCATTGAACCACATTTTACTTATTAATGACAACCATGTATGTTGGATTTTTAAAATTTAATACACATTAGTGGTAAACTTTCATTTAACTGAAAAATCAGTTTGCTTGATTACCACTTAGTGGTTTCACTATTCATCAAAAATTGAAGTTTTTCAGAAAATTACCAAAAATTCACCCTAAGCAATATTTGATATTACGAATTCAAAAATGAAGTCCATTTTACAAAATTCAAAACATATAAGTCAAATTAATTAATTTAATAATTAATTCCCGTTGTCATGACAAATAGCGTTTTTTTATGAAACAATAAGTATCAAAAGATTGACACTAGTTTAAGTCCGATTTCAAAGTGAAATTGATTCCAACGACCACTGTTAAATTTAATGGTAAAAATACCTTCTAATTTCACTTTAAAACCAAATCAAAAGATAATCTAATCATATAAATAAATTAGATTAAAAAGAGGTTTTGAATTAAAACACAACATTTTACAGTATTCATTAAAAAATGAACTTTATCGGAAAAATACCAAAAAATTACACAAAGTAAAATTTGATGTCCCGATTCTTAATAAGAGTTTTATTTGGTCCAAAAGAATGTATAAGAGTGATCAAAACTATATTTAATGACGGTTCACCATTAAAAGGTGATAAGTGAACCTTTAGTGAAAATTAAAGTATATATGCCTAAAATTGAACTCTTTCCGTATTTTAAGACTTTATCTTTTATTGGGTAAATGTATAAACATTTAAAAACATATCTAATAATATTTTAGTTATTTCTATCCATTCCCGCCAGTACAACGGCTACTTGTTAACTAACATTTAAAATAATATTATTTTATTACTAGTGTGCTACGTAAGTTTCAAAGCAACTCATTGTTGCGTATCGGGTACGCTATCGAACATAGCAACCCCTTTAAAATAAATTTAATATTTAATTCGTAAATATTAATAAAAATGAAAATTATTTATTCTTTATTTTCCTGGGATGTTACAATTATTTTTAATTTGTATGTTAGAATGTGTAATGTAACATTGATGTATGTAATATATTTTCTAAGACTGCTAAACTAATCAGTCTTTCAGGACGTGATTAATTGTAATCATGTCAATTTATTAAAATAAGGCACCGACTCTAGGAATCTAGGGTTGGGGAGTTACACTATGTAATTAAATTAGATCTACTTAATTATTTCATCATTATCCATTACATAGGAATACAAATCGCACAAAAATTGATAATCATAAAAACTAAAAAAACCAACGTCATACAACCATTACTGTTAAATTTTTTCCTGTCAGTGTATCACCTTTATCAATTACAGTAGCTAATTTCATATACACAAAAAACCAATGTGGATCCTGATAGAACTGCCTTAATTAAAAAAAACATAAAGAGTATCATGAATGATGAGCCTCACACAACCTAATTTTACTAATTGATACATGTATCCCGCAACTTGGTTCAAATAGCATGCTTCATGATTTTCATACCTCCATTGTATTGTCCATATCATAGATTCACTACAATGTGCTCTACGAACTCCACCCTTTGTGGTCCAACAACCCCTTAGAGGAAAAAATTCGTTTTCTGTAAACCCAACTCTCTATTTTTAGTACCAAATATTTTTTTAAACACTGGAAAACATTCCCACATTAAAAATAACCATTGGAAACACCCACCCTATTGAACTGCATTTATCTTGATTTTTCAACAAATGAAATCACCATAAAAAATCAGAGTAAGAACCATGAGGGATTTTTTACGCAACAAAAACAAACACTAAATTTTAATCCCAAATTAAATATAAAGGTTAAATAATGGTATAAATACCTCAAATCTATTAGAAATTACCCATAATGTGTAGAAACACCATGTAGTGGATGGTAACAACCACATAAGGAATAATAAACAATTTTAACCCCAAAATACCCAATAATCACTTAAAATCATGTAAATTTTTGGACCAATGGTTTCAAAAAATCAATTTCATAATGGTTGAATGAGAAATAGAAAATGTATTGATGGATGAGAGAAGAAAATACTATACCATTGGAATTTAAATCTAGATATAAAATAACTCCGGTGTTATGAATGATTTAGAGAGTGGTCTAATATAGAGGTGTATAATAATAAGTGTCTATGTCAAGGATAAGAAGTTGGAGGGGCGAAAAAATGAGTCATGGGATTTTTAATCAATTTTATTTCTAATTGTTTATTATTGAATAATTTTTTTCTGTCACTAAATGAAATTTATGATGACTTTTTGTGAAATATTTTATTATAAATCACAATTAAAAATGATGATATTACTATTAGAGGTGGGTTTAATAGTCATTCCTTGTCAGTCATTATAAATATTGCTTCTCACCAGATGACATGCATCCAATCCCATGGTATTGTGACACGATTAATTAACATTGGAAAATAATAATAAATATATTCTTATTTGTGATGGAAAAGGGTTTTTGAAAAAAAAAATAGTTACTACAATAATATTTAAAATTGGGCACTTCCCCATCACCAAAATTCCTGTATCAATTACTCAATTTTATAGTAGTGCAAGGAGCATTATATGAAATCCATATAATATGGAGTGCACTATTTTCCATTAGATGGTGTGAACATCATTATAGATGAAATTCAATAGAGGATAATGATGATGTTATAAATATATTAGAACCATTCAACAGTTTCTGTTTCATATTGGTACTTAGATATAGGTGGGATAGTCTCCCTTTCTCATTATATGATTTAATGGATAAAGCGTGGGTTGTGGATGTTCAACCATCTATTATGTAGTGTCACAGGTTTCATGAGACTAGTCAATAGATGGTTCATGGGCATTTTTTATTACAATTAGCTGGGGAATTCAATTAAACTCATCTAATTTGAAATATATGATATTTATTTTGATGAGGTGTTGGATGGTGTTAGTTCATTGTCATTAGGATCAATATATATTTGATATCATTTGAGAATGTGTACAATCATATGTGTTTTTCCTCATAGTTAGTGCATAATGACTGATTAGGGTAATTATTTATCCATATTTTTAATTACATGGTGATTTTTTATATAAATTTGTATCGGTATTTAGTAGATCACTTGTTTACATCTAGAAACAAATGGAACATGTTCTTATTTGGAGATTTTGAATCATAAACTATTCTAGAGAATCTGAGAAATGGTAGACTAGAGGTGCTCTATATAGGATTATATTGGTTATTAGGTATTAGGAGATGAAAAACAAATAAAGGAATTCATTATACCACCATGAAATTCATTTCAATATATGATTCCAATGTTGGAGAGAATCAAAGATCAGTGTTAGAATTTTTGAAAAACAACATTTCATGGGAATCACTAAAAACATGGGGATTTATTCAGTTATGAGACCATTGATCTTCAGGGTCGATGATTATTTATAGGTGAAGTATTGATATTTTGCTGTTGGTAATGAGTGAAAACTCATTTTTTTAATGAACAGTACTCCTTATGGTTAAAGATGTATTGTGGGAGTTCATTCAGCATTCTAGAGTATAATGTGGTGAATTGAGAGTGAGTTATGATAGAGATAGGTTCTTTTTAGTGTATGAGGACCATTTTGGGATTCTCTTTGAAGTTATTTTTTGTATATAGGAGGTTTTTAAACCTCATCATCATTTATTGGTGGGGAATTCCAGGGGAATTTGAATAATTTGATTTTAGTGTGGGGATAATTTTGAGAATTAGCATTAAAATATTGAATCTATCATTTTTACCATCTAAAAATGATTTTTTTAGATACAATTATATTCACGAGTAATGATTCATGTGATTCCAGAGTGTTTTTTGAGATTTAGGTAACATTTTAATTAGTTTTTAGGGTATATCCACTTATAAATGGGTTGTATTGTACGATTTGGGGGAAACCCTGTGATTTCCATTATGTGGAAGATTTTATAGTTCATGTTGAATTTTCTTGGTTAGATGGAATATTCATTAAATTATTTTGAGTCAAACATATGGATTACATAGAAAATTTTTATCTTCAGTTAGATGAGGGATATGAGAATTAGTCTGTGAATAGTTACTGGAAAACCATGAAAACATTATTGTTTATGTTTTCATGAGGTAAAATGATTAGCACATGGTTCTGTAATCAATAATTCAGGACTATGCAATGTGGTGTGACCATAGGATGTTAAAGACTAATAGTTAGTATAACAACCTTGTTCTTTATTACAAACATAAAAATGATTTATTATATAAGGCATTCACGTGACACAACATAGAAGATCGAGATGTCTATTGTCTATGGGGATTAAGAACATAACACAACAAATAATTATTGAAAAATTTCGTTACTTGACCATAACATTCTCTCATACATAACAATGCATGGGATAACCTGAGGACATGTATAATAAAATAGTGAGCTATAACGCCAAGGAAGGGAATAAACATGGAATAAAATGAGGAATATAATACCTGATATACAATAGGAATATCAATGGAGCACAAGACAAACATGAACATAATGGCATGGTAATGCATTATAATAAAAACATGGAGATTTCAAAATAACAATTGACTTGGAATTAGCATGACCAAAGGATCATTACACATAGAGCATGAGTAAACCCTCATTGCCCAGGAAGCATGAGTAAACCATCGTTTCACATGAATTAGCATGATTCAACACCAATTTCACATGACATATCCGGATACTATACATAACCCAATGCATTAGAGAGCTATCAGGGTGCTCCCTTTCTTAAACATTTAATTTCATACATAAGTGTGCCACATGGATCATAAACCATAGATTCATTAAAACTCATTATTTATTCCATGATAAAGTAATGTTAAATTCATACATGAAACTCTATATAATCCAAAAGTAATTGTGAATAAAGTAAAATACCCTTGATAATGAAATGTGCATTGTATACACTACACAATGATAGTGGCTATGAAAAATGCGGTGCAATTTCAGTAGCATAACAGCGTGACATAAGAAATCATAAAAAAATAGTTGAAGAGATAGAAAGTGGTGTCTCAACATATGTACATGAAATGGACCATAAGGGGGGGTCACATAGATACAAGACCAAACAATTGTGGTGGAATTTCAATTCATGCTACAAAGTAATTTCTTAAAAGTAAACGAGGAGAGAAAAATTACAATTGAAATTTCTGCATAGTACATGCGTACATGGGAGGAACTTAATGAGAGATAATAGGTTCTATCTTAATTAAAATATAAATAGGATGTATTGGTGTGGTTAGATATCATACCCTAACAATTATAATTGAAAATAAAAGGGCACAACAATATTAAAAAACATGGATAAAATGAGAAAGGTATGAGTCCCTTACTTGGATGTGTGATTCCAAAGGATTGGGAGAGGCTTGAGAAAGGCATCATGGGAGCTTGGGATACATTGGGAAGATTCTATAGAGAGTAGGGAAGAGGTTGGAACAACTCCAAAGGGATTTAGTGATGAGTAAGTGGGGGCATGGGTGGGTTTATATTGGAATGGTTAGAGGATTATTTATTATTTAGGTTTGGGACACAAAACATTTATCTAATCAAAACCACACACCATCCCATTGGGATTTCCCATAGTTTCTTCCAATGGGTATTGGAAAAAAAATTATAAGGCTAATGGACAATCTTCTTAAAATAATAGGGTTGCTTATGTAAAGGTGAGTCACACTCTCCTGGAAAATAATTTAAAAAGAGAAAATGTTTTTTAATCATTTAATGGTACAATAATGCTTTGTAAAATAAATCTAAAAAACCCAATATCGCATTATTTTAATGGTAAAACGTATATTGGCCGATCATAATGTCTATAGTATTTTATTACATCACTATTGGGTCATTATGATGTCATAAAACACATTATATATTTTAATGATATTTAATATTATCCCAAAAAGTTGACTCTCTCGGAAAATTATGAAACAATTCCCCATTTTCTAATTTAAAAATAAAGTTTCCAAAAATAATATTCATTTTATGTAAATAACATCTAAATATGTGATCTTTTTACAACTGAAATAAAAAAATGACAGTTATCGAAAATTCATGCGTTTTGAGAAAAATAGCTTTCAAACCTAAATAAAAATTACAATTACATTCATAAAGTTATACGATAATATATATATAATAAAAATTAATTTAATTATAATAGTAATATTTTATTAAAATATTATTTAATTTAAATATACATTAATTCATTATAATAGATTTCATAGTAAAATATTAACAAAAAATACTAATTGTTATTTAAAAAATATTTACAATGTAAAAATAAATAAAAGAAATTATATTCTTTATACAAGAATTATGTACGTAATCTTAGTACTAGGGTCTTGTTACATAACCCCATAAAACACCCACACAATACTGAAGGGTATGGTGTGTGATAGTGAAAGACTCATGGGGCAGCTCAGATTACATTACTCGAGTTGTAATCTCTGTCAACTTCCACTTCTACCATTGGCGGTTTGGCTCAAGATTAACATATTCAAGCTCGGCACGGGGATTGTCAATAGAGAAGCACAATGAAGCCACCTAATTTCCATGATCTACCAAATGGGATTCATATGGGATAGTCTATGAGATGAGGCCATAATCTCTTTTGTCTGAGAAAATATGATTAGTTTAATATTTATATGTATACTAATCTAGTGAACACATTTCAACTACTGTGTTAGAAACGGTCAAAAATTTTAATGGTATTTTAAAAACAAAAACACAAAACCAAATAAGTGCATATGTTATATATAATCATAAGATTCAATTTAAATAGACCAAGAGGAATTTTCATTAAGAAATTTTTAGTTCATTATAATCTTCCCCCCTTTTGATATTCCACCCCTGAAATTTCCTTTTCCCACACTAAATCAGATGTGGGTAACTAAGCTTCATCACATCTTATGATTCACACATCGCTTTTTCAAACATGTTGTTAGCCACAACATCTTGAATAGGGTCATTGTCTTATTTAGTAGAACTTTTTCTCTATGATCTAAAATCTTCACTGGTTGCTTCTTGTAAGAATGATCATCTTCTAACTATACTGCATCTAAAGGGAGTATATGTCATGTGTCTGGTATGTACTTCCTTAATAGGGATACATGAAAAAATCATGTAATTAGGCCATAGTAGGTGGAATTTCTAGTCGATAGGCCACTACCCCGACACGATAATGAATCTTTAAGGGGCCGATGTATCTAGGACATAACATACTGTTCCTTCCAATCCTCATAACCTTCTTCAATAGAGATAAGTGTAGAAATACCATGCCTCCAACTTTGAACTCAAGGTCTCGTCAGCGGTTGTCCGCATAACACTTCTAATGAACTTCGTCTTCCATGATATTCTACTGAATGGATATCACCTTCTCCACCATTTCAGGTCCTACTAGCTTATGATCATCTAATTCATCTCAACATGTAAGTGATCTAGACCTCTTCCCATATAGGGATTCATAATGTTCCATTATGATGCTTGAGTGGAAACTATTATTATAAGATAATTCAACTAGAGGAAGATGTTGATCCCATATTCTTTTGAAGTCCATTGAACAAACTCCCAACAAGTCCTCAAGTGTTTGGATGTTCTTCCCAGATTAGCCATCCTTTTGAGGATGATAAGCATTTCTGACGTTCATCTCAGTATCCAGGGCATGTTGATTAATCCTCCAAAAAAGAGGCGAATCATGGATATCGATTGGATATAATCGAGAATGGTTCCCCATGTAGCCTTACCACATCTATAATGTATATTCGTGCTAGTTGATCCAATGAGAAATCCTTCTGAATTGCAATAAAGTGTTTTGACATTGTAAGATGATCCACAACAATAGAGATTACGTTGTTGCCTTTGGATGTCTTCAGATGTTCGGTACCAAATTCCATTGTGGTGTTCTCCCTTTTCCATGCTTTATTGGGAAATGGTTACATCATCCCCTTAGACTTACACCTACTGACCTTCACATTCTGACACACTATGCACATTGATGTATATACAATAATAACCTTCTTTATATTATCCCACAAAATATGCTCTCATAGATCTCGATACATCATTGTGTTTCCTGGGTGAATAGAGAAATTTAAACTATGTGCATCTTCCACATGATCCTTCTTCTGCTCTCGACATGATGGAACCCATTGTTTATTCCAAAATATCAGAATTCCTTCTTCATTAATATTGAACTCTGAATATTTCCATTTTCATATAGCTTCATCATTCTTTTAAATTCCCACATTATCATTTTGATCATCAAATAACCTTTCCAAAAAATATAGTTGAGCAATAATTTGTGAAAGAATTGATGATGTTCCCTTCTATATGATTCCCATGTCCATCTTCATCAAATATAAGAAGATTGGATCCTTCTCAATTCTCAATAATGATAGAATTTCTATGTCTTTTCTATTTAGAACATATGTTTCCTTGTTCTCTTTCCCAGGGTGGTAATGGATTGAGTAGTCATAATCATTTATCAGCTCCAACCATCTTCGTTGACGCATGTTCAACTCTTTCTATGTGAATATATAATTGAGGATTCTGTGGTCCATATATTTTTCAAACTTCTCCCTAAAGAGATAATGCACACCAATTTTTAATGTGAAGATCACCGAAGCCAACTCTAGATCATTTGTAGGACAATTATACTCATAAACATTCAATTTACATGAAGCATAGGAAATGAATTTTTCATTTTTCATCAACACACAGCCTAGACCATTATTTGATGCATCACTGAATACCTCAAATGTTTTTCCACTTGTATGTAAACTGAGAATGGGTTCAGTGATAATTCTCATTTTCAACTCCTTCAATAATTCATTGAATTTATCTCTCCACAAAATCTTCACTCACTTCTCAATTATCTTGTTCAGAGGGTTGAAAAATCGTTATAAATTTACCACAAATCATCGATAATATCCAGTTAACCCCATTCTACATCTATTCGTTACTAATGTTGGCCATGGTCATCCATCTATTGTAGATGTCTTGGAGTGATCTGCATATATCACATTTCTTGTTAGGATATGGCCCATGAAAGAGACCTCATTCTACCAGAAATCACACTTGCTATACTTTTAATAGAGCTTATCCTTTTCCAAGGTCTCTAGTACTGTTCATAGATGATCCTCATGATCCTTCATTGGTTTGGAGTATATTAGAATATCATCTATGAATACTATAACAAATTTGTCGAGTTAATCTTTAAAGACTCTATTCATCGAGTCCAAGAATATTGTAGGGTCATTTGTGAGTCTGAAAGACTTTACTATGAATTCATTATTCCCATAGGGTCATGTTGGGCCTTGGGCCTTGGACCTATGGGTCATGTATGAGTTCTCCTTCAACCCTTAAAAGGGGGATTATCTATAATAAAATAAAAAATAAGGCCTTCGGGTCATTCGGGTGGAGTTCCAATATCTTGTACGAAAAGTAGTCTTATGGATATCTTTCTTCTCCACCCTTACTTGATAATATCCTGAGAAAAAATCCACAATAGAGAAGTATTGTGTACCCATGAGCTGATTAAACAAGTTATAAATTCATGATAGAGGATACTTGTTATTTATCGTGATTTTTTAAGATCAAGATAATCTATGTAAAGGCGCATTGAACCATCCTTCTTCCTGAAGAAGAGGATAGGTGCACCCCATGGTGAAGCACTTGGAAGAATAAACCCATTATTCCAGTTCTCCAATAGTTGTTTCTTCAGTTCATAAAGCTCCACAATAGCCATTATATATGGAGTATTGGATATTGTAAATTCCCTAGGAATAAGATAAATTTAGAATTCAAAATATCTATTTGGAGAATGGCCAGGAAATTCCTTGGAAAACACTTCAACGAATTCCCTCTCCAAAGGAATGTATTCAAGGATGGTTGCCTCCTTAGACTCATTCATCTAAGCCAGATACGCATTCTCAAAAGGTAGTAATATCCATGCTTGAGATGATGGAGCTAAATAATAGTCATCTTCCTCCTTGCACTTGTACAAAATTGGGGGTCGATTATCCACATGGAGAGTGATTTCTCTCTCATGATAATTTATTTTGGCTCTATATAGGGAAATCAAATCCATGCCAAGAATTGAATAAAATTAAACCAGAGGGAGTATGATGAGGTTCTCTGGGAAGTTCAATCCACCGATTATGAAAAGGGAGGAGTTATATCCCTGGGATGAAATGATTTCCCCATTTTCCGTACTCAACGACATATTTAGTTCCATGATTTTTGGTGGTGTTAGTATTGTTCTTCAAATCGTTTTGGATATAAAAGAATGAATTGACCCTGAATCAAAATGTATGTCCTCTATTCATTAATGAATAACTAGCGTACTTGTCACCACTTCATTTTAGGTGTTTACTTCAGTGGTAGTGATGGAAAATGCATACCCTTACTACCTTACAGGATGATGGTTTCCTCCGAAAACAATTGGCTTACGACACTGACTTTCAAGATTCCAAAGATAATGGTAGTTAAATAAATGAAGAATGTATTGAGAGTCGAACAAAGCGTTCCTCTCCTCTGTCACAGCTATGGGTTTTTCATGATGGTAGTTAACAGCTAGGTGTCCATATCTTCAATAGATAAAGCATTTCTTCGTCCCATTTATGTAATTTTTGGGGTGATTCTTTCCACACCTTTGGAATGTGGGGTATGGGATTTTCATAGCACTGATGTATTTATCCATTGGACTAAAATAATTTTCTTCCACCTTATGCTTCTTATCCCCATTACACCCATGAGATTCTTTGATCCCCATTTTAACCTTGAGGGTACATCAGACAATTTTCACATTTCTGTCAAAGTCACTGATTTCCAGGTATTTCCGCAAGCTCGGTTTCATCCCACTAAAGGAGTATACAACCTTGAATTCAGGGGTAATGACAAATATGGAGGCTTATCGTGCAATCCTTTGGATGTTTTCCTCATACACTCTGAAAAATTCATCTTCTGTTTTCTTGAGGGAAAGGATGTCCCATTCAATCTTAATCCAGAGGGTGTACTGAAAATATTTATTAAAAAACATCATCTAAAAATTCTTCCATTCCAATACCTCGATCTCCTCCTTATAATTCATATTTTTTATCAATCTACACCTATTATCCACTACACCCTCTAAATGATAAGAAGTCATGAGAACCTTCTTTTGTTCAGAACATTAAAGGATGGAATGATCCTTTTAATAGATTTGATCCATTGTTCATTGATTGAGGGATCAGATGATCCATTAAAAGTAGGAGGCCTTTATCTCATGATTCTCTCGATAGTGACTTATTATTTCTTGGGGGGGGGGGTTTAACATTCCTCTTGACCCATGTTTCTATAAATATATGTAGTTAAATAAGATAGAATCATGATAATGTTCATGATTCCCACTCTCATTGGATTTGGAATCTCATTAGCACAGTCATCGCAATGATCATTACATCAATTTTTATCTCGATTACTCCTATTACCAGCCATTGGCTAGAATAAAAGGAAATTTGGGGGTAAAAAATTAAGGGTAATATAAGGACAAAAATAGATGACTTATAAATAGATTTTATTTCCTTAAATTGTGAATGTATAGGCTAATATCTATGTTATCGATGATCTACTTTCTAACATATATTCTTAGGGGGAATTTTTTAAATTCCATTAAAAATGGTTCATACTAAGATTGAGAATGTACAAAATAATATCCCCCGACAGTTTCGTAACCAATAGTGCATCAAGGCCCATTGTCATGTACCAAAATACCAAAGGTCAAGCCTGAAACTCCTTGTCCATGTTTTCACCCCTACGTAAATCTGTGCCAGAGCTGCCTCTACCTACTCGTATCCAAACATGTATGTATTTTAATGATAAAACACATAATAAATACCCACAAAAATATAGGGTTGTTTTTATTATAATTAGTCTTGTCTCTAAAGAATCACTAGGGTTTTTAATCCTCATACCAAAAATAGCTAAACCTATCCTCTAATACCAACTATAAAAACTCTATTCTTAATTACAAACTTAAACACTATTTATTACCCAAAACATTCATGTGACACAACATAGTAGAATGAGAGGACCAGTGTATTTGGGGTTAGGAACATAACACACAATATATTTATTGAAAACTACCTTTACATGACCACAAAATTTTCTAATACTTATCGTTTCATGGGATAACCTGAGTACATGCATAAGAAATGTGCGAGTTATAAGGAAAATATTGAGAATTAACATGAAATAACAAGAATAAATTAATACATGTAAGATAACAGGAATATCAATGGATCATAAGAGAAACATGAACATATAGTCCTTATAAATCATGATAATAATAACATAGAGATATGTCGACAACACTTAACATGAAATTAGCAAGAGCGATGGCTCATTGAACATGGAGCATGAGTAAACCGTCTTTGCCAATGAAGCATGAGTAAAAACTCATTTAACATGAATTAACACGAGTCAACACCCATTTCACATGACATGTCATGATAATATACTTTACCTAATGCTTGGGAGCACTATCAGGGAGCACCATTTCTTATTGATTTCATTTCATGCACAAGTGTTCCACATGGATCACAAAATATGGATTCATTAAACATAAAAATTTATTAAAAAATAAAGGAATGTATAATTCATACACGAAACTATATAATAAATAAGTAAATGTGCATAAAATTGAATACCCTTGATAATGAAATGTGCATGGTATTCACTGCACAATGACATTGGCTTGGAAAAACAAGGTGCAATTTCACCAACCTAACGACGTCATGTAAGAATTCCTAAGAAAAATTGTTTATTGGGGAGAAAGGTGTGTCTCATATTATGTACATTAAATGGACAATAATTGGGGTAATATAGATACATTTCCCAATGATTTTCATGGAATTTATATTCTTGATACAAAATAATTTTTTGAATGTAACTGAGGAGAGAGAATTTTCTTTTGGAATTTCAGCATAGGAATGGCCATACATGGGAGAAATTTAATGAGAGAGAGATAGGTCTCTCATCATTATAAAAGAAAGAGAGATTCATGTGGGAGGTTTGAAATCATAACCCAAAATTTAAAATTGAATATAAAATGGCATAACAATATTAAGAAAATTGGATAAAAATAGAAAGGTAGAAATCCCTTACATGGAAGTGTGATCCCAAAGGATTGGGAGAGGCTTGGGAGAGGTTTCATGGGAACATGGTGCACCTTGGAAGGATTATAGAGAGAGGAGGGAAGCAGATGGAAGAACTCGTGAAGAGGAAGCTGGAACCGGGGAGGGTTTATATAGAAATGGAGAGGGAATTGTTTAGGTTTGGGACACCACACATTAAACTAATCAAAACCACAAACCACACCACGGTTTTTTCCCGTGATTTTTCTAAAGTGGATTGAAAAACAATAATTCATTCATATAGGGTTTCTTTTTTGGAGGTGAGTCACACTCTTAAAGAAAACAATTTAAAAAAAGAAAATGTTTTATAATCCATGAAGGGTCCACTAATGCTTTGTAAAATAATTAAAATTAATCCAAAATTACATTATTTAAATTGTAAAACATATATTGGAAGAAAATAAAGTTTATCGTATTTAATTACATCACTATTATTTCATTATGATATCATAAAACACATTATATATTTAAACAGTATTTAATTTTTACCTGAAAATTCGATTGTCTCAGAAAATTTTAAAAAAATCACAATTGGATAATTTCGACGTCATGATTCCAAAACAATTTTCATTTTATCAAAATAACACTCTAAATAAGTGAATTTTTACTTTTAAAATAAAAAACGAAATTTATTGAAAATTCAGGGGTTTTGACAAAAACTACTTTCAAACATTAATAAATATTACAATTGCATTAATAATATTATATGGTAATTTATATTTAATAATAATAAATTTGATAATAATATTAATATTTTATTAATATATTATTTAATACTAAAATCCAATAACCCATTAAAATATATTTCTTAGTTGAATATTAACTAAAACAACTATTTGTGATTTAAAAACTATTTACAATGTTACAATAATAATAAAAAGTATATTCTCTATACAATAATAATGTACATAATCGTAGTACAGGGGTCTTGTTACATAACCCCTTAAAACACCCACACAAGATTAAAGGATAAGGTGTGAGATGGTGACATGCTCTTGGGGTGGCTCGGATAACATCACTCGAGTGATAATCTCTATCAACTTCTACTTCTCCCTTAGGTAATTCTGCTCAACCTTAACGTATTCAAGAACTGCTTGGGCTTGGTCAGGAGTGAAGCCCAATGATGCCACCACATTTCCAAGCTCCAACTAATGGGCTTCGTATGAGGCTAGTCTATTGTATGAGGCCATCAATTCCCTTTTCTATGTAAATTAAATTTGTTAAAGCCCTATATTTATATTAATCATGTAATCACAATTCAATGACTATTTTAGCATCAGTCACAATTATTCCAGGTATTTTAAAAACAGAACATAGAACCAAATAAGTGCCTATATTTTACGTAACCGTAAGAATACATTGAAATATACCAAGAAAAATTTTCATTAATGAATTATTAGGTCGTTACAATTGGTGTATGTTTTGGTCAATATAATAGAAAAATAATTTGTCCTGCTAATTACAATTGAATATTTTGAAATTATTTTAATTCTCTTATAATCCTTTATATCCATCTTAAAATTATTTTTTTACAATGCATACATAGGCATGGGGCTCTCCCCCACTATTCTACCACCAATTCCCATGTATTTGGGTTGGGTTTTGATGTGTATTAGATGGATTTTTTGATATGTTGATCTCTTTATCTCTTCCATTCCTCACATATTTATATATCTTATTATATTAATGTGTGTAATATTATGTTTCTTGATGTGATTTCACTAAATCAGGGTTGAATCATCCTAATAAAATAGGGAACTAGAATCCTACAGCTAGAGGACTCGCTAGGTGATATCTATATTCCATTACATGATGCTTCATTTTCAGAATGTTGTTGTATGATTTTTTTATGTTGTTAAGAAAATTGGAAAAAAATTAGCTATGTTTTTTTGAAAACAATAATGACACCCTCCCACAAAAAATATCACAATAAGGGGATAGTGATAATGACCCACTAAGTCTTGCCTCTGTTAGGCTTAGGGTTGGAGTGTAGCACCACATGTGTACAAATATGACAATATGGGAGGCATTACCCTTTATAACAAAACATGATCGAGCGATAAGGTGTGTCAACCATAATAAAATCCATGAAATATATATAAGAATAAATAAAAACCATCCCACAATAAAAGTGTAAATAAAACTGGTAAAATCAAAATATCCAAAGTAAATATACAAAAAACTAGAGTAATAACAACAAAACTAACAAAGAGTATGACTATTAATTCCTAGTATGATCCACATAACCCTCCTAGAAACCTAATAATAGTTTTTACACAAAAGTTGAGAATTTATGAATACATAGTAAGAGAACCAAAGTCTATCATGAAAAAAGTGGATGGAGAATAAAAATATACCCTTGAGAAAATAGAAGAAATAAACAGAAACTAAAATGTAGTATAAGCCTAACATAATACCAACTAAGGATCACTATCCAAATAACACATCCAAGTAATATATTATAAGATAAATCACATATAGGAATGTGTACCCAGCACCGCTTTCCCATTATTGTACACTCTCACACCAAAACAATAAACATCATGTCGCTCCCAGCTCTTCCAAATATATCGCACCACATCTAGACCACACACACCTAGGATGCACCTCAATGCATGTACCAATTGAAAACACCTAGGCCACACAACACATCATGAAACCCTACATCCATTTCTCACAAACCTAGGACACACATCACATCTCATATTTGGGACACCTACAACAACATATAACAACTCATCCCAAAGACCCTTGTGACAACTAATCAAAACTAATACCGATCATACCACGAACCACACAACACATCATTCCTGAAGAGACACTGGACATTGTCGCATAGAATAGGGATTGGGGAATATTTGGGGGGGCATCCATCAATCCCCCGCCAGGATTTTGGGAATTTTACACCTACATGTATATCTGGGTTTCAGAAAATAGAGCTCAATGTGGGTGGGGTGCATATAGAAATCACAAGGAATATATAATTTATTAATACATATATACATTTATAAATATAAAAAAGCTCAATTTACTTTATATAATTAAAATACCAACAATATTCCAATGTCCTCCCACATCTGCAGCCACCACTAAATACACAACCCCACAAAAGTATAGAGCAATCCACAGTTTGTTTTCAGTGTTTAGTTATTAGTAGACAAATTTCTAGATTATAAGTTTCTAACTAGTTCTAAACAAACATTTTCATCATTTAATATTTAATTCTTATTAATATCACCACCCATTCCAACTGAGAACCTAAAACAAGTCAACATACAAGAAGAAGAACATTGTTATATACGAATGACCACATCCAATACCGTTGTACATTGTCAACCCACTACTCAACCATATCATTCCCCCAGACCCAATAAACATCATATCTCAGAACAAAACATAAATCAATTTTAGATTTAGAAAAAAGAAATATTATTCAATTTCACTTTTTTAATTTAGGGTGTTATCACATAAACCAATAGATCCGGAGGAATTTAATTCATTAACTGTCTATATATAATTATATAATTACATATTATTTGTTTATCAGCAATAAAAAATATGCATATTGTAGTTCATATGATATAATCCCATGAAAGTATCACCAATGACCATGTTTTTATGTTAGTAAATTATCCCATAAAATTCAAAACATCAATAAATAGCAAATAATCAGTATGATCAAATATCACATTCCGATTCCCCTTTATATGAAATTTACTTTTTGTTTATCATTCTTATTTTAAATTAAAAAATATACACATGGATAAAAATTATAAACACATACCTCATTATACCTAAAAAAATAAATGGAGGAAAATACTACCTGTATAGATGATTCCTTTCACTAACTTCCTCCATGATAATAGGGGTGCATGCAAGAGGAAACTACCTCGTTGACATTGAAAACCCTATCAAACTATATGAGAATATTGTATGATTCTAATGAATATGGATTTAGAACCTACCATATATAAGAAAAAAGAAGGAACAAACAGAGGGATGGTTTTCACCTTAGAACGAGCAAATACGAAACTATTGGGATTTGAAATGGTTTAGTTGACCATTAAAGGCAAATGAAATAAATGTCATGAATTTTAATTATTTTAAAGGAATAAATTTTTTTATACATATGATATGATTGATCCTATCTTAAATGGATTTTAAATTCATTTCATTATGTTATTAAACAGAATATAATCTAAAAACATTTTTGTTCAAAAAAATAGCTTTTCTACCATTTTATTGTAAAAATATTATAATACTACTTTTTTGACCATTTATAAAATATATTTGAAAACAAAATTTATATTTGAGATTGGAAAAAAATAACCATTGTTTTTTTTTGAATTATTTTAAAAATATACAAATTTTTATGAATATTATAAATGTTGCATTTTAATTGAATGATTTCTTCCAATTGAAATAATTTATAAATTAAAATTATATTTTGATTTTTTTAACTAAATTTAGTTAAATTTTATATCATAAAATAAATTGTATGTCATTTTAATTGTTTTCATATTTAAATTTTATATAATGACATTGTAAACTTCTAAATAATTTCCCTATGAAAATATTCTTTATTGTCACATCTGCTGGATTATATTTAAATAAATTTCGGACACTTATGTAAGATTATATAGTATAAATGGATTCCATATTTAGGATAATCATAATGTATATTATCTAATTATGTTAAATAAATTTTTTTGAAATAATAAATAGTGATAATAGTTTAAATTAATTATAGTGATTATAAAAATGAGTATTTTTAGTAGTAAAACATAAATTATATGGTTTTAAATGACCTAAAAATGGCCCAAACCCCATTATATTGACATATTTATACCCTTTTCTCCTTATTATCCTTTTTTGGTCAGTTTGATATGATTGCATTAATGTGTCATATATAATATGTTATTTAATTAAAAAAGAAAAAAAGTAACCTTCCTTGACTTTTATATGTATTTTTCTTTGGGATTGGGACAAAAACAATATTGGATCATTTATACATATTTATTTGAAATATTAATTGTTTTTTTCATTTAAATTTACCTTTAATTTTTATAAAATAATCAGTGACATAAAATTTATAGTATCAACAACCTAGTAATTATTTCTTTATGAAATAAATGAAACAAATTATACTAACTAAATTAAAATGGAGGTAAATTGAGTTAATTATTTCAATAAATTAATTTTCTATATTACTATATCTTTTTAAAAGAGTTTTAAATTAATATATTTATACTGAAAAATATTATTGCTATTTTATATATTCAAATTAGATAAAAAAATTAAAATTGAGATTAATTTTGTTTTTATAATTGTAATTTTATTAAATGATTTAATGTTACTAAAATACCCTTATTATATTAAGTTATATTAAATGATAATACAAATAAAATATTTTATATTAATAGGGAAATTGATCTTTCATTGTGAACATATTGATGGCATTTAAATAAAATCCATGTTAGTGTTGTTATGGTCATTGTAGTGTTTGTGCACGTTAATGTTCTTTTGCTAAAATTAATTTCCAACCAAAATATGGTTCTTCATTTATTATATTATAATTAATATTTATAATAATTATTAATTATGTTTCAAATATGTATTAGTTAAATTTATTCTTAAATGATAAATTTTAAAGCGTAAAAAACATTTTACCATGGTAAAAAAGTGGTAAAATTGAGTAAATATAAAGGATATGGGAAAATAATAAGAATTATTTTATTTATTTGGATAAGGTTATTAATGAAAAAATAATCCATATAATCTTTTAAAAATCAATTTTTGATCCACATGAGGTGAACGAGACCTCCCCAAATATAATATGTTGGGGTATTTAGAGGAATTCAACTCCTCCATTATAGAAGTGCATTGAATACCCTTATTTATTTACACATCACAATCAATTTGGTTCATAAAAGACCATAAAAATCTATGTATCCATCATATAATAATAAAATCCATAATTTTGGAATAAAAAAAACATTTTAATTCTTTTAATGCAATCCAAATGGAGTTACCCAAAGAAGATGAAATATTCGTCAACAAGAATGTTTTTTATTTCTTTCACCACCCATACAATTAATCTTATACAATGATGATATAATATAATAATTATTTTAAGAATAGATATATGTAGTTAAATTAATGTTATGACCTAAAAATACACACAAATCCATAAAATTGGATATTAAATCAATATTCGTGTCTATGGCATACTACAACCTTATGAAATGATGCCATTCATGTTTCTATTACCCAATATCATCATTGGATACGATTATATATTCAAATTATATATATGATATATATTATATAATTATTCATCTATATTCATTATATCATATATATCAGTTTTATATTCTAATAAGAAATGGATATGATATAATTTCTCCTATGTATGACGAACTACCTCCTCGCAAAGCGATGTGATTCATTTTTCACTAATGTGTTATGTGGAAGGTAATAATGGTAAATATAATGAATATATTTAATATAAATTAAATAAATATAATAATTATGAAATATATATACATTTAAAAATATTATATAATATATTAATTTACACCATTCCACTACCAAAAAAATTTATGACGTTGTCTGTGGATGTGTGGACTACCTCCTCTTCAAAACGATGCCATAATTTATCCATCACCAAATCCAATGGATGATATATATAATTATGTATAATAAATTATTATTTAATTTATGATAGAATTATAATTATATAAGATAAAATATTACATACATACATTCCATAATTCTGATGGAATAATCGAAACATTAGCCATGGATATGTACGGCCTAGAGTCACAATGATCATAACGTTAGTACATTTATATAAACCATCATTAATTATTGGTTTTGAAAATTCAATTGATTTAATGATATGATGATTATTTAATATTTATTATTATTTAGATGATTATATAATGAAATATTTTACCATAATGATTTTTCTAAAGTCATGTTTGATATAGAACCCAAATATGGTCAAAACATTCGATGTAAAACTAATATATTATATAATCACATTAAATATGGTAATGAATTAAATAAAATTAATATTAAAATTGAAAAATGTTTTTATGAATATTATTCATTAACATAATTTTAATATGAATTAATATAAAGAACAATAATGATAAATCAAACTCGATTTAATGTTTTTTCTTATCTCTCTTTTATTTTTGTGGCATATATCTCATATTGACCACTTAATTTTGGTGGGTGGTGAATATAATTCACAAGAATATATTTGATAGTACTTAACATTAAATTTATGGGGATTTTCATTGTATCATCCTAGGTAAATAAAGCATATTACTTTTTTATATTTATTAATATTTGTGAATAAAATATTAATATTACTTTGAAAGGGATGTTATGTTCGATTGCTTACGCAATACGCAACAACGAGTTTTGTTGAATTCCTACGATGCACACTAATAATATATTAATATTATTTCAAATGGTAGTTAACACATAGCCGCTGTATTGGCGGGAATGAATAGAAATAACTAAAATAGGATTATATATGTCTGCTAAATTTTTTCACATTTATCCAATAAAATATCAAAGCTTAAAATAAGAAAAGAATTCAATTTTAAGCATAAATACTCTAATATTCACTAAATGGTTGATTTATCGCCTTTTGATGGAGAACCCTCTTTAAAAGTATCTATGGTCACTCTTATACATTTTATGGACCAAATAAAATCCTTCTTTAGAATCTAGACATCAAAATTTACTTTGTGCAAATTTTTGTTATTTTTCTGATAAAGTATATTTTTTCTTGAATAGTGTAAAATGTTGTATTTTTATTCAATAACTCCTTTTAATATAATTTATTTATATGATTAGATTATCTATTAAAATGGTTTTAATGTTTAATTAAAAAATATTTTTACCATTTAATCTAATGGTTGTCATTGGAATTAATTTCACTTTGAAATTGGACATAAACAAGTATCAATCTTTTGATAGATATTGTTTCTTAAAAACACGCTATTTGTTTTGACAACAGGATTTAATTATAAAATTAATTAATTCAACTTATATTTTATGAATTTGGTAAAATGGACATCATTTTTGATTTCGGAATATCAAATATAGCTTAGGGGTAATTTTTGGTATTTTTTTGAAAAACATCAATTTTTGATGAATAGTGAAACCACTAAGTGGTAGTTAAAAAACCGATTTTTTTTAATAAAACATTACCACTTCTGTGATTTGAATTTAAAAAATCCTACATATATGGTTGTCATTAGGATGTAAAATTTTGATCATTAGGATTAAAATAATTTATTTCTGAATAGTAACTTTTATGTTTTATTAATCGCGATTAAAGGTAATTAGTGTAATTTAAGGTAAAGATAATGTTATAATAATATTTAATGTCTTTGAAACATGTCCTACACTTATTTTATGATTCATGACCGACCAAGACAATCAATGGGAAAACATGGGGATCCCATGGAGTCACTTTGTTAGGAAAATGACATTAATAACTTTTTATTTAAACTTAAAATAAAAATGACACAATCATGTATTGTTTTACTACAAAAATTTTACATTGGGTTATACACGTCATATTTTTGACTATAAATATTAATTAGAAAGATAAAAATATTTCCTACATCATGGTATTTGTTTTTTAATTTTTAGAAATTATATAAATTGATTTATTTATGACATCACGATGATGCAACGATTATCTAGTTAATGAATGATTTAAATAAAATGAAACGATAATGTAAAATATAAGACATAAACTTGTAAAATAACTATAGGATTATTATATTTCGAACCCTTATCACCTTATCCTTTAAATATATCTTTTTGGGACCTTTTAAATCCGAAAGTCTTTTTAAAATAATGTCATATTTCATGACTTTCCAAGACTGCCCCTCCTCCCTCATATAAAAGGCCCCCACTCTACCTCCTTACCCACACCTCTCAAGCCATTGGATCAGACAATCCCTCACCATTTCATCTCTCCACATCCATCTCTTCATCATTGAATCCTCACCTTGGTTAGAAATCTCTTCAAGAAAACCTTTTGGTCAAACCAAGGAGAGTTGCCTAATTTAAAGGTAAAGTCTTCTTTAATGTACTTTTGTTTAATTTTTCTTCTCCAACCACCTAAACTCTTTTTATTCATTTAATTTTTAAAAAAACCAGTGTATTAATTATACTAGGATGTTTTCATAATAAGGATTCGATATACACTTCCAAACACCTCCGTCTAATGGTTAAAGAACATTCTGTTTCTGTGGATGTCGAATTACTACCTCACAAAACGATGATTGTTCAATATTATGTTACCAACTCTATAGGTGGAAATTAATATGTATCTATATTTATATATTATACATAATATTTTTCTGTTTTCCTTAATCTCTTTTATTTTTTCATTTATGGTAAAACATTATGGTTTCCATAATGGGTACACGAGATATCTTCATTTAAGGATGTGCGGACTACCGCCCACTCAAAGTGATTTGTATCGTTACTGCCATATGAGGGATGTATAAAGGATGGAGTTAATGATTTTATATGTGATATTATACTTTAATATACTTCTGTATTATTATGATTTTATTCCATTAATGTATGAAATAGAAATGAAAGTAGCATTCATGTGTACGTATGGCTTACCGTCTCCATGAACGGTGCTTTTCATTGCTTATCTCGAAATGTTATGTACTATTTTATGTAAATATATATAATGGATATATATGATATATATTACATATAAATTATTAATATCATTCTGGAATGATAATATATGTATCTCTCATTTATTTTTAGTTACATTAAATACGAAATAGAAATGAAAGTAGCATTCATGCGTATGTACGGCTTACCGTCTCCATGAATGGTGAATTTCATTTCTTACCTCTAAATGTTATATAATATTATATATTCATGTATATAATGGATATATATGATATTTATGATATCTACATCATGAATATAATTCTGGATATAATAGATATTTTACCACATTAACAACTTGTAATTATAAAGAGTTTATTTTTGACTCAAGTACCAAATATCGAAAAAACGACCAGTATTAACTTAAATGATTACATAATGTTCATCACATGGTAACAAGTGATATAAAAGGAATATTGAACTTGAAAAATGTTCTTAATAAATTATAAATTAACCCAAGTTTATTATACAAGAGATTAAAGAACGATCGAGTCAAGTCAGACACGAGGTAAGGGATCCTACCTCTCTCTTTCTTTTCATTTACTCTCTTTTATGTCATTCCTTTTATGAACCATGTTCTTATGTTGGATGATGTTCTCTTATATTCATTATACTGTCCTATTTATGTTAATATAAGGATATAACCTCTCTTTCTCTCATCAATTCTTTTTAATAATGTTTAAGTGGCGCCATTAGGCTGTCGAATTTTTGTAAAGGATTCTTTCACCCTTCTATTTTTTTTCAAAGTTCTTTTTTAATGTCAAGTCTTTTAAGTTACTTTTTCTTATGTTGGGGTGTGATATCTATTCCCATCATACAGTCCATTTATGTTCATATTATGATATACCCTATTTGATCTCATCAATCCATTTTTGTATGTTTTAAGTGGCATCGTTAGGGTGCTGAAATTTCGTAACGGATTTCTTATCTCACTTTCAATTCCGTGATATTTCCATTGTTTTCCACTTATTTATTTAATGTGGTGAATTTTGTAATGCCATTTCATATATATTATCATGATTCTATTCATGGTATTATGTGATTAATTTTGTGTTTATTATCTTTTGGTCATATGACTTGATTGATCACAATGAGGTAAGAAGTTTTTATCTCACATTTTGTTCCTATGAGATTCATGCTACATGTGCCACTATTTCTTTTTGTGTGGTTTATTTACTACCCATGATTGTATTCTTTGTGTAATATACTTTAATTTATGGGTATTTTCATATTCAATGTATGTCCCTTCTTTCAGGGGGTGTACGATTCGAAAGTTACCCAAATCGGTAAGGGAACTTCATTACCTAATTTCAATTGTTTGGGTTAAAGATATATTTCTTGAATGTGTCATCCTATGAATATGTGTGAATGACCTCTGATTGTATTACACTAGATATCCACTTATATTTGGTGTATTATTTTGTCACACATAATTATGTAATTAATTGATCTTTAATAAATGGATACCGTCTTTGTAAGGAACATCATCTCAATCTCTTTTCGCTGAGGCATATTTTCTTTTATAAACAACATTCTTTTATACGGTGTATAAACAACTTTTACTTTTACTTTTATTCATAAGGAATCATTTTTCTATGAAACTTTTTACTAAATGACAAAAAGTATGTTTCTTTTTAACATACGCGATGACAACGACATTTACGCGGCCCCGAGTATTATTTGAACATTGGCTTCCTTAACAAGTCGTAAGGTTTTCAAATGGAAAATAAAGACCATATACTATTTTTTGTATTTTGGTATTGAAAATGGTTTTGATAAAGGATTCTTTTATGTCAATATATTTAAATGATGTATTGTGATTGAAATGTGGAAATGTTATCATTACTTTATATTGGTTTTATGTGTTATGATTTTATAATGGTACTTAGACATTTGATGGGTGGTTACGTGATAAACCATATGACGGGTGGTTCCATGAATACCAGGACGGGTGGTTATGTTATAACCTCCAATGCATTGGGTATGGATGTTGGCTGTATGGTTATTACATTTAGTGAAAAGTGTGGAAGTTGACCGTGTGGTTATTCCATTTAAGTATGTTTATGTCCCAAATTACCTTATATAATATGTGTTATTTATATGGGTTTTATGGTAATCTTTTGGTTAAAAAATTGGTAAGTAATGATCTTTTATTCAGTGAAGAGTATTTACTACTTCAAAAAGGTGAAAAGTACTACTTTAGATAAAGTATTCATGGATTACATGATGTTTTTGAAATGTAAAAGTTTTTTTTGTATCCCTTACTGAGCTTTTTTGTGCTCATCCCAAGTTTTTGAAATGTTTTCCACATGAATTAAAGATGAATAGGGTCAAGGATTCAGATCAAAGAAATGTCATGTTGTCTAAAGCATGGAACTAGACATGACTCTTTGGATCAAGAGTTTTTATGTTGTGAAAAAAATGGAAACTGAGTAGATGTGACTACTTTGTAATCTTTTGAGGTGTAATAGTTATGTCCTAATTCTCTAAAACTCTAATCCTGAAAATATCCTCAATGTGAATTGTTCAATTAATTCAATATTAAGTGTTGTTTTAAGTTTGGGTCCTTATTGTTGGTATCATAGGTCAGTTTAGATAACATTAGTGGTTAGGTTATTCAGTAAGAATAAATGACAAGTTGTGTATAACCACAATGGTTAGTATATTAGATGGAGTCATTGTTATTTTTGAAAGATAAAATGAGTTTGAGATAACTTGGATAAGTATATCATAGTTTTTATCTTCCTCATTGTACATGATGATTTTGTTGATATACTCACACTGCCATTTTTGGTTATATTAAATAGATGGATCTAGCAGGAACCAAAGTGACAATGGTTATGAAGGAAACTATGGTGGTTCTCTGATTAAGAGACTGCATGAAATAGGGGATTCAATGAGGAATATCGTGGTTATTCTAAACCAACTATCAATGAGTCATGAATGGCCACTTGAACCTTGGTTAGTTCCCTAATTCATCGTGTACGAGAGAACCAACTCGATGTGGATGGTCAAGTAATAATTATAAAGGTAACCATTAGGGTTTATATGGTTTTTACTCTTGAGGTAATTATGGGTTACTATATGTTATGATAAAAAATGAAAGGCATGAGATAAACATGAGGTTAAAATATGTTAAGGTTATTTTTGATGAATTTATCTCTTTTTGAGGAATGTTATAAAATTTTATAGTTCTTGAAAAGGGAAAACACGCAGACCATGTGACAACCCGTCGCATCAGACGAAGATGCGGGAATCGAACCCGCAACCAATGTGCAACTGGTATTTGTCGCCTACCACTGGACTTCGTGAAGTCCATAGTTAGTTTGACTAATTCTCTTTAGTTAAATTATTTTATGAATAAATAATAAGTTGATTTTGGGTTATCTATGGAAATGATTAACCTATCATGGAGGATATGTGATTAGGTTAATTACTTTTCCATGTGATACTTTAAGAGTAACTGGTGTTATTTGGAGATAAATGTTAAGATTTATCATGGAAGACTATGTGATTAAATCCTTCAGAGATTTGGGTTTCAAGCATAGTTTGAATTACTTTGAAAAATTTTATGGATAGTTTTTTATTTAATGGTCATTGTTGAACTTTTGGTATTGTGGGATAAATTTTTTAGATTAACAGTATCTTTTCTTTTTATAAAAGACTATCCTTTTTGGGGATTATCTGATCTTGTAATAACCTTTTAGGTGTTGGTTAAGGTATGAAGACATGGGAAATGTGTAGTTCTCTCTTTTGGATTAGGTGATTCGCTAGATGTTTATTATAGCGATATTAATTTGAACAGGTGATCCTGAAATACTCATCATTTGGAGAAAATATGTGTTCCTATTAGAAATCTAGTAAGATATGAAGTGTAACACCCCAGGTAAATAAAGAATATGACATCTTTATATTTACCCATATTTGTGAATCAAACATTAATATTACTTTAAAGGGGATGCAATGCTCGATGGCGTACCCAATACGCAACAATGAGTTTCTTGGGAATCTTACGTTGCACTCTAATAATAAAATAATATTATTTTAAATGGTAGTTAACATGTAGTCATTGTAATGGCGGGAATGGATAGAAATAACTAAAATATGATTATATATGTTTTTAAATGATTTTACATTTATCCAATAAAGGATAGAGGCTTAAAATACGGAAATAATTCAATTTTAGGCGCATATGCCCTAGTTTTCACTAAAGGTTCACTTATCACCTTTTGATGGTGAACCATAATTAAATATAGTTTTGGTCACTCTTACAAATTCTTTTGGACCAAATAAAACTCTTATTAAGAATCGGGAAATCAAAATTTACTTTGTGTAAATTTTTGGTATCTTTCCGATAAAGTTCATTTTTAATGAATAGTGTAAAATGTTGTATTTTAATTCAAAACCTCTTTTTAATCTAATTTATTTATATTATTAGATTATATTTTGAATTGGGTTTAATGTGAAATTAGAATATATTTTTACCATTAAATCCAATAGTGGTCGTTGGAATTAATTTCACTTTGAAATGAGACTTAAACTAGTGTCAATCTTTTGATACTTATTGTTTCATAAAAACACGCTATTTGCTCTGACAGCGGGAATTAATTATTAAATTAATTAATCTTACTTATATGTTTTGAATATTGTAAAATAGACTTCATTTTTGAATTAGGAATATCAAATATAGCTTATGGTGAATTTTTGGGATTTTTCTGAAAAACGTCAATTTGTGATGAATAGTGAAACCACTAAGTGGTACTTATAAAAACTGATTTTTCCATTTAAATGAAATTTTGCCATATTTGTGTTTTGAATATCAAAAATCCGACATACATGGTTGTCATTAAGAAGTAAAATGTTGTTCAATGGGATAAAAATAATATTTTGGTGAATAGTAACTTATTAAGTTTTTAATCGCGATTAGTGGTAATTAGTGTAGTTTAAGGTAAAAATAATTCTTTAATAAAATAAGATGAGCTTGACACATGTCCTACCCTCATTGGTTGGGTCATGGCCGACCAAGAAAAGCCATGAGTCAACTTGAGGACCCCATTGAGCTACTTTGGTTGGGAAATGACATAAATAACTTTTTATTTAATGTAAAAGTTAAAATGACACAAACATCATATGTTTTACGAAAACAATATTTACCTAGGGTTATAAAGATCAGATATTTTATTATAAATATTCATTCGAAAGCTAAAAATATTTCCTACATCATAGTATTTTTTTTAATTTTATGAAACTAAATAAATTAAATTATTTATGACATCATGATGATGCAGCGATGACCTCATTATTTAACGATTTAAATAAAATGGAAAGATATTGTATAATCTATGAAGTAAACATGTCCAAAACTTATTGGATGGGTGGATTTATAACCCTTAACACCTTATCCAAGAATTATATCAATGTGGGACCTTTTTAAACCGAAACACATTTTCAAATAAAGTAATATTTCTTACTTTCCAAAAGTGCCCCTCCTCTCCTCTTATAAAAGGCCCCCACCACTACCTCATTTCACACACTCCTCAAGCCTTAGGCTCGACCAACCCCTGCCCATTTACTCTCTACATATCCCTCTCCTCATCCTAGAGGATTCCCTTTGGGCAGAATCTTTTCAAAGGAATTCTTTTAGGCTCAAATCAAAAGGAGTTACACTTTTAAAGGTAATTCATTCTCTCATGTTCATTTGTTTTATTTTTCTTCTCCAACCCCCTATCCTCTTTTTATTTATTTCTTTTGTAACAAAACCAATATCTCCAATATACTAGGATGTTGTTATAGGATTTATTCGAGCAACACTCTCACACAACTACATCAAATGGTTAAAGAACATACGGTTTCCATGGATGGCGAAATTCTGCCTCCCGAAACGATGATTGTTCAATACTCATTTAACTCCTTCAGAGGTGGCCATTATGATGTCACTATTTTCATATATGATATACAATATGTTTATTTTTTCCTTATGCTTCTGTTTTTTTTTCATTTTGGGCATACCATTATGGTTTCCATTATGGGTAAACGCGATTTCTTCATTTAAGGAAGTGCGGACTACCGCCCCCTCAAAGTGATTTGATTTGTTAAATACCATATATGGGACGTATAAAGGATGGAACTACTATATTATATATGATATTATAGTTGAATTATAATATACCTTTATATCATTATTATTCCATTCTATAAAATACGAAATAGAAATGAAAGTAGCGTTCATGCGTACGTTCAGCTTACCGTCTCCCTGAACGGTGCATTTAATTTCTTACCTCTAAATGATTATGTAATGTTATAAATGCATGCATGAACTGTATATATATGAAATATATGATATCTACATCATTAATACAATTCTGGATATAATAAATATTTGGCCATACGAAAAACATGTAATTGTAAGAAGTCCACTTTCGACTTAAGAACCAAATATCAGCAAAACAAATATTATTAACTTAAATGATTACATAATGTTTATGAAATGATAATAAGTGATATAAAAGGAATAATGAAATTGAATAAGGTTCTTAGGGAAGTATAAATTAACCCAAGTTTATTATTCAGGAGATTAAAGAACGATCGAGTAAAGTCGGACCCGAGGTAAGGGATCCTACTCCTCTCTTTCTTTTTAAGTACACACTTTTATTTCATTCCTTTTAAAGATCATATTTCTTGTTATTGTGATTATCTTTTATATTAAACTTACTATAATTTTTATGTTCATGTCATAAGAGACCCTATTCTCTCTCATCAATCAATTTTGGAAGTTTTGAGTGGCGCTATTAGGCTACCGAACTTTCGTAAGAGATCTAACCTCTCTCTTTCTTTTTAAGTACTTCCCTTTATGTCAGTTCTTTTAAGCTCTCTTTGTAATGTTTGGGGATGTTATTTTATATTAATCTTGCTGTAAATTTTATTTTAATGTGATGAGATACCCTATTTGATCTCATCAATCCATATTCGGAAGTTTTATGTGGCACCGTTAGGCTGCTGAGTTTTCATAAGAGATTTTTCATCTCACTTTTATTCCCGTGAGATTTATGCTAAATTTTCCACAAATTCCATTGATTGGTGTATGTACTACCCATTATTCTACTCTTTGTGTAATATACTTTCGTTTATGAGTATTTACATCAATGATCTATTGTTCTTCTTTCATGGGGTGTATGTTTTGAAAGATACCCAAGTCGGTAAGGGAACCTTTCACCCTCCTCTTTTTTAAAAGACTTCTTTTGTTGGGTATTTTAATTTACATATGGTTATGTTGGGATATGTTCACATATATCCTTATTGATGTAAATTTTATGTCCATGTGATGAGATACAATTTTTATCTCTCATCAACTCATTTTGATGTGATGCCGTTAGGCTGTCAAGGGAACATTTTAACCCAATTTTGAATTCTTTGGGTTCAACATGTAGTCATTTAATATGTCATCCATTGAATATCTGT
This sequence comes from Viscum album, assembly GCA_963277665.1. NCBI lineage: Eukaryota > Viridiplantae > Streptophyta > Magnoliopsida > Santalales > Viscaceae > Viscum > Viscum album. Next base: position 1,075,859,741 of record OY728164.1, read on the forward strand.
GAATGACCTTTTATTTTTTTACACTTAATATCCACTTATATTGGGTGTATTTATATTTTTCAAACATATTTTTGAGATTGATTTCTCCTTAATTTAAGGATACCTTCTTTATAAGGTATTTCATCATATTTGACATTTCTATTTAGAGTTCATTGTTGTTATGCACCAATTCACACTTATATGGTGTATATACTGTCCGTTGGAGTATTATATCATTAATCCATTTATTCTCATGATATTATAAAGTTCTGACTAAATGTTATTCCTCAATTATTTTATTCAAGTGTCTCTAATTTTGGTAAAACCCCTTTTACCAAAATATCACTTTAAATGTTTTAAATATTTATTATTATTAATATCCATGTTTCAAAATGGTTTTAAGGATTTGTTTATATGGATATTAATGGTTTAAAATTTTAAAAGAATCAAGGTGGTATGGGACACTTTGATTCAAAAATCTCTTTGTTAGATGTTTTAAATGGTTTTGTAAATGGTTTCTTTTTGAATGGATTCACTATTTCAATATACAAAAATTTTATATTGTGATTGAAATGTGGAAATGTTATGTTTCCTTTATTAATGTTTTATGTGATACATTTATGTTATGGTTCTTGGGCATTGTTATGAAAACGGGTGGTTATGTGATAAACTAAGGGCGGGTGAGCCCGATATAGCTCTCTAATGCATTGGGTAACGCGAAGGAGTGAAACGTTAAGGTTTCTCCGAAGAGATTTAGGGAATATACTGTGATGGGTATTCCAAACGTAACCAAGAGGGTTACTCCCTACGTAAGAATGTTATGAATACCTCAAGTTACCTTTAGGTCTTATATTTTCTATGATTTATTCATGATTTGATATGCCTATGTTTTATGGGTAAAGTGTTATTTCATTCTAATGTATATATGAACTCATGTTTCCATTCCATATTTTTATAACTCTTACTGAGCTTTTTATGCTCATCCCAAGTTTTTGAAATTTTCTTCACAGGTCAAGGGAAAGGTACATGATGTGATGATAGTGTCAAGGATGTGTCAAGAAAGAATCTGTGTTATATTTTAAATATGTTCCCGTTGATGGGAAGAATGAATACTGTCTTTTATGTAACCACTTTGTTTAAATGTGGAATGTAATGCAAGTTTCATGATCTAATTCTCTAAAACTATAAACCTGAAAATATCCTCAATGTGTAATCTTATAATAACTCAAGATTAAGTAAGGTTTATGGCTGGGGCCTTATAGTTGGTTTCAAAGGTCGGTTTAGATAAATTTAGAGGTTAGGGTATTCTTTAAGCATAAGTGACATTATCATAATGGTTAGGATTTCAGAAAGAGTACTAGTTTTAGATAAAGTAAATGAGTAAGTGTATCTTATTTTTTACCTTCCTCATTAGTACATGATGGTTTTGTTGATATACTCACACTGAAATTTCAGTTTTTAGTGAATGGATGGATCTAGCAGGCACCAAAGAGACAACAGGTTTGAAGGAAACTGTGGTGGTTCTCTGATTAAGAGACTAGATAAAATGGAGGATTCAATGAGGAAAATCATGGTTGTTCTAAACCAAATATCAAAGAGTCATGATCAACCACTTGAACCTTGGTGAGTTCTCCAGTGCATCATGTACGAGATGGAAAACTCGATGGGGAAATTCAGGTAATAATTATTAAGGTAACCATTAGGGTTTATATTATCCTTAATTTTTATGTAATTATGGGTTACTCTATGATATGATGGAAAATGAAAGGAATGAGATAAACTTGAGGTTAAAATATGTTATGATTATTCTTGAAGATTTTATCTCATTTTGGGGAATGTTTTAAGAATTATATAGTTTTGGAAAAAGGACAACACGAAGACCGTGTGACAACCCGTTGCGTCGGACAAAGCCGCGGGAATCGAACCCACAACCAAAGTGCGACTGGTATTATCGCCTACCACTGGACTACGTGAAGTCCTTGGTTAGTTTGACTGGTTCTTTTTAGTAATATGATTTTATGAATTAAGAGTAAGTTGATTTTGGGTTATTTATGAAAATGATTAACCTATCATCGAGGATATGTGATTAGGTTAATTACTTTTCAATACGAGACTTTAGGAGCAACTGATGCTGTTTGGAGATAATTGATACGATTTAACTTGGAAGACTATGTGACTAAATCCTTAAAATATTTGGGTTTCAATATTAGTTTGGTTTACTTTGAAGAATTTTATGGAAAAATTGTTTATCTAATGGTCTTCGTTGAACTTTGGGTTTTGTTGGACAAGTTTTGGAGATTAAGCATAGATTTTTTTTAAAGGGTTATCCTTTTCTGGATTATCTGATCTTGTAGTAACATTTCTAGGTTTAGTTTTGGTTAAGGTTTGAAGACATGGGAATTGTATAGTTCTCTTTTGTGGATTAGGTGATTCTCTAGAAGTTTATTATAGTACTCTTAATGCGAACAAGTCTCCCTAAATACTCGTATTTTGGAAAAAAATATGAGTTTGATTAAGGAATATAGTAAAAGTTTAAAGTCAACATGATAAGTGATTATGATTCCTTATGAATAAATTTCTCAATAAAAAGTAGCTTGAAACAAAAACGTTGTCTATTAACTTTTCCTACTGGGGAATCGAATACTGTTTAACCAATCACAAGTTTGTGATTTTCTCATGGTTAACTTTCTCCTAAACATGTTTTCTATCACTCTCCATCAGAACATGACCCTTTTCTTTTTCTTCCATGTCCATGTTTTCCTACACGGAATCCTATTATGTGTTAACTTGGGTGACATTTTTACTTATCTTTGTTTATTTTAAAGTGATTGTTTTACCGACTCTTGTTCCGATGTGGGACTTTCAAGGATGTTTCCAAGCCCAATTTTAAAATTGCGAGGACGCAATTCCCAAAAGGGGGGAAGGATGTAACACCCCAAGTAAATAAAGAATATGACATCTTTATATTTACCCATATTTTTGAATTAAACATTAATATTAATTTAAAGGGCATGCTATGCTCAACGGCGTACCCAATACGCAACAACGAGTTTTTTGGGAATCTTACGTTGCACTCTAATAATAAAATAATATTATTTTAAATGGTAGTTAACATGTAGTCGTTGTAATGGCGGGAATGTATAGAAATAACTAAAATATGATTATATATGTTTTTAAATGGTTTTACATTTACCCAATAAAGGATAGAGGCTTAAAATACGGAAAGAATTCAATTTTAGGCGCATATGCCCTAGTTTTCACTAAAGGTTCACTTATCACCTTTTGATGGTGAACCATCATTAAATATAGTTCTGTTCACTCCTAAACATTCTTTTGGACCAAATAAAACTCTTATTAAGAATCGGGACATCAAAATTTACGTTGTGTAAATTGTTGTTATCTTTCTGATGAAGTTCATTTTTTTAATGAATAGTGTAAAATGTTGAATTTTAATTCAAAACCTCTTTTTAATATAATTTATTTATATGATTAGATTATCTTTTGAATTGGTTTTAAAGTGAAATTAGAATAAATTTTTAACATTAAATCCCATAGTAGTCGTTGGAATTAATTTCACTTTGAAATGAGACTTAAACTAGTGTCAATATTTTGATACTTATTGTTTCATAAAAACATGATATTTGCTCTGAAAGCGGGAAATAATTATTATAAAAATTAATCTGACTTATAAGTTTTGAATTTTTTAAAATAGGCTTAATTTTTGAATTCGGAATATCAAATATAGCTTATGGTGAATTTTTGGGATTTTTCTGAAAAACTTCAATTTTTGATGAATAGTGAAACCACTAAGTGGTACTTATAAAAACTGATTTTTCCGTTTAAATGAAATTTTTCAATCTTTGTGTTTTGAATTTCAAAAATCCTACATACATGGTTGTAATTAAGATGTAAAATGTGGTTCAATGGGATAAAAATAATTTTTTGGTGATTAGTAACTTATTATGTTTTTAATCGCGATTAGTGGTAATTAGTGTAGTTTAAGGTAAAAATAATGCTTTAATAAAATAAGATGAGCTTAAAACATGTCCTAACCTCATTGGTTGTGTCATGTCCGAACAAGACAAGCCATGGGTCAACTTGAGGACCCCATGGAGCTACTTTGGTTGGGAAATGACATAAATAACTTTTTATTTAATGTAAAAGTAAAAATGACACAAACATCATATGTTTTACGAAAACAATTTTTACATGGGGTTATAAAGATCAGATTTTTGATTATAAATAGTAATTGGAAAGATAAAAGGATTTCCTACATCATAGTATTTTTTTATAATTTTTAGACACTAAATAAATTAAATTATTTATGACATCATGATGATGCATCGATGACCTCATTATTTAACGATTTAAATAAAATGGAAAGATAATGTAAAATCTATGAACTACACATGTCCAAAACATATTGTATGGGTGGATTTAGAACCCCTAACACCATATACACTAAGTATATAAATGTGGGACCTTTTGAAACCAAAACACATTTTCAAATAAAGTAATATTTCTTACTTTCCAAAAGTGCCCCTCTTCTCCTATTATAAAAGGCCCCCACCTCTACCTCATTTCACACACTCCTCAAGCCTTTGGCTCGGCCATCCCATTCAAATTTACTCTCACCACATCCCTCTCCTCATCCTAGAGGATTCCATTTGGGCATAACCCTTTCAAATGAAGCCTTTAGGCTCAAAACAAAAGGAGTTACACTTTTAAAGGTAATTCATTCTCTCATGTTCATTTGTTTTATTTTGCTTCTCCAACCCCCTAAACTCTTTTTATTTATTTATTTTGTAACAACACCAGTATCTACAATATAATAGGATGTTGTTATAAGATTTGTTTGAGCTACACTCTCACACAACTACATCAAATGGTTAAAGAACATACGGTTTCTGTGGATGGCGAAATTCTGCCTCCCGAAACGATGATTGTTCAATACTCATTTAACACCTTCAAAGGTGGCCATTATGATGTCACTATTTTTATATATGATATAAAATATGTTTATATTTTCCTTATGTTTCTGTTTTTTTTCATTTTGGTCATACCTTTATGGTTTCCATTATGGGTAAACACGATATCTTCATTTAAGGAAGTGCAGACTACCACCCCCTCAAAGTGATTTGATTCGTTAAATAACATATGTGGGACGTATAAAGGATGGAACTATGATATTATATATGATATTATACTAGAATTATAATATAACTTTATATAATTATTATTACATTCTATAAAATACGAAATAGAAATGAAAGTAGCGTTCATGCGTACGTACGGCTTACCGTCTCCATGAACGGTGCATTTCATTTCATACCTCTAAATGATTATGTAATGTTATAAATGCACTCATGTACTGGATATGTATGACATATATGATATCTAAATCATGAGTACAATTCTGGATATAATAAATATTTGGCCACACGAACAACATGTAATTGTAAGAAGTCCACTTTCGACTTAAGAACCAAATATCGGCAAAACAAATATTATTAACTTAAATGATTACATAATGTTTATGACATGGTAATAAGTGATATAAAAGTAATAATGAACTTGAAAAAGGTTATTAAGGAAGTATAAATTAACTCAAGTTTATTATTCAGGAGATTAAAGAACGATCGAGTCAAGTCAGACCCGAGGTAAGGGATCCTACTCCTCTCTTTCTTTTTAAGTACACACTTTTATGTCATTCCTTTTAAAACTCATCTTTCTTGTTATTGTGATGATATTTTATATTACACTTACTTTAATTTTCATGTTTATGTGATTAGAGACCCTATTCTCTCTCATCAATCCATTTTGGAAGTTTTGAGTGGCGCGTTAGGCTACCGAACTTTCGTAAGAGATCTAACCTCTCTCTTTCTTTTTAAGTACTCTCCTTTATGTCACTTCTTTTAAGCTCCACTTTGTAATGTTGTGGGATGTTCTTTTATATTCATCTTGATTTACATTTTATTGTAATGTTATGAGATACCCTATTTGATCTCATCAATCCATATTTGGAAGTTTTATGTGGCGTCGTTAGGCTGCCGAGTTTTCATAAGGGATTTTTCATCTCACTTTTATTCCCCTGAGATTTATGCTACATTTTCCACAAATTCCATTGAGTGGTGTATGTACTGCCCATTATTCTACTCTTTGTGTAATATAATTTCGTTTATGAGTATTTACATCAATGATCTATTGTCCTTATTTCTAGGGGTGTATGTTTTGAAAGATACCCACGTCGGTAAGGGAACCTTTCACCCTCCTCTTTATTAAAAGACTTATTTTGTTGGGTCTTTTAATTTACATATGGTTATGTTGGGATATGTTCTCATATATCCTTATTGATGTAAATTTTATGTCCAAGTGATGATATACACTTTTTATCTCTCATCAACTCATTTTGATGTGAGGTCGTTAGGTTGTCAAGGGAACTTTTTAACCCAATTTTGATTTCTTTGGGTTCAACATGTAGTCATTGAATATGTCATCCATTGAATATGTGTGAATGACCTTTTATTGTTTTACAATTAATATCCACTTATATTGGGTGTATTTATATTTTTCACACATATTTTTGAGATTAATTTGTCCTTAATTTAAGGATACCTTTTTTATAAGGGATTTCATCACATTTGACATTTCTATTGAGAGTTCATTGTTGTTATGCACCAATTCTCTCTTATATGGTGTATATAATCTCCTTTGGAGTATTATATCATGAATCCATTTATTCTCATGATATTATAAAGTTCTGACTAAATTTTATTCCTCAATTATTGTATTCAAGTGTCTCTAATTTTGGTAAAACCCCTTTTACCAAAATATCGCTTTAAATGTTTTAAATTTTTATTCTTAATAATATCCATGTTTCAAAATGGTTTTAAGGATTTGTTTATATGGATATTAATGGTTTAAAATTTTAAAATATTCAAGGTGGTATGGGACACTTTGATTCAAAAATCTCTTTATTAAATGTTTTAAATGGTTTTGTAAATGGTTTATTTTTGAATAGATTCATTATTTCAAATTACTAAAATGTTATATTTTGATTGAAATGTGGAAATGTTATGTTTCCTTTATGCATGTTTTATGTGATACATTTATGTTATGGTTCTTGGGCATTGTTATGAAAATTCGTGGTTCCGTGATAAACTAAGGGCGGGTGTGCCCGATATAGCTCTCCAATGCATTGGGTAACGCGAAGGAGTAAAACGTTAAGGTTTCTCCGAAGAGATTTAGGGAATATACTGTGATGGGTATTCCAAACGTAACCAAGAGGGTTACTCCCTACGTAAAAATGTTATGAATACCTCAAGTTACCTTTATGTCTTATGTTTTATATGATTTATTCAAGATTTGATATGCCTATGTTTTATGGGTAAAGTGTGATTTCATTCTAATGTATATATGAACTCATGTTTCCTTTCCATATTTTTATAACTCTTACTGAGCTTTTTATGCTCATCCCATGTTTTTGAAATGTTTTTCACAGGTCAAGGGAAAGGTACATGATGCGATGATAGTGTCAAGGATGTGTCAGGAAAGAATCTGTGTTATATTTTAAATATGTTCCCGTTGATGGGAAGAATGATTACTATCTTTTATGTAACCACTTTGTTTAAATGTGGAATGTAATGCAAGTTTCATGATCTAATTCACTAAAACTCTAAACCTGATAAGATCCTCAATGTGTAATCTTGTAATAACTCAAGATTAAGTAAGGTTTAAGGCTGGGGCCTTATATGAAGTCTATGTGAAAAGTAAGTATGATTCCTTAAGTTTTAGTTAAGCTCATAAATAAACTCCTCAATGAAATGTAACTTAAAACAAAAACGTTGTCTGTTAAATTTTCCTCCTGGGGAATCAAATACCGCTTAACTCATCAAAATTTTATGGTTTTCAGATTGTTTACTTTCTCCTAATCATGTTTTCTATCACTCTCCATCAGACCTTGATGGTTTGTTTTCTCTTCCATATCCATATTTTCATGGAATCCTAGTATATGTTTTCTCGGGTGACCATTGTACTTCTCTTTACTTCTTTTAAAGTAATAGTTTTATTGACTCCTTTTCTAATGTAGTACTTTCAAGAAAGTTTCCGAGCCCAATTTTATGATTGTGAGGACGCAATTCTCAAAAGGGGGGATGGATGTAACATCCTAGGTAAATAAATCATATTACTTTTTAATATTTATTAATATTTGTGACAGAATATTAATATTAATTTAAAAGGTATTCTATGTTCGATGGCGTACCCAATACGCAACAACGAGTTTTGTTGAAATCTCACGATGCACACTAAAAATATAATAATATTATTTCAAATGGTAGTTAACACGTAACCGTTGTATTGGTGCGAATGAATAGAAATAACTAAAATATGATTATATATGTTTTTTAAATGTTTTCACATTTATCCAATAAAAGATAATGGCTTAAAATAAGAAAAGAATTCAATTTTAAGCATAAATACTCTAATATTCACTAAAAGGTCGATTTATCGCCTTTTGATGGCGAAACCTCTATAAAAGTAGTTTTGGTCACTCTTATACATTTTACTAGTCCAAATAAAATCCTTCTATAGAATCTAGACATCAAAATTTACTTTGTGAAATTTTTTGTTATTTTTATGATAAAGTTCATTTTTAATGAATAGTGAAAAATGTTGTATTTTGATTCAATAACTCCTTTTAATATAATTTATTTATATGTTTATATTATCTTTTAAAATTGTTTTAATGTGTAATTAAAATATATTTTTACCATTTAATCCAATTTTGGTAATTGGAATAAATTTCACCTTGAAATTGGACATAAACATGTGTCATCTTTTGATAGATATTGTTTCTTAAAAACATGCTATTTGTTTTGACAGCTGGATTTAATTATAAAATTAATTAATGCAACTTATATTTTATGAATTTGGTAAAATGGACATCATTTTTTAATTCGGAATATCAAAAATATCTTATGGTTAATTTTTGGTATATTTCTGAAAAACATCAATTTTTTGATGAATAGTGACACCACTAAGTGGTAGTTAAAAACTGATTTTTTGTTTAAATAAAACATTTCCACTTATGTGATTTGAATTTAAAAATTTCAACATACATGGTTTTCATTAGGATGTAAAATGTTCTTTAATGGGATTAAAATAATTTTTCTGGTGAATAGTATCTTTTAAGTTTTATTAATAGCAATTAAAGGTAATTAGTGTAATTTAAAGTAAAGATAATGTTATAATAATATGAAATGACCCTGACAAATGTCATATACTTAGTCGATGAGTCATGGAAGACCATGAAAATCCATGGGTCAACTTGGTGACCCCATGGAGCCACTTTGGTAGGAAAATGAAATTAATAACTTTCTATTTAAAGTTAAAATAAAAATGACACAAACATGTATTGTTTTACCAAAAAAAAATTCACATCAGGTTATAAAAGTCATATTTTTGACTATAAATATTTATTAGAAAGATAAAAATATTTCTACATCATGGTATTTTTGTTGAATTTTTTTGAAATTATATAAATTAATTTATTTCTGACATCATGATGATGCAACGATTAACTCGTTAATGAACGATTTAAATAAAATTAAATAAAAAGTAAAATATAAGACTTAAACTTGTCAAATAACTATTTGATGAGTATATTTCGAACCCTTATCACCTTATCCTTGAAATACCTCATTTTGGGACCTTTTAAATTAGAAAAACCTTTTAAAATAATGTCACATTTCATTACTTTCCAAGAGTGCCCCTCCGCCCTCTTATAAAAGGGCCCCACCTCTACCTCCTTACCCAAACCTATAAATCCTTTGATCGGCAAACCCCTTCCCATTTCATCTATCCATATACGTATATTCATCATTAAAGCCTCACCTTGGGTAGAAAGCTCTTCAACAAAACCCTTTTGGTCAAACTAAAGGGAGTTACCCGATTTAAAGGTAAAGTCTTCTTTAATGTTCTTTTGTTTTATTTTTCTTCTCCAACCCCCTAAAATCTTTTTATTCATTTTGTTTGTAACAAAACTAGTATATTCAATATACTAGGGTTTTTTTATAAGAATTATTCTATCTACACTTCCACACACCTCCGTCTAATTGTTAAAGAACATACTGTTTTTGTGGATGGAAAATTACTGCCTCACGAAACGATGATTGTTCAATATTCTTTTAACACCACCATAGGTGGCCATTAAGATGTCACTATATTTATATATGATATAAAATATGTTTATGTTTTACTTAAGCATATTTATTTTACATTTATGTAAAACCATTATGGTTTCCATTATGGGTAAAAGCGATATCTTCATTTAAGGAAGTGCGGACTACCGCCCATGAAAGTGATTTGAATCGTTAATGCCATATCTGGGATGTATAAAGGATGGAGTTAATGATTTTATATATGATATTATAATTTAATATACTTATGTATTATTACGTTTTCATTCCATTAATGTATGAAATAGAACTTAAAATAGCATTCATACGTACGTACGGCTTACCGTCCCCATGAACGTTGCATTTCATTTCTTATCTCCAAATGTTATGTACTATTTTAAGTACATATATATAATGGATATATATGATATATATTACATATAAATTATTAATATTATTATGTAATTATATAATATGCATCTCTCATTTATTTTTAGTTCCATTAAATACGAAATAGAAATGAAAGTAGCGTTCCTTTGTACGTACGGCTTACCGTCTCCATAAACGTTGCATTTCATTTCTTACCTATAAATGTTATGTAATATTATAAATTCATGTATATAATGTATATATATGATATTTATAATATCTAAATCATGAATATAATTCTGTATATAATGGATATTGTACCACATTAACAACTTGTAATTATAAAGAGTGTATTTTTGTCTCATGTACCAAATATCGACAAAACGACCGTTATTAACATAAATGATTACATAATGTTCATAACATTGTAATAATTTATATAAAAGTAATAATGAACTTGAAAAATGTTCTTATGAAATTATAAATTAACTCAAGATTATTATTCCGGAGATTAAATAACAATCGAGTCAAGTCAGACACGGGGTAAGGGATCTTACCTCACTCTTTGTTTTCAAGTACTCTCTTTTTTGTCATTGCTTTTATGATCCATGTTATTATGTTGGAGGATGTTCTTTTATATTCATAATACTATACTATTTATGTTAATCTGATGATATAACCTATCTTTCTCTCATCAATTCATTTTATGAATGTTTAAGTGGCGTTGTTAGGTTGTCGAATTTTTGTAAAGGATTCTTTCACCCTTCTCTTTTTTTTCAAAGTACTATTTTCATGTCAAGTCTTTTATGTTACTTTTTCTTATGTTGGGTTGTGGTATCTATTTCCATCATACAGTAATTTTATTTTCATATGATGAGATACCCTATTTGATCTCATCAATCCATTTTTGTATGTTTTAAGTGGCGCTGTTAGCCTGCTAAAATTTTGTAAGGGATTTCTTATCTCACTTTCAATTCCGTGAGATTTCCATTGTTCACCACTTATTTATTACATGTGTTGAAATATGTACTGACATTTCATATATATTATCATGATTCTATTAATGGTATTATTTTATTAATTTGTTGTTTATTATCATTTTGTCATATGAATTGATTGATCACAACGAGGTAAAGAGTTTTTATCTCACTTTTTGTTCCCGTGAGATTCATCCAACATGTGACACTATTTCTTTTTGTGTGGTGTATTTACTGGAAATGATTGTATTATTTGTGAAATATAATTTAATTTATGGGTATTTACATATTCATTGTATGGCCCTTCTTTCATAGGGTGTACGATTCGAAAGTTACCCAAATCGGCAAGGGAACATCATTACCCAATTTCAATTCTTTGGGTTAAACTTGTACTTTTTGAATGTGTTGTCCTATGAATATGTGTGAATGACCTCTGATTGTTTTAAACTTTATATACACTTATATTATTTGTATTATTTTTTCACACATAATTATTTAATTGATTTATATTTAATCAAGGGATACCGTCTTTGTAATGGACTTCGTCTCAATCTCATTTCGTTGAGGCATATTTTCTTTTTTATATGAAACGTAGTGATGAAAATTACATTTCCATCCACTATGATTGTTATTTTATTTCAAGCTTCTTTTATTAGATTAAATATTTTCATAATGGAATAAACATATTTTTTATTTGGTTATTATTATCATTATTGTGGTTTTTAAATGAAACTTATATTTTCTTATATGGAATTTATTTTAATTCACTATAAAAATATTTATCATATTATGAAATGTTTATTTTATGATATGATTATTGGAAAATATATACAATCGGTCTGCCTAGATAGAAACGAGTGTTTCCATTATAACATAAATGTTGGGTGCAAACATATAGCTCTAAAATACATTATTTAATTAATTATTCCTCCATATAATTATATTGGATATGATGTGTATGATTATTCCCATTTTCAAGAGTTCCGTAAGGGTTCTATGAGAGGATGTTCAATGTAACACCCCAGGTAAATAAAGAATATGACATTTTTATATTTATCCATATTTGTGAATAAAATGTTAATATTACATTAAATGGGATGCTATGCACGATGGCGTACCCAATACGCAACAACGAGTTCCTTTGAAATCTTATGTTGCACTCTAATAATAAAATAATATTATTTAAATGCTAGTAAACACGTAGTCGTTGTATTGGCGGGAATAAATATAAATAACTAAAATATGATTATATATGTTTGTTAAATGGTTTTACATTTATCCAATAAAGGATAAAGACTTAAAATATGAAAAGAATTCAATTTTAGGCATATATACTCTAATTTTCACTGAAGGTCCACTTATCAACTTTTGATTGCGAACCGTCATTAAATATAGTATTGGTCACTCTTATACATTCCATTGGACCGAATAAAATTCTCCTTTAGAATCGGGACATCAAAATTTACTTTGTGTAAATTTTCTGTATTTTTCCGATAAAGATCATTTTTTAAAGAATAGTGAAAAATATCGTAATTTAATTCAAAACCTCCTTTTAATCTGATTTTTTAATATGATTAGATTATATTTTGAATTGGTTTAAAAGTGAAATTAGAATATATTTTTACCATTAAATCTAATAGTGGTCGTTGTAATTAATTTCACTTTGAAATCAGACTTAAAGTAGTGTCAATCTTTGGATACATTTTGTTTCATAAAAACACGCTATTTGTTTTGAAAGTGGGAATTATTTATTAAATTAATTAATTCAACTTATATGTTTTGAATTTTGTAAAATAGAAATCATTTTTGAATTCAGAATATCAAATATAGCTTCGGGTGAATTTTTGGTAATTTTTTGAAAGACATCAATTTTTAATAAATAGTGAAACCACTAAGTGGTACTTATAAAAACTGATTTTCCGTTTAAATGAAAATTTTCTACATTTGTGTTTTGAATTTCAAAAATAGTACATACATGGTTGTCATTAAGAAGTAAAATTTTGTTCAATGGGATTAAAATAATTTTTTGGTGAATAGTAATTTATTAGGTTTTTAATCGCGATTAGAGGTAATTAGTGTAGTTTACGGTAAGAATAATGTTTTTTTAAAATGAAATGTCCTAGACACATGTACTACCCTCATTGGATGTGTCATGGCCAGCCAAGACAATCCATGGGTCAACATGGGGACCCCATGGAGCCACTTTGGTTGGAAAATGACATAAATATGTTTTTATTTAATGTTAAAGTAAAAATGACTCAAACATGAAATGTTTTACTAAAACATTTTTTACATGGGGTTATACAAGTCAGATTATTGACTATAAATATTTATTGGAAAGATAAATAGATTTCCTACATCATATTATTATTTTTTATAATTTTTAAACATTATAAAAAATTAAATTATTTATGACATCATGATGATGCAGCGATGACCTCATTATTTTACGATTTAATCAAAATGGAAAGATAATGTAAAATCTAAGCCCTACACATGTCCAAAACCTATTTGATAGGTGGATTTCGAACCCTTATCACCTTATCCTATAAACACATCAATTTGTGACCTTTAATATCTGAAACTCATTCTAAAATAAAGTAACATTTCTTTACTTTCCAAGAGTGCCCCTCCTCTCCTCTTATAAAATGCCCCTAACTCTACCTCCTTACCCACACTTCCAAAGCCTTTGGCTCGGCCAACCCCTACCCATTTTGTCTCTACACATCCCTCTATAACTCCTTGAAACTTCACTTTGGCCATAAGTCTTCCCAAGGAAGCCTTTGAGCTAACACCAAAGAGAGTTACCCGATTTTAAGGTAATGTCTTCACTTGTGTCCTTTTGTTTTATTTTGCTTCTCCAACCCCATATGTAACACCCCGAGCTTCCACGATACGCTTCTCATTCAATAATGCAATAGCTTGCATTGTACGCAACTTCGAGTTCTAAAACACCGCGACAAATCAAAGTAGCCGTTATGAATAGTAATAACCACTTTTTAAAATTATAGAAATTTTATATTTCAAAATGGACTTCATTTTTGTATTCCTAATATCGAAATTAGCCTATGTTGAATTTTTGGTATTTTTCTGAGAACTTCTAATTTTTATGAATAGTGAAAAAAACATTAAAACAACTTTTTTAATCAAAATAATTTATTGTGATAAATTATACTATTTAGTGGTTTTAAGGTATAATTAGAATATATTTTTACCATTTTATCCAATGGTGGTCATTAGAATTAATTTAACATTGAAATTGGACATAAACAATTGCCAATCTTTTGATATAAATTGTTTTTTGAAAACACGCTATTTGTCGTAACAGCGGGAATTAATTATAAAATTAATTAATGCAACTTATATGTTTGGAATTTTGTAAAATAGACATCATTTTTGAATTCGGAATATCAATTATAGCTTAGGGTGAAATTTTGGCATTGTTCTGAAAAACTTCAATTTTTGATGAATAGTGAAACCACTAAGTGGTAGTTAAATAACTGATTTTTCGTTTAAATGAAATATTACCACTTCTGTGATTTGATTTTCAAAAATCCTACATACATGGTTTTCATTATGAAGTAAAATGTGGTTCAATGAGATTAAAATAATTTTTTGGTGAATAGTAACTTTTAAGTTCTTAATCGCGATTAGAGGTAATTAGTGTAGATTAAGGTAAAAACAATGTTTTAATAATATGATATGAGCATGACAGTTGTCCTACACCAATTGGATGAGTCATGGCCGACCAAGACAACCCATGGGTCAACTTGGGGACCCCATGGAGCCACTTTAGTTGGAAAATGACATTAATATATATTTATTTAATGTTAGAATTAAATTGACACAAACATGAGTTGTTTTACTAAAACAGTTTTTAATTGGGGTTACACATGTCCAAATTTTGACTATAAATATTAATTAGAAAGCTAAAAAGATTTCCTACATCATAGTATTTTTTTTATAATTTTATGACATTAAATAAATTAAATTATTTATGAAATCATTATGATGTGGCGATGACCTCATTATTTAACGATTTATATAAAATGAGAAGATAATGCAAACTACAAGGCTTACACTTGTACAAAGCATATTGGATGAGAAGATTTCGAAACCGTATCACCTTAGCCTCGAATTATATAAGTGTGGGACCTTTATAATCCGAAAAGCATTGTGAAATAATGTAACATTTCAATCGTTCCAAAAGTACCCCTCCTCTCCACTTATAAATGGCCCCCACCTCTCCCACCTCATTTACACATTCAAGCCATTTGGCTCGGCCAACCTCTGCCCAAATACTCTCCCAACTTCCCCCTCTTACTCCTAGAAGCCTCACTTTGGGAAGAACGCTTCTCGAGGAAGCCTTTGGGCTCAAATCAAAAAGAGTTACCCGATTTTGAGGTAATGTCTTCTCTAATGTTGTTTTGTTTTATTTTTCTTCTCCAACCCCCTAAACTCTTTTTATTCATTTGTTTTGTAATAACACCAGTATCCTAAATATACTATGATGTTGTTATAAGAAGGATTCGAGCTACACTTACACACACCTACATCAAATGGTTAAAGAACATACAGTTTCTGTGGATGGCGAATTTCTGCCTCACGAAACGATGATTGTTCAACACTCATATAACACCTTCAAAGGTGGCCATTAAGATGTCACTATTTATATATATGATATATAATATGATTATGTTTTACTAATTTTTCTTTATTTCTCATTTATGTCATACTTTATGATTTCCATTATGGGTAAAACGCGATAATTTCATTTTAGGAATTGCGGACTACCGCCCCCTCAAAGTGATTTGAATCGTTAATGCCATATGTGGGATGTATAAAGGATGGAGTAAATGGTATTATACACTATATTATACTCGAATTATATTATACATTTATATCATTATGATTTTGTTCCATTAAATATGAAATTGAAATGAAAGTAGCGTTCATGCGTACGTACGGCTTACCGTCTCCATGAACGGTGCATTTCATTTATTATCTCTAAATGTTACGTAATATTATAAATGAATGTATATACTGGATATATAAGATATATATGACATATAAATCATGAATATAATTCTGGAGAAAATGGATATTCTACCACATAAACAACTTGTAATTATAAGAAGTTTATTGTTGACTCAAGTACCAAAGATCGACAAAACGACCGTTATTAACTTAAATAATTACATAATGTTCATATCATTGTAATAAGTGATATAATAAGGATAATTAAATTGAAAATGGTTCTTAATAAGGTATATATTAACTCTAGTTTATTATTTAGGAGGTTAAAGAACGGTTGAGTCAAGTCAGACACGAGGTAAGGGAATTTCATAACCCAACTTCCATTCTTTGGGTTAATCTCCTACTTTCAAATTATGTCATGATATTATTATGTTGTATATTGTATTTATACTTTCTTTATGTGTACATATAGTGAATACGCATAATAGATATATTTTATTTAAAAATGATCTTTTTAAGGGACTTCTTCTCAATCTCCATTCATTGAGGCATATTTTGTTTTATACACAAATTTCTTTTATATAGTGTATAAACCCCTTTTACTTTTACATTTATTCAAAAGGGATCTTTTTTATACGAAGCGTTTTACTAAAAAACAAAAAGGGAATGTTTTTATTTCCGTACTTATGCGGCGACAACGAATTCTCCGCCGCCGTGACCATTATTTGAGTTTAGGCTTCCTCTACAAGCCATTTTTTTAATGAAAAATAAATACAAAGTTTTAACTTTCTTTTAATTTGGTATTGAAAATGGTTTTGAAAGAATTTTTATTATATCAATGTGTTGTATTGATATCTTGTGATTGAAATGTGGAAATGTTATGTTTCCTTTATGCATGTTTTATGTGATACGATTATGTTATGGTTTATGATATGTTTAAACCTATTCATATGAGGAATGCATTGGACTTAATAAGTGACGGGTGGAGCCCGCTATAGCTCCTCGATGCATCGGCAGGTCTCATGAGACAAACTAGTGTCTCGGCACGAGGCCTTGACAAAATCTTATTTGTGGTCATGGCACAAGGCCTTGACTACGTGGTTATGATAGTCTGACATTATGCATTCCATCATTATGAAAGTGGTTATTGATATTGCATGTGATTATTCAACCAGTAGAATATCCATGTGAAGAAGTGAATGGCATTATCTCATTTTACTTTTGCCATATTATGTTGATGTTAAAGTTTAAAAGGATTTTGTTTTAGTTATACGTTGCCTTAAATTTTTATGTTTATTTATGAAAGCTTCCGCAATATTTTTATCCTTACTGAGCATCTGAGCTCACCCCTTTCAATGTTTTAATATTTTCCAGGATGTGAAGAAGTATTTTATGAATGACCTGCAGGGATAGTCAGAATAGGATATGAGTGTGGACTATGAAGACTTTGTTATTAGTTTTTCACTTTATGATGTAATGTAAGACTTATGAATGTATCTAGTGTTTCCAAGGCTACTAAACTAATCGGTCTTTCGAGACTTGATCTTTTGTGATCATGCCAATGTTACGAAGTAATGCACCGACTCTGGGTAGCTGGGGTCGGGGCGTTACAGTTGGTATCAGAGGCAATTTAGTACTAACCTTGGAAGCTAGATTTAGATAAACTCTGATTAGAGCACATAGACCAAAGATAGACTTTGAGGATTAGTATAGAAGAACTTCCTAGAATTTTGGTATTATAGAGATGTTATGAGTTTTCCGAGCAATATATCCCTGTCTGGATACGAGCAGGTAGAGGCGGCTCTGGCACAGATGTACCTAGGGGTAAAATCCGAAAACACCGCTTTGAGCTAGACTCGAACGGGAACTGGTGCACGACAACGGGCCTTGCTGCACTCTTGGTTACGACACTCCCGGGGGATATGCTTAGGATAATTCTCATTTTATATACAAACCACTATGAAGGGTTATGAGTATATACTTCCTTAAAGAAAACATTTCTTTTTATGATTATGGATTATATCCATAAATAGTTCAATTTATGTAAAGTGTTTTACAAGTATGAAATTATGTATTTTGATTCATAAACTAATCTAGTTTATGCCATTGTTTAGAAATGGTGCCTAGTGGAAGGAATGGAAACCGTATCAATACACGAACTCCTTGTAGGGATTTCCCTCCTGCACAAGATAATTATTGTGGATCTGGAGATACAACTGGTGCTGATCAACTTATTACCATACTGGGACAACTCACTCAGGTTATGAATAATAAACTTACTCGTATGGAGCACCCTGATCCGCAACGTGGAGGATCAATGTTAGATTGATTCATGAGGCAACAACCACCAACGTTCAATGGGAGTACAAATCCCTTAGTAGACGAGAAATGGATAAATTCCCTAGAGAAAATATTTCAGGCTTTGGGGAGCAATGAAAGGGAAAAAGTTATCCTGGCAGTTTACCGCCTCACTGGAGAAGTCGATCAGTGGTGGTCGCTGATTCAAAACACAAAGGAAGATGATGACGTATCGAATATGGAATGGAGGGAGTTCAAAGATCTGTTTTTAGAAAAATATTTTCCTCGTGACCGTCGAGCAGATATGGAAAGGCAATTTCTGAGATTGAGGCATAAGGAGGATGAGAAAGTCGCAAAGTATGAGGCTAACTTTACAAGGTTAGCGAGGCATGCTGCCGATTATATACGTAACCCAAGGAGTAAGATTGATCGTTTCATTGATGGGTTAAAACCATTTCTCCGTCGAGCTTTAGTATCACAATCCTTCTCATCATACGAAGATATTTTCTCGTGTGCTATCGAGACAGAAAAGGAATTCTCTAAGTCTTATGACAACAAAGTAAAGCAAGAGAAGAAGAGAACGGTGGAACAAGAGACAGATAAAGGGAAAAAGGGGAAGAAGGATTTTCCATTATGTGATAATTGTGGGAAGAATCACCCTGGTACTTGCCTAAAAGGAATGGGAGTTTGTTATAAATGTGGAGAAAAGGGTCACCAGGCTCGTGATTGCAAGGGAAAGAAAGAGGCTATCAAAGATGAATGCTAAAATTGTAGAGAAATGAGTGATTATGCAAATGAATGTCCTAAGAGTCAGGGAAACTTACCTCAGAAAAGGCCAAGGGATCAAGGACAATCTTATGTTGTTACTACAGTTGAAGCAGAATAACTAATGTATTGGTTCTTTTGGACTCATGGATTATATTCTGGTTATTAGAATAATGTGATATATATATAAGGATTGTACTGCAGTACTTGTTGATTTCAGTAAGGTTTTAATATGATTAAGGTAATCATATTTTTAGTATGTGACAATAAGAGAAACTTTTCCTTGTTTGGGGAATCTGATGTTACAATTGATTTTGGAATTTAGAGACCTTTTAGAGAAAGTCTGGACGGAGGTATTTTGGATAACTATTAAGGTTGGAATGGATTAAGTTGAACCATGGATAGTATTGTTTAAGGATAAAGAATTTCTGAAGAATTTTTTTGGAATATTATAATACTATAGTTTTAGGAAAAGGACAACCTGCAGGGTGGGGAATAACCCGTCGCGTCGGACAAATCTACAGGAATCGAACCCACAACCATAGTGTGACATGCCTTTATTTCCTACCACTAGCCTACAGGATGTCCCTGGTTATTACAAAATAATTTTTCTAATCTAAATTGTATGTGTTAACATTTGGAACCTTATACAATTAGGAAAAGTATAATATTTTTGGGTTCTATTATCTTTTTGAGTGAAAGGTGAGTTGAAGGTTGAAACTCCAATTGTCAGGCATAAATATATATATACCTATCTGTTATTCAATGAATAAATTAATTCTTAAACTTTAGTAAAGGGATATTAAAACAAAAAATGTGTTATCCTAATACCTTATGTCTTGTTGAACTGATGATATTTTAAATCAACATAGATTGAAGGCTTTGAGATCCTCAATTTGACAGTTGATTGTGATTGATGACCTCAATCACTCCCTACAAATATTTACGTTTTTCCTCCAATTATATGTCTCTAATTACCACCAATGTTCTCCTTATTGAGATCATAATTTGGTGGTGACTTTCTTATTTCCATTTCCCTCTTATTAAGGCTAAATTTTATTAATCTTATTTCCGATGTGGGTTTTCCAGAAAGGAATTTTCTCTTTTTAACCTTTTATTTTCATAGAAAAAAATTTCAAATTGCGAGGACGCAATTTATTGAAGGAGGGGAGAATGTAACACCCCGAGCTTCCACGATACGTTTCTCATTAAATAATGCAATAGATTGCATTGTACGCAACTTCGAGTTCTAAAACACTGCGACAAATCAAAGTAGCCGTTATGAATAGTTATAACCACTTTTTAAAATTATAGAAATTTTATATTTCAAAATGGACTTCATTTTTGTATTCCTAATATAGAAATTATCCTATGTTGAATTTTTGGTATTTTTCTGAGAACTTCTAATTTTTATGAATTGTGAAAAATACTTTAAAACAACTTTTTTAATCAAAATAATTTATTGTGATAAATTATACTATTTAGTGGTTTTAAGGTATAATTAGAATATATTTTTACCATTTTATCCAATGGTGGTCATTAGAATTAATTTAACATTGAAATTGGACATAAACAATTGCCAATCTTTTGATATAAATTGTTTCTTGAAAACACGCTATTTGTCGTAACAGCGGGAATTAATTATAAAATTAAGTAATGCAACTTATATGTTTGGAATTTTGTAAAATAGACATCATTTTTGAATTCGGAATATCAATTATAGCTTAGGGTGAAATTTTGGCATTGTTCTAAAAAACTTCAATTTTTGATGAATAGTGAAACCACTAAGTGGTAGTTAAATAACTGATTTTTCGATTAAATGAAATATTACCACTTCTGTGATCTGATTTTCAAAAATCCGACATACATGGTTTTCATTAAGAAGTAAAATGTGGTTCAATGAGATTAAAATAATTTTTTGGTGAATAGTAACTTTTAAGTTCTTAATCACGATTAGAGGTAATTAGTGTAGTTTAAGGTAAAAACAATGTTTTAATAATATGATATGAGCTTGAAACTTTTCCTACTCCTATTGGATGAGTCATGTCCGACCAAGACAACCCATGGGTCAACTTGGGGACCCCATGGAGCCACTTTAGTTGGAAAATGACATTAATATATATTTATTTAATGTTAGAATTAAATTGACACAAACATGACTTGTTTTACTAAAACTGTTTTTAAGTGGGGTTACAGAAGTCCAAATTTTGACTATAAATATTCATTATAAAGCTAAAAAGATTTCCTACATCATAGTAATTTTTTTTAAAATTTTTAGACATTAAATAAATTAAATTATTTATGACATCATTATGATGTGGCGATGACCTCATTATTTAACGATTTAAATAAAATGAAAAGATAATGCAAAATACAAGGCTTACACTTGTCCAAAGCCTATTGGATGAGGAGACTTCGAAACCTAATCACCTTATCCTCTAATTATATATGTGTGGGACCTTTAGAATCCGAAAAGCATTGTGAAATAATGTAACATTTCAATCTTTCCAAAAGTGCCCCTCCTCTCCACTTATAAAAGGCCCCCACCTCTCCCACATAATTTACACTTTCAAGCCATTTGGCTCGGCCAACCTCTGCTCAAATACTCTCCCAACTCCCCCCTATTACTCCTAGAAGCCTCAATTTGGGCAGAACTCTTCTCAAGGAAGCCTTTGGGCTCAAATCAAAAAGAGTTACCCGATTTTGAGGTAATGTCTTCTCTAATGTTGTTTTGTTTTATTTTTCTTCTCCAACCCCCTAAAATCATTTTATTCATTTCTTTTGTTAAAACACCAGTATCCTAAATATACTAGGATGTTGTTATAAGAAGGATTCGAGCTACACTTACACACATTTACATCTAAGGGTTAAAGAACATACGGTTTCTGTGGATGGAGAATTTCTGCCTCACGAAACAATGATTGTTCAACACTCATATAACACCTTCAAAGGTGGCCATTAAGATGTCACTATTTTTATATATGATATATAATATGTTTATGTTTTACTAATGCTTCTGTATTTCTCATTTATGGCATAATTTATAATTTCCATTATGGGTAAAACGCGATAATTTCATTTTAGGAAGTGCGGACTACCGCCCCCTCAAAGTGATTTGAATCGTTAATGCCATATGTGGGATGTATAAAGGATGGAGTAAATGGTATTATACACTATATTATACTGGAATTATATTATACATTTATATCATTATGATTTTGTTCCATTAAATATGAAATTGAAATGAAAGTAGCGTTCATTCGTACGTACGTCTTACCGCCTCCATGAACGGTGCATTTCATTTCTTACCTCTAAATGTTATGTAATATTATAAATGAATGTATATACTGGATATATAAGATATATATGACATATAAATCATGAATATAATTCTGGAGACAATTTATATTCTACCACATAAACAACTTGTAATTATAAGAATTTTATTGTTGACTCAAGTACCAAAGATCGACAAAACGACCGTTATTAACTTAAATAATTACATAATGTTCATATCATTGTAATAAGTGATATAATAAGGATAATGAAATTGAAAATGGTTCTTAATAAGGTATATATTAACTCTAGTTTATTATTCAGGAGGTTAAAGAACGGTTGAGTCAAGTCAGACACGAGGTAAGGGAATTTCATAACCCAACTTCCATTCTTTGGGTTAATCTCCTACTTTCAAATTATGTCATGATATTATTATGTTATATATTGTATTTATACATTCTTTATGTGTACATTTAGTGAATACACATAATAGATATATTTTATTTAAAAATTATCTTTTTAAGGGACTTCGTCTCAATCTGCATTCATTGAGGCATATTTTGTTTTGTACACAAATTTCTTTTATACAGTGTATAAACCCCTTTGACTTTTACATTTATTCAAAAGGGATCTTTTTTATACGAAGCGTTTTACTAAACAACAAAAAGGGAATGTTTTTATTTCCGTACTTATGCGGCGACAACGACTTCTCCGCCGCCGTGACCATTATTTGAGTTTCGGTTTCCTCTACAAGCCATTTTTTTAATGAAAAATAAATACAAAGTTTTAACTTTCTTTTATTTTGGTATTGAAAATGGTTTTGAAAGAATTTTTATTATATCAATGTGTTGTATTGATATCTTGTGATTGAAATGTGGAAATGTTATTTTTCCTTTATGAATGTTTTATGTGTTACGATTATGTTATGGTTTATGATATGTTTAAACCAATTCATATGAGGAATTCATTGGACTTAATAAGTGACGGGTGGAGCCCGCTATAGCTCCTCGATGCATCGGCAGGTCTCATGAGACAAACTAGTGTCTTGGCATGAGGCCTTGAAAAAATCTTATTTGTGGTCTTGGCACGAGGTCTTGACTACGTGGTTATGATAGTCTGGCATTATGCATTCCATCATTATGAAAGTGCTTATTGATATTGCATGTGATTATTCGACCAGTAGAATATCCATGTGAAGAAGTGAATGGCATTATCTCATTTTACTTTTTCCATATTATGTGGATGTTCAAGTTTAAAAGGCTTTTGTTTTAGTTATACATTTCCTTAAATTTTTATGTTTATTTATGAAATCTTCCGCAATATTGTTATCCTTACTGAGCATCTGAGCTCACCCCTTTCAATGTTTTAATATTTTCCAGGATGTGAAGAAGTATTTTATGAATGACCTGCAGGGATAGTCAGAAGAGGATATGAGTGTGGACTATGAAGACTTTGTTATTAGTTTTTCACTTTATGATGTAATGTAAGACTTATGAATGTATCTAGTGTTTCCAAGGCTACTAAACTAATCGGTCTTTCGAGACTTTATCTTTTGTGATCATGCCAATGTTACGAAGTAATGCACCGACTCTGGGTAGCTGGGGTCGGGGCGTTACACCATATAATCTTTTTATTAATTTATTTTGTAAAAAATAAAGTATCATCAATATACTATGATGTTGTTATAAGAATTATTCAAGATAAACTTACACACACCTACATCTAATGGTTAAAGAACATACTGTTTCTGTGGATGGAGAATTTCTGCCTCACAAAACGATGATTGTTCCAAATTCTTCTAACTACTTTAATGGTGGCCATTAATATGACACTATATTTATATATGATATATAATATTTTTATGTTTTACTTAATCTTCTGTATTTTTCATTTATGGCATACCTTTATGGTTTCCATTATGGGTAAAGGCGATATCTTCATTAAAGGATGTGCGGACTACTACCCCCTCAAAGTGATTTGATTCATTAATGCCATATGTGGGACGTATAAAGGATGGAATTAATGGTATTACATATTTTATCCTACTGGAATTATAATATACCTTTATATATTTTTTATTTCATTCAATTGAATACAAAAAAAAAGAAATGAAAGTAGTGTTCATGCGTACGTACGGCTCACCATCTCCATGAACGGTACATTTTATTTCTTATCTCCAAATGTTATGTACTATTATAAGTACATATATATAATGGATATATATGTAATATATTAAATCTAAATGATGGGTATCATTCTGGAATTATAATATATATCTCTCATTTTGTTTTAATTCAATTAATATGGAAAAAAATGAAAGTAGCATTCATGCGTACGTACGGCCTACCATCTCCATGAACGGTGCTTTTAATTATTTATCTCCAAATTCAATAGAATACTATAAAATGATTATATAAAGGATATATATGATATTTAAAACATCAATACTATTCTGGATATGATGTACCTATAACTAAATGGAAAATTCTTTTCCAACAATTTCAATTTTTACTCATGTACCAAACATCGGCAAAAACGTCTGATATGAACTCACATTATTAACCAATTATTATAACATTATAATATGTGATATGAAGTGAATAATAATATTTAAAATAATTACTTAAGAAATTATAAATTGACCAATGTTTATTATTCAGGAATATAAAGAAACGAACAAGACAAGTCAGACATGACGAAATGGATCCAACCTCTCTCTTTCTTTTTAAGTACTCTCTTTTATGTCATTTCTTTTAAGCTCATCTTTATTATATTTGGGGATGTTCTTTTATATTCCTCATACTTTAATTTTTATGTTCATATTATTAGAGAACCTATTTGATCTCATAAATCAATTTTTGGATGTTTTATGTGGCGTCGTTAGGCTGCCGAGTTTTCATAAGGGATTTTTCATCTCACTTTTACTCCCATGACATTTATGCTATGTTTGCCACTATTTCCTTTGATTTGTGTATGTAATGCCCATTATTATAAACTTTGTGTAGTATAATTTCATTTATGGGTATTTAAATCTTCATTGTATGACCCTTCTTCCATGGGGTGTACATTTTGAAAGTTACCCAACTCGGTACGGGGACCTATCAGCCTCCTCATTTTAAAAGACTTCTTTTGTTATGTCTTTTAATTTACATCTTATTATGTTGGGATATTTTCTTCTATATCCTTATTGATGTAAAGTTTATTTCCATGTGATGAGATACCATTCACTCTCTCATTGAATAATTTTCGAAATTTTGAAGTGACACCGTTAGACTGTCGAATTTTTATAAGGGAACGTCTTAACCCCGTTTCAATTTCTTTGGTTTAAACATGTACTTCTTGAACATGTCATCCTATGAATATGTGTGAGTGACCTCAGATTTTTTCACACTTAATATCCACTTATATTGGGTGTATTTATATTTCTCACACATAATTATGTGATAGATTTATCCTTAATTTAAGGATACCATCTTTATAATGGATTTCATATCAATTTACATTTACATTGAGACTTCATTGTTGTTATGCATAAATTCACTCTTATATGGTGTGTATACTATCCTTTGACATATTATATCATGAATCCATTTATTCTCATGATATTATAAAGTTCAGATTAAATGGTATTCCGAAATTATTTGTATTCAAGAGTCTGTCATTTTGTTAAAAACTCTTTAACAAAAATATCGTTTTAAATTTTATAAAGATTTATTATTCTAAATCTTTATCTTTAATGTACATGTTTTAAAAGTGGATTTCAGTATTTATTTATATGGACATTAATGTTTTAAAATTATAATTCCATTAAAATATTAAAAGTGGTATGGGAAACTTTGATTCAAAAATCACTTTTAAATGGTTTTTGAAAGTGGATTGATTAATTCAATATCTTTGAATTACTTATTCTGTTTGAAAAAGAAATGTTGTTATTGAAATGTTTATATTTTCGATATTTTTTGTGTAATGATGGTACTTGGAAATTTTACGGGTGGTTATGTGATAAACCATATGACGGGTGGTGCCGTGAATATCAGGATGGTTGGTTACGTTATAACCTCCAATGCATTGGGTATGGAAGTCGGACGTATGGCTATTCCATTAAGTATGTGTGGAAGTCGACTGAATGGTTATTACATTTAAGTATGTTTATGTCCCATGTTACCTTTATATGATATGTGTTCTTTATATGGGTTTAATGGTAATCTTTTGGTTACAAAAGGGTAAGTAATGATGTTTTATTCAGTGAAGAGTTTTTTACTACTTCATAAAGGTGAAATATATTACTTTGATAATGTATACATGGTTTACTTGTTGTTTTGAAAAACTAACAGTTTTCATTCTTTTTGTATCCCTTACAGAGCTATTTATGCTCACCCCAAGGTTTTTTGAAATGTTTTTCACAGGACATAATATAGAATAGGGTCAAGGATGGGATCAAGGGAATGTCATGCTATCTAAAACATGGGACTGGACATGTTTCTTTTTAAGAGTTTTTATTTTATGGAAACTTAGTAGAAGTGTCTACTTTGTAATCTTTTGATATGTAATAGTTATGTCCTAATTATATAAAACTCTAAACCTGAAAAGATCCTCAAAGTGAATTATTCATTTAATTCAATATTAAGTAATGTTTAAGGCTGGGGCCTTATAGTTGGTATCAAAGGTCGGTTTAGGTAACTATAGAGGTTAGGGTATATTCTAAGCATAAGTGACATTACCATAATGGTTAGTATTTCAGAAAGAGTCCTAGTTTTAGATAAAGTGAATAAGTAAATATATCCTAGTGGTTATCTTCCTCTTTAGTACATGATGGTTTTGTTGATATACTCACACTGACATTTATGTTTTTAGTGAATGGATGGAACTATCAAGCACCAAAGTGACAATGGGATTGAAGGAAACTGTGGTGGTTCTCTGATTAAAAGACTGGATGAAATGGGGTATTCAATGAGGAAACTCATGGTTGTTCTAAACCAACTATCAAGGAGTCATGATCAACCACTTGAACCTTGGTATGTTCTGTAATGCATCATGTACGAGATGACCAATCGATGTGGAAGTTCAGGTAATAATTATAAAGGTAACCAATAGGGGTTATATGATCCTTACTTTTGAGGTAATTATGGGTTATTATATGTTATGATGGAAAATTAAAGGCATGAGATAATCTTGAGGTTAAAATATTTTATGATTATTTTTGAAGAGTTTATCTCGTTTTGGGGAAAGTTTTAAGAATTATATAGTGTTGGAAAAAGGACAACACGCAGACCGTGTGACAACCCATCGCATCGGACAAAGCTGCGGGAATTGAACCCACAACCAAAGTGCGACTGGTATTTATCGCCTACCACTGGACTATGTGAAGTAACTAGTTAGTTTGAATAATTCTTTTTAGTTAGATGATTTTAGGAATCAAGAGTATGTTTATTATGGGATATCTATAAAAATGATTAACCTGTCATGGAGGATACGTGATTAGGTTAATTTCCTTTCAATAGGAGAATTTAAGAGAAACTGATGTTATTTGGAGATAAAAGTTAATTTGAACCTTGGAAGACTATGTTAATAAATCCTTAAAATATTTGGGTTTCAATTTTATTTTGGTTTACTTTGAAGAATTTTATGGACAATTGTTTATCGAATGGTCTTCGTTGAAATTTGGGTTTTTTTGACAAATTTTGGAGATTAAGAATAGATTTTCATTTTATAAAGGATTATAATTTTGTGGATTCTTGGACCTCATACAAACATTTTTGGTTTTGGTTAAAGTCTAAAGACATGGGAAGTATATAGTTCTCTTTTGTGGATTAGGTGATTCTCTAGAAGTTGATTATAGTACTCTTAATGTGAAGAAGCCTTCCTAAATACTAGTCTTTTGGAGAAAATAAGAGTTTGTGTAAGGAATCTAATAAACGTTGAAAGTCAACATGATAAGTGATTATGTTTCCTTATGATTAAATTCCTCAATAAAAAGTAACTTAAAAAAATGTTTTCTATTAACTTTTCCTACTGGAGAATCGAATACCGTTTAACCCATAACAAGTTTGTGATTTTCTTGTGGTTAACTTTCTCTTAAACATGTTTACTATCACTCTCCATCAGAACATGGACCATTTTTTTTACTCCATGTCCATATTTTCATACATGGAATCCTAGTATGGGTTAACTTGGGTGACCTTTGTACTTATCTTTCTTTATTTTAAAGTGATTGTTTTACCGAATCTTGTTCCGATGTGGGACTTTCAACGATGTTTTAGAGCCCAATTTTAAAATTGCGAGGACACAATTCCCAAAAGGGGGGAAGGATGTAACATCCCAGGTAAATAAAAAATATGAAATTTTTATATTTATCCATATTTGTGAATAAAATGTTAATATTACTTTAAATGGGAATCTATGCACGATGGCTTACCCAATACGCAACAACGAGTTCCTTTGAAATCTTACGTTGCACTCTAATAATAAAATAATATTATTTTAAATGTGAGTTAACACGTAGTCATTGTATTGGGGGGAATGAATAGAAATAACTAAAATATGATTATATATGTTTTTTAAATGTTTTTACATTTATCTAATAAAGGATAAAGGCTTAAAATACGAAAAGAATTCAATTTTAGGCATATATACTCTAATTTTCACTAATGGTCCACTTATCAACTTTTGATGGCGAACCGTCATTAAATATAGTTTTGGTCACTCTTATACATTCTATTGGACCAAATAAAATTCTTCTTTAGAATCGGGACATAAAAATTTACTTTGTGTAAATTTTATGTATTTTCCGATAAAGATCATTTTTAATGAATAGTGAAATATATTGTATTTTAATTCAAAACCGCATTTTAATCTGATTTTTTAATATTATTAGATTATATTTTGAATTGGTTTTAAAGTGAAATTAGAATACATTTTTTCCATTTAATCCAATAGTGGTCGTTGGAATTAATTTCACTTTGAAATCAGACTTAAACTAGTGTCAATCTTTTGAAATAGTTTCTTTTATAAAAACACGCTATTTGTTTTGACAGCGGGAATTAATTATTAAATTAATTAATGCAACATATATGTTTTGTATTTTGTAAAATAGACAAAAATTTTTAATTCAAAATATCAAATATATCTTAGGGTGAATTTTTGGTAATTTTCCGAAAAACTTCAATTTTTTATGAATAGTGAAACCACTAAGTGGTACTTATAAAAACTGATTTTCCGTTTAAATGAAATTCTGCCACCTTTGTGTTTTTAATTTAAAAAATCCGACATACATGGTTTTCATTAATAAGTAAAATGTGGTTCAATGGGATTAAAATAATTTTTTGGTGAATAGTAACTAATTAAGTTTTTAATCGCGATTAGAGGTAATTACTGTAGTTTAAGGTAAGATTAATATTTTAATAAAAATAAATTACCTAGACACGTGTCCTGCCCTCATTGGATGTGTCATGGCCGACCAAGACAATCCATGGGTTAACTAGGGGACCCCATGGAACCACTTTGGTTGGAAAATGACATAAATACCTTTTTATTTAATGTTAAAGTTATAATGACACAAACATGAAATGTTTTACTAAAACATTTTTTTAAATGGAATTATACAAGTCAGATTTTTGACTATAAATGGTCATTGGAAAGATAAAAATATTTACTACATCATATTATTTGTTTTATAATTTTTATAAATTAAAAAAATTAAATTATTTATGACATCATGATGATGCAACGATGACCTCATTATTTAATGATTTAAATAAAATGGAAAGATAATGTAAAATATAAGACCTACACATGTCCAAAACCTATTGGATGGGTGTGTATCTAACCCTTATGACCTTATACTCTAAACACATCAATTTGGGACCATTGAAATCCGAAACTCATTCTAAAATAAAGTAACATTTCTTTACTTTCCAAGAGTGCCCCTCCTCTCCTCTTATAAAAGGCCCCCACCTCTACCTCCTTACCCACACTTCCAAAGCCTTTGGATCGGCCAACCCCTACCCATTTTGTCTCTCCAAAAACCTCTATAACTCCATGAAGCTTCACTTTGGGCCGAAGTCTTTCCAGGGAAGCCTTTGAGCTAAAACCAAAGGGAGTTACCCGATTTGAAGGTAATGTCTTCACTTGTGTCCTTTTGTTTTATTTTTCTTCTCCAACCCCCTAAACTCTTTTTATTAATTTAATTTGTAAAAAATACAGTATATTCAATATACTAGGATGTTTTTATAATAATGATTTGAGCTAAAATTACACACACCTACATCTAATGGTTAAAGATCATACTGTTTCTGTGGATTGCGAATTTCTGCCTCACGAAACGATGATTGTTCAACATTCTTCTAACACCTTAAATGGTGGCCATTAAGATGAAACTATATTTATATATGATTTATAAATTTCTTTTAGTTTTAATTATGCTTCTGTATTTTTCATTAATTTTATACCTTTATTGTTTCCATTATGGGTAAACACGATATCTTCATTTAAGGAAGTGCGGACTACCGCCCCCTCAAAGTGATTTGATTCGTTAATGCCATATGTGGGACGTATAAAGGATGGAATTAATGGTATTACATATTTTATCCTACTGTAATTATAATATAACTTTATATATTTATTATTTCATTCAATTCAATACAAAAAAAAAAGAAATGAAAGTAGCGTTCATGCATACGTACGGCTTACCGTCTCCATGAACGGTACATTTCATTTGTTATCTCCAAATGTTATGTACTATTATAAGTACATATATATAATGGATATATATGTAATATATTACATCCAAATGATGGGTATCATTCTGGAATTATAATATATATATCTCTCATTTTGTTTTATTTCCATAAATATGGAAAAAAAATGAAAGTAGCGTTCATGCGTACGTACGGCCTATCGTCTCCATGAACGACGCTTTTAATTTTTTATCTCCAAATTCTATGGAATAGTATAAAATGATTATATACTGGATATATATGATATTTAAAACATCAATACTCTTCTGGATATGATGTACCTATAACTACATGGAAAATTCTCTTCCAACAAGTTCAATTTTTACTCATGTACCAAACATTGACAAAAACGTCTGATATGAACTCACATTATTAACCAATTATTATAACATTATAATATGTGATATGAATTGAATAATAATATTTAAAAGAAGTCTTTAAGCAATTATAAATTGACCAATGTTTATTATTCAGGAATATAAAGAAACGAACAAGACAAGTCAGACATGTGGTAAGGGATCCAACCTCTTTCTTTCTTTTTAAGTACTCTGTTTTATGTCATTTCTTTTAATCTCATCTTTCTTATGTTTGGGCATGTTCTTTTACATTCCTCATACTTTAATTTTTAGTTTCATATTATGAGAGACCCTATTTGATCTCATAAATCCATTTTTGGATGTTTGAAGTGGCGACATTATGTTACCGAGTTTTCATAAGGGATTATTCATCTCACTTTTATTCTCGTGACATTTATGCTATGTTTTCCACTATTTCCTTTGAGTGGTGTATGTAATGCCCATTATTATACACTTTTTGTAGTATAATTTCATTTATGGGTATTTACAGCTTCATTGTATGACCCTTCTTCCTTGGGGTGTACGTTTTGAATGTTACCCAACTCGGTACGGGGACCTTTCACCCTCCTCATTTTAAAAGACTTATTTTGTTATTTTTTTAGTTTACATCTTATTATGTTGGGATATGTTCTTCTATATCATTATTTATGTAATGTTTATGTCCATGTGATGAGATTCCATTCACTCTATCATCGACTAATTTTCTGAATTTAGAAGTGACGTCGTTAGGCTGTAGAATTTTTATAAGGGAACGTCTTAACCCAATTTCGATTTCTTTGGGTTAAACTTGTACTTCTTGAACATGTCATCCTATGAATATGTGTGAATGACCTCAGAGTGTTTCACACTTAATATCCACTTATATTGGGTGTATTTATATTTCTCACACATAATTATGTGATAGATTTATCCTTAATTTAAGGATACCATCTTTATAATGGATTTCATCTCAATTTACATTTCCATTGAGACTTCATTATTGTTATGCATCAATTCAATCTTATATGGTGTGTATACTATCATTTGACATATTATATCATGAATCCATTTATTCTCATGATATTATAAAGTTCATATTAAATGTTATTCTGCAACTATTTTAAATCAAGAGTCTCTCATTTTGTTAAAAAATATTTAACAAAAATATCGTTTTAAATGTTATAAAGATTTATTATTCTAAATATTTATCTTTAATGTCCATGTTTTAAAAGTGGATTTCAGTATTTATTTATATGGACACTAATGTTTTAAAATTATAATTCCATTAAAATATTCAAACTGGTATGGGACACTTTGATTCAAAAATCTATTTTAAATGGTTTTTGAAAATGGATTGATTATTTCAATATCTTGGAATTACTTATTCTAATTACAAAAGAAATGTTGTTATTGAAATGTTTATATTTTCGATATTTTCTGTGTAATGATGGTACTTGGACATTTTATGGGTGGTTACTTGATAAAGAATATGACGAGTGGTGCCGTGAATACCAGGACGGGTGGTTACATTATAACCTCCAATGCATTGGGTATGGAAGTCAGCCGTATGGCTATTCCATTAAGTATGTGTGGAAGTCGACCGAATGGTTATTCCATTTAAGTATGTTTATGCCCCATGTTACCTTCATATGTTATGTGTTCTTTATATGGGTTTTATGGTAATCTTTTGGTTACAAAAGGGTAAGTAATGATGTTTTATTCAATGAAGAGTTTTTTACTACTTCATAAAGGTGAAAAGTATTACATTGATAATGTATACATGGTTTAATTGTTGTTTTTAAAAACTAACAGTTTTCATTCTTTGTCTATCCCTTACTGATCTATTTATGCCCACCCCATAGTTTTTTGAAATGTTTTTCACAGGGTATAATGTGGAATAGGGTCTAGGATGGGATCAATGGAATGACATGCTATCTAAAACAAGGGGCTAAACATGTTTCTTTTTAAGAGTTTTTATTTTATGGAAACATGGTAGAAGTTTCTACTTTGTAATTTTTTGATATGTAATAGTTATTTCAAAATTTTCTAAAACTCTAAACCTTAAAAGATCCTTAATGTGAATTATTCATTTAATTCAATATTAAGTAAGGATTAAGGCCGGGGCCTTATATTCAAATATTCAAATATATTTTCTCTATTAATTCAATGGGTTTTTGATGATTCATTTGACAAATATTGATATAATACATAACATGAGTATAGAATACTGTGAATATTTACTCTATTATTTCCTTATTGTATGTTTTCATGTTTTTTATCCATGTTTTTATTGGAATGTATATTCTTATCTTAAACACTTTCACATTGGATATGTCTTAATACCCGTATAGTATTTTTACACTCAGTGATAACATTCATTTGATAGTTATTATGTTTCACTAAAATAATCAATTGATTTCACTATTCTTATGTTTCCTTTTTTATATGTTATATAAAATTTCATTGAAATAGTTATGTATACAATTTATTTCATATATATAATTATGATGTATTAATGTGAGAAATACAATTGGTTTTAATTATGGTAAATGATCATTTAATGTCATTTGAATTATTCATATAGGATTTTTTGTACATAAAAAAATAAAATATTAAACAGTATTCAAAGATAACATTCATCCAAATTTACCTTTTGATACTATATTATTTGTATAAAAAACAATGTCAAAATATTGAGCATATGATTAAGAAATGTAATATTGAATTTTTTCTCCATCGAAAACTAGGGTGCTTGTTTTATTATGTTATATTCAGTTTCACATGAATTATTTACATAAAATATAATTTTATAATTTTTTTATTTTGATTTTATCTTAAGAGTTATGGATAACATAATTGGAATATAAGAATAAGGTTGATAATATGATTAAATTCTTAGGTGCCACATTTTAGGGGTTAGGTAGTAGTAATATTATTTTTATAAATTACATTATTGAAGACATTTTATTAGTTTATGGTATTCTAACATCTAGGATCATTATTAATTTTTTTGGTGATGAATTAATTTATAGGTTTAAATATAAAAAAGAAAACAAATAATGTTGGTTAAAATTCTATCTCATTTGGAAAGGAAGTGGGACTTGAACACATGACTAATGGATGATAAGAGTTTCATTCCTACCATTAGCGTAGTTGATTTTATATTTTGTAAGTCAATTTTTCAAGAAAATATTATGTTTAATTTGAAAAAAAATTGGGATTTTATTTGAGGAAAATTTATTTATTTATCATGGAATAATATATGATTAAATCCTTCTAATCATTGGGATTAAAATATAATCAGTATATTTTTAAAGAAGATTAAGGATAATTACTTACTGAATTATTTGGATTGACCATTGCATGGGAATGTTGAAATTTCATAATTAATGTATTAAGGTTTAATAATTTTTGGAAATATCATTCCATGTTTTCACCATTTAGGATTTCTTATTATCAAAATATGAGAGGAGCCTCTTTTTATGATTTTGTAGATTATGTTCTCTATTAAATGATTATTTGTTTTCCATAGGCATTAAAAATTCATCATGAATACTCTTCGTTTGCAAAAAAAGATGAGATTGTGATGTAAATTTATGTATAGATGAAATTATACTCATCATGTAATTTTATTTCATTATTCCCCCAGTCTATATCGAAAAATAATTCTTCATCATTTTAAAAGGGATCATGAAAAAAAGTAATCTTATTACATTCATATCTAATGAATCTGATATCCTTTTAAATCATTATATATTAATGGGTTTTATGTACTTAACATTCCATTAATCATTCACATGTTTTTTATTAATGAACTCAGCAACACTCTCTAATTATAAAATATTTTCCTATATTCAAACATATTTTACCCTATTTTTATATCTAGATATATGTTATTCCAAATGACCATTGTACTTCGCATTCCCTATAATTAGGAGGGTGATTTATTCATCCTTTTTATAATGTGGGTTAAAAATGTATTATTAAATATACCTTATTTTAATATCGATAAAGAATTCTAATTAAAATGTTTTAATTCAATAATGGAGATGATGTAACCCCCATAGAGTTTAAATGTAGAAAATTATTGCTATCCTTTCATGAAATATTGAGTTTAGAATTCTTTTCAAGGAAAAAAAAGATCTTTTGAAAATAACATTTGTGGGTTTTATTAATAATATATATATATATATATATGATATATGATATAAAATTTTTATCATTCATCATATGTGATTCCATTACAATAGATAAAAATACATCAATTTTTATATTAAAAATGTATTTTTTAGAAATTTTTTTTTGTTGCATTTTTGTAGTTCCTATATATTAAAAATAATTATTAAAATTTTTAAATATATTATTGGGAAATTAAATATTCATGTGTAAAATCATAATGCTAAGATAATATTATAGATAACGGTTTTTCTGAAACATTTCACTTTTGTTTAAATAGTTAAAAAATGAATTTTATTAGACTACATTCATTTCATTTAAATTATTTAAAAAGTTAGATTATATTTTAAATTGGTTTTAATGTAACATTATTCCAAATCAATATAATGTAATAAAATTTTGGTATTTATAATAATATTAATAATTAATTTCTATATAAATACATTGTAAGCTAATGATCATTTTCACTTTAAAACCCTTCTTTCTCATCATGCATGTGAGGTTAATTTTAAATCATATTCTTCCACCTATGTGAAATTAATTTTTAAAAATGGATTAAATATTGTGAATAATCATAATATAAATTATGTAATATTTCCAACATAATTTTTTTATCATAATGATTAGTGAAAACCATGAAAATTAATTATAGTGGTTAAAGAAAAAATCAGATTACATAGTGGTTATTCATAGAATATAAGGCTTAAAATGAACATAAAACATATTCAACTACCATTGGATGTAATTATTTAGATCCTTATAACATTTATATCTATTTGTATATGTTATAGTGATATTAGTTAATGAAAGTGACCTATATAATATTTTATGGAAAGAAAAAGACTATAAATGAACATTCCTTGCATGCGATATATATAATGCATTGGGAGAGAGATATAAACATCATTGTTCTGGTTATACATATTAATTTTAAGTATAAATAATATTTTAAAATAATAATTTATCGTTAATTTTTTTAATGATGTAGATACATAAAATGTTTTTTAAATGGAAATTCATTATTTATTTATTTATTAATTCTATGAAATAAATGAAACTAAAATTAATAAATGTGGGGAAAATTATTTTAATTTAAAACATATATTAATTATTTATATGAATATAATATCATAAATAGGTGTATAATTAATATTATCAAATTAAATCTTTGTCTTCTTGTTTTTTAAAATCAAATTAAATAAATAATTTGAAAATTGACATCAATTTAATTTTCTAATAAATGATAGTTTAAAATGATTTAAAATTCATGAAAATATCATCTTCTACAAAATTATTTTTTTAATGTTAATAAATATATAATATAGTCTATTAATGATGTAAATTATCTTTTAAAATTAATATTCATAACCCTAAATGGTAATAGTATTATTAGTGTGGTTATAGTTAGGGTTGTTTTTTCTGCGTTACATGTGCTTCGGTTGAAATTAATTTCTAAAAAATGGTATTTTTTATATTATAAATTAGATATCTTAATTATAATATGTGGTTCTAAATTTTATAATAATTTTCCCATTAATTTAGTCTTAAATGATAAATTCGAATGGTTATAAAACATGTTACTGTGGTAAAAACATAAATGGAAATCTCTCGTATACGTAACAAATAAAGAATGAAATTAAAAAAAATACTTTTATTTTTATATGTGGTTTGGGAGTTAATAGAACATATAATCACATTGATACATAATTACCTAATTTTTGAGTCACATTTAGACATAGTAGTCCTCACAATAATGAATTTTTTCTAGTATTTACTAGAATTCCACTTCTTTAACATTATAAAAGGGAATTCACTCTAATAAGTTATTCACACATATCTATCCAATTAGATCATCCAAAACATTTCCAAATAAATTATATAATTCTCTCATATTATCCCAGGATCTTTTTTGGTATAAATCCAATCTTGGAAGCCTTTCGTGATTACCAAAATGAGTAATGTCAATAAGGTGTAACATTCATCAACATTAAATTTTGTGTAAACCTATTAAAATTTTATTATACCATGATCACATAAAAAATACTCATAATAATTATAAATGTATGTATTTATGTAAATGATATAACCTCAAATCACAATGACATCAATCAAATGGATTATAAAATCATCATTCATTTGTATAGTGGACTGCCGCCTTGTGAAAGGCTGTCATTCATTTTTCCATTACTAACCCTCAAGATTTGGTATGATGATTTATATGTATATAATATATGATATTTATGAATAAATTATACATAACTATTCATTATATCATATTTTTATTTTTTATATTCCAATACATAAGATTTATTATAATATCACATTGGTGTACGACGGACTACTTCCTTGGGAAGCACTGTGAATAATTTTCAATGAATGTATTACATGAAAGTGAAAAGGGAAATATATCTGAAAATATTTTATATATAGGAAACAATTATGATATTAATGATATATTTATCAATATATGAGTATAATATATCATTAACATTCTCAACATTTCAGTCACTGAAAAAGTGATAACATCATTAGTTGATGTGTGGAATACCTCCTCCTCGAAGCGATGTGATTTGTTTTTCATAACCATATCCCAATGATGAAATATTTAATTATATACAATTAAATATTATTATATTTATGATATAAAGTTAATTCTCTAAAAATAAATTACCCATTACCATCTTTTCATAGTGATCATCGAAAAATCGAAATGTTATTAATGCATACTTATGACCCACCATCTCTATGATCATAATGTTCGTTAATTTTTCAACACCATATTTCATGATTTTTAAATTTATAATTTATTTATAAATATGATATTTATTTATTGATATTTATTTTTTATATGTTTATATAATTTCTTATTTTCTCATAGCATACATACCAAAGTCGTTTTTCTACTCATAAGCAAAATATGGTAAAAACATATGATGAAAATATAATTGATTAATTATATATAACAAGGTAAAACGCGATTTGAATATAATAT
The DNA here is from genome assembly GCA_963277665.1 of Viscum album. Lineage (NCBI taxonomy): Eukaryota > Viridiplantae > Streptophyta > Magnoliopsida > Santalales > Viscaceae > Viscum > Viscum album. Next base: position 1,075,898,798 of record OY728164.1, read on the forward strand.
TAAACATGAAAAATGTTCTTCAGAAAGTACAGGTTTAACATAAGTTTATTATTAATGATGATAAAAAACAAGAATTATGATTTGAGAATGAGTTAATAGTTTTTCTCTTCTCATATTTATTTCATTGATATATATTCCATATTGACCAATTATGTTATTTTTGTAGTGTATACAATGGACATGAATATATTTTATGATTATTATCCTTATGTTAATTTTTATTTAAATTTTCATTTTAGGATCACCCTTTCACTTGGTTTATGGTTTTAATGTTAACAAATAAGTAAGGGACTCTGTAAAAATTTCTATTCATTGAGGAATACATTGATGTTATGATCCTTATTCTTTTATAAGGTGTATATAAATACAATTTTACAATTAATATTCAATATATATCTATTATCATGGTATTTAATGATTTTTCTGGTTATTATTTCAGGTTGTTATGATTCAAATATTTCTAGATTGATCTGATACATTTCATCCTAAATAAATTATATTTTAATGTTTTACATCAAATTTCCTATCTATTCTGTGTCCATGTTTTTAAAATGATATTTTAAATGTTTTAATATGGGAATAAAATATTTATAAATATCCTTTTATGTATCGTATACTTTATTTAACTGGGTTTCAAAAGAATGTATTTATTAATTTTAAACTGAATAGTGAAAATGTCATTTTTGGTCTATGGGAATGTGATATCATTTATTGATTCCTCTGCAAGAATGCATTTTTTATTAAACAAAAAACCCTAATTCTTTTTTTTTGTATCCTTGAACTCAATGAGGTTTTCAATGAAAATGTTATTTTGATACCTAAATTTGATTTTCATATATGATTAACAGAGTTTTCAAATGATGAAATGTTTATTTCATGTGGTGGTTCATGAACATTATATATGAAGGATAAACCTAAATTGTGCCAAGTGAGACCATTATATCTTAAATGATTGTGGAACCAAAATATATCAAAAATTAATTAGGAGTTTATTTTGATTTAAATATATTTATACTGGATGTTAGCCATAAGGTTTTTCCAATTTTAATGGATTTACAACTGTTCAATGACATCCTAATCCAAGATAATATTAAGCATTATATATTATTGATATGGGTTTATAATATTTCATTAGATCAATATTGATATCACATTTATAAATATTATTGATTCTCATAACTATATGTATTTTAAAATCATTAATACAAGTTTTCATGATTTATGATCGTTGTATTTATGGTTTTGAATATTCTTATTTTATAGTCATGAACATTGATCATGTCATTACATTTTAATTAACTCTAATAATATAAAACTATATGTTTCATAAGAATGTAACTTATTCAATTATACCATTTTATGTTATATGTTTTCTATGGAAAAAATAGAGTTATAATTATCAACACCCAACCTTGAAATGTAATGTTTATGATTTCAACACCAAATTTGGGAGTGAGTATTCTAATACTTTATAGGCCCCTTGAAAATTCCCCCACATTATTTCAAATTATTTATTCATTCATGGGATTTAATATGTGGTCTCTCCACTTAGGAGAACATATTTGTTAAATATAATTAATTTATTTAAGAAATGAAATGTCCATCAATAGATAATTTTACAAGGCACATGATGGGCCCTTGATAACTAGGTAGATGCATCCCTCATTGATGAATGAGGCCATAGATATAAACACATGAATTGGGATTTCTGAATCCCAAGGGTGGTAAATTTAATGAATGCGAATAAATGATATGTATTTATCTATAGTGTAATTCCCTTGAAATCTCCTTATAGAAGACAGAATTAGGTTAGGAATGACTAGCTCGTGTCGGCCATGAGAGAACCTGGAGATTCATAAAGCCATAAATTTATTTGAAAACATATTTGGTTGAATTTTCATTACCATGTAGACATGTTATTTCCTAAATTGGTACACCCTATATAAATTAATGGAAAGGTTGTAAGGGAAGAAAAATATCGAGTGAATTGGAAAGGTAATATGATTGAGGCAATCTACCCAGTGTGACATACATGTAAGGAAAATAATAGTGTGACATCATTATAGTGATTCAAAGTGATTTTTTCCTTATATTTTATGGATTATGGAATGAATTTGAGGTTGAGATCTATAAACCATATAAAAGTGACTGTGAAATGATGTGTCCTAAAGGAACCTAGTTGTTTATCTAGTGAAATAGATACCCCTAAGAGGGTTTGTGTGGGAATGGGTGGTGATTTTCTAGGATCCCACTTAAAAAAATTATTACTAATGATATCCTTATAGTTCTTAAATGACTATTATAGGTAATTATATTGAGAGTATGAACTTATTTTGTGATATTGGTTTTGATAGAAGGTTGGCCACATCAATATGAATATATAAGTTGATTGGTGTCAGCAAATTTACCTAAGAGATGTAATTAGATTTCAGGGATAAAATGGATTTTTTCATGGATTTTTCATTTATGATTCCTATAATAAAATGGAAATGGGACAATAAATTCCACTTGATGTGATGCATACATCAAATAATACATGTGGGATGTTGTACCCTTGAGTGATTAGTACATTATGAGATTTTATAGTTGGAACACATTGCCCCATGAATTGAGGTATATCTGAGATGATCAAAGATTAATACATTCAACAAAGGTGATTTATACACACTATGATACCTATAACATGATACATGGATCTTGAAATAGACTAGTAATATGTTACATTACTCAAGACATGATCTTATAAACAAACATTGAGCCTGATATTGGTTGTATTGGTTATTAGACATTCTCATTAAAACAATAGAACCATATGATGCAGGTTTGGATAAATAATAAGTGTAATGTTATAACCTCATGATTTAAAGGGGTTATTTGTTTATGATTATATAAATATTTACATATCAAATCACATGTGTACATAAAAAAGTTTCTGGTTTTTCATGGGATTGTGTTAGTGAACCCATACTATGTTATTGTTACACCCACCATGGGTGGATATAACACATGGGTAACAGATAAGACCACACTATTTATAAGATCTCGTTTGGAAAGGCCAAATTACACATTATTAACCATGATATATCATAAATAATTATTTGTTGGTATAAGGATAGGGTCAAATATGTGGTTTGATCTACTATGTCATTTTTTTATTTTATAGTTGGATATGTTATCAGCAATGCGAGAGATCATTTACCATGTACTAATCTCATCACGAGTCCATCTTATAGTGTGTTTCAATATATAAATCTATTCTTACATTATTTATTATTTACCATATTCTTCATACACTCATATACTATTATGGATGAAAATTTTAATTTTTTTTACTTTCATTCTATACTATGATATGGTGGTACATTCCTTCTAGAGTAACAAATTTAACCCCCATTTATAATCGATATCCTCTTGAATATAATGATCCATTTCGGAGGAAACATGGTAAACCAACCCATTAAGTATAATGTGAAACATTCTAGGGAATTTCATTATTATCCTTATAAGTTTCATTTCATTTAACCAAATACAATTATGGGGAATGAAGGGAAAGATCTAGAAACAAATAAGTGCACAAAGATTACATAGTCTAATGTGATTTTAAATATTTGTATCCCTTTTATAAAGATTTTATAATAATTTAATTATCCAAGATACTATCCTTGAAATGACGTTCATTTGATTTGTTTGGTGAAAATTCATTATACAGTGGAATTATTTTATAATAATGTTAAATTATAAATAGGGTGACTAAAATATATGATGTCGGGTTTTCTATTTATAATGTTAAAAGAAAATAATAATTAAAATACGTTATGATATAGGATAAAAGTAAAAAAAATTACAAAAAAAAATTCATTCACATCAAATTGGATTGAGAAAAAATAGGATTAGGAAATATAATATATTGAATTCAATGTTTTCTCAGTAACAATTTATTTTTTTAATAAATTAAGAACCTCCAATAAATTTGGATCCATGTCATATCATCTTTAAATGATATCCCTTTTGGGATATATATAAATTTAAAAGCTGATATATGAGAAACCATACCATTGTAACTTTACATGACATCATTATAACCATTTCATATTTTTCTATATAGTCATTATATCATTTTTTGTGTTCATTTATTCTTATAAACATCATAGTATTAATATATTTCATTGTTTCAACTGTTATATGTTAATATTGTAGGTAACACAACTATATAATTATAAAAAATACTTTCTATTTTATTTTGATATAATGTGGTGGTTTTTCTATTGAGATTTTAAAAAATAGAAAATTTCTATTGAATGTTAATACTATCTCATTAAAATATTGAATATTTTTAATTCTTATCCATTCATCATATTCATGTTTTAAATATTATAGTCAACCTAGTGAACTATTTATCATTTAATTACCATGTATTTGTTGGATTGTAGTGTTAGTTTAATGTATTAGTTGAGCTGTGATTATATATATTTTTTCATTGTTAAAATTTGATGCAAACATAATTTTTAATTCTTATTCCTCAAAGCACCATGTCTGGGTATTCTACATCCATTCAGGTATTCAACTAAATTTCTATATGTCTTATGAGTAATTTATGTTTGAATATGTTACATTATTACATATAAATGGTTTCCTATATTTTTCATCATCTATTAAAATTGTTATTACTTTAGTTGAAATTTAAGTATTTTTTTAGAGAAGTTGATTCCACATAATTTAATCACTACTCATTTTTTATCTTTTAAATTCATCATAAATTTCATTAATTCATCATTGATAAGTAATACTATTCTAGTATATTGTTTAATTTAATCATTTTTTTATTATTCCCTAAATCCATTCCATTAATCATCTCAAATCATAACACTATTTTTGAAAAATAACTATTTAATATAACTTTAACAAAAACACTTTGGATGATTTATTAGAGAAAAATATGTGACTTATGATTATTAAAACCTATCACTATTATAGAATATATATTTTTATCCAATGTTTGAGACAAATTTTTTTTATCACATATATTTTCCAAATTTGAAAAGTATAGTTTCATTGTTAGTTTTGATGTTAATAGTATTTGATTCTCAGTAAGTTCATAATTTCATGATACCACTATATAATGATTGACATTGTTTTATATTACAATTATATTTTAATATAATTATCAAATAATTTATTTATTCTCAAATTCTATATTTAGAAATGTGATCGATCAAAAATCATGAAATAGTTTTGAAAATAATGATATGCATATAATTTTGTATCGTTAAATATATATCTTAAAATAAACCTTTATATAATTTTACATTGTAGGATATTTTTGGTGTGAGAAATAATGTCATTTTTATATGTTTTCTGAAATTAGATGTATCATTTTAAATGATATATTTTTTCAAGATGATATATGGTATGTATCCACGTCGTCAAGAGTCATAAATTATTGAAAGTATATATATACAATTTATTATGAGTTCTCTATGGAATAATTTTTTGAGTTATTAAATATCAGTCTCCCTACATATCTCTATATGAGAGTTTGTGTCAAAGTAAATGTGATTGAAAAAATAATAATTAAACCAATAACACATGAATAAATAAGTAAGTCACATTTAAATATCATGATTATAAAAATTGAGTTTTAATCTTATATAATATCACATATTAATGACATTAAAAATTATTGTATAATTAATAATGTTATATAGATAACGAATGTGTATAATTTTTTTTTGGTTTTTAGAGAATGTCACTTCTATTTTAGTTGTGTTAACAACATCAAAAAGATTATTAAGAATACCATGGTTCAAATTCATCAAATAATTTAAAATTAAATTAATAATAATTTACATGTATAAGAGACAAATTGTTAGTCCAATTAGAAAATATTCTTAATTAAATATAGAGAATGTGGTTGAAAGTGAATTTCAATACATTACTAACATATTAAATAGAAGATAATACAATATGGACATACCAACATCACATAACTACTAATTTTCCATGGGACTAAAAAAGATGTTACCCACTCTATATATATATGTCACAAAAAAACTATACTCTCAATAAAATTAATGAAATCAAACCACAATGAAAGAAACCATAAGGAATGTTTTATGAATATGATTTTAGAATTCATGAAACAATATTGGAATCAAATTTTATTAACATATTTCCAGGATTTTAACTATAAAATCAAGATTCATTCACTGGAACTCTTTATATCAACATGAAATAATGTAATAGTACAATTTTACTTGAAGATGTATCCAAGGACTTCGTGATTAAATTTTTTTAAAACACCTCTCTAGTGAACTGGTATAAGAGTACCTTTCGTAGCTCTATCAATGTTGACCTTGAACCATTCTATAAAAAAAATAATCCAGTAAAAATAAAAATATCTATTATATAACTTAATGAATAAAATTAATTATCTTCAAATTGAAAAGTGGTTAGTTATTCTATTATTTTAAAATTCTCTTAAAATTTGTAGTAATAACACAAAAATACTATAATGAATTATATTGATGCCTAAATGGAAATATAGTATCTTTTATATATGATTGTATATCTATTACACTAGATTATATATAACATATTAGAAATTAGAACATCAATCATATTAATAAGCTATGATTAAATTCATGGAATCATGAAAGAATGAAAAATATTAATATAGAATCAGTATTTTTTTTGTAAATATAATTTTTTTGAATAAATGAATATAATTATTTCTCAAAATGACCTTAAAAAATTTATAAATTGGATTATTACCAACCATACATTATATAAATATTTTTCAAAAATGAAAATACATATTATTTTATGAATATTACAATAGGTAGTCTATATAAAAATATTATTCACATAACAAAGACATTGTAAAAAATTGATGATTTATTAAATTGATAATAAAACATATAATCCCAATGGGACTCATTATAAATATTAGTAAATAAATTAATAGTAATGATTCAATTTTGTAATTTTCTATAATTAAGATAACATTTTTTGGAAAAATTTATATTATCGAATGATTCTATAGATAATTCCAGAAAGTTAAATCAAAATGTTTATAGGTTTTTAAATAATATAAACATCATGATATTTTTTAAATTAACTTTCCCAAAAATAATTTACTATGTAAAATATTGTTTAGTTCTAATTCTAAATATTCAGATAATTTTTTTTAATTTTTTTGATAGTTTATATTAATGTTAGTACAATCCTACTTCTAAACATTCTGATTGAAGAATAACGATATCTTGTACTTCAAATTTTCATCCATTTAATGAACAATACATTAAGAGATGAAATAAATTCAATAGTTCCATTTTGAATCAATGAATTGTTTTTTATTCATATAATCACATAAATGATTTAGACTATTGATTAGTTAGAAACCTAAAATAATAGTCTTACCATAAAAATCCATGTAATTGTATCTATTTTCTTATCTATCACACTTCAATTGAATTTTCTTTAATTTGATAGATGAATTTATTTATTATATCTAAAGGATATTTTATGACATAAAATATATAAAAAAATGTAAATGACTACAAAATTGAAAATACATATCCTATTATACAAGATATTTTATTTCTCGTCCCATGAAGAGGGTTGATTAAAAATATTAACAATTATATCAGAAAAATAAGATTTTTTAGTACTTCTCCAAAATAAGGGAACACATATAAAATATAATTTTTGAGAACCTTGACTAATCATTATCATAAATGTAATTATTCATTCCATATAACAATGTATACCATAAATAACAAGAATAAATGATTTATTCAAATTAATATATTGACGTGGTTGATTTTCAATGTTCTCAAACACCTTATTTGTAGGGGATATATTTTTTAAAAATCATTAATTAAAAAATATTAATCCATCAATATAAAATATATGAGTATGTAAAATAATGTTTCTTCCATATTGAACAATGTAGTGATAGTAATATTTAACCATTGTCAAGAAAAAATTTACTATGAGAATCATTCGCTAAATTAAACTATATAACATATACGAGGACACCATGCTCGACTTCTCTTTTTAAGGGAAAATATTATACAATATATTCATTTAGAAAAATAGAATCTCTGACAATTGAAATAATATTTGGATCCAATTGATGAATTTATGTGTTATCACACCATTCGAAACATGATGGTTTTCAGATTATTATTACAATGTATAGGCGTAGTTTGTACTTTTCATAATGATCACAAAGAAAGAATATATGAAAAAAATAGTTTCATAATTAATTAATAGATCAAGTATTGTATTTCTATTTCTATTTAATTTCAAATTCTATAAATTTTGATGAATAATATTAATTTGAGTGCTAGTTAAAAAATGGATCGTAAAAAATATGAATATTTTATTATATAATATACTTAATTTGATTAAATATTAATATTACATTTATTTCCATTTATGAAACAATTTAAATACTATTTGTGTTTGGTTTTATTTTCAATGTAAAATTTGACTTGTTTTACCATTGATTTATTGTGATATAGTTAATTATTATTATAAAAAATTATTTTTTCATGAATATTTTTTTACTAATAATTTATATGAATCGTTTAAATACATTTAATATTATAAGCTATAATTTATATTCAATTATAATTAAATTGTAGAAAATTATTCTTTATTTCATCTATTGAGAAAATTTATATGAATGTATGGGTAACCCCATTCTTTTATATATGATTATCCTCATTTTTGATGATAGTATCTTGTACCATCTATTGAGAAATAGAATATGATTTTAGTCAGTATACATTGTAGTATATATTTAACTATTTTATATCTTTCCCACGGAATGGTCTGATCTACAATAATGTGTTTTAATTATAATAGTTAACTAATAGGTCTAAATGAAAGAATAAATGTTTTGTGGCCCCAATTGGTTAATTAAAAATTGAAATTTTGTTTTTTAATTCGATATGTGTAAAAAATATTACACAAGATAATATATAAAAGAGTGAAACGAGAAAATAATTCATGAAATTTTATTTACCATGATAGTCATTAGTTATTTCATTTAATCAATTTTTATCATGAACATACAAACCATGTCTAATATAATTAATGTAAATAAGATCATGTATCAATATTTTTCAATTTTTTTATCAAATGTTAATTTTTTTAGTATATATCTTCATCAAATTTAAATATTAGGTGAAATGATAATTTATATGTAACAAATATAGGTTTTAGATGAAGTGACAGGGAAGAAGATTAATGAAATTATGGTGTATTATTTTTTGATTAGCGTAATATTATCCCTTTAAACAAATGATTTTTTAATTTTGAAAGTAATGATAATTAATGATTTATTATTTTCTATATAATAGGAAATGAGGATATGTTTCTAGTTTATGTATATTATGAATATTTAAGCTAATATTTTTTATCAAGGTGGGTATAGATTATTATAAGAGAATATGATGGTTAAAAAGGATGATTGTTTGAATGTAAAATCAACTATATTCATAAAGGTTATTCCATGTTCTCTATTAGTACACATTAATAAATGGAATTGGTAACAATTTCAAAATGGGAAAATATTTTTCCAATGTGTAGAAGAATTTAGGTGAAACGATTTTTAGAAATTAAAAATTTATTTCTCTTCAACCTATTTAAATTTTACTATATCAATATATGTTTTAAAATTTATTTATAAGATTACCATATGGTGTAAACCAGATATGGGGAATTCATTCTAGATGTTATGAAACTAATATTTTAAAAAATTATAGGATATAATGAAAACCCCAGCCACATAATGTGATAAAATATGGTATTACCTTTCAAGTATATATTTGGAAATACTAGTAATTCATTAAGTGAGGAAGAATATATTTTTGAGAACTCATATTTTGGATTTCTGTCAGTCAATAGATGATAATGTTTGTTTGATGGTTTCATTTATTTATTTTTCTGAAATGAAGAGACAATACCATCCTATATTTATTACTCCTTCATATCCTCTATATTCAATCATATATAATGAGTTATATATTGAAGATCCCAAATATATTTTTGTAGTATATGAGACAATACATTATACTAAGGATACAATATATGATAAGTAGATGGAGTAATATATGAAAATGGTTATAATATTGGATAATATAGATTGAAAACTAGAGTGTTATTTATTAGAATTCATGTGGATAATGGTTGAAAATGTTCTATAAGTTTTATACATTATCTATCTAGCCCTGTATATATGGTGACAAATAGGTATATAACGAATATTATTATTATAATTGATTTTAATATTATAATATATATATATATCCCTTTTTACCAAAATTTCATAAATTTAATGTTTCCATGTTTTATATTGAATAACATTAGGATTTAAGACCGTTGAATAAAACTTTTAATGTATATAAACGAAAATATAATTTTCAATGTAAGATTTTATGTTAGAGAATTACAATCACCTTTTGATTAATTATATAATTAATTTATGAGATTATGTACTCATTATAATGAATAAAAAACTATCGAGATTATTGTTGATATTACGATAGGAATTGAATTGATTACAATATTATCAATGTTTGTATATTATTATATTTCATTCACATTACTCAATTGAATAAATATTAAAAGTATGGATATAATTTCATCAAAAAGTATCATAATACACTTTAAAAAAAATGAAACAATATCCATGTATTCATTCATGGGCCCAAAAAATATCTTTATAATACATTTTAATGTGACTCGTAAAGGATGAGTTCAATGTATCTAAATAATAATTCAGATTAATGAAATATAATTTTGTTTGATTAAAATTATTGAGAGGTACAAAAACATATTTCATTATGTTTTCAATTATACGATTTTCCATTTTAGTCCTTTATGATTTTTTTGGACATTATATTTTGTGTGTTTTTTATCCCCAAAAAATTAAAATATTATATTTTATCCTCCAAACATAATGTGTTCCATAAAATTTTTAATTAATATTGGAGAAGTAAGTTGACCAAATTTTTAACAAAAAAATTATTACTATAACATAATTTTATTATTAATTGCTAAGATAAAATTATACCTTTTGTTAGAATATCTATCCAATGTAGGAAGTAAAAATTAAGAAAATTTAGCCAATCATAACTTTTATAATATAAGTAATGATGTATAGTAATTTATTAGAAGGAAATTTTAATTTATATATAATTTTCAATTTTTAGTCCCATCATCCACACGATATCATTGAATATGTATATGTTGTTTTGAGATTTATGTATTAAATAATTATATATGGAACAACTTCATCTTTTAAATATATATTTTTTATCAATACATTTTAATTTATATAGTCTTTTAAAATGTAGTTATTAATAAAAATATTCAGTAATCTAAGTAATTTTTCTTTCACTAACTCATATACATACAATGATCTAAACTATATTCAATGAATATGATATAATAATTGTGTCAGATTAGTTAGAATGTTGTTCATGTTTAGTGGTTTTTTTATATTTTAATTTATAAATTTTTTAGGGAATGTTTTTTATATTTTAACATAGATGTACTGTAAATATGAAATAGTAAAACTCTAAATATATTGAAATGATAATATTAAATTTAATTTTTTATTTAATTTTACAATTTTTTAATAGTTTTTTCTCTCAAGTAAATTTCTCATTTATTTTATAAAAAATATTTTTATAATGGGTAATTTCAAATTTGTTACTTTAATAATCTATATTTGAAGATTTTTTTATATTTTATTTACTATAGTTTTTTAAATAAAAGACAACAAAAATTTCATCATTAATGGATTACCATTAACTAATAATAAAGTTAATTTTTAAATATATTTTATGAAAACCTTTCTTAAATTTAATGACTATTTTTAAATTTAATATACTATTCAATATTTTTTACATTAAATTGGTGTGAAATATCATTTATAATGACGGATTTTGAAAATACTCTATATCTTAAAAAGAAAGTTGAAAAAAATGTTGACATGGGATATATTTGAAATAATTTTATCTTCTCACTAATGATATAAATATTTCTTAATGTGAGTTAAAAAACTAAAATTAAAAATATATATTCAAACTTAATCATAATAAAATAATTTTTTTACTGATGTAAAATAACTAAAATAATAAATTAGTTTCATTAGTTTTGAAAATAATATTTCAAAATTTTCTATCTTTTTAATACAAAATTATTTTCATGGTTAAGAATTTATGAGGTAATTTGATCTATTTCTCTAATACATGTTTATTTTTGGGAATCAGAGTTCATATTCAATTCTTGAGAGTCCAGGAATCATTAATATAAATTTTATTCGTTATTAATTTATTTATAGTCTGTGTTTTTGGTGATTGGTTAAATCATAAGATCATCGAGGGGGATTTAGAAAATTTAAAAAAGGTTTTTACCAGGAACATAATCTTAGAATAGTTATTGGAAACAATGTGAGAAGCATGTGAGAGTAAGTTTTACATAAGGGTGCGGTGCATAATTTTGGAGCTCCTTTAGGAAAAAATTGCAAAAACTGAAATCTCATCCTAGTCAAGATCTCCATGTCTAGGGAAAAGTATCTAAAAACATTATGAGGGGATATTAATTGAGATAGTTCCAATAGCTGGGTTAGATAATTGTTTTTCACACCATGCAATAACAATGTGGACTTCAATATTTCATTAAAAAGATAAAACTAACCTTTTTACTCCTATGATCATATTTCCTTAACTCATCAAATTTCTCCTTCATTATTCACATGTAATATGAAGCCATTTTCACCCATAATCTCCTCAATAGTACTGGTTACAAGCGGGTTTTGATGGGTCTTTATGGTGTTTTTGGTTATGATTCCCTTTTCATTTTCAATGTTATTTTCCTCCTCCATTGTAGTCATTATTTTGGTTGACTAAATATATATTTTAATTGATTATTATACTTTATCACGGTGGATTCATCACTACATGATGTGAATTTGGATTGATATGGATAAAGTAAGTCTTGTGATGATGAACGTATGCCATTTCATTCCATTACAATGAAGGTATATCAACTTATAGATTATTATCAGGTTTTCAATTTAAATAGTTGATTTTGAATGATGGAATAGTTTAATATTTTCTAGATTTTATGTCTATTAGGTTAAAGTGCATATTTGGAAGGCCCAATAAACCTTTTCCTCATGGTTTAAGAAGCAGTTTTCACATTATAGATATTACGAAATTAAAAAACTTTTAACTAAATTTATTTACTATTTGAATTTTTATTTAATAAATTAATATTAAATTATGTATTGAAATATATTAATGGGAGATGGTTTGATCTTTGACATGGATTTGAAATTATTATTAGATAGTGTTCATTATATCTTAATGTAAATAACTTGAATGATGTTTGTAGTCCATTAAACAAATTTATTTGCTAAATGTTTTTTAGTGATCTTTTAAATTTTTGGTCCCTACACTATAAGAAATTAACCATTATAAATTAAATAAATTCATTTATAAAATAAATGTTAAATTTATTGGAGAATTACTAAGAGCCCCAATACACCCTTAATCTCAAACCTAATGTGTCTAATATCTATTTCAAAGGGAATAACTATAAATAAGGGAAATAATGTATGTGGAGGAAATATGGGTGAACAAGAGATGATAATAAACTGTGATGATCATTACTATAAATTCCATTATAAACCCCATTTGGTGAATTAAAATGTTCCATGTTGCGCTGACCTCTGGAGTTAAACTGAAATCCATGGATTGGCCATGGGTAATTTGTGTAGCCATAAAGAAATGGGATACATTACTATGTGAGTTGGGTGATTTTTCTACCAAATTTGTACTTTAGTTCCCTAGTTGGTGTTCCATGGGTATATTATGTATAAATATTTCCTGACCACCACCAAAGGGTGATTTTGGAAGCATGTTGGGAGTTATTCAATCTCTATAGTTTAAATCTAACATATTATTTCATATGATCCCAACGTGTCCATGAGTATATTTGAGTGATGTTGAGGGATGACATGATATTTTAGTATATTTATTTGGAATTAATATATTATAACTACTTTAAGGAACCCACATTGTGTTTCTAGAAAATGGTGCAAATTACAGTATTGTTTAGGTTTCCAATATGTTATGTTGAGCATAGACAGGGTTACTGAAGGGTGTGGGTGTTTTCAACTTTAGATATCACCCATGAATCAAAATATAGACAATGTATCATCATTTTTTCTATAATAAAAATGATAAGTGATTATCTTTAAAGGTCGTCATTGGTTATATGTAGTGGATTTGGAAGGTTATTGGCACTTCATATTTCTACATTATCTATTTGATGTGGGAAGCACAACCCTAGAGTCATTAAGAATGATATTTCTATGAGATTACCTTCTATTTTGTGCTATATCCATACACTATATATAATTTTTGAATACTCATATAGATATTAATTTAGAGTAAGATACCATTATATTCCTAGGATAGCATATAGGCTCTAGTATTATCGCCTAAATCCACTGAACCCCTATGATACTACCTAGAATTTATCATTTCAGTCTTCCACTATATATGTGGCTAGAATAATACTGAGGTTTTTTATTTTTATAATCCCACTATATGTATGGATGTGATTTTTCCTAGGATTTTGATTTCAAGAAAAAAGATTTATTGATGTCTTGGAAATTCCCCAAAATATAGATTTTGATCCCACTACTATATAGATGCCTATGACCCATCCTGGGATCTAGTTCATTCTCCAATTACTATTGTGATATTATGAGTTTTTTTATACATGAATAATTGGGTGAAAATTTCATGTACATATAGACATTTTGGAAATAACCAATGATGATAATATTTATCATGAAAATAATCTTAAAACATTGTGGTTAGAAATTATTATTCATTTCTACTTATAATGTTAATTTATGTACATTTTTTGAGTGATTAAAATTCATATCAATGTCATTAAATCGTTATATTAAGGACCCCATTACTGGGTACATACTGAGTTTTACTCACACCCTTCTTAGGTGGCCATGAAACTTTGGTGACCTAGCATACATTATAAATTACATATATATGTTTGTAAAATCAAATATG
Organism: Viscum album; assembly: GCA_963277665.1. Taxonomy (NCBI): domain Eukaryota; kingdom Viridiplantae; phylum Streptophyta; class Magnoliopsida; order Santalales; family Viscaceae; genus Viscum; species Viscum album. The sequence goes on from OY728164.1 coordinate 1,075,913,920, forward strand.
TTTCATGGTCATATTAAGAATCATGGATGAAAATTGTGATGATTTTATTCTTAGGGTTTGTTTTTGGATCCAACTATGATTTTGTCTTATAATTATTTGGCGTATGTTTCCTAGCCTTTGGGTGAAAAATTGTGATGCACATTTATATAATTTTAAATTATTATATCATATAATGTAAATTATATATTGATTTCATGTATTATGATACTTATTAGTGGATGATTCCAATTTATTTTAAATATTTTTTACATTAATAAGAGTTTATTTTCTTCCAATTTAACCCCCTTAGACACTTACATGTATTGAGTGACGTTTCTTTATATAGTGAGTCATTTATTTGGTTAAGGTATGAACTAGTGAAGTATTCACAATTAGATGTCCTTGCGAAGTGGGTTATTACAATGTAGAATTAGTGAATATAATCTATTGAATTAATTTTTTTTACTACATAAGGAATAGAGATATGTTAAGGATTTTGATAGACCATATATTGTAGTTTAAAACCTTTATAAATAAAAAATTAATGTTAATAATGATATCATATTGTTATTGTTAGTTTTCAAAATTGTGATTATGATATTGTTTCAAAAAAAAATGGTTATTTTATATTATTATCATTGTTATTTCTATTGACCTGTTTCCATGTGGTCGATGTATATGCATCAACTTTTTTATTTAAGACTCAAATGAAATTAATTATACTAGGTCATATTGATATAAATAAGGATGTGATGATAGTTCAATAATGTGGAAAAAGAAAATTTTTTCATTTTAACTTTTTGAAAAAATTCTTGCTAGTCAGATGATGATATATTTTCCATTAATTATATATCATGTGGATCATATGGATAAATGATCCTTGATAATCATTATATATTCCATATTTGTATGGTTTTTATAGAGTCCCTTAGTTGGATGTATTTTTCATTAGATTCTAGGATAGTTACCCCATGTGATTAATTATGAATATGTTCCACGAATGAATAACGGGGTAAATTATATAATGTTTTATTAATAACTAATATGGGGTTTTTTAATTTATATTATCATAAAAAATATACTTGGTCATACCATATGATTATGGTATCATTGATATAGATCCTATTAAGGTGGTTATATTATATTCAAGGACAAGATCAGGGTCTTTGAGGGTGTAGTCTAGTATACAGATTCATGATTGGGATTAGTGAAAATTTTGGAATATGGACCACCATGTGATACCAGATATGTATATATGAAAAATATTGAGTTTGTGTTTTGGAATATATTTTTCCATATTATTTTTGTGATTACAATAGAGATCATTACTTATGAGTTGTGACCTTCTTGAGATATTAGTTATATGTTAGTTTGGAGAGCCTATAATTATTGAGATATTCATTATAAAATTAAGGATACAGAAATTTGGATTAGGTAGTAATGAAATTTATTATTAATATTTGATATGAGTTATGTCAAATATTTTTTACATTAGAGAGTTTTCAACTAAGACATTTGAGATTCCTTCGTGAAAAGAGGATTTAGTGGGTTTCATGTGGACAAAAATAAAGCCTGGGAAGTGTATTAAGGTACATGGTATATAAATGTAGATTTCTTGGGTATTATAGATGATAATTTATAAGATGTTATAATAAATTTTTGGTTTATACATGTGATATTTGATTTTCTTTGGTGTATTAAGGCTCATTATGTTCTCTTATAATCAAGGATAGATTTTCATAATTAATTTTTTTAGATTAAAGAACTTTTAGAATTTGGTATCAAATTACTAGAATTATGATAGAATATAATCATAATCTTTTTTAAATTATTCCTAAGTGGTAAGTGATTATTTAGCAGTCCATGAAAAATGTCATGTTCCTTGGGATATTTATATATATGAACTAATGAAATTTTTTCTAGATGATATTAATATACAATGGGGAATATTAATTTTAAAATGAGTGTATATTTAGGTACAATGATGTTAAAAAATGGTATCATCCATTGTGAGGTGCGATCAAGTTATATAAAATTGTAAACCACTGGATAGAGTTGTGATCGAGCTCTTGATTTGCAATTATCCACAGTGGTGGATATTCAGTGTGTTCTCATGTGTTGTAAAAAGATTAATTTTCTATATAATATTTCTATAAACATGGGATAAAAATATTTTAAAGGAAGTGTAAAATGTACCTTTTTTATGAACTGTGATATTTGAAATAGATTAGAGTGTGGTTTAATGGTAATTACTTGAATGATACTAGATAAAAATTTTATAGTGTTGAATGAGCCGGTATCATACAGGGTGACACTCATATGAAATTGTTGTATGAAATGTTTTTTAATGAGGATATGTATATAAAATAAGGTATATCCAAGAGTGTACAATAGGTTTTCTTAAATTGTCACCTTTTTTATGGTTGTAATTTAAGACAATGTTAAGTTTGATGCACATAGAGAATTGGGAATTATTAGTGATTGAGATCTAATCTGGCACTCAATTATGAGTGGGATGGTTGTATTCATTTATTATGTTTTAAAAGGGTTTTGGAATAATTATCCTCATGTTAGAATATTCATTGGTTGGAGGTGGAATGAATTTTGAAGATAAAAGTTGTATTTTAGTACTAATGTACAGGTGGATATGATATTATCTGGTTTGATACAGAATACTATATTTTATATTTTAATTTTAGATCAGATGGATCTGGTGTGTTTTCATTTGGATCATGGTGGATTGGGAATAATATAAGGGTTTATGGGATTTGATACGTTCTAGTACACATGAGTATAGTATGATTATAGATATAGTAGTTCATGGAACTAACCATGGAATTAAACCAAAATATTGGATTCAAGCTTTGGTGTGGTTGTTAGATGATTTCATTATGAATCCAAGGGTTTATATATTTTGATCATGTTATCATATATATTGTAAAATTATATATCTTATAATTTCTAAGATATTATTTGTATACAATGGTTGTTGGGGGTTTTCATGAATGGTTGATTTTGGTGAGTTGAATGTGGACAAACTACTAATAATTTTCTTTAATAAAATATTCTAATAGTGTGGAGAAATATGACTTTTGAATTGACCTTCATTGATGATAGTGATTTATTATCATGAATTAGATTTATTTAGTACCTAATGTTTAGAGTTGTGAAATAGAAGCTTATTTACCATTACAATGTTGAATAGAGAAATCCATTCATGATTGATGATTGTTGTAGGCCATGATTAATGATCGAATGAACACTGAGTATTATAATTGAAGATAAGTGATATGGTTGGGTGATTAAATCCATATGCCTTTTAGGGTCATTAAAATCATATGAATTTTACCTTTTTTAGTTGAGTAGAATTCTTTTAAATAATCAGAGTTTGGCTTTCAATTTTTTGAGTTGGATAATCTCGAAGAGATATTTTTGTTATAGATAAAGCTATATGAAGTGTTTTTATTCTCTAGTGAATCATAGGTTCATTAAGAGAATTATAGATATTTAAAAATAAATATTATTTGGTGCACATTTACATTATAGTTTTGTATAAATCATGTGGGTCAACCATATATGGTGGTTCTTCCTATGGATGTGGTGTAGTTTTTTCACACAATGGTAGGAAACTGTGAAAATAATTCTATTTCATATCAATGGATATATTTTTGGTAGGAATATTGTTTTGAAAAACATGAATACCCAAAAGATGTGATGTAATATGGATTGTGATAGTACCAATATTATGGTTGGAACATAGTTTAGGGAACCATGTAGTGACAATACATGTTGCATGGTTTTATTAAAATGTAAAAAATGACCATTTTTACCCAGATAGATTTTAACACTCACCCGTATTTGTTTACCTATGTCTTCTTTGTAGACTAGAGGGGTGACCATTGTTATCAGCATTTATGATCCCCTATCACTATAGGAGTGTCTTTTTTGGATTCTGTGTTAGTTAGGGGATTGTTTTCTCTATTTTTCACTTTGTTTCACATCAATATTGAAACAAATAAATATAATTGAATAATATTATAGTTCAAATTATGATTGCACAAAAAAAATTGTAATAATATATATATGAAGAATCTAATTCTTGGTATGGATAAAATAACAATTGTCACAACAAATACAAATAATTTCATAACATTTTGTTTAAGGTGTGTTGCCGGTTGGAATTTTTAGAATTGTTAATATAAATTTTTTCTGAGTGGTCATTAAATTAGTAATGATTGTTTAAGATGTTTTATGATTTACATTTATGTACATGTCAATAGTAAACTATAACACATTTAAAATTAATTTTTTAATCTATTTCAAATGCGACGGGATTGAGAATTAGTTTTTTACACTGTGATTTCGATCCCATAATACATATATAAATATATATTAATTATAGGATAAATCATGATACATAAATCTCATTAGTGAAAGTACTTTTAAATATGAATTGGAAAATAAAAGTGAAAATATTATGTTTTTTTAACATTTTTAATATTGACATAAAATAAAAAAATTATATTTCATATTCAGAAGTATCTTATGAAAAATTAATACCAAATATTTGAAAACCCATTAGAATAAAAAATAATATCAAAAATAGACCATCAATAATGAAATAATTTTTTCTATATTAAATGTGGAGATAAAGAAATAAAATTTGATTGTGAAAGGAACCACTATAAATCTATTAAATTACATTTAATAAAAACACAAATAGTAATGAAATTAAATACACATTGTTTGTATTCAAATATCATTTTTAAAAAGCGGAATATATAATACCTTACAATAGAATACTAGGGCTGGATAATCTAATCAAGGAAGAGTAATGTTTATGATATAACATTATAACTGAAATAAATCATATTTAATATATTAATAACCCTTTTGGGTAACATACTCATTATATAATGATATATTAGATAAGGATTTTTGTGCTAGGTATGTAAAATCACATTTACCAACAATTGAATACTAGATAATTCAGTTAATGGTAGAATGTACCACACTTATATGACATTAATTTTACTGAATAATTATAAAATAATAAATGAAATTATGTGTGAAAAAATATTGTTTTATATTGGGAAACAATTGAATAAGTATACATATTGAAAAGTTAATATAATTTAAATAAATATATCACATGAAATAATAAACTATGTGATTTAAAAAATACTATGATTGTAAATACACAGTATAATGAAAAAAGGTGCTAAATATGATTTAGGGATCAATAAATCAAAATTCATACCAATAAATTCATTATAATAATTCATTTTTAGTGACATTTCATTCAAACAAAGACAAACCAAAAATTTCATATATAAATATTTCATATTTGTAAATGAATATTCATTACATAACTTTACAATCCACACAAAATTAGTAATTTTTTAGTGTATTTGGATACATCGAAACAGAAATAACTGGTACATAAAAGATTTAAATTATCCCCCACATAGTTATTCACAACAAGAACCCTTATTTTAATTATCATACATAAATCCATTATTTATATCCTATGGAAAAGAAAAACTATTAATGGGTTATCACATATTCTCATTAATGATAAACAATATATACTTTAATAAAAATTTAATAATTATATAAGTATATGTGTATGAGAATATGAGATAATTATTTCATAACCATACAATGAAATTCATTGATTATAGTCGCGTGTTACATAGTTAATAAATCCAGTTTAAAAGAGATGAATCATAATGGAATTAAAGAACATGATAAATGAGTGGATAAATTTCGAAACATATCATTCCATTAAATTGTTGCGTAAAATGTGCCATAACCATAATTATAAAAACCATGGGTCATGTGCGCCAATTTGAAATTCATCACATTATAGTCTTGGGATACCTGTCATTGTACTTTCTTTGAGCATAGGTTAACATCCAATTTACAATATTTTGGGATTGGGATAACCACCTTTTTAACGATGTTTTATGCTTGGTAAGACCTCCCAAATACCCTATTTTTGACATTGGATGACCTCCAGTGTACCCATTGAGCCAAAAAACATTAACATAAACCCATTTCAAGGGAGGAAAATAATGAACCAACCATGCACATAATCATAATATATTTATATTTGTGCCACAAGATTATTAAAACATTTATCATTTCATTATGATATAATCCATATAGAAGGAAACATATTTACTTATTTTATGACCAACATAAACATAATCCATCTAGAAAATAATAATGATTGTATCACTAGATAATATCCAAAGTGAATCATATATAAAATAATTTAATGATTTCAAAAATGAAAATAACATTAAAATACAAGAAAAAGGTTTCTTATAGAAAATACCACTATCATTTATTAATCAATAATTTGAATTCTACAAATTTTAAATTTACCAGTTAATTTATTATCTTAGAAAATTACAATGTGATATTGTGAAGTAATATTCAATGAAATTATTATTCATGAAAATGGAGAAAAAATCAATGTGATTTAAGTTAAAATAATGATTTATTTCACTGTTTTGGAAAAAAGTTAAATGTTTTTTTTATTTGACAATGGACATGAAGATTCATTTTATATTTTAACAAAAAACAAAATGAATAAATATTAAAATATATTATTCTTTGTGGGATGGTAAAAATATTCAGGACATTATAAATTAATAATGTATTGTTCCCAAATTAGTGGATTAAAAAATAACTTCCAAAAAAATATACATTTGACATCATGACTACATAATTTTATGAAAATGAATATAAAACATTTATTATATTATAATTGACTAGGAATTGTAAAATAAATTATATATTTCATATATATACTTTTAATTTTATCATATTATATATAAGTATTAAAATACTGGAAAATTTAAGATTTTAATATAATGCCTTCACCCAAAATCCAACATACAATAAAAGAACTCTATAATATGACAAAATACTTTTATATTTATTTTAAATATATAATTAACTTATATAAAAACTTATAATATCATAGATGATAAACTTATAAAATTTAAACACCGATTTATTCATAATTGCTAGCAAATTCACTGTTTTTGGGTTTTAATAGTTTCATTTTTCATGAATATTTATGATAGAAAGTTTTTATACTAGTACATTGACCATTTATCCTATATCTATTTAATTTTATCATGAAATAATTATAATAAATATCAAATATATACAAATTTTTAAACATCAATAAAATTTAGTGATTGAAATGTGAATTACATTACGCATGTAGATGGTAGTTTGTATTTACAAATGAATGTTGTTTTAATTTTATTATGTAAATTAAGAAATATTAATAAATAATATTTTATTATTATTGAATCACAATTAAGTAATTAATATATATATATATATATAATAATTATTTATAACCAAAAATGACTGAGTGTTTTTAAAAATGAATCATATATATCTATATATACGACAGTGGTTGTCCACACATACCCACATGGGATAAACTCATTTCCAATTTCATTGAAATGAGTTATAAATGAAAATTAAGTCATTATAATAAGAATAAACTATATTAATTATACATGAACCATCATTTTATTAAAGGTTAAACATGTTTATAAATTGTGAAATAAATAATAAAATTAAAATAAATGGAATAAGAAGTAAACCTCTCTATAGAGAAACCACCTTTTCATTACACCATAATCCTTGAAATGATGGTATTATAATAAAAATAATTACTTTAACTAATGTGGGTACATTATATTAATGAATTAGCATAGGTATTGGATGATATATATGGTTTTTTATGTGTGGAGAATAAAGGACAGGGGGTATAATTTTATAAGTTGTGGATAGGAAACCGTTGAAATTTTTCAAAAGATTTAAATATGTTAACATATTATTGAATAAAAATGTCTCAAAAAACTCATTTTAGAATAAAAGTTTACACAGGATAAAAATATAGTCATTTTGTAGTATTTATAGTTTTTTATTTTATAATAGTACCCATATCTCTTAGTTTAATCACCATATTATCCTATCTTAACCATAATAATAGAAACATATTTTTTCTGTTTTCAATATACATTGTGGAAAATATAAAATTAAAAAGAATAAAAAATATTGATATTAGAATATGAAATAATAAATTTATTTTTTAAAATAAAATTTCATTAATATGAAGATATAAATTTTAAAATAAATTAGCAAAATGAAATGTAAAAAATGAAATAAAAATTTCTGTAAAAATTGTTTTTATACAAAAATTAACAAAAACATTTATTCCAATAACATAAATTCTATTATATTTAATCAAAATAAACAAATGAAATTTTAAAATAAATTCCAAATTTAATTGGACTTTTATGAAACAATAATATAAATGAAAACTTCCTATAAAATTAGCATTATTTCATTAGGTGAGTGATATGAAGGATAAATAGGTTTCTTGAAACCTATCATCCTAGCCTTCAAAAATTCTATTGAATTGATGGGTTCTATTACATTTTGTATCATTCTAGTATTAAAAAATTGTTCATTATAGGGGATGATTATATTTTTTGACAAGGGATCATTGTTTCAATATTACTGGTTGTGGGGTTTAAGGTTTTACTAGTGATTTTATACGATTCCTACAACCAAATAAAGGCCTTTGTGATAGTATAAGGCTTAATACATCTTCGCCTTCAGACCATTATTAGTGGGACCACGAGCCACTAAGCCTTTCGTTTAGGTAATGTTCACCTCTCAACATTTGTTAAAAAAATTTCTTTCATTCATAATAAAATGGGTCCTCTTCCAAAACCTAATAATTTTTTTCATTACTCACAAAAAAATTAATACTTATTAATATATAAGAAAAACGTCACATTATTCTAATTTTGATCTGATTATATCAAAAATGATATCATCATTATAAAATAAAATTTTAAAATGGGGTACAAAATATTTAAAATATTAGTGACCATTATTTGATTTTTTTATTAAAAAAATGTTTTTGATGAATAAAATAACTTTACATAAAATTGAGTACTTATTAATTATGCATTAATCAAGAAATTTTAAATATAAAAAATATTTATACATATTTTTTCAAATATTATAGTAATATTTATATAGTTAATAAAATGATGAGGTTATAAAGATATATTATATAATGTATCATTAATACATATGGTTGTGTGTATATAGAACTAACAATAATTTATAATGGTTTAAGACGAAAAGTGTATTAACTTATCATTGTGATACACTCTACCCCAAAAATAATAATTCCCCCAGCTGAGATTCCATCACTCTATTAATTTTTTTTTCTTATATATATTTAATCATATCCATAGGATCCCATATAGTTTCATTAAATTTATTATTCTCATGATAACTCATACGAGATGATTTTCTTTCTTCTATAACAGTTTATCTCTAGGATCAAGGAATTATAGTGGTTATTATTCTTAGAAAATATAATTCTCCAATTTTCTAAAATCTTTTTTAGTAAATTTCAATTATTAGTAATGGTATTCTTCATGAGATACCCATGGAATAAGTTGTGAACATGACATATGTTTGGTGAAATTGTCATGTAATAAGCTATAGTCCCTGGTTGCTCAATAATCTTGAAGGGACCAATATACCTTGGGAAAAAAATTACAGTATTTCCCGATATCATAAACTTAAACCATGAATAAATTAAAGGTAATACGTTCTTAGAAATGTTGAATTATAAATCTCATAGTATATTTTTAACATATCATTTTAGTCAAATTTTAGTTTGCTTTATGTTTTATGAAAGGAATTTAAATTTCAAGTTCATTTCATTAGTTAGCTGGAGCAACAATATAATTTTTTTCTCTAACTTCATCCCATAACACTTAAGGTCAACCCTTCCACCCATATTGGTCGTCATAATCATCCATAAAAATCATATATTTAATGCTATTGTTGGAATAAAAATCATTTAAGGGAAGTTATTGATCCTAAACAACATTTAATTTTTTTTAAAGATGATATCAATATATATTTAATGGATAGAATTGACTCTACTAAAAACTATACATATATGGATTATAAAACTCCCCAGAAAACAAATTTTTACATTTATAATATTGAATACCTCATAATTTCTTCGAGATAAACCTATAATCTTCAATAGATATTATTGAATATTGTATACCAAGAATTCATACAACTTCTTTAATGTATGTAATGGGAATATGTACATAAGGGAAATATTATCTGATTTAAATAATATGTGTTGACTTCATATAGAGAATCTGTACAATCTAAATAATTTTTTTACATTTAGAAATTTTGGGGAGTCTATAGATTAAATATATGGTGACATTTTACCATGTCAACTTTGTTATGAGTAATGGATATGAAACACCATTAGAATTATATCCCTCAATATTAACAATCTCTGATACAATATACTAAGATTCATACTCTAAAATATCAATATTCATGTTTTCAAACTATAAATACTCATTTAGATCACTATGCATCATAATAAATCCATTATTAATAGCTAATGATGAGACATGAGAAACATCCATTAATTAATTCATCATATCTGGTATTATTGGGACACTTAGCCAGTTCCTAAAAATTATTTTTCCTTCCCCACCGAGGATGAAATACTAAACATTTCTAACCATAATTTTCTACTACACATCTTCCATATGTTCCTTTTCAATCTCCACATATATGATTGGATGACAATTTATTTTACTATGTCAATATTTCTCCCCATACACAAGGATTTCATGGACCATCCTTTTTAAATCTATAAATATTTTATATTTCAGGATTATCATTATAGATAATCTTGCACGATACATTTTACACATTACATTATCATCCATTTTCACTCTCCTAGTATTGTAATGTATTTATTAGTGATAATATTTAATCAAATATATCCATATACTATAGTATATATTCAACTCTTTCATGATGAATATATAGTGTAATCTTTTATGATTAGTATATATATCACACCATTTTCTAAAATAATATTCCCTCAATATGATTACATTATGTATTACCACCACTAAATAAAATTTATGAGTCATGTAATTCTTCTACTGAACAATCAATTTTAATGAGGAATATTTATTATGTATAGAATTATAAATAATAACACATCCTTTTCCAATTTATTGAAGCGTCAATATAAAACAGAAACCCCTCTCCACTGAAAGGTAGTGTGAGTACAGGTACACTGAACACCCTTATCTTTGGATCCATTACATTTTCATCACATTCATCAATAGAAATGATATAGACCATGAAATGAGTTAACAAGTTCAGTGGAATAGTTATCCATTGTATATTTTCTAAAAATCATTGATAATATACATCCAATCATAGAAAAATATAAATATAAATCTATAAGGTTGGTCTCGAATAATGTTAAATAACAATAAATATTGATGGATAAACTGATATACCCTCATATAATATTATTTCATCATAAAATGAAACCAACTATAGCCCAAATCCATAATTTTTAAATTTTAATATACATTATGCTTCATTATGGATAACAGTATAAGCCTCATGTTATCTTAATTCACTTAATTTCTCTAGTAATATCTAAGTATATAATCTATAGAGAATAGGTAAAACTACAGAATTCAAAATCTAAAGACCCTATTAATTAAATCAATGATTTTAGTGGGACAATTAGTATGTCAAAATTTAATTCCTATAAATTCATCATGACTATACATTTCACAGATAGAAACCTTTTTTATTTATTCACTTTTAACATTCAATTGTATGTATCTAGATAAAATATCAATATTTAAAAAATATTGGGGTCCTGTGTATGATAATCAATCAAGAGTGCCTTAGTAACTCAATAATCGAACCAGTGTTGACATAGATTAAATGGATTTCCTGATCCCCATGGGTTGGCAACTAGGAAATGGAGTCATAAAATATGGAAGTGGGAATTAATTTTCCACTAACATAGAAAATTAGGATAAATAAATTATTATTCATAAAAGAAGAACTATAATTGGATAATTCTATCATAAGTCAATATGTAAAAACCCCCAATGTACTACACCAATGTACTATAAGACATAAATAACAACCCCATCCATAGTGGACTCAACTATTTGAGAAGAAATAACAATAACAACAACAACCTCTAAGTGGTTCTTTTCCCCTCATTGATACATGATTTAAATAAGCTACAAACATCCAAAGGCATAAGCATGGATTTTGAAAATTTATTATTAGGGTCTCATCATGGATTACATATTAGATACCAGTATTTAAATAACCAAATAAAGTTATATAAATTTTAAATAATAGGTTTGGAAATTTTCATAATGATTATTTGAATAATGTATGAATTATATTTCAAAATACAGAATTACTATAATGGAATGGATTAATAAAATTCCTAAAAAATAGATTATATAAATTTATAAGTCATTTATAATGATGAGAATAATGGAATATATTTATTTCAAATACTCACTTCTGAGAACCATGTATATATTCCTAAAGGTATGATAGTTTCAAGCTATGGGAATCTACACACTCAAAGTGACACATAATTATGATTATAAAGATTCCCCCTTTGGTATGACCAAAGGAGACTTCATTATCATCTTTTCAGGGATGTGACATGCTTCATTTATTTTTTGGGATATTGTAAATCATAGATTGATGTCTAACTAACACAATAACTACCTAAGGCTTCTATCATCCCATGTAAAAAAACAATTATAGTCAATTTATCATAATAATTATTGAAATATAATTCATCCCATTATACTTATTAAATATAAATATTTCCATTTAATAATCCACACAAATTTTTTTAATATAAAACATGGAAATTTTCAAGATAAACCCCAATAGTTTTTATCAAACCATTTTAATCCTTTTTTTCAATAATAAATTTCAATAAATATCATCAAATCAATTTCCACAATTAAATTCCACAAACTTCCATAAATACATTTTTTACATTGAAATTAATACATTAAAATATTACAAATTTTCCATCACATTCACAAACACACCATAATTAAATGTCATTTAGAGTTTTTTTCCAATTTCATGCTATGAAACCAATTTCAGAAATCAAATCCCATAATCCAAAGGAATTTTATTATTTTTAAAAAAATTGATAAAAATTTCATGATATTATATTCAAATTAGACAATTGAAATGAAATCATGAAATTAATTTTATGTCAAATTGTCTTATAAAAATATAATAACCTACCTTGCGATCTTTAGATAATGAAACATGACATAATTGATGGGATATGCCAATGATGAACATCCTCAGTCGGACACCGTGCATCAATCCTATGTGTAAGATTCAAAACATCTAGGACTAGATCCTCCAATGAACTTGAATATCTAAAAACCCGAGTTAGGAAATGAGAGAGAGTTGGAGATTGAGAATGGAAATAAGAAACCTACTAGGAGAAAAAAACATCATTTTCCTTAAATAAAATCACCAACAGAGGGGTCTAGAAAAGCCAAAAATGTTTTTGGGAGCCTCTAGGGAATACGAATCCAAAATGAGGTCACACATTTCTGTTAGGGACTTAAAAATACGGTTTTGATAATTTTAAAACAATTTTAATATTCAAAAAACCATACAAACTGTTAGTTGGGTAGAACCACATTGTTAGAAAAAACCACTCACCCTAGCCTGGAACCCCTTTTAAATGGGTTTCATGGTTTTTTCTAGGAGTGCACACGGTTTTCCAAAAATTATGCCAATTTGTAATAACCCATGACCTTGGTTTTACAAAATTTCTCTAGTATGGTTCATGGTTTTGTAAAAATATTTCTGAAATGGACATTGAACCAATACATTTCAAATTAGCCAATTATTAACTAGAAGACCTAGAAATGAGCACAATGGATGAATGATCAAATTTGGGGTTTTGGAATACATGAAAATAACAATAGGATATTTCAAACTTCATACCATAGAAACGTTCAATCCACAAAAAGATTATGAGGAAGTTTCTATTGAAAAAAGATGAGGCCACTTCTCTCTCATCAGTTCCTCCCACTTGTACATATCATGACAATCAGAATCATTCTGCCACAACACTCAAACCAAAGGTACCTCCCAAAATGTAACTCAATTTCATAATAAACTATCCAAAATGATCATTAAGTTATAGAAATATCATGTTCAAAATCAAGATCACTCCAAATAAGTACATGATTTGGATTAGATATAAACATTCAAATATGAGATATATAAAACATGTTACATATAGACATCAGTTGTGGTGGAAGTGATAACAAATACGCTAGTTTTCCCATATGTTCAAAAACCTTAAAAGGTCCCACAAAATGAGATGTATGAACCCCTATCAACCAAGACAATGATGACCCAAGCGAGGTGAAAATTTCAAGAACACCTAGTGACAAAATATTTATTCCAATGGTCTAAAGTGATGATAAACATAAGGCATATACATTCTCTTCACATTCATCATTCTCTGATTAATCAACTGAATATTTTTTATCTTCCTTTAAACCATGCATTATAAGACTATGGAACTTTCACCAATCTCTAACCAATACAATAGAGAACTATATGGATGACGATAAAAGGCATAAAAATTAGAAATTATGATCATAGACTGGTGACTATTATTTTATGAAAATTCAACCAGCCCTATATAGACATCCCAAGCCAGACCAAAGTGAAGAACACAAGCACATAGTAGATCTTCAAAAATAAAAATAACTCTTTCTATCTGAGCATTTCACCAAATAAGGTTTGTCATGCTCCATACCAGTACCTCTAGATAGACTCTTTGAAATAATAATTGAACTAAGGATCCCTTTCAAATACTATAGTAGTGGGAACTCCATGCAAGTGAATAATTTCATTCACATAGAGATTTCCCTGCTACTCAACATTGGTTGTTTCATGGATGTTTATAATGTGATCTAATTTTATCATCCAGACAATCAAAACCCACATAAAATTATTCTTTATCTTGGTATGTTGCAATAATACCTTAAATTCTATAGAGATTTCATCCCATTTACACGATTCTGTTATAATTTGATGAAGAAAATCTAACGTCTTATGGTTCTCAACCTTAACCCATTTCCCTATATAACAAAAAGTGAAAAATTTAGCAATACCGCATATAATAACACGCCACAGAAATTTATTTTTAATTTCATAGAACATCATCATTGTTCATGGGTGTAGAACCCACTATGAATTATTTCAATCTACAGAAAAAAATTTACATACCACTAACAAAACATCAATGTAATTACGATAGAATAGAATACCCTCATTGGAGATTAATTAGTAGGACATGGTATCCACACTATAAAAAGATTCCATAATTTTATTGAATTCATCATTAAGCTATTGATTCTTTAGAATCATCTCAAGATGAGTGGATGTCAACAAAACACTGGGAAATGAAACATTGACCCATGATTCCTATACTCTAATATGAAACTGTTGAAGTTTCTCCATTATGTTATATTTTTCTGATGATTCCATCAGTTCATGGGTCAGTAGTTTCCTATATAATTATTTCTCAATGACATTCCCTTTCCCTATTCTATTGGTGATTTCAAAATCAAAATATTGTAGGCATTCCATTGAATTCCTCTAGAACATATTTAAATATTTTTTTACATAATATATAACTAAATATCTTTTGGGATAAAAACATGGTAAACCTTTCTACATAATGTTAATTCTAACAACTCTTTGGCACATCCATCATAGGTATAATTTCAAGTTCATGGGTTGTGTAGATTTTCTCGCGTAGCCTAATTTGATGTGACCCATAAGAAATGACATGGTATCTTCTTATAAGAACATAACCCAAACCTGACCACGATTCATCCCATTACAAAAAATAACCCTTCTTCGCATTTGGAAGGGTCAACACTAATGTATTGGTAAAAAGATGTTTCTACTAATGAAAATAATTGTTAATTTCTTTTCCCAAAATAAATTTACGCCCAACCGAGTTTTTGTAGTTATTAGAGATACCAACCTTGAGATGTATTTAATGAACTAAAGATAATACCCAACTAAACCCCAGATGCTCTAGATCTTGAAAACATTTTACTATTGTTTTCATGTCATAACAACCTTTACATTTTTAGGAACAACTACAATTCCCTAATATGACACCATGTTTTCCAATAATCTCACTTCTTGAATCAAGAAGTCATATTTTGAAAGCTTGGAATAAATTCTTTGATTTCATAACAATTACATAAATATTCTCAAATTACACACATTTTCCTCTTAATACATAGAAAAATAAGAATGTAATCCAAAAAACTACCATATTTGAATCAAGTTAATCATGGGAAAACATGTTTGTTAAATCCTCAAATACTACAAGAGAATTGGTTATAACAAATGGCATGAAAGGGTGCTCATTTTGGTCATACATGCTCTGAATGGTGGTTTTATGATCATTCGATTCCTTTAACCTAAATTGATGATATCTAGACTGATGATAATTATTATATAAAGAAATATACCCTTTAAAATAGTCAAATATATCATCAATCTAAGGAAATAGATACCTGATCTTTATAAAAAATTGACTTAGTTTTTGATAATCAATAGAAGGGAATAATGAACCATTAGCCATATTAGAATAGGTAACTGGTAATAACCAAGGCTACATAATCTGGAGTATAAATAATTTCTCTATAAGATCATTCAATTGAGTATTCATCTCATTCGTTCCATCTAGTTCCATGTGATAAGAGGGATCATAAATAAGTCGAGTACGTTGGACTAAATCAATAGAAAACTCGATCTTCCTTACCCGTAAAAAATTAGTGATTGTTAGAAAGATACATGTCAGTAAACTCTATGAATAATAGAGGAAGATCACCACTAAAATATTCTCACTCTAGGTCAAGATAAAAAATATATATTACTTTCCAAAACATTGTATAATAAGGTATGGTATTTCTCGACATTGGATCTCATTCTACTTGGAAGACAACGCACATCCCCATCAGGTGTTGTGAAGGAGACCAATGGAATATAAAAATAAATTCTTGCATTATTAAAAATTTTCCATTCCATTATGAACATGAGTTCAAGGATAATCAGGTTGAGAACCAGAAAACTCCACCCAAGATCAACATCGGACAATGAGAAAACACAAACGGTACTATAGAGACCTTATCCTCTTTTTTTCTAAGGGGCTTACTAATATCAACAACAGAAGACAAAATATCCATAGAATTTTTTTAAAAATTAACAATATGGGTAGAAATAAATAGATGTGATTCACCAGTATCATGTAAATAAGTAACCGATGATGAAGATACAGTAAGGGTACCTCTCATAGTCATTGGACTTGTATCTTCTCCCTCTAGAAACTATTAAACTACATTAAAAAGCTTTGTTTTGGATGCCTATGGATTGAATACTTTAATATGTAAGGATTCTAATATCACTGCAATTTTGGTAGGCAGTGATGATAATTTTTCACTATGCATAGTGGAATAGACATTGCAGAACATCTACAAGTGACCCGGGTATCCACAAAAACCACATACCCTTTTTTCCTTAGTGGAGACCCTATATAAATACCCTTACATTCTACACTAATAAAAAATCAAATGGCCTCTTAAAAAAACTGTAGGAGGTCTACAATGGCTCTGTAATCGATAAACACGTTGATAATCATCGTTATTCATCTTTTGGTTACAATAATTATTGTTGCTATTGGGAGAAAAGAAACCCACTATAAGACAGACGTTCCAGTCATGTACATTTAGATCATCGAAGATATATGCATCATATCAGCATAAGAAGGTATCTTCTTCCTGAAATCATGATAATAAGTACATGGTCGATGTAAAAAAAACAATATCATCCCTTCATCTTCTCATTCGATATTATCTTTGTTAAAAACTGCAAAATCTCAAAAAAAGGGTTTTATAATCTTTAATGGTATTTTCATCATGTTCAATAATTAAAACCACAGTGTCCGTGGGAATAAATGTTTAATCTCGATATAACTTCATGGAGAAAATAACATTGATGTATTTCCTCTCATAGACCTCATGTTACTTCATCCTTACCAAAATGTCACTCTATTATCTGATCGGTCATTTCATCTTGTGTTGATTTACCATTCCATCGCCCATATCTAGATTTCATCCACTTCATCTACTCAGTAATTTATTCCTACAAATGTGTTCCATCGATGCATGAAAAATTGAAACAACACAACCTCAAATCAAATCACAATCCACATTTGGTTATCTATCACATTCACTGCACCTTTATTACACCATTCTTCATAAACCAAACAAAAAAATGAAATATTTTATGCTAAATATAAATAATGTAATGAAAATCCACTGGGTATTGTTAAGTCCACCAATGAAGGAAATACCAGTGATGATCATATGATGAGTGCGGATGAATTGTGAAAATCACATAATAGGGAAAAACATTATATAATGTTTTGGTTGGGATTTTTTTTTGTTGGAATGATGAACAAATAACCAAAATCAAATAATATCAGTTTCCAAAAAATTTGTTATTATTAACCCCATCTTGCAAGCATGAATGACCAAAAATCAATTTGGTGGGGGGATTTGATTCATGTTTAGCATGGGATAATCAATCCTGGAAATAAACCAATATATAAAAACATCATACATTGGGTTTGGATTTATCTTTGATGAATAATGGTCATGTTTTTTATCCTTTAGAGATCCACAAATTCCATTGAAAAATAATACCCCTAGTAATCGATCATGATCCTTGATCTGTTGTCATTTTCCAAGATCCTCCACACTACTATATTAATGTATAGGGTTATTTAGATAACATTAGATATTTTTCATAACATGAATTTTATGTTTATATTATTAGGCAATTGAAATAAAAATAAATAATAAATTTTTTATTTTATAATTTTCTTCCACAACTAAACTTTAACAAAACCTCATGCTCTAATAATAGTTTTGTTGTTCCTTAGTTAAAAACCATGTCACATGTCCAACATAGGTATAAAATTTTCCATCCAAGAACACTTTAATAAGATATACAATTATTTAAAAACGATTTCATGGGTGATATAGTATATTTAATATTTTTATAATATCTTAATTTAATCTCTCTAAGACATAGAATCCCATGCCGCATTTGTGTATGGCTTTGAAACTATTCCATAAAATATTTATTTGTATTATAATGAGAAAATAGAGACATTTCATTCTACCAAGCCCATGTAATTTCAAACATTAATGTAGTAATGTTCAATAATATGAAGTTATTGGGCTTGTATATGGGTCTCCCCTTCCTAGGTTCTCCCTTAATGATGTTGGTTCTACCATCAGACACAAACTAACGGAATAACTCACCCATGTAGGATAATATTCATATACTCATAAATCTACATTAAGTACACTATGATTTTATCTTCATCTTGATGTCCAATTCAACCCAGTCGCTAGTATATGATGGGTCAGGCGCATACCTCATCAGCTACAACACCTCAAACACATCATGTACCCAGTTTAACAATAGTGGTTGTCTCAATTGGTGCACCACATTTCTACCTCAATATGATATCCCGAAACTGCTAATGAATAATAGAGAGAACATTATTCAATGAAAAAATATATGTAATCCACAAGATGGTGATATATTCATGAACACATATTCTCCCTCATAGAACCCTAAAGGCCCCTATCATCAATATGTATAAAACTTATGATGGATATCAAAAATCATCATATGAACCTATATGATTTGTAAATTACCTATCATTGTTTACAAAAACACTATTACCATGAGTGTTAGGTCACCTATATTAATCAAACATAGTAGTAACCTTAAGGTTCTCCTAAATAAGGCCTCAAATGGTTCCATGTAGAGAGTGTAATGGTATATGCTATTGTATATAAACTCCACCAAGGGTAGGTGATCCTCTCAACTATGGAAAAATTAAAAATTAAATCCCATAGTATGTCAAGAACTATAATGCTTCACATAGTACCACCCTCAGTCTGGGGGTCAAACACCATACTAAAAATAACTGAGTCCAAAGGCCTCCTAAAACCCTACCCATAACCGTGATGTGAATTGAAAAGAATATTCAGAAATGATATTATAGAGAAATATTTGAATCATGATTATCTCGTGCTAATATTGGCATCCCAATTTCTCTACCTAACTCTACTATCAAATTTCTAGTATGTGGGCTGACTTGGGGAGTTGGCCTACAATCACCCAAATGGAATTATGTACAAAACATTTCCTTGTATCCCAATCACAATTTCTATAAATATACTATCTTAATTACACTCTAGAACCTCCTGGGGTTGAGAAAAACCTGTAAGAACTTGGTACTCAGTGTTCATGTAACACCCCAGGTAAATAAAGAATATGACATTTTCATATTTATCCATATTTGTGAATAAATTATTAATATGACTTTAAAGGGGACGCTATGCTCGATGGTGTACCCAACACGCAACAATGAGTTTCTTGGGAATCTTACGTTGCACTATAATAATAAAATAATATTATTTTAAATGGTAGTTTACATGTAGCCATTTGCGGGAATGGATATAAATAACTAAAATATGATTATATATGTTTATTAATGTTTTTACATTTATCCAATAAAAGATAAAGGCATAAAATAAAGAAATAATTTCATTTTAGACGTATATGCCCTTGTTTTCACTAAAGGTTCACTTATCACCTTTTGATGGAGAACCATTATTAAATACATGTTTTTTCAATCTTATACATCCTTTTGGACCAAATAAAACTCTTCTTAAGAATTGGGACATCAAAATTTACTTTGTGTAAATTTTTGGTATCTTTCCGATAAAGTTCATTTTTTAATGAATAGTGTAAAATGTTGTATTTTAATTCAAAACCACTTTTTAATATAATTTATTTATATGATTAGATTATATTTTGAATTGGTTTTAAAGTGGAATTAGAATATATTTTTACCATTTAATCCAATAGTGGTTGTTGGAATTAATTTCACTTTGAAATCAGACTTAAACTAGTGTCAATCTTTTGATACTAATTGTTTCATAAAAACACTCTATTTGCTATGAGAGCGGGAATTAATTAATGTGACTTATATGTTTTGAATTTTGTAAAATGGAATTTATTTTTTAATTCGGAATATCAAATATAGCTTAGGGTGAATTTTTGGGATTTTTCTGAAAAACATCAATTTTTGATGAATAGTGAAACCACTAAGTGGTACTTATAATAACTGATTTTTCCGTTTAAATGAAATTTTTCCATATTTGTGTTTTGAATTTCAAAAATCCGACATACATGGTTGTCATTAAGAAGTAAAATGTGGTTCAATGGGATAAAAATAATTTTTCGGTGAATAGTAACTTCTTATGTTTTTAATCGCGATTAGAGGTAATGAGTGTAGTTTAAGGAAAAAATAATGTTTTAATAATATGAAATGAACATGACACATGTCCTAACCTCATTGGATGTGTCATGGCCGACCAAAACAACCCATGGGTCAACTTGGGGACCCCATGAAGCCACTTTGGTTGGAAAATGACATTAATATCTTTTTATTTAAAGTTAAAGTAAAAATGAGACAACCATGAAATGTTTTACTAAAACAATTTTTACATGGGGTTATACAAATCATATTTTTGACTATAAATATTAATTGTAAAGATAATGATATTTCATACATCATAGTATTTTTTTAATAATTTTTAGACGTTAAATAAATTAAATTATTAATGACATCATGATGATGCAGTAATAACCTCATTATTTATCGATTTAAATAAAATGGAAATATAATGTAATATCTAATATCCACACATGTAAAAAACCGATTGAATGAGTGTATTTCGAAACCTTATCACCTTATCCTCGAATAATATAAATGTGGGACCCTTTAAATCCGAAACTCATTTTCAAATAAAGTAATATTTTTTTACTTTCCAAAAGTGCCCCTCATCTCCTCTTATAAAAGGACCCCACCTCTACCTCCTTACCCACACTCCCAAAGCCTTTGGCTCGGCCAACCCCTGCCCACTTTACCTCTCCAATTCCCTCTCTTACTCCTTGAAGCCTCACTTTTGGCAGAAGTCTTCCCAAGGAAGCCTTTGAGCTCAAACCAAAGGGAGTTACCTGATTTTATGGTAATGTCTTCTTTTGAGTCCTTTTATTTAATTTTGCTTCTCCAACCCCCTAAACACTTTTTATTCTTTTATTTTGTAACAACTCCAGTATCTGAAATATACTAGGATGTTTTTATAAGAATTATTTGATCTACCTTTACACACACCTACATCTAATGGTTAAAGAACATACTGTTTCCGTGGATGGCGAATTTCTGCCTCACGAAACGATGATTGTTCAACACTCATATAACACCTTAAAAGGTGGCCATTAAGATGTCACTATATTTATATATGATATATAATATGTTTATGTTTTACTTAAGCTTCTATATTTTTAATTTTTTTCTTACCTTTATGGCTTCTATTATGGGTATACACGATATCTTCATTTTAGGAAGTGCGGACTACCGCCCCCTCAAAGTGATATGATTCATTAATGCCATATGTGGGAAGTATAAAGGATGGATTTAATGTTATTATATATGATTTTATACTGGAATTATTATATACCTATATATCATTATTATTTCTTTCCATTAAAGTATGATATAGAAATTAAAGTAGCGTTCATGCGTACGTACGGCTTACCGTCTCCATGAACGATGCATTTCATTTCTTATCCCAAAATGTTATGTACTATTATAAGTACATGTATATAATGGATATATATGATGAATGATACATATAAATGATGAATATAATTCTGGAATTAAAATATACATACCTCTCATTTAGTATTAATTCCATTAATATGACAAAGAAATGAAAGTAGCGTTCATGTGTACGTACGTCTTACCGTCTCCCTGAACGGTGCATTTCATTTCTTACCTATAAATTATAATGTGATATTATAAATACATATATATACTATATATATATATGATATAAAATTCAGGAATGTCATTATAGATATAAAGAACCTTTGACCAAACGAACAACATGTAATTGTAAGAAGTACACTTTCGACTTAAGAACCAAATATCGACAAAACAAACATTATTAACTTAAATGATTACATAATGTTTATAACATTGAAATAAGTGATATAAAAGGAATAATGAACTTTAAAAAGGTTATAAATTATGTAGAAATTAACTCAAGTTTATTATTCAGGACGTTAAAGAACGAACAAGAAAAGTTGGACCCGAGGTAAGGGATCCAACTCCACTCTTTCTGTTTAAGTACACTCTTTTATGTCAATCCTTCTAGGCTCATATTTCTTGTTATTGGGATGTTCTTTTATATTACTCTTACTGTAATTTTTATGTTCATGTGATGAGATACCCTATTCTCTCTCATCAATCCATTTTGGATGTTTTGAGTGGTGCCGTTAGGCTGCCGAAGTTTCGTAAGAGATATAACCTCTCTCTTTATTTTTAAGTACTCCCCTTTATGTAACTTCTTTTAAGCTCCTATTTGTTATGATGGGGGATGTTATTTCATATTCCTCTCGCTGTAATTTTTTTGTAATTTGATGAGATACCCTATTTGATCTCATCAATCCATTTTTGGAAGTTTTAAGTGGCGTTGTTTTCCTGCCGAGTTTTCATAAGTGATTTTTCATCTGACTTTTATTCCCGTGAGATTTATGCTACATTTTCCACAATTTCCTTTGAGTGGTGTATGTACTGACCATTATTTTACTAATTGTGTAATATTCCTTCATTTATGAGTATTTACATCAATGATGTATTGTCCTTCTTTCATGAGTCGTATGTTTCGAAAGATACCCAAGTCGGTAAGGGAACCATTCACCCTCCTTTTTTTTAAAAGACTTATTTTGTTGGGTCTTTTAATTTACATATTATTATGTTGGGATATGTTCTCATATATCCGTATTGATGTAAATTTTATGTCCAAGTGATGAGATAAACTTTTTATCTCTCATCAACTCATTTTGATGTGACATCGTTAGGCTGTCAAGGGAACTTCTTAACCCAATTTCGATTTCATTGGGTTCGACTTGTAGTTATTGAATATGTCATACTTTGAATATGTGTGAATGACCTTTGATTATTTTACACTTAATATCCACTTATATTTGGTTTATTCATTTGTCACACATAATTATGTAATCGATTTATCCTTAAACCAAGGATACCGTCTTTGTAAGGGACTTCGTCTCAATCTTCTTTCATTGAGGCATATTTCGTTTTATACACAACTTTCTTTTATACGGTGTATAAACCACTTTGACTTTTACTTTTATACAAAAAGAATCTTTTTCTACGAAGTATTTTACAAAACAACAAGATGGAATGTTTCTTTTAACGTACGCGGTGACAATGACATTTTCCGCCGCCGCAAGTATTATTTGGCCTTTGGCTTACTCAACAAGCCGTAATGTTTTTAAAATAAAATAAATACCATATACTCTATTATGTATTTTGGTATTGAAAATGGTTTTGATAAAGGATTCTATTAGGTCAATATATTTATGACATATTGTGATTGAAATGTGGAAATGTTATCATTCCATTATATTGGTTTTATATTTTATGATTTTATATTGGTACTTGGACATTTCAACGGGTGGTTACGTTATAAACCATATGACGGGTGGTGCCGTGAATACCAGGACAGGTGGTTACGTTAAAACCTCCAATGCATTGGGCATGGAAGTCGTCCGTATGGCTATTCCATTAAGTATGTATGGAAATTGGCCGTATGGCTATCCCATTAAGTGATATGTGTGGGAGTCGACCATATGGTTATTCCACTTAAGTATGTTTATGTCCCAAGTTACCTTTATATATGTTATGTTTTCTTTATATGGGTTTTATGGTAATCCTTTGGTTACAAAAGGGTAATTAATGATATTTTATTCAGTGAAGAGTTTTTACTACTTCATAAAGGTGAAAATTATTACATTGATAATGTATACATGGTTTACTTTTTATTTGATAAACTAACAGTTTCTATTATTTGTGTATCCCTTACTGAGTTTTTATGCTCATCCCAGGTTTTTGAAATGTTTTTCACAGGACTTAGCATGGAATAGGGTCAAGGATGGGTTCAAGGGAAAGTCATGCTACCTAAAACATGAAACTAGACATGTTTCTTTTTATGAGTTATTATTTTATGGAAATTTAGAAGAATAGACTAAATTGTAATCTTTTGAGATGTAATAGTTATGTCCTAATTCTCTAAAACTCTAAACCTGAAAAGATCCTCAATGTGAATTATTCATTTAATTCAATTTTAATTAAGGTTTAAGGCTGGGGCCTTATAGTTGGTATAAAAGGTCTGTTTGGATAACATTAGAGGTTAGGGTATTCCTTAAGCATAAGTGACATAACCATAATGGTTAGGATTTCAGAAAGAGTCCAAGTATTAGAAAAAGTGAATGAGTAAGTGTATCATAGTGTTTACCTTCCTCATTTGTACATGATGGTTTTGTTGATATACTCACACTGACATTTCTGTTTTTAGTGAATGGATGGATCTAGCAGGCACCAAAGAGACTACAGGTTTGAAGGAAACTGTGGTGGTTCTATGATTAAGATACTAGATAAAATGGGAGATTCAATGAGTAAACTCGTGGTTGTTCTAAATCAACTATCAAGGAGTCATGATCAACCACTTGAACCTTGGTATGATCTTTAATGCATCATGTACGAGATGACCAATCCATGTGGATGTTCAGGTAATAATTATAAAGGTAACCATTAGAGTTTATATGATCCTTACTTTTTATGTAATTATGGGTTACTCTATGATATGATGGAAAACGAAAGGAATGAGATAAACTTGAGGTTAAAATATGTTATGATTATTCTGGAAGATTTTATCTCATTTTGGGGAATGTTTTAAGAATTATATAGTTTTGGAAAAAGGACAACACGCAGACCATGTGACAACCCGTTGCGTTGGACAAAGTCGCGGGAATCGAACCCACAACCAAAGTGCGACTGGTATTTATCGCCTACCACTAGACTATGTGAAGTCCTTGGTTATTTTGACTTATTCTTTCTAGTTATATGATTTTATGAATTAAGAGTATGTTGATTTTGTGTTATTTATGAAAATGAATAACCTATCATGGAGGGTATGTGATTAGGTTAAATACTTTTCAATACGAGACTTTAGGAGCAACAGATGTTGTTTGGAGATAAATGTTACGATTTAACTTGGTAGACTATGTGACAAAATCCTTCAAATATTTGGGTTTCAATCTTATTTTGGTTTACTTTGAAGAATTTTATGGACAAATGGTCCTCGTTGAACTTTGGGTTTTGTTGGACAAATTTTGGAGATTAAGAATAGATTTTCTTTTTATAAAGGGTTATCCTTTTCTGGATTATCTGATCTTGTACTAGTCTTTTTGATTTTGGTTTTGGTTAAATTCTAAAGACATGGGAAGTATATAGTTCTCTTTTGTGGATTAGGTGATTCTCTAGAAGTTGATTATAGTACTCTTAATGTGAACAAGTCTTCCTAAATACTCGTCTTTTGGAGAAAATATGAGTTTGTGTAAGGAATCTAACAAAAGTTGAAAGTCAACATGATAAGTGATTATGTTTCCTTATGAATAAATTCCTCAATAAAAAGTAACATAAAACAAAAATGTTGTCTATTAACTTTTCCTACTGGGGAATCGAATACCGTATAACCCATCACAACTTTGTGATTTTCTCATGGTTAACTTTCTCCTAAACATGTTTTCTATCACTCTCCATCAGAACATGACCCTTTGTTTTTTCCTCCATGTCCATATTTTCATACTTGGAATCCTAGTATGGGTTAACTCGGGTGACCACTGTACTTATCTTTCTTTATTTTAAAGTGATTGTTTTACCGACTCTTGTTCCGATGTGGGACTTTCAAGGATGTTTCCAAGCTCAATTTTAAAAATTGCGAGGAATCAATTCCCAAAAGGGTGGAAGGATGTAACACCCCAAGTAAATAAAGAATATGAAATTTTCATATTTATCCATATTTGTGAATAAAGTATAAATATGACTTTAAAGGGGACGCTATGCTCGATGGTGTACCCAACACGCAACAATGAGTTTTTTGGGAATCTTACGTTGCACTCTAATAATAAAATAATATTATTTTAAATGGTAGTTAACATGTAGCCATTTGAGGGAATGGATAAAAATAACTAAAATATCATTATATATGTTTTTAATGTTTTTACATTTATCCAATAAAAGATAAAGGCATAAAATACAGAAATAATTCGATTTTAGGCGTATATGCCCTAGTTTTCACTAAAGGTTCACTTATCGCCTTTTGATGGAGAGCCGTCATTAAATATAGTTTTGTTCACTCTTATACATCCTTTTGGACCAAATAAAACACTTCTTAAGAATTGGGACATCAAAATTTACTTTGTGTAAATTTTCGGTATCTTTCCGATAAAGTTCATTTTTTTAATGAATAGTGTAAAATGTTGTATTTTAATTCTAAACCTCTTTTTAATATAATTTATTTATATGATTAGATTATCTTTTGAATTTGTTTTAAAGTGGAATTAGAATATATTTTTACCATTTAATCCAATAGTGGTCGTTGGAATTAATTTCACTTTGAAATCAGACTTAAACTAGTGTCAATCTGTTGATACTTATTGTTTCATAAAAACACGCTATTTGCTCTGACAACGTGAATTAATTAATGAGACTTATATGTTTTGAATTTTTTAAAATGGACTTCATTTTTGAGTTCGGAATTTCAAATATAGATTAGGGTGAATTTTTGGGATTTTTCTGAAAAACTTCAATTTTTTATGAATAGTGAAACCACTAAGTAGTACTTATAAAAACTGGTTTTTCCGTTTAAATGAAATTTTTCCATCTTTGTGTTTTGAATTTCAAAAATCAGACATACATGGTTGTCATTAAGAAGTAAAATTTGGTTCAATGGGATAAAAATAATTTTTTGGTGAATAGTAACTTATTATGTTTTTAATCGCGATTAGAGGTAATTAGTGTAGTTTAAAGTAAAAATAATGTTTTAATAATATGAAATGAACTTGAAACATGTCCTAAACTCATTGGATTTTTCATGGCCGACCAAAAAAACCCATGGGTCAACTTGGGGACCCCATGAAGCCACTTTGGTTGGAAACTGATATTAATATCTTTTTATTTAAAGTTAAAGTAAAAATGAGACAACCATGAAATGTTTTACTAAAACAATTTTTACATGGAGTTATACAAATCATATTTTTTAATATAAATATTCATTGGATATATAAAAATATTTACAACATCATAGTATTTTTTTATAATTTTAAGACGTTAAATAAATTAAATTATTAATGACATCATGATGATGCAGTGATGACCTCATTATTTATCTATTTAAATAAAATGGAAATATAATGTAATATCTAATATCTAAACATGTAAAAAAACTATTGGATGAGTTTATTTCGAAACCTTATCCTCAAATTATATCAATGTGGGACCCTTTAAATCCGAAACTCATTTTCAAATAAAGAAATTTTTCTTTACTTTCCGAAAGTACCCCTCCTCTCCTCTTATAAAAGGCCCCCACCTCTACCTCCTTACCCACACTCCCAAAGCCTTTGGCTCAGCCAACCCATGCCCAATGTGCCTCTCCACTTCCCTATCTTACTCCTTGAATCCTCACTTTTGTCATAAGTATTCCCAAGGAAGCCTTTGAGCTGAAACCAAAGGGAGTAACCCGATTTTAAGGTAATGTCTTCTTTTGAGTCCTTTTGTTTTATTTTGCTTCTCCAACCCCCTAAACTCTTTTTATTCTTTTATTTTGTAACAACTCCAGTTTCCTAAATATACTAGGATGTTTTTATAATAAGTATTCGAGCTACCTTTACACACACCTACATCTAATGGTTAAAGAACATACTGTTTCCGTGGATGGCGAATTTCTGCCTCACGAAACGATGATTGTTCAACACTCATATAACACCTTAATAGGTGGCCATTAAGATGTGACTATATTTATATATGATATATAATATGTTTATGTTTTACTTAAGCTTCTATATTTTTAATTTTTGGCTTACCTTTATGGCTTCCATTATGGGTATACGCGATATCTTCATTTTAGGAAGTGCGGACTACCGCCCCCTCAAAGTGATATGATTCGTTAATGCCATACGTGGGATGTATAAAGGATGGATTTAATGTTATTATATATTAATTTATACTGGATTAATTATATACCTATATATCATTATTATTTCTTTCCATTAAAGTATGATATAGAAATGAAAGTAGCGTTCATGCGTACGTACAGCTTACTGTCTCCATGAACGGTGCATTTCATTTCTTATCCCCAAATGTAATGTAATATTATAATTACATGTATATAATGAATATATATGATTAATGATACATCTAAATTATGAATATAATTATGGAATTAAAATATACATACCTCTCATTTAGTTTTAATTCCATTAATATGACAAAGAAATGAAAGTAGTGTTCATGCGTACGTACGGCTTACCGTCTCCATGAACGGTGCATTTCATTTATTACCTCTAAATGATTATGTGATATTATAAATACATGTATATACTATATATATATGATATATATGATATAAAAATCAGGAATTCCATTCTAGATATAAATAAACTTTGACCAAACGAACAACATGTAATTGTAAGAAGTACACTTTCGACTTAAGAACCAAATATCGATAAAACAAACATTATTAACTTAAATGGTTACATAATGTTTATAACATGGAAATAAGTGATATAAAAGGAATAATGAACATTAAAAAGGTTCTAAATCAAGTAAAATTAACTCAAGTTTATTATTCAGGACGTTAAAGAACGAACAAGACATGTTGGACCCGAGGTAAGGGATCTTACTCCACTCTTTCTTTTTTAAGTACACTTTTTTATGTCAATCCTTCTAAGCTAATATTTCTTGTTATTTGGATGTTCTTTTATATTAGTCTTACTATAATATTTATGTTCATGTGATGAGAGACCCTATTCTCTCTCATCAATCCATTTTGTATGTTTTGAGTGGCGTCGTTAGGCTGCTGAATTTTCGTAAGAGATCTAACCTCTCTCTTTATTTTTAAGTACTCCCCTTTATGTCACTTCTTTTAAGCTCCAATTTGTTATGATGGGGGATGTTATTTCATATTCCTCTCGCTGTAATTTTGTTGTAATGTGATGAGATACCCTATTTGATCTCATCAATCCATTTTTGGAAGTTTTAAGTGGCGTTGTTTGCCTGCCGAGTTTTCATAAATGATTTTTCATCTCACTTTTATTCCCATAAGATTTATGCTACATTTGACACAATTTCCTTTGAGTAGTGTATGTACTTACCATTATTTTACTCATTGTGTAATATTCCTTCATTTATGAGTATTTACATAAATGATGTATTGTCCTTCTTTCACGAGTCGTATGTTTCGAAAGATACCCAAGTCGGTAAGGGAACCTTTCACCCTCCTTTTTTTAAAGACTTCTTTCGTTGGGTCTTTTAATTTTCATATTATTATGTTGGAATATGTTCTCATATATCCTTATTGATGTAAATTTTATGTCCAAGTGATGAGTTACACTTTTTATCTCTCATCAACTCATTTTGATGTGACATCGTTACGCTGTCAAGGGAACTTCTTAACCCAATTTCGATTTCTTTGGGTTCGACATGTAGTTATTGAATATGTCATCCTTTGAATATGTGTGAATGAGCTTTGATTATTTTACACTTAATATCCACTTATATTTGGTGTATTCATTTTTCACGCATAATTATATAATTGATTTATCCTTAAACCAAGGATACCGTCTTTGTAAGGGACTTCGTCTCAATCTCCTTTCATTGAGGCATATTTCGTTTTATACACAACTTTCTTTTATACGGTGTATAAACCCCTTTGAATTTTACTTTTATACAAAAGGAAACTTTTTCTACGAAGCGTTTTACAAAACGACAAGAAGGAATGTCTCTTTTAACGTACGCGGTGACAATGACCTTTTCCACCGCCGCGAGTATTATTTGGCATTTGGCTTCCTCAACAAGCCGTAATGTTTTTAAAATAAAATAAATACCATATACTCTTTTATGTATTTTGGTATTGAAAATGTTTTTGATAAAGGATTCTATTATGTCAATATATTTATGATATATTGTGATTGAAATGTTGAAATGTTATCATTCGTTTATATTGGTTTTATGTTTTATGATTTTATATTGGTACTTGGACATTTCAACGGGTGGTTACGTTATAAACCATATGACGGGTGGTGTCGTGAATACCAGGACGGGTGGTTACGTTATAACTTCCAATGCATTGGTTATGGAAGTTGGCCGTATGGCTATTCCATTAAGTATGTATGGAAATGTTCCGTATGGCTATTCCATTAAGTGATATGTGTGGGAGTCGACCATATGGTTGTTCCACTTAAGTGTGTTTATGTCCCAAGTTACCTTTATATATGTTATGTGTTCTTTATATGGGTTTTATGGTAATCCTTTGGTTAGAAAAGGGTAAGTAATGATATTTTATTCCGTGAACAGTTTTTACTACTTCATAAAGGTGAAAATTATTACTTTGATAAAGTATACATGGTTTACTTTTTGTTTGATAAACTAATAGTTTTTATTCTTTGTGTAACCCTTACTGAGTTTTTATGCTCATCCCAAGTTTTTGAAAGGTTTTTCACAGGACTTAGCATGGAATAGGGTCAAAGATGGGTTCAAGGGAAAGTCATGCTACCTAAAACATGAAACTAGACATGTTTATTTTTAAGAGTTTTTATTTTATGGAAATTTAGAAGAATATACTACTTTGTAATATTTTGAGATGTAATAGTTATGTCCTAATTCTCTAAAACTCTAAACCTGAAAAGATCCTCAATGTGAATTATTCATTTCATTCAATTTTAAGTAAGGTTTAAGGCTGTGGCCTTATAGTTCACCTACTAACAATTGTAGCATCGAGAGACAAACTATACTACAAACTTTTTCACCCAAGCATAATATAACATACATATAAGGTCCTATAAAATCTTCTTCATAAATGAATTAACAACCATAGGGGATGTATGAAACTCCAAAATAACATCCTCAAAAATTGTTACTAGTACCATAGTTCTTTCTCTAAAATGAAATTTCATTATCTACACCTTCAATAAAACCATTACAAGCATGTATAGTGGATATATATACACTATATGTCAAAAAGTAGGTATCTCCATTTTAACACTCCCTAACATGATGTATAATTATTGCAGTAACAACCATAGACTGAATGTATATTATACTAGCCTTGTTTACAAAGGAAAATAGAAATGAGGCAAATAACTCTGATTCCTTGCCCATCAATTAGGAAAATGATTGCCTATTCTGATAATTTTCCACTACGTTCCCATTCTGAATAGTATATACTATCTCAATGTCATAATCTTGAAGAAACTATAGTCATCAACTCTATCTCAAGTTATGATTCTTATATAATATGATATACTTGAGAATATTGTGGTTAGATAATATGATAAACTGATCACCCTTAAGGTAGTGTCTCTACATCTTTGGGGAGAAGACTTCTGCGGCATACTCTAAATCATGGGTCACGTAGTTCGAATAATGTTGTCTCAACTGTAATTACCCATAATAAATAACAACATGTCTCTATGGAATAAAAAATCCAAGCCAAGTGCATAGTGTATAATATAATACTATGTACTGAAATCCCTCCTTTGGAAATCTCTTGAAGGGATCGCTCTTAAACAACTACTATAACATTTGATAAGCCTATAAAATATATTTGACAATAAAAAAGTACATACCTTCTAAGATAAATTAGTATATAGTGATTTTTTCCTTGATAAGCCATGTTTAAATCTCTGATAGTATCCATCCATGCCATGGATGTTCTATAACTCATTCACAATCTTGGGTGGATCCTAAGCTAACACTGCACTAACCTTCACTAAATCCACTATCACAACCTTTATATATGAGAAATGTCCAATAAATTTTATATTCGGGATCCAAGACTAAAAATTTGAGATCTTTACATAATTTTGTTTCTTCTGTAGTATGTATAAGACGATTATGAACTCTCTTGCATGCTTCTCCTCATACACCATGTAATATTGAATTACATTAATGGATTCCACCACATAAAAGTCTATGTAATGTTAAAAGATCTATTTCTTGTGTTTTATGAACATTTTTTGTTCTTTTTTTACTAAATGGAATCACCAAGTACCCCTAATTATTATATAGACATTGGAATTCCATCATTGATATGTTCATATATCATACATGAAGATACTGATAACCTGATTTTAGTTCTATATATGATAACCATATCTCCCCCCACAAATGGTCAAATAGGTACACTATCCTTGGTATTGAATACTTATTCTTCACATTCACCAAGGTCTGGAAATTGTAAACTAGACACAATGATAAGCTCTCATCTTCCTTCATGGTGATCAAAATAGGGGCATCCCATGGTGACACACTATATAACACCCCTGGTTTGTGGAACCTTACCATTTGGTTATGAATTTTAATTATATATAATGTTTCGGCTGACTTTTATTATTTTTAATTGGGTTTAGTAATGATTTGGATGATTTTATTGAGGTTGGTCATTTGATAACTGTTAGTACAAACCACGCACCTCATCTATAAAAAATCATGGAACATGAAATGGTGTGAAATTCACGGTGGGGAAATGGTTTGTAGAAATGTGTTATCTAACCATGTTAGGTTTGTCATAAGAAAGTATCATTGCATTTTTGGAGCATAGTTTTCAAAAATGTGTGGCAAAAACACATGGAATATAGTTGCCCCATCATAAAAAGTGGATATAATCAGAGTTACCTCCTTCATCACATGGTTTTCCCATAATATTCCCATAACTAAAATTTATTTTTCTCTCAAGGAATTATATACTGTTTCCATCAATCTTGGAATGAGACTAAAGTAAAAATAATGATGTTGGATTCCTGAATTCATCAAAAAAATCTCTTTCTTCATTTTTTTATCCCTATTCATCTTAGATAGATGGTTCATTTGCCTCTTAGAACCAAAATAATGTCTTTTTAGTAAAATATCTGTGTGTTATGGATTTTTATGATGAATTATTGTTGTATATAATTAAGGGACCATAGTTGGTGATCACATCCTGATGTTTTTAGGGGTTTTCATTGATTTTGAAAATGTTTTTAAAGTAGGTGGATTCTATATCAAATCCACATGATTTATTACATTATGTATTAGTTTTAATTAAATTATTTTCTAAAAATTGATGTGAAATAATTTTTTTCAACTCCAATAAATGTATTTTTTATGGCAAGTAAATTGTGCAATGTTGATTGGTTTTGGAAAACCCCTTGTTTATTATTTATAAATGATGTATTAAAGTTATGGTTTAGTTTTGATGAATGTAATGTGTTTTTTGAAATTCATTAAAGGATGGAAATGGTAATATGATAGTTGGGTGCCATGGATATTGGTTTGTGGTTAAAGGAATGGCCTAATGTTGTCATAAAAGGATGGATGTGTGTTTAATGTGATGGATAATTCAGTTTAAGTACCAATAAAATGAGAAATATTATGGACATGATGCACATCTATCAATGGTAATAAAAATATTGAGTATATGTGTGTGGTTGTGTGTGTGGATATGGAAATTTATATTCTAATAAAAATGAGAAATTGTTGAAATGATTTTTTGAAGCATACTTTGTAAAAATGGATTATGGGATTCATATTACTATGTGATACTATTTTATATGAATGTTTTAACAAGTTCATTCATAGTGTCATGAGTTTGGAATTCATTGGGGAATCCAAATGAGTTTAGGATCTCCCCCGTATTGGTTACTATTTTGTTATTTTAGATGTCATATATGTATCATTTTTAAAGGCTAGGAATCTTAGTTCTTTAGAGACACTTCATGACGGTGTTTTCATAGTATGTCGAGTTGGATCCTTGAGTAGATTAAGAGTTTCCCAGTTGATGTCACCATGGTGTATTTGAGTTTTATTAGTTATTTTTATTACCTTTTAGCATGTATTTTTTTCACTTGTACTTATATATGGTTATTGATTTGGATATCTTGAGTTTTATCATATACTCATTCATAATATATAGGTTTGGTGGTTCTTTTTTAGTTTTGATGTTTTATCTTTAAAGGTTAAACAAACCACCAAATATTTTTGAGGCCCTGACATTTATTTAGATCCTTTAGTGTGTTGGGGATGTCACCTATGTCCTAGTAACAACACCACCTATTTATAATCCAATAGTTGAGGGGGATGATATAAATTGTATTAGTTTGTTCAATCATGGACATAAAAAATCGTATCATCTTCATTGAGACCATTGATCTTTTTGTAAAAAATGATATCACCATTGATCGATACTTGACATCAGATTTGGTTTCTTTTTATTTGATAATTAACATGGAAATAGTATCACACTTTCCCTTGGGATAGAAATAAGTATTATGATTTCTTTAAAATTAAATTTGATCATAAAACTGTGTTGTATACCTTATTAAGATGAACATCAAGTTAACGGAGAGTTTGGGTACATAAGTGTTTTTAGACACTTCTAGGTTTCTAATCGCAACATCATTACGGTTATAGTTTATTAGATTTTCATGACATGAATTGAATGAAATACCACATAATAATAATATTTTTTTATTTTTAGAAAAACAATTTATGAAATAGACAACAAGTGAGATCTTCTCAAAATATTGAAAGTGGATGATTTTTAAATAAATTTATAAAATGTTTTAAAAAATTATTGAGATGTAGAAACTAGTTGAACTAGGGAAATATATGCTTTAATATGTGTAAATTTGATATATTGAAATTTTTAATCCTTTAGATTCTAGTGAATGATTTCAAATGGAGTTTTTTCTATTTTTTGTGAAGGTAATTAGGTAGGATTCCTATAAAAACCCTAAAATATGCTTCTGAAAATGCGGTCTCACCTAATCCACAAGTTAGCCAATTTTTATTTAAAATAATAATCCAGGATTCCTTGGATATGGATAAGGGAAATAATAACGATTATCCTTAGAAAAAGGTTCATTCATTTTGATTCCAGAACCTATATTCACCCATCATTAAAGGGGATTCTTAGTTGAAAAAAGAAGAAGTATTGTTAAATAAGATGAATAAAATCATTGATTTACTTGGGACACTAGTATAGCAAAAAGTGAAGTTGGAAATATATACATATTATTTTATAGACCAACAATGTTGGATTTAGATGTTCAAGATAAATTGGAATAAATCCTAAAATGAGAGAATTTTGAATAATTGTTTTTAATGAAATTCTATCTACACTACTTTCATACTATTAGAAAAATATACTTATTCATCATTAAGCAACATAATATCTTCATGGTAGATTTTGTGGATAAATTTATTAATTTAGTCTACATTACCCAAATAACTCTTGTAGAATCATTCTTGATGGAATTTCTACTTGATTCGATGTTCAAAAGAGAAATATTCTCAATGATATAAACTCTTGGTATTATAAATTAAAATGAAATGGTCCATAGTTTTATGGTGGGAGAAAGATATGTCTCAATAAATTAGTTTGGGGGAAGCAAGATTATTCCAATAGGAGGATTTGGGAAATATAATTTATGGAATAAGAAGAACTGGGACACCTACTTCTAGATTGGTTGGACAACTCAAAATCAGACCATGGAATTTGTATATCTTCAATCTCAATCCATAATTCCATTGTCATATTTTTACTGTGGTTTACAGGATCACATCAAGAGAGATTTTACAGAGCCAACTTGAGTATCTCCACACTAAAACAATATTGGAAATATTCTGAGCTATTGTCACAGTGCTCCATGATATGTTACTAAATACAAATCGATGAAAAGATTATTAAGAAGAATGCGATGTGTATTTTTTTTCTTTTCAAAAAGAAATACACATCTCATGCTTGTTTGGAATCGTATGCATAAAAGGGAAGATTGCAGAAGAATACTTCTCAGTATCATAATAGTGTAATCTGAGGTGAATCTAGGAACACCATGAATATTCAACTAGAGAATCCTCAAAAAGGTAATAAAGGGAAAAAGTGAAACGAGTAAGCAATTTTATGGAGTTGAGAAAATGATCCTGGATGATCAATATGGTCATTCCATGGTTGTATGGTTGATTATTTCGAATTCTTCCTTATATATTTTTTGCATTGGTTCATCCCAATTATTTATTTCTACTCATGTTGTTGATAATATAAGTTTTCCTATTGATATTATTCCAACGATTTTAAGACTACCAACCCATATTAACCAAAGAGAGTGTCAAGACTTTATGTGTAATGATTTTTCCATACCTATAAATGGGGATGAATTGATTTGGTATTAATATATATTAGATATTGATTAATATGTCTTAATTTATGGTATAGGTTGATTGAGATCATTCAATGCCCACATTGAATGTTTTGTATCAAAAGTAATTTTCACATCCCTAGATGGTACCGAGAATCTATTTTGAGGAAATTTGGGTGTAATGGATAGTAATTTAGGGATTGAGGCACCAATGGTTTGAATAACAGATTATCTGTTGTTATTGCTTACCTAAGTGTCTATGGATGATATTTGGAATGATGATTTTATAACTATTTTTGATTACTTCTCTAAAAATGTTCTCAATAATTTATTAGGGTTTCAACCCAAAAGATAAGTGATGTTTATGTCTGATCTTATACCATGGACCAATCCAATTTCAAATATTTTTTATTGAATAGAAATTGTAAAATTATAGGGATTGAAATTTTACTTCTATGAAACTAGTAGTGAAGGATTCATTTGACCTCGTAGGTCTCCATTGGAATCACATGGTATGATTGAAATTATGATGAATTAAACTCTTTCAATTTTTTTAGATTATCATATTCTTTACCAAGTTATGATAATGAATTTGTATCATCTTCCATGAATTAATGATCTGATCGATCAATTGAATGGAATCCAATGGTTCATAAAAAATTATATACCTTTGGGATATAACTAATTTCATGTTCAGAATGAGGATATTCTAATGAAACCTTTAATAAGCTAATATGGCCATTAAAAATACGTTGTTATGTCTATTGGTCTTAGAAATTCACCATGTTTCTTTATAGAATTGATGAATTCAATGTTTTAGAGGTATATGGATTCCATTGTGGTGGGGTGTTTTGATGAAATACTTGTGTATTCTAGGATAAAAGTAAATCATGAGTAACACTTGATGATATTGTTGGGTATCTTGTGGGAAAATCTCCTCTAAGAAAAATTATCAATGTGTGATATTGGGATATATGTGTTATATTCCCTTAACCATTAAATTTATGAAAAATATGTATTTACAAATCTAGAAAACATAAAAATTATTATCTATTGGAAACCAATGAATAATTTATTTTAGATACATAGTTTCCCTGTATCGGTGAGATAATATAGGTATTTTTATGTGATTTTTTTTCTATGGAATCATTAATATATCTCATATAAGGAATGGAATTCCATTCCAATGTATTGGTCAATGTCTCAAATACTTCTACAATCATAATGTTATACGTAAATCATAAATATCCTTATATTCACAGAGTGTAAAATTTGATATATAGTCTATTTTAATGCATTAAGAACTTAGTTTTTATATGGTCTCATATATAATGATCATGTAATTTATTGTTGTTTACAATAGTTAAGGATTCATTAGAAGAACTACCAAACACGTGATTTGAAATTATCTGACGTGGTAAATGATTTGAATACATGGATTCATAAAAAATTTGGAGATAAATGCATTATTTTTATACATCATAATCATTTGAAAAAAAAAATTATCACAACGATATTTGAATTTAAGACTATGCAGATGGATGGAGTATTTGTGGATGTTGGACTTCAATTTGATGTATACACCTTGTAAACGGAACTGCGTGGCTGATGCATTGTGTTGAAATTCATATAATTGTTTGGTTAAAGATTATTGGTACTAATTTTAGCATTTTTTAGTTGTATTCTAGATGAATCTAGACTACACGTACCGTGTTAGTGTTTAATTAATATTTTTTTACTTTCATTTTTTCCTTATATCGTTGAGCATGAGATATTTTTGTAGAAACATGATTCTGAATGTGTTTTTCTGATTTCAAATCACTATGGATGGATATGATTGAGGGATATGATATGTTTTCATGTTTATTTTGTTGGTTTATAGATTGAATTTTTTTACACGTGGATTGTCAAGAGCTGCTTCGTAGTGAATTCCACGGTTTAAGATGGTTTTAACACCCGTAGATTTAGAAAATATATAAAGTGTTTAATGATATGTTTTAGTGGGTTGGGATAAAAAAATATATAGGGGAGTATGTTTTGAAATTCATTACCTCTCAGAAAATATATGTGGAGGACA
Source organism: Viscum album (assembly GCA_963277665.1). Taxonomy (NCBI): domain Eukaryota; kingdom Viridiplantae; phylum Streptophyta; class Magnoliopsida; order Santalales; family Viscaceae; genus Viscum; species Viscum album. The sequence continues at coordinate 1,075,953,422 of OY728164.1, forward strand.
AATGATCAGCAGGTATGTCGATGTATTTACCAATTCCTATATGGAAATGGTTGAAGATAGTGATGGATTTTTAACAAGTCTACCGAGGATGGTTATGAAAGATCATTCCATATATGTGATAGTGCATTTTCATTCAATGTCATCTGAAATTATTCTAATTTTTGAAGCTAGTTTGGATCAAAATTTGTTTCAAATATATATTCTAGAAATTTTATATATTCATAGAATTAAAATATTGATATTATCGGATATATACTCCATGATTACATATCATTTTTGAAATGCTTATAGAAATACCATGAGATACAATTGATTTTGAGTGAAAATTACCATCTCTAAATGGATAGATAGAATGAATGGGAAATAAAAAATTATTGGACATATATAGGACTTGTGTGATGGGTTTTGGGGGCTCATGTGAAGATAATTTTCCATTATAGGAATTATTATATAATAATAACTTTTAGTTCCTCATTCATTTGGATCATTTTCAACAATTTTAAGTGTTTCATTGTCGTTATCCACATTAATGGGAGGAAATAGGTTGGACTTTATTAATTGGACCACAACCCATGAAAGAGTTAATATATTAGATTCAATTGATCATAAATATAATAGTGATTGACCAAAGTGGTCTAAAATAAAATGAGTATCATCTTCTATAATAATATTCGTTTAAAGTGAGTGATCATGTGTTCTTGAAAATTTCTCAAATACTTGGGAATCATCATTTGGGTAACTATCAAATGTTATCTCATGATACATATCACCTTTTTAGATACTTGAATGAGTGGGCGAGATGTCATATTAGTTACCTTTTCTATCAAAGTTCACTTCAATGCACAATGTGTTTTATGTGTCTCCGTTAAATATTATCAAACTGATCTAGACCATGTGATTTGATGGGATAAATTTTACTTGGAGTTAAACTCTAAATTAAATCATGTGTCGGTATGGATTCTAGACAGGTTAGAGAAGATCTTGGTTGGAAAAATCATCTGTTTGTTGTGGGTTTTGTGGAAATAATGTCATATTTGGGAAGAAACATTAGACCATGAGAAGGAATATTTAGAGTAATGGCCCAAAATATTCTTGTAAACAAACATTTTCCACATTTCAAGGATGGAATGGAAAATAAAGAGATGAATCAACCTCCTATGGTTGGAGTTACATGACCATTTAGTAATGTATTCTAGATATATATATTGATTTTTATATTTCATGATTTTTAGAGGTGTTATTGAAATCATTGTAGGATTTTCGTGATGTTCACATTTTGGGAACATATATGACAACCCATGAGCCCATCCAATAGGAAAAAATAATAATTAAATGGATAGAAAACTCATGGTTGGTGTAGGATTTTTCTAACTATGTGATCTGACCATGAGAATTGTGTCCTTAATATTGTATCACTACATGGTTTCCACATGGTGTCCCAAACCATTCAACCTAACCATGAACCATATTAGTGGTACATAAAAATAAATATAATATTAATTAGATCCTTAATAACTCTATTTTCCCATAATCTACCCATAAATCAAATTCATTTTTATCACATGCTAATAGAGATGATCCCTTTTAATCTCATAGCATTACATAGAAGAATAAAAGTGTTTTTGTGACCCAGAATCATCAGTAAGTGTTTTTTATTCATAGTTCTTCTCCATTATTCTACGATTCTTAGTTCTACTCTCTCTCAAAATAGTAGATCTATCACATTGTGGATAGGTATATTTTTTCAATTTTTTAGGAGGAATTATACTTTGGTCGATGGAAGTGAAATTAGTTGGTGATCAGATATTTATGCTTTATTGTTTTTCTTCATTTTAACCACCTTTTTTGAGGTAGGTATCATATCTTTTGAGTCAATATGATTTAGAACATTAAGTCATATTTGTTCGTAAAATATTTTCAGCAATTCTTTTTAAAATTATTGTGAAACTCTTGATGGAAATCGTGTCTTGGTATTGTCTTGGAAATTATGGAATGTTCATTAGTATTTGGTAAACCCCAAATTTATAAATATAAAATGATGTTTTAAAATTATAGTTTGGTTTTCACACATGTAAAGTGGTTGATGAAATAATTTAAAAAAGAAATAATATTATGGGACATGGTTGGCATGGAAAATGTTTCTTAGTGAATTTCAAGGTATGATGTTGGAAAAAATGGCTGGGCATGAGTTGACTGGTATGGATAATGGTCATAAAGTACCATCATCAATGGGATGGAGTATGGATGTGATGTTATATAATCAATGGTAAAACAAATCTTGAGTGTGTGTGTAGTGTGTGTACATGGAAATGAATATTCTAAATCAATTAAGAAATGTTTTCGAGAATTTATTGATGATTTCCATGGAAATATTTATTATATTTTTGATAAGAACTATTTTTATGAGATGAATATATATTATAAAAATATTATAACTAGATTTTTTTCTAGTGTAGTGAATTGTGAATTCATTATAGAAATCCTACTGGGTTTAAATTCACACCATACTAGGTAATTATTTTTCATTTTGATAATTAATATATTGAGACATGGAAAAAGGAAAGGAATATTAGTTTTTTAGTTATTATTCAAGATACAATGATCACGGATTGACAAGATTGAACTTGGAGGAGTTTGGGAGTTGCTGGGTTGATGTCATCAATCCTTGAGTTTTATTATTCCTTGTGGATTCCATCATTTTTATCTTCTGATTTCATCTTATACCCTGATATTGTTGTTGAATTGGTTATGTTGAGATTTAATATATACACAGTCATCATATTTTCGATTGGTTATTCATGATGTTTTAGTTTGGATATTTTATCATTAAACTGAAAATTTTACCCCAAAATGTTTTGTGGATCCTGGAATTTATCTCTAGAATCTGGTGTCCTGGACAATATACCAAATTCCATTTAAAACCACTTCCTAATCACATGTAAATAGGTGAGGGTGGTATGTTACACATTCGGTCATATAAAGAAATTTCAGTAAAGATAATCACACTGAATCATCATCTCACAAAGCTATATGGGAGCCATCTGATATAATTGAACTGATATCAGGGTTGTCTCAAGGAGAATTTATTTTCATAATTCTATCTAATTGTCGGGAGGTTTACCTATAACTTCCTTTGGAATTATTTCCTCATACTCAACCAATACTTTAGGAATCTGAAATGAAATAAAATAAACTACTCCGAGGGTGATACTGTCTAAATGATGAGTTATTAGTCATATCCTGCAATGTATGATCTCATCATTTTCAACCTACATTTCCTTCTAGCATGCAAAGGAAACCGTCATCCCTTTACTACATAAACATTGAATCTGCTACCAAGAAGAGTCAATCTATTCTTGAACTGTGGATAACCATCCAATATATAATATATGTTCATAAAACATCATCCCTACTCTAAAGAGATCTCATAAGAATCTATCTAATCTAAGGTTTATGTAACACTATTGGTAGTATTTTGTGTCCACTAAACACCCTTTTAAAGGAATCAATATAGATAATTGTGGATCCAAGGACTTAATTGAAATCATTAATTCCCAAAAAAGAGAAGTGGAATGAAAATTGTGGCCCATACCAGTTTCTATTAGTATTTTATCTTGAGTATAGAATTCATAGAACATAAATCTAATCATCATGTGTTCCTCTAGTTCTTGGGACGTCATTGCCTACATTTTTCCTCATCCTGAACCACCATCTCCTTGATGCTAGTATGGATTACCATGGGGTGGTGGTAGAAACATTTAAAACTATCTACAAACTCTAGTAGATATCCTTGTTCCTCTTCTACATTTTATACCTTATGCACCTCCTTGGTCCTACCGATTTCTCTATCTTGGTGGCCCATTAACAATATTTCTTTCAGCAACATGGCAGGTCAGAAAATCCCACATGAGTTTCCCTTGACCATTTGGTGAGAAATACCACCTCTCTCATGGATAATTAAAACCATCTTGAGATATTTTAAGTAAATACCATATTTCTTATGATCATCTTGTGAAGAATGCTTCACACAAGAATCCATGTTTCTATAATTGACTACTAGTTATAGTGTTCTTAGCAACTGTGTTCCCACTACAAGCACTAACTATCCATAAATACAGGCTCAGAATTATATCTATCACTAAACACAACTTAGGAATACCAATATAGATATAAATAGAATGATATATCACTACATCCTTGATATCTCATTATAGGCCTTGTTTGGAGGTCCATGCTCAAAAATGGGGATTTATAACCAAATCTAGAGAGAACCTAGACATGTTGGTGAACATCGAAGAATTATATAACACACCAATGATTTAAAACTAAAACTAAAAATTATCTTGGATACAAACCACTCATAATTTGGAGGGATAGAACCGATCCATGAAAATAATGATTAAATATGAAAAATGGAGAAACATCACAAGTGTGTGTGAGTCACCAAACTCCACCATCACCTTGAGGATATCTAAATATGACATGCCACTTTGTCCACTCTCTGATATGGTGGTGTCCCCACATGATGAAAAACATGGGTATCTGACTCTATCCAGTCATTACCAACCTATGGGTTTGGATCTTCACAAAATTTAGGTGGACTTTGAGTTTGAAACACATGGATTGTTCATATCTGGAGCACATAATTTTATGGTATTTACCAGCCCAACATATATCGACCCACACTTTACATACATTGTTAATACTTCAAAATTGAAGTAAACTTATTACAACATATGACAAAACCACAAAGGACCGTATAGGTATAGTGTCTTTAGAAACTGGGAAACATAAACAACTGGTTCATAAATCCTCTACAGTGTCTCCCATTTATTTCATCATATCTAGGGTCCCTTTTAGCATATTCTACTTAATATCCATCTTCCTGACCTGGGGAAAAGAAAACATAAAAGGGTGAGCTCAAATGCTCAGCAAGGGCAAATAAAGGAAATAAAAATCATATCATATCTTTTTGAAAATTATAACCTGCAAAAGAGATCATAATATCTTAACATGGAACAAATCATAGAAGTGAAAATGAGATCCCCATAATCATAACATAAAACTTGAAACTTTGTGGCATGCACACATAATCATGGAAAATCATTTCTTGTTAGTCATGACTCATTGCCAAGACTATCTTAGTGGACAAAGTCCCTTTCTGAACCGAGTTCACTCCTCGTTTCAGTCCTGTATCACTGAACCGAAATAACCTTCCGTTCCAGCCATGTCTATCTCATGAGATATAAAGTCTTTACCCAATGCATTGGAGGGAGATATAGGTCCCACCCATCTTATAATGAATCCTCTCTTATGTGTGCCACATAATCATAAACCATACATCATAGCGTAACCCATGTAATAAAAATGGGATTCTTAAACAACATGACATCATAAAACCATTCATATAAGATAAAGGAATTAATAAACATAATTACATCACAACATAGTCAAATCAATGTAAAAATATGGATAGAAACAGAACCCTTTATTACCTTAGATGGAAAATAATTTTGATAAAACACTTGAAATGAATTCTTGAGGAAAATATCCTTTCTTCTTCAAAATCAATTTCTTTTCACAAAACATCATGCAATTTTAAAAGAAAGAGATTTTATGGAAAATAGTCATGAAATATTTTGGAGGAAGATTCATAAATATAAGGCTTTATAAAACCGTAAAAATCCGTTCGTGCCGTTTAAGTTAAAAAAAACATTCTTTGTACTTTTGTCAGAAAAGTCAAAAAAGTACCTCGTACAACAAAAGATTTCATTCATATCTTTTACTAAAAACTCACCGAAGGGTAAAATAGGATTTAAACAATTGTAGGTGAATGGAAATAATATTACATATTGAGGAAACATGGATGTGGATGATAAAATACACCCCAGTAAATACCAAAGTATAAACAATCTCGGATAAAAATGAGATTGTGATATTTCCCTTACCTTAGGTCCGATTTGCTTTGTATGTGTCCGAAGCTCCTGTATAATGGTTTAAATAATTTTATTGACTTATTCCAGAATCATACATGTTGATATGATATCATATATGGTCATATTCTTAGCTTCTTGTTAGTAATATTTCATTGTTACTTGTTACTCGGGTCTTTATTGCCTTTTGTTCTTATGCGTGTTTTGCCGAATAAATTCTTATTCTTCTTTTAAGGTTATAGATACCTTATATCCATAATTGTATTAGTGTAACATATATCATATTTATTCATTCAAATCATTTATATAATTACTATGTAATGATGATCATGTAGAACGAGTCGCATCACATCGTGGAGACGGTATTCCGTACGTACGCACGAGTGAGGATATCGTTCCTATGATCATGGAATTGTATTGGAGTATATGTATATTATTTCAGTATCAATATTACTTAATAATAATCATATATAGTTACTCATTACACCATTATACCCATCCTTGTAAGGTGATGGTGGAAAATAGATTACACCACGGCGTGGAGACGGTATTCCGTACGTACGCACGCGCGGTGATTTCATTTTTCTGTAGGATGGATAGAAGGTGAATTAGGGTTGTTTCATATTTATAATAACATATAAGTATGTAAGTAATACTTATGTTATTACTTTATCATGAAACAACTAAAGAAGAAGAAGTTTAAGAAGAAAGAAATTGAAAAGATCGGTAATGGATATTACCTCTTCTTTGGAACGCCTCTTTGAATCCTCCACTTAAGGAACTAAGATTGGTCTTTGGAGAAGACCAGGACCTCTAGGATTATTCTAGGGAAGTGGAGAGGAGAAAATGGCAGGGGTTGGCCGAGCTTGAGTGCTCAAATTGGTGTGAGGAGGAGGGGGAGGAGGTGCCCTTTTATAAGGGAGGAGAGGGGCACCTTAGGAATATCTCAAAATATTATTTTATATTAAAGTCAAAATCGGTTTATAATGGTTCCAAAGGGTCTTATTTCGAAGCTAAAGTGGGGATGGGTCGAAATCCTATCAACCAATAGGATTTAGACAAGTTTAGGGTATTATTTTAACCTTATCAATTAGATTTAACTCTAAGTTAATTAATTTAACTTTTACCGTGTCTTTTTGTTTTCTTTCACTATATGGTTAATACACTTACTATAACATGCCAAAAGAACCCCAAATTATTTATTATTAATATATATATCCTTATCTAAGTCATTTGGCCGATCCTTAGATTTTTAGGAATAAAATAACAATTAATAATATAATATTTGATTTAAAAACAATTTTGTGTCAATTTTGACACTATTTGATATATGATTTTTTTGAAAGTCATAACATAATTATATGTTCGAAACAAGTTGATTAAATCAACACTAATATATCATAGTAACCTAGAAAATTAGTGTAATTCATAAAAAGTCTCAAAATACATTTATTGTGGTGTTTATAACATCAATTATGTCAATATTTCATTAATAAGATAATTACTGCATCATCATTGTGTCATAAATAAATTAAATTATTTAATGACTAAAAATTACAAATAAAATACCCTTATGTAGGAAATATTTTTAGATTTCTAATGAATATTTATAGTCGAATTTATCTTATGTATAACCCCATATTAAAAATGATTTACTTATTAAACATTGATTTTAACTATTTTAACCCTTCTTTAAATTAATTAATAATAAATGTCCTAATCTAATCCAAGTGGGCCTAAATGGTCATATTTTATTCCTAAGATTGTTTTTGGTCGAATTACACTTTTCCAATAGAATTAGGACATGTGTTAGGGTAATATTGATATCATATTTACCCTTAGTTACCCTATTTACTATTAACCGCGGTAAAAAAAAGTAAAAAGTTACTATTCACCAAAAATTATTTTAATCTTATTGAACCACATTTTAGTCCTTGATATTAACTGTGTCTCTCCGATTTTCGAAATTCCATTCACAGAAGCGGTAAAATTAAGTTTAATGCAAAATTCAGTTTTTAACCTACTACTTAGTGGTTTCACTATTCATCAAAAATTGAAAGTTTTCAGAAAAATACCAAAATTTCACCCTAGGCTAATTTCGGTATTCCGAATCCAAAAATGAAGTCCATTTTGAAAGATAAAATTTATAAAATTTCAAAAAGTGGTTATTACTATTCATAACGGCTAGTTTTAATAATATTTTAATAGCATATCGTTGTTTAGTGAAACTCAGTATTGCGTACGACGCAAGCTATCGAGGAAGGTCACGATTTCGTGTAAAGCAAGCCAAGCAAGTGTTGTGTAGAAAAAGATTCCTTTGATGATTTATATAACATAAAAGTCTCGGGTGTTACATTCTACCCCCCTTAAAAAGAATTTCGCCTTCGAAATTCGTCACTTTGTAACAAACAGATGAGGATACTTCTCCCTCATCATATCCTCAAGCTCCCATGTAGCTTCTTCAAGTTGGTGGTTCCTCCATAAAACTTTCACCAAGCGAGTGGTCTTGTTTCGTAGGACTTTTTCTCTACGATCCAGAATCTCTATCGGCTGTTCTTCATAAGAAAGATCTTGCTCCAGCGGTACAACTTCTGAGCTGAGTACATGTGAAGGATCTGGTATGTAATTTCTCAGGAGAGATATGTGGAACACATCGTGAACTTGAGAGAGATTCGGTGGAAGCGCCAATCGGTAAGCTACCTTCCCAACACGATCCAGTATTTCAAAAGGACTGATATATCTAGGGCTCAACTTCCCCTTCTTTCCAAATCTCATAACCCTCTTCCAGGGAGATATTCGTAAGAACACTTTATCACCCACTTCAAACTCTAGGTCTTCTCTTCGGTTGTCGGCATAACTTTTCTGTCGACTCTGAGCTGATCTTATGTGTTGTTGAATAGATCTGACCTTTTCTGCCATTTCATCAACGAGATCAGGTCCTAATAGCTTTCTTTCCCCAACTTCATCCCAGCAAGTTGGAGTCCTGCATTTCTTTCCATAGAGAGCTTCATAAGGAGCCATCTGAATACTGGAGTGAAAGCTATTATTATAAGAAAATTCAACCAAAGGTAGGTGTTGATCCCAACCTCCTTTGAAATCCATAGAGCAAGCTCTCAACATATCTTCTAGGGTTTGAATTGTTCTCTCAGACTGACCGTCTGTCTGGGGATGATAAGCAGTGCTGAAACTCAACTCTGTATCCAGAGTATGCTGAAGACTTCGCCAGAACTTCGAGGTAAATCTCGGATCCCGATCAGATATAATAGAAAGTGGTACTCCATGCAATCTTACCAATTCCTTTACATATATCCTGGCAAGCTGATCTAGAGAGAAATCCTCTCTAATAGGAATGAAGTGTGCAGACTTTGTAAGACGATCAACTATGACCCAGATAGCATTATTGCCTTTGGATGTTTTAGGAAGTCCTGTGACAAAGTCCATAGTGATGTTTTCCCATTTCCATTCGGGTATGGGTAATGGTTGTAACATCCCCTTAGACTTTTGTCTCTCAGCTTTAACTTGTTGACAAACCAAGCATCGAGAGACATATTCAGCAACATCTCTTTTCATGCCATCCCACCAGAAGTACTCTTTCAGGTCCCTATACATCTTTGTGCTTCCAGGATGAATAGAGAATGAAGAACTATGAGCCTCATCCAGCAGCTCCTTCTTTAATTCGGGGATGGGAGGAACACAAACCTGATTCCTGAACTTTATTATCCCATCACAATCAAGGTTGATTTCAGGAACATTTCTCACCTTCTTTTGTAACTCGACATCTTCTTTATGTGCCTCTTTAATCTTCACATGTATAGATGGTTGAACATTCATTTGAGAAAGATAAGATTTTTCCCCTTCCATTATAATTCCAAGATCCATCCTTTGTAAATCCATAAATATTGGATCTTTTGTGATCCTCATCATGGATAAACTAGCATGGTCTTGTCGACTTAATGCATCTTCCACCTTGTTTGCTTTCCCAGGGTGGTAATGGATTGAGCAGTCATAATCCTTAATCAGCTCCAACCATCTTCTTTGACGCATATTCAACTCCTTTTGTGTGAAAATATACTTCAAACTTTTATGATCAGTATAAATATCACACCTTTCACCATTAAGGTAATGCCTCCAAATCTTTAATGCAAAGATTACCGCAGCCAACTCCAAATCATGTGTTGGGTAATTTTGCTCATGGATTTTCAACTGTCGTGAGGCATAAGCTATCACCATATCATTTTGCATAAGAACACACCCCAATCACTTCTTGGATGCATCACTGTAGATCACAAACCTTTCTCCACTACAAGGCAGTGTTAGCACAGGTGCACTGGATAACCTTCTTTTCAACTCCTTGAAATTCTCTTCAGATTCCTCTGTCCAGACAAACTTAACTCCTTTCCGAGTCAACTTGGTGAGTGGATTAGATAATCGTGAAAAATCTTTTACAAAACGTCGATAATATCCAGCCAAACCAAGAAAACTTCGGATCTCAGTTACCGTTGTTGGTCTTGACTATCTTTCGATAACCTCTGTTTTTGCTGGATCCACAGATATCCCCTCTTTTGAGATTATGTGACCCAAAAATGCAACTTTTTGAAGCCAAAATTCACACTTGGTAAATTTGGCATAAAGCTTATCCTTTCTCAGGGTCTTCAATATAATTCTCAAGTGATCTTCATGCTCTTCCTTGCTCTTTGAATGGACAAGAATATCGTCTATAAAGACTACCACAAATTGATCAAGATGGTCTCTAAAGACTCTATTCATTAGATCCATGAAGATAGCAGGGGCATTAGTAAGACCAAATGGCATCACTATAAATTCATAGTGTCCATACCTTGTACGGAAAGCCGTCTCTAGTATATCCTCCCTTTTGACCCTTAATTGATGATACCCTGAACGAAGATAAATCTTGGAAAAGTATTGAGCTCCGCTTAGTTGGTCAAATAAGTCATCAATGCGTGGGAGAGGATATTTGTTCTTGATAGTGATCTTGTTAAGTTCTTGATAATCAATGCAGAGTCTCATTGATCCATCTTTCTTCTTAACAAATAGAACAGGTGCTCCCCAAGGTGACGCACTAGGGAGTATGAATCCCTTATCAAGATTCTCTTGGAGTTGCTTCTTCAATTCCTGCAACTCAATTGGGGCCATTCTATAAGGTGTCTTTGAAATAGGCAAAGCACCCGGTACGAGTTCTATTGAAAACTCAACTTCACGATTTGGTGGAAGACCCGGTAATTCCTCCGGAAAGACATCATCAAACTCCCGTACAATGGGCATATTCTTAATCGTGAGTTTCTCACCAACTATTTGAGATAAATAACCTTCATTTAGTGGAATCAATACCCATAAGATGGAAGAAATTTCCACTGGAAGGTTATGGTCATCCTTGCATTGATAGACGATCGTAGGTTGATCTGGAATATGAAATGTGACTTCCCTTCTTTGGAAATTGATATGAGCTCCATGTAGAGAAAGCCAATCCATGCCAAGAATCACATCAAATTCCACTAAAGGAAGGATCACAAGATTTGCAGGAAGCACTTTCCCACAAACTTCGATCGGAGAAGAATTATAAACTTTTGATGCGATTGATGTGCCATTAGGTGTTTTCACAGCTAACTCAACATCTAATTGTTGAGGTAATAAGGTGATACCCTTAGAAAAGTCTTCATAAATAATAGAGTGGGTGGATCCAGAATCAAATAAAACATTTGCTACTTTAGAGTGGATGGTAAGTGTACCTTTCACCACATCGTTATCGTACTCCACATCGCTGATAGAAATTGCATGTGACTTTCCTTTGTCTTTAGCCTTAAGATTTTGTTGACGTCGACCATCATCATCAACCCTTGGATTTGGGCATTGATTGGCATAATGCCCCATCTCCTTGCACTTGAAACATTGAAGTGTAGTAGGTTCATTCTGTGTATCCCTTCCTTTGTTTGCGTCATTAGACATCTTCTTCCCATTATCACGGCATTCAAATGCCCGATGACCTTCTTTTCCACATTTAAAACATTTACTTGTCCCTTTAAGACAACTCCCTCCATGTTTCTTTCCACACTTTGAGCATAAGGAAAAGCTCATCTTCTTTTCCGTGTGCTCTTTAGATTTTTCTTTGAATTCCATCTTCCTCTTCTTATCAAACCCATGTGACTGATGGGTTACTCCAATCTCCATCTCGACTTTGAGAGCACATCGAACGATTTTCTCGTAGCTATTGAAGTCCCTTATGGCTAACGCCCTTCGAAGACTTGGTTTTAAGCCACTAAAGAATCGATCGATCTTACTCTCAGGTTGGATAATAATACCAGAAGCGTACCTTGCAAGTCTTGTAAAATTTGCTTCATAGGTACCAACAGATTTATCCTCCCTTTGCTTCAGTTCAAGAAACTCTTTCTCCATCTTTGTTCATAGAATACGAGGGAAGTACTTATTGAAAAATAAGTTCTTGAACTCGTCCCATTCCATAGACTCAATTTCATCCCTTTGCCTCGTATTCTTAACAAGATTCCACCATTGATCAGCATCTCCTTCTAAACGATACACTGCTAGGATGACTTTATCATGCTCAGAACATTGAAGAACTGAAAATATCTTTTCAGTAGTACTAATCCATTGTTCAGCAACTAATGGATTAGTAGACCCGCTGAAAGAAGGTGGACGCTGCCTCATGAAGGATTCAACAGAATGTTGCTCCCTCCTTTGCTCGTTTGGAAATCCTGCATCATTCATAGCTTGAGAATGTTATGTGAGCATGGCTACAAGATTTTGCATTCCAGCTCCCATATCGTTTGGTTGCTCAGGGGGACAATCATTGCATTGCCCATCACATTCCGCATTAACACGGTTCCTTCGGGTTCTAGCCATTGACTAAAACCAAGAAGAATAGTGTGAGCAACACTAATTATAATAGGAAACCACATAATTCAAGAATAAAATTTTCATGCTTATGGTCTTATCCTAGGTTATTCATGGCCATTTCTAAGATTGTGTTCTATGCTTAGACGTATCCTTAGGGTTCTTACTAAGGCTTTCACATCCTAGTTTCCAAAGGTTGACTATACCTTTCCTCTGATACCAACTATAACGACCCACACTTTACATACATTGTTAATACTTCAAAATTGAAGCACACTTATTACAACATATGACAAAACCACAAAGGACCGTATAGGTATAGTGTCTTTAGAAACTGTGAAACATAAACAACTGGTTTATAAATCTTCTACAGTGTCGCCCATTTATTTCATCATATCTAGGGTCCCATTTAGAATATTCTACTTAATATCCATCTTCCTGACCTGGGGAAAAGAAAACATAAAAGGGTGAGCTCAAATTCTCAGCAAGGGCAAATAAAGGAAATAAAAATCATATCATATCTTTTTGAAAATTATAACCTGCAAAAGAGATCATAATATCTTAACATGGAACAAATCATAGAAGTGAAAATGAGATCCCCATAATCATAACATAAAACTTGAAACTTTTTGGCATGCACACATAATCATGGAAAATCATTTCTTGTTAGTCATGACTCATTTCCAAGACTATCTTAGTGGACAAAGTCCCTTTCTGAACCGAGTTCACTCCTCGTTTCAGTCCTGTATCACTGAACCGAAATAACCTTCCGTTCCAGCCATGTATATCTCATGAGATATAAAGTCTTTACCCAATGCATTGGAGGGAGATATAGGTCCCACCCATATTATAATGAATCCTCTCTTATGTGTGCCACATAATCATAAACCATACATCATAGCGTAACCCATGTAATAAAAATGGGATTCTTAAACAACATGACATCATAAAACCATTCATATAAGATAAAGGAATTCATAAACATAATTACATCACAACATAGTCAAATCAATGTAAAAATATGGATAGAAACAGAACCCTTTATTACCTTATATGGAAAATAATTTTGATAAAACACTTGAAATGAATTCTTGAGGAAAATATCCTTTCTTCTTCAAAATCAATTTCTTTTCACAAAACATCATGCAATTTTAAAAGAAAGAGATTTTATTGAAAATAGTCATGAAATATTTTGGAGGAAGATTCATGAAAATAAGGCTTTATAAAACCGTAAAAATCCGTTCGTGCCGTTTAAGTTGAAAAAAACATTCTTTGTACTTTTGTCGGAAAAGTCAAAAAAGTACCTCGTACAACAAAAGATTCCTTTCATATCTTTTACTAAAAACTCACCGAAGGGTAAAATAGGATTTAAACAATTGTAGGTGAATGGAAATAATATTACATATTGAGGAAACATGGATGTGGATGATAAAATACACCCCAGTAAATACCAAAGTATAAACAATCTCGGATAAAAATGAGATTGTGATATTTCCCTTACCTTAGGTCCGATTTGCTTTGTATGTGTCTGAAGCTCCTGTATAATGGTTTAAATAATGTTATTGACTTATTCCAGAATCATACATGTTGATATGATATCATATATGGTCATATTCTTAGCTTCTTGTTAGTAATATTTCATTGTTACTTGTTACTCGGGTCTTTATTGCCTTTTGTTCTTATGCGTGTTTTGCCGAATAAATTCTTATTCTTATTTTAAGGTTATAGATACCTTATATCCATAATGGTATTAGTGTAACATATATCATATTTTTTCGTTCAATTCATTTATATAATTACTATGTAATGATGATCATGTAGAACGAGTCGCATCACATCGTGGAGACGGTATTCCGTACGTACGCACGAGTGATGATATCGTTCCTATGATCATGGAATTGTATTGGAGTATATGTATATTATTTCAGTATCAATATTACTTAATAATAATCATATATAGTTACTCATTACACCATTATACCCATCCTTGTAAGGTGATGGTGGAAAATAGATTACACCACGGCGTGGAGACGGTATTCCGTACGTACGCACGCGCGGTGATTTCATTTTTCCGTAGGATGGATAGAAGGTGAATTAGGGTTGTTTCATATTTATAATAACATATTAGTATGTAAGTAATACTTATGTTATTACTTTATCATGAAACAACTAATGAAGAAGAAGTTGAAGAAGAAAGAAATTGAAAAGATCGGTAATGGATATTACCTCTTCTTTGGAACGCCTCTTTGAATCCTCCATTTAAGGAACTAAGAATGGTCTTTGGAGAAGACCAGGACCTCTAGGATTAATCTAGGGAAGTGGAGAGGAGAAAATGGCAGGGGTTGGCCGAGCTTGAGTGCTCAAATTGGTGTGAGGAGGAGGGGGAGGAGGTGCCCTTTTATAAGGGAGGAGAGGGGCACCTTAGGAATATCTCAAAATATTATTTTATATTAAAGTCAAAATCTGTTTATAATGGTTCCAAAGGGTCTTATTTCGATGCTAAAGTGGGGATGGGTCGAAATCCTATCAACCAATAGGATTTAGACAAGTTTAGGGTATTATTTTAACCTTATCAATTAGATTTAACTCTAAGTTAATTAATTTAACTTTTACCGTGTCTTTTTGTTTTCTTTCACTATATGGTTAATACACTTAATATAACATGCCAAACGAACCCCAAATTATTTATTATTAATATATATATCCTTATCTAAGTCATTTGGCCGAACCTTAGATTTTTAGGAATAAAATAACAATTAATAATATAATATTTTATTTAAAAACTATTTTGTGTCAATTTTGACACTATTTGATATATGATTTTTTTGAAAGTCATAACAAAATTATATGTTCGAACCAAGTTGATTAAATCAACACTAATATATCATAGTAACCTATAAAATTAGTGGAATTCATAAAAAGTCTCAAATTACATTTATTTTGGTGTTTATAACATCAATTATGTCAATATTTCATTAATAAGATAATTACTGCATCATCATTGTGTCATAAATAAATTAAATTATTTAATGTCTAAAAATTACAAATAAAATACCCTTATGTAGGAAATCTTTTTAGATTTCTAATGAATATTTATAGTCGAATTTATCTTATGTATAACCCCATATTAAAAATGATTTACTAATTAAACTTTGATTTTAACTATTTTAACCCTTCTTTAAATAAATTAATAATAAATGTCCTAATCTAATCCAAGTGGGCCTAAATGGTCATATTTTATTCCTAAGTTTGATTTTGGTCGAATTACACTTGTCCAATAGAATTAGGACATGTGTTAGGGTAATATTGATATCATATTTACCCTTAGATACCCTATTTACTATTAACCGCGGTAAAAAAAAGTAAAAAGTTACTATTCACCAAAAATTATTTTCATCTCATTGAACCACATTTTAGTCCTTGATATTAACCGTGTCTCTCGGATTTTCGAAATTCCATTCACAGAAGCGGTAAAAATAAGTTTTATGCAAAATTCAGTTTTTAACCTACCACTTAGTGGTTTCACTATTCATCAAAAATTGAAAGATTTCAGAAAAATACCAAAATTTCACCCTAGGCTAATTTCGGTATTCCGAATCCAAAAATGAAGTCCATTTTGAAAGATAAAATTTATAAAATTTCAAAAAGTGGTTATTACTATTCATAACGGCTAGTTTTAATAATATTTTAATAGCATATCGTTGTTTAGTGAAACTCAATATTGCGTACGACGCAAGCTATCGAGGAAGGTCACGATTTCGTGTAAAGAAAGCCAAGCAAGTGTTGTGTAGAAAAAGATTCCTTTGATGATTTATATAACATAAAAGTCTCGGGTGTTACACAACATATCTCTCAATAGATGATGAAAAACATGCAACCCAACATGAGGTCCCTCCACGTATAGTGGACCCTACATGGATGGATCGTCACCAATATGATCATCCTCATAATCCTTCGTTGGATTACTAGGTAGAAATAATAATGGAGGCATCCTTAAATAAAATCAAAATGTACCATGGGAAATTGGTATATAATGGGAGTGGAATGATGAAGGAAATTAGATCGAGAACCAATTACTATATGATGTTGGTGCCAATTTTTTCCCTCCATCCGGTTTTTCACATGTACAAATCCAAAAACAATGTTTTCAAAGTATTGGTGAATCGATACATCAACCATCACACCAAAACTAGAGTCCATATCCTCAGATCTAACATCCAAACACAATAACTATTTTTCCATTGTTCAAAAAGATAAACTCAAAGTTATATAATCCCTAAAATCTATTCCATGTATGAAAAACCTCTTATACTACTCTATCGTGACCAGACATACCATGGTCTGTTTGGACAGTGATAAAAAAAATTGGGAAACCCCAATCCCACCTCTAATATTCTAGACCTTGCTGTCCAATGCAGATTATTCATATAAAACACACAGGAGGCCTTATCATAAGGTATCTATATGAATGTAAACATCTTTAAATAACCATACAATATTTAAAGGTAAACAAAAATTTAACCATAAGCATGAATAAAAACTCTCTAAAATCAAGGTATGAAAAATTAATTTATGGAATAAAAAATCTTAATAAATGATCATCGAATTGGAAAAACAGTTCAACCTACTATGTAGTTGGGGTTTTGGTCATGTGAAACACCTAGACCAACAACACTTAGTCAATCTCACTACTCTCCCCCTTCTCTACGTTCTCCTAGAACACTATCAAAGGATTTAGTCTAACTAAGACGAGACATGTATGAGAAGAAACTATGAAATATTGAGTATAAAAACACCTATAAGGACACCCTAAAATCAACAAAGATTAAGAATAAAGAGATTAGTCGGGTCATCATAATGTTTTTTGAATCAGGATATCATACAAAGATGTTGAGTGTCTCCTTAATCAAAATTATGAATAGATAATTATAAATCATTTTGTTTTTTATTTCCTTTTCATGTATTAAAACGTTAAATTGTATATTAATTAAATTATTCATTATCTTGATATTACCATTTCATTTGACAAATAAATTATCTTTAGAATTATGTTTTTTCATAACATGTTCTACAAGTTCAATTTTTTGTTGTCAAGATAAAAAAGATATTTTAACCTCAAAATATTATTTATAAAAGTTTTTTATAATTCAAATATAAAAAATATATTGATATAAAATAGATATATTTGAAATAAATGTTTAAAAATGAATTTTAGATAGCCGATTTTTGTGCCACATATCCATTTTTTCATATTCAATTACCCTATATATTTTAAACATATATGGAGATATGAAACTCCAAATTGATTGATGTGTTTTTGGAATGATAAAATTATTTAAAACATTTCATTAGAATAATAACAATGTTGAATATGTATAACTCATGTTTGAGATTAGGTTTCAATGCAATGTAAATTATCAGAATGATTTCTATAGTTTTGCTGATATGTTATGCTTTTCTTTATTAATCATAAATATTTCTTTATAAATAATATTATGATAGTAATTATTTATAATGTTATTAAAACTTTATAAATAAATTTATAAATTCTAAAATATGATAAATTTTTCCTCATGGTATTTTTTTATCTTTGAAACTTGTAATTTCAATCAGTTTTCAATTTTCCTGAATACCCTTACATGAATCACCTATATGAGAAATTCATATATGTGAGAAAATCACCTATGTGATAAATTTTCATAGATGAATATATTATTCAGTATCACCTAGTTTAATCCAAAACATGATTCACCAATTTTTATTCTCTTATGTGAATTTTCCTATATCAAAAAATCTACATGATTTTTATTTTTTTGTAAATGAAAATGCGACAAAAAATTATTCTTTGTTTTACGTATTTTATAATACATTGATTTTGTGACCTCAAATTGTTGACATTAAATTTTTTTCATATTTATATTCATCTGAATTTTTATTTGGGTTTGATTTCCCACATGCGAGGATGGATATAATTTTATAGTGAAAATTACTTAATGTACTGGGATGTGTGTTTATTTGAATTAATAGATTTCAGATATAAAATTATTAATGAATTTTAGGGGTTATCCCTAACTTCGAAATATGATGGAATTGGTTTGGGACGTTTATGAAATATTGGGATTTTGATTGTCTACATGATAATTACATAATGTGTAATTTGTTTACATGCCAGGTATTGGTCACTCGATAAATGTCGGGAGATCATTTTAGAGTGTGAACATCTGACACGTCATGAGAAATTACATGTTGGGTAAATTTTTTACCCATATTGTAATGAGTACTAGGTAGATTTCATGAACCCATATATGGCGTGAGTATTTCACACATTGAAAATATTACATGTCGTGTAATGGTAAAAATGGGTATTTTAACCTAAGGGAACCTATTTTTGGTGTGTCTGGGTTTTATAGATTACACAACATGAAAAGAGAATACACACCATGTCATCATCATGGGATGTGTTTTTAGGGTGTTTCATGGATGTACTGTATTTTATTCCTCCATTGGCCTCTTCCTTATAAACCTAAGAGCTATTCTAGGTGATTTTGTTGAGTTCATATCCTTTTATATTTCTTTATACAACGATTTAGCATCATTGCAATTGCAATGCATTTCTCTGGGTGAATATTCCTATAGTTTCTTTATTTTCTTAAGTTGCAGTATCCCCATTTCACTAAGGATATAGATATGTTGATCTATGAATATAATATTCTCGATCCTTCTAAATTATATTTCTTGATATTCCCCTAGTGGATATCCCTGATGTTGTTTTTGGTGTGGCATATGAGTTTCTTCATTTTATTTTAGGATTCAACAACTCTAATGACCGATTATCTTAATGAATCAATACTACAATGTGTGGATTTATTACAGGACCTACATTAGTATCTTTGAACTTTTTTTGGTGGATCCCATTACTGACATGTTCAACTCAAGTTTCAGTTAGGTGGTTCCTTCTCTAGATGATATTCGATGAACTACATTTCTATGGTTTCATAAATTGATTCATAAATGAAATTTTTATGACTAATTGATTTATTTGTCTATGCAAAATTGGATTTTAAATAAAATATGGGTTTTCCCTTGTATTGGATATATAAAATGGTATTGTATATTTATTGTGAATGATATTTATGAATTTTTTTAAAGAATGGTTTTGAGGAAATGGTATAGATTATAGAGATCATGGGAACTGTAGGGAACTTTAGAGGAAGGTATAGCTTAGGTCCATAGCCCATATATTATTGGGGGAATCACTCATGGGTAGTTTATCTACTTTTTAGGACATTTGTTTTAGTAATTTTATGTTGAAATTGTGTAGGGATTCACTCATGGGGTGTTTTTCTTCTCCTTAGTCTAATGTTCAAAGGAGTTGATTGTGAGCTAGTCATTGATTATGGTATGAATGGTATACTAGGCTAAATTATATGGATTCTTGGAATGGTGTTATGTGTGATTCTCTCTTGTAGTATTTTATATTTTATGTCTATGGTTTGACATGATATGTGAAACATGATATTTTGGAGCTGATTGAACAACATCATTTAAGAAAAAAATTGAAACCATCTTACCTGGAATATATTGGAATGATGGAAAATAGAAAAATTAAATTTTCTTCAATGATTTAGATATAAAATAAATATACTATTTTTCATTTATTATTTTCATTAAACATTAACATATTCATATTATTGTATAGAGGCTTGTTATACAACACCTATGTGGGATCCTACAAATCCTCTTAGATCACACCAAGCACACTCATTCGGTGGTTCATAGAACATTTCATTTATTTTGATAAATGGAATATAAAGGCACTATAATGAGGAGGTGATGTATATTTTAGCTGATTTTGGGTAGTTGGAGAATATATTTATCGTGTTTTCCCACTCTATCACATGGATTAATTTGTTTTCTATTTTGTTATTCCTTTGATGTTGGCCATATACATTGGGATGTTCTTGATATTTATGAGTTATATAATTTCTGATGTATTATTTCAGTTATAGTAAACATTATATATTCAACTAATTCACTTTTTTATATATATGTATTCCATGTAATTACTTCGGTATCAAAAAAATTGTTCCCTATAGTATTTTTATTCCCGAGTGCTAATCATTAGCCTATGAGGATCTGGAATGTCCTTCTCGTATGTGGATATTTATTTTGTGTAGTAATTTGAGGGGGTATCTACGTTGGGATTAAAACATTATTGAATCATAGGTGGTATGTCCTCCAGATTTCTTTTCATGGGATTGTTTCTAGAATAGAGTTAAGATTTTTGGGACATGATATTGAGTTTATGGTGAATTAATGATAAGATCATGTTATGATGAGACTAAAGATACCATAGGATTTTAGAGTGTGTGGTTCCTATTTTGTGTTCATGATTATTATCTAAATTTTATGTTTTCATGTATTTTGAAATGAAATTATTCTATTGTATTATAATTTATTATATTTCAATGTGTAGTGGTATTCATTTGAGATGTGTTCCTCATGTTCAACATGAGTCTGTAACAGAATCTCTTTGACAGAATCATCCTATATATCATAATATTGTCAAGTTTATCATGTAGGTAGTTCTTATTGTCTACCAAAATGAACTATAATTCAAGAACAAAGGTTTTAAGATAAAACCAAGAGTTCGAGGAGATGTGGATCGATCATGGGAGTGATTATGTGAAAATTCACCATCTTATAAGGGTACTAACGAACCTCAAGAGGTGGGGGCTTGTATTTAATATTGTGATCATATATTTGACTTTCTGAATACACATGAGATTATCATGGTCATTTTTGTCGCATTCTAGGTTAAGGGCCTCAACAAGCACTGGTGGGATTCCATGGTACATGTGGATATGAATATGGGATTGTATTGAAAGGGATTCAAGGACCTATCCTTTTAAAAGATTTATCTAGATTGACTGATGATGGAGAAGTCATTAATTTTATAAGGACCTAGCCTCAAACATTACATAATCTTTATTTATGTCAAAAATTCACATTGTAGATCTATTTATGTTTATATTTTAAGAGAATTCGGCAAAAAATGTTACATTACATTTCAAAAATTTCAATGTAGACACTTCTACTTAGTTTACATTTTTCATAAAATAAAATACTCTTAAAAAATAAACATGCCTACTTCCATGTTATAGACCACATGAATTTTCCTTGATCCAATCCTTAACCATATTTATCATTAAGTCATGTGATAAACATTTAAAAACATGGGATGAGCATAAAAAGCTCAGTAAGGGTTATAAAATAATTAAAGAAAACATTAGTACATCAGTAAATAAAAAACATAATCACTTTAACATACCTCATGAAATCATAAGATTTATAAATAAAACATAGACATAATAAATCATAAAGGTAACATGTGGAATCCATAACATACTCACATTGTTGTTTTCCCAGCTAGGTAGATTGATTTGTTGGAATATCCATCACTGTATATTCTGTAAATCTCATAGTTAAAACATTAATGTTTCCCTTTTTCATGTTACCAAATGCATTGCTGATCTATCTCGGTCTCCTCTACCCAAGGTTTATCACAAAACCACTCATATAAGTAAACAACCCACCTACACCATAACATATTCGTATCACATAAAACAAACATAAAGGAAAGAAAAAATTTCCACATTCAATCAATATATATATTTTTAAGATATTGAAATAATAAATCCATTATAAAAGACATTTTCAATTCCAAAATATGAAAATGTGTATAGGGTAATTATTTTCCTTTTAAAAAAATTGTGGCTTGTTAAGGAAGCCAAATATCAAATAACGCTCGCGGCAGCAGAAATGGAGTTATCACCGCATTAGTTAAAAATATAAATTCCCTTTGTTGTTTAGTATAATGATACATAGAAAAAGATTCCATTTGAATGAAATGAAAATTCGAAGGGTTTTATACACCATATAAAAGAAAGTCGTGAATAAATCAAAATATGAATCAATTAAAGGAGATTGAGAAGATGTCCCTTACGCCATGTCTGGCATGACTTGTTCGTTCTATAATCTCATTAATAATAATATAAAGTTAATTTCTACTAGATTAAAAACATTTTTCAAGATAATTATTCCATTAATATTACTTATTACCACATTATAAACATTACATAATCAATTATGTTATGAACAGTTGTTTTGTCGATATTCGGCACTGGAGTAAAAATTGAACATATATTTAAAAGTTACTTGCGGTCAAAAGTACATTATCTACATAATGATATTCATGAATTAAATACCATATATATCTATTATATATATATATATATATATATTTAATAATACAAAACATTACATATATGAAATAAAATACCCTATTCATGGAGACGGTAAGTCGTACATACGCAGTAACACTACATTCATTTCTATATCATATTTAATTGAATTAAAACATAATCATAAATAGGTATATAATAATTCTAGTAAAATATCATATATAATTTTATTAACACCATCCATTATAAGTTCCATGTATGGTATGAATGATTCATATCACTTTGAGAGAGCGGTAGTCCGCACTTCATCAAATGAAATTATAGCATTTACCCATTGTGGAAATCATAAACGTATTCTATAAATAATAAAATATAGAATCATAGAGAATATATAAATATAATATATATCACATATAAATACAGTACAATCTTAATTTCCATCATACGAGGTGGTATGAAATAATTGAATAATCTTCTTTTCTGGTGGCAGTAGTTCGTCGTCCGTATAAAAAGTATGTTTGTATCCATTAGATGGAGGTGTGTAGATGTGTATTTCGAATACTCATCATAAAAAAATGTAATATATTTAAGATAATGGTATTGTTGTAAAATAATGGAATAATGAGAGTTTAGGTGGTTCGAGAAAGAAAATAAAAGAAAATAACTTGTGAGAATACATTACCTTTAAATCGGGTAACTCCCTTTGGATAGAACCCAAAGGATTTCGTTAATTACCTTCATACTAAGGGATGGATTCTAGATGTAAGAGAGAGATTTTGGGTGCTTCTTGGAGCTGATTTTGGATGATACAAGGGGCTTGAGAGGTGAGTTTAATGTGTTAGAGTTGGTGTCTTTTTATAAGTTGGAGTAGGGGAACTTTAGGGAAGATTGAATGTATTATTTTATTATAAACTGATTTTCAGTTTCAAAATCAGAAAAATTTATTTAATTAAAATATAAGGTGAATATAAGTCGAAATAAAATAATCCAATAATAATTGGACAGGTTTTAGATATTTTTTCAATCCTTATCTTTTTTATTTAACCCTTTGTTAACTTATTTAACTCTTACCATGACTTCTTGTATTGTCATAAAATATGGATAATATATTTACTATAAAATAGAAAGCATCCCACAATGAATCATTAATTAATTTTATAACATTATATATATCATTTGTCCGAATATTTTATTTTAGGACTATTTTATCATTTAATATAATATTAAATGATTTAAAAACTCATTTGTGTCAATTTATATACTATTCAGATCAATACTTATACAAAATCAATAACAACTTAATTCCTTCGAAGACCCTCAATTTATTAAAATATTACAATTCATTATTTTCCCTACAATTACTTTATGGCGTAAATATTTTCAAAAAAAAGTCATATTTATAATATCATTTATTTGAATCCTTTATTAATGAAGCAATTACTGCATACCCATTATTTCATAATTAAGTTTATTTTTTTAATTTATAAAATTTTAAAATAAAATACCTTGTTGTAGGAAATATAATTATCTTTCAAATAATATTTATATTTTAGGATATCAATTATATAACACAATATAAAAAATGTTTTGTAAAAAGAATCATGTTTATGTTGTTTTTTTCCATACATTAAATTAAATTATATAATGTGTCATTATCACTCCTAAGGGGCTCCATGAGATCCCAAAATCGACACAACGATTCCCATGGTTTGACATGTATCATCCAATATTGTTAGGATTAGTGTAAGAGTAATTTAATATTATTATAATAGTATTTCTCACCTTTATTTACCTGATTTATCTTTTAACAATGGTAAATAAAATTTCCACTAAAATAAATATTCATAATGTATAAAAATAAACATTCCCTATTGACACAATTTAGAACTTCTGATTCCGAATATGGAATCCATTTTTCCAAATACAAAACACTGAAGTTGCAGGAATTAAATTAAAATTAAATATTGTTGTTAAAACAAAAAAGCATGTTTTTAAGGAATAATACTTATCAAAAGATTGACCTATGATTATTATAATTTAAGAGTGAAATTACATGAATTATCAAACATTATATTAAATGGTAAAAATATAATCCAATTACACTCTAAAACTAATAATATGAACAATATAAATATATAAATATATTATATTTATTGGCAGTTTTGAATTAAAATATAATATTTTTCACTATTCCTAAAAAATAATCCTTACCAGAAAAATTCCATAAATTTACCCAAAGTAAATTATGATGTCTCGATTATAGAAAAAAAGTATATTTTGTCACATAGAACATTTAAAATTAAAAAAAATAGATTTAAATTGGGTTCTACATCAAAAGGTTGTAAAATGAAAATTTTAAAATATTAGAGTATTTATTCTTAAAATTGTATTCATTCTCATATTAAGCCACCGAATTATTTTAGATAAATATAAAAAACATAACAAACATTTGTAATAATACTGTAGTTAGTTGTGTACATTCCTTCCAATACAACATCTAAGAATTAACTACCATTTAAAATAATATCATATTATTATTTTTTAGTATGACTCAGACTTATGTGCAACATGAGATATCAGAGAAACTTATTGTTGCGTGTAGGGTACACCAATGATCATATAATCCCCTTTAAAGTAAAATTTATATTTAATTCCAAAATATTAATAAATATGGAAATTTCATATTCGTTATTTACCTAGGATGGTTTATCCTTCCCCCCTTTTGGAAATTTTGACCTTGTAATATTAAATTTTTTCTTGAAAACATCATTAAATGGACCACAGCAGAAAAAGTGTCAATAAAAATATCACTTTAAATAAAATAAATTGTGTAGAAAGGTTACCCAAAATAACACTTATTATGATTCCATGTATAAAAATGTGTATTTTGAGGAGAAACTATGTGTCAAGTTCTGATGGAGTGGGGTAGAAAACATGAATAGGAGAATGTTAACAATAAGAAAACCACAAAAATGTTATAGGTTAAACTATCTATGATGCCACTATAAAAAAAGTAAACAGACAAATATTTTTTTACGTTCCCTTTTGTAAAGTTAGAGAATTTATTTATGATTCTGATTATGAACATAATAAAATACACATCATTTTCATGTAGAGTTTCATCCTTTAATATGTTTCTTCCAAAAACTCATATTTTATACAAATGATGAGTATTCAAGATGACATGGTCACACTTGAAGCAATAGAATCAACTTCTAGTGAATCACATAATCCAAAAAAAGATGTACTATATATTTCCCTTATCTTTAGACAGTATAAAAAACTAAAATGGGTTTTAAAAGATCATATAATCCCCCAAAGGATAATATTTTATAAAAATAAATACTAATATTAATCACAAAAATTGATCAAAATATACCCAAAGTTCAACCAACACCATTATATAAACAATTGTCCTTTATATCCTTAAATATAATTCGAAATAAGATTTAAACCCAAAACTCAGAAGAATTTAATAATGTTGTCTTCTAAAAAAATAATAACATTTATCTTCAAATAACATCTGTTACACTTAAATTCTCGTACTCAAAAATAATTATCCTAATCATATATTATGTATGATTGGATAATAATTTCAATAATTCATCTAAAACTCAATATGTCTACAATAAATACATATATTCTTCCAAAATACAATTTCAACCATTACTCCATAAATTAAATCTCATAGTATTCTATTTTCCTTAGGCTTATAGTGTGTCCAAAAGATCAAACATCTTCCAAAATAACCATTATCACTTAATCAACAAATAATTTTCACATACTAAGGATATTTTTTTGATAAAAAAATATATCCAAAATCAACTTATTCTTTATCAATAAAATCATTTTACTAAAAATAATATGTTGTACTAACCTACGACATTAAGTAGGCCATTGTTAGGTGATAAATCCCAATCTCACTTTCTTTGTGGTTTCGATTCCTATGGTAATATCGAATGTGAAAGGTTGTCACTCATCATTCATTTTGTCCCTTTTTATAAATATCCAAAATAATCCTAACATCATTTAACCTAAATGGTTGTCTTTTACCTCTCATTTTCATCCCAACACATAATTACCTCAATATCATAAAGTCTTATTGAAATTTTTTTACCACTATAAAAAAACTATTCCCAAAGAAATAACATTGTACCTTAATCATGGTGTCCACCTAATTTCATCATCATCCTGCTCATATAGAAATATGTTTTATCGATTGAAAAAATAATTTAGAGATCCTTCAAAATCATCTACTTCCTTTATCCAAATACACCTCGTAAAACATGGGTCATATGCGTGTTCATAGAAAAATATTTTCTCAAAATAATCATGTATTCCATATAATTTGAAAACATCTGATAAAACATTATTTCTATAAAACAGTTGGACTGAGTTAGAGATTAAACATTCAATAAATGGTAATTTTTAAATACCAAATGTATGTGCTGAATGAAAATAATTTAAATGTAAATATAAATAGGTGGAGCAGTGTCCCCTTCTTCAGCACCTTTTTAAAAATCATAATATGCTTCAAAATCACTTGATAAGGTAAAATATTTGAAAATCCATTGATAATATTTACCTTTCATGAAAATATGATAATATTGATAATATTGGATTTGATTAAATAAATATCATGATCTATGATGGTATTCGTGTATAGTAGAGGTGTTTGGTATCTCAATCAATTGCATGCAAGTGAGTTGTATGATGAAAAATGTTTCAGAGTCATTTGGACATGTCTTTGTAATAATTATTCCAAGACAATCCTCATGAAGTGATTGGAATTTCGTTTGAGATCCTCCTCCATCCATTTGTAATAGGCATTACTTGATCTGAAAAAGATACAAAATAAGTATTTAACTTAAAGACTAGACCTAGAGACTAACCACATGTTTAATAAGAACTCATAATCCCGAAATTTGTCTAAACCGATATATAATTCCTACTATAATGACCCAGCTTTAAAAATTTCATAATCTATAGTTAAGAAAAGAATTCACATTGAGGATAATTTTAGATTTAGAGTCTGATAGAATTTGGCCATAACTATTACATTACATTTCAAAAATTACCGAGTAGACAATTCTACTCAGTTTACATTTTATCATAAAATAAAAATATCTTAAAAAAAGAAACATGTCTAGTTCATGTTTTAGAAAACATGCCTTTTCCATGATCCAGTACATGGCCATATTCATCATTAATTCATGTGAAAAAACATTTCATAACATGGGATGAGCAAAAAAATATCAGTAAGTGTTATAAAATAATGAAATAAAACATTAGTACATCAATACATACAAAACACAATCTCATTAATATACCTCATGAAATCCTAAGATTTATGAATAACACACAAATATAATAAATCATAATGATAACTTATTAAGTCGATAACAAACATTTATTATAGCTTTCACAGCAATGTAGAGAGTAGCGTTGGAATACCCATCATAGTATATTCCTTAATTATTTTAGGAGATACATTAATGTTTACCTTAGTCATGTTAATCAATGCATCGGATAGCTATCTCGAGGTTACCCGCCCCAGGGTTATCATGAAACCACCCATATATGTAAACAATTCCAAAATAACCATAACATATTCATAACACATAAAACAAACATAGAGGAAAGACAGTATTTCCTCATTTCAATCAAAAAATTTCATTTAATGATATTGAAATAATCAATCCATTATGAAACCGATTTTCAATACCAAAGTAAATAAAAGAGTATATGGTAATAACATTCCTTTTAAAAACATTACAACTTGTTAAGGAATCCAAATATCACATAACGATTGTCGTGGTGGAAAGGTCATTATCATCGCGTATGTTAAAAAGAAACATTCCGTTTTTCATTTAGTAAAACACAATGTAGAAAAATATTCAATTTGAATGAAATAAAAATTCAAAGGGGTTTATACATTGTATAAATGAATGTCATGTATAAATAAAAATATGGATCAATTAAAGGAGATTGAGACGATGTCCCTTACCTCATGTCTGACTTGACTGGTTCATTCATTAATCTCTTGAATAATAATAAAAAATTAAATTCTACTTAATTAAGAACATTCTTCATGTTTATTTTTCCATTCTTATTACTTATTACCATGATAAAACCATTAATAATCATTTATGTTAAATACGGTTGTTTGCTCGATATTTGGTACTTAAGTCAAAAATGAACTTATAATTACAAGTTATCCATGTGGTAAAAAGACCATTATCTCAAAAATGATATTATTTAATTAGATATAATAATATATATATATATATATATATATATATGTATATATGTATTTATAATAGTACATAACATTTGGCGATATGAAATTAAAGGCATCGTTCATGGAAACGGTATGTCATACGTACACATTAACGCTGCATTCATTTCTATTTCGTTTTTAATGGAATAAATAATTAATGATAAATAGGGATATAATTATTCCAAAATAATATCATATATAATTTCAGTAACCCCATATTTTATACATTCCACATATTGTATTAACGATTCATATCACATTGAGAGGGTGGTAGTCTGCACTTCCTCAAAAGAAATTATCTCGTTTACCCATCAGGGAAACCATAAAGGTATGATAAATGTCAAAATAAAAAATCATTGAGAAAATATAATTATAATATATAACACATATAAATATAGTATCTTCTTAATTGTCACCATAATATGTGGTGGCTAATAATTGAACAATCATCGTTTCGTGTGGCGATAGTATTCCGTCCACAGAAACAGTTTGTTCATATCCATTAGATGGAGGTGTGTGGATGTGTATTTTGAATTCTGAGTATAACAGAAACCGTGTACATTGAATATATTGGTTACTCCTTCTTCTATGAACCAAAATGTTTTATTGAAATTCCTTCGTCCAAGGGGAAGGATTCTTGGAGGAAGGGAGGGATGTTGGGATCTTCTTAGAATAGATATTGGATGAGCCATGGGGAAAGAGAGGTGTGTGCAATAGGTTAGAGGTTGTGTATTTTTATAAGAAGGAGGAGGGGCTCTTTTGGAATGTCTGAATGTATTATTTTATTATAAAATTATTTTCAGTTTCAAAATGTTCCAAAAATTATTTAATTATATGATAATATGCATAAAAGTAGAAATAAAATCATCTCATAATAATTGGACAGGTTATGGATATTTTTTAATCCATATCTTTTTTATTGAGCAATTTCTTTACGTATTTAACTCTTACCATGTGTTCTTGTATATTCATACTATATGGTTAATATATTTACTATAAAATCCCAACTAGCACAAAATGTATCTTCAATGACATTTGAAACATTATAAATGTCATTTGATCATATCCAAAAAATTTAGGACTATTTTCATTTAATAAAATATTTATATATTTAAAAACTCATTTATGACAATTTATATACTATTCATTGCAAGACTTTTGAAAACATCAATAAAAACATAATTCCTTTGAAAAACCTTCAATAATTCAAATATAAGAAGTTATTATCATCCCTTAAATTCATGGATGACATTAAAAGTTAAAAAAATTATTTAAATATTTATAATATCATTTATTTGAATCCTTTT
The DNA here is from genome assembly GCA_963277665.1 of Viscum album. Taxonomy (NCBI): domain Eukaryota; kingdom Viridiplantae; phylum Streptophyta; class Magnoliopsida; order Santalales; family Viscaceae; genus Viscum; species Viscum album. The sequence continues at coordinate 1,075,984,053 of OY728164.1, forward strand.
TTATTGAAGAAATTAATACATCCACATTGTGTCATAATTAAGTTTATTTGTTTAATGTATAAAAATTATAAATAAAATAACATGATGTAGGGAATATTTATTTATTTACAAATAATATTTATAGTAGAATATATCAATTATATAACCCCATCTAATTTTTTAGTAAAAAGATTCATGTTTATGTCATATTTGTCCTTAATTTAAATTAATTAATATAAAGTGTCATTATCACTCCCTAATGACTCCATGGGATCCCAAAATCGACCCACAGATTCCCATTGTCATTATTGTTTTATCAAATAGTGTTAGGATAAGTGTAAGTATGACTTAATATTATTATATTATTATTTTAAACCCTTATTTACCAGATTCATCCTTTAACCATGGAAAATAAACTATTTACTGATGTTAATATTCATAATGTCTAAAAATAAAAGTTATCGATTTACACAATTTGTACCATTTTATTCCAAATTTGGAATAAATTTTTCAAAATTAAAAACACTGAACTTGATGAAATTAAATTAAAATTAATTTCAATTTTCAAAACAAAAATGTGTGTTTTTAGGAAATAATACTTATCAAAAGATTAACCTTTGTTTCTGTCCAATTTATGAGTGAAATTACATCAAATGAAATAAATTGAATTAAAAGGTAAATATATAATCCAATTAAACATTAAAACTTATAATAATAAAAATATAATTAAATAAATAAATTATATAAAAAAATTGAGGTAAAATGTCGTATTATTCACTATTCATAAACACAAGAAATTTATCGAAAAAATACTAAAACATTGTACAATGAAAATTTTGATGTACCTATTATTAAGAAGAATATAACTTTGTCAAATTAAACATATAAAAAATAGATTTAAGTTGTTTTTACCATCAAAAGGTGGTAAAATGACCATGTAATAATATTACAGTATTTATTCTTAAAATTGTATTCATTATCATTTGAAGCCTATAAATTTTATGGATTAATGTAAAAACATTTAACAAACTTGTGTAATTATATTGTTGTTAGTTGTTTTTTTTCTCTCTTGTACAACAGCGAGGAATTAACTACCATTTAATGTAATATTGTTAGATTATTATTTTGTATGACTCATACTTATGTGTCACATGAATTTTCGGAGAAACCCATTGTTGTGTGTCCGATAAGCCATTGATCATAGAATCCCTTTTGAAGTAAATTTAATATTAATTCAAAAATATTAAGAAATATGAAATTTTAATATTCTTTATTTAACTGAGATGTTACAAAAGTTCCTCTATTTCAAGAAGGATGATAATTTTATATCAACGTAAACCAATCAGTTTAATGAAATGTTTTGTTTTTTTCCAAAGGTGGTGAATAATTGCCACATGAAGGCACATAATTACATTTTGAGTTTGGGACAAGATATCAGATCACTGGTATATATGATGAATCTTCAATCCTATATGGTTATTGTGGATAGGGAAGTGATGGATGTGGTTATTATAGAGGTAAAGGATGGATATTTTTTCCTTATATTCAACCAAGTGGTAGCATTACTATAGAGTAATGCAAAAGATAAAGTAGAAATATCATCTCATGAGTAGTGGATGTGGTTATTAGTGGTTTTCCACCTTTTCACTCTATGAAATAGATATCAGTGTGCCCCTAAAATTCTATCAGTGTGTAATTATTGGTCACACACAACATTCTTATCATGAACCTGTGAAGATAAGAAGTAGTTCTAGACATTATTGTCCTCTGTGGTGTTTTTGTTAGGCTATGTTATGGTCTCGACTTGTTCGAGGATCTTAATATCCCTAGAAATTTGTGTCGTTGTTATATTCATCAAAGAATAAAGAACTCTTTTCATATGCCTCATGACAGAAGCACCTTCACATAGTATATGAGTTTAAAATGGAGGAAGATGTGGGTCTAGTTATAGAGAGAGGTTGCATCATTATTGTATCTTTATTATCTACTTAATTATTTTAAATTTGTGCATACCATGACTTTATATATGGTTATTTTTTATTTTATTAAACATTCAATAGAGATCATTGACACTGTTATGGTGTCAGATACTCCACTTTTAAATAGAAAAACGTAGGCTTTTCTATGTTCTTATTATTTATTATCGATAGTTGATGAAGATTTATTCTGGGTTTTTATAATTATCCATCTAGATCTATTAGATGTAATAATCAAGATAAATTCTCTTCTCTCTAATCATGATGATGTTAATTTTTATCATTTCTTTGTCCATATTATTTTGGATGTTGGTATATCCCAGCTGTTTCATGGAGAGTGAGATATGTGGTAAGGTCATGTGGGATCATTTCACCCAGTGATTAAGAGGTTATTGTATAATATTTTAGTTGATCCCAATGACATTTCCTTGTATTACCTTCCCTCAATTTTTTGGATTTTCTGAAATATTTCCTAAATGTTTTCTCATGTCTTACTGCATTGAGGGAGTTAGAATTTATGAATACCAAGTTTTAGCAGTGAGACATATTTCAATAGCTTCTAATCATACGAATCCAATATAGAAAAATGTACTCATATTTTAGTTCGATGATTTGAGGGAAAATAGGTGTGATCTCCCTAGTGTTTCACATTGGCACTCCTCAGTAATATTTAATATGAAGGAAAACAATTCATGTGTGATGACTATTGGAATTAGTACTAGAAAATGGTTAAGAATATTTATCATTTTCCTCATGTTAATGATTTTTTTAACAATTAAAGGGGTAATATTGTTTTCAAAGATAATATATATTTGGGTTATCATCATCTCAAAGTTAAAAAGGGTGATATATATATAAGATGGATTCTAAGAGAAGGTATGACCATTAAGAATATCTTGTGAATTAATTTGTTTAGTCTAAATTTCCATCATTTTTATGGATTTGATAAACCAAATTTATAGTTCGTATCTCAACACATTTTTGGGAATGTTCCCAAATGATATTATAGTTTATTCGAGATCATATCCTGAGTACAGAAACCATTAACGATATGTTTTGAAAATCAAAAGTAGTAATCATTGGAATATAATTCCTTTTAAATTTAATTTCAGGATCTTTTATATGATATTATTAGGGACATGATTTCTAAAATTGATTATCAGTTGATACATGGAAGGTGAAGGTTGTTTTATCATTGGAAGATCAAATTAACTTCTTCAATATTCATAGATTCATTGGTTTTGGTGAATATTTTTTATGTAATGTCAATGATTTATCAAATTTGGAATCACTATTAACATCTCTTACCCATAATGGGATGAAATTCAAATGGTATTATTAGCGTCATTATTCTTTCGAGGAGATAAAAAAATTAATGACATTTATTCCCACTATGATCTTAACTAATCATGGAAAAGGGGTGGTTAATTTTTCTTTTATTTTTAGTAATGGTTTGGGTTGTGTGCTTATGAAGGATGATAATTTGTTAGCATATGACTCTTATCAGCTTTGACCAAATGAAATGATTTATACTATTCATGATTTAGATATTTCCATGACTATTCATTCGATTAAATATAGGTGGTAATATCTTTTGGGGGGGATATTTTGTGGTATTTTTAGACCATACGTTTCTAAGGTATTCATTTTCTCAGAATGTCATGAATATCATATAGAGGTAGTGGGTTGAATACCTTCATACCTTTGACATTCACATTTCCTACACCCCTAGGAAGGGGAATATCATTGTAGATTTTCACAATGATAATTTACCAATAAAGGATATTCTAGAATTGAAGGAGAACTGTATCCTTAAGGCAATCTTAACTCAGTTGCATCTTGATGCACATGACGATATTTTTGTAATATTTTGGACTAATGTTCAGTTATCATCATCACTTCTTGAGTATATTCAATAGATTTAGAATCAACCTGATTAAATATGAGGAATTCGATAAAACCTATATGATGGGTAGACCATTTCAGGTTGGCCACACTCTTTATATGTTATACTCAATTTTTATAACCATTTATTCTTCCCTGTAATGTTAAGGGGACCCTTTTTTAATTACAGCCATGGTTATTCACGAGATGTTCATCTTGGAATTGTGACGTGAGATGATGATTTTGGGAGACAAGTATAAAGCATGACATTTCATATAATGGATTATGTTATTACTTATTCCAATAGATAAATCCATATCATTTAAAACATTATGGTTTGATCCAACCTCTTAAAATAACAATTTATAAATGTTATGTGGTATACATAAACTCTTACATTTGATTCTAGTGGACTCTCCAAGAGAGGAATTTTATCTGGACGGTGGTTGATTGGTTGAAAAAATCATCACATTTCATTACAATTAGGGATTCCACAATATTTCATGATCTTTGTTATCTCTATATATATGAGATTGTGACGTTACCTGAGCTTAACTCCACTATTGTATGAAAAAAATATACTAGGTTTAATTATTGATTATGTATACATAGATAGGAGTCGATGGGGACTTGGGATAGGATGAGTACAACTTACCACCCATAGACATACATTTAGATGTAGAATTTTATTCTAGTCTTGGAGGATATTCGCCATACCCGATTGTTGGAATTTAATGGATAAGGGGATACCAATATTGGATTGGTTTTGTTTACACATAAAAATAATTACCATTATCTGATTAGAATGGAACGCTTCAAGGCTCATTATGGTTCCCTTTTTAGGTCAACTCTTTGTGGGAAGAGTTAAGAAATAACTCTTTTTTTAGATCGATTATCATTAAAGATATTTCCTTAATTGTTCTTGATATAATTCCATTCTTAGTTATATATCGTAGTCATCGAAAATCATATGTGGAGAAGGTCCCTATCCCTTTGAAATATTCTTTTGGTTACCATGTTTTCTTGAAATTCTCTCCTCATCTAGGTCACCACAATATTAGATAATTGGTATATTTATCATTGAGATATGTTCAAACACTTGGTGCCAATGAGAGGCTTGGGATGGTTCAATATCAGATGGAATTTCAAATTTAGTTAAATGGAATTCATGATGTTTTCCGCAAATTGAATCTTATGAAATACCACCGTGTTTCTTATCATGGTCCAATTTGGGAAGATCATGAGGTGGAGCTAGTCATTTCCGTTGTAGAGGAGCTAGTACAAATAATTGACTGTCATATAAAATTCCTACATGGGATGTCAATTCCAATAATTAGAGTGTTATAATTATGCTGATAAAATTATCAGGATAATTAGGATAGTGATTCTTTGATGAGGGTGTTGTGGCCTCACAATTTTTTTTGGAAATCAATCTTTTATATGGCATCCCATGGATGATTCTCTTATGGTGGGTATTTTTAGAAATCTAGGTTCCCATATTTTGGTATTTCTCTTTTTCCTTTTCATTTAGCTTTTTATTTTCCTGAATTTTGGGACTGCTGGGGATAGAGATAATTTTCTATGTAAAATAACATAACTTTTAGGGATGTATGTTTTATTTAATTAATAGAGTCTATGTAAATGTGTTAATGGATTTTCATGGAACATACTAATTTTATAGAAATCCGAAGTTGGTGCAGGTTTTTTAGGAGAAACTCATGATTTTTGTCATATATGGAAAAAATAAAAATGATGCAATATGTTAACACATAGTGAATTGGTCACCATGAATATGTAGTGAGTATATTACATAGTGTTAACATATTAGATATCTTAATAAGTTACACAACATGTAAAGAGTATATACATCATGTTATGAGTACTATGAATATGTCATGAATCGGTACAAGGTTTGATGATTTCATGCCATGATAAAATTACACGGTATATAATGGTAAATATCAGGATCGTGACTAAAAGTGATGATTTTTTAAGATAATTTTGGTTTTTTAGATTACATGATGAAAAAATGGATTACACATCATGTAATTATCACATGTTTTTTTGGGCACTACACACCTGATTGTTTTTTATTCTTCCACATGCCTTTTCACTCTCACCATAAAATCTCTATTAGGTTATATTGGATACCTCTTCTCCTTCAAATCATTTTTTTTTTGAAATTTTTCATTTTTTTGGGTTAGAGTGAGTTTCTCTATATGATTATTCCTCATATTTCTTCTTTTCCTTTGATTTTGGTAGCCCCATTACTCTACAGTTATGGATCAATTAATCTATGATGATAATATTCCTTATCAATACTGCATCCATTGTGTTCTTGTCCTATGTATGATAACCATCTTTCTGGTTGTGGTGTGGCATGTGAGTATATTTTAGGTTTGTAGTGTTTCAACCTATGTTTGACCTTTTTTCATGATTTGTCTACTAATTTGTGTGGACTAATTCAAGGACCTTTGTATTTGTGTTTACATTTTTAATTACTTGTTTATCCCATAGTAGGCATGTATGATCTGAGTTTGAGTTAGGTGGCTTTGTATCTAACTTAATATGACTTATCTACATTGATATGGCTTAATAAATTTTTTTTTCAATGATGTTTAATTACTTATTGATTGATTTGTATACCTGGAATTGTGGTTTTAATAAAATATGGGCTTCCATTATTTTGGTAAAATAAACTTGTGTATTATATGCATTGTAAAATGTATTTATGAGTGGGTTTTAAAATCATAGTTTTGAAGAAATCATTTAGAAACTAGATTACATGGAATGCATTGGGTGCTTTGGTGGAAGGTATATACTAGGTCTATAATCTATTTATTTTTAGGTCTCACCTCTAGGGGTTTTCCTCTATATTCAAGGCCCATTGTTCTATAGATCTTATATTGACATTGATGGGAGATACACTAATTGGGTACTTATATTTTCCTTAGAATTATGTTTTAAGGATTTGATTCGATACTACTCATTGGTTATTATTTGAGTACTCTTATAGCCTATCATATAGTCCCCCTTGTCATCATTTTATGACAGACACCTTTTTAAATATTTTTGTACAATTTAATAGAGTTTTTGATGGATTGTTGATCTTAATACCCATGTGTTACATTGTTTTAGTAAATAAATGGGTAATAATGAAAATATTATTTTAATTATTTAAATTGTGTAAAATTTTAAGAACATTAAATTGGAATTCTTTTGGTAATTTTTTTATAATTTGATTATTTATGAATTACTTTTTGTATGAATCATGTCGAGTGATTACCCAAAACAATAACCCAACAGTTGGGAGAACCCTCAACCAAATAATCCTATGTGACTTATCCATCCCTTATAGGGCCATCCAAACAAGGGACTTGTGGGATGTTCATATCGAATCAGAATAGTATAAAAGGGAATTTGGGCTATGAAAAGCGGTTGACATGGATGAAATCTATGGGCAAAATAGGAAGGGAAAATCCACGAACCCTCATGTGGAGGTCATGACAATACAAAAATGGGTGGGGATAATTTTTGTGATAATGTGGTACACGGTGGGGAGGGGTGCCCTAGACCACAACCATATTCTTTTTTCTTCTGGTTGATAGATACACTCTTAATTATAAGGGGGTAAGAACTGCTATGCATTTTGATGTGGGAAGCTTTCTTCACAGTATTGTTCATCATTTCAAACTTATTCATGCACCAATGTTTAGATAATTTTCTCCCCATGCCTCATCATCTATACAACGACCTCTCTAACTAACATTGATTTTATCATCCCTTGTAAATAAAGAATATAGAATTTTTTTAATTATTAATATTTTTGAATTAAATATTAATTCTACCTTAAATGGGATTCTATGTTCGATGATGTACCAGACACGCAACATCGAGTTTCTTTGATATCATATGTTGCACAAAACGTTGAGTTATTCCAAAAGATAATATAATTATATAATTATTTTAAATGGTATTTAACTCATAGCAGTTGTATTGGAAGGAATAAACATAACTAACTATAATATTATTATATGTTTTTGTTAAATGTTTTTACATTTATCCAGTAAAATTTAGAGTCTTAAAATAATAAAGATTCTAATTTTAAGCATAAATACTCTAATATTCTTTTAGGAGTCAACTTAGAGACTTTTCATGGAGAACTGTTTTTAAGTCTAGTTTATTGTGACACATATTTGATCTATTTGAAAAAATAATATTCTTTTTTCGAATCATGACATTGATGTTTAATTTGGTTGATATTTTTTTATTTTTCTGATAATTTTCGTTTCTTAATGAATATGGAAAAATACTTTATTTTAATTCCAAAATGCATTTCAATGTAATTTATTTATATGGATAGATTATCCTTTTAATTGGTTTTAAAGTTTAATTAGATTATATTTTAAAATTTAATGCAATGTTGGTCATTATATGTATTTTCACATTGGAATTGGACATAAAAAACAGTTAATCTTTTGATAGTTATTATTTCATAAAAACACTCTTTTTCTTGACAATAGGAATTAATTTTAAATTAATATCATCAAAATAATTGTTCTGAATTTGGAATAATGGATTAAATATTCAGAATAATGACGTATAAATTGTGTAAATAGATAACTTTTATTTTTATACAATATGAATATTTATTTCAGTAAATATTTTATTTACCATGGTTAAATGGTAAATCTGGTAAATTAGGGTAAAACAATATTATTATAATAATATTAAATTACCCCTAACATGTGTCATAATCCTATTTTTTGATAAATTTCTGACCATGGTCGTCCTTCGGTCGATATGGGGACCCCATGGAGCCGCATGGGAGTGATAATGACACTTTATATTAATTAATTTAATGTAAAAAATGACATAAACATATATCTTTCAATAAATCAATTTTTAAAAGGGGTTATATAAGATATATCCTTGAATATAAATATTAATTTTACATATAAAAATATTTCCTACATCATTTTATTTTATTTATAATTTTTATTCATTATATAAAAAAGCTATTTATGACACAATGATGTTGTAGTGATTTCCTTATTAATGAATGATTTAAATAAATAAATTTACAAAAGTTAAAAAGATATCAAAAAACTGTCCAATTATTATTGGATGATTTTAATTCGAACAATATTCATCTTTTCTTCTAATTTAATGAGTTTTTCACTTTTTTAAATAGAGAATCATTTTATAAAATAATTATACTTTCGAACATTCTTAAATAGCCCGTCCTCCGCCTTTTAAAAATCCATCACCTATATCCCCTTACTCACACCTATCTAGCCCCTTTTCTCATCCAAACTCATTCCAATTAGTCTCCCTAAATCACTCTCTTCATCATAGAAGCCTTACACTGGACAAAAGTCAATTCAAGTAAACCTTTTTGTTCTAACAAATGGGAGATACCCAATTTAATTGTAACGTCTTCTCTTAGGTTCATTTATTTTATTTTACTTTTCCAAACCCCTAAACTCTCTTTAGTCATTTATATTATTACAAATATAGTATAATAAATATACTAGGTTGTTTTTATGATATTTATTCGAACTAAACTTCGACAAAGGTCTATCTAATGGATACAAACATATTGTTTCTATCGATGATGAACTAATGCCTCACGAAATGATGATTGTTAAAATATCTCCAACCGCCTCTCATGGTAGCCATTATGATAGAACTATATATATATCCAATATATATTATATTTATACTATCTTTATAATTCTGTGTTTATCATTTATACTATACCCCTATGGTTTCCAATATGGGTCAACGTGATAAATTCATTTGAGGAAGTGTGGACTATCACGCCCTCAGAGTGACATGACTCATTCATTCCATACTTGGAATTTATAAATGATATAGTTACTGAAATTATATATGATATTATATTATAATTATAATATACCTATGTAACATTATGTTTTTATACCCTTAAATATGAAATATAAATTAAAGTATCTTTCATTCATAAGTACTGCGTACACTCTCCATGAACGGTGCATTTAATTTCTTATCTCTGAATTTTATGTACTATTATAAATAGGTATATATACTGGATATATATGATATATATGATATCTAAATCATGAATATAATTTTTCATATAATGTAATTTTAAACACATGAACAACTTGTAATTATAAGAAATTCATTTTTGACTCAAGTACCAAATATCAACAAAATGACCGTTATTAACTTAAATGATTACATAATGTTTATAACATGGTAATAAATGATAAAAAATGAATAATAAACTTGAAAAATGATATAAATCATGTAGAAGTGTATTTTAGTTTCTTTTTCATGAGATTAATGAATGAACGAGTCAAGTCAGACATGTGGTAAGGGAACTTCTTCACCCAATATCCATTATTTGGGTTAAACTTCTAGTTCTTGATTATATCGTGATATGCCTATGTTTGAATGAAATATGATTGTTTTACCATTAATATTAACATATCTTGGGTGTATTTATATTTTCAACACATAATTTTGTCATTGATGTATCCTTAATCTATTGGTACAATCATTGTAAGGGACTATGACTCAGTCTCCTTTAATTGAGGTATATATTGATATTGTGAACTTTTATTATCCTATAAGGTGTATATACAACCATTTGGACATTTTATGTCATGAATTTATATATTCTAATGATATTAATATTTTCTTTGTTATTATTTAATGATTTTTATTCAGTTATTTCTCATGTTGTAAAAGATTTGTTAACTAAAACATATTTTTAAATATTTTAAAGATTTTATTTTATAAATCCACATTTTTTAGGTCTATGTTTTAGAAATGATTTTATGTATTTTTTATATGAACATATGTTTTTTAAAGTGTAAATTTCTTTCAAAAGATTTAATTTGGTATAGTACACATTGATTAATAACTCTTAATATTTAATGTTTTAAATGATTTGGTTATGTCAATATCTTGAACTAATATCCTGTGAATGAAATGTGGGAATGTTATATTTTATTTATTCTGGTTTTATGTGTTATGAATATGTTATGGTTCTTCAAAAGTTGTTTACACATACAGGTGGTTTTGTGATAAACCAAGGGCAGGTGAGCCCAAGATAGCTCTACAATTCTTTCTGTAAAATGAAAAAGGCAAATGTTAATGTTTCTCCTAAGAGATTTAGGGAATATACTATGATGGGTACTCCAAATGTAACTCCCTGCATAGCTGTAAAATCTACAACATAAGTATGGAATCTAGAAATTACATGTATGATTTATGATTTCCATGTGTTAATCATAAATTTCATGATGTTTTGTGGTATGTTAAATATTGAAATATATAATTTCATTGATGTGTATGTATTAATGGACTAAATTTTTAATTCATTATTTCATAACTCTTACTAAGATTTTTATTCTCATCCCATGTTTTTGAAATGTTTTTTACAAGACATAAATATGAATAAGGTTAAGGTTGGGATCATTTAAAAGTCATGCTCTCTATAACATGGAACTAGACATGGATCTTTTTTTCAAGATTTTTAATTTTTTGAAAAAATGGATATTATGTCAAAGTTCCTACATGTTATATTCAAAGTTGTTATGTATATGTTAAGACCTAATTCTCTAAATATATATACCTGATAAGATCCTCAATGTGAATTATTAACATAAATCACGATGATGTAATATTTAAGGCCATGTCTATAACGACCCATACTTTACATACATTGTTAATACTTCAAAATTGAAACACACTTATTACAACATATTACTAAACCACAAAGGACCGTATAGGTATAGTGTCTTTAGAAACTGGGAAACATAAACAACTAGTTCATAAATCTTCTACAGTGTCTCCCATTTATTTCATCATATCTAGGGTCCCTTTTAGAATATTCTACTTAATATCCATCTTCCTGACCTGGGGAAAAGAAAACATAAAAGGGTGAGCTCAAATGCTCAGCAAGGGAAAATAAAGGAAATAAAAATCATATCATATCTTTTTGAAAATCAAAACCTGCAAAAGAGATCATAATATCTTTACATGGAATAAATCATAGAAGTGAAAATGAGATCCCTATAATCATAAAATAAAACTTGAAACTTTGTGGCATGCACACATAATCATGGAAAATAATTTCTTGTTAGTCATGACTCATTGCCAAGATTATCTTAGTGGACAAAGTCCCTTTCTGAACCGAGTTCACTCCTCGTTTCAGTCCTGTATCACTGAACCGAAATAACCTTCCGTTCCAGCCATGTCTATCTCATGAGATATAAAATATTTACCCAATGCATTGGAGGGAGATATAGGTCCCACCCATCATATAATGAATCATTTCTTATGTGTGCCACATAATCATAAATCATACAACATCGCATAACCCATGTAATAAAATTGGGATTCTTAAAAAACATGACATCATAAAACAATTCATATAAGATAAAGGAATTCATAAAAATGTTTCCATCACAACATAATCAAATCCATGTAATAATAGGGATAAAAACAGAAACCTTTATTATCTTATATGGAAAATAATTTTGATAAAACACTTGAACTCCATTCTTGAGGAAAATATCCTTTCTTCTTCAAAAACATTTTTCTTTCATAACATGTCATACAACTTTAAAATAAAACAATTTGATTAAAAATAAACTTGAAAACTTGTAAAGGATGATTCTTGGAAATAATGTTTTAAAAATCCATTCATGCCGTATAAGTTAAAAAAAACATTTTTCGTACTTTTGTTGGAAAATTCAAAAAGTACCTCGTACGAAAAACGACAAAAGATTCCTTTCATATCTTTTACAAAAAACTCATCGAAGGGTAAAATTGGATATAAACTATTGTAGAAGGATGGAAATAATTTTACATATTGAGGTAACATGGATGTGGATGATTAAATACACCCCAGTAAATACCATATTAAAAACAATCTCGGATAAAAATGAGATTGTGATATTTCCCTTACCTTAGGTCCGATTAGCTTTGTACGTGTCCGAAGATCCTTTATAATGGTTTAAATAATGTTATTGACTTATTCCAGAATCATAAATATTGATATGATATCATATATGGTCATATTATTAGATTCTTGTTAGTAATATTTCATTGTTACTTGTTACTCGGGTCTTTATTGCCTTTTGTTCTTATGCGTGTTTTGCCGAATACATTCTTATTCTTCTTTTAAGGTTATAGATACCTTATATCCAGAATGGTTTTAGTGTAACATATATCATATCTATTCATTCAATTCATTTATATAATTACTATGTAATGATGATCATGTAGAACGAGTCGCATCACATCGTGGAGACGGTATTCTGTACGTTCGCACGAGTGATGATATCATTCCTATGATCGTGGAACTGTATTGGAGTATATATATATTATTTCAGTATCAATATTACATGATAATAATCATAAATAGTTACTCATTACACCATTATAACCATCCTTGAAAAGTGATGGTGGAAAAATAGATTACACCACGGCGTGGAGACGGTATTCCGTACGTACGCACGCGCGGTGATTTCATTTTTCCGTGGGATGGATAGAAGGTGAATTAGGGTTGTTTCATATTTATAATAACATATCAGTATGTAAGTAATACTGATGTTATTACTTTATCATTAAACAACTAAATAAGAAGAAGTTGAAGAAGAAATAAATTGAAAAGATCGGTAATGGATATTACCTCTTCTTTGGAACGCCTCTTTGAATCCTCCACTTAGGGAACTAAGATTGGTCTTTAAAGAGGACCAGGACCTCTATGATTATTCTAGGGAAGTGGAGAGGAAAAAATGGCAGGGGTTGGCCGAGATTGAGTGCTCAAATTGGTGTGAGGAGGAGGGGGAGGAGGTGCCCTTTTATAAGGGAGGAGAGGGGCACCTTAGGAAAATCTCAAAATATTATTTTATATTAAAGTCAAAATCGGTTTATAATGGCTCCAAAGGGTCTTATTTCATAGATAAGGTGGGGATGGGTCGAAAAACTATCAACCAATAGGATTTAGACAAGTTTAGGGTATTATTTTAACCTTATCAATTAGATTTAACTCTAAGTTAAATAATTTAACTTTTACCATGTCTTTTTGTTTTCTTTCACTCTATGGTTAATACACTTACTATAACATGCCAAACGAACCCCAAATTGTTTATAATTAATATATATATCCTTGTCTAAGTCATTTGGCCGAACCTTAGATTTTTAGGAATAAAATAACAATTAATAATATAATATTTGATTTAAAAACTATTTTGTGTCAATTTTGACACTATTTGATTTATGATTTTTGTGAAAGTCATAACCGAATTATATGTTCTAACCAAGTTGATTAAATGAATAATAATATATCATAGTAACCTATAAAATTAGTGGAATTCATAAAAAGTCTTAAATTACATTTATTTTTGTATTTATATTATCAATTATGTCAATATTTCATTAATAAGATAATTACTGCATCATCTTTGTGTCATAAATAAATTAAATTATTTGAGGTCTAAAAATTAAAAATAAAATACCATCATGTAGGAAATCTTTTATTCTTTCTAATGAATATTTACAATAGAATTTATCTTATGTATAACCCCATATTAAAAATTATTTACCTATTAAACTTTGATTTTAACTATTTTAACCCTTCTTTAAATAAATTAATAATAAATGTCCTAATCTAATCCAAGTGGGCCTAAATGGTCATATTTTATTCCTATGTTTGTTTTTGGTCGAATTACACTTGTCCAATAGAATTAGGACATGTTTTAGGATAATATTAATATCATATTTACCCTTAGTTACCCAATTTACTATTAACCGCGGTAAAAATAGTAAAAAGTTACTATTCACCAAAAAATTATATTTATCTCATTGAACCACATTTTACTTACTGATATCAACCGTGTCTGTCGGATTTTTGAAATTCCATTCACATAAGCGGTAAAATTAAGTTTTATGAAAAATTCAGTTTTTAACCTACCACTTAGTGGTTTCACTATTCATCAAAAATTGAATGTTTTCAGAAAAATACCAAAATTTCACCCTAGGCTAATTTCGATATTCTGAATCCAAAAATGAAGTCCATTTTGAAAAATAAAATTTATAAAATTTCAAAAAGTGGTTATTACTATTCATAACGGCTAGTTTTAATAGCATATTGTTGTTTAGTGAAACTCGGTATTGCGTACGACGCAAGCTATCGAGGAAGGTAGTGATTGTGTGTAAAGCAAGCCAAGCAAGTGTTGTATAGAAAAAGATTCCTTTGATGATTCATATAACATAAAAGTCTCGGGTGTTACATTCTACCCCCCTTAAAAAGAATTTCGCCCTCGAAATTCGTCACTTTGTAACAAACAGATGAGGATACTTCTCCCTCATCGTATCCTCAAGCTCCCAAGTATCTTCTTCAAGTTGGTGGTTACTCCATAAAACTTTCACCAAGCTAGTGGTCTTGTTTCGTAGGACTTTTTTGCTACGATCCAGAATCTCTACCGGCTGTTCTTCATAAGAAAGATCTTGCTCCAGCGGTACAACTTCTGAGCTGAGTACATGTGAAGGATCTGGTATGTACTTTCTCAGGAGAGATACATGGAACACATCGTGAACTTGACAGAGATTTGGTGGAAGTGCCAATCGGTAAGCTACCTTCCCAACACGATCCAGTATTTCGAAAGGACCAATATATCTAGGGCTCAACTTCCCCTTCTTTCCAAATCTCATAACCCTCTTCCAGGGAGATATTCGTAAGAACACTTTATCACCCACTTCAAACTCTAGGTCTTTTCTTCGGTTGTCGGCATAACTTTTCTGTCGACTCTGAGCTGCGCTTATGTGTTGTTGAATAGATCTGACCTTTTCCGCCATTTCATCAACGAGATCAGGTCCTAATAGCTTTCTTTCCCCAACTTCAACCCAGCAAGTTGGAGTCCTACATTTCTTTCCATAGAGAGCTTCATAAGGAGCCATCTGAATACTGGAGTGAAAGCTATTATTATAAGAAAATTCCACCAAAGGTAGGTGTTGATCCCAACCTCTTTTGAAATCCATAGAGCAAGCTCTCAACATATCTTCTAGGGTTTGAATTGTTCTCTCAGACTCACCGTCTTTCTGGGGATGATAAGCAGTGCTGAAACTCAACTCTGTATCCAGAGTATGCTGAAGACTTCGCCAGAACTTCGAGGTAAATCTCAGATCCCGATCAGATATAATAGAAAGTGGTACTCCATGTAATCTTACCACTTCCATTACATATATCCTGGAAAGCTGATCTAGAGAGAAATCCTCTCTAATAGGAATGAAGTGTGCAGACTTTGTAAGACGATCAACTATGACCCATATAGCATTATTTTCTTTGGATGTTTTAGGAAGTCATGTGACAAAGTCCATAGTGATGTTTTCCCATTTCCATTCGGGTATGGGTAATGGTTGTAACATCCCCTTAGACTTTTGTCTCTCATCTTTAACTTGTTGACAAACCAAGCATCGAGAGACATATTCAGCAACATCTCTTTTCATGCCATCCCACCAGAAGTACTCTTTCAGGTCCCTATACATCTTCGTGCTTCCAGGATAAATAGAGAATGAAGAACTATGAGCCTCATCCAGCAGCTCCTTCTTTAATTCGGGGATGGAATAAACACAAACCCGATTCCTGAACTTTATTATCCCATCACAATCAAGGTTGAATTCAGGAACATTTCTCACCTTCTTTTGTAACTTGACATCTTCTTTCTGTGCCTCTTTAATCTTCACATGTATAGATGGTTGAACATTCATTTGAGAAAGATAAGATTTTTCCCCTTCCATTATAATTCCAAGATCCATCCTTTGTAAATCCATAAATATTGGATCTTTTGTGATCCTCATTATGGATAAACTAGCATGGTCTTGTCGACTTAATGCATCTGCCACCTTGTTTGCTTTCCCAGGGTGGTAATGGATTGAGCATTCATAATCCTTAATCAGCTCCAACCATCTTCTTTGGCGCATATTCAGCTCCTTTTGTGTGAAAATATACTTTAAACTTTTATGATTAGTATAAATATCACACCTTTCACCATAAAGGTAATGCCACCAAATCATTAATGCAAAGATTACCGCAACCAACTCCAAATCATGTGTTGGGTAATTTTGCTCATGGATTTTCAACTGTCGTGAGGCATAATCTATCACTCTATCATTTTGCATAAGAACACACCCCAATCCCTTCTCGGATGCATCACTGTAGATCACAAACCTTTCTCCACTACAAGGCAGTGTGAGCACAGGTGCACTGGATAACATTCTTTTCAACTCCTTGAAATTCTCTTCACATTCCTCTGTACAGACAAACTTAACTCCTTTCCGAGTCAACTTGGTGAGTGGATTAGATAATCGTGAAAAATCTTTTACAAAACGTCAATAATATCCAGCCAAACCAAGAAAACTTCGGATCTCAGTTACTGTTGTTGGTCTCGACCATCTTTCGATAACCTCTGTTTTTGCTGGATCCACAGATATCCCCTCTTTTGAGATTATGTGCCCCAAAAATGAAACTTTTTGAAGCCAAAATTCACACTTGGTAAATTTGGCATAAAGCTTCTCCTTTCTCAGGGTCTTCAATATAATTCTCAAGTGATCTTCATGCTCCTCCTTGCTCTTTGAATAGACAAGAACATCATCTATAAAGACTACCAAAAATTGATCAAGATAGTCTCTAAAGACTCTATTCATTAGATCCATGAAGATAGCAGGGGCATTAGTAAGACCAAATAGCATCACTATAAATTCATCGTGTCCATACCTTGTACGGAAATCCGTCTTTGGAATATCCTCACTTTTGACCCTTAATTGGTGATACCCTGAACGAAGATCAATCTTGGAAAATTATTGAGCTCCGCGTAGTTGGTCGAATAAGTCATCAATGCGTGGGAGAGGATATTTTTTCTTGATAGTGATATTGTTATGTTCTCGATAATCAATGCAGAGTCTCATTGATCCATCTTTCTTCTTAACAAATAGAACAGGTTCTCCCCAAGGTGACGCACTAGGGCGTATGAATCCCTTATCAAGATTCTCTTGGAGTTGCTTCTTCAATTCCTGCAACTCAATCGGGGACATTCTATGAGGTGTCTTTGAAATAGGCAAAGCACCCGGTACAAGTTCTATTGAAAACTCAACTTCTCGATTTGGTGGAAGACCCGGTAATTCCTCCGGAAAAACATCATCAAACTCCCGTACAATGGGCATATTCTTAATCGTGAGTTTCTCACCAACCATTTGAGATAAATAACCTTCATTTAGTGGAATCAATACCCATAAGATGGAAGAAATTTCCACTTGAAGGTTATGTTCATCGTTGCATTGATAGACGATCATAGATTGATCTGGAATATGAAATGTGACTTACCTTCTTTGGCAATTGATATGAGCTCCATGTAGAGAAATCCAATCCATGCCAAGAATCACATCAAATTCCACTAAAGGATGGATCACAAGATTTGCAGGAAGCACTTTCCCACAAACTTTGATCGGAGAAGAATTATAAACATTTGATGCGACTGTTGTGCCATTAGGTGTTGTCACAGCTAACTCAACATCTAATTGTTGAAGTAATTCGGTGATACCCTTAGAAAATTCTTTAGAAATAAAAGAGTGGGTGGATCCAGAATCAAATAAAACATTTGCTACTTTAGAGTGGATGGTAAGTGTACCTTTCACCACTTCGTTATCGTACTCCACATCGCTGATAGAAATTGCATGTGACTTTCCTTTGTCTTTAGACTTAAGATTTTGTTGACGTCGACCATCATCATCAACCCTTGGAATTGGGCATTGATTGGCATAATGCCCCATCTCCTTGCACTTGAAACATTGAAGTGTAGTAGGTTCATTCTGTGTATCCCTTCCTTTGTTTGCGTCATTAGACATCTTCTTCCCATTATCACGGCATTCAAATTCCCGATGACCTTCCTTTCCACATTTAAAACATTTACTTGTCCCTTTAAGACAACTCCCTCCATTTTTCATTCCACACTTTGAGCATAAGGAAAAGCTCTTCTTCTTTTCCGTGTGTTCTTTAGATTTTTCTTTGAATTCCATCTTCCACTTCTTATCAAACCCATGTGACTGATGGGTTATTCCAATCTCCATCTCGACTTTGAGAGCACATCGAACGATTTCCTCGTAGCTATTGAAGTCCCTTATGGCTAACGCCCTTCGACGACTTGGTTTTAAGCCACTAAAGAATCGATCGATCTTACTCTCAGGTTGGATAACAATACCAGAAGCGTACCTTGCAAGTCTTGTAAAATTTGCTTCATAGGTACCAACAGATTCATCATCCCTTTGCTTCAGTTAAAGAAACTCTTTCTCCATATTTGTTCGGAGAATACGAGGGAAGTACTTATTGAAAAATAAGTTCATGAACTCGTCCCATTCTATAGACTCAATTTCATCCCTTTGCCTCGTATTCTTAATAAGATTCCACCATTGATCAACATCTCCTTCCAAACGATACACTGCTAGGATGAC
This sequence comes from Viscum album, assembly GCA_963277665.1. Lineage (NCBI taxonomy): Eukaryota > Viridiplantae > Streptophyta > Magnoliopsida > Santalales > Viscaceae > Viscum > Viscum album. The sequence continues at coordinate 1,076,003,399 of OY728164.1, forward strand.
TTTATCATGTTCAGAACATTGAAGAACTGAAAATATCATTTCAGTAGTACTATTCCATTGTTCAGCAACTAATGGATCAGTAGACCCACTGAAAGAAGGTGGACGCTGCCTCATGAAGGATTCAACAGAATGTTTCTCCTTCCATTGCTCGTTTGGAAGTCCTGCATGATTCATAGGTTGAGAAAGTTGTGTGAGCATGGCTACAAGATTTTGCATTCCAGCTCCCATATCGTTTGGTTGCTCAGGGGGACAATTATTTAATTTCCCATCACATTCTGCATTAACACGGTTCCTTCGGGTTCCAGCCATTGACTAAAACCAAGAAGAATAGTGTGAGCAACACTAATTATAATAGTAAAACCACATAATTCAAGAATAAAATTTTCATGCTTAAGGTCTTATCCTAGGTTATTCAAGGCCATTTCTAAAACACTAATATTGTGTTCTATGCTTAGACTTATCATTAGGGTTCTTACTAAGGCTTTCACATCCTAGTTTCCAAAGGTTGACTATACCTTTCCTCTGATACCAACTATAACGACCCATACTTTACATACATTGTTAATACTTCAAAATTGAAGCACACTTATTACAACATATGACAAAACCACAAAGGACCGTATAGGTATAGTGTCTTTAGAAAATGGGAAACATAAACAACTGGTTCATAAATCTTCTACAATGTCTCCCATTTATTTCATCATATCTAGGGTCCCTTTTATCATATTCTACTTAATATCCATCTTCCTGATCTGGGGAAAAGAAAACATAAAAGGGTGAGCTCAAATGCTCTGCAAGGGCAAATAAAGGAAATAAAAATCATATCATATCTTTTTGAAAATCAAAACCTGCAAAAGAGATCATAATATCTTAACATGGAATAAATCATAGAAGTGAAAATGAGATCCACATAATGATAACATAAAACTTTAAACTTTGTGGCATTCACACATAATCATGGAAAATCATTTCTTGTTAGTCATGAATCATTGCCAAGACTATCTTAGTGGACAAAGTCCCTTTCTGAACCGAGTTCACTCCTCGTTTCAGTCCTGTATCACTGAACTGAAATAACCTTCCGTTCCAGCCATGTCAATCTCATGAGATATAAAATCTTTACCCAATGCATTGGTGGGAGATATAGTTCCCACCCATCATATAATGAATCCTTTCTTATGTGTGCCACATAATCATAAATCATACATCATCGCATAACCAATGTAATAAAAATGGGATTCTTAAAAAACGTGACATCATAAAACAATTCATATAAGATAAAGGAATTCATAAAAATGTTTCCATCACAACATAATCAAATCCATGTAATAATAGGGATAAAAACAGAACCATTTATTATCTTAGATGGAAAATAATTTTGATAAAACACTTGAACTCCATTCTTGAGGAAAATATCCTTTCTTCTTCAAAAACATTTTTCCTTTCATAACATGTCATAAAACTTTAAAATAAAATAATTTGATTAAAAATAAACTTGAAAAATTGTAAAGGAAGCTTCTTGGAAATAATGTTTTAAAAATCCATTCATGCCGTATAAGTTAAAAAAAACATTCTTCGTACTTTTGTCGGAAAAGTCAAAAAGTACCTCGTACGAAAAACGACAAAAGATTCCTTTCATATCTTTTAAAAAAAACTCATCGAAGGGTAAAATTGGATATAAACTATTGTAGAAGGATGGAAATAATTTTACATATTGAGGTAACATGGATGTGGATGATAAAATACACCCTAGTAAATACCATAGTAAAAACAATCTCGGATAAAAATGAGATTGTGATATTTCCCTTACCTTAGGTCCGATTAGCTTTGTACGTGTCCGAATCTCCTGTATAATGGTTTAAATAATGTTATTGACTTATTCCAGAATCATAAATATTGATATGATATCATATATGGTCATATTCTTAGCTTCTTGTTAGTAATATTTCATTGTTACTTGTTACTCGAGTCTTTACTGCCTTTTGTTCTTATGCGTGTTTTGCCGAATACATTCTTATTCTTCTTTTAAGGTTATAGATACCTTATATCCAGATTGGTTTTAGTGTAACATATATCATATTTATTCATTAAATTCATTTATATAATTACTATGTAATGATGATCATGTAGAACGAGTCGCATCACATCGTGGAGACGGTATTCCGTACGTTCGCACGAGTGATGATATCGTTCCTATGATCGTGGAACTGTATTGAAGTATATATATATTATTTAAGTATCAATATTACTTTATAATAATCATATATAGTTACTCATTACACCATTATACCAATCCTTGTAAAGTGATGGTGGAAAAATAGATTACACCACGGCGTGGAGACGGTATTCTGTAAATACGCACGCGCGGTGATTTCATTTTTCCGTTGGATGGATAGAAGGTGAATTAGGGTTGTTTCATATTTATAATAACATATAGGTATGTATGTAATACTGATGTTATTACTTTATCATGAAACAACTATAGAAGAATAAGTTGAAGAAGAAAGAAATTGAAATGATCGGTAATGGATATTACCTCTTCTTTGGAACGCCTCTTTGAATCCTCCACATAGGGAACTAAGATTGGCCTTTGAAGAGGACCAGGACCTCTATGATTATTCTAGGGAAGTGGAGAGGAGAAAATGGCAGGGGTTGGCAGAGCTTGAGTGCTCAAATTGGTGTGAGGAGGAGGGGGAGGAGGTGCCCTTTTATAAGGGAGGAGAGGGGCACCTTAGGAATATCTCAAAATATTATTTTATATTAAAGACAAAATCGGTTTATAATGGCTCCAAAGGGTCTTATTTAGAAGATAAGGTGGGGATGTGTCGAAATAATATCAACCAATAGGATTTAGACAAGTTTAGGGTATTATTTTAACCTTATCAATTAGATTTAACTCTACGTTAAATAATTTAACTTTTACCATTTATTTTTGTTTTCTTTCACTATATGGTTAATACACTTACTATAACATGCCAAAAGAACCCCAAATTGTTTATTATTAATATATATATCCTTATCTAAGTCATTTGGCCGATCCTTTGATTTTTAGGAATAAAATAACAATTAATAATAAAATATTTGATTTAAAAACTATTTTGTGTCAATTTTGACACTATTTGATTTATGATTTTTGTGAAAGTCATAACAGAATTATATGTTCGAACCAAGTTGATTAAATAAATACTAATAAATCATAGTAACCTATAACATTAGTGGAATTCATAAAAAGTCTTAAATTACATTTATTTTGGTATTTATATTATCAATTATGTCAATATTTCATTAATAAGATAATTACTGCATCATCTTTGTGTCGTAAATAAATTAAATTATTTGATGTCTAAAAATTACAAATAAAATACCATCATATAGGAAATATTTTTAGCTTTCTAATGAATATTTACAATCGAATTTATATTATGTATAACCCCATATTAAAAATGATTTACTTATTAAACTTTGATTTTAACTATTTTAACCCTTCTTTAAATAAATTAATAATAAATGTCCTAATCTAATCCAAGTGGGCCTAAATGGTCATATTTTATTCCTAAGTTTGTTTTTGGTGGAATTAAACTTGTCCAATTGAATTAGGACACGTGTTAGGGTAATATTAATATCATATTTACCCTTAGTTACCCTATTTACTATTAACCGCAGTAAAAATAGTAAAAAGTTAATATTCACCAAAAAATTATATTTATCTCATTGAACCACATTTTACTTACTGATATCAACCGTGTCTGTCGTATTTTTGAAATTCCATTCACAGAAGCGGTAAAATTACGTTTTATGAAAAATTCAGTTTTTAACCTACCACTTAGTGGTTTCACTATTCATCAAAAATTGAATGTTTTCAGAAAAATACCAAAATTTCACCCTAGGCTAATTTCGATATTCTGAATCCAAAAATGAAGTCCATTTTGAAAAATAAAATTTATAAAATTTCAAAAAGTGGTTATTACTATTCATAACGGCTAGTTTTAATAGCATATTGTTGTTTAGTGAAACTCGGTATTGCGTACGACGCAAGCTATCGAGGAAGGTCGTGATTGCGTGTAAAGAAAGCCAAGCAAGTGTTGTGTAGAAAAAGATTTCTTTGATGATTCATATAACATAAAAGTCTCGGGTGTTACAATTTCCTTCGAGTTGGTATTAAAGATAAGTTTAGACAACTTTAGGTGTTTGGGTATTGATAACATAATAACCATAAATTATTTTATGTTAATGATATACCATTTATAGATTTCCATGTTGTTTCGTCTAAGATATTTCTCTATTCAGAATGTTTTTATGAAGAGGAAACATGGAAGCTATGATGGGACAACATCAGGAGGAAGACAATCTTCCAAATCTGCTACTAGAGATGGTCAGAATCGAAACTAAATATTTTATGGAAGTGCTGGTACAGTTGAATGAGGCTATCAATGGTTGTGGTATCTATGCACAAGATCAAATAGATTAACCACAGAAAAACATGCCAGTGGTAGAGCATTTCAGGAGGAAACATCCCCCATCATTCAGATGATCATCTAACCCCGTGCTAGCTGAAGTGTGGATTAAATAAATAGAGAACATTTATGATCTAATGGGGGTATTAGAACATCAATTTTTAGTCTGGATGTTTAAATATTTAAGGATAATCCAATCAGCATTGGTAGATGTTGAAAAATACCAGGGATAATGAAGAGATTTATGATATTGATTGGGATGAATTCAAAGGTATGATTCTTGTGAAATATTATCCTCAATTGGTTAATCTTAAGAAGGAAAAACAATTTTTGTAATTGCAGTAGGAAGATGACTCAGTGGATACTTATGAAGAAACATTCACTCGACTGTAAAGGTAAGCCCCAAATTTTAGATGATATCTTGATAGTAAAATCAATTATTTTTACTCAATATAAAATCCAATGTATTTCAGGGCTTTAACTTATTTTGAGTTCAGATGTTATGAAAAACAAGTATGATATTCGGAGAAGGTGGAAATGGAGTTTACTAATTATTAGGTGTTCTTTGAAAAATAAAAGAATAAGCGGTTGAGCTGGAAAGTGGAAAGGAATAACTCTACAAAAAGTTCTGATAGTAAGAAATGTATGTTTACAGATTGTGAAAATTGTCGTAAAAAGCACACTATGGAATGGATTTATAATTATGGTAAGTGTTATTAATGTGGTAAAATGGTATATAAGGCATGTAATTATACTAAAAAATATTTGGGAAATGGTAAGAGACAATTTGATTTTTAGTTACTAAAATGTATTTATTCCAATGAAATGGATCATTATGAAAATGAGTCTCCAAAAAAACTGAATTGAAGAAATGTAGTCAAACTACAAGCAGAAAGGGGTGGTAAAATCCATTGTAACTACTTTGGAAGATGTTGGGCCATCGAATTAAGTTACAGCATGTACACTATTTATTTATTCAGATTATGCCAATGTGTTGTTTGACACAGGTTCTAAAAACACATTCATTTTTCATAAGTTTTCTAGTAAATCGGGAATTCCAACTCATGATATGAATCCTGAACTAATGGTAAAAACATAGGGAGGAAATTTTGAGACCAAAAGAAATTATAAGAACATTCTTTTCCTTATGGGTGGAAAGAATCTACCTACAATACTTACTGTTTTTCCTATAGTATAGTTTGATGTTATTTTGGGTATACAGTAGATTTCCGTTTACCATGCTAAGATTGATTGCAGAGCTAAAGTGGGTTCGTTTCAGAGATAAATTTTGTATCTGTACAAGAATGAACATTTACTTTTGATAACATATACAAAATCTAGGAAACATGTAAAATATGAAAATAAATGTTACCTTGAACATATTTTTGAAAACAATGGAACTATTAATATTAATGATGTGCGTGTGGTAAATGAGTATGTTGATGTTTTTTTGATGAGTTTCTTGGTATAATACCTAATAGGAATGTTGAATTTATTATTTACTTAGTTCCTGATGCTAAGCCGATTTCAAAAACCTTTTATCTAATTTCTAAAATTGAACATTTAGAGTTAAAGATGCAATTGTGGTATTTATTAGATTAAGGTTACATTCGACCTTGCTCATCACCATAGAGTGCTTCTATCTTGTCTGTAAAAAAGAATATTGGATCAATGAGACTTTGTATTTACTATAGAGCATTGAATAACATCAATATTAAGAAAAATTCTCATTTTTCTCATATTGATGATTTGTTTGATCAGCTATGGGGAGCTTAGTATTGTTTGAAAATTGAACTGAGGTCGGGGTACCATTAGTTTAATGTTAAGGAAGATGAAATTATGATGAAAACGTTTTTTACTAGATATGGCCATAATGAATTTGTGGTTATTACTTTTGGACTAATCAATAAACCTATTGTAATCATGAATCTTATAAATAGAATTTTTCAGGAGTTCATGGATATGTTTGTGGTTTTGGTCATTGTTGATATTTTGGTTTATTCCAAAAGTAAATAGTAACATTAAAGTCATATAATGATTGTCTTGAAACCATAATATAATAGAAACTGTGTGGTAAATTTAGAAAGTGTGAGTTCTGTTAACAAAAAATTTAATTTATTTGGGACATTATTTCCAAAAATTTCTTAACAGTTTATTCTTCTAAAAGTATAGTTGTTGAATAATTTCCAAGAACGAAAAATATTTCCAAGATCCTTAGTTTTCTTGGTATAGTATGTTATTAACAAAGGGATGTTGAAACATTTCCACGGTTCTCTATCATAATGACTATGTTTTCTCGAATAGGTGTAATGTTCATTTGGACAAAATAATGTGATTATTTTTTTCCTTAATTGAAAAGATGATTGGTGAATGATCCAATTTTTGTAGTACCTTGAAATAATTATGAATTTGTTATCTACAGTGCAACATCGTTGAATGGGCTTGGTTATGTCCTAATAAATAATGATCGGGTAATTGATTATGCTTCTTTTTAGTTGAAAGCTCATTAGTTAAATTACCCTACAGATGATTTGGAATTAATTCCTATTGTTTTTACCTAAAATATTTGCAGGCATCATCTGTATGGAGTAAAATGTGAAATATATACTAACCAAAAATTTTTTCCGTACATCATTTCTCTGATGTAATTAAACATAAGAAATAGGATATGGATGATATTAATCATGGATTATGATTTCATAATTCATTACCATCCAATAAAGGATAATAAAGCGGCTGATGTATTGAATCAAAAATGTTATGCTACATTAACCTTGTTACATTTGGAATAAGATAATTTGATTATAGATTTGATGATCATTAGCATAGAAGTTGTTGGTGTAGTAAATTCCTATATTTTGTTTCAAGTGTTACTAAAATCATCTATATCAGGAAGAATTAAGAAATATAAAAATGAAGATATATAGTTACAGAAAAATTTACATTTGGTTCAAAAGGGTATGTTTTCGGAATTTAACATAGATAATGATTATATTTTTAGACATGGAACGAGATTATATGTGCCTTGTGATTCATAATTAACTGAAGAGATCATGTATTGTGGAATAAAGTAATTAACCAGGTAAAGGTTTTGTGGAAAACCCATATGGTTGAAGTGGAAACATGGAAATCTAAAAGTGCTATGAGGGATAAATAACCCCATTTATTTGATAAGTGACTAAAATTTTGAGGACGCAATTTTCGAGAGGGGGAAGAATATAAAATTCCAGGTAAATTAAAAATATGATATTTTCATAGTTTTTTTTAATATTTTTTAATTAAATATTAATTTTATATTAAATGGAATTTTATGATTGATGGCATACCAAACACTCAACAATGAGTTTCATTGAAATCTTAGGTTACACACAACATTGATTTATACCGAAAAAATATAATAATATTAATATTATAGATGTTAGTTAACTCATAGTTGTTGTATTGAAAGGAATAAATAAAACTAACTAAAATATGATTATACATGTCTGTTAAATGTTTTTACATTTATCCAATAAATCATAGAGACTTAAAATAATAATGAATCCAATTTTAAACATAAATACTCTAATGTTCTTTAAGGAGTTGATTTACTGCATTTTGATGGAGAACTTATTTTAAATCTAATTTTGGTCACATTTCAATTTTCTATTTGAAAAATAATATTTTTCTTTACAATCAGAAAGTTGAAATTTACTTTGGATGAAATGTTTTTATTTTTCTGTTACTGTTCGTTTTTTAATGAATATTAAAAAATAATGTAATTTAATTCAAAATACCCTTTTAATATAATTTATTTATAAGGATTGAATATCATTTTAATAGTTTTTAAAGATTAATTAGATTATATTTTTACCATTTAATCCAATGTAGGTTATTGGAGGTAATTTAACATTTAAATTCTACATAAACAAGTGTTAATCTTTTGATAGTTATTATTTCTTAAAAACATACATTTTGATTTGACAATGAGAAATAATTGTAAATAAAACATTTCAACTTATTTGTTTGGAATTTTTGATGAATGGATTTCATATTTGGAATCAAGAGGTCCAAATTGTGTAAATAAGTTTCTCTTATTTTTAAACATTATGAATATTTACTTCAGTAAATATTTTATTTTTCATGGTTAATGGGTTAATCTGGTAAGTAAGGTTAAACAAATATTATTATGAAAATATTAAATTACCCTATCATGTTTCCTAATAATATTGGTGGACACATGTCTGACAATTGTCATCCCTGAGTCGATTTTGGGACCCTATGGAGCCACATGGGAGTGATAATGACACTTTATATTAATTAATTTAAATTAAATACCAAAATGACATAAACATATACATTTTAGTAAATAAATTTTTACATGGGGTTATATAAGTTACATATTTGTCTAAAAATATTCATTAGAAAAATAAAAATATCTCTTTAGATCATGATATGATATTTATAATTTTTAGACCGCAAATAAATAAAATTATTAATGAAACAATATTGATGTAGTTTTTGCCTTATTAATGAATTATTTAAATAAATGGGATAATACAAATTTAAAAAAATCCAAAACAAGTCAAATTCTTATTGTATTATTTTATTTAGAACAATATTCATCTTATATTCTAATTTAATGAGTTTTGGACCTTTTGAAACTGAGAATCATTTAATAATAAAATAATACATTCAAAATATCCTAAAGAGCCCCTCCCCCCTATAATAAGTCATCAACTCTAACCCATTACTTACACCTCTCAAGCCCATTGGTTCACCCAAACTATGCTTAATTAATCTCTATAGATCCCTATATTACTCCTAGAACCCTTCCCGTAGGAATGTGTCAAATCAAGTAATCCTTTAGGTTCAAACAAAAGTGAGATACCTGATTGAAAGGTAATGTCTTATCTTAAGTTATTTTCATTTAATTTACTTCTACATCCCCATAATCACACTTTATTCATTTATTTTATATAAAAACCATCATCTTGAATATAATAGGATGATGTTATGGGAATTTTTATAACTACACATACACACTCCTCTATCTAATGTAGACAAACATACAATTTCTTTAGATGGTGAACTAATGCCCCATGAAAAGATGATTGTAAAAATATCTCCAACAACCTATCATGGTGGCCATTATGATGGAAGAATATTTATATGTTATATATATTATATTTTTATTGGATCTATACTTTTGTATTTTTCATTTATAGAATACCATTATGGTTTCCATAATGGGAAATCGTGATAATTTCATTTAAGGTAGTGTGGACTACCGCCCCTCAAAGTGATGTGGTTCATTCATTCCAAATGTTGAATGTATAAAGGATGAAGTCACTTAAATTTTATATTATATTATACTATAATTATAATATACCAATGTATCATTATTTTTTCATTACATTAAATATGATATAAAAATTAATGTATTGTTCATCCGTACGTACGATTATCAGTGTCCATGAACGGTGAATTTCATTTCGTACCTTCAAATGTTATGTACTATTATAAATACATATATATTCTGGATATATATGAAATATATGATATCTAAATCATGAATATAATATTATAGATATTTTAATTTTTACCACATGACCAACATGTATTTATACGATGTTCATTTTTTACTTAAGTACTAAATATCGACAAAACCACCATTATTAACTTAAATGATTAAATAATATTAATAACACGATAATAAGTAATATAAAAGTAATAATAAACATTAAAAATGATAATAATCAAGTATATATTAAAATTATTTTATTATTTGGGAGATTAAATAATGAATGAGTCAAATCGGACATGAGGTAAGGGAATTGGTTCACCCAATTTCCATTCTATGGGTTAAACATATACTTCTGGATTATGTTGTGATATGAATATGTGTGAATGACCTCTGATTTTTTTTAACTTAATATCCATGTGTATTGGATGTTTTTATATTTTTTCACACATAATCATGTAATTTATGTGTCATTTATCTAATGATACAATCATTGTAAGGGACTACATATCAATCTCCTTTAATTGAGGCATATATTTATATTGTGCACTTTAATGATTCTATAAGGTGTATCTAAAACCATTTTGAAAATTTATGTCAAGAATTTATATATTCTCATGTTATTTATAGTTTTCTTTGATTTAATTCTTTAAAGATTTTTATTCAATACTTTCACAAGTGGTAAAAGAATATTTAACTAAAACATCATTTTAAATGTTTTAAAAATTTATTCTTCTAATCCTTATCTTTTATGTCTATGTTTTTAAAATAATTTTAAGGATGTATTTATACGAATATTAGTGTTTTAAATTTTAATTTCCTATCAAATTTTTCAATGTGGTATGGGACACTTTTTTTAAAAACTCTTCTTTTTGAATGTTTTAAATGAATTGATTATGTAAATATCTTGAACTAATATCTTGTGAATGCAGTGTAGAAATATTGTCTTTCCTTTTTCTAGTTTTATGTGTCATGAATATATTATGTTTAATGGGAAATTTTTACTCATACGGGTGGTTCCATGATAAACCTTGGGCGAGTGAGCCTGATATAGCTCTCTAATGCATTGTGAAATGTGACGGAGGTAAATCATAATATTTATCTTAAGAGATTTAGGGAATATACAATAAAGGGTATACTAAATGTGACTCTCTACGTAGCTATAAAGTCTATAACATAGGTTTTTTATGGATGCAAAAAAGTTACCTTTATGATTTATGATTTCCATGTGGTATTCATAAATTTTATGATATTGTGTGGCATGTTAAATATTTAAAAGTATGATTTCTTTGTCTTGTATGTATTAATGGAATAATGTTTTCTTTCCTTGTTTTATAACACTTTCTGATCTTTTTATGCCCATCACATGTTTTTGAAAGTTTTTTCATAGGACATATAAAAGAATATGGTTATGTTTGGGATCATGGAAAAGTCATGCTATATAAAACATGGAACTTGAAATGTCTCTTTTTTACAAGATTTTTTTATATAAAAAAGTTATATTGTGTAAGAGCGTGTACATGTAATATTTATAGTTGTTATTTATATATTATGACCTAATTCTCTAAATCACTCAAAATAAAATGATCCTCGATGGGAATTATTATCTTAATTCATGATATTGTAATGTTTAGGGTTTGGTACTTATATCGATAACCACTTGTGTAGCACCAAATATCGCCATAAATGTCCACTTATTGGGCTCCTCCTCAAGTCAATGTCCTATTACTCAACTCAAAACCACCATGTATGCCATTGATGTCCCCATAAAACAACCCCTAAAACATATCGATATTCGTATAACCATTATGAAGGATTATTGAAGGAGTATCTCATATAAGATTTTCTACTACCTCTCACTGAACTGCAATATCCCATCATCTCCATTGCAACCATTTAACCATCAGTTCCACCTTCTTTCTTGTTTACCAAGAACTCACAATCAACTTAATTCACTCATTAGCCTCCACCAATACATTTTTAGAGAACCTTTATTTTTTGACCCACCAAAGATCGATCACGAGGTCCATTCCCAATGCCAAACAATGAAACAACCTAGGAGAATCTTCTTTCCCTTCATAGAACACCATTGTCCTACCATGTTTTTTATGAGACCACTATGAATGAAATATGAAGGATGAGTTCTGCTGCCATGTATTGAGTCCTTTTGTATTCCATGAGGGGCTTGGTCCTACTACAATGTCTCTAATAACCCCTTCCTTATTGCATGGCTTGATCCACACACCCATGATAAAACTGAAGGAGATCCCAAAAGAATTCCCCATGAGGATTTTATTTCACATGGAAAATATTAATCACTATTTTTCTATAGGTGTTTCACATATAAAGTATCTCAGGTCATGGGAAAGCTTTGAAAAAGTAGGAGACTTAGGATACACCTCTCTATACCTGTTAAATGATAAGGCACCCATTTCAATAATGGGAGATGACATTGATAGAGAAGAGGAGAGAAACAAAATTCCATGAAGGATGACCACTACTTAAAATACCTCACATGCTAGAAGATCAACAAGTTGGAAGAAGAGTGTAGGGAAATTACCTTCCCTTTATCTTCTCCCCTTCAATATATTTTTATCTTATTTGTGTCCCATTATTCCTCTTATTCACTAATACACCCTTTCTGGGTGGCGTAAAATATTTTATGGTTGGTCTAAGGGATGGGGACCCCTTTTTGATGATTAATTTCTCAATTTTTTCAAAATAAAAAAATAATTTTTTTTAAAAAATAATAGTTTTCAATTTAATTTTTTTATTTTAAATTTAATGTAGTTGTCTTCTATTTAGTTATTAAATTTAAAACTGATTTTATTTATGAATTTATTCTCCCTCTACTTGATTGTTGAACCATGCTAATTGGTTGACCAAAATGAAATCAAGAAGTTGAGTGATTTGGTGATTATTGAAGATGCGAGGAATGAATGGTGGAATTATTTTAATAACTTTTGATTATAAATAACATATTTGGTACTTCCTAAATAATTAATAGAACTCATATTATTGAATTAAAAAATATTTTCATTTATATTAAAGGTGAATAAAGAGAAATTATTGTACACCATTCACTTAATTATTCTAAACAAAACAAAAATATTCATTTTTATTAATAACCTTGATAACATTAAATAAGGGGAAACCCTAACATAAGTAAACTGAATTCAGCATCATTTGAATTTCAAAAACTCCATGTTTCCTTGTATTAAAGTCTTTAAAATCATTTTCTTTTATTTCAATTTTCATAATTGGCAACTAGATTAAAATAATTCGATCCCAAGATGAAATTTGGATTACTACTGATACTACACCCCAATGAGAATATAAATTTTATTCACGTACCCCATGTTAGGTGTGTGTAAAAACTATCATCGTTTCCATCAAGTGAGCATTAACCTAACAATAAATTTTTCATTAATATGAAGTAAAATGGATACATATTTGTTTTTTACCAACTAAGTGAAATAACTCTTTAAACTAGGCTTTGGATTCCTAATTATATTTTTTTTGAGGAAATACATTTGGGAGACTCAAGTGTCCATTCAAAACCATCGATCATTGATATCAACCCACAACATACCTTAAGGAACCATTGTGCCCCACAATTTTATATCCAACAAAATCGGCTAACCATATCTACACAAAAAAAAATTTGAGTAACAAGTCAACATGACACTTATGCTACCTAAATTCCCTAGATATGAAGGTGAAGACCCCAATCAATGCATTTCAGAGTTTGGATTATAGTTTCAATTTCAAGAAATGATGATTAGTCGAAGAGCAAGTCATGTAGAGTGAATTACCCCTTTTCACATTAGAGAGAACCTAAGGAATTGTTGTATAGCTTACAAACCAGATAGATCCAATATTGGGATATTTTACAAAAAAGAATAATGAAGATTTTATTCCCAAATTCATGGTGAATACAGATTATTTAAGATATATACACAATTTGGACAACTACTGGCATGACTCTATATGAATAATGAGAAGGTTTCAAAAAAAATTCAATATTATTACATAAAATTGGGGAAGGAAACAACTTCAGGTTCATCATATACAAATAATTTCTAGACAATGATAGGATCCTTTTTGATGAAACTAATGGGGGAGATTTGATTGAAAAAACAACCACAAATCCATGAATTTAATTAAGATGATACCTCAAAAATCATATAAATTTGGAAAAAATGAATTGTTATGAGATCGATTCATACAGTAAGCACATATAAATCATCATTGATCCATGGAATTAAAATTGATGAATTGAAAATCCAAGTGAGATATATTTCTATAATAAATTTAAATGATAAACCATATCCATAGCAGTTGTGTGGATTATGATCATCACACATTCATTTGACTTATCATTTTGATGAGATATACTGTACGAAGAGTAGTGAAACAACATTCCAATAAAATAAATTTCCACTAAATCAAAATTATTGAGAAGTTATAACCCAAAAGTGATTTAGAGGTCAAAAAACCTTCCTAGACCCCCTTTTATAATCATCCACATTTTAAGCTATAATATCAAAATCTCTATTTATTAAAACTAAATTACAAATATCCCATTCAGAAACAAAAATACTTTCATCCACCACCATTCCAAATGAAAAATTTGGATGTTCAATAAACTACTGCACCATCAACTAACAACTAATAACTACAATATAATATTTAAGGGATAACATATAATGATAACAATTTATCCATGCTATAATTTTTTTGGATATTCTATCCGATAATCCTGGAAAGCTTCTATCCCAAATAGTTCCATATACCTAAGTGAATTTCAGTGAAATTATGACACGATGCGAGAAAGAGACTACGCTAAATGAACCATGTAACATGGATAATTCAAAATATAGGATAATGATCAACCCATCCACCCAAAATAGAGACCAAAAACATAATAACAAAGAGATAAACGGAGTAATATATTTCATGTAACTATTCTATTTCTTGTTAACTCTATCAAAATGGGTTGAATAACAAATATATCAAATTGAGATCATGGAACCCTTCTATAATGATGAAATTAACATTTCATTATAAGAATAAATCCTATAAATATAAATATTTTCAGTTTTTCTGAAAAAAATATACAAAAACAGAAATATCCATGATAAAGATGAATGTATTAGAATTTGATGGAGGTTACATGCCTTAATAATACCACAATTTCCCAAAAAATGGAAATATCTAGGGAAATATTTTATTCCCAACACTATGGGTTCTTTGATATTTTATAATCACTTGTGTGATCTTGGTGATTACATTAACTTCTTTTATAACTCTATCATTATGAATTTAATAATAGATTAACTGAATCCCATAAGTGTTGTTGTCCTACTAGGAAAATGTTACAATTTTTTCTAGCTAGAGTTTATGTGGATGTTCTAGTAGTAGTTGAAGGACAAATTTTTTCAGCAGACTATTAGATACTCACCGTAGAGAAAGATAGTACAACCAGGAATTAACTGACTATTTTTTGGAAGAACATTCCTCAAAATAGTTAAAATTAACATCAATTGACATGAATAAGCTCCCACTATGGTGTTGGGAGACACCAAGGTGAACTTCAATGTTATTAACTTAAAATTAAACCCTTTAAACCTTCATTTACCACTTTGAATTTTTTAAACAATAATGTATTGATCCAATTAAATATTCCTATTTTCATCCATAATTATTATCCTTATAATATCACCATTCTATTTTGATCACTAAGGAGAGAGTACTAAAAATATAAAATTCCCACCTTTAAAACACAAAAATAAATCACTGTTGAATTTTTAGATAATTTTCTAGAAGATACCTTCATGATACACATTTCTAATTAAATTAAATACTTTTATGGCGAAAATTGGAATTCAATGTCATCCATAGAAAAAACCCTAGATATTGAATTAAAACACCTCTTATGTGACCTAAAATATGTGTATCTTTTGGTGTGATAAAAGTTTCCATTGAAAATGTTCAATAATATATCTATGACATATGGGAAACTCTCATTAACCATATAAAAATTAATTACTGAAAAATATTATGGAATTTCGGGGATATACCCCAAATTTAACACAACTTCTACTCCCCACGAATCTTTGAAAATGGTGAATACCAACCTGTTAGGTATCCCTTTAGAAAAATTAACCCCAAAATGACGGATGTTGTGATAAAAAGAATTGAAAAAGTAATTGAAGAGGACATTATTAACCCAATTTAAAACTCCTAGTGGGTTAGCCACATCCATGTGGTTCCTAAGAAAATAGGATGAACCCTTGCTTTAAAAAACAATAATTAATTAATTCAAATGAATCTAGAATATATGTAAGGTATGAATTGATTATAGAAATTTGAAAAAGTTGCAAAAAATGATCTATTCTTAATCCCAATCATTGATCAAATTATACAATGGATATTAGGAAAGACGTATTAAAACATTGTGGCGGGTTTTTATTGTTGTTTTTTAGGTTTCAATTTCTCGATAATACAAGGAGAATACAAACAACACATCTCTTTTTTGGACCATTTCTTATAGGGGAATGTATTTTAGATTGATCAGTGGCTGAGGTACATTCCCGTGTTCTATTGTAATCATTTTCTCAGATAACATTTAAAAATACCTAAAAGTATTTATATATGACATTAATTTTTTTTGAAATTCCTTTCATAATATATTGGGGTATCTGTATAAATTTTTAAAAGTTCGAATAGAGAAAAAATATGCTTTTATCATTTTAAAGTGTTACTTCATTATTGAATAATGAATAAATCCAAGATGTATCATTTTAAAAATAGAATTGAGATGGCTAAATCTAAAATTACAATTATTAATTCATTTCTATATCCCACCATTGTGATACAAAATAAATATTTTTTTGGAAAAGTTGGATTTTAAAAAAGATTCATCAACGAATTTATTAAAATATCTCTTCCCCATTAATGATTTATCTTAAAAAAGTTGTAATTTCATTATGATAATTATAGGGTGGAATTTCATGATCTAAAGAAGATGTTGATTACACCAACAGTAATGTAGCCACTGAATTGGGAACATCGATTTTATTTTATTTATGATGCCTCAAACTAAGATTTGGAGCAGTTTATTCCCAAATAATTGAAGGAAAACTTCATTTCATATATTATGATTCAAGAAGCATGGATTAAATTATGATCTATTAAAAACCACTAAAAATTAGATTCATTCTATTTATTATTAATTAGAAAAATTTATGACATTTTATGTTGGAATTATAGTAGTTTTTTTATCATGAAGCCCTTAGGTACTTGATGAAGAATGTTAATAAAAACCCAAGGCTGGTAAGATGGATATTTATCTTGAAATATTTTAATGGGGAGATTATATAAAAAAGGTAACATAATACCATATAGAAGATCACCTCAGTATGCTATGAAAATAATCGTAAATTGAAATTCCAGAGCACATCTCAATCATTTATCGTATACCTGGTAAGAAGCACTACCTCACAGAAGGTTAAGTACATTGGTATGATGATATAATAAATTATTTTTCCACATATCATGTAACATACTCTCTTAATTCCCTTAATAAGAATAACATCAAATTATAATATAGATTCAATATCATGGAGAATCTATTTCTCTGGAAAATGTACAATGACAAAGTCATATGAATATTCTTATAGAAAAGTGAAATATAATATGTCTTTTAATTCTATCATATATTTTCTTGTGAATTCCACTTTGAATCTCAAATAATAGATAGAAAAATATTTCAATATAGAATATAATAGTATAACATGTTTAAATATTATCATGATTATTGTAAAAAATGTAATATTTTTAATTTTTATCGAAATAATTCAGACATACAAGGTATTCCCTAGATACATATTATTTTTTGTTAAATATTTGACCTTTGGGAATTAATTTCATGTGACAATTTCCCATTTCATTTTGGAAATATTATATTTTACTTGTTATTGATTATGTCTCTAAATGGGTGGAATCCAAATCCACCATGAAGATCCCAGACACACTACAAAAAAGGAGCAGCCCCAGAATAGGATTTAGAGCAGGTGCACTCACCAGAGTAGAGACAAATGGATTTTCATAATGAGAGGTAATGGCTATGCCATTGTTACCAGCATGTGCTTGCACGAGAAGCCTATCTAGACGTTCATACAACGGTGGAGAGTTACTATCAGGATGTAGATACTAGGGAGGGGCTGTTCCTTGTAGATAGTCTTGTTGAATTCTCTAAGACCTTTGGGTCATGTAATCTCCCAAGCCTATGGGCCATATAATCTCTGATCCTATGGGCCTTTTAAGGGTTCCCCCTCATCCCTTGAAAGGGGGGATTTAAAAAATCATAAAAATGAAGGCCTTTGGGCCATTCAAGAAGGCAAATATCTTTTATAAGTTTGAAAATCCAACAGAAATATATATAATCCATAAGATAAATGATTTCAATTGATTAATAATGGATGGGCTTAAAAAATTATAAGATGTACAAAAAAACATCTATACCTTACCATAACCAAAATAAATTCCATGTTGATGTGTCAAACCAGGATATTAAATTTATCATTGATAAAACATTCAAAGAAAACTAAAAGGATTTATTATAAGGTCTTGGTGTAATACTATAGGCATACCATACAACATACGTAACACCTATACGTATGATCCCCTAAGAGATGATTTTTGAAAAAAATGGTCATCTACCGATGTAATTGGAGAACCAAGAATATTGGGTTGTTTAAATGTTGAATTTGGATTTATAGAGTGTAGTAAAAGATAAAATACATTAGTTTTTTGAACTAGAATAATAAGGAAGGTAATCATTTTAAAGTTCAAGGATTTAGAAAAAAATAACCAAAGTGTCCCATGAAAAACACATTCAACCAAATACCTTTCAACCTGGCGACAAAATTCTTCTTTATAATTATAGACTAATGTTAATTACAATTATTATTTTTCATGGTTCGAGAGACATTTTATAATTAATAATTTATATCCTTTTGGGGATATATAGATTAATAAATAAGATGAAGGAATCCCATTCACTATAAATGGTAATATTTTGATAAAACTATATAGATGTTTACCTCAATAACCAATATAGGAGCTCAATCTTCTCTAACCCTACTACTAATTTCTTATCTTGGGGCTATAATGAGAAAATGACATTAACCAAAGGCACTACTAGGATTCCAAAAAAGTTCTTCTATTTTTATAGGATTTAGGATTCAGTGACCTCTTACATCACCCTATTGAAATTTAATGGAATGTTTTTTACACTAGTATGATATTTTTTAAAGAATTATCATAGAAGGAAACAACAAGCTAGACCAAAGTAGTGAACGAAATGGAAAACATGTTTATATAAAATGGAAGTTCACTTTTATGGTTATATTTTAAAATCTATAAATGATTTTTTTATTAATGCATGTTTTTATATTTAAAATTGAAAATTTAATTAAAATATGTAAATTAATGCTTTACTTGATTTATCTACGAAATATGAGTTTATTAATAATCATGTGATTCCTTGTTTTAGATTTCAATGTCAATACAATTTAATGAGTAATATGGATAATTAAAAGATGAAATTTGAGCATGGAAATTAAAATTAGGACTAAATATTTAAAGGAACTATTTAATTATTTTAAATGACATTTCCCATCAATTTTCCCTGATTTGAATTTCTGAAATTTATGTGAAATGATTTGTTACTGTTAATCAAGACATGAGTGATTATTACAAATCCTATTTTTAATTCCTAATAGAATTTCATGATCAAGTAAATCCTATTTTATCTTGATCATATTTCTTGATTGATTGTGGTATATGTCCCCTGTTAGAATTTTTATTTGAACATTTCAAAGCAATGACTATGAAAAAACAAAATTAAAATGATTAAGGAATATTATTAAAATGTATTATCTTTGTAGAAAACAATTACATCATTCATTTATTCCTATAGAGACCCTAAATGAACATATTAAAGGTGATCTACATTTTAATCCATTGGTACCCAAATCATTTTAATTGAATTTCATTTTTTTGTTGAAGTGTAGGGGTGGGGGAGTCATGGTGAATAGAATAAAATGATTTGTATGGAAAAAGTTTGGAGGTGATTATTGTGAGAGTAAATTAGGGATGCTGATTCATTCAGAATAATTCATTTTTTACCCTCTTGAATAAAAAAACTAAAAAGGAAAAAAGAAACAACAAATTGTGAAAATTTTGTTGTGACTTTGGAAATCAAAAAACACCATTACTATATCTATTATTTTTATGATATGTGGTTAGGTTTTTGATATGATGTTTATTGTAAAAAAATTTTAAAAATAATTTAAACAGATTCTTTGAAAAATAAAAAAAAGAGTATAAAAGCTGATAAAATTTCAAGTGGGTTTAAAAATCATTAATTATGCTTAATTTGATCATGATATTCACTTTTTGTTTGTAGGATGTTTGGAGTTTTTAAAATTTGAAGAGGGTAATTTCAAGTCACTATAAATTTTGATATCATACTTCATGATTGAAGAGATAATCCTGCACCTTGATCCATAATTTTTAAAACATAAATTAATACCATCCTTAAGAAATAGATACATTTTAAACATTGTTGAAATTCTTCATGATATTATGTTCTTTTTGAATTAAAAAATATAGAGAGTATTTCATGTACAAGTCTGTGGATAATGATAATGTGTTCCAAATATGAGCATTAGTCTACATGAATTTTCATAAGGAGAGATGAGTGAAAAGATTCTAAATTGTGTTAAATCATCAGTTCACAAGTTAAAAATAATAAATTTAGGAACATGAATAAATTTTAAATGAAGTTCGATTATTTTTAAAATGGGGGAAATTGTATTGAATTATTTGGTTTTTTATTTAAAAATTATGAGATTCAATTATATTTTATATGAATTTTAAAACTTTTATTTTAAATTGAAAATCATTTTATTTAATTTCTTTGAAATTTGAATATTTATATCATTTATTCCATTTGATATTTCATATTTCGATATTATCTATGAGAACAAACATGGTCTATGTGTGGAATTATTTGAAAAATATTTTTATGTGCATATTTTTAAAAAGTTATAAGGTATTTTAAATTGATTCTTTATCATAATTCCCATTTGATACATTATGTTTGCAATGGAATTGGAAATACTAAAAAAAGAATTTTAATATTCCAATTTCAGTGAAAATTTCTAGAATGTTAAATTGATATTAATTTGATTATTTTGATTGATAATTATAGCATTTTAATTTAATTTTTATTTAAAACATGAATAGTGGCATCCAAAAGAATAACCCATGAGGCTGGATATCCCTCAAATGAATAATCCAAAGTCATTTAGCCGACCCTTCATAGGATCATCCAATGAAGGGCCAAGTGTAAATTCCAAATTGAACCATAGGGGTTCCTAGGGGAATAAGTTCCATGTACAAGGGCATGTGAGGATGAATTTTGTGTGTTGCATATGTAGGATGAAGCTTGAGCACATATGTGTGATTTCAAAGACCACACAGAGACCAGATGAGAGCCTCATTGGTGTAGGATGAAGCCTGAGAACATACGTGTGGTGGTTAAGCCCTCATAGAGACAAGAGGAGAGCCTCATTGGGGTGGTTAATTATCTAGTAGAATGGGTTGTCATCCCAAAAACTATCAACTTTTTTACTCAGTGAGTGATGCACTCAAGATTATAAGGGAGGGAAACATTCTATGTATTTCAACGTGGGATGAATTTTTTCCCAGTACTGTTTATCATATATATTTTCTGCATAAACTACCTCTCGAATAATTTTCACACCCCGCCTTACTATATTCATCACGGGTCCTCCAAAAAGCATTGACATCTCTCACTACAGCACTAGAGATCTCCATCATTGACCACTCCTCGAGCTCCAAATCAATACGATTTCCACTACCTCCACTATAAACTACAATGGATTCCGTTGAAAGGCAATGATGACCACCTTGACAACAAATCAATCACTATTTGAACACTATGAAGTTTAGATGGAGTAGGATCTTCGTTTCAGCTCCTCATTATGCTCTTATGATCAATCCTCTCCACTACCTCCATTCAAGTAGCAGTTCCACATTTATCCATGAATACCAATAACAAATGATCCATTGCCAACATTTGTCAGCCTCGACTGGTATTTTCATAGAGAATAAGTATTTTCAGTGTAGCCTATTCCCGATCCTGAGGTCCACTTATACTATCAAATGCTAGAAACACTAGAGACAATATCAATTTCCTTGGGAAACTGTTGTTTTCCTACCTTTTTTTTCCTCCGTCCACATTGAAGGCCAAATGAATGAGTGTCGCTGCTATACAATGTGGCTCACTTCTTTCTAGGAGAAGCTTAGTCCAACTTGCAGGTTTCCAAGTGAACTAGACTCAATGTGCTGCACAAGATTCACACCCCAAACAAAAACTTATGTAGATCCCTGATGACATCCTTATGCATATTATAGTCCATTTATAAAATCTGAAAATAGATATTATCTATGGGTATTTTAAAACTAAATAATCCAGTGTTCTTAGGGATCCTTAAAGAAGGAAGATTCCATTGATTCACCGCACACTGCCTATAAAAGGAGAAGGCACTGATTTCCTTTAGGGGGGACTTCATTGATAGAGAATAGGAGGGAAAAAGTTTTCAAGTAAGAGGACCCCTGGATAAAATTAATCACACACTAGAAGAGCACAATATTTTAAGATGAGTGTAGGCCACTGCCACTCCCCCAATTTTCATTCCTCGAATAAATTTTCATCATCATTATGTCCAATTAATCCTCTAATTAAATAGTCCCCTATTTAATGGGTTGGTATAATCCTTTTTTGGGTGGGTGAAGGGAAGGGGATCATATAGTGATGTTTGTGTTTTTATGATATCAAATTCAAAATTTATTTTCTTTTTAATCGAACAATTTACAATTTCATATTTTTTGAATTTACGTTGAATATAATTCCTTTTTATTTAATTGTATAATTTCAAATTATATTTATTTAATAATTTATTCTCCTACCCTTTAATTTTAGTATCTTGTAGAATAGTTTATATAAAACAAATCAAGAAGAGGAGAGATTAAATTATAACTAAAAAATGAGGAAATACTGTTTAACTGGTTTAAATATTTGGTTAATGATAACAATATATTTGATATTTCTTAAATAATTTCACGAATTAATGTTTTGATGTCCACACATTGATAAATCTAAATCAAATGATAATATAGATAAATGATTATCACTCAATTATCTTAATTATTTAAATCAAAACAAAAAGACTCATTTTTATTAAAAATCACGACAACATTAAAAATTGGAAAACCTAACCTTAGTCAAATAACTTCTCTCTCTATAAATTTGAAAAAATCTATGTTATGTTATGTTCTATTATTTATATTATTTCTCTTATATTTAATTTTAATTAAGTTAAAACTATAATAAAATATTTTTCTTTTTAGATGAATTTTAATTTAGTACTAATACTATAAACCTAGGGGAAAATAAATTGCTTTTGATACACCCCATGATAGGTGTGCATCATGTTACTAGTGATTTGGGATTTTAAAATTTTATCACATACCTCCATAGTTTTATATGATAGGTGACATCTACATTATTTTATGCTAATTTGACTGCTTAATTTATGTGAAATTCATTGAAATTGTTTTTCCAGACTTATTTTAGATAGGAGTAAAATAGAAAAAATCAAATCATTTATATGTTTGTTCAATATAATATTTAAACTATTTATTATGACTTATTTTATCTATAGCTGAGAATATTCAGATTATTATATAGAGACTTATTATAAAACACTGGGATGACATCCTACTAAAACAATTATCTCACACTATATCCCCCCCTTCAGTAATTTATAAAACCATTTTTATGTCTTTTTATGTAACGAATGGTTAGTAACTATAGTGAGACGGTGAGGTATTTTATTGTTTTTTTGAGGTAGTTCTTCATGATATAGTGGTATTTTTTCTATTATATCACATGGATTAATTGGTTTTTTGTTTTTTATTATTTTATGTAGGAATTTTAAATTGGGACATTCAAACTATTTTTGAGTTGTATCATTTATGTTAACTTCATTAGGTTATGGAATATGTTATATCTATTGTTTCACTATATAATATATATGTATGACATGTTGTTTACTTAGGTTGGATAAAATCATTCCATGTATATTTTCATTGATTCCCATTTTCTAGTCACCTACCCATTGAAATCAATAAATACCCTCAAATATTTAGTAATTCGAGTCAGGTACCAATTTGAGAGGGTATCTGGGTCTGGTTCACCACATATTTACTGTAATTTTATTTCTTATGTTTAAATTTATTAAATTACATTATAAATTAATATTAATTAATTTCAACCTATGAAAAGTAATTCCCATTGTTTATACATGTTTTTATGAAGATTAAATATTGTTTTATTGTCATGCATGAAACATACATCCTGAAATTCAAAATTTCATTTTTAATTTCTTATGTTGTTTTCTTTGATTTTATTATTTCTAAATTAATATTGTTTGATATTAAAATCATTAATAATTGATATAATATTTATAATTTATTGAAACTATGTTTTAAATTTCTCCCCAGATTTCGAAGTCATTTTTAAAAGAATGTTTTGTTTTGTTCAGATTCAAACTTTATATTTTTGTTATATATTTCTTTTTAACATATTATTTTTGAAATATTATAATGCTACTCGTTCAAATGATTTCAAATTGGTTTAAATCAATCATTACTATATTAAATTTTAAACCTCAGTAGAGTGATTAATATAAAATGAAAATATTTATATCTCTCTCCATCTCTCATAATTGAGTATTATTCTCTTTGAATGTTTAATTTTTAGATGACTTTTCACCTATTTTATTTTTATTTTGTAAAAGGGAATAGTCATTTTCATTTAATTACAAGGACACAAGAAAAATAATTCTTATGTGATTCATATTCGATGAGTGGCTTTGAATGTCATGTGATACATTATAAAGTGAAAAGTGTTTTACATTCTTTATGTGATGAATATTTATCACAATTAGTGGATGATCTAGGGATGAAAAAAACATAAACAACATATTCAACTACCTTGACAAGATGATCAAGCTAAAAAAACACTCACGAACCAACAGATATGATTTATTCTTCTTCTATGTATTTTTTTTATGTTTGATAGATTCTGTAACACATATTCCCATATCTTATGTTCTTTCACATTCTCTTCATGCTTTAAAAAATAGAATAATACTATATCATCAGTGTGTGACTCAAAATTATAATGTCGGGATACTTCCAGTAGTGCCTCTCAGTATCTAAAGTCCATGTTTTAATTGGGTGCTTACACCCCATAAAAATCATGTTGTATGGTTATTCCTCTATTATAGAAAATAGTTTTTTATTATGTTATGATTCTCCATTATAAAATTTGGTAGATAAAAATGAATATCTCACTGAGTAGAGTGGTATATTTGTAAAAGTAGTCTATATTAGACAAAAAATATTAAAAATATTTGTGTGATTGTTATTTTATTTTTTATTATAACTAATTTAAATAATTTTCTATGATAATTAATCCATATCCATAAAATTTTAATATAGTCTATTCATCTCACCACTCATTACCTTATATCATCACCCAATCTAACATAAAAATTGGTATTAGATAATATTCACTTTAAAATTATCAAATCCTTATATAGAGTATATTTTTTATATTTTAATATGTTAACATTTTCCAAGACCACATATTATAAGGAAAATATCCATAATATAGATGGATTGAATTCAAATTATGGATGGAATCCTTAAAACCCAACTCAATTTTATGGTAATGATTATGGTTAATGGAAATACTGAATGGATTCATACCTCAAATAGTTTAGCATAGAGAACTTATCAATCAAGTATAAATTTATATCCAAATAAAAGATAGCTCAGATACTATTACAAAATACAATACTACAAAATTTGTTTTAATTAAAGAGTCTTTAAAAATATTATATTGTGATATTAACAAAACCATTCTTAGTCATGTGTCTATATTTATGACAAGTTAGAAAATAATTAATATTCTATATGTTTTACACCTTGTATAATATAATATGAATAAAACAAAACTCAAAATACTTTTATTTGAGTATGATGATTTTAGGATGGGTGAATATGAATGTTTAGACCAAATGGTCCACACATTCACATATATTTAGTATAAAATGGACTCACTTGTAATTTATTTTTAGAACCATTAACTTTTTGAAAGAGTTTTAAGAGATCTACATATAAATTGACATGTAATGAATATTGTTATTGATGAATGTTTGAAATCAAAAGAATACATTTTGGAGGAATTTAAATGATCACTTCTTCTATTTGAACATGAGTTCATGAATATTATAGAAGAAGAGACCACAGAGAAAAAATTTATTACTTTATAATCACAAATAAATGTTATTTAAAAATATTATAAATACATTGAATAAGTAATTGACAAAATATAAATTGAAAATATACGAAATGGTATTTATAATTTGGCGAAGACAATGAAAATGTTAATGAATCAACCAAGTAATGATCATATGAATGATTGAAAAGAAAATAAATGTATGACATATAGAACATATTTAACTCTTTATGAATGTATAAATAATTGATATAAAAAAATAGAAGATTCGTTTTTGAGTCAATTTTGTAGAGATAATAAATAAAAAAATGAATATAAATGTGTGTATCATGTTGGATGGAGTTTCACCGAAAAATAAGATTCAAGTGATGAATATGAAAGTGAAAAAAAATTAGAAAAGATATATTTAATGGTGACTAATAAAAATGATATTATAGATGAATCTAATTATAGCTACTACTCTGATAGATATAGTTATATTTTGGATGAGTTATATAAAGAAAATGAATACCAGTAAAAACATTTCTTAAGTGTTAATGAATTATATAAATAATTTAATGAATAAAATAATGGTCTTATGAATGAATGTATGAAATTCGATAATGAGAATGAAACATTTAATGAAGAAATAAAAAATTATTATTGATGTTCTAAATTTAAATTCTATTATAAATTTGAATATATTGTGAAGGAAAATGAATGATCTTATATAACAAGACATAATTATAAAACATACCTTTTTTTACTTTTCTTCATGGAAAATAAAAATAAAAATATATGGTATACATAATGAAGCCAAATAAATATAAAACTATTTTTTGTCACAACCCTAAAATTCTTATGTTGTTGAAAACTACTTTTATTAAATGTTAAGCTAAAAAATTTCTTTTGATGTGTCATTAAAAATTTGTATACAAGGACATTATGCTAAGGAATATTCACTTAGATATCATCTGTATCTTAGTTATACCATGAATTTTATTTAAATAAATTTATCATATAGAGTAACTTATAATAAAATGTTTAATCTCTTTTTGGGTACCTAAAAATTCAATTCCTAACCTAGTAAAACCAAAAATAGATGGGGTATGTAAAATGTCACGTAATTTAATTTTTTAGGAAAATTTTTTAGATGCCTCAAGAATAATTCATATTGTATGGATAGTGGTTATTCCCATCATATGGCTAGTGACCTATCAAATTTCATGTCTTATACTATATATGATTCATCCTCTCTAACTTTTAAAGATAACTATAAACTAATGGTTACATATTTTGGTGAAGTGGGTATTTGTAATGTTCTATTGATATATAATTTATTATATTTTGAAGGTTAAAAACATAACCTAATTTGTATTTGTGAATTATGTGATGATGGAGTGTTTGTGAAACCAAATGATAATATATTTTCAATTTTTAAAAATGAAAATATTTTATTTTATTCCCATATAAAATATAATATTTAATATATTATTTCTCATATTTTTCTAATAATTTCTTTTTAATAATACTATGGAAACAAATGATGTTCTATTGCATAAATGAAATGAGCATGTTAAATTTTTATTGATAAAAAGTTTAGTCAAGTATAGAGTTGTTTTAGGTTTACACAAGTTAATGGTATGTAAAGATTTTTTATTATTTGTTCTTAAAAAGAAAGCATTATGAGGAATATTTAAAATCTATAAATCATGTTATCACTTTAATACCTCATGAATTATTACATCTCGATATATTCATTCTAATGAAAACTGTTCATTTAGGTGGAATGAAATATTTCATTTCAGTAGTTGATGTTTTCATTTGATTTATATGGATATATTTTATATCTCATGATATGGTTTAATTTTAGTTCTTTTTTCCACATAAATTTTCCCTTTCTCATCTCTATTTATTATTAATATAATATATTTTCTGTAATAATTAACTATTGTTGTGTTATGTAGATATAATTTTCTAAAAAAAATTTGTGTTAAAATTATGTATTTTGGTGTTTATTTAATTAATAATAAAATTAATTTACACATTATGTTATTCATTAATTGTTTATTCTTTTATTTTTATAAAATCAAAGTTCTAAATATTTTTTCTTTTAATAATTTTATTATTTTTGTAAATTGAAAAAAAAATTATTTTTCCTGTCATTTTTAAATTAAATTACAAAAATATTTAAATTATTGGTTTTACTTTAATTTAATCCTTTTAATTAACTAATTATTTTAATTAATTATTTTGTTAATTAATTAAACTATAGTATTTTTAATTATTGTTGTTTTGAATTCATTTTTTTGGTGGAAATTTGTAATCACTAATAAAATCATTATTTAATCATTAGTAATTAAAATTATTATTTTTTAAAATAATTAAAATGTGAATTATATTTTTATTTTTATTATTATTATATTAAATTTGTTTTTTTAATACTTATTTCATTTTGTAATTAGTTCTTTCTTTTATTTTTCTGCACCGGGAATTTCTAGTGGGGACTCATTTAAGCCATCGCCAAACACCAAAGATGACTCCTTGGACTGACTACACACTATTCGAATCTACTGTAGTGTCACTATCTCATTTTAACACCACCAAACTCTTGCCTCTCCTACTCACCACCAGATCCATTCCTGGTGAGTCTCGGTTTACACCGCTAGACAACAGTGGTGTCTCCTGAGACATCGTCACTTCCCCATTTCTAACTCAGTGATTCCCTTATTCCCTTAAATTCATGGGACATTGTCACCTTCTTCTTGGTTACCCCATCACACTGCCACAATCATAGAATATGATCCCCCAATGGTGAGTCGACTCACCACCACTCACTTCGATGGAAACATCAACCAGAACACAGCAACACAACAAGAAAATAATGTCTTCAAAATAGTTTAAAATATAGAAAATACAATACAATCATATCCAAATAATACACTAAATTATGGACAAGAACACAATTGAAATACCCAAAATATGATTTATCATATTGAGACACTTAATCTTGTTGCAGTACTCCCCAATAATTTAAACCTACTGCTGACCAGACCTGCAAAATAACTTGAGGCTGCCACTACTGATCCTCCCTTAGTATTCATTGAAAAGAACCGCATCCTCCCACCACATTCAATCATCTGTCTTCCCCATTCACATGACCACCTCCACCCTACCAAGTCGAAAGACCCACACCATTGACTTGAACCACCCAATTCCGACTGTGTCTAGTCTGAGAGACCATGGTTCCAAGCTATTTTCATTGGCCTAGACCTCATGCTTGAGCTACTAAACCCACTAATCAAGCACTTCCTTTCTTGTGTGTGACCTATCTCCCCTTGTCTCCATGATTACTCCCCCACCCCACTATTTTAATTTATTTTTATTTTGTCTTCATAAACACAACACAACGATCATGAAATTAAAAATTGACAATCAAAAGAAATAGAAATCATCACCAGGTACTCATCCTACTAATCTCTCTATCCACATCATCATCGTCTCCACCAAAAACATCACTTTCATTCACATCACGTGGCTTTCAACACTCCAATAATCGTCGTCATCATCGTCTATTGTGAAAAATAAAGCATCCTCACACCTGCTGTCTTCTCCCTTTATCAAACAGATCACCGACGAGGTAGGCCACCAAAATCCATCATCACCACCACAAAAACACAATTATTAATCAATGAAAAAACACCACATGGAACACCATAGGATGAGCAGCACCTCTAGAACTGTAACACCACGAGATTTTATGAGAAATATTTTTTTTAAAATTTCATTGATGTCTTCTATTGTACGCTATACCAAGATTATCTTACGCTATACACAACACCATATTATCTAGTGGTATATATGCAACATTATTCTTGTAGTGTGATACACGCAAGAGAAACCTTCCACAATAGCT
The DNA here is from genome assembly GCA_963277665.1 of Viscum album. Taxonomy (NCBI): domain Eukaryota; kingdom Viridiplantae; phylum Streptophyta; class Magnoliopsida; order Santalales; family Viscaceae; genus Viscum; species Viscum album. The sequence goes on from OY728164.1 coordinate 1,076,033,716, forward strand.
TGCATTTTACGCAATACCATGTTTCACTAAACAATGATATGTTATTAAAATATTATATAAACTAGCCATTATGAATAGTAATACCCACTTTTTTAAAATTTATAAATTTTATCCTTCAAAATGTTCTTCATTTTTGGATTCAAAATATCAAAATTAGCCTAGGGTGAATTATTGGTATTTTTCTGAAAACATTGAATTTTTGATGAATAGTGAAAAAACACTAAGTTATAGTTTGAAAATGAATTTATATATATATAATTATTTATTTTATATAAATTTATTTTAGGTCAAAATAGACACATAATACGTATATATATTCAATGTAATTTAATGGAGTCAATTTATAAAAATTTATGATATATAAAAAATTTATAGAACTTTTCACCAACTTTTACCCACCTCCTAGGAGATTATGCAAATTTACATAAAACATAATTTTACCGCTTCTGTGTGTTGCATTTTGAAAATCTGAGAGAAATTTTTAATATCAAAGAGTAAAATGTGGTTCAATAAGATAAAAATAAATTTTGATGGATAGTAACTTTTTACCTTTATTAACATGGTTAAAAGTAAATAGGGTAATTAAGGATTAAAGTGATATTATTATCACCCTATTACATGTAAAAATTATATTTTATAAGTTTAATTCGAACCAAAACAACCTTAGGAATAAAATTTGACCAGTTAGGTCCACATGGATTAGATTTGGACATTAATTATTATTTAATATAAATAAGAGTTAAAAGAATTAAAATCAAAGTTTAATAAGTAAAACATTTTTTATATAGGGTTATACATAAGATTAATTCGTCTATAAATATTAAATAGAAAGATAAAAATATTTCCTACATAATGGTAGATTATTTATTATTTTTTGACATTAAATTGTTTAATTTATTTATGATATAATGATGATGCGGTAATTACCTTATTAATGAAATATTAATATAATTGATATTATAAATACCCAAATAATTGTAATTTGAGACTTTTTATGAATTAAAGTAATTTTATAGGTTAATATATTATATTAGGGTTGGTTAGATTAATTTTACTCTAATTAATAATTCTATAATTAAATTTGAAAAAACAAAATACCAAATAGTGTCATAATTGACATAAAAGAGTTTTTAAAACAAATATTAAATTATTAATTAATATTCTATTCCTAAAATTCAATGGTTCATAAAAAAGACTTATATAATAATATATTTGACATTAATGAACCAATTGGGGTATGATTGGAAGTTTATAGTTAGGTTATTAACCATATAGTGTAAGAATATAAGAAGACACAATAAAAGCTAAATTATTTAAAAAGATAAATGATATGGTTAAAATGGTAACATAAACTTGTCTAAAACCTATTGGTTGATATTATTTAGACCCATAACCACCCTATACACTAAATAAGTCACTTTTGATCCATTATATACCGAATATTAATTTATTATAAAATAATAGTTTTTGTTTTTTCTAAGGTGCCCATCTCCTCCCTTGTAAAATTTAACCTCTTACCTCTCCTCTTTACATAATTTTGAGCCTTCATGATTGGACAGACTGTACCAATTTCTCTTCCCAACATCACTAGTTATATCATAGAGGTTCAATTATTCTCAAAAGACAAACTCTAGTTCCCTAAGAGAATGTTTAAAAGAGACACATCGAAGAAGAGGTAATCTCATCTACCGATTCTTTCATGTTTCTTTCTTCCTCAAATTCATATTATTTAGTTGTTTCATTATAAAGTAATAACATCAGTATTAAATATATACTTATATGTTATTATAAATATGAAACACACTTATTTCACATTATATACATCCTATGAAAAAAAATCATCACCTGTGCGTACGTACGGAATAGCGTCTCCACGCCGTGGTGTAATATGTTATTCTACCACCACCTTACTTGGATGAGTATTATGGTGTAAATATTAAAAATGTATGATTATTAGAACATGATACTAATTCTGAGATTATATATATTCCACTCCAATTCGATTCAATAATTATGGTATCGATATAATCGCTCTTGCGTATGCACAGATTACCGACTCCAAAAAGCGATGAGATTCAATCTCCATGTTAACCATTCTAGAATGATTATAAAGTATATATAATGAATAAAAATGAAATATATGACATAATAAATCTATTGTATTTATGTAAATTTATATATATATACATGTAATCTACTTACTTTCATTCAAGTCAATACGGGAAGTAAAATAGCTTTCATGCGTACGTACGGCCTACCATCTCCACGAACGGTGTATTTTATTTCATTTATCTATCGATTATATATATATACTGAATATATAAGATATATAAATCCTGATTTAAATTCTTGAAGTATTTGAATCATGATATAAGTAATAATAATATCATGAACTACATGTCCAAACACGTACGATAAATGAAACGATTTTAACCAAAACACTTCTTTAACATGGAATTGACAAATGAAGGGTTAATATAAAGTCATAATTAAATCATATATGATATCATAAATATTATTATGATTCTGTTACAAGATAATAATATGTTTAAACCAACTATACAAGATTCTTAGATAGAAATAAAAAAATTGGAAATAAGGTAAGGGATAATTATTCCAATCTCATTCTTATTCGAGATTGTTTATTAGGATATATTTACTGGGGTTATATTTATCATCCATGTCCATGTTTTCTCAAAATGCTTTCATAAAATTTTTAATATTATTAAATTTATATTTAATGTCATTTTTACACCTTTTTTTACTTTTACTATGATGAATAAAATAAATCTTTCTTTTGTTTAACGTATGATGTACATTTTGACTTTTCCAGAAAAAGTACGTGGAGAATGTTTTTTAACTTATATAGCATGAATGAATTTTTACAGTTTCCTAATGCCTTATTTTCATGAAGAAAACTCTACAATATTTCAATATTATTTTCAATAAAATACTTTTCTTTTACAATTGGGTGGCATTTTGTGAAAATAAATTCATTTTTATGAAGAAATTATATTTTCCTCAAGAATTAATTTCAAGTGTTTTATCAAAATTGTTTTCCATCTATTGTGATATTATTTATTATGTATATGTTTCAAGTATAATGTGTCTATAATTTACATGGTTTGATTTTTATTATCATGAAATGATATGAATTTGTTTTATATGGATTATTTTATGATGGAATGATGTTTTTGAAACCCATTATAAACTTTGGGTTATGATGAATAATTTATTATTGTATTATGGACAAGTAAAAATGATTTCATTATGAGATGGGTGGGACCTATATATCAATCAAATTCATTGGATAAAGATTTATATCTCATGAGATAGACATAGATGGTACGGCAAGTAAAATCTGATTCAGTAATACTTGGCTGTAACAGAAAATAAACATGATTTAGTAATGGAATTTGTACACATTTATGGTCTTGGCAGCAATTCCATGTCTAATATATAAATTATATCATGTTCTTAATGGTTTTCCACAATTAAATGTTTTATTACCATGCTATTTCATCATTATTTACGTTCCATTATGATCTATGCCTTACGTACTACCATGTTTAATGTCATTGCTCAAGATTTTGATGTTTAAACTATATGTTCATGTTTTTTTAAATTCAAATGTATACAGGTTTTTTTATTTTCTATATTATTACCCCTACTGATCATTTGAACTCACCCTTTTTGTGTTTTATTTTTTCCAAGAAATAAATAAAGAGTTTAAGTAAGAAAACAAAAGAGGAAGATCTTTATAAGAGATGTTGAAATTCATTCAACATGATTAGAAGTTTATGTTCCATGTTTCCACAGACACTAAACTATTATGGTCCTTGGATGTAAGTTTTTTAAATGTATTAATCATTCCACAAAATTAATGTAAAAGTAATTTAATGTCCATGTACATCAAATGTGTGTCTCTACAATTGGTATCAGAGGAATGGTTTAGTCAGCCTTTGGAAACTAGGATGAAAAAACACTAGTGAGATCCCTAGAGATATTTCTAATATATGTCTCGGGATGTACCTAAGGATAAGTATAAGTATTGGTTATTGTCCTAGAATTTCAGTAATGATCATAGAATTAAACAAAAGATTCTATATATTGAAGGTACTCCCCTTTATTATGTTGTTTTCTTAGCATGATATTTTACTCTTGGACTATTCTTTTTGGGTTTTAGACATTGGTTGTAACCCAAAGGAACTGGGTTGATCAATGTAACGGGCAATGCAATGATTGTACTCCTGAACAAACCATTTTTATGGGAGATGGAGTGAAAAATCTTATTTCTATACTTACAGAAGATATGAATCATTCTGGACTTTCGAATGAGGATAGAAAGGGACAATATTCAATTGAGTCATTCTTGAGGCAACATACACCTTCTTTCAGTGGGTCTTCTAATCCACATGTTACTGAACAATAGATCAGTACCATTGAAAAGGTATTTTCTATACTTCGATGATCAGAACATGAAAAATTCATTCTGGCTGTTAACCATTTAGATGATGAAGCAGAGTAGTGGTGGACTCTAATTAAGAATACAAGGCCCCATGGTAAAATTGAATCCATTGAATGGGACAAGTTCAAGACATTATTTTTCTATAAGTATATCCCTCATATTCTTCGAACAAAGATGGAAAAATATTTCCTTTATCTTAAGAAAAAGGATGATGAATCTGTTGGTATATACGAGGGAAATTTTACAAGGCATGCAAGGTATGAATTTGGCTTTATCATCCAACCTGAATGTAAAATCAATTATTCTGTGGCTTAAAAACCAAGTCTTCTAAGGTAATTAGATATTCAAGGATTCAGTGGCTTTGAAAAAATTGTGTGTTGTGCTATCAAGGTAGAACAGGAAGATGGTGTTACATATACATCTCATGGTTTTGACAAGAAACGAAATATGGAGTTCAAGGAAAAATCTCAGAAATAATGATGAAAAGAAGAAGAATGTTTCTTTATGCTCAAAGTGTAGAAAGAATCATGGTGGAGATTATCTTAAAGGGACTATAAAATGTTTTAAGTGTGTAAAAGAAGGTTATCAAGAAGCTGAGTGTCAGAGTAATGGAAAAATTATAGGTAATTATTTGAATAGAGAAAAGACTATAGATAATGTACCACCGACACTCCAATGCTTCATGTTCAAGGAAATGGGGCATTATGCTAATGAATGCCCTAATCCAAGGGTCAATGATGATAAACGTGAGCAACCAATTAAGGAAAATGAAAACGGGAAGTCACATGTGAACACTATTTGGGATGATGAGTATTTCAATGATGTTGTAGAATGATTACGTTTTTATGTAATGGGATTATAAAATAGTATCATAGAATCTCAATTGTAGTATTATTGAATAATGGAATATATATGTGTTGGTTAATTATAATTTTCAATAATTATATGGTACCAGTAACCATCAAAATTGAATGAAATATTTTTGGAAAGAATATGATATGTGCATAATGAAGGGAAAAGGAGATAATTAGATGTTTGATAGTATTAATGAGCTCATGATTGTTATAAGGAAAAATTGACATCATGGGTTGAGTATATAGAAATTTTGAGATTTTGGTATGTGGAAAGAGTTAAATTTTGACAGTATTCATGTTTTTGTTATGGTTTTATAGTTACTCATGTTTCAAGAGAATACATTATTAATCTATTCCAATGTTTGGAATGTGAAAAACAAGATATATTGTATGATATATGGGGTATAAATGATGGTATTAAGATTCTCGGTAGATGAAATTTCTAGTAACCTTTAACATTATAATATGAGATTGTTTGGAAGTATTTTCGATAAGACTAAAGATTTGAAATGGATTATGATGGACATAAGATAATATTTATTAAGGATAGAACATTTTTTTAATGTTATATCTTGAATGTTATAATAGTGTAGTTTTAGAAAAAGTGACAACCTGCAGGATGAGCAACATCTCATCGCGTGGGATAAGGTTGCGGAAATCGATCCCACAACCGAAGTGTGACAGGCCTTTATCGCCCACCACTGGCCTACAGAAAGTCCATGGTTAGTAGAAACTAGTTTTATTTTATTAATATGTATGATAGATGAAGTATAAGTCTATTTTTGGAATCATATATGATTAACATCACTATAGATGGACATATGTATATTTGATAACTTTTTCTAACATTTTTTTTGAGATAGATGGAATGAGCCATAATTCTATCACAAGATCTCCTAACACTTCACGAATGAAAAATAAAACTTCATTTCTTTAGGATATGAAGTGGAAATAGTTCATGGAATGACCAACGGTGAGATTGAACCATAATCAAGTAAGCATTTTTTATATATCAAAATTTTCAACATTAGGGAAATGATATTGAAAAACAAAAATGATGTCCTAGTACCCTCATATTCGATGAATCCGATGGTACCATAGATCATCAAAAATTTATGGCTTTGTCATTGGTGGATTTTTCATATCCATGTTCTCTACCACTCTCTATCAGAACTTGATGGTTATATTTCTCTTCCATATCCATATTTTCACATATATTATTCTATGTGGAAACCCAGTGATGATTTACTTTGGGTATCTGTTATGTATTTAACGTTCCTTTTTAAAATTACATTTTAGTATTCTTTTTTGTGATGTGGGATTATATGAATGAAACATTCAAGTAGAAAACCATTTTTAGCACCGATGAATTTCGAGGGAGAAATTCATTTTATGGTTGGTAAAATGTAACACCCTGAGATTTTATGAAATATATATTTCTTAATTTCATTGATGTGTTGTGTTGTACACTACACAAATATTATCTTGTTCTATACGCAACACTGTATTAGTTTGTAATATATACAACACTAATCTTTCTTTGCATTACACGCAAAAGAAAACTTCCTCGATAGCTTGTGTTGTACGCAATACCGAGTTTCACTAAACAATGATATGTTATTATAATATTATATAAACTAGACATTATGAGTAGTAATACAAACTTTTTGAAATTTTATAAATTTTATCATTTAAAAAAAAGACTTCATTTTTTATTCGTAATATCGAAATTATGGTAGAGTGAATTTTTCGTATTTTTCTGAAAACATTCAATTTTTGATAAATAGTGAAAAAACACTGAGTTATAGTTTAAAACCAAATTTTAATTTAAATATTTATTTATTTTATTTAAATTTATTTAAGGTCAAAATATACATATAATACCACTATGAGTTCAATGTAATTCATTGGAGTCAATTTATAATAATTTTAGATATATAAAAATTTTATAGAACTTTTCACCGTCTTTTACCCACCTCCAAGGAGAATTGGCCAATTTACATAAAACATGATTTTACCTCTTCTATGAGTTGAATTTCAAAATTCCGAGAGACAAGTTGAATATAAAGTAGTAAAATTTTATTCAATAATATAATTTTTTGGGTAATAGTAACCTTTTACTTTTATTTACCACAGTTAAAAGTAAATAGGGTAATTAAGGGTAAAATTGAAATTATTATTACCCTAACACATGTCCTATTTCTATTGGAAAACTTTAATTCGACCCCAAACAACCTTAGGAATAAAATATGACCATTTAGGTGTACTTCGATTAGATTTGGACATTAATTATTATTTAATTCAAAGAAGATGTAAAATAATTAAAATCAATGTTTAATAAGTAAAGAATTTTTAATATACAGTTATACATAAGATTAATTATTCTATAATTATTCATTAGAAATATAAAATCATTTCCTACAAATTTTAATTTTATTATAATTTTTATACATTATATAATGTAATTTATTTATGACACAATGCTGATGTATTAATTATTTTATTAATGAAATATTAACATAACTGATGATATAAATACTCAAATAAATGTAATATGTGACTTTTTATGATTTAAACTAATTTTATAGGTTAATAAAACATATTCGGGTTAATTAGAAGAATTTCTTTCTAAGTAATAATGAAGTTATGAATATTGAAAAAACAAAATACCAAATATTGTCTAAATTGACATAATAGAGGTGTTAAAAAATATTATATTATTAATTGATATTCAATTACAAAAAATATATGGTTCGTCAAAAAGAATTATATAATAATATATATGACATTAATAATACAATTGGGGTTCCATTGGTAGTTCATAGTATGTTTATGACCCATATAGTGTAAGAATACAAGAAGACACGGTAAAAGTTAAATTATATAACATAGAGTTAAATCTAAATGATAAGGTTAAAATGGTAACATAAAATTGTATAAAATCTATTGGTTGGAGGGAATTAAACCCATCCACTCCCTAGACTAAAATAATTCACTTTGGAGCCCATATAAACCGAATATTTATTTATTATAAAATAATATTATATGTTTTTCCTAAGGCGCCCCTCTCCGCCCTTATAAAAGAGAACATCTTCCCTCTCCTCTTTACACAGATTTGAGCCATCAAGCCCTACCAACCCATACCAATTTCTATTATCTACCACAATAGTTATATCATAGAGGTTATGGTCTTCCCAAAAGACCAACTCTAGTTCAGGATGTTTAAATGAGGCACGTCGAAAAAGAGGTAATATTTTCTACCGTTTCTTTCAAGTTTCTTTCTTGTTATACTTCCCCTTATTTATGTGTTTCATTATAAAGTAATAATATCAGTATCAATTATATATCAATATTTTATTATAAATATGAAACAAACCTATTTCACATTCTATCCATACTACGAAAAATTAAATCACCATACGTGCGTACGTACAGAATACCGTCTCCACGCCGTGGTGTAATATGTTTTTCTACCACCACCTTACATGGATGGGTATAACGATGTAATGAATGACTATATATGATTATTATAACATTATAATAATTCATAGATATTATATCATCCACTCCATTTCCATTCAATAATTATGGGAATGATATCATCACTCGTGTATATGCACGGATTACCGTCTCCACAACACGATGAGATTCATTCTCTATGTAAACCATTAAAGAATGATTATAAAGTATATATAAAGAATGATAATTAAATATATGAAATAATAATGCTACTGGATTTATATATATATATATATATATCATCTACTTATTTCCATTCATGTTGATATGGAAAGAAAAACAGTGGTCATGCTTACGTACGACCAACCGTCTCCATGAATGGTGTATTTAATTTACATTATCTATCTATTATATATATATATATACTGAATATATAATATATTTAAATCATGATTTATATTCTAGAATTATGTAAATCGTGATATAATTAATAATAATGTCAGGAAAAACAAATCCAACCATGTACGATAAATGAAGCAATTTTACCCAAAACAGTTCTTTAACATGGAATTGACAAATGAACGGTTAATATAAAGTCATAAGTGATTCCTATATGATATCATAAATATTATTACGATTATATTAAATGATAATAATATGTTTATACCCACTATATGGGATTCTTGGACACATACAGAAGAAATTGGACATAAGGTAAAGGATAATTATTCCAATCACATTCTTATCCGAGATTGTTTATTCGTAAGTATTTACAAGGGTTATATTGATCATCCATGTCCATGGTTTGTCAAAATGTTTTCAGAAATTGATTACTATTCATAAATGTATGTTTAATGTCATTTTTAACCCTTTTTGACTTTCACTACGATGAATGGAAGGAATATTTCTTTGGTTAACCAAACGATGTACTTTTTGACTTTTCCTGCAAAGGTATGGGGAGAATGTTTTTTAACTTATACGGCATGAACATATATTTAGAGTTTCCTAACACCTTATTTTCATGAAGCTTCCTCTGCAATATTTCTTTATTATTTTCAAAAAAATAAATTTCTTTTAAAATTGCGTGTCATTTTGTGAAAAGAAAATTATTTTAAAGAAGAATGGATATTTTCTTCATGTATCCATTTCAAGTGTTTTATCAAAACTATTTTCTATCTAAGGTCACATTATTTAGTATATTTATGTTTCAAGTATAATGTCTCTTTTATTTACATGGTTTTACTTTTATTATGAGGAAATAATATCCATTTGTTTTATATGGATCATATTATGATGCAATGATATTTATGAAACCCATTTTATTCATTGGGTTATGATGAATGATTTGTGATTATTTTTTGGAACAAGTAAGAATGATTTCATTATGAGATGGGTGGGACCTATATCTCCCTCCAATGCATTGCGTAATTATTTCTATCTCATGAGATAGACATGGCTATAACAGCAAGTAAAATCTGGTTCAGTAATACAAGGCTGGAATAGCAAGTAAACCCTATTCAGTAATGGACATTGTCCACTATGATAGTCTTGGAAGCAATGACTTGGAAACTATAGAAATCTTATAATGTGATTAATGGTTTAACACAATTACATATTTTGTTCACATGCTATATTATAATTATTGATGTTCCATTGTGATATATGCCTTACAAACTACCAACTTTAATGTAATTGCTCATCATTTTGATGTTTAAACTTTATGTTCATGTTTTTTTAAGTTAAAATATACGTGGTTTGTTTTATTTTCTCCATGCTTACCCTTAATAAGCATTTGAGCTCACCCATTTTATGTTTTCTTTTCACCAGGATATAATGGAAGGATTTAGGTCAGAAAAAAATGGGGAATATTTTTATGGGAGATGTTGAATATCATTCAGCATGATTAGAAGTTTATGTTCCATGTTTCCCAAGACACTATTATAGTCCATGGTTGTCAGTTTTTTATGTATTATGTATTTTGAAAAAGTAATGAAAAGGTAATGTAATGTCAATGTATGCCTATTCTGGGTATCTACAAGAACCTCTATAAAAAATCCATCATCGTCAACCATCATCGACCCAAATAATAGAACAATCAATCAAAGCCCGACCAACCATTAAATGATCATCAATGAAATTGTAGGAAAATAAAAAACATCTCAGAGTGGGGGACCAAAAGGAACAGGTGATACAACCCAAGAAAAAAACCAAAAAATGAATAAGGAGAGACTAGGGGACATAAACCTAGAGAGAAGATATGACGATGCCTTAAAGATCCACGACCACCGAGTAACTAATCCCTAAACCTCTTGAATCCAAATCTCCCGAACCAACATGGATAGGAGAAGAGGAACTAGGTGTCAAAGCGAGGTATAGTAGTTGGGGAAATGGAATAGCACCATCATCATAGAAGATGAACCCTGATGAGGAGACAAAATTATGAGAATAAGGAGTATAGAGGGGATTCAAGAGGAACCCTAGAGAAGAGTAGCAATGGGGGAAAGTTCCAACCCCGATAGAGATGATTCATCGCTGATCAAAATATGGGGAAAACCCCAAAAGAGTCACCATAGAGAAGAGATTGGAATGAAAACCAAAGAACTGAAAGGCTGGAGAAGCAGGCGGAGGATGGAAGAAGCACCATCACTAGAATACTCTCGAAACACTAGAGGAGGGAAATTACAGAGGGTGAGTGTAGAGAAACTAGATATTGAGGGTCCATTCCATATTCAAGAAGTGGACAAATATCATGGATTCTCCATTATATTCAGTGATGCATGGAATAATACTTCTAGTAGTGTTTCTTTTGGTTGGATATGAACTTGATTTGAAGTGGGATGAAAAATGATAACCAATCCATATGGGAGAACATGTGATTTTTTGGATTAATAGGAGATTATGGAAGTGGGATTGGAGACACATCTACAATCATAAGAGCAGTAATAGGGGATCCAAAAAACCACCACGCACAATGGATACTTCTACTCCCTTATTATATCATCAATTACATCTTTAAATTCCTTGATCCACCATTATTTCATCCCCATCGCTCAATATCTCCCTATAAACAACATTCATCTCCATTCACTAGGATAGAGAACAGATACAGATAGCTGATCTTGGATCAAAGAGTAGGAATCAGAGACTATGTTCTATCTTAAAATAAACATGCTCACCTGAGATGTTTCTTCACTACTTCTTCTTCATATTTTAATTTAATTTTTCTCAAACTTGATTAGTTAAATAGATTGGGGACTTGTGAATTGATGAACTGGTTCCTTTTATCCATTTTCCTTAGTTGAAACAATTTTCCATTCCAAATATTAATCTTTATGTTCTTTTAAATTTCGTTATGACAATTTTTTCTCAATTTCCTAGAATAGACATGTTACTTAGGGAGATATTTAACCATGGATCTTTGACATAAGTACTTAAACATGAAAAGATCATTGAATCTCTTCCTAATTTTGAATGGATTAATTCAAAATTTAACATTGGAATATTTGAACTGAAGAAGGTTCATCTATACATGGAATTTCAATGAAGTGGAACCTTAGTGAATCTTCAAAGTTTTCATGAAATGAGTTATTGAATTAATTTATTGGTGATTAGATAATATCATTTTAAATCAGTTCAAAGTGGGCCATAGACACTAAATTTATTATTGTTTTCATATAATTATATGTTCCCATAAATGACTTCATCACACCATCACACCATCATTTTCTCATTCAATACATTCTATGCACATTTATTATTATTTTTAGTTTTTTTTATTCTTTTCATAGTTTTTTAATGACTAGTCTGAATAATCTATGACTTTCCCTTTGGTTTGATCTGGACATACAACCACACCAGTAATATTCTTGTAATAAATATTAAATTTTTGCATGCAAACCGATATGATAAAAAACATTTGGAATCATTTTCATGGATGTCACAAGTGACCAATTAAAAACTAAATTTACATATTAAAAAATTGAAAAAAAATAAAACTCTTCAAAACAGAAAAAAATATTTCTCGATACTATTTCAGAAACTAGATGCAGACCAGGTCAACTAGTTTTAAACTAAAAGCTCCAATTCAAGAAATCCAAAAACAGTTTTCAAACTAAAGAAAAAAAATAAAAAAAATCTAGAAAACATATATGAAAATAAAAAATCAAAATGTCCCAAAACCCTTACTTCCTTCACAAGAGAGACTTAAGTTTAGAGAGTTAGAAATTTCAATAGCGTAATGAATCCATTTATTCATCAGATTATCCACTAGCTATAGGAATTATGAAATTAATTAATCCCACATATATAAAATTCTTTCTTTCAATGGCATCCCTTTAGAGGATTCAAATGATTTTATTAGAAATTTCAATGGGACTTCCCAACAATTACCGTTGAGATATCAATTTTTGTAGGATATGAGGTTGATAATGTAACAATTTTATCTTAAGGGAGGGACAAGACATTTTTTCAAAATAAAAATGAATATATATTTGAGATCATGGATGAGGTGTTCTCTTCATTTTTATAAAATTTCATATCCCAATAACACCACCACTGAGGTTAGAAAAAAGACAACTGGTTTTTTCTAGGATGAGGGAGAACTTATTCATTATGTATGATATTGATTTATAAGTCTCCTAATGCAATGTCCCAATAATGTATCCCGATATTCTCATAGAAACCTCTTACAATACTCTCACCCCTTACAAACAGAATCTTATTGACCGATATTTATTGGGTTTCTTCTATATATCCACTGCTAATGAGCTGAAATAATTGTTTGATAAGGTAGCCCAAAAATCCTAGAACAATTCGACTAGGTATAGATTAGTCCATATGGATGAAACCAAGCACCGATATTCTATTATTGATTATAGGGATCTTAAGAAGAATGTTTTTCATTGTGGGATGTTCGGTCACACTAAATATGTTTTACCAATTTTACCCTCCCTATAAAATTTGAAGAATATTCCCAATTTAGTGGAATGTAGGGATAAAAATTACGGTTTCCAAGATCAATTTTAAAATCAAATCAAATCGGGGTTCAAAAATTACCAAACCCTATACTAGAATGAACAAGGTATGATGAAGCAACCCACAACCCAAATAGTTTTTCCAAAACTAATAATGGGGTATGTCATATAATTATCAAGGGGAGTTAATTGGGTTTTTGTAGAATGTGTTGACTGAGATTATCTCCCTGTGGAAGGATATAGATGCCTTGATTCATAATTTTTAACATTAAATGGGACAAATGGCTGGAGATCAAGGTGGTAAGGGAAGGGAAAGATACCTGACACTTCATTTCCTAATCTATGAGATAATTTCATGGTTGTGACCTCTTAAACAGGCCTTTATACTGACGAACAAGAAATGGAAACACCTGGGGAAATTTAAATTATTGAAAAAAATATTTTTGAGAATGAACGCCAAGAGAACACCCAATATGATAATCTTGACAATAAGGTCCAACCTGAGGGAAATGATGAACCTATAGCTGAAAAATCTAAATAACCAAGTCAAATGATGTGTTGTTTAATTTAAAAGGAGAAAATAAAATTTGAGTTTTAGGATATAGTGAAAAATAAAACTATTTTAAAACATTATTCCCCCCCCCATTCTCTTTCCTAAAATACTGAAAAAGTGTAATGAACCGGGCTACATTAGGTTCTTGTGAATGATTCAAAGAATCGACATGAACAATACATTATAATAAACTGTAGATAAAATAACATCATATGTTTCATTAACCAAAAGGAATAAAAAAATTATTGTATTATATTTGATAAATTTGATCTCAGTGAGGAATGAAGTGAGATTATTATATGAATGTTGCCTCCAAAATTTAAGGACCCTAGAAGCATTATTATTTAGTGTCAAACATGAGGAAGTGAGAAACGAAATTTTATAAATAACACAATGTCGAGTATCAATATTATTCCTTACTCTTTGTTTAAGAAGACATGTCTAATGTTTTTGAAAATATCTATTGTTTCTCTTCCCCTTGATGATAGGAAACTCACTCACACCTATTAAATTATGGATGACCAATTAGAATGTATTGGAAGAAATTCACTTCCCACATACATTTTAATCCTTGATATAGAATGTGATGAAATGATACTAATAATTTTAGGCAGAACCTTCCTTCTACTGGAGGAGCTATAATTGATGTTTCCAAAAGTAAACATTCCCTCCATGTTGGGGATGATGTGGAGTAGATTTTTGTGTTTGAAATTCTCCAACATAAATTTAGTTGTGATTAGTTAATTTTTTTAATAATCATAAAATTGAGGCCATGAAGAGTATGGTTCTTTCCCACTTTAGTTCATAATGATTTGAATTCCCCTTCCCATTTAATGTTTTACTAAAGATGACACCCATTCCTGACACTATTATGTTGATGAAAAGATTCATTGTTTAGAAAAAAAATTTGGAGTGTGAGCCACAAAATTTCCTATGTTTTATTAACCTATTTATGAATTATTACCCTGTAAAACTATATTTTTAGAATTTATTGATGTGGTAGAATATTTTGTGTTGAATCATTCTATAAAACATGATGATTTCCAATATGAGTATGTGTATTTCCTTGGAAATTTATTTCCTACTCAGATTAATACTATGGTTGATAACTTCCCAACAGATCATGAATGGTTCACATAATTTGAGTTCCCTGTAGACATTGGGAAGTATCTATTTGAACCTCAGTATGATTCATTTTTTTGATAGTATTCTGAGTTTTCTTCTTTTCATTCAATTCTAGAAAAATTATTTGTAAATTTTAATGATTTTTCGGTATAATTTTATTCTCTTTCTAGTCTTTTTAATTTTTCTAAGTGTGCAAGAAGAATTGAAATAATCACTGATTATAATATAGATTTATGTGGGAATTTTTTGAAAAAATTTACAGTATAGAATGAGGATTTTATAGACCAAAACGATGAGGACATCATAAATAAAAATATTGTTCCAGAAGAGTTTTGGATAATTGAACTTATTTCCAAAAATGAGAGTGTCTTATGTGATCCTGATTTTGATTCCTTAGAAGACAGTGAATCCAACACAAGTAATAATTAATACCCTTTTAATGATAATAGTTATAAATCATTAATGTAATAAAATTATGGCTAGGGAATTTAAACGTAGTGAGGCATTGAAGGAATCCCATGGACTTCCATGTTTTATGTTTTAAATTTTTTGTTTGAATAAATACTCCATGCTCAGTTGTGTGTCTCCCTAGAATGGTGAACCTTAAATGTTGTATTTAAATTTAATCTATTTTCAATTGATTCATGAATTCTTGTTTAAAATTGATGTTAACAGTTACCTAGAGGTGCATGTGGTCTAGTTTTCCATATTAGTTATCTGAATTTTTTCTAGTGGAAGACTCATTTGAAATAATTAATCCAAAAGGAATATTCTATTTGAATAACCCAAGATAAATCCCCTACTAAATATTCTGTTGAAATTTAATTTTAAGTTTAATTATTAATGACTACTTCAAATTTTTTAACATCTACAGGGACATGAATAGATCATCCACTATACATGATGAAATAAAATTATGTGGGGTTCTTAAAAAACAGTGAAAAACATCAAAATCATGGGAGTCGTTATTATAATTTATCCAATTTAATTTTATTAAATACATGATTCTATGAACAATGAACGGGGGAGTCCCACAAACTTTAATAAAAATGGTGAATTTATTTTACATAATAGGTTATTAACATACTATTATCTTTTTAGTTGAAAATATATAAGAATTTATTTGTAGAACATGTTACACCGTTTTTTTACTATCATTATACTATTGTTTCTCTTCATTGTATATCATGATACAATTAGAATTTACTTAAAAATATTATGTATTCTTGTACAATATAAAATCATGAACTTTTAAAATAAAAATACATTTTTCTTGGTTTTTGGTGATGGTTGGTGGGGTTCTTCTCCTAATGTTTGTTTGTGTTTTTCTTATTATTTTTCATCATTTTATTTGAAAAATTATCTTTGAAACATCACTATTACCCCTTCAAATTCGCTTCATGTTAAACTATTTAACTATTTTGAAATATAGTGTCTCAAAACATGATATTCAATATTGGGGAAAATTCCGTGTTTTATGTGTATTAGAGAGGGTTACTTCTTGTCATTTTGAATTCCCCCTATATATTGTTTTTGAAAAATGGTCAAATATTTTAAAAAATAAAATTATTTCAAAATATTCAATCATCATTCACAACATTTGGGTATATTGGCTTTCATATTTTAAATAAATTCAATACTACAAAGTGGATAAATACTTTTGGGGGTTGAGGGTTGCCTTGAGTCTGAATATTTTTGGAATGTAAGTTTTCTGAGTGAAGTAGATCACTATATCTATGGATTTTCTATTTATGAACTAAAGATGGGGGTGAGATGGTTTAGATTTTTTAAAATTTTTATCAAGACATTATGTAACATGAAACTATTAATAGAACATAAGGGACTCACTTTTTATAAAGAAAACAATCCCTTGATTGAGCCCACTCAAATTATAAATTTTTATGTCCTCTTCAACTAGAGTAAAATGAGAAAAAGGGATCCCACGGTGAGACTACGAGACAAGGGAAATGGGAAACTTTATATTTATAAATAAAATCAATTTTTAATTTCAATGACTGCTAAGCAAAATGATTTTCACCAGAAATATGGCTTATAAAAATAAAAATAAAGTGTTATATCAAAAATGAACTCATTTAGGTGAGGTAAAATTTGAACCCAAATGAAGAATGGAAAAACCGACATAATTAAATATCATTTTAGTTTTATCTGTAATGTGATTCAAAAAATTTAGTAATCTTCTTTAGAACCTATAAGAATATAAATGTTGAGTGTTCCTTTTATTAAGGATTTATTTACACTTAATTTAACTTATATTCACTCATAGAATTAGAAATTGACCTGGAATTGAAGTAGGAATGTATGTGATTTCATTTAGAAGTGAAGACATATTTGAAACTGAATTAATAATTATTTCCCTTTATTTGGAGATTGTTTTGGAATTTAGGTAGGACCCTCTATGAACAAATTTGTTTTTGAAAATCCCCAGCATATTCTTTTCCTCATATTTTAATATTTTAGACATTATCATTTTTAACTAAATGCAACACATCATTTTTTATTTTAAAACATAAAAACTCATGATTTGTCCTGATGAAAAAATAATGATTTATGTGTGGGGGAGTTTGATGTGGATTGATTTCATTGATTTTTTCCAAATCAATTTTCAGTTTTCTTATCTTTTATTATCAAAATAACATATATATTTTTTTGTAATAAATAAAAAATTGTAGAATTTTTTTTATTAAATTGTTTAATGTATGTTTTTTTAGAATAAATTATTTTAGTGTTCATATTAATTGTTTTTCAATAATCAAATTAATTTATCCATTTTTTAATCATTGATTATTATTTTCTATTTGTCAAATAATAATTTTTCATTTTTTTCTTTTAAATAATTTATTATTTTTGTAATTAAATAATCAAATTGAAGTTCATTTCATTTTTTATTCAATTTAGTAAATAAATTATATATTGGTTCGATTTTAATTTAATACTTTGATATAATTAATTATTTTAATTATTTATTTAATTAATTTATGTAAACATTCTATATATATTGTTTTTTTAAATTAATTTATTTACTGGTAATTGGTAATCTTAAATAAATTCCCTATTTAATAATTAGTAATTTCAATTATTTTTTCCATAAAATGTTTAAAAGGGGAATTAAATTTTTATTTATTAGTATTTTAATTATATTAAATTTGATGATTATTTTATTTATTTTGTAATTAATTCATTCTTTGAATTTTATTTTATGTACCTATGACTAGGACATTCTAGTATTGATTTATATGAGCCACCGCTAGACACCAATGGTGGATCCTGATACACCATCTCAAATTATAAGTTTCCACATTGGTGGAAGTGTCTCAAATTCACACCATCTTAATCCTACAAGTACCATTCGTAGTTCATTACTTTAGTGGTGATTACCACATCACAACATAAGAAAAAAATAGAGTCACTTAAGACACCATCAGTTCCCCATCTTCGAGTCACTACTCACCAAAATAAAATTTGTTAGATTCCAAACCATAGACTCGTGGCCCTTCTCACCCACTAAAAAAACCTATAACTGAACAAATTCATTGAAGAACCCTAGACTGCCACCGCTAATCCACCCTTGTTCATCGTTGATGATTAACACAACCTCTCTATACATGCATCCTTCCCTCATCACCAACCACATGACCGCTAGCATTTTGCCTAGCTGGAAGACCCGCCACTCCACCTCAAATCACCCAAAACCCACTATAGACAGTCCCAGGATCAGACGTTCCATGTTGTTTTGAGTTGGCCTAGACCTCATACCCAATCATCTCAACCTCCTTCCCAACCCACCACATCTCTTATATGCGACCCATCACCCATTCTCCTAGATTTTTCCCCCAATCATCTATTTCATTTTCTTTTTTATTTTGTTTTTATAATATATTTATATATATATATATATATTTCTATATAATGAATATAATAATAATAACAATATTGTTATTATTGTTATTAATATATATAAAATTCTAAAAATAAAAATACATTTAATTATTTCATAATTATTTATGCACTTGAATTTTTTAGTTTTTTGAAAAAAAAATATTATTATTTAATTTAATATACAATTAAATTATATATATTATTTTTTAAAAGTATGTGTTTTAATCATTATAAAATAATCGTATTTAGTTTTCATTTTAAGTTTTTTATATATCATTTATTTATTTGTATATTTTTTATATATATGTGTGTGTGAGTGTGTGTGTGGGTTTGAGTATTATTTAATTTTGGTTTTAACGGTATTATTTTAATATTAATCTTTTAATTTATGTCTTGTTTTCAAGATATTATTGACTTTAAAAAGAAATGGTGTACGACACGAAACAATGAGAATTGTTTCATTAGGTTGGAAAACACATGAGTTGTATAGGGATTCACTATAAGGTCCACGACACATGGGAGCACATGGATTCTGTTGAGAAACATAATATTTTAAAAGAGGGATTCGAGACACATTAACCATCATATGATAAATATATGGAATCATGTAGACCAATATGGATAGGGAAACATAATTAGTGTAGAAGTTCGAGAATTATGAAATATACTCAGTCGATATGTTTCTTCACTAGTTTTTTCACACAACTATATTATTTAATTTATAGAAACTTTTATGGAGAATGTGTAAAAACTCAAAAATCTGCGAAACTATCTATCACTATATAAAATTAAAAATTATTATAAACAAATATAAATATATTTTATGAATTCCCTTTATATTATTTCTAAGATAAGGATGATACAATTATGTTTGAGTCATCAATGATAATTGCATTGAATTGAGAGACTAGCTTGTCAGATGCATGCAAGAACTCCTCTACTAAAATCTTCTAATTATTGATGACTCTCATCAAGAATAAATGTTTCTTTTCAATCAAATTTCTTTTATACTTTATTGTGTCCAAATGAATCGGTCTCCTGACAAATCATTCCACATATTTATTTGATGCATGAATGATTAAAACTTTATCCAGCTACTCTTCCATATATTTTATATGAAAATTCAAAGATGTTTATATAAAAAACCTCTGCATCCTACTATAGGACCACCATGAAATCTATTGGGTAATTACCATATACACTAGGAAACCCCTATTCTCCTTTCATTGAATGATAAGGTTCACTCTTATGCACCCTCTCATTAAAAGTACGATATCTATGAAGTGGATTACCAGAACACCAAAGTAGAAACCAAATTCAAAACATTAATCAAATAAACTCCTCTAGTTTAACCACTCTGGTATCCCATAAGGCTTAAGAAGACCATGTCTCCCTCATAATGTTTTCTACTTTATCTACAAATCTTTTCTACTTATTAGTGTTATATGATCATTTTCCAAATATTAATGATCATACATGTTTTGTAGTTAGATAATTTAACCATCGATCTATTACTGATGTACTAAAACTAAAAAATTTCATTGAATATATTCTCTATTTTTAATGGATTAATTCTATAGTTGAGATTGATGGTTTTGAACTGACGAAGGATCATTGTGTTGTAGAAATTTACTGTTGTGACACATCATTGAATTTTTACCTTTTTTAATCACTGAGTAGTTGAAATAATTTAATTGGGATCAGATAATATCATATTTAATCCGATCAATGTCGCCCATAGACCCTAAATTCCCCATCATTGTATTCTCTCTGTTTTAGTCCCACAATCCACATTATCACAACATCTCACCTTCATTTTCACATTAACTCCACTATATCAAAATTTATACATTTTTTTATTTTATGTTTTTGTTATTGTTTTTTCATATTTGGTCCACACAAAATATGTCTTTCCCTATGATTTTTCCATTTCATACCACTGCATTAGTAGTAAGTAGGATATAAATATTAAATTTTTTCATGCTTAGTGATGTGCTTGTCATCTATTAAGTATGAAATCTTAACAGGATTTATTAATATTTTTAATATACATCAAAATTAAAATTGTTTTTTAATTGTTTCAATAAGAATTGATAATCAAAGTGAATTTTTCAATGTTAATTTTCAAAATATTTTTAACAAAAATGGTTATTCTCATATTTTTTTTGATCCTTGAACCCCACAATAAAATTGTGTTATATAATGGAAAAATATAACTATTCTTGATATGGTTTGATCTATGCTTGATGAATATAGAATACCAAAAAATATTTGGCCTTATTCCATAAATAATGTGTGCTCTGTTTTGAAAATAGTATATTTTTACATATTTTGAAGAAAACAACTTATTAATTGTTTAATTGTAGAAAACCAAAGGTTGGTAATTTTGAATTTTTTATTGTAATGTTTTTATCTCTAATATGAAATATAATTTAGAAATAATTGATGATAAAAGTGTTGATGGTGTTTTTATCTTTTATTCATCTAATAGTAAATCTTATATATTTTACAATAATCATAAAAATATTTTAGAGTAATATATACATATTAAATTTTATGAATATTTTCATGTTCAAAACTTTTTTTTTGGAAAATATTGAAGTTGATTTTAGGGATTTCAATTTTAGCGAAGAAAAAACCTCGATAATATATCTCTCGAGGGGGATCCATATGCTTCTAAATATGATCAATGATCATGGATGAATTATAAATAGAATATCATTGAAAATTTTATTTGTAATGTTCGTTCTGGTATAAAAAACATAAGATCTACTTCGAACATATTTAAAAAATCTTATTTTGTTTTTTATCATGTTCATACTATTGTGGTTGATGTTTTAAATGATCCAAAAAATATTATTTCTATACAAGATAATACTAATCAATTTTATAGAGATAATAATATGTCTCTAGTTTAATTACTTAATGATATATAGGCAATCTAATCTAAATGTATCTTTAGAAATATTCTTGATAAATTTGGATATATTATCAAGAATAAAGACAAGTTTATTTCCCAGAGATACTCTTAAAAAGATGGTATAAACATTTAAAATTATTTTTCAAAAAAATTTGGTTAGTGTCTATTTGAATTTGTTATCCATTAAATGTTTTATAGGTTTTATAGAATATCGTATGGCTATCAAAAGTTAATTTTTTAATGGTATTATAACAAAATATGTTTTTTGTTTCTCAACCCCCTGGTTTTCAAAATAAAAAATGTGCTAATCATGGTTATAAATTATATAATGCTTTGGATGGTCTGAAAAAATAACATCATTATTGGTATTAATGTATTTATTTTTTTACTTGAATTCTAGTTTATAAAAAGGTAATTTTGATCTATCTATATTCATTAAAATAATTTCTAATGAAATTTTAATTTTGAAAATTTATGTTGATGATATAGTATTTTGGTCCTCTAGAGAGTTTCTTAGAAGTGATATATATAAATTGATTTTATCTGAGAATGACATGATCTTAATAGGATAATTATTGGTCATTCTTGGACTCAAAATTTTTCAATGGAATGTCAGGATATTTTTTATTCAATCTATGTATATTAAACGGTTTGTTATAAGGTTTGGTATCGATTATTCAAAATATTTTGAAATTAATATGATAACTAGTTTTAAATTAAATTTTGAAAAATCCATAAAACATATTGATATTAAATATTTTTGATGAAAGAGTGGCAACCTACTTTATTTAATTACATCTAAACCTGATATCATATATTATGTTAGCTTATGTTTAATATTTCAAGATGGACCTAAAGAATGTCATAAAAAATCTATAAAAATAATAAATATATACATTCAAATTGACTATTAACTAATGATTTTCTTATATGACTTTTAATTATTTTGATTTAATATCATATTGTGAATTCGAATTTGGGGGTTATAATGTTGACAAAAAAAGATCAATAGACATATTTCATTTTCTATGAAAAATTTAATTTCATTTCCATGTATAAAGTAATTATCGCTTTCTTTATCTACTATAGAAGATGAGTATATCTATACTGATAGTATTTGTGGTTAATTTTTATAGATTAATATATGATTTTGATATTTATCTTTATAAATATTCAATTAATTGTGATAGTACGACTATAATTTCTATTTATAAACAATTGTTATAAAATTTTATAACCAAACCTATCGATATTCAATTCAATTTTATTTTTGATCATGTGAATAAGAGTATATTGTTTTATATTTTAACCCTACCTAAAATTAACTTTCATATATCTTCACTTGAATTTAGAATTTACTAAATTTGAACATATAAAAATTTATCTTAACATGTTAGAATATCAATAGTTTTATCTTTTCACGTTCTTAGGGGGGGTTTGATTTTGTTTATGTTACAATATTTTTAGATTGACACGAAATTTGTAAAATATAGATTATAATTTTCAAATTACATGTGTCTAATTTCCACACATGTGTTTTTACTATGTTTCTATTTCTTAAATCTCATACATGTTTTATGATTGTATCTTACTAGTTGAACAATTAAATTTCATACAGTATTGGTTTTTAAAATAATTCTAATTCTATTCTAAAATTTAGTTTTTAAAATACATCTTGATTCATTTATATCAATGTTTGAAAATTTGATGACATTAGTGTGGCTCTTTGAAAAAAAATTAAAAGGAAATATTTAAGAAAAGTCTGATATATAATATTTAGTTCTATTTGTTTCATTACCATATATCATTTAATTAAATTATTTTTTCTAAAACCATATATTTTTTATAATTTCATAACGGGGGGATGTTTTTGTAATTATAAAAAAAGTTGTATAACTTTGAGTGGCTTACCGAACCACGCTTTTGGGATAATAGGGAAGTCTATGGTGTTTTATTTAATTTTCCTGTATTAATAATTTTAAATGTGAATTAATTATAATAAAATTTAGCTTAATCATATAAATTTTTTAATATCTAAAAATTATGTTATATTTATTGTATTTATCTTTCATAACTTGTTCAAGCAGTTATATTTTGAGTTCCAAGGGTAAATAAGACCTTTTGGACGATAAAATATAAACTATACATGTTTTTACAATTAGGATATGGGAATTTACATGTTCCCACATATATATTTTGAATGTCCACATATACAAATTAAATTCACATTGATTCTTTGTGAACCACATAACCCTTTCTCCAGAACCAGTTACCCTCTATATTTTCATCATATATTGTGTTAAATGACACCAAAGTGAGTGTTTATTTTTTTGGGAAGATAATAATATTTATTATAATTATATAGAATACATAATAAACTGAATTGATCAACAAAATTTATGAAATGAGGTTTTATGTAATTATATATTTCTTTCTAATTTTTTCAGTTTTCTAGTACTGTATTAAGTGAGTTGTTGAATTATAAACTGAGTTTTATAAATCATAATTAATGTGTTATTTAATTATTTAAAAATATATTGATATTTTATAAATATAATTCAACGGGAAAAATTCTAATTCGTCCATTATCATTGTATGTTTATGCTAAAAAACATGGGAAATTGCTGTTTTTTGTTTTCCAATATTCTTTTACTTGAATCACCTAATAGAAAAAATCATATATATGGTAAAATTGATTATGTTCTCAATTTTCTAATTTGAATCACATAAATGGATTATCCTATATGAATCATATTTTTTATTTTACTACATTGATTCCCTTATGTGAATTCACCTACTTCAAAACACCTATGTGATTTTTTCATATGTATATTAGTGGAAATCGTACAGAAAATTAAACATTGTATTATTATTTATTTAGTATATCGATATGCTTCAAGTTAATTTTTTGTTATTAAATTATTGAAATGAATTCATAGTTTCATATTATTTCTTTAGAACCTCTGAAATGTGTTGCCTTCTGTTTAGAACTTGTTATTATGTTGATTAGATTGTGTTTAACTATCACACATGAAACATATAGATTTATTTTATTATTTTATGTTGTTTCACTTTATTTTTTTAATTATAATTTATTGTTCTTTTAGATTAAAATTACTTATTTTTTTAAAATTTTATTAATTCAGTCTTATTATGTTTGGAATTTCATTTCTTATTTATGGATCCTTTTAAATTCAACATCTTGTATTTCTATTTTCAAAATTTAATATTTCAATTTTCACGGGATCGTTATTTTATCCCTATTATTATGGAACTATTAAAATTCTACACATTGAAATGGTATCATTTTTTATCAGTCGTTATTTTTAAAATTTATCTCCTCAGTTGAGTTATTAATATGAAATGATAATATTACATTCTCTCTCTTTGACATTAATGTATTATTCTATTTGAAGTATAAATTTTCTAATGTTTTCTCGGTTTTTTTTTGATTATTATTTACAAAAGGGAACTGATATTTTTTTATATAAGTGAAAAAGTGAATGAATTCTGATAAAATACATATTTTACCAGTACCTTCATATTTCTTGTGATACAATGTGATGAGAATTGTGTTGTTAAT
Source organism: Viscum album (assembly GCA_963277665.1). Taxonomy (NCBI): domain Eukaryota; kingdom Viridiplantae; phylum Streptophyta; class Magnoliopsida; order Santalales; family Viscaceae; genus Viscum; species Viscum album. The sequence goes on from OY728164.1 coordinate 1,076,059,548, forward strand.
TCTAAGTGTGCAAAATATTTCTCAAAATTGATAGAAAAATTATTATTGACTAAAAATATATATGAATTATTTTGCAACCATGATGAGGCAATCAGGCTAATAAATCAATCACTAACCAATACATATGTTTTATTGATATTTAATTTATCCCATTCTATTTTCTTGTGTGTGTAACACGTTTTACCATATATAAAGTGATTTTCAATATCTTTTATGTTTTTACATAAAAAATAATTCTTTATTGTTGAATTGTGACCCCAATATTCAAAATTCTAGACTTTTTAGGTAGTGATTCTAGGTTTCTAATTTCAGTTTCCAAATTGGTTTGTGACCCCCCCCCAATTAAAAAGTCATATCTCTAGTTCTTCATACACTCGAAATAATAGTTTCTAATGGATTTATGATTCCCAATAAAAATCGTAAAGTGCACAATGTATCTCACTATACGTATAGAGGTATAATATTATACTCTGTCCAAATTTGACTTAAATACAATTAAAAATATAAATTCATTCAATTCTTAATATACTCTAAAAATTAATTTAGTTAATTAACATTGATAATAATACATATCCTTAAATTTTTAATATGGTTTATTCAACCCATCCCAAGACCTTTTGTCGTCATCTTATCTGATCAAATAATATCAATAAGAATTATATCAAATATATATACTCATAACATTCTCCATGTCTCAAATATTCATTAGTCAGACTACCAGCCACAAGATTTTGTTTGAGTCTTTAATGTGATGCTCATCCAAAAAAAACTCACTCTATGCCACTCTATCACTAACGGTACTCATCCATGTGATCATTTATATCAGTCCTCTCTAAAAAAGTACTCACCAAAAATCTAAGGTCTTGATACATAAATAAACGATCACACCCAACACCACTGGGGGATACCACAAACACAAAATGGAATGAACCACCATGTGAGGGATCATATGCCTTCTTAATTGGGAGATGATGATTCCAAAAACCCTACCTAGAGAAGATGATGATAGGTTAGAGTCTCATACCCCGGTCTCATGAAGGGATACCACAAACCATATCTTAGAATAAACACATATTTGAGATCACAATAATTTAATTATTACATATTGTCACATGATACCCTCTGAGGGATGGACCATGGGTCCACACCTAACTAATACTAGTATACGCAATAGAATGAAAGGGCCTCAATCTACCCTAGAGTAGTACACAATGAGTAATCAGAGTACATGGCCTCTCTAGTCATCCTTGGGTATCTCTTTTCTCACTACCTTTCCTGGATTGTTTTACTCCATACACAAGGTGTGTAATTGTTTGATACATAGACTTTATTGGTCGATCTAGAAATCAACACGCCACTATACTGTGATTGGGTACATCTGGTTGTGCCAGCATACTTTGGTTCATTCCAATGCACCTAGTCGTATTTGGGCCCATGTGCTTGGTTACTCCCGTGCTCATTCTCCACAAGGGAACACACCATGACACTAACATCTAGTTACATTGTGTGATTTAGTGACCACACTGATCATGATATATTATTTCATATGATAATCCTTAATTCCCCAGTAGGGTCCCACACAATGTGTGTTCTTCAAGTTATATGTCATGTAAGGTGGTATTTTACAGAACTGTGGGTTCATTACGCGGTCAACTCACACTATTTCCTCTATCGATCCCACATTTAATCATGTATAAAAACCTTCTATTTAGTGTTTAATGACCTTTTCATCACTTAAGGCTTAATTCTAGCCACATCCTCTAAACAAGAGACACCTCCATTCGAACCACGCCGTCGCTTCCTTCCAAACAGCAATTGGGTACCTCTAAATATGATCTTGATCCACCACGAGTAATATATTATTGACATCACTCAATAATCCCACAATCCCTTACAATCTTAAACCCACAATAGTGATCCTATGTACCAATGATCAATCGTGTAAGTATCATCCCTCGGGTATTGGTCAAATTAGTATAAAATGGAATGCTAATGATGAATTTGTGAACAATGGGTAGATAAATTCACAAAACACAAAAGAGGAATGAACATTGGAATCTTTTTTGGTTGGACTATATTTGATTACATTATAATGATGACTGAAAAAACAAAGTCAAATAATATCAGTTCCTTAAAATCCCATAATGAAATTTTCAAATCTGAAAGCATGAAGTACCCATGAATAAACTTGTGGGTGGAATTGATGTTCATTCCTTTTGGGATAATCAAATGAGGAAATAATCAATTAGAAAATAAACATACAACCTCAGGTTTGGATTAACCAATGATGAAGGAAACAAATGCAGTGTCATTTTTGGTGAAATCCATACACTCCATGGGTGATGCAGATCCCTGACAATCGATCACGATCCTAGATCCACTATCATTCACCATGCTACTCCAAGCACCTCTTTTAATATCTATGGTTATTAGGCTATCTATAAGTATTTATAATAACATGGATTTCATAATGAGAAGTTTAGTTCATTTTTTTAAATAAAAAAATAAATTATATAGTTAATTTATTTTACTATTTGCGTTTATCAGTACACATTAACAAATGTTTCGACAACAAAAAATGTTATATCACACTAGGTTAAGACCCACATTCAAGATCCAACTTGGGGTATCAGATTTCCAATACAAGTCCTCATTAAATGGTAATTTCATTACTTATAAAAAATGAACATTTGTTGTATAACATATTAAATATTTTTATAATATCAACACTGAGTTTCCTTAGGCCATGGAATATCATGTTTTATTACCACTAGACTCTAAAAATATTCCATAAAATATTTTAAATTCTTACAGGGGAAAAAATATGTCATAATAAATGTGTGGAATTAGGTTCATAAAATTTGAAGTCCACTATATTACATCAGTTTTTACATTCTCCATCCATAATGAAACTACCTCCATAATTTTTTTATATTGATAAAAAAATAAATAGAAATATTTTCATACATACCTCTTAAAATAAAAATCATGTCGTACAAAATGTAATTTGAAAACTTTTTATGCTCAATGTTGGATTAGATCATGTCCACAAGTCTACAAAATGCAGCTAAAAATTTGAAAATAATCTAAATTCATGTTCCCATGATCAAAATTAACTACATGGTTGAAATTTACTTGGGGAACTATAATCAGTTATATTTAATTGTGGAAGATGAAAATAATGTTTTTAAATACCATATCAAATTATCATTCCATTAAACCTTTAATATACACAATATAGAGTTCTTTATTTAATTGTTGATTTTAAAAAAGTTCTAAAATATTCTTTAATTTTTAAAATGGACCAACTATATAATAATGTATGATCACCATTCTCTAAATATATATAGGAAACTTTAATACCATTTCTTATTTTTGACATTCAAAAAACATAGTTTTCTATTATTGATATTTTTAAATTGAATAACATGATAAATTCAAGAATTTAAAATATGAATGAAATATTTGAATTAACCATCATAATATATAATTTTATGTGGAGAATATGATATTTTGTAAATTATTATACATGTGAGATGAATGTTTTAAAAATTGGAATGATCACATGAATTTGATCTTGTAATAATGGATGTAACTAGATTATTTAGGCAGTCTTATAATTTCAAATGAATGTTTTATTATTATATCATTATAAATGATCATTAATCTGGTGAGAACAATATAATTAGAAAATTAAATGAATAATGAAAAAAATTGTCGTGATTTATTAATATTATTTTTTTGAAACCAATTATTTTATAACATAAATTGTAAACTAAAAAGTATCTAACCATTTCCCAATGATGTTTACTTTGTCCATCCATCTCCTAGACATGAACATGAACTAAAGTGATTAGAATTATTAAGGATAATTATGAATATAATTGTAATTAACCATAATTTAATAAATTATTCCCATAACCATTTATAATTATAATTAATTAATTTACAAATATAGTTCAACCTATATTATATGATGTTTTTTCCACATTTTATCATCTAATCATTATATATATCGAATGCCTAAAAATTATCTAAAATTGGCCTTAAAAATTATAATGACAAAAATCAATAAAACATTAATTCTAAATTCTAAAAAATTACAATCATATGTTTTCATTATAAAACATTAATACATTGTCCAAGAAATCTTAATAAGGTTAATTATATCATACACACATAAGGCCCCAAAAATCCATTATCCTTATCCTCAAATAAACTTAATAAACATTTCACCAAAACATATTTAATTCACAACTTTATTTTATTTATTTCAACATATGCATCAATAAACACATTTACCATTTTGATAAATAACCATATTTACCTTGACAAAAAATCACACAATAAACCTAAGAACCTATTTAGTATTTATGGAGGGTACTGAAAAACAGGAAGAATGAGAATTTGGATTGAAATGTGCATTCCATAAGATTTTTGGTATGGATGGAAAAGAAATAGAAATATATATTAATAATTTAATCCATATAAATAAAATATGTTGCAGAATAAAAAATATATCTTAGGAAATGATGGATGAAATAGATAAGTGGTAATGATAGCTGAAATATATTCAAAATGGTGAGGTGATGTCAGGATAGATGGGAAGTGAAGCCAGTAATGAGTGATTCATTTGGAGGTGGTGACAATAATGACCTCTCATTTGGTAGGGGTGATGATAGTCACGATGGACTGGGGATGTGGAGGTGAGGATGATGGAGATTTCTTAAATGTGATAGGATATGTCAATGATGATAGTGGTGACAAACTTGAGGGGTGTTAGTCCCCAGATATGTAGTGGGAAGAGAAGAGATATGATGGAGGCATGAGAATGTTGGGGTGGATTAGTTTAAAGCATTCAATAGTGTCATTATAGAATAAGAGGAGGATTGAAGCATGGTTGTAAGAATTTTTGTGGTGGTTATTTGGTAATGGTAATCAGATGGTTTATGATGTACCAAATGAAGAGGGGAAATTTTGTACAAAAATTATAGTTCAACTATATATATATATATATCCATATATATATATATGTGGTTTCTATAGTATATTCTTAGTTTGTAACATCTATTAGTAAAAAAACATAATTACCATTAATATATGATATTAATGATATTATTCCATTTTTATCTTGTTTTCCTATAGTTACACCCTAATTAATGTTAATTATAATATAATTCATTACTATGGGTAAAATTACTAAATTCAACCATTATATTAACATAATCTGTGATAATAACACATGTATATTGTAACACCCCAGGTAAATAATGATTATGAAATTTTCATATTTATCCATATTTTTTAATAAAATGTTAATATAAATTTAATGGGAATACTATGCTCGATGGCGTACCCAATACGCAATAATTAGTTTGTTTGAAATCTTACGTTGCACTATAATATTAAAATAATATTATTTTAAATGGTAGTAATCTCCTAGCTGTTGTAATGGTGGGAATGAAAAAAACTAACTACAAAATGATTATATATGTTTTTCAAATATTTTTACATTTTTCCAATAAATGTTAGAGGTTTAAAATGCGAATGAATCCAATTTTAAGCATAAATCTTCTAATATTATTTAAAAGGTCGATTAACCGCCTTTTGATGGAGAACCCCTTTTAAATCCATTTTTTGATAATTTTATATGTTATATTTGACAAAATAAAATTCTTTTTTGAATCAGGACATCAAAATTTACTTTGTATAAATTTTTGGTATTTTTCTGATAAAGTTCATTTTTTTAATGAATAGTGTAAAATGATGTATTTTAATTCAAAACCACATTTTAATCTAATTTATTTATATGATTAGATTATCTTATTAATTTTTTTTATTTGAAATAAGATTATATTTTTACCATTTAATCCAATGGTGGTCATTGGAATTAATTTCACTTTGAAATTGGACTTAAACTAGTGTCAATCTTTTAATAGATATTGTTTTCAAAAACACAGTATTTGTTTTGACATCGGGAATTAAATATTAAATTAATTAAATTAAACTTATATGTTTTGAATTTTGTTATGTATACTTCATTTTTGAATTCGGAATATCAAAAATGTATTAGGGTGAATTTTTGATATTTTTCTGAAAAACATCGATTTTTGATGAATAGTGGAACCACTAAGTGGTGGTTAATAAACTAATTTTTCGTTTAAATGAAACTTTTCCACTTATATGATTTTAATTTCAAAAATCCGACATACTTGGTTTTCATTAGGATGTAAATTGTGGTTCAATAAGATTAAATTTTTTTTTGGTGAATAGTAACTTTTAAGTTTTATTAATCGCGATTAAAGGTAATTAGTGTAATTTAAGGTAAAGATAATGTTATAATAATAAGAAATGACCTTGACGCATGTCCTACCCATATTGGATGAGTCATGGCCGACCAAGAAAATCCATGGGTAAACTTGGGGACCCCATGTAGCCACTTTGGTAGGAAAATGACATTAATAACATTTTATTTAAAGATAAAATATAGATGTCACAACCATGTATTGTTTTACTAAAACAATTATTACATGGGGTTATAAAAGTAGTATTTTTTACTATAAATATTCTTTAAAAATATAATGATATTTCCTATATCATGATAATTTTTCTATAATTTTTAGACACTAAATAAATAAAATTATTTATGACACTATGATGATGCAGCGATTACATCATTATTTAATGATTTAAATAAAAAGAGAAGATAATGTAAAATCTAAGACCTAAACATGTCAAAAACATATTTTATTGGTGGATTCTGAACTCTTATCACCTTATCCTAGAAATATATAATTTTGGGACCTTTTAAATCTGAAAAGAATTTTATAATAAAGTAAAAGTTTATAACTTTCCAATAGTGCCCCTCCTCTCCTCTTATAAAATCCCCCGCCTCTACCAACTTACCCACACCTCTCAAGCCTTTTTATCGTCCAAACTCTGCACATTTGGTTTCTCCACATCCCTATATTACTCCTAGAAGCCTCACTTTTGGAAGAATCCTTTCCAAGGATGCCTTTGAGCTCAACTAAAAAAGAGTTACCCGATTTAAAGGTAATATCTTCCCTAATGTTCTTTTGTTTTATTTTGCTTCTCCAACCACCTAAAATCTTTTTATTTATTTCTTTTGTAACAACACCAGTATATTAAATATACTAGGATGTTGTTATTAGGATTATTCGAGCTACACTAACACACACCTCCGTCTAATGGTTAAAGAACATATTGTTTCCATGGATAGTGAGTTAGTGCCTCACGAAATGATGATTGTTATATCTTCTAATACTGCCTCTCATGGTGTCCATTATGATGTAACTATATTTATTTATGATATATATTATATTTATTTCCTCTCTATGCTTCTGTATTTTATATTTAATACATACCTTTAATCTTTTCATGTTGTGAAAATGCGATAATTTCATTTGAGGAAGTGTGGACTACCGCCCCCTCAAGTGATGTGACTCGTTCATGCAATACATGGAATATATAAAGAATAATATTGATGAAATTATGTGATATATATAACATCTATATTATACTGGAATTATAATATATATATCTATCATCTATTTTTAATTCATCAATGTTCCAATGAAATGAAAGCAGTGTTCATGCGTACGTCCGGCTTACCGTCTCTATGAACAGTACATTTCATTTCTTATCTCCAAATTCTATGTACTATTATAAGTAAATATATATATTGGATTTATATGTCATATATTACATATAAATTATGGATATAATTCTGGAATTAAAATATATATCTCCCTCTCTTTCAACCTTAATTTAATTAATATGACAAAAAAATGAATGTAGCGTTCATGCGTACGTACGGCCTACCGTCTCCATGAATGGTGAATTTAATTTTTATTATCTAAAAATTTTATGTAATTGTATAAAATGAATATATACTTGATATATATGATATTTAAATCATTAATACTATTCTAGATATGATGTACTTATAACTACATGGAAAATTCTTTTCCAACAAGTTCAATTTTTACTCATGTACCGAACATCGACAAAAACGTTTAATATGAACTCACATTATTAACCAATTATTATAAAAATATAATATGTGATATGAACTGAATAATAATATTTAAATTAGGTCTTTAATAAATTCTAAATTGAACAATGTTTATTATTTTGGAATATAAAGAAACGAACAAGGCAAGTCAGACTTGAGGTAAGGGATCCAGCCTCTCTCGTTCTTTTTAAGTAATCTCTTTTATGTCATTTATTATGATCTCATCTTTATTATGTTTGAGGATGTTATTTTATATTCCTCATACTCTACCTTTTTTTTCATATTATGAGAGACCCTATTTGACCTCATAAATCCATTTTTGGAAGTTTTATGTGGCACCATTAGGCTGTCGAGTTTTCGTCAGGAATTTTTCATCTCACATTTATTCCCATGAAATTTATGCTGCGTTTTCCACCATTTCTTCTGAGTGGTGTATGTAATGCACATTATTATACTCTTTGTATATTATAATTTCTTTTATGGGTTTTTACATCTTCATTGTATGACCCTTCTTCCATGGGGTGTACGTTTCGAATGTTACCCAAGTCGGTAAGGGAACCTTTCACCCTCCTCTTTTTAAAAGACTTATTTTGTTATGTCTTTTAATGCACAAAATATTATGTTGGGATATGTTCTTATATTTCCTTATTTATGTAAATTTTATGTCCAAGTGATGAGATACCATTTTCTCTCTCATCAACTCATTTTATGAATTTTAAAGTGACATTGTTAGGCTGTCGGATTTCTGTAAGGGAACTTCTTAAACCGCTTTCAATTATTTGGGTTAAACCTCTACTTCATGATTTTATTATTATAATATTATGTGTGGAATCTCTATGTTGTAATTTCCACAAACCTTTTTTTGGATATACTATTTCTACTAATAATCATCTCATTGATAAATTCTTACGAACTTGTATGGGAAATCATAAATCAATCTCATTTCATTGAGTTAAATATCTATGTCATTGGTTTTGTTTTTCCAAGATTATGTGTGAATGGCCTATGATTGTTTCACACTTAATATCCACTTATATTGAGTGTATTTATATTTCTCACACATAATTATGTGATAGAATTATCCTTAATTTAAGTATACCATCTTTATAATGGATTTCATCTCAATTTACATTTCCATTGAGAATTTATTGTTGTTATGCACCAACTCACTCTTATAGGGTGTGTATACTATCCTTTGGCATATTATATCATGAATCCCTTTATTCTCATGATATTATAATGTTCTGATGAAAATTTATTCTGCAATTATTTGTATTCAAGAGTCTCTCATTTTGTTAAAAACTCTTTAACAAAAATATCATTTTAAATTTTTTAAAGATTAATTATTCTAAATCTTTATCTTTAATGTACATGTTTTTAAAATGGGCTTCAGTATTTAATTATATGGATATTAATTTTTTAAAATTATAATTCCATTAAAATATTCAAAGTGGTATGGGACACATTGATTCAAAAATCTATTTTAAACGATTTATGAAAATGGTTTGATTAATTCATAATCTTGGAATTACTTATTGTGATTGAAAATGAAGTTTTTTTATTGAAATGATTATATTATCAATATTTTATGTGTAATGATGGTACTTAGACATTTTACGGGTGGTTACGTGATAAACCATATGACGGGTGGTGCCGTGAATACCAGGGAGGGTGGTTACGTTATAACCTCCAATGCATTGAGTACGGAAGTAGTTCGTATGGCTATTCCATTAAGTATGTATGGAGGTCGTCCGTATGGCTATTCCATTAGGTGATATGTGTGGAAGTCGACCGTTAGGTTATTCCATTTAAGTATGTTTATGACCCAAGTTACCTTTATATGTTATGTGTTCTTTATATGGGTTTTGTGGTAATCTTTTGGTTACAAAAGGGAAAGTAATGATCTTTTATTCAGTGAAGAGTTTTTTACTACTTCATAAAGGTGAAAAGTATTACTTTGATAAAGTATTCATGGTTTAAATGTTGTTTTGAAAAACTAACAGTTTTCCTTCTTTGTGTATCCTTTACTGGGCTTTTTATGCTCCTCCCAAGTATTTTTTCAAATGTTTTCTATAGGACTTAAAGTTCAATAGGATCAAGGATGGGATCAAGGAAAGACATGATATCTAAAACATGGAACTAGACATGTTTCTTTTTCAGGGTTTTTATTTTATGGAAACTTAGTAGAAGTGAATACTTGGTAATCATTTGAGATGTAATAGTTATGACCAAAATATCTAAAACTCTAAACTTGAAAAGATTCTATATGTGAATTATTCATTTAATTCATGATTATGTAATGTTTTCAGGTCTAGGCCTTATATTTGGTATCATAGGACGGTTTAGATAACTTTAGAGGTTAGGGTATTATGTAACACAAGTGACATTACCATGATCGCTAGGATTTCGGAAAGAGTCATAGTTTTTAGATAAAGTGAATGATTAAGTATATCTTAGTGTTTATCTTCCTCATTAGTACATTATAATTTTGTTGATATACTCACACTAACATTTCTAGTTTTAGTAAATGGATAGATCTAGCGGGCACCAAAGTGACAATGGGATTTAAGGAAACTGTGGTGGTTCTCTGATTAAGAGACTGGATGAAATGAGCGATTCAATGAGGAAACTCGTGATTGTTCTAAACAAACTATCAAGTAGTCATGATCCCCCATTTGAACCTTGGTATGTTCTCTAATGAATCATGTACGAGATGACCTACTCCATGTAGAAGTTCAGGTAATAATTATAAAGGTAACCATTAGGGTTTATATGATCCTTACTTTTGAGGTAATTATGGGTAACTATATGTTATGATGGAAAATGAAAGGCATGATATAAACATGAGGTTAAAATATGTTATGATTATTTTTTAATATTTTGGCTCGTTTTGGAGAATGTTTTATGAATTATATAGTTTTGGAAAAAGGACAACACACAGACCGTGTGACAACCCGTTGCATTGGACAAAGCTGTGGGAATCGAACCCACAACAAAAGTGCGACTAGTACATATCACCTACCACTGGACTACGTGAAGTCCCTGGTTAGTATGACATATTATTTTTAGTTAGATGATTTTATGAATTAGGAGTAAGTTTATTTTGGGTTATCTATGGAAATTATTAACCTATCATGGAGGATATGTGATTTGGTTAATTACTTTTCAATATGAGACTTCAAGAGAAACTGAAGTTATTTGGAGATAAATGTTAATTTATACCTTGGAAGACTATGTGATTAAATCCTTTAAATATTTGGTTTTCAATCATAGTTTGGTTTAATTTGAATAATTTTATGGACAATTTTTTTATCGAATGGTGTTCGTTGAACATTGGGTTTTGTTGGACAAATTTTGGAGATTAAGAATAGATTTTGTTTTTTTATAAAGGATTATTCAATTGTGGATTATCTTATCTTGTACTATCTTTTTGGTTTTGGTTTTGTTTAAATACAAAATACATGGGATTTATATTGTTCCCTTCTGTGGATTAGGTGATTCTCTAGAAGTTGATTATAGATCTCTTAATGTAAAAAAGTCATCCTAAATACTCATCTTTTGGAGAAAATATGAGGTCGTGTAAGAAATCTAGTAAAATTTGAAAGTCACCATAACAAGTAAGTATGATTCCTTATTCTCATAAATAAATTCCTCAATGAAAATTAACTTAAAACAAAAATTTTGTCTATTAACTTTTCCTACTGGGGAATCGAATACCGTTTAACCCAATACAACTTTGTGATTTTCTTGTGGTTAACTTTCTGCTAAAAATGTTTTCTATCACTCCCCCTCAGAACATGACCCTTTGATTTTTCTTCCACATCCATGTTTTCCTACATGGAATCCTAGTATGGGTTAACTCAGGTAACCTCTGTACTTCTTATTCTTTATTTTAATGTGATGGTTTTACTAACTCTTATTCTGATGTGGGATTTTCAATGATGTTTCCAAGCCCAATTTTAGAATTCCAAGGATGAAATTCCAAAAAGGGGGGAAGGATGTAACATCCCAAGTAAATAAAGAATAATGAAATATCATATTTATCCAAATTTTTGAATAAAATGTTAATATTATTTTAAAGGGAACGCTATGCTCAATGGCGTACCCAATACGCACAATGAGTTTCTTTGAAATCTAACGTTGCACTCTAATATTAAAATATTATTATTTTATATTGTAGTTATCGCCTAGCCGTTGTAATGGTGGGAATGAACAGAAACAACTAAAAAATTATTATATATATGTCAAATATTTTCACTTTTTTCCAATAAATATTAGAGGCTTAAAATGAGAATGAATCCAATTTTAAGCATAAATCTTCTAATTTTCTTTAAAAAGTGGATTAACCACCTTTTGATGGAGAAACCCTTTTAAATTCATTTTTTTACAGTTTTATATGTTATATTTGAAAAAAATAAAAGTCTTTTTAGAATCAGGACATCAAGATTTACTTTGTATAAATTTTTGGTATTTTTCTGATAAAGATCATTTTTTAATGAATAGTCTAAAATGCTGTATTTTAATTCAAAACCTCATTTTAATCTAATTTATTTAAATGACTAGATTATATTTTGAATTTGTTTTCATGTGAAATTAGATTATATTTTTACCATTTAATCCAATGGTGGTCATGGGAATTAATTTCACTTTGAAATTGGACTTAAACTAGTGTCAATCTTTTAATATATATTGTTTCTTAAAAACACGGTATTTGTTTTGACAGCAGGAATTAAATATTAAATTAATTAAATGAAAATTATATGTTTTTAATTTTGTAAAATAGACATCATTTTTGAATTCAAAATATAAAAAATGGCTTAGGGTGAATGTTTGGTATTTTTTCTGAAAAACTTCAATTTTTGTTGAATAGTGAAACCACTAAGTGGTACTTAAAAACTGATTATTCGTTTAAATAAAAATTTACCACCTCCGTGTTTTTAATTTCAAAAATCCAACACACATGGTTTTCATTATGATGAATAATGTGGTACAATGAGATTAAAATAATTTTTTGGTGAATAGTATCTTTTAAGTTTTATTAATCACGATTAAAGGTAATTAATGTAATTTAAGGTAAAGATAATGTTATAATAATATTAAATGACCTTGACACATGTCCTAACATTATTGGATTAGTCATGGCCGACCAAGTCAATCCAAGGGTCAACTTGGGGACCCCATGGAGCCACTTTGGTAGGAAAATGACATTAATAACTTTTTATTTAAAGTTAAAATATAGATGTCACAAACATGTATTGTTTTACTAAATCAATTTTTAAATGGGGTTATACAAGTAATATTTTTTACTATAGATATTAAATAGAAATATAAAAATATTTCTTATATCATTATATTTGTTTATAATTTTTATACACTATATAAATTAAATTATTTATGACACAATGATGATGTAGAGATTACCTCATTATTTGACGATTTATATAAAAAGAAAAGATAATGTATAATATAAGACCTACACTTGTCAAAAACATATTGTATGGGTGGATTTAGAATTCTTATCACCTTATCCTAGAAATATATAATTTTGGAACCTTTAAAATCCAAAAGAATTTTATAATAAAGTAAAAGTTTATAACATTCCAAGAGTGCCCCTCCTCTCCTCTTATAAAAGGCCCCCACCTCTACCACCTTACCCACACCTCTCAAGCCTTTGGCTCGACCAAACTCCAATAATTTTGTCTCTCCACATCCATATATTACTCTTAGAATCCTCACTTTGGGCATTATCCTTTCCAAGGATGCCTTTGAGCTTAAATTAAAAAGAGTTACCTGATTTCAAGGTAATGTCTTCCCTAGTGTTCTTTTGTTTTATTTTTCTTCTCCAACCCACTAAACTCTTTTTATTTATTTCTTTTGTAACAACCACAATATCATCAATATACTAGGATTCTATTATGATGATGATTCGAGCTACACTAACACACACCACCATCCAATGGTTAAAGAACATACTATTTCTGTGGATGGTGAATTACTGCCTCACGAAACGATGAATGTTCTATCTTCTCATATCACCTCTCATGGTGTCCGTTATGATGTCACTATATTTAATTATGATATATATTATATTTATTTCCTTTCTATGATTCTTTATTTTATATTTAATACATACGTTTATGCTTTTCATGTTTTTCAAATGCGATAATTTCATTTGAGGAAGTGTGGACTACTGCCCCCTCAAGTGATGTGACTCGTTCATGAAATACATGGAATGTATATAGAATGAAATTGATGAACTTATGTGATATATATAACATATATATTATAGTGTAATTATAATATATATATATATATATATCTCTTTTTTAGTTTTAATTCCATTAATGTTCCATAAAAATGAAAGTAGCGTTCATGCGTACGTACGGCTTACCGTCTCCATGAACGGTACACTTCATTTATTATCTCAAAATTTTATGTACTATTATAAGTAAATATATATAATAGAGATATATGTCATATATTACATCTAAACTATGGATATCATTCTGGAATTTAAATATATATATCTCTCTCTTTCAACTTTAATTCCATTAATATGATAAAAAAATGAAAGTAGCGTTCATGCATACGTATGGCCTACCATCTCCATGAACACTACATTTCAATTTTATTATTTACAAATGTTATTTATTAGTATAAAATGAATATATAATGAATATATATGATATTTAAATCATTAATACTATTCTGGAGATGATGTACTTATAACTACATGGAAAATTCTTTTCCAACAATTTCAATTTTTACTCATGTACCGAACATCGACAAAAACATTTGATATGAACTCATATTATTAACAAATTATTATAAAAAATATAATATGTGATATGAACTGAATAATAATATTTAATTGAGGTCTTTAAGAAATTATAAATTGACAAAAGTTTATTATTTAGGAATATAAATAAACGAACCAGGGAAGTCAGACATGAGGTAAGGGATCCAACCTCTCTCGTTCTTTTTAAGTACTCTCTTCTATATCATTTCTTATAAGCTCATCTTTATTATGTTTGGGTATGTTCTTTTATATTCCTCGTACTCTACTTTTTATTTTCATATTATGAGACACCCTATTTGATCTCGTAAATCCTTTTTTGGAAGTTGTATGTGGCGCTGTTAGGCTGTCGAGTTTTCGTAAGGGATTTTTCGCCTCACTTTTATTCCCGTGATAGTTATGCTATGTTTGCCACCTTTTCCTTTGAGTGGTGTATGTACTTCCGTTTATTATACTCTTTATGTAGTATAATTTAAATTATGGGTATTTACATCTTAATTGTATGGACCTTCTTCCATGGGTTGTACGTTTCGAATGTTACCCAAGTCGGTAAGGAAACCTTTCACCCTCCACTTTTTAAAAGAATTCATTTGTTATCTATTTTAATTCACATAATATTATGTTGGGATATATTCCTATATATACTTATTTATGTAAATTATATGTCCAAGTGATGAGATACCATTTTCTCTCTCTAATCAACTCATTTTCTGAATTTTAAAGTGATGCCGTTATGCTGTCGGATTTCTGTAAGGGAACTTCTTAACCCACTTTCAATTCTTTGGGTTAAACCTCAACTTCTTGATTTTATTACACCAAGATTACGTGTGGAAACTCTATGTTGTAGTTTCCACAAACCTTTGTGTGGATATACTATTTCTACACATAATAATCTCATTGATAAATTCTTACGAACTTGTATGGGAAATCATAACTCAATCACATTTCATTGAGTTAAATGTCTATGTCATTGTTTTTGTTTTTAAAAAGTTTATGTGTGAATGACCTATGATTGTTTCACACCTTATATCCACATATATTGGGTGTATTTATATTTCTCACACATAATTATGTGATATATTTATCCATAATTTAAAGATACCATCTTTATAATGGATTTCATCTCAATTTACATTTCCATTGAGACATCCTTGTTGTTATGAACCAATTCACACTTATATGGTGTGTATACAGTCCTTTGGAATATTATATCATGAATCCTTATATTCTCATGATATTATAAAGTTCGGATTAAATATTATTCCACAATTATTTGTATTCAAGAGTCTCTCATTTTCTTAAAAACACTTTAACAAAAATATCGTTTTAAATGTTTTAAAGATTCATTATTCTAAATCATTATCTTTAATGTCCATGTTTTCAAAATGGTTTTCAGTATCTATTTATAAGGAAATTAATGTTTCAAAATTATAATTCTTTTAAAATCATCAAAGTGGTATGGGACACATTGATTCAAAAATATCTTTTAAATGATTTTTGAAAATGGATTCATTAATTCAATATCATGGAATTAATTATTGTGATTTCAAATGAAATGTTTTCATTGAAATGATTATATTTTCAATATTCTATGTGTAATGATGGTACTTGGACATTTTATGGGTGGATACGTGATAGACCATATGACAGTTGGTGTCGTGAATACCAGGACGGGTGGTTACATTATAACCTCCAATGCATTGGGTATGGAAGTCGGCAGTATGGTTATTCCCATAAGTATGTATGGAAGTTAGCCGTATGGCTATTACATTAAGTGATATGTGTGGAAGTCTACCGTATGGTTATTCCATTTGAGTATGTTTATATCCCTAGTTAACTTTGAATGTTATGTGTTCTTTATATGGTTTTAGGGTAATCTTTTGGTTACAAAAGGGAAAGTAATGATCGTTTATTCAGTAAAGAGTTTTTTACTACTTCATAAAGGATAAAAGGATTACATTGATAAAGTATTCATGGTTTACTTGTTGTTTTGAAAAACCAACAGTTTTCCTTCTTTGTGTATCCTTTACTGGGATTTTTGTGCTCATCCAAAGTTTTTTTTTTGAAATGTTTTCCACAAGACTTAAAGTTGAATAGGGTCGAGGATGGGATCATGTAAATACATGCTACCAAAAACATGGAAGTAGACATGTTTTTTAATGTTTTTTATTTTATGGAAACATAGTATAAGTGTATACTTTGTAATATTTTGAGATGTAATAGTTATGAGCAAAATCTCAAAAACACTAAACGTGAAAAGATCCTCTATGTGAATTATTCATTTAATTCATGATTATGTAATGTTTTAAGGCTGGGGCCTTATATAGATTATGTAAAATGGAAGTGATAAATAATATATATTTATAATAATATAATTCTTGTACCATGATTATTCTAGATTTGATATACTAGTAAAAAATTAAATGTAATTGACACCACCTTAATGATTCATTTAGGGAATAATTAAGGTCCCATATATCGGACCGTAAAATTTTTTTAAACTAATAGCTATGTTATAAAATTATATAACTGAAAAATATAAAAGGTAGTGTATATAAATTATTTTATAAAATGGATTAATTCATTATTAATTTTACTTTTTACGGAGTTTTGTAATGTTCTTGAATTTTGGGAGCAGTTTAAAAGGGAATATTTTTTATCATTACTTTCGAATGAAATATTTCTCCTACATGTCTAGGTTCGTTATATTATCTCAAAGATGTATTTTATATACTACAATATATTTATATGATTACATATGTTCTTTACCAATTTATTTTTAATTACTAAAAATAATGGGAATTTAATCATTTTCTATCACTTCCTTTTACATTTATAACTCAAACACTTTCTCCTACCACTTTATTCTATTTACTTTATGATAATTTCATTTAAGGATTTATTATTTTATAATTCAGTATAAAATTTTTTATACTTATGATTCTATTTTAAATAATTTATTCATGGTATCATTCATTTGAAAATAAATTATTAAATAAGATGGATATTTCTTTTTATTTTTAAAAAAATTATAATCATCTTCTAAATGGTTTTATTGAGACCAAGATGTTCTAGGATAGTTTTTGTGATAAGTTATTTTTCAGAATTGGTGAAAAAAATATGATTGGGTTTGTTTACTTTTGATTTAAATACATGAATACTATTTAAAGATAACTCATATGATATATAAGTCAGTCCATAGTTTTTATATATCATGAATGATGTCCCTGATGCAAGAATTATTAAAGGAGAATAATATGTGGAATTATGAAACAAATAAAGGTGTTACACTGTAAATGTTGTATAAAAATATTCCTACATGGAAACTCATGTCCATGTTACATATTGCTGACATCAAGAGAGTATATTACGTAGAATAAGTAACAATATTGTGTAGATTCTTGACATAGAAGTTGAATGGATAATTATCTATAGGTCCTCACACTAAAGTGTGTGTAACCAAGTTATAGAGGAGACTCAAATTGGGTTATCCATGCCATAGTGATGGACCACACCAAATAAGAGGATGGGTGATATTTATATGGTTTTAAGGTTTTGGTAAATCTATGCTTCAACTCATTTACAACACCATAGTTAGGAGGATATATAGAGGAATAAATTGTAGTGGATAGACAATGTCACAAATATATTTTTCTTTTTTTAGGTTTTGCTGATGATTTTTGGACCACCACATCATAACACTTCATCTGCATCATAGGATGTGAGAGTTTTGTGTGGAAGCCACTAAAAACTAAAATCCTACCCATTAATTCCATGTACCACACCATTGATGTTGTTTTACACATCTAACATGGAAAATGTGTGTGGGAATGCTGACTCAGATATATATATATTTAATTGGGTGGTTACTCCAACCCACATTAACTTATAATTCAATTTTAATGTTCTAGATTATTATGGGAGATGATCCAATGATTATATTATAACAAAGGGATTTGATTTTTAAATTTAATTTCAAATCATGTGTGATTTATAATGTTATAGATGTACAAATATGATTGTGGGACTATATAGAGAAGTAAAAGTATAGTATAAATAAGGTGAACAAGTCAAGGCCTAGATGAAGTGTTAATCAAATTTCCATAGAGTGACGAGATCATTACTGTAATGAAAATATAATTTTAAATGAAATTTCATTTTCAAATTAGTAAATTGTTTAATAGGAAAGAAAATTATAAAAAAACCTGCACTCCTTTTGTTAATTTAGTCTATTATAAGGTAAATCATGTCAGATTTAATTCACTGTTAAGTATCAGATCTTTTGATAACGTTGAAGTTCTACTATGATCTAATGAATAGTATATAAATATATGATTATCATAAATCCAATCGACACAATATATTTTAAGCGATGACATTAACTGTAGGATAACACCTTATAAAACCCATTTACCAATGTTAATGACGTAGATAACATCTCTATGCCCTTCGATAACCATTCCCAAGATGAGATTCAACAAATAAAGCATGTGTGAAACCGTTTACTAGAGATATTCAAGCATATCAAGATAGTGGACCTATGTATGATCATCAAAACACACTATAAAAATCGGACCATAGCAAAACATTCTCTTATGTAAATTTCTAGAATAATAATGTGCTTTGAATCTAGAACCCAGTAGTATGAATTTTTATTTTTAAAATTTTTAATAGAATAATGATTATATTTATCTTCTATTGTTATTTATAATTATTAAATAATAAATTTTAAAAATTTATAATTTTATATAATGAAAAAAATCACTTTTGGAAAAAAATTTATTTTTATCTAGACAATACTTTGATGAATTATCATTTTTGAAATAAATTATATTTTAATAACATATTATTATTAAATATTAGTTATTAAATATAAATTATAATTTAATTTTTTGACGTCAAATAAAATTTCTATAAGGGCCAAAAAAAAATATTGTCAAGAAACCATATTTTTTTAAAAATTAGTGTTTTCTATTATAAATTGTAAATTATCATATACGGAGACTTATTAAACTAAAATAAATATTATCTTTGAAATTATTAATAAAGAATTATCCATTGAATAATTTTTCATTATTTTTTGAGTCATATTACTTTTTTGGGAAAAATAAATACAATATAATTATATGGTATGCATTATGACATCCTAAATGAACAAAAGTGTGGTTATAAATACAATAAATAGTATTCACAACCGAAATAATGTTTTCTCAATGAAATAATTTTTATGAACATAAATTATCAATTTTATAAACCCTTTATAAATCCTCCCAATACTATATTATATTTTATTATTTTAAAATCAATTGATTATAATAATGTCTCACTTATTAATGACATGGGGTATAATTTTCAGGATTTTGGTTATTCAAATTATAACAAAAAATTCAACTCCTCCTATTATGATACCATGGGATAAAATGAGTGGATGGTTTGTGATTTGGATTATTTTAATATATAGATTCTATAACAAAAGCTTTGAAATTCATAAATAATTCCCACTTTTTTTGTCAATAACCACCCCAAAATCTCATTCATTTTTAATAAACACATTGTAAATTTATGTTACTCTACCATTACATATCTAGATCTATCCCAAATTTCCTCAAGATTTTATGCAGCTCCTATGATTATTTTATATGCTCCACCACAAGGTAATGAGTCTTCTCTTTCTCTAAAGCACCTTCTATATATTATTCCCATTGATTTAAAAAATTTCATGTTCAAATATGTTTTTAAACATCCCTTTTACTAACCATATGATTTCCATGTGATGAGAGACCACTTTCAATCTTATTAAAACATTTAATGAATATTTCTGTATGCTAATTCTATTGTATAATTTATTCTATGATTTTCCATGCCGAAAATATAAGTAGTAAATACACATACCCATTTCCACCCAATATTATTCACCTATATGTTTGTGTCCTTAAATTATGGGTAAAATAATTGTATGCAACCAACACTAATATATCATGGGATTAAAAGTGATAAAATACCAATTTATGTTGTCTGATCAATGTAGAACAGTAATTTATATACATGATATGAATATGACATGTGGTCTCGTAATTATAAATCCCTCCAAAAGATTGGGTAATGTATTTATTTCTTGAGATAACATGTATGGTGCATGAAATGTTATCCTAAGAACATGATGTTATGATTTTTAGGGTTTTATCCTTGACTTATGTTAATGATTTCATGATTTATGTTTTTTCCACATTCCCATGATTTATTTATGTTATCATATTATAACATGCTTAGATGTTCATGTTTATAATTCTCACCAATCTTATGTTACCATGATAAGACTATTTAATCACATGATCTTGTTTAACATATGAAATTATTTGATTATTCCCTTATGAGGGATTATACACACCCATTTTATATATGTGATCCTAGTTAATCCCATGCTATTTTAGAAGATTACTGAAATTTATTTCCTTCTTATAGACTTTTAGTTTACATCTTTGTAATTTTGTTTCAATTTATTATGATATGAAACTAATTACAAAATTAAAATATTCATCAAAATTATTTGAGTTTATATTAAGTGTATCTTTTGTATATAATCAAAATTTAAATTTTGTTAAATATATAGGTTTTCATTGTTTGAATAAGCGGAAACAATAGCTATTTCTCATGATTAGGATTATGAAACTCATTTGAAATCGTTATGGATAATACTCAACATATTATAACAACCCTATTTTTTTGTAAAGTATATGGTAAGTGGATTCTAGAAAAATATTCTCTATTAGGATACTACCAGTGGAGGATCCCAAATAAAATTTTTAAAGTATGGGTAATAACCCCAAAATATAGAGCATTGAGCTTGACTGGATTGTCAGATTGTGCATGAGAAATTGGCCTATTTCAAACCTAGTTTGAAACTCCTAGGGGATATTATTTGGTAAATTTTCAATCCCATTATGGTCCATTATAATGGTGGAAACTCATATAAGACTATATGTTAGGAAAAAAACATTGATAACCTAGAATGAAACCTAAAAATTCATAGGTTAAGGATTATAGTTAATTTTGATTTATCTCTCTGATGTTTATAGTTTCATGATTATGTGTTTTACTGTATAAAAATTATCATCCCTATGTATATTGTGGATTATGTAAAATTATTAGAACCATCTAAAATTGTTAATGAATGACTTATCATATTTGGTTTGAGTCATTCCTTTACACCACCCATGTTTTGTAGAACTGGTCAAACAGCCATGGAAAACATGGAGGTTCTGATATATCTATGAATATAAAAAATGTAGAACTTTTTGTATCCCAAGTATTTAACTCCTACCCTATCAAAATTTTTGAGATGGATCTCTTGGAAATCATTTTGATTAACCATTTTGAGGAATTAAATTATATTCTGGGAATGGATTAACTTTACGTGTATAGATTCAACATAGACTGATAAGAGAAGAAAATCACCCCATGTATCAAAAATCACCCACTGAATATATAAAAGTGTAAGGAGGAGAAAAAAACATATGTTGTCATAATATCAAGAATTGATTTTATATCGTGGTGAAAAAGTGTTTCTAGATAAAATTATTGAGAATGGGGAAAATGTCATCCTTAAAAACATGGCCATTGTCAGGGATTTTTCCAGAATACTTTTCTGGTCTTCCTCATAGACGTGAGGATTATTTTTAGATTGAACTTATACCCAAATATTTACAAATAACAAAGAATCCATTTAGGATGTCCACTTTTGATCTTTATGAGATAAAGAATAAACTAAAGAAGAATCTAGATAAAGGATTTATACTCCAAAGTAATTCACGAAGTGGTGAACTGGTCCTTTTTTATGTAGAAGTATGGTTCAATGATCTTATAAATTTATTATTAGGATCTCTATAAGATAACGATAAATAAAAAGTATCATCATTAATTGATTAATTACTTGTTTAATTAGCCATGTGAATCCCAATACTTCTCTAAGGTGTATATTTAGTTAGGATATTACCAGGTAAATATGAAGATGGAAGATATCCGCATGACTACTTTTTATACAAGGTATGGAAATAATGTGTTCATATTGATTCTATTTAGACTCAATAATTATCTAGTAATCATAATGGACATGATGAATAGATTTATTAAGGATTGACTCAACAAATATTTGATAGTATTTATATAAGTTTTTATTAGTTACTCCAAAAGTAAGGAGAAACATGGGGAGCATCTGAATGTCACAGTAAGGATATTGTGAATAGAAATAATATTTAAAAATTTAAAAAAATATAGTTTTAGATAGATAAACTATAATTCTAGGAAATGTTATCACAAGAAAAGTTATATATGTAGATCCTTCAAAAAAATGCACTTGAAGCCAAATATATTCCAAAATTTATGACACAAGTCCATAGTTTCCTCAAATAAGTAGGGTGCCATCATTTAATTGTGATGACATTATCTTGATTTCCAATCCCACTAAAAAGATAACCTAAAAAGTTATCATGTTTTTTAGACAAACGAATTAAATTCAATCATTTAATATTTGAAGAAGAGATTATTCACTTCACATGTGCTCAATATACAATCTACTGGAGAAGGAATTGCAATCAATCATGATGAATTATAAAAGGTATTGTGTTTTGTACTCATAAAATATGTAAAGTTAAAGAATATAACTCCAATAAAATAATTATTAATGATAAAAACTACACAATGCGATATCTAAAACTGGATGCAGTGATTTTGTGTTGATACTTTAGTGAAGTTATCTCTATAGGGAGAAGCATGACATATATACGAACCATAAAATCCTCAAATATATATTCAATACAAGGAACTCATTTTGTTTAAATAGATGTCTTTAGTTATGACCATGTATTAATAATTGTCCATCGACTACTATCCTGAGAAATAAACAAAAGTGGCATATTCTCTTAGTAAAATGTATCCCACAACCCTTTACATGATAACAATTTTAAAGTATCCAATTTTGGTTTATATAAAATGAATGGTAATAGGATTAATAAATGGTTCTCTTATATAACTTAATCAAATAAATTATCAATCATTCATTGTTGAGTGGATTAAGTCGGCTAAAATATAAGATGAGGTACTACTAAAAAAGTAGTTAATATTTTAGAGTTTATCTTTTCTACATATAAAGTTAAAAATTTTGTAACTCGGAAATGTTTCCATTTAAAACCATATCAGAAGATATATCTTTTTTAAATTTTTCATAGCACCTCCTACTCTATTCAACTAGGAAGTATTATGATGTAAATAGATATAAATAAAAAATATTTTTTGGATAACATGATAAATGATATTATATAATTTTTATCTTCATTCATGGTATGAAAAAAAATCCAATGATGAATGACCGAAGTCAAAGCGTATGTGGAATCCATTTCTGATACCATTATGGTAATGAGAAAATAGAACCATGGATTTCATTATAAGAATCTTTAGGACATATAACATTAATAATTCCATCTGGTGGTAGTTAACCACCTTATAATATACTCGAATTTATTTTCTATGAATGAATATATCATAGTTGACTAACTCACAATGATATACATTAGATAAGTAGTATGACTGCATGTAGTGACACTCTCCATTATATGTGATTGAGATCCAAGGATTACATATTAGTTTTGCAGAATCCTTTAGCATGTTTTGAGTACATCACTATGTTTTTGTACATCTTATCTCATTTATACAAATGGTCAAACTTAATGAACCATTCAAACACTAAATGATATGATGATATCATATTTAATTTATTTCCATGGTTATTTGGATAAAAACCATTTAGGAGAGATGAATTTATATAATAAAAAATTCCATTCTAGCATTCAAATGAAACCTTATGATGCTTTGTATGTGAAGAGGTGTTAGACACTAACATGGTGGGATAAATTTTGATATCAAGAGCTTATAAGACATGATTTTATCGAAAAGATAATATATAATATCCTAACCACATCATGTTTTTAAAATTGACAATATGTTATGAAAAAATCATTTAAAAAAATCATCAACATGATCTAGAATTTGAGGTCATATATAAGGTGTTCTATCACATATAACTATGCAAGAAATCCATGAGGTTTGGGATGAAGGGAAATATTATACCAATATAAAAATACCCATTAAGATACTTGATCAAATTGAAGCTATGAACTATTGACTAATAATAAAATTCAACATATCTCATGTCAGTAATTCATTCCATTTATCCCTCTTGATGAAGTATATAACAACACATAACATATAATGAATCCATTGGTGGTATCGTTGGAGGATGATATTTATTATCAGGAGAAAATTTAAAATATATTATATTGTAGAGATTATTTCTAAAAAAAAGACAACCCATATGATCAAAGTGTTGTATCAGAACCACAATGTTTAGGAAGATACATGGGAATCAAAGAGGCAATGAAACAAAAGTACCCTCATCTATTTTAGTTTATATTTTGAAATTTTAAGGGTGTAATTTATGAAGGTGGGAATAATGTATCATAATATACATTTATAATTGAACTTCAATATTTAAATTAGAAAATTCATTCTTAGGAAATGAAATCACAGAAAAACACATGCTCTACAATGGTTATTTCGGACCATTATAACTTATATACTATTTTATATAGAAGACCACTAAATATTACATCCATTGGTAGTATAGTAATTTTATAGTGATCATGTTATTATTATGTGTGTGTGTCTGTGTTTGATAAATACATTTGACATTGTAAATAAATTTTTACCTCAACCAGTAAAATTATACCCTATAAACACCACTTATTAGTGCATCCAAGGGAGATAACATCACTACGATTTTCTATTAACTAATAAAATAAATATAAATAATCACTAAAGAATGAGAAAACCCATTTTTGGGATAAGTTTAATCTCATCATGATCATGGTAGAGAACATGTTCACCCATCCACCCTAAAAAATTCTCACAATCACACACATTACCCTTATGAAATTCATTGGTGATATAAATTTGTATATTTCTAGACCATACCAGTATGAATTTTTCATTTTTTATTTTTTTTAAAAAATAATGATTATATTTATCTTATATATTTACTTTACAATGATTAAATAAATTATTTGACACGATTTTATTTTAAAACAATTAGAGACAATGTGTATTTTGGGTAATTGTATTGGTTTAATCACAATAACATTTATCACGAATTAAATATATATTTGAAATAAATGATATTTTAATAAAATTTTATTATTAAAAACTATTTTTTAAATATAAATAATAATATAATTTTATGAATTCAAATATAATTATTATAATATATAGAAAACCGTTATTATAAAAAACCTAGTATTATGTAATAAATGAAGAATTATTTATTTAAATGTATATATTCAGATATTTATTGATTAATTGTGAAATAAGAATATTAATTTCCAAATTAACATGTTACAATTATCCAATGGTGTTATTTTCATAATTTTCTGAGAGAGTTATCATTTTGTGTAAAAATTAAATATCATAAAATTATATATTATGGATTATAACATCATAAAAGTGAAATGGTGTTGTAATAAATAATATAATGATTTTCTATGGCCAAATTCATGTTTTTTATTTAAATTTATTTTTTAAAATTTATTTTATTAATTTTATTGACCCTTAATGAACCTTCTAAAACCTATATTATATATTAATGCTTTAAAATTAATTCTCTATAAATATGTCTCACTTAACATAATCAAGTGTATTATTTTAAGGATTTAAGATATTATAAAAATTAAATAATGATAAAATATCATATTTGAATGAATGAATGGGAGAAACCATGTGATGGTTTGTGGTTTGGATTAATTTAACATACAAAGTCTAAAAACAATGTTTAGAAATTAATAATGAATTCTCCCCTCTATTGATAAAATAACCCCTCGTATCGCATTTGTATTTCCTAAAAAACCTTGGGGAACAAAATTATTATAACCTTCCATATATGGTTCCATCTTAAGGTGTGCCAAAAAAATTTAGAATCTATTTCCATGATTCTAAAAGTGCCCTCTCATGTTTAGGGCCATTGCCTTTCTTCTCTTTATTCAGGCACCTTATTTATATTATACCTTTTAAATTTACAATTTAAAAAATTGGGATATAATTTTAAACAACCATATTGGTTTCCATTTGATTTATATGTGATGATATATCCATTTTAATGTCATTAAAATATAATATGAATCTTTATCTACACCCTTTGTGCTTCTAAAATTACCTGGCTATTTTTTCAGCAAACATTTATGTAGTGAATATTAATCCCCCTTTCCATTGAAGGTAATTCACCTAAAAGTAATTATTATTAATTGATTAGGTAATTCAATTTATGCAATTTATTTTTTATTATCATGGTATGAAATGTGATGAATTCCATCCATATATTGTATGATCATTGCAGAACACTTATGCATGGAAAAGATATGAATGTGACAGATGTTCCTGTTGTTATATAGCCCTCCAATGCATTGGGTAATGATTTTATCTCATGATATATCATGTATGTGGAGTAATAGGTTATTATAAGAATACTATGTTATGAAACCAAGAAGTTTATCATTGGATTATGTTGATGAATTCACATGTTATGTTATTGTCACATTCCCATGTTGACTTTATGTTATCATCTTATATCATGATTTGATGTTCATGTTTATAATTCACACCCCTATTATGTTACCATGAAATGTTTATTGACTTAAATGTACATTATTACCTTATGTCATTGTTTAATTATTTGTTTATTGGGATCTATATATCACCCCATTCACATGTATTTCTGCATGTTATCTCATGTGGATTTAGAAGCTCAATAAAATTAAAGGGAATGCTATGGAGATTTTATTTGAAATTTTATATTATAGTATCAATTTTTTATTAAATGTATAGTATTACCCAATGACAGTAGGTCTCAATATCAACATGGATTTTATTATATGTATCTTTACATATTTAATCATGAATAAAGGTGTTTTAAATATATGGGTTGCCATAAAAATTGAGTCTCTAAAGGATAAATAAAAAGAGGAATATTATTTTTGCATAAAAATATGATGGTAATGTTTTGAAGAAGTTATTCTTATTGATATAAAATTGATTATAATTATAATATTTGAGATTCACTATCATAGTTTGTATAATTCTTTTTAACATAATCTAAGGGTTAACCCTACTCACTGAACCTTCATGATAAAACTAGTGGTTTGTATAGTCTTGATTAACGAGGGATCATTTCAATTACTAGACTCCACATTTTTGAGAGAAAAACCATTGAAATCCACTTTTCCAATCATGTTTGCATGTTGATTAATAATAAAGATTTAATTTAATTGGTGATAATGACTATTTCATTATGAAAACATAAAATGAAATTAGATCATTGATTCACCCCCTATTGGAGACTCTTCACTAATCTAGAGGGGTTCATTTTTAGGAGTTATCAATTGACGTATCCTATAATTAGATATTTTCTTTTTGTTTTATGGGAATGAGTTTCTTTATTTATTATGTATTTTTTATGAATTGATTGTTTCAGTCATGTGAAATCATTATTCAGTGTATAGAATTAGGATTCCAACATTCGATGGAAAATATTTTCATATCTGGAAGGATATGATGTTTCCATGTATTTTTTATTAGTATAGATATTCATGAGTATGACACTATTAGAATTCTACCATTCACTGATAAAGTTACAATAACAACAACTGATAGAATGAATATTGAGAATATTTGTAAATCCAGGAATTTTTTACTATCTTCTCATTATGAAATATAATTTCTCAATGTGAGTGGTGACAGGAAAACTAAAGGCATATGAGATAAAATTGAGAATATATATGAATGAAATAAGAACATGTATCTAGATGAGTTACGTATTTATAGATATAAATATTATGATATTAAAATGAAATAATATGAATCTATTAATAACTTATTAATAAGAGTAAATGAGACTATTAGTACTATTAGAATTTAGGGTGAAAAATAAGACGATACTATAATGGTTGAGAATATAATTTATATCTTATTATAAATGTTTGATGTTAATGTTTTTTACCTCAATTATGGATATCAAGAAACACTTCTAATCAATGATTAACACATCATTCCAATTTCCAATGAGATTTGTAAAGGTTTTTATATTAAGAAGAATTGTAATTTGTAAAATTAAATTTTTTTTATGGCCACAATAATGGGAATGCATTAGAATAACATTGATAATGAATATATTGATTATTTTTATTCTTATTTTAATTAAAATAATATTTTCTCATGTTTATGTTTTTAGTATCTAGAAATATGAGAAGAGTAAATAGAATATTTTAAGGAAATATATCACCACAATTCATTTAGTGTAGATATGTTTGACATTTTCCTATAAATATTCATAAGATAAAGGTATATGGAGTCATTAATTAAGAATAATTTGAACCATGGAGAATTATTAAGAATAGATCATCAATAATAAAAAAAACTATGGCTTTATTTTAAAGGGAAGGAAAATAATTTATCGATATTCAAGAAGGTAAATTCATTGTCTATATGTGGCATCAGTGAAATTAGTGATCAAGAATAAGAAATAAGATATCAAGATATGTTCATGGAAAACATTTCATTTGTATTGTGAATGTAGAAAAATTAAATAGTGGAAGATATAATTTAGTCTAGGATAATAATTAAATAGAGGTGAATTTTTTTTGAAAAATGTTTCACAATTGTTTCTCTTAAATATCTCATAGAAGAAAAAATATAAAAAAAATAGAAAGATGGGAAATAAATCATCAAGTAGTAAAGAATCAATTCATAATGAAGAGAAATTATTGATTTATAACGAAGTTGAGGAATTGAAATAATTTTTTTTGAAAAGTATAATTCATGAATTATAATGTAAGATGAAGAGAATAAGAATGTGATTGAGTTTTATATATTATAAAAAAAATACTAAATGACCATGAAATTTTTTGCCATAATTTCAATAAATATAGTCTTGAAGATGGTAAATGCTAAATTAATGATATAGTACCTCTAAATAAGTAAATATGAGTAAAAATTAAGAATGAAATTATATATAGAACTTTTGAAATGTATGAGAAGGGGAATAAAATAAAAAAAATGATGTTTGTAGAAAAAACATGTGACTTTATAGAATATAGAAATTTTGAATGCATCAACTATAATATATAAAAACATGTAAATGGTGAATGAAATAATGATTGAAAGTGAGTTTTATGAGAAGAATATAGAGTAATAATCTCACCAAAATTATGTTTTATAAAAATTATCCATGATTAATTATTGGAATAATTATGAAATAATGGTTCATAATTGTAGGCAACATTAATGTTTTAATAGAAAATATGAATTCAGTAGTAATAGGTGGCACTATAAAGTCCTAAGGCACATATAATGGATTTTTTTTAATTTCCCAAGTCATATATATGTTTAGATGGTTTTAGGATATAAATTGATGGATAGTAATCTCACTATAAAAACATTATGATAAAAATAAGAAATCAAGAATGAAAAATAAAAAGAGATTTCAAAAATTGTATGATGTTTTTAAATGATGTGAGAAGCGTGGAAATAATGAAAAACTAGTTTATTAGTATACTAACAACTAATGTGTGACCAATATATAGTGTTCATATGTATTAGAATATAAATAAAAAATTAATGAATAATGATCTAGTTTTTTATGCTTCCTACAATGCATTCAAAGCACTGTTTACATTCATTTTTTTTGAAATACTTCATAACATATGATTATATATTTTAATGTCCAATTTTATTTTGAAAAATATAATGAAAGATATGTTAAAATTTTAAATTATGGGTCACTCAAAATAAAAGGGGTTGTATCATAATGGATTGTTAAAGGACAATTAAAATCCAATAAAACATTGTATGTTGAAGGACTAAAACACAATCATCATAGTGTGTCTCAGTTTGGTGTTGAATCAACTGAATTTATTTTTCATAATTATGGGTTTTTTGTCAATATTATAAAATATGAATGTATATTAACATGATATAGTTTAATAAGAGGAAATATATTTAATATTGATGATGAATGATATTCTTGTCTATTTAACATGAAATAAGAAAATCAAATATGGAATTGAATACATGTTCATGTTGTCAAAAATAGTTTTTGTAATATACTTTATTGAGAAAATATTCATTATGATAATAAGATGAAAAATAAAGTACTTTTATTTCATCCACCAAAAAAAGGGAATGATAGTAAATACACTACTTGGGAGATTTGAAATACAGTCTACTCATCCATTGTAACTAATTAATTGTGACAATTGTGGGCTCATGTGGAATAAATTAAAAAGCATAGATAGGTTTTTACTATATTATTTATTACTATACTCACATTAAATGTATTGTGCTAATGAATCATATATTAGGGGATCTAAAAAGGATTAAGAATTTCTAGAGCAGTGAAAAAAAGAGTATGGTTGATCATTCAAGACGATTAACACATATATTAGTGTTGAGGATACCAGTAGAATATTTTAATCCTATCTTGAAATTCATAGTACCTTTAATTAACTCAATTCACTATACACACCTTAAAATATTTTTTGGATGAACTAAATAATACCAATTACGTGTAGATATCAATAAAAATGTTTTTAGAGCACGTTACATCTCATTATTTCTAGAGGAAATCTTTTGGGGAAGAGATTTATATTCAAAATCACTTTTATATTAGAAAAAAGTAATAAATTTCATCATATGAGATATGTTACAAATCTTTTCCATGTATGAAGATTCCATGACTGTTTTTAATTCCATTCATAAACAATTTTAATGATAAACATCTAGGAAAATTTGAATGTAGAGGGGTTCATGGAATCATTCAAAGATATCCAAAAATTTGAACAGTTAGTCATTGTGAACACCATCCAATTATAAGGATTGTTTTTAGTGATTTTAATGTGATGGAACACACAAATCAACTGAAATTAAATGAATAATTATGTTGTACTAGCAACAATGATTAATTTAATTCGATGAAATAATAAGCTGTGTTTTAGGAAATACTAAGAATTATTAATATTTAATGTTTAAAAAGTTGATTCAGAAAATCCATGTGATGATAAACCATATTTTCCACATAATCTAAGGATTATAATAAAATTTTAGTTTTAAAATATTTTTAAATGTTAGGAAAAATTGTTTCAATGTAACTAAATTTCAGAAAAAACACCTCTTATGTCATTAGTCTCTCTTGTTTAACCAATATATGTGGAAGTTGATATAAAAAATAAAGAGTGGATTGATGTAACGAATAACCCTGTAAACTAAATAGGAAAGAATGTGGTTTGGGATTTGGAACCCATGATAGAAATTGAGAACATTATTTTTTCAAGGTGAGTGTCCTTAAACAAGTTTGTTGAAAAAGATGATTTGGTCATGAATAATGAATGATTGGTATGTAAATTTTTGCATATTTTTATGTAGTTGAATTAAATGAGAAGTTTATAATAGTTCATCATAATCATCATTTTTATATTTATTCCTTTGAAGAGTAAAACACACTGAGGCCACCCGGGCCTAAGGAGGCCTATAGAAATGTAGTCCAAGTGCATCCACTCGTATGAGGTACTCCACCTCAGGATTTAGGAATGATAGTCTATTGAGAAATGTAACATTGAATGTTTGATCTTCCTGGGAAGTAATATGATCCACTTCTTTTTTTCTCTCCCACCAAGTGTGTGTTACCGTCATGTTGTTGTTAATTAGGGAATGAAACTTCTTGATGGTGTATATAATCAACCAGGGAATGTTACCATTCCCTTTAAAGGATTCATGAACCACCTTAGAGTCTATTTACTCCTGGGAAAGCCTGATGTTCTGTAGCATGCAAAGGGAAATACAAGTCAAGACTTCCTTTGCCTCGGCCTGAAGGGAGTTTCCATTTCCATAATGATCCGTGAAAGCCAGAACAACACTGCCAAGGTTGTCCCTAACGAGTACTCCTCCACAGATGACACTCAAGATGCTGGACCCATATGTGTCAAGCTTGAAACCATCTGATGGAGGAATCCATCACACCCAGTTCCCCTGAGTTGCAGAGCGGGTGAGAGTTTCTGATAATGGAATTTGAAAAAGTCTAAGATAGGGGGCATGATTCCATCTACTAAGGTTAACATCCAATTATCCAGTAGGTTCAAGTTGCACGCAATGACGGTTCTCCCTAATAAAGGGATCCCCTCGAACATGGACTGATTTCTTGCTACCACAGGGTCCAGCACCCTGCATTGAAGATTACTACTCTCTCCATTCTTTTCGGACCTGCATTGTCAGTTCCCCTGAACAATCACTCCATGAAGTATATATCGTTGGCGTCCAAGGAAAGGTGAACGTTAAGCTGGCCTAATAATCCCTACACTTCACGTGGCCATTCTCCATAAAAAATAAGAATAATTCATTCCATTTCATCACAATGGCAATGCATGATCCTTGAAATGTATATCAAGTAATCCTTCCTCAATGGTGAATTAAAAAATGAAATGTATATTTAGAAACCATGTGGTGTTTTTATTGGTTATGATGGTAGTTGTGTTATTTAGGTTAAAAAGGGATTTTTATGCACTAAAACGAGCACCAATATCCTGGTATTCTTAACATTAAACTACATTCAAGATGTTTCGAATAAAAAAATTAGGATTTGGTAGAAATAACTATATTGAATATAATAAGGATAAATTTTCATTGTAATTGTTTATAATTATGATATTATTTTTTGGAAATAAGGATGGAGTTTGTGAAGAAGTTTCTAATAAAAGTACATTATTTTCAAAATTTCTGTACATTTTGAGATGAGATACTTTCCTTTATTTTGTCTCTTAAAGAAAAGATTATATTTTAATTTTCATGATTATTATTATAATGAAATATTGAAAATGTATAGAATTGAGAATTTGAAGATGGATTATACACTAATTTTTATAAGAACAAAATTTTATAATGAAGAATAAGGAAATGTTTTATACCAAAGGTAATTCTATAAGCTAATTGGAAGTCAATTATACTTAACAGATTAATGATTTGATTTTACATATTTTTTTACACTTTGTGCTATGTATTAAAGTTACCCAATAGTGTCTCATTAAATTTATACATATAGAATACAAATATACATCTATGGAACATCAATGTATGTGATGAAATATAATATAAAATGAATTCTTGATATATTTGGATATTAAAATATAGATTTTATAGGAAGTGTTGATTATAAGAACTCTAAATCTGGTGCATCTTTATTTATTAAAAAGTTATTTGTATATTGGAATTAAATGAAGTAGTTTTCTACCACCTTGAGAGCTGCTGAGGTAGAATATGTGGCTAGCACCCATGACTCAAAACACTTTCTGTGAATGGTGGCTTATTTTGATGATTTAAAATTTGATGTGATGTTTACAGTAATATTGGCATGTGATTATTAATGTTCCACTATTCTATTATATAATTCAGTTCAACCATCATCATACAAGAACATTGATATTAAATATCACATTACTAGTTATATTGTAGAATATAATCAGTTAATATTGGAATTTATTCCAACAAAGGGGAGAATTGTTGATCTGTCCACATAGTCCCAATCAAATGAACTATTTAAAAATATAAATTGAAGATAAGTGTTAAACCTCATTCATTACAAGGACTAGGTATAGGTATTTTCCCCCGTTTACAGTCTATTATTTGTATTTTTTTCAATTGTGTAGAAACAATGACAATAAAAATCATTCTTTTATGAGTATATTATGATTTTCTATGGAATTAAGAGTATATTATATAAGGGGATATTCCATTAATATTTGATACCTTTTGGTTTATTTTCTATGTCTAAGGTGAATAAATTTATAAAGGGTTATTAAAAGTGGAAATTTTGATTCAGAATGTGTGAAATTATGAATATTATGTTGTATATAGTTGTATAATTTTTTTATGGATTAAATTTTGATGATGTGATGGTGATTTTAGGTTTCAAGGTTGTGATGTTCCTACTATGTAGTATTCATATGGATCAAAATCATGTGGAAGAAATGATATTATCTGTTAAAATTTATTATTTATTACTCTGAGTTCACTGTTTTTGTATTAGAATTATTGAACGATGATTCATTGTATATGTTTTTAGAGTTTCATAATTATTTACTCTCCTTGTTTGAGAAAAAATTTAATGGGAAGGGTGTTGATCCTTAGATAATCTAAGACATTTTTATCATTAGTGAATTCAGTGAATAGGTGAAGAGAATATGATTGATTGCATTGGATTTTGTTGATAATACAATAAATGTATTCAATGTAAAATCAAATGACGCATAATATAGTAAATAATGTTTTTATCATGAATAGAGTTCATGATAAAATAAATATAAATTATGTAGAAGAATAGGTTTCACTCGACAGAGAATGGTATTGTTTTGTAGATGTTTTTTAATGAAATAATTCATGTTCTATAACTGATTTCTATTCCACAGCTTGCAGAAATCAGGAGATGCTACGTTGTAGTAGATGTAATCTTTCCATAGAGAACTATATTAGTTGTATGATAGATAATGTGCTATTGTAACTCCAGCTAAAGTGTGTGTATCCTCTCTATAGAGGAGAATTAAAATGTGTTGTCCACCCCATAGTGAGGGACCATACTATAGCGATGCATGTGTCAAATTTTATTGGTTTTGCGGTTTTTTGGACACACATGCCACAACACTTCTTTGAAAACATATTGTGGTGGATATATAAAGGACTAGGTTGTAGTGGATGGACCATTCCATAATGATAATTGGGATATTTTTTTTGTGGAACTTGAGTTCTAATAACCTATACACCATAAAACATTATCCACATCACATCCTTGTGTGAATGTTTTGTGGTAACTATTAAAATCCAATATGAAACTATATTATGTCTTAGAAAACATTGTATAATCTATTATATAGGGCTTATTAGGATTTTAAGAGTATGAATGCAAACTTGTCTACATATTTAAAATTGGGTCGTAATGCCAACCTATATTAACTACAAATTTGAATTTGTTGTTCATGATTATTATGCTATATGATCCAAATATTTTGATTCAATAACAGTTTAAATTTTATGTTAAAATTCAAATATTATGTGTTTGAAGATTTTTTTTATGTGCATATTTGATTGTGGGATTATATATAGAGGTAGAAGTGTAATATAAAAAATTTGAAAATTTATATTTGAAGAAGTTTTGGTGATAAAAATTACATATATTAAAGAGATCATACATGAGTTTCATCAGGATAAATATAAAGAAGAATAATTTTACTACATTAACAAACTATGGCTATGTCTAGAAGAATTTAATCTCATAAATGTAATATTATATATCATTATAACAACACAAGATTCACAATAAATGTTGATAGACGTGTTG
Organism: Viscum album; assembly: GCA_963277665.1. Classification (NCBI taxonomy): domain Eukaryota; kingdom Viridiplantae; phylum Streptophyta; class Magnoliopsida; order Santalales; family Viscaceae; genus Viscum; species Viscum album. The sequence goes on from OY728164.1 coordinate 1,076,095,851, forward strand.
TTACAAGATTATCGGTACAAACCCTGATCATTATCCCTACATGTTCAATCTATTGTGATGTATGGTCTTAGTGAAATATGAATACTAATAAGGAATAAACTTCTTTTTTGGAGAGGCGATCCTTTTAAATTTACATTTATCTTTGTGTGTGTGTGTGTTTAACCATAATCAATATTCAATTTAAATGGTGATAAGTTTTTTTCACCATTAATGCATTAAAATTAATTTGATTACTCCTTTAATACCCATTTCTGTGACTCTTCACTGATTCATAAGGTTTCATTCAGGTTTTACATCTCTTTTAATATCCATTTATTTTTAAATCCATTAATTTTTTTATTTCCCTTGCGATATCTTTTTATGGAATTTTCCACATTATTTATTTGGATAATTAATATTTTATATATTGGGAAAAACTATTTTCGTATAAATTTTAGTAGCGTGTGTTAATTAAACTATATTTTTATTAGGATTGTTTTTATGTTCTTGTGGAATGCATATATTTTCTAATGTTATTATGTGATGGGATGGCCTAGGATTATATATACATCCAATTAATTTTTAATAAATTATATTTCATGAGATGATTATATTATTAATTGATATGACAAGATTAAAATTGTTAACTATGTTATGATAGTACATTATGTGATTATCATTATCTATTTTGTATTTATTACCTTGGAGGAGAGTGTTGACATATGTTCCAGTTTGCATATATCTTTGATGTTCAAAAATCCTATGTTATGGCGCATTCATATGTTATGGATATTTTTTATGTTTCATGGTTTCTATTCGATTGGTTATTATGTTATTATGTTATTTTCATATAAAGTTTTTTATCATAACAATATACACAATTTATGTCAACTTAATTATGATTATTAATGTAATATACTTTGTTGATATAATTTATATGTCATATATTTTAAACCATAAAATGTTTCAGAGATCATCCATTTTTAACCATTAATTTATTTTTAATGACTATCACTAAAATAAATATGAAAATAAAAGAATTAAAATTATATTAAAAAAATCATGTTATGTAATTACATTGATCCATCATATATTATATTTTTTATGTCATAAGGTAAATGAATGAAATTTTAATGTATAATGGGTATTTAATATCATCTAATATAAAATAAAATAAAAAAATATTTTGGAATTAAAATTTCCAGATTCAATATAATAATATAATATTTATATTAGGAAATCATAAAACTAATTTATATTTTAAAAATTCATGTAACTCCTCATTATAAATCACTCAATCTCGGATACATTTCCACATGACCTTATGCATGTCTCTTGATATGTTAATGTCATTAAATAGTAAAGAGGATCTAAATTTTATAATTGAATGACTATACCTTCAGTATCATTGTATGAGAATGATTATTTCATGAAAATAATACTAATCCAAAATGGAATTGTGGGACTAAATAATAATAAATTCTAAAACAATTTCATCTAGGTCATGCAATATAAAAACTACAAAACGACACCCAATTTATTTCGCCAAAACAATACCATAAAAAGAAATAAGAAACACAAATTAAATAATAGAATAATCACTCCAATGATTATTATAGTAAGACCTCTGAACACAATGCTCTATTTTTTCAACTTCTTTCCATTGGGCCTGTTCCTAATTGTGGATACGTGATCATGAAATATGAATGTGCATCATATGATTGTCTATTTTCATAGTATAATCCCAGTATTAAACTAAAAATGCATCCTTAACATATGTGAATATATATATCTATCTATTTGTGTTTGTGTAAACACAGCATGAAAGTAACACATAAGTAAAAAAGCAACCACATATGTTCTAGGACATTGTGTTCTGACTAATATACCACAAATATCGACCCAATCATCTTTGGCACTAAGTGGTTACGGATTCCAGTGTATGTAACTACAAGTCTTAGAACACCCACATGGTCTATGCACCCATCAATACTATGTCCATTTTCCAAATTTAATAAACACCTCACACCCCACCATATGGTAGTTGTCCTCCCTTTTTTGATGGTACACCAACCTGACATGACCGGCGAATTAGTTCTCAGTTAACCATGCATATTCAGTCATCTATATTTTTATTCATAAACATTATTTTAAAATCACCCATAAATGGTTCTACTCCTATTTCTATAGGAGATTTTCGAGATATCAGACAATACCATCGAGCAAACATAAATCCATTGCCCAAATCATAACTCCCATGCTCCCCCTCTGTTGGTTTGTTTATACAATTCTAGGTGATCCAATATTCATGAAACCAATAGAATATTTACATAGACTATGTAACAACCATAATATACCCACATCATAGCAAGAACAACTAGTCCTAAAAAGCATTGTTCATACAAGGTGACAAATACATAAGAAGAAATAAAATTTTTATCCAGAACATGTCTAAATGCAAAAAATTTCATACCATCATACATTTCCAATAACCATATATGAAGGCCATATAGGGTATGGGTCAACCTACCCCATGAATATTGATTCCAAATAGTAATATCCATGAATTATTATAACGCAAATCTAGCCAACAAGATAATGTTTCTAAATGAGATATACTACTATTGGTAGATCATGATCTCTTCAAGAGAGATAATATGACTCTAAAAAGTATAGGCTTTAATTATTTAATGATCCATTAATTCACTAGTATATCACAAAGGAATTCATATATTTTTCCATAACAAACCAGATCTATGATTTTTCATAAGGGAAATAGTAATGATCTACCATGATATAAAATAACATAGAAAAATGTTCACATACATTTAATTATCATGGAAAAAGGTCTATATATCCATCATATTATATTTTTATGGGAGAATAATCCCTAAAAACTAGAATGGGAGTCCCTAAGTTCAAGATCCCATGGTCACGGAGTAAAACTAAATAATTTCAAAAGGGTTTTGGATGTAAACAACAAAAACATAATAATTAAAATTATTTACATGTTTTAGTCAGATAGATTATGTAACAATAAATGATTCTATGGTATACCCTTTTCAAAATATAATATATTTGATAGTTTATGTGGCACAAAACACAAAACTTAAACAAACAATGAAATAATATTATTTCATCATTATAACCTACACATTAAATTAGAGGGAAAAAATAGTATTAACAACAATAAGAAATATATACCTATAACATAATTTTTTGTCCTTTTATTAATTCATTGGGAATTGGAAAAAAAATTTAGTAAAGCCATTTTTTTCTTGATAATATACTTTTCCTTCACAAATGGTTTTCTTTTTTTAAGTGTAAATATTATAATCAACATATGGAACTATTATAACTTTTATTTTATAATAACAATATAATTTTTCAAATCATAATATTAGAATCATATTATGATGATTTTTCTTCAATTTTAGAAAAAAAGGACTTTGTAGTGAATAGTAAAAATGCATAATATTATTAGGCTATCAATTTATTTATTTTAAATGTAATTTAATGATTTTAATGTTATCTCAAGGTAACATAATAAATCATTATATATTTATTATCTAATTAATTTCATTTTAATCATTTATATAGCTTATTTTGGTACAATAAAATTTTTTCTCTTAAAAACAAATTTCTCAATAAAAATATTGTTCCATTCATTTTAAGAGATTAATTTTAAATCAAATTTCGAATCTTCTATGTTTTGAATTTTGTATAATCAATTCATTTTTTGTAATAACGAATTTCATTATATAGTAAAAAGATCACATTTATTTTTATTGAATATTTACAGTAACCCTAGTACTTTTTGTTACCACAATAAAGGGTATATGTAAGAAACTGGATCTTCATTTCAGGTATGGATCTTGAATTTGGGTTGTTTTTTATGAAAAATTATGTTTTGGATACTTTTCAAAGTACACACCATGTACTTTTGAGTACACACTATGAACCTAGTTGTCGTGTGTAGTCGGGTACTAGTCATGTAACTCCTGAGTACATGGTCTTGTGGGGGACCTGGAATACTGCCTAAAGTAGGGGGTTGGTTGAGGCTAGTACACAACGGGAAACATTATATGAACCAACAATGTACTTTTCTTTATTTTTTGAGTCAGAGTGGGGTCACGTTTCATATCCAGAGAACATTTCTTCTACCCGTAATTCGTACACAAGAGCGACGTACGACTATAATTTTTCGAGCTCCTCTTGTTCTTGTGTCTGATCTCCTATTGAGATGTTTCCAGGTGAATTTGATTCCTCACTGTGAGTTCTCTCTTTCCCTATACCCACTCTTCCCGATTTATCCTCTCTCATGAGTTATTCAATGTTGAGCTATTTTGTCCTTTTTGTAGATCTACTTTGTTCTAGGACAATTCAAGGTACGAAGTTCAACAGTGTTCATCATAAAACATCAAGGAAGGTGGTTTGTTCCTTCATTGCTTGTCTGTGGATTATATTTGCTAAATTTTTTGAATTCTGCTGTTTTGGGTTTGGCGTGTTATGAAATTTAACCCTGTTAAAGACCCATTATGATTTGTTTTATTGAGAAATTGGTTATTGTTTATGCATAAGGTTTTATACCTTGATTATGTGTGTGTTTACCATGTTATATTATTTATGTCCATGGGTCTAAGAAGCATGTAAGGCTTTCTTTTTTTTCCCATGACATGTGTTGTTATGATGTGTTTATTGTTTATTTGATATTCATGTGATTCGCATTGTGAAAGTATGACCAATGAGAATTGACTATGAGAGCTTCCCGAGGTAGGGCCATTAATATATGAATTGTTTTTATGGTTGACTAGAGGTATTGACTGTGGGATATATGAGATTGTCATAGAACATAGGGGTTAGACCATGTGAGATACCAAGAGGTTCATTATTAAATGAATATTGGACCATAGGCCATTGACTGTGAGAGCTGCTAGGGGGACATTATATAGTATTTTTGTGATGCTAATCAAAGGGGTATTGACCGTGAGAGATACATAGGAGGTCATTTGTAAATGATTTGTTCTATGTATGACCAAAGGGGTTAGACTATGTAAGCATTCCTAGAGTGTAATTATTTATTAAAAAAATTCATGTTGAAACAAATGTGTTATACTGTGAGAACATTCCAAGAGATTTGCTTTTGAATATTTGTATGATTGCAAAAAGTCTTCCATGCTATGGGACAGGCTTAAACATGAACATAATTTGTTGTATAGATTGTATTTTGAGATGTCTGTTTTTTTTGTAGAGGGAATCAATGCATAGGCTAGATCCCAATGTTATATTCTTCACTGATTTGAATAATTTATAAATGGAAATAAATTTAATTGGAAACTGTATGATTTTTTACTTTTGAGTACTTCCTAGTTTATTGCTTCATATCTACATATTTTCTGCTCTATATATTCATTGATAGTTTGGAATATATCTTTTTGTGAATTCCTATATGAATTCATCTCACTACCTATTTTGGTCATTCTTTTTGACCCCAACAGATTATATGGTTGGGAGTATATATAAGGGTAATTAACATTCTACATCAAGTAATTGATTACTAATTAGAGATGGAGAGCATGGGACCAAGATGAGGTTTGCGATATAGATTGTGTTTACTAATTTCTATACATAGGTTTTAGTATTGTATTTCTAGAATTGTGACTTGTTTGGATGGATTAAACTACATATGTGACATGAATCATTTATATATGTTCTCTAGTTGTTTATTTTCTATCAGCCTTCTATTGTTTAATTTTGGTATAAGGTATTACTGCAATCACTACTGTTTATAATTTGTTATTATATTTTGTATATTCTATCACTGAGGGATTATTTTCCCTAATTTCTCACCTTTCCCTCTCTGCTAGTCGGTAGCCTCTATCATTTTGGGAAATATGTTTGAGGGTATGTGACCAATCGGGTTAGAGACACCTTTGGGTGGCACCCGGAATCGGGACATTACATAGTGTTACCAGAGGAATTTATTTTATGTTATGTTTTGTTATTTGGAAACTATAGATAGGTATATGACAAAATAATTTGTTGGTTATAATATTTACCATGGATTATCTAAGCCTTAGATAGTGAAAAGCCAATTTACCTCGAGAATTTCCATTTTATGGGTTGTTAAATGTTATAGTTGATTTGATATCACTATTGGGTGGTTCACATGTTTTGTGCTGTTATCATTGATATTATTGGAGTTCGAATTTTGTTTCAACTTGATGGGATGAGGGTATTCAATATCAAATAACATTTAGGCACTTGATATAGATCATATGTCCTGAATTCTTATCCTGTAATTTAGGGTGCATTACTGATTTCATGCTATTGTTATAGATGTTGTGATAGATATGTATGTTGTTGTGACATATGTCTTGATAGAATACCTACTATTTCGATTAAGTATTGGAATATGTGAAGTTGAATTTTTTTGAATGCCAAACATTGGTCCCTATGGTGTTATGGGCCCTCTTGGATCTGAATTTGGTGCATCATGTGTGAACTTTAATTGAATTTTGTCAAGTATGATATGAATAAGGATGCCAAACATAGATTTTTTGGATTATGGGATTTCACAGGTCAGAAGTTCTCATTCATTAGACAAAAAAAAGTTTTTAAGGGTCCAGAGAAGTTTTAGAGGACTAATCTTTGGAAGCATAGACAATACGATGTGTAATGTTATGAACACATTCCATGTATTAATTTGTTCTGGAAGAAACAACATTTCATAAGTTCCCACCGTGTACTCAGAGTATATGTCGTGTAGTGCTTAACGGTGTAACTGACTGTGTGACCAGACACACAGGGTTAGGAAAACATCTGGTAGAATCCACGATATCTAGATTATAATCAATGTGTTATAAAGAATCATGTATTTGAACATGTTACAAACAAAATGGGTGGATGAAAGTTAGGTTGTACATGATGTGTCTTATTTTTTTCATACATTTATGTTATCAATTGTGTATCTGTCCATGTGGATAATGACACGGGTGATTAGAACATAACTTGTATATGCCATATCCAGGAGGAACATGATGTGTAGTGTTACACAGGAGAAAATTATTTAAATATAGCCTTTTAAAAGATCTTGAGTAGGATGGACAATTCATGTACACATCATTTCATAAGATGAAAATTCCATGTGTATGGGTGTTACATGGCCATTTTTGGTAGAGGTACATGCCATGATTAAAGTGTAATGGAACACGCCCTGTACTTGTTATACTCACCATGTAACCCTATTCTGTAAAACATAAATATTTTATTCTCATGTTCCTTTCATTAACTTCTAAGTAGTTTTCCATGTTAATGTTGAATTTAGGTGTGACCTTGACCTTATAGAGTCATGCCACCATGATTCTCTATGGTTTTATGCCAGTTGTAGGGAGATGACCAGACACTAGATAGGAATGATAAATGACTACGATTAGATCCTATTGTTATGCTCATTCGGGAACTAGCTATTATACCGAACATAGGTGCTGATGCACAATTATGAAAAATATTTTTGAGGATGTTATGGACCTTCCAAGAAGCACCAAATCATTACCCGTCTATGGTAGAGCTGACGTGAGTGTTCCAACAACTGCATCCTCCAACATTTTTAGGGGATGAAGGACTACAAGCTATAGAGTCGTGGCTGGAGGCTATGATAGCTATCTTTGATCATCTAGAGATGCCTCTTGAAAGGAGGGTGAAGCTCTGAACGTACATGCAATGTGATTCCCCCCCAGAGATGGTGGGATGTTATATAATAGTCATGATTTCCTTGGGATATGGATTGGGAAGAGTTTCAGAGGACCATCTATGATTACGTCTATCCTGAGACGTCGAGGTCTGATCGAGCACAAGAGTTCATGACTTTGCAGCAGAGCTCAGGGTAGTCAAGTAGGGGAATAGGTATATGGTACAACTTATAATTTTTCAGTAGAGTAGACCTAGTAGGAGAAAGATCTTTCACCTTCTACTATTAGAGGTACGATTCTAGTGGCCTTAGTTTCACATTATGCTCTTCATGATATATAGTCTTTCCATAGTTTTATATCATTTTTTGTAGTGGAGATCCTTAGGATTTATATTATCACTTTGAGGATGTTATGACAATAGAAACACAGTTTTGGATTAGGATGGCTAGTGTACGTCAGTGCAATGAGTGCCCTGTTATGGTTGGTAGGTTTCAGTAATTTTGTGACATTTATGTATTAGAGAGGATTAGCTTAGAGTTGATTCTCACAATGGACTAGTTAGTCTCTTTCCCTGACTTTTTTTCTTGCTCTCACTACAGGGTGAGTTTCTAGTCCCCAGAGGCAGAGTCTTTTCTACCCATAAGTGAATGGGATTTCCATGCGAGTGACGCTAGACCCGAGCATCATGGATAGAGAGGAATTACAGCCTAGATTGATAGTTTATTAGAAAATGACCAGGGGAAAAAATATATGGACATTCCTCCGGTGGTGGATTGTTTTAGGTATGTCTTTCCAAATGACTTTTTAGGTTTACCTCCTGAGAGAGAGGTAGATTTAACTATTGAGATTGTACCAAGAGAGTCACCATATTACATTCCTCTTTATAGGATGGCTACACAAGGGTAATATAAGCTCAAGAAAAAGTTGGAAGCATTATATTCAAAGGGTTTCATCTAACCAAGTAATTCTCCTTGGGGTTCGTCTATCTTGTTTGCAAAGAAGGTGACAAAATCCTTATACAGTGTATGGATTATCAAAAGATGAACAAGTTGGTGGTCAAGAACCGATATCCCTTGATGAGTATTGATGATCTATTTGATCACATTTGGAGAGCCTTGGTGTTCTATATGATTGAAATGAGATTAGTTTATCATCAATTACATGTTAGACCATCAGATATACCTCTTACAACCTTTATGAGTAGATATGGTCTATACGATTACATAGTTATGCCGTTTGGTCTCGTGAATGGGCCCACAGTTTTAATGGAAATGATGAACTGAGTCTTCCATCCTAACATGGATTATTTTTGGGTAGTATTTGTTGATGATATCTTGGTGTACTCTCAGACTCAACATGACCATTCCATCCATCTTCTGATCATTTTGAGCACAATATTTGAGCATCAATAACATGATAAACTCTCAAAATTCCACTTTGGGATGGGATAGATTCACTTATTGGGTCATGTTATCTCAGAGATAGGAGTATCAATAGACCCAGAGAAAATGAGAACATTAGTTTCCTAGAAGCATCTGATTCGCTTCTTTTTTGTATAGAGTTTTAAGGGTATGGATGGTTTTGAAAAATGATTTATATAGGACTATTAAAAAATAACATAACCACTTAAACGACTATCTAAAAATGGTGCAAAGTACATGTGGATTGATTTCTATGATTCAACTTTTTTTGAGGTGAAAGAGATGTTGACTTCAGCACCGATACTGATTTTGCTGAAGCAGGGCATTACGTACACTATTTACTGTGATGCCTCATGTATCGAGTTGGAAGAAGTGATTTTGAATGTGGTATGATTCATTTTGTATGAGGATTAGTAGTTGGGGCCCCATAAGAGGAATTACCTGATGCACAATATCGAGTTGGATACAGTTGTGGATTCTTTATGTTGTTGGAGACACTATCTTTAGGGAGAGAATTGTGTGGAATACACTGACCACAAAAGTCCCAAGTATATATTTATGTTGCACAATCTGGTTTAGAGACAGTGAAGGAGGGTTGAGTACCTTCATTATTATGACTTTTATCTTTCCTATATGCCTAAGAAAGGCAACACGGTGGCAGATTCATTGAGCATGAGGATTCAGAGACACGCAGTTCAAGAGGCCAAAAGTGAGTGGAAGATTATGGATCTATTTTTTGAGATGCATTTTTATGTTCATGAAAAATAGGGTAATACATTTATTTCTTCTATAGTTTTTACCTCTACTCACTAGATCGAATGATTATGAGACAGCTATATAATTATGAATGCTTAGTCATATGGAAGAGTGTGTTAGGAGAGGACCTTACTCCTAGGTGGACCGTAGGCAATGATGATATCATTCATTTCTATGTGCATGTATGGGTTTCAATGGAAATTTGTGAGGACTTGATGAAATATTTTCATTAATCAGTTTGGGCATTTCATCCTAGTGTCACCAAGATGTATTGAGATCTACACCATTAGTATTCGTGGCTAGGTATGAAGAGGGATGTAGTTAGTTTTGTAATGAGATGTTCCACCTATCATCAAGAAAAGGTGAAGCATCAGTGACCAGCATGGATATTATATCATTACCCATTCCCGAGGGGTAATGTAATGATCTCATGATATATTTTGTGATGGGATTTCTGAGGCCACCTTGAGGGAATGATGTAGTTTGGGGTCTTGTTGACAGACACACGAAGGTTGAAATTTCTTGACGATAAAGGAGAACTTCAGTGCTGATGAGGATGGATGTTTTTACATCCGAGATATTGTATGATTGCATGGGGATTTACACTCTATCATTTGGCAGGGACTATATAGGTCTTTTGGTACAGATGTACTTCTGTATATAGTTTACCATCATCAGAAAGTTAGACGTTCCAAGCATATGATTGATGTATTAGATGACATGCATTGAGCATATGTACTGGATTTCATGATTTTGTGGGGGAGACACATACCCCTAGTGGTTCTTTCTTTCAATAAAAAAATTCAGGCAAAGTTTTAGATAGATACTTATAAGGCTTTGTATGGTAGGCCATGTCAATCACTTCTATGTTGGATGGAGGTAGGAGAGGATGCTATGTTGGGACCTTGTCTTGTCCAGGAGATCACTAAGCAGGTGGAGCTAATTAAGAAGATGATGATTACTGCACAGTATCTACAGAAATCATATGCAGATCCAGAGAGATACGTCAGTCCATTTGCGGTTTTGGAGAGAGTCATGTGAATTATATATTGGTTGTAGATACCTTGTAGGTACCGAGATATGCAATATGTAGTTCAGTTTTCTTAGCTAAAAATATACTTTTAAGAATCTTATCACATTTTTTAACCTGATGATATTGATTTGGATGTTGTTTAATCCTTTAAGGTGCACTCAATTCAGATTGTGGATCAAAACAAAAATGTTCTACAAGGTCGGTCTGTTCCTCAGGTACAGGTTGTATGGCTGCATCGACATGTAAATGACGAGACTATGGAGAGGGATACAGGTGTATAATCATAATTTTCCAAGTAGTTTGATATTTTTTTCTCCTCCCATGGATGGTAAATTTGGGGATGAATTTCTTTAAGGGGTAATATTTTAAGAACCCAGATCTTCATTTCAGGAATGGATCCTGAATTCAGAGATTTTTAGGAAGATAGATGTTTTGGAAATTTTTCTATGTACACTCCGTGTAATTTTGAGTACAAATATTTTACCCAGTTGCCACATGTGGTTGTGTACTGGCCTCATAACATCTACTTGGGTGACCTGGATAACTGCATTAAGTGGGGTCTTGTTGAGGCTAGTATATGGAGTTTATATTAAATGATTACAACATGATCTTTTATTTTTATTTGATGAGTCAGAGCAGGATCACATCCCATATTTACGAAACGTTTCATATGCCCGTGTTTCGTACAATTGAGCGGTGTATGGTCAAAAATATTTGAGGTCCTCCCATTCCTCTATATGAGTTCTGATTGAGTCACCATCAGGTGTGTTGTATTCCCCCTGGTGAGTTCACTGGTTCCCTAGAGCATCTCTTCCTGATTTATCCTCTATTGTTAGCTATTCAAGGTTAAATTTTTTTGACATTTTTGTAGATATACGTCGTTTTAGGCCGATTCATGGGCTGTAGTTCTATATTTTGCATCATACAATATCGTGGTATGTGGTTTGTTCCTTTCTTTGGTTGTCTTTGTATTATATTTTCTAAAAGTGATGTATATCCATGTTTAGGGTATTGCGTGTTATGGAATTTAACCCTATTTTATACGTGTTGTGGTGTGTTTGATTTAGTAAGGGATTATTGATTATGATTATATTTTTATACATGGATTATGGGCGTGTTTCCCAGGATTGATTGTTTATTCCATGGTTCATAGAAGCATGTTTTCCATGCTCATCTTTCCATGTTTACTGTTGTTAGGATGGAGTTATTATTTGTTTGATATGCATGTGATTCACAATGTGAAATTATGATCAAGGGGTATTTACTATGAGGGATTTCCAAGTAGGACCTTTTATGTATGAATTTTGTTTATGGTTGACCATAGGTATTGAATGTGAGAGCTTCCGAGTGGTCATGGTCAATAGGGGTTGGACCGTGAGAGATACCCAGATGGTTGTTATTATATGAATGTTGTACCATAGGGAAATGACTATGAGAGCTTCCAGGGGAACATTATATTGTATAGTTTTTTTGCAGACCAAATGGGTATTGACTGTGAGATATAAATAGTAGGTTCTTTGTGAATGATTTGTTTTATATGGGACCAAAGGGGTCAGACTAGGTGAGACTTCACAAAGTGTCTTTATTTATTGAATTGATGATATATTGAGCTAGAGGTATTAGACTATGAAAACATTCCTAGATGGTTTCTTTTGACTTATTATATAACTGTGATGAGTCTCCCAAGCCAAAGCCCAGGCTTGGACTGGATCATACTTGGTTGTTTAGATGGACTATTGAGACGTCTATTGTTGCTTTTTACATGGGGATACAGATCCTATGCTAGATAATGATGTTACATTAAGTAATAGTTTGAATAATTTATAAATGTAATGTAATGTAATTTGAAACTATAGGATTATTTAGTTTTTATTACATACTAGTTTATTGCTTCACCTCTGCATATTTCATGGAATATATATTCACTGACAGCTTGGAGAAAATCATATGGTGGTTTCCTATTTGGATCTGTCTCACACCCTATTTGGGTAATTCTTTAGAATCCAATCAAATTAATTGTTTTCAGGTATATATATGTGAAAGCACACTTCAATATATGGTACATTATTACTGATTGTAGCTAGAGAGCATGGGACCAAGATGAGGCTTGCGATGCTGTTGGAGTTTACTATTTTCTAGAGTTTGGTTTCAGTGTTCAATTTCCTTCATTGTGACTTGTTTGGCTTTGTTACTATACATATGTGACTTTCATCGTTTATATATGTGCTCCAATTGTTTATTTACCATTAGTCTTATGATGTTTACTTTTGTTATGTGGTATTACTACTTCCTCTATTTTTTATCATTTTTTCCGATGTGTATAATCTACCAATGAGGGAATAGATTCCCCAATGTCTTACCTTAGACCTCACTTCTAATTGGAAGCCTCTGAATTTTGGTGAAATGTGCTTAAGGTTGTCTGACCAACCGAGTTTGGGGCACCTTTGGGCAACACCGGGTACGGGGAAGTTACGGTATTTGAAGAAAAAATGGATTAATTATGTGTACTAATAATATGATAAGGATTATAAAATGATCCATACACATTCCCCCATTTTATTTATTGAGTAATTTTAGTTCTAATCATTCATGGTTCTAATATAATGTCTTTTTTTCAATTTATATGTGATTCTGAAATTTATAATATTTAATTTAATGAAAAGACAATGAAGTCAGAATAATATTCTTAATAGATAAAATCTTTTAAATTTGTTATTATCATGAAGATATGTTAGAATAAAAATATTCATTTCAAATATAAATTAATTTCCTTCATTATACTACATTATTATTAATTTATAGTGAAAAAATAATTTCTTTACATGATGTCATTACAGCTATAATGTAATTATTTTATTAATGCAAATAACAAATAAATGATATTAAAAAAATTAAAATAAATATGATTTTAGATTATTAATCTAAACGAATAATTTTATTGATGACCTTCAAATTTTATGGATTTATTAAAAGGAATAGTTCAAATATATTATGTTTTATTGATATTTTTAAAAATTTAAAATAATGAATAGGGTCAAAATTGATGTTAATGACATTTTAAATAAATAATATTTTACTAATTGATAAAAAATATTAAAATTGTCAAATTATTTCAAATGAATTTGATAAGGTTTGAAATTTCATTAATGATCCATTTATGAGTCATTTAGTATTTTATTGGTAAAATATTGATCATTATGTTGTAAAATCTATGTCATCATGGAAAGAGTAAAATGGGTGAAAAAATGTTAAAACTAAATAAAGAGGGTAATAAGCCATCCTAAAATTGTCCTTTATTATTATATTATTTTGGAACATAGTCATCTTGTATTATGAATAAATATCTTATGAGTCTTTTTTAATTTGGAATTAAATTATATTAATTTAATATTTATACAGTTTCCAAAAGTGCCCCTCACCTCAATTATGTAAGGGAACACCTTCCTTCACATCGTCACACCACATTGAGCCATATATCATTACCAATACCTATCATTTTTTATTATAGAAAATTTAATTTATTTTCTATAGGTTATTCTACTCCTATATGTACTTCTATAGATGCTATGAATAGATTAAAGGAAGTATTTTAATGAAGAGGTTACCATCTTTATCGACACTTTCTAGTTTGTTTCCTCTTCAAATTCATATTCATCTGTTTTTCTGCAGTAATGTAATAAATCTTGTATCATAAATATGATGATATATTATTGGAAATATTGGAAAACTAAATTCAACAATTTATAAATAATATGAAAAATAGAAGCACCATGTTACTTGCATGCATCTTACCGTCTCCACGTAGTGTTGTAATTCATTTACCCCCACCCCATCACAAAGTCGATTATAAGGATGGAAATTGTTGATATATATATATATAGTGATTATGATATTATATTAATTATTTAACTGTAATATACCACCATCTTCTTTAACTATTCCCTTTTAAGGGAATGATACCGTCACCCGTGTGTATGTATGACCTACTATCTGCACATATTGATGAGACTCATTCAAAATATTAAAATGTAACAAATGATTATAAATAATATAAATAATACAAAAATTTATATATATGACTTAGTACAATTTTTGAGGTGATGGAACTGTATTCTAACTCCATGAACATAGGCTTACAAGACAAAACAAGCATAATAAAATAAAGCAGTTAACACTAGAATCAATGATAGTATCAAAATATAATTAAAGGGTTATATAAAATAAATTAATAGGATCATATATGTTATCATAATTAAAAATATGGTTATTATATGAATTAATGTCATGTTTTAAACCACAAAATATGAGGGTAATTCATGTTCAGTTAACGGAATGCCTAATAGAAGGGTTTCTCATCCCACTTTTACTTCTCTATGATATATTTTTCATTCAGCCCATATTTATTGTGTGTGCGATATATATATAATTCAATTTTGATATATCATATAATGAATATCATTTTCCTCATGGTATTAAATGTTTCATTTGTAACATATTTCTATTATTGGGCATATGATTTGACTAATTACAACTGGTAATGGATTTCATAACTCAATTTTCATTCATGGAGTTAAAATTATATTTCATTGATTTTTTCATGCTTTGGTTATGTGTCAAATGTATTTTGGTTATATTTTGTTTTATTTTAAATTTTTTATTTTTATTTATAAATAGAAAAAAACTGATTCAATTGATTTATGTTATGATCTTTCTGAGGGACTTCATCTAAATTTCACTTCACTGAGACATGTTCTAATAGCATGAAACTCATTTATTTTATATGGTGCATGTACTACCAATTGATTTATTTCTGATCATAATTAATTAAATATTTTATTTATATTAAATATAATTTTATAATTTTCTTGGATAAGATAATTTCCTAGTTTATATTCTATTTTATTTTAATGTTTTTTACTTTGAAAGTGATTTAATTAACCATTGCTGAAATGTTAAAACCATAACGTTTGATCTTTAAAAATATTTTTAAATAAGTTAAATTGATTAATGAAATAAATATAATTTTATATATATGATGAATTATTTAGACATTCATGAATGGGTGGGGAAAATATATAGAAAATCTCCATCCTTGAAGCACTTCATTACTAGTCCTCACCACTCCCCTCGGGAGAACGTCAATCCCCAAGGCAATTGGGTACACTAGAGCCCTCATTTAGTGGAAGCCCAATAGTGATGGGACGTATGTTTCAGGTAAAAATCATGGTGTTGTTGTCTTTAATGATGATAGTTTGTCTATCAATCTGGCCTTCTCGATCTGGCTTGGTCTGGGTTCGACTCCTCATGCAGAATCCATTGCCATGATTAATAGTCTGTAAATTTACAAGGAGAGAGGTTTGGACAATAGTGAACTAAAACTGATCTCGATGCTTCAACACAATTCCATTCTTGGTATGGGAAATAACCCTTTCTCTACTCATTACACCATTATATAATATTGTGTCTTTCAAGAGCATAATATAAAGGTATTTGATACATGGCGGGAGGGAAACATGGAAGTGGACTACTTAGCCCTGGTAGACATTTTGGGTGATGAATTTATAGTCTTTAAAAATATTAATAGTTTGATACTTGAATGGGTTAATATTACCATTGGTGATTCCCTCTATCTCCACTATTTTAGAAACCCTTTGACATTTCCTTCCATTGGAATGCTTTTGTGGGCCTTGGCTACATTGTATCTTATATTTCCTTTGAAAAAAAATTTACATGATGATGAAGAATACGTTGGACAAACTAAATATTGTTTTACCCATGTACACTAATTTTTCTTATGAAAGGTATTGATGGTAAAGGTATCATGTGGCTAGGAAACATGACATATAATCATTAATAATTTATTTCACTAAAAATCCAGTTTTACTATTTAGGGGATTTTCAATATGACGTTATCCATTAATTCATATTTTACAAATGTTATATATTTAATGGAATTCGTGTAATGTTATTTTACCTTTCCATATTTATTATTCACTATTGATTCTAGATATATTCTAATGTTTGTAAATCTTACTGGTAATCTAAGCTGACTATTTCATTTGTTCTCTTTTTCTATTTTTAGGAAGATGAAATGTATGAATGAGTTCAAGGATAAAAAAAAGTTCCTCTGTCCTTTATATTTATAATTACTAATATTATAAGGGTTCCTTGTATATGTTTGGTTATTCAAGACTACTAAACTGGCTAGTCCTTAGAGATTTTATTTCTTATAGCTGGTTTTAATGTATTAATGTATGGAACTAGCCCAAGGATACTGGGGCCAGGGGCATTACAATTGGAATAAGATAATGTTTAATAGAATACATGGGAACTAGATCTATGTAAAAATATATTTTATAATAAACCCTATAATATAATTTGGTAATATAACAAAATAAATAAATATTATTTATATAGGAAACAATAGCAAAACCAAAGGGACTATACACAAAGATTCCCAAAAGTACTAGTATAGCCTTTAGAAATGATTCTTTCCAAACAGTATTACAAAAACCATTAGTATAGGTTTTTTACAGAGAATATATACCAACAGTTTTGAAAATATGATGGTATAGACACCTAAAAAATATCAGTTTTAATGTTTTTATAGTAACATATGGAATATGTGAACTCTAAACCAATGGAGTTTTAAAACCATTATTATCGGATGAAATATCAATGGTAATAGAAAAGGTTAAAATGAAATGTTGGAATAGATTTATCATAATTTATACACCAACAGTTTTAAAACCCATTAGTAAAGAATTCACACTTAATTGCATCTATAACCTGCACCTCCTTATTACTGATTACTATGGACAGTGAGCCCTTTGAGTTTTATCTATTTTATTCCACAGCTGTGATGACCCATCCTCAGTTTCTATTTTCATCCATTTTTCTTCAACATTAAATTATTGAGTTCTAGATCAATAATTTAGTATTCCCCTCATCCAGTTAAAACATATTTTATTTTTTCAATTCATTAAAAAATGGGAAATCAATGTGTAGAGTGGTGATGAAACAACATTTTCCAAGACTTCGTGGGAAAGGGTTTTAATTATACTACCATACCGAGGATTTAGTTTAATAATGTCTAATATATATTGTATTACCTAGTTTATATGCATATATTTTTGGAGCCTTTGTGTGAGGGATTAAAGAGGATTATTTTTTTATGAATAGTGGGTCCTCTTTGACTTCTGTTTTTTGATTTGATTAAGGACATTCATTTGTTTCTTTATTTAATTTTTTGGATTTCTTTAATGGTTAATTGTAGTAAATATTACTGTGAAATTTATATTTTTATTCTTCATCCCGTATTGATATCTACTTTTTATATTTTTTATATGATATTTATTTACAATAATATATTGAGATTTAATTTTTGTGAGTAGTGGGATGATATAAGTGATATTTTACATTTTGATGATTTTTGAGATATGTTATTTTTTCTATAATGGAATAATTTCATTAGTTAGTTTTAAATTGTATAAAATTTTTTATATATACATAAGGGGAGTGTATCAATCTTAAAATGTGATTTCATATTATTTTGAAAATGATGGGTTTTTATTTATATAATGAATATATTTATTACACTATGAGATTTATTACATATTATTTTATGGGTATATATCTTAACTTTTGATGCTTCGTTGTTCTATTTTTATTGGTAGTTGACTAAAATAATTTTGAGGAATCATTAACATGATCATGATTTGTGACAGGAGATTAGATAATGGAGTCACCTTGTTAATTACATAAAGGGGACAAGATATATGATTTAACATGAGAATATTTAAATATGGTATTTATATACATTCTTATCTCAACATTATGAATGCAATTTAATTTCATTGAATAGAAAATATAGATCCTAGTGAGTGTTATATCATGATATATAGTTGAATTAGTTTTTGAATTATAACATATCCCTAGGGTAGATGTGATATATTTGAATCACTTATTATCATAGGTTCTATCTTCTAATCCTTCATGGATATATTATAATCAATAAAAATAAGATATCATCCTCAAATAATACTTCTAGAATAAATATCTAAAACATGTTCACTAATATTTGATACTAATAGTAAAAAATACCTACTCAAAACTCAATAATTGAATCTTACAGAAAAATTAATATTATTCCATAACTAATGATAAAATTAATTCTAGATGTTATTTTTAAATCTAGAAGAACGAATATTGCATGAATTTTTCTAGATAAAGGAGATGTTGCATAATATAATCCATCTCACATTGAGATACAATTTGATGAATAGTTAAATAACATTAATAATAAATTACGTTCCCCAATAAACCCAATATTTAATTTATAAATAAAATATAATGCATAATCTAACATAACCATTAACAATACTCTATACTACCACCTCACCTTATTGTAAGTAAACACTAATTACATATCATATCAGTAAATACATAATCTAATACAACACTAACCTGAAATAACCCAAACAATATTAAGATAAAACAAAATAAAAAAAATGGAAACAAAAACGACATGAATGGAAATGATTTAGACCAACCCAATACAAAATACACTAGGCTGAAATTACCCAAATCAACCAATCATGAATGGACATAAAATGATCAAAATAAACTCTTAAACAAACAAAACTGAATTTTCATGAAATGACATGACATTAAAAAAATAGGGAACAAAACCAAACAAATCTAAAGTTAATGTACCATGGATACCTAATTTAACACTAAATAAACTAAATTGTACCAAACTGAACTAACATGGATTCAATATAAATTAAATGAATAAATGAAACCTTTACATTTAATCATAATTGAATTTAAAAATTAAATTTATATCACATCTAAACCAACTAAAGTGAATTACAATTACTTACTCTGACATAAGTACACTATATTAGAGCTAAACTACACTAAAAATATAACACAAAACTAAAATAAAAAGAAAAAATTAAAATTGAACCTACCGAAAATAAATTCAACATTAATGATAAAAAATGAACTGACTTGAATAATCTTAAACAAAACCATAATAGGCATGCACCGAAACAATCCATAAAAAACCCAAACCCATTCAAACTAAAGTGAATTGAACTAAACTAATAATACTCAAAAAAGTGACCAAAATTCATCTGAATCAAATAGAAAATACTTATACAAATAGAAAAAATGTATTAAATTATCAAAAAACAACCAAATATAAACCTAAAACCCTAATTAAACAAACCCAATGAAAACCACACAAAATCAACTGACTAGAAAAAAAAATGAATTGGTGAAATCCAAAGTAATGAAAATTTAATTGAATTTATCTAAACCACTCTGAACCATCCTTATAACAACACATACTTTACATACATTGTTAATACTTCAAAATTGAATCTTACTTATTACATCATATAACAAAACCACGAATGTACCATATAGGTATAGTGTCTTTAGAAACTGGGAAACATAAACAACTGGTTCATAAAGCATCTACTTTGCCTCCCATTTATTTCATCATATCTAGAGTCCCTTTTTGGAATATTCTACTTAATAACCTTCTTCCTGACCTGGGGAAATAAAGCATACGAAAGGGTGAGCTCAAATGCTCAGTAAGGGTAAACAAAAGAAATATCAATCACATCATATACATAAGCACATAACTTTTGAAAATCTTAACCTTCAAAAGAGTTCATAATTTCATAACATGGGATAAATCATAGTAGTGAAATTTAATCCCAATAATCATAACATAAAACATGAAACTTTGTGGCATACACACATAATCATGGAGAATCATTTCTTAATAGTCAAGACTCATTTCCAAGACTATCTTAGTGGACAATGTCCATTTCTGAACCGAGTTCACTCCTCGTTTCAGTCCGGTTTCACTTAATCGATATAACCTACCATTCCAGCCATGTCTATCTCATGAGATATAAAATCTTTACCCAATGCATTGGAGGGAGATATAGGTCTGACCTATCTCATAATGATACCATTCTTCTGTGTGCCACAAAATAATAAATCATACATCATTGCATAACCCATGTAATAAAAATGGGAATCTTAAATATCGTGACATCATAAAACAATTCATATAAGATAATAGAATTCCTAAAAATATTTCCATCACAACATAATCGAATCCATGTAATAATATGGATAGAAATAGAACCCTATATTATCTTATATGGAATATAATTTTGATAAAACACTTAAAATCCATTCTTGAGGGAAATATCCTTTCAACTTCAAAAACACTTTTTCTTTCTTAACATGTCATACAATTCTAAGCTAAAAGAAGTTGATTAAAAATAAACATGAAAACTTTTAAAGTAAGCTTCTTGGAAATAATGTTTTAAAAATCCATTCATTCCATGTAAGTTAAAAAAACATTCTTCTCATACTTTTGTCGGAAAAGTCAAAAAGTACCTCGTACGAAAAACGACAAAAGATTCCTTTCATATCTTTTACTAAAAACTCACCGAAGGGTAAATTTGGATTTAAAAAATTGTATGTGGATGGAAATAACATTACATATTGGGGAAACATGGAAGTGGATGACAAAATAAACCCCAGTAAATACCAAAGTATAAACAATCTCAGATAAAAATGAGATTGTGATATTTCCCTTACCATAGGTCCGATTTGCTTCGTAAGTGTCCGAACCTCCTGTATAATGATTTAAATAATGTCATTGACTTATTCCAGAATCATACTCATTTTTATGATATCATATATGGTCATATTCTTAGCTTATTAATTGTAAAATTTCATTGCAACTTGTTATTCAGGTGTTTTTTACTTTTTGTTCTTATGCGTGTTTTGTCGAATAAAATCTTATTCTTATTTTTAGGTTATAGATAACTTACTTCCAGAATGTTATTACTGTAATATATATCATATTCATTCATTCAATTCATTTATATAATCATTATGTAATTAAGATCATATAGAACGAGTCGCATCACATCGTGGAGACAATATTCTGTACGTACGCAAGAGCGATGATATCGTTCCCATGATTGTGGAACTGTATTGGAGTATATGTATACTATTTCCGAATCAATATCAATTTACAATAATCATATATAGTTATTATGTACACCATTATACCCATCCATGTAAGGTGGTGGTGGAAAAAAGATTACACCACGGCGTGGAGACGGTATTCCATACGTATGCACGCATGGTGATTTAATTTTCCATAGGATGGATAGATGGTGAAATAGGGTTGTTTCATACTTATAATAACATATCAGTATATGAGTGATACTAACGTTATTACTTCATAATGAAACAACCTAAGAAGAATAAGTGTAAGAAAAAATAAAGTTGAAAGAATGGGTAACGAGCATTACCTCTTCTTTGAAGCGCCTCATTGAGACCTCCTCTTAGGGGGATAAAATTGGTCTTTGAGTAAGACCAGAACCCTTAGGATGTTTCTAGGGAAGTTTATAAGAGAATTTGGCAGAGTTTGGCCGAGCTTGAAGGCTCAAAGTGGTGTGAGGAAGAGAGGGAAGGGGGTTCCCTTTTATAAGGGAGGAGAGGGGCACATTTGGATAACTAAAAATATTATTTTATTATAATGCTAAATTCGGTTTTAAATAGATCCAAATTGATTTATTAAGAAGATAATGTGGGTATGGGTCAAAATACTCTCATCCAATAGAATTTATCCAATGTTAGGTTCCTATTTTAACCTTATCATTTATATTTATATTTAAGTTAGATAATTTTATTTTTACCATGTCTTCTTGTTTTCTTACACTATAAGGTTAATAAACATAATATATCAATCCAAACGAACCCCAAGTTGTTTATAATTAATATATATAACCTTATATGAGTCATTTTGTCTAACCTTATATTTTTAGGAATAAAATAACAAATAAAAATATGATATTTGTTTTAAAAACTATTTTATGTCAATTTTGACACTATTTAGTAATTGATTTTTGTGAAACTCATAACAGATTTATTAGTTAGAAAAAAGTTAATTAAATCAATAATAACATTTCATATTAACATATAAAATTATTTTAATTCATAAAAAGTCTTAAATTACATTTATTTTGGTATTTATAACATCAATAATGTCAATATTTCAATAATAAGACAATTACTGCATCATCATTGTGTCATAATAAATGATAATTATTTAATCCCTGAAAATTCTAAATAAATTCATATGAAGTAGATAATTGTATAAGGTTTCTGGAGACTATTCATGTTCTAAGTTTCATGAAGTTTATTACTAAATTAAAATTATTATACTTATAAGATTTAAGAAAGTGACATGTTGTCACATTCTTTGGTTTTAATAATAAATAAATTATTTTCATCGAAAAAAGTCCATTAAATGAATCTAATCCGACCCTTAGGTGATATGGGTCGACGTTTAGTAATCCAATAGGATTTGTACATGTGTTAGGGTAATTTTATAATATTATATTTACCCTCAATTACCTGATTTACCTTTAACTATGGTAAATAAAATTTACCGTTGTTACTATTCATAATTCCCAAAAATAAAAAGTATCTTATTAACATAATTTGGATCCACAGATTCCAAATATGGAATCCATTTTTCCAAATTCAACACACAAAAGTTGCATAAATTAAATAAAAATTAATCCCGTTGTCGAAGGAAAACGTGTTTTTCATTAAAACATTGCAAAAGATTGAATGGATTTATCCTACAAATTCAAGGTAGAATCAATGATAATGACATACATTATATTAAATGGTAAAAATATATTCTATTTATAATTTAAAACCATTTAATATTATAATTTAACCAAATAAGATATTACGATGAAAAAAATTGTTTTTAATTAAAATATAGCGTGTTTTTACTATTCATTAAAATATTAAAGTCATTAGAATAAAATGAAAAATTTATCCAAAGTAAATTTTTATTACATGATTCTAAAGAATAATTTTCTTTTGTCAAATTGAGCTTATAAAAATTTCAAAAACTAGATTTAATGTTGGGGCGCCATCAAAAGGTGGCAAAACTGTATTTTTTTAAAAATACTTATTTTACCCGAAAAATTTATTTTTTCCTTATAAAATATTCTATAAAATGTGTAAGATGAATAATAATGTTATAAAATTCAAAATTTAGTGAATACTATTCATAACGGCTAGTTCATTATAATATTATAATAATATATCGTTGTTTAGTAACACCTGGTATTGCATACAACACACGCTATCGAGGAATGTCGCGATTGCGTGTAATGCAAGCCAAGTCAGGGTTGCGTGTTGTGCAAGAATCCTTCGTTGTTTCATATAACATAATCCAACCATATTTAATTTATACATTGAATATATATATATATACTCAATGTTGCGTAGAATAACTATTAACAAAATTGTGTGTAACACGATCGAAAAATAGTGTTGCGTATACTGCAAGCTAATACAGTGTTGTGTATAAAGCAAGGTAATCTTGGTGTAGCATAAAACACAAGACATTAATGAAATTAAAAGAATATTTTTCATAAAATATAAGGGTGTTACAATCCTAAATTATATATTATAAATTTAAACTAAACCAACTAGAGAATTTAATCCTGAATAAAAAATATTTGATCTAGACCAATCCAAAATGACCCAACTTGAATAAAACTACTTTTACCAAATAAAATAGTACCATATCAAACAATAGTAGGGAAATCCAAATATAATTGATTTCAACAAATTTAAATAATAATGATTTGAACCATCTAACACGCATTAATTCAAACTATCTCAAATTAAAACAAATGAAATTGAACAAAACCATATGCACATGAATTAAATATATAAAACTACAACCAAATAAAACCAGACCAAATAAATAAAAACTAACCTATCCGAACCCAACTAAATTGGAATTGAATTGAACATAATTAAATTGTATTCACATAAAATAAACTAAAATAAATCAAATGAACCAAAACAATGGAAAATTGAATGACATAGTCACTAAGGCACCTATCTGATGGTCCTTTATACCATATCCATTTATTCACTCAATTTCAACTCATTTAAATATCACCCTGGGTATTTGTATTACATAAGACACATTATAATTTTTAAATCTATCACCTTAAACCGTTTTTTCACATTATTACTCATTGGTATAATTGAATTAAATATCATGGTTTTAAATTTATTTTATTTTTTAATATATATAGTATATTTCCTTGTATATTTTGATTCTAGTATAAATTAGTGTGTTAGTTATAGTTTCATATAAATTTATCATTTCACATTTCCTTAAATATTTTGTAGATTTTTCTTATATATTATTTCATAGATTTTATGAAAATATATGTAAATTGTTTTATACAGAAGGGATATTTGTTTGATGTATGAAACTAATTAGATCTCATGCGATTTTAAATACATGTTGGATATATTTTTTAGATTTTTCAATTAACAATCCTCATGATAGTGGTCAAATCACTACCACAAAATTGTGTTTCCGTAATTCCACCTTTCAACAGTTATAAAAAAAGCAGTGATAAAGGGGGTGACTTTATCAACGCTAATTAATGCACTCATAAAGGGTACTTTTAACAGTGCTAAAAATAGCGTTGTCAAAAGTGAACCTTTATCAGTTCTTTTTTAGAGCTGATAAAAGAGACCCCTTTTTTGGAATTTTTTTTTTTGATGTTTAATGAGACCCCATTATCAATGAATATTTATTAGCACTGGTAAAGAGTGGCTTTGTCACCACTTTTTCCCCTAGAGTTGATTAAGTGTATATTTGAAAAAAATTATATTTCATAAAAATAATATATTTATATATAAGTATATTTATATTGATAGAAATATAATATGTAATTTTTAAATATGTATTTGATCAATTTGATATGTGGTAGATTTTACATGGACACTTGGAGCAAAAGTTATGGAAAAATGGACACCCAGAGCAGAACTTATGACCACTGGGAGGAATTATGAGCCTTTTGGCCTTGAAGAATGTGAGAAGGGATTATAGTGGTCTCTATATTGTAGATATTATTTCAATATTCAATATGATGGGTAGTTGAGAAAACACAGACACTCGGGGAATAAGTAATGATAGTTTGAAATTGAGCAACCTTCATAATGCCTAAAAACCTCAGAAACCCCTAACTCACTAGAAAAACCATAACATCTGTTCTGGGTGTCTGTTTGAGCTCTGTGACGAGTAAAATCGAATCTCAAAAGATGATCAAGGACCTCATCCAATTAAAACTATAATAAGATCAATGAAACATATGATATATTAATAATACAGTAACAAAATCCAAATTCAAATGACCATAAATTTAGCTCTGGGTGTCCGTTTAGGCTCTTCCACATATAAAATCATAGGATGAGAAGATATATATGTAGTAGGTTGACTAAAAATAATTTATCTTCATGTCCCATACCCTAAAACCACAAAAACACATATGAATGCCTCCAAAAATCTATTTTCATGTCCGGTACCCTGTCACTTTTTTCATAAATCAGTAATAACTCTGGATCCATGAGTCTGTTTGGCCTCTTTCACCTGTTATATTGTAGATCATTTCATTATATTCAGTTTGACTAGCCAAAAAGCTGAAACAGACACCCAAATCAAGAGTTATTCTTATTTGAGTGACTCTACGGTTTGTTAGGTATTTCAAACACCCATTTCTTGCACTTTTGTCTTGTCTGTTGTATTTTCAAACAGATGTATATTATGATCTGCATGTCCGTTCATCATCGACCACATATCACATCATATCTAATTTTATGATCTTTGATTTAAATAGTCACTGAGCTATAATGGACTCTTATATAAGATGTTTCCATCGTTACCCTGAGTTTAGGGTTTATTTTACTTTTTTGATTGTATTTACAGGTTTTTTGGGTTTCTCTATTTTAACCTGTTTTTTTGGTTTTCCGCGGTTGGTATCATTTTCCATAATTTACTATTATTTATAATCCAATATATATCAATATATAAATATTTTGGATATATTTAGACATAAAAATTTAATTTTATAAATAAATAATGAAACATATTTACATATAAAATATATTTCTAAGTATATAATCCTTATATAATTGAAAACCAAGTATCCATTTTTTTAATTACAATTATATGAATATTTATATACCTATATAATGTGTACATGTATATATGTGTGTGTGTGCGTTTGTATAGACAAACAGATATATATTATCTATGTATTCTAAACATAAGTATATACATATTAATATATATTATTTGTAAATATATATATATATATATTTATAATTATACTTATAGATACACATATAATAAACATATATATGTTTCTGTGTGTGTATTGTATATATATATATTAATTTATTTATTTATAAACACAAAAAATCATACTTTATATATGTATTTAAAACTAATCTTATCAACACATATTAACATATCAATTAATATATTAATATAAAAGTATTACTATATATATGTTAATATAAGGGTATATATATATATTAATATAACTAATTATATATATATTAATATAGCTTTATATATACATATATATTAATATAACAATATATATATATTAATATAAATATTTATAGGTTAATATAAATATATTATTAATATACGAGTAAATATTACTATATATATATATAAATAGATATATTAATAAATGAAGAGAAAAGCAATATGGTGGAGTGGTAAAGGCTTACGTGCACATGAAACATGTCCCGAGTTCGAATCCACATGGAGGATGGTCGCACACGAGGGTGGAATAAGGGATAGTGCAGTTAAAGGGTGGGTGCTATTAATGTCTGGGGGTGGCTAGGGCGTGCCGGATTGATTAGGGGGCACTATTCAAGGGGGATTCAAGTTCTGTTTATGCCCCTCCCCGAATTGCAGAATTTTATAATTTTTTTTATTGTTTTTAACATTTATCCGTGCTCTTAAAAAGCAATGATAAAAGTGGTATTTTATGTGTGCTTTTTTAGCACTAACAAAAATAGGTCTTTATCAATGATTTTTATAGAGCTGATAAAAGGGACCCTCCTTTATCTTCATTGAGATTAACAGTGCATGTGTAGTGTTGTAAATAGACTTTTATAGCCATGATAAAGGCCATATTACCATATTGAATACACTGCCATTTTTATAATAATGTTGGAAGGTATTGGTTGAGTAATGAATATGTTATCTAAAATATAAAAAAATATTTTATTAAGACAATGTACTACGTGTTGTATCACAATGGGGAGAAAATGAAATCACAAAATCTTCATGATCTAAATGAGTGGAATAGATTGGAGAATTTATTAGATGGTTGGTTTCCATTTATTCATCATCACGGGAAGGAAGGGATGGAGACCCAATAAGACTTCAATATGATCACAAAAGAAAAATGTAATGAAAATTATGATGTTGATAGTGTGAAAAGGTTGAATGATGCTTCCACGACTCCTATATATCGATATTGTGGAAAAATATAAAGGTTTTATTTTTTTATCTGGCTGCTTCATGGGAAAACTATGTATGAGATTTCTAATATTTTAATTGATTGCATTCTTACATTTTTGATGGACTTACTTAAATATGATGAATATATTCCCTCAAACCATTATATGGCATGTAAGTTATTTGGGGAGCATTGATATTCATCAAATAGAATTAATGATTTCCCAAAAGAATGAATCTTATTCTTAGAGGAGAATACAAAATGAAAAGATTTTTTAAAATGTGGTATAACCTTATTGAAAACAAATGCTGATGGAACACCATCTCATGTTCTACAATAAGTAATGTTGCACTTTATGTTAATCACCATACTCTATAATCATTTCATTTATGCTAAAATATAAATAAAAATGTGATGGAATGATACCTACATAAATAAGAATAATGACGAGTTGGTTAATCTGGTAGATGGATTTTCATGGAAGAAATTTGATTCTCAATATCCATATACCATAGCTGTGTGTGTAATGTTGGGTTTGGTCTTTCATATGATTGTTTCGATTAGTTTAGGAATATTCACTCTTCATATGGAACATGGTCAGTTTTTATATACATTTATAAGCTCCCACTTTTGAAAATTTAGTTATTTATGGGTAGTCATTTGTAATGAGATCCCCGCTCAAATGTCCCATTGTAGAAAATCTCATCACAAATATGGGTTTTTGTGATGATTCCTCTCATAAAACCATATTTGTAATGGTATCTTCGCCCATAAAAAATAGAAAACTCATGGTATTTAAAAAATACTAATTTGAGATGAGCCCATCGTAAAAACATTATAATAATAATAATTTAAAAAATGCTTAATAAAATAGTTATAATAATAATATAATAATATTAAGAAAATAATATTAAATTATAAAAATAATAAAATAATGAAAATAATAATTATAAAAATAATAAAATAACAACATATTAATAATAATAATAATAATTAATTAATAATATATAAATAATAATATAATAAATAATAATAATAATATATCAATATTAATATTCATAATAGTAATAATAAGAATAAAAATAACACTAATAATTATAAATATAATAAAAATTAATAATATTAATATTAATAAGAATAATGATGATATTAAAATAAAAACAGATTATAAAATAATAAAAACCTCAATATTAATAAAAAATTAAATAAATAATAGTAACAAAATAATAATACTAATAAAATAAAATTTAATAATATAATTAATAAATATATAAATAAATAAAAAACATAAATAAATGACATTAAAATAAAACTAATGTAATAAAAAATTAATCAAATAACACAATAATCTCAAGAATATAAAAACACATAATATATTAAAATATAAAATATAATATTTTAAAAATATAATTACATTCAAATGTTTTAATATACTATTTAAATATATCAGTTGGGGGTCTTTCAGAGGAGCTGATATTACTAGGGGTCTTCTGGAGGAGATGAATTCACATTGGGGGTCTTCGGGAGGAGCTAGAGAAGATGGTGGAGAGAAATAAAATCCTAAACCATGAGTCACAAGATGAATATAATCTATCTCCTCCTCATGTTTCTCCTACTCCTATAGACAGATCTCCTCCTCTTACAGTTACTGCTGTCGGTGGAGTTATTTTTCCTCCATACGCATACTCAATATAAACTCACTATGAGCACACATTTTCTCCTAATAATATGCAATAGATGATGATGACTCACAACGAGCTACTCTTGATCTAGATACTACAAATAAAACAGTCCTATAATAACTCCCATACATCAATCGATAGCCAATAACAACAACTCGTCCTTTCTTGAAGCCATACTAGGCTGCATGCATCCATGCTACCTCATAAAATCAGTAAACACTAGTATGAACCTCAGTCTCAGCCTGAATGTTAGATTTTTTCTAGGACGCCATAGCCTCATATGACTCCTTCAATTTTAATTTGTTATTAAAATAGTTAAAATATTATTTTCACTTAATTTGTAAACTCAAAACGAAATTACACAGGCCACAATCTGATATTGGAAATCGCCTCTAATCTCTCCAACGACCAAATCACTTTACATCCTCATATAAACATCAAACCCCATAATACAATACTTTTCAACTGCCTATATGAAAATAAAATAAATAGATTATATTGATAGTTATATAAATTATTTAGAAATAGTATTTAAAATATGATTCATATTTGTATGGAATGTACGGCTATTGGCTCGATGTGTCACCTCCTATCTCCAAAGGTTTTTTTAACCTACTCATTATATCCTCATAAAACGATCAGACATCAAGAATTAACATAAACCATCCAAAACATGAAATGAAATATAATCTAGTTAGGGGGTGTGGCAAGACCTATCGAACTTTATCACCCCTGCATTCATTACTTCTTTCCTTAGAAAATTTTTAAAAAATTGATGGCTACGCTCACTCATAAACCCCTCACATGTCATCTAGATAGCTCCACACAAGCTCTCATCAATGAGATATCATAAACCCTAAAAATAAATTATAATATCACTTTATTAATTAAATAATATTCAAAATAATAATTATTTATTTTTGTACCAACCAATGATCGAACATGTGGTGTTGGACAACAACATGAATCATATCCCATGTGACACATGATTCATAAAAATAATTGCACCATATAGTACTCTTATATCCAAAATCTTTATGTGAGAATAAATGTAAAAAAGTTAAAATAATCTAACAATTATTATTTAAATAAATTAATTAAAACCGTTGAATATACACATGTATATATATCTCTACTTGCGTGGATTAATGCCAAGATATGGACATCGCATTGGGATAGGGTCATGAATCATAACTCTAGAAATACCATGCCCCCTTTGAGTCCTCCCTGATCCACCAATAGTGTGAGGGTCATATTATCCAACATCCTTTTAATCCAAAGGTAGTTCATCCTCCTAAAACTAACAAAACAGATCCCCTTCCATTTGAAACATTAGAGAACTGTTGTTAGAAAATAATTAATAACATAATTATATAAAAATATGTATTTTACATTATTACAACCATCATTTAACTGTGTTAATCTCCATCTACATCCTCTTCTTCATATCTTACAATGTCAATGTCTTTATATTTCTCCTTAACATCATCAATTTCTATATGAGTATTAGTTTCATCATCTATTTTCATTTCGAATTAATTTTTATCATCATTAACACCATCATCACTATTGAAGCATAAATACAGGGTATTATCACTGATATTAATGTCTCTTCATAAAAAAGTTTGATTTGGAGTTGTCTCTTAAAAAAATACAATTTCATCTACTTCAGTTGTACCACTTTCAATTTGAGTTATTTGATTTTCTTGAGATTTCATTTTGATTGTGCTCCACTAATAACCGTACATTCATTAAGTACAAAAGTAATTTTTATAATAAATGTTTTGTGCATTATGGGCCAATAAAAATGGTTCATTTACACATGAAGACTTTTATTTTGAATATCAATTATTCCCTGGATTGGATGAACATGCAAGACTCTCTCAGTATCCAACCCCTGACATTTAAATGTCATTATATAATTCTATCCTAGATAACATAGTTAAATAATTTCTTCCAACATGCTATTATAGTCTAATAAATTTTCTCTATATTGAGATCCTCATAAGAAAACCCCACTATTCATTGTTTTTTATTCCAAATATGCACATGTATGAAATGAAAAACCATTAACCACATATGAATTTTATGATTTAACAATTTTGGATGGTGGGTTACTCAATACACACAATTGATTTACAATTTTATCAAAATTATAAGATACCCAAAACATTGTAAAAAATTATCAATATAATATGTAATAAATGTATTTTATATGTTCAGCAACAAATAATCTATGTTACCAGTTTTTTAAACCATAATGAAAAATTATTTTTCCGACGTTCTTCAAGAGAAGATACTATAATCTGTGGATGTAGTTTCTTGATATGATTATCATATAACCTACAAATAGGACATGATTAATTTATTGTATTAATTCTTTATAGAATAAATTATAAGACAACTCCTAGTACAAATGGTTTCATTTCATCATAGCTAAGAAGAACATATGAATGATCTCGGTGATGTTCATCATCTGAAATATATCATT
The DNA here is from genome assembly GCA_963277665.1 of Viscum album. Taxonomy (NCBI): domain Eukaryota; kingdom Viridiplantae; phylum Streptophyta; class Magnoliopsida; order Santalales; family Viscaceae; genus Viscum; species Viscum album. Next base: position 1,076,128,327 of record OY728164.1, read on the forward strand.
TATGAACTCCAGTAAAACCAATATTGGGTTGATTAAAAATTATAATTGACTTATAATTTAATCATAAAAATATCCATCTTTAAAACCCATGTAGTTTTTTATTTTGGGATATTAATATTGAAACTAATGATAGCAGAAAAAAATTCATCGTACAAATAAGCTTCTATAATTATCCCTTCAAACGATGATTTATTATGTATTTTTTTCAACAATTTCTGCATGCATCTCTCTAATTGGTATATAAATCAGAACATTACTAGACCTTCACAATTTTATTATACAGAAAATAAAATATCAAATGCTAAATTGAATCAAAGAATGTCGGCAAGATGATTTTTTCCAATTTTATATAAAATCAAACAACTTTTTATTACAATATTTTTAGTGAATCATAGTATGTTGTCACCACATAAATGCATTCGGAAATATGATATGTATATTATCACATCCAAAATCATAGAATTCAACAAATATATTAATCCATTACGAAGAAGTCTTTCCAATATAACATGATAATCATGTCTTTTAAATGTAGTATATGAAAATTTATGGCACATCATTCCAAATTGGATGAATAACCATATAGATGTTTCAAATATGAAATGAACTGGAAAAATAATAATGGATTTTATTTGGAAAGTGTATAAGCTTATTTTTTATTAATATAATTATATTATTTGACATTTTTAAATACTTCATGTTCTGGTCACTAGAATATTTGGGAATGTTCTAATTGCGCCTTTACATTATCTTTGGTCTAACCTAGTGCATCCAAAATTGAATGAAAAAAATTATCAAAAAAATTCATTAAATATGCATTAAATTCAATATGTGATGAACCAAAAAATCTGACCAGTATGGATGATCCCAAAAATGGTTTGTTTTATCTGATTGTGTTCTTTCCCAAAGACATCAATTTTATATTGTTTTATTGTTGGTTAAAATGTGATGGGATCTAATGAAGAGACTATTTATTAAAACTCTGTAACTGAGATCATTATTATAGGTCTAGATTTTTGAATTCATCCTTTTCATAAAATACATTATTTCCTCTGAAAATGATAATGGATCAAAAGGAATCTACTATAATAGTGGAAAACAAGGTTTTTTCCATTAACAAATTTTTTTTTCTATATCTCATAAATTATAAACATGATTTTAGACTACATGTACTCCATCAAGATAACCTGTCATATTCTAGGAATAAACTAATTGTCCACATCAATGATTCTTTTAGAAGGAAATTTGTTTCACAGAAAAATCATATATACTGTAACCATTAATCCACAACGAATATAACTCATCAAAAAATGGCTTCAAATAATCATAAAAATATTATTTTTTGGATGTTCTAATCATAATAAGGTCAAAAACATATATGGATACTTTTTCAACAACCTAGGAGGTCAATTTTATAGACTTATAAAGGTAGACCAACCAGAATACTAATTATCGTAAGAACCAAGTTGACAGAAACCATCAGTAGAAAGACCTAATAAATTTTTTCAGTATTCTAAAGAAAATGATGGATGCAGTAGGTAAATATGTTTCCATGAATCACTATAAGGGAAATTATTTAATATTTTTTAGTAGAAAAATTTCTTATGTGCCATGACATCAATGTTGTAGTGTTTTGAGACAGAAATAAACGCTATAATTTGGTTGTAAGTGGGAAATAACCCAAATTTTTTACCAGAATATTTCAATACATCCTTAGTTGATCCTATTTATAGCTCGATTTTCCACATATGGGAAAACAATCCAGTGACACATTTTCACCATAATATAAGATTTAATCATTTAAACCTGCATGAGTCTTCTGATAACCAAGACCCGGGATACGAACCAGCCTCTTTCTCACATATAAATTTTTAAGAAACAAAATTCCATCATGTAATCATGTTTTAACCAAATAGAATATTTGATCAAAATATTTATATGGAATTCAAATATCTGATTTAATAGCCATAAATTAATCAACAACATCAAATTTTCATATCTTGTAACCAGGATATAAGGCATCCTCAGTTTACCATAACAACTCATAAAACTGAGACAGTTCTAACTACAGAGTTTAATTAATATCATCTTAAATTTCAGTTTCTTCAATAGATAATCCTTCCACATCATGTACAAAATTTTAAAATAATGATGGCTCTAGAGACAAATTATTATATTATTCTCCAGAAATGTGTTCACCATATTGATACCAAAAAACATAATTTGGATGAAAACAAAAACTCAATAGATGATCTCCAATGTTGTCGAATGTCCTCATAAAACATTTTTTTCATAGTCTGCTAATTATCCCTTCTGTAAAAAATTTGTTTTTGATGACTCAAATGATAATAATGCTTCAACACCCTCAATATATATAGGATTTAAACCAGAATTTTTCAGATTCCTCCATTGTTTTATCTTAGCATGATCCTCAAATAATGTATTCTGTTGATATACATTTTCCTCATTTCTATAAAAAATTGAAAAAAATATTATATTTAAATAATTTACATAAGGAAAACACTATCCAAAAAAAGATAAGAACATTAAATTTACTTTTCTTAAAATTTTAATGAAATTTAATTATTTTATAGTTATTTATTGGATATTTTTTAAATTTTTTACTAACCTACATTAATTTATAATAATTTATAATAATAAACAAAAATTATTAATAATTGAAGATAATTTATACTAATTACTTGTGGCATAATTTCAACAAAATATCAATCAACTCATTTTCTCGATAGCTCATCTGCATGAAACCTTCTCTAATTGAAATAACTATAAAAAATATCCTCTAACATACCGTTATCCATTTTCGTGTGCATGTGAATGTAGAGTAGGGAGGTGTTTCACCATTGGTGTCTATTCTCATGCATAGAAAAATAGATATCTACATGTTAGAGTATAATTTTGAAAGTGATTTTAGTGTTATAAAGTTGTAGGGGATGATTCATTTGGGAAAAGATACTCTTTTCCCCGAAGGGCCATCTCTTTACAACTTTATATGACTAAAATCAGTATGAAAAATCATTGTTGACTTACCCATATCCATTTTCATATGCACAAGAATGAAGAGCTGTGAGGACTTACCACGATGCTTTCCATTATCATGCATAGGAAAATGGACATCATTACATGGGAGTAGATTTTTTATATCGATTTGTGTTTATGAAAGTTGTAAGGATATTAGACATCAAGAGAATGGGATACCGCCAATCCACAAGAAATTGTACCATTTTTTTTGTAATTATTACTCCACTAGAAATTATATTGATTTATTTATAATTTTTTCTAATTATTACCAATTAATACTAATTAGTGATATTTGTTACTAATTATTAAACATTATGACTAATTATTGCTGATTATTCATATTTATTACTAATTATTACAAATTATTACTAAATATTCATAATTATTACTAATTATTACTACTCGTTACAAATTTTTAGAAATTATTCATATTTATTATGAATTATTTCTAATTATTTGTACTTATAACAAATTATTACTAATTATGAATTTTTTCAGTTTAATACAAAATATTAGAAATTATTTACAATTATTTCAAATTATTACTAATTATTACTAATTATTACCATTTATTACTAGTTATTACTAAATATTTATATTCAATACTAATTATTACAAATTTCATGAAATTATTTGTAATTATTTCTGTCTTTTACTAATTATTACTAATTATTTGTAATTATTACAAATTATTTCTAATTATTAATATTTATTACTATTTATTACTAATTATTATTAATTGTCACTATATATTCCTAATTATTCTTAATTATTCGTAATTATTCATAATTATATCAATTTATTAGTATTTAATACTAATTATTATTAATTATTACCTATAATTACTTATTATTAATAATTATTACTAATTTTTACTAATTTTTTATATTTATTAATAAAAATTTCAAATTATTATTATTAATCACTAATTATTATTAATTATTACAAATTTTAACGAATTATTTGTAATTATTTCTAATTGTAAATAATAATTCCAAGTTACTACTAATTATTCATATTTATTAATAATTATTAATAATTATTAATAATTATTAATAATTATTACAAATTATTACAAATTATTAGTATTTATTATTATTTATTACTAATTATTTCTAATTATTACAAATTATAACTAATTCATAATAACTGTTACTAATTATTACTCTTTATTCTAAATTATTACTAAGTATTTCTAATTATTTTTATTTATTACTAATTATTCACATTTATTATTATTTATTATTATTTTTCCAATTTATACTATTTATTACAAGTTATTACAAATTATAAATATTTATTAGCATTTATTACTATTTATTATAATTTTCTACAATTTATTACTATTTATTCCTAATTATTCCTAATTATTCCTAATTATTCCTAATTATTACTAATTATAACAATTTATTAGTATCTATTAATATTTATTACTAATAATTAATAATTATTACTTATTGTAAATAATTATTAATGTTTATTACTAATTGTTACAATTAACCACTAATTAGTCCTAATTATTCCTAATTATTAATACTTATTACTAATTATTAATAATTATTCATATTTCCTACAACTTATTACTATTTATTAATATTTATTACTAATTATTACTAGTTATTATTATTTATTATGACTAATTACTACTAAGTATTGTTAATTTTTACTAATTTTTACTAATTTTTACTAATTTGTACTAATTATCAGTAATAATGTCTAATTATTACTAATTTACAATAATTTCTCGTATTTATTCATATTTATAACTATTTATTACTTTTTATTCCATAATATTACTAGTGATTACAAGTTAATACTCAGTATTCCAAATTATTACTATTTATTACTAATTATTACTAATTATTACAAATTTTTTCTAATTATTCATACTTATTACTCATTATTAATAGTTCTTATTTATTAGTAATTATGACAGATTATTCTTATTTATTGCTAATTATTAATATTTATTAATATTTATTATTAATTATTAATAATTATTACTTATTCTCACTAATTATTACTAAGTATTACTAATATCTAATATTTACCAATAATTTTTACTAATTTTTTATATTTATCACTAATTATAAGTAATTATTTCTAGTAATCACTAATTGTTTCTAATTACCACTAATTTACAATAATTATTAATAATTATTCATAATAATTAAAAAAATTTCTAGTTAATAAAAATGAAAATGAATTAATAATAAATAATATAATAATTATTAATTAATATTAATTAATATTAATCATAGGTAATTATTAGTAATAATAAATAATGAAAAATAAAATGATCTAATTCTAAAGTAATTTTGTTGCGCTTAATGGAATGGACCGAAGGCCTTAATTTTTTTTGATATTCGATAACCTCCCCTTCCAAGGATGAGGGGGAACACTTATAAGCCCACAAGATTACAGATTACATGACCCATAGGTCATAGGAATTATACAGACTATACTTGGAACTCCTCCTCCAAGCATCATCATCGTGATATCAGCTCTCCACCTTCGCATGGTTGTTCGACTAGGCTTCTCGTGCAAGCACATGATGGTCTTGATTGAAATGACATACCCTCTATTTCTAACAAATCCTCTTAGCTTCTACTCTGGTGAATGCGCTTGCTCTGAATCCCCATCTAGAGTCTACTCCTTGTAGAGTTTGTCTGTTCATTTTAGCACAATTTTAGGTTTCTAGAAGGCCTTGAGGTGGACCAAATACCTTGAAAAGGCACAGAAGCCTTACTGACCCGAAGGACTTGGGTAACTTGAAGGCCATAAAGGACTCAAGCCCCAAACTGGTGGCCCAAAAGCCTATACAGATGAATAGTTCTGACAGATACAGTGCTACTATAGTTCTTGTTACATTATTGCTACAGTGCCCCAAGAAATATGTCTCCACCTAGTTTTGAACAAGTGTCTCTTGGAGGCATTTGCTGAGTCCTCACCAACTGGGATTGATCTTTGTTAGGATGTAAGAATTAAATATTTATTTGATGTAAAATGTTATACATAGAAAAAAGTTGAGAAGGATATTTCGGTAGAGAGGGAGATAGGGGTCAAGATATGAGAGGAATGTGAAAAAATTGGAAGGGGGCATATATAGGTTAGAGTATTTGGGAAAAATACTATTGTAAATACAAACCCTTATATTAATTAGGCCTAGAAGATAAAAAGTTATTTGCGATAGGTCCAATCGGAAATAACCACCTCTTGACATACTAATTGTTGTGGGAGATAAACCATGTCGCAAATACTAAAAAATCCCAACGGGTATTTATGATGGGTACAAAAACCCATAATAAATAACTTTTATGTGGTTTGGCACGAAACCAATGCCAATCCTTTTTGGACTGGAACCCAATCCCTATCACAAATAACCCATCCTGAAGGATTTTTTAATGGGTCCCATCCCCAACGCAAAATATCTCATCAAAAATATTCATTTTTCCAGTAGTGTTCCTCCAATGATGTGTGAGAAGAACCCGTAATATTTATTGAGTTTACTATTTTATGGACCTTTTGATACTAGAAGTGATTTTAATGTATACTTGATAATGTTAATAAAATAATTGAATCATCCTTGGAATGTTGGTGTAGGCATATCAGATTCATGTTTGAAAGACATATTTAATATTTGTGATGTGCTTATGGGGATGATAATGGATTTTCGTGATTATGAAATGATGTGTGAATATAGAATGAATGTAGAGACCCGGAGCTTATCGTACATGGACATTACATTACTTTTGCGGAATAATTAGTACATAACAAAAACACACACACAAGGATCGTAATAGTTTAGTGTCTTTGGAAACTCGGAACGTAATCTTCTAAACGTGGTGAAAGATCTTCAATATCTCCCATAAAGATCTTCCCCTTTTTTTTACCTAAAACCTTTCTTTATATCCTGGGGAAAGAAAAACAAAAAAAGGGTGAGCTCAAATGCTCAGTAAGGGTAAACAAAAGAAATATCAATCACATCATATACATAAGAATGTAGCTTTTGGAAATCTTGACCTGCAAAAGAGCTCATAATATCATAACATGGGATAAATCATAGAATTGAAAATGAGATCCCCATAATCATAACATAAATCTTGAAACTTTGTGGCATGCACACATAATCATGGAAAATCATTTCTTGTTAGTCATGACTCATTGCCAAGACTATCTTAGTGGACAAAGTCCCTTTCTGAACCGAGTTCACTCCTCGTTTCAGTCCTGTACCACTGAACCAAAATAACCTTCCGTTCCAGCCATGGCTATCTCATGAGATATAAAATCATTACCCAATGCATTGGAGGGAGATATAGGTCCCACCCATCTTATAATGAATCCTTTCTTATGTGTGCCACATAATCATAAAACATACATCATCGCATAACACATGTAACAAAAATGGGATTCTTGAAACATCATGACATCATAAAACAATTCATATAAGATAAAGGAATTCATAAAAATATTTCCATCACAACATAATCAAATCCATGTAATAAGAGGGATAAAAACAGATCCCTTTTATTATCTTAGATGGAAAATAATTTTGATAAAACACTTGAACTCCATTCTTGAGGAAAATATCCATTCTTCTTCAAAATCATTTTTCCTTTCATAACATGTCATACAAAATTAAAATAAAATAAGTTGATTAAAAATAAACTTGAATACTTGTAAAGTAAGCTTCTTGGAAATAATTTTTTAGAAATCCATTCATGCCGTATAAGTTAAAAAAACATTCTTCGTACTTTTGTCGGAAAAGTCAAAAAGTACCTCGTACGAAAAATGACAAAAGATTCCTTTCATATCTTTTACTAAAAACTCACCGAAGGGTAAAATTGGATATAAACTATTGTAGAATGATAGAAATAATATTACATATTGAGGGAACATGGATGTGGATGATAAAATACACCCCAGTAATTACTTACGAATAAACAATCTCGGATAAAAATGAGATTGTGATATTTCCCTTACCTTAGGTCCAATTTGCTTCGTATGTGTCCGAACCTCCTGTATAATGATTTAAATAATGTCATTGACTTATTACAGAATCATATTCATTGTTATGATATCATATATTGTTCACTTATTATATTACCCGTTCTTTTGTAAATTCCATGTTAAAGAAGCGTTTTGGGTAAAATCGTTTCATTTATCGTAGGTGTTTTGACTTGTTGTTCTTGACATCATTATTACTTATATCATGATTTACTTACTTCCAGAATATAAACTATGATTTATATATCATATATATTCAGTATATATATATATATATATATAAAATATAGATAAATAAAATGAAAAACACCGTTCATGGAGACGGTAGTCCGTACGTATGCATGAACGCTGTTTTTCTTTCCTTATTGTCTTGAAATGGAAGTAAGTAGATGACATACATATGTATATATATACATAAATCCAGTATCTTTATAATGTCATATATTTCATTATTATTTCTTATATATACATTATAATCATTCTTAAATGGTTAACATGGAGAATGAATCTCATCGCGTCGTGGAGACGGTATTCCGTACGTACGCACGAGCGATGATATCATTTCTATAAATATTGAATTGAATTGGAGTGGATTATACAATATATCAGAATCAATATGATGTTGTAATAACTATGTATAGTTGTTCTTTACACCATTATACCCATCCATAAAGGTGGTGGTGGAAAATAGATTACACCACGGTGTGGAGACGGTATTCCGTACGTACGCACGCGCGGTGATTTCATTTTTCCGTAGGATGAATAAAAGGTGAATTAGAGTTGTTTCCTATTGATAATAACATATCAGTATGTAAGTAATACTGATGTTATTACTTTATCATGAAACAACTAAAGAATAAGAAGTTGAAGAAGAAAGAAATTGAAAAGATCGGTAATGGATATTACCTCTTCTTTGGAACGCCTCTTTGAATCCCCCACTTAAGGAACTAAGATTGGTCTTTGGAGAAGACCAGGACCTCTAGGATTATTCTAGGGAAGTGGAGAGGAGAAAATTTCAGGTGTTGGCCGAGCTTGAGTGCTCAAATTGGTGTGAGGAGGAGGGGGAGGAGATGTCCTTTTATAGGGGAGGAGAGGGGCACCTTAGGAATATCTCAAAATATTATTTTATATTAAAGTCAAAATCGGTTTATAATGGTTCCAAAGGGTCTTATTTCGAAGCTAAAGTGGGGATGGGTCGAAATCCTATCAACCAATAGAATTTAGACAAGTTTAGGATATTATTTTAACCTTATCAATTAAATTTAACTCTAAGTTAAATAATTTAACTTTTACCATGTCTTTTTGTTTTCTTTCACTATATGGTTAATAAACATACTATAACATGCCAAACGAACCCCAAATTGTTTATTATTAATATATATATATCCTTATCTAAGGTATTTGGCCGAACCTTAGATTTTTAGGAATACAATAACAATTAATAATATAATATTTGATTTAAAAACTATTTTGTGTCAATTTTGACAATATTTGATATATGATTTTTGTAAAAGTCATAACAGAATTAAATGTTCGAAACAAGTTGATTAAATCAACATTAATATATCATAGTAACCTATAAAATTAGTGGAATTCATAAAAAATCTCAAATTACATTTATTTTGGTGTTTATAACATCAATTATGTAGATATTTCATTAATAAGATAATTACTGCATCATCGTTGTGTCATAAATAAATTAAATTATTTGATGTCTAAAAATTACAAATAAAATACCATCATGTAGGAAATTTTTTTAGCTTTCTTATGAATATTTACAATCGAATTTATCTTATGTATAACCCCATATTAAAAATGATTTACTTATTAAACATTGATTTTAACTATTTTAACCTTTCTTTAAATAAATTAATAATAAATGTCCTAATCTAATCCATGTGGGCCTAAATGGTCATATTTTATTCCTAAGTTTGTTTTTGGTCGAATTACACTTGTCCAATAGAATTAGGACATGTGTTAGGGTAATAGTAATATCATATTTACTCTTAGTTACCCTATTTACTATTAACCGCGGTAAAAAAAAGTAAAAAGTTACTATTCACCAAAAAATTATTTTCATCTCATTGAACCACATTTTAGTACTTGATATTAACTGTGTCTCTCGGATTTTCGAAATTCCATTCACAGAAGCGGTAAAATTAAGTTTTATTCAAAATTCAGTTTTTAACCTACCACTTAGTAGTTTCACTATTCATCAAAAATTGATGTTTTTCAGAACAATTCCAAAATTTCATCCCAAGCTATATTTCATATTCCGAATTCAAAAATGAAGTCTATTTTACCAAATTCATAACATAAAAGTTGCATTAATTAATTTTATAATTAAATCCCGCTGTTAAAACAAATAGCGTGTTTTTAAGAAACAATATCTATCAAAAGATTGACACTTGTTTATGTCTAGTTTAAATGTGAAATTACATCCAATGACCAACATTGTATTAAATTGTAAAAATATATTCTAAATATACTTTAAAACCACTCAAATTAATGATTTATCACTATTAATTATTTCTATTAAAAAAGTTTTTTTTAATTATAATTTAGTAATTTTCACTATTCATCAGAATATGAAAGTTATCCGAAAAGTACCAAAATTTCACCTTAGGCTAAATTCGATACTCCGAATCCAAGAATGAAGTTAATTTTGAAAAATAAGATTTACAGAATTTTAAAAAGTGGTTATTATTATTCATAACGGCTAGTTTTAATAATATTTTAATAGCACATCGTTGTTTAGTGAAACTCGGTATTGCGTATTACACACGCTATCGAGAAAGGTCTTGATTGCGTGTAATGCAAGGAAAGACAAGGATGCGTGTTGTGCAAGATCCTTTTGGTGTAGCGTACAACACAAGACATTAATAAAATTAAAAAGAATATTTTTTCATAAAATCTTGGGCTGTTACATTCTACCCCCCTTAAAATGAATTTCGCCCTCGAAATTCGTCGGGGTTATAAATGGTTTACTATTTGAAAGTTTCTTTAATAGAAACCCACATCGTAAAAGGGAATACCAAAACTTGGCTTTAGAAACTAAAGTATGAAATGTAACGATTACCCAAATAAACTAATCACTGGGTTTCCACATAGGTGAAAATATAGATATGGAAGAGAAATCTAACCATCATGTTCTGATGGAGAGTGGTAGAGAACATGGATATGGAAAAGCCAGTAATCACAAATCCATAAATTTGTGACGATCTAAGGTACCATCTGATTCATCAGGTATAAGATCACTAGGACAACATTTTTGGTTTTCAAGATCATTTCCCTAAAGTTGAAAATTTGAATTAGAATAAATACTTACTTTATTTTGATACAATATCACTGTTGTTCGTGCCTTGAACAATTTCCACTTCATCTCTTAAATAAAAGAAGTTGAATTTGTTATTCGTGAAGTGTTAGCAGATCGGGTCATTCCATCTGTCTCAAACAAAAGGTAAGCATAAGTCATTCTATAGTGAGATTAATCATATATAGTTCCTAAAATGGACTTATACTTCATATATCATAAAACTAGTTTCTACTAAACAGGGACTTCCTGTAGGTCAGTGGTAGGCGATAAAGGCCAGTCGCACTTCGGTTGTGGGTTCAATTCCTACAGCCTTGTCCGAAGCGATGGGCTGTCGCCCGTCCTGCAGGTTTTCCTTTTTCTAAAACTACATTACTATAACATCCCATCAATAATATCGAAGAAAAAAAAAACTTCTATCCTTAAACAATAATCACTTATGTCCAACATAATCCATTTCAATATTTAGGCTTATACATAATACTGCAGTCCACTCTCATAACATAGTGAAAAAGATTACCAGAGATTTAATACCATCGTTGATCCCCATATATCATAAGATATGTTTTGTTGGTCACATTCTAAACATTCAAAGTCCTTAATCATGTATTCTCTTGAATACCTTAGTGAAAACATGAATGCAGTTAAAAGTTAACACTTTCCACATACCAAAATCCTAAAAATTCTATATACTCAATCCATGATATCGCTTAGTCCTTATATCAATCATGAGCTCATGAATACTATTAAACATTTCATTTTCTCATCTTCATTATGCGCATATCATCTTATTTCCAAAAAAATATCTCAATCACTTTGAATACCACATCAAAAAATATTGCAATACTCAATGATACAACATTATTTTGGAATCCCATTACATAAATGCTTAATCATTCCACCACATCGTTATCATATTCAACATCGCCAATAGTGATCGCATGTGACATCCCTTTGTCCTTTGCCTTCAGTGGTTGCTCATGTTGATCATCACTAACCCTTGGATTAGGGCAATTATTTGCATAATGCCCCATTTCCTTGCACTTGAAGCATTGAAGTGTTGGTGGTGCGTTCTCTTCAGTGTTTGCTTTTTTCACATCATTAGAAACCCTTTTTCCATTACTTCGACACTCAGCTGCTCGATGACCTTCTTTTCCACACTTAAAACATTTTCTAGTTCCTTTAAGACAATCTCCACGATGCTTCTTTCCACACTTTGTGCATAAGGAAACATTCATCTTCTTTTCACCATTATTATGAGATTTCTCCTTGAACTCCATCTTTCGTTTCTTGTCAAAACCATGAGATAGATATGTAACACCAACTTCCATTTCTACCTTGATAGCACAACGCACAATTTCTTCATAGCTACTGAAGTCTCTTATAGCTAATGCCCTTCGAAGACTTGGTTTTAAGCCACTGAAAAATAGATCAACTTTACTTTCAGGTTGGATGATAATGCCAGATGCATACCTTGCAAGTCTTGTAAAATTCGCTTCGTATATACCAACAGATTCATCATCCTTCTGCTTCAGCTCAATAAACTCTTTTTCCATCTTTGTTCGACGAATACAAGGGAAGTACTTACTGAAAAACAAGTTCTTGAACTCGTCCCATTACATGGACTCAATTTCATCTCTTGGCCTCGTATTCTTGATAAGATTCCACCATTGATCAGCTTCACCTTCCAAACGATATACTGCTAAGATGACTTTATCATGTTCAGAACATTGAAGAACTGAAAATATCTTTTCAGTAGTACTGATCCATTGTTCATCCACAAGTGGATCAGAAGACCCACTGAAAGATGGTGGACGTTGCCTCATGAAGGACTCAATAGAATATTGTTCCCTTCTCTGCTCATTTGGAAGTCCAGAATGATTCATAGCTTGTGTAAGTATAGCAATAAGATTTTGCACTCCATCTCCCATAACATTTGTTTGTTCAGGAGGGCAATCATTGCATTGTCCATTGCATTGATCAACACGGTTCCTTCGGGTTCCAGCCATCGTCTAAAACCCAAAAAGAATAGTGTGAGAGGAAAAAATCATAATAAAGTGGGAGTAACTTAAATATCTAACATCTTTGGTTTAATCTAATATCGTTACCATAGTTCTAGGACTATATCGTATACGTATATTTATCCTTAGGGGCATCCTTAGACATACCTTAGAAATATCTCTAGGGATCTCACTAACGTTTTCGCATCCTAGTTTCCAAAGGTTGACTAAACCTTTCCTCTGATACCAACTGTAGAGACCCGGAGCTTATCGTACATGGACATTACATTACTTTTGCAGAATACTTAGTACATAACAAAAACACACACACAAGGATCGTAATAGTTTAGTGTCTTTGGAAACTCGGAACGTAATCTTCTAAACGTGGTGAAAGATCTTCAATATCTCCCATAAAGATCTTCCCCTTTTTTTACCTAAAACCTTTCTTTATATCCTGGGGAAAGAAAACCAAAAAAAGGGTGAGCTCAAATGCTCAGTAAGGGTAAACAAAAGAAATATCAATCACATCATATACATAAGAACATACCTTTTGGAAATCTTGACCTGCAAAAGAGCTCATAATATCATAACATGGGATAAATCATAGAATTGAAAATGAGATCCCCATAATCATAACATAAAACTTGAAACTTTGTGGCATGCACACATAATCATGGAAAATCATTTCTTGTTAGTCATGACTCATTGCCAAGACTATCTTAGTGGACAAAGTCCCTTTCTGAACCGAGTTCACTCCTCGTTTCAGTCCTGTATCACTGAACCGAAATAACCTTCCGTTCCAGCCATGTCTATCTCATGAGATATAAAATCATTACCCAATGCATTGGAGGGAGATATAGGTCCCACCCATCTTATAATGAATCCTTTCTTATGTGTGCCACATAATCATAAAACATACATCATCGCATAACACATGTAACAAAAATGGGATTCTTGAAACATCATGACATCATAAAACAATTCATATAAGATAAAGGAATTCATAAAAATATTTCCATCACAACATAATCAAATCCATTTAATAAGAGGGATAAAAACAGAACCCTTTTGTTATCTTAGATGGAAAATAATTTTGATAAAACACTTGAACTCCATTCTTGAGGAAAATATCCTTTCTTCTTCTAAAACATTTTTCCTTTCATAACATGTCATACAACTTTAAAATAAAATAAGTTGATTAAAAATAAACTTGAATACTTGTAAAGGAATCTTCTTGGAAATAATTTTTTAGAAATCCATTCATGCCGTATAAGTTAAAAAAACATTCTTCGTACTTTTGTCGGAAAAGTCAAAAAGTACCTCGTACGAAAAACGACAAAAGATTCCTTTCATATCTTTTACTAAAAACTCACCGAAGGGTAAAATTGGATATAAACTATTGTAGAAGGATGGAAATAATTTTACATATTGAGGGAACATGGATGTGGATGATAAAATACACCCCAGTAATTACTTACGAATAAACAATCTCGGATAAAAATGAGATTGTGATATTTCCCTTACCTTAGGTCCAATTTGCTTTGTATGTGTCCGAACCTCCTGTATAATGATTTAAATAATGTCATTGACTTATTACAGAATCATATTCATTGTTATGATATCATATATGGTTCACTTATTATATTACCCGTTCTTTTGTAAATTCCATGTTAAAGAAGCGTTTTGGGTAAAATCGTTTCATTTATCGTAGGTGTTTTGACTTGTTGTTCTTGACATCATTATTACTTATATCATGATTTACATACTTCCAGAATATAAAATATGATTTATATATCATATATATTCAGTATATATATATATATATAAAAGATAGATAAATAAAATGAAAAACACCGTTCATGGAGACGGTAGTCCGTACGTACGCATGAACGCTGTTTTTCTTTCCTTATTGTCTTGAAATGGAAGTAAGTAGATGACATACATATGTATATATATACATAAATCCAGTATCTTTATAATGTCATATATTTCATTATTATTTCTTATATATACATTATAATCATTCTTAAATGGTTAACATGGAGAATGAATCTCATCGCGTCGTGGAGACGGTATTCCGTACGTACGCACGAGCGATGATATCATTTATATAAATATTGAATTGAATTGGAGTGGATTATACAATATATCAGAATCAATATGATGTTCTAATAACTATGTATAGTTTTTCTTTACACCATTATACCCATCCATGTAAGGTGGTGGTGGAAAATAGATTACACCACGGTGTGGAGACGGTATTCCATACGTACGCACGCGCGGTGATTTCATTTTTCCGTAGGATGGATAGAAGGTGAATTAGGGTTGTTTCATATTTATAATAACATATCATTATGTAAGTAATACTGATGTTATTAATTTATCTTGAAACAACTAAAGAATAAGAAGTTGAAGAAGAAAGAAATTGAAAAGATCGGTAATGGATATTACCTCTTCTTTGGAACGCCTCTTTGAATCCCCCACTTAAGGAACTAAGATTGGTCTTTGGAGAAGACCAGGACCTCTAGGATTATTCTAGGGAAGTGGAGAGGAGAAAATGGCAGGGGTTGGCCGAGCTTGAGGGCTCAAATTAGTGTGAGGAGGAGGGGGAGGAGATGTCCTTTTATAGGGGAGGAGAGGGGCACCTTAGGAATATCTCAAAATATTATTTTATATTAAAGTCAGAATCGGTTTATAATGGTTCCAAAGGGTCTTATTTCGAAGCTAAAGTAGGGATGGGTCGCAATCCTATCAACCAATAGAATTTAGACAAGTTTAGGATATTATTTTAACCTTATCAATTAAATTTAACTCTAAGTTAAATAATTTAACTTTTACCATGTCTTTTTGTTTTCTTTCACTATATGGTTAATAAAATTACTATAACATGCCAAACGAACCCCAAATTGTTTATTATTAATATATATATATCTGTATCTAAGTCATTTGGCCGAACCTTAGATTTTTAGGAATACAATAACAATTAATAATATAATATTTGATTTAAAAACTATTTTGTGTCAATTTTGACACTATTTGATATATGATTTTTGTGAAAGTCATAACAGAATTAAATGTTCGAAACAAGTTGATTAAATCAACATTAATATATCATAGTAACCTAGAAAATTAGTGGAATTCATAAAAAATCTCAAATTACATTTATTTTTGTGTTTATAACATCAATTATGTCAATATTTCATTAATAAGATAATTACTGCATCATCGTTGTGTCATAAATAAATTAAATTATTTGATGTCTAAAAATTACAAATAAAATACCATCATGTAGGAAATCTTTTTAGCTTTCTAATGAATATTTACAATCGAATGTATCTTATGTATAACCCCATATTAAAAATGATTTACTTATTAAACTTTGATTTTAACTATTTTAACCTTTCTTTAAATAAATTAATAATAAATGTCCTAATCTAATCCAAGTGGGCCTAAATGGTCATATTTTATTCCTAAGTTTGTTTTTGGTCGAATTACACTTGTCCAATAGAATTAGGACATGTGTTAGGGTAATAGTAATATCATATTTAACCTTAGTTACCCTATTTACTATTAACCGCGGTAAAAAAAGTAAAAAGTTA
Organism: Viscum album; assembly: GCA_963277665.1. NCBI lineage: Eukaryota > Viridiplantae > Streptophyta > Magnoliopsida > Santalales > Viscaceae > Viscum > Viscum album. The sequence goes on from OY728164.1 coordinate 1,076,145,285, forward strand.
CTATTCACCAAAAAATTATTTTCATCTCATTGAACCACATTTTAGTCCTTGATATTAACCGTGTCTCTCGGATTTTCGAAATTCCATTCACAGAAGCGGTAAAATTATGTTTTATTCAAAATTCAGTTTTTAACCTACCACTTAGTAGTTTCACTATTCATCAAAAATTGATGTTTTTCAGAACAATGCCAGAATTTCATCCCAAGCTATATTTCATATTCCGAAATCAAAAATGAAGTCTATTTTACCAAATTCATAACTTAAAAGTTGCATTAATTAATTTTATAATTAAATCCCGCTGTTAAAACATATAGCGTGTTTTTAAGAAACAATATCTATCAAAAGATTGACACTTGTTTATGTCTAGTTCAAATGTGAAATTACATCCAATGACCGACATTGTATTAAATTGTAAAAATATATTCTAAATATACATTAAAACCACTCAAATTAATGATTTATCACTATTGATTATTTCGATTAAAAAAGTTGTTTTTAATTATAATTTAGTAATTTTCACTATTCATCAGAATATGAAAGTTATCCGAAAAGTACCAAAATTTCACCTTAGGCTAAATTTGATACTCCGAATCCAAAAATGAAGTTCATTTTGAAAAATAAGATTTACAGAATTTTAAAAAGTGGTTATTACTATTCATAACGGCTAGTTTTAATAATATTTTAATAGCACATCGTTGTTTAGTGAAACTTGCTATTGCGTATTACACACGCTATCGAGAAAGGTCGCGATTGCGTGTAATGCAAGGCAAGACAAGGATGCGTGTTGTGCAAGATCCTTTTGGTGTAGCGTATAACACAAGACATTAATAAAATTAAAAAGAATATTTTTTTATAAAATCTTGGGCTGTTACAATGAAGGGAAAACTATCATGTCCTATTTGTATGCTTAATACACAATCCATAAGACTTAAATATCACAATAGTGTCAATTTTATGAGATATCAACAATTCATTCCAATGGACTATCCATGTTGGAATAATCAGGAAAGGTTTGAAAATACCATAGAGACTACCAATTCACATTATTGTATGTCTGGAGTTGTAGTGTTTAATGAATTGTAGGATATAAATTTTGTATTTGACATTGATAAGATGAAATATAGACAGTGGAAGAATGATTCCATTGGAGCAATTAGAAGAATAGAAGTATATTCTTTTTGTATCTTTTTTGGTCAAAAAATTTGTTACATCATCCCATAGACATAATTCACTTTGAAAGGAATATATTTGAAATTTTTCTTTGAATTATATTAAATTTCTAGGGAAATATAAAAAAAAATTATGACTTTGGTTAGACATGATGGATTGGGGTATTAGACTAGAATTTAATCCAATGTGTTTCATGAAAAAATAAATGGAATGTTATTTGTGCTTCTTATATGATGAATGTTATAGAAAAAATTGGATTTAAATAATTAATGAGGACTATTAATGTCCCTGATGGCTTTTCAAGAAACATATAAAAAATGATCAATTGAATAGAGTTGATGTTGAAATATTGGAAGACACCTGATTGTCACATCCTTCTACGTGAGTTTATTCATATTGCAACCCTTCATCTACTATCCAATAATTTAATTGTGTTAGATATTCATTTGTGACATTTTTATGGATATATTAGTGATAATTAGTTGTCAAACTATTTGATTTTAAAAAAAATTAGAGGAACTATTAATTTTTTCTGATTTAAAGGAAAAAATTTCGCCAATATTTATCACATGTATACTACATCTAACTATCAATATTCCAACAAAAATACTTCTTCTATGAAATTTTTCTTTTCATTGGATATATCTAGATGAAAGAAACATGTACACATTGAGCATATATGTCTGGAATAAGAATCCTTTGAAAGGTTTTTTTGTAAAATGATACTTCGATCAATAATGTATGGATTTTTGTTAAATGTATTTGACAGATGTGACTGCGATCTACAATGGGCCAATGAAAAATAAAAGATAATAGCATGATCAAATTGAACCCAGTATTCAATTACTTATCTAATTAGGGGGAAATTTCAGATCATATACATTGACCATAATATGCCTTGATGAGTGAGAGATGGTACATCACATATTTATTTTTAACTATTATTTTTTATTAATACATAAAGTATGTAATTAGAACATGTAAATTTTATCTACTCTCTTGTGATTATTCATATCTATTATACTATTTTTATTATTTTATTTGGGACCAAAAAATTGTTAAATTGAAAAAAATGTGCTTTGTATTTTTGAAGGAGGGATGATTTGATGTAAATGAGTTTTCATCTTGGATGAAATTGAAGGTATAAGTACATGTGTAATAAATTAATAAAATTAATATTTGATAAATTTTGATATTTTTTTATATATCAGGTACTGATTTTTCATATAGACTTTATATCTAATGAAATAATAGCTTCTAGTTTTGTTCATGACTTCATCATTCTTGAATTCAAATCAATTTTGATTAACTAGTACAAATTTATTGTCATTGAATGATAGATTTACAAAAGAAAACAACATGATTGGATTATGTTAACTACCAAAATAGAGTGGTTTTCAAGTGCATCAAATTGTAGAACTCGATTTAAAAATCTATCTTATGATTTGGTTATTTAGAATATACTAATATTGCATTATTATTCTCATGATCAACTATGATGAAATGAAATTTATTTTAGTTAACGATTAGTCATAGAAAATTATTGAAGATTTTGGATTTCAAGTTATTTAAATGACATTAACTATTTCTATCGAGGAGCCATATCTACTAAAATCGATGGAGAAATTTTTTTTATGTGGATGATCATCCACGACCTGAATTTTGTTTCATTATTAATGTAATCTCAAAAAATATTTTTCAATATGGTGATGATGGAATTAACACAATCCTTGCTCCCATTATCCTCGATCAATTTATTACATATGATAAATCCAATAATATAATTTTTAAAATTGTTTGTTAACCTGATGTTATGGTGAGAAATATAAAGAATCATGCATCTAAGATCTCATTTATTTTGGTTTATCTCAACCTGTGTTGTGAATGTTGGTGATCATTTAATTTTTTTATTATTGATTACAAATATTGTGTATCAAGCTTGTCATTCATGTGAATTCTCAATATAAATTGGTTAGAGTTTTCTTAATGATTCACTATCTATAACTAAATTAAACTATGTTAGAAAACCCAAAACCAAAAAAATGAAAAACAAAATTAATTTCTAATAAGAAAAAAGGTGATTTGAATTAAAAAATATTAAACTATTGAAAATAAAAATCAAAATCAGTGGAAAAATGACCTAAACAAAAATTGTTAAAATGAACATACCCAAAATATGAACAAATTGACCTATGAGATCAAATATCCAAATGTGATAATCAATTTACTGAAATGAACCATATGATCTAAACAAAATTAAGTTGAATTGAATATAAAATAGAAGAAAACTATATCATTTCCTTGATAAACATACTAATTGGAATGCATTTATTTATTTATGAGACAACTTTTATGTTTTGATATTCATCCATCTAAATATAAAAGGATTTTATTATATCACAATTTTTTCTTATATTGGGAAAAAAATTATTCCTTAATTAATTCATGTCTCAACTTCGTTAATTTTTGGCTTAAAAATTAGTTATGAATTTCTAAAAAATTCTGTATTTGTATTAAAATATAAGAAATGATAAAATTGAATAAATATGAAATAAAATAATGAGTAAAATATAATTCAATGATAGAGATGGAAATACCTAATTTGGTGCAAGTTGTGAGTATTTTAACTGAAAAATATAGATTAATTACATATAATTTCATGTGACGATTTTTAATATTAATTAGGATCCACCATGTGGGTGAAAATTATTCTCTAACTATCAGAGTGGTACCCTTGTTATAGAAGATGAAAAGATGTGGGGGTTACTAGTGCCACATGAACCCTTCGACATACGGAATCACACCATATCTCTTCCTCTGAAAAATCATCAATCACACATGGTGATATCATAGAATCATTAGAGGCAACCGAGATTTTTAGGTTTCTTATTTTTTTCATTGAATTTTCTCTTGATCCTAAAATTTCTTTTCCTTATCCTATGATCGCTCATACTCCCCATCAATTTTATGAATTTCCACAAAAACATATTCCACATTAATTTCCTTATACTTATTTCTCCCTGAGATTCTGCAGTTGTGATCCTGTGACTTCTACTATGACACATTCTGAACCTTCAGAGAAGATATTGGGTCATAATCCTTCTATACAGGTAGAGAATCATTCATAGCCTTGGGATATAGTGAGACCAACTAATTATTCTATATCATGTATATTTATATATCCCTAATAAATTTTATTTACCAAATTTTATTTTCATTATATGATGTATTGATATAAATTTTTTATTAAATGGTTGGATCTTTCAAGAGGTAGCTTGGGAGTACAAAAATATTTTTTTCTTGGAATGAACACACATAATTGATGGTGCAGTACAATGAGGACAATCAAATGATTATAAGAATAGAATAGGAACATAAGAGATTTATATAGACAATTTCAAAATACTCATAAATCATTCTCGTTAGGACAATCTCTTAGGGACACATGCCATATGAAGTAAAGGATAATAATTTGGTGGAATATATTGGTAGGTATATTCAATGGATTTAATATTATCTTATTATTATTATATCTATATAAATTATTATTTTACTTCCATTTTAATGATAATAATTTTTCATTGTGGCGATGAGGATAACACAACTCATTGAATTAGTTGATGTATGGAGAGAATATAAGCATGAGTTATATAGTGGATGGTGTGCTAGAGTTGGAATGGTTTTAGAGGCCACACCAGTCATGAATTTCTAACTTATAGTATACAATAATAATGGTATTTAACAATGAATGAGTACTGAGTTGAGGGTAATAATCAAATTTTTGGTTTTTTAATGAAAATTACCATGATTTTCATTAATACATTAATTTTTATTAATGAAAATTATTTTTTTGGAGGTTTAGGAAGAAATGAAAAAAAACATACTGTGATATACCTCCTTACATTGGGGTGGAATACGATGATGGTCGATGAGAAGAAAAAATATATGACATTCATTTATAAATTTTTCGTAGGACAAGAACATTATTTATTCATACATATTTACTTCCTTATATAAATGTGTTATATAAATGATCATGTATTCTTTTGTTTATTGGTTGAAGTATTTACAATGTACTAAAATGTTTTTACTTGTATTGTTATATTTTTGAGTTTGTCATGAACCTATACAACCACTGATCGATTAATTAAATTACAATTCCTTTAATAGGTAATATGGCCATTATGGTTGTGTGAGAAATCATATTTATTTTTTGATATCCTGTTGATTTTATAGTGGTCTCCTACCCATGAAACCTATAATTTCAATGAATTATTTTATAATATGAACATATAATCGACAGAAGCATTAAAATAATAAGATATAATTTGAGTAGAGTGCAGTGGATATGGGTTCACCATCATATCTAACTAGTCTAACTATACATTGATGAAGTATAAAATTTGAACAAAAAAAGTAGATAAAGATATTCAAAACTCAAGAAAAAACCCCTGGTTTATTCCCCCTCAGATCAACACCAAAATTTGTTCTCCATGAATGGAGATGAATAATTATTATTTAGGAAAACACAAAATAAAATAAATATGGAAGAGAAAACTACCATTAATATTATATTAATATCTTTAATGTAATTATAATAGAACATGGAAATTTTTAATGTTTTCTCAATCTCAGCACATTTCATTCCCTTACCTATGAGTTTTCAATTTATTCAAAATTATATTTGATGTTCATTATTGATTTATTCAATATATTTTCATCATCAATCAATAAGTTGTTTTGAAAAGTATCCTTATATAGTTTGATATATTTTTTTCTATGTTTTCTCATATAGTCTATAAAAGTATCTTTTTAAAAGTATTCACATATATTTTTAAATGTATCCTCGTATATTTAGACTCTATCCTCATATAGTTTGATATATCTTTTTAATTGTTTAACTAAAACCATTCACCTGGATCAAAATTCATTTTTGATACTTATGAAATATATAATTATCCCTCTAATCGTTTTAGTATTTTTATTATTTTGATAAAAAAAATTATGAATTTTAAACATTTTCAGTCGAAAACCAAAAATATTAAATAGTGATCAATTTCCCTCATTTCATTTATTATTTCACAAACCAATCATGAAACATGTATTGTAATAAAATCATGATTTCATGAAGATAGAATATCTTGGGAATTATCCTAGTTAATTTCCTCATCATAATATGAATTTTAAGAGTCTAATTTAAACCATACGAATTCTAGAAAAGTTTTTAAGTATAATGTATAACATAGATATAAATTTTATAAGTAGACAATCATGGAATTCATACACATGGAGATGAAATTCCAATATTTTCAAACCAAATTTTACATCATAAATGGTACCTAAAATCATTACTCCCTTTCATGAAATTCATTTGTGAAACATCATTTAATGAGAAATTATGGGAAATTATACAATGTTAAACTAATTCTAATATGTGTTATAACATGAATTGATTCACTGGTTTCAAATTTTTACAAACATTCATGATTTCTTATTGCTTTCATAAAAGTCATTAGACACTTCTCCAATTTTGAAAACATCAATTTTGTTTATCAGTAACAATGTATGATATCGGGACTTGAAAATTAATATGTATAAGGGATAAAGTGAAATGAACTTCCTTGAAGTAATTTTAATTTTAATGTATTATGCAATTTCATTAAATGGTTATTTTTCATCAAAAAACTCAATTATTATTGAATTACTCAAATGAATCCAAGACTTATTCAAATCATCTCCAATTGTCATCTGGATGATTCTAAAAACAACATTTAGTACTGTAATGTCCCCAACCATTTTTTTATATTACATTACTGAAGTATGGTGTTTGATTTGTTCTGTGAGGTCATGGTGACTCATACCTAACACTGCCAAATTTCCAGTTCTGTTAAAAATGTTTCTATAATTATGAGTCTACAATGCTCCCAGAATGGTGATTCTATAGTGTTTCCAGAACGATGAGTATATAGTATTTCCAGAATGGTAGGTCAACAGTGTTTCCATAATGGAATGTCTAAAGTGTTTCCAGAACGGTTAGAATATACTGTTTCCAGAACGGTGAGACATTTAACAAAGAATCTAAAGTGTTTCTAGACTACTGAGTCTATAACCATTATATAATGGTGAGTCTACAAGGATTCGAAAATGATGAGACATCTAACAGTGATTCTACAGGGTTTCCAGAACAGTGAGACATCTAACGTTGAGTCTGCAATGTTACTATAATGGTGATTCTACAGTGTTTCCAGAACAGTGAGTCATTTTCCTTTTTCAAATTTCCAGTTTTTTCCATATTTCTTATATATTCAATTAATTTAAGTTTCCTTTGACATAAAATTCTCCCAAAGTCATGTTTTAGAGTATTTAAGGCTAATTCAAATCCCATAAAACCTATTTTAATCTTCTTAAGGGAATGGATTCCTTTACCTAGTCAAACTACGTGGTTTAATGTGATCCTATTTTAATGTAAAATCCAGTGTATCATAAACCACATCTCTATTAAATCTTATAAAGGGATGATATATCTTCCTCCGTTATTACCCCCCTTGGTTTCAGTGTGATACACTCGAACCATTCCTTCCGTTCCATTGGATTCATATGAAGAAACATTACTACTAGGATTAGTTATCTTTGAAGTTCTTAATGATGCATATGCACCCCCTATTTCAGTTCAATCATAAATTTTCGATCCATATTCTATATAAGGTATGTTCTACCATTATTATTATGGATTTCCCATCTTCTGTTTCTCTTTTCCTTGTTACAGCATGTTATCTCCATATTCCTAATGGTCTATTCTTGGGTGTTGGATGGTGTGGTGGGGTATTTTCATCCTTAGGTGGATACGGTCCACTAGGAGAGGTGATTTTGATATGTATTGTTGGATGATTATCATATAAAGATCATCATAAATCTATTGAGGTAGGTGATTCACGGTCTCTCGATTTATTTACTTGAAACTGTAGAGTTATCATGTTTTAACCGACTGGATCCCCATATAATTGGCATAAAAAATATTTTAACTAGATAAATAAATTTCTATAGATCATATATTATTAACTCTTGTTTTTGTAGATAGTGTTATATCTTTGATTTCCTTGATTAGCATGTCATTATTAACAAAAATTGTTAAATAATGTAAAATGTGATTAATTCTAATCAGTTATTAAAGATAAAAGAGGCATGTAAATGAATTTGGTTATTATTATAGTAGGCATGTTATATTGAATTAATTGATGATCCAGAGACATGTTGATTCTTGTATATATTGAATTAAAGACATTTCAATTAAATTTTTAGTTCATTTGTGATAGCTTACTATTTAGTTTTCCCATAATTAGAACCAACAATTAATAAAACGGTCAATTCTATATGTATTAATGAACTATCATGTTTATAAAAAGATAATTCCTATTAGGGTTATGAGTTACCCTCTTACATGTAAGGATGATTTTCTTGTGATTTGGAGCCATGAGTTCTCATTATGTTTGAAGGATAGTTTTCATGTTTAAGGTCCAAGAGATTAGTTGATATGATGTTTGTTTCCTAAATCTTCTATTGTGATGTGAGCCTAGATGGTTGTGGTAATATTTGGGGGCATGGAGACCCATTGGTTGTGTAATAAATTGATTCCTAGAGTAGAGAGATACATAATTTTATGTGTGTGGGTTTCGGGGAGGAAATCATAGGTGATGAAATGTGTTGCATGTAAATGTTTTATGATTGCTTAATCATATTGATTGTTTATCTTCATTACATTACCTACAGCCCAATGAAGTTGGTTTTTCTACTGACCTTCCAAAAAAATGAGAAGACACATGGCGTATGCCACGTGCTTTCTTGTGTATATCATCTAGAGGGAGGATGGGCCTATGCTCCTACTATAGGTGGAAAATACATAACGGGTATTTCATCAACAAAATGGGTTGAGCTCCTTATGTTGGGTAGCATAGAATGATTTTCTATAATGCTTGGGAATATGGTAAAGTAATAATATTTTAATAAGTGATTAAATAAATGGTGTGGATCTATGGGGTTGGAGCTTCCTAGGATACAATAACGAGGTTGCAATTTATAGGAACTGTGGATCTTGGTTGGAATTCTAACAAAATTTAAGGTCAAATAGATGATTGTTAATAATTTTTACAATAATTAATCAAGGTAATGTGAATATGATAAAAATTTATAATGTAATATATTGTTTCTCTTTAAAAGGTGGTGTTCTGATAGGATACCTAGTATTAGTAGTAGCAGCTGAGATTCCAAGAGACATTAGATGCATTTGAGCATAACAGTAGGTTATGATGAAAGTGTGGTTGTGAGCTATAGTATATTCTATAGTTTTTGTGTTTCTATACTCTAATCCACCACACCAGTTAGATAAAATGATACCCTGAAGATTATGTGTCTTGTGGGGGGGGGGGGTTTCTCCAATATTCTGGTGGGAGTATAGATGAGTGAAAACCCCCTTTGGCCCAACTATCTTCTATTGGTAGTTACTAGTGCTGGTAAGAACATCATTTAGATTTCCCCATATATGTGTCTAGAGGTATTTAATGACTTGTGGTCATTCACAGACATATATTCTATATATAGTTTTCTATGGACAACTATATGTGTAACATGTATAGGCTGTGATGTCTTGAGGATCCTTACATAGTGTATAGACAATAATGGATTGAGGTCTAATTATCAACATATGATAAATGTTATATGAGATGTGGTGGCTCCCAAAAATTACCTAGTTACATTGGTTACATGGAGGTGGGAGGTGAAATGTATGGTGCTTCGCCCAAGTGTCTGTGAGAAATCCATTCTGGAGAGAGATGCATATGATGTGCGATGTTGGGGAAAAGAGGCCAACTAGTGGGGATGTAATAGCAGTATAACATTAATATTATTTATTATATTATATAATCTTTTATACGATACTTGGGGAGACTATCCATGGTGTGTCTAGGAACATAGTATACCTATTTAGGTGACGAGTTAGTTTCACTTGTTTTTCGCTGTGCTTTAGCATGATTTCGTTACATTTTCAAGAGAGGCATTGGGGACGATCCTACTGAGAATAATGTTATACTCACCCTATATAAATATAAATTTTTCATGTCACTTGGAGTAGGTTGGAGACCATGTTTTTTACTAATACCTCGGGGTTACAGAAGTTTTTCTGGTATTGTGATTGCTGCTGTTTTTACATTCTATTAGTATAGGCAGTTTTCCATTCTAGTTGTAGTAGTGTTTCATTAAATTACATTTGTGATCTTGGAATTTATGTTTTATTGCAGTCTGAGTTGGTGCTGGTTGGTGTCTGTCTCATCTGTCTCTTTATCATGTGTTCTCCTATAAGGGAATACCTCCCATTTGTGTTGTTTCTATACCCTCAGTAAAATTCACAAACATTGGGCCTACTGGACACGAGACTCAGGGGGTCACTATCTCCCATCTCACGTTTCCAGCCTAGGAGGGGTACTCCTTATGGGGAGGCAGTCGTGATAGTGTGGTATCATAGGTTAGGTTGAAGAAAAAGAAGGAGTTGGTATTAGGAACATGTGAGGATTCATGGGTTGGTAGGGAAACGATGTAGGTTATGTTTAAAAAGTGATGTAAACACTAGAGACCGGCTGATCCATAGCCTTTTAGGTCCACCTATGATCATATGCACAAACCTTTATGTTTATAGTAGCAACTAAATGTTGTGATACTAGTTGGATGGTAGAGACCCAGGAAAGTATCATGCATCATTATTCATTATGCATATGTTTGAATGAGTATACATTGTGATAGGATAACCTATAATGAATAAAATAAAACAATTAAATAATTAATGTTTAGTATTCCAAATTATAGGGGTAAGGGCTCTACCTTTTTTTTCTCTAAGAATGGATACATGTTTATGTCCTCATCAAGGTTTCATAGAATATTTCTAGTAGCTAACACCAGTAATCCACCATAGGGTAGATGATGACGATGATGAAACTTGGTGGAGGAAACTCTTAGAGTTTCATTGCCAGAGTCTACAAAAGTATAATGGATCTATTTTAGATGTAGTCATAGAATCTTGGTTGGATGAGTTAGAGATATCCTTCTATTTTATCTGTGCTAAGAATGAGAAGTTAGTGTCTTTGGTTGAGATGATGATGTATGGGGTAGTGAGGCAATTGTAGTTCTTCTTCCTTAGGGAACATGTGGAGTTAAGAATTTTGTGGGATGTGTTTTGAAACATGTTCATAGTCGAGTTTCTTTCTTCAACAATGAAGGCGTCCAATCACCATGAGCTGCTTTCCCTTTAACAAGGGATATCCCATGTGTGAGATTATGGAATATATTTTAGGAATCATTTAAGAAAAAATTCAGACCTTTTTCTAGATTAGGAGGATAGGTAATGGCATTTTGAGAAGGCTTTTTATCCAATGATTTAGTTCCAAGTAACTCCATATATAATGAAGACATATCTTGAGGTGCTCGTGTGGGAAGTGGTCATCAAGAGGGCATTAGCAAGAACCAAATTTTCATGTGAGGGGATTCATCAAGATTCCTCATTAACCAGAGCTACAGTCAGGGATTTCCAATATTGAAGGATGACGTGTTTCGATTTTTCCGAGGGTAGGTCTCTACCCCATGTATTTCTTTTCTCTAGGGGTGGTGGATCTCAGGCCTATGCCAAAGTATTTGGCACTTGTTTTTCTTGTGGATGCCATGGTCTTTTTTAGTGAGGGTGGCCATCCTTTTAGAGTTTTTAGTGCACACTAAGTGTTCCGCTCTAGGTTCCTTTGTTGAGTATATTCCAGACGAGGTAGTTGTAGTAGGATAAACCACCTTTGGATTAGAAGAGATCTAATGGGGTTAGCATAGTATACCACTATGATGCTCCCCATCCTCAAAGAGTATAGCACAACCACGGTGGTGGTCATTATTAGGGTCAGATAGGGAATGAAGTATTTTTTTGTCAGCTTCATGCTTTTTCATTGCCAGTGCCAGGCGGGCAATGTAATGCCCTGACCCATGTTACCTAGAGTCAGTGATTTTTTACATAACATTGGCATGATTACAAGGAATCAAGTACTGAAGGACCGATCAGTTTAGAAGTACTAGAAAATAGATTACATACATGATCATTACATTACACATTAGAAAATAGAACACAACATAAATTATCCTTTAAGAAAACCATTAATCCCATATCATAGCCCTACTTATCAATCATAAAACACTTCGTGCAATCCTTGGATAATAAAACATAATAAATGGATGAGCTCAAATGCTCAGTAAGGGTAAGAAACACAACGGCTAGTAACATAATCATTAGACATGCTGAATAATTTAAAACTCTTTCCTTTACAAATAATAAACATTAAAACTTTATGGAAGAAATATGAGATGATTAAATAATTATATAATAAAACATAGTCATTGGTATTCTTTTAGTCAAATAACCACATTAACCACCAATAATATTTTCATAACAAGGGAATGTATAATGTCAGACATTTTGAAACATCTTGTTAAGGCCTCTACTAAGATGTCAATAAATAATTTAGTCCTTGGACAAATCCATATATAAAATTGGGAAAGCCCTCATCCAATTCCATGTCTAATTGCCTCATGAGACATACTGATGCACCGAGGAGGTATAGCGGGCTCCACCCATCACTTACTATGTCCAATACATTCCACATATAAAATGTTTTAAACATAACATAAATATTCTAATTAAAACCAGCATATGAAATATCAATACATGAACCATAAACCATGAATGCAATAAAAATAACATGGCCACAATCAAATATATCCCAAAACCATCAACAAAATATTAAATATTTATATCATAATAAATCAACAACATTCAAGAATAAACCCTGTAATGGTTGTTGACATAGTTGAAAATAATTAGTAAAAATCATTGAAAGAAATACCCCTTTATTCATGAAATCATTTAAAAGTCATGTAATTTATAAAGGAAGTCATTAAAAAGATAGTTTTGATTCAATGTGTCCCATTCCACATTGAAACTTCTGAATGGAATTAACATTTTAAAACATAAATGTTCATATAAATAAATCCTTATAACCAGTTTGAAAACATGGACATTAATGAAAATGGATTAGAAAAATAAATCTTTAAAACATTTAAAATGATTTTTCTGTAAAAAACGTCCCTTAAAATAATCCCTTTGAAAACACACTTATGAAACATGCATATGGATAATAAAAATGTCTTAATAGATTCTTACGTAAAATTGACCTTGAATTATAAAGAGATTGTGGAATTAACCCTTAACTTGGACATTCCATTGGTCGAGGGTATGTTTAATCATTTATATATTGACCATAGTATGTTATTAAATTATAACAGAACCATATTCATATTTATTATACCATACATTATTAATTTATGACTTTATACTACAAATTTAAGAATGATTTCCATGTTAAACTAAAATTTTGGGTAATAATAACTTTCTTTATCGAATGCGTTTTAACATGTTATTCTTGATCATATCATTTATATAATGATTTAAATACTTACATAATATAAATAATGATTTATATATCATATATATTTATAATATAAATATTTATAATAGATATATTTATGAAATGGAAGACACCATTTTTGTAGACGTTATGTCATACGTACGCCTAAATGTTGTTTCATTTTTCATATCATATTGAACGAAAGTAAGTTAAAAAGATATATCTACATATATATATATATCCCTCTCTCTCTCCAGTAGCATTATTATGTCATATATTACCAATTTATTAATAATATATATTTTTATAATCCTCATTGAATGGTGAACATGGGAATTATTCTCGTCGCATCAGGGAGACGATAATCCATACGTACGCACAAGCCAAAATATAATTATATTGATGGAGAACTCGTATGTAATTTTATGATATACCACATATAAATAATAATTAACAAGTTATATTTATTATTTAAATCAGTAATATTCATTAATATACCCATCCAAATAATGAAGTGTTTGAATAACAAACTACACCATGGCGTGGAGATTTTAAGTCGTACGTATGCACGTATGGTGACATTTTCATTTAGAGGATAGATAGAATAAAAAATATGGTTGTACCATATTTATAATTAAATCACATTATTTATGAGATATTGGTTTTATTATTTTGGTGTGGAAACAACAACGTAAGATGAAGTGGAATATTAAAAGAACCGGAAAGAAGGTGGTGAAATTATTACCTCTTCTTCGGGTGTTTCCTTTTGAGTTGACCAAAGGCCTACATTGGATGAATTTATGATCAATTTAATGACTCTAGGTTTTTGTTAGAGATGTTGGGAGAATATTTGGGTCTGTTTTGGCCGATACAAGTGGATTTGGATGTGGGATTTTGTGATAATGGGATGTTCCATTTTATAAGAGAGGTAAGGGTCACTTTATAAAAACATGTAATAATATTTTATAATTAAATAATTTTCGGTTTCTAATGGAAAAAAAATGATTTATTTCGAGTATATGGTGGTTGTGGGTAGAAATGATCTCAACCTATAGGTTTTAGACATGTAAAGGTTACCATTTTATCTTTATCTTATAGATTTAATTCATAGTTAATTAGTTTAACTTTTACTGTGCCTTCTTGTATTCTTACACTACATGGTTAATAACGTACTATAAACATCAATGGGAACCTAAAGTTGTTCAATAGGGACATATATAATATTATTTTTTCCCTTTTTCTGAACCTTAAATTTTTAAGAATAATATATCAACGAATAATATAGTATTTGTTTTAAAAATTAATTTATGTCAATTTTAACACTATTAGATATTTAGTTTTTCTGAAAGTCATCACTAGTTGATTAATTTTAACAGAATACAATGAATCAAACCTAAAATTTCATATTCACTAGTAAAATTATTTGACGTCATAAAAACAATGATATTATATTTATTTTAATATTTATAATATTATTCATTTGATTCATTCACTAATAAGGTAATTACAACATTATCATTGTGTCATAAATAAATTTAGTTATTTAATGTTTAAAAATTATAAATAAAATACCATTATTCATGAAATATTTTAAATTTCTAATGAATATTTATAGTTTAATTTATATTGTGTGTAACCCTATATTTAAAATGGTTTAGTTATTAAACATAGAATTTATCACTTTTAAATATACTTTAAAAAAAATAATAATAAACGTGTTAATCTAATCCAAGTGTACCAAAGTGGATCATATTTTATTCCTAAGTTTTTTTATTTTAGAATTACACTTATAAAATATAATTAGGACACGTGTTAGGGATATTATAATATCATTTTTACCCTTAATTACCCTATTTCATTTTAATAGTGTCAATAAAAGTCAAATGTTAGTATTCACCAAAAAAAATTCATCGTATTGAACACCATTTCACTTACTACTGTCAACCGTGTCTCTCAGATTTTTTAAATTCAACTCACAAGAGCAGTAAAATTATGTTTTATAAAAATTTTCATATGTCTCTAGAAGGTGGGTAAAAACATTAAAAGTTTCAATAAAATGTTATACATCTAATTTTAATATAAAATGACTTCAATGAATTAAATTTAACATATATAAGTATTACATATCTATTTTTACTTAAATTAAATTTAAATAAATTAAATTATTATTTAAATAAAATATGGTTTTAAATAATAACACAATGTTTTTCAATATTCATCAAAAATAAAATGTTTTCAGAAAAATAGAAAAAAATTCACCCTAATATAATTTTGATATTCTATTTTCAAGAATGAAATCTATTTTACCAAATTGAAAACATAGAAGTTGAATTTATTTATTTAAAATTAATTCTCGTTGTCAAAACCAAAAAGCAGGGTTTTAAAAAGTAAAAACAATCAAAAGATTTACACGTATTTATGTAAAATTTAAATGTGAACATACATATATAAACCGAAATTTATTTAAATGGTAAAAATATAATCTAATTATGCTTCAAAACTCATAAAATTCTTTATTTAACCCTATAAATTATTTCGATTAAATTGTTTTTTTTATTAAAATTTAGTTTTTTTAGTCATTCATCAAAATAAGAATGTTATCAAAAAATTACCAAATATTTATCCAAACTAAATTTTTTATGTACCGATTCTAAAGAAAAATTTCATTTCATTAAATTGAATATATAAAAATATCAAATATTGGTTTTAAAAAGGATTCTTCCATAAATAGGTGGTAAATTTTCATTTTTTTAAATACATCTTTTATCTAAAAAATTGAATTTGTCTTTATATTATGTCTAAGAAATACAAAATATGAATGTTAAAATTTTATAGAATATATATATAATTCAAAATGAAATTGTTTCTATTCATAAGCACTTTTTGAATGGTTTTCTTGGTAAGTCGTGGTGCGCTCCAACTCATTGTTGTGTGTAGTAAAAGTTATTGAATTACTTTGAAGAGAAAACATTCTATGAAATCTTTGGGTGTTACAAGAAATATGTCATTGGAGGTGCCCATTTATTATTTTCTACTTGGGTTTATACCTTGTTTGATTCAAGAGTAATGCACTGCTTCATGTCACCTGCCATTTTCCATGCTCTGGGACTTGAGGTAGAAGGGACTCTAGTGCCCTTGGCATTGACTATGATAGATGGAGCTCATGCTGACTTGTTTGAAGTATGTAGAGACTTTGAGCTTGTGATTGGGATTCCCAACTCGTGGGGAGATTTCTTATATTTACAAATACAACAATATGATGCAATCATTAGCATGAATTGGATGTATTCAAGGTAGTCTATCTTGGATTTCTTCATTATGCAGGTGGTGTTCATTGATGCTGATGGAGAGCCATTATAGTTTGTTAGTGAGAATGACCCTTGGATGGTTAAGAGGCGTGTTACGTCCATGTCATCATTTATGGCTAAAATTATTCTTTATTCTATAGAGGTTCCACAGTTATCATTCCCGAGGGTCGTAGAGGAGTACCCAGATGTCTTTTCAGAAAAGGTTATATCATTACCCCCTCGAAGAGAGATCAAGTTTGGGATTGAGCTATAGTAAGGAGCATATTCTTTCTCTATGTATCAATATAGGATAGTCTCATTATATTTGTGAGAGATACATATAAAACATGATGGTCTATGACACTATGATTTTAGTTGGTTGAGTGTGTCACCATGGGGAGCACTAGTTATTTTCATAAAGAAGGTTGATGGCAGTTTGCATTTTCGTATCGACTATCGTCACTTAAACTATGGGACTGTTAAAAATCGCTACTCTATGTTGTGGATGGTTGATTTATTCGATCAAATGAAATGTAAATGTTGGTTCTAGAATATTTAATTTTGGTTAAGATATAATCATATATGTGTGAAGGATGAATATATCCCGAAGATTGCTTTCTATTGTTGTCACGGGTATTGATATCTCATTGTAATTCCATTCAGTGTAACTAATTCTCCAGTGGTGTACATACTCTTGATGAATGATGTGTTCCATGAGTAACTAGGTATTTTTATGGTGGTTTTCATCTACAAAAGCTGTATATACTCTTCATCTGAGGTGGAACATACAGTTCATTAGCACTCCATTTTAAGATTTTTTCAACAAAAATACATATTTGGGTGGTTGTGGAAGTGTGTGTTTTGGGCTTGAGAAGTTCATATCATGGAGAATGTGGTGACCCATTAAGAATTAACTATGGATTTGTAAATTAAAAAAGCCATTGTGTCTTGGGAAACCACAATGATAGTGGTAGATGTAAGAAGTTTTGTTGGTATCACAGGCTACTACAAGTTGTTTGTAGAAGATTTATATCCATTCGAAACTCCTTTGAAAACATTAACAAAGATGGATTAGGCGTTTGTGTGGACTAATAAGTGAAAAGATGACTTTGAGTTCTTGAAATAGAAGTTGGTAAGTGCTCTAATTCTACGTCTTCTAGTAGTGGGAGTTTAGTTTGATGTTATCTATGATTCTTGACATCTTATGAGAGGTTGTGTTATAATGTAGAAAATATCAGTCATTTCTTATGGGTATTAACAGTTGTGCACCCATGAATGTATCAATTCCTCCCATTATCTCGAGTTGGAGGTCGTAGTGTTTTCTCAGATGTTGTAGAGAGAATAGAACATTGTAAAGTGCTTGGTGGTTTTCACTGATCATAACATCCTAAGGTATGTTTTCTCCCAGTGTGACATCAACATGCAGTAGCATCAGTGGATGTAGTTATTATTGTAATAAGACCTCAGAATTTCATATACACCCAAAAATGGGAATTTCGTAGCTGATATGTTGATCAAGAAGTCACGTAGTGATGCGGTTAGTGAACATTGTGATTTATAGGGAGTGATGGATGAACTTTCATCACAATATCTCTATATGGGAGATGTTGGGGGTAGAGGTTGTCTTTTTTAGATGATGGTGTAATAATCTATTCAGCAAAAAGAGTAAGAGTCCCCGTTGGGGGATTTGGTGTAGGTCTAGAGAGAACGAATTTTTTATGGAGAGGCTCTTAATGGTTAGTCTAAGGATGAAAAACATCGAGTGGGTATCTAGGAAGGATTTTTGCTCCTTTGGTGATGTGTGAGACTGTTCTCAAAGAGTTCTATAGTTCTCCCTTATTAATTCATCCTAGTGTAAAAATGATGTACCAGACCATGAGGAGTTAGTTTTGGTGTCTAGGTCTTAAGCGTGCAGTTGCAGAGTTTGTGTCTCGATGTTTTGTCTGCTGGAAGGAGAAGTCAGAGCACTATGTCCATGGTGGTTTTCCCCGGCTATTAGATGTTCCTCAATTGAAGTGGGGGGAAATCTCAAGGGAATTTTTTAGTGTTTTACCTCTTTCATAGGGAGTCTGTGTCTCTATATGGGTGGTATTGGATCATTTTATGAAATCGTCCCTCTTCATATCAATCAAGTAAATGATATTAGTAATGGTTTTATCAAGGTAGTATATATACGAGGTGGTGAGATGCCACTATGTCCCAAGGATGATCATTTTTTATCATGATCCTTGTTTTACCTCTAGGGTGTGGAGACGTCTCTACCGTGCTTTGAATTCTCATCTATTCATTACCACATCTTTTCCTCCACAAATGGATGATCAGAAAGAGTCAACCATCCAGATTCATGAAGAAATGTTATGCTATTGTGTCCTGGATTTTGGCAGTTCATGGATGAGGTACTTACCCTAGGTGGAGTCCTAATACAAAAATAGTTTTCACTTCACCATTAATATAGAACCATTTGAATACTTGTATGTCAAACCATTCCATTTTACATTTTTCTGGACTGAGGTTGGAGATTCATCAATTCTCAAACCAGAATAGTTCAAAATACGATAGAGATGGTTTCAGTGATTCATGAGAGGATGAATATAGCATAGGATAATCGGAAATCATATTCCTATCAATGGAGGATACCTTTAGAGTATGATGTTGGGGAACAAGTGATTCTAATTTTGGATTTCCATCTTGGGCAGTGAAGGATTGGTAATAGTACTAAGCTTTATCCCCGGTTTCATGGGACTTTTGAGGTGTTGACTGGTGTTGGAGTGAAGGAATATCTAGAAGCACTTCCCCCATGGATGACTCGGATACATGTTGTTTTCATGTGTCGCAACACCATTGTTATCCTTATGAGGTATCTCAAATCATTGTTTGGAGATAGATCGACATTGACAATGATGGGACCTTTGAGGAGTGGCATGTAGATATCTAGGACCTCAAGGAGATGGTTTTGAGTGGCCAAGAAATTCTCTGGGATCATGTCTTGTGGTGGCACTGTATCATGGTGGAGAGTACATAAGAATTTCGGTCCCAAATATGATCTCAATACACCATGCTATTTTATGTTTAGCTAATTTCTTGTAACGATGTTCGTTTTGTGGTTTTGGACCCTATCCTGTTTATGAGATGTCTTTCTCTTACAACTTTTTACGGCTTGATCTCTTTGAGAGGTATAATGATAGGTGGTAGTTTGGAACCCTTTTTATCTGGGTTGGTTATGGATTCATGGGGACAATAATGTTTTGATAGGTATCAGATGTGATTTTCCGGACCTATCTGGTCAATTCCCTTATGAAAATTTAGTGTTTGGTTTGTTCTAGGAGTTCAAGGTGACTCATCCACACCCCATTCCCAAATTTCAAGTTATGTGAATAGTGTTTCACAAACGGTGACTCTATAGAAATTCCAAAATGGCGAGTCTACATTATTTTTAGAACTGTGAGAATGTAGTGTTTTTAGAATGGTATATCTATAGTGTTTCTAGAGTGGTAAGTCTAAAATTTTTCAAGAATGGTGAGTCTACAGTATTTCTAGAATGGTGATACATATAACAATGATTCTATGGTGTTTCCAGAATGATGAGACTTTAGTGTTTCTAGAATGGAGATTCTATAGTGTCTCAAGAACAGTTAGTCTATAGTGTTTCTAGAACAGCAAGAAATCTAACAATGAGTCTATAGTGTTACCAGAATGGTGTGTTTACAGTGTTTCTAGAATGGTGAGTTACAGTGTTTCTAGAATGGTGAGACATCTAACTGTGAGTCTATAGTGCTTCCAGAATGGTGAGTCTACAATGTTTCCATAATGGTGAGTCAATTTTCTTTTAAAAATTTCAATAATTTTCTATATTTTTTACAGTTTCACCAATTTGAAATTTCCTTTGACATAAATTGAATTCAAAGACTTGTGTTAATGGATTTTAGGCCGATTCGAATCCCATAACTCCTATATTAATTTTCCTATAGTTTGGGATGCCTTTATATGGTCAAACCCCATGGCATTCTGTGATCCACTTTTAATGGAGAATCCAACGTATCATAAACCATTGCTCCATCAAATTTTTTAAAGGGATGAGATATCTTCTTACCTTGTTCATCCTCCATGTTTTTTAGTGCACGACACTCCATCTTTTCCTTCATTTCCATTGGATTCATAAGATCATACATTCCTCCTTTGATTGGTCACCATTGATGTTCTTCATGTTTCATGTGCACCCCGTGTTTCGGTGCAATCATGAATATTCAATCCATCTTAGATATAAGGTATATTATACCATAATTATTCTGGGTTTCTATCCTTCTATTTCTCCTTACCCTATTATTTCATGCTATATCCATGTTCCTGATGGAATTTTCTTGGGTGTTGGCTACTATGGTGGTGTCTCTACATCCTTTTGGGGGTGCATTCTTCCAGAAGTGGGGATCATGATCTGTTTTGTTTTACTGTTCTCATGCAAAGAACTTTAGAAACCTTTTGATGTTGGAGATTTTTCCGCTTTGTATTCTTTTATATGCAACTATAGATTTATCTTGTTTCATCCCAATAGATGACTATGTAATTGACATAATATATATATTAATTGGATAAATAAATTTGTATCAATAATATGTTGTTGCAACTTTTTTTTCCTGATAGTGTGATATCAATGATTTCCTTATTTAGAATTTCATTCGTGATAGAAATTTTTAATGAATGTAAATTGGGATTAAATATAATAAATTTTTTTGAAGATAAAAGAGGCATGTAAATGAATTTTTTTATTATTTCAATAAAAATGTTGAATTGAATTAGTTGATGATCCATAGTAATGTTGATTCGTGTTGATATTAAATTAAAGCCATGTAAATTGACTATTTAGTTAATTTTCAATTGTTTAATGTTTTTGTTTCCCATCGTTGGAAAAAAATTATAAATTAGATATTTCTAGATGGATTAAATTACTAGATTTTTGATAAAAATATAATGTCTCATAGGGTTTTTAGTTACACTATTTATTGTAAGGCCGAGTTCCTTGTGCTTTGGATCCATGAGTTCTCATTATGTTTGAAGTATTGATGCCTGGTTTAAGAGCCAAGAGCCCATTTGATATGATGTGTTTTTCATACTGCTTGTGTTGTTATGTGATCATGGATGATTGTTGTGACTTTTTGGGGCAGAGAGTCCACTTGGTTGTGGTATTAGTGTATGCCTTGAGTGGTGCGATAGATCATTTTTTCCAAGTGGGTCTCGGGGAGGACACTAGAGGATATGAAAAGGATTTTATTTGAATGTTGGATGCTTTTATAATTTCATTGGTTGTTTATGTTCTTTAATTTCCCCACCACTCAATGCAACCAGTTATTCTACCCTTCTTCCAAAAGAGGAAAAATGCGAGGGGTATACCACGTTCTATCTATGTTTAGACTCTCAATGGAGAATGATCATACACTCATGATATTGGAGGTAGTGAAATGAAGGGTATTTAATCTACTCACCATGTTGAGGCCCTTTTGTTTGGTATCCTATAATGTTTTTTCTAGAATCCCTGAGAATATGAGAAAGTTATAATGCTGTTAATAAATGATGATAACCCATGGGGATTAAGATTTCTAGGATGCGATGGTGAGGTTGTAATTTAAAGGCATTCTAGATTTGAGTTGGAATGTTAATACAATGTAAGGTTAAATTAATAATGGTTAATTAATGTTTAAATAATTAAATAATTTAATGTGAAAATGAAAAAAATGAATAATTTAATCTAATGGTGCTCTTTAAATGGCTGTGTGATTATAAGATACATAGTCGAAGCAGTGACATCCAGAAGTCTATGAGACGTTAGCAGCATTTGAGTCTAAGATTATGTCATGAAAATAGTGTGGTTGAGGTATATAGTATATTCTATAATTTTATATATCTATAGGCTACTCCACCCTATCGGTTAGGTTATCGGATACCCTGAGGACTCTGAGCCCTATGGGGTGTTTTCCCAAACATTCCAGTGGGAGGATGATGGCTGACTACCCCTTTGGCCCCACTTTCTACTCATGGTAGTTACAAGTGCTGGTTTTCACAATAGTTATTTCTCCATATATATGTGTGCAGATGAATGCAATTTATTTTGGTTATTCACACAAATATATTCTAGATATAGTTTCTTATGGATGACAATAGGTGTAATATGTATAGTCTGTGATTGGTTGAGGATCCTTACTCGGTGTATGGGATATAATGGATTTCTGTTTAATTTTCAATGTATGATACATGTTATATGAGCTATGGAGGATCCCATTAACTACCTAGTTACATTGGTTACATGTACATGGTTGTTGAGATTCATGAGGTGCATGTTGTGGTGCTTTTCATAAGTGTCTACGGGCAAAGAGTTTTGGAGGGAGATGCTTAGGATGTTTGATATCAGGGAAAAGTAGAAAACCATTAGGGAAGTAGTAGTGGGGTATCCTAGATATTATTTACTATATTATATACTATTTTATGTTATAAATGGTGTGAGTATCCATGGTGAGGATAAAGACATTGTACACCAATTTAGGTGACGAGTTAGTTTCACTTATTGTTCAATATTCATTATAATTCATTATTTATGTTTTCAAAAGAGGCTGTGGGGAGGATCCTACTAAGTATAATGTTGTAATCTCCCTAAATATAAATAAACTAAATTTCAGGTCACTTGGAGTAGGACTGAGATCAGATAGGTTACTACTATCATGGGGTTGCAAGAGTTATTCAGGATTTGTAGTTGCTGCTGTTTTTACTTTCAGTTGGTACTTGTAGTTTTATGTTCCTGTTGTAGTATTTTTTCAGGAAATTACATATTAGTATTTGGGATTTATTTTATATTTTAGTCTAATTTGGAGTTGGTTGGTTTCCACATTATGTTTCTCTTTCTCAAGTGTTCTATTAGAGGGAAATGCCTCTCATTTTGGTAGTTATTATACCCTCGATGCTAGTCACCAACCCAAGGCCTACTGGAAGAAAGACTCAGAGGTCACTATATCCTTTCTCATAATACTGGCCCCTGAGGGGTACACCTTTTTGGGGGTGGGGGTTGGGTTAAATATCTACCTGTTTAATTACCTGGGGATGATTTCTCTGCAATTCTCTTAACTTTTCTCCAATATTTAATTACATCTATAATGGTTTTTTCTAGATAATTCTATCTGTTAGATTCTTTATTCATCCTTCTCTAAACATGTCGTAGATATTTATCCTTATGATCCAATTGAATGTTTCCATATCTTCATAAAAATAATATCTAAAATCACTTTATGTAAGGACAAATCATGTTGTATATAGTTCCACTATATTTTCCGCATAAACTATGATTTAATATTCACTTGTTTTTTATGGGTTTGGTCCTCACTCTCTCTTCCAACATTATCTGTCATAATTGATATTCACATTAAAAAATATAGAACATAATCTTCCCAACTAATTATTGTTTCATCAATATACACATTATATTAGTTATCATTACCAATTTTACACATAATTCTAAGGAAACACTGCTACCACTTCTTAATGAAAGTCCATATAAAGTATTCTCTCCCTTATTCAGATGTCATGAATATAAGAGAAATTCCTCCTTTTGAAAATTATTCTCCCCTAAAATCATATAATTTAACACTCATATTCTACCTTTTTTTTATTCCACTTTCACTATGATCTTTTACTTCCACGAGGATAGGGTTAAACCACATTATTCTCATCAATGTCCCATGAATCAAATAACCCTATATTAAAATGGGATAATCCGATATAGAGAAAAGTAATAATTTATAACAATAATGTAATTAATTATTAAAACATTATGGTATCATTACACTTTCCTAGAATTTTTTGTATTTTATATTAATATTTCCAATAATATTTAAATACCCACAATACACATGAATAGAAATATCTATAAGATAGTGTAATTAAATGTATTCCGCCATCTGTATGACAATAAATACCCCTTGATAACAGTATTACATATATACATATATTAAAATAATTGTGGGAATGTGAATGTATTTCATCTCCAATAGCTTCTCTAAAGGCATTCTAGAATATCATATAAAAAATTTAATCTCTAGAAACATCATTTCATTGAAATCTAATCCTTAATGTATTCTCATACAACATCAGCTCATTGAAATTTATCATCCAATAATGATGTCAAGTAATTCTTGATACCATTTGATAATTGATACCAATTGAAATTTATTAGGCTATGTGTTATAAAGATACACCATGATTCTATTGTAAATATTATCTGTAATGGACACTATTCAACATTTTTTAGTATAGAAGCATTATAAAATTATTTATTCAATGATATATAAAACATAATTCCTGCCTTTTTTAGGATAACCACATATATAAGGGAATATCTTTAGTCTATAAGAACACTTTAGTTGTAAATGGTATGAATTGGAAGTTATGGAAAGTAGATTTTTTTAACTAGTAGTGTTTGTGATATGATATATAAGAATATTTTTATAGTTTGAAAATGATATTATTAATAGTATTATATGATAGTAATATGTTTTATGTTGTCACTATAATTCATCTACCATATGTTTTTCTTTTTCTTTTCATTTATAATTAATATCCATTTGAAATTAGTAATGAAATTAAATATTAATAACCAATTTTTAATTATGTGATTATAAATTATATTTAATTAGTGACAGTTGTTTTTTTATTGATGGGTCTTTACGTAATGAAAAATTATTTTGCTCGGCCGGAAATAAAAAAGATGGAAGCATTGTGAACGAACATACAAAGTATAAAGTTTATTGTTTTACTTTGTGAATTTCAAATGTTAATAACAATTCTGCAGTATAATAGACCATTTATATTTGTAAATGTGTTCATTGGAGGACATTGATGGTTAGGAAGCCGAATATTTGGGCCAAATGATCACTGACATCATGATTTGGGAGATGAGAACCGTTGAAGAGTATACTGTAAAATGGGGAAGAGTATTATCCATACTGAGGTGACATCTGTAAGAGGAAATGGTCACTGAAAACATACTCTAAAGACTATCTCTTATATTAATAAATTGATTTTTGTCATATATATGTTGAAATAAACCACTTCCTAGGCAATTTTACCCTCTTAGAATCCTTATACACTATACATATCCCAATAATAGCTAAATCACCCACATCATGACAACACAGAAGTGAGATACATGACTGACAATAAAGAGCCTTAAAAGGAGTCATCATAATTGAATCCAAACGAATATTAATATATTTGAACTTCACCAAGTAAAAAAGGTCAGCACATGCTCCATTGAATTCTAGGATTCATTCCCAATGTATATAATCCATGATCTTGATAGTCTTTTTTGACTGTTCATCAGATTTCTAATGATACATCATAATCATCTTCAACGAAATCCAAAAATTCATCTATAATCCTCTCTAAAAATTTGTCTTAAAACATGAAACCATAGATGATTTTATACTGGAAGGAACTTATATAGTCAGTTAATATCTCACACATAATTCTTACCCAAGTAATATATAGAGTGAGTCACTTTGATTAGTAATAATGTTCCATTTTTGACATCCAAGCAACTATTACCCAAATATCATCTTGACATCTCATGGTCTTGGGGGATCACATCATCAAATACATCATCAACATATATAACATACGCACAAGAATGTGAAGTAGATTAGGTAAACCTCGTGGTCACTGATTTTTCACAATGATCATTTAATAATCAAGTTAATCAGAGACAACAGTCATGATATTTCTCCCCATTCCTAACCAATTTACATGTCACTCGATATCATAATACATATTTATTGAACTAGGTTTTACTAACACTATGATGCATTATAATATATAATAATATCTTCTCATATGGAAGTATCCACCACTAATATCTCTTGGAAAAGTATCACACCATCACTATTTATCAATAATCCTATAAATGGGTCACTTACCACTAACCACTTCCACGTTATTGAGTATTTTGGATAAGACTTTTGGTTGTAATTTTCCAAGTCTACCAATTTTGATGTGATAACCAAGGGGAATATTTTATTACCCCTCAATTCATAGATATATCCACCATCTATAAAACAAAATATCTAATCAACCATCCTTTCTCATCTGAAGGTATCTCTCAAATCTCTTGTGTATTCCTGCTGAGAGAATATGTAATGAAGTTACCTTTCCCTAGATCATAAGGAATATAAAAATTAAATGATATAAATATGCCACACAATGAATCAATTGGGTATTAAAGCCCCACTTAGAGATGATTTAATGAAAAATATTATAGTATCTGTATATGGAAAATAACTATTTGAAGATAGAATGGTGCCAACTCATTTGAGTAAGGATCAAGTCTTCCATATACATGACATACATTGGGTAGTTCTTATCCTGGCATGATAACTGAAGTGATCCACATTCCACTAAATAATCCTTCTAAATTAAAACATCTAACAATTGAATGCATGTAGAATAAAATTGAACTAGATATTCAATCCCATGTTATAAAAATATCAGGATAATAGTTTTTGTCAATCCCCTCTTCAGTTCCAAAATGGACACCTTAAATTTTTCAATCTATTCAAACTTCAAAACATTCATTGAAATCCAAGTCATTGGCCCATCTAAATCTGATAAGCCTTTTTATGAACCATTGTTAGTATCCCACATACTCGAGGAATCATTAATACCGAACAAATTTTTAGGGAATTTGGAAGACATCATTATCTCTACATTATATGGATCCCCTGAAATTTCCACCATGGAGATCACATACCAATGATAGCATACCACATGGATCTAGAATAGATACATTGAGATGTTTTTGTATATTTTATATGATTGAAATATAATCAATATAATATATAGGTTTTGTTGATTAATATCTATGGTCCATGAATATACGAGGATTTAATAAATTAATACCATAATAAAGGTGTCTATATAAGGATGGAAGACACTATTAATGAGATCCGTGAACACTATTGCTTTATATTTTAACTTCAATGTTACGAAAATAAAATGTTATAACCCTTATCTAATATGGGATTCTATATTAGTAATTCCTTCCTCTATGACAGGATAATGGTGGTACCATGATAGCAGGTCAATCATGGAGAACCATAGGGCCCTCAATAAAAGATCAATCAAATCATAAATCCTTAATAACAAGTATATATTTTTCATATTGATTTGTTTTAACATCATTTATTCCATGAATTACCATAAAATACCATCTTCCTTCTTTTTGATAAGTGTTTAGGCACACTAGGAGATATGATAGGCCTGATAAAATCCATCCCCTCAAAATACTCAATTTTCACATTTAATTGCATCCACACAATCACTAAAATATCATATGAAGGAATTGATATAGGTTACACTCAAACATGAGTTTTATCTAAAATTAAATCCACCTATTAGTATGGAGTCTTGATAAATCATCTAGAAAGGAATTCTAATAATGGTTCACTACAGGAGGAAAAGTGGGGTGAGATATTTTCTGGTCTACAAAAGATGTATTATTTGTACTCGCAACACAACATCTCCAAACCGACTTAGGTCCAGTCCCATTTATATTTTGGGAAAATCCAAATAAGTAGTTAAAAATTATATCTTCCTTAGTCACTGTAAATGATACTCATCATCTATAGAAGTCCATGTGCACCAGGACACAAGTCAATAGTTCTATATTGAAAAGGAAAAGGAAACTAGGCATCTCAAGAATACTAAAACCACATTGATGTTTATAGATGAAAAATACTGTTCCAAACTCTATAAATATTGGTAGATGACACATATTTTCCCTTGTGTTAGATAAGAGATAAAATCTAAGAAGATTACTAGATTGAAAAGTCACATCCAAAAAACATGAGATGATATAACAAAATGGAAAGATACTTAATGAAAAAGGTTTTTGAATGTGTAGATATAATTAAAACAATAACATTAATATTTTATGCAACCTCTCTAAAATTAATTATAAATTGGTCCACTGTGTATTACATTTCAGTATTATGTCCATGGTTTTGATAATATTTTACTTGGATTCCTTACATCATCGAATTTAGAGGGGTTTGTATCCTCTATGGATATTATCCACCGCCATTCTAGTATGGCCTCATAGAAATCACCCAAAAACACTTGAAAAACACCAATTTTATCCCACATTACCATATTCCTGAAAATCTATTGGATATTTACCACAAGAATTGCGTAGGATTGTAACAACCCAAGATTTTATAAAAAAAATATTCTTTTAATTTTATTAATGTCTTGTGTTGTACGCTTCACCAAAAGGAGCTTGCACAACACACATCCTTGTCTTGACTTGCATTACACGCAATCGCGACCTTCCTCGATAGCGTGTGTAGTACGCAATACCGAGTTTCACTAAACAACGATATGCTATAAAAATATTATTAAAACTAGCCGTTATGAATAGTAATAACCACTTTTTGAAATCCAGTAAATCTTATTTTTCAAAATGAACTTTATTTTTGGATTCGGAGTATCGAATTTAGCCTAAGGTGAAATTTTGGTACTTTTCGGATAACTTTCATATTCTGATGAATAGTGAAAATTACTAAATTATAATTAAAAACAACTTTTTTAATCGAAATAATTAATAGTGATAAATCATTAATTTGAGTGGTTTTAAAGTATATTTAGAATATATTTTTACAATTTAATACAATGTTGGTCATTGGATGTAGTTTCACATTTAAACAAGACATAAACAAGTGTCAATCTTTTGATAGATATTGTTTCTTAAAAACACGCTATTTGTTTTAACAGCGGGATTTAATTATAAAATTAATTAATGCAACTTTTATTTTATGAATTTGGTAAAATAGAATTCATTTTTGAATTCGGAATATGAAATATAGCTTAGGATGAAATTTTGGCATTGTTCTGAAAAACATCAATTTTTGATGAATAGTGAAACTACTAAGTGGTAGTTAAAAAAACTGAATTTTTCATAAAACTTAATTTTACCGCTTCTGTGAATGGAATTTCGAAAATCCGAGAGACACGGTTAATATCAAGTACTAAAATGTGGTTCAATGAGATGAAAATAATTTTTGGTGAATAGTAACTTTTTACTTTTTTTTACCGCGGTTAATAGTAAATAGGGTAACTAAGGGTAAATATGATATTACTATTACCCTAACACATGTCCTAATTCTATTGGATAAGTGTAATTCGACCAAAAACAACCTTATGAATATAATATGTCCATTTAGGCCCACTTGGATTAGATTAGGACATTTATTATTAATTTATTTAAAGAAGGGTTAAAATAGTTAAAATCAAAGTTTAATAAGTAAATCATTTGTAATATGGGGTTATACATAAGATAAATTCGATTGTAAATATTCATTAGAAAGCTAAAACGATTTCCTACATGATGGTATTTTATTTGTAATTTTTAGACATCAAATAATATAATTTATCTATGACACAAAGATGATGCAGTAATTATCTTATTAATGAAATATTGACATAATTGATAATATAAATACCAAAATAAATGTAATTTAAGACTTTTTATGAATTCCACTAATTTTCTAGGTTACTATGATATATTAGTGTTGATTTAATCAACTTGGTTAGAACATTTAATTCTGTTATGACTTTCACAAAAATCATATATCAAATATTGTCAAAATTGACACAAAATAGTTTTTAAATCAAATATTATATTATTAATTGTTATTGTATTCCTAAAAATCTAAGGTTTGGCCAAATGACTTAGATAAGGATATATATATTAATAATAAACAATTTGGGGTTCGTTTGGCATGTTATAGTAAGTGTATTTACCATATAGTGAAAGAAAACAAAAAGACACAGTAAAAGTTAAATTATTTAACTTAGAGTTAAATCTAATTGATAAGGTTAAAATAATACCCTAAACTTGTCTAAATCTTATTGGTTGATAGTATTTCGACCCATCCCCACTTTAGCTTCGAAATAAGACCCTTTGGAACCATTATAAACCGATTTTGACTTTAATATAAAATAATATTTTGAGATATTCCTAAGGTGCCCCTCTCCTCCCTTATAAAAGGACACCTCCTCCCCCTCCTCCTCACACCAATTTGAGCACTCAAGCTCGGCCAACCCCTGCCAAAATCTCTTCTCCACTTCCCTAGAAACATCCTAGAGGTTCTGGTCTTCCTCAAAGACCAATTCTAGTGCCCTAAGAGGAGGTCTCAAAGAGGCGCTTCAAAGAAGAGGTAATTACCGTTACCAATTCTTTTATCTTTATTTCTTCTTCCACTTCTTCTTCTTAGGTTGTTTCATTATGAAGTAATAACATCAGTATCACTCATATACTGATATGTTATTATAAGTATGAAACAACCCTATTTCACCATCTATCCATCCTACGGAAAAAGAAATCACCGCGCGTGCGTACGTACGGAATACCGTCTCCACGCCGTGGTGTAATCTATTTTCCACCACCACCTTACATGGATGGGTATAATGGTGTAAATAATAACTATACATAGTTATTACAACATCATATTGATTCTGATATATTATATAATCCACTTCAACTCAGTTCAATATTTATGGAAATGATATCATCGCTCGTGCGTACGTACGGACTACCGTCTCCACGACGCGATGAGATTCATTCTCCATGTTAACCATTTAAGAATGATTATAATGTATATATAAGAAATAATAATGAAATATATGACATTATAAAGCTACTGGATTTATGTATATATACATATGTATGTCATCTACTTACTTCCATTTCAAGACAATAAGGAAAGTAAAACAACGTTCATGCGTACGTACGGACTACCGTCTCCATGAACGGTGTTTTTCATTTTACTTATCTATCTATTATATATGTATATATACTGAATATATATGATATATAAATCATATTTTATATTCTGGAAGTATGTAAATCATGATATAAGTAATAATGATGTCAAGAACAACAAGTCAAAACACCTAAGATAAATGAAACGATTTTACCCAAAACGCTTCTTTAACATGGAATTTACAAAAGAACGGGTAATATAATGTTATAAGTGAACCATATATGATATCATAACAATGAATATGATTCTGGAATAAGTCAATAACATGATTTAAATCATTATACAGGAGGTTCGGACACTTACAAAGCAAGTCGGACCTAAGGTAAGGGAAATATCACAATCTCATTTTTATCCGAGATTGTTTATTCGTAAGTATTTACTGGGGTGTATTTTATCATCCACATCCATGTTCCCTCAATATGTAATATTATTTCCATCCACCTACAATTGTTTAAATCCAATTTTACCCTTCTATGAGTTTTTAGTAAAGGATATGAAAGGAATCTTTTTTCGTTTTTCGTACGAGGTACTTTTTGACTTTTCCGACAAAAGTACGAAGAATGTTTTTTTTAACTTATACGGCACGAACGGATTTCTACTGTTTCATAAAGCCTTATTTTCATGAAGCTTCCTCTAAAATATTTCATGAATATTTTCAATAAAATCTCTTTCTTTTAAAATTGCATGATGTTTTGTGAAAAGAAATTAATTTTGAAGAAGAAAGGATATTTTCCTCAAGAATTCAATTCAAGTGTTTTGTCAAAATTATTTTCCATATAAGATAATAAAGGGTTCTGTTTCTATCCATATTTTTTACATTGATTTGACTATGTTGTGATGGAATTATGTTTATGAATTCCTTTATCTTATATGAATTGTTTTATGATGTCATGTTGTTTAAGAATCCCATTTTTATTACATGGGTTATGCTATGATGTATGTTTCATGATTATGTGGCACACATAAGAAAGGATTCATTATAAGATGGGTGGGACCTATATCTCCCTCCAATGCATTGGGTAAAGATTTTATATCTCATGAGATAGACATGGCTGGAATGGTAGGTTATACCGGTTCAGTGAAACAGGACTGAAACGAGGATTACTCAATTCAGAAAGGGACTTTGTCCACTAAGATAGTCTTGGCAATGAGTCTTGACTAACAAGAAATGATTCTCCATGATTATGTGTGCATGCCACAAAGTTTCAAGTTTTATGTTATGGTTATGGTGATCTCATTTTCACTTCTATGATTTATTCCATGTTAAGATATTATGATCTCTTTTGCAGGTTTTGATTTTCATAAAGATATGATATGATTTTTATTTTCCTTTATTTGCCCTTGCTGAGCATTTGAGATCACCCTTTTATGTTTTCTTTTCCCCAGGATATAAAGAAAGGTTTTTAGGTAAAAAAAAGGGAAGATCTTTATGGGAGATATTGAAGAACTTTCACCACGATTAGAAGAATACGTTCCGAGTTTCCAAAGACACTAAACTATTACGATCCTTGTGTGTGTGTTTTGTTATGTACTAAGTATTCCGCAAAAGTAATGTAATGTCAATGTATGTCAGGCTTCGGGTCTCTACAAGGATCCCTCTCATCCCATAGTTATAGCACATACTAGAACAACCTCTTACTGAGGGAGTTGAGGAAATCATGATCTTCTCTACATTACTACAACAATGCTAGATTAAATACCCTAACTTCCAAATCATACTATAAAAAAGGAACACATATAATTTCTAGAAATTCCACTAACCAATCCACTGAATGTTGAATGAAGACACATCACATTGTCTTTCTCTAGGACCATAAAAAATTTTATGGCCTTATAAAAAAATTACTTTTAAATATTTAGGAAAAATACCTTCTCCTACATATTAAATTATAGTAGAAGGATTATATTATTCTTCTAAGAGTACTATACCTCATATACATTTTATATTAGAGTGATGTGAATAATATTTATGAATCAAGAATAATATGAAGATAATGTCATCATTCTCTACTATAACCCCAGGAAATCCTAAGTGTGGAATATTTTTTTTCTAGGAATATCATCATAAAGTTAATGTATTTGAAGGTAACCCTTGTAAGAACCTAATGCCTACCTGTCTGGATCATGACACCCCATTATCGTCTTATATGTCCCAAAATCATGAAGATGTTTAACATCACCAATTGATCCTCTATTTTCTAGAACAATTACATTATAACCTTAATAATATTTATCAATTACACAATATCTGGAGAACCATCAATACCATTGATTGTTGGTTGGTAATGAATCAATTTTTCCTAATCATACTTGAACATTTTCCTTTGTCACCTCCATCGTGAAATTTCACTAACCATAGAACTTTAGTTTGTAGTAGTTCAACATCAAAAGGAATTATAGTGGGACAGGGAGCATTCTCAAGTGTATTTTATTTCATGTGTGAAGGAGTAATATGTGAATCATCCATTGTTGGAGAGTTCTGGTTTTCATTAACATGTTTTCCCATCAAACACATCCAGGTAAGAATTATCTGAACAGACACAATAATGCTTAGAAGACCAATAATATCACTTTTATGGTAATCATCGTTGAAGTTCCGAGGAACATCCAGGGATTTCTTGAGGAAGACATATCCGAAAAGGATGCCAACAGAAATAAGGTACAAACCTCCTTTCTCAACCCATGTTATTTATATTTTCATTCATTCCATCACATTATTGATAGTCATACAGATAAAACAAAAAATCATGTTCATATCAAAATAAGGTAAGTTTTAACACATTATATTAGAGAAGCGCATATAAATAAATAAAATTTTAATAAGAACCATGAATAAAAAGAAATAAATGTATAATTTGTGTGATACTATTCCAAAACATGATTCTTATATTATACCATATCACATAAATTATGACAACATATCATACCCCTGAACAACATGACACTATAAATCTCTAATTCTAAAAAGAATCTCATCACAGATAACATGGAGGACCAGAAAATAATAGAAATTTTGGAATTCACCTGACTCTCCTACACAAATTCCACACAACCCAATCCCTTCCTATATTACCCAAAACATAATCAAGAAGAAAAATAATGGAATTCCTATTTTGATACCATCTCATAATTCCCCAAATAAAATGTAGTTCCCGACCCTAGAAGAATGGAGCCGGTGCATTATATTATTACATTGTCATGACTATAAAGAATCAAATCCAGAAGGGATGATCTGGTTATCAGTCTTGAAAATCCATATAACAAACATGAAACCCATAATACATCAAGAAATTGAAATTAAAAACACAATACATAATAAAATAAATTAAATTATATCCATGAATGTCTATTCAAATATTTATTATTCATCACCATGGTAAATAAAATATAAAATGGTGGAGCTATAATTATCAGTAAGGTTTTGTAAAAAAAATAAGTAATGAATTAATTAGAATAAATAAACATGTAAAGTTAAATAATTTATAACACATACCATTTAATGAAGGAATTGAGAATTAAATGTATCCATGGATATGTCAGTGAAAAATATCATGGATGAATAATAACAGACACCAATTGAGATAAAAAATTAATTATTGCACACTAGGTTTACTAAGAATGTAGAACCATTATCATATGTGAATTTCATACTATAATTTAGCTATCTATAAAAAACCCATCTATTTTAAAAAACTATTTAATCTCATGAGTGAAAAGATGCATCGAGGGGATATCGGTAACTAGGCCATAACCTATTCATAACATTGTAAATAATTAAAAATATAAAATAATCAATTTATATAATAAAAAATATCTCTTATTTAATATCTGTATTGAATGAAGGACAATTTTTTTCCAATTATTCCCTATTGAATCAAATAACTTTCAATGTAAACAGTATTTGTAAAATGATATACGGTTTCAAAAATAATGATATCCATCATATAAAAATATATATATTCAAGTAAATATAAAATGAAAAAATATTACCATAATTTTATTGTTTCATGAAAATGTTAACTATCATAATATTATGTGATATTGCATAGATAGTCATTAATAGCATTCTAGAGGAGAATAATCTTTAAACATTCTATTGTGTTCCATGACAAATTGAAAATTTTAAATTATAATAACCTTGACGGAATAAAATAAAACATTCAGTATCATGAAATTAAGTTAATTCAAGATATAAATATTCAATTTTCACTATAATCACTTTATAAATGTTAATTGGTTCTTAATAACAAATACGACTCAAGGGTATACAATTTTGGATGAGACCTCTTACTATAAACTTACATTTATTTTTTGATATTTATCCTCATGTATAATGGTTTTAAAATGTTAGAAACTAATACCAAAAATATAATCATTATTATAATATTATATATTAACTTATTACAATATATAATTTCTAGTTTATTAAGATTTTTTCATTATTTTAACTATTTCAGGTGATAACTACCAATTTTTTTCAAGTGTGTTTTCCAATTTGATTCGTTGTTAAATTTCATTAGTTAATTTTTTCATCATATTTTAAATTTAAAACATGGAGTTATTATCCCATATATTAATTATATATTTATTTATATCAAAATATATTGTTTGATGATAATAAATGCATTACACCATTCATGGAGATGGTAGGATATATGTACACATGAACACTACTTTCATTTGATTGTTATATTAGATGATTGAAACGTAAATTATGAATTTTTAATTTAAAATTATATTATCATATATTTGTTATATATAATACATAGGTTAATTAAAACAATCTTTTATACATCCCATGTATAATGTGAATGAGTCACATCGCTTTCAAGAGGCTGTAGTACACACCTCCAAAAACGATATCTTCATAATTACCTAAAGTGGAAAGTACAATGGTTTGTGTTCTAAAATAATTATAGAATCATAATAAAATAATTAATATCAAATATATCATATAAAAACATATTCCCAATCATATTTCATCCATGATATGTGATAAAAGAAAAATGAACAATCATCATTTCGTGAGGTGGTAATTCACTATACATGTAAACATTATGTTCATTATGCATTAGTTGGAAGTGTGTGATGGTTCAGGTAGAACACATAATATAACAACATCCAATAATTTTTATTATACTCTTATTGTTATATAATAATTTAATAATATGATTTTATGGAGTGTGAAATTGAAATAAAACTAATGCGCTTAAGGAATGATGTTTCATCTTAACTGGGTAACTTCTTTTGGTCTATACCAAAAGTCTTCCTTGTGATGATTTTTCCCAATGGGAAGATTCTAGGATGATGGTATTTATTTTAAAGAGCTATTTTATAAAATCTCTTTTAGGCAATGTGGGTATATACATTTGAGGATGTGGGAGTAAAGGAGGCCATTTTATATTGGAGGAGGAGTGACATTCTTATAATATTTTTAAAATATAATTCCATACATGTTTTTTCACATTGAAAGTGGAACCTATAATAGTATAATTTCTAGAAAATTTTGGATCAGTTTGAAATATGGTCATCCAATGTTTCTTTGATATGTTTATTGGTCATTTGTATAGTTAAGATTATGGTTTAGTCCCTTATTATTTTTAATTTTACCTTAATATTTGTAATTATTTTTAATTACATTCACTAATATTTTCAGTCAAAAACTAATTTGAACTTATTATACATTATAAATTATAATAATTAATATTATTTAATCCATTTTGGAATATTCCCATCAAAGAAGTGGCAAAACATTCTTAACATTTAATCTCACAGACAGGATGACAATGCATGGTTTGAAAGAAAAATCAGACGAAAGTTTTCTATTTTATTCTAGAAAATATCAAGTAGAAAATGATTCCAATTCCGTAAATTTTATTAATTTATAAGAATATTATATAATTAAACATTAAAATAAATTTGAAATATAATTTACCTTCATAAATAAATTAAATGAAAAATAATTTTTTTGAAAAAATATAGTATTTTTCAGGCTTCATTAAAAAATTGAAACATCATAGAAAAATAAAAAAAAATCCCCCAAATTTATTTCATTGTTTAAATTCCAAATATGAAATTTATTTTTAAAAATTATATTTATAAATATTTCCAAATTGAATTTAAATTCGGTTCTTCCTTAAAAGATAGTAAAAGTGTAATTATAAAAATATATTATTTGTGTTGTAATATTGGGATTGTTCAAATATTGTGCATATAAAATATATTGGATGAATTTAAAAATTTATTTATTGAATATATAACATATATATAATATTTATATCACTCTATAATTTCAATTAAATTAATTTATCATTGTAAATCAACATTGTGAGCATAAAAATAGTTCTCTATAAAAATAATAACTTTTTATTAAATTGGTTTTATATTAATTTATACATATTTTTTATCCGATGAAATAATTTAATATTATTGTAAACCATAGATTTTATCATGTTATTTATTAATACTCATAACCACTAAATTAATGACTAGGTTATGTCTTATTATATAAAAAATAATATTTTAATAATATATAGTTGTTCTGTTAAAACATGATCTCGTGTGCAACCCAAGCTATCGAACAATCTCATTCATGTAAGGAAAACTGATGTGGTGTTTTCATACATTATATTCTATATTATATTTTGAAGTAAATAAAAATATTAATTTTTTTTCTCAGCATATATTATTCCTTATGGTTTTGGGGTTGTGTGTCATACATGATATTAATCTCAAGTTAATCTTGTAGAATTTATTGGGTGTTACATGAAAGCACATATTCTAGGATATTGTGAAACAATACCACAAGTGTGCCTCCCCATATAAAAGAGCTTTCTAACATTATGTGTGATTATAAATAGTACAACAGTGACATTATACCCACAATATCAATGTCCAATAACAATAATAATAAGAAAATAATAATTACCCAACATTTCATATTGGGAAAAAATAATAAAAAATTCTATAAAAATTTCATCCATATAATAAAATATAAAAACAACCAAGGACATCCTATGAGTCAGTTCAAACCATATAATAATAATGAAATAGAAAAAATAAATAAATTTATATTGGTTTCACTACAGTGTATATTTTTGTACTTCCCCCAAACACTAATCTCCATGATTGTAGCACTCTATCACTAGGCCCTTACCCAATTTCCTATCTCTGATCATAAATTCTAGTTGAACATCGTGATTATTATGTTGGGTTCATTTATGACCCCTTTTTAACACAAAAAATGAGTCATTAATATTAGTGAAACTATATATAGGTTACATTCCACAACAATAATGTAAAATATTAGTAAACAATCAATAATGCAATTGTTGGGTCATCATATTCTAACCAAACTACCTTAAAAACTATACCCACCATCATCATCATTATTCTAGTATGGATTCTAATGATAAGAACCCTTTTCTTAGAAAATTCCACCTAAAACACACATTATTATAGTACTATTGGACCACGAGTCATATATTTATGTTACACCCTTAATTTAAAATTCATCCCCCATCCTAAGGTGGTTGTATGTCCACATATAATGGTATGTAAACATGACATTCATAAAAATGGATAGAAATCACACATAGATGGAATTTCTCCCATTTCGTTATTCCATCACCTTTTATACACTTTACCCCTATAAGATTATACTCCCATTTCTATTGAACTTGCCTTTCATATCAAATATTACAGTCTAGAAAGAACAATCTCTGGCCCTTAATAAACAGACATTATCCCAATCTAAAGATATAATAAGGATTTTCTAATTTACATAATCATCATGATACCTAATGAAATGTTACCAAGGCTATAGAAATATATAAAAAATTACATATCATAGAAACGGTAACTTATCATATTAATAAATTGTTTCCCAAGGAAAAACTCAATCTACATAAAACACACCACACATCAAGAATGGGTGTAAATGAATGCAATAATATACCATCATATCATGATTTCAAAAAAATAAGATATTCAAATATGGAAATGATCTTACTACATAAATTTCACAAATATCAAATTATTTCATCAATATAGAGTCCTCACCCAAAACAAGCCTACCCATTATGGATTCCTAGTCATTCACCCCAAAATAAAGATAAATGCTCATGTGAGATTAAGTAAAATAGAGAATAAGGATCGCATGCCTTTAATTATCATGTCCCATAGCCTCTAGATCCACTAGATAGGATTTTGTGGGAGATTAATCACCAAACCCACCACAAGAAGTATATAATATTGGGATACCCTAACGTAGGATGAACAATGAAGAGTTTCAGGAAGGATTCTAGTTTAAATATCAATGTTTGGGATTATTGATACCCTTGAAAATGTTTGGTTTCATGTTTTTTAAAACCATGAAAAAACCATCTGAGGCTATCAACCTCTTCTAGGCACCCACAATATTTGGATAATCATAATCCAATAGTTTGTTTACCCTCTATCAAAAGAGGCATGGTTTTCTATGGAATGTCTCACAGTTATCTCTTACCAAGAGCCACCCAAGCACTATCCACTTTCCTTCTCCAATAATACACAAAATTCCCTAGTAAAATTTAAATAGTTTTCCCCAAACATGTGACATCCCCGCACCCCCAAAGGTATTTAATTCAATTCAAAACCCACTAACATCTTACCCATAAATTATTCAAGTGTGGTGATACTAAAAAACACATAAATGATGGTTTAATTTCGAGGACCTACAAGATAGGTCCCACATGGATGGTGGTAAACCATGTCTGACGCTACACGTCTACATTCAGTGGGCTAGGGAATGGTAACCACTGATCACACACAAAGGAAACTATGGCCTAAGGTACCTATTCACATGAAAAAATCTCTAAATACCAATATAATGAGGAAAGGTAACCACAATTGATTCCATATAAAATGCACATAATCTATCTCACATGATAGTATTAAAAAATAACTAGAAGACATAAAAGGGCCAAATACAAGAAATGACTCATAAAAGAGTCTATCATACTCAGTAAAAGGGGAATTATATCAAGTGAAACGTTTAGTCTATCCACGATAAATATAAACCACAATTCTCTTACAACTCTTTGTCTTCTAGGAACATCATCATTAGACTTATCGTATGTATATGACATAAAAAGCGTGGGAAGAGCTAAAGCAGGGGAGTGTACAATATGGACCTGTAAGACACCTCAAAATCACTAAACATAATGCATCAAGAGGTAAGTCAACTCAACATAATTTTATTCATATCAGGATATGAGACATAATAACGGGAACATTGTCCCAGATATATTCATAAAATTATAAAATTATCAAAGGGGTATCAATAATATTTTTAGTCATAGGATTCAATTCGATCCTTCTAGGTAACACTCATATGCGAGAGCACGATCCATGATATGTTTTCCCTGATGGAGATCATCTGAGAGGGAATACTCATCGAGCCTCTTCAAAGACGTAATCTTTACAACTCTGCTGGTCTCAATTCACAGATAAGGAATCAACCCATGGAGCACTATAGGACATCATAAAAAATAATAATTAACCCTCTAATTATGGGATCATACACCCGCATTAGTTGGTAATGTAAATTCTTCAAACCACACTTATTGAATATGATGAAATGATAGTGTATCCTACTTTGGTCTCATTAAGGGATACCAAAACATATCTCCAATAATACACTCATGCAGGGTATTACAGTAATATTATCCACATGTGTAGTCATAATGTACCCTAATATGGATAGAACCGAGATCACACCTAATAGAAATTGGTCTAAAAAAAGAAACTAAGGTCCTAATCTTACTATGTATAAAGTACACAATGTTTATTGGGGATACATAGAGCGTCTGATTATCCCTTGTTCGTCCCATGTCTCACAAACACACACCAAATGCTTTCTTCCATACAAAATACATATAATTTTGAGAAATTGGTTGTGTACAGGTCAAGTAGGGACTCATCATGCCTCAATCCTCTACCCATATACATATAGGTATGTTTGTGTACTTTGGGTCATGCCCATGTACCCTATAGTGAATTTTCCCTTGTGCACAGTCCAACCCATGTTTTCCCCCATGGTACATTCCATGACACCAGCATTGGGTCACAAGATATGTGGTATCGAAAACATGTAACATGTTATTTTTTTAAATTTTTATGTTAGATGACACAGTGGGGTCCCACAAGACATGTGTTCTTTGGACTACAGACCATGTGACACAAGATTTTGTAATCATCTGGTTCTTAACACAATCTAGTCACACTACATCCACCATTGATCCTATTAGACATTAGACTAAAAAAACAGATCATAGGTTTAGGGCTTATCTGTTACCTATAGATTAATTTCTTCCACATCCACTTCATTGGAATTTCCTCTTCTAGAACTATTCCATCACTGCAAGACAAGATTCATTGGGAGTATCTCCCAATTTGATTACGATACACGTTTAATCATAATTTATTACAGTCTCAACTCGATTAAACCCTAGATCACGAACTCAATCCCATTATAGTGATCTATTATTTCAAATATAAATCATGGTAGGATAATCAATAGATTGTTAGTCAAACCATTAGTTAAGTAAATTCTAATGATGAATGTGTGAAGAACGGGGAAAATAATTCCAAAATCACACAAGATGGATGTACTTTGACCGATGTTGTGGTAGGAATATTTTTTTTCCATTATACATACCAACACATTGAACAAACTATTGGTATGGATTGATTCTATGAACTCTATAGAAATTATTCTTATAAACTATTGGTATATACTCATTGGAATAGCCCCATTTTCTAGTCATGGGTTATTTTACATTCTAATTTTTTTAGTGAATACTCATCCTCATTTATACTCAAGGGTATTAAATTAGATATACATATCCTTAATTCATTGGGTAAAACAATTTATATAACCCAAACTCTATCATCATGAGATTAAAATTGATGAAATATATCCTTATGTTTTATGTTCTATGTGACACACTTATTTCTATACATGATATGAATTAGATAGGTCGGTCCATAATAATATACACATCCAATACATTGGTTAATGTTTTTATCTCATGAGATACCATGTATAGTGAAAGATAGGTTATCTTAAGAACAATATGTTGCAATATGTAGGATGTTATCATGGACTTATGTTTATTATATAATTTTTTATGTTGTATCAACATTCCCATGGTTCCTTTATGTTATCATAATATATCATGATTCAATGTTAATATCTATGATTTTCACCCCTCCTCTACTACCTTCATATTCCTATTAACTCAAATATAATTATTTACCATATGTTATGATGTTATTATTCCCATTATGATTTTTATATCTCAGTATTTTCTTATATACATTGAATAGTTATCATGTTTAGTATTAAAAGATCAATGAAATTTATGTAAATGTAATACAGTTTTAGTTTAGTTTATTATATATATATATATCAATTTGTTATGATATATAACTAATTAAAACAATAACAGTATTCCTTTTAATATTTGGGAATTATATTATGGGTATCATTATGTATTTAATCATGAGTTAAGGGTTATTATATGTATGGGTTTTCATAGTTCGTGTCATAAAAAAGTATAGTAATTTTTTAGGATTAAGATTAGAAAACGCATGTGAAATCCATAGTGAAAAGACTAAACACATGAAATCATCCCCAAATTTTGGTAAAGTATAAAGTATGTAGTTTCTATTAAAATGCATCCCCATATAGATACAAAAATCCTAGTTGGATCTAGTACAGTTGTATTTTGGTGTAATAACCCTTAAAAGGGAACATTGATCTTGACATGATCAAGAACTGTTGAATAAAAGAGAGGCCTTGTTGAACACCTATTTTGAAACTCCATGGAGATATGCTTTAGTAAATTCATAATCTCATTATGAACCATTATTAAGGGGGGTAATTTTCATAAGACTATATATTAGAAAATAGGTTATTGGTATCCTAGATTGAATCCTATAAATTTATAAGCTGTGAAATATATGTCATTTATGAGTTATCATTTTCATGTTTACATTTTCAATTTATGTCTTTCATTATTTATAAATTATGACCCATAAATTTATTTAAGATGAGTTGAATGAATAGAACCAAAATAAAATAGTTAAAGGATAGATTATCATATATGTTTCTACTCATTCCTTTATATAACACATTTTTTTAGAATAATTACAACACCACATGAAAACATAGAATTTGAGCTATCGGTGAAAATAATAAATGATGAAATTATGTAATCCTATGTTTATAAATACACCCCTTTTAGACAAATTACTGTATGAATTTCCAAGAATACCTTATGATACTAATATTAGTGCAATTAGATGATGTTCTATAAATATATTTTAGTTCCTTGTATAGATCCATCATATACTACTGAGAGATGGATATCACCATCCGTATTGAAAATCTTCCTCCGGTTCTATAAAATATCATGTTCAAGGAAAAATATCTTATGGTATAAATATATCAAGCATGAATACTATTTACTTATAATAAATTGTATCTATCTCAATTGATCAATGCTATGTAAAATATAGTCTTTGATGACATGACATTTGTAGGAGAATTCACTAATGTGTTTCAGGATGAATTTTCTGGTCTTCCTCCTATCTTATATGATGATTTAATGATTTAACATATATCTTTATCTTAACCAATAACCTTGTCTCCTTATTGAATTTATATTGAGGTGATAAATATGAAACTATTGGATAATATGGATAAAGGATTTGTTGACAATATTTCTTCATTGTGTGTTGTACATGTCTTTTTTGAAGAAGAAATATGGGTTATTTCTCCTCTAAATTTATTATCATGATCCCTATAATACAGCAATAAAAAAATTATCTACTTAAATCGGGTAAGGACTTGTTCAATTAGCTTCATGGAGCTCAATACTTCTCCAAGGTCGATCATCCGTCGAGATATTATCGAGTAAAGGTGAAAGATGATATCACTAAGACTTCAATTTTATATATGGCATGGTCACTACAATTTAATATTGATTCAATTTCAACCCACAAATTCTCTAGAAATCATCATGGTCATGATTAATAGTTTCACTT
Source organism: Viscum album (assembly GCA_963277665.1). Classification (NCBI taxonomy): domain Eukaryota; kingdom Viridiplantae; phylum Streptophyta; class Magnoliopsida; order Santalales; family Viscaceae; genus Viscum; species Viscum album. The sequence continues at coordinate 1,076,190,168 of OY728164.1, forward strand.
TGGATTACCTCAACCAATTTTTATAGTCATTATAGATGATATTTTTATCTAATTTAATGTATGGTGAAATATGAGTCGCATTTGAATTTCATACCAACATATTTGTTAAAGAAAAATTTATAACTGAAGTATAGTAAATGTTAGTTTTGGATTGATAAATTTAAATTCACGGGGTATGTTATCACTAGAAAAGTGATATATTTTATTCCATTATACATAGAGTCTATTGAAGGTTACCCAGACCAATATCAATGATGAAAATCCATAGTTCTCTTGGATTAGCTGGTAATTATCATCTTTTTTGAGAAACGCCTCATTATTTTCAATCATATTAACAAAGATAACATGAAAGGATATAAATATTGTTTATACTAATAAATTTAATTATAGATTTAAAGATAAAAAAGTGGCTTATAACTATACATGTGATCACATTACCCACTAATGGGGATGCATTTTTGATCTAACATGATGGATACTAAATGAGAGTTGGTAGTGTACTTGTGAAACAAAAAAAAAGTGATATAATATTCAATTCCAAAAATAATAATTCATGAGAAAAAATAAAAAAAATAATATATTTAATTGGATATAGTGATCATCACATTGAATATTTGGAGACATAATCTCTACAGGGAGAAGTGTAACATATATATAGAACATAAAATCCGCTAGTGTCACGAACCAACTCGGGCACCATTATAACCCAATAACCGAGCTGGCCCTGACATAGCCCGAAGGGCATTATTGATCCCCACTGGTCAGTGACTAGCACCTTGAATCGTACAACATACAAGTGGGAACAGTTTTTCCACAAGGATGCGGAAGCAAGAGTAAAACAAAACAATATGCATATCACAAGAAACTCCACTGGGAGTGATGTACCAGAAAAAAAATGTGCTTAAAAAACCATGGTACTACAACCCATGTACCAAAAACCGAAAAATAGTCCCAAGGTCCCAAATGACACAACTCTCCATGTACAGAGATCAACAACTGGTTCCACCTCCAAGAAGACCCTTCCCTTTTCTCGATCCTGGGAGAAGAAAATGTAAAAACACCCGAAGCAAAAAGTATGGTGTGAGCCTAAGCCAAGTAGGATACCGTCAATTATTCCGTAATAGATTCCAAAAATAGATTATACAAATAATGGCTTTCCAATCTCAAATAAACAGGTTTTTCAATTCAAAATCTACTTTTATCAAAACATGCAATACATTTTCAAATGCTGGAAATAAATATTTTTAAGAAAAGGATTTTCAAATGATGGAATATTTCTAAAACAATTGATTAAGAAAAACATTTATATAAAATAGTTAATATAATTTCAGCAGGCATGTAAAATAGTTTACAAGAATTGGCATACATATATACCTCAAATACAAATAAACAAGTGATCAACATGGTCATCTACCAAAAGGTATGATAATATTAACCAGCTATAGGATTCCACACTCTCTATGTGAACTCAGAAAGATGTGTATACACATGTCCCTATGACAATGGCCAAAGGAGACTCGTCACCAACCCGTTGGGGATGTGACCCGCCACAATTATGTTTTAGAATGTTGTCGTATCATAGAGTGTATACAAATGACTCACTAACTACATATGGCTTGCATGCGCTCTTAAATGATGGGTGAACTATTTTAAGAATTCTTAATATACAATCAATCCCATTATACCATTTCAAAATTTCCAAATTCATTCCATTCAAAACCAAAACAGGTTTTATTCAAAACATGCCCCTTTCACAAGATAAAACCAATGTGTTTCAATCAAATCATTTCAAGCCAGTCATAAGTTTGAAATCCATTCAAAACCAATTTCATCATTACACATTTCTTTTCCACAATTAAATTCAAAAATATAATTGAAAACATTTCCATCAAATCCACAATTTAAATTAACAATTTAAATAGACCAATTTTCCATAAACACACCCAATTCAATGGAATTGGGGTTTTCTAAATTTCCATGCCAAAACCATTTCAAACATCTCAATTTGAATGGAATCGAGTTTTTATCAATATAATTGAAAGAAACTTGAGCAATTTAATTTAAATAAATATTTTAAATAAATCAAGAAAATACAATGATTATAAAATTGGCTAGATCGAACAGAACCACCTACCTTGAAGGTTTTGACCAAAACCACAATGGTTGAATAACACTAAAGAATCCCTATTGATTCTCCAAAAACCCATCCTAGATCCCTTCCCCTAGAAAGGGCAAGACCAAAATTCATCATTTTGTCATTTACACACTTAGATCTAACCACAACAGGAATAGATATAAAAAATTAAGGGAATAGGGGATGTAGATGTAAGTAGATCGAAGAAACCGATCAATAAAGAAGAGGAACGATCACATACCTTGAGAATCCCACTCCGATTCACCAAAAGGAGTTGTTGGATCGCCTCTGGTACAAAGGGAAAACCTTCTCTGACCCCAGGAGAAGAAAATAATTTATTTAGGGCGACATAGGAGGAAAATGATGCATTTAGAGGCAAAATGGCCGAGATCCACAATTTATGGATCTAAATTTAAGTGACTGCATGGTTTGTCCACACGGTTTGTCAAGTCATGCGCACACTGTGTGGATCACAATGTCCATGGTTATTTGTTATCATGGTTTAGTCACACGGTTGACCAAACCATGCACACAACGTGCGTACCCCACTGCCCAGTGTTTCTAGGTTAGCACGGTTTGATCGCACTGTTTATCAAACCATGCGCTAACCGTGCACAAGACATTGCCTTTTTGTTTTTCTAAAAAATTCACCAAAATGAACCCCCAAGCCACTTCTCCAAAACAGATGTATTTAGAAACATCAAAAAGTACATGAAAACATAAAGGGATCTTACAACTCCCCACCATATGACCTTTATGTCCCCAGAAATCCTAAGAAGAAACCTCCATGACAAAAAAGATGAGGCCACTGCTCTCTCATTAGAGCCTCCCTTTCCCACGTCTCATGAGAATCAGAACTATGATGCCATAGTATACGGACTAGAGGTATCATTCTCCCACGAAGTACCATGGTCTCAGAATCCACAACCCTGACAGGTCGTTCAGTCATAGATATATCTGGTTCAATCTCAAGATCACTCCAGTTCACAACATGAGATCAATTAGAGAGATACCTTCGCAGTTGCGTTTCATGGAACACGTTATGTATCAACGTCAGTTGTGAGGGTAGAGATAAATGGTAAGCAACTTTCCCCACAATACCAACAACCTCAAAAGTCCCACAAAATGAGGAGCAAGCTTCCATTGCCTCCCAAGCCGTTGATGACCTAATTGGGGTGAAACATTCAAGAACACCTTGTTAGAAACTGAGAACTCTAATGGTTTACATCGACGATCAACATAAGACTTTTACCGACTCTGAGCTGTCAACATTATTTGACGAATTAACTGGATATTATCTGTCGTATCATGGACCAAACTCAGTCCTACCAAGGATCTTTCACCTATATCCGACCAACATAAGGATATTTACAAGGACTACCATACAAAGCCTCAAAAGGAGCCATCTTGATCACATATTGATAACTTTTGTTATAAGAGAACTCAAAAAGCCCTAGATAGTCATCCCAAACCCACCAAAATCGAGAACACAAGCATGGAGCATATTCTCAATGATCTGAATATCCCACTCTGTCTGGCCATCGGACTGTGGTTGGTAGGTTGTTCTCAAATGGACCTAAGATCCCAGTGCCTCATGAAGGTCTCTCCAAAAGCGACAAGTAAACCGAGGATCCATATCAGTGACTATAGTAGATGGAACTCTGTTCAAACGAACAATCTCTTTCACATAGATATTTCCCAACTCCTCGTCTTTAGTTTTATCTCAAATTGGTATAATGTGAGATGACTTAGTTAATTTGTAGATCACATCCCATATCGCATTCTTCTTTCTTTGGGTTTGAGGTAACCCAAAGAGAATGTACATCAAGATTTCATCCCACTTCCATGTAGGGACTAGAAATGTTTGAAGCAAAACCGAAGGTTTCTGGTGCTCGGCTCTCACCAGCTAGCATGTATAGCAACGAGATACAAACTCAGCAATGTCTCATCCCATACCAGGCCACCAGAACTATCATCGCATGTAATAGAACATTTTCGTGGTTCTTGGGTGCACATGCCATTGAGAGTTATGGAAAACCCCCATCACATCCTTCCTTACCGCTAATGAAACAACGTATGTGTTTCGATAACACAGAACACCCTCCTTAGAGAACGACCAGATGGTGTCGGTCTCCCCACCAAAAAGAGTGTTCTAATGCTATGGAATTCATCTTCTTGTTGTTGTTCCTAAAGAATCAATTCAAGGAGAGTAGTAGTCAACTGAACACTGGCTAAAGGAACTTCATTCCCCTTCCACCTAACTCAAATATGCAACTGAGAAAAAAATGCCATCAAAATCCACTCTTCTAAATATTATTTCATAGAATGAGATGGAAGTTTCCGGCTTAAATCATCTTCAATTACATTCCCATTCCCCGGGGTATAGGCAATGTCAAAGTCAATATATTGCAGGTACTCCACCCAACACCTTTGGCGAAGATTCAAATCTTTTTGAGAGAAGATATAAGTCATGATTTTGTGATCTGAATACACTGTAAAACATTCTACATAAATGAAATGTCTCCAACACTTAAGTATTTGCATTACAACTACATGTTCAAGGTCATGGGTATGATAGTTTTTTTCATGAGGCATAAGCTGACGAGATCCATAGGCAACAACATGAGATCCTTGCACAAAGACACATCCCAAACCTGTACCCGATGCATCACAGAAGACCATGTCACCTATCCCAGCCTCAGGAAGAGTTAACACCAGTGTAGTAGTCAAAAGACGATTTATCTCAACAAATGAACTCAGACATTTGTCATTCCAGGAAAACTTCACTCCCATTTTAGTCAGAGCAGTCATTGGAGAAGCTAACTTTGAGAAGTCTTTAACAAACTGGCGATAATATCGTGCTAAGCCCAATGAGCTCTAAATCTCTAAAACATTTCGGGGTTGTTACCAGGTCATAAAATCCTTCACCTTCTCAATATCAACTGATATTCCTTGTTCAGACACAACATGTACCAAGAATTTCACTCCTTGAATCCAGAAATCACACTTTGAAAGAAATATATAAAGATGGTGATTTCTTAGAAGACGTAGAACTGTTCTCAGATGATTAACATGATCCCCCTTAGACTAGGAGTAGACAAGATTTTCCTCTATAAAGACCACCACGAAAGTATCTAGATACTAACGGAAAACGGTGTTCATCAAATCCAGGAAAACTGAAGGAGAATTTGTTATACTGAAGGGCATAAAGAGGTACTCATAATGGCCATACCTACTCTGAAAAGCAGTCTTAGGAATGTCAGATTCCATTATCCTCAACTGATGGTAACCAGATCAAAGGTCAATTTTTGAAAACCACTACGCCCCTTTCAATTGATCAAAAAAAATCATCCATTCGTGGTAATGGATATTTTTCATTTATCATAACTCGATTTATCTTTCGATAATCAACACATAAGCGAAGATAACAATCATCCTTCTTAGAGAAGAGAACGGGTGCCACCCATGGTGACACACTTAGTCATATAAAAACTTTTGAAGAAGATCGTATAACTGAGACTTCAGTTCTTTTAGTTCATCTGGTTCCAAACGTTAAGAGGGAATAAAAACCGGTTGTGTACCAGTCATTATGTCGATAGAAAATTCATCCTCTCTTACTGGTGGAAAACTAGAGAAGTCAGAAGGAAAAACGTTGAGATTCTCAACGATGATTGGAGGGAGATCACCACACAATGAATCTCTCTCTAGATCAAAAGAAAACACTAATGTAACTTTCCCCAACTCTGGGAAAAATGTTCTGGATCTGCTTGACCTTGGGTCCCATTCTCCTTGAAAAAAGAGAGACACACCACTGGGTGTAGTAAGGTAGACCCATAGAAGATAAAAATCGAGTTGGGCTTTATTGGCAACGATCCAATCCATCCCAAATATGACATCAAAAGATTTCATGACAAGAACCAAGAAACTCCAAACATGATCAACATCTGATAGAGTGAAGACATAAGAAGGAATACAAAGGCCCTTCTCTCTCATTACACCAAGGGGTGTAGTAATATCCATTGCACAAGATACAAACTCCATTGGCAGATTAAGCAAATTAACAAGATGGGTTGAAATAAAAGAATGAAATGCACTAGTATCCAAAAGAGATGTCATAAAGACAACGCTATAGTAATAGCACCTCTCACAGTCGCAAGACCTGTATTAGCTACCTCTGGATACTCTTCCACTGAGTGAAGAATAATTGTTCTGAATTCTTGTGGATGGAACCCTTTTGTGCATGACGTAATTGATTTTCCCGCAGTATTTTGAGATTCTGATGATTCTGTTCCACTACGCAGTGTAGAGAAGTGATGGCAGAATCTCTGTAGGATCCCTAAACGTCCATAGGAGCTACAGTTATTGGGTGCCTCTATGCAAACCCTCTTAGAATTTACTGGCATCCCACAATGATAACATGTCAAGGAATCCCCTCCTAGTACTATAAAAGGATAGTAATGAATCTGTTGCTAAGAACCACCATGAGTAACATCGCGGTTCTGTTTAACTTTAAAGGAACCAACACTGACACTAGAAGAAAAAGGAACTTCCTGCAACCCTGACATTCCTTCCAAATCCATCTCAACCATCATTGATCGATCTAGAACATCATAATAAGTGGGTAGCTTCAGAAAGAAAACCCGAGAATGGATATCTGATCGAATCCCCAACTCAAATCACCAAGCTTTCATCCTCTTATTAGATACAATTTTAGGAGAAAACTACACCAACTCAGAAAAGTGATTTCAGTATTCAGTCACGGTTTTGTTGGCCAGCTCATGTTTGAAAAACTCCACATCCTTGGCCAACACCATAGATTCTGGATAGAACTAATCAGTGAAAAGAACCCTAAATTCTTTCCTCTCAAAACACTCATGTTTCCCAGCCGTCACCATCGTGTCCCACCATCTCCTACTTGGTCCCTCCAACCCAAAGGTGGTACACTTCACCATGATCACATATGGTGTCTCAAAAAACCCAAAAAGAAGTTCAATATTTCTCAACCATTCCTCAGTATGAGGAGGATTAGTGGAGCCTTGGAGGACTGGTGGCTTTTGGCATAGGAACTCTAGAGAATGATTACAAAGAATATCACTATGAGGATCTATAGCTGGAGCATGAACGAGAAATGGAGGTGGTGCGTGTCCCAGAGCTTGGATAGTGTGAACAATCACCTCTTCCATACATGGATCCGAAACAGGACTTGCTTGCTGTGATTCAGCAGTAGCCTCTTTTTGAATTTGATTTCCACGTCTTCTTGGAGGCATGATGCTACATAACATTAGCAAACAATAAAGAAGACATTAGATTAACACTCTACCTGAGTAATGTGGAAAACTACTCTTAATATAAGGGATAACATGATTTGGATTCCACTCTATCCAAATAAAAATAGGGAAAATAGTATAACTAATCCACAAGTTGCCTTTCCCTAACCACCTCTAGAAACATAAGGTTCATTGTGGTGAGAGCTGTCCAAGCACTCAATCACAACGACCTCCTATGTACCGACATGAATGATCAAATTCATACTGTCATCAAGGTTAGATGTTTCAACATCCTCAACCTCCCTTTGATACCAATTTGTCATGAACCAACCCAGGCACCCTGGTAACCCAATAACCGATCCGACCCTAACATAGCCCGAAGGGTGTTTCCTATCCCCACAGGTCAATGACTAGAACCTGGTATCATACAACATACAAGTGGGACTGATTTTGCCACAATGATGTGGAAGCAAGAGTAAATCAAAACAGTATGTATATCAAAAGAAACTCTACTGGGAGAGATGTTCAAGAAAACAAAGAGGCATAAAAATCCAAAGTACTACAACCGAAGTACCAAAAAGGGAAAAACAGTCCCACAGTCCCAAAGGACACAACTCTCCAAGTCCAGAGATCAACAATTGGTTCCACCTCTAAGAGGTCCCTTCCCATTGCTCGATCCTGGGAGAAGAAAATCTTCAAAAACCCAAATACAAAAGTAGGGTGTGAGCCTAATCCCAGTAGGATACCACCAAAGATTCTGTAACAGATGCCAAAAATAGATTATCCAAATAAAGGTTTTCCAATTTCAAATAAACATTTTTGGAAATTCAAAAGAATATTTTAACAAAAGATGCTATACATTTTCAAATGATGGAAATAAATTTTCTTAAGTAAAGGATTTTCAAATGATGTATTATTTCTAAAATAATGGCTTAAAAAACATTAATATAAAACAGTATATATAAATTCAGCATGTATGTAAAACTATTCACAAGCATTGGTATAAATTTATATCTCGAATATAAATGAACAAGCGAGCAACATGGTCATCTTCCAAAAGGTACGATAATATTAACCAGCTATAGGATTATTCACTCTCTATGTGAACTCAGCAAGATGTGTAAACACACGTCCCTATAACAATGGCCAAAGGAGACTCTTCACCAACCCGTCAGGGATGTGACCCACCGCAAGTATGTTTTAGAACATTGTCATATTGTAGAGTGTATCCAAATAACTCACTAACTACCTAAGGCTTGAATGCGCTCTTAAATTGATGGGTGAACTATTTTAAGAATGATTAAAATATGATCAGTCCCATTCACCCATTTCAAAAGTTCCAAATTCATTCCATTTAAAACCAAAACTGGTTTTTTTCATAAAATGCCTCTTTCAGAAGATAAAACCAATGGGTTTCTATCAAATCATTTCAATCCATTTTCATAAGTTTGAAATCCATTAAAAACCAATTCCATCATTATACATTTATTTTCCACAATTACATTCAACAATCTAATTGAAAACATTTCCATCAAATACAAAATTTAAATCTACCAATTTTTCATAAACACACCCAATTCAATGGAATGTGGTTTTCCAAATTTTCATGCCAAAACCATTTCAAATATCTCAATTCAATGTAATCTAGTTTTTATCAATTTAGTTAAAAGTAACATGAGCAACTTAATTTAAATAAATAAGTTAAATAAATCAATAAAATACAATGATAATCAATTTTTCAAGATGGTATGGAGCCACCTACCTTAAAGGATTTGAACAAAACCACAACGGTTGAAGAACACTAAAGAATCCAAGTTGATTTTCCAAAAACATGTCCTAGATCCCTTCCCTTAGTAAGACTAAGACCAAAATTCATCATTTTGGCATTTACACACTTATATATACCCATAACGGGTGTAAATATAAGAAATCATCAGATAAGGGGAAGTATATCTAAGTAGATCTATGAAACCAATCAAGAAAGAAGAAGAACGATCACATAACTTGAGAATACCACTCCGATTCACCAAAAGGATCCTTTGGATCACCTCCAGAACAAAGGGAGAACCTTCTATGACCCCAAGAGAAGACAAATCCCGAGTTAGGGCCACATATAAGGAAAAAAAGTATTTAGAGGCAAAACTGCTGAGATCCACAATTTAAGGATCTAAATTTAAGTGACCGCATGATTTGTCGGCAGGGGTTGTCAAACCGTGTGCACACTGTATGGATCCTACTGTCTAGGGTTGCTGGTCCGCACAGTTTAGTCACAAGGTCTACCAAACCGGGTGCACACCATGCGTACCCCACTCCCAGTGCTTCTAGGTTGGCATGGTTTGATCACACAGTTTATCAAACCATGAGATAACCCTGCACAATCCATTGCCTTTTTTTTTCTTAAAAATTCACCCAAACGCACCCCCAAGCCACTGCTCCAAAACAGAGGTACGTAGAATCATCAAAAAGTACCTGGAAACGTAACAGGATGTTATAGAAAGTAAATATTCACCCAAAAAGAGATTAATATTCCCCAACATAGGTGGTTAGAGTATATCAATTTTTATTAATATTCTATCTATTACCATGTTAAGAAAGAAAAAACAGTTCGATTCTCTTAGTAGAAAGGATCTCATAACCCTACACATGATGAGGATTTCATGGAATCCAATGTTCTTGGACATTAAGAGAGAAAACATTAGAATAATAAAATAATATTTATCCTACATTTATGAAATAGTTTCAAAACCATTTATTCTTGAAAGGATTAAGGAGGCCCAATGATATAATTAGGTTATATATAAAAATGATGTCAAGTTTTCAGATTTCAAATATTATAAACATTGAATAAAATTTTTTAGAACTTAGATATTTGTCCCATAAAAACTAGTGGATTAGAGGGAACATCTAGTTTATGTGCATATACCATCACTATATATTCATCCATGAATAACAAATATATATAGATCTAAAAAAATATATTATGGGATAACATGATGAGGATGACTATAGAATTTGTATCTTGATTCATGGTATTCCAACAATTCAACTTTATATTATAGAAGTCATAGGGTATGAGGAAACCGTTTTCCATACCTGTATAAAAATGGGAATAAATATCCTTGTATTTTTTTGTAGGAATGCCTAGGACATATAATAGAAATAATTTAAGTTGGGTTATAGTAAATCACATTAAAAATGAAGAACATTTAATTGTTTTTATGGAAGATTTATTTCTTGACCAACTCACCATTGTATACATATGATTAGTTGTATGACTGCATGTAGTGACACTATCTATTGCATCAAATTGAGATCCAAGCAATACCTCTATGTTCTGTAGAAGCCTTTAGAAAGTGTTTTATATGATGTTGTGTATTAGTAATGCCTACCACCATATGATGGACAACTGGTCCGAAAGAACATTTCAAACACTATTGGATAAAATGAGATCATGTTCAATGTATTTCTGAATATATTGGGATCAACAATTCCCCATAATAGAGTTTTAATATAATAATAACATATAATATTTAATTGAAATGGAAAATATTGAGGGTCTATGTGGTAAAAGGTTTTAAACACATACATGATGGGATGATGTTTGATAATAGAAACTGATGGGACCTGATTATAGAAACAGGATGATATAGAAGGAACAAAATACTCAACTTCATAGGAAATCCTAAAAATGATGATATAAAATCTACTCATATGACCATATGTGTGATCTATAATTTGTGGTCGATGATATGGTGTTCTTCCTATATCTATGTGGAAAAAATCCATGATGTTATAATTAATGGAATTCTTAGTCCATTTTATATTGGACCTTTTGAGATCGTTGACCACAATAGAGCTATTGCATGTTTACTATCACTCTCTTCTATCCTATCTCACATAAGTGACATTATCCATGTAGGTAGTACCCCATTTTTGAGGATTTTAATGTTTTTTAATGCAATTTTTTATGTAATGTGGATGGATTATGTTTAAGATAGTTTTTAAGGGTTTTAGAAAGGATTGGAGGCTTTTTAGGGGTTCATGATTTGAGAACGGTTAGTGGAAACTATGTGACAATCCCAGGTAACTACTGATAGTGAAGGTGAGGAAAATGGTTGGGTGCACAACTAAGGTCAACTATTTACAAACCATGTGGATACCCTAGGTAAACCGTACTACTTGAGGTAGTGGGCTTCTACATAGTTTGTGTTTGGGTTTTGAAAGTGTTCCAGAGAACCATTTGAGGTATTTTTTAGAATTGTTAAAGATCCACAGTTAGCGCATGATTTGACTAACCATGCGACTTAACCATGTAAAAAATAAAAAATTGGGATTTAAAAATGGGATCACTCATTATTTTTCCTAAAATACCCATTTCATGTACCACTCAAACCCCACTCTATATTTTCACTTCCCATGGTTTAGGGATTCTCTCCCTGTCATTTATGAAGTATATTGAAGTATTTGCTTCGTGCGGTATTGGTGATTCTACTCAGGTTATTATTCGATCTTGTTTTTTCATGGTATTCCTTAGATATAGCTCTTCGTATCTCTTCACTTTCTAGATCTACATCAGTTTCATAGATATCAATGGTTTTGGTTGCGTAAAATTATGATAGTAGAGATTTCTTATTTTCGAAAAATATATATAAAGAACTTTCACAGAACATTCATATTGTCTTGGTGTGTGGGTGTGCGGTGTGTTGATTTCATCAAACCCTAAGGTAGATAGATTCATTATCACCTCTATTATGATATAACTAGTAGGATTAAATTTAAATTAGATAGTTTTTCTGGTAATTTATTATGGTTGTGATGTGAGATGCTTAGTTGAAACCATATTTGTGATTATTTATGGATAATGTGGAAAATGGTTTATTATTGTGAAATTTTCTTTGTGGTTAGACTTGAAAATGTTGATTGTAAAATGGATGTCTTCAGAGATTTATGGAAAATGGTTTGTAGAAAAATTGGGTTTCAGTTAAAATGTTGATGTTTATAGAAATATTTTTTTGAATGATTCATAGAATTAATTGTGTTTTCAATAAATGTGTGATTTACTGAAGTGAATTGGCATGTTATGTTGGAATATTTGTTGGCATACTTGTTTAATTTTGTTTGGAAATTTTTTGTTTAACTGATTTGGGTAAATAATGATTATTATGATTGTTGAATTGTGTTGTATAAGTAAGTTTTTTATGGGATGGATTGTGGGAGCAAAGGAGAACCATCAAAGATTGGAATGTGGGCACTATTTACCACTATAAAAAGGATATGTGGTTGTACGTGATGTTCCACTTTGAATGGTATCACCAATATCATGTTGAAAAGTGTGTGTATGATTGTGGTGGGCTTGTAGAAACAATTAATTACATGGTTTATTCCAATATGTAATGAGTAATGAAAAGTTATTTTTCTCCCCTAGAATTTCGTTGATTTAGATAAATTGATTTGGTTAAGGATGTTTTGTCTTGTTGTAAATTGTTAAATTGTTTTAATGGATTTATATAATTTTTTATATAATTGTGCTTAATTTTTCTATCCTAGTTGCATGTGTAGGGGAGTCATTTTGGGAAAACCAACAAAGTCTTATTTTTCACTCTATACTTTAGAACATTGGAGCATTTGTAGATGTTGTATTTCGGTAATTAGGTAATGGTTAAGAATAGCCTTCCTTTTGTGGTTCATTTTGATAATTGGTTGTTTCAATGGTGCTTGGAGCATGGATATTGGTGTGGAGTTAGTGAGCTATGTAATAGAGTTTTTGGGTTTATTGCCTTGTCTTCTTCTTGGTACTCATATTAGGGTCTATGGTGGTTTGGTTGTATTGGATCTTGAGTATATTTATATTGTAAAATCTAGTCAATATAGATCATGTAGTTTTTTTAATAATGGATCATTTGGTTGGTTCTTTCCATTTGAATAGAGAAAATCTTCCCCCACCATTCTAGAAGCCATTGGATCTTATTTCCAACCATTAGCAATTTGGGGATACCACTTACGGCCGAGTACCTCATTTTACCCAAATAATGTCAATGAAGAGGGGTGAGAGGATACAAATGGTATCATCTTTTTCTATCCTTAATGTACAAGTAATGTTGGTCTTATTTGGTGTTCTCATTGGTTTCTGATCTTGGATTTGACATTCTTTTTCAGTATATAACTTTTTTTTGGATGGTAGATTTAAAGACCTGTAAAATTCAAGGAAAATCTTCTTTCTTAATTTTCTTTGGGATTTTACAAAAATGCAGTTTCTGACGGCACCTGATTCTGAGGCCCGATGTGCCCGATATCAATTTCTAAAGTTCATCTTGGGTACGTTCAGTGAACGAAAGAGCGTGTTTTCCAAACGTTTGATCCAGTGCTCAAAATCAAAATCTGTGGGCACCAATAAAACTGCAGCGCTCGTAATTTCATACGAACACTTTTTTCGGAATTGTGTTTTCTCGGGTGAGGATTTTAAATTAATGTATTAACTAAAGAATAAAATAAAATATTGTGCTACAAATTTTATTTTTATTCTATGTAGTTTAAACCTACATATGGATGTTGTGGTGGGACCCACTAAATCCTAACCCCTCTTGATAGGATATCAGTGAAGTGGGCCCCACACGATCCCCACATATTCAACTTTCTCAAACCTCCCATTAAGTTGGAAAACCCCCATTAATTTTTGTTTAACACACCCGCACCCCCTTTTTAAATGCCAAGTCAACTCTCGCATTTAATTGGATTATTAAACGCCCCTCTAATTGGTCAACGCACGTTAATTAAATCATGGTGTAATTTTGAATTTCAAAAAATGGATTGCCTGTGTAAAAAAATAAGTCAATGCCTTATTTTATTATCATTGGGTGTTGTGTGAGAAGATTTTGGGAGATTTTACTCTATACTTGAAGAATGTTCTTCCTCCTTGAAGAACGCAATGAATGCACCAACACCAACGAAGAATGATAATTCCTCGGAGATCGACGATGTGACACTGTGTACTGCGATGCCGAAGATCCTCTTCCACGACGCCATCTTCCGCGAAGTCTTTTCCCACGATGATCCTCGCTCGACAACTTCTTCGAGGTAGGGGTTAATTTTTTGTTCGTGTTTTATTTTTCATTCATCAACTTTTATATTGGGCTGCCTGTTATCGTAATAATATGAGGAAGTCGGACCGCATGAACACGACCGACCCTCCTCCCCCTTTGATGTTGTACTTGTTGCGGCACGAGCAAAGGCATCATGGTGAAACGGCACCGTGCGGAAGCAAGAGGAATGGGAGAAGATGCGTGACGCCATCAAGGGGCGTCGTTGAGGCCGAATGAAGTCGTGGTGCTGTCGCACCACGCTGGAGAACCACAGAGAAGCCGTGGCTGGAGCGGGACTATGACGGAGGGGCACAGTGCCATCGCGACATGCCTGTCGGACAAGGATGTGGCTTAAGGCCACAGTGGTGCGGGCAGCGGCGGCCGGAACCACCGGCAGCCGGCCCAAGGCGGGCGGGACACGGGGGGACCCGTGGCAACACACCGGCCAGCCAAACCAGCCCGCCAGTTTCCGAGAAAACCCGGGAGTCATGACCCACGACTGGCAGGGAGAGGCCCCACATGGGGGTTGTGGTTTCCCAATCAGGGGGGCAGCACGACCCCCCCTTCCCACGACAGCTCGACCGAGCCGAGCTGTCCGGCCATTCAAGTCGTGCTCGTGCCAGGCCAACCGGCCGCTCAGGCTAGGCCGGCCCGGACCGGGCCGCCCAGGCCAGGCCGCGCAGGGCGAGCCGCGTAGTGCCAACCGGGCCTCACCGTGCCCACCGGGCCGGACCCAGACCCGGTTCGGGCCGACCCAGGGGGTCTTGGGCCGGGTCGGTCCGGACCCAAAACCCCCTATTTCCGGACAGTTCAGTTCAAACACTCGTATCATGGGTTAAGGCCCTCCGATTGAAGAACTGTTAGTTGATATATGATCCTTGGATCAAGCCGGTCATTTTAGTATATTACACTTAAGGTTTCATGGAACTTTGGGTATTGCCGGGTGGGTTCGAACACCAAACTAACCGGGCCCTCGGAGCTGAAACACTTATAACATGATCTCCTAACGTCCGATTGTTGTTCTGTCGACTTTGTTGGATTCCTATCAATTAAGCGGACCTTTCGGCATACTCCGCTCAATATTTTGACATATTTGGAGTACGTTTGGGTTGGTTTTGACATATTAACCAACCCGGCCCCTGGGAAGAAAAAGTCGATAACTCTTAGACCGGGCGCCCGATTGACGCGCCTTCTGTCGTGTTGAGTTACTATCAATGAGATTGAACTTTGGGATACATCAAATCCAGACTACATGTCAGATTTTGTATCGACCCCCTTGTCTCGTGGAGCGGACCCTCCCGGAAACGATCATGTTGTGTGAGGAAACCCTAGAGCTGGCTATGACTACGCTGACGAAGATGACTACACTGAAATCCTCCGTGGGTTCAGCAGCGATGAATACTACACTGAAATCCTCCATGGGTTCGGTATCGATGATGACTACACTAAAATACTCTGTGGGTTCGGCAGTGATGAAGACTGTACTGAAATCCTCCATGGGATCGGAAGTGATGAAGACCGTACTGAAATCCTCTGTGGGTTCGACGTCGATTACTACTGTTCTTGTATCCTATGTGGGTCCGACAGTACTATTGTTCTTGTATCCTACATGGATCCGGCAGTGTTTGACTCTGTACTTGTATCCTACGTTGGTATGGCAGAGTAGCTGGACTTGTATCCTAAGTGGGTCCGACAGCTTAGCTGCCTTAGTATTCTACATGGGTCCCAGCTTAGATGAATCAGTGACTACATCTGATCATCTCTATCACCTTACGAAAAAGTATACCTTTGTGAGATGAGTCTTGACTTTCAATCATTATCTTCA
Source organism: Viscum album (assembly GCA_963277665.1). Classification (NCBI taxonomy): domain Eukaryota; kingdom Viridiplantae; phylum Streptophyta; class Magnoliopsida; order Santalales; family Viscaceae; genus Viscum; species Viscum album. Next base: position 1,076,206,473 of record OY728164.1, read on the forward strand.
ATATTATTGACTTTCTTTCCAATGTGGATTGTGTTGTGCTTTCCTGTGTGGATTGGTTTGTACTGTCCTTTGTGGACGTGATCGAACATGGGCTCGGATGTTGGAGCCGAGATAGAATTGATGACTTAGGTGTATGTATGGCAATATACCGAAGTAGTGTTGGATATTACTTCGTGATTGTATCTTTATTTTGTGGATTATCCTTGTTTGATTCATGGAGACTTTCGGGGGTCTCAGGGTCCCTACTGAGTAACGTATACTCACCCCTACACGGGCTATGCCCGCACTACATTGTGTTGGATGCAGACGATGGACAACTCTGATCGTGGTTGAGGCTTGAATAGCGAGTCGGTACCTGGAGGTGGACCACTGTGCGGGAAGTATACAGAGCATACGGCTGAACCCGGGGAGCTGAGGTAGAGGCAATCTGTACCCACCCTTCCGGTGGGATTTCCAACCGGTGGGTCTGCGTTGCTGCTTTACCTTTCAGTTGTTGTACTTTCCTTTCAGTTGTAATTTACTTTCAGTTTGGGATTGTATTCTGGCCCACTTACCTTTATGCACTTACTGTTGTACTTAGTTTACTATTGTTTACTTCTTCATTCTCACTCTGTGGTGTTTGTTTACTTTATAAAGGCAATTAATTCCCCTTTTTGTCGGGATTTACGCCTTTGGTGCTAGTCGCCAGCCCCTGGCCTATGCGAGGTGGGCTTTGGGTAGTCACGGCATGGGCCTCGAAGACGGCTCATGAAAAATTGTTATCAGAGGAGTTTGGTTCTACCACAGAACTTAGGACTCTGATCTTTCTTCTATGTGAATCAATTGTGTAAAGTGTACTGAGTGTGGCTATTAGTCCAGGGATTCCAGTGTTGGTGCGGCTGCCGACGTATCCGTACACCAGGAACATGACTTCTGATTTCAGACTCATTGAACGAAAACATTGATTGCATGTGTGTTTAAAAAGTTTTCTTTATGATTATTGTGTGTTAGCTCACAAGGTATAATGTTTTGACCTTTGCGCACCTGTTTCTTTTCAAGATGTCCCCAAGATGGCAGCCATTAAGGGTTTCGAGCATTGTGCAAGACGGAAGCCCACCGAGCGAAGAGGCCTCGGTGCAAGGCCCTTTTACAGCGGAGGCACCGGCAGTACCTCTACCCGCCGAGCCACCGATGCCACTAGCCCCAGCTGCTAAGAGTGCACGTCGCCTTAGTGCACTTCATGAGTTTCAGCATCAAAGATTTCCCAGGTTTCGTGGGGAGACAGACCCTCAGGTAGCTGAGGATTGGCTGGAGGCTGTAGTTCGAGTTTTCAGGCTAGTGGGGACCCAGCTGACCTCATGGTGATCCTTTCAGTGAGCCTCCTACACGCGGAAGCAGGCATATGGTGGATTTTGATGCTCCAGGTGAACGACGACGCATCTATCCTCTAGACAGACTTTGATAGCCTCTTCCTCTCGGAGTTCATCACAACCACCCTCCGTGCGGTGCGCATCCAGGTGCAACTATAGCTGCGGAAGGGAAGCATGACGGTCGCCCAGTACTCGGCGAGATTTACCAATCTCTCATGATATTTGACATACATAGTACGAGACCCATTATTCTAGGCCTGGACCTTCGAGCAGGGACTAAGGCAAGCGATCAGGTCATCGATGATCTCCCTCAGCATTCCGATGCAGGCTAGAGTACTGGAGCGAGCCCTTCTCATAGAGTGCTTTCTTGCTATGGCTACACCAGCAACGAGACCTACCATAGGGCGGCATGTAGTAGAGTCCTCTGCAGCTGGTAGTCGACGGATGTCATAGGGGTCCAAGTAGACTAGACCATCAGGCGGACGACCTCATGACACTGGCTCAGAGGTGCGGGGAGCCCAGCACAGAGCCAACGTTCCGAGGAGCAGACAGTGCTACGCATGCGGCGGGCAGGGACACATGGCTCGTGACTGCCCAACCCGTCGTGAGGAGGAGTAGCAGACGGTTGAGGGGCCACCCGGGCAGAGGAAGAGGGTCGACCATGGTGGTTTGTAGGATGCAGGCGGACGAGGCAGTGGAGATGGATGAGCAGCAGGTAGTGGGTGATGCTTTGAGGTCTTACCACCACCAGAACCAGGAGGTCCACCCCGACCACCGGGAGCTGGCGGGCAGAGACATGCTCATCTTCAGGAAGGGGAGTCCTATGACCACGGCGTGCCAGAGATGTTTCGAGGTACTATCTGTGTCTACTCCACCTTTTCTGTTGTTCTTATAGACACAGGTGCGATTCATTCTTTCATTGCTGCTTCCATTGTTCGGAGCTCGGAGATTACGATGGAGTCGTTGGATCGATCTTTGCAGCTAGAGACTTCTGCGAGAGCAGAATCGACGATTACGCACTGGTTCCGGCAGTGTGAGCTTACTCTAGGAGGTGGGAGCTTCAGCTGGGATCTTCTTGTAGCAGCGTCGAGGCCTTAGGACATCATCTTGGGCATGGATTGGTTATCTACTTTCCATGCTCAGATTGACTGTATTAGGCAGAAGGTGCGATGTGTTTGCACCGATGGGAGCAGGTTCACCTTCACCGGCGAGAAGGGAGCCTTAGCAGTGCAGGATGGACTCACAAAAAGGATAAGATAGCCAATCACTCATCAGCTGGCTAGCCTCATCCTAGGATCATTTGACGTGTGAAGTCCTAGTTTTCCTGCAGTGGTGGATCAGTATGCGGACGTTTTCCATGATAACGTTCCAGGACTACCTCCTCACAGAGAGGTAGGATTTTATATTGACATGTAGCCCTGGACAGCCCTGATATCCACTCCTGCATATCGGATGGATTTCGCTGAGCATCGAGAGCTGTGGGTATAGGTGGAGGACATGCAGGGCAAGGGATTCATCCGACCCAGTGTTTAACCCTAGGCTTCCCTGATTATGTTCGCCCAGAAGGAGGATAGGAGCTTGCGACCATGTGTCGACTATCGTCACCTGAACCAGGTGACCGTGAGGAACAAGTATCCTCTATCAAGGATTGATGACCTCTTCAATCAGCTCAATGGAGCACGATGGTTCTCGAAGATAGACCTCAGGTCATGCTATCATCAGCTCAGAGTTCAGAATGAGGACGTGCAGAAGACGACCTTCAGATGTCGGAATGGCCACTATGAGTTATTGGTTATGCCTTTCAGCGTAACCGATTCTCTAGAAGTGTTCATTGGTCTCATGAACATGATATTTCAGCCATACCCCAATCCATTTGTCGTGGTCTTCATCGACGACATTTTGATATACTCAACCACTGAGGAGGAGCACGCCTGCCACTTGTGGGTTGTACTGGACACACTCTGAGAGCAACAGATTTATGGTAAGCTCTCGAAGTGTCAGTTATGGTTACGTGAGTTCCACTTCTTGGGAGACATCATCTATGAGGCGGGAGTTGCGGTGGACCCTGCGAAGATTGAGGCAGTGCTATCTTGGGAGCCACCCAAGAGCGTGGCGGAGGTGCAGAGTTTCTTGGGTCTAGCTGGGTACAACCAGTGATTTGTGCCAGACTTCTCCAGAGTTGCGGCACCACTCTCAGCTTTGAAGAAGAAGGGGAAACCCTTCGTGTGGTCAGAGGGATGTCGGCATAGCTTCCAGGATCTGAGACAGAGGTCGACTAGCTTACCTATCATGAGGCTACCAGATGAGGGAGTAGGGTTCGTAGTCAACTACTATGCATCAGGGACTTGGATAGGATGTTTCCTAATGCAGGAGCGAGCAATGATCGCCTATGGATCATGACAGTTGAGGAAGCATGAGCAGAACTATGCTACCCATGACCTGTAGTTGGCAGTAGTGGTCTTCGCTCTGAAGATGTGGTGACACTTTCTGATGGGTGAGTACTTTACAGTCTACTCTGACCACCAGAGTCTCAAGTACATCTTCTCGCAGAAGGAACTGAACCTGAGACAGCGTTTATGACTCGAGTTCCTCCAGGACTATGAATTTATGATATACTCCTAGAAATGGGAACGTAGTAGCTGATGCTCTCATCAAAAGGATGGGCATTCAGATACTTGAACAGGTGAAGAAGCAGCTAGCTGTTTTGCAGATATCCTTCGGGGATAGAGATGGAGTAGACTTTCTTCAGTCACTCATAGTCACTCCTCCACTTCTTCAGTGGGTTAGAGAGGCACAACGTGGGGACGTTGACTATGAGACATGGCGTGCACAGATATCCTCAGGAGAGGCACCTGATGGATTCTTTGTAGGAGGAGGTAATGTTGTCCTTTTTAGAGGACGTACCATGGTACCAGCTTCTTTACAGGAGGAGGTGTTGAGGGAGTTTCACACTTCCCCTTTAGCGGTACATCCACGAGTGGCGAAGATGTACCAGGATCTCAGACGACAGCACCAGTGGCCGGGTATGAAGAAGGTTGTGGCATAGTTCATTTCTCGATGCCTCACCAGCCAGCAGGTGAAGGCAGAGCACCATGTACCAGCAGGTTTGGTATAGACCTTCGAGGCCCCAGAGTGGAAGTGGGATGGGATATCTATGGATTCCGTGATTAGAATTCCACGTACTTCCAGAGGTCATGACTCCATTTGGGTGATTGTCGACCGACTCACCAAGTCGGCCCACTTCTTACCCATCAGAGAGCAGGGCTAAGTAGAGAGTGTGGGATGTCTCTATGTTCAAGAGATTGTACGTCTTAATGGTGTGTCATCATCTATCGTCTCTGATCGAGATGATTTCATCACTTCCCGGCATTGGAAGGGGTTCAAGGAGGCATTCAGGATGTATCTATGTCTGAGCACGGCCTTTCACCCTCATACGGATGGTTAGACGGAGAGGACCATTCAGACTCTCGAGGACATGCTTTGTGCATGTCTCCTCGACTTTGGTCGCAGCTGGGAGGACCACCTACCCTTGGTGGATTTTGTGTACAACAACAACTACCACTCCACCATCGGGATGACACCATACGAAGAATTGTACGGCCGACCTTTTAGATCACCTCTGTGTTGGACAGACCCTGGGGAGTCAGCACTTGTAGACCAGAGATGGTCCAGGCCACGACAGAGATGGTCCAGGTCATCCAGGAGTGGATGAGGACAGCTTAGAGCTGGAATAAGTCTTATGCTAACAGGAGGTGGAGACCACTAGAGTTCGAGGATGGCGACCACGTCTTCTTGCAGGTCTCACCTCGACGTTGATTACAGAGATTTGTCCGGGGTGTCAAGTTATCTCTGCACTTCATCGGACCATTCTAGGTCCTCAGCAGGATAGGCGAGGTGACTTATCACCTGGCTCAACCACCTCAGTTGTACCGGGTGCATGACGTATTCCATGTATCTCAGCTGAGGAGATACGTGCATGCCCTGACGCATATCATCGACCATGGGGAGTTGGACCTTGATGATGGAGTGACTTTTGTGGAGGTCCCGGTGGAGATCGAGGATCGATAGGAGTCGATTCTGCTAGTGCGCATCAGATGGCAGCATGGGAACCTCCATGAGAGCACTTTGGAGTGGGAGGTTGTGATGCGTGCTCAGTACCCTCATTTGTTCCCCTAGTTTATGATTTATCTTTACAGGGACATAAAGCTCTGAGGTTGGAGTAATGTAAAGACCCATAAAATTCAAGGGAAATGTATTTTTTTAAATTTTTTTGGGATTTTACAAGAACACAGTTTCTGACGGCGCCTGATTCCAAGGCCCGGTGTGCCCGGAATCAATTTCTGAAGTATAGATCGGGTACGTTTAGTGAAAGAACGAGCGGGTTTTCCTAACTTTTGAACCAGTGCTCAGAATAGAAATCTGAGGGCACCAATGAAACTGCAGCGCTGGTAATTTCTATGGAAAACCTTTTCTGGTGTTTCGTTTTCTCGGGTGATGTTATTAAATTAATGGGTTAACTAAAGAATTAAATAAAATATTGTGTTACAAATTTTATTTTTATTCTATGTTGTTTAAACCTATGTATGGAAGTTGAGGTGGGACCCACTAAATCCTAACCCCTCTTTATAAGATATTAGTGAGGTGATCCCCACACGAGCCCCACCAATTCAACTTCCTCAAACCTCCCATTAAGTTGGCTAACCCCCATTAATTTTTGTATAACACACCCCCACCCCATTTTTAAATGCCATGTCAAGTCCCACGTTTAATTGGATTATTAAACGCCCATTTAATTGGTCAACGCACGTTAATTAAATCATGGTTTAATTTTTAATATCAAAAAAGGGATTTCATGAGTAATAAAATAAGGAAAAGACATATTTTATTATAGATGGGTGTTGTGCAAGAAGATTTGGGGAGATTTTACTCTAGACATGAAGAACGTCCTTCCGCCTTGAAGAACACGAAGAACTCACCGACCCCGACGAAGAATTATAATTCCTCGGAGATCGATGAGGCGACGTCGTGTACCGCGACGCCGATGATCCCCTTCCACGACGCCATATTCTGTGACGTCTTTTCCCGCGACGATCCTCGCTCGACAACTTCTTCAAGGTAGGGGTTAATTGTTTGTTCGTGTTTTGTTTGTCGTTCATAAAATTTTATACAGGTCCGCCTGTTATCGTAAAAACGGGAGGAGGTCGGACTGCACGAACATGGCCGAACCTCCTCCCCCTTTTATTTTGTACTTGTTGCGGCACGACCAAAGGCAGCGCGGTGCAACGTCACCATGTGGAAGCAAGAGGAACGGGTGAAGATGTGTGGCACCGTCGCGCCGCGCCGTTGAGGCTGAAAGAAGCCGCGGTGCTGTCACGCCGTGCCGGAGAACCACAGAGAAGCTGCGGCTGGAGTAGGGCCACGGCGGAGGGGCACAGTGCCATCATGCCGCGCCGGTTGGACAAGGTCGTGGTGGTGAGGGGAGCGGCGGCCAGAACTGCCGGCCGCCGTTGCAAGGAGGGCGGGACCCACTGGGGGGTCATGCGACGACACACCGGCCGGCCAAAATGGCCAGCCGGTGTCCAAGAAAACACGGGGGTCAAAACCACCAGCTGGTAAAGAGAGGCCCCTACATGGGGACCACGGTTTCTCAATCAGGGGGGGGGGGGGGCAGCACGTGCCCCCTTTACGTGACAGCTCGGCCGAGCCGAGCTGTTTGGCCACGCGGGCCGCGCCGGCATGGCCAGGGCACGCCAAACGGGCCGGGCCACGCCCACCGTGCCAGGCCGTGCCCTAATGGGATGGACCCAGACCTGGTTCGGGTCAAACCGGTTCGGTCCAACCTAGGGGGTCTTGGGCCGGGTCTGTCCGGGCCCAAAACCCCCTATTTCTAGACAGTTCCGTTCAAACGCTCGTATCTTGGGCTACGGACCTCTAATCGATGCACCGTCAGTTATAATGCGATCCTTGGATCGAGAAAGTCGTTTTGGTATATGAAACCTATGGTTTAAGAGAACTTTATGTATGGCTGGGTTGGTTCGAACACGAAACCAACCGGTCCCTCGGAGCGGAAACACTTATAACTTGAGCTCCGAACGTCCGATTGATGTGCCGTCGACTTTGTTTGATTACTCTCAGTGAGACGGAACTTTTGAATTACTCCTCTTGAGGTTTTGACACAGTTGGAGTAGATTCGGGTTGGTTTTGACTTAAAAACCAAAAGGGCCCCTAGGACAAAAAAGCCGATAACTCTCAGACTGGGCGTCCGATGGACGCGCTGTCTGTCATGTTCACTTTCTATTGACGAGACCGAACTTTGGGATACATCAACTACGGACTACCTATCAGATGATGTATCAACCCCCTTGGCTCTGCAGCCGACCCTCCCAGAAACGAGAATGTTGTGTACGGTAACCCTAGAGCTGGTTGCGACTACGACGACGAAGATGACTGCACTGAAATCCTCCGTGGGTTCGGCAGCGATGAATACTGAACTGAAATCCTCCGTGGGTTCAGCAGCGACGACGACTACACTCAAATCTTCCATGGGTTTGGCAGCGATGAAGACCGCAATGAAATCCTCCGTGGGTTCGGCAGCGATGAAGGCCGTACTGAAATCCTTCATGGGTTCGACGACGATTACTACTGTTCTTGTATCCTACGTGGGTCCGGTAGTACTACTGTTCTTGTATCAAACATGGGTCCGGAAGTGTTTGAATCTGTACTTGTATCCTACGTGGGTCCGGTAGAGTAGCTCGTCTTGTATCCTACGGGTGTCCGAAAGCTTATCTGGTTTAGTATCCTACGTGGGTCCCAGCTTAAATGAATCAGTGACTATATCTGATCATCGCTATCACCTTATTAAGAAGTATACCTATGTGAGCTGAGTCTTGACATTCAATCATTATATTCGATATGATTGACTTTCTTTCCTATGTGGATTGTGTTGTGATTTCCTGCATGGATTTGGTTGTACTATCCTATGTGGACGTGATCGAACATGAGCTCAGATGTTGGACCCGAACTGGAATTGATGACTTAGGTATATGTATGGGTATATATCTAAGTAGTGTTGGATGTTACTTCGTGATTGTATCTTTACTTTGTGGATTATCCTTTGTGGATTCTGGGAGACCTTCGGGGGTCTCGGGGTCCCTACTAAGTAGCGTATACTCACCCCTGCACGGGTTGTGCCCACACTACGTTGTCTTGGATGCAGATGACAGACATCATTGATCATGGTTGAGGCTTGCGGAGCGAGTCAGTACCTGGAGGTGGGCCATTGGGTGGGACGTATATGGAGCAGATGGCTAAAACCGAGGAGTTGGGGTAGAGGCTATCTGTACCCACCCTTTAGGTGGGACTTCCAGTGGGTGGCTCAGCATTGCTGCTTTACCTTTTAGTTGATGTAATTTCTTTTCAGTTGTACTTTACTTTCAGTTTGGGATTGTATTCTGGCCCACTTACCTTTCTGCACTAACTATTGTACTCAGTTTACTAGTGTTTACTAATGATTTATCACTCTTGTGTGTTTGTATACTTTATAAAGGCAATGCCTTCCCCTTTTTGTCAGGATTTACGCCTTTGGTGCTAATCGCTAGCCCCTGGCCTATGGGAGGCAGGCATGGGGTAGTCCCAGCACGGGCCCCGAGGATGGGTCGTGAAAAATTGGTATCAGAGGAGTTCGGTTCTACTACAGAACTCAGGACTCTGATATTTATTCTATGTGAAGTAATAGTGTCAAGGGTATTGAGTGTGGTTATCAGTCCAGGGAGTCCAGTATTGGTGCGACGATCGACATATCCCTACACTAGGACCCTGACTTCAGATTTTCGACTCAATTCACGAAAACATTGATTTCATGTGTGTTTCAAAAGTTTTCTTTGTGATTACACTGGGTAAGCTCACCAGGTATACTGTATTGACTATGGCACACCTGTTTCTTTTCAGGATGGCCCCATGATGGTAGCCAGCTAGGGTTCCGAGCTTTGTGCGAGACGGCAGCCCACCAAGCGACGAGGCCTCGGTGCAGGGCCCTTTTACAGTGGAGGCACCGGCGGTACCTCTACCCGCCGAGCCACCGATGCCACTAGCCCCAGCCACTGAGAGTGAACGTCGCCTTAGTGAACTGCATGAGTTTCAATGTCAGAGACCGCCCAGGTTCTGCGGGGAGACGGACCCTCAGGAAGCCGATGATTGGATGGAGGCTGTAGTTCGAGTTTGCAGGCTAGTGGGGACACCAGCTGACCTCATGGTGGTCCTTGTAGCGAGCCTCCTGCACGCGCCATCATGAATTTGGTGGAGCTTGATCCTCTAGGTGCACGATGAGGCATCTCTCTTCTGGATAGACTTTGAGAGCCTCTTCTACTCAGAGATCATCCCAGCCACCCTCCGTGCGGTGCACATCCATGAGTTATTATAGCTATGATAGGGCAGCATGAAGGTCTCCCAGTACTCGGCGAGATTTACCGATCACTCATGCTATTTGACGAACATGGTATGAGACCCATTCTTCGAGGCCCAGACCTTCGAGCAGGGAATGAGGAACCATATTAGGGCATCGATGATATCCCTCATCATTCTGACGCAGGTAGGAGTACTGGAGAGATCCATTCTCATAGAGAGATTTCTTGCTGAGCCTACACCAGTAGCGAGACCTACCGCAGGGTGGCACGTAGCAGAGTCGTCTACAACTGGTAGTCGACGGACGTCACAAGGGTCCAGGAGGACCAGTCCATCAGGTGGACGACCATAGGACACTGGCTCAGAGGTCTGGGGTGCCCGGCGCAGAACCAACCTTCAGAGGAGCAAACAGTGCTATGCATGCGGCAGGCAGGGCCACATGGCTCATGACTGCCCAAAACGCCGTGCAGAGGAGCAGTAAATGGATGAGGGTCCATCCAGGTAGAGTCAGAGGGTCGATCGTGGTGTTCCTCAGGGTGAATGCAGACGAGGAATAGGAGCTGGATGAGCAGCAGGTGGTGGGAGACACTTTGAGGCTTTACCACCACCACCACTAGGAGGTCCACCCGGACCATAGGGAGCTGGCTGGAAATGACAGGCTCAGCTTCAGGCAGCAGAGGCCTACGACCACGGTGCAGAAAAGTTGATTCGAGGTACTATCTGTGTCTACTACACCCTTGATCCAGTTCTTATAGACACAGGATCGAGTCATTCTTTCATTGCCGCTGTGCTTGTTCAGATCTCAGAGATTCAGACGGAGCCGTTGGCTCAATCCTTGCGGCTAGAGACTCCTACGAGAGCAGACTCGACGATTACGCACCGGTGATGGTAGTTTGAGATTACTCTAGGAGGTGAGATCTTCGTCTAGTATCTTCTTGTAGTGGCATCGGGGCCTTATGACATCATCTTGGTCATAGATTTGTTATCTACAGTCTATGCTCTGATTGACTGTATTAGGTGCAAGGTGTGATGTGTTCGCACCGATTGGAGCAGGTTCACCTACACCATTGAGAAGGGAGCCTTAGCAGCATAGGATGAACTCACACAAAGAAGAGGACAGCCGATCACTCATCAGTTGTCTAGCCTCATCCTTGGATCAGTTGACGTGCAGAGTCCTAGTTTTCCTACAGTGGTGTATCAGTATGCGGACATTTTCCCTAATGACATTCCAAGACTACCTCATCACAGAGAGGTAGACGTTAATATTGACCTGTTCCCTGCGACATCCCCGATCTCCACTACATCGTATCAGATGGCACACGTTGAGCTTCGAGAGCTACAGGTACAACTGGAGGACTTGTAGGGAAAGGGATTCTTCCGACCTAGAGTTTCCCCCTGGGCTTCCCTAATTTTGTTCTTCAAGAAGGCGAACAGGAGCTTGCTATTGTGTGTCGACTATCGTTGCCTGAACCAGGTGACCATGAGGAACAAGTATCTGCTATTGAGGATTTATGACCTCTTTGATCAGCTCAAGGGAGAACAGTGGTTCTCGAAGATAGACCTCTGGTCAGGCTATCATCAGCTCAGAGTTTGGGACGAGGACGTGCAGAAGATGGACTTGAGATGTCGGTATGGCCACTATGAGTTCATGGTTATGTATTTCAGCATAACCAATGCTCTAGCAGTTTTCATGGGTCTCATGAACAGGATCTTTCAACCATACCCTGATTGATTTGTCGTGGTCTTCATCGACGACATATTGATATACTCGACCACTGAGGAGGAGCACACCTGCCACTTGCGGGTTGTACTGGACACATTCCGAGAGCACTAGATTTATGGTAAGCTCTCAAAGTGTCAGTTCTAGTTATGTGAGTTCCACTTCTTGGGACACGTCATCTCGGAGGCGGGAGTTGTAGTGGACCCTACGAAGATCGAGGGAGTGCTGGATTGGGAGCCACCCAGGAGCGTGACAGAGGTGCAGAGTTTCTTGGGTCTAGTTGGGTATTACCAGAGATTTGTGCCAGACTTCTCTAGAGTTGTGGAACCGCTCTCATCTTTGACGAAGATGGTGAAACCCTTCGTGTGGTCAGGGAGATGTCAGTAGAGCTTCCAGTAACTGAGATAGTGGTTTACCGACGCAACTATCATGAGGCTACCATAGGAGGGATTAGGGTAAGTAGTCTACTATGATGCATCAGGGACTAGGCTCAGATGTGTCTTGATGCGGGAGTGAGCAGTGATTGGCTATGGATCACGATAGGGGAGGCATCATGAGAAGAACTATGCTACCCATGACCTGGAGTTGGAAGCAGTGGTCTTCGCTCTAAATATGTGGCAACACTATCTGAGGGGAGAGCGCTTTACATTCTACGCTGACCACCAGACTCTCAAGTACATCTTCTCGCAGAAGGACCTAAACCTGAGAGAGTGATGATGGCTCGAGTTCCTCCAGGACTATGACTTTGAGATAGTCTATACTCCTAGAAGGGGAATGTAGTAGCCAATGCTCTCAGCAGGAGGACGGGCATTCAGCTATTTGAAATGGCGATAGAGTAGCTAGCCGCTTTGCATTTATCTTTCGTGGATAGAGATGGATCATCCTTTCTTCAGTCACTCATAGTCACTCCTCTACTTCTTCAGTGGGTGAGAGAGGCACAACGTGGGGACGTTGACTGTGAGACGCGGTGTGCACAGATATCCTCATGACAAGGACCTGATGGATTCTATGTAGGAGGAGAGCACGTCGTCCTTTTCAGAGGATGTACCATGGTACCAGCTACTTTACAGGAGGAGGTGATGAGGGTGTTTTACACTTCCCCTTTAGCGGTACGCCCAAGTGTGGAGAAGATGTACCAGGATTTCAGATGCCAGCACTGGTGGCCGGGTATAAAGAAGGTTGTGGCAGAGTTCGTTTCTCGATGCCTCACCAGCTAGTGGGTGAAGGCGGAGCACCAGGTACCAGCAGGTTTGGTATATCCCTTGGAGGTCTTGGAGTGGAAGTGGGATGGGATATCTATGGATTTCGTGATTGGACTTCCACGTACTTCCAGAGGTCACGATTCCATTTGGGTGACTGTCGACTGACTCACCAATTCAGCCCACTTCTTACCCATCAGAGAGCAGGGCTCATTAAGGAGTTTAGGACGACTCTAAATTTAAGAGATTATACGGCTTCATGGTGTTCCATCATATATCATCTCCTTTCGAGATTCTCCATTTACATATCGACTTTGGAAGGGGTTGGAGTAGGCATTCGGGATGCAGCTACGTCTGAGCACCGCCTATCACCCTCAGAAAGATGGTCAGAAGGAGATGACCATTCGGACTCTCGAGGACATGCTCTATGCGTGTGTCCTCGAATTTTTTCATAGCTGGGAGGACCACATAACCTTGGTGGAGTTCGCGTACAACAACAACTACAACTCCACCATTAGGATGGTACCATATGAGGCATTGTACGACCAATCTTGCAGATCACCTATGTATTGGACAGACCCAGGGGAGTTAGCAGTTGTGGGACTCGAGATGTTCCAGGCCATAACAGAGAAGGTATAGGTCATCTAGGAGCGGATGAGGACAGCTCAGAGCCGGCAGAAGTCTTATGCTGATAGGAGGCGGAGACCACTAGTGTTTGATGATGGAGACCATGTCTTCTTGCAGGTCTCACCTAGACACGGATTACAGATATTTGGCCACGGAAGCAAGTTATCTCCATGCTTCATCAGAACATTCCAGGTCCCCTGCAGGATAGGCGAGGTGGATTACCGCCTACCTCTACCTCCTCAATTGCACCGAGTGCACGACGTCTTCCACGTATCTCAGTTGAGAAGATATGTGCATGACTCGACGCATATCACCGACCATGGGGAGATAGACCTTGATGATGGGGTGACTATTGCAGAGGTCCCGGTGGAGATCGAGGATCGATAGGAGCGGGTCCTACGTGGACGGTCGATTCCTCTAGTGCGCATCAGATGGAAGCAGGGGAACCTCCAGGAGAGCACTTGGGAGCGGGAGGCTCAGATGCGTGCTCATTATCCTCATTTATTCCCCTAGATTACGATGTATCTTTACGGGGATGTAAAGCCCTGGGGTGGGAGTAATGTGATGACCCGTAAAAATGAAGGGAATTTTTTTTTTAATTTTATTTGGGATTTTACAAGAACACAGTTTCTTGACGACACCTGATTCTGAGGCCCGGTGTGCCTGGAATCAATTTCAGAAGTTTATCTCTGGTACGTTCAGTGAACGAACGAGCAGGTTATCCTAACTTTTGAACTGGTGCTCGGAATCGAAATCTGAGGGCACCAATTAAACCGCAGCACCTGTAATTTCTTAGGAACACCTTTTCCGGAGTTCTATTTTCTCGGGTGAGGTTATTAAATAAATGGGTTAACTAAAGAATAAAATAAAATATTGTGCTAAAAATTTTATTTTTATTCTAATTAGTTTAAACCTACGTATGGAAGTTGAGGTGGGGCCCACTAAATCCTATCCCCTCTTGATAGGATATTAGTGAGGTGGGCCCCACACTAGCCCCACCTATTCAAATTCCTCAAACCTTTTGTTAAGTTGGAAAATCCCCATTAATTTTTGTGTAACACACCTGCACCCCCTTTTTAAATGTCATGTCAACTCTCGCATTTAATTGTAATATTAAACACCCCTTTAATTGGTCAACTCAAGTTAATTAAATCGTGGTTTAATTTTGAATTTCAAAAAAGGGATGGCATGACTAATAAAATAAGGCAAAGTATTATTTTATTATCTTTCGGTGTTGTGCGAGAAGATTTGGGGAGAATTTACTCTAGACTTGAAGAATGTTCTTCCTCCTTGAAGAACGCGAAGAACGCAAGGACGGAGGGACCCACCAGGGTCCCTCGGCGACACACCGGCCAGCCGGTTTCCAAGAAAACACATGGGTCGTAACCCCCATCTTTCAAGGAGAGGCCCCCCATGTGTGGGCCGCAGTTTCTCAATCAGGAAGGGGGGGCATCGCCCCCCCCCCCCCACCCCATTTCCGCGACAGCTCCGCCAAGCCAAGCTGTCTGGCCACGTGGGTCGCGTCGGCGCTAGGCCAACTGGCTGCCCAGGACAGGCCGTGCCGCCCAGGCCATGCCTGGCCTCGCAGGCTGGGCTGGGCCGCACCCTAATGGGCCGGACCTGGACCCGGTTCAAGCAAACCTAGGGGGTCTTGGGATGGGTCGGTCTGGGCCCAAAACCCCCTATTTTCGGACACTTCTGTTCAAACGCCGGTATCGTGGGCTACAGACATCCGATCTATGCACCATCAGTTGAGATGTGATCATTGGATCGAGACGATCGTTCTGGTATATAACACTCAAGGTTTAGTAGAACATTGAGTACGGCCGGGTTGGTTCGAACATGAAACCAACAGGGCCCTCGGAGTGGAAACGCTTATTACTTGAGCTCCAGACGTCCGATTGACGTGGCATTGACTTTGTTGGATTCCTCTCAGTGAGACGGACCTTTTTGCTTACTCCGATTGAGGGTTTGACACATTTGGAGTGTGGTGTGGGAGGTTTTGACTTAAAAACCAATCGGGCCCCTGGGATGAAAACGCTGATATCACTCAGACCGGGCGTCTGATTGACGCACCGTCTGTCGTATCGAGTTCCTATCGACGAGATGGAACTTTGGGATACATCAACTCCAGACTACGTGTCAGTTTATTTATCGACCCCTTGGCTCGTAGAGCAGACCCTCCCGGAAACAAGTATGATGTGTGCGGGAACCCTAGAGCTAATTGCGACTTCGACGAAGAAGATGACTGCACTAAAATCCTCCGTGTGTTCGACAGCGATGAAGACTTCACTGAATTCCTCTGTGGGTTCGTCCGTGACGACGACTGCACTGAAATCCTCTGTGTGTTCGGCATCGATGAAGGCTGCACTAAAATCCTCCATGGGTTCGGTAGTGATGAAGACCGTACTGAAATTCTCTGTGGGTTCGACGATGATTACTACTGTTCTTGTATCCTACGTGGGTCCAGCAGTACTACTGTTCTTATTTCCTACGTTGGTCTGACAGTGTTTGACTCTGTACTTGTATCCTACGTGGGTCTGGAAGAGTAGCCGGTCTTGTATCCAACGTGGGTCTAACAGCTTAGCTGGTTTATTATCCTATGTGGTTCCCAACATAGATGAAATAGTGACTACATCTTATCATCTCTATCACCGTACGAATAAGTATACCCATGTGAGATGAGTCTTGACATTCAATCATTATCTTAGATATGATTGACTTGCTTTCCTATGTGGATTGTGGTGTGCTTTCCTGTGTGGCTTGGGTTGTACTGTACTGTGTGGACATGATCGAACTTGGTCTCAGATGTTGGAGTCAAACTGGAATTGATGACTTAGGTATATGTATGGGAATATACCTAAGTAGTGTTGGATGTTACTCCGTGATTGTATGTTTACTTTTGGATTATCCTTTGTGGATTCTGGGAGACCTTCGGGGGTCGCAGGGTCCCTACTGAGTAGCGTATACTCACCCACGGACGGGCTATGCCCACACTACGTTGTGTTGGATGCAGACGACGAACAACACTGATCATGGTTCAGGCTTGCGGAGCGAGTCGGTACCTAGAGGTGGACCACTGGGTGGGACGTATACGGAGCAGACGGATGATCTCAAGGAGCTGAGGTAGAGGCTATCTGTACCCACCCTTCAGGTGGGATATCTAGCGGGCGGCTCGGCGTTGCTGCTTTACCATTCAATTGTTGTACTTTTTTTTCAGTTGTACTTTACTTTCAGTTTTGGTTTTTATTCTGGCCCACTTACCTTTCCACACTTACTGTTTTACTCAGTTTACTAGTGTTTACTTTTTCTTTCTAACTCTATGGTGTTTTTATACTTTATAAAGTCAATGTCTTCCCCTTTTGTTGGGATTTACGCATTTAGTGCAAGTTTCTAGCCCCTGGCCTGTGAGAGGCAGGCCTGGGGTAGTCATGGCATGGGCCCCGAGGATGGGTCGTGACAGTAGAAAAGTGTAGGACTATCAGAACTTGAAATGTAGAGCATAAAAGGACATTCCTAACCCTTTTATGTTGAATAATAAGATACTAGGGAGTTGTGTGTATAATTGTTTTGGAGGTACTTATTGAAGCATGATCTCATTATTGTGGGTGTATCCAATGAGTGGATCATGACATTCCTGGTAGAAATGACTTCCCACTAGGATTTGAAATTTCATTTGGCATAATTATTTATGCTATGATATGATTTTATTGAGTTTTGAAATATATATATATAAATTGTTTTCAAAAGAAGGTTTCTCCAAGGTAAATGACCATGGTATTTTAAAAATGGTCCTATTTTCAAAACATGGTGTAATTTTTTAAAAGTGGAGTGAACATGGTAAAATGGGAATTTTGAAAGCTTGATTATGATAGTGTAATGTGATTGAATTTGAAATTATAATCATTAATTTTTTAGAGAGTGAACCATATTGTTGGTCTTGTGTAAATAAAAATGGAACTGGGTAGTCATTGAAGAGGCCAAATAGAGGATGCTTCCAGAAATTTGTTTACACATGAACCCCTTGTGATCTATAAGCTAGTTTAGATAATAGAGAAATCTTTCCATGCTATGGAGTTGGGGAATTGAAGTGACTATTTGAGGCATGTGGATCACTCGGTTCAGCTTCAAATGATTAATCCACCCATTTCCCATGGCGATTCAGAGCTAAAATGGGAAGATGGACAATTTTATAGGATGAATAGATTGTTAAATTTTCACAGAACACCAGAAGAGTTTATATTGAAGTTAGAGATTAATATTTTGAAATATCATACTTTTCAGTAGTGAGAGGTGGAGGTCTAGAATAGAACAAGCAAATTTATTACATTAGAGGGTTTTGAAGAGTTTTTAATAAACATTTCTACACGAATATATTCAAAATTTAGACAATAATGGATTTTCAACTTAATGTAAGAACAACATATTTTTCAGGGAATATGCAAATATGTTTATAAACTTAAATCAGTTTTCAATCAAGGTGGAGGCTAGTGCATCCTTGAAGGCTCAAATATTAGAATCGGTATTGAGTAAATATCTTCATTCCAAAATTGAGGTGCTATGTATATGCAATTATATAGAAATTGACAATTGATAATTGTTGGTTTAAAGGAATATCATGAATTATATGGGTGGGAGAATCATGTTGGAACCCAAGGGGAATAGTGGGAACTCTAACACATGGATCAAGAATAATAGGGATAATTATTTCTAGGGTGAGAGTATAGATCAGAATCTAAAAATAATGATTAATGAATCATCCTCTAAATCGTTAGAGTAAACCAAGATGTGTTTAGTTTGGTTCTATATTCCAAATTATGAGGTATTTCACTAAATAACCTCAATCTTGTTAAAACTATAATTATTTGGTCATCTATAACATAATATGATTAATTCTCCACGTTCAGATGTTTTTGACACTTCTCATGGGTTACATGCTTCTTATTCCATGATGAGACTGGTGCAATAACAAAATAGTCATCAGTAGAGCCAGGTAATCATAGTGATTCTAGGAATAACATGACTCCATAGTGGGGGATGTTATAATAGTTTATTAAAGGGATGAGTGTGGATTGAAAGTAGTTGTTTAGAGTCGGTAAGGTTGTGGTAGGTGATCAGTCGAGACCATCCACAGTGCGAAGTACAATTCATTTGAATTCTACCTTGATGAAAATGTTGATTGATATGGGTTATTCTCATTATTTCATTACATTTCACGATATTGATTTTCTATTATTAAGTGATGAAAGGATGTATACATTTTTAAATATCAAATCCCTCTCCATCAAAGATAGTGTCAAGAAATCCTGTCTAGAGAATGTTGTACAGTTGTGTATGTGGTTTAGTTGATTTGGGATTTCCCAGTTCATGAGATGGATGTGTGTGATATAATCATGGGTATTAATTGGTTGGTGATGTTTAAGGCCAACATCAAGTGTTCTTAATGAATGGTTTTTTTACATGATGGATGACAACATTGATCACCTATTTAATGGAGAGAAGACTGTAGTGGTGCATGGAATGAGATTTGTGGAACTAGAAGTTTGGAAAATATCATATTAATTTGTAGCATTGTCTTTGGAATTGATGGATTATATCGATCAAAGAAGTTTTTGGTTGTTTTTTGATCAGTTTTTGGATGATTTTCATAAATAATTCAAAAGGTTTCCACCCATAAGAGATTGGTATTTTGTGATTGATCTCCTTATGGGGATTACTCCTATCTCACTTTCATCATACCAAATGTAACCAGCTAAATTTTTGGAATTGATTGTGCACATAGTGGATCTTTAAAACAATGGTTTTATTCATCCTAGCACAGATCCTTGGGATGTGTCATGTTTTTTGTTAAAAAGTTAGATGTAAATCTTTCGATGTGTGTTGATTATTTTAAAATGATCCATGTTATGATAATGAATCTATATACACATCCATGCATTGATGGAATGTTCAATCAGTTTAGGGGAGATCAATTGTTCTCCAAGATTTAATTGTGGTCAGTATATCATCAGTTGCGGGTGCTGAAGGAGGGTATTCCAAAAAATCATTTTAAGTGTATATATGGACATTTTGAGTATGTGGTTATTCCCTTTGGATACAAGAGGTAAATTTTCTAGGACATGTTATTTTTTAGGGATGTGATTCAATGGACCCAGACCAGATAAATGTAGTTATCTCTTAGACACTACCATAGAATGTTTTTGAGATATAGTGCTTCCTTGGAAAAATTGGGTATTACCGATGATTTCTTTTTGACTTCTCATGATTTTAATCATGGATGATATATTTGGTAAGAATGAATTATCCATTTTAATGGAACAAGTAGTTCTAAAAATCAGTCGAATATATTCATAAATCTCTTACATTAACACCAATCATGATTTTTTCAAGAACTAGGGAAAGAGTGCATGGTGCATTACAATGCATCGGGGTTGGGGTTGGGTTGTATCTTCATGAAAGGGGATCATGTGGTTGTATATGATTCACGATAGTTGATATTTATGAGAAGGACTACCTAATACGTATTTTGAAATTTAGCAGTTGTAGTGAATGCTTTGAAAATGTGGGATCAATATATATTCGGTGAGTAAATTATAGTATATACTGAACAGATGAGGTTGAATCATATTTATAACAAATAGACTAGAATTTATGGAATATAATATTGATATAGTGTCCCCAGATGTTTGACATGAACATGATATACACACCAGGTAAGAGAAATTCAATGGTTGATTCATTACGTAGAAATTCAAAATATCAAGTGGTTAAACATGAATTAGAATAGTTGAATTTGATGCTTGAAAATTTTAATTGATATTATAATATCAATACCATGGTGAAAATCCATTTTGTTTCCATTTTTTTTTGTTCTAGAATTTATTGGATTATTCAAAGAGGAGTAGATGTCTGATTAATACTGTGTGTCTATGAGGTCGAAACATAATAGGGGGGAGACCATTGGGGAAATAAAACTAGATGATAATTCAGGGTTGTGATTTCGAAATCTCATAGATGTACTGGGGGGTTTTTATGAGAAACAACTCATTTCTTATCATCATTCTTGGTGGTCTCTCTATCCTATATTTCTAAAAAAGTACAAGGCGTTAAACACATAGTTTTGTGGGAATGAATGAAAATGAACGTAGATGAATTTGTATCATCATGTCTGGCATGTCCTCATGTCAATGAAGAGAATCAGTGGATGAAATTTATGATTTTTTATTTACATATCCTACTATTGAAATGTGAGTAGATAGTGATGTATTCTTTTACAGGTCTCCCAAAAATAGCTTTCAAAGATGATTCCTCATGGGTGATTTTGGATAAGCTCACAAATTTGGAAAATGTCATCCATATTAATGAATCTAATATGGTGGGTGATCTATCCAAAATCCTTGTCCAACATGTTGTAAAGAGGACTGGTGTAGCAGTTTCCATTGTATTAGATTGATATCTGTGGTTTACATCTTGTTTCATGAAATCCAGGAATCATGACCTTGGGAATCAGAAATAATGGAGCACTGCATATTATCCCCAGACGGATGGGTAGTCCAAGAGTAAGATAAATAAGTTAGAAGATATTTTGTGGCCTTATTTCATGGGATTTGGTTGCTCGTTGTAGGATACCCTTCCATTGTAGGAGTTTCCCTACAATAAATTTTATTAAGCCTCCATAAATATAGATAAGATTGAATCATTGTATTGGTGTTTATGTCATTATATACTATGTTGGGTGGAAACATATGATAATTTGATGGTTGAGATGGGCCTTATCTAATAGATAATAGAGAAGATTATATTGACCAAGAATAGAGTGGATAAGGCTTAGAGTTTTTAGATTTCATAAGTAGACCATTTTTTATGGTCGTTGTCATTCGAGGTGGGTGATCATGTGTTCTTGATAATCTCTTTGAGGATGGGATTTCATTGATTTTTAAAGAATAGATTGTTATATTCATGTTATATTGGGATTTTTGAGATACTTGAGTGGGTCTAAAATGTGGCATATCAGTTGGTTTTTCAACCATTGTTCAGTGTGGGACATAATGTGTTTCATGTGTCTTAGTTAAAAATGTATTATTTAGATCGTGACCCTATTATTCATTGGGATCATATTGACCTAGATCTAGATGATTCTTTTATATACGTGCCTATGTGTATTGTGGATCAGAAAGAGAATTTATTTTGTGGTAAAATCATCATTCTAGTTTGAGTTTTGTGGAAACATGGTAATATTCAACAGGAGACTTGGGAGTAGGACAAAGAGATGGTCGAGAAATGGCCTGAGATCTTTCAGTAAAGCGATGGATATCTAATTTCTGATGAAAAAAGGATCAATGGTGGGGAGAATATATTACCCTTGGTTTGAGGTACGTAACACTTTTTTATTTCTTCTTATATATGTAAATTGGTTATGTAATTTTTTGGAGAGTTTGGAAGGGTTTTAGAATGGTTTGGAGTCTTTTCTTGGGATGAAAGATTGAGCATGGTTTGTGGAAACAGCACAAGAAACACATGTAACCATGAAAAATGAGGTAGAGATAAAGGTATGGTCACTCAATTAAAGAACACAACTTTCAAAAAATTTATCTAGCCTAGGGAAACCATACTACATGAGATAGTGGGATTTTACACGGTTGGTTTATGGTTTTTCTATAAATTCATGAAAACTGGGTGGGGAAGACATTGGGATCGTAGAAGATTCATGATTAGTGCACGGTTTGACTAAATATGAATTTTAATCATTGAAAAACATTAAAATGGGGCTTTAAAAAATCGGGTGACTGGGTATTTTCCCTAAAAACCCCATTTCCTCTTCCACTCAAACACCAATCAATTGTTTCTCTTCTAGGGTGTTCGGGAAGCTCTCATTCTAATTTTGATGTGAATTAAATGGTTTTCATAGTGGAGTAATGGGGATTATCCTCTAGTAAGCCCTATGTCTTTCATATTTCTTGGGTTTCTATATATCTACATTTCCATATCACTTAGTTTTATATATCTATATCCTCCATATGTAGATATATGGGCTTTGTGGCCTAAAATGATAGGAGTTATTATATGTGTTCATAGTCTAAGAGATATAAGGTGTTTTCATGGATGTTTCACCCAGTTTTAGTGTTCAACGGTGTGGTGGATTGATTTCTCCAAACCCTAAGGTAGGTGGATTTACTCTCATCTCCATTTTGAGTGAACTAGAAGGATTTATTTCAAATTAAATGGGTTTTCTTGGAATTTATTGTGATTGTGATCTGGAAAGCATGGTGGAAATCAATTTTCTGCTGTTTTTTTTTGTATTTTTGGAGAAAATGTGATATTGTTGTGAAATGTGACTTTTTGTAGGAATTTAAAATTGAAATTTTATAATCAGTGTCTTAAGAGATTTATGGAAAATGGTTTGTGAAAATATTTGGTTTTGATGAAAATATTGTTTTATTGAAATATGGTTTGGAATGAATTATGGCTTAAGGGTGTTTTTAATTAATGTTTGATTTGTTGAAGTTATTTGGAATGTTATCTTGGAATGTTTTTTTGGAATAATTGGATAATTTGGTATTGGAAATAGTGTATCGATATGGTTTTGGTAAATATTGACTCTTTTGATTGTTGGATTATGTGGTACGGTCATGGGTTATAATAGATACATTGTGGGAATGAAGGAGCACCGCAAAAAGAATGAAATTTCAGTGTGATGTACCACTATAAAAATGTTATGTGGTCAGATGTAATGTTTCACCATAAATTCTATCGTTGATTTCATGTATTAAAGTGTGAGTATGGTTGTGTTAACAATGCAGACACACAAAATTACTTGGTTTATGAAAATATGTAAAGAGTAATGACATGTTGTGTATCATTACATGGAATTAGGTTGATTGAGATGAATTGATTTTTGTAAGGATGTTTTGTCTAGTTGTAATTTTTTATAATGTTTTGATTGATTTATATAAATTATTTTATATATTTGTGAAAACTTGTTCTCTCCTGGTGACATGCATAGGGAAGTCATTTAGGGAAAACCTTCCAAGTATTATTACTCACTGCCTAATTTAGAACATTTTTTATTTTTTAGTTGTTGTATTGTATGACACATATAATGATAAATAATCTCATTCCTTTAGTTGTGCATCGTAATGCTTGAGTGGTATTATGGTAATTAGAGCACGGGTATTTGTGAGGATTTGGGGATTTATGTCATAGATTCTCTCGGTTTTGTTGTTTAGTATTATTCTTTGGTACTATAATTATGGTCTATGGGGGATTAGTGTTTTTAGTCATTGATTAATATAGGATATTAAGACCATGTAAGCATACATCATGTAGCTGTTTCAGTAATGGTTAGTTTGGTTGGTTTTTTCCTTTTCAAAAGTGAAAATTGTATCCCCACATTCATGAAGCCCGTTTCATTTATTTATGGACTTTAGTGCCTTGGGTATGTCACCAATGACCAAGTAGTACCTACTCATACACTAAAGCCAACAAGGTGGGTAGATATGTTCCAATGTATCCCTCTAGAATTTTTATTTCCTAAATACCTAACATGTAATTAATGAATATGAGGTACCATTAGAGAATGATCATTCATGTGATGAGTATCAGGTGATGATCATAGATCATAGAGACAATGTTACACAAAACAAGAAATGTTACCCGGTGAAATTGATATTGTGAAACCAGAAGTTTGATGAAAGAACAGGTGAAACAAAAGAGGCGATGAAACATAAGTATCGTCATCTGTTTTAGTATATAAATTGAAACTTAAGGGGTTAAATTTTTAAGGATTAATAATTATATTAATGAAATATTAATAATTTAAATTTACCTACAAAATGATTAAATTCATAATAAATAAATGAAATTATAGAAAAATTGAAGTTCATTGGTCATTTTCAACTGTTATAGGTAATATACAGTCATTCATAAAAGAATTTAATGCATCATAACCATTTATAGTATAATAATTATACCATGATCAAGTGATTAGTATATATATATATAATTATGATTAATCTAATTGACATTGAAAAAGGAATTTATGTCCTCAACCAGTTGGATGGTGCCTTATATAGACAATGTATTAGATCATCTAATTCAGAAAACATCACTAGTATTTTAACTAGACCTATACCATATTGAGATTCAAAAATTAAATCACCAGTGAAACCATTTAAGGGATAAGTCCAATATCATAATGATCATAGGATAAACCCGGTTTGTAACCCAATCCTAAAAAATCCCACCATTACACACATTACACTTAGGGCATTAACTGGTGTATTAAATGGTTATGTTTGTAGACCGTAATAGTAGGAATTTGTATACTTTTTTTATAAAATAATGATTATAATTATATTTTATTATAGCTTTGTAATGAATAAATTATATTCTTTATAAAATTATATTTTGATACGGTGAAATAAAAAATATGTTTTTGGTAAATATTTAGTTTTAATAAGACTCCCATTTTTACAAATTCATGATTTTTTGAAATAAATGATATTTTAATGAAATATTTTTATTAAATAATATAATTTAAATATAAATGATAATATAATTTTATGAATCCAAATATAAATATTATAAGGGGAAAATTTCTATGGTATGAAAACCTAGGATTTTTCAATAAATGATGACTTTTATATAATAGTAGAGATTCTATTATGTAAATAAATATAATTATTTTATTCAAAATATATATTATCCTTGGTATAAAAATGTAAATACGATCCAAAGTTGAACATTTCATATTATTTTGATATAGTAGAATTTTATGGTAAAAATGAAAAATGATATAATTATACACAATGTATTATGACATCACAAAAGAAAAATAGTGAAGTAATAAAAATTATAAAGATTATATATCATAACAATTAAGATTTATATTTAATATGATGTTTTAAATTTATTTTATTAATTTGATAAACTATTATTAAATCCTATAAAACATATATAGCATTGTATGGTTTTCAAAATAATTCATTATAAACATGACTCACTTCCACAACACCATGTGTATTATTTTAAGTAGTTATGTTATAAGTCATATAAAATAAGAAAATATAGTCATATTTTGTGGGAACCATGGGTAAAAATTATGGGATGGGTTACATTTTAGATTAATATAACATATAGATTCCACAACCAATGTTTACAAATTAATAAATAATTCTCTTATCTTTTTCTATAACAACCTACACAACATCATATAACTACTAACTCAAAACCGTTGGAGGATGGATTCATTCTCCCCTTCCATTTATAGATTCATCATATGGTTCCCCCATTATTTTAATAATATCCTAACAAGATTTTTGAAGCACCCTCTCAGGGTATGGAATCTTCTCCTTCTCCTCTTTATGCATGGACATTATTTATATTATTACTTTCTATTTCTAATTTTCAATAATGGAATATGATTTTAAACATATATATTAAAGTCCCAACGACATAGATGTGATGATATACCCATTGCAATCTCATTAAACCATTTAGTTAATATTTATCTCCCCCAAATATGTTGATTAAATTATCCAATGATTTTCCATTCCAATCCATTATATAGTGAATTATTATCTCCATTTTTACTAAATCGAATTCAATTTAATGTAAATATAATTATTTGACTGATTAATTCAATTTATATAACCCAAATTACATTATCATGGGATTAAACATGATGAAACACTTCCTTATATTTTATAATCTATATGGAAAAGTAATTCATGTATATGATATGAATGTGATGGGTTTTCCGGGAAATATATTTCCAGACAATGAATTGTTTACTATTTTTATATCATATGATGCCATGTATATTGAATAAAAGGTTATCCTAATATCCCTATGTTATGATATCTAGGTATATATCCTTGACTAATGTTTATGATATCATGTTTTATGTTTATTTATAATTCCCATGTGACTTTATGTTATTATCTATTATAAAGCTTCTATGGTAAAGTGTATAATTGTCACCCCTATGATGTTAAATTGATAAACATATTGACTCACACATAATAATAAACCTTATGTTATTATTTTATATTTCACTTATTTGGATTTTTATCTACCCTCTTTCTTGTGTAGATTCCTATGTTATCCCGGGCAATTTTAGATGATGAATTAAATTTAATAGAATGTTGTGTAGTTTTAGTTTTCATCATTACATTTATATTGGAATTTGATTTGTTCTATACTTAATTGACAAAATACACAAGGCCTTACAAACTTCTTGTATTATATTATTGTATATAAATGTATTTAATCATGATGTAATTTGTATTATAGATATGGGTTTTCAAAATTAGAAAGTCTTAATTGGTTGAAGAAGAATAGTAATAGCAACACTACATAAAAAAAATAAAGGATATGTATTTAAAGATTTATTCTTCTTAATATAAAATTATTTTTCATTATAATTGTATGTAATGTACTATTGTAGTTGAGATACATTTTTTAACATTATTACAAGGATTAACACTTATCATTTTACCTATAACATGATTCTAGTGGGTTGTACAGTCTTAGTGAAATTTGGATTATTGAATGGAATTTTCATTAAATATAATATTTCCTTCATGTGTTTGTGTTGGATATCAATAAATATTTATTTTCACTAGTGGTAATTGGTTTTTTAAAAATGATATATGAAGACAAATTGGATCACTAATTTACCCATATTATTGATTACTCAATGTTCTAGGGGATTCCTTTTCATGTTGTTTCAATGGCTGGTTCCCCACATTTGAGATTTTTTGTTTGACGTTTGTGAAGCTTCTTCTGTATGTTTGATGATTTTTTCTCAAAATTTATATTGTATGTCATAGTAAATAATAATATAGTGAAGAACATTATTATTCCTACAATCAATAGAAATAATTTTCACATCTATAATTATAGGTTGTTTTCATGAATTTTTTATTAGATTAGAAGTTCTTGAGGTCGAAACTAATGGTTCTACACCTTTTTTTGATAAAGGTACTTTGAAAACAACTAATATATTGAATATTGAAAATAATGATCATTCAAAAATGATTTTTTTTCCTCATTATATGAGGTGAAATTTCTAATGGTGATAGGTGTGAAGACTAAAAAAGAGTTTGGGATAAACATTAAAATATTAATATTGTCAATAATATGGCCTAGTAAGATAATGTACCAAATTAATGATTAAAAATATGAAATCCAATAGAAGAATAAGAATAAACAGTATATAACATCTTAAAAAGAGTTAATGAGAACAATAGTACAATAATAATATATAGTGAAAAATTAAACGATAATACAATGGTTAAGAATATATATTCTATCTTACTAGTCAGGCTTGATTACAATGCTTCATTTCATAAAGATATGTATCCGGAAACACCTCTTCTAAATTATTTATATAGAATTCTACATACCTATTATATGAGGAAAGTATCTTCTATAATAAATAAGTGTATTACAAATAAATAAATCTTTTTGATGGACCCAAAGCAATATAATCATAAAAAGAAGGTATATAAAGAATATACTGATTACTTTGGACTTGATTTTGATTCTAATTATAATTTTTTTTCTAATATTATCTCTAATATCTAGAAAAATGATATGATATAACAGAACATTTACAAGTAATATTCCACTAATTTTTTTTGAGAAGGTGGACACTTTCCTAAAATCATTTATAAGTTATTGGAATTTGGAGTCAGTAATTAAGCAGAGAATGTAGCAACAATATTATTTAACAACATATTATAGAAGTTTGAAAAACCAGTGGTTTTTTCAAATTGAATATACAAAATTTTTCAATAGTCAATAAGATAAATTTATTATCTATGTTTGAAAAAAATGAAATTATTGATGAAGAAGAACATATATAGAGATCATGATACATTGATGAAATGATTTTATTTAATAAAAAATATATATAACAATTTACTAGTGAAAGTTGAAGTGATGTCAAGTTCAATAAATAAACTGCGATGAAATTATTTCTAAAAAATACCTGAAGTAGTGTCTCCCAAATATCACTAGGTATGTGAAACTGAAAAATGATCAAAATAAGGAAAATTAATATTCTGTATGTAACGAATCAATTCATATAATAGATAAATTAATGTTATATAAGTAATTTG
Source organism: Viscum album (assembly GCA_963277665.1). Taxonomy (NCBI): domain Eukaryota; kingdom Viridiplantae; phylum Streptophyta; class Magnoliopsida; order Santalales; family Viscaceae; genus Viscum; species Viscum album. The sequence goes on from OY728164.1 coordinate 1,076,234,893, forward strand.
ATGAATTTAATAAAGGGGTTATTAAAAGGAAGAATTCATGAATTAAGATAGAAGAAGTAGTAGATCAAGAAGAGATGGATTTTGATATCATATAACTAAAATTGGTGAGTATGTAAGATTTAATAGAAAAATATTATTTGAATTTATAGAACACTATTCATAATTCTTGGGAATGATAAATTAAATCTAATGTTCATTTATATTATTAAATATGATTCAAAAAATTAATTGAAAAAAATAGATAGGAAATTTTCAATTTTTGAGAATAATAATAAAATTAAAAACCATGTTTATAGAAAAACATGTTATTTTTAAGATTATTGAAAATAAGAATGCATCCACCTTAATTAAAATGCATCTATAAATTGAATATTAATGATGATGAAAATAAGTTTTATGTGAACAAGAAGGAGTAAGGAGTTCACCAAAGTTATATCTTATAAAAATGACCCAAGATTAATGGATAAATGAATATAGACATATATGCCCACATTACTAGACGAAATTATGTTTTTAATAGGAGATATTATTTAAAGATTTATAGTAGGAACTATGGAGTTTTTAGAACATATAAAAGATGAATTGGTTTAATTAACCAAATGATGATAAGTTTAAATAGATTTTAAGATATATATTGAGGTTGAGGTGTCATTATAAAATTAAAAAAAATTTGGAGATAACATGTGAAATATTGATTGAAAAGTGAAATGATATGTCGAAAATTAGATTCTATTTTTGATTTATGTGAGTATCTATGACATATTTCAAATGGTTTTCCTATAATAATACCAAAATAACTATGATTATATGATAAACATGATATGTATTATAATGGAAATGAAAAAAGGAAAAGAGAATGTTTCTAACGTTTCTTATAATTCATCTAAAAAAGAATATACAATGATTTGGGATAGTGATATTTCCACATATATGATAGGATATTTGAGTTACCATAAAATGTTGAAAATTGAATTGAAGTCTACATGAAATTTTTAAATGATGGGTCACCCAAAATAAATGGTGTCTGTTCATAATATATTGGTAAAGGTCTGCTGAAATCCAAGAGTGAGTTGTGAGTTACATATGTGAAACAAAATCATATTAGTGTTTATTAGTTATGGGATGAAATATATGAAGTGGTTTTTTGGAAATATGAGATTTTATGAAGAAAATGAAATATGGATTAATCTTATTAATGGGAAATTGAACAAGGAGAAATATATTTAAAAGAAGTGGGGCTAGAATTTTTTTTGAGCATGAATGAAAAACGTAAACTATAACATTGAAGAATTGGAAAACATGTCTAAAATTATACGTGTAATATTATTCATGGAGAAAATTATCATGATTTTCCAAAGATGAAAAAATAAATGAATTTTTTTCCACTAGTAAAAAGGTAATGATTCTTAAATCTATTCCCAAGAGAGATTAAATAAAATCTACTCATCCTTTATTGCTAATTCACTCAAATATTTTGGTATCATGATGTTCAAATAAAAAAATAGAGATTTGAATATTATTCCATTATTGATTACTTTACTCACATTACATGTATTATTCTTATTATGAATAAATAATAGAATGTAAAGTGTTTAATTTTTTCTTTAAATGATAAGAAAAAGTGTGTGGTTAATCTTTAAAGAGGATTGAAAAACAAAATGGTGTTTAATATACCACTAGAATATTTGAATCCTATATTGAAAAACATAGTACACATTATAATATTATTGCACTATATAGACCTTAAAACAACGTTTTGGGTTAAAAAATTATATAAATATTGTAGCTGTGTTTTGATTTTTTTGGGAAATACATCTCATTATTTCGTGAGATACAATATTAATGAAATAGTTCATATTCAAAATCATTGTCTTCATCAGAAAAATTATAGATGGTCAGAATATGATATGTATCACAAGAATTATCAATGTACGAATTATATTTTAGTGTTTGGAATAACATTCATTATCAATGTTAAAGATGAAAATCTATAAAAATTTGAATGTAGAGGTGTTGATGGAATATTCCCAAGTTCTTCTTCAAATTGAAGAGTATATCATTTTTAGAACAAAATAATTTGAAATATTTTATTTATTGATGTGATGTTGTTGTATTACACTAATCATATGAAATTAAGTGATTAAACATGTTTAAAATTGACAATGATGAATTTATTTTCATAAAATAATAAATCTATTTTTGTAAAAATAGTGATAATTCTAAAAAATTTCAATTGGAAGAAGTAGATTCAGAAAAATAATTTGATTATGAATAATAATTTTTAATTAATCCAATGATTAGAAGACAAGATAGTGTTAAAAATATTATTGGATGTCAGGAAAAAAATCAAACCGGAATAAACATTAGAAAACCTTCTCATATCTCATGGTTTTATCAATAATAACTAAGAGATATGAAAGGATAAATGAAACATAATGATTTTATTTATTCAATGGATAAAGAGTTAAAGGATATATAAAATAATGAGACTTTGGGTTTGCTACTGAATAAAAACAATAAAAACATATTTCAAAAAGTGGCAGTTCTGAAACATGTTAAATATGGTAAAGTGGTCTGGAGAAATGTTATATTATTTGTGCAAATGTTCTACTCAAATTGAATGAGTTGAATATGATTATGCCTTTTCACTAGATGAATGGCATGAAAACATAATAATTTTTCATTCCATTTTAGCACAAATTCAATAAAATATCATTGAAATGGATCTCATGTAATGAACCTAAAATTTCAAGGAAAATATGTTTCTTCATTTTCTTTAGAATTTTACAAGAATACAATTTCTGACGGCGTCTAATTCTGAGGCCCAGTGTTCCCGGAGTCATTTTTCAAAGTTTGGCTCCGGTACGTTCAGTGAACGAACAAGCAAGTTTTTCAATCTTTTGAACCAGTACTCTGAATTGAAATCCAAGGGCACCGATGAACTTGCAGCGCCGAAAATTGCTTAAGGGGACCTTAAGCACAGTTGTGATTTTTTCGCATTAGTTGGTAAATTTTTGGGGTTTCGATAAGTCTTAAATAAATTGTAGTGTTACAATTTATTTTAGGTGGAAGTTTATTTCTTCATAGAGAAGTTGGAGGTGGGGCCACACCCCACCTAACTTCCCATGAGAGGGTATGAACAAGGGTGGTGGGGTCCGCACGAAACCCCAACCCTTCACCTTCGCTTTAACCCCCACGAAATTCCCCCCATTTAACACCCCTTGTCTTTAAATGTATAACTCTACAACCCCCCCCCCCCCCCCCTTAAACTCCCTTGCTTTTAATGTGTCAACTCCCCATTAATCTCCTCTTCCATTAAGTTTGTCAACTCCTCTTATTTTTTATAACTCATCACCTTTTCCTTCCACCATTAATTCATGCCAACATATCTCAATTAATGAGATGAGTCTCTTCATTTGTTTAATTATGTGGTTTGGTTTGAATTTTAAATCTTTGTGGTGTGAATAAAAATCATATCATGGGATATTATTTTGAGTTAGAGCTTTTGTTATGGGAGAATACTTTAGCAAAGTCCTAGAGTTTTTGGGAGAGCTTTGGTGTGAAGAAGAAGATAACATTCCTTCGATGAAGAATGATTCTTCTTCGATTAAGAACACCTTCCCTTCAAACATAGAATGACTCGGCGTCCACGGTTCTCCATCCTCTTCTTCCATAGCAACAAGTGGGGAGACATCGTTTCCTCCTCGGATGCACCCGGACGTCCACAGAATCTACGTCCGACCCCGCGACGTTATTCTCGTGAAACCGATTTCTGTACCTACGATGAACAAAACTTGAATCGAGGTAGGGGAATTTATTTTGGTGTTCTCTAATATTTTGAGAAAATAATGACGAGCGCGGACCAACCAATTCAGGGATGATCTGTGGATCGTTCGTTCATGCGGATTGATGTTGAGGATTATTGTTTTTTTCGTGAATTATTTATTGTCGTACGTCAACTTCTATTAGATGGATGCTTTCTATCATTATAATGGGAGGAGGTTGAACCGCACGAACACGATCGACCCTCCTCCCCCTTGTTGTTTTTATTTGTTGCTGCACGTGAGAGGCAGCGCGGTGCTGTTGCACTGCGCGGAAATTATGAGGAAGGGCTAAGAAGCACGGCGCCGATGAAGTTGAACAAGCCACGACGCCGTCGCGCTGCGCTTGAAAACGTAAAATGAAGCCGCAGAGGCGTTGTGGGATCTTTCCAGCGAAGTTTGGGTGCTGATATGATGAATGGTGAAGACCGCATGCGAATCGGACCACTAGAGCGTGTCCGGTGGTCCGCTGAAGCCCCTGCCGGCGCGCCATGCTGTTGCAGCGGCGCCTGGAGCGCCACCGGAGGAATCCACCGCAGCTTCATCCGTGGCGGTGGAGGGTGGTCCCGCGACCGCGCGGGACAGGAGGGGAGCGGCGGGACGCGGCTGGCTATCGCGTCCGATGGCACGGGCGGCCCCACGTGGTGCTGCGACTCTTCACGCGGGGCAGCCCCCCCCCCCGCAGGGTTCGGTCATTCGGCCGAACCCCCAGCCGAGTCGGGCCGGCATGGGAAGACCGGGCCTGGCCTGGCCGCGCCCAGCTGGACCGGGCCGCGCCGGCCGGGTTGGACCCGCACCGGAGTCAGGTCACCCCAGTTTGGGCTGACCCTATGGGTCTCGGGTCGGGTCAGTCCGGGCCCGAAACCCCCATTTTCGGACCCCTCACAGTCTTTCTCCATTATCATGATATGTAGTCCTCCAATAGACGCACCGTTAGCGGCGATGTGGTCCTTGGATCGAGCCAGTCGTTTCGGTATATCGCACTCAAGGTTTCAGAATACTTTGGGTTCGGCCAGGTTGGTTCGGATACGAAACCAACAGGGCCCTCAGAGCGGAAACACTTATATCGTGAGCTTCAGACATCCGATTGATGTGCCGTCGACTTTGATGGATTCCTCTATGTGAGATGGATCATTAGAATTACTCCGCTCGTGGTTTGGATGCAGTCACAGTGCGGTCGGGTTGGTTCTCTCACGAAACCAACCGGGCCCCAGGAATGAAAAAGCCAATCACTCACAGACCGGGCGTCCTATTGACGCGCCATCTATATCGTTGAATTCCTCTTGATGAGATGGAACTTTTGACATTCTTCGCCTTAGTTTTGGTTGCTGTTGGATAGTGGCTGGGTTGGATCATACCCGAAATCCAACCGGGCCCTTGGAACGGAAAAGCTGATATCTTTATGACCGGACGTCCGTTTGACGAACCGTCAGCGGCGTTGGTGATCACGTTGCGAAACGGTCCCTATGAGTATACGCTATGAGAGTTCGGGGTACAGTTGAGATACGGCCCGGTTGGATCGCTCACGAAACCAATCGGGCCCCTAGGACAAAAAGGCTAATAACTCACAGACCGGGTGTCCGATTGACGCGCCGTCTGTTGCGTTGAGACCCCTATGACGAGGTAGTACTTTGAGATACTTCTTCTTGGTAGTTTGCGATACTTGGAGTATCGACATGTAGCTCGTGGAGTGGACCCTCCCAGAGATGAGCATGCGGAGTACGGAGACCGTGTAGACGACTGAGACTTGACGAATGCTTGACCGACTCGACTTGGAGTGAGTCGACTAGCCCAGTGGATGGAGCGCCCAGTATTTGGCGGCATACCCATAGCGGACTGAGCACCTGGTAGTTGGCAGTAGATCCACGGTACTCGACCGGAGGAGTATCTCTATAGGCTATTAGGGGGAGCGCTCGGTATTTGGCGGCAGAACCACAGCGGACGGAGCGCCTAGTATTTGGCAGCAGACCCGTGGTACTCGACAGGAGGAGTACCTCAGAGACTTGGATTACTGAGCAGTACCTCGGAGTCGTGACAGGACAACTGTATACTCCAGAGATGGGGCCCTTCAGCAGTTACGGTTTTGATAATAAAAATCCTGGTTTGAGCTGAGTCTATGACCTTGTGTTTGCCTCATGATTGAGATGGGTCACTTGATAACTTAGGTATATTTATGTGCATATACTTGGGTAATGGTTATCCATTGATTTCATAATCTTTGTGTTTCCTCATTATTGAGATGGGTTACTTGATAACTTAGGTATATGTATGGGCATATACCAAAGTAGAGGTTATCTGTTGAGATCTTCTTTGTGGTTATCCTTGTAGGTTTTAGTGAGACCATGAGGGTCTCGGGGTCCTTACTGAGTATCATTATACTCACCCCTACATGGGCTATGCCCGCACCTCGTTGTGTTGGTTGCATATGACGGGAAGTGCTGACGGAGGCCGAGTGTTCGAGGACTGGATGGTACCCGGAGGTGGACTACACGACAAGTCAGTATCCGGAGGTGGACATCATAGTGAGACGACACTCGGAGGAGGTTGAGGGGTGAGATCATTGTGGAGGCTACTTGTACCTACCCTTCAGGTAAGATCTATGGTGGATGATCCAGGAGTTGCGCCATCTGTACCTACCCTTCATGTAGGATCCGAGGAGGACGTCGCAGGAGTGGCTTCCGTTCTTCCAGCTGTTGTCTTTTTCTATTGTACTTTTGTTCAGTTGTAGTTGTATATTGAGTTGGGTTTGTATTCTGGCCCATTTACTTTTCAGGACTTCTCTTTGTACTTAGTGTTTTACATCCGCTTATACTCTGTGGTGTTTTGTTTACTTTTATAAAGGCAATGCCTTCCCAGTTATCAGGATTTACGCCTTTGGTGCTAGTCGCCAGCCCCTGGCCTATGGAAGGCGGGCTTGGGGTAGTCAAGGCACAAAGCCCGAGGATGGTTCGTGTCAAATTGGTATCCGAGGAGTTGGTTCTACCGCAGAACATATAACTCTGATATTTTCTTTCTGCAAAGAAATAGTGTTAAGAGTACCGAGTGTGGTTTTCAGTTCAGGGAGTCCAGTGTTGGTGCGGGCGGCCGACGTATCCATACACCAGGACCCTGACAACAGATTTCCGACTTTGTGCACGAAAACACTGATTGCGTGTGTGTTTCCAGATGATTTTAAATATCAGCTCAAACCAGGTCAGCTCACCAGGTATAAGTCTTTTGACCGTGTCATGTTTGTTTCTTTCAGGATGCCTCCCCGCGGACAACCAACTAGAGCCCCGAGATTTGTTCGTACTGACAGCCCGCTGAGCGACGTGGCCTCAGTACAGGGCCCTATCCCAGTTGAGGAACTAGTAGGCGCACCTACGGTACTACTACCCGTTGGGCCACCGATGCCACCAACCCTAGAAACAGAGGGTGCACGTCGCTTGACCGCACTGCACGAGTTCCAACAACAGAGGCCACCCAGGTTCCGGGGAGAGACAGACCCGCAGGTGGCTGAGGATTGGCTGGAGGTTGTGGTGAGAGTCATCAGGCTAGTGGGGACTCCGACAGACTTCATGGTGATCCTTGCTGCCAGCCTTCTTCGGGCAACAGTAGGCAGATGGTGGAGCCTGATGCTCTAGATGCATGACGAGGTGACACTTCTTTGGCCAGACTTCGAGAGCCTATTCTGGGTAGAGTTTGTACCATCCACCCTTCGAGCTGTGCGTATACAGGAGCTACTTCAACTGCGGCAGGGTAGCATGACAGTGGCATAGTATTCAGCGAGGTTCACAGACCTCTCGCGCTACTCCACATATATGGTACGGGACCCGTCCTTCAGGGCCCTAACCTTCGAGCTGGGGCTCTGGCGGGAGATTAGAGCTTCTGTTGTTTCTCACAGCATTCTGACCCAGACATGGGTGTTGGAGAGGGCCCTCTTAGTAGAGAGTTTCCTTGCTGAGCAGTCTCCAGTAGCACGACCCACCACTAGCAGGATTGCGGCAGAGTCTTCCATAGAAAACAATAGATAGATGACGCAGAGGTCCAAGAGGACCAGACCTACCGGTGGCCGATTGCATGACTTAGGTTTAGTTGTGCGCGGGAACCGGGGTGGAGTCAGAGCCAGTCGTGCCAAGAGTGGAAAGTGTTACTCCAGCGACGGGATTGGTCACAAGGCACGTGACTATCCGACCCACCATGTAGATGAGAAGCAGTTAAATTAATAACCTCCCAGGCAGAGGCAGAGGTTCGATCAGGGCAGACCGCAAGGAGCAGGCGGCCATGGAAGAGGAGTTGGCCATGCAGCTGGAGGTGGACGATGCTTCGGGGTGTTGCCACCACCACCACCAGGAGGCCCACCCCAACTGCAGGGGACAAGAGGACATGGGAGAGCTCAGCTTTAGGTAGCTGAGGCCTATGGTCCTGGAGCTCCGAAAGCAGAATGACAGGAGCGGGACTAGCTCCAGACCTAGAGGCTATTGATCATGTTTCTTCTAGTTTTGTTGTTTTTACATTTGTGTCTTTGTACTATGAGCTACAATAATGAAAAGACACTTATCTTTTTAGTGTTTTTTTCCTTTCCTTTTGTTTGGTTGATACTGAGTGGTCCCGGTTAAGACTATTGACATGACCCTCAATTTCGAGATTTCTACTAGAGGAGACCTAGTGACCTCACAGTGATGCCGATAGTGTGACTCGAACCTTGGAGGTGACAGTGACAGTTAGATCTCTTGGTAGTTACGTCGAGGCCTTACAACGTCATCCATGGCATGAAAGAATCATTCATGTCAGGATTGACTATATTAGGAAATTAATGTGGTTCATCCAGGGGATGAGACCAGAGTGCTTTTATCATCAAAGAAGAAATCATAGCAGCTCTTGTGATACTAGAGAAGGTCCAGGTCATCCAAGAGAGGATGGGGACAACACAGGGCTGACAAAAGCCTTATGATGACAGGAAATTGGAGGCCTCTAGAGTTCGAGGATGACGATCACATCCTTATACAGATTTCACCTCGACGAGGTTTACGAAGATGTGGCCAAGGCGGCAAGTTATCACGGAGGTTTAGTGGCCCTTCTTAGGTCCTCAGCTGGTTAGGCGAAGTGGTTTACCGCTTTACACATCCACCTCATTTTCACTAGGTGCACAGTGACTTCCACGTATCTCAACTAAGGAGATACGTTCTCGACCCTTCACATATCATTGACCATGGTGAGCTGGACTTTTGCGATGGAGTGACTTTCACGGAGGTTCCAGTGGGAATAAAGGATCGACAGGAGCGGATCCTATGAGGATGGATGATTCCTCGGGTGCGCTTTCACTGGCAGTATGGGAACCTCTAGGTGAGCACATGAGAGAGGGAGTCTCAGATGCATGCTCAGTACCGCTTTTGAATCCATAGTTTGTGTTGAAGCTTTACGGGGATGTAAAGCCCTGAGGTTGGAGTAATGTAAAGACCCGTAAATTTCAAGGAAATTTTTTTTCTTAATTTTCTTTGGAATTTTACAACATCACAGTTTCTAACAGCGTCTGATTCCGAGGCCCGGTGTGCCCAGAATCATTTTCCGAAGTTTGGCTCAGGTACGTTCAGTGAACAAACGAGCGAGTTTTTCTATCTTTTGAACCGGTACTCGGAATTGAAATCTGAGGGAATCAATGAACTCGCAGCGCCGATAATTTCTTATGGGGACCTTAAGCGCAGTTGTGTTTTTGTCGCATGAGGTGGTTAATTTTTGGGGATTCAATAAGTCCTAAATAAATTGTAGTGTTACAATTTGTTTTATGTGGAAGTTAATTTCTTCACAGATAATTTGGAGGTGGGGCCACACCCCACCTAACATCCCATGAGAGGATATGACCAAGGGTGGTGGGGTCTGCACAAAACCCCAACCCTTCACCTTCCCTTTAACCCCCACGAACTTCCCCCCATTTAACATCCCTTGTGTCTAAATGTATAACTCTACAACCCCTCTTAAACTCCCTTGCTTTTAATGTGGAAACTCCCCATTAATCTCCTCTTCCATTAAGTTTGTTAACTCCTCTTATTTTGTGTAACTCTGCACCATTTCCTTCCACCATTAATTCATGCCAACATGCCTTAATTAATGAGATGAGTTTCTTCATTTGTTTAATTAAGTGGTTTGGATTGAATTTTAAATCCTTGTGGTGTGAATAAAAATAATATCATGGTATATTATTTTGAGATAGAGCTTTTGGTGTGGGAGAATACTTTAGAAATGTCATAGAGTTTTCGGGAGATCTTTGGTGTGAAGAAGAAGAGAACTTTACTTCGACGAAGAATGGTTCTTCTTCGATTAAGAACACCTTCCCTTCAACGTAGAATGACTCGGCGTCCACGGTTCTCCATCCTCTTCTTCCATAGCAACAATTGAGGAGACGTCGTTTCCTCCTCGGATGCACCCCGACGTCCACAGAATCTACGTCCGACCCCGCGACGTCATTCTCACGACACCAATTTCCATGTAGACGACGAAAAAACCTTGAATCCAGGTAGGGGAATTTATTTTGGTGTACTCTTATCTTTTGATAAAAGAACGGCGAGCGCAGACCAACCAATTCCATGTTGATCCGCGGATCGTTCGTTCACGCAGATTGATGTTGAGGATTATTGTTTTTTTCCGTGAATTATTTTTTGACGTACATCAACTTCTATTAGATGGCTTCTTTCTATCATTATAATGGGTGGAGGTCGGACTGCACGAACACGACAGACCCTCCTCCCCCCTTGTAGTTTGAATTTGTTGAGGAACGTGAAAGGCGGCGCGGTGCCGTTGCACCGCGCAGAAATTATGAGGAAGGGATAAGAAGCGCGATGCCATCACGCCTCGCCGATGAACTTGAACAAGCCACAGCGCAGTCGTGCCACACCGGAAAACGAAAAATTATGCCGCACGGGCGTTGTGGGATCTTTGCAGTGAAAGTCGGGTCCCGAGATGATTACTGGCAAAGACCGTAGGCAAATCGGACCACCGGAGCGCGTCTGGTGGTCCGCTGAAACCCCTGCTGGCGCGCTACGCTGGTGCGGCGGCGCCAGCGGTTGGGGGCTGCGGTGCTCGGAGCGCCGCTTGAAGAATCCACCGCGGCTGAAGCCACCGCGGCGGAGCGCTGTCCTGCAACTGTGTGGGACTAGAGGGGAGCGGCGGGACGTGGGCGGTTGTCGCGTTCGCTGGCACGGGTGGCCCCCTGCGGTGCCGCGACTCTTCACGCGGGGGTCGTGACCCCCCCCCCCCCCCCCCCCCCGCATGGTTCGGCCGTTCGGCTGAACCCCCGGCCGAGCCGGGCCAGCATGGGCAGACCGGGTCGGGCCGCGCCCAGCCGGGCCGAGCCGCGCCGGCCAGGTCGGACCCGCACCCGGGTCAGGTCGACCCGGTTCGGGCTGACCCCGGGGGTCTCGGGCCGGGTCGGTCCGGCCCCGAAACCCCCGTTTTCAGACCCCTCACGGTCTTTCAGCCATAACATGAGATTTAGTCCTCCGATCGATGCACCGGCAGCGGCGATGCGATCCTTGGATCGAGGCGGTCGTTTCAGTATATCGTACTCAAGGTTTTGGAATACTTTGGGTTCGGCCGGGTTGGTTCGGATACGAAAACAACTGGGCCCTCGGAGTGGAAACGTTTATATCATGAGCTCCCGATGTCCGATTGATGTGATGTTGACATTGATGGATTCCTCTAAGTGATACGCATCTTTTGAATTACTCTGCTCGAGGATTGGATGCCGTCGGAGTGCGGTCGGGTTGGTTCACTCACGAAACCAACCGGGCCCCTAGAACGAAAAAGCCAATGACTCACAGACCGGGCGTCCGATTGACGTGTCGTCTGTCTTGTTGAATTCCTCTTGATGAGAAGAAACTTTTGGCATACCTAGCCTGAGTTTTGGTTTCTATTGGATAGTGGCTGGGTTGGATCGTACCCAAAATCCTACCGGGCCCCTGGAACGGAAAAGCTGATATCTTTCAGACCGGACGTCCGTTTGACGAACCGTCAGCGGCGTTGGTGATCACGTTGAGAAACGGTCCCTATGAGTATACCCTATGAGATTTCGGGGTACATTTGAGATATGTCCAGGTGGGATCACTCAGGAAACCAACCGGGCCCCAGGGACGAAAATGCTAATAACTCACAGACCGGGCGCTCGATTGACGCGCCGTTTGATGCGTTGAGACCCCTATGACGAGGTGGTCCTTTGAGATACTTCTTCTTTGGAGTTTGACATACTTGGAGTATCAACCTGTAGCTCGTGTAGCGGACCCTTCCAGAGATGAGCGTGCGGAGTACGGAGACCGTGTAGACGACTGAGACCTGACGACTTCTTGACCGACTCGACTTGGAGTGAGTCGACTAGCCCAGTGGACGGAGCGCCCGGTATTTGGCGGCATACCCACGGCGGACGGAGCGCCTGGTAGTTGGCAGCAGACCTGCTGTAGTCGACCGAAGGAGTACCTCTATAGGCTATTAGGGGGAGCGCCCGGTATTTGGCGGCAGACCCACAGCGGACGGAGCACCAAATATTTGGAAGCAGAACCGTGGTACTTGACAGGAGGAGTACCTCAGAGACTTGGATTAGTGAGTAGTATCTCAAAGTCGTGACAGGACCATTTTATATTCCAGAGACGGGGCTCTTCAGTAGTTACGGTTTTGATAATGAAAATCCTGGTTTGAGCTGAATCTATGACCTTGTGTTTGCCTCATGATTGAGATGGGTCACTTGATAACTTAGGAATATGTATAGGCATATACTAGGTAGTGGTTATCCATTGATTTCATAATCATTGTGTTTTTTCATGATTGAGATGGATTACTTGATAACATAGGTATATGTGTGGGCATATAACTAAGTAGAGGTTATCTGTTGAGATCTTCTTTATGGTTATCCTTGTAGGTTTTAGTGAGACCTTGAGGGTCTCGGGGTCCCTACTGAGTATCGTTATACTCACCCCTGCACGGGCTATGCCCGCACCTCGTTGTGTTGGTTGCAGATGACGGGTAGTGCTGACAGAGGTCGAGTGTCCGAGGACTGGACGGTACCCGGAGGTGGACTACACGACGAGTCCGTATCCGGAGGTGGACTTCACGGTGAGACGATACTCGGAGGGGGTTGACGGGCGATAGCGTTTTGGAGGCTATCTATACCTACCCTTTAGGTAGGATCCGTGGTGGACGATCTAGGATTTGGGCCATCTGTACCTACCCTTCAGGTAGGATCCGAGGAGGAGGTCCCAGGAGCCACTTCCGTTCTTCCAGCTCTTGTCTTTTTTCTGTTGTACTTTTGTTCAGTTGTAGTTGTACTTTTAGTTGGGTTTGTATTCTGGCCCATTTACTTTTCAGCACTTTTCTTTGTACTTAGTGTTTCACTTCTGCTTGTACTCTGTGGTGTTTTGTTTACTTTTATAAAGGCAATTCCTTCCCAGTTATCGAGATTTATGCCTTTGGTGCTAGTCGACAGCCCCTGGCGTATGGAAGGCGGGCTTGGGGTAGTCACGGCACGGGCCCCGAGGATGGGTCGTGACAAATCATGTATTCATTCCTTAATGGTGAATTGGAAATGAATGAGTATATTGAGAAACATTGGAGATGCATACTTTGTGAAGATGATAAACATGATTTTTAAATCACTACATTGAATATGGTAAAAAGGTATTTTAAATCATATTTTTTTGAATATTGTATTATTTTGTGGAAATAATGATGGAATTTTTGAACATAATTTTAAATAGATGAAAAATATTTTTTAAATTTCTATTCATGGATCGAAGATATTTTGTATTTACTTACTGTTGTCTTGTGTAAAAACTTTTATTTTTCATTCAAATAAAATGTATGATAATAAAATTTTGAAAAAGTTTTTCATTGATGATTCTTATAGGGTTTCTAAAAATATTTTGGTTGGAACATAATCGACCATAGATGTAAAAGGATTGTATGCGGACCCAAGGGAATTTCAGAAGCTAATTAGTAGTTTACTAAATTAGTTTGGAATATATGAGATAACCACAAATAGGGGGTGAATTGTGCCTATAAAACCTTCTCAAGAATCATGAACAAAATTGATTCTTTCTTTTAAATCTATTAAATATGACGTAAGAAGTGGAAATAAATAGTTCATATGACACATATATGTATATATATCATGCTTCGGGGCACAAATATACCCATGTTTAATCCCCCAACGATCTTCTCCATGAGATTTGTAATTTTCAATCGTCAATGATCTCATCAATGGACCATCCAGAACAGAGTGCAAACAGTTGACACCATAACAATGTAAGACTTAAGAAACAGAGCCTTATGGTTCTCAAACCATGAAATATACCAACATATCTTATAGTGATAAGATGATACTCCTTTAAAAAAAATTATTGTATTAAAACACTTCTGAGAGTTCTTCATAGTTTCAACAGTATGAAAATGACAGTAGATATATCGTCATCTTCATAAAAAAATTTCTTCAAGAAGTTACAGTTCTAAGATTATGTGGTTGAAATAGATATTCAAATATGCTTAGAATTAAATCTGTATTATATTTTTAATATATCTTTGATGTATAATAACATTTCTCTTCTTCTGTAGAAAATATATTCTGAACTTTTATCGCAATAGGTCTGAAAAAGGACTTTTTAATGAAAATGGAATTTCTCACATTGATTTAAGTTATTCTGTAGGTACGGGAATATATGGGTATATATATATATATATTAAATCATATTAATATATATATATAATAATGATGATATCATGCTTCATAAATATAGATCCATAATGATCACATGAAAGACCGTGATAATTCAAATTTAAAAACAGTGTAGTCCTAACTTCCCTTAATAATATGCTAGATTTCCTCCTCTTAAATAGGTCCTTTAAATAAAAAAAACCAACTATTAAATTAATCAAATGATATATATAAAATTTGTCTTTGAACCGAGCTTGAAATCAGCATGGTAATCTATAAAATACTGTTGCACAAAATATCAGATAAAGTCGCTAATTCAAATCTACAACACTCAAAGAAGTAAAATGTAGGGTTCCATTCATAAAATAATAAAACATCACAACTCAAGGTTGATCACAAACTTAATTTTGATGATAAAAAAATTTTTACTTCAGAATGTAGGGTATGATATCCATACTTTTTTGTTAACAATGAAAAGTTAATTAAAAAAGAATGGTTGGTAATTCATATGTTTGATTATCAATTGTATGGTTCTATACATATGTAGGGGGTCATCATCCATGCATTTCTCATATGTATAATGTATGATTCCATCCAATGAAAGGTTCATTTACCATACTTTTGTTCAACATTATGTTTATTAACCATACGTTTCAATCCTCAGACATTAGAAAAATGAACATAGAGTTTATTCCTTGCGTTACATTATTAAACGTACAATATAAAAAGAATTTCCAGAACATTCTAAAAATCATTCCGAACACTTTGAAAAATGTTCAACGAAAATAATAATTTTAAAAATAATTCCAAAATTATTAGTATAATGAAAATTAATTTCCTCAAATACACTTAAAATAAAATCATTAGTAAAATAACAAGGGTATTAGTGATAATAAAATGAATCATAAAATATAGTATTTTGTTGAGAAAATATATGACAAATAATTTCCTACATTTTGATGATCACAAAATCCATAAAATTATTTTCATAAATTTAGAATTTTACAAATGTATAATATATATATTACATTCAAAAAAATTATTCCAAAGTGATTTGTTTCCTATAGAAATAAAATTTTTATCTATATTTATGCATCATATAACTAAAAAGAATAAAATTCTTGTTCATTTATTTAGTTTTATCACATTTTTTAATAATCATTTTCCCAAAAAAATATGTCAAATAATTTTTCATATACATAATTATCTAAATTTCTTGTTTATCCAATTTTCTCCCCCTTTTTTGATATCAAACAGAAAGTATTGAATAAGGAATAAAACATATTTAATGTATCACTGAACATTAATTAAAGGTTATGATTAACTACTTATTAATAATAAAATATGGATTTAGGAAATTTTTACAAAGAAACAAATAGTATGATAAGTAAATAACATCAAATGATATTCAAACATATTTCATTCATCACACAATTTATAGATACATAATCCTAAAAAACCATGGTTTCTAGCATAAGGGTTGGATAATAGAATTTCATTATTTCTGAAACATTTTCTTTAATTCTGCCAAATGAAACCTTAACTTAATCATTACTACATCTCTCAGATTGATAAAAAAATCATTTGATTCGTAACTCACATGAATATCTTCAATTGGATTTATATTGAAAAACTCATTTAGACCTTCCTCTTTTTCCATAAAAGCATTCAGTTTCTCAGTAACATTGTTGAGCAGGTCTCTCATACCTGGTTCACAAGAACTAAGTTTCTCAACATGATATTTCGGATTTTCTTACAAAATAGACAGTGGAGAACTATTACATTTTATAACTCACTTTCTGTTATTAATATTTATCATTACAAATGTAATGGATGAAAATATTTTTATCAGATCAGGCGAAGAACCATATGTAGTTGATTGATTTTCATTGATAGACTCAAACTGTTGTCCAATGTTCTTTTCAAATCCTTGAATTATGCTTTTAAAATAGATTCTACCTTTATATTTCCAATTTCATTCAACATTTCCCTATTGAATGCCTCAAATTCTATTTTGGATATAATAATTTCTTTCAGATATTCCTATTTATGTTCATTATTTTCGAGCGCATGTTTCATAAAAGAATTTTATTCTCTAGCTCTATTGAACTTCATAAAAAGAACTTCCACATGATTTTATAGTGAATCAGAGGCATCATATGCTTGATTTAGGGGTTGACATACTAGTTCCATGAGAAAAAATTGGTGCATTATATTTCTCTTTATTATCCTTCTCTAATAATTTTTAAATTGACTTCAATTTTCTCTATTGAACAGAAAAAGAATCATTTCAGACTCATATATGACTGAAGACTAATTTTCTGCTTCTTGATTCACATTTTCTTAAGCCTATTGCTCCTTGGGAGAAATATCTTATTGAATCAGTTCTTCTTGTTGGTCAAGGAAAATTGGATCTAAAAATTGATCCACTGTTTCAGTTACCTGATATATTTCATGAAATAATTCATCTATTCTTTGCACCACTTATATTTGAGACATTAATTTTCCTTGAGTTTTTATTTCTTATTGAGGAAATAGTTTTTCTTGCCTTTCCTCATAGATCTCTTCTCTATAATATTGAACTTGATCATTCAAAATTTTATAACTATAGGGTCATCTAAAACTATAATATTTTTCATTTGGTGGTTCCTCTGGAACCCCTCTATTCCCTGACCATAGAATCCCTCCTACCTTATGTAATCTTCATAATCATTTTCATCTACAAAATGTATTCTCCTTAATGTTTCTGAACCCAATCATGTCTTGGATTTTGAAAATCCTACTTTATTTTTACCAACTCTCTCCCCTTGAGCAGAGATTGGGTCCTCATCATCTCTATGAGTCATATTATTCCCTCTGATTGTGGTCCAAATAAATTCCTAACTTCTTGAGGGCTCTATCATTTAAGACATTTTCGAGTTGGCATCTTACCCTTCCATCTATCAATATGATAATGTCCATTGTAATCATTTTTTGGAAACTATCAGTATATACAGATAATAATATATCCTTGCTTCAGGATTACAAAAAATGTTCAAATATCATACTAGTTGTATTAGGAAATTCATCTTAATTTCACTTTGAAATAGAAATATGACGTACATATAAGGGTTTATAATTTTCTCCATTTTATCTATCTGTGGTGCAATCCCAGTTTCAATGAATTTAAGGAAAAATTTTTAGTCAACTTCCAGATCTTTAACAAAAATTTCCTATTGTTCATTGACCAAAATAGAAAAGAGATAACATTTTCTGATTTGTGATTTTAATCACCTATTTATTCCATGTTGAAATGAAATTCTCCCTAATGAGGGAAGTCCAGAACATTATCAATATCAACTAAAGAATTAGGTAAATACCTATCCTATATTTAAGAGATTATTGAATATTCTGTGTCTCCCAAGCTAAACTGAACAGATTTAAAAAAGAACCATAATTCTACCTCACATAAAAATTTAGGGTAGTCCACATTGAAAGTCATCTCATGACATTTAAATGAAAACTATTTCTTCAACAATAAGTTTTTACGGTAAAGACACTTCAGATTGACCACTTTTCCGTGATGTATTTTTCTTTTTATTGAGCACAGGTGCTTGGTGTTACTTACTTCACACTCCTCAACTCTCATAGTCTTTGTCATTTTTATTGAACTATACTCAAATTCTTTGAGGATTTGATCTCAAATTGTTTCTAGGGTTTTTAAGGTAAAAAAGTTTTAGATTAAATTAATAAAGGATTCAGTATTCGAAAGGGTTTGAGAAAAGTGCGGGTATGGAATTTGATGTGTTTTCTGTCAGAACCTTGATTCTCATGTAATTAAGAATGATAATAATTATGAAAATAAAATAAACAAACCATATACAACGTATTAAAATTAATATAGAATAATAAAAATAATAAAATTAAATTATATAAAATAATTAGATAAATTAGATTAATACTTAATTTTAACTCATTAATGAAATTATAAATTTTAAAAAATTACAATTAAATAGAACTTATTTAAAATTAAATAAACCAAACTTCCTCTTAATGAACTCAGAACATGGAGTGATAAGTGGTTTGGTAAAAAATATCAGCAAATTGATATTTAGTATTTACAAATTCTAAAAATATGTCCTTTTTAAGAACATGGCATATTAAAAAATGACGTCTTATAGAAATATTCATATTTATAGAATTACTTGTAGGATTCCTGAAGAATGTATACCAGTTGTAATATCAATGAATATAGTTGTACTATTAAAATTTAGTCAAATGTTTAGAAGTGTTTTTTTTCATCCACAAAACATGTGCACAACAACTACCTACAGACGCATATTCCGTCTTTGCTGTTGATAGAGTAACTGAGTGTTGTTTCTTACTTTACCATGCAAATATGGATTTTCCTAAAAAGTGATGAGTTCCTGAGGTACTTTTTTCTATCTATTCTATAACAACAAAAATCAATATATAAGTATAAAATTAAATTAGAATCAGATGTTTTGGATAAATAAGAGATTGAATATTATCTCTTTTTAAGTATCGTAAATATATTTTGACAGAAGAAAGATGAGATTATTTATGATTTTAAAGAAATAATTCACTAAGACTAATTGAATACAAAATCCTGCCCTGCTAGATGTAATATATAATAAACTACCATTCATACCTCTATATATCATGTTGTCCACTAATTTTTCAGTTTTATCGCAATCATGTTTTTTAATAGTACACATAAGAGTTTCATATATCTAACTATTTTTAAGTACAAACATATTTAGTAAATAAATAATGTATTTTCATAGATTCAAAACATTTCCATAAATTTTTTGATAAATTTGACGTCCTAAAAAGAAATTTATTTCTCCGGTCATACTCAATTCAAATTCTTTTGTCATTGGATTTGAAAAATCATGAAAAATATTTTTATTAGTTTACCCAAAAATTACATTATCATCATAAATTTGATCTTATTAAATATTATAATTTATATTTTTTTTGAAAATTGATGGATTTACTATAGCAATAGTAAAATTAATTTTAAAATAAAAGAACATAATATTTCATTCCAAGAAATAGGTACTTTTTTATGTCCATAAAAAGTTTTATAATGATTAAAAACACAATTGGGGTTTTGAGAATTTTTAAAACTAGGAGGTTGTTCAAAAAAGACTTCTTCCATTAATTCAACATTTATAAAGTATGACTTGGCATCCATATGAAATAATTTTAAATTAATATAACATTCATAGGCTAAATAGATTCCAATAGCATATAGTATAGCTATAGGGGAAAAGGTTTCATCATAATCTATTCCTTCTTCAGAGATATATAATTTAGCTACTAGACTTGATTGATTTCTAGTTATAATTCTGTGATCATCTTTTTTATTTATAATGACCCAATTAGTTCTTATAACAGGATAGTTTTCTAGACATTCAACTAATTCCAAAAAATCACTTCTTTTGAAATGATTTAGTTCTTTATGCATTGATATCATCCAACTATAAGCATTAAACTGTTTTTCTATAGACATAGGTTTTAATTCTGATAGAAAGGTAGAAAACACAACTAGATTTCCTACATTTCTTCTTGTTTTATTCTTGTTTATAGGTCTATTATAAAGGTTTGTAAAGGATAGTTTTTAGGGTTCTAGAATAACTATATTGAACACTATTAGGTTTATCACTATCACTTACTTATAAACTTGAATGAATTTTATTTATATCATTTTAAATATAAAATTTCATATTCTCAAGTCTCATGTTATCATTATAGTCACCTTCATCCATTTTATCTTTCATTTTGAAAATAGGGTCATATTCAGTAAATTTCACATGGACTGATTCTTTAACAATCCATGAATTTTTATTAAAAACTCTATAAGATTTGGAATTTGACGAATATATTAATAATATTCCTTCTTCACATTTTGGATCAAACATATAAATATTATCTATAGTGATCAAGATATATACCCCATATCTAAAAATTTTAGGTAATTTACTTCATGTTTTCTATTATTACCAAGTTCATTGGGTGTTATTTTAAGAATATGTCTATTTAAAATTCTTATTAAACATGTTTTTGGATGTGCTTAGAGCTTCTCCTCATAAATAGTTAGGAAGAATCTATTCATTTAGCATAGTGTTATCCATTTCCTAAATACTTTTGTTTTTTTGTTTCAATAATTCATATTGGATGAGGTTTTCCTGGTCTAGAGAAGGTGTGATTAATACCAATATTTGAGAAAAATGAATTAAATTCTGGATTCTAAAATTCTCCACTATGATCAATTATTAATAAAATTATTTTAAAACCATTTTCATTTTGAAAATTTTTTCAAAAACATTCACATACAGTAAAAGTTTTTTTTTATATTTTAGAAAATATATCAAAGTAAATCTAGAATTGTCATCAACTAATTCATATACAAATAATTTACTTTCCAAACCTGCTACTCAAGATAATCCAAAAAATTCCATGTGGATATGTTCTAATGGTTTTAATGTAGAAATTTTGTTAATAGATTTAAATGATGATTTGTGTTGTTTTCCAATTTTACATGCATCATAGAATCTATCACATTCCAATATAAGACAAGGAAAATCAGAAACTAACTATTTCTTAATTAATATATGTATAGCCTAAATATTTAAATTTCCATGTATTTTATTCTCGATCCATGATTCATTTATCTTAGAAGTTAAACAATTCACATTCTATTTACAGATAGTATTTAGGGACAATGTATAAACATTATCATTTCACGTTGCTATAAATTTTAGCAGTTTGTCATTAAATATAGATCAGAAATTGTTAGAAAAATCGACATAATATCCATTATCATGGAGTTGAGAGTTACTTACCAGGTTATGATTCATTCCTTGAACATATTGTACTTTATTGACAAAGACTATTTCTAGATCATAAACAATTCCAATACCCATAATATTTGCCTTTGGGGTTGTAACCAAAGGTGACTAATCCACCATACTATTATATTATGGTACTGATGTTGAAAGAGTTTCCACTCATGTTCCTAGAGCAGCCACGATCTATGTACCATATTTTATTTCTTATTCTGTAACTTTTTTCCGGCAAATTCATATTAAATACGAGTTTGTTTTGGTACCTATATTTTCTTGCGTCCAGTAGTGTTAGCTAGTAGAGATTTGGAAACCCAGATTTTGTTTGTTTTTCCATAACTCAAATCATTTGAAAAAAAAATAAACTATTTGAAACAAAATCATTTTCAATTCCACTAATATGGGAATTTCATAGATAACATTTTTTTGTTATATATCAATTTGTTCTGCAGTAATGACAAGTTAATCTTTATTAATTGGGAAAAAATAGTTTTTATAATGTTTAGGTTTATCATTTTTACTACCAATACCATATATTTCCCTTTTAATAACATTTTTACCAAGAATTTCCTTTAATTTATTTTATCCTTTTGAAAAGAAGAGAGTATAACTCTTTTATGTTTCTACTTCATCTTGTAGTGTCTGATTCTTTTATTTATGTTTTGCACTATTTTTTGTTGATAAGCTAAATTTCCCAATTATCTCTTGGTTTTGTTTTAGAAAAGTTACTCTCTCTCCTAGTGAATATTCATTAGTGTTTTATGATTCATTAATATAGAATAATATATTTTTTTTGCAAAATTTTCAGTAGGTTGCATATTATTTATTTGTATTCTAGAATCAGAATCATAATTAGAGGAGTAATAAGATTTCACCAGATCAATTATATCCATAAAGAACATGTTTTCTTTTATGTTATAAATTTTCTTTTCCTATTTAGATTTAGATGAGCTGTTGGAGACTTCAGAAACACTCTAGGTATCTTTCATTTCCCTTTTATCCTTCCTCTCATTACTAATAGTATTTTAGAAATATCTTTTTTTTCACCATTAAAAATAAGAAAAACATGTCTTATATGACCATTTTTATTACACTAATAGAATCTCACTTCCAATGAGACTTTCTCATTTTTCTTGAATGTCTTTCTAAATAATTTTTTTTTCTTATATAACATGCTGAATTTTCAGGCTAACATTTCCAGTTCTATTTCTGAATTAGATGAATCGTGATTTCCTTCAATATTGATTCCCAATTTTATATATTTGATTTTATTAAGATAAGTTTACATTATGGTTGTGTTATCCTTTTTCACTAATACATTATGATAATAAACTTCCTCTTCAATTTCAACATCATATATCATTACATATCCAATCAATTATCTCATTGATAAATCCTTAACTATTGATGATTATCTAATGAAAGTTGATATTTCATTACATTTGGTTGGGAGTAATATTAGTACATTCAAGGCTTGATATGCTTGTTTGATAGGATCTCCAAATGTTGTTATATTGTTGAAATTTTCTATAATCCTTCAATTCATCTATGAAATTATTTCTCCATGAAAAATTATAAATGTATTTAAGTTTAATTTTGTTGTTTCATACCTCATCTATCATACATTGATAGTTCTTTCACAGGAAACTGCAACAGTATACCACATATCATAGGAATTTAAACTCTTCAAAACTCGATTGAATTCATATGGTTCATCACTACATATAATATCATTCATTTAATTAGAATTCCTATTGCATTTGGATTCTATTTCAACATCTGATGTTTCTAGTTTTCCAAGAATCTTGTAGGGATAAGTAAACTTTAAGTAGACTCTAAACCCAAGATTCGTCAAGTAGATAAAGACTATTGATTTCCAGTATCCATAGTTTTACTATTGAAATACGGAGTACAAACCATTGACATTACTTCTCGAGTATCATCCTCTAATATATCTCTTATAGATCTTAATGATTTCATCTTTTTATGGCTTCCATAAATTCAATCCTTTGATATAAATTGCATGGTCGAAATATATGAGATAACCACAAGAGGGTGGGTGTGAATTATGAATTTAGAAACTTATCTGGAATCATGAACATAATTAATTCATTATTTTAACTCTTTTAAATTTGATTTAATAAGAAGAAATAAATAGATAATATTACATGAGGATATATAGTGTTTCAGAGGAAAATCATCAATTCCACTCCACCAACACAATTTTACAAGATCTTGGTAATTTTCACTAGTTTTTAATTTTATCACAGGACTATCACAAACTGAGTGCAGGCAGATAACAAATTTACCTAAAAAAACATAAAAAACATAGCCTTCTGGTTATTAAACCAATAAACATACAAACACATCTTAGATTGATGAGATGACACTCTTTAAATGAATATATTATTTCCATAATAATCTTTTGATTGTTTTTCAATGTTGCCGCAACACACAATTGATAGTAGATGGATTTTCGTCTTCCCAAAATAACTTCATCAAGGAGATAAAATTCTTAAAGGATCTATTTTCCATAGATATTGAAAAATTATAAGAATTAAATCATTAATATAATTACAATAAATCTTCAATGTAGAATAATTACATGTTCAATGTTTCACTTCTTTTATAGAAAACATATTCTGATCATTTTCATCGCTACAGATCTGAAAAAGATCTTCCCAGGAAAAATAAATTTATTATATCATTGTATGTTCTTATGTTTGTAAGTGAATGTGTGTATATATATATTTTAGATCATATGATCATATATATAGAATAAATACCATCAATTTCTTCATAAATCTAGTTTCACACAGATCACCTTAAAGACCATGATAATTCAAATTTGAAAATAGAGCAGTAATAACATCCCATAATAATATGAATGAATTACCCCTCATAAATCGATCATTTCATCAAATAAAATTGTCTTTAAATTAGTCTTAGATGATCTTTAAAATATGGCATTTAATTGAGTTTAAAATCAGCATAATATTCTGTAAAAGACTACTGCACAAAATCTCTAATAATGTCACAAATTAAAATCACCAATTCTTGATGAAGTCAAACCTAGTGTTCATTTCATAATCTAATAAAACCACAAAATATAAGGTTGATCAAAAATGTGCGCTTGATGATCCATATATTTTTACATAAAAATGTAAGGTATGTTATCCATACTTTTGTGGTCAAAACATGAGGGTCATTAAAAAAGTAAGGCTTGTGATCCATTTGTTTTCTTCTCAATTGTATGGATATATACTTATATAGGATTCTTCATCCACTGTTTTCTAATATGTGAAATGTAAGTTTCCAGCCAAACTAAAGGTTCTTTTACAAAACATTTTTTTTAAATTTAAGGTTGATTAACCATATGTAACGATCGTCTATCATGAAAAAATTAAAAAAGAGTTTATTCCACATGTTACGTTCTTCAAAGAACGATATGAACAATGTTTCTAGAACACGGTAAAAATATTTTCTAAAAATTTGGCAATCATGCCACCCAAATAATATGCTTAAAAACTATTCCAAAATTAAGAATACCAAAATCATTATTTTTCTAAAATGCACATAATGTAAAATCATTTTTAAAACAAAAAAAATGTATTTTTGAGCAAAAAAATAATCATAAAATATAGAGTATTGTTGAGAAAATACAATCCCAACATATTATACAAAACAAAATCAAAAAATGATATTATATATGTTGTTAAACATTTTGATTGTTATTAATATGCCCAAAAGTTTCTCATTTCAGGGTTAGAAAGATAACACATATATAAATCTAAGGAACATTGAACTATGGATTGAAAATTGATAGAGAATAGATGATTGATATGTTGGGTTATTAAGATAAAAATTGTGCAGTAAGTGTATATTATAGGAAGTCTGCATATAATAGAAATTATTTTATTGGAAAATGATTTGTATATTTGGATTAAAAGAATATTAATTTATCCATATTTGGAATTTTCGATCTAGAAAATGTTGATTCCAACCATGTGCTAACACAACATATATGGATGATAAATTACTTATAAAATTTAAAATTTGAAGTGATGTTGTAACCACTTTGGGGAGGTGTTAATAAAGGTGATATTAGTTTTTCCTAGAATTCAGTTTATCATTAATGATCAATGAACATTTTTATTAAATATCATTTTTTTAATGAGCTAGTGAAAATGAATGGTATAATATTGGAACATACATAAAAAATGTATAATATTTCACATGATTCCACCAAGACAATATCAAAAAAACAATTTCATAATTTGATTATGAAATTATGTGTTTAGCCTCATTCATTATACTGAAATAGTATTTTGTTTCAATACTATATATAGTATTTTAGATGGATAATTTTGACAATGGGGGAGAAGAATTGGAAATATAAATTATTCATTTATGGTTATTTTCCTATTAGTTATCAAATGAGGTGTATCAAATACTGGTGGAGGGTCCATTGATATGGGTAAAATAGCGAGCTATTATTTTAGTAAAGGTATTATATATTTTGAGTGAACTAGGAAAAGATATTATCTGGGATTTCAATATCTTTAATCTATTTCAATAATTTTATGTATGTGGTTTCATAAACATTTTATGTTTGAAAATTTAATGATGTGGTTGTGAATTTCTATTTGATGGTTTTGATGTTTTTGGTTTGTAATATACATAGATATCACTATCTTATTGAATACGTAGTAATATATAATCAATGTATTCCTTTTATACTCCTAGTTCTCTCTTGTAAGATTAAAATTATTAAATGGTGATAAAATTTATATATTTTTAGAGATTAATTTTAAATTATGTTCCATGGTTGAAAAAATAAAAAGGGGGATATTTTTTATCCAAATATGTGATAATATACATTTACTAATAATTTATGTTTTTGAATTGGTGAAGAGGATGTGATTAAGTGTGTTGGATGTTTTTATTAATACAGAAATTGTGTTCAATGTGAATTAAAAAAATTATTATGCAGGTTCATAGTGTTTATATATCATGAATAAAGTATGTGATGAAAAAATATAAGTGGATTAGAATAATATTTTTCAATACAAAAATAAGGGCATCATGTCATAGAAGTTATTTGAGAAATTATTCATGTGAAAAAATTGATTTCCATTCTATATCATGTGGGAATTAGGTCAGGATATATCATAGTAGAAGTTTCCCCATGGTAGAGATGATAAAATTAGTAGTAGGATAGATAATGGTCTACCCGACCTGACACTAGTGTGGGGGTATCCACTACCTAGATGGCACTCAAACTATGACATCCACACAACACTAAACGTCCATCCTAAAAATGAATGATGAGACTAATTTCAATGGTTTTTGAGTTTTGGGGGCATCCTTATCAAAACACTTTTACATCACTATAATTTTTTTGAGTATATGGAGGACTACACTATCACGGATTGAACATGTTATTGGGATAATTTGGTTAGTTTTGGGTCGAATTAGAGATTTTTTGACCTATAAACCATAAAACATTATCCACATCAAAACCATGTTTTAAAATTTTATAGAAACTACTAAAAACTAATATGCTATGTCATAATTTTTTAGACCACCTTATGGTATCTATTTTATAGAGAAAATTTGGTTTTTAAGAGTGTGAATGTTCACTTAGATTCATATTCAAAAAATTTATGATTATGTCAGCATATTTTAACTACCAATTTCGATTTAGTAGTCGTTTTTTAGAAGATTGAGGAACTAATGATTTTTATAGAAGAAGGATTTAAATTTGAAATTCAAAATAAAAGAGTATGTGGTTGATAACATTTTTAGTATGATGATTTTATTATGAAATGATATAGAGAGGTATAAGTGAATGGAAATAAGCAGAAAAAGTGAATTGAAAGATTTTAATTCTCAAAAAAATGGTATATAGTTAATTGTTTATATTTTTTTCCTTCATAATAATGAAGAATAAGAATAATAGCATTAAATCAAATAGTTAATTATATGTCTAGAAGAATTTCTTCTAGTGAATGTAAAACACTTTGTCATTATCACAGTGTTGGAAGGCACTATTATAGTTGAGAGACATGTTTTAACATTAGTAACAGAATAAACACTTATCTTTGTTCCTACATTTTAAAACTATTGTGTCATATGGTCTTGAAGAAATTTAAATCATGCCAAGGAATAACCATCTTGTTTTTATGTGATCCTATTTAAACTATTTTTCCATTCACGTGTGTGTGTTTGACATAAATAATGATTTAAATTAATCAGTGATAATGTAATTCTCACCATAGAAACATAAAAATACATTATAAAACTTATTCACACCTTTTCTCAGGGATTATTCACTAATAAATGTGGTTTCAATAAAGGTTTTACATTTATTTTATTATCTGTTTATACTATAATCCGTTAAAATCTATTTTTTTCCCAAGTGATATCTTTTTATGGAATCATGAACATTATTTCTTTTAATAAATAAATTTTTATGTCTTTTGGAAAATTATTTTCAAACATGTTTAGTTCTCATGTGTTTTTATGATATAATTAAATTATTTTTTTCACACGTTCTTGTGACATCCATATATTTAGTTATATCATCGTGTTATGGATGGGAATATGATTATACATCCCATTAATTCATTCATTAACACATTATATTTCTTGAGATGACTATATTATAAATGGATATTGCATGATTAATAATGTTCATTATGTTATGGGTGTACATGATGTAGTTGACATTGTCTATTATTTATTTATTTCCTAGTTAGATCCATGAAATATTTAATAGGTTACATTTATTACTTATTTTGAACATTCTTATGTTATTACACCATAGAATTTTACGATTCATGTTTATGTTTCATGGTTCTTATTCCATTGGTTATTATGTAATTTTGATATTTTCATATACCCTTTTTATTCTATCATTTGAAAAAATCATTTTTATGATAACTTTATTATAACTCTTAATGTAATTAACTATGTTGTTCTAATTTATATGTGACATAATTCATCCCATACTATATTTTTTATCTCCCCCTTTTCTCATTTTAATATCCTAGAAATTATTTATAATTTTTCTAATTATATGGAATTATTTCAAGACTGCGAAATCTGACAGCACACGATTCCGATGCCTTAAGTTCCTAGAATGAACCATCGATGTTTTGTTATGGTTTAATTATTACATGTAAGCATTTTTCTTGAAAAAGTGGAATATCTCATAAACAGTTACTTGGATCAGAAATCTGAGGGTACAGTTGTGATTAAGATGGCAGATTTACCATAGGTCTGTCTTATGTTTATTCGGTGTGGGCCTCCTGTGAGAAAACCCAAAAATGGAATAACTATAAATAAAATAATAAAATAATGTTATTTTATCTTTTCAAATGCTTATAAACCATAAATGGTAACTTAGATTAAAAATCTGAGACCACTGTTGAACTTGTGAATGTATGCATTCTTTAGGAAGATACTAACATTGGATGAAAAGGGCCACCAGTAGTGCTACTGGAGGTGGTGTTGAGGGTGTTCCATACATCCCCACTAGCGGTACATCCATGAGTGGTAAAGATGCACCATCACCATCGGCGTCAGCACTGGAGGCCCAAAATGATGAAAGCATTTGCATTGTTTGCCTCTCAGTGGCTCACTTGTCCACAAGTGAAGGTATAACATCATGTTCCAATAGTCTTAGTTTAGCCACATCAGGTTTCGGAGTAGAAGTGGTGTGGAATTTCCATGGACTTTGTGACACGGCTTCTACACACATCCATGGGCATCATTCCATCTAGGTGATCATTGACCGAATCACCATGTTGGCCAACTTACAACCTATTAGATAGTGGGGATCAGCAAGGATATTGGGACACCTCTATGTGCAGGAGATTGTACAGCTTCATGGAGTGTTATCTATGTTGTCTCTGATTGTGATGCAAGTTTCACTTCCCGACTATGGAAGGGGTTGCAGGAGGCATTCATGACCCAACTTTGGTTGAGCACTGCCTTCAATCCTCAGACAGATGTTCAGATATGGAGGACCATTCAGACCCATGAGGACATGCTACGTACTTGCGTCCCTGATTTTGGCTACAGCGGGTAGGATCACTTTCCTTTGGGGGAGTTCACGTACAACTATATCTATCACTCCACTATTGGTATGACACCATTTTACGCATTGTACGGATGACCTTGTAGATTACCTCTGTGACAGACTGACCTAGGGGAGTCAGCACTCATGGGACCAGAGATGATATGGGCTACCAAAGAGAAGGTTAAGATCATCCAGGAGCAGATGAAGACTTCACAGAGCAGAAAAAATTCTTATTTTGATAAGATACAGAGACCTATGGAGTTTGAGGATGGTGACAATGTATTTCTACATGTCTCACCTCGATTTATTTGATGAGATTTGGTTGAGGCATCATGTTGTCTCCGAGATTCATCGGACCCTTTCATGTCCTCAGCAGAGTTGGAGAAGTGGCTTACAGCTTATCTCTTCCAACTCAGTTGCACTGGGTGCATGTTGTTTTCCATGTATCCTAGCTGAGGAGATATGTACATGATCCTTCGCACATTATTGAATGAGGAAAGAAGGACATTGACGATGGGGCGACATTTTGGTAGGTACCAATAGAGATTGGG
This sequence comes from Viscum album, assembly GCA_963277665.1. Lineage (NCBI taxonomy): Eukaryota > Viridiplantae > Streptophyta > Magnoliopsida > Santalales > Viscaceae > Viscum > Viscum album. The sequence goes on from OY728164.1 coordinate 1,076,264,874, forward strand.
GATCAACAGGAGAGAGTTCTTCATGGGCAGTTGATACATTTGGTGCGCGTTCGTTGGACGCATGTAAACCTCTAGGAGAGAAATGGTAGTGGGGGGCTCATATTACTTCTCAAAACCCCCTTGATTCCTTAGTGTGTGGGGTAGATTTCGAGGAAGCAAAGACCTGAGGTGGGGAGAATGAAATGTCCCAAAAATTCCATATAATTGTTTTCAAATATATGTAATTATTTTAAGATGTTGAAATCTGATGACACACCATTCTTTGGCCCGGAGTGCTTGGACTGATCCATCGATGTTTTTCTAAGGTTTAATTAGCGTGCGAATGCAGTTTTCTAGATAAAATAAAATAACTCTTAAATGGTTACTCAGATAAAAAATCCAAGTAAACTGTTGTTCTCAAGATAGAGAGTTTACCCATGGTGTGACTTATGTTTTGTTAGCACGAGCCTCATGTGTGAAACTCCAAAAATGGCATAATCATAAATAAAATAATAAAATAATCTTATTTTATTTTTCAAATTATTATAACTCATAAATGGTATCTCAGATTAAAAATTTTATATCACTGTTGAACTTATGAGGGTACACTTTCTTTAGGCATTTAATAACATTGGTCATCGTGGGCCACCAGTGAATGTTAGTTTGTGGCCACAAAATAATATAATTAAGTAAAAATTATTTTATTATAAAAACCATAAATATTAAATGGTAACTCGGATTGGAAATCTGAGAGTACATTTGGGTTCGCGTGGGAGTGTTTCACTTAGGCCGAGCCTTAACTCAATCGGCACAGTTCATGGGTGAATGTTAATAATTTTACAAACATTTTTTGTGGATATGTTTATTAAACGCATGAGAGACATTTTGTAACAATTGAACCGATGCTCAAAATTTAAATTTGAGGACACCGTTGAACTCGCATGGCTGATATTCCTTTAAGGAGAACATCACCATGACCGCAGTAGGTTGAGGGTGTAAATTGGTTTTTGGAAATTTCATGGGAGAAAATAAAATAAACATTCTGTATTTTATTTTTGAAATTGAAACCTCCAATTTTCAATATTGTTGTAGGGACCACCTGAGTTGGAATTCTCTGAGATGAATTTAGTGGTGGGGACCACCCGACCCTTGACCACCCTCTTTAAAGTATGATAACCATTTGAATTCTGGATTTTTAATGTGCCAACAATAATTGGGTTAATTTACTTAACTTATTTATTTGAAACCTCACCTATCGTGGGGAAATAGGATAGGGAAAAGAGGAGAACCATTGAGAGAGCTTTTTGATGAACATCTTCCAATGAAGAACGTCGCCGGATCAAGAAATAGGATGACACATGTGCTTGGATCGGTAGCATGGTGTGGGAGAAACGAATGCTTACATCCCCAACACCATATCCTTCTTTGCGATATCCTCAATGAATGTCAAGGTAGGGGTTTCTTTTGATGTACAATTAAATCTAACTGTTGATTCTTCATATTCTTGATTCACAACAATGATGTCTAATCAAACATGGCCATAATTCTTGACTTATACCTTGAACCCTTTTCATTCATTTATCATGCATTCTTTGATGCCAAATTAATATTGACGCTGAAAACAGAATGTTTTGTTGAGCGCAACGTATGGACGGGGAGCCATCGACACATGGATCCTGAATATGCGAACGACAAAAGTTTTTGGCTTGGATTAAAGTCGTGACGTCTCACTGACAATGGCGGCGACCAGCACCAGGCCGACCGTGAGGAAGGAGGTTGGCTCGTGTCCATGCCGCTAGTCGATTAGGAGGCCACGACCCATCGGTGGTGGCGTAGCGGGGCATCGGCTGGCATCTGACCGACCGCTTAGTGGAGTATCATCGTGTGTCCGTGTCACTGGTAGAGCAGGAGGGAACAGATGTGTGGTCATGGCAGAGGCCGAAGGGCCACTGATGCCCGGCCGTCCGTGGAGGACAGCAAAGCCGTCGCACCGCTGGGAGGAGGTGGATCAGCTGGCTAATGGTCCGGATGTGCCTCACCGAGAATGACCCGCTCCGGTAGGTCTCACTTCAAAAAAATAAATGATCCTTTATCCTTTATGGTGACCTTTGAGGTGCCACTCACCCGGGCTTCGACTAGGGTGAACCCCACCATAACAATCCAGTCGACTGAGGATTGAACACTAGGACGACCCAATGGGCTGCGCCACCGGGCCCCATCCAGCGCGGGCCGGGCCAGGATGCCAACATTTTGAGATGGGCTGGACCATGACCTAGCGGGCCATGCCCAACGCTGGCATGGCCATATGGGCTGGACCCGGTTATGGTCGGGTCGGACCGAACCCGAGCCCATCTAGACCCACATACGCCATTGTGTCCATATCGTGAGAAATGGGAATCCGTTGGAAAAACCGCCTATGGAACTATAATAACTGAATCGATAAGGTCCTTTACATATAATCCACTTGGGTTTTGGGTAAATATGGAGTATCTTTATGTTGCATCGAACTCGGAATCCAACCGGGCCCTCGAAGTTGAAATGCTAATAACATACAGATCGACCATCTGATTGACGCGACGTCTATTGTGTTGGGTCCCATATGAGGTGATAGACCTTTGAGATAGTTCTTCATGGAACTTTTTGGTGGTTGACATATGTCCAATATCTCATGGAAATTTTTTATAAAACTTGAGCACACTGGGTGCGAGGAATCCAGTTACTAGCAGTGTGGTGGAGGATGGAGACAAATTGTACAGAGGTTAGTAACCTATAGACTTTGGGTGGGTCGGATCCTATGTGGGTCATTATAAGGGTTATTACCTATAGATCCTGTGTGGATCAACACTCAGTGATCCTGTATGGGCCATCACATACTGATCCTATGTGGGTCAGATCCAGTGTGGGTTAGCGCTCGACGATCCTTTGTGGGTTAGGGAATACGGATCCTATGTGGGTCAGATCATATGTGGGTCGGTACTCAGCAATCCTCTTTGGGTAAGTGCATACTGATCCTGTGTGGGGTAGATCCTGTGTGGTTCATTGTGGGGGTCAGTACCTATCAATCATGTGTGGCCCATACTCCGTATAATCAGCAGCAGTGCCTCTGGACAAAATAAGATGATCTAGCTTCATGACTAATCATATGTACGTATATACATAACTAATAATCGTGTGAGCTTAGTCCATACCATTATGGTACTTTTCTGTGTGGTGTACCTATGTGGTACTTCCATCTTCAGGTTGTACCTCTATGGTACTAGCATCTTTATGGTGTACCTTTGTGGTACTAATAATATCTTGGTGTTACCCGTGTGGTACTTCTACCTCTTTGGTTTTACCTGTGTGGTATCTCAACCCTTGTGGGGTTACCAATGTGGTATTATTCCCTCATTAATAAGATGGGTATATCTATATAAATTAGGTACATGTAAGAGAATATACCTATGTAGAGTCGACATCTTGCTTTGTGGTATTTTCCTTTGAGGAACTCTAGGAGACCAACGAGGTCTCAGGGTCCTTACTACGTATCATTATACTCACCCCTACATGGGCTACACCTATACCTTGTTGTTTCTTGTGTAGGTGTTGGACATCACTGATCTAGGTCAAGGGTACCAGATTGGAGGCTGATTAGAGGTGGACATCAGAAGAGATGATCTGTAGGGGAGACCATTCGAGACTTATACCTACCCCTCATGTAGGGACCCTGGCGGGTGTTTATAGGATCTGATTTCAGTTTTACTTGTACATTCAAATTTTACATGTACTTTCGAGTTGGGCCTGTATTCTGGCCACTTTACATACTGTAATCAATCAATTTTCTATTAGTTTATTGTGTTCTTGTATCCTACTATGTGCTTGGATTGTGTGAGTCTGCAGGGTTAAAGGCAATGCCTTCCCAAATTTAGGGATATTCATTTTTTGTGTCTGTTGCCACCCCTTGGCAAAAGGAAGGCAGGAATAGGGTAGTCATGACATGAGCACCAAGGGATGGGTCATGACACTCATGTTGTCAATTTATACATGCAATGTGCAATGTCACCTGATCCACCCCCTCTAATGTGTCCACAAATTTTTGGTTATGAGACCTCAAACACACCTCCCAATAGTCTATAGGCTACAGAATAGTAGTTGAGGTGTGATGAATACAGTGGGGTGAAAATAACACCTAGTTACTGAGTTAAAACATAGTGTAAAATAAATAATATAATAATAGATGAATAAATATCACAGTAACAGAAATAATGGAATCAATACAATACAACATAAGCCAAATAGTTATATTTAACGGAATAATATAATAAATAATAAGGGAATAATGTAATGTTGTTCTTGAATGTAACTATATGTTATGCAAGATTTAATTACAAAAGAATTCATGAAATTATAAAAAATACTGTAAATTCCCTAGTCTTGAACCCAATGTTGGTCCCATATCCAATTAATAGTTTTTCTAGAAAACAATAATCAATAGCTACATCCATTATCTTGTCTAATTGAATATCCAGGTAATATTATTTGGTTCCAAATATATTCCCAAATAGGGTGTGGGTATAACTATGATGGTCGACACCCGCATGTCTAAGCACAACCATTTTGATAATATGTTCCTGAAATAATGCAATAAATAAGTGTATTAATTAACTAAATAATTAACATTCTACCAGTTCATCATCCTTCAACTCCATGTCAAAATATATTTAAGCATGTATCATAAAAATTCCATCCAAAACCACATAATCCTGGTTAACATAACCTTATATCCATGTAAATAAATCACAGAAGTCAAGATCAAAACCCTTTATATAAGAATTTCGACAATAATTCCTGGTCGACCCTGATATATATGCATTTCAGAAATTATTTAGGGAAAGACCGATATATATGTATTTTAACATTTATCAAATTTTATAGCCTTCAATATTATCATTTCATAAATTTTCAGGACTAAGCCCAGTATATAAGTATTCCAACATTTTATTAGGGCCAAGACCAATATATAATCATTTTAGAATTTCAAAAATTCCAACACCCCATATAAGCATTAAAACATTTCAACATGGCCAAGACCCATATAATAATTACAAAATTTATCCTAACACATGTCACCAAATAATGGATATCAAAATATCACATCATGAAAGGTTAATTGTTCAATTTTACATTTATCTTTCAATTACACATTTCATATACCATTTGGTGCTAAAAAGTAACATTTTGATATTTCAATAATCAGATCATAAGAAGGTTAGTATATATATAAAAACCATCTTTACCCATTTCATTAAAAACACACATTAATACATTAAAGAATTCAGGTTAACCAAGGGCTCACTCACCTGAATGGTACCCATAGGCATGGTCAAAATAATATTGGATCCAATGGTAATCCAAGTAATAATCCAATTCATTATTTAATTTATTTACTTGTAGGATATTTTTTCCAAATTTATATATTTCACATAATTTTATATTATTAAACAATATAGTAATGTTTTAGACCCCCTACAATTAAAATAAAAAATAACACAATGATTCCATTGTAAAATTCCCACAAGGGAGTGTGTCAAGATTATTGTAAGAAGAATCCTAGACCAAAACGAATCAAGATCAAAACCAACAATGGACATAGTAATGTGATTTTTCTGTAGTGTCCAAAGAGAAAAGGTATAGAAGGGGAAACCTAACCAAAACACTATATTAGGGATGAGATGTAGAAACATGACACCCAAAATCAAGGGAGGAAGTCCAAAATTGTCTTGAAGGTGAGTTGGGGTTGGGAGAAGTAACCTGTAGGTGAGATGGTAATAAAAATCAACCGAAAAAAATTTAAAACCAAGGGTTTGGAAATTTAAAGGTGTGTAATATATTTATAGTCCATGTAATTATTTTTAGTGGGATACATAAAAAATACATTGCCTTTTCCAACTATTAAGTTCACTTAAATATTAAATGTTATGTAGCCCATTTACATGGTCTGCAAATGTTCCTCAGATTAATTTTCAACCCATTTTTCTTATAACACAACCAAAACCCACATTGAGTATTCTCTACATACCCATAGCCTGTGGTAAAATTTTCCCCATTAATATCAAGACACATTTAATTGAAACAACTATACAACCCTATACAGTATGTTATTTATACCTACAAAAGATCTCTACATGGATCATTTCTGAATTTATCAAATTTCATTGCACCCAAAGATTGTACGTATTAAAACACACATAAAATAATGAGAAAACACATCAATATTTTTTTATAGATGTGGGAAAACGAAAAAAAAATTATTACAAACACAGAGAGAGACCCACCAAAAAATATTGGATCTTACAACCTCTCTTATATAACAGCTTATCCCCATGTTGCTCCATGAATCCCTATAGGGTCTTAAAGAAAAAGTACATGAATTGTGCTTGTATATTAGACTCTCTCTAATAGGTCTCCTACTAAACTCACATAATATGTAATTTCACCCAAACCAAATCAAATAACCCTATCGAGAGATACATCTCACTAGGGTCTATAATCTACAACAAATTCTCCAAAATGGAGACATCAACACCAAGTTTGATGTGTAGTACATATATCAAGTGATAAGGTTCTAGACAATATATCTAAATATGAAACATGTGGAGCACATAATTCCAGGAATTGTACAATTATGAATGTTCTAAATGTTACAAAAATGGAACAATGCTAACCACTATCTCAAACAACCTGATAAACCTGGGAGCAAGTTCTCCTTGTTTACTGATATGACATTTTCCAAATCTAATAGTTTCTTGAAGGGTAAAATGATGACCATATTTGAACTCTAGAAGTCATATTATATGGTAATCATGTTTTGTTTCATTCTTTTTATGGTCACCAACAGCCACCTGATCAACAAATCATGATCATATGTCTCTTGTATGATACTAGGTCCAACAAGCATTAACTCACCTACCACCAAACAACAAAGTGGAAAATAAAATGAATTATGATAGAAATCCTAAAAATGTTCCATTTAAATAGAATCATGGAAGCTGTTATTGTATGAAAACCCCATGATTGCAATATGCTTCTCCCATAATCCCCCAAAATCCAAAACATAGTATCATTACATATGCCTGGAAACATGAATAGTTCTCTTAGATTTACCATTAGTTTGAAGATGATATAGAGTACTCGGAAGAAAATGTGACTTAAAGACTTTTAATAGACATTATATAACTGATATGTGGAACGAGGATCTCCACTGGAAATGTTACTTCGACGAACATTGTGAATCCAATCAACCTCATGCACCTAAAGACTACGCAAAACATTAATTGTGAAGGTATCCCTATAAGGAAAAAGTGGGATAACATCATACGTTGATCCAAAACCACCAATACATCATAATTATTATGGAATTTTATAGGTAATCCATTCACTAAACAAATATTGTAATTATCACATTTCCACTAAGGAATGGGAAAATGCTGTGAAATCCCTACTACCCTCTAATGCTCAGATTTCACCTACAGACAAGTGATGCATCTCACGACATACCTTGTCACCACCTTCTTCGTTCCTAAACAGTAGTACCATCTATAGAGATCATGAAACATATTTCTCAATACAATATGTACCAACCATATAGAAGCATAAAACTCTCTAATAAACTCCCCATGATAGCCAATAAAACCCCATACTTGGACAAACAAAAGAACAAAATTTAGACTTCCAATAAACTATCTCAATGGTGTCTCCCCCCCATATACAATTTTTATTAAAAATAATTCATATGTATTAGAGAACCAATAAATATTTATCTATTCCAAAATCATTGTTATAACAGATGTCAAAATTAAAATCATGCATACCTAAGAGCCATAAACATCTATATGCACTTCAGTAAGGAGATCTATTATCTACCACTCATCAAAAGTATCATGTATTTCATCTTTCTACATATTCCAGTAATATGCAAGGTTAATGATGTTTCCCTTTATTAGTGTATAAGATGGCATAATGTTGAAAAGATGTAAATAAATAACCACCTCCGCTACCAAAGATTTATTTCCAACTGAGAAAATGTTTACATGAGTCTCATGTGATCCATGTATTCCACAAATCTATGCCTCATAATATAATTCCACTATAATATCAGGACATGTACTGCTATTTATAACTCTAAATTAAGAGAATGGTATTTCCTCCCTTGAGATCATAGATATTTGGAGTAATAAGAAACCAATCAATCCTCTTGCATAAGAATTTTACTATGTACAACACCGAATGGACAGATGTACATAGTATATGATTTAGCTGGATTAGGTAATGTGAGGATATGTGATATGTTCGACCTAACTTTATGAACTAAAAATCATTCTCACAAGAATTAGACTAAAGTAAATTCACTCCCATTTTGGTCAGGCAGGACATCAATCCTTCTGTATGGGAGAAGTTTTGGATAAAGCTCCAATTATGACCTACTAAACCTAGAATGATCTAAATTTCAATGATTTCTTTCAATTTATCCTTAGATACCATTTCATCAGCATTCAGTGGTCCTTCTAACACTCTTGCCATTAACATGACATTTTCCATGAAGCACACATTATAAATCTAGAAATTCCAATTGGTTAGCTTGATGTAAAGATGATTCTCTCTCAAAGTACATAGGATGGTTTACAGGTGTTTGGAATGGTAATATATTGACAAGAAGTACACAAATATGTATTCTAAAATAATAACCACAATCTAATCTAGAAAAGGATGATATATATATATCATCATGGACATGAATACTTTTGTCCCATTATTCAAACCAAATGACAGCGCTAAAAACTCATAAATTCTGTACCTTCTCTTAAAATATGTCCGAGTTATATCTGATTTACTCACCCCAAACTGATGGTATCCAAATATCATTTATATCATAGAAGATATCTTATTATCTATTAACTAATAAAAAATATCATCTATGTGTAGATGAGGATATTAGTTATCGAGGGGGGTCTAGTTCAATCTTTGATAATCTACATATAAGTGTAAAGTATAATATTCCTTCTTGGTATATATAAATGGAAAACCCCAAGGATATTTACTAGGCTGTATGAATCATTTTATTTTTATATCATAAAATTTTCGTTTATACAACCAAATCTCTACTAATTTCATTCAATATACTGGGATATGAATTGGCTCTACTCCTGAGACTAACTCAACCATGAACTTGATCATCCACTTGGGAACTATGTAACCGAACTGGTCAATATGGACATCTTAAAAATAGTCGCACTGTAACACCCCGAGATTTTATAAAAAATATTCTTTTTAATTTCATTAATGTATTGCGTTTTACACTAAACAAAAAGGAGCTTGCACAACACGCATCCCTGACTTGCCTTGCATTACATGCAATCACGACCTTCCTCGATAGCGTGTGTAGTACGCAATACCATGTTTCACTAAACGAGATATTATTATAATATTATTATGAGCTAGCCGTTATGAACAGTAGTAACCACTTTTTGAAATTTTATAATTCAAAATGGACTTCATTTTTGGATTCGGAATATCAAAATTAGCTTAGGATGAAATTTTGGTACATTTCGGATAACATTCATATTCTGGTGAGTAGTGAAAATTACTAAATTTTAATTTAAAACATCGTTTTAAATTGAATTAATTAATAGTTAGTTTGAGTGGTTTTAATGTATATTTAGAATATATTTATACACTTTAATATAATTTTGGTCATTGGATATAATTTCACATTTAAACCAGACATAAACAAGTGCCAATCTTTTGATAGTTATTATCTCTTAAGAACACGCTATTTGTTTTGGCGACGGAAATTAATTTTTAAATTAATTAATGAAAATAATATGTTTTGAATTTGGTAAAATAGAAATAATTTTGAATTCATAATATCAAATATAGGTTAGGCCTAATTTTTGTATTTTTTGGAAACTTTCATTTTTTGATGAATAGTGAAACCACTAAGTGGTAGTTAAAAAAACTGAATTTTTCATAAAACATAATTTTACCGCTTCTGTGAGTGTAAGTTTGAAAATCCGAGAGACACGGTTAATATCAAGGACTAAAATATGGTTCAATGAGATGAAAATAATTTTTGGTGAATAATAACTTTTTACATTTTTTTACCACGGTTAAAATTAAATAGGGTAATTAAGGGTAAATATGATATTATTATTACCCTAACACATGCCCTAATTTTATTTTATAAGTGTAATTCAGACAAATACAACCTTAGAAATAAAATATGACCATTTAGGCCCACGTGGATTAGATTAGGACATTTATTATTAACTTCTTTAAAGAATGGTTAAAATAGTTAAAATCAAAGTTTAATAACTAAATAATTTTTAATATAGGGTTATACATAAGATAAATTCTACTAAAAAAGTTCATTAGAAAGATAAAAATATTTCATACATACTGGTATTTTATTTTTAATTTTTATAATTAAAAAAAAATGTAATTTATTTATGACACAATGATGATGCAATAATTATCTTATTAATGAAATATTTACATAATTGATGTTATAAATACCCAAATAAATGTAATTTGAGACTTTTCATTAATTCCAATAATTTTCTATGTTAATATGACATGTTATTATTGATTTAATTAACTTTATTCGAACTAATCATTCTGTTGTGATTTTCACAAAAATCAATTACCTAGTAGTGTCAAAATTGACATAAAATAGTTTTTAAAACAAATATTATATTATTAATTGTTATTATATTATTAAAAATCTAAGGTTCGGCCAGGATACTTATATCATGATAGGTGTACCATTAATGGACCACTTGGGAGTTTCTTGGATTTATATGGTAAGTTTATTAACTATATAATATAAAAATACAAAGTGACATGGTAAATGTCAATCTAATTAACTAAGAGTTATAACTAAATGATAAGGTTAATATAATGACCTTAACTCTTCTAAATTCTATTGGATAAGGGGATTTTGACCCATCCCAACCATAGCTTCTAAATATGTCAATTTGGAAATATTAAAAACTGAATATTACTTCATTGTAAAATAATATTTTTAGTTATTCCAAAGGAGCCCCTCTCCTCCCTTATAAAAGGGAACCTCCTCCCTCTCGTCCTCACACCACTTTGAGCCTTCAAGATCGGCCAACCCCTGCCAAATTCTCTTCTCCACTTCTATAGAAACATCCTAGAGGTTCTGGTTTTCTTCAAAGACCAATTTTAGTTCCCTAAGAGGAGGTCTCAAAGAGACGCTTCAAAGAAGAGGAGGTTCAGATACGTACGAAGCATATCAGACCTATGGTAAGGGATAATATTGAAAATCTCATTTTTATCTGAGATTTATTATTCGTTAGTATTTACAGGGGTAATTTATATCATCCATGTCCATGTTTTATAAAAGTGTTTTCATGTATGTTTAAATTCATTTTTACCCATTTTGACTTTTACTACATGGTATGTGTGGAATATTTGTTTTACGAGGTACTTTTTGACTTTTCCGGAAACAGTACGAGAAGAATGTTTTTTTAACTTATACGGCACGAATCGATTTTTACAGTTTTATAAAGCCTAATTTTCATGAAGTTTTCTTAAAATGATTTCATGACTATTTTCAAAATAATCCTTTTCTTTTAAAATTCCATGAACTTTTTTGAAAATAAAATAATTTTGAAGAAGAAAGGATATTTTCCTCAATAATTCATTTCAAGTGTTTTATCAAAACCATTTTTCATATAAGATGACATTATTTCATATGTATGTTTCATGTAAAATGTCTCTATTATTTACATGGTTTCACTTTTCATATTATGAAATGATATCCATTTCTTTTATATGGATTATGTGGTGATGTAATGATGTTTATGAAACTCATTTTATTCATTGGGTTATTATGAACGATGTATGTTTATTTTGGGGCACAAGTAAGAATGATTTCATTATGAGATGGGTGGGAACTATATCTCCCTCCAATTCATTGGTTAAAGATTTATATCTCATGAGATAGACATGGCTGGAATGGTATGTAAATCTAGTTTAGTATTACAGGACTGAAACGAGAAGTGAACTCGATTTAGAAAGGGACTTTGTCCATTAAGATGGTCTTGGAAGCAATGCCTTGGATACTATGGAAATAAGTACATGTGCTTAATGGATGGCACAATTACATGTATTATTCCCATGTTATGTTATCATGATTTTTTTTCATTAAGATCTATGCCTTATGTTCTTCCAAGTTTTAAGTCATTGCTCAAGATTTTGATGTTTAAACATTATGTTCATGTTTTTATGTTCAAATATATATGGTATGTTTTATTTTATCCATGCATACCCTTACTAAAAATTTGAGCTCAGCCTTTTTATTTTTTATTTTCCCCTAGTATTAAAAGAATGGTTTTATGTAAGGAAACAAAAAGTGGAAGATCATTATGGGGGATGTTGAAGATCTTTCACCACGATTAGAAGATTACGTTCCAAGTTTCCAAAGAATCTAAACTATTACAGTCCTTGTGTGTCTGTTTTTGTTATGTATTATGTATTCCTCAAAAGTAATGTAATTTCCATGTACTTCAAGCTTCAGGTCTCTACAGTTGGTATCAGAGGAATGGTTTAGTCAACCTTTGGAAACTAGGATGCGAAAAAGTTAGTGAGATCACTAGAGATATTTCTATGGTATGTCTAGAGATGTCCCTAAGGATAAGTATACGTATAGGATATAGTCCTATAACTACGGTAACGATCATATAATTTAACTTAAGATGTTAGATATTGAGGGTGCTCCCCCTTTACTATGTTGTTTTTCCTAGAATTATTTTTTCCTGTCAAACTATTCTTTTTGGGTTTTAGAAAATGGATGGAAACAAGATGATTCATGATATTGGAGGATATTATAGACAATGGAATGATATTATTCATGAGAAACCAAATGAAATGGGATTTGGAATTCAAAACATCATTATTATGCTGAATCAGCAATCTCATAATATGACCACTAAACTCAAATTTGGTAAGTTTCCGGACTCGACTAATAAGAGAAAGATGGAGTTTCATGATAATCATAGAGGAACGAAAGTTAAATTTCCTCAATGTAAATCATGTGGGATGAGGCATCAAGGAGAATGTTGCAAAGGAACTGGAAGATGCTTTCGGTGTGGAAAAGAAGGACGCAAAACCAGTAAGTGCAAAGGAAAAGGTTCAGTTAACACCATGGATGAGGATGATGGTATTTCTAGGACATCAACAATGGATAAATGTTTTAAATGTGGAATGTACGGGCATTATGCAAACCAATTCCCTATGGGAAAGTCTCATGAAGAGAATCAGTATGGTCGTATGGGTAGTATTTATGTTGATGATAATGAAGAGACTACAAATGATATGTGAGATGAAAGAATTGTTGAAGCTCAGTCAATGGTTTAAAAAGGTAGTGGAATGATTACATGTTTATCAAGTGTAATGTTTTATAATTAATCTCATGGTAATATGGAATAAATAGACATCTAAGGATTGTTACACTGTTGTTTTGAAAGTGTATGATTAATGGTACCAGTAACCATGAAAGGTTATTCAGATATTTTTGGAAGGTAGCTGATATGCGCATAATGAAGGGATAAGGAGAAAATTAAATTTTTGATAATATTCATGAGCTCACGACTGATATAAGTAGAAGGTTATATCATGGTTTGAGTATATAGAAATTTTTGATTTTGGTTTGTTGAAAGGGTTATCTTTGGAAAAAATTCATGTTTTTTCTAAGATTCAATGGGTATTTATTTTTCAAGAGAATACATGATTAAGGCCTTCGAATGTTTGGAATGTGACCAACAAGACATATCTCATGATATATGGGGATCAACGATGGTATTAACGTGCTTGTTATATGAACTATTTGGTAATCATTTTCACTATAATAAGAGATTGGACAACATTATTTTGTATATACCTAAAGATTAGAATGGATTATGTTGGAAATAAGTTTGTATTGTTTAAAGATAGAAGTTTTTTCGATATTATTGATGTGATGTTATATTAATGTAGTTTTAGAAAAAGTACAACATGCCGGACAGGCGACAGCTCATCGCGTCGGACAAGGCTGTGGGAATCGAACCCACAACCGAAGTGCGACTAGCTTTTATCACCTACCACTGGCCTACATGAAGTCCCTATTTATTAGAAACTAGTTTTATTATATTAAGAAGTATGATATATGAAGTATAAGTCCATTTTAGGAACCATATATGATTAATCTCACTATAGATGGACTTATGTATTTTTTGATAACTTTTCTAACCTTTTGTTTGAGGCAGATGGAATGACCCATCATTCTATCACATGATCTGCTAACACATCACGAATGACAAATTCAACTTCATTTCTTTAAGAGATGAAGTGTAAATTGTCCAAAGAATGACCAACAGTGAGACTGTACCAAAATCACGAATGTATTTCATCTAATTCTAATTGCATCAATTTTAGGGAAATGAACTTGAAAACCAAAAATGTTGTCCTAGTGCTCTTATATCGGATGAATTAGATGGTATCTTATATCATCACAAATTTATGGCTTTGTGATTGTAGGATTTTTCATAGCCATGTTCTCTACCACTCTCCATTAGAACTTGATGGTTAGATTTTTCTTCCATATCCATATTTTCACCTATGTTCTCCTATATGGAAACCCAGTGATGAGTTAATTTGGGTAACCATTACATTTCATACATTAGTTTTTAAATCCATGTTTTGGTATTCCTTTTTACGATGTGGGTTTCTATTAAAGAAACTTTCGAGTAGTAAACCATTTATAACCCCGATGAATTTCGAGGGCGAAATTCATTTTTAGGGGGGTAGAATGTAACACCCCATGATTTTATGAAAAATATTCTTTTTAATTTCATTAATGTCTTGCATTGTATGCTACACCAAAAGTATCTTTCACAACACGCATCTCTGACGTGCCTTACATTACACACAATCGCGACCTTCCTCGATAGCATGTGTAGTACGCAATACTGAGTTTCACTAAACGAGATATTATTATAATATTAATATGAGATAGCCATAATAAATAGTAATAACCACTTTTTGAAATTTTATCTTCCAAAATAGAATTCATTTTTCGATTCGGAATATAGAAATTAGCATAGGGTGAAATTTTGGTACATTTCAGATAACTTTCATATTCTGATGAATAGTGAAAATTACTAAATTTTAATTAAAAACAACTTTTTTAATCGAAATAATTAATATTTAATTTTAGTGGTTTTAAAGTATATTTAGAATATATTTTTACAATTTAATACAATGTTGGTCATTGGATGTAATTTCACATTTAAAACAGACATAAACAAGTGTCAATCTTTTGATAGTTATTATCTCTTAAAAACACGCTATTTGTTTTAATGACGGGAATTAATTTTTAAATTAATTAATGCAACTAATATGTTTTGAATTTGGTAAAATATACATCATTTTTTAATTAATAATATCAAATATAGCTTAGGCCTTATTTTTGGTAGTTTTCTGGAAACTTTCATTTTTTGATGAATAGTGAAACCACTAAGTGGTAGTTAAAAAACCTGAATTTTTCATAAAAATTAATTTTACCGCTTCTTTGAGTGAAATTTAGAAAATACAAGAGACACGGTTAATATCAAGGACTAAAATGTGGTTCAATGATATGAAAATAGTTTTTGGTGAATAGTAACTTTTTACTTTTTTTTACCACGGTTAAAAGTAAATAGGGTAATTAAGGATAAATATGATATTATTATTACTCTAACACATGTCCTAATTCTATTGGATAAGTTTAATTCGGCCAAAAACAACCTTATGAATTAAATATGACCATTTAGGCCGACATGGATTAGATTAGGACATCTATTATTAATTTATTTAAAGAATGGGTAAAATAGTTAAAATAAATGTTTAATAACTAAATAGTATTTAATATAAGGTTATACATAAGATAAATTCAACTATAACTATTCATTAGAAAGATAAAATGATTTCCTACATAATGGTATTTTATTTTTAATTTTTAGACTTAAAATAGATTAATTTATTTATGACACAATGATGATGTAGTAATTATCTTATTAATGAAATATTGACATAATTGTTGTTATAAATACCCAAATAAATGTAATTTGAGACTTTTTATGAATTAAAATAATTTTCTATGTTAATATGACATGTTATTATTGATTTAATTCAATTTTTTTGAACTAATCATTCTGTTATGATTTTCAAAAAAATCAATTACCTAGTAGTGTCAAAATTGACATAAAATAGTTTTTAAAACAAATATTATATTATTAATTGCTATTATATTCCTAAAAATATAAGGATTGGCCAAGATACTTATATCGTGATAGGTGTATCATTAATGGACCACTTGGTGGTCACTTGGATATATATGGTAAGTTTATTAACTATATAATATAAAAATACAAAGTGACATGGTAAATGTCAATCTAATTAACTAAGAGTTAAAACTAAAAGATAAGGTTAATATAATAACCTAAACATGTCTAAATTCTATTGTATGAGAGAATTTAGACCCATCCCAACCTTAGTTTAGAAATATATCAATTTGGATCTATTAAAAACGGAATATGTCTTTATAATAAAATAATATTTTTTGTTATTCCAAAGATGCCCCTCTCCAACCTTATAAAAGGGCACCTCCTCCCTCTCTACCTCACACCACTTTGAGTCTTCAAGCTCGGCCAACCCCTACCAAATTATCTTCTCCACTTACATAGAAACATCCTAGAGGTTATGGTCTTCTTCAAAGACCAATTTTAGTTCCCTAAGAAGAGGTCTCAAAGAGGAGCTTCAAAGAAGAGGATGTTCGGATACGTACGAAGCATATCAGACCTAAGCTAAGGGATAATTTTGCAAATCTCATTTTTATCTGAGATTGTTTATTTATATGTATTTTCTAGGGTTATTTATATCGTCCATGTCCATGTTTTATAAAAGTGTTTTCATGTATATTTAAATTCCTTTTTACCCATTTTTGACTTTTACTACATGGTATGTATGGAATCATTGTTTTAAGAGGTACTTTTTGACATTTTCGGCAAAAGTATGAGAAGAATGTTTTCTCAACTTATACGGAATGAACTTATTTTTACGGTTTTATAAAGCTTTATTTTCATGAAGCGTCCTTCAAAATATTTCATGACTATTTTCAACAAAATCATTTTCTTTTAAAATTGCATGACATTTTTTGAAAAGAAAATGATTTTGAAGAAGAAAGGATATTTTCGTCAAAAATTCATTTCAAGTGTTTTATCAAAACCATTTTTCATCTAATAAGACATTATTTCATATGTATGTTTCAAGTATAATGTCTACATGATTTAAATGGTTTCACTTTTCTTATTATGAAATGATATCCATTTCTTTTATATGGATTATGTGGTGATGAAATGATGTTTATGAAACCCATTTTATTCGTTGGGTTATTATGAACGATGTATGTTTATTTTGTGGCACAAGTAAGAATGATTTCATTATGAGATTGGTGGGACCTATATATCCCTCCAATGCATTGGGTAAAGATTTATATCTCATGAGATAAACATGGCTGGAATGGTAAGTTAATCTGGTTCAGTATTACCGGACTAGAACGAGGAATGAACTCGATTCAGAAAGGGACTTTGTCCATTAAGATGGTCTTTGCAGCAATGCCTTCACTACTATGGAAATCATTACATGGGATTAATGGATTCCACAATTACAAGTTTTATTCCCATGTTATGATATCATGATTTATGTTCCATTATGATCTATGCCTTATGTTCTTCCATGTTTTATGTCGTTGCTGAATATTTTGATGTTTAAACATTATGTTCATGTTTTTAAGTTCAAATGTATATGGTATGTTTTATTTTATCCATGATTACCCTTACTGAGTATTTGAGCTCACCCTCTTTATGTTTTATTTTCCCCCAGGATTAAAAGAAAGGTTTTAGGTAAGGAAACAAAAAGTGGATGATCTTTATGGGGGATGTTGAAGATCTTTCACCACGATTAAAAGATTACGTTCCATGTTTCCAAAGACACTAAACTATTACAGTCCTTTTGTGTCTATTTTTATTATGTATTATGTATTCCACAAAAGTAATGTAATGTCCATGTACGTCAAGTTTCGGGTTTCTACACTAACACTAGAGGAGAAAAAATTTGATACATTAAACTATCATCTAGGGAAATACTTGATACTAGAGCCATTAGATAATCTAATTTCCAATGAATTGATCCTGTAAAACCAACATGAAGACCCCCTCACCTTAGTGAAATTAATTCCTATATCTGGTGATAAAAATTTAAATCTCCACTATTAATGGTAGATATGATCATATTATATAAAAACAATTCATAATATGAATAATATCTATTTTATTCATTTATAACATGAACGAGACATAAAAGAATTATTAACCACCAATATCTATTGAAAACAACATACAATGTTTTATATTTTCTGACCGAACACCCAAATGTTTTTAGAAGGTCAAAACACCATTCATGAATTATTTATAAAATAAAAAACCCATCAAAAGTTGATGATACAATGTAATGTAGTTATCCTAAATCATAAAAAATAATTTTTATATGATAAAAGAAACATATCTCTTATGGTTGATGGTATTTTTTATAAAGACCCGAACTTATTTCATACATAATCTTGAATTTATTCAAGAAAAAACTTCCTTTTACATTGAGGATCTTTTCATGTTTAGAGCTTTAGAGAATTAAGACAAAAAATTCATAACATTACACATTGTTACATAGTGGATACCATAAAATCAGTTTCCATTTTCCTCATAATATAAAACATTAAAACATAAAACAAGACTCCTTGACAATTATTCAAAATTTAACATGTATTCCTTCCTTGTATTAATCATCCATTAACCCGTGAAAAATCATTTAAAAACATGGGATGAGCACAAAAGATCAGTAAGGTATGAAAAAGAAGGAAAAATCACAATAGTCCATGAATACACATGACGTAAGAAAACATTTTTAGAGGACATGCTTTCCACCCATAAATACTTACTTTGTGTAACATGATATTTACACAAGATCCTCAAAAACATAAATATAATCATAGAGGTATCTTGGGGCATTACTTACATAATCATGTATCCATCTTGGCTACCTTAAATTTTGTAACCCTCAAAGCTACCTTACTTTGTGTAAACATCACAGTTACACTTGGAGTAACCATATGTCCGACCTCTAAATTACTCATACCCAATGCATTGGAGGGAAATATAGGTCCCACCCTTCATCATAAACAATTCCCAATAACAAAAACATAATCATACAACATAAATAATATCATAAAAACATTGCTTTTGAATATTGTAAAACCGAATTTTAAAAGTGGATTTTAGAAGAAAACACCCTTATAAACATCATATACATGAAGTGAGACTTAATAGAGTGGATGTAATATGTATATACTCTGTAAATACACATAATGAAACATAATATAAACAGAACCCATCACACAAACAATTTAAATAGCACATAAATTATAAAGTAGAAGGTTAACCCAAAGAATGGAAATCGGGTTAAGAATTCCCTTACCTTAGGCTTGTCTTAATTCAAAATTGTTTAAAACTCCTTTATAATGGATAAAATAGTGTTATTAGTATTTTAAAGAAACATGTTCATGTTTATAACATCTTATATGGTCATTTCATAACCTCATTTCACACCTTAATTGTTAGTATTTTGTTCCTTGCATTATTTTGGGTGAGTTCTTTTGTGATTTTCACGATCGGTTCATGATGAATAGTTCTTGTTGATTGGAAGTGAAACTCCAGAATTGTAATGGAGTAGTATTTAAATATTTACAGTACCATAAATTATACCATTTATCACTTTGGTTCTTTATATGATGATGATTTATAAGTTAAAACATTAATTATGTTCGTTTAGACCATTTAAGTGGTTCTTTGATAATTACATCCTCATTTAGTCTTATAAATTTGAACCATGGGTACAAAAGAATTATATAACTATATATGAGTTATAAAACATATATTATAACCTGGTTCAACCATATAAATGGTTTCATGACCAGTCTTTAAAGAATTAATGGAAAGTGAAATTACATCGTCCACGATGTCGGTAATTTGACACATCACATACAATGTTCTTATTCCTTAAATAAGTGAGATAGGAGAGGAATAATGATTTTTAATTTTCCATAAACATGAAAACATCCAAAATATACATGATTCTGGAGATTTCATACCTCTTGGATAAGAGAGGGTGAAGAAAGAAGAGAAAGGAATCATGAAATAATGAAAACATGAGAAATTTTTTACGAAAATTCGGCAGCCTAACGACATCTCTTAAAATTTCATAAAAACAAGATTGATGAGAGGAATGGAATATCACATCATTCATAAATAATTTGGAAAGTAAGGGAAAATATTTAATGAAATATCCCAACAAAAGGCAAAGGGAAAGGAAGAGAATAACATAAAATGGAAGAAAAGAATGAAAATGAAAGAGGATGTTTACCTCTTGATCTCTTCTCCTTGGAATCCTTATTAAAGGAATTGATTTTGGTCTTTTGGTGAGACCGGCAGCTCTAGGACGTGGGGAAGAATATTGGGGAGGGAATTTGTCAGAAATTAGATGATTCTCAAGGCTTGAGAGGTGTGGGAGGAAGAGGGGAGTGAGGGTGATATTTATAGTGGAGGAGGGGAGGTATTTTAGATTATTTTAATTATTATTATAATATTTTAATCAAGACTATGAATATTCTCAAATCAAGTGGCCTTAATTAGTGAAAATATCAAGTAAGTTCAAAGAAAGTGGCCCTGCATTACTTATGATGTCATAAATAGTGCATTTTACTGATAAATTGATTATACGGTATTTTATCGTATTTTACTATTCACAAAAAATTCAAGAGTTTCAGAAAAATACCAAAAATGTATCCCAACCATTTTTTAATGTGTAGAATTCAAAAATGAACTCCATTTTTCAAAAATAATCTTATAAATATTATTAATTTAATTTTTAAATAAGGTCACAGTTAATTCGAAAAATAACAATATTGAAGTGCAATTAGTTTTATGTGACATTGGAAAATTAATTAAGATCCCATTATCCTATTGCCATGGGAAAATAATATAATATTATTATTTACTATTCATGAGGTCATATTACTATTCATATTACTATTCATAAGGGCATGTTACTATTCACCAAAAAAAACAAGTTATTTCATCAGACTCTAAATAACATACTGAACACAATTGTAGATGATAGGTTTTTGAAATTCAAAACATAGAAGAAATAAAATTATGTTTAAAGGATACTTATAAATATATACATTAACAAAATTTCAAGAATTTTCAATTTATTTTTTGAAAACCTATGGATGTTACATTATCCCCACCATCAGGAAATTGCATCCTCGCAATTTTTATTTACTTATTAAACAACTGAGGGTATTTTTCCCTCATAGCATTTTCATACTCCCATGTTGCCTCTTCAACCATGTGGTTTCTACCTAAAACCTTTACCTATTGGATTACCTTATTCTGCAATACATGTTATCTTCGATTAAGAATCTGAACCGGTTTTTCTTCATATGAAAGGTTCTATACCAGCTGAACTGCTTCTGGCCTCAAGACGTGTGATGAATCGGGAACATACTTTCTCAACATCGAAACATGAAAAATATTGTGTACCTGAAATAAGCTCTGAGGCAAAGCTACACGGTATGCAACTGTTCCAACTTTATCCAAGATTTCAAAAGGACTGATGAACCTTGGACTTAGTTTCCCTTTCTTATCGAAACAAATCACACTTTTCCAAGGATAGATTTTAAGGAAAACATGGTCACCTACCTCGATAGAGAAGTCTTTCCTTCTGTTATCTGTATAACTTTTCGTCCTGCTCTGAGCTGTCCTCATGTGTTGCTGGATCATCCTCACTTTCTCTGCCACTTCTTCTACTAATTCTGGCCCTATCTACTTTCTTTCACCGACTTCATCCCAAAACATAGGAGTCCGACACCACTTTCCATACATGTCCTCAAAAGGTGCCATCTGAATACTGGAATGGAAACTTTTATTATATGAAAACTCAAATAATGAAATATGTTGATCCCAACTTTCCTGACAGTCCATTGAACAAGCTCGACGCATATCCTCCAAAGTTTGCATTGTTCGTTCTGACTGCCCATCTGATTGAGGATGAAAAGCTGTACTGAAATTCAACTCTATGCCCAAAGACTTCTGAAGTCCCTTCCAAAATATAAAAGTGAACATGGGATCTCAGTCAGACACAATGGAAAGAGTAACTCCCTATAACATGACAATCTCTTTGAGGTACAATCGAGAATGTTGATCTAATGTCATTATATCTCGAATAGAAATAAAATGAGCAGACTTTGTTAGCCGATCAACAATAAACCTTATCACATTGTTACCTCGATAATTATTTTGTAGTCCCACCACAAAATCCATGGATATATTCTCCCATGTCCATTCTGGAACTGGAAAAGGTTGAAGCATCCCCTTCAGTAATTTCCGCTCTGCATTAACCTGCTGACATGTCAAACATTTCATTGTAAAATCAGCAATATCTCTTTTCATCCCATTCCACCAGTAATACTCTCGAAGGTCTCTGTACATCTTAGTACCTCTAGGATGAACAGAAAATGGAGAACTATGAGCTTCACACAACAATTCTTTCTTCAGATAGGAATCACAAGGCACACACAACCTTTTTCCAAATCTTAAAACACAATCTTTATCAAGATTAAATTCTGGAAACTTACCCATTTTAACCAATTCTACCTTTTTTTGTAGCTCACGGTCTTCCCTCTGTGCTTTCATAATTCTGTCTGACAATGAAGACTGCACTGAAACCTGAAACAAAACAGATATATTCCCCACACCAACAACTTCTAAGACAATATTCATCAAATCATTAATCAAGGGATCATGTTCCAAATGTAGCATGGTTAATGATGTATGATTTTTCCAACATAAGTCATCTGCTACTTTGTTTGCTTTTCCAGGATGGTAATTAATCGTGCAGTCATAATCCTTTATCAGTTCTTTCCATCTTCTCTGCCTCATGTTTAATTCCTTCTGAGTGAATATATACTTAAGTCTTTTATGGTCAGTATATATTTGGCATTTGGTTCCGTATATATGATGCCTCCAGATTTTCAAAGCAAAAAACCAAAGCTACCAATTTCAAATCTTGTGTGGGATAATTCAGCTCATGAGGTTTAAGTTTTCTCGAAGCATAGGCAATTACCTGATCATTCTGCATCAAAACACAACCAAGTCCCTTCAAAGAATCATCACTGTAGATTACAAACTCACCATTCTAGGAAGGTAAGGCCAAAACTGGATCATTCACAAATCTCATCTTTAGTTCCTGAAAACATACATCACATTCCTCTGTCCAAACAAATTTAACCCCTTTCTGTGTTAACTTAGTTATTGGGCTAGATAACCGTGCAATGTTCTTAACAAATCATCGGTAATAACTTGCTAAGCCCAAAAAACTACGAATCTCTGTAACATTTTTGGGTCTTGGACATTCATAAACTACTTTTGTTTTGGAAGGATCAACTGTTATTCCATCCTTATTTACAATGTGCCCAAGAAAAAAAATCTGTTGCAACCAAAAATCACAGTTGCTAAATTTTCCATATAGTTTATTTTATTTTAAATCTTGTAAAACAACCCTTAGATGTTTTTAATGCTCCTCTTTATTTTCAGAAGAAACTCGAATGTGATCAATAAATACAACCAAAAACTTATCCAAGAACTCATGAAATACTCTATTCATAAGATTCATGAATATGACAGGTTCATTAGTTAACAAAAATGGCATAACAACGAATTCATAATGCCCATATCTAGTACGAAAGGTTGTTTTTGGGATGTCATCCTCCTTCACCTTCAGCTGATGGTATCCGGATCTCAAGTCAATCATGGAAAAGTACTGATCTCCCTAGAGCTGATCAAACAAGTCATCAATATGAGGCATAGGATACATGTTTTTAACAGTGATGTTATTCGTAGCTCTATAATCAATGCAAAGTCTCATGGAACCATCTTTCTTTTTAACAAATAAAACAGGGGCTCCCCATGGTGAAGTACTGGGACGAATGAAGCCTTTGACAAGCAAATCCTGCAACTGATTTTTCAATTCAAGAAGTTATATTGGAGCCATACGATATGGTGGTTTTGAAATTGGCTTAGCATCAGGAACTAAGTCAATTGTGAATTCGACTTCTCGTTTAGGGATGACACTAGGTAACTCCTCATAAAAAACATGAAGGTATTCATTTACCACTGGAACATCATTAATTTGAATAGTTCCCTTGTTTTCAACAATATGATCCCGATAACTTTCATTTCCATCTTTCAGTAGTTTCTCAGATTCTTGATATGTTATCAATTGTATGGGTTCATTCTTGTATACTAACTGAAACTCTTTCTGAAAAACAACTTCTTTAGCTATACAGTCAATCTTAAAATGATAGTAAGAAAGCCAGTCCATCCCCAGAATAACATCAAACTCGACTAAGGGTAAAACAACGAGGTTTGCAGGTAATGTCATTCCACATACCACAATAGAAATATTCTTATAATTCATCTTTGCTATAACATTTCCCCTGGTGATTTAACAACAAGTTCGGGTCTCATTTGTTGAGGTGATATTTCCAATTTACGAGAAAATTTCTCAGAGATGAAGGAATGTGTAGACCCCGTATCAAACAAAACTTTAGAAAAATCTGAGTGAACAAACAATGTACCTGATACAACTTCATTGGATGGCCCAACATCTGTTGACGTAGTCGCAAAGGATCTCACTACACCTTTTTGCTTGTAGTCTGGATTCTTTGCATCATTGGGATCCCTCTTTGGACATGCATTTTCATAGTGACCCATCTCACCACATTTAGAACACTTTATAGTTTTCTTATTAGGATTAGTCTTTGGATCATTTTCATTGCAATCTCGGGTCATATGTCCAAACTTACCACATTTAAAACACTTCCCAGTTTTGATAAGACATTTCCAATGGTGCTTCTTGCCACACTTTTCACAAACTAGAAACTGGATTTTCTTACCATCAGATTTATTTGGTTGATTCTTACCCATTGCTTTCCAATTGGACCTCTTCTTCTCTTTGTTTCCAAATTGCATGGGATCATCAGCAAACTCCATCTCTATCCTTTCAGCACATCGGACAAGTTTCTCTTAACTTTTGACTTCACGGGAGGCCAACGCCCTTCGATACCTTGGCTTCAATCCTGATTAAAAGCGTTTGATTTTGCTATCGAGATCCAGAATAAGATTTAGAGCATACCTCGCCAATCGGGTGAAGTTCGCCTCATACATAGCCACTGAATCTTCCTCCTTTTGTTTCGATTCAAGGAATTGTTTCTCCATTCGAAGTCGCACCACCTTAGGAAAATATTTTTCAAGAAAAATACTTTTAAATTCATCCCACACTAAGGCATCAAAATACTCTCTACCCCTGATATTCCTTACCATTGACCAACACTGATCAGCTTCCCCTTCAAAATGATAAATGGAAAGACTTACCTTTTGATTGTCCGAACATCCCATAACATTAAATATCTTTTCGAGGGATTTAATCCATCCTTCTGCTGCCACTGGGCCAGAAGATCCATTGAATGTTGGTGGATGTTGTCTCATAAAATGTTCAACCACTGTCATGTTCCTTTGGGGTACCTCTATTGGTTCTCTTGCATGGATGCCACCACCATTAATAGCCTGCGTTAGCTGAGCCATTACTGTCACAAACATCTCGGTTCCAATCCCTACCATTATGGGCTGTAGATCAGGAAGGATGTCATTCTGTCGGTGCCTCTCCTCTTCGGAATCCATGTTCCTTCTGTGGTCAAACATTCTAAACAAACATTTCTTAGATGAAGCAACATGGTAATATTTAAATGCTATAACAAATTAAACATAGAGTGAAAATTATTTATGGTATTCTATTAGCATCACCTTAACCCCTAAAGTTATCTAAACCATCCTTTGATACTAACTATAAAGACACGCACTTATTTCATACATAATCTTGAATTTATTCAAGAAAACACTTCCTTTTACATTGAGGATCTTTTCAAGTTTAGATCTTTAGAGAATTAAGAAAAAGCATTCATAAAATTACACATTGTTACATAGTGGATACCATAAAATCAGTTTCCATTTTCCTCAGAATATAAAACATTAAAACATAAAACAAGACTCCCTGACAATTCTTCAACATTTAACATGTATTGCTTACTTGTATTACTCATCCATTAACCATTTAAAAATCATTCAAAAACATGGGATGATCACAAAAGCTCAGTAAGGTATGAAAAAGAAGGAAAAATCAAATTAGTCCATGAATACGCATGACGTATGAAAACATTTTTAGAGTACATGCTTTCCACCCATAAATAATTACTTTGT
Organism: Viscum album; assembly: GCA_963277665.1. Classification (NCBI taxonomy): domain Eukaryota; kingdom Viridiplantae; phylum Streptophyta; class Magnoliopsida; order Santalales; family Viscaceae; genus Viscum; species Viscum album. Next base: position 1,076,291,360 of record OY728164.1, read on the forward strand.
GTAACATGATATTTACACAAGATCCACACAAACATAAATATAATCATAGAGGTATCTTGGGGTATTACTTACATAATCTTGTAACCATCTTGGCTACCTTAAAATTTGTAACCCTCACGACTACCTTACTTTGTGTAACCATCACAGTTAAACTTGGAGTAACCATACGGCCGACCTCCAACATACTCATACCCAATGCATTGGAGGGAAATATAGGTCCCACCATTCATCATAAACAATTCCCAATAACCAAAACATAATCATACAACATAAATAATATCATAAAAACATTGCTTTTGAATATTGTAAAACAGAATTGTAAAAGGGGATTTTAGAAGAAAAGTCCCTTATAAACATCATATACTTGAAGTGAGAATTAATAGAGTGGATGGAATATGTATATACTCTGTAAATAAACATAATGAAACATAATATAAACATAACCCATCACACAAACAATTTAAATAGCACATAAATTATAAAGTAGAAGGTTAACCCAAAGAATGGAAATCGGGTTAAGAATTCCCTTACCTTAGGCTTGTCTTAATTAAAAATTGTTTAAACCTCCTGTATAATGGTTAAAAGATTGTTATTAGTATTTTAAAGAGACATTTTCATGTTTATAATATCTTATATGGTCATTTCATAACCTCATTTCACCCCTTAATTGTTAGTATTTTGTTCCTTTGATTATTTTGGGTGAGTTCTTTTGTGATTTTCACGATCGGTTCATGATGAATCGTTCTTGTTGATTGGAAGTGAAACTACAGAATTGGAATGGAGTAGTATTTACATATTTCCACTTCAATAAATTATACCATTTATCACTTTTATGCATTATATGATGATGATTTATAAGTTAAAACATTAAATATGTTCGTTTAGATCATTTAAGTGGTTCTTTGATAATTACATCCTCATTTAGTCTTATAAATTTGAACCATGGGGACAAAATAATTACAGAACCATATATGAGTTATAAAACATATATTATAACCTAGTTCAACCATATAAATTTTTTCATGACCAGAGTTGAAATAATTAATGGCAAGTGAAATTACATCGTCCACGATGTCGGTAATTCGACACATCACGGACAATGTTCTTATTCCTTAAAAAAGTGAGAGAGGAGAGGAATAATGATTTGTAATTTTCCATAAACATGATAAAATCCAGAATATACCTGATTATAGAGATTTCATGCCTCTTGGATAAGAGAGGGTGAAGAATGAAGAGAAAGAAATCATGAAATAAAGAAAACATGAGAAATTTCTTACGAAAATTCGGCAGTCTAACGACGTCTCTTAAAATTTCCTAAAAACAAGATTGATGAGAGGAATGGAATATCTCATCATTCATACAAAATTTGGACAGTAAGGGGAAATATTTAATGAAATATCCTAACAAAAGGTGAAGGGAAAGAAAGAGAATAACATAAAATGGAAGAATAGAATGAAAATGATAGAGGATGTTTACCTCTTGATCTCTTCTCCTTGAGATCCTTCTTAAGGGAATTGATTTTGGTCTTTTGGTGAGACCAGAAGCTCTAGGACTTGGGGAAGAAGATTGGGGATTGAATTTGGAAGAAATTACAAAATTCTCAAGGCTTGAGAGGTGTGGGAGGGAGAGGGGAGTGAGGGTGATATTTATAGTGGAGGAGGGGATGTATTTTAGATTATTTTAATTATTATTATAATAATTTTATCAAGACTATGAATAATCTCAAATAAAGTGGACTTAATTAGTGAAAATATCTAGTGAGTTTGAAGAAAGTGGCCTTACATCACTTATGATTTCATAAATAGTGCATTTTTACTGATAAATTGATTATACGGTATTTTATCGTATTTCACTATTCACATAAAATTCAAGAGTTTCAGAAAAATACCTAAAATTTACCCCAACCATTTTTCGATGTGTAGAATTCAAAAATGAACTCCATTTTTCTAAAATAATTTTCTAAATATTATTATTTTAATTTTTAAATAAGGTCACAGTTAATTCTAAAAATAACAATATTGAAGTGCAATTAGTTTTATGTGACATTGGCAAATTAATTAAGATCCCATTATCCTATTTCCATGGGAAAATAAAATAATAATAATATTTACTATTCTTGAGGTCATATTACTATCCATATTACTATTCATAAGGTCATGTTACTATTCACCAAAAAACAAGTTTGTTTCATCAGATTCTAAATAACATATTGAACACAATTGTAGATGACAGTTTCTTGAAATTCAAAACATAGAAGAAATAAAATTATGTTTAAAGGATACTTATAAATATATACCTTAACAAAATTTGAAGCATTTCCAATTTATTTTTAGAAAACTTTGGGATGTTACATTTTGTCCACACTAACTATGTAGTATGCCAAACGTATAGTTGACAAGACCCTATACCCTGGGATACAACCTATCCACACTAAGCTATACCATCTACCTGATACATCCAATCCTCAATGGGAGTACCATGTACCATACCTTAGATTTAAAGTCCCACACAACTCTAGATATATGTCTACTAAGGAGTAGTTGATTTCTCTCAGACTCTGGTTCTTGTCTTTTTCCCCTTCCATTTCTCTTTTATAGCATGCCCCTATAGAAACTCTTTTAGTGTCACGTATTTCCACAAGAATGACACAATAAAAGTTGTGTATGGACACTAAGTCTTCTTGTGCCCCATTTTTCCTCACTGATATCACTGCATCATAACACAATTTTGAGATATATTCCCACAGACCTAATTACTTTTCATACTGTTTCATTTGAAAAAATGTCATAATGAATATTATTATCACTAGAAGAAGAGTTCATTGCTTTCCCTACAAAAACATTCTAGCCATTTCTTAGGGCCTCGCTCTAATTTCTTTCTGGTATTAGTGTTTGATTCATCACATATACAATACCTCCATGCAGAAAATGTTCCCCAAGGACCTGATCTAATAGAAAATACAATCATGAAGACATCTCCAACTATAGATCTCACCAGTTGATAATGATGGAGAAAAATTATAATGGTTGGTGAAATGATCAGTATAGTATAGCACAAACATGCCCTCCAATATTAAGTTCATGTTCTCATGAGCTTTCTCATCCATAAACATACCAGGATAAAATTATCTCAAAAACATTTCATTTATGTCCTTCGAAGATAGATCCTCTTAATACCCTAGATGCTCTAGAATATCCTACCAATTTATGGCTACTCCATGAATCATATATATAAAAAATCTATACCCACCTACCTGTTGGTGTCTCAAGAATATTAAAGATCGTGGGTACTTACTCGATCCAGAACTCATATTCCTAGGTTCCTCCATCCCTAGTGAACATAGGTGGATTCAATATATTGAAATCTATTGTCATATCATATATCATAGTCACTGTGCGAAATACCACTCAATTCATCGATCTCACGACCCTCAAGAATCTTTTGTAAAGAAGGACATCAATATGTTCCTTATAAAGAATAATAATCTATTGTTCAACTATATTAGGAGCATGATTATTTTCAATATCCTTATATTGAACTCAACGATAATTTGGAGTAATTTTTATTACAATACAATCAAACTATTTAGAACACATACTATAAAAACTAGGATACCCTCAAAGGGTGAAAACAATAGTGAAATATTTCTCCTGCTCTCTCTAAACATAGATTACATGTGTTTTATGATGACTTAATAGTTCATTTATATCAATTCATTTAATAGATATAATAAAATTTGTATATCACATTTGTAAGATGGATGTATATATCAAATGCAATAAATATGTCCCTATAAAAAACAATTCATGTCAATATATTTCTATATATATCTAGAATTATTCATGTATAAACTTATCATTCAATACTAATCCATGGGTATAAATATCAATAATCAATAATACAATAATATGATAATACCATACAACAAGTGAAACATAGATGGTGAAAATAAATCAACCATAACAACAGAACAACATAAAAAAAAGCCATCGCTGGGCACTAATACATTCCTTCGTACATGGGTCGCGACTCCCATGAAAATTCTCATTACAAAGTCTCGAAAAATCCTAGTCTCATTTATAACTTTTTCAAACAATAATGAAAACGATATGAAACCTAGTGTGCTCTGATACCATTTTGTAATGTCCCTCAATCTGATACACTCCAACTTGCCCATAAAGTTCATGTAACAAGACCTTAAGCACTTCCCCCCATACGTAATAGGATTCTAATAAAGAAAACAGGGTGTGATGAGTATAATGGGTGACTATACCTCGTGGTTACATAATTACATTACAAAAGAAAAAAATATGACAATAAATTAATAAATATCATAGTGTCAAAAATAATGCAAACAATGCAATATAGTGGAAACCAACCCATAAGATAAAAATGAACACTCCAACAAAAATTAAAGGAAATATGTAATTTCATGCTATAACTTAACTAAATTTCATTCTCAGTGTAATAAAATAGAATGAGAGAAGGCTGAAAAATGACTCAAAAGTCCCTAGTCCCAATCCCCATGTCAGTGAGATCTCCATACTCTATTTCATATAAAAAACTATAATCCACAATAATGCCCCTTACACTTTTACAATCATAAATCCATGTAATCTTATTAGGTACCAAAATATGTACGAAAGAGGGTCTTATTATAAGTCAATAGGCTGACACCGCTATACATAAACATATGTATTCTGATAATAAGTTCATGAAATAATGTAATTAATTGGTCTATTAATTAGTTAAATAAAAAAATTAATACGATTTCAACCTACATCAGCTCCTTGCTAGAACATTTATAATCATGTGTCAAAACAATTCCAACCAAGACCATATAAACATGGTAAATATAAACATATAAACAAGGTTATAAAGAAGACCATTTTGGGTCTAAAACAACTATAAAATAATTTAACATTAAATCAGTGTTGAGTTTGAGATATAGGTATATCATCAATTATAATGGAAAAGTGTCTCACCCATTTTTTTAGTCATTTTAATTATTTTATTTCACTTGGCATCGGCTGTTTTTGCTTAAGTGCGAGTGAGTATCGGTTTAAAATTTTAATGTTGGGATGAGTTTGTGGTTTGGGATGGTGCGCGAACATCGTACGCTTAAGACGCATAGTTTCCATGGGTATGTGCCTTCCGCTTGGGTACGTGCAGCCCGCTTGCAGTCCGCTGGGATACCATACGGCGTGCGAACACCGCACGATCATCCAGTTTTAACATTATGTGTTTATATATATATTTATGTATGTTTGTATGTTTATATATGTGCATATAAATCTATATCTGCGTTTGTATACGTTTATGTTTTAACATTGTGTGTATATATATAAGGTATGTGTATATATGTTTATATGTGTATGTATATATACACATATGTTTATAAATAACTATGTTTTAAAGTTATATTCTTATGTGTATATATGTTGATATATATGTTTATATGTTTATATATGTTATATATAGGTTTATATATGGTTATATTGTTTATATATGTTATATATATGTTTATATATATTTATTTATGCGTATATGTTTATTATTATTATTATTATTATTATCATCATCATCATTATTATTATTATTATTATTATTATTGTTATAATTATTATTATTATTGTTATAATTATTAAGATAAAAAAAGAACCCTAATCTACCAAGCCCCGCGTCACCCCCTCTCTCCCTCTATCCCCTGTCATTCTCCCCCCTTTCCTGGTTCAGCCGACCCACGCCGCTACCCCCCCCCCTCCATCCTGATTCGCCCTAGGTGCGTGCCGCCTGTGGAACTGGCCTCCCTCCACTCGCCCCCCCACCGGCCGGAACCTCTTCTCCCTGCGCCGTCCGCCGGTACCCCCGTTCGGCTCCCTATTTTCCCCCTGCCGCGACGCCTCCGGCCAGCCCTCTTGGCCCCTGCCTCCCCTTCGTCGTGCCCAGTTGTTGTTCCCCAACATCCTCCCAGCGTTTCGGCCTTCCACCGCGCCTTTGCACCGCTGACCCCACGCTAGATCTTCCTTCCCCCACACCTCTGACAGCCTCTCCCACTCCGACAGCCTCTCCCACTCAGGCTGGCCGCATCCGTCTCCGGCGAACCCGACACCGGTGACCCGCTGCCTCGAACCCTCTTTTGCACCCTTTTTCCAATGACCCGAACCCTTGCGTGCGACTCCGCCTTGTTCTGGCGCAACCCGAACCCTTGCGCAGCGCCTTCGCCTTGTTCCGGCGCAACCCAACCCTCTTTGTGCCCCTCCGAGGAAGGTGAATTCGCGTATTCATATCTCTGGATCACTCCTCTAATGTTTTCACTGTTCCTTTTTGTTTTAAAACTTCCTTCGCATCTTTTTTATGAACTTAATTATCTTTCTTTAGAGTTCTGATTTTTTTTAATTGAGTTGCGGACCCTTGAGGTCTTTATCTGGTCCAGAGTCATCTATAGCTGAATTTTTTTTAGCAATGTCTTGCTTTTCTGTTGTTGTTTCAGGTATGAGTTTATACCAGTTTATTTGTTTTGCATTGCACGATTTAATTATTTTTGAGTCCCTGTTTTTCTTTTGGTTGTGCATTGGTCTGCGCCGCTCTAACTTTGGGTTTCAACTATTATGTTAAGGTGTGGCAATGATTTTTCTCGTGCGTGTGCTTTTTTTGGGAGTGCATGTACGTGAGTAGTTGGCAGTGTGTTTTTGAAAGTGTCATCTCGGCCAAATTCTTTGGGGTAGGTGTTTCCAACCATTTCCCTTTTGGATTCAAACCTTGAGCACTTGAATATTTTAAATGAATTTTTTTATATCGTTTGCATCTCTATCGTATTGATGAAAAGCACCTGGCTTAGTTATATTGATGTTTAAATTTCTGAAATTGGCTTTTTCTGTTGGTTTATATGAAATGCATAGGTTCTTGGTAAAGATAAATTAATTTCTTTGTGATGTGTTTGGTTGCAATTGACAGTGATTGTATTTTGGAAATGTAAAAATTGCTTTGGTGTTTTTATTTAACAAAAAGAAGAACCAATAACTTGTTTTGGAAAAGATTTTTAAATGGTAGTTGGTTTGAAAGATGCATTTGTTTTTATAAAGTGTTGTGAAAGAATTTGAGTATGTTTTCAATGCTAAAGTGTTTTATGAAAGATGGTTTTTAAGGTGATTCTTCTAAAAACTAAATGTGCCATTGGATGTTGGCACATGCATGGGAGCAATAGGTGCTCACATGGATGTGCCTCCAAATCAATATGACACATTAAAACTATATTTTCTTAAAACTAGGTTTTTAATGAATGGTTTGGTGTTTAAAAAAAAGGGAAGCGGAAGCGTGGTTGGCCCGATTGGCTTTTAATGTGAGTTGAATGGTTGTTTGGTGTAAAGGTCCATTTGAAATTTTAAAATGTAAAGGGATGATTGTGTTGGATTTTGAGAAAGGTGGATTGTGCCAGATTGGCAACCCAACCCATTTGTGAAATTTTTAAAGGTTATAATGTTGTGAAGGCCCGCTTGGCACCTTACGGAATGTGAAAGAAATTTTGATTTGTGCATTCTTGCAGGGAACCTCTACAGGGGGACTTCCCTTGTGGGTTGTTGTGTAGTGGTGTCCGTGTAAGGGGTTGGCAAGTGCGGTGAGATGAGTCATGCGTGTGAGGGACTCTCACTTACACAGTATTACTAAAACCACTATGGGTTCCTGGGTGTCTTATAGATTATCGAGTGATGGTTTCTTGCTAGCCCTGATGAGACGGGTTAGTACCCCTTGGAGTTGTGGACATGCCAGGAGGGATGTGCCACTGGTTGTCTATTAGGGAGGCCAGTTGGTTATTGACTCTGGAGTACCACGTCGGCAGGTAGTCTGATCCCGAGTACGTCCAGGGGTTTTCTAGGGATGTTTAGGACTACCCATGGTTTTTGCTTTTGTCTGCTTGTTTACTTTTATATGCACTTGGTATTCCAGCATTTATTTATTACCAATTCTTCTTTTGCACAAATGTGATAAACATGAATTGGAATTTTTAGTTTTCAATAAATGCATTGTTTTGTGGAAAACAGGTTGTGACGTGTGTTGGTTTTTGAGATGGTAAAATGGGATCCTTTTTCCTTTAAAATATGAAAAACCTAATTTATATCTTTGTATGTGCAAACTAGTGTTTTGAGATTGTTTCCGGAATGTGGTTTTGGTTCGATTCTGTGGTTTACGTTGGCATACTTAATGAGAATTTTTAATGCTCATGCCTATTTTTATCATTTCAGTCGCAGGTTTCCCTCGTTCATGTTTTCTTTGCTGAGTTGCTCATTTTTGGAGCAATGTTGGCCGTGGTTGGGAGGTGACCGAAGAGCCACCTGGAGGTATGTTTTCTGTTTGGAATCTTTTCTTTCCGCTGCTAGAGTTTAGTGTTTTTGTTCTGTTTATTCTTATTTACTTATTTATCTTTTTGGCCCAAATCGTTCCCACTGTTTTAACTTAGATGCCCGACACTAGTTGTCATCCCGAGGGGGATCGGGAACGCCCCTCGGGACGTGTCGCAGACCGGATCGGGTGATCGGCTCAGGGTCGACCCGGGATAGTTCATGACAAAATGGTATCAGAGGAGTCTCTTGTTATTTGGGATGTCTGGTAGTAGGAGATTAGGACTGTCGGGGCTCAAAAGGTAGGTTACGGTTCGGTGCCTGATCACCACCGCTCGTGACGAGACCTGAGTTACCAGGGTTAGTCCGGGATTTGGGTCTTTTGTCTTTGGTTATTTTTGATTGAGGGATAAAAAAATGGGAGAGAATTGGTTCACATTGCGGCCTCATGTGGGATGGTGACCCACGTGGAGTCCAAGAGCCCGATTTAAGGTCCTCTTAGTGTTATGTCTTACATGGAGTATGGCTCACAACCATGTCACTGAGTTAAGTACAAACACTAGTCCCTCATTCCGATTGTTTATAGTTGGTTGTTTTTTATTTTAAACATAGTATATTTGTGTGTGTGTGTTGAAAATGAAAGTGATTTCGAAATGAACAAAAGGGGATTCTTCCAAATTGTTTTTGAACTTATTAAAGTGGGTTTTTAAAGAAAAAGAGTTTTCGTTTGGAACAATATGATATGTGTTTGGATTTCGTAAGGAATTAAGTGTTTGAACCTTGGAACTCTTTATGGAGGGTCAAATGTGCGTGGGTATGTACGGAGAGTGCGTAGGGGGAACTTGTTTGCAGATGATGTGATCGAGATTGAATGAACGCACGTGTGATGGTTCATAAGGTACCATAGGTGAGTTTTAATATTTTAAAGAAATGATGGGTTTGGAAAGTGATTTATGCTTGTGTTTGTATATGTTTGGATTATGGGCCTTTTGACCCTGACTTCTGTTGTTGCCTTGATGGAGTTTTGGCTTGATGCCAGTTTTGGCGATGTTTTATCATCTTTTCATGAGTATTCCACCCAGAAAGGTCATTATTGTTGCTAATGAGTCATGCCAAGTTTCCAGTACTTTTTTCATATTGGATATCTATCAAAGTAATCAAAGTCTGTTAAGTACAGTTGTGTGATTGTGGAATTAGTGTGATCCTTCAGGTTGGGAACTCCCAGGGTTGTTAGGGTTCTCACCCTCTCAGGTTTATTTGAGGGTCCAGTTTTGGATTAGAAAAGATGAGATGTCTCATCGTCGTTGGAGTTTTGGGTGTGATTAACGGTGGTCGACTTCCGGAATGGTTCCCCACCTGGAAAGGATTGTGGGGTGGTGGAACCTGTCTCCACGAAACCATCTTTGTCGGTATCGGATCATAATTCGTCGAACCGCTCTCTTGTGTGCCACAAGTATGGCCTGTCTAGATATTCTAAGTCGCCTTGCCGCAACCCTCTGAAGTCTTGCTACCGTGTAACTGTTTGGGCCACCGGTGAGAATTCTGGAAGAAGAGTCGCTCGTGAAGGAGTTAGAGACCAGGAGACAAAAATGCCTGACTGTGATGCAGGAGATGCTTCAACCATCAGGGCCCCAGCCACAGGTCTCAGGGTGAAGCTCGCGCACAGTCAGGAGTTTCCGAGGGTGTGGAGGACCTCGCTTCGGATTCTGTTTTCAGCTTTCTGAAGAAAAATATTCAAATATTCCTTGTTCTATTCTTATTATCGTTGTAAGATCACCTTTGTTTCGATCATGCGATGAACTTGTTCTACCGCAGTCTAAGCAGTCTTATCTGTTCTCAGTGTGTTCTTAAATCGTTCGGATTTCCTTGGAGGATGTTGGGACCACGAATTAACGAGTCATTCTAATTTTGAGTTGGGAATCAATTGTGTGTGTTGGGGGGATGTGTGGTTTTATGAAATTAACATGCGTTGTTTCGAGGTCCTTTGTGAGTTCGGGCTAGAAATTCCCTAGATTCTAGTTGCGGTGAGGTTTTTCTTCGGTTGGTGTGTGAGGGGTTGAGTTAATTCATTATCCTAGGGTTGTTGTGTCATTTTGTAGCATGCTTTCTATTTAAGGATCTGAGTGTTGTTCGGTATATGTGGAGAAATTAAATGGGTTCAGTTTGGGAGTTCTCGTGTTGTCTCCCCCCCCTTCAGGGGTGGTGTGTTCGAGTTTCAAGGTCTCTGTGTTAGTAAATTTCTGTGGTGGGGAGAACCCTCTTGTGTTCTCCCCTTAATCTCAGACAATGTTTGTACTTGAGTTGGTCGGGTGTGACTTGTGTTGTTAATGGTCACCCCGATCCTCTCAGTTTCTTCTGGTTTTTTCCTGGGGAGGACTCGAGGTATGCTAACTGTGGGCTTGGTGACTTTCTAGGGGCATAAAGTGTTTGTGGTGGGGAGAGTTGTCACTCCCGTTTTTTTAGTCATTTTATTTATTTTATTTCACTCGGTGTCGGGTGTTTTTGCTTAAGTGTGGGTGAGTCCCGGTTTACAATTTTAATATTAGGATGAGTTTGTGGTTTGGGATGGTGTGCAAACACCGTACGATTAAGACGCACAGTTCGCTTGGTCATGTGCCTTCCGCTTGGGTATGGGTAGCCCGCTCGTAGTCCGCTAGGATCCCATACGACGTACAAACACCACACGATCATCCAGTTTTAACATTATGTGTGTGTATATATATTTATGTATGTTTGTATGTTTATATATGTTCATATATATGTGTATCTGCGTTTGTATATGCTTATGTTTTAACGTTGTGTATATATATATATAATGTATGTGTATATATGTTTATATGTGTATTTATATATATGCATATGTTTATAAATAACTATGTTTTAAGGTTATATGCTTATGTGTATATATGTTGATATATATGTTGATATGTTTATATATGTTATATATAGGTTTATATATGTTATATATATGTTTATAAATATATATGTATAGATGTATTAATGTTTATACTAGTAGTTTTATATATATGTTTATATATATTTATTTATGTGTATATGTTTATTATTATTATTATTATTATCATTATCATTATCATTTTTATTATTATTATTATTATTATTATTATTGTTATAATTAATAAGATAAAAAAAAGCCTAATCTACCCAGCCCCGCGTCACCCCCTCTCTCCCTCTCTTCCCCGTCCTTCTCCCCCCCTTTCCTGGTTCAGCCGGCCCGCACCGCTGCTCCCCCCCCCCCCTCTATCCTGCTTCGCCCTAGGTGTGCGCCGCCTGCGCAACCGGCCTCCCTCTACTCCCCTCCTCCCAGCCGACTCCGCCCCTGCCCCTCCTTCCTCGGCCGCTCGCCGTCGCGCGAATCCCCCCCTGGCCGGAACCTCTTCTCCCTGCGCCGTCCGCCGGTACCCCCCGTATGGCACCCTATTTTCCCCCTGCCATGACGCCTCCGGCCGGCCCTCCTGGCCCCTGCATCCCCTTCTCCGTGCCCAGCCATTGTTCTCCAACATTCTCCCGGCATTCCGGCCTTCCACCATGCCTTCGCACCCCTGCCCCCATGCCAGGTCTCCCGTCCCCCGCACCTCCGGCAGCCTCTCCCACTCCAGCTGGCCGCAGCCGTCTCTGACGAACCCGACACCGGTTACCCGCTACCACGAACCCCCTTACGCACCCTTTTTCCTGTGACCCGATCTCTTGTGCGCGCCTCCGCCTTATTCTGGCGCAACCCGAACCCTTGCGCAGCGCCTTTGCCTTGTTCCGTCATGACCCAACCCTCTTCGCGCCCCTCCGAGGACGGTGAATTCACGTATTTATATCTTGGGATCACTCCGATAATGTTTGCACTTTTCTTTTTTGTTTTAAAACTTGTTTCACAGCTTTTTTATGCGCTTAATTATCTTGCTTTAGAGTTCTGAATTTTTTTTAATTGAGTTGCGGACCCTTGTGGTCTTTATCTGGTCCAGAGACATCTTTACCTGAATTTTTTATTTTTTAGCTATTTCGCGCTTTGCCGCTGTTGTTTCGGGTATGAGTTTATACTAGATCATTTGTTTTTCACTGCTTGATTTAATTGTTTCTGAGAACCTGGTTTTCTTTTGGTTGTGCGTTGGTCTGCACCGCTCTAACTTTGGGTGTCAACTATGTTGTTAAGGTGTGGCGATGATTTTTCTAGTGCGTGTGCTTTTTTTGGGGAGTGAATGTACGTGAGTAGTTGGCAGTGTGTTTTCGAAAGCGTCGGCTCGACCAAATTCTTTGAGGTAGGTGTTTCCAACCATTTCCATTTTGGATTCAAACCTTGAGCACTTAAATATTTTAAATTAATCATTTTATATCGTTTTCATCTCTATCGTATTTATGAAAAGATTATGGCTTAGTTATATTGCTGTTTAAATTTATGAAAGTGGATTTTGAGGTCGGTTTATATGAAATGCATAGGTTCTTGGTAAAGTTAAATTAATTTCTTTGTGATGTGTTTGGTTTCAATTGACAGTGATTGTGTTTTGGAAACGTAAAAATTGCTTTGGTGTTTTTGTTTAACAAAAATAAGAACCAGTAAGTTTTTTAAGAAATGATTTGTAAATGGTGGTTGGTTTGAAAGATGCATTTGTTTTTATAATGTGTTGTGAAAGAATTTGAGTTTGGTTTCAATGATAAATTGTTTTATGAAAGATGGTTTTTATGGTGATTATTCTAAAAACTAAATGTGCCATTGGATGTTGGCACAGCCATGGGAGCACGAGGTGCTCACATGGATGTGCCTCCAAATGAAAATGACACATTAAAAGTAAATTTTCTTAAAACTAGGTTTTTGATTAATGGTTTAGTGATTAAAAAAAATGGAAGCGGAAGTGTGGTTGGCCCGATTGGCTTTTAATGTGAGTTGAATGGTTGTTTGGTGTAAAGGTTCATTTGAAATTTAAAAATGTAAAGGGATGATTGTGTTGGATTTTGAGAAAGGTGGATTATGCCAGATTGGCAACCCAACCCATTTGTGAAATGTTTAAAGGTTATAATGTTGTGAAGGCCCGCTTGGCACCTTACTGAATGTGAAATAAATTTTGATGTGTGCATTCTTGTGGGGAACCTCTACAGGGGGAATTCCCTTGAGGGTTGTCGTATAACGGTGTCCGTGTAAGGGGTTGGCAAGTGCGGTGAGATGAGTCACGCGTGCGAGGGCCTCCCACTTACATAGTATTACTAAAACCACCATGGGTTCCTGGGCGTCTTATAGATTATCGAGTGACGGTCTCTTGTTAGCCCTGATTAGACGGGTTAGTACCCCCTGGAGTCGTGGACAAGCCAGGAGGGATGTGCCACTGGTTGGCTATTAGGGCAGTCAGTTGGTTATTGACTATGGAGTACCACGGCGGTAGGTAGTCTGAACCTGAGTACGTCCAGGGGTTTTCTTGGGATGTTTAGGATCACCCATGGTTATTGCTTATGTCTGCTTGTTTACTTTTACATGCACTTGGTTTTCCAGTATTTATTTATTACCTATTCTTCTTTTGCACAAATGTGATAAACATGAATTTGATATTTCAGTTTTCAAGAAAAGCATTGTTTTAGGGAAAACGGGTTGTGACGTGTGTTGGTTTTTGAGATGGTGAAACGGATCCTTTTTCCTTTAAAATATGAAAACCGTATTTTCTATCTTTGTATGTGCAAACTAGTGTTTTGGGATTGTTTCTAGAAAGTGGTTTTGGTTGGATTTTGTGGTTTACGTTGGCATCCTTTCTGATCATTTTTAATGCTCACGCCTATTTTTATCATTTCAGTCTCAGGTTTCCCTCATTCAAGTTTTCTTGGCTGAGTTGCTCATTTTTGGAGCAATGTTGGGCGTGGTTGGGAGGTGACCTAAGGGCCACATGGAGGTATGTTTTCTGTTTGGTTTCTTTTCTTTCCGCTGCTAGAGTTTAGTGCTTTTGTTATGTTTATTCTTATTTACTTATTTATCTTTTTGGGAAAAATCATTCCCACTATTTTAACTTAGATGATCGACACTAGTTTTCATCCCGGGGGGGGGGGGGGAGGGGGATCGGGAACGCCCCTCGGGACTTGTCGCGGACCAGCTTGGGTGACCGGCTCAAGGTCGACCCGGGCTGGTTCGTGACAAAAAGCATGATATATAATCTTTTCAGCATGTTTCACTAGGAATAGAATGCTATGTAATCATTTCAATATTTATCTAGGCCCAACCAAATATATAATATTTTCATCATTTTATTAGGGTCATGCCTAGTTTAGTAGCAACTTATCATGTTAACTAAGAAAACACCCCATACATGCATTATATAATTTCAACTAGGCTGATGCCCCTTATATGTATTACAACATTTATCAAAAAACATATCACAACAAAAATTATATCATAATATCCCATCATCAATGATTAATTATGAAAATTATCATCTATATATAAATTACACACTTAATTTTTTTCATTTTTTCATAACCAATAAGATGCCAGTTAGTTCAAAGAATAGGTTATAACAAGGTTATGCTATATCAGGAAAACACCCAAATCTCAATTCATGCTAAATATAGTTTATTCTATTAAGGAATTTATTTATAAATGAGGGTTCACTCACCTGATCAATAACCACATGCCTTGTCAAAATAAAATTGGACTTAAAGGGACACCATGGAATAATCCAATTCCTCAATTAATTTATTTAGGTGCATGATATATTAGTGAAATGGAAATATTTTACCTAATTGTCAACTATAAAACCATAGAGTTATGATATATACCTATACCATTAACATATGAATAATGAAGCATATCAAATGGATAAATCCCATGAGCAAGAAGCTACATATTATTTCAATAATGATATTTGATCAAAATCAATCAAGAGCAAAGACAAAAACTCACATAATAATTTTATTACACATTAATGGTTAGAAATCAAACGTTGATTAGTTAAAACACAACCAAAACCACATTATAGTATCTAGATGAACAAACAGGTTATCTGGAATCAAGAGATGCACTAAAAAATTTCCAGGTTCTATATGTTTTAGAGGTATGAGGGAACACATGATTGAAATTTAATTTAACTATATGAAATATTTTAAAACTGTGGGATGGGGAATTAAGTGGTATTTAATATCATTACACATCATGTAAATATTTTTACTGGGATACACTAAAATCTTATTCCCTAATCTGAATATTAAATTTACCCAACCATTTTATGATGTGTATCCCATTAATATGACATGTATTTGATATAATGATTTTTTAAGCCCATTTTATTTATAAACGAACTCTAAGACTACTTTACTATGCAAGCACCCATTGTACAACATGACCCATTTACATTTGGACTCCATTAACTCAAACAACAATACGACCCTAAACATTAGGTTATCAACCCCAACAAAAGATCATAGTGTGAATCTTATATTGTTTTCTCAATTTTCCTCAAACCCCAAGACTACATTTATTCAAACAAACAATCAGTAATGAAGAAAGCCCAACCACCAATGATTAAGGATAATGAAAAACCTAAATAAAATATATTTAATGAAAAAATAAGATAGAGAAAAACATAGAGAAATACAGGATCTTACATAGTGGGTGAGAATATTATGTTTGATATATCACAGAAGGTACTGAGTATATGAAATATATGATTCATTATGTAATAATATTCATATCTAATCACCAAATAAACTAAATGTTATTGTTCTGGGAGGATAAATCACCTAAAAATTATTATCTATAAATACAGAAAGATAGAGAATTCATATGTGAAAGATATTAAAATTGAGTAAAATTATATGACATGGGAGGATAATATAGTAATAATGATAAAAAAGTAGAAAATATAATAGGAGATATACATACACACAAACAATCCGAATGATATATATATAGATATACAACAGACAAAAAAAATAGAAATAATAATATTGAAATATTTGTAGAATGAAATACCATTATGATTGAAATACATTGTGTATGATAGAGGGAATAACATATAAACATACATATTCATAAGAATTCTCATATATGAAAACAATCATAAATAGATTTTTAATGTAAATATGAATAATAAAATATAGAAATATATAGATATATATATATATATTTTTATATTATCTTAAAGAGATTAACAAATAGATAAATAAATAGGTTCATGAAAAAAATACACATATGGATTGATATATTAAGGAGAGAATACAAGAAGAGAAATATAAATGTGCCTAAAATTATATGAATATATAATTATATAAATTTATTTCCAAAAAACATGTTTGAATAGACTAATAGAGATAAAAATAGATTGATAAACCATTGAATAGTCTAATAGATCGACTGATTGATATATAATCCAAAGAATGATAAAATTGAATAATAGATAGAACGATTTTTTTTGGAAAAATGAAAAATAAACAATATAATTAATTATTGAATTTATAAATGTTTAAATAGATATATTATATTGAATAATAGGAATGATAGGAAAAAGAAGTAAAATATTTAGACATATATTATATATTGAAAGACAAAAAATGAAGTACACTATTATAAAACTAGACACAGTGATAGATAAATATAGATATGGTTAGGCATAAGAAATAAAATTAGAGAAAATAGATAGAAACAAACACATATATGAAGAAAAAATTAAAAAAAAAACTAAACCTATATAGCGAAACATATGTGTAACCCACCATGAACAGAAACACCCACATCCCTCAATAGACACAAAAATAGACCCACCCCACCACCCCCACAGACACACAAAATAATTGACCCATAGATATGAATGTGTACTGATGGAATATAAAACTACCATTTTTTAAAAAAATTACAATTTTAATATGTTTTAAATATAAATATGATATATTTTTCTAAATTTTCGTAATTTTAAGATGAATTTGGAGTGTTTTATATTGTTTTTAAGGGTGTATAGTTTGAGAATTTTCTGATAATGATATGAAACTTTTCAAGGAAGACTTATAAGAGTTTATGGTAGTTATTTTGTAGGTTCATAGTTGCTACATGGATAATCCAAATCATTTGGGTGATATTTGAAACGATTCATGTGGAGAGAAATGAAAACATATATGTTGGAATGTAGTTTGTGAAATCAAGTATCCAACCATGTGAGTGTTGGTTTCGAGATAATAGTATGTGAACGGTTCCCTAAAATGCACTGCCTAACCATAAATTTTCAACTTATTCTTCAATTTTTTTCATTACTATGTTTTGGGACCCAAAACCATAATTTTTTTAATATAATAGTATGTGCATGGTTCCCTAAAAGAAGTATTTTTCCAAAAATATTATTTTCCCACCTTTTGATGGTGCACCCATTTTACATATATTTTTGACACTTTTTTATATTTTATTTAATAAAATTATCTTATTATATAGTATTAGGATATAAATATTTACTTTGGAATAATGTTTTATAATTTATTAATATGGTGTATGTTTTGATGAATTGTAAAAATATACTAATTTTAATTTGAAACGATCATTTTTCAACGAAATAGTTTATATACAGAAATTATTTTATTGAATTATATAAATAGAAAAATAGAATATATTTTATCATTTAATATTATTTTGATCATTGGATGTATTTTTACCATGAATTTTTATGTAACAACATTCCAATAATTCACAATGATATAACTTTTTAAAAACCCAATTTTCATTCAGATGAATGTATTAATTTAAAATTAACTAGTGAAACATCCGTGAATTGTATTTTTAAAAATAGATTCAATATTTGGAATATGGAGGTCCAAATTATGTAGTTTTCTATGTTTTATTTTTGGGAATTATGAATAGCAACTTCAACAATTTTTAATAATACAGTAAAAATGTAAATATGGTAATGATGGGTAAATAGAATATTATAAATTTACCTTAACACTAGTCCTAATATTTTTGGATGATGGATTTTTGAAATAAACCATCCTTTTGATGAAGTGATACCCATTGGAAGGCACATTAAAGTTATTAGGATGTTTAATATATTTTATTTAATGAAAATTTAAATATGGATTACTAAAATTTGAATAATTTTACCATTTCTAAAAATAAGTTTATACAGAAGATGAATTCTATTATAAATACACATTTAAAAAATAATTTTTTTTAATTTTTCATGGTGATTCATTATTAGATTATAGGAAATAAAAAATTACATTGAAGGATTATATATTAATGATGCAAAAATTATTTCATTGATGAAAAATCAATAATTTTTTTTTATTAAAAATATAAAAACAAGTATAAGACATTGAACGTGAAAAATATTATTGGTCAAGTATATATTGACCATAATAATCAATGGTTATAGTTATTGACCAATTTCAGCCTTAAAAAAGAGATTATGACACTTCTAATATTTTAATTAAATTAAGGACAATGTTTTCACATTCATGCTTTAATAATTATATCATTTCAAATGTATGATTATACAGAAGCAATATTCAACTATAAGTATTCATTTCAAATATAGAAGATATATATTCCTCAAAGTATTTTATTTGTAAATATTTTTCAATAAAAACATATATTAAACAACTACCAAATACTGATATGATAATTAGTTTATTAATGGAAATATCAAATTAATGTTATTAATCATTGTCAAATAAATATAATATTGGATAATTAATATATCCAAATAATTTTCTATATTACTATGAATAGACATGAGTATAATAAAATATATGTTTTGAGGAAAAAATCATATCTAGATATTTTTAAAAAACATGGAAATAAATAGCGTCAAAATTGACAATATTGATATTTTTTCAGAATGTTAATTTATTAAATTTCCTATAAATCCTAATAAATTTTCAAAAACATAAATAAAGTCTGTTTTAATATAAATTATTCTATATTTTTTAATGGTATTATTGATATCTAATAAGTAAAAAACGAAACTATTTTAATATTTAACAATTTGTTATCTTAGTTATAATTTAAATATAATAAATTAGGACTAATTAAAATAATAAGAATTAAATTGATGCAAAAACATGTCCAAATTATATTTTATGATGATATTACAACCTTATCTACCCTGATATTTTAAAATATGACACTATGGAGGTTTTTATGGGGTTTTATTTTATTATAAATTAATATATTTGAGATCCCAAATGTGCAGCTCACCTCAATTATAAAAGAGCACATGCCCCTCACAAAATCACATCACATTGAGCCTTCACGATCAGTTATCCCCCTCCCATTTTTCTTATCTCTAACCTTACTCACATTAGAGATGTTTTGTTCTTCTCAAAATACAATCATTAGTGCCATTTTTAGGAGTTCAAGTGGGAGCTCACCGAAGAAGATGTAATCTTCTTTAGCGACTCTCTAAAGATCATTTCTTTTTTTTACTTACTCTTCCATTGTTTATTCCATTATTAAGTAAATACTCCAATATAACATAAACACTAATATTTTGTTATAATTATGGATCAACTTTATTACACATTTTATCCATCCTATGAAAACAGATATCAACATGCATTCATACGTACGACTTACCATCTCCAAGTCCTGGGGTAATATGATTTTCACCACCACAATAAATAGATGGATATAATGATGTAAATAACAACTATTTATTATTATTATAACATTGTATATATTTTGGAGAAACCTTATATTCCATCCACTTAATACAATTTTATAATTATTTGAATGATATCGTCGCTTATGCATACGTACGACGTACCGAATGCACAATGCTATGCGATTCATTCTACAATATATCCATTAAAACATGATTACATAAATTTTAAGAATGAATAAATAAGGTATATATTATATTAATATCATTTATAATGATATAATTATGGCCTAATAATGAGATCCTGAACTTATTAGGAAAAACATGTGAATGAATATAATGTAGTTAATACCCGAATAACGAGTAACAATGAAATTTTACAAATAAAATAAACATAGTATTATCATATATGTTATCAAAAAAATTAATATGATTCTAGAATCAATTAATTTCATTATTAACTCATATTTTAGGTGGTTCTAATACATACTATGGACAACATAAATAAGGTAAGGGATTATTTGATCTCACTTTTATTTCATTGGTACATATGCCTAATACCCCTGTTATTTTTTTGTGTTGTGTTTATGCTACCCATGCATGATTTTATAATTCATATTATTAGTGTTCTGAAACTTTCACATGAAAATAATTTTATCTATCTTATGATTAATACGATTCAATAGATTATATTTTGGTAAGGGATAATTTCAATATCTCATCTGAGATTGTTTAAACATAAATATCATTTATGCATTATATAACATCCATTTCCAAGTTTAAAAAAGAAATTATTTCATTAAACATTTAAAAATTATCCTAGGAATTTTTAATGTGATTTTACCATTTGTTTATCATTAAATAAATGATTTTAATTGAATCTTTCTATGATTTTTTATATGAGTTACATATTTAACTTTCCAAAAAAATTTATGAGAAAAATGTTTTTTGTAATATTAAGACATGAATAAACTTTTATGCTTTCATAACACCTTCTTTACATGAAAATTCCCATATAAATTTTAAAGATTATTTTCAAATAAATTAAACTATTTTAAAAATTGTATGGTGTTTTATTAAAAGAAAATGTTTTCAAATAAGAGAGGCTATTTCTCTCATGAATTAATTTCAACGGTTCTATAAATATTATTTTCCATCTATGTTAGAATTATTTAATTGGGTTATGTTTCAAGTAAATTATCCCTATATTCCTCTTGGTTTATAGTTTTTATTATAGAATTATTCTTATTAAATAAATTTGTTTTGAATTTATTATGTTATGAATGATGTTTAAGAAACACGTTATATTCATTGGTATATTATAAGAAAAATAATTTTTTAGAACATGTTATAATGTATTAATTTTGAGATGGGTGGGACCTATATCTCCCTCCAATTAATTTGATAGAGATTTATATCCCATGTGATATATAGAAATGGAATGACATGTAAATTTGGTTTTGTAATACAATGTCAAAACAACAAGTAAATCTGGTTCAGTAATACAAGGTTGGAAAGAGAAGTGAACTTGGAATAGTAATGGAATTTTTCATTTATAGTGATCTTGGAAACTAAACTTGGTAAATATGTAAATTATTTTCTATTATTATTTGATTCAACAATTCCATGTTTTATACCAATTCTATTTTGTCATGGTTTGAGTTCCTTAATGATTTATGCCTTATGAACTATCAAAATTAATTTCATGACTCATGATTTTGATATTTATATACATGGTATGACATTTAAAAGTTATGTTCATGAATTTAAATTATTTTGTTTATTTTTTGTTTGATATTTTCCATGTTTAACCTTACTATGGATTGGAGCTCACATTTTTTATATGTTTTATTTTCCACATGTTATAAATATTGGTTTTAGGTATGAAAACAAAATGGGAAGATATTAATATGAGATTTTGAAGATCTTTCACAAATTTAGAAGAATGTGTTCCATGTTTCCAAAGGCACTAAACTAATACAGTCTTTCGGAATCTATTTTTGTCATGTATTAAGTATATTTCAAATGTAATTCATTTTATATTTAAATAAATCTTGGGACTTTACAGTTAATTTTTCCTATTTGTCTCAAGGATGATTTTTAAATGATAATAATCATCATTTTATGTATTCAAGTATATCAAATTTTTATAAATGAATACCAAAATTAATTTTTCATGTAAATTCTTTTATAATCTATCCATTATATCCAAAAACACAAGGATTTATTGGTAATCCAATATAGAATTACTATTAACTCATAATGTTCATACCTTTTGTGGAAATACACCTTTGGTGTATCATCATTCTTGACTTATAATTGATTATCCCCAAAATATAGAACAATCATGGAGAAGTACTAAGCCCATTGATGTTGATAAAATAAATCATAAATTCAAGGTAACTGAGATTTTTTTCTTAAAAGTGATGGAGTTTTTTTCTTTATAGTCATTGAAAAATCACATAGATCCATCATTAATATTTAAGCATATAAGATATAATTTCCCTGGTAAAAAATTATTTAAAATTAATCCCTTATTAAACAACAATTGAAGTTTATTTTTTAATTCCACTAATCCCACTATATACATTCTATAAGGGTTCTTTTGTATGGGATTTTTATCAGGGAAAATATCAACATGGAATTCATCTTCCTGATTATAATGGTAACTAAGAAATTAATTTGGAAATAAATGGACATATTCCCTTAAAAAAGAAACATACTATATTCTGTGAATATATTAAATTATAGATTCAACTTCTCTAAGAATTTCATTGAGGATAGGTATTAGATTTGGGTTAAAACATGATTTAGATGATGTGGTATTCTATAAAAAATAATTGGATTCCATATATCCATTAAAAATAATAATCTCATTTTTCTTGATATATATTTTCTCATTATAATTTTAAATGAAATTGTTAACAATGATTATATCAAAGTCAATTATATATATAATAAAAATGTCCAAAAATATAGTATGTCTATGTGTAAAAATAGAGATTTAGTGACCATCATTGTTGTAGTAATTTTTCCACTAAATATCATGATTTAATACATTATTTTTTAGTTTCTATGGAAATATATTATTTTATTAGGAAACACATAGGATATAAAAGCATGTGGTGATAAAAAATAAAATAAATATATAACTAAATATTAGGATATTAGTAAAGTAACTTCTACTACCTATTATGAATTATCAACCTCAGTGATAATCATCACATAAGATTGAAATGTCCCCCTTGGAAATATTTAGGGTATATTACCTTAATGATTGTTTCATTAAATTGAATAATATATAATCAAATTAAAATCAAATATTTTTAAATCAAGCACTTCAATCTATCCCATTCATTAATAATCTTAAATTTCCCATCTATATACATGTGGGAAACTCTAAACCCTTTTAAGAAAGTGCCTTGGTGTTTTTTATCACAATTATTATAATTTTTAAGTCTACCATTCCTTTATTTTAATTTGTATAAAATGTTTCAACATGGTTCTCAACCAGAAACATTTTATATTATTTTCCTTTTAAAGTAATATACATTGAAAAATATTTCTCTATTTTCATTGAATAATTTAATGTTTCCTCATATGAAATATTTTTTGATAGACTAGTTCCATTTAAAGACATGTATTTCATCCATCGATGTTGTGGTCGATCATTATTTCAGATTTGTGTACATAATCCCGAGAATAAATCACTAACATAGACAAAATAACATCATAATCAGACACATCATCATCATCCTTATTCTTTATCTTTATAAATTTACAATATATTTCTTCTCATTGTTCATGAAAAAAATACATTTCAATGAATATTACATTAAAATAATATTATTCTATATCCTAAAATTCTTCCTTATTATTAAAATTTAAATCAATAATCACCACTTGTTAGAATATAACATTAATTGGTATATATCCATGATTGCCTTCTCTGTTTCACTACATCCCAATGTAAGTAACATCATAGCTAGGGATTTCATCCATTACTCATGTAATAGTGGATTAGTTTTTCGACTAAATGATTATGGTTATTAGAACATGAAGCGATCCATTTTTTCACACCATGATAATGAACAACACGTTATTCCCTATGAGAAATGTTATTTGACATACACTTTCTTAAATATTCAAATATATTAATTATCCTCCCATCTATGAAATTTTATCCATTGATCTAATTTGGGTGGTAAAATTTTTATTTATCAAGAATGTGGAAATGGTTTTCAGTATCTTCCATTTATAAGTATATCATAATTCCTCCATGTACATAATTACTTCATGGATATCATGATGAAAAAAATGTATAATTTATATTCATTTACTATAAATTCATTCCTAGTATTATATGAACAGTTCTTGAATATCGTATTGGTTTGACATGATTATAGGTTTTCTAACTATGCTATTTAAATAATGTTTGTAAGGTTTCTACCAAACATCCATTTATACTAACTATACAAATCAGAACAAAAGAAAAATAGATTTAGTGGTTATTTTATTACATTGGAAAATAGATAAAAATACAAAGGATAAAACAATTTAATGGTATTAGTAAACTAGTTTTTTAAATCAGCTTAACAAATGAAAATAAAAACATATAATTTGGATACATAAAAAAACATTATTTTTATCCTTGAAATCCATTTCTCATATACATTACAATAAATAGTTTTCTATGGAAATAGGATAAAATTTAAAGGATAACCTTATACTCTTAGTAAGGGGGTATAATATAATTAAATCTATCAAGAGAATGGGCATTGAATAATTAATATGGAATGAATAAACAATATTAAAAATAATAAAAATAAATATAAAATGCAAATAAAAAATTTGTGGATGATTTATAGATAAATAAATTCATGGAATATTATAACTAGTGATATAGTTTTGGGAATTCATAATCCCAGACATCTTAAACAAACCATCAATGAATTCTACCGAGAAATATGACATAAAAGGAATGAATGATTCCACTACCCAATATTTGTTGTATAATAATAAATACTAGAGCACTGAGGGTATATATAATTTTGGGACCCATATTTATATTAAATTCCCAAGAATTACATAACCTAAAATGTTTATTAGGATATACATGGTATAGTTTTCATGGGTACTTGTTTTATTTTCCTAATATAACTTACCATGCATAATATTTCCATAGAGAATAATAGATTATGTGTGTAATCAATATATTTAAATATTCAAAAAATTAGAAATAATGTCTAACAGAATTATATAATCATATATAAGAAATAATAACAGCTTTATAGTTTTTAAAAATTACCCATAAGAAGTGATCTATATGAACTTACAAATTATTAGTAATTATAAATAATATGGATTTTCATTGTGTTTAGGAAATTTTATTTACAATGGGAGGAGTCCTGTAAAATAAATATATTATAAAATATCATATAAATTATACCATTTTATTTATATTAATTTTTATAATTATACATAGTATATCCCTAGAGAAATTAAAAGATGATGAGTAGTATGAGCGCATTATCTGTGCACCTGGATAACAACTAGGACACAAGGAACCCCATAATTTTAGTGTTATTTATCCTATATATATCTTTTCAAAAAACCATTCCATTTTTAGTATCTATATATAGATTGGTTTTCTAATAAAATCCCACAATTTTTAAATAACTAAGGTATAATATTTTTATGGATATGAGTAGGTTTAGTCTTAGTAGTGACAAATAAATTTGACATATTATTTTTGAAATATTTGATCACATGGAAGCAGTTTCTTAAGAATAGAATATGTATTGAAATCAACACAATTATGGTATAATCAAATAATAATTATAATGGATATGATAATGGTATTATAATTAGGGAATTTAAAGAGTGAAAAATAAACCCATACATTGGCATAGTCATAGATTAGATAAATGTTATTATTAGAGAGAGTAATTAATCATTCAAGGAAAATATTTCAATTGAATGACAAAAATATGGTATTAAATGAATTTTGGTAAATAAAAAATATGTTTAGAAGACAATATAACAATTGAATTACAATTGAAAGTGAAATTGAAGGATTGAGAACTAATACCTCATGAGATAGCCTCTAGATGCTTTTGAAGAACACTTTGAAAGATCATAAATTCTTTTTCAATTGAATATCCATTAATTTATATTATTTTATTAGGTAAATAATGGGTTTCCACTAAATAATATTTTTTAAATACTTGATTTATATTATATACTTTGGAATGAGTACTATATGTTTTAAAAATGAAATTAATTCATTCAAATAACTTATATTGGTAAAATAAAATTTATTTGGTTGAGGATTAATTATTTTTTTAATAATCAATTTAAATTCATTATGATAACATAATTATTAAAGTATATTTGTATCGTAATTCACTATTTAAATGAAAAATAAACCATGATGGAAAATTTTGATAAATTTATAATTGGAAAATTTTGGAAACATGATATTAAATTTAGGCCCTTTTTATGAAAATAATTTTCTATCCATGAAGTGATTAATTAATAAATAAAATACATATATATTTTGAAATTAATCATTTGGCACCAAAATATAGAAACTCGTTTTCTTTTGTTTTAGTTTTTTAACTAGGATATATATAATACCATTTCTAGTCACTGGTCAATTTAAATTATTAATATTATTTAATATTTATATTATCATCAACTGGTTATTTTAAATCAATCATGTACATTTTTTATGCATTTAATATTTATACTATAAAATTAATATTTACTACGGTTGTATTCCAACTGAATGATTCCCAACTGCTAGATTCTAATAGATAAATTCCAATGGTATGATTATCAATGGTCATATTTTTCATATATATATAGTAGATTTGAACTCATTATTAATATACATTTCAAATCTTCAACAATATATCGATATCTATTTTTTATAAAATTAAAGTATATAATATAAATTCTATTCATATTCATGTATGATCCTCCAGATTCCAATAATATGATTCTATCATATAACATTAATTATATTATATTGTTGTTTTATCTAATGTAAAAAAAATTCATTACCCAATTTTTTGTGTATTTATTTTTATTTCATTATTTGGAAATAATAAAAAATTTCCTTGTGCAGAAATTTTGTTAGATGGTTTTTTACTTATAAAGGTAAAATCATGGGAGTCTTGTGAATCTTTTTTTCTAGAATAAGATAATTTTGAATTTTTATTTAAAATTATAATGGAATTATTATTTTCACATACATCCTATTAATTTTTTTCCAATATCATTACATTTATTTATGTGGAAAATTCATTTCTATGTTTACAGATTTATTTTAAATGTTTACATTCTAGAAATTCTTTGATTTTCAATAAGTGCTTTCAAGATGAATTTGCATTTTCTCATGAAAGTATTAAATGGCCTTATATAGGTATTTTAATTTATAAGAACATATTTTGATGACTCATATTATTTGTTGGGGATATGGTCTAATTTAACATTCTTTATCCATTCACATAATGGTTTATGATTGTGATAAGGAAATTTTTATGAAACCCATATTATTTTAATGGTTTATTATACTATGAAATGATAAATGTTTTATGATCTCATTTCACTTATATATGTGGGTTACAATTATTTGACAAGTGAGACCAATATATATCCTAATTATGTGTTCCCCCTTTATATCCATTCAATGAATTGGGTTATGATTTTGATGTTGATAATATTTTAATTTACAAGGGAGTTTATCATCTCCTTATAGATGATAGAGTTTAGAAACATATATGATACAATGTTGTTAATAAACTAGTGAGATATGAAAAATCTGAGATACTTCAAAGTGATTTTAGAGTTAATAATATCTCAATATATGATAGTATTTACTATATGGATGTTAACTCTAAGAGAATTTTGTGAATTTAATGGTTTTCATTTCTATTAGTGTATTTATTTCCACGATGATAATATTTAGAGTTAAAATTTACTATGGTCGTGAATTTTTATATTTATATTTATTCCAAAAACTGGTTTCTTATACTTATTTGGTGTTATTATGAAAAATTAGTGATTATTAATTATCATACACACTTATGGTTTATTTTTTTTCAATGCATTAGGAAATAATTTTATGATTAACGATCTTTGACTGCCTTGGTATGATTATTTTAGGTTATTATAATGTTCTAAGTACATTATTCTTATCTTTTTCTCACATTGTATTATTGATGGATATCACCTATGTATACCCTTACTAAGAATATAAGATCCCACTATCTTTTATATTCCATTCCGTAGTCTATGGTGAATTATTTTAAGAATGATATGACTAATAAGGGTACTAGTATTAATGAATATAATGAAAAATAATGATGACAGTTTATGTACAAGTTTCTAATATATCCACGTTTACAAATACATTAAAACATTAATTTTGGCATGGTTCATAGTTATATGAAATAAATATTTATTTACTAAATTATAAAATTTATGTATGAATTTTATTGGTGACTATAGTTTGTATTAAAGGAAATTTGTAGTTACATTTGAAAACATAGGTGGGAAGAATTTTGTTACATCCCTTAGGATACGTCTCTTTATAGGGGGATATCTTGAGTTATAATAATGAATGGAATGTGGTTTTTCACTATATTATGTCCCTGTCTTAATAAAAGAAAGTGTATATGTTTCAATATTCCCTCCCCACAAAGATTCCCCACCTAGGTCGGAAATGTGAGAAAGGAGATAATAACCCCTGATTCCCACCTCCACTAGGCCCTGGGTTGGTGACTAGCATCGAGGGTATAAAAAACACACAAATGGGAGGCATTACCTTCTATGAGAACACATGTGGAAGAGAGAGAGAAGACTGAAACCAACCAACTCCAACTCAGAACAAAAATATAAAATAAAACCCAAGTGCACATTTAAAATGTCTTGTAAAACTACTACAACTAAAAGGGGAAATATTCAAGTACCCAAAAAAAGTAAAAACAGTAGCAACCACATGCCCAAAAAGCTCCTTTAACCCCAAGATAGTTGGAACCATCTTGATCTCCAACCTGCTCCAAGTGACATGAAAACATTTTATATATACATATGGTGTGTATAATAGTATATTGAGTAGCCTCCTCCCCAAATCCTCTCGTGAAAAAGTAAAGAAAGAATGTTAAATCATAATGGACAACATGTGAAACCAACTCGTCGCATAAACAATTATACTATGATCCCAACCTCACCATGGATACTCTTAGTAAATAACACCTACAAGAATATGTCATATATTAATGAATATCAAGGGTACCCCGCTACTACTTCTGCTCTGGTTTTCCGCTTTTCCCCAATGTTGCACGTTCTAAGAACTTCACTCCAAAAAGTCATGCCTGCAGACACCTGGGTGAAGCACCACAACATGAACCTCATACAAAAAAACCACCATGTCCACGTAAGAAAAGTAACAGGGTTGTTTCTGGGAGCAACCATAGCTCGCAAAACGTGTATCATTCATCAGGTATTATACCTCAAGCCATTACTTCTCATACACAGAGTAAGGATCCTCATGCCATCACGGCCTACTCACGTTACACTTATAGTCGTACATAGGAAAATATATCCAGAATATATGTGTGTGAATAACCACTAGCCATTACATCCCTCTATTCACATATATGGGGAAAAATAATCGTTGTACCTACCATCACAAGTAACTACCAAGAGAAGAGAGTGGGGACAAATGGGGTAGTCATCCATTCATCCTCCCACCAAAATGTGGCGGAAAACACCTACCAGTTCTCAAAATCCCTGGTTTGTCTGTTTCCCTTACTAATAGGGTGGAGTAGTGTATAGAGACTAAAAAAGTAAAGAATATAATATACCTCAAAAAGCACTATGGGTATACCCTTGTCTTAGTCTCAACTATAGACAAGGTCTCTCAGACTCCGGGCTGATATAGTTATGACTAGGTATCCTATAAGCACACAACCATTTAATGTGCATTAATACATTATTTCATACCATTTTTTTTGTTTCACATTACGTTGATTCATTATTTAAACATTAATTAACCAATAACAATTCCACATTAAACATCCTTCGCATCAAACCCAAAGTACATTTTCTCTTTAAAATTAAAACCTCATCATTATGTTCCAAAAAACACTAACCCCATGGGTAAACATCATTTATTCAATTATTCATTATAGAATTACTTTCACATATTCCCAAGAATTCTTGAAAAATAATCTTTTCTTCCAAACACAAGGGGGCTCAGCAGGGTGAGTAGATGTACTACATGTCGAGTCTTTTCCTCATATAGCAATAGCATAGACCCATCTTCCCTAGAGAATCTAATCATAGAATGAACTTGGCCTACCTCACGCGTATTTTCCTCTTTCAGAAGATGTGTTAGTATGACCAGGTGCCTTGATCTTTTGGGAAAATTAAAGAAGATAATCAATGAATAAGAATGAGCAAGAATCCAATAATCACATTCATCCTATTCAATATTCTAGTGTGTCCTCCCTGACACGCACATGCATAAACCGATGCATCTCGCCACTCTAGGCATCATCTATTACCACAACCAAAGTTCTCCATCCCCCCACATATCACAACAGCCATAAAGGATCACATAACGGTACAAGAAGCAGTAAAACAAACATTTTATCAATTGATCTATTGTCCCTTTAACAAAAATTAGGGTAACTCTGTACCGTACTAGAGGTTATCTTTTAACGAAAAACCGGTTCTTTTATCCATCTTAGATTAACTAATTATTATTCATAGGTTCCACATTCCGGAAACCTAGACAGTATGCTGTCGCAAATAATTAGACATTCTTATTGCACCATTTTTATTAACATCAAATTACAACAAGAAAAACTAGATTTATTCAAAATCCTCTTTATCTTTAGCCATGAAATTATCAATTAACTCCGGTTTATGTTCCTTACCAATTTCCATCAAGAACGTACAACTATAAAAATCAAGCATAGATATCACACTATCTAAAAAACATAAGAGTCAATATCATATGATCTATATCAATTTATTTACCTGTTTCAAATATTTATTATGTCAATTCCATTTTGATCCAGTGGGATAAAACATGATAACAATACAGATGCACATAATATAAATGAGAAGCAATGAATCCCCTACCTCAAAAAGTTCTTCATGTTCTTTGTCCACACAACGGATCATGATCCTCCTCAAATGAAAAATGCATCTACCCGAGGATGTCACGATACGACTGCACCAACCGAACCACAAGAAAACTCCATTAGAATCATGGAGATTACATGTTATAAAATGGAATGGAGAAACATGAGAAGATGAAACCCAAAAGAATGATGATTAAACATACCTTAAATTGATTATTTATGGATACTTCTTGGTAACATTAAAAACATAGTGGAACTAGTCCTAGGAGTAAGTTAGATTATACAACTCCTATAGAATATAAAGAAAGGTTATAGTGTCTCATAGCCAAGAACAAAGTGGAAGAATTTGGGAGGAGGATATCCCTTCCCATTAAAATTTTTAACGGGGTGGCAGTTTAAGATACGATTTATTTCCCATTAAAAAAGAATCATATTAAACCATGTGGTTTTACCAAGTAAAAACATCACGAGCCTTAGAAATAATTAATATAGCAGTTATGAACATTTGAATTTTCCTTAGAGTCCTCAAAATGAGGCTTTAAATTCATTTTTTTCCCAAAGGAAAACTCTAAAGGGGGGAAACTGCAAGAAGCTAGAAACACTATTCACGAACAGAAAATTTGGAAAAGTGGAACATTGTTCATGAACCTCACCGTTAAAACCTCATTGATAGAACACTATTCATGAACCTCACCGATAGAACAATGTTCATGAACCTCACCATTAGAACCTCACCAATAGAATAGTTTTATGAACCTCACCGATAGAACACGGTTCATGAACGTCACTATTATAACCTCACTGATAGAACAATGTTCATGAACCTCGCCATTATAACCTCATCGATATAACAATATACACATATCATTCTGGAAACACTTTTCACAGAACTAAAAATTGGGCAAAGGAAAAAGATGTTACCGATAGAACTGTTCACCAATAGAACTATTCATAGAATTGGAAATTTGGAAAAGGAAAGAGTAGTTACAATTAGAGGTTAGTAATAGACCTGTTCACTGAAGGAATTGTTAATAGAATTGGTAATTTAGAAAATGAAAAAGAGGTTACCAATAAAGGTTACCGATAGAACTGTTCAGTAATGAAACTTTTTATAGAAATTGAAATTTGGAAAAGGAAATAGAGGTTACCGTTAGAGGTTACCGATAGAACAGTTCACCGATGAAACTTTTCATTGAATTGGAAATTTGGACTAGGATAGAGAGGATACCATTAGACCTCACTGATGGCACTATTCACAAAAGGTTACTGATGCACTATTCAGAACTGTCTACCTTTGGAACTGTTCACTGAGGGTCACCGATGATACTGTTCAAAGAACTTTACCGATGAACTATTCACAGCTATATACCATTGGGACTGTTCACCGAAATATAAATTTGGAAAAGTGTGGGGGATAAGTCATATTGACCTCCTAGAACATCTCAAACACCATATTTTCAGAAAGGAATTGACTCGAGGGGTCCTAGACATTAAATCAGATACCTCTCAAAACATTATCATCCTCGAGAATTCAATGCCCACCTAAAAGGAAAAACAAAAAGGGATCAAAAAATAACCGATAGAGACACCTATCAAAATAGAGAAAGCCACAAAAGAAGAAAAAGGAAACAATCTCCTAAAAATAGAAGATTTATAACCAAAAAGGATAGATCGATTCAATAAAAAAATGTTAAACATCAAACTACTCTTGGTAATGAGCATGTATCTAGTACACACGTTCCCAGGTACTCTCCTCTATGTAACCATGTTTCCACAACACATGAACCAAGGGGATAGAACACCAGTGTAATACCTTCTCCTTGCAGTCATGGATCTCCAAAGGTTACTCCTCAATTGTCACATCATCATCAACATCGATCTCTAACCAATAGATGATGTGATAGTAAACATAAAGATACAAACAGAGATGTGATACATGGAAAACATCATGTATCAATATCATATGCGGGGGAAGTTCTACTCGATACACCACAACTACAATATGAGTGAACACCTCGAAAGTCCCAAAAAACCGATGAGAAAGCTTACTTCCATGACTAATCCTTCATTTCCCACAAAGGGAAGTCACCTTCAAAAACACATGATCCCCAACATTAAACTCTTAGGGTCTCTTTCATTGATCAACATATGATTTCTGATGATTTTTCAGTGTCTTCATCATCTCACGAATCACTTGAACCATCTCTGTTGTATTCTTCCCTTGTTTCGGTCCGAGGATTGATGACTCTTTGACCCCAGTCCAACACAACAGAAAACGACAAGGCCATCCATACAAGGCTTCAAATGGTGCCATACCAATGGTGGAGTGGAAAAAATTATTGTAAGTGAACTCTGTCTAGGGTAAGTGCCTAATACATGAACCTTTAAAATCAAGAACACAAGATCAAAACATTTATTCAAGATTTTAGATGGTTTTATCTATCTGACCATCCATTTGAGGATGAAAAGCAGTGCTAAAACATAGTTGAGAACTGAAGGCATGTTGGAAACCCCTCCACACCCTTGATGTTAAACGAGAATTTCGATCATAAACGATCATCCTTGGGACTCGATGATGTCTCACCACCTACTCCAGATACTACATCAACAAAACAAACACTTATCTCGTCTCTTTAATCACTATGAAGTGGGACGATTTTGTTATGTGATCCACTTCCACCCAAATAGAATAATGTACCTCTGAAGCTCGAGTTAAACCAGTAACAAACTTCATTGATATTTCCTCCCACTTCCACTAAGGAATATCTAATGGCTAGAGAAGACCACAAGGCACAAATTTCATCCTTCACCTTAAAAAAGACCAATCAACGAGACACAAACTTCATAACTGAATGCCTCAGCCCAGGCCACAAAAACTGACTCCTCAAGTCTCGATACATCATTGGCTTGCATGGATGCACTGCTAAAGGTGAACTATGAAAATCTATGTGAACCATATTGCAAATCATCAAAGGAACAAAATTACTTCTGTGATACAACACTCATTGTTTTTCATCCCCCAACCAACCATCAGGGGCCTATCCACAAACAACATGATCTCTCCAGTCCTCTACCTCTAGATCCCCCAATAGGGACTCATCCAAATTATGGACCAGTGATGATTGTACCGTCATTTGAAAAAAAATCCTATGCCCCCAACTTCTCCCATATCATGATTCAATTCTAAAAATACTTCTATTACACTCCAGGAATCACCAGATTCACGCACATGATAACTACATGACATTTCACTCAGTTCATCAGCAAGTACATTCTCCTTTCCTGGTGTATATGATATCTTGAAGTCATATTCCTTTAAATACTCCATCCACCGAATGTAACACCCCAGGTAAATAAAGAATATGACATATTTATATTAATCATTTTTTTGAATAAAATTTTATTATTAATTTAAAGGGAATGCTATGCTCAATGGCGTACCCAATACGCACCAACGAGTTTCTTGAAAATCTCACGTTCCACTCTAATAATAAAATAATATTATTTTAAATGGTAGTTACCACCTAGACGTTGTAATGGTGGGAATGAACAGAAATAACTAAAAACTGATTATATATGTTTTCCAATTTTTTTTACTTTTATCCAATAAATGATAAATTCTTAAAATGCGAATGAATCCAATTTTAAGCGTAAATATTCTAATATTTTTTAAAAGGTTGATTAACTACCTTTTCATGGAAAACCCTTTTTAAATCCACTTGATGAAAATTTTATATTTTATATTGGACCACATAAAATCCTTCTTTAGATTTGGGATATCAAAATTTACTTTTTGTCTGTTTTTTTGTTGATAAAGCCCGTTTTTAATGAATAAGTGAAAAATGTTATATTTTAATTCAAAACCACTTTTAATCTAATCTATTTATATGATTAGATCATCTTTTTAGTTTGATTTAAAGTGAAATTAGAATATATTTTTACCATTTAATCCAATGGTGGTCATTGGAATTATTTTCACTTTGAAATTCGACTTAAACTAGTGTCAATATTTTAGTTGATATTGTTTCTTAAAAACACGCTCTTTGTTTTGACAGCGGGAAATATTAATTAAATTAATTAATGAAACTTATATGTTTTGAATTTTTTAAAATAGAAATACTTTTTTAATTTGGAATATCAAATATATCTTAGGGGTGCATTTTTGGTATTTTTCTGAAAAACATAAGTTTTTTAGGAATAGTGAAACCACTAAGTCATAGTTAAAAAACTGATTTTTTGTTTAAATGAAACTTTACCACTTCAGTGATTTGAATTTCAAAAATACGACATAAATGGTTGTCATTAGGATATAAAATTTTGTTCCATGGGATTAAAATAATATTTTTGGTGAATAGTATCTTTTATGTTTTATTAATCGCGATTAAAGGTAATTAGTGTAATTTAAGGTAATGATAATGTTTTAATATTATGAAATCCCCTTGACACATGTCATACCGTTTTTGGATGAGTCATGGACGACCATGAAAATTCATGGGTCAACTTGGGGACCCCATGGAGCCACATTGGTAGGAAAATTACAGTAATAACGTTTTATTTAAACATAAAATAAAAATTTCACAAACATGTATTGTTTTACTAAAACATTTTTTACATGGGGTTATAAAAGTCATATTTTTTAATATAAATATTCATTATAAATATAGAAATATTTAATACATCATGATTTTTTTATAATTTTTATACCTTAAAAATATAAATTTATTTATGACACCATGATGATGCAGTGATTACCTCATTAATGACCGATTTAAATAAAATTAGAAGATAAAGTGAAATCTAAGACATAAACATGTCAAAAACCTATTTTATGGGTGTATTTTGAACCCATATCACCTTTCCCACTAAATATATAATTTTGGGGCCTTTAATATCCGAAAATAATTTTATAATAAAGTAACTTTTCAAGACATTCCAAGAGTGCCCCTCCTCCCTCTTATAAAAGGCCCCCACCTCTACCTCTTTACCCACACCTCCCAAGCCATTGGCTCAGCCAAGATATGCTCATCTTATATCCCCAAATCCAAATACTCATTCTAAAATCCTTAACTTATGCAGAAAGCTTTTCATGAAACCCTTTTGGTTCAAACCAAGAGGAGTTACCCGATTTAAAGTTATTGTCTTCACTTGAGTTCTTTTGATTTATTTTGCATCTCCAACCCCCTAACCACTTTTTATTTCATTATTTTGTAACAAAACCAGTATTATAAATATACTATCATATTGTTATGAGAAATATTCGTTCTACACTTACACACACCTTCATCTAATGGTTAATGAACATTATGTTTCTGTGGATGGTGAATTACTGCCTCACGAAATGATAATTGTTCAATTTTCTCTTAACACCTTTCATGGTGGCCATTATGATGTCACTGTATTGTATATATGATATATATGTTATTTATGTTTTCTATATTCTTCTGTATTTTATATTTAAAATATACCTTTATGCTTTGCATGTTGTGCAAATGCAATAATTTCATACGAGGAAGTGTGGACTACCGCCCACTCATGTGATGTGACTCGTTCATGCAATACATTGAATGATTATAGGATGAAATTAATTAAATTATGTGACCTATATAAAATATATATTATACTGGAATTATAATATATATATATATATATATCTCATTTAGTTTTAATTCTATTAATGTGACAATGAAATGAAAGTAGCGTTCAAGCGTATGTACGACCTACCGTCTCCATGAACGGTGCATTTCATTTTCTTATCTCCAAATGTTATGGAATAGAATAAATTGAATATATACTGGATATATATGATATTTAAATCATTTATACTATTCTGTAGATAGGTTAATTATAACTACATGGGCAATTCTTTTCAAACAAGTTCATTTTTGACTCATGTACCGAAAATCGTCAAAAACGTCTGATATGAACTCACATTATTAAATATTTATTATAACATTATAATATGTTACATGAATTGAATAATAAAATTTAAATGAAGACCTTAATAAATAACAAATTGATCAATGTTTATTATTTATAAATATAAATAAACGAACAATACAAGTCAGACTTGAGGTAAGGGATCCTACCTCTCTCTTTCTTTTTAATTACTCTCTTTTATGTCATTTCACTTAAGCTACCCTTTCGTATGTTGAGGGAGGTTATTTTATATTCCTCTTACTTGAAATTTAATGTTCATATTATGAGATACCCTATTTGATCTCATAAAACCTTTTTTGTACGTTTTAAGTGGCGCTGTTAGGCTGCCGAGTTTTCGTAAGGGATTTTTCAACTCACTTTTTTACCAGTGAAGTTTATGCTATATTTTCCACAATTTCCATTGATTGGTGTATATAATAGCCATTATTCTACTCTTTTTGTGATATAATTTCGTTTATGAGTATTTATATCACTGTTTTATAGTCCTTCTTTCATAGAGTGTACGTTTCGAAAGTAACCCAAATCGGTAAGGGAACCTTTCACCATCCACTTATTAAAAGACTTCTTTTTTGTTGGGTATTTTAATTTACAAATTGTTATCTTGGGATATGTTATTATATATCATTATTGATGTAAATTTTATGTCCATGTTAGGAGATACCATTTTCTCTCTTATCAACTCATTTTCTGAATTTTAAAGTGACGTCGTTAGGCTGTCAAATTTTTTCAAGGGAACTTCTTAACTCAATTTCAATTCTTTGGGTTAAGCCTCTACATCTTGATTATGTCATGTTATGAATATGTGTGGATGAAATCTAATTGTTTTACCCTTAATATCCACTTATATTTTGTGTATTTATACTTGTCACACATAATTATGTCATTTCATTATCCTTGCTCTAACGGCATGATCCTTGTTTGGGATTACATCTCAATTTCGTCTCATTAAGACATTTCTTAATGATATGCACTTTTATTCCATTATAAAGTGTATATAAAACCCCTTGGAAATTATATATCTATATTATGTCTATACTAACGTCATTTAAATGTTCTGAAAATCGTCTACATTCTTGTGGCTTATAATTTAAATGTTCAAAATGAAAAGGACTCATTTATTAAAACAGTGTTTTAAATGGTTTTAAAGATTTATTCTTTTAAAAAATTATTATCCATGTCCATGTTTTAAAAATGGATTTAAGTATTTATTTATAGGGACATTAATGTTTTAAAAACCATTCAAATGTTTCTAAGTGGTATGGGACACTTTGATTCTAAAATCTCTTTTAAATGTATTCTTTTAATATTTTCAAAGTACAAAGGGATTTTTATCTCATAGAGTTTTAATGATTTTATTAGATGTTTTTATTTGTTATAATATCATGATGTGATCTATTTTGATTGAAATGATTAAATGCTTTCTTCCCTTTATAATTGTTTTATGTATTATGATTTTGTAATTGTAATTGGACATTTGATGGGTGGCTACGTGATAAACCATATGACAGGTGGTGCTGTGAAAACCAGGATGGGTGGTTACATTATAACCTCCAACGCATTGGGTATGGAAGTTGTCCATATGGCTATTCCATTATGTTATATGTGTGGAATTAAACTGTATGGTTATTCCATTTAAGTATGTTTATGTCCCATGTTAACTTTATATGTTATGTGTTTTTATATGGGTTTTACGGTAATATTTTGGTTACAAAAGGGTAAGTAATGATCTTTTATTCAGTGAATAATATTTACTACTTCATAATGGTGAAAAGTATTACATTGATAAAGTAATCATTTTTTACTTGTTGTTTTGGAAAACTAACAGTTTTCATTATTTTTGTATCCTTTACCGGGATTTCTATGCTCATCCCACATTTTTGAAATGTTTTACACATGACTTAAAGTGAATAGGGTCAAGGATGGGATCAAGGAAAGACATGCTATCTAAAACATGGAACCAGACATGTTTCTTTATAAGAGTATTTATTTTATGGAATCATAGTAGAAGTTTCTACTTTTTAATCTTTTGAGATGTAATAGTTATGTCTTCCTTCTCTAAAACTCTAAACCTGAAAAGATACTCTATGTGAATTATTCATTTAATTCATGATTTTGTAAGGTTTTAAGGCCGGGTCCTTATAGATGGTATCAAAGGTCAGTTTAGATAACTTAAGTGGTTATAGTGTTGTTTAAGCATTAGTGACATGTTGTGTATAACCACAATGGTTTGTATATTAGATGGAGTCATTGTTTTTTAAAGTTAGAATGAGTTTGAGATAACTTGGTTAAATATATCTTAGTGTTTATCTTCCTTATTATTATATGACGATTTTACTGATATGCTCACACTGTCCTTTTTGGTTTTAGTAGATCGCTAGAACTAGTAGGCTCCAATGTAACAGTGGATGTGAAGGAATCTCTGACTGTTTTCTGAGTGAGAAACTAAATGTTATGGGAGCTACAATGAGAACTATTGTGTTTATCCTCAACCAACTATCTGGGGTCATTATTGACTACATAAACCATTGTCATTTTTATAAAGCATCATATATTAAAGAAACAAATCACTACGGAAGTTTAGGTAATAATCATAAAGGTAAGTGTGTTCAAAAAACCTATGTGTCAAAGATGTGGAAAGAAACAACTGGGAAAATGTTTCAAAGGGACAGAAATATTCTATAGATGTGGAAATGAAGGTTATAAAGCAAGAACCTTACATGAAAAAAAGGAATCATCCAGTTGACTTGATGAGAGGGAAAGAAGTTCTTTATGAGGGGTCAATTGAATGTTTTAAATGTGGTGTGCATGGTCATTACGAAAACACATGTCCTACGAAGAAGTTGTAGTAATGGGATCACCATGATCGTACAAATATTTGTTTACAAATACCTAATGCCATTCCGATTACGGATGAAGAAAATGATAATGACCAATCAAAGGTATGGATTATTTCTTAACTTATGTTTTCCTATTTTGGAATATTATGATATGATTCATGATTTTGTTTGTAAGAAAGAAGTATTTCAGAATAAGTTGGAAAGGAATGGTCAATAGATCATAAAGAATGTTGAATGAGTAATAAGTCAACGTATAAGGGATTCAAGAGTTATGGTAGATTTTAGGATTGTGAAATTCATAAAAGTATTATGTCTCTTTTGATGATGGGGTTACATTAGAATAATTTTTATTGTATGTTTAACCCTGATGTTTGATATTTGAAAATTTTATTCAATGAGTAGTTATATTTTCTTTTGTTGACATAGTTATAAAGAACCATTTGGGTTTATATGGTCCTTACTTTTAAGGTAATTATGGGTTACTATATGTTATGATGTAAAATGAAATGCATGAGATTAAATTGAGGTTTAATTATGTTATGGTTATTTTTTATGATTTTATCTCTTTTTGGGGAATGTTTTGAGAATTATATAGTTTTGGAAAAAGGACAACACGCAGACCATTTGACAACCCGTCCCATCGGACAAAGCTCTAGGAATTGAACCCATAAGAAAAGTGCGACTTGTATTTATCTCCTACCACTGGACTACGTGAAGTCCCTAGTTAGTATGACTAATTATTTTTAGATATATAATTATTTTGAATAAAGAGTAAGTTTATTTTGGGTTATATAGGAAAATATTTACCTATCATGGAGGATATATGATTAGGTTAATTACTTTTCAATATGAGACTTTAAGAGAAACTGATGTTATTTAGAGATAAATGTTAATATTACCTTGGAAGACTATGTGATTATATCCTTCAAATATTTGGGTTTCAATCTTAGTTTGGTTTACTTTGATGAATTTTATAGAAAAATTGTTTATTGAATGGTCTTCGTTGAACTTTGGGTTTTGTTGGGATAATTTTGGAGATTAAGAATAGATTTTCTTTTAATAAAAGATTATGCTTTTGTGGATTATCTGATCTTGTTCTAACAATTTTGGTTTTGGTAAGTGTCTAACGACATGGGAAATATATAGTTATCTTTTTTGTATTAGGTGACTCTCTATAAGTTGATTATAGCACTCCTAATGTGAACGAGTCATCCTAAATACTCGTCTTTTGGAGGAAAAAAAGTTTGTGTAAGAAATCTAGTAAGAGATGAAAGTATAAATGACAAGAAAGTATGGTTCCTTGTGATTTAGTTAAGTTCATAATGATATTCCTTAATGAAAAGTAATTTAAAAAAAAAATTTGTCTACTAACATTTCCTACTAGGGAATCATATACCGTTTAACCCATCACAAGTTTGGGATTTTCTGGTGGTTAACTTTCTCCTAAACATGTTTTCTATCAATCTCCATCAGAACATGATGCTTTTTTTCTTAAATATCCATGTATTCATGGAATAC
This sequence comes from Viscum album, assembly GCA_963277665.1. NCBI lineage: Eukaryota > Viridiplantae > Streptophyta > Magnoliopsida > Santalales > Viscaceae > Viscum > Viscum album. The sequence goes on from OY728164.1 coordinate 1,076,332,717, forward strand.
TAGTATGGGTTAACTCGTGTGACCTTTTTACTTCGCTTTCTTTATTTAAAAGTGATAGTTTTAACAGACTCTTTTTCCGATGTGGGACTTTCAATGAACTTTCTTAGCCCGATTTTTAAATTGCGAGGACGCAATTCCAAAATGGGGGGAAGGATGTAACACCCCAGGTAAATAAAGAATATGAAATTTTTATATTTTTCCTTTTTTGTGAATAAAATTTTAATATTAATTTTAAAGGAATTCTAGGCTCGATGGCATACCCAATACGCAACAACGAGTTTCTTGAAAATCTTATGTGGCAGTCTAATAATAAAATAATATTATTTTAAATGGTAGTTAACACCTAGCCGTTGAAATAGAGGGAATGAAAATAAATAACTATAAAATGATTATATATTTTTTTCAAATATTTTTACTCTTATCCAATAAATGCTAGAGGCCTAAATTGAGAATGAATCCAATTTTAAGCGTAAATATTCTAATATTATTTAAAAGGTCGATTAACCGCCTTTTGATGGAGAACCCTTTTTAAATCCAATTTTTGACAATTTAATATGTTATATTGGACCAAATAAAATTATTATTTATAATTAGGATATCAGAATTTACTTTTTGTAGGTTTTTGTTATTTTTTTCATAAAGTCCATTTTTAACGAATAAGTGAAAAATGTTGTATTTTAATACAAAAAACTTTTTAATGTAATCTATTTATTTGATTAGATCATCTTTTTAATTGGTTTTAAAGTGAAATTATAATAAATTTTTACCACTTAATCCACTGGTGGTCATTGTAATTAATTTCACTTTGAAATTGTACTTAAACTAGTGTCAATCTTTTAATAGATATTATTTCTTAAAAACACGCTATTTGTTTTGACAGAAAAAATTAATTATTAAATTTATGAATGAAACTTATATGTTTTGAATTTTTTAAAAGAGAAATCATTTTTGAATTCGGAATTAAAATATATCTTAGGGTGAATTTTTGGTCTTTTTCTAAAAAACATCAATTTTTGATGAATAGTGAAACCACTAAGTCATAGTTAAAAAACTGATTTTTCATTTAAATGAAACTTTTCCACTTCTGTGATTTGAATTTCAAAAATCCGAGATACATGGTTGTCATTAGGATGTAAAATGTGGTTCAATCGGATTAAAATAATTTTTTAGTGAATAGTAACTTTTATGTTTTATTAATCGCGATTAAAGGAAATTAGTGTAATTTATAGTAAAGATAATGTTATAATAATATGAAATGCCCTTGAAACATGTCCTAACATTATTGTATGAGTCATGGCCGACCAAGGAAATCCATGGGCCAACTTGGGGACCCCTTGGAACCAATTTGGTAGGAAATTTACATTAATAACTTTTTATTTAAAGTTAAAATAAAAATGTCACAAACATGTATTGTTTTACTAAAACAATTTTTACACGGGGTTATAGAAGTCATATTTTTTAGTATAAATATTAATTAGAAAGCTAAAAATATTTCTCATCTCATGATATTTTTTTATAATTTTTAGACATTAAATAAATAATTTTAATATTGACAACATGATGATGTAGTGATTACTTATTTAATGACCGATTTAAATAAAATGAGAATATAAGGTAAAATATAAGACTTAATCTTGTCAAAAACATATTGGATGGGTGGATTTCAAACCCGTATCACCTTACCCTCTAAATATATAATTTTGGACCTTTAATATCCGAAAATCATTTTATAATAAAGTAACATTTAATGACATTCCAAGAGTGCCCCTCCTCCCCCTTATAAAAGGCCCCCACCTCTACCTATTTACCCACTCCTCTAAAGCCATTTTCTCGGCCAAGATCTGCTCATTTTATCTCTCCACATCCATATCCTCATTCTATAAGCCCTACCTTAGGCAGAAAGCTCTTCAAGAAACCCTTTTGGTTCAAACCAAAAAATGTCACCCAATTTAAAGGTAATGTCTTCACTTGTGTTATTTTGTTTTATTTTTCTTTTCCAACCCCATAAACTCTTTTTATTACTTTTTTTTGAATCAAAAACATTTTATTCAATAAACTAATATTTTTTTATGAGAATTATTTGAGCTACCATTACACACACCTTCGTCTAATGGTTTATGAACATATTGTTTCTGTGGATGACGAATTACTGCCTCACGAAACGATGATTGTTCAATTTTCTCTTAAAACCATTCATGGTGGACATTATGATGTCATTGTATTTTATATATGATATATATTGTATTTAAGTTTTCTATATGATTCTGTATTTTATATTTAAAACATACCTTTATGCTTTGCATGTTGTGCAAATTTGATAATTTCTTACGAGGAAGTGTGGACTACCACCCCCTCATATGATGCGACTCGTTCATGCAATACATGGAAAGTATAAAGAATGAAATTAATGAAATTATGTGAACTACAAAACATATATATTATACTAGAATTATAATATATATATATATATCTCATTTAGTTTTAATTTCATTAATGTGACAAAGAAATGAATGCAGCGTTCATGCGTACGTACGGCCTACCGTCTCCATGAACCGTGAATTTCATTTTCTTATCTCTGAATGTTATGGAATAGTATAAAATGAATATATACTGGATTTATATGATATTTTAATCTTTTATACTATTCTTTATATGGTTTAATTTTAACTACATGGGAAATTCTTTTCAAACAAGTTCATTTTTTACTCATGTACCGAACATCGACAAAAACGTCTGATATGAACTCACATTATTAAGTAATTATTATAACATTATAATATGTGACATGAATTGAATAATAAACTTTAAATAAGGACCTTAAGAAATTATAAATTGACCAGTGTTTATTATTCAGGAATATAAAGAAACGAACAAGACAAGTCGGACTTGAGGTAAGAGATCCTACCTCTCTCTTTCTTTTTAAGAACTCTGTTTTATTTAATTTCACTTAAGATATTATTTATTTTGATGGGGGATGTTATTTTATATTTCAATTACTGTAAATTTTATGTTCATATTATGAGAGACCCTATTTGATCTCATAAATCCATTTTTGTAATTTTTAAATGGCATCTTTAGGCTGCCAAGTTTTCGTAATGGATTTTTCATCTCACTTTTACACCTGTGAGGATTATGATACATTTTCCACCATTTTCTTTGAGTTGTGTATGTACTTCACATTATTCTACTCTATTTGTAATATAATTTCTTTTTTGAGTATATACATCAATTTTTTATAGTCTTTTTTCATGGGGTGTATGTTTCAAAAGTTTCCCAAATCGATAAGGGAACCTTTCACCATCCTCTTATTAAAAGACTTATTTTTTGTTGGGTCTTTCAATTTACATATTATTATGTTGGGATATGTTCTTCTATATAATTATTGATGTAAATTTTATGTCCAAGTGATGAGATACCATTTTTCTCTCATCAACTCATTTTATGAATTATAATGTGACGCCGTTAGGTTGTCGAATTTTTGCAAGGGAACTTCTTAACTCAATTTCAATTCATTGGGTTAAACTTCTACTTATTGATAATGTTGGGATATGAATTTGTGTTGATGAAATTTGATTGTTTTACACTGATTATCCACTTATATTTGGTGTATTTATAGCTTTCACACATAATTATTTCATTTCTTTATCCTTGCTCTAATGGCATGATCCTTGATTGATATTACATCTCAATTTCGTCTCATTAAGACATTTCTTAATGATATGCACTTTTATTCCTTTATAAAGTGTATATAAAACCCCATTGACATTTCATATCCATATTATGTCTATACTAAATTCATTTAAATGTTTTTAAAATCGTCTACATTCTTGTGGATTATAATTTAAATGTTCAAAATGGAAAATGACTCTTTTATTAAAACATTGTTTTAAATGGTTTTAAAGATTTATTCTTTATATCATTTATTATCCATGTACATGTTTTAAAAATGGGTTTAAGGATTTATTTATAGGGACATGAATGTTTTAAAACCCTTTAAAAACTTTCAATGTGGTATGGGACACTTTGATTCTAAAATCTATTTTTAATGTCTTATTTTAATATTTTCAAAGTATAAATGGATTTTTCCCTCATAGAGTTTTAATGATTTTATTAGATGTTTTTATTTATGATAATATCATGATGGGATCTCATGCGATTTAAATGTTGAAGTTTTTTCTTTCCTTTATAATTGTTTTATGTATTACGATTTTGTAATGGTACTTGGACATTAGACGGGTGGTTACATGATAAACCATATGACAGTTGGTGCCGTGAATACCTGGATGGGTGGTTATGTTATAACCTCCAATGAATTGGGTATGGATGTCGGCCATATGGCTATTTCATTAAGTGATATGTGTAGAAGTCAACTGTATGGTTATTCCATTTAAGTATGTTTATGTCCCAAGTTACCTTTATATGTTATGTGTTCTTTATATGGGTTTTATGGTAATCTTTTGGTTTCAAAAGGGTAAGTAATGATCTTTTATTTAGTGTAGAATATTTAATACTTCATAAAGGTGAAAATTATTACTTTGATAAAGTATTCATGGTTTACTTTTTGTTTTGAAATACTAAAAGTTTTCCTTCTTTCTGTATCCTTTACCTGGTTTTCTATGCTCATCCCACATTTTCGAAATGTTTTCCACATGACTTACAGATGAATAGGGTCAAGGATGGGATCAAGGAATGACATGCTATCTAAAACATGGAACTAGACATGTTTCTTTTTAAGTGTTTTTATTTTATGAAAACTTAGTAGAAGATTTTACTTTGTAATCATTTGAGATGTAATAGTTATGTCCTAATTCTCTAAAACTCTAAACCTGAAAAAAATCCTCTATGTGAATTATTCATTTAATGCATGATTATGTAAGGTTTTATGGTCGTGTCCTTATATCGACGTTGTCGTATGTTCAAGTCACGCTGGTAGAAGACCTAACTGAAACTCTTATGATCGGTGAAAAAAACAAAGCGCTCGCCAATGAGGTAGTGTATCCATAACATCAGAGAAAACACCATGGAACCCAAATAAAGATCATTGGTTGAATTTATAGGTTCATGGGGATGAAACTACTAAGACCCCAAACAAACAACTAACCTCTGCTGCATGAGAACACAACCTAACCCCAGATGAGAAGAATCAAAGAAAACATCAAACTAAACTCCCTCAACTACATGATAATGAACTGAATCACTTAGAACCTTCTCATTTAGATACTTGAGTGATTCCATAAACAGATCAGTCCATATGAACGCCTGATCATACCTGGTCAAAGCTGTCAAAGGAGTCGCAACTCGGGAGAAATTGGCTACGAGCCTCCAGTATTATCCTGCGAGACCATGTAAACTTCACACCTCTGACACAGTATTGGGGGCTTCCCAAGACACAACTACTTATATCTTCGATGGATCCACAACTAATCCCTATTGGTACACAACATGGACCCTAAAACAGACATCTTAAGACGAAAACTCACACTTCAACAACTTCCCAAATATTCAATATTGATGAATTACTCCCAAAAGTGCTTGTAGATGCTCTGCAAGCCCCTCTTCAGATGTGGAGCACACATGGATGTCGTTGATGAAAACTTCCACAAACATGTACAAGAACTCACGGAACACAAAATTCATCAATCCCATGAATATATATTGATCATTCATCATGCCAAATGACATTACAATGAACTCATAATTCCCATGATGACAACAGAAAGTTGTCTTCAGGATATCCTCATCCTTCATCGCATCTGATGATATCCGGACCACAAGTCGATCATTGAGAACCAACTTGCACCCTTCAGTTGATCGAATAAATCATCAATATATGGAAGAGGATAAAGATTTTTTATTGTCACTTTGTTAAGCGATGATAATCGACACACTACCACAAACTGCCATCATCCATCTTCACGAAAAAAACTGGTTCACCCCACAGTGACACACTTGGCCAACCAAAACCACACTGTCATAGACCATCAAGTTGTATACATATCTCTCATAACTCAGAAGGAGACATCCTATATGGATACATAGATAAAGGAGATGCTCGTAGTTTTAGCTCAATCCAAAACTCGATCTCTCGTAGAGCGAGTAATGCTACAACCACTTCTGGAAAGACATCAAAATACTCTTCTTCAACACTAGGAAATGACAACTGTTGAACCTATAAAGTACTCAACATCATCTCAGCCATTAAGGATGATATGTATGGAATGAGCCTATTACCCATATAAGGATATCGCTCGGAAAAAAACACCATCAGCTCTCCATCCGCACCAAAGAAAATGACCTTCTTCCTAAAGAAATCCAGGATAGCCTTCACTGAATACGATCAATCCATGTCAAGGATGTCATCTTATGGTTGTATTTGTAATGATATGAAATCTCCCCATGACCAGTATCACCCCAACACTAGAACACAATTCCTACATACTTCATACAGGTCAGCTCGACCTCCAACTAGCACAGTCAACACCCAGGGCACTTGAACCCTCTCTACCTGAAGTCCCAAATCAAGGACAAGGGTTGGTGATATGAATGAGTGTGTTGCTCTTGAATCAAACAAGGAATACACCAAGGTGGAAAACAAGCTATGGTTACCTCAAACGAAGTCTGGCTCGCCTGGAGCTGTCAACGCTAGAGAATGAAGACGACCATGACATCCTCCACATCCTCTTTAACCCTAATGACGACCACCACCCCGTCCGCACTATTCTTTCTGAGGATAGGGAGTGTCATGGGGTTGCCCTCTGCCTGCCAGTCTACCCTCTATTGAGCTAAAGCTGGTTCAACCTGCTGATGCTACCTTGGTTGGAACCGCCTCAATGGAGGAACCTGGAGTGTAGCACCTGGTGTATGATGACTTCTATGAAAGTCCGGGCACTCCCTCTATAGATGAACATGACCACCATAAGGGAAAAAAGTTCCAAATACCTTGTCATCGGCCTTAGAGTTGCTGGCTTTGGAAAAATGAGATGTGAAAGGTTGTTACATACCCGAGACTTAACGGAAACCCATCTGCCCTGAAAATCGGGAACCCCGGACCATAGATCTACTTTGCGAGTAATCATGATGATCCCCTTCTCGTGATGATCTGCTCTAAGCCAATGCCTTCTCGACAACCTCTTCCCTCGCCAACACCTCAAGATATGTTATCACCATAAATTGGGTGACCTTGCGCTAGATCTCTGGATGCAATGCCTCCTAGAAATGACTCGGCCAGACTTCCTCATCTGGCAGCAGGTCTGAAGAATATTGTAAAAGGTTCCTGAAATGGATTCCAATCTCTCGAACATTAGGACTCCCCTGTCCAAGGGTAAGACAATCCTGGGGAGAGGACTCCTTCGAAGTTGAAGAATGAAACTCGACTATATACTTGTCTAAGAACTCCTACCATGAGATCTCTAACTCCTCGTGATCTCCAAGGAACAAGAACCAACACTGCCTCACTGATCCACACAACATCATCACAACTATAGACACACAATGCTTCTTCTAAGCACAGATCGAACTGAAGCATATCTTGACCTCCTCCAACCAGACTTCCGTGAATGCATCTAAAACAGAGCCCCCGTACTTCTACAAACTCTAGCACTAATACACTCAGAATGTCTTCCTCCAAGTGTTTTCATCATAAACCTCTACCCTACGACGATCTGCTGAAATTTCCTGATAGTCCTTTTCTACGCACACCAGAGGAGGACGTCGACCTGGAGCCAGGCCTGTAAAACAACAAACCGTTAGAGATCCTAAACCAGGAATATGGGAAATAAAACATAAATTAATTAATTATTTTATTTTATTGATTTTAGGTAAAACTATCTCAAGGTATAGCCATTCAAACACATTCACAAATAACAAGGATTCATGTTTCTTTCCTAGGTCTCTACACTACAACAAGTATCAACTTTTTTATTATCCATTTTAAACATAAAATTTCATACATATGATCATAGGGGGACCTAAATGCGTATGTCTAAGATGGTATCCAGTGTTTACATCACTTTCTAAACATTAATGACACTATTTCCTTACCAACCCATACATCCTCACCTGTCCCTAACTCCAAACGTCATCCTATCACTCAACTAGACCATTGATACCACTATGTCATGACCCCCTCCCCAAAAAGAGTAACCCTCATGTGCCGACTATCACTACTAGAAAGGGAGGTTTTCCCAATGCCTGTTTAGTTATTTTACCAACAGTTTAGGGAAACATTTGGTAAAAGCTGGTTAAATCATCTTTTCCAAATGGTTTTTGAAAATCGTTGGGAAATGTATACTCTATAACAATGGTTTTCTTAAACTAATGGTATAGATAGGTTTAAATCATCCTTTACCAGTGGGTTTTACACACCGTTGGTAAAGTATTACATTACCAATGTTTTTTATAAACCTTTGGGAATTTTTTCCCCAAATTCATAGAATCTCAGACTCCCCCATTCTGTGCGACTGCAGCCCTAAATAGAAGGAATAATTTGGATTTTCCTTCCCCTACGGCCAAAATCCTTACATATTTAATATTTATCAGTTCTTCACTGGTACTCTGTATGTGATACCGCATCTACTATTTTGGTTTTATGTTATCATTTAGGTGAAGTAGAGAATTGGGATTCTGTTTACCCTACTATGTAAATCCTTCATTCTGATCTATTTTTAAAATTTCATAGTTCTAAACTTCTAATTTTAAATTGATACTTTCATTTTAATGTTCTGTAGCTACTGTTTTTGTTTTCTATTTTGATTTGGGTATGTATGACTTTTGGTTTTTATTTTATTTGGGTGTGTGTGTTGGGCTTTGACAGTGAATCAAATTTGATTCAAAATGAATTATGTGTTAATATCATCCATAAATTTTCTGTTCTGATATGGCAAGGTATTTCTGGGATTTTTGTGTTAATAACATCCATAATCCACATGATTCACATCATGGAAAGAATGTGTGATAATGTTGTTATAATCAGAGAGAAAACTCATACACTTGAGGTTGTTTATAGTGGAATGGTTAGTCATGAGTGATAAATATCTTCCTAAGATGACCATATTAATATAACATTTGGGTCAATTAAATATGGTTCTCATTGTACATTGTATATTATTTCTCTTTCATGTCCAATAATCACTTTTATGATAGTGGGGTGCTTTTCACTAGCCATGATGTCATGTGTATACATCCATAAAAATGTTAGATATGTAACAAGTTTAATTCAGCAATCTTGTTATCATTCACATACTTTATTATTAATCTCATATTTATAATTTATTGTTTTTGTCTATAAATTATGAAATTAAACATTTTTACAAGCCATGAAAAACCTATTAGTGTATGAGCCTAATATTTATCCACCCTCTGGGTGAGCTTGGCTGGGGGAACTAATTGGGTATTGAAAGGTATGACCATAGAGGTGCCAAGAATTAATTATTGAACATGAGTGAATGATTTGGGATGCCTATAACACATAATGGCACCCGAGGCATGTGCCTCCATTTGGGATTCCTAAAAAGGGTCCTTGAAGTCCTCTTTTACCAAAGGTTGTGTGCAACCATTGGTAAAACTCTTCCCTTTACCAATAGTATGATTCAATGACGAGGAAATGCACCTTTATTGATTATTGTGGATTTCGAGATATTGACATGACCCACACTCTTTCCACCGATGAACCAGATGATTGGGTTGTATCTCAAGAATCTAGGTTAACATTTTGAATTTATTGTGCCTATTTTACAGTACTACTTCTTACTAGTTGTCACTATGTTTTTCTTCTTCATACATGAAATACATTACCATCATTTAGTTTATGATTCTGTTATTAGTTGGTATTACTGATTTGGTTATTCTCATCGATTTCTAATATTTTCCCATGGATATATTTTTTTCTCTTTTTAAATGATAATATTAAAATTTTGCAACATAGTTAATGAGGAAATAGTCTTCCCCCGACACAAAGAAGGCTCTCACTATTAGTCAATATCATTTGGAATTTTGTTTGATGTGTTTGAGGCCATGTGGCCATCTGGGTTCGGGTCACTAATGAGTGGCATCCTGGTTTTGGACGTCACAATTCTTCGATGTCCTTTTTAGGTGTTTCTAATAAAATCCATTCCTATAACTATTGAGGGTCCCTCTCCAAAATCAATTGGGACATGATTCAATGAATACACCTACATCATTCAGAGTGTGTATCCTATTACATACATTCAATCCACCATTAATGTACTATTTCTTTATATATTTTTTATCATAATGGTTTTTATATATTTTGTTTTTTGGATTACACGTTAGTTATTTGTTTCTAATTACATCCATATTTGTTTTCATTTTAGGAAATGACATCCATTGAAGAGATGCGATAGAAAAAGATAACAGAAAATAATCATCGCATGACACAGATGGGCGTTCCTCCACTCATCCCAGTTGTGAGTATTTTATTTCAAATACATATTTTTCAATAACTTATAATATAATGTGTGTAATTTTATATAAATTTTTTTCTCAGGATCCACCCCCTAGATGAGAGATATCCAAATAGGAGCCTAATATTTCTCCCAGTACAAAGGATGGTGGTATGAGGTGGTGGTGTTAGAGTTAGACGATCATCTAGTGGTCCTGGTGGTGAGGCTGGTGGTATGAGGGCTCGTGGTGCGAGAGTTAGACGACCCACTGGTCGTACCCGATTAGACTATGCCCCTACTACAAGTGTATTTTATTCTCCCCATTTTGATCCTGGTGTGTCTTTAGGGAAACACGTGATATTTAGTCCTCTTATGTTTACACTACCAGTTGGCCAAACATCTCTACCACCATTTTTTGCTTCTAGTTCATTATCTCCATGCTATTATATTCCCCCTCTTCGACTCCTACTCTGACAGAGTATGTGGCTGAAGAGCATTAAATAAGGGACACTCCACCTATACAGGATATTCTTTTAGCTTCTACACATCCAGTGATTCCCATTGATCCAACTAACACAGGTATATTTATATAACTCTAAAAAAATTATACGAAAATTTATTTTTATTATAATTTGTTCGGATATTTTTTTCTTTAATAACAGATTCATCTACTGATAGGAGGCGGGGGATGGGGTGTACTCTCTTGCGTTCGGTATGGAACCACCACATACTGTTGATGGTTTAATACAATGATGATGGACAAATGATTGTTAAATTTGGGCAGGAATGTTGGGGTTTTTTTGGCGACACTGTCCAAATACTCTAACATCATTCCGATCAGCCCTCTCTCTTGAAGACATCTTCCACATGAAGTCAAGGATAATGTGTGGGTACAAATATTGGTAAAATATCTATTGTATTTAATGTAGTAATTTATTTATTTATATGATCTAATCTATTGGGTGTCGACTTCAGTTTAACTTTCTTGGTGGAGAAGGTGCACGACCAGCAAGTTTAAAAGAGCTTGGAGAGCATTGGAGATGTTATAAGCAAGATATGTGTGTTGGATGGTGTGATAGTGTTTCACATAGTTGGAGATAGAACCTATCATGGATGAATTCCTGATAGAGAAATATCACCAAATGATTACCCATTGGGTGACAGCTAAATTTTTAGGTATTAATCCAATTTGAGGTATTTAAATGTTACTTTTCATACATTTCATTAATATTATCTTATTTATTATAAAACGTTATTTAGGAATATTTTGAGAAAAACAAAAAAAAAATTGTTTCAAAGTAATACCTCCACACTTTGGGGCGCACTACTATTTCATATCATGAGAGGAAGTTGGAATGATATAGTTTTTTGTAATCTTTCATTAGGACTTTCCCTTTTTATTGATTCTTACTTAAATTATGTGATTTATTTAATATTGAATATATGATTATACTTTCACTTTATATTGTTTCAATGTCATTACAGAAGAACAAATTGAATATTGAATGACGTCTCCCTCAAGAAAAATTGTTTTCCTTGAGTAGAAGGAAAAAAGATGGAACTGCAGTTAATGAACTGACACAAGAAAATATTTTAAGTTTTAATTAGTTTATTTCAAAGTATAATATCTATTTTTAAATTTAATATTCTATTTAAATTTTTAACATGCTTCTTTAAAGGCCCATGATGCCTAGGATCCTAACAATTTAAGGGTGCATGATCATTTATATCATGTTTTGGGAGATGAGAACTCTGGTCGAGTACGCTGTCGTCCTGATAAGAATATAGTCCCGATGAGGTATTGGTCCTCTCCAGGTATCCATTATTGTACCACAAAGTTAGAATAGGTAATGGAGCATGCAATATAGTCAGATAAAAGGGTCATAGAGTTGGAAGAACAGGTTCAAACGTGGGAGAGAGAATTTATGAAACTAATCAAAGCATTATCATCGTCACTTCTACTAGAGGCCAGCGCATATTGTCAGAAATATATTTAGTTGATGGGTGCAATATCCAATAGAGCAAGAAGTAGTTTTTGAGTTGTTCTAGATGATGACATTACTAGTGGTGATGAGGTTGTTGAAGAGGACGAGGGAGAGGATGAGGATGAGGACGAGGGTGAGGATGGGGTTGAGGGTGAGGATGGGGCTGCAGATGAGCATTGGGACTCTGAAGAGGATGACGATAAGGACAGAGATGGCGGAGAGGTTGGGGTTGATGATGACAGTGGGTATGGTGATGGTGATCATGGGCAGATTGATCCATTACATTTGTGAATTATGTATAACCCTTTATTTTTGAACCAAGTTTTCACTCTGGAATATATATTTTTGAAATCAGTATAACTCTATTTTTGACTAAATATGGAATCCTAATGATTTTATAGTGGTTTTGGGGGCTTTTGGGGCTTATTCGGATCTCGAATCCCCGGTCGACTTAAAAAAACACTATACCTCACGGTTAGTAAAAAATTTAGGTCTATCCCACAAAGTATCTACCAACCATAGAGGGATATATATTAGAAGAAATGTGCACCATTTTCCATAACCATGAACCAAGTGATTCACATCATTCGCAATGTCTATAGTTTTAGTATAAGATATTATCACTATTTTTTCATGATTTGCCTAACTAGCATGCGTAAAACAGACCAAACAGATTCAAATTGTGTTGATACCTTAGGAAAACGATCTGTGAGTTATGTATGATTTGTATGAGTCATCCCCTACTTGATCAGAGGCATGGTGTGGATGGTATCACTCAGAATGTAACTCTTTTGTTTAAAATGGACACCCTTTTATGTATAAACAACTCACATACGGAAAACTGAACAAAAATATTTGGATTGTGTTGATAAATTTGGAAAACGGTCCAGGTTCATATGTGACCTGTAAAAATCAACCCCACATCAATCCGAGGAACAGTGTGGCTGGTACCTCTCAAATTGTCGCACTTTTTTTTGAAATGGATAATTTTTTAAGTGAAAAAAAACTGGCATACGGAAATTGTACCAAACGTATTCAGATTCTGTTGATACATTAGCACAACAATCCATGAAAAATTTGTGACGTGTAGGAGTAAACCCCACATTAATCTGAGGCATGATGTGGCCGGTACCACTCAAAGTGTCTCACTTTTATTTGAAATGAACTAGAATTTACGTGAAAATAACAACGGACATATGGAAAACTGATCAAACTCATTATTATTCTGTTGATACATTAGGAAAATGATACATTGGTCATTTTTGATGGGTACGAGTGAACTCAACATCAATAGAAGTTGTCGTGTGATCGAGGTGGCCGAAAACACACTCCGCGTGTCATAAATGGCCAAAACATGTGTTTAATGATCAAATGCATGCTTAATGACAACAGAATAACTTGAAATCACAAAAAAACACCCTAATTATTATTTTTTAGGTGTATGAGGAGACTAAACGTAATTTGGACATGTGGTTTTCATGGCATGGCTGAGTATTTGTTTTTAGGTGTTTGGTGAGTTTGAAAAGCATTGTGGGGTGGTCGAAACTGGCCGAACGACCTCGAAATTCCATGAAATCGGATGAAAACAAAGAGTTAATTAATTTCAAAATGGTCAGCTAGACGCCACATCAATCGGAGGTGTCTTGTGACCATGGTGGGCTAAAATGCACTCAACATGTCGTAAGTGGCCAAAACATGCGTTTAGCGGTCAAATGCATGCCGAACGACATCAGAATTACTTGAAATCACACAAAAATACCCAAATTACTATTCATGAGTTGTACAAGGAGACATCACATCATTCGGACATGCGATTTGCACAACACAGTTTAATATGTGTTTTTAAGTGTTTGATCACTTGAAACGCCTTCATGGGTTGGTGGAAACCGGAAAAACGACCTCGGAATGTAATGAAATTGGATGACAACAAATAGTGGGGGAATTGTGAAATGGTCGGCTAAATGGCACATCAATCGGAGGTGTCGTATGACTTCAGTGGCCAAAAACGCCTATGGCGTGTCATAAATGGCCAAAGCATGAATTTAATGGTCAAATGCATGCTGAACGACATTAGAATGACGTAAAATCACACAAAAACACCCTAATTATTATTTTTGAGGTGTACGAGGAGAGGAAATGTCATTAAGACACGTAGTTTGTACGACAGGACTCAATATGTGTTTTTTAGGTGTTTGGCATGTTTGAAAAGCATGTGCGGGGTGGATGAAACCGGCTGAATGACCTTGAATTTCCATAAAATCAGACAACAGCAAAAAGTGGATGAATTTTGAGATGGTCGGCTAGACGACATGTCAATCGGAGGTGTCGTGTGACCGCGGTGGCCGCAAACACACTTCGTGTGTTTTAAGTTGCCATAACATGTGTTTGAAAGTCAAATTCAAGCCTAACGAAATCATAATGACTTGAATTCACACGAAAAAACCCTAATTATTATTCATGAGGTGTACAAGGAGACGACACATCATTCGAACGTGTGGTTTGCACGACAGTGATGAATATGTGTATTTTAGGTGTTTTGCGTGCTTGAAATGTGTACGTGGGGTGGTCAAAACCGGCTGAATGACCACAGAATGCAATGAAATCGGATGACAACAAAGGGTGGGTGAATTTTGAAATGGTCTGCTAGAAGGCATGTTAATCGGAGGTGTCGTGTGACCACGGTGGCCGAAAACGCACTTCGCGTGTCGTAAATGGCCAAAACATGCGTATATCGGTCAAATGCATGTCGAACAACATCAGAATGACTTTAAATCACTAAAATAATAATTATTATTATTCTTGAGGTGTACGATGAGATGAAATGTCATTCAAATGTGCTTTTTGCCGGTACGAATTAATATGAGTTTCTAGGTGTTTAACGCGGTTGAAGAACGTGTGTGGGGTGGTCAAAACAAGCCGAATGACCTCAGAATGCCTAGAAATCGGACGACAACAAAGGGTGGGTGAATTGTGAAATGGTTGACTAGAAGACATGCAAATTATAGGATTCGTGTGACCGCGGTGGCCGATAATGCACTATGTGTGTCGTAAATTGCCAAAACATGTGTTTAACGGTCAAATTCATTCCGAACGACATCGGAATGACTTGAAATCACACGAAAACACCCTAATTATTATTTTTGAGTTGTATGAGGAGACTACATGTCATTTAGATTTGTGGTTTGTGAAACACGACTGAATATGTGTTTTTTAGGTTTTTGGTGCATTTGAAAAGCGTGTGTAGGGTGGTTGAAACCGGCCAAACAACCTCAGAATGCCATGAAATCTAAGGAAAAAAAGGGCGGGTGAATTTTGAAATGGTCAGCAAGACGACACGTCAATCGGAGGTGGTGTATGACCGTGGTGGCCGAAAACACACTCTGCATGTCTTAAATGGCCAAAACATGCGTTTTATAGTCAAATGCATACCGAACGACAACAAAATGACTTGAAGTCACACAAAAACACCCTAATTATTATTTGTGAGGTGTACAAGGAGACAACACAACACTCGAACACGCGGTTTGCGCGACACAGCTGAATATGTGCTTTTTAGGTGTTTGGTGCGCTTGAAAAGGGTGCATGTGGTGGTCAAAACTGGCCTGATGCCCTCGGAATGCCATGAAATCAGACGATAAAAAATATTGGGTTAATTTCCAAATGGTCGGCTATACAACACGTCAATCAGAGGTGGAGTGTTACTGCGGTGGCCGAAAATGCAATCCACATGTCGTAAATGAACAAAACATTTGTTTTCTGATCAAATGCATACCGAATGACATCGGAATGACTTGAAATCACAAGAAAACACCATAATTATTATTCATGATGTGTATGAAGAGCCGACATGTCATTAGGATGCGCGGTTTTCGCGACATGACTGAATATGTGTATTTAGGTGTTTGGTGCGCTTGAAATGAATGTGTGGGGTGGTCGAAACTGTCTGAACGATCTTGGAATTCCATGAAATTGGAGGGAATCAAAGGGTGGGTGAATTTTGAAATGGTCGGTGAGACAGCACATCAATCGGTGGTGTCGTGTGAACACGGTGGCCGAAAATGCACTCTGCGTGTCGTAAATGGCCAAAACATGTATAGTCAAATGCATATCAAACGACATCGTAATGACTTGAAATCAGACAAAAACACCGTAATTTTTATTCATGAGGTTTGAGAGGAGGTGACACATCATTTAGATTAGCAGTTTGTTGGGTACGTCTGAATATGTGTTTTTTAGGTGTTTGGTGTGCCTGAAAAGCATTTGTGGAGTTGTTAAAACAAGACGAACGTCCTCTAAATGCCATGAAATTAGACAACAACAATGGGTGGGTGAATTTTGAAATGGTAGGCCAGAAAGAATGTCAATCGGAGGTGTTGTGTGATAGTGATGGCTGAAAATGCACTCTATGTGTCGTAAATGGACAAAACATGTTTTTTAAGGCCAAATACATACCGAACGTTATCAGAATGAGTTTAAATCCCATGAAAACACCCTATTTATTATTCTTGAGGTGTATAAAAACACGACACGTCATTCGGACTCGTGGTTTGCATAGAACGATTGAATATGTGTTTTTTAGGTGTTTGGTGCCCTTAAAAGACATGCATGGGGTGGTCGAAACTAGGAGAACGACCCCATAATGCCATGAAATCGGATGACAACAAAGGATGGGTGAATTGTGAAATGGTAGGCCAGATGGCACATAAATTTGAGGTGTCATGTGACTACGAGGGTCGAAAAGACACTCTTCATGTCATAAATGGACAAAACATGTGTTTACAGTCAAATGCATAACGAATGACATCAAAAGTACTTGAAATCACACGTAAATAGCCTAATTATTATTTGTGAGGTGTAATAGGAGATGTCACGTCATTCGGATGCATGGTCTGCACGGAACGACTGAACATGTGATCTTTTGTGTGTTTGGTGCGCTTTTAAAGCATTCGTGTAGTAGTTAAAACTAGACGAACGACCTCAGAATACCATGAAATCGGATGACAACAAATGGTGGGTGAATTGTGAAATTTTCGGCCATACGGAACGTCAATTAATGGATTCATGTGACTACGGTGGCTGAAAACGCACTTTGCATGTCGTAAATGGCCAAAACATGTGCTTTACGCCCAAATGCATACCAAACGATATCAGAATGACGTGAAATCCCCTATAAAACACCATAATTATTATTCGTGAAGTGTAGGAAAAGCTGGAACATCAATTGGACTCACGGTTTGCGCAACACGGCCGAATCTGTGTTTTTAGGTGTTTGGTGCGCTTGAAAAACATGTGTGTGGTAGTCGAAACTGACAGAACGACCTCGGAATGCAATTAAATCAGATGACAACAAAGGGTGGCTGAATTGTGAAATGGTCGGCTGAACGACATGTCAATTGTAGGTGTTTTGTGACTGTGGTGGCCGAAATCACACTCCATGTGTCATAAATGGCCAAAACATGCGATTAATGGTCAAATGCATACTGAACGACATCTGATTGACAAGAAATAATATGAAAACTCCCTAACTATTTATCTTGAGGTGTACGAGGAGACATCATGTCATTTGTGCATGCAGTTTGTGCGGCACAGCTAAATATGTGTTTTTTAGGTGTTTGGTGCACTTCAAAAGTGTGTGTGGGGTGGTCTAAAGTAGACAAACGACCTTGGAATTCCATTAAATTGTACGACAAGAAAGAGTGGGTGAATTATGAAATTTTCAGCTAGAAGGAAGGTCAATCGGAGGTGTCGTGTGACCACTGTGGCCGAAAATGCACTCTGTGTGTCGTAAATGGTCAAAACATGTATTTTACCGTCAAATACATACCAAACAACATTAGAATGACATGAAATCAGACAAAAAACCCTATTTATTATTCGTGAGGTGTATGAAATTACGAAATGTCATTCGGACATGCGGTTTGCATGGCACGGTAGACTATGTGTTTTCAAGGTGTTCAGTGGGCTTGAAAAACGTGCGTGGGGTGGTCGAAACCGGCCGAATGACCTCCGAATACCATGAAATTGGATGACAACAAAGTGTATGGAAATTTTAAAATTTTAGGCTAGAAAAAAATTCAATAGGAGGTGTCATGTGACCGTGGTGGCCGAAAAAACACTCCGAACAGCCCCCCACACCCCCGGATAGCCCCCCACACCCCCCGGATAGCCCCCCACCACGGACAACCCCCCACCCACCGAACAACACCCCTACACGACGATCCATGGATCATTTGTGATTTGTACGAGTCAACTGCACCTAAATATGAGGCACAACGTGACTATTATCACTCAATGTGTTTCACTTTTGTTTGAAACAAACAACATTTTAAGTGAAAAAACAATTGACGTACGGAAAATCT
Organism: Viscum album; assembly: GCA_963277665.1. Taxonomy (NCBI): domain Eukaryota; kingdom Viridiplantae; phylum Streptophyta; class Magnoliopsida; order Santalales; family Viscaceae; genus Viscum; species Viscum album. The sequence continues at coordinate 1,076,351,461 of OY728164.1, forward strand.
TCACAATTCTTCACATATATTCTTGAAAATAATGGATAAAAAATAAAATATGGTCTATTAGTCATAATTTATTAGAAGAAAATATTCAAAAGGCATAGATTGAAACACGATGGTTCATAGTATATATATATATATAAACATGAATTATATTAGGAATGAGTCTCAACATCCCATAATGAACATGCACCAACACTCATGTTTTAATTATCAATCACGGGTTGTTCATTCTATATAATAACATAAAACAAATAAATATCATGTAGCTATTTCATATAAAACCTATGAACAATCAACCATACCATATAACAAATTGGTCAACAAGGCTGCACTTAGATTCTTGAAAAATATATTTCAACGTCTCATAAAAATTTCTCAATGGTGAGGAATACATATGGTGACACCATAGCCCCATGGATCACCTCAATCCCATCCTCAAACAGTGGGTCCTAGGAACAAACCAAAATCCCTTTGGGAACCCAATACCAAATAATTAATTGAATATTCATACCCACTACCCAAAATGGGGATTCATCTCACATCACAACCAGGAGAGAAAATTACAATTAGTCACATACTCCCTTATTCTATTTGAAAAGTCTATGAAAAACATATAGTATATTCTGATAACCCATCTCATATGTTGAGATTGGCCAATGTTTCCCTCTAACACATCAGAAACCATTTATACATGGATAAATAATCATTATAGGGATATAAAAATCCCATGTACTTCCTATAACTCATCATAGGTCCAAGAACATGACCACTATCGTTGCCTATCTTATTGGTATCATGATCCTTTCCACTCTACCCATGTTTTTTTGCTGGTTTTAAGATACTAATCCCAATACCATGAATAAACATCCCACGTGCTTCCAATAACATGTATGTTTTTTTTTCTTGTGAGTATCGGTGTTATGGATTGAGTGAGGAATGAATTAAAAATTATGAATACTCTTATGTGTGTTGGTGTTGTGGTTTGAGTGAGGAATGAATTCTAAATTTGAAATACAATTATGGGTGTTATTATATTTCCTATAACATGTTGGATAATTCTATTATGGGTGATATTGCATTTGAATTTCTAAATTTCTTAATTTCTTAATTCTGGAATGAATTATAAATTTTCAATACTTTGGATATGGATTTTGTATTGGTGTTGTTGCAGGTTTGGAGAGGGTTTGTTGTCTTATTGCGGGTCTATAGAGGGTATAGGGGCCTGCTACTGTGGAGCTAAGCAACTGTATACCAATGGTTTCAAAACCGTTTGTATAGATAATATAATATAACTATACCAACAATTTTTTATAACCATTGGTATAGGTTTATACCAACGGTTATAACAAAACCGTTGTTATTGCCTTATGGCATGTCATATGCCTTATATACCAACAGTTTCTAACCATTGGTATATGTTTAACACACATATACCAACAGTTTACAAAATGTTGGTATATGTTATACTTTGACACACATATACCATTGGTTTGTAGAAAACTGTTGGTATACCTTCTATTTTGACACATATACCAACTGTTTTCATAGAACCATTGGTATTGGCTTATTGTCACACCTTACTTTCCCACGGTTGAGGAAACCATTAGTATACTATATACAAATGGTTTACATGCCTTTACCAGTGGTTTAAAACCATTGGTAAAGTGTCAAATTCCGGTAGTGAATGTGAGAATGTAGATATTGACCCCCGACTATGACCTCCTGTAGGCCACGGGTTGGCAACTAGCAACGGGGGTATAAAAACCCCACAAATGGAAGGAATTACCCTTTAAGAGAGCACATAGAAAAGAGAGAGATAAGATAGGAACCAACCAAATCCATCTCAAAACTAAAATATAAAAGAAACCCCATTTGAAAATATGAAATTTTATGAAAAACTACTACAACTGAAATGGTAAAACATCAATTACCCAAAAAAAGAAAAAACAGTAGCAACCACAAGCCCGAACAACTCTTGTAACCCCAAGGTAGTTGAAACCAGTTTGATCTCCAACCTACTAAAAGTGACCTGAAAAGCAGTTTATATATACATTGAGTGAGTATAACAGTATTCTCAGTAGAATCATCCCTGAATCCTCTCGTGAAAAAGTAATGAATTCATGTAAAAGCACAATGAAAAACAAGTGAAACCAACTCGTCACGAAAACATGTATAGTAAGTTCTCAACCTCACCATGGATACTCTATCCAAGTAACACAAATATGTGTATATTATATAATAATTAATATCAAGGGTACCCCACTACTACTAGCCCACTGTTTTTCCAATTTTCCCCATTGTCGCACGTCCTAAGAATCGCTTTCAAAAAAGGCTCTCCAGCAGCCACCTGGGCGAAGTACCACAACATGCACCTCATGCAACAAAACCAACACTTCCATATAAGCAATGTAACCAGGTAGATTTTGGGTGCCACCATAGCTTGCATAACATGTATCATATATTGTGTATTATACCTCAAGACATCATATCCCATACACCGAGTAAGGATCCTCAAGAAATCACATCCTATGCACATTACACCTATAGTAGTCCATATAAAACTATATCTAGAATATATGAGCGTGAATAACCAAAAGACAGTACATCCCTATACAAACATATATGGGGAAAACTAATTGTTATGCCTACATGCACAAGTACCTACCAATAGAAGATAGCAGTGCCAACGAGGGTAGTCAGCCATTCATCCCCCCACCAGAATGTTGATGAAAACACCCCCAGGGCTCAGAATCCCCAAGGTGTCAGTTTCTCTTACTGATAGGGTGGAGTAGTGTATAGAAACACAAAAAGTACAAAATATACTATATCTCACAATCACAATATGGGAAAAACCTAGTCATAGACTCAACTTCAGCTAACTTCTCTTTGACTCTGGGCTACTACTTCTAATACTAGGTGTCATATAAGAACACATCCATTTAAAGAGATTTAATACATTATTTCATTCCATTTTTATATGTTTTACTTGTCGTTAATTGATTCTTTTAATATTAATTAACCAATAACAATTCTACAATAAATTTCATTCTTATCACACCCAAAGTCCATTGTCCCATTAAAATCACAACCTCATCATTCTGTTCCAGTAATCTCCAACCCCATGGGTTAATATCATTTATTCAATTATACATTATATAATTACATTCCCATATTCCCAAGCATTCATTAAAAACAATGTATTCTACTAAACAAAAGGGGGATCAACACGGTGATTAGATGTACTACCTGTCGATTCTTTTCCACTTATAGGAAGAGCATAGACCCATCCTTCCATGAGAATCCAAACAGGGATAGCACGAGGCATTCACGACACCTCTTCGACTCTTTCAGAAGAAGGTTAAGTAAGACCAGCTTCTTGAAAAGTGGTGAAATGTAAAGAAGATATTCAACCAATAAGAATGATCAAGAATCCATAAATCACATCTATATTGTTCTATCATCCCTGGTGTCCTCCCCGACACCCATATGCATAAACTGATGCATCTTTCCACTATAGGTGTCATCTGCTGCCAAGACCAAAGGACTTCATGCCCCCACATATCACAACACCCATCCAAGATCACATAACAACCCAAGTAGCAGGAAAACAAACATTTTTTAAATTGGGCTCTCGGCCCTTTAACAAAAAATAGGGTAACTCAGGTCCCTACAAGAAGTTAAATTTTATCAAAAAATTGGATATTTAATTCATCTTAGATTAACTGATTATTATTCATAGGTTCCATATTCGAGAAAGCTAAACAGTAAGCTGTCAGAAATAATTAAACATGCTTACTGCACCATTTTGATTAACATCAAAGTATAACAAGAACTACCAAATTCATTCAAATTCCTCGTTATCGTTAGCCATGAAATTATTAATTAATTCTGTTTTATGTTATTTACCATTTTCCATCAAGAAGAAACAACTATATGAACCATGAATAGATACCACACTATCTAGATAAACAAGTGGCAATAACATACGATGGATATCAATTTATTTATCTGGTTCATGTATTTATTATATAAATTCCACTATGATCCACTGGGATAAACATTATAACTATATAGATGCACATAAAATAAAAGGGAATAAATGAATCACCTACCTCAAACAGTTCTTGACGTTCTTTATCCACACAATGGGTCACGATCCTCCTCTTGCTACAACTACATCCACTCGAGGATGCCACAATACGACCACACAAACCAAACCCCAAGAAAACTCGGTTAAAAGCACGGAGAAAACATGCTATAAAATGGAATGGTGAAATAGGAGAAGATGAACTCCAAAAGAATAATGATAAAACATACCTTATATCGAAGATTTATGGATACTGCATGGTTTCATAAATAACAGAGCGGGACTAATCTTTGGAATAAGTTTATTTATGCAACACCTATTGAATATAATTAATGGTTCTAGAATCTCATAGTCGAGAACAAAGGGGAAGAATTAGGGAAGAAGATATCTCGTCACATTAGATGATTTAACAATGCGGCAGTTAAAAATACGATTGATTTCCCATTAAAAGTGGATCATATTAAACAATGAGGATTGACCAAGTAAAAATGTCTCGTGCCTTAGTAATAATTAATATAGAAGTTATTGTCTTTGAATCAGCCTTAGAGTCCTTAAAACAAGGCTTTTAATGCATTTTACGTCAAAGGAAAATGCTAAAGGGGAAAAACTGTCGGAAGCTTGGAACATAGTTTACAAACAAAAAATGTGGCAATGAAAAAACACTATTCATAAACCTCACTATTAGAACAACATAGATAGAACACTTTTCATGACCCTTACTGATAGAACACTATTCATGAACCATATCGTTAGAACCACACCGATAGAACCTCACTGGTAGAACACTGTTCATGAACCTCACCATTAGAACCTCACTGATAGAACACTGTATATCAACCGTTTTGGAAACAATATTCACATAACTCGAAATTTGGCAAAGTAAAAAAGAGGTTACCATTAGAGGATACTGATAGAATTGTTCACCGAAAGAACTATTCATAGAATTTGAAATTTTGCAATGGAATGAGAGGTTACCATTAGAGGTTACCAATCACACTATTAAATGATGGAACTCTTCAAAGAATTGGAAATTTGGAAAAAGAAAGAGAGGTTACCAATAGAACTCTTCGCTGATAGAACTATTCATAGAACATAAAATTTGGAAAATGAAATATATGTTACCATTAGAGGTTTCTAATAGAACTGTTCACTGATTCAACTATTCATAGAATTGGAAATTTGGAATGATATGAGAGGTTACTGTTGGAACTCACCTTTATCACTGTTCACAGATGGCTACAAATTCATTGGTCACAACAATCTACTGTTGGAACTGTTCACCGATGGTCACTGATGCTTCTATTCACAGAAGGATATTGATGCACTGTTCACAACTATATACCAATGGAACTGTTCACCAAAATAGAAATTTGGAACAGTGGTGGGGATAAGTCTCCTTCACCTCCCAGAACACCTCATTCACTATATTATGATAAAGTAATGGACCAACGAGGTCCCGACCATTACAATATGGTTGTATAATAGTGCCACCAAGGGTTAACAACTCTGATTGTGACATATTGGGTTTAAACTCAATATTTACCTATCTATGATGAGTGGTCCAGAGACTATACACCGGTCAATACACATATGTGGGATATGATGATGTTAATTAAAACATTCCTTATGAACAATTATAAAGTATTTTAATTTATGAAAACCATAGGTTAATCCTAATGTTTCATAGAATGATATGATGGTCTCATTATTTATAAATCTTATGAATTATTTTAAATGATAATATGATTAATCCATTTGATTATTATTTCTTAAATTATGATTTTGGTTTTAGTTAATGGATAAAACCAATTGAAAACATGTTAACATCGTATGTGTTGAATGATGTTGTGATTATCCATGTGAGAAAACATATTGAATGGAATATGTAGTTTAAGATCTTATGATTGTTTCTATTAATATTTATCAATATAATAATGAAAATGCGAACATTGGTAAGTGTGTGAATGAAACAAAAAAGTAAGAAATATATTTTAATGAAAACTATATAAGAAATAGGATTAAGACACTCAAAACATTAGAATATTAGAATAAATAACAAACTAAATGTCTCAATGTATGATGAAAACATTTTTGGTGTGGAAAAAACAATGATAAGTAATTTTCATGAAAAAATGAAATGTCTGGTCAATGAAATGGAAAACCTAATGATTTTCAAATTTTATCATTGAATTTTTTAGGTTTTGAATTTTGATGGTTTTAGCATTATGAAAACCAATCTCCTATTGGGAAACCCTAAGAATATGATCAGAAAGAATGTACAAGTAAAGATTTTACTATTAATAATGAAAATACTATGAAATCTAAATGAATGGATTTAACTATTCAGTAATAAGATGATAAAACCTAGTTAATGGTTTAATAATATAGTGGAATGATTTAATTTTTTTGGTATTGGAATTAAATAATTGGTTTTTAGATGTTTTTCGGTCAATTATATAGATATTTTAAGAATCATAAAACATACATGATTTATTCTATAGTTGTTTTTTAGTAAATATAATCAATATTATATTGAATAGCATTGATTTCCTAGAAAATTGATTTAGTGGGAACATTTTATTTTTTTAGAAAAGATGATTGAGGGAAGTGTTATCCATTATATGCACCTATTTTTGGGATAGTAATGTTTATTTTTTATAAAGAGATGATTGATATTTATAAAGTAAATTGGATAGTATTTCTAAACTTGAAAATGATTAGTTACTTAATGAAAATGTTATTTAAGTTGATATAGATTTCATTTTACAATTTATGGAATATATTGAATTGTCATTTATTTTATTTATTGAATAAGTATGTAGATAAATATTAGATGAATATTTATTTTCAATCATGTTTTATCACAATTCAATCAATTTTGGGAAAGTATTATAATGTTTTAAGAGAATATATGACCATAATATTCAAATATTCTGTATGTCACATTAAGATAAAATTTATTTTATTTAGAGATCGAATTAATTTGACCGTTTGAATTTAGTTTATTATTTCTAAAATCATGGGTTTTAAATTCTTGAGATATATATGGGAGGAATTTAAAGGATATCTTGTTAATTATTGGTTCAATTTTAACTCTCACTATTCCTGTAATGGTTTTATAGATTAATTTATAATTTCATAATATAAATACTTATCCATATTGTATAACTTGTGATAATTTTTTTGAAAATTGTATAGAGATATAAGGAATGGATTTCCATTCTTATATGGTTTTATGAATCCATTACAAGATAATAATTGGGTTTTTGAGAGGAAATATCCATCTTAAATATCCATTTATAGGATAAAGAGATGAGGCACAATTGGAAATTTAATAATGAACAACCAAATGATGAGATTAAAAATATGAATTTCAAGGAAAGAATATTTTATCAAATTCCATTGAAAAACAATTCATCAACTATATGATAAAGGACACTGAAAATGTTTTTTTCCTTTTTTTAGTTATTTCTAAGGAATTTATTCTTGTTTTTACCCTCACTAATTTACCTTTAATTGATAATTAATATTACCATAGACATGTTCTCTCTCACTATATATTATTGTTTAAAAATTATATTTCACCTATATGAACATATTATCTCTTCCCTATAAATTTATTAGTATCTAGGAACCTGATTTTGGGATATATCAGGAAAACATTATGTTTCCCACATCCACTTTGAATGTATGTTTTATTATCCCTTTCTGTGATGTGGTTTTTCATCAATGGTATTTTGAAAAATTTGAACCCTCGATTAACGAGATAAAAATTATGTGGAAGAAATTTATTTAATGGCAGATAATGTAACATCTAAAAAATATTATTTTAAATGAATACATTGCTTGAGAGGATTCTTAACATGCAACAGTAAGCTCTACGAAAAGATTGTTATAGTGTATAAATAATATTAAATAAATATTACCACTAAAAAGCATCCTTTAATTTATATTGAATGAAATGTAATAAAAACATTGTGAAAAATCTGTGTAAATGTTTTAAATAACTATACTTTATTTAATAATTGATAATAAATATTTATTTAATTATAAATTGTAATTTCATGATTAAAAATTCATTTTATTTAAAAATTATTTTCTTTGTGTTTTTTGAGTGGGAGTTATAATTAATTTATTCCCTTTTTATAAATTACATTACAATTAATAAATGAATGTTTTTAAATAATCATGTAAATATTTTCTTTGGGTGATTTTTTTTCATTTTTCTAAAAGGTTTTATTTTTTACTGAATAGTGAGAAATATGTTTTTTTAAATATGATTTTTTATTTAAATTGTAAAATTGTATCTATAATTTTTATTAATGGTAAATGATATTTATTTAATAACAAAAAAATTAATTAATTAGGGAGAATTAACCAATACACATGATTTTCGTATAAGTTCACATTTTTTTATTAGAAACACATTTTAATAAAACAAATTAAGCACAAAATGTGTTTTTAATATAATAAAATAATTTATTCTCTATTTATTAATAATTTAAATGAAATATATAGATTATTTTTTCAATAATATATTTTAATACTCATTTAAATTTCATTACAAGGCATGCAATTCTTGTAAATTCTATTTCATGATAAAAATTTCATTTATCTGTAATGATATTTCCTTATGTTTAATGCAATTATTAAAAAACATTACATAAATTATAGAAATTTAATTTGATAAAATGAATTATACATTATTAATTATAATATTTTTTATAATTTATTAGTTTTAAATTATCTTTTGGCTATGGTGAATAGTAAAAACAATACCATTTTGATACCACAATTATGGATAATCTGATTTACCCATGGCTGGGGGGTTAAGAAAATATATAATGGTTTGAATGTCGATTCCCAATATTGATGGACCACTATGTGGGTAGGAGGGGTATAAATCAGCAGTATCTTTTTAAGAATTCTCATGTTTTCCAAATCAACAACAAGAAGATTTTAATATTATTGATAAATTCATTTTGAACTCTCAATATCAGATCATATATAAATTTAATATAAGAGAGAGTAGACAACAATATTTATATGGTATTTTATAAAATTTATATTCCTTCAAACATTTTAAAGCCCCCAATAATAGATTCTTCAATTCCAAACAAGTGATTAAAACCACATACAGTCCTATATTTTATAACACATTTATCCACTGTGTTCATCCACTAACAGCACCAACCGGATGATATAATTAGATTCATCAATGAAGATATAATACACAATGATCTTATTACCTACATGGTTATTTTTATACCACATGGGAATAAAGACTTTCTCAATGAGAAGATTGATCAACATGTTTTCATGTGTACCTCTTCAAGATATTCATTAATATTGGTCTTCAAACTGTTCTCTAGAAACTTTATTTTCAAAATTATTTTCATATTCATTAAATTCTCATGATTTTCACCTTAATGGAGTGATTGAAACATTTATTATCTTACCCTGATAATTGAAAGAATCAATCTATAAAAAATATCATTATGTTATTAAATTTACAACAAATATATACTGTTTTTTCTCTAAGTATAGGAGTATATTGACCTTCATGCACGTAATAAAACACTTATTTAAAAAAAGGTAAAATACTATCATAAAAATTATGGTCAAACCCCAAAGGATTCATTTCAAGTCTCATAGCATTTCTTATTCTTATGAATTGTCTTCATTGATTTCAAACAATCTCCTATAATTTCTTCATCATAACTACATGTAACCAAAATAAATTATTTTTCTTTTAACTAAATTCAACATGACATGAATTTTTTATCATTAGTTTAAGGTATTAATTAATCATTAAAATCCGTAAATTAATCATTCTCAATGTAGAATTAATTAGGATTCATGTATTTGACATTCTTCAATTGATGCATAATTTAATATCACCATCTCTGAAAATCCATAAACTCCACATCATAGCATGTGGCAAATAAATAATTTTTCTCATGTTAAATACCAAAAATATCAAGTGTAACTCACCATACATAAAATGAATTATCATAATCTCATCCAATATCTATAGACTCATTGTACCATTTTTAGAAATATATCCTAAATTAATATTTCCTTGATTTGGGAATTGTCATCAAACAATAAGATCTCATGAGGATCATATTTAATGAATACACAACTCATCTAAGAGGCGTTTTATTATGAAACCCTCAACATCTCATAGAATGATTTATCAGATGAAAAATAGAATATTTATGAATTCCTTGATAATTCAAACTCGATATCAAAGATTATCGATAATGACTCATTTTATCACGTCACATGGTAGTATGAAAGTTGCAGAAAACCCAGCAGAGCATTTCATGGTTACAACCGAATGATATAACACCAATAGTTGAACACAATAATGGTAACACCTCATAGTAGAATGATTAACGGTATAACATGGTGGTTACATGGAAAATGGTATCACATAAATAGTAAAACACAATTGTATTAGCCAATGGTACAATTAAATATTGTAATAGACTAGATGGTGACTTCGGGATATAGCACCACGTGGTATAACCCTTGATGGTAACACACATAATAGTGTAACCACATAGAAGAACCTGATATTAGAATCCCCATGGTAGAACACCTAGTGGTATCACACATGGGGTTATCACTCCTAACATTAGCACAAGAATGTTGCAAACCTAAATTGGTGCACCTATTACTTATACACATTATCTTAAACATTCTCACTATTGTTCTTCAAAATATATCCCCACATGGTTCGTTTTCCATCTACTATGATAGTAATTAAATCATCTCATGGAATCATTTTAATGTATTATGGGTATTTATATGAATTTCCTTACTCTGGGAATCCATTAATCACCATTTCATCTTCCCTCACCAACACATATTAACTCATTGAAATCAAATGAATCATTTACTCAAAAAAACCCCATAATATTTACTTATTAAAATCAATCCCCAATATAAATATTTATTCATGGATGGATTCTTACTTTTCTCCCCTATTGAAAATTAGATTCAATTGTTAATGTTGAGTGATTCTCATTTATTATTTTTCTTTTAAAGGCACCAGAAAATCTCATCTCCCATTTAAGAGAAATGTATTTCACCACATTGTTCACATAAAAATGAGACTTCATTTTGATTACACTATGTTTACACGGAATCCCTAATATATAAAATAAGAGAGATATAACCAAGGATTAATATGATTTCCATAAATTACAATGCATGTGATATCATATACAAAAGTTTTTATTTATCATATATGGTATATTGAAAAATATATTATATAAATAGAAAATTTTAATCCCTATACATAAGGTTTGATATATGTCCAAAAATACTATATTTATTGAAATTAATCATAATAGAATATTCTTCTAAATGTTTATTCCATTTAAGGGATACACTACAATTCTTCTGTTTCATGGTATTCAGTGGACTCCATGAGGGTGAATCTCTCCATACTGTCTGAATGTGAGAAGCACAAAATTTTCTCTCAATTTGTCACAATTTTCCCTTAACACATATGAAAATGTAATAAGGAAATACCTCATTATTTTTTAACAAAATTAAATTTGAGAGATTCCACTTATCCTGAACTATTCTTTTCATTTGATCTTTTCATGGGAAGATTTCATATGACTGTTATTACTTTTAAATTTATCAAATGTTTTAGATTATTTTGTCTTCCAATGAACATCCTTTCTATGTAAAATTTCATATTCTAATTTAGTATTCAATATCATCATGTTTCCAGTTATGTATATCTTCTCATAAATTTATACCTCACATTATGACATCACTTCTTTTCTTTTATCCACAATGTGTTTTTTGTTTCCTCAAAAAAATTTCCCTTTTTAATTGATTTGGACAAATAAATAGGTATTATTTATTGATATTAACAGTCTTTTTAGATTATTCCCATTGAATTATAACTTGTTTTATTTTGAAATATATTCCCTTACAAAACATACAGATCCTATAATTTTTAAATATTTAGATATACCTAATTGTTGTGACCTTCTAAATTATATCATCAACAAATATCTTCCAAAATCTAGAAATTTTTTTTATTGTTTAGGTGTTGATCTATTCATAGGATTTTTTCATTATGAGTTTCTCCATATATTAAAATGAAAACTCCCATATAGTTTATGATTCTATAATGACAATGATATATATATATATTATGAGAACAAGTATTGTATGATTACATGCTTACAACAACACCATCAGAACCAATGAAATTTGTTACTTCTAGATTTCCTCTAATTCTATCCCGATTTGTGTTCCAATTGTTATATTGAAAATTGATCCCAAATTTTATCATAGGGATATGGATTCCATATAATATTTTTAAATTAATTTTATGTATATTATATCTTCTTGTTTTTATTATCATATGTATTCTCAAATTTGGTCTTTACATATGAACTATTAAATAAAAAATGATGTTTTTTAAAACTGATTCCATTTATATTTACCACGTAAACATGGAATCCTCTTCTTAATGGAATGAGAAGATTATATATTTACGTATATATCCATAATAATTTTTCATATGGCCTTTTTCAAATCATATTAAATTCTGAAACATATTTCTTATGATTAAAATAACTTATTTCAACCATATTTTCATTAGAAACAATCACCTTCTTTTTAAGCTTAGTAGAGTTCAACTTTTGTTGCTTGATATAATCAATATATATTATTTCGATCTTTCCAAGTTATTCTTATATAGTATATATCATTTTATTTTCATTTTCAATTAGGATATTTTCATTCTTGAGATACTTTTTCTAACCCACACAAAATATTAATTTTATATTCATCTCCCACATAATCAGTGTACTTTATTCTCTATCATCAGAAATAATTAATGAATCAACTACATTCATTGTATATGAAAATAACCCAACACCATCATTTCATTAATGAATTGATGATGATTTTTTTATCTTTTATCATAAAATTTATCTTCTTGACGTTGATGTGTTTCTCTTTCTTCTTACACTATTTGGGTTTATGAGGTATCTAATCATCTGATTCTAATTCTAATTCTAATTCATCAAAATTCATCATTAGAAATGTCATGAGAAAATGAACATAATGACCATAATATAATAATATTAATAATTTATTAATCATTCCAATATACATCCCCATTTTGAATAATTTTTATATAACCGTAACAATTTCATTGAATTCATTTTCATCCTCATCATGCAAGTATTAAATTCATCAACTGCAATTTTTTTATTTTTCTGTCATGGATTTAAAATATGTTTCAACATTTTTCGTATATTTTAATATAGTTTCCTCTATCTTCTTATAATCTATAAGTATTTAGCATGACTCACCAATTATCATATATTCTCTCTCATAAAGAGATGAAATTTTGAATCAATGAAATCCGGGAAATTCATAATTATATTTTAATAAAGATAGATTCCTCTATCTATCATGAATTACTGTGATGTTTCGTTCATTATCATTTATTTGTGAAAACTATCCACCAATATCCTCATCAGAATCCATATTTTTTCTTCAAATTCATTCCTCCAAACATAAATCATGGATTCCTTGACTTTGATATTACCTTTAATTATGCTTCTCAATTTCTCACATATTACATTGGTATACTAGTAAACCATGATCTTTTTTTACTCTATAACTGATGGATATGTCAAGATATAATCATGAGTCATTTCATATAATTTCCTATTTCAATTATCATTTTGTGTCATATAAAGACCATTATCAAGTCCAAGAAACCCCACAACTTCAACAACTCTTACATCAAGTACAGATGATAGAAGGTAGGGTAACATGATACTCTTACACCTTTGATAACTCTTTAAAAATAATGTGGGAATGACATGACTATTTTTAGTATTAATATTTCCTATCTGTCATTATTATTATTGGATCATTAAATGGAATCATCCATTGAGACCACTTATAGAGTCCCATCTTGGTATGACAAATATGGGTGAATCATTGGTATCATTTTAATAATTTTCTTACATTCTAATATAACAGCATGGACTTTTTATGGTTCTAAATACACAAAATATTAATTATTAATATCACATTATATTTATTTATAATATATGAGAGATCATCACAAAATATGTATATGGTTTAACCTAAAAATTATACTCCTTACTACATTGGTTAGACTCCCCCCTAATACAGATTCTTCACTATCAAACATGTGAAAAAAATAGAGAGAACCATAATATAGTCAACACATATTCCCACTTTGTTGCATCACTTCTATAACCACATAAAAGATCTAATTCTATTCATAAATTTAATCCATCCATTAGTGTTCTTTTTTGACCATTGGTTTTTTCTTCACCACTTAAGAATAAAATATTTGTCAAGGTGAAGATGGATCATAATGTATCAACATGTACCTCTTCATAATATTATGTATTCATGTTATTGAAAGTATTTTCTAGATATAGTGGGATATTCATTCTTATCACCTTTTATAAATAATCATGTTTTTCCACTACATGGACTTCTAGATTCGGTACTCATATTACCTTGATAATGGGAATTATTTATCTCTCAGAAATCACAATATGTTGTCAAATTTAGAACACATATGTTTATATTCTTCTCAAAATAAAGGAATACATATATATGATTCATAGGTGGTTATTCTATTATTTTAAATCCATAATAAAATAGATAAAAATGTTTTCATTAAATCCCATAATATTCATATCATCATTTCTATGGTAACCAGATCTTAAATAAAAATTTTCATTATTTCATTTTGTCTCCAATTATTTCCTCATCATAACTCTATGTAAAAAAGAATTTATTTCTATTTTATATCTAATAAATGAAACCGGAATAATTCGTCATTATTTTTGGATATTAATTTTTGTTTATATCGTATAATTATTCCTTCTCAATGAATCATACATAATAATTCATGTCTCAAGACATTCTTCAACTAAATCATATTTTAAATTCAACATCATAAAAAATTCATCGATTACTCATCCAATAACATGGAAAATAAATAATGATCCCCATTATTAATAAATCAAATCTCTTTCATAACTCACTATAAATAAAATTCCTCATCTTAATATATTTTTATATTCATCCTTGAATCATATCACATGCATTAACTAGAACCAGTAATGACCCGATCTTTTATAAATAAAATTCCCATTAATTTAATTACTTATAGATATAGAAAACACAGGCACTCTTTTTTTATTTTTATTATTTGGTTGAAATGATCATCATTTATAATCACCATTCATAATATATCCACGAAAATCTAATCACATCACTGATACAAATATAAGGGTTTAAAAAAATCCATTTGACATAGGAAAAGGAGAGGATGACCTCATCTAGTAGATTCAGGTCGTACAAAGATCCATTGATGGATATCATAAAAGAGTTAGCGTCAGTGGGATTCTCTCTTGATCAATTTCATGCTAAGATTCATCACGTTATGAATAAATGTATTGCATATTGGAGAAGATCATTTTAATAGAGATTACCACACAAGTAATTTTATTTGAGTCGCCCCAAGAGTCTTTCAGCATCACACATCTAACCCTTAGGTATTTATTTTATGTTATAAATGGTTATGTAATAAGTTATTAGTTACTTATTTTGTCATCACCTTTTATAAATAAATGTCCAATTCCATCAATTCCCTTATGAGAATTGTCTTTTTTTTAAAATAATTAATTTGAAAAATTGATTCTTTGGTTAAAAGTGGCACTTTTTGATATATATATATATATATTTATAAATATATATATATTAAAATAAAGCATTTATTAACAGTATTATAAATAAATTTATTTTAATTTGTTGTTATATCATTTCCTTATCTATAAATTACGAGCTAAAAAGTTTGATAACAATTAAATTTTTTATACGATAAAACAGAAAGTCTATTTTAAAAGAATTTATATTGAGGAATTATTCAATTTTTTGTTGAAATAATTAATATTTCAATATAATAATATTATGGAAGTAATTTTATGAATAACATATGATTATATAATTTTTACAATGTCAAATGTATTTTTTATTATGATTTGAAATCTAATTTTCTCAAAACCCGTGAATTTTCAATAAATGTCGATTTTCATTTTAAAAGTAAATATTCAGATATTTAAATATTTATTTAGATAAAATAAATAATATTTTTGGAATCCGGATCTCAATATTATCCAATGGTTAATTTTTCATAACTTTATGAGTTAGTTAAGTTTTTGTGTAAAAATTAAATACCGTATAAATAAAATATGTGATTTATTAAATGATAATGATAGAATTATGATTTATTAAAAAATATAATGGGTATTATTTTCCAAATATATGTTTTACTTTTGAAAATAATTTTATTTTATATTTTTTGTTACTTATTTTATAAATCCATATTTAATCCTCCAAAAATGTATAATATACCTTATGATTTTAAATTCATTTCATTAATAATTTTACTCAACTCCACATAATAAAAGAAAATATTGTAATATGATCAGCCATTGGACATATAAATAAAATTTACACCACTTTTGAAAAAACCTTGGGCAAAATCCATGGTATTGTTAGTGTTTTTGAATATTTCATTATATAGATTCCAAAACCTACGTTTGTGGAATATTAATGAATTCTTCTCTAATTTACAATATAAAACCCGATAAGATCCTACTTTTCTTCCCTAAAAATCCTTGGAGAACATCCCTAAACATCCCTCACTTATCTAGAATCCTCCCAAGACACCATAAGATCTCAAAAATCCCCTCTTCATGCTTTTGATCTCACAAACTCATGTAAGGGATTCCTTTCTTTCTCGTTTTTCCCACATTTCATCATATTGTTATGAAATTTTATTTAAAATTAAAATGGTAGGGGTATTATTTAGAGCCTCACCATACATTCATCCTTATTTTTGAAGGATGATATACCACATTATCCCTTCTTAGTACCTTCTTTGTACACCCATTGCATGCCAAAATTCATTAAGGGGTTTCACTCTTCTTATTTCCATTCTAGCATTTCTTCTATATTAAGCATCAAAAATCCATTTCATATCTGGGGATATTTTGTTCCATTATCCCCATAATATATATTTTCTGTATAAATGATGATATACCCATTTTTCTTTCATCAACCCAACTTATTTATTTCTATATGATGACGTTAGGATGCTGAAATTGTACAGTGATTTTCCAAGCCAAAATCACTCTATAGTGAATACCATACTGATTTCAATAACAAGGGTATTCAAATTTTTTAATATATACATATTGAATGGTTCATAAATTAATTTTTTTACAATAAATAATGGTGTAATGACTTATGATGTTGAATTATTCATTGTTATATGATCTATGTGGCACACTTAAGCATGAGATTGAAATTATTATTAACGGTGCACCTTGATACCGCTCCAATGCATTGGCAAATGTCAAGTATCAAGGATAAGCCATGTTAAATGAGATCTTAATCATGGTAATTCATGTGTAATTAGGGTTTAATCATGTTAATCAATGTGCAATGATCCTCGGATCATGCTAATATCATGTTTTATATTGTGACCACATTTCCATGTTATGATAGTCATGTTATATCATGCCACTATGTTCATGTTTCTTTTTTTCTCCACTGATAATAAAATTGCCTAACATATATTGTGTTCTTCATGTTATGCCGTTTTTACACCATTACTGGGATTTATAGCTCAACATTTTGTTATGTATGTCCTCAAGTTATCATATGCAATGCTAAGAACAAAGGAATATTTTGGTCATGTAAAATGAGTTTCTAATAAAGATGTTGTATTTTATGTCTTAAGTATTTGTATAATATTCCTCACCCCAAATAACCTAGATCTATCAATATTTTAGGTTCTATTAAGTGAATGTTTATGAAATAAATCTTTTTTATGTGAGTAATAAAGGGCACCGTTGTTATAGTTGGTATCAAAGGATATGTTTAGTTATATTTGGGATTTGGTTTCTAAATCTATAGTGATAGCCTTTGGGATAAAACTGACATTATGTAAATAATATCTAAATTATGGTGATTATAGATTAATTGGTTTATCATGAAAATACATACTGGTTTATATATGATCATGTAGAGGTGGCTGAGGCATAAATTTTTCTAGAGGTAAAAATTAAAAACACCTCTTTGAACTAGAATTAAATGGGAACTCATGTACGACAATGAGCATTGCTATACTATTGGTTCGACACTCTCAAGGGATATTATTTAGACAATTAATTAGCGTAGTATGAACCATTATTAATAGAATTAAAAAATTCCCTAAGAATGTATGATGGGATGTAGATCATGGATAACTTAGATTGATCCCTATAAAATCATAGGTTAAGGAAATCAATTTAATTTATATGATGTAAATTTTTGTTATTGGAATAAATTATATTTTTTACAAAGTTAAAAATAATTACCCCTATCATTCCTTTTATTATAAACACTATCCGATAATTGGACTAGGGATGAAAAATTATGTAAAGATCATTGGGGTGACTGTTCTAATGGTATGCACAATCCGACATGAGGAGGAATAATAAACATTTTCACGACACAGTCTTAGTTGACTCATGTTTTGAGTAGAAAAATGGGTCAGGTAGAACATCCACCCCCAAGAAATAGTATTCCACAGTCGAAAACTTCATGATAAAAAGGCCTCATTCTTTCAGTGGATCATGTGATCCCTCAATTACAAAAAAAATAGATCAAATCCATTGTTAAGATCTTCTCTACCCTTTAATGTTCTGAACAATAGAAGTTTATTCTAGATACATATATTATGGAGGATGAAGATAAAAAGCGAGGGAAAATTGATGAAAAATATTAATCCTTTAGAATAGATCATGGTGTTAGAATTGAAGTATTTATGGAAAATATTTGTTGATAAATTTTAACCATGCGCCCTCCAACATATGATGAATATATATGTGCTTTCCCTACAGAAACAAAGATGAAGAATACATTAATGAGTATGTGGAAAACCTCAAAAAAATTTCAGGATATGAATCCAACTTTGTCATTACCCCTGAATGAAAGGTTGAACACTTCATTGGTGGTGTATAACTAAGCCTGTGGAATTCCATATCGATCCATTAATTCTATTTCTATGAGGAAATAGATAGATGTGACCTCAAAATAAAAATAGAGATTGGAGAATCACAGGGGTATCATGGGGATAAGAAAGGGAATGTGGGATATAATTTTAGTAGTGTGATGGATTCATCAAATGGTGTTATAAAATAACAACACCCCACATTCCAATAGAGCATAAAAAATCTCTACACAATTTTCCTGAAGGTGGTGAGAAATTGTTTTAGGTGTTGAAGAGAAGGGAACCTGAACATTAAATACTGACATAAATAACCCACTACTATGACAGAGTAGTGGAATTATTTGTTTTACCCTCACCACATTCTTCATTACTTCAACTTCCAAGAGGCATGGCACTTTTCAAACCATGTCCCTAATCCATTTGTTTTCAGAGTCAACCAACAACCCCAAATGTAGCAAGGGTGAGCTTTTTTCCATTACTATCGCTAAAGAGAATCCCGACAATGAAGTGGTGATAAGTACGCTAGTTATTCATTGATGAATATAAATTTAACTTTGTTATTATAGTTATATTCATCATTGTATATCTCAATTGATTATTAGTACAATCCAAAAACTTCCAAAAATCATGGATGTAGATATATCAGTGATAACAAAAAAAGGAAAAATTATTTCATCCTATGAATATAAAACCTCCGCTCTCACAATTTTTGGATTTAACATCACAGATAATTAATACATACTCCCTCTTTTTGATGTTGATACAATTTTTGGCATGGATTAGAGTTCCTATATAATTCCAACATAAATTTCCGAGAGAGGAAAATCACACTTTAAATGGTGAATTGACCCCCTATTCTATACATGTGCACAGAGGTGGTTGAATATTTTTTAGAACCATCATCTAAAATACATATATTACTTCCATATTAGTATTCATATCTTTATTAGTTGATTCAGTCTAAGAAAGGAACCATCATTGATGACATGCCAATTGTGGGGGAATCCGCGGATGTGATTCTCAAAGAATTTTATATTATTCCTACTAGAAGAGATGTTGAATTATAAATTTATCATATAACTCAGGATTTTCCAATATCCAAGAAATTATATTGAAATGATGTTTTATAGCATGAAGAATTAAAGAAACAACTATAGGAGAATTTAGATAAAGGGTTTATATTACCAAGTGATTCATCATGGGGTGCACTCGTTCTCATAGTCAATAAAAAGGATGTGGTAATGTGAATGTGTATTGATTATGATGAGATAAAAAATAAAGATAATGACTTTTTGGATCAACTATGTGGAGCACAATCATTCTACAAGGTGGATCTTAGGCCAAGATATTACCATGTATGGATAAAGAAGGAGGATATCCCCATGAATTATTTTCGTACAAGGTACAAGCACTACTAATTATTATTAATTCCTCTCAGACTCACTAATTTTCTATCAATCTTCATGGAATTGATTAATAGAATCATTGGATATTACCTCAAAAAATTTGGGTTTTTATATAATATCATATTCTAATATACTCTAAAACCATGGAGGGGCATGAGGAGAATCTAATATCTCTACTAGATAACTTTATAAATGAGAATATCTATGAAAAGTACAATAACTATGAGTTATAGTTGAAGGATGTATAATTCTTGGGCCATATTATTATAAGAAATGGGATATCTATGAATCTCTCAACAATAAATGTAATTTAGGGATGGACGATGCCATATATTTGTACATAATATCTGTAGGTTATTTTAGTTAGCTATATATTATTGAGTATTTGTGATAACTTTCAAATGATAGTAGAATGAACATACCAAGATAACACATAACAGAGTCATGTTAGGTTGGAATGATGAATACAAAGTGGCCTTAAAGGACTTGTAATGGAGGCTTATCAATGCACCGGTTCTCACACTACCCACAAGTGGAGAACCTTTAGTGGTAATAATTTATGCTTTGGAGAAGGGATTGGGTTGTGTGTTGATGATAAAGGACAAATTCATTGCATATTCTTTAGGGAAATTGAACGTTCATGAGTAGAACTATCACACAAAAAATCCGGGTTTGGATGCATAAAATATTTGCTTTGAAAATTTTGTGAAATTACCCCTTTGGGGAGAAGTGTAAAATATATGTAGATAAAAAATCCTTAAGTATATATTCACTCAAAAGAGTTAATTATGTTCCAATGAATATGGTTAGAGCTGATTAATTACTACGATCACTCAATCCATTACCCCCAAGGGAAGGAGATCATGGTTGTATATTTTCTATATAGAAAGGATCCAAAAATTCTAACACTGATGAGAATTGAAAAGGGAAAAATATTCAATGATTTTACAATGATGGACATGGGAATCATAAATAAGGAAACATCACCGATACATTTACAAATAATTTCTCAATCGTTACTTTTATAAAGGCGAAAGGAATCTCAAATGAATGATGTGGGAATTCATAAGAAAGTGGAAAATATCAGAAAAGGAAAATCCTCAAAGTTCAATATTAAAAAAGAGGTAATTGTGAGATTTGGGTGAACATTATGTGTTCTTTCAAATATAGAGTCAAATAACGAAATTTTGGATGATCCAATATATCAAATTTCTCCATTAACCTTAGAAACAAAATGATGTACCAAGATATCTCAAGAATTATTGTATGGTTAACATGAATAAAGAGATCACCGGGTATTCATCAAAGTGCCTGGTATGTTAGTAAATGAAGGATGAGAGGCATACATCTAATAGGATGATGCGACCATTACCCATAACAACATGAAAATGGGAAAAAATACCATTGACTTTTTCACCGTACATATGAAGATATCTAATGGAAACAATTATATCTGGGATGTTTTGGATCACCTAAAAAATATTATAGACCTCATTTCAACTCCAAAGGATTTCTCATATGATCAACTAGCAAGAATATATATCATAAAATTGGTAAGGATACATGGTTTACCACTATTGATTATATCTCATCGTGATCAAAGATTCACCACCATGTTCTAGAAGAGTCTCCAATAAGCTCTGAATAATCATCTGAACTTCAGTAGAACATATCATCCCCAAAATAATGTCCAATCTAAGAGGATGATCTAAACACATGAGGATATGTCAAGAGCCTGCTCAGTGGACTAAAAAATAATATTGGATCAACATATTCCTCTAGTTGAGTTCTCTTAAAATAATAGTTTACACTAAAGCATCAAAGTGGCTTCTAATGAATCTCTTTAGTGGAAGAGGTGTTGAACACCATAATTTTTGGATGATGTTGGGGAGAGAAAGCTTATAGGTCTAGAAACAGTAGATGGAATTGTGAATATGGTTAAGGCCACCCAACAAAACATTAATGCTTCCTATAGTTGACAAATGAGTTATGCCGACAATCATCGACAAGAACTAGATATTAATATCGAAGAAATGGTATTCCTACACACATCACCATGGAAGAGAGTTATGAGATTTGGGAAGAAGGGAAATATTATTCCATGGTACATTGGTCCTTTTTAGATCCTTGATCGCATTAGAGTAGTGGCCTATCGACTAAAACTCCCACAACACCTAAATGAATTAAAATATTTATTCCATTTATCAATATTGAGGAAGTACATACCTGAACCATCATATATAATCAATCCACTGTTGGTACTATTGGAGAATTACCTCTCTTATGAGATAAAGCCATTGAAGATCTTGGATAATAGAGGAAGAGTTATATGAAAAAAGATGATTCCCGCCATCCTTGTGATGTGGAGAAACCACATGTTTGAAGAAGCAACGTGGGAACCTAAGGAAGTAATGAGGCAGAGTTACACTCATCTGTTTATGTGTATGAAATTGAAATTTTGAGGGTAAAATTTATTAAATGGGAATGTTGTAACGACCCAATATTTTATGAATAAAATTTACTTTCTTTAATGACTTATAGATATAGAAAACACATTCCCTCTTTTATTATTTTATATTGGGTTCAATTGACCATTAAGTATCATTACTGTTGATTATATAGACATTGAATAGTCATCACATGACTAATATAAATATATGATTTTAAAAAAAGAATCATTTAGATGCAGACGAAGGATAGGATGACCTCATCTAGTAGACTCAGTTCGTATGAAGATCATTTTTTTATAACCATAAAAGAGCTAGCATCACTGGGCTTTAATCTTGTCCAATCCCATGATGAGATTTAACATGTCAATCATGAACATAATCTCCCACTAGATAAGTTCAAGATAATAGATATTACCTCCCAGGAGATGTTTTCCAAGCCTCCCCAAGAGTTTTTCATGATCACCCACCATACCCTATGGACATATGGGGGTGTTATAAGGGCTAATGTAATAAGGTATTATTTACTTATTGTTTAATTATTTTTTATAAATAAATGTTTTGTTCCATCAATTCTTTTAAGATAATAGTCTTTTTGTTAAAAATGTTGAATTTGACCAATTGATTCTATGGGTAAAAATGGAACTTTTCAGATATATATATATAACTATGGTTTTTATCAATAATATTATAGAAAAAATTATTTAAAATTACTTTTATATTAGTTCCTTATCTGTAAATTATTAGGAAATTAGTTTGATAATATTTACTTTATTTTATACGATAACACAAAAAAATATATTTTTACTAAATTTATTTTGAGAAATTAATGATTTTTTTAATAATTATCATTTTAATAAAAAATTATTATCAAATTAACATTAAGAATAATAAATGAATATATAATTTTTAATAAGTCAAATTTATATTTTATTAAGATTTGAAAACTGTTTTTTTACAAACCCATTATTTTTAAATAAATCAATGTTTTTATTTTAAAAGTGAAAATTCATATATTTATAAAATTATTTAGACAAATTAATATTATATTTGAAATCATGATGTAGAAATTATCAAATGGTTTTTTCATAACATTATAGGATAATCGAATTTTTGGGTAATAAATAAATACCGTATAAATAAAAAATTTGTTTAATAACATCGTAATGACCCGAAAATGATGTAATAAATAATATAATGGGTATTATAATCCTAATATATGTTTTTCCAATAAAATAATGTGATTATATTTTAATTTACTTATTCTATAATGCCTTTGTGAATCCTCCAAAAATGAATAATATTATTTATGATTTTAAATTCATTTTTTTAATAATGTGACTAACCAACATGTAAACTAGGATAATATTTTAATATGTTCTGACATTGGCCTTATAAAATAATCTTTTCCACTCATATATTGGAAAATTTAGGTGGAAAAAATCATGTTATGGTTTTTGGTTTTGAATATTTAATTATATAGATTCGAAAACAATTTTCTTTTGAAATAATAACGAATTCCCATCTATTTTCCTATATAAACCCACCCATTCTCCCACATCCCATTACTAAAAATCATTTCATTAATTTCCTATTCTCCCCCCTTTCTATAATCCTCCAATTTTTTCCCACGCTCTAAATAATCCCCTATTCAAGCTTTGGAAGTCCCACAGTCATGTAAGGGACTCCTTCCTTTCTCATTTATATCCATGTTTCGTCAGGTTATTATACCCTTTTATTTTAAATTAAAAATGTTGGGGTAGGATTTTGAATGACCCCAATACATCCTTATTATGTATGAATTGGTAGATACCACTTTATCTCTCATTAATGCCTTTGTGTACACCCGTTACAATGCCAAAATTTTGTAAGATATTTCTCTCTTATTATTTACATTCATGTATTTATCTTATATAATACCTAAAAATTGCATTTAATATATTGATATATTAGGTTTCATAATACCCATACATTATATTTCATGTAAAAATTATTATAAAACTATTTCTCTTTCATAAACTAAACTTATAAATTTATATATGACCACATTATGCTGCCGAAATTGCACCACGATTTTCCTAGTCAAAGTTATCATGTAGTGAATACAATACCCATTTCCTTATCAAGGGTTTTCACAATTACGCACACACACATAGACACAAACATATATATATATATATAATGTCACTTACATGTATTTTTTCCATATTCATTAATCGTGGAATAACGTTTGATTTTGATTGAGTCCATGTTATATGATGTGTGAGGCACACATAAGAATGATCTTTAATTTATAATGAAGGGTTTAACTAGATAGAATTCCAATATTTTGGGTAATGATTAGTATCATGATACCCCATGTAAAATGGGGGTGAACATGTACTAATTCATGAGAAATTAGGGTTTAATCATGTTAATCCTTGACAGTGAGCCTTGGCCCATGCTAATATCATGTTGTTTTTTTTCCACATTTCCATGTTATGATCATCATGCTATGTCATGTCTTCATATTCTTGTATCATTGATAATCATACTTCCTAACTTTTATTGTATTCTTCATGTTATGACTTTTTTACTCCCATATCGGTATTTATAGATCCCCATTTTCTTATGCATGACCTTATGTTATCCCATGTAATTATAATTATGAAGGAATGTTGTGGTCATGTAAAAGTAGTTTTCAACAAAGATGTTTTATCTTATGTCTTATGTTTTCATGTAATTTTCATAATCACATAAGACACTAATCCTCTAGCTCTTTTGGGCCAAATTAATTGATAGTTTATGTAATAAATCATTTTTAAGTGTGTAATAAAGTGAATGGATTTTATGGAGCCTCTATAAAAATGTGAATGATTTGGGTACACTGATTAAATGGTATGAGCATAAATGACTCATATTTAAGACCTCACATATTATTTGGGTGGAATAATATCTTAAAAGATTCAACATATCAACAATTAAATTCCTAGGGATGAAATATAATCTACATGTGTGGCTCAATATTTCTAATTCACTATCATAGTCTTTTTGTTCCATATCATGTCATCGAACCTTATTATATAAACCAAGTTGTAGAACACCCAATTGAATCATTTCACATTAGCGCCCCAAGGGTTGAACACCAATGGTAGAACACCACAATAGTATCACATGAAGCTATAATTTCTAATGGTAGAAAACCTAATGGATGAACCATGAGGTTTCACACATGTTGATAACATGATAATGGTAGAAAACCCAACTATTAGAAATTAGTGGTAGCACTCCTTTAGGTACTACACCTGATGGAAGTACTTGGTAGTAATACATGGCGGAAATACCTGGTAGTTGTACACCTGACAGCAGCAGACCTAACATAACACCTGGATGTAACATATGATGGTAGTATATAAATGTAGAATAATTTTGGTCGATCACATGGTGGTATCATGACTAAATATAGTACTCATGTTAGTATCAATACTTTTAGTAAGACACGTAAGTATCAATCATCTATTATATCTCCTTTTTCTTTGGAAAATTTTCTTGAACTTCTCCACTAATGTTCATCAAGTTGTAGCATTATAAGGTTCCTTTTTAATCTACAATGCGAGAAACCTAATAAACTTATTAAATAACATCATATTGTTATTACGAATAAAATCCAATGAATTCATCTATTATTCTTAGAATAATCAATTTATATTTACCCAAAAACACATATTTACTCATTAAAATAAAATACGGTACTTATTCAGAACATTAAATTCCACCCAAACCTATAAAATTGATATTTTTTATAGAAAATTTAAACTTTATTTATTTTCAATTAAAATCATTATCCATTTGGATCCACATGAACATTAAATTACGATATTTTTTTAAAATAATATACAAAATTCCATTTGTGTACATCCATGGACATATAAAAGGGAACCAGTTCACTACACTTATTCATACAATTTGAGTCATCTATCATAGAAAATTACTACTGCCAGAAATTCCATGATCTCAAACCATAATATAATAAGTTAATGTCTTATACTAAGTCCAATATGTCATGTTTTTTTGTTTAATCAAAAATAGGTTGCTCAATTAATAGGTATAAATATTTAATAAGATGTTTTAACTTTATTTCTTTTTCAATATTATCTAAAAACAATTTAGCCATAAAAACAGAATGAATCCATTATCATCAATATATATATATATTACTATACTGATTTTTGAACCATTTCCATTCACATTTCCATTAAAAGGTAAATAAAATTACTTCTCTTGTGTATGTGTAGACTACAACCTCTACGTAGTGATAGGATTCATATTACATCATTATCATTCGTGGTTGTTTTAATGCATTAAATACTTGTATATGGTATAAATGAAAAAATATCTATTTAATGATATTAACTTATATACCTTCTTACCTTCTGATCTAGTGGAAAATTATAACATCATTTTAGTATGTGTCTTAACTACCACCTCTATGTGGTGTCGCAACTCCTTTTATTCTTATTAACCTATGTAGATCAAAAATGGGTAATGAAGGGATACTAATATGGATGTGGGAGAGGAAATGTGTACCCATAATATACCAATCTTAGATTTTCATTTCAATTAATGTCTTTTACCCTCATACAGATGCTTCTATTAAGAGGTATTGATATGATATACTCTATTAATGGTCACATACACATGTAATATTGATAATAAAAGAAATAACATATCATAAAATATTAGAAGGATTAAACTCAATGATAATTTTTATTACTTTTCATGAACATCACGTGGTTGTTTCATTTATTTTATAATCAGTAAATTTATAGTGATCATAAGTGTATAATAACTGACAGACAATGATATAAAAATGAAATATCAACTTCTTATCAAAGGAAAATTAAATAGTTTATATTTTGGTAAATCTATTTAATAATTGGAATTGTTTTTACATGATCCACCAGTTATTCAATGGTGTTTTTATACGAGTTCCACAAGTTCTTCTTATCTTTTCAAATATATTTCAAATAAGAATATGCATTAATCTCACGGATGTCAGTATATTAAATTGAAAATGATATTCTTCATCAAACAATAAATATTTGAATTAAAATATAACATCAATGTTATTTAATTCTTTTGTTCTATATTTATAAACTCATTGTGAAATAATTTATTATTTTTTAATTTATTCTTCTTCACATAGTCATATGTAACCATCATGAATTTTAAATTTGTGTGTCACAGTTATAATTTATACAATAATTTTATAATATTCTCAGGGTTATACACCAATGGACATATAAATATAATTCTTAATAATTTATATTATTTCCCAATGGGAATTCGTTCTACTAAAACAAAACAATACTAAAAATATTACTTCATCTAAGTGATGTACTTATTTCCTTCTCCTTTGTGTGAATAAATCACCTGAGATATTCTTTTCCATTAATGATAGTAAACATTAAATATATTTTAATTCATCATATGAACATAATGTGGTCTACAAGAATCATATATCCTCACTACATTCCTGAAATAATCAGTCATTTATATTATATTTTTCATGACATCATATTGTGAAGATGCTCTATAAAAATTCCAAATTGTAGTATATTTTACCATTATACGTCCTGTAAATTTGTAGGTGAGAAACTCACCACCAATGCCTCCATTTATTATTCCACGTCAATATTTATTTAAATCCATTATGGTCTTTTTATTTAATTTTTTTTTGAATTACAAAAACCTAAATTTAAAAATAAAAACTCATTTTTTACAAAATTGGGAAAATTTATGAATCTCCCCAAATATGTTGTATTAACACATGGATACCATGGAATATCCTTTTCCTATATGGAGAAGTGAACTCCTTGTCTATAGAAAAACATAAAACTATAGTACTTCTTCACCAAAATGACATGGATATCTATCAAATTTAATAATACTAGATATAAGATTCATAAATGTATATAGAATAACTATATACTCCACAAGGTAAATGGACTACTCATGTGACATGGTTTTTTCATTCCAATAGAATATTATATATAAGAAATGATCTAATTTAGGATTTTATTTTATCAAAAAGAAAAACTTTTATTATATTTTCACCAACAATGACATAGGATGAAGCTATGGCATGGACATATCATTACCCATTGTAGTGTAATGTTCACCCCTGCGATGAACCCTTGTTCAACATTGCCAATACATTGGATTAGGTGACCCATGAAACCTGTGTCACACAATTATGCAAGTAGGGATACCATTATGATAGTTTTATCTTTCCTTGTGCAGTGCTCAGTGTACATTTATGCAGCGTTGAATATCATTACATAGTGCTTTGTTTATCATTACAAAACATAGAATAACCTTACCCATCATAGTAAACACTTACAAAATGTAAATGCCACAATTAAGTATCCTCAAATTACCATTACACAATATATGTGATACCTTCCCACAAGGTAATTTATATTCAACATAAACCTTAAATACGCTTCCATATGCTATCATAACATTATGATGTTTTCAAAATTCTCTCATTACCTTTATGTAGGTCATGTAATATAAATAGCTACCTATAAAATATGAAATATCCCCATAATTTAGCATTATGTTTTTATTTAAATTTCAATTATACCATAATGTAGGTTGAATATTACCCTTAACTGAGCTCTCTAGAACCTTTACATAGCCTTCAACTACAATTAAATATTATATATTTCATTTTATGTATTAATATATATCAATGATATACCATTACATGGGTAATATAAAATTTTATTTACATTTTTACATGAAGAAAATAAAACTAAAAATCATATGGGGCCTTCCCAAAATCATCCACCATGGATTTCGATATTTAATTAAATATTCCTTATAATAGAACATCAACAAGTTTTCATTGACATCTTGGAAATGATTTTATGATAAAATAAGGAATATGAAATGCTTTTATAATCAGTTAATGATCATGAAAAATAAATAATATTTTTTTCATGTTCATAAATAAATTCTTCAAGAAAATAATTATTTTCAAGGTCTTATTAAATTAATCATCATATTCTTCATGTTTTTAAAAATATTTCATTATTCACACATGTCTTGGAAAATAAATAACACCCACACAGTCATCAAAATCAATATTGAGAATTTTATTACCAAATGATATACAATGAATTCATAAATAACCTCTTAGAATTATCACAATCATTATTAAATATTACAAAAATTTTATTTCAATGATTAATCACTAAAAATTGAGATCTTAAACCAAATTAACATTTTCTTCCTTATTATATGTTGACAAAAAAACAAAAAAACACCGTCCAAAATCCAAATGAGATCTTAATTTCCTCCCTTTGGTTTTTTTTCAAATACCACATCCATAAGTAATGTCAATGTCACTTATCCCCCTTATTAAAAATAAATAAAAAGGTTTAATTTGATTAAATTTCATTATAAATGATAAACAAATGTTTTCCCTAGAAATTGGCCTTAGCAAGAAAGATATATCAATTTAGGATAACCTAGTGTGGAAAAAATAGTGATTTAACCAATACAATAATGTTATCAATTAACAAATCAGTGTGTGATAAAATTTACATATTTCCAATTATTTGTAAAGTAAAACAACATTTTTATTGAAATATCTATACTTCAATTGACTAAATAAATAAATCTAAAATTTTATGTTAAAAATAATTTACTCTACATTATATAAGCATACTTGTCATCCATATATGTACCTTTATGAACAAATTTGTTATAATAAAAAAGTGTAGGAAGTTCAATTGAGTTACCACATAGCTCTGGTCATGAATTCTGCAATGCATTTCATATTCATAAGAGTAATATAATTTCATGTACTTCCCAAATGTTTCTCCTCCTTTACTGATGCACTTCACTTCATAAATTTACTTGTATTATTATACTCTTTAATGAATGAATTCATTTTTTAAAATTGTCAAATTCAAAAAATTATTTTTCAAATCCATATATATTTACTCAAAATATAAAACAAATTGGTAATAAAGATGGAACAATGGGGGTTTCTTAAATTAAATTCAAAATGAGAGATTCCTCTAAATGTGAGATATTATTTTCTTCCAATATCATCGAGTAATGATTTTTTTGGAATATTTTTTCTATTTTGATATTCATATGTTTGATTGTATAATTTCTTCCATTAAACATATTATTTAGGTAAAATAAATTATTATACCTCATTCATCTATACCATTAAATTTCCATTTGAGGATAACTTCCCATATTTTTATTCTGTAGTATATCCCCCTATTGATTTATACTTATCATTAACATATCTTATTTAGAAGGTAGAATCGACATATTTTTTAATGCATTATTTTCAGTATGGTTGACACACAACCACAATTTAGATGAAACATTTGAGTTTTCATTTTTTGAAAAATGTACATAAAAATTTATGTTTTCCTTCATGTGAAAAACATTTTTTCCTTTTTTATTATAAGAGAGATAGTTCTTTATCTTTAATGTTTTTATTTTCTGTAAATTATCTAACATGATCAAGATAATTACTTAGGAATTATTTATTATCATATTATACTTTTGATATTCCATATGGATTCTTAACAATTTTTTAGTTAAAATTCATTTGAATATTATCAAAATATTATTCCTAAATTTATTCAATCGAATTATCTTTTTATATATCTCCTCGTTAGATTATCTTCTCGATTTTAGTATGTTTATTCATTTACATGGAATATTATTAGTGTCCCACAATATAAATAATTATTTCATAATAAAATATCAATTTCATGGATGAAATTAATTAATTTACAACCATATTCTTCAACATATTAGGTGTGGTTTATTAAATTATTTTTACCTATGAAATATCTTCCTTCACTTTTTTAAATCTAAAGGTAGGGTTTTTCCATTTAATTATAACATGATTATGTTTTGGTTGTGGTACTCTATTAATATAATCAAAGGACTTGTACATGGATATTTCATATGAGTACTCTTATTCTATATAACCCTATATGATGCATGTAACACCCCGACCCTAAAAGCCCAGAGCTGGTGCATTATTTTGATACATTGAAGTGATTATAAGAAATTGTCATCCCATAGGAATGAATATTTTAGTAAATTTCCTAAAATATATAAAAGCATACATTATACATTACAATAGTAAAGGAAATACAATATAGAAATTCCATTGAAAACATACATAACTCCTACATTATCTATAAAAGTCATTCATAATATTTATCTGAACATCCTAGTGAAAATTAAAACATACTAAATCGATGATCGTAGAATCACAGTAAGTGTATGATATACAGTACAATATATAATAAACATAAACACTAGGCATAATGACCAACTAAAAACCCATGCCATTAAAAATACACTTGAGCATAACATGGAAAGAATGGTTTATGCTTATAAAAAGGCATATAAATGATAATATGTGAATGATACCTAAACATTGATATTATACATGTTAAATAATCATATTTTTTATAAATTAATAATATCATAATGAGGTAATGCATAATACAAGATATCTGAAACATTTTGGCAAGGACTTGACCAAGATGTCTGAAAATATTAGGGTAAGGACTCAGCCAAAACACAATTCTATTTTGTGTCATTAGACCTACTGATGCATCATGGAAAAATATAGGCACCCACCCATAAATTTATAATTCCAATTAATTCCTCATATGAATGAGGATAAATATATTCAACATGAAAATAATAAATAAAATTACCCAATCTTTAGACATAATCACAAAGTATTCTGAGTAGTATGATGAATGGTATTAAGATAGAACCTACAAACTAAAAATAATATTAAGAAAATTTTATAAATTATTTTATAACATAATAATATGTTTTTAATATCAGTAAAACATAATATTCAATACGTGGTGTCGATATATATAATAATACACTAAAAAATTCATTGAAGAATTTTTTAGAGTAATACACATTTACTTTTAAAAGAAGCGTTATTTTGAAAAAAAAATACATGCATAAAACAATAGATGAACTATGATAGTTTTTTCATGCAAAAATTTCAATTTCTAATAAAATAATTGTGGATTAAAATAGATTATTTATTGAACATGAAATTAGGTATTAATTTTAGATGTTCTCTTGAATTAGGATTGTTTATCAAGAAGTATTTGAAAAACATCCTTTTAAACCATGTATCTCCCAATAATATAAAGAAGTATTTAGATTGGTAAATATATATATATATATAAATGACACATAATTTATGAGGAGTAAATAATTTCATTTAAAAATTTCATTAGCATAAAAATAGATAAAGATTTTCGGGAAAGAAAAATGGAGTTTCAGGTTGAAACCCTTACATTATGTCTGAATGAGTTATACCCTTGACATTAATGTCATATATATTAAAATTAAATCAATTAATTCATTAATTCATTACCATATATTCATATATTTTACATATTATAATTTTATTATGTTCATTTATGGTAATCTATATGATATATATGATACAATTCTATTTCTTGGGAGAATTCATTTCCTTGGTTTTCATGATCAGTATACTTGTATATTAGTGTGGAACAACATGTCGAAATGGGAAAATTCTCTAGAATTGAATTTATGTGATATTAATGAACATAAAAAATTTTAAATGTGTAAATATATCATTTATTTATATAATATTTGGATGAATAATTATATTATACATTAAGTGATAATCATTTTTATTATTATGACTATTATTGATCATAATGAACTTATTTTAATTTATGAAATAGTATTATGTATATATACTAGTTTCAAAACATTAAATATATTAGAAAAAATATATTATAGCTTGGTTTAAATATAAAATGTTATCATGACCATACATGAACATGAAATTTATTATCAAAAGTTCTTCATCCATGATGGGTGAAAATAGGCATCTCTCTGGGAGCGATTCTGTTTTTAAAATAAGATAGAGAGAGATAGGTTAAGGTAAATAATGATAGTTATTTAATTAACATGATATAAATCTAGTATATAAATTATTCTAGAGTTATCATGATCATTTAGATAGATTTGGTGATGAGAGAATAAAAAAATTACATAAATATAAACTTAAAGGATAAAAGGAACATGATTTTTCCTCTTGAATACTCATCCTTGAGAATCTTGTTAAGAGGATTGATTTTGTTCTTTTGATGAAACCATGTGATTATAGGCATGGTGTAGAATATTTGAAAGTGTTTTGGGATGAAATTTGAAATGGATCGATTCTTGGTTTGTGTAAGGAGAAGAGGGGTTGAGGGGTGGCTTTTATTAGGGATAATAGGGTTAATTTCCCATTATTTTAATCATTATTTGAATATTTTTCTCATGAAAAACAATAATTCAGATTATTGAGATAATATAAAATAATTGAATAATGTGATTTGAATTTAAGGATTCCTAAATCATCTATACCTCATCTATGAGTCTATAATTCTAGTATTTCACAATTATCATAAATTATCATAATATACTATTTACTAAAAATTGATTTATTTTAGAGAAATCCCAAAAAACATTCTCTATATTTTTTTGAATGTGTAGAATTAAAAAGTAACTCCATTTTATAATTATTTCTTTTTCTAAATAAGAGAAATTAAATTTTTTAATTAATATCATAATAGACTTGAAAAATTTAAATTTTAAAATTAAAACTGATTTTTTAATAGCCTGAAAAATTAACTAATGTCTTATTAAAATATCCTAAATTCATCAGAAAAAAATATTTAATTATGAATATTTTTTAAGAAAATTTATTTTCGTTAAAATCAATTTCTTAACTATAAAATTCAAATAAAATATTTATTATTCACAAAAATTAAAACACATAATAATTATATTTTAAATATTCAGTTACTTATACCATGATATAATTATATCATACATTAATTTATAAGGAGCCTAAATTTTATTTATACATTCCAGGGTGTGGTAACTTTTCAGTAGGTTGGTTTACTATTCATAAGTTTTATATTACAACTCTTATGTTCAAGTTAATCTTCACCAAAAAGATACTTGATTACATAAAACTATAAATATCTTACTAATTGTGAGTTTGTATCTCTGTTTTTTAAAATTCAAATCAAAGAGGAATAAAAATTATGTCTAATAGATCATTTGTAATTAAAAAGTGTTGTTTCATAGACACTTTGTGTAAGGATGCAGCTTTAAACAATAAATAATCAGGAATAAAGATAATAATTAACATTGAGGATCTTTCCATGTTTTGAGTTTTAGATAGTTAGGCCATAATTACTAAATTACATCTCAAATATTTGAAATTTTTCACTTCTACACAGTATCCAGTTTTTCATAAAATAAAAACTCTTGAAAAAAAGAGACATGTCTAGTTCCATGTTAAAGATAAAATGACATTTTTGTGATCCCATTCATGACCTCATTCATCTTTAAGTACTCTGAAAACCATTTCAAAAACATCGGATGATAATAAAAATCTCAGTATGGGTTATAAAAAAATAAAATGAAACATTAGTCCATCAATACATACAATTCTATGAAATCAGACTTTTCAATCATTAAAATATCACACAAGATTATAATATTTTAGAATAACACATGGAAATCCTAAATCATAAAGGGAATTTTTGGCATCCATAACATACATACATTGTAGCTTTCACAGCTAGATAGGGAGTTATGTTGGAATAACCATCAAAATATATTCACTAAACATCTTAGGAGAATCATTAATGTTAACCTCTATCACATTACCATATACATTGGAGAGCTATCTTAGGCTCACCTGCCATAGGGTTATCAACTAACAACTGGTATACATAAACAATTCTCAAGAACCATAACATATTCACAACACAGAAAACAAACATAAAGGAAAGATAACATTTACACATTGCATTGAAAATATAACCATTGAATATATTGACATAATTATTCAATTATCAAAACCATTTTCAATACGAAAATACGTTAAAAAAAAGTATATGGTATTTATTTTCTTTTTAAAAAAACCATTACAGCTTGGTAAGGAAAAAAAATCAAATAATGCTTGCGATGGCGGAATGGTTGTTGTCAACGCACACATTAAAAAGGAACATTATTATTTTTTGTTTAGTAGAATGATTCATAGAATAAAATTCCCTTTGAATTAAATTAAAATTAAATGGTGTTTGTAAACCATATAAAATAATGTCGTGTATAAATAAATATTTTCGTCAATGAAAGGAGATAGAGATGAGTTCCCTTACCTCGTATCGGACATGTCTTGTTCATTCTTTAATCTCTTTAATAATAAACTAAAGAAAATTTCTACATTCATTATAACCTTTTTCACATTAATTTTTCCTTTTATATTACTCATTACAACGTTATAAATATTGCAAAATCATTTAAGATAATAACGGTCATTTTGTCGATATTTGGTACTTGTGTCAAAAATGAACTCCATATAATTTAAGTTGTCCATGTGGTCAAAATTGAATTATCTAAAAAATGATTTTAATTAATTATATATCATATATATCATATATATCAATTATATATATGTATTTATAATAGTACATATCATTTGGAGATAAGAAATGAAATTCACCATTCAGGGAGACGGTAAGCCGTACATACACATGAACACTACATTAATTTATATTTCATATTTAATTGAATAAAAACATAATGATAGAGAGGTATATTATAATTTCTCTATAATATCATATATAATTTCAAAAACACTATCCTTTACACATTCCACATATGGAATGAAAATGTCATATCACTTTGGGGGTGTTGTAGTCCGCACTACCTCAAATGAAATTATCATATTTACCCACTTTGTAAAAAATAATGATATTGTATAAATTAAAAATAAAGAAAAATAAAGAAAATATATATCAGATATAAATATAGTTCCATCAGAATGGCCACCATGTGAGGTGGTAGGAGAGAGTCAAACAATCATCGTTTAGTGAGTCATCAGTTTTTCGTACACAGAAACTGTATTTTGTTATCCATTAGATGAAGGTGTGTGTAAGTGGATTTTTAAAAATTATCATAAAAACAAACTAGTATATATATGATATTTAATCTATTATAAAAACAATTAATCAAAAGATAATATGGAGTGAAGAAGTAAAATAAATGAAGAGAACTTGTGGGAAGATGTTACATATAAATCAGGTAACTGCCTTTAGGTGGAACCAAAAGGCATGGTTAAAGTGATCTATTCATAAGGTAAGTCTTCTATGTGGAATAAAGGGAGGTTGGGTGCTTATTAGGCCAGATTTGTTTTGATCCAAGGGGGCTTGAGAGGTGTGAGTAAGGGTTAGAGCTGATTGATTGTTGTAAGGGGGAGGAGGGGCTCTTTAGGAATGATTAAACATATTATTTTTTTATAAAAATATATTCAGTTTCTACAGGTTCAAAAAATATTTAATTTGAATATTAGGGGTATATGAATCTAAATAAAATCATCCAATAATAAATGGATAGGTTTTGGATATTTGTTAACCCCTATATTTCTTATTTACCCTTTTGCTGACTTCTTTAACTTTCATTATGTCCTCTTATATATTCATACTATATGGTTGATATATTTAGTATAAAAAGACAAGAGACCCAAAATTTATCATTAATGTTATTTGTAACATAATAATTTCATTTTTATGAATCACATATTTTTAAGACTATTTTATATTTTAATAAAATAATTATAACTTAAAAACTCTTTTCTATAGATTTTTATACTATTCATATCATGACTTTATAAAAAAATCTACAACAACTTGATTATTTCAAAAATCATTCACTTAATCCAAGATATCAAGTCATAATAATCTATAAAATTATTTCACAACATAAAAAGATTCAAAATAAATTTATTTTAACATTTACAATATCATTTATTTGAATCCTTTATTAAGGAATCAATTACTCCATCACCATTGTGTCATAATTAAATTTGTTTATTTAATGTCTAAAAATTATTATTAAAATACAATGATGTAGGATATAATTTTATATTCCCAAATGATATTTATAGTCAAATTGAAAACTTATATAACCAATATAAAAAAATTTATAGTAAAAAGATTCATGTTTTTTGTTATTTTTGTGCTTACAATAAATCAATTAATAGAATGTGTAACACCCCGAGATTTTATGAAAAATATTATTTTTAATTTCATTAATGTATTGTGTTATATGCTACACCAAAAGGAGCTTCCACAACACACATCATGGACCTGTCTTGAATTACACGCAATCGTGACCTTCAACGATAGTGTGTGTTGTACGCAACACCAAGTTTCGTTAAACAACGATATGCTATTAAGATATTATTTAAACTAGCCGTTATGAATAGTAATATCCACTTTTTTAAATTTTGAAAATTTTATTTTTCAAAATGGACTTCATTTATGGATTCGGAGTATCGAATTTAGCATAAGGTGAAATTTTGGTACTTTTCGGATAACTTTCATATTCTGATGAATAGTGAAAATTACTAAATTTTAATTTAAAAAAACTTTTTTAATCGAAATAATTAATAGTGATAAATTATTAATTTGAGTGGTTTTAAAGTATATTTAGAATATATTTTTACAATTTAATAAAATGATGGTCATTGGATGTAATTTTACATTTAAACCATTTATAAACAAGTGTCAATCTTTTGATAGTTATTATCTCTTAAAAACACGCTATTTGTTGTGACAATGGAAATTAATTATAAAATTAATTAATGCAACTTATATATTGGGAATTTTGTAAAATAGAAATAATTTTTGAATTCGGAATATCAATTATAGCTTGGGGTGAAATTTTGGCATTTTTCTGAAAAACTTCAATTTTTGATGAATAGTGAAACCACTAAGAGGTAGGTT
Source organism: Viscum album (assembly GCA_963277665.1). Lineage (NCBI taxonomy): Eukaryota > Viridiplantae > Streptophyta > Magnoliopsida > Santalales > Viscaceae > Viscum > Viscum album. The sequence goes on from OY728164.1 coordinate 1,076,390,394, forward strand.
AAAAACTGAATTTTGCATAAAACTTAATTTTACCACTTCTGTGAATGGAATTTCGAAAATCTGACAAACACGGTTGATATCAGTAAGTAAAATGTGGTTCAATGAGATAAAAATAAATTTTTGGTGAATAGTAACTTTTTACTTTTTTTTACAGCGGTTAATAGTAAATAGGCTAACTAAGGGTAAATATGATATTACTATTACGCTAACACATGTCCTAATTCTATTGGATAAGTGTAATTCTACCAAAAACAACCTTATGAATATAATATGACCATTTAGGTCCAGTTGTATTAGATTATGACATTTAATATTATTTTATTTAATGAATAGTTAAAATAGTTAAAATCAAAGTTTAATAAGTAAATCATTTTTAATATAGGGTTATACATAATATAAATTCGACTATAAATATTCATTAGAAAGCTAAAAAGCTGTCCTATATAATGATATTTTATTTTTAATTTTCATACTTTAAATAATTTAATTTATTTATGACACAATGATGATGCAGTAATTATCATATTAATGAAATATTGGCATAATTGATGTTATAAACACCAAAATAATTGTAATTTGAGACTTTTTATGAATTCCACTAATTTTCTAGGTAACTATGACATATTAGTGTATATTTAATCAACTTGGTTCGAACATATAATTCTGTTTTGACTTTCACAAAAATCATATATCAAATAGTGTCAAAATTGACACAAAATAGTTTTTAAATCAAATATTATATTATTAATTGTTATTTTATACCTAAAAATCTATGGTTCGGCCAAATGACTTAGATAAAGATATTTATATTAATAATAAACAATTTGGGGTTCTATTGGCATGTTATAGTAAGTGTATTAACCATATAGTGTAAGAAAACAAAAAGGCACGGTAAAAGTTAAATTAATTAACTTAGAGTTAAATCTAATTGATAAGGTTAAATTAATAACCTAAACTTGTCTAAATCCTATTGGTTGATAGGATTTCTACCCATCCCCACATTATATTATAAATAAGACCCTTTGGAACCATTATAAACCGATTTTTACTTTAATATAAAAAAATACTTTGAGATATTCCTAACCTGCCCCTCTCCTCCCTTATAAAAGGACACCTCCTCCCCCTCCTCCTCACACCAATTTGAGCACTCAAGCTCGGCCAACCCCTGCCAAAATACCTTCTACACTTCCATAGAATAATCCTACAGGTTCTGGTCTTCTTCAACGACCAATATTAGTTCCCTAAGTGGAGGATTCAAAGAGGTGTTTCAAAGAAGAGGTAATATCCATTACTGATCTTTTCAATTTCATTCTTCTTCAACTTCTTCTTATTTAGTTGTTTCGTGAAAAAGTAATAACATAAGTATTACATAAATACTGATATGTTGTTATAAATATTAAACAACCCTAATTCACCTTCTATCCATCCTACGGAAAAATGAAATCACCGCGCATGCGTACGTACGGAATACCGTCTCCATGCCCTGGTGTAATCTATTTTCCACCACCACCTTAATAGGATGGGTATAATGGTGTAATGTGTAACTATATATGATTATTATAAAGTGATATTGATACTTAAATAGTCTACATACACTTCAACAGAATTCCACGACCATGGGAACGATATAATCGTTCGTGCCTACGTACGGACTACCGTCTCCACGACGAGATGAGATTCATTCTCAATGATTAACCATTCATGAATGGTTATAAAGTATATATAATAAGAAATAATGAAATATATGACATAATAATGATACTGGATTTATGTAAATTTATATGTATGTCATCTACTTAATTCCATTCACTTCAATAAGGAAACGAAAACGGCGTTCATGCGTACGTACGGACTACCGTCTCCATGAACGGTGTATTTCATTCCATTTATCGATATATTATATATATATATATATATTCTGAATATATATTATATATAAATAAGGTTTTACATTCTGGATATAAGTAATCATGATTCAATTAATCATATTAATAATTACAAGTTAAAAACACGAACGACAAATGAGACGATTTTACCCAAAACACTACTTTAACATGAATTTACAAAAGAACGGGTAATATAAAGTCAAAAGTGGACCATATATGATATAATAAAAATGAATATGATTCTGTAATAAGTCAATAACATGATTTAAATCATTATACAGGAGGTTCGGACACTTACAAAGCAAGTCGGACCTATGGTAAGGGAAAATATCACAATCTCATTTTTATCCGAGATTGTTTTTACTTTGGCATTTAATGGGGTGTATTTTATCATCCACATCCATGTTCCCTCAATATGTAATATTGTTTCCATCCACTTAAAATAGTTTAAATCAAATTTTACCCTTCGTTGAGTTTTTATTAAAGAATATGAAAGGAATCTTTTGTCGTTTTTTTCGTACGAGGTACTTTTTCGACTTTTCTGACAAAAGTACCAAGAATGTTTTATTTAACCTATACGGCAAGAATGGATTTTTTTAAAAAAATTATTTCCAAGATTCTTCCTTTATAAGTTTTCATGTTTATTTTTAATCAAATTCTTTTAGTTTATAATTGTATGACATGTTAAGAAAAGAAAAGTGTTTTTGAAGTAGAAAGGATACTTTCCTCAAGAATGGAGTTCAAATGTTTTATCAAAATTATTTTCCATCTAAGATAATATAGGGTTCTATTTTTATCCCTATTATTACATTGATTTGATTATGTTTTGAGGAAATTATTTTTAAGAAGTCATTTACCTTACATGATTTGTTTTATGATGTCATGATGTTTCAAGAATCCCATTTTTGTTACATGTGTTATGCGATGATGTATGATTTATGATTATGTGGAACAAATAAGAATGGATTCATTATAAGATGGGTGGGACCTATATCTCTCTCCAATGAATTCGGTAAAGATTTTATATCTCATGAGATAGACATGGCTGGAATGGTAGGTTATACTGGTTCAGTGAAATAGGACTGAAACGAGGGTGACTCGGTTCAAAAAGGGAGTTTGTCCACTAAGATAGTCTTGGCAATGAATGATTATCTATGACTATGTGTGTATGACACAAAGTTTCATGTTTTATGTTATGATTATTGGGATTACATTTCACTACTATGATTTATCCCATGTTATGAAATTGTGCTCTCTTTTGCAGGTTAAGATTTCCCGAATGTTATGTCCTTATGAATATGATGTGATTGATATTTTTTTTGTTTAAACTTACTGAGCATTTTAGCTCACCCTTTTATGTTTTCTTTTCCCCGGGATATAAAGAAAGGTTTTAGGTAAAAAAAGGAATATCATTATGGGATATTTGTAAGATCTTTCACCACGATTAAAAGATTATATTCCGAGTTTCCAAAGACACTAAACTATTACGATCCTTGTGTGTGTGTTTTTGTTATGAACTAAGTATTCCGAAAATGTAATGTAATGTATATGTACGTCAGGCTTTGGGTCTCTACAGTTGGTATCAGAGGAAAGGTTTAGTCAAACTTTGGAAGCTAGGATGCGAAAGAGTTAGTGAGATCCCTAGAGATATCTCTAAGGTATGTCTAGGGATGTCCCTAAGGATAAGTATACGTATATGATACAGTAATAGAACTACGGTAACTATCATATAATTTAACCTAAGAAGTTAGATATTGAGGATACTCCCCCTTTATAATGTTGTTTTCCCTGGCATGATTTTTTCCTCTCACACTATTCTTTTTGGGTTTTAGACGATGGCTGGAACCCAAAGGAACCGTGTTGATCAATGCAATGGACAATTCAATGATTGTCCTCTTAAACAAACAAATGTTATGGGAGATGGAGTGCGAAATATTATTGCTATACTTACACAAGCTATGAATCATTCTGGACTCCCAAATGAGTAGAGAAGGGAACAATATTATATTGAGTCCTTTATGAGGCAACGTCCACCTTCTTTCAGTGGGACTTCCGATCCACTTGTTGCTGAACAATGGATCAGTACCACTGAAAAGATATTTTCAGTTCTTTAATGTTCTGAACATGATAAAGTCATCTTTGCAGTATATCGTTTGGAAGGTGAAGCTGATCAATGGTGGAATCTTATCAAGAATACGAGGCCAAGAGATGAAACTGAGTCCACGGAATGGGACAAGTTCAAGAACTTATTTTTCAATAATTACTTCCCTTATATTCTTCGAACAAAGATCGAGAAGGAGTTTCTTGAACTAAAGAAAAAGGATGATGATTCTGTTGGTGTATAGGAAGCGAATTTTACAAGACATTCAAGGTATGCATCTGGCATTATCATCCAAACTGAAAGTAAAGTTGATCGATTTTTCAGTGGCTTAAAACCAAGTCTTCGAAGGGCATTATCTATAAGAGACTTCAGTAGCTATGAAGAAATTGTGCGTTGTTCTATCAAGGTAGAAATGGAAGTTGGTGTTACATATCCATCTCATGGTTTTGACAAGAAACGAAAGGTGGAGTTCAAGGATAAATCTCATAATAATGGTGAAAAGAAGATGAATGTTTCCTTATGCACAATGTGTGGAATGATGCATGGTGGAGATTGTCTTAAAGGGACTAGAAAATGTTTTAAGTGTTGAAAAGAAGGTCATCGAGCAGCTGAGTGTCGAAGTAATGGAAAAAGGGTTTCTAATGATGTGAATAAAGCAAACACTGCAGAGAACGCACCACCAACACTTCAATGCTTCAAGTGCAAGAAAATGGGGAATTATGCAAATAAATGCCCTAATCCAAGGGCTAGTGATGATCGATATGAGCAACCACTTAAGGTAAAGGACAAAGGGAAGCCACATGCGATCACTATTGGCGATGTTGAATATGACAATGATGTGGTGGAATGATTACGTGTTTATGTAATGGGATTCCAAAATAATGATGTATCATAATGTATTGGAATATTTATGTATTGGTCTAATGTGGTATTCGAAGTGATTGAGATATTTTTGGAAATAAGGTGATATGCGCATAATGAAGGGAAAATGAGAAAATGAAATGTTTAACAGTATTCATGAGCTCATGATTGATATAAGGACTAAGTGATATCATGGTTTGAGTATATAGAATTTTTAGGATTTTGGTATGTGGAAAGTGTTAACTTTTAACTGCATTCATGTTTTCACTAAGGTTCAATGGGTATTCAAGAGTGTACAAGATTAAGTCCTTTGAATGTTTGGAATGTGACCAACAAAACATATCTTATGATATATGGGGATCAGCGATGGTATTAAATCTCTGTTAATCATTTTCACTATGTTATGAGAGTGGACTGCAGTATTTTAGATAAGCCTAAAGATTAGGATGGATTATGTTGGACATAAGTTAGGATAAAAAAATTTCGATATTACTGATGGGATGTTATAGTAATATAGCTTTAGAAAAAGGACAATCTGCAGGACGGGCGACATCCCATCGCGTCGGAAAAGGCTGTGGGAATCGAACCCACAACCGAAGTGCGACTGGCCTTTATCGCCTACCACTGGCCTACAGGAAGTCCCTGTTTAGTAGAAACTAGTTTTATTTTATTAAGAGGTATGATATATGAAGTATAAGTCCATTTTAGGAACCATATATGATTAATCTCACTAAAGAGTGACTTATGTATATTTAATAACTTTTTCTAAGCTTTTGTTTGAGACAGATGGAATAACCTGTCATACTAACACTTCACGAATAACAAATTCAACTTCATTTATTTAAGAGATGAAGTGGAAATTGATCAAGGCATGAACAACAGTGATATTGTACCAATAGAAAGTAAGTATTTATTCTAATTCAAATTATTCAACTTTAGGGAAATGATCTTGAAATCCAAAAATGCTTCCCTAGTGCTCTTATATTCGATTAATCAGATGGTACCTCAGATCGTCACAAATTTATGGATTTGTGATTGCTAGCTTTTCCATAGCCATGTTCCCTACCACTCTCCATCAGAACATGATGGTTAGATTTTTCTTCCATATCCATATTTTCACCTATGTGGAAACCCAGTGATTAGTTTATTTGGGTAACCATTACGTTTCATACTTTTGTTTTTAAAGATTGGTTTTGGTATTCCTTTTTACAATGTGGGTTTCGATTAAAGAAACTTTCAAATAGTAAACCATTTACAACCCCGATGAATTTCGGGGGCAAAATTCATTTTAAGGGGGGTAGAATGTAACACCCCGAGATTTTATGAAAAATATTCTTTTTAATTTCATTAATGTCTTGTGTTATACTCTACACCAAAAGGAGATTTCACAACAAACATCTTTGACCTGGCTTGAATTACACGCAATCGTGACCTTCCACGATATCTTGTGTTGTACACAACACCAAGTTTCGCTAAACAACGATATGCGATTAAGATATTATTAAAACTAGCCGTTATGAATAGTAATAACCACTTTTTGAAATTTTGTAAATTTTATTTTTTCAAAATGGACTTCATTTATGGATTCGGAGTATCGAATTTAGCATAAGGTGAAATTTTGGTACTTTTCGGATAACTTTCATATTCTGATGAATAGTGAAAATTAATAAATTTTAATTAAAAACAACTTTTTTAATCGATTTAATTACTAGTGATAAATTATTAATTTGAGTGTTTTTAAAGTATATTTAGAATATATTTTTACAATTTAATACAATGTTGGTCATTGGATGTAATTTCACATTTAAACCAGTTATAAACAAGTGTCAATCTTTTGATAGTTATTATCTCTTAAAAACACGCTATTTGTTGTGACAGCGGCATTTAATTATAAAATTAATTAATGCAACTTATATGTTGGGAATTTGGTAAAATATAAAACATTTTTTGAATTTGGAATATCAATTATAGCTTACGGTGATATTTTGGCATTTTTCTGAAAAACATCAATTTTTGATGAATAGTGAAACCACTAAGTGGTAGGTTAAAAACTGAATTTTGCATAAAACATAATTTTACTGCTTCTGTGAATGGAATTTCGAAAATCCGACATACACGGTTGATATCAGTAAGTAAAATGTGGTTCAATGTGATAAAAATAATTTTTTGGTGAATAGTAATTTTTAACTTTTTTTTCCGCGGTTAATAGTAAATAGGGTAACTAAGGGTAAATATGATATTACTATTACCCTAAAACATGTCCTAATTCTATTGGATAAGTGTAATTCGACCAAAAACAACCTTATGAATATAATATGACCATTTAGGTCCACTTGGATTAGATTATGACATTTAATATTATTTTATTTAATGAATAGTTAAAATAGTTAAAATCAAAGTTTCATAAGTAAATCATTTTTAATATGTGATTATACATAAGATAAATTCGTCTATAAATATTCATTAGAAATATAAAAAGATTTATTATATAATGATATTTTATTTGTAATTTTTAGACATTAAATAATGTAATTTATTTATGACACAATGATGATGCAGTAATTATCTTATTAATGAAATATTGACATAATTGATGTTATAAACACCAAAATAAATGTAATTTGAGACTTTTTATGAATTCCACTAATTTTCTAGGTTACTATGATATATTAGTGTTGATTTAATCAACTTGGTTCGAACATATAATTCTGTTATGACTTTCACAAAAATCATATATCAAATAGTGTCAAAATTGACACAAAATAGTTTTTAAATCAAATATTATATTATTAATTGTTATTTTATTCCTAAAAATATAAGGTTCGGCCAAATGACTTAGATAAGGATATTTATATTAATAATAAACAATTTTCTGTTCGTTTGGCATGTTATAGTAAGTGTATTAACCATATAGTGTAAGAAAACAAAAAGACACGGTAAAAGTTAAATTATTTAACTTAGAGTTAAATCTAATTGATAAGGTTAAAATAATAACCTAAACTTGTCTAAATCCTATTGGTTGATAGGATTTCGACCCATACCCACTTTAGATTAGAAATAAGACCCTTTGGAACCATTACAAACAGATTTTTACTTTAATATAAAATAATATTTTGAGATATTCCTAAGGTGCCCCTCTCCTCCCTTATAAAAGGACACCTCCTCCCCCTCCTCCTCACACCAATTTGAGCACTCAAGATCGGCCAAACCATTCCTAAATCCCTTATCCACTTCCCTAGAAAAATCCTAGAGGTCCTGGTTTTCTTCAAATACCAATCCTAGTTCCCTAAGTGGAGGATTCAAAGAGGAATTTCAAAGAAGAGGTAATATCCATTACCGATCTTTTCAATTTCATTCTTCTAAAACTTCTTCTTCTTTAGTTGTTTCATGAAAAAGTAATAACATAAATATTACTTACATACTGATATGTTATTATAAATATGAAACAACCCTATTTCACCTTCTATCCATCCTATGGGAAAATGAAATCACTGCGCGTGCGTACGTACGGAATACCGTCTCCACGCCGTGGTGTAAACTATTTTCCACCACCACCTTAATAGGATGGGTATAATGGTGTAATGAGTAACTATATATGATTATTATAAAGTGATATTGATACTGAAATAGTCTACATACACTTCAACACAATTCCACGACCATGGGAACGATATCATCGCTCGTGCGTACGTACGGACTACCGTCTCCACGACGCGATGAGATTCATTCTCAATGATTAACCATTCATGAATGATTATAAAGTATATATAATAAGTAATAATGAAATATATGACATAATAATGATACTGGATTTATGTAAACTTATATGTATGTCATCTACTTAATTCCATTCACTTCAATAAGAAAACGAAAACAGCGATCATGCGTACGTACGAACTACTGTCTCCATGAATGGTGTATTTCATTCCATTTATCGATATATATTATATATATATATTTATATATATATTCTGAATATATATTATATATAAATCATGTTTACATTCTGGATATAAGTAATCATGATCCAAGTAATCATATTAATAATTACATGTTAAAAACACGAACGACAAATGAGACGATTTTACCCAAAACATTACTATAACATGAATTTACAAAAGAACATGTAATATAAAGTCATAAGTGGACCATATATGATATAATAACAATGAATATGATTCTGTAATAATTCAATAAAATGATTTAAATCATTATACATGAGGTTCAGACACTTTCAAAGCAAGTCGGACCTTAGGTAAGGGAAAACATCACAATCTCATTTTTATCCGAGATTGTTTTTACATTGGCATGTATTGGGGTTTATTTTATCATCCAAATCCATGTTCCCTCAATATGTAATATTGTTTCCATCCACTTACAATAGTTTAAATCCAATTTTACTTTTCGGTGAGTTTTTAGTAAAGAATATGAAAGGAATCTTTTGTCGTTATATTCATACGAGGTACTTTTTTGACTTTTCCGACAAAAGTACGAAGAATGTTTTTTTTAATTATATGGAAAGAATGTATTTTTTTAAAACATTATTTCCAAGAATATTCCTTTATAAGTTTTCATGTTATTTTTAATCAACTTCTTTTAGTTTATAATTGTATGACATGTTAAGAAAAGAAAAGTGTTTTGAAGTAGAAATGATATTTTCCTCAAGAATGGAGTTCAAATGTTTTATCAAAATTATTTTCCATCTAAGATAATATAGGATTCTTCTTTTATACTTATTATTACATTGATTTGATTATGTTTTGAGGAAATTATTTTTATGAAGTCATTTACCTTATATGATTTGTTTTATGATGTCATGTTGTTTCAAGAATCCCATTTTTGTTACATGTGTTATGCGATGATGTATGATTTATGATTATGTGGAACACATAAGAAAGGATTCATTATAAGATGGGTGGGACCTATATCTCCCCCCAATTCATTGGGTAATTATTTTATATCTCATGAGATAGACATGGCTGGAATGGTAGGATTTACCGGTTCAATGAAACAGGACTGAAACGAGGGTGACTCGGTTCAAAAAGGGACTTCGTCCACTAAGATAGTCTTGGAAATGAGTCTTGACTAACAAGAATTTATTCTCTATGACTATGTGTGTATGCCACAAAGTTTCATGTTTTATGTTATGATTATTGGGATTAAATTTCACTACTATGATTTATCCCATGTTATGAAATTATGCTCTCTTTTGCAGGTTAAGATTTCCAGAATGTTATGTCCTTTTGAATATGATGTGATTGATATTTTTTTTGTTTAACCTCACTGAGCATTTGAGCTCACCCTTTTATGTTTTCTTTTCCCCAGGATATAAAGAAAGGATTTAGGTAAAAAAAGGAAGATCTTTATGGGAGATGTTGAAGATCCTTCACCACGATTAGAAGATTATATTCCGAGTTTCCAAAGACACTAAACTATTACGATCCTTGTGTGTGTGTTTTTGTTATGTACTAAGTATTCCACAAATGTAATGTAATGTCGATGTACGTCAGGCTTTGGTTCTCTACATAATGTGTCATTATCACTCCCATGTGGCTCCATGGGGTCCACAAATCAACCCAAAGATGACAGTATTTTGATATTTATCATCCAATAGGGTTATAAAATGTCTAAGTAATACCACTGGGAGTGAAGTGTTTTTACTAAAATTAAAGGGGCCAAAATACATGCCCAACTGAAAGGAATGTACAATAAATGAAGTATAATCTCTGGAGGTCATCTGCAAATGATCCAACCTAATGGGTAGGTATAGCTCTCCGTTAGATTTCACTGCATCACACCACATCTATCGATTCACCTACGACCACCGTCTAATCCAAGCTCCCCATAGTCCATGTCAATGTTGTCTCCACCCCGAAGGACTCATATTAATCCACAAAATAAAACACCACAAATGAAATACCATGAAAGAAATATCTCAAACACATAGCACACTGTATATTACTTATCTCAAACCATGTTTAAAATAAGTACAAAAGTAAGTATGAATATTCATAAAGCTAGATCATCTTATTCTGTCGAGAGGCTCTGTTGTTGATCCACAAAAATTCACTAGTTTCTGACCCATATAAGGTCGCTAGGTGGTGACCCACACAAAATTTCTAGGTTATGATCCACAAAGGATCAATAATTGTTGGCCCACATATGATTTCTAGGTGCAGACCCACACAGGATCCCACGGTGCTGACCTAGATCGTATCACTATTCATTTGTCATGTCACAACCAACCAATGGATTCTGTAACTTTTCACTCTCGATTCAAGAAGGAATATCTTCTCAAGAAATCATCCATTCCACAACTTCTATGAAGTCCCACATAGTGTAACCCCAATGGACTGTCTCAATGTAAGGGTCTCAATGCAACATACATTATGTCGAATGGATGCCCTGTCTGTAAGATATGAGAATTTTTGTAAGAATGTCTTGGTTGGGTTAGAGACCGATGCAACCAATCAATATTCCATATTCTACTTAAACTAAGGTAATGCATTTCCAAAGGAACTCCTCGTCTCAAGGGTCCCAACGCCACTTATAGTGCATCAATGAGATGCCCGATTTGTGATATACGATTGTTTTACTAAAACAATTCCATATTGTGTCTGGGCTCGGTTCGACTTGGTCAGACCGACCCGATCAACTATGCACGAGGTTCCCACATACCTCAGTTTAATTCGACAGAAATGACCAGACCAGTATCAGGTTTGGGTCAGTCTGGTTCGGTTTGGAAAGTGGGCCAGACCCAATGCTCTCATTGTACCCAGCCCGGTTTGGCCGAGGTTCCATCCCACTTGTTTGCACGATGACCCGATCTAGCTCATCCAATCCCGAAGGGCACGAGTCAAGCCTTCTGGGATGGGTCATTCCTACTAGGCACTGTTAAGCCCACTGGGCCATGGGACTGAACAACTGGTTAGGGGTACGACACGCCAGACTGAAGCCTGAATGGTATGATGCTGACTTGTGTTGCACAGCCTAGCCAGTATGTGGCCAGCTACCATGTCTGGCCTCTACATTCCATGTAGATGAATGGGTCCCTCTTGATGTGGTCAAGTATCCGCAGCTTCCCAAGCCACCCGGATGGCCTGAATGAGATTTTTCCATCCACGCAATGCCTGGCGGTCATTGTGTCTCCTCACTGCTTCCGCAACCTCCTACTTCCTCAACGCGTTGACGGGCGCACCTCTCTACCAGGCTACTAGCACGACTAAGGACCTATTGTTCTGCCATCTAGAACACATCTAGTTCCTCCACATTCCACTGCTCCTAGAGGATTATTTGGAGGTCAACCGAACGCGCTCCGTTGGTCTTTTCTTCACACTACATGCACATACGACCTCTTGGGAGTGTCCTCTTCAATGAAATGGTCTCAAACCATGCTTTCCGTTGATTCAGGAAAACCATTCACAAGGAGAGAACATGAATAGGGAATCATTACTTGTTCATTTCATCCAACTCCATCCATGTTAATATTTATAATCATGAGGAGGCTTGGGAATTTTGGAATAATCAATCGAGAGATAAACTAATTCACGATAATAACTCCCAATAGAAAAGTCACCCTCCTACACAAACGCAAGATTATCAGATCAAAATGTTCATGGGTTGATCTTTTTTAATAATTTATAAAAAAAATATGAGGATGAACTTGAAAAAATTGAACCCCTACCTCTTTGATGTGCTTTGTTGTAGTGTTACATCATTTAGGATTGAAGACGTCGATGTCATTCATCACTTCTGGCTCCGTTCATCGAGGTATGTTGATGTCGATGAAATTCCTCTATAATTAATCATTCTTGGTTAGCGGTAAATCTCACCCGAGGTTTGTCAAATATTTTCCCACGTTTTAAGTCCGCACTCTCCAACATCTATGTTTAATAAAAAGAAACACTTTGCGACATTTCTGTTCTGTTGTGACATTGATTTGTTACACTATTTCATTTATGAAACAGTGCAGAATTTACATTTCTAAAACAACCTATTAATGAGCCTAATTAATTTTGTCTCGTCATATAGCTATTGCTACAACACAACATCACAATCCTCCACTCAATAGTGTGAAATAAAATTAAAATTACTTTTAAACGTTATTTTATTATTATTCTGAAAAGTCCCAAAAAAATAACACATTCATTCGGCCCTTGCCAGCCAAAGTAAATTCATTCATAGTTGAATCTCATTGTTTTGAACTTAATGGTACACTCAGATTTTTGATCTGAGAATATGTTCATAATTTATAAAATCCTACATTGACGTTTTCTGAACGTACCAGAGAAAAGTAAAAACAACCCGTTCTGGGCTCACCGGGAATCATAATCATGTGCCGTGAATGTGTGAAATCATGAAATAATTCCATAAAATTAAAACAATTGAACAAAAAATTGGATATATTACATTATCAGGAACTTAGTAGGATATGTCCCCTAATGAAAAAACAAGGTCAAATCAAACAAGTGGTGTTACTGAGCAGGAATCTGAGATTCCCTCTCCCATGTGCTCTCCTAGAGTTTCACGTGATGCCACTAACTGTGCAACAGATGAATCAACCTTCCATGAAGGAACCACTCTTGTCGATCCTCTATCTCCACTGGGAACTCTCAAAAATGTCTCCCCATAATCAATGTCCAACATTCCCCAGTATATGATGTGCAATGGATCATGCACGTACCATCTCATATGTGACATGTGAAAAACATCGTGCACCATGTGCATCTTTGGGGGAAGTGCTAGTTAGTACACCACCTCGCAAACTTCTTTGATAATATTTAAAGGAATGATGAACATTAGAGTCAACATGCTTCCCCATCCAAATCTCTACAATCCTCGTTGGGGTGAGACCTGAAGGAATACATGATCACCCACATCAAACTCCATGGGTCTTTGTTTTATTTGGGAAAAAACATATGTCTTCTCTGCATAGTCCTCATATACTTTGGGATCATCTGCACCATATCAGTGGTAGCTTGTACGAACTCTGGAAAAATGAGTGCTGACACCTCAGGGTCTGTCCATCATAGGGGTGATCTGCAATGCCTTCCGTACAAGGCATAAAACGTTGCCATTTCAATGGTGGAGTGATATTTTTTGTCATATCAAAACACTACCAGTGGTTGGTGGTCCTCCCAAATTCATCTGAAATCCAACACACAAGCATGAATCATATCCTCCATGAAATATATATTCTGCTCCGTCTGACCATCTCTCTGGGGTTGAAAAGTTGTGTTCAAGAAGAGGTGAGTCTCAAACGCCTCCTATAACTCCTTCCACCGATGGGATGCAATATGTGAATCACATTCTGAGATAATCATCAAATTCATCGCATGAGACACACTATCTCATAGACGTAGAGGAGCCTTATTACCTCTACCAATACCTTCTAATGGATGGGTATGAAGTGAGCCAACATGGAGAGTCGATCAATAATCACTCAGATAGAATCGTGGACCTTGGACATGGGTGGTAACCCCATAACATTTTCTATAGATATATCATCCCACATCCTCTATGGTGCCTCAATTGGATGTGTCAAGCCTACCAGGACCCGATGCTCGGCCTTCACTTGCTGACATGTGAGGCATAATGAAATGAACTCTACCACAACGTTCTCTATCCTTGGCCAGTTGTACTGATATCGAAATACTTGGTATATCTTTACCACACTTGGATGTGCTTCCAAATAAGATTTCATGAACTCCATCAACACATCCTCCCATAATGTAACTGGTACTGTAGAACATCCGTTTAAAAGGATGGTGTACTCCCTACCTATCGTAAATATATCAGGAACATGCCCTAAGAATATCCGAGCACATCAAGTTTCATAGATAGCATCCAAAAGCTCTTCCACCCTAACCTTCTGTAGGAGTGGGTGTGTGTAAGTCATAGAATTAAGGTAGCTACTCCATAAATATCCATGAAGGATATTTACATCGTGTCTAGCTGGTCCATCGCTTCACTTATCAGATGTAAACCAAACATCTTGCTGAGGGTGTATGCCACCACATTCCCCTTCCCAAGAATATAGATTATATCAATGTTATAGTCTTGGAGGAACTCCAACCATCACCACTACCTCAAGTTCACGTCCTTTTTGACAATATAAACCTAAGACTCTTATGGTTTGTGTATATGGAAAACCATTCACCCATCAAGTAGTTATTCCACATATTCGAGGTAGAGACCATTGCTACTAATTCTAGGTAATGGGTCGTATAGTTCTTTTCTTGATGCCTCAACTTCCATGATAAATAGGTGATCAATGCATTCTATTGCATTAGGACACAACTCAGTCCAGTCCCTTATGTGACACAGTAGAATAAATTACCTTTTCCCTCTTTGGGTAGTCTCAAGAGAGGGGAACTCATCAGTCTCAGCCACAACTCCTACGAAATATGATGGATCCTATCCATCCACATGAAGGGTTGTCCCTTATTTTTCAAACTTAAAAAATGTTCTTCTAATTTGTAAAATTGAGGAACTAACCTCTTGTAGTACCCATCCAACCCCATGAAATTCCATAACTCTTGCACGCTTCTGGGTGGCTCCTAAGAAATAACTGCCTCTACCTTCTCCAAATCTACTCCAACTCCATCATCTAAGATGACATGTTCTAGAATGTGGACTTCCCGAATCAATAAATATCACTTAGAAAGGTCACCATAATGATGGTTCTCCCAGAGTTCATCTAGGACTCTCTACCAGTGTGTGGTGTGCTCCTCTTCTGATGATGAATACACCATGATATCTTTAATGAAGACTAAAATGAAATGATCTAGGCATGGCTGGAAGATCCTGTTAATGATTCCCATGAGCATTGCATGGGCATTGGCCACAATTAAAGGAATCACCAAAAACATATACTGGTCATACCAGCATCTAAATGTAGTATTTTCTACATCCTCATCCTGTAATCAAAGTTGATGATAGTCTAATCTGAGGCCGATCTTCGAGAACCATCTTGATTCCTTGAGCTAATCGAAGAGGTCATAAATCCTTTGAAATGGACACCTATTCTTCACGGTCACCTGGTTTAGGAACCAGATGTCCATGCATAACCTCATGCTCTCATCTACCTTCTTAGTAAAAACATTGGGGCTACCCATGGAGAAACACTAAGCCATCCAAACCAATTCATCAGCTTGTCCTCAAGCTGTACCCTCAAATCACGAAGCTCTACTGGATCCATCCAATATTATGGTGTAGATATCAGTGTCATAATTGGTAAAATTTAATGCAGAAGTCTTCATCTCTGTGAGGAGGTATTCTTGGGATAACATCTAGAAAGAAATTCTCATACTCGTCTACCACAAAAGGATATCACAGAATCCCCTCATTCACCATACAAAGGGAGAGGCTTCTAGAATTGTGGGTGATCAGCCTCAACTTCTTCCAAGGAATTCTATTGTATCCTATAGAGGATCCATTCTGTCAGGTGAAGGAATAAATAGTCCCATCCACACAGACACACCACACTTTACCCCTAAAATAGCTGATATGTGCATCGATTGTAGATAAAAATTCCATACCCAAGATTATATCGTAAGGCCCCAACACTGCTACTATGAAATCCCTACTAAAGATCTCTCCTACTAGAGTATGCTCACAATACCATCACTAGAGTGTAATATTTGAATTCTCTACCGTTGGAGTCTTTAATCGTACAGATCGAGCCAATGACTTCATCGGAATCTACGATTCTTGTATGAGGTCCATGAAAAGGAATGAGTGACAAAAATATTGGCCTATATGAACTAAAACTAAGGTGTAATAGACATATATCATAACTCTAATCATCTATGCACACCATGATCATAGGGATCCATTACCTGAAGCTAGCCCCACCCCTGTCCACATGCTTTTGGAGCATGTGGTGGACCTACATGGGGAGGTGGTGGTGGTACCTAAAACTTTTGTCCACCTCTTACCACTTGTCAAACTCCAATGACGTGTTTTATGCCCAGCAGACCTCCTCGCTCGAACCTATGTCGCTGTCTCAAAGGTTCCAAGACCACTTGATGGTTATTCGTGCTGAGAGTTGGAGAGTCACAAGCCATGTTCCCATATCTGCCACAAGTGAAACAAAATCTATCTCTTAGATGAAATACACTTCATTGAGAGATCCACACCTCTAACCCTGCAACCTCAGGTTTCCCTCTAGAAGTTATGGCCCATTTAGGCCTATGCATTATCTACCTATTACCTACTACAGATGACCCAGTCACCAATCATATGGTTATGGATCTCACCATCAATACCTGGTCAGATAATATTATTTCTACATGTAGGGATTTATCTATCACTACATCATGTGTTGGGATGCTGAGCAAAATCATCGACGCACTAATCTACCATTGGATCCCCTACTCAATGGTTCATGCCTGGAAGAAAGGGTCATCTACCATATCAGTGGTGTAACGTGAGAGGTCGGTAAACATCATTGAGTATTGGGACACATTTATTATTCCTTGTTGTAGGTGCAGTAACTCTAGAATTCTCACATAGAGTAGTGTTTCTAGTATTAACTCTGCCCTGATGAGGCTCTTGATGTCTGTCTCGGAACGGTTCACCTCCTCATGTGTCAGGAGCCTCAAGCTCCAACATCTCCCTATCATTCCTTAATAAAGGCTAGTGACTAGAACCACTATATAGTCTGTAGGTGTTTCTACTATGAGACAAAACCTGAGTAACTACTTCCATCCAAATCCTCAACTACATAAGGATTTGTATCACCTTGAAACCTTGAAGGCCTTTTTCTCTATAACTAGTTCAATACGCTCAGTTGTCATCCACTGTCTATTGTTCGGTCTCTTAGAAACTACTACTATCTGGGTGTTGGTGCTACTGGAACACCACTAAAATCTTCTATTGTTATAAGTGGTCCCCACATTGACACCTCATCACTTGGTGGACCATCGTCGTGATCTATCACTACAATCCTATCAAGTTGTCTTCATGGAGGAATCCTATAGGGAAACAAATTCACCACGATAAATATGTTATTCCTAGTGAGATGACTCAAATGTGATCAAGAGAAAAACATTCCCAAAACACCTGAAACTGGTGTTTTGATGTACTATGTTGGAAAACAGAATTTAGGGTCCTAAGGTATGGATATTTCGGCCTCTGCACCAACACTGGACTCCCTAGACTGAAAGATAAACTCAAGACACTAGACACTATTTCACCCATTGAAAATTACACACTCTTAGTTCTTCTAGTAGAACCAACCGCCCTATGATAACACTTTGTCATGACCCATCCCACAAGGCCCATTCTGTGACTAACCAAATCCTTCCTTCCATAGGCCAGCGGCTGGTGAGTAGAAGCAAAATGGTATATCCCAAAAATGGAATGCATTTCTTTTTAACCTGTACACACAAAGACAAAGAAAAATTCACAAAGATAACCATGAAGGAAGGAAAAATAACAAAACCACCACAATGTAAGACCATTGAGAGTAAAGTGTGTAAATTGAAAGTAAAGGGGCAGAATACAATCCCAATTTAATGGAATTTATTGAAAAGGAAGTACAAGCTCTGGACGTCATCTGCCAAGGATCCTATATGATGGGTAGGTGCGACTCCGTCAGATGTCACTACATCACACCACGTCTATCGATACACATATGAACGCCATCGAGTCCTAGACCCCCAAATGCATAGTAAACGATATTTTTCATCTTCATAAGACATAATAGGTCCGAGCAAAGCCCTTTACAGGTGCTTATAATAATAATCTGTAGGAACTACGAGACTCATTAAGGTCTCTCAGTAATCCATGATGGAAAGAACCAAAAATAAATGACCATTGTGTCAATACCACCCTGAAAGATCTCAAACTTATAGAAAAAATTAAAAGACACAACTCACACTTGGTATAACATATGTACAGTAATAAAGATGGTTAGTCGTAAATCTAGATCATCTTATTCTATCGAGAGGCTCAGCTGTTGACACAAACAAGGTCTCTAGGAGCTGACCCACACACAATCGCTAGGTCCTAACCCACATTGGATCGCTAGGTGACGACCCACATAGAATCACTATGTTATGACCCACACATGATCACTAGGTGCTGAACCACACCAGATCGCAATTCATTCCTCACTTTATATCCATCAACTGAATTCACTGATTTAGAATGCATGATTTTAAGAAGATCCAATCCTCAATCCATCGCTCATATCTCAACATCCATGATGTCACACAAAGTGTAACCCCAAAGAACCATCTTGTCATAAGGGTCCCAAGACAACAGATAACACGTCAATCAAATTCTTGATCTGTAAAATATGGGCATTTTAAAAAACAATAGTGGGATTAGAGTCAAATCCAAACCATCTGTTTGTAGATTCCTCCAAAAAATATGTAGTATATCTCAGAAGGACCACCTCATCGAAAGTGTCATAACTCTACTGTTGACACGTCAATCAGATGCCTTGTTTGAGAGACATGGTAATTTTAATAAAACAGGGGCCTGTTGTGTTTGGGTTCGGTCCGACTAGACAAACCAGGTCATGGGGCCTCACATACCTTGAATTAATTTGACTGACTTGACCTAACCCAGTTTGGGTATGGGTCAGTTCACTTCATGATGGAATGTCTTCCAGTCCCAATGGGCCTCACTGGACCCTGCTTGGTATGGCTGAGGGTCCAGCCGCTCCAGTCACCCACCAACATTGTCAAGTATAGCCCGACCCAAAGGGCGCGGGTCTAGCTAGCCAGTGCGTGTTTGGACTTCCATCATGGGTTTGTCCTACCGATGTTGGTCCAGGTCACTGGGACATAGGTACGACCCATCGGGTGGGGGTGCGGAACTCCAACCTAAATCCCAACCCATGAGGTGTAGGACTTTGGTGTGCCGCCTAACTGGGATGCGACCAACAGCCGCGTTTGGCCTCTGCTGACTCCCCGAACGCGCGGGGACCTCCTGAAGCAGTCAAGAGACCGCGGCTCATAGAACCACCCAATTGGCCCCGATGTGGGATCTCCCTCCTCGCGATTCCAGGTAGGCAGCACATCTCTCCACTACCCCAACAGAACACCGCTCCACTCAAACACTGGCTCTGTTGCCGACAGATTCTTTTGTAGACCAATAGAAGCGCTCCAGTGGTCTTTTTGTTGTGCCGCCTATGCCTATAGCCTCTGGGGAGCATCCACTTCACCAATAAAAACTCAATCCATCATATCCGTCAATTTAGATAAACAGGTTACAAGGTGCCCACATGTGGAGGGGCTCAGACCGCGTTTGTGTCGGCCTGCGCCCTCCGCCTTAGAAGTTATAATCATGTAGAGTCTCAAGGATTGTGGCTCAATAAAAAAAGAGATATACTAATTCCAGATAATAAATCTTAAACGAAAATTCATCTTCCTACATAAACACATGATTCATGGATAAAAATGTTCTTGGGTTGATCCAAATTCATCGTTTCTAGAATAAGAAGATGGAGGAACATGCAAAAATTAATCCCATACCTTGTTGACATTCGTCATCGTAGTGTTACAACCTTGAGGATTCAAGACATTAGCATCATTCATCGCTTCCAAATCCATTCTTCGAACAACATAGGAGTTGATGTTGTTCCACCGACATTCATCATTCATCATTGGAGAGAAATATTACTAGATGTTTCCTCAGAGATTTTCCCACAGTTTAACCGCCCACTCTCCATCACATTAGTTTAATAAAAAGTAACATGTCACAACATTTCTGTAATGTTTTTTCATTGATGAATCAACATAGTGGTTACACATGCACAATGATCCATTAAGTGGCTTCTTAAATTATACCTCATCATCTCCTCATCACTACACCACAACATCTCCATCCGCCACTTATGTTTGTGAAATTAAAATAAAATAAAAATTTAATGTTATTTTACTATTTTCCAAAAAGTTCTGAAAAATTAAAATTTTCATTTGGCCCTTTCCAGGGGAATTTAGGTCCTTTCGAGGTGAATCCAGTCATTCTAAAATAATTGGTGGCTTCATATTTTCGATCCACAAACCGGTTCAAAAGTGAGAAAATCTCACTCACACATTTACTAAACGTACATTAATAAAAGCTCAAAGTTTTGTTTTCCTCTCACCTCTTCTCAGAATGTTATTCTGTCATACCATGCAGTTTGAAAATTATTCAATATAATTAAGAAAAATACATGTAAATTAAGTGACATTTCACTTGAATAAATTAGAAATACATCACTAGATCTCAATTATGTGAAATGATCTTACAGATGCCGTAAAAAAATTCTGATTAAGAGAATCTTTTACCCAAACCATTACTTTTATTTTAATAGATATATTTCTATCTTTTATAAACTAGTTTTTTATCCCATTAAATAGTTACTTTAGAGGCCCGATGATCCTACGATTTCATTTTCTTTTGATTTCTGAAACCCTCTATATAAAAATAACATCTATTACTCAAACAATTTGTTGGTTTTTAAGAATATCTAAAAATCTACATTAATCATTCATGTATAATATGATATATCCTTCTCCTATAAGTTTATGTCACCTCAATATATTTAGAAACACAATTTACTATGGAATATCTTCATCAAAATAGAAGGTATATCTCTTAAATTGAAGAATACCATAAATAATATACATATATCATACAATCATATTCACTAAGGTCACAACCAAAAAACCATTCTACTTTGATATGGGTGTTTCATTGTGTTGAAATATCATATAATAATGTAAAAGCCACAATAGGATTATAGATTCTTGAATACATCACATATATTAACAATAGACCCTCTATGATGTTGGGAGAAACTACATTGTGGCTATATTTTTATCCATTATTGCATTTTGATAACACCGATGGTGTAATCTTAATGCTCTTACATTATGCAACCTTTAG
Organism: Viscum album; assembly: GCA_963277665.1. NCBI lineage: Eukaryota > Viridiplantae > Streptophyta > Magnoliopsida > Santalales > Viscaceae > Viscum > Viscum album. The sequence continues at coordinate 1,076,412,129 of OY728164.1, forward strand.
ATTACCATATGATCCACAGATATACCTTATGCAAATAGGGATAAACCATTACATTTGTGACTATTACCATAATGAAACTATTAGTCTACCATTACGAATAACCATCTAGTAATACACAATGTTTGGCATACCTTTATGTAGCATTGACTGACCTTACATAGCACAATAAATCCTTTATGAAATTGAAATTATAACCATATTTATCCTCAATATACCCTTACATAATATTGTTGATACCTTTACATATGTAATTAAATTTAAACACCCCCCCTACATGAGATACCATATGCTTCTTATTCCTTTACACAACCTTCAAATTTCCCTCCCTACATTTATATTGGTCATGTACATTGAAGATATACAATCAAATTTCAGAGTACAACTTAAAATTACATGTATAATGGTATTGAAATTATCATTTTACCTTTGAATTGGATGAATTATTCACTTATATGATGTTCACAGTAAATTTATATAGCCTTTAGTAACCACTATACATATTACATTTATCTTTTCATAGCTATAGGATTATGTGACTTAAAAATTACAAAGGGAATGTATATTTTAATTTACTATTACATATGTATTTAATAAAAAAAATCATCCAAGTCCTTATAAAACATAAATCATGAGGATTCAAATCTTCCATTAAATATTTTTCATGCATGAACATAAATATTATTACATAGACTACTTTAGATAAGATTTTATCTTGAAATAATATAATTTTATATGGCCTTACTATAAATTCATCAATATGAAAAATAAATTATATTTTACATGGACATCAATCCATTCCTATGGAAAATAATTATTTTCAGTGTATTATTTAATTTTTACTCATCATTTTCATTTTGTATATAATGTTTCATCATAGAAGAAATAATTTTACATTAAAGAACACAAAAAACCCATTATAATATTTATGTATAATTTTCCTAACGAATTGATCCAATGAATATCTAACATCTCTAAAGGAAAAATTATTTCATTTCATCAAAATTTATAAAATTCTCATCCCGATATTAAAAAATGTCACATTGGAATCGATCAAAAATTATATTTTGATTCCTTTTTATATATTCGAAATATATACAACCGAAAATCATTACAAATCCACATGATATCTTGAATCTCCCCTTTGTAAATCATTCCAATACCAGTTCAATTAATAATGTTAATATATATTATCAAATGTTATTAATAACAATTAAAAAGTATTCATTAGGTCATGTTGTAATGGGGAGTTTATAAGATATGTTCTATAACATTGATCCTTTAGTTAGTTAGATATAATTCTATATGGTCTATCCGGGTGTAGAAAAATGGTGATTTCACTTATAACACAATGACGTGTTTTAAATTATTCAACACGTTATACCATTTTCATATTGTTATTCTTAATTATATATAGCCATATTTTTTTGAAATATATATCATGCTCATCACTCAAGAAAAACATCATAAATTTCAAGTGAAAAAAGAACGCCCACATTATAGGACCTTCACTCATCGACTAACAATAAACATTTTCCCCATGTTTGATATATGAAAATAAAGTGTAAATTGTGTAATTATGTAACAGTATATCGTCTATTTTTAAATATTCCATGATTTTACATATTGACTAAAATTATATAATGAAAAATTATAATCAAGTGTTTCTCCCCCTCAAGATATGTAATATTTTCATTCCATTTTCACTGTGTTTAGTAGACTCTATGAGTAGCAATATCATCATGCTATCGGGTATTGATAATCATAGCGTTTACCTTCAATTTAGTTAATATTAGATAAAGAACATATATATTATAGAATATAAGTAGGTACCAATGGTTTATTAGAAAAAAAAAATTTATATTTAGATCTTCTTCCCTATCGAGACAATTTTATTCATCCCATCTCTGCAATATATAATTTTCCTGGACTCTTAACTCTATATTGAGTCTCATATATTTTATTGTGTTCTTTATTACCTTGAACCTACTTCAGTATGAGTTGTGGTCTTATATTGAAAATATAATTGTATTTTTTCTTGGATAGATTATAGGAACAATTTTATTTTATGTGATCACATATGTTACGATACTCATAGAAATATTCATGGAATTTTAATGTATTTTTATTATATATATTCATTTTCTTCATTAAAATTTACTTATATTTAAGAGGTTTTTTAATTTTATCCCTTAAAATCCCCAAGGATTTTGGACTTATATATTATTCATATATTTTCATGTAGTTCCAAAAAACATCCTCATGTTCAATATGATAGTGTAAAAAAAAGTAATCAATGAATCAAATTCATTTTCTTGTCATAAAATTTTGACTAGATTTAGTACCTTGTTATTTCATGTTTTGACTTTCCTTAATTGGGAAATATTTTTTCGAGTTATATATATATTTAACATTTTGGTATCCACACTAGGTTATTTGAATTAATTGTCAACATTTTTATGGACTGACATCTCTGTAGATTTTGGATTTGAATTAGAACTTTTTTATATGATCTCGTTAGTAGAAAGAGAATTAATTTAGAAATGGGTTACATTATTAAATAATCTTATATAAGGTTGATCTAGTAAATATTTTGAGATCTTCATGGAACCTATATTAGTGTTATTAATCTCATAAATAATTTATAAAATAGAATCCATTTTTTGTGATTGACTAAAATTATATATTTGGATGAATGAATTCTTCTTAGTGTATCTATTAGCTCTAACATACATATCGGTAAAATTTATCAAAATATCATCTACCATACAATTAAATTTTTTTTATTTTATGATATTGAACTTCTGTTGTGTAATACCATCAATCAAATAGATGTAGAATTCATTTTTTCTTCGTACTTTAAATACCAATTAGAAAACCATGAAACTCATAGTATCTTTATGTGATTATTATAGATAATAGATCATTTGAATATATACTAATGATAATTTTTATTTAATAACACTAAAATTTCATTCTCTTCGATATTATTTTTTTTTGTTCAAGTTGTAAATCAATGATATTCAGTTAATTACTACAAAATGATTCATGTTCATGGATTATTTTTCTAAAAAACTACTCTCTAAAGACTCTATCGTAAATATCCATTTGTAATTAATCTAAAATTAATGAATCCTATTCAATATAATGAGTAAAAAAATCTTCTTTTACATCAATACATAATGTGGAAGCATTGAAACTTTTGAATTTCATACATGGCGTGTCTTTCTAATTTGTTTTTATGTTCAAGAAGTGTTTTTCATCATGAAGATCAATAAATAAAATATGATCCAATTAATTTGGAATTTTTTTCACATATCATTGAAATTGAGACAATAATTAATCAATAGTTATGTGAGACACATATTCCTTATATACTACATATCTTGAGATCGTTTCTATTAAATGATCATTAAAAACTAAAATCATAAAAGTAATATAAATCAACTTTTATTTCATTTAGATTTTATATAATCTCTACACTTATATCACATTACTCTATATTAGATCTATAATAAAGACCGTAATGTCTTGTTAAATAGGAATGGAGGCTAATTATTCCACCTGATGAACTTCATAAGCATCTTCAAATCATCACATCATATAAACAATATAAGATCAGTTAGGGAAAAAAATTATCCAATCAGTGGTAGGACTATGATTTCATATCACTTATAGATAATATGTGAATAATTAAGGGACATTGAGGAGAGGGGGAATGGATTATTTTACCCAACTTTTTCCACATGTGGACATTCATTTCAACTAGCCCCTCTTACTCTCAAACCTCTACCGAGGTTATGTAGAATAAGTCTTATATTCTCTATCCAAAAGAACATACATATGTTATAAATATAACATAATAAATAGTATTACACATATATTTTACATTTATATACATTAATTATAAATAATAATCCATTCTAAAATCTGCCCATGGCTGTTTAATAAATTTTCATATCACTAGAATTGTAGAGATCACATGTGAAAAAAAATTACAAAATATTTTATACATGTAACAACCAATCACTATAAAAGGTAAAGTGTCCTATTAATATTGTATTCACAATTTATTTAATTGAGATACTTATACCTTCGCCACCAATTTGTCAATGACATTGTATATACATGAAAAAAAAATTCATAAATGACATTACAAGAAACTTATAAATAAGATGTTTTAGTCTGAACTGGGTGGTCACTACATCAAATTGAATTAGATATTCATACTGAACAAATATTTCTTTACTAAATAAATTAATATCAAATTTATTTAATAGTTTCCTATCGTACTATATCATTTCATATTCATAATATTCAATACGTGTTAAATACATTTTTTTCAACACTTCCTTCTTCCTTTTTTTGAGTTATCAATTCAGATATCTCAATTATACATCATCCAGGAGATGTATAATATTTTAAATTTTACAAATGACTTTAATATATAAATAATAATCTTATTATTTTATGTGAATTCTAAATTTTTACTAGTTAACTTAAAAACCATTACTAAAAATATTTCTTTTAGTGATTGATGAACGAGTTGTCTTTTCATTCACCTTAAAAATAACATGGGATATTATTTATCGTTATTATAATTAAGTATGGGGTACATTATTATAATTCATGTTAACAAATCATGATATAAAATATTTTCATATTCCCACTACCTACATGAATGTAGATGTTTTCAGGAGATCACCATTATGTGATTGAATCACGTATATGTTATATAATTTTTTTGAATGGAACCATATTTTACCCTCATATTGGTCTCCGTATTTATAAGTGATCTACATACCACCATAAAACCTAGTATAATGAAAATGTATGTTTTTTATAAATTCCAAAAAATATAATGATATAATTTTTTTATTCAATACCAAATTAATCCATTTAAAACAAACTTCTAATAATCCCCACATTTGTTAATATTTAAGAATATCCCAAAAGGCAATTTATTAACCCTTCTATAATATATATTATCAATTTTATCCATGGTGTAACAACATCCATGTATTTCAAAACACTCACCACCATGGTATAATTTCATCATAACAGCATAGATATCTCTCAAATAGAAGAAAACAAAAAATAAACTCCACAAACCATTACAGTGTAACCATATGCTCCATGGTCATAAAACCATTATCCTATGATATGGATGTTTATCTATAGTTAAATATCATATACTATTGTGAAACCCATTATTGATTATGTTTTTATAAAAAAATCACATCAGTTAACTTTGGACCCGCAATACATAGGGTGATGTTATGTTATGACCATTTCATTGTCCGTTGTAGTGTACAGATCACCCATGTGAAATAACATTAATAAAATCTAAATTTTCATAGTAGTGCACATACCATTGGATCCAATAATCACCATTAATATAGTAGGGATCATCTCCTATGTTACCACTAATTCCCCTTTAATAGCACTTGATATTCCTTTACACAGAGCCCAATATCATTACATAATGCTCAGTCTACATTTTCACAACATCGACTACACTTATGTGGCATAGTACCACCTTTACACACATGGAACAAAACCTATAAATATCATAAATGTATACTTACATTCGAAATGTGAAATAATTATGCAGGTAATGAAAATCACACATTACCCATATGCATTCTTCATTATGTTGTATGTATCTTTACACGACCATAAAATCCTCTCCTTACCTTTGCATATGTCATGTAATTTGATGTTATACCATTAAGGATCATAGTATCAAATCATTTTAACAATATTTTTTTAATAATATTCCCATTTTACCATTATATATGTTTAATAATTTTCAAATTTTTTTAATCTAGTACCATTACACAACCTTCAACTACACACACTTATGATAGATTTACCTTTACATTGTTCTTGGTATATGACAGTTAACATTACTTTGGTAATGTGAATGGAAAATTTTCATATTATTTGTAGCTAATATATCTCATAATTATCCAGGAACTTGTAAAAATCAATCCCGAGGATTTCCAACTTCCATAAAATTTTCATTATTCTAAAACATAAAAATGTTTGTGTGGACTTCTTCAACAATGGGGTCATTATGATATAATGGAATATTACTTGTCCACCATGTCAATTAAGAAAAATAAAAAATAAATAATATACTACATTTCTAGAAATTAGTTCCCATTTAAAATAACTTATTTCATGATATTCTTTCATTCCTCTTATTTTTTATCCTGTTGTAGGTAATGTCTCATCATTGAAAAAGTCTTATACATTAAAGCACACCACAATAATCGTTATATTTAACACATGGAATTTTATTTCCCAATGATATCCAATGAATAAAATTAAATATAATCTAAGAATCATCACCATAATTATTTAATATTTCAAAATTTCTATTATCATGATTAATAACTAATCATTGCGGACTTCATCATACATTTACTTTGGATTCATTGTTATATATTCACAACATATTCAACGGAACATCACAACCATACACATAAGATTGTATGCTAATAATAATTGGATTAATGAATATAAATGATATTAATCATATTATAATGATATTTGAATTTTGAATTATCATTTTACTATCTTTAATTTCGTTATTCTAAAGGTGGAAACAACATTATTGTGTATGTACATATTTTTGTCACTATGAAGGAATGTAATTCATTTTTAATCAACATATTAAATGAATTTTATAAAAGTGAATATAATTGTTAAATATTATACTTATGAAATTATTAATATTTTATAGCTAATAGAACAATAATCAATGTACAAGTACACAAACTTATTATACAATGATACACGATAAATGCACTAGTTTATACCTAAAATGATAGCTTTAAGAGTTTACTATTAATAAATCTGTAATGAAATGTTATAAGTGACATATATATAATATTTTAAGAATGAATATGAATATTGAATAATATTATAATAAAAATAAATTTCTTATATTGGATATTATATAACTTATGAATCATGATGGAATTGGAGAAATGCTTCACCGTCTCACATTAATTTCAATGAGACACATGGGATATTCACCATATGTTTCTATTTCTTTGTGTATACACAACCGATGAATTTATCTTATGTATAAATTAATAAAATTTATCGGTTTTTTGTAATATATATAATATTCCCTCTTTCACGAGGCTTTGATTTTGAGATTACCATATTTTTAAGGGTTTATCTTCAACGTATTGTTTCGTAGTGAAATGTCTGATGGAATCTATTTATTTATCTTTATAAGGTTCATATAAAGATACCTTGAATTTTTATATCCTGGATAATTATTATTTATTGTAGATAAAAATAAAATTCCATTTTTTTATAATAATAGAATTTATTTTAAAGTTACTAATGTGGTAAGGGTTGACCATCCAGAATTATCTTATTTAAGACATATTTTTTGTTACAGTAAATTATTATTTTATGTATTTTATATATATCTCATTTGTTATGATTAATAATTAGTACCCTTTTATTCATTGTATTTAAAGTTTTATTTTATGTTATTTCATTCACGAGGGTTATGAATCAAACAAAACCAAAGATGAAATGGTTTTATTTTACAATCTCTTTTTAAGAGATTGTTTATTATAAAATTTCTAACGATAAAATTATATTATATATCTCTACGAAATATTCTTTATTTTCTTATACTATCGTTATTTCTAAAGATTACATGTTTTTGTTTCATTTTCCATTATTTAGGTACTCATGTGACACAAATACTATTTTAACAGAAAATTGAATTGCTTTCTCTCATTAGTTGGGAATAAATTTCTTCCAAATATATATTTTACATCAATTAAAATAATTTTGTATTTTATTATTGTAAAAATATTTATTAATTTAATTTTTACCAATGTTTGACTATTAATTTTTTTTATGGGAATATTATATTAATTTTTTGAATAAGCTACATTTGAATTTTTACCAAAAAATTGGAAGGAATTTTTTTTTAAAATATGCCAAACAAACAGTTTTTCATACAAATATGAATTTTATTTACATGGGAGATTAATTTACATATTTACTTGGTTATTTTCAAAAAAAAATTCCTTAATAATTTATATTTTTTCGTTTTAAAAAAGTTATTTCAATATGAAAATTTTATTTTCCTAAAGAATGGTTCATATAATCATTGAATGTTATATTCATCAATAACAATATCATTTTGTGATTCATATTCTTCACTAGGGATATGAGAAAATATTACCATATTTATTATCTCTATGTATGGTCTATGATTACGATGATGAGATGTTTATGAATAATTTTTTTTCAATGGATTATGTTATGATGATATAATCAATGGTTTATGATCATATGGAACTCATATATAAATATTGATTATTCAATCGATGGTCCCGATATAGATTGAATCACCCGGAGGATTTTTAATTTATTTATTTTTAAATAAATGAAAATTATTAAGAGAATTATTTATATGCAACCCCAAGATAATATTATGCTACAAGCAACATCCAGTTTATCTGGAATTACACAAAATATTATGCTCAACATTCTCTACACATAATACCAATGATATCATACGGTACATGCAATTTTTTTTACCAAAATACAACATACCATTTATATTATTTTATATTATGATATTTATCAACTATGTATTGTGATGACATATAAGAAAAGTATGAAATAATAATTTAAACTGTTATTGAAATCTATTTATATTATTTATATTTTTTTAAATTAATATAGAACACAGTTGAATGTAAAGGATGCAGATTTATGAAATAATATTTTATGTTAACCAAGTTGTTATATTTAAAAAATTAAACTATGAAACATTATTTAATTATATTATATTAATTTATATATTATATATTCAATATATTTTTTCTATAATCATATATTTGGTTTTCTAGGCATTAGATATGAATAAATCTAACTATATATAAAAAACTTTTTTAAGGGGAATTTTCCACCTTTTAATGAAAAACTAGTTTTAAATCCAAATTTTACAAATTTTATAAATTTTATTTATAAAAATGAATCCTTATATTTGAAATAGAAATGTAAAAATTATAAAAGGGTGAACTTTTCGTATTTTTATGAGGTGTTTCTTTTTTTGATGATTAGTGAATAGTATTAAATTTTCTTTGAAAAAATATATTTAATATTTCATATTTATAAGGATAAATGATACTTTAAATAGATGTAATGTAATATTCGATAATGTATACATAAATTAATCGAATGTTGGTGTCTGTAATAAATTTGAATGTAAAATTTGATATAACACCTCTTAAACTATTGAACATTTTTACATTAAAACCTAGAATTCTCAGCCCATTTATGGGATTAAATTTATATTAATTTTTCACTATTATGTGTTTAGAATTATGAAAAATTAATTAAATATTATTAATCATAATAATTTATAATTTATAGTATGGTAAACATAGTTTTTTTTAGCAAAATGTGAATTCAATTAAAATTATTTTCATGGATAAGGTAAAATTATGTTTATCATGGGACTAACCATTAAATATATGAAACAAATGACCTGGAAACATGTAAAAAATCTATTTTATAGAAATATTTCGACCAAATACCCCCATATATCTAATGTTTTCATTTTTTTCAAAAAATAAACTAAGGGATATCTCTTAATAGTGTTTACCTTTTAATAGTTACATGAATTCCACACACCCTCCACTCTAAAAATTCACTCACCCATTATGATTATTCAATCCGATAAATTAATTTTCCTCTTTCACTCTCTACCATATAAGTTAAAAAATACCTCTTGAATTTTTAAAAATTTAACTTTCGGTATAATTACAACATCAAAATTCTGTTGGTATAAACCAAAAGTAGTTACTCGAATAAGTGGTAACATTCTTCAATGATCACTTTTGTTTCATTTAATTCCACACCCATTAATTTATATTTATATCATGATTATAGAATGACTTTATCATCATAAATATAATTATATTTTGTTTTTATAATATTTTGAACAAAACTTTGACACAAATTTATCAAATGGGAAACACAATCATTGAATGTGTGTACGACAGACTACCAGATCACAAATAAATGTAATGCATTCTGCCATTACCAATTTTCATGGTTGGAATAATGATGGAATTATATATTATAAATGATATATATTTTATTTATGAAATATATGTTCATTTTAATTTGTATATAACATAAAAATTTATGATTAAAAGTTTTTGGGAAAATGATAACTTTGTTTGTGGAAATGTGGACTACCACCTCCTCAATGCGACGTGGTTTGTAGATGAATTACATTAAATGTATAAAAGTTGTTTTAAAAAAATTAGAAAAATAATGAATGAAATGAAATTTTATTTATAATATATATATTTAAGTATATATAACTTAATTTTTAAATATGATAATGAAATGGATATTGCATTCATGTGTATATATGACCTACTATTTTAATGAATGATGCATTTGATTTCCTATCTATATATTTTATAGATTACTATAAATACATATGTAATGAATATATATGATATATACATATTATTTAACATTATTTATATGGTTAAATTTGGATAAAATTAATAGTATTGAAAATTAAATATGAAGACATACTCGAAAAACAATGGCAATTAACGCCCAAAAGAGTAAAAATAATGGATTATTATTATCAAATGGGTAATAATATATTATAAAAAGAAAATATATGATTTTATAAATAATTACATTATTATTTAATAATTTAATAACATTATTAAAACCATTAATAAGGTTTTCAAATAATTTTCATATAAATGTAAAAGCAGGGTAAGGGATTTCTTCTCAATTTAAATTCCATTGAGAATTTCATGTTATTATATAACAATTATCATTAATTTGGTGTATCTAATACCCCATTGACATTTATTGTCATTATTTACAAATAAGTAATGGTATTTTATGTTTAAAATTAAACTATTTTATCCCAGGCGTTTTGACTTGATAATTACCAAGTCGTACAAGTTATCTTTGTAATATCACCATATTATGTAATTTTTAACATTCACATAAAATGATCAATATATTATGATAATATTTTTTTTACATTAAATTAATCTCATATATAAATTTTATCCTTAATTATATATTATTATTTCATAAACCATATATCATTTTTATATATAGTGTTCAGATTAATTATTATTTCATTAATTGTAGAATTATTATGAAATATGTATCTATTATTCAATATAAATATATGATAAGGAACATTATTTATGATTTAAATTGATTATTTCTATATATGAGTAATGATTATTGCATACACTTATTGTTTGGGAACTTTTTAATTCAATCCCATCGATGAATCTATAGTCTCTTGAGATGAATAAGTTGTCCAAATTAAAGTAGTTTAAACTATCTTGAGAAACAATTCCGGTGGAAAATGTATCATGTTAATGGGAAACATGAAGTGTAATAAATGATAATTTCCATTATTGATAATTCAATTATTATTATTATCCATGATATATTTTTGGAAATTATATATGGATCCATTTCATACTTTGTTTGATGATAAAATGGAATGTGTTTTAGTCATCTACAATTCCATATTGATTATGCATTATCAAGATATATATAATTCACATGTTCTCATTTATATAATTTTCTATAATTATTATGATAATTTATTGTTTATTTCATCAATTTTACATATTTTTTATGATCATTTCACTAACCCCTTTTTTCCATTCCCCTAGATATGAAGTAGACATATTTGAATGAGCCTTCCAAGATGTAGTTCATTTCATATTATTATGTACCATGTTTAATTTTATTTTTAAAAATTTAATATGGGTATCATGTATATAATTTTTTCCTCCAAAACTTCTAAACTGGTTTATCCCATAGGATTTGATTCTATAAAATTATTCAAATGTAATAAAGTAAGGTATAGACTCTAGGCTCTTGCAGTTGAGTAATTACAGTTTGTATCAAAGGACATTTAGTAGAAACCTTGGAAACCAGATTTAGAAAATCATATATTTTCGAACATAACCATATACTAAAAATTGAGTATAGGTATCGAGTAACATCATAGAATATTATTGAGGTCGATAATATATGGGTCATCCTAGTAATACATTACATTATGGATACTTCAAGAGGACATGGTTCTATAATAGACGTACCTAGTGTAACAACTCCAAATGGTGCATCTGGATTGACTTGAGAGTAACATAATACATTAACATCAACGTTACTATGCATCTAGTTTTACACTCCTTGTGGATATGCTAAATAAATAAAACAATTTCATTACAAACTATTATAAAGGATTTCCATGAAATGACATCCCTATGAAAAAATGTTTACGATTATGAGAAGATATAGATAAAAATATATAAATTAAACTTATGTATTTGACTAGTTTTTGGAATATAAATTAAGTAATATAATGTTATAATACAATCCACTATATTCCACTCTATAGAAATTGATCCCGAATAGGAAAATGGTGATAATAATAATGAACAATGTCTATATTTTTCTAATAATAAAGGTGATATTGATGGAATTTCAACTGAGAAAATTATGGATACATTAGGGTATCATAATTTGATTATAACAGAAAACCTTTCCTAGATAGAGTAACATATTCCACAATGTGATTATATGATGTTGGACTGGTTTATGTGACATAAGACACCATCATTTAGAGGGACTACATATCAATTACTATAGAGTAATGGATTGAGAATTTTGAGATTATATTTGTGGGGTTTGATTTGGTGAAAATGAAAAGGATACACTTTCATTGTAATGTATAAATGAAAATGCTGACAAATGGAGGACATTGATCCAGAATAATGTAGAGGAAGGGGAAATAAAACACATGGATTAGAAATCTTTTAAGGACCATTTAATTTGGAAAATATTTCCCTACCGATGAATCAATTGAGAAAAAATTAAGATACTAACTTAAAAGAAAAATAAGGAAGAGAGTGTTGTGGGGTATGGATTTAACTTTACAGGATAATAAATAAATTTTATAGATTTTAGGCACAATATAGAGTACAACATTAAGAAAAAAATTTATGGTCATTATCCAAATATACTAAGAGAGGTGGTTTCTCAAACTGTTTCGACAAATGATGATATATTTTTATATACTATCATGATAGAGTAATAATTATCCATGTATTATAATTTTAAATGGAATAAAGATAAGAATATTATGGAATGGAATTTTAAAAATAAATTGAACAATGAAAATATGAATTTTCCCACATGTGACTACTATACAATGAATCTCCATGGGAAATTCTTAAAGGGGTTGGACGATTTTTGTAAGTGTGGAGAAATGGGTCACCATGAAAAATATTGAAAATGGATGAAGGAAACTATTTAAACTCAGCGTTAAAAGTTTATAGAGATGGTATATTATGAAAATGAATGCCCCTAGAGTCAAGGGAATATACCTCATAAGAATACAATAGATCAATATCAAGTATATGTTATTGACACAAGAGAAGTAGAATTATTAAATTTCTTTCTTATTTGGATCTATGAAATATATTTTAATTTATTTTATTTATTAAGTTCCCATAATATTATTTATGAAATAACAATTTTACTAAAATAATATTTCATTAAGAATTTGAGATCTCATATTGAATAGTAAAAAAAAAAATTAATTAGTAGTGAGTTAGGTTTTTTAGAAAATACATGGTTAGAGAAAGATAAGCCTTAATATACTCCAATTTATGGGATAATGATGATGGATAATTTCAGGATTAATTTGGATAATGTATATTGGATACAACTAACTACCATGGAAATAATTATAATATATTGGACAATAATATTTTGGAAAGGGTAATCATTTATGTAATTGTTTAGGTTGACATTTGAATGTGGTTCTAGATATTGATGAATTACATCACACAATAATGCAACCTTTGCTATGAAATTAATTAAAAAATATATAATTTCAAAATAAATGAAATATATTAGGCTTATGAAATAGAAATGTATCTTGTAATTTTATTTCCTTACATTATAATATAGTTAAATAATTAATCAACTCAAGGAAATGGGTGATGAAAAAAATGTATCCTTATTACCATTAATATTGATTATAACAATGAATTTTTATCACATATAGTTCATGGATTTGTTTTCAAATTCTTTTTCATGAACATGTTCTCTATCACTCTCCATAAGAACATAATAGTTATATTTATCATCAATATACATGTTTTTACTAATGTTATATTATTGAAAAAATTAATTCTCTAGTGACCATGACATTTACTTTTACCATTCATTAATAATATGTCTTATTTACCCCCTTTATGATGGGGGTTTCTAATTAAAATTATTTTCAAATATCAATCCCTTGATCACATACATATTTTTTGAGTTGTGTGGAAGAATTTAAATTATGGTGGGGAGAATATAACAACATAATAAAATATAAAATAATCATTTCAGAATAAATTTAGTTTTTTGGATAAAATTATTTACACGATATACTATGTTATGAGTATTTTACATACAAAATTGAGTATAATTCGAATTAAAAATATAATTATGGTTATAATTTTGTACACGGAACACTGAGCATAGCTCACGGTACACACATGACTGAGATTTTTCCCAACAACAGTTTACTATGAATATTATTATTTAATATAATACAAATAAAATATGAATTATAATAAAAAGTATGGAAATGATTAAATAAAATTTAGAAATATTAATTACAAATGTTCATATAGTTAATTTTTGTTAGAAATAAATATAGAATAAAATGTTTTATAAAGAACGTGTTTTTATGAAAAACTATATTATTCCCATAACAATGTCTTAAATTAACAAATTAAATTAATAATTATTAGTGAATGATATTATTTATATTTATAGGTTATGTATTTAAACAAATATTTTCACATTCAACGAATTTATTTTTCTTGGAATAAGATAAGAATAATTATAATTTTATGCATAAAATCCTATGTTTTAAAAACGCAATTTGGCCACTATTTAAGGGAACACTAGTTTTAATTTTTTCTACCAGTTATATATGTTTTATTTTTCAATGTTAATAATAATTTTTGATATATTGATTTAACTATTATTTTAGGGCCAAATCTTGGTTTTTAATGAGAAGATTAATTTTTTATTAATAATGAAAATTATTAAATTTTAATGAAAAAACTCATTATCATATAATATATTTATATTGATAAATTATATTTTAAATTGGATTTTATGTCACAATATTTAAATTATACATCAATTAATGAAATTTAGTACATTTTAATAAATTTATCATTGATTTTAGATATAAAAAAATCTCAACCATTTGACCATATTTACTATAAAAACCTGCTTTATCATCCCATATTTACGAATTAATTTAAATTAATTTCTACCACATATTTGAATGTAAGTTGTGAAAAATAAATTACATATTTGCAATAATCCAAATTTTTAATTTATAGTAATGTTTACATATTTTTTTTACCAAAATTAATAGTGATTACAGTTATAATTATTTAGAGCAATTAAGGAAAAAATAATTTTAATATGAAATAAACCAAAATATTAAGGGCCAAAATGAAATATAAAAATGTAAAAAACATATTTAATTGACATATTTAGATCATATAATATTTTTATCAAATTTGGAACATTATTGGAGGATCATGTTTTATGTGAGGCCTTTCTATAGTATTTACATCTTTATATTTTCAAGAATAGCCATCATCCACCACTATAAAATGAAACTCAGCCCTCCCAGTTATTCACACCTATCAAGTATTTTTTATCATCCAAAATATGTCAAAATAATTTCCCAAAATTCATAAAATTCCAATATAATCCTAAATATTTTATTAAATCCATGCATGGAAGTAGTTTTGTGTGATTCAAAAGTATTTACCTAAATAAGAGGAAACTTTATTCAATGAACACCTTTGATTCATTTACATCCCCACATATTCAATTAATTTTATACATTTCTAAAATAATAACATAAATATGTTAAATATAAAAATATTTTTCGGGTCCAATTGTTCTATCTTCACTTTCACACATATCTATGAAATGATAGACACAAACATTGTTCCTATGTACAGAAGACTACTACCTTGTGTACTGATGTTGATATTTATTTCGTGACTGCATTTCAAATCCCTAGGAATGGTGGATTTATATTTCATATTTTATATATTTTATATTTATAACGTATTTATGATCCTTTAATTTTTTTATAACATATACCTTAATGGTTTAAATTTTGTTAGAAAATTTTAACTTCTATTGTGGATGTATGGACTACCACCTCATCAAAGTGATAAAATTCATTCACGATATACATATAATATATTAAACATGGATTAAAAAATATTTTTGGAATATATGAATAAAATATGATTATTTAATTATAATGTAAATATATATCATTTTATTTTTAAATATTACAATGAAAAGGATGTAGTGTTCTTGTGTACATACAACCTACCATCTAGATGAACACTGAATATCATTTCTCGTATAAAAAATTTATAGATTACCATAAATACATATATTATGAATATATACGATATTTAAATCTTATTTTTTTCATTCATGAGATGATTAAATAGTGATCTAATTAATAGAACCAAAAATAACAATTCAAAACCTATAGATAAAATAAAGAAATTAACAAACGAAATAGTTAAAATAATGAAATATTATTAACAAATGGGTAATAAGATATTATAATAATATTATATTTGATTTTATGAATATTATTATGGTTATTTTATATGTTAATACGATGACATTAACCATTATACAATAAGTTAATTGGTGTTCACACAAAAGGAAAAGCAAGGTAAGAGATTTTTCCTCAATTTAAACTCCATTGTTATATATTTATTATTACGAACCAATTCAAAAAAATGTGGTTTATATGATTTACTTTTTCATTTAAAATAATTATTCAATTATAAATAATCGAATTTATATTTTCACTTTGAACCATCTAATCCAAGGTGTTTTTACTTGAATATTACTAAGTGGAAAAATATATATTTTCTATATCAATTTTTTTGATTATTTTATTTTTAATGAAATAATATATTCCCCATGATCATGTTTTGTACATTTACTTTATCTCAAATATCCATACTCTTATGTAATTATTATTATTATTTCCAAAAATGTATACCATTATTAAATAAAACATCCACTCTAATAGTTATTTGATTAGGTGGGGAATTATTGATAAATATGTATCTTTTATTCAATATGGATATTTGATAAGGCACATTGTTTATGAATAAAATTGATTATTTCTCTATACGAGGAATGATTTTAATATTCACTATATAGGTTGGGGAATAACTAATTCAATTACCTCAATGCATCTATAGTCTCACGAGAAAGATCAATTAGCCAAATACAAGGAGTTTAAACTATCTTGAGAACAAATATTGATGGCATATGTATCACGTTCCACTGAAAGATGACGAAAAAAAATTATGAATTTGTTTTATTGAGAATTTATTTAATATTATTATACATGATATTTTTTCATGGGAATTATCAATTGATGCATTTCATTCTAATTCAATTGATTAAATAGAATGTGTTTCAATTATCTACCATAACATATTAATTATTCCTTATCTAGATTTATATATGGAATTTGTGAAATGTTATATGCCTTCCGAACATGATTATACAAATTGATTCATTATTTAATTTGTTTAATATACCATTACTAATAATTTTAGCTAGCACTTGTTTTCTCCTTTCACTACGAAATTAAAATAAAATCTTTGAATATAATTTCAATGATAAAGTTAATTTAATTTTATTAGGTGTCATGTTTTGTTTTCTATTTCCCAATCTAATATGTGTATCATTTATGTAATATAGTTTCCCAAAATTACTAAAATGATTGGTCATCAATATTTGGGTCCTAGTATTCATTAGAATACAATAATTTAAGGAACCAACTCTAGGATTTTGTGTTTGAGAGATTACATATACTTTTAGGATGGATGGTCCATATATCCCTCTAAATAATTTTGAAATTATGATATAGTTTAGAAAATAATAGGATAACAAAATGATAATAAACTATTAAGACATGGAATTGTAAATAAGCATATTGAAATGAAGGATTGAATACTCATATAAGATGATGGAGTTCATTATATCGTAGCATTTGATAGAGTTAATAAATTCATAAGAGATGATAGAGTAAACTATATTGATTATATTCCAATGTTAATCTTAAAAATGATTCAGTAGAAATTTTTATTTTGGGACATTCTCAAAAATGATAGTATTAAATAGTGAAACATGAATAAATTAGTGATTTTATATGTTATGAGTATGCCATAAAACAAATTTCTTATGATTAGAGTATGTTCACATAGACCATGATTTATTATTGTTAAACCCCTAATTTTTTTATTATAATGAATCTCATATCAAATCCTTATGTAATGATTTTAGAAATAATGGCCTTTGAATGATTTGGTATGATTTTTTTTTTATTTTAATCATCTCTTACCCAAATTTATATATCATGATCATGTATGTTCATTTATTCTTATCTCTTTTTTACCCTTTCAAAGCATCTGAAATGAAACTTTATTATGTTTTATTTTTTATATGTTATGAAAATTGGTTTTAAGAATGATCTTTCTAAGAAGGATTTATGTTATGAAGAATATAATGAAAAATTGTGATGTTCTTTTATATACCATTAATTTATATATCCTAATTTCAAAATAAACTCAAACATTATTCTTCAAAACTGATTTTAAATGATATGTTAGTAATATTCATATTATAAGAAGTAATATTTTTTATGAAAGTTATTATTTCACTGTAAAGGTTTTACATGGTAGGAATTTTATGGGGTTTTCAGAAAACAATTATATTGTCACACCATCAGGATATCTAGAATTATAGATTAGTTTTCCCTAACAAATGAATGTTTCCCAATGAATAATTACACAACAATATTTATGAACATAGATCATTTTTCTCTATATGAAGCTTATAGTGAATCCTTTAATACTGATATATTTGAGTTCATACCTTGAATATAGATTCTTAGTAAGTTAATTTTACTCTATATTAGTGTTTATAAATATATTGATAATATAGTGATGTTGGGGGAAATTTATATCCATTGAAATTTTTCTAGAGGATGTATGTTTGTCTCCAAAGGAATATGTGGGAACTCTATTGTTTAGAACAAGTATAAGTGGGAAAAATATCAAATGTGGTGGAGAATATCACATCTTTACCATTATATAAAATAACCTTACTTCAAGGTTTTTATGTTTCTATTTTAGTTCACATGATAATTTGATTCAAAATTTCATGATACCACCAAGATCGTGTCACAACTGTTATCAGATGTGAAATATTTCTAGTTATTTTGATAATGAAACTATGTCAGATACTGTGAATGCATCTCATTTTTCTCAAACATTTTATTATTCAACTTGAAGATAACATAAAAATTTTTCTTTCCCAGTGAATCAGTTGATCATGGGTGATTATAGATAAAAAATTTACTTCTAAACCAATTAAATCATAGAATGGTTGGAAGGAAAATAGAGAGCCAGAAAGTAGTTTTATGGTTATGAGATTATAATAATGGAAGACCATTCTGGTCCTTTAACTATATGAGGTTCCATTTTTTAACATAACTCAAATGAATATTATTTTTGATAATTATGAATACAAATATTTTATGGCTTCATATACTTTTGATCTTTTGGAGTTTCATATCGAGATGTTGTCAAAAATAACAATTATCAACAAAACTCTTTGACCTTGAGTTTTTAGGGGATTTAAATGTTAATTTTCTGTTATAGACTCATATGTTATTGATTTGATCATTGGAATTGATTGGTTAGTTTATTTAATTGACTATTTGGATTATTATATAGAACAAGTATTTTTTACATGTCCTTATAATTTAATTTATCTCTATAATAGGTGTTAGTATGTGATGGTTGGAAATGTAAGACCATAGGTGACAAATACCAATCCGTATTTCATTTTATGTATTTAAACATATCCAAGAAAATGTGTATGAGTTTATTAGAGTCACTGGGGTAAAATATAGTTCATCTAAAAATTGTCAGTTCCAGGTGAAACAATTCTAGTGATGATAGAGAAAAAACACATGTTTGGTGATTATTTTGGCAAAATTTTCAATTCAACAATACAAGTTTTCACTACTAGAACTTTTAGTTTTTGTGCCTCTTGAAGCGGGCGACCACCATTGGCGGTCGCGAAAGAGGGTATTAGCGACCGCCATAGGCGGCCGCTAATATGAATGTAAAATTTCTGCGGGAATTTTCCCGTGCGTGCATCTTCTTCTTCCCACCTGCTTTAGACGCTGCAAATCCAATCGATGCCACATGCTACCACTTTCCTCCACACGCCGCCACATCACTTCATGCCATACCATGCTTCCTTCGTGACCTCCGTCTACATCCGAACAACCCGAACCCTCGCCTCGGACATCCGGCGACCTCATCATCAACACCCGAGTAACCGAACATCCACTTTCATCGTGTGTCCGCCATGGACGGTGGGGGAATGAACGTGTGTACCTCTCCAGTAGAATGTTGTGTTCATGTGAAACATTAGCAACTGCTAATGGCGGTCACTAATGGGTTTTACCAATGAAGCTAATTCGACCACCAAAATTGGTCGCTGGACGGTTGCTAAAAGTAGTAATTCTAGTAGTGTTTGGTTTCATGATAGTTTTATTCGTGTGGTTGACACATGATTATACAAACCGTGTAGCTTACCCGTGAATCTAGAATTTATTTTCCTAAAACCAATTTTCAAACTATTTTTTCCCCAAAACCCACTTATTCTATCCCCTTTCTTTTTCTTACAAACTATTTGCATTAGATTAGTATTGTTGTTTTTTTCTTTGAATATCATTTTTGATAAATAAATGTGCTTTTGATCATCAAAAAAAATTCTACATCCCACTTTTCACTCTTTCATCATAGATCATCTTATAATTTCTAAACTTAAATGTTGTATCTAATCAGTTAGGGATAGATCTATGATCCATGACATGTTTTAATGATATAATGTTTGGATATATTGAATTAAATTGGATATTATCTTGTATCTTTATGATTCATTGTGTTGATCTTCATTTTAATCATATGTTGATTGGTTAGAGGCTACTATCCCGCATTACCTAATATTGAACGTAAAATATTTGGTTCTATTGTTTTAATTGGATTTAAACATGTTATATTGAATGATTAATTAAATAAACAATTTTTTTTATAATTTGTTAGCATTGAAATTTGAATAGCTTTTGAAAAAAAATCATTATATTTTTAACATTATTCTTTTGGTTTAACACGAGAAAATGTTTCATGAAAAATTGTAATGGTAATAATTGTTTTATAAGGTATATTTGATTTGAAAAAATTTCATCCATGATTTTTTCCCATTAATTATGATAGAGAATGGTTTTGAAGTACAGAAATCAATGTGGGATAATGCTTGATCATGAAGTACCACCATAAATGTCGTTTATGGATCGAAGAAATAGGGACAATATGTCTCACCAATCAATAGTACTAATATTTCCATGAAATGTATGTTTGAGTGTGAACATGGTATGTTTATTTTAATTAAAATGAAGGATAATTTATTTGGATTAATATTTTATTACATGGAACATATTTATGGAATTTTATTTACCTACTTAAATGATTCTCATCTATTTTATATAATCATTGATAAATTATTCTTGTCCTAGTGGCTTGTGTTGAGAGATCAATTGGGATTACCTACTAAGTGTTATATTCAAAAAAAATTTAGATCATTGTAGTGTGTATATATATTTTTATCACTACAATGTTATGGAAATATGTCATAAATCTCAGTAGATTTATCTGGATATCCAGAGTGAGGAATGTATAGTAGGATCATAGGGCTAGAATGGGAGAATCTAGAGATGATTCCACTTTGGTCTCATATAGTCAGGTTTTATTTTTATCGTTGTTGATTAATTTATCTTGTTCCATTTTCTTCTGTGATGTTTGTTTATTTTATGTGTTATATTACTAAATATTTCTTATTTTTCTTCACATATTTTTTATATCATATCATTTTGTTTATTTCTAGATAGGTTATTTTTAAAAATGATAAATCATTACACAATGATATGTTAATCCCATTGTATTTATTTCTAAGTATTCGTGTCATCGGAAAATCACATTAGGATTATTTCACCTCCAAATCATCCAAATCCAATGGGTTTGGTGGGGGTGTTACATAGAAAAACATAATCAAATACAAACAAGTAAAGTAAAGGACTGAATGACTCAAACAAAAACATACACACACCCTCATATATAGCGATAGATAGAGATTATAACATTGAAAAAAGATCAACTAACATATTGGTAAAATGTTAACAGGTAAATAGTTTGATAATCATAGATAATGAAGAATATTTAGAACAATATATAGATTTTGAAATATATATAATTAGTAGAAAATAGATAGATATAATAATAGAACGATATATGAGTTGGATGATATATTAATATCCCAATAGAGTGATTATAAAAAATTGAATATAAGATAGATAAATACAGACATATACATAAAAAATATCTATAAATAGGTTGGCCACACAAAAAACCGATAGATAAAAATGTGATTATAGGAAAATATATAATATATAGTAAATCAACATAAAAATGTAAAAATTAATATGAAAATAACCAAATAAAAAAATCAATAAGAAAGTAAAAAATGCCTAAATAAATAAATAAATAAATAAATAAATAAATAAAAATATAATATATTACAAAATGAAAAGTGAAATTATAGAATGTGGAAATATAGACTATATAGATGGGAAAATGCATGAAATGGAAAACAAATATGTAGAAACATGTATGGATTTATTTAAAGGTGTCTAGATAGGTAGATAGAAAAATTTAAAATATGTATTTAAAAGAACATAAAAAAGACAATATGATTAGAAGAATGGATAGAAATAAAATAAATATATAGGAAATAAAATAAAAAACATTGATAGGTAGAAAAATAATAGATATATAGAGAAAAAAATATATTATGGGAAATAATTTAATAATATATAATGAAATATTTTTTTTGATGATAGATATAATATAAATATATATATATATATAATAGAATTAAACAAAGAAACACATAATTATATATACAAAAACATAGAAACCAGAAAACATTGAAATTCAATAAAATTCATTGACAAAAAAATGAAACCACAAAAATACATAAAGAGAATTATATATAGATAAATAAGTAAATGGATACGTATACATGTGTCTAAACAAACACACGCACTCACATAGAGATAAATTTATAGAATGATAAATTGAAAAATTATAGAAAAAACTAATTTATAGATGGAAACGAAAATATAATGACTTATAATAGATTTATTGATGGATAAGAAATGATAGACAACTATATAATGAACAATTTGATAGAATAATTTATTAAAGAACATAAATATTGATATATTAAACTTTTCAATACAAGAGATAAATGTTAATAGGTGAATGGATTTACCATAATTTGGAAATATAAATCGATAAGTAGATATAAGGATATAAGAATACATTTAGATAGAAAAATCAAATAAAAAATAGATAGGAAGATAAAAAATTAACAAATATTAGAAATGATAGATACATAGACTATGGAAAATATCATGTAAATATAATGTATTTTATTTTAATTGTTTTTACTTATGTTTATTTAGAATTTCCATAAGAAAGAGGTTAAAAACATAAAATGTGGGAAAACATTATATGCATGTATGGTAGGTGAATGAGTAAAATTAATCATGCACCAAACCCAGAAAATTGGTGATATGGATTATAATGTTTAATTACATGGTTGAAACATGATTTTTAAAATGTTCGACACCTTATAAGTGATCAGGTGTCTTAGGGTAGAAAAAAGTGTATCACAACACAGTTAACAGACAACATAGCAAATGGTGTGGCCAAACTATTAGACATACCATGTTTTGTTAAAATGTTTAGAATTTCTAACTTAACATCCTTTATTATTAACAATTACCTTCTTATATTTCACCAAATTTTCATTTATGATTCTCCCCTAATTGTGACTTCTCTTTCCCCAAAATTTTTAATCATCTTCAAGTAAGATTTGGGCTATTCTCTTATGGAATGTCATGAAAATTCATGTGTTTTATCCTCCATTATTCAACTTCTCCAAGTTTCACCCATTTTATTCTTCTACCTTGAACCATAATGAATATCATGGTCATAACCTAGGGGTTAAAATAGTGTTTTGATGAGGTTTTTTATGTCTAAGAAACTATGTATCACTTTTTATCCCATATTGGGACATTTTTTAAAGAGTACAATGTTTTTTCACATTTTTTGGCTGAGTATCTCATTTTGTACACTTTTTATTTGGATTAAATTGATTCTTGACTATTACATAGTTTTTTATAAATTTATGATTCTTATATTGATTCATTTAGGGTTTTTATACATGTGCTTATGTTATTATTGTATTGTGTTGAAGAATAGTGATTTCATTGGGTTTCACTTTAGTAAAAAAGATAATGCATAAAAAGTATTTCAATAAATGTCTTTAAGAAAACTATTATCTTAAAATTGGATTTTAAAAATACAATTGAAGTGTATTTTAATAAATACCTTTTTACTTATCTATGGTATTTTTTTTGTATTTATTGGATGTTATTATGGTTATATATGAGAGACCATAGGTGCATTGTAGTAGGATATTTAATCCCATAGGTTTAGGAATAAGGATTTCTAGGGGTCATATATGGTGATAAAATTTGTGTCCTAAGACTTAATACAAATTTAGGTTCACATAGTCATAAAAATGTTTTGTGAGAGTGTCTTATTCATGTAGATCCTTTAGTTTAGATCCTCTACATGTTTCAACTTCACTTCCAGCTTGTTATGATAACTGTTCATTTCTTTCCCACGATTTTAAGGGAAGTGATTATGTTGTAATCTCTTTATACCCTCAAATATAAATTTTAAGTTTATTTTATATTTAACTCTACTATATGGATAATTATATGAAAATTAATGTATTTATAAAATAATTCACAATGTAATTATTTTTAAAACATTCATTTTCAAACAAAAATCATTTTTTTAAATTTTATGGATGATATGATAATTCACAATTGTACACTAATATGATTTAATTTACAAAGTACATATTCTATTGTGTGTATAAAAACATGGTTTTCTCTAATAAATTAACGTTTAAAGGGTTTTATTCTTTTAGTAGGCCTTCATAATGCTTTTGTCTTCATATTTGATATCAGTCTATTTGCTGGAATGTGACATATAGAGAATTATTGACATGAAATTTTTGATTCTCTACATAATTAGAAATATTTAAATAAGAATATGTATTTTAAAATTAAATCTAATATATTTGACTAATATTTACTTTTAATTAAATGATACAGAAATTTTATAAAAAATCATTTTATACTATTTATTGCAATGTTGTTGTATCTTATACAATTTTTAAAAAGGTTTATCGTAAAAAGTTTTGTTACATGAACAACAAATAAATACGAGTTTAATAGTAATGATTTCATATTTTTCATAACCATGAAATTTTATATTTATATTTTTAGTGAAATAGGGAAAAAATTTATAAATATTATGACACTTCTACATAGTATACATTTAATTCATCCAAAGGGAAATATATTTAAACGCTTATATTATTTAAGACACAAACCCTATATTTAATAGTATCCCATAGTATAATTATTTAACATTACATAGTTCATACACATCCTTAGATAATGTAATAAATATTTAAGAATTTGGGTAGAGTAAAAAAATGATAAAAAAGGGATATAGAAAAATAAATCTCATTAGTCATCTAAAAAAACGAAAAAAATTAATACCTATTTCCTAATAAAACATTGAACACAAAAATTAAAAATTTTCATATAAATAAATAAATAATATCTCAAATATAAAAATTTAGAACCCTTTATTAAGCATCATAAAACTATTTTGTCATCTTGAAGTACATTACAAATCATAAAAATATTTCATATCTTTTCTCCTTAAATGTTTATAAATATCCATTTCCTCATGATAGAAAAATATTTAAAAAGATCTTTTGGGAACAATAATATAGTTATTTTAGATAATAATTTTCATAACCAATTTTCAAGTGTTTTTAATCCTTTTTAGAATAATTCAATCCTAGTTCATTCTAAATGGTTACCCATCCTAGTTATCTCCCTCAAATTTTTTGAAGAAAAAGCCATTACTTTATTAATTATAGAAGTATTTTATGATCACCCAACGCCATGATCTATATTGGGATCACTAGTCATAATCTATAATATTGAAGTACATTCTCATGAAACATTTTTTTGTAATATTTCACTTGGTTATCATAAACACATTGAAATGTCTTTTGAATCTATATTAAAAACATTTTTTATATTCATATAATCTTAAGGATAAATATTCCATTTTCATTTAGAAAAACTAAAAATGACAATTTAATTAAAAAGAGGGAATATGATTTCTTTTAAAATAATAGTTTACCAAATACTATAATCTTGATAATAAAAAATTCTATATTGGTTGAAAATTTTGGTAAACCTATATACGTTAAAAACATACATTTCTCACTTCTGTAAAAAGTGAAAAGTAACCCATAATGAAAAACATTGAAAATGATAATTTTAAACCTTTTTAAATAACATATCAAATAAAAAAATTATAATTATAATCCTTTTAATTATAAATAAAATCCATACTGATTAATTTTGGGGATCCTTAATATGGATGAAAGAGAGTTAGTTATAAATTAGTAAAATAATATTTATAAGGACATTCCATTACATCAAGTATTTCCTATACTTGTATATTCTATAAATAATAACCAATAAATTATATTAGTTATATAAATAGACACCAAAAATTTCCTATCTCCTTATCTTATATGTATTACCTTTATATCTTTTATTATTTTTTTCTTTTAGTTACTAACATTGTTAAGTTCACTTTAGGCATTTGGATTCTTTCGGTTAAAATCCTCACCACAACAACAGTTAGTTAAAATTGTTATAAGATTTTATGGTTTTATTAACGTAAAAATATCAACAAATGTTATAAATATAATATTTAAAATTAAATACATATTTGAAATCAATCATTTACGATGGTCATAAAAATGAATCATTTCATTTCATGGATATGTATTCCATATGAATTCATGTAATAAATTTTTTTATTCTGGGTCAAAAAGAAAAAATTTAGATAATAGTTTACTATTATATAATCATAAATACATAATATATTTTATATTAATACATTAATTAAGTCATTATAGACATACATTTATGTTTTAAAAGTATAATTAACCACATACCATTGTAGTGGTATTTGTCCACATGTGTGGAAAAGTTGCACAATCGTTTTCCAATAGACTATAGTGTAAGAATGTTAGTAATATATTACCGTTAAGGATTAATTATATTTTTATAAATAACATCTATATTTAATTTTTTGACAACTCTATCTATCTCTAAGATCCGCCGATGAAGAACGAAACAGATTACTTAATAGAGGTGGTAGTCCACATATACACGTGAGTGAAGTTTATCATTTCTAGTTGGATTGAAAAGTAGAAGAAAAAGGTATGTATCATAAAAGTAAAAAAATTTAATTATTTTTTATATACATATGTTGTTACATAATAATGGTTGAATAAAATTTAATTTAGGTAGAATAAGAAATAAACATGAAATAATAATTCAATAATTATATATCTTTTTTAGAAAACCACCATCAGAATGCACATTAACCCTCAGCTAGTTCACCTTTTAGAGAAAAAAACATCTAGGATATACGGAGAAATTCTAGGAATATATTTCTTGAGGTATTTAAAAAAACATAATGATTCAATGAGTATTAAAATTATAGGATTCGAGATTTCCCATTATAAGTTAAGGGAGTTACAACTGGTAAATAAATAAATATTTTAAATATATTTAATTTATTTAGAAGAGGAATACAACACCAAATTGTGTTTTTATAATATAGGACGAATATGAATCTAAATCAGAACCAATATTAAAATATAAAATTTTTATGATATTTCAATCCATATCACTTTGTTTAAACCACTTATTATCTATTTATTCAATTTTTATGGTGGAAATATTTTATCAAGAATAATATTATAAATGAAAAAAAAATAATTGAAATGAAAAAAATTTATGAACCTATTGATTGAAACAAAGAAATATTATTTAACATATTAAATTTCATGGAGTTTTACTTATTAATATTATTATAAATTTAAAAACTGTAATAAAAAAGGTTTAAAAAAATTTCCATTTGATTAATGATATTATATTTTACCAAAATAATTTTTAATATTGACTAATATTGATTTAATTAAATTATATTTTATTAATGGGTATAATTTTAATTTAAATTCAATAAAAAATATAATTTCACTTATTAAATACTTTTAAATAAATTATCAGTTTAATTATAATTATAATTTATCACTATTCCCCAGAAAATCAATAATTGGATTATAATTCTATAAAGACACCTTATGATAAATTCTATATGATGAATAAAGAAGTTAATTTCATTTAATAAAATTAAAATTCACCTATTTTGAAATTTATAATTTAAATTAAATCTTGTAATACATGGAAATATAATTTAGTTAAATAAAAATATTCATATTTTATTTAAAAAATTAATTCATAAAACTAAAATGAATATGAAAAATTAAAATTGAATACATATAAATACTAATATTTATTTATCTCTTAGATTATATGGGATTTCACATTGTTTTTCCTTTAATTTAATTAATTTATGTATTGATATTTATTTCATAAATTAGTGAGGTGATTTTTTATCCTACTAGAATTATCTGATACCCATTTTTCTTCCTCAATCATGTGATTATTCCATATAACAATCACTCAATAAATAAACATATTTCATAGTACCTAATTTCATTAATCGAAAATATAAACTATAATTTCATATTTATAATTATTGTCTTCTAAATGTACCACCACATGGAAAAAATCATGATATGCATTCAGTATATATTTCCCTTCCAATGTAATAATAAAAAATCATGTATGTGCGATAATCATAGAGTAGATATCACATATTATGAAAAAGATCCATGTATTTATATAATATCATATGGTTCAATAATCTATAGACATAACTTTCTATTTCTATAAAATAATTCATTGTTTTCTATGGAGATATATTAAGAAAAGATGATCTATTTCCTAAAATAATAGACCATTACCTTAGTTATTTGAATAAATTTTCTTCTTGATTTGAGATACCCACATCTATTTTTTAATCTAAAAATATTTATAAATGAATAATAATAATTTAAATATCAATATTAAGTGACATAAACCCTTGATCCAGGATCTCCAATGATAAAAAATTGAAACTAAAAATAAAACCGTAATAATGAAATGTCTACAATTTGTATTTATTACATCAAATATATTTTTACAAACATTGATATTCATCTGATGAGTTTGATAAAGATCACTGATATGGAAAGAAAAATTGTTTATTATTTATTGGGATCTATGTGATTCATTTATTCATCCATTATTAAAATAGGATTGTAATACCATTTATGTTGTGCTATCATATTATATTACAAGATTAAATAAGAAGATATATACTGGTTATGGGTTGTTTTCACTGAGAAGAAATAATCACAACAAACTACAACAATCATTTTACTATATAATTTACAATTCATAAGGATTCAACTAGTGTTTTTTCATTTAGTAATGTATTTACATGAATGAATAAATGAATCTTATAGTTTATCTACATTCATCTTATGAACATTTCACCTACCTTGAATTTCACCTCACGAAACTATATAATGAATTGTTTTTTCGGTGTAAGAATAGTCGAGATGTTAAAAAGACACGAAATAATATTCCCAATGCATTAAAATCAAAATTTTCATGGAAGTTGATATGAAGGTGATATATATATATCAAATTTATATACATATCATCTTATATATAACTCACCTAATATATATATATATATATATATTAGGAAATATTTTTATTAATATCCCATATTCACTAATGTCTAACCGAAATTGTTCTATTTCACCTTATAATGCTTCAAATAAAATTAAACATGATACTATATCCCAAAATATTTTGGATATTTTCCAAAACACTTTTCAAAATCTACCATTTTCATCACCTTATATAACATCATATGTTATAACTATTGACCACCATAATAATTTTTTACTAATTCTTAAAGAAATCTAATTTATCACCCTTTTTCAAACCCAATCAACAATTATTTAACCACAAATTGTGACCCAAGGAGAATTTATAATAATTAAAACAACTAAAAATATATGGATTAGTATATGTAATAAAATATAGGAATCAATAAAAAAATCAACGATACTCACGATATATTATTATATAGTGTGATCTAAATCAAACACATACATCTCTATATAAATCTCTATTTATCTACATCATAAAAAAATATTTATTCACATATTTACCCTTTGTCTAAGAAATCAGTTGATTATTGGACACATAACATGTCAATATCATAAAACCAATTCAATTGTTCCCAATTATTAGAGAGTTGAATGATTTGATCAAGGAATACATCACATTCCATTTATCCTTTAGGATAAGCACATCACGTTTCATTCAAAACATTTTATTCATTTTATGACTAAATTTTTTTTTCATTGTGTTGGAATCTAATAGTCACTGGACAAAAAATTTCAAACACCACAATAATTAAATCATACAAGAATAAATGTCTACACTAATACGCAATAATATAAACTCAAAACCCAAATTCAAATGACATGATGCATCATAACCATGAACTGCGAGCCACCACCAGCAACACACCACAACATTCCAAATAACATCATCTTTATAAATACCCAAACACTAGGAAAGGTATCACTGAAAATCATTAGAATCACTAAACAGATACGAAAGTATAGATTGTTTATTTTCTAACCAATTATATGATCCGTAACATACACAACCATTCCCATGTTATTATTTTTTGAATATTTAGAAACATGTAATTAGGGTATGAATGTACAGTGCTTCTCTTGCTAGGTATCCAACAAAACTCAAGAAATGGGAAATGAAATATGATATGTGAATATGATACATGAATACCTATATACCTGAGAAATTTGTATGATACTCTATGAAATATAATTCCTAGGACATATAGTGCTCATAAAAAATATTATTCTTTGTTTTTTTCCACATGAGAATATTATATATCTCAATAATCGAATCATACTCAAGTTTACCCTAAAATTTCATTATAACTTATAATTACTCATGGAGAATATCGATAAGGTAAAAAATAAATGTCTATCATTGACTAGTAAATTATCGTTAAACATCACAAAATGTTTACCAATATATAAATTTATGATACCAATATGAAATAATGATAAATTAGAGATTTTTTTTAAAATATAATACATTTCATACACTTAAATCATTATATTAATTTAAAAAAAACCCAACACAAGATCTAATTTAACATGTCATATAAGAAAAAAGTCATTTGTTTACATATACTTGTTTCACTTCTTAGGGGTTTAACTAATTACATTATAATTAATTAATTTCACATATATATGTAACCATATGATAAAAATATCTCACTAAAATATTTATTTAGAAATATCTAATATCTAATCTAGTTCTAATAATGTTGAGTCTTAGGAATAAAATTCATAACTATTCAACATATTTAACATATTGAATATTCTTAACATCCAGACAACAAATTTTAGAATTTCAACTTCAATTGTACACTTTGAACGGTTTCTATGTTGATCATCATCCTCCTCCTCAGAACCCTATTACATCAAACATTTTCCTTAAAATAATGAATCTAAATATATTTTTATTTACTGATACATCGTAAATATCATAAGAAAATATGTAAATATCACATTAAACCAATACTTATTTTTTTTTATACTTGTTAACTTTGAAATTATCTAAATAAAAATATACCAACACTATCCAATTAATAACTATATTTCTTTTATAATATTTTTCTATGTTTTAAAATAACACTTATTTCCTTTTAAATATATTTTTAGTGAAATAATATATTATTTTAATATAATATATGGTATTTTTGTTATTTTAGGGACATTTTAATTTTGGAAAAAATATGTTGTTAATATATACCATTGATTATTTGTATGAATATATTCTGACACATTTTAAAAAAAATTTGATAAAAATTGTATCCTACAAAATGTTTTATATCAAATAGTATTTAAAAAATATGTTATATAAATTGGTGAATCATAAAAAATGAATTTTCAATTATTCATTACATATTTTCAATAAAAAATATTTTTTACTGAACAAGTTATCTGTTCACTTATGATAAATTAGATGAATATATAAAACCATAAACAACCCTTATTTATTCTTAATAATATAATTTATATTCATAACCATAATATAGTAACTATTTAAATCATCTCATGAATATAATATAAAAAATCAATAAACAATTCCACTGATTTTTAACTAATGTATATTTATAACACATTATAATATATACAAATTACATCACATACCTTTTAGGATTGATAAATTTAATTCTATAATATCCAAATTCGACATGTAAATTCTGTGGATTCTTAAAAACTACATCATGTATATATTAGGATTATATAATCAAATTAAAATATTACTCATCATTCCAAAAACCCTTGGTTTAAATTACTTTTATTTACCCCATTAAGAAATTTTTTTTAAATTTTTAGTAATATAATTTTCTTCTTGGTTTATATTTTACTGACATTTTTTAAATATAATACATTAGAAACTGGAAATCATATGATTAGGTAATATAAATTCATAAAAATTTGAGAATATTGGTTAAACATCATTTTTATTCAATCATAATTTTTGAAAAGTTACATATAAGATAATCTGTTACATTTCCTAACAAAAAATCATTTTTAGTGACATCTTAGGTACATAATTTAGAAAATTCATAAACTATGTGTATTAAAAATAATTATCTCATTTAATTTGAACAATTAATATTTTTCTTCACTATTCAATAGATAAATAAGATAAAAATATAAATATTATGAAAAGTTTATTCATGTTTGAAGCATAAATGTTATCAATAAATGAACTAATTTTCCAAATTACATGAAATAAAACATCATGATTATTCATTTCATCTTCAGACCTTATTATTATTTCAAAAAAAATTAATTAATGTGGTTGATATCATATATGTATTAGAATGATTAAATTGATTTCTACATCAATTAAAATATTATTTATACCTTTAGTCTCATTTATTCTTTTACACATTCATTCATATTGGTTATCACATGATATATAAATTCATAACGAGTCTATGAGATAAAAATTCCATGAAAAATTAACCTAAACAAATATTCATTTGGTCAATTTCCATTATAATCTAGATTAGCATGTTTAATAATATCAACCATTTTTATACAGGTATGAAATGTTTTGACATATAAAATTTTCCTTATAAGCATTTCATGAATACAAATTATTATATAAGAAATAGTTTTCTCCTAAAAATAATCATAGCTACATACTTTAATCTCCTCCAAATCAAGGATTGATCATAATGTTTAGTTTGATAATGATGTTATTTAAAACAGAATCTTTTAGAAGACTGGTATGTTTTTTATAAAAATTATATATGGAAATTTAGTAAATGGGATCCCACTATAAGGATGACCCCCTTTAAAATCCATCATATCCATTAGTGGACCAAGATATATATTTTATTAATATCTTGGTATGTTTATTTTTTATCCCATTTATATCTATTTAGGTTGGGTCGCATCAAAATAAAATTAATATTGATGATTTGATTGTAAGTGGAAAGTATTTATCTATATTCGTCATAC
This sequence comes from Viscum album, assembly GCA_963277665.1. Lineage (NCBI taxonomy): Eukaryota > Viridiplantae > Streptophyta > Magnoliopsida > Santalales > Viscaceae > Viscum > Viscum album. The sequence continues at coordinate 1,076,446,206 of OY728164.1, forward strand.
GGATAGACTCCACTTTATACCTCTAGTATCCCACCCATTAGTGAATTCAATCTAATTGTCACCCAAATAAATCCTAAAAAAACAAAACAATGGAAAATCCATTGGCACCCAACAAGGATATAAAACTGCATGGTAAGTAAATAATTTGTTAGTAATTACATACACTACACACAAATGATGATATAGGGGGACTAAAATATAGAACAACCCTTCCTAGTTTTTTGATCGATTTCTTTAAATGTGATTATTTAGATGAATCTTCACACATGGTAATTTAAGGGATTTTAATACAACCAATTTATCTAATGTTATTCCGGTTTATGATTGAATGATTCTAATAAAAAATTTATTATCTTACCTAATTTATTATGTCATATTATATCCTATATAATGTTTAAAATATGAAAATAAAGCATACACAATAGTCACATCTCATAAAAAGTTTACTATACATGAATATTACATTGAATAAACATTAAATAAATGATTAATTAAAATATTTATACATGATAAAATTATTTATGAATAATTCATAAATAAATTATATTTATATATACTATTAAAATAAAAAAAATTAATAATTATAATCCATCATAAATATTAAATTTAAAAAATTAATATTTATTCCAAAAATGAACTCATTAATATCTAATATTATATTACATTTAAAATTTAAATTTATGATTTTTTTTGAATTATATAAAATTTAAAATTTAATTTCTGTTATGAATGTTTAGTTCATAATCAAAACAATCATCAAAACCATTGATCACAACAATTATCAAAACCATTTTTTGATGTCGAATAAATAATATCCAAACAATTTAGCTATTAATTTTAATGAAATAATATTAACTAATTATAAAAATTAAAATCTAAAATATATACATTTTTATTTTGGCTTTATTTCATTTTTTATATTAATTTTTTAAATACTTATTATGATTTCCAAAAATAAATTTTATAAATCATAGTTCATATTGCTTGCTAAATAATTTTTTTAATTGAGTATTACAATTTATCATAAAACATCTGAGAAAAATATTTCATTAAAATTTAATTAATCATTTATAAATCATTCATTGTAAATTTCCTAATTAATAAATTAATAAATTATTAATTTATTATTCCCAAAATAACATTATAATGACATATAATCATTTAAAAATAATTAAAACCATTTATAAACCTATAAATAATTTTTTAAAACGTTTATGTTTAACATTTTAAAAAATAATTATCTTACCAAAGGGTAATATACTTCAACCCATGTAAAGACTATATGTGCAAGGATGACACAATTATAGAGAAATCACATAATGTTTTTATTATATGACCCTTATGTAGTTCTTTTGTGTAATGGTAAAATAAATTTCACATTTTTTTATATCCATTTTCATATAGTTAGAATGATTAAATTATTTTTCATATTATCCAGCATAATGATATTTTTAGATGAACCTTATGGAGACCATTTTATATAACTATATGATATTAGGAACCATACATTATCCTATTGACATAAGGTTAAATAAAAAATACACGTACATAGAATTATTCTATGGAAGTGAAATTCATCTTATTCATATTTCCCAAAAAAAATACTCTGATATCATTTCATTATCATTTCAATACATGTTTTCATATAAATTAATAATGGATCCATTTTATTACACTATTTAAAATACATTATATGGTATAAAGGGATATATTTTTATGAAATATGAATATTCTTATTGAAATAAATACGAAACAAAAAATTTCCATGTTTATTCATTTTCTAGAAAATCAAGTAAAATGAATTAACCTCATGCAAAAGAGTTCATCATTTGGATCCCATTGGTAAAATTTAGGGGACCTTATATTCTAATAAAAGGGATCAAAACACAAGGAATTAACCTAACCCCTTGTTCCATGATCTCTCATCCGAGAAAAATGAAACTAAGCATAAAACAGAAATGAAGAATCAACGTAAATATATATACCTTTCCCTAAAGTAGAATCAACATCGTTTTATCATTGTCTGGTGATGTTGATCAATATCAATATAATGGATAACAAATTAATCCCACCTGCATTAGTATCTAATGTTGGTGTTGATTCATCCGAAATTTGGATGACAGTATTCTTCCATTCATTATTCGCTAGTATCGTATATGAAAAAAATAATGAAATTGAGGAAATAGGGTTTCAGGGTATATTTTCTAATAAATAGATGTCATAACACACTAAAGCCATAATACATATATATAATTGGTAATCCCTAAGGGCATTACTTGGGCTATTTAATTTATACATGATTAAATATTCCTTAATAAATTAATTTACCAAAATATGTAGATTGATCATTTTAGTGTGTCACTTAAAAAACATTTCATCTCATGAAACTATATAATAAATGACATATATTGAAGGAGATGTTTCCTAGTGTCCAATAAACAATGAATGATATACCTAATGCAAGAAAATAATAATTTCTAGGAAAGTTGATGTGTAGGATATATATTCAAGATATATATATCATATATATATATATATATATCATTTTGGATTATTCCAATAATAATCATCATTTATTTCATAGTTATATCTTCTAATAAATTTGGTCCCAACATCATCATTTCAATGAATTTATCCCAAGATGATAGATTGTCACATCACATTCAATATAATTAATTAAAAAGTTTCATATTTATACTACAATGAATCCTATAACTAACATTATCCTTCAATGAATGATGATGATCCCAACCTAATTTAAAATAAATTATAAATTTTGAAGTATATATTTTATGTTATCAATTATTTTATCTAATTATCCTTCAGGTTATGCATGTAATATTGTACTAAAAATTAATTTTGTACCCATAGATTTTTTTCCTTTTATTAAAATTTAGGGAAATAAAGGATCATAATTAGATATAATAGAGAGTGGGACTGTATATAGTTATACTCTCTCATTAAGATAATTTTAACCATGTTGATTTAAATACATAGTAACTCAAATAGGTATAAAGTGAATATATTTATAAAAATGATCAATAATAACATAGAAAACATTATTACATTGAAGATTATTTTGTAATCCCACCAGGATATCTATTGATATATTCTCCCACTAATTTTTATGAACATTCAAATGAAGATTAATCATCATAGGTATATATCTCTAATCTTTAGAATGCTGAAAAGTTAAAACAATTACTCTAAAGTAAGCAATTTAACTATTCATTCCACCCACTAATAATATTCCTTAAGTTCTTTGTGTATTTTTAATGCATTAATGATGAATAAAAGAGGGAGAGATATAAGATTAAAATGATAATATTTTCTTCAACTATGAATCACCTGGTACCCCACCCTCTTTCAAAATATGATAAAAACTTCTCTGTTACATATAAATCATAGAAATAAACACTTTTTGACTAAATCTACTCATTCCTGATAATAATGTAATTTTTTGATCATTATTAAATTTATTTGAAAATGATGGTTTTTTAAATAGAAGAACCAATATAGAGGGTGTTTGTTCTTAATCATTTTATAGGAAAATTTCTATAAAATAATCAGCCAACAGATTATGTTACAAAGGTAAAATTGTTAATGGTATATTATCATTTCAAATAAAGGCATCTAGTTCCTTGTTATCTTTACATTGTTTATAGTAAATTGTTTAATAAAAATTATTTATTTATTCCATTAATCTTTTCAACCTCATGTTCATCAATTTTTCAAGATAATATACAAATTTAACTCATAGGTTAAGTATATATGTCACAATTAACATTATAAAAAATATTCCACCAAAATGTTGAATCAAAATAAACTAATACAAGATCAAGTCCATGTGTTAAATAATTCCTCTCATGGAGTTCTAATTGATGTGATTTCTATGCAATTATCCTTTCATCTTACATAATTAGATAACTGTATACCTTAAGAGAAAAATAATTATAAATATAAAATTCACCATTTTATAATGTAAGGGATCACATAAGAGAGTTGAAAAATATTATATTACACATTTAAAAAGTTTGATAAATTTTTTTATAAAAATAAAGTCCATACATTTTCATGTAAGCATAGTATTTGATATTGATATCTTACAAATGATTCCAATAAACCAACAGGAGTGACAAACTAATCTACAAATTCATCAAATAATTGGGAAATTTTTTTGTCTTTTCCACTCTTCCACCACATTATTGTTGGTATAATCAACAATTATCCCTTATCTTGAATCAATATTACCAATTAATGAAATATATTTTAGCCAAAATTTATGTTTAAGAAATTTCTTGTTCTATTTATTATCTTTTAATGTTTTAAAAACAATCCTTGGATATTTTTAGTGTACCTAAAAACATTAACAGAAATATAGAATTTAATAAATGAAAATGAATAAAAATTTATCTAAATAACAATGGAAAACTCGACTCAAAAGACCCAAATTTGTTTTGAGTGTTTTTGTCAACCCAAAATCCATAACCACAAACACATATTGTGCATTCCTAGTATGGTATTTTCTCCTCATAATTCATTCATCCTTTACCATTAAATACTGATAATTAGACAGTAGAAAAATCATTGAAAAATATATAGAACCCTTGAGATTTCAAATAAGTCATCAGTATAATGGAAAAAATAGTTTTTCATAATAATGATATTATTGAGTTCCTTATAATCAAGGAAAATAACAATTGAACCATCCAATTTTTTAATAAATAAATATGGTAATACCATGTAAATGTGAAAGTGAGGATTTAAAACATATTATGTAACAAATATCTTTTGTTATACGCAACACTGAGTTCTAGTGCACCAAAATATACGAAACTAGACATTTGTAAAGAGGATATGAATAGTATTAAAACAATTTTGAATCTTATATACTCTATATAATTTTAACTACCAGATTATGTGGTTCTTAGATATAATATGAGAACAAAATCATTTTTTCAGATAAAAAAATAATTTTTCAAAAAATACAATTTTACCGCCTTTTAATGGAGAACCTTTTTTTAAACCAATTTTTGAAAATTTTATATATATAATATAATGAAATTAAATTCTTCTATAAATGATAGACATAAATATTTATTTTGGATAAAATTATGTTACATTTTGATAACATTCAAATTCTGACAAATAGTAAAAAATACCATGTTTTAATTGAAAATAATTTTTTTAATCGAAATATTTTATAGTTTCAAATAATTAATTTGAAAGTTTTTGTAGTTTAATTCGATTATATTTTTATTATTTAATATAATTCGATTCATTATAAGTATTTTCACATTTTAATTTGACATAAACAGATGTCAATATTTTGATAATTTTTACTTTTTAAAAACACAATTTTTGATTTTGACAATAGGAATTAATTTTAAATTAATAAATGAAATATCTATGTTTTTAATTTGGTAAAATAGACTTATTTTTTGAATTTTGAATTTCAAAATAAGCTTAGGGATAAGTATTGGTATTTTTCTAAAACCATTCAATTTTTAATTAATGTTGAAAAACACTGCTTTATTATTTAAAACATACCTGTTATTGAAATAATTATTTACATTATATATATTTTTTTTAATTAAAAAATATATATGATAATGATATATGTTAAATGAAATTAATTGGAGTGATTTTAAAATAAAATTAGACGTATAAAAGTTTATAGAAATTTTTAACCTCTTGTAGCCACCTTCTTGGCACGTTAGCAAATTTGCATGGAACATAATTTTACCAATTCATTGTGTCAAAATTAAAAACTCCAAGAGATTAAGTTGACATCAGTACGTAAAATTTGATTCAATAAAATGAAATTCATTTTTTTTTGTGAATAGAAGCATTTGAATTTTAATTACAAAGGTTAAAATTAAATATGGTAACTAAGGGTAAAAATGATATTATCATTACCCTAACACATGACTTAATTCTATTGGATAAGTGTAATTCGACCAGAAACATTTTTAGGATGAAAATATGATCATTTAGTTCCACTTGGATTAGACTAGGACATTTATTATTATTTTATTTAAAGAAGAGTAAAAAGTTTTAAATTCATTGTTTATTAACTAAACCATTTTTAATAAACAGTTACATGTAATATAAATTCAACTATAAATATTAATTATAAAGATAAAAATATTTCCTATATAATGGTATTTTATTTATAATTTTTAGTGATTATATAATTAAATTTATTTATGACACAATGATGATGTAGTAATTTCCTTCTCAATGACATATTAAAATTGTTTATATTTTAAATACTAAAATAAATAGAATTTTACAATTTTGATCCCATCTATGAATTTTCTAGGTTAATATCACATTTTAGGGATTACTAGATAAATTATGTTCTAAGTGACAAGTTTTTATGACTTCACGAAAACCAAATACCAAATATTGTCAAAATTAACATAAATTAATTTTTAAAACAAATACTATATTATCGGTTTGTATAATATTTATAAAATATAAAGATGGGGAAAATGGCATAAATAATATTATATATGTCATTAATGAACCACTTTGGGTTCTCTTGGATGTTTATAGTGTGTTTATTAACCATATAGTGTAAGAATACAAGAAGACACGATATAAGTTAAACTATTTAACTAAGAGTTAAATATAAAAGATAATGTTAAAATAGTAACCTAAACATGTCTAAGTCTTATTGGATTATAGGATTTCCACTCATAACCACCTAATTCTCGAAAAAAATTCATTTGGATCCATTATACACTGAATATTATTGTTTAATAAATTAATATTTTAATATTTTCCTAACGTGACCCTCACCCCTCTTATAAAAGGGAACACCCCCTTCATTCAAAATGACACCATCAAAGACATTTTTCTCAGACAAAACAAGACCAAATATCTTCCCAAAATCCCTAAAATAATACTTGGGTCATTAATTTGATAATAAATCCATCCTAAGGATCCCTTTTGATCAACTCAAAATGAAACACCTGAAGAAGAGGTAGAAATTTCACCACCTTCTTTCAAGTTCCTTTTTTCTTCCACTTCTTATTTCATTATTGTTTCCATACCAAAATAATAAATCCAGTACCTCATATGTTCTATGATGTTATTATAAATATTTCAACCATATTATTTATTCTATCCATCCTATAAATTACAATGTCACCATATGTGCGTACGTACGACTTACCGTCTCCACGTCGCAGTGTATTTTGACATTCAAACACTTCAATCATTGGATGGGTATAATAATTTGTATATCTTATGTAAATAAATAATATAAAATGTTAATTATTTTTTTATATATGACTTACCTTCCAATTACATATGATTTCACAATTAATATATCGATATTTTCGCTCATGCGTAGATACAGATTACCGTCTCCCCGATGAGATAAGATTTATTCCCATGTTCATCATACTTGGATGATTATAAAAATATATATTATTAATAAGTTTTTAATACATGAAATAATAATTCTACTGGAGATATATATAAATATATATTATGTACTTACAAATATCTTATTCACTTACTTCTGTTCAATACGATATGATAACAGAAACAACGTTTATAAGTACGTACGACCTACCATCTCCTGAAATAGTGTCTTCCATTTCATATATCTATGTATTATAAATATTTATATTCTTAATATACATGATATATAAATGAGTGATTATATTATATATGTATTTAAAACATGATCTTAATGGTACAAGTTAAAACATGTACGCTAAATAAAGCGATTATTACCCAAAATGTTAATTTATCATGGAAATCATTATTATGTGGGAATTATAATATCTTGAATGAAACATGTATGATATAATATATATGAATATGGTTATGGTTTATTTTAATAACATAATATGTTCCTTATATTGGAGGCTAAACATACCCTCGACTAATGGAAAGTGCAAATTAAGGGTTAATTTCACAATCTCTTAATTATCCGAGGTTGTTTTTACATATGTATCTACTGGGACATATTTATTATCCATGTCCATGTATAAAAACTGTGTTTCCAAGTGGATTATTTTGAAGGAAATCTTTTACTAAAACATTATTTTAAATGCTTTAATGATTTATTCTTCTAAAACATTTTCATTAATGTCAGTTTTTTAAAATGGTTTTATGGATTTTTTTTATACGGACATGAATGTTTTAAAATGATAATTCCTTTAAAAAGTATCAATGTGGCATGGGAAAATTTGATTCAAAAATATATTTTAAATGAATTCCATTATAAATATAATAATTTTAAATGATTTCATGAAAAGGGATATTTCTCTTAATGATTCTTACTGATCATTCTCAATTAAGTCAACATACATTTGAGGATATTATTCTTCATCGAGGCTGATTTATTATCATACAAATAGTCGACATTGAATTGATTTTTTTGTGATATATTTTACTGTGGATGTGTTATTTTTATATAATTTATGGTTTATGAATAAATTATTTACATTTGATATGCTAGTAATAATACATAAGTTTATGATATATTTAAAAGTTTTCATATGACTAATGAATTGGACTTAGTATGTGATGGCGGAGCCCGCTATAGATCCTTGATGCATCAATAGGTCTCATGAGACAAACTAGTTCCATGGCACAAGGCCTTGACAAAATCTTATTTGTAGTCATGGAATGAGGCCTTGACTATGTGGTTATAATGTCATTCGTTATACATTCAAACATTATGGAATAATCTATTGATATTATGTGGGATTATTAGACTATTAGAATATCCATGTAAATAATTAAATGAAATTATTTAATTCATCATTTCCATTCTATTATTTATTATAATATTTAAAAGGATTTGGTTTTAGTTTTATACATTGACTTTAATGTTTATGCTTATTTATGAAGGTTTCCACTATATTTTTATCATTACTGTGCATCTGAGGTCACCCCCTTCAATTTTTTATATTTCTAAGGATGCAAAGAAGTATATTATGACTGACCTGAAGGGATAGTAAATGGGATATGAATGTGTTCAATGGAGACAATTTTGTTGTTGTATTTAATTTTATAATGTAATATAATGTTCATGTAAGTAGTCTATTTTCCTAGACTGCTAAACTGATCAATCCTTCAGGAATTGATTCTTTATAATCATGACAATTTATTAAAATAATGCACAGACTCTAGGTAACTGGGGTCAAGGTGTTACAATTGGTATCATAATAAGTTTATCCATAACCTTAGAAAAACATTTAGATAAAATCTAATTATATAACATTACACTAAGATAGACATTGAGGATTAGTACAGAAGAACTTCCTTGATTTTTGGTAATGTCAAGATTTTGTGTATTATCTATGTAATACATCCTTGTCTAGGTACGAGCAGGTAGTGGCGGCTCTGACACAAATTTAACTAGGAGTGAAAACCATGACTAAGAGTTTCAGGATTAACCAGGTGTATCCTGGTACACAACAACGAGCCTTGATTCACTCTTGGTTATGACACTCACGTAGGATATGCATAGGACAATTCCCATTTTCATTACAAGACATTATGAAGGATTTAAGAGTAAATACTTCCTCAAAGAATGATTTTTATGATTATAGATTATATACATAATCTTTTCAATTTTTGATAGGTATTTTACACATTTGGAATTATGAATTTTGATTCATAAACTAACCTAGGGTATTTCATTATTTAGAAATGGCGCCTAGTAAAAGGAATGAAAAATCTAGAAATAAGAATTATGAAAAGATTAAGAAGGATCATATCTATCATGGTATTAAGGAAAATTTTAAAACGGAAATATTTTCCCCCATATTATCATCATATAAAGAAATAGTATCACCTGTTAATAAGATATGTAATGAATTATTTGATTCCATTCGCTTTAAAAAAAGAAATTGAAGAAAATGATGGAAGAGAGAACAATGGATAAAGGAAATAGGGGAAAGAAGTATTTTCATATACGTGATTAATGTGTTATAAATCACCTTGGAAAATGATTACAGGGAATGCGGGTTTTTTTTAAGTGTGTAGTAAAAGGACCCCATGTATGTGATTGCAAGTGTTAGAAAAAGGTTTCAAATTTACAATGCTTCATCTGGAATGAGATTGGAGACTACACGAAGAAATGCACAAATAATCAAAGTATACCCCAAATACTATTATTAGATAATATTCAAGTTATCATACATCCGAAGATGAAGTTGACGGATTATATTTATTATGTTATTATTAATGTATTGTTTCAGTTAATTATTTTCTTAATGATGGACATGTTATAAGTATTATATAGTATAAAAGGATTGTACTCTAGTACTATTTCATTAATTACATGAGATTGAGTGGAACCAATAATAGTGTCTCAATTGCAAGTTAATTTTTTTTGGAAAATATATAGTTGAGAGAGAGATAAACCATAATATTGTTCCTATACTGAGGTAGTGATTTTGGAATAATATATGATTTATTTGGATAAATTATATTGGATATTATTGACTAACTAGAAACTGATTAATGATTTGTTTATTCCATCATTGTTGGAGTTCACAAATTGTTTGGATATAATAAGTATATATAGTATTTTATAAGGCATAAGTTATCATGAATGAAATCAATAATGTTTAATGGTAATTTAGGGTGTTACCATGTTTTAAAAGAATACATGAAGAAAGTAGTCACATGTTATTACGTGACAAAAAGGATCTTCATTGTGTTTACCTTCCATAAAAAATTTGGACTGTGAGTTTGGAAAGAAGTATTTTGGATATGACTAAAGGTTGGAATCGATTAAGTATGAAATTGGATACTATTGTTATGATTAAATCATTTCTTGACCTTATTTTTGGTTTATCATGAAAAGGACAACCAGGAGGTCGGGCGACAACCCACCAGGTCTGGTAAGGCCATACGAATTGAACCCACAACTGAATGGTGACAAGGGTGGATCACATACCACTGGTGTACATGATGTGATGATTTGTATAATTAACACTTATTTATATATTCTGACAAATAAATTTAAAATACAATATTTTTTCCCCTATAAGATTGGGATAAATAGAATAATTATTATATTCTATTATCTTTTGAAGCGAAATATTAGTTTGTGGTAGGAATTAGTTGAATGATGAAACTCTACTTGTCAGGTATATTTTTTCCGCTTATTCTATGAATAAATCAATTCCTAGACATTAAAGAAGGGACCTTAAAAACAAAAATGTTTTATCTTAATACCTTATGTTTTGTTGAAGTATTGATATTTTAAATCATTATAAATTGATGGATTTGAGGCCCTCGATTTTACACGAGTTTCAGATTGATGATTTCAATCACCCCTTTAAATATTTTATTTTTTCCTAAAATTATATTTCCTTAATGTCCACAAATGTGTTTCTAATTGAGATAATAATTTGGTGGTTACATTTTCATTCCATTTCCCACTTATTTTGACTAAATTTTATTATCCCAATTTCCGATGTGGGTTTTCCACAAAGGTATTAATCTATTTTTAACCCTTTTTTTCGAAGAACAATTTCTAATAGCTAGGGTGTAATTTATTGAAGGAGGGGAGAATTTGACACCACAATATTTAATAGTACATTATCTTATTAAAGTAATTCAATAGCCTGTGCTACATAGAACACTGAGTTCGAGCACATCACAACATACCAAACTAGCTGTTCAAAAAGCGGTTATGAATAGTATTAACTAAATTTTGAATCATATACACTCTATATAATATTAACATCGACTTTATGTGTTTCATAGACAAAATATAAGAACAAATTCATTTTTTCAGATAAGAGAAGTATTTATCAAAAAATCCAATTTTACCTCCTTTTAATGGTGAACCCTTTTTAAAAACTATTTTTGAAACTTCTATATATTAAATTTAATTAAATTAGATTATTATTTATAATAAATATATTAAAATTTTGTTTGAATAAATTATTTGTACATTTCTGATAATTTCATATTTTGACGAATTATGAAAAATACTATGATTAAATTGAAAATAACTTTTTTAATGAAAATAGTTTATAGTGTAAAATTATGCATTTGAATGGTTTTAAAGTTTAATTAGATTATATTATTATCATTTAATACAATTAATTTTATTATAAGTAATTTCACATTTAATTTTGACATAAGCATATGTTAATCTTTTGGTAGTTTTTAGTTTTTAAAAACCAGCGTTTTGGTTCTGACAATGGATATTAATTTTAAATTAATAAATGAAAATTATATTTTTTTAATTTGGTAAAATAGAATTTATTTTTTAATTAATAATATCAAAATTATCTTAGGGTGATTTCTTGGTATTTTTCTGAAAACATTCAATTTTTTATGAATAGTGATAAAAACTGAATTGTTATTTAAAACCGAATATTTATTTATATAATTATTTATTTTATTTAAAATTATTTTAAGTAAAAATATATAATTAAACTGATAGATTCTTAATGTAATTAATTAGAGTCATTTTATAATAAAATTATATATATATAATTTTGTAGAACTATATAAACTCTTTACCCACCTTCTAGGCACATTAGCAAATTTGCATAAGAAATAATTTTACTATTACAATGACTTTTATCTAAATATTTCCATGGAAAAGGTTGAAATCAGTATGTAAAATGTGTTTCAATAACATGAAAGTCATTTTTTATGAATAATAAATTTTGACTTTTACTTAACATTGTTAAATGTAAATAGGGAAATTAAAAGTAAAAATGATATTTTAAATACCCAAACACATGTCCTAATTCTGTTAGATTATTTTAATTTGACCTCAAAAAACCTTAGGAGTAAAATATGATCCTTTTAGTTCACATTGATTATATTAAAAAATTTATTATTATTTCATTTAAACAAGAGTTAAAATGTTAAATTCAATGTTTATTAACTAGACCATTTTTTATATAGGGAAACACGTCAGATAATTTTGACTATAAATATTTATTCGAAATATAAAAATATCTCTTATATTATGATATTCTATTTAAAATTTTTGGAGATAAAATAATTAAATTTATATATGAAACAATGATGATGCACTAATTACCTTCTTAATGAAAAATTAAAATATATTATATTATAAATATTAAAATAAATAGATTATAAAAGTTTTGATGCCATCTAAGAATATTATATTTTAAAATGACATGTTAGGGTTGATTAGATAAATTATTTTCGATGGGATAAGGTTGTTATGACTTTCAGAAAAAGAACATACCAAATAGTGTCAAAATTGACATAAATTACATTAAAAAAATACTATATTATTGGTTGATATAATATTCAAAAATTCTACAGTTCATAAAAAGGGATTAAATAATATTATATATGTGATTAATGAACCACTTTAGGTTATCTTGGAATTTTAGATTATGTTTGTTAACTATATTGTGTAATAATACAAGAAGACATAGTAAACGGTAAACTATTTCATTAAGAGTTAAATCTAAAAGATAAGGTAAAAATTGGAACCTAAACATTCCTAAAACCTATTTTTTAGGTGATTTCGAACAATAAAATTCTAAGGATAAAAATAAATACATCTTTAGCTATTATAAACTGAATGTGATTGTATAATAAATTAATATTTTAATCATTTTCTAAAGGGACCCTTAACCCTCTTATAAAACAGCACAACCCCTTATCTCAAAATCACACCTCCAAAGCCATTTGAATCGTTCAAAACCTACCCAAATATCCCCCAAAATTATCTCACATTATCCTAGAGTCCATAAATTTATAAAAAAACTACTTAAGGAGCCCTATTTATCAACTCAAAATGAAACACTTAAATAAGAGGTAATAATTTCACCACCCTCTTTCAAATTCTTTTCTTCTTACACTTCCTCTTTCGTTGTTGTTTCCATAAAAAAATAATACCTACAGTACCACCTACAAACTGTGATATTATTATAAATATTTTAAAACCATATTCATTATTCTATCCATCCTATAAATGACAAAGTCACTATATGTGTGTACATACGGCTGACCATCTCCATACCGTGGTGTAGTTTGTTATTCAAAAACATCAATATTTTTATGGGTTTAATAACGAGTATAAATGATGTAAATAATAAATATAACATGTTAATTATTCTTTATATATGATATACCATCCAATTTATTATGATTTCACCATCAATTTAATGATATTTTCGCTCGTGCGTACGTATGGGTTACCGTCTCCACGACGTGATGAGATTCATTACCCCGTTCACCATTGAAGAATGATTAAGAATATATATATTAATAAAAACTATGTATTATATGGAATATTAATTATATTGAATATTTACATATATATATATATGTACTTACATATATCTTATTAACTTACTTCCGTTCAATACGAGATAAAAATAGAAATAACATTTATGCATACATACGGCCTACCGTCTCCATAATTGGTGCATTCCATTTCATGTATCTATCTATTATAAATATTTATATTCTAAATATATATGATATATAAATCTAGGATGTCATTCTGTAAGTATTTAAATCATGTTCTAAATGATACAAGTAAAAAACATATACGATAAAGAAAGCAATTAGTACCCAAAATGATAATTTAACAAAGAAATCATTATTATATGTGAATTATAATGCCATAAATTAATTATTTATGATATAATAACTAATGAATATGGTTATGATATAAATTTATAACATACTATGGTCATTATACAGGAGGATAAATGTACCCTCGACCAAAGTAATGTGCAAGGTAAGGGTCAATTTCACAATCTCTTTATTATACATGGTTGCTTTTACGTAAGTATATAGTAGGAATTATTTATTAGCCATGTCCATGTTTCATGAAATAGTTATCATAGGGATTATTTTTAAGAGAATATATTACTAAAAAATTATTTAAAATGTTTTAAAGATTTGTTCTTGTAAACATTTCTCGTTAATGTCCCAATTTTTAAAATGTTTTTAAGGATTTATTTATATGGAAATGAATGTTTTAAAATGTTAATCCCTTTAATAAGTTTCAAATTGTTATGGGAAACATTGATTCAATGATATATTTTAAATTTATTCTATTATAAATTCTGTTTCTTTAAAATGATTCCATGAAAAGGGATATTTATCTCAAATATTTTTACTAATCATTTTCAACTATGTCAATATCCTTTATGGAATATTATTCTTGATTGAGGATGATTTATTATGATAAAAATCATCCATATTGTATTGAAGGTTTTGTGATATGTTTGACTGTTGATGTGTTATTTTTATACCATTGATGGTTTATAAATAAAGTACTGGCATTTTGTATGCTAGTATTAATACAAATGTTATTTCATGTTTAAACGTTTTCATACAAGAAATGTAGAGGACATAGTATGTAATGGGTGGACCCCGCTTTAGCTCCTCGATACATCGGTAGGTCTCATAAGCCAAACGTGTGTACTGGTAGAAGACCTTGAAAAAATCTTATTTTTAATCTTGGCATCATGCCTTGACTATATGGTTATGATGTCCGACATTATGCATTCAATCCATATGAAATTAGCTATTGATATTAAATGTGATTATTCAACTGGTATAGTATCCATTTAAATTTTTAAATGAAGTTATTTGATTTAACATTTACATATTATGATTTTTTTAAATGATTATGTTTTAGTTTTATAAATTTCCTTACTTGTTTATGCTTATTTATGGAAGTTTCTGTTATATTGTTTTATTTACTAAGACTCTGAGCTCACGCCGTTCTATGTTTCTTTCCCTAGATGTGAAGAAGTATATTATGAATGACATGAATGTATATTATAAGGGATATGAATGTAGATACCCAAGCTTGACGTACATGGAAATTACATTACTTTATCGGAATACATAACAAAAACAGGCACCCAAGGAACGTAATAGTTTAGTGTCTTTGGAAACTCAAAACATAATCTTCTAATCAAGCTAAAAGATCGTCATTATCTCCCATAAAGATCTTCCTTTATTTTCTTACCTAAAAACATTCATTATATTTAGGGGAAAACAAAACATAAAACCGGTGATCTCAAATTCTTAGTAAGGGTAAACATGGTGAACATGAAACAATCCATAAACTTTTGAACATAATAACATGAACATAAAATAACAAAATCAAGAGTAATGACATAAATCATGATAGTATATAAAGCATAGATCATAAAGGATCATTAATCATGATAAAATTGCACGGGAATAAAACATGTAATTGTGGAAAACCATTAAGCACATGTTATTATTTTCATAATATCCAAGGCATTGTTGCAAAGACCATTATAGTGGACAAATTCCATGACTAAACTGCGTTTACAAGTCGTTCTAGCCCTGTATTAATGAACTGGATTCACTTGTTCTTCCATCCATCTCTATCTCATGAGATATAAATTATTACCCAATGCATTAGAGGGAGATAAATGTCCCAGCCATCTCATAATGAAATCATTCTTTCGTGTGCCACAACATAAATATAAATCATTCATCATAACCCAAAGAATAAAATGGGTTTCATAAACATCATCCCATCATAAAATAATCCATATAAAACAAATGGATATCATTTAATCATAAGTAAAGTAAAACCATGAAAATCATGGAGACATTATACTTGAAACATACACATATGAAATAATGTCATCTTAGATGGAAAATGGATTTGGTCAAACACTTGAAATTAATTTTTGAGGAAAATATCCTTTCTTTTTCAAAATCATTTTCTTTTTCAAAAAATTCCATGAAATTTAAAAAAACGCTTTTTTTGAAAATAGTCATGAAATATGGTAGGGTAAGATTAATGAAAATTAGTAATTTTAAAACCATAAAAATACATTCATGCCATATACGTTAATAAAACATTCTTCTCGTACTTTTGTCACAAAAGTCAAAAAGTAACTATTATGGTAAACAAAAGAAGGATTACTTCCATACGATGTGGTAAAATTAAAAAAAGGTTAAAAATGAATTTAAACATACATGGAAGAAAATAAAAAACCTAATTAAAAAATTTAATGGATATATTGACATGGATGGTAAACATAACCCTAGTTAATACGTGCGAATAAAATATCTGAGATAAGAATGAGATTGGAGTAATTACCCTTTACATTAGGTCCAATTTCTTTTATAAGTGTCTAAGACACCTGTATAGTTGGTTTAAACTTATTATTAACTGGTAACAGAACCTCAATAATATAAATTATATCATATATGGTTCACTTATGACATTATATTACACTTACATTTGTCAAACCCACGTTAAACCCGCGTTTTGTGTAAATTTTTTTAATTTATCGTACGTGTTTGGACTTTTTGTTCTTGATATTATTAATTATATTATGATTTAATTAATTCTATAATTTAAAACATGATATATATATACATATATATTCATCATATAAATTTATAAGATATATTGATAAACGGAATGAAATACACCGTTCATGGAGACGGTAGGCCGTACGTACGCATGAACGCTGTTTTCATTTCCTTATTGAATTGAACGGAATTAAGTAAATTTAACATATATTTACATAAATCCAGTATCATTATTAATTCATATCGTTCATGATTATTTATTATATATACCTTATTATCATACTTGAATGGTTAATCATGGAAAATGAATCTCATCACGTTCATGGAGACGATTATCCGTACGTACGCACGAGCGATGATATCATTCGTTTGATATTAAAATAGTAAATAATTGGATGATATATCATATATAAAGAATAATAATATTGTTTTATTTGTTATTTATATCTTTTATACACATTATTATACCCATCCAAATGATGAAATGTTTGAATAATATACTATACCACGACGTGGAGATGGTAAGCCGTACGTACACACATGTGGTGAATTATTCATTAATAGGATGGATAAAATAAATAATATGGTCGTAAAATTTTTATAATAACATCAAATTATATAGAATATAATGGATTTATTATTTTATAATGTTAGCAACAAAAGAGGATGAAGTGAAAGAATAATGGAACTTGAAATAGGTGGTGAGATATTTACCTCTCCTTCGGGTTCTTCCTTTTGATTTGATCAAAATGGTTTGTTAGATTGGCTTTATGACTATATGGCGGACTCTAGGATGAATGGAGGACAATTGAAAGGGTATTTGGGTAGGGTTTTTGAGAGCCAAATGGATTTGGTGGTGTGAATTAGAGAGAAGGGGGAGTGCCCTTTTATAAGAGGGGTGAGGGGCACCTTAGGAAAAAAATCAAATATTATTTTATAATAAATTATGATTCAGTTTATAATGGCTCCAAAGTAACATATCTCAATTATAGTGTAGGGATGGGTCGAAATCCTCTCATCCAAAATTTTTTAGACATGATTAGGTTACCATTTTACCATATCATTTATATTTACCTCTATGTTAAATAATTTAAATTTTACCATGTCTTCTTGTATTCTTACACTACATGGTTAATAAACATTATATAATCTGCCAATCGAACCCCAATTGGTTCATTAATGTCATATATATTATTATATAAGTCCTTTTTCCAAAACATATATTTTTATAACCATTATATAAATTAATTATATAATATTCGTTTTAAAAACACTTTTCTGTCAATTTTGACACTATTTGGTATTTTGTTTTCTATAAATTCCTCAAAACATTATTACTTCAAAAACAGTTCATATAACAAAACCAAATATTATATATTAACCTATAAAATTATTTAAATTCATAAAAAGTCTCAAATTACATTTATTTGTGAATTTATAATATCAATTATGTTCTAATTTCATTAATAAGGTAATTACTGCATCATCATTGTGTCATATATAAATTATATTATCTAATTTCTAAAAAATATATATATAATACCATTATGTATGAAATATTTTTAGATTTATAATTAATATTTATAGTAGAATTTATCTTATGTATATCCCTATATTAAAATTTTTTAGTTATTAAACTTTGATTCTAACTCTTTTAACAATTCGTTATATTAAATAATAATAAATGTCCTAATCTATTACAAGTGGATCTAAATTGTCACATATTATTGGTAAGGTTTTTTTGGGTCGAATTAAAATTATCCAATAGAATTAGGACATGTGTTAGGGTAATAATAATATCACTTTTACCCTTAATTTTCCTATTTACTTTTAACTGTGGTAAATAAAACTAAAAAGTTATTATTCCCCAAAAATTATTTTTATCTTATTGAACCACATTTTATTCCTTGATATTAACCATGTATCTTAGATATTCAAAATTCAACTTACTTATGTTGTAAAATTATGTTTTATGTAAATTTGGAAATTCTCCATGGAGGTGGGTAACAGACGGTGAGAAGTTCTATAAAATAATTATATATCTAAAATTAATATAAATTCACTTCAATGAATTAAATTGAAAATATATAGGTTTTATGTGTCTATTTTTACCAAAAATAAATTTAAATAAAATAAATAATTATTTAAATAAAAAAATTGGTTTTAAACTATAACAAAGTTTTTTTTCACTATTCCTCAAAAATTGAATGTTTTCAGAAAAATACCAAAAATTCCCCTAGGATAATTTCAATATTCCAAATCAAAAAACGAAGTCAATTTTGATAGATAATATTTATAAAATTTCAATAAGTGGGAATTACTATTCATAATGGCTATTTTATATAATATTTTTATAACATATCGATGTTTAGTGAAACTCGGTATTGCGTACAACACACGCTATCGAGGAAGGTCTTGATTGCATGTAATGGAAGCCAAGTCAGTGTTGCATGTAGTGGAAGATTACATTGTTGTTTATTATAACATAATCCAACCATATTTCATTTTTACATTGAATATATATATATATATATACACTCAATGTTTCATAGAATATATTCTATCAAACGAACATAAAATTGTGTGTAACACAATCCAACAATATTGTTGCATATACTGCAAGCTAATACGGTGTTACGTATAGCGCAAGATAATCTTGGGGTTGAATACAACACAAGAGATAAAATATTTAAATAAATAATTCTCATAAAATCTCAGGGTGTTAGATTCTACCCTCTTTAAAATGAATTTCATCGTTGTAATTCGTCGGGGTTATAAATGGTTTTCTGCTTGAAAGATTCATTCATAGAAACTCAAATCGTAAAAATGAATACTAAAACATCATTTTTAAAAGAAAAATTAGAAACATAATGGATACCCAAAGTAACTCATCACTGGGTTTCCACATAAGAGTATATAGGTAAAAATATGGATATGGAAGATAAATATAACCATCATGTTCTGATAGAGAGTGGTAGAGAAAATGGCTATGAAAAATCCAACAATCACAAAGCCATAAATTTGTGATGATCTAAAGTACCATCTGATTCATTAGATATGAGGGTAGCAAGACAACATTTTTGGTTTTCAATATCATTTCCCTAATGTTGATGAATTGAAATAAATACTTAATTGATTTTGGTACAATATAACCGTTGTTTGTGCCTTGAAAAATTTCCACTTCATCTCTTAAATAAATGAAGTTTAATTTGTGATTCATGATGTGTTATCAGATCATGCGATAGAATGATGGGTCATTACATATGTCTCAAACAAAAGGTTATAAAAAGATATCAAATATAATAATTCCATATATGGTGAGGTTAATCGTATATGATTCCAAAAATGGACTTATACTTCATCTCTTAATAAAATAAAACTAGTTTCTACTAACCAGGGACTTCCAGTAGGCCATAAGTAGGCAACAAAGGCATGTCACCCTTTTGTTTTTGGTTCGATTTCTGCAACCTTATCTAACGCGACGAGTTGTTGCCCGTCCTGTAGGTTGTCCCTTTTTCTATAACAACATTATTCTAACATTCCTGCAATAATACCGAAAAAAGTTCTATCCATAAACAATACTATCTTATGTCAAACATAATTCATTCCAATCTTTAGGCTCATACAAAATACTTCTACCAAATCTCATAGTATAAAGGCAAATATTTCTAGAAATTCCCTCAACCATTCATGTGTATAACATCATATATCCCCCATATATCAAATGATATATCTTTTTGTTCACATTCCATACATGTGAATACCTTAATCATGTGTTCTCTTGAAAAATGTATACCCATTTTACATTAGTGAAAACATGAATGTTGTCAAAGGTTAACTCTTTCCACATACCAAAATAGAAAAAATTCTATATACTCAAACCATGATATAACATTGTGCTTATATTAGTCATGAGCTAATTAATACTATCAAACATATCATTTTCTCCTTATCAATTAATTGTGTGCATATCATCTTCATTCCAAAAATATTTCAATCACTTTTCATGGTTACCAGTACCATTCAACAAATACTTTTAGATAATGTAGGAAAAACAATTGTGTAACAATCCTTAGATGTTTCATTAATCCATATTACCATACATTATTCTTTATAGACATGCAATCATTCCACTACCATCATAAACTATTGATCAAGCATCAAAAATTCTTTCATCTCATATATCATTTCTTGCCTCTTCATCATCATCAACATAAATACTTCCCATACGAGAATAATGATTCTCTTTCTGAGGCTATACCTTATGGAATTGGTTTTCAAAATAACCATATAGTCCACATTTAACACATTTAACTATTTTTGATGTATTATGAATACCATTATCCTTGTCCATGGAGTTAACTAAACCTTTTGCTTTCAAATTGCTTGCTTTGTTTCCTTCTTTTCAACACCCAAAGCATCTTCCAGTTCATTTGGAACATTCTCTTTGACACCTCTTCTCACATGATTTACATGAGGGAAATTGAACTTTCTTTCCTCTATGATCATTATGAAACTCCATGTTTTTCTTATTATCTGAGTCAGGTAACTTACCAAAGTTGATATTATTGATAATATTATGAGATTGCTCATTAGTCATAATAACATTTTTTTGACATCCAAATCCTATTTTATTTGGTTTCTCATGTTGAATATCATTAAATTGTTCGTCATATTCTCGATTAACATGAGTCCACCTGTTTACTTCCATTTCAAAAAACCCAAAAAGAATATTATGAGAGGAAAAAATCGTACTAGAAAAACAACATAATCAAGGGGTACTACATTCAATTTCTAACATCTTAGGTTTAATGATAAGATTTTTACCGTAATTCTAGGACTATAACCTATACATAAACTTAAACATAGGTACATCCCTAGACATACAATAGAAATATTTCTAGGGATATCACTAATGTATTTGAATCATAGTTTTTAAGGGTTAAATTATCCTTTCCTCTAATACCAACTTTAGAGACCCAAGCCTGACGTACATGAACATTACATTACTTTTGCGGATTACTTAATATATAATAAAAATAGACACCCAAACACCGTAATAGTTTATTTTATCTGGAATCTCAGAACATAATATTTTAATCATGGTGAAATATCTTCGACATCTCTCATAAAGATCTTCCTTTTTATCTTACAAAAAAACATTAATTATATCCTATTGAAAGGAAAACATTAAAAGGGTGAGCACAAATTCTTAGTAAGGGTAAACGTGGAGAACATAAAACAATCCATAAACATTTGAACATAATAACATGAACATAAAACATCAAAATCAGGAGTAATGAGATAAATCATGACTTTACATAAGGCATAGATCATAAAGGAACACTAATCATGATAAAATAGAATGGGAATAAAACATTTAATTGTGGATAACCATTAATCATATGATATGATTTAGGTATTATCCATGATATTTTTTCCAAGACCATTATAGTTGACAAAGTCGATTACTGAACCGGGTTTACTTTTCGTTCCAACCCTGTATTAATGAACCAGATTCACTTTTTGTTCCATCCATATCTATCTCATGATATATAAATCTTTACCCAATGCATTGGAGGTATATAAATGTCCCACCCATATCATAATGAAATCATTCATTCGTGAGCGATAACATAAACATAAATCATTCATCATAACCCCAAGAATAAAATGGGTTTCATAAAACACATCCCATCATAACATAATCCATATCAAATAAATTGATATCATTTCATCATAAGAAAAGTGAAACCATGTAAATAATACAGACATTATAGATGAAACATACACATATGAAATAATGTCATCATAGATGGAAAATGGTTTTGATACAACACTTGAAATGAATTCTTGAGGAAAATAACATTTATTCCTCAAATTCATTTTGTTTTCACAAAATGCCATGAAATTTTAAAAGAAAATGATTTTGTTGAAAATAGTCATGAAATCTTGTAGAATAAATCTTCATGAAAATTAGGAGTTATGGAACCATAAAAATCCATTCATGCTGTATAAGTTAAAGAAAACATTCTTCTCGTTCTTTTTTCTGGAAAGTCAAAAAGTACTTCTTAGGGTAAACAAAAGAAATATTCCTTCCATACGATGTGGTAAAAGTTAAAAAAAGGGTAAAAATGAATTTAAACATAAATAGAATAAATTTAATCATTTTATGAAAATATTTTGAGGAAATATGGCTATGGATGAAAAACATAAGCCCAGTAAATACTTACGAATAAACAATCTCATAAAAGAATGAGATTCGAATAAGAATCCCTTACCTTAGGTCTGCTTTTTTTCATACATGTCCAAGACTCCTATATAGTGGTTTCAAATGTATTATTAACTTTTAACATTTTCAAAATAATATTTATTATATAACATATGATTCACTGATGACTTTATTTATAATTGTTCATTTTTCAATTCAATGTTATGCCACATTTTGGGTAAAATCTTTTCACTTATCGTATGTGTTTGCACATATTGTTGTTTATATTATAACTTATATCCTTATTTAATTAATTAGATAATGTAAAACATGATATATATATATATATATATTCAGCATATAAATTTATATGGTAGATCTATAAACTGAATTTAAAACACCATTCATGGAGACGGTAGGCGATACATATGCATGAATGCCTTATTCTTTCCCTTGTTGAATTGAATAGAATTAAGTAAATGAAAAATATATGTACATAAATCTAGTATCATTATTATTTCATATATTTCATGATTATTTTTTATATATAATTTATAATCATACTTGAATGGTTAATGATGGAAAATGAATATCGTCGTGTTCGTGGAGACAGTAATCCATACGTACGCATGAGCGATGATATCATTATTTTGATATTAAAATAGAATATAATTGGATTTTATATAATCTATAAAGAATAATCATTTTTTATTATTTATTATTTATATCAATTATAATCATTATTATACCAAACCAAATGATGAAATGTTTGAATAACAAACTACACCGCGGCGTGGAGACGGTAAGTCATACGTACACACGTGTGGTGAATTTTTCATTAATAGGATGGATAAAATAACTAATATGGTTGTAAAATTTATATAATAACATCAAATTATATAAAACATACTGGAGATATAATTTTAAAATGGAAACAACCATGGAGTAGGAGGTGGAAGAATAAAAGAACTTGAAATTGGTGGTGAGATATTTACCTCTTCTTCAGGTTCTTATTTTTGATTTGATCAAAAGGGCTACTTGGGTTGGATTTCTGACTAAAGTAAGGTCACTAGGATTAAGGGAGGACAATTTAAGGGGTGTTTGGGTAGTGGTTTTCTTAGACAAATGGCTTTGGCGGTGTTAATTATAGATAAGGGGGACTCACTTTTATTAGAGGGGTGATGGGAACCTTAGGAAAAACATAAAATAATAATTTATAATAAATTCATATTTGGGTTATAATGGATCCAAAGTGATTTATTTCAAGTATAGGGTGGGTATAGGTCGAAATCCTATTAACCAATAGATTTTAGACAAGTTTAGGTTACCATTTTAACATTATCATTTAGATTTAACTCCAAGTTAAATAATTTATCTTTTACCTTGTCTTATTTTATTCATACATTATATCATTAATAAACATACTATATACTACCAATATAACCCCAATTGGTTCATTAATGTCATATATATTATTATATAAGTCTTTGTGTTGAACCATAGATTTGTAGGACCATTATATCAATTAATAATATAATATATGTTTTAAAAACTCTTTTATGTCAATTCTGACACTATTTGGTATTTTATTTTCTCTAATTTATAACATAATTATTACATCAAAAAAATTCTTCTAACCAAACCTAATATTATATATTAACCTCAAAAATTAGTTCAATTTAAAAAAGTCTCAAATTACATTTATTGTGGTATTTATAATATCAATTATGTTAATATTACATTAATATGGTAATGACGCATCATCATTGTGTCATAAATAAATTAAATTATTTAATGTCTAAAAAATATAAATAAATTACCATTATTTATAACCATATATAAAAATGTCTTAGTTTTTAAACTTTGATTTTAACTCTTTTAACTCTTCATTAAATGAAATAATAATAAATGTCCTAATCTAGTTCAAGTGGATCTAAATGGTCATATTTTATTACTAAGGTTGTTTTGGGTTAAATTACATTTATCCAATCGAATTATGACATGTGTTAGGGTAATAATAATATCACTTTTACCCTTAATTAGCCTATTTACTTTTAACTATTGAAAATAAAAGTAAAAAAGTTACTATTCACCAAAAATTATTTTTATCTTATTTAACCACATTCTACTCCTTGATAATAACAGTGTCTCTAAAATTTTTAAAATTCAACTCATAGAAGCGGTAAAATTATGTTTTATGTAAATTTTCAAATTCTCCTAGGAGTTGGGTAAAAGAAGGTGAGAAGTTCTATAAAATTTTTATATATCTAAAATTATTATAAATTGACTCCAATGAATTACATTGAATATTTATATGTATTATGTGTCTATATTGACCTAAAATAAAATTAAATAAAATAAATAATTTTAAAAATAAATATTCAGTTTTAAACTACAACTCAGTGTTTTTTCAATATTCATCAAAAAGTGAATGTTTTCAGAAAAATAACACAAATTCACCCTAGGCTAATTTTGATATTCCGAATCAAAAAATGAAGTCCATTTTGAATGATAAAAAAATTTCATATTGTGGGTATTACTATTAATAATTATTAGTTTATATAATATTTTAATAATATATCATTGTTTAGTGAAACTCGGTATTGCGTACAACACACACTATCGAGGACGACCGTGATTGTGTGTAATGTAATCCCTTTCAGGGTTGCGTATAGTGAAAGATTCCTTTGTTGTTGCATATAATAGAATCTAACTATATTTCATTTATACAATGAATATATATATATACACACTAAATTTTGTGTAGAATAACATCTATTAAACGAACTTAAAATTGGGTGTAACACGATATAAGAATAGTGTTGCATATACTGCAAACAAATACGGTGTTGCGTATAGTGCAAGATAATGGTTTAGCATATAACAGAAGAAATCAAATAAATTAAAAATAATAATTCTCATAAAATGTTGGGGTGTTACAATGAATGTGTTCAATGGAGAGAAAGTTTTTTTTCATTTTATAATGTAATGTAAGGTTCATGTTTGTAATCTATTTTCCAAGACTGCTAAAACGATCGGTTCTTTGGGGCTTGATTCCTGTTAATCATGCCAATGTATTAAAATAATGCTCCAAATATTGATAACTGGGGTCAGGGTGTTAAATTTATCCTTTCATCAGATTAAAGATATGATTTCAAAGGTATGAATTTATTCTCATATACAAACTAAAACACATCAAGGAAAATATATTCTTTTTATATATAATATATCATATCATGACTTTGGGATATTTAATCCATACCAAAATAACATCAAACTCTATGATGGGGATGAAAAAAATGTTTTAAAAAACCATTCTTAATATGATTATAGAAAGATTTATATAAATTCATGTTTCAATTAAACTACCCCGTGGAGTTTCCACATTGAGTTACAAAATCATTTGTAGAGATTTTATTTCCAATTTATTTAAAAATTTAACTAATATTAAAATATTTTGATTTAGAATAATAATAATGCATTGGAATAATATAAATAATATATAAAATTCATATTTATACATAATTTGGGGTTGTTTCATCTGATGTGTTAGTAGAAAAAGGAATTACAATGAATTTATGTTTCCAATCATGAATTTTTTTTACATGAGTAACAAAAAATAAAAAAGAAATATAAAATTTTCCAACTCATTACAATTAAAAAAACATAATCCCAGTTAACTATATGTTATCAAATTAATTTATTAATCAAAAAACATTTCTTTGTAGTTAGGAGACAAATGACCAAGCTTACAACATCAGTAACACTTCCCAAAACCCAAAAAATATTATTTAAATGTCTTATTCCAAATTTGAATCATTTGAGGGTGTTTATCTCTAGATTTATTTACTAAACTATTCCCTATTTCATTATGCCCTGACCAATTCTTACCATTATAGTCACTAAGAACATAATGGTAAAAAAATTGCTTCTAAAAATTCCTTGTACATTGAAAAACCTCATCATTACATTTAAATTCATGATTAGAAAATTATCTTAATAAACACTGTTTGAAACTTATGTATAGTCTATCAATTTTACTATCATGTTTTAGAACAAAATTTGTCAAAATAAGAATCAATGTTGTCAATTTATTTCTCAAGAATCCACTAAATGTTATTCATTTTCCATTAATATTATAATTTTTTTATATATATAGTTAATGATATTTAAGAATATACTTATCAATAAAAATACATTTAAAGGTATTCCACTTGACCAAATAAAATTAATCATTTTTGTTAATATTATTAATCAAATACCACCAGTGATTTGTTTCACCTTCAAAATGGTAAATATGATTACTTAACATGGGATGATTAGTAAATACTATAATCGTCATTATATTTTATGATTTTTATATCCATTATTTATGTTTCACTAGTTTCAAAGATGTATCAAATTACATAGGGTGATGTTTTTTGAAATTATCTATCATCGAAATTTTCCTCTTAATAGAATTAAATTGTTATCTTTCATGGGTTCCAAAAAAAATAACATGTGTCAAATAAGATAACACAATAAAAATTTACTCTATTCTAACCATTATATTTTTATGATTAGCAATGTTATTATACTATTGATTCCTTCTTATATCAGCTTCTTTGATTCCTATATAAAAAACAATTATTAATAGGATTTGGTTATATTAAGAAACTTATTATTCTTCCAATGATATAATAATATTACATAGACTTAAATATAAATATCTTTAGAGGGTGTTTTAGTATTATGATAACCAATAAAGGCATCTAAAACTTTCTCTAATCCAAATTATATAAAAATTTTACGTTAACAAACCATAAATATGTGGTTAATTGAAAAGGATTCTCGTTTTTAAATTACAATGATATTTATGATTTACAGTTCTAGTGAATTCGTAAAAAATTACATAAAAAGTACAAATTTACACATTATGAATATTTTTTATATAAAATTGGGATTTGTATTTAAAAAAATGTTTCAATGAATGAAATTTCAGTTTTTTAAAACAAAAAAGTGGAACATTTGAATTTTTTATAGTTCCTTCTAATTTATATATTGTATGAAAAACATTCAAAAATTATGGATGATAAAAAAATGATCATTAGTGGATATTAAAATAAAAGAATATTGTTAATACATTGAAAATATTAAATCCCATTAAAATGAATACCTTATCCCCAATAACACATTTTCCACATAAATAAGAAATTTCCTCATAATAAAATTATTGTTTTTTAATATAAAACATTTTAAAAAACAATAATAAGAATTGAAAAACAATAAAGTCATCTTGAATCACATAGTAACACAAAAACTATTTCCAACAATTTCACCCTTAATTGGTCATAATCATTCCTTATATCATGAAATCCACAAACATTCCATAAAAAACAATTTTAAATTTTTTTGGTATCATTGATAATATTATTAATAACCCATCATCAATCATGTTAAATTAATGATACAATATTTTCATACATGATAATTATATAGACATTTCTAGCCCATTTATCTCCTTTATATTCTTCATCAATGACTAAATCATTACATAATAAATTTGAGAGATATTTTAGGACCACAAATCATCATGGGTTATAACAATACACAGACATGATCATCTATAATTTCAATGCTTTAAATTTTGAATAAAGTAATTTAAGTCTTACACTTGTTCATCATAAAACTCATGAAAAAATGGATTGAATCCATGTGTAAAGAACATTCTATTTCCACGTAATCATAAAGAGAAATATCATTTTTATAGGTAATTTCCTAAAAATGAAAAATATCAAAAATAATAAGAATATGAACTATATTTAAATAACATGTTAGAATTTAATAAAAAATGTATTACTATTAAGGGACATGACATCAGGATACATTGTTCATGATGTATACATTAAAATGAATTATTTTTCAGTTTTTAAAAAGTAAAATGTAAATCATAGAGAAAAAATTTGAAATGATTCCATTTTAAAAATTTTGAAATAAAAGTCAATTATAGTTGAAAATGATATTTATAAACCCATAATTAAATATAATAAATTTATTTACACATTTATGTGGAACATAAAGATGGGAGAAGAATATTTTGATGGAAAACCTCATATAATAATTTCTAAAAGAAAATCCCCAACCTTAAATCCCATATAGCTTAATGAATTCTCTAATTTTATAATAATTATATTTTAGTAGTTATTTAATCAGTCAAAAAAATTTGTTTTTTTATTTATTTTTCAATTTTTTTTATTTCATTTATTACAATGGATTACCTATTTACTGAAATTGTTAAGCACACATTAGATAGTCTGGGGTCATTGAGATTGACTCCAAAAAAACGTAAATGATATTATAATTTTGTTATTTTAATATGAAAAATTTACATATATTTTAAAAAACAAACATTTAAGGATATCATGAAAAATGAATCATGTAATTTCATGGATACTATAGTTTGTAATTACACTTAAAAAACATTTTCATTCTTTAACAGGTGGAAAAGAAATAAATCTGCTATAATTTTAATTTTATAGATCCATAAATAGATTATAAATTCCATATTTATTAATTAGCTCCACCCTTTTTAATATCATTGTATGTTGTAAGAGAAAAATCAATCATATCACTTCATGTAGATGGTAGTATAAATCTATGCACGAGCAACACTATCATTTTCCAATGGATGGTAGGGTAAGAGGGTATTTAATACCTTATCGTTATTTAATAATAATAATTTATTAAATATCACATTAATTAATTTTATTCATAATAATAACCTTTCATATTATCTATTGTGGAAAAAAAATCATATCATCATAGAGGTGGTATACCACACATACACACAAGAAATGTTATCATTGCCCATAGGATGGAAATTGAGATTCAAAAGCGTTGCAACATAAGAATAATAAAATTTAAATATATATATGATTCATTTTATATTATATAATTATTGATAAATATTATTTTATAGATGTAGAAGACCAAATAAAGATGGAATGTGTAGAATAATTATCGATCATCCTTGGAAAACCTTCATTGTCTTAGACATTATTCTTTATTTGGTTGGATTTTTCGATAGAAAAAAACCAATAAGAATTTGTGATGGAACTTGGGAAAGTATATTTGTTTAAATTGGTAATGAAAAAAATCTCAAATATTATGAAAATTTGATTATGATTGGTTACATTTGATAAGTAAGGGGAGTGATGACCTTATAATTATAATTTTCTTAATTATATAATATTTCATTCTCAAATGAATATGGATCCAAATTGAAATATTTAAAATCCATGATGTTGATTAGTAAAAATAAAATCATAAAATAAAATTTTATTTTGTATTTATGATATTTAGTCATTATCTATTAGTTTTATCCGCTTAAATAATTTATTCATTATCATGATGACCACGTTCACCATGGTCACTTTTTATAATTTCCAAAAATGAAATTGACCTTGTTATAAAATATTATACTTCTAACTAAAAAAGAATTTTTTTTAACAAAATTATTGTTCCTTTGTAGTGAAAATTAATTTTAATATAATTTCATTAATAAAAATTAATATAATTCTAGAAAAAAATCGGTTTAAAGGATAAACATGATTTGAAACCAAAATCAAGTATAATCCTGATTGTTTAGGATTTTTTTTAAAAAAAGGGTGTTATATTTACTATAAAATAAATGTAAAATATAATTATAATTTTTAAATACATGAAGATACATAAAATTGATAATAAAAAAAATTATTTTTTTACTATTTTCACAAAAATAAATATTTTTAGAAAAATACAAAAACACATCCAAAAAATAATTCCGTATTATGAATAAAAAAATAATTCATTTTTAGAGAAGAAATGTTAAAAAATTTAGGATTTGAAATTTTAAATGAAACCATTTAATACATGGAATATAATTTTGATAAATAAATTTATTACTTTTTTTATTGAAAGAATTATATTGTCATTTAGAAATCGTTGATGAATATGAATCCATATAAATGATTAATTATAAATCATAAGATTTATTTATTTCTTATAGTTACTAGATTTTAACATATTTGAATGTATTAATTTATTATATGGAATGGATGTCTGACCCATAGATAAGACATGCCATGTTTTCATATGGGATAATTGTTATATTTTTTGTGTTTGTGATGGTGAAATAATTCCCTTTAAGTTTTCATTGATATGCCAAATCTATTCATAATCATTTTATTATTGATGAAATATCATTGGAATTTTGGTGGGTTTACCAAGATGATGTGGTAAATTGAATCCTGATATTTGGTTAAAAAATTGTATGAGTTCCCCACATTTTATATTTCATTGAGTGATAGTATTAGATAAGACTACTGGGAATTGGTTGTGGGTGCTGGAGAGTCCTTTATTTTCTATCCATCATTATTAAACTCAACATATTATAATGGTTTGTATTTTTTGAAAATATCCACAATTTCACTTGTTGGATTTTAAGATTCTAGATTTCAAATACGTATTTTGGGAGGATTCGATGTGAAATTTTTATGGTGTCATTTTTAAATGAATTGTTTATTGACTGATTTATTATGTTTTATGTATTAGGAACATGCCTTAAAGAAGGACCCATATAAAATAGATGGAGTAATATATTTATTATAGTTTATATTTTAATAATATTATGGGATCTTCTCTCTTAGAAAGATTTATCATGAATATTCATCCAATCAGGAAATGTAGTGAAACATGAAATGCCTCGTTGAATGATCTTGCCTACGAGTTCTAAAGAATAACCTATATACATTTCTAGTTGAAATAGGACATAAGAACCAAAATAATGGTTTAAATGTATAATAGTGTCTTCTAATTCCTCTATCACTCTAATACAATATATTTATATTTTGAATAAAATTCAATGATTAAACATCATAATGATCATACTTAGATCGACTTTAAGAAGAATTTAAACAATCAATATTTCTATGAGACCATTATAGTTTTGAAGTATAAATAGTTATTAATGTTATAGAGGGGTGAAATTATTTTATTGAGTACTCTTCTCAGTTTTATGAACTGGTATATATATCACCTAAGCTCTTTGTGAATTACTACCGGATAGCATGAAATGTTCAGATGGGCATGATATTGGAAATCATGTCCACGATTATTATTCTATCTTTTATCACATATAAATAATTGGTAGAGAATGAGGATATGAATATGTTAGATATTATAGTGATGACCATCATGAGCCATGATATATCTGTTATAGGTGGAAAAAACGGTTCAACATTATTAAAAAATTGGAATCATGAGGAATTGTAATGGGGTAGTATGGGAGAGAAATGTCCCTATAACCCTATTTGAAATGGATTATACATGATGAAATAATATTTCGTGTTATCATTGTGGGAAAATTATTCATATCAATTTTAATTTCTAATAAACGTTGATGACCTACCACAGGTGTATATGTATGGAATATCTTCAATTATATTTAAGGTACTTTCCTCGGGTGGTAAAGCGTGTTCTACTCAGAAAAAGGGTTCCTAAGAATATTAATATATGAAACATGGGGAGAGATATCAACCCAATTTTAAAGTGGAATATCATTACATGATGAAACCATATAGTGATCCTATATATAGACACATATAATGGGTGGTGCGTTATATAGTGGAGTTAATTGTATGGGTAAAGACTATCATAGGTATTTTGTATATTGTATCATATATGGATTTGGATTGTTTTGACATAGGTGTATCACATTGAATCATTTCCAAAAATATTATTGATTATATATGTTTAGAGTCTATGTTAGTTCAATAAAAAATAGATCAATACACAACTCTATGGAATAAAATAGTGAATGGGTTTTTATGGTCGGAGTGTTATGTGATCATAGTCGATGTTGAAGTGGTTTCATTATTCTTTATTTTAGATCTATAAATATATAACACAGTTTTGTAAATTATTAGATTTAAATACATAGTTATTAATTTAAATACTACCATTTAATGGGGTTTCTCTGTCTCTCTTACATGGAACACTAATCCCTTTTCAATGTGAGTGGGACTCAAGTTCATGTAGAGTATGTCTGAATATCCCAATGGTGGGGACTCATTCATGTATGTTTTCTGAGATTATAATAATTACCATTGATTTGGGGTTCATATTTATATCTTCATATGGTGGTGGATAGATATCTAGAAGGCTTTCCTATTAATTGTTTTAGTTTACTGTTCCCAGAAATGGTTATTTTTAGCATTGACCAACCACACAGGGAGAGGAAAACTCCTTCCATCATAAGAAATGGAACTTATTGAGTTAAAAGAATGAAATATTATATTAAAAGATTATAGGGGAAATGGATTCATATCCATTACTGTTTTACCAATGGAATAATAGGTTGCATTTACAAATAAAACAAATTAAATCCTTTTTATTTTCATTTTGTAATGAATTCTCATGAAATGAAAATCATGAATAACATTTGGTTTCATAAGATCAATGATTTCATTTATTAGTTCATGTTTTAAAAATATTTTTAAAATATTGAATTTATGATAGTGTACCATTGTTTTTGGTGCATGAGATATTAATTCCCTAGAGCCTATTCTAGATCCACTGTGTTACTTTTTGGTACCCAGTTATGTTGTTTAGTTCAAGAAATACCTCCACCGTCATTTTGGAATTGAAAAAAATATCCTTCATTATTAGTATGACTAATTATTGGTAGATTTAATTATTTATATGTGGAATTATTATATTATAGTGGAATATAAGGGCGGGTTGGATTTTTTTTAGAATCATGTGTGACCATTATTTTTATGTGAATGTATCAAAATTCCCATTTTGGATCTTGATGGTAAAGTTATTCTATCAAAATGTGTCTAAAAGGGGAATTCTAGTGTACATGAAGAACATCTAATCATTTTTATAATTAAATAGGAAAAATAATTTATCTGATATACATATTTTTCTAGGACTAGAGGTATATTTGATTTAGTTTTGGTAGGATTTATACAGGATATCATATCATTTAAATACCATGGTATGAAATAGTTAGAAATTAAAATGGAGTGTGAAATTATAGGATTATTTTGATGAATTAAATGTGGGATTAAATATAGATCTTATTTTGATCATCCAAGATCATAGAAAGTGTAAATTTGTGTAACAAAATTCTTCACCAATGAGGTTATAGTATGAGTCACAATATGATAACCACATAGAAACCTATGCCTCACAAAAGATTTTCCATCCTAAAAATCACTACCCCACTCATGATCATGAATTGGATGTAGAAGGGCTTGGTTTACAAATGTGGCACTACTATGTAACAATTCATGATTTTAGAAAATTTTCCATTAAATTAATTTTATTTCTTTGATGGCTCGTATTACATAAATCACTATGTTTAAAATAACTATGACACACAATGAAAATATTATTATTTAATATAAAATTATACCCTAGACATTAATTTGGTGGATATGTTTATGATTAAATTATTTAAATAATTTATATTAAATCCTTACTCACTATAAATGAATTTATAAATCCTTAGTAAATAATCATTAAGCTTTTAGTGAAGTCAGTTTAGTTTTTTAAAAAAAATTCCATTAATTTTTTTTTATTCAGAGTAAATATTTTAATTAATTTATGAATGTTATAGAATATTTCTGTTAGAAACATATTATTATATTTTAATTTACAATTTCAAAAATATATTAAATTAATTTTTAATAATTTTTTTAAAATATTTATATTTCAATGAACAATGAAAAAATGATGATTTTTATTGAATATTATATTTTTATATTAATGTTTTAATAATTAATATTATATTCTTCAGTACTAAATAGTAATTTCATACTCATTATTTAAAATAATAAAATAATTCATTCTTTAATGGATTTAAAATTTAATTTAATATAAAATATTTTTATATTTAAAAGGGAAATTTTCTGAAAAATTCATTTTTTTAGTGTTTTTTATTTTTAATATTAAATTTAATTATACCAATTTTTTTGATAGATTTTAAAAAATGGATCCAATATTTTTAATAATTAATTCCAAATTCACTTAATAGTTACATTTTTTGGAGAATATGAAAAGTAAATATAGTTATTTTTATTACCACAGTAAAGGGTAAACCATGTTATCGAATGATAAAAATAAAATGATAAGGCCTATAAAATTACATTAACACTTTATGAAATCATATAAGATTCTTATATAGTATTATTAATCATAAAATGATCAAATTTATAACCATTTGGTGACACTTGGATGAGATTAATAATTTTAATATATTTTTTTAAAATGAAAAGTTGAGCATGTCACCCTCATATTTTTAAAAACTATTATATTATAATCATGGGATATAAGATATTATAAAATATATACTTGATTTTTTAATATAATTTATTCATAATATTCGTAATAATTTGTTTTAAATTTATAGAGAATATATAATTAAATAAAATTCGAACACAACGCAGATGCAGTAATTATTAAAATAATGAAAATGTCAAATAAATTATATTAATAAAAATAAAATTATTGGAATTTGAGATAAGTTATATTATTCATGTGTTTTATAGAGGAACATTACTTTTTAGGAATTTATTAAAATATTAGCTATGTTTTTTCATTGTTGTATTAATTTCATTATTGTCAATTTAATGTATCGTCTCAAAATTGAAAATAATGATAAATTATTAAAATAATATTTTGTTAAATTTTTTAATGATCATAAGATTCATAAATAAAAAATGAAATGGATAATATATGATAAAATATATCATAACTTGTGCATTTATTGTCCATTTTGTATATTTTTTCTATAGTATATTCATATAGTAATTTAATATATAGTGAAATTCAAAAAGTCACCCTCACATCAATTATAAACGGGCCACCCTAAATCAACTAATTAGACAACATAAAGCCTTACATGTTGACCATTCCCTATAAAATTCTATTCTAAAATTTTGTAATCATATTTTAGAGGCTCTGGTCATTTAAATAGACCACCCATATGCCTTTGAGATTAGATATGAAAGAGTCATTTTGATGGGGGGGGGGGGTTAAATAACATTAAAATGAAGTTATACATAATGTAAGGTAATTTAAACTCACATTTATTTTAATAATACAGAAGCCTTATAAACTATAGGTTTATTTTATTTAGAGTATATACAACCCATAAATTTATTTTATGAATCTTATAATAAAAATTATGGGATATAGATATTCGTAAAAAGTTATTTCTTTCATTGGGATTATTATTCAAATGACACCATAGTGGAAATGAGTTATTTCAAAATATCTTTATTATTCTGTATTATTTATGTCCCCACGAGGGAATATTTCTATTCCATATCTATTTTTTTATATATTTTAAATATTTTAACATTCTCCTATGAATTTTTAAAATCATTTATACCCATTTATAACTCTTTCTAAAATGGTTTGAGAGGATAATTTTAATCATTTTCCAAAAAAGAAACATTGTAAATAATTTGAAATAATATTTTAATAATTATTTTTAACATATATAGTTACATATTAGTTTCCCCTTATCATAAAACTTATAGGATTTTAATATTACATTATATGTCTATAAGTCTCATTTTAGTGAAAATGTTTTCATTTAAAAGAACATAAACATTTAAAAATATAATACATTTTTTTCACTGAAATATTAATTTTCCAAAATAATTATTACATGTTATCTTACAAGATAATTTTCCATCTTATAAAATATTATTTGATGTTATGTAATTTTTTATGTGGATATAATCCAAGGAAACCATCATTATTTATTTTATGGAGAATTTATGTTTAGGATTACTGAGTGTTTTTTAATCCCATTAACATTCCATAGATTTTACTCTGATTAAATGAAGAAATGTTTTTCAAACCGGTTCATTTTCCATGAGATATGCTATGATGTAATGTTAAAGAAACACAATTCATTTTATTGATTTTGATTTTATGAATTTTCTCTAATCTTTTGGAACTAATATGAAAGTTTATCATTATGTGAGAGTGGTAATGTTAAAACCAAGTATGGTCATTACATTATGACCAAGGATGATAGTTACATTAAAACCAACAAAAGTTGGTTCAATTGTCACCCTCTAATGCATTGCGTAAATATGAATAACTCGTGAGGTAATAATTTTATCTGAAATATAATGTAATGTTAAAAATTTTATGCATTAATATGGTTTTATTGTGCATAATGTTATGTGCGGACACAGATTATATGTTTATAAACTTATGTGTGGACCTCACTTTCATATCCTTTGAGTCATGTCCGGACATGGTTTCTAGTCTATAAATTTATACGAGGGCCTAATTCCATGTTGTTAACATAACGACTAAAACACATTATATTTATATATTTTTACAGACCTATAATACTATTCTATAATTCCATGAGTATTTATAATGTTATCTTCTCATGGATTATGTTCTTTAATTATATCATGATTTATGTCTTATAAACTACTATGATTAATTCGATGACTGCTCTTTTTGATCAATGATAGACTAGTTATAACCATTTTATGTTATGATTTCATAACCTTATGATTATATTATTCTTTCATATTATATTCGATTGATATATATCATGTGAACTGAGCATATAAGATAGCCCTTTCATATATTTCGATTTCATAGGTTATGAGTAAATGTTTTATGGGTGGTATATCGCTAAGGATTAATAAACTGGAAGATCATTATGGGTTATGATGAAGATCATTCACTAAATAAAAGGATTGTGTATTTATTATGAAAGGACAATAAACATATATAGTAATTAGAGAAGTTTTTTTACAATATATTGAATATTAAAATAATATGATGTAATATTTATGTACAAAAATCATGGTTTTATATACAGTACATCTTCAATAATATGGTCACATATTATAATAATAATAAAATTCTAATGTATATTCATACATATTAAGACATGAATCTCTAAAAAATCAATGGTTAGAGTTCTTCCATTACTTTTACATTGATATTTCCTACACTATTGGGGAGGAAAATATGGTCTCAAATGCATTATGTAGGCTTATACTAATACATGTAGTTAAATTGTTTGGGGAAGAATGTATTCGGACGATATTGATCATAGAGCATCATCTAATAATGGAATAGGAGGGTGAGTTCTCTATACATGTATATAGATCACCTCATCTCTTAGAAAATTATATTTAGGGGGGAGACCAGGATTGAGTTCCATTCAATTGTAGGAAACATAAATACCAGTGAGGACTTGTGGGATTCATCTCATTATCTTGAAGAAATTATTTTTTATTTGATGTAGATGATGGAGAAATTCTAATTTAGGATACATATAATGAGAAATGGTCACCACCCAAGGTGGTTTGTTTAGTTGGGAGCTGTCATGTCATTATATGATCAGAAATACATTTATCATTGTCTCAGTATGAAATGCATGGTAGTCGATTATGTATCATAGTTCCTCACCAGTTAGAGAATCCAAATATAGCACAAAAACAAACTAGGTTTTAACTGCACCTTCCTATCCCAGTGTGGAAATGAGAAGAAATATATTTAGATTTTATTATTCGGTTTCAATAGTATCATAGATAAAAGGATGTGATATGTGAAATTATAGATTTATTTACAAAATAATAATAATTAATTCTAACTATACAGTTCAAAAAGTGGAGGATCATTGAATAAAATATGTCTAAATGGTTTTTCAGATTCATGTATTCAATTTAATGATATTTTTAGACCATTAATCCCCACATCACATCCCATTTATTAAGAGAAACTCTAAGGATTTATCTTCTTTCTTAATATTATGGATGACCAATCATATGCCGATCGATGTTTTGAATAATTTGGAAAAAAATTCATGAGGGTTCTCTCTATGCTTTCATCCTATACATTGGTTTCTTGTGGTAGAAAGAATTTCATTAGATTTGTTTCCTATAATAATAACATGCATGACCCAATAAGCATACATCATTAGAAATACATGTAAATAATACCATATTAGTGAACTTTTTATTAGTATATTTGGGGAAATGGCTCTCCGTTGGGGTTATGAAATGTTAAAGTGATAAGAATGAGAGTACATATGATTTAGAATATGCTTATAAATGTTCAAATTCTTTAAAAAGTAGACATTAAACATCATATTAATATTCCTAGTTTCAATTTAGTTGAGAGTGTGTTTCTCAACGTCTCTCCTCAGTTGAGAAATTTCATGATGGGATATTTCTAATAATTTTTAATAAGACCATGTTAATGAAATTTTTATTAGTCAATGCTGGGACAGTGTTCACTGTTAGAGGTATGGAATGCTATGTAGTTGAAAAGTACGGTCCCTATGATTAGGAAGTAGGTTTCATTTGTTCATTGTCTCCAAAAATCATACACTAAACAACATCTTTATATAATATATTTTGATACAGGTGATTGGGTGTTTCTCAATGTCTCCCCTCATAATGTATGATGTTACCAATCAATATAGATCCTTTATATGTCATAGAGCTTCTTAGAAATTTTTAATACCATTGGGATATTCCACCATTGATGAGACCAATTTACGATATCTACCATATTTATAACATAAATATGTACCATTCAGACACATCTTGGGTACTATAATGGGAATGTATGGACTTAGAACCTAACACATTTTTAATTGAGAATATTTTTTTCATTCACGATGAAAATGTCAATATATTGTGTGTTATATTAATTCATTCTGTCTTTGTGTTATGAATGATTGGATGGCATATCCATGGCACATGAGATTTTTATTCCAAGATTAGATATATGTGACATAATATATTTTTGGGAGGTGGGCCATGAGTAAATTTTCGGGTAAAAGTGGCATGGTGGAGAAATTGTGACACATTTGGGGTCACTAATATATATTTTATTGAAATTTTATTTTTTACTCAATTATTTTTTTATTTTTCAAGAGTTAGCTATCCAAAAAAGTTGATTATTTTGAATAATTTTATATTGTACATTTCAAGGGAATGGGTTTGGGTAACTGTGTACCAAACCATGAAAATATGGGTGAGGGGTTCAAATTTTTTTACATAGTTACCAGATAGTTTTCTATATGGATCAGAAACTTTGAAAATTCACTATAATTAAAATTAAAAAATAGGTTAACCCCGTATGGTGGGAAAATAGTTTGGAAAATTATGAATACAAACTGTTTGTCTTGCCTTATTTTGTAAAAAGGTGCTAAATTAATTAATTACACATGTTGATTTTTAATAATTCTCTTCGTATTTTCTAACCCTCATTCAACCATATATCTCCCCCAGTCCTGGTCCAACTTCACAGTACATTTTTGTGTCTCCCCATTTGTTGATTTTGTTGATTCATTAATGGTAGGTATGGTTCATCATGGTTTTCCCCTTCCTCATTTATTTTCTCCCATTTTATGCCATTTCATTCTCATCATAATAACCCAAAATAACATTTTGTAATAAAAATAGGATTTTTTTGGGTATTTGTGAATGATATGGATTCTAGGGATGTTGAGGATCCCTCTTATACCCCCATGATAATTTGTTAATGCATATTGTTTTTTCACTTTTCATGGAGGCACCTATTTATATCTACACCTCCCAATTCCCTTACCTTATTTCTCATGTTTTCTTTAATTATTAATACTTTATTATTATTTGACTGAAATGTTGGGGGTGGTTATGAATGTTTCATGGTTTATCATTTCTATAGTTGAAAAAATATTCATTTCTTATTTTCCACTCCGAAATATTTTTAATTTTTTTTATGTTTTGATTAAAATTATGAATTAAATATCATTTTTAGTGATATTTCAAATAGAATTTTACACATAAATTTTTTTGGATACCATATTTCAAAACAATGTGATTTTTTACCAAATTTATGTGAATATAGACACATTTAATAGACAATGGGTGTGTGGTTTTTAGATGGTCATTCCCCATTAATTTAGCATTGTTATAGATTTTGGTTGTTTTTTGTAATACCCTAAGTGGCCCATGTCTTACTAATTTTTTAAGGATCAAATATTTCATTCAGTGTTCCACAAGAGAGTTTTATACACCTAGATAACATTTTTCATATCTCCTCATTTATTCTCCTATACTTTTAGCTTATTATGAAATGGATTTATTTTTTTCACATTGCCTTTTTAACAATTATTACCTAATTATCTCTTTCAAATTCTAATAATACTTTATCATTTACTTTTTCATGAAACTTTTATTCATGGACAATTTTATGATAACCAATGATTTATAAAATGGTTCTAATAGTAATTACTCTAAATATATATTTGTAATAAAATAATAATTGTTTTACATTTTGAATGATGATATATTGATTTACGGTGGAATCATGATAGGATTTTACTTGAACCATATATATTCCATTTTAGGTATGCAGACAGGGTTTGGTCTAATACTGGGAAACGAAAACGATATTATTCTCATAATAAGTCTTCTTGATACATTTGTCATTGTATTTTTAGTAGTGTCATGTTGGTGAATGAAATCATATATTCAACTAGAATGAGAAATTTTAGACACACATTATTTTATTATTTGCTGTTTTTTTCTTATTTGTTGGCCAATTCATCCTAGGATATTTCAATCATATTTTTGTAGAATTATGTTCCAATGGATTTATTTATTTTGTTTCAATTGGTCATGTATTTAAGGTTTTCATGATATTTCTATGAATTATACAATGGTTTTCATGGTTTCTATTGTTTTAATCATTAATGTGATTGTGTGGACATCAAACCTATTGAATGATGATGTTATATATATAGTTTAGAAGCATTAAATATTTATTCAGATATTTTGGTGAAATAATTTCCAATGATTTTTCATTAGTACCTTTGAGAATTTTTTCAGTCCTACCCGATTAAGAAAACACCTCTGGATTTATGGTATATGAACTAGGGTTATGTGGCAGGTTTACCTCAGTTGGCACATTACATATAATTTTATAATAAATGGGAAGAGTTGAAAATTTGATCAGAAGAAACCAATGAAGAGGAAAATATAGGACATGATAATGTCATTGATAAATATATAAAACCCAAAAAACTAGGCATAAAAATAGAGTAATAAGGTTATATATATGGAAAATATATCCACATAAAGAATTAAATTATAGAAACATAGAGAACAACACAAACACACAAACATTTACTCACATGAACACATAGGAAAAATTAAAATAAATAAACTGAACGAAATATAAATATTTCCTCTCTCTCCATCACTATCACACAAACACTCAATAAACAATAAGGTTATATAAAAAAATGAATATGGGTGGTGGGGTAAAATTAGATCCCAATATTATTTCTCCTTTATGAATAAATCAAAACATAAATATAAAATTTAATTAAAATTCCAATGTAATCAAAATTTTAAAAATATATAAATTTAAATATTAAAACATTTTCATTACAACAATTAAGGCTGAGTTGAAATATATTATAAATAATTTATATTTTAAAACAATTTTAGCTGATCAAACACTTTATAGAAACACAAATTAAGACTTACTACCAAATTAAATTTTCATTTACGGTTTTTAAAATGGAAATTGATTTGTATTTAACAAAACAAAACATAACAAAATACAAAGAAAAAACTAACACATTGTACAATATCAAGCTAAGACACAATCCCATATACATGGAAATCACCTTCTTCCAATAATATTATTATAATAATTATTAAATCCTAAACCTAGATAGGTTTTTCTGTCAATAGTGTACACAACTATTTGGGAATAATTCCTCTACCATATTTCATCATGGGACAAATACAATACCAGGTTACACAAGATCCCTATATAGATATAAATGTAAATAAAATAAAATAGTTTTCAGGGAATGTATCAATAGAAATACAATTTTACAATAAATGATAGTGTTAATATATAAAAAAAGTACATCAACACAAATCTAAAATGATAATAACATAATCTAATGAATGAGATATAGATATATAAGAAGTGTGATATTGTATGATCCATGATGTTATAATTTCTTTGAGTCCTTTATATTATTGTTGAAATGAAGTAAAAAATATCTATGTGTGTTGAAAAAAATATTGACATAGAATTTACGTGGATATAAATACTCTATTATTTTTTATGGGACATCCAATCATTATTGTGGGAATCAACACTTATATCCTCAAAATTCAATAACTCTAAATAAATATATATTAATTATGTGTGGCCATGTTAGAAAAATCATTATTCATAAAATGAAATGATTATTCATTTAATGCATCATATACAAGATGTCGAGGATTGGAAATACTCCACTACTATGTTTGACATGGTAAGCTATCTTTACATGGTGTACAATTAACTAAT
Source organism: Viscum album (assembly GCA_963277665.1). Lineage (NCBI taxonomy): Eukaryota > Viridiplantae > Streptophyta > Magnoliopsida > Santalales > Viscaceae > Viscum > Viscum album. The sequence continues at coordinate 1,076,490,115 of OY728164.1, forward strand.
GTTATGGAAACATGAAATGAGAAGTTGATGTAGAAAGGTGACAAAGTTAGATCTATAATTTATCTAGTTATCCCATTTGCACATGTGATAAGTTGATAATGGCATGAGTAATCATGTTTATCATGTGGTAACAGAATTCGAAAAAATAAATATTGTCAGTATATTACTAAAAGAGAATTTAATCATTAAATAGCACGATAATTTCATTTCCCCGTGTGGTATGTTGTTTTTTATTATGTGGTATAGTAGTTTCATTTATGTGGTGATGTGGTTTCTTCATGAAGTAGACAGTTCCCATCATGTGCTATGCTCATTTCCTTTAAATGGTATGGTGATTCATTCATGTAATAAGGTGGTTGTTGCCACCTAGTATAATTATTATTTACGAATGGTAATGAAAAACATAACATGTTGTTATTTTATTTAGTTACATTATCATGACATCGTAATGTGTCATGATAATATATATACCTATGATGTTTTTTATTTTATCTAGTAAACCATTTTTAATAGAAAAATTAAAAACCATTAATTTCATGATAAACATAACTTTGAAAATAATGAGGTTTCGTTCAAAGAAAATATTCTCCCCCTTTTTAATGATCACAAATCAGGAAATAAAAATTTAAATGAGTTGAATATAGTAAAATTATATTTAAAATGGAATAAAAACATTGTAATACATTTCTAAAATCAATCACAGGGTTTCCACTAAATTCAGTGTATTTTTATTTATCTTATTACTCCCCAATTTATATTATTTTTTTACAAAGCTTGAAGGAAATCTTCTTGATTCTCCATGAATGATTCTAAAAATTATTAATATCATCCTACTTCTAAATAAGTGACCTAAAATCTTGAGTTAGTTGAGGAATATTCAAATATAAATAAAGAGTAATATACATCTCATTCAGATCTGGCTTACTAATGACGTTGTTTAGAGAATAATTAATTTTTGATTGATTATTTATCAGTCCTCGTTGGTTTTTATTTAAATCCGCATGAAATAATGTATGGGTATTACCACCATGAGAGTAAATCCAACCATACGTAGCTTCAGGGTTGTTGATTATTTATTTAAAAAAATCCTTCATCTCAACCAAAATAAACTATTTGATCTTGACATCATCAATTAGAAGATAATAATACACATGATCTTACAGAAACACAACCATCAGGAATATCTGATCTAATTGAATCATCATATCTAATATATAATCTAGAATAAAACCAAAATGCTATCTCACCTTTTTAGTCTCAATTTTTCATAATTTTATTTATTATGAAATTAAATCTATGATATAGATGAATAATGGAAAAGGAAACAAATTAAGTAATATTCAATGGTATTACATTATTTAAGGAGAATTTAATTTTATCAATAAAATATTTTAGTATATTCTACATATTTCATTTAAACAGGACCATATTATCATTAATGAGATATGATGAGGATGGAATACATGGTGTAAAAATAAAAGGAGATGGATCAAAATTTGAATTACTATTATCTACATCATGTAAACCCCCCCCCCCCATAGAACAATCTATATTTTTTGATCCTTAATTATTTTATAGAATGTAACATCATAACTATTAGAATCTTTAATAATGTGTGTATGATCAATAAACTATATAGAATCAATTATCTATTTAATATCATCTTCAAAATTCAAATATCCTTGTACAATTCATTCACTAGAAAGAGTTCTATGGCCAACATGTTTGGGTGGACTACCTCAATGATCATCATCATTTTAACTAGGATAATATAATCCCAATAAAAAATTTAGGGGAATTATCCCCATGAGTCGTTTCATATAGTTTAGGTTATATTGGGGTACTCACAATAATAGGAGATCTATCTCAGCTATACATATCAGCAACAGATCTAACTGATTTATTGTACAATGGGTCATATTCCGAAGCTAACTGAGTTTCTTCATTATGATTAGTATCCTATATTCCTTCTTCTCATTCTTCTTATTATTCTTATTTAACTAATTTTTCTTATTTAGTATCTTAGTATTCTTATTAACATACTTCCTCTTCTTTTTTGTGATCTCCCAGTCCTAGATTCCAATTAGGATGTGCCTTATGCTTAGTTGGACACATGGCCTTAAGTACATCTCCCTGAACACTAGAGGATGATGACTAGAATCAAAGGACTATGGTATTTCCATGGGGAGACAATTTCCTCATTACCAGAGTGAATCGATGTGGATCAATGTAATATTAAAACATGACTTTTGTAGTAGAATATGTCTTTGTAAATAGATGAATTATCCAAAAAAGAAACTGATAAAATAGGAAGTAGAAATCATTATATATAAAAATCTAATGATGATATTTCATGTATCATGAAATATAGAAAAGATGTATACATTTTATAGGCAATCAATCTCTACAAATTAGTAAAATGGAATAAATAACTATGCCAATCATCCCCAGCACCCCGAGATCCGACTATTCCATATTCTAATATATGCATCCTGAATCTGTAATCAATCAAGTATTCGAAGATTTATACTTCCATTTTTTCACACCTACATTTGTTCAATATAATCATGTACCAATGGATCCTAGATATGGTGTGAGATAAATCTCAGAAGGACCCCACCAATTTAATCGATAACAACCATTATATGTAATTTAAATGTAATTTGTGCAACAATTCATCTTTATAAAAGGAATTTCATACAGTAATGTAAATACCCTTGCACCAGCTTCATCCCTCAGCTAGTTTATGAACATGAAAACAATTCATGATTTAATTTATTATTTACATATTTATATAAATATGTCACGTAAGTAATATCCAACCCTGACATCACCTTGTGATAGAAATAGTACAGGTTCCAATATGATATATGGAAATAAGGACGATTATATTGATAATAGGGTTCTAATGTAAAAACAAAGAAATCCTGTAATGATAATTATAATGAAAGGTTTCGAGGTCATAAATCTAGAAACCTAGAACTCCAGGTCCATAAATATAGCAGTGACTGTATTATAGCTAAGGTTAATAGTGCAATCCAAGGATCTTCCTCCATGGTATTCCATAATAATATGATCTAACTGAGTCCATGGGTACATCAAATCTAAAATAAGATCAGATATGGATAGGACCAAGGATATAAACATGTCAAATCATCTTTTTAGAATCCATGATAGATCCAAGAAGAGTATCTGAATGATCCTAAAATAGTATGAAAAGTTATTATGGGGTTATACCAGACATCCAGTCATAGATGAGTATCTGGTTCAAAGGTGGGTCTAACCTAGGAAACTGAAATCCTCAAATCAAAATGACTTCCTTGAGTGATCATTCAATTACATTATGAATGCAAAGGATAACTCATTCCAGTCCCTTCCTATAGATATTAATTATTTATATACATAATAAGCCAAGTCACATTTAATTCATTTCAGAAAACTAGTCCATTTTTAAAATATACAAACAAAAATGTCAAAGGTTCATTGTCTGCCATCTATACAACAAAAAGGGAATAAAAAATATTCCACCATTAAAATAATTTTAAATATTAATAATTATTTAAGATGAATATCCATTCATTACCATTCAATATTTTGTTTATGGGAATGGATTGATTTAAATTGTTTAATTTAAATTGTCAAATTGATGAAAATTATTTCATTTTGAATTTTGAATTTTATTGTGGAATTGAATTCGGAATGTGAGGGAATTATTTTTCAATTGATTCAAACCTATGAAAATGGCTTAAAGTTTTTTGATAAGAACACCGTGGATATATCTTGTTAAAAAGGATTTCATTGATTAAAATTTGTTTTCATTTTAAATGAAAAATTGGAATTTAAATGGAAGAATGTGATTTTATCGTATTTTATGTTGTCTTAAATTGAGTTCCACATCAATGATTATGTAAGAGCACTTAAAATTTGTAGTTAATTAGTGAGTTATTTAGACATACTCTAGGATTATAAAACATTCTAAAACATAAATACAGAAGGTAAAATCCTTGATCTGATGGGGATGAGTCACCTTTTTAATGTTTTAATGCGATGTGTGTAAACACATTTCTGTGTGATCACATAGAGATTCAGTATTCATATATCATGGAACATTCATAACTACTTGTTTGATTACCATATTGCTGACATGTTTTATATTTTTGATACAAATTTATGCCAACATTGATAAATAAAATTACAGCATTTCTAAATTTATATAAAATTTTTTAGATTCAAAAACATATTTAAGGAATTATTTTAAAAATATTCAATGACATGTATCGTAATTCATGTTTATAATGTATTTAGAATAATTTGAACTGTATATCATGATTTGTTTCAATATGAATTGAAATGTAATGCTCGTTTATTTATAAATAGTTGAAATAATTCATTTGGTAAATATATTATTGGAATATGTTATGGAATCCTTGGTCAAAACCTACTCATATTTTATCTCACATCCCTACATGTTCTTTTCTGTGTTTGTCAAATATATCCTTCCTAGTTCATGTACTAATAAAGGATCTATTTGAGGTGGATCCATCTATTGAATCGTAGAATTGGTGAGTTATCTCCTTAAGAGTTTGTGTATATTCCTCTATGTTGGTACATCCATTTCATTACTTTTGCATTCTTTATAATTTTTTTGTATTCTAGTATATTAATCCTAGTGGACGTTCTTTTGTTATGCATGCTGCCTAGTTTCTTTTACAACTACATTGTTAGTCAAAAAAATCATTCCAACCATTAGTTTATATGATTACTAGTGCTAGTCACTGACCTGAGGGTATTGTTAATGCCCTTCAGGATATGTTAGGGATAGCTTAGTTATAGGTTTACCTAGGTTCTTGAGTTGGTTTGTGACAAAATTATAGCGTGAACCATGAGATATAAAATAACATTTATTTATATATATATTTCAAAAAAATTAAATAGGGAGACTAGAACCTAGAATGAAAAATAAGTTGTTTTAAAGAAGGCTGAGAGATACAAATAGTAGGCATATAAAATTTTTTAGTATAGACTATAGAAGAAGAAGACAAACATACTCATATACATAGAGTGGAGAGGAATATTGTTAGAAAAAAACAAATATAAACTTTCACTCTCAACCTGTCTCCATGTCACTCTCTCCCACCCATATTAATATAATAATATATAAAAAATGTGAAGATAAAATAATATATATATATATACAGACACATATAAAATAGAAACACCCAAATCCTACACACACACTCACAAACAAACACACATACACATCATCATACATAAGGATATATACGTTTATAAAAAAATAGATGACTAAAAAATAAATGGATGAAATGATGGATGAATTTATAGATAGATTGCCCAACAAAATACATGGATAGAAAAATATGGATAAAAATAAAAATATATATACATAAAAGTAAAAAATATTTTTTAAAATCCTAGTAATAGATAAATATAATATAAAAATTTTATAAATAGAAATTTTATAAGAAAATTTATAAAAAATTGATTTTTAAAAGAAATGAAACCCAATGGAAAGAAAAAGGGAAAGAATTGGAAAAAGAAGGACATATAAACATATGGAAATGAAAAAAAATATATTAATCAATAATTTTTTTGAGATTTGAATATATAAAAAAATTTATCAAAAGATTGAGGGACTGAAAAATGAAAACATATTTACATATATGTAGTCAAATGAAATAAAAATAGTCAAGCAGACATGATATTCCATAATAGGATAATATGATAAGAATGTAATATATATATATATATGAACACACATACATAAAATAATAGATTATCATATATATATATATAAATAAGTATTTATTAATAGCCTAACTTACTTATTGATGTACAAATTAACAGATGGATGAATGGATAAAGATGAACATAGATATAAATAATTATATATATAGAGATATTTTTTCATACTTAATAACACACAATAATAATAATATATACTAACTAATGAATGATAAAATAGATAGAATATTTTTGATTATACTAGAACGAATGATATGATAAAATGAAGTAATATATCTAGATAAATAGAAGTCCAAAAAATAGGATTATGAAGACATAGGAACACAATTAAATAAATAGATAGAAAAATTAATAAAGAAGCCAAATATATGGATATGAAAGCATAAAATTATATAAACACACGTATACATATACATTTCGATATATTAAAAAACACAAATATATTGATGGAATGAAATAATAAAGAGAGAAAATAGGGAAATAGAATCATAGAAAGATACAAAAAATATAACAAAATTGACATGTAGACAATTATACCAATAGAATTATCAAATTGATAGATATAAAAACAAAGAGATACATAGACGAGCTTAATCTATCACTGTATATCTATCAAAATAAAATAGATATACACAATAATTATTTCATTATAAAAATCCGCTCGATGGTTTAATGGATATATGTGAATGATAACTAATATATGGATAGACTGACATATTAATATATCTATAAAATAGTAGGTAAAAATATTGATAGAAATATATTAAATTAGTGAAAGATCATAGAAATATAAAAAAATAAAAAGAGGAAAATATAGAAATAAATATTTAAAGGATGAAATAATGAAAATTTTAAATATATTTATAGATAAATAATGAAAAAATAGTTGACAAATAGAGATGATGGATATGATATACAAACAAAAAAGTAGATAGATGATAAAATTTTTATACAACATGTTTACAAATCTATAATAATAAAACTAACTAAAAAAATCATGATATGGTTAACTAAAAGATTTATATGGTCAAAATTTTATATACATAAATAAGACAATTTGTTTTGAAAAAACTAACATAAAAGAAAAAGAAAAAGTTAAATGAACAACAATACATGTAAATCTGAGAAAAAGATAATAACATGTTACAGAGATACTAAGACAACATGACACGATATGGTATAATGAAAAATACTAAAATAGATAGATTAGAAGACAAAACAAAATTTACCAAATGGAAACCACATATTTAAATAGCAATGATGATAAGTAAATAGTTAAATTGAATAAAAAACACACAAGATGATAGATTTACTAAATGAACATGACATGGAAGGATATGTCATAGAGAGTGGGGAGAGGGGTAGAAATAAAAAGAGTGGGATATATATATATATATATTTCGGTGTGTATGTGTATACAAATAGATATATAAACACACATACAATTACACTAACATTGACCTTGATATATGAAGTGATTTATTTTCACGTACTCATATACATATAAATATACATATACTTAAAAAAATATATACAAAGCCCAATAATTTAAAGACACAATGAAATAAACATAGCCACATATAAAAATAAATAAACACACACACACAAACACATGAAGATAGTTATGATAGTAGATATATGGGTAGATTAATTAATTGTAAGATTTATAATTGTTTGGGTATATAGGTTGATAGAAACATAAATGTAAGGAGAAATGGATTGATGAAAAAACACAAAACTGACAAGAAAGAATGATGGATATAAATATGAATAGAATAAAAGATAAACATTAAAATAAATAGACTTATAATATTTTAAAATAGGTAGAAAAACTCATACAAAAAACCCACACACTAAAAAAATCTGTTAGTGGGAGAGAGATGAAAAATATCAACAAATAAACATAGATGAATAAAAAATAGATGATTTTACAAATAAATAGAGAGATTGATTGATAAAAAATGGTTAGACTTCTTAATGGATATTTAAACCAACATACCAATGTATAAATTAAAAGAAATACATTTATCTATTGAAAAATATATAGAATAAAAATAAAAACGAAGAAACATATAAAAACATAAAAATTAATCTAGATCTAGAAAAATAAGATACATAAAAATAAAAGTGAACATACATACACATTAAAACATATATACACAAACATTGACATTCATTCCAATAGATATATACATATATCAATTTATTGATAAAGAAACAAATACATAAGTAAATAAAGAAAAAAGATATATATTTTATATAATACTACATCGAAAATAGAAATATTCATTGACAAATCAATAGATTGATATAAAAATCATAAAAAAGTATAAAAAATAATATAAAGATAAAAAATAGGAATAAATGTTATAAGATAAAATATATAGCTAGAAACATTTAAGAATGTATGGAATGACTCATAGAAATTATTTACTAATAAGATAAAATATTTTATGTATCCAGGAAATAATATAGAAAGATAATAAAAATGAATATATAAACTTATAGATGTATAGAAAAGAAATAATTCATATAGATTAATAGACTATTAGTTAAAATTAAGACATACATTTGGATATATAAAATTTATAGGATAGAAATATAAGAGTGAATTGGTAGGATATGATATGATATATATATATATATATATTGTAAATTGAAAAGAAAATGCATAGATTGAATGATAAAAAGTCTCGTAAATAATCGAACTTAAATATTGATATATATATATATATATATTTAAGAAAGATAAATATATTAAAAGATAAAAATAATAAAATAATTGAACAATTATATATTGAAATAGGGATACCGGTAGAGAGACTAAAAATTACAAACACATATATACACACTTGGAAAAATATATATGGATAAAATGGTTAATTGAAATATAAAAACACAAGTACACATTGAGATAAAGAGAGTTAAATTTAAAAATTGATGAAAAAATTATAAATAAAAAACAAAAAATAATTTGTATATTTATAATTAATCAATGACCATATGGATTATAATGTGGATAAATGGATGTAAGGAATGATAAATTGATAAAAAATAGATAGATTATATGATTTATTGACAATAAAATAGAGTGATTTATTGGTTTGATTTATAAAAAAATGTGAAAACATTATTAAAAATAAGGAACTTTTTTCTATCTTATTGGTTGGAAAATATATTTATCAGTTTATCTAACGATATATGGATAAAAAATTAAATGGATGGAGGAATCATCATGTTTTCAAACTAAATAAACACACATAGACGATCTATGTAAATGAATGATTCTACATTATAATAGATAGACTACATATCATGGCCATATAAGAAAGTAAAATATTAACTCAAATAGAGATTGATGTGTATATAGGAAAAAAATAAGTATAAAGTGATGGTAATTTAGAAAAATAATAAATAGAAAACAATGTAGGTGGATGTTAGATTGATAAAAATATGATACAAATATACAAACAAACTCACAAAATACACACACATAAATATAGGCACACACATATAGATTTCTAAATAGGTTGATGGACACACACATATGCTCAAACATATATACACACACATAAATTGATAAATAACGATATATATATTAAATTAATGATATATAAACACAAAAAATTAAAATAAAATACACACATATAAGTATAAATATAATATAAAACTAGAAAATTAAAGAAAAAACTAAATGATTGACAAACAATATGATTAAAATATAGAAAAATTTACATTTTAATTTATAAACTATTAATAGAATGAATATATATAAATATATAAAAATTTACATATAATTTGATGAATAAATGGGAAAAAAGGAATAAATGACAAACTTATCAATAGAAAAACCTATGAAACAACAATTAGAAATAAACACAAACATGAAAAAAAAATCATGAAAATACATAAAAAGGAATATTTCAATTCATTGTAGTGAAAATTAATTTAATAGTAGCAAAAAAAATTATTGAAGGATAAATGATATAGTTAAATATAAATAATATATAAAAATGTAAAAATTGATATAAATTTTATCAAAAAAATAAATAAATAAATGAAATGATTAAATAAAGCACTTAATATTATAATAATAAATTAATTGAAGGATGAACATATATATATGGGATGATAAAAAGAAAAAAATATATGATATAAGAAAAATGATATACTAACACAAATACACACTCATAGATAGATATATAGTGATAGAGAGAATGTGACTATGTGTGTGATATATATATATATATATATATATATATATATATCTATGTATCAATATGTATGTATGTATGTATGCATGTATATATGAATTAATTCCTGTATATACCTGTATATGCTTGTATGTTTGTATATGGACACAGAAAAACGCAGATAAAGAGAGAGAGATAAATAGAATGAAACAGGAACCAATACACATATACTAGATAAGTAATAGATATAATAGATATAAAAATAGAGAGGCAAGATGATTTTTTTACTAGCTATTAAACAATAAATATTAAAGGAGGAAAATAATGCTAATAGATGTGAAGATTAAAGATTAAAGAAGAACAAATATAATGTAATACAATTACCCATAAAAATGGAAACAATAATAGTCAAATAGAAAGATAAATGGATAAAATGACAAAGAAAAATATTAGTAAAATAGACCATGAGGCTAAGGGAAAATAAGGTGATAGGGAGACATGTATCAAGACACTCACTTTTCATAAATTAACATTACATAACATTTGATGAATACTAAAACATTATACAAATAGATTCCCAAAGAGTGTACTAACCTTGTATCTTTGGAAACATGGATACAAAAACAGTAATGGATTAGTTATCTATATTATCTCTCACGTGTTTTTCAGGATTAGCACCCTTTTTAAAAACATTAGAAAATACATATATTTATTAAATTAGGAAGGAAACGTAAAAATTGGGGAGATCAAATTCTCATTAGGTGTAAATAAGGAAGATATGGAAGAATAATCAAGAGCATAAGAGTATGATTACATTAATATGAAAATAGAATAGAGTAGTAGTGATATCAAATATTAAATAAATGAATCATTTCATAATTCATGGTAGTTAAAAATACATGAGACAGATTAAAAAAAGAGAATAATCCATTAAAGAATAACATTGGAACAAAAAATTTAATTATGGTAGTCGCATAAGAATATTTAATGATTTCCTTAAAGGTGAATTAATTTATTTTGAGACCATATTTTGGGACAAAGTCCCCTACTGAATCGGGATCACACCCCATTCCATCCATATATTTCTAGATTGAGTTCACTACCCATTGCAAGCTTGTAATATTGAACCAATTTAATTTCCCATTAATGCTATGTAATACTGAAATGTGTTTCGTTCAAATTCCATCAATTTTCATCTAATAATGATATAAATATTTACCAAATTTATTGGATAGATATATTTGTCCCACCAATCTCATAGTGAAATCATACGTACATATTATACAATATCATAAAAAACATTTCATAACCAATGAAATGATATATGTATTTTAAAATTTTAATCACATAATAACATGTGAAAAGATATAGGTTTCATAATAATTTCATCCTAAACATAGTTTCTGAAAAGAAGTGGCATTCAAAATCAAATAACCCATGAATGGGAAACATCTTTCATAAACATCAGGTCATAAAAAATATTCCATATAGAGAACGAACATTAATGGGAACCTCGAATAATTTCCCCCAGAAAATAATGACTAATACAAGTGGACATTATCTTATATGGTAAATAATTTTTATATTTCATTTAAAAATTTTGTTGAGGAAAATAAATATTCTCTTTCGAAAAAATTTATTTGAAACATAAAATATTTTGAAAACATTATTCATTGAAAAAATATTTAGAAACATAAAATGAAATAATTTAAAACCATTATGCTTTTTTAAAATCTATAATCCATGAAAATTTGTTTCAATTATGTTTTAAAAACTTTTTTGAAAACATGGGTTTTGAATAAAATATATTTATGATAGAAGAGGGAGTTGGTCAAATATTACATAATAAATTAGATGAATTATCAAATAGTGCTAAATGGTACTAATACATGAATAATTCATTACAAAATTGTTTAATAAAATTAATGAGTTTTCCTGAGATATTGATCATTCGATTTCTTCAACGAATTATAATCATTAACAATCCTGAAATGTGATGAGATTTCTTTAATAAACTCTGATTATATGGTTACTTGTGATCATACTATCCATGGAAGAAAAATAAATTAACATAATCTTAAAATATATTTAAAATATGGATATTGATTATATAACATGTATAATTGAAATATAAACCTCCAAAATAATTTTGTTTCATAACAGAACACGAGTCTCAATCCAGGAAAATTGAGACAATACTAAATTACTAATTTGGTATCTTTTGAAACCTAAAACCCATAACAAGAAGATAATAAAATATATTTTAAAAAACAAATAAATTTAGGTATTTGAATCATTGAATAGATATAGGGACATTATACACACCACACAAAAAGAGTGGTTAGTGAATAAAGCATGCATCTCATTGAAATAAAAAGTGAGATGATATTCCCTTACCATGTTCTTTAATATCTTTGTACTAATTGAAACCTCATGTATAATAAAGATAAATTTTTTATACATATTTTAAAAAATTATATTCTTATAACAAATTAAATAAATTCAACATTAATTACCCTGTATTACCTTCTTTTTATTAATCCAATGTTAAGGTTTCACTTCGGGTAATATTCTCTATATTCTTCGCATGTGTCTTAATTTATTATATATTCTATCCTTATACATATATCATGATTCCAGAATTTAAAAAATTATATATAAATCATTTATATTAAATATATGTGTATTATAATAATATATATAATATTGATGTAGGAAATTAAATACACCTCTCCTAAAGACGGTATGCCATATGTATACATGAATGTTATTTCTGTTTTCATTATCATATTGAATGAAATAATGAAAATAACATATATGTATATATGAATATAATATAAATAAACTATAATTATAGTGATATATATATCATTTATGTTCACTAAACCCATCCTCAATACATTCCAAGCAGTGTGTGAATGAATGTCAACTCATTGTGTGGGTAGTAGCTACAATTCCTCAAACGAAATTTTCATATTAACACCAAATGGAATGTAAACAAGATATTTTTTAAAAAATTAATATAAAGTAATAAAAAAATATAATATATGAAATATATGAACATTTTTTCATATTAATTCCCACCATGATATGAGGTAATGAAAAAATGAACAATCATAGTTTTGTGATGCAGTAGTTCACCTTACACGTAAATAGAATGTTTGATACCCATTAGGTGGAGTTGAATGTATGTGTAAGATGAACCCACCATATAAAAATATGATAATTTATTTTTTATTCCATATTTATTATATAATCATGGAATAATGATAGTGGATGGATGTAGAAAACAAATATTGGAAAGGAGCTTGGGAGAAGATGTTATCTCTTAATAGGGTAACTCCTATTGGTTTTTGGAAAAAGGCTTCCATAGGTTCTTTCCCTTCTAATGTAATGGTTAAAAGAGGATGGTAGTGATTTTTGGAATTGTATTTGGAAGATCTTTTCTATTCCTATGTGTTTTGATAGGGGTGCAAAAGAGGTAGAGTTGGTGGCCCTTTATAGGGAAGGGAAAGGACACACTTGGTATTTTTGAAATCATGTTTGGTGTACCAATGTTTTTACCTAATAAAAGTCATAAAAATAACCAAAATCAATAAAATAATGTAAATGGATGAATCATGTCCCGAAATTTGTTATCTACATGTTAATAAGTCATTTGGGTCTCAAATTTAATGTTTAGTCCTCAGTTATGCTTAATTTTACCTTAATCAGTGTAATTAATTTTAATTACATTCACTGATAATTTTTTTCAGATACTATGTTTACCTTATTATACATTATAAATTACTCTAATTATAAAAATTAAATTCATTTTTTCATATTACAATCACATAATTGGCATAAATTAATTTAAAAATAATCTTGATGTTGGGTTGACAATGAGGGTTTTTAAGTAAAACATTCAATAGTTTCATAGGGTTTTATATCCAATTATAGTGTGAAATTTAGCTAAATGAACTAAATTTTAATATTCTATTAAATTAATGTCTTATTGAACATTTAATACAATTTAAAAATAATTTATCTTTATAAATAAATTATATGGAAAAGTAGTTTTGATTTATAATCTTATATTTTTCACTGTTTATCTAAAAAATAAAGTTTCATAGAAAAATCCCATAATTATATCCTAAGATAATTTAAAAATATTAAATTCAAAAATGAAGTTTATTTTATCATATTAAATTTCTCATTTTTTATAAAATTCATTTTTTATAGAAGGACATTAAAAATAATTTATTTGTGAAAATTTTATTTTTAAACGTATATGGAATTTACCCCAAATTATATCATTCCTTATTAATTTGTTTTATTCATATAAATAAATTTGAAAAATAAATATAAAAGTATTTATTACTTTTCATATAAATATGTTTAATGAAAATGTTATAATTATCTAATTTAAATCATTATAACAATAAAGTGTTGTTTCATATAAACATTGTTGTTCCATGTAATGTATGCCAAGTTGATATTCCAGGAAACATAATCCAAGTCCATGTTTTTATTAGACCATTTCAAGACATAAATGAAAATCAAATTAATTCATAAAGGTCCCTAAAAACATGGGGTGTTACATTATAACTCCTTTAGAAGGAATTTCACCATCCAAATTCATCACATGGTTAAGAAAGAGAGGATAGTTTTAGTTCATAAGATTTTAAATTTTTTACATAGCTTTCTCTAACTGAAAATTCATCCACTTAACATTGACCTTGTGAGTGGTCTTACATCGTATAACATTGTATGATCAGTCTATAATTTAAATTAGTTGTTCTTCTTATGATATATCCTACTCTATTAGTGAAAAATATGAGTTTAGTACTTGTGAAGAGTCACATATGTAATTACTCAAGAGATATACATGAATCATGACCTTGAATTGAGAGAGATTTAGGGGTTGTTTCATGAAATAAGTTATTATCTTGACATGATCAATAATTTCAAATGTGTTGACTTACCTAATGATTAGATTTCTTTTCTTCCTAAATCTCATATCCTTATTCAATGTTAATATTCATAGAAATCCATTTTCAAAAACATCAAATTACAAATGGCATCGATGGTTATTAGTGAAAATTTTCTTCCATATTTGAGCTTTCTGGATATGCTGCTAAATAGGTCTAACCTTATCTACAATTTCGTGAGTGAGAATAGGCACCAATACATTTCATCCACTAACATCATTCTATCATGATGGATATCTACATTTATTTCCGTATAGGGCTTTATAAGATAACATTTTAATGATGGAATGAAATCTATTTTTGTAAGAAACTCAAATAAATGAAGGTGTTGATCCCAACCAACATTGAAATATAAATAAAATTTCTATACATATCCTCTAGGATGTGAATTTTTCTTTTAGAATGACCATTTATTTGAGGAAGATAAGTGGGGCTGAAACTAAATTATTTATCATGTTCTTGCTAAAGGAATTCCTAGAACATTATGGTGAACATCAGATCCCGATCAGATATAATGGATTGTTTTACTCCATGAAACATTACAATTTTTTAAATTTATATCTTGGAAATTTTATCAATATAGATATCTTATTTGATAGCGATGAAGTGTAATGAATTATTATGGTGATAGACTATAACAAATATAGCATAAAAATATTTAATTTTTTTTTGGATTACAGTAAATTTTTTTACAGAAAATGTTATACAGTTTCCATTATGGTATGGTAATGGATGAAACATCCCCATTTTATTTTATCTATCAACCTTAACTTATTAGAATACCATGCACTGTTATTAAAACTATAATATATCTCCCTTTATTCCATCCCACCATATGTATTCATTCAAATCCTCACACATCTTCTTACTTACAAGATGAACAAATAATGCATAATTATGAGTTTACTCTAATAGCTCCTACATCAAATAAATTATGGAAGGAACACATACATGATTTTTGAACCTCATCATTCCATCCTAATCATGGTTAAAATCATGAACCGTTATTACTTTTTTATGAATCTATATGTCCTCCTTATGTGCTTTCATAATCATCACATTGATAGAGGGTTGATCATTTATTTGAGGAATATAATATTTTCCCATCCATCAGGATTTATAAATATATCCATTGAAAATCCATAAATAGGGGATCTTTTTTATCCTCAGCATGGATCTTCATTCATGATCCTTCTATCATAAATCACATTCCGCCCTTTTCTCTTTCCTAGGGTGGAAATGTATTTAATAGTCATAATTCATTATCAACCCTTACAATCATTTATAGTTCATGTTCAACTCCTTCTATGTGAATATATATTTTATTCAGCCATAATCAGTATATATTTCAAACTTCACCCCACAATGATAGTACATCTATATCATTAATGAATAATTACCAATGCGAACTCCAAATCATGATTTGGGTAATTTTCTAATGAATCTTAATCTTGTATGAGGAATAAGTGATAACCATGTAAATATTAATAAAAAACATACCAATAATTTCATGTATGCATCACTATATATTACAACCCCTAATCCACTATAGGGTAATGTTTTTATAGGTGAATTGACTAAACTTCTCTTTAGTTCCTTGAAAACTTTCACACATACATATTCCTATAGAAACGTCAAACCCTTACATGTTAACATGTTAAGAGAATTAGATAGTCACGAAAAAATTTCCACAAACAGTCGATAATATTTAACTAAAATAATAATTGTATGGATCTCATTCTCCATGGTTGGTCTAGTGCAGCATTCAAAATACTCCGTATTTGAGGGATATGATACTATATAATATATGGGGATTATGTGACCAAAACATAAAACCATTAATAGCCAAAACGAACACATTGTAAATTTTTCTAATAGATTCTCTATCCTTAGGGTCATTAGTATAATTCCCAAGTTATCTTAATAATCTTCCTTAATCTATGAATAGATAAGAATATCATCAATAAAGGATAGAAAAAAATAACCAAGGTAGACTTTAAAGTCTCCATTCATTAAATCCATGAATTTTAATGTTGAATTAGAATGAAAAAATACAATCACACTAATTAAAAGCATCCATACCTTTTTCTGAATGTTATTTTGGGTATATCATCATTCTTAACCCTTAATTGATGATATAGAAAATGATGACCATTCATGGAAAATTTTTGAGCTCTTTATATTTGATCGGAAAAATAATCAATATAGGTAAGAGGATAATTTTTCTTTATTATGATCTTTTCTACTCCCAACAATCATTAAATATATGCATTGTTCTATAATTCTTTCACAAAAAATCAGTCCTCCCAAAGGTGAAACAATTAACTAAATGAATCCATTAGCAAGGTATTTGTGGAGGTGCTTCTTCAATTAATACAACTCTATCAGATCCATTCTATAAGGATAATTTGAAATTGGTGTGTTACTAGGTTTATGTTCTATTGAGAACACAACTTTGATATTTTTGTGGAAACTAGGAAACTCTTTCATAAATTCACCCATAAAATCTCGAATAACATGAATATCTTCGATGATAATTTTATCCCCCACAATTTCATAAAAAAATCCAGTTTGAATGGTAATTAAGACCCATAAACTATATTTAATCACTACCGGAAGTTCATACTTATTATCACATTAATAGATGATCATCGAAGGGGTTAAAATTCAAAAAAAACTTCCAATACATTAAAAAATTTGTGGTATTTTTTATGATAATAATAATTAGTTCCTAATATAACATCAAATTCTACCTATAGAAGAATTAAAAGATTTAAAGGAATCACATTCCAACAAAAATAAATTAGAGGGGATTCATTGAATTGGGATGAAATCATCATACCATTCGGGGTTTTCAGTGATAATTCCATATCTAATTTATTTCATGGAATCACAATGCCCTTATCAAATTCTTTAGATATGAAATTGTGGGTAGATATAGAATAAAATATGACATTACTAGTTCTAGAGTGGATGGTAATTATGCCTTTCATCATGTTGTTGTTGCACCCCCTTGTAATAATAGAGAATATATGATATTTACCCTCATCCCTTAGCTTAAAATTTTACTTAAGTTAATCATCATCCCCATCCCCTTGGTTTGGGGAGTGGTTATCATAATTCCCATTTTCTATACACTTGTAGCATTACATCATGGGAGATACATTACGTTGAGCTTTTTATCTACTAGATTTTTTATCTAATATGTGACCATCATTTTGATCGTCAATTTACCACTGACCTTCTTTTACACACTTAACAAATTAATTAGACACCATATGAAAAATTACACAATGGTTCATCCCACATTTAAATTCTAAATGAAAAAATAAACAACTTTTCTCCAATGTTTTTAGAGTATTATGTGAACTCCATATTTTTTCTTTTAAAAACCATCTGGTCGATATGTGACTCCAAACTCTATCTAAACCTTGATTGCACAATGAAAAATATATTGGTAGCTGCTGAAGTATCTTTTGGATACATCCCTTATGAGTTTTTTATTTAATACACTATAGAACCTATAAATGTTACATTCAAGTGGGATAGTAATTCCTAAAGTGTACATTATATGATTCATGAAATTAGCCTCGTAGGTACAAATAGATTATTCATACCTTTGATTCATTTTAAGAAACTACCTATCAATCCCAGTATGAAGAATATTTGGAATGTACTTATTGTAATATATTTTATTTAACTCTCCCTAATCAATGGATTCAAACTCATCATGTTTCATTGTATTCTTTAATAGAGTCCACCACATATATAATTTTCTTTTTAACTGATAAAATGTTAGAATTGCTTTACCACTATAAGAACACTAATGAATAAAGAATAATTTTCAATATTAATGATACATTGTTCAGAAACAATTGGATGAGGTGACCCTCTATTAATGGTTGAAGTTTCCTCTTGAATGACCTAGTGGAATTTTATTCCCACCTTTTCTCATTTGGATGTACACTATGATTCATAGCTTTAGAACGTTTTTTAGCATAGAAATTAGGTTTTTCTATTAACCCTTATAGCATTAGGTTTCTATAGAGTACAATCGTGGCATTTTATATCGTAACCACCATTAACGTGGTTCCTTCAGGTTTCAATCATTGAAAAAACCAATAATAATAGAGCGAGAAATAGTAATTCTATAGATGAACTACATAATCATGAAAATCCACTTAAATGAGGTCTAAATTATGTATCCTTCCTTATTGTTTGATGCCTTAGGTTTATCATAGGTTGTCCATAAAAAATTTCTAATTAAATTTTACACGATATTTTGTGATGATTTTATAAGTTTACATAGAATATCCCCCAAGAGTGTTCAACCAGGTGTATAGCAAGGCTCATTTGCATTTACCAGATTACCTCGAGTCAGGCCCAGATATTTTTATCAGAGTTACAACCCCTACATACATTTTTGATTTATCCACATCTACTGGTATTATCAATACAAGGATTTATTGAGATGAAACAAATCAATCTATCCTCTTCCAAAATTACAAGATGTTTTCTTATACATTTCCATATACATAGACTTATCATTAGACATGTGAAAATCTTTCTCATAGTGGTTTTCTCATCTTATCTTGTAAATTTTAACTAAACATTTTCTCTGATACCAAATTTAATGACCACACGTTTATATAAATTTACATTACATAACATTTGTACAATACATAAAAAATTATAAATATAAATGCCGAAATACTACACCTGTGTAATGCCTTGGAATACATGAAACATAAACACCGATACATAAGTGAATGTCATTATCCTAAACTAAGTTCTTCTTGACTAACACACATATTTTATAGATCAAATGTGATTCATATATTAACAACATGATAAAGGAAACATACAAAATGGTGATATCAAATGATTATTAAGGGTAAAAAAAGGATATATGCAAGTATAATTATGATCATAATGGTATGATAACATGATAATTAATATAGAAGATCATATCCCGCATGTCAATGTTCATATACATGAATCATGGTATAAATATTCGATGTTCATTAGACATTAATCATAAAGAAATAATTAACATAAGACATGAAATCATGAAATATGAATATTAAATGGAATTATGGAAGGCACATAAGAATATATAATTAATTCCAAATTGGTTAAGGAATTATTGTTGAAACCATCATTGTGGACAAAGACCTTTACTGAACTAGGTTCACATCCCATTCAAGTGTTGTACTACTTAACCGAGTTCACTCCCCATTCCAGTATTTTATTACTAAACCATGATCCTTTCCCATTCCATCCATGTAAATATAAACTATGTTCTTTTAACATACCAATCAATTCCTTCTCATGATATATAAATCTTCACCCAATGCATTGGAAAAAGATATATGTCCCACCCATCTCAATGTAAAATCATATATATAAGTCTAACTATATCATAAATAATCTTTTCATAAACCAGGAAATCATATGGGTATTATAAAAATATAATCAAATAACAATTTTTGAAAGGGATAGTTTTCATTATCATTTCATTGTAAATATAACTACTAAAAATAATCATCTTTCAAAAGCATATAACCTATGAAAGAGAAATAGGTTTCATAAAAATTATTGCTTAAAAACATAATCCATTAGAGAAATAATATGAATGAAAAAATTATATAATTTCCCTAAAAATAAGGAGTGAGTCCAATGTATTTTATCTATGATGGGAAATTATTTTTAAATAACTTTTAACAACATTTCTATAGGACAATAGCCTCTCTACTTTGAGAAAATCTGTTTCAAACATAATATCTTATAAAACATATTTTCGAAATTCTATTTTAAAACAAAAATAAAGATCATTGAAAATCAAAAACTATTTTAAAATCGTTTTTCCACGAAATTGAGCTTCAAATATAATTAGAATAAATTTTTGAAAACATGTGTTTTTCAATAGAATAGATTTCTGACCGAAGAGACAGTCGGTCAAATTTTACCAAAAAGCATTTTCTTAAGTAAGAAATAGTTGAAAAATGGTACTAACAAATTATGATATCTTAAATTAAAATTGGAGGTGAATCATAATTACTTTTAATGTTATATGTATCCTAATATTTCATCAATGATTCAGAAATCATTAATAATCTCAAAAAGCGATGAGTTTGTTTCAATAAACTCTTACAAATTTATTACATGGGATTACAATATACAGGTAGAAAAAAGAAATTACATGAATAATAAAATATCTTTAGAAAAATATTAACTATATAACATGTAAAATGCGTTTATATTATCCTAAAAAATAATTTAGCTTCATAACAAAACACGAGTCTCAAAGAAAGAAAATTGATGCAAAAATATTTTTCTGATTTTGTATCTTATGAAACCCAAACCCCATTAATGAAGGATCATAAAATGAATAAGTAAAACTAATAAATTTATGTATAATAATTATATAATAGATCCATTTTATGTATAAAAACAAGAAAAAAGTAATGGGGGTCAATAGATCATGTATCTCAAGGAAATAAAAGTGATATGAAATCCCCTTACATTGTGTCTTCACTATCATCATACTCATTCAAAACACATGCATAATAAATATAAATTATTAAAAAAATATTTTCAAAAACCATATTCTAATAAATTATATCACATATGGTATTATTATTTCATTATATTACATTATTTTTGAAAATCCTATGTTATGGCTTCACTCCGGGTAATATTCACTTTATTCATCCCATGTGTCTCAATTTGTTATTTATTTTGTCCTTATAAATATATCATGATTATAGAATGTGAAAAATTATATAAATACACTTTATATTTAGTATATTTTTTTATAGTAATATATATAATATATAATTATTAATTGGAATAAACAGTTCATGGAGATGGTAATTCGTACAAACACATGAACGTAGTTTTTGTTTTTCATGTCTTATTGAAGAAAAGTAAAGAATTTACCTATATGTATATTTGTATATAATATAATTAATTTATCCTTAAATATTTTTTCATATCCAGTAATTTAACTAAAACCATCATTAATAGATTATATATTTTGTGTGAATGAATCACTTTGCTTTGATGGGGTGGTAGTCGACACATCCTCAATCAAAATTTTCACATTTATAAGAATTGGAATTAATAAAAATTTATTGTAAATGAAATAAATAAGATAAAATAAATCATAAAAATAATATATAAAATATATAAATGTATTTTCCATCATAATTTACACCATGATATGGGGTAAAGTAAAAATAAACAATCATCATTTTGTGATGTTGTATTTCATCAAACACATAAACAAGATGTTTCTTACCAATTATATGGAGGTGTGTGTATGTTTATTTTGAAACCATAGAATAAAACATCCTATTATATTGATTATATCACTTTTTTTTATAAAATCATGGAATAATGAGAGTGGATGGTGTGATGAAGGAAAATAAAAGAAATGTGCTTGACAGAAGACATTACCTTTTAATCGGGTAACACTTTTTGGTTTCTCCCAAAAGGATTTTCTCTGTTGTTTAATCACAAAAGTGATAAAGAATGGATGAAGGGTGGTATTTAGGTATTTGTATTAGGTTGATCTTGGCCGAAACTATGTTGTTTTATAGGTGTGAATACGAGGGAGAGGTGGTGGCATTTTATAGGGAAGGGAAGTGACCTACATGGCATTTTTTAAAACGATGTTGGTGTACAAACGTTTTTACCAATTAAAAGACATAAAAAAATATAGAAACATATGAATTGAAGATTCGTGGATGAATAGGGGTAATAAAATGGCTATTGTAAATGTATCTTTGTCTTTTAGGATTTCATATTTATGGTTTAGTGATCAGTTATGTTTAATTTAACCATAACTGATATAATTAATTTTAATAACATTCACTAAAATTTTTAGTCAATAACTAGATGAACTTATTAGAAATTATAAAAATTTAATGGTTCCAAATAATAAATATATTCTCCAAATTGTGATCACATAATTAGTATGAATCAATTTAAAACTAATAACGAAGTTGGGTTGAAAATGCTTGTTTTTTAAATGAAAACAATAAAAGTATTGATAAGTATATATATCCCATTACAATGTAAAATTGATATTAATGACCTGTATTATATTAATTGATAAAAATATTATCTAATTAATCATAAAATAGGTTTAAAATATAATTTATCAATAAAAAATAAACATAGAACATATTAGAATTAAATGTTTTTATTTTTCACTATTTATACAAAAACATTGTTTCTTAGAAAAACATAGAACATCACCCTAAACTAATTTGGATATTTGAAATTCAAAATTGAGGATTATTTATAAAATTAAATTTATACATTTTCCAAAATTTATTTTATTATTTTGGACATCAGGTCCTTAAAATCGGTTCATTTATGAAAATGGAATTTTTAAAAAAATAAGACATTTAGAAATAATATATATTTTAGTATCGATTTTTTTTTAAAAAAAAATTATGAAAGATATATTAAAAGGATTTATTAAAATTAATATAAATTTTTTAAATGGTTATGTAATAACTATCACATTTAAATAATTAAAACTAAGAAATTATGATTCATAGAAACATTAGTGATACTTGTAAAACACTCCAAGTCGATGTTCATTGTAATGCATTCGAAGTGCGTGATTGTACTAGTGCATTAGAATACATATATGAAAATTTAATTTATTTGAAATAAAGGTCCATAAAAACATGGGGTTTTACAATTATTAAACCAATGAAATAGATATATGAAAAAGAGATAATGACAAAAAAAAAAATAAACATACCAATTTATTTATATATAAACAAAAAAATAAGTAAAACATGCGGTAAAAAATAATATAAAATCTCATTTTCATTATAGGTTTATTGATATTAATACATAACATAACATGATTTTAAAATTATCTATAAATATTAACTGAAAAAAATATGTCGAGATAAAAATTAATAGTTAAATAAAAAATTACAATGATAAAAAAATGGATAAAACAAGTTGTTTGAAAAAATTAATATAAATGATATAAAAGATAATAAATGATAAGAAATTATGACTAATAATATAAGGGGAAAATATTAAAATAAAATCATATGATAATAGACATTTAATATATCTAAAATAGTGATAATTTTACAAAATATATATACATAAAAACTATATATATAAGATAGAAAAATATGAAAAATATTATATTCAAACACACACATGTTGGAATAAGAAAGAAACATATACAAGATAGACACACATAGACATACTGAATACCCAATAGACTAATGTTTTGATAGATGGATGAATAAATAGAAATTCGTAACAATTAATTGTGGAAAAAATAGATGTAAAATGAATAGAAAGAATGAACAAATAGTATGTAGATATATAGATGATTATATATGAGGATAAATGAAATAATGATTTAGATGAGAAATTAAAAAAATGATTGTTATATCGAGAGAAAAAATAGGTACACATTCTCACATAATTGATATATCAAAAAAATATATTAATAGAAAGATGGAAAAAAATTATAGGGAAAATTTATATAAAGGATATGAATGATTAATAGAAAAAATAGAGATAATGAAGTGCCAAATAATATTAAGTGACACATTTGAAACCAAAACATACTTTGAAATGATATGAAATGGTATGAATATAAAAAATATATATAATATCACACGTGAAAAGATAAATAGAAAACATGGCTTGATAGAAGGATATACAAAAAAACAATAATACATATAGATAAATTACAAAAAATAGATTTTTATGACAAGACTAACAGAGTGGGAATGATATGATGGAACAAATAGATAAAAAAATTTAAATATATTGTGACATAACATAGCTCATAAATAGATATACAGGAATAGAATAACACTATTAATCTATGACGTAGAGAAAAATGATTCTCAGATATTATATAGATAAAATCATAGAGAGAAATGAAATTATATAAAATATTTCACATACTATCATGATATAAATAGATATAAAAAATAAAGATATAAAATTAAGTAGATTAAAATGATGGAATATGTAAACTCTGTGACATAGATATTCACTTTAAATAAGTATATATAAGTAAATATAAGGATACAAAAAGAAAACCTCCACCCGCGCAATAACTCACACAGACAGACAAAAATTATCTAATTTACATACTATTATGGTGTATTATTAGATATATTGACAAACTAACATATTTAAAAACATAGACAGATAGGTGAAAAAAAATATATAATATCAATATCCCAAAAAAATATATTATAATCACATACACGGACACCAAAACAATGAGAGAGGGGGAGGATGGTGGTGGAGATAGATAGAGATAGATAGAGGGGAATGTAGAGAGACCCATAGATGGATAGAGATATACTGATTAATAGATTGATTAATCACCAAATAGATAAATAAACATACCTCTATAGATAGAGGTATATATTGACATATTAAAAAATGGGCATGAAAAATTATTAAAAATTGATTTTCTGACTAGCTATATAACTAACATATTAAAAATATGATTTCTATAGATACTAATAATTATATAAAAGAACATTTACACCAACAATTATAGTTAATATAATGAAAATTATAAATAATGATGTATAGAGGTAAGTTCATACTCATATATAAAGAATCAAAAATAAAGTTTTTTTAAAAATAGATTTATCAATAAAACAAAAGATAGAATATATTGAATAGAAATATTGAAACCTAATATGGGAAAAAAATAAATTATACTAACATGAAAATATTGAAAAATAAATGATAAATAGAAAAATATACATTATAGATGAAATAAAAAACCTGAAACAACACATATAAAAAAATAATCATCATGATGTTTATATATATATAATATACAAATACATGGGATTTAAAACATTTAATGTTTTGAACATTAATTATTTTTATGAAGTGGGGTATTATTTTTTAAGGGAGATAGAGTGATCGTTTTTGGAAGTGTTGGAGTTATATTTCTTCTTCATCCAAAAATAAAGTGAATAATATATTCTTAGTTGTTTTAATTGAATTATGGTCATCATAAAAATCTCATATGGATGCTAGAGCCTCATTTGATACACTGGAGATAAGCTTGAAGTAGTACTTGTTTAATTGAAAAAAAATTACATTATGATTATATCCTCTATACTAAAGTATTTTTTTATAGATTTCAGAAAATATATATATTAATATTATAATTATACAATGCATAAATATTACAATTTAATTTGGTTTCTAGGATTTAGGAATATAGATATATTTATAATAATATATTTTTCATGCTATAATAATGGATTGAATGATATACATGTGCCTATAATGGTTATTTTGATGTCAGTTTTCAACATGAATGATAAAGTTATTGTAGATGAGGAAGTCATGATTTTTTATATTTTTTTTATTCACATTATGATTTTTGATTACTCTATGATGTAAATATGTAATAATATAGAATCTTTATTATAATTTCTAGAAATTATGTGGAATATGATGTGATGGCATACTGGTAAAAGTGACGAACAATGATCCATAATAACAAATACTATTGAGAAATGGGTTTAAATTAAGTATTAAAATGAATAGAAGTTATATATAATGACTTGGTAACAATAATCATTACACTATAATGAACATTAAAATGCCTTGTTTTATAAAATCATATATATTTAGTGCATATTGTGATGTGTATTTTTAAGTTCCCTTTGGTTTTATTGAATCTAAATAGGTACATGGTTAAGATTATGTATAGAAAAAGTAGGATTCTTTATGGTATAAATCACCTCATAAATATGAAAATTAATTTATTCCATTACATAGATACTTCTTGAAGGAATAGTCCATATAACATGATGAATAAAGGATGGAGTTAAAGAATTCATGTTTTTTTAATGGATGGGAATAATTTTTTTATGTATGTTAACAAGCCTAAACAAATATATAGATCAGTATATCATAGTAGATATTAAAATAATTCATTTGATAATCATGGACTTGATTTTTTGTATTTAATTTTATGGTTTTCATGATTTAAAAGGTGGAAAATATGTGGTTTTTTATAGGAATTTTTATATTATTCTCTGTGGTGAAGACTATATTTTCAATATCATTAAAGAAAAATATTTTCTTTTTGTGTTAGAAAATGTATCATATAAATATATATTAATATTAAATGGAAATTGAGATCAATACCTACTTTTTTAAACACTGTATGATACTACTGGACCACGCCAAGATTCAAGCCTTTTTGTAAAATGGTGAGCCCTTTTGATAATTTTTATTCAAATTTTAGATAAATTATTAAGGGTTATTTATTAATTTAATTGATTAATTGTAGTGTATTCTATATTGAAGACAAAAATATGAAATATAATTTTTTTAATTTATAATTACAATAGAAGAAGTTTTTATTTGGAAAAATCCTAAACTATATCAACTAATTTGTTCACCCCATAGTGATTTCATATGTAAACTCACTATAATTAAAAATAGTGAATATATAAATGGTTTTATATTGGTTTCTATGTTATTGTTGTAAGAAACCAGCATTGTTTAAATTTTATAATGTTAGGAGTTTATTTGTTTATTAACAATAATTATGTTACAATCATTTTTATATATCATTGATAATATTAAATATTTATTAAAACCATCGTTTTAATATTTTAATGTAAAAATTAGAATTTCTAAAATTATATAATTTTCATATTTTAACTATCCTAGGTTTTGTATATTAATGATATTATAATTGGGGTTATACTCCAACCTTTTATTGTGGAGTGATGAAATCCTTGTACAGAAAGAATATTAAGATAGATTTTTGTATAAGGAATTCTATTAGAGTATCACTTTCCAAAAATTAAATCATAATGTTTATGGGATCTGGATAGGGAAAAGAATTTATGAAAATATATTGAACATTCATGGAGGGAATGTTACAATTACAAAATAAAACTTTAAATTCCAACATTCACAATTATATATATATATGATAAAAATTTAACAGTTTCTTTACTAGGGTGAATGATTTCATGATATCTAAATTTGTCTTTAGGAAATTTCTTGATTATTTATTGATTATAAAGATGTTATATAACGACCCACACTTTACATACATTGTTAATACTTCAAAATTGAAGCACTCTTATTACAACATATGACAAAACCACAAAGGACCGTATAGGTATAGTGTCTTTAGAAACTGGGAAACATAAACAACTGGTTCATAAATCTTCTACAGTGTCTCCCATTTATTTCATCATATCTAGGGTCCCTTTTAGCATATTCTACTTAATATCCCTCTTCCTGACCTGGGGAAAAGAAAACATAAAAGGGTGAGCTCAAATGCTCAGCAAGGGCAAATAAAGGAAATAAAAATCATATCATATCTTTATGAAAATCAAAACCTGCAAAAGAGATCATAATATCTTAACATGGAATAAATCATATAAGTGAAAATGAGATCCCCAAAATCATAACATAAAACATGAAACTTTGTGGCATGCACACATAATCATGGAAAATCATTTCTTGTTAGTCATGACTCATTGCCAAGACTATCTTAGTGGACAAAGTCCCTTTCTGAACCGAGTTCACTCCTCGTTTCAGTCCTGTATCACTGAACCGAAATAACCTTCCGTTCCAGCCATGTCTATCTCATGAGATATAAAATCTTTACCCAATGCATTGGAGGGAGATATAGGTCCCACCCATCTCTTAATGAATCCTTTCTTATGTGTGCCACATAATCATAAAACATACATCATCGCATAACACATATAACAAAAATGGGATTCTTGAAACATCATGACATCATAAATCAATTCATATATGATAAAGGAATTCATAAACATAATTCCATCACAACATAGTCAAACCAATGTAAAAATATGAATAGAAACAGAACCCTTTATTATCTTATATGGAAAATAATTTTGATAAAATACTTGAATTGAATTCTTGAGGAAAATATCCTTTCTTCTTCAAAAACATTTTTCCTTTCATAACATGTCATACAACATTAAAATAAAAGAAGTTGATTAAAAATAAACTTGAAAACTTGTAAAGGAATCTTCTTTTAAGTAATGTTTTAAAAATCCATTCATGCCGTATAAGTTAAAAAAAACATTCTTCGTACTTTTGTCGGAAAAGTCAAAAAGTACCTCGTACGGAAAAACGACAAAAGATTCCTTTCTTATTCTTTACTAAAAACTCACCTAAGGGTAAAATTGGATTTAAACTATTTCAAGTGGATGGAGACAATATTACATATTGAGGGAACATGGATGTGGATGATAAAATACACCCCAGTAAATACTTACGAATAAACAATCTCGGATAAAAATGAGATTGTGATATTTCCCTTACCTTAGGTCCGATTAGCTTTGTACGTGTCCGAAGCTCCTGTATAATGGTTTAAATAATGTTATTGACTTATTCCAGAATCATACATATTGATATGAGATCATATATGGTCATATTATTAGCTTCTTGTTAGTAATATTTCATTGTTACTTGTTACTCGGGTCTTTATAACTTTTTGTTCTTATGCGTGTTTTGTCGAATAAATTCTTATTCTTATCTTTAGGTTATAGATAATTCATTTCCAGAATGGTATTAGTGTAGTATATACCATATTCATTCATTCAATCCATTTATATAATCATTATGAAATGAAGATCATGTAGAACGAGTCGCATCACATCGTGGAGACGGTATTCCGTACGTACGCACGAGTGATGATATCGTTCCTATGATCGTGGAATTGTATTGGAGTATATATATATATTATTTCAGTATCAATATTACTTAATAATAATCATATATAGTTACTGATTACACCATTATACCCATCCTTGTAAGGTGATGGTGGAAAATAGATTACACCACGGCGTGGAGACGGTATTCCGTACGTACGCACGCGCGGTGATTTCATTTTTCCGTAGGATGGATAGAAGGTGAATTAGGGTTGTTTCATATTTATAATAACATATCAGTATGTAAGTAATACTGACGTTATTACTTTATCATGAAACAACTAAAGAAGAAGAAGTTGAAGAAGAAAGAAATTGAAAAGATCGGTAATGGATATTACCTCTTCTTTGGAACGCCTTTTTGAATCCTCCACTTAAGGAACTAAGATTGGTCTTTGGAGAAGACCAGGACCTCTAGGATTATTCTAGGGAAGTGGAGGGGAGAAAAGGGCAGGGGTTGGCCGAGCTTGAGTGCTCAATTTGGTGTGAGGAGGAGGGGGAGGAGGTGCCCTTTTATAAGGGAGGAGAGGGGCACCTTAGGAATATCTCAAAATATTATTTTATATTAAAGTCAAAATCGGTTTATAATGGTTCCAAAGGGTCTTATTTCGAAGATAAAGTGGGGATGGGTCGAAATCCTATCAACCAATAGAATTTAGACAAGTTTAGGATATTATTTTAACCTTATCAATTAGATTTAACTCTAAGTTAATTAATTTAACTTTTACCATGTCTTTTTGTTTTCTTTCACTATATGGTTAATAAACTTACTATAACATGCCAAAAGAACCCCAAATTGTTTATTATTAATATATATATCCTTATCTAAGTCATTTGGCCGAACCTTAGATTTTTAGGAATAAAATAACAATTAATAATATAATATTTGATTTAAAAACTATTTTGTGTCAATTTTGACACTATTTGATATATGATTTTTGTGAAAGTCATAACAGAATTATATGTTCGAACCAAGTTGATTAAATCAACACTAATATATCATAACAACCTAGAAAATTAGAGGAATTTATAAAAAGTCTCAAATTACATTTATTTTGGTGTTTATAACATCAATTATGTCAATATTTCATTAATAAGATAATTACTGCATCATCATTGTGTCATAAACAAATTAAATTATTTGATGTCTAAAAATTACAAATAAAATACCATCATGTAGGAAATCTTTTTATCTTTCTAATGAATATTTATAGTCGAATTTATCTTATGTATAACCCCATATTAAAAATGATTTACTTATTAAACTTTGATTTTAACTATTTTAACCCTTCTTTAAATAAATTAATAATAAATGTCCTAATCTAATCCAAGTGGGCCTAAATGGTCATATTTTATTCCTAAGTTTGTTTTTGGTCGAATTAAACCTGTCCAATAGAATTAGGACATGTGTTAGGGTAATATTAATATCATATTTACCCTTAGTTACCCTATTTACTATTAACCGCGGTAAAAAAAAGTAAAAAGTTACTATTCACCAAAAAATTATTTTCATCTCATTGAACCACATTTTAGTCCTTGATATTAACCGTGTCTCTCGGATTTTCGAAATTCCATTCACAGAAGCGGTAAAATTAAGTTTTATGCAAAATTCAATTTTTAACCTACCACTTAGTGGTTTCACTATTCATCAAAAATTGAAAGTTTTCAGAAAAATACCAAAATTTCACCCTAGGCTAATTTCGATATTCTGAGTCCAAAAATGAAGTCCATTTTGAAAAATAAAA
Source organism: Viscum album (assembly GCA_963277665.1). Classification (NCBI taxonomy): domain Eukaryota; kingdom Viridiplantae; phylum Streptophyta; class Magnoliopsida; order Santalales; family Viscaceae; genus Viscum; species Viscum album. Next base: position 1,076,521,542 of record OY728164.1, read on the forward strand.
TTTATAAAATTTTAAAAAGTGGTTATTACTATTCATAACGGCTAGTTTTAATAGCATATTGTTGTTTAGTGAAACTCGGTATTGCGTACGACGCAAGCTATCGAGGAAGGTCGCGATTGCGTGCAAAGCAAGCCAAGCAAGTGTTGTGTAGAAAAAGATTCCTTTGATGATTTATATAACATAAAAGTCTCGGGTGTTACATTCTACCCCCCTTAAAAAGAATTTCTCCCTCGAAATTCGTCACTTTGTAACAAACAAATGAGGATACTTCTCCCTCATCATATCCTCAAGCTCCCATGTAGCTTCTTCAAGTTGGTGGTTCCTCCATAAAACTTTCACCAAGCGAGTGGTCTTGTTTCGTAGGACTTTTTCGCTACGATCCAGAATCTCTATCGGCTGTTCTTCATAAGAAAGATCTTGCTCCAGCGGTACAACTTCTGAGCTGAGTACATGTGAAGGATCTGGTATGTACTTTCTCAGGAGAGATACGTGGAACACATCGTGAACTTGAGAGAGATTCGGTGGAAGCGCCAATCGGTAAGCTACCTTCCCAACACGATCCAGTATTTCAAAAGGACCGATATATCTAGGGCTCAACTTCCCCTTCTTTCCAAATCTCATAACCCTCTTCCAGGGAGATATTCGTAAGAACACTTTATCGCCCACTTCAAACTCTAGGTCTTTTCTTCGGTTGTCGGCATAACTTTTCTGTCGACTCTGAGCTGCTCTTATGTGTTGTTGAATAGATCTGACCTTTTCTGCCATTTCATCAACGAGATCAGGTCCTAATAGCTTTCTTTCCCCAACTTCATCCCAGCAAGTTGGAGTCCTGCATTTCTTTCCATAGAGAGATTCATAAGGAGCCATCTGAATACTGGAGTGAAAGCTATTATTATAAGAAAATTCCACCAAAGGTAGGTGTTGATCCCAACCTCCTTTGAAATCCATAGAGCAAGCTCTCAACATATCTTCTAGGGTTTGAATTGTTCTCTCAGACTGACCGTCTGTCTGGGGATGATAAGCAGTGCTGAAACTCAACTCTGTATCCAGAGTATGCTGAAGACTTCGCCAGAACTTCGAGGTAAATCTTGGATCTCGATCAGATATAATAGAAAGTGGTACTCCATGCAATCTTACCACTTCCTTTACATATATCCTGGCAAGCTGATCTAGAGAGAAATCCTCTCTAATAGCAATGAAGTGTGCAGACTTTGTAAGACGATCAACTATGACCCAGATAGCATTATTGCCTTTGGATGTTTTAGGAAGTCCTGTGACAAAGTCCATAGTGATGTTTTCCCATTTCCATTCGGGTATGGGTAATGGTTGTAACATCCCCTTAGACTTCTGTCTCTCAGCTTTAACTTGTTGACAAACCAAGCATCGAGAGACATATTCAGCAACATCTCTTTTCATGCCATCCCACCAGAAGTACTCTTTCAGGTCCCTATACATCTTCGTGCTTCCAGGATGAATAGAGAATGAAGAACTATGAGCCTCATCCAGCAGCTCTTTCTTTAATTCGGGGATGGGAGGAACACAAACCCGATTCCTGAACTTTATTATCCCATCACAATCAAGGTTGAATTCAGGAACATTTCTCACCTTCTTTTGTAACTCGACATCTTCTTTCTGTGCCTCTTTAATCTTCACATGTATAGATGGTTGAACATTTATTTGAGAAAGATAAGATTTTTCCCCTTCCATTATAATTCTAAGATCCATCCTTTGTAAATCCATAAATATTGGATCTTTTGTGATCCTCATCATGGATAAAATAGCATGGTCTTGTCGACTTAATGCATCTGCCACCTTGTTTGCTTTCCCAGGGTGGTAATGGATTGAGCAGTCATAATCCTTAATCAGCTCCAACCATCTTCTTTGACGCATATTCAACTCCTTTTGTGTGAAAATATACTTTAAACTTTTATGATCAGTATAAATATCACACCGTTCACCATAAAGGTAATGCCTCCAAATCTTTAATGCAAAGATTACCGCAGCCAACTCCAAATCATGTGTTGGGTAATTTTGCTCATGGATTTTCAACTTTCGTGATGCATAAGCTATCACCATATCATTTTGCATAAGAACACACCCCAATCCCTTCTTGGATGCATCACTGTAGATCACAAACCATTCTCCACTACAAGGCAGTGTGAGCACAGGTGCACTGGATAACCTTCTTTTCAACTCCTTGAAATTCTCTTCACATTCCTCTGTCCAGACAAACTTAACTCCTTTCCGAGTCAACTTGGTGAGTGGATTAGATAATCGTGAAAAATCTTTTACAAAACGTCGATAATAACCAGCCAAACCAAGAAAACTTCGGATCTCAGTTACTGTTGTTGGTCTTGACCATCTTTCGATAACCTCTGTTTTTGCTGGATCCACAGATATCCCCTCTTTTGAGATTATATGACCCAAAAATGCAACTTTTTGAAGCCAAAATTCACACTTGGTAAATTTGGCATAAAGCTTCTCCTTTCTCAGGGTCTTCAATATAATTCTCAAGTGATCTTCATGCTCTTCCTTGCTCTTTGAATAGACAAGAATATCGTCTATAAAGACTACCACAAATTGATCAAGATGGTCTCTAAAGACTCTATTCATTAGATCCATGAAGATAGCAGGGGCATTAGTAAGACCAAATGGCATCACTATAAATTCATAGTGTCCATATCTTGTATGGAAAGCCGTCTTTGGTATATCCTCCCTTTTGACCCTTAATTGATGATACCCTGAACGAAGATCAATCTTGGAAAAGTATTGAGCTCCGCGTAGTTGGTCAAATAAGTCATCAATGCGTGGGAGAGGATATTTGTTCTTGATAGTGATCTTGTTAAGTTCTCGATAATCAATGCAGAGTCTCATTGATCCATCTTTCTTCTTAACAAATAGAACAGGTGCTCCCCAAGGTGACGCACTAGGGCGTATGAATCCCTTATCAAGATTCTCTTGGAGTTGCTTCTTCAATTCCTGCAACTCAATTGGGGCCATTCTATAAGGTATCTTTGAAATAGGCAAAGCACCCGGTACGAGTTCTATTGAAAACTCAACTTCACGATTTGGTGGAAGACCCGGCAATTCCTCCGGAAAGACATCATCAAACTCCCGTACAATGGGCATATTCTTAATCGTGAGTTTCTCACCAACCATTTGAGATAAATAACCTTCATTTAGTGGAATCAATACCCATAAGATGGAAGAAATTTCCACTGGAAGGTTATGTTCATCCTTGCATTGATAGACGATCATAGGTTGATCTGGAATATGAAATGTGACTTCCCTTCTTTGGCAATTGATATGAGCTCCATGTAGAGAAAGCCAATCCATGCCAAGAATCACATCAAATTCCACTAAAGGAAGGATCACAAGATTTGCAGGAAGCACTTTCCCACAAACTTCGATCGGAGAAGAATTATAAACTTCTGATGCGATTGATGTGCCATTAGGTGTTGTCACAGCTAACTCAACATCTAATTGTTGAGGTAATACGGTGATACCCTTAGAAAATTTTTCAGAAATAAAAGAGTGGGTGGATCCAGAATCAAATAAAACATTTGCTACTTTAGAGTGGATGGTAAGTGTACCTTTCACCACATCGTTATCGTACTCCACATCGCTGATAGAAATTGCATGTGACTTTCTTTTTTCTTTAGCCTTAAGAGTTTGTTGACGTCGACCATCATCATCAACCCTTGGATTTGGGCATTGATTGGCATAATGCCCCATCTCCTTGCACTTGAAACATTGAAGTGTAGCAGGTTCATTCTGTGTATCCCTTCCTTTGTTTGCATCATTAGACATCTTCTTCCCATTATCACGGCATTCAAATGCCCGATGACCTTCCTTTCCACATTTAAAACATTTACTTGTCCCTTTAAGACAACACCCTCCATGTTTCTTTCCACACTTTGAGCATAAGGGAAAGTTCATCTTCTTTTCCGTGTGCTCTTTAGATTTTTCTTTGAATTCCATCTTCCTCTTCTTATCAAACCCATGTGACTGATGGGTTACTCCAATCTCCATCTCGACTTTGAGAGCACATCGAACGATTTCCTCGTAGCTATTGAAGTCCCTTATGGCTAACGCCCTTCGATGACTTGGTTTTAAGCCACTAAAGAATCGATCGATCTTACTCTCAGGTTGGATAATAATACCAGAAGCGTACCTTGCAAGTCTTGTAAAATTTGCTTCATAGGTACTAACAGATTCATCATCCCTTTGCTTCAGTTCAAGGAACTCTTTCTCCATCTTTGTTCGGAGAATACGAGGGAAGTACTTATTGAAAAATAAGTTCTTGAACTCGTCCCATTCCATAGACTCAATTTCATCCCTTTGCCTCGTATTCTTAACAAGATTCCACCATTGATCAGCATCTCCTTCCAAACGATACACTGCTAGGATGACTTTATCATGCTCAGAACATTGAAGAACTGAAAATATCTTTTCAGTAGTACTAATCCATTGTTCAGCAACTAATGGATCAGTAGACCCGCTGAAAGATGGTGGACGCTGCCTCATGAAGGATTCAACAGAATGTTGCTCCCTCCTTTGTTCATTTGGAAATCCTGCATGATTCATAGCTTGAGAAAGTTGTGTGAGCATGGCTACAAGATTTTGCATTCCAGCTCCCATATCGTTTGGTTGCTCAGGGGGACAATCATTGCATTGCCCATCGCATTCCGCATTAACACGGTTCCTTCGGGTTCCAGCCATTGACTAAAACCAAGAAGAATAGTGTGAGCAACACTAATTATAATAGGAAACCACATAATTCAAGAATAAAATTTTCTTGCTTATGGTCTTATCCTAGGTTATTCAAGGCCATTTCTAAAACACTAAGATTGTGTTCTATGCTTAGACTTATCCTTAGGGTTCTTACTAAGGCTTTCACATCCTAGTTTCCAAAGGTTGACTATACCTTTCCTCTGATACCAACAATAACGACCCACACTTTACATACATTGTTAATACTTCAAAATTGAAGCACTCTTATTACAACATATGACAAAACCACAAAGGACCGTATAGGTATAGTGTCTTTAGAAACTGGGAAACATAAACAACTGGTTCATAAATCTTCTACAGTGTCTCCCATTTATTTCATCATATCTAGGGTCCCTTTTAGCATATTCTATTTAATATCCATCTTCCTGACCTGGGGAAAAGAAAACATAAAAGGGTGAGCTCAAATGCTCAGAAAGGGCAAATAAAGGAAATAAAAATCATATCATATCTTTATGAAAATCAAAACCTGCAAAAGAGATCATAATATCTTAACATGGAATAAATCATAGAAGTGAAAATGAGATCCCCAAAATCATAACATAAAACTTGAAACTTTGTGGAATGCACACATAATCATGGAAAATCATTTCTTGTTAGTCATGACTCATTGCCAAGACTATCTTAGTGGACAAAGTCCCTTTCTGAACCGAGTTCACTCCTCGTTTCAGTCCTGTATCACTGAACCGAAATAACCTTCCGTTCCAGCCATGTCTATCTCATGAGATATAAAATCTTTACCCAATGCATTGGAGGGAGATATAGGTCCCACCCATCTCTTAATGAATCCTTTCTTATGTGTGCCACATAATCATAAAACATACATCATCGCATAACACAAATAACAAAAATGGGATTCTTGAAACATCATGACATCATAAATCAATTCATATATGATAAAGGAATTCATAAACATAATTCCATCACAACATAGTCAAACCAATGTAAAAATATGAATAGAAACAGAACCCTTTATTATCTTAGATGGAAAATAATTTTGATAAAACACTTGAATTGAATTCTTGAGGAAAATATCCTTTCTTCTTCAAAAACATTTTTCCTTTCATAACATGTCATACAACTTTAAAATAAAAGAAGTTGATTAAAAATAAACTTGAAAACTTGTAAAGGAAGCTTCTTTTAAGTAATGTTTTAAAAATCCATTCATGCCGTATAAGTTAAAAAAAAACATTCTTCGTACTTTTGTCGGAAAAGTCAAAAAGTACCTCGTACGGAAAAACGACAAAAGATTCCTTTCTTATTCTTTACTAAAAACTCACCTAAGGGTAAAATTGGATTTAAACTATTTCAAGTGGATGGAGACAATATTACATATTGAGGGAACATGGATGTGGATGATAAAATACACCCCAGTAAATACTTACGAATAAACAATCTCGGATAAAAATGAGATTGTGATATTTCCCTTACCTTAGGTCCGATTAGCTTTGTACGTGTCCGAAGCTCCTGTATAATGGTTTAAATAATGTTATTGACTTATTCCAGAATCATACATATTGATATGAGATCATATATGGTCATATTATTAGCTTCTTGTTAGTAATATTTCATTGTTACTTGTTACTCGGGTCTTTATAACTTTTTGTTCTTATGCGTGTTTTGTCGAATAAATTCTTATTCTTATCTTTAGGTTATAGATAATTCATTTCCAGAATGGTATTAGTGTAGTATATACCATATTCATTCATTCAATTCATTTATATAATCATTATGAAATGAAGATCATGTAGAACGAGTCGCATCACATCGTGGAGACGGTATTCCGTACGTACGCACGAGTGATGATATCATTCCTATGATCGTGGAATTGTATTGGAGTATATATATATATTATTTCAGTATCAATATTACTTAATAATAATCATATATAGTTACTGATTACACCATTATACCCATCCTTGTAAGGTGATGGTGGAAAATAGATTACACCACGGCGTGGAGACGGTATTCCGTACGTACGCACGCGCGGTGATTTCATTTTTCTGTAGGATGGATAGAAGGTGAATTAGGGTTGTTTCATATTTATAATAACATATCAGTATGTAAGTAATACTGACGTTATTACTTTATCATGAAACAACTAAAGAAGAAGAAGTTGAAGAAGAAATAAATTGAAAAGATCGGTAATGGATATTACCTCTTCTTTGGAACGCCTTTTTGAATCCTCCACTTAAGGAACTAAGATTGGTCTTTGGAGAAGACCAGGACCTCTAGGATTATTCTAGGGAAGTGGAGGGGAGAAAAGGGCAGGGGTTGGCCGAGCTTTAGTGCTCAATTTGGTGTGAGGAGGAGGGGGAGGAGGTGCCCTTTTATAAGGGAGGAGAGGGGCACCTTAGGAATATCTCAAAATATTATTTTATATTAAAGTCAAAATCGGTTTATAATGGTTCCAAAGGGTCTTATTTCGAAGATAAAGTGGGGATGGGTCGAAATCCTATCAACCAATAGAATGTAGACAAGTTTAGGATATTATTTTAACCTTATCAATTAGATTTAACTCTAAGTTAATTAATTTAACTTTTACCATGTCTTTTTGTTTTCTTTCACTATATGGTTAATAAACTTACTATAACATGCCAAACGAACCCCAAATTGTTTATTATTAATATATATATCCTTATCTAAGTAATTTGGCCGAACCTTAGATTTTTAGGAATAAAATAACAATTAATAATATAATATTTGATTTAAAAACTATTTTGTGTCAATTTTGACACTATTTGATATATGATTTTTGTGAAAGTCATAACAGAATTATATGTTCGAACCAAGTTGATTAAATCAACACTAATATATCATAGCAACCTAGAAAATTAGAGGAATTCATAAAAAGTCTCAAATTACATTTATTTTGGTGTTTATAACATCAATTATGTCAATATTTCATTAATAAGATAATTACTGCATCATCATTGTGTCATAAATAAATTAAATTATTTGATGTCTAAAAATTACAAATAAAATACCATCATGTAGGAAATCTTTTTAGCTTTCTAATGAATATTTATAGTCGAATTTATCTTATGTATAACCCCATATTAAAAATGATTTACTTATTAAACTTTGATTTTAACTATTTTAACCCTTCTTTAAATAAATTAATAATAAATGTCCTAATCTAATCCAAGTGGGCCTAAATGGTCATATTTTATTCCTAAGTTTGTTTTTGGTCGAATTACACCTGTCCAATAGAATTAGGACATGTGTTAGGGTAATATTAATATCATATTTACCCTTAGTTACCCTATTTACTATTAACCGCGGTAAAAAAAAGTAAAAAGTTACTATTCACCAAAAAATTATTTTCATCTCATTGAACCACATTTTAGTCCTTGATATTAACCGTGTCTCTCGGATTTTCGAAATTCCATTCACAGAAGTGGTAAAATTAAGTTTTATGCAAAATTCAATTTTTAACCTACCACTTAGTGGTTTCACTATTCATCAAAAATTGAAAGTTTTCAGAAAAATACCAAAATTTCACCCTAGGCTAATTTCGATATTCTGAGTCCAAAAATGAAGTCCATTTTGAAAAATAAAATTTATAAAATTTTAAACAGTGGTTATTACTATTCATAACGGCTAGTTTTAATAGCATATTGTTGTTTAGTGAAACTCGGTATTGCGTACGACGCAAGCTATCGAGGAAGGTCGCGATTGCGTGCAAAGCAAGCCAAGCAAGTGTTGTGTAGAAAAAGATTCCTTTGATGATTTATATAACATAAAAGTCTCGGGTGTTACATGTTAAGTGATATTATTGAATTAAAATTTGATATAAATGTTTTATCTCTTGAATATTATTATTTGAATTATTTTTCCTAGATGACTTTTATAATGTTTCGGATTATTATGAGATTTGAATATTTGAGTATTTGAAGAATATATACAATTTGGAGAAGTAAATTATGATTCAATCATTGAAGAATGATATGATTCATTAAAATGTCCCGGAAGATGATAAAAACCTATACCATTATAAGAAGTCTAATGTGTAGTTTGCGAATATCTTAAAACTCATTATAATATGTTTTTAAAATGTAAAATGAAAACATCATGTTAATCTATGTTTTTAGTGTTTCATTTGTGAATTTAGAAGATATTTTCCCTTTATTTGTCTAAATATAATGCAATATAAAAGTAAAGAAAAATATATGTTAGTAATGAAGTATTATAGTAGAAAAAGATTTAAAATTCCAAAGGTGGAAACATCCATATAACAATAGAGAGAAAAAACATTAATTTAAAATTAAATGTATTATTTTCTACTTGTAGGAATTATAATTTGATTATAGTGAATTAAATTTTCATTTGTAACCTAGTTACTTGCAAAAGAATTTTTTTTAATTTTCAATGGAATGATTTTGAGTTCCCATGTGAAGGGGGGATGAATTTTAATCGAAAAACTTTCTGAACTAAAAAAACAAAAAAAAATTGTTTACATATATATATTTTAGAAATTTAAAATATAATATTGGGAATGGTATCCAAAAATACAATAAAAATTTAGAATATTCATGAAATAAGAGAGTTGTAGATGGTGAAATTGGTTGATATTTTCAATGTCTATAATTCTAATATGAATAAGATGAATGATAAAAAGTGTAACAGAATCATTAGAAAATAAAAATAACTCGAATATAGTCAAAAATGTTTTTAGTTAGAGGCTAATATAAAGGGTTCAATTTTATATATAAAAAACCTCTAAAATGTTTTTTATAGTTGGAAGGATATTGAGATGAATTTTTAATAATAACTGATTTTGGGAGATCATTAACATCCTAAAAAATTTAAATTGAATAATAATATATTTAATTAAATTTGGGTAATTATAAGGATGATTAAAATGGAAAAAATATGTACAATAACTATTTAAATAGTGATTTTTGTAATTATGGGAATCTAGAGATAAATCCATAGTGATGAGAAATTCTAGAAATACATGAGATTAAAATTTATAATGTCTTTATAACATATAGATAATCCCTGAAAAATGACATAATTTTATTCCATGAAATAGGCTCGGATCAGTTGTAAAATGTTGAATGACAATATGTGTCAATTTCTATATAAAATATATTTTCTAATAATGAATTTACTTTGTAGTACTATTATTTGTGGTGTGGTGGATACATGAATAAATAATGATGTGTTATAGAAAAATAAATGGAATTTAAAAAATTAATTATGTTTTAAAAGAAAAATATTTGTTTTTGGAATCCATCATAATTAATAAATGTTTAGAAAAAAATTGACAATTAATGGTATTAAGAGAAGATTAATTTTTTGAATCTGAATGTTGTTTATTGATTATAGGATCATTTTTAATATTTACATTATAATGAGTTATCCATTTATATAGAAAAATTTATATTGAATAATTATAAAATATTTTATAGAAATAATGAATGTGGAATGCATAAAATTGTTATAGTGGATGTATCCTTTAAAGAATCATTGTATAATCATACATGGATATATGATTAGGGTGGTTTATCTCACATGATGAGGGAACATAGTTTTCTCAATTTCCCTGATAATTGAATTTAATAAAAATAAAAATATTTCGTTATGGATACTCATTATTTAATGTATTTTCATATTGTATTTTTTGAAATTAATTTGAAATCATAAAGTAATAAATTTATTGATGGTCTGTTACCTAACTCATTATGTACTTCATAACTATATGAAAAAGGAAATGATATTTTGTAATGGAATTTTCTGTGAAATGTTTTAAATATAGATGACTTATCATATGATATTGGAGGGCTAAAATAAACCTATTTCATGTTAAAGAACCTAAGAATTTATTTTATATGAATGTGAATAGTGATAATTAGTTGTCACATGCTGTCTATTCCACATTTGTTAAGTGAGTATAAAAAATATAAATAAGTGACATAATGTTGATGATTTGACATTGACATTGACAGATAATATGTTTTTCTATTATATATTACAATATAGAAGGATTTAGGATAATTTTTTTTAAATATATTAGATTAAAATACCTCATCTACGTCACCCCAATATTTTATGATATGTTTATTGTTAAATATATATAATTTCTTGGATATATTGAAAAACACACAACCCCAAGTCTAAATTTATAGTAATAGAGTATACATTTATAATATATCAATTAAATTGGAAGTATAAATAAGAATAATTTTTTTTAGAAATATGTATAACTATTTTAGATAAATAAAATATAATTATAAATAAGCATCTAATTTTTATGAATGTCATTATATTATTGATGAAAATATATTTTCCCCAAAAATGATTTTTAATTCAATTTATGAGAAAATAATAAAAAATTTCCCTCTTTCAAAAACATAATTTCAAGAATTAAATTTATTTTTAAATCCATATATCAAAATTCACATAGAGGGAATTTTTTTAGAATTATCTAAAAATATTAGATTGGAATTTTATTAAATAAAAAAGAAAAACAATAGAGGAAAAAAAATAAGTAAGAAACACCAAACAACCATAAAGTAGGGCTATGGTGAAAAGGAAACCAAATCAAAAAACACTCATTGAAATAGGGTGGGATCACAAAGACAATAAGAAGTTACTGCATAATGAATCCCGCAACGGAAGGCTTCAAGATACCTTCTGTATAAGCATGATCTCTTCATCAACAAGGACTCCAAAACCAAACAACGATGAATCCTAAAAGCCCCCATCAAAGGTAGCAGTAGACTTCTTCGGATCAGTGCTTCTTCCACAATATAAGGTTGCTTCAAAAACAGAAATCAAAGCAAACCACTCTAGGACAACACTCCATGAAATAATACCCAAAAAAATATGCATCAAAAAAGAAAATAGAGCAGAAAAAAAGGAGAACAAAGGCCTGCTACTACATACGAGTAGGAAAATAATAGAAAACCACTCCAAAGAATCATTATCTCCAATTATCGGCCAACAGATGAAGTTACAGCAGCCCAAGCATGAAAAAACACCTTCACGCCCAAGGGTATTATTTCTGGCTCACCAGAATTTGGGAAGACCACTGCAACTGACCAGAATTTGGGAAGACCGCTGCAACTGAATGCAGCACAACAGGATCTACTTCCAACCTGTAGAAAAAGAAACAAGCCTCTCCAAAGAATATAAAAAATGAGACCAAATAGAAAGGAAGGACAAAATGATGAAAAATTCCTTACCAAACAACCATAAGCATGGATATGAAATAGCTTAAAAATTTCTAAAAATGGGAGACTTTTCACAATACTTATTAAGAAAATGAAGGAGATCATCAAGAACATGATCATACCAAACAAAATCAACTCCATTAAAACCTTTATTTTCCAGTCCATTAGCAATAGAATTGGATTCCCTATAAATGTGTGTGATAATATGATTCAAAGAAAATAGAGTCTCCAAATAATTAATCCAACGGTTAGTAAGCTTCCAGGACAAGTGATGACGTCCCATCCTTATGGCAGAAACAACAATAGAAGAATCACTCTCAATCCATAAATTATCCCAACCACACTTCATAGCATGATCGACAACAATGATAATGCCAATAATTTCAACCTCATGTGAAGACACAAATCTACAAGATCCATGAAAACAACCAAGAAAATCACCTTTATGATTTCTGAAAACAACAACATAACCATAATGCCCTCGATTGCCCCTAGAAGCACCATCCGAATTTAATTTTAACCAACCAAAAAGACTTTCCTCATAGATAACATCTAAATTACCGTGAGGTGGCTTGAAATTACCCTTGACACCAATCCTGTTCAGAACGGACAAATTATGAACCGAGTTGAAGCAAAAAAATGATTTTTTGGAATATCATCAGTACACACACACCAAGAATAGCTGATAAAACCCCACATACCGAGAAGGTAAATCTATCGTAAAACATCTTATTCCGAGAAAACCAAATAAAATGAAGGTGTTCAAAACCAGAAACTGTAAAAAGATCCATTAATTGGGGAAAGAGTTAAATAGAATTCCAGCCTTGAAGGAAATGATCAATTGAAGACATATTAGGCATGGGGATTTAAAAAATATCAAAAACAGCCTTCAACATTGAAGTGTAATTGACACAACTAATAAACAAATGATCAATATCTTCCCTATGTTGATGGAAAAACACACACGATGAGCAGAGAGAGATGCCAAAATTCTTGAAGGAAACAATCAGTAGGAAGTATCCCATGATCCAATCTCCAAGAAAAAGATGTTCGAGAGGGCCTAATAAAGTAAATATGAAGATACATCATCCATTTACACCCTATATTTCCAGATAGAGAATAACTATAAAAGTATTCAGAAGTCAGTAGACAATTTATAGCAGGTTCCCAAGCCAAAAAATCCTCTCTGTTAGAGAAACAGTAGCTATTGATAATAGTAACAATATGATTTGGGAGATATCCCATATTATCAAGATGATCTTTAATCATAGCATCCATATCAAAATAAAAATTATCATTCATCAAATAATTAGGTAAAGGACATCCCGTCCCATTTTCCTTCCAAAAGGATATAGACGAGATCCTTGATACAAGCCATCTGGCATGAGAGTCAATGGAATAGATGATGGATTTAAAAGAATGCCAAATAGACGAATCCATATAATTAAAAACTCTATTCCTAATCATGTCCCTGAATTTATTACAGAGAATGTCTAGAGACTCATAATTACTATTGACAAGCCTCCAAATGAACGAAGCTTGTAATGAATAATTAAACACCTCATGATTTTTAATACCAAGACACCCAGTATCATATGGTTTACAACAATTAATCAAGGAGACCGTATCTAATTTTCTCTCTAAAATATTACCACTAAAAAAATTTAATAGAAACACTAATTCCCTTGATAAGAAATAAAGACCACATATAGACCATGAATGAATAAACAAACATAGAAATGATCATAGTCCTAACCAAGAAAACCTGACCTTCCAGGGAAAGGGACTTACCCTTATATGTAGCAAGATGTCATCTAATTTTACATATAATATCTGAAAAATAGCAAGCTTTAGGCCTCCCCCAATACATAGGAACACTTAAATATGTAAATGGAAAAACACCTTCATGAATACCCAAACCTCTGATAATGCTAGTATTCCTTGAAATAGGAAAATTCCTATGAAAATAAACAATGTACTTATTCCAACTAATCACTTTCCCATAGACTTTTTTAGAATGAAAAAGGGCACGTTTAATATTTTAATATTTTTCTTATCTCCTTTAGTGAAAAGAATAATATCATCATTATACAATAAGTGAGTAGGAGAAAAAAAACATTTTCCAGAACCAAGAGACTGCAGTTTCCCATTTCCAGTCATAATAGATAGTAATCTACTAAGATAATCCACTACAATGGATAAAATAATAGTCGAGAGAGGGTCACCTTGTCTGAAACCACTAGAACAAGAAATGAAACCCTCAGGGGAGCCATTAACAAGAACAAAGATACGAGCTGACACAAAAAATTTTTTCACCCAATTAATGAAAACATCATCAAAACCAAAAAATGAAGAAACTTATAAATGAAATTCCAATTTATAGTATCAAAATCTTTCCTGACATCCAACTTGAGAGCAATATTACTATCCCTTCTGGATTTATTAAGAAGGTTTGCACATTTCGATGTAGTAATAAGACAATCTTGAATAGACATACCCTTAATTAAGCCAAACTAATAAAGAGAAACAATATTACTCACAATAGAGGAAAACCTTGTTGGCATGATTTTGTAAATAATTTTAAAAATTGTATTGATCATAGAAACTGGTCTGAACAAATGAATATCAATATAATAATCAGTCTTTGGAATGAGGGAAAAAATGGAGCATTCATTCCCAGAGTAAGAGAGCCACCATTAAAAAAATCAGTAACCAACCTGCAAACATCATCATGAATGATGTTCCAATATGTCTGAAATAAAAATTCCCAAATCCATCTAGACCCAGGGAGCTGTCAAACATTAGACTAAAGGTCGCTTCCTTAATTTCAAAGTCCAAAAGGATGGATGTAAGATTGGAATTATCCTCGTGATTAATAAGAGTCGGAATAATACTCTCCACTAGATCATCAAGAGGGACATGACCTGTAAATAGATCTTTATAAAAATTAACAAAATGCTCAGAAAATACATTCTATTGTCTAACACATTATTCTCATTTCTAACAAAAGAGTTAGGCCTTGAGACTATCCTAATTATCTGCAATGAATTAAAAAACATAGAATTTCTATCCCCATCTATCGACCAATTTGCCTGAAAATTGTCTCTTTGTAAAGAATCTTTGAGATTTAAGAAATTATTAATCTTGAAAACCAGCTGAGTCTCACCCAAAACTTCATTAGAGAAGTATTTTAAAGAATTATGCTCCTAAATTTGTTGAATAGATTCCTCAAGAGAGGAAATTTCAGAATCAAGGGAACTGAAATGATATTTACTCTTGAATTTCAATTTTTTTTAAAATAGTTTGATCTTGATGATGCAAGAAAATTCATTGGCCCTACCATTCCATGAATTTCAAGTTTGTTCGACAATATTTCTACATTCAAGATGATTAACCCAGGAAATATTAAATCTAAAAGTAAAAGGAGGTTTGGGATCATTACTCACAAGGTCAACCAAAATAGGATGATGATCAGGGTTGATTCTGGAAAGAGTCATACAAGAAATAGAACCCCAGAAATCAACACATGCCACATTGACAAAAGCCCTATCAATTCTAAGAGAAACAAATTTATCCAAAACATTCCTGTACCAAGTATACTTAGCCCAACAAGATTAACATCAATCAACCAATTCTTTTCAACATAGGCTTTGAAATCTCTAGAAGAGATGATATTAGTCACGACTCCAATCTTCTCATTAGAATTAATGATGGCATTAAAGTCACCATGAAAATACCACATACCTGAGATCAAAGAGTTGAGAGACCCAATATCCATCCATAAATTCCTATGAACCTAATAATAATAATGGGCATAAATAAAAGAGAAGAAATGTTGGAGCCCTTGATGAAAGGAGTATGTGACATGCTGATTAAAATTAGAAATGAGAGAAATATTAGATAAATAACAATGATCCAAATCCCACAACCGTTTAATATCTAATGAGGATCTATTTGAGTCCACAAAATGAAAACCAAGGTTTTCAAAATTGGAAATATTATGATAAAAAAATCTTTTGGGTACAAACAAACAAATAAGAAGGGGCATATGTATTAGAATGAAGAGCCTAAGGGACCTCATGGTATCATGATTGGCCAAACCTTGACAATTCCAGATTAGAAGATTCATTTACATCTATGACCGGGACGATTTCTGTTTTTCTCGACCCCCACATTCAGCTGTATTCGGGACTTAGGAGGCCTTCCATCCTTTCTCTTAGTACTAGAGACCCCTTGTATAAGATCACACATATCCTAATTGTTGGTGGTTCTTTTTACATTTTTATCATCATTATTAAAGATTCCAACTGGGCCACAGGATGAAATAGGAACACCCATATCATGCACTGTCACCTTACCAATAGGAACCTCAATATCCTAATCCAGTGTAGCAGTACCACCAGAAGAAAAAGGGGCCCCGATCACCTCTTCCGAATGAGCAGAATCTGTCTTGAAAGAAGAAGGTTCCAATACTTTTATAGCAGAATCTGCAATATGAGGAGTAGGATCTCTAGCCACCTGAACTGGGGAACTAATGGGTTCAATAATAGGATCAATAAAGACCTGGGAAATCCAAAAATTCTCACTATCCAGAAAAGAAACCACAAGCGCACAAATATTATCCTCCAATTCCGAAAACATAACTAGGTCATAAATCTCAGAAGATATATTCTAATCTAAAAATCCGATCCACTATACACATGAATCCACCATATTTATCCATTTCCTGGCTAATCTGAGGGCTAGGCAGATCAAGAATCCTACCTTGTTCAATTTCTTCAGAGATATCTGCCCATGATTTTTTTGAAGTAACGATAACTCTGGATGGACCAGGTATATACTTTGAGGGACCGTCCTTTTCCAAAAAGATCTTCTTATTTTTTTTATTCCGATTAACCTCCTTCCAATCCTTCTCTTTGGGAACCTCATTAACTTTCTTTTGAAGCACCATACAGTTTACCAAAGAATGACCAAAAATATTGAAACCCTCACAAAAATAAGGAACACATTAATATTCTACATTAACATCAATCTTATTACCATTAGCAATCAATGTGACATTGTCCAGTCTTTTATTTTCCAAGTTAACATCAACCATAATTCTAGAAAAATAACCAAGACCCCCCTCCAAAGTTTTTTGATCCAATCTAATAGGAGTGCCAACACACGAGGCTAGTTCATTAAGGATCATAGGATGCCAGTACATCCAATTCAACCTATGAAGTCTAATCCAGATCTAGGCGTTAGTTTGGTTATGGTTAAAGGGATTAAAATTAATATCCCAGTTGGACAATCTCAAAGCTTCAGGTTTCAGATGAATATTTCCAAAATCCCATGCCCTATTAAAATCATCCCTTAATTGAATGATGAGATGAAAAAAAACACCTCCCAATAGGAATCAATTTTCAATTACTAAAACCCCAGCAATGAGAATTTCTATTTTCAATATCCACGTAAAAACAGGGTTTATCACCCTTGGAATAAATAAAGAAACCATGAATTGAAAACATAAAAAGATCAATGTGTTGCTTCAAATCATCTAGATCCACAACTACAGAACACCCACCATTCTCAAGTCTCGTAATGTTAGAGGAATGAGACGTACCTCTATTTCCCAGAATTGAAGAACCAGAAAGTACTTCAGCAAAAGAAACACCTTTCATTCTCATCTAAGAGAAATCTACAGGATTTGATGAAGAACCAGGACCCTTAGATAAGAGTCGATCTTCCTTGAATGCAAACTCCCAATCAGGATTGAACGAACTCATGGTGAGAATCAAATGGGACTCCAGGAGCGTGCGAAAACACCATTTCTATGTTAAAGAGAATGTTTCGTCACTCTCTATGCTTTTTCCGCTCTCGCCATCTCAACTTAATGATCTATCTAAAAAGATAATTTTTCAATGAATAGTGAAAAATAATATTTCTTATTGAAAATTGTATTTCCATTTTCAGCATTCAAAAATATCCATTTTTCTAAAAATTTATTAAAAGTAAAATAAGTTAATTTATATAATTCATAATCAAATTTTATTTACGGTAAATAATATTAATTGGATTTTGGTTTGAAAAGATATTAAACATTAGAATTTTTATTTAAAAAAACATTTATTTTCATTGTATGTGTTTATTTAAAATGCAATTTCTACCAAATTTCATGTCTAAATAATAAAAAATGGATTAAATATTTTTAATCATCATGTACATTTTTGGTAATGTGTCAACCTTCAATTTTTGTAATAATGAATAATAAAAAAATTAAAAATATTTCACTAGAGTTAACATTAAAATGTGGTTTCTAGGGGGTAAACCATGTAATAAGGGATTATTTTTCTATATAACATGTCTAAAACACATTTTATGTCCATAGTTTTTACATATAATTTCCCATATTCAATTATCTAGGCATTTGGAATTATTTTTCATTATAAATATGTTATAGTATTTCAATATTTTAATAAATTCCCTATGTGTCCTCTCCCAAACAAATAAAAGGACACCCTCCTTTAACTTATTTACACCCAATTGGCCCTCTTAGGTTGACTAAACCATTCCCAAATCTCTTATATCTTACCAATAATTATGTAGTGATTCTAATATTTCTAATTGACCATTATGATGAAAAGAATTCTTAATAATGGGGATGTATTCATCTTATCTAAACTATTTTAATTGAGCTCTTCTTAAGACTATTTTATAATCATTGTATTGAAAATGATATAATAAATTTATTATTTTAGATATTATGAAATTTAACTATGATTATTTAACAAGCAATATACACTCTCTATCACATCATATGGGAAGAGAATATATCACTAAAACATATGTGTGGACAACCAAATCCAAATAATGATACAAATTATTTTTCATCAACATATTTCATTGATGGTTGTTATTATGGTTTTAAAGTTAACTATTACACAACTTCTGAATTTACAAAACATGATCATTCAAATAAAATCTTTCATACACACACTCAAAAAATTATGATGATGATCTATGAAGTCTGTGTCAATCATTGGGTGAGTGGGATAAAATCGGATGAAGAAATGAAGTGAGTGGGGTTCTCATGAAATAAGAAAATGCAGTTATTTTTATTGATGAAAAAATAGGTGGATGTATTCTATATAACTATAGATGTTCATTTATTTTCACATGTGAATAAAAATTAAATTAATGTATGAATAATATATTCATACATGCATATTTTATTTCAAACGATTTATGCATTTACTATGCATAACACTAATTATATTTTGATAATGTAGGGGAGGAATGAGAGTAATACTAAATTTAATATACATGGAATGAATATTTTTATTGGATTCAATATATAATGTATGAATATATTATTATTTTTTTGAATGTAGGATTGAAAATATATAAAAAGTCTAAATTTAAATATAATTATTGATAAACCAGATTATCTTCTTGGATTAATTTATAAATTTAAAATAACTCTAAAAATTGAAATGTTTTGAAGTGAACATGCCTCGGTGGTCCAAACTAAGCATAAGATCTCCCCAGATGAAATTAAGTGATTGTGATCCCCCCAACAAATGACCACAAATGGGAACCCATGCTGATGCATAACCATAGTTAGTATAATGAACATGACTTTCTCAATTAACACTACTAATGTAAAAAAATTATGATCCACTATCAATCAATGCCTCTGTGAAAACCAAACATGAATCAAACAAACATAAAACGGAAAAAACACAAGAAAATCGGCCACTAATGTTATGGTGAGCTACAAAAATAAAAAAAGGAAATTTCCATAAATGTGTAAAACCCATATGGTTTCCATGTTTATTGAAATTATTAGTCGAATAAATATACCAATCAGTAAGATGGTATATGGTGCATGAAATACATGAGAAAAATCAATAACAAATGCCCATAACATTGGATGAAAAAAAATTCATTAAAATGTGTATCCTAAGACCCCACTATTGGTTCACAGGCGACACATGAGGCCTCTCATATGCCCCTAAAATCTAGATTGATTATATTGTGATATGGGATTCATTATTATCCACATCAATTGTGGTTAAAATATATATCTCAGTATCTTCCATAATAGCTTGGGAGTCAATATGGGGATCACATTATTTAATATTGGATGGCTCCAAGATCAGAATGTTTCACATATATACTATTTTAGGATTAATGAATGGTAAATATGGGGGTGCCTCAGGGTTCTTCCCCATGAAATTTTCTTGGGAATCAAGCTCTATATGGTGGTGGGGAGAAGAATTAGTTTGATGTGATGGGTACTGTGCAAAAATTCATCGATGATAATTCTTAAAAAAGGTTTTCTCAAAGAAACATATTAGGGGACACCTATTTGTGTAAATCACTACAAGGTGGGATTTATTTTATCTTTGAGTGTCTATGAAGTGGGTTTTAGGTGACTAGGAGTCCTAAAATGGAAGAGGTTGTGGGTTGGTTTAAGGAAGTTGCACATGCCGGTCCCCAAATCACACTACATTCCCTCATAAATGCAACCAAGTGATGTGATGGAAAATAGAAATTCGAGGTTTAAAAATGTGTCACACTCCTCTAGTTTAATTGGATGAGATGTATGTATATAAAGATTTGGTACTAGGAGCAATAGGGGAATCTTATGATGAGATGTGACATGTGATAAAGACACCCCACCCTCATAGAAACATGAATCAATAAAATAATTTCCAATCTATTTGTAACGATCCACATACCTTTTTAAAAGGACCATTTTGGATAAAAGTGGAAAAGAAATTAATTCCCTATTTACTATAGAGGACAGTGGATATGAAGCTTTAAAAACCATTGAATGATAGGATATGTGTGTAATGAAATCCCCACCCATGAGGGATACATCATGTTTCTTCTTCTCTCCTTAAAATTCAATTGAATATTTATTATCTATGAACAATTTTTTATACCATGGACGAATATTGTAATTTGATTCCATCTTATCAACTCATGTATCATTTATTTTTGTAAATAAATTTTCTTTTGTCTTTTGACCAAATCTCCACCTTTAAAAAAATGATGAATTATTCTTAGGAAGATGGTCCTTAACTAGGTACGATGAATGATTTTAAAGATTTCATTTTAGGCCACATAATGACATAGTGAAGTAACAATATATATATTCTACCACATTTCATACATCTGAGCCCGACTAGTCTCTTTTTCCAAACAAGAAAATTATCATGTTACAAAACAATCGTGTCTATAAATTCACAATCCAATACTAAATTATTTGATCCTCACCTTATAGCGCATAGATACTTTAATGAATTATGTAACCCATTCTAATGTGATAATAAACACTAGAATAAATTTTAAAAAGGCATCCATCTAATACATAACATTTTTTTTCTTATGCATGGGATGAATTGATTCAAAAAAAATGCAAACCATGCCTATTCCGATCAGTAATGAAAGATCCAGTATTCTATTTATCATAAGGAGTTTCTTATAATACTACATTATCCCCATGAAAATAACATCATATTGAAAAATTACTCACATGAAATAAGTGGTAGCCCCAATATTTGAAATGGATATAAATTAAAGGTTGTGTGATAAAGGTGGATGAAATAAATTTCATGAATATAATTAAATAAAATATAGGGAAGAAAAATAAACATGTAGGTGAACTAATAATTATATGAATTTGAAAAAGAATCTTTATATGAATGAAATTATTACCGTGTTTTATATATATAAATGTAGGGAAAATGATATGCTATTTGAAATGAAATTAAAATCTGATAAATAAATTTACAAAAAAATAAATATAGGGAAATTGATACATTGAAAATTTAGTGGATATATTTTAGAATGATGATAAAAAATATATAGAGCGAATAATTTTAAAAAAAATATAATGAAAATTAGGAAAATTTGTAGACATTGAACATTATGTTGAAACAGATATCAAGGTAGTTAAAATAAATTGGAACAAATAATATAAATATAGGTGCATGATCAATTTTATTTAATGGCGTTGGCCTTAATAATATGAAATAATTTAAATAACATGTAGTATCAGAAAAATGAAAAGAATAAAAAATATGGTTAACATGTCAGAGATATTATCAAATCAAAAAACATATATATGAATCCAGAAGTATCATGAATTCTCAAATCATATTTTCCAATGTTATTCCATCCCGGAAGTAAAACAATAAAATATAAAAAAAATGGAATGATTTGATGCAATGTCTTGTTAGATTAGTGGGTTTATATTAATTGAAATATATGATTCAATAATGCAGTGAAAATGTAAAAAACGAAGTTAAAGATGATAAAAATGATAGTAAAAAAAGAAAATAATGAAATTATAATACATTGATATATGAAGATTTAACAATAGGTGAGAAACCTAGTTATAGGAGGAGATGAAACATGATAAAATTTTAGAGTTGGAGGTCAAAGATATAGATGCAATAGAAGGTGGAGGTGGAGGTAGATGTGGTGGTGGTAGATGTGGAGGCAAGAGATGAGCTTGCGATAAATGATAGATGGTAAGAAAAAGAGATTCTCAGGGTTCTAGATTTTGATAGATGTCGATGGGGTTGCGATAATATAGGTGTGTGGATTTATAGGAAATGTAATTGAAATCAATGGAGTTTCATTTAATGATTATAGATATATGAGTAGGAATATATATTAGAGGATATAATCTCGAATGCAAATATAGAATTTCTGGCAGTATCATTTGGTCTAAATGAAGAGAATTAGGAGAGGAGATGCGTACAAGATGATTGGTAAATTTTAAAAAGTGGGAAATATTATTTTTAATTAAATAATTCAATAAAATAAATTGAATTTATCGAACATATATTTCATAATGAAATCTAATATTTTCAAAACAAATTATTTGGAAAAAATTAACTGGGTTTTCTATAATATAGATATTTTCATTATGGGATAATGGTGACTGTATTATTATTCATACCATTAAGATGATTTATATTTTAGTAGAGAGATAATGTGTTATTTGTATATATGGGTTTTTTAGAAAAACATCCTTATGATGAAAAAATCCAATTCCCTAAAAATTTACCTAATAATGATAAACAAAATTTAGATTATTGATAAACTAAATAAAGATAATAGAATAATAATATAATAAAAAATATGATATTAATTTTTTCATAAAAAAATTCAGAAACATTTTAGTAATTTTCCATTAGATAATAATATTGGATGTTGATCATAAATTTGGTGTAATTAATGATATAAATAAAAACTAAAATAGATGAATTCAATATTGAGATAAAATTCATTTAAAAGGTATAAGATATGAGAAAAATAAGAATAATATAAAACAGAAAACTGTAAATTAACACATTTTAGTAGTGATAAAATAAAAAAATGAAAATTTGGAAGATTCAAACCTTGGTAATTTCAAACATAAGGAAATAAATAAATATAAAATTTCTAAAATGAACATATTGGTAAAGAATATGGTTTTATGCTATGAAAGTTCATAGCACTCTAATTCCACAATGCTCTATTTTGGTTACCAAATATAAAAGAATTACATAATAAAATATGATTATACATTCATTGAATAATATACATGAGAGAAAGATTTAAAAAATTTGTAGTCTTAACGAAATATTTCATTACAATATGTTTTATTTTGTAGAAAATTATTAAATGAAAATATAGATTTTAATTTTTCAAAAACAATTTATCAACAGTACATGTATGGTTGAATATGGGGCTAATAGTTTGCTAATGAAATAATATGAATTTATGAATCAAGAATGAATAAAAAAATTAGATCATATGATATCACTATATGGATTTAATTGATTTACAAGATTTTTGGAAAATGTAATAAAGATTGATTAGAATGTTGTCTCTCAAAAAAATGTAGCATATTATTGGAAGTGAATAATAAATTAACTCCAGAAAATACCATTCATTTAAAGACATAAGATAATATGTAGAACTATCACAAAAACTGAGATCCTATAGAAAAACATTAGGCTAAAAAAATCCAAAAAATGAACTTTATGTGATAAAAAAAAGAAATCAATAAAAATCAACGATAAAAAAAATAAAATTGGATTGATTTTGGTTTTTATAATAGAATTATAATGTGTTCAAATATTAAATATATAATATGTAATATACATAAAAATATAGATTATATAATTATCTAAAAATATATAGAATAAAAATTAAAACTCATAACAATTATAATGTATGTATAGGGACATTAGTATACATATATAGTAAAAAATACACATATTATTGGTTGATTCAACCCCAATCCTAATGATGTAAAAAAACCATGTGTATCATCATGGATTTCTAATTGATGTGAAAATTATTAATATATTAAAAACTAAAATTCAAATAAAAAACAGATTATATAAAGTAAGTCATACATATAATATTTGAAATTTTAAATAGATAATATATGAAAAATTTGTAAAATTTAAGAAAATACAAACCAAAAATATATAAGAAAAAGTTAAATAAAAACAATTAATGTTAGAAATATAAAATACATAAATTAAAAACAGCAGAGTTAAAAAAATTAAAACAATAATTACATCCAAATGAATCTAGAACATAAGAACAACCAACCATATTTATTGAATGTTCCCACATCATGAGGTGTAAAAAATGATAAATTCTATTTAGTTTGGTGAAAAATATTACATAATGACCAATAAATAATTTATGAATGTTAATAAAGATCTATATATGGAGATATATGGTGACACATGAGAAGGAGATACCTATTCAAATATAATATTTAATTCATTCTTTATAGGTATGTTAATGTACAATGAAATCTCAAACAATTTTTATCAATTGAAAACTATATAGAATACAAGATAATTTAAACATATAAAATTTATTCAAATAATGAAACATCTAAACTATTAAAAAATATAATTCCTTATCCCCTTAATATTTGTTCATTTCAAGAGTTATATATAAACTAAATACATGAATAAATATAACAAAATGAACAAAATGACTTTACATGAAGGAAAGTGATATAGAAAACATAATAAAAAAATAATGTATAAGTGGAATCAAAAAAAATCTAGAGCATGGTAGTTTCAATTTATACTATTGAATGAGAACTTAATATAAATTTGAAATAATTGGTGGGACAAAATTAAAATGGATGATGTTGAATTTAATGGAAAATCATGTTTATATTTGTTATAGATGGTCTGGTAAAGAGAGGGGGTGGTAAAAATTGGTGATGTTTAGATGTGCATCAAAAATTGGGGAGAATGAAAAATTATAGTCAAAAAATAAATATAAAAATTTTAATTAATTTGATACATGTGATATGAAATATTAAAATTTTGATATTGATTCCAGAACATAGTATTGTTGAATAACTAATTGATATAGTATTCAGTTAATTATGAGGGTGGGAATTGGATGAGTAGATGTAACCCGAATTGGAGAGGAGACAATCCTAGGGGTGGATATAGGAATGCTTATGGGGCATGAAGATGGAGGAGTGGAGGAATGAAAGGAGATGGAGTCAGGGAGGCATATATATAAGCAAAGGTAAATGCGATGATGGGGAGGAGGACGCAAATATTATGAGGTATAGGTGGTGGATATTAGGTGGAATTAGGGATGCAGTTATTTGGATTAATCCGTGATACACATGACTATAAATCATGGAAGGATTGTGAGGAATCTAATTCGGAGGAGAATGGTGTAGGGGAGAAGGTTTTGGATGAGGTGGAGAAGCTTATATAGCGGAAGAGGTTGAGGATAGGGTGGATGAGGAATGAATTATGGAGGAGATGATTACATAAGAGATATAGGCAATTTAGATGGTGGATTTGGAGGTAGAGGAAGAGTCTATAAAGATAGAGTAGTTATTGGGGAGGATATATGGGGTTATTATTTGGAGGGAATCATGAAGTGAAGAGAGGAGGGAACATCACTCAAATCACTATAGGGATGATATGTGGTAGGAAATGACACAACATTTAATATATATAATATATATTTATTTCATACTATAATTTAATTTAAAATATATAAATTCATAATGTTAATGAATATATGTAATGTATATACAAAATGCGTAAAATAAATGGATATATAATATGAATAAATTATATTTGATAAGCTAATGAGATAAAAATGATCTATATGAAATGTTTATATAAAATGGAAATAGAACATGATTTTACAATATTATAGGTTGATATACAATATGGTTATAGATGAAATGAAAATACTACAAGCACAAAGTAAATATTGAAGAATATGATTATAGAAAGAGGCACAAAATTTACAAGATTTTTGAACTCAATTTGAAAAAATATCCATAAAATAAGAAACATGGATTATTTCTCAGATTAGGTTCTTGATTTGGAAATATAAAATACTTCTGCTGGGGGAATTTTTCAGTAACATGAAAGGAATCTAAAACTGTAAAATTATTGTTTCTAATTTACCAAAAAATATTTTTATAATATGGATTACATATTACTGAAACCTCAATTACAGAATAATAAATATAATATCATTAATTTCAATTCGAAATCCTCTAGAATGAATAAAAATATATAATACAATTACAAAAACCAAGGGATTCATGGACTATAATGATATTTTATAATGAAAAATAGTTAAATAAATAAAAATACATTTTATGTTTATGTGTAGGAGTAACAAAATCAAAGTATAGAGAATAGAATGTTTTTAATATTAAAATATATAATATGAACGTTTACATGGAATAATGAGATGATAGGTATATGCAATGCAATGTAAGTGATAGAAACTATAAAAATTAGATCATAAATGAAAACTTGAGATATAAAAATAGAGAAATTGAATATTTTTTGAATTGTGAAATTAAACACCACGGATAACCAAGTAGATGATTAACGATGAAATTTTAATGATCCATAATAGAGATGTAGATTGGAGAATGTATTTTTTAGGGTATAAATGGGGAAACATGAAGGATAAGGAAACCTCCTTTGAGTATATCTATTTCTGGGTAAAAAATTGGATGAGTAATGTATACCTTATTTGGTCTAGATTAGGAATATTCCACAAATATTAATAGTTGAAAAATTACTACAAATAATAAAAAGTGGGAATAAAATTAAAATTTATTTCCTTGGTAATCACATTTTATTCATTATGTCATATTTAATCACACAGTCCAAGACAAAAAAAAGATATTTTTTATTATTTTTTTTAATGAAAAAAATGATTAAAAATTTTAAAATTTTTAATTACAACAAACTTTTTTAGTAATTTTTTTTAAGAATAGTGGCATTATTTTTAAAAGAATAAAATATTTGAATTAAATAAATGAGTAAAACAAATGTTGAGAACGATTTTGTTACATTTAAAAGGGGGTCGAAATAAATACAAGGAATCAATGGATACGCCTGGTTTTAAAATTTATCATAATAGAAAAAAAAAAGTAAAAATTATTTAAGAAATACAAATTGGATAAGGAAATACATAAATGGAATAAGTGAATGATATAGCTTTGAATAGAATACAGTTATGTTTTTGGACATCATCATTTGGAGTGGATAATAGTTTTTGGTTTCTAATATATGGGTCCACATATAATAGTACATGGAATAGAAGATGAGGTTCATTACCCAAAATATAGACATCTGGTAGGGAATTATTGTTTGGTATTAAAAAATGTTGCAGTGATCACATTGTATAATAAGACTATAAGTATACTTGATCATATTATAATACAACAATTTTCATAATGATTTGTGATCAAAGATATTGGGGACTTCCAATCAATGTGAGATGGAAGATATGGGAGTGATATTTATGTAACTGATAGAATGATATTCATGGGGGTAGGGTGGGAAGATGAGAGTGGGGAAATGAGGATCATGGAGGTGAGGGATTGTGAAATGATGAATATATGGTGAGATAAAGAGCGAGAGATGGAGACTGGTGATTTGGAATTTGGGAGGGATTTGATTTTATATTGATGGAAGATGGATAATATGATACCGAGCCCCTGGAAGAGGTCTAGATGTAGGATGAGGTGGTTTTGAATTTGGATTATTTCAATGTATATGTTTAGAAAGAGGCAGATGTAGAGGTGTTGACTAAGGAGTTGGATGAGTTGATGGAGGAGATGGTGAACATGAAGTTGTAGAAGAAGGTTGAGTAGGAGGTGAAGGTTGAGGCTAAGTAAGAGAGAGGTATTGGGAGGAGGAAATCTGTATGGGGAGGCAATAAGGTTGGGTAGAGTATAGGTTTGGGGGAATAGAGTTAATGGTGGGGGAGGAATCAGTGAAAGGGTATAATAGGGAGGGAGGAAGCAAATTGAAGGTATATAGACTGGAATGAGGAAAACTATGTAGGGGAGCCACATTTAAGTGTTGGAATCTAAAATCATATTTATAATTTATATATGATACTTTTGACATATTTATGATTCTGGAATTATTATTTCATGTCTTCTTTTTTACCTTACAATCCATTGGTAATTGATAACATTGCACATCTATACGTCTAGACAACAACCTCCATGATGTGATATATATTTTTTCATTTCTTCTATGCATGGATTTTAATATGGATATATTTAATTAAAATATATGATATTTTATTATTCTATAAAATTCAAGTTCATATTTACATATATTTTATTCCATCTTTCAAAAAGTGAAAGGATTGTTTATTCCTATATATGACCGATAATCTCAATGAAGAGTTATTTCTTATTTCTATCTCTATATTTTATGGATGACTGTAAATATATATATAATGAATATATATTATATTTATATAATTATTTATATTATATAAATTTTGTATCCATTATAAAAATAAAATGACTAAAACAACATAATCGAAATTCACATGATAAATGAAACAGTATCACCCAGAATTTAAGATTTCTATATGTAAACTATTATATGAACTATAGCATGTAATTCTCCAACCATGTGTCTAATCCACCTTCATTTCCATAAAAATTATCCCATTATTCCCAATATTACTACTTCACATTTGGTATTCGTCTCGTTCCCCACCCAATTCATGTTTCTCCCTCCGTGACTCCCTACTCTACCTACGACTCCAGATTCGACTCCATCTCCCTGTATTTATCTACACATCATCTTAGACGCAAAATTTCTAATGCCCAATACTTCCTCTCCTCCAGTTTTTTTATACCTCCCTTCATTCTCCTCACAACCTCCTCCACTCACTACCACAACATTGATCTGCCTCATCATACCACTCACATAGTCATCCACTCCATTGGGCTCTCCGTACTCTTAAAAACCTACCCTATACACATATTCAGTTCGGTTCCTTCTTTCATGATTTTCTTTTCCTCCTCTCATATGACTCTAAAAATCCTTGAAACATGATGTATAATCTTATTCATCATCTAACACTTCCCTACCGGGCACCCAATTATGAAAAATAAACCCCCCTTAATGACAATTATTTTTTCTTGGTACCACCATATCTTCATCATCGATATACAATTATCTTATGGTGACTATTCTATAAATTCAACTTCTTAAACCATGAATGGTTCAATTTCCTTAATTTCCATTTTTTATGTTAAAAAATAATATCCTTTGGGGCTTTGGGGGTATATGACCTACCAAATTGTTGTAGATTTTATAGGACACTTCTCGTTCAATTATTGCATACATGATTTTTTTGAACATTTATAATCCATATTTAATATGAAAATATTTGAACGACTCAAGAGACTCAATATTTTTTACTTCGATTACACATAAAAACATGTTATTACTCTTTTTTTCATAATAACAGTCCCATATGTCACTGAACTGGTAGTTGTGTCACATACCTTATGTATATTCTAGATGCACTACATTTATAATCTCATTACAAATACCGTTATCATACCATAAAATCATTTTCTACAAAAACATATATCATTATGTATAATCATATTCGTGGTGTATAAATCCAAAATGGAAAGGCTTTATATTTTTTTCTTATATTTCAAATATTATAATTATAATTAAATATAATTTAAACACGTTTAGTTTATTTGAATACATGAATTATTTCATTATAAAATACATATATTTATACAGTTAAATTAATTTAATCCACTGAAATTTTTCATCCATTAATATCATATTGAAATCAATTAAATTTTTATGTGACTAAATATACTAATAAATATTTTCTTTTAAATAAAAATCTCCTCTACTTATGTTATACATGCAATAAATAACCTATAAATGAACTCTTATTAGCATATGCATAATGTATTGGTATTAATTGAAGAAATATATGTTATGTATGGGTTACATGTTTTTCCAAATTTTTATTATTTTCCACATTCTTATCCAATTAAATTAAATGTTATATATATTAATAATTTATTATGTAATATATTTTTAATTTAATTTAACTTGTATGAAATGTGTAGTCTCAAATGATTGTATGTAGTCTCTTTATAATGAACAAACTTTCTCACTAACCATTTCTCCCCATGAATTTTTCCTAAGATAAATCATTCGATATGTATTCAATGAATATCGATAAATACGTTAAAATAAAAGTTACTTTTTTATTAGTTAGAAACAGCATGATTCAATCATCAACAAATTTCATATTTTTTTGGTTTATAATTACTCATTTTCATTTCCACTATGCAATGTGTATGTATACCCAATAATATGTGTCATGCTTAGGAACTGCATATTATTAAAATACCACAAGTTATATTATATATACAGTAGAATATATTATACACTTCAATATTACATTGAAATATTCATTAATTGTGATATGAAATAAGTACTATTAATAAAATGAAATATGAACATAGTACATGAAAAAAACCTATATCCAATATGTACACAACACAAATTTATACCCTATATACATTGAACTATGTAATCTTCATCAGTATTCATTCAATGAATTCGTTAAAATTGTTCAATATATAAGGATATGGTTGTATCATCATTATAGAATTTAATTGATTTTCTTTCTGGGATCTATTTGTTCTTATTTATTTTTATATATAGATACATATTTTAAAATTTTGTTCATATCTATTCATATTTGTTTCGTAGAATATTTTTGTTTATATTTATTAAAAATTTATTTTAATTTTTAAATATTTATTTTATATAATAAACATGTCTTTAAATACTATGGTTTAAAAAAGACAACATAGAGGTTGAATGTGTAGATTCAATATGCTGTAGAATATATAAACAATTTCCTTTATTAAGTAACTATAATGTTTTATGATAATGTAGTACATGAATCTAGATAACATACATTGATCAATATCAATCAGAATTTGTATTCAATGGAAATTTTAATATAGAATTTTCAGTTCTACTATGAATTTTCAATCTTCGAGTTTTCCAATAATATTAATTGTCTTAAAAATCATTTTGTACATATTTCATTATTTTGGTTAATTTTATTTCAAATTATTTTTCATTATATGATTTCAATTTCATGGCATAAAATTTATATAGATTTCAATTTATATAAACTCACATTATGTGACACCCCGTTATTTTATGAAAAATATCCTTTTCATTAATGTCATGTGTTGTATGCTACACCAAAAAGAGCTTGCACAACACTCATCCTTGACTTGCCTTGCATTACATGCAATCGTGACCTTCCTCGATAGCGTGTGTAGTACGCAATACCGAGTTTCACTAAACAACGATATGCTATTAAAATATTATTAAAACTAGCCGTTATGAATAGTAA
This sequence comes from Viscum album, assembly GCA_963277665.1. Classification (NCBI taxonomy): domain Eukaryota; kingdom Viridiplantae; phylum Streptophyta; class Magnoliopsida; order Santalales; family Viscaceae; genus Viscum; species Viscum album. The sequence continues at coordinate 1,076,553,266 of OY728164.1, forward strand.
TAACCACTTTTTGAAATTTTGTAAATTTTATTTTTCAAAATGGACTTCATTTTTGGATTCGGAATATCAAAATTAGCTTAGGGTGAAATTTTGGTACTTTTCAGATAACTTTCATATTCTGATGAATAGTGAAAATTACTAAATTGTAATTAAAAAAACATATTTAATAGAAATAATTAATAGTGATAAATTATTAATTTGAGTGGTTTTAAAGTATATTTAGAATATATTTTTACAATTTAATACAATGTTTGTCATTTGAGGTAATTTCACATTTAAACCAGTTATAAACAAGTGTCATTCTTTTGATAGTTATTATCTCTTAAAAACACGCTACTTATTTTGACGACGAGAATTAATTTTTAAATTAGTTAATTTAACTGATATGTTTTGAATTTGATAAAATAGACATCATTTTTGAATTCATAATATCAAATATAGCTTAGGCCTATTTTTTGGTATTTTTCTTGAAACATTCATTTTTTTGATGAATAGTGAAACCACTAAGTGGTAGTTAAAAAACTAATTTTTTCATAAAACTTAATTTTACCTCTTCTGTGAGTGGAATTTTAAAAATCCTAGAACACGGTTAATATCAAGGACTAAAATATGGTTCAATGAGATGAAAATAATTTTTGGTGAATAGTAACTTTTTACTTTTTTTACCATGGTTAAAAGTAAACAGGGTAATTAAGGGTAAAAATGATATTATTATTAACCTAACACATGTCCTAAACCTATTGGATAAGTTTAATTCGACAAAAAAACCTTAGGAATAAAATATGACCATTTAGGCCCACTTGGATTAGATTAGGACATTTATTATTAATTTATTTAAAGAAGTGTTAAAATAGTTGAAATCAATGTTTAATAAGTAAATACTTTTTAATATGGGGTTATACATAAGATAAATTAGACTATAAATATTCATTAGAAATATAAAAGGATTTCCTACATAATGGTGTTTTATTTGTAATTTTTAGACATTATATAAGTTAATTTGTTTATGACACAACGATGATGCAGTAATTATCTTATTAATGAAATATTAACATAATTGATGTTATAAATACCGAAATAAAAGTAATTTGAGACATTTTATGAATTAAACTAATTTAATATGTTACTATGACATGTTATTCTTGATTTAAGTTACTTGGTTCGAACTAATCATTCTGATATGATTTTCACAAAAATCAATTACCAAATAGTGTCAAAATTGACATAAAATAGTTTTAAAAACAAATATTATATTACTAATTGTTATTTTATTCCTAAAAATCTAAGGTTCCACAAAATGACTTAGATAAGTCTATATATATTAATAATAAACAACATGGGGTTATTTGGGCTTGATATGGTAAGTTTATTAACCATATAGTGTAAGAAAACATGAAGACACAGTAAAGGTTAAATTATCTTACTTAAAATTAAATCTAAATCATAAGGTTAAAATTGATACCTAAACTTGTCTAAATTCTATTGGATGAGAGTATTTCGACCCCTACCCACCTTATCTTCGAAATATATCAATTTGGAGCTATTAAAAACCGAATTTTACTTTATAATAAAATAATATTTTTAGTTATTCCAAAGGTGCCCCTCTCCTACCTTATAAAAGGGCACCTCATCCCCCTCTTCCTCACACCACATTGAGCCATCAAGCTCGGCCAAAACCTTCCAATTTCTCATCTAAACTTCCCTAGAAACATCCTAGAGGTTCTGGACTTCTTCAAAGACCTATTTCAGTGCCCTAAAAGGAGGTCTCAAAAAAGCACATCAAAGAATAGGTAATATCCGTTACCGATTCTTTAATCTTTATTTCTTCTTACACTTCTTCTTATTTAGTTGTTTAATTATTAAGTAATAGAATCAGTATCACTCATATACTGATATGTTATTATATGTATGAAACAACTCTATTTCACCATCTATCCATCCTACGGAAAATGAAATCACTGCGCGTGCGTACGTACGGAATACCGTCTCCACACCGTGGTGTAATCTATTTTCCACCACCACCTTACTTGGATGGGTATAATGGTGTAAATAATTACTATATATGATTATTATAAATTGATATTTGTTATTAAATAGTATATATACACTCCAATACAATTCCACGATCATGGGAACGATATCATCGCTCGTGCGTACGTACGGAATACCGTCTCCACAATGTGATGCGATTCGTTCTACATGATCTTCATTGCATAATGATTATATAAATGAATTGAATGAATAAATCTGATATATAGTACATTAATACCATTATGGAAATTATGTATCTATAACCTAAAGAGAAGAATAAGAATTTATTCGACAAAACATGCATAAGAACAAAAAGTTATAAACACCCGAATAACAAGTGGCAATGAAATATTACTACTACGTAGCTAAGAATATGACCATATATGATATCATAAAAATAATTATGATTCCTTAATAAGTCAATAACATTATTTAAATCATTATACAAGAGGTTTGGACACTTTCGAAGAAAATCAGACCTAATGTAAGGGAAAATATCACAATCTCATTCTTATCTGAGATTGTTTATACTTTGGTATTTACTGGGGTGTATTTTATCATCCACATCCATGTTTTCTCAATATTTAATTTTATTTCCATACACCTACAATTGTTTAAATCCAATTTTACCCTTCGGTGAGTTTTTAGTAAAATATATGAAAGGAATCTTTTGTCGTTTTTCATATGAGGTACTTTTTGAATTTTCCGACAAAAGTACGAGAAGAAGGTTTTTTTAACTTATACGAAATGAATGGATTTTTAAAAAATTATTTACAAGAAGCTACTTTTACAAGTTTTCAAGTTTATTTTTAATCAAATTTCTTTTATTTTAAAATTGTATGACTTGTTAAGAAAGGAAAATGTTTTTTAATTTGAAAGGATATTTTCCTCAAGAATGGAGTTCAAGTATTTTATCAAAATTATTTTCCATATTAGATAATATAGGGTTCTATTTATATCCCTATTATTACATTGAATTGATTATGTTGTGATGGAATTATTTGTATTAATTCCTTTATCTTATATGAATTGTTTTATGATGTCATGTTGTTTAAGAATCCCATTTTTATTACATGGGTTATGCAATGATGTATGATTTATGATTTTGTGGCACACATAATAATGGTATAATTATGAGATGTGTGGGACCTATATCTCCCTCCAATGAATTGGGAAAATATTTTATATCTCATGAGATAGACATGGCTGGAATGGTAGGTTACACCAGTTCAGTGAAACAGGACTGAAACAAGGAGTGAACTCACTTCAGAAATGGACTTTGTCCACTAAGATAGTCTTGGCAATGAGTCTTGACTAATAATAAATGACTCTATATGATTATGTGTGCATGCCACAAAGTTTCATGTTTTAGGTTTTGATTATTGTGATTACATTTCACTATTATGATTTATCCCATGTTATGAGATTATGATCTCTTTTGCAGGTTAATATTTCCAAAAGATATGTTCTTATGAATATGATGTGATTGATATTTCTTTTGTTTACCCTTACTGAGCATTTGAGCTCACCCTTTTATGTTTTTTTCCCCAGGGTATAAAGAAAGGATTTAGGTTTTAAAGTAAAGAAGATCTTTACGGGAGATGTTGAAGATCTTTCACCATGATTAGAAGATTATATTTCGAGTTTCCAAAGACACTAAACTATTACATTCCTTGTGTGTGTGTTCTTGTTATGTACTTTGTATTCCCCAAAAGTAATGTAATGTCTATGTATGTAAAGCTTCGGGTCTCTACAGTTGGTATCAGAGGAAAGGTTTAGTCAACCTTTGGAAACTAGGATGCGAGAACTTTAGTGAGATTCCTAGAGATATTTATAAGGTATGTCTAGGGATGTCCCTAAGGTTAAGTATACGTATAGGTTATAGTCCTAGAATTACTCTAACGATCATATAATTAAACCTAAGATGTTAGATATTGAAGGTACTACTCCTTTATTATGTTGTTTTCCCTTGCATGATTTTTTCCTCTCACACTATTCTTTTTGGGTTTTAGACGATGGCTGGAACCCGGAGGAACCGTTTTGATCAATGCAATGGACAATGCAATGATTTTCCTCCAGAACAAACAAATGTTATGGGAGATGGAGTGAAAAATATTTTTGCTATACTTACACAAGCTATGAATCATTCTGGACATCCAAATGAGCAGAGAAGGGAACAATATTCTATTGAGTCCTTCATGAGGCAACACCCACCTTCTTTCAGTGGGTCTTCTGATCCACTTGTTGCTGAACAATGGATTAGTACCACTAAAAAGATATTTTCAATTCTTCAATGTTATGAACAAGATAAAGTCATCTTAGCAGTATATCGTTTGGAAGGTGAAGCTGATCAATGGTGGAATCTTATCAAGAATACGAGGCAAAGAGATGAAATTGAGTCCATAGAATGGGACGAGTTCAATAACTTATTTTTCTATAAGTACTTCCCTCGTATTCTTAGTACAAATATAGAGAAAGAGTTTCTTGAACTAAATCAAAAGGATGATGAATCTGTTGGTATATACAAAGAAAATTTTACAAGGCTGACAAGGTATGCATCTGGATTTATCATCCATCCTGAAAGTAAAGTTGATCGATTCTTCAGTGGCTTAAAACCAAGTCTTTGAAGGGAATAAACTGTAAGAGACTTCAGTAGATATGAAGAAATTGTGCGTTGTGCTATCAAGGTAGAAATGCATGTTGGTGTTACATATCCATCTCATAGTTTTGACAAGAAACAAAAGATGTTGTTCAAGGAGAAATATCAGAATAATGGTGAAAAGAAGATGAATGTTTCCTTATGCTCAAAGTGTAGAAAGAAGCATGGTGGAGATTGTCTTAAAGGGACAAGTAAATGTTTCAAATGTTGAAAGGAAGGTCATCAGGAAATTGAATGCCGCAATGATGGGAAGAAGATGTCTAATGATGCAAACAAAGGAAGGGATACACAGAAAGAACCTAGTACACTTCAATGTTTCAAGTGCAAGGAGATGGGACATTATGCCAATAAATGCCCCAAATCCAAGGGTTAGTGATGATCGACATGAGCAACCACTTAAGGAAAAGTACAAAGGGAAGTCACATGCGATCACCACTGGCGATGTTGAATATGACAACGATGTGGTGGAATAATTAAGTGTTTATGTAATGGGATTCCAAAATAATGTTGAGTATTGGAATATTTATGTATTGGTCTATTGTGGTCTTCAATTATTTTATGGTACCGGTATCCATGGAAAGTGATTGGGATATTTTTGGGAAAAAGAGGATATGCGCATAATGAAGGGAAAATGAGAAAATGACATATTTGACAGTATTCACGAGCTCATGATTGATATAAGGACTAAGTGATATCATGGTTTGAGTATATAGAATTTTGAGGAATTTGGTATGTGGAAAGTGATAAATTTTAACTGCATTCATGTTTTCACTATGGTTCAATGTGTATTCAAGAGAAAACATGATTAAGGCCTTTGAATGTTTGGAATGTGACCAATAATACATATCTTATGATATATGGGGATCAATGATGGTATTAAATCTCTGGTAATCGTTTTCACTATATTATGAGAGTGGACTGCAGTATTATGGATAAGCCTAAAGATTGGAATGGACTATATTGGACATAAGTTAGTATTGTTTAAGGATAAAAGTTTTTTTGATATTATTGATTGGATGTTTTAGTAATATAGTTTTAGAAAATGGACAACCTGCAGGATGGGCGACAGCCCATCGCGTCGGACAAAGCCATGGGAATCGAACCCACAACTGAAGTGCGACTGGCCTTTATCGCCTACCACTGGCCTACAGGAAGTCCATGTCTAGTAGAAACTAGTTTTATTATATTACGTAGTATGATATATGAAGTATAAGTCCATTTTTTGAACCATATATGATTAATCTCACTATAGATGGACTTATGTATTTTTTGATAACTTTTCTAACCTTTTGTTTGAGACGGATGGAATGAACCATCATTCTATCACATGATCTTCTATCACATCACGAATGACAAATTCAACTTCATTTATTTAAGAGATGAAGTGGAAATTGTCCAAAGAACGACCAACGGTGAGACTATACCGAAATCATGAAAGTATTTCTTCTAATTCCAATTTCATCAACATTAGGGAAATGATCTTGAAAACCAAAAATTTTGTCCTAGTGCTCTTATATCTATTGAATTAGATGGTACCTTAGATCGTCACAAATTTATGTCTTTGTGATTGCTGGCTTTTCCATAGCCATGTTCTCTACCACTCTCCATCAGAACATAATGGTTAGATTTCTCTTCCATATCCATATTTTCACCTATGTGGAAACCCAATGATTAGTTTATTTTGGTAACCATTACATTTCATAATTTTGATTTTAAATATTGGTTTTGGTATTACATTTTACGATGTGGGTTTCTATCAAAGAAACTTTCGAATAGTAAACCATTTATAACCCTGACGAATTTCGAGGGAGAAATTCATTTTAAGGGGGGTAGAATGTGACACCCCGAGATTTTATGAAAAATATTCTTTTCATTAAGGTTTTCTGTTGTACGCTACACCAAAAGGAGCTTTCACAACACGCATCCTTGACTTGGCTTTCATTACACGCAATCACGACATTCCTTGATAGCGTGTGTAGTACGCAATACCGAGTTTCACTAAACAACAATATGCTATTAAAATATAATTAAAACTATCCGTTATGAATAGTAATAACCTATTTTTGAAATTTTGTAAATTTTATTTTTAAAAATGGACTTCATTTTTGGATTCGGAATATCGAAATTAGCTTAGGGTGAAATTTTGGTACTTTTCGGATAACTTTCATATTCTGATGAATAGTGAAAATTACTAAATTTTAATTAAAAAAAAACTTTTTTAATAGAAATAATTAGTAATGTTAAATTATTAATTTTTGTGGTTTTAAAGAATATTTATAATATATTTTGACAATTTAATAAAATTTTGGTCATTGGATTTAATTTCACATTTAAACCAGTTATAAACAAGTGTCAATCTTTTGATGGTTATTATCTCTTAAAAACACGCTATTTGTTTTGACGATGGAAATTAATTTTTAAATTAGATAATGTAACTGATATGTTTTGAATTTGATAAAATAGACATCATTTTTTAATTCATAATATAAAATATATCTTAGGCCTAATTTTTGGTATTTTTTTGGAAACTTTCATTTATTGATGAATAGTGAAACCACTAAGTGGTAGTTAAAAACCTGAATTTTTCATAAAACATAATTTTTACTGCTTCTGTGAGTGGAATTTCGAAAATCCTAGAGACACGGTTTATATCAAGGATTAAAATGTGGTTCAATGAGGTGAAAATAATTTTTTGGTGAATAGTAACTTTTTAATTTTTTTACCACGGTTAAAAGTAAACAGGGTAATTAAGGGTAAAAATGATATTATTATTACCATAAATATGTCCTAAATCTATTGGATAAGTGTAGTTCGACCAAAAAAAACATTATGAATAAAATATGACCATTTAGGCCCACTTGGATTAGATTAGGACATATATAATTAATTTATTTAAAGAAGAGTTAAAATAGTTAAAATCAATGTTTAATAAGTAAATCATTTTTAATATGGGGTTATACATAAGATAAATTCGACTATAAATATTCATTAGAAATATAAAAGGACTTCCTACATAATGATATTTTATTTGTAATTTTTAGAAATTAAATAATTTAATTTATTTATGACACACCGATGATGCAGTAATTATCTTATTAATGAAATATTGACATAATTGATGTTATAAATACCCAAATAAATGTAATTGAGACATTTTATTAATTAAACTAATTTTATTGGTTAATATGACATGTTATTCTTGATTTAAGTTACTTTGTTCGAACTAATCATTCTGTTATGATTTTCACAAAAATCAATTACTAAATAGTGTCAAAATTGACATAAAATAATTTTTAAAACAAATATTATATTACTAATTGTTATTTTATTCCTAAAAATCTAAGGTTCGGCCAAATGACTTAGATAAGGCTATATATATTAATAATAAGAAACTTGGTGTTCGTTTGTCTTGATATGGTATGTTTATTAACCTTATAGTGCAAGAAAACAAGAAGACACGGTAAAAGTTAAATTATCTAACTTAAAGTTAAATCTAAATGATAAGGTTAAAATTGATACCTAAACTTGTCTAAATTATATTGGATGAGAGGATTTCTACCCCTAACCACCTTAGAATCTAACTATATCAATTTGGAGCTATTAAAAACCGAATTTGACTTTATAATAAAATAATATTTTTAGTTATTCCAAAGGTTCCCCTCTCCTCCCTTATAAAAGGGCACCTCCTCCCCCTCTTTCTCACACCACATTGAGCCTTAAATCTCGGCCAACCCCTGATAAATTCTCCTATCCACTTCCCTAGAAACATCCTAGAGGTTCTGGTTTTCTTCAAAGACCTATTTTAGTGCCCTAAAAGGAGGTCTCAAAGAAGCACTTCAAAGAATCGGTAATGTCTGTTACCGATTCTTTCATCTTTATTTCTTCTTACACTTCTTCTTATTTAGTTGTTTCATTATGAAGTAATAACATCAGTATCACTCATATAATGATATGATATTATAATTATGAAACAAACCTATTTCACCATCTATCCATCCTATGGAAAATGAAATCACCGTGCATGCGTACGTACGGAATACGGTCTCCACACAGTAGTGTAATCTATTTTCCACCACCACCTTACTTGGATGGGTATAATGGTGTAAATAATTACTATATATGATTATTATAAAGTGATATTGATTATGAAATATTATACATACACTCCAATACAATTCCACCATCATGGAAATGATATCATCGCTCGTGCGTACGTACGGAATACCATCTCCACGATGTGATGCGATTCGTTCTACATGATCTTCATTTCATAATGATTATATAAATGAATTGAATGAATAAATCTGATATATAGTACATTAATACCATTCTGGAAATGATGTATCTATAACCTAAAGAGAATAATAAGAATTTATTCGACAAAACACGCATAAGAACAAAAAGTTATAAACACCCAAATAACAAGTGAAAATGAAATAATACTACAAAGAAGATATGAATATGACCATATATGATATCATAACAACAATTATGATTCTGTAATAAGTGAATAACATTATTTAAATCATTATACAGTAGGTTCGGACACTTTCGAAGAAAATATAACCTAAGGTAAGGGAAAATATCACAATCTCATTGTTATCCAAGATTGTTTATACTTTGGTATTTACTGGGGTGTATTTCATCATCCACATCCATTTTTTCTCAATATGTAATTTTATTTCCATACAACTACAATTGTTTAAATCCAATTTTACCCTTTGGTGAGTTTTTAGTAAAATATATTTAATGAATCTTTTGTCGTTTTTCGTACGAGAAACTTGTTGACTTTTCCGACAAAAGTACGAGAAGAATGTTTTTTTAACTTATACGAGATGAATGGATTTTTTAAACAAATTATTTCCAAGAAGATTATTTTACAAGTTTTCAAGTTTATTTTTAATCAACTTATTTTATTTTAAAATTGTATGACATGTTATGAAATGAAAATGTTTCTTAATTTGAAAGGATATTTTCCTCAAGAATGGAGTTCAAGTGTTTTATCAAAATTATTTTCCATCTAAGATAATATAGGGTTCTGTTTATATCCCTATTATTACATTGAATTGATTATGTTGTGATGGAATTATTTTTATGAATTCCTTTATCTTATATGAATTGTTTTATGATGTCATGTTGTTTAAGAATCCCATTTTTATTACATGGGTTATGCAATGATGTATGATTTATGATTTTGTGGCACACATAAGAATGGTATCATTATAAGATGGGTGAGACCTATATCTTCCACCAATGAATTGGGTAAGAATTTTATATCTCATGAGATAGACATGGCTGGAATGGTAGGTTATACCGGTTCAGTGAAACAGGACTGAAACAAGGAGTGAACTCAGTTCAGAAATGGACTTTGTCCACTAAGATAGTCTTGGAAATGAGTCTTGACTAATAAGAAATGATTCTCTATGATTATGTGTGCATGCCAAAAAGTTTCATGTTTTATGTTATGATTATTGTGATTACATTTCACTACAATGATTTATCACATGTTATGAGATTATGATCTCTTTTGCAGGTTACGATTTCCAAAAGATATGTTCTTATGAATATGATGTGATTGTTATTTCTTTTGTTTACCCTTACTGATCATTTGAGCTCACCCTTTTATGTTTTCTTTTCCCCAGGGTATAAAGAAAGGATTTAGGTTTTTTTAAAGAAGATCTTTATGGGAGATGTTGAAGATCTTTCACCACGATTAGAAGATTATATTCCAAGTTTCCAAAGACACTAAACTATTACGGTCCTTCTGTGTGTGTTTTTGTTATGTACTAAGTATTCCTCCAAAGTAATGTAATGTCTATGTACGTTAATCTTCGGGACTCTACAAATTATTCTATAAAAGAAATTCTTTAAAATCATTTTCTTAAATCATGAATATATACACCAAGGATTACATAAAAATCCCGACCTATGTTTCCCATTAATTGTATACAATTAGATACAAACCCTAAAGAATTTCATAGAGTTTTAAATGTAATAATTGAAATAGATTTATGGTATCTCATCCTATAAAATATTTGTAAAAATTAAATTTTTCTTATATTTTTCCATTAATTTGATTAATAAACAAAATAAACAGTTTGAATATGCTGGTTCAATTTTTCATTTATGTATCCTTATATCATATGAAATGAAAAGATCAAGTCTGATTTTTTACTAATCTATACAACTTAATTAGTACATTCTTTTATAGATTATGAAACTTCCATGAAAATGTCTGTGAATATTATGGTTTGTCTATTATTGTCGTTTGTAATTATTCATACGAGGTGAATATGATGCATGATTGTAACAATTATGATGCACATAAAACTGATAATTATTTGTATAATTTAAACCCAAAATGACATTCAATGATCATATATTATATTTCATGTTTCCCCTTCTTTACCCTCACCCATATATCTATCCCATCTCACCTATCTATCTTGTTTCATTGACATTGCACCATTAATAAAATAATTGGTTATCCTAAATGTTTGATTTCCCATTTCATAAAATAGTTGAATTTTCTAATTTTGTATCCTATGATTTTCATTGAATATCTAATTTGGACTAACAATAAATGAATTATTCCAGGAAAATAAATCATATTATAACATTTTAAATTAAACATTTTCTATTCTCTATGATTTTATTTCAGAAATTATGGATAATAAAATCATATATTTATTAATTTTTACACTGTTTACCACAATGACATATCATACATCTTGTTGAAACCCTTTGATTTTCACCTTGCGCTTTATATTTTTTCATTCTATAAGATTAATATTTTCAATTTTATATATTATATTTATTATTTTATAATAGTGGAATTAGTTATATAGATTCCATATTATATATTTAATTTTTAATAAATTAGAAACATTTCTTTTATAGTTGAAGATATATTTGATGTTTCTTAACAATTCATCCACCTGTAATTCATTTCCATTCAAATTCCAATACATAATAATAAATTTGAATTACATTTCCCTACATTCCAGATATTTTTCAAATTTGATGTCTATATTTTAAATATTATTTGACTCTTATTATTAGGATATTCTGTGTTATTTACTTTATTTGTCTTGTACATTCATTTCATGTATAACCATATTGTATATCCACATATTATATTTTAAATTATTATTATGAATCTATATTCTTTATGAATATGTTGTACATTCATTCTAACTTATTATCCTATCAAATATTATGTATTCATATTTTTTATGAATTTCCATTATGCATTTCGTATATTAATTTTATATATGTGTTATCTAAAACATTTTTATATTTCAATTGAATTTGTTATAGGAAATCCAAATAACAATTTCTTGTATGAATTTTCATATTACGTATGCATTTTATAAATGGAAATTTCCTATGATCTTTGAATTCAATGTAATTTAAATTTCTATGCATATAAAATTCATTTTCATTTTATTAGAAAAATGTAATGTCTTATTAAATTTTTTTAATTTGTTAGATAACATTGTATAAAAAAACTTCAATAATTCAAATTTCTATGATTATCACATTATATTTATTATATATAAAATAGTTTCTGCATTTTCCAAAAAAAATACTTCCACCACATCCATCATATATATATGGAAACCACTTTTAATTTTATGATTTAATCTAAATCCCGACTCCTATTTTATACACAATACCTCATTTATATCCAATGTCTCCACCTCCTCCATTTCCTCCCCATCTAACTTGGTCTCTGACGATGACTACACATCCCCCAATTAATATATCTACATTTGACCCTCATTCACCTTCTCCAATTGTAAGTCATCTGCATCATTTTTCTTCTGCACCACTGCCTCTAACTACACCTATATGTACACCTTCTCATCCTATATCTCTTCATCTAGCTTGGTCTATACAACTGCTTCAGCCTCAGTCTACAACTCATCCTATGCATTTATTTACACCATTGACTCCACATTCACATCAAAAACTCCTAAAAAATATCCTTTAATCACTTCTACTCTTCATATGATTCTTTTGACTCAATACCTCAACTTCCACATCCACTTCCACCTCCGCCTTCATACCGCCTCCTCAAAGCCTCTTCCTCCACCTCCATCATTGCTTTAATTATATCCCCTCATCGCCTTTAACTCGTCTTCTCTAACTCACTATCTCTAGATCCACATGTACCATCCTCTAGTCACTATAATTCACTCATGAGAATATACATTTTTTGTCTACATACTGTAATGTTTAATTAGAAACCCTAATTCTGGTTTAAATGTTTTCCATTGATAATTATTTTTGAATAGTGAACATGGAATATTTATGATTATAAACTGGTTAATTTTTCTCAATAGGTTCACCTATATTAGTTCTCAATTCCATATAAAATTTTTATTTTATTCTTCTATTATCATTGTTATTTTATTTTCATCCATGACATCAACTTTTTGTGGAAAGGAATATTCAGGTCAGTTTTTCCCTTTTTTAATTCCCATATATTATCCAATTTCATTACAAAAAATGTCAAATTTCAGGGATCTTCTATTGGGTTTCTTGTCACTACCATTAATTATAACTAATTATGTTACAGGTACATTTTTAAAGAATCATATATTCAAGTTTTCTTAATCTTCTCATCTTTTATTTTCACAGCTTTATCTTCATCTCATTTGATCAATATTATATTATTGTATAATTTTACCTAATTCTACTTATGAAACAAAATTTCAAAAACATGAATTCATTTTCAAAAATTATGTCAATATTTGTCTATTTATTTTCTATGTTTAGAAAAAATACAACATATATTGGATGAAAATTCCCATGCTGAAATGATAACATTTACAACTAAAAATTCTATAACATACTCTATGTATAAAATTATAACTGATATTTATGGATGGAAAAAAGTAATAATAATTACTAATTAATAATATTTAAATTATTATGGTAATATTATTCCATATAAAAATATAAATTATTTTTATTTCATTATTTATTATTTGTTTTACAGAAATGGTGTTTTATTTGTCTCAACTTCATGACATAATCATTGATTATAATTAGACTTTTAAGATACAAGTTCAATTTTATTCACATAGTTCACTATATCATCAAAATTCATTTAAAATATGTGGATTTCATTCATACAGACAAAAATTTTATTCGTGTATTATCATTTAATTTTTCATTTTATTATTTTTATGTAATTTAATTTTGATTCTTCTTTATTATCCATTAATTTTATTCCATATCCTAATTAATTAATATAAATTATTGAAATTATTTATAATGATTGATGTTTCATATATGTTATTATATTAGTTAGTTTTCATACTTTTTTAATTATTTATCAATTACAATCTTAAATTTTAATATGGGATACATTAACATTGAGATATGAATTGAAAAATAACTCCATAATAAATTTTATCATTTTTATTCTGTTGTACAAACGTGTTTTCAAAATATTAGTTGAGTGATTATAATACATGAAATTTTATAAGTTATATTTCATGAAAGTAACACTAGTCGACGATAGGATAATTATAAATCAATTACTCATGATGTTTTTTGTAATATTTTATATCACATTTATATTTCCTGAAATGATTTTAAAATTTTACCAAATCAACTAAACAATATACATTATGAGTTTCATAAAACATGGTCTGCCTCTAATTATAACATTAAATTATTATTTTTTAGGTTTTATTCCCAAAAATGATGCATGAAAGAGAGAAACAATAATACATGATTATTTAAATATATTCCCATGGAATAATTAACATATTGTTAATACATCAGGATTACTTTCTTTTATGGAAAATTGTTTTTATTATTTTTGGTTTTGATGTATATTTTGATGTTATATAGTGACATTATAAGTTTTTTAAAAAAAATATGTGTTAAAGATGAGTTATATATGGTCAGGGGTAGTGTTTTATATAACCGGATGTACTGATATTTTTATTAGTATTCAAATATACTTGGTGAAAATTCTGATATCCTGATTAAAAATAATATAAATCAACTATCAATGTTTGATATTAATATTATATAATAAATTATTACAATTATTAGGGGAATATAATTTTTATAATTTTCCAAATTCGAACAACTATACTGCATAAAGAAAAATGTGAGATATTAACTTACTATATTCCATGATCAATATTTTTCACAATTTTATGTATTAATGGTGGAGTTTACTATTTATATTCATTTTCAATCTAATTTATAGTGGTATAGAGTGGTGATATTTCTAAATTTTTTTATTCTAACATCCCCATTATTAATATTATCTCATTATTATTACATTCATTATTTTAAATTTTATTCAATAATTATAAATTATTTTTGAACAATATTAACTCTAAAGGCCATTGATTGTTCAAATAATTGATGTATTCATTATAGAGTGAATGACGGATGAGAAAAAGGCTCACTAATTTAAAATAATACACTTTATCCTAGTAGATCTATATTTTCCATAAAATCTATACAGGTTGAAGTAACTAAATATTGAGATAAATATAAATTTGTTTTAAAATCATTAGTGTATGAATAGATTTTAATTATTGAGGCATGTTATTAAAAATGACTTATGTAATAAATTATCATAATTCATAGTACTCATATAGAAGAAAATTAGGTACATGATAAAAATTTATTTATAATATTGAATAACTTTTTTCATTTCAAATAACAATGATAATATTTTACAGAATATAAAATAATTTGAAAATAAAAAGTTCATCGAATATATTTTTTACACATTTCGTGATTCTATATCTATATAAATAAGAAAAATCAACATTTACATGGTATATTATTTCAATATTTTTATGTATAATGAAGACTGAATTTAATTTTCAAGGATCAAGAATTAATATGAAGAAATATTTGACATATCACCCTGTACTATTGTAACATTAGAACAATCTTCTACTATCTGTTCAAATTTTTTGTTTTTAAAATTCCCAAAAGTTCTATTGAATGATACATTTACATTCACACTAAAGTATATAATATAGCCACATATTATAAATTCAAATCCTAAAGCTAATAAAAAATAATTGTGCAGTAGATTATAATAAAATATTTTAAACATTTAAACGACCCAAGAAGTGGAGGAGATTGATGAAATTTGGAACAAAAGAGATCAAAAAATAATGATGCTCAATTTACTAAAGGATCTTCATCTATTTCCAGAAAAATAATGCCTGAGAATATATAATGGATATATTTTATAGCTAGGTAATTCACATATATTATTTTACCATTATTATTACATTCATAAAAAATAACATTATATATTTCATATTGGTCATTCAAAATATTATTTATTTTCAATTACTTTCTACCAAACTAATGAATGTGTTTTATTTTTGGTATGCTCTGATTTCTTAATGATTGTTTTGTTGGAATATAGGAAAACATGTGAGGTTATTAATGTGAAAATAGTTATCTCTTCCTTGCTATCCACCCCCTTGGGTCTTGATATCATCCCCTTTTTTAGATTTTTATCCAACTCCATTGTCATTTTCAAATCATTTTATTCACCCTAAATACACCATTATGTTTCATATCACTGCCATTTCTTTAATTTATCCCCTGATGTTTTTGATGAGTCAAATATGTATCCTCAACCAAGTGATAATATATTAAAAAAAATTTCTCTTCATTTCTCAACAATGGGTAGATTTAGACCTCAAGAACCACCTAGGAAACATTGGTTTCTTAGGTTTACATTTATGGTTTTGACGAAATTTTCTAATGGAATCCAAATCCGAATAATTATTATCTATATAATTTTTTTTGAAATCCTTCTTTTATATTTTCCCATATAGGATACCTCCAAGATTTCGAATGAGATATTTATATCCAAGATCTACCATTATTTATCACCTAACAGGGAATTAAGATATTTTTATATATACAGAACACATAAAACATCCCATTTTTTTGTTTCTAGTATAATTTTTTGATTCCTTAATTATCTACTGATTCTATAATTTTATAGTATCTTTAACCATTCATACATGATAGATGTTGTTGAATCAAACCACAAAAACCAATGAATTTTGTAATAAATTTTTCCAAGAACATGTTTATGTATATGCTATTCTTTGAATAATTTATATTTTTACTTTTATTATATCATTGTTTACCAATCATGCATTTCATGAACATGTTTAATTGGATTTTATCATTCATTATCATCGTTGTTTTGCTGTTTCTATGCAATTTTGTTCACTATAATATTATTTGTTTTCATTTAATATTTTTTTCATTCACTTTTAGTATGTCGTGAACTATTAATAAATTTAATAAACTTCACAGTTTTGTCATAGTAGGCATGTTTTGTCCATTTTTAGTATGTTATGTTCACTATTAATATGTTACGTTCACTGCATATTGAATGTATTGTATATGTATTTCTATTACATTTCGTTATATTGTATTATATATTAGTATATTCATTGTTATTTTTACTTTTTTCTACTGCATGTGTGATTCCATTCACTATTACTGTGTACAATCCACAATATATGTATTTTTACTATATATAAGTTTATATTCAGTGTTATTAAATTTTTTTTTGATTTTTTTATATATAAAAGACAATTTAATTTTTTTTCTTTCACAAAAAACATTTTTATATGTTTCCAATGAAATATTACATTATAATTTTTTTGGATAGGTGAATGCATCTTCCATTTTTTCATGACATTATGATCTTGTACGAGGCATTCATTTTCTACTAAGGTTGTCATTATTTGGAGTAAAATTAATAGGGAAAGATGGATCAATCATCATTTAATGTTAGGAATATTTATTTTATTCATTATAATTATATCAGAATCTGTATAGGATAATCAAATTATATGTTTGGGTATAATTTCATTAACATTTCTCATGTGATGAATTTCTAATACACTTTAATTGTATCAGGTATATCATCCTTGTTGAATAAATTTTTTATTTATATGATAAATTAGGAACATGTTTTATGAATCCCAACATTCTTTACCCATATCTACATTACATTATACTATAACATAATGTTGAGAGAATCAATCGATGTTATGTTAATCAGTTTACAAAATGTGAAGTGAAAGGAATGAATTCTGTTATGTAGTTAATGTATCATGCATTATTGTTGTTGGAAAATAGAGTATGATGTTTTCATCTATATATTTTCCTACATATTTGAATACATTTTATATACAAACCCATTAAACATATATATATTTATAATGAATTTGTTATATTACTGTATCACATATATATTATACGTTTATTGTAAAATTATATTGAACTAAAGTTTCTAAAAAACCCATGTTCTCATTATTTAAAAAATTTCATTCATATTAAATGTAATTTGATACCTATTTTATTTAATTTTATGCAATTTTTAAAAATAGATTAATGTTTATTCCAATAGGTTTATTTTTTATCCCATTTCATAGTGCCTTTCCATGAAGAAAAATTTGTACATCATAAAATTTTCCTTAAAATTTTCATGATAGTGTTGATTAATATTGTAAATAAAGATAGATTTCCAAAATAAATCATTTTATTTATAGTATTTGAATGTACATTGTGAAATTTATAACCATATTATGTTTCATCAACTAATTTTTTTTAGTTTTTTAAAAATGTTTATCTTCTGCAAGAATTTCAAAATTATGATTCACCTTAAACTGGATTATCCAACATAAAAATAGACACTATATAATTTTCTACTCGTTCTTGTTAACATAAAAAAATATTATTTGAATCACTTAAAAACTAATTTTTAAATTATAAATTTTTTTAAATATTCATATTATATTTTGAAGTAAAAGTTTACATAACCATTATTTACAATTCTATTTTTTTATAATTTTTAATTTTTTAATCCATGTCTATGTAAGATGATTTGTAGATTGAATTTTGATATTTTACCCTCAATTATTTAGAGTTATATTCACATGTTTCATTTTTATTAACTTTTATTCAATATGTCAAATTTGAATGGTTACACGACGCATGTATTTTCATCTAGTTTGTAATAACTTACAACATTTAAGAACATCAATGTTTTTTCACTAGAGTTATTTATAATATGTGTCATCATAATGATTTATATTCTTCATTATAGAATATACTAATATCACAATTCTTAATTCATTTTTTCTTAATTATATAAAATTTCTAAAAATAGTTTTATCTATATCTGTTATATATATTTATGAATTATTTCATTTGTTAATGCCTACCATTGGAAGAAGTTAATGATACCGATGATGTTGGATATCCCCCAATAAATAAAAACATTGAAGATATTTTTTTGAGATTTAGTGAGATAGAATGTTAATACTATTCATTGATGTTGGTTGTTTAATCACATCCTAATCATGGAATCAATACAATTTAAATATTATCGATTCTTGGAAAGGATTGTTCTTACAAATTGGAACCATTGAAATTACTTTTTGTGTTTGTGGTAACAAATAGAGGAATTTTTCATAAAAAATTCAAAATTGTTGTTCTTATTATTGATCATAAATGAAATAAAGATTGTTATGTGAATTTTGGGATTGTATAAGAGGTGGATATAATTGAAGAAGATGTGGAAGAGTATACACAAAATTTGAAGTTTTTGCATCCATAATACATTTAATTTTAATTAAATTGAGTTCGTAACACCATTTTGAGAGTCTACATACAATTAATCAACATGTAAATAAGAAATACTATACTTTTAATGACTATTCATGATTTAATAAAATAAAAAATGTATATTATAGGGCACAAAATTAGTTATATATGTTTAAATTAATTTCGAAAAAAAACGAGTGTTGTGTTATAGAGTGGGATATCATGCATCTACCAAACTGCAGAAATATTGACTAAATCAATCATTTGATTAATCTCTTAATATGCCTGGATATGGTATTTTAGAAAAAACTATAGATAATATTATATATTCTATTATAAATCAAAGCGCAATGACACATGGAGATGGGTTTATTTCATACCAACCATATACTAAACTTTTGAATATTGATATTTTTCCACTCTCCACAATAAAATTTATAAATTTTTAAATAAAATTAATTGAATGATTATTTTTTGATAGATTAAATAAAAATGAAATTTAATTTTGTATTTTACAATTTTATATGACTAATGAGTTTGCGATTATTTCCAATATTTCTTCTTCTTTTCTAGGAACATTTTCTCACATTTTTCATAATATATTATTTGATATGACAATTAGAACATGAATTATATCAAAAAAGATTTTACATAGGATAAAAATGAACTAAATTATATAGTATATATGATTCCACATTATATAATATTTAAAATATGTTCAATGTATATCAGTGTACAATAAAAACAATAATTTATTTTAAATTTCAAATTTCAATTCCAAAGATTTCTTTTTTAATTAAAATTCATTTTTTTAGTATCATATATTATTTATTCTTTAATTTCATTCAAATTAAATATTTCGTGGGTTTAAACCTTAAATTATGAGTTTATGTATTTTAATTTTTAATTAATTAATCATGCAATTAAAATTCATGGGTTAGTTACTAGGTAATAATAAATGGATGATAAAATTTAATAATGGGATCATATATGATATTATAAGTATGAAAATGATTCTTTTATAGAATTGAAATAAATTAAAATTTATTATGGAGGATTATAAATAAATTCCTAAGAAAATCAAACTCGATGTAAGGGATCTTGTTCTCATTATTATTCTTATGAGACACATTCCACATACACAAATTGTTTTATTTATATAACGTATATAATCTACATGAATGTGGTTCATGATTAAACTAATTATAATTATAGGGATATTAATATACATATATATTTCTCTCACATATGGGTTTTTTGAATGTTACAAAAGAAGTTGTATATTTTTATTACAATCTCATTATTTAACGAGATTTTTTATGATAAAATTTATAAAGATGAAATTTCACTATATAACAATCTTGAAACTAATGATTTATTAATCCATTATTTATTTAATTTATATTACATATTTTTGATTGATTTTTCATTTATTAAGAATCACAATTTCTGAAATATTATTTTTATTGAAAATCAACCACATTTCCTTATTGGACTAAAAAATAAATTTCCATCAATGTACATTATTATTATTATTATCCAATGTATATTTAATGTTTTTTTCACCCATGTTTAAAATTATAAAATTTTTTTAATGGAACTCCTCTTATCGTTTTTTGAACAAGGTACATTGGATTTCTATAGAAAATTGGAAATTAATATTAATTTTAACATACCTGAGAATAATAGTACATCATTCTATCGTAATTGTTCAATACATTTATAATTAAATTATAAATTTCAAAGATTCATTCGAAATATAATTTCAATGTTAATATTTGGATTTTTTTAGATTTTAATCATTCGATTTCAATGTGAAGAGGGTATTTTCCAAAAGAATTTTTCTACAAATTTTAAAAGGAAATTTTTGTCATCGATAACATCCTTTTATCTGAATTATTCAATGATAAGTATATTATATAATGATACCATACAATTTTATTCTATTTTTTATTTATTATGATGATTATTTGAGGATGAATCTATGAAAAAAGTTCTATATCATGGGTTAATTTGGATAAAATTAATCAATTATGAAATTTTTTTCTTTTCCACTAGTTATGATAGGATTCTATGATAAATAATTTATAAAAAACTATTTATTTCCCTATAAATTTTAATGGTGTTGGTTTTATGATATTTTGGACCACATATGTTCGATTTTAATTATTTACTAGGTATGAATATAATTATAAATCGCTCAAATTCATTGGTTAATGATTAATATCTCATGAGATATTTAGGAATGGAATTATGAGTGAACCTTTTTTAATAAGAGACTCTATCTAGTATTATAGTCTTGGAAGTGAACCATGATTAATATTCTGGAATAGGGAGTAAACTCATCCCACTATTATTGTGGTTGTAGTTATCCTTAATTACAAGGGAAATGATTTTCTATGATTATGTGTATGCCATAAACTTATGTATTATACTAATATTATTCTCTCATGGATCATGGTATTTGATTCCTATATGATTAATTCTATATAAAATACCAATATTTATTTAATTAATCTATAATATGGTCTATGATATGTTAGGTGTGGTTTTAATGTGATAATATTTTATTCTAATAACTTTTTGCTCTATTTATATTTAAGTGATCTTTGGTATGTAAATTTTTTACACATAAAGTCTATATGATCTCACCATTTCATTATATTATGTTACCAATTATATGTTGAAATATTATAATTATTTTATGTTTAATAATGGTGGTAGTTATAAATAATATTTGATTGAGATGTTTTATATCCTAGGAGAAATAGTTTTTTATGTATCCAAGCATCCAATGAAACAATACCATTACTATAATTCCATAGCTCATAATGATATGTAATGATTTTTCATTAATAAATATTTAATATCAACAGATTAATAGTATATCCCACCATATTTTGTATTATAAAATGGTTTAATTAAATTTGAACTCAAAGATGGGAAATCTTTTTGAGAAAGCCTACGATAATCTGATGTATTTGAGAATATACTATGTTATGAAAAGAAAAGAACATGGATTTCCAATAAAAATATACATTTCTAGATTCTATAATTTGAATTGGTTTTGTAACAGGATCATATTGGAAAAATAACCCAAAAAAAGATGATCGAGTGCATCTCAAACATTATTTTGGTGCATGGTGAGAATCCCCTTACTATGAACCTGGTTTCACTCTCTGATAAGATATACATGTGTTAAATAACATTTTCATTATTAAGCATTATGAATGACTGGAATTGATAATAACTAAGAAAGATCTTAGTTAAGCCTATGGTTCAATATATTTAACATATGGTGTCATGGTTAATACGTCCTATAAACGATGTTAAATTAATGATCACTCTAATTAGTGATTCTTAATGCTCATTCTAACCATTTTGGTTTTATTAACTAGTGCATAAAACGTTATTTACGTCACCATTTTTTATGTCGGTTATATATAACCGACATGATAATCTATGAATCATGGTTTTTTACGTCGGTTATAAAATAACCGACGTAAAAAATATGGTGAGTAGATTTTTAACGTCAGTTATTTTATTAACCGACGTTAAAAATAACACGTGTTTGGTTTTTACGTCGGTTATCAAATAACCTACGTAAAAAACTCATAGATATCTCGTTTTTTACATCGGTTATAAAATAACCGACGTAAAAAAACCCCACGCGCTTTGGTTTTTTACGTCGGTTATATTATAACCGACGTGAAAAACGAAATATCTATGAGTTTTTTACGTCAGATATAAAATAACCGACGGAAAAAACTGTGATTTTGGATGTATTTTTTACGTCGGTTATAGAATAACCGACGTAAAATACTTTCTTTACGTCGGTTATAAAATAACCGACGTAAAAAAGCTCTATCTGATACATTTATAATGTCAGGTATTATAATAACTGATGTTATAAATGTTAAATAAACAGTTCATAATGTCGGTTATTAAATAACCGGCATTATAAAAACATTTAAAAAATTAACAACCCCTGAGTTTTGTCATTTACGAATTTTCGTTCCATAGTCCGGCGGCTCGTCTCTCTCGTGAGATAAACCCAAATAGGGTCGTCGATCTCGCTGCGTTAAACTCATTTTTCCTTCAAAGTTTATCATCTTTACTCTCCTCGGATCTATCATCTCAACTCACAACACTCAAGTAAGCCTTCCACGAATTTATTTCGTTCATTTTTTTCAGATAGTCTATATTTATGTTTTGTGATTTTTTTGTGCTTTTTTCGTTTGTTTTGTGTGCTTTAAACTTGTTCGATTTTTGTGTTCTTTTTTTACTAGATCTATCATCTCAACTCGTTTTGTGTTCTTTCAACTCGCAACAGAAAAGGCATTCCAAAACCCCCATTTCATGTAAGCCTTCAACTCGCAACACTATATTTTTGTGTTCTTTTTTTCATTCGTTTTTCCTAAATCGTATATTTTTTGTGGTTCCAAAATTATTTTTGATGGATTTGCATATGTTTTTAATTTTATATGTTCATTTTATCTTGAAATTTGGTGCTTTTAATGTGTGACTCTTAGGTTAATATTTGGGTGTATTTTATAACCTATGAAAGTGATTAAGTAATTTTGAAAGGGGAATCCAATTATGGTTGTTTAATTCTTTGTTGTCATGTGGGACTCAAAAGGGGGGTTTTGAATGGGTGTTATGTGTAAAACCTTGTCACACTTCTTGAAGGTGTTTTATGAAAAAGTTTGTTTTCCATGTGTATTTTTTGTGACATTATTTGAGGTAAATTATTAAAATATGGTGGTGTTTTAATAAATGTGTATTGAGATGAAATTTGTATTTAGGATTTGTATTAGTATGATTTTTTTCTTGAATGGGGGTTTTGAAATGTCTTTTGTGTGAAAAACATGGTTGTTCCTCTTGGGATTGTGTTATGAAAATTTAAAATGTTTTAGTAAGTAAAAAAAGTGATAAAATGGTGTAAATGCAATATTGTGGCGATGTTATTCACCTAATAAGGGTTTTTGAAAGGTAAAGAGGTGATTTAATATGTCAAACATTTTCAGAATGTTTTATAAATTGAGGAATTGTTTTATTAAATTGTGATGTTGGTGCGAAACATGTTTGTGGACTATTTTGTGTGACTTTTTTTATAAAATAAATTATGATATTATTTATCGAGAAACTTGTGA
Source organism: Viscum album (assembly GCA_963277665.1). NCBI lineage: Eukaryota > Viridiplantae > Streptophyta > Magnoliopsida > Santalales > Viscaceae > Viscum > Viscum album. The sequence continues at coordinate 1,076,577,752 of OY728164.1, forward strand.
TCATTTGACTAGTTGAATGTCAATGATTATTTTTAATTATCATACGATCATTTATGTATCCATATTTAATAATATTTAATTCCATCTATTTCATACTGAAGAATATATTAAATGCATGTGTTTTTCATAGTTCATCATCCCTAGTTTTATATGTAAACCATTGTTTGGGGGGTTGTCCTGGGGGTGGGGGTTTTCTAGAGGGTTGGGGGTGTCCAGGGGGGTGTCCAAGGGGTTGGGTGGGTCTGGGGGGCTGTCCAAAGGGGTGGAGGCCTGTCTAGAGGGTTTGGGGGGTTGTCCGGGGGGTAGTGGTTGTCCAGAAGGTCGGGGGTTTCTAGGGGGGTGTCCAAGGGTGTCGGGGTGGGGGTGGTGTCCAGGAGGGGTGGGGTGCTGTCTAGGGGGTGGGGGATATCCAAAAGGTTGGGGGTGTCCAACGGGGTTTCCAAGGTGGTAGGGGTGGGGGTGGTGTCCAAGAGGTATGGGGGTGTTGTCTAGAGGGGTGGCGGCTGTCCAGGGGGTTGGGGGCTGTCCAGAGGGTTGGGGGTGTCTTGGGGGGTGGGTGGGTGTGGGGGGTTGTCCAAGGGGGTGGAGGCATGCCTAGAGGGTTTTGGGGGTTGTCTGGGGGGTGGGAGGATGTCCAGAGGGTTGGGGGTGTCCAGGGGTGTTTGGATTTACATTGTTATTTTCTCATTCTGAGTTTTTATTTTAAATATGATTTGATTCTATGGTTTACTCCATTCTCTCCAATTTTCTATCAACCATGTAGGCGCCATGGTTTTCATTTATTCAATGGAATTTAAAACTATTATATCTAACTATATTTTCTTTTAATAATAATTTTCAAGCATATTTTTTTAAATACGCATAGATTTGTTTTATATTTCAAAATTGTTTTACATTCAAATTATGATTTTTTTCATATAAACTTATATTTTTCTTATCTTAAAAATATATATATTTTTGATATTTGTTCTAGGTAATAATGAGTCGAAGTTGGATTACGGCACATCGAATGAGAAATGAATATGAGGAAGGTGTTGATGCCTTTTTGGAATTTTCTAAACAAAATGTTCCAAGTAGTGACATTTTTTTCTGTCCATGTCTGAAATGTTTGAATATGAAGAAGTTGAAAAGTAGAGAGATAAAATATCATCTGATATGTCATGGTTTTAATCTGAGTTACAGCCCTTGGATTTGGCATGGTGAAACTGGAAAAATTGTCACTGATGATGAAGATTCCCAAGATGGTAACTCTGATGGAATTGAAGAAATGATTCGTGATATTTTAGCAGAACAAATTGAGATAGAAACGATAGTTTTGCATCATTATGGTGATGCTGAAAAAACATTACATCCTGGTTGTACAAATTTTATAGTTTTTTCGGTGGTGTTAAGAATGATTAACCTGAAGGTGAAACATGGATGGAGTGACATAAGTTTTACAGAGCTGCTACAATTGATGAAAGACATTCTTCCAAAATATAACGATCTTCCAGATTCACATTAGAAGGCCAAGAAAATATTATTCCCAATTGGATTGGTATACAAGATAATAAATACATGTCCGAATGACTGCATTATATATAGGAAGGAATATGAATTTCTGTCAGAGTGTCCTAAATGTGGGACATCACGGTATAAGTTGAAAGAGAAATCACAGGCTAATTTAGAGAATACAAAGCTCCCTGCAAAGGTATTTTTGTATCTTCCTATTATTCATCGTTTCAAATATTTATTTTCTAATTCACATGATGAAAAAATGTTAAGATGGTATGCTGATGAGTGTGTATGTGATGAAAAAATACGTCATCCTGCTGATTGTTTACAACGGAAGAAAATTGATGCGTAGTATTCTACATTTGGAAATGAAATAAGAAATCTTATATTAGGGTTGTGCACAGATGGAATGAATCCATACCGAACCACCAGTAACACACATAGTTCATGGCCAGTTTTATTGGTAATTTAAAACCTCTCTCCTAAAGTTTTTATGAAGTGAAAATATGTCATGTTGAGTATAATGATCTCTGGTCCAAAGAAACTCGGCAATGATATTGATGTTTACTTCTCACTGTTGATTGATGATTTGAAACTGTTATGGGCTGATGGTATTAGGGTATATGATTCTTATAAAATGAAAAAATTTCAACTGCATGCAGTGCTTCTGTTCACTATAAATGACTTCCTAGTGTATGGAAATTTTTCTGGATACAGTGTTCAAGGGTATAAAGCATGTCCAATTTGCGAACAAGAGACGCCATATTGTCAATTGCATCATGGGAGGAAAACAGTGTACATGGGTCATCGAAAGTTTTTTCCCATAGATCACCCTTATAGAAGAATAAAAAAGGCATTCAATGGCTCACAAGAATTTGATACTACTCCAAAACCTTTATCACCATATCTGTATTTTGAGAGGGTGAAAAACTTTGATGTGATATTGGGAAAGACACAGAAATATGGTAATGATAGGCATATTTGGAAGAAAAGGTCAATATATTTTGAGCTACATATTGGAGGTATCATGAAGTTAAACATAATATTGATGTCTTGCACAAAAAGAATAATATATGTGATTGTTTGATTGGAACATTGTTAGATATTAAAGTAAAGACTAAAGATGGGTTGAATGCAAGATTTGACTTACTATCAATGGGAATATGTTTGGAGTTAGCTCCCACTCCTAAAGGAAGGTGAACATTTCTTCCCCCGTCTTGTCATACATTGTCGAAGAGGGAGAAAATTATCTTTTTTCAGTGTCTTCATGATATCAAAGTGCCTCAAGGTTATTCTTCAAATGTAAAAAATTTTGTCTCACTGAAGGACTTGAAGTTGATAGGTATGAAATCACATGACTGTCACGTCATGATGCAACAAATTCTACCAGTTTCATTGCATGGAATATTGCCCATTCGTATCAGAAAGACAATGATTAAGTTGGGTTATTTTTTCAATTCAATTTGTAACAAGGCGATTGATGTGAATGCTTTAAACATTTTGGAAAAGGATGCAATTTTTATACTTTGTCAATTGGAAATGTATTTTCCTCCATATTTTTTTTGATATAATGGTGCATTTAATTATTCATCTGTTTTGATAAATAAAGCTTTGTGGACCTGTATATCTTCGTTGGATGTATCCTTTTGAAAGGTATATGAAAATATTAAAGGGGTATGTTAAAAATCCATATCGACCTGAAGCCTCCATTATTGAAAAGTATATTTCCGAGGAGGTAGTAGTGTTTTTTACGAGCTACTTGGCTGTGGCGCAACACATAGGTTTGCCTCCATCTCACCATGAACATGTTAATAATGATGGAAAGGGGATTCGTGGCTTCAAATTCAAATCATTGACAACTGAACAGATGAAGAAGTTAGAATCTTACATCTTGAATAACATAGCTGATGGTAAACCATATATCACATTGCATATTAATGAGTTGAAACAATGTCATCCAAAGAAGAAGGAAATGTGGATTTTGAATAATCAAAACAAATCTTTTTTGTCATGGATTAAAAATACTTTTCTTGGTAGATCAGATGCATCAGAGACATTAAAATGGATAGTGGGTGGTCCATGTTTAAATGTGATAACATGGTCCGATTATGACATTAATGGCTATACATTTCATACCAAAGATCAGGACGACAGAAGTGCAGTTCATAATAATGATGTATTGTTGTTTGTAGAAGCAATGATTTTTTTGAGTGATAAGGAAAAAAACCCAATTTCTGCATCAAGTGCATATTATGGAGTGATTGAAGACATATGATAGGTTGATTACTTTAAAATTAATGTTCATGTTTTTAACTCTAAATGGTTTATCGGTAACAATAGTGTCAAAGACGATGAATTTGGAATGATACTTGTTAATCTGAATAGATTGGAAGACACAACTGATTCTTTTATAATGGAAACACATGAAAAACAAATTTTCTATGTAGTAGATCAATCAGATATGAAGTGGGTTGTTGTTTTACAAGGGAAAAACAATATGTTGGTGAGGATGAAGTTGGTAAAGATGCTGATTTATGTGAGATCCCTAATTGTATGGAAAGATTAACAGAACATAATGATGAGCATGTTGAAGACATGGTTTGTGCCATAAAGAACGATCAAGATGATGGAATTTGGAAAAACAATCCATTTGTTAATTCCTAAAATTACAGGTAACATATGTTTATTTCTTGTATACATTTATTTTTTTCATAAATTTTAGATTTTGTACGTTTTTTATTTATTAAAACATGTTTGAAAACAAAATAAGTATAAGTTTTTGTTTGTTTTAATTTTTTTAGTTTACTTTATCATGTTTACCATTGCATGAATTATATATCTATTATTTTTGTTCAGTCACAATTACTTTACCATTTTTACTAGGTTTACCATATTTACTATGTTTACCATGTTTACCATCTTGACCATCATTACCATCTTTACCATCTTTACCATTGTTTAACATGCTTTCCATATTACCAATGTTTACTATTATGTAATTTAGTACACTTCTCTATTTTCTTATTACATTAGTATTAAAATATTTGAATTTTTATATTTTTAAACTAACGTTTTTTTTTATTTTAAGGATAATGACAGATCATTCAGTTGATCAACCACATGATTCTGACGATGAGAATATCGGTCATACCTCTGGGGAGGAACATTCACATGATCCTATTAGAACAAAGAGTTCAATGGTTGGTAAATGTGGGTGCACTCGTTTACCAAAATTATTAGTTTCTCGTACGCAGGATCAGAGGATAGTCGTTGAGTTTGATGATGATGATATTACTAGAGGTCTAAATGGAAAATATTTTAAGATTTTTGTAGCAACTCAGCCTAAGAGAAAAGTAATCATTCTGTAGGATGAGATGAGAGGTGTGGATAAAGCGATAACCTCTAAGTTATGGGAGATGATTTTGGTAAGATCATTTCCTTTTGTTTGAATATTCATTAAATTTTTCTAGTATATGTAATATGTTTAACCTCTTCTTTATTAGATGCCATTTGATATTCCTGACACTGGAGGAGTCAGGAAGAAATGATTATCGGTGGCTTCCATGAAATGGAGGGATTTAAAATCAACCCTCTCATCTGATTTCATTTATGGTCATAGGATTCATGACAATCCATGTCGTATATATCTCTTTATAGATGAAGACACACTGAGATAGTTTTTTGAAAGTAGAAGAAAAGAGTCATTTTTGGTAAGGGCAGTGTAAAATTTTATAATAATTCTTCTGTAAATGATCTTATTAATGTTTTGTTAATGATTTCTTATTCATAATTTATAGCAAACAAGGAAAGCACATCAGGTGATCCAATCTAAAAATGTATACCCTCATATTTTATCTCGAGGAGGGTATGCATTATTGGAAGAACAAATGATGGAGGAAATATTTCAACAACTAAGTGATGAGTCTTCAAGCTCTGGAGTGGTGGCCCCTCCATCCCCTCCATCTAGACATGAAAAATGGAAGAGAGCTTGTACGAGAAAAAAATGCAAATATCTTTCGGATGAATTGAGATTCGTAGTTGAGAGGATTGTAAGATATATATTTTATTTATTTAAGTTAACCATTTTCTTCATATAATTTAAATCATTACAGAAATGCTCAATTAATTAATACAGGACTCTCTTGAGGAGCAGAGTTCACAGGGGACATTTACAGCTACTAGGAGGGAAGATATTTTATCTGTATCACTGGGAAGGCCCGAACATCCTGGTCATGTAAGAGGATATCCGTCAGGTGTATCGGTAAGAAAAGTATTTCCACATTCTTCAACTTCAAACATTTAGGGGGTTTATAGAAAAAAATTGATTCTTTGGAGTCTGAAATTCATAATATTAATGTGATGATTGAGGAAAAGATTAGAGAGTCGGTGCAGTCTATGATTGCAGACATACAAAGACAATTTCAGACTGCAGCTCCCACTCCTCCACCTCACCCTGTAGAGCCCATTTTTTATCCTACTCCTCCGCCGCTGCTTCCAACTTATTGCGAGTTGTATGTTGATGATTCTCAATAGCATATAGTAGCATATGGGTTGGTAAATTTTATCGGAGATACAATTCATCATCAACAATTAGAGGTAGAGAATCAGAGGGTCACTGTAAATGATATTATAAATAGATCATCTTGGGTACCATTACCTACAGATGAGGTGGTGACAGTTGGACATAGTATCGGCCATTTTTTAATTTGGTTATCAAGACTTTTTCGACTCATTACCATAGAGGAATGAATGTTATATCTCTTATTTTATTTTTTTACGAAAGTTGTTTTATCGATTGAAAACTAATATATTTTTCAATTTATTTTTACAGGAATACTTCAAAGGTAAAGAAATGATGTATAGACAACAACAAAGACAAATCTCTATGAAATCAGATACAGAATCCAGTAGTCTTGATAGATTTTCAAAATATTCATATTTGTTGGATGATCATTATGAGTTTCCAATGGAAGCTCATGTTTGTGGACGTGAAATTAATGTAGGGATTATGAAAACTGATATCATGGAGCTTGTTACTAGAAATAGGTTGGGCATCAACGTGGTGAAAATATTTTCCTTGTACGTCTTAACACCTTTTCCCTGCGTTATATTTATTAAAAATGTAAACTTATATTGGTTTTGTATTAGGTATCTTTATAAAATTTTTGAGAGGAATGACCTGATAGATGTATATGGATTCATGGACCCACAATTGATTTCCCCTGAAGCATGTTCATTGGATGAGGAACAAAGAATGATTTATATTGCTGAATGATTTGAAAAGAATATAGTCACAAAATTTTGGATGATACCTTTTTGTGAGATGTACGAAACACATCTCTCTCAAAGAGTTAATTATCTTCTAACATAAAAAACCACTAATGTTAAAGTTCCTTTTATCAGTGATCATTGGATGTTAGGGTTTTTTTGCCCAAGGGAGAAAGCACTTTATTAGATATGCTCTTTCCATGATGATGTGCGAGAAAGTTTTATGGATATATTGGAAAAGTAAGTTTCAATTTCTCAATAGTTTTATATATTATAATGAATTTTAAATTTACCCCATTAGTATTATTTTTTAACAGGGCATGGGTCTACTTTCAAAAAAACGCAACGAAAAAGAATTAAAAGATCAAATATGTAAATGTGAAGGTAAATATACATTTATAAATTGTACTTATTGATTTATTACATTAAAATAATATATTGAATTTACACTCATTCAAAAATAATTGTCATGAACAAAAAGGCTTCATCGAATGTGGATATTATATGTTATGATTTATGTATGAAATAATAACAACTGGGACAGTAGTGAATATTGACCTGGTAATATTTCCTCTTAAACATTGCCATAATATTTAAATTTGATTTACTCATTATACATGTTAACTACTATCCTTTTCATTTGTATATTTTTGATGACCCTCAACACTATAATGCTGAAGACATCAAACAACTACAAGTGGAGTGGTCAAATTATTTTACAGGTTTCATTAAATTTTAGTTGTTTGTAATGTAAAATGTAATTTTGAATATTGTCATTGTAATTGTGTATTTGTAGTCTTTGAGGTTGGATTTAGTTTTTTTTTGAATTTGACAGTGTATGTTTTGAAGGTTATTTATGTGAATGTTTAATTTTTCTCTACTTCTTGTTTTGGTCTACTTATGATGGTTTTTATGGTATGGATTCTGGTCTTGGGGAGAGGGGTTTCAAGGGTGTGGGGGTGTTCAGTGAGGTTGGGGGTGTCCAGGGGTCTGGGAGGGCTGTCCGGTGGGGTGGGGGGTTCTTAAGGGGTGTTTGGGGCTGTCCAAGGGGTTGGGGGTAGTCCAGGGGTGTGGTGGGGGATCCAATGGGGTGGGGAGGGCTGTCTAGGGTGTGAGGGGTATACATGAGGGTGGGGGGTTGTCCCATGGTGTTTGGAGTTGTCCAGGGGGTCGGGGGGCAGTCCAGGGTTGTGGTGGGGGCTATCAAGTGGGGTGAGGGGTGCTGTTCAGGAGGGTGGGGGGTTGTAGAGGGGTGTATGGGGCTGTCCAGGGGGTTGGGGCAGTCCAGGGGTGTGTTGGGGGCTCCAATGGGGTGGGGGTGGGCTGTCCAGGATATGGGGGTATACATGAGGGTGGGGGGGTTGTCCCGGGGTGTTTGGAGCTGGCCAGGGGGTCAGGGGGGCAGTCCAGGGGTGTGGTGGGGGCTGTCAAGTGGGGTTAGGGGATGATGGGTGCTTTTCAGGAGGGTGGGGGGGGGGGGGGGTTGTAGAGGGGTGTTTAGGGCTGCCCAGGGGGTCGGGGGGCAGTCCAGGGGTGTGGTGGGGCCTGTCAAGTGGGGTCAGGTGGTGAGGGGGTGTTGGTTAGAAGCGTGGGGGTGTCGAGGGGTGTTTGGGGCTGTCCAGGGGGTCGGGGGTCAGTCTAGGGGTGTGGTGGGAGATCCAATGGGGTAGGGGAGGGCTGTACATGGGGTATACATGAGGGTGGGGGCTATCAAGTGGGTAAGTTTTATCTGTTATCAATGTAAATGCTTAAATTTTCTTTAGTTCATTTTTTGATCTTTTGTTTTTGTGGTAGGAATTATTGATTTGGTTTTTGGTTGATTTTGGGGGACAGCAGAGGACTGCAGTTGATTTTTTTTTAATAAAAATTTTTCTTTCACATCAGTTATTTTATAACCGACGTGATAGAGAAATCGAGAAGCGTTTATCACATTTGTTTTTTTCATAACTGACGGGATAAACATCTGTAATATGGTTTATCACATCAGTTATGTAATAACCGAAATGATAAATGACCTGGTAAATGCATTATCACGTCCGTTAATGAATATCCGACGTGATAAACGGCCTGGGAAATGGTTTATCACGTCGGGTATTTAATTACCGATGTGATAAAACACTTCCCAGGCCTTTTATCACGTCGGTTATTGATTAACCGACGTGAAAACCCCTCCCGGGACTGGTTTTTCATGTCGGTTATTTAATAACCAACATGATAAACCATTTCCCAGGCTTTTTATAACGTCAGTTATTGATTAACCGACGTGAGAAACCCCTCTCGGGACTGGTTTAGCACGTCGTTTATTTAATAACTAATGTGATAAACCATAGCCCAAGAGTTTATCATGTCGGTTATTAAATAACCAACGTGATAAAGTCACCTGCATGTGTTTATGACATCAGTTATTGTATAACCGACGTGATAAACCCCCCCTGGGTTTATCACGGCGGTTATAGAATAACCGACTATATTCCCCCCTCGGGTTTTTTCACGTTGGTTATTAATTAACCGATGTGATAAACACCGCGATGTTATGTATGTTACATCAGTTTTTAAATAACCGAAGTAAAATACTTTATTTATAACATCTTCCGTATTAGCGTCGGCTAAAACCCGACCTAAAAAATGAAAAATAACCAACATAAATAACGTTTTCTACACTAGTGATTATTGTATTAGAGGTAGATTTATGATATTAAGGTGGGAATATATATTCTTGAATATTGATATACCCTATTTTTTCTTAGTTATATGAATTCATTTATATAAAAATAGTTCTCATGGAATGTAAATTCATACCCCCATTTCTTTGATGTTGAATTACCAGTGAGAACACCATATAGGATGATGAGTGCATCTCAATTCTATGATTATTATTTAATTGATGGTTATGGGAATGTTATTCATATGTGTCTAGTTATTTTCCCAGTAGTAGAATTTAAGGTTAATTTAATTTCGTGATGGAGTTGTTTTTGTAAATAAAATATCCATTTCTATGGATGGGATTCACATTTGATATTCTGAACCATGCTATGATCATCTATCAGTATAATGATCAATATAACATTATGATGGAAATAAAAAAATTATATGGGAATTGAATTATATTAAAAAGGTGCATTCAACTAAAATTTTTTGGGGGAATATCATCATCAGCGATATGATTATTGTGTGGGTGTATGTTGATGTCATTCCAGACAAATTTCATAGTCATTCAACGAATTGTGAATTTGAGTTTTCAGTAGAACTCAAACCTAGTGATACTCAAATTTCAAAGGATCTATATAAAATAAACCTGATATAGTTGTATTAACTGAATAGGAAACACATGGATAATCTTGATATAGGATTCATTCGGTCACACACTTCACATTGGGGAAGTCATGTTCTTTATTTCAACATCAATGGTGGCTAAATTTGACTCTATATATTATTGGTAACATAACTTGATTACTCTCACGAACATTTTCCTTTAACCAATATTGATTAATATTATTATAAATTTCACATAGTTAATAATTTCAAAATATTTAACATTATTCTGGATATCATGAACTATGGGTCAAGAAGTAGAATATTCCTATGATTCTATTTGAAACTAGGTAAAGAAAATATGAATTTAAAGTGATTCTATTTGGTATCTTTAATTAATAAGTTATATTTTTGTATTTTACTAACAATATCAGTATATATTACCATGATTAGATTTTGTTATTCAATATAGATAATATTCTTAAATATTCATTAAGTGAGGAAGATCATCAATATCACTTGAAGATAATACTGAAGAAACTACAAAAGAAAACTTTTATGAAAAAATATACATGTGTAGATGTTTTCATAAAAAGGTTTCCTATTTTGGGATATATAATCTCTAGAGAGGGTATATCGTTTGATCCATAAATGATAGATAATATTGAAAATTATTCATGACAAAACCACATGATCAATATCAATAGTTTTCCTAGTTTTGTGGAAATATTGTCGATGTTTTGTGGATAATATCACTTGGATATCTAAAACACTCACCATGTTAACTCATATGGTATTAATTTTTTTGGATATTTAAATGTGAAAAAAATTTCTTGTACTTGAAGAGAAGGACAGTCAATGAATGTTTTCTTACACAACCCTATAGTGGATAACATTTTATGATATATAGTGATGCATATACAAATGGTATAGAAAATTTCACCATGAAAAATGATTTAGTGATAGTTTATTCCTCCCAAAAATTAAATGTTAATGAAAAAAATAACAAAAATCATCAATTGGAGTTAACGATGGTAATTTTTTCCTTAATGATACGTGGGAATTATCTATATAGGGAATTGTGTGACGTATATTATAGTTATAAATTAAATAATTATATATTCACCCATAATGATATTGATATGTTCCTCTGAATATGGTTGTAGTTGAAAAATGATTATGACTCATCAATACATTACCACAAGGGGAATACAAACAAGGTAGTGACTTATTTTAGTAAAAAGGATCATGTGATCTTATATATGGAAAGGTTCAAAAAAGGTCTAGTGTTTTTTATTTCAAATGGAAGGATATAGAAATATTAAAGGGCAGAAACATTATCTATTTCAAATGGTTGTTCAGCCATCTATCTATGTGAATATTAAGAATTCATGGAAGGAACTTTTATAGATTTAAAGTAAGGTCAAAATGGTTTTCATTTTATCCTTTATTATGGAGGAATGATAAGGTTCAGGAAATATGTATTTTTTCATTATATACATGATTAATTTAAAGAGATGGTGGCTGATTCTGTTAGATTATTATTGAATATTCATAATATATGTACAATACTATAAAGAGACCTGTAAGAATATTAATGGTATAAAAAATTAAGAGAGATATTATACAGTATTTATGTTGATAAGTGGTGTGTTAAAAATATAAGGATGAGAGATATAAGTCTAAAGGGATGTTACAACCATTAACCAACCCAAAATGAAAATGGGAAAACATCCCTATAGATTTTTCATTCGACTCCCTAAAATGTTTAATGGAATAAAATCTATTCGGTTTAATTTTGGTGACTATATAAAATCGCAACACATTATTTTTATCAAAAATATTTTTATATTGATAAAATTTATAGAATATACATCAAAGAATTAGTATTGTTTCATAGTGTACCATGTTATATTATATCTAAATGGGTTCCAATGTTTACCTCAATATAATGGAAAATTCATCAACAAGCTCTAGATTTAGAAGGGTTTTAGTACTATTTATCATCCATAGATTGTTGATAAGTATGAGAGAACCATTGAAACATTGTAAGATAAGTTTAGGACGTTTTCATGTACCTCAGAGGTTGTTAGGATCAACACCTTCTACTGGTCATGTTTTATTAAATAAATTGATTTCAACAGGGAATTTATATATATCCTTATGAATTGATCTATGGAATGATGTGTAGAACTATAATGTTTTGGAATTATATTTAATAGTGAAATTTATTTAGAACATAGAAAGGCATTGAAATAGAATATAATAATATTTTCTATAAAAAACACATTAATGAACCTCAGAGTTAAAAAAAATGTATAATAATAATCGATGATGAACTCTTGAATTAGATGTTGGTGAGAAGTTCTCCCATGAATTAGTCCTTAGAATAAGTTTAAAATATTTATAATGAATGAAAATTTTAGCACTATTTTTATTTATCCTTAATTTTTTTATTGAGTAGGGGAAATACCTTTTTGTATTGCGCTTCCACCAAACCTATTTCAAGTCTATTATGTGTTCCACGTATTTATTCATAGGAAGTACATAAATTATCTCTCATATTTAATAAACCCAGAGTTCATACCACTAATGAATGATAATTAATATAATGAAATAATGTTATAAATATTGGACAATATTGATAAAGTGGAATGAAAAAATACAACTCACATGAAAAAAGTTATATGGGGGAATGAAGAATTTGGGAAAATAAATCGAGAACCCAATGTTGTGATGGATCATATTTACACTCATTTTTCTATATTAGAGTGTAAAAATAAAGGGTTAATTAAATTTAAAATGGTTTACATTGTAACATCTTGATATTTTAGGATATAATTATTTTTAAATAAATATAATTGTTTTGAATAACATTTTTTACATTCTAACCAAAAACTAAATAAAGCATAATATAGTATATAAATTTAAACTAGCCACTAAATTGGATTTATAAATGAGAATTAGTGTTTTTAATAATAATTATAATGTTTTTATAATGTAAATATATTTAAAAAGAATTAGTGAATATTCATTAATGTCTTTATATGCTTCAAAAAATGTTCCTCCAAATTGGGTTTAATTGCAATTTTTAATAAAATAAAATGAATAAATTTTTTCCATTTAAAAAATATATATGTGGAAATGTTCATATAATTATTTTAAATAATAATTTCAATATTGACAATGATTGAATTTTTATTATAATTTCTAAAAGATTAATTTTTATATATATACATAAATCTAATAATTTTATTTGAAAATTTTATATTCATTTAATTATTTTAAATTGATTTTTTTAAAAAAAACTCTTCAAATGTAACATTAGTTATTTTATAATTGGGTTTATCCAATTATATATATTATAAATTATTTTGGAAAAAATTTTGAATAAAAAATATTTCACATATGTAACATCCCAAGTAAATGAAGAATAAGATATTTTTATACTAATTAATATTTTTGAATTAAATATTAATTTTACTTTAAAAGGGTTGCTATGTTTGATAGCGTACCCGATACACAATAATGGGTTTCTTTGAAACCATATGTTTCACACTAAAAATATAAAATTATTATTTTAAATGGTAGTAAACTCTTAGTAGTTGTATTAGAGGGAAGAAACAAAACTAACTAAAATATTATTATACATGATTTTTAAATGTATTAACATTTTTCCAATAAAATTTAGAGGCTTAAAATGTGAATAAATCTAATTTTAATCATAATTTACATTAAAAGGCCGATTTATCACCTTTTAATGGAGAACCCTCATTAAATAATGTTTTTGTCATCTGGATATGTTATATATGACCAAATAAAATTATTCTTTATAATTGGGACATCAAAATTTACTTTGAGTAAATTTTTAGAATTATTCCGATAAAGTTCATTTATTTAATGAATAATGAAATATATTGTATTTAATTCAAAAGTTCATTTTCATCTAATTTATTTATATCATTATATTATCTATTGAATTTGTTTTAATGTAAAATTAATATATATTTTTACCATTTAATCCATTTTTGGTCATTGGAATTAATTTCCTTTTGAAATTGGACATAAACAATTGTTGATCTTCTGATAGTTATTGTTTCTTAAAAACACGCTATTTGTTTTGATAACGGGAATTAATTTTAAAATTAATTAATTCCACTTCTATGTTTTGGATTTGGTAAAATAGAAATCATTTTTTAATTCAGGATATCAAATATATCTTAGGCTGAATTTTTGGTATTTTTCAGAAAAACATCAATTTTTGATGAATAGTGAAACCACTTAGTGGTAGTTAAAAAAATGAATTTTTAATTTAAATGAAAATTTACCACTTCTGTGAATTGAATTTCAAAAATCCGACATACATGGTTGTTATCAAGAAGTAAAATGTGGTTTATTATGATGAAAATAAAATTTGGCGAATAGTAACTTTTGACTTTTACTTACAGCGGTTAAAAGAAAAATAGGGTAATTTAAGGTTAAAAGAATATTATAATAATTAAAAATTACCATAACATAACTCATAACCTTATTGGATGAGTATTGGAAAACCATGGTCATCCTTGGGTCGATTTGGGGACCCCTTTGAGCCACTTTAAAGTGATAATGACAATTCTGATTAATTAATTTAATGTAAAGACAAAATTGACATTAAGAAAAAATCTTTTAGTATTTAATTATTATATGGTGTTATATAAGTCTTATTTTAGAATATAAATATTCATTAGAAATATAAAAATAGTTCCTAAATCATGGTATTTTTTTATAATATTTATACATAGAATAATTTAAATAAATTATGAAACAATAATGATGTAGTGTTTACCTCATAAATAAATGATTTTAACAAATAAGATTGTAACGATTAAAATATTCTCTAAAACATGTCCAATTATGATTGGATAGTTTTATTTCTACCAAGAGTCATATTATATTAATCTTTAATGGTTTTTGGACCATTAGAAACCGAAATATATTTATATAATAATATAATATTATCACACTTTCCTAAAAAGCCCCTCCTCCCCCTTATAAATGGAGACCACTTCTAACCAATTACACACACCCCTCAAGCCATTTTTCTCACCCAAACTCTTCCTAATTATGCTCAGAACATTCCTCTCATCCTCTTAGAATCCTTAATTTAGGCATAAGGCACTTCAACAAGTCCTTTGGTTCAAACCAAAGGGAGTTACCCAAACTAAAGGTATCAATTTCTCTTAAATTGTTTTCTTATATTTTACTTCTCCAACCCCTTAACCCTTTTTATTACTTTCTTCTAGAACAAAAAAAGTATCCTAAATATACTAGGATGTTGTTTTGAGAATTTTTCTAACTACACATTAACACACCTCCATCTAATGGATGAAGAACATAATGTTTATGTGGATAGAAAACTAACGCCTCACGAAACGATGATTGTTCGATTATCTCCTACCACATCTCATGGTGGCCATTATGATGGCACTATATTTATATATGATATATATTATGTTTATTCTTTATTTATTCTTATGTATTTTTCATTTATAGAATTCATTTATGGTTTCCATAGTGGGTAAATACGATAATCTTATTTGAGGAATTGCGGACTACCGCCCCCTCAATGTGATGTGACTCGTTAATGCCTTTTGTGGGATGTTTAAAAGATAGAGTTAATTATTTTATCTATGATATTATACATTAATTATAATATAACTATGTATAATTATGTTTAAATTCCATTAAAATAAGAAATATAAATTAATGTAGCGTCCATGGGTCGGTACGGCTTACCGTCTCCATGAACGGTGCATACCATTTCTTACCTCCATATGTTATGTACTATTATACATAAATGTATATACTGGATATATATGATATATATGATATATAAATCATGAATATATTTTATGATATATTTATCTTTTCACCACATTAATAACATGTAATTATAAGAAGTCTATTTTTACTCAAGTACCAAATATTGACAAAACGAATGTTATTACCTTATATGGTTACATAATGTTTATAACATGGTAATAAGTAACATAAAAGGAATAATAAACTTGAAAAATGTTCTTATGAAATTATAAATTAACTTTATTTTATTATTTATGAGATTAAATAATGATCAAGTCAATTTGGACACATGGTAAGGGACTTCGTCTCAATCTCCTTTCATTGAGGCATATTTTGTTTTAATACAGGACATTCTTTTATACACTGTATAAACACCCTTGACTTTTCAAAGAGAATATTTTTCTATGCAGCATTTTACTAAATGAATAAAATGAATGTTTCTTTTAACGGAAGTGGTGACAACGACCTTTTCCACCACCGTGAGAATTCTTTGTTCTTTGGCTTCCTCAACAAGCCGTAATGTTTTTAAAAGAAAATTAATACCATATAATATTTTATATATTTTGGTATTGAAAATGGTTTTGATAATTGATTTGTTATGTCAATATATTTAAGTGATATATTGTGATTCAAATGTGGAAATATTTTATTTCATTTATATTTGTTTTCATTATTATGATTTTATAATGGTACTTGCACATTTGACGGGTGGTTACATGATAAACCAATTGACGGGTGGTGTCGTGAATACCAGGATGGGTGGTTACATTATAACCTACAATGCATTGGGTATGGAAGTCAGCCGTATGGCTATTCAATTTAGTGATATGTGTGGAAGTCGAACGTATGGTTATACCACTTATGTATTTTTATGTCCCAAGTTACCTTTTTATGTTATGTGTTCTTTATATGGGTTTTATGGTAATCTTTTGGTTACAAAAGGGTCAGTAATGATATTTGATTTAGTAAAGAGTTTTTAATACTTCATAAAGGTGAGAAGTATTACTTATGATAATGTATTAATGGTTTACTTGTTTTTTTTGAAAAACTAATAGTTTATTTTTCTTTGTGTATCCCTTTCTGATCTTTTTATGCTCATCCCATTTTTTTAAATGTTTTGCACCAGACATAATGTGGAATACGGTCATGGATGGGATCAAGGAAAAATCATGCTATCTTAAACATGGAACTAGACATGATTTTTTTTTCAAGAGTTAAATTAATGTCCCTAAATTAATTTATGGTAATATTGAAATGATATAGCATTTACAGATTACTATGTTGCTTCCCCTATGGTATTTCTGTGTGAAGAATTGTTTTCTACAGAGGAAATATGGCCACTATGTTGGGACGAAATCAGGAGGAATATAACCTTCCAAATCAGCAACCTGAGATTGTTGGAAACGGAACTGAAAAGTTTGTTGTAGTGATGGCATAGTTGACTCAGGATATAAATGGTGGCGGTATCCTTGTACGAGATCATCCAGATCAACCACAGAGGAACATGTCAGTAGTGGGGCATTTAATGAGGCAACATCCCCCATCATTCAGAGGATCATATGACCTTGTTCTACTTGAAAGGTGGATTAATGAACTAGATATTATTTTAGATGTCATGGGTTGTTCATAACATCAAAAGGATAGTATTTCTATTTATCATTTTTAAGGTAAAGCTGATAATTGGTGGTCGGTGGTGAAAAATAACAGGGATAGTGAAGAGGTTGCTGCTCTCAATTGGTTTGAATTCAAAGGTATGTTTCATGAGAAAAATATTCTTAAGTTGTTTCGTCTTAGGATGGAAAAACAATTTCTGGAATTGAGGTAGGATTATGACGTAGTGGATGCTTATGAAGGAAAGTTATCTTGACTGGAAAGGTATGCACCAAATTTCATCTGAGATCTTGATAGTAAGATAGATCAATTTTACTCAGGACCGAATCCATGACATCGAAGAGAATTAGCCTATCATGAGTTTAAATTTTATGAAAACCTTTTTCGATGTGCGGAGAATGTGGAAATGGACTTTTCCAATGATCGTAAGTTTGTTGAAAAAAAAAACAATATAAAAGGGCCAGTTGGTAGGAAAAGTGAAAGAGTTCATCAAATAATCCTAGATGTAAGAAAATTAAATATCTGACTTGTGAGAAGTGTAGTAAAACGTATCCTTCAAAATGTTTATCAAAGTCTGGAAAGTTATTCTGGTGTGTCAAGTCTGGTCATATTGCTCGTAATTGTAAAGAAGATGATCAAATAGACAATAAAAACCCATTGGTAAGATGTTTTATGTGTAATGAAATGGGTCATTATGAAAATGAGTGTCCAGTGATGAACTCAACTGAGGGAAAGTATCCGAACAACAAGAAGAAAGGGGTGGTGAAATCCTTTGCAACTACTTCAATATATGTTGGGACATTAATCGAAGTAGTATCAGGTACATTGTTTGTTTGTTCTGATTATTCCAATGTGTTTTTTGATTCAGGGTATACACACTCTTTCATTTCTGAGAAGTTTTCTAGTAAATTGGAAATTTAATCTCAAGATATGAATACTGAACTAACAGTAAAAACATCTGGAGGAAATGTTTAGGAAAAAAGACAACATAAGAACATTCCATTACTTGTGTGCGTAAAGAACCTACCTTCAAACATTTTTGTTTTACCTCTACTAGAGTTTGATGATATTTTGGGCATGGATTGGCTGTCTTTTTATCTTACTAAGATTGGTTGAAGAGCTAAAGAGGATTTTTTTCAAGAAGATTTTCAATTTGTGTAAAATAATGAACCATTTCTTTTGATAACATACCAAGAAGATGAAAAACCGGTAAAAATTGGAAATGAATGTTACCTTGCACATATTGTTGAAAACAAAGGGATTGTTCAAATTAATGATGTTCCAATGGTAAATGGGTACCTTGATGTTTTTCCTAATGAGTTTCATGGTATAATACCAGATCGAGAAGTTGAATTTACTATTTACTTAGTTCTTGATGCTAAGACAATTTCAAAACCCCCTTATCGAATGGCTTAAATTGTAATTTTAGAGTTAAAGAAGCAATTTCATGACTTATTATATAATGGTTTCAATTGACTTAGCACATCACCATGGGGTGATCCTATCTTGTTTTTTAAAAAGAATGATGGTTTAATGAGACTCTACATTTATTATAGATCATTGAATGAAATTACTATTAAGAACAAGTATTTTTTCCTCATAACGATGATTTGTTTGATCAGCTCTAGGGAGCTCAGTATTTTTTGATGATTTACATGAGGTCGGGGTACCATCAGTTGAAAGTAATGGAAGCATACATTCTGAAGACTGCGTTTCATATGAGATATGGCCATTATGAATTTGTAGTTATGCATTTTGGTTTAACTTATTCACTTTCTATATTCATGGATATTATGAATAGAATTTTCCTTGAGTTCTTTTATAAGTTTGTGGTTGTTTTCATTTATGATATTTTGATTTTTTCAAAAAGTAAATAAAAGCATGAAATTCATTTAAGGGTTATATTGAAAATAGTAAAAGAAAAGAAACTTTATCGGAAATTCAGCAAGTGTGAGTTTTTGTTACAACTAATTTTTTTATTCGGTCACAGTGTTTCAAAAAATGGCATAACTATTGATCCTACTAAAACAAAATTTGTTGGAGATTGGCTATGACCCAAAAATATAATCGAGGTTCGTATTTTTCTTGGTTTTGAAGGTTATTACCAGAGGTATGATTAAAATTTTTCTTGGTTATCTAGTCAAATGACTATGTTAACTCGAAAAGGTGTTAAGTTCATCTGGAAAAAAGAATGTGATGATTGTATTCAGAAATTGAAAATAAGATTGGCGAATGATACAGTTTTGGAACTACCATCAAAAAATGGTGAGTCTGTTATCTACAATGATGCTTCATTGAAAGGATAAGGTTGTCTGCTAATGCTGAATGATCAGGTAATTTCTTATGCTTAATGTCAGTTGAAACCCCATGAGTTAAATTACCCTACACATGATTTGTAATATGCTGTTATTGTTTTTGCTTAAAAAATTTGGAGGCATCATTTGAATGGATTAAAATGTGAAATATATATTAATCACAAAAGTTTAAAGTATATATTCACTCAAAAAGAATTGAACATGAGACAGTGGAGATAGTTGGAATTAAACAAGGATTATGATTTTACAATCCGATACCTTCCGGGAAAATTCAATAAAGTGGTTGATGATTTAAGATGAAAAAGTAATACTTTATTAACCATGTTATGATTGGATTGAGATCCTTTGGTTTTTGATTTTATGATCCTTGGAATGGATGTTGTTGGTACAGGAAATTATTCTATTTAGTATCAGGTTTTAATGAAATCATCTCTATCAGACAGAATAAAGAAAGCGCAGATAGAAGATAGTGAGTTGCAGAAAAAGGTAGAGTTGGTTTAGAAGGTTAAGTTGCCTGATTTTAACGTTGATAATGATTATATTTTGAGATTTGGGAATAGATTATGTGTACCTTCTGATTCATTGTTGTAGAATGGGTTGTTATTTGAATCTCATAGTTCTCCGATTTCAGTTCATCCCGTTAGTACTAAGATGTACAGAAATCTTTGAGAGTATTACTGGTTGGATGGAAAGAAAAGAGATATTGATAATTTTACAGTGAAGTGTTTGACTTGTAAGCAAGTTAAAGCATAGCGGCAGTTACCAAAAGGGATTCTTCAGCCTCTACCAGTGCCAGAGTGAAAATGGTAAAATATATCCATGGACTTTGTTGTGGGATTACCAAAGACATCTCGAGGTAATAATGTAATCTGGGTTATTGTTGATCGATTGATTAAATCTACTCATTTCCTTCCTATTCCATATACATTGTCTCTAGATCAACTTGCTCAGTCGTATGTTAAAGAGATAGTCAGGCTCTATGGTGTTACCCTGTCTATTGTATCTGATCATGATCTCAGGTTTACGTCTAACTTTTGGAAAGGCCTTCAGAAGTCATTGGGTACTGAAATAAATTTTAATACATCTTTTCATCCTCAATCAGATAGGCAGTCAGAATGAAAAATTCAGACCTTGGAAGATATGTAACGTGCTTTCTCAATTGATTATCAGGGATTATGGGTCCAACATATTTCATGGGTTTAATATCCTTATAATAACAGTATTCATTATAGTATACAGATGTCTCCATTATAGGCATTATATGGAAAGAATTTTTGAACTCTAGCTTTTTGGGATGAAGTAGGTGAAAGGAAGCTGATGGGACCAGAATTGGTAGTTGATATAGTAGAGAAATTTCAGTTGATTCAGAAGCACATTTGAACAGCTTAGCTCACACAGAAATGTTATGCAGATAACCGAATGAAGGATCTTTCTTTTGATGTAGGTGATCACGTCTTTCTCAAAGTTTCTCCCTGGAAAAGTGTGATACTTTTGGTAATAAAAGAAATATGAGTCTAAGGATCATTGTACCTTATGAAATTCTTGAGAAAGATGGATTAGTTGCATATAGAGTGGATTTACCTCTATGTTTATCCTATGTACACAACTTTTTAATGTTTCGATATTGAGAAGGTATATGCCAGATCATTTTCATGTTTTGATCCCAGAGGTAGTTCAGTTAGAAGAAAATCTATCTTATAGAGAATAAACAGTCCATATTTTTGAACATAGAGAGAAAGTGTTGCGGAATAAGGTAATTCACCAGTTAATGTTTTTTTGGAAAAACCATATGGTTGAAGATGAAACATGGGAATCTGAAATGCTATGAGGGATAAATACCCCCACTTATTTTGATAAGTTAATAAAAATTGCGAGGACACAATTTACAAAAGGGGGAAGTTTGTAACATCCCGTGTAAATGATGAATAAGATATTTTTATACTTAATTATATTTTTGAATTAATTATTAATTTTACTTTAGAAGGGTTTCTATGTTTGATAACGTACCTGATATGCAACAATGGGTTTCTTTGAAATTTTAGGTTCCACACTAATAATATAATATTATTATTTTAAATTGTAGTTAACTGATATCTGTTATATTGGTTGGAATGACCAAAACTAACAAAAATATGACTATATATGTTTGTTAAATGTATTTACATTTATCCAATAAAATTTATAGGTTTAAAATGTGAATGAATCTAATTTTAAGCATAATTACATTAAAAGGCCTATTTATCGCCTTTTAATGGTGAACCATCATTAAATAAGGTTTTGGTCATCTTTATATGCTCTATTTGACAAAATAGAATTCTTCTTATATTTGGGACATCAAAATTTTCTTTATGTAAATTTTTGGAATTTTTCCGGAAAAGTTCATTTTTAATGAAAAGTGAAAAATAATGTATTTAATTCAAAAGTTCCTTTTAATATAATTTATTTATATGGTTATATTATCTATTTGATTGGTTTTAAAGTGAAATTAAATTATATTTTTACCATTTAATCCAATTTTGGTCATTGGAATTAGTTTCACTTTGGAATTCGACATAAACAAATGTCGATCTTCTTATAGTTATTATTTATTAAAAACACGCTATTTGTTTTGATAACGGAATTAATTTTAAAATTAATTAATGCCACTTCTATGTTTTGAATTTGGAAAAATAGACATCATTTTTGAATTTCTAATATCAAATATAGCTTTGGCTGAATTTTTGGTATTTTTCTGAAAAACTTCAATTTTTGATTAATACTAAAACCACATAGTGGTAGTTAAAAATGAAATTTTCATTTAAATGAAATTTTTCTTCATCTTTGAATTGAATTTCAAAAATCCTACATACATGGATGTTATTAGTAAGTAAAATGTGGTTCATTAAGATGAAAATATTTTTTAATGAATAGTTAGTTTTGACATTTCC
Source organism: Viscum album (assembly GCA_963277665.1). Lineage (NCBI taxonomy): Eukaryota > Viridiplantae > Streptophyta > Magnoliopsida > Santalales > Viscaceae > Viscum > Viscum album. Next base: position 1,076,600,460 of record OY728164.1, read on the forward strand.
TTACCGCAATTAAATGTAAATAGGGTAATTCAAGGTTGATATAATATTATAATAATTTAATGTACCCTTAACACTTGTAATAACCATATTGGACGAGTATTGGCCGACCATGGGCATCCTTGGGTCGATTTTGGGACCCCTTTCAGCCACTTGAAGTGATAATGACAATTTAGATAAATTAATTTAATTTAAAGACAAAATTGACATTAACAAAAATTGTTTATCAAGTAATTTTTATATGGTGTTATATAAGTCCTGTTTTCGACTATAAATATTTTTTGGAAAGATAAACAGATTTCCTACATAATGATATATATTTTTAATTTCTATACATCGAATAAAATAAATTATATATGACACAATAATGATGCAGTGTATACCTGATAAATAAATGATTTAAATAAATAAGATTATATTGTTTAAAATATTATCCAAAACATGTCCAATTCTGATTGGATAATTTTATTTCGACCCTGAGTCATCCTATATTCATCTTTAATGATTTTTGGACCATTATAAACCGAATATAATTATATAATAAAATAATATTATCACCCCTTCCTATAGAGCCCATCATCCCTCTTATAAAAGGATACAACTTCTAACCAATTACACACACCTCTCATGCCATTTGGCTCATCAAAAATATTCCCAATTAAGCTAAATAAATCCCTCTAAATTTTCTAGAAGCCTTACCTTATGCATAAGGCACTTTAAGAAGTCCTTTGGTTCAAACCAAAGGGAGTTACCCAAATTAATGGTAAGAGTTTCTCTTTAATTGTTTTCTTTTATTTTACTTCTCCAACCCCTATGATATTTGTATTCCTCTCATTTGTTACAACACAAGTATCCTGAATATACTAGGATGTTGTTTTGATATATATTCTTACTACAAATACACACATCTCAATCTAATGTTTGAATAACATAATGTTTCTGTGGATGGAAAACTAACGCCTCAAGAAATGATGATTGTTCGATTATCTCTTACCGCCTATCATGGTGTCTATTATGATGACAATGTATTTATATATGATACATATAATGTTTATGTTTTCTTTTATTCTTCTTTATTTTCCATTTATTTCATGCCTTCATGGTTTCCATAGTGGATAAATATGATAATCTCATTTGAGAAAGTGCGGACTGCCGCCCACTCAAAGGGATGTGACTGGTTAATGCCTTACGTGGGACGTATAAATGATAGAGTTAATGATATTATATATGATATTATAATGTAATTATAATATAACTATGTATAATTTTGAATAAATTCCATTAAAATAATAAATAGAAATGAATGTAGCGTTCATGCGTACGTACGCCTTACTGTCTCCATGAACAGTGAATTTCATTTCTTACCTCCATATGTTATATACTATTATAAATACATATATATGATAGATATATATGATATATATGATATATAAATCAAAAATATAGTTCTGGATATAATTAACCTTTTACCACACGAACAACATGTAATTATAAGAAGTCCATTTTTGAATCAAGTACCAAATATCGACAAAATGAACGTTATTAACTTAAATGGTTACATAATGTTTATAACATTGTAATAAGTGATATAAAAGGAACAATAAACTTCAAAATTTTTCTTAATAATGTAGAAATTTACTTTACTTCATTATTCAAGAGATTAAAGCACGATGGATTCAAGTCAGACACAAGGTAAGGGACATCGTCTCAATCTCTTATCATTGAGGCATATTTTGTTTTAATAGAGGACTTTCTTTTAAACACTGTATATACACCATTGACAGTTCAAGGGGAATATTTTTCTATGAAGAGTTTTACTAAATGACAAAAAGAAATGTTTCTCTTAACGTAAGCGGTGACAACGATCTTTTCCATCGCCGCAAGTATTACTTGATCTTTGGATTCCTCAACAAGCCGTAATGTTTTTAGAAGAAAAATAATACCATATACTCTTTTATGTATTTTGGTATTGAAAATGGTTTTGATAATTGATTTTATATGTCAATATTTTTATGTGATATATTATGATTGAAATCTAGAAATTATTTAAATACTTTGTATTTGTTTTCATTCTTATGATTTTATAATGTTACTTGGACATTTGACGGGTGGTTACAGGATAAACCAAATGAAAAGTGGTACCGTGAATACCAGGAAGGTGGTTACGTTATAACCTCAAATGAATTGGGTATGGAAGTCGGCCATATGGCTATTCCATTTAGTTATATGTGTGGAAGTCGACCGTATGGTTATTCCAATTATATATGTTTATGTTCCAAGTTACCTTTATATGTTATGTGTTCTTTATATGGGTTTTATGGTAATATTTTGGTTACAAAATGGTCATTAATGATATTTTATTCAGTGAAGAATATTTACTACTTCATAAATATTAAAATTATTACATAAGTTAAAGTATACATGGTTTACTTGTTTTTTTGCGAAACTAACTGTTTTTTTTGTGTATCTCTTACTGAGCTTTTTTTACTCATACCATGGTTTTGAAATTTTTTTCACAGGACATAATTTTGAATAGGGTCAAGGATGGGATCATTGAAAATTCATGATATCTTAAACATGAAACTAGACATGAATTTTTTTTTGAAGAGTTATTATTTTGTTAAAAATATGGAATCTGTGTAGAAGTGTCTACATTTTAATCTTTTGAGATGTAATATTTTTTTCATAATTCTATAAAACTCTAAACCTGAAAAGATCCTCAATGTGAATTATTCATTTAATTCAATATTATGTAAGGTTTAAGGTCGGGTCCTTATAACATAAGAATGAATTTTTTCTAAAATAATATTTGGCAGCATAATTTTTTCTTTATTATTAAACGTAATCTATGAAAATTTATTTATCTAATTTTTAAAATGGATTCCATCTTACGAACTGTCATGTATGAATTTTTTAGGGAGGCCTCATTCATCGTTTTTGTAATTAATACAAAAATATTACAAAAAATATATGTAGTAATGGTTAATATAGTATTCTGTGGGTTTAACCAAGAGAAACACAAAAATTTTCTAAATAAACAACTCTAAATCATATATAAGAGAAATATTTCTGCAAAATATAATCTAAATTTTTAATCTCTGTAAATTTAGAATAAATTATCCTGAGAATGACTTTATTATATTTTAAACACTTAAAAATTACAGGGGTTTCAACTCCCAAACTTATAAAATTAGACCATTTGTTTATCTTCATTACACCATATTAATCCTTATATCTCCACCAAAACATAATAAATATCTTTTAATCATTAATAGAAACTATTTGGTTGGTCTAGTGTTTTTTAAATTAAATTTCATGGGTCGTGAATAAATGATATAAATGTGGAATTCTGAAGGAGAGATAATCGTCATACACAACTTCTATATGTTTATTTATTCTTATGTATCATTTAAATATATGGTTTTAAACAATAAAAATAGCATTTGGATAATTAGTTTTCAAAAACATTGTTATGATTATATAACCTACAACAACCAAACATTATCCATTTAAATGGGATGTGAATGTAAAGACCCGTAAATTTCAAGAGAATTTTTTTTAGTTTTCTCTGAAATTCTACGAGTATGAGGTTTCTGACTGAGCCTGATTCTGAGGCCCAGTGTGCCCGAAATGATTTTATGAAGTTTTGCTCAGGTACGTTAAGTGAAATAAAGATCGGGGTTTTCTATCTTTTGAACTGGTGCTCGGAATCGAATTTCGAGGGCACTGATGAAACTGCAGCGCCGGTATTTTCTTAAGAAGACCCTTTCTGGAGTTGCCTTTCCTCGGGTGGTGTTGTTAAATAATTGGGTTAGCTAAAGAGTGAAATAAAATTTGTGCTACAAATTTTATTTCTATTCTAATAGTTTCAACCTATACATGGTAGTTGAGTGGGACCCACTTCATCCAAACCACATGGTAGGATATTTGTGAGGTGGGGCCCACATGATCCCCATCCACTTAAAATTCCCTCAACCCCCTCTTAAATGTTGGAAACCCCCTATAAATATGTAACTCACCCACCTTCCTTCCCCCACATAATTGGATGCCAATACACCCTATTCATTTAATTTAATTCATTAATTAATTGAATAAGACCTTTTAGAATTTTAAAGAATGGTGTTGGCATGTGTGTGGGTGAATAAAATAAGACATGTCTTATTTTATTGTGGGTTGATTCGCTATGTGGAGTTTAGAGAAGAAAACTCTTTTGGGGTTGAAGATCTTCTTCTTCCTCGTTGAAGAACGTAAAGAACGCTGAAGCACCAAGGAGTGATCGACGTGTCGTTATTCTCCTCTCCATAGCCAGTGTGAGACGCCATCCACCTTGGACGTGCGTCGATGTCGTCAACCCGGACACCATCTTTGACATCGTTTTTGAGGTAGGGAATTTTTTTTTGTTCAATATTTATTTGCGATCTTCATTGTTTTTTGTTAATCTGCATATTATCAGACTAATGGGAGGGGGATGGACCGCACAAACACGGCCGACACTCATCCCCTTATTGCTGTATCTTGTTGCGTATTGGAATGGAAGAAATGCGGTGGCATTGCACCGCGCGGGGAACGATAGAACCATGGCCAGAGCAGGCCACAGAGAAGAAATGATGCATCATCGCGCCGTACCGGAGAGGACGGAGAAGGCCACACCTAGAAGCGGGCTGCGGCGGTGGAGCGTGGCACCATCACACCGGGTTAGAGAACCAGGAGGCCGCGGCCGGGGCGGGCCGCGGTGGAGGGGCGCAGAGCCATCACGTTGCACCAGACGGACAGGGGTCGCGGCCTTTGTTCACGGCAGTGCAGCAAGGGATGGCCAGATCTGTCAGCAACCGGCACTTTGGAAGGGCGGGATAGTAGGGTCCCGAGCCGGCAGCACCAGCTGGCCAACAGGGTCGTCCATTTTCTTCTCGGATTACCGGGGGTTGTAACCCACGGCAGTTGACACAGGAGGGCCCCTCCACATGGGGGGGGGGTGCCGTTTCATATCAGAAGGGGGGCATCCCCCCCCCCCCGCCCGTTCCACATTCATGCGGCGCCCGTGCTGGGACGGACCGGCCGCGTCGGGCCAGGCCGGGCCCCCCGCATTGGACCGAACCCCCACGTCGGGCCGGGCCGCACCGGCTGGGCCGGGCCGTGCCGGCTGGTCCGGGCCTCCATGGATGTGTCGGGCCATGCCAACCGGGCCAGGCAGTGCCCTTTTCTGCCGGAACTAGATCCCGGGCGGGTCCGCTCGGTTCGGGCCGACCCAGGGGGTCTCGGGCCGGGTTGGTCCGGGCCCAAAAACCCCTGAAACCAGACAGCTACGTTCAAAGGCCCATAAAATGTCCTACTGACCTCATATTAGAGCACAATCAGCTGTGATTCGATCATTAGATCTAGAAGGTCGTTTTTTTATATTACACTCAAGGTTTAAGAGAACTTTGGGTTCAGCCGGGTTGGTTCGAACACAAAACCAACCGGGCCCTCAGAGTGGAAACGATTATAACTTGAGCTCTGGACGGCCGATTGACATGACGTCAATTTTTTTGGATTCCTCTTAGTGGGACTGTTCCTTTGGCTTACTTAGATCGAGGTTTGGATGTAGTTGGAGTATGCACTACTAGAAAAGGGGGCAGTGGAGCTTCCCAGACTCAGGCGACCGCCATTGGCGGTCGCTATAGCTTACCATTAGCGACCGCCAATGGCAGTCGCTAACCTACATAAAAAAATTTGGGGGGTTTCTTCACCCCCCCCCCCCGCGCCCTCGTTCTCCCTCCGCCCTAAACCCCTCCCCCCCTCGCCGCTCTCCCTCGCCGCCCTCCCCTCCCCTGCCGCCCGGCCTCCCCCACCGCCCGACCTCCCCCGCCGCCCGGCCTCCCCCGCCGCCCGGCCTCCCCCGCCGCCCGGCCTCCCCCGCCGCCCGCCCTCCCTCGCCGCCCGGCCTCCCCCGCTGCCTGCCCTCCCCCGCCGCCTGCCATCCGGCCTCCGGCCGCCTCCCTCCACCCTCTCGGCCCTCCCCCCCCCCCCCACCCCGGACGGCACCCGCACCCCGGACAGCCCCCGGCGCACACTCCGGACCGGCCCCCGCACCCCGGACGCCTCCCCGCACCCCGGACAGCACCCCCCCCCCCCCCGCGCACTCCGGACCGCCCCCCGCACCCCGGACGCCTCCCCGCACCCAGGACAGCCCCCCCCCCCCCCCCCCCCCCCCCCCCGCGCACTCCGGACTGCCCCCCGCACCCCGGACGCCTCCCCGCAACCTGGACAGCCCCCCCTGCACTCGGACACCCCCCTCCGAACCCGGACACCCCCCCCCCCCGCATCCCGGACAGGCCCCCCGCACCCCAGACACCCCACCCCGCACCCCCGACAGCCCCCCTGCACCCCAGACAGCCCCCCTCCCCCGCACCTCGGACACCCCCGCACCCCGAACACCCCTTCCCGCACCCCTGACAGGCCCCCGACACCCCGGACACCCCTCCCCGCACCTCAGACAGCCCCCCCCCCCCCCCGACCCCGGACACCCCCCCCCCCTCGATGCCCGTCCCCCGTCCCCTCACCGCCTCCTCTCCTCCAGCTCCCCGCCGCCGCCGCCGCCCGTCCCCTCCCTTGCCGCACCGCCTTTGGCTCCGGCTCCCCTTCGCTGCCTCCTCTCCCTCGCAGCACCGCCTTCGGCTCCCCTCCCTTTCAGGTTTGTAGCTCAATCAGGTAACATGAGCTTTCAGTTACATTATTATTTTATCAATGGTTCATAAACAAATGGTTAATATTTATTTTGAATATAGTTGATTTGAAAAATGTGAATGTAATAAGTATTGTGTAAATGTTTGTTATACAGATATTATTATGGATAAGAGTTGGATTGATCTTCCAAATCGAACGTCTAGAGAATATTTCAATGGCATTATGCAGTTTATTGACTTCACGGGAGGATTTGAATGTGACTATATTAGTTGTCCATGTAGAAAATGTGCTAACAGATATCAATCCACACGAGATACTATGAGGGAGCACCTTTTCTTTAATGGATTTCTGAAAAATTATAAGTGTTGGACTCGTCATGGAGAAGAATATGTTCATTGTCAAAATACAGATGCAGCTCAGATGGATGTTGATGCAAGGATGACTGATCCAATGCATGAAATGCTTACTGAAATGGTACGTGGGTTTGATCCTGAAGGCATTGAAATCCAAAATCTTGAGACCGGTGAGATAAATCTTCGCTCTGGTGCAGATCTTGATTCGAGGAGGTTTTAGGAAGTACTTGATGATGCGAAAACAGAATTATATCCTGGATGTACTTCTTACAATAAACTGTCGTTTATCGTGGAGTTGTTGCATTTGAAGACTTTGAATAATTGGTCAGACACATCATTCGACATGCTTTTGATTTTATTGAAAAAAGTTCTTCCTGTCGACGCTAAGATTCCTGAGTCGTATTACTATGCTCGTAAGTTGACAGAGAACTTAGGTTTTACATATGAGACTATAGATGCATGTGAAAACAACTGTATGTTGTTTAGAAATGAAACTGCTCATTTGGATATCTGTACGGTTTGTGGCGCTTCCAGGTGGAAAGAGAACATGGGAAATAAGACTCATCAAAGTCAGATTGCGGTACAGGGGAAACCGATTGCCGTAAAGAAAATGAGTTACTTTCCCCTTAAACCGAGGTTGAAAAGATTTTTTATGTCATCTAAAGTTTCTAATTTAATGAGATGGAATGCAGAAAGAGTTCATGAAAGTGACATGTTAACCCACCCGGCAGACTCTCATGCATGGAAGGATTTTGATAAGAGACATCCCGACTTTTCTAAAGATGTTCGTAATGTCCGATTGGGATTGGCAGCAGATGGTTTCAATCCATTCAAATCTATGGTTGGTGCAACTCATAGCACATGGCTCGTGGTGTTGGTTCCATATAATCTTCCTCTGTGGCTTTGTATGAAGCAACAATTTATATTACTTTCCACTCTTATTGATGGACCTAAAAGTCCGGGGGATATGATTGATGTTTACCTTCAGCCATTGATTGATGAGTTGAATGAATTCTGGGGCGATGGTGTGATGTCTTATGACTGCGAAACGAATGAAATGTTCAAACTGCATGCTGCTTTATTGTGGACAATCAATGACTTCCCAGCTTATGCAAATTTATCAGGCTGGAGTACGAAAGGAGAATTTGCTTTCCCTTGTTGCAATAAAAGTATAAAACTTGTATGGCTTAAACATTCCAAAAAATGGGCATACATGGGTCACAGGCGTTTTCTCCCTCCCCAGCACAGGTTTAGAAAGGACAGAGTGGCATTTGATGGTTCTAGAGAGTTCAGCCCAGCACCAAAGATCGTGATAGGAGTCGAAATGTTATCTCTGATTGAGGAAGAAAACATCCGCACGGTATATGAAATCAGGATTTGGTGGCTCCTCCAGTACGTAATATTCGTGCTGCGGGTAGGCAGCGCAGTCACAATTGGAAAAAGAAAAGTATTTTTTATAGTCTTCCGCATTGGAAAACTAACATGTTGAGGCATAATTTGGATGTCATGCACAATGAAAAAAATGTTTGTGATAACATATTGTGGACCATTTTAGGTGTCAGTGGAAAGTCAAAGGACCATGTTAATGCACGCCGTGATTTGGAAGAAATGGGTTTAAGGAAACAGTTGCATTTACAGTTAGCTGAGGGAAACAAGGCATATATGCTTGCTGCACAGTATTCGATGACTACAGAGGAGAAAGAGACATTTCTTTCCATTTTGAAGATGGTCAAGGTGCCTGATGGTTACTCTTCTAATATTTCAAAGTGTGTGAATCTGACGAGCAAGACATTGCAAGGGTTGAAAAGTCATGATAATCACATATTACTTCAGCAGTTGATTCCAATCGCAATTTGTGATTGTTTATCCCCCAATGTTGTTCAGCCCTTGATTGAGATGAGTAATTTTTTTAGACAGCTTTGTTTAAGAAATCAACGAATGAGTGATTTAAAAAGTTTGCAGGACCGAATTGTACTTACGCTTTGTCACTTTGAGAAACTTTCCCCCCCCCCCCTCATTTTTCGATGAAATGGTCGGCCAGACGGCACCTCATTCGGAGGTTCCGTGTGACCGCGGCGGCCGGAAACGCGTTTCCGGCGCCATAAAACACCAAAACGGCGTGCAGCGGTCCCATTCGGAGCAAACGTGCTCCGAACGACCTGAAACCGCACGGGAACGATAGAAATATTATTCCTGAGATGCAGAAGGAGGCTGCACGTCCATCGGACGTGCGGTGCGCGCGGCACGTCCGATTGTGTCGTTTTCAGCAGCGCGGCGCGCGCTGAAATGGCGTGTTGGGGGGTCAAAACCACCCGAACGACCTCCGAATGCCACGAAACCGTACGACAACATTCGGGCGTGAATTGTGAAATGGTCGGCCAGACGGCACCTCTTTCGGAGGTGCCGTGTGACCGCGGCGGCCCGAAAAGCGTTTCCGGCGCCATAAAACACCAAAACTGCGTGCGGCGGTCCCATTCGGAGCAAACGTGCTCCGAACGACCTGAAACCGCCCGGGAACGATAGAAATATTATTCCTGAGATGAAAGAGAGGCCGCACGTCCATCGGACGTGCGGTGCGCGCGGCACGTCCGATTGTGTCGTTTTCAGCAGCGCGGCGCGCGCTGAAATGGCGCGTTGGGGGGTCAAAACCACCAAAACGACCTCCGAATGCCACAGAACCGTACGACAACATCCGGGGTGTGAATTGTGAAATGGTCGGCCAGACGGCACCTCATTCGGAGGTGCCGTGGGACCGCGGCGGCCGGAAACGCGTTTCCGGTGCCATTAAACACCATAACGGCGTGCGGCGGTCCCATTCGAAGCAAACGTGCTCCGAACGACCTGAAACTGCACGGGAACGATAGAAAAATTATTCCTGAGATATAGGAGGAGGCCGCACGTCAATCGGACGTGCGGGGCGCGCGACACCTCCGATTGTGTTGTTTTAAGTAGCGCGGCGCGCGCTGAAATGGCGCGTTGGGGGGTCAAAACCACCCGAACGACCTCCGAATGCCATGAAACCATACAAAAAAACCCGGGGCGTGAATTGTGAAATGGTCGGCAAGACGGCACCTCATTCAGAGGTGCCGTGTGACCGCGGCGGATGGAAACACGTTTTCGGCGCCACAAAACACCAAAATGGCGTGCGGCGGTCCCATTCGGAGCAAACGTGCTCCGAACGACCTGAAACTGCACGGGAACGATAGAAATATTATTCCTGAGATGCAGGAGGAGGCCGCACGTCAATCGGACGTGCGGTGCGCACTGCACGTCCGATTGTGTTGTTTTCAGCAGCGCGGTGCGCGCTGAAATGGCGCGTTGGGGGGTCTAAACCACCCGAACGACCTCCGAATGCCACGAAACCGTACGACAACATCCGGGGCGTGAATTGTGAAATGGTCTGCCAAGCGGCACCTCATTCGGAGGTGCCGTGTGACCGCGGTGGCCGGAAACGCGTTTCTGGCGCCATAAAACACCAAAACGGCGTGCGGCGGTCCCATTCGGAGCAAACGTGCTCCGAACGACCTGAAACTGCACGGGAACGATAGAAATATTATTACTGAGATGCAGGAGGAGGCCGCACGTCCATCGGACGTGCGGTGCGCGCGGCACGTCTGATTGTGTCGTTTTCAGCAGCGCGGCGTGCGCTGAAATGGCGCGTTGGGGGGTCAAAACCACCCGAACGACCTCCGAATGCCACGAAACCGTACGACAACATCCGGGGTGTGAATTGTGAAATGGTCGGCTAGACGGCACCTCATTCGGAGGTGCCGTGTGACTGCGGCGGCCGGAAACGCGTTTCCGGCGCCATTAAACACCAAAACAGCGTGCGTCGGTCCAATTCAGAGCAAACGTGCTCCGAACGACCTGAAACCGCACGGGAACGATAGAAATATTATTCCTGAGATGCAGGAGGAGGCCGCACGTCCATCGGACGTGCGGTGCGCGCGGCATGTCTGATTGTGTCGTTTTCAGCAGCGCGGCGCGCGCTGAAATGGCGCGTTGGGGGGTCAAAACCACCCGAACGATGTCCGAATGCCACGGAACCGTACGACAACATCCGGGGCGTGAATTGTGAAATGGTCGGCCAGACGGCACCTCATTCGGAGGTGCCGTGTGACCGCGGCGGCCGGAAACGCGTTTCCGGCGCCATAAAACACCAAAACGGCGTGCGGCGGTCCCATTCGGAGAAAACGTGCTCCGAACGACCTAAAACCGCTCAGGAACGATAAAAATATTATTCCTGAGATGCAGGAGGAGGCCGCATGTCCATCGGACGTGCGGTGCGCGTGGCACGTCCGATTGTGTCGTTTTCAGCAGCGCGGCGCGCGCTGAAATGGCGCGTTGGGGGGTCAAAACCACACGAACGACCTCCGAATGCCACGAAACCGTACGAAAACATCCGGGGCGTGAATTTAGAAATGTTCGGCTAGACAGAACCTCATTCGGAGGTGCCGTGTGACCGCGGCAGCCGGAAACACGTTTCTGGCGCCATAAAACACCAAAATGGCGTGCGGCGGTCCCATTCGGAGTAAACGTGCTCCGAACGAACTGAAACCGCACGTGAACGATAGAAATATTTTTCCTGAGATGCAGGAGGAGGCCACACGTCCATCAGACGTGCGGTGCGCGCGGCACGTCCGATTGTGTCGTTTTCAGCAGCGCGGCGCGCGCTGAAATGGCGCGTTGGGGGGTCAAAACCACCCGAACGACCTCCGAATTCCACGAAACCGTACGACAACATCCGGGGCGTGAATTGTGAAATGGTTGGCCAGACGAAACCTCATTCGGAGGTGTCGTGTGACCGCGGCGGCCGGAAACGCGTTTCCGGTGCCATTAAACACCGAAACGGCGTGCGGTGGTCCAATTCGGGGCAAACGTGCTCCGAACGATCTGAAACCGCACGAGAACGATAGAAATATTATTCCTGAGATGCAGGAGGAGGCCGCACATCCATCGGACGTGCGGTGCGCACGGCACGTCCGATTGTGTCATTTTCAGCAGCGCGGCGCGCGCTGAAATGGCGCGTTGGGGGGTCAAAACCACCCGAACGACGTCCGAATGCCACGGAACCGTACGACAACATCCGGGGCGTGAATTGTAAAATGGTCGGCCAGACGGCACCAAATTCGGAGGTGCCGTGTGACCGCGGAAGCCTGAAACGCGTTTCCGGCGCCATTAAACACCAAAACAGCGTGTGACGGTCCAATTCGGAGCAAACGTGCTCCGAACGACCTGAAACCGCACGTGAATGATAGAAATATTATTCCTGAGATGCAGGAGGAGGCCGCACGTCCATCGGACGTGCGGTGCGTGCGGCACGTCCGATTGTGTCGTTTTCAGCAGCGCGGCGCGCGCTGAAATGGCGCGTTGGGGGGTCAAAACCACTCGAACGACGTCCGAATGCCACGAAACCGTACGACAACATCCGGGGCGTGAATTGTGAAATGGTCGGCCAGACGACACCTCATTCGGAGGTGCCGTGTGACCGCGGCGTCCGGAAAAGCATTTCGGGCGCCATAAAACACCAAAAACGGCGTGCGGCGGTCCCATTCGGAGCAAACGTGCTCTGAACGACCTGAAATGAGATTATTTCTTGAATCGAAGTTTTTAAATTATTATAGCACAATGATTTGATATTATATATATATTAAATATATATTAAAACATTTAAAATATATTATATATATATATATATTTAAAATATTGTATTTAATAGTATATATATGAATATATATATATATATATATTTATATTTATATTCAATTCAATAAAAAAAATTAAATTTTTTTTTTAGAATAGCGACCGCCATAGGCGTTCGCTATAGGGTGCCCGGCAGAGGGCCTTCAGCGACCGCCTGGCGGTCGCTGCGCGGCCGCTAAAGACCTTTAGCGACCGCCAAAGGCGGTCGCTAATAGCCTTATTTACAGTAGTGATGGTTGGGTTGGTTTGGAATTAAAAACCAACCGGGCACCTGGAACGAAAACGCCAATAACTCTCAGATTGGGCATCCGATTGACGCCCCGTCTGTCACGTTGAGTTCCTATTAACGTGGCCTAACATTCTGATACATCAACTGTGGACTATGTGACAGTTGATGTATCAACCCCTTGGCTCATGGAGCGGACCCTCCTAGAACGTGTGTGCTGTGTGCGGCAACCCTAGAGCTAGTTACGACTACGACAAAGATGAATTCTATACTAGGATCCTCCGTGGGTTCTACGAGGAGGACTACCGTACTGGGATCCTCTGTGGGTTCGATGAGGGCAACTAACGTACTGGGATCCTCTGTGGGTTCGATGAGGGAGACTACCGTACTAGGATCCTCTGTGGGTTCGACGAGGATGACAACTGTACTGGGATCCTCTGTGGGTTCGACGAGGATGGATATTGTACTTGAATCCTTCATGGGTTCGACTACCTTGATGGGATCCTCCGTTGGTATGATGACGATGACTGCTATACTTGGATCCTCCGTGCGTCTGGCAGCGACGACTATTAAACTTGGATCCAACATGGTTTCGGAAGAGGAGATGATTTAGAGGATACATCTAATCATCTCCACCCTTCATCGTAAATGGATACCTTTGTGAGTTGAGTCTTGAATTTCAATAAATATATTTGATTTGAATGACATAATATCCTGTGTGGATTGGATTATGCTTTCCTGTGTGGAATGGGTCGTATTTTCCTGTGTGTATTAAGTTTTTCTTTCCTGAGTGGACTGGATTGTACTAGAGCTCGTGAGTTGGAGCTGATCTGGATTTTATGACTTAGGTATATGTATGGGCATATACCTAAGTAGTGTTGGATGATACGTATTGATTGTATCTTTTCTTTGTGGTTTATCCTTTGTGGATTCATGAAGACCTTCGAGGGTCTCAGGGTCCCTACTGAGTATCATATACACACCCCTGCATGGGCTTCGCCCGCACTATGTTGTGTTGGTTGCAGAAGATAGAAATCACTGATTGTGGTTGAGGCTTATAGAGCTGGACGATACCCAGAGGAGGATCTCACGTCGAGTCGGTGACCAGAGGTGGATTTCACGATGAGTCGGTACCCGGAGGAGACGGATGGACATGGAGTGTTGAGGAGGAGATCTGTACCTACCCTTCAGGTAGAAAGCTGGATAATTATCCCGGAGAGGCTTGTCACCTTTCACCTATTGTCCAAGAGTTGTACTTTACATTCAGTTGTACTGCATCTTTCGTTGAGTTTGTATCCTGGCCCATTTAATTTTCAGCACTTACATCTATTTTCAGTTTACTTAGTGTTTACTTTAGTTTGCGTACTCTGTGGTGTTTGTTGTCTCTTATAAAGGCAATTCCTTCCCTTTTTATCAAGATTTATGCCTTTAGTGCTAGTCTCCGGCCCTTGGCCTATGGAAGGCGGGCTTGGGGAAGTCACGACATGGTCCTTGAGGACGAGTCCTGACAAATTAGAATCATAGGAGTTCGGTTATATCACAGAACCCATGACTCTGATCATTCTTCTATGTCAAGAAATAGTGTTTAGGGTATTGAGTGTTGTTATCAGTCTAGGGAGTCCAGTGTTGGTGCGGCAGTTGCCGTATCCATACACGAGGATCCTGACATCTGATTTCCGACTCAATGCACGAAGACATTGATTGCATGTGTGTTTCAAAAGTTTTCTTTGTGATTACTTTGGTCAGATCACCAGGTACACTGTTTTGACCGTGGAACCCCTATTTCTATTCAGGATGGCCCCACGATGACAGCTAGCTAGGGTTCCGAGCTTTGTGCGAGGAGACAGCCCACCGAGCTATGGGGCCTCGGTGCAGGTCCCTGTTACAGTGGGGGAACCAGCGGTACCTCTACCCATCGACCCACCGATGCCACCAGCCCCATCCGATGAGAGTGAACATCACCTTAGTGCAATACAAGAGTTTCAGGATTATAGACCGCTCAGGTTTTATAGGGAGACAGACTCTCAGGTAGACGAGGATTGTTTGGAGGTTGTTGTATGAGTTTTCAGGTTTGTAGGGACACTAGCTGACCTCATGGTGATCCTTGCAGTGAGTCTCCTGCATGAAGATTCAGGTATATGGTGGATCTTGATGCTCCAGGTGCACGACGAGGCATCTTTACTTTTACGGACATCGAGATCCTCTTCCTCTCGGAGTTTGTTCTAGAAACCCTCAGTGCGGTGTGCATTTTGATGTTACTACACCCGCGTCAGGGTAGCATGACGGGCCTAGTACTCAGCGAGGATTACGGATCACTCGTGCTACTCCACAGATATTGTATAGGACCCATTCTTCACAGACCAGACATTTGAGCATAGACTGAGGCATGATATCAGGGCTTCGATGATCTCCCTTAACATCTCGATGCAGGAGGGAGTGTTGGAAAGGGCCCTTCAAGTGGAGAGTTTTCTCGCCGATCAATCACCAGCGGTGAGACCCTCTACAGGACGACCTGTAGTGGAGTTTTCTACAGCTGGAAGTAGATACATGACGTAGAGGTCTAAGCTGGCCAGACCATCAGATGAGTAGTCTCAGGATGCAGATTCAATGGTACATGGAACACGAAGGAGATCCAGCCACATGAGGAGAAGGCAGTGTTATACATGCGGTGGGCATGGACACATGGCTCGAGACTGCCTGACTCGTCCTACAGATGAGCAGAAGGCAATAGAGGGACCTCCTAGACATAGGTTCGACCGAGGCGGTCCGCAGGAAGTAGGCGGAAAAGGTAGTGGAGTTGGACGGGAAGTGGGTGGTTGGCGATGATTTGAGGCCCTACCACCAGCACCACCAGGGAGACCACCCCGACCGCAGGGAACGGGTGGACATGGGAGAGCTCAACTTCAGGCAGCTGAGGGTTACGACCATGGAGCTCCGGGAGCAGATGGACAGGAGCAGGACTAGCTCCAAACATGGAGACTTTTGTTCAGGATGCTTCCAGCTTTGTTGATGTTTTGTGTCTTTGTACCTTAGGCTGTAGTAACGAATGACACCGTTCTTGTGACGTTTTATTCATGTCCTATTTATGTAGTTAATACTAAGATGTTATGGTTTAAAACTGTTGACTTGACCCTCACTTTTGAGATACCTACTAGAGAAGACCTAGTGACCACACACTGATGCAGACAGTGTGACTCAACCCTTGGAGGCGAGAGTAATGGTTGGATCTCTTGGTAGTAGCGTCGAGGCCTTATGACGTCATCCTTGGTATGGATTAGTATCATCCATGTCGGGATTGACTGTATTAGGCAAAGAACATGGTTCATCCAGGGGATGAGATCAGATTTATCTTATCGGAAAAGAAAAAATCTTTGCAGCTCTTGTAGGACCAGAGAAGGTTCAGGTCATCCAGGAGCAGATGAGGATAGCTGAGAGCCGACAGAAGCCTTATGCCGATAGTAGGCGGAGACTACTAGAGTTCGAGGATGGTGACCACGTTTTCTTACGTGTCTCCCCTCGACGTGGATTTCAGAGATTTGGTCGGGGCGGTAAGTTATCTTCACACTTCATCGAACCCTTCTAGGTCCTCAATAGGGTAGGCTAGGTGGTTTACCGCTTGACCCATCCACCTCAGTTGCACCAGGTACACGATGACTTCCACGTATCTTTACTGAGTAGATACGTTCATGACTCGACGCATATCATCAACCATGGATAGATGGACTTTGACAATGGGTTGAATTTTGCGGAGGTCCCAGTGGAGATCGAGGATCGATAGGAGCAGGTCCGACGTGGATAGTTGATTCCTCTAATGCACATCAGGTGGCAGCATGAGAACCTCTAGGAGTGCACTTGGAAGCGGGAGGCTTAGATGTGTGCTCAGTACCCTCATTTGTTTCCCTAGATTGAGATGTATCTTTACGAGGATGTAATTCCCTGAGGTGGGAGTAATGTAAAGACCCGTAAATTTCATGGGAAATTTTTTCTTAATTTTCTTTGGAATTCTACGAGTACACAGTTTCTGAAAGGGCCTGATTTTGAGGCCCGGTGTGCCCAGAATTATTTTCTGATGTTTAGCCCAGGTACGTTCAGTGAACGAATGAGCGGGTTTTTCTAACTTTGGAACTGGCTCCCGGAATCGAAATAAGAGGGCACCTATTAAACCGCAGTGCCGGTATTTTCTTATGAATACCCTTTCTAGAGTTGCATTTTCTCTGGTGGGGTTATTAAATAATTGGGTTAGCTAAAGAGTGAAATAAAATTTGCGCTACAAATTTTATTTCTATTCTAATAGTTATAACCTATACATGGGAGTTTAGTGGGACCCACTACATCCTAACCACTTGGTAGGATATTTTTGAGGTGGGGCCCACACGAGCCTCATACCCTTCAAATTCCCTAAACCCCCTATTAAATTTTGGCAACCCCCCATAAATGTGTAACTCACCCACTTTACTTCCCCCACTTAATTGGATGCCAACACACCCTATTAAATTAATTGAATTCATTAATTAATTTAATGACACCATATTGAATTTTAAATAATTTTGTTGGCATGTGTGTGGGTGAATAAAATAAGACAAGTCTAATTTTATTGTGGGTTGTTTCGTTGTGTGGAGTTTAGAGAAGAGAACTCTTGTGGTCTTGAAGGTCTTCTTCTTCCTCGTTGAAGAACGCGACGAATGCCAGAGCACCAAGGAGTGATCAAAGTGTCATTCTTCTCCTTTCCAGAGCCGATGAGAGACGCCATCCACCTTGGAAGTTCGCCGACGTCGTCAACCCTGACACCATCTTTGACGTCATTGTTGAGGTAGGGAATTGTTTTATGTTCATGATTTATTTGTGATCTTCGTTGTTGTTTGTTAAGATGCATATTATCAGATTAATGGGAGGGGGCCGGACTGCAAAAACACGGTCGGCCATCCTTCCCTTGTTTTTGTGTCTTGTTGCGGATTGGAACGGAAGAAACGTGGTGGCCTTGCACCACGCGGGAATGACAGAAACGTGACTGGATCGAGCTGCGACGAAGAAATACGGCACCGTCACGCCATACCGGAGAGGCTGGAGGAGGCCGCGACCAAGAGCGGGCTGCGGTGGGGGAGCACGGCACCGTCACGCCGGGGCTGGCCGCAGAGGAGGGGCATGGCGCCATCGCACCACACCAGACGGAAAGAGTTCGTGACCTTCGGTCGCAACAGTGCAGTGAGGGGTGACCTGATCTGCTAGCCGTCGGTGCGTCGGAAGGTCGGGACAACGGGGTCCTGCGGTGATGGCACCAGGCGGCCTACCAGGTTGTTCGTTTTCTTCTTAGAAGATAGGGGGTCGTAACCCCAAGCATGTGACACAGGAAGGCCCCTCCACATTTGGAGCCGCCGTTTCATAACGCAAGGGGGGCAGTGCCCCCCTTTCTATGTTCATGCGGCGCGGGGCGCTCATGCTGGGCCGGGCCGGGCCACCCGTGCTGGGCAGGACCGGCCGCGCCGGGCCGGGCCACCCATGCTGGGCCGGACCTCCTTGTCAGGTCGGGCCGTGCTGGCTGGGCCGAGACGCTCCTGCCGGGCCGGGCCAAACCTTTTTGAGCCGGACCCGGACGCAGGTCGGGTCAACCCGGTTCGGGCCGACCCAGGGGGTCTCGGTCCGGGTCGGTGTCGGGCCAAATCCCCCTAATATCGGACAACTACGTTCAAAGGTCCATAACATGGGCTACAGTTCTCTGATTGGCATATCGTTAGTTGAGATTCGATCCTTGGATGTAGACGGTCGTTTAAGTATATTACAATCAATGTTTTTGTGACCTTTGAGTTCGGCCGAGATGGTTCGAAAATGAAACCAATCGGGCCCTCATAGCCGAAACGCTTATAACATGAGTTCTGGATGTCCGATTGATGTGTCGTTGATTTTTTTGGATTTATCATAGTGAGATGAATCTTTTGGTATACTCATATCAAGTTTTGGATTCATTTGGAGTACGATCAGGTTGGTTTTGACTTAAAAACCAACCAGGCCCCTGGAACGAAAAAGCCAATAACTCTCAGACTGGGCGTCCGATTGATGCACCGTCTGTCAGTTTAAGTTCCTATTGACGTGACAGAACATTGCGATACATAAACTCTGGAATACGTGACAATTGATGTATCGACCTCTTAAAACATGGAGCGGACCCTCCCGAAACGAGCGTGCTCTAAGCGGGAACCGTAGAGCTGGCTACGACTGTGACGAAGATGACATCCTTACTAGGATCCTCCGTGGGGTCGACGAGGACGACTACTATACTGGGATCCTTCGTGGGATCGACGATAATGATTATGGTACTAAGATCATATATGGATTTTACGAGGACGACTACCGTAATGGGATCTTCTGTGGGTTCGGCGGGGACGACAACCGTAATGGGATCTTCTGTGGGTTCGACGAGGATGACTATTGTACAGGAATCCTCCATGGGTTTGAATACCGTGCTGGGATCCTCTGTGGGTTCAACGATGATGACTGCTATACTTGGATCCTCCGTGGGTTTGGCAATGATGACTACTAAACTTGGATCCTTCGTGGGTTCGGAAGAGGAGATGATTCAGAGGCTACATCTAATCATCTCCACCCCTCTTTGTAAATGTATACCTGTGTGAGCTGAGTCTTGACTTTCAATCATTATCTTCAATGTGATTGACTTGAAATCCTGTGTGGTTTGGATTATGCCTTCCTGTGTGGATTGGGTCGTACTTTCCTATGTGGATTAAGTTTTACTTCCCTTAGTGGACTGGATTGTACTTGAGCTCATGAGTTAGAGGTGAACTGGATTTGATGACTTAGGTATATGTATGGGCATATACCTAAGTAGTGTTGTATGATACTTCATTATTTTATCTTTTATTTATGGTTTATCCTTTGCGGATTCAGGGAGACCATCGGGGGTCTCAGTGTCCCTATTGAGTATCTTATACACACCCATGCACGGGCTTCGCCAGCACTATGTCGTGTTGGTTGCAGACGATACACATCAGTGATCGTGGTTGAGGATTTTAGAGCTGGATGGTACCTGGAGGAGGATCTCATGTCGAGTCGGTGCCTGGAGGTGAATTTCAGGACGAGTCGGTACTCGGAGCAGACGGACAAACGTGGAGTGCTGATGAGGAGATCAGTACCTACCCATCAGGTAGGAAGTTGAAGGACGATCTAGGAGAGTCTTGTCACCTTTTAGCTGTTTTCTGTGAGTTGTAATTTACTTTCAGTTGTACTGCATCTTTAGTTGGGTTTGTATTCTGGCCCATTTACTTTTCAGCACATACTTCTGTTTTCAGTTTACTTAGTGTTTACTTCAGTTTGCGTACTCTGTGGTGTTTGTTTTCTTTTATAAAGGAAATGGATTCCATTTTATTGGGATTTATGCCTTTGGTGCTAGTCTCTGGCCCCTGGCCTATGGATGGCAGGCTTGGGGTAGTCACGACACGGGCCCCGATGATGGGTTGTGATAATGAATGTCATGATCCAGCTTACGTGTGGACTACAACCTCCTTGTAGAGATAAAAATCATTTTCCATCACCATATTTCATGGATGTTAATTATCATTGTTTTAATATTTATGTATAATAATTATTTTTAATTATTATTTGGTAATTATAATATCATATCTGAATTCTTACGTTCGAATCTACTAAAAAATAGTAATAGCACTGGTGCATATATTTGGACCACCAGTACCATGTTGCCATGAGATTCATTTTTATTTTAACATTTTCCTTGATGGTAATAATGATAAATATAATGATTAAATATTTTATTATAATTATAAATTAATGGTTAAATTATTTATAAATTCCATTCAATTTTTTTGAATATTGAAAACATCATTCATGCATGCATAGGACCTACCACCTCCATGAATAGTGTATTTTATTTTTCAATATTTATATTTTATGGATGAAAAAAAATAAAATTATAATAAAAATATATTATATTCTTATCATGATTAAAAATATTGAGATAATGTAACTATGTCTAAATTACAAAAATAATAACTATGGGAAAAAAATTCTTTGAAAAATGAACATATAACATTAAAAAATTGTGATTATATATAACATTAAAAAATTGAAATTATAATAAGGAATTATTAATATTTGGCAGTTCAAATGTCATAATGGGATTATATATGGTATTATAAGTATATAAATTATAATGGTATTGAATTATAATAAATTTATATTTGTTATATATGATGGTAAATCCCTTTTAAAAGAATTTGAACTCTATGTAAGGGAAAGTATTTCAAACATTAATTTATGTGGTTCTCATGAAATAAAAATAATTTTTTATTGATTATGGTGTATATATTTTCCATGAATTTATTTTATGATTAATTTATGAATACTATAGGGTCATTAATATCCATATATAGTAAAAAACACATCCACTAATGATACCCCTCCTAGTTCTTCAATGATAGAGGTAGATGGTTACTTTCCAAGTCCCACCTCTATTTAGTTTTGTATTGGTGATAAGAACCCAGAGTATATCATTCATAAAAATGAGAGTGATTAACCTCTATGGGAACATGAAAAATATATAGAAAATATAGAATAAAAAATCTACTCTTTATAAGATAACTGTATAAAATAAATAATAAATACATTCATGGAATGGCATAAAAATAAATAAAACAGCAATAGAAAACTAAAATTATAAAAATAAATAATCAGAAGATACCACATAGCCCAAAAAACTTTTAAAATTCCCCATTCTTGAAATATCCATCCCTATATCGAACTTGTACTTATAAAATTAATAATATATATATATATATATAATTGGAGTGATTGTAATATATTTACATAGTAGGTTCATCCAAGGTGAGTCATGTGTGAAAGATAATGAAATCACATCAAATCCATGAGAACAAATAGTCAAATGAAATTGTGAACAAAATAGATATATTATAATCATTAACTCACTATGAATATATCTCACCAATTACCACCTAAAAAATATATATATTATAGTAATTTAATAACATGTTACCATGTTTAATCATCCATACAAGTTTTCTACTCTTCCCCAACATCTCACATCCATATCTATATCCCTAATAAATAATCCATCTAAAATCCACAAGAGATGTGTATCAAAACAGAAATCTCATAAATCACATCATCACAACATCCCATCAGTGTATCTATATAGTAATTAAGTTGTTTCTTAGAGCCACCACAACCTGTTTGTCCTGAATCATACATGAGGAATTATAACCCATTAAATCACAGCTCATACACTGAGTATTAACCATTATCTTTTACAATACATAAATTTCATAGTATTAAAAATACATAGTATAATATATTTGTAGATACATGGGTGTGAAATAAAAAGAATCCATCACATCCCTCTACAAACATATATGTAGAAAATAACCATTTTCTCATAATAACATAGTATACTACCAGGATTAGAGAGATACGATTGTGAAGGTAGTCATTCGTTTATCCCTACTCATCCTAAATATATATGAAAACACCCTTACAGTGTCCATGGGGTGTCCGTTTTCCTCACCGACAAGCGTGGGGTATCATATGAAATCACAAAACATACAGGATATAATATAGATCATAACAATTTTATGTGAATTACCTAGTCATAAGGTCATCTACATATATTATCACTCTAACACCATACATATACCACTTGTTACTAGATAACCTATATGAACACACACATTTAATAATAATATCATTATATTACATAATTCCATTTTAAAATCAATCACTTCCTTAATTAATTCATTATATATTAATTAACATTATTCCAATTAAATTACATTAACAATCGGAGAGTGAAGTGCATGCCCTCCCAAAATTTTCCATCTGAGTCTATAGATTCTCAGGATTATCAAAATTTACATTCCAAAAACTAAGAGTACAATGTAAAATTTTTATTGAACATTATAGGAATTAAATAATTATACGTATAATGGGAAAAATCTTAAGATACTGCTAGGAGATATTCAACAAACAACAACCATCTACCATATGAAGTGTGGAATGAAATGAATAGGAATAAGAATCACAACCTTCATACTATTAACCATATTAATTAAAAAAAGGAATCTATATTAAATGAAAAATAATATGTATGACCATCTTATACCCATTCAATTGTCACTCATTTTTTCCCCAATACTCAAATGAATATCACCATGTATCACATCGTTATTGGATTCACTAGGTTCTACCACCTCTAACCTCTCCACCCATAACTCATTAATATTATTACGATCAATTCAAATAACACAACAACACTCACATTCATAACAAATCAAAGAAGTAAGCTATAAAAAAATATAGTTAACTGGTAAATCACATCCCTAAAAAATGTTTTTAACCTTTACATGAAAATAGGATCACTCGGACCAAATCATTAAAATTTTATTCATTATAAGAAAACAATGGATCAGAACCCCAAATAATTATAATTATTAAATAATATGTTTTGTTCATTGTTGAACTTAATAATTTTATAATTATAGGATACAATAATGGGTAATCATCATCCTCATATATATCAACCTATTAATGTTATTTAGACACTCTCTCGAAGATTAACTAATTTTACTAAACTATGAGAATAATAATTCATATTTAACACGAATTCTTTATTATCATTAAATGTAATTATAAATTCATGTTGCTTAGAAAATTCCATTAACATATGGACGAATAACATCAATTAATGGTGAATCAAGCATCAATTTTATTACCACCAAATTATAAGAATGAAACGATTCATTAAACAAGATTATTTAAAATATTTATCATATTTACTAGTTTGGGACTTATTTTATTATCCAATTTTATCAAATTAAAAATGTTTACCCATGTACAACACATGTACTAAACAAATACTAATATATATAGAACACTATCTACCAAATCTAGAGGAATATTTTTATCATGGTGAAATGTATCAATATATGACAACTAACCATAAATAAAATCTTCATTTAAAGATATTTATTCATTAATTGAATTAATTAAATCACCATCCACATGGATAAACAACGGTCAATTTATGATAACTCATAATATAATGTAGAGGAAATGGATCAATTTCCTCAAAAGTGCTAACATTCATCACAGGAGAATAAATATCGAATGTGGATCTCCAATCACACCTCCTAGAAGGATATATGATATCCCCATGACATAATTCCTTGAATTCATCAAAAAAGGGCATTTTTCATTAGAATTATAGAGATCAAATACCATATCCTGGAAAGTGGAAGGAGAGGAGAAAACGTCAAAAGGTGGAGTAACTTCTAGAAATGGATAAATCACCTTATATTACTATATATAAATCACTAGAATCCGTGTATTAATCCCCATATAAAGATGATTATAATCCTTTTAGAAACACTTAAATTTTCATACATTTTCAAAGGATGTGTAGGGAAAAAAGTGAGCTAAGAGGGCCTTGTGGGTATTTATAGGAAGATTGAATTTTAGAAGTCCTGGGATAGCCCAAAGGACCAGAATGTAGAACTTCCTAACATGGGGTATACTATGACATAGAAAAATTGACTACATAATATCCGGAATAGTTAAATAATGTCACCATGTAACACAATACAGATCCAATACAAATCCTATATACATGGGGAGGCACTAGAGACACAACCAAAGCCACTGAACCCCATTACCAAGATGTGGACTGCACCCACAAACAATGGCACCCCTAAAATTGAAAAATAATCCTTGAAAAAAATTCCATATCCCTGATCCCCATGTTATATCCACTTGATTACAGATGATTGACTACAACATATTCAGCCTCTAAGTGGTAATTATTACAAATTTGAATAAAGACCAATATTGTTTTCTTTTGATATCCCATGTGCATTTGCAAAAGCTCTATTCCTATTAAATCCATGATTCCTATGAAAAACTGTATCCACTATGTTGTACAATCTAAAATATTGATGTAGCATAGATATCTACAACAAAATGCTGGTTAAAATGACTTATTTTTAATAAAACAATCTAAAACCTTGAAACCTCCCATAAGTGCCTCCAACAATCAAAACATAGAAAAGGAAAGGATATAAAGTTATAGATACATAAATCAGATTCCTATAAAAAAATTCTCTTCCTAAATATTAAAAAAAACACTTATATAACGAATGAAAATTGGTCATTTGGAAAACCACCCAATTAGACACCTTAAATGAGTCTCACAAATATAAGAGATCAACTTTCTCGCTTATAGGAACGAAGGAAAAAACCATGAAAATTGATAAATCATCTCCCAAACAATCTCAACCACAAATAATTATCATTATTAAATAAGAGGTTTTTTCAATGTTGAACTTACTAATTATATTATTATATGAGAAAATCATGGGTAATCTTATTCATCATCTATATCAACATATTAATGTTATTTAATCATGCTCTCCATAATTTAATAGTTTCATTAAAAGATGAGAATAAAAATTAACATTTAACAAGAATTTTATTATTATCATTAATTATAATTATTTATTCATCTTTTTTAGAAAAAAAAATTAACACATAGAAGAATAACTTTAATTAATAATGAATCAAGCATCAATTTTCATACCAAAAAATTATAAGAATCTAATAATTCATTAAAAATTCCACTTCAAAATATTTAGCATATTTTCTAGTTTGGGATTTATTTTATTATCCAATTTTATCAAATTAAACATGTTTACCCAAGTACAACACACATACTAAACAACTACTAATATAGTTATAACACTATCTTCGAAATGTAGAGGAAGATTGTTGTCGTGGTGAAATGTAACAATATATGACAACTAACCAAAAAACAAATTCATTATTTAAAAAGATTAATTAATTAATTGAATTAATTAAATCCCCATCCACAGTGACAAATAATGGTCAATTTATGATTACTCATAATATAATGCAATGGAAATGAATCCATTTCCCCAAAAGCGCTAAAATTCACCACATGATAATAAAAAGTGAATGATGATCTCTAATCACACATCCTTGAATGAAATATGATATCCCCATGACATAGTTCATTGAATTCATCAAATTTAAAAAAAAAAGAAATTTCATTGTAATTATAGATATCAAATACCATATCATGGCAAGAAGAACAAAAAAAACATCAAAAGGAGGAGTAACTGCTAGAAATGGAGAACTAACCTTATATTACCACATATAAATCACTAGAATCCAGGTATTAATCCCTATATCAAGGTGATTCAAACACTTTTTATAAACAGTTCATTGTACCTAGGTTTTCAACGGATGTTTTTGGAAAAAATTGAGCTCAGAGGGCCTTTGGGGAATTTATAGGAAGGCTGAATTTTAGAAGTCCATGACATATCCCAAAATACCAAACTGCAGAACTTTATACCATGAGGTATATTATGACGTAGAGAAATTGACCACATCATATCCCCAATATTTAAATAATGTAACTATGTAACACAATACAGATCCTAAACATATCCAACTTACATGGGGATGCACTAAGACACAACCAATGCCACTGAACCCATTTATCGAAATGGGGACTACACCCTCCAACCATAGCACACCTATATTTGAATGTAACTCTTTAAAAAATTCCATATCCATAATATTAATGTTATATCTACTAGATTACAATTGAAGGACTACACCATAGTCTGCCTCAAAGTTTCATTTATTCCAAATTTGAAAAAAACCATCTATCTCCTTTGAGATCCCATCTGCATTTGTAGATGCTCTATTCTTATTGAATCCATGATTCTAATGCCAAAACTACATCCACATTGTATTAGATTCTACGATAATGATGTACCCTAATGATCTACAACATAATGTGTGTTAAACAGACCTATTTTTACTCAAACAATCCAAACAATTTGAAACAACCCCTACATACCTCCAACACTCAAAACTCCGAAAGTGAAGGGATAAAAGGATTTAGTCACATATATTAGATTCCTTTAAAAAAATTATCTTCCTTAATAAAAAATACATACATAATGAAAGAAAATGGTTCATTTAAACCCCCCCCCATTTGAAAACTAAAATAAGTCTCACTAATATAAGAGATTAAACTTCTCACTGATAAGAACAAAGGGGAAAACCATGTAAATTGAAAAAACATCCCACAAACACTAACATGGAGGGATATATATCTCAAACAATAACTCCTTTTCCCAAAATGAATAAATAAAGTGAAATACATCTCACAACCCAAAAATGTGTCAACATCGACAAAATGAGAAATGATTCATGGTAGTTAATAAATAAAACATTTATCATGGTACTAATCATGTATCTAAGACTCAGATTCATAGTTACATTATTTCATTCCACTTTACTTATGCAAGTCAAAACAAATAGAAATTTCATACCCACTCCACTCATTATATAATAAATGTAGGATATTTATAGTCCTCTCCTCTAAGGTTGCATCATTTTCAACATTGATCTAAACAAAATCAATGATAAATTATTACCACAAAGATAATTAAAAATCGGTAAAACATGAAATGCATTATGTATCAAAATCATCTGAGGGGGATGTTTTATTTAATATTCCATAAATATAACTCAATATAACACCTCAATAGGCCAAACAAACTTGGGAGAATTCTTACTCACATATCTAAACCTTTAATTACCAAATGAGGAGTATCCTATATAAACACATGATCACCAAAATTGAACTCCATTGGTATCCTCCTATTATTTTTATTAGACTTATAATAATCTAGTGATTCCTTCATCATCGTGAAAATCACATGAACCATCATAATCATATTTTTAACCAGTTACATAAAGAGAAATGTTTACTCTGTGAACCCATGATTGTATAATGAAGAATGAAAGGGTTATCCACACAATGATACAAATAATTCCATTCTAATGGAAGAGTGAAAACTAATTTTTTATGAAAATTTTACCTAAGGAATGTTCAACATCAATGATCATCCAAAATCCAAAACAAAGGGAAAAGGAATGTCATTATGATTATGGATGGTTTTCTCTTTCTAACAATCCTTATGAAAAAGGAATGGAATTATAAGAAAAACAAAAATACAAAACCATGATAAATACATATCCACACCATATAGGTATAAGGAGGATGAAATTTGGCTATATTCAATATCAGGATTCAATGGAGTCTCTAACTCCTCTAGTTACTATATCAAAAAAGAATCATTGTGCTAAATTCCTATATTTCTATTACCTGAGATAATTTTTCAAACAATAAACCATCCACCATATCACATCATAGACTCCCTGATATTGAGGTAACTTGAAAATGAATTTTATTGATATGTTCTCTCACATACATTATGGAAAATATAATGCCTAAACAATACACTCAGGAACATAATTCATGACAATCACATTATTATTGAGAAACAAACGAGGCACAAATTATGCAGTGACATGCATCAACAAAGGATACAAATTTTTCCCTCAAATATCATGGTACATATTCATTATTGCTAGTATATCCCACAAAGGGTGAATTATGGAAATCATGGAGAACATTATCAGGGCTGAGTAAAGGCAAAAAAAAACCATTCCATAAAATAACACCCGGTCTTGTTCCTCCTCAAACCAAACATTAAGGGAATCACAAAAAACAATTATGTCTCCCAATACCTTAGTCATAGAATCCCCTAAGAGGGTTTCTTAAACCACATAACCAAATATAAATGCACATTATTCTAAAAAAAATCAAATATCTACAATTATATTACCACATATCAAGATGAGTTTCTTACAGTTCACCCATTACTCTTTTGAAATATCCATATTCTTACAGGATATCACAATGTGAATTCCATCTCCAAACACTAGCTAAAATATTTCCTTTCACGGTGTATATGAATCATCGAATTTTATTCATAAAATAATTACTTCCCTCATTTCTTCCCATGTTAAAGTCATGTTGTATGAAGTCATACCTCAAGATATTATGTTTGGTAAAAACAAAAAATCACTCACTTATGAGATTATTTAACAAACAAATAAAATAAAACAAAAATACCTATTACTAGAGATTGTGGGTGTCATAGTTACAATCATGGGTGAATAACTAATTGGACGCCAATAAAATAAATGATATCTAATACATCATAAGACAACTAATTCGAAGAGGTGAAGCATCATGGAAAACTAGAAACTAAACTCACTACTCTGTAAAATGGATAACTGGAGCATTGAACAAATTTTACATTAGGTACATGAAGACATCCATATATTTTCATATCCAAAAGAACACATAATAATTTTTGGTCAAATATATCATTGGAGTTGAAACTCGTGAGAAATCAACCATGAACCTCCTATTATAGCCTATAAGAAAACATAAACCATACAAGTATTCAAATATCACGGGAGATAACCTAGAAACGATTGACTTAATATTCAAAGGATCCACAACTATTCCCTACTACAATAGGAAATGACCACTGCAATAAACTTATTTAGCATAGAAATCGCCATTTGATAAATTTTAAAATTGATGTAGATGATGCTAAAATCCTAAACTAATTTGAATGCTTTTTCCTGTTCCTTCTAAAATTCATAGGACATGAAGACATCTATGATGTTAACCACAAAAAAAAATATACACAAAACAAGATGGGATTCAATCAAACTATGGACCTCACC
The DNA here is from genome assembly GCA_963277665.1 of Viscum album. Classification (NCBI taxonomy): domain Eukaryota; kingdom Viridiplantae; phylum Streptophyta; class Magnoliopsida; order Santalales; family Viscaceae; genus Viscum; species Viscum album. Next base: position 1,076,630,073 of record OY728164.1, read on the forward strand.
GACTTGAGGCATGTCATATGGTGTATTCTTGATTCAATCAAACTAGTTATCGACATCTAGAATCAAAAAGATCGCAGTGGGAATGATTTCTACCGAATAAAAAAATGATTATCAACATAGAAATAGGGCATAAAATAAACCAAATAATACTATATAAAAATAAATACATAAATAATAACGAAATAATACTGAATGAAAATTAAAACTAAGAAATGAACAAATCCAAATCATAGCTATCAATATCTCTATGTCACCTCTTGGACACCACCAACAACAATACCATTACACTTAATGTTAAATAAAACAAAAAAAATTGAACCAAAAAAATTTGTGTGTCTACATAATCTAAGTGGAATAAGTATGTTATGATAATACAAAACCTCTTTAAGAAATCACAATATAATCCATTGATTTAATTTCAAAAAAATATTCCACAAACATTATATTAAAATATATTTAGAAAATAGGGTTATACTTACATAACTAACCATACCCAGCTATAGAAAAGTCCCTTTTTAAAACACACACACACACACACTAAAAAATCCATTTTTCAAAATGGGATTCCATTTAAAAATAATTTTTGAAACGAAATCCCAACCAATATTCTATACAATGTAAAACCTAAGATATATATGTGAATTAAAAAAGAAGAACTAGTAGGGAGAAACTAGGAAAGATAAAATCCCAAAATGTAATATAAAAAAATAGGAATATAGATATAATAATCATGTGTATTTATTAAACATCTTTAAAAGATATATTTATATATTCTATCATTATAATCACCTTACAGTATAAGGTGAATCTTCATTGTTAATTTACAAATGGTATCTCTAATCTAGAAAATTTAGTGGCACATTACACCTCCCCTCTCAACAAATCAAAGGAATCATATCTAATCATGGTCGATAAGAAACCCTTACTCAACATTCTAGATGATTCCCACGAATAACATGATAATAGTACATGGTAAATGGGGATGTACTCATAGTTGCGACTCAAGAAAATAACTCACAACAATTTTGCTAGACTAGAGAAGACACTGACACCAACTCTGTGATAACACTCTAATTTGATGATCCACCATAGAGGTTCCCATTTCACAACAAGACATTAACAAGTTCCAACCATGCCATCACATCATACAAGATTCAAAAAAAAAATACAAAAAATTATTCAATATCAATTGGTCCATCTCACCATATAAGCTATAAGAATTTTAAAATCCCAATGAGAAATAATACCACATTAACAGAAGGATCCAAATATTATATTAACTAATTTAGATAAAAAACAATCATCCATAGTGAAAAAAAGTCTTAGAACTAAGGGACATATTTGAATCCTCATTATGGTTTCATTTTGAAATAATTATATCATTTGGAACACATATTTTATTTAGAAGAGAAATTTGGTAAAGAAAGGGATAAATAAATAATGAATGAGAATGAAAGGGTCCCTAAAAAATATGGGGTTCATGGGATAGTTTTTTAATGAATGAAATTATCATTTGTGTTTCTTTCCATGTGTGCACCCCGTAGAAACATGGATATTCCCATATCCAATGGAACATCATAATAAAACAATAGATATAATAAAATAATAATTAAGATAACATCAACTTGAATTACACATTTAACAAAATCCAATGGATGTCACTATAACTCACACAGAAGGATAAAATCACAAGTCAACCAAGATACAAAATCATAAATAAGTACAAACGCACCCTCCAAATATCCAAATTCAATCATGATGAACAATTGTAATTTTTTCAAATACTTTGCATATATATACATGTAGTATTAACTTATGAAATCCTTGAAATTCATTTTTCACCTAGTTACCATCATCAAACCACCACTACAATTAATAAAAACATGTCACAAGAATTCAAAAAACATTTATAAATTATCTATAATCTGATAAGTTTCATTTTGAATGTCTTATAATGGAATTGGGTGGAAACCCCTACAGAAAATAGGAGAATAATTTCTATATTGACAAAATATAACAGAAAGAAATTACAATCATGACTAAAAATACTAAGAATGAAAAATAAGAAAATTCAAACCCTTTATGTATCCAATTTGTCCAAACATTGACACTAGGGTTATAGAATATTGTGATACAAGATGAAAACCGATGGTGTATGAGTGGGGAGATGTAACATTTCAATCCGAGAAAGGAATCACTAAGAGAACCCCTTTATATCAAATTATAAGACTTTGGAGGAGTAAAAAATATCTATTGGAGGCATCCAGTTAGTGGGTATTTAATGGAAATAACCATGGGAAGAACCCCCAATTAAGGAGAACTAGAAATATCAATCATAAACATCCTTTGGTGGGAAGCATAGTTAGTTTTCATAGTTAACAAATCATGTAAAACCCATGAAATTCTATATTTTCAATAGTTTCACAAGAGGAACATTTAGGACGAAATTTTAGTTTAGAAATGTGCCTTAATCGTATGACATGGTCACACTTAGGGTGGATGGCTAAACTAACCATGCACCATAACAGTGCTACCTGAAAAATATCCCCAAACATAAACCTTTTCACCCCAGAACTCCTCTAAATCATGGTCCTAAACCATCCAAAAAATAAAACTCATAGATAAGTGACACTATGTGTGTCATAAACACCCAACCAAGCCAAATTCCCCTATAATTTTCTCACACCATGAATAAGTCCAAAATCACTAGAAAACTAAAAAATAAAATAAATACTCATCAGAATATCGTCCCAAAAATCAATAGAAAATTTGAATGATCTAAATAAAAATTAAAATAAAATGAAGAAATGAAAATTGTGGTTTAAGAGAGATAATTATACCCACTAAAAAACATTCAACCCCTATAAATTCACCAATACAAATGAAAACCAAACTCCAAACTCAAAACAGAATAAGGTTGAATAGAACATGGAACCCTGGGGTGACATTTTAATCCAAAATACACATCAACCTATTATAGGGAAAAATAAAATGAATTATGTATTATGATAATAGAATGTTTTTCACAGCACAAAGTTCAACCCACTCCACACCAATAATATGGGACCTCCCAATAATAACCAAGGACCCCCAACATAGGGTAAACCCACTGAGGGGACTAAAAAATCAATTTATCCATGTATGATCCATAATTTCACGAAGTAATGATTTTCCAAATATAGAACGACTAAAAACCAATACTAATCCATGATCCAAAACAAAATTTATTATTTCCATAAGATGCACACATCTTCACAACTGATAAAACATGAAATAAAAACTGATCCGCATATATATCCATTTAATACCAATTATTCAAAAAACACAACCCCAAAATTAAAAATAATATGGAACCACAAATCCCTTTAAAAACATACAAAAGTTAAGGGAACTACAACAGAGGACCTAATACTTTCGATTCTGAAAATGAAGTAAAAAATATGGTCAATAACCCCACATAAAATGATTCCTAACTCTGTTTAATATTCACTCAATGGAATATGGATTGATACTTGATGATTAAACCATCCACAACCATAAAATTATGATTTATCATCCTTTGACCAAGACTTCATATTATAACTATTCTTCTTTCAGAGTTTTTTTATTTGACACAAATGGACACATTGATGATAAGACTTCAGAATATTACAATAATATAGATTCATAAGCACTAACTGGAAACACTAATATAACATGAATGACTGTTCCAATGAGTGAGAATCTAGAACCATCGATGAAGAACCCAAAATAAAAGGATCTCATGAGACACACTTCATACTAGAGGGGGAACCTTCTTGAGCTCCTGGAGAAATTGAATTGATGAGTACTAAATATTGCGCTCTAGGAAAAAATTCTACTAAGAACACATTATCAACCAACTTCTTGAAATGAAATTCCCAAAATGATAGAACATTCTTCATAATATCTAAATAGTTACCACAAGAATAATGTGGATCATTCAATAGATCCCATAATTCTACATTCGATGAAAATTAAACCAGCACATTTAAGTGATTGACATAAAACTCTATCGTCTGTTGTCCTTATTGAACATGATTGGGATCTTCCACACTCTACACCTTCACCTCCTCAGTTATGAACCATCAGAGAAACATTTTCCTAAAAAATCTCAAAACATAATTACTTTTAATGATCAAATAAGGTCACCCTTACAATGATCCAAACCAAATCCTTCAAATGAACCCGAAACTGCAAGCAGTATCATTACATCAAGAGTTACCAATAACCTTAAATCACATTGAACATCCTTGATCCACTCCCCTACCTCTAAAAAACATCGATCCCCATGAATGACTAAAAAAATGAGAATAATTTCACTCCTTCTCTCCAGTCAGAGTCTGGGCATGTCAAAAAATTGGAAGTTATTTTTTTAAACATTAGGGATCTTTCATGATATCAGGTCTAAATAAAAAAAATTTCACTGAAAGGAACACCTTAAAATGATACAAAATTATCAAATCCATAAATCAAAAATAAATAAACAAAATCCTTTTCCAAAAAACCATTTTAATTCCTATTTTATAACCACATGGACCAAAGGTAAATTTACAAATACCCAACCAACTTTTCATATCCAGTCCAATCACCAAATCCCACATTTGATACTAAATCACACACTCAATCCATTTTCCTTTTGAAAATCACTTTTTGAAAAAAAAATATCCATTTAAAAATTCAAAAATAACAACAAAATTAAAAATGGAACACAACTCACCGTAATCTTCTACACTAAGGAACTATTATGATTCAGTTACACGATGAACTGGATAGTGGGCCATGAACCAGGAATGCGCTTACCAATTTGAATATCTTGAGCCATCAAATAATTCAACACATGATTCAATACTCTATGTGAGACCACCACACCCTAATGAATGTATTATTCTATAATCCCCAATTAAAAAAAGTAAAAAAAATATAATGACTAAAATCCTAGACCACCTAGGGAAATATATGGTTTAGAAAATGAAATAGTCCATGAAACACTTCTCGCACCAGCCTATAGATTCCTGGAAGTCCTGATCTAAAATTAAATGATGCCACAATTAATAATTGGCCACTCTAATTTAAAAACATTCATAACCAAAACTAGGTTTCTATCCAACATGGTACCTGATTCAGTCTGAGACACGGTCTGAGAAGATTTCTTGATCCCTTCGTGTTGGAGACTACCGCCAGACATCAACAACATCATAATGGTAACAATTTACTCCCAATAAAAAACCTAGATCATAACTATAACATGTCACACAAAAAAGAAAATGAAGGTGGATAATAATAAATACATAAAAAATATCCAAATACAATTGAATGAAACTACAAACTAAATCAAGTATAACACCAAACCAAATATTGCACTATCTCATCATGTCCTCTTGGTCCCCACCAACCATAAGACCATCAAGAATCAAGGAAACTGAAACCCTAAAACTATACGTGCAAAATAGATCAATTCTACCTATGTCAAGTGGCACAAGTAGGGTGTGGGAATATAATGATCCAGTAGGAAATCACCATAGAATCAAAAAATATACCTTTAAAAATAGTTCAAAAACACTATTTTGATATTCATTTAAAAATTAGGTTTGTATCATTTTATATAACCCTAAACAGAATTCCATATATCCCCCTTTTGAAAGCATTGGATGCACCACCATCCACTTTATGAAATAATATTCCAGTTCAAATGGAAATTTGAATCCAAAACCCAAAAAATGTCTAAACATGGTAAACCAAGAGGGGTACATTGGAAATATCAAAATTTAAACTACATGAAAGAAACTAGAAATTCAAAAATCCCAAAATCTACCATAAAAAAATTTCCTCATACATGAAATTATCAAGGGAATTTCTTAAACATATCTAGAATAAATAATGCCAGTTAATCAGTATAGACTCACTTATTAGTATATGATGATTTTACATGATCAATAACCAACTAGCCACTCTAAACTATCTAATATAGTGACATTTCCTACAAATCCTTTCATCTAATCTAGGGGGGTACAAACCCATCTAATCTAGTTCGATAAGAAACTATCCCTTGTCACTCTAGATGATGTCGATGAATCCAATGATAATAATAAATGTTGAATGAGGAGGGCCAAATATGAGTGGATCAAAAAAATATCCCACAACCCCCATGATTTAATATACCAAATTCTGACACAACCTATTAAATGTCCCTCTCCTGATAGGATCCACCATTGTGGTTCCCATCTCACAATAATCCATTAACAATTATCAACTATGTCGTCATATAATACAATTTTTTAAACTAATTTCCTGAGAATTATGAAATACTATCATGGTCTTCACACCACATAATATTTAAAAACTGATTCAAAATGAAGTCAAAAACAAACAACATTCACAAATATTTCCAAATAGGATTTTATATCATTTAGCTACGGAGCCACCTTCCAATGTTCCCAATGGGTATTTTCCTAAGGGAAACATTTGAAACCACATTAGTATTTAATTTTGAAACCACGAAACCATTTACAAGATATAAGGGTTTTATATGATACATTTGGAAGGGTATGGTCTAATAAAAAGATGATAGACAAAATAATTGTTTCCTTTGAAATTGGTTGTTCATGAGAATCATTTTTAAAGACAACCATTATCATTTTTCATCCTATCAATGTGTAGACCCTGTGCACACCTGGTTATGGCCACATCCAACGAAATATCTATATAAAACCACAGAGGTAATAAAAATCTAATTAAAATAAACAACATCTACATTACACATATTACAGTAACCAATTATAGTAACCATTACTCACAAGCAAGTTTCAAATATCAAATGAACCAAGATACCAATATATACCCAATGATAAGAAAACCCTCAAAATAAAAAAATTCATTTCTAATTATAAATAGTTTTTTTAGAATCATTTCATACATATACACATAATTCAAATTTATTAAATCCTTTAAAATTCATTTTCCACCAAGTTATCAAAATCAAACTAAAACAACAATTCACCCCAACACATCCAAAGAATTTTAAACACATTTATAATTTTTTTTGACCCCACAAGAAACAAATAGAATGTTCTAGAATGGAAAATGGATGAAAAACCTTCCAAATAAAAGATTCATTCATCCTACATCAAAATCCACAAAAAGGACACTCATACTTCGGCTCACAAATCTAAGGATGAAAAATACCCAAATTCACATCAACCTATTTGTCAAAGTCATTCATTCATGTTAAATATGGTAATAGGAGAATGGTTAAATGGAATAAAACAAATGTAAAATGAGAGGGGATCCATAATATTGAAATATGGGGGAAAATCCCCACGAAACTACCTTGAAATTCAATTTGAGGAACTTGGAGGAGCCTAGAAGCTCTCTGTGTGGTATCAATATCACATGATTTGAAAAGACAATTCCAAGGCAATAAATCCCAATTAAAAATAAGTAAAAATTTTAAAATATTCTTGTTTATGTGGGTATCATTGTTAGATCATATGGTTAAATTAATAGGTGAACACCATTCAATTCCCTAATATCATGATTTTGTTGACATTCACACTTAGGATACATGGTTAGTTTAAACATGAACCTTTACCATGAGGATGAGGAACTATTAGAATACATGTTTAATCTATCCTTGAGCTTTATATGTAAAACCTATAAGAGATGCCCAAAAATCACACTATTCGCCACTAAACTATTTTAACTCAAGGGGATAAACTATCCAATAGACCCACGACATAGAGAAGTGACATTAGGGTTGTCACAAACCCCTCATCATGACATTTTCTCCCCATACCATTCATAGTAACAATAAATAAATCCAAAACCTCCAAAACCCATCAAAATATAAATAAATACTCAATAGAACCTCGACCAAAACATTAATTGAAATTTTGACAATTTTAATAGAAAAAAAATCAAAACCGAGGTCAGTGTTTGAAAAGAACCGATATACTGACTCCCTATACATTGAATTCATTAATCCTAATACAGATGATGGATCATTCCTCATAGCTAAATAAATATCAATGAAATCATAATTCCCATAACGAAATCAAAAATTAGTCATTGAAACAACCACATATTTCACTTGTATATTATCATATATTAACCACGTGTTAATCTTTGAGATATAACTTGTTTCTATATCCCAAATAATGAAATAATAAATTAATGGAAAAGGATAATGGTTCATCATTGTCACATAGTTCAATTAATGACCATTTATATATTAATTAAAATTGACTTCCACCATCTTCATGAACAGAACCATGACCCCATCATCCAAAAAACACCACTTTAGAATATCATGAGCTACAGTCACATATTAATTAACACAGAAGGTACTATCATATACATAGATAAAGAGATATATTAAACTCATTACAATTACTCTATCTCAATCTTTATCACTTTTTGAGGTGTTTAATTCCACAAAATCCTTAGAAAGGAAATCAAGGTACTATTTTAATACCCTGGAAAAACTCGATGGCAGAACCACCGATAAACAAACCAAACGCTCGACCATTATGGATGATATGTAATAAACATGATTATGACACATTTGAGGGTCTCAGTAACTAATGAAAACTATAAATCTATATCATCATCATAAAAAAGACTTATATCACGATTAACCCATCATAACCTACACCATATAAACCCCCCCCCCCATTTTGAGAATGATGTTGTATGGATGTATCTATAATCATTGGATGTCTCCTTATGAAATGTGTTACCCCATCACTAGCATGCAGTCTCTACACAAAATATACGTGTAAAATTGACCACTAACAAGTGTATTCATTGCTATGGGAACAACTAGTATCTACACCACTAGTACTAAAGCACGTTCTAGGGAAAGTGATATGAATGATTGTTTAGCACCCAAATTAAACATGGCATACAACCATGTAGATATAAGAAATATGTACCTTTAATGAAATATGGATCACTTCGACATGAAAATTCTAGATCATGATGCCAGTGTTTCCTTTCATCAGAAATTATATATCCCATATAATGGAAAACTATAAATTCATTCTATCTTCTATTTAGATGAGGAGCATTATTAGTGTTTCCTCTTCCTTCCCTCACTCCTTTATTTTCCTCTCATGATAGAGCATCCTTCTACTACTTTATTGGAAGAAAATTCCTCAAAAGAGGCACCTACAGTGGAACCCATGGTACAAAATACCTATCTAATATAGTTGTAAATCATTCCATTTATGATCTCATCCTCCTCAAGAAAAAAATCGTTTGATCCCCTTGAAAAGGTATGAGATCCACCAATAATTTGAAATCATATGAAGTGGTATGGGACCTGACCTTGAACATTTGAATGTTCTTCTTTCTAGAAGACTAGGAACCTTGAACCATATGTCAGCTTCGTGGAGAATCCTAAAACCCCCCTCTCATTATGATCAATTTCTGGTCGCATCATCTCAATGACCTCATCTCCCACAAACCCCTCATGATATGTTAAAACATGAATGAGGTGACCTAATTCTTGATATATAGACATAATAACTCCTAAAAATAATTTTTTATATCATAATAAATACATTATAGGTTCAATATAGAAGGTATAAGGGACCTGAAATTGCTTTGGAAAAATTGCATGCAGGAACTCCCCATCGAAGGGTATCGATCTCCTGATAGATTCCATCCTTCATGGTCTAAGAAATAATATGTAATTATAAATGTTATGTGAAATTATTGAATGATACCATTAACTTCATTGGATACCTTATAACTTATATCCACCTCAAAATTTCAATCCCAAACAATATCCTCTAGGCCAACAAAACCTTCTTCTCTGTTAGATAATAGATCGAATTGAAATCTATATCAACCTCCTCCAACCATCCCTCTATGTCCAAGTATAAATTTGATCCCTCAAACTTTTAAATAATTGGATTTAAATCTATAGGAGTATAATACTATATGTGTAATCATTAATTACCTATAATCTGTACTTATCTATTGGAATATCCTTCTAACCATCGCTAGTGTGAATCATATGATTATATCGATATCGAGCCCTAACAACAAAATAAATACCACTAGACACCTTAAAATAGAAATTGTAATATTTATAAATAAATAAATAAATTTTTATTTATTTTTTTATGGTTTCACAACATCACATGGTTTACACATTTCAAAAATTGGTGCAAAGAAGACTGATAAATTATCCTTTCCAATGTCTCTTCCATGAAACTATTATCACCTGGCATAATAGGGTTAGTAAAAATAATGGTATATTCATCAAATCACTGGGTTCCATAATTATACATGCATAACTTGCTATCATTTTTTATGTTTCTTACAAAATATATATTACATTATTGACACAAAACCATGTGGTCATCACCCATTAATAACTCTAAACATAATATTTTTTCTCACTGTAAACCACTGACACCACTCTTTCAAAACACAATGTCCCAAAGGATACGCCTCAAATTAAGATAATGAGGGAAGGGAGATCATGATTTTCCAAGTTACACCCAAAGTAATTCATGGGTTAGAGACTAGCACTATGGGCCTAAGATACAGACAAATTGAAGGAGAAGAGATAGAACATATACACAAATAAAATAATCCATATAAATATATATCATAAATCCCATGTGTACGAACATAATAAGATACAAATATAAAGGAATGGAAAATGAATAGTACAAGTACCAAAATTGTGGACTTGGTAGAAACCAAAATACTCACACATCTTCTACAAAATCATGAGCTCGATAAAAATTGCATGATCTCCCACCTTATCTTAATTACATGAAAATTAGTTTATATATAGATGGTTTGATAAAAACATGTTTACATAGTATAATCCACCCTAGATACTCTTCTAAAAATGACTATGAATTCAAGATAAATCCTTGTGAAAACCTTAACCTAACACATCACCTAACCATGTATACTATGTTCCCAACCTCACCACAGATATATATCATAAATAATTTGATAAAAGTGGTCATTTTTTATATTGATGAATCAAGAAGGTTATCCCACTACAACTACCCAACTGGTTGCCTCATCTTTGTCATCATTTCACCATCTATGTTGTATATCCATAAATTAAACCATCCTGAAGAGAACAGATCTAAGTATCACAAATTTCATCTCATGTATCACATAAAAACATCATCCCATCCACATCACCATATAGTAACTGGGTAGATTCTATGAGTCACCATATACCCTATGGAATGTATCATAATTAAATTATTATACATGAAGCCATCATTGACAATACACTAAATATATACATTATTCAATCATCGACTATACACATTATAAATATAATAATCCTTATGAAACAGTATATGGATATACATTTGTGTGAAATACAAACAATCAGTCAAAGTCCTCTTAAAAAATTATTGGTAAACTAACTACTATTTATACCATCATAATATACTACTAGGAGGACAGGGCATGTGAACATATTGAAGTAATTCATACATCCCTCACAATCCTATATGTTGGGGAAATCACCCTCCTAGATTAAATAATGTTTATGTATCCCAAAAAAACATGAGTGGGTTATCATATGAATTCAAAAATCATATAATAATTAATAATATCGCTCACAACCACCAAATGGGCACAACGTATTCCTCATATCACATGTAGCTTCCATAAAATGGACACCTCACTTTCACCAATAGTGACTAGATATCCTATATATTAAAAATAATATATCAAGAAAATAAATAGATTCATTCTATTTTATTATTTTATAATTTTTTTAATTAATTAATTATGAATTAATAAATATTATTAAATTATAATACATTATCCAACTAATAGTGAAATTCATTCCACCACATCATAATCATTGAGTATTTATTGATTCTTAAAATTATCAACATATTCATTCCAAGAACCAATCCCATGGGATTAAACATTTAATAAACATTATAAGAATTTTATAATACCAAGTACTCTCAAAAATTATCATAATATGCCACCAATAGAGATTCAACTAGGGACATACAACTATCACCTGTAGTGGGGAAAATAATTATTATAAATAATAAACCAAGACATCATACCTTCAAATATATTTATTCACACATAATAATCTGTCATTGAGCATAACAAATGGAAATCCACGATTCAACCCATTTCATCTTATTTGGATCTTTCACCGACACCCTTATGTATATCCCCATACATCAAGTTTTTTCATATATTAATTACAGTAACAATACTAGGCCGCCTTTCCCATATCTCACTAGCCCTCACAAGATCACATCATATCATATAAAAGGTATCACATCAAGATCAAATCATAGAAGGTAGAACGAAACAATAATTCAAGGAGGAAATGTGTGGCGTAATAACATGGAAATGATCTTTTAGAGGAATACGAGATCAATCAACCTGAAACAAATGGACTTAAACCTTTATAATAAAATAACAATACTAATCCCCATTAAAATATCATTGTTAAGAAATATACATGATTCCATCATGAATTAGTAGATTTAATTATTATAAGTTTAATTCCATAATAAACAATGTCCTTAGGAAAATAAAAATATAAATGATATTTAAACATTTTTTCGAGCATCAACTAGTTTAAAAAATTGATGAAATATTATAATTTACAATTCTTTTTATTATTATCATTAAAAAATTACAAATTCATGTTATTTTTCCAATTCCATTAACACATGGAAGATCAAATAAAATTAAATGGTCATCAATAAAAAATTTGATCATTATAAAATTAAATGACTATAATTATTCATTAGACATTACACTTTATGTATTTTATAATATTAATTAATTTGGGTGTTTTTTTCTTAATCAAATTCATCAATTTAAAAAATGATATCACATGTTTAACACAAATGTAAATAAAATCATAACATAGATAGCACTGTATGTATGAAAACATGAAGAAAGAAATACTAATCATGAAAATTAACAACATGAAATCTCTTAACATAATCCTAATTCATTCATTAAACTATTTTAATATTTAATAATATTAATTATATAATAACAATAAGGTATAAAAAATTGTCAATTTATAACGGATCCTAATATATAGTATAATAAAAAAATGTTTTACCTTAAAATTTTCAACATTATTAAAATGGGAAGAGAACACAAACATTGATCTATAAAAACCTATACTGTAAGGAACTATGATCGTTGAAAGATTCCATTCCTTGAGAAAACCAAAAAATTACAAATGATACTACATTAAAATGATGGAGATCAAAATAGGTAGCATGTCAAGAAGAGTGGGATAAGAACAAGATTTGAATGAAGAATAATCCATGTGAAAAGTAGATTTTCTCACCCATTATTTAATTTTATGGATCACTAGAAGTTAGAAATTAATACCCATCTATTGGGGCTTCATAGAAAATAAAAACCACTCCATGATATCAATGGTTGAAGAGGATGGGTTGGGAAAAAAGTTCATTCGGTGGGACTTAGAGGTATTTATAGGTAGAAATAATTTTAGAATATCATCGAACAACCCATTTGAACATGAAATAGAAACACATGATAGAAGGTATACTATTTTTAAATACCCGGGACCAAAAAATAAATCCTTGTCCAAAAAACATCTTTTAGGAACCCTAAACAGATCCCAAACATTTCATTTTTACATAGGGAGGCACTATGGTGGAGAAAAAGCCACGACGGTGCAAACCATATTGCCAAAAAGGGGGCTATATTGCAGCCTAACCATTATTCTCTATGATACCCAAAATTTGAAGAACCACTCTCAAACCTCTATCTTGTAGGAAGAACCTCCACATCATAACCACTTAATAGATAGGGAAGGTCGATGTCATAACATTCTTCCACACCCCATCTTCTACAAATTTGGATTTAGACCAATATTCCTCCATTGAGAAACCTTAAACTATATATGATGCTCCCTGGACATAAAATCCAATCATCATACAATGTAATGATAACCACTACAACATAGTGGACATGATTGTAGCTCAACCTAGTGATCTTGTTACATAAATCGATCAACTCCTCTATTTTACTCCAAACACTCTCCAAACACCTCCAAACATACCCCAATTTCCTCCAACACAAAAAACTCACTATGGTATTGAATATTAAGTTTCCGTATATTACATATATGATGTTCTCATTCACGAGTTCTTTATTTCAATGTTATAAATGCGCTTAATTATTAATGTTATAATCTCATTGTTTAATGATATTGTTTATGAATATATTTATAATGATGAAAGTTGATGATCAATCTCTCAATGAACCCATAAATTTTCTTGTAGTCAGGTTATTTATGGAGAATACATGTTTTCATGTCTTTTATATCTCTCAATGAACCTAAGTGACTAAAATAGTTTTTTAGGTAAAATTGACTTTATTTTTATCTCCTGTTGAAAATCATTTTTCATCTCTATCCATGTTTTCTAATAATTGTGTAAAAACAAATATTTAATTTTATCCAATAATAGATCAAATTCATTTTCAACCAGTTTTGAAATTTTATGATATTTTTTAAAATCACTTTTATATTCCTTTTGAAAATATTGTACTTATTCCATTTTACTTAATATGTGAAAGGAATATTTATTTTAATTCACACTACATGAAATCATTGTCTCATAATCATCAATACCCAATAAATTTAACCATCGTTTATATTTTTACATTTTTCCCTTAACATTAAGAAATTTATTATTTTAAAAAAGTTGATTCAATGGGAAAAGTGTGTTTACCTCATGAAATCATTCACTAATATTGTAATAGAATATTTAATATGTGATGACATAAATTTATGATACTTCAACATTACATGTAAATTATTCGATGATACAATCAATTTCATTATATGTAAGGATGTTTTTGATGATGAATTATGAATTATTCATTGAGACCTTTTTCTTTCCCATGGGTGAATTATGTTATAATGATACCTTTATGAAACAAATTTCTCATCCATTAGATATTATATGACTCTATGATGAAATGTTTATTAAACTCATTTCCATTCAATATCTTATTAAATGGTTGTTATTTTATGATCTTATAGAAAAAATATATATGGATTTCATTCTTTTAATTGTGTTCCTGAAATTATATATAAATTCCATTCATTTTGTAGATGGATATTATATGAGATATTCAATAATAGAATAGAGAATTAATGAAATTTATAAATATCACATTCCACTATGATAATTAAGGTAGGAAACATTGAATTTTAAATTGGAATGAGGAGTAAACCCAACAATCAATGATTTCCTTGAATTTTATCCTTTACATATCACAACCAACCACACTAGGCCCCACCATGTAAGTGAAAAATTGAGTGTGAAACCACATCCCCCCCGCCACCAATAGGTCATCATATGGTGACTAGAACTATGTGGGCATATAAAAAACATGATAAAAATTTACATAATGTACATTTATACACACACAAATCATCCAAATCATAAGAAATATTGAAGGGTAAATACAACTGATAATATAATTAATTTATAAAATATATCCCATAACATTGTACAATAAAAAACTATAATGTAACTAAGGAAAAAATACATGTCAACTAAAAATATGATAAAATATTTTAACCTACTATGTAAGAGGGGACTAAAGTAAAATGAATCATCTAGTATAACTACATCTTTCTATCCCAAACTATTTATTGGCTTCTCATGATCACCAAATGGAATCCGTCAAAAGTACTATCATCTATGATAGAAATGATATTTGCAGGTGTATCCCATGCACTAGTATGTACACACCTCGTAGATCACCCCAATATAACCAAACAAAATTAATCATGATACTTCTCATCTCATAACATGTTATGTCAATCATGGATTATGAAATAACAAGAATATAAACAAGAACTATATATAACCAATATACACTCCAAGTTAGAAACAGGTCTCAAACATACTACAATCCAAATTATTACACAAGATAGTTTAATGTATAACTCAAATGAGAGACCCCACTATATGATCCATGGTATAACTAATGGAACTCCCATTATAGGTTATTATTCTCGGGTATCTTTATGGAATATACAAATTGAAAATCCCAAGATCTTATAACCTAGATAGGGGATCACAACGATGACCACCGGGGGACACCACAAACCCAACTTGAATAAACCAGTATGTATGGGACCATATATAAAATGTTACCACGAACCATATAGTTGTCACATGATATTTAGGGTATTATAAAACTATACATAATGTTCAAATGGATACCAGGACATGATAGTCATGAAAAATAAGTAATGATAATGGATCACACCTCAGGACATGCATAAGGACACCATGAACTATAATTGAGACTCTTCCTATATAGGGGATCACAATCCAATCATGATGAATAATGTTTACACTATACCCTCAAATTGATGGATCATGGAAAAAAATCAATAAGTTATTTTCTAATCATTAATGGTTCTTGGTAGTCCACTCATGTTAATACAAATGTTGAATTGGGAACAGAATGAGAACCAACATGGACATTAATGAGGGAAACGTGTGTCCCTAACTGTAAAAGGAGTTTCTGACTATTCCAAGAACAACCCATGTCTCATGATCATGAGGAATGTATTTCTCCAAAATATAGAGCATGTACCACATGGTGCACAATTAGTAGATTCCCACCATTCAATCAATGTGTCATCTTTTCAATCTCAAGTACCTAACGAAGTACACAACATGTATCAACTAGGCCAACTCTACGCATGTTCGGTCTTTATAAGAACATGTACATTTTGAATTATAGGGTCTGTCTCTCTCCATGCATAGTTTATGGGTCTGTATGGAATATCTAGAATATATTACATATACACATCGACACATCCACCATGTGCTACATGGATTGTGACATGGCTCACACGAAATATAAAACCAAATAGATTCAGGGGTGTGTGCTTCTTATACAAGTTTATTTGGTTAGCTGTGTGTCAATGATATTTCTTCCCACCAAATGGTTGGTCAAATTTATCTCTTACATAGAAACCATCGATACCACACTAAATTGAATACCCCGATTTGTGTTCTTAAATTACATATTGTGTAGTAAAGATACTTCAATAATACCTAACTATTAAATATGTTTTGATCCTTCCTCCACCACCTCCAACTGTACGTTGATTTTTTCCTATAATAATAGATCTTAGGTTGATTGACCTTCTTATGGATGCTGGTATGGTTTTGGATATCATATCCTTTTGTGAAACAGCCACCACCACACCATTTCACAACCTCATATCTAATCAGCAAAAAAGAACCCCTGATTTGATCTCAATCCATAAACATCACTGTAGAGAATGATCAATCCATATATCATGGAAATGAACCAATATTGATGATCTGTTGCACCAAAGATTAAACATGTGATGACCATCCACAAGGTATTTCTCAAATCACCGATTAAAGGATATACATGTGATGAATCGTGAATATAATGGGGTGGGAGATAAATACATGAAACTCCAAAGAAGAATGAATCTAAATTATTGTTTAGGTGGTCCATAATATCAAGAATAATATTAAAGAAATAAAAATAATTATTCATCCTAAACTATAGTATAAAACACATCAATTAAATATGAATATTAAAATAAACTATGTTACATTCATATAGATAATAAGATGAATGTTTGCATAAGTTACATTTCATTTTTTCAATGATAATTATAGACTGGATTTAAATATAATTTTTATTTATAAAGTTATAATTATATCATTTGAACAATATGAATCATTTAATTATATTATTATATATTTATATATATATCATCCCTGTTACTTGTTGATGAAAAATGAATCAAATCACTTTGTGAATATGATCATTCACATATATTCCTAAATGACTTAATTGTTTTTATATTCATGGAATCGTAAGAAATAAAATGATATTTTAAATTTTAATACTAATAAATATTTCATTAATATGATATTTAAGCTTTATTTCCATCATTAAAACTAGTCTTGAGGGATGGTGACAAAAAAATTACATTAGTTTGTGAGGTGGTAGTCCGGCATACACCCAAAAGATGAATTATATAATAATTTGATGGATGTGGAGACATATTATGTGATAATGGTAAAATTATAAAATATCATTATATTTGGGATATTACAATTATTATCTCATCATGGTTGAATAATACATTAATGTGTCAGAATAAGAATCAATGCAGAAACACTTAATTAAAAATTACATGTTTTCCTCAATTCACCTCCTTTAGATAACACAAAACACCTCAATGGGTTGAGTTATTACTAAAATAATAACTATATAATGTCGGTAGATTTTATAGTATTGTATTTAGGTTCAAATTTTATTAAATAAAATGATTTTTATGTGTGAATTTTTGATAAGAAGAGGAGTCTATTTAAGGGAGATGGGAAAGGAACTCTTGGAATTTCTAAAAATAATAAATTAATATAAATTAATTTTCTATTCCAAATGTCTCAAAAATTATTTATTTATAATATAAGATGATTATGTGTCTAAATAAGTTCTTATAATTAATATTAAAAAAGTATTAATTATTTTTTAATCCTTATCATTTTGTCTTAAACATTTTTTTTACACATTTAACTTTTAGTGTGATAACATATAATTTACACTTTGATTGTTAATATAATTCTAATGAATCATCAAAAAATAATAATAAATGGATCATTGATGTAATTTAAAGCCTTATAAAAATAAATATTTATTAATGTTTTTATTTATAAAATTTATATTATTGAATATAATATTATTTATTTTAAAAGAATATTATGGTTAAATTTGACAATATTCATTACTCCACTTTTATAAAATATCATAACATCATGATGACATCATACCAAATTTTATAACACATAAATAATATGTCAATATAATATATGAATTCAATATATGAAACTAATTGTTATCTTTTAGTTTTATTTTAATATTTTAAATATAATTTATTTGTTATTTACAATAATTAAATAATTACTGCATCATCATTGTGTAATTGTTGAAGGTAATTATTTCATTTCTAAAAATTAAAAATAAATGTACATGATAAATATGAAAATTATTTATATATAATTACTTCTTATATTTTGATATATCTTTTAAATTCTCATATATTAAAATACATATTTTTATTAATACATAAGCATGACATCATTGACTTTTCTTTAAAATAAAATACTCTAAAGGTGTTAAAGTCAGTGAAGTTCCACAAACATATCTTTAAATCATCCCATATTTTATTTTAATTAACTATAAATCATCAAATAAAATTAATAAAGGTGTAAAGGAAATTTACTAATATTTATAATATTATTTTAAACCATAATTACCTGATTTACCCATATTCTTGCTAATAAAAAATTACTATAGTTACTATTTACATTGTCCCAAAATAAAAGGTTCACATTTATTAAATAATAAACTTATTATTAAAAATATGTAATCCATGTTTTCAAATTAAATTCATATAATATTCTGAAATTAATTTAAAATTACTTCCATCGATGGGGTGAAACAACAAGTTTTTTTAATGTTAAAATTATCAATTGATTGAAATGTTTTTATATAAACCATCAATGTTAAATTGATTATAATTACATAAATTATATTAAATTTTATAAAATTTATCTATTTGAAATTTTAATCCAATAAAAATTATATTTTTACACTATAGATTATTTAGATAAAAAATTTTGATTTAAATTAGAGTTCACTATCATTCACTATTCATCAAGAAATGAAACGTATCAAAAAAATAGAAAATAAACCAAATTTAAATATTATATTAATTTAAAAATAATTTTTTTTTAAATATAAACTATAAAAGTGAAAAAAAACTATATTTAAAAAAAATTGTACATCCAAAAGGTGGTAAAACTGCTTCTTAGAAAAATAATGTTTTGACTATTATATTAGGATTATTAATACTTCATATCTATAAAACAAATAAGATTAACTTTAATAATTATATTGAATATTATATATAAATATATTTTTCATCAATAAATATCAATGAGTGTGATTTTTTTTAATAAAACAAAATTGTACACATTTAAATAGCTTTCCAGAAAAGAATTTCCATTTATTTTCAATGAAGATTTTATTTTCATTAATAATTAATTAGCCACTAAATAATTTATTACATATAAATTTTTAAACAATATTGTCATAATTTATTAAATTCTATTTACATCTTCCGTTCTGATGACATGTTTATAAAGTTAACATTTAATTAATTATATATAGTTGTTCATTTAAGCTCGAAAAGGTATATCATTTACTCTATAAATCATAGTGTTTTTATAAAAAATTGATATTTTAAATTATACAACTATAATAAATTTTATATTCTCAGTTTGATATTGGAATTTTTAATAGAGTATCAACTACTAAAATTAACTTTATTGGAATCCCACATCACAGAGATGATTAAAAAAAATTCCACTTTAAATGATAGAAAGAGATGTAATAATGTCACCTGAGAGAACACATACTAGGATTCCTTGTTTGAAATCATGTAAATGGAATATAAAACTATTAATCATGTTCTTATAGAGAATAATATAGGACAGTGACATTATTATGGTATCCATCACTTTACCATAAATTTGTTAGGGGATAAAACTTCATTGAATTCATATTAAGTGATGTAAATAGATAACTTCTCTGTTTCATGAATCTTTTCATATATTTGAGGAATTATTTTACTAATTAGACTAATAATATGAGGGAATATAGTTTCTATACAATTATATATTCATATTTTATTAAATTTCAACAGTATACTCTTTTTTCTCCAAATGATGAGTATTTAAGATTAATCTTTCATTACTTAACGATTGTTGTCAGTTTATACTGATAAAAAATCAAGAAAATTATAACAATCTACTTCTCCCGTCATTATAAATTAACAAAAATATAGTTAGGATAATATATGATAATTTCCCAAAAGAATAAACCTTTATCTATAAAAATAACACATTAATATTCTATAATTAAACAATAATAAAAAAATATCAACATAAATCATTCAACAAAAAACACTGCGTAATTTTTTTATAATATTAGGGAATAATTATATACCCAAAAATAATATTATTTCATAATCTTCCAATATAATTTTTTTCATTATCTTCAAATAACACCAATCCCTATTAATATCTAATACCAATAATATAATTTCATATATCACATAATCTCTATGATATGATAATAACTTCCAAAAAAATATTGATTCCCCAATAAGTCCTCCATAAAAATATAAATTCATCCAAAATATAAATCAACATGTATTTCTCAACTAAAATCACATATAATTCAATTTACAATAATCTTATAAGATTAACAACGTAGTGAACATCTTCCGAATTAACATTAATCTCATAATCACTAAATTATTTTCCAATACCATGGAAATATATTAGATAAAAGATATTTAACAAAAATCAAGTTATACTTCATCTATAATATAATTTAATTAAAATAAAGGTCATATTAACTGGGTCTTGGCATAGGCTGGTGGTATGTGATGCACCCTTGTCTCCCTTTATTTGTGGGTATTATTTTTGTTACCTCTCCAGATGCAATGGTTTTTCGACTATACTATGGGTTGTCCTATTTGTAAAATTTATAAATTTATTATGAAATTCTATAAATTTGTTAAAATCCTAATAAATAACCACAAAATATCATAACCTAAATTGATATATTATACCCATAAATTTTTTTCTCAGTCACTAATTTCCTTAACATTTTAAATAACAATTTCTTTTATATCATGTTATTTTAATTTTAATCACCCTATATTTTGATTAAAAAAATTCAAGAAGAAAAATTGTCATAAATTTATCAAAGCATCCCCCTAAATTCATTGTCATTTTGTTCACCTAGATAGAAGTTCAAGACATTAGAACAATGGTATAGACCTTCTTTAAGGTCCCGTGATAACTTTTCCCAAATAAACCGTATAGAAATTGTTTTTTTGGGTATTGGTGGAGAAATATTTTTGTAAAATCATTTTTCATGTCAAATGATTTCAAAACCTATGATAAAACATTTTTTAGAAAAATTAAGAATGATTTTTTTGAAACATTAAATCAAGGATACTTTTCAAATTTAGTAAGAATGTGATGATAGAATATAATATAAAACCAAATATAAATAGGCCATGAAAGGGTCTATTTTGTAATATATATCAAAATCATAATATTCATCAAAATATTGTGATGAGGTAAAATATTTGAAAATCCTTGATATTATTTAACCATTTCATAAATTTCCGATTTTGGAGGAAATTTGACTTGATAAAAAACAACCCATGAAACATGGTGGTATCATGGTAATGATGTGGTTTTTGATATTTCATACTAATGTTTATAAAGGATTTTTTGTTCAGAAAAGTTTCATAATCATAAGGGCATGTCTTTCTTATAATATTTTAAAGAATTTCATCTGGAAGGGAGAGATATAATATTTGATATTCTCTAACATCCATTCATAAATAACAATAATCAAAAATAAAAATTTATATAACAAGTATTTAACTAAAATAATTTTCATAAAAACATATATCATGTTTATGAATAATGAAATACCCCAAAATTTTTCTAAACATTTCATTTTTTACCATATGTATGGACTCGCCCTAAATTACTACATATTTATAATTATTGATAGTAAAATAACATTATTTCACATTAAGTATCATTTCAGGTTTGAGGTTTTAATGTATTATTCCATAACTCAAACATAACAACTCAAATATTATAATGTATAAGATTATACATAACAAATATTTTTTCTACAGAATAAATCATTTCAAAATATAAAAAGATCACATTTCCATGAATAATGTTCCAAATGTTTATATTTAGTTCATTATTTCCCTTAACCATCCATATACACATTGAAAATAATTGTTCAACCTGGGATGCGTAATAAAATATCATTATTGGACAAAAATAAATAAAATCAATTGTCAAGTGAAAACATAAAATCCATTTGAAAATTCCTTTCATACAAAATCATTTAAAACTATAGAAAAATAACATAGGTTCCTTGGGACAATATTACCCGATCATTGTTAAATTCACCCTAAAAATGGAAAAACAATATGGTCATCCTCAATCTTCAGAGTACCTAATGCATTGGACAACTATAATGTGGATGACTGATCATATATTGTGATATAATGGTGCACAACTGGTCATATCAGGAGCAATAATAGGGCACAACCCATCATATATTGAGCTATAAGGCACTCATTACATTATATCATGTTCTATAATGGTGTAAAGACATATTAAAAAATGTAAAAGGAATATATCATGAATAATATATTGAAGGATATTTTAAACCAATGAGAAATTTTTTTTAATTTTTAAATAATTTTTTCATTGAAAAATAAATTTTAAAATATGAAAATCGTGCACATAATAATGAAATAATTTTCATTGAAAATAAATAAAAATATATAATGACAATATTAATGTTAAAATTCACCATGAACAAGGGAGAAAAAATTTATGTAGTATACATTTAAAAAAACATCCCCATTTTCATAAAAAAATGGACATTAATGTACGTGTTTTAAAAGATAGTCCCTTACAGGATACATTAACAATATTACATTATGAATACAATTAAAGGTAATTAGAAAATTCAGTTAAAAAAATTTCATTTATATATTAATAAATTCATGAAAATAATTTTAAAAAATGTATATTAATGAGAAATTTTTTATAATATTAGTCCTTAAAACATTTTTCATAATGTTAATTTAGTGAAAAAGTCCCATATCTTGATTTTGACTACTCACGTACAATCGTCTAATTATTCAATAATAAACATAAGATCATTATTAACATTAATAACTAACTTTATATTTTTTATTATTACTTTTATAACACTTATTATCATGTTAGAACAATTATATATTTATTTTACATCATGTTGACATTTTTTCAGTATTCGGTACTTGAGTCTAAAATGAATTTAGTATGATGTCAATAGTAAAACTTCTTATAAATACATCATCTATAGAAAAAAATTCAGGAAATTATTATCAAAGTTTTTAATTAAATAAAATTTTAAATCCATTCACTATATATAAATATGAAAAATGAACTATATTACAATCATGGAGGCGGTAAGCTATACATATACATGAGCAATGCGAGAATTTTTCAATGATCATTATAGAACAAAGGTAAGTATAAGTTTTACATTATATAATAATCAAAATATCATTTAAATTATATTAATAATTTAAATAATCTTTATAAATTTCATAAAAGTGATTTGGTAATGAAAAATGAATCACATAGATCAATGGTGGTAATAGTTCAGTCGTATATACCATCGATGTTATCACTTTCTATGAATAAAAATGTAAGCACAAAAATGAAATAATATCACTTAATTTTGATAAATATTTAATGAATATCATATGTGAACCTTTATTGTATCATTATAACTACTGTTGGAAGACTTATGAAAATTAATTACATTGGTTCACAAGGCAGTAGTCCGCTGTATAGAGGAACGACGTATAGTTTTCCAATTTGATGGATGTGAATATGGATATAAGTGAGTATATTAACATAATTAAATATTAATATATTTCTTTTGTACTGGATTTATTTTTTCATCATTGTTAAAGAAGATTTCAATGATTTGAAATATGAAAAATAACAAAAATAGTTAATTACGTTACGTCTTCATCGAACAAAATCGTTGCTTAACACCTTAGGAAAACTAAGGGTGGTTTGATTACTAAATTAAGAGAAATATAATGTGGTGATGAATTATATTATGTGACGTGGGTAGTTATTTTCTTTATCAAATAATTTTTTTTTTGTGAATAGGAACCAAGAAGATGAGTGCTTTTATAGGGGAGGGGAGGGCGACTTGAATTCCACAATATATTATATTAATATAAATTATTTTTCTACTAAAAATAGAAAAACCGATTTACATACAATATAAGTTGATAATGGGACAAAATATATTAATAAAATAAAAATAACACAAGTTTGAATTATTTTTTATCCTTATATTTTTGTTTTAACCCTTATTTTACGTCTTTAACTCTTAACATGATATTATATAATTTACACTTGGAGTGTTATTATAATTAACAAAATTCTATATGAACCATATATGGTTAATTTAAGTTATTTTAAAACTTATATCCATATTTCTTCCCAATTTTATATTTTTATGAATGTTATATCATTTAATTAAATATAATTGATTTTAAAATATCTATAATAACAATTTGTAAACAACTCATTAAATGTCTTTTAAAAATATCATAACAATTGGATAAATTAAAAAAATATTATAAGACATCATTAACGTGTATATGTAATCTAAAAAATTCATGGATTACAATAATTATCTAAAATTATATTTATGTTAATTTTTTTAATAATATTTATTTGATATTTCAACCAATAAATCAATTACTCCATCATCATTATGTAATCCTTAAGGTAAATATTTAATTTATAAAAATAAATTATATATTTACCAGATTAATATAATCATTTGTATTTCCAAATACTATATATATTTGAATATATATTATGAATAACCATATACTAATAATTCTATAATTATTATAATATCAGTATCTCATTTTTGAATTATGTTTAAAATAAAATACTATAACAAGCATCAACACATCCATGATTCTCCAAAAGGTCATGAAGTCCTCCAAATGACAATTTTAGTTGAATTTAACTCATCAAATAGAATTAAGACAAGTGTTAGGTTCATTTTATTATACTTATGGTATTATTTTTAACATTAATTATCTAATATACCCTTAACTGTGGTAATTAAAAAACAACTAAAGTTACAATTAATATTGTCCAAATATATAATAATTATATATAATAAAAATTTACATTATTTTTCTAAATATAAAATATATTTTTCCAAATTCAACTCATTATATTTTAAATAAATTATATAAATTTTAGTTTCAGAGATGTGACAAAACAACATGTCTTTCATGTAAAAATGTTCAAAAGATTGAAATATTTTATATAAAAATTCATTTTGAAATTTATTGTAATGAATTATATTCTGTAAATTGGAATATTTTTTTTTATTTATATTTAGAACAAATAAAAAATATAATTTTACACTACAAATTTTTTTTACGAAAATGATGTTGTCAATTTAAATTCAGTATTCTTCACTATTCGTAGATACATGAAACATATCATAAAAATACATCAAATTATACAAAATTTATTAATAATAACAAATTAAATATGTGAAATAATATTCCAAAAATAATTTATTAGGTTATGAAAAAACAGATTGAAAATAATTTCACAACAAAAAGGCGATGAAATTATTTTTTTTATAAAACTATAGTATTTATGTGTAAAAATTGATTTATAATTATATCATGTAATGAAAAGAAAAATGATGAATGTTAAAAATTATATTAAATTTTATATATATATTTCCTTAATTTAATCAAATGAGTGTTATTTTTTTATTTTATTGTTATAAACCACACATTTGAGCATTTAAATAGATTTCCTAAAAAAGATTTTCATTTATCTTGAAAGAGGGTCATATTTTAAATTATAATTAATTGTATAGAAAAAAACATATTATATATACAATTTTAAACCATAAATTTATAATTACATTAATCCGGTTCATATCTGTAATTCCAATTTCTAGGTTATAATAGTAGCGTTTAATTAATTATATAATTTTTTTGATTAAGAACAATGTAGCGAATCAAATATGCTATAAACATAGGGATTTATATTAAAAACTCTTGATGTTATATCACTAGAAACTGCGAATGTTTCAATAATATATATGTAAAAGGATGAAAAACTATCCACCTTTGGAAATTCCAACATGAAAATTTCTAGTGGATATCTATTCATGCAAGACCCAACAATTGATACCCCCAGGTTATACCTACATAAATATTTAATAATTTAATGTACAACAAAAATCAACTTGATATATGCCACACCATCCTCACCTTTATCACCTCACTCAATAACTATGGAGAAAAAACCTCACTATGATTGTACACTACAACAACCAGTCCTTTTGGTGTCACTCAAGATGAAATTGCCTCATCCTTTTGGGGTCTACTATACTTCCAATTTCATAGAATACATATCTCATTAATTATACCCCCTTAATCTAAAACTTATATTTTGATATTATTCTATAAACATGGTATCGTTAGAGAAGGTATATAAAAATTCTTAAGTGTTTCGAGAGATCCACATATGACAATGAGTACCCTAGGATATCATCCTTAGACTACCATGAAATGACACAAGAATGTTTTCAAGGATCCCGTTCACAAGTCTTGCAACATACCAGGGAATTCAACAAGAAAAAATCCCCACAATGAACCTAAATAAATCGTACTAGCGTTATAATGTTACCTTTGGTAAATCCAACTCTCAAACCTAGAGCGGGTGATAACTTGTCCTCAAGTCACACTATGCGAACCACTATGCCCCTTACCACTGCTCAAAGAAGTCATCGATTCTTAGGGGTGGAAACTCCCGCCTAATATTAAAATAATTCATGTGACATAAATACCCACATAAACTAATTCATTAATCCACATTAAGTTCGAAAAAATCTTGGTTTTATGAAAGAACACGATTTTCATAACAATTCTCCTCCTATAGAGATTTCTCAAATGAAAATTTATAAAATTATAGAAACATATAATCCTATGATATTCTAGTGTTGATATTTGGTTTCCCTAGGTGAATTTCCATTATGAAAACAAACCTCTAATGTTGAGGTAATCCTTACACATCAACGTGGACGAGGACCACATACCACCCCCCAAATCATAAGACCTGTAAAATTATAGTTTAAACTTCTCCAAAAGTATTACCCTTTATTTGATAAGAATTCAGTTGTATCCCCCTACACATGGGCTCATACTACTATTAATGGGACAAATCTTTACAAAAGGAGGGAAACTCCATCACAAAACAAGGATACAATACAACCCTTACAAATAATATTCAACTTAGAATGGATGCTAGATAGCCACTCCATACTAAGAGAAACATTATATGGTCCCACTTCCTCTATTGAAGTGTTCAACATGATTCTCTCTCATTCTCCCTCCCTCTCCCATAGTGTCATGTCACAATAATAAAACAATTGTTCACTCAGTAATCCACTCTCCATGGACCATTGAACACAAGTGTTGAGAAAAGGCCTCAAAAACTCTATAATCATGATCAATTGATATAATATAAAAAATATATTCTTGTACCAGAGTTTATCATAACTATATCCAAATTATAAATGACCTAGACTGTACCTCAAGTAACCCCTATAGCCGGTGGGCCAAAATCATGTAGTATCTATTGAAACCCATGTCCCTGACCAGCATATCATTGAGTCTAGAATTGACCACATAGTGTATGTTGGTGGTGAAAATATATCAATGATTCAACAAGTAATTTTTTCAAACAATGAACCTCTACCACAACTTCCCCCTTGTGGCTCCCCCAATATGAATATTTTTCTATACTTTGGTGGACTATTAATCATATCAATATTTTTTACAATGGGTAAGACATCTCACCAAAGTTTTCTTCATCCATCACAGTCATAAAAATTCATCTTCCTTAGTGAACTGATATATCCCCTAGGTCATCATGAATGAAACAAACTATAATCTCTTGAACCACATTTTATTACTACTATTAGTGGGTCTTAATCATCATATATCCTAAGATATCATTGACATGGAATGTCTTGATTTTCATTAAAAAAATTCATCATTATCCATCACTAAAATATTAATCCATGTCTATGTATGATATGATGTGTCTACTTGGAAAACTATTGGAGAGTCTACGAACATATCAATGTGAGGAATAAATACTTGTTATCCAGATGGAAGGAAAACTTCCAATGGACCAGGCCCCTTGATAGAGGCCTCATCATTCATCAAGACATACTCTCAACCATACTGGATAATCCTAACAGGTTTTTTAAACACCTAATATAATAAAAGACATATTATGGTCTATGATTATATATTGGGATATGACTATGTAATGAAAGGGAAACCACATACCATTTCTATATATGACATGAATCAATGTTTTCTCTAAAAATCAGTGCCTATATGTACCAAGTCAACATGTTGTTTGTAGTGTCTTAGTGAATGGAGACATTGTATTACCTACTGATGAAAAAATCCCTTTTTATAAAGACAAATTCAAAACACAAGAACATAATTTCCCTAATTACCAAAAAAACCATCGCAACTATAAAATATCAATACTATCGTCCAAGGATGAAATAACATCTTAAACCACTCGGTAATGACCAAACCCATTAGAGACTACTTGTAACACCTAGATTGTTTTATGATTTATTTCACATTAAATATATTTTACTTCAATATCTTGTGTAGAATGTAACATTGAGTTTAAACGAACCAAGTATCATTATTTAAATATTCTGTGTATTTTGCTTCTTAAATATTATATTTTTATCTATTAATAGTAATAAATAAATTATGAAAAATATATTTCTAATATATTTATAAATTATTTTCATTAGTTATCTAAAAAAAATAAATAAAACAAATTATTTTAAAATAGATGTAAAATTTTCTATGAAAAAATATTTTATTAATAAAATAAATTTTATATAAATATATCAAATTGATATTTATTGAAGAATAAATTTAATTAATATTATATATTATTTACATGATCATAGTTTTTAAATGTTCAACATTTTTTTGATTATATGTTTAGAATAAATATCGTTTAATTATTAATTTTTTTTTCAAAAAACAATTTTTTGTCACATTTTTCACACTTGCCATTAAGTTAATTTCCTATAATAAACAGTATTGAATTATATAGAAATAAACTACATATTTATAACTAGAAATATGATATTTGGTAAATAATTCCCTTTATTTTTATTCAATATGAATTTTCAGTATGGTAAAATTTATGACCTCATTAAAGGGTCAATCATGTTAATCATGATAATAAATAAGCTGTAGGTTTATAAATATTCATCCAATTTCATTGTGGATGAATGAAACAATATCCCTCAATTCCAATTTTTAGAAATTATGTTATTTAATGTACCCTTGCCCATAAAAATTTCATTTATATTATTTTAACAAAAGGAAGTGAAAAATTGTTTCTCTATTAGTTTTAAATATCATATTATGTGTTCACATATGAAAATAATTTTGTACTTATTTATTATTAAAATAAATTTATTACTAATGAATTTATATTCATTATGGTAATTTATTTATATTTTTTAGGGATCAATTAGTCATCGTGAATAAATGGAAAAAGAATATGAAATAATTATTCAATTAATGGAATAATAAAAGAAATTATATTAGATATATTCAAAGTATTATAATTTGATATAATTATGGTGATCCATGAATTTTGTTAAGTAATATGACATATTTGCAATGGGTTATAATATTGGAATCTGTTTTTTAGTATGTTCATGATGTTATTAATGTCAATGAAATGAATAGTGGAAAAATTTCCAATGATGATATTTTATGAAACTAATATGTTAATAAGTTATTTAAAAATTATAAATATATTTAAAAAATAGTATAATTTATGTTCACAAATATAATTCCTTATCAAATTAATATTCATTATTTACTTTATGTTTTTTTTATCCTTATAAGAGTGAGAAGGCTTTCATCAAGGATAATGTTAAAATTGGTTGATTAAGGGGATATACATGACAATATGGTCTAAAATTTCAGATAAAAATATCCAAATATTTTTTTGATGTTATTTTAACATTATCCTACCATATCATATAAATGAAAACCATTTTTATGTATAGGGTTATGAAATAATTTTTTTATATTTTATTTCATTGGGGAAATTTAAAAAGTGTCCCTCACCATAATTAACATGGTCTCATCCTCACTCACTTAATTACACAAATTTAAACCATATAGTTCTACCATAATATTAAAAATTATCTTCTAATATTAAATAAAAACATAATAGTGGTTCTTTTCTTCCCAAAACAGAAACCCCATTTCCCATTATAAAAGTTATAATGGTGTCTTTTTGAATTAGAGGTAATCTCTCTAATTGACCACTTTTGTTTTTATACTCTTATTTAACTCCTATAAATATATGATATTTATCATAAAATAATAAATAATGTATAAAAAATATTATTATTTATTATTATTTTTAATAAACCATTACAATCCTTATTTTATATAAAATAAGAATCATGTTTATCACTCGTTCGTAGGTATAGTTTATGGTATCCACATAGTGATACAATTCCTTTTGGTCACATAATTTTTTTGATGGGAACTAGGGAAAATATAAAGTTCATATTTGATATTGATGAAATATCTATAGGTATGTAATTACAATATCATTTCTACCTTCTAATCATCCAATGTTTGGGGAAATGGTAATGTTGATTATTGGTATGTATTGACTACCATCTCCATGATACGATGTGATTAGTTTTTCATTAATATTCATCATGTAGATTAATAAGGTTGAATTTTATGAAAATATATTAAATATATTATATAATAATAGTTTTTGGAAGGTGAGTTATTATTTACCTTTCTTTTATTCTATATGTAAAAAAATGGAAACAATGTTCAATCATACATAGATCCTACTATCTTAATGAACATTATAATTCATTTTTATATCAATAATTTTTAGGAATGATTACAAA
The DNA here is from genome assembly GCA_963277665.1 of Viscum album. Taxonomy (NCBI): domain Eukaryota; kingdom Viridiplantae; phylum Streptophyta; class Magnoliopsida; order Santalales; family Viscaceae; genus Viscum; species Viscum album. Next base: position 1,076,661,876 of record OY728164.1, read on the forward strand.
TATGTATATAATTAACAAATATCCGGTTTATAAAATTATTAAAATTATATAAATGATGCACCAATGATTAATGTATATGGACATGGACAATATAATGGAAACATGCTTGGAAAACAAAATATTTATCATTGAGAACAATTTTTATTTGACAAATTATAAATAAAAAGTTAACTAGATGTTAAAAATAATAAATAATATGAATGATAGATACATGTTTGTGGAAGAAATGTATAAAAATTTCATATTTATTATAAAGGATGTTTGAACATGAAATAGTAATGGTGGGACATGTGGTTAGGGTTGATTTTACAATATAGTTATTATTTAAGATTTTATATTTTCATGTATTATCAGGGGAGTATTTATCTTCAATTTCCGTACATTATAAAAATTATTTACTAATAGTTTCAGAATTCTCCAAAAATTGTTTTGAATAATTTTTACCCAATTCTATCTTGTTAATTTTTTTAAAGGAATCATTTTAAAAATTTATAAATGAGGTTATCTATGAATTTTCAAACAAAATAATGGGTGGAATGTTTTTTTAACTTATACAAAATGAGTTTATTTTACCACATGCATGAATATTTAATTATTTTAAGAATCCTTCAAAATTTAACAAGATTATATTCAATAATTTATATTAATGTGTTATTTTTTAAATGTGAGTTTTTATTTAGATGGAAATGTTTTTTTCTTACGTAATTTATCTAAGTGAATAATAAATATCATTTTAAATCTAATATAACATCATTTTATTTTACTTATTCATTATTGGGGATATTATTTGAGGATAGTATCCTTATTACTTCACTATATGGATTATGCTTATGATGAAAATATTATTTCGTTATGAAACTAATTTCATTACATGGTTTCTATAATAATGAATCTTTTATAATCTTATGGAACATGAATATATGGTTTTAACTATGAGATATGTAGGACCTATTTATCCCACGTATAAATTAGTTAATTTATAATACCTTCTGAGATTTTTATGTGAAACAAGTCTATGTGTTCGATATGTAAAGGGAAACAAGATGAGGTGCATGATCTATTATAGATAACAAGTCGGTGTTCTTGATCTATTATGGGAATCAAGTGAATGTGAATGATATATTATGGAACCAAGTAAATGTTCTTTATTATCTATGGGAACTTGTTTTTCATTCCCAATCATATTATCTTGGTTTATAAACATGAAATATAAAATGGTTTCAAAACATATAATGACTCAATACACATATAATTAATTTAGTGTACCTTATGAATACATATGATTATGTCAAAACAAAAAAAATCATAGAGAAATCATAGAAGGTATCATTTGGCATCCTTTTAGAGAGCTATAAAAGTCTCAAACACCCTATGTTTATAATGGAACCACAATTCATCAAAACAGTTCACGTGAAATATAACATAAGGAAATCATATAAAACACTCAAAAAATATACATTCATTATAAAAATAATGTTTCCATTTTTAAATCCCAATTCCTTTTTTTACAGTTTTCCAAATCGTAAATGAATAATTTATATTTGAATTTTTTTTACAATTCTACTGTAAACATAAAATACTAAATATTTAATTAATCATGAAATTATTTTCATAGAGTATATGGAAGAAAATGATTTTCAATATTGTAAAAAGTGTCATTGAAGAAGATTTTTAAGTAATTGTAACTTATAAATATCATATCATAGAAATGATAATAATAATAAAATGAATTGAATATGTATATTATCTATAAATACTAATAATATATCATAATATAATAAAAATTCATTCATAAAATTTTCATAACCTAAAAAATATCTATGAAGTTTATGTTTTACCCAAAATATAGGAAATTGGGTTTATAGCTAAATTACATCATATCTGAAAAAGATCTAAACATGTAATTAATTTCATGGATAATAAAATTATATTCATAAATTAAATAATTAGAATCCTTTTAGACATATTGATTTTATCATTTTATTATGATCATTTATTATAATTTTGATGAGTTATAAATATTAGAATTTTCATTCTTGGAGTGTTTGTTTCATAGCTTTATAGTTGGTTACCTTGAGTATAATTACAGAAATTTATTTCAAAACAACGAAAATTAATATAACTGAAATAAAATTGTATTTATATGATCCTAAGAATTTTAAAAATCCATTATAGAATTTAATTTTGTGGTTTAAGGATGATTCATTAGAAAATTTAATAATGATAAATGTTTGGTTTGTTTTTGGTGGTTTTCCAGACAATCACAAGCAAGTACCAATTTATATAATAATATTGCTATAATATTTTTTATAATAGTAAAAATGATACACTATAAATATTAATATATTCTATAACCATAATAATGGTTTTATGACCATCGTTTTAGGTGTTAATGAAAAATGAAAACTCATCGCCCTTAATGTCTGTGAATCGACACATCACGAACGATGATTTCATTTTTTGAGTAATAGGAGAAATGAACATGTTTGATAATGGATACTATATTAACATAATAAATTTAATTTATATGTGTAATTATAGATTTTACATGTTATATTGGATTGTTTTGGTGAGGATATTGTGTAAATAAAGAAAGAAAGAAATAACTGAAAAGTGAAATAATGAGGATTTTACCTCCCGAACATTATCTCCCTAAAAACCTTTATAAGGTAGTTGGTTTTGGACTTTTCTTGAATCTAGAAGGTGTTGGTCATCATGAAGAGGATTTGGAAGGAAATTGGGTATAATTTAAGATTTTTACAATTCATTGGATTTGTGATGATATGTGGTGGTGATAGGTTTTATTTATATGGTGATCAGGGATTTGTTTTGATTTTTTTTAGATTTTTTTTATTATTTTGTCTCAAAACTATCTATAGTGTTCATTATTGTGACTATGTACTATAAATACTTCATTTAGATTTTAAATAATTGGTGTTTACATAATTAAAAATACCAATTTAAATATTATAACTTATTTTATGTTACTTGGAAAAAATTAATTTGGCCTCATAAAATTATAATATAATTAAAATAAAACGAATCCTTAATTGATGAATCTATTTTATGAACATAAATTTAATTTTAAATAATTATATTAATTATAATGATATTAGTAAACATTAACCTATAAAAAATAAAAAATCTATATTTATCATTTTGAAAACATTAATTAACATATATCTTGATATAAATATATCATATATTCATTTATATGATAGTTAATTTAATTTTTTTTGCATTTATAGGTGAGGTTACTATTCTATTATAATGATTACAATTCTTAATGGTTTCATTACAATTCCAATTATTAGCTTACCATTAAAATGGGTTAAATTCCTTAATTTCAATAAATAGTACATATTATAGTAGAAATTTATAATGTATTTAACTATTTAATCACAGAAGGAAAAAATATATTTCTTTAAGTAACAAGGTTGTTACATTATCCAACATATTAGAATTTTTTTCTTCATTATGTCTTATTCACTTATTAAACATGTTTTTATACCATTTTTATATAGTATTTTCGGATTCTTATCTTACTTCTCTATCCATTTGGTTTCTCAATTAAATATTAAACTTGCGAATTACCTTTTTTGCAATATATGCTATCAACAATCAAGAATATGATCAAGATTTTCCTAATATGTAATTTTATATTACAAATGACGATTCTTTGGGCACAGAACATGAGATCAATCCCTCGTATTCTTTATTAATATCAAAATACTAAAAGTATTATGTGTATGGGAATATCTCAGATGCAATTCCACACAATAGGAAACTAATCCCAATATTTCATGGATATCATAGTGTCCAATGAATAGTAGTCTTAGAATCCCCATCTTACCAAACCACATAACACTTTTACATGTAGAAACATTGTAAAATACGTGATCATCTATATTGAATGAAATAACTTTCCTCCGACTATCCAAAAAAAATTTCTTCAACCTCCATGTTGTCCACAACTATCACTGAATCAACGGAAATTTATTTAAAATTTTGTCTACCAATTTTTGTCCCATTAACATTATTTCACCTTCTTCATCACAAAATTATGGAGTCTGACACATCAATAAAAAAATTTCCCTAAAGGCTCCATCTATATAATGTAATGAAAACTATTATTATAGGAAAATATAACCATGGGAAGAAGATGGTCCCAACCTCAAAGGTAATCGATCGAACAATATCAAAGTATATATTCCAATGTCTCCATTTTTCACTCTTAATGTCCATTATATTGAGGTTGAAAAGAGATAGAGAAATTTAATTCAACTCATAATGACATCTCATGTAATTTAGAAAACTAAAAGTTGACAACGGACTATGAATAGATACAAGGGTGATAGGAACTTCATATAACCTCACTATCTCATTGAGTTATAGTCAAGAAAGTTGATTTGAAGACATATTAAATTGAATATGAAGAAAATGTGCATAATTATTTAGTCTATCAATAATAACCCAATTCACATTTTTTACCATGAGATGGTTTTACAAAATAGGGAAATCAATGGATATATTTTTCCATATTGACTTTGTATCTAGAAAAATGTGAAGTATCCCCTCTAGTAATTTTATTATAATTTTAGCTTTTGAAAATTAAAACATCTCATGGTATAGTTAGAAATACATATTTTCATTATAACCCACCATACTTCTCTAGAATGTATCTGTATATCTTAAAGCTTTCAGGATGAACTAAAAACTAATAACTCTAAAATTCATATAATATCCCGTAATCAATTAAAAGACACAAGGCACACATAATCTTATCCCAAATTTCAAAACACAGTATTTATCAATTTTAACTTCAATTTGTATTCACCTGTTAAAAAAATAAAAAATATTATATAACTAACGGTCTTATTATGTGATTGATTAATTCTCTATGATATAAATAATTTCACTGACACCTAAATAATAGAGGAATAACTTGTACTGAAATCATCCAATCCAAAATGAATCAAATCATTAAATTATGGGTTATTTTCCCAAAATAACATGTTTAATGTAGCATGATGTATTCTAATCAGGGAATCCGCATATTACTTTTCACTCCTAGGATGGTAATAGATCATGAAATAATAATCCTTTATTAGTTTCTTCCATATTATCTTCCTCAGGTTCAATAAATTTTTAGTGAATATATAATTGAAACATTTATGATCAGTATATATTTCATAAATTTCTATAAAGTGATGATGTGTCTAAAATTATAAATTTAATTCCACATCATCTAATTCTAAATCATATGTGGGACAATTTATCCCATGTGGTTCAGTTTCTATAATGTATAAGAAATTACCTACTCATTATGCATCATAACGTAACCGAGTGTATTTAATGAAGAATCACAATATAGAAAAACAATTGCATTTATAGAACACAATTCAAAAATTAGAACATTAACAAAACACACGATTAGTTCCTAAAAAATGACATTATTTTGGCATGGTCATCCACTGCTCAGAAAACTGATGGTTCTCAGGTTTTCCTCTTCAGATCATCTAATGAATATCACATGAAACACAATTCTCCAACAACAAAAATATAGGTATGATTTCACGAACTCACACCCCACTTTAAAAATCAAACTATTTTCTATATGTTTGGAAATATTTTTGGTTGATACCTTTTCACTGATAGTTGGACATGGGAAACATATAACCCAGTTTCACCAAGAATCTGTATGGAAGTTGATGTATCAAGACAATAGATAGATTCATTTATGATTGAAATTGGTGGGGATTTTAGGTGTAAATAGTCATTTGAGTTTGAATCAAGGTTTAATTACTTGTAATGGTGCATGAAATTGGTGATCATCTTGAAATGTGAAAGGGCAGGAAAGTGAACCTGATGTTTTCCAAGGCTTTATAGACTACTGTGGAACCAGAAGCTGGTACAAAAAAGGGAAATCAATTACTAGCTAGTAAGTAGTTATCATGGTCATTTATTAGTCTAGCATCATATGACACCTTATGAAAGATATTGGTTACCCCTCCAAACTTTAGAGTGGCTGATGTGTTTGGCAGATTGAAGAATCACCTGGGGGTGTGTAATATAGGTACAATAGTGGGAAAAGATAATATAGTAGAAAAGGGTGTTGGAAATTATGGTGTAATGGTACACATAGACTCTATAGATTTAGGATGCAATGAAGAGGGTGGGAGATGCGTATGCTTTTTGAAGGTTTTTAAAATCAAGGATTTGATGACCGAAAAATGGTTAAAAAGTGGTAAATTGAGACTGGGGACACAGATTCCATATATGGATCATAGAAATAGATCATCATATTGGGTGTATGAATAACTGAATCTGGAGCAAGGGACAGTCTAGGCTATGCTTTATTATGGAAAATGAGTTACCAAAAATGATACCTTTGAAGAGTCGCCTAGACATACTTATGGTGAAGTTGCTGATGAATTCCATGACATTAGGATCCCATGACTATGGGGAAGAAAAGTTAGAAATGTGATAAGAAAGGGAGAAAGGAAAACTCTCAATTAAAACATCCAATATAAAATAGATTTATCATGAAATCGGTAGCCAAGACACATGATGTTCAAAACATTTAATGAGGCTCTCAATGTTTGGTTGTTGAGGAAACTAATTTTCAAACACAATTCATGAGGCATGGATTTGTGGAACTGTTGTAGGATTTAAGGGATGAGTGTTATGGAATGAGATTAGAATTAATCTCTATAAGGCCCTAAAATCCACAAAAGATTCATTTAAGGATATTTATTGAAATTGAATGCCAATATTGATTGAAATTGAAGGCCACATATCGGACCCCCCCCCTAAGTGAAGTCTGCTGGAGGACTACACTAATACACCAAGGAACATGAATACCATATGTGCGATGTTCAGAAAGAATGATTTTGAGGTGTTCAAATATTTAAATCAATGTATCTCTCAATCCAAATTGGGAATTTTTTACAGGTATGATTTTGAATAAACTAGGGTAAGTCATAGGATGTGATCGAGGATCCTTTAAATTTGACTTCATCTTGGATGATGTTGTTGATGAATAGGATTTGACTCTCAAATATACTATAGAATAATCCATTAAAATTATGGGAAGATATATATAGATTACTCTAAATTAGGAGGAATATAACAATATTGACAATCTTGACCTGATACTAGTTGGGGGATACAATGGTGGGAGGATTAGTCTGTAGAAGTATATCTAGTGTTGGGATAAGCTGACCTATCAGTTCGAAGATCTTATCATGGATGAACCTGACACCCATGTAATAAATATTACATAAATATAATATAGGGAGTATAATTATGGAAGGAATAATTTCAACTTTAATGAATATTTAATTTCTATTTTGGGTTGAAATCAGGTTTCTCACTTTTCCCTTAAAAGTGTTTGATAATAATAATTTATTTTTTTGAAAGCCAATGGTATCAATATCTGATATTAATATTGAAAAAATATATATCACCATGAGGCTTACAAAACAAGTCACCTATATGAGGAAATGATACATATTTATAACTGTAATGATATTTAATGCTCAATAATAAATACAAACAATCATAGACCCATATTTATTTTTAACAAGAAAATCAGAATCACCCCGTGGTGATGTACACATGTGAATAAAACCATTATCTATCTAAATAGACAACTACTTTTTCATTTCAAGATTTTCTACATGATCAATTGGATTAGAATGGTTTTGAAGTAGGTTTATCATTGGGTAATAAATTAATAGTAAACACATCCTCTCGATTAGGTATATTACCAGGATACTAATTATGAAATACATGAAGATACTCAATTACCTCATTAATAACATTAATTTGAACTTTTTCTAAATATTTAAAAATAGGTGGAAGATAATATTAATTTCAATCATTTGATAGTATCTTATATTCTTAATATGTGACCAATGGTATGAGTTCATTAACGTATACAAACTGAGAATCAGTTATAAATAAATTCTTTAGCTCTATAATAAATCATATTTTGGTAATTAGAAAGAAAATTTATATGAAGAATAAAATCAATTTCTACATGGGAAAATAATAAAGGCTTGTAGAAAAATTATTTCCAAATAAATCAATATAAATATTCTTGTAATATTTTTTTTAATATTTCACAGTTTTATTTTTACCATAATCTATGGAATCATTTCTCTATTTGGAATTTCCAATTTACCATCAAATTTATCCAATATAAAAGAATCTTTAGACCTTAAATAAAACAATACATTTGAATAATCGGAGTAAACATGCAATTTACCAAATTTGACATAATTGGATGGGCCATCATCTACTGAAGTTATTGTAATGTATTTCACCACACATTTCTTCTAATAGTCTGTATTTAACCCATCATTTGGGTTCCAGTCTATATATATGTATTTATAGTGACCCTTCTCCTTACATTCAAAACAATTTTCTATCTTAATATCTAAATTGGTATTACCACTATCATGATATTTTTCTTTGCAATTGAAAGCCATATTCCCATGAATACCACATTTGAAATACTCACCAGAATTCAAAAGTCATCGACAAGTGTGTTTGTACCAAAATTCTCATAAAGGAAAAAATTAGTTACATAACCATCAAAATCCATTTGGGAAATCAATCCCTTTTCATTCCATCTCTGTCTATTATTCTGATCATTACCAATATAAATAGTATCATTTGAAAACTCCATTTCCAGCTTCATCACATATCAAAAAGGATTTTCAAAAAAATTTAATCTAATAAAATATAATTCTATTAAATAAATTTTATTTACTTTTGAGTAAAAATGATTTATTTTTATATCAAGATTCCTGATAAAATTTGTTATGTGCCTTTCCAATCGAGTGTATTTTTAAATTTTATTTACCCAAAAAATCATCCTCTTATCACAACTAATGAATTTTTTTTCATCCTTGGATGAGTCTCTTTAGGAAAATATTCCTTAGGGAAAATATTTTTAAACTCATCCCATTCCAAAGCATCAATCTTCTCGCTATCCCTACAATTTTTGACCATTGAACTCTACTAATTGGATAATCCTACAAATATAAAAAGTAAAAAAGTAACATTCTGATTTTTGAAACACCACATGAGATCAAAAATATTTTCATTGGATTTAATAGACCCTTCAGTCACCATTGGGTCAAATTATCCACTAAAAGTAAGAGGATTTTAAATTCTAAAATATTACACCACAAACATATTCTTCTATGTCTGTTCAAGATAATGTTTTTCATGTATTTCAATACCATTTATATCCATATTCAACTGATCCATTATTATCAAAAAATTCGTGGATCCTTTTCACTCTATTCCATGTTCTAGATTCGGCAGGATATCACCATATTTTTTCCTTCCCACATCATCATCACAATTAATTCTATGAAAATACACTCTAATCTATCATATATTAGATTAAAAAACATGATAATAATTAAATTATATAACATTTCAACCTAAATGTAAAAATAATAATCTTCCATTATTCCATTATTGTTTTCCAGAACCCTAAAAGTTATTTAATCCTTACACTAATTCCAACTACATGGACCCAACCTCAAACATTACATAAAATATTTTATTCAACATGAGTACATTTTAATAAATTATTAAATATATTTTATGTTTATAGTTTTGGAAAATTTGGTAATAAAATCATGCGTGGAAACTCATATATTACATAGTCAGAACATCTAATAAAAATCCATTTCTTACAATATAAAAAATTTAAAAGAAAACATGATTTCATTACATAATAAAAAATCACAGCATTAAACATGAATTATTCTCTTCCATTACCCATCAAAAAACAATGTGAAGAAAATATAAAACATTAAATGTGCACAAAAAGATCATTAAGGGATATAAAATGATGAAGTAGACAGTTAATCCAGGATTTAAAATATTTTAATAAGTTAAACCTTTTACCCATAAATGATAAACTGTTATCTTACCTCATGAAATAATTTGTTTCCAGTAAAACCATTGAATGAATACATAAATCATAAAAGGTAAATTGTTTCATCATTTCCACATCACTCTATAGTATAATTTCACTCCCCCAGCTACACTGGTAGTGACCGTCCTGGTTAAATTTGGAATAACCCTCATAGTATATTCCCATAATCTATTAGGAGAATCCTAATTGGATAAATTCATCCATTTCCCCAAAGAAATTTAGATCTATAAATGTCATACACTCCATCAGTTTATCATGGAACCACTCATAATCTTATTATTTTATAGGAACCATAACAGACGGATAAAATATAATCCTCACATAAAATAAACATTCATGATGAAAAAAACATTTCATTTTCAAAATAACCCTTTTTTAAAAAATTCGCACATACATAAATGATGCCATTTTATTTGAATATAAAATTTTTAACATGTAAGTGAAACTAAAAAATATTAAAAATTCATGAAATCCTAAAATTCCAATAATTAATATATGAAAAAAAAAATTTCTGAATATCTAAAAAGATACATAAAATAGTTGGTTCATTGAAAATTCTTTTAAAAATATCATATCATAGAAGTGAGAATTAATAAAAATGAATGGAATATATATTATGAAAAGAAAATAGTATAATAATAATAAATTTCAGAAATAATATTATTATTCAATAATCATTATACAATAAGGTTAACTCAATTAATGGAAATTGGGTTAAGAATTCTCATTCCATTGGTCAAAAAACAATCTACACATCTACTTAAATTCCTGGATAATCAAATAACATTAATTTATTGCATAATAAATAAAATTTTACTAACATATTTTACTTATTAACAATCATTAAGCTGATTTGTGAAAATTTTGATGAGTTATTAATATCAAATTCATCATTCCAGGAGTGTTCATTTCATGGATTTGGGGTTGGTTCTCATGAGTATAATTATAAAAGCTCTTATCAAATGGATGAAAAGTTACATAATTGGAATGAAATGGTATTAATATGTTTCCATAATTTTAAATGATAAGATATATCATTTTTTAAAATGAGTATGATTCATTAGATATAATATTAATGATAAATGTCCAGTTAGTTTTTGGCAGTTATTCCAACAATCACAATGTCTTTTTATTTTGTTTAATATTATGACTATAAATCATTCACACAAAATTATTAAAGACATCATATAGATATTAATATTTTTTTACTATAATAATCATTTCATGAACATCCTTTAAGGTGGTAAAAAAATACAAAACTGGTCGTCCATAAAGGGAGTGAATCAACACATCACAAATGATGTTTTCAATTTTAGAATAAGTAGGGATGACATGTGGTTTGATAACGAATATTCCATTAACAAAATAAATTTATATAATATTTCAATACTGTATTTATCATTTAAATTTGGATTTGAGATGTGATGTTATGGTAGAAATAAATAAAGAAAGAAATATCTAAAAAAAGAAATAATGAGGATTTAACCTCTCAAATGTTGTTTGCTAGGGAACCTCAATAATGATCTTGGTTTTGTTTTTTTGGGTATAGAAAGTCTTGAACATATAGAAGAGTCATGGAAATGGTATTGGGTAAGATATTTACATGATAAATTTCATTGGAGGGGCGAAGATAAGAGGTGGTGAGGGTGGTATTTATAGGGACATTAAAGTTGTGTTTTTATTTTTTTCACTCATTTATTTATTATTTTGTTTAAAAACATTAAATATAGTTGATTATTGTGACTCATTATTATAACTAGTCAAATTTATCTAAATATAATGGGTTATTACCACATTAAAACATCATCAATGGCTCATCAATCCATTTATTTGATTATTCCAAAAATTTAAAATAAAACAATTCAGATAAAATTAACTATTTTAGAAAAAAAAATTAAAAATTGTACACCTTCCAATTTTTCAACATGTTTTTTTAAAATGGAATGAATTTTTTTAAAATAATTTCAAATTATGAGAAATATATTATTTAATTAAAATATTCATTTATTTGAAATATAAATTATTTAATATTTTAAACGAATTTTTGACACATTCAAAGAATAAATAAATTAACATAAAATTATATTATTATTACTTTAAAAAATATATTAATTTATGAATATATTTTATGAATATAAATTTTCTATTAAATCATTATATTAATTATAAATTTTTAAATAATTTTTTTTACCAAAGATACCAAAAGTAAATTTAATATTTTTTAAAAATTTATTTAGTTATAACATGTCATAAATATATTGTATTTTCCTTTATAAGATTCATAAATTATATTTATAATTTCATAGGTGAGGTTACTATTCTCATGGCCATATTATTATTCCTAACATCAACATTACTTTTACAACTTACAAGATACCATTATATTGGTATAGATTCATTTACATATATGAATATAACTGAATTCATTATACATTTTCAATGAATTTAAATATTGTAATTCCATAATAAAGAAAAATTATTCTCTAAGTACCTGAGTTGTTACATTTGATCATTTTTAGATTCGGTACAATACTTTTATGTTATGTTCATTATCTCATTCCCTTATGAAAATGTTATGATTTCATATGATCATCAATTACTATATCTCATAATGACCCTTACTAAGCATCTGAGATCACTATTTTCTTTTGTTTATTTTTCATGGTTATGAAGATTGTTTTTGGTTGGGTGTGATAATGAATAGTACCATATGGTAATATATTAATGGGATATATTGATGATATTTCATAAATTAAAAATATTATATATCGAATCTACAAAGGATCTAATCTTTTAGGTACTTTGTGTGGATTGTAATATAATATTTATAGTATTCAACTAAATTGTTGTAATATATGTGGATAAAATCATGGTCCCTTATTATGGCTATCAAAAAAGTTTTTATTCAATATTGGGATAATAGTGTTATTAAAAATTCAGTAAAACCATTGGGATTGGTTTAAGTATAGGATAAAATACTAATGTTTTGGTAATGATCACGAATGAACTATGTATTGATAATTTATTTCCGCTTTGTGATCATGACTTCTGATATTTGTTCTGATAATTTTCTGTTGGAAGGTACAATTATCATCCACTATAGAGAAACTAATTTTTTTATTTGATTATGGATCCGCCCATAAATATTATTATAATTTTTTTCTAAGGGTATCATTATCTCACATAAACAATTAATTTTCTCGTTAGCTTTTAAACCTTATAATAGAACAATTAACAAATATCAAGTTAATAATTATTCTCTAATTTATTTTTTATTGAAATTAATTACTAAAAATTTTGTGATTCAACCTTTATTTTAATTAGAATTTATTCATTGAAAGGATTTTATTTCTCTATATAGAACCCATATTAATTAATAATGAAGGGAAGTAACATTTACTATTCTAAATTAACCTATAATCATTTATCAAGACAAGGATAAAAATTATCTTCCATTGTAAGTTTCTTCTATCATGTATATGTTAATTCTCACCAATAAATGTTATATATATTATTTGTTTGTCGAGAAATTAAAAATTAAGGATGATCTTGTTATACGAGAGTTTTTTTATTTTTTTTAATATATTCTAGATCTTCCATCATTTTCAGAAGTCGATCTTTTATTAGAAGTCGTAACTTTTTCTATGCCAGTTTCAACGATTATTTATAGAGTATCTCTAATTAAGTAGTAGGAATTAAAGATTAAGCTCTAACAGAATCCTTATAAATTTATTCACACTCCTCATTGTGTCAAATTTGGTAATAAATATAATATTTATTAATAAAAATATGGGTCAATTATAATATTTTCTTTCATTATAAGTATATTAATAAAATCAAAATCACGAACCGCAATCCTTACCAAAATTGATGTATGGTTTGATTGACCACTTTATGAAAAACACATTATGAAGATTTATCTTCTTTTTTTATATAATATATTGAGGTTTAATAAAGAGGATATACCCACGATGGAATTCATTATATGATATGGAAAATATGAATTTATAGTGATTTTTTTGACATAATAATTACCCAAATATGATAATGTACTTATTGAAAAGATCCATTATATATATTATTAATGAGTTTTTGATAGCCTTATTGACCAAATTTTGGTATATTCAAATGGAATGTAATAAAATTAAGATAACATTAGTATTGTGATAAATAAAATTAGGTATGAGAATGTTTCATAAATATATACATATGTGAATGTTTTATTCATAAACCATCAATTTGGGTTATATAATATCAGGTGATGGTATATGAGTATATCCATAAAAATAAAATTTATTGAGAAATGGACTGGAATAGGCATGGTGAATGAAATAGGTTTTTTTCTTATGGTGAATGGATATTATCATTATGTAGTTAAATATTTTTCATGAATTTATAATCTATTAAACGTGTTTACTCACAAAGGAGTAATGTTCTTATGGATGAAGGATTGTGAAGATAATTTCAATGACCTGAAAAGTTGTTTTTTCAGTGAACCTGTGCTCACACTACTCTATAGTGGAAAATGGTTTTTCTCTATAGTGATGCATCAAATAATTCCCCAGTATGTGTTCTCATGTAAAATTATAAGGCTATATCTTATAAATCACGATAATTAATGTTTCAAGGAAAAATTTACCCTGCTCATATTTTGGTGTTTGATCAGGTAATCATTCCATTAATGATATGAGAACATATATATATGGACAAATTTTCGACATATATATTGATCAATAAAGTTTGAATTATAATTTTCCTCAAAAAGTGTTTAACGTGTTCCAAATTAGTTGTTAGTTGATGATTAAATATTATCATATGAAAATTAGTTATCACCTCTAGAAAGGGAAATAGGTGGTAGATACATTGATCTGAAGGGATCATGCTATTTATCAATGATATGGGTATCAAAAGAGCCAATATTTATAGAATTACAATGGATGGACCATGTAGTTATAGAGGAAAGGGATACGTCATATCTAGCTCACATGAATGTTAAACCATATATCCGGGCTATTATCAAAGAGACATAGAATGAATTGTAGATCTATAAAAGAAAATGAGAAATGTTCCTACTTTAAACTTTTATTTTGATGGAACAATAAAGTTCTAGAATAGTATATGTGTCCCATACATTCCATTTTATAATAAGGATTCATTTGTTGGGTTGTGTAGTTCATCATTATCACTTTATCCGAGAAGTAAAAATATTTATAGAGATTTGAAATAATATTTTTGGGGGTATATAGAGAGATATTGTAGAGTATGTTTCATAGTTCATAGTTTTTCCCAATGTTAAGGGTGAGAGACAATTTTCTAAGGGTATATTAAAAACAATAATTACAACTAAATAGATATGGTAGAAAATCAGAATGTATTTTTTATCGGACTCCACAAAACATCTAAATGTTGTAATGTTTTATGGGTTATAGTCAATCACCTTATAAACTCATCAAAATTAAGTAATATTAGATAATATTATTATATTTATCATCATTAAATAATATAAATTATGAATTTTGTAATATTTCATAGAGTACCAAATTGTATTATTATGATCAGGATCTAAGGTTTTCATTAATATTAATCTTACGTCTTCAATAGGATTTGGATACAAGGTTTTGGTTCAAAATTTCTTATCATCCTTAGATAGATTGTTAGCCTGATAAGAAAATCAAAACACTATAAGTCTGGATGAGATTATTCACATTGTAATTCAATAGTGTTTGGGATCAACTCTTTCATTTTTTAGAAGTTTTCATATAACAATATCTTTCACTCTAGAATTAATATGTCTCTTTATGAAGCCATCTATTTCCAGAAGTGTAGAGAATCAAAATGATGGATTGAAGTAGGATAAATAATCCAATTTGGGTCTGATATATATGATAAAATATAATATAATTTTAGATCCATTAAACAACAAATAAGACTGGATCACAGTCGATAAAAAAGATATGATGAGAATTGATGGAGAGATATGGATTTTGAAGTTGGTGAAAATGTATTTCTATGAATATATACCTATAAGAGAGTAATGATATTTATAAATAAGGAGGGCTATGACCTAGGTAATTAGTTCAAAAGAAAATATTAATCGTATCTATATGGTAGATTATCAATTCACACATCAATTAAATGTTCTATATGTTTATAATGTGCTTCATTTGTCCCTACATACAAAGTAAATACATAATATTTTACATGAACTAAACATAGAGGTCACACCAAAAGATCAAGATCATTTTTATGAATAAAATCATGAAGAGATTATGTACTATCGAGAGAAAATTATACGAAATAAGCCCAATCACATAGTTAATAATTTATAGAGAAACCACCAATTTATTGAAGCTATGTGGGAAACTGAGAATGTGATGAGCCAATGTTATACACGGTTGTTTCTTCCCAAGTGAGTAATTTTAAATTAAATATTCATTTTTATAGGGTTAGGATATAACATCATTATATTTTCATGTAATATTTCTCTTTATATAATATCATTTCTTCAATAACATGTTTTAAATACAATAAAGAGTTCAAATGAATTATTTAATATTAATAAAAAATTATGTTTCCACTATTTCCCAGAAATTATATTGGTGGATTTGAATGGTAAAATCTTTTTTAATAAAATGGTTTATAAATTTATAACATTAATTAATCAAATATTGAATGATAAGAATTTAGAAATATTATTTTAAAATAAAAAATATGTTTTAATAAAAAAATTGATTTATGCATAAATTTTTTCTGCATAAATATATTATATTAAATAGTAATTTGGAATGATTTTCTGATTTATAAATTCAATAAATATTTTTCCAAACATTAAATAAAAATAAATCAATTGTTGTACTTTATTTTTTTACAACAATGTCACTTTTATCATTGATTTCGCACTTACATTAGAATAATTTTATTCAAATAAGTAGTATTAAAATAGATAAAATTAATTTCATATTTATAATTAGGATGTTAAAATTTTATAATGAATCTCCTATTATTTTTATTCAATATGAATAGTAATGATAAAATAATTTATAACTATAATACCAGTTAAATTAGGTTAATTTAGATTAAAAATAAGTTTTAAGAGGTTAATATTGAATCAAAATTATTATTGGATAAATTAAATTATACCCTTAAAACCTATGGATCTTTGTTTAGTTACTTAGAAAAAAATCTCTATGAAAATGACTTATATATTACTAAAACCAATGGAAGATACAAAATTTTACTCTCTTATTTTTTAATACAATTAATGTATCCACATGAGAAAAAATAGATTTAAAATTAATGTAATAGTATATTTTATTATAATGAATTTATTTTCACGATTTTAAGTCAGTTATATTTTTTATGATTTAGATAATTTAATAAAATTCATAAAAACACTTATTTTGTAATTACCCAATTAATGAAAAACTCAAATAAATGATACAAAAAAATCAAGAGTATTAAAATTTGAGATAATTAAGGTGTTGATGTTTTTATATGATAATATTATATGTCATGGATTTTTTTAAATAATTTTTTTTAATTGTAGGTTTATTTTTATTTAATGAATGTTAAATTTTCAAAATTGACAACAATTATATTTTATGAAAATTATATTTT
This sequence comes from Viscum album, assembly GCA_963277665.1. Taxonomy (NCBI): domain Eukaryota; kingdom Viridiplantae; phylum Streptophyta; class Magnoliopsida; order Santalales; family Viscaceae; genus Viscum; species Viscum album. Next base: position 1,076,679,457 of record OY728164.1, read on the forward strand.
ATTTAATTATATAAAATATATAAGAATAAAAAATAATGGAATTAGGATAATATATGGCTGAAAATAAAATTAATTATCCATTTTCATTCAATATTTACATTATATGTAAATTTATAACCTTTTAAGCGTGAAAAATATATTACCACATTTATTGTTAAAATAAGTTAATTAATGTGTAAACCCAAAAGATACGGTTTAAAATAACACATAAAATAATGAAATTTTATTGACTTTTGATATTTAAATTATATACTAGAATATATTCATATTTATTACCGTATATAGGTTTTCCCCTATAAAATAGACTTATTATCATATAACTTTTTAAAGAAATTCCAAAACTGACACTCATAATATTTATAAAATTAAAACTATTCCGTCTCATTATTATACCTATAATATTATATCTCTACCATAATATTCAATATTATCATCTAAAATTCTCTAGACACATTATAGTAGTAATTGGTTTTCCCAGAAGAGAACCATGGTACCCTTTATAGGAGATCTAAAGGAGTTGTCTCGAAGAAGATGTAATCACTCGAACAAATCACTTCAATTTTTATAATAATATTTACCATATCTAAATCATTTATATTTATTATGAAAAATTAAATTAAATATCCAAAATATTATGAAATTTTATTATAATTTATAAAACGCTATTATACACCCCCTTTCCATTCAAATAAGAAGTGAAAGTAGAACACTTATACAAAACATACCATTTCCAAGTATCAATAAAATTAATTTTTTATCAGTACCCTTTATGGATATTAATTATGATTATTTTAATGATTAATTTTTTTAAGAAATATTTATACATATTTAATGAAAATATCATTTATATATTCTTATCATCAATCATTTTGGTAAATGGTAATGTTTCTTGTGTGTATGTATGGACTACCATCTCCATGATAAGATGTTAATTAAGTTTGATTAATATTTTACATGTATGGTGATAATGAAAAAATTTATGAATATATATGATATATATTATATTATAATAATTATTGAATGGTGATGAATTATTTTCCTTTCTTTAATTTCGTTATTTGGAAAATGAATACAATGTTCCTATATGATCTCTAGGAAAGATTAAATTTATTTTTGAATCTAGATTTCTAAATATTAATTATAAATATTTATATAATTAATGTACATGATTTTTTACATGATTAATATTATGAAAGTTATGTTACTATTATGAAATAATAAATATCATGAATGAAAAACCAAAACATGCTTGAAAAATGATGCAGTTATACCCAGATAAATGATTTTAATAACAAATTATTAATAAATTGTTGATAAGATGTTACAAATAAGTCATAAATAGTATGATATATATAATGATGTAGAATATTTTTATAATAAAACCATATTTATAATGAAATATTTTTAAATTATAATGATCAAATGTAATACATGAGGTAAGTGTTTATTACACAATCTCATCATTATTCTGTATTGTTTATGTTTAAGTCTCTATTGGAGAATATATCTCATTAATATAAATAATTTATAAAAAATGGTTCCAATTTTTATTATAATTATTCTAGATTTATTTATAATAATTTTTAAACATTTTATAATTTTTAATTTTTTTTAAGAAATGTTTTATATTTTCAAAATGAGGATCGTTGTGGCTTTACCAAGAAAAAAATTGAATGCGTGTTTTTCTAACTATTATGGAATGAGTTTATTTTCAAAAAATCAACAATCCATAATATTTTTATGAATACATTACACCTATACAATATTATTTTAAAATAATTTTTTTTCACTTAAAAGTGAACAGTTTTTTAAAAAAGAATTGATTTTAAAATTTACATGATATTTTCCTATATAATTTTTCAATGTGTTCATTAATTTTTTTTCCATATAATATGACTTAATTTTATGTTATATATAGATTTATTGGGTTATTATTCTGAGATAATATAATTATTACTCCATTTTTGGTTTTTGGTTTTTGATAAAAATATGAAGTGATTATGAAACTAATTTCTTTTCATGAATTCTAATATAATGAATGTTTCATGATCATTTGGGACACATATGTTTGGTATTAATTATATAATGGGTAGTAAATATATCTCTATATGATTCAATGGTTAATATATAATAAATCATGATAATATTAAAAAAAATTATGTTTATATTATAAATATCATAATGGAAACAAGTAAATGTGCATGAGCTATTTTGGGAAACAAGTAAATATGCATGACCGTTATGTGAAACAAGACAATGTGTATGGATTTTTAATGGAAAAATTCAATATTCATGACCATTATGAGAAACAAGTGGATATGCTTGATCTGTTATGTGTAATATTTTTTTCCCTTGATAGACTATGGAAAACATGCATTCCATCTGGATAGAATGATATTCCTAGATAATAATGACATATAGATTAGTTTATATTATTATGATAATGAAAAAAAAATTTAAGAAATGAAATTATGGTTCTTTATTAAGTTACGAGATATTCAAATCATGATGAATAATGTCATTTTAAATGATAATGTTTTATTTTAGAGGTCTTTTTATGATCTTTTTTATATTGGGTGTGAAATATATAAGTTATGGTCAAGATCTAATACCCTTATGCTTATCTTATTCTTTCAAAAGATCATAAATTTATATATCATGTGTTTACCCTTACATCGAATCTCATGTCACCAATTACATATGTTTATTTTCACCATTTTAGGAAGAAATGTTTTAATAGGATATGTCTATAAAGAGTAGTGGATGGGTTGATCCTTGTGATATATGTGTTAGAACCTTCTTAAATAAAAATAGTGTATATCTAGTCCCAATAGAATATAAACCTATATAGATAGAGAATTTATTTATTATTAATTAATATTGATCTAAATATATGTAATATTAAGGTATAAAAATTTATGTCCATTATAATTCATGGATTGTTATATGTTTATTTTGACACCCCATGCTCTCCTCCAATGGGCTAGGGGATGAAGTCTACTTACGAGTGGGAATATCAAACACATGAGAGCCCTTATATAAAGTTTATTACACACACACACACCCCCAATAGACTATAAATTCGAAAAGTTATATACAAATGACATCATAATGAATTCATAACATCTATCCCACATTGAATTAGGTTATAATAATTTAAAGTAAAGAAATTCCAAATATATGCCCACCCAATAGATTATAAAAGAGTTCAACATTCTATGTGTAAGGGGAATGGAATCAAATGATTCATTTAGCACAACCACATTCAGTCTAGCCCAAACTATGCTCCACTTACTCTTTTTCCTACAATGACTTCACAAAAAGGATTATCATTTACATAAGTCATGAAATGTGTAGGTATAACCAAAGATTGGGTGAGTATAACAATACCACATATGACACCCTTAAATAACCACAGATAATGAATCGAATTATTAGTCTTCCAATCATAAGGCATAAAAATTATTTTATAAGAGATCAATATTTGAACAACAGAAACAAGATATTATCATGATATAATCCTATTCTCAAGAGGGTCTCAACCATACTATAATCCATAAGATATCACTTGATGCTTTAATTTAATTTTCATTCAAAATATTCCACTCCACAAAACATTTTATTACTAATGGTGGTCACTAAAGAAGTCATGTTCATTTGGTATCTTTATATAAGGTACGTCTTAGAAATACAAATATCTTAACAACCCAGATAGTGGATCACAAATAGATCTATTTTTGGATTCCATGAAACCTAATGGAATAACCCACTATTTAGGGTATCATATATATGACAATAAAAAAATCTAGTGGGATTCACTTTTTAGATCGGGGTTCGATACCATATTCTTAGTGGTTACAATGATACCACGAACCCCACCTCTAGAAACGGTTGAATGATATAAAATCATACATCTAATAACGTGGAGGGGATCAAAAAACTATATTCGATAATCATCATGTATTGTAAATAACAATACTATCACGTGTAATTATTGCTAAACATTAAATTTATAGAGATGGTCTTCGGGAAAACACTCAATAAATTTTGGTTTACTATATAATGGTTTACGAAGATCCACCTAAGGTCATACAAGTGAAAAACTGATAAGAACAAAGGTACCAACCTTCCCTTTATGTATTATGTGTCTTATCCATAATGGTATACAATTTTTGTCACTAATAATTGATCTTCATGAGCCTCACACTCACAAAAACAAGATTTATACAAAATATAAGAAATTTACAATAGGGTATAGGACATGTAATTTCCCATCTATTACTCTGTCCAATTTAGTGATTTACCTACCGATGTGCATAGATTGGTCCCATGATACGAAACACATCGGGGATTCTACCATGCTCAACAATGGCTATCAGAACATTCCCATGGGTTTTCCAATGTACACAACATCTTCCTCTCTATACCTGGATTATGTGGCTAAATGGGATCATGGAAATATACTTCTTGTACCGACTGATCCATCTAATAAGGGTTATATAGAATGATACATGGAACAGATAGTGTAGAACTCCACATGATGTCAGGGGATACTACAACATATATATGCTGATATAGTTATCAAAGGATCTCACAATATCTGGGAACACCTCACAATGTGTGATATTTATCTCTTACATGGAAACCCTAGCATCCACACTAAGGGGAAACCATAGTGTATATTCTAAAACTAAATGATTTATTCTTATAATTTTCCCAAAAGTTACTATTTCTTTTTGCAGTTCCACATGAACCTATATCACTGTATTCAACTACTTGATTTTCAATCATAATCACAGAACTATGGTTGACCAATATTTCCATCACTAATGGATGAGATTTGACAATCTCATCTCCTTAGGAAACACCGTACGTCACACCATGTTGCTACCACATGTAATATTGGGAAATTCATACCCCTCGATCTGATCATAATAAATCACCATTTCTATACACGTAAATATCTTCCCAAATCACAATCTTATTCCTAAAATTTTGATCTGTTTTCTCAAATATCGAATGTGATTTTATCTTCCACCGTGAAATGGTTAAATCGATGTCCAGAAAAAAATACAGAACATGAATTATAAATATAACAATAGATGGAAACCATGAAACACAATAGTGAAACATATTTTGATCATTTTTTCAGTTTTCCAAAATTATTTTATTTTAGAATGAAAAATTAAGAATAAAAAATAACAATATAAAACAAATTCCATAAATCTTATTAAATTAATACCATTAATGCAATGCATGATCAATCCTTGAATCTACCTATTAGCAGATTGATTCACATTCATCATTACATAATCAAATAAGAAATAAAATAATGGAAAAAACCTATCTCGGTTTTGGGGAAATCACTGATGAAGAATAGTTATATGACTTCATTATTAGTGATAAACAAGAATGTTTTCGTCATTCGAGATCCTTCTGGTATGCCGATCATTTATCCCTGATAGATATATCAGCCAATGTTTTTCAAATATCTCCTCTCCAAACTGTTGTGTTATATGGATAGCCCTAGGATTTCTTTAATATGTGGGTATTTGTACAAAGGAATACGTGGCTTCATCTAAAGAACAAATAAATATATTAATGAATTTATTTTATTATTTTCGCCAAAAAATAAACATTAACAAAATCTTTACTAGTAATAAAGAATAACTCACAATGTGGGTACAACCCATATACATGATTCAATGGTGTTATAAGATTTATGATATGAGACTCAATTCATTAATTATTACATTATTTTATAAAATTAATGTTCACATGATATAATATATTTAATATTTACATTGTACCAATTAAAAATCTCACCACGATCTGAATCTAGTTTTGTCTCATTGAAGATAATTTTAAATATTTCATCATATTTTTCAAATTCCTACATGGGAAATAGGTACATTAAATAAATTTTAAGGAAATTTTTTTCAATGATTATATGTATATGAGACACATATGACTCTAATTCTATGTTATTATTGTCCATGTTTATAATTTCACTATATTTCATGACTTATGTACTACTATGATATACTTCACGAGTCATTAATAGTATGTATGATATGATCAGTATGCTAATAAAATGTTATTATTATCATATGAAACACATGTAATAATTTTATTTCTATGGTATCTTTGAAATCTCCCATTATTACCCTTAATGATTATCTAACCTCACCATTTCTTATGTTACCATTTCCTTGGATATACAGAAAGATTCTATGTATGGTACATATGATATGGGTTCTAGTTAAGATGAATGTAATATCCTCATTTTTTTAATTATTAAAATACACACATTGTTAATAATTTTTTATTTTTTTAAAGTTTATATTGATCATTCTCAATAAAAATCATTGTATATATGTTTTCTTTTGAAGTTACATCATGTAAGGTTAAAATCATAGTTAACGATTTCAAATAATCTATGGAATATTTTCAAATATAAAAACCTAGTCAAAATGAGATTATAAAGCCTGTAGATCATCAATATAGATATAATGAAAATATTATCTATCGATATTATCACACACACACAATTTTTTTTTAAATAATATAATATCACCTGAGTGGTGCCTCTAATGGTAAATTTGAGCATATTAATAAATCTATAATTCATGATCTATCATATGTGATATTTAACATTTGTAGGCATTGGGTGTTTGGTAAGATCACATGTGATTATAAATATATTATATTATGAAGATATGATTATTCTACTATAACAGAAATATAACACAGTTAGATCCATAATACGAGGATTACTATATTGACAAAGGATTTTATACAGATACATTATATCATTTTATATTAGTATTAATTATATTATACAAACATGCAACTAAGAATTGTAAAGGTATTTTGTTTTTGTAAAATTGGAAACATGAACAACTAGTTCACAAAATATCAACATCATCTTCCATTTGTTTCTATATAATTATCATACTTTTTAACATATCGTAATTAATACCATTCTTAATATCATTTTGAATTGATGAATAGTTAATGTGTGATATTATATACTAAGTAATGTTATAAATGGGAGATAATAACATATGATCATATTAATGAATTTGTTTAGATTAAGGAAATGGTATCATGTAGAAAAAATTCAATGTTAATACCTTGTATAATAATGATCATATTCATGAGGTATGGAATAAATAATTAACATTTCAAAAGGCAATAATCATAAGAATGATAATTCATCGTAACTCAATCATGAACCGAATTTCAGGTATTAAATGTGTGTGTGTGGCATTATCATAAGTGTTGAAAATATATCCATTGTAAACCTTGTCTACCATAAAAATCAGTTAATGAGTTAACACCTATATCCCATAAAGGATATATAAAATTTACTTGCTTCCCATAATGGATCAAACACATCATCTTGTTTCCCATAACAAATCAATAACATCAACATGTCTCCCATTACTATATCATGAGTCATAATTCATTATCCAATGCATTTAAAGAATGTAATGGTCCCACCAATCAAATAATAAAAACTAAAAATACATGTTCCATAGAATCATATATCACCCATGATATCAAAAACCATAAAAGGAAAAGATTTTCATGTACATTTCATTATAACATAACATAAAGAAAATAAGCATGATTTATAAATATCATTCCGTCATAAACATAAAAAAATCAATGATCCAATAATGATGGTATCATTTGAACATATTAATAGTGATGAAAAAGTGACACCAAATAATGTTACCTTATATGGAAATTTATTTTGAATGATCACAGGAAATAATTCATGAGGGAAATATACATTAGTTTTTGAAATCATTTATTAAATGTCACTTAATTATAAAAGAAAACATTTTTATTAAATAAATTCATAATATTTTAATTAATTAATATAATAATTATGCAATCATGATGGTAGGAAAATATTCGCATTCCATAATATTTAAAAAAAAAATTCCATATTAATTTCAAAAAAGTCACAAAAACCCATATTTAGGAAACCAAAAAAACATTACATTCAAAACATTTAATAAAATGTAAAACATAGATTATATTATCATAAAAATTATTATTTGAATAGTAGAAACCATTTTGAAAAAAAATTTAGAACACATTTATAGGGATGGTAAATAGTCTCCAGTGGAGACTTAAGCATATGTAATCTTGAATAATGATGTGATTTTGAAATAAACCCTTACTACAATTCTCACATCTCCTTTCACACATCCAAATATAATATATAATAAATTTGTATTAATTATTAATTTAAATGATAAAAAATCACTACTATCCCGTGTATGATTTAATTATATCATATTATCCTCCATTTATTCATAATTAGTAATTAAAATAAATATTATGGGTGATAATTGAAATGTTTCCATTGCCTTTTTGGTTTAGTAGTCACGATCCTTATTCATTGATAACGTTACCAAAATTTGTCTAATATTAATAATTGTATAAAATTAAAATTTATTAATTACTTAAATATTTATTATAATTTATTATAATAAGTGATAGAAAAATTAATTTCACTATTTATGGATATAGTAGGTCATACTTACACATAATCGCTATTTCAATTTTCTGCAGAAGGTAAAAAAAGAAACATAAAAGTTAATTAACCTTTATCGATTCACTATTATATCATATAAATAATATACATTTATAAAATTAATTATTATAAATATCCATGTGAAATGTATAGGCTAAAAAATCACATTGAATTACAGATATTATAGTTCCTAATTTATCAAGAACGACATAGTTGATTACCAAAAATTTAAATTATAAGAAGGTAGAAATGATAGTATCATTATATAAGCTTCCTTATTTCATAAATATCATATATTTAAATTAATCCCATTATATCAACCATAAAAATATAGGGATGAAAAATGAATTGTATCCGGGAGACGATAACCATTACATATGCATGTGTGATATATTCATTTCATATTTGATGAAAAAATAGTGTTTAATGGGGTTTTCAATACATTAATAACATTTTTTAATATATAGAATACATTATTTTTTATTTAATGATATAAATCTTATTTTTAGTGGATGAAAAGAATAGTATATAATGAATGTGATCTTTTTGATAGATTACGTATTCATTAAAACAACTCCTTTAAATATCATCATAAGGGATCTAGGGTGGTCATTTTGGAAAGAGAAGAAAATACGTAGTATGTATAGAAATGTGGGGAAGATAATTTGATAGATAATTTTATATCTATAATTCCCAATGTGGTGTGATGAATTGAGGGACAAGTTTTACTTTTTATTTGTGGTGTGAGGCACCTTTGGAATTTCCAAAATGATTAATTTATAATAATTTGATTATAAATTAAAATACCTTCACATGTCATGTAATTGGATTAAAAACTTGTTTAGTTTAATAATAACATGAACCAATTGATGTTTGGCACATTTTGGTGTAAATTTTAACCAATAATTTTGAATAACCCTATGTTAATATATTTTAATTTTAACTATAATTAAAATTTTCAGTATTAAAATGTAGTAATTTTTAATTATAATGTTCCAATTGAAACAAAAATTAAAAAATAATTATATTTTAGACTATCAAATATAATGTATTCCTTTATTTATTTAATTTTTGTGATTTCATAAAAAAATAATTAAATATTATTTTCATAAAACATCATTATAGTCAATTTTTGAGACAAGACATTATAGTGACATTTATAACATCAATAAAACAATTATTAAACAAAAAAATATTTTGAAATACACTAAAAATTTCTTGGTTGTCATTAAAATTTGTTGGTCAGCCTTATTAATCAAATTATAATATATTTATATCTTCAAAATAATTTATTAGATCAATCTATTAATTGAATAATTACCTCATCAGAGTTGTCTATGTATTTAAGAAAATTATTTTATTCATAAAAATTATAAATAAATCGAAAAATTACTATAATATCATTTTTCACAAAATTGGTATTAATATTCATTCAAAAATAATTTTATGTCCCTATGTAATCATATTAATCATATTTAAATCAAATAGATTTATATTTTTTCAATTATATTGGTTTAAATATTATATATAGTGTTTCCTTGGAAAAGTGTCAATTCAATGTCTCAATTTTCTTCTTTATGTATTTATATCAGAATTTATTTCATCTTACGAAATGCTACTTTGAAAAAATATGGCATTATCTTATAGTTGTAATCTAAATTAATATGATTTTCACTTTATCATGTTGAAAATTTTCACCTTGAATAGTATTCATATTAACTATAAATAAAAAGATATTTATTATATAATGTTAACCTTTTAATTATAAATACTATATTTATTTTATCTAATTCAATACCAAAATAAGAAGAAATTTGTTTTGAATTATATGAGAGTTATGTGACAATAACCACTTCTTAGGAAAAAATCATTTTTAACAGTAAGACTTGATATGTTATTCTAAAATTATTAGAAAAAAATATTTTTAATGTAACAAAATTGATAATGTAAATAATATAATAATTTCTTTAAAATAATTTAAAAAAGATTAATTTAATATAATGAAATACATTCATTTTCCTGTTAAAAATATTTTTTTTCATAAAAAAATATTTTTATTCAAACCAGTTTACTTTTTAATTATAATCATCTTATAACTAAAAATTTTATTATATAAATGTATAGAACTTTCTGCATAATTTCATTATTATTATTCATAGTCAATAGGATAATTTATTTTAGTTATTTAAATCTATCTATGAAATCAAATTCTTTAAAGGGGGATATTTTGTTAAAAAAATTTTGCGTCACATTCTACCCCCATAAAAAGTAATTTATCTCTTGAAATTAGTCACTCAGATACCTACACATGATGATTCGTCGACATCATCACATCTTCAGGATTGAATATAGCTTCCTCAAAATAGATATTTCTCTACATAACATTAATCACAAAAGTGGTCTTCTTTCACGGAACCTTCTCTCTATGATCATAATCTTATACCGATTATACTTTATAATAATGATCATTCTCCAATGGTGAGACCATTAATTTTAGAAAATGTTAATCATCATGTAAGAAAAACCATTTTTAAAATTAATGGAACAATTTTTGAAATTTATATAGGTTCTTTGGAATATCTAATCAATATGATACTATCCAGATATGATCAACAATATCAAAAGGACAGATATACCAATGGTGTACGTTTCTCTTTTTTTATATCATATCACTCGTTTCTAAGGATGTATTCATTACAATAACATGTCACAAACATCAAACTCAAGATTATTCATACTATTTAAATAATATTTTTATACTATGAGATGCTATTATGTGCATCTGAATGGATTTGACATTCTGTTCAATTTCCTCTCCAAGATCATGTGCCATTATCTTTATTCTTACAAATTTATTATGTCATACTGGTGTTCATTACTTATTACTATATAGTTATATTTAATAATACATCTATATTATATAGTGAAAGGTATTTTTATATTAAAATTTAATCAAATGGATGGTGTTAATACAAACCATCTTTTAAATACCTAGATTAAACTTTCAATAAGTCTTTTAGAGTGTTAATGGTCATATCAGATTAGATATTTATCTAATGATGATAAGAATTTATAAAAAATTAATTGGTATCCTTATAATGATTTTCTAGAACATTGTGCCAATCATCGAATCTCGATATAATATAATGGAAATTGGTAATCCCTGAAATCTTTCCACTTTATAAATATATATTATAAATGTATGATAAAGATATAAATATTATCTAATAGAAATTAAGTGATAATTTTTTTTATCGTTATCGACAGTAACCAATATAGAATTATGGACTTCCAACGTTCCTGTGAGTTCAATGAAAAAATCCATGGTAATGTTTTCACATTTCCATTCAGTTGTGAGTAATTTTTTAACATCCCAGGAGGCTTCTATCTCACATTGTTAATTTTTGAGAAAAAAAACAGTAAGAAACAATTAATTCAATATATCTCTTCATCCCATCCCACCTGAAATACCCTTTCAATTCTGTATACATATTTTTATAAAGCAATGTTAAATATATAATGATGAACTATGTGTCTCATCCAAAATCCCCATCATCAAATCTGGTATTGGCGGAAAAAATAAATGTTTCCTGAACATTATTTTTTCATAAATAGTAGGGTTGAACTAAGGAACATTTCCAATCATTTTTTATAGCTCAATGTTATCCTTTTCACAACATTAATCATCAATTAGATATATGGTTGAAAATTTATTTTGTTAAGACTCGATTTCTCCCCTTACTTTATGATATTTGTGTCCACCATTTGTAAATAAATAAAAATTAGATCATTTTTTATATTCATTACTGATAAGATTGCATGATCATTTCTGTACCAAGAATCATCCAAACTTTTTTCTATCATAGGATTATTATGTGTTGAGTTTTCACAATCATCAATCATCTCCAACCATCTAATTTTTTACATGTTCAAGAAATTTTTTGTCGAAATATAATTGAAACACATCTGATCATTATGTTTTTCGCCACTTTTTACATGAAGATAATTACTCCATATATTTATTAAAAAATATATTGTATCTATGTTTAATAATGTGTTGGGTAGTTTATCATAGGGCACATAAATTATTTTGATACATAAGATATCACTATATAATTATTCATGAGAACACATCGTAGCCACATTATTATTTAATTAGTCTATATTAGAGAACAGTCTCCACTATAGTGTAGTGTGAGAAAAGGTTTACTAAAAATCATTATTTTTAGTTACATGAGATTTTATTCATGTTCTTCCCTCCAAATGATCATTACTCCTCCAATGTTTAGATGGTTAGTGGATTATAATGTTGTTATAAATAATTCACAAAAAATTTATAATATATATCTATGCCATGAAGACATTGAATTTCATTCACTACTATTTGACTTGGCCATTTCTTAATAATTACATTGTTGAGGGATATAATCATATACCCTCATTTAAAATTATATTATACAAAATGTTTATCATTATCAAGGAAAATATACAAATTGTTAAATTTTTCAATAATATTTTCCTTCCTCATGGTCGTCATCAATATCAATAAGAAAGTTTTATTCTCTTCCTCAATAATTGAATATAAAATAATATATCCTATAAATGAAACCTAAAACTGGTCAAGATAGTCTCTAAAGACTCTATTCATTATGTATAAGAACATAGTTATGGAATTAGTAAGATTGAAATTACTCACTATGAATTCATAGTGTCCCCACTATATACCAGATGTTTTCATGGGTATATCCTTATTATTAAATGTAAATTCATGCTATCTAGAATGAATAATAGTCAAGATGGGTATTGAGATCCATATATTTGATCATATAATGTTGGAATATGGTGAATATGATTGTTTTTCTTGATAGTTTTATTATTTATTTCATGATACTAAATAAATATTTTCGTTTATCCAAATCAATTAATAAAAAAAGATCATTTTCACTATAAGGAGATGAGCTAGGGTTTATGAATTCATTACCAAGATTGTCATGGATATTATTCCTTGGTTCACACAACACAATTCATTTCATTATATAAGAATTCTTCAAAACATGCATATCATTATGTATAAAAATTATTGAAAACTCAACTTTATGAATTAGTGAAAGACCAAGAAACTCTTTAGGAAAGACAATAAAACCCCTCCATACAATATTTGTATCCTCTATATTTAATTTATCCCCAACCATCTTGAAATTGATAACATTCACGTACAATAATTATGACCCATAATATAGAATATTTCTCTATTGAATTTTTTTATTCATCCTTACATCAATAAATAATCATATGTTCATTCAAGAAAATGAAACATGACATCACTTACTTGACAATTAATATGGGATATAGATAGACAATGTAACGACCCATTGTTTTTAATGGAAATTCCCTTCTTATAAATATTCCATAAAATCACAAAATAATTAACTACTAAGTGATAAGTATAAGTTTGTCACTTCTGTGTTTGGAATTTCAAAAATCAGGCATACACGGTTGTGTTCAAGATGTTTTTTGGAGTATAATAAATAAAATATTTGTGAATAGTAACCTAATCTAATGAATAGTAACATACCCTTATGAATAGAGATATACCATAATGAATAGTAACCTTACATATGGTGGTATAAAAATAACATTAATTTTGGTAGTTTTATATACCTATAGTTTTTAATGAGTTAATGAATTCTTTAAAGATACTTTTGATAATAAATTATTATTTTATTTAAATATTAAAAATATCATATTTAGAAAATTATTTTTCAAAAATGGACATCATTTTTAGATTCTACATGTCGAAAAATTGTTGGGGTAATTTTTTTTTGATTTTTCGGAAATACTTGAATTTTTTATGAATAGTGAAATTCCATAATTTACAAAAATAAGCTAATTATAGAGTCATGTGTGATTTTATGCTGATGTAAGACCACATGATTTGGGATTAAATAAAAAAAATATTATACATGGTCATGCAAGACTCACTATTCCTTGTCTTTTGGGGAAATAATAAACTAATGAATTTTATATTAAGAAAACCCCTCTCTCCTCCACTATAAATACCATCTCTCTTTACATCTTTCCCCCACACCTCTCAAGCCTTGTGCCTAGCCATATTTCGGCCAAAATACCCTCCCAATATCCTTCCCCACGTCCAAGGCTTACTGTTCTTTCCAAAAGATCAAAACCAAATCCCCTAAGAGGAATTCTCAAGGAGAGGAGATCAAAGGGTAAGAACCCTCTTTTGTTTTCAAGTGTTTTGTTTTCATTTTCTTTCTATTCTTATACCCTCTTCCCCTTCCCTTATCTCAAAGGAATGAAAGCTCCAGAATCTGATATATAATGGAAGATAATCATTTTTATGAATAATTTCAAGCATCATACTTCTCCTCCTCTCCCTCGTGTTCTAGAATTAAACATTGTTCGTGATGGGTCAAATTACAGACATCATGGATAATGTGTTCTCAAATTCTCTTATCATTTTGATTCTGTTCATGAATATATTTATGTTATGGTTGAACCAGATTATTATATATGTTATATGTCATATTTAAAATTCTTTAATCCTCATACACTCATGATATAGAACAATTATACAAAACAAGTCAATTATGGGAAAAATCGTTAAAATTAATTCATGTTTTTTTCATCAATGTTTAATGTAAAGGTTCTCTTTCACTCTAATTAAACAAATGAATTTTGTAACCATGTAACCAAATGGATTTCCAATAATGTTATAACTTCAATTCTGGACAACCACATTCATCTTACAATTTATTTGAACCTAAATACAATTGAACCGATCATTAAAACAAATGAAACAAACGGACCCGTACAATGAAATTGAACCTCGTAATCAACCAAGAAGGGTATAAATGAACTTATAAAGGTTATATTGAATGTTTTAAATTTATATATGGTTCTGGAACTATCGATTAATAAACCTAATTTGAATATTCAGGTCATTAATATCATGTGGAGAACACGAACAGGCCTAAGTTAAGGGATCCTATCAATTTCACTCTTATTGAAGATTGTTCACTATATTAAGACCTGTTGTGTTTAATTATTAATTATGGGGTAGGATTTCTCACCTCCCCCATACTTACCTCTTTATGTATATGTGCTGATAATTCCATTTCCTCTCTCACTAAGCCCCCTCAAGCACTCCCGATATAATGCTGATAATCCGCAAAGAATTCAACCCGAACCTCTTTTATTCCTTCAAGTTGTCTTATCTACCTTTCATCCAAAATGATGTTATCTTATTTTTTCTTGTGCATACTCTAATTGTTGTGTAAATATTCCAAGTCTATTTATCAAGACTCTTTCATCACTTTATTTTGGGGATATGCAAGATTTTAAGTGATTCTCTCCTCGTTACTTCCCGATAAGTGAACCCGTTTTAAGGGAACATCCAATATTCTATCCAATTATCATGTGTACTCTATACATTGTTTTAAGTAACTTTTTTCCTTATAAAATATGTATTGTTATTATGAAAACCCTCCTGGTTTACTTCTGGTTTTGTAAAAAATATTATTCTGCTATTCATTTTAAGAGATATTTGATGTTTTCTTAAACCGCACTAAAATGTTTTGACTCAAAGATTACTAAAAACTATTTTTACATGTTATCACTTCAGTTTGTTATCTATTGTCATGATTTATGTCTTTATATGATATTAATGTCTATTTATTATTTAATTCCTTTCTTTCATGGATGCCTGTATGTTACGCCCCTTTTTATTAGGCTTCATGGCGTGACTGGGTGCCCATTTCATTCCTTGGGAACTCTTATGTTTATATATGATTGAGGTTATTTATGTGGAAAGCATATATATGAATAATATTAGATAGGTTTGCCCAGATAGCACTCCAATGCATTGGGTAAAGTTAATGTCTGTTGAGATGATTATGGGAAAATGGTCTGGGTGGTTTGCCTTGGCTTGTGCTACTATGGGAAATGAGATTGGCGGTTAGCCTTGACTCATACTAAAGTCTTTTTTAAAGTTTCTTCCACCTCCCATTGAAACTATGCATATATAATCTCATGCTTATATGATGCCATGATTATTTTATATCATGTTTTTATGATCCCATGTTTATATGTTATGATTCCATATGTTCCATGCTTCTAATATGATTATGTCAAGCCTCCTAACTCATGTGCTTAAAGTTTATTCTTATGTACTTTCCCTTATTGGGATTTTTAGCTCATCCCTTTGTTCATGTGTTCCCCCGGGTAACCTATGCAGATGCAAGGGATCAAAGGAATTTAGGAGCTCATTATGAATATTAAATAAAGAAGTTTTTTTTAGCCCATGTTTTATGTTATATGTACCTAGTCATCCAAGACCCTAGAATTAACGATCCTTGGCTTGTACTCTGATGATGAGTTATTTTTAAAATATTGAAATTTTATGTGTAAAATTATAGGGTCTCTATAGTTGGTATCATAGGATGGTCTAGTTATTTTTTGAGATTAGGAATAGGGCACCTTAGTGAGAACCTTAAGGATGAGACTATGTATTATAAAACATTCCTAAATTTTGGTGAGTGTTTAGTAAGTTGTTTATCAAGAAAACACATCCCTGCATGGATACGAGCAGGTAGAGGTGTCTCTGGCACAAATGTATCCTAGGGGTAAAACCCGAAAACACCACTTTGAGTTAGACTCAAATGAGAACTCGTGCACGAAAATGGGCCTTGTTTCACTCTTAGTTACTAAACTCCCGGGGATATGCTTTGTTATATTCACAAGCTTAGTACAAACCATTATTAGGGGGAAAATTCCACATGGATATAAGTTTAGAAATATATTAAGGATAACCTAAATATAAATCTAACTAATCACAAGTCAGGATGTACTTATTCTTTATAAGTATATCCTTTGATGTTCAATGTTTCATTTCTATTATCAATATCTAAGAATTCAAGACCTCTAATTATACGTTCTTTTTCTTAGTTAATGGAGGGAAATAGAAGAACATGTTCCAAAATCCAATGTGATAGTCAATGTGATGATTGCCCTAATGACATGCCTGATGTGATGGAAGCAGGTGCTCAAAACATCATGGCATTACTTGCTCAACTGGCACGAGTTATGAATAATAACTTGAATCAGTAGGAATGTCCCCCTCCTCAAAGGAAAGAGAAATTTTCCATAGAATCCTTCATGCGGAAAAGGCCTCCCATATTTAGCGGATCTTCTGATCCCCTCCTCGTAGAACAATGGATTAACTACATTGAAAAGATCTTTACCGTCATCCAGTGCTCGGAAGAAGAGAAGGTGGTACTGGAAATCTATAATTTTGATGGGGAAGATGATCAGTGGAGGACACTGATCAATAATACAAAGCCTCAAGAGGAAATAGATTCCATGGATTAGGAAGAATTCAAGAGGATGTTTTTCAACAAATATTTTCCTCAAACCCTATGTCTCAAGATGGAAATAGAATTCCTCATACTCAAGCAGAAGGAAGATGAGTCCATTGGGGCATATGAAAAAAACATTACCAGGCTTGCAAGGTATGCCTCTGGAATTCTCATGAACACAGAAAGCAAGGTGGATCACTTCTTTAGCAGATTAAAGCTGAGTCTATGAAATGTGTTGGAGAATAGAAACATCGACAGCTATGAGGAGATTGTATGTTGTGCCCTCAGAGTTGAAATGGATATTGGAGACTCTCAGTGGTCTCATGGGCCCAGTGACAAGAAGCGAAAGATGGAAAACAACATGTGTGGTCCATCAAACAAGTCCCTTGATGGGAAGAATCCCAACTTTCCCCTTTGCAAAAATTGTGGGAAGAAGCATCATGGTAACTGTCTGAAGGGAACCAAGAATTGCTTCAAATGCGGAAGGTTTGGTCATCTGTCCAAGAACTGCCGAAGGGATATGAAAAATCCCGCTAATGTTGAATAAGAAAGGAAGGTTCAGATCAACACTCAGCCTGCATTGCAGTTTTATAACTGCAGGGAGCTTTGGAATTTTGCAAACAATTTCCCTAAGCTGAGGGTTGTCGAAGGCAAATAACAACAACCTCCAAGGAAACAAGGAAGGTCTTATGTTACCACTACTACTGAGGTGGAGCCGGAAAATGATGTGGTGGCAGGAACACTTGTTATTAATTTAATAATAGTGAACATACTATTTGATTCTGGTTCTACACATTCTTTCATATCTTGAAAGATTAGTAGAACTATTCCAACACCACCTAAAAATTTAAAGTAAAAGTTATCTGTGATAATAGAGAATGGGGAAATTATTGCATCCATGTTTTATAACTCCTCCCCGGTTAATTTTTGTGGACTGAACCTCACAAAAAAATTTGTCATACTTCCTTTAGTGGAATTTGACGCTATCTTGGGCATGGATTTCCTATCTTTGTACAAGGCCAACATCATCTGCCGGGAAAGGGAGATTACCCTTCACATCCCAAAGAATTATCCAACTCTTTTAATGTGAAAGGAATAAGATGAGTCTCCTTTAGAATCTTCGTCTCAATTTGGGATATTGCTTCATTATGAGCATGCATATCTAGCGCAAATTATTGAGACAATAAATAGAATCATGCTTGAAGACATGCCCATCGTGTGGGATTACACTGATGTATTCCCCAAAGAGTTGCCTTGTCTTCCTCCGGACTGAGAGGTTGAGTTATCAATTGAACTTATCCCTGGATCTTTCCCAATCTCAAATACAACTTACTTAATGGCCACCGTAGAGCTGAAAGAGCTAAAGAAGGAGTTACATGAGAATATGGAGAAGGGTTTTATACGTCCGAGTGCTTCATAGTGGGGTTCTCTAGTCCTCTTCGTCAAGAAGAATGATGGATCAATGCACCTCTACATTGATTATCGTAAGCTCAATAAAATCGCAATAAAAAACAACTATCCCCTTCCATGGATAGATGACTTGTTTGATCAGCTATGTGGGGCCAGTTATTTCTCTAAGGTGGACCATCGGTTAGGATATCACCAACTAAAGGTGAGGACGGTAGATATATCCAAGAATGCCTTTCGAAAGAGGTTTGGACACTATGAGTTCACAGTGATTCCCTTCAGAGTCATTAATGCTCCAGAAATTTTCCTTGATTTAATGAATAGTGTATTTAGAGATTACCTCAACAAATTTGTGGTAGTATTTGTTGATGATATTCTGATATACTCCAAGAGCAAGGAGGAACATGAGGAGCATTTGGAATCTGTGTTAATGACTTTGTGAAGGGAGAAGTTGTATGGAATGTACAATAAATTTGAGTTCTGGATAGAGGAAGTATCATTCATGGGTCTTGTTATCACCAGCAATGGGATATATGTTGACCCTTCCAAGATGAAGGAAACTAAAGAGTGGACCAGACCAACTTCTGTAACGGAGATCCGTAGCTTTTTGGGTCTAGCTGGGTATTATCGAAGATTCATGATGAACTATTCACGATTGTCAAACACAGGGAACAAGCTGACATGGAAGGGAGTAAAGTTTTTCTGGACATAGGAGTGTGAAGAATGTTTCATGGAGATGAAAAAGAGGCTTATCACTACGCCAGTACTCACACTCCCTATGAGCAGGGAACTCTTTGTAGTGTATAGTGATGCTTCTAAGAAGGGCTTTGGTTGTGTTCCAATGAAATATAATAAAGTGATAGCCTATGCCTCAAGGAATCTGAAAATCCATGAGAAAAACTATCCAACGCATGATCTGGAGTTAGCGGCTGTGATCTTTGCCTTGAAAATCTAGCGGCATTATCTCTATGGGAATAAATGTACGATATATATTGACCACAAGATTATCAAGTATATATTCACACAGGAAGAGCTTAATATACACCAGCAAATATGGATAGATCTCATCAAGGATTATGACTGCTCAATCCACTACCATCCCGGTAAGGAAAACAAGGTGGCGATGCTCTAAGTAGAAAGGATCCTACATCTTTATCAATGGTGACAATTTAAAAGGATTCGATCATCTTAGATTTGCAACGGATGGACATGGGAATCATTAAGGGAGGAACATCATCAATACTTTCTGAAATGATTTCTCTACCATCCCTCATGATGAAAAGAAATGTTGCACAAAGAAAGGATGTAGAAATTCAGAAAAGGGTGGAAGCTGTTATAAATGGGAAATCCTCCGATTTCAAAATTGATGAGGATGGAGTACTATGATTTGGGACATGATTATGTGTACCATCTGATCCAGAGATAAAGAAGTAGCTATTGAATAATGCACATAGCTCGACCTTCTCTATCCATCCCGGGAGTACCAATATGTACCGTGATCTCCGAGAACACTTATGGTGGGATAACATGAAGAGAGATATTTCAGAATATATATCAAGGTTCTTGGTATGTGAGCAAGTAAAAGTTGAGCGACAAAAGTCCAATTGAATGATACATCCATTGCCTATACCCATGTGGAAATGGGAAAATGTTACTACGGACTTCGTCACAGGTTTCCCGAAGACGTCGAAGGGAAATAGTGTGATATGGGTTGTGGTTGACCGAATCCCCAAGACATCCCATTTCATTGCTATTCGGGAAGACCTTTTTCTTGAACAACACACAAAGTTCTATGTGATGGAAGTGGTGAGATGGCACGGTGCTCCAATCTCAATTGTCTCTGACCATGATCCAAAGTTCACATCTAAATTTTGGTGTAGCCTTCAACATTCTTTGAGTAATGAATTAAATTTCAGCACGGCCTATCACCCCCAAACTGATTGCCAGTCTGAAAGAACTATTCAGATTCATGAAGATATGCTTAAAGCCTGCTCTCTAGAATTCAAAGGTGGATGGGATAAGCATCTCCCATTGGTTGAGTTCTCATACAAAAATAGCTTCCACTCAATTATTCAAATGGATCCATATGAACCTCTGTATGGAAAGCGATGTAGAACTCCAACCTGTTGGGATGAAGTTGGGGAAAGAAAGCTACTTGGACCCGATCATGTTCAAGAGATGACAGAGAAGGTTCAAGTCATCTAGAAACACATCAAAGCTGCTCAAAGTCAGAAAAAGAGATATTCTAACAAACATCAAAGGGATTTGGAGTTCGATGTTGGAGATAAAGACTTCCTTCGAATATCGCCATGTAAGAGAGTCATGTGATTCGGGATGAAAGGGAAACTAAGCCCAAGGTATATTGGCCCCTTTCAGATTCTTGACCGCAAAAAGTCCATGGCCTATCGGCTTTAACATCCAACAAATATGGTTTGATTTCATGATGTTTTTCATGTATCACTCTTGAGGAAGTACATACCTGATCCCTCTCATGTACTAAACACAGAGGTGGTGCAGCTGGAAGATGAGCTCTCCTATGAGGAGCATCTAGTAAAGATTCTGGATCAAAGTGATAAGGTTCTATGCCAGAAGACAACTCATCTTTTCAAAGTGTTTTATAGGAACCATAAGTTTAAGGATGCAACATGGGATATGGAGGAATCAATGAAGGAAAAGTACCCACATCTGTTTTTGGCCTAGAATGTAAAATGAAATTTCGAGGGTGAAATTTATTAAGGAGGAAGAATGTAAAAACCCAATGATTTTAATGGAAATTCCATTCATATAAATATTACATAAAATCACATTATAGTGAACTACTAAGTTATAAGTATAAGTTTTTCATTTCTGTGTTCGGAATTTTGAAAATTCGTCATACATGGTTGTGTTGAAGATGTTTTTTGGAGTATAATAAAAATAATATTTTTTTTGTGAATAGTAATCTACCCTAATGAATAGTAACATACCGTTATGAATAGAGATATAACCTAATGAATAGTAACCATACCTATGGTGATATAAAAATAATATTCATATTGGATGTTTGATATACCTATAGTTTAGAAGGAGTTAATGAATGCTTTAAAACTAGTTTTGATAATAAATTATTATTTTATTTAAATATTAAAATAATCATATTTAGAAAATTATTTTTGAAAATTGGACTTCATTTTTGGATTCTACACGTTGAAAAATGGTTGGTGTAAATTTTTTGGATTTTTCTGAAATACTTGAATTTTTGATGAATAGTGAAATACCGTAATTTACAAAAATAAGCTAAATAAGCTAATTATATAGTCATGTGTGATTTTCTGCTGATGTAAGCCCAATTGTTTCAGGATTACATTATTAAATTAATATATTTGGTCATGCAAGACTCACTATTCCTTGTCTTGTGTGGAAATAATAAACTAATGAATTTTATATTAAAGAAACCCCTCTCTCCTCCACTATAAATAACCTCTCTCCTTACCTCTTTCCCTCACACATCTCAAGCCTTGTACCTAGCCATATTTCTGCCCAAATACCCTCCCAAGATCCTTCCCCACGTCCAAGGATTTCTGGTTTTTTCAAAAGACCAAAACCAATTCCCCTAAGAGGAAGTCTCAAGGAGAGGAGATCAAAGGGTAAGAACCGTCTTTTGTTTTCAAGTGTTTTGTTTTCATTTTATTTATTTCCTTATACCTTCTTCCCCTTACCTTATCAAAAAGGCATGGAACCTCCATAATCTCTTATATAATGGATTCTAATCCTGTTTATGGAAAATTTGAAGCATCATACTTCTCCTCATCTCCCTCACGTTCTAGAATTAAACATTGTCTATGATGGGTCAAATTACCGACATCATGGATAATGTGTTCTCAAATTTACTTATCATTTAGATTATGATAATGAAACCATTTATGTTATGGTTGAACCAGATTATTATATATTTGTTATGTCCTATTTAAGGTTTTTTAATCCTTATACACTCATAATATAGAATAATAATACAAAACATGTAAATTATGGGCAAAATTGTTAAAATTAATTATAGTGTTTATCATTAATGTTTAATGTAAAGGTTCACTTTTACTCTAATTAACCAAATGAATTTTGTAACCATGTAACCTAATGGATGTCCAATAATGATATAACTTCAATTCTGGACAACCACTTTCATCATACAATTTATTTGAACCTAAATACAATTGAACTGATCATTAAAACAAATGAAACAAACGGACCAGAACAATCAAATTGAACCTCGTAATCAACCAAGATGGGAATAAAGTAACATAAAAAGGTTATACTGTATATTTTAATTTTATATATGGTTCATGAACTATTGATTAATAAACCTAATTTGACTATTCAGGTCAATAATATCATGTGGAGAACACAAATGGGACTAAGGTAAGGGATCCTCTCAATTTCACTCTTATTCAAGATTGTTCACTATGTTAAGACTTCGTGTGTGTAATTATTAATTTTGAGGTATGATTTCTCACCTCCCCCATAATTCCTTATTTATTTATAAGTGATGACAATTCCCTTTCCTCTCTCACTAACCCCCTCAAGTACTCCTGATACCATGTTGATAATCCGTAAAGAATTTTAGCCGAACCTCTTTTATTCCTTCGGGTTATTTTGTCTACCGGTCTATAAAAATGAGACATCTTAACATTTCTTGTGCATAGTCTAAATATCATGTAAATGTTTCAAGTCTATTTATCAAGACTCTTTCATCCCTTTCTTTCAGGGATATGCATGATTTTTTGTGATTCTCTCCCCATTACACCCCGACAAGTGAACCCGTTTTAAGGGAACATCTTGAATTCTTTACTATTATAAAGTGTAAACTATCATCTGTTTTAAGTCACATTTTTTCTTCTAAAATCAGTATTTTTATTATGAAAAAACTCCTAGTTTACTTCTGGTTTTATAAAAAATTTTATGCCACTTTTCAATTTAAGAGATATTCGATTTTTCTTAAACGACACTAAAATGTTTTGACTCAAAGATTCCTAAAAACTATTTTTACATGTTATCACTTCAATTTGTTATCTCTTGTCATGATTTATGCCTTTATAATTTATTATTGTCTATATATGATTTAATTCCTTAATTTCATGGATTCTTGTATGCTACGCCACTTTTTATTATGCTTCATGACGTGATTATGTGCCCATTTCTTTCCTTGGGTACTCTTATGTTTATGTATGATTGAGGTTATTTATGTGGCAAGTATATACATGAATAATATTAGATGGGTGCACCCAGATAGTGTTCTAATGCATTGGGTAATGTTAATTTCTCATGAGATGATTATGGGAAAATAGCCCGAGCGGTTAGCCTTGTCTTGTGCTACTATGGGAAAGGAGATTGGTGGTTAGCCTTGACTCACACTAAAGTCTTTTCTAAAGTTGTTTCCACATCTCTATGAATCTATGCTTATATAATCTCATTATTATATGATCCAATGATTATTTTATACCATGTTTTTATGATCCCATGTTTATATGTTGTGATTACATAGGTTCCATGCTTCCAATATCATTATTTCAAGCCTCCTACTCATGTGCTTAATGGTTATTCTTATGTACATTCCCTTATTGGGATTTTTATCTCATCCCTTTGTTAATGTGTTCCCCAGGGTAACCTATGCAGATATAAGGGCTCAAAAAAGTTATAATCTCATTATGAAGATTAAATAGAGAAGTGTTTTATTTAGCCCATTTTTTATGTTGTATGTACTTAGTCTTCCAAGTCACTAGACTTAACTATCCTTGGCTTGTACTCTGATGATGAATTATGTTTAAAATCTTGAAATGTTATGTGTAAAATGGTAACGTCGCTATAGAAAAATCCAACACATGAAATTAAGTTCATTAAATTATACTAAATGGAGAAGAAAAATATTTGTTGGACACACATTTCCATAAAATTAAATCGGTGAAGTAGTATAAACATGAGAGGAAATGATTTTTCCATTAAGAGTATTCAAATCTAAGAATAATTTGATTATTGAGGTGATATGTAAATAACCATTGAAAATTTAGTATAAATAAATTTGTGGGAAGACTCTAAATAAAATAAGACATTAGCTATTCTAGAGTGGATAATAATTGTACATTCCACCATATCATTCTCTTAACCCACATCAATATTAGTGATTTTATTAGATATATAGTTTTATAAGGACATAATAGGTTGTTGGTGATAATCGTATGAAACCATCATATTCATGCATTGGTCAGAATAATGCATATATGTGTTTCATTTTTATCATTGGAGGATTGGTGTTTAATTATTATATAATTCTTTTCCTCCCTTGATTTAACCAAAATATTCATCATATTTTGACATTTGTGTGCTTTATGGACTATATTAAGAAATAAAAATAACCTTCCATATTAATTGAAACACATCCTTTGACCATTGTTCCAAAATATGAAGCATTTATAAGGCCATAATACCTTCTTACCATGTGATTTAATTGTTTTTTCATGAAACTCAACATTTATTTTCTTATTAAAAGCATGTTATTGGGAGGAAACTATATTTTCTATTCTAACATTGATTTTAATTTGAACAAAATATTATTAGGTAATGAAATATTGTATAGAAAATCACATTCAGATAAATTGTTTTAGGCCACCAATGAATTGACCTATTTGAAATCCACGGCTAATAATTAAACTAGCAGCATACCTGTCAATACTTGTAAAATGATTCCCATATGTACCAAGGGATTCCTCATCCATTTACTTCAGCTTATTAAATTAATTCTCCATATATATTTTTATAATATAAAGACTTTATTTACTAAGTAATATCAAATAGAACCCATCATGTTCAAGGGATTCAATTTCATTCTCTTGCCACATATTCTTTATATGATTCCATCATAGATCTTCTTCTAATTCCAAATTATAAAGAGTTTGGAATTACTATTTTAATTTCCTAAGCATTATAGGAAAAATATTCTTTCTAATAGGTATTTATCCATAACTAATTCTTTAGTGTATCACTAGACCCACTAAATGAATGTTGTTGTATCCTTATGAAATATTAATGATTATGTTATTCCCTCCACAAACCACTTGGAAAACAACATGATTAATAGCCTCATAAAGATTCATGTGTATGGAAGAATGATTATTTATTTTATATCTGAAAACATTTGGTTGGTTAGGTGTAAAATCATTTATTTTCTATCATATTTAGCTTTAACAAAATTCTATTTGGTTTCATCCATTGAACAAATCCAACAAACATAGTGTGTGAAACAATAATCATAGTAGGAAACCATATAATTTGAAAATATCATTTATAGAATATCTAAATAAAAAAAACATCTTATATAAATCCATATAATTATCCTAGGTTATTCATGGTCATTTAAAAATGTTATGATTTTATCGTATACATAGACCTATCCTAAAATTATTCACATATAATTTTCTAATAGTAAACTAAAACAATCCAATGACATTGGCTATAATGATCCTAAAGTTTGTAACTTATATATTATATCATTTTATATGAATATTATTTATATTACACTAACAAATTTCAGAGAATAATAAATTTATTATTTCTTTATAAACATGGAAACAATAGAAACATTTTCATAAAATATCTACATTGTATCCTACTTATTTATTCATAATTAGTATCCTTTTTTATATCATACTTAATACCTTAAATAATATATTGGGGAAATTAAACAATAGAAAAGGCTAAGATACGATTCATAGTATTGTTAATTGTGGGTGATATCAATTGATGATATTATAAAATAATAAAAAATAAATAAGAAAATTAGATCATGACCATAAAATTTATAGTTAATTCCAAATATGAAAAGATCATAATAATTTTTTCAATAATAGAACATTAACATTTCAAAAAATTTGATTAATAAAATTATAATATATCATAACTCAATGATGAAATATAATTTCAAGTCATGATTCTGTTTTGAATCATCATATGTATAGAAATAATTTTATATATTATGTTTAACTAAATAGACAATCAGATTAATAATAAAATGTTTTTTCACACAAAAAATCAATCACATCACTTTTTTCCCATAAGGGATCACACACATCTACTTGTTTCCATTAATGGATCTTGCACATCAAAAAATTTCCCCAAAATATCTCAAGATGTAGAATTATTTAACTAATAAATTTGAGATAGAAATGGGCCTTTTGAATCACATTATAAAAAATATACATATTTGTTCCACAAGATAAACAATAATTCGATATATAAGAACCCATAAAAGGAATATTGTTTTCATAAACATTTTATCATAACACAACTCATCTAAAAGAAACATATTTCATAAAAATAATTACATCTTAGAAAAAAAATCATAGAAATAATATTTATAATATTTCTGAATAATTTTCATAGAAAATTATATATTACTTTGTTTAATCATATCATAAAGGGAAAATTACTTTGAATAATCACTCGAAATATGTTATCTGGAATATATCCATTCAATTTTAATTTTTTTTTTGGAAATATTGTCCAATATAAAGAAAAAATATATTATTTGGAAATAAAATTAGATGACTATTAATGAATATAAGGTCATTAAGGTTTCATTTTGATAGCAAAATCATGTATTCATGTACAAGTTAAAAAACATTCCTTCTATTTTTTTTTTCAAAAAAGACACAAATTATATTGTATAAAAAATGATAAAAAAATAAAAAAATTATTTTAAAATAATAAATGATTAAAAAAATACATTATATAATTATAGTATAATTTTAAAAATATTTTTGAGAACATTTTTAGAATACATGTACATGGAAGGGAAATACCCCCGTAGTAGAGGCATAAAAATAAGCAGTCCCCATTTGTGATGAGACTATAAAATAATCCCACTAATTAAGTCCTTCCATTAAATATTCATTTTAAAGAATAATATATTATAACTATTTTTTTTATAAATTTATTAAATAAAAATATGACTATAATTCCATGTCAGATTTTTTATATCATCTTATCACCCATTCACTATGAATAAATTGATAATTTCATTTTTGTAAGTGATAACTGCTTCATTTTCCAAGCAAGTTTCAGTTCGGAAGTCCCAATCCATATAATATTACAGTAGAACCCTATTTTAATGATTATTAGTCATTTAAGAAATTCATATATATTAATTATAGAAATATTTATAATCATTCAAAAAAATTTAATATAAAAAAATTAATTCCACCATTCATAGAGATGGTAGGCATTACATACCCAAAATTGATGTTTCCATTTCACAAATGAAGGAATAAAAGAGTAGTAAATTTTATATTAAATTTATTCCAATATTTTTATATAATATATATAATAGATATTAAACAATTTTACACTTGTTACAATGTAGTGGAAATATAAATGATAAAAATTACATCTCAACATGGAGATGATAGTCTATGTATACACAAAATCGACATAATGATTTCCCAAAAGATTGTATGATAATTAGGTATAAATTATATTATCAATGAATGAGAATAAATATTACATAAGTATCATATATAAACATGTAAACCATCACAATTCCATTCCATAAATTTATGAATGTATTGGTGAAATTTAAACTCAATGATTTTAAAAAAAGTAAGGTATAGGGTTTTAATATCCAAATCCAATATATTTTATTATCCAATTCATAGTAAACACAATAGAGGTTATCATATCCCCAGAAGACCAACCCTATATCCTTGTAGTTGAGATTTAAAGGAGTTGTTTTGAAGAAGAGTAAATATCACTAATTGATCTCCCATTTTATACACATCATTATGAAATATAAATATATGACATTTATTATAAAATGAAAAAAAAATTATCATAAATATTCAAAATTTTATTATTTTTTTTGAAAAAACGAGTATACACTTTGTTTTCCATCATAAAATTATTCAATATATCACTCAAGCGTATGCACAACTTGTCACCTCCATGTAGTGATAAAATAAATTTTTCATATTCATCAATTATTGATGGGAATTATGATGATTTTAATGATTATATATGATAAATATTAAAAAAATATTCTAATTTAATGAACATATAATTTTTACCTTATTACCATACAATCTTTTTGGAAATGATGACGTCATTCATGAATATGCATAGACTACCATCTCTATGAGGAAATGTGATTTTTGTGATTTATATTCATAATGTTTGGTAAAAAGTATAAAATTGTTTAATATCTATTATATATATTATACTATAATATTATAATAAATTTATAATAATATTTACTTTTCTTTTATTCTGTAATTTGAGAAATGGAAAAATCAATCATGTGTAGGTACTTCCTTCCATCTCCATTAACGATGTAATTAATTTTTTTATATTTTATTTTTGTGACTGGTTATAAATATTTCTATAATTAATATATATGAATTTATAAAATGATTAATAATCTTTAAATCATGGTTCTATGGTAAAATTATATGAATTGGGACATCCGAGCTGAAATTTTCTTGGAAAACAAAGGAGTTATGTCATCACCCACCTTCACCAAGTTGAAGGAAGGACAACATATTCCCAAACCCTTCCTTCCTCAAGATTATAGATATACAATGACTCCAGTTACCCACCTTCGATAGGCACCAGAGTGGCGACTAGCTCCAAGGGTATATAATCACACATAATATGGAAGATATTACCCTTTTATTTATTAGGATCGGGAGATAAGATAGTAAATCCCAAACAATACCAATGATGGATGAAAAAGTAAGGCCAAAACAATCCATTTCCATATGCATGTTCCAATAACGATGTACTAAAATGTACAAGAAATACTCCCATGTGATGTTCCAAAAGAAAAGAAAAATAGCGATATTATTGGTCCGGACATCTGAGGTAATAGTGTTCAGAATTATCCTCGAAGGCCTCCCAGAAACCAAAAAGTAGTTTAATATACATGGGGTGAGTATACCGGTATATTCTGTGAGGAAAACCAAAAGCTCTCGTGCACCAGTGGGGTGTCATTCTAATGCCCCGTGAGAAAATGAGATTACCAAAACAATGAGAAAGGAAACAATCCACCCAAACCAAACCAAGGCACACTCCCCAAATAACGCAAATAATGTAATGTAATAGTAATAAGACATCAGTGTTTGGGAACCCCGAATCACTTTCCCACTAGTTATTGAAGACCTCCTATATGTAAGACCTTCCCCGCTGTTTTTACCACAGTCCCACTACCATAACCTTCCCACCCTCACCTGTTCTACCACAACCACAACATCTACCCACAAACACCTAGGCCACGACCACATGTAACCATTCCCACAAACACGAGAGCCAGAAAAACTACAACCATGCCCAATGACACATGTGCCTCATTTCGATGACACTTGGGAAATAACCTGACCTCAAACAACTGGTCCAACCACCACTACTTCCCCTAACTGAAGAATCATTGGCTATAGTAGACCATATGCTGTCACATCCTGCACAAAAACTCTTGAAATACTCGGGAAAGGGGGGAAAAGAGCTCAAAACCAGCCACTCCTAAGAATGTTGGGAAAACACCCTCCCCCACGAAATGGGGGTGTTCAGTATGAAGTTATCAACTTGGGTGGGGAGAGAATAAGAATCCTAAGAACTAAATTATATATATAGGTTTACAATAACTCATACCAACCTTGGGGTTCCAAACCATCTCAGACACAAACTCCATCATTACTATTCATTAATAGAATTACAATAGCCACATCCAAATTAAATATCATTCCTGGAATACAATTCCCAATTAAACGCATTATTGTTTTCATATTAATGTCATTATATTTAAATAATTCTTTACTACCAAGAAACGTAGAGTAATATCTACAAACCAAGGAAGGAAAAAAACAAGTAGCAATTTAAGCATTCCCACCAAGTTCCCTTGTATGTCAGAACAACAAAAGGGATATGTGAGATCACTCCAAGTACTATAACCAAACAAATCCCTATAATATGGCCATATATGGCCTTAGATCTACAAACTGACAACTACACCACAACAGGGGTTCCCATCCCCATCCATGTCACCCGACAAGAATCAAGCTGAACTACCACACATATTACCTAGACAGAGCAAGGGAGTTTCCAGATTTAAACACACCATTCATTGAGTGGCTTCTTTTTATTTAGGATAATATGTGTGATAACACAGGGATTCTTATTCATTGGAAATCCATTTAATCAACTGAGCTTCTGTGATTAACCAAATTCCTTGTTACAACCATTCAATCATCACATAAGACATGGGTTCTTTATTTCACACATAAAGACCACCAACTTCAATGATTTTCAGGGGACATAAGGCCATACAATTTACAACTTATAAGCAAGGGTAAAAGAGTACAACCACATCATTAAACAAAACCCTTCATTTATTAAGAATATGTTTATTATCTTTGTTATGTTTTGGTTTCATCCATCCTAATAAAAACATTAGCATACCCTCCCCGCGTGATACACAGAAAAGCGGGACGAAGGAAGAACCCCACCTAGATGATCAATGATCGAAGTTTTTATCCACAATCCTATAACATGTCTAGCGAGACATGCTGGGGGGAACTTTGAGGAATCCAAGAGTGAGAAGTAAAGGCTCCAAAAATAGCACACCACTAGCCTTAGGTAGTGGGACACCAAATTCACCATGTAATGGAAATTAGAGTCGAAAAGAATAAATAAGAACTCATGTGCGATAAAAAATGAAAGATCCTAAAGTTGTAGGATATGAATCTTGAACGGATTAAAAAGGAATATCATAGTTTCACCATGAATTTGGATGGTTACATCGAATTGAATTAATTGTTATTTTATAATTATCATCGGAGAGGTGTCTATAATGGCTTTGAGTTAAAGGATTTCCTTTAATTAGTAGAAAAAGCGTAGCAGGGGAAGAACTGAAATGTATTGGAAAAAGGTTGTGGCTCTGAGGAAAAAGAAACTTTTTATAGAAAGTCAATGGTCAAACTGATATTAGTGGATTTTAGATTTCATTGATGTGATTTTAATGTCTTTTAAAGGAGTATAAAAACACATTTACGTCAAAATAAACGTTACGGGAGTGGAAAACATCAGAGACTGGAAAATAAACTAGGGTGGGACACCATTCGGTGAGTCACTGTAACAGTGCCCGGGTCATTATGCCACCCACATAGTGTTTCTTTCAAGGTTCCACTATCTTGGTGTCACCCTTACGGATGCAGCGTCACGGTGTCACCGTTACGGTGCCACCTTCACTGTTTCATCCTTACTGTGCCACATTCTCGGTGTGACCCTCACGGTGCCACCTTAACGGTGTCACCCTCACCGTGCCACTATCATGGGGCCACCATTTCATTGACCGACTGTGAGAGTACAACTATTATGATGAAACCATCACAGTGTCTCTATGACCAGTGCCACCATCGTGGTGCAACAATTTTGATGGAACAATTTGATGGGACCGAGATTTGGAAATGTAGTGGACTAGGATGGTCGGGGCCATTACATCAAATACCTATCAAGGTATTATCATCCTTGAGAAATCAAGGATAATTCTAATGAAAAAAGAGGGGTCTAAAAACAAACCATTAAGATACCTATTAGGATTAATCCTCATTGACATCTTGGAACACCTCTCCCTCAAGTAACCACACAAACCTAAAAATGATTCACTCTCTAGACATATAGATTATGGAGCCCACCCTTTCCACCTTGTCGAGATACAATTCATTTTGGGCGGTACTGGCTCAACCGCATGGGTTTTATCGCATCCACCTTAATTAATATCATTTATGGATGAGGTCATCCCCTTCCCACATTAAGGACTCTTCACCCACATCCGTAAAATAAGTAAAATATACCATATCATCGTTAACAAGGTCATCACTTCCTCACAAGTAGGTACAAAACAAAACCAATCAAATCTCTAATCCACTCTAGGTACTGAGCGTGAATATGTTCCTCTCGTTCCCAGTTACCCTCCTCATGGCCACCAATCCTCAATAACACATGAACCAAAGGAATGGTTCGTCTACAAAGCAACTTCTCCTTACGACCCTCCATAAACATAATGTCGCACTCAATATCCATATTTCCCCAGTCGTGGACGTGTGGATCATCATGTATATACCGACGGAGCAGAGACACATGGAAGACACCGTGCACCCCGAGTAGTGATGGTGGTAGCACTAGTATATAGTCCACTTCACAAACCAGCCGAAACACCTCGATGTGTCTAAATAACCTCAGAGAAGTATTTCTCTCTCTATCGGACCTATATTACCGATGCCGAGGGGAGAACATCAAGAACACGTGGCCCCTGACCTCAAACACCAAGGGTATCCTCCAATGATCAGTATACAATGTCAGTAGGTCCTAGGCTACCATACCTTATTTTGTATAATCTAATCCTTCTTTGTCGTGCTCTACAGTACCTTCGGGCCATGAAAACCTGGTTCCCCAACCTCTGTCCAGCACATAGGTGAGAGACACAGCCAACCATATAATTCTTTTAATGGATCCATTCCAAAGGTAGATTTATATATATTATGGTAGAAAAACTCTAGCAGAGGAAACCGTTATACCCATGAACTCCCAAAGTCAAAAACACAAGACTGTTCCATATCCTCCAAAATTTTAATGGTGCACTCTATTTTCCCATCTATATGGGGATGGAAAGTAATTCTAATGGATAAATTAGTGTCCAAGGAAAGTTGCAATGTTTTACAGACCATTTTGGAAAACCGAGTATCCCGATCAGAGACTATAGACCTCATAACTCCATGTAACTGCACCACATCATCCACGTAACTCTATGATAAGGCATCCACCACACTAAACTCCTTGATTTACCGAAAGTGATCTGATTTTTTCTACTGGTCCACCACTATCCAGATAGCATCAGATATCCCTTTAACATTAGGTAGTCATGTGATGAAATACATCTAGATATCGTCCCACTTTCACTCGGGGACATCTAAAGGGTGTAACATACAACATGGGATGTGGTTTTCACCCTTCACCTTCCGACACATGAGAAACTTTTCCACAAACTCTACCATTATCCTCTTCACCCTAAGCACAAAAAAATAACCCATCAAGCCTTGTCACCTCTTGGAAACTCCTAGGTGCACCACCATTGGTTACGTGGGAAACTCACCAAGAACCCTCGTGTGCATTTCCACTAGGATGAAAAACATCCCATGAAACATCCTCGGATTATTCCCATCTTCTGACCATCCTCCTAGAGAATCACCATGGAATAAATGATTGTGCATCACTTCAGCCTCTATGTCTCTCCACAAGGACTTCTCTAAATGATACAACATACATGGATGCACAGTCATTTGGAAAATATATCCTCTTCCATATTCTACCATTTCATCCAGGGGTAGGGTAGCCCACATCTCCTACTCCATTCAAACAAATGCCGATTCTCAAACCACATCCTTCTGTGACATCCTGCTAAAGGCATCATCCACTACATTCCCCCTTCTCGAGGTGTAGAAAATTTTTAAATGGAATTCCTAAAGAAACTATTTCCACCTCCACTGCCAAAAGATTAGGTCTTGTTGAGATAATATATACCACAATCTCTTATGATCTATGAAGACCGTGAAACACTCTCTAATGAGGTAATGTCACAAATAATTTATTATGAACACAACCGCTACTAGCTCTAGATTGTGGGTTTCATAGTTACACTCATGGGGACATAACTACCTAGACCCATAATAGATCACACCTTTCTATTTCATTAGCACACACCACTTGACATGTCCTAAAAAATCATAGAACACCTCTAAAATCACCACTTCTTATGTAAACCTCAGCAGTGGACCACTAACCAACATCCCCTTCATATAACTAATGGTTGTCTAACACTGGTCACTCCACATGAAGCCCTAGTTCTTTCAAGTCAAGGCTTCCAAAGGAAGAAAACTTGAGAGAAGTAAGGCAAAATCCTTCGGTAATAACATGCTAGACCAAGAAACTATGAAATTTTACAACATTCATGGTTTCTTCCCATGAAACAACTGCTTAGACCTTCAATGGTTTCACTATTATTCTCTACTCGGACACCACGTTCCGAAGGAATTTCACCTCTCGTATCTAAAATATTAACTTAGAATACATTCCATAGAGCTGCTGTTGTCAGAGAACCTCTAAAACATCTATAAAATGCTCAGTGTGATCCTCGTATGATCATTAGTATATTTGGATTTCATCAATAAACACAACTACGAACCGGTCAAGATATTCTTGGAAGACAGTCTTAATGAGCCCGATGAACATAGCTGGAGTGTTCTTAATTCTTAACAACATGACTATGAACTCAATGTTCCCATATCTTCACCTAAAAGAAGTCTTCGAGTTTCCACAATCCTTCACCCTCAACCGGAGATATCCAGACAACTAGTCGATCTTGGAAAACCACCATGCCCCTTCAACTTGTCAAAAATGTCATCTATCCTAGAGAGATGGTAATGGTTCATGACTATTACCTTATTCTATATCTACTAGTCTATTCATATCTAGAGACCACCATATGACTTCTTCCCGAACAAGACCGTAGCACCCCATAGGGACGCAGTTGGTTGAAAAAACTATTTTTCATCAGATCATAAATCTAAATTACTATCTATAGAAAATTATAATGAACCATCCGATAGAGATCCATCTAAATCAGGAGGGCACTAGGTTGAAAGTCCATCCTGAACCCAACATCATGTTGAGGGGGTAGAGTCACTAATTCTTCAGGGAAGACTTCCAGGAACTCAATTTAAATTCTAGAGATTTCTACCATATCTGAGTCCATTAACTCCACTAACAGCTCGGATAACAATGAAAGAAGGGGCTTCACTCGCTGGCTACCCTCTAGAAACCCCATTCGTCGAAAAAAGCTACACACTGGTAGCTCGTATCTGAAAACACAATCTTTCTTCGGAAGGATTCAATAAAAAATCATATAGAGAATAGCTAGTTGGTGCCTAAAATTACATCATATGGCTGCATCTACAAAAAAAGGTCACCACTGGACTGATGTGGTCCCAACATCAGTCTACAGCCTTAGCAAACAGGAGACATATTGGTCAGAACTACGGTTGGCTAACTCAAAACTAGGGTACAGAAAGTGTCTCTGAGTCTAGACCCAAAGCATGGGCTAGACTGAGTGAAACATAGGAGTGAGAAGTTCCTGAATCAAACAAGGCACGTGAAATAGTACTAAAAAATTTGATAGTACCTTGGATGACCTCTGGACCTACTGGAACAGCTGCCTTTGTGGTGCGCAACTGCCCACGCCCATCTCCTCGGCCCCTCGGCTGTCGGACGCCACCCCAACCATGCCCTGATTGAGGTCCCTAAGGAGCTCTCTATGTTAGGCCTCCTCTAGAAATGTTTACTATCGGAGGAGAAGGAGGTTGTTATCCCTGCTGCTGCAGATGTGGTCACTGAACCTTCCCACCCACAGTATACTACACTGTTCGCGGACAATGATTTCGATGGTGACCACAACTTCTATAGATAAATCATATTGGTAGTAGTCACGAAACGAAAGCGAGAGGGTCAATATATAAAAACATGAATTGATGGGGCCTGGTGTCCACTAGACGAAACATGGAAGGATGCTAGAGGCCACCTGCTAACAACATTACCCTTTGGAGTGCCTCCTCTAAATGTCTCGCTCGATACTCTTCATCCATAGAGTGGTCCAGAGAAATTAGAAGAAAATATTCGAACTTGATCCCCAAATATATCACTAACATTCTCCTCTTCTGAAGGGAGAGTAGCTCATACCTCTTCTCAGCCATCCTCGTGGAAGAGAGGAATTCTTCCTAGAACACCCTCTTGGATTCAGTCCATGAAACCTCTGCTTCCCTCTTATCCCCTTGATAGAGCATCCACCACTGACGCGTCACTCCCCGCATCAGGCTTACAGTCTTAGGAACCTAGTACTTAGTTAGAGACTGTATAGAGAAGAATGGTTTAACCATACCCTAGATCCATCTCTCTATCTCTATGTCTGTGATGTTGCCCACATACATAACTGGGGTCTACCATTGAAAGAAATGAAGTGTCCTCAGTATCTAGTTGTCATTCTCCTTTTGATTAGGAAATTTCTGATAAGTCAAATTAGCCTCCTAGGCCTCGATCACTAAAACTACTCATTGTCATCATCTGGGTACCATATTAGCAATGTAGACATGGAATTCTTATGCCAAATTAGTTTAGAAGATTTATATTATTTTTTCTAATAGTTTTATTTAATTTAAATCCCCAAAATACCATATACACTAAAGAGGACAAATCATTATGATGCATGTACCTTTCCTAGGATCCCTAACCTAAAATCAGTGTATCCTAACTTGGACATTTGTTAGGCCCAATTTCATCGCTTCAGATCATAGGGGGGCCTTAAAATCCAATGTCCAAGCTAGTCTTCCCTAGCCTATTTCACGTTACATTATTTCCTAACACTTTTTCCCTACCATCCAATGAAATCCTAACTATACCTAACTCAGAACTCCATCACATTTATCAACCTCTTCTAATACCATTCTGTCACAACCCACATTCACCATGATGATGTATGGGAAAGAAGATTGAAAAACCCTTCCTTCCAGAAGTTGTAGGAGTGATAATGACCCTCGTGACTCGTATTCGATAGGCCTCTAAGTGGAGACTATAACCAAGGGTATAGAATCGAACATAATATGGAAGGCATTACCCTTTTATTTAGAAGGATCACGAGATAAGATAATTAATCCCAAACAACACCAATGATGGTTGTAAAGGAAAGGCCAAAAAAACCATTCCCATATGAATGTTCCAATAATGAAGTGCAATGAAATAAAAAAACTCCATATGGAACTAAAAAATGAAAAAAAAACAAAAAAATCAATGGTCCCAATGTTAGATCTAATAGAGTCAGACATGGTCTACGAACTCCTTCTAGAAACACGAATGTAGTTTAATATATGTAAGTTTAGTATACATGTATACTCAGTAGGTAAAACTAAAGGCTCTTGCGCACAAGTGGGGATGCATTATAATGCCCCTTGAGAAAATGTGATAACCAAAGAACCTAGTAAAAAAAATCCACCCAACCCTCACCCAGGCACACTTCCAAAATAACGCAAGTCTAGAATAGTAATTGTAATAACAAGTCGATGATTGGGTACCCAGCATCACTTTCCCACTGGTTATTGAAGACATCCTACATGTCAGAACTTCCCCTCCATTTTCACTACAATCCCACTACCATAACCCATCCACACACACCTAGGCAACCACAACCACATATCCCCCCCCCACAAACACCTCAGCCACAACCACATGTCACCACACTCACAGACACCTGGGCCAGAAAAACTACTGCCACACCAAAAGACAAATAGGACTCTTCCCAAAGACACTTTGGAAACAACCTTCCCGCACAAACCTGGGATAACCACCACAAAATTCTTTTCTCGAAGTATTTTAGGCTATAATTAAACTCATTCCCTTATATGTTGCTCGAAGAGTCATGGGATACTTAGTAATGGGAGCTAAAATGGAGCGAAAAAACCATCCAATCATATGAGTGTTGGGAAAAACACCCTACCCCCATAAAATGGGGGGTTCGACATGAAGTTCTCATCTATGGTGGGGAGAAAATAAGAAACATAAGAAATAAATTATACGTATGGGTAAACAATAACTCAACCTAACCTAGGGGTTCTAAACCGTCTAATACATAGACACCCTTGTTACTATTCATTCATAGTATTATAGTAACCACAACCATGTTAAAAC
Source organism: Viscum album (assembly GCA_963277665.1). Lineage (NCBI taxonomy): Eukaryota > Viridiplantae > Streptophyta > Magnoliopsida > Santalales > Viscaceae > Viscum > Viscum album. Next base: position 1,076,718,592 of record OY728164.1, read on the forward strand.
TAATTCCTGAAAAACAATTACCCTTTAAACCCATTATTGTTTTCATATTCAAGTGATTCCATTTCAATAACTTTTCACTATCAGGAAACGAACAAGCATAGCCAGAAGCCAGGGAAGGATAAATAATCGAGACGTTATTTATGCATTCATATCTGGTTCACTTGTAACTCAAAACAACTAAAGGGATCCGTTTGATCCCAAAAAGTACTAGAACCAACCCATGACGTACCATACGACCACACACGACCATAGATCCACAAAATAACAACTACACCAAAATAGGGGATCCCATCCCCATCCATGTCACCTAACATGAATCAAGAAGAATAACCACACATATTACAAAGAAATATAAGGGGAGGTTCTAGATTTAAACACACCATTCATTGAGTTCCTTATGTTCTGTTGGGTTAATCGGGGTTATCAGAAAGGGATTCTTGTTCACCGAACATCCATTTAATCAACCGAGCATATGTGATTAACCAATTTCCCTATTACATCCATTCAATCATCACAAAAGATAAGGGTTCTGCAGTGCTCAAGGATAGACCACCAACAACCCGGATTTTCAGTGGACATAAGCCCATACAATTCACAACATATATTCAAGGGTAAAAGAGTACAACAACATCATCAAACACACCACATCATTCTTTAGTATTCTATTCATTATCTTAGTTAAGGTTTGGTTTCATACATCCCCATATAAAAATTAGCATACCCTCCTCGCAAGATACATTTTAATGGGAGACGAATGAAAAATATAACCTAGATGATCAACGATTGATGTTTCCTCCACCCGCCAAGAACTGGGGATGCACAACATGTAGGGGAGGAACACTGAGGACTCCCAGAGTAAGTATAAAATTCTTTAGCACCAATGCACCACTATCCACAGGAAGGTGGACTCTAAACACAACAAGGAATGGAAAGGATACTAGCCAAGAATAAGTAATAATTCACATGCGATAAAAAATCGAAAACCAAGAGTTATGAGATATGAATCATGAATGGATTTAAAAGCAGGACCACTGTTTCACAAAGCGGTTGGACGGTTACACATGATGCAATTAATTTTTATTTAATAATTTTCATCTAATAGGTGGATATAATTGTTGTGAGTTAATAGATTTCATTTAATCTAAGGAAAACATGTAACATGGTCAGAAATGGAATGCAAGAGATAAAGGGTGTGTCACTAGGGAAAAAGTGACTCGTTTTGGTAATTCTAGGGTCTCCTGGATATTGAGGGATGATAGATATAATTTATGGGATTTTAATGGATTTTAAAGGGGTATAAAAACAAATTTACATCAAATGATACATTGGTGGGAGTATAAATAGATGGAAACTAGAAAAATAACATGTGTGGTACACCATTTGGTGAGACAATATAACAATTCCACCGTCACGGTGCCACTGTCATGGTGTCCCCATCACGGTGCCACTATTTCGTTGGGTAACCATGATGGTGAGATTTCCATGGTTCCACCATCATGGTGCCACTCTAATGGTGGAACCATTTGAATAGACCATGATTTTGGCAATGTACTGGAATAGGAGGGATCGGGTCGTTAAAAGTTATCACCTAGAACATTGACATTAACAATAGATTTTTATAGAATGGTTGATAAGATGTTATAAAAAAATCATACATGGAATTATATTCATATGGTTATGTAATTAATATATAAAAAATAATATTTATAATATATTATTATTTAAAATGAACAAGTAATGGAAGTACATGATGTGAGGGTTTATATCATTATCTCATCAATATTTGGGATTGCTTATTTTTATGCTTCTTCTTTGAGGGTATTTCCCTCTCATATACATGTGTTATAAATATTTTCTCAAAAATACTTTTAATATTATACTAAATTTATAAAAAAATAGGTTTAAACAATGTTTGAATTAAAAAAATGTTTTTATTTTTTATTATTTCCTATACAATATTATGTGTTGCTTTCTCAAAATTTTTAAGGAATATTTTTTAACTCGTACATGATTTCATGTCATTTCAATAAAAATGAAACCTTAATGATTTGAATATCCCTTTATAGTCATATGATTTTATTTTCAAATAATTTTTTTCGTCATAATTGAACATATATTCAAAAAACTATTTTAAAATTGAATGGATAAATTCCTAAAGAATTATGTCGAGTGATATTTCAAAACAATTTTCCATCTAAGATATGATTATACGATGTTACATAGAATTTACTAGGAATATAATCCAAGGAAACTATACAAATTATTTCTATGAATTTATTTCTATGATGCAATGATGTTTATGAATCTAGTTTCTTTTCGATGAGTTATGTTATGATGAAATTTTTATGAAAAAAATTACTATTTATGGGTTTTGATATGATGAATTATTTTTGATCTGGTGTCACACATATATATAAGTTTTATAATGGGAAACGAAGGATCCATTTATATCACTAAATTCTTGGATAAATAAATCAAAATATTTAGATATTTTAGAGAAATATGTTGATGTCCATGATCCATTAAAACCCTATAAAACCTTATGTTCTAATGATTTTATGTTTCTAGTTATTATGATTGGTCCATTTTATGGTTTGTGTCAATTAAATGAATTAATTTTATAACCTTATGTATTATCTGTAAAATTTAATTAATCTAGTGACAGATTAGATAAAAAATAAAATCCTCATCTTGAACAATAAATCTATATTTACCCAATTTACCCATTATCGTGGTGATAAATTTTATAATGTTAACCATTTATATAGAATAAAAATAAAAGAGACTTAATTAAAAAATTAGTACTATATATTTCAAAATAAGTAATTAATATTATCTATTTCATTACCTAAAAATGGTGAAATGAATTAATGTAAGAGCACAAAATGTGAAAAACTAATTTTGGGGAAAATAAATTAAAAAAAATAAATTAGATTTATTTTTTTCCTATTAATTAATTTTTTTAAATTTATATAAACATCAGTCAATTAAATAATATATGAATTTAATTGAGATCATTTAGTAATAGGGATAAATTTAATATAATGATAAAAAATTCATTTGCACATAATAAATTATATTTCAAACAACCAAACATTTATTATTAATAAAATTTGTATAACTATAATTATTTTATAACTAATGATTTAATTGTATAAATTTATTTGAAATAATATTTTTATAATTTATTTATTACCATTCATATCTATAAATCTAATAACAAAAAATTAATTCAAACTATCAAGGAAATGCTATTATATAAAGAGAAATATTTCATAAAAAATTTAGGGTGTTACATTTAACTGATATGCAACATAAAATTTTTGTGCATCAAGTATTGGGTTACATAACATTTGATGAGGAATTATTTTACAATTATATTTTATTTATTTATAATAAAAATTTATTTGTTTATTCAAAAATGCATAATTCCTCCATTACTTTACACTTTATATTCCAAAATCCATTGAATTTCAACCATTTTGACCCATTCAACTTGAAAAATTCATAAAAGAAGATAAATTAAATTCTCAAAAATGAATATTAATTTGAACTGTGTAATAATTATATTTTAATTAATTTTGGGGTTGATTCTTTTTTTTTGGATTTTAGAAATAGTTGAAAATCATTTGGTCTTTTCTCCTGGTTGATTTGAGTGTGTTAGAGAAACCCCAAGACTCTATAAGTGATATGTGAATCCATGCTAATTCCATCATTTTTTCTTCACCGGTTCTAGGTATTATATTAATCTCTCATCTCCCATGGTGTAATATGAATTCAGTTGAATTGGGGAGTTTTTTTTGTTTCTCTTAATTATTATCTTCATTTTTTTGTTTAATTATTATATAATTATGGGAAAAAATATCCAGGGAATAATATTTAATGAAACTCTAAATTATGCGGGATAATTTTTCGAAATTATCATAGGATAATTTATGTAAATTATGAAATGATATTTTATAAAATATTATAAGAAGAAAGTTTTAATTATATATAAAATTACAATTAATTTTAATTAATGCAAGATAAATAAAAAAAGTTATAAAAATATTATTATATTGAGAATCATAAAATTTAATCATATATAACTATCAAGGGATAAATATATCAAATTATTTATGGATAATTTATTTATAATTTATTAACAGGAAATTTTAAAAGGATAACATAAAAAAATTCTCTAGGGATATATATAAAAAGATAATTTATTAATCATATTAACAAAAGATAGTTAATAGAAATTAATTTCTAATAAATGATTAAGATATAAATATTAAAAATAATTTATAAAAAAATTAAAAAATAATATTTCTAAAAGGATAATTGATCATAAATTATTAAGAGGTTATTATAAAAGTATAATTTATATGAAATTATAAAATGATAATTATAGAAGGTATATTTGTAGTAAATTTTTAAGTGATAATTATATAGTGATAATTTATGAGAAATAATAATAAAAATAATTATAAAATGCTAATTTATAAGAAATTATCAAATGATATTTCTAAAAGGGTAATTAATAAAAAATTATTGAAAGATAATTTTTCAAAAGGAAAACATTATTAAAAAATGTATAGTCCTACAATGATAATTTCGAAATTATCTATGGGAGAGAACATATTATAAAATGTGATATTTTATATCCTTCTGAACTAAAAGAGTTATTTATTATCCTAGGAGAATTTGATGTTCCATTAACAATGATTTGATGAAAACTAAGATAATAAGTCATGTGAGGAGTTGTTAATGATTATTGAGGTTTGTACTCTATATTTCATACATGTTAGGGTGATTTATTTACATGGTGGATGTCAAAAACTCTGAGTTAGGATGTTACATAGCTTCTCAGTAACTTATTACAAATGTTTCCATGTAATGATTATTGTGTAGACATATTTAAAAACAATTCTTGAATTATGATTTCATCTGGGTTGTGTGTAGAAAATTACACCATATGACTTCAAAGATAATTTTTGAGATGTATATATTTAATGATGTTGGATGATTCACCTATTTCATATCTGATTGTCATATACATTATCAAGATGGATGTTATTTGTTATTATCATGATATTCATTTTCATGATTTTTATTTTTAGGATTTGTATGTTGCATATTTGAAAATTTTTCATCATGGAATGATTTCTCTTTAAGGGGACTGCACAAGGAATGCAGTGCAGTGGTGATGACGGCGATGCTTGAGATCCATGTATACTGATCACCACTCGATGTCATTATGATCAAATTAAGATATAGAAACTCGATGCCTTGTGGATTCTATGTATTACCCATAGAAATAAGAATTCATGGTTGGTTAATCACTCAATTCCTTTTGGATTCCAATTGACATAAAACAACAATGTGGGTGTTTTTGGAAACGTAACAACATATTGTACATTTTCAAGAATGTATCCGAATTACATATGATCTGGGATTTGTGATGGATTTATTAGTACATGACTACAAAATTTTGGATTTTATTTTTATTCATGATAAAAACTTATAATTATTTTAAAATATAATATTATACTTGTGCAGATCTAGTTACGGAAACACTATCGGTGAGTAACTGGGTCTTGTAATCACACATTATAGAGGAAGATCAGAGTACATGAATAATTCAAGACTAGAGACCCCATGAAGTGAATATTATCAACGGTTAAATGTATGGTGGTGGAGTATAGAGACGACACCAGACTATGATAGACTCAAGAGGTCTTGTGGTTTTATTTATTTATTTACCCTCACATATTAGTATGTTATGGATTTACACATTGGGATCCTGTTGACATTTTTTCATATTATATTTTTCATGCACTATTAATTTTATTTTTTATTATCATTGATCCTATGAATTGGTACTATGTGTATAGCGTCCCTACTTTTAGAATAAGAACATTATCGCTTGTTGAAATCCTCTTGTCTATAAGGAACTTGAAATGAGGTCATGTGGAACACTATATTAGACCATGTGGTTTGTGATGGAGTTATTAGAGAGATACATTATAATTTATTATTATATTTTTTTTAAATAAAATAACTAATGTTTTTCTAGGAATTTTTTAATTGCATCCAGCATTGGTGTACCAACAACTAGGATAAAAAGGTATAATTGGTGATGTTCATGACAGATGAGTCTTCTACTATATCTTTCTAACCACACAGGATTGTTCATCCTTTCCTTTTACAATATTGTGTTTGAGGTATAAATCTCCTTATCATATTGGGATCTCACAACATATATTTACATGGTATGAATATTGTGTTGGAATATTTGAAATCAATGTTTTATTTGGGATCACAAGTGGATTATTTTTAGACTGTGACACAATATGATATTATTCCATGAGAATTTTCATGATATATAGATTCCAAGAGGATATGGTATTAAAAATTTGGATATAAGATGACAATATATTTTCCAATTATGAATGTTTTTGATATTGGATGTTATACCTTATAAATTTTTATAGGATTGGTATGTTTTATATAAGATAGTTGGACATCATGGAATGACTAATCCTCGAGTGATGTGTTCTAGGAATGTGATGATGGCTATAGGGTAATATGATTGCCTTGTATAACATTATCTCTATATTATTCATTAAGGATTAATATTTGATAGTCCAGACTCAGTGCCCTGTGGATTCTAAGTGTTACATAATGCCCTGTGGATTCAGAATTGGTTCATAGATACTCAACACCCTATATATTATGAGTATTTCCCTATACCTTTTGGATTATGGGTAGGATACTCACATGATCCCTTATAGACTTTATGTGACACCTTAATATTCTTATGTCTGGATCAGGACTATTCTGAATATAATATTAATTTTCATAATGGAATTGAAGTAGGTATGAACAATGGATAGTGGTTTCATTATTCATAGAACCACTGATCCATTTTGGATTTTCTGTTTTTTCTTGTCTTTAATTTGTAATTTTTATGAAAAAAAATTTTATACATTAAAACATCAAGTTATGGATACATTAATGGTTTCCTATTGTGTGTTGTAATCGCACCCTACTCAATCATTTTAGTGGGATTGTAGATGTTATGGCTAGAGACATATTGAAGGTGATGGGTCCTATGGTGGATGAATGAGAAAATGAATACATAGATGGTAGATGAGCAATAAAAAATTGAGGAATAAATATTTTATTAATTTGTTTTTCTATACTTATTTCCCTTGTGTGGAAATTCACATTGAGAGACAATTGAAATTTAATTTATCTTTTTATTTTCACATGTACTCTAATTTTACTTTATTATTATTATTTTTCAACCTATTACATGAAATTATGGGTATAATTTATGTTAAGGGGGAATATCACTCTCACAATTACTAGGTAACATCATGTATATAAGGATGTGAACAAGATTCCTTGTAGAAATCTAGATTGGATCCTATGTTTAATGTCTGAGTGTAAAATTGGTATTATAGCAACGGTACTCACATGATTTGGAACATAGTTGACATGTGGTGAATTCATGAATCACTAATGTAACAATATGATCACATGGAATATATATACTAGTTGTTGTATTTTATTGTAATTCTTAATTATATTCCTTGATTTGTGTAATCTATTTGGAAAGGTTTCTCTTTTTTTGATGTATCGTTGTTGACATGATATTATTGTACATGTTTATTTTAATTAAAAAATTTAACTATGAATTCAGTTGTGTTTTTATATATATGAGGACAAAAACTAATGTGTAAGTATGGATATAAGGGTTACTATTTAGAGGGGTATACCTTCGGGTAATTTTAGACTCGTAATAGAACATTATGTGATCCCATAGGCAGATTAAGGTATATCCTAATGGTTGTTTTCTTTTTTATAAGTTATTAATTATTATTAAAGATGATGTACCGTTAACATAGACATCTAGGAATACAAGGGAAGAAGGACTGAATATTCTCTTAAGGGAGTAGGATTCTACATTACCACTATATTTTTAGGTGAGTGCAGTTGATCATAATCACACACAAACTCAATTTTTTAGGTAGCTAGGAAAATTAAACATGATGTCTTTCACATAGATCATTTCCTAAAAAGTGTAGTTAAAAATATTCTAAATATATGCATTGGATTCATTTCTAGTATTGTTCATCCATTTGGGGACTTGATGTCCTTTGGGATTTTGATGGATGGGTTGTAAATGTTTTGAGGATCATTGACCTAGTAATTATTTTTAATGATCGGCATGACACAATGAGATTGAACTCATTACATGATCATAACCCACTTCAATACTCTATATATCATATATAATCATCCATGATGAATAAGATAAATGATTAGTTTGATGAAATGGAATATAATGTATTTTTCATTTTGACTAACTCACTGTGGAATTCGTCTATGTTGTTCACCAAGAAAGAAGATAGAAATCAACAAATATTATTTGATTACCGAAATATGAACATGGTTTTGGTGAAGAAAAAATATCTCTGGACCACGATTCATGATCTTTTCAATCAGTTATGAGGTCTTGAGGTTTTCTAATTTTGATGATTGATCACTCTAATCATAGTTTAATGTTAGCAAGGAGGATATTCAAATGATTGTGTTTCAATGAAGGTATTGGATATATTAGTATGTTGTAAATTGTTTCAAACTAAAGAATGTAAAAATTGTTTTCATGGAACTCATGAAAATGACCTTCCACCCAAATCTAGATTCATCCATCTTTTTTATAATCAATGAAAACCACCTCCACTCTCCAAAATCAGAGAAACATTCTATGCCCCTAGAGATAGACATTAGTATTATTAGGGAACAAAACATTTATTCTATTTTAATGGACTATAAAATTGGGTTTTGAGAGGTGATTTTTTATTTACATGGGTGGTATGAGACTGAACTATATTTCGAAAAAGTGAATTTAGATGCATTTATGCCCTAGAAACTTTTAAAAAATGTGTTTGAGATGAATATTTTCTCAGGCCTACTAGGAAATTACATATTTCTTATTTAGTACTTATCCTATCTATCAACACCAAATAAACCACTAATGAATAATTGAGTGTGATTGATACGGTTAGACTTGGGTCAAGAATCATTCATTGAGATGAACATAATGTTAATGACTGATCCAACAATTACACTCTCTAATCACATGATTGGTTATGTATTATACTACTATGTGGTTTTAAATAATCCGGGAGCAGTGTTGATTTATAGTTTGAAGTAGTCTCTTATGGGTATCATTATCTGTGATCCCAAGAAGAGAACTACCCTACCCATGATCAAGATCATACATTTATGTTCTAAACTCTAAAATTTTGGGTACAATACCTCTTCAGTTAGACATTTATTATTTACATAGTCCACAAGATCCTTGGATATATCTTCAACAGAGGGACCTAAACCCGAGATAATATTTTCATGATCAGTATCACCAAAATTTATAATTTTATATGGGTTAGAACTGAATTATTTGTAAAGGTTTCATGGATTCTTTTTGTTGTAAGATTTAGTCTAAGTAGGTTCATGGTTAGAGGCTTTTATAGGGACAGTGGAAGAATATGGGCTTGTTGGCCAACTTTAGGATGGATCATTTTGAGGATCAGAGGTAAATGTATTTTCCTATTTAAGGATCAAATCATTACTTTTATAATGGGTAATGGATAGACATGAGTGAAAACTAGAGTGTGATGAGATGGAAGATCTACAGTCACATGGTAACCTGATACAAGGGCGGTCTTTTAAGGATGATGAAATGATAATGTTATATGGGAGATTAGTGGGCCTTCATTCTATTAGAGATGCAATGATGAGATATTCACATAATACTATATGAGGAGTACATTCTAGTTCGATGAATATGTATCATGAATTTAGAAACTAGTTTTGGAAGATAGGGATAAGATGAACATTTATAGGATCATATTACGGTGCCATACATGTCGTAGGGTGAATGTCAAGAACCAAAAATATACTGGTTTTCAACAACCACTTCTTTTACCCATGTAGAATAGGAGGATGTAACGATGGTATTTTATATGGGTTTAACCATGATCTTAATGAGTTTTGAAACTATTTTTGTGATTAACATTTTCATATCTAAATTATAAACTTTTACTAATATATGACACTCACTCAGGGGATGAGTTGGGAAAGCCCTATGATTGTTAGATCATAATCTATCATAGAGTATCCATGAGATTTTTTTGGACAGATAAATATGTTTTATGGAATGGTTTTCTAGTGAATGAATATGGCCCAAGGTATATAATCGAGATTGAACATAATTTAATATCCATAGATAGATGAGCAGTCTATGAAGATGACACACATATTATAGGATATGCTTTCAACATGCATTTTAGACAATTATTGAGCATGTAATTATCACATGATATTGTTTATTTTATGTAATTCTATAGTTTCAATACTATTAGTATGAAAAATACTTATGAGGATCTTTATAAAAGACCATGTCAATCACCACATTGTTGGAATTAGGCAAGTGAAATAGTGGTTTTGTTGCATGGTTTGGTTTAGAAGAACTCTGAGAGAGTCCATCTGATTAGGAGAGGATGAAAACTCTCAGATTGTGTGAATATATGATATCAACCATGTGAGTATAACATTAGTGTTCGTTGGGGGTGATCATGTTTTGATGAGTATAACTTTTTGGTTAGGCCAATGAAAAATGAAGAATCATGGTAAGATGTCACCATTATTTTGATGTATATTTGATTATCAAAGAATGTAATGGGATAGTGGAATAAAATTTGGACCTTCGTCTATATCATCAAGGTATGCATGAAATGTTTCATGTGTCTCAACACTAAAGGTACAGAACTAATATGACACATGTCGTCAACTAAAATTATGTTGATATGGATATCAATACATCTATGGAAAAATTACTATTGAGGATAACATATCAGAGTGATATAGTTCTTTTAAGGGAAGAAAGTACCATTAATTTAGATTTATTGAATAATCGATGGATCTATGAAGAGACATAGGAGTGGTAGTTTTCTGTTCAAGCATATTGGACCATGGATTTTGAGAAATATTTCTAGAATTGAATATTTAGGATGAAAAATTGTAGGGGGGGGGGGGGAATTGTAAAGTCCATAACTATGTAATTAAAACATGAACCTATTTTGATAATATCTTTTGAGTGTTTTTATGTGAAAAATAAAATTTATCAATAAAAATAATCATATAAAAATTTTATTTTCATGTGTAATTATTTAAGGGTAAAGGACATGTTAACAAATAAAAAGAATGAAATGTTTTTTGAGAAAGGTGATGATTCGGCATGAGATTCCAATGCATATAGAGTCATGATATAGATATAATAAATATATTAAATACATATCATTTCCTACAGAACCAATTTTTCTAAAATAATGGGTTATCTCCTAAAAGGTGTCTTTGATAGGAATATGAGGCTGTAGTTGAATCCAAAAAATATGGATTTATCATAGGCATGATAAAACCATTCTGTTGATCTAGTGTTTGGTGTGATCTCACGTTACTATAAATATTTTATACAATGCATGCATTATTTTTTCAAAATAATGTAATTTATTCTTAATTGGATCTCATATGAGTAATAGGAGACTACCATTAGGAATAGAATATTGGTTTTATTATAAGAACGTTATAAAAATTATGTGTGTCTTGTCTTTGGTTACATCACATGTGATGGTAATTTGTGTTGCACTTATTTTTTATTTTCATTAAAAAATTATTTTTTATTATTAAATCATGATGAATACCTCAATTAAATTACCATGTTGTTTTGAAAAATGTTATATACTAACTCGTATTCTACTAAACCAATGCTTCAAGCGAGTGGGTTACAATGCCCGAAGCATGCCTCCGCATATGAAAGTGGTTTCTGATTAGTAGAAAGGGACTGGCCTGTGATAGTGGGGAGAACATTCCATCATATTAGAGTATGTAAATAGATTATAAACAATGTATCATAAATTATGTAATGTAAAAATAGTGAAGATGTATAAAACTACTCAAATAAGACATGTTTTAGTAGTAAAATGTTTTAAATCACCGAATAATTATCTTTTACAACATTGGTACCCTACTAGGACAAACATATCGATACAAGAGTAAAACATAAATATAAATTAAATGTATATATATCTAATAATAACTCCATGATAAACCACATACCCAGTCTCCGTACATTGTTGAACTGCAAAATAATAATCATAAGAACTCACACGAGTGGCTACACTCGAACATGGAACATTTGGCGACGACTCTATCCACCACGACTTCTGCTCAACCTAAAAAACCTTGAATAAAGTCTACATGTACACTAAGGTCCAAATATAGGGGTGATAAATAATCTCAGTGGGACATCCCAATAAGAAACATTTAAATGTCATCCTATATGTTTATACAAAAGAAACAACTTAGTTTCACTGAGAGACAACAAAAAAGGTATGTAAAACCAATACATGAAAACACAGTCAAATCCCAAGTCCATAATCCTTGTAAAAAAGGAATCCTCAACAATGTATTTCCATATATATATATATGATTATATTTGTGTATTTGTATACCTATATATATATATATATATATAAATATTCATTGTTTTGTGAATGAGATGACACAAAACCACGTCTACAGTTGATCCATCGGTCTATAATCCCAACAACATTGATCTCATGTTTGAGGGAGTTGAGTCGAATGACATTCCACTGAAGCCTATTAAAATAATGTTGGTCAATGTGATTTTAATCCAAATTGACATATACCTACTTTGATCTTTTCTATAAATGTCTCTGAGCATGTTATGTCACCATAGGGAGATTCTCATCCGATAACTGGGTTCACCAGTACTAACTTCCAATAACATACAGGGACACATTATACCAATGGTATATCATGTGTAAAAGGATGTTGTATACTAAGGGTAATTAATTTAAAGATGAATTCATGGTAGTAACTCTGGCCATCCTATAAAAGGTCAATAGGTTAGTCGTCAAATTTTCCCAAGGTTGTAAATCTAGTCCAATGTCGGACCCCATGGTCTGGGTTCATTGGAAGTCACAACATTCCGAACTCAGATACTCCCTATCGGTATCACTGTTTTGTGATATACAAAGATAAGTCATCAGTGAGTTGCAATGATACAACCCTTGAGTCTCATAACATATCTAGATGAGCATAATCATTCTGTTCATAGGCCAAAGAGATCATAATCATGCCCACCACTCAGGAGAGAATAATCTACCATCATTTTTGGATGACCATACCATTATAAACACATCTCACCAGTGAGGCTCAATGAAACATGCCTTTAGTATGGAAACTGATCCATGAGAGAATAATCATTATGATTATACTCGAAGGAGATCAAAATCACACCCACCACCATGGAGAGTGTAATATACCATGTGTCATGGGATTACATTCCCATATTGAGGAGAGTGTACCCATAATCATCATATATCTTACAGCCTCTCATTCCATCCAAGGCATTCCTCTAATGGGAATCTAGGTATCAGTCAAGTTTTACAGTTCAACTTGTAAGGATTAACATTTAGTAGTAGGAAGAACCTCTATACATCACAACAAAATATATCCCAATAAAATAAAAATCCATGAAAAACAACTGTATATCATGTAGTACCACTAGGTATACTAGTTAATATTAGAAATATTCAGGCTTAGAATCTAGATCATAGGAATGAACGTCTGGGAATACAAAAAAGTATAAAGGTTCCTAAGAAGAACATTGGGACACCATTAAAGAAAGATAGACACATAACTTATGGCTCATTAACCCCAACCCAAGAAGCACATCTAGTATCCATCACTGGATCAACTATAAAAAATTCAAAGCATAATAAAATGAGTGAGGATAACCCAAAAATCTCAATCGAACACTCCATCATAGCCCCTTTTGATTAATAGTTTGGAACGGGTTCTATAGTGACATTGTTTTCTATCTCTACACGAACTAGATGTAACAACTCATGGTTGGTCAAATAATAGGGAACCCATCGGTAACCTCATATCAAATTATAAGAGAAAAACTACCAAAGATTATTGATGGTAAACATTAGTGAATTCATTCAACACAGGATCCCATGTTCTAAATGATGAAGGAGGTATCCTTCATAGTGTCCTTAGATAGTAAGAAATTGGAGACATCCTACATGGTATCCTAGAAATAGAACATTGGTAAGGGATCCTATAAGGGAAACCCAAGATTAGAATATTAGAAAAGGAACCCCTAAGGGAATCACTGGTAACCATATTGAATATAGAGTCATCCTATAGAGGGTCATTGATAACAAATATTCTCATGGCCTCTCAGGATATAAGGAATCATCTCACAATAGAAACATTTTCAATGGAAACCCACAAAGGCATCAGGAATATAATACAATTATAAACTCATCTAAGAACATAGTTTCAAACTAGATTAGTCTAAATACCATACATATCATTCGCACAAAGTATCTCTCTTAGTAGTCAATTGATTTCCATTTATATTGGAAGAACCACTCTATTTAGATAGAATCCCAAAAAACCCGTTAATAGTCCTCATATTGGTCCAAAGGTTTCACCATTATGATATATGCCAAAAACTATATATCATGGACAACCCTCATGTCTAAATCTTATTCATTGGAAGGAAAACATAAAAACCCTTCAAAGAATTCAAAAGGGGTAGTACATTGCATGTCACCCTCAGTACATGATGTGTAGTCCCAATGAACCACATGGCTATATACTCCTTCCAGTATGGGAATCAAAAATACCCTCGAACATGGTGTGTGAATGGGTACATGTCTTATACCAAACATATGGTATATTCTCATGCCCCTCAGCTGGATTTTCTATTTACTTGGACATGTTGTGTACTTTTATATGGTGTTCTACCCACATAGGGTCTGGCCTTGTACTCCACAAATCCTTGTACCCATACATGCGTTCTCATGGATGGATACTCAAAAACAAGACTAAGTACCAGTATAAGGTCTGTACATCCCTATACACGGTGTGTACTACCAAAATATTATATTCCATAAACACGAAGAAATCACAACATGTCACCCTGGACTACAACCTTTGTTGCCTTGTTTTCTTGAATGGAAAAGCCTCATATCTTCTGAATTGACTTTTTTATCCCCAAAATTAAATATCTAGACACTAGGGACCCCAATAAGCATAAGAGGTATTAAAATTTATAAAATGGAATCTTAATGTGGGATTTATGGAAAAAAACACAGATGATATTATCATTGAGTGGAAACCGTCAAAGACTTAAATGATATCACGATCTTGAGGGGTTTCACATCAATTCAACACATTGAGGGGTTAATTATCGAACACCACTTCCTCCATCACTCACATTACATATCCCTCTCCCTTTATCTATTAGGCCACAACGAAGGAGGTGGTGCACATGAGGCATCCACAAGATGGAATGAAGGAAATAAAGAGAAAAAAAAAGAAAAAAATGAAAATGGGGGCCCAGTCCAGCCACAATACTCGACTCGAGTTTATTCTGATCCTCGACTAAAGTTCCCATTATATAGTCAACATGAAAGAAAAAATTTCAACCGGTTGAACCATTAATGAGATACAACCTAACGAATTTGCGCATATATTTTAATACTTAATTTATTAAATATTAATTATTCCGCCATAATTCAAACGACATGGATTCCTTTAAAATATCTAAACTAGGTTAAATGTCTTATTTTGGGATCAACATAGTGATCAAAAAATTATCCGAAGTCATATGCCATGGGAAAAATGCCAATTTTCCCCTCTATAAGAATGTGACATAAAAAATATAAATTTCTACGACAAAAAACATTAAAATAAAACATGGGTCCTTAAAAACTCCCAACCATAAACATTCTCATCCCTAAGATTCTTGGAGAAGAAACATGAATTCATTCTCTTAACCTGATGATATGTAAAACCATTTATCTATACTATCCAATTATTAACCACAAATGATCAAAAATTTCATTTCATAGAGAATACATTTTATACTGGACAATGTGGTAATACCCACCACATGATTAACCTTATCATCATCTTAAAAGCATCCTACAAGTCTAATGGATCACCAAAATCATTTATTTCAAATGAAAATGAGGGACACCACCCTTAAATGAGAATGATGGAATCCCCACCATATTTATTACCTTACACCTCTTTTCAAGTGAAACCTAAATAGTATCCTTCCTCAATAGGGAAGAACATATAGAAATAATAGCATATAAGTGTATTGTCAGTGCTATATTATCATAATCATGAGTAATAATGATAGAGAGTGCTAATATCTAATAGTATTACACATGAGTATACAAAAGGTTGTGTAAAACTTCCTTGAAGCCACACATATATCTTATCAAAACCTCACCATGATTAATCCATGGGTCTACCATCTTTTGGATACAGATTTGACACCTGATTTCACATATACCACGGAGGGAAATTAATAAAATTGACTACAAATCCCTCGAAACTATTCCACAATATGTCTTTGAAAACATCTCTCTATTACTCAGACAGGACCACCCACCAATTTTTAATTTAATGAAACTACACACTACCAGATTATACCATTAACCCCTGACTCATACTATAGTGATTTATGCAATACAAGGAAAATCTAACTGTGATACATGTAATTGTTTTTCATTAATCTAGAAGATCCCTTGTAAGTCCTCATCAAAATCAAGAACCTCACAGGTTCCATGATTTATTCCATGGCTTCTCATCTCAAGAAGTTGTTATAGTCCTGATAATCTATCGATGCTTTGAGAACATTAAAAATTTAAAAGACACAAGTCATCTAGGGTAGGAACTTGAAAATCATACATATACAATCAAGTATCCAAAAAAGCAATTAGGGTGCTACATCAAAAGCTAAATGCATCAATAATACTATAACAAAAAACATGTTAACCAACCATGTTTTAATCTCAAAAAGAATGTACAACATGGTTCACATCACAATATGAATGTAGAATAATATTTTCCTACCTCTCATTGGTAGGTCACCCTCATACTGAATGAACGTCGACTAACAAGGGTCCGAGTATAAACAAGAGACTATAGGTATCTCACCTAGCCCTACAGAACAATACTCATAACAGAGTTAGAAGGTCTATTAATCTTTAAAAATTGATAATAATCACTCAAAAGAACATAATAATCAAAACAACCGATTGTTTTAAAAACAGAAATGATTTCCTACATGGTAATAATACTCACTGAGGCTCCATTGATGGATCTTCTCCCTAGAGGTCACAAAACCAACATAGAAGGGAAACTGAAATGACACTCATCGTGTATCCATATACAGAAAATACCCCATATAGGTCATGTTCATAAGAAAATTACTTGAATCCATCAACATTTTACTCATATATTCAACTAAAATACAACAATCTCGAAAAACTATACCCTATAAAGGGAACAATATAATGACATAATATTTCATGTCAACAATCAATGGTCACCATACCTCCAATGAAGAAGGACTGAGTCATCATACTCTCAACGAAATGCCTCTATGTAGATCCACATAACCTGCCATTATAATATATATATATATATATATAAGAAGAAATAAATTAATATTTCTCTGTTTTTTGAAAAATTAGACATAGCATGGATATATGATGTGATTCTTAGGTGCCAAATATTATTCATGAGATGAATCATTCTCTTCCTAGGAATGATTCAAAATCCATGACATTCCACTTTCTGATTTCCAAGATAAAAAGTTCCAAAATAAATCACATCCTCCACACAGAACATAATCCCCACTCAAGGATAAAATCATATTCAACTGTAACATCACATATTAAAACAAAAAACCCATACCTTGGAAACCACAGATACTTATTAGATGAAATGTTCTCAAAGCAGTATTATTCTATCCATATGATGTTATGAAACATTCCAAATAATCTTGACTACTATATCCCAAATTGTAATGAAAAGAAAAATAACTACTCTAATACCACATTGTAATATATTTTCCCAGATGTGACTAAACTGGTGCCCCATGCTAGTGGGTTATAAGGCCTCATTCAGGCATCATCTTATGCCAGTGGGTTTTGTCTAATAGAGGGACGATGTTGTGATAGTGGGAATGATATTCCCTTATATCACAGTATGATAACAACAAGATAACTTATGTATCATACTCTAGGAAAAGTAAATAGTGTGACGAATGGGTAAAAATCTGAAATTCAACATACTATAACAATAAATTGTTGTATAATCTTGAACATCTATCCAATACAACATTTTCACCCACTGGGATGACCATGTACAAACATGAGTAAAATAGAAACTGAATGTAAAAGTACATGGATCTACTAATAACTCTGACCTAGACCACATATCTGCTCTACAGACACTGTCAAACTTGACCAAACTGATCATATGGACTCAAAAAAGAAGTTCCACTCAAATATGAAACATTGGGCCTCAAAATCATGTCCACCATGAAACTCATGATAAAAAAGAGAAGTAGAAAAAAATTATACACATACACAAAATATCATGTGTAGGGGTGATAAATAATCTTGGTAATTTCCAAAAACAAGAAACCTATATATGTGTTGCTATAATTGTACGCAAAAAAACAACATAACCTCATTGATATACAACTAAATAGGTAAATATAAACAATACATGAATCCAAAATGAAACCTTGAGTCTGTAATATTGGTCAACTAGGAATGTAACACAATGGAAGTCCATATATATATATATATAAGAAAATATACATGTATATCCCCATAAATATAAATATATATATAAATATGATTATTCATGAGTTTTGAATCAAATAACATGTAACCACAACAGCAGTTGATCCTTTCTCAATAATCCTAATTTCCTAGACATCCTATGAAAGATAATTGTGCTAGCATCATACCACTCAAGATATGTAAAATAAAATAGATCTGTAGGATACTAATCCCAATTGAAAAATACTTTCATTGTCCAATGATTTGATTGTCTCTTAGAAAGCTTCATCATTAATTGTGGGTCACTCTTCCAGAACATGGGTTTACTGATACATGTCTCCAATCACTATCAAGGACAACATATACCAATGTCCTATCATGCAAAATATGATACTGTGTGCATAAAATCAATCCGTTAAAGTCGGATTTCAGGGAGTATGTTTGTACATCATGAAAATGGTCAATGAGTCTGTTTCCATTTTTTCCAGGCATGTAAATATAGTTAAATTTTTGAGCCATATGTACTGGTCTGTAGGTGGTCAAAAAAAATAGAACATGGATAGTCCCTGTGGGTCTCACCCTTAAGAGATTTGTGATGAGAACACACTAGTGAGATACAATGCTACACCCCTCTGGTGTTTTTACTAATCTGAGAGAGCCTAATCATCTCGATCATAGGACGAGGAGATTGTAATCATCCACACCACTCAAGAGACTGTAATCTACAACGAGTCAAGGGTTTCCATGCCCATATAAGAGAACACTATAGTGAGAATCCATGAAACACTCCTCGATTCCCATACATGATCGGAGAGATCATAATCATTATAATAATCAGCCGCAGAGATTGTAATAATCCCCATCATATGGGAGAGAATAATTTACCATTAATATTGGGAATTAATGCTCATATCGAGGGTGGAGTAATAATCTTATTCATATATAATTCTTCATATGAGTCTATACATGGAATTAATACAATAGGAATACTTGTGTCACTCTAGATGTACAGGTCAACACTCAATGCACAATATTTTATAACTAGGAAACACCTATAGACATACCCCAAAAAAATTAAACATGTGTGAAGAAGAAAAAATTTCTAGGTAATATATATGGGTATATTAGTAAATATCAGAAATATCATTTATCATTAGTTTGATCCTAGGAATTCACATTTGGAAATTCCAAAAATAATAACACATCCACAGAAGAATATTTGGTAACCACGAAAAAAATAAATACTCCTCATGTCCATCTAATTAGCCAGATTCTAGGAAGACCCTATATTAACCAATGATGCATCCCCAATAGCCACGTAAAATCATAAAAAAAATTATCGGTGGACTAAATGACTAACATGACACTCCATCCACCACCCAATAACACTATGAGTTTGGAAAGGGTTCTAAGGAGACACCCCACACCCTCTCTCCAAAAATCTGATGTAAAAGATCATGGTTCATCAATTCATCAGGCCCCAGTTTTGTCCCTCAAGTTAAACACTGAGAGGAATCCTAAAAAAGATCATGGAAGGTAAACATGAGTGAAGGCATCATACATGGGATACTTATCTTTAAAAGGTGATGGTGTTATCCTAGAAGAGATCCACAAATGGTATGAAAATAGATGAATAATACATAAGTTCTTGGAAATGATACACAGGTAATAAATTCAACAAGGGACACCCATGTTCAACATATTAACAATAGAATACCTCATGTGATTTCTAGTATCTAGTATGATGATAGAATAATACTTTACATGATCCTCAATAACAACTATTCTCATGAACTCTTGAGCTAGAAGGGAACATCTCATAAGATATATGTCTTTAATGGAATACAATTAAGGATTCAACCACAGAAGATATCTCTCATATCATCTAAAAATAATGTCTCAAAATGGGTTGTTCTGAAAATTCATTCATGTGAGATCTCTCTCTCAATATACTATTGAATTTTATATCTAAAAGAACCTTTCTATTTAGATTGATTCCCCAAATCACCAATTTGGAGTCCATATATTTTTCCTTGGGTGTATCCATCAGGAAATATGTGGAAAAATACTCAGGATGAATAACTCATGGTTCCAAATCTAATTCTACGTCAAGTGTTCATGAAGAGCCATCAATGTTTTCAAAATTGACAATATATGTCAGTCACCCTTGGTATATGGTTTGTACTCCCAATGTGCCACATGGTTATGTACACCAAAGAACCTATTCATGTAAAATCCTCATATAAAAGGCATTTAAATGGGAATATATTGTGTACCCAATATGGGGTACATTCATGTTCCCCTCAATATGCTAGTCTCTTCACATGGCCATTCTATGTACTTTTATATGATGTGTTACCCTCAAGTAGCCTGCTCATGTACAACACATAGTCTTGTACCCCTACACTTATCCAACTAGTCAGATACTCAACTACAAATTATGTACACCACTTTACACACCATGTACTCCAAGAAATCATCTCCCCCAAATGGGAAGAACACATGACATGTCACCATGGACAACACGCTGTGTAGCCGGGTTTTCCCAAATAGTAAACCCACATCTGCTGAATCACCTGTTTACATCCACAAATAAATTGATCTGGACTTTAGGGGACTCATATAAGAATAATATGGATTTGAAATTACTAAATTGAAAATATATAGGCATATATAGTGAAAACATATATAAATCTACATTCGAGTGGAAACCACCGAAGCTTTATTTGATTTTTCGGTCCATGTCCATCACATGTGGATCGAATGTGTCATGTACTTCACAAATGTATCTATCTTCCACTAACCATATCTTTATATCTCAATTTTCATTCCCATATTGGGTCATGGAGAAGGTTTTGTCATATAGGAGGTTTCTACCGGAAGAATGAAATTAAGAATAAAGGAAATGAAATGGAAAATAATGGAAAAGAAGAAAATAAAAAAACTGAAATGGGAGCATGCGCTGGCCCCATGGTCTAATGCGATTTTATGCCTCACATAAGAAAAAATATCAATTCCAGAACCAACCGACAAGAATTAATCTCAATAAAATGATCCATTAAAATTATATGGATAAATAAACCTTCCTAAATAATTTTATTATTTATTTATTAAATTTTAAATATTAATTATTCTTCCAAAATTTGAATGACTTTGATTCTAAGTAAACTCTTATCATAGTGTAAATAACCTATTCTGGGACCAACTGAGTGCTCTAGAAAAAATATCCAAGATATTATTCTATTATAAAATACCAGTTTACACTTTTACAGGTATGTGGCTGAAAAAAAATAAAATTTTTTGCTCAAAACAACAGTCTAACAAAACACGGGACCTTAAAAAAAGTTGGATTTCTATTATTTGACCCATTCAAGATTGAAGTTCCTTTATTTGTTGAAATTAATTCCTATTAAATGAATTTTATTTTAAATATCATAATAAATCTAGTGTTCTTAAATTTTGGGGCTTATATGCTTTTGGTGCTTTTATAAATAGCCGAATGATTTTTAGTCCTCATTATTCCCTAATATAGTCGAGTAATAGAATCCATGGTACTCCACTATGGGCGAAAAATAACGCCATGATGAAGGGTTAATTGTTCCATCAACCGTTCCTATAATTTTAGCTCTCTCCCTTCTCCAATAGTATACTAGTGGTGTGGAAGTAGATTGTTAGTTTTCATTTTTATTTTATTTTTTTCCTTTTTATGTCCATATTATTCAATAATGGTAATGTGTTGAATTATTTAAATATGATTGCACCCAAATATTATAGGGTATAATTTCCCAATATAATCCAAGGATAATTTATAGAAATTTTCAACATATATTTCATTTAAAATTATTAGAATACAATAATAAATAAATATGAAATAAAAAATATATTTATTTTTTAAAAGATAATTTATAAAAATTGTCAAAATAAAAGAATTGTGATAATTATAAATGTACAGTTATATAAAAATATAAATAGGTAATTAAAAAAATATAGATAATTTTAAAACATGTATCAAAAGTCATTTTCAAAATTAAAGTCCATAAATAATTATCGAGAGGTAATTATAAAATGGAAATTTAAAATAAATTATCAAACGATGATTATTAAAATATTATTAATTAAAAAAATTATCAAGGGATAAAAATAGAGGGTATATTAAATTAAATGATATAATATTTTTAAAAAATAATATTTCATAATAAATAATAAATATAAAATTAAAAATGATAACTTGTAAGAAATTATCATAATATAATTATAAATATGTGATTTAGAAAAAATTATCCATAGATAATTATGAACATATAATTTATTAGAAGTTAAAAAATGAGAATTTTAAAAGTATCATTTATAATAAATTAGAATGAGATAATTATTAATGGATAATTTATAGTAAATAATACTATTATTAATTTAAAATGATAATAGATAATAAATTATAGGATGATAATTAGAAAATAAAAAATTATAAGAAATTATCAAAAAAATCAATATTCTCACAGAGTATATTGAGAGTACATGGATTGGCCTAAGAGCATACTTAGTGAATTATCCAGGGGAGAGATAGTATTATCTAATGTGATGTTTTAATTATTTTTTAAAAAATAGCATGTTATGGTTTCAGGAATTCCTGACTTACCTCGATCATTGACATGTATACCACATTGAAAAAAAGTCCCATAAAGAGGTTTCAATGACTATTGATTTTTATTTCCATCATTTGAACAACATAGGTGGTTTCCCAAAATATTTAAGCTGATGATTGCGGTAAGATGTTTTTTACACTATTGGGATCTTGTTATTTTTTCTTGGTGTCATAATTGTGTTGGAATATTTGAAATCTTTGGTCACTATTTGATCACATGTGGGTTGTTTTTTTACACTATTGGGATCTTGTTATTTTTTCTGATTTGTGTGATGGATATTTCCATGATATGCCATCTCATGTTTTTAAATATGATGATTGGTATGTAGTATTTATGATAGGTGGTGATCGTTGTATGTTTACTCAAGTGGACAGTGCAAGGAATGTGTTGATGAAGATGGTAGTTAAAGATAGACTTATGACTTAGTTTCTACTTAATGTCATGTAGAGTCTGATTATATAGTTTTCAATCAGTACATTTTTTATTCTTGTTGTCACTCGATTCCTTGTCAACTCTGAATAGTTTATAGATAATTGATTCATTGTGAATCCTGAGTATTTAGTATTAACTTGTAAATTCTTTGTTGGATACTTAATCGATGTATTTTTATTCCAAGAGATACACTGTATACCTGGGGAATGGATTTGAACTCTTACTGACATACAGTAAGTATTATAGAATGCATCCAAATGAGGTACAATCTGGACTTTTTGGTGTCATGGTTAGCGGACAACCACTAGGATTTTTATTACATTTTTACTCATGTTACATATATATTATTATAATTGAATACACTATTATAATTGATACATTCATGTTAAGGAATCATTGGTGGTATTGTACCATTTCATGAACTAGATAACACCCCACTTTTGAGTTTTTTTATCATATTGAAGATTTCATAATAAGAGACCTGTTACTTTATATTTTCTATATTTATTTACCTAAACATATATTGTAGTTTCGATTTCCATATTTTGATAAAATTTATTTTTATTATATATTTATATTTATTTAAGTACACTTATTTAAATTTATTATTTTTACATATCATATAACATTGTAGTTGGGGTTTGGCATAGTGGAAAGAACCTCTTAATTCTACATGAAAAATGGGGGTTGAAAACCCATTGGTCAAAGGGTATTGTAGTAGTAGTGTAGTTTATTGTAGAAGTGGTAGCACTGTAGCGACGACGACACTATAGCGGTGGCAG
Organism: Viscum album; assembly: GCA_963277665.1. Classification (NCBI taxonomy): domain Eukaryota; kingdom Viridiplantae; phylum Streptophyta; class Magnoliopsida; order Santalales; family Viscaceae; genus Viscum; species Viscum album. Next base: position 1,076,743,198 of record OY728164.1, read on the forward strand.
GTCACTGTAGTGGTGGAATGGTACTATAGCAGTGGTGGGAACTGTGCAGTATTGTAGAAGCATGTGTACTGTAGCAGTACTATTCACTGAATGGGCCTTGGAACAAAAAATTATTCATATTGAAAATTTAATGTGATAAATGACCACTAGGCCTTCAGGATATGTAATGGGTCTCCCTCTAACTAGTTAAATAGGTCATTGCATTGGATTAATAATAAATTAGGCTTTTGCAACAACCTTCAGAAAAAACATATCATATAACATGATAGTAAGGTTATAGTCCTTACACTCACAGACAGACATTCACTACATGTTGCATCCTCTCATATTTGGGTAGGTGCATGTGAGGCCATGTGGAACTCAATATTGGATCCAAATGATTGGTATGGGTGTTACAAAATTATTAAAGGGTAAGGACCACAAAATCATTCTTATCATCACCTATATTTTGGATAGGTAAGAAAAGAGGTAGTATGATTATGACTCAGGCCGATGAAATAGAATAGTGTCTTACTTCTACTAAATAGTAGACCTATATGTTTCCCTAAATAGGGGATGATCATGTTTTTTACTACCATTTATTAAATTTACATTGTATAACGCAAAAGATATTGAACAGTTATTTATGATATTTTGGGTACATTCATGAATTATGGATGTACACATAGGTCCAAATTCCACATATATACATATTATTCCATTTTATTATAGTTCAATAATTAAATTACATGACTTGGGATATCTGTTCTGGATAGTTTCTCATTGCGTGATATATATATTTGTACACACTATTATGAAATATCATTATTGGATTTTATTAGATTAATTAAGAATAATTTTGTTTTATTGTATATATGATGGTTGTTTCAAACTTGTAGTTCCATAGAATATTGTATGATTTATGATGGGTATACATTTGGATTAAGGGGAGACTCTTAAGACAATGTTGTCTGATCACATAGACTAATTTGGGTATAACATATTTAATATGTTTCTATTTTCAAAGTGATTCAATTTTATTATGATATATATTTCCTCAACAATGTCTGGTGGGAAAACATAATAAGAGGGATAGATTAATCCCCCAAAGGAGCAATTTTCTTCATGAGAACTGTAAATGGATGAGAATGAAATTTAGAATACTCCTATACCTTATATGTGGTTTTAGAATAATGGATTGTTCAGACATAAGACATTAACATTGTTTAAATCCATATTATTTATGTTCAATGCACAACTAGAATTAATCCCTGACATTATCTCTAATATTTTCATCCATCCAGTGTGTTAGAGGCCCTTATAAAACTACTAGAGGGGTTGAAATCGTTGTGGTAATCATTGAACTGGTAGAAACACTAATTGTTCAACATTTCAATATATGAGTGATCCCATGACTGATTCATAACTGATTTCTATACCCCCCATATCATATGTTGTAAACTGAGTTAAAGGATAACATGAATTATCTGGCTGACTTGGTGGGGAAGGGATATATCATGTTGAGTACTTCCCCACAGGGCTCACAAATATACTTTAACAAGTTGGAAGAAAATATTATTTGACATTGAATTGATTAAAATAAAATAAATTAGGTTAAAAATGAACATGTATGTCCACTGAATAGGTTTTATGATACTTTTGATCAATAATGTGGAGCCAATTGTTTTCTAGGATTGAACATCAATCGAGCTATTCCCAATTTCTATATAGAGAGGATGATATTTTGAAGATTTTGTTTCAGAGAAGGTATTGGTTGTAAAATTATGTGGTGATGCTATAGGAACTCACAAACATGATGAAAATGTTTTGGGATCTCATGAACAAGACCATCAACCCATACCTATAGTCGTTCATCATGTGTTTTTTATGACATCATCATATACTAATTGACATTAGAGTATCATAGTATGTACTATGATATTGTCCTAGGAACACTTATAGAACATTTTATTTATGACATGTTATTGGTGTGGGAATTCTTGATTTGAGAGGTGAAGTTACTAAGAAATTTGGTCACCAATACATGAATATCTATTGACATATGGAATATAGAGGACGTGATGTCCAAGACACATCCTTCGTATGTGTTTGAGATTTGGTGTTTGATTGAAAACCTAGTATATTGATGATTTCTTATTAATTAATAATGATGTATATCGGAACCCTTGACAATGCTAATAAAGAAGGGAGATAAATTCCAATGGTTAAACCTATATGAATAAGAATTCATTGTGGTGATAATAAGGTTGAATATATCTCCAATACTCACTCTTCATGGCCATAGGGTTTTTTCCAATGTAATATGATGCACCTAGAATTGATCTAAGAGTGGTATTATTGTAGAGAGGTATGGTATTATCCAATTGGTTTAATCATATATGACCCTAAAAGAAGAAATACCCTACCCAAGATATTGATCTGATATTCATGTCTATTACCTAAAATTTTTGTTACACTCTCCATTCAATGATATTGTTTTCAGATGGAATGAAATATACTTCTCCATATCATCACATATATGACCTAAAACTAATTTATATTTGACATATTCTGTATCTAAGGAAATTTTATTTTTAGATTTTTTATGATCCTTGGATGGGTTAGGCAACCGTTGAATCTCATCACTATAAGATGGAGGTTGTGAATGAGCAAAGTAATAGTCATTTAGTTGAGCATTGGATCATGGAGTGTTTGTTCGATGACAAGAGTATTTTTTCTTGTAAAGATAAAATTTCAATGAATTCATTCTCTTTAGTGATCACATAAATCCATGTACACCAGTTAATGGATAAACATTAGTCAATACAAGAGTGTGATGTGATTTGGGAACATCTAGATTGAATTGACCTGATGCCACGGTTGTCTTTGGTTGATAATGGTATTATCATGGTACATTGGAGATTTCTGGACCATTATACCTTTAGAGAGAATATAAGGAGAGATCTCCATAATTATATATTATCAATAAATCATTTTTCCAAAAATTCATTTTAAATTTATGGTTTCTAGGAATGATGAAAAATATTACTAAGCTAATATTATAACGTATTACTTGTCATTGGGTTAAGGGAAAACATTTAAACATGTTGGTTTGCCTCAAAAAAGTTTTGTGCCCCTGTGGAATTAGTAGGATTCCATGATGGAAATTTTATGGGGATTCCGTGGACCCCGAGGAGTCTTAATGCTTTATGGTTAATTATAGATCAGCTGATTAATGTTTCCCACTGTTTACTAATACAACAAACTCTCATAGTGTATTATTTGGTAATGATATATTCCAAAGATATATAAAGATTTCATGTATTTCCATGAGAATTTATTCATATAGAGATACACTTTTCAAATTTTTTTGTAGGAAGGGTTTGTAAAATGCCCTAGGGAATCGGTTCTGGTTGACCAAAACACTACCTCTACTGATGGATGGAATGCTCAGGTGGAAAACACACATATTGGAGGATAGGCTTCATGTTTTTGTTCTAAACATAGATGGAACATGAAATTACCATCAAAATTTTTTTAGTTCTGTAAAAAATTACTAGTATCTGATTCAGATAAGACAATATGAGTTTCTTTAATAGAGATCAGGCGGATCCCTTATTTGTTGGATTATGGTATGTGAGCTTGAGGTTGTAGAGGCTGGTCTAGTTTATGAGATATTAGATGGAGTGAAACTAATTAAGAACAGGTTGATCAATTCATAGACTATGAAGATTTCACATGCCAACCATATGAGGATACAAGTGGAGTTCTCTATGGGTGATCACATACACTTATTTGTGACACCTCGGTTAGGTCACCGAAGAATGATGATTTAAGGAAATATATCACCACAATTTTTTTGGACCATTCATGATCACAAAATGAAATGATATAGTTGTGTACCATGAGGTCCTACCTCCACGTCATTGAGGTATGTAAGATTTTTTATGTGTCCCAACTGTAGAGGTACATACCTAATACTATTCATGTAATCAACAATGAGTATGTTTAGTAGGATCCTAATAAATATTTTGAGCAGTTTTTAGTGAATATTATACACTAGAGTAAGAATGTGATACAAGGGATGAAAGTGAATATTTTAATTATTCAATGTCATCATGGACATATCCTGGATGAGACATGGCAGTTCATGTCTAATGACTAAGATCAGTGGATTATTTGTTTTTAAAAAAAATCCAATATAATTATTTCTCTATGATGAGAAGTTGATATAGATGGATAATATTAATATCCTCAAATTTTCAATGATAAATAGATCCTATTTGTTACTATTTTATAAGTTCTTTCATGAGAAAACTAAATTTTATGAATAAATATTATCATATTACTATTTTACTTTGATGTGATTTAAAATATTAGTAACACACTTCTTTAAAATTTGGAATAATATAAGAGATTTTTTTGAGTAATATGTTAAGTGCACATGAGGTTCTTAGCTGCGTAGATCCTAAATATTGATATAATTAAAACAATAATTACATATTTTCAGCATGCAAATTTTTTTGGATATAATGGAATATATCATTAATGGAGTCAATTATGGGAAACTTGAGTCTTCCATAAAATCGAGAACATGAGATTTATACTCGATGAAATATGACTATTGTTTTATTCAAATGTTTGATTAAGTCGCTTGTGAGGGTAAATATATTAAATTACACATGATTGAATTTTTCCAAAGAATAGAAAATCATCCCACTAGTGTCTGCTATGAGAAATCCAAGATGTAATAATGTAGAAAATGAATGTTCACCATGGAATCAATATAATATTTGTACACATCAGTTGTTTGGTTTCATTGTATGTGAGTGAAATATCATTTACCGTTATTTTTTATTTTTAGTTAATAACTCAATTTTCGTCTTCACCAATTCCATATGCCAATATTAGTTCACAGTACTAATTTAGAAAATCATTGAATATAAAATGATTGACCAATTATATATCAAGATGCCTTAAATGGGCGAACATAAAGTGTGCAAAAATAGTTTTGCGTCGAATATACTCACACACACACACAAACATTGACGATAATTAAAAATGTACATTCTGTTGATTATGAATGAAAAATAAGGGATGGAATTTCAAATTGATTAAAATTATTTTATGATAATTAATATTTATGAAATAAATAAGGATGACTAAAACGGAATATGAAGAAAATCGTTCAATAAAATTAAAAATAAATTGAAAACAACTTACACAATTAAAAATTAATGGAACACAAAAGTAAATGAAAACAAAGAAAGGAGGAAGGGTCTATCAAATGAAATCTTGAGAATTGAAGGTCCTCCCAAGACATTGGAAAATATTTTGTCGTTAAAATTTATGCTCCTCTCTTATGTAATGCTAAACCCTCAAATGTATAAGAGGGGAATGTACATATAGATGAAGGAGGTCGATAGTTTGCTTTCTAAAACATTCCCTCCACTTAGATCAACGATTTGGACATCTAGACAGTCTAAATCAAAAAATATATTCTTATATAATACTGTAGATATGAATTTTTTTATCCAATATGAAAATTTGGAGAACATTTGAATTAATGATCAAATCTCATGGTAGTTTGAATAAACAATTGTAATTTGACCATTTCAATCTACAATTTTTAAAAGGATGAAATTTAAATGGTTTTTATGAACAGGAAGATAACCTCAAATAAAAAATAATTTATTATAAAAAAGTTACCCACACATCTCATATATCTCACATTAAAAGATCCCATATTGATTTGATGAGTTTATCATGAGAAAAGTCATGAATTTTTTCCTGATTTTAATTTCTGGCCAGAATTGTGGGCTGGACATCAAAGTAACAGTTGGGCCCCTTTTTTTGTTTTTCTACCTTCAAATTATTTTCCAGGGTTATTTTGTATAATCAAGAACATATGGTGGAGTTTTTATAAAATTTTGGGTTTGGGATTTAGACCAGTAACTTCACCATCATGTCTTGTCCAGATTCTTCATAGATTCATTTGGACTTCTGGTGTGGACCATATGGACTTCCCAGTGGACAATTTAGCTGAATGACCTTTCTAATGAAATGCTATAATTTGAGTAAGGAACCCTAAAATGAAATAATAATGAAGTTTTTATAATTAGGGTGAGGTATATAATTATAATTGTAAACTGACTCGATTTGATTATTTCAAATAATTCTCATAAATTACATTTAATATTAAATCAAGAGTATTTCACAAACAATTATGAACTTTTCATTGAAAATATGTAAAGAGAGTAAATAAAAAATTATGCATAAATGAATAACATCATCTAGATATCATGAAAAGAGACATTGTGATTGGAAATGGACCGATTATCAATAGTTAAGAATAGGTGTTTGGAGGTGGTAGCAGACCAAGAAAGAGTTTGGAGGTCTCAATATTTTGTTTCTTTACATACATTCACTTATTAGTCTTGTTTTGTTTTCAAAATTAGTATTATTTTAACTTTTATTAAACCTATATATTTTCTCATGTACTTTAATTTTCATTTATTATTATTATTATTCATCCTATGACATGATATTGGAGGTATATACTCCCCACATGAAGTCATAGTCCCTCAATAATAATCGTAGACATATTTTGTACTGGGGGGATTCATATTATGTTAATTAGAACTCTAAATAGAACATGATGTTTCTGGTTGGTGTGTCTAAATTAACATAGTGGAAGACATTTTAGTCATCATATGTAAAATTTCATTATGTATCCATGTTTCCAGAGACACTAAAACGTTAATATTTTGGAGTGGAGTGTAATGTTATGTAATATATATTCTTCTAAAAATATGTAATAATTATCTATAAAAACAATGTGTGAATCTATCGTCCCATGAAACTTTTGAAATCATGAATATTTATATATATAATGATTAAAAATAAATAAATTAACTGAGGTTAATTATTGATTTTTTTTCTCTAATCAATCTATGATCACTATGAGTAGGGGTCCTTCTGTGGAAACCTTCTTGAATATATTCTTCTTCTGAATGAATCTTTTAAATTATAATAGAGTTTGAATCCACTCAATGATATCTCTCCACCTCACTATTTCTGAATTAAATATAAAATATATCAACACATCATATTTATATGGTTTGAACTCATGGGATGACGTACTATATTCAATGATTATTTCACAAAAAACATTGATTCTTCACTAACTCAAATAGGATTATAATGGCACATGGATCCATTATTTCTACAACCTAGTAATAATTCAACCCAATGACTCTAGTTTTTCCCCATAGTGATCAAATATTCCACCACAATATGTTATACCTTCAATTACCCTTTATGTAATAACAAACATTATGATTGGTTATTCCCAATAACCACTAGCCTCTTTAAAAACTGGTTATAATCCCTCATTTATGATCCCTTACTACTTTTTTTATCAAATGTATAAAGACCTAATTATATAGAAAACCTTCCTCTTGAATGTATTATTATCACCTTAAAATGTGTATAAATTCATAATTTGTACAAAATATATGAAAATATTTACGGTATCAATGAATTCAATAGATATTTGAAAGAATTGGATCATCATAAACCTCACTAGATATTTTTAATCTAATAAAACTATATTTGGTATGTTGTGTCTAATTCACTTCAGTCTTCAATACATTTCCCAAAGCACCTTCATCCCGTACTACATGGTTTATTGTCTTATATTTGATTCAATCAATCCGGTAAAGCTTATAATGATTTCATCTATCTAAGTCACCTCAGTCTAATGCTCACCTTCTTTAACAAAGTATAATCATTGTGGAAAACTCAATGTACTCTCTCTCTCCCCCTGAAAACCAATATCAATTTCACCACCTTTTTATTACTAGAAACAACTACTTCTCAATGATCCTCCAAAACAATATATAATTATAATCCCTTCAGAAATTAAGGAAGAATTAGGGTATTCAGTTTAAATTTTTTATATGTATAATTTTTTTACTACCATGAAATCATCTAAAACATTGGAGGAAACATTATTCATTATCTTTTCCTCAAATATAATCTTCTATAATCTATTTAAAATTTCAATAAATAACAGGTTGATTTATTTCAATAGAAATAAAATCTAATTATTATCCAAAAAAATTGCATTACATTATTTGATAATGATCATAAAATATTTAGTTGATGTACAAAAAAATCATCTCTCTATGACATGTATTTATGAGAACTCATCTTTTTAATTTATGTATTCTTATAAACCTTCAAAATTCACATCTTAGTGGAGTAAAAAATAAATTATTTATTTTTTAAACCTATTTTAGTGTCAATTTTGAAAGAATCTACCATATGATGAACTCACGAATTTTTTTCCATCTTAATGGGTATGATAAGATGGAATATATCCATCTGATAAGACATCCATAGAATTTTTTATATATAATCAAATCTAAAATATTAGTTGTCCAAACATTTTATTTATCCAACTAATAACATCATAATTCTATTTTAGATGAATATTTTAATATTTTATTTGACTAAAATTCATTTGGTGGTCATTGTATCATTCTCTTTGATGGACTAAAAACATTTTTCTATTTAGTATGGTTAATATTCTTCCATTTTTTGATATATTTATTTACATTGTTCTTTTCACTTGTTACCCTTTTCTGATAGTATTGCAAATCATCCCTACATCATAAAAACCCACAATCCTTCCATCATATTGAATTTTTATGTGTCTATCTAACCATCGTATAATATTCATCAAGAAAAATTCATATAGTGAGAACCCCATGACTTCATAATTTGAACCTAGAACTACTAAAATTCCAACATTGTATCATTTACTTCATAACTCAAATGTTGTATAGTGAAAACTCTATCTGAAAACAGTAGTAATTAAAAATAAGGGTTTACATGTTTATCATTTTAAAAACACATATAAAATCATGATAATCATCATGATATGTGGTATATTTAGGATCATTAAATAATATTCTGTCAATAAATTTCTTTCTAAAAATAGCTTCAACTATTCTCTATAATATTTAAATTGACTTCTATTACAAACACTTTATGAAAAATATAAAATATATCAAACTGAAACACATAATGAAAAACCTAATATATTTTTATATTTACCTTGAATACATTAATTATGTTCCTATAAAATTAGTACAATAAATTATTTTTTTTAATAAGCTATGAAATGTAATATTTCTATTACATAGGAATATTTTATTCAGATAACTTGATTGAATATAGAAGTGAGGAATTGGGGTCATACATGGTGATGGAAGGTATTGTTCCTAATATACTACACTATATCCCACTCAAATAAAAAAGTTTTTTATAAGAATAATTGTTTTATTGTGATGAATAAAACATTTTTTGTATAACGTTTGACATATCATTTGTTTTAGAGTCTTGTGATAGAGATATTGGATCACATTCAAAATTATTTTTTATAATGGGTGAACTTCAATATCTCTATTTATAATACATATTATAAGACCTCCTAATTCATGAAACATTTCATTTCTTTATGAAATTACCGATTCAATAATAAGAACATACCCAAATAAATAAATTTTGTTTAATAACACGATTCATTCACAAGACATATGTAATATGAATAATAACTTTTAAACATAAGGGATTAATATTACTACATAAAATAAAATAATAAATATTAATAAATGAAATATATATGGATTAAAATTTTGAAAAAAAAATTGATGATTAAAACCAAACCTAAATAATATTATTGTATTCATGGGAATTCATATTAAAATTTCCCATTTTTGTTATTAGACCTACTGTTTGTGAGTTTGGAGTACCAATAATTTGAAATTTTTATGAAATTTTTTAAAATAATTTATGGTGTGTGATTTAAATTTTTTATAGGAATTTAGAGTTATATATATTAATAGAAAATGCTTAAAATGAATTTTCAATATTTTATGTATATTTATACTTGTTGGGTATAAATATAGTCAATAAGTATGATGAAATTTTATAATCTTTATATAATTATTTTCTATAAATGCATGATGAAAAAAAGATATTTTAAATGTATAATTATTCAATAATATAATTTAAATAAATAGAGAAATGTGATAAATAAAATGTAATCATTCATTACATTAGAAATTGTTTTTAATGATGAAAATAATTTAGACAAAAATGAATATTTACTGTTATATAAATTTTAACTTTAAGATATTTAGGTATTGAATTTGAAAAAATTTAATTCATATATTGATTCAATATGTAAATATTATAAAATTTTGTTAATATAAGTTTTCTCAGAAAAATATGTGACTGAGGTGAATAATGATTTATATTAATGAATGAATGTATTAGTAAAATACGATTTATGGTAAATAAGATGATGGAAATTATATATAATAAATCTAAAAATTAATTACTTATTTGGTATTCTACCCCCTTATCTTCCAATTACGGGTAACTATAAAACTATAAAAGTCCTACAATGACTATTAATAAATGGATATATTCAAATATGCCTTCCAAACTCATATATAAAGGGACCCCTACACTAGAAATAATAACCAACATATCTTATTAATTATTATCATGAATTAAAATACAAATTTAATTCTACAAATTCATCTCTATCATTTAAGAGATTGTTATCTTAAAAAGGAATCCTAAATCCATCACTGTGATGAAATACATTATGAGAATAAGTGGTTTTCATAAAATTATTTAATTAGTTAACAATTATACATTCCATTTTTATTATCATATATAATCTTCATAAACAATTTTATATATCTAATAATTCATTATCAATAACAATATTATACTTTAAAATTAATTTTACAATCATATATCTTTATACCATTATTTATTCATTTATTATAGTAGGTTATTGTTTTGTCGAGTTCAAAAATCTATATGAAACTGATATGAAATCATAATAATTTTCTATATTAATGTGTATAATATTATAAATAATGGTAATAGATGATATTAATGAGAAAAGTATTTTTATTCTATGACAAATTTATAGTGATACAAAAAAGAATATTCCCTATAAATAATTTCATTATTATTTGAGAAATTAACAGAAAATTTCATTATTCAAACTCTATAATTGAAAACCATACCAGTAAATTCCATTAAAAGAACATTATACCTAATATGACATAATGAAAAATCAAATCTATTTAATTCAAATTTATAGAATTTATTATCTAATAGAGAGTAATGATAATTGAAGCCACATTAATGAATCATCTGTGGAATAATCGAAAACATTATATATGAAAATCTAAATAAAATATAAATAGATGATATATTTTTAATAAATTATATAATTGAACTATATAATTAGAAAAAGTATAAATAATTTTCTAATATATATAATTGAGATGTCTATGTTGGATATAAAGGGTGATAAAACAGGTATGGCAAATTTTAGAGAAATGTTATGGGGAAAATTAATTATAACACATTCCTATAGGAATGTTAAACTTCTATGTCTACATTCATTAAATTATTTCATTGATTTATTTAATATAATACCTTATATTAATACCTTTATAAGGTATATATCAATATTTTTATACTTACATAAAATGGTGTGAAATAGATCATTTTCTCTCACATCCTTTATAATTCTCTCTCAAATACTTTATACCACTAATTATTTTATTTAAATTTCAATTGTTTATTTTATGGTTTTATTATATAATAAATAAAAAATTAGTTATATTTTATTTATAATACTATTTTAAATAATTTATTGATAAAATATTTTATTTTAAAATAAAAAATTTATTGAAATTGATAGTTATTATTATATTATAGAAACTAATTATCATATTCTAAAGGGTTTTACCAATATGTTAATATACATTTATTTTCTATTCCATTAATAGTTATATTATTCAAATAGGAATATACATTCATGGAATTCTCATTCTAATTTATAAAAATCTATTTTTATGGATTGAAAAAAATTATTATCAAACTAATATTACTCTCATAGGTTAATTATGAAATGAATAAATATAATGGATTTCATGTACATGAGACCCAATTATATGTAGTTATAGAATTATGTGATGATTTGTAAATAGATTATATATCCCTTTAATGAATTGTTTATTGTTTTATATTTCATTATATGGCTATATAATGAATGGATACATCACGTTTAAATTCATTCACTATATTATGTGTTGGATTAATGTGATAATCTTTGTTTATTAAGTCATTATTTTATTCGTAGAGTGACCTCACATATATTATTTTCCCCAATACTTATCCCACTTCAAAATTTCATAGTTTTTTCACCAACCTATTTTATAAATCATGTTCATATTCCATGATTTTTATTCCATTGTGTATAATATCATTCTATTATTTCCCCATGACTTGGTTATTTTATCATTATAATATATTATTTTATGAAGAATATAATTGTTTATTTAACATAATCACCTTTTTTATATAATTTATACCTCATTTGTTCACCCCATACTTTGTTCCTGAGCTCACCCTCCTCTTATGATTTTTATTTCTTCTTGTGATTGGTTATTATATTATGTATGATATTTCTAGACATTCATTTAGTAAAATATATTATTATTATTGAAAAATAAATTATAATATTTAATGAAAAATGATATATAATCCTCAAATTCAATAAAATATTTATTTTTGGAAAATTATTATATTTAGATTTATAATGTGTAAAAAATTAAAATGGTGAAAAATACAAATTGGTATTTTTATGTAATCTTAGATGGTATTAGAGTGTGGATCAATGAATTTTAAGGATTTAGTTAAAATGAAAATAATATAAATTGAAATATATGTCAATCATAGTGATAAATATTTTGAACAAAGGGTGTTATTGCTTCTTAAATATTTGGATTTATATTTATATTCATATTACTATTATGGATTTATCGAATATTATTTTTTTGAACTCATACAAACAGTTTTTTAGCATATATTTGAATCATAGTTATGAAAATGTGGTAGGGGAAAAGTATGATCATTATGAAATCAATATTTACAACATCTTATTTAAATGTTTTTTATATAATCCCTAATATGTTACAAATTCTCTATGATTATTGATTTACAACCATAAATATGGGAAAATGATTTACTATTACTAAATTTTTTTGATGCGATGGTTGTTTTTCATGTCTATAACTCTATTTTATATATTTTTATGGGAAGGATACATCATATATTATTAGTTATTATCTCTTTTGTTTTATTTTATGTGTTTATGGGAATTGATGGTTTCAAAATACATATGGGCCAAATAAATTATCAATATAGGGAAATATTATTTAGTATCCAAAATCATCCAAGTTCCATATATTATCTAAAGTTTTATTAAGAAAATAATATTATAAATATATAATTAATATGCTTATTAATCCCAAAAATGAGGAATATTTGGAAAAATTAGTTAGGGAGAAATAACATATTTATGATATGCTAATTTCACGGGAATATGATAATGTATTTACAAATAGGTTTCTAATTTGTTTCCTTCATCTTGATGTTGAGTTTCTTAACCTAGTACTTAGTTCTATTAGTAGATTATAATGTTCTTATATAATTCTACCAATTAAATTTTTATAATAGGATACTAAATATAATAAAACATGTGAAGGAAATTCATTTCTCTTTAAATTCACCAAAGGGGGAATATTTTCTCAAATATTGGAAAATAAATTTATCAATGAATTCTTCCTATAATAATCAGATGAATTAAAAAATAAAAATCAACAAAAATAATTTTTTAACTCATATTTATTACTTGTCTTAACTATGTTCTAGGTATCAATATTTTCTAAAGATAAAAAATTGATTTTTATATAACCAGCTATGTTTTAAAATTAATTATATACCCATGGAAATATTTTTTTAAAACATATTGAGACATTGAATAAATAAAGATTAAAATTAAAATTTTAAATATCTTTGATATCATCTTTAGTTTTTAAAATGTAGTCATTATATGATACATATATATATTTATCTTTGACATTATTAATGATAGTATCATATATACTAATTAAAAATTAGAAATTTAAAAGAATTTGGGGCTTTTGTTAATGAACATTATCTTACATAAATTCTATACTATATTTCTTGAGTGTGAATTTATTTTTTATAATTTTAATTAATTTGAGTTGTTATTATAAACTAGAGTATATTTTTATATCCTTCTATAATTCATTTAACAGAAGAATGGTCCATTAAATAAACTAGGATAGAAACTGTTAGTCTTCACTTATAAGATGGGCATTGTCAACAGTTCATGATAAGTCATTCATGGATTTAAAAACCCCTTAATTTTTAATTTAAAATGGTTTAATATTACTTTGAATAAAATTATTTGATGAAACCATAAATATTAAAAAGAAGTGTTTTCCACTACAACAAACTCAAACATCCCTCAATTTAATAGGCGATTGCGATATATTGAATTTTTTAATGAATTTAATTGAGTGTGTTCTTATGAAAATTTAATTTTTTGTATATTATTCTCCATCACAACTATAATACGACGAGAAAAATAAATGGATTCATTAAATATTGATATTAATGGTAGTTTTCTTATTAAATATTTGGATTCATTATATCTAAGCTGAACAATGAGATATGTATAGTATTCAAAAAATATATATTTATATATTTTAATTCACGGAGATTATCCTGTTACAAAAGAGATTGTTCTAGTTTATTAAGGATTATGACTATTCCATACGTTACCCCATAAGGTGGGAGAAAATATGGATGATTCACTCAGTAAAAATAATTAAGATATGATATATGTGAAGATGATAAAAAATATATATAATGTTTATTTAAATGTTTATGATGGAAAAAGAAATTATAATTGAGAAGATGAGTTTATATCATACCAAAATGATTCATTAGGTATCTCTCAATGTGATGTTAACGGAAGAGAATATAGTTGACATGGAGCTGAAAATGAAAGACACGTATATTTTTTATCCTAATCATGAAAAATAAATAGATATATGATTTGGAAATGAATATGTCTACTATAAATTCCAAAAAATGGATTTATTGGAAAATCCACATAACTCATCATAATCTATTAATTTAAATAACTATTAAAATTTGTTTGGATATCAATGAAAAATATTTGTGTGATTAAATGAATATGAAAATTTTAAATAATATATCACAATGGTAAGTTCATTATAAAGTTATGCAAGAATATCAATGGTATATGATTAACACCCATGACCCAATCATCAGAACATTACCATTATAGGTTTTAATAACGCCTCCAGAACACCTACTGACCACTTGATGCTAGTGTGAATTCAATTTTTATAAGAAAAAATTATTAGATAAAGTATTTTCCATAAAAAATATATTTACATATATCATATATCATATCAATATTTTTTAAATACCATTGGTATTAATGAATGATCAAAAAAATAGAATCATTATTTTATGGTTGGTGTATCTAGTTATCAAAGAGAACCATTAGTTTAATATAAAAGAACATCAATAACATTCTTGCATACTGAAACAATGACACAAATAGACATAAAGTTCATAAAAATTAAAACAAAGGGAAACCAATCATATAAACACATCCCCTATTTAATTGAGGACATATTTTTAAATTATATAGGGTTACCTTATGGTAACACCTATAATGAATTATTTGTGTAACCCTAAGGATTTCAATACCCAACCCGTCTAGTGTATGGAAAAAAGACAAACTATTAATTGACTCTATTATTATTAGAGCATGTGGTATAGTTCATTTCCCTTTCCTAGAGGGTTCATAATAAGATCTTTTTACATCGCATAAGAGCATGCACATGGTGTAAGTATAACATCTATTTATGTTGTCTCAACCCATCCCTTCATACCCATCATAATCCCATGTCCCTAGTGGAATCTATATATGGATAGTGACAATGTTAAATAAAATTGAAATAAATTAGGGAATATAGTTCATAACTATAATATGTAATTCCATATGACTAGGCTTCCTCAGTATTACTTTCTATCTTTGGATATATAACGATTTCAAAGTATGGAAATAGGTTGGGAAATAATTTACCTCATAACTTCAATGTAGTTCAATATAAATGATGTATAGAATAGTCCCTTCATGTCGATAAGAGAATTTTAATACAAAGTCCAATCCAAATTTAAACCCACTGAAAACTGGTATGGGGTATATAATATTTGGGAACCAAAAGAACATCCCATCACTATAGAGAAAATATACATAAAAATGACTGGAAATAGAACTAAATACTCCTTTAAGTACATTATATGGTCACACAATTGCGTGTTTAATTAATATAATATCCAAAGAAAAAAGTTCAATACATCTAATTTAATGATCAATATGGATGTTAAATATATCATTTTGAAACTATAGTTTTTAATAGTTAGATGATATAATTTAAAAGATTCATATGTGCCAAAATAAAACGAAACTAACAACGAAGAAGAGAATATATGTACCCTAAAGAAAAAATATAAACATGTATGAAATTAAATCTGCTAAAATAGACTATAAAAATTATTGAAAGGTATTATTGAGTTAATTAATTATCAAATATATTAATATAATATAAATCCACTCATCATTATTTTAATTAAATAGTAGTCATAAATTTTATGAGAGGGAGAAGGGTCCACCTACTAGTATAAATGCTGATTATCTTGTTACTGCCCAAAAAAAGAAAGGTTTTCACAATCAAGATCTAAAAAACTAGGTAAAATATGGTAGATTTTTCGATTTGGGATCATATAATTTTGGAAGAGAATATCTATGAACAAAAAATATAGGTTCACAAATTATTCCCATAATATAAACACAAATAGCTCACATATATAGAATTTTAATTATTTATAGATTCTAATAGACACAAGTATTTAGAGGGAGATGTTATACGCATTGGTTAAATGTTGAAAAAAGAAGATGTGTGACCAGGCCATTGACATCATTAATTTCAATATCATAAAAATAGATTAGATTTTCTAAAAAACACATGACCATTGATATATAAAAAGAAATTTAATAAATAAATTATAATATTTTCCCTTAAAGAGTCTTTAATTATGTGCCTTTGAAGTTTATAAGTATATATTCAAATTAATAATTAATTATTTGTATCCAGATTTAACCAAAAAAACCAAAATTTAATTGATGAAGAGGAAGTAAGAGAAAGAGATGTCATATGATCAATCTAAATGAAATTCATTAACTATGGTATCAGTTCTCTCAATAATAGATCATTAAAGTATTTTCTATATAAAGAAGTTCAATTATTACTATCCTATCATGATTAAATTATTTAATTCTACCCAGATCAATGAAACTCCCATTATCATGATAACTTCACCAAATAATATGCATTATGATCATCTATTAGTTTGAATGTTGAATATAATGTATTGGTCATTGATTGATTCAATTAATTGGCATATAATTCATTCAAATACTCTCCTCTAAGTCATATTTATTTAAGTGAAATGAATTAAAATAAATAATAAATCCAATTCCTAACCAAAAATACTTAACAATATTGAGATTGTTGATTTTTTAATTTCAGCCTATATAGAAAATAAATATCTACCCCTAAGTGATTGGGCATGTATAAATGAAGAAATAAATAATTTATAATGATTTCATATCAAGTAATGAAAAAAAGAAAATATATTTAAAAACAAGTACAAAGAGAATGGATGAATAGTAACACATGCATTAATTATGAAAAAATTCTAACAAACCATTAGAGTACATGGAAATCACATAAAATTGTAAAAAAGAGATGAAAATGAGTGTAAACTGTATAATGATATAATGAATCCAAAAACTCATATAAATTCTCACTATATATTCTATTTCTATAGTCACAACATGGATGTTTTGGTTGTGGAACAATGTTTCATTACCTATGTAAATCAAATTATTCCCCCAAACTCCTCTTGAAATATCTAAGAGATTTACATAAAAATCTATACATTCCTATATCAAACTCTATTCCCCCCCATATATCACTACATGATCTCCCTATAGAGTCATATAATTTTTTCTCATTTTAATTATTATATTACACAATTTTGTGAAAATGGTTTAGTTATGAACAAAAACAATCTTACAATATGAAATATACCACATTAATACATTACATATTTGGTGTAACTGTAGTTATTCTTTCACAAACTACATCAAAAAACATCAAAAATATTATTAATCAAATTAGGTAGTGGTATTTTAGTTGGATTTGATTATAATTATATCATTTCCCTTACTGTAAAATTGAATGTTATGTATCTCTCTAACCAAAATAGTGGTGAAATTCAAAAAAAGAAATAAATATCATTGGAATATACCCATATTGGTGGGTCACCATTCCATCCTTTATTGATGTTCCCCCTCTTTTAATATAATTATCCTACACTGGATTTGTGCACGACTACATGTCCATTACGACATTCTAAATGATGCTCAATGTCGAGTAGATTGATACCTTATTGCAACTGGATCTTTAAGCTTGTTTTATGAAGTTATGTATTTATTTTTTTCTTTTTATGTCGTAGATCACTATTCAAATATATTTTCATTATGTAATGTTCTCATCAAATGATGAGAAGAGCCTTATATATTCTTCGAGTTAATGATAGAAATATCACATGACATAGAAATTTTCCTCAAATATTATCCAAAGAACATGAACCATGTTTCATGATAATGATCTATATCATATTTAATCTAGATCCACTCAATAAATTCTTTTACAATGAAAATTCACAGTGTCATAAGCATAATTCTTTTTTCCTCATATTTTAGTTCTTCTAAAACAACTGATTCCATTATTAGAGGCATCATGATATGAATATGAAATAATTTTTCAATTTATCTTCAATGTCACATGATGTCTATAGAATGCTAGGACCTAAAAAACTCATCAAAATATCATACCATTATACACAATTAGATATAATAATCACCGGAAAAAACACTAAAAGTTAAATTCTATAATCACACATAACAAATTGAATAGTACATTAATAATGTATTTTCCTCAAGAAATGTTCACCTTTGAGACAATTCACTTGGACCTCAAAAATAAATAATTGCTAAATTTAAACCAACCTTGTTAATATAAACCTATATAATCTAAAAAATAATTCAATATCAAAGACATAATCATATTATATAGAAATTCATGCTCTATTATTTGATCTCATTCCAAATCCCACTTATATCCTTTCATCTAATATATTCCTTAATAATTCATTCTCCTGATGTGATTTATCTTTTGAAATATTTTCACTCGATTTTAATGATCATAAGATGATGTGGTTATAATCACTCCCAAGATCACACACCCTACCCATATAATTTTACGTAACATACATGTCTAGTTATAATTTAATCCAAAAATATATTGAGTACTTATTCATAAATGTTCAAATGAATCTATGGATTATGTTATCCAGGTTAATAATATAAGGAAAAATTCAAATTTAGAATAGGGGTCCAATATCCTAATACCCTAGACATGACGTTCAAAATAAATACCCTGAAAAATCATATCCCCTACACCTAAAAAATAAATATTGAGCCACATAAAACTTCTCATTGAATATCGTTAATAGAAATATCATACATTTATTGAAATAAAAAATAATCCTTCTAATTCAATTATTTTCCACGATTAATGTGTTATGATGGTCATCACACCCACAAATCCCACACTTGTTCAGTACATCTTTCCATTCCACAAATCTATTACTAAAATTAATTATAATAGTCAGTATAAAATTATTGTAAGTTGTTATGGTTATATATCAATTTATGGTACCCACATTCTCACTTTTTGTACATTTGATACTCATTTTTTTATTTTTTATGAATTATAAATAGAAATTTCATACTTTTACTAATAGTAAAATATGATTCCAATGAATTGAAGAAACTATGCCACTATATATATTTGATGAATTATTAAGAAAATACGGGAAACCACTAAACCATCTTCTATATAATTTTAAAAAAACATGATATGGTCCTCAACAACTATGGTCAGAAAGATTGTTCAACATGTATAGAGGCATTCTATAAGGAATTCCATGGTTTCTATAGTTTTCTAAAAAACTAGATGCAAGGTTGGTCTCGTGGTCTCAAGCGTTAAATAATAATTTGTCAATAACATTATTCATTAAACTATTTTTCAACGTAATAATTATTTTTTAATATTATCATTCATTTAATGGTAGTGATTATGTCTCAAATTCACGAAATAAGGAGGGAATAATAAATAAAATGAAAATTTTTAATAGAAAACCAATATGAATATGAATTCTAAAATCTAGAAAATCACACCATTGATTAATGAAATTTAATGATTCTATCTACTATAACATTATTAATTTTTACCAAGGACAAAAATTTTATTTCACTATCATGGTAAATTCTACATATGAGTATAACAAAAAAATATTTTTAATAGTTCAACCTAAAACACAAACTTGAAACTTATATGGTTATTATAAAATACCAATTTCAATATCTAGTAGCTACATGAAAACTTCCCTTAGACTAATTAAGTTATATAATGGATCATGGAGAAAACAAGTATAATCAATACTATTCACACCCCCGTTAAATAAAAATAGAATGTGTGTTCACTATTGGAGATCAATATGATAGTGTAAAAATTAAAAATTAAATGGTTTTGCAAACATAAAAAAGTAGTCTAAAAACAATTCATATAGGATGTTTAGGCTCATAAGAAACTATTATGGTTTCTAAATAAATCTATTTATCTCCAATTAACATGTATAATACTAGGTATAAAACATTTTCACTTAAAACAATGTGATTTTAATGCAAATTCAACCACTAGGCACAAGAAAGGGATAGAACACAAAATGTGTTTCATATATTCACGAAAATAATAAAATACAGATAAATAAAAAATTATTAAAGAAAAATTGATTACATGGTATGTCACAAAATAGTGAAAAATATAAAAAGAACGAGGGAGTGATGAAAATCATATGATTCATGGTACACATCATCACACTCGCTTCATGTATTGAACTCGTGAGTTGGATAATTATTATGGAATTCTATATCAATGAAATATTGGTTAATATAATTCAATAGAGTTGAAAAAATGGTAATTTATGGCTTGTCATCTATTTTGGGTGGGATTAAAGGTATTATTGTGAACATTGTAGATGACACAATTTGTGGGATGACCTTATCTTCCCAATTCCCACTAATCTAAGTGAATTTTATATATCAAAAATATGGCTTAACTATATGAACTTATATAAATATTAACAATTCTTTTTCATTTTGATACATGTTATAGTTAATAATAAATGATTATTAGGACTTTGTTCTAGTCTTTTTATCCATAATATGGAAAAGAATTATCTTTTTATTCATTTGATGTTAGTATTGGAATGGGCTGGGGTGGGTGGATGAACATTAGAGTTTGTTGTAGGATTCAATTTTTAGTTAGAAGTTATTGGGGATAAATGGGATAGATTTTGATTATTATAAAACATAATCAATAACAGCTGAAGAAATGGTAGATTCAATTCCTAAGAAATGACCCAATGGTTCTACATGATAAACTGGCTAAACCCCCCTAGACAAAGAAACCACAACTCAGAAATTGGGGTGGGTGGTGATGGTTGGTCCACTTCTATAGCATCCCACATTACATTTTGGGGATTGTTGGTCTTAGTATTTTTTGAACATAAATAATCAATAGTTCCCCTGAAAAATGTCTACACATCTACAGAATCATAATTTTTACCAACATTCTATAGTATTCCCATTGAACAAGAAGGAACAATTCAATAATTTATTGTATCCACAATGATTAGAGTGTTTGGATGTCCTAAAAACTCTTATATATTTATCCAACTACATAGCGATGATGCCTCCCATTATAATTAACTAACATCATTCATTTGACCATAATAGTAATTTGAAAATTGGTATAGTTGTTAATTTCTACTTCATAAATCATTATTGATAGGAGAAACAAATTAATTTATCTCATCGTTCTTGGAGAATATCCGAATTCAAATAAAAAATTCATTACATCCCTATGGTTTTTATAGAGAAAATAATTTTTTTAGACTCTTGGTGGTTCTTGGGTTATTCAATCATATTTGATCAACCACTAATTGAGAAAAACATTTCTATATGATTCTATTTTTTTACCAAAATCAGATTTATATACTCTAAAATGTTATCAAATTCCAAAATATAGATGTTATATTCATCTCCTCAATCATTTAGTGAAGACCACCATTTTTCTATGATATGATTTTTTTAGAATTTAGTAAACTATAATTCTTATAGAAACATTAGATATATATCATGAAATGTTTGCAACCAAAACTAGACAATATATTTCAGGTTCATAGACATCAGAGCCTCCATAAACATCACCCCATTAAATCTTTCTCATGATCGCCAAATTGACTATTTAATATGTCTTAATGGGCTTCATATGATATTATTAAGCAACACCGTATTATTATTATAATTGATGTATTATTATGGGTTTGGTGAGATATATTGGGTAATCATCCATTGAAGAGGACTATGATGAGGGATGTAAGGATGAAAAAAGTATACTATAGTGGTGATGTGAATATGGTTTGGATGTGACTTTTTTTCATGGAGGATTGAGGGTTATTTTTTTCTATATTCTAAGATGGTTTTTTATTAGAATTTGTGAACCAAATTATTTATATGTTATTGTAGATTGGTTTTGAAGTAAATAGATTCACGATAATAAGGTTTAAAATAATGGAAATAGATATAGTATGGGTTGTTGTAGTTTGTAAGATGATATTAAATTAAGAGGGTGGAGTAAAAGGTCATGGGGTGGGCGGTCGGTTTAATTTGTGGAGGAAAATATAGAGGCAAACCACATGGTAACTCTTCAAGATCATAAATATACTATCACTGGGATGGGAGAATGTGGTTGGGATGGTGGATTAATAAATAAAGGATATCTTCCCATGGAACAAGATGATGGGGTGTAAAATAGTTTTACATTACTCTACAAAAATTAATTCCTTCAAAATGTTTAGATAGTGAATTCTATTTTTTTATAGGTAACAAAAAACCACATAAACTATGTATTTGTTTATAGAAATTGTCACATCATGGTTGATGGATTTCCCATTTTGAGGAAGAGCGTTATCATTCAAGATGAATTGTTGAACTTCACCTCAGAGTTGTTGTGGTGCGAATCACCTCAGTCACACTATGAAAACAGATTAAAAATTCCTATGATTTATAAATTAGTATTTAGTGAATTTCAATTAATGAATAATTTACTTCATCATGTGAATATATTTTTTTATATTTCGAGACAAAATCTATGAATTTTACCCTAGTGGTGTCACTGTATGTATCAACAATGACCAACTATCACCGCAATTTTATGTTTTGGTATGGAAGTAACCAAATTTTAAGCAACTATATTAGAAAATAATGAAGTTATAGGTGGGTTACTCGAGTATATACATGTAACATACCACCGCATAAACCACTTACCGGTTCCTAGAGATGGTCGGCCACATGACCTCAAGAGCACCTCCTCAACCACAAGACAATATTGACTAGTAGAAGGCATTTGGGATGTATATTTGTATATTATTCCCACCTTGACTAGGGTTTGACACAAATATAATTTAATGTCCTATGAATAAGAATAATATTAATTATGTAGTAGTGAAAATAATAATGACAAATCATCCAAGAGAAATTAACAACTGGTTGAAAATGAATAATATGGGATTGAAACAAAATGATGATGTTGATATTATCTTGTAGTAGTAAAAATATGGTATAACGGATAAAATAGAGACATTAATATACCACTAAAATATAAAAAAAATAAGAGGCCAAAATATTTCTCTATTAGAATCACATGAATTTTAACGATCCCCAGATCCCATACTCCTTCCAATAACGCAGATTCAGTCATCAGAATCAAGATTCTTCCCTTTTTCTATACCATCAACACTGAATTCTACATGGTTACTAAGAGAGGTCCAACCGGATCATGATATATACACAACTATCCACCTCCAATTGTGAATATATCAATCCAGTCCATGCAATATAAAATGATCATTGTTTCAATAATAGTAATTCAATGTAAATAAATAAATAATGTTTTTTGGTCTAGTTTCCACCCAAATACTTGATCATCGCTACCTGATTCAGCCTATGAATGATGTTTCGAAACAAAATGAACCTATAAAAAAGTTACCAGATGTATACATTGGACGTCATGAATAAATAAAAAATATATATTGACAAAATGGTTTTCACATGGATTGTAGAACACTTCACTATTACATCCATCAAACTATATTATAATTAAATAATTAGGAACCACATGTAATACATGAATGGAAACCATCAAATATATTATGGTATCATAATAATATATTAGAGGAACATTAATAGAATTCAAGGTATCACTGTAGAAGATCCAACAATACCCAATACTGAAGAGCGTATCAAATGTAAGCCATAAATGGATCCCCTCATAACAATCTCTCAGTATAATAAAAGCATGATCCTCTAAGCCCATACTAGTTATCTCACATAGGGGGACTGAGTATCCCTTGAGTAATGTTATAATCATATTTTTAAATATCTCATCCACAATTCCTCCCCTAGGGATTCAAAATTATTCATGGTTAATATTAATCCTTATGAAAATCCAATCCATGGAATGCCATGGTTCGCTCCAGTCTCATCAAAGAGTTTCATGTACAAGCACTATGATCCTATCCATGATGTATCTATGTGAAGACCTATTTTCTCTAATGGATCCTATAAATGTAATGAAAAGTGGTCAAGATGATATATTCTCAACAAGTCATTTAAATATAAATATGTTAGACAGGCTATCCAAACCATTTTATTCAAGCACAACAACCTTGCCTCAAGGAAATAGTCAATGAGCATAAAGCAAAAGACATAAGAATTAATATACTAATCATCGACTAACAATCATCATAATTAAAATCATTAATTAGATGAATTCTATTATAGTGAAACACACCTAAAATTGCGTTTAAATGATTTTTTTATAATGGGATTTATGACTCCACAAAAAAAAAAAGCACACCCATTGTGGTGGATGAGATCAACGAAATTATCCAAAGGGTTAATTTTCTTCTCCCTAGGGACATATTGAGGATGAAAATTCATTCATTTGGATTTATTTACCAACATAGAGGTTTCTATGGATGGTTATTGCATGCAGTACAGTGATGTGTGATCTATGATGTTATGAAACATTGGGAATGCAGTTGGACAACCTACCATTGGTTCATATAACTCTTGTCATCTAGCTTCATCCCATCAATCAATCTATAATAAAACATATCAGATGAATGTATAAAACCCGTAAAACATGGAAAATGTGGTCATACTAAAATATTTCAATAAGAGTAATGGGAAAATAGAAACAAATAGAAGACAATTAAGGATCTTAACTCATGCTATCAAATACACCCGACAATGAAGGAATCAAATATTTAATAGAGGAACAACCAAAATACCTAGGCCAAGAAGAGAAGTGGATCCCATGAATGGGACATGTCGACTAGAGTATGATAAATTATATTTGGTGTATAATAAATTATTAGTGTAAAAATCATAAAAATACCCACCATTATTGGGTCACATATTTTGGCTGCATGGCCAACAAAACATGTTTCCAATAGTGCTCATAGTTATTCTTAAGGGGGGCCCCACAAAGGGGAGAAGCATGGATTAGCTAACTCAGTGCTGGATGTGAGGAATACACTATATTAAATGACCAAACACCTATCACAAAAAAGTATCATGGCTCGCAAGGTTGAATACAACTATGCGGTACCTTTCATCATTTTGTCACACCACAACATGGATAGGGAAATTGTGCGGGATTGGTGGAATTTTTTCTCTTAAACCTTTATCCTTGTCAGTTTCTCTAAATTACAAGGCCTCAAACAATCCATGGATTCTCTCATGATATCCATGACTCAATTTGGCGTCTATACCATTCCAAAAAAGGATTTAATTCCAAAAAAAACTATTCATACATTTTAGGAAATCTTGAACGTTACAACCTTCCCACCTTATGATAAATCATTCAAACATTTCCATTCTATTGGTGGTAAAAAGTCATCTGAGGAGAGTTCTGACCATTATAGATGTAAATCATCATCCGGATCCCATGTCTCATCATGTACATGGATGTCATACCATTGAAACCATTCCAATGGGACAAAACATCCTTAGAGATTCAATTTTCATTGTAAAATGATATGTTTCAGAAGTTCCTCAATGGAAACATCCACCTCTAGATCAATATCCTCAAGATCAAATGAATTATATGAGTCAATATGAATCTAGTGAGGCTATAACATTAGGAATACACTATACACAACACAGTTACTTTGAGTTATCTATAACTGATAGGTAACAAACACAAATTTCATAGCTATCCCAAAGGACACACATACCTAAGTGATAGATTCCCATCTTTATAAATTCACCAATGACCATGTCATTGGTGATAAAAATTGGAAGATGAAATTTCCAACATAAAACAATATAGGTCAATGGGAATGATCAGTATTAGACTTATTCTAGGACTGAGTTCTATCTGAACACTTATGAATCAACCTAACATTCCCTAAAGTCTACTAAATGATATGAGAACACATTAGGGAAATATCACCTACCACTAACCAGAACAGAGGTGAATGAAACAACCAATCATAAAGGGCCCCACATGTAGCAATTTTTATAGTATCCTGTAATTTATTATTATCAAATACGTCTACAATAGTTATACCCTTTTTCAGTAATCCTTAAAAATGAAGGATACATCCCTAGATCATGACTTCTAACAACCATATCATCCATTTAGACTTCCCATTGGTGTAAGTATTATAATATATAATCAAGGGAACCTATATAAATAGTTACTTCTATATACTTTTCCATAACAATGAGGTAAACTGCAAATATATGTCTAATAAGTCATAATGGGGAACTCCATGAAGGAACACAATGTTCTATTTGATTAGCCTTCTTAGATCATCAATTGAGAAGTTCTATGACATTTTCAGGAAGACTGTGACCTTGTTCAACCTCTATAAAATCACATATAATGCATCACATCCTTAAGGGGATCTCCAAAATCCTTCCATAAAAACATTGTGGCATAAATACATTAAAACATAAATACTGATAGAGGTTATAAAAATTAAGAAGGTCACTGATTCTTAGCATTCACATTCATAAAAGTTGAAGACAATAGGATCAATCCAAAAATCATCATCTTTATACTTATCCACTAATACTAATGATGTATGTCCTTATACATGATGGTAATCCTAGGGTGAAATTCCAAAATAGAGGTAGTAGATTCCCTCATCATCTCATTCTGAATATCTAATGGAACCAAAACAATCCCATGGTAGAGGAGGGTTTCATTCCCATAAACAACCAAAATATGATGTGGTTTATTGCATGGGACACTCTCCCTTGGGAAAATTCATTTTTATCAGAAAGCTGTCACATTCATATATTCCCTAAAATAGAGGATGTCACTCTTAGATCTATTAAATTTTATATTCATGTAATTCCTAAACGTCTAGTTGAATCTCATAAAAACCCTTCAACATAAAATCATTTTGGTCTCCTATATGGATTGTTTCTCAGTCATCCATATTTTGGAATAAACCACAATATTTCCCTTTTTGGTGTATTAAAATCATCAAAATCGAGTGACAATATGTATTCATCCCACCTTTTCATCACGTGATTCAAATCTTACCACGTGAAGATGAATTTAAGATTTTTTGGTCCATGTACATAATGAATTGCTCTCCAAAATTAAAATGATTACAATAGTGTGTGTTATGAAAAAAAACTTCTAGCTTCATGTCACGTGTATGGTAACTCAATTCATGTTGTATAACCTGGAAGGACCCTTATAGTACTACATGATCAACATACATTTTATGTGATCCTTTACCAAACCTGAAGAATCAAAATAAAGTGTACAACATATTTAGAGCACTAGAAGATTTATGATTGACATTGAGTTATGTCCCCCTTTATCTTTTTAAGGTATTTCTCTTAAGCAACAGACCAAAAAAAAATTCAATCAATTTTAATCAAGTGCGTTAGAGGTGATACTAAGGGGGATAAATTATAAATGAATTTCATGTAATTCCCATCTATCTCGAATAAACTACATATGACTAACACATTACTTGGTTTTTTGAAGGAATCGATGATTTTCTCCTTCTCAAGTTTAACATATATTCTTACCTATGAAATTATATGACATAAGAAGTTATCCTTGATAATCCAAAAGTCTAATTTTTTGATCTTATCAAATAGTTGATGCTTAATCATGGTTTTATTCCTATATTCAGATTGTTGACATGGTCGTTTATGATTTAATAATATTACATGGTTTCTGTTGATTCAATTAGGTTTTCCATATGACTTTCCATTTCTTCTTCTTTTGAAAATTTCAAATACCTTATACTTAAGAAAATCTATATTTTACTTCAATAAGGAAAATTTCTTTACCAAAGAATTTACCCCTACAATGTTTTCATTTTTTATATCAATATTTTTCTTATGTATAAAAATCAGATTCATATCTAAAACCTCTGAATCAAATAATACATAGATATGAAAGAATTCTGTTTTAGGATCGGAATTCTGGATACGATATCTAATGATGTTCCATTCCGAATTATGGATATGAACTCTAATTAAGTTCTATTCTAAATACTGGATATGAAGTCTCATGAAGTTCCACTCCAAATTGTAGATACAAACTCTCATGATGTTCCTCTATGAATTCCGAGTATGAACTTTCATGAAGTTCCACTCCGAATTATGGATAAGAAATCTCATGTAGTTCGACTATGAATTATGATTATAAAATTATCTATGTTCTGAATCCGAGTTCTCTGAATTCATACTTCGAACTATTTTGAGTTCTGACTCCAAATTCCCATGAACTCTAACTCCAAACATTGTAAGTTGTGGTTCTGAATACTGGTGAAAACAGACTCCAAATTTCCTTGAAATTCAGAGTCTGGATTTCTACAGAATTCATGTTCTGAATTCCTAAAAAACAGAATCTGAATATCTCTTTATTATAAACTCTGAATTCCATTTTGGTTAGATTCGGAACTTTCGTTTTCTACTCCATTCTGAATATCAGTTTAGTTATGCTTACACTTGTTCTATTACAAAATGATGTCGTGATTTCAGTTATTAACTAATCGTTGTTTGAGTGACACGTGTACAGGTCCCTCCGAATTTTAAGGAAGAGTATGATAGTCGGAGGTGGGAGCCGACTATTGGAGCTTTGCCTACAAATAAGAGCATATTTGAACATGCTCATGACTTTTGGAAAATTTGGAGCACAGAACTTCCAGAAGTGATTTCTAGGGAGAGAGGCTCTTATCAACTCTCAAGCTATGTGAAAAAACTTTGAACGGACTGTTAAATCTTTTCCTTGTGTAGATTTTCTTCATGAGACTCTTATTGATGATTTATACAATCGAGGGCTTCTGGGGATAGGAAGACAGAGGTTCTAACACCTAGAAGTTGAGGGCTTCCTTGAGGCGGAAGATAGACGTGCTGACTACCTGATAGTTGATGGCATGTGGGGATAGTATGATAGACTCTGATCTTCGTATCAAGGGCTTACCCTGGTGTGGGTAAGACAGACTTTCTTGAATGTATAAATCAAGGGACCTTTATAATAGGTTGTTGGATACCCTTCTCTTTGGGCTAAAAGTCTTATTACTTGTTACTTGTTTTGTTACAAGTTTTTTTTCGCTGCATTTTGTATTTTTGAGGAAAAGTATATTATCTTATACTTCCTCACCCTTGTAAACTGATATAGTTAGATTCTATACACTTTAAGGTAGAATCTTAGTCTTTGTAATATTTGTTAAGTTTCATTTTCAGAATTATTTTTTCTAGAATCTAGCAAGTCCTTAGAGATCATAGAGGTATTATGAATTATCTTGTTTACCCTTGTTAAACATAGCCATCATTAAAATTTCCTAAAGGAATTTTATAAGATACAATTCACCCCCCCCCCCCTCTTGAATCTGAGAATCTCATTCTTATATTGATCATACATTTGGTCTTATAGAGTATATCATACTCAGTCACATACCATCCTAACAATTAGTATCAGAGGAGGTGAACTAATACCATGTACTAGTCTATCAATTGGTATCAGAGGAGGTTCAATATGAATTTATCTGTCGATTAGATTCCAAAGATAATTCTCAGAATTGACTTTTCAGATTCACAATTATGGATTCATATTTTTTCAAAAGTTTTTTTTGACTCATAGTTCAGATTCACTTTTTCGTAGAGACACTATTATTCTATATTTTTTTCATAGAATATTTATCATGTTTACAATATTTTTCTACTAACATCTTTTTGTGGAAAGACTTTTATTATAGATGGAAGGAATTAATATTGGTTCCATATACAATCTTAATCCAATCAGACCCCAAATCTTTGATGGCAATGATTACGAATATTGGGGAGATCTCATTAAGACTTTCATTATCAACACTGGGGTTGAAAATTTTGTTATTCATACTGGTGGATACAAAATTCCTAATAAAGAAGTATATGCCTCTACAAATCAAGAAAATCCTGAATATCAACTCAATTATAAGGTACAAAATACTTTAATTTGTTCAATGACTAGGAACATATGTATCCAAATCCATTCTTGTAAAATAGCTAACTGTATATGGATGAAACATGAAGTTACACATTTTGGAACATCTAAAGTGACTGAGACTAGGAGGGCCATGCTCAGAGCTAAGTATCATGGTTTTATTTTTCCTTATGGTGAAACCATATGTAAGGTGAAACAGAGATTCATGACTATTGTGAATAGTTTAAAAACAATGGGAGAGAAAGGCCTAGATGATGAATCCCTTGTTGAAAATATCATCGACATCATGTCGAATGAGTAGGAATCAAAAATAACTACTATTGATGAAAATACAAAGGTTACTCAAATTTATCTTGATGAGCTGTTTGGAACTCTTCTTCAACATGAGACTAGAATGAATAGAGTTGATGACAACATAAAGAAGAAGAATGGAAATCGTAGTGTTACTTTTACTACAACCTCAAATCAAATAAAAGATAAGACTCCTGGGAGAGTTACTAGATCCAAATATAAGTAAGTTGTTATCCATTCCGAATCTACTGAGAGTGATGTCTCAGAAAATGAAATAGAAAATCTTTCTTGGAGGTTTTACAAGATAGCTGGACAGAGGAAAATTCAATCTAAATACAAAAGGAAGTAAATGAAAGACAAGAAAGATGGAGAAATATCATGCTATGAATGTAATAGAGCTGGACACATAAGACCTGATTACCTTATGCTCAAGATAAAAGAAATAAAGGAAAGGAATTTTGAGAAAAGCAGAAAAAGTTATTACAAGCCCAAAGCTAAGAAAGTGTTGAAATCCAATGAATCATGGAGTTATAGTGTTGGAGACTCTTTAGATGAATCTTTGGATTATAAATCATCTGGACAGAAGAAACATGATCTTTTAGCCATGATACCTATTGATAATCATTTCTTAATGGCTAAGGTACACAATTCTGAATCATTTTCCAATGTTTCTTTGAATGCTAATGATAGTAAATATTATAACTCCTTGGATGAATAATCCTCTTATGATGAATATAATACTTTACCTACCTATTAATAAGTTTCTAGGTTTTCAAAACTTCATGAAAATGAGAATTCAAAAATCATGAAAAATATTGATAAGGAAAATTCTAGGTATATTTTTATAACAAATGAAATATCAGATCTTTCTAAACATATTGATAAGAAAAATTCTGATTTTGAAAGTATTTCAAACAATCTTATGGAAGTATGTTCATATAATAATAAACATTCAAAAGATCAAGAAAACATAATTTCTAAGAAATATGTTTTCAATCCTAGCTCTAGTTCAAAGTCGAATGTTTTTGAAGACATGAACATAGTTATTAATCTCAAATCCGAAATATTCTCCTTGAGGAAGTGTTTGTCAAACATTACCCTAGGTAAGGAAAATTTTGATAAAATTTATTCACAAATCCAACATCGAAAGAATACTTCTGGTTTTGGTTACATATGTTCTAAACTGTTATTTAGTAAGAACTACTTTGTTCCTCAGAGTGCCCCATTTTGCACAAAGTGTCAATGTGGTGGTCACTGGGCAATGAATTGTTCCCTAAACAAAACCCAATCTCTAGGATTTCATAAGGCTTATTTTTCTAAAAAGATTTGGGTACCCAAAATTCTATTTTTTGAAATTTTCAGATCCATGAAATTATGGATTCTGAAAGCCTAACTTGTTCTTATTTTGAAGAAAATAAGGAAAGTAACAATGACAACACTTGGTACACGGAGAGTGGATGTTCTCGACACAAGACTAGAAACAAAGACTATTTTGAAAATATTATCAAAATGAAAAGAGGAAAAGTAACTTTCAGAGATAATGGACTGGGAGAAATTATTGGTATATTTAACATCGTTCTTCTTGGAAAAACATTGATTTCAAATGTTTTGTTTTTTAAGGGTCTTAAGAACATCCTCATCAGCATAAGTCAATTATGCGATGAAGGATAACTTGTGAATTTTAGGAATGATAAGTGCCTAGTATAGAATTCCAAATGAGAGTTTATTCTTCCTTCCCATAGGCAAGAGAAGTTTTACACACTAAACATAGAATACCTTAGGAGCCAAGACATTCCTTTTCTTTTTTCAATGGAAGCTAATTCTTGGCTGTGACATTAAAGGCTAGGAAACTTTTGTAAGAACCCATATCTTCTTTTTAGGTATGTCATTCCTTTTTCTGAGGTTTTTGAGAAAAGTGGAGTGTTTCTAGAAATTTTTTTAGTACACGTCATGTACTTTATGAGTACACGCCGTGTACTCCCTTGGTGCCCCAGGTCATGTGATGACCGTGTCCGGGCTACACACATGGTGTGTATGGGTGATGTGGATGCCACTTAATGTGGTGTATGGATAAACAGAGTACACACCGTGTACCCAAGAAGTACACACCATGTTTTTTTTCAATAAACAGACTAGGGTCGTTCCTAACATACAAAACACCTTTTTTCTAGGTTTCATTCATCTAAGAGAAGTCGTAAAACTCGAATTCTTTTCTGAAACCTCGTGCCTCTTTCTGATCTCCGTTTCAGCCATCGTCGATTGCGTTGGAACCGCAACGGGGAGTTATTCCTTCTCCTAGTTCATTGTTTTCTAATTCCTCCTCTTTCTTATGTTATTGTTGGTTGAGTGATTTTGACGTTTTCTTAGATCTTAGTCATTCTAAGGAGAATCAATATTTGTGTCTCTAGTACATCGATCTCCTAGGATCGAGGTAGGTGGTTTGTTTCCCTACGTTGAATGTCTTTGAGTTTTCGTGCAAAAAGTCTCAGATACCCATGTATCTGGTATCTTGTGTTAGGGATTTTGATTCCATTGTTTAATTGCCTTAGATTTCATGTTTTCAAGATGTTAATTGATAGTAATATATGCTTGGTTTCATTTTCAAGGATCACCCATTGGTTATTTCCCTTGCTTTGGATGTTTATCACCATTCGGCTTAGGTTTCCTATGAGGAAAACCTTGTAGCATTGTTTGTCTAACTTGTAATAGCTGATTGAATGTATTGCTTGTTTTTTATATTCTTTTTATGCACTGTAGCTATTATCCATCTAGTTGTTTAACTTACATAGGGCTGCTAACAGTCGATTACGCATGACTAGACTGCTCAGGGTTGTGTTAACTAGGTGCGGTAGACTAAAGAGGGAATTGACGATTAAGGGATTCCCTAGAGAGTCTGTTATAAATTAGTTTCATACAATGGACTTAAAAGAATTGTAATTTGTGATTCCCAAGAGTTTCCTTAGTTTACACATGAATCGAGACCACAGGAGGAATTAGACATAAGTGCTTCCTCAAAGAGTTTGTAGCTAACCTTGCAAGACCATAGGGGAATTGACGGTGAGAGCATCCCAGAGTGTCTGTGCCTTGTATGATTATTTGACTATATGGGTCTACCATTAGGAGCCACACAGAGAGTCAGTATTATTATTTGTTTGGTTGGTTGTGACGAGTCCACCAATCCAAAGAACAATCTTGGGTTTTTACTGCTTGTTGTCTAGGTAGTCTGTTGAGATACCTACTATGTTACTTGCTGTGCCTTTTGAATATAGAGATGCTTGATAGAATACTTGTTTAATAATTAAATTATTGTATTAAATTAATATATAAATGTGAATGGATACGTGTAGGATTGTTTCTTTGGTGTACTTTTGATTCTCTGCTGCATTTATTTACTTTACATTTTCTATTTTTCTCCATAAGAGTAGGGGACATACCTTATGATGATTTCCTACTAAGATTAGTCTCAAACCCTGTTTGAGTCCTTCTTTTTGGCCCAAATAGGTTTTATGGTGTTAGGTGTAGATAGAGATTGTGGCCCTTCTACTTCAGGTTCATGATTGATGGTTGGAGCTCAAGAGCATAGGACCGAGCATAGGCTTGCGATGCTGCTTGTGTTGCTGTTACTTTTACTACATTGTTTTTAGTTGTATTTCAGTGCATTGTTGTGATTGCTACATTCCTTAGATACATGTACCTACTGCATCATTATCATCATTACAATATATATTCATTACTTTCGTTGTTTGGTTCAGTTATTGTGTGTCATTTACTGCTTCCCTTATTTACTGTTATTTCTTTTCCCTTGTATACCTTACCAAATGAGGGCATACATTCCCCAATAACATACCAAGGCCCTTTCTGCTAGTCGGCAGCCTCTGGGATTTGGGGAAATTCCATTGAGGTTATGTAGAGAACTGGTCACGGGGCACCAGTTGAGTGGCTCTGGATTCGGGTTCTTATAAAGTGGTATCAGAGGCAGGTTCTTTATTTCCGTTTTGATGTACTATTTGGTGACATTAGACAGGGATTAGAACGGAATAGGTAAATGGTAAATATATTTTCTCGAGAATTCTAGAACCCGTGTATAGTAAAAAAGACACATTACATCAAATGTAGTAATTTTTGAGTTCTTCTAATGTTACAGTTTGATTGATTTCACTGTTGGGTGATTCACTTGTTTTTTTCTTAATGTTTATATGATTGCGGTTATATTTTGTTGCAACCCGATGAGATGAGGGTATTCCATCTCATGAATCATACAAAAAAATGTTAGAAAATCCCATTCCATGTATTTTTCCTTGCCATATAGGCTGCATTAGAGATTGCATTTTTTCGTGATACAATTCGTCGTTGATAATGCTTGATGTTGTGATAGCTGCTGTGATAAAATGCCTTCTATGTGAAAAGGGAATCAGTTGTTTAGATCTTCTTTATCATGGATGCCATACATTGGTCTTAGAGGGGTTATGGGCCCTCAAGTATCATAATTTTGTTGGTCGTGAGTTTGTTATATTGTTTCTTGTTTTATCCATTGTTATGATTCCAAGCTTTGATTCGTAGGGAGTATGGGCCCCCACGAATCGGAACGTGGAACCATAACCTCTGTTTTAATTGTTTTCTAGACTCCGGTGCAGTTCTGAGGATACTGTTTGGAAGAACCCAGAATACACGGCGTGTACATTAAAAATACACGCTGTGTAGTTTTGGTTGTGTCACTGACCATGTGAACAAGGACACATGGCTACAAAAGGGTCTTTAAGAACACGCCGTGTATGGTATGTTCATGTCGTGTAGTGGTAAACTGTGTATTCGGCCGTGTCACTGACAACACAGGTTGGGAAAACTCTTGTAGTACACACTGTGTTTGGTATGAACACGCCGTGTATTCTTGTTATAGGTACCCGGCTGCGTCACGAACAACACGGGTTGGTGTTTTCTTCTCTTATACACGTCGTGTTTGTTCAGAACACGCCGTGTAACGGTCATCCATGTAGATGACCATGTAACAAACCACACGGGCTGTGGTTTTCCTTCATGTGCTCACCGTGTCCCTTGGGAACACGTCGTGTATTGTCGACCGTGTGTCAGGCCGTGTTGATAACTTCATGGGCCAGGTAAGGCATGTTTATTGCACACCATGTCTTCCTCAACATGTCGTGTAGTCTTCAGTTGGGACAGCCCATGTGACTTAGTCATGTACGAGTAACCAGGAAGGGAGAAAAGGGTTAGTAAACACCATGTAGTTTGAGAACACATTGTGTAGACCGGTTGATTACACATACATATATGGACAAGGTACATGCCCATGGTAAAATTTCTGGAAACACGCCGTGTAGCCATACTACATGCCATGTATTCATGTTCTTCCAATTTTTTTAAAGGTTCTTCCCTCCTGTTCCATTTTATTCTCTTATGTTACAACTGTGATCGTCATTAAAGAAGGTGTGTTTTGATCTTTCAGGGCTATGGCACCAAGACGTCCTCCCATTGCACGTCAGGAACCAAGAAGTGACCGTACACCTGATATGGTAGACCAATGACTACCAGTAGTTTCGCTGATCATTCCGGACATGGTAACTTCAATGATTCTAGACACTGGTACCAACGTTCAGTTCATAGAGGTTTTTATGAGATTCATGTAGACCTTCCAGGAAGTTCAGAATCCATCCCCGACTATGGCAGAGCTGATGCGGGTTCTTCAGAAGTAGCATCCTCCCACGTTCACAGGGGATGGAGGACCGCAGGCTATGGAGTCATGGATAAAAGACATGTTAACCATCTTCAACCATCACGAGACACCCCAAGATAGGAGGGTGAAGCTTGCGACTTACATGCTGCGAGACTCCGCCAAATGATGGTGGGACGTAGTTTCTCAGGCAGGGCGCCAACAGACTATGGCTTGGGATGAGTTCCAGCGTACGTTCTATGACTACTTCTACCCAGAATCATTGAGGGCTGACAGAGCTATGTAGTTCATGAACCTAAAATAGGTTACTCTTTCAGTTATGGAGTACTCCTCCCATTTCATAGAGTTACAATGTTTCTCTCCCGTTCTAGGGAATGACGAGATGTTCTTGCCAATGAAGTTTGAGTAGGGACTCAAACCAGAGATCAGGTCGCAGATGAATTTCCTCTAGTTGTCTTCTATTAATCTGATATTCAACTAGGAACTGATCACGAAAAGGAACATGAGAGAGACTAGAGCTGTGGACTAGGGCGGTTCAGTATCCAGGGCTAATTCATTTCAGACAGACAGCAGGAAGCGCCACCGAGAGTCTACCTGATGAGACCCGAGGAAGCGAGGTACTCCTTCTGGGAGAAGAGATCTCGCTTCTGGAAACCAAGTGATTTGTTATCAGTGTGGGAGGAGTGGGCATAAAAATTCCCAATGCCCGAGGGACCCAGTGGGGGGCCTATCTTGCGGCAAGATGGGTCATCTACAGCAGTTCTGCATGGTTCTCCTTCCAGCAGCTTCTGAAGGAGGATCAGTTTTGACCCCGCGTGCAGGAGCATGATTACCAGTTTTGTAGCAGACTGGGGGCTGGAGTTCCTTAGGTTGTCCAATATAGTGTAGAGTCTATGGATGTAGTGGTTAGGCTCAGGGATGATCATCTCACGGTTTTCAGGCTGCTACACAGGGCCGTAGTACAGGCCAAACTTTTTCTGTAGAGCTGATTCATCCGTATCTGGATCCCAAACCCCTTACAGTTCGAGGTGCGATCTTATTAGCCTCTGTTTTATCTTCATCTCTTTTATATATATTTTATTCGCATAGATTTATCTCTATTTCTTTCGTGGGGAGCCTTGGGCTCTGTGTCTTTTCGTCTGCTGGCATGTTGACTCTCGACACGCCCTTGGGAACGAGGACATCTAGTGTACATCAGTGAAAATAATGCCCTCTAGAGGTTACAGGTTTTCACTTCTTATGGGACCTCTATTTCCTAGAGATGAAAGGCTATGATTTCATTCTCTGTATGGACTAGTTGGTTCCCTTCTAGGCATTTGTCGATTTCTATCACCATAGGGTGAGTTTCGCATCACCAGGAGGCGGGTTCATTCTTCATAGAGGTGAGTGGGATGTCCACGCGGGTAGAGCTGGACCAGAACATCATATTCTAGGAGGGGTTATGGCCCAATTTTATAGTCTTTATCTGGATGACCAGGGAACTTCACTATTAGACTTTCCTCCAGTGGGGTTAGTTTCAGAGATTTCATTCCAGAGGACTTTTTATGTTTACCTCCAGAGTGTGAGGTGGACTTCTTGATTAAGCTCATGCCAGAAGCAACACCTAAATCCATACACCTTATAGGATGGCTACACTTGAGTTGTAGGAGCTCAAGATGCTATTGGAGGATTCTAGGAAAAGGGTTTCATCTGACCCAGTACTTCTCCTTAGGGTTCACCTGTCATTTTTGCGAAGAAGGAAGACAGTACCCTTAGGCTTTGCTTGTATTATCGGAAGTTGAACTAGTTGATGGTCAATAACCGATATCCCATGCCAAGGACCGATGGTCTCTTTGTTCAGCTTCGAGGAGATAGAGTATTATCAAAGATAGACTTGAGATCCACCTATCATCAGTTGTGTGTCAGACCATCTGATATACCCCGTAAATCCTTACGGAGAAGGTATGGTCTGTATGAGTACTTGGTTATGCCGTTCGGTCTCATGAAAACGTCATCAGTCTTCATGGAACTGATTAACACAGTGTTCCATCCATACTTGTATTCCTTCATGGTGGTTTTCGTGGATAAAATCTTGGTGTACTCTCACACTCGACATGACCATGAATCCCATCTTGAGATCATTTTGAGTACACTAAGGGAGTAGCTGTTATATGCTAAGATCTCAAAGTGCCACTTTTTTATGGACAAGGTCCACTTCATGGGTCATGCCATCTCAGAGACAGGGGTATCAGTGGACATAGAGAATGTGAGAGCAGTAGTTACCTGGGAGCAGCTTAATATTGTCTTCGAGGTATGATGGTTCTTGGGGATGGCTGGTTAATACAGGCGGTTCATACAGGACTTCTCACGCTTATCAGTGCCATTGACGGGCTTGACTTAGAAGGGGGTAATGTTTGTATGGTTAGAATAATTTTATTCATACTTTTATGAGCTGAAGGGAAGGTTGACATCAGCACCAATTCTAGTTTTACCATATCCGAGCAAATGTTATATAGTTTTCTGTGATGCATCTGGCATCGGGCTAGGAGCAGGGCTTATGCAGGAGGATCATGTGGTTGCGTATGGATATCGGCAGTTGGGTCCAGATGAGATTAATTATCCTATGCACAACCTGGTGTTGGCTTCAGTTGTTCATGCTTTTCGTTTTTGGAGGAATTACCTTCTGGGAGGGAATTGTATGGTATATACTGACCACAAGAGCCTCAAGTACATCTGCACGCAGCGTGACCTGAATCTGAGATATCTGAGGTGGGTAGATTATCTTCAGTCCTTCGACTTCGAGCATGCCTATACGCCTAGGAATGGAAATGCAGTGGCTGATGCACTGAGCAGGAGAACTTAGAAACATGCAGTTCAGGAGGCCAATAGTGAGTGGAAGCTTATGGCTCTGTTCTCCGAAATGCATTTGGAGGTGCATGACAGGAAGGGGAAGACTTTCCAATCTTTTGTAGCTATTACCTATGCATCTCTTGATCGAGTTCGAATGAGGCGGCTAACAGATTCGGAAGGCCTATTCCTACGAGAAAGTGTTTCAGGAGAGGACCCTCTTCCCGGATGGATAGTTGGCAAGGATGAGATCTTATGTTTCCAGGGATGTGTATGGATGCCATCAGATATACGTGAGGAGATGATGCGAGACTTCTGTTCCTCAGTTTGGGTAGTTCATCCAGGCGTCACCAAGATGTATCATGATCTACACCTCCAGTACTGGTGGCCAGGTATGAAGAGAGATGTGGCTTGTTTTGTCATGAAATGTTCTACTTGTCAGTCGGTGAAGGAAGAACACCAGCAGCCAGTAGGGCATTTACCCATTCCTGAGTGGAAGTGGAATGATGTCGCGATGGACTTCATGATAGGGTTACCGATATCGTCGAGTGGGAACGACACGGTATGGTTTGTTGTAGATAGGATCGCGAAGGTTGCTCACTTCTAGAAGATAAAGGAACCCTTCATTGTCAATGAGCTTGGATGGTTGATCATCCGTGAGATTGTACGCTTTCACGGTGTTCTTAGTACTATTGTTTCTAATAGGGACGCCCGCTTTACTTAACATTTCTAGAAGGGGCTACAGAATTTTTTGGGTACACAGGTACTTCTGAGTACAAATTACCATCCCCAGACAGATGGCATGCCACAACACATGATCCAAGTGCTTGAGGATATGCTCCGAGCTTGCATTATGGACTTAAGTGGTTCTTTGGAAAAGCATATTCCTCTTGTTATGTTTTCCTACAATAATAGTTTTCAGGAGACTATTTAGATTGCACCTTATGAGGCTTTGTACGATAGGCCATGCCGGTCACCTTTGTGCTGGCTGGAGGCAGGAGAGGCATCTTTTCTAGGACCTCATCATGTTTAGTAGGCCTCAGAGCAGATACAGTTGATTCGGAAGTGGATGGATACTCCACAGTCCTATCATAATTCTTATGCTGATCAGCGGAGATGACCTCTGCAGTTCGAGGTCGGAGATCAGTTTTTCCTACTTGTTACCCTGAGGTTGGGACACAAGAGGATCAGGAGATATGTTAAGCTTTCTCCGAGATACGTCGAGCAGTTTGGGGTTCTGGAGACAGTCGGGCCGGTTGGTTATAGGTTTCAGTTACCTCAGAAATATCAGGTTATGCACGACGTCTTCCATGTTTCTCAACTTCGATGCTATTTCTCATACTGGTCTCCTGTTTTTCGACCTGAGGAGGTTGAGTGGGAGTAGGATGCATCATTCAAGTAGCATCCTATCAGGATTGTTGATCGTAGCACAATGTTACTTCGTGGTCTGTCTGTTCCTCTGGTACGGGTGCTATGGCAGCACGACTGTGTGCAGGACAAGACTTGGGAGAGGGAGGCCGATATGCGATCACAGTGGCCAGAGTTGATTGTGGATTAATCATCGCCACCTTTCTAGGGAAATTCAAGGAGAAATTTATTTATGGGGGGAAGTTTGTAAGAACACATATCTTCTTTTCAGGTATGTCTTTCCTTTTTTTGATGTTATTGAGAAAAGGGGAGTTTCTGGAAATATTTTAATTACACGATGTGTGCTTTATGAGTACATGTCGCGTACTCCCATTCAGCACCAGGCCATGTGTTGGCCGTGTCTTGGCCACACACACAATGTGCAGGGGTGATGTGGAGTCCTCTTAAAGAAGAGTACAGAAAAACTGAATAAACATCGTGTACCCAAAAATTACACGCCGTGTATTTTTTTTTTCATTAAACGGACTGGGGTCGCGCATGACGGACAGAACACCATTCGTCAAGGTTTTATTCATCTGATAGAAGTCATATGACCATGATTCTTCACTGATCCCTTATGCCTCCTTCTGATTTCCATTTCAACAACCGTTAATTACGGTGTTACTGCAGTAGTGAGTTCTTCCACCTCCTAGAGCGTTGTTTTACAATTCCACTTCTTTCTCAAGTTATCATTGGTTGATTGTATTTTATTTTTTCTCATATCGTCATATTTATAAGGAGAATC
This sequence comes from Viscum album, assembly GCA_963277665.1. NCBI lineage: Eukaryota > Viridiplantae > Streptophyta > Magnoliopsida > Santalales > Viscaceae > Viscum > Viscum album. Next base: position 1,076,784,935 of record OY728164.1, read on the forward strand.
AATCTTCGTGCCTCAAGTATATCGATCTCCTAGGATCGATGGAGGTGGATTCTTTCCCTATGTTGAATGTCTTTGTGTTTTTGGGCAAAAAAGTGTCGGATACCCATGTATCAAGTACCCCTGGTAAGGGATTTTGATTAAAATGTTTAATTTCCCTTGATTTCATGTTTTCTTGTGGTTAATTGATAGTAATATATTCTTGGTTTCATGTTTGAGGATCACCCATGGTTGATTTCCCTTTCTTTGGTTATTTATCACCGTTTGGCTTAGGTTGCCTGTGAGAGAAACCTAGTAGCATTGTTTTTCTACCTTTTTATAGCTGATTGCATGTATTTCTTGTGGATTATATGATTTTGATGCATTGTAGCTATTATACAAGTAGATTGTGAACTTACTTAGGGCTGTTGACAGTCGATTACGCACGACTAGACAGCTCAGGGGTGTGTGAACATGGTGCGGTAGACTAAAGCAGGAATTGATGATTTAGAGATTCACTATTGAGTCTGTTATAAATTAGTTTTGTACATAGTACATATGGGAATTGGAATTTTTTCCTCCCATGAGTTTCCTTAGTTTACACGCGTATCGAGACCAGAAGAGGAATTATACATAATTGCTTCCTCAGAGAGTCTGTAGCTAACGTTGCAAGACCATAGGGGAAATGACAGTGAGAGATTACTAGAGTGTATGTGCCTTGTATGATTATTTTACTAGAGGGTTCTTCCAGTATGATCCACCCAGATATTCAGTATTATTATTTTTATGGTTGGTTGTGAACAGTCCACACAGACAAAGAACAAGCTTGGGTTTGTACTGCTTATTGTCTATGTAGTCTGTTGAGATACTTGTTGTGTTACATGTTGTGCCTTGAGAATATAGATATGTTTTCTAGAATCCGTGGTTGATAATTAAATGATTTTATTAAATTAAGAAATAAATTTTAATGGAGATTTGTATAATTGTTACATTGGTGTACCATTGTTTCTCTGCTGCATTTATTTCCTTTACTTTTTCTATTATCCTCACTGACAGTAGGGCACAGATCTTGTGGTGATTTCCTACTGGGATTAGTCTCACAACCTTCTTGGGTCCTGATTTTCATCCCAAATAGGTTATATGCTTATAGGTGTGGATAGGGATTGTGTCACTTCTACTTCAGGTACATGATTTCTGGTTGGATCTGGAGAGCATAGGACTGAGCATAGGCTTGCGATACTGCTGGAGTTGCTGTTACTTTTGGTACGTTGTTTTTAGTAGTATTTTATAAACGTTATTGTGTTTTCTTCTTTACTTAGATACTTATACATGTTGCATCATTATCATCATTAATATATATATTCATTGCTTCCACTGTTTGGTTCAGTTTTTGTGTGTCGTTTAGTGCTACTGATATTGACTGTTATTTCTTTTCCCATGTATACCGTACCAAATGAGGGCATCGTTTCCCCAATAACATACCAAAGCATTTGATTCTAGTCAGCATCCTGTGGCATTTGGGGAAATTCGCTTGAGGTTATGTGTCGAACCGGGCATGGGGAACCAATTGAGTGGCTCTGGATTCAGGTCGTTACAACTGTAATCTTAGGAACTTATAAAAACACTCTAAGAAAGTTATAATTAAGTATCTACCAGATATTATATTTGATTTCTCAAAAGTATGTGAACCTTTCCAATATAGAAAGCAACACAAATCAAGGTTTAAATCCATTTTTTCAGTCTCAACCACTGATTCATTACAGCTAGTGCATATGGATCTTTTTTGTCCAGAACAAACTGGAAGCATTGGGGGAAAGTACTATGAATTTGTTTTGGTTGATGATTACACTAGATTTACGTGGGTCTATTATCTAGAAAAAAAGTCTAAAACCTTTTATTATTTCAAAATATTTAGAGCCCAAGTCAAGAATGAGAAAAACATTCCATTGAAAACTATTCATAGTGATCATGGATGAGATTTTCAAAATTATGATTTTGAAACTTTTTGTAGTAGAAAAGGTATTACTCAAAACTTCTCAGCACCCATAACACCTCAAAAAAAAAAACAAGTTGTTGAAAGAATAAATATAGTTCATCAAAATATTACTAGAACCATGTTGAGTGATTATTCTTTACTTAAACATTTTTGGGATGAATCTGTAAGTACTGATTGTTATACTATAAATCAAGTTTTAATTATACCTTTTCTAAATTAAAATCATTATGAGTTATGGAATGGTATAAAACCTAGACTTTCCTAATTTAAGGTTTTTGGATGCAATGTATTCATTTTGAATAATAAAGATAACTTACACAAATTCGCACCAAAATCTAATGAAGGAATTTTCTTAGGCTACTCCACAACATCTAAGCCTTATAGTGTTTTTAACAAAAATACTTGTACTGTTTAAGTGACAGTACATTAAAAATTTGATGAAAAAGATCCTTTTGTTTTTAAATAACCCCAAACAACATCTTCAGATGTGTTTTCAAAAACTGATTATCATCCTTTTATAAAAAATCATTCTGATAAGAAAAATGTTCAGGAAGATGCATCTGAAACATTTACCCCAGAAGAATTACGACCCTATGTTGATGGACAAGTTTTACAAAACCCAAACTAGTTGTTTCATAAAAATAATCCCAGTGATATTATCATTGGTGATGTGAATCAACCTATAAGGACTAGAAGTTCCTTAAGAAATGAAATAGAACATCTAGCATTTCTTTCCCAATTAGAACAAAAAAGCACTGATGAAGCTTTAGGTGATGATGATTGGATTAAATACATGCACGATGAACTAAATAAATTCGAAAGGAATAAAATATGGACCTTGGTTGAATGACCTAATGAATCTTCTGTTATTGGAGTAAAATGGGCCTTCAGAAATAAGTGTGTGGAATATGGATTAATAGTAATAAATAAATCTAGATTGGTTGCTAAAGGATATAATCAACAAGAAGGAATAGACTATGAATAAACCTATACTCCAGTAGCCAGACTTGAATCTATTCATATTTTACATGCCTTTGCAGCATTCTTCAATTTCATGCTTTTTCAAATGAATGTAAAATGTGCTTTCATAATGATTATGTTGAAGAGGATTTTTTTGTTGAAAAACCTCTTGGATTTGAAGACACAAAAAATCCTAATCATGTTTATAGACTTACCACAGCTTTATATGTCCTTAAACAAGCCCCTCGAGCTTGGTATGATAGACTTATAGGTTCTTGGCTTCAAAATAACTATGTTAAGCGAAATAAAGATCCAACACTATTTATAAAGAATGATAAGATAACTGTTTTGATTGTTCAAATTTATGTTGATGACATTATATTCAGTTCAACTCAGCAATAATTAACTAATTATTTTGCAGATCTAATGAAATCTGAGTTTGAAATGAGTATGATGGGTGAGTTATCATTTTTCCATGGTTTTCAAATTTCTCAAAAACCAAAAGAAATCTTCATATCCCAAAATAATTATATTAAAGATGTTATTAAAATTTATTGATATGACAACACAAAAAGTGTATGTACACCCATCGGTACCTCAAACACACTTGATCTTGATGAAGCTGGGAAACCAGTAGATCAGACATATTTTAGCGGTATTACAGGTAGTCTACTTTACTTGACAACCAGTCTTCTAGAATTAATATTTTAAGTATGATTATGTACAAGAAATCAATCAAATACTATAGAATCTCATTTAAAGTCAGTGAATATAATTTTTTGCTTCTTAAAGGGAACCATGGATCTTGGACTATTTTATAATTCTAGAAATGATTTTGTTTTAAATATTTTTTCAGATACTGAATTTGGTGGATGCAGAATGGATAGAATGAATACATCTAGAACATGTCATTTCTAAAAAGACTCATTAGTTTCTTGGTCATTCCAAAAGCTACATTCTGTTGCACTCTCCACTACTGATGTTGAATTTGTAGTAGCTGGACGTTGTTGTTCTCAAGTGTTGTAGATGCAACACACACTCATAGACTATGTCTTGAGTTTTACTAAGACTAAAATTTTTTGTGATAACACAAGTTCCATTGCCCTTAGCGAAAACCTTGCACATCACTCTCGTGCAAGGAACATAGATATTAGGCATCACTTTCTTAGGGATCACACACTTAAAAGTGGTGTTATTCTTCAATTTTTCATAAGACAAGATCAAATTGCTGGTATTTTCACAAAATATTTACCTTCTAATAGATTTGAAAATATTAAACAAAAGTTAGGAAAGATTACCATATGGTAGTTTTCCTTCATTAACATCTTGTTGAACCAATCTCATTGCAGTAATTATCACATTTTCATAGGGGGTTACATCTGTTATAGAGTTTTTCAAATTTTTAGTAATGATGTTTTTTTCATTCATAATAAAGTTTTTCATGTTTCTTATAATAAAATTTTACAAAATTTTTGTAATAAAGCTTTCGTACTAAAAAATTTTGTAATGAAGATTTTTTACTGGAAATTTTCATAATGATGTTTTCGTACTGGAAATTTTCGTAATGAAAATTTCTTAGTGATAATTTTCATAATAGGAATTTTTGTACTCATACATTTTGTTCTACAGTTTTCATACTCAAAGATTTTGCAATAAAACTTTTTCGTAATGAGTTTTTCGTAGCCAAATTTTCTTCAAGAATAATATCAACTATTAAAATAATCGTCCTAGACAATCCGAATGGTATGATTTAGTTACTTATGTTTTTGTAGTCACTTTTACTTACTGGTAGTATCCTTTGATTTTTAATAAAAAATCAGATTCATTTCTTCTTAAATCTAAATGTTTTTAAAACCTCAAATGATCAGATTCAAGATTTCCTTGCGGTTATGTTTTAAACCTTAAGAACAGATCAGAGGGTTTTTCAACCGTTAAATTGGTTTTGGAAGTTGAAAGTTCACCACCATCACCTATATAAAGGGGACCACGATGATTTTCCTACATCGATTTCAATCTCTCACATGTTGAAATTATTACCTTCCTTTTTAAGACTATTCTGAATCATTCAGTGCTCTTCTGTTTTGAATGTCTGTAGAATCCACTTCTCAAGAAATTTCTACTATAATGCCAATCTCAAATTGGTTTGTCTATAGGGAAAGGATGGTCCATCCAAAAATTTTCAGAAAGTATTATTCTCTTATTACTAAGAATATAAAGCTAAATGGGTGGTAAGATTCTGCATATCGAAGACAAAGGATCAAAATTTTGTTTATACGGATTTTCTTGTAGAATTTTATGATTCTGTTTCCTTCTATGAAGAAGATGGAAGTGAAAAATTCTCTTTTAAGAGATATGGAAAGACCTTCAAGCTTTCTTTCACAAAGGATGCAAGCTTGGGGGGAATATCATACGATGGTGAGGCCAAATTTTGTTCACATAAATTACCGGATGTTCAGGGACGTTTCAGCAAAGTGAAGGCAATGGAATTCCTTGGACTCAAAGATGAAAAAATATACAATATTTCAGCAATGTGAAAGAAATGGGAATTTGAAAGCTCAAATTATTATGTATCCTGATCTTCTCTCTATGATTATTCTTCAGTGTCTTGATTTTTTCATGTTTTCTTGCACCTCCAAACCGAGAAATTGCAAGATGATGCTGATTAGTGATGAAACCTTAAAGAGGAAGAAAGTAATTTTTTCAAAACAGTCAGGTGAATTTTATGATCTGTCAAAGGAGGACACAGAATCCATTTTGGAAAATGTAGAGAAAGTTGAACCATCTAAGAAGGCAGTGAAGATGAGGAAGCTGAAGGAAGGGGTGGCTGTAGACAAGACCCCTAAAACTAAGGAAACATAATCCTCACCTCCCAAAACTAAGAAACAGAAGACATATCTAGATGAAGTATTTTTAAAATGGAGGGAAGATAAGGAAAAGAGGAAATAAAGGGATCCACAGTTCAGATTGGACCCTGCTGAGGCTAATGCCTTAAGATAAACATCTTAGGATGAGCTATAAAAATAGGCCAAAGAGAAGAAGATGAAGAAGAACATGTCTAATGCTGATTTTTTACGATCTCTTTTGAGAGACACAGAAGTATCTTCTGAGAAGATTCCCATATCGGAAACTTTTGTTGTTCAACCATTACCGGAGACCCCTAGAAAGAAATACTTCTCTCTGGAAAAACCTAAAGAGAAAGAAGTTGATGAAATAATAGAATAAGAGGAGGAAGTATAATAAGAAGAAGAAGTAGAAGAAGACAGTAGTGATCAAGATGACTTGATTAAGCAATTTGATGAATATCAAGAGAAGGAAAACCCATCATAAAAACTAATACTCTGAACATGTGAGGCTGAGTCCTCAATGCTTGTCACTCTGGGAAAGGGAGATGAGAAAGATGGTAAGAAAGGTGATGACAAGGACGAAGAGAAAGAAAATTAATTATCTGAGGAGGAAATCTATGAGAAGCACTTTCTTGAAGAAGGAGCAGAGAAGAAGAAACATGATTAAGACAAGATAGGGAAACCATCAGAAATTGAGGAAGAATCTCTTGATGAGGATCCTATTATGAAAGTTGATAAGGGTAATAAAGTTCTTATAGACACCCCCAACAAAATATATAATAAGGAAGAAGGATTTTGATGGTTCTTCAAGAAGAAAGTTTGTCGAAATTGAAGAAGAACAATCCATGAGCAGGTTGTTTGATTTGGAATCATCAGCACTCGGACCTGATTTTGTTGTTGAATCATTGAAGAAATTAGTGGATACAATTCCGATCATTCTCCCCATAGACTCCAGATGCTAGATGCATCCACACAGCCTAAATCAGAAATCAAAATCTATATCCATGGTGATGGATAAGTGTGTGAAGATTGAGGTTGCGCATATAAATTTTCTTATCAATTTTTATGTACATAGAAACTCATGCAGAAAAATGACTTTATGGTCAAAGAAAATCAATGAGGATTTGACAATGCTTGATACCTTTCATAATGATGTGAAAAAAGGTTTTGATTCCAAGGATTCCAAAATGATGAATCTTCAGGATAAGCTGAACCTTGAGCAAAATTCTCAGAATCAACTGGTGAGGGATCTTATTGGGAAGCTGAACTCGGTTGCTCAAAACTGGAAAGGGGAAAGAGATCTCCAGATTGAGATCTAAGAGAAGCTTGTGAAGTAGGATGAAATTCATAAGGCACAGTATGAGGCTCTGAAGGCTCGAGATGAAGGATTAAAGCCTTAGAAAAAAAGCGGAGGAGGACCAGAAAGACACGAATAAGCTAAAAACCCTATTGGTGAAGTTAATCCTCAAGGATAAGGAGGAAAAATAGACCAATTTGATTATTTGTTGTAATGTTTTTCTATGTAAAAATCCTTTCAATTATAATAAAATATCTGGATGTTTGTATCTTGTTTTTTTATGTAAAAATGTTTCAGGTACTTCATTTATTTCCATTACTTTAATTATTTTTGAAAACCACAAAGGGGGATATGGAAAAAGAACTACTCAAAAGGGGAAGAAGGAAAAATCTAAAAGAGAGAAGAAAAATTTATAAGTTAAGAACTATCCTTAAGTAAGGTGGAGTTTATTATTACAACGTTTTTCATTCCATTGATAATGAAAAATCCATTTTGGAAATCCAGAATACAATCCTTAGAGTTCCAAAGCCTAAGGGGGAGTTAGTTGTATTCACCATCATCTATGAACCAAGGGAGATAAGTTTTAATTTCAAAGTCTAAAGAATTTTTTTTCTAAGTCCTTATATTCTTTATCTAAAGGTTGTTTGTGCTTTCTAAAAAGGGTGAGATTGTTGATTCAATAATGTTTTCCCTGTGACTTTTCCATTCCTTTTTGTTTTGAAAATCACAAACACATTATACTTAAGAAAATATATAGTTTACTTCTATATGGAAAATTTACTTCCCAACGGAATTTACCCCTACCATGTTTTCATTGTTTATATCAATATTTTTCATAAGTATAAAAATCAGATTCATATCTAAAACCTCAGAATAAAATAATACTTAGATATGAATGCATTCTGTTTTAGGATCTGAATTCTGGATACAAACTCTAGTGAAGTTCCATTCCGAATTCTGGATATGGACTCTAATGAGGTTCCATTCCAAATTCTGGATACGAACACTCATGACGTTCTACTCTGAATTCTAGATATGAACTATCACGAAGTTCCACTCCGAATTTCGAGTATGAATTTTCATGAAGTTCCACTCCAAATTATGGATACGAATACTCATGTAGTTCGACTTAGAATTCTAATTACAAACATATCTATGTTCTGACCCCGAGATCTTAGAATTCATACTCTGAACTCTTATGAGTTCTGACTCCAAATACCCATGAACTCTGACTCTCAACATTGTAAGTTCTAGCTCCGAATACTGGTGAAACCAGACTTCTAATTTCCCTAAAATTCATACCCTGTATTTCTATATAATTCAGGTTCTGAATTCCTACAAAACAGAATCCTAATATCTCTTTATTATAAACGCCGAATTCCATTTTGGTTAGATTACGAACAATCATATTCTACTCCATTCCGAATATCAGTTTAGTTATTATTACACTTGTTCTATTACAAAAGTATTTCATGCATTCAGTTCTTAACTAATCATTGTTTGAGTGACACATGTACAGGTCCCTCTGAAATTAAAGGAAGAATATGACTGTTAGAGTAGGGAGCCGACCGTTAGAGAATTGCCTATAAATATTAGCTCATTTGAACGTGATCAGGCCTTCTAGAAATTTTTGTGCTCAGAACATCCGAATGTGATTTCTAGGGAGAGATGATCTTATCAACTCTCAAACTACGTGCGGAAAGTTTGAATGGCTTGTTCAAACATTTCCTTGTACAGATTTTCTTTGTGCGACTCTGATTGTTGTTGTATACAATTGAGGTCTTCCGAGGATAGGAAGATAGAGGTTCTAACACCTCAATGTTCAAGGATTCCTTGCTGAGGAAGACAGAGGTTCCGACTACCTGATAGTTGAGGGTTCATCCATTTTTATACTTGAAGAATCTAATGGAACCATTATAATTTATTATTTTTTGAACATGTGAACCCCGTGGAAATTTTATGGATTGGTGAAAGTTATTTTCTTATGAAAGTTCCATCATATTAATGAGTTCCTAACACTCATTAGGTGGAATAGTATTATTGGGAATGGACACTAGTGCCACACATTGAACTAGATTTATGGTCAAATAATCCTCTCCCTCATGATTTAATACATATATATCATCAAATCGTACATCATTAAAATGATCCATAACATGAATATATTTTAACAAACTACCTACCACGATCCCTCATAAAGAGACTCTCCATCAGGGACAACAATCAGTCGAGACCATAATGCTCATTCCTACTTAGATTCCCATGATATCCTGTTACCCCTTATGAAGATGCATGATTCCCATGAGTGATTTGAAAAACACCCACTAAAGGTAACAATTTATAAGGGCATGGAAAGGAACTGTCTATTTCATTATGTGGATAAACACGAAGGCACTCACATTAATGAAAAAGTAGTTTCATATTAATAGAACCACAAATATCATAAGGAAGAAATCATTAAACTGGAATATATCTTTTGATATAACCCATAGTGGTGTATCGAGAGTAAATAAACCACTAGAATACTCTATCACAAGGACCAAACTCTACATAGTTTTAGTAGATAGAATATAGCTCAAATAAATGGTATCAAAATGGGATGAAACTATATTAGAGGCTACCATAATAGTAAATCATACTATATAATTACATGGACTCAACATCTATGGAATAACCTCCCCAACATAGATATACACTGATACACGACCATAATATAATACATGATTAGGTTGAGCATGACCATAATTATATCATTCAGGATCTTAAGCCTAAATGGACAAGCAACAAAAACCTCTTCATCCTAACCAGCGGGTAGAAGAATAACCCCCATCCTAACATGGATCAAATATTCCTTTATTTAGATGTTAGGTTGGTATGGATCCCATTTAATGAGATACTATAGGAAAAGATACACATATGCACTGAAGGTGGTAGTCTTATTTTAATCCAATATATCAATTATGTACCACATACAATGTGGATATATATATCCTATCCTACCACATTAAATACAAACGACATAGCCCTCGGTATGTGTCACTAGACGGGTTCTTCCCCCACGTGGACGACCATAATGAAACTTCTTGCCACCAGAATGCCCATCACATTAACTTAGAATAGAATCACCCTGGATCACACTTCCTTCATCCATTAGTTTGGTTATATATGATTGTTTTTGTTTACTATCTATGTAATGATGGTAAATTGGAAGAAATGAACATAAAATTAGATGGAATACACAATCCATTCCTACAATCATCTCATAGTTGAAAATTTTTATGTGGTTAGAGTTGGTGAACAATGATAATGCTTAATTAACAAGAATTATACTGTAAAATGACTATAGTTCCTTCATGAATATGCACAAACTCCAAAACATGGTCCACATTATGTTTATTTGAAATGAAGTGATCATAGTAACCTAACTAGAAGTCTTCACAGACTATACCTCAAAGATGATCACCTTGAGATATGGCATCCCACTAACTCTTAGCGAATTCATGTACCATGTAGGTATCATGTTTGACTCTCACCAATAGAGGCATCTCAAGATGATCAAATTTTGATTCCATTGCATTCATCTAGAACCCAACTGCCTGAGGTTCTACATCCCCAAAAAAGGTGGGGGATTATACTGTTAAAACACTCCTAAAAACTCTATCATTTTAGAGGATGGTTGGTGGGAAAATTGTATCGACTAGATAATGTGAATGAATCTATCTTTAAATTGAGCATCATAACTGTAACACCTTGATATTTTTTTTATTTTTCTTTAAATTAATTTAATCTTCTTCATATTTATCATTACACACAACTCTAGAAATTGATATATATATATATATATATATTAAACAACTAAGTCAAAAAAAATTATATGCTACACCCAGGTATGCTTATGCTACATGGAAAAGTGCGGTCATCTTGGATTATAGGAAACAATTTCATCGATGAGTTTCATAGCATAGAAGGTCGAGTTCTAATAAAAAATAATACATTAGTAAAATATTTTCATATAATATAGTAAGAATAATCCTAGATGTAAAATTAGTGTATATAAATATTATGAACTAACTTTTGAAAATATATTATTTAAATAAATATTTAACTAATTCATTGGTATCAAAATTAATTAGAAATGAATATGAGAAGCTATATAATATAATAAAAATAGTATTATGTTTATACTCACAAAGTTATTTTAAGATAATGAATTAAATTAATTAAAATTAGTGGGTGATAACAATGTAATATTTATATATATAAATATATATTATAATAAATAAAATATTTTTATATTCATCCAATATATTTGGTATTCATAAGATAAGAATAAACCAAATATTTCGCATAAAATTCAATATTATTATCAAGGTAGTAAAACTGCCTTTTAATGGATAACCTATTTAAAAAAAATTGAATATTGAATAAATTATTTACCTCAATATAATCTTCATATTTGAAATATAAACACAAAATTTTTTCTAGGGATATTTTTTTTGAAAATGTTACATTTTTTGATGAATTGAAAAAAATACTGAATTTTAGTCCAACAATACATTTTCAAAAAATTTAATTATAGTGTAACATTATATTTTAATATGGTTTAACTATTACATTATATAAATATTTTATCAACTAATCCAATCATGGTCATTATAATCAATATGAATTAAAAATGGGGTATCAAAACATAGAAATCTATTGGATGTTTTTCTTTAAAAATAGTCATTGTTGTCTCACCTATGGGATTTAATTTAGATTAATTTCTACCACTTATGTGATTAAAATTTAGAAAAAGGGATTACTTATTTGGAATCAACATAGTTTATAATATCATAGTGGTCAACTATTTTTTACCAAAAATATTACTAAATGTAATGAAATTTAATTATAATGACTAAGGTTAAATTAAACATAACACGTGACTAAAGACAATCTTAATGCCCCAAATGACCAATACACATGTCCAAAATGAATTGGATGATAATATTATGACTATATCTTCCCTTTTGTTTACATTGTTCCATTATTTTATCCAAATTAAATTGAAAAACATAGGTGCAATTGAATATTTAAAAATTATCATTAGTTTCACTCCTCCATTATAAAATTGACTGCACTCCTACCACATCCTCTTACCTCCCATGATACATTGGCTCCCCCAAGCATTGTCCAAATAGCTTATTATAATCCTTATCTTAATCCTAGAAGACTCCACATGGTATTAAAACCAACCTATTATTCCTTTTGGTGAAAAATAATTTGGAGTTACTCAATATAGAAAAGGTTTTAATGATCACAATGAATGTCAAGACTTAAGGTATGCGGATTTCATCTGAGATTTTATTTCTATGAGATACATGAATTATGAACTACTAAATTCTTATATGTGGTAAGTATAATGGAAATTTATTTATTTTATGATTTATATATATAATTTTATAGTTATTAACATATCCATTTTATGAAATTTATTTAATGGGGTTTTTGTTTGAAAAATTTAAATAAATTGGAAAAGTATCTTTGATTTAATTTTACCTAATTGAGACACGTTAAATTTAATAAAATTTCATTTTATTCAAAAATGTATATACTTTATTTTTACATGTTATTTCATTAATATATGTATTTTAATGATAATTTAATCTTTATATAATGTTATTATTTCCTACCAGATTTTATGTTATTAATGAATGTAATAGTTTATTGCTATAATCTCATCATTCATTAAGATTGTCTTTGATTATTCTTTAATTGATGAAATATTGTGTTCAATATATCAAGAACAATCATTTTCTACCCTAGGGTTATGAAAGTTATATCCATGTAATGGTGTCATTTCTTCACTCTTTGGGACATAAGAAAATTAAATTTTTTCATGAAATGGTTCTTATATCATTCCATTCAGTCGACTGTTTGTGTTATTTTAGAACAATGTTTTATAAATGTTCTCAAAAATGTTAAACGGTTATCCTATAATTTTCATTCGATATTTTTACCAACGTTTTTCAATTTAAAAAAATGTTCTGAAAATGAGTCATTATGTAATATTCATGTGAAGGCTCTTTTTATACTTTTATGGATCAAAATAAATGTTTGGAATATACTGACTTACCCAACATCATAACTATCATTTCCATGAATATTAATTTATAACATTAAAAAGTTTTTTTTTATTTAAAAAATTTTCTAATATTTTGAATTATTTTTGAATTTAATTTGGTTTTCAATGAATTTTCCATCAAAAAAAATATCTGTTTAAAAAGTTTTTTTGTGATTTTATAAAATACTTTATACATTATCAAATATTTATTTTGAAAGAAAATGATTTAAATAATTTTAATATTTCTTTATAAATTTTAAAATACTTTTTTTATAAAATGTATTACAAAAATATTCATGATTACATTATAAATATTCAATGAGTTTTCAAAGAATAATGATATAAAATATTTTTCATGATTCTGTTATAATATTTCATGTAAATATGGTTTCAAATGATATCTAGAAATATTTATATATTTTCAATTTTATGTTTATATAAAATGGTTTTTTAATGGTGTTATGTTTTAATAATAATATTTCACATTATAAAATATATTTTCCACATGAAATGGGTTTAAAGGATCATTCAAAAAAATTCCATAAATGATGAAATCCATTGATATAAGTTTTTTCTTTTCTAGAAAATTATCCAAAGGTTGAATTCATATTATTTGATTAAATGGTTAAAAATTTATAATGTAACATTTATGAAATCTATTATCCTTAATGTGTTATATTTTTATCAATTATATTTCTCTATATTTGTTTATATTTTTGTGAAACTCATCCCTCTTCCATGGGTTATATTCTTATGAAACCCATTTCTATTAAATGGGTTATACCATTATAATTGATTATGAAACCTACATCATTTCATGGGTTATTCTAGGATGAAATGATTATGAAACACATATATTTTCCATAGGATGGGATATGATTAAATGCTTATGATACCTACTTCATTTCATTGGTCATGATATGATGTTTATAAGACCCATTTAATTTAATGGGTTATGATATTATTGTTTATGATTTTGTGAACATTTATGTAGGAATTAATTGTGAGATGGGTTGGACATATATGACTGTGCAATTTGATGGTAAAAGATAAATGGTATATGGTCTAAAAGGGTACATGGGTTGTATTCAAATAAAAACAATATGGTACATGGGTTGTATAAAATAACCAATAACAATAATATACATGGGTTTTAGAAAAAACCTAAAAGAAAGGGGGTAAAAATGTTAAAAGTAAATCCAAAAAACAGGAGAGTACATGGGATGTTATCCCAAGCCCAAAGTAGGTGCACATGTTATAGCACAGTCCCAACATGTTATGAAGGTCTTAGTATAAAACCTACCATAATGTTTTATATAAATATCTATATTCCAAAAATCTATTTCTTATTCTGTTGTGATGATTTCATGGATTATTATCTTGATTTCCCCATGATTCAATCCTCATTTACTTGTAACTTTTATTTTGAGATTCAAGTTTATGATATGAAAGGCATGATCTTTTAATTCCTTTATCACGATATCATACCTTTATGCACATTTTTATTCACACATATCTCTATTTATTACTATTACTAAGAAGCATAGAATTCCATTTTTGTGTTTCCTTCCCATGTAACGAAGGTATACATTATGTATGATATATCTAAGAGTTGTTCTAATATTGGAGAACCTAATCAGATATAATGTATCAAAATTATGAACTAGTTTTTATGTTTCCATATTTCCAATGGATCTAAACTAATACAGTCTTTAGAATCTACTTCTGTAAAATATTAAGTATTCTATAAAAGTAATGAATTTTATATTTATATAATGCCTGGTTCATTATAGTTGGTATTAGAGAGATATTTTAATAATCCTTTGTAATGTTTAAGAGAAATATTTTGTGAGATCGGTATAAATATTTTCAAAATTTTATTTAAGGATGAAACTAATGATAATTATATGGTTGAGGGAATGTATATGATAATTTCATTTCCTTTTGGTAATGAATATAATGAGTGGTTTCCTAGGAATACATAAATTTATAGATAATACAAGTGGATTTGATACTTATAGCACCCCAAACGTTTTATGGTTTTTTTTCTCTTAAATACATTCAATTCAATAGATAGTAAATATTGAATAAATAACTATGTCTTTTTGAAACAACGATTGTTTATTTAGGTGATAGCCATAACCTATCCATTAATCATAAATTTTGAACTTTTGTGTTTTCAATTTCAAAAAACAGACATACACATCTGTGATAAGGGTGATATTTAGAGTTTTATATAATCAAAATAATATTTAGTAAATAGTAACATACCTTTATAAATAGTAACATACTCTTATGAATAGTAACCTACACTTATGATTTGTAATATGACCCTTATAAATCATAAACATACCCATGAATGTATAAATTATATTTATGAACCTTACAAATGATGGTGAATATTTTAAGTATTTTTATTTTTAGATTAAACGGTGACTTCAATTAGAAATTAAATTTCACATAATAAAAAATTATTTTTAAAATATGGACACCATTTTTGGGTTATACACATCAAAAAATTGTAATGGCGAATTTTTGGGGTTTTTCTAAAATAACTGATTTTTGTGAATAATAAAATACTATAATTACATTATAAATACATTTAAAGATAAATAAAATATTCATAGAATCATCGATGATGTAAGAAATCATTAGTTAAAACTCACATGTTCATATTAATTTTCTTGTTCTCAGAATCATCAATTTTTTTGTCATAGTAAATAATAATAATCTATTGATTAAAATATTATGAAAACCATCCTCACCTCCACTATTAATATCACCCCTCAAGAACTCATTTATTCACACTTATCAAGCATCAATCCGTGCCTAAATTCTATTAAAATCTATCTATAATCTCTTATAGTAGATTAAAAAGCCCTTTTTCTCCTCAAACGACGAAATCATCTCCCTTATAGAGGCTGTTAAGGGAATATTGATTCAAGTGGTAAATTCCCCTTCTCAATTATTTTTTTTTCTTTTCAAGTCTTATTACATTATTTTCAAATCAAAAATCTTCTCATCAAAATTTTATGGAAACATAAATTCCTTGTATATACTAAAATTTTATTTGATAACGGAATATTCTATCATCATCTATTCCTTTCCCACCTTTATACTATAAATGAAAACATCATCCAAGATGTGTTAATTTAACACGTTCAGGGAAGATTGGTTTTTAATATGCATTACAATATTCCTGAGAATTCATGAACCATTTTTTAATGGTTAAATATAGATGAATATATTTATTTCATCTTATGAAATGTTTTGGAATACTTACTCAATAATAATATAAAATAACAAAACAAAACAAATTTATTATTCCCAAAATATCCAGGTTAATCCAAGTGGTTATCATTAACTTTTATCTAGTGGTTTATCCCCATGGTATATCACCAAAATCATTTAAAGATAATTTATATATCAATAATTTTATTGATAATATATATTCACAATTATGGATTATTAACCCCATTTCAATGGAATTTCTATTCAAGAATTCAATTAAACATATTATGGAAACCATGAAAGAAAAAGCATTTGAAACAATAAAATTGATCCCCTTGAACCCATATGAAAGGACATGAATAAACAATGTAACAAAAAATTAAATCAATTACATGTATAGTATGTTATGGAATTATTTATTAATGAATATAAATTTGATTATTTAGGTCAGTATGATCAATCGAAGAGCATATTCGGGCATTAGGAAAGGGTCT
This sequence comes from Viscum album, assembly GCA_963277665.1. NCBI lineage: Eukaryota > Viridiplantae > Streptophyta > Magnoliopsida > Santalales > Viscaceae > Viscum > Viscum album. The sequence continues at coordinate 1,076,801,835 of OY728164.1, forward strand.
CTCATCCAGCTTTTGTTTCCATGAGATTTTAATCCCTCTACACTTATTCCATGTATGTGGTGTTTGGTTACTAAATTTTAGGATATAATATCATTATTATATATATTCATGGTATTTATAGTTTCACTTGATGATTACTACCTCGATTGATTTCAATGTTGTAAGGTACTTTGTATCAATTTCAATTTCATGGTGTTTTACATTTTATTGAGCACCAAATAATTATTATGTGGATTATATATTATCCACTTGAGATTATTTTTCATTTGAAATTTTAATTCTATTAAATATAAATTTTTATGTATCATGTATATGAGTATTTATATAAGCCAAATATCATTTGTCATACGGTGATTATTTTGAATGATGTTTTAACTGGGGGAATATTGATTTAATTATATTCCCAATTTATTGTAGATACTGAAAACTTTATTGTTCTTGCTTTAATTCTATTAAAAAATAAGTATATGGGCTGGACATGACGAGAGAGTTTGCTAAATCCCCTTGATGCATTGATAGGTCTCATGAGACAAATCAGTTGGTGAAAAATCGGTCGAGTTTGTTACAAAAAATAACACGAGGTACTACTGACAGTCCTAGACCATCTTGACTGTATAATGGATCATGTTCTAGATACATGACATAAAAATAATAAATATTCTATTTATTTGTTATTCAGTTTTCACTATTCAATATTTTTTCACAATGTCAAAATGAATTGATTCATTTTTATTCTCAGCTTATTTTTGGGGAGTATTTTTAATTATTAAACATTAATTATTAGCTATGTCTAATTGATTATGATTAATATATTATTAATTCATTATTCCATAATAGGTAAACTTTATTGAGTATTTTACCAAACCCTTATTATATTTCCATTCCCTCGGATATGAAGAATAGAACCTTGAATGAGCTTTCAAGAAAGCAGTTTATTTCATCTTACTATGTATCATGTTGAATTTTCCATCATTAAAAATATACATTGGGTATCATGTATGTAATCAGGTCTTTGAAAACTGCTAATCTAACCACTCATTCGGGTTTTAGTTCTTATAATAATTCCAATATAACAAAATAAATTACCGGATTTGGGATTCTTTGTTCGGGTTATTACAATTGGAATCAGAGGTGGTTATGCATCAACTATGAAAAATATAATTATAAATCATATATTAGAGGTCATAAACCAATGTTTGACATTGAGGATAATAATAAAAGAGCATCCAAAATTTTTTTATGTGGAGACTATGTGAAAAATTATAGAAAATACATCACATTAAAAAAACTACATGGGGAGATGGTACTGGAATAGATGTACATTGGAGTAATAAATCTGACAAGGAGTTTTGTGCTTCAATTTGGGTATCCTGGTACATAACAACAGGTGTTACAATGCACCTAGTGTGACCCTCCCAGGGGATATGCTTTGGATAATTCTTTTTTCTTTACAAATCATTATAAAGTATTTAAAATTAAATATAAAAAATGATTGTTATTATGATATTAGTTGTGTATAAATTTTTATATTACTTTATGTGTTTTCTAGTTATAAATTATGCATTATGATGTAATTTAGTTAATTCCATTTTATTGTGATGACAGATAAAGGAAGAAGTGGAATCAATACCAGCAGATAATGTATGGATTTTTCAACTGAGAAAGTCGACACAGTTACTGTTAGATCAGATCAGATCCTGACCATATTGGGACACCTTCCTAAGGATGTGACCTATAACCATGGTACACCTATATTGGATTGTTTCATGAAATATAATCACTAATTGTTTTGTGGGACAAATAATAAAATGGTACCTGAGTAGTGGATCAAGTCCCATTGAATATTATTTCTAGCATTATGATGGAAGGAATGGGAAAAGTTAATACTATTAGTATTTTTCCTCAAGGTTGATAATGATCAATGGTGGTCCTTGATCTAGAATACCATTTAGGAATATGAAATCCAAGATATGGTATGTATAAATTTTAAGGAAATATTCTTTGAAAAATATTTCCCTCGTGAACAAAAAATTGAAATGAAGATTAAATAATTTATCCTAAAGAAAAGGGAATCATAGAGTGTTCTCATGAATGAGGATACCTACACAAGATTATCCAGGTATGATATAGATTATGTACATGATTCTAAAAACAAGATTTATCATTTAATTTATGTTCTTATAAAAATTTATTGAATAGATGTATCTTCTAAAACATTTTCATAATATGATGAAATTGTGTTAAGTTCCATCAAAACAAATATGGACTTCTATTTTTCAAATTTGATCAAGGGATACAAAGATTAGAAGTGGTACTCTAATAGCCAAGGAAATTGTCATGCACCAAAGTAGAAGAAGCAAACAATGAAATTACAATTATGCAAGAAATGTGGAATGAATCATCCTATGAAATTATTCAAAGTCATGTGAGTATTAAACATATGTGGAGAAAATGTTCATCGATATAATTAATGTAAGGGGAAGAAACAAATCAATAATGTTCAACACTATAAATTTAGATATACTATTTAAATTACTGTCCGAAGCACCAAGGAGAAATTATTCAGAAAAGTACACGAGGAAAAGGGCATGATTATGCAATTATAGGTGGTGATGTTGAAACTCACAATTATGTGGCTTAATAAACTTTAATTTTTTCATCAGACATAGCCAATGAATTTTTCCATTACAGATCCTCACATTCATTTATATCTCATTAGATATAACAAGATTTTATTCGTGTCACATTTGATTTAATAAAGGATACTTCAATCAAAAATCATAGGGGGTGTATCATTCCAACAAAGTGTGTCATTAAATCCCCCTCATAACACATAAATGTGATTTAGATTCTAACAATATCATTATACCCATTATTGACTATTATATAATCATTAAATGAATTGGATTTCAAATTATTATTTGAAAATCTTTTACAAGAAGAAGGAAGTTACAATTTTTAAGAATGATGTAGAGTCTACTGTCATTAAGGAAAATATTTCATCATATAGATCTTATGCATTTACACCATCAGTTTCACTTATAAATGAAATTCTCTAGGAGGAAGAGAAAACATAATCTATGGGTATAAAAATTAATTAGTTTCCTATTATATAAAAATAAATTGATGTTCTATAATGTATTTATCTTGACATCCTCTTTAGTGGGATGTTGATTTCTCTGTTGATTTCTTTCCTGGTTCAATACCTTTATCAAATACACCTTAAAGAAGGTCATTGTTAAATTAGTATATATCATGAAACAACAAGATTAATTGAGTGATAAAGGATATATCTGCACTAATGTTTCTCTATGGGGAGCCCATGTTCTCTTTTTCAGGAACACATTTGAAAATATGGGGTTTTGCATTGGGTATAGAGAGATAAATGATATTATGATAATTAAAATGTATTCTCTTGCTTGCATTGATGATTTAATTTATAAACTTCACGGATCCCAACAATTTTCGAACATTATCATTTGATTTGGATATCATCAGTTATATGTAATGAAGGAAGATATTTATAAGACATCCTTTCAGACTAGGTTTTAGAATTATGAGTTTAAAGTAATGCCTTTTGGAATAACTAATGCCAAATTGGTTTTCAAGGATCTAATTAACCAGATTTTTGAGGAATATCTTCAAGACTTTTTTTGCGGTATTTATTGATGATATCCTAGTATACAGTATAATATAAAAATACCTTGATAATCACTTGTGGGTCTTTCAGAAAACTCTTAAAAGATATTAAATATATGGGTTGTTTTGCAAGCATGAATTTTGGATTCAATGAGGTTATTTTCTTGGCCATATAGTCTATAAAAATGGAATAATATTTGATCATGGTAAGGAAGTCAATGAAAGAATGTCCCACTCCAACGAACATCACCGAGGTACAACGTTTTATTGGGTGTACAGGTTACTATTAAAAATTCGTTTAGAATTTTTCCTGACAGGATGACCCTATAACCATGAACACATATAAAGGGGCTAAGTTCAAATAGAAAAATGTAAGAAAAAAATACTTTGAATAATTTAAAAATAATATTGGTGAATGCTCCATGTTTTAGTCTTCCCTTTGGAAATGAAGGAATTTTGATATATAGTGATGCATCAAAGAATATACTGGGTTGCGCCCTTAAGAAAAAAAATGAAAAAGTTATTTATTATGCATTAAAGAAGCTGGAGACTCATTGGAAATATTATTCAACTCATGATATTGAGTAACCAGAAGTAATATTTTCTCTAAATTTTGGGAGACACTATTAATATGGTGAAATATGTGAGATATATAGATCACAAGAATTTGAAATACATTTTTACCCAGAATGAACTTAACATGTGGAAAACGAGATTGATGGAGTTCCTAAAATGCTGTGATTGTTCATTAAACTACCTCCCAAGAAAGGAAAATATGGTTGTAGATGCATTAAGAAGGAATAATCATGTACTTCTTCCCAAAACATGTATTAGTAGAGATCCTATATTCATGGATCTATGAAAGAAGAATATGAAAATACATAAGTAAGGTGATACTTCATTCCTCTTTCAAATTATTACTAAACCAAAAGCAGTAGAAAATATAAAAAATCACTCAATATAATGATTAAAATAAAAAAAATTAAATAAAATTTATTAGGGGTGGAAGATTGGTGGACATAATTTATGAGGATTGAGTTACAAAATCTGGGAAGAGGTTATGTGTTCTATCTATACCTAATTTAAAAATAGAAATATTATATGATGATCATATCTACAATTTATTTATATACCCTAGTATCACCATGATGTATAGAGATCATAAGGATCATTTTTTGTTGGGATAACATGAAGAGAGAAATTGTTGGAAATTTGTAAAGGTGTCTAGTTTGTTAACAAGTGAAGGCTAAAAGACAACACCCTATATTGGTCAAGAAACCTATACCTATTCTTATGTATAAGTGGGATGAAATTATGGTGGGCATTGTCAAATGACTACAGAGAACACCGAAAATAATGATGTTACATCACAAATTTTTGATCATCTCACAAATTCTGCACCTTTCCATGATATAATTGTGGAATTACAACTTGGAGGGCCTGTTAATATTTTATGTTAATGAATATGTAAGACTACATGGTGCACCTCTAAAAATTGTGTCCAATAGAGTTATATGATTTATTTGAAAATGAAAGAAATGTCTCCAGAAGTTTATGGATACTGAGCTTCACTTGATTAATTCTTATCACCCCCAAACTGATGGACATTATAAAATTACTATTCAAACACTAGAATACATGTTTAAGTCATGCTCACTTGACTTTCAAGTCACATGGGATCTGTACATACCTTTGGTGTATTTTTCCTACAATAATAGTGGTCATTCTAGTATTCAAATGGATATATATAAATAATTATATGTTAAGAGGTGTTGAACTTCAAATTTTTTGGATGATGTTGTTGAGAGGAAACTAAAATTCCCAGAACATATCAAAGTGAAAACTAAAAAGGTAAAAAAAATTCAGGCTCATATTAATGAAGCTAAAGTGGGAAAAAATTTATGCTAAAAACCGAAGAATGGATTTGGTATTTCCTGTAAGAGATCATTTATTTCAAAAAAAATCTTAATGGAAGGGTGTCATAAGGTTTGATAAGAAAGGTAAACTGAGCCCTAGGTACATCAAACCATTTAAAATTCTCAAAAGAATCAGTGTTGTATATTACCATTTAGAAATGTCACCAAGTCCCTCCAAAGTTCATAATTTTTTCCAAATGTCATTATTAAGAAAACACATTCTTGACCCAATGCATTTACACACCTATGATGAAATAGAGCTTGAACCTGATTTTTCTAACTATGAAGAGCCTATTTAGATACTTGACTCTAGAGCAAAAGTATTGAGAAATTGGATGAACCATATGGTAAAGGTTCTTTGGAGAGACCATAAAATGTAGGAAGCAATGTGGGATCCTAAGGATGTTATGATTTACAACAACCCAATTATTTTTAGAGTGATTTAATCATAGAAAATTTAGAGGATGAAATTTCTAATGGTGGGAACAAAAAAACACTCCAAACTTTTTATGGAATGTTTCTATTAAATACATTCAATTAACTAGATATTTTATATGGTATAAATCATTGAGTCTCTATGAAACAAAATTAGTTAATTTATGATATAGTCATAAACTATCCATTAATCTTAAATTTTACACTTTTATTATTGAAATTTCAAAAAATGGACATAGACAGTTGTGATCAGGTTGATATTTAAAGTCCGATAGAATCAACATAATTTTCTATCAAAAATAACATAACCATATGAATAGTTACTTCCCTTTATTATTATTACCCTACCCTTATTAATAGTAATATAACCCATTAAAATGGTAAACTTATACTTGAATGTGTAAAGAAAATTTAGGCACATTAAAAATAAAGGTGAATATTATAACTGTTGGTATTTTTTTGATTAATTGATAGTTTTATTTAAAAAATAAATTTCTCATAATTAGAAAACTATTTCTAAAACCTAGAGTTAAATTTGGAATTTTACACATCAAAAAATCGTAAGGGTGATTTTTCTAGGTTTTTATGAAATTCTTGAATTTTTGGTGAATAGTAAATTACATTAATTACAGTATAAATGCATTATATCTTAAATACACTATTCCATGCATCATGGATAATGTATGAAACCATTAGTTCAAACACAAATTCAATTATTATTTTTTATGGTTATATAATCATCAATATTTCTTGTCCTTGGGAATAATAATAAATTAATGATAAAAATAATAAGAAAACACTCCTCCCCTCCACTATAAATACCACCGCTAGTACCCTCATTTCATCATAGTTACCAAGAATCAACGCATGACTAAATTATGCTCAAATATGTCCCTATTATCCTCTATAAGGTACAAATTCCCATGGTTTCCCTAATAGACAAAATAATCTCCCCTAAAGAGGCTCTCAAAAGGAGATATTTTCAAGAGGTAAATTCATCTTTTCAATTCTTTTGTTTTCTTTTCACGTTCTTTTTTTATCTTTTCTATTCACACCACTTCCCATAAAAATGTTATGGAAATAAAAATAACATATATTTAATTTAATTTTGAAATGATAATGGAATATTCCATAATCATCTCTTCTTGTGCCTCCTTTTATAATATAAATTAATACACCATTTGAGATGTGTTAATTATGGACGGTCAAGGAAGACAGGTTTAAATATTCATTACTATGTTAAATATTGGTTGAAAAAACTTTTTAATAGTTTTACCAGGTTATTATATATTTATTTATACTTATTTAATGTTATATAATACTTACACAGTCAAAATATAACATAATTATACAAAACAAGTTCTTTATGCACAAAACCACAAAATTAATCAAAGCGTTTATCATTAACTTTTATCTAATGAGTTGTACCCATGGAAAATAACCATAATCATTATATAGTAATTTATATCTTTGCAATGTCACTAGTAATATATATTAACAATTTTGGATGTTTAACCTGATTTTAAATGAACTTCCTTCCATTAAATCAAATAAACCTATCATGAAACCCATGGATGAAAATGATTACACAACAATAATATCGAACCTATTAAACCAATCAAAAAGGATATGAATGTAAAAAAAATGGATAAAAACTAAATTAAATATATAGGAGTTTCTGGAATTAGTAAATAAATAATCTATGTTTTATTATTCATGTCATTAAAATCAATCAAAGAACACATTTCGGAATTTGGAAAGGGGTCTCTAATCACACTTTTTTTTCTGTGATATTTCAATTGCTCGCCACTTATTTCATTAATGTGTTGAATTTTTACAACATATTAGGATATAATATCATCATTAACTTTATATTCATGGTATTTATTATTTTAGTTGATGATTATTAACTCAATTGATTACAATGTTATTAAGCACATCGTCTCAATTTTCATATAACTGTGATTTACTTGGAATTGTGCACATAATCCTTTTATGGGGTCTATCTACTAACCCTATGAGATAATGTTTCATCTAAAATTATAACTATATATTAAATATATATTTTCTTGAAACATGGAAATGATTATTTCTATAATCTGTATACCATTTCACAGACAATTCATTTCTTGAATGTTATTTTAACAGGGGAAATGTTGACAAATATGTATCCATTATGAAATACAATTATCCAAATGGATTTTTTATCTTTTATTAAATATATCTATAAATATTGATTTGGAATGGAAGTGACAGATGGATCCCACAGTATACCCTTGATGCATTGGAAGGTCTCATGAGAAAAAATATGTTGGCGAAAAACCCTTCGAGTTTGTCTCATAAAATAAAATGGGTTTCTACCCATATAATTAGACTGAATCGATGGTATAATAGTTCATGTACAATATCAATGATGTAAAAATAATATTAATTCAATTTATTCATTATTTAGTTTTCACTATCCATATGTTTTTCTCTTTGAAAAAATCAACAGATACATTTTTATTCTCCGCTTATTAATGGAAATTGTTTTCCTTTATTCATCATTCTATATTAGTTATGTCGAATTGATTATGATGCACATATTAATTATTAATTATTCCACTATATGTAACCCTTAAAGAGAATTTCAGATCACCCTTTTATATTTCCATTCCCCATGATATTAAGAAGAGAACCATGACAAAAACTTGTAAGGAGGTAGTTTATTTTAGTTTACTATGTATCATGTTGTATTTTCTATCATTCCAAATGTACATTGGGAATTATGAATATAATCTGGTCCTCTAAAACTTCTAATCTAATCGGTAATTCAAGATTGATTTATTATAATGATTCTAACATTATTAAATAATGAACCTTCTCTAGGATTCCGGGTTTGGGGTTTTATAGTAATAGAATAGATTTACATATGGGTATCCACTCTGACAAGGTGTTTCAGGTCTGACTCATCATGACCTGGTACATGAAAATGAGCCTTGCATCACACCTGTTTTGAACCTCCTATAGTAAATTTTTTTGGAATTCATATACTCTTCATGAACCATTATGAATGATTTAAAATAAATATTTCTCTAAATATACATGGATAATCCTAGAGTGTAACAGTTTAAAAAAGTTGTCATAATTTAGACAACTTGTGAGTGTTTTGTAATGAATGTATCATTTTTAACTATAGAAAATGTTTCCAAATATATTTTTTTTAGTCAATGTATAAATCCTTAGGGAACCACTTTAAGAGTGGCAATGATAGAAATTGCAATGATTATTCTCTGGAGCATCTAAATTCTCTAGGATCTTGAATGAAAAACATCATTCCTATACTCACATATATTTCTCAACCACTAAATCATGTAGTGATTCAAAACCGGAAAATTATGGAATAATATATTATTGAGTAATTCATGGGGAAATTACCATCATCTTTTCTTGGGTCTTTATATACACATTTTGCAGAACAGTTGATCAGTACCACTAAAATGATATTAAATATTATCAATTGATCAGATCATTATAAACTAAATCTTGTGGTTTGTCGATTTGAAGGTGAATTAGAATAGTGGTGGACACTAAAAAACAATACAAGGAAGAAGGATCAAGATGAATCCATGGATTAGGATGTGTTCAAGAACTTATTCATCAAAAAGTAGTTTTTTCTATGTTTATTGTATAGAGATAGAAAATGTATTCCTTGAGTTGAAGTCAAAGGATGATGAATATGTCAGTGATTATGATTATAATTTCATAAGACCTTTGGGGAATGATTTTGTAATTATAATCAATCTAGAATGTATGATTGTAATGTTATTTAGTGGATAAAAATGATGTCTTATAAGGTCATTATCTGTAAGAATCATATATTGATACGAACAAATTCTGCGATGTGAAATAAATGTTGAAATTGAATATGAAGTTGAGTATCAATCTCATGATTTTGAAAAGATAAGGACTATAGAGTTTCAAAGAAAATAAAAAAACCATAGAGATAAGAAGATGAGCCTATTTATGCTCTAGCTGTGGGAAGAAACATGTATGGAATTTTCATAATGGGAATAATAATTGTTTTATGTACGGAAAAGAATGATATCGAGTGGATAAATGTTGTAGTGATTAAAAAAAATTATTCAATTATATTAATAATGAAAAAAATATATAGAATGTACCTTATATAGTTCAGTTCTTCAATTGCAGGGAGTGTAGAATGTTTTCTAAAAAATTGACCAAATCCAATGGCTAATAACAGTGATCAGTTACAACTACATCTAATGATGAAGGAAAAAGGGAAATATTATGAAATCACATTGAATGAAATCAATAATGATAATTAAGGCACACCATAGTGGGAAATTTCCTGTGGGATTTTGTAAAAAGAAGATATATAAAAATATTATTTTTTAACATTTAGTTAAACATTATATGATTTTATGTATGGATTATCTCCCTCTATATTAATTTTGGATTAATGAAATCAAATTTATTTTCCATATTTATATGGATAAAACCAAGAATCCAATAGAAAAAAATTAGATAAGATCCATTTTAATTAATAAATTATTAACTATATTATGAAGGAATTTATGATTTCAATAATGATAAATGGTATGTCACGACCCGACCTCGGGGTCTGTGTCATGACTACCTCAATCCTGCTTTCCATAGACCAGGAGCTAGCGACTAGCACCAAAGGCATAAATCCTGATAAAAGGGAAGTCATTGCCTTTATATAAGTAAAGAAACACAACAGAGTATGAAAGTGGAAGTAAACACTAAGTAAACTGAGTACAAAAGTAAGTGTTGGATAGTAAATGGGCCAGAATATAAACCCAAATAAAAGTACAGTACAACAGAAAAGAATGTGTGGAAGCAGTAAAGTAAATTAGCAACCACCGAGTCGTCCTCTTGCTACCCCACATGAAGGTTGGGTACAGATGGTCTTCTTATCTCCTCGGGTCCAGTTGTCCACTCTGTGTACGTCCCGCCAAGTGGTCCACCTCCTGGTACAGTTCTGATCCACAAGACTTCACCTTGATTAATGTTGTCTGTCATTTGCATCCAACACAACGTAGTATGGGCATAGCCCATGCCGGGGCAAGTATACGATACTCAGTAGTGACCCCGAGACCCCCAAAGGTCTTCCAGAATCTACAAAGGATAAACCACAATGGAAAGATACAAACAGAAAGTATCAAAAAACTCTACTTAGGTATATACCCATACATATACCTTAGTCATCAATTCCAGTTCAAACCTAACTCAAGAGCCCAAGTACAACCCAATCCACACAAGAAATCAAAACATAGTCCACATAGGAAATTATGTCAATCATATAGAAGATATTTATTGAAATTCAAGAATCAGCTCACACAAGTATACTACTCATAAAGAGGGGTGGAGATGATAGATGTAGCCTTTGAATAATCTCCCCTGTCGAACCTACGTAGGATCCAAGTATAGAAGTCATCGCTGCCAATCCCACGTAGGATCTTAGTATAGTAACCATCGTTGCCGAACCCATGTAGGATCCAAGTACAGTTGTAATCATTGCCATACCCATGGAGGTTCCATGTAAAGTCTTCCTCACAGCCAAACCTACATAGGATCCTTGTACAATCATCATCGTCGTCGCAGTCGCAGCCAGCTCTAGGGTTCTCACACCCAGCTCCCTCGATTCCGGGAGGGTCTGCTCCACGATCCAAGAACAGAGATACAACAACTGTCATGAAGTCCAGATTTGATGTATCACAATATTCAGTCTCGTCAATATGAATTCAACGCGACAGATAGCGCGTCAATCGGACGCCCGGTCTGAGAGAAATTGGATTTTTCGTCCCAGGGGACTGGTTGGTTTTTAAACTAAAACCAACCCGACCGTACACCAGCTAATTATAAGCCTCATGTGTAGTAATCCAAATGAATCGTCTCACTAACATTAATTCCACGTATTTGATGTCATGTCAATCGGACATCTGGTCCTTATGTTATAAGTGTTTCTGCTCCAAGGGCCAGGTTGGTTTCGGGTTCGAACAAACCCAACCGTACCCAAACTTCACAGAAACCTCGAGTGTAATATACAGAAATGGACGTCTCGATCCAAGTATCCCTACCCAATAGACGGTGCATCGATCAGAGGTCTGTAGCCCAATGTTATGAGCATTTGAACGAACCTGGTCCGATAAATAGGGGGTCTGGGCTCGGTCCGACCCAGCCCAAAACCCTATGTGTCGACCCGAACCGGCAGGCATGGGTCTATCCAGGTTGGGTGCGGCCCAACCCAGTTGGCGTGGCCCCGCCCAGCCAGCGTGGCCCGGCCCGGCACTGGCGGCCCGACCCAACGCTGGCGGCCCGGTCCGTGTGGCCCACCCCGACCCGGCAGGGGGGGTGGTGGCTAGGTGGCGCGACATTAAGCCGCACACCTCCGCATCCGGAATGGCTTAACGGTTCCGGTTTGATTTTCCGCCGGAGCTCAGCCACGACATTTCTCTAGCAGTGCGCCATCACCGCTTTCCGCGGACCATCGGACACGCTCCGGTGGTCCGTTTTTCCCACCATCTGCACCTAAGTTCACCTCAGGACCTGAACTTCACTGAGGAGGCTTCAAATCGCCATTGTGGCCCTGTTTGTTGTCACTAATCAATCCACGCACAATGAAAAACAAGAAGAGGGTCCGGGCTTGTTCGTTAGCCCGTTCCCTCCGCGTTAAAGGCTCATACCATTGTTCAACAAATAAGAACACCCAACCATGAGGGTATAATTCACGTAATTAAAATTATAAAAAATCAACCCCATCATCAACAATCGATGTCATTCACCGGGCATCATGGAAGACATCGTCGTGAGGTGAGGTTTTGAAGACAGCATTGGCATGCGTCCAAGGAGGAAACAGAGTCTCCACACTATTTGTAGTGAAAAGAAAGAAAGCCATGTCATCTCTCTTTGTGGTGACCACGTTCTTCTTTGAAGATGAGATGTGCTTCACAGGAGGATGATGTTCTTCAAAGAAAAAATATAGTTCTCTCTAAATCCTCCTCACACAACAATTCTAACTCCAAATAAAATAAGCCTCTCCTTATTTTATTTTACATTGACATTCATTTCAAAAAATTAAAAATTCAAACACTTATTTAAATTAATTAAAGTGTTTTAAACAATTAATTTAGCATTTGTTGGAATGAATTTAAGTTGGAGAGGAGGAGTTACTTAATTATGTTCAAGGGTTTTTCAACATTAAACACAGGAATTTTAATGGGGGTTTTAGGGGGTTTTTAGGAATTTGAAGGGTTGGGGATCGTGTGGGACCCACCTCACATTTATCCTCACATGGGTAGTTAAGATGCTAGTGGGTATCACCCTAACTTCTCCATGTAGGATAAAAACACCTTAGTTAGAAATAAAATTGTACCACACTTTTAATCTCTTTTTATTTAAACAACTTTTTTCAACAACTCCTCCCAAGCAAACGCATATTTGGTAAAGGTCCTCCTATGAAATTATCGGCATTGCAGTTTCATCGGTTCCCTCAGATTTCATTTCGGAGTACCAGTTCAAAAGATAGAAAAACCTTCTTGTTCTTTCACTGAACATACCCGAGCTAATCTTCGGAAATTGATTTCAGGCACACTAGGCCTCGAAATCAGGTGCCTTTAAAAAACTTCATACTCCTAAAATCCCAATGAATTTAAGAAAAAAAATTATGTGAAATTTATGAATCTTTACATGGTAAGTTAGGTCATTACCATGTTTCAAATGAATACTTGATGATGGTATTCACAACATTGGAATGCGACATATCAAAGATACTATATTGGGGATTAACTCTGAGATGATTTTGTGAACTTTTTTATAATGTTTTTAATGAATAAATTTAAGAAGGGTTATAAGTTTAACCATTTTTGAAATGTATGAGTTAAATGTATGAAAATGATTTGGATATTAAATTATTATATCACCACATGAGGATATATGAATATTTGATATCTCTTCTAAATTTTTTTATCGCGATAATAGATGAGATATGGGATGGCTTATAATGGATCAAATGATATATTAGTGCTGTATGAAATCCAAACCCACCTTTTTGTTTAAAGAATGATGTGAGGTGGAAATTGGTCAAGCAATAACCATGGTTATGATTTTATTGAGTCATGTTAGTATATATCCTCATGAAAAGGTTCCATCATTAGAAAAAACGATCTTGAGACCAAAAATATTATCCTAACACCTTTATTTTGGATAAATCAAATAACACTTTAAATAATTATAGATTTATGGCTCTATGATCATTATACTTCTCCTTACCATATTCTATAATACAATCTATTAGAAATTTTTTGATAATTTTGTATTTAATATCAATGTTTCCACCTCACACATACTTTTTCATATGTGGAAACCTAGTGATTTGTAACTTCGGATAACTTTTAATTTTTGAACATTACTTTTTTAAATGATATTTTAATATTTAATTATATGATTAAGGTTAAAATGAAATAAGCATTCAAGTATTACATGTTTGATATCTAAGATGAATATCGAGGGAAAAAATAATTTTAATGGTGATATAATGTAACACCTTGTGATTTTTTGAATTATTATTTTTTGAAATATAGTAATTTTTTTATATATACAATTACATGAATAATTGGAAATAGTTGTATATATAAAGTAATGCAGGAAGTCATAAATTTTTTATATAATACACCAATGTAATCTTCTGATACATGTAAAATTGGGATTATCTTATGCTCCATGCAATAATGACTTTCCACGATTATATTCATACCAAATAGGGTTATGTTCTAGTACACAATATGTTTTTATTAAAATATTATTATCTAATATAATAAGAACAAATCAATCCTTTAAACTGGTAGATATGATTAATATTAGCTATCTTATGAAAATATATTATTTACATAAAAATATAATGAATTCAATTGTAGTAAATTAATTATAAATGAATATGAAAACCAATTGATTAGAAAAGAAAATATTATTATTTTTATTCATATACTGTGATTTTATTATAATATATTTACTAAATTTAAATTATTGAGTTATATTATTGTAATTTATATATTATATATTCAATAAAATATTTTTATATACATCCAATAGATTTGGTAATCATAAGATAAGAAAAATCTTAATATTTTGACCAAAAATAATTATTTTTATAAATGTTGTTTTACAACCTTTTAAAAGAGGGCCAATTTTAAGTAAAATGTTTAGAACATTTATAGATTATATATATAGAAATAAAACATCATAATTTAAAGATAAACATATAAATTAGTCTAGGATGAATTTTTGGGACTTTTCTATGATGGTTCATATTTTGAGGAAGAATGAAAAATACAAAATTTTAATTCAACACTATTTTTACATCAAATTTTTTTTATAGATAAATTATATTTTAATTTGGTTTTAATGTAATATTATTTTAAATTTTGTCAATTAATTTTATATTGGTCATTTTAATAGATATAAATTTGATATTTTTAATAAAAACATAACAAATTTATGAACATTTTAAAATTAAAACCAGCATTGTTCATCCATCGGCGTGGATAAATTTTAAATTAATTTCATCCAATTATGTGATTGGAATTTAGAAACAATTTGTTCTTTATTTGAAATAATCATAATTTATTATTTCTAGTAAGTTAAACAATGTTTTATTGCCTGCAATATTATAGAATGTTATTAAAATTAATTACAACGATTAATGTGAATTTATGCTTAACAAGGGATTAAACCTTAATATTAATTGCTAAAATGACATATAAACCTTTTAAAATCCATTACATGGATATATTTCAACCCTATACTCCATTGGATATAATTTATTCACTTATTTGATCCATTTTAAATGGGTAAATTGTGGGTGTAATTCCATTTTCACAAATTTGTAAGAGCGCCCCTCCTCCCCTACGTTAAAAAGGACTCCTCTCCTCCCACTTCCTCACACCACCCAGGCCACATTAGATCGACCATGATCTGTAAATATATATCCACAAAATCCATCCTATCATCCTATAATCCTATATTTTTGTATAAATGCATCCAAAAAATCAATTTTTTGTAAAATGGAAGGAGATACCCAATGAATAGGTTGTTTGAACTTGTACAAAAAAAGTCAAGACTTGATATAATTTGATTTTATATGAGTTTTATTTAGATGAGATACATGTTTTATTAACAAGAAATTTAATTTTTATGGTGTGTATAATGACCAAGGATTTATTATATTATTATTATAATCATGTTTATGGGTATCTACATATCCATTTGATGATATTAATTTCATGGGTGTTATGATTGAAAAGATACCAAATCCGTAATGAATATTTGTCTCAAATTTCCACCTCTGAAAAACATTCCTTGTTATGCATCCATATTTTTCTATTATGTGTATATATTTAGTTATATATTATTATTTAATTATTACCCTTATTCTCATTACAGTTTAGGATTTATGAAAGTTTATTCTTTTCATAATTATTTATATTTAACAAAATAGGTAATAGATTACAACATCAATCTTGACTTTATCGAGATTATTTATGAATTTTTAACCACTAATTAAATATTATGTTTCATATCTCAAGAATGTTCATAATTTTTTATTCTATGTGTATATTAATTGTATATACTTTTAATTGTGTAAATTTTTCCACTATTTTCTACATATTATAATTAGGATTTATTTTTGAGAAGGTCATTATATCATTGCTTTTGGTCTGTAATCCTTTTTATTTCCAAACCATGTTTTCTAAATGGTTTTAAAAAATTATTTTTTATCAATATAGGATTTATAAATAATGTTACTACGTATATTTTATCATCATACAAAATCATTTTAAAATCATTATTCTTTTTATTTTTTAATCGAGGAACTTTTTAAACAATTAAGGAGGACAACTAAAGTTTAGCATACATAAAAGTTACCCACCATCTTGATCATAATTTCCTTGAATCCTCCATAATCAGTTTATAAGAATACATTTGAATAAAATTGTGTTCATAATATTAGGGTATTTTTTTTATTTTATCTGGTATTCAATGATTTTTTTTAATTATTCAGGTTCATAATTTTTTTTTATTTTCATAGCAACCCTTATATATTTTCAAAAGGTTCTTTTAAACTAAATGTATTTAAATTATTATATATTTTATGTATAAATTTTCCAATAAATTTTCTATAAAAGTTATTTTAAATTGGTTTCAATATTCCATTATTATTTTTCGATTTATTTTTAAGGAAAATCCTTGTCAAAACATTTTCAAGGATCCTTTATAAACATTCAATGAAAACGTGTTTTGAAATGTATTCTAGAATCCATTTTATGTTATAATGTTTATCATATAATTAATTTTTTTTAATAGGTTTAATGTTTTAAAACCTAATTTTCAAAGATGAATGGATATTTTTAATGAAAAATGGTTTTTAAGGATCTTTCAAAATTATTTTCCATCAAAGATGACATTGTTGATGTTACCAATTCCCATTCAAGGTAATTATCCCAAGGATCCATTCATATTAATTATGTTAATTATTTATAAATTATGATGTTATGTATAAGAAATATATTCTCATTAATCGCCTATATGTTTAGGAAATCTGTTTCTCTTTGATGGATTATATGTTTTTGAATCCCATATCACATTCATGGGTTATATTTTTATGAAACCCATTTTTTCAACATGTAATACCATGAAAAATACTTATGAAACCATCATCATTTCCTGGTAAATTATATGATGAATTTATTTTTAAACCTATATATTTTCCATTGGTTATGATTTTATTAAATTTTTATAATACCTATTTCATTTCATGGGTAGTGATATGATAACTATCACACCAATTTCATTTCATTGGTTATGATATGATTTTTTATGTACTGTTTTCCCCATGTATGGATGATTTAATTATAAAATTGGTGGGATATATATCTAACTCAAATCTATTGGCTAATGATATATGGTATATGATCTCAATGGGTACTCGGGTTGTAGAATAAGACAAAAACAAGAAGCTACATGGGTTATAACCCATTCCAAAAAACTAGAATGTACATTGGTCTTGCCAAATACTGAATATAAGAGGTAACATGGTTTGTATCCCAATCCTAAATATAGTAGGTTTCCATTTTGTTACCCTATGTCCTATTCAGTAACACTGGTTTTATCTCAATCCTATCATGTTATGATGATCTTGGTAGGATCCTTTACATATGATTTTTTATGATTATGTGTCTTCCACACTTTTATGTCTTATTTTATTATTATGAATTAATGTCTTATGATATTTATTTCCCCATTATTCACTCTTTATGTACTATTAACATTTATGACATGATTGTAATTTATGATACCTTGTGTATGATCTTTTTATGTTACGATCATGATCTCATTCCCTTATCATCATGTTTATGCTTACATATCTCCCTTGTTGTACCTTAGTCAGCATCTGATATAGCCACTTTTTATGTTTCATTACCTATGTTACGGTTGAATAATTTATGTATGATTTGTCTAATAGGGGTTCTAGTGTTAATTATTATAATTGGAGATAATGTATCTCATTTATGAGCCTCTTTTTATGTGTCCATATTTCAATAGTATATAAAATAATATTTTCTTTAGGCATCATTTTGTGTAATATATTAAGTACTCCAAACAAGAAATTGCATTTCTATGTATGAAATGAATTGGTCAAATTAGGATTCAATTTGAAGATAAATTATAGGTGCCACATGTTCCACTATAGGAGGCACAAGTGGTAGCTCAGGGCTCACCACCTCTAGAACATGATCATCACCACATTCATGGAATGCGATGGGAGAATCTAAAAGTATTATTACTACCAAATTTCTGGGAGAACTAATCTGATAATTTGTATAAAATATATGGATATATAAAACAAGAATAGAAATGTACATGGACTTCCTACAATCATGTCACACCTCCAATCCTCCTCATAATTCCATGTTTATATCATAATAATATTTCGTAAAAAATCACTATAGAAACATACCACGTCCCACTACTAAGATCAGGTAAGGGTTAGGGTATTAAATAATTATTCATAGGTTCCATTATATGGTGTATAAAATATATGATATATAAGAAAACATACTTTATTTTTTGTTTTTCATCAACATATATCTGTAAACTTTTTATTTTTAAACAATAACTTATTTATATTTCTGTTTATTAATTTTGATAATTAAGTCTCAATCTAGTTAATTGTGTCACCAATTCTAAATTTTTAAATACCAACACTATTTAATAACTTGAAATCAGAACACCATGTCATAGTGATCCAACCATTACATATGCTATAAGGATTTAACAGGTCATGAATAGTTATTTGGTTGAATGTACTACCACTTCCAATTTATTGAAGTACATAACTTTTAAATTTTAATTAGAATATTAAATAATAGTCTCTATTATCTAATCCCATTGATCCACCGTATCATGCCTCAACTATGGAATAATATGTCAACAACAGTTTCATCATCAATCTATTTGGGAAAAATACATTTAGGTTGATTTATGGAATTTAATTAATATAATTGTGTCATTCCTATAAGGAAATCTAGAACACTATAAAACATAACAAAGAAATCTCCAGAAAAAGCCCATGAAATAAATGAAATTCATGTAGATAAATATTAATACATGGAATAAAGAATGAAATTTAATGCATATATTGCCTTGTATGATGAATTAATTTAATATGACCTAGTATCATTAGGCCAAGGTGAAATGAACCGTTATTACAATATCAATTGTAATTGTGTCACAAAACTAGTACATAAATAAGAACTAAAATCCATGATTTATTGACTAGAAAAAAATTAATTGCCTTTACCTATCATTGTTTAGTTGTAAATACCCTATTTGTGGGTTAGCTACTCTTAAACATAATCTCATTACTAAATTCAAATACTTTTAGTCTCATTCATAAAACCTAAATAGTATTGTGAAATGATAAAAAATTGATATCAGATTATAGCATCCCACCGTAGAGGCCACTTAATGGAACCATGAAATGGTCAACCACATGATTAAAATCAAACCTCCTTGGACACTAGAGGCTTCTGACTAGCAAGGATTTCCTATGGTGTGTCTATGGAAAAACTATGCACTAATTGATCAGAAATGAACACATTGGTATATAAATGTGGTATGTACTAGAAACTAAAAAAATAAGACCAATACGAAATATTAATTATATATCATCCATGAAAAATTAAATAACTACTACAATCAAAATTAAAAATTATATATATAAAATGATTATGGTGATCATGTTACGTAGAAGTACAAAAAATAGGGTACATGGGATATAATGGAGACATGAATCCACCACATGCTATTGAAAAATAATAAAAGGTAAGAAATTATCATTGTAAGAATCATGAGAGTAGGCTTAGTAACCAAATCTGATACTCCATTATGTGAACTCAAAGTCAATCATTATAAAAAGGATGCATCACCTTATCTATAACTATAATCATGATGAGTTCTGGGGTTCCAAGGGAATTCCAAGAATGGTGTGGGATATACTCAGTTTGACTCCACCATCAGTGTATAGATCATTCTTGTATTTTCAAGATAAATTGATCTATATTCCTATAATATTAAATGAATGAAAATAAATAACTAAAACATTGTAGTATGATTTCAACTCACCTACCTAACCACCCCTACCTACATCAGCCTAATCCTAATAAATCTAAACCAAAGGAACCTATAAATAATTGACAAGGTGTAGACGTGGTTCATAATGTATAAACATCAAGTATGGTCCAACAAAATGATAGTTATTTCACTTGTATGCAAATTGCTTATAATATCATTAAAAAGTATCATAATTACATAATAAGTAATAATATATAATGTATGAAATGAAACCATGAAATCCATTATAGAATCATGTTTCTTCCCAATGATATCTAAAACGATATCCCAAGGGTCTCTACATAGGATACCAAAATAACTAATACCACAACATCCGTCCAAGTCTAGCAATAAAATAATTCCCTCAATTCAATGTCAATATTGTTCAAGAATAACTTTTGGAGTCCATACTAGGTATCTCACATTGGAGATCAAATATCACTCATGGCATTGTATAACCATCATGGTAATGCTTCAATATATAGTTCCCCCTAAGGAACTAGTGTCACCCATGTGTATAAATAATCCACCCAGAAACACCATCGAAGATAATCCAATGGTTTCTTCTGATGTGTCCAGTAGTTAGAAGAATAATAAAGATGATCCAATCATTGAAATCATTATGTTGGTACATATGCTCACTAATTCTCAAAATTACGTACGTCATAGTAGTCAATACCACATATTATCAGCAAGTCATTATAATTAAAATAGTTTAAACATCCTTGACAAACAATTTCATTCAAGTCCAAAAACTATGAAACAAGAAAAGAGGAAATAACAATAAATGATAAGTCCTAAAAAATATGGGAATAACTCAGGGCCGATTTTTATCCATAATTAAAATCACTAATTTATATAAAAAATTAATATTTCATCAGAGCACAAGTGGTGTTAAATATTTTTATAAAGGGAACTAATCCTATAAGGTAAAATCACACCAATTATTGTCGCATTTATCAGTGTAAATAATCATAGGGTTCATTAATCACTAAAGATATTTGTAATGACCATTAAAATGCATTGAACGTGATTTATTTTATAATTAAGAGGCATCATTGGAGGGTTCTTCCATGTTGTGAAACCTCATGTTATATAATAAACGAAAGTTTTTTAAGAAATTAGATATACCAACACCCTTTGGTATATATCACCCTTCTCACCCATTGTTTATCCCTAAATTGAGCTAAAAAAAAGATAAAAGAAGAGTAGATAAAATACATAAAAATAGGGTAAGTAATGCAGCAAAAAAATAGTGAAAATTAAGGGATGATAAACGAGAAATGGAAGGATGTGTATTAGTGATATCAACTAAATAATTTTGATATACCAAGGGAAAAATTAAATTGAGATCATATGGAGGCACATCAAATCCCTAGTTCGATAAGAGTAGATGAACATAAGCATGAATGATTTTTATATAGGTGGAGAAAGTGGTTCAGGAAGGTAAAATATAATAGGGGAAACCAATAACAAACCCACTAGTACTAGGTTTTATAATATGGTTTCATTTTTGGCCAAACGGTGCTCTAACTGTACACCCAATTCTTCTTGAGTGGGGGGGGGGCAATGTTAGGTGTGTGGGTTAAAAAACTATGCACAAGATGTATGGAAGCTATTTTCAAAAATGATAGCACCACTCACACAAAAATGTTCCTTGACATGAATTATTAGAAAAGACCATGTGTCCCCCTTCTCTCTTATGTCACACCACACATATATTGGGAAACTACCATGGATGATTTTCTTGGTTTTTCATTATTGTTTTTCTTATTATATTTCCCCAAATTATTTGTTTTTTTGCATTGAAAAAACCCCGAACACCCACATTTACTCTATGACTCCATTATGGGACCTTATAAGGGACAAATAAAGGAATTATGCCCAAAAATATTCGTATGTACCTTTGATATAATTTTCTACATTTCAGTACTATAGATATTATATATCATATTCTACATTAATTTATATAAATGTCTAAAAAAACTAATTTATGTACAATTTTTTCTTCATTTAACATTGAAAACCAGACATTTTTTCTCATTCACCAAAATTGAATAACAAAACACCACAATCAGGGATGTGCACCATATACAACGTTAGTGTTTAACGTTTTAATATTACAATACATTAATTAACACACTTAATTTCATCAACTCCATGTTGAATGATTTTGATCACACAAAACAGTCATGACCATAACTAAAAAAATTAACTAGAAAACATGTAAAACAATTGTTATATGTTATTACCTTATCCCTTGATGCAACTGTCTATTGTGTGGTGAATCTTAACTAAATTATTTAGTATTTTCTTTCATAGTTCTTTGAATTCTCATAGTTTTCATTCCTCAAATCCTATATGTCATCATAGTAGGAAAATATTTATTATCCTTCATTTTTTCATCTAAATCAAATTTTTTATACCCCAATAAGAGTGGTTTTCTATTTACATTGATATATGAAACAGTTTTTAAACAAAAAATTTTTGAGTGTGGCCATATGTAAGGGTTTATATATTGCTATTTATTAATCTGAATGTTCATCAACATTTTTATTAGTCAAGTATTTGTAATTCATGTGAACAACAATCTCTAAAATCTTTTGTATATAAATGTTGGAAATTTCTACACTCTCAATTTCATGTTGATGCTATGGAATTATAGTTCTATATTAAAAACATTATTTTTAAGAAAAAAAATATTTAGGAAATTATTTGACTAACTTCCCCAATCACTGATGTGTAATTGAATAATTTTGAATTAATTGAAAAAAAATTAGTCAAAAATTAAAAGTCCACATTAAATCTATCGATGGAAAAAAATTCACACATTTGGAAAAATAATATAAACAGACTAGATTATTTGTGTTTCTAAATGTATTTATGAATATTGGCATGATATAAGTTCTCCACACATTAAACACCTCAATTTATAGAATTAGATTTCACGGAATCTTTATTTTTTTAATATTTCCAACTTTATGACATTGATGAAATATTTTGGAGGTCTCTCTAACCTTATAATAGAGTGTGATCTAAATAAATCAATGTTGTTGTTTATTGGAAACTATAAGACTACTCACATGGGTTTTCCATTGTCGGTGAGTAATAAAAAAACAACCATTGTAAACTCGGTACATTCATTCCAAGTAAAAATCATGGTATCAATCCATCTCCACATTTTTAAGAAAAATTTCTCCTCAAAAAAGTTTAGTGATTTTTTAGACCAGAATTTATTCTTTTTGTAATAGAAAAATTGAAGTTATAATGTCTCATTAGTCAAATAGTCATATATATTATTGACAAATATCCCTATAGTCAAATAAACATATAAAAATATCTCATTTGGGTATAATTCAATAATATCCATCCTAAATTATTCATTATCAATTTGAAGCCACTGTCATGAAAATGGTCATATATGAAATTATGAGAACCATAATTATCAGTAATTATATTATAAAATCATTAATCAATAAGGTCCACAAATCAGTGTTGGAATTACATCATTTTTATTTAATATATATCAAAATGCTTCATGGTCAGTATGAAATATGACTATTGAGTGCACATGAAATGACCTTAATTTATTTAATGAAAATAGAATTAAAAAATCATTTTCTAAAGACATGTAATTTAACTGATCCTCATTTTGAGTGTGGAAATGGTAATATGTGGGTTCAAATGTGTGATTAGCCAAATATACTAAAAATGAACCACCAAATTTCCATTCAAAATTGAAATGGTTAATCGGAAAGACTCATAAAAATTTATAGTTGGATGATTTTATAAAATATAGGTTTGTGGCTAATAATTATCCAATAAATATTTAAAAATTTGGAATTAAAATCCCACTTGACCAAAAAATATTATTTATTCATTTCTAATATAATATCATTTAACACTATTATGAACTCAAACATTGAATGATCGACCTTTTTTGATGTTTTTGAAATTTAATTCTAAATAATAATACCTCATAGTGAAATGAAATAGAACCTATCCAAATTCAAAACTAGACACCTTTCCTAATTTATATTCAACACTAAATTATTTTTACCTAGAAAAAAATTAAATTACTCCCATAAATATAAAATAAAAAATAAAATTGTTTTTATTATTATTCATCTATATAATAAAAATATGTTTCAATCACAATTGTAATTTATCTATTGTATTGAAAATTATGAAATATATAAATTGATAATAAAATGTACTACAGGTTAGGTTAATAATGTATTTGAATGTTTCACCAGGTCCACCAGTATTTTATTATATCTAAAATATTTTTTAAGAAAGAACAGAAAAATGAAGTCGTGATAACAATTCAAATATTTTCTCTATGAAAAACAAAGGGGGGGGGGGTCTTTTCACGAGGATGTGTATATATATAATAATTATATACTCCACAACAAATATAAGTTATAATATAGAACAACACATAATTTTTATTCATTACCACTTTTTTCATCCCCTCTTTTATACCACATGAATAGAACTCACCAACTGACACTCTGAAATGGAAAAATAATTATAGCACCATACAATTTCAACAGCTCATATTTTAAAAATACATCATTAATTATGTGTGTATTGTCATAATTTTGATGTTTGAATTTTCTCAATCAACAAAACAATCATTTTACTTCACACTATATAAATAATTTCCTAAATATATGATATCCTGCATGCATTGGATGGATTCATTATTTTATATGATAAAAGACAATTTTCTTTAGGATCCACAATCAATCCAATATTGAGAATCAATAGAAATGATTCAATATTCTCTAGAAAATAGTATAAAAATTTACACATAAGATTCAGTAGTAGAAATATTTGTGTTGTGATTATTTGTGAAATAAGCTCTGGGTTGAATTCCCTCCGTAGTAGTTTTATGCACTGCACCACTCCCAACCATATTGGATCCTCTTATTATTCCTTAAATTGGTTTTCTTTTTCTACATCTCCCTAATAAAAAATTGGCACAAAATTTTCTACCTATGAATCTTTTATATAATTTAAAAATATTTATTTATGGATTTTTTCATGAAGTAACATGGAATATTGAACTACTAAGAACCCACGATAATCTTTATGGAGACCGAAGGGAGTTCCCAGTCCCCATATGCTATTGAAAAGTGCCTTGACATCCTGAAAAACCTAGGGGAATTAATATTATAAAAAATTTCCTTTTACAATTTTAAAATAAAAAAAATGAAGACCATTATACTAATACATTAAAATTGTGGGACAAATAAAAAGTAATGTAATATAGGTTCCTTAAACTAAAAAACAAAAAAAAAACTACACAAGCATAAATAAAACATGTATCTACATGACTTGTGGTCCCTACTAGACTCCCACACCATACTATAAAATTGAACCTCATCGACCATATAGTCCATTTACAATACCTACATTATAGAAAAAAAATATCTACATACATTAACTAGTGTATATAAAGTGCGATAAAAAATTTCTAGTATCATCAAACCTTGTGTTTCATAAGGAAATATAAAAATTCAACCCCATTATGCTTATGTAAATTTTAGGAGATCACATGATACAATTTTACAAAAATATATATTATGTAAGGGAGATATACCTATTTCATAACTTGTGAATCATTACCAAATCATGTTATTTGAATAATTTCAATGTAAATTTCAAATATATAGATATTAAATCATAGAAATATGTAAAAACATCATTCAAGGTATCATTATGACCAGTTTAAAGAGTATCCTTGTAAAATTACAAGAATTATTTGCCCATAAAAGGCACACATTTCCATTAAAAAAATCCAAATGAGTAAGAGTTTACTTCGATGTGTGGATACTGACCACAAATTTGGCCACATGGAATACACATTCCCCTAGTAATATAGTTTGTGGTGGAAAAATATTATCCATGAGTGAGATTCAAAACCTCATCGATGATCACAAATTTTTTTACTATATTTTAAAATTAAATTGTAATTTAATATTTCATGATATAAAATACATGACCTAGATTAATTATCATTAATACTAATAAAGGGATAAATCTATTTTCCTAAAAAAATCAATACCCCAATATTTTATCAATACACTGGCCATTCCTCAATAAAAAAGGACGAAATTTCAATTAGAGGGTATAGAATTTTGAATAAAAAATTATTTTTATTAACCCAACTACGTCAAAAATGGAATTAAATCACAAAAAAACACCAATTCATTGTTGATAAAAGGCCTGAAGTAATATGTAGAAGTAACCTATATCCATGATTCCCAATTAAAATACTAGATATATTTAAATATAGTTGACTCTCACATACTATTCATGTAAAAAGAAAAAAAAATACAAGGTATAATAGGATATAAGACCAAAATTAGAGTTTGAAACAATATATCAGAATTAGGGTTTAAATTAGAACCAAAATTAGGGAACAATTGATTTTTATTGATTCAAATTAATCCAACATGTCCCCAAAATATCATGGATATTTTTTTGGCAGAGGGGAAGTATTAAGAAAATAGGGGTTTCATTGCTAAAATATGATATTATACATATAATTTCTTCCACTATCAGCATCACTCGTGGGTCAACAGTTGTATTAGATTTAGTGAGGCCAATACAAATTCCACTGGTTCACTGGTGGCTACATCAAATTGTGTATACTACTCCTAGTCCCAACATGTTTCTTCTAGATCATACTAGTAAGATGACAGACCACCTTTAACATCATTTGTTATAGGTTCAAGTGTACACATGAACCAATCCTTCAGACACACAACCGAGCCTTTCAAAATAAATGAATAAAATTGTAAATATGCATAGATCAAATAAATAAAACTAAATATCTAGATGATTGATGCAAAAATGACCGCAAGATGTTAAAATTTCACCCACCATAATGAACTATTTCCCCAAAAATCATTGCTGATCATGAGTGACCTAATAATATTTGAGGATGTTAATCCCTCATCAAAATATATTGAACTATTTCTATTGAGTGTCAAAACCATGCTTCTATTTATCGTGGAATAATGTTATGGAATTCCCATGTTGAAAATCAACATGAGAATAAAATATTTAAAATTATTTCTCAATTATTGGCATATAAGTTAATATATCTAATTTTTTCTAATCCAGAACATGGGATGGGTTAAGATGATACTTTTTCTATAGGAAAACATTGATGAAAATAAGTATAGAAGATATCTAATGTAGAAAATTTATGAATTGTTCTAAATTTAATAGTGGTTCACTGATTTGATATGGTCATACATATCTCGTAGATAATATCCATTTCATTCCTAGCTATATGTGACCTAATAGAGGATAATTTTTAAATCTTATGGATACTAAATGAAAAAACTATGGGATAATGAAAGGGATACTCATAACTTTTGAATTAGATTTGATATATCACAAAAAATTAATGAATCATCAGAACCATTGCCTTTTTTTCCAACACAAATCTTGGTCCTATCAAGGAATCTTAACCAAACATAGACCATTAGATAGGTGATATGAACGGTCAGCTATACATAGATTAAAATGGTACTATCCTGAATGAAAATATTTAAATATTAGTATAATAAAATTCAATAACTAAAAATATATTTCACACAAAACTATAATGTATAAGACACATGAAAATATAATATCTTATGTAATTTGAATGTATAATTATTTATTCTCTTCCACTTGAGGTTGATATACTATGCTAAACAAGACCTAGGATCCCATCACACTATACATAAACATCCAAATGTGAGAGGTAAAATGATGATCGTTGTTTGATATCTAACCTTATGGAGTCCAACAAAAAAATTCTAATCTCTTATACATACACAATTTCCAAAACATGCAGCTCGATTCTTTTATAAATTAATAAAAATGAAAAAAAATCAATTATTTAATAAAAACCCAAATAGAATTATTACCATGGGGATTCCAAGGTAATTAAATAATAAAATCTATTTATATATAACTCAATTTAAATTTAATCATGTGTTGATTCTATAGAATACTACAATAATTTGGGTGGTTATCCGTAATATGTAAAAAATTTTACCATCGAGAAACGATTATCACAATGTATCATTTTATAACAGTACACCCAAACAAATGATTTATTTCAAATAACATTTTTAAGTGATGTGTTAGAAAACCCACAAATGATGATTAAAATATCCTAACCCATTCATTTCCATAGCTAATGGAACAAGATACCAATCATAGAAGCATATAGGAACATACATGGAGAGAGACCACTCAATGATAGTCACCCTACCATGTAAAGAATAATTTATATTATGGAACGCATCATCCCATTGATTCTCTAAGTGAATAAATTAAAAAATATGGGATGTAAGAAACACAAAATACAATTAATAGATTTTTCCACCATACCACCAATGTAATTTTAAGTAAAAAAATTATAATCGCATTCCATTAATTCTTTCCCTACTTCACATCATGTGAAGGAAAATTTATTTTTAGAGATCTAGAAACAGTTTTACCTATCTAGAGGGTATTGATATTTTCAATGTCAAATGACTATTAATATTTCTATAATCATATCTACCAAGGATTCATGTACTTATTTAAAAAATGATATAACCCAAAATTTTATTGTTAAATTGAAAAATAATTTTGGCCATGAAATTATACTATCACCAAATCATAAGTTAATTCATAGCAGTTTTGAAGTATAAATCAGTATTAGGGTAATAACATCTGTGAGAGTTATTCTGACATGATACATAAGTGACACATAATATCCTGGTATATTTATGCATCCAAAAATAACATTTGTTTCTGATGAATATACATAACCATATTTAGACTCTTGTTGAGTCCAAATCAATCATGAGTTCAGACATCAATTTATATCATTCTAGGATGTTTCAAAAATAAAATTCCATAACAAAATCACCCCATTCTGGGTGAGAGTAGTTAAAGGTGAATCATTTTTCAAGTAATCCTATTTGAATAATAGATTATATCCTACTAATCCAAGGAAGCATCAAATCAGAAAAACATTATACGGTTCTCTCCATTGAATGTCAGCCATTATTTTTTTAGGATCAATTCGAATACTATGATTTTAAATGACATATCCCATAAAATTATCTTATTGGATTTAAAATTAATATTTTAAAAATTTATAAAAAATATGGTGATCTAATATATCCTTCAAAAAAAATTCAATGGGTTTCACATTATCATATATGGTAATTGATTATGAAAACATTTCATCGACAAACACCTAGAAAAATGTGTCATGGTACTAGTGAAAAATATGTTTCAACAGTGATTTGGAGATGGTAGGATAATAATTTAGGAAAAAACATTCACATGTTACAAAAAATGAAAAACAATTACTCATGATGGTGGTATTTATAATATCATACTTCATTATTCTGAGATGTTGATAACTAAACAAAAGGCCAATTTTGACAACTAATTTTTCTCTTTTAATAGATAATAAAAATTATAAATGAAATGTAATGTATAATTATTCTTGACCATAACATGATTGATATTTTGATAATAAATTCATAAATTAAAAATTTCACCATCCTTATTATAAAATATCATAAGAGATTTCCATGTTGACACAATTAAGTGTATAACAGAAAAACCAGGCATTTATAAATGAATTTTTTATTTCTTGAAATAAATATTTGGTATTTTATATTACATAGTATTATAAACCTAATACATATAAAGAAACATAAAAAATTTTAATTAATTAATAAATCCCATTAAATAGATTAAAACTAAATAAATTAAAATTTTATGCGTTATGACGGGGCATAAAAATAAATAAGAAAATTAGAATGAGAAAATATGGATCACTACATTCATCTTGAATCATCAACTCTGTGTCCAATAATATTTAAATGAAACAAAATATTATTAAACCATTAAGATTATAAGAAAATCCAAAATATAGGACCTTGAGTTTTTTATTGTGATTATTCAATAAATTAATGATTTAATATATATATGACGTAACTTGGCTATTGGAATAGTAATTTGACATTAAGAATAATATTCTAAATGATTAGAATAGTAACCTGAGCAGTGGGAATTGAATCCAATCCATTGGAAGAGTAATTTAAAATCCAAATAACAAAATGGAATATAAATTATTTTTATGATGAATAATTTAATAAATTATTATTATTATAATTCAAAAAATAAATATTATTTATAAAATCTCAACGAAAATGTTAGAATATTTTTAATAAAAATTATTTTATGATATTTCATAAAAATCATTACATTTATATTTATAAAAGAAATAAAATATATAAGAATTTTTTTTTGAAAAATAAATTTAATTATTCAATCATTATATTAAAATTATCCTATGGTAATATTTTTAATTTTTTTGAATTAAATCAATTTATATGTGAATAGTAAAAATACACATTCTTCCACAACCAGTGTATTTTAAACTACTCTATTCATGGTGTAATAACTAAATAATAAATTATATAAAATTTTTATCAACCATTACATATTTAATTTGATAAATAACACATTTAAATACATTAAACATATATTAAAACCAAAAAACCACTTTCCAAAATACTGAAGTCAAAATTATTCAATTAAAATAAATATTGTCCATTTTTCCCACATTTTTTTATAAGAAATTTAATTATAATTATAATGGGATTTAAATTCAAAAAATCACTGTTTTTTATTTATATATGATTCATTATGCCACAATATATCTTTTATAAGGTTTTCTTTTGTTATATTACTTTATTCAATATTATATTCTAAAAAAAGACTCACCTCAAGTAAAAAATAACCCCTCTCCCTCCCTATGAAAAAACAATACTAAAACACATTCAAAAGCCAAATATCTATCCAAATACTCTCTATTATGACTCTTATATTCCATATTGTTATTTTGGAGTAATCCAACTCTAATAATATTCGATGACCAGTGACATGCAAGAGATGTAACATTGAGTAAAGAGTTATTGTTAAACATGTTTTCTCTAGTTTTATTCCTCTCCTGTCATAAAAAATTCCTTCAAAAAAATAATATAAAAGTAATTAGGAATTATTTTAACATTATATTAAATATTTAAGGACATATAATGAGTTATATAAGTTATGTTTTTTAAATTTATACCTCTCATTCTCCTCTTTTGGAGAATGATCCCAAAAATAGTAGTTTAACCACCAATGAAGATGTTTTCAGCTTCATTTATATCACAACCATTATACATGGTTATACTATATTCATTATAATATATATATATACATATATTTAATGCTTCTATAAATAATTTAACTAATGATGAAATGACCTCTAAAAAAATGGGAAATAGAAGAAATAATAATATTTTAAGAAAAATATTATTTCAAAATGATTCTATTTTAGTGATGGAAATTAAGAAATATAATACTATAGTTAGAATCGAAAGTAATGGTAAAAATATAAACAATTCACAACTGTGTAAATGATTTAATGAACATTTTTTAAGTATTAAAAATTCCAAAAAGTGAAAAAATAAAGTGAGATTTAAGGTAAGTGGATTATCAATCACAAACACATTATTTTTTTTCTCATAATTCACAATTATTTCACTATATATATTCATAATATAAGAAAATATTTCCTTTATATATTAGTTCTCTTATATTTTTGGGGTATATATTCTAACACACATCCAAAATGTTTGTAATACATTTGAAATTCCATTTCAAAATGAATTCAATTTATATAACTTGTCATGAATCATATTGAGATGATTGTCCATTCGACATAAAAAAATGGTCATAATTGAAAATTATAGTCTCATGTATTCATTTGGGATTCTGAATGATCATTCCATGATGAATGATTTGTGAAATAATTAATGAAACCCAATTATCTCCATGGGTTATTTCATGACTATAATTGTTATGCTTCCATGTGGAATGTATGATTTTGAGAATTTCATAATGTTATTTCTTGGGATAATATTATATATCATTCCATTGAATTGGGTCATGTGATTTATCATGTGAGATAATATGTATTATTAATAAATATGATGTTATATTTTTATACAATGATGATTTCATTAGTCATGCACTTGTGTTATACATGAACATGAAGTTATATTTTTTCAATACCATGTGTGTTATTTTACCACCATGAAAATATGTTTTATTTGGAATAATTTGAAATATTCCAAGTATTTATCAAATTTTCCTTCAATATTATGATTATGATCATATGTTTATGTTACGATTATACTGGTTATGTTTATCCTTGTTCTCTTTATTCATTTCCCTTATTCCTCACCTTACATGGATTTCAGTGCACCACATTACCCAATGTATATCTTCATGTTACTATATATATAAATGATACCATGATATATTTAAATATATAAATAAAAAATTACAATTAATGTTTAATTATTTATGATTTCATTATAATCATTATTTTACGAAGACAATACACCTTTAGATACTCAAATAGTATCACCAATATATTTTTTTATCATAGAAATTATTTAATAGTCTTGCATGAAATATTATGTCCACTTTTGTTGGTATTAGATAATTATTCAGTAAATTGGGTAATTTATATTAGAGAATTATATTGAAAGCCATATATATAAGTCAATGTGTAGGTAAACATGACAGAAGAACCATTTTTTAAAATGGTTAATGTAGGGATGCCAAATGATATTCCTTTTCAGTTCTTTTTAGATAAATCTAAATTATTTATTCATTATTCGTTAACATGGATTTTTTTCAAACCTTCTGCATTTTATAAAATGGTGGGAACAAAGATAAATCAATCAAATAACCACTGTGAAGTACAAGGAAACTATTGTACAATATATATCCCCAATGTAATGGGAGGTGGAGCTATAATATTTATCATGGTGCTTACCCATCTTTCATAGTGTATAAACAAGAAACTATAACACATGTAAAATCTATCTTCACAAATGAAGGATAAGAATTCCATAAATTTATTTACACATTAATGACCCCAAACGATCAGTGGGACTTCTAATCAGGTTGTGGTAGAATAGTTTGTGAACTCATTCGATAATAACTTTTATAAGAAACAATAATATGATGAGGGTAAGGTGACTCTAGAAATATATTTTTTTGATTGATAGTGTTACCAATGGTTGTAATTGATTAGGAATACCAATATAATGTAGAAATGAATGATATGTATTGGGAAGAGTTTAGTAAAATATTTTTTTTGAATTATTTTCCTAGAAATATTCAAACAAAAAATGAGTGATATTTATTATATATTAATCAAAATTAAGGTGAATAAATAATTGTTTCTGATGAAAGATTTACAAGTCATTCAATATATTCTTTTGTATTTGTTATGAAAATAAATTAAAAAATAGATAGGTTATTTTTTGATTTAAAACTACACCATTGAAGGATCTGGTTATCTAATATGTTGGAAGTTATAAAAAGTTTATTGTCTTTTTCCCAATGTATATATAATTTTTTTTATTACAATTCCATGGTTTTGAATATGATAATAAGAATGTAATATTCATGCTGGTGGGTCAAATGTAAAAAGAGGTAAGAGGATCTAAGCATCCACATGTCAAAAATGTGGTAATAATCGTCATTGTAATCACCTAAATTGGATAGGGTAATTCCACTAATATGGGATAGAATCCCACCAAGATCAAGTATATCAGAGAAACAAGATTAAATGTACCAACATAATGGTGGAATGAAAGGAACCTCATAACACACCACCACTTCTTCATATCATTATCTATAGGGAGAAAAGGTACTCTCAAAGATGGTGGATTAATCCATAGGTCTTTGAGTATAAAAAATGTTAGAAAACACCAAATAAAAAGGGGTAGGGGAATTATTATTCTATCACATATGCTACTATGGAGGTGAAAATGACGTAATTAAGGTAATCTTCCTATTCACTCAAGAATGTAATGAGTTTTATTTGATTGTTTTTCAACATAATCCTTTATATCATATAAGACTTCTAGAACTATTGAATCAAATTAACGATACATTGAACTATATATATTTATAAAAAAACATGCATGTGTGATAATTGAAATACATGTACTGGACTATTATACTTTTAGTGTATGTGTGAAGAATCATGTAGAGAATATTATAATCCTCCATTGGTGGAATTTGATAAAATATTGGGCAGTATTGTATCTCATTTTATAAGGAAAATATTAACTATTGGGGAAAGAAAATAAATTTCTATATTCAAATATATCACATGTTATTATATAAATGAATGTAATATCATGAATCTATTTTTTATTAACCCCTAAATGATGTGGGTGATGATACCCTAGGGTGAAACCGACCATTCATAAATGGCCAAGTCAAAGAAAATCATCAACCATGGGGAATTTCCCATTCTTAGGGAATAAATTGATCAATTTCTTAAATAGTTACCCATGTGTACACTAAATCATAGGTTATATTACGAAATATATTTCATACCCTAGTCCACTCCTATATATAAATTACCCTATATGATGTCCCTAATCGAAAATGATGATTTAGAGAAAAAACTGCAAGATTAATTGGATAAATGGTTTATACTCCCTATTGAATCACCATTTGGTGTTCCATTAATATTTGTAATGAAAAAATATTGATAAATGCAATAGTATATAGATTATAGGGATATTGAAAAGATTAACTTAGTGAAAAACTAACCCATTCAAATGAGTTTTAACTTTTTTGTTGATCAATTAATTGGAGTTCTATAATTCTCAAAGGTGGAACTTCATTCTGAATATCATCAGTTGTAGGTGAAAAATAATGTTAATTAGATGATATATTTTTATATATTTTATGTGAACTGTGACTTTATATTGATTTACCTTGGAATTAAAAATTCCCATCTGATCATTGTGGATTTGATGAATTGACCATTTAGAGGATTATTCATGAAATTTTTTGTACTATTTATCGATGACATACACATTTCCTCTAAGAGAGAGGAAGAAAGTGAATATAATATAAGGATTTTATTATTAACATTAAGGAAGTAATAAATGTACACTATTTTTATCATGTGTGACTGTTGGGTGCATCATGTCACATTAATGTGGAATATGACCATAAGGGATTGATAAATTATGGACCTTTTTAAGGTAAATTCTATTGAGGAATGGCCCAAATCCACTAGTGTCCTAAAAATACATAGTTTTTCTGGTATTAAATGTTACTAATGATGTATTGTCAAAAATTTCTCAATATTTTCTATCCCACAAAATAAATCAACACAAAAATGGGTAAATTATACCAGAATAGAATAAGGTGAGGAATTCCTTATAGTGATTACGAAAAGGGAAATAAATTCAACTTTAATCAGAAAAATGTCAAGAGATGAACTTGGTGTCATATAAAATGATACTTAAAAGAAATTATTGTGTTGTGTACTAAATAAATATGATTAATTTACAGTCTATAGCTTATTAAAACTATATATCAATGAGGAAAACTACCCAACACATCATCGAGAGTATAAAGTTATGATATTCTCCCCGACAATTTGGAGACACTACCTCAATGTTTATATGTGTAAAATATATACCGATCACAAGATTATAAAGTATATATTTACATATTTTTGGATAAGTATGAGTTAAATAAAATTGGTATACCTGATCAAGGACTATGATTTTTCTATTCACTACCATCATAGACCGGTGAATAATGTAAATAATGCATTAATAAGAAAATAACCTCATATTGAATACATTAATCATATTTATAAATACCATACATTCTATGATATGTGAAGTGTAAATAAATAAATGTTAATGATAGGGAAGCCATATTAAATTTCCCATTTTCTCTCAAAACAAAAAAACCAATCGAAGATCATGGTTTCATAAAAAGATGATCAGTAGATTCAAAAATGGTTAAATTAGTAATGTATGGGAATTTTATTGAATATAATATTGATAATGATATTGGGATTTCATTTGAACTAGGATTTTTATTTTTTAATCAACTGTGATAAAGGAGGGTCAATTGGGGAATGCACATAGAATATATATTTTTTCATCTATGCTAGAAGAACCGTGACATACCATTATCTTTGAGAACAGTTATGATGGGAAAATGAATAATGGGATCACAGAGTACACCTCATAGAGCTTGGTATATCAGATTGTTAAATCATATAAATAGATGTCCAAGAACAATTTTCAACCACTTCTTATAAAAATATACAAATTAGAGAACATCAGAATGGACTATTTCATTATTCCCCCAAAGACATTCAAAGATAACAAAGTGATATTGGTTATAGTGGATTAACTCACCATGAATACCCACTTCATATCAATATAAGAAAGTTTCACTCAATAAAAAATTTTTATGATATATATAATGGATATGGTGAGTCTACATAGGGTACCACATTTGATCTCCTAATATTATAATCCATGAATTTCTCCAAAATTTAATTGAATTATTTAACATTCTAAGAATCATAAATTGATTTCTAGAATGGAATATCACAGAAAAGAAATTTTCAATATGAAATGATTAATCATACACTCAAGAACAAGCTGAGAGAATACCAAAAAGAACATAGAGGAGGATGGGATAAATATACCCCATTAGTTGATTATTCATATAACAACTTAGACTAAAGTATTCAAATGGATTCACAAGAAGCTATGAATTGGAAGTAATGTAGTACTCAAAATTAATAGGATAATGCAAGATAATGTAGTCTAATTTGACATGATATTGTGGACGATATTATAAAAAAGTTTCCAGAAATAAAAAAAATAATATCAACTAAGATTCATCAATAGAGCTATGCTGAAAAGTCAAGAGGGGACATGGATATTCAGTTTTGAGAAAATGATTAATTTTAGATATCATCAAAGAATAAAGGAATGATGATTGGAATGAAATAGAGGATTATCAATAGGTACATTGGCCCCTTTGACATCCTTGATCACATAGGAGATTTGGTATATCATATTTCACACCCACCAAATATGGATCATCTTCACTTTGTTTCCCATGTATCTCTCATTGTGAAGTATATACCTAAATCATCTAATGTACTAAATGGGGAGGTGATACAACTATTGAATGAACTATCATATTAGGAGAATCTATTAATGGACCTGGAACATAGTGACAAATTTATATGAATATTGGTTACATATTTTTACAAATCATGGTAGAAGAATAATAAATATGAAGTGTCATGGTGGGAATCGTTGGAAAAAATTAGATAGAAATATCGTTACCTATTCATAAAAAGAACATTAGTTTAAATTTTTATGAAAAATTTTCTAACGTGGGAATGAATATAACAACATAGAGTTTGTTAACTCTATTTACATATTTAAATAATTCAATGTTATATTATATTATATATTAATATACACATACAACACATAATGAAACCGATAATATGTTATTTCATAAATAGTGACTTTCATTAATCAAAAATGAAACCCATGAAATATTCAAAAAATTTAATGAGATTCAAAAAATATAAATTATGAAATGTAAAATATTAAAATAATAATCACAATAATCTACTAGAATCATCACCCCATGGACAAAATGAAATTCATTAACCAAAGTTTTAGTAATCCAATTGAGATCATAAAATTTAAATTATAGAACTCTGGGAGGAATCATAGTGAATATTGAATAATTAAATGAAGTAATATTTACAATATGTGGTTATACAATTAAAATATTAATGTGATGACTAAAATAATAACCTGAATATGGGGAATAGTAACCTGTCCATTGTGAATAGTAACCTGACCATTGGTAAATAATATTACATCAAAATAAAAAAAAATATAACATAAATAATATTTATCATGTGTAATTTATGTAAATATAAATATTTTATAGGAAAACATAAATATCAAGGATAAAAAATAAATGAAAATATATGAACATTTGTGATAAACTATATTTTATGGTTTTTCATATATATTCTAATTTTAAATTAAAAATTATAATTACCTATGTTATATAGTTATATTTTTAAAATTAATTTCATTTATGATATCACAATTTCAAAATTTGACAGGGGATATTTCTTCTGTAATTATTTATAATACATAATTTTTTAGGTGAATAGTAGAAATATATTTTTTCCTTATCTAGTGTATTATAGATTAAATCATTCACAATATAATAATGAACGAATAAATTATATAGATAGAGACTAAAAACATATATATTTTGATAAATGATTCGTTAAAATAAAAGAATATTTTGTTTAAACCATAAAATTATATTCCAAACACTAAATTGAAAATTAATTCATTAAAATAACAATTTCTCATATTTTTCTACTTTTATTTTTAATAAAATATTTAATTAATATTATAATCTTGAAAAGTACAATAATTTAAAATAGGAAAATCATTTAAAGTAGTGTATATGACCGGAACCCCCAAGATTAAAAGATAATATAACACTCGTAGACTTTAAGATATATTTAGTCTTAAATAAATTAAATTTAAATAATATATTGGGATGCATGTAACACTTGGTTTGAAAAAACACAATACTCTATTATATTATTATTATTTAAAAATTACCAATATATCATAGTTTCTATTTTGGTCAGTATCAATATAAATAATCCGATTATGAAGTATATATGGTTTAAAAATGTTTAAAATAAATTATGTATTTATCTATTGATTATATATAAAATAATAATCATCTAGAGAACAAATAACTATTTTCTAAAAAAATATCTTTGAAATAGGGATCATAGATGCAATTTCCACATGTAATTTAAAATTTTGTTTTACCACTTTTATAAAATATATTTTAAATAAACATCAATATTTGAAATCTATATTTCAATAATATATTTTTTAGCTTATTTTGGATTTATGTAAAATGACTAATTTTTTGACGAATTGTGAAAATATTGAATTTTATTGAAAACAACATTTTTTCTTAGTTAATTTAAACGAATAAGTGAAATTTTAAATTAGGTTAAAATTTAAATTAGTTAAATTATATTTCAATTTAACTTATTTATGTTATTTAAAAAAAATCTACTAATTTCTTATATAAAAACACTTTAATCAATTACATGTTTTTCTTTGAAAAAAATCATTTTTTGAATGGTCTGTAAGATATAATGTAAATTGAATATTACCACGTATAAGAATTGAATTTATAATAATGAAGATAATATTTTAAATTAGGATAATATATATTTTATATCATGATCATCTTTTTTTCATACCATGTTAAAACAAAAAAAATTAATTACCATCATTTAGGTAAAATAGGTTTATCTAAAAAATAAATTATGATGATAATGGATAAAAAGACCTAAATATTTTAAATTTCATATTTTATTTATATATTTAATTATTATACCCACTATGGATTTATAATGAGTTTTTTAAGGTTTTTGGTATATTAAACGTTTCAGTATAATTGATTTACTTAAAAATTTTCGTGTAACCCTCCCCCCCATAAAAAATGGCAAAAACTCTACACTCCACTTAACACAACCAAGGACCTTTGGTTCAGATATTAAATAGCAGAACCAATTCCATACTCCCATACCCATATCTTATATTACTTTTTCAGATAATTAATCCCATCTTGGAAGGGTTCAAGTAAAACCTTAAGAGGTTTCTAGAATTAGACTTACTGTTTTTAACGATGCATTTTCATTTTAATTATTCTTATAATTTGTTGTAATATTATAAATCTATTAAGATATAGTAAAATACGTATTTTTAGAACAATTAGATGTTATTATGTTAATTTATTAACCTATATATATCTATACTACCATAATTTGAAAAAAAAACTATTTAACATGTGTTTGGTGAAAAACGAACTCACAAACTGATATAATTCGTTTTAATTGCCACCAATAAAAGATGATTATATTGATGTATTTAACATATAAATATTATGTTTATTAAATTTTTATAAATCTATAATTATGATGTAATATATACATTATTTCATTCGAATATATGAGAGAATCAAATAATGTTTCTCATGTGTATAGTGAACTATCGTCTCATGATGTGATGTGATTTGTTTTCAAATACGATTTACATGGAAACTAGAAATTTTAAAATTATTTGAATTATATAAAATTTATCTAATTAAAATATTTTAATGAACATAATAAAAAAATCTTCTTTTCTTCTAATCTGATGGAATATAGTAATGTAGCTGGTGCGTACGGGTAGTCTACCGCCTCCAAATATCGATGTGAAATGTATTTCATTTAATTTTTATGTTAATGCTAACAGGGATGTATTTCATTAATATATATCATATATAGGAAATAATAATTAATCTATAATTATGAATTTAATTTAATTTTCCATTCATTCCAACTATTAATATGGAAAGGAAATAATGTTCTTGCGAACATGGAACATACCGTCTCTGTGAACAGTGCAATCCTTCATCAATATCTAACTTTTATTTATTAATATAAAAAACTATATAATTAATATATATTAAATATATTTCATGGATAAAATTATTTATATTATGTAACTATGATCAAATAAAAAGGATTGAAATTAACAAATGTAAGCATACATGAAAAAATATGCAATTTCCCAAAATAGTGATTTTAAAAAATAATTGTTAATGAACCGAAGATAAAAAAAATTAGTTAATAAGGAATTTTATGATATATAAGGGTATTATTCTGTAATATTTTTATAACTAAATTATATTTATTATAATAGAGGGTGGAAAACATAAACTAATGTCCAACCACAGTTAAGGGTTTCCCGCCTCACTATTTCAATCATGAGACATTTTCCATATCCAACCCCTTATTCTTGTGTTTGGGGTATATACTACCGATTTTGATATGTTATATCATTAATAAATATATATTCATGATATTTTAATTTTTATTTGATATAATTACTATTACAAGGCTTATGATTCAATGATTATGAAAATGGTAATGGGGTATTTCCCAATATCATCATTATTCTAGATTGTCTATTTTATTGTCTCCCTTTGGGGAAATATTTCAAATTTGATAAACACAATACAATTTTTTCTGAAATTTATTCAAGAAATTTACAGATTAATTGTACCATTTTATAATTTTTGGAACTTAAATCTCATGAGATTGATTATATATGAAATTCAGACATTACTTGTCTCTTTAGTTGAATTATTTTTTTTCATCTAAACCCCTCGATTATAAAAAAGTTTTCAAAAATGATTTTAAAATTATCCAAATTATTAATTAACGATAATTTCACACATTTTTATATTTTTAAAAATATTTTTGAAATGTAAATACATTTAATTTTTTAAACAAGTCACATTTGGATTTTATGCAAATTTTGAACAGAACCATTGTTCTAACATGTACGACATGTATTAAATTTCCACAATGAAGACAGCTAAATATAATAAAGTTTATATTATATTTTTCTCTGATTGTATAAAATGAATGTTATTTTAAATATATTTTCAAAAGTTTCTATTAAAAAAATCAATTTAAAAAGGCCATTTCTCTCAAAAATCATTTCAATGACCTTTTACTGTATTTATATTCATCAATGACATAAACCATTTGTTTTACTTATGATCCTTATGAGATATGTTATATGTATTATATCCATATTATTTATCTATATGTTTTATGATTTTTTAACTAGGATTCACTATTTTGATACCATTCTCCATATTACTATGAATGGTTTATTATTATGTGTATTGGTTGGTGAATGTACAATAATATCATAAGATAGTTTTTTAATTTGACTATTTATGTTCAATTAATTTCACCCCATTAAAATGATGAATGTATTAGATTTTTTATGTGATGAATGTGCCCCACTCTTTCCCTAAAATGCATTGGTTGTTCTTATGAGACTATCTAGATTTGGTTTATTTACTAGTCATTAACCATTAATTTTATAATTATTGGATTGACAAATTTATGAAATGGTTATGATGCTAAATTTTATTATTTTCCTCATTATGTGATTTGTTATTATTTCTTAATTCGATTATTAAATTAGTTATATCATCCATGGTTGGGATTCAATATCATGTGATTATTCATATATAGTTATTTAATATGTGTTTATTCATCCAATATTATTCTCAAGTAACTTATTGAATTGAACTTGTTTTGGTTATTTAATTTTTTTGTATTGATTATGCTTATTTGTTAATAATAACATCCACTGTACTCATACCCATACTTAGAATCTGTGCTCACCCCTTTTTTGTTGTTTATTTTTCCTAGGATACCAAGAAGTGTTTTAACATTGAGATGGAGGGATATTCAAATGGGAAATATGGAGTTCTCAAAGGAAACACATCATGCATTTTATGTTTTCAATTATAATGTGTATTTCCTATATCTAACTATTTTACCAAAAATTCTAAACTATTCAGTCCTTGAGGATGTGATTCAATGTATATTATGGTAATGTAATTATGTAACCACGAACTATAGGCTATCAGGTTTGAGGTATTTAATGTTGGTATCATGGGAACTTTATTATAAACATTCAAATATACATTTAGAAAAACATAGATTATTGTATATAACCTTGTTGTAAAATTTAATGATATATATAGAAGAAAATGCTAATATTTTTTGTGTAATTTAAATTATATGGTATTTACTAGAAATACATCCCTGTATTATTTCTACATGTGGATGTGGTTTTTGGATACTTTTACCAAGTGGTAATAATTCTAAAAAAGCCATATTGGGCTTGGATCATGCATTACCATGTTTATGAAAACATTCCTTATAGTACACCTAGTTAGACACTCTCGATGGATATGCTTTTTATTATTCACATTTATTTGGAAACCAATATGAACAATTTTAAAATAATTTTATTATTTTAAAACATTACCAATGAAACAATATTTATGCCAATGAGATTGGCCATGCATATATATTTTTCTATTAAAGGTATGTTTTTAAATTGATTTGGTCTTATAAAATAAAATTCATAATGAATTGATATAATATATTCTATCTCTTAATTTAGAAATGATTCCTTACATAGATAACGCAAACAATACCAATTCACATAACCC
Organism: Viscum album; assembly: GCA_963277665.1. Lineage (NCBI taxonomy): Eukaryota > Viridiplantae > Streptophyta > Magnoliopsida > Santalales > Viscaceae > Viscum > Viscum album. The sequence continues at coordinate 1,076,845,616 of OY728164.1, forward strand.
ATGTTAGGATTTTCTTACAAGGGGTGATAATGAATCTAAACACGGATATATTGATGTAAATAGTCAATTTATTACCATATTGGGGTGAATTTATTATGTTATGACAAGTTTATAAGGCCATATGGTTTATCATACTAATGAACCACACAATGTGAAAATGTAAATCCAATTAAAATATAAAAAAAAGTATCATTCAATGAGGAAAAAATTCACCTTTCTACTCAACAATGGATATGTTATTTTGAGAAGATATTTCACAATTTTGGAAGAATGGAAACATAGAATATTTTCAGGGAATTTTACTATCTCTATAGATATGGGTATAAATGATGGTCATTGATTAAATATTCTAAGGATTGACATGAAATAAACAAATGTGATCAATGGAATTTAAAGTACTCTTATTGGAAATGTATTTTCCACTTGAGAAAAAAGTGGCATAGAGAATAAACTCATATATATATATATATGAAGAAATGATGATAAAAATGTTTCTATGTATGAATCCAACATTACAAGGATATATATTTATTTAACAGAATATATACCAAATACAATGAGAATGATTGATTATTTCTTTTATCAACTTGAGACACTAATGTTACTGTTACTAGTCACATATGAATTCTCATCATAAGAATACAAAGTATAATTTTAAATAAAAATAGAGAATTACATGTCATGGTATTACATATTTGAAATGATGTTAGAGGAGATAAGGATGGTAGAGAAAAAGGTAGATATAGGGAATAATGGAATGAAGGATTTTCCACTATGTGATAATTGTGGAAAGTAATACCCTATTATTTGTGAAGGGAATGGGGGTTTTATACATGGGTATTAAAAAAGAATATCATGATATTTATTAAAATGGTATGAATGAATCATCAAATCTGAAATGATTCATATTTAAAGAGATCAGGAACATTACAAATTCATTCTATATATGTCAAGTGAATATACATCAAAATAAGCATGTTGGTCAAGTTTATGATTATACTATTACTATAAAAATGATGGATGATTCATGTCCTAATGATTAGAATAAATAATTATTTTATACAAGTATTTTACAAATGGTATTATTTTCATAAGAATATGACATTTATAATGATTGAATTTTATTACATTAACATTATAGATTTGAGAGTATATATTTAATGGTGCTGATTAATATGAAATGTATATAATAAAATGTTGACCTTTTTTTTAAAACACTTGATTAAGGGAGGATAACCATTAATATGTTCTATATGATGAGATAATAATTATAATGACGTTATTAGGATGTCATCTGTATCATTTAAGGTTATTTATCCATTTAATGTTAAGTACTAATGGGATATTAAAATTTGGTAAATTTGTAGTAGTTATATAAATTATTTTTTGGAAATACGACTATCAACATTCTATGTAATAACCCATCATTTACAGAATGGTAGTTAGGAATAAAACCACAACCTAAGGGTGATAAGGTTTTTGTGGCAACCACTAACCAGTGTTATGTTCTTGTAATATTACATTGCATTTACATAAATCATTTGATGGATAAATATTAATATTGATCTTGTGGTGTTACTATGGATCATTAGAGATTAATGTATTATATTATATAATAATTTCTAACCATTTTCATTTTCCTAAGTATAATATAAATATCATACTCTTTTTAGAATCATAATATCAATTAAATTATTGTTTTAGTTATACGGTAATAAAAATATTTATCTTGGATATTCCTTTTATAGACTAATAAATGAAGTATAGATGGATCAAATAACGTCTAAATGATGAAATTGTGGTTAATAAATAATACATAAATAGGTTTTTTGTATTTCACTATTATGATTGTATTATGATTCTGCAACTTTAAGAGAAATAACTTAAAATGTTACAATGTTTACTTAATATGAGACAAATTAATGGTAATTTAAATTATAAAATATTAATGGATTTGTGGTGATTAAATTTTCTAGATCCGTGATACTCATGTGATCAATAATATTCATCACTCTCCATAATTTTTTATGCATTTATTCCATGTCCATATAATTACATTCTATAATGTTCTTTTATATAGATACCGAGTTAAGTAATTGGTTTAGATGACCCTCAAACATCCCATTATCTCATATAAAGAGCATGTTTTATTAGCCTTCATAATGATATAGGATTCAAATACACATGTTTTAAAATGTCAAACCCTTGATTACAAAGATCAAGATTAAGTTACAAGAAACTTATTTAAGTGGTTAAAATATAGTACCCAAATATTTTAATTCTGGAAAATAATATTCAATAACATATATAGCATGTAAAAAAATGCTTGGAATAAAATATAACACCCCCAATAAATTAATATATATATATATATATATATTTAATATTTTATATAGAATTTCAAGGATCCTACAAATTTTATAAATGAATCATGATACTCTTTTAAGTATTATAATTTAAACATAACTAATATAACCTACTTGTTCTGTTAGTGGGTATGAACATAAAGAAATAATCTTTTCTAATTATAGGGTTTACAAATATCTAAATTATATACAATTCTTATATATATATTTTTAGAAACTAATGATCATTTTAAAAAAAGGAATATTAATCTTTGAATGATTTATTTTTCTAAAATGCGTTTTAGTCACAATTTATTGACATAATTTACAATTATTTTAATAAATTTTAGAACAGTAATTTTTTTATAATAAAAATTGAATCAAAAATTATAAAATAATATTTTTTGGGATTTGTTTATATTTTTATTTTTGAAAATGTTTTTTTTTGGATTAATAGTTTAAAACACTTATTTAATTGAAAATAACATTTGTATTTAGATTATTTAAAATATTAAATGACATTCTAAATTAGATATAAAGATATATCTTATGAATTATATTAAAATTTAGAGAACCTATATAATTGTAAAATTTACATATTGAAATTTTAGATTTAATAAATTTAATCATTTGACTATATCTCTTTGGAAAACCATTTTTTAAAGCATCAAAATGTTTATTTTTAAAATAAATTATTCTACTTCAATGTATTGAATTTAAAAAAAATGTGTTATATATTTTGAATCAATATAATTTATATTTTATAAAAATGTGATATAAATTTTTGACGACAATGAATACTGAAAATATTAAAAATTAATTACGACAATTATGGTAAAAATGGGATTATCAAGAAGTTAAATTAAGAAGATAAGGGATAAAAATATAAAAAAAACAACTCATAAATATATTTCTTAGACATATAGACACATTATAATCTATATGGTTCTATAATTTCACGTTTTGGAATCTTTTGGAATGATAAAAATATGGGAATAAATAATATTTTTTTTAAAAACTATGTGTGCCCTCTCCCCCACTTATAATGGCCACCCAATATCCCCTCCTAATTATATCCCCAAATCCATTGAGTTCATCAAAAAAAATTACTGAAAACATCTCTTAAAACAATCATAGATTTCCTTTTTTGACCGTAAATTAAATATATGATGGATTTCTATTAAGACTAAATAGATTTCTAGAAAAATAGTAATGTTTTTAACTATGTGTTCACATTTTCCTTTTATTATATCTCCAAATAATAATCATAAACTATTATCGAGTAACAGTAAGTGTATATATAAAAAAATTCAGTTATTAATTTAATGTAATATTCTATATCCATCTTCACACCCATCAAATGGAGAATGCAATTGTTAATCATGTGTAAAAAAACTATATCATATTGAACAGTGGTAATTTGTTTTTGTGGACTACAATTTAAGTGTGGGTATAATGATGTATTTAACATATTTATCTTCAATTTATGAAATTATTATATGTTATTATTTATTACATATTATATATCTTCAAAAATTCAATTATGTGGGTGATATGATAACGTCACCAGAGTGTGTGGCAGACTCTGATCCCATTGGTTGAAATGATTATTTTTTCCCTTAAGCTTTACATGGAAGGTAGTATGGTTAAAATTAACAATTGTAATGATATTTTTTACCTTTCCATATTTCATAATATATAATTTCACATATAAAATTTTTCAATCCAATCATTTTGAGAACAACCACGTCACACATGAATATGTGTGGACTACACCTCAACACAATGATGTGAATTTTTTTTTATTATTTATATGGATGGTTATATGGATTTCTATGATTAATATTATATATATATATATATATTATAAAAATGAATCTATAATGGTGAATTAATATTTATTTAAAATTATTTAAATCTATCAATAAAAATTGAACTAGCGTTTATACATACGTACAACCTACCATCTACATGAACATTGTAATCCATTATATTTCTCCAGAATTAATAAATTTTTATAAATAGTTATATAATAAATATAAATGAAATAATTATCATAATTTATGTTCATGATTATATGTAATAATGAAAAATTTAAAAGGAATTGAAATACCAAATAAAAATATACATTGAAAAATGTTGTTATATCGTGAAACAATGATTATAATAAAGAATTGTTAATGAAAAAGAGAAAATTAGTCATAATTAAATCATATATAATATTAGATAATTTATTATTATTATATTAATATATGTATTATTAACTAATATTTATTATAATATTTGTTCATATACATATGATGGTAGTTGAACCTGAGGTATGAGCTTCTCTTATAAATTATACTTTCATGCTACATATGCCACAATCAACAATTACTATTTTTGTTGGTGTAAATAATATCCCATGTGTTATGTTATATAAAGGATAAATTTCAAGTAATGGTATTTAAATTTTTATTTTATTTTATTACATTCATTGGGATTATTATTTGAACATTATGAAAATGGTAAGGGTGTGTTACACACTCTCATCATTAGCAGGAGTGTTTTTGATTAAGTGTCCCTTGGGGGAATTCATTGGAATATCATACAATTAATCTATCTTCCTCTACAATTTTTATTATATAATATTTATATATAATATTAATATTTTCTCTCTCTTTAGTATTTAAAATTAATTAGAAATCATATTTAGGGAAATATAAATTTATTTTCCCCTTTGGTAAAACACCAATTTTTTGAGAAATAAATATTTTTTTAAAAAAAATTAAAAAAAATTTAATTCAAGTCAAGTTGTTTATTAAATAAAAAAATACACATTTTATACTTTATGAAAAAAAAATTGAAGGTAGTCCTGATGTCTTTTTTTATATAAGACTTGTATAAATTTTACAAAAAATGTGAATGGAATCATTATTTTAACGTGTAGAGTATTAAATTAATTTCCACCATTATGACCAAAAAATTACTTAAATCATCCATTATAAATTTAATAGATTGTGTTTTATTGGAAAATGATGTCAAAATATTTTTTTCAATAAGTTATATTATTATTTTAACAGTAAGGAAGGTATTTTTTCAATATTTTTTCTAATGAAATTTTAATTAAATCCTTATTTATCAATGACATTAGCACACATATTATACTTCCGATTCACTTGGGATATGTTGGGTTGATACTATCATTATAATTTCAATAGATAGTTTATGATTAGTTGGCTATGATGTACAATTTTTATACCTTTCATTATAATAATTTAAATGAGTTATGATTATATATATTGATTGTGGAAAGTATTAAAATTTCTTATTATAGTTTTTTTAAATTAAATTAATATAATATTTTGGTTTCATCCCAATCATTTAATAAATTCATTGGACATAGTATGTGATAGGTGGGGTCCAATTTATCTCATCAATGGATTGGTATGTTAAATAATAAAAACTAGATTGGGGTTATTGGTCGAGTAAATAATAATTTATCTATTATGTTTTCGAACAAGTACTTGATGTTATTATTATTACTTCCAATTTTATGAATTTCCTCATTATTAAATTATTTATTAATTATCCTTGTGGATATTTGGTTAGTTATAACATCATTAAATTAATATCAAGCTCGTGTGATTTTATATAAGTAATTATTTATTAATCATTTATTACTCCAATATTATGATAAAATAATTGATTCAATGGAATAATATTTAGTTATTTATAATTTCATATTGATTATTATTTTTTAATCATGAAATATTTAACTATGCACAATCCCTATACCAAGAATCCATGATCACCCATTTCATAGATTTTCCCACTATGTTACCAATAATTGTTTTATGATTGATATTTAGTAGCCTAATTAGATGAAATATATATTTCAGTTTTATTTCATATTTTCAATTAAAATCTAAAATTAAATTACCTATAAATTTTACCGATACATCTATTCAACTCAGTCTTTGGGATGTTATTACTTTTATCATATGCTAATTTGATATTGTAACCATCGACCCTAGGAAACTGGGATCGGGGCATTTAAAATAAAGGGGTATAAGTTAGTAATATCATTCTACTTTATTGATATATTATAAATTATTTAAATAATCACTATTAGTTTGTTTCCAATTTATATACTATTTAATTCGATATTATATTTTAAATATGTCTATCTACTAAAGCATAAATATGACATTTCCTTCCTCTTGAAAAATCATACTTTAAACACTTTCAGAATACAAATATATATCCAAATACTCTCTCATATTCCCATTATTATACATTGGATAGATTAGGTGAAATCATATTCCAATTATAACAAATACTTTGTGCTGAACAAGATCAGAAACATCAATAAAAGTGTATGTTTTTATCATCTATTCCCTCAGTTTTTTCTTCTCTTCTATGTTCCCAATTTATTTCAAACTCACATATTCTATGATTCATTAGGTTATATTATAACATTATATTAATGATTTTTTCGTACTATTAAACTATTATTATGAAAATTATTAATGTTTTATTCCTCTCATTCTCTACCGTTAGACATTATTCCTGATAATAGTCGGTTATCAACCAATGATAGAATTTACCAATTCATTCATATCAACAAAATTATGTATTGGTAAACTCAATTAGTAATAATATATAAATTTATAAAACATTTAATCCAAAACTTTTGGAATTATTTATACTCATCAAAATTTAACTCAAAAAAGAATAGAAAAATCAATGTAAAATGAGAAATTTTTTAAGAAAACAATATATAAAAAAATTACCAATTTATATATAAGAATTTTGAAATATAATATAATTATTAGAATTTTTAAAAAGTGGTAACAAAATTGGTTCAATTTTTTAGGTACCCATGTTTACTCTTTAGGATGTCTAAAAGAGACAGAATAAATAGGGACCAATGTTATGGGGATTATTAAACCCAAAAAATTTCAATTAGTTTACCACCTATTTTAGATTAATTTAAATATGAATTATCTTACAACATTCCAAATATGTGATATCAATATTGATAATTTTTTATTTTTAGGATATTCAGTTTCCAACATTTACAAATGTTTTCTAATTCACATCCAATGATTTTTGAAAAGTATTTAAATTTGAAAACCATTTCTTCAATACTATTGAGTTGATTCTCATTTCAAAGAGTAAAATTACATTTTATTCCAATGGATGATATATATTGTTAATTTTCAATTATTAATTTCCTTTTTTTGAATTATGATATGTAAATTATTTGGTGAAACACAGTCTTTTTAATGGATTATTTCTGGACTACGATTGTTGTCCTTCTATGTGGCATGTCTGATTATGAGACTTTTTGATGTGGACTATAAGGCCCCAGCCTTAAACATTACTTAATCTTGAGATATTTCAAGAATACACCTTTAGGATCTTTTCAGGTTTAGAGTTTTAGAGAATTAGATCACAAAACATGCATTACATCCCACATTTAAACAAAGTGGTTACAATAAAAGATAGTATTCATTTTTTTCCATCAACAGAAAAATATTTAAAATAAAACATGGATTTTTTCTTGACACCTCCTTGACACTATCATCATATCATGTACCCTTCACTTGACCTGTGAAAAAACATTTCAAAAATGTGGGATGAGCATAAAAAACACAGTAAGGGATATAAAAATATTGAAAGGAAACATCAGTACATGTATACATAAGAATCAATGAAATCATACTCTACTCATAAAACATAATCACATTAACATACATCATAAAATCATGAATAAATCATAGAAATCATAAGACATAAAGGTATCTTGAGGCATTCATAACATTCTTACGTAGGGAGTAACCCTCTTTGTTACGTTTGGAATACCCATCACAGTATATACCCTAAATATCTTCAGAGAAACCTTAACGTTTAACTCCTTCGCGTTACCCAATGCATTGGAGATCTATATCGGGCTCACCCACCCTTAGTTTATCACAGAACCATCCATATTCATAACAATGCCCAAGAACCATAACATAATCGTATCACATAAAACATGCATAAAGGAAACATAACATTTCCACATTTCAATCACAAGATATCAATACAACACATTGATATAATAAAAACATTATGAAAATTTCTTTCAATACCAAAACAAAAGAAAAGTAAAACATGGTATTTATTTTTCATTTAAAAAAAAGTATGGCTTGTAGAGGAAGCCGAAACTCAAATAACGGTCACGGTGGGGGAGAAGTCGTTGTCGCTGCATATGTACGACAAAAACATTCCCTTTTTTAGTTTAGTAAAATGATTCCTATTGGATAAATGTAAAATTCAAAGGGTTTATACATCGTATAAAAGAAGGTTGTGTATAAAACAAAATATGCCTCAATGAAAGGAGATTAAGACGATGTCCCATACCCCGGGTCTGACTAGACTCGATCACTCTTTAACGTCCTGAATAATAAACTTGAGTTAATTTATACTTTCTTAAGAAACTTTTTATAGTTTATTATTCCTTTTAAATCACTTATTACCATGTTATGAACACTATGTAATTATTTATGTTAATAATGGTTGTTTTGTCTATAGTTGGTACTTGAGTCCAAAATAAACTCTTTATAATTACAAGTTGTTCATGTGGTAAAATATCCATTATATCCAAAATTATATTAATGATTTGGATATCATATATGTCATATATATCCAGTATATACATGCATTTACAATATTACATAACATTTAGAGGTATGAAATGTAATGCACCATTCATGGAGACGGTAAGCCGTACGCACGCATGAATGATACTTCCATTTCTATTTCATATCTAATGGAATTAAAACATAATGATATATAATATTATTTTAATTCAAGTATGGTATCATATATAATATCATTAAATCTATCCTTTATACGTACCACATATGGTATTAACGAATCAAATCACTTTGAGGGGCGGTAGTCCGCACTTCATAAAATAAAGATATCGCGTTTACCCATAATGGAAACCATAAAGGAATTCCATAAATGAAAAACACCAAAGCTTAAGTAAAAAATAATCATATTATATATCATATATAAGTATAGTGTCATTTTAATTACCACCTTTAAAGATGTTATATGAGTGTTGAACAATCATCGTTTCGTGAGGCAGGAATTTTCCATCCACAGAAACAATATGTTCTTTACCCATTAGATATAGGTGTGCGTACGTGTAGCTCGAATCCTTATTATAACAACACCCTAGTATATGGAAGATATTGGTGTTGTTACAAAGGAAATTAATAAAAAAAAGTTTAGGGGGTGGGAGAAGCAAAATAAAACAAAAGAACACAAGAGAAGACGCTACCTTTAAATCAGGTAACTCCTTTTTATTTGAGCTCAAAGGCTTCCGTGGGAAGACTTATACCCAAAGTGATTCTTCTAAGAGTTATAGAGTGATGTGGAGAGACATGATGAGCAGGGGTTGGCCGAGCCAAAGGCTTTGGATGTGTGGGTAAGGTGGTAGAGGTGGGGGCCTTTTATAAGAGGAGAGGAGGGCCACTATTGGAGAGTAATAAAAGGATACTTTATTATAAAATGATTTTCGGATTTAAAAGGTCCCAAAATTATATATTTCTAGGGTAAGGTGATGATAGTTCCAAATACACCCATCCAATATGTTTTTGACATGTGTAGTTCTTAGATTTTACATTATCGTTTCAATTTTTTAAATCCTTAAGTAATGAGGTAATCGCTGCATCATCATGGTGTCATAAATAATTTAATTTATTTAATTTCTAAAATTTATAAAAAAAATACTATGATGTAGTAAATAGTTTTATATTTCTAATTAATATTTATTATAAAAAATATGACTTTTATAACCCCATTTTAAATTTTTTTTAGTAAAATAACTCATGTTTGTGTCATTTTTACTTTTACTTTAAATAAAAGGCATTAATGTCTTTATCTTACCCAAGTGGCTCCATGGGGTCCCAAAAATCGACCCATGGGTTTTATTGGTCGTACATGACACATCCAATAGGGGTAGGACATGTGTCTATGTTATTTCATATTATTAAAACATTATTCTTACGTTAAATTACACTAATTATCTCTAATCGCGATTAAAACTTAAAAGTTACTATTCACCAAAAAAAATATTTTAATACGAGTGAACCACATTTTAATTCTTAATGACAACCATGTATGTCGGATTTTTTAAATTCAAAACACAGAGGTGTCATTTAAATGAAAAATAATGTTTTTTAAGTACCACTTAATGGTTTCACTATTCATAAAAAATTGATGTTTTTCCAAAAAAATACCAAAACATCACCGTAAGATATATTTGATATTCTGAATTCAAAAATGATATCTATTTTACAAAATTCAGAAAATATAAGTAACATTAATTAATTTAATAATTAATTCCCGATGTGAGAGAAAATAGCGTGTTTTTATGAAACAATAAGTATCAAAAGATTGACACTAGTTTAAGTCCAATTTCAAAGTGAAATAAATTTCAACATCCCCAATTGGATTAAGTGGTAAAAATATATTATAATTGAACATTAAAACCAATTCAAAATATAATATAATCATATAAATAAATTGGATTACAAATAGATTTTTAATTAAAATACAATATTTTTCACCATTCATTAAAAAAATGAACATTAACGGAAAAATACCAAAAATTTACCCAAAGTAAATTTCAATGTCCCAATCATAAAGAAGAAGTTTATTTTGAAAAATAGAGCTTATAAAATTTTAAAAAATTTGATTTAAAAATGGATTGCCATCAAAAGGCAGTAAAATAATCTTTTAAAAATATTAGTGTATTTCATGCTTAAGATTGGATTTATTCTCATTTTAAGCCTCTAAAACACTATATAATTCATTAATAAACATAGATTAAAATATATTTTATTCATTACTTACTTGGGATATTACATCCTTCCCCCCATTAGAAAATTTTGTCCCCACAATTTATTTACTTATCGAATAAGTGGGGGTATTTAGCCCTCATTGAATTTTCTAATTACCATGGTGCCTCTTCAATCATGTGGATTTTCCAAAAAAATCTTTACATGATGAATCATTTATTTCGTAACACTTGATCCCTGTGGTCAAGAATCTGGACCAGTTGTTCCTCATAAGATAGGTTCGCTTCCAGCTGAACTACCTCTGGACTCAAAACATGATATGGATCTGGCATGTACTTCCTTAACATTGAAACATGAAAAACATTGTGTACCTGAGATAAACTCGGAGGTAAAGCCACTTGGTAAGCAAGTGATCCAACTCTATCTAGAATTTCATATGGTCCAAGGAACCTTTGACTCAGCTTTCTTATCTTACCAAATCGCATCACGCTTTTCCATGGTGAGACTTTGAGAAAAACATGATCACCTACCTCAAAAGAGAGATCCTTCCTCCTGTTGTCTGCATAACTCTTCTTCCTGCTCTGACCTGTTCTCATGTATTTCTGTATCAGATTATTTTTTTCTGCCAACTCTTCTACCCATTCTGGTCCCATCAGCTTCCTTTCACCCACTTCCTCCCAGAAAGCTGGAGTTCGACACCGCTTCCCATATAACGCATCAAATGGTGCGATCTGTATACTGGAATGAAAACTATTATTATATGAAAATTCACCCAAAGAATGATTTTGGTCCCAACATCCCTGATAATCCATCAAACAAGCATGTAGCATATCTTACAATGATTGAATTGTTCATTCTGACTTCCCATCTGATTGAGGATGAAAAGCTCTACTAAAATTTAATTCAGTACCCAACGACTTCTGAAGGCCATTCCAAAAGATATAAGTGAACATGGGATCACGGTCAGATACAATGGATAGAGGAACTCCATATAACCTGAAAATCTCGTTAAGAAACAAACAGAAAAGTTGATCTGGGGAAAAACTATCTCGTATAGCATGGAAATGAGCAGATTTAGTCAAGAAATCAACAATAACCAAGATTGCATTATTACCTCAAGATGTCTTCGGTAATCCCACAACAAATCCCATCAATATATTTTTCCATTTCCACTCTGGAACTAGTAAAGGCTGAAGCATCCCTTTCGGTAACTGTCGCTCTTATTTAACCTGCTGACAAGTCAAACACTTCACAGTAAAATCAGCAATATCTCTTTTCATTCCATCCAACCAGTAATACTCCCACAGATCTCTGTACATCTTAGTACTGCTAGGATGAACTGAAAACGGAGAACTATGAGCTTCACATAACAAATCTCTCTTCAACTTTGAATCACACGGCACACACAATCTCTTCCCAAATCTCAAAACACAATCATTATCAATGTTGAATTCAGGAAAATTACCCTTCTGAACCAGCTCTACCTTTTTCTGCAACTCACTATCTTGCTTCTATGCTTTCTTGATTCTATCTGATAGCGAAGATTTCACTGATATTTGAAAAAAAACAGAAGAACACCCTGCACCAAAAACGTTAATTCCAATGTTCATGAAATCCTTAACCAAAGGATCACGTTCCAAATGCAACATTTTTAATGAAGCATTACTTTTTCGACTCAAAGAATCAGCCACTTTATTTTCTTTTCCCGGATGGTAATGAATTGTATAATCATAATCCTTGATTAGTTCTAGCCAAATCCTCTATCTCATGTTCAATTCATTCTATGTGAATATATACTTTAAACTTTTGTGATCGGTATATATTTCACCCTTTACTCCATACAAATGATGTCTCCAAATCTTTAAAGCGAAAACAACATCAGCTAATTCCAAATCATGTGTAGGTTAATTTACCTCATGAGTTTTCAAATGTCGTGAAGCATAAGCAATTACCTAATCATTCTGTATTAAGACACAACCAAGTCATTTCAATGAAGCATCACTGTGGATAACAAACTCACCATTCCTAGAAGGTAGTGCCAAAACTGGAGCATTCACCACTCATCTTTTCAGTTCTTGAAAACAATCCTCACATTCATTTGTCTAGATAAATGTTACACCCTTCCGAGTTAGCTTAGTCATTGGACTAGATAACCGTGAAAAATTTCTAACAAACATTCAGTAATAGACTCCAAACCAAGGAAGCTACGAATCTCAGTTACATTTGTGGGTCTTGGCCATTCTTCAACAACCTTTGTTTTTTCAGGATCAACAGTTATCCCATCTTTAGAAACAATGTGACCATGGAAAGAAATTTGTTGCAACCAAAACACACATTTGTTGAATTTACCATACAATTTCTTTTCTTTTAAGGTTTTCAAAATAACCCTTAAAATTATTTCATTCTCCTCTTTACTATTATAAATCACCAAAAAATCATCAATGAAAACCACCACAAACATATCCAAGAACTCATGGAAAATTATATTCATTAAGTCCATGAATCCAATAGGTGCATTGGTTTGCCCAAAAATCATTTGTAAAAATTCATAATGGCCATATCTTGTATGAAACGCAGTCTTTGGAACATCTGCTTCTTTTACCTTCAGCTGATGGTACCCCGATCTCAGGTCAATCTTTGAAAAATACTGAGCTCCCTGGAGATGATCAAACAAATCATCGATATGAGGAAAATGATATTTGTTCTTAACAGTGATGTTATTCATGTCTCTATAATCAATGAAAAGTCTCACTAAACGATCTTTCTTTTTAATAAATAAAACAGGAGCACCCCATGGTGTTGTACTAGGTCGAATGAAACATTTCTCTAATAAATCTTGCAATTACTGCTTAAACTCTAAAAGTTAAATTTGAAGCATTTGATAAGGGGGTTTTGAAATTGGCTTAGCATCAGGAACTAAGTCAACAATAAACTCAACTTCTCGATCTGGTATTATTCTAGGAAACTCATGAGGAAAAAAATAGGGATATTCATTTACCACTGGCACATCATTAATCTGAACAGTTCCTTTGTTTTCAACAATATGTGCAAGTTAACATTCATTTCCATATTTTACAAGTTTATCGGTCTCTTGATATGTTATCAATAATAAGGGTTCATTCTTGTACACAAACTGAAAATCATTCTAACAAGAAACTTCTTTAGCTCTATAGTCAATATTAGCATGGTAAATAGAGATCCAATCCATACCCAGGATAACATCAAACTCTACTATAGGTAGAACAATTAGGTTTTCAAGTAGGTTCTTTCCACGGATAAGGATACGAAGTTTCTTATAAATTATTTTTTCCTCAATATTTCCCCCATGTTTTTTACCACATGTTTAGGAGTCATTTATTGAGATGGTATTCCCATATTACTAGAAAATTTTCAGAGATGAAAGAATGTATAGACCCCGAATCAAACAACACACTGGCATAATCTGAAAGAAAAATCAAAGTACCTAATACAACTTCATTTGATGTCCCGATATCTGCTGAAGTAGTTGCAAAGGATTTCACCACCCCTTTCTGCTCGTAGTATAACTGCTTCCCATCACTCAAGCTCTGTGTCGGACACTTATTTTCATAGTGTCCCATATCATTTCACATAAAACATTTCACTAACTGTAAATCAAATTTGGTCTTACCTTCACCATGATCTTTTTAGTGCAATCACGTGCCTTATGTCCCATCTTACCGCACCGGTAGCACTTTCTAGAATTCAGAATACATTCCCTAGCATGCATTTTACCACATTTATCACGAACTAGAAACTTAGTTTTCTTACCGTCAGACCTTTTTGATGAATTCATTCCTTTCTCCTGACACCTTGGTCTCTTCTTATGTTGGTTTTTATAGAACACTTTATCATCGGAAAACTTCATTTCCACCTTCTCAGCACATCGAACAATCTTTTCATAACTTTTTAACTCACGAGAAGCTAAAGCCCTTCGATATTTTGGAATTAATCCAGAGTAATAATGATTGATTTTACTACCAAGGTCTCGGATAAAATTTGGAGCATATCTTGCCAATCGAGTGAACCTCACTTCATAAGAAGCCACTGAGTCTTTCTCTTGACTCATTTCCATGAATTGTTTTTCCATCCTAAGTCAAACACCTATAGGAAAATACTTCTCAAGAAACATACCTTTAAATTCTTCCCAGTCGAGAGCATAAATCTCATCATCATCCCTAATATTTTTAACCATCGAACACCACTGATATGCTTCACCCTCCAAACGGTAAATAGATTGACTAAACTTTTGATTTTCTGAACACCCCATAACATCAAAAATTTTCTCCAGTGCTTTAGTCCACCTTTCAGCTAGCACAAGGTTATATGAACCTCTAAATGATGGGGGATGTTGCCTCATAAAATATTCCACCACTGACATGTTCTTATGCGGTTGATCTGGCTGATCTCGTGCATGGATACCGCCACCATTTATCGCTTGAGTCAACTGCGCCATTACTGCAACAAACTATTCAGTTCCAATTCCGACCATCTTAGGATGGTGACTCAGAAGGTTATTTTCATATGTATTCCTTCCGAGAACTGCATCCCAGTTTTCTCTGCGGAAAACCATTCTGAACAAACATGTCTTAGATGAAGCAACATGGTAATCTTCAAATGTTATATCATTTCAATTTGACCATAAAAAATATTTTTGGATAATCATTTAATAAAATTATAACTCCAAAAGTATTCTAAACCAACCTCTGAACCAACTATAAGGCCCCAGCCTTAAACATTACTTAATCTTGAGATATTTCAAGAATACACATTGATTATCTTTTCAGGTTTAGTGTTTTAGAGAATTAGATCAAAAAACATGAATTACATCCCACATTTAAACAAAGTGGTTACAATAAAAGATAGTATTCATTTTTTCTCATAAACAGAAACATATTCAAAATAAAACATGGATTATTTCTTGAAACCTCCTTGACACTATCATCATATCATGTATCCTTCCCTTGACCTATGAAAAACATTTCAAAAACTTGGGATGAGCATAAAAACTTCAGTAAGGGATATAAAAATATGGAAAGGAAACATGAGTACATGTATACATAAGAATCATTGAAATCATACTCTACTCATAAAACATAAGCACTTTAACATACCTCGTCAAATCATGAATAAATTATAGAAATCATAAGTCATAAAGGTAACTTGAGGCATTCATAACATTCTTACATAGGGAGTAACCCTCTTGGTTACGTTTGGACTACCCATCACAGTATATTTACTAAATCTCTTCAGAGAAACCTTAACATTTAAATACTTCGCCTTACCCAATGCATTAGAGAGCTGTATCGGGCTCACCTATCCTTAGTTTATCATGGAACCACCCATCTTCATAACAATGCCCAAGAACCATAACATAATCGTATCACATAAAACATGCATAAAGGAAGCATAACATTTCCACATTTCAATCACAAGATATCAATAAAACACATTGATATAATAAAAACATTATGAAAACCACTTTCAATACCAAAATAAAATAAAATTAAAACATGTTATTTATTTTTGATTTAAAAAAAAGGTATGGCTTGTACAGGAAGCCGAAACTCAAATAGTGGTCACGGCGGCGGAGAAGTCGGTGTCACCACATACGTACGACAAAAACATTCCCTTTTTTCATTTAGTAAAACAATTCATATAAAAATATTCCTTTTGGATAAATGTAAAAGTCAAAGGAGTTTATACACCATATAAAAGAAGGTTTTGTATAAAACAAAATATTCCTCAATGAAAGGAGATTGAGACGAAGTCCCATACCTCGGGTCCGACTTGACTCGATCGCTCTTTAACATACTGAATAACAAATTTGATTTAATTTCAACTTTCTTAAGAACCATTTCAAGTTAATTATTCCTTTTATATCACTTATTACCTTGTTATGAACACTATGTAATTATTTATGTTAATAATGGTCGTTTTGTCGATAATTGTTACTTGAGTCCAAAATAAACTCTTTATAATTACAAGTTGTTCATGTGGTAAAATATCCATTATATAAAAAATTATATTCATGATGCAGATATCATATATGTCATATATATCCAGTATATACATGCATTTACAATATTACATAACATTTAGAGGTATGAAATGGAATGCACCGTTAATGGAGTCGGTAAGCCGTACGTACGCATGAACGCTACTTCCATTTCTATTTCATATTTAATGGAATTAAAACATAATGATACATAATAGTATTATAATTCCATTATGGTTTCATATATAATATCATTAAATCCATCCTTTATATGTACCACATATGGTATTAACGAATCAAATCACTTTGAGGGGGTGGTAGTCCGCACTTCCTAAAATGAAGATATCGCGTTTAGCCATAATGGAAACCATAAAGGTATGCCATAAATGAAAAATAATGAAGCTTAAAGAAAACATAAACATATTATATATCATATATAAATATAGTTTCATCTTAATGGGCACCTTTAAAGGTGTTATATGAGTGTTGAACAATCATCGTTTTGTGAGGCATAAATTCTCCATCCATAGAAACAGTATGTTCTTTAACCATTAGATATAGGTGTGTGTAAGTGTAGCTCGAAACCTTATTATAACAACATACTAGTATATGGAAGATACTGGTGTTGTTACAAATGAAATGAATAAAAAAAGTATAGGGGGTTGGAGAAGCAAAATAAAACATAAGAACACAAGAGAAGATATTACCATTAAATCGGGTAAATCTTTTTGATTTGAGCTCAAAGGCTTCCTTGGGAAGACTTCTGCCCAAAGTGAGGCTTCTAAGAGTTATATAGTTATGTGGAGAGACGAAATGGGAAGGGGTTTGCTGATCCAAAGTCTTTGGAAGTGTGGGTAAGGTGGTAGAGGTGGGGGCCTTTTATAAGACAAGAGGAGGGGCACTCTTGGAATGTTATAAAATGATACTTTATTATAAAATGATTTTCAGATTTAAAAGGTCCAAAAATTATATATTTTGAGGATAAGGTGATAATAGTTCTAAATCCACCCATCTAATAGGTTTTTGACATGTGTAAGTTTTAGATTTTACATTATCATTTCATTGTTTTTAAATCGTTAAATAATGAGGTAATCTCTGCATCATCATGTAGTCATAAATAATTTAATTTATTTAATATCTAAAAATTATTAAAAAACTACTATGATTTATGAAATATTTATATCTTTCTAATAAATATTTATTGTAAAAAATTAGACTTGTATAACCCCATTTAAAGATTATTTTAGTAAAATAACTCATGTTTGTGTCATTTTGTACTTTTACATTAAATAAAAGGCAATAAAGACTTTATCTTACCCAAGTGGCTCCATGGGGTCCCAAAAATCGACCCATGGGTTGTCTCGGTCGTCCATGAAACATCCAATAAGGGTAGTACATGTGTCTAGGTCATTTCTTATTATTAAAACATTATTCATACCTTAAATTACACTAATAACTATAATCGCGATTAAAACTAAAAAGGTACTATTCACCCAAAAAATTAATTTAATCCCATTGAACCAAAATTTTCTTCTTAATGACAACCATGTATGTCGGATTTTTGAAATTCAAAACACAGAGGTGGTAAAATTTAATTTAAACGAAAAATCAGTTTTTTAATTACCACTTAGTGGTTTCACTATTCATAAAAAATTGTTGTTTTTCAGAAAAATACCAAAACATCACCCTAAGATATATTTGATATTATGAATTCAAAAATTATGTCTATTTTACAAAATTCAAAACATATAAGTTACATTAATTAATTTAATAATTAATTACCGCTATCAGAGCAAATAGCGTGTTTTTCTGAAACAATAAGTATCAAAAGATTGACACTAGTTTAAATCCAATTTCAAAGTGAAATTAATTCCACCGACCACAATTGGACTAAATGGTAAAAATATATTCTAATTGATCTTTAAAGCCAATTCAAAATATAATGTAATCATATAAATAAGTTAGATTAAAAATAGGTTTTGAATTAAAATACAAGATTTTTCACTTTTTATTAAAAAAATGAACTTTATCGAAAAAATACCAAAAATTTTCCCAAAGTAAATTTCAATATCCCAATAATAAAGAATAATTTTATTTTGACAAATAGAGCTTATAAAATTGTCAAAATTTTTATTTTAAAATGGTTTTCCATCAAAAGGCAGCAAAACATTCTTTTAAAAATATTAGTGTATTCCATGCTTAAGATTGGATTTATTCTAATTTTAAGCCTCTAAAACACTATCTAATTCATTAATAGAAATAGATAGTAATATATATTATTCATTAGTTAGTTGAGATGTTAAATGGATGGTGGTAATGGAATAATATATACCTCCCATAAATTTTTTAATGTGATGTTCATCTTTATAAAAAAATTATTAGCTGTGAACATGATTCTTTTCGTATTCAAAAGATTGATATATAATTTAGGCACATATGTTATTTGTTAACACACTATAGAATTACTGAAATTATGTGTTTTCTTTGACCACTATTATATGATGTTTCATTTTTATAAATTTAAAACATTTTATGATAATATAAAATGATTCCCAAATGATTATGATGATGAACCAATTATTATGTTATGATAATGTTGTTTATGGTCGCCAATGTAATATTAACTCATGTCCCTTATTCCCCCCAATTATTGGGATTTTATCTAACCACATTATTTGATATATATCTTCATGTGAATACATGTACTATGTATATCATCAGTGATTTTTGAGGGATAAATAATAATAATTTAAGTAATGTGTTATTCTGTACTGTTTTTATATTTCCCTAACTCACCAGATACACTAAACCATTTGATGCTGGAATTGTAACACAATTATGTTTTTTATCGTAAAAATTATGTTATAGTCCTATAAAAAAAGACAGGTGGTAATATAAAAATATTTAAAATTTAAAATAATCATATTTAATTATAAAATCAATCAAATTATCTGGATCCATGCAGTATGATATCATCAACATCGGTTGAGTTACCAAGACTATGCCTATGAAAATCTCCAACTCCCTATCTAGATGGGAACAAAAAAATTAAATATAGAATACCTTTATAAATCATTAAGTACTAATGGAATATCACCATTGAAATATTTTTATCTCAATTTTGTCACCGATAAGGATATTAACATACCATGCTCTAGAAGAGTTGGACCCTCCCAGATGGACATCAAGTAAAACTCTACATGAAATATGTGTATCCGCTAGGTGTAGTAATTAACACCTCCCAAATATAACAAATAATTTGATATTCATGAGTAATCAACCAATGCATAAAAATAATAATATTTAATGTGTCTATATAAAGAATATTAAAACCCTAATTTAGGAAAATGTTGCACATAATGAAATATATTGTGGGGAATATGAAACCCTTCTCCTTCTTTCCTAGAGGCATATCAAATTCCATGATGAATGGAATGATTATAAATTGATGGTTAATATAATCCATTAAATTTTTCCACATAAAGGATTTAGATTAAATGGTATAAAATTAATAAGCTTATATGGTCGATAAAACAAAAATGGAACCTCTCTCCATTGAAGGACATGCATCATTGTGCATTAAAGAATTAAAAATTGTGTGTAACATCATTTTAATTATGTACAATGGATAGAACCCAATTGTCTATAACAATTATCATGATAGTATTGATACATTCTATGATAAATTACTTATTGAAAATATATGATAATAACCATCCTAAAAAACATATACAAATATTTACGGTGTCCATACTAGTTGAGGATCATAAAAGGTACATGGAAAACCCACTTCATGTACCCTATATAGAAACATCGGTAACATGTCATGGTACTAAAAATATACTAATATTTAGAAGAAATATCATAAAAATCAATCCACTCATTCCTCTATATGACCCTATATTCTTTATCCTCCCCTATAAAGTGCACATAAAACCAATACTGATAGTTGGAGGATCTTGGGCTAGACCTAAAGTATTAATCATGTTAATTTCATATATTACCATCCAATCTATAAACATAGGATGTTTAAAATGATTTATCATGAATAATATATATTGAATATCAAGTAATGGACCAAACTAAAACAATTAATTGTAAATATTCTCATTGGGTACAACCTTATATTAAAATAAATAGAGAATAGAAAAGTGGTTAGTCTATTATTCCAATGTATGATTGTATTTATTAGCAGTGATTTACTCTATTAATTTCACCAAAGTTATACAATCATGGAATAATTTCTCCATGAATATGGACATAATGTATTTCAACTCCAATTCATCATCCTTAGTTTCAATAATAACTAAGTCCCGACTCATTTTACTTGTTTCTTCTAGTTTTGAGAAAAAATGTATAACCATGATATAATCAAGGGTAATTATGAATTCAAAGAAACTATAAATATTTCATTACCACTATTATTCCTCATGTTGATCTTTTTTACTCTATAATGGCAGTGTTTTGCATTGAATAAATTCCTAGGATTAATTTCTATTCTCTTCCCTTTGAGGTTCCACCTCTATATCCTTATAAAGGGTAGGTGAAACATCTTCTACAAAATTATATAAAGTTTGCACATAATATGTTTTGATATTCGGATCAATTAATGTGTTCCCCTAGAAATGTTCTTTAGAAGTGACACCATGTAATTTTTGGATGTCTTATCGGGTGATTAACTCTACAAATCATCATAAAAAGCGACACAAGAGAAGGATACCCCTGAATAAATCAAATATGAAATAACAGATACTATCCATAATTATAAAGAGTTAAGGATAAATAAAATTAAAGGGATTGATCCAGTCATTCCAAATCCAAACCAACGCATTTCCCATCCAACCCATCGTAACATATTTTTCTTCATGATGTGATTATGAACACACTTCCACACAACATACCCATTTTATCAAAATATTCATATTTCAAATACTTCAAAAAATAATAATATATATTTTTCCAATGAAAATAATGATAAGATACTCTCTATTACAAATTTATCATTGATGAACCCTGATTACTAAACAATTCATAACTCGATAGGTCATAGAGTAGTTTAATGGGATCTCTCGATCCTATGGGCTGCAAACCATTTTTTTGGGAATCAATAACTACCTTTTGAAATGTTATTTATATTAAAACATATAAAATAGTGTAACATGAATAAATATAATGTATGTATCCTATTATAAAAAAATTATGGGAAATACTACAAATCAACACAATATAGGTGCCCGAAAACCTCAAAACCAATCCTAATTCAGAATGATCAAAAAACACTTCTCTACATTAAATGTAGTCAATATAAAAATACTAGACATTATAAATTTATAAACCCACCAAAAATCTTTGGTGCCTTCCCATTACCTGGGTCAAAACCCACAAGATCTCCAAAACATAAATAGGTGTAAACTGGGTTTGCGAAACAAAATCCTACTTTGATCTCATAAAATATTTAATAATATTTATAATAATATAAACAAATTATACCCTAGTTATGAAATTATTTAATGAGATAATCTTATACACAGTTTGATATAAAATAATTAATAGATTACCTTTTTATCATGTAAATAAATAACAAATAGATTGTTTTTAAATAATTTCCATGAACATTTTGAATATTCATTTTGAAAAACAGAAATAAATAAAAAATTCCATCGAATATAAATTTTTCCTTTGTTGGCGTGTATCCTCGTACAAGTCCCATTATATATATGTCACATGGTACACAAATTACACTAGAAAAAATTCCATATGGGTAAGAGTACACTCTTGAGAGTGGTCCTTGTATATCAGTCATCTACATGATGCAAAAATTCCACTAGAATGACTTGACAATGAGATAAGAACATATCCTTGGGGAAGAACACTTACCTCATCAATGATCATATATGTTTAAAAAATTTTATAGTCATTCATGTAGAATATAATATAATAATCTATATAAAACATGGTTTAAATCCTTTTATTACATAACGAAAAGGAAAAATCAATATTTATAGGAACAAAAACCCATATACATAAATAAATTCATTCTATTTACCAATTTTTAGATCCAATTATTGGTACAAATATGGAAAGGTTTGTATAATATTTCTAATTAATGAATGCAAAAACCATAAACCACATGGAATATAACCAATAGAATGAATCTGCATGATAGATAAAGGAAAAAATCAGATGACAAATATATGGTTCCTAGAAAAATAATTTCTTATAAGAATACATGATATAAAGAATTTAAATTGTATTAAGGAAAAATACAAGGTAAGAGATAGAAGTAATTTATGCTGGAAGCGTGTCCAAAACCAAATCTATGTTAGACTCGCTAAATGAGGATCACAATGTTGATATTCACTTTTACCCACAATGGATTCTTTGTGGTAATTACAAATTCATCCATAGATAATTCCTAAAATTACCAAGATTGAGTTAATTTTTAGGGAGAAAGAATAAAAAAATAATCGGAGGTTTTAGTACTAAAATATGAAATTACCCATAAATTTACATAACTCATTTATATTACCACCATGCTGATAGAGTCCCATTGGAAGGCCAGTAGGAACAAAAACAATTTATAACAACAAAGATAACTACCTTCCGCCCAGTGGAAAGAAAATAATGGTTTAAAAATTACCAAACCCATAACCTAGCATATTTCTCTCAATGTATATATATTCGACCACCTATTGCTTCATTTTCTACAGTTTTATTACAACACCTCACAAAGTTCATAGAGAACACCTTCAACCACTCTCCAGATAAAAAATTATAATCAATATGGAATTTTAAAAATGAGGAATAAAAAAAGTATAATGTAGTAACTAAAAAGAAATACAAGATATGACATATTTATCCATCTTCATTTCCATAGGTTGCGTCGAATTACACTAAATTTTCCATTTTCATTGTCTCCTTCCTCAAATAAGTCACAAATTATTCTTCTCTAGCTCTAAAGATACTTTTATCTGGTTTTTATGCTTATTTAATTCCTAGTAGAATGAAAGGATTTTCCATGAATGATAGTGATGTCTCTGTCTATCTATATGTCCCAAATCATGAAATCAATTCAACAAATAAATTTTCAAACATTACCAGAAAATATTTTTAAACACATTGGCAGTACTTTACTGATCAATCTAAAAGATCTAATTCTACTATTTTTACTATTTCATAATATAGTTCTAACATCTATAAAATACTCTATGATATCAGGTTGTCAATTTCCCTGAAACACTATAAAGGTGTTCTAATGTTTTATGATTCTATAGTTCAATGAATGGGACAAACATCTATAGTGTCTCATCATCAACATGATTATTTAAAATATAAATAATTTTTTACATAGGGGGATAAATTTTAATTCCATCATCTTTCATTTTCCTATTAAAATCTCCTTCTATACTATGTTAACATGTATAGTTATCAAGAGGGTTTGAGATACATTTCATATAACAAGCCAGATATTTATAATCAAACACACCATAAAACTCAACACCACCCTAACCAAATCAAGGTTAGTAGTTACCTTAAAATAATTTTTATACAAGGAAGGTACTATAATGAGGACTCTCCCGTATCATGGGAAATCAATGAGGTAAGAGGCCCAGCACAATTGGGGTTTTCCAAATAACCATTCAAAAGTGACCACTGAGCCTCCACCTATGATATACTCTAACATTTATCAAATCATTTAGAAATCCCATTATATAGAATATCACAACTTCATTTGACATAAACCTGGACAAAATGGCCCTTCCTACAAGGGTTGAACAATTTTCAAATTTTATACCATTTAATTAATAGTCATACGTAGATTATATTCAACACCAAACCAACTTATGAATCCAATTTGCAAGAACCAATCACCATTTGAATGATAAAATATAATTTAAAAAACCAATCATGCATTTAAAAATCATGAACTACCTAGATATTCCGAATGGGCACTTGACCTACCCGTGGTGTGAAAAACCTAACAAAAACCCACCACACGTTCAAAAACAGATTTTGAAAACAATGATCAATCACTTTGAAAGAAAAATACCTACTAAGAAACCCATTTTAAAAAAATTTAATCTCTACATTAAATCCAAAAAAACATTTATAAGTGCCTATCGGGCATTTGATAAACTCTTAGTTGGCACAGCACAATCAGAGCACTTGAAAAATACAAATGGGCATACATATTTCCCTCAAACAAACTATTCCCATACATAAGTGCAACAAGACAATTTTAACACAAAAAATGATATCCATTTGATAAAAATTCATTAAACATTTTCATAGACATCACAAATATATTTTTAAGACCAAAACATTCTTCTAAAAATTATAACCAATTCCATGAGCCAACCGTGATATCGACAAAACAAGAGGTGTGCATCATTTATAAAATCCACATCCCACATCCAAAGACAACAGAAAAAACACCTCATTTCATATAGAGAAAATATTATAAAAATAATACATTACTAATTTAATAACAGAGGATGTGAGAATAACTAGAAACCAATGAAATCAAGAATTTAAATTCAATGTGAAAAAGGTCCTTCCATGACTCACAACTCAATCATGAAGACACGAGTCGCATCACACATGAGCATAAGTACCCAGGAGCTGATGACAATGGAATCTTAGGCTTACCCTAACAATACACTACAACAAATCCAAAGTATATAAAAAACAAAACACTAAATTTAAATAATCCATACTATTAAACATCACAAAAATTTCCTCGAAACTGGTGCATTTCAAATGGTGCAAATCCAAACTGCTCAACATTGGCAGTAAGATTTTTTCACATGTGCTATTGAGAAATTGGTTCTTGTAGCTTGTCGTGTGAATGATGATGGCATAGGAGCTGATTGGACAAGTCTTTCTACCTCAAAAGGATGGAGAGGGGTTGTAGGGATCCAGAAAGGTCACCGGTAAGGGGTACACGGTAGGGAAGGGTGTGTGGATGGTTGGAGGGAACATGACCATTTTAAAGGTACATGAATGAAGGGAACAAGTTAGTCCGAGATGCGCAGAAAACTAATGGAGGTGTGAGAGGTTAGTTGCTGGCCGAAAAAGTAGTCGTTAAGGGAAGAGGGTAGTCGGTAGGGGTTGCAGGGGCAAGAATGGGAGGTCACATTTAGGAGATTGAGGTGGGGGGGGGGATAGTCAGATTAGACTTGAATGGGGAACGTCAGGAAGAGGGCCGATGAATCATAGGTCGGTGTGGCTTGGAAGAGTGTGATGGGGCTAGAGGCAACTGGGGTAAGAGGGTGGTCCTACCGCTAGAGCACGGTGGTGTTGAGAAAGGGGATAGAGAGGTGGTTATCGGGTTTGAGGAGGCCAGAACACATCGTAGGGTTCTAGGGCGTGATGTCCTACGGAATTGAAGAACTAGGGATGGAGGCGGACTGGCTAGGAGTCAGAGGTGAGCACAGAGGGGGTTAGGGGTCTAGTCTTTAAGTCAGATGCTGGGAAGGAGGGCAAAGGCTAATGCCGAGAGGGAGCCTAGATGTGAGGCACCTGGGGTGAGTGCGGAGTGCCGAAGAAGGAGTAGGAGTGGGATGAGAGGGCGTAGTATAGCGCCACTACATAAGGAGGTTTGTAGATGGAACATCAGATAAGGGGGAAGCCAGGAGGGGACTAATACTAGAATCAAGGGGTGGTGAGTTCAGGGTTCTTTTTATTTTTGTTTTTTCATTTTATTAAATTTGAAAATAATAATACAAATAATAATAATCATCATCATATAAAGAATAATAATGAAAATAATAGTAATTAACATAATTATTATAATAATAAAAACAAAAATGATATTAATAAAAATAAAAATAAAAATAAAATAAATAAAATAATAACCATAAAAGATATAATAATAAAAATATAAACAATATAAAAACTAAAAAAATTAACAAAACCAACAATAACACGGTATTAATAGTAATAATATTAATTATGTAATAACATTAATATCATTAATATTTAAACATTTACATTTCTTTGTTTACAAAAAAATTTATTTATTCTAATTGTTGGACATTTTTGTGGGAACCCTATCTAATGATGCAGCTACCACCGACTGTGCGATGACCGCGTATGTGTCCAAATTTCACTAAAATTATTAAACAAAAAAATTTTAAACTCGTGATCTTCTTGAGAATAGATGAGAGAACATGAAGTCAATAATCAAGAAAATAAAAATAATTAAAAAAATCTGGGTGTGATAGTCATGGTGTGAATCTCTCGTATCATAAATTGGGTTTCTCTAACTGAGATCGTATGCGGTGTAAATCTATTAGCATGTTGAGAAAATTATTTGGTTCCATATATTCTATTCTATCCAAAACCCCTCAAAACATGACTATAATCATTTCTTTGTTAATGGATTTTTGTTTGTCAATTTTTCATCCTTGGTCAAAAAACAAATAAAGAAAATCTAAAACATCGAAAAATCCATAAAAACTCCATATTATAAACAATTTGTATAAATAATCACCAAAATTTTCAAACGATAATAATTTTAAACTCGCGCTTAGCTTGAGCCTCTATGAGAGAACCCGATGTCAATAAATAGGATTATAAAAATAAATTAAAATTTTAGGGTGTCATAGTCATGGCGTGAATCTCTCCTCGCATAAATTGGGTTCTTCTAACATAGTTACTATGTAGTGTAAATTCAAGGGTATGTTGAGATAATTATTTGTTTCCAAAGATACTATTTTATCCACAACCCCCCATACCATGACTATAATAATTTCGTTGTTAATGGCTATTTTTTTCAATTTTTCATTTATGGTCACAGAACACATAAAGAACCTCCACAACAATAAAGAACCAATAAAAACTATATATTATACACAATTTGGTTCAATAATCAGTAAAAAAATATTTAATTTAGAATTATTCTATTTATTAACACATTCATTTTCTATGTTTGACCTTAACGATGGTAAAAAAATATCAATCATTATGGTCCGTGAAATAAATTTTATAAAAGAAAAGTAGAACATAAATAACCAATTAATGATATCATCATTTTTTACATATTTTTCTCTTAATAAATTATTTTTTTGATTTTCTAATAAATTAAAAAATTTAAACTTTATATACCTTCTATGTTGTTTTCTAGACTATTCAACAAATTTGACATTAAATGCATTAAAAAAATAGGTGAATTAGAATATGAAATACTTAATAATAAATTATAATTTTTAATTATCAAATCAATTCATGTAACACTATGATTAATCAAACTATAATAAATTTATATTTTTATATAATTTACTTTGTATTTCTATTATTTTTACAGGTGAAAATATCATAATTGAAAATTGTTCAAGGACATTAAAACATTAATAAAAAATAAAAATAAATTACTATAGTAAATAAGGTTTATTTATCATTATTTTTATCATTTATATGAATTCATATAAATTTTTTTTCAATATTAGTATCATGGAATCATCATTAGTGAGAGAGAGTGATATTTTTCTTGTAACCGTGTCATTAGATGAATCATTTTTAATAAATTCTATAATATTTGACATTGTTAAAAATTAAAAAAAAAACATAGAAATTAAATTTATTCAAATATAATAATTTATAATTATTAAAAAATTGATATTTTCAGTATTAATTCAATCATTATCCTTTTTAGAAAAAGAAAAATGAAAAATAAATATCTCATTTTGAAAAGTATATTTGAATTTTTTTTGTTAATTTAATAAGATAAAATTTATGAAAGTTCCATACATTATTCATAAAACCAATTACCCAAAATGAGATAAAAATCATATTTTAAATTATATTTTTCTAGTATAAAATGAATTTATAAAAATTATTAATGTAGTAAAAACCATTAGAAAAATCTGAATTTATTTTACTTAATATATTATTTATTAATTTCATTAAATTATAAAATATATAGTCATTAACATAATTTACATTGATAAAAATTCCTTACTAATGTAATACTATTTTTGGAAGAATATATCCTTTAATATTATATGATATTTTCTAAAATTATATTTGTTAATATTCTATAGGATTTAATCAGAAAATGCTTATTTAGTGAAAAAATAACAATATTTATTTAATTATTTTATTATTCTTATCAACTAATTCAAACTATAAACATGGATAGACAAACATATTTAATTAATAATATTTTAATACTATATCATTGTCTCTTTTAAGATTGTAATTGCATGTGATATACAAAATCAGACCAAGTATTCTATTCACACTAAAACATTGTGGTGTTAAATTGTCTCTTCCTTAAATATATTGAATAATTATAATTTCAATTCTCTTCTCTCAAATTTAATTTGTCATAATACAATAAAAAAATTATATATAGATTTTATCATCAAATATTATTTCTTAGTCAAGACCATGAAACATATTTTTAAATAAAATTATATACCTATATAAGAATAATACATATAGATGTGAAAAATAAATCTGACCTTAATTTTATAGGGTTAACTTCTAGATAAGATTTTACATATTTGAGAAATTATTTTAAAATAAATATAGAAATTTTATGAAAATATACATTCTTACTTTTTTCCACATAAAAATATTAATTTCATTAATTTATTGGTCTTCAATTAATTTATAATTAATTTGGGTAACTTAATTCAATGATGAATGTTAAAGACGAATAATTCATTAATGAGACATTTATATTAAAATTATATAGATCATAAGATCTACAAGGGAATTAAATATTATACCCCATTTTCTATCCTTTATCCAAAACCATACTTATTAAAACATGTTATGATAATATCAAACACGAGTAAATACTAATTTAATATCCAAATTCTAAAATAGTATACACCATGTTCATTATTATTAATTTCATAAATAACTAACCACAAAAAATTTTAAATTATCATAACAAAATAAAATCCAAAATATTATAAGTATCTAAAAACATATTCATCTAAGATAAATAAAACATTTTTATTAAAATAACATCAATCACACCTAAATTCACATTACAAATATACATACACTATAATAATATTATCTAAAAAATATTATTGTATATTCCGAAAAAACCTAAAACAATATAAAAATTAGTAAAAATCCTAAATTCAACCTAAAGACAAATGGAAATTTATTTTTCAATTAAAATCCAATATATGACAATAATATATCAGTTCATTTGATTATACAATATCCATAACATGGTATACCTATTCATTAATAATAATAATAACTTAGTCACTAAATAACTTTTCAGTCACACTATTATGTATATCATATTTTATATGTTTGAAAGATCCTTTTATCCCATGAAACCATAATTCTTTCTACATCATAGATAATCTTAACCATGAAAATTAACAATAGTTTTTAACTAATGTCTAAAAAATATATAATTATTCTTCCTAAAATAATATTTTCACTATAACAAAAGTTAAACAACAGTGTAACAAATACCTCTAACATATATCAAATGATAATAAATTCCACAGAATGTTCCACCATATCCTTAAACCTCCAATGCATATATATGAATTTACAATATAATAATAAATATAATTATTACAACTTAATGGTTTTTAAAATTCAAAAACTATTGTTACTTTTAAACATCATAATCACTAAATTATCTTAAAATATTATATAATACCTACAATTAAGACCTATATCTTAATAAACCCATAATTATGATACTAATAGTAGGGATTGGATTTTCGGAAATTCCCAAGGCCTTTTATGATCATATAGTTAGATAAATTAAAAAATTATTCCATAAAAATCCAATATAATATAAAGAAGAAACTTCAACTAAATTTCTAATTTTTCTAAAAAATTGGATTCATAGTTTTATACTATTATTTAATTCAATAACATGTTTACATATTTTGTGTTGAATCACCATATAAAAATTATATATCGTGATATAATTTTTAATCATCATTAATCCATATATAAAAATATTAATTAATTATATTATAAAAATAATCATATTGTGGGATATAAATAGAAATGATTTTAATTACACTGTATAAAATTTCTAGAAAAATACATTAGATGATTTTTTATATAACTGGTGAGAAAAAATAATTATTTACATTAAAAATAAAAAAAATTAAAGAAATATTCCTTAAATATATCATAACAAATTATAAATTTGAAATCTGGATGATGAGGGTTTTAGGTAAAATATGAATACCCATGAAAACAGTTTGTTGGAAAACATAGTTTTATCTCTTAAAAAAGAATAAACATTTAACTGAACGTAAAATCATTATAATACATTAGAAAAAAATATATAATCATGAAAACTCTATTTCAAGAAAAAAGGATTCATGATCAAACAAATGTAAAAAAATACTTACAATCACCCTTTCCAATAAATAACCATCACATTGTATTCCAAAAATTACATCAAGAGTAACACAATTCTCATTTACATTATCGCATTACCCAATGCATGTGAAATATATATTTAAGTAACACATTATCATATAAAATTTTCAATAACCATATAATGAGGAAAAAGTTAAAATCATTCATTTCCACAATAACATTTCTTTAAATATTAATTTTAACACATTAATTCAAGTACAATCGGTCTTCATGAAAAAAACCTGAATAATGATCCATTTTATAGTGTAAAATATAAAAAAAAGAAAAACTATTTTAATAATGATAATTAAAAAAATATGTAATAAGACATTAATATAAGAAACATAATCTTCCAAATAAATAAAATTATGGAAAGAGAAGTTTTTTGGTCATGATGTATTTAAAAAAAATATTTCATTTAACATTGAAAAAAGATACAATTGTGTCACATTCAATAAATATAAAAAAATTTGTTTATTCAATTTTTAGTGTAATAATAATTTTAAAATATAAAACAAAAATATTTATTTTAAAATAATTTAAAAAATACGCATTGAAAATAATCTAAACATGAATCAATTTTATATGAATTGAATATGTGAAAATATGGTCTTAAAGAAAACTTCATAATTTAAGATAAATCTTACTTGAAATGTTCATTATCAACTACATAAATAAAATAAAGTAGTTATATAAATTCATGAGATATATTTATTCTTTTTTATGAGGATTTATTTTGATAGTGCTTAGATATGTTTAAGTCTGATGTTTAGTTGATGTTTAGTTTATAATCCCAAAAATGAATTTGTATATTGAATATATCTTAATGGATCATGGTTCCATTATCTATATTTTTTAACTATTATAATATTATTATTTTTATATATTAGGATAGGTTTTATAACAATAAATGGATAGTGTAAGAAACAAATCATATTACATCATGAAGGTGATAGTCAACACAGAAACACAAGTGACATTATAGTTTTTTAATTGATGGGATGGGAATAAGAAAAAATATAACTTCTATCTTTAGAGTCATAATAAATAAATAAATAAATAAATATTATATATATTAATTTTACCCATAATTTTAAATTTAAATATGATATGGTGATGAAAAAAACACATCGATTTTTGGACCTAGTTGTCCACAAGTATTCAGAATCGATGTTTTTTTCCATTTGATATAAATACTGATGGAAAAGGGGTTTAAATTAATATAATTATATTTTATTACATTTAAGATATTTATGTTATTATACTATCTTGGCTATTTATTATTTATATGATATAAAATAAGGAATAAGCACAAAAACACTATGTTAAGAGTTATATATATTCTATGAGAATCCAAATTTGGATACGACAATGTTCCATATATGTAGGTATATTTGGGAGACCGAATCCTACGAGAAATTTCTTGGATGGTTTATAAGGTATTTTTGAATACCTCTATTAATATTATTGTCTCATGAGATAAAATAGAGGAGAGAATGTCACCTTTTATAAGTGAGGTGTGTGGGAATCATTTTAAAACATTAAATATTAACTTATAATATATAAGTATCTCATGATATATGTTTCAATAGTTCCATATAAAATATTATATATAATATAAGGTGGAAATGAGTTCAGTAAAAATAAATACATAAAAGTCTATGTGCCTTTTTAAACCTTATATATTTTTTATCCATGGGTTGATATTTTTAAACATCAACTATGTTTATAAATTCATCAATCATTATGTCTCATGAATGTAATTATAAAAAATAAATGTGTAAGATAAATGATAAAATGAATTAAATTATCCAAACTTTTCATGCCATTTTAGTTAATATTTAAATCATATGATTTTGTAATGATTTGAAAACAAATTTTCAATGTTAAATATCATATAATGTCAATTAGAAGGCTATTAAACTTTATTAATTAAATGACATAAATACAATATAAAAACTTTAACCATAAATTATAGAATATATTTATCCAATAAGATCATTGAACACACAAAGAATATCAAATATATATTTCTTTTAATTTTTTATATTAATTTACATTATTTTTATATTTCTTGGATAAGAGCTTCATAGATGTTATACATATGTAAATATTAATTATACAATAATTAATAATTAAAAATAAATTAATAGAAAATATATTATGTATTATTTGTCAATTTTATCATCTATATCAATTCATATATAATTTTAATCGATGTCTATATCATGAGGACATTATAATTATGGGAGAGTAATGTTTTATTATTAATCGTAAATTAAAATAATATAAAGGATGTATTCAAAGTGAAGTGGGTAAATATCATAATTTTTTATTTTAGAGTGATATATTTTAAAAAATATATCACAAAAATAATTAATATGTTATTTTATCACATTTTATAAATGTTTTAACCTTAATTAACACATTTTATCCATTATTGTGGTGGAAACTATTCACCATTGTTAGTATCTATTATAGAGATCATTTTCATTTACAACATTACTGAATTTGAGCCTCATTATTTTTATATTCAATTCCATTTTATGGATTATATATTAAGAAATGGTATAAATTTTTTTACTACATGTTAACAAAATGCAATAAAAATATTAAAAACATACATCATATCAACATGAAAATGTTATTATACAAAAATAATTTATTATTTTGATTTCCCTATAATAGATACCTAGGATTATAGTACATGGTTAATAAATCATTTTAGATGTATAATATTTACATTACATAAACACACTCTTGAGGAATATAATAGTTTTTTTCCATTGGAGAAATGGAACACATTGTTTTAATCTGGTGAAAGATCTCCAATGTTTCCCACATATATAAACCAATTTTTTAATCATCATATACACATGAAACATGAATCCTTATTCATAATATTTGTAAAAGAATTATAAAAATGGTTGAGATGATATTATCAGTAATGGTAAAAAGGGGAGATAGAAAAGCATAACATAAACATAATGGTATGAGACTTTGAGAATAATATTCAAAACCAATACAGTTGATATCATATATCATAATATTATGTCATCGAATCATAATTGGAAGTTCAATAGAAAATAATTTTAAGAAATTAATGTAACACGAGCAATGATAGAACAAAATTGTCACAAGTAATGGAAATTGGGCGATACACATAAGAATTGTAAATTGTTTCCTTAAATTTGAAGGTTTATTGAAAAAAATTATAAGGGAAATCTAAATTTGAAAAAATCTCCTCAGTGGGACACAATACCATACCTATTGGAATAATATTCTTTATAGTGGAATTGGTTCACTCACTAAACCATCATATAAACGAAGGTCCATTCCCAACTATCCTATCAAATAAATTCCCTTGCTGATATGTGTTCACTCTTATTTCGACCATTTTAAACTAATCCCGATTCACTCTATATTTAATGGTTGGGACTGAAGCCTCATTTTATTATTAAAGAAAAGAAAAGACCTCTTTAACTGGGTAGAGGGAGACCCATTACATAGCTCGAAGGCCCAGTGGACATTTATCCCATTACATGACTCGTAAGACCATTTGTTTTGGCCCAAATCCCATTCTCTGAATAGTACTGCTACAGTACCCACGTTGTTACATTTCCGTACAGTACCCGCCACTGCTATAGTGCTCTGCCACCACCATAGTAACATGTAGCCACTATAGTGCCCGCTATTGCTATAGTGCCTCTGCTACTACAAGATGCTACAATACTGCAATAGTACCGGTGCCCAATGGGGTTTGAACCCCCATTTTTTATATAGATTTAAGGGGTTCTTACCACTAAGCCAGACCCCAACTACAATAAATGGGGTTACCAACTGAGCTAAATAATTTTTTCTGATTCACTCTATATTCAATTACATTATTTATAATGATAAATATAACATTTCCCAATCCATTTAAGTGATATAGGGGTCCCAGATTCCAAATAATTAAATTATAAATATATATATATGCCACATGATCATAAAAATAGTCATATTGTAACCAATGATATTATAAGGATTTATTAAATATTTAATTATGCCGTAATTTGTAAAAAAAAGAGCGGATTCATAATCATTAAACCATTTCATCATCACATAACCCCTAAAAATATGTGGTCTTCATAAGAATCATATAATGCTATAAACCATATATGTGATATGTGTTTAAAAAAATTAATCCATTATAAACATAAACGAGTTAGAGAAAAAATAATAATGGTATCCTTGGATAATATCATCGGTAATTCAAAGGTTACATCAACAGATGTCATATTCGATGGAAACTGATTTCAATCATTTAATGAAATTCAAGTATAAATTATCTTTATACGTTAAAAAATGATTATTAAAGAATAATTTTTTTAATTAAATTTTGAATTAAAATATTAATGAAAACAAAGAATATATTAATTAAAATAATGATTTGAAATGATGTCAGAAATTTTTTTCCACGCCACACACTTTAGAAAGAAGATTACATTAATAATTTTGGTAAAAGGAAAACATGGATAATTCGGAAAAAATAGGATTATTACATTGAAAAAATTATTTACAAATTTAATCATGTCGAGAAATTACCTAAAATAAAAATAGGATAATAAAAAAATAATATTTGAAAATTAATTTAGAAAAAATGGCATTGTAAGAAAACCATTCTCCAATCAAAGAGAGAAATAAAGTCAAATATTTATACTTTTTTTTCACAATAATCATAATGAAAATATTGTGAAAAAATGATACTATTACATTAAACTATTTTGAATAAAATAGTTGAAGAAACCCAATGATAATTAATGATATTAATAACAAATATTTTAATATTGGATACATAATCATAAAAAACCACATAATCGATGAGATTATAATGAAAAACCCTTACCACTTTGGTAATCATGAATTATAATCCCAGGGAAAGGAATAAAATAGAATGAATCCTAAAATATAACTATGATGAAAAAATTTAAAATATTTTATATTCGTAAGACTATATATACACCTCATAAAAAATATAGGTTCATAATATAATCATATATCTCAATGATAGAGAATTGAGACAACAATACTATACAGATTTGGAAGCTGTTGAAAAATAAATCCTTTAAAATTGATATCCTAAAATATATATCATAAATAACACTACATAATTTATAAAAAAACACTTCATTTATGGGTATCATAGATTAAATTTGCTGGATGTATATACAAAAATTAATGGAAACATGTGGAGACTATGGCATTAGTCTAATAGAAAATAAAAGTGTGACATAAATCCCTTACATTATATCTTGACATTCGTCATACAAATTAAAAATTGATATCTAAAAAATACAAGTTTATTATTCATATGTTAAATTACTATATTAATATATATATCCCCACATGATATACCTATTCACCTTAATTACCCATTTAGTAACAATTTCATGTTAACCTAACATTTTGTGTAATTACCTCTTTGTTATTTTTATATGATTGAATTTTATTATATTAATTACTCTTACCTTGATCCTGATTTCAATATATCAAAAAAATGAGAATGAAATAAAAAACATACACATCTAACAATTTTACAATTACGAATAACCATGAATGATATTTTTGAGAAATGAATTATGTTACCACCATCGAGGTAGTAGTCAATATATATTCTTGAGTGGCGTTTCCATTTTCTAAAGACATTTATATAGAGGTGTTACATAATATATTATCCTTAAATAAATACCATGATATCATTAAATATTTATTTTATACTTATATATACTTATGTGTATCATCCATTTTGTGTGGGGATGAAAAGATAGTTACATCGCCATGTCAATGTGGTAGTCAACACCTACCTGAATGGCGTTATAATTTTTCAGGGATTGATGTTAATACGAAAGAAAGTGTTATATTAACATTTTGTATTTATAAATATGTCATTAATATAATATTTATGTCATGTATATCACATATATATATTATCTTTGTCGTTATTTTCTTCCATGTAATTCATTAGTGACAATAAGTTACATCAGTTTTTGAGGTATTAGGCCACCGTAAACACAAGTGACATTATCATGTCCTCTATAAAAGATGAATGTAGATGGAATTTATAGAATAATTACTAAAAGATTATATATAAGTTAAAAATATAATATATATATATATATATATATATTAATCATAATACCCATCCTATAGTGTAGGTAATGGATAAATAAACGACATCGGCTCGCAAGGTGGTAGTCCACCAAACACATGAACGATGATTTCATAACCCTTTGATTGAATTAGAGTTATTTTTGAGGTCATTAACATAAAATCACATCTTCTAAATATATTAAATATACAGTAGAGATTATATATTATCTGTATTATTGTAATTTAAGGATTTTTTGGAAGAAATAAAATGAAAACTATTGTTTTTTACTGTTAAAACTTCTTCAGTTATCCTCCTTAAGATTACACCAAATTCCTTCCTAAGTTAGATATATATCCAAAAAAATGCTTATAGAATGAGGGTATT
Organism: Viscum album; assembly: GCA_963277665.1. Taxonomy (NCBI): domain Eukaryota; kingdom Viridiplantae; phylum Streptophyta; class Magnoliopsida; order Santalales; family Viscaceae; genus Viscum; species Viscum album. Next base: position 1,076,883,701 of record OY728164.1, read on the forward strand.
AATGTATGTATTTGATTCGGTCCGGTTTTGGATAAAGAAAAAATATTTTTATGGTGTGAAGAAGATAATGAAGGGTGTCCTATTTTATAAGTGGGAGAGTGGACACACATAGTTTTTTCAAAAATAATAGAGTTCGTCGACTTTTTTCATATATATAAATTTTAAAAAATAAAAAATTATAGAACCATAGATGTTTTATGGAATGAATACTTCAATAAAATATATTTTATACATTATTATATGTCATTCTATCCTTATCTATTTTTTCTACCCCCCAACAAACCCATTTTGACCATTATAGTGATAATTAATTTTTAATTTATTATTTATTCATTTCTCTAAAATAAAATTAATTTTATCATATAATATAATTTATATTTTTCTGATTATAAATTTGAAAAAAATATAATAAATTAAATCATATATTTGTAAAAATATATTTTAAAATTAATCTAATAAATACAAGGAGAAGTAGTGGTTTTAAAGAGAAAATGTTCAAAACAGTAAAACATTTTTATACGTGAATTAAATATGAAATTGATTACATTGACCTCAATTGGATTAATGGATATTTAATAGAACTAACTATAATATAATTAAAATTTTAAACAGTATTAAAGTTTTTAAATATATTAAATGTGAATGCAATTTCCCATTAAAATTCATTATTTTATAGTATTCATAAAAATATGAATATTTTCAGAGAAATAAAAAAAAACTCTGTTAATTTGTGAGTTATTATTTTTTAAATATAATTAAATTTTTTAATATAAATTTTATAAATGGTTCAAATATTATTTTTAATATAATTGTTACATAAATGATCAGAAAATAGTATTTTTCTAAGGAATAATATTTAAGCATAAATATGTATTTATTATTATTCATTTCATAATGAACACATAGGATGAATATTAAAATTTAGATTAAAAATATATCATATTTTTTTTAATTATTTTAAATAATAGATAATGTTTTTTAATTTTATGTATAAAACACACTTGGGAGTATAAAAATATCTTTTCAGAAAGTGATTTCATTTTCTATTCAAAAGGGATTTATTTATATTCTAATTAATAATCCAAGAAACAATTAATTATATATACATGTGTAAAATATATTTTTATAATTTATTGAATCATAATTTTACTTTATACTCTTTTTTCTATATGATATATATTATATTAAATAATAATATTTTAATAATTAAACTAAATTTTGGGAGTAACAAAAGATATGACCGATATTTCTTGTAATAAAAAATAGACTGTATATATTTATTTTTTATCAAAATCTATTGGTTTTACATTATTCCTATTAAAACAATTTACATATCTAATATGATCTCAGTCATAAATTGTTAAATTTTTTAAATTTATTCAATAGAAACCACATTGTAGAAAATAAATATTAAAACATTACATAAAAAGATAATGTTTAAAACTAAATCGTCTATAAATTATTGTTAAAACTAAGATTCCACATATAAAAAAATGTTTGGAATTGACTATTCAGTTGAGGATAAAAGGCGTAAAAAATTATAGATTTTGATAGAGATTGCGGATCATAAAAAAGTTGGTGGTGTAGATAATGTTTATAACTACAGATTCAAAAACTATAGTGGTAAGAAAAATGTTATTGGTATCATTAAAAATAATGATGATCATGGAAATTTTTTATTCCAACATCATTTTTCTAATGTTAATGATTATTCTTTTATATATTTACTTACCTTATGTCATTCCATTTCCTAGGCACAATCCCACCCTTGGGTTTTACCTCGACCGGTTTCCACTCCATCTATTAATCTATGAAATAAAGGTCCATTTGTTATTTTTTATGTCCTAATATACCAATTTATCCTTAAATATATTGTTAAGTCATTCCATTTATCTTTTTTTATCATCATATAATATGTTTTTTCATAATTTATGTGTAAATAGTTTTATGGTGAAATAATTCATTAATGTATAATGACTCATCCAAAGTAAAAAATAAACCATTTTATAAATAGTTAGTCTTATGATCGATCCAAATGATTATGATCCCAAAATTTATAATTATGGACACTAAATTTCCATAATGAACATATCAATAATCCCACAGAAAACGTAAATTTTATCTTAATTGTCATATATCAAACACAAGAATACCTTAATAGTGTATTCTCATAAAATATGAAAATAAAATTAATTACAATAATACTAGACCAAAAACATTCATTATTACTCATTCACTGAATGAAAAATCAAATTGTTGAATAGATTACATATTTATAATAATATTGTAATCTCTATCATTTGTAATGGAAAACACTTCTTCCCAAAATCATTAATCAATTCCTATGTTATATGTTCTTTCCAATTTACTTTATCCGTATCAATTATCTCATTATCACGACATCATTAAATAAAATAAGGATACAATTAAAGGTTACCATGCCTATAATGAAATGTATTCCATGGATAGAAAATTTTCATTAGTTCAATTATATAGATAGAAATCGTTTTTGAACAAATCCATTTAAATTATTAAAAAACATATACTGAACCATCCTTATATTATTCTAAATTCTTTAATTATAATACCTAAATTCTTAAATAATACCACTTTCTTCTCAAACCATTAAATTGATATCATTATATTATTACATTATATAACATTTTTTTCATTATTCATTTGTATTTTCATCATATTAAGTAATATATATATATATTACTCATAGAACATTAATGTTTTTTGTCTGGATATTTTCTTTTATAAACTCAACTTTCCTAATACCTATACATTCCATATTTAAATAATTCAGTAGAAAGTGATATAATATGGACACCATTATTCTCATCCATTTCATTAAACATATTTCTGATTTTTACCATTGTAGTTATAACTTTTGTGTCCTTTGTTTCCATATTCACAATATGTTAATATTATAATAATTCATCTAAAAGTGAATATAATCCCAAATTATCAAAATATGGAGAACTAAATCATATTTTCTCCATGATCTCCACTACTCATAATATCTGTGAAATCAATCCTTATTATTTTGGTGAGTCCGAGAGTCAGATAAGTTCAATTTTTTTAATAATGTTTTGTGAAAACTACTTTGGCATAATCACAACATCCTTTACTCCAATAATCATCACATTATTTCATTCATAAAAAATAATCCTTCAAATTCAACATTTATCCAATTAAATTGGGTTCTAACCATCAACTCAAAATGAAATCACAATTTTATAAATACGAATCATAGTGGAAAACAAAATAAACATGAATATCACATATATGATTTATTAATCATGAGACAATATTTTAAATCTATGGTTCCATGATTTAATCCTTATCTATTCATATTAAAAATATATTTAAATACAATATTATGGTTTGTAATTATATAATGAATTTTAAATGAATAACCCCAGAGAGGGTAAACTAAGTGTAATGAATTACTAATACCATGCACTTAGTGATGATATAATATACCTCAATGATCCCTTTTTATAGTTATTACCCCTAAGACTAATTGTTTCAGATCCTCATCAACATGTACTATCCAAAAGGGGATTTAATTTCCCAAAAACCAATTTATCTATCCATAACAAAAATTCCATGAAAATTTTATAAATATAGAAATATCCATAGATTTATCCTTAGAGAACACCATGGACATATATATGTAAATGTCCTTAGGGATATCCCTAGTGTAATATCATACTATTTTACAAATATAAACTAATAATATCCTATGATACCTACTATATAGAACATGTATTTTCATAAATGGAAATTACTTCCTTTTATATTAATAATCATTACGTTACACAGAACCAAACACATGAGGAATATAATAATTTAGTGTCAATATAATCCTATAACACATTATTTTAATCTAGTTAATTATCATAAATATATCCCATAATGATATTTCCATTTAGTACACATCAAATACAATCCCTATATAAAACAATTCATCGATACATGGGTCCATAAAATAGAGTAATGTGTGATATTAGATGCATAGTAAGATTAATGATTAGAGTGTAGTAAGAATAACATGATCATACAGTTATGAGAACCTATGAATAACTTTTGAAAACTATACCCTATATACCAATGATCATATTCTCTAGACACAAAATAAATATTGGATATTCATTGGACTAGAATCATAAGGGAATCAACGATCCTAAACCATGAGAGCATGAAATTATTAAAAGATAAGATATTTGTCACATAAATCAAATCATAGAATATAATTTACATAGTAGTATATGATAATTTACAAAACATATAAAGAAACAATATGGGTTTCTACACATTCTGGGTAGGACCCACCACAATCTCCAATGGAATCCTGTTCTTTATTGTTGACATGGTTCACTCCCCAAACCATCATAGTTGTAATAGTTCACAATTAATACCATCATAACAGATAAAGTCCCTTTATGAACTAGGTTCACCCCAATTCAAGCCCAGTCATAATGATTTAGGTTCACTCTGAAATTTAGTACCGTCTATCTCATGATATATAAATATTTAAAAAATACTTTAGATGGTGATATAGGTCCCAACAATCACATAATTAAGTCATAAATATTTGTTCCATAAAAACATAAATCTTTCATTATATCATACCTCATAATATGAATTGGGATTCATAAACTTTTCTTCATTCCATAAGATGTGTAATGCAACAGATTTTATAACAATTTGATTATTTAATCATAGCATAACTAATGAAATGAAGAAGGTTTCATACAAATTGTATCAATGTATAACCCATGGATGTGAAATGTGATTCATAAAATTCATTACAATATAGGAATAAATAATTCAGGAAAATAATAAAAATGATATCTTTGGATATAATTAAATTTAAATAATATGTAACCTCAATGGATGTTATTGTTGATGGTAAATTATTTGGATAATGTAAATCAATTATTGTGGAAAATATCTGTATTGATATAGAAATTATTTTTAAAATGGAAAAAATATTGAATCATTTTTCATTTAATATAACCATGGAATAAAAAAATTGTTTGAATTAAGGATTTTTTATTAGTTAATAAAATTCAGTTCATGTTGTACATGTTAGAAGGAAGATTTATATCACATTTTTAGAGAAATCAAAACATGAATTGTTTACAAAATTATGGGAATATTAATTTAAAAACATTTTAAAAAAATTAATAAATTATTAAAAAAATTATTAAATATATTCATAAGATAATAATAATGAATTTTTGATAACATTTTTATTAAACATGTTTTTGGATGAAAACAGATTTAAGAATAAAGAGAGAAATAATGTAGAAATTTCATAATTTTTTCTGTCAATTATCATGTGTTTAATAGAGTATAAAAATGTAAATAATAATTAATAAAATAATGTATTTCTAGAGAATAATAAAATTCATGTGAATTTATAAGGGTTAGATAATGATATTTTAACATTATAGAAATAATTATAAACAATATTGATAATGGATGACATTATAACATAAAACCAATACCAATCTGTTAACGATTAATCATAAGCCCCATGAATGAATAAGAAAATGAATATTAAAATATCACATGGATGTAAAAATTAATTATATTTCATGTTAATGGTGTTGTATGTACACCTTGTTAATAATATAGGTTCATAATATTGTCATTATTCAAAAATAATGAAAAATTGAGACAAAAATGCTTTACTGGTTTAGTAACGTTTGTCCCATAAGGCTCATTAAAGAGTGATATTTTCAAGGATATTTAAATAAAAAAATAACATGTTGAATAATTATAAAATATAATTTCTGAAGTACATACAATAAAAAATAAAACATGTAGTTATCATGACATTTGTCTATCCTTAAATAAATTTGGGACGCAAATCCCATACATTATGTCTTGAAATTATACATACTTTCAAAAACTAATATATAATTAATTTTATTTTATTTTATATATATTGATGAAACATATTCATATATTTATATCATAACATAAATTGTATACTTATACACTTCTCTAAAAAGTTTATTAATAATTACATGTTAATGTCATGTTTTGGGTAATAACTTCATTATTTCTCAATGATATTCTGATTTTTTATTTTTTATACTCTTACATTGATCATGTATTCATTATGTATAGAATAATAATAATGAAATAATTATGTTACATATACATATAGTTTACTTCTATTACTAATTATGAAATTTGGTTATGATAAATGAAGTATATTACGATCATGGAGACGGTATGCCATTAATATACATGTGTAATATTTCCATTTATCAGTTAAAATAATGTAGTGTTTGCAAGAAATATATTATATTTATTGAAATATCATAATATCATAAATTACATATTATTTTATTCAATATACTTATACATATCATCCATGTGGCGTGGGGATGAAAAGACAGTGACATTGCTTCGTGAAGGCAGTTTTCTATACGTTCAAGAACAACGTTATTGTCTTTCAGTGAGTGAAGTAAATAAGATTTAAAATGAATTATAATGATTATATAATGATCAATATTAAAGGAATATCTTTATTATGTAATTTATATTATGTATTTTCATTAATATTGTCCTTATTATCTACTATGTAAATCGTTAATGAGAATGAATCACATAACATTATAAGGAAGAAGTTCATCGTGCACATTAGAAACATTATTGTATCCCCTATAAAAATTGAAATTGAAATGAATATATTATATAATGACTATCATGGTATAATTATTTTATTCAATATCATATATATTACTTTAATCCATCACCATACTTTTCATATATAGATGGTGATGGAAAAACAAATGATGTCATTTCACGAGGCGGTAAACCGATGTACACACGAATGAAGATTTCATTACCCATTTTTTGGAAGCGGAGATAGTTATAGGTCATTCCATTAAAATTAAAACATATAGGTATATATAATATACTATTTATATTTTATAATCATGGTATAAAAGTATTTTATAGTGGTGGATGATTAAATCCAACAAAACCCCTATTATTGAATAATAAATCTTTTTCTAGTATCCTCTATAGGTTTGTACCAAAATTAATTTTAGGTTGGCTTTAATTATAATATAAGGCTTATCTGATTATAAAAGTGATGTAAGTAAGTGATTTTTTAGAGAATTTTCTAAACTAAATGTAATTTATGCTTAAAGAAATGTTGACAATAGTTGTCCTTTTATTTGTGTTAAAGAGGACATGAATATTATTTTTGAAATGAATTGTGTAGTTTAACATATTTCATATTTAAAAATGTTAAAAAATGGACCATTTTTTGACATTATAGGTTTAATGTTTGATATATTTCTTCAAAATAGTATTGAGACAACTTTTTAGGTCATGTTACCCGTATCTATTTTAGAATAACCCACCAGTAAACAAAATTTTCCCTTAACCAGGATAATTAATTTTTAACCACATTCAGTACACATTTTGGTCAAAAAAAATGTTTAAAATATTATATAATATAAATTATACCGATTAAATATATGGAATGACTTTTTTATAAATTAAAATCATAAAATTAGAAAAAATTAATTTATTATTAATCCCATAAATGTTACGAGAAAGAATGTTTATCGTGAGAAAAATTTCCAATGATTATAAAATTATATATATAAATTAAATTATAAATTTACTAAAAGGAAATAAATTAGATTAATGTATTTTTTATTGATCTATTTGTACATTAAAACCAATTTAAAATATTATTTATCCTAATAAATAAATATTAAAGGGATGTTTTAATAAAAATTTAGTACTCTTTTACATTTCATCAAAAAATGAATCTTTTTGGAGAAATTCAAAAAATTTATACTATGTTAATTTTTTTATTATGATTTCAAAAATTGTGTTTATTTTTTAAATATCTTTTATAAATGTTCCTAAAATTATTTTTTCAATTAGTGTGCTATATAAAGGTGAAAATCCAATTTTTTTAAAATAGAGTTTTATCCATAAATATTATATTTATTTTTATATCAAGTTATGGAAACACATTGGATGATTAGTAAAAATTATATTTAATATAAAATATATAACTTCTATTATTATAAATAATTTATTTTTATTGTATTAAATTTTTTATATGAAAAATGTTATGTGCATAAAAATAGTTTTTTATTTTTGGATATCCATTTATTTTCAAAACTGTTTTATTGACATTATAATAAATAATTCAATAATGAAATAATTATATATACATTTATATGAAATTTTTTATAATTTTGTAAATCATATTATTAAGAATCAATATAAAATCTGGGGATAAATAAAATATTAAATAATAATATTTTAATAATATTACATTTTTTATTGAACTTAGCATTGCATGTAGCCCAATATAGACATGATATTGCATGTAATTGAAAATATCTAAAAGATAATGATCATTTGAAAAAAAAATCACAGAACCTTATGGTGTTAAACCTACAATTAGTTGAGTTATATTATATAAAATTATAATTATGTAAATTTATAAAATAAAACATTAATATGATAATAGGAATTAATTTTATAGAATGATTGGAAAAGAATGTTAATTTTCTAAAATCTGTATTTCCCACAATTCACCAGTATTAACTTTTTTTAAAAATCTGAAATAATTATATTAATATTATTTTTACTTTCTAATTTCAATAAATATTAAAATTTTATAAATTAAAATTTCTATACATTTAATAAATTAATCACAATATCCCTAAAAATTTAAAATGGAAAGAATTTTTGAAGAAAATAATGTGTTTTATTATAAGATGAACTTATACAAAGCCTTTTTCTATTAAACACCATTAATTTAATGTAAATTCATTTTATTAAACTTATTATCCAATTTTTTAATTAATATCATATATGTATAACAACTAACATAATTTATTTTTATAATCATGAATTATGAATATATAATAGTTTTTGGGACATATATACTTTAATTTTATATGATTTATTTTAAAGAGTTGATTTCATATTAAATATGAATTAGTCATCACATTTGTATTAGTTAAATTTTAACTATGTATAACCAAAATTGTGGTGACTACAACTCATATACATTAAACCGACAATAAGGTAATAAGAATCATATTAAAATAATAATATTTTCATTATATATCACATTTTTTAACACTTTATTTTTCATGTGGTATAGGTTATCAGACATAATATTAAAATTAAATTATATTGTTGAGGAGTTATATTCTCCACTCCTCAATGAAATTTTATCCTGAAAATTTTAATTTTGTTTTATTAATATGAATTTATCATAACATAGTAAATAAATATATATATATATATTACATTAGGAGAATTAATATATATGTTAATAACATGAAAGTTATTTTCTTAGAAAATAATGTCCATATATAAGACTCATAATTATATATTAATTTATAAAATGGATTCTTGATTATGGTGTGTTTATTTTAGTATAAAAATGAAAAATATGAGAAATTATTTAACCATAGAGATAAATATTTTATAAAAATAAACGTAATTGATTTTTCCCACATAATATACAATGTTTCATAATTTTTTTCTTCTCTAATTTTCCACTTCTATATAACATAATATTTCATGTTATTAATTCTCAAAAGTATCATTTCATTCCCATACCAATAAAATTAACTTTTAAAATATTGCAATATCAATAAAAGTATGACATGTTATTCCTCTAATTTATATCCTTTAAACATAATGAATAATATTAATGAAATGTTATGAAAATGCATAACAATATGAATTTTTAAATTAATAACCACTAAAATAATAATGACACCCAATGTTTTAATAAAATCATACCATTATTATCTAACATGAAAATTCGTCAAAATATGCAAGACCAAAACTGAATCGCAAATATTTGAATTATTTTATCAGAGACAATTCCATGATAAATGTAATATTTAACTTAAAATTACCTTAATAAATCATAATGTATCAAAAATTAATTCCATATAACAAAGCCAAACAATCTCCAAAATGTAATATCCTTCTCCATATATAACAAAAATTATAAAAAAAATCCATAATACATTTATATTTTCTATTAAATGATAATTAAAATTATATCATTATAATAAAATACCATTTAACCAATAAATTTTAAAATAAATTTAACAATAAATGATTCTAATGTTTGGAACATTGAGAAAAATATATTTATTCACTTAATCACCAATTACATTTTCAATATTACTGTTCCACATATGATAAATATATGTTCTTGAAAATTTAATAACTCTTTTATCATATATAAAAATAATTACCTGAAAATTTTTTATCATATTATCCATATAGTTTACCAATACCTTCCAACTTATGTTCATAAAATATTAAATCATTCCACCTAAAATAAACTTTTCACTACATCTCAATTTAATCATATTGGTTAGTTATAAGTAAATCATTTATTAAAACTCATTTAATATCTCCCAACATATAACCACCAAATAAAAACCTAAAATTTGTATATAGGAATTTAAAAATATGAATATACTTAGAAATAATAAATTAATATGGTATTTAAACCCGTAAATTATCTGCGCATATAATATTCCTTACATTTAAAATTATCAAAACCCTTTTTATCAAAAAAAATATAACTAGTGGTGCCTTAATTAACCAATAATTATTATTTTAATATTAAGGATATAATTTTATTACAATCCCATTAAAATTATATTTATAATTTTATAAAATAACGAAAAAATTAAAAATATCAAACCCCTACATTATAACATGGACACATCTACACAATTTCAATTTTTTCACACAAAATATTTTTATTAAATTTAGTATCTTATTTTATTGAAAATGGGTTTGGTTGTTTTTATTCAAATCCATATAGAAGAAAGGATAAAATTTATATAGTTAATACCCATGGATAATCTATATAAAACACAACTAAATATATTGGATTTGAATAAAAACATTATCTATAGTTATACTAATAATGGAAAAACGTTATTGTAATTTAAATGTCATGAGAACCCATAAATATATTTTCCTTTTTCATAATAAAATACGAGATAAAATAATTAATTTTTTACCTATGAATTCAAATTCTTTTTCAAATGTTCCATAAAATACATTAAAAAATTATAATCATAAAACATTAATCATGAGGGTATAATTCCAAAGTTAATCACTTAGGATATAATTTTCTTTAAAAACATACTTTTCACAATTAAAATGATCATAAACATTCTATTTAAAAAGGACTCATTAGTTCAAATTATGAAAATAAATAAATCACTGAAATTTTTTGAAAAAACCTAGAAAATTCATATATATTTATTGGGAAATTGACTTTATAATATTACTTAAAATAGAATAACTATCCCAGTTAATTTGAATATATCCATTTGGAGTAACTTAATTGTTGTTAACTCTTTTAAATTACCCAATGAATTTTTGAGCTATCTCATGCACACCCATTTCATATACAACTTCCAGTGACCGTATAAAGAAAAAACATAAATTTTTTAATTTCCATAAAAAATAACATAATATAATATATTAAATACACATTCACTAGAACAACCATCCTTCAAGGTAAAATAATGATACTTTTTTTCATTCGTAAACTATTCAAAATGAAAAATTACTTGAACAATTGTAAATAAAAAATTCCATGGAAAAACATGAAATATGCTTTATTAATCCTCATAAAAAATAATGGTCATTATCATTGGAAATTTCATTAATGACCCATGTGTTAAAAAACTTTTTTACATACTCTTGAAAAAATTGTAATAATTACAAATTAATAAAAATAATAAATAGATTCCATTTTTAAACCACATTAGTTAATTTAAAAATTAGTTGACAATTAAATATAATATTATTATTAGTATAAAAATTGAAATTAATGAATCATTTAAAGGAACCTCATAATGAATATAAACGATTTGAAATGAATAGTATAAAATAATGGTTTATCGATAAATGAAATAGCTCAAGAAACATATTACTTCACACATTTTATAACATATGAATTTTATAATTTTATTAGTTTTAAAAATGATTAACAATATTTTATCATGTATATTCCATTATAATTAATCCAATTATTACAATATTTTATTTATTTACATAATTAGTTAAATATATGATGGTCATTTTGAGGATGTTCAGTTCATAAATCAAAAATTACATCAATAGGTTGATTGGGGTTTTAGGGAAAATGGATCCACAATTTCTACTATCAGATTAACTAAAATATTTTAACATTTGGACATTAATTGTTTTTAAAAACATCCATGAAAGGTGGACATGAAAAAAAATAACACCACATTGTAGAGGTTGTATTCCATATGTATACAGAAGAAAAAGTATCATTCATCAATGTATGGAATGATAAGAAGGTGAGTAATATAATATACATAGAGAAAAATAATTATTTCATAAATAATATTTATATTATTTTGATCTATCATTATATCCAACAATATTCAATTGTGATAAAAATATACACATTTTACATCATTATATTTCTAGTCCATATGTATTGATGTGTATAATATCTATGATTCATGCTGTGAAAAAATGATATGAAAAGGGGTTTCATAATAAATATAATAATATCTCATTATATTTAATATACATATGTTTTTATATTTTCATGGTTACACAAGAAATATAAGAGGTGTAAGAGGAAATGATCATGAAAATATATAGTTATGAGTTATATATATTAATTGAGAAACCTCATTTGACATAAACCATAATTTTTCTGGGTATTTATTTTGGTGATAAAAAAAGTATAGAAAATTTGGTGGGGAGACTTAGTTAAGGGACTTGTGTAGATATAGGTTGAGATAAATCACTTAAATAGTTTGAGAATGATAGGATATAATGTTATTTTTTATATATTGGTTGGGGGGAAATATTATAAATACATGAGATATTAAAATATATTTTATTTCTAGATTATAATATATATATCAAATATTCGATAGATTTTTTATAACGAGTAAGAGGTATACATAAATTCAAAAAATAAAATTATGACATTTTTTAGTGTCATTTTTTAAATTACATTTTCCTTTAACCCTCTCTTTAACCTAGTTTTACCTCAACGGTTTCACCAAATTAATTAATTATTATATAAAATGAAAATAATTTTAAAAATTACTAGTGAAAAAAATGAAATATAAATTTAATGATTAATATTTTTCTATAAATATTATTTAATATAGTACTTTCATGATTTTATATTGATTTAATATTTTAACAAATTAAATTTTATCAAATCATTTTTTAGGCTATTTATATAATATGAAATTAGTGACATCATAAAAAATGGATTGTAAATCTAAATAAATGAAGATAAATTATAAATTATAGTCTAGAAATATGATCCTTTAAAACAAAAAATAATCCCTGAAATATTAACTTTATTATTTTTAAAATAATTTACATTCTTTTAATAATTATTAAAAAAGAGTTGCATCGACATTGTGTTAGAAGTCAAGGTAATGACACTATAACCAAAAAATAATAATATATTAATATTATAGATATTGTTTAATCATCATTATTGTTTTCATCTAAATTCATTAGTATTTAATTTTTATCTATAAATATACCATGAAAATATATTTAATTAGACATAGTGACATTTTATAATTACAATTAACATTAAATAAAAATATGGGTATAATCTAATGAAAGTGGAATCTAAATTATTTATTTTCATATTTAAGATTTCAATTCTTGAAATAATATAATAAAATATGAATTATATGGTCTTTTTTTTATAGTAAACCAATGTTCCATGATTAGTATAAAGGTTTTAACCTTTACCCCAGTTACTAAAATTTATTATAGGTACTATTAATTATGATGTAAAATAAAAATAACCACATTACTAAATTCAACTCTCCTAATTAAATATATGAATTTCATTTCCGAAGAATTTATTTATAATATACTTTGATATTCATAAATAAATATTACATTTTAAAAGATTAATGATTAGGAAATTGTACAAAAAACATGCACATGAACAGTATATGTGTAGAGTAATTGTAGATTACAAACCAAATATACATATTTCATGAAACATATTCATTATATCCCATAAAAATATCTCTAATTAATCCCATTTATATAATTGAATTAATTAAACCATTTTTAATATAATATGAAATGGAAACATAAGGAGTGAGCTCAGATGGAATATGGATATATAACATAGGTCCGACTTCTTTTGAATACTCATTAAATAGTTATAAAATAAATGAAAATTTATTATAGATATATACTAGAATAGTTTAACTTATTTTTATAGAATATATATTATTAATATATATAGATTCAGTAATCAATTAAAATTGTGGTAGAAAATGAATTACACATTTACTGGAGATGGAAGGAAGTATATATGCAAGAATGATTTATTATCTTTTTGAAGGATGGAATTAAAAATTGGTAAATAATAGTTAACATTTACTACATCATTATTATATCATAAATGTCATATATATATTCATAATATGCATCGTACTAACCATCCAAGTATAATAATAAATGAAAAATGAATAATATTGCATCATGGTAGTGGTAGCCCAAAAGAATTCCTAAGAGACGTTATAAATTTCCAATAGTTTGCAATGTAATATGGTATATAAGATATTATAACTAAAAAATATAATTATGTTATACGTATCATAGTTAAATTTTAAAAACCCATAATAATAATCCATTAAATAGGTATATGATGAATGAATTTTATCGTTATATGGAAGAGGTAACCCATACGTACACACTAGTTGCACGTTCACTTCCTATTTGATGGTAATGAGGGGGTATATTGGTTTTTTCATACTAATTTTTAAACATAAGAATATATATGATTTTGAATTTATTATTTTAAGATTAATATTAAAAAAATTTAGATAGTAATTATTTGTTGAAAAAGGTAATTATTTAGGGTGATTTTCTCTTATTATAAAGGACTCCATTAGAGCTCCTATAAAGGGATCTAAGGTTGTTTTTTTGGATGGAAAAGAAGATCCATAATGCAACTATCAATGATTAAAATATTATTTTTCTATTTTTGTTAATGACATACAGTTCATTGTGGGGTAAACAAGTGAGGGTGAAAGATCCATTTTTTAATTGAGCTGAGGGTCATTTATTGAATTTAATAGAAGATTGAATTTTAAATAGACAAATCTCGAGAAAAATAAATCAAAATGGGAAATAAATAAAAAATTTATAAAATTATTGAATAATTATAATCCCATTTTTTCTTATTTAATTATATTTGTAATTTTAAAATAATTTAATAAAATATTATTTTCATCAAATATTATTATTTTCCAATTTTTAACTATTCATTACTTTGACATTAATAACATCGTGTAAATAATAAAAATTTAGGAAAAATATTTTAATATATCATTAAAATATTATTTATATATATAATTAAGGTATCCTATAATATATCAAAATTTATAATATTTTTTTTATTTTTAATATAATTTATTTTATTTTCCAATAATTAAATAGTTACTGCCTCATTATTGTGTAAGCATTTATTGTAATTACTATATTTCTAAAAATAAAATATAAATTTACATAATGAATATAAATCCTTTTTATTTGAGAATAATATTTATAGTCGATCATTTACTCTAGATAAACCCATGTTGAAAATATTTTAGTTATTTAAAATATAAAGTTGACCTGATGAAATTTTCAATAAATAAATCACTACAAAAGTTGTAATCTCATCCAAGGGGCCCAAAAATGTCATAAATATGAATATGGATGATTATTTATCATATATAATAATAATATAATTTTATTCAAGATTTATAATAAAATCATGTTCCTTATCATTTAATTTAAAATTTTAATTAACTGTTTTACCCTTTACCGTGGTGAAAATATTTGTTTAATATTAATTTTGAACAAAAAGATGGACCTATTTAATAAATATATACATTTATATTGAAAATAATGAATTAATTTTTGAAATTAAATAAATTTGTTGGATAATAAAATATAATTAAATAATAAAATCATTACAAAAATTAGGTTTTTTAGAAAATTTCACCCATGAAAATGATATCATAAAAAATGAAAGTATTAAATCCATTTAAAAAAAATTGAATTTTTTTTAATAAATAAACTAAATAAATATTAATTATAACCCAAATATAAGTTTTTATTTCTAATAAAAAATTGAAATACACAGTTCTAAAAATAGAATTTTTCACTATTTATTGAAAAATTAATGTTTTTATAAATTTCTCAAAAATTCAACAAATGAAAATTTGAACATAATGAATTAAAAAATGAAATTTATTTTTTAATATATATTTTATTAAAAATTTATGAATTAATTAAAAAAATAATCACAAGAAAATCCATTTTTTGAGAAAACATATTTAGGAAGAATAGAATGTGTTTACTAAAAATTTAATTATAGTTTACAATGAATTTATTAATAAATTTATATTGAGTATGAGATATATATATATATATTTATTAAATCAATTTACCAAATTCATATTTGAATAATTTACAACTTTTTTATAATATTTACTTTAATTTATAATATTTTATTATTGTATCGGGATTCGTTTAAATGGGATGTTGCGAATAAATCATGCCATTAAAAATAAAACTATTTAAATAGAATTAATTTCTAAAATACTGGGGGGTTATATTATCACCCATTTAATGTATTTAATCATCTCAATAAAAAAAATTGGTTTTAAAAGGATTAACAATTAAAAATTCATTTATGTAAACCACATTATAAAAAGTGTTAATATAATTTTATTTGGAAAAGAGTGAATGCAACGTATGAATTTTATATCAGATTTCAAATACCAGGTTTCCAAATTGAATATAATTTATGCAAATTAATGATATGAATATAGAAAAGAATTAATTCCCATAGATCATTGATCATAGGTAACTAAATGATGTTGAGAATGTAAATCAAATGAAAACATTAATCAATAGATATGGAAAATAAAATAAATTGATTTCAAATGAAGTAAATATGAATTTTTTTTCTTAAATTCACATTACTAGAGATGCTGAATTCATTTACCATCATGAATAGTATCTTATGGAAATATACTTACTTAAGAAGTAAAATTTCCTCAATTCATCAATTTCCACCGAGATCAATTTTGTTTCTTCTATCGATAAATATTCTACATAGATTTTTTTCCACATACACTAATATCGATTTCTATTGGATCATATAATCATCAAAAGAATATCATTATACATCTCCTACCATTATATAATAAAAAAACTAAAATTGTTTTCAGAATTTATTGAATATTTATAAATAGATTAATTTCTACAACATCAATAATAATTCCAAAGGATTAACGGTATCTAATTCTAATCTATCTTATCATCAAAAACCTCAAAATTTCTCTAGCCATATTCTAGACCCAAAAAAATAATAATTAATTATGATTCCAAAATCAATATAATATTATTCCCCAAATGTACCTTTTAATTCCAAAAACCGACATGTGAAGAACATGGTAACATATTATCTTGAAACATGGTAATAACCTAAATTACAATATTATTTTAATGAAAACATCCATTCTAAAAATTTTATAAATGAATCATGATACTCTTTTACGTATTATAATTTAAACATAACTAATATAACCTACTTGTTCTGTTAGTGGGTATGAACATAAAGAAATAATCTTTTCTAATTATAGGGTTTACAAATATCTAAATTATATTCAATTCTTATATATATATTTTTAGAAACTAATGATTATTTTAAAAAAAAGGAATATTAATCTTTGAATGATTTATTTTTCTAAAATGCGTTTTAGTCACAATTTATTGACATAATTTACAATTATTTTAATAAATTTTAGAACAGTAATTTTTTTACAAAAAAAAATTGAATCAAAAATTATAAAATAATATTGTTTGGGATTTGTTTATAATTTTATTTTTGAAAATGGTTTTTTTGAATTAATAGTTTAAAACACTTATTTAATTGAAAATAACATTTGTATTTAAATTATTTAAAATATTAAATGACTTTCTAAATTAGATAAAAAGTTATATTTTATGAATTATATTAAAATTTAGAGAACCTATATAATTGTAAAATTTACATATTGTAATTTTAGATTTAATAAATTTAATCATTTGACTATATCTCTTTGGAAAACCATTTTTTAAAGCATCAAAATGTTTATTTTTAAAATAAATTATTCTTCTTCAATGTATTGAATTTAAAAAAAATGTGTTCTATATTTTGAATCAATATAATTTATATTTTATAAAAATGTGATATAAATTTTTGACGACAATGAATACTGAAAATATTAAAAATTAATTACGACAATTATGGTAAAAATGGGATTATCAAGAAGTTAAATTAAGAAGATAAGGGATAAAAATATAAAAAAACAACTCATAAATATATTTCATAGACATATAGACACATTATAATCTAAATGGTTCTATAATTTCACGTTTTGGAATCTTTTGGAAAGATAATAATATGGGAATAAATAATATTTTTTTTAAAAACATTGTGTGCCCTCTCCCCCACTTATAATGGCCACCCAATATCCCCTCCTAATTATACCCCCAAATCCATTGAGTTCATCAAAAAAAATTACTGAAAAAATCTCTTAAAACAATCATAGATTTCTTTTTTTGACCTTAGATCAAATATATGATGGATTTCTATTAAGACTAAATAGATTTCTAGAAAAATAGTAATGTTTTTAACTATGTGTTCACATTTTCCTTTTATTATATCTCCAAATAATAATCTTAAACTATTATCGAGTAACAGTAAGTGTATATATAAAAAAATTCAGTTATTAATTTAATGTAATATTCTCTATCCATCTTCACACCCATCAAATGGAGAATGCAATTGTTAATCATGTGTAAAAAAACTATATCATATTGAACAGTGGTAATTGTTTTTGTGGACTACAATTTATGTGTGGGTATAATGATGTATTTAACATATTTATCTTCAATTTATGAAATTGTTATATGTTATTATTTATTACATATTATATATCTTCTTATATTCAATTTCGTGGGTGATATGATAACGTCGCCAGAGTGTGTGGCAGACTCTGATCCCATTGGTTGAAATGATTATTTTTTCCCTTAAGCTTTATATGGAAGGTAGTATGGTTAAAATTAACAATTGTAATGATATTTTTTACCTTTCCATATTTCATAATATATAATTTCACATATAAATTTTTTCAATCCAATCATTTTGAGAACAACCACGTCACACATGCATATGTGTGGACTACGCCTCAACACAATGATGCGAATTTTTTTTTATTATTTATATGGATGGTTATATAGATTTCTATGATTAATATTTTATATATATATATATATATATATATATTATAAAAATGAATCTATAATGGTGAATTAATATTTATTTAAAATTATTTAAATCTATCAATAAAAATTGAACTAGCGTTTATACATACGTACGACCTACCATCTACATAAACATTGTAATCCATTATATTTCTCCAGAATTATTAAATTTTTATAAATAGTTATATATTAAATATAAATGAAATAATTATCATAATTTCTGTTCATGATTTTTTTTAATAATGAAAAATTTAAAAGGAATTGAAATACCAAATAAAAATATACATGAAAAAATGTTGTTATATCGTGAAACAATGATTATAATAAAGAATTGTTAATGAAAAAGAGAAAATTAGTCATAATTAAATCATATATAATATTAGATAATTTATTATTATTATATTAATATATGTATTATTAACTAATATTTATTATACTATTTGTTCATATACATATGATGGTAGTTGAACCTGAGGTATGTGCTTCTCTTATAAATTATACTTTCATGCTACATATGCCACAATCAACAATTACTATTTTTGTTGGTGTAAATAATATCCCATGTGTTATGTTATATAAAGGATAAATTTCAAGTAATGGTATTTAAATTTTTATTTTATGTTATTACATTCATTGGGATTATTATTTGAACATTATGAAAATGGTAAGGGTGTGTTACACACTCTCATCATTAGCAGGAGTGTTTTTGATTAAGTGTCCCTTGGGGGAATTCATTGGAATATCATACAATTAAACTATCTTCCTCTAAAATTTTTATTATATAATATTTATATATAATAATAATATTTTCTCTCTCTTTAGTATTTAAAATTAATTAGAAATCATATTTATGGAAATATAAATTTATTTTCCCCTTTGGTAAAACACCAATTTTTTGAGAAATAAATATTTTTAAAAAAAAAATTTAATTCAATTCAAGTTGTTTATTAAATAAAAACATACACATTTTATGCTTTTTGAAAAAAAAATTGAAGGTAGTCCTGATGTCTTTTTTTATATAAGACTTGTATAAATTTTACAAAAAATGTGAATGGAATCATTATTTTAACGTGTAGAGTATTAAATTAATTTCCACCATTATGACCAAAAAATTACTTAAATCATCCATTATAAATTTAATAGATTGTGTTTTATTGGAAAATGATGTCAAAATATTTTTTTCAATAAGTTATATTAATATTTTAACAGTAAGAAAGGTATTTTTTCAATATTTTTTCTAATGAAATTTTAATTAAATCTCTATTTATCAATGACATTAGCACACATATTATACTTCTGATTCACTTGGGATATGTTGGGGTGATACTATCATTGTAATTTCAATAGATAGTTTATGATTAGTTGGCTAAGATGTACAATTTTTATACCTTTCATTATAATAATTTAAATGAGTTATGATTATATATATTGATTGCGGAAAGTATTACAATTTCTTATTATAGTTTTTTTAAATTAAATTAATATAATATTTTGGTTTCATCCCATTCATTTAATAAATGCATTGGACATAGTATGTGATAGGTGGGGTCCAATTTATCCCATCAATGGATTGGTATGTTAAATAATAAAAACTAGATTGGGGGTATTGGTCGAGTAAATAATAATTTATGTATTATGTTTTCGAACAAGGACTTGATGTTATTATTATTATTTCCAATTTTATGAATTTCCTCATTATTAAATTATTTATTAATTATCCATGTGGATATTTGGTTAGTTATAACATCATTAAATTAATATCAATCTCGTGTGATTTTATATAAGTAATTATTTATTAATCATTTATTACTCCCATATTATGATAAAATAATTGATTCAATGGAATAATATTTAGTTATTTATAATTTCATATTGATTATTATTTTTTAATCATGAAATATTTCACTATGCACAATCCCTATACTAAGAATCCATGCTCACCCATTTCATAGATTTTCCCACTATGTTACCAATAATTGTTTTATGATTGATATTTAGTAGCCTAATTAGATGAAATATATATTTTAGTTTTATTTCATATTTTCAATTAAAATCTAAAATTAAATTACCTATAAATTTTACCGATACATCTAATCAACTCAGTCTTTGGGATGTTATTACTTTTATCATATGCTAATTTGATATTGTAACCATCGACCCTAGGAAACTGGGATCGGGGCATTTAAAATAAAGGGGTATAAGTTAGTAATATCATTCTACTTTATTGATATATTATAAATTATTTAAATAATCACTATTAGTTTGTTTCCAATTTATATACTATTTAATTCGATATTATATTTTAAATATGTCTATCTACTGAAGCATAAATATGACCTTTCCTTCCTCTTGAAAAATCATACTTTAAACACTTTCAGAATCCAAATATATATCCAAATACTCTCTCATAATCCCATTATTATACATTGGATAGATTAGGTGAAATCATATTCCAATTATAACAAATACTTTGTACTGAACAAGATCAGAAACATCAATAAAAGTGTACGTTTTTATCATCTATTCTCTCAGTTTTTTCTTCTCTTCTATGTTCCCAATTTATTTCAAAATCACATATTTTATGATTCATTAGGTTATATTATAACATTATATTAATGATTTTTTCGTACTATTAAACTATTATTTTGAAAATTATTAATGTTTTATTTCTCTCTTTCTCTACCGTTAGACATTATTCCTGATAATAGTCGGTTATCCACCAATGATAGAATTTACCAATTCATTCATATAAACAAAATTATGTATTGGTAAACTCAATTAGTAATAATATATAAATTTATAAAACATTTAATCCAAAACTTTTGGAATTATTTATACTCATCAAAAATTAACTCAAAAAAAAATAGAAAAATCAATGTAAAATGAGATATTTTTTAATAAAACAATATATATAAAAATCTCAATTTATATATAATAATTTTGAAATTTAATATAATTATTAGAATTTTTAAAAAGTGGTAAAAAAATTGGTTCAATTTTTTAGGTACCCATGTTTACTATTCAGGATGTCTAAATGAGACCGAATAAATAGGGACCAATGTTATGGGGATTATTAAACCCAAAAAAATTCAATTAGTTTACCACCTATTTTAGATTAATTTCAATATGAATTATCTAACAACATTCCAAATATGTGATATCAATATTGATAATTTTTTATTTTTAGGATATTCAGTTTCCTACATTTACAAATGTTTTCTAATTCACATCCAATGATTTTTGAAAAGTAATTAAATTTGAAAACCATTTCTTCAATACTATTGAGTTGATTCTCGTTTCAAAGAGTAAAATTACATTTTATTCCAATGGATGATATATATTGTTAATTTTCAATTATTAATTTCCTTTTTTTGAATTATGATATGTAAATTATTTGGTGAAACACAGTCTTTTTAATGGATTATTTCCGGACTACGATTATTGTCCTTCTAGGTGGCATGTCTGATTATGAGACTTTTTGATGTGGACTATAAGGCCCCAGCCTTAAACATTACTTAATCTTGAGATATTTCAAGAATAAACCTTGAGGATCTTTTCAGGTTTAGAGTTTTAGAGAATTAGATCACAAAACATGCATTACATCCAACATTTAAACAAAGTGGTTACAATAAAAGATAGTATTCATTTTTTTCCATCAACAAAAAAATATTTAAAATAAAACATGGATTTTTTCTTGACACCTCCTTGACACTATCATCATATCATGTACCCTTCACTTGACCTGTGAAAAAACATTTCAAAAATGTGGGATGAGCATAAAAAACACAGTAAGGGATATAAAAATATTGAAAGGAAACATCAGTACATGTAAACATAAGAATCAATGAAATCATACTCTACTCATAAAACATAATCACATTAACATACATCATAAAATCATGAATAAATCATAGAAATCATAAGACATAAAGGTATCTTGAGGCATTAATAACATTCTTACGTAGGGAGTAACCCTCTTTGTTACGTTTGGAATACCCATCACAGTATATACCCTAAATATCTTCAGATAAACCTTAACGTTTAACTCCTTCGTGTTACCCAATGCATTGGAGATCTATATCAGGCTCACCCACCCTTAGTTTATCACAGAACCATCCATATTCATAACAATGCCCAAGAACCATAACATAATCGTATCACATAAAACATGCATAAAGGAAACATAACATTTCCACATTTCAATCACAAGATATCAATACAACACATTGATATAATAAAAACATTATGAAAATTTCTTTCAATACCAAAATAAAAGAAAAGTAAAACATGGTATTTATTTTTCATTTAAAACAAAAAGTATGGCTTGTAGAGGAAGCCGAAACTCAAATAATGGTCACGGTGGGGGAGAAGTCTTTGTCGCCGCATATATACGACAAAAACATTCCCTTTTTTAGTTTAGTAAAATGATTCCTATTGGATAAATGTAAAATTCAAAGGGGTTTATACATCGTATAAAAGAAGGTTGTGTATAAAACAAAATATGCCTCAATGAAAGGAGATTAAGACGATGTCCCATACCCCGGGTCCGACTTGACTCGATCACTCTTTAACATCCTGAATAATAAACTTGAGTTAATTTCTACTTGCTTAAGAAACTTTTTAAAGTTTATTATTCCTTTTAAATCACTTATTACCATGTTATGAACACTATGTAATTATTTATGTTAATAATGGTTGTTTTGTCTATAATTGGTACTTGAGTCCAAAATAAACTCTTTATAATTTCAAGTTGTTCATGTGGTAAAATATCCATTATATCCAAAATTATATTCATGATTTGGATATCATATATGTCATATATATCCAGTATATACATGCATTTACCATATTACATAACATTTAGAGGTATGAAATGTAATGCACCATTCATGGAGATGGTAAGCCGTACGCACGCATGAATGATACTTCCATTTCTATTTAATATCTAATGGAATTAAAACATAATGATATATAATATTATTTTAATTCAAGTATGGTATCATATATAATATCATTAAATCTATCCTTTATACGTACCACATATGGTATTAACGAATCAAATCACTTTGAGGGGCGGTAGTCCGCACTTCATAAAATAAAGATATCGTGTTTACCCATAATGGAAACCATAAAGGAATTCCATAAATGAAAAACACCAAAGCTTAAGTAAAAAATAAAAATATTATATATCATATATAAGTATAGTTTCATTTTTATTACCACCTTTAAAGATGTTATATGAGTGTTGAACAATCATCGTTTCGTGAGGCAGGAATTTTCCATCCACAGAAACAATATGTTCTTTAACCATTAGATGTAGGTGTGCGTACGTGTAGCTCAAATCCTTATTATAACAACACCCTAGTATATGGAAGATATTGGTGTTTTTACAAAAAAAAATTAATAAAAAAAGTTTAGGGGGTGGGAAAAGCTAAATAAAACAAAAGAACACAAGAGAAGACGCTACCTTTAAATCAGGTAACTCCTTTTTATTTGAGATCAAAGGCTTCCGTGGGAAGACTTATACCCAAAGTGAGTCTTCTAAGAGTTAGAGAGTGATGTGGAGAGACATGATGAGCAGGGGTTGGCTGAGCCAAAGGCTTTGGAAGTGTGGGTAAGGTGGTAGAGGTGGGGGCCTTTTATAAGAGGAGAGGAGGGCCACTGTTGGAGTGTAATAAAAGGATACTTTATTATAAAATGACTTTCGGATTTAAAAGGTCCCAAAATTATATATTTCTAGGATAAGGTGATGATAGTTCCAAATAAACCCATCCAATATGTTTTTGACATGTGTAGGTCTTAGATTTTACATTATCGTTTCAATTTTTTAAATCCCTAAATAATGAGGTAATCGCTGGATCATCATGGTGTCACAAATAATTTAATTTATTTAATTTCTAAAATTTATAAAAAAAATACTATGATGTAGTAAATAGTTTTATATTTCTAATTAATATTTATTGTAAAAAATATGACTTTTATAACCCCTTTTTAAATTTTTTTTAGTAAAATAACTCATGTTTGTGTCATTTTTACTTTTACTTTAAATAAAAGGCATTAATGTCTTTATCTTACCCATGTGGCTCCATGGGGTCCCAAAAATCGACCCATGGGTTTTCTTTGTCGTACATGACACATCCAATAGGGGTAGGACATGTGTCTATGTTATTTCATATTATTAAAACATTATTCTAACGTTAAATTACACTAATTATCTCTAATCGCGATTAAAACTTAAAAGTTACTATTCACCAAAAAAATTATTTTAATACCATTGAACCATAGTTTAATTCTTAATGACAACCATGTATGTCGGATTTTTTAAATTCAAAACACAGAGGTGTCATTTAAATGAAAAATAATTTTTTTTAAGTACCACTTAATGGTTTCAATATTCCTAAAAAATTGATGATTTTCCAAAAAAATACCAAAACATCACCGTAAGATATATTTGATATTCTGAATTCAAAAATGATATCTATTTTACAAAATTCAGAAAATATAAGTTACATTAATTAATTTAATAATTAATTCCCGCTGTGAGAGAAAATAGCGTGTTTTTATGAAACAATAAGTATCAAAAGATTGACACTAGTTTAAGTCCAATTTCAAAGTGAAATAAATTTCAACATCCCCAATAGGATTAAATGGTAAAAATATATTATAATTGAACATTAAAACCAATTCAAAATATAATATAATCATATAAATAAATTGGATTAAAAATAGATTTTTAATTAAAATACAATATTTTTCACCATTCATTAAAAAAATGAACATTATCAGAAAAATACCAAAAATTTACCCAAAGTAAATTTCAATGTCCCAATCATAAAGAATAATTTTATTTTGAAAAATAGAGCTTATAAAATTTTCAAAAATTTGATTTAAAAATGGATTTCCATCAAAAGGCAGTAAAATAATCTTTTAAAAATATTAGTGTATTTTATGCTTAAGATTGGATTTATTCTCATTTTAAGCCTCTAAAACACTATATAATTCATTAATAAACATAGATTAAAATATATTTTATTCATTACTTACTTGGGATATTACATCTTTCCCCCCATTAAAAAATTTTGTCCCCACAATTTATTTACTTTTCGAATAAGTGGGGGTATTTAGCCCTCATTGAATTTTCTAATTACCATGTTGCATCTTCAATCATGTGGATTTTCCAAAAAACCTTTACCTGATGAATCATTTATTCTGTAACACTTGATCCCTGTGGTCCTGAATCTGGACCGGTTGTTCCTCATAAGATAGGTTCTCTTCCAGCTGAACTACCTCTGGACTCAAAACATGATATGGATCTGGCATGTACTTCCTTAACATCGAAACATGAAAAACATTGTGTACCTGAGATAAACTCGGAGGTAAAGCCACTTGGTAAGAAAGTGATCCAACTCTCTCTAGAATTTCATATGGTCCAAGTAACCTTTTACTCAGCTTTCTTTTCTTACCAAATCGCATCACACTTTTCCATGGTGAGACTTTGAGAAAAACATGATCAACTACCTCAAAAGAGAGATCCTTCCTCCTGTTGTCTGCATAACTCTTATGCCTGCTCTGACCTGTTCTCATGTATTTCTGTATCAGATTATTTTTTTCTGCCAACTCTTCTACCAATTCTGGTCCCATCAGCTTCCTTTCACCCACTTCCTCCCAGAAAGCTGGAGTTCGACACCGCTTCCCATATAACGCATCAAATGGTGCGATCTGTATACTAGAATGAAAACTATTATTATATGAAAATTCACCCAAAGAAATATTTTGGTCCCAACATCCCTGATAATCCATCAAACAAGTACGTAGAATATCTTACAATGACTGAATTGTTCATTCTGACTACCCATCTGATTGAGGATGAAAAGCTCTACTAAAATTTAATTCAGTACCAAACGACTTCTGAAGGCCTTTCCAAAAGATATAAGTGAACCTCGGATCACGGTCAGATACAATGGATAGAGGAACTCCATATAACCTGAAAATCTCGTTAAGATACAAACAGAAAAGTTGATCTAGGGAAAAACTATCTCCTATAGCATGGAAATGAGCAGATTTAGTCAAGAAATCAACAATAACCAAGATTTCATTATTACCTCAAGATGTCTTCGGTAATCCCACAACAAAGCCCATCGATATATTTTTCCATTTCCACTCTGGAACTAGTAAAGGCTGAAGCATCCCTTTCGGTAACTGTCGCTCTTCTTTAACCTGCTGATAAGTCAAACACTTCACAGTAAAATCAGCAATATCTCTTTTCATTCCATCCAACTAGTAATACTCCCACAGATCTCTGTACATCTTAGTACTGCTAGGATGAACTGAAAACGGAGAACTATGAGCTTCACATAACAAATATCTCTTCAACTGTGAATCACACGGCACACACAATCTCTTCCCAAATCTCAAAACACAATCATTATCAATGTTGAATTCAGGCAACTTACCCTTCTGAACCAGCTCTACCTTTTTCTGCAACTCACTATCTTGCTTCTATGCTTTCTTGATTCTATCTGATAGAGAAGATTTCACTGATATTTGAAAAAAAAACAGAAGAACACCCTGCACCAAAAACGTTAATTCCAATGTTTATGAAATCCTTAACCAAAGGATCACGTTCCAAATGCAACATTTTTAATGAATCATTACTTTTTCGACTCAAAGAATCAGCCACTTTTTTTTCTTTTCCCGGATGGTAATGAATTGTATAATCATAATCCTTGATTAGTTCTAGCCAAATCCTCTATCTCATGTTCAATTCTTTCTATGTGAATATATACTTTATTCTTTTTTGATCGGTATATATTTCACCCTTTACTCCATACAAATGATGTCTCCAAATTTTTAAAGCGAAAACAACAGCAGCTAATTCCAAATCATGTGTAGGTTAATTTACCTCATGAGTTTTCAAATGTCGTGAAGCATAAGCAATTACCTAATCGTTCTGTATTAAGACACAACCAAGTCCTTTCAATGAAGCATCACTGTGGATAACAAACTCACCATTCCTGGAAGGTAGTGCAAAAACTGGAGCATTCACCACTCTTATTTTCAGTTCTTGAAAACAATCATCACATTCATTTGTCTATATAAACTTTACACCCTTCCGAGTTAGCTTAGTCATTGGACTAGATAACCGTGAAAAATTTCTAACAAACCATCAGTAATAGACTCTAAACCAAGGAAGCTACGAATCTCAGTTACATTTTTGGGTCCTGGCCATTATTCAACAACCTTTGTTTTTGAAGGATCAACAGTTATCCCATCTTTAGAAACAATGTGACCAAGGAAAGAAATTTGTTGCAACCCAAACACACACTTGTTGAATTTACCATACAATTTCTTTTCTTTTAAGGTTTTCAAAATAACCCTTAAAATTATTTCATTCTCCACTTTACTATTAGAAATCACCAAAAAATCATCAATGAAAACCACCGCAAACATATCCAAGAACTCATGGAAAGTTATATTCATTAATTCCATGAATCCAATAGGTGCATTGGTTAGCCCAAAAAGCATTTGTAAAAATTCATAATGGCCATATCTTGTACGAAACACAGTCTTTGGAACATCTGCTTCTTTTACCTTCAGCTGATGGTGCCCCGATCTCAGGTCAATCTTTGAAAAATACTGAGCTCCCTGGAGATGATCAAACAAATCATCGATATGTGTAAAATGATATTTGTTCTTAACAGTGATGTTATTCATGTCTCTATAATCAATGAAAATTCTCACTAAACGATCTTTCTTTTTAACAAATAAAACAGGAGCACCCCATGGTGTTGTACTAGGTCGAATGAAACATTTCTCTAATAAATCTTGCAATTACTCCTTAAACTCTAAAAGTTCAATTTGAACCATTCGATAAGGGGGTTTTGAAATTGGCTTAGCATGAGGAACTAAGTCAACAATATACTCAACTTCTCGATCTGGTATTATTCTAGGAAACTCATGAGGAAAAAAATAAGGATATTCATTTACCACTGGCACATCATTAATCTGAAAAGTTCCTTTGTTTTCAACAATATGTGCAAGTTAACATTCATTTACATCTTTTACAAGTTTATCGGTCTCTTGATATGTTATCAATAATAAGGGTTCATTCTTGTACACAAAATGAAAATCTTTCTAACAAGAAACTTCTTTAGCTCTACAGTCAATATTAGCATGGTAAATAGAGATCCAATCCATACCCAGGATAACATCAAACTCTACTATAGGTAGAACAATTAGGTTTTCAAGTAGGTTCTTTCCACGGATAAGGATACGAAGTTTCTTATAAATTATTTTTGCCTCAACATTTCCCCCATGTTTTTTTTACCACAAGTTCAGGAGTCATTTATTGAGATGGTATTCCCATATTAATAGAAAAATTTCAGAGATGAAAGAATGTATAGACCCCGAATCAAACAACACACTGGAATAATCTGAAAGAAAAATCAAAGTACCTGATACAACTTCATTTGATGGCCCGACATCTGCTGAAGTAGTTGCAAAGGATTTCACCACCCCTTTCTGCTTGTAGTATAACTGCTTCCCATCACTCAAGCTCTGTGTCGGACACTTATTTTCATAGTGTCCCATATCATTTCACATAAGAAATTTCACTAACTGTAAATCAAATTTGGTCTTACCTTCACCTTGATCTTTTTAGTTCAATCACGAGCCTTATGTCCCATCTTACCACACCGTTAGCACTTTCTAGAATTCAGAATACATTCCCTAGCATTCCTTTTACCACATTTATCACGAACTAGAAACTTAGTTTTCTTACCGTCAGTCCTTTTTGATGAATTCATT
Source organism: Viscum album (assembly GCA_963277665.1). Taxonomy (NCBI): domain Eukaryota; kingdom Viridiplantae; phylum Streptophyta; class Magnoliopsida; order Santalales; family Viscaceae; genus Viscum; species Viscum album. Next base: position 1,076,913,914 of record OY728164.1, read on the forward strand.
CCTTCTTCCTGACACCTTGGTCTCTTCTTATGTTGGTTTTTATAGAACACATTATCATCGGAAAACTCCATTTCCACCTTCTCAGCACATCGAACAAGATTTTCATAACTTTTTAACTCCTGAGAAGCTAAAGCCCTTTGATATTTTGGAATTAATCCAGAGTAATAATGATTGATTTTACTACCAAGGTCTCGGATAAAATTTGGAGCATATCTTGCCAATCGAGTGAACCTCTCTTCATAAGCACCCACTGAGTCTTTCTCTTGACTCATTTCCATGAATTGATTTTCCATCCTAAGTCAAACAGCTATAGGAAAACACTTCTCAAGAAACATACCTTTTAATTCTTCCCAGTCGAGAGCATCAATCTCATCAGCATCCCTAATATTTTTAACCATCGACCACCACTGATATGCTTCACCCTCCAAACGGTAAATAGATTGACTAACCTTTTGATTGTCTAAACACCCCATAACATCAAAAATATTCTCCAGTGCTTTATTCCACCTTTCAGATAGCACAAGGTTATATGATCCTCTAAATGATGGGGGATGTTGCCTCATAAAATATTCCACCACAGACATGGTGACTCGGAATGTTATTTTCATATGTATTCCTTCCTAGAACTGCTTCCCAGTTTTCTATGCGGAAAACCATTCTGAACAAACATGTATTAGATGAAGCAACATGGTAATCTTCAAATGCTATATCATTTCAATTTGACCATAAAAAATATTTTTGGATAATCATTTAATAAAATTATAACTCCAAAAGTATTCTAAACAAACCTCTGAACCAACTATAAGGCCCCACCCTTAAACATTACTTAATATTGAGATATTTCAAGAATTCACATTGATTATCTTTTCAGGTTTAGTGTTTTAGAGAATTAGATCAAAAAACATGAATTACATCCCACATTTAAACAAAGTGGTTAAAATAAAAGATAGTATTCATTTTTTCTCATAAACAGAAACATATTCAAAATAAAACAAGGATTATTTCTTGAAACCTCCTTGATACTATCATCATATCATGTAACCTTCCCTTGACCTATGAAAAACATTTCAAAAACTTGGGATGAGCATAAAAACCTCAGTAAGGGATATAAAAATATGGAAAGGAAACATGAGTACATGTATACATAAGAATCATTGAAATCATACTCTACTCATAAAACATAAGCACTTTAACATACCTCGTCAAATCATGAATAAATTATAGAAATCATAAGTCATAAAGGTAACTTGAAGCATTCATAACATTCTTACGTAGGGAGTAACCCTCTTGGTTACGTTTGGACTACCCATCACAGTATATTTACTAAATCTCTTCAGAGAAACCTTAACATTTAAATACTTCACCTTACCCAATGCATTCGAGAGTTATATATGGCTCACCCATCCTTAGTTTATCATGGAACCACCCATCTTCATAACAATGCCCAAGAACCATAACATAATCGTATCACATAAAACATGCATAAAGGAAGCATAACATTTCCACATTTCAATCACAAGATATCAATAAAACACATTGATATAATAAAATCATTATGAAAACCACTTTAAATACCAAAATAAAATAAAATTAAAACATGTTATTTATTTTTGATTTAAAAAAAAGGTATGGCTTGTAGAGGAAGCCGAAACTCAAATAATGGTCACAGCAGCGGAGAAGTCGGTGTCGCCACATACGTATGACAAAAACATTCCCTTTTTTCATTTAGTAAAACACTTCATATAAAAAGATTCCTTTTGGATAAATGTAAAAGTAAAAGGAGTTTATACACCATATAAAAGAAGGTTTTGTATAAAACAAAATATGCCTCAGTGAAAGGAGATTGAGACGAAGTCCCATACCTCGGGTCCGACTTGACTCGATCGCTCTTTAACATACTGAATAACAAATTTGAGTTAATTTCAACTTTTTTAAGAACCTTTTCAAGTTAATTATTCCTTTTATATCACTTATTACCTTGTTATGAACACTATGTAATTATTTATGTTAATAATGGTCGTTTTGTCGATAATTGTTACTTTAGTCCAAAATAAACTCTTTATAATTACAAGTTGTTCATGTGGTAAAATATCCATTATATAAAAAATTATATTCATGATGCAGATATCATATATGTCATATATATCCAGTATATACATGCACTTTCAATATTACATAACATTTAGAGATAAGAAATGGAATGCACCGTTAATGGAGTCGGTAAGCCGTACGTACGCATGAACGCTACTTCAATTTCTATTTCATATTTAATGGAATTAAAACACAATGATACATAATAGTATTATAATTCCATTATGGTTTCATATATAATATCATTAAATCCATCCTTTATATGTACCACATATGTTATTAACGAATCAAATCACTTTGAGGGGGCGGTAGTCCGCACTTCCTAAAATGAAGATATCGCATTTAGCCATAATGGAAACCATAAAGGTATGACATAAATGAAAAATAATGAAGCTTAAAGAAAACATAAACATATTATATATCATATATAAATATAGTGTCATCTTAATGGTCACCTTTAAAGGTGTTATATGAGTGTTGAACAATCATCGTTTTGTGAGGCAGAAATTCGCCATCCATAGAAACAGTATGTTCTTTAACCATTAGATATAGGTGTGTGTAAGTGTAGCTCGAAACCTTATTATAACAACATACTAGTATATGTAAGATACTGGTGTTGTTACAAATGAAATGAATAAAAAAAGTTTAGGGGGTTGGAGAAGCGAAATAAAACATAAGAACACAAGAGAAGACATTACCATTAAATCGGGTAACTCTTTTTGATTTGAGCTCAAAGGCTTCCTTGGGAAGACTTCTGCCCAAAGTGAGGCTTCTAATAGTTATATAGTTATGTGGAGAGACGAAATGGGAAGGGGTTTGCTGATCCAAAGGCTTTGGATGTGTGGGTAAGGTGGTAGAGGTGGGGGCCTTTTATAAGACGAGAGGAGGGGCACTCTTGGAATGTTATAAAATGATACTTTATTATAAAATGATTTTCGGATTTAAAAGGTCCAAAAATTATATATTTTGAGGATAAGGTGATAATAGTTCTAAATCCACCAATCTAATAGGTTTTTGACATGTGTAAGTTTTAGGTTTTACATTATCATTTCATTGTTTTTAAATCGTTAAATAATGAGGTAATCTCTGCATCATCATGTAGTCATAAATAATTTAATTTATTTAATATCTAAAAATTATTAAAAAAATACTATGATTTATGAAATATTAATAGCTTTCTAATAAATATTTATTGTAAAAAATTCGACTTGTATAACCCCATTTAAAGATTATTTTAGTAAAATAACTCATGTTTGTGTCATTTTGTACTTTTACATTAAATAAAAGGCATTAAAGACTTTATCTTACCCAAGTGGCTCCATGGGGTCCAAAAAATCGACCCATGGGTTGTCTCGGTCGTCCATGAAACATCCAATAAGGTTAGGACATGTGTCTAGGTCATTTCTTATTATTAAAACATTATTCATACCTTAAATTACACTAATAACTATAATCGCGATTAAAACATAAAAGTTACTATTCACCAAAAAAATTAATTTAATCCCATTGAACCAAAATTTTCTTCTTAATGACAACCATGTATGTTGGATTTTTGAAATTCAAAACACAGAGGTGATAAAATTTAATTTAAACGAAAAATCAGTTTTTTAATTACCACTTAGTGGTTTCACTATTCATAAAAAATTGTAGTTTTTCAGAAAAAAACCAAAACATCACCCTAAGATATATTTGATATTATGAATTCAAAAATTATGTCTATTTTACAAAATTCAAAACATATAAGTTACATTATTTAATTTAATAATTAATTACTGCTATCAGAGCAAATAACGTGTTTTTCTGAAACAATAAGTATCAAAAGATTGACACTAGTTTAAATCCAATTTCAAAGTGAAATTAATTCCACCGACCACAATTGGACTAAATGGTAAAAATATATTCTAATTGATCTTTAAAGCCAATTAAAAATATAATGTAATCATATAAATAAATTAGATTAAAAATAGGTTTTGAATTAAAATACAAGATTTTTCACTTTTTATTAAAAAAATGAACTTTATCGAAAAAATACCAAAAATTTTCCCAAAGTAAATTTCAATATCCCAATAATAAAGAATAAGTTTATTTTGAAAAATAGAGCTTATAAAATTGTCAAAAGTTTTATTTTAAAATGTATTTCCATCAAAAGGCAGTAAAACATTCTTTTAAAAATATTAGTGTATTCCATGCTTAAGATTTGATTTATTCTAATTTTAAGCCTCTAAAACACTATCTAATTCATTAATAGACATAGATAGTAATATATATTATTCATTAGTTAGTTGAGATGTTAAATGGATGGTGGTAATGGAATGATATATACCTCAGATAAATTTTTTAATGTGATGTTCATCTTTAGAAAGAATTTATTAGCTGTGAACATGATTCTTTTCGTATTCAAAAGATTGATATATAATTTAGGCACATATGTTATTTGTTAACACACTATAGAATTACTGAAATTATGTGTTTTATTTGACGACTATTATATGATGTTTCATTTTTATTAATTTAAAACAATTTATGATAATATAAAATGATTCCAAAATGATTATGATGATGAACCAATTATTATGTTATGATAATGTTGTTTATGGTCGCCAATGTAATATTAACTCATGTCCCTTATTCCCCCCAATTATTGGGATTTTATCTAACCACATTATTTGATATATATCTTCATGTGAATACATGTACTATGTATATCATCAGTGATTTTTGAGGGATAAATAATAATAATTTAAGTAATGTGTTATTCTATACTGTTTTTATATTTCCCTAACTCACCAGATACACTAAACCATTTGATGCTGGAATTGTAAAACAATTATGTTTTTTATCTTAAAAATTATGTTATAGTCCTATAAAAAAAGACAGGTGGTAATATAAAAATATTTAAAATTTAAAATAATCATATTTAATTATAAAATCAATCAAATTATCTGGATCCATGCAGTATGATATCATCAACATCGGTTGAGTTACCAAGACTATGCCTATGAAAAACTCCAACTCCCTATCTAGAGGGGAACACAAAAATTAAATATATAATACCTTTATAAATCATTAAGTACTAATGGAATATCACCATTGAAATATTTTTATCTCAATTTAGTCACCGATAAGGATATTAACATACCATGATCTAGAAGAGTTGGACCCTCCCAGATGGACATCAAGTAAAACTCTACATGAAATATGTGTATCCGCTAGGTGTAGTAATTAACACCTCCCAAATATAACAAATAATTTGATATTCATGAGTAATCAACCAATGCATAAAAATAATAATATTTAATGTGTCCATATAAAGAATATTAAAACCCTAATTTAGGAAAATGTTGCACATAATGAAATATATTGTGGGGAATATGAAACCCTTCTCCTTCTTTCCTAGAGGCATATCAAATTCCATGATGAATGGAATGATTAAAATTTGATGGTTAATATAATCCATTAAATTTTTCCACATAAAGGATTTAGATTAAATGGTATAAAATTAATAAGCTTATATGGTCGATAAAACAAAAATGGAACCTCTCTCCATTGATGGACATGCATCATTGTGCATTAAAGAATTAAACATTGTGTGTAACATCATTTTAATTATGTACAATGGCTAGAACCCAATTGTCTATAACAATTATCATGATAGTATTGATACATTCTATGATAATTTACTTATTGAAAATATATGATAATAATCATCCTAAAAAACATATACAAATATTTACGGTGTCCATACTAGTTGAGGATCATAAAAGGTACATGGAAAAACCACTTCATGTACCCTATATAGAAACATCGGTAACATGTCATGGTACTAAAAATATACTAATATTTAGAAGAAACATCATAAAAATCAATCCACTCATTCCTCTATATGACCCTATATTCTTTATCCTCCCCTATAAAGTGCACATAAAACCAATACTGATAGTTGGAGGATCCTGGGCTAGACCTAAAGTATTAATCATGTTAATTTCATATATTACCATCCAATCTATAAACATAGGATGTTTAAAATGATTTATCATGAATAATATATATTGAATATCAAGTAATGGACCAAACGAAAACAATTAATTGTAAATATTCTCATTGGGTACAACCTTATATTAAAATAAATAGAGAATAGAAAAGTGGTTAGTCTATTATTCCAATGTATGATTGTATTTATTAGCAGTGATTTACTCTATTAATTTCACCAAAGTTATAAAATCATGGAATAATTTATCCTTGAATATGGACATAATGTATTTCAACTCCAATTCATCATCCTTAGTTTCAATAATAACTAAGTCCCGACACATTTTACTTGTTCCTTCTAGTTTTGAGAAAAAATGTATAACCATGATATAATCAAGGGTAATTATGAATTCAAAGAAACTGTAAATATTTCATTACCACTATTATACCTCATGTTGATCTTTTTTACTCTATAATGGCAGTGTTTTGCATTGAATAAATTCCTAGGATTAATTTCTATCCTCTTCCCTTTGAGGTCCCACCTCTATATCCTTAGAAAGGGTAGGTGAAACATCTTCTACGACATTATATAAAGTTTTCACATAATATGTTTTGATATTCGGATCAATTAATGCGTTCCCCTAGAAATGTTCTTTAGAAGTGACACCTTGGAATTTTTGGATGTCTTATCGGGTGATTAACTCTACAAATCATCATAAAAAGCGACACAAGAGAAGGATACCCCTGAATAAATCAAATATGAAATAACAGATACTATCCATAATTATAAAGAGTTAAGGATAAATAAAATTAAAGGGATTGATCCAGTCATTCCAAATCCAAACAAACGCATTTCCCATCCAACCCATCGTAACATATTTTTCTTCATGATGTGATTATGAACACACTTCCACACAACATACCCATTTTATCAAAATATTCATATTTCAAATACTTCAAAAAATAATAATATATATTTTTCCAATGAAAATAATGATAAGATACTCTCTATTACAAATTTATCATTGATGAACCCTGATTACTAAACAATTCATAACTCGATAGGTCATAGAGTAGTTTAATGGGATCTCTCGATCCTATGGGCTGCAAACCATTTTTTTGGGAATCAATAACTACCTCTTGAAATGTTATTTATATTAAAACATATAAAATAGTGTAACATGAATAAATATAATGTATGTATCCTATTATAAAAAAATTATGGGAAATACTACAAATCAACACAATATAGGTGCCCGAAAACCTCAAAACCAATCCTAATTCAGAATGTTCAAAAAACACTTCTCTACATTAAATGTAGTCAATATAAGAATACTAGACATTATAAATTTATAAAAACACCAAAAATATTTGGTGCCTTCCCATTACCTGGGTCAAAACCCACAAGATCTCCAAAACATAAATAGGTGTAAACAGGGTTTGCGAAACAAAATCCTACTTTGATCTAATAAAATATTTAATAATAATTATAATAATATAAACAAATTATACCCTAGTTATGAAATTATTGAATGAGATAATCTTATACACAGTTTGATATAAAATAATGAATAGATTACCTTTTTATCATGTAAATAAATAACAAAGAGATTGTTTTTAAATAATTTCCATGAACATTTTGAATATTCATTTTGAAAAACAGAAATAAATAAAAAATTCCATCGAATATAAATTTTTCCTATGTTGGCGTGTATCCTCGTACAAGTCCCATTATATATATGTCACATGGTACACAAATTACACTAGAAAAAGTTCCATATGGGTGAGAGTACACTCTTGAGAGTGGTCCTTGTAAATCCGTCATCTACATGATGCAAAAATTCCACTAGAATGACTTGACAATGAGATAAGAACATATCCTTGGGGAAGAACACTTACCTCATCAATGATCATATATGTTTAAAAAATTTTATATTCATTCATGTAGAATATAATATAATAATCTATATAAAACATGGTTTAAATCCTTTTATTACATAACGAAAAGGAAAAATCATTATTTATAGGAACAAAAACACCTATACATAAAAAAAATTCATTCTATTTACCAATTTTAAGATCCAATTATTGGTACAAATATGGAAAGGTTTGTATAATATTTCAAATTAATGAATGCACAAACCATAAACCACATGGAATTTAACCAATAGAATGAATCAGCATGATAGATAAAGGAAGGAATCAGATGACAAATATATGGTTCCTAGAAAAATAATTTCTTATAAGAATACATGATCTAAAGAATTTAAATTGTATTAAGGAAAAATACAAGGTAAGAGATAGAAGTAATTTATGGTGGAAGAGTGTCCAAAACCAAATCTATGTTAGACTCGCTAAAAGAGGATCAAAATGTTGATATTCACTTTTACCCACAATGGATTCTTTGTGGTAATTACAAATTCATCCATAGATAATTCCTAAAATTACCAAGATTGAGTTAATTTTTAGGGAGAAAGAATAAAAAAATAATCGGAGGTTTTAGTACTAAAATATGAAATTACCCATAAATTTACATAACTCATTTATATTACCACCATGCGGATAGAGTCCCATTGGAAGGCCAGTAGGAACAAAAACAATTTATAACAACAAAGATAACTAACTTCCGCCCAGTGGAAAGAAAATAATGGTGTAAAAATTACCAAACCCATAACCTAGCATATTTCTCTCAATGTATATATATTCGACCACCTATTGCTTCATTTTCTACAGTTTTATTACAACACCTCACAAAGTTCATAGAGAACACCTTCAACCACTCTCCAAATAAAAAATTATAATCAATATGGAATTTTAAAAATCAGGAATAAAAAAAGTATAATGTAGTAACTAAAAAGAAATACAAGATATGACATATTTATCCATCTTCATTTCCATAGGTTGCATTGAATTACACTAAATTTTCCATTTTCATTGTCTCCTTCCTCAAATAAGTCACAAATTATTCTTCTCTAGCTCTAAAGATGCTTTTATCTGGTTTTTTATGCTTATTTAATTCCTAGTATAATGAAAGGATTTTCCATGAATGATAGTGATGTCTCTGTCTATCATTATGTCCCAAATCATGAAATCAATTCAACAAATAAATTTTCAAACATTACCAGAAAATATTTTTAAACACATTGGCAGTACTTTACTGATCAATCTAAAAGATCTAATTCTACTGTTTTTACTATTTCATAATATAGTTCTAACATCTATAAAATACTCTATGATATCAGGTTGTCAATTTCACTGAAACACTATAAAGGTGTTCTAATGTTTTATGATTCTATAGTTCAATGAATGGGACAAACGTCTATAGTGTCTCATCATCAACATGATTTTTTAAAATATAAATAATTTTTTACATAGGGGTATAAATTTTAATTCCATCATCTTTCATTTTCCTATTAAAATCCCCTTCTATACTATGTTAACATGTATAGTTATCAAGAGGGTTTGAGATACATTTCATATAACAAGCCAGATATTTATAATCAAACACACCATAAAACTCAACACCACCCTAACCAAATCAAGGATAGTAGTTACCTTAAAATATTTTTTATACATGGAAGGTACTATAATGAGGACTCTCCCGTATCATGTGAAATCAATGAGGTAAGATGCCCAACACAATTGGGGTTTTCTAAAAAACCATTCAAAAGTTACCACTGAGCCTCCACCTATGATACACTCTAACATTTATCAAATCATTTAGAAATCCCATTATATAGAATATCAAAACTTCATTTGACATAAACCTGGACAAAATGGCCCTTCCTACAAGGGTTGAACAATTTTTAAATTTTATACCATTTAATTAATAGTCATACATAGATTATATTCAACACCAAACCAACTTATAAATCCAATTTTCAAGAACCAATCACCATTTGAATGATAAAATATAATTTAAAAAACCAATCATGCATTTAAAAATCATGAACTACCTAGATATTCCGAATGGGCACTTGACCTACCCGTGGTGTGAAAAACCTAACAAAAACCCACCACACGTTCAAAAACAGATTTTGAAAACCATGATCAATCACTTTGAAAGAAAAATACCTACTAAGAAACCCATTTTAAAAAAATTTAATCTCTACATTAAATCCAAAAAAAACATTTATAAGTGCCTATCGGGCATTTGATAAACTCTTAGTTGGCACAACACAATCAGAGCACTTGAAAAATACAAATGGGCATACATATTTCCCTCAAACAAACTATTCCCATACATAAGTGCAACAAGACAATTTTAACACAAAAAACGAAATCCATTTGATAAAAATTCATTAAACATTTTCTTAGACATCACAAATATATTTTTAAGACCAAAAAATTCTTCTAAAAATTATAACCAATTGCATGAGCCAACCGTGATATCGACAAAACAAGAGGTGTGCATCATTTATAAAATCCACATCCCACATCCAAAGACAACAGAAAAAACACTTCATTTCATATAGAGAAAATATTATAAAAATAATACATTACTAATTTAATAACATAGGATGTGAGAATAACTAGAAACCAATGAAATCATGAATTTTAATTCAATGTGAAAAAGGTCCTTCCATGACTCACAACTCAATCATGAAGACACGAGTCGCATCACATATGAGCATAAGTACCCAGGAGCTGATGACAATGGAATCTTAGGCTTACCCTAACAATACACTACAAAAAATGCAAAGTATATAAAAAACAAAACACTAAATTTAAATAATCCATACTATTAAACATCACAAAAATTTCCTCGAAACTGGTGCATTTCAAACGGTGCAAATCCAAACTGCTCAACATTGGCAGTAAGATTTTTTCACATGTGCTATTGAGAAATTGGTTCATGTAGCTTGGCGTGTGAATGATGATGGCATGGGAGCTGATTGGACTAGTCTTTCTACCTCAAAAGGATGGAGAGGGGTTGTAGGGATCCAGAAAGGTCACCGGTAAGGGGTACACGGTAGGGAAGAGTGTGTGGATGGTTGGAGGGAACATGACAATTTTAAAGGTACATGAATGAAGGGAACAAGTTAGTACTAGATTTGCAGAAAACTAATGGAGGTGTGAGAGGTTAGTTGCTGGCCGAAAAAGTAGTCGTTAAGGGAAGAGGGTAGTCGGTAGGGGTGGTAGGGGCAAGAATGGGAGGTCACATTTAGGAGATTGAGGTGGAGGGGGATAGTCGGATTAGAATTGATTGGGGAACGTCAGGAAGAGGGCCGATGAATCATAGGTCGGTGTGGCTTGGAAGAGTGTGATGGGGCTAGAGGAAACTGGGGTAAGAGGGTGGTGCTACCGCTAGATAATGGTGGTGTGGAGAAAGGAGATAGAGAGGTGGTTATGGGGTTTGAGGAGGCCAGAACACACAGCAGGGTTCTAGGGCGTGATGACCTATGGAATTGAAGAACTAGGGATGGAGGCGGACTGGCTAGGAGTCGGAGGTGAGCACAGAGGGGGTTAGGGGTCTAGTCTTTAAGTCAGATGCTGGGAAGGAGGGCAAAGGCTAATGCCGAGAGGGATCCTAGATGTGAGGCACCTGGGGTGAGTGCGGAGTGCCGAAGAAGGAGTAGGAGTGGGAAGAGAGGGCGTAGTATAGCGCCACTACATAAGGAGGTTTGTAGATGGAACATCAGATAAGGGGGAAGCCAGGAGGGGCCTAATACAAGTATCAAGGGGTGGTGAGTTCAGGGTTCTTTTTTATTTTTGTTTTTTCATTTTATTAAATTTTAAAATAATAATACAAATAATAATCATCATCATCATATAAAGAATAATAATGAAAATAATAGTAATTCACATAATTATTATAATAATAAAAACAAAAATGATATTAATAAAAATAAAAATAAAAATAAAATATATAAAATAATAACCATAAAAGATATAATAATAAAAATATAAACAATATAAAAACTAAAAAAATTAATAAAACCAACAATAACACGGTATTAATAGTAATAATATTAATTATGTAATAACATTAATATCATTAATATTTAAACATTTACATTTCTTTGTTTACAAAAAAATTTATTTATTCTAATTGTTGGACATTTTTGTGGGAACCCTATCTAATGATGCAGCTACCACCGACTGTGCGATGACCGCGTATGTGTCCAAATTTCACTAAAATTATTAAACAAAAAAAATTTAAACTCGTGATCTTCTTGAGAATAGATGAGAGAACATGAAGTCAATAATCAAGAAAATAAAAATAATTTAAAAAATCAGGGTGTGATAGTCATGGTGTGAGTCTCTCATATCATAAATTGGGTTTCTCTAACTGAGATCTTATGCGGTGTAAATTTATTAGCATGTTGAGAAAATTATTTGGTTCCATATATTCTATTCTATCCAAAACCCCTCAAAACATGACTATAATCATTTCTTTGTTAATGGATTTTTGTTTTTCAATTTTTCATCCTTGGCCACAAAACAAATAAAGAAAATCTAAAACATCGAAAAATCCATAAAAACTCCATATTATAAACAATTTTTATAAATAATCACCAAAATTGTCAAACGATAATAATTTTAAACTCGCGCTTAGCTTGAGCCTCTATGAGAGAACCCGATGTCAATAAATAGGATTATAAAAATAAATTAAAAATTTAGGGTGTCATAATCATGGCATGAATCTCTCCTCGCATAAATTGGGTTCTTCTAACATAGTTATTATGTAGTGTAAATTCAAGGGTATGTTGAGATAATTATTTGTTTCCAAAGATACTATTTTATCCACAACCCCCCATACCATGACTATAATAATTTCGTTGTTAATGGCTATTTTTTTCAATTTTTCATTTATGGTCACAGAACACATAAAGAACCTCCACAACAATAAAGAACCAATAAAAACTATATATTATACACAATTTGGATCAATAATCAGTAAAAAAATATTTAATTTATAACTATTCTATTTATTAACACATTCATTTTCTATGTTTGACCTTAACGATGGTAAAAAAATATCAATCATTATGGTCCGTGAAATAAATTTTATAAAAGAAAAGTAGAACATAAATAACCAATTAATGATATCATCATTTTTTTACATATTTTTCTCTTAATAATTTTTTTTTTTGATTTTCTAATAAATTAAAAAATTTAAACTTTATATACCTTCTATGTTGTTTTTTAGACTATTCAAAAAATTTGACATTAAATGCATTAAAAAAATATGTGAATTAAAATATGAAATACTTAATAATAAATTATAATTTTTAATTATCAAATCAATTCATGTAACACTATGATTAATCAAACTATAATAAATTTATATTTTTATATAATTTACTTTGTATTTCTATTATTTTTACAGGTGAAAATATCATAATTGAAAATTGTTCAAGGACATTAAAACATTATTAAAAATTAAAAATAAATTACTATAGTAAATAAGGTTTATTTATAATTATTTTTATCCTTTATATGAATTCATATAAATTTTTTTTCAATATTAGAATCATGGAATCATCATTAGTGAGAGAGAGTGATATTTTTCTTGTAACCGTGTCATTAGATGAATCATTTTTAATAAATTTTATAATATTGGACATTGTTACAAATTGAAAAAAAAAACATAGAAATTAAATTTATTCAAATATAATAATTTATAATTATTAAAAACTTGATATTTTAAGTATTAATTCAATCATTATCCTTTTTAGAAAAAGAAAAATGAAAAATAAATATCTCATTTTGAAAAGTATATTTGAAATTTTTTTGTTAATTTAATAAGATAATATTTATGAAAGTTCCATACATTATTCATAAAACCAATTACCCAAAATGAGATAAAAATCATATTTTAAATTATATTTTTCTAGTATAAAATGAATTTGTAAAAATTATTAATGTAGTAAAAACCATTAGAAAAATATGAATTTATTTTACTTAATATATTATTTATTAATTTCATTAAATTATAAAATATATAGTCATTAACATAATTTACGTTGATAAAAATTCATTACTAATGTAATACTATTTTTGGAAGAATATATCCTTTAATATTATATGATATTTTCTAAAATTATATTTGTTAATATTCTATAGGATTTAATCAGAAAATGCTTATTTAATGAAAAAATAACAATATTTATTTAATTATTATATTATTCTTATCAACTAATTCAAACTATAAACATGGATAGAAAAACATATTTAATTAATAATATTTTAATACTATATCATTGTCTCTTTTAAGATTGTAATTGCATGTGATATACAAAATCAGACCAACTATTCTATTCACACTAAAACATTGTGGTGTTAAATTGTCTCTTCCTTAAATATATTGAATAATTATAATTTTAATTCTCTTCTCTCAAATTTAATTTGTCATAATACAATAAAAAAATTATATATAGATTTTATCATCAAATATTATTTCTTAGTCAAGACCATGAAACATATTTTTAAATAAAATTATATACCTATATAAGAATAATACATATAGATGTGAAAAATAAATATAACCTTTATTTTATAGGGTTAACTTCTAGATAAGATTTTATATATTTGAGAAATTATTTTAAAATAAATATAGAAATTTTATGAAAATATACATTCTTACTTTTTTCCACATCAAAATATTAATTTCATTAATTTATTGGTCTTCAGTTAATTTATAATTAATTTGGGTAACTTAATTCAATGATGAATGTTAAAGATGAATAATTCATTAATGAGACATTTATATTAAAATTATATAGATCATAATATATACAAGGGAATTAAATATTATACCCCATTTTCTATCCTTTATCCAAAACCATACTTATTAAAACATGTTATGATAATATCAAACACGAATAAATACTAATTTAATATCCAAATTCTAAAAAAGTATACACCATGTTCATTATTATTAATTTCATAAATAACTAACCACAAAACATTTTAAATTATCATAACAAAATAAAATCCTAAATATTATAAGTATCTAAAAACATATTCATCTAAGATAAATAAAACATTTTTATTAAAATAACATCAATCACACCTAAATTCACATTACAAATATACAGACACTATAATAATATTATCTAAAAAATATTATTGTATATTCCGAAAAAACCTAAAACAATATAAAAATTAGTAAAAATCCTAAATTCAACCTAAAGACAAATGGAAATTTATTTTTCAATTAAAATCCAATATATGACAACAATATATCAGTTCATTTGATTATACAATATCCATAACATGGTATACCTATTCATTAATAATAATAATAACTTAGTCACTAAATAACTTTTCAGTCACACTATTATGTATATCATATTTTATATGTTTGCACGATCCTTTTATCCCATGAAACCATAATTCATTCTACATCATAGATAATCTTAACCATGAAAATTAACAATAGTTTTCAACTAATGTCTAAAAAATATATAATTATTATTCCTAAAATAATATTTTCACTATAACAAAAGTTAAACAACAGTGTAACAAATACCTCTAACATATATCAAAAGATAATAAATTCCACAGAATGTTCCACAATATCCATAAACCTCCAATGCGTATATATGAATTTACAATATAATAATAAATATAATTATTACAACTTAATGGTTTTTAAAATTCAAAAACTATTGTTACTTTTAAACATCATAATCACTAAATTATCTTAAAAAATTATATAATACCTACAATTAAGACCTATATCTTAATAAACCCATAATTATGATACTAATAGTAGGGATTGGATTTTCCGAAACTCCCAAGGCCTTTTATGATCATATAGTTAGATAAATTAAAAAATTATTCCATAAAAATCCAATACAATATAAAGAAGAAACTTCAACTCAATTTCTAATTTTTCAAAAAAAATGGATTCATAGTTTTATACTATTATTTAATTCAATAACATGTTTACATATTTTGTGTTGAATCACCATATAAAAATTATATATCGTGATATAATTTTTAATCATCATCAATCCATATATAAAAATATTAATTAATTATATTATAAAAAAATCATATTATGGGATATAAAAAGAAATGATTTTAATTTCATTGTATAAAATTTCTAGAAAAATACATTAGATGATTTTTTATATAACTGGTGAGAAAAAATAATTATTTACATTAAAAATAAAAAAAAATTAAAGAAATATTCCTTAAATATATCATAATAAATTATAAATTTGAAATCTAGATCATGAGGGTTTTAGGTAAAATATGAATACCCATGAAAACAGTTTGTTGGAAAACATAGTTTTATCTCTTAAAGAAGAATAAACATTTAACTGAACGTAAAATCATTATAATACATTAGAAAAAAATATATAATCATGAAAACTCTATTTCAAGAAAAAAGGATTCATGATCAAACAAAGGTAAAAAAATACTTACAATCACCCTTTCCAATAAATAACCATCACATTGTATTCCAAAAATTACATCAAGAGTAACACAATTCTCATTTACATTATCGCATTACCCAATGCATGTGAAATATATATTTAAGTAACACATTATCATATAAAATTTTCAATAACCATATAATGAGGAAAAAGTTAAAATCATTCATTTCCACAATAACATTTCTTTAAATATTAATTTTAACACATTAATTCAAGTACAATCGGTCTTCATGAAAAAAACCTGAATAATGATCCATTTTATAGTGTAAAATATTAAAAAAAGAAAAACTATTTTAATAATGATAATTAAAAAAATATGTAATAAGACATTAATATAAGAAACATAATCTTCCAAATAAATAAAATTATGGAAAGAGAAATTTTTTGGTCATGATGTATTTAAAAAAAATATTTCATTTAACATTGAAAAAAGATACAATTGTGTCACATTCAATAAATATATAAAAATTTGTTTATTCAATTTTTAGTGTAATTATAATTTTAAAATATAAAACAAAAATATTTATTTTATAATAATTAAAAAAATACGCAATGAAAATAATCTAAACATGAATCAATTTTATATGAATTGAATATGTGAAAATATGGTCTTAAAGAAAACTTCATAATTTAAGATAAATCTTACTTGAAATGTTCATTATCAACTACATAAATAAATTAATGTAGTTATATAAATTCATGGGATATATTTATTCTTTTTTATGAGGATTTATTTTGATAGTGCTTAGATATGTTTAAGTCAGATGTTTAGTTGATGTTTAGTTTATAATCCCAAAAAGGAATTTGTATATTGAATATAGCTTAATGGATCATGGTTCCATTATCTATATTTTTTAACTATTATAATATTATTATTTTTATATATTAGGATAGGTTTTATAACAATAAATGGATAGTGTAAGAAACAAATCATATTACATCATGAAGGTGATAGTCAACACAGAAACACAAGTGACATTATAGTTTTTTAATTGATGGGATGGGAATAAGAAAAAAATACAACTTCTATCTTTAGAGTCTTAATAAATAAATAAATATTATATATATTAATTTTACCCATAATTTTAAATTTAAATATGAAATGGTGATGAAAAAAAAATCACATCGATTTTTGGACCTAGTTGTCCACAATTATTCACAATCGATGTTTTTTTCCATTTGATATAAATACTGATGGAAAAGGGGTTTAAATTAATATAATTATATTTTATTACATTTAAGATATTTATGTTATTATACTATCTTGGCTATTTATTATTTATATGATATAAAAGAAGGAATAAGCACAAAAACACTATGTTAAGAGTTATATATATTCTTTGAGAATCCAAATTTGGATACGACAATGTTCCGTATATGTAGGTATATTTGGGAGACCGAATCCTACGAGAAATTTCTTGGATGGTTTATAAGGTATTTTTGAATACCTCTATTAATATTATTGTCTCATGAGATAAAATAGAGGAGAGAATGTCACCTTTTATAAGTGGGGTGTGTGGGAATCATTTTAAAACATTAAATATTAACTTATAATATATAAGTATCTCATGAGATATGTTCCAATAGTTCCATATAAAATATTATATATAATATAAGGTGGAAATGAGTTCAGTAAAAATAAATACATAAAAGTCTATGTGCCTTTTTAAACCTTATATATTTTTTATCCATGGGTTGATATTTTTAAACATCAACTATGTTTATAAACTCATCAATCATTATGTCTCATGAATGTAATTATAAAAAATAAATGTGTAAGATAAATGATAAAATTAATGAAATTATCCAAAATTTTCAGGCTATTTTAGTTAATATTTAAATCATATGATTTTGTAATGATTTGAAAATAAATTTTCAATGTTAAATATCATATAATGTCAATTAGAAGGCTATTAAACATTATTAATTAAATGACATAAATACAATATAAAAACTTTAACCATAAATTATAGAATATATTTATCCAATAAGATCATTGAACACACAAAAAATATCAAATATATATTTCTTTTAATTTTTTATATTAATTTACATTATTTTTATATTTCTTGGATAAGAGCTTCATAGATGTTATACATATGTAAATATTAATTATACAGTAATTAATAATTAAAAATAAATTAATAGAAAATATATTATGTATTATTTGTCAATTTTATCATCTATATCAATTCATATAAAATTTTAATCGATGTCTATATCATGAGGACATTATAATTATGGGAGAGTAATGTTTTATTATTAATCGTAAATTAAAATAATATAAAGGATGTATTCAAAGTGAAGTGGGTAAATCTCATAATTTTTTATTTTAGAGTGATATATTTTAAAAAATGTATCACAAAAATAATTAATATGTTATTTTATCACATTTTATAAATGTTTTAACCTTAATTAACACATTTTATCCATTATTGTGGTGGAAACTATTCACCATTGTTAGTATCTATTATAGAGATCATTTTCATTTACAACATTACTGAATTTGAGCCTCATTATTTTTATATTCAATTCCATTTTATGGATTATATATTAAGAAATGGTATAAATTTTTTTACTACATGTTAACAAAATGAAATAAAAATATTAAAAACATACATCATATCAACATGAAAATGTTATTATACAAAAATAATTTATTATTTTGATTTCCCTATAATAGAGACCTAGGATTATATTACATGGTTAATAAATAATTTTAGATGTATAATATTTACATTACATAAACACACTCTTGAGGAATATAATAGTTTTTTTCCATTGGAGAAATGGAACACATTCTTTTAATCTGGAGAAAGATCTCCAATGTTTCCCACATATATAAACCAATTTTTTAATCATCATATACACATGAAACATGAATCCTTATTCATAATATTTCTAAAAGAATTATAAAAATGGTTGAGATGATATTATCAGTAATGGTAAAAAGGGGAGATAGAAAAGCATAACATAAACATAATGGTATGAGACTGTGAGAATAATATTCAAAACCAATACAGTTGATATCATATATCATAATATTATGTCATGGAATCATAATTGGTAGTTCAATAGAAAATAATTTTAAGAAATTAATGTAACAAGAGAAATGATAGAACAAAATTGTCACAAGTAATGGAAATTGGGCGATACACATAAGAATTGTAAATTGTTTCCTTAAATTTGAATGCTTATTTAAAAAAATTATAAGGGAAATCTAAATTTGAAAAAATCTCCTCAGTGGGACACAATACCATTCCTATTGGAATAATATTGTTTATAGTGGAATTGGTTCACTCACTAAACCGTCATATAAACGAAGGTCCATTCCCAACTATCCTATCAAATAAATTCCCTTGCTGATATGTGTTCACTCTTATTTCGACCATTTTAAACTAAACCCGATTCACTCTATATTTAATGGTTGGGACTGAAGCCTCATTTTATTATTAAAGAAAAGAAAAGACCTCTTTAACTGGGTAGAGGGAGACCCATTACATAGCTCGAAGGCCCAGTGGACATTTATCCCATTACATGACTCGTAAGACCATTTGTTTTGGCCCAAATCCCATTCTGTGAATAGTACTGCTACAGTACCCACGTTGTTACATTTCCGTACAGTACCCGCCACTGCAATAGTGCTCTGCCACCAACATAGTAACATGCAGCCGCTATAGTGCCCGCTATTGCTACAGTGCCTCCGCTACTACAAGATGCTACAATACTGCAATAGTACCGGTGCCCAATGGGGTTTGAACCCCCATTTTTTATGTAGATTTAAGGGGTGCTTACCACTAAGCCAGACCCCAACTACAATAAATGGGGTTACCAACTAAGCTAAATAATTTTTTCTGATTCACTCTATATTCAATTACATTATCTATAATGATAAATATAACATTTCCCAATACATTTAAGTGATATAGGGGTCCCACATTCCAAATAATTAAATTATATATATATATATATGCCACATGATCATAAAAATAGTCATATTGTATCCAATGATATTATAAGGATTTATTAAATATTTAATTATGCCGTAATTTGTAAAAAAAGAGCGGATTCATAATCATTAAACCATTTCATCATCACATAACCCCTAAAAATATGTGGTCTTCATAAGAATCATATAAAAAATATAGGTTCATAATATAATCATATATCTCAATGATAGAGAATTGAGACAACAATACTATACAGATTTGGAAGCTGTTGAAAAATAAATCCTTTAAAATTGAAATCCTAAAATACATATCATAAATAACACTACATAATTTATAAAAAAACACTTCATTTATGGGTATCATAGATTAAATTTGTTGGATATATATGCAAAAATTAATGGAAACATGTGGATACTATGGCATTAGTCTAATAGAAAATAAAAGTGTGACATAAATCCCTTACATTATATCTTGACATTCGTCATACAAATTAAAAATTGATATCTAAAAAATACAAGTTTATTATTCATATGTTAAATTACTATATTAATATATATATATCCCCACATGATATACTTATTCACCTTAATTACCCATTTAGTAACAATTTCATGTTAACCTAACATTTTGTGTAATTACCTCTTTGTTATTTTTATATGATTGAATTTTATTATATTAATTACTCTTACCTTGATCCTGATTTCAATATATCAAAAAATGAGAATGAAATAAAAAACATACACATCTAACAATTTTACAATTACGAATAACCATGAATGATATTTTTGAGAAATGAATTATGTTACCACCATCGAGGTAGTAGTCAATATATATTCTTGAGTGGAGTTTCCATTTTCTAAAGACATTTATATAGAGGTGTTACATAATATATTATCCTTAAATAAATACCATGATATCATTAAATATTTATTTTATACTTATATATACTTATGTGTATCATCCATTTTGTGTGGGGATGAAAAGATAGTTACATCGCAATGTCAATGTGGTAGTCAACACATACCAGAATGGCGTTATAATTTTTCAGGGATTGATGTTAATACGAAAGAAAGTGTTATATTAACATTTTTTATTTATAAATATGTCATTAATATAATATTTATGTCATGTATATCACTTATATAAATTATCTTTGTCGTTATTTTCTTCCATGTAATTCATTAGGGACAATAAGTTACATCAGTTTTTGAGGTATTAGGCCACCGTAAACACAAGTGACATTATCATGTCCTCTATAAAAGATGAATGTAGATGGAATTTATAGAATAATTACTAAAAGTTTATATTTAAGTTAAAAATATAATATATATATATATATATATTAATCATAATACCCATCCTATAGTGGAGGTAATGGATAAATAAACGACATCGGCTCGCAAGGTGGTAGTCCACCAAACACAGGAACGATGATTTCATAACCCTTTGATTGAATTAGAGTGATTTTTGAGGTCATTAACATAAAATCACATCTTCTAAATATATTAAATATACAGTAGAGATTATATATTATCTGTATTATTGTAATTTAAGGATTTTTTGGAATAAATAAAATGAAAACTATTGTTTTTTACTGTTAAAACTTCTTCAGTTATCCTCCTTAAGATTACACCAAATTCCATCCTAAGTTAGATATATATCCAAAAAAATGCTTATAGAATGAGGGTATTAATGTATGTATTTGATTCGGTCCGGTTTTGGATAAAGAAAAAATATTTTTATGGTGTGAAGAAGATAAAGAAGGGTGTCCTATTTTATAAGTGGGAGAGTGGACACACATAGTTTTTTCAAAAATAATAGAGTTCGTCGCCTTTTTTCATATATATAAATTTTAAAAAATAAAAAATTATAGAACCATAGATTTTTTATGGAATGAATACTTCAATAAAATATATTTTATACATTATTATATGTCATTCTATCCTTTTCTATTTTTTCTACCCCCCCTACAAACCCATTTTGACCATTACAGTGATAATTAATTTTTAATTTATTATTTATTCATTTCTCTAAAATAAAATTAATTTTATCATATCATATAATTTATATTTTTCTGATTATAAATTTGAAAAATATATAATAAATTAAATCATATATTTGTAAAAATATATTTTAAAATTAATCTAATAAATACAAGGAGAAGTAGTGGTTTTAAAGAGAAAATGTTCAAAACAGTAAAACATTTTTATACGTGAATTAAATATGAAATTGATTACATTAACATCAATTGGATTAATGGATATTTAATAGAACTAACTATAATATAAATAAAATTTTAAACACTATTAATGTTTTTAAATATATTAAATTTGAATGCAATTTCCCATTAAACTTCAGTATTTTATAGTATTCATCAAAATATGAATATTTTCAGAGAAATAAAAAAATAACTCTCTTAATTTGTGAGTTATTATTTTTTATATATAATTAAATTTTTTAATATAAATTTTATAAATGTTTCAAATATTATTTTTAATATAATTGTTACATAAATGATCAGAAAACAGTATTTTTCTAAGGAATATTATTTAAGCATAAATATGTATTTATTATTATTCATTTCATAATGAACACATAGGATGAATATTAAAATTTAGATTAAAAATATATCATATTTTTTTTAATTATTTTAAATAATAGATAGTGTTTTTTAATTTTATGTATAAAACACACTTGGGAGTATAAAAATATCTTTTCAGAAAGTGATTTCATTTTCTATTCAAAAGGGATTTATTTATATTCTAATTAATAATCCATGAAACAATTAATTATATATACATGTGTAAAATATATTTTTATAATTTATTGAATCATAATTTTACATTATACTCTTTTTTCTATATGATATATATTATATTAAATAATAATATTTTAATAATTAAACTAAATTTTGGTAGTAACAAAAGATATGACCGATATTTCTTGTAATAAAAAATAGAGTGTATTTATTTATTTTTTATCAAAATCTATTGGTTTTACATTATTCCTAATAATACAATTTACCTATTTAATATGATCTCAGTCATAAATTGTTAAATTTTTTAAAATTATTCAATAGAAACCACATTGTAGAAAATAAATATTAAAACATTACATAAAAAGATAATGTTTAAAACTAAATCGTTTATAAATTATTGTTAAAACTAAGATTCCACATATAAAAAAATGTATGGAATTGACTATTCAGTTGATGATAAAAGGCGTAAAAAATTATAGATTTTGATAGAGATTGCGGATCATAAAAAAGTTGGTGGTGTAGATAATGTTTATAACTACAGATTCAAAAACTAAAGTGGTAAGAAAAATGTTATTGGTATCATTAAAAATAATGATGATCATGGAAATTTTTTATTCCAACATCATTTTTCTAATGTTAATGATTATTCCTTCATATATTTACTTACCTTATGTCATTCCATTTCCTAGGCACAATCCCACCCTTGGGTTTTACCTCGATCGGTTTCCACTCCATCTATTAATCTATGAAATAAAGGTCCATTTGTTATTTTTTATGTCCTAATATATCAATTTATCCTTAAATATATTGTTAAGTCATTCCATTTATCTTTTTTTATCATCATATAATATTTTTTTTCATAATTTATGTGTAAATAGTTTTATGGTGAAATAATTCATTAATGTATAATGACTCATCCAAAGTAAAAAATAAACCATTTTATAAATAGTTAGTCTTATGATCGATCCAAATGATTATGATCCCAAAATTTATAAATATGGACACTAAATTTCCATAATGAACATATCAATAATCCCACAAAAAACGTAAATTTTATCTTAATTGTCATATATCAAACACGAGAATACCTTAATCGTGTATTCTCATAAAATATGACAATAAAATTAATTACAATAATACTAGACCAAAAACATTCATTATTCCTCACTCACTAAATGAAAAATCAAATTGTTGAATAGATTACATATTTATAATAATATTGTAATCTCTATCATTTGTAATGGAAAACACTTCTTCCCAAAATCATTAATCAATTCCTATGTTATATGTTCTTTCCAATTTACTGTATCCGTATCAATTATCTCATTATCACAACATCATTAAATAAAATAAGGATACAATTAAAGGTTATCATGCCTATAATGAAATGTATTCCATGGATAGAAAATTTTCATTAGTTCAATTATATAGATAGAAATCGTTTTTGAACAAATCCATTTTAATTATTAAAAAACATATACTAAACCATCCTTATATTATTCTAAATTCTTTAATTATAATACCTAAATTCTTAAATAATACCACTTTCTTCTCAAAACATTAAATTGATATCATTATATTATTACATTATATAACATTTTTTTCATTATTCATTTGTATTTTCATCATATTAAGTAATATATATATTACTCATAGAACATTAATGTTTTTTGTCTGGATATTTTCTTTTATAAACTCAACTTTCCTAATACCTATACATTCCATATTTAAATAATTGAGTAGAAAGTGATATAATAGGGACACCATTGTTCTCATCCATTTCATTAAACATATTTCTGATTTTTACCATTGTAGTTATATCTTTTGTGTCCTTTGTTTCCATATTCACAATATGTTAAAATTATAAAAATTCATCTAAAAGGGAATATATTCCCAAATTATCAAAATATGGAGAACTAAATAATATTTCCTCCATGATCTCCACTAGTCATAATATCTGTGAAATCAATCCTTATTATTTTGGTGAGTCCGAGAGTCAGATAAGTTCAATTTTTTTAATAATGTTTTGTGAAAACTACTTTTTCATAATCACAACATCCTTTACTCCAATAATCATCACATTATTTCATTCATAAAAAAATAATCCTTCAAATTCAACATTTATCCAATTAAATTGGGTTCTAACCATAAACTCAAAATGAAATCACAATTTTATAAATACGAATCATAGTGGAAAACAAAATCAACATGAATATCACAGATATGATTTATTAATCATGAGACAATATTTAAAATCTATGGTTCCATGATTTAATCCTTATCTATTCATATTAAAAATATATTTAAATACAATATTATGGTTTGTAATTATATCATGATTTTTAAATGAATAACCCCCGAGAGGGTAAACTAAGTGTAATGAATTACCAATATCATGCACATAGTGATGATATAATATACCTCAATGATCCCTTTTTATAGTTATTACCCCTAAGACTAATTGTTTCAGATCCTCATCAACATGTACTATCCAAAAGGGGATTTAATTTCCCAGAAACCAATTTATCTATCCATAACCAAAATTCCATGAAAATTTATAAATATAGAAACATCCATAGATTTATCCTTAGAGAACACCATAGACATATATATGTAAATGTCCTTAGGGATATCCCTAGTGTAATATCATACTATTTTACACATATAAACTAAAAATATCCTATGATACCTACTATATAGAACATGAATTTTCATAAATGGAAATTACATCCTTTTATATTAATAATCATTACGTTACACAGACCCAAACACATGAGGAATATAATAATTTAGTGTCAATATAATCCTATAACACATTATTTTAATCTAGTTAATTATCATAAATATCTCCCATAATGATATTCCCATTTAGTACACATCAAATACAATCCCTATATAAAACAATTCATCGATACATGGGGCCATAAAATAGAGTAATGTGTGATATTAGATGCATAGTAAGATTAATGATTAGAGTGTAGTAAGAATAACATGATCATACAGTTATGAGAACCTAAGAATAACTTTTGAAAACTATACCCTATATACCAATGATCATATGCTCTAGACACAAAATAAATATTGGATATTCATTGGACTAGAATCATAAAGGAATCAACGATCCTAAACCATGAGAGCATGAAATTATTAAAAGATAAGATATTTGTCACATAAATCAAATAATAGAATATAATTTACATAGTAGTATATGATAATTTACAAAACATATAATGAAACAATATGGGTTTCTACACATCCTAGGTAGGACCCACCACCATCTCCAATGGAATCCTGTTCTTTATTGTTGACATGGTTCACTCCCCAAACCATCATAGTTGTAATAGTTCAAAATTAATACCATTATAACAGATAAAGTCCCTTTCTGAACTAGGTTCACCCCAATTCAAGCCCAGTAATAATGATTTAGGTTCCCTCTGAAATTTAGTACCGTCTATCTCATGATATATAAATATTTAAAAAATACTTTAGATGGTGATATAGGTCCCAACAATCACATAATTAAGTCATAAATATTTGTTCCATAAAAACATAAATCATTCATTATATCATACCTCATAATATGAATTGGGATTCATAAACTTTTCGTCATTCCATAAGATGTGTAATGCAACAGATTTTATAACAATTTGATTATTTAATCATAGCATAACTAATGAAATTAAGAAGGTTTCATACAAATTGTATCAATGTATAACCCATGGATGTGAAATGTGATTCATAAAATTCATTACAATATAGGAATAAATAATTCAGGAAAATAATAAAAATGATATCTTTGGATATAATTAAAATTAAATAATATGTAACCTCAATGGATGTTATTGTTGATGGTAAATTATTTGGATAATGTAAATCAATTATTGTGGAAAATATCTGTATTGATATAGAAATTATTTTTAAAATGGAAAAAATATTGAATCATTTTTCATTTAATATAACCTTGGAATAAAAAAATGGTTTGAATTAAGGATTTTTTATTAATTAATAAAATTCAGTTCATGTTGTACATGTTAGAAGGAAGATTTATATCACATTTTTAGAGAAATCAAAACATGAATTGTTTACAAAATTATGGGAATATTAATTTAAAAACATTTTAAAAAAATTATTAAATTATTAAAAAAATTATTAAATATATTTATAAGATAATAATAATGAATTTTTGATAACATTTTTATGAAACATGTTTTTGGATGAAAACAGATTTAAGACTAAAGAGAGAAATAATGTAGAAATTTCATAATTTTTTCTCTCAATTATCATATCTTTTATAGAGTATAAAAATGTTAATAATAATTAATAAAATAATGTATTTCTAGAGAATAATAAAATTCATGTGAATTTATGAGGGTTAGATAATGATATTTTAACATTATAGAAATAATTATAAACAATATTGATGATGGATGACATTATAACATAAAACCAATACCAATCTGTTAACGATTAATCATAAGCCCCATGAATGAATAAGAAAATGAATATTAAAATATCACATGGATGTAAATATCAATTATATTTCATGTTAATGGTGTTGTATGTACACCTTGTTAATAATATAGGTTCATAATATTGTCATTATTCACAAATAATGAAAAATTGAGACAAAAATGCTTTACTGGTTTAGTAACGTTTGTCCCATAAGGCTCATTAAAGAGTGATATTTTCATGGATATTTAAATAAAAAAAATAACATGTTGAATAATTATAAAATATATTTTCTGAATTACATACAATAAAAAATAAAACATGTAGTTATCATGACATTTGTCTATCCTTAAATAAATTTGGGACGCAAATCCCATACATTATGTCTTGAAATTAAACATACATTCAAAAACTAATATATAATTAATTTTATTTTATTATATATATATTGAAGAAACATATTCATATATTTATATCATAACATAAATTGTATACTTATACACTTCTCTAAAAAGTTTATTAATAATTACATGTTAATGTCATGTTTTGGGTAATAACTGCATTATTTCTCAATGATATTCTGATTTTTTATTTTTTATACTCTTACATTGATCATGTATTCATTATGTATAGAATAATAATAATGAAATAATTATGTTACATATACATATAGTTTACTTCTATTACTAATTATGAAATTTGGTTATGATAAATGAAGTATATTACGATCATGGAGACGGTATGCCATTAATATACATGTGTAATATTTCCATTTATCAGTGAAAATAATGTAGTGTTTGCAAGAAATTTATTATATTTATTGAAATATCATAATATCATAAATTACATATTTATTTATTCAATATACTTATACATATCATCCATGTGGCGTGGGGATGAAAAGACAGTGACATTGCTTCGTGAAGGCAGTTTTCTATACGTTCAAGAACAACGTTATTGTCTTTCAGTGAGTGAAGTAAATAAGATTTAAAATGAATTATAATGATTATATAATGATCAATATTAAAGGAATATATTTATTATGTAATTTATATTATGTATTTTCATTAATATTGTCCTTATTATCTACTATGTAAATCGTTAATGAGAATGAATCACATAACATTATAAGGGAGAAGTTCATCGTGCACATTAGAAACATTATCGTGTCCCCTATAAAAATTGAAATTAAAATGAATATATTATATAATGACTATCGTGGTATAATTATTTTATTCAATATCATATATATAACTTTGATCCATCACCATACTTTTCCTATATAGATGGTGATGGAAAAACAAATGATGTCATTTCACGAGGCGGTAATCCGATGTACACACGAATGAAGATTTCATTACCCATTTTTTGGAAGCGGAGATGGTTATAGGTCATTCCATTAAAATTAAAACATATAGGTATATATAATATACTATTTATATTTTATAATCACGGTATAAAAGTATTTCATAGTGGTGGATGATTAAATCCAACAAAACCCTATTATTGAATAATAAATCTTTTTCTAGTATCCTCTATAGGTTTGTACAAAAATTAATTTTAGGTTGGCTTTCATTATAATATAAGGCTTATCTGATTATAAGAGTGATGTAAGTAAGTGATTTTTTGGAGAATTTTCTAAACTAAAAGTAATTTATTCTTGAAGAAATGTTGACAATAGTTGTCCTTTTATTTGTGTTAAAGAGGACATGAATATTATTTTTGAAATGAATTGTGTAGTTTAACATATTTCATATTTAAAAATGTTAAAAAATAGACCATTTTTTGACATTATAGGTTTAATGTTTGATATATTTCTTCAAAATAGTATTGAGACAACTTTTTTGGTCATGTTACCCGTATCTATTTTAGAATAACCCACTAGTAAACAAAATTTTCCCTTAACCAGGATAATTAATTTTTAACCACATTCAGTACACATTTTGGTCAAAAATAATGTTTAAAATATTATATAATATAAATTATACCGATTAATAATATGGAATGACTTTATTATAAATTAAAATCATAAAATTAGAAAAACTTAATTTATTATTAATCCCATAAATGTTACGAGAAAGAATGTTTATCATTCGAAAATTTTCCAATGATTATAAAATTATATATATAAATTAAATTATAAATTTACTAAAAGGAAATAAATGGGATTAATGTATTTTTTTTTGATCTATTTGTACATTAAAACCAATTTAAAATATTATTTATCCTAATAAATAAATATTAAAGGGATGTTTTAATAATAATTTAGTACTCTTTTACTTTTCATCAAAAAATGAATCTTTTTGGAGAAATTCAAAAAATTTATACTATGTTAATTTTTGTATTATGATTTCAAAAATTGTGTTTATTTTTTAAATATCTTTTATAAATGTTCCTAAAATTATTTTTTTAATTAGTGTGCTATATAAAGGTGAAAATCCAATTTTTTTAAAATAGAGATTTATCCATAAATATTATATTTATTTTTATATCATGTTATGGAAACACATTGGATGATTAGTAAAGATTATATTTAATATAAAATATATAACTTCTATTGTTATAAATAATTTATTTTTATTGTATTAAATTTTTTATATGAAAAATGTTATGTGCATAAAAATAGTTTTTTATTTTTGGATATCCATTTATTTTCAAAACTGTTTTATTGACATTATAATAAATAATTCAATAATGAATTAATTATATATACATTTATATGAAATTTTTTATAATTTTGTAAATCATATTATTAAGAATCAATATAACATCTGGGGATAAATAAAATATTAAATAATAATATTTTAATAATATTACATTTTTCATTGAACTTAGCGTTGCATGTAGCCCAATATAGACATGATATTGCATGTAATTGAAAATATCTAAAAGATAATGATCATTTGAAAAAAAAAATCACAGAATCTTATGGTGTTAAACCTACAATTAGTTGAGTTATACTATATAAAATTATAATTATGTAAATTTATAAAATAAAACATTAATATGATAATAGGAATTAATTTGATAGAATGATTAGAAAAGAATGTTATTTTTCTAAAATCTGTATTTCCCACAATTCACCAGTATTAACTTTTTTTAAAAATCTGAAATAAATATATTAATATTATTTTTACTTTCTAATTTCAATAAATATTCAAATTTTATAAATTAAAATTTCTATTCATTTAATAAATTAATCACAATATCCCTAAAAATTTAAAATGGAAATAATTTTTGAAGAAAATAATGTGTTTTATTATAAGATGAACTTATACAAAGCCTTTATCTATTAAACACCATTAATTTAATGTAAATTCATTTTATTAAACTTGTTATCCAATTTTTTAATTAATATCATATATGTATAATAACTAACATAATTTATTTTTATAATCATGAATTATGAATATATAATAGTTTTTGGGACATATATACTTCAATTTTATATGATTTATTTTAAAGAGTTGATTTCATATTAAATATGAATTAGTCATCACATTTGTATTAGTTAAATTTTAACTATGTATAACCAAAATTGTGGTGACAACAGCTCATATACATTAAACCGACAATAAGGTAATAAGAATCATATTAAAATAATAATATTTTCATTATATATCACATTTTTTAACACTTTATTTTTCATGTGGTATAGGTTATCAGACATAATATTATAATTAAATTATATTGTTGGGGAGTTATATTCTCCACTCCTCAATGAAATTTTATCCTGAAAATTTTAATTTTGTTTTATTAATATGAATTTATCATAACATAGTAATAAATATATATATATATTACATTAGGAGAATTAATATATATGTTAATAACATGAAAGTTATTTTCTTAGAAAATAATGTCCATATATAAGACTCATAATTATATATGAATTTATAAAAGGGATTCTTGATTATGGTGTGTTTATTTTAGTATAAAAATGAAAAATATGAGATATTATTTAACCATAGAGATAAATATTTTATAAAAATAAACGTAATTGATTTTTCCCACATAATATACAATGTTTCATAATTTTTTTCTTCTCTAATTTTCCACTTCTATATCACATAATATTTCATGTTATTAATTCTGAAAAGTATCATTTCATTCCCATACCAATAAAATTAACTTTTAAAATATTGCAATATCAATAAAAGTATGACATGTTATTCCTCTAATTTATACCCTTTAAACATAATGAATAATATTAATGAAATGTTATGAAAATGCATAACAATATGAATTTTTAAATTAATCACCACTAAAATAATAATGACACCCAATGTTTTAATTAAATTATACCATTATTATCTAACATGAAAATTCGTCAAAATATGCAAGACCAAAACTGAATTGCAAATATTTGAATTATTTTATCAGAGACAATTCCATGATAAATGTAATATTTAACTTAAAATTACCTTAATCAATCATAATGTATCAAAAATTAATTCCATATAACAAAGCCAAACAATCTCTAAAATGTAATATCCTTCTCCATATATAACAAAAATTATAAAAAAATCCATAATACATTCATATTTTCTACTAAATGATAATTAAAATTATATCATTATAATAAAATACCATTTAACCAATAAATTTTAAAATAAATTTAACAATAAATGATTCTAATGTTTGGAACATTGAGAAAAATATATTTATTCACTTAATCACCAATTACATTTTCAATATCATTGTTCCACATATGATAAATATATGTTCTGAAAATTTAATAACTCTTTTATCATATATAAAAATAATTACCTTAAAAAATTTTATCATATTATCCATATAGTTTCCCAATACCTTTCAACTTATGTTCATAAAATATTAAATCATTCCACCTAAAATATACTTTTCACTACATCTCAATTTAATCATATTGGTTAGTTATAAGTAAATCATTTATTAAAACTCATTTCATATCTCCCAACATATAACCACCAAATAAAAACCTAAAATTTGTATATACGAATTTAAAAATATGAATATCCTTAGAAATAATAAATTAATATGGTATTTAAAACCCTTAAATTATCTGCGCATATAATATTCCTTACATTTAAAATTATCAAAACCCTTTTTATCAAATAAATATAACTAGTGGTGCCTTAATTAACCAATAATTATTATTTTAATATTAAGGATATAATTTTATTACAATCCCATTAAAAATTATATTTATAATTTTATAAAATAACGAAAAAATAAAAAATATCAAACCCCTACTTTATAACATGGACACATCTACACAATTTCAATTTTTTCACACAAAATATTTTTATTAAATTTAGTCTCTTATTTTATTGAAAATGGGTTTGGTTGTTTTTATTCAAATCTATATAGAAGAAAGGATAAAATTTATATAGTTAATACCCATGGATAATCTATATAAAACACAACTAAATATATGGGATTTGAATAAAAACATTATCTATAGTTATACTAATAATGGAAAAACGTTATTGTAATTTAAAAGTCATGAGAACCCATAAATATATTTTCCTTTTTCATAATAAAATACGAGATAAAATAATTAATTTTTTACCTATGAATTCAAATTCTTTTTCAAATGTTCCATAAAATACATTAAAAATTTATAATCATAAAATATTAATCATGAGGGTATAATTCCAAAGTTAATCACTTAGGATATAATTTTCTTGAAAAACATACTTTTCACAATTAAAATGATCATAAACATTCTATTAAAAAAGGACTCATTAGTTCAAATTATGAAAATAAATAAATCACTGAAAAATCTTGAAAAAACCTAGAAAATTCATATATATTTATTGGGAAATTAACTTTATAATATTGCTTAAAATGGAATAACTATCCCAGTTAATTCGAATATATCCATTTGGAGTAACTTAATTGTTGTTAACTCTTTTAAATTACCCAATTAATTTTTGAGCTATCTCTTGCACACCCATTTCATATACAACTTCCAGTGACTGTATAAAGAAAAAACATAATTTTTTTAATTTCCATAAAAAATAACATAATATAATATATTAAATACACATTCACTAGAACAACCATCCTTCAAGGTAAAATAAAGATACTTTTTTTCATTCGTAAACTATTCAAAATTAAAAATTACTTGAACAATTGTAAATAAAATATTCCATGAAAAAACATGAAATATGCTTTATTAATCCTCATAAAAAATAATGGTCATTATCATTGGAAATTTCATTAATGACCCATGTGTTAAAAAACTTTTTTACATACTCTTGAAAAAATTGTAATAAGTACAAATTAATAAAAATAATAAATATATTCCATTTTTAAACCACATTAGTCAATGTAAAAATTATTTGACAATTAAATATAATATTATTATTAGTATAAACATTGAAATTAATGAATCATTAAAAGGAACTTCATATTGAATATAAACGATTTGAAATGAATAGTTTAAAATAATGGTTTATCGATAAATGAAATAGCTCAAGAAACATATTACTTCACACATTTTATAACATATGAATTTTATAATTTTATTAGTTTTAAAAATGATTAACAATACATTATCATGTATATTCCATTATAATTAATCCAATTATTACAATATTTTATTTATTTACTTAATTAGTTAAATATATGATGGTCATTTTGAGGATGTTCAGTTCATAAATCAAAAATTACATCAATAGGTTGATTGGGGTTATAGGGAAAATGGATCCATAATTTCTACTATCAGATTAACTAAAATATTTTAACATTTGGACATTAATTGTTTTTAAAAGCATCCATGAAAGGTGGACATGAAAAAAAATTACACCACATTGTAGAGGTTGTATTCCATATGTATACAGAAGAAAAATTATCATTCATCAACGTATGGAATGATAATAAGGTGAGTAATATAATATACATAGAGAAAAACAATTATTTCATAAATAATATTTATATTATTTTGATCCATCATTATATCCAACAATAAGCAATTGTGATAAAAATATACACATTTTACATCATTATATTTCTAGTCCATATGTATTGATGTGTATAATATCTATGATTCATGCTGTGAAAAAATGATATGAAAAGGGGTTTCATAATAAATATAATAATATCTCCTTATATTTAATATACATATGTTTTTATATTTTCATGGTTACACAAGAAATATAAGAGGTGTAAGAGGAAATGATCATGAAAATATATAGTAATGAGTTATATATATTAATTGAGAAACCTCATTTGACATAAACCATAATTTTTCTGGGTATTTATTTTGGTGATAAAAAAAGTATAGAAAATTTGGTGGGGAGACATAGTTAAGGGACTTGTGTAGATATAGGTCGAGATAAATCACTTAAATAGTTTGAGAATGATAGGATATAATGTTATTTTTTATATGTGGGTTGGGGGGAAATATTATAAATACATGAGATATTAAAATATATTTTATTTCTAGATTATAATATATATATCAAATATTCGATATATTTGTTATAACGAGTAAGAGGTATACATAAATTCAAAAAATAAAATTATGACATTTTTTAGTGTCTTTTTTTAAATTACATTTTCCTTTAACCCCCTCTTTAACCTAGTTTTACCTCAACGGTTTTACCAAATTATTTAATTATTATATAAAATGAAAATAATTTTAAAAATTACTAGTGAAAAAAAATGAAATATAAATTTAATGATTAATATTTTTCTATAAATATTATTTAATATAGTACTTTCATGATTTTATATTGATTTAATATTTTAACAAATTAAATTTCATCAAATCATTTTTTAGGCTATTCATATAATATGAAATTAGTGACATCATAAAAAATAGATTGTAAATCTAAATAAATGAAGATAAATTATAAATTATAGTCTAGAAATATGATCCTTTAAAACAAAAAATAATCCCTGAAATGTTAACTTTATTATTTTTAAAATAATTTACATTCTTTTAATAATTATTAAAAAAGAGTTGCATTGACATTGTGTAAGAAGTCAAGGTAATGACACTATAACCAAAAAATAATAATATATTAATATCATAGATATTGTTTAATCTTCATTATTGTTTTCATCTAAATTCATTAGTATTTAATTTTTATCTATAAATATATCATGAAAATATATTTAATTAGACATAGTGACATTTTATAATTACAATTAACATTAAATAAAAATATGGGTATAATCTAATGAAAGTGGAATCTAAATTATTTATTTTCATATTTAAGATTTAAATTCTTGAAATAATATAATAAAATATGAATTATATGGTCTTTTTTTATAGTAAACCAATGTTCCATCATTAGTAAAAAGGTTTTATCCTTTACCACAGTTACTAAAATTTATTATAGGTACTATTAATTATGATGTAAAATAAAAATAACCACATTACTAAATTCAACTCTCCTAATTAAATATATGAATTTCATTTCCCAAGAATTTATTTATAATATACTTTGATATTCATAAATAAATATTACATTTTAAACGATTAATGATTAGGAAATTGTACAAAAAACATGCACATGAACAGTATATGTGTAGAGAAATTGTAGATTACATACCAAATATCCATATTTCATGAAACATATTCATTATATCCCATAAAAAAATCTCTAACTAATCCCATTTATATAATTGAATTAATTAAACCATTTTTAATATAATATGAAATGGAAACATAAGGAGTGAGCTCAAATGAAATATGGATATATAACATAGGTCCGACTTCTTTTGAATACTCATTAAATAGTTATAAAATAAATGAAAATTTATTAAAGATATATACTAGAATAGTTTAACTTCTTTTTATATAATATATATTATTAATATATATAGATTCAGTAATCAATTAAAATTGTGGTAGAAAATGAATTACACATTTACTGGAGATGGAAGGAAGTATATATGCAAGAATGATTTATTATCTTTTTGAAGGATGGAATTAAAAAATGGTAAATATTAGTTAACATTTACTACATCATTATTATACCATAAATATCATATATATATTCATAATATGCATCTTACTAACCATCCAAGTATAATAATAAATGAAAAATGAATAATATTGCATCATGGTGGTGTTAGCCCAAAAGAATGCCTAAGAGACGTTATAAATTTCCAATAGTTTGAAATGTAATATGGTATATAAGATATTATAACTAAAAAATATAATTATGTTATACGTATCATAATTAAATTTTAAAAACACATAATAATAATCCATTAAATAGGTATATGATGAATGAATTTTATCGTTATATGGAAGAGGTAACCCATACGTACACACTAGTTGCACTTTCACTTCCTATTTGATGGTAATGAGGGGGTATATTGGTGTTTTCATACTAATTTTTAAACATAATAATATATATGATTTTGAATTTATTATTTTAAGATTAATATCAACAATTTTTAGATGGTAATTATTTGTTGAAAAAGGTAATTATTTAGTGTGATTTTCGCTTATTATAAAGGACTCCATTAGAGCTCCTATAAAGGGATCTAAGGTTGTTTTTTTGGATGGAAAAGAAGATCCATAATGCAACTATCAATGATTAAAATATTATTTTTCTATTTTTGATAATGACATAGAGTTAATTGTGGGGTAAACAAGTGAGGGTGAAAGATCCATTTTTTAATTGAGCTGAGGGTCATTTATTGAATTTAATAGAAGATTGAATTTTAAATAGACAAATCTCGAGAAAAATAAATCAAAATGGGAAATAAATGAAAAATTTATAAAATTATTGAAAAATTATAATCCCATTTTTTCTTATTTAATTTTATTTGTAATTTTAAAATAATTTAATAAAATATTATTTTCATCAAATATTATTATTTTCCAATTTTTAACTATTCATTACCTTGACATTAATAACATCGTGTAAATAATAAAAATTTAGGAAAAATATTTTAATATATCATTAAAATATTATTTATATATATAATTAAGGTATCCTATAATATATCATAATTTATAATATTTTTATTATTTTTAATATAATTTATTTGATTTTCCAATAATTAAATAGTTACTGCCTCATTATTGTGTAAACATTTATTGTAATTACTATATTTCTAAAAATAAAATATAAATTTACATAATGAATATAAATCCTTTTTATTTCAGAATAATATTTATAGTCGATCATTTACTCTAGATAAACCCATGTTGAAAATATTTTAGTTATTTAAAATATGAAGTTGACCTGATGAAATTTTCAATAAATAAATCACTACAAAAGTTGTAATCTCATCCAAGGGGCCCAGAAATATCATAAATATGAATATGGATGATTATTTATCATATATAATAATAATATAATTTTATTCAAGATTTATAATAAAATCATGTTCCTTATCATTTAATTTAAAATTTTAATTAACTGTTTTACCCTTTACCGTGGTGAAAATATTAGTTTAATATTAATTTTGAACAAAAAAATGGACCTATTTAATAAATATATACATTTATATTGAAAATAACGAATGAATTTTTGAAATTAAATAAATTTTTTGGATAATAAAATATAATTAAATAATAAAATCATTACAAAAATTGGGTTTTTTAGAAAATTTCACCCATGAAAATGATATCATAAAAAATGAAAGTATTAAATCCATTTTAAAAAAAATTGAATTATTTTTTAATAAATAAACTAAATAAATATTAATTATAACCCAAATATAAGTTTTTATTTCTAATAAAAAATTGAAATACACTGTTCTAAAAATAGAATTTTTCACTATTTATTGAAAAATTAATGTTTTTATAAATTTCTCAAAAATTCAACAAATGAAAATTTGAACATAATGAATTAAAAAATGAAATTTATTTTTTAATATATATTTTATTAAAAATTTATGAATTAATTAAAAAAATAATCACAAGAAAATCCATTTTTTGAGAAAACATATTTAGGAAGAATAGAATGTGTTTACTAAAAAATTTAATTATAGTTTACAATGAATTTATTAATAAATTTATATTGAGTATGAGATATATATATATATATATATATTTATTAAATCAATTTACCAAATTCATATTTGAATAATTTACAACTTTTTTATAATAGTTACTTTAATTTATAATATTTTATTATTGTATCGGGATTCGTTTAAATGGGATGTTGCGAATAAATCATGCCATTAAAAATAAAACTATTTAAATAGAATTAATTTCTAAAATACTGGGGGGTTATATTATCACCCATTTAATTTATTGAATCATCTCAATAAAAAAAATTGTTTTTAAAAGGATTAACAATTAAAAATTCATTTATGTAAACCACGTTATAAAAAGTGTTAATATAATTTTATTTGGAAAAGAGTGAATGCAACGTATGAATTTTATATGAGATTTCAAATACCAGGTTTCCAAATTGAATATAATTTATGAAAATTAAGGATATGAATATAGAAAATAATTAATGCCCATAGATCATTGATCATAGGTAACTAAATGATGTTGAGAATGTAAATCAAAAGAAAACATTAATCAATAGATATGGAAAATAAAATAAATTGATTTCAAATGAAGAAAATATGAATTTTTTTTCTTAAATTCACATTACTAGAGATGATGAATTCATTTACCATCATGAATAGTATCTTATGGAAATATACTTACTTAAGAAGTAAAATTTCCTCAATTCATCAATTTCCACCGAGATCAATTTTTTTTCTTCTATCGATAAATATTTTACATAGATTTTTTTCCACATACACTAATATCCATTTCTATTGGATCATATAATCATCAAAAGAATATCATTATACATCTCCTACCATTATATAATAAAAAAACTAAAATTGTTTTCAGAATTTATTGAATATTTATATATAGATTAATTTCTACAACATCAATAATAATTCCATAGGATTAATGGTATCTAATTCATATCTATATTATCATCAAAAACCTCAAAATTTCTCTAGCCATATTCTAGACCCAAAAAAATAATAATTAATTATGATTCCAAAATCA
This sequence comes from Viscum album, assembly GCA_963277665.1. Lineage (NCBI taxonomy): Eukaryota > Viridiplantae > Streptophyta > Magnoliopsida > Santalales > Viscaceae > Viscum > Viscum album. Next base: position 1,076,953,505 of record OY728164.1, read on the forward strand.
ATATAATATTATTCCCCAAATGAACCTTTTAATTCCAAAAACCGACATGTGAAGAACATGGTAACATATTATCTTGAAACATGGTAATAACCTAAATTACCATATTATTTTAATGAAAACATCCATTCTACAAAAATTTACAATATCCATTCCTTAATATAAAACCAATTATTATTAAATATGTTCCATAAATTCAAAATTAAATAATCATTATCAATGATGACTTAAATCAATAAAAAATATCATAGTTTCATATATTATCCCATCGAGATCAATAATAACATTTTCTTATATGTGCAATATTATATCCACATTCGACACATATATTGTGTTATCCATCCCTCAATAACGCGACATTCAATAAGATCATCATGACACTAAATAACCATTCAATTGTGTTTGTACCATTTAAGATATAACATCATGTCGTTAATGAAATATAATCTAGAACAATGTATAGATGTTTCAGGATTCTTATAATTTAGAATATTATTCATAAAAATCAATAAGAACATATTTTACAAAGCCTAACACATATTCATTTAAACATTCCAATTATTTCTTAATGCATTATCCAATATTTATCATCTTATTCCGTAACAATTTTTTGTTTCATATTTCATTATTAATATCTTAATCATATATTAAAAAACCATACTTGCACAACCATTCTAATGAATTCCAGGATATTTCTCCTTTGCACATCGATTTTAATAATTCCATTAATTTAAAATTTTTAAACATTCAACTTTATTTGTTAGGTTACTGAAAAAATTGACACCAACTATTGATTTAACTAATCTATTAATTCTTCCTATAAAATTACATATTTTTTCATTTTATAAACCAAAACAGCCTCAAGTTATATTGTGGAATTCTATTTCATTATTCATCCTACATTTTTCACGTGGTGAATTATGAACTTTTTTTCCTATATAGTCATTATAAAACTCCATGTTTCTATTTTTTTATGTGATAAGATACTCACCTATATTTTTTGATCAAATTATGATATTACTTGTTAGACATAATAATAATTTCTCTCATTTCATATCCTTTTTCATTTGGTTTCTCATGTTGAAATTCATTCCATTTTCCATTAAATTTAACATCAAAAGGAATGTTGCTTGTTTTATAAATTATATAAATCAAACAAACAACCTGATAAACTATAATCATAGTGAGAAACCACATAATGATTTTCTATATGTTTAAATAATGATTTCTTTTAATTTATGACTCATTTTGTTTAAGCTTGTTTATAAATTATTAATATATATTAAAATAACAAAATTATGGTTTATAAATAAAATATTTATTGACCCATTGAATACCGAACCAGAGTGTCAGATTAGGTCTGCATCAAGCCCCATTGTCATGTACTAGGTGATGATCAATTCTATCTCAATGTACATTTTTTTATTATTAACTCTATGTTCAACTGTGTCAGAGATACATATACGTGTATTATACATGTGTGGATGTAATTTTTTGGAAAATTGCAAAAACACATTACTACCTAAACATTATGATGTTATCCTATGACATAGAAAACGTTTTTTCACCATGTATTTCTAAAACTAATCTCTAATGGGTGATAAAACCACAATATGATACCAACTACAATATCTTGATATTCTCATAAATAAATATTACATGTTAATTAATAAAAATTTAAGAAAATGTACCAAAAAATTATTAAGGACAATATTTATTTATTATCATTAGAGAATAGAGAAGTAATATGATTATTTCATTTTTGTTCTTTAGTTTCTCCAATAAATATCTCCCCATATAATACTATTCAAATAAAAACCACACAAAATAATTTTCTTCATAACCTTATGAATGAAATTATATAAATTGGTGAGCTCTGATGTTTAGTAATGGTAAACATGAAATATATCAATCGGTTATTATTTTAATGCATAAGGTAAAAATAAGGGTATCATATCATAACATAAATATTTCATACACTCTATATTATAGATAATAAACAATTGTCATGGCATAAATCATTGTAGTATATAAGAGATGAATAATGATATAATAAAATCACATAAGATATATGATAGTAAAGTTGACATAATATAAGGAATTATGGTATAAAATTATAATATTTAGATCATGAATAAATAGAATCAACTTCATTAATTATTAATGGAAATCAAGTTAGGCCCTCACATAAATTTGTGGACATGAAACTAGGTCCAGTCATGATCTCATGGATATGAAAACTGTGACCAAACATAAACTTTTTTAAATTAAGTCTAGTTCAATGTATAATATTTTGTATTTGAAAACCATATAAATACAAAAAACTGTAGGCATTAAATTAGGATCATTTATAACATTTTTACCTATTGAGTTATCTATCTTTACCGATTTCATTGGAGGGAGATATGGGTCCCACAAATTGTTCATCATAACATAAGCACCATCCTTCATAATAATTTATAAACCATCATAAAATGATAACTTTACATATGCATTCTACCATATTATAAAAAAAATCCATAAATTAGTGCCCATGAAAAGAAATATTGTTTATAAATAATCCATCAGAAAAAACCCATATGATAAAAATTGGTTTCACAAATATTTCAACATTTAATCAATGTATATCCCTTTGAGAGGTAATGGATTTCATAAAAAACATGTCATCAAAAACCTTAACAACCCATATAATGAATACATATGATATTCTAGGAAAATCAACACATTAATTTTTATGTGACATAAAAGTATTTAATCTTTGATGGAAAACTATTTTGAATTTTAACTTGGAATATATTTTTTTAGGAAAATAACATTTGAATTAAAAAATCACTTCTCTCTAAAAAAATCTACACACTTATAAATGAATTAATTTCCATAAATATTATTATGTAATCTTGTAAAAAAATTTAAAATAATATGGGTTTTATGATTGAAGAAAAAAAACCTCAGGACGTAATTGATAAAAAAAAATTCTTTAATATTTTTATTAGAAAAATCACAGAGTACCATTATTTTGTAAATGAATTAAATGATTCATTTCACACCACTTTGAAAAAGTCAAAAATCGATCATTTTTAATTTAGAAATTAAATGATAATATAAAAAATATTATTGAATTTAGGTTAGAATCCATTGAAATGAAATAGATATATTCCTTAATTAAAATATAAATATGTTGAGTCAATAAGGATTTCCTTATAACGTTTTCCATTCATTCATTCAAGGGGGTGATTCTTAATTCATTAAGGCTTTTCCTATGACTTCACCATTCTTCCTCTTATTAAAATTACAAACACCATATCTTAAGGAAAATTTCATTTTACCCCTATAAGGGAAAATTTCCTTCCCCAATGAAATTTACCTTAGCATGTTTTCATTGCTCAAATCATAAATTTTGTAAGTGTAAAACATGGATTGAGTACAAAACCACACAATCATATAATACCTATATATGAGGCATTCTGTTTATGACTCTGAATTATACATATGAACTATTATGATGTTCAACTCTGAATTCTGGATATGAACTATTATGTGCATCAACTCTGAATTCTAGATACAAACACTCATGATGTTTCACTTTGATTTCGGATTATGAACATTAGTAAAGTTGGAATAAGAATTATGATTACGAATTCTAGATACAAACTCTTTTATGTTATGAATCTTAATTCCTATTAAGAATTTTGGATACGACCATTTCCAAGTTCTGATTCTGAGTTCTTTGAATACAGACTCCGAACTCATATGCGTTCTGAACCCGAATTCTCATGAGCTCTGACTCCGAACATTATAAGTTCATGTTCTGAATTCTGGTGAAACCAGTCTCCGAATTTCCTTGAAAATCATATTCCTGATTTCTACAGAATTTTGGTTCCGAATTCCAACAAAATAGAATCTGAATATCCTTGTGTTGTAGACTCCAAATTTAGTGTTTTACTTAGACTCTGAACTTTTATTTACCTTCATTCTGAATATCTATTTTTAGTTATTCTTACACTCATTTTGTTATCAAATGATGTCGTGCTATCAGTTATTAACTAACCATTTTTTGAATGACACGTGTACAAGTCCCTATGAAATTCAATGAAGAATATGTCTGTTGGAGGAGGGAGATGACCGTTGGAGTCGTTCCTATAAATAAGAGGTCATTTGAAAAGAACACAACTTTGACACTGATCTTTGAAAAAGTAATGTTGATGTGATTTCTAGAGAGAGAGAGGATTTTATAAACTCTCAAGCATCATGTATAATGTTTTGAACCTTTCGTTCAAACTTTTCTTAGAACAAATTTTCTTATTGCAGACGATTTATTTCCTTGAAATCACAGAATTCGGGTTGTGAAGTTAGAGGTGTCGATTTCCTTACAAATTGAGGCCTTGCGGGGATAGCAAGATAGATAGAAATATTTAGATTGAGGGATTATCTGGGTTTGGGAAAGACATAATTTCTTGAAAGTATAAATCAAGGGACCTCTTATCCAGGGTTGTTGGATACCCTCCTCTTTGGGTTAAAGGAGTTTATACTTTTTACTTTTAGTTTTACTACTATGTTTTCCAATGAATTTGTTTTGTTGAGGAAAGTATAACATTCTAATAACACCTCATTTTTGTACTCTAATTTAGTTATATTCCATACGCTTTAAGGTAGAATCATATTTTCTGTAAACATTTGTTATGTTACATTTCCGGAATCACTTTTCTAGAATCAGTCATGTCATTATAACATAGCGGTGTTGTGAATTTTGATTTCGCAAAATTTCCTTAAGGAACTTGTTAAGTATAAAATTCACACCTCTTGTATTTGTATCTCATTTTACATAGTTTATCCTACGTTTGGTATTATAGATTATATCATACTCAGAAATACAATCCAAACAATTGGTATCAAAGGATTGGTTCAATCTGAATTAATCTCACGATTAAATTTAGAAGATACTTCTCGGAATTTATTTTCTGGAATCATATTTTTTGGATTCATATTTTATGGAATCATATTTATTTTATGACACATATATTCGGATTCATATAGTTCAGGTTCAGTTTTTCTTAGAGATACTATTGCTCCATATTTTCCTTTCTTAGGATATTTGTTTCCTTGTTTACAAACTCATACTACTAACATGTTTGTGAGCCAAATATTTTTTGTAGAATGGTAGGTTTAAATGTTGGTTCTATAGATAATATAAATCCTACCAAACCTCCTATTTTTGATATAAATTATTATGAGTACAAGAGAGATAGGATGAATAATTTTGTTATCAATACTGGAGTTGATAACTATCTAATACTAAATAGAGATTATAAGATTCTGGATAAGGAATTCAGAACCATTACGAATTAAGAGATATTAGAATATCAATCAAATTTTAGAGTCAGAAATACTTTGTTGTGATCAATGACAATTTACATATATAGTCCAATATCATCATGTGAAGCTGCAAACAATATCTGGAAAAAACATGAAGTTACACATTTTCATACATTCAATGTCATTGAAACACGAAGAGCCATGCTCAGAGGTGAATATCATAGTTTTAATTTTCCTTATGGAGAACCTATAAGCAATGTACAACAAAGGTGTATGACTATCGTGAATATCTTTAAATCTATTGGATACAAAGGTTTGGATGCTGAGTCTCTTGTTGATATAATAAAATATATCATTCCAAATGAATGGTAGTCCAAGAAGACAACTATTTATGAGAATATGAAAGTCACTCATATTTTCTTATATGAGTTATTTGGAACTCTTCTTTAGAATGAAACTAAAATGAAGAGAGATGCTGAAAATTTCAAGATGAAGAATAGGAATTGAGGAGTTTCTTTTACTACCACTTGTAAATATATGAATGTCATGACCCAAGAATGATTAACTAGATCAAATACAATGATAGTCATTATTCAGTCAGAATCTAGTGATACATAAATATCAGAGAATGAATTCAAAAACCTTTCTCAGATAATGAACACGATTGTATCTTAGAAGAGTCATCTGAATAAGTACATGAAAAGAGACTATATAGATAAGATAGATAGAGAAGTTATATGTTATGATAGTTGAAGAACATGTCACATCAGAACTTATTGTCCTTTGTTTATAAAGAAGGATAAGAAGGAAAGTAATTCAGAATGAAACAAAAAGAAATTCTATTAATCAAACTAAAAGAAAGGTCTAAAAGCTAATGATATTTGGAGTGCTATAAGTGTATACTCTTCAGAAAGTGAATCTTCTGAATATTATTCATCAACATAAAAGAATATGGGATTCTTTTCTACTAATTATTTCCCTAATACATGTCGTATAGCCAAGGTAAGCTCTGTTGTGTATTTACCAAATTAATCTCTTGATAAGAAATAAAATTCTTATAATAGTACTTTTAATGAAGATACTTCATCACTAGAAAATTAATAATTACCTTTATATTACGTAGTTTCAAGATATTCCATGTTACTTGAATAACGAAATTGTATAATTTCTATGAAATTAGACAAGGAAAATACTAGGGAAGAAATTCGTTCAAAAGAGATTTCAGATCATTTAGAGATTGTAGAGATTAAGAAAATATATTAGAAAATCATTCTATATACCATGATAAAGCATGTTATGATAAAGAAGAACATTCTAAATATCTTAATAATGTAATTTTAAAGATAATTTTTTTGAGGAAAAATCTAACTCTAAGGAAATGTTTCCTGAGGATAGGAATTTAGTCATCATATTGAAATCTAAAATATTTTCTATTAAGAAGCCCCTTGAAAAAATTTACATCTGGGAAGGAAAATTTTGAGAAGATTTATTCTCAAATTATCCATCAAAGAAACACTACTGGAGTTGGTTATACTCAACCAAAACCAGTTTTCAAAATTAACTATTTTGTTCCTTCTAGAGCCCCTTTTCCTAATATGTGTCATTGTTGTGGTTATTGGAAGAAAATTTTCTCCTCAAATAGAGTCAAATAATGTGGGATTAATAATGCTTATTTTTCAAAGAAAATGTGAATACCCAAAATTCTTGTATCTAATAATTTCGAATCCAAGAATGTTTGGATTTCAAAAACCTAACATTTTTCTTATTATTAGTAAAAAAGAGAAGGTACTAATAGCATTACCTAGTACATGGATAGTGGATGTTCCCGTCATATAACTAGTAACATAAAATATTTTGATAAGATAATAAAAACGAAAGGAGGAAATGTAACATTAGGAGATAATTCTCAGCGAGAAATTATAGGTATAGGTAACATTGTTCTTCTCGGAAAATCTTTGATTTAAATTTCATTATTTGTTAATGTTATAATGAACAACCTAATTGGCATAATCCAATTATGTGATGATGTCTACCTTGTAAATTTTAGGAATGATAAGTGCTTAGTACACAAAATCCAAGGAAGAGTTTACTCATTCTACCCATAGGCAGAAGGATGTTTAGACACTAAACATAGAAAACCTTAGGAGCCAAGATTTCACTTTCCATAGAGAAATGGAAGATCATTATTTGTTATGGCATAGAAGGTAAGGTCACTATAACCTTAGGAACATATGAATACATTCTATGAAAGAACTAGTTAAATATATACAAGAGCTTAGATTTGATTCTTCAAATTTTTGTGATCCTTGTCAATATGGAAAGAAACATAAATACTTTTTTTAATACGTCAGTGATGTCACAACTACAGATTCATTACAGCTAGTGCATATGGATATTTTTGGTCCTACTATAACTAGAAGCATTGGGGAAAAGCACTATGTATTTGTTTTGGTTGATAATTACACTAGATATATGTGTGTCTATTTTCTAGCAAAGAAGTCTGAAGCTTTTCCTTTTTTTCAAAATTTTTAGAACCTAAGTAAAAAATGAGAAAAAACATCCATTGAAAACTATTCATAGTGATCATGGATGAGAATTTCAATATTATGAATTTGAAACTTTTTGAAGTAGAAAAGGAATTACTCATAACTTCTCAGCACCCAGAACACCTCAACAAAATGGTTTTATTCAATGAAGAAATAGAATTCTTCATGGGATAACTAGAACCTTGCTGAGTGAGTATTCTATAGCCCAAAATTTTTGGTCTGAAGCTGTAAGTACTGCATGTTATTCTATAAATCTAGTTTTGATTAGACATTTTCTCAATAAAACTCTTTATGAGTTATAGAATTGTAGAAAACCTAGAAATTCCTACATTAATGTTTTTGGTTTCAAGGTATTCATTCTGAATACTAAAGATAATCTGCATAAATTCACACCAAATTTTGATGAAGGAATTTTCTTAGGATACTCCACAACTTCTAAGGCTTATAGTGTTTTCAATAATAATTCATGTACAGTTGAAGAGACAGTGCATGTCAAATTCGATTAAACAGATCCTTTTGTTTTAAACATCCTCTACCTACATCCTTAGATGTGTTTTCAAAAACTTATTATCAACCTTTGATTGAATATACTTTTGATAAGGAAAATGCAAATGAAGATACTTATGAAAATTTTACGGCAAAATATTTACTACCCTATGTTGATGAACAGGTTTTAAAAAACCTAAATATATCATTTCTAAAGAATCATCTCAGTGATAGTATCATTAGTGATGTCAATAAACCTGTAAGGACTAGAATTTTATTAATAAATTAAGTAGATTATCTAGAATTCCTTTCCTAGTTAGAAAAAAAATCACTGATGAGGCTTTAGGTGATGATGATTGGATTAAAGTCATGAAAGATGAACTAAATGAATTTGAAAGGAATAAAGTCTGGACCATGGTTAAAAGACCCATGGAAACATCTGTTATTGGTGTAAAATGGGCCTTCAGAAATATGTGTGATGATAATGGAATTATTGTAAGAAATAATGCTATATTAGTTGCTAAAGACTATAATAAACAAGAAGGAATAAACTATGATTAAACCTATGCTCTAGTATCTAGACTTGAATCTATTCGTATTTTACATTCCATTGAAGCATTCTACAATTTAGAACATTTTCAAATGGATGTGAAATGTTCTTTCCTTATTGGTTATGTTCAAGAGGATGTTTTTTTGAACAACCTCCTAGCTTTAAAGATACAATACATCCTAATCATGTTTTTAGACTCACCAAAGCTTTGTATAGCCTTAAACAAGCCCCTAGATCTTGGTATGATAGAGTTATATGATTTTTTCTTCAAAATAACTATATTAAGGGAAATACATATCCAACCCTTTTTATAAGGAAAGATAATAAAAATGTTTTGATTATTCAAATTTATGTTGATGACATTATATTTGGTTCAACTCAGCATTATTTAACTGATTCCTTTCCAGGTCTAATGAAATCTGAGTTTTCAATGAGTATGATGGGGGAGTTAACATTTTTCCTTTCTTTTTAAATCTCTCAAAAACTAGAAGGAATCTATATATCTCAACATAATTATATTAAATATCTTCTTAAAATTTATGGATATGACATCACTAAAATTATATGTACTCCATTGGTACCTCAAACACTCTTGATCTTGATGAAACTGGGATACTAGTACATCAAACAACTTTTAGATGTAAGATAAGAAGTCTACTGTACATGGAAGCTAGTCATCCAGACTTAATGTTATCAGTATTCTTATGTGAAATATATCAATCCAATCTTAAGGAATCTCATTTAATGTTAGTGAAGATAATTTTTCACTACTTAATGTGAACCATGGTCATAGGATTATTTTATACTTTTGGAAATGATTTTTTAAAGATTTTTTCTAATGCTGTCTCTGGTGAATGTAGAATGGATAGAAAGAGTACATATGGAACATGTCATTTCATAAGATATTCATTAGTTTCTTGGTCTTTCAAGAAGAAAAAATTAGTAGCACTTTCTACTACTAAAACTGAATTTGTAGCAGCTGGAAAGTTGTTATGCTTAAGTGTTATGGATGGAACACACACTCACATACTATGGGATGAGTTTTACAAAAACACAAATTTTGTATGATAATACAAGTGACATTTCTCCTAATAAAAACACTTCACGTAACTCTCATGAAAAGCACATAAATATTAGGTATCACATTCTTAGGGATCACACACTAAAAGGATATATCATTCTACAATTAATCGGAACGCATGATAATCTTGAAGGTATTTTCACCAAATATTTACCTTCTGATATATTTGAATACATTAAAAAGATGATAGGAATGATAACCGTGTGATTATTTTACTCCACTAACTTTCTATTCAACCAATCTACTTACAAAAATAAAATTATTTTCATAGGGGGAGTATATCTATTTTTAAAGTCTTTTAAAATTTCTCTTTGATAGTTTTTCAAAAACTTTTATTATGAAATTTTTCGTAGTTGGATTTTAGAAATTTTTCATAAAGCAAATTTTCATTGTATGTTTTTGAAATTATTTGATTTAAAATTTCCATAATTGAAATTCTTTGATTTCTAATTTTTGTAATGGAAATTCTCGGATTCGAATGTTTCGTAATGTAAATTTTCAGAACTGGAATTTTCATAGTGAGAATTTTTTTTTCGTACTTGGAATTTTGGTAATGAAACCATTCATAGTCAAAAATTTCCTAGTGGGTTTTTCATAATATGTTTTTTCACGTTGTAAAATTTATTTGTTCAAGGAGAATATCACCTTTTATGAATAAACTTCCTAGAAATCTGAAAGTTATGATCTCCTTCTTAAGCCTTTTTTAGTCATTATTTTAATGCTGGTATTTTCTTTTGTATTTCAAACTCTCAGATTCAAGTTTTCTCAAATCTGATTTTTTTTAAAAAACTCAAATGATCGGAATCACCCTAATTTTCCTTATAGAAATTATATTGACTATAATATTAGATCAGATAATTTCTCAACTGTTAGATTGGTATTGGAAGTCAAAAGGTCACTTCAACACCTATATAAAGGGGACCCCCGATGGTTGTCCCACATCGGTTTTTAATATAGTGCATGTTGAACCCCTAACTCGCTACAAAATCCTGTTCCGAAATCTTCAAGAATTGCTCAGTCTGAATGTCTGCAGAAGACCCTTCTCAGGATATGTCTACTGTGAAACCGATTTTTGAGAGGAAAATTAATAGGGGGAGGTTGTTACACCAAAATTTATTCAATAAGTATGAATCAATTTTTGCCAAGAATATCGGGCTCAATGGTTGGGAATGTATAGATATTTCTAAGAAAGCAGCTCAAGATGTAGTCTATCCATATCTTGTCATCAAATTCTATGAATCAGTTTGCTTCTTCAAGGAAGAGGGTAGAGAAAAATTCACCTTTAAGAGTTATGCTCTTACACCAAGGATGTAAGCTTGGTGGGGCTGGCATATGACGGGGATGCTGAGTTTTGCTCACACAAACTCCCAGAGGTTCAAGGATGTTTCATCAAGGTGAAGGACATGGAACGCCTTGGTCTTAATGATGTAAAGTCATCTAAGATTACCCATCTATTTACTAATAATCGGATTCTACAATTATGGGTTCATGGTCTTATTGTATTGAGGAAGGGTGATAAAGACACCTTCAAGGAATGCGATATGTACATCATATATTTTTTGGTAAATCTAAGGAAAATAAATTTGATGAGGCACATCCTTATTAAGATTTAGAAAATAATGAATAGGAAATCAGAGCTCAGATTATTATGTATCCAGCCTTACTCTCAATGATGATAGTTCGATGACTATAATCCTTCAACGTTCTATACAATTACAAGGCAAGAAATTGCAATGTAATGCTGATAAGTGATGACACCCTCAAAAGAATGAATGCAGGCTTCTCAATGGACAAATGGGAGTTTTATGATCTCCCAGTGGAAGAGGCAGAAGCCAATCTGGAAAATATTGAGAAAGCCGAACCTGTGAAAAAAGCTGTGAAGAAAACGATGTTTAAGGAAGTTAAGGTAACATATAAAACCCCCAAAGCTAAAGAACCTCAATCAAAACCTCACAATCAAAAGAAGAAGAAAGCCTACCCTGATTAATTCGTAGAAAAATCGAGGGACGATAAGAAGAATATAAAAGAAGGGGAGCCGCAGTTTGTCTTGGATACTACTGAGGCCAAGGCTTTGAAGGAAAAATAGGATAATGAGCTAGAAAAGAAGGATGAGGAGAAGAAGATCAAGAAGAAAATGTCTGAGTCTGAGATTGTTCAATCTCTCTTGGAGGCTACTGAGGTTGCTTCAGAGGACATCCCTATTCAGAAATCTTTTTTTTGTGGAACAATTTCCCGAGACTCCAGGAAAGAGGTTTATGTCACCAGAAAAACAACAAGAGATTACAGTGGATGAGATGATAGCTGAAGAAGAAGTGAAAAAAGCTGAGATATGTGGTGACTCTGATGATCTAATCAAGCAAGATGAAGACTATCATGATAAGGATAGTGCTTCGGAGAAATTTTCACTCTCGACTTCTCAAGAAGGATCTTATAAACTTACTACACCTAGAGATGATAAGAAGGGAGAAGAGGAAGTCAACATGCCATCTGAAAAATAAAGTTATAATCATGATTTTATCCATCCCGAGGATATTGTGGCTACTTCTAAAATATGGAAGATTGATGAAGAAAAGATTGTACAACAATCCGTTAGTGATCATGAATCACCAGATGAAGAAGCTAATCCAAAAATCAGTAAGGGAAGACAAATAGCAGCGGATCGCCCAAATAAGGAAATTTTAAAGAAGAAGGAAGTTGTAGGTTCTTCAAAAAGAAAGATGGTGGAAATAGATGAAGAAAAATCTCCAAGTAAATTTTCAGATTTGGAGTCATCTTCCACAGGGATGATATTGTTGTCCAATCTCTAAAGAAGCTAGTTGATACCATTCCAATTTTTTCAGCAATTGATTCCATATGCCAGATGCTTCAGCACAGTATATATCAAAAGACAGACTATGTATCCATGGTCATGGGTATATGTGTAAAGATATAGGCTGATCACAAAAATTTTCTTATCAAATAAGAAGCCCACAGGAAATCATGCAATCATATGACCAAATGGTATAAGAAAATTATTGACAATATGGATGATCTTGATCAGTTAAAGGATGATTTCAAAGATTCTTTCGGTACCGAAGATTCCATGATCAAAAATCTTTCAGACAGTTTTCTGGAAATGATAAGTCTAGAACAAATTTCTCAGATTCTGGATGTAAAAGATATGAATGGTAAGTTGAGCTATATTGTTCAATGTATGAAAATAGAGAGGTATCTTAGAAGTGAGATTCATGAAAATCTTTTGAAGCAATATGAATTCCTAAAGTCTTGGGAAGAGGCTATAAAGGCTCAAGAAGATGACATGAAGGATATGGAAGATAGTATCAAGGCGTTAAAAATGAAAGATGAGGGATATTATAAAGATCTGAAAAAGCTAAAGACCATTTTAAAGATGCTAATGCATAAGGAAAAAGAAACAAAATTAACCACTCCGATCTTTTGTTGTATTTTTTTTCCTTATATTAATTCTTTCAATGTTAATAGAGTTTTGGTTTTCTATTGGGATGTCTACACTAATATTTCAGGAACCATATTTTGTTTCCATTTCCACAAATTCCTTTTTAAAATCACAAAGGGGGAGATGGAAAACGAATTATAAAAGGGTGAAGGAAAAATTTCTATGTAAATAATTACTATACATAAGTAAGGGGGATTCTTTTTAAGGAGGAGTCCTCATTTCAAATATTTCCACATTCTAATGAAATTCCATTCTGGAAATCCAGAATGTGATCCTTAGAGTTCTGATTCTTAAGGAGGAGTTATTCGTATTCACCATTGTCCATAAACAAAGGGATGAGATTTAATTTCAATGTCTATAAATTTATTCTAAGTCCTTACATTCTTTTTCGTAAGGATGTTTTTGATTTCAAAAAAGGGGCAGATTGTTGAGTCAATACGGTTTTACTTATGACTATTTCCTTTACATTATTCAAGGGGGAGATTGTTAAGTCATTAAGGATTTTCTTATGACTTTTCCATTCCTTTTGTTTTGAAAATCACAAACACCCTATCTTAATGAAAATTTCATTTTACCCCAATAAGGAAAAATTTCCATCCCCAATGAAATTTACCTTACCATGTTTTCTTTGCTCAAATCATAAATTTTCTATGTGTAAAACTCGAATTGTGTCCAAAACCATGGAATCATATAATATATATATATGAGGCATTATGTATAAAACTCCACATTCTAGATACGAACTATTATGATGTTTAACTCCGAATTCTAGATATAAACTATTATGTTGTTCAACTCTGAATTCTGGATACAAACAATCATGAAGTTTTATTCAGAATTCTGATTACGAACATATGTAAAGGTCACCCTCGAATTCTGATTAAGGATTCTAGATATGAACTCTTCAGAGTTCTGACTCCGAATTCCTATTACGAATTATAGTTACGATATTTTCCAGGTTCGGACTCCGATTTCTCTGAATACAGACTCTTCACTCCGAAGAGTTTTGACATCGAATTCTCATGAACATTGACTCCGAACATTATAAGTTCAGTTTTTGAATTCTGGTGAAACCAGACTCTAAATTTCCTTGAAATTCATATTCCTAATTTCTACCGAATTGAGGTTCCAATTTCCTACAAAACCGAATCCAAATGTCCTTATGTTATAGACTTCAAATTCAGTTTTTACGTAGACTCGGAACATTTATTTACCTCTATTCCAAATATCAATTTTTAGTTATTTTTACACTCATTTTGTTATCAAAACAATTTTGTGGTTTCAATTATTAACTAATAGTTTTTTGAGTGACACATGTACAGGTCCCTCCTAAATTCAAGGAAGAATATGACCATTGGAGGAGGGAGCCGACCATTGGAGCTGTGCATATAAATATGAGCTCATTTGATACGAAGACAACATTGACACTGATATTTGAAAAATTGTTGTTGAAGTGATTTCTAGAGAGAGAGTCTGTTATAAACTCTCAAGCTTCATGCAGAAAGTTTTGAACCAATCATTAAAAATTTTCTTTGTACATATTTTCTTAGTGAAGAGGTTCAATTTCCATGATATCAGAGACTTTGGGATGTGAAGTTAGAGGTGCCAATTTCGTTACAAATCGAGGGATTGCAGGGATATCAAGATAGATACAAATCTTAGGATTGAGTGCATACCTAGGATTGGGTAAGACATACTTTCTTAAAAATATAAATCAAGGGACCTCTTATCCATGGTTGTTGGATACCCTCCTCTTTGGGATAAAAGTGTTTATACTTATTACTTGTAGTTTTACTACATTGTTATCCACTGCATTTGTATTGTCGAGGAAAGTATAACTTTCTTATACCTGGTCATTTTTATACTCTGTTATAGTTTGATTCTATACGTGTTAACATAGAATCTTATGTGTTGTAAAATTTTGATATATTACATTTCTGGAATCACATTTCTGGAATCAAGCACGTTATTAAAACTAAGAGGTGTTTTGAATTTTGATTACAAAAAATTTCATTAAGTAATATTTTAAGTATACAATTCACCCCACTCTTGTATTTCTATCTGATATTACATATTCGATCCTAGGTTTTGTATTATTGAGTATATCATTCTCAGACTAACCATGCTAAAAAAATATATTATTTCTTGAATAAGGAAGAGATTATGAAACAAATGCTTTGCACTATGGTAAATTTTGAATTGTAATCCACATAAAATAATGAAATTTATATAGATATGTTTACTCCATAGTTTACATGATAATAATCATGAAATAAGTTCCAGTAATGTATATACTCAACAAAAACATATCTAGTAGTCTGTAAGGTTGGGTTCTTATTGAAATAAAATCATGAAAATATTCCCCTACCTTAGGACGTACATCCTTTGATAGTTCTTCAACCACATTTACAATAAACACAAATTTATAAACATTTATAATATAATAATTTACATGATTATTATATAATATATAATAACTATATATATAAATTTATCCATAATGATAATGATATAAAACAAATACCCCATTCAATGACATGGTATGTTATACGTTTGGATGAATGAGGTATTCAAATACTAGAGGATGAAATGAAATGAAAGTAAACAATAATTCATATTTATATAAAATTTATTATATCAATTATATCATATTTATTTATTATATCCATCACAATTACCAATTATTTAAAATATAAATGAAAAATGAATCATATCACTTGATGGAGGTGGTAGTTCACATGTATGCATGAACAATGTCACTACATTCCAAGAGATTCCACGTTAAGAAGGTAGATATAACATTGTAATTAAAAAAGTATATTAATGTAATAAATATCATATATCAACATTAAACCGTTAATAACACCAATCTAAAAAATATGGTGATAAAAAACAAATTGTATCACAACATAGTGATGTTATATTGTATGTACGCATGAATGACACTTTCACTCATTGTTTGTTGAAGAAGTCAGTGTTTAGATGTTATTTAATAAAAATAATATTTTGTATGTGTAATTTGGATAATTAATTTATAATTAATAACATGATCAAAATTTATTTTTGTAACAAACTATATATGATAAGTTTGAGTCTCAATGGCATTTGGGTTAATAATTAAAAGAAGAAATTGATGTTCAATTTGATACATGTCATTAATTTGAGAAGAATCACTAGGAATGTGTATTAATTATTGTTGACCATAATTATTAAATAATAACATAGTATTCTATATTTTATGGGACATGTAAAACATATCCTAAACACCCCAAGAAATATATCACTTTAATTCACTTCGATAGCTTGCAGAACATCCATCCCTGAGTATAAATGTCCCACTATATAGTTTAATGTTATAATCTTGATATGAAAATGAACTCTATGAATAGTACTATATAATATTTTTAAATTTTTATTATCTATTTATTAGAGATAAAATACGAACCATTTAAAACAAAATGCAACATTTTCTGATAAACTATATTTTTCTAAGACGGTTTGATCACACATTCCACATATAATTGAATTTTATTTCCACATTGATATCTATTGTTGAAAAAATAAAAAATTAGAAAATATTAATATCAAAATTATATTAAGGTGAAATATTTATATTTTTTTTATAAAAATTCATATTAAAAATGAATTTTGAAAATGTAGAATTTTAATGAAATGTTCATTTGTGGTTAAATTATTTATAATTGTAAAATATATTTAAATCTATTTTTAAAGAAATGTTAATTAAATTATATAATTATTAATACAATTTAGGTAATTTTAGTCATTTAAATATTAAATTAATATTTAGAAACCTTGAATAAAATTGATCATTTTGACCTCAAAATTCATCTTTCTCATCGCTCCTATGAGATTAAATTAAAATATTATTGTATCCCAAATATGAATTAAATTTGGAAAAATCGATTCATTATTTGGAATATTAAAAATTTAAATTATATAATAATTCCCAAATAATTTTTGACCAATAAATATATTAAAAATTGATAAAATTATTTGTTAGGGTTAACATCAAAATAGATTTACTGGGGATAATCTCCGAATATAAGGGTTAAAATGACATAACTATTTATATAAGTATAATTGCATGTAAATATTTCCAAATTATCCTTCCAAATATAAAATAAATTTTCATCTCGGATATTTACTTTTTGAATGATAATCATTTTGGATTCTATTGGGAAATTCGAAACTAATTACCCAGGTGGTCAATTTCCCCGACATAAAAAATCGAACCCCTCCCCTCACTTATTCACATAACTCAAGAAGTTTTTTCATTACCAATAGCAAAAAATTTATTTCCACAAAATAAATATTCAAATTCAATAAATTATATCCACCCCAAAAGACCATTCATATGATCATTAAGAGGATATCCAATAGAGGATTAAATTAGAGAGGATAATTATCTTAGTAACTCACTATCATTTGTTATCTTTTTCCCACAATCAATGATATCTCAAAATAGCCAATATAAAAATAAAAGTATATAAAATATAAATATTGGTAATTATGTTGATGTAATTATAATTATCCATATAAAATTCGTTTAAATGGGACATAAAATCTTCGATCATGCGTATAATTGACGATTACCTCACATAGTGATATAGTCCATTTTCTGTCACCACCAATAAATGAAGGATGTGTTGATGGATTTTTCACATATATATGATATTTATGATATTATTATACTTATGTAACTATAATATAACATATACTATTCAATTTTAATTTTTTTCCCATAGGATAACTATGCTCATTTGTACAGCGGCGTACTGCCTTGCATAGCAATGTGATTTGTTTTTCGAATAGTCTTTACATGGTATGTGATAAAGAATAAATTTATGAATATATGTGATATATATGATATGATATTTATTATTTAAAATTAATGCATCACCCACCTCATTATAATTTCAATCATTAAGGGAATGATATTATCGCTCATGGGTATGTACTACCTACCATCTCTGCAAAGCTATGCGAATCATTTCCCCAAGCTATAATTTCAGAATGATTATACTATGGTATCTAAAAAGTAAATATGGTACTGATAAAAGTATTACAAATATATATATATGATATATTTATATCATATATATATTAACTTAAACATTCATTATGACACATTTTAATGAAAATAATGCAATTAACACCAAAAACTATCAAAATAATGAATGATAATTAAAGAATATGTAGAATGATTAGATTAATGGATCATATATGATAATATAAATATTAATATGATAATTTAATAATTTAATAACATGTTATATAACAATATAAGGTAATTTAAATAATGTTCAAGAAAAAGGAAGAGTGGGTTAAGGGATTTCATAACTCAATATTTGTTTATTAGGATAAACTTTTACATCATTGATTGTTTCATGACAATATTATGTGTGTCATAAAATTTGATTCATTTATATTGAATTTAAACCATTATTATGTTTATTTAAACTGGATACACATAATAAATTGAATTTTTTAATCCCCAATTCCATGATATTATCTGTTTAAAGTAATTCATTATAATTTCCCTTCATTAATTAATATATCATTATTTTTTATGTAATTTATTATATATGTTTTATATACAACGATATTGACATTTAATATCATCATTCATTAATATTTCATTGTATTTTAGTTCTGAATTATAAATATTTAATCTATGAGAGTTTTGACATTATAGTTTCCTAGGGGTAAATAATTCCATAACTCAATTTCATTTAATTTAATTATATTACTACTTAATTGTATTTTATATTATAATATTATATGTCTAAAAAATTTCCACAATATATTATTCTATTTAAGAATGTTTTATATAGATTAAATAATTATTCATATAATTGATTAATTTTTTAATAATCAAATTAACATTATGATCAATATAGATGTTTATTTTAAAATATAAATTTAATTGGGATTATGTTTTATTATATTAATGTTAATGGAAATAGTATGATAAAATACAAATAATAAAATTTAATTTTATTCTCCAATGGTTATTCATGATATACTAAAGTAAGAGTACCATTTATAAACTCTATAAAACATAAAATAATTGATGAATTGTTTTATAGAAAACATTAGTTTATTTCAATATTCTGTCAGAAATCCAGTTTGTTCCAAAAAAACTGTTTCATAAAAATGTTTTCCATATTTTTTTTTTAAACATTTAATATTGATTCATCAGTGAAATTCCACCCATTTTTAAATTTTACAATTTTTTTAAGAGTTATCTTCATTTCATTTTCATATATAGTGCATGTTTATTATTTACTGAAAACTTAATGGAATATTTGTTTTAATGCATATTACATGAATGAATACACAAGTAAAAATATCATTATTATAAAAATATGAAACATAAACTGATGATATTTTGAAAAAAAATTAGAACATTTTGTATAAAAACATATTATTTTTAAAATTTAATTATCTCAAGAGACCTATAGATGCATCAAGGTTCTATTTATTTCAATGAAAAAAAATCACATAATTATTAAAACTCATTCAACATATGAATTAATGGAATGAAAATTATCACAAACATTTGTTTAAAAAACTAACAATGTAAATGTTAATACATTCCCCAATATTTAAACATAATCATAAACATTTATATTAATATGGTGAATAGTTAAAAAACCAAATATCCATAGTTAAATAGATTTAAAACCATAAAAATGAATATGGATGATATATAAAACAAATCCATAATAGATAATTTATAAAGTAATTGGATTATTTTATTGATAAGTAGAATTACTGTGAAAATATCAGCGTAAAAATTGCTGAGGAAAATAAATTATTTATTTTAAAAATCAATTTTTAAAATTAAAAGATATCTATTTTTTGGAAAATATATGTCATTTAAATAAAAATTTGGAAAAAATAAAATAATCTTTAAAACATTTAGTGGTCATTATTATGTGAAATTTTGTTCATATTTTCTAAATTAAAGAAAAAATACAATTTAATTTCTCAGTAAAATAAAAATTGATATTGTTTGGAAATTAACATGAATATGTTTTTTAAATTATTCTGAAATAATTACAACAAAATTAAATATATACTTGTTAATCCAATTGTAAAATGTTTATTCTTATTATAAAATAAGGATTTTGATGAAGATTTCCTTTATTATGCTAATATAAAAAATGTTTCTTTTTCATGATAATATATTTTCAACAATTTTAATCACTAAATTGAATTAAAATGGTACTAATACATGAAAATATAAAAAATATCCAAAATATATTAAAATATATTTTTTTAAGATATGACTACCAAATAATTTATCTATGTCAGTCCTAAACATAAAAAATCCCGAATAATGTTAAAATTATTATATAAACCCTTGCCACTTGGGCATCATTAGAATCATAATACCTATGAACGAATGAAATTCAAATGAAACATTAAATAATATGAAGATAATTAGATTAATGATATAAAATTTCAAAAGTTTTTTCATATACAATAGAATAATGAATAAGTGGTGAATATTAAATTTGTCTCATTGAATTAAAAGTGAGACGAGAAACACATACCTCAGGTTTCAATCAATTTTTTATTTCCTAAATACATGTATAACAAATATATACTTATTTTACACATATTAAAACCAATGGTCATATATATCACACAACATATGAAACAATTATAACATCATACCCCTTCATTATTAAAAATATTTAATTATTTTTATTCTTTCAATTGTTAATATTCTTTTTTTCTCTTGCATGTTTTTCATGAAAGTTGGGGTTCTTATACGTATGATATATTTCTATAATATCATAAATGATATTAATTTTAAAAATATTTATTTCACTATATAATTACTTATAACCATTCATGAAATTTGGACAAATTTTTTTTACACATTGCTTCATAGAGATGATGGGTCATACACACACTTAAAAGACCATATAATTTTGTTAAATGGTGAAAAGGGTGAGGATGTTCATGATATTTTTTATTTTCCAAGAATTATATCGTATAATAAATATTAAAAAATTCAATAAATTTATCCTTATTAGCGTACATGAAAATAATTAGTGAAAAAATAATCACATAACTACACGATGTAGTAGTCCACCACACACACAAGAAATAATATCACGCATTATACATAATGTAAAGTAAAAAATGTATATTTGATTTCATAATTACATAATTATAAATATAACATATATATTAGAAATATATATACACTATAATTCAATAAATATATACATTCTTGAGTGGTGTTAATCGAATATGTGTTACATCAGTTCGTGAGGTAGTAGACCACTAAAAAGATGATCCTGAATTTAATGTTTGATAATATGAAAGAGTATAGAGATAAATATTATGAAATAAATATAATTAAATATTAATTTATTGGTCAATAAAATGTTATTATATTTTATTTGTTCATACATAATAGAATGTTGTTAAATGAAAAATAAAAATATTTAGTTTCCTAAAAATGATTACTATTTCCTAGAGAAACCTCAATTGAATATCCTCTAAAAAAAGTTATGGTTGGTATTTTTGAAAAAAAGTTCCCTATAATCCAGAATATTATTTTGGGAGGTATTTTTAGGTGATTTTAAAAACAAAATATGTTGGATATATGTGGAGATGTGGTGGGTGTGAGATCACTTTTATAATTGAAGAGTGACTTCTTTGTAAATATAAAAAAATATTCAATAATGGGAAATCATCATCAAAATTTTCAATAAAAATATCATAATTATTGTTTTTTAGATATGATACAGTGTATATAAATCTACAACACAGAAAAAATAATGTTTTAAACATGTTTTTCCCTAACATCTGTGTGTCTTAACTTTTATTATTTTATTTTTAACTACTTTAACTAGTATTTTTATCCTATGTAATTTATCAATTACTTATAAAATATAATGAACCATGTTAGTTAATTTTTGACCAATAATTATAAATATAAAATAAAATTAATCAAATTAGAAAACTATACATGTTTAAAAATATATCTAACACAATAATAGGTAACATAAAAAAATTATGTTAACCTTAACACGGGTAATAATGTTTATACTTTTTAGGGGTCATTATAGTCGTTGTAAAAGAATAAATGGTCCATGAATGTTCTATATTAAATAGTTTCAAAAAATTATATATCCCAATGAATAAAATGTTATATTTTTTTAATCATTTTATGAAATATTAGTTATTATAAAATACAAATAATTAAAATGTTGGATTAAAAATTAATTTTGACATTAAGAAATATAAAACAAATTACATAATTAAAATATATTATATTAAAACCATTAAAACATGATATAATTATTTAATAAATTAGTTTAACACAATAATTAATTTTATTTATGTAATGTTTAACATTTTATTCTATGATTTATCTTATTTTTCATTAAAAAATTAATTATTGTGTTTTAATTTATTCACAATATAATGTAATTATATGAAAAATGATAATTAAAAATAAATTAACATCAGGAAACTATTTTCATTATTCCCAAAATTACTATAAATATTATATCATATATACTTGTTTTAAATTTATAAAAACATAATTGAAATTTAATTTTCGGAGGGTGACATTTTATCTCTTTTATTTACACAAATTTTTATATAGATGGATTTTATGGAAATGTTTCTAAAAAACTCATAATATTATATCCTAAGCTGATAAGAGTTTATATATATCCATAAAATAGTAGTTTTGAATGTTTTTAGGTCATTCTAACACATTTTTTATTGGTTTGACCTCATTGTAAACTCTTTTTAACAATAAATATATAAAATAATTTTTACATTTTAGTTAGTCAAAAAGATAAAAATGAATTTGAACATACTAGATAACATCAATTATTTTTATAACTAAAAATATAAACTCTATATTATCTAAGTCTAGTGATAGGAATAGAGTAATTTATTTTAAATTTTGTCCCAAAAGGATTTTGTAAAAACAATTTTCCATAGAAAAACAGTCAAATGATTAAATATTTTTTATATAATAATTAAATTTCAAATTGATCTAAAAAATAGAAATTAGATAAATTAAAATAAAATTGAACAAATTTTAAATGATATATAATTTAAATTAAATTTTTTACATTGTAAATAATTTAAAAATAAATTGAATTCGTAGTAAAAAATTGTATTTTTTCACAAATAAAAAAACATTAATAAACAATTAGCCCAAAGATAATTTTCAAATTTATATTTTAAAAATGACGATTAAAATTTAAAATAAATTTCGATAAAAATTTAAAATTATACTCATATTATATAGAAAAAGTACATCCAATTCATTTTTTAGATAAATATAGACTTTAGAAAACATTAATTTTTCATTCAAATTGTATTTATTTTATCTCCAATCAATTATAACCATTGGAATTATTTTATATATGTATAAAATAAATATGTTTTCTAAATTATTTCATCTTATTCATACCCTTCAACATTATGGATATGTTCTAGAGGTAATATTTAAATTAACACATTCTAATAGAGTATCATGTTTAATTTATCCTTAATGTTTCATTCAAAAGAAGGTAAAAAAATGACTGATTATATTTAATAAATTAGATAATAATTTATTGTGTTATTAAATATATTCCTAGGTTTTATCATTTTAATTTAAGGAATTATGAATGTATTTCAAAGATGATTTTATTATATATATATATATGGAACTCACATTCATTGCAAGGATTATTTATGATATGATTACAGTTAAATTTATATGGAACATATAATTATAGATGAAGGTTTGTTTTTTATTTATCTCACTCTAATTCAATGGTTAATGTTTTAGATCTTATGATATATTTATTATAGTTCTTATTTGATATGTCAAAAAATTAAAGGGAGAACCTTCTTGGATATAATAAGAATCTAAATGGTGGCACTTCTTAGGAATGAAAAAAAATTAATGATAATATGGAATTATATTGGCTTCAAATTTTTTTATGTTTTTAATCAAGGAAATTTTACATTGATATGATCTTTGACTATAATTTAACCCCCTGGATCATAGATATTATCCCATGATTTTACTCCCATTTTATAATGTATATGTTATTTATCTGAGATTAAATTTCCTCATATATGGATTTAGAAAAACAAATCATTATTCCACATTATTTTTTAACAAGAAATATTTTCATGATATTTATTTATTTTACTCTTATAGTCAAACCCATTGATAAAATATATATTTCTGTTTTTTCATTACTCGTTATTTGATCTACACTCTTTACATATCTTTATATTCCAAATGTTTTAATGTTTTTTGAATCTTACAAGAAGTGACATATAAGATTTTATTTTGAGGGAATATCTTTTTAGTATGACTTTCCATCAACTCTTATATTATAAACACATTTAGGGAATCAATTTCATCCTTAATTTCTAATACTTTTTATTTGATCAATTCTTATATCTAGACACATTTATATAATAAAGTATATCAATATTCCATTAAATGTAAATTAATAGATTATTTCATTACCTATACACGTGGACCCTTTCCCCTGGTGGATCTCCATGGAAAACCCAATAATATTATTATAATGATTATCATATATTGTATTTATTTTGAATATATTATTTTGAATTAAATGTGTAAATCGATGTTGATGTTTCCTATAGATGTAAAGTAAATTTATTTGATGATTATACTCTAGATGATGGAAACATTAGGAGGCACAAAAAAATATATGAAATATATACTTCTGAAATATTAAACTGAGGTAGATCGAATTCTCAATCTATGTGATATGAAGATCACATTTCACCCGAATTAATGTCGTAAAGTGTTGAAACTATATTCTATGGATGAAGAATAAATTCATGGAGATAATTCATAGAGGGTGTTTTATATATTATACTATATGGATTCAACTAACCACAGTTGAATATTTTTCTTTAAGAAACCTCATCCTATTCATGAAAACCTCTAACAAGTTTTGAAAATTTTTTGAAAATTTTTTGAATTAATTTTATTTTACTAAATGATAACAACCTTGAAGATATAGGGAGAAATAAATTTATAGTATACATGATGTTGATTTATTTTTGAATGAAATAGTAAATAATGTATTTTTAATCTTAGTAGAAATTTAAGAGGGAATTATTTAGTGGAATAATTATAACATGAGTTGTTTTAGTTAATTAAAGAACAATGATCCTCTATATATGATAATTTAAATAGAAATATATTTGAAGTTTCAATGAATTATAATTTCAAGTTCACATGAAGATATATTTAATATATAACACGTAATGGGAAAAATCTAAATTCTATGTTTAAAAAAATCATATTAAAATAAGATATAGAATTATGTGGTGAAAAATATTTATCGGATATATGTATGTGTGTTTAAAAAAACAAATTCATTAGAAAACACACTCATGTATTAACATAATAATTATTATATGTTCATAATTATAATAAAATATATGAATTATTTTGGAAGGAATTCAATTAAATGTGAAGATGTAGGAGTGATATGTATGAAAGAAAAATACATGGAAATTTCTTCCTGAAAAAATTTATTTTTGATTTTTATAACCATGATAATAGTTTTATTATTTATGAAAAAAAAATAATGAAATAATATGTGGTTATAATAAAAAAATGTATGATTTTGACTCATTCATATGAGGCTGAGTTGAGGGTTTCAAAATAAGGTTATTTATATTTTAAGAAAATAAAGTTTTTGATGGAACTATTAGATGAAAACATTGGATTATAATAATTTGATAAATTTTCTTATCAAATTCATTGATTTATGGAAGATATTGACATGAATCAAATATAAATCATATTTAGTAAATATTTTTTTGAATAATGATTTATAAGTTTAATATCATGCTTAATATAAGAATATAAAATCTATTAAAATAAAATTTAATTAAACTCATGTTCAAAACACAAAAAAAACTAATATGAATGTCATGATTGTTTGTATGTATATATATCAAGATAATGTAGTTAAATATGAGATTATTTTAACCTATGTATTATAAAAAATATGACATGAATGATTGATCACCAGAATCACAACACACCTGAATCATATATCCAAAAAAATCGAAAAAATGAATTAGAAAGTGTATTTAGATTGGGAAGCATAGTATTTACTATGTTTTGAATAGTTGGGGACTGATGGAACATGTGATGTTTAAAAAAATATTATTGTTGTGAAAATATTCCTAGAAGATATATTATCTTGATGAAGAGTGATCTTTCCTATTGAGGTAAATAAAACATGATGTATCCACATTTATATCTATGTGTGTGTATGATTAAGAATCAATAAGAAGATATTAATGTGAAAAAATTCTTACATGGAAACACATAATATGTAATTACATTTGTATGTTCTTATCTACAATGATAACATGTGATATCAAAATTGAAAATTAAATAATAATTTGGAAGATACAGTGTAAGTAGTTTATGATTATAGGATGGGATTTTATTGTAATGACTCATATTTTACGGATTGTTTTTAGAAAATCTCATGGAATATTATGAGACTAGGCACTAAGAAGATGTGCGATTCCAAGCCCCATTGTTCCTAGAACAGCCCCATGAAAATGTTTTGTTTTTTATAGAACATGTGAGATATATTCTGGAAAATGTGTAATAACATATAAATAGGTGAACATATCAATATTCTGATGGCACCGCTATGCTCAGAGGAGAGGTTTTAACCAAGGCCCTACTTATCATTAATTGACCATACTTCTATGGAAATCCCAAAAAAATGAATAACCATAAATAAAAGAAATGAATAAAAATTCATTTTTTTTAAATTCATAATAACACAAAAACGATAACACGGATTTGAATTATAAGACCACCATTGAGTTTATATAGGGTGTTTTCTTTGGGTAGGACATATCCTTGACCCATGTGGGTTGTGGCTGAATGATATTTTATGGATGTTAAAATGATTAAAATATTTGATAAAAATAGTTTATTTAACATTACATGATGATAAAGTGGTAGTTTCCCAATTTAAAAATTATTTACATAAATCTAGGGTTATTGTAATAACGATGGTGTTTCCCTAAGGCAAGGAGAAGGATACTCTCTTGCTAGCAACGATGGATTGGAGGTTGAAAATTGGATCAAGCATCGACGAAGAAGGGAAAAATGTCTTCAACCTTCATCAATGATAGATCCATACCACGTGTTGGGGTGAATTTTGATGATTTTCCTCCGCCATTGTTTATCCCGAAGACAAATATATATTAGTTGATGAACAGACTAATCCATGTTTCATGTGTATTTCAAGAAGGATTTATTCTATTAAAGTAGTTTTTATCAGATTGATACATGTTATAATTTTAGTATTTCTAATTTGTTCATTAATTTATAACATTAATGGATCAAAAATGACAAAAAAGGACAATATACCTCAATTTTGGTGATTCAGGTGCCTTGGATTTATCCATTCCTATTTCTCCAATTCTAGTATTTTCAGGATCATAGGATCGTTTCACCATGGATAAGTGGTTCAATGATCTGGGTTGAGATCGGACTAAGAAGCTATGAAAGGGAGTAGTCATGAAAGGTGGAGGACATATGTGGATGATCTAACTATTTTTAGTATAATTAAATGAGGTGAGACTACAAGAGGGGAGTCTAGTAATGGAGGCGGTACCAACTCGGTAGTGAGGTCGGTCTAGGAAAACATGACATGGTAGCCATCCAAGGTGAATGAGGTGGGATGGATACTATAAGGGTGGATGGAGGAAGAGAAGGTTGAACATCTGTTAAAAATGTGTGATCCAGGTGGGACTATGGATGTGAGGGGAGGCGGTCTAGTGGGACAGTATCAGTGAAGGTCCCATGGTGGAAGAGTCGTGTACAGTCCCCTGGAAGCTGTGGTAGATGGACACATTAGAGATGTCGACACGACTTGAGACATGTTAGAAGGATGACCCATAATAGATCTACCAATGTGCATGGGTCATGTGTACATGACGTATGAAATGCGGCCCTACCATGTTGACCGGGGAGCCAGCTGGCACGCGTTCACATGCCTGCGTGAGCCAGGGGCAAGTACTACCATTATGGGATTTGTTTTTTAGATCAGGGTAGGACAGTATGATGTGGGAGGTGCTGGGTCAACTAGGCCATTCCAGCAGGCTAGCATCCCAATTGTACGGTCTGGATTGTGGCGGCCTAGATGAAATCGATCGGGTTGGGACAGATAACTCGAGGTGTGTTGGGTCGGTCGAGCCAAGACGAGTCCGACACGGGCCGGTTGAGACCTGTTACATTAAAATGCTAATATCAATCAAATGAATGGTATATTTGATTATCCATTTGTGGTGTTGGAAAAATTTATATGAGGCAGTGATTTTGAGATGGATTTATTTGGTTTTAATATAGACCAGTATAGGTGTGGAAGATTCCATGGTTCTTTCCATGAAGGTTTAGTGTGGCATTATATCCATACCACGAGACAACAATTACCTTTGTAGGTTGAGTCTAAAATAGAGTTGTGGAATCCCTTTATGGGTATTAGGTGATCCTCTATCAACATTAATGTTTTTTAGGAAATTTATTATACCTCTGAGTTCATGGTGTTAATCCTTTAT
The DNA here is from genome assembly GCA_963277665.1 of Viscum album. Taxonomy (NCBI): domain Eukaryota; kingdom Viridiplantae; phylum Streptophyta; class Magnoliopsida; order Santalales; family Viscaceae; genus Viscum; species Viscum album. The sequence continues at coordinate 1,076,982,583 of OY728164.1, forward strand.
CTAATTTATTGTATTGGTATATTTATCAATATTCTTAGTGGAAAATACCCAATGTTATGTGCCACATCTGTAGGGTTGTTAGTATTCTATTATAATATTCCAATATGATGTGGACTGATAAATATTGGGTTTTAATTTATCATTAGGAAGAATGCCCTCTCATTATAGCACGTCCTTAATGATTGTATTCTCTTTGGGCATGGCCCAAATTTGCAAATCTCTTTGTAAGATTCACATATGACATCATGTCTTGTGGTGGGAGTTGTCCCAGAATTAGCATTCCTCGAGGATAATCCTATGTCTAAGGATTTTTCTAATATCAAGACTCCATGACTTAGTGAGATCATTTTTCTTAGGGAAAATTCATGACCTATCAAGATCATGTGTTCTCTTAGTTTACTTTTCTAGACATTTTCAACAACCTTACCATCATATGGCTAGAGGAATGGGATCTCCTGGAACCAGCATGCTACTAGAAGAACCCTATGGATAGATATGTCTGCGTGTGTATATGTACTTTGGAAAATACCTCCAATTTGTGCGATATTCCTACTAGGTTCTAGTCACAAACTCTTGGCTAATAGGAGGTAGGCTTGGGGTAGTCATGGAATGGGCCCCTCTGGGATGGGTTGTTACATGGTAGTAACAATGAAGGTAGTTTCTTTGATAAAGACCACCGGTCTCTATGTGTTTGTCTAGGGAAATAGTGTGAAATTCTTAGAGTTTGGATTTTAGGCCATGGAATGTAGTGTTAGTGTAATGGATGATGTATCCATACCCTAGGACCCTTAATTCAGATTTTCAACTCGGTACATAAAAACACTAGTCATATAAGAAAAATGATGGTTCATGAATCATATATGATTGGGTTGTTTTTTTCCATCTATATTATGATTCATCTCACTAGTTATACTCTATTGATCTTGGTACATCTTTTATCTTTCAAAATTCATTCACATAGATAGCCATCTAGGATTCCACCATGTGACCATGAGAATTATCCATTGGGTAATGAGATGTTGATATAATGATTTGTACCAGATACAGTACATCTAGGTGTACTAACAACTATACAAAAAACTATAATATAGAACATGGTACATGGAGTAATAACATATTAGATGCACAAGCTGAGCACACTTCATGAGTTTCATTGACAAATACACCTCAAGTTTTGTGGTGAGCACGACTCATAGGTGGATGAATACTAGTATGTGGTGGTGACCTGTTTTTTTATCTAATTAGGGCCCTAGAATATTAGATGGTGGCCATGGAGGTGAGCCTTCTACGTGGCTCAAAAAAGATATGGAGGTTTTAGAGTACACAATCTTTCAATGAGTTTACTCTTCTGTTGATATAGTTTTAGTACATTTTATAGGGAACCACTTATCACCTTAGAATCTGAAGAATATGAATGCCCCAGAACATATAATTCTCTACCTGGATGACATGTCATTATCTGTGTATATATTGAGCTATACTGATCTTTCCAGTTACTCATTTAATATAACACATGACCAGTGCATCAGGTCTTGGACCTTAATTAAAGGAGATATTAGTGAAATCTGATCCAATGTTATTCCTATATGCTTTCTTATTTATGCTATGGTTCTAGAGTAAAACATTTCAGTTGAACATCCTTTAGGTGAGGATATACGGCCAGTAAATTTTAGCAGTGGGAATGTAGGGGTGAAGACATTGGGAGAAGAATGAATGAATTGGTCTCAAAGAATGGACATCTGAGACGTTATGAGTGGAGGTCACAGGAAATGGGATCAACTTATCAGGGATCATAGGGTGAGTCTGGTCAGCATGAAGAGAGACTATGATTTTCTTATGACTATTGTGGACATCTCAGTAGTAATTTTTCTAGTCTATTATACTACTAGAAATGAAATCGGGGTTGGGCCCCAGAGGTAGAGACAGTGACAAAAACAAATGGATCTGCATGTCAGAAGACATGTAAGAGGAGCTGGGAGAGATTTTTTATGTGGTATAAATTTTGATAAATTACAACAACCATCACATTGTGGTCAATAATAGGTTCGGGGAGCTAGATGACAAGGGAGGGGATAACTTCACGTAGTCGAGGAAGATAACCAAAGGGATCTATAAATGATTTGAGATATGTTATGTCTCTACCCTTATATATCATATTAATAGATATATGTTCTCATAATTATTTCTTGTCATGAATATTTTTTAATACCCAGAGTTTCAGGTAAAACCATTGACATTTCCCATAAGTATATAGATACCTATGGGTGGAGACTCGAAATCACAGTTATTCCTATAGTGTTATCTAACCCTTGAGGTGAGAGTTTCTGTTGGAACCACTTGTTGGAAATGTTGAGGCCTTATTCCTCCATTCATGGTATGGATTGGTTATCGAAAGTATATGATCAAGTCGATTAATATTGGAAAACTGTGTGGTATTTCCATATATATGGGACAAAGATTTCTTTGGTCAGTGAATAATTAAACCTCGGCATCATGGGATGGACTCATGCATATGAGTGTGTAGCTGACCACTCATGAGTCTATAGAATTACCCTTAGATAAGTAGATGTTATGAGTTTTTGAGGACATGTATTGGAGGGATTAGTAACATCTACTGTATGAGGATATGTGTGGTTTACATGCACTTTTCAAAAGTGACTATAGAAAATGGATACCATAGATCAATGTCCTCTTTGGTCAGTTGACACAGACTGGGTTGAGCACTCCGATCATCTGTTTCCTAGAGGTGGGTGTAGAGTATGTAGTGTTATGTGATGAATCAGGGACCAGATGTTATTGTGTTCAAATTCAGTTGAAATATGTGACAACCTGTGGTATGCTCAAGTTGATGTATAATGAGAAGAAGTACACATACCATGATCATGAGATAGTTGTGGTAGTCTTCACATTGAATACAAGGATAAAATACCTTATCGATGAGTGGTTTACCATCTATTATGACTACAATAATATCATGTATATATTATTTCCAATGGATCTGAAATAGTAATAGATTATTTTTATTGAGTTCCTCTGGGACTATGACTTTGATATCGTCTATACTATTTGGAAGGGGAACATGGTGGGAGATTCTATTAGAAAATTATTGAGTTCATAGATACTGAATGAGTATCAGAGTAGTTGGCCATGTTACAGACATGATTTTTGGATGGAGATCAAGTAGGTTATCTCCAGTTGATGGTAGTTACCCCTCCACTATTATAACGAGTCAAGGAGGCACATCTTAGAGATACCGACAGTGAGACTACACAATCATATATGACCACAGAGTATACACATGATGGCTATTAAAATGTTGGGGACCACGCTGTTCTCTTGAGAGGGATCATAGTAGTACATGTGATGTAGTTGGAGAAGGTCCTGAGGGAGTTAGGTAATTCCCATTTGGAGGCACATACATGAGACTAAAAGATATACCATGACCTTGGAAGTTAGTTCTAGTGGTCGAGGATGATAATGGGGGTGGCAATGTTTGATTCTTGATGAATTGCTAGTTTGAAAGTGAAGCGTATTTACAAGGTTATATTTGGTTTAACCAAACCCCTTTAGATTCCACAGTGGAACTGGGATGTGATATAAATGGAAATTGTGATGGGATTACTAATTTTATTTGTGGACATAGTTCCATTAAAGTGATTATTTACAGACTCACTATGATGGCCCAGTTTTATTCTTTTCAGGATAAGACTTTTTTAGAGAGCTTATGATACCTCTATGTGTAAGGGATATTTTTACAACATTGAGTCCCTACAATGATAGTTTTAGATCACGATTCTCTAATTACATCCTAGTTTGTGGAAGGAATTTTTGGATGAGTTTGGGACTAATATCTACTTAAGAAAAAAGTTTCACCCACAAACGGGTGGCCAAACATGGTGGACAATTCATGTTATGGAGGGAATTTTTAAGGGAATGATTATTAATTTTTTTGATATATTTTGGACGATCTCATTACCCAGGTGTAGTTTTCATACCACAACAGCTACCTATCCACCATCGGTATTGAACCATTTGAACCTTGTTATGGGTGACCATGTAGGTCACCAATTTGTTCGACTGAACCAGTTGAGATGACACTAATTTTCCCATTTATAGTAAAAGTGACAATAGAAATGGTTTTAGACATATAGGGGAAGATCAAGACTACATAGATCCATCCGAAATATTATGTTGATTTGAGATGTAATCTTATAGAGTTTATGGAGGGTGATCATGTGTTCTTACATGTTTCCCATAGATGCAGGATATGGTGATTTGGTTGGGATGAAAAACTATCTTCGAGGTTCATCAGCACTTTCTAGACACTGCGTTGAGTTTGTGATGAGGAATACTACATGGATCTAACCACAAAGTTTTACCAGGTACATGACATCTTCCATGGGTATCAGCTAAGGTGATATGTGCATCATAACACCCCAAGACTTCATATTACATTTTCTCTTTAAAAGAATTCAATAGCTTTTACTACACGCAACACCGAGTTCAAGCGCATCGCGACCTATCAAACTAGGAATTTTGAAATGGTTTAAAAAGAGTATTAACCACATTATGAATTTCATATATATCTTATATAATTTTAACATTCATATTTATTTATACATTATATAATGAAAAAATTCAATTTTTCAGATAAAGGAAGTATTTTTTAAAAAAAATCAATTTTACCACCTTTTAATAGAGAATGCTTTTTAAATCCAATAATTGACACAAATATATATATATATTATTTTATTTTATTTAATTAAATTATTATTTAGAATAAGGACATTAAAATTTATTTTGGTGTAATTTTTGGTGTTTTTCTGATATCTTTCATTATATGATCAATAGTGAAAAATAGTAAATTTTAATTGAAAAAAACTTTTTTAAACAAATTAATTTTTATTCTCATATAATTAATTTGAGAGGTTTTAATTTATAATAATATTATATTTTTATCATTTAATATAATGTATGCCATTATAAGTAATTACATATTTTAATTGGACATAAACACATGCCAATATTTTGATGTTTTTACTTTTTAAAAACTGCTTTATGGATTTGACAACATGAATTACTTTTAAATTAATTAATGAAAACTATATGTTTTTAATGTGGTATAGTATAAATAATATTTGGATTCGAAATATCATAACTATCTTAGGGTGATGTTTTGGTATTTTTCTGAAAACAATCAATATTTCATGAATATTGAAAAACACTAGGTTATTGTTTAAAACTGACTTTTTATTTAAATTATTATTTATTTAGTTTAAATTTATTTAATAAAAAATAGATACATAATACCTATATATGTTCAATGTAATTAATTATAGTCATTTTATAATATGTTTAGATATATAAAATGTTATCAAAATTTTTACAGTCTTTTACCCACCTTCTAGACAGATTTTCCAATTTCCATAAAACATAATTTTACCGCTTCTGTTGAATTGAATTTCCAAAATCAGAGATACATGGTTGAAATTAGTATGTAATATATGGTTCAATACGATTAAAATAATTTTTTGGTGAATAGTAACACTTATATTTTATTTACCACGGTTAAAAGTAAATACGGTAATTATAGGTAAAAATGATGTTATAATTACCCTAACACAAATCTTAATTCTATTAGATAAGGCTATTTAAACCAAAATCAATCTTATAAATAAAATAAGAACCTCATTTATCCACTTTTATTAGATGATGAAATTTATTATTATTATTTTTAACGAAGAGTTCAAAGTGTAAAATTCAATGTTTAATAACAATTTTTTTAATATAGTGTTATAAATAATATAAATTTGACTACAAATATTATTTATAAATTTAAAATGATTTCCTACATTATGGGTTTTTATTAATAATTTTTAGACATTAAATAATTATATTTATTAATGACATTATGATGATTTTGTAATAACCTTATTAAGGAATAATAAAAATAATTGATATTATAAATTTCCAAATAAATGTAAATTGAGGCTTTTGATGCATTCCAATACTTTTCTAGGTTAATATGACATTTTAGGGTTGATTTAATGAATTTTTTATGTAATAATTTTTTTAATACTTTCAAAAAAAACGAAATACTAAATTTTGTCGATGTTGGCATAAATGTGTTTTAAGAACAAATACAATTTTATTAAAATATCAAAATACTCCTAAAAATATATGGCTCCAAAAAAGGACATAGATAATATTCTATATGTCAATAATGAATCAATTGGGGTTCTCTTGTCATTTATTGTAAATTTATTATACTTATAATATAAAAAATACAAGAAGACATTCTAAATGATAAAATTGTTAACTAAGAGTTAAATCTAAATAATAGGGTTAATATGGTGACAAAAACTATACCAAAACCTATATCTTTAGAGGATTTTGAAAAAAAACTACCCTAGATTTATTGTAAATCAATTTGGTCTTTTTATAATCCTAAAATTATTTTATAATTAAATAATATTTTAAACTTTTCGTAATGTAACCATCCCCTCTCATATAAAAGGGTACTTCCCTTTCCCTCAAAATCACACCTCCATTGCCATTTGGCTTCTCCAAACCCTATCCTAATCACCTCCCAACATCTCTAAATTCAACCTAGAGGCCTTATATTGAGCATAAAGGCATCCTATGGAGAAATTTTGTTCAAAACAAAAGAAACACCCAAAGAAGAGGAATTTATTTTATCCCCTCTTTGAAGGTTGTTTTCATCTTCCACATTCTCTTTCATTGTTATTTCCAAAACAAAATAGTAACTCCATTACCTTATACAGGCTATGATATCTATATATATACTAATGAAATATTTTTTCTCTTACGTGTCACCTTCATATCCCTCCACAACACCCCAATTCGGTCAGCTATCATCCTATCCCCCAAAAAATCCTCCCACAATTCCAACCCCCATCAGGATTTCCCTCCGCAGCATCTCACAACCGCCCCCGAATACCCTCATAGAATCCTCTCTTCGAGCTCTAGGGTTCCACATCCGTCCCTGATTCCCCTATACTTCTCCACTACCTCATTCCCTTCTCTAGACGCGATTCCGGTTCTGTGTTATCCACCTTCAGCTCATCCACCATCATCTCCACCGCATACGCCTTCTCATCGAACAACGACTTCGGCTTCAGCTATCCGCCTACGCGTTCGCCCTAACTGGTGATTCCTCCTTCAGTTATTCCACATCTCAGTACTCCACTACACCAATGGTTCCCACACCTTCAACCTACCAGCCGAGAGTCCGCCTCCTAGTAATTCAATTTTCATCCAACATGCTCCTCCATGCCCTCCCTTCTATTTAAGTTTGCTCATATTCTTTGATTGTGCTATTATATTTCATATTTTACTTTTCTTTATTGGGAATACCATTTATGCTTGATGATTTGAATTTAGCCTATATTTTATGGGGGTTTTGTATGGAATTGGAGCCATAATTTTTGTTGCATCTTCATTGTGTTGCCTTGATCTGATTCACCGAACATTTAATGGACACATAAGGGGTTTTCCTCACTCTACATCCCATTCCTATGCGAACCCATTGATTTAATGTATTAGGGTGATATTTTTATAATTTATGAAACATAATATAGAATTTTTTTCTTCTCGATTTACTTCTTGCTGGAAGACCTATCTTTCTTACATGTCATCACCAAGAAGATTCATGGAAAATACTAAATCCACAGTCGTCGCGATATACCTACAGTGCTCCTGCATCGGTAAAACCCTCAACATCCACCTTCTTCCTCCAACTATGCGTTCCTTACCTGCATCTTCACTGCATTTGGCATCTTCCATAACATGAAATTACAAAATTTTCCATCCAAATCTCAACATCGTGTCTCCTTGTAGACATTTCTTCTCAACTGCATAATTTTCCACTATCGCACCTAAAATATTCCCATTCATAGGCTTCGATTTCTCCAGCATTACAGCTTCATCATCGACAACATCCAACGACAAGATACATTTTGGAAATCTACACCCAACACTTCTTTGAAACAAACCAACTGAATATCTACAAAAATATGCAAACTAGATATTCAGAACCTACTTCAGTCGGTGCTGGATCACATGGGTCTCAAGAATATCTTGCTCAGTTATCAGGCAGCAACTGTATTGTAACACCCGAGACTTTTATGTTATATAAATCATCAAAGGAATCTTTTTCTACACAACACTTGCTTGTCTTGCTTTGCACGCAATCGCGACCTTCCTCGATAGCTTGCGTCGTACGCAATACCGAGTTTCACTAAACAACAATATGCTATTAAAACTAGCCGTTATGAATAGTAATAACCACTTTTTAAAATTTTATAAATTTTATTTTTCAAAATGGACTTCATTTTTGGACTCAGAATATCGAAATTAGCCTAGGGTGAAATTTTGGTATTTTTCTGAAAACTTTCAATTTTTGATGAATAGTGAAACCACTAAGTGGTAGGTTAAAAATTGAATTTTGCATAAAGCTTAATTTTACCACTTCTGTGAATGGAATTTTGAAAATCCGAGAGACACGGTTAATATCAAGGACTAAAATGTGGTTCAATGAGATGAAAATAATTTTTTGGTGAATAGTAACTTTTTATTTTTTTTACCGCGGTTAATAGTAAATAGGGTAACTAAGGGTAAATATGATATTAATATTACCCTAACACATGTCCTAATTCTATTGGACAGGTGTAATTCGACCAAAAACAAACTTAGGAATAAAATATGACCATTTAGGCCCACTTGGATTAGATTAGGACATTTATTATTAATTTATTTAAAGAAGGGTTAAAATAGTTAAAATCAAAGTTTAATAAGTAAATCATTTTTAATATGGGGTTATACATAAGATAAATTCGACTATAAATATTCATTAGAAAGATAAAAAGATTTCCTACATGATGGTATTTTATTTGTAATTTTTAGACATCAAATAATTTAATTTATTTATGACACAATGATGATGCAGTAATTATCTTATTAATGAAATATTGACATAATTGATGTTATAAACACCAAAATAAATGTAATTTGAGACTTTTTATGAATTCCTCTAATTTTCTAGGTTGCTATGATATATTAGTGTTGATTTAATCAACTTGGTTCGAACATATAATTCTGTTATGACTTTCACAAAAATCATATATCAAATAGTGTCAAAATTGACACAAAATAGTTTTTAAATCAAAGATTATATTATTAATTGTTATTTTATTCCTAAAAATCTAAGGTTCGTCCAAATGACTTAGATAAGGATATATATATTAATAATAAACAATTTGGGGTTCGTTTGGCATGTTATAGTAAGTTTATTAACCATATAGTGAAAGAAAACAAAAAGACATGGTAAAAGTTAAATTAATTAACTTAGAGTTAAATCTAATTGATAAGGTTAAAATAATATCCTAAACTTGTCTAAATTCTATTGGTTGATAGGATTTCGACCCATCCCCACTTTATCTTCGAAATAAGACCCTTTGGAACCATTATAAACCGATTTTGACTTTAATATAAAATAATATTTTGAGATATTCCTAAGGTGCCCCTCTCCTCCCTTATAAAAGGGCACCTCCTCCCCCTCCTCCTCACACCAAATTGAGCACTCAAGCTCGGCCAACCCCTGCCCTTTTCTCCCCTCCACTTCCCTAGAATAATCCTAGAGGTCCTGGTCTTCTCCAAAGACCAATCTTAGTTCCTTAAGTGGAGGATTCAAAAAGGCGTTCCAAAGAAGAGGTAATATCCATTACCGATCTTTTCAATTTCTTTCTTCTTCAACTTCTTCTTCTTTAGTTGTTTCATGATAAAGTAATAACGTCAGTATTACTTACATACTGATATGTTATTATAAATATGAAACAACCCTAATTCACCTTCTATCCATCCTACGGAAAAATGAAATCACCGCGCGTGCGTACGTACGGAATACCGTCTCCACGCCGTGGTGTAATCTATTTTCCACCATCACCTTACAAGGATGGGTATAATGGTGTAATCAGTAACTATATATGATTATTATTAAGTAATATTGATACTGAAATAATATATATATATACTCCAATACAATTCCACGATCATAGGAATGATATCATCACTCGTGCGTACGTACGGAATACCGTCTCCACGATGTGATGCGACTCGTTCTACATGATCTTCATTTCATAATGATTATATAAATGAATTGAATGAATGAATATGGTATATACTACACTAATACCATTCTGGAAATGAATTATCTATAACCTAAAGATAAGAATAAGAATTTATTCGACAAAACACGCATAAGAACAAAAAGTTATAAAGACCCGAGTAACAAGTAACAATGAAATATTACTAACAAGAAGCTAATAATATGACCATATATGATCTCATATCAATATGTATGATTCTGGAATAAGTCAATAACATTATTTAAACCATTATACAGGAGCTTCGGACACGTACAAAGCTAATCGGACCTAAGGTAAGGGAAATATCACAATCTCATTTTTATCCGAGATTGTTTATTCGTAAGTATTTACTGGGGTGTATTTTATCATCCACATCCATGTTCCCTCAATATGTAATATTGTCTCCATCCACTTGAAATAGTTTAAATCCAATTTTACCCTTAGGTGAGTTTTTAGTAAAGAATAAGAAAGGAATCTTTTGTCGTTTTTCCGTACGAGGTACTTTTTGACTTTTCCGACAAAAGTACGAAGAATGTTTTTTTTTAACTTATACGGCATGAATGGATTTTTAAAACATTACTTAAAAGAAGCTTCCTTTACAAGTTTTCAAGTTTATTTTTAATCAACTTCTTTTATTTTAAAGTTGTATGACATGTTATGAAAGGAAAAATGTTTTTGAAGAAGAAAGGATATTTTCCTCAAGAATTCAATTCAATTGTTTTATCAAAATTATTTTCCATCTAAGATAATAAAGGGTTCTGTTTCTATTCATATTTTTACATTGGTTTGACTATGTTGTGATGGAATTATGTTTATGAATTCCTTTATCATATATGAATTGATTTATGATGTCATGATGTTTCAAGAATCCCATTTTTGTTATATGTGTTATGCGATGATGTATGTTTTATGATTATGTGGCACACATAAGAAAGGATTCATTAAGAGATGGGTGGGACCTATATCTCCCTCCAATGCATTGGGTAAAGATTTTATATCTCATGAGATAGACATGGCTGGAACGGAAGGTTATTTCGGTTCAGTGATACAGGACTGAAATGAGGAGTGAACTCGGTTCAGAAAGGGACTTTGTCCACTAAGATAGTCTTGGCAATGAGTCATGACTAACAAGAAATGATTTTCCATGATTATGTGTGCATGCCACAAAGTTTCAAGTTTTATGTTATGATTTTGGGGATCTCATTTTCACTTCTATGATTTATTCCATGTTAAGATATTATGATCTCTTTTGCAGGTTTTGATTTTCATAAAGATATGATATGATTTTTATTTCCTTTATTTGCCCTTGCTGAGCATTTGAGCTCACCCTTTTATGTTTTCTTTTCCCCAGGTCAGGAAGATGGATATTAAGTAGAATATGCTAAAAGGGACCCTAGATATGATGAAATAAATGGGAGACACTGTAGAAGATTAATGAACCAGTTGTTTATGTTTCCCAGTTTCTAAAGACACTATACCTATACGGTCCTTTGTGGTTTTGTCATATGTTGTAATAAGTGTGCTTCAATTTTGAAGTATTAACAATGTATGTAAAGTGTGGGTCGTTATAGTTGGTATCAGAGGAAAGGTATAGTCAACCTTTGGAAACTAGGATGTGAAAGCCTTAGTAAGAACCCTAAGGATAAGTCTAAGCATAGAACACAATCTTAGTGTTTTAGAAATGGCCTTGAATAACCTAGGATAAGACCATAAGCATGAAAATTTTATTCTTGAATTATGTGGTTTCCTATTATAATTAGTGTTGCTCACACTATTCTTCTTGGTTTTAGTCAATGGCTGGAACCCGAAGGAACCGTGTTAATGCGGAATGCGATGGGCAATGCAATGATTGTCCCCCTGAGCAACCAAACGATATGGGAGCTGGAATGCAAAATCTTGTAGCCATGCTCACACAACTTTCTCAAGCTATGAATCATGCAGGATTTCCAAATGAACAAAGGAGGGAGCAACATTCTGTTGAATCCTTCATGAGGCAGCGTCCACCATCTTTCAGCGGGTCTACTGATCCATTAGTTGCTGAACAATGGATTAGTACTACTGAAAAGATATTTTCAGTTCTTCAATGTTCTGAGCATGATAAAGTCATCCTAGCAGTGTATCGTTTGGAAGGAGATGCTGATCAATGGTGGAATCTTGTTAAGAATACGAGGCAAAGGGATGAAATTGAGTCTATGGAATGGGACGAGTTCAAGAACTTATTTTTCAATAAGTACTTCCCTCGTATTCTCCGAACAAAGATGGAGAAAGAGTTCCTTGAACTGAAGCAAAGGGATGATGAATCTGTTAGTACCTATGAAGCAAATTTTACAAGACTTGCAAGGTACGCTTCTGGTATTATTATCCAACCTGAGAGTAAGATCGATCGATTCTTTAGTGGCTTAAAACCAAGTCTTCGAAGGGCGTTAGCCATAAGGGACTTCAATAGCTATGAGGAAATCATTCGATGTGCTCTCAAAGTCGAGATGGAGATTGGAGTAACCCATCAGTCACATGGGTTTGATAAGAAGAGGAAGATGGAATTCAAAGAAAAATCTAAAGAGCACACGGAAAAGAAGATGAACTTTCCCTTATGCTCAAAGTGTGGAAAGAAACATGGAGGGATTTGTCTTAAAGGTACAAGTAAATGTTTTAAATGTGGAAAGGAAGGTCATCGGGCATTTGAATGCCGTGATAATGGGAAGAAGATGTCTAATGATGCAAACAAAGGAAGGGATACACAGAATGAACCTGCTACACTTCAATGTTTCAAGTGCAAGGAGATGGGGCATTATGCCAATCAATGCCCAAATCCAAGGGTTGATGATGATGGTCGACGTCAACAAACTCTTAAGGCTAAAGAAAAAGGAAAGTCACATGCAATTTCTATCAGCGATGTGGAGTACGATAACGATGTGGTGAAAGGTACACTTACCATCCACTCTAAAGTAGCAAATGTTTTATTTGATTCTGGATCCACCCACTCTTTTATTTCTGAAAAATTTTCTAAGGGTATCACCGTATTACCTCAACAATTAGATGTTGAGTTAGCTGTGACAACACCTAATGGCACATCAATCGCATCAGAAGTTTATAATTCTTCTCCGATCGAAGTTTGTGGGAAAGTGCTTCCTGCAAATCTTGTGATCCTTCCTTTAGTGGAATTTGATGTGATTCTTGGCATGGATTGGCTTTCTCTACATGGAGCTCATATCAATTGCCAAAGAAGGGAAGTCACATTTCATATTCCAGATCAACCTATGATCGTCTATCAATGCAAGGATGAACATAACCTTCCAGTGGAAATTTCTTCCATCTTATGGGTATTGATTCCACTAAATGAAGGTTATTTATCTCAAATGGTTGGTGAGAAACTCACGATTAAGAATATGCCCATTGTACGGGAGTTTGATGATGTCTTTCCGGAGGAATTGCCGGGTCTTCCACCAAATCGTGAATTTGAGTTTTCAATAGAACTCGTACCGGGTGCTTTGCCTATTTCAAAGACACCTTATAGAATGGCCCCAATTGAGTTGCAGGAATTGAAGAAGCAACTCCAAGAGAATCTTGATAAGGGATTCATACGCCCTAGTGCGTCACCTTGGGGAGCACCTGTTCTATTTGTTAAGAAGAAAGATGGATCAATGAGACTCTGCATTGATTATCGAGAACTTAACAAGATCACTATCAAGAACAAATATCCTCTCCCACGCATTGATGACTTATTTGACCAACTACGCGGAGCTCAATACTTTTCCAAGATTGATCTTCGTTCAGGGTATCATCAATTAAGGGTCAAAAGGGAGGATATAACAAAGACGGCTTTCCGTACAAGATATGGACACTATGAATTTATAGTGATGCCATTTGGTCTTACTAATGCCCCTGATATCTTCATGGATCTAATGAATAGAGTCTTTAGAGACCATCTTGATCAATTTGTGGTAGTCTTTATAGACGATATTCTTGTCTATTCAAAGAGCAAGGAAGAGCATGAAGATCACTTGAGAATTATATTGAAGACCCTGAGAAAGGAGAAGCTTTATGCCAAATTTACCAAGTGTGAATTTTGGCTTCAAAAAGTTGCATTTTTGGGTCATATAATCTCAAAAGAGGGGATATCTGTGGATCCAGCAAAAACAGAGGTTATCGAAAGATGGTCAAGACCAACAACAGTAACTGAGATCCGAAGTTTTCTTGGTTTGGCTGGTTATTATCGACGTTTTCTAAAAGATTTTTCACGATTATCTAATCCACTCACCAAGTTGACTCGGAAAGGAGTTAAGTTTGTCTGGACAGAGGAATGTGAAGAGAATTTCAAGGAGTTGAAAAGAAGGTTATCCAGTGCACCTGTGCTCACACTGCCTTGTAGTGGAGAAAGGTTTGTGATCTACAGTGATGCATCCAAGAAGGGATTGGGGTGTGTTCTTATGCAAAATGATATGGTGATAGCTTATGCCTCACGACAGTTGAAAATCCATGAGCAAAATTACCCAACACATGATTTGGAGTTGGCTGCGGTAATCTTTGCATTAAAGATTTGGAGGCATTACCTTTATGGTGAAAGGTGTGATATTTATACTGATCATAAAAGTTTAAAGTATATTTTCACACAAAAGGAGTTGAATATGCGTCAAAGAAGATGGTTGGAGCTGATTAAGGATTATGACTGCTCAATCCATTACCACCCTGGGAAAGCAAACAAGGTGGCAGATGCATTAAGTCGACAAGACCATGCTAGTTTATCCATGATGAGGATCACAAAAGATCCAATATTTATGGATTTACAAAGGATGGATCTTAGAATTATAATGGAAGGGGAAAAATCTTATCTTTCTCAAATAAATGTTCAACCATCTATACATGTGAAGATTAAAGAGGCACAGAAAGAAGATGTCGAGTTACAAAAGAAGGTGAGAAATGTTCCTGAATTCAACCTTGATTGTGATGGGATAATAAAGTTCAGGAATCGGGTTTGTGTTCCTCCCATCCCCGAATTAAAGAAAGACCTGCTGGATGAGGCTCATAGTTCTTCATTCTCTATTCATCCTGGAAGCACGAAGATGTATAGGGACCTGAAAGAGTACTTCTGGTGGGATGGCATGAAAAGAGATGTTGCTGAATATGTCTCTCGATGCTTGGTTTGTCAACAAGTTAAAGCTGAGAGACAGAAGTCTAAGGGGATGTTACAACCATTACCCATACCCGAATGGAAATGGGAAAACATCACTATGGACTTTGTCACAGGACTTCCTAAAACATCCAAAGGCAATAATGCTATCTGGGTCATAGTTGATCGTCTTACAAAGTCTGCACACTTCATTGCTATTAGAGAGGATTTCTCTCTAGATCAGCTTGCCAGGATATATGTAAAGGAAGTGTTAAGATTGCATGGAGTACCACTTTCTATTATATCTGATCGAGATCCAAGATTTACCTCGAAGTTCTGGCGAAGTCTTCAGCATACTCTGGATACAGAGTTGAGTTTCAGCACTGCTTATCATCCCCAGACAGACGGTCAGTCTGAGAGAACAATTCAAACCCTAGAAGATATGTTGAGAGCTTTCTCTATGGATTTCAAAGGAGGTTGGGATCAACACCTACCTTTGGTGGAATTTTCTTATAATAATAGCTTTCACTCCAGTATTCAGATGGCTCCTTATGAAGCTCTCTATGGAAAGAAATGCAGGACTCCAACTTGCTGGGATGAAGTTGGGGAAAGAAAGCTATTAGGACCTGATCTCGTTGATGAAATGGCAGAAAAGGTCAGATCTATTCAACAACACATAAGAGCAGCTCAGAGTCGACAGAAAAGTTATGCCGACAACCGAAGAAAAGACCTAGAGTTTGAAGTGGGCGATAAAGTGTTCTTACGAATATCTCCCTGGAAGAGGGTTATGAGATTTGGAAAGAAGGGGAAGTTGAGCCCTAGATATATCGGTCCTTTTGAAATACTGGATCGTATTGGGAAGGTAGCTTACCGATTGGCGCTTCCACCGAATCTCTCTCAAGTTCACGATGTGTTCCACGTATCTCTCCTGAGAAAGTACATACCAGATCCTTCACATGTACTCAGCTCAGAAGTTGTACCGCTGGAGCAAGATCTTTCTTATGAAGAACAGCCGATAGAGATTCTGGATCGTAGCGAAAAAGTCCTACGAAACAAGACCACTCGCTTGGTGAAAGTTTTATGGAGGAACCACCAACTTGAAGAACCTACATGGGAGCTTGAGGATATGATGAGGGAGAAGTATCCTCATTTGTTTGTTACAAAGTGACGAATTTCGAGGGCGAAATTCTTTTTAAGGGGGGTAGAATGTAACACCCGAGACTTTTATGTTATATAAATCATCAAAGGAATCTTTTTCTACACAACACTTGCTTGGCTTGCTTTGCACGCAATCGCGACCTTCCTCGATAGCTTGCGTCGTACGCAATACCGAGTTTCACTAAACAACAATATGCTATTAAAACTAGCCGTTATGAATAGTAATAACCACTTTTTAAAATTTTATAAATTTTATTTTTCAAAATGGACTTCATTTTTGGACTCAGAATATCGAAATTAGCCTAGGGTGAAATTTTGGTATTTTTCTGAAAACTTTCAATTTTTGATGAATAGTGAAACCACTAAGTGGTAGGTTAAAAATTGAATTTTGCATAAAACATAATTTTACCGCTTCTGTGAATGGAATTTCGAAAATCCGAGAGACACGGTTAATATCAAGGACTAAAATGTGGTTCAATGAGATGAAAATAATTTTTTGGTGAATAGTAACTTTTTATTTTTTTTACCGCGGTTAATAGTAAATAGGGTAACTAAGGGTAATTATGATATTAATATTACCCTAACACATGTCCTAATTCTATTGGACAGGTGTAATTCGACCAAAAACAAACTTAGGAATAAAATATGACCATTTAGGCCCACTTGGATTAGATTAGGACATTTATTATTAATTTATTTAAAGAAGGGTTAAAATAGTTAAAATCAAAGTTTAATAAGTAAATCATTTTTAATATGGGGTTATACATAAGATAAATTCGACTATAAACATTCATTAGAAAGCTAAAAAGATTTCCTACATGATGGTATTTTATTTGTAATTTTTAGACATCAAATAATTTAATTTATTTATGACACAATGATGATGCAGTAATTATCTTATTAATGAAATATTGACATAATTGATGTTATAAACACCAAAATAAATGTAATTTGAGACTTTTTATGAATTCCTCTAATTTTCTAGGTTGCTATGATATATTAGTGTTGATTTAATCAACTTGGTTCGAACATATAATTCTGTTATGACTCTCACAAAAATCATATATCAAATACTGTCAAAATTGACACAAAATAGTTTTTAAATCAAATATTATATTATTAATTGTTATTTTATTCCTAAAAATCTAAGGTTCGGCCAAATGACTTAGATAAGGATATATATATTAATAATAAACAATTTGGGGTTCGTTTGGCATGTTATAGTAAGTTTATTAACCATATAGTGAAAGAAAACAAAAAGACATGGTAAAAGTTAAATTAATTAACTTAGAGTTAAATCTAATTGATAAGGTTAAAATAATATCCTAAACTTGTCTAAATTCTATTGGTTGATAGGATTTTGACCCATCCCCACTTTATCTTCGAAATAAGACCCTTTGGAACCATTATAAACCGATTTTGACTTTAATATAAAATAATATTTTGAGATATTCCTAAGGTGCCCCTCTCCTCCCTTATAAAAGGGCACCTCCTCCCCCTCCTCCTCACACCAAATTGAGCACTCAAGCTCGGCCAACCCCTGCCCTTTTCTCCCCTCCACTTCCCTAGAATAATCCTAGAGGTCCTGGTCTTCTCCAAAGACCAATCTTAGTTCCTTAAGTGGAGGATTCAAAAAGGCGTTCCAAAGAAGAGGTAATATCCATTACCGATCTTTTCAATTTCTTTCTTCTTCAACTTCTTCTTCTTTAGTTGTTTCATGATAAAGTAATAACGTCAGTATTACTTACATACTGATATGTTATTATAAATATGAAACAACCCTAATTCACCTTCTATCCATCCTACGGAAAAATGAAATCACCGCGCGTGCGTACGTACGGAATACCGTCTCCACGCCGTGGTGTAATCTATTTTCCACCATCACCTTACAAGGATGGGTATAATGGTGTAATCAGTAACTATATATGATTATTATTAAGTAATATTGATACTGAAATAATATATATATATATACTCCAATACAATTCCACGATCATAGGAACGATATCATCACTCGTGCGTACGTACGGAATACCGTCTCCACGATGTGATGCGACTCGTTCTACATGATCTTCATTTCATAATGATTATATAAATGAATTGAATGAATGAATATGGTATATACTACACTAATACCATTCTGGAAATGAATTATCTATAACCTAAAGATAAGAATAAGAATTTATTCGACAAAACACGCATAAGAACAAAAAGTTATAAAGACCCGAGTAACAAGTAACAATGAAATATTACTAACAAGAAGCTAATAATATGAGCATATATGATCTCATATCAATATGTATGATTCTGGAATAAGTCAATAACATTATTTAAACCATTATACAGGAGCTTCGGACACGTACAAAGCTAATCGGACCTAAGGTAAGGGAAATATCACAATCTCATTTTTATCCGAGATTGTTTATTCGTAAGTATTTACTGGGGTGTATTTTATCATCCACATCCATGTTCCCTCAATATGTAATATTGTCTCCATCCACTTGAAATAGTTTAAATCCAATTTTACCCTTAGGTGAGTTTTTAGTAAAGAATAAGAAAGGAATCTTTTGTCGTTTTTCCGTACGAGGTACTTTTTGACTTTTCCGACAAAAGTACGAAGAATGTTTTTTTTTTAACTTATACGGCATGAATGGATTTTTAAAACATTACTTAAAAGAAGCTTCCTTTACAAGTTTTCAAGTTTATTTTTAATCAACTTCTTTTATTTTAAAGTTGTATGACATGTTATGAAAGGAAAAATGTTTTTGAAGAAGAAAGGATATTTTCCTCAAGAATTCAATTCAAGTGTTTTATCAAAATTATTTTCCATCTAAGATAATAAAGGGTTCTGTTTCTATTCATATTTTTACATTGGTTTGACTATGTTGTGATGGAATTATGTTTATGAATTCCTTTATCATATATGAATTGATTTATGATGTCATGATGTTTCAAGAATCCCATTTTTGTTATATGTGTTATGCGATTATGTATGTTTTATGATTATGTGGCACACATAAGAAAGGATTCATTAAGAGATGGGTGGGACCTATATCTCCCTCCAATGCATTGGGTAAAGATTTTATATCTCATGAGATAGACATGGCTGGAACGGAAGGTTATTTCGGTTCAGTGATACAGGACTGAAACGAGGAGTGAACTCGGTTCAGAAAGGGACTTTGTCCACTAAGATAGTCTTGGAAATGAGTCATGACTAACAAGAAATGATTTTCCATGATTATGTGTGCATGCCACAAAGTTTCAAGTTTTATGTTATGATTTTGGGGATCTCATTTTCACTTCTATGATTTATTCCATGTTAAGATATTATGATCTCTTTTGCAGGTTTTGATTTTCATAAAGATATGATATGATTTTTATTTCCTTTATTTGCCCTTGCTGAGCATTTGAGCTCACCCTTTTATGTTTTCTTTTCCCCAGGTCAGGAAGATGGATATTAAGTAGAATATGCTAAAAGGGACCCTAGATATGATGAAATAAATGGGAGACACTGTAGAAGATTTATGAACCAGTTGTTTATGTTTCCCAGTTTCTAAAGACACTATACCTATACGGTCCTTTGTGGTTTTGTCATATGTTGTAATAAGAGTGCTTCAATTTTGAAGTATTAACAATGTATGTAAAGTGTGGGTCGTTATATGTATGCTTCTGAAACAGGGAGTTCTGCATACTCTGCTGTCATACCTACAGCTTTAGTTAATGCTCACATTAATGCCGCATTCACATAGACTAATTCAATTTCATAATACTATATACTAATTCAATAATGAAAGTTTTACGTTTTTTCTCCATGTAAGTAACTGTCATATGTATCGTTTGGACATACAGCCGTTAGAATGTTACTACATCCACATTATATGGCACAGTTGTGTTTAAAATATATATTGTCTATCAACTGATCACAATGTTGCACTTTCCTGTTTTTATGGCTGTGTTATATTCCTTTACAATCAAATAAAAATGATACACTATAAAAACATGCACATCCCATTGAGTTTCAAAGATGAACTTCTACATAGAAGACTACTACGACAACAACAACAATCAAGTTCTCTTCTTTTTACCCATCCTTCCAGATAATTCTTCGTTATTTACCAAACAACAACTTTTATCTTTTTGATAATTGCAATGGCACAGGCAGATTGTCTATTGAAAACATTGTTACAATTCAACCTATAACACCAACAACAAGCATGAAAAGAGGTGTCTGGTTGCCTCTTACACCAACAACCAGTAATTTTAAGTTCAATTTACCAATTCCATTACTTTTTTTAGTGAACATATTTCAAATGAATGTATCATACCGTATTCCCAAAATATCTTGCTTCTTGACACGATATATTACAACATTACTGTGAATATTATGAAAAAACTAACTGCGGGACAATGTTTTACAGCAAAAGTTGTCACACAAGCTAATAACACAGTACTATGTCGACGTATTCCATTATATCATATATACAATAACGGTGATTTCAGTTTACTATCTACAGTTTAAATACATCGATTTTGTATTGAAAAATATGTAATCATAGGTTGATAAACCATTTCATCTTCCTGTTTCAAAGTCCCTCATAACTGTTCGGATCTGTCAACATTATATGATGTATCAAAGAAAAAAAGCAATGACCAAATACCATGATACAACACAGTTATTCATTCTGTAAGAATGTTGTCAATTAACTTTGTTCAAAAAATGGACAATATGTTTCATTTCTATTAAAAATATTCTCTTCTCATTATTACTATTACAAGGTACGAATACAAATTGACATACTATTACCGAGCCATCTGATGCCTTCTTGTCACTGTAAGTATAAGATAGTTGACTATATGATTGAGTCTCTTCCAGTGAAATATTGAATTATACACATGCACATTTAATAATGAACAACATTACTTCTACTACTATCAGGAACACCGTTCCTTTATGAACAACATCCGTTAACTACTATCCTACTACCATTACTATTTTTTCATCTCTATCTATTTATATGTTTACAATATATACATTTTAGAAACAATGTAACGAATAGTGTCATTGTAACGACACAACCATGCTGGTACTACACATCATACCAATGAACAGAAAAAGAATAATCAGACGATCAGAGAAACTACTGTATAAACAAAATATGACATTGATCCTATTATAAACTATGGAGGTATGTCAAATTTGACATTATATTTTCTCTAGAAATTATTTTCATTGAATGTTCTCTATTATTAATTACACATTAATAATGAATCACTACAAGTTGAATGTTGCAAAAATATCACTTCACATACAATGTCCTGAATAAAGAGGATAATTACATTAACCTAATACCCATTTATAAAATTTAATAACATTGTAACCAATGGGGTTATTATATGATTTTAGGCATGAAGGTACTACACATCTGCCCGAGGTACTGGAAGCGATGATTCAAAGAACCACATAAAATACTCCTTCAACAAACACAAAAAGTGGTTCTGCTATTAACATTAGACATATGTCGTACATTATGAAAGATTTTCCACACAAAAAACTATTTCATTTTATGTTTACTATTTTTATTTTGACATTAATAATGAATAACATCATCTCGTTTGTTGCAGATATATCACTGCAACATCAATGTCCTGAACGAACAAGTTATTTTCATTTAAGTATTACTCAATTTACTACCATTTATTTGTATACTGTAAAATTAAAAAACTATATCCATCCCAATTATTTTCAACTATACGTATATTTTTCTCCTACAGAATATTCATATTGTGGATACCCTACAAACATTTTTGAGTACTATGGTTTAACCTTTTGGTATGAAGAGAGGAGTAAAAGATATATCCACCGACATATCCCACGGTTTTCATTATGTTGCTCGCTAGGAAAAATTCCATTAGAACAATTCCCTGAATGTCCAGAATACCTTCGATCATTACTTTTAAATTCAACCTCTAGTGTTTCAAAAAAATTCCAAGACCACATGCACATTTAAAATTTTCAATTTTCATTCACATCATTGGGAGGAAAAGAAGACAAATCTGTGAACAATGGAGGGTCACCAAATATTTTTAGATTAAATAGACAGAACTACCATAGTATTGGATGTTTGTGTCCTCCTGATGGACAACCACTAAAGTTTGCTTAGATATATGTATATGACACCGCAAATGAGGCTCACAACAGACTACATGCCATTAGGTGACTACTACATTAAGTGGTATGATTTCTATTTTTTTATTCTGGTTTCAACTACTTAACTATTTCATATGCAGCTTTGACGAAAGCACTGAAAACTCTGTTATACAATTAATTTTTGTTTAGAAACTACATGAAATGCTCCATGAAATTAATGCTTTATCATGATAATTCAGAACATCTAGGGATGTTATCGAAAGTACTAGCACTACAAAATTAAAGCTAAGACTACTTAGAAGATGAGGAAGTGATGCACAAACATAAAACTTAACAACTACATCTGAGATAGCAATGCTGATTGTTGGTGACTTTGAAGATCTGAATCATGAGAGAGATATCATCATTCAAAGAAAAAGCGGCAAATTTCAGCGCATAGATGATCTTCACTCGCTTACCTCCCTCTACAATATCCATTGGTTTTCACAGGAGGAGAGGATGAATATGTCGATAACATATTCCATCGTTCAACTGCCTTCAATCCAAGTGAAAAACTAATAAATGATTCCATGACAGTATAATTCTCCTTTCACCTTCAGTTCCATTACAATGATTCATCATGTCTAATTTATTCAAGGAGGGTTCTGTAATAGTTTCTCGTGGACGCATACACAATGATTGAGTCTCAAATACTATCATTTATTCGCTTCAATCGAAATCATTTGAGGGAAGAAATTTACAACGGTTTGCAGGATGCTTTCGTTAGAGGTGAATGGGGTGGGTCTTCATGTGGGAAGCGTATAATTTTAGCTTCCTAATTTATGGGCAGCCCGAGATATATGATTCAGAATTACGAAGATGAAATGTCAATTTGTAATTGGGCGGGGTATCCATATCTTTTTTTTACATTTACATGTAATCCAATGTGGCCTGATGTTCTGAGATTTGTTAAGGAAAAATATATGCGCCCATCAGACTATCCTCATATACATTCAAGAATATTTAATATTAAGTTGGGGAAACTAATGAAAGATTTATACGAAGGTAGTTTTTTTGGAATGTCTCGAGCAGGTAATAATCTTCTACACTAATAAAATCTACTACTTTATTTTTTTCTTTTAACAGCATATTACACATTTCTTCTACATGCTTTCTCATATATCTTTTGTCTTCCAATGTAGTTGTTCGTACTGTAGAGTTTCAGAAAAGAGGACTATCACATGTGCACATTCTACTATTCCTTAGCCATGAAGACAAAGTTGTCACTCCAACAGACATTAACAAAATTAAAAGAGCTGAAATTCCAAATAAAGGCACCTTTCCAAAACTTCATGAAGCAGTAGTAAATTTTATGATCCATGGGCCTTGTGGTGATGCAAATCGTCGCTCACCTTGTATACAGAATGTAAAATGCTCAAAATATTATCCAAATTATTTTTGAGAATACAAAAACGAATGATGAAGGTTATGTTGTCTATCAGAGAAGGAATTCTGGATGTACAGTTGTCAAAAATGTATTAGAATTAGGCAATCTTTTTGTTGTGCCATAAAATCCAGTTCATCTTCTAAAATATAAATCTCATCTGAATATTGAAATTTTCAATCAATCATCCTTTATCAAGTACCTTTTCAAATATATAAGCAAAGCCCATGATAGTTTCACTGCAGCACGTTATGAGAACAACAACCAGGAGACTAATAATAGCGTTGATGTGATCAAAATGTACTACGACTACTGGTACATCTCACCCTGTGAAGCTTCCTGGAGGATCATTTCATACGATATCCATTTCAGATATCCTCCTGTTGATAGACTATTTTTTCCTTTACCTGGAAAAAACAGTGTGACGTATGCAGACTGTGACAATATTGAAGACATCTAAAATAGTATCACTAGTTATAATACCATGTTAACCTCTTGGATTGAAGAAAAATTGTTGTACCTAGAGGGAAGAACTCTAACATATGCAGAATTCCCAAAACGATTTTTCTACTTGTATCGTGAAAAACATAGTACTCGTGCAAATAGGGATTCAGTATTGGAAGACTGTACTATGTTCCACCGTCTTGTAGATAACTATATTACTTGCGGATTCTACTTACAAATGTTAGAGGTGCAACTTCAACCGATTCTATTAGAACAGTGAACAACATTACTCATAGTACATTCATAGAAACTTGTTCAGCAATGGGACTGTTAGAAGAGGATAATGAGTTCATTCATGCACTAAAATATGTCTCCCAATGGGGAATGGGACACCCTTTGCGAAGACTCTTTGCCGGAATGTTTTTCTGAAATACCATTTCCTGACCTATAGTTGTTTGGATTGAAACTTAGAAGATTCAAATCGAAGATATTATATATGGCCAACAACAACTCCTGTAAATACAAGGTACAAACAACTTAACATCTTTTTCAATACATATTTATGGTTTTAAATTGGTCTATAATACTATTTCCCTGTCATGTAGACCAGACAATGACAGATCATAAAAAAAATGTTAGGTTTGATTGAAATAGACAACATTCTGCACAGCAACAGTAAATCTCTTCATGGTTATCCTCCAATGTCCATTCTGGATTATTCATTAGCTTCTCAACCGAATCAATTAATTATAGAAGATGTCAATCACAATAGAGAAGAACTTCATACTGAGTACTCATCATTGCAGTATATGCTTACCGTTGAACAAAAACATGTTATTGGGAGAATGATGTCCGCATTATGTTCTGATGGTGGGGGATTTTTTTCATGAATGGATTTGGGGGGATGGGTAGGAAATTTACCTGGAGAGTCTTAACATGTTTACTAAGGTTATAAGGTAAAGTTGTACTTGATGTTGCATCCAGTGGAATACCATATTTACTCCTTCAAGGTGGGACGACATCCCATTCTAAATTTCATATTCCCGTATCTACAAATGATCACTAAATTTGCAATATTCAGCAAGGGAGTGATGTTGTAGAACTACTAAAGTCAACAAAATTGATTATCTGGGATGAGGATCCATTGCTTCAATAAAACTATTTCAAAGATCTTGATCGTACATTAAGAGATATACTTTCAGTGAAGAATGGAAATTCATCTAATTTAACAATCGGCGGTCTAACGGTTGTCCTTGGTGGAGATTTTAGACAAATTATTGTAGTTATCCCTACTGGTGACAGAAATGACATTGTATTTTCAAGCATATGTTGATCATATATATGGAAACATTATCAGGTTTTAACGTAGACCAAAAACATGAGATTGCAATCGACATATGAAAATGATGGTTCCGGTGAGGTGAAACAATTTTCTAAGTGGATTTTGGATATTTGTATGTGACGCATTGCTGAGCTCAACAATGTGGATGGCTGTATTCAAATCCCATCAACATTCCTCCTGAGAACAAATAAACCAACATTGGAAGTAGCTTTTGATTTTTCATACCCATATTTCAACATTAACTAAAGATCTATTTCTTATCTACAAGGTCATTCTGTATTAGCACCAACTCATGACATTGTTCAAGAATTCAATTAGTACATGTTAAATCTATCTTCATCAGGAGGAAAATATTACTTCAATTATGATTCTGTATGCAATGCCAGTTTTGATACAGATCGGCCTGATAAAATATATACAACAGACGTTTTAAAATTGTATCAATGTCTCTAGACTTTTTTCTCACAAAATTACTTTAAAGGTCGGCGTAACAATTATGTTGCTTAGAAATGTAGATCAATCAGTGGCGTTATGTAGTGGTACTCATCTTATTGTTACACACACGGGTGACCATGTGATCGAAGATGAAATTTTTATTTGTTGACATTCTGGGTAATTGGCATTCATCAAAAGAATTAATATGTCACACAATGATTTCAAATGGCCTTTCAAACTACAAAGTAGACAATATCCTTTGATAGTTTCTTATGAAATTACTATTAATAAGAGTTAAGGTAAATCTTTGTCTTTAGTTTGTTTATATATATGCAAGACTATGTTTTGTCATGGAAAACATTATGATTCCGTATCTAGAGTTACGTCACCAAGGGGATTGAAAATTGTTTTTGATGATAGAGATAATCCAACATCTGATTGTACACAAAACATTGTGTATAAATAAATTTTTGATAGCCTTTGTTAGGTATCTATTCATTAAATATATTTTCATTTTCATTCTGATATCAATTACATATACATATAATCTGATTACTTATATTGATGCTTATTATGTAATATTTGTAGACTAATTGAAATCATACAGAAACCAAAACATGTCACGAAGAATGTGTCTTTTGAATGAGATTACTATTGATACTAATGAAGCATTAAAGATACAAGTCCGTGTATTGAATATGTGGTATAATTTAACACCCAACTCCGAAGTTGCTTCTATCGATCTGAATTTCTATGATGCCCAAGTGAGTTTATCCTATTTAGAAATTAGATTTTTTGTACTATTTTCATTCAGCTAATAATTTGTAGTTCTATTGCAGGTCATTATTTCCTGTAACTGATATGTGTCATGTGATTTTAAAAGGTATTCATTGTAAATAAATTGTGCAAGAGACCAAAATTCAGTGTACATTTACTTACCGCTAGCTAATCAGCAAGTAAAAACCACTACTGCAAGAAGGCCTGTGCTATGTTATAAAAAACATACAAATTTCTCCTAATCAAGGGAGCTACTTGGGGACAAGACATGATTGTAGAATTTTTTTTACAACAACAACATATGTTCATCCTACCGATGCCCAAATACCACTGTTCAGCTTTGAGTTCACATATTCTGCTGACATTATAAACAAAGTCATTCAAGAACAACATTTTATAGATAATTTTCATTACAACCCTATATGTTGTAATAACTAAAAATTTAAAATGCATATTTTCAACATGTATTCAATAAATATAGTCCAGAAATATAGAAATGAAATGGTATACTCTTTAGTTTTCTCAATTGATAAGTTATTCACACACTGATCTGGGAGATACCCTTCTCATAAAAAATATTAGTTTTACAGTAGTTTTACATGTTATAGTGATAATTGGACATCTGTGACAATCATATCCTATATAGTCTATCGGTACATCCATCCAAAAGATTCAAATTGTTTTAGAGGATGACATGTATTCATCATTGACATCTCACAATATTTACCATAGGATATTTCTATTACTAACACAAACATTATGATTTCTTGCAGAGGCTTACGACTAAGCTTTATCTTGTGGGGGACGTTTTCCAACCTAATGGATGAGTACTTGGAAAACACCAACGACTCTTCTAAAATTCTGATCATGATAATGGTCAGGGAAAAACGAAAAAGCTGTAAGAAATCACACTACAAATTATTAAATCTTCCATAATACAAACTATAATTTTCAGTAGGACACATAAAATTAGTCATATGAGTTTAAGAATGATAAATCATAATGGATTAACAGTACAATAATTTTTAATATATACTAGAAAGCATATACTATAAGAAAACTAAATATATGCAGCCTCTATTTTATTCGAAAAATTGAATTTTGTTAATGGAAACATAAATGTTTAATGTTGCAACAGGTAATGTGTTCAAATACTCTGTTAGGAATTACTAAAAAATACAAATTCCTAACATTAGTGATGCATAAATGCAAATTAAAGTATTTTTTATCAATAATATTTCTGCTATATAAAATGATCCACACATTGACCATTTTTCTAAAAACAATACAATTCTAAATCTGATGTTGATCTTGAACGTATTCCAGTATCTGTTATTATCAACACTTCAATAAATGATTCAAAAATACTACTGAACTTGGACATCCCGGTAGTCCATAACTTCAGAATTAGTTAAATTTAGGAATTTATTATTTCTCCAACAATCGTATCTTCAAATACCAACAACATGATGGAAAACATATTAATATAATCTCTAAAATGCCATATTTTTTCCCTTTAACAGAGCTGGGGTAATCCGTCATTCAAATTTTCTTAGTCCTCTGTCAACAAATTCAGACAGTTTAGTTACAACATTGCCTTATTGTAATAACAAAAAACTATTTCTGATGTAAATGAACTACTGGAGGTAAGGTCATCTTGCTGTTTTATTTATTTTACTGGGATTTCTAAAACACTATTTAATGTAAGACCTACTTTCATGAATATATATTCATATTAACAATTGTAACCCATCCAACAAGATGTTTGAATTCTGTTACAATAGTTAAACTTCAAAGCACTTATAACTGCTATTTTGAATCATGAAACTATTGCATGAAAAATTTTCAATCTGAGGATGGAAATATATTGTGCCAGAATTGTAAAAAACAACCACGATTCACTACTCCATAGTATTCCTTAAATTAGTTCCTAGTTGATAAATATTAATTGGGTATAGGTTTATTATACGAATTACATTTTACTGATATGACCTCATGAATTATAACAACTATAAATTCAATAGGTTTAGAGTTCAACTACTAATGAGAGATGAAATTAAATCATTGTCTGTCATTCTATTCAACAAGCACATCATGCAATTCATAAGTAAAACATCTTCTCGGTTGATAGATTCTACGATAAAAGTAATCTTTTTGAACTAATATTTCTTCTTTGTGTTTCTAATGTAAATTTTTAACTCCCACTTCTGTTTCATTACATAATAGGATGAGGATGGGTTTGGTTTCCCCCCATAGTTAAACATTTTAAAAACAAAAAAAAAATCTTACTGGAACTAGATGTCACAAATTACAACATTCAAAATAAAAAATGGTCTTCAAAACTGAACACTTACACATGTCTCTTCATTAGTGATAATGAAGAGAATATCAGCACCAATCATCAAAGTTTTTCGGACAGTCAGGTAAATAGAGTAATTACCCCCCAATTATTTAGTTCCAACTCTTACAAATTTCTAATTACAACATTATCAGAAATTTTCTTACGATGTATTATATTATTCTACCTTATTTAGAATTACTTTTACTTCAAAACCGATCACCATATACCTATAATATTCATTTCACCACTCTGGTTTAGGAACATCATCATGCTGGATCTTTAGTAGGAAGCTGCAATAATCGTTCTAGATTCGATACAACAAGTAAAACTATATCTTCAACTCATGTATAGGTTCTCTATCTTCATTTATTGTTACTATCAGTGTGTACGTTTTGTAAGCAATACTGCTTTTTTCCTTAATTTTTTTTTCAGTTCATTACAAATGCATTACATTTGTGTTTCTGATATGCCAACATCTTATATATTTAATTTTTTCATCATTGTTGTGTCTTATAACTGCTGAATAATACTCCTTTACTAAAATGAAATCATCATGTAGAAAAACCTACTGTCTGACTTCGATGCTGAAGATGTAGTCAAAATCAAGGACTCACAGTCTATAGACTTCGACCCAAATGATGCCAATGAAATACATCACCCTATAATGGAGAACAAAAACAAATAGTCTGAAAAAATAGACTAGTTGTATGCCATGAATTTCCAAGGTAATGGAGGCCTGTTGGAAAATCATTCAGTTTCAACTATCATTTTCATATTTGAAAATATACACATACTATGTCATGTCTCTTCATTGTGAATTGGTTGCGTTCTAGAAGTAGGTGTGAATTATGTACCTTTCTATGATTGTTTCTTTTTATTTGAAACAAATATCTAATGTTTAGTAATGTCTGTACTGTTTAATGAACATAATTATTTCCAAAATACTAGCTCTATGATGTAGCAGATTTTTTATAATCTTCAACTTACTTTTCTTCTTAACTACATAACATTATCAACTAACACATGCCTTTTTCCTGCTATAAAAAAAATAGAGTAATGTGAATATAACATTCATGTTTGGACTGAAAATCATTATACGGTTACATTTATGCATGTCAACTGTCCTTTAATCATACTAGTATGTTTTCCTTACACACACTAAAGTATAATTACCTATTTCAGGGATCAATATATCTGTCTAAAAACTGGGTGAACTGCTGCAGCTCTACATCAGCGGATAATGGCTCTACTAGGAGGCTATTTAATTTTGATAATTCATATTATATAACTTTGACCATAAATGTAGTTGTATTACTATGTCACATTTGATATGTGATTATGAAAAATGGTTCCATTAATCTATTTTAGAAATTTATATTGTTCTTAATTTGACCAGTGACATTTTTTCAGATCATCATGAAATTTCTTATATGTGGTCAATGGATATCTGTAGTGCACAACACACTTTATTTCAATACTATTATTTTTCTCCATTTCCATTTCTTCCCCACTCAATAGAGTTGGATTTATGTTACTGAATTTGGTTATACTTCCATTGTAATCTCATGCAAGGTTAATTATATTTTCCCCTATATATTATCATACATATAAGAAATTGTTGTCGTCTCTAATATATCTCACAAGATGGACCATTTTATTCAAATGATATGAAATGAGATAAGGTACATTATTCATCAAACACTGAAGTATTCATGTTTATTCCATATGCTTGGGTTCTTTTTTATCATTTTTTGGAAATGGAAAAATTTCCCTGCCACATTATACCAGAAATAACAATAAATGTCATGTACATAGGGATTCAACAATTAGAAATAGCTGGGATGCATGTACTGTCCTCCAGTATTCTACATCCTATAGTGTACTACTCAACCGCATTCTCTCCTAAGTTAGTATGGCTTCCAATTTTCATACAGATTTGAGAAGTGGTGTGTGGGTTTCCTTCCTAACTTTATTTACATTTCATTAAAAAGGGTATCAATTATGTGTTTTCCTATAATGTTGTGAAGTTATATCAGAATCAATGTATTAATTATGTGATATATACTAATTTATTGTTCATATTCACTTATTATTTCTATTCTGATATTGCTTATATTTCCCCTGTATTGATCCACTACATTATTAAAACCTTGTAAAATTTTCACTTCCAGATCTATAAGCTGTTACGGTTCTGGGATGATTATATATTTACTAGGATTTATAACTGTCTGCTGTGCATATTCATATATTATTAACCAAACAGTAGTGATGATATAAAAAAGTCATTTGCTATAACAACAAATGGAATGCTTCAATGGTTGTTACAGTGTACTATTATAATACATTTTCATGCAAGATGGATGGTGTACCCTGTTTAAGCAATGAATACATGAATGCTTGATCCTTTGGGAAGATTCATCAAGCTGGAGAAGAAATAAGGTCTATAAATTCATCTCAGAATTGGTCCATCTGTCTGTGCCCAACAACATTATGTGTAATTTCGAAGGTTTTTAGTATCTACAATATATTAATGAGTTTTCATTCAAAAACATTGATTTTATTTTATTTATTTACAATGTGAAGTGGTTTCCCTATTTGGCTGAAATATGTTCTATGATCATTTTTAGAACCGTTGATGGTTCATTCTATGTATGATCTTATGTAATGTAATGCATTACGTTTTTATTGGCTCATTGGAAGGTTTATATGAATGAAATTACACAACACATGATTATTGGCTATCTTAGACTTGATAAGTGGACTACAAAAACAAATACAGTTAAGTTATTGGTGATATTCTCTTTTCCATATCTCAAATTTGAAAAAAGGTATTACAATGTGTTATTGTTATTAAAAGGTAACAAGTTCTAAATTTTTATGTAATCTGTGCTACATTTAATTATTGCACATATATTTATGACCCTAGAGGACTTCTAGAACATATCGGGGACTTAGAGATTTGATTTGGGTCTAATTTCTGTCTGTTTCAGTTTAATTCATGTGGTGAGTCTGCGTTTTGTTCTGTTTTAGTACAGTTACCATGTTGGGTGCATTATTTGTTTTGTTTCAGTTCAATTCATGAGACTATCTTTAAATAGAGAATTTTATTCTTCTCATAATGTTCAATTAAAATGCTTCTTGGGGAAGATGTTGGCCTGGGGGGAGGGGAGGGGAGGGGATGGGAGGGGTGGGGAGGGGTGGGGTGGGGAGGATGAGGGGAGGGTTAGGAAAGTTGAGGACATGGGGGGGGGGGGCACTGGGCAGTTAGGAGGGAAGGGGAGGGGGGGCTACTTGGGAATTGGTTTGCCAGTGGGGGAGGGGAGGTTAAAATACTGCTTGGGGAAGATGTTGTCCAGGGGGAGGGGAGGGGAGGGGAGGGGGGACTGCTTCAGGAACAGGATTTCCAGTGGGGGAGGTGAGGCGAGGGGAGGGGAGGGGAGGGGAGGGGAGGATGAGGGGAGGGCTCGGGATAATGAGGATAGGGGGAGGGCCCTGGGCAGCTTGGAGGGGATGGGAGGGGAGGGTGAGGGTGAGGTAAGGGGGCCCGGGATGAGGGGAGGGATGGGGATAATGAGGACAGGGGGAGGGAGCTGGGTATCTTGGACAGGAGGGGGGGAGGGGAGGGGAGGATGAGGGCAGGGGGTATGGGTAGGTTCCATGGGAGAGGAGGGAGGAGGGGGCTACTGGGGAAATATGTTGGGCAGAGGGTTGACTGGTTGGGGTAGGTGGCTGGGTAGAGGGGGGCCTTTTGTGGGAGGCAGATCTACTGGGATTGGGTCGGAGCCAAGAACATATGTGGGAAGGGGGTGGACAGAGCATGGTAGGGGGTAGGAGGAGCTGTTGGATGTTTTGGGGGGGGACATATACATACAAATAAACCATATAATAATGATATTTTCTTTTTCACTTAACTACAATACCCAGGTTTTTCATCATTCACATTATTCTGAAGGAAAGGGTACAATCGAATGAGAAAAACAAATGATGGAATGTCCATTTTACCTATTTTTTTGACTATTTATCTTTTTCATTTCAAATTATTACTTTTATTATGACAACCCTGCTTTTTATTAAAACTTAAACATGCTTTATTACATAAAACATCACGTGATACAACAAAGAAGATCTAGAGGTTTAGTGTCTTTGGGGCTTAGGATCAATACATAAAAACTTTAAACTTGAAATACAACATCTTTATTGAAAACTTCCTTTACATGACCACTACATTCCTTAGTACTTAGTATTGCATGGGATAACCCGAGGACATGCATAAGAAAAGGGTGAGCTATAAAGCCCAGTAAGGGAGTACACAATGAATAACATGAGGAGTACAATACATGTTAGTCAATAGGCATATCAATATATAATACGAGAAACATGAACATAAAGGCATGATAAAGCATGAAAATCATAACATGGAAATGTGGCAACAACACTTAACATTGAATTAGCATGAGCCAAGGCTCATTGCACATGGATCATGAGTAAACCCTCATTGCACTTGAAGCACGAGTAAACCCTAGTTTCACTTTAATTAGCATGAGTAAACACTCATTGCACTTGACGTATCATGATACTATACTTTACCCAAAGCATTGGAGCGCTATAAAGGGCGCACCATTCTTAAACATTTCATTTCATGCATAAGTGTGCCACATGGATCATAAAACATGGATTCATAAAACATAATCATTTATTCCATGATAAAGGAATGTGGAATTAAAACATGAAACTTTATAATCAATAAGTAAATGTGCATAAAGGTGAATACCCTTGATTGAGAAATGGGCATGGTATTCACTACACAATGACATTGGCTTAGAAAATCGGTGCGATTTCGGCAGCACAACGGCGTGACATAAGAATTCATAAAAAATGGTTGATGAGAGAGAAAGGGGTTCCTCATCATATTTAAATGTAATTGACAGTAAGGAGGTCATATAGATACATATCCCAACAATTTAAAAGGAAATTTAGATTCATGATACAAAAGTATTGCTTGAATGTAAAAGAAGAGAGAGAAGTTCGTTTCGGAATTTTTGCATAGTAACGGGTGTACAAGGGAGGCATTTAATGAGAGAGAAAGGGTTCTACCATCATTAAAACAATAAGAGGGCAGTATGGGGGAGGTTCAGAACCATACCCCAACATTCATAATTGAAATAAAAAGGGCAATACAACAAAAAAATTTGTCAAAAATGAGAAAGGTAGAAAAAACCCTTACTTGGAAGTGTGCTTCCAAAGGCTATAGAGAGGATTGTGAGAGGCTTCTTGGGTGCTTGGGGCACCTTGAGAGGATTCTAGAGAGAGTAGGGAAGAGGTCGGACGAACTCCAAGGGCTTTCAGTGAGGAGGAAGTGGGAGCTTGGGTGGGTTTATATAGGAATGGTGAGGGAATTCTTTATTATTTAGGTTTGGGACCCCTTAAAATAATCCAAAACACAAACCATCCCATGGTATTTGCCCATGGTTTCTGGAAAAGGAAAGAGGAATACAATATTTTACAAGGCCAAAGTCCGAACTTATTAAAAAATTAGGGTTTCTTATGTAGAGGTGAGTCACACTCCCATGGAAATTAATTTAAAAAGGAAAAGTGTTGAATAAGTCTTGAGGGCTCCATTAATGCTTTGAAAAGCAAGTCAAACAAACCCAAAACCTCATTATATTAATGATAAAACATATATTGGCCTAAAATAAGGATTTTGGTATTTTATTACATCACCATTGGGTCATTATGATGTCATAAAACACATTATATATTTAAATGGTATTTAATTTTTACACAAAAATTTGACTGTCTCAGAAAATTATGAAAAATTCACCGTTGGATAATTTCTATGTCCTGATTCCAAAAATAATATTTATTTTTTCTAAATAATTTTCTAAACATGTGAATTTTAACTTTTAAAATAAAAACCTACATTTATAAAAAAATTCACGGGTTTTGACAGAAATGGCTTTCAAACCTTAATAAAAATTTTAATTGCATTCATAAAATTATAAGATCATTTATATTTAGTAAAAATTAATTTAATATTAATAACAATTTTTTATTAAAATATTATTTAATTCAAAGATCCTTTAATTTAATAAAATATAATTCTTAATTAAATAATAACTAAAAACACCATTTGTACTTTAAAAACTAATTACAATGTATAAAAAATGACTAGAAATTATATTCATTACTATATAAAAAAAATAATGTACATGAACATGGTGCTACTTATTTGTTACATAACCCCTTAAAATAGCCGCATAAGACCTAAGGGTAAGGTGTGCGATGGTGACAGACTATTGGGGTTGCTCGGATAACATCGCTCGAGTTGTAATTTCAATCAACTTCCATTTTTCCCATAGACGATCATGTTCGAGCTTGACTTGATGAAGCTCAGCTTGGGCTTGGTCAAGGGCAAAGCCCAAAGACGCCACCTCTTTTCCGAGCTCTGATAAATGGGCTTCGTAAGGGGCAATTCTACTGGATGAGGCCATCACTTCCTTTGTCTGAGTAGAAATGGTTTCGTAAAAGCCTTATATTTATACTACTCAGATGATCACTGTTCAACGACTATAAAAGTAATGGTCACAAATCTTAACGTAAAACTAAAGAAGTTGACATCTTATAAAATCAATTTTCATAATGAAACATTTAACTGGATCAAGAGGGATTTTCCATTAATGAAACTTTGGGTCATTACAATATTCCCCCCTTAAGAAATTTCACCCTCGAAATTTTCCTTTTCCCACACTAAAACAAACGTGGGTAACTCAGCTTCATCATATCCTCCGACTCCCATGTTGCTTATTCAAACTTGTGGTTTATCCACAACACCTTGACGAGGGGCATTGTCTTATTTCGTAGAACCTTTTCTCTACGATCTATGATCTTCACTAGTTTCTCCTCATAAGAAAGATTATCTTCCAATTGTACCACCTCGGAAGAGAGTACATGTGAAGGGTCTGGTATGTACTTCCTTAAGAGGGATACATGAAAGACATCATGCACCTTGGCCATATTAGGTGGAAGTGCTAGTCGATAGGCCACAGCCCCAACACGATCAAGAATCTCGAAGGGGCCGATGTACCTTGGACATAACTTCCCTTTCTTTCCAAACCTCATGACCTTCTTCCACAGAGATATGCGTAAAAACACCATGTATCTGACTTTAAACTCAAGGTCTCGTCGACGATTATCTGCATAACTCTTCTGTCGACTTTGGGCTGACGTGATATGCTGCTGAATGGTTTTCACCTTCTCTACCATTTATTCGGCCATTTCTGGTCCAAGAAGCTTATGTTCACCGACCTCATCCCAACATGCCGGTGTTCTTCACCTTTTCCCATACAGGGCTTCATATGGTGCCATTTAGATGCTCGAGTGGAAACTATTATTATAAGAGAACTCAACCAGAGGAAGATGTTGATCCCATCCTCCTTTAAAGTCTATTGAGCACGCTCTCAACATATCCTCAAATGTTTGGATAGTCTGCTCGGATTGGCCATCAGTTTGAGGATGATAGGCCGTACTGAAGTTTAGTTCAGTATTCAGAGCATGTTGAAGACTCTTCCAAAACATAGAGGTGAATATTGGATCTCGATCAGAAACAATAGATAGTGGTACTCCATGCAACCGTACCACATCCCTGATATATATCCGTGCCAGTTGATCCAAAGAGAAATCCTCTCGAATAGAAATGAAGTGTGCAGTCTTTGTAAGATGATCCACAACAACCCAGATTGCATTGTTGCCTTTGGATGTCCTTGGAAGTCTGGTGACAAAGTCCATGGTGATGTTATCCCATTTCCATTCTGGTATGGGCAATGGTTTCATCATCCCCTTAGACTTCTACCTCTCTGCCTTCACTTGCTGACACACCAGGCACTTTGATGTATATTCAGCGATCTCCTTCTTCATATTATCCCACCAAAGGTTTTCTTGGAGATCTCGATACATATTTGTGCTCCCTGGGTGAATAGAGAAATTTGAACTATGTGCATCATCCAAAAGTTCCTTCTTCAGCTCCCGACTTGATGGAACACATAGTCTTCTCCCAAACCGCACAATTCCTTCTTCATTAACATTAAACTCTGAGGATTTTCTCTTTCTGATAGCTTGGAATTTTTCTTGGATTCCTGCATCATCCTTTTGAGAATCCTTTATCCTTTCCAAAAGATATGGTTGAGCAATCATTTGTGAAAGGATTGACGATGTTCCCTTCTTTATGATTCCCACATCCATCTTCATCAAGTCTAAGAAGATTGGATCCTTCTCAATTCTCGTCATTGATAGAATAGCTGGATCCTTTCTACTTAGGGCATCTGCCACCTTGTTTTCATTCCCAGGGTGGTAATGTATTGAATAGTCATAATCCTTGATGAGCTCTATCCATCTTCTCTGGCGCATATTAATCTCTTTCTGTGTGAATATATATTTAAGCCTCTTGTGGTCAGTATATATCTCACATTTCTCTCCATAGAGATAATGCCGCCAGATTTTCAAGGCAAATATCACCGCCGCCAACTCTAGATCATGCGTTGGATAGTTTCGCTCATGGATTTTTAACTGTATTGAGGCATAGGATATCACTTTATCATTCTGCATCAGCACACATCCTTATCCCTTCTTCGAAGCATCATTGAATACCACAAAAAGCTCCCCACTTGTGGGTGAAGTGAGCACAGGTGCAGTGATAAGCCTCCTTTTCAACTCCTTGAAGCTTTCTTCGCATTCATCACTCCAAGAAAACTTTACTCCCTTTCGAGTTAGCTTGGTAAGTGGGTTGGAAAATCGTGAGAAGTTTCTCACAAATCGTCGATAATATCCAGCTAACCCCAAGAAGCTACGGATATCAGTTACCGATGTTGGCCTCGACCATCCCTCAATTGCATCTGTTTTGGAGGGGTCCATAGATATTCCATTTCTTGTGATGATATGGACCCAGAATGAGACCTCCTTCAACCAGAACTCACACTTGTTGTACTTGGCATAGATCTTCTCCTTGCGCAAAGTCTCCAGTACAGTTCTTAAATGCTACTCATGGTCCTCCTTGGTTTTGGAGTATATTAGAATATCATCAATAAAGACTACCACAAATTTGTCTAGGTAATCCGTAAAGACTCTATTCATCAAGTCTATGAATATTGTTGCATCATTGGTGAGTCCAAAAGGCATTACTATGAATTCATAGTGCCCATACCTTGTACGAAAAGCAGTCTTGGGGATATCTTCCTTCTTCACCCTTACTTGATAATATTTCGACCGCAAGGCCACCTTGGAGAAGTAATGTGCTCCACGCAGCTGATCAAACAAGTCATCGATTCTTGGGAGAGGATACTTGTTCTTTATCGTGATTTTTTTAAGCTCACGATAATCGATGCAAAACCGCATTGACCCATCCTTCTTCTTGACGAAGAGGACTGGTTCACCCCATGGTGATGCACTTGGGCGTAAAAACCCTTTATCCAGATTCTCCTGTAGTTGTTTCTTCAGTTCTTCAAGCTCAACAACAGCCATTCTATATGGAGTCTTGGATATTGGTAGCGCCCTAGGTATAAGTTCAATTGAGAACTCAACATCTCTTCATGGAGGAAGACCAGGAAGTTCCTCGGGAAATACTTCAGAAAATTCCCTCACAATAAGCATTTCTTCAAGGGTGGTTTCTTCCTTGGTCTCAATCATCTGAGCTAGATATGCGTACTCATAAGGTAGTAATATCCATGCTTGAGATGATGGAGCTAAAGGAGATTCATATTCTTCATGACACATGTAAATAATCGGGGGTCGATTCTCCATATGGAGTGTGATTTCCCTCTCCCAACAATTTATGTTGGCTCTATATAAGGAAAGCCAATCCATGCCAAGAACTGCATCAAATTCCACCAAAGAATGTATGAAGAGGTTCGCCGGGAAATTCAATCCACAGATTATAATAGGGGAGGACTTATACTCATGGGATGCAATGATTGCCCCATTTTCCGTACTCACCGAAATCTTTACTTCCATGATTTGTGGTGGTGCAGGGATTGATCTTCTAAACTTTTGAGATATAAAAGAATGCGTAGAACCTGAATCAAAAAGTATGTTCGCTATTTTTGTATGAATAACTAGCGTACCTATCACCACTTCGTTTTCGGGGTTCACTTCGGCAGAAGTGATGGAAAAAGTTCTTCCTTGTTATCTTGGAGGTTGCTGTTTGCCTCCGATAACCCTTGGATTAGGGCACTGATTTTCAAAATGACCCGGTTCTTTTCATTTGCAGCATTGAACAACACGTTGAGGTTCGAAAGGAGCGTTCCTCTCCTCTGTCATAGCCGCGGGTCCTTCTTGCTGACAATAAACAGCTAGGTGCCCTTCTCTTCCACACTTGAAGCATTTTCTAGCCCCCCTAAGGCAATTTGCAGGGTGCTTCTTTCCACACTTTTGGCACGTGGGGTGCTGGAACTTCTTAGCGTCGTTGGATTTATCCATCGGACCACCAGCATTGAAGTCCACCTTACGTTTCTTGTCCCCATGATACCCCTGTGATTCTTCGATCTCCATTTCAACCTTGAGGGCACATCGGACAATTTCCTCATAGCTGTCGAAGTCACGGATTGCTAATGCTTTCCGCAAGCTAGGCTTCAGCCCACCAAAGAAGCGGTCAACCTTGCATTCGGGGGTAATGACAAAGCCGGAAGCGTATCGTGCAAGCCTTGTGAAATTTGCCTCGTACGCTCCCACAGATTCTTCATCTTTCTGCTTGAGGGAAAGGAAGTCCCTTTCCATCTTAAGACGGAGGGTGCGGGGAAAATATTTATTGAAAAACATCTTCCGGAATTCCTTCCATTCCAAAACCTAGATCTCCTCCTCAAGCTTCATATTTTTGATCAACGTCCACCATTGATCAGCTTCACCCTCCATATGATAAGCCACCAGGAGAACCTTCTCTTTTTTAGAGAATTGGAGGATGGAGAATATCTTTTCAATGGATTTGATCCATTGTTCAGCGATTGTGGGATCAGATGATCCACTAAAAGTAGGAGGACTTTGTCTCATGAAGCTTTCAATAGTGACTTGTTCTTTCTTAGGGGGGGTTGAACGTTCCTCTTGACCAGTGATTATATTCAAAACTTGAGTTAGCTGAGATAGGAGCATGACAATGTTCGCGATTCCCGCTCCCATTGGATTGGGAATCTCATATGTACAATCATCACACTGATCTTCACAACGGTTGTTAGCCCGAGTTCTCCTATTACCGGCCATTGGCTGGAATAAAAGGAATGTTAGGGGTAACACATAAAGGGTAATCCAAAGACAAAAGTTTATGTCTTATAAATAAACTTTAATCTCTTTAACTCATGAGTCTATAGGATTCAATCCAGGCTTTTCATGATCTCCCTTCTAACATATATTCATAGGGGCATTTTTCCATTAATAAGGGTTCATACTAAGATTGTGAATTCCTAAAAACATATCTCCCAGGAGTGTCGTAAACAAGAGTGCAGCAAGTCCCGTTGTCATGCACCAGTTCCCGTTCGAGTCTAGCTCAAAGCGGTGTTTTCGGGTTTTACCCCTAGGATACATCTGTGCCAGAGCCGCCTCTACCTGCTCGTATCCAGACAGGGATGTATTTTTTTGATAAACCACTTAATTAGTATTTACCAAAACTTAGGGATGTATTTTTATACTTAGTCTTGTATCTAAGGTTTTAAAAGGGTTTCCTAATCCCAAAAATAACTAAACCTATCCTCTAATACCAACTATGACAGCCCTTCTTTTTATTAAAACTTAAACATGCTTTATTACATAAAACTGCACTTGATACAACAAATAAGATCGAGAGGTTTAGTGTCTTTGGGGCTTAGGATCATTACATGAAAACTTTAAACATGAAATACAACATCTTTATTGAAAACATCCTTTACATGACCACTACATTCCTTCGTACTTAGCAATTTATGGGATAACCTGAGGACATGCATAAGAAAAGGGTGAGCTATAAAGCCCAGTAACGGAGTACACAATGAATAACATGAGGAGTACAATACATGTTAGGCAATAGTCATATCAATAGATAATAAGAGAAACATGAACATAAAGGCATGATAAAGCATGAAAATCATAACATGGAAATGTGGCAACAACACTTAACATTGAATTAGCATGAGCCAAGGCTCATTGCACATGGAGAATGAGTAAACCCTCATTGAACTTGAAGCATGAGTAAACCCTCGTTGCACTTGAATTAGCATGAGTAAACACTCATTTCACATGACGTATCATGATACTATACTTTACCCAATGCATTGGAGCGCTATAAAGGGCGCACCCTTCTTAAACATTTCAATTCATGCATAAGTGTGCCACATGGATCATAAAACATGGATTCATAAAACATAATCATTTATTCCACGATAAAGGAATGTGGAATTAAAACATGAAACACTATAATAAATAATTAAATGTTCATAAAGGTTAATACCCTTGATGGAGAAATGGGCATGGTATTCACTACACAACGACATTGGCTTAGAAAATCGGTGCGATTTCGGTAGCATGACAGCGTGACATAAGAATTCATAAAAAATGGTTGATGAGAGAGAAAGGGGTTCCTCATAATATTTAAATGTAATGGAATGTAAGTAGGTCATATAGATACATGTCCTAATAATTGAAAAGGAATTTAGATTCATGATACAAAAGTATTGCTTGAATGTAAAAGAAGAGAGAGAAGTTCCTTTCAGAATTTCGGCATAGTAACGGGTGTACATGGGAGGCATTTAATGAGAGAGAAAGGGTTATCCCATCATTAAAACAATAATATTGCAGTATGGGGGAGGTTCGGAACCATACCCCAACATTCATAATTGAAATAAAAAGGGAAATACAACAAAAAAAATGACAAAAATGAGAAAGGAAGAAAAAACCCTTACTTGGAAGTGTGCTTCCAAAGGCTAGAGAGAGGCTTGTGAGAGGCTTATTGGGATCATGGGGCACCTTGAGAGGATTCTAGAGAGAGTAGGGCATAGGTTGGACTAACTCCAAGGGCTTTGAGTGAGGAGGAAGTTGGAGCTTGGGTGGGTTTATATAGGAAAGGTGAGAGAATCCTTTATTATTTAGGTTTGGGACCACTTATATTAAAATAATCCAAACCACAAACCATTCCATGGTATTTGCCCATGGTATCTGGAAAAGGAAAGAGGAAAACAATATTTTACAAGTCCATGGTCCGAACTTATTGAAAAATTAGGGTTGCTTATGTGGAGATGAGTCACACTCCCATGGAAATTAATTTA
The DNA here is from genome assembly GCA_963277665.1 of Viscum album. Taxonomy (NCBI): domain Eukaryota; kingdom Viridiplantae; phylum Streptophyta; class Magnoliopsida; order Santalales; family Viscaceae; genus Viscum; species Viscum album. The sequence goes on from OY728164.1 coordinate 1,077,025,198, forward strand.
AAAAGGCAAAGTGTTGAATAAGTCTTGAGGGCTCCATTAATGCTTTGAAAAGAAAGTCAAAAAAACCAAAAACCACATTATTTTAATGATAAAACATATATTGGCCGAAAATAAGGATTTTGGTATTTTATTACATCACCATTGGGTCATTATGATGTCATAAAACACATTATATATTTAAATGGTATTTAATTTTTACCCAAAAATTTGATTGTCTCAGAAAATTATGAAAAATTCACCGTTGGATAATTTCGACATCCTGATTCCAAAAATAATATTTATTTTATCTAAATAATTTTCTAAATATGTGAATTTTTACTTTTGAAATATAAACCGACATTTATAAAAAAATTCATGGGTTTTGACAGAAATGGCTTTCAAACCTTAATAAAAATTCCAATTGCATTCATAAAATTATAAGATCATTTATATTTAATAAAAATTAATTTTATATTAATAATAATATTTTATTAAAATATTATTTAATTCAAAAATCTTTTAATTTAATAAAATATAATTCTTAATTATATAATAACTAAAAACACCATTTGTACTTTAAAAACTAATTACAATGTATAAAAAATGACTAGAAATTATATTCATTATTATATACAAAAAAAATAATGTACATGAAAATGGTGCTACTTATTTGTTACATAACCCCTTAAAATATCCGCATAAGACCTAAGGGTAAGGTGTGCGATGGTGACAAACTCTTGGGGTTGCTTGTATAACATCGGTCGAGTTGTAATTTCAATCAACTTCCATTTTTCCCGTAGACGATCACGTTCGAGCTTGACTTGATGAAGCTCAGCTTAGGCTTGGTCAAGGTCAAATACCAAAGACGCCACCTCTTTTCTGAGCTCCGACAAATGGGCTTCATAAAGGGAAATTCTACTGGATGAGGCCATTGCTTCCTTTGTCTGAGTAGAAATGAGTTCGTTAAAGCCTTATATTTATACTACTCAGATGATCACTGTTCAACGGCTATAAAAGTAACGGTCACAAATCTTAACGTAAAACTAAATAAGTTGACATCTTATAAAAACATTTTTCATAAAGAATCATTTAACTGGATAAAGAGGGATTTTCCATTAATGAAACTGTGGGTCGTTACATTTATGTTATCATTTTTTTATTCTACAAATTCTGGTGTTGTTATTGTATGGATTTTTTTATATGTAGAAATGTTTTTTAGGCAATTGATGTTGGATATTTATACATTGTGACGTAGTTTCTCGTTGACATAAAGACTTATAATTTATGTCTACAAATAAAAATGTCCTTTTTAATTTTCATTTCATTCATGTTCATTGGAATATCCAGCTGTTTATAGAGTTCATGTACAATATTTCCTTCATGTACATGTCATAATATCTCAGTGACATTAATAGTTATGTAATTTCATTCCTAATCATTTTTGTATAAACATTTATAATAACTTTCAATTAGTTCTTTTTATTCATGTATTTTAATGTTGATACTTATTATTTCTTATACAACGTGACCTATTTAGGTTTCCTTATTCTTTTATATTTTCATACATGGTCATTTCATTTTTCTACAGATATGTTGTTTTTATTTTCATTGACTATTATTCACTATAATCTCCTATATGTTTTATATGATTTCAAATAATTTTACGTTACTTCTATATTATCCTATATATTTCTCATATATTCTCCCTCAAACATTTCAATGGTTTATTTTGTACAGTGATTGTATACTTATGTTTTCTTTATGTACTATCATATATTCTCCAATATGTTTACAATATTATCCTACATATTCTTCTATATTATTTTATTATTCTTATCTTCTTGAAAGTAAGTATTGAACATATTGATGTGCGAATGTACAGGTATGTACTATTTATTATAAATATGGAACAACCAATTTGATTATTCTATCCATCATATGAATGAAAATGTCACTATGCATGCATACATACGACTTACCATTTACATGCCATTGTGTACTTTTATATTCAACACTATGTGATTTGGATAGATATAATGATGAGTAATATGTATTGAAATAATAAAAATGACATTATAATTTCTATGTAAAAATTTATATACATTTCAATTACACACCTTTTAATCATTAAGGAAATGATATCTTCACTTGTGTATACGCCTGGCATACCGTCTCCATGACGCGATGAGATTAATTTCCATGTTCACCATTCATCGATGATTATAAAACATTATATTATTAATAAGTATGTAATAAAATAACTAATAATTATATTGGATATATAATTTTTTTCTTAAATATATCTTATTCACATACTTTTGTTCAATTCGATATGAAAACGGAAACATCATTCATGTGTACGTATGGCCTACCCTCTCCATAAACGGTGTTTTACATTTCATATATCTATCTATTATACATATTTATATTCAAAATATATGATATATAAATAATTTTTCATTTTCATAATTTATTTATATTATGATATAAATGATATCATCGAGTATAATAAGTAAAACACGTACGATAAAAAAGTGATTGTTCCAGGAAATGTTAATTTAACATGAAAATCATTATTAAATGGGTAGTATAAAGTCATAAATGAATAATGAATGATATTATAATTATAAATATAGTTCTTCAATAACATAATAACATACATTTCCATTATACAGGACGTTAAACGTACCCTCGACCAAAGGAAAGTGAAAGGTAAAGATTAATCCCTCAACCTCAATATTATAGGAGATTGTTTATGTTTAAGTATATTCTGGGACATATTTATTAACCATGCCTGTGTTTCATTAATGAAATTTAAAAATTATTCTTTTAAGGTAATCATTAACTAAAACATAATTTTATTTGTTTTAAATACTTATTCTTCTAAATATTTTTCATTACTTTTCTTGTTTTCAAAATGGTTTTAAGGATTTATTTATATGAACATGATTGTTTTAAAATTTTAATTCCATTCAAAATTTCAAAGTGGTGTATGAAACTTTATTTCAAAAAAATATTTTAAATTAAATCCTCTATAAATTTATGACTTTTAAATGATTTCACAGAAAGGGATATTTCACTAATAAGGTTTTACTAATCATTTTCAACTTTGTCAACATCCTTTACTATATATTATTCTTGATTAAGGATGATTTTTTATAATATAATCATCCATATGGTATTAAAGTAGTTATGATATGTTTGATTTTGGATGTTATATTTTAATACCCTTTATGGTTTAGTGTTAAATTATTGAAATTTTGTATGATAGATTCAATATGAATGTTTATGTTATGTTTCAAAATTTTCATAAGTGGAAGGAAGTGGACATAGTATGAGATGGGCGGAGCCCTCTATGGCTCCTCAATGCATCAGAATGTCTCATAAGACAAAACAGTTTCTTGGAATAAGGCCTTGGAAAAAATATTCCTTATATTCTTGGAATGAGTCCTCGACTATGTGTAAATGATTTCGGGCGTTAGGCATTCCATCATTATGAAATTAATTATTACATGTGATTATTCAACAAGTAGTATATCCATGTTCATGTTTATATGGTAATGTTTTATTTATTTTCTCCATATTATGTTCATTTTTATTTTTAAAAGGTTTTTGTTTTATTACACATCATTCCTAAAATGTTTATAGTTTCTCCGAAAATATTTTCCCTTACAGAGCATTTGAGCTCACCCCATTCTTATGTTTTATTTTCCCAAGATCCCAAGAAGTTTTTTATGATTGATTTGCAGGGTTATGCAAAGTCTACAATGGTTTTCTCAAAGTATTTTTTATGTTCTATTGTATTATAAAATGTGTAATGTAATGGTCGTGTATGTAATCTATTTTCCAATAGTTCTAAAGTAATCAGTACTTCACAACATGATTCCTTGTAATCATGATAATGTATGGAAATAATGCACCGACTCATTGTAAATGGTGTCAAGGCATTATAGTTGGTAATAGAGGATGTTTAAAAACAACATTGGAAATAGATTTAGATAAACTCTGATTAGAGAAAATTAACCTAAGATAATATTTGAGGATTAGTACAGAATAACATTAATTTTTTTAATGTATAGATTTTTTAAATTTTCAAATAAATACATACATATCTTGATACAATAAGGTAGGGGAAGATCTGGAACAGATGTAACTAGGAATGAAAACTCAGAAATGCAGTTCGAGCTTGACCCAGGGTATCCTAGTACATGACAACGGGCTTTGTTTCACTCTTGGTTACAACACTACAGAGGGATATATGCTTGGGATAATTCACATATTATGTATAAGCCATTTTTAAGGATTTTATAGTAAATACATCCACAAAGAAAACATTTTTTTATGATTATAGAATATATACACAATCTTTTCAATTTACATTCAGTCTATTAGATGTTTTGAAATATACATTGTGATTCATATACAAACCAAGTGTATGTAATTATTTAGAATTGGATCCCAGTAGAAGGAATGAGAACAACCACAATACGTATTATCCAATGTGTAATAAGGATTAAATCTTTCATGGTATTAAACCAAAATTTAGAAGGGAAATAGTCTTACACATATTTGCATCATATGAGGAAATATAATCATGTGTTAATAATATAATTTATGAATTTTCTGAGTCCTATGGCTTTGAATGTATGTATGAAAAGGGGAGGATGGTAGGGATAAAGATGGATAAAGGGAAGAAGGGGAAGAGGGATTTTCCCACATGAGAAACCTAAGGTAAAAATAATGTCGGTAAATTTTTGAAGGGGATGGAAGTATGTTATAAGTGTGGAGAAAAATGAAACCATGTTCGTGATTGAGAGTGTAAGAAAAAGGATTCAAATTTACAATACTATATCTCCGTGTATTTGGGACACTACATGAAGAAAAGTTCAAATCATCAATGTATACTCAAATTCTACTATTTGGTAACAATAAAGATATGATACTACTATAGATTAAGAGGAATGATTGGTGTTCTTATATTGTTGTTAATGAATTGTGTAATTTTTTTATTGTATTACTATTGTACAAGTTATATGAATTATAATGTATATAAGGATTGTAATGCATGACGTATTCTTTAAGGATTATAGATTTTATGGAACCATGTAATGTGACATAGTTTAAAGTAAAACCATATGGAAAATATGTGGTTGGGGTAACATTACCCTTAATATATTTTTGAAACCGAGATAAATCTTTGGTAATAAGATATAATTGACTTGGATAAAGTATATTATATATTATTGACTACCTTGGAACTAATTAATTAATTGTTTATTATATAATTTTTGGAATTTAAAAAATTTTTTGTTATAAAGAGTATATGAAGTATTCTATAAGGAATAAGGGATAATGAATGAAATAAAAAAGGATTTATGTAAATTCATTGTGTTACCATGTTTTAAACAAAGACCTGGTGAAGGTATTCACATTTTATTATGTGAAAAAATTTGATCATCATTATGTTTACCTTCCATATAAATTTTGGACTGTGAGTTTGGAAAAAATTATTTTAGATAAGTCTAAATGTTGGAATGAATTATGGTAGAAATTGGATTCGATTTTTTATGGTTAAAATATTTGTTAAGATTATTTTGGTATTATAATAAAAATAATAACATGGAGGTTGGCTGACAACCCATTGCGTCCGGAAAGGTCGCAATACTTGAACCCCCAGCTGAAGGGAGACAAGGGTGAAACACCTACCAATAGCCTACATGTTGTCCTGGAATGTATAATATAATATTTATAAATAGTATAGAAAAGAAATTAACAATTCCTAATTTTTATAACCCGATACGATTATGATAAATAAAATATTTTTGAATTCTTTTATCTTTTGGGCTAAATGATGAGTTCGTAGTAAGAATTAGTTGAGGAATGAAACTATAATTTTCATGAATTTTTTTCCCTCATATTATATGAATAAATTAATTATTAAACAATAGGGAATGGATCTAAAAAAAATATTTTTTATCCTAATACCTTATGTTTTTCTGAACTGATGATATTTTATATCATCATATAATGATGGATTTGAGGTCCTCAATTTTACATTTTTTTTATTGATAACCTAAATAACTCCCCATAAATATTCACATTTATCCTCAAATAATTTTTATTTAAATGAAATCAATTTGAAGCTAATCGAGATCATAATTTGGTGGTGGCTTTTTCATTTTCGTTCCCCTCTTATTAAGACTATATTTTATTAACCCAATTTCTGATGTGGGTTTTCCAAAAGGCTAATTTTCTATTATTAAACATTATTTTTCAAATAATAATTTCAAATTGATAGGACAAAATTTATTAAGGAAAGGGAGAACGTAACCCCGGAAGATTTCATAGTATGTTTTCTATTTAAAGTAATTAAATATATTGCGCTACACAGAACACTGATTTCAAGGGCATCACGACCTTTCAAACTTTCCGTTTTAAAAGTGGTTATGAAAATTATTAACGACATTTTGAATTTTATAGATATCATATATAATTTTATCATTCATATTTTTTTTTCATATAAATAATTTAATAAAAAAATCAATTTATTAGATAAAGTATTTTTCAAAAAATGCAATTTTACCACATTTTAATGGAGAACGATTTTTAAATAAAATATTTTACACCTTTTAATTTTCAATGTGATCTAATTAAAATAATCCTTATAATAGGGACATTAAAATTTTGTTTGGAGGAATTTTTTGTGTTTTTCATATAACATTCATATTTTCATGAATAGTGAAAAATACTAAATTTTAATTGAATAGAACATTTTTAATCAAAATATTTTTTAGTGTTAAATTATTCATTTAAGTTGTTTTAATGTATAATTATATTATATTTTTATCAGTTAATATAATTTTTGTCATTATACATAATTTATCATTTCAATTGGACTTAAACACATTCATATCTTTTGATGGTTTTTACTTTTTAAAAAATTACTTTCCAGTTTTGGAAATGAGAATTAATTTTAAAATAATTATTTGAACTTCTATGTTTTGAATTATTTAAAATAGCCATCATTTTTGGATTAGGAATATCAAAATTAGCATTTGTTGAAATTTAGATATTTTTTGGAAAAAATTCAAATTTTGATAATTAGTGAAAAAACTGCGTTATTGATTAAAACCGACTTTTTATTTAAATAATTATTTATTTAATTAAAATTTATTTTAAGTAATAATAGATACATAATAACTATATGATTTAATTTCAATACATTGGAATCATTTAATAATAAATTTTGATATAAATATTTGTATTGAATTTTTTCCGTCTTTTACCCACCATCTAGGCACATTTGTCAATTTTCATAAAACGTAATTTTATGGTTTATGTGAATTGAATATAAAAAATAAGAGAGAATTTTTTTAAACTAGTGCATATAATATGTTTCAATATGATGAAAATAAATTTTTGTAAATAGTAACATTGAAATATTTTTTACCAGAGTTAAATGTAAATATGGTATATTAATGAAAAAATGATGTTATAATTACCCTAACACAAGTCCTAATTCTATTTGATAAGTGTGTTTCTACCAATATCAAAATTTGGAATAAAATATGAACCTCTATTATCAACTTAGAATATATTAGTACATTTATTATTATTTTATTTAAACAAGACATAAAATTATAAAATTCAATGTTTATTAAAAAAACCATTTTCAATATAGCATTATATATAAAATAAATCTGACTATAAATATTTATCATTAAGAAAAAAAATAATACATCATGTTATTTTATTTATAATATTTAGACATTAATTAATTAAATTTTTTTATGACACAATGATTTTGGAATAATTACTTTATTAATGAATCATTAAAATAAAAGTTATTATAAATATCCAAATAAATGTAAATTGATACTTTTGATTCATTATAGAAATTTTATTGGTCAATATGACATGTTAGGGTTGATTTAATTAATTTTTTTTGAAGTAATAATTTTTTTTATGACTTTAACAAAAACCAAATACTAAATAGTGTCAAAATTGATATAAATCAGTTTTTTTGAACAAATAATATTTTATTAAATGAATAAGTTATCCTAAAATTATAAGGATCGAAAATATGGTTAATATGGTGATAGAAAATCTTATAAAACATATTGGATGAAGGGATTTAGATCCATAACCACCATATCATTGAAATAAATCAATTAGGATCCATTAGAAACCGAAAATAAATTTATAATAAAAATAATATTTCAAACGTATCCTAAAGTGACCCTCACCACTCTTATAAAAGGGTACATCACCTTCTCTCAAAATCACACTACCAAATCCATATGGATCTTCCATCCATATCCCAAATCTCCTCCAAAATTCAATAAATTCAACCTATTATCCTTAAATTGAGCATAAAGCCCACCTATAGAGCCCTTTTGATCAAATCAAAAGAAAACACCCAAAGATGAGGTAATTATTTTATCACTTCATTCAACATTCTTTTCATCTTCCACTTTAGCTTTAATTGTTATTTCCTTACCAAAATAATATCTCTAATAAATTTTAAGAACTGTGATGTTATTATAAATATGGTACAACCATATTAATTATTCTATAAATCTTATTAATTAAAATGTCACTATATGTGCGTATGTACGGCATACCATGTCCACGCCGTTGTATAATTAGTAATTCAAGACTATGTTGTTTGGATATAAATTGATAGTAATATGTTTATAAAAAATGAAAATAACATGATATTTTCTCTTTAAAAATTGATATACCATCCAATTCCACTCATTTTAATCATTACGTAAATGATATTGTTGCTCGTGTGTACGTAAGACTTATTGTCTCCGCGACGCGATGAGATTAATTTCCACATTCACATTTCAATGATATTATAAAAATGAATATCATTAAGAAGTATGTAATATATGACATAATAACTCTACTAGATATATATATGCATGTAGTTACATATATTTTATTCACTTACATCTGTTCATGATGATATGAAAACAGAAACAACATTTATACGTAGGTACAACATACCATCTCAATAAAAGGTGTTTTCTATTTCATATATCCGTATATTATAAATATTTTTATTCAAATATATGTGACATATAAATCATATTTTATATTAAAAAATTATATAAATTATGATCACAATGATATGATCAAGAATTACAGGTTAAAACACCTACGATAAAGAAAGTGATTATTATCCGAAATGTATATTTAACATTGAAATAATTATTAAATGGGTAATATAATTTCTTAATGGAATCATGTATGATATAATATATATGAATATGGTTATGTTATAATATAATAACATACTATAGTCATTATAAATGATGTTGAACATACCCTCGACCAAAGGATAGTGCAAGTTAAGGGTCAATCCCTCAATCTCACTATTATCCAAGATTGCTAATGTGTAAGTATTTTCTGGGAAATATTTATTATCAATGTCCATGTTTCATAAAATACATTTCAAAATTATTCTTTTAAGGTAATCATTATCTAAAACATCATTTTAATTTTTTTAAATATTTATTCTTCTAAATCATTCTCATTACGGTCAATGTTGTCAAAATGGTTTTAATGATTTATTTATATGGACATAATTTTATTAAAATGTTAATTGCATTAAAATTTTTCAAAGTGGCATGGGAAACATAATTTAAAATTTCTACTTGAAATTATTTATTTAATAAATGTGTGAATTCTAAAGGATTCCCCAAAAAAGTACAGTTTTCTCTAAATGATTTAATGAACAATTTCAACAATGTTCATATAAATTACAGGATATTATTCTTGATTAAGGTTGATTTCATATAAAACTATCATCCATATTGTATTTAATGAGCTATGATATGTTTTATTGTAGATGTGCTATTTTTATAACATTCATGGTTTATGGTTGATGTATTGATAATTTATATATTTTTTTAATATGAATGTTTATGTTATGTTTCAAAATTTTCATATGAGGAATGCACTAGACTTAGTAAGTGATGGGTGGATCCCCATATAGCTCCTCGATGCATCGGTATGTATCATGAGACAAATTAGTGTATTGGAAAGTATCATTGAATTTTTTTTATTTGTAGTCTTGGCATGAGGCCTTGACTATGTGTTAATCATGTTCGACATTAGGTATTCCCTCATTATGAAATTAATTATTACACATGATTCTTCGATATGTAGAATATCCATATGCATGTTTAAATGGTAATGATTGATTTATTTTCTATATATAATCTTAATGTTTATGTTTAAAATTCTATTATTTTTATTACACATCATTCCTCAAAATTTTATATCTTCTTCCAAATTATTTACCCTCACTGAGCATATGATATCACCTTTGTCTTATGTTTTATTTTCTTAGGATCCAAAGTAGTGTTTTATGATTGATAAAATGGGTTAAGTTAAGGGAAAAATGGAATTATCAATGGATTATTTTTTTATGTTGTATGTTAGAAAGTGTAATGCAACAGTCATGTATGTAATCTATTTTCCATGACTACTAAACTGATCGGTCCTTCAGGACTTGATTTGTTGTAATCATGGAAATGTATTAAAATAATGCACCAACTTGGGGTAACTGGGTTTAGGGCATTACAAAGATGATTCATTGCACATTATTAAATATTATAACTTTTATAGAGTACCCAGTGGAGATCACGGATATATAGGAGTGGATCCTTTGTGGGTTGTAGATTACTCTAGTACATATTTGGCAGGAGAATGAGGATGTCTGGGAGAGAACATGGGATCGGGAGGATCATATTCATGCTCAACGTCCTAATATTTTTTTTGTAGCCTTCATTATGGATTATAGGGAAACAACCCCCTATGGTTGAAAGAATGTAATAACTCAAATTTTTTCATTATTTTATAAAATTTATTGAAAAATTTCTAGACCATGTGCTAAGATTCCATGCGATTACAAGGCATGGTGTTCTCAAAATAGTTTGTTGAAAAATGTTCTGGATTTTATTTCACGCATGAGCAATGTTCCTGAAAAAGTGGAATAAAATATAAATGGGAGCCCAAATAAAAAATTTGAGAAGACCATTGAGCTAAGACTTCTATCTTTACAGTAGGTGCAAAATAACATTAGTCAGCATTAGTCTTTTGTAGAAAACCCAACAAGGTGCATAAGTGTCAAAAAAATAAAATAAAAATTATTATATTTTTAAATCCTAATAAATCATTAATGGAAACATGGATTGAAAATTTCAGACCACCATTGAGTTTTTAATGGTTGTTTTCCATATTCATTTCCTAACCTCGGCAGATGTAGGTTGAGTTTGAAGGATAGTTTTTTGACATGATAATTTCTAGAATATTTAATAAAAAATTAATTTACATTATGTGTCACAATAGAAGTGGTTTCCATTAATAATATTAATTTTTATAAATCCTAGTTTATCTCCAAAACCCTAGAGTTTCCCTACGGTAAGGAGGAGAAGGCTATCACAAATGAAACAGTGGATTTGAGGTCAGAACTCAGATCAATTATCATAGAACAATGAAAACATGTGTTCGCCCTTCATCAATGACTTATCCAAACCCTATATAGGGTGTGCGTTTTGTAGATTTTCCACCCACATTCATTATCCCTATGACGAACATGAATTATTCAATAAATGGAATAATCTACGGGTTGTGTGTATTAAAGATTTAGTTTCCTGTATTGTGAGACTTATTACTGGATTAATTAATGATAGAATATTTTTTATAAAAGGTTGGGGATGAAGCCTAAATTTTTTATTAATGAAAATACCTCTTTTGACTGGGTAAAGGGTGACCCATTATATAGACCAAAGGCCCAAGGCCAAGTGGACTTCATACAGGTCTAGAAAGCCCTTTTTTTGCCCATATAACCCCTCGAAGAATAGTACTGCTACAGTACCCCCACAACTACAGTACCTACTACAGTACAACCATTGCTATAGTACCCTGCAATAGTCCCTCCACCGCTATAGTGCTGTCACTGCTATAGTATGCCACTGCTATAGTGACCTGCTAATGTGATGCTACAGTACCCTACTACAGTAACTCTACAATTCTCCCCTGCCTAGATTTGATCCTGGGTCTTTTGGATGCCATGCAAGAGCCTGAAACACTAGGGTACATGATCATTGGCATTAATGAATGAATAAGAAATAATAATATTCTAAACACTTAGTGGAATAAGTTGGAAGCAGTGTGAGTCAGTGGTTGAATCTAACATCTCTGACCATTTCGGATAGAGCATTGTGAGATGAGGTCGCCGACAGGGTGTCCGGTGTAAGAGATTACAGCATCATGTTTGGGTGGTCGTGATAGATGAACATGGCAGGATGGCTGTTTGAGTGGTGGCTAGCAGTGGTGGCAGTATAGCGGTTGCGGATAGGGTGGGTCAGCCAAACCGGAATGGGTCGGGCTAGTAGAGCTGAGTCAGGTCATACCTCGGCCAGTCCAGACCCATTACACAAAAACATCCATATCATTCAAACAAAAGGTCCATTTGATGATCCATCTTCAACATTGGGACCCTTGTGGTGTGGAATTACTTTTGAGATGGAATTGTGGGTGTTTATTATAGAATAGTGTAGGTGTGTATTTTTCCTTGGTTCTTTCCCCGAGGATTTAGTGTGGCATTGTATCTCTATCACTAGTCAATAATCCTCTCTGGAGGCTCAGTACCTAATAGAGTTATGGTATCCTTTATTGGGATGTGAGTAATCCTCTATCACCCCTAATTGATTTTTGTGGGAGTTAACTATTCTTCTATGTACAGGGTGTTAATCCTTTGACCTGTGGGCTGTATTAGTATAGTTCATAGTATTCTGGGCATAGAATCCACTACTTTATGAGATAAATTATAAGTGATGATGGTATTATATGAAAATAATCCACTATATTGAGGATTAATATAGTGTGGGTTGTTGGTATTATATGTGAATAATCTCTTATATGTATGGAATGACCTTTACCAGTGTATTCTATTTCGGCGGACCCTAAAATTTTGGGACCTCTTTATAAGCGTTCCCAATGACATCAAGGCTCCATGAGTGAGTTCTCCCAGAATGATCATGCCCCAAGTAGAATATTATGGGTAATGATAGGTTGTGATACGAAGAAATTGTGAATTAGTGAGATCACATGTATTAGGAAAAAATACATGTTTTATTAAGAAAAATTGTTCACTTAAATTTTTTTGGAAGATCTGTTCAATGCGCTTACACTCAAATGGATCATGGAGCGAGATCTACCAAAACGAGCATGTTATGAGGAGAACCATATAACTGGTATTGGAAGACAAAATCAATCCTAGAATATGTTATGAGTATATATTTATTTTCTATTATATGTGTTGTAGACATATAACTTTATTGGGATGACAATATTCACTTAGTGATGTTTAATTTTTGGTATTTTAATTCTTGTATCGGGGTGTCCTATAGAGTATTTTTTTACACACCCATGTTCGTGATTTACCCACTTGTGTCGTCTCTTTTTCATAAAATCAAAGATTGAATGGATTACAATGTGAACCAGGTCATGATGCTGATTAAAACTGTAGAGAACCGAAGCCTGACGTACATTGACATTACATTACATTTGCGGAATACTTAGTACATAACAAAAACACACACTAAAGGATCGTAATAGTTTAGTGTCTTTGGAAACTCGGAACGTATTCTTCAAATCGTGGTGAATGTTCTTCAATATCTCCCATAAAGGTCATCCCTTTTTTTCTACCTAAAACCTTTCTTTATATCCCGGGGAAAAGAAAACATAAAAGGGTGAGCTCAAATGCTCAGTAAGGGTAAACAAAAGAAAAATCAATCACATCATATACATAGCTTTTGGAAATCTTAACCTGCAAAAGAGCTCATAATATCATAACATGGGATATATCATAGAAGTGAAATGTAATCCCAATAATCATAACTTAAAACATGAAACTTTGTGGCATACACACATAATCATAGAAAATCATTTCTTGTTAGTCAAGACTCATTGCCAAGACTATCTTAGTGGACAAAGTCCCTTTCTGAATCGAGTAACCCTCATTTCAGTCCTGTTTCACTGAACCGGTATAACCTACCATTTCAGCCATGTCTATCTCATGAGATATAAAATCTTTACCCAATTCATTGGAGGGAGATATAGGTCCCATCCATCTCATAATGATACCATTCTTATGTGTGCCACAAAATCATAAATCATACATCATTTCATAACCCATGTAATAAAAATGGGATTCTTAAAACAACATGACATCATAAAACCATTCATATAAGATAAAGGAATTCATAAACATAATTCCATCACAACATAGTCAAATCAATGTAAAAATATGGATAGAAACAGAACCCTTTATTATCTTAGATGGAAAATAATTTTGATGAAACAAGTGAAATGAATTCTTGAGGAAAATATCCTTTCTTCTTCAAAATCAATTTCTTTTCACAAAACATCATGCAATTTTAAAAGAAAGAGATTTTATTAAATATAGTCATGAAATCTTTTGGAGGAAGCTTCATGAAAATAAGGCTTTATAAAACCGTAAAAATCCGTTCGTGCCGTATAAGTTAAAAAAAACATTCTTCGTACTTTTGTCGGAAAAGTCAAAAAGTACCTCGTACGAAAAACGACAAAAGATTCCTTTCGTACATATTACTAAAAACTCACTGAAGGGTTAAAATGTATTTAAAAAATTGTAGGTGGATGGAAATAATATTACATATTGATGAAACATGGATGTGGATGATAAAATACACCCCAGTAAATACTTACGAATAAACAATCTCGGATAAAAATGAGATTGTGATATTTCCCTTACCTTAGGTCCAATTTGCTTCGTATGTGTCCGAACCTCCTGTATAATGATTTAAATAATGTCATTGACTTATTACAGAATCATATTCATTGTTATGATATCATATATGGTTCACTTATGACATTATATTACCCGTTCTTTTGTAAATTCCATGTTAAAGAAGCGTTTTGGGTAAAATCGTTTCATTTATCGTAGGTGTTTTGACTTGTTGTTCTTGACATCATTATTACTTATATCATGATTTACTTACTTCCAGAATATAAAATATGATTTATATATCATATATATTATGTATATATATATATATAATAGATAGATAAATAAAATGAAAAACACCGTTCATGGAGACGGTAGTCCGTACGTACGCATGAACGCTGTTTTTCTTTCCTTATTGTCTTGAAATGGAAGTAAGTAGATGACATACATATGTATATATATACATAAATCCATTAGCTTTATAATGTCATATATTTCATTATTAGTTCTTATATATACATTATAATCATTCTTAAATGGTTAACATGGAGAATGAATCTCATCGCGTCGTGGAGACGGTAGTCCGTACGTACGCACGAGCGATGATATCATTTCAATAAATATAGAATTGAATTGGAGTGGATTATACAATATATCAGAATCAATATGATGTTTTAATAACTATGTATAGTTAATCTTTACACCATTATACCCATCCATGTAAGGTGGTGGTGGAAAATAGATTACACCACGGCGTGGAGACGGTATTCCGTACGTACGCACGCGCGGTGATTTCTTTTTCCATAGGATGGATAGATGGTGAAATAGGGTTGTTTCATACTTATAATAACATATCAGTATATGAGTGATACTTATGTTATTACTTCATAATGAAACAACCTAAGAAGAAGAAGTGGAAGAAGAAATAAAGATGAAAGAAATGGTAACGGTAATTACCTCTTCTTTGAAGTGCCTCTTTGAGACCTCCTCTTAGGGCACTAGAATTGGTCTTTGAGGAAGACCAGAACCTCTAGGATGTTTCTAGGGAAGTGGAGAAGGGATTTTGGCAGGGGTTGGCTGAGCTTGAGTGCTCAAATTGGTGTGAGGAGGAGGGGGAGGAGGTGTCCTTTTATAAGGGAGGAGAGGGGCACCTTAGGAATATCTCAAAATATTATTTTATATTAAAGTCAAAATCGGTTTATAATGGTTCCAAAGGGTCTTATTTCGAAGATAAGGTGGTGAGGGGTCGAAATCCTATCAACCAATAGAATTTAGACAAGTTTAGGATATTATTTTAACCTTATCAATTAAATTTAACACTAAGTTAAATAATTTAACTTTTACCATGTCTTTTTGTTTTCTTTCACTATATGGTTAATAAACTTACTATAACATGCCAAACGAACCCCAAATTGTTTATTATTAATATATATATCCTTATCTAAGTCATTTGGCCGAACCTTAGATTTTTAGGAATACAATAACAATTAATAATATAATATTTGATTTAAAAACTATTTTGTGTCAATTTTGAAACTATTTGATATATGATTTTTGTGAAAGTCATAACAGAATTAAATGTTCGAACCAAGTTGATTAAATCAACATTAATATATCATAGTAACCTAGAAAATTAGTGGAATTCATAAAAAATCTCAAATTACATTTATTTTGCTGTTTATAACATCAATTATGTCAATATTTCATTAATAAGATAATTACTGCATCATCGTTGTGTCATAAATAAATTAAATTATTTTATGTCTAAAAATTACAAATAAAATACCATCATGTAGGAAATCTTTTTAGCTTTCTAATTAATATTTACAATAGAATTTATCTTATGTATAACCCCATATTAAAAATGATTTACTTATTAAACTTTGATTTTAACTATTTTAACCTTTCTTTAAATAAATTAATAATAAATGTCATAATCTAATCCAAGTGGGCCTAAATGGTCATATTTTATTCCTAAGTTTGTTTTTGGTCGAATTACACTTGTCCAATAGAATTAGGACATGTGTTAGGGTAATAGTAATATCATATTTACCCTTAGTTACCCTATTTACTATTAACCGCGGTAAAAAGTAAAAAGTTACTATTCACCAAAAAATTATTTTCATCTCATTGAACCACATTTTAGTCCTTGATATTAACCGTGTCTCTCGGGTTTTCGAAATTCCATTCACAGAAGTGGTAAAATTAAGTTTTATGCAAAATTCAGTTTTTAACCTACCACTAAGTAGTTTCACTATTCATCAAAAATTGATGTTTTTCAGAACAATGCCAAAATTTCATCTCAAGCTATATTTCATATTTCGAATTCAAAAATGAAGTCCATTTTACCAAATTCATAACATAAAAGTTGCATTAATTAATTTTATAATTAAATCCCGCTGTTAAAACAAATAGCGTGTTTGTAAGAAACAATATCTATCAAAAGATTGACACTTGTTTATGTCTAGTTTAAATGTGAAATTACATCCAATGACCAACATTGAATTAAATTGTAAAAATGTATTCTAAATATACTTTAAAACCACTCAAATTAATGATTTATCACTATTAATTATTTCGATTAAAAAAGTTGTTTTTAATTATAATTTAGTAATTTTCACTATTCATCAGAATATGAAAGTTATCCGAAAAGTACCAAAATTTCACCTTAGGCTAAATTCGATACTCCGAATCCAAGAATGAAGTTCATTTTGAAAAATAAGATTTACAGAATTTTAAAAAGTGGTTATTACTATTCATAACGGCTAGTTTTAATAATATTTTAATAGCACATCGTTGTTTAGTGAAACTCGGTATTGCGTATTACACACGCTATCGAGGAAGGTCGCGATTGCGTGTCATGAAAGGCAAGACAAGGATGTGTGTTGTGCAAGCTCCTTTTGGTGTAGCGTACAACACAAGACATTAATAAAATTAAAAAGAATATTTCTTTATAAAATCTTGGGTTGTTACATTCTACCCCCCCCCCCTTAAAATGAATTTCGCCCTCGAAATTCGTCGGGGTTATAAATGGTTTACTATTCGAAAGTTTCTTTAATAGAAACCCACATCGTAAAAAGGAATATCGAAACCAATCTTTAAAAACAAAAGTATGAAACGTAATGGTTACCCAAATAAACTAATCATTGGGTTTCCACATAGGTGAAAATATGGATATGGAAGAGAAATCTAACCATCATGTTCTGATGGAGAGTGGTAGAGAACATGGCTATGGAAAAGCCAGTAATCACAAATCCATATATTTGTGATGATATAAGGTACCATCTGATTCATCAGGTATAAGATCACTAGGACAACATTTTTGGTTTTCAAGATCATTTCCCCTAAAGTTGAAAATTTGAATTAGAATAAATACTTACTTTATTTTGGTACAATCTAACTGTTGTTCGTGCTTTGAACAATTTCCACTTCATCTCTTAAATAAATGAAGTTGAATTTGTTATTCGTGAAGTGTTAGCAGATCATGTGATAGAATGACAGGTCATTCCATCTGTCTCAAACAAAAGGTTAGAAAAACTTATATACATAAGTCGATCTATAGTGAGATTAATCATATATGGTTCCTAAAATGGACTTATACTTCATATATCATACTGCTTAATATAATAAAACTAGTTTCTACTAAACAGGGACTTCTTGTAGGCCAGTGGTAGGCGATAAAGGCCAGTCGCACTTCGGTTGTGGGTTCGATTCCCACAGCCTTGTCTGAAGCGATGGGTTGTCGCCCGTCCTGCAGGTTGTCCTTTTTATAAAACTATATTACTATAGCATCCCATCAATAATATCGAAAAAAAACTTCTATCCTTAAACAATACTAACTTATGTACAACATAATCCATTCCAATCTTTAGGCTTATCCATAATACTGCAGTCCATTCTCATAACATAGTGAAAACAATTACCAGAGATTTAATACCATCATTGATCCCCATATATCATAAGATATTTCTTTTTGGTCACATTCCAAACATTCAAAGGCCTTAATCTTGTACTCTCTTGAATACCCATTGAACCTTAGTGAAAACATGAATGCAGTTAAAAGTTAACACTTTACACATACCAAAATCCTAAAAATTATTTATACTCAAACCATGATATCACTTAGTCCTTATATCAATCATGAGCTCATGAATACAATCAAACATCTCATTATCGTCGTATCCCTTCATTATGCGCATATCATCTACATTCCATAAATATCTGAATAACCTTTCATGGATACTGGTAATATACACTTTTAAAACTCAAGGAAAGACAACAGTGTAACAATCCTTAGATGTCTTTTTATTCCATAGTACCATGAGATTACATATACAACATTACACATGATAAACATGTAATCATTCCACTACATTCATAAACCATTGACCGAGCTTCAACAATTCTTTCATATCACATATCATTTGTAGTCTCATCATCATCATCCACATAAATACTACCCATATGACCATACAGATTCTCTTCATGAGTCTTTCCCTTATGGCATTTGTTTGCATAATGCCCATACATTCCACATTTAAAACACTTAACCATTTTTGATGTCGTAGCAATACCATTATCCTCATCCATGGTGTTAACCGAACCTTTTCCTTTGCACTTACTTGCTTTGTGTCCTTCTTTTCCACACCCAAAGCATCTTCCAGTTCCCTTGAAACATTCTCCTTGATTCCTCTTCCCACATGATTTACATAGGGGAAATTGAATTTTCTTTCCTCTATGATCATCATGGAACTCCATCTTTCTCTTATTAGTCGAGTCAGGAAACTTACCAAATTTTACTTTATTGATCATGTTATGAGATTGCTGATTCGGCATAATAATGATGTTTGGACTTCCAAATCCCATTTCATTTTGTTGCTCATGAAAAATATCATTCCATTGTTGATCATATCCTCCATTATCGTGAATCACCTTGTTTCCAGCCATTTTCTAAAACCCAAAAAGAATAGTGTGAGAGGCAAAAATCATGCTAGGGAAAACAACATAACAAAGGGGGAGTATCCTCAATATCTAACTTCTTAGGTTAAATTCTATGATCGTTACCATAGTTCTAGGACTATATATTATATGTATACTTATCCTTAGGGACATCCCTAGACATACCTTAGAAATATCTCTAGGAATCTCACTAACGTTTTCGCATCCTAGTTTCCAAAGGTTGACTAAACCTTTCCTCTGATACCAACTGTAGAGACACGAAGCCTGACGTACATTGACATTACATTACATTTGCGGAATACTTAGTACATAAAAAAAACACACACTAAAGGATCGTAATAGTTTAGTGTCTTTGGAAACTCGGAACGTAATCTTCTAATCGTGGTGAATGTTCTTCAATATCTCCCATAAAGGTCATCCCTTTTTTTCTACCTAAAAATTTTATTTATATCCTGGGGAAAAGAAAACATAAAAGGGTGAGCTCAAATGCTCAGTAAGGGTAAACAAAAGAAAAATCAATCACATCATATACATAGCTTTTGGAAATCTTAACCTGCAAAAGAGCTCATAATATCATAACATGGGATATATCATAGAAGTGAAATGTAATCCCAATAATCATAACTTAAAACATGAAACTTTGTGGCATACACACATAATCATAGAAAATCATTTCTTGTTAGTCAAGACTCATTGCCAAGACTATCTTAGTGGACAAAGTCCCTTTCTGAATCGAGTAACCCTCATTTCAGTCCTGTTTCACTGAACCGGTATAACCTACCATTTCAGCCATGTCTATCTCATGAGATATAAAATCTTTACCCAATGCATTGGAGGGAGATATAGGTCCCACCCATCTCATAATGATACCATTCTTATGTGTGCCACAAAATCATAAATCATACATCATTTCATAACCCATGTAATAAAAATGGGATTCTTAAAACAACAT
The DNA here is from genome assembly GCA_963277665.1 of Viscum album. Lineage (NCBI taxonomy): Eukaryota > Viridiplantae > Streptophyta > Magnoliopsida > Santalales > Viscaceae > Viscum > Viscum album. The sequence goes on from OY728164.1 coordinate 1,077,045,876, forward strand.
GACATCATAAAACCATTCATATAAGATAAAGGAATTCATAAACATAATTCCATCACAACATAGTCAAATCAATGTAAAAATATGGATAGAAACAGAACCCTTTATTATCTTAGATGGAAAATAATTTTGATGAAACACTTGAAATGAATTCTTGAGGAAAATATCCTTTCTTCTTCAAAATCAATTTCTTTTCACAAAACATCATGCAATTTTAAAAGAAAGAAATTTTATTAAAAATAGTCATGAAATCTTTTGGAGGAATCTTCATGAAAATAAGGCTTTATAAAACCGTAAAAATCCGTTCGTGCCGTATAAGTTAAAAAAACATTCTTCGTACTTTTGTCGGAAAAGTCAAAAAGTACCTCGTACGAAAAACGACAAAAGATTCCTTTCGTACATATTACTAAAAACTCACCGAAGGGTAAAAATGGATTTAAAAAATTGTAGGTGGATGGATATAATATTACATATTGATGAAACATGGATCTGGATGATAAAATACACCCCAGTAAATACTTACGAATAAACAATCTCGGATAAAAATGAGATTGTGATATTTCCCTTACCTTAGGTCCAATTTGCTTCGTATGTGTCTGAACCTCCTGTATAATGATTTAAATAATGTAATTTACTTATTACAGAATCATATTCATTGTTATGATATCATATATGGTTCACTTATGACATTATATTACCCGTTCTTTTGTAAATTCCATGTTAAAGAAGCGTTTTGGGTAAAATCGTTTCATTTATCGTAGGTGTTTTGACTTGTTGTTCTTGACATCATTATTACTTATATCATGATTTACTTACTTCCAGAATATAAAATATGATTTATATATCATATATATTCAGTATATATATATATATATATAATAGATAGATAAATAAAATGAAAAACGCCGTTCATGGAGACGGTAGTCCGTACGTACGCATGAACGCTGTTTTTCTTTCCTTATTGTCTTGAAATGGAAGTAAGTAGATGACATATATATGTATATATATACATAAATCCAGTAGCTTTATAATGTCATATATTTCATTATTACTTCTTATATATACATTATAATCATTCTTAAATGGTTAACATGGAGAATGAATCTCATCGCGTCGTGGAGACGGTAGTCCGTACGTACGCACGAGCGATGATATCATTTCTATAAATATTGAATTGAATTGGAGTGGATTATACAATATATCAGAATCAATATGATGTTGTAATAACTATGTATAGTTATTATTTACACCATTATACCCATCCATGTAAGCTGGTGGTGGAAAATAGATTACACCACGGCGTGGAGACGGTATTCCGTACGTACGCACGCGCGGTGATTTCTTTTTCCGTAGGATGGATAGATGGTGAAATAGGGTTGTTTCATACTTATAATAACATATCAGTATATGAGTGATAATGATGTTATTACTTCATAATGAAACAACCTAAGAAGAAGAAGTGGAAGAAGAAATAAAGATGAAAGAATTGGTAACGGTAATTACCTCTTCTTTGAAGTGCCTCTTTGAGACCTCCTCTTAGGGCACTAGAATTGGTCTTTGAGGAAGACCAGAACCTCTAGCATGTTGCTAGGGAAGTGGAGAAGGGATTTTGGCAGGGGTTGGCTGATCTTGAGTGCTCAAATTGGTGTGAGGAGGAGGGGGAGGAGGTGTCCTTTTATAAGGGAGGAGAGGGGCACCTTAGGAATATCTCAAAATATTATTTTATATTAAAGTCAAAATCGGTTTATAATGGTTCCAAAGGGTCTTATTTCGAAGATAAGGTGGGGAGGGGTCGAAATCCTATCAACCAATAGAATTTAGACAAGTTTAGGATATTATTTTAACCTTATCAATTAAATTTAACTCTAAGTTAAATAATTTAACTTTTACCATGTCTTTTTGTTTTCTTTCACTATATGGTTAATAAACTTACTATAACATGCCAAACGAACCCCAAATTGTTAATTATTAATATATATATCCTTATCTAAGTCATTTGGACGAACCTTATATTTTTAGTAATACAAAAACAATTAATAATAAAATATTTGATTTAAAAACTATTTTGTGTCAATTTTGACACTATTTGATATATGATTTTTGTAAAAGTCATAACAGAATTAAATGTTCGAACCAAGTTGATTAAATCAACATTAATATATCATAGTAACCTAGAAAATTAGTGGAATTCTAAAAAAATTTCAAATTACATTTATTTTGGTGTTTATAACATCAATTATGTCAATATTTCATTAATAAGATAATTACTGCATCATCGTTGTGTCATAAATAAATTAAATTATTTTATGTCTAAAATTTACAAATAAAATACCATCATGTTGGAAATCTTTTTATATTTTTAATGAATATTTACAATCGAATTTATCTTATGTATAACCCCATATTAAAAATGATTTACTTATTAAACTTTGATTTTAACTATTTTAACCTTTCTTTAAATAAATTAATAATAAATGTCATAATCTAATCCAAGTGGGCCTAAATGGTCATATTTTATTCCTAAGTTTGTTTTTGGTCGAATTAAACTTGTCCAATAGAATTAGGACATGTGTTAGGGTAATAGTAATATCATATTTACCCTTAGTTACCCTATTTACTATTAACCGCGGTAAAAAGTAAAAAGTTACTATTCACCAAAAAATTATTTTCATCTCATTGAACCGCATTTTAGTCCTTGATATTAACCGTGTCTCTCATAATTTCGAAATTCCATTCACAGAAGTGGTAAAATTAAGTTTTATGCAAAATTCAGTTTTTAACCTACCACTTAGTAGTTTCACTATTCATCAAAAATTGATGTTTTTCAGAACAATGCCAAAATTTCATCTCAAGCTATATTTCATATTTCGAATTCAAAAATGAAGTCCATTTTACCAAATTCATAACATAAAAGTTGCATTAATTAATTTTATAATTAAATCCTGCTGTTAAAACAAATAGCGTGTTTGTAAGAAACAATATCTATCAAAAGATTGACACTTGTTTATGTCTAGTTTAAATGTGAAATTACATCCAATGACCAACATTGTATTAAATTGTAAAAATATATTCTAAATATACTTTAAAACCACTCAAATTAATGATTTATCACTATTAATTATTTCGATTAAAAAAGTTGTTTTTAATTATAATTTAGTAATTTTCACTATTCATCAGAATATGAAAGTTATCCGAAAAGTACCAAAATTTCACCTTAGGCTAAATTCGATACTCCGAATCCAAGAATGAAGTTCATTTTGAAAAATAAGATTTACAGAATTTTAAAAAGTGGTTATTACTATTCATAACGGCTAGTTTTAATAATATTTTAATAGCACATCGTTGTTTAGTGAAACTCGGTATTGCGTATTACACACGCTATCGAGAAAGGTCGCGATTGCGTGTAATGCAAGGCAAGACAAGGATGTGTGTTGTGCAAGCTCCTTTTGGTGTAGCGTACAACACAAGACATTAATAAAATTAAAAAGAATATTTCTTTATAAAATCTGGGGCTGTTACAAAAACAACCTAATAGATGAGTTGTACTTATCCACCTTCAGACAGGTGTTATGCACCTACCCTTCTATTAGGGACTTCGGTGGTGGAGTTCCAGAGATGTTGATTTTGAATTTCCTTGAGATTGAATTATTCTACTGAAGGGAAATATTGAGTTGGGAAAAAAATAAAAAATATAAAAAGACGAATTCACCCATATTGATGGTTTATTTTGGATTAAAAAATATATATGGAAAGCAATAGGAGATTAGGGTATTAAATATATTTCAGTTTTAGCGATTCTGGAATAAATGAAATATGTATAATATGGAATATAAAATAATTTTTATGATATATTTAATGACCCAAGTTTATATTGAATAATACATTTTCATTTATACTAATATTTATGGATATTTTTTTAAATTTACAACAAAGGGGACTCTTTTTTCGATAGCTTACTCGACATAAAACAACAGGTTTCTCCAAAATCATACGTTGCACACAACATTGAGTTTTACTGAAAATTAATTATATAATATTATTATTATTTTAAATGGTATTTAATGACTAGACATTAGGAGGGAGGGAATGAATTTTATCAAAATAATTTCAAAATATGGTTTACACATGTTTAAATGATGATTATTTTGTTATTAAATTTATTATAAATGGAAATAAAAACCAATTGAATATAAAGATGAGTTTTTATGAAATACTGTTTTAAAGTGAATTATTATGTTTATAAAATCACATAACTCTATATGGAATTTATATAATATAAAAATATTTTAAATATTCAATTTAATGTCTTAAATTAATCATATATGTTTTCTACATATTATATAAGATCAAATTCATTTTTTGAATAAAAGAAGTATTTTTCTTCAAACACAGTTTTACCGCATTTTGATGAAGAATCATTTTTAAATTTTTATCTTTGACATGTTTATATATTATAATTGGCAAAAAAAACTTCTTCTTTAGAATTACAGCATCAATAATTTACACTTTATGGGTTTTAGATATTTTTTGGATAACTATATTATTTTTATGAATAATAAATATATGATATATTATAATTGATATCAACTGTTTTTATATATCTTTTAATGAAATTATTTAATAGTATAAATGTATAAATGAAATATATTTTTATCGTTTAATCTAATTTGGATCATTATATCTAATTTCACATTTAAAGCTGGCATAAGTACATGTCAATCTTTTTGTAGTATTTACATTTTAAAAACAAGCATATGGTATTCAGAATGGGAATTAATCTAAAATTAATTTCTGCAAATTAATTATATTGAATTTTGAAAAATAAATTCCATAATTTTAATAATAAGGTATAAATTTGGTAAATAGGCATCTTTTAGTTTTGGAATGTATTAATAGTATCTTCAATAATTTTACCATGTTTCAAGGGTAAATTAAGTAAATATTTGTAAAAATATTATTATATTCATATAAAACTATAGTGACATGTGTCTTAATCATATTAGATGACAAATGGCTGAATATTGGAATCCTTTGGTCAATTTTAGGACCCCACAGATCCAGTTGGGAGTGATAATGACATGTTATTATATGTAATTTAATGTATATTTAAAAATAACATAAACTATAATCTTCTTTCTAAAACTAATTTTATACTGGGATATATAACTGATTCATTCCTCTATAAATAGTAATTACATATTTAAAAACATATCCTACATCATGATATTTTATTTATAATTTTTAGACATTATATAAATAAATTTCATTTTTACACAATGATGATGTACTTATTACCTTATTAATGAAAGATTCAAATAAATGTTATTATAAATATTAAAATGGATCTAATTTGGTCATTTTGATTTCATACACAAATTTTATGGATAATATTGTGTTAGAAAATTTGATTTAATACTTATGGTTCTAATGAATCTAGTTATGAATTTTTAAAAAATTACAGTATAAATAGTGACCAATATTGACATAAATGATAACTTAAAATATAAACTTGTATAATAATGATATTAAATTCCTACAAATATAATATTTATAAAAATGGTTAATATACGTCCAGATATGTCATAAATTAATTTTTTTAGGACATTTGACATGATATGGAAATAAAATTAACCGATAATCTCTAAATAAAATTTAATCACATTAAGATTAAAATGGGAAAAATAATGATTAATCCAAAAATATATGGATTAATGAATATTAAAAACATATCTAAAAATTATTGGATGATGGTTATTCTAACCAATATCATTTTATCATCGAGTGAAATTATTTATGGGCCATTATTTACAGAATGTTTATTTTTAATATATTAATATTTCAAGTCTTTCATAAAATGACCATCCATCAACTTATATAAGGCCATCACCAATACCCACTTTCTAACACATATAAATTTAATATATTGTACAAATTATTCTCAAATAATCTACCAACATCACTTCATTCCTTCTAGAATCCTTACCATGGGGGGAATAAAGTTATCGAAATCCTTTTGGCTCAAATCAAACGAGGTTACATGATTTATAGGTAACATCTTCTCTCAAGTTCCTTTCTATAATATTCCTTCTTAACTGCCTATGATCTTCTTATACATTTCTACATAACCAAACCTGTCTCACTACTATACTAGAATATTCTTATGATATGTAATCAAACTACACATAAACACACATATCCATCTATTGGATAAGAAAAACTATTTCTCCGTACGATGAAATATGAAAAGCTGATTTTTTGATTATCTCCGACCACCTATCATGGTGGCCACTATGATGGAAATATATTTATATATGACATGTATTTTATTTGTTTTTTCTCAATGATTCATTAATTTTCATTTATAACAGACCATTATCATCTCCATGATTAGTAAATAAGATAATTTCTTTTCATGATGTGTGGACTACCGCCCCTCAAAGTGGTATGACTGATTCATCTATACCTAAAACATATTAATTATAGTTTTATAAAAAATATTATACATACATAACATAAATATAATAATGGTATTATTGTAGGACCCCAGGACACCCTTAGAGGGTAGGGGTGAATCAGGGTGAAAACATTTTCTTTTAAAGTATAGGATCTTGTTCCCAAATTGGTAGAAACTTGTAAAACATGAATGATTGATATGATTAGAAAGCAGAAATTCACATGCAGAGAGAAGACAAAACACATTTTACAAGGTTCACTATTAAGGGCTACGTCCAAGGAGTACATGCCGATAGGATGTCGGTCGTACCAAATTCCACTAATCTTCACTAGTTGTGGATTACAATGGTTCGAGAACAATCACTATGACCCAGGCTCACAGCCTTTATAAAGGTTCAGGGATAGCTCACTTCTTCCCTCGGGTCACTCCCATTGACTCCCCCTAGCTCATTGCCCTTGGTGAAGTCCCACTCAGTTTATAGACGTGAATGTCTCTTCAATAGATTTGCATTAAAGTCTTTGCCTCTACTCAGCATGAGACTCTGCTGGCATCGAAGTCCAAAATTGATGCACTAGAATGCACAGAACCAATGAACAAGATAACCAGAACGTGCAGAAAAAATTCACTAACAATTGAGCGCAACACCAACCCTTTGCGCAAAAAAACTCTCTATTGCGCACAAACAACACTTTTCGCATGGAAAAATATTTCTCACAGAAACCCCCTTTTTCACGCAACTGAATCTTTTATGTGCGAACCCAATTTTTTACGCACAACTCTTCATTTTTCGTGCATCCTGAAATTTTCCGTGTAATTCAGAAAATTTCGCGCAAGCCCATTTACGGGATCCTTTTCACGCATCAGACCTCGGATCTTCTCTAAGTATTCAACCATTCGGAAAGAAGGGGGTCACCTCATATTTATAGGCGTCAAAGTCCCCAACGCGCAAAAACCACTATGGCACGTAAAACCTCTCATCTGGCGCGTAATCTTTCATGCTGATACCGTTTTTCACGCACATCATCAGATATTTCGCGCAACCCATGACTTTGCCATTTTTTGACATTCTGATTTCGAAACACTATTTGCGCAAAAAACCTCGATCCTCCATTTCACAAATCCTGGTCTTTTTCAAGCCTAACTCAAATTTTGCATGCATGTATCTTATTTTTCGTGCACCACTTCCCCTTTGTGTGCACCTCCTTTTGCAGACAATCCATGTCTTCATTTTCCCATTTTGAGGCCCAAAAATTTGGCAATCACTGGGAAACAACGTGACATTCAATTCTTTTGTCTGCTTGAAATGTATGATCACTTTGCTGGCATACATTCAGAACATCCACTGATGATTGACAACAAACACAAACCAAACTACAATTCTTTCATAGAACATCCATGGATCCAACAATATACCCCTTTGGATTTGTTGGAAATCACAAAATAAATTCAATATATCACCATCCACATGCATACAAAAAATGCAAGGATCAACTCAGCCAACACTCTATGTCTACGTGAGCATTTCTCGGTGTAGAATACAGGAGAGGAAGCTTGAATTGGGTTCCCATGTTTTGGAATGATCAAAGACGCTCAAGAAATTATCTTACAGTGTTAATTCGGACTCATCCTATCAACGACACAGAATTCTCATCGTGTCACAGATGCATTACATGTCCACAGATGACAGAAGCCTTACATGTCCACAGACAATCCTGAATTCCTGAATTTATTCATTTCCTTTCTCCCCCATTGAAAATAAACCCAAAGTACAGTAAATTAATCAATGTTCAGCTCAAACCATACTCCCCCTGGATAGTATCTCCCCTATAAACCTGCATCACAGCCATAATAAGATAGAAAGAGTTACCATAATCGGGGAGAGGGGATTTCGGAATTTCCCTATGCGGTAGGAGGTGGTTGAACACCGAGGTTCAACCGATTATTTTCAAACACAACTGCTAACAGTGGTTTTGTTAGGATATCAGTTACTTGGTCATCAGTTCCCATGAGATCCATTTTAATCACCCTTTGCTCAAATTTTTCTTTGATAATGTGATACTTGTTTCAATATGTTTTGTATGAGAATGATAAACCGGATTCTTTGTGAGATCAATTGCACTCTTGTTATCACAGTAAATTACCATTGGTTGAATCACCTCATCACTAATGTCTGTTAGTTGTTTCATCATCCATAGTAGTTCAGTGCATGCCTTTTAAGTAGATATATATTCAGCTTCAGTAGTACTAAGAGAAGTAATTTCTTGTTTCTTGCTCAACAAGCCGACACAGTTATTTCCAATAAATAATGCTCCACCACTTGTGGAATTTATGTCCACAACATTGCCAGCCCAGTCAGCATCTGAAAATGCTGATAATTCACAGTCCCTTCATGCAGCAAAGTATGATCCATAATTGTGATTACCTTGAATATACATCATGATTCTTTTTACTACTTCCAAGTGTTCCTCCTTTGGATTACTCTGATAGCGGGCTGTAAGACAAGTGGCACAGACAATATCTGGCCATGTCGCTGTTAGGTACAATAGGCTCCCAATGATCCTCCTGTACATGGTGAGATCTACAGATATCTCATTGTCATGCTTTCCAAGTTTTGTTCTAACTGCAATCGGAGTTGACATTGGTTTGGAGTCTTGCATACTAAACTTCTTCAGCAGCTCTCTTGCACACTTTTCCTGAGAAATAAAAGTGTAGTCTTTCCTTTGAGTCACCTGCAGTCCCAAGAAATATGTGATCTCCCCAATCATTGAAATTTCAAATTCTAATTTCATATGATTGGAAAATTCATCCACTGATTTCTCCCTACTACCACCAAATATAATTCCATCGACGTAAACAAGAAACATGAACTGATCTTTCGGAGAATTCTTCACATAGAGATTGTGATATACTCCCCCTCTTTTGAATTCCAGCTTCTTGAGATAAGAATCTCGGGTGGAGTACAACGCACGTGGTGCCTGTTTGAAGCCATAAAGTTCTTTCTTTAACTTGAAGACCATTGATTCATCAGCACCAAGAAGAAAATCCACTGGTTTTTAAATATAGACTTCTTCTTCAAGTACACCATTTAAAAATGATGTCATGAAATCCATTTGATATACTTTTTATCCTCTCTGGAGAGCCATGGAAAGGAACAGCCTGATTGACTCCAGTCTAGCCACTGGAGAAAAGGATTCTTCAACATCAACACGTTCAATCTTAGAATACCCTTTTCATACCATTCGAGCCTTGTTTATGATAACACTTCCATGCGCATCAAACATGTTCTTGAATATCCATTTTGTTCCAATCACATTGTGACCTTTGGGTCTCTGGACAAGATCCCTTGTATGATTCTTTTCAATCTGATCTAACTCTTCATTCATGGCTTTCACCCAAGATTCATCCTCTGCAGCTTCTCCAATTGAGGATGGCTCCACAACTGATAGGAATGCATAAGGGGTGTTATTCCTCATCCTTCTTGTCTCTGTGGGTGCATTCTTGTCTCCAATTATCTTAGATGGATCAATCTCTGCTCTTCGATTTCTCATGTGAGGTTCAGTCACATTCTCATCATCCAAAATTTCCTCTTCAGATTCTTCGTCTGAGTCAACATCATGATGTGACCCCTGAGTGTTTTTGTAAACCTTCCTCTATTTCTGTATTTGTATTTATTCCATGTTCATATTCATTCTCATCTTCTATCTCATCAGCATAGGTACTATTTGAAACATTTGGGGTTTTTCCTTCAATGATATTAACATCATTGCTTTCCACAATCCTCGCCAAGCATTTATTGAAACACTTGTATGCTTTTCTGTTCATTGGATACCCAAGAAAAATTCCTTCATCAGCATTGTCACCAAACATTCCTTGGATTCCTTCTTTATTCTGAATGAAACATTTTCTTCCGAAAACACGAATGTATTTCAACGATGGCTTCCTTCCATGCCAAAATTCAGGTGGTGTCTTCATTTCTCCCATATAGAGCCCTGTTCGATACTGAATGTGCACTGTATCTTTAACATCCTCCTTCCAGTAATGGCGAGAGATACCACTCTCAATCAACATAGTCTTGGCCATATTTTTGACCTTTTGATTCCGACGCTCAACAACTCCATTTTGTAGTGGAGTTCTCACAACAGCTACCTCATTCTGTATTCAATGTTTTTCTATGTAATTTTCAAAATCGATGGACGTGTATTCCCCTCCATTGTTAGATCGCAAGACTTTTATTGAATGTCCAGTATCATTCTCGGCAATCTGGCAATAAGTATTCATGCAATAAAGTACTTGTCGTTTCATATGAATCACCGTTGCACAATCCATTCTGGTATAATCATCAATTAAGAGGATGAAGTACCTTTCTCCATAGGTTCCAACAACATTTATTGGGCCACATACGTCAGTCTGAAAGAGACCAAGAAGATGTGATGCCCTTTTATTCTTTGGCTAATATGAATTACAGAACAGATTCCCACGAATACAAGCATCACAAGACTTTTCCTGTTCACATTTTAGAATGGGAATATCCATGACTATCTTCATCTTAGATATCTTTTCCATGTCTTGTTGGTTAATGTGCCCCAGCATTCGATGCCACAAATTGTTTTCTTCTTCAACAGAAAAATACCAAGAGTTCACTTTGTTGTCATCATGATATAAGTTTCCATCTGTTCTACAGCCTTTCATAAGAGAATTCCCTGTTTTTCCTTTTATAGTGCATCCTTTTTGATTGAAGGTTACTATGAGCCCTGAGTGACAGAGTTGACTTACACTAAGGAGATTGTGGCGTAGACTGTCCACATAAAGAACTTCAGTCTTCTTCAGCTCCCCGTTGGCGAGATGTATTCCAACTACCTTTAATCTTCAAAGCACCATCATTACCAAACCGTACTGTTACATCAACCTTATTTTCAATGTTCTTCAAAAGGTCAACATTTCCCATCATATGGGAAGAACAACCACTATCATGGATCCAGGTACTGCTGCTCTTTGTAGCTTTGATGGCTACTTCTGCATGATTTGATTTCTCGATCTTCTTCTTCTCTTTCCTGGAGATATTGGATTGATCATAAGATACTGATGGAATTTTAATACTTTCTTCCACATAATCTGATTCTTCATACACATAATAATCTTCTAGAGGTGAAAAACTATTTGTGATAACAACATCATTAGGAGGAAGAAAACTGGCCCGCCATTGAGTGTTGTATGAATTTCTCATGTCGTACTGCTGCATGCAATACATAGCTTTATGGCCAAAGTTAGAACAATTAAAACATTAACCATAGAATTTATTTCTTCTATAAGATGGAGGATATGAAATCGTCCTCATTTGTTGACTTCACAGATCTTTCCCATTCAAGTACCTCCTTGCCTCTTCACAGTATGATAAGGTATGGCTGAGATAACCACAGAACGTACACTTTATGATAGTAAATGTCTTTTCACTTGAATTTCTCTTCATGCCTTCTTCCTTGGGAGAATAGTTGAATTGTCTGTAATTTCTGAAAGTTTGAGGATAATTTTCAGTTCTTCTTTTAGTTTGGGTTGATCGTTCCTTTTTCTTCATTTTAGGTTATGTTTCAGCATGTCCAACTTTCATCATATTTTCATTTTGGCTCTCATTACATATAGCAGTTGATGTCTCAGCTTCACAGTCAACACCACTCTTTCCCATGTAAGTGGGTCTTTGATCACTTAAGATTTTTCCAACCCCATTTGAACCACACTTGGCTATTGCTAGTAATTCTGCATCTGAGAGTCTTCCTAAATGAATTTTATTCTTTCCCTCATTTTTCTTTGATTGACATTCAATTTTACATCTAAGAGTAACAACTTCTTCCTCATGTCCCTCAACCATCTTGGACTTATCTTCTAGTCTGGATGAAAGGTCATTTATGACCTTTGCTTGTTCCTCAATTTTAAGATTTAGTTCCACTACATGATCTGTGCTTTCAAGGATTGAAAACTGAACTCTCACTAGTTCTTCTAGTCATTCAAACTCTTCTTCAAGCTCATCAACATATTCTGATGATTCTTCCACCATTTCCTTCCACTTATTACATATCTGACATTTATTCTAAAGCTTGGAAAAACCATCCTTAATATGAGTCTTTGAATCACCATTAGAAATAATATGACTATCTCTATCTTTATTGGTCAAGGGTTCTGTCTTTTCAATGGTGTCCAACATGGAAGCATGGTTTCCTGCTTTGAATTCTGGTTCTTCTTCTTCACCCAATTCAGTGTCATCATCTTTCTCTTCAAATACAAAACTATTCCGTTGTATTTTCATTCCAGATTTGAAGTCTCCCTTTTTGAAAAACCTTCTCTGAGGCTTCTCGATTTCTTCTGCTTCTCTTTCATCATCATCAAACATTCTTTGGAACTGAGAGGCAATGTGCCCGAATCATTCACAATGAAAACATGCTAGAGGTAGCTGTCCTTTTAAATTTACCTTTTCCCTTCTTCAGCTTCATGGCGATGAGAGAAAGAATTCCCTTTTCCTCTTAATCATCACCGCCACTATCTTCTAAAATTTTCTGTTTGTCCATGGCATTGAATTCCATTTCCTTGCTTACACTAGTTGTGGCATCTTCGAGTTTGACTCTCATCTCATATGCCACTAGACGACTTAAAAGATCATCCAGAGAAATTTTGGATAGATCTCTTTCTTCAAGTGATGACACCTTTGCATTGTACAGAGGAGGAAGACTTCTTAGTATCTTCTTAAAGATATCAATGTTTTTTATTTCTTCTCCAATACCTCTAATTGCTCCCACTAATTCAGTAATTCGATTGAAGAATGAATATGCATTCTCATTAGGATGCATCTTTAAATCATCAAACCTGTTGTGTAAGACTTGAAGCTTCACCTCTTTCACTTTGTTGTCTCCTTCATAAATGTTTTCAAGTTTATCCCACATAGACTTTTCTGAGGTGAAACTCATCACCTTTAGATAGATCTGATCTGAAAGAGCTGCAGTGAGAGCATTCTGCTCTTTAGCATTAGCATCATGAATTTTTCTATCGGCATCTGTCATAGCCAGCCCTATTGGATCAGTAACATGTATACCTTGGACAGTGGAAAATTGGACTTCCATTCCAAGGGATATTAGATGAGATCTCATTATATTCTTCCAAATCTCAAAATTACTTCCATCAAAGAGAGGAAATTCCCTGACAATGACTGCATTCTCCATGACGACAGAGGACAGATTTAACACCAGCAACCTCCCTATGATACCACTTGTAGGACCCCAGGACACCCTGAGAGGGGAGGGGAGAATCTGGGTGACAAATTTTTCTTTTAAAGTATAAGATATTGTTCCCACATTGGTAGAAACTTGTAAAACTTTTATGATGGATAAGATTAGAAAGCAGACATTCACATGGAGAGAGAAGACACATCACTTTTTTACTTTGTTCACCACTAAGGGATACGTCTAATGAGCATACACCTATAAGTTATCGGTTGTACCAAATTCCACTAATCTTCACTAGTTGTGGATTACAATGGTTCGGGAATAATCACTATGTCCCAGGCTCGCTACCTTTACAAAGGTTCAGGGATAGCTCAATGCTTCCCTCGAGTCACTCCCGTTGACTCCCCCTGGCTCACTTCCCTTGGTGAAGTCCCACTCAGTTTATAGACATGAGGGTATCATCAATAGATTTGCATTGAATTCTTTGCCTCTACTTAGCACCAGTCTCTGCTTGCATTGAAGTCAGGAATAGATTCACTAGAACGCACAGAACCACTGAACCAGATAACCAGAACGTGGAGACAAAATTCATTGACAATCACGTGCAACACCAACCCTTTGCATGCAAAAACTTCCTATTGCGCGCAAACATGAGTTTTCGTGCGAAAAAATACTTCACGCAAGAACCCCATTTTTCGGGAAACTGAAATTTTTATGTGCGAACCCAATTTTTACGCGCATCTCTTCATTTCTCACGCATCCCAAAATTTTCCGCGCATTTCAGAAAATTTTGTGCAAGCCCATTTTCGCGATCCTTTTCGCACATCAGACCTCATATCTTCTCTAAGTCATCAACAATTCAGAAAAAATGGGGTCATCTCATATTTATAGGCGTTAAAGACCCTCACACGCAAAAACCACTATGGCGCATAAAACCTCTCATCTGGCGCGTAATCCTTTGTGCCGATACCATTTTTCACATACATCATCAGATATTTCGCGCAACCCAATCCTTTTCCGTTGTTTGATGTTCGGATTCCGAAACACTGTTTGCACGAAAAACCTCGATCCTCTATTTCGCGAATCCCACCCTTTTTCGTGCCCAACTCAAATTTTTCACGCCAGTCTCTTATTTTTCATGCACCACTTCTTCTTTGTGAACACCTCCTTTTTCAGACAATCCATGTCTTCATTTTACAATTTTGAGGCCCAAAAATTTGGCAAACACTGGGAAACAACACCACCTTCAATACTGTTTTCTGCTTTAACTATATGAGCACTTTGCTGGCACACATTCGGAACATCCACTGAGGATTGACAACAAACACAAACCAAACTCCAATTCCTAAATATAACGTCCATGGTTCCAACAATTATAATATAAATTTATATTATTTTATTATTATTAATTTATTATGACAGAAAATTGAATGAAGTGATCATGTGTATGTACAACCTACCGTCTCTATGAACAGAGAAATTCATTTTGTATATACAAATATTATGTGCCATTATAAATAAATAATGGAAATATATGACATTTAAATCATTAATAATATTCTTGATATTATTTAATTTGTACCACATGGTCAATCTACATTAAAAAATCTCATTTTCGATTAATGTACTGAATATTGACAAACCGACCGATAATAACCTAAATAATTATATAATTTTAAGAAAATTATTATAATTATTATAAAATGAAAAGTAAATTAGAAATTTTTTCAAAAGCTAGTATAAATTAACTTAATTGTATTATTTATGAACATAAAGAAAAATTGGTGAATTCTGACTCACAGTAATGGAACTTCTTAAACCAATTTTCATTCTTTGGGTTGATATCCTACTCGTTGACTATGTAATGCTATGACAATGTGATAGAGTAATTTTAATATCATATATTGTATATATACATTCTTTATGGTGATTTATAGTGAATACAAGTAATCATTATATTTTATTAATAAAATGATCTTTTTATGGGAACCCGTCAACCATATCATTTACTTGAATACTTATTTTATGTTATGTCTTTAAATATCTATTTCATTAAGATGGGTAATGATCTTCTATATTTTTTTGTTTTATATTCTTTGTCTAAGTGACGAGATACCCTTTTCTCTCTCATAAAATGAATTTTTAAATTTTTAACTCACGTCGTTAGGCTTTCAAAATTTCACAAGGGAATTTCTGAACTCAATTTTACTCATTAGGTTTTACGCAAACATCGTTTATTATATTATTCCTAAATTATGAGTGGAATCATTTTTTATTTATTTATGTTTTAATTTACACATATGTTTTTGTATATATTATATTTATACACATAATAACAACAATGATAAATTCTTACGTCATTTATATGAACTTCGTAACGGATAAAATAACTCAATCTCATTTCATTTGAGATAAATATCCATGCCATTTTTTTGTTTTTAAAATAATATATGTTAATGAACTATTGTTTTTTCACACATAATAATCATTTATATTGCATTCATTTTTATTTTTCACACATAATTATTTCATTGATTTATCCTTAATCTAATGATAAGATCTTTGTAAGGGATTTTGTTTGAATTTTCAATCCATTGAATCTTAATTTTTGTCATACACCAATTCACTATTATGGGGTATATACTACACATTCATATATTATATCATGAATCTATTTATTCTATTAATATTATATGGTTGGTTTAATATTATTGTCTAATGTGTTTTTATTCATGTATTTTCTTCTGTGGTAATAGACTCTTTAACTAAATAATCATTTTAAATATTTTAATGATTAATTCTTTTAAAACCATTTATTTCAAGTCCATGATTTCCAAATGGGTATTATGAAATTATTTATATAGAAATTAATTTTTTTAAATTATTGTTTTATTTAAATGATTAAAATTTGTATGGTACACTTTGACTGATAAATTTTTTTTTTAGATGTTGTAATGGGTTTTGGAAATAGATTTAATATTTTAATACCATTAAGTGATTTCATGTGATTGATGAGCGAAATGTGGATAATTTCAATCTTTTATGTGTTTTAATTATGTGATGGTACTTGAATATTTCTTATATGTTTACATGATTAGAAAAATATCGTTGGTTCTGAGATAATTATAGGGTAGGTGAGCCCATGATAGCTCTCTAATGCATTGGGTAATGTGGCGGAGGTAAACACTTTTGTTCTCATAAAATACTTATGGAATATACTATGATGGGTATTTCAATCATAAAAATGAATGTTTCTCCTTATGTATTTATGAAATATGAAAATTATTTTTTTTATGAATTCCAAAAGTTACCATTATGCTTTATATTTTCTATGAGTCATTTATAAATATTATGATTTCATGAGGTTTCTTATGTAGCTTATGTTTCCAGAGTGAAAAGTATGATTTAATTGAATTGCATGTTTTTGTGAAAATGTGTATTATTACATTATTTTATATCCCTCACATATATTTTTATGCTCAGACCATTTTAATAATTTTTTAACGGGACTTAAAGAAGAACAGAGTCAATGATGGGATTGAGGGAATGTTATGATTTCCAAACATTAAATGATTCCATATATATTTTTCAAGAGTTATTGTTTTATGAAATAAATGGATAGTGAACCAAAGTTTCCACTTGTAATATATGATTTGTTATTTATGTGATAGGACCTTAATCTCAAAAAATGTAAAATTGAATAGATTATCAATGTGAATTGTAGAATTATCTCAAGATTATTTAAGGTTTAAAATTGTGTCCTTACAATTGGTATCAAAGGATGGTTTGTATGAATTTGTTGATAAAGATATTTTCTTAAAAGTTAATAATATCCTAATGGGTTTACTATTTAAAGGTTGATTATAATTTCAATGTCATCAAAACCCCCTTTGGGGCACTATAATTTTAAATATTAATGTGACTAATTGTATTGTTGGAGTCATTCACTTATGGGTTGTTAGATTTTTTAGATTCAAAATGAAAGGCATATGATATAATTCATGTTGAATATTTTATTGTTATTTTTTATGATTTTATCTAACGTTTATAATATTATAATAATTATATTGTTTTAAAAAGAGGAAAACTCACAGGATGGGTGACAACCCATCACATCTGATAAGGATTTGAGAATCTAACCCATAACTAATTGGCGACAAGGGTGCATCGCCTACCACTGGCCAACATGAAGTCCTTGGATAGTATGAATTTTTCTATTCAGATAAATGAATTTACAGATAAAAAATAAGTTCATTTTAGGAACATATGTTTTGTCAATAAGATATCCATATTATAGAAAAATGACTTAGTGATTAAGTGATAAAAAATATTTTGGAAGACATTATCTATTTTTGGAACCCTATATGCCTAAGAAAAATTGAATACAGTGATATTTCTGTTGAGAAGTAATGGTTTAATTTTTTAAAAATAAAATTTGTTTTTATTGTGGAAATATCTATATTTCAGTTAGTTATCTAAATGATTAACCTATAATGGGGAATAAGTGATTAAGTAAATTACTTTTATGTATGATACTTTAAGGGTAGTCAATGTTATGGGAAGATAAACATAAAGATTTACCTCAGTAGATTGGGTGATCAAATAAATCTATATTTTGGGTAGAAATCATAGTTTGGATTACATTGATGATTTTTACAAACATATGTTTGTTGAATGATATTTTTTGAGCTTGGGGAAACATTTGTTTTTTTAGATTAAGAGTACTATTTCTTTAAAAAAAAATTATTCTTTTTGGGGATTATATAATATTGTACAAACCATTTTTCTTTGGATTAATGTAAATAGAAAATAAAAATATATTTTTAATCTTTTTTGGATTATGCGATTCTCTTGATATTGGTACTAGTTCTTCAAGTGTGACAAAGTCATCATGAATACTATTTGTTTGGAGAAAATATTATTTTTGGGTAGATATTGATTAAAGGATGAAGCCATACATGAAAACTTAGTGTGTTTCCATAAGTTCTTAGTCATGGTCATAAAACAATTTCTCAAACATTCAGAAAGGACCATAAGAAAACATTTTTCTTCTACTTTTCATTCAATGAAATAAAATATTGTTTAACCCATCACGAGTTTATGGTTTTATGATTGTTAACATTCTCTAGATCATGTTTTTCTATCATTGTCGATCCAAAATTTATGGGTGTTTGTTATTCCATATCCATTTTTTACTTGGAATCCTAGTATGTGTTATCTCGGGTGACCTTTTTTACATCACTTTATTTATTTTAACGTGGTAGTTTTATTGAATCTTATTCGGATGTGGGATTTTCAATTAAGTTTCTAAGCCTAATTTTAAAATTACTATGACACAATTTCCAAAAGCTGGAATGATATAATGACACAAACATTTATATAATAATACATTTTCATTTATAATAATATTTATGGATATGTTATTATTTTTACGTTAAAGGGGAACCATTTTTCTTAGCATACTCAATAGACAACAACACGTTTCACTGAAAACTTATGTTTCACACAACATTGAGTTATACCGAAAAATAATACAATATTATTTTTATAAATTTAAATGGTATTTAACACCATAAAATTAGAATATATGGAATGAATAGTATCAATTTAATTTTTATATTTACTTTCTACATGTTTAAACAATGAAAAAACGGTTAAAATGTTTATTAGAAAATGATATAAAACCTAATTGAATATAAAGGATCTGTTTTTATGAAAACCTATTTAAAATATAATAATTGTGTTTGTAAAATCATATCACTCTCAACATGTTTTTTATTTAATGAAAAATATATGTTATATATTCAATGTAATGTTTTAAATTCCTATTATATGTTTTCTATATGTGATTTAATAAAAAATTAAATATTATGTATAATAGAAGTATTTATCTAAAAAAATAGTTTTACCTTCATTTCATGGTGTCCCCTTTTTATATATTATTATTGAAAACATTATATATTATTTTTTAACAAATAAAATTCTTGTTCAGAAGTAGTACATCATGATTTACTTAGGATTGTTTTGTGATAATTTTTTGTCAACTACCATGTTTCGAGGAATAGAAAAAATAAGCTAAATTTTAATTGAAATCATAATTTTTCGAACAAGATAATTTATAGAAAAAAATAATAGTATTTAATAGATTTATCGAATATATTGAATATATTATTCTTATTTAATTTAATTTTTTTCATTAATAGTAATTTTACATTGAAATTGGATATAAACACTTGTCAATATTTTGGTAGCCTTTAGATATTAAAAACAGATTTTTTGGTTTTTACAACGGTAATTAATTTTAAAATAATTTCGGAAAATTAGGTGATTCAAATTTTTATAAATGGATTATATATTTGGAATCATATGTATCCAATGGGGTAAATAGGTACCACTTATTTATGGACATTATGAATAGTAACTTTAGTAAATGACTAATTTTCAATGGTTATTGGGTAAATCAGGTAAATAATGGTAAACAAATAATATTATAATAAAATGAAAATACCCTTAAAAGTGTCTATGTACTATTATATGACATATGGATGACAATGGTCATATTTGGGTCGATTTTAATACCCCATGGAGCTACATGGGAGTGATAATAATATGTTATAATAATTAATTTAATGTAAATAGAAAAATAACATAAACATGTATCTTTTTACTTAAATAGTTTTTATATGGGTTTATATAACTGATCACTTATATTTTAAATAGTTATTAAAAAAATATCCTACATCTTAATATTTAATATTTAATTTTTTGTAGTTAAATAAAATAATAAATTTACGACACGATGGTGATGTAATGATTAACTTCTTAATGAATGATTCGAATAAATGATATTATGAATATAAAAATAAAATTAATTTCATTATGTTGATTCCAGATACTAAATTAATGAATGATATTGACATATTATATTGGTTTTAATTCATTTTAATTGACGGAAGTAGGTTGTTATTATTTTTTGAAAATATCAGCTATGAATAGTGACAAAAATTGGCATATTTCATAACATAAAATATAAAATATGTTAATAATGATGTTAAAAATTTTAAAATGTAATATTCATAATAATAGTTAATATTGGTTCATATATGTACTAAAATTAATTTTTTGGGGACTTTTGCCATGATATGGTAAATAAATTAACCCACAATGATTAAATAAAATCTTAACACTATAAGATAAAGAAGGGTTTAGTAATGGTAACACAAAAAATATAAGGATAAAAACTATTAAAAAAATTTATAAAAATTATTGGTTGATTTTTTTTTCAAAACAAAATAATCTTATATTCTAATTAAATATGTTTTGGACCATTTTTAATAGAAATTTAATTTATAATTAATTTAAATATCAAATATTTAATGAAATTCCTGTCCTCCCCCTTATATATGGACACTACCTCTAACCGCATACTCACACATCTAAAGCCCCTTGGATCATCCATATTCTACTAAAATATGCTCCAAACATCCCTTCCTTCCTCTAAGAATCCTTACCTTGAGAAATTTTTTTATGAAATTATTTTGGATCAAATCAAAAAAAGTTACCTGATTTAGAAGTAATGTCTTCGCTCAAGTTCCTTTACATTATTTAACATATTCACTCCCTTCTATCTTATTATTCATTTATTAATTAAAAACACCAGTATCTTCAATATACTAGGAATTTTTTTGATATGGATTACAACTACACTTACATACACAACCATCTAACAGATACGAACATACAGTTTCTGGGTATGAAGAATTACTGTATCGTGAAACGATGAGTGTTCAATTATCTCCTAACACCTTTATTGGTGGACATTTTAATGGAACTATATTTATATATTATATTTATTATATTTGAAGTTCCCAGATCAGTGTGAATCACTGAGAGGGGGAGGGGGTGAATCAGTGATCCTTTAAAACTTTTTACTAATTGATTCTTAATCAATTAAACCTCTATGGCTTGTTAAGGCCTCGATCCACTCTTCTTATGTCTCTCAACCTTTCCCGGATAATGCAGTATTGAAAAGTCACAGGACACAAGGATTTACAAGGTTCGTCACCAAAGGCCTACATCCTTGCCATGCTCTCCCAGCATGGATTCTCCATTATAACTTGTTAAAATTACAATGGTCGATACAGAGTCCCACTGTATCTCTCCTGAGTCCCACAGGAGGGTCTTTATACTGCGTCCCACAGTGTTACCAGAGTCCCACTGGCCTGCTCCAGAATCCCACTGAAGACTTCTTCTCCCTGAGTCCCACAGGGTCTTCTCTTGGCTCCTCGAGTCGCACGAGTAGCTCTTCTTCACTTTAGGTTCTTCATGTATCCTCAGCAGTCTGGGATAAAGACTACTGGCCTTGCTCTGTACCTCTGATCACTTGTGATGATCAGGTCTTCTCGTCTAGCTCAGGATTTATCACCTTCTTCTAAGGATGACCTGGCTTCTCTCCAACTACTGAATACTTAGACAACTGATATCTTTAACATCAGTCTGATCCAGTCTCAATTCACTTCAACATCATGCACTGAGTGCATGGAAACTCTTCATCTTCATGCACTGATAGCATGGCCTTCTCAATTTCTTCAAGATCCTCTGGTCTTGGTCAACTCAGATGCACACAACCGATTTATCTTTGTTCACGTGTGCACGTGCATGCATGCAAACATGCACTCCCCTTCTTCTTCTCGGTGAAATAAAACCACAAAGGGAGTAGTATCTTTAAGCACACACCAGCTTCTCACTTCATCACACACTTTATTCAATTTGCTTACACACTTGAATGTGTGTTATACTTTAGTGTGGATGTCCTCCCTTTTCTTCTTCTAAGTGTATACACACTTATTAGTGCACACACCTAGGTTCAGCCTTCTTGTCTCGTTGCACACACTTCTTTCACTTTTTGCACACTCATGAGTTGGCCTCCTTCTCTTCTTGTTGCACAGACACACTTTAGTGTTCTTTTAGTTTGTTCTTCAATGTGTGCACACACAAGGTTTAAGTCTGCTCTCTTACTTCCACACACAACCAAGCCTCGGGTTCTTCCTCTTCAATTTGCACACACACACTAAGTGTATTTGCTCAATATACCCAAACTCAAACTAGGCGCCCAAGGAGGTGTGGCCCTCTTCTTGTCTTCAAATGCCACGCAGGCTCAAGTGTGCAAGGGTGAAACACTGCCACGGGCGCTTTTGTCGCGCAAGCCTCAAGCACAAGGGTGAGCAAGTTCCTCGGGTGCAAGGCACCTCAACCACGGGGCGCACAAGTGCTACTGCCCCGGGTTCTTCCTGCCGCGCAAAGGGAAGGTGCGCAAGGATCTCCTCCTCCCCCTTCTTCTTGTCGCGCAAAGAGGTAGAGCGCAAGGGACTCAGCCACGCAAGTGGTATTTGCGCGGTGGCTTCAAAACTTCGCGAGGCACATACGGCACTCACGGGACTTCGAGTTTTCAACAGATCAGCAAGCAAAAACGAGAGTTCACCCTCTCTTTTTATAGGAAGTAGAAGCCTCATATCATCCGCGTGTGATAATTCAAAATCCCCGAAAGTTTCGGTTCTTTAAAAACATTCCAAATCTTGAATTTACTCTCTGTTTCACACGTGCTCATTTATTTTTTGCTCCTTCTCATGCATGAGTCGCGGAACGTGTGCATGGCCTCTGTTTAGGCCATCCCATGCAAAACGCGAACACCCGATGCCTCAGCAACGTTGTTTGCCTCCGCCTTCTTCGGATTCTTCCAAACATTTCATGCATGGTCATTTTTAGGCATGATCGTGTTCAGTAGGTCCATAAGAACTTAATGGAGCCTTCGGCTTCGGAAATGGTGGCCGGCAGCTCAAGAACGATGCTCGGAGAGCGCCTGGTTCGTCGGCAGCTCGCAGGAGACTTCAGACAAGATCGGGGTTGAAGAAGGTCTCGCAGCCATTGGATCGACGATTCAATTGATCTCGGACGGCCTGGATCAGATCATCTCGCCGCGGATAGATTGTGCGGCGTAGGTCAAGCGCACGATGAGATGTGCGGCTGAGATTCAATCCCAGCGAAAAAACTCGTTCCCACATCGAAACGGCCTCCGATTTTCACGCGGCTTATTACCCAAGCGCTGCCTTCCACTCAGCAATTGATCTTCCATCCTCACGGTGCCGCCCCGCACCGTGTTCTCCCTGCGGGTGCGCTCTGCGCCCACTCTTGCCTTTGCGGGCGCGCTCCTAGCGCCCACTATGCACACTCGGGTGCGCTGGCTTCACCACCGCGTGGCCTCGGGGCTTATACACGGCCCCGGCCTCTCTCGGGCTGGCCCCATGGGATCCTCCTTGGGCGTGGCGAACTTGAGTCCCACATGTGCCTTGGGGTTGAACCCTTAAGGCTGGCCCTTGGTGGCTTATATTTTTGCTAGAGTATAGACTTAGGGACTTTGTATAAAAACAAAGTAACTAGGTTTCCAATGCCAAATGCCACTTCTTCCAAGCCATTCATCCTCTTCTTCATTTCTTCTTCTTCATTAGAATTCCTCCAATTCTATTCATCATTTATTTAAGAATGGAATTCCCGAAGGTTCTTCATCAACTGAGCTCCTGAATCACATAAAATCTCCAATTCTGTTTGTTGATCTAATCAGATATCAAATTGGAACTTCTTCTAATTCACATGCACTAAGTGATAGTGCATGGACTTCTTTAATCCACTTCATCCACTTAGAACTTATGGATGGATCACTTTCAACTCCTCATGCATTGTCACTACAATGCATGGTCTTCTAATCATGTTGTGACTTTGTATCATCTTGATACAAGTTCTTTACACTTAAGGATCATCTCATCAATCATCTGATGTAACATGGAGAATGTTTCAACCATAATATCCTATGTCACATAGTAAATCTCCTAAGTGACATGCATCTTAGTACCATGGCCATTCTCCATTCATCACCAACACCATCACATCCTTTGGCATTCACATCATGACAATTCTTGACATCCATTCATTCTAAGACAACATCATGCCTCATTGACAACAAATGCAACACAGTGCATTTCGATCTCCCCCTTTGTATTTGTTGTCAATACACTTCTTCAGCACATATGAATGGGTCAATATGTGTGCCAATATTTTCTCCCCCTTATTGGCAATCAAATGCAAAGGTGTGGTGTGGTTCTCTTCAAAAATATCTCTTCCTCCCTTCGAATAGCATCTTATTGAAAAGCACTAAGAGAGGGATGATGTCACATGTTCTTCTTTAGCAAAGAACCTTTAGTAAATCAACTCTAAGTCTACATGGGCTAACCCGGTGTAGAAAACAAGAGTGATGTAACCATGATACTCAATGCTGTCCACAATCACTGTAAACATGTGAGATAATTCTAAGGGGTTCAGATATTCAATGAATTGCTAAATCCTGCACATACTCCACAAAAATCATTAGAAAGTTCAGTGCAAAGATAAAGCTCCCCCTTTCATCCATTTGTCTTCAATCCATACTCCCCCTTAATTGACAAGATAAACTCAATTAAGAAACAAGGGATGAAAGTATGATTGGAATACCTTCACTTTTCTCAAGATGGTATTAATCTCAGAATCCCATCTACGTCAGAATGGCTCCCCCTCAAGGGGTGCACTCCATTCTGTCCAAACCATCCTCCAGTTGAGAATGATCATCATCTTCAATTCCCTGCAAAGTCAGCACATGTAAATACCAATAGTATAAGGGAATAATATAAAACCTCCTTGGTTCATCAATGTGAACAACAAGGTTGAGAAGATTCTCTCAACCGAGATGTCCCATTTTTACCATTCTTCACACTTGCACATCTGATCTTCTTTGATGTTTGTGCTGGTGTGGATCTCAACACATCTTCATGTGAAATCTTCTTCTTCCATTTTTCCTTAGCATTTGCCAGAACTTTATCTTCAACTTTTTGCAGATCTTTGGCAAGTTGCAACTGATTTGGCCATATGACTAGTAAATCATTTGGAAGAGTGGCCTCAGTTTTGGAAGTTCCACATGGTTCTTTGGATGCTGCTAAGCTACCTCTCTTAGGAAACTTATTTTCAATCAATCCTTTCTGCTTCTACTGGATTGATTGCCTTTTTGAGTCCAGTCTGCCTCTATTGAATTTCATGGCTTCTTTACAAAGATCCATGATATGTCCTTTCTTTCCACAGTAGAAGCATTTCTTCTTGGTGGTCCTTCTGGATGCATCACCCTTCTTGGATTTAGACTCCAAGGTCTTCTCTTCCTTTTTCATAATCTTCTTGGGAGCATCTTCAACTTTCTTCTTGCTTCCCAAAGATTCTTTCTGAGCCAGGTTCTGTGATCTTTTCTTCTTTTGAGCTCTGGATACAGTTGGAGACTGACATGTATCTTTTTGACCACTTTTTCAATCATCCCAGATGTTGTCAAGTAATCCAAATCTATTTGCAGTAAACAGATGTCTCTGGACCTGTGGATGCTGCTTCTTTTCTTCTGGCTTGCTCCCCCTTGGCATGGGCTTCCTTTGTGCTTTGACATTTAGTGGATTGTACCAACAATCCTTTGCACAGTGCCCATACTTATTACAACACCAACACTGACCCACAAATCTTGACCTCTTCAGTCCTTCTGATTGTTGGGTACTTTTCTTGACTTGCTGTGTTGTTTCAGGAGAGCACTGCTTCTTCATTTTCTTCATCCATACTTGTTTGGAATTATTTTTCCATCCTGCACTTTTTGTGGAAACACAATTAGAAGCATGAGTACAAGATGGTACGGATGGTACCTTGCTTTTAGAAGTTGTTTCCCTTTTATTAGAGGATGTCTTTCTTTTAGAATCATCCTGCTCAATGCATACTTGAGTAGCAACATTTCTCCTTTCAGCTGACTGAGAGGCTTTGGCTTTGGGTGATTGCTGATTGTTCAATATCACCTCCAGTTCAAAGCATTTCATGTTGAGGAAGTTCTTCTCATCCTCAACCAATCTTAGCCTACCTTCCCAATTCTGTTTCAGCTGTTCCATCTGGTCATCATGCACCTTCTTTATTTCATGCAATGAGTTGTCAAGATCCTTCACCATTTTGACTTTGTCTTTGAGTTGAGCATCTCTGACATTCATTGACACTTTATGCCTCTTTTCCAGTGCATGGAAAACATCTTTGACCAATATCATAAAGAATTCTTTCTCAGAAAGGCTCCTTTGCAATTCTTCAGCAGTGTCTTCATATCTTTCATTGCAAAGAGAAACAGTTTCATCTATAGCCTTCACCATCTTTCTGAGAGTGTTGGTTATGCCAACCCTTTTTTCCAATTGATCTTCCATTGCATTGGCTTCTTCTTATAGCTGTAATTTTTCTTCTTGAAGATCAAGGATGCCTGTAGCTATACACATTGCCACTTCCTTGGGGACTCTCTTCTGAAGATATATGATTGCATTTAGAAGATCATTGTTTCTTCCATCTTCATCACAGCTAGAGAAGGCTTCATCAGAAGAATGATAAAAAGAATTTTCATCTGATGTGACTTTCACATTTCTTTCCATAGAAGGAGTTTCTCTGATTGCACCAACCTTCTTCCTCATCTTCTTTGCATGTTTCTTCATTCTGTTTTTCAGAGTCTTGGCAGATATCTCCATTTGAGGCTGTTCTTTCATTTCCTTAAATCTGCACTCCATATAGACTCTCTTGGATCTTTTAGAGGTAACCTTCCCTTTGATACTAATTGAAGTGCCCAGATCAGTGTGAATCACTGAGAGGGGGAGGGGGTGAATCAGTGATCCTTTAAAACTTTTTACTAATTGATTCTTAATCAATTAAACCTCTATGGCTTGTTAAGGCCTTGATCCACTCTTCTTATGTCTATCAACCTTTCCCGGATAATGCAGTAATGAAAAGGCACAGGACACAAGGATTTACAAGGTTCGGCACCAAAGGCCTACATCCTTTCCATGCTCTCCCAACATGGATTCTCCATTATAACCTGTTAAAATTACAATGGTCGATACAGAGTCCCACTGTATCTCTCCTGAGTCCCACAGGAGGGTCTTTATACTGCGTCCCACAGTGTTACCAGAGTCCCACTGACCTGCTCCAGAATCCCACTGAAGACTTCTTCTCCCTGAGTCTCACAGGGTCTTCTCTTGGCTCCTCGAGTCGCACGAGTAGCTCTTCTTCACTTTAGGTTCTTCAAGTATCCTCAGAAGTCTGGGATAAAGACTACTGGCCTTTCTCTGTACCTCTGATCACTTGTGATGATCAGGTCTTCTCGTCTAGCTCAGGATTTATCACCTTCTTCTAAGGATGACCTGGCTTCTCTCTAATTACTGAATACTCAGAAAACTTATATCTTTAACTTCAGTCTGGTCCAGTCTCAATTCACTTCAACATCATGCACTAAGTGCATGGAAACTCTTCATCTTCATGCACTGATAGCATGGCCTTCTCAATTTCTTCATGATCCTCTGGTCTTGGTCAACTCAGATGCACACAACTGATTTATCTTTGTTCACGTGTGCACGTGCATGCATGCAAACATGCACTCCCCTTCTTCTTCTCGGTGCAATAAACCCACAAAGGGTGTAGTATCTTTAAGCACACACCAGCTTCTCACTTCTTCACACACTTTATTCAATTTGCTTACACACTTGAATGTGTGTTATACTTTAGTGTGGATGTCCTCCCTTTTCTTCTTCTAAGTGTATACACACTTCTTAGTGCACATACCATGGTTCAGCCTTCTTGTCTCGTTGCACACACTTCTTTCACTTTTTGCACAATCATGAGTTGGCCTCCTTCTCTTCTTGTTGCACACACACACATTAGTGTTCTTTTAGTTTGTTCTTCAATGTGTGCACACACAAGGTTTAAGTCTGCTCTCTTACTTCCACACACAACCAAGCCTCGGGTTCTTCCTCTTCAATTTGCACACACACACTAAGTGTATTTGTCTCAATATACCTGAACTCAAACTAGGCGCGCAAGGAGGTGTGGCCCTCTTCTTGTCTTCAAATGCCGCGCATTCTCAAGTGTGCAAGGGTGGAACACTGCCGCGGGCGCTTCTGTCACGCAAGCCTCAAGCACAAGGGTGCGCAAGTTCATCGGGTGCAAGGCACCTCAACCACGGGGCGCACAAGTGCTACTGCCCCGGGTTCTTCCTGCCGCGCAAAGGGAAGGTGCGCAGGGATCTCCTCCTCCTCCTCCTTCTTGTCGCGCAAAGAGGTAGCGCGCAAGGGACTCAGCCAAAAAAGTGGTATTTGCGCGGTGGCTTCAAAACTTCGCGAGGCACATACGGCACTCACGGGACTTCGAGTTTTCAACAGATCAGCAAGAAAAAACGAGAATTCACCCTCTCTTTTTATAGGCAGTAGAAGCCTCATATCATCCGCGTGTGATAATTCCAAATCCCCGAAAGTTTCGGTTCTTTAAAAACTTTCCAAAACATGAATTTACTCTCTGTTTCACGCGGGCTCATTTATTTTTCGCTCCTTCTCATGCATGAGTTGCGGAACATGTGCATGGCCTCTGTTTAGGCCATCCCATGCAAAACACGAACACCCGATGCCTCGGCAACGTTGTTTGCCTCGGCCTTCATTGGATTCTTCCAAACATTGCATGCATGGTCATTTTTAGGCATGATCGTGTTCAGTAGGTCCAGACGAACTCAATGGAGCCTTCGGCTTCGGAAATGGTGGCTGGCAGCTCAAGAACGATGCTCGGAGAGCGCCTGGTTTGTCGGCAGCTCGCGGGAGACTTCGGACGAGCTCGGGGTTGAAGACTGTCTCGCAGCCGTTGGATCGGCGATTCAATTGATCTCGGACGGCCTGGATCAGATCATCTCGCCGCGGATGGATTGTGCGGCGTAGATCAAGCGCGCGATGAGATGTGCGGCTGAGATTCAATCCCAGCGAAAAAACTCGTTCCCACATCGAAACGGCCTCCGATTTTCACGCGGCTTATTACCCAAGCGCTGCCTTCCACTCAGCAATTGAACTTCCCTCCTCACGGTGCCGCCCTGCACCGTGTTCTCCCTGCGGGCGCGCTCTGTGCCCACTCTCTCCTTTGCGGGCGCGCTCCTAGCACCCACTATGCACACTCGGGTGCGCGAGCTTCACCACCGCGTGGCCTCGGGTCTTATACACGGCCCCGGTCTCTCTCGGGTTGGCCCCATGGGATCCCCCTTGGGCGTGGCGACCTTGAGTCCCACATATTCCTTGGGGTTGAACCCTTAAGGCTGGCCCTTGGTGGCTTATATTTTTTCTAGAGTAGAGACTTAGGTACTTTGTATAAAAACAAAGTAACTAGGTTTCCAATGCCAAATGCCACTTCTTCCAAGCCATTCTTCCTCTTCTTAATTTCTTCTTCTTCATTAGAATTCCTCCAATTCTATTCATCGTGTATTTAAGAATGGAATTCCCGAAGGTTCTTCATCAACTGAGCTCCTGAATCACATAAAATCTCCAATTCTCTTTGTTGATCTAATCAGAGATCAAATTGGAACTTCTTCTAATTCACATGCACTAAGTGATAGTGCATGGACTTCTTTAATCCACTTCATCCACTTAGAACTTATGGATGGATCACTTTCAACTCCTCATGCATTGTCACTACAATGCATGGTCTTCTAATCATGTTGTGACTTTGTATCATCTTGATACAAGTTATTTACACTTAAGGATCAGCTCATCAATCGTCTGATGTAACATGGAGAATGTTTCAACCATAATCTCCTATGTCACTTAGTGAATCTCCTAAGTGACATGCATCTTAGTACCATGGGCATTCTCCATTCATCACCAACACCATCACATCCTTTGGCATTCACATCTTGACAATTCTTGACATCCATTCATTCTAAGACAACATCATGCCTCATTGACAACAAATGCAACACAGTGCATTTCAATATTTATTTTCACTCTGTTATTATTTAAATTTTATTTAAAACAATCCTTTATCCTATAAAAATATTTGTAAATACAGTAATTTCTTTTAAGGAAGTGCGGACAACTGCCCCCTCAAAGTGACATTACTTTTTCATTCTATAAATGGAATGTATAGAAGTTTTTTTTATAAAACCAATTATATATAAATGAAATAAATATTATACTAGTATTATAATATACATTTATATAATTTTATTATTATTTATTTAATATTACAACAAACTGAATGTAGTGTTCATGTGTACGTATGACCTACCGTCTACATGAACAGTGCATTTCATTTATTATATCCAAACATTATGGATGATTATATATACATATAAAATGGAGATATATGATATTTAAATACTGAATAATATTCTAGAGATTTTGGACTTTTGACCACATGGATAACCTACCTTAATCAAGTTAATTTTTGATTCATGTACAGAATATTGACAATCTGATCGATATGAACATAAATAATTTTGTAATTTGTATAAAATGATGATAAGTAATTTAAAATTAATAATAAAGATAAAAAAAATTTCTGATGATATTATAAATTTTAGTATGTTTACTATTCATGAATATAATGAAAGACCGAGATAAGTCAAACTCAAGGTAAGGGAACTTCATATCCCAATTTCCATTATTTAGGTTGATTATCAACTTCCTGACTATTTAATGATATGATTATATGAGAAATTAATTTTGATATATTATCTTTAATATATACTATAATTATCGATATTTATTGTGAATACACATAATCAATCTTTTTTATTAACCAAATAGTCTTTGTACATGAACCGTTTACCCACAATCTTTAGTCATATACTTCTAATATGTTTTATATTTTAATTTCCATTTTCTTTTGTTGGGATATGTTTTTATATATGAATTTTTCTCACCATTTTATGTCCATGTGATGAGATAAACATTTCACTCTAATCAAATAATTATATAAATTATTATATAATGTAATTAGGCTTCCGAAATTTTGTAAGGGCATTTCTAAACTGAATTTCGAATCCTTGGGTTTTACACCTACATCAATGAATAAATTATGAAAATTAAGTATGGAATCATTGTTTATTTATTTATGTTTTAATTTACACATAACATAGAGTGGATATACTATTTCTACACATAATCACACCATTTATAAATTCATACGTCATTTATACGAACTTTTTAATGTATATCTTAACATAATCTCATTTTATTTGAGTTTAATATCCATGTCATATGTTTGGTCTTTCCAAGTATATTTGTGAGTGGACTATGATTTTTTACACTTAATATCAATTCATATTCGGTGTATTTATATTTTTACACATTTTTTTACCATTGATTTATCCTTAATCTAATGATATTTCCATTTTATGGGATTTCGTCTCAATTTAAAATCAATTAAGACTTATTTTTTTTCTACACCAATTCAACATTATGGGCTATGTACTGCCCTTTGACATATTATATAATTAATATACTAATTCTCATTATATTTTATTTTTTGTTTAATGATATTACTTAATAATATTTTATTCATGTGTTTTCTCTTGTGGCAAGGGACTCATTAAGTAAAACACCCTTTTAAAGGTTTTATTGATTTATTGATTTATAAAATTATATTTTATGTCAATGTTATCAAAATTATTTTTAAGAAGTTATTTATATTGATGTGAAATTTTTTAAATTATAATTTATTTCAAAAGTTTAAAAGTGTTTTGGGACACATAGATTCAAAAATATATTTATTAAATGTATTAAATTGTTGTGGTAATGGATTTAATATTTCAGTACATTGAATTAATTTATTTTGATTAATGAGTGAGATATTGATAATTTCATTCTTTTATATTTTATGATTATGTAATGGGGATTGGAAATTTGACTGCTAGTTATGTGATAAACCAAATGAGGGTAGATCTGTGATATACCGAGGGAAGGTGAGCCCATTATATCTATCCAATGAATTGCATATCTGACCGAGCTAAATGTCAAGGATCCTCCTAAGTGATTTAGCAAATATACTATGATGGGTATTCCAATCATAACCATAGTGGTTACTCCCTATATAGTAGTGAAATATAAAAACTATGTATGTTATGAATTCCAAAATATACCCATTTGATTTATTTATTCTACGAGTTCTTCATAAATATTTTGATCTAATGTGGTTTGTTATATAGATTATGATTAATAAGTAAAAAAGTATTATTTCATTAATTTGTACATATTCATGGAAAATTGTTTTCTTTCCTCATATTATATCCCATAAAGAGCATTTTATGCCCATAAAAATTTTTGAAATGTTTTTCACAAGACATAAAAAATAATATTTTCAAGGATGGGATAAAGAGAAATTTATGCTATTAAAACATGAAATGATAATATGTTTATTTTTTATGAGTATTTGTTTTATGGAAAAATTGGGAAGTGATTATAAGTGTCTAATTGTAATATTTATGTTGTTATGTATTTGTTATGACCAAATTATTGAAAACTCTAAATATGGAAATATCCACAAAGTGAATTATTGAATTTTCTCAGGATTTTGTAATGTTTAGAGCTAGGGCCCTACAATAATTTTGATAAACACTCCCAAAGATAGTAAAATATTTTAAATTTAAGAAAATCATATATATGTGAAGTCAAAATAAGTTATAATAAATATGTGTTTGATGTTCATAGTTCCAATAAGCATGAAACAAAACTTTTTAATCTCTCAGAGTTTTTAGGAAAATCGGAAGAAAGAGTTTACAACAGATTTTGCGAAGATTTAGCATTATTTTGATATTTTAGACGATTTACCGAATCTATTCAAAAATGAGTGTTGGTGTTTACTAAATATAAAATAATAGAAAATACCTAGGTATGTTTTATATATATATATGTTGCTGAGATTATTTAGAAAAAATGATGATAGTGTGAAGAAATTTTTTATCATTGACAGGCCAAATAAACAATATATTTAGAAGAAATAGTTGAATAGAGCATTCAAAAATGTATTTTGTTGATTTTTTTCTAGATATAGAAAAGATATGATGATATAAGGATTATGATTAATGTCACTAGATACAAGTGAATAAAATAATAACACCAAGTGTCTGAATTTCATTTTACTAAACGAGGAAAAAATCCAGTAGTAAATTACTCTAAAATGAGAAGATATTATAGTTGAATAATTATTAAAATTAACGGAACACTATAATAAAATGGGGGTTATAATTAATTATTAAGAGAAATATGTTGTGGGATTAACACTATGGATTAAGGATAATAATATCTTAAAAAAATTAAAATTTATTATAGTTTTATTTGAGGAAAACTAAGTACTCTACGATCGCAAACAGAAAAAGGTTTATGTTCCCCAATAAGGGTGTTTTTTGTAAAAATTATATTGTGTAGTTTTTATTAGATATTTTAAATAACATGATTGAAATTTATTGAGGGACCAAACTTAGGATCCATAAATTATATCTAATGATACATAAGGGAACAATATAAAGGTTGTTTAAATTTAATATTAACTAAATTTGTAAATGTTTTCCACCCATAATTCCACCCCCATCATATTAGGGTTACAGTATAATATCATGGGACTCTCAACAGCATCACCGACAATGATTCAACATCTTATGATACTAAAAATTATATATATGAATCAATAAAATATATTTCTTCCAAAAATATACACAGATCCTGGATAGTCCTTGAGAATTAAGATATATCTTACTTTAAACCACCATCAGAACATTACTCTTCTTAATTATAAATTTCAAATAGTATGCTATTTTTGGTACTAACGTACTTCTTAAATTCTATATAACATCAATAACATTAATATATTCATTAATTATAACCATAAATGGAAACAAAACTTTACCCTCATTAAATGTCTTTACATATTTAACATCCTAGAAAAATATATCATCATTAAAGATCACATTTAGTGTCTTGAACACCTTCCTATGTTTTTTATCATATAGTATAAAAAAATGAACTTATTTTCACAATGAGAAAATATAACATCTATAAGTTTTAGAGTCATTATTAGGTCTATACATGGAATAAACATGTATATGGTGAGTTACCTGATGAATGTTTTATAGTTATAGTCAAATTTCATTCTAAGAAAATATAAATTTTATAGATGACATAGTTAGGGAGAATAAGGAATCATTTTTATCATGTATTACATTAAATTATATTATTACATCTAAACACCCATGGATAATCCCTTCTTAATTCTGATACACTTTCCCCTTCATCTAATGTTTTGTTCATCCCCTATATGCATCTACTATATTCAATTATACCTGGCATGGAATTCTCAGAACAAATGAAATCTATCTAGTAGAATCTTGGGAACTCTCAATTTCTATATTTGATTGTTATCTGACTACGTGAACATAATATTTTAAATAATCCCCTTCTATAAAATCGATATACAATAAATAAATCATAAGAAAAACATCATATCTGTTCCTCAATATAATAAATTTTAAATTAAATGACTTGATGAGGGATATTCATTTTTTCTTACCCTCTATGAACAAATTTTTAATTTTTCTTTCATCTTCAATAATGAATGATGATTTTCTTCTTCTAACTAATCTTTTTTGATAAAAGTAAAAATATCCCGATATATCTTTATAATTGCACTCAAACTTTAGATTAATCAGACATTTTCTTGAAAATTTGAAGGAAAGGTTATACAGCTTTTTGAAAATGAAAATATTTCATGTCCCAAAAACAATGATACAAAAAATCCACATTCTTCTAATATTAAGAATTTTAATTCAATTAGAAATTATGATATGTAGACGATTATATTATAAAATTTAAAATTATACTTATTAGACATGTATAATAACATTTGATTCTGTTTGGAGGAAATCATCCCATGAGTCACTGTTTTGAAATGATTATTGAATTATGTGCTATCATTAATTCCCCTTCAATGATTGTTTTATATAATCCTGCATCATCTATTTTTCCAATTCATATTTAATTAGTGATTATTATATGAATGTACCATAAACCTATAAATTATAGAATACCCATGTTCATTTTTCAAATAGATATGTCACCCATTATAATAATCATTAGATCGTGATCATTAGATAGATGTGCCCTGTTTTAACTTTTATTAGTTGGGTTCTTCATTATTCAAATCATGGATATTGATTGAAAGAAGATCTTGAATCGATATGAAAAGATGTAATTGATGTAGTAACAAAAAATAATAGAACACTATTATCCATCAATATATGGTTTTTAAATCCACCTAATGAAGTATTTTATATGTTATTCTTCCTTGACTAATTTAAATCCTTATTCAGTTGGACTTTCACCATATAATTCCATCATATGAGTCCACCTTAAAACAATATACTCCAGCTTTTAATTATTATTCCTTTAGAAAATTTCAAACAATTGTGTGTTATGGGTAATCCCATTACGTCAAGTCTATATACTTTAATATAATATTCCTTGGTACCATAAATGAAGATACTAATTTCATATAAGTTCCCTAACATCTAAAAATATTTAGTCGTAACTCTTGAGTTCTATAAGTGGTAAACACATCATCTTAAGACTTATGGATCCATAATAAAACAAAAAAACCATGAATTTCTATTATCCAACTTCACTAATTCCAGTAGACCATTTTTCATTTTGAATTCATTTATTTTATCATTCATGAGTATATGTTCTTATACCATTCAGATAGAAAACCTCCATAAGTGGAACAAAATTTACATTTTGTTATCATCACATTCAAGTTAGTGAGACTCTTCATAATTATAAATAGAATTTTATAAACCTGAATGTTTTAAAATATGTTAAAAAAATCAATCAATATATCCCAAATAATTTCATATAAATTATTTCCCCTTTCTACTTCTTCATCACATCAAGCATGATATCGATCAACGCTCAATAATTATCCTTATAAAGTTGATAATAATCAATTATCAGTACATAAGAACAAAAATACATGTAGTAAAAATTCACCTATCACAATCCAACATATGTTAATCCCAAACCGATCACTAGAGTACTCCAATGATATCTGTAACACCCCGAGATTTTATGATAAATATTCTTTTTAATTTCATTAATGTCATGTGTTGTACGCTACACAAAAAGGAGTTTTCACAACACGCATCCCTGACTTGGCTTGCATTAAATGCAATAATGACCTTCCTCGAGATCATGTGTAGTACGCAATACTGTGTTTCACTAAACGAGATATTATTATAATATTATTATGAACTAGTCGTTATGAACAGTAATACCAACTTTTTGAAATTTTATAAATTTTATCTTTCAAAATGGACTTCATTATTGGATTCGTAATATCAAAAATAGCTTAGGGTGAAATTTTGGTACTTTTCAGATAACTTTCATATCCTGATGAATAGTGAAAATTACTAAATTTTATTTAAAAACAACTTTTTAATAGAAATAATTTATAGTGATAAATTATTAATTTGAGTGGTTTTAATGTATATTTAGAATATATTATTACCATTTTATACAATGTTGGTCATTAGATGTAATTTCACATTTAAACCAGACATAAATAAGTGTCAATCTTTTGATAGTTATTATCACTTAAAAACACGCTATTTGTTTTGACGACGAGAATTAATTTTTAAATTAATTAATGCAACTGATATGTTTTTAAATTGGAAAAATAGAAATAAAATTTGAATTCATAATATCAAATATAGATTAGGCCTAATTTTTGGTATTTTTCTGGAATCTTTCATTTTTTGATGAATAGTGAAACCACTAATGGAAGTTAAAAAAACTGATTTTTTCATAAAACATAATTTTTCCACTTCTGTGAGTGGAATTTTGAAAATCCGAGAGACACGGTTAATATCAAAGACTAAAATGTGGTTCAATGAGATGAAAATATTTTTTGATGAATAGTAACTTTTTACTTTTATTTACCACGGTTAAAAGTAAATAGGATAATTAGATGTAAAAATGATATTATTATTACCCTAACACATGTACTAATTCTATTGGATAATTTTAATTAGACCAAAAACAACCTTAGGAATAAAATATGACCATTTAAGCCCACTTGGATTAGATAAGGACATTTAATATTAATTTATTTAAAGAAGGGTTAAAATAGTTAAAATCAATGTTTAATAAGTAAATCATTTTTAATATAAGGTTATAAAAAAGATAAATTCAACAATAAATATTAATTAGAAAGATAATACTATTTCCTACATATTTGTATTTTATTTATAATTTTTAGACATTAAATAATTTAATTTATTTATGACACAAAGATGATGCAATAATTATCTTATTAATGAAACATTGACATAATTGTTGTTATAAATACCAAAATAAATGTAATTTGAGACCTTTTTATGAATTACACTAATTTTATAGGTTTATATGTCATTTTAGTTAACTTTTTTTGAACTAATCATTCTGTTATGATTTTCACAAAAATCAATTACCAAATAGTGTCAAAATTGACATAAAATAGTTTTTAAAACAAATATTATATTAATAAGTGTTATTTTATTCATAAAAATAAATGGTTCGACCAAATGACTTATATAATGTAATATATATTAATAATAAAGAACATGGGGTTCTTTTGTCTTTTTATAGTAAGTTTATTAACCTTATACGGTAAGAAAACAAGAAGACACGTTAAAAGTAAAATTATTTAACATAAGGTTAAATCTAAATGATAAAGTTAAAATAGTAACCTAAACATGTATAAATTCTATTGGATGAGAATATTTCGACACAAACCCACATTCTCTTATAAATAACTCAATTTGGTGCTATTAAAAACCAAATATGACTTTATAATAAAATAATATTTTTTGTTTTTCCAAAGGTGCCCCTCTCCTCCCTTATAAAAGGGAACCTTCTCCCTCTCTTCCTCACACCACATTGAGCCTCCAAGATCGGCCAAAACCAGAAAAATTCTCTTTTACACTTCCATAGAAACATCTTATATGTTATGGTCTTCTTAAAAGACCAATTTTAGTTCCCTAAGAGGAGGTCTCAAAGAGGCGCTTCAAAGAAGAGGTAATGTCCGTTACCGATTCATTCAACTTTATTTCTTCTTCCACTTCTTCTTCTTTAGTTGTTTAATTATGAAATAATAACATCAGTATCACTCATATACTGATATTTTATTATAATTTTGAAACAAAACTATTTCACCATCTATCCATCCTATGGAAAACGAAATCACCGCGCGTGCGTATGTACGGAATACCGTCTCCACGCCGTGGTGTAATATATTTTCCACCACCACCTTACTTGGATGGGTATAATTGTGTAAATAATGACTATATATGATTATTTTAAAGATATATTGATTCTGAAATAGTATACATACACTCCAATACAATTCCATGATCATGGGAATGATATCATCGCTCGTGCGTACGAACGGACTATCGTCTCCACGAAGGCGATAAGATTAATTATCCATGATTAACCATTCAAGAATGATTATAAAGTATATATAATGAATAATAATGAAATATATGAAATAATAATGCTACTATATTTATGTATATATATATATATATGTATGTCATCTATTTAATTTCATTCAATTCAACTTGGAAACGAAATCAACATTCATGCGTACGTACGTCCTACAGTCTCCACGAACGGTGTATTTCATTCCTTTTATCGATATATAATATATATGTATATGATGAATATATATTATATATAAATCATGTTTTACATTCTGGAATTATGTAAATCAGGATATATGTAATAATATCAAGAACGACAAGTCGAAACACATACGATAAATGAAATGATTTTACCAAAAATGATGCTTTTACATTGAAATTACAAATGAAAGGGTAATATAAAGTCATAAGTGAAACCTATATCTTATAATAACAATGAATATGATTATTTAATAAGATGATGACATTATTTAAATCATTATACAGGAGGTTCGAATCCATACGAAGCATATCGGACCTAAGGTAAGGGATAATTTTGCATATCTCATTTTTATCCGTGATTGCTTATTCGTAAGTATTTACTGG
The DNA here is from genome assembly GCA_963277665.1 of Viscum album. Taxonomy (NCBI): domain Eukaryota; kingdom Viridiplantae; phylum Streptophyta; class Magnoliopsida; order Santalales; family Viscaceae; genus Viscum; species Viscum album. The sequence goes on from OY728164.1 coordinate 1,077,085,510, forward strand.
GGTTATTTATATCTTACATGTACATGTTTTATAAAATTGTATTCATATATGTTTAATTTCCTTTTTACCCATTTTGACTTTTACCCCATGGTATGGAAGGAATCATTCTTTTATTTACCCTAAAAGGTACTTTTTGACTTTTCCGAAACAAGTACGAGAAGAATGTTTTTTAACGTAAAAGGAATGAAAGGATTTTTACAGCTTTCTAAAGCCTTATTTTAATGAAGCTTCCTCCAAAATATTTCATTAATATTTTCAAAAAAATCATTTTCTTGTAATATTTCAAGACATTTTGTGAAAAGAAAATTATTTTGAAGAAAAAAGGATATTTTCCTCAAGAATTCATTTCAAGTGTTTTATCAAAACCATTTTCATCTAAGATGACATTAGTTCACATGTGTATGTTTCAAGTATCATATCTCTATGATTTACATGGTTTTACTTTTCTAATGATGAAATGATATCCAAATTTTTGTATGGATTACATTATGATGGAATGATGTTTATGAAACCCATTTTATTCTTGGGTTATAATGAATGGTTTATGTTTATATTGTGGCACAAGAATGAATGATTTCAATATGAGATGGGTGGGACCTATATCTCCATCAAATTCATTGGGTAAGATTTATATCTCATTATATAGACATGGCTGGAAAGGTAAGTTAATCTTGTTCAGTGTTACAGGACTAGAACGAGGAGTGAACTCGATTCAGAAAGGGACTTTGTCCACTAAGATGGTCTTGGCAGTGATGCCTTGGCTACTATGGAAATCACTACATGTGGTTAATGGATTCCAAAATTACACGTTTTATTTCCATTCTATTTTATCATTATTGGTGTTCCTTTATGATATATTCTTACGTACTTCAATGTTTTATGTCACTGCTCAAGATTTTGATGTTTAAACATTATTTTCATGTTTTTTAGATCAATTGTATATGATTTTTTTTATTTTATCCATTCTTAGCCTTACTGAGCATTTCAGCACACCCTTTTTATTTTTTATTTTCCCTAGGATATATGGAAAGGCATTAGGTATGAAAAAAAGGGAAGATCGTTATGGGATATGTTGAGGATCTTTCACCAAGAATAGAAGATTATGTTTCAATTTTCTAAAGTTACTAAACTATTACCGTCCTTTGGTGTCTATTTTTGTTATGTTATAAGTATTCCAAAAAAGTAACGTAATGTCCGTGTACGTCAAGCTTCGGGTCTCTACAGTTGGTATCAGAGAGAGGGTTTAGTCAAAATTTGGAAACTAGGATGTGAAAACGTTAGTGAGATCCATAGATATATTTCTAAGGTATGACTAGGGATGTCCCTAAGGATAAGTATACATATAGGATATAGTCCTAGAACTATGGTAACAATCATAGAATTTAACCTAAGATGTTAGATATTTAGGGCACTCCCCCTTTATGATGTTGTTTTCCCTATCATGATTTTTGCCTCTCACACTATTCTTTTTGGGTTTTAGAAAATGGCTGGAAACAAGAAGATTCACGATAATTGAGGATATGATGGAAAATGGAATCATATTCTTCATGAGGAACCAAATGAAATGGGATTTGGATGTCCAAACATTATTATTATTATGAATCATAAATCTCATAATATGATCAATGAACTCCAATTTGGTAAGTTTCTTGACTCGGCTAATAAGAGAAAGATGGATTTTAATGATGATCTTAGAGGAAAGAAAGTTCAATTTCCCCTATGTAAATAATGTGGGAAGAGGCATCAAGGAGAATGTTTCAAAGGAACTGGAAGATGCTTTGTGTGTGGAAAATGACATAAAGCTAGTAGGTTCAATGGAAAAGGTTCAGTTAAAACCATGGATGAGGATAATGGTATGGCTACGACATCAACAATGGTTAAATGTTTTAAATGTTGAATGTACGGACTTTATGCAAACCAATGTCCTAATGGAAAGTCTCATGAATAGAATCAGTATGGTCATATGGGTAGTCATTATGTTGATGATGATGAAGAGACTAAAAATGATATGTGAGATGAAATAATTGTTGAAGCTCGGCTATTGGTTTAAGAAGGTAGTGGAATGAATACATGTTTATCATGTGTAATGTTGTTTAAGTAATCTCATGGTACAATGAAATAAAGAGACATCTATGGATTGTTAAACTATTTTCTTTCCTTAAGTTTTGAAAGTTTGTGATGAATGGTACCAGTATTTTTGGAAAGTAGATGATATGCACATAATGAATGGATAAGGAGAAAATTAAATGTTTGATAGTATTCATGAGATCATGACTGATATAAGGAGATGGTTATATCATGTTTTGAGTATATAGAAATTTTGGATTTTGGTATGTGGAAAGAGTTAACTTTTGACAGAATTCATGTTTTCACTAAGGTTTAGTGGGTATTCATTTTTCAAGAGAATAAATGATTAAGGTTTTCACATGATTAGAATGTGACCAACAAGATAATAGGGGATAAATGATGGTTGGTTGTTGACATTTCAAGTAATCGTTTTCTTTATACTATGAGCTTGGACTGAAGTATTTTAGATAATGATTGGAATGGATTATGTTGGAAACAAGATAGTATTGTCTAAGGATAGAACTTTTTTCGGTATTATTGATGGGATGTTATAGTAATGTAGTTTTAGAAAAAGGACAACCTACCGAATGGGCGACATCCCATTGCGTCTGACAAGGCTGTGGGAATCGAACCCACAACCGATGTACGACTGGCCTTTAACGCCTACCACTGGCCTACAGGAAGTCTCTCTTAGTATAAACTAGTTTTATTATATTAAGAAGTATGATATATTAAGTAGAAGTCCATTTTAGGAACCATATATGATTAATCTCACTATAGATTGACTTATGTATATTTAATAACTTTTTCTAACCTTTTGTTTCAGCTAGATGGAATGACCCGTCATTCTATCACATGATCTGCTAACACTTCACGAATAACAAATTCAACTTCATTTCTTTAAGAGATGAAGTGGAAATTTTTCAAGGCATGAACAACAGTGAGATTTTACCAAAATAATGTAAGTATTTATTCTAATTCAAATTCTTCAACTTTAGGGAAATGATCTTGAAAACCAAAAATGTTGTCCTAGTGCCCTTATATCTGATGAATCAGATGGTACCCTAGATCATCACAAATTTATGGCTTTGTGATTGTTGCCTTTTTCATATCCATGTTCTCTACCACTCTCCATCAGAACCTAATGGTTATATTTTTCTTCCACATCCATATTTTCACCTATGTTCTCCTACAAGAAAACCGAGTGATGTGTTAATTTGGGTAACCGTTACGTTTCATACATTAGTTTTTAAATCCATGTTTTGGTATTCCTTTTTACGATGTGGGTTTCTATTTATGAAACTTTCTATTAGTAAATGTCACACATGTGACTTTTTTATATATTAATATTTCATTTAATTTCCATTCCTGATTTTTTTGGGGGGTTTACCACTCATTTTGGTGAAAATGGTGGGTTTTGAAAATTTAGGCCAAACCGTGAGCCCAATTCCAGATTTAAACACTAATTTTGTTTGTTCTATAACTCCTTCAATTTTTACTATTTTAAACCCATTACACTTCCCAATTGGAATAACCATATATATTAAAACCACCATATCCCTTTGGACCACATATAAATCCAAAATCATGATGGATTTGGGTTTTTGATTTAGGTAATGGGCCTGCCCGTAGGCCCATTTCCTGCTTTAAATTTGTTTTTTAAAATTTTCATATCTCATTCATTTTTTACTGTTTGCCCGTGATTCCACCTCCCTCTCAAACCCATTACCCCGAGGATTGCCCCCATTATCGGTTTCGCAATTTTGGAGCTCAGGAGAGCCGCGAAGTAGGGAAATATCTCATACTCATTCTCAAATCGACCATATTTGACGAGGTAAAATGAATCTTTCATAAATCCTTCAATTTTCATCATTTTTCCCCATTTCAGTTCCCACATGACCTAATATTACTCCTTCGAACCTCCATACCAGTTTTGGGTACTTGGAGATTCATATTTGGGTGGATTGGGGCCGATTTCTTCAAGATATTTCAAGTAAGGGAACAATTTTTTACTGTTTTCCCGTGATTCCACCTCCCTCTCAAACCCATTACCCCGAGGATTGCCCCCATTATCGGTTTCACAATTTTGGAGCTCAGGAGAGCCGCGAAGTAGGGCAATATCTCATACTCTTTCTCAAATCGACCATATTTGACGAGGTAAAATGAATCTTTTATAAATCCTTCAATTTTCATCATTTTTTCCCCATTTCAGTTCCCACATGACCTAATATTACTCCTTCGAACCTCCATACCAGTTTTGGGTACTTTGTGATTCATATTTGGGTGGATTGGGGCCGATTTCTTCAAGATATTTCAAGTAAGGGAACTCCTTCTTGGTTCCCTCCATCCTCTTTTTGTTTTATTTCCTATTTCTTGAAGTTCCTCATGTACAGAAGTTGGGGTTTTATACTAAGGTCTGATTTGGTATCTTTTAGGTTAATTTTTGGTGGTCTAGGTCTGGATTTATATTCCTTGTGGTGCCGGGTTGGTGCGGTTGATGTTACACACCTTATTTTGAGGGTTTCGTCATAAAAGGTAGGTGATTCCATGTGTAAACATTTCTAGATGAGTTAGTTTGCTTTAATTACTTATTATTAATGTTCCTAATATGCTGTTTGTGGTGCGTGAACTGTTTATGTTGGATTTAGTAAAGCATTTGTTTTTATAGTTTCATTCTAGCTTAAAATTTGGTGTTTTCATTTGCAACCCTTTGGGTATTGTTTGGGATTGTTTTATAACATATGAATTTTGTTTAATAAATATTGTTTGGGATGAAAATTATGATTTGGTGGGGTATTGGTGTGCCACTAGGTCTTAAAGATATTTTTTAAGGGTTTAAGGTGTAAAACTTTATTTTACTTCTTCAAAGTGATTTTGAAAACGTGTGTGTTTCATGTGGATCTTTTGTACTATTGGTTGAGGTGTTTGTATCACACATGGGAGTTGTTTAATAAATGTTTTTGGGGATTCCAATTCTGTTTTGAATTTGTATTGGTGTGATTTTGGCCTTGAAATATGGTTTTGAAATGGGTTTTATTTGAAAAGCTTTGGTGCACTATTTAGAATTGTTTCATGAAAGTTTTTAGTGGTTGAATGATTTATGTAAGAGGTGAAACCATATTGGAAAACTATTTTGAATTGTTTATACGTTCAAATGAACCATTTTAGATGTGAATATTTCTGTTATGTGATGTTTATCATATTTTTAGGGACTTCATAAAATTGTTAAAGGATGTGTTGGATTGTGGATGTTATGAAAAAAAGTGTTGTGGGCTATTTTGGTGTGAGTTTCATTTCAAAATGAATTTTAATGAAACGTAAAATTTATGACTTGTGTGATGTGCATGGGGCTGTTTGGATAATGTGTGATGTGGAAGTGATATTTTCATGTGAAAAGTATATTTCTTGGCTTGTTGAACTTGTTTGAGAATAAAGGGAAAACCTGGGTATCTAGGTGGGTGGACGTGTACTAGTATGCTAGTGAATCTGTGGGGTTTGGCCTCAGTTTCACTTAGCAGGATTGACACTTACAACTCTAACTAAACTATGATGATGATGATTGGGGACCACTAGGTTATGGGTATTTTCCCTACTAGTGCCTCGTGCACGAGAACAGATAATTTTTGTGGTTACTCTCACCGAGATACGAGGTACCTGGGACCCACAGCTAGCTAGTGCCTAGGGGTTATTTCCTATTGCTTGTGCTCATTAGATCCTTTATACTTACCATCGGCATACGGTATATTGGGCTGGAAAATTCAGTAGGTTTTGAATTTATTTTAAAAGTGTTGATTCTTTAAATTAGCCCACTTGAAAACTGTTTTTTTAAGTTGCATCTTTTAGAAATTGTAACTAGAGATTACATGTTTTTGAAAACTTGCATGCTTTTCGTCTTTGAATGTTTATCACAGGGAATCTCTTAGTGGTGGTATCGTACTGGGCATTGGCTCACACCCTACTTACACCTTTGGGTGTAAGTAGACTTGGTTTTTTTGTTGTCGCAGGTTGGGTACAATTTTTTTTTGTTCCAGTGGTTCGGGTTTCTAGCAGGTCCTTGGTGGTGAAGTCTTGTGGATGTGGCTTGAGGGAGTTGCCCCATGCCATGAGGGTTCTTGGGATATTTCATTTTTGTTTTGTACCTTTGGTATAGACTTTTTGAATTATTTTAAGCTATGTAATTCAGTTCTGAATTTATGTAAAAGATTGTTTGATTTGAAAAATCCAGATTCGTTTTATTGGATTATTTTGTTGTTTTAAGTTTATAAACTCGGGTAAATCGTTCCCAATTCTCATTTTATGATACCCGGGCACTTGTGCCAGCCCGTGGGGATCGGGAACGCCCTTCGGGCCTTGTCACGGTCCAGGTATGGCACTGGTTTCGATGGTGACCAGATTTGGTTCATGACAAAATGGTATCAGAGCATGTTCGCTCCATTGGAGTCATGTTATTTGGGAAATAGTCGGGATAGTATAGAGTTATGATTTTTGGGACATGTAATTCTGGTTATGGGTAGTGTGCTTGATCACCACACCTCATTTCAGGATTCAATTCCCCAGGGGAAGTTGGGATTTGTCTATGTCTTTTGGTTTTCTTGGTTTGATGATGATTAGGGGAAATGAAAAGAGAGTTGGGTTAATGGTCTCAATGAGCTCGCAGGGTCTGGCAAGCCAAGTGGAGCCTGGGATATTCCCTAGAACACTCTCTGTGATAGTGAAGTGATTGTAATATGGCCGCCAACCATATGTCCATGTCACCCACTGAAACTAGTTTCCTCTCGCATTGTCTGGTGTTCTTTAGTTTTGAAATCTTGGAACTTTGGATTTAAAGTGACTTGGTTTTAGGAAGTGTAATGTTTTCGTGAAATTATTTTCAAATAAATATGAAATGTTTTTATTTATGAAATGGTGGAACTGAATATTCAGAATTATTTTGAAATGGAAAATTGTGTTGTTACACCTCTTTTGAAAGCAGAAACTATATTGAAGTTGGTTTTGAAAAAGTGTTCCCATTAAAGTTTTCTAAACTATTAAAATTTTTTTTATGGGATGAGATATTTTGAAATTGATGTAAATAACTTGAATGTGAGTTTTCATTGGAACGATTGTGCCTTTCTGAAAAGTTTTTTTATGCGGTAATTTGGGTTCGACCTCCTGGTTAGCGGTTTTGATAGTAATGATGTGTTGGTTGACCGTTTTGGTTTTGAAAAGTGGAAAGAATTAGTGCATTGACCTTTGGTATTTCCATGAGTGACCACATGCATGGGGTTATATGGGATGATATATGGTTGATGGCATGACTGGATGAGTTCCAGGACGGATATGAGGAGGGTGCGTGGTGTGGCACAAAAACATGCATGTGTGAGGCCCATGGGGTACCATTGGTGGATACGCTCACCGCTGATACATTTTTTTCAGAAATGGTTTTAAAGAAAAACATGTTTTCTTGATTAATTGTTTGGGATGGTGTATATTGTGTATTTTTGGAAAATGTTGATGTTGTGGGATGTTTTGAGTCTAAGAACCCCTCCTGTTCGAACTGTTTTTTTTGGGTTTGTGTTTGGTCAGAATGGTAGGTTAAAGGTCTGGTTAGTAGTCTTCTATGATATATGTTTTGGGAAACCATTAATATGGTGCCATTAATGAGGTTGGATATGTTTTGTTGCATGTTTTTACCAATGGACCAGCTTAGTTGGGTCCTTGGGTTCTCTCATTGGATAAGGTGCACCCCCATTAAGATTTAGTGCACAACTGAAGTGCAACGCGGATTGTTTTGCCATTGGAAAATACTCTAGTTGATCAATGTAAGGAATCTTTTCTTGAGATTTGTAGAATGAGTCTACACCATTTACTTTCTTGGTTTTTTTTCGGATCCTCTTGTTGTGGAAGAGTGCTCGTGGATGGTTTAAAGAGACCTTAGTTTTTTAAGCTACCTGATGCTTCGAAGGTGGAAGTTCTCTAGGGTTGTCAATATGGATAGTGTCTAAGAGGGTCTCTCAGTCCTTCATAGTCTCTTCGAAGAAGGGGTTTATTTTAAACCACCAGTGTGGGAAATCTAGACATGGGAGGATGTTATGGACACTTTCTAGGATGCTGTGATATTTGGTGATGTTGTATAAGGCCCCCCTCCTTGTATTATTTCTCTCAGTCACTTTGGTCTTGTTCGGTGACATGTTGTGATGTCACGTGCTCGTTTGATTGTAAAGGTGAAGTTGTACAATATTATGTGAGTCTAATTTTTTTTTCAAAACTGTTTTTCCTTTTGGGAGATCTCGACATCCTCTATTTTAGTGGAAGGTGTTTATTTGTGTCCTTTATTTCTGTTGTTTCTCACCTGAAGAAACAAGGTGTGATGTGAGTGCATCCTCTAAACCCTTATTTTAGTGAAATCCCAAGTAAGGGGAAAGTGAGTTCCGGGGTATGTTATGTCCTGGTTAACCCATCTAAGATTGCATGTAGTTTTTTGTAGCATCAGAAGAAGAAATTTTATTTGGGGGTTTCCAAATCTTAACTGCGAGGCCGAAGATGCTTCAATCATTCCAGCTCCAGCCATAGGTCCCGGAGAGAAGCTGGCGCGTAGTCAGAGGAAATCCAAGTGTTTTTTTAACCTTTCACAAAGAACTATTCTTATTATGATAGATGGTAATAGTTCAAACATTTTTTTGTTGTCATTTTGCTTCATTTGTTCACGTTCGGTGGAAAGAGGTGGCGGGCCTCATCCCCATGTTATCTCCCAATGACATTCTTTTCCCCTTTGGTTTCCTTTCGGTTCAGGGGAATGGTTTTAGATATTTCTAGACATGTTGAGTGAACACTTATTAGTAACCATTCCCTAGAAAACTATGTAGGTATAAGGATCCACATGGTTAGAACATACTTTCCCAAACTGTGCGGGCTAACCGTGTTGTTGCCCCAACTCTTTAAGTTTTGGGGTTTTTCTATGCCGACCCATATTGATCAGTTAAGATGGATGGTTCTTATGGTGGGGAGAACCACTATGAGTCTCACATATATTATTTTGAAAATGACTAATGGGATTCTACCCCTTGTACTGGGGAGTTTGTTCGGGGCTCCCCTGTTAGTGTCTTGATTCTTTCTTGAAAAAAAAAATTTATGTTGTCTCTTATGGTTGGGGAGCCCATTTGTGTATCCTTGTACCAGTAACTCACTTTTGTACTTGGTCTTGGATTGGATGTGGGCAGTCTCGTTCGAAGCTATATAACCACATACATCTTCCTTGAGTAAACGTTGGGATTGGAGATTTCTCAATGGTTTAGTTATATCAAGGTAAGTGTAACCTTGTTCGATGTTTTTGTTTGTTTGGGTAAATTTCTTGAGCCTTGTTCAGATAGTGTTTGAGGAGTATTATTTTAGGAAAAAAAATATCTTTAATATGCTTGATAATTTCAGTAATGAGGTGTATGTTTTGGTTGTTATGTATTACTTCCTTAATTGATCATTGGAGGTGTTTTGGCCTTTGGGGGAAAAGCTTAGAAAATGAGTCCATTTTTTTTTGCCTGTCGGTTGGGTTTGGTGTTTTTTTTCCTTGATGTGGCTTTCCGAGGGCGGAAAGTTTTATGGTGGAAAGAATTGTCACACATGTGACTTTTATATATATTAATATTTCATTTAATTTCCATTCCTGATTTTTTTGGGGGGGTTTACCACTCATTTTGGTGAAAATGGTGGGTTTTGAAAATTTAGGCCAAACCGCGAGCCCAATTCCAGATTTAAACACTAATTTTGTTTCTTCTATAACTCCTTCAATTTTTACTATTTTAAACCCATTCCACTTCCCAATTGGAATAACCTGATATATTAAAACCACCATATCCCTTTGGACCACATATAAATCCAAAATCATGATGGATTTGGGTTTTTGATTTAGGTAATGGGCATGCCCGTAGGCCCATTTCCTGCTTTAATATTGTTTTTTAAAATTTTCATATCTCATTCATTTTTTACTTTTTTCCCGTGATTCCAGCTCCCTCTCGAACCAATTACCCCTAGGATTGCCCCCATTATCGGTTTCGCAATTTTGGAGCTCAGGAGAGCCGAGAAGTATGGAAATATCTCATACTCTTTCTCAAATCGACCATATTTGACGAGGTAAAATGAATCTTTCATAACTCCTTCAATTTTCATCATTTTTTCCCCATTTCAGTTCCCACATGACCTAATATTACTCCTTCGAACCTCCATACCAGTTTTGGGTACTTGGAGATTCATATTAGGGTGGATTGGGGCCGATTTCTTCAAGATATTTCAAGTAAGGGAACTCCTTCTTGGTTCCCTCCATCCTCTTTTTGTTTTATTTTTTATATCTTGAAGTTCCTCATGTACAGAAGTTGGGGTTTTATACTAAGGTCTGATTTGGTATCTTTTAGGTTAATTTTTGGTGGTCTAGGTCTGGATTTATATTCCTTGTGGTGCCGGGTTGGTGCAGTTGATGTTACACACCTTATTTTGAGGGTTTCGTCATAAAAGGTAGGTGATTCCATGTGTAAACATTTCTAGATGAGTTAGTTTGCTTTAATTACTTATTATTAATGTTCCTAATATGCTTTTTGTGGTGCGTGAACTGTTTATGTTGGATTTAGTAAAGCATTTGTTTTTATAGTTTCATTCTAGCTTAAAATTTGGTGTTTTTATTTGCAACCCTTTGGGTATTGTTTGGGATTGTTTTATAACAAATGAATTTTGTTTAATAAATCTTGTTTGGGATGAAAATTATGATTTGGTGGGGTATTGTTGTGCCACTAGGTCTTAAAGATATAAGGGTTTAAGGTGTAAAACTTTATTTTACTTCTTGAAAGTGATTTTGAAAACGTGTGCGTTTCATGTGGATCTTTTGTACTATTGGTTGAGGTGTTTGTATCACACATGGGAGTTGTTTAATAAATGTTTTTGGGGATTCCAATTCTGTTTTGAATTTGTATTGGTGTGATTTTGGCCTTGAAATATGGTTTTGAAATGGGTTTTATTTGAAAAGCTTTGGTGCACTATTTAGAATTGTTTCATGAAAGTTTTTAGTGGTTGAATGATTTCTGTAAGAGGTGAAACCATATTGGAAAACTATTTTGGATTGTTTATACTTTCAAATGAACCATTTTAGATGTTAATAGTTCTGTTATGTGATGTTTATCATATTTTTAGGGACTTCATAAAATTGTTAAAGGATGTGTTGGATTGTGGATGTTATGAAAAAAAGTGTTGTGGGCTATTTTGGTGTGAGTTTCATTTCAAAATGAATTTTAATGAAACGTAAAATTTTGGACTTGTGTGATGTGCATGGGGCTGTTTGGATAATGTGTGATGTGGAAGTGATATTTTCATGTGAAAATTATATTTCTTGGCTTGTTGAACTTGTTTGAGAATAAAGGTAAAATCTGGGTATCTAGGTGGGTGGACGTGTACTAGTATGCTAGTGAATCCGTGGGGTTTGGCCTCAGTTTCACTTAGCAGGATTGACACTTACAACTCTAACTAAACTATGATGATGATGATTGGGGACCACTAGGTTATGGGTATTTTCCCTACTAGTGGCTCGTGCACGAGAACGGATAATTTTTGTGGTTACTCTCACCGAGATACGAGGTACCTGGGACCCACAGCTAGCTAGTGCCTAGGGGTTAGTTCCTATTGCTTGTGCTCATTAGATCCTTTATACTTACCATCGGCATACGGTATATTGGGCTGGAAAATTCAGTAGGTTTTGAATTTATTTTAAAAGTGTTGATTCTTTAAATTAGCCCACTTGAAAACTGTTTTTTTAAGTTGCATCTTTTAGAAATTGTAACTAGAGATTACATGTTTTTGAAAACTTGCATGCTTTTCGTCTTTGAATGTTTATCACAGGGAATCTATTAGTGGTGGAATCGTACTGGGCATTGGCTCACACCCTACTTACACCTTTGGGTGTAAGTAGACTTGGTTATTTTTTTTTGTCGCAGGTTGGGTACAATTTTTTTTGTTCCAGTGGTTCGGGTTTCTAGCAGGTCCTTGGTGGTGAAGTCTTGTGGATGTGGCTTGAGGGAGTTGCCCCATGCCATGAGGGTTCATGGGCTATTTCATTTTTGTTTTGTACCTTTGGTATAGACTTTTTGAATTATTTTAAGCTATGTAATTCAGTTCTGAATTTATGTAAAAGATTGTTTGATTTGAAAAATCCAGATTCGTTTTATTGGATTATTTTGTTGTTTTAAGTTTATAAACTCGGGTAAATCGTTCCCAATTCTCATTTTATGATACCCGGGAACTTGTGCCAGCCCGTGGGGATTGGGAACGCCCTTCGGGCCTTGTCACGGTCCAGGTTTGGCACTGGTTTCGATGGTGACCAGATTTGGTTCGTGACAGTAAACCATTTATAACCCCGACGAATTTCGAGGGAAAAATTCATTTTAAGGGGGTAGAATGTAAGACCCCGAGATTTTATGAAAAATATTCTTTTTAATTTAATTAATGTCTTGGGTTTTACACAACACCAAAAGTAGACTGCACAACACGCATCCCTTACTTGTCTTGCATGACATGCAATAATGAACTTCCTCGATAGCATGTGTAGTACACAATACCGAGTTTCACTAAACGAGATATTATTATAATATTATTATGAACTAGCCATTATGAATAGTAATACCCACTTTTGAAAATTTAATAAATTTTATCTTTCAAAATGGACTTCATTTTTGGATTCAGAATATCGAAATTAGCTTAGTGTGAAATTTTGGTACTTTTCAGATAACTTTCATATCCTGATGAATAGTGAAAATTACAATATTTTAATTAAAAACATCTTTTTAAATGAAATAATTAATAGTGATAAATTATTAATTTGAGTGGTTTTAATGTATATTAAGAATTTATTTTTACCATTTAATATAATTTTGGACAATGGATGTAATTTCACATTTAAACCAGACATAAACAAGTGTCAATCTTTTGTTAGTTATTATCTCTTAAAAACACGCTATTTGTTTTGACGATGAGAATTATTTTTTAAATTAATTAATGAAAATGATATGTTTTGAATTTTTTAAAATATAAATCATTTTTGAATTCATAATATCACATATTGCTTAGGCCAATTTTTGGTATTTTTCTGGAAACTTTGCTTTTTTGATGAATAATGAAACCACTAAGTGGAAGTTAAAAAAACTGAATTTTTCATAAAACATAATTTTACTACTTTTGTGAGTGGAATTTCGAAAATCCTAGAGACATAGTTAATATCAATGACTAAAATGTGGTTCAATGAGATGAAAATATTATTTTGGTGAATAGTAACTTTTTACTTTTATTTACCATGGTTAAAAGTAAATAGGATATTTAGATGTAAAAATGATATTATTATTACCCTAACACATGTCCTAATTCTATTGGATAAATGTAATTCTTCCAGAAAAACCTTAGGAATAAAATATGACCATTTAGGCCCACTTGGATTAGATTAGGACATTTAATATTAATTTATTTAAAGAATGGTTAAAATAGCTAAAATCAATGTTTAATAAGTAAATCATTTTCAATGTAGGGTTATATATTAGATAAATTCGACTATAAATATTAATTAGAAATCAAAAACTATTTCCTACATAATGGTATTTTATTTATAATTTTTAGACATTAAATAGCTTAATTTATTTATGACACAAAGATGATGCAGTAATTATCATATTAATGAAATACTGACATAAGTGATGTTATAAATACCCAAATAAATGTAATTAGATACTTTTTATGAATTACACTAATTTTATAAGTTACTATGACATGTTAGTATTGGTTAAGTTAACTTTTTCGAACTAATAATTCTGTTATGAGTTTCACAAAAATCAATTATCAAATATTGTCAAAATTGACATAAAATAGTTTTTAAAACAAATATTATATTATTAATTGTTATTTTATTCCTAAAAATCTAAGGTTCAGTAAAATGACTTAGATAATGTTATATATATTAATAATAAACATCTTGGGGTTCGTTTGGCTTGTTATAGTACGTTTATTAACATTAAAGTGTAAGAAAACAAGAAGACACGGTAAAAGTAGATTTATTTAACTTAACGTTAAATCTAAATGATAAGGTTAAATAGAAACATAAATTTTTCTAAATTCTATTGGATGATAGGATTTCGACCCATACCCATCTTATCTTAGAAATAACTCAATTTTGAGCTATTAAAAACCGAATATGACTTTATAATAAAATACTATTTTTAGTTTTTCCAGAGGTGCCCCTCTCCTCCCTTATAAAAGGGCACCTCCTCTCTCTCTTCCTCACACCACATTGAGCTTTCAAGCTCGTCCAAGCCCTGCCAAATTATCTTCTCCACTTCCATACAAACATCCTAGAGTTTCTGGCCTTCTTCAAAGACCAATTTTAGTGCCATAAGAGGAGGTCTCAAAGAGGCGCTTCAAAGAAGGGGTAATGTCTGTTACCGAATCATTCAACTTTATTTCTTCGTCCACTTATTCTTATTTAGTTGTTTCATTATGAAATAATAACATCAGTATCACTCATATACTGATATTTTATTATAAGTATGAAAAAACCCTATTTCACCATCTATCCATCCTTCTGAAAACGAAATCACTGCACATGCGGACGTACATAATATCGTCTCCACAATGTGGTGTAATCTATTTTCCACCACCACCTTACTTTGATGGGTATAATGGTGTAAATAATGACTATATATGATTATTTTAAAGTGATATTTATTCTGAAATAGTATAAATAAACTCCAATACAATTCCATGATCATGGTAATGATATCATCGCTCGTGCGTACGTACGGACTACCGTCTCCACGAACATGATGAGATTCATTTTCCATGATTAACCATTAAAGAATAATTATAAAGTATATATAATGAATAATAATGAAATATATGACATAATAATTCTACTATATTTATGCATATATATGTGTATGTCATCTATTTAATTTCATTCAATTCAACAAGGAGACGAAAACAGCGTTCATGCGTACGTACGACCTACCGTCTCCATGAACGGTGTATTTCATTCCTTTTATCGATATACAATATATATATGTATATTATGAATATATATTATATATAAATCATTTTTTACATTATTTAATTATGTAAATCAGGATATATGTAATAATATCATGAACGACAAGTCGAAACACATACGATAAATGAAATGATTTTACCCAAAACGCTGCTTTTACATTGAATTTACAATAGAAAGGGTAATATAAAGTCATATGTGAAATATATACGATATCATAAAGATTAATATGATTATGTAATAAGTCAACGACATTATTTAAATCCTTATATAAGATCTTCGGATCCATACGAAGCATATCAGACATAAATTATTGGATAATTTTGCAAATCTCATTTTTATCCGAGATTGCTTATTCGTACGTATTTACTGGGGTTATCAGTATAATCCATGTCAATGTTTTATAAAAGTGTATTCATGTATGTTTAAAGTCATTTTTACCCATTTTTACTTTTACCCCATGGTATGGAATAATCATTCTTTTATTTACCCTACAAGGTACTTTTTGACTTTTCCGACAAAAGTACAAGATGAATGTTTTTTTATGGTTTAAGGCATGAAAGGATTTTTACGGTTTTATAAAGCCTTATTTTAATGAAGATTCCCCCAAAATATTTCATTTCTATTTTCAAAAAAATTATTTTCTTTTACAATTGAATGACATTTTGTGAAAAGAAAATGATTTTGAAGAAAAAGGATATTTTCCTCAATAATTCATTTCAAGTGTTTTATCAAAACCATTTTCATCTAAGATGACATTATTTCACATGTGTATGTTTCAAGTATTATTTCTCTATGATTTACATGGTTTCACTTTTCTAATTATGAAATGATATCCAATTTTTTTGTATGGATTACGTTATGATGGAATGATGTTTATAAAACCCATTTTATTCTTGGGTTATGATGAATGATTTATGTTTATATTGTGGAACATGAAATAATGATTTCAATATGAGATGGGTGGGACCTATATCACCCTCCAATGCATTTGGTAATGATTTATATCTCATGATATAGACATGGCTGGAACGGTAAGTTAATATGGTTCAGTGTTACAGGACTGGAATGAGGAGTGAACTCGATTCAGATAGGGAATTTTTCCACTATGATGGTCTTGGCAGCAATGCCTTGGCTACTATAGAAATCGCTACATGTGCTTAATGTATTCCAAAATTACATGTTTTATTCCCATTCTATTTTATCATGATTGATTTTCCTTTATGATCTATGTCTTACGTACTTCCATGTTTTATGTTATTGCTCAAGCTTTTGATGTTTAAACATTATGTTCATGTTTTTAAATTCAAATGTATATGATTTGTTTTATTTTATCCATTCTTAACCATACTGAGAATTTGAGATCACCCTTTTTATGTTTTCTTTTCCCCAGGATATAAGGAAAGGTTTTAGGTAAGAAAAAAAGGGAAGATCTTTATGAGAGATGTTGAGGATCCTTCACCATGATTAGAAGATTAGGTTCCAAGTTTCCAAAGTCACTAAACTATTATGGTCCATTGGTGTCTATTTTTGTTATGTAATAAGCATTCTACAAAATTTATGTAATGTCCATGTACGTCAAGCTTCGAGTCTCTACAATATCCCCACATCATTTTCCCCATTGAACCAGGTTGGTGATCGTAACCAAGGTCTCCAACAAGAGATAATGGGAATGATTTCAACTAATATAAAAAAAAAATCAATTGAAATGCTAACAACTATCCCAATATAAAATAAAATAAATATCAAGACTAACAAAACATAACATTAAACATAATAAATATAATAAATGATGACAAAACATATTTTTTTATGACTCCATGGGTTTCATAGAATACCCAAAACCCAACATAACTCCATGTAGAAAAAAACTAATTAAAACCATCACCTAAAGAATAAAAAATAATATATGTATAGTCATGAATTTTAATAATTTGTAGGAATTCTAATAAATTATATTCCCTATTAATTTTCCTTAATTAACAGATAAATTTACTTCATGTTTTAAATTAAATATTATAAATAAGTGTTTTTCATCAACTCATGTTCAAAACATATCACAGTACATTTCGATGTTTATATGAAATTATAGTTTCTGAAAGGGGTGGCTGGAGAAAATAAAAATAGTGAAATGTGAAGAGGTATGTAAAGGTAATGTGTCAAAAATATTGCAAATCATTTTTCATGATGTGATTATGAGAGCTAAATAATAAATTCTTTAATGGGATTAACATTAGTAGAGGATAAAAATAGAGATTATAAAATCGTGAGGTAAATAGTAAAGTAATAAAAATGTTACCTTACATGACGGGGAACCTAGATTATCTAACACATAACAAAATGTTCTGAAGAACAGGGGAATACATAATAGAAATAGGGAATGTATATTACGTATAATATCATAATCTATCCTCTAAGTGCATATGATGTTATGAAACATCCATAATACTTAGTTGTATCTTACATTATCTAACCTAGAGGTGTCATTTCCAAATATGGGTGTATTCATACTAAGGGGACAATAGCGAGAGCATTATGATAAACTTATGTATGATGCATTCTGGATAAATCTACTAGTTATGCTATGCTCCCATGTTATTTCTAGAATTGTGTTGGTGGAGGGGGAGATTCATGAAATGTCATGTAACTCGCCATATATGAAGAATATAAATTAGACAAACATAAACCACACAACCCCAAGAATCACCCCCAAAACCACTCTAAGGATGAATCATTTCATTAAGAGCATCAGTGAAAACCCTTAGTCCCACACTGAGGAAATTCCAATTAGATTAATAATTATAAGGAAATTATAAATCCTTTTGGGGGTATTCCAAAGAAAAGACACTTTCCAAAATATCAAAATTAGACACAATAATTCTTTTTCAATAAAACTATCTTCAAAATGTATCAAAACACATTATTTATGAACAAAAAAAATATTTATAACACATTTTGAATGCCCAATAATCTTTCCAAAAACATAAACTACTAATAATGGCTATTCGGGATATTGATGGAAAAATTTGTATGAAGGCCTATGTAAATTAATTTCACATAATTTTATTCAATTGGAAATCATCCTGATTTCAACATAAACATTTTTTGAAATATTATATATTTCTAAATATAATCAAAACATGGTATAAATATCATGAAATCAATTATTATTAAATTTGTAGGTCAATGCATAGAAAGAACTACCTCAATCCAAGATTCCTTGGATGAAGACAATGCCACACTTGCACGAATACACAATCATATATATTTACAACCATTAATAAAAAGTAATTATTACCCTCAAAATGAGGGAATGTGTATAAATAGAATATATATATATATATGTACCCATTTATATGTTTGAAATAATTCAAGGATGCAAAATATGATGAAAATAAACATGAGGTCCCTCAAAAAAGATAAACCCAAATTAAAATTAAAACAAAAAATATAGGTGTTATAATACCTATTTAAATGGGTGTGAGTGAATTAAAAATGACCTAAATGATATTCCATCAGTGTGAGATGATGAAATATACATAAATCCAACACAAAAGACCAATATCATAGCCTAAGAAGGAGAGAGGTTTCAAATATATGGCCAACCAGAACAATAGGGTTTTGAAAACTAAGAATAGTGACAAGGATAGGTAAAATAACTAGAATAAGGAATATGGATGGAGAAAAGGACCTTTCTATGATTTTTCAATATAAAATATTGAAGAAATAATGACGAAATGTCACATAGAGTGCAGATCAAGAGAGGGTGTGGCATACATCACTAGAGGAAGAGGGGAGGGGTTGTTCATGGGAGTAGTGTGTGTGTGGGGTGTGGGGGTGTTGAATATAGGTTTTTTGTCATTGATTTTTAATTACAATTTTAATCAATTTTTTTAAAAAATAATACATGAATAATTGAATGGTATTTAAAATATTCCCAACACTACGCCATTTATGGGGCTCCAATGGATCCTGTATAGGTTGAGAACACGGTTTGGAAAATTATTTCCCAATAGAGTGGTTGGGATAGTGGAAAAAAAATTCATTAGATGTTTTATGTTTATTTCTTGTTTTGAAAAAATAGTGTGCGTTAACCATAAAACAAGATTTCCAGGGTTAAATTCGCTTAATTTTAATGGTAAATGACAAAAAGTGATGAGAAATATGTAATAACTCAATTGTAATTACATTAGTATAATTGTGTTTTGTCAGGGTATGATATCCCCCCTAATATTACCCAAATCCAAACATACCTCCAAATGAATTTTAATTCTCAATATGTTCTAGTAAAATTCAATTGGAATAAAAATTACATGTTGATATTTTCTTAAAAGTGAAATGGATGGATGATTATATTAAATAATGGGTTAAAACCCATTCCATAGAGTCTAACAATTAGAAACATAATGAATGATTCAATACAACTTGTTGGGGTCATTGGAATGTTATGATAAATAGACACAAACTTTTCATTGAAATATAAATGGAATAAAAATAGTATTAATATTTTATCTTATACTCTGGAGATTATAACATTGGGTAATACTACATATTAATAAATAAGTTATATTTCACAAAAAACATATAATGGATCCCAACCATGATTAATTAAAATACATTGAGGTAAAACCTAAATATACAGAACACTTTCTTTAACATGGTTCAGACATGAGTTTAAATCCATTAGGGGAAAATCTTTGACATTCAATATGTAAATTAGTTGTATTTCAATTAAATTCATCAATTGAGTATATATATCATATGATATCCACAGTACTAATTATAGTAGATTATAACTATAGTAACAAGTCTAGATAGATTTTTTCATCTTATGGTGTTTTCCATGCATATCCTAAAATTTAAAATATAAATCTATATTGTAACTTGTTAAAAATTCCGCAACTCCACAACATTGTACACTATGAACTAAATGCAAAGCTCCTGGTTTTACCCCTTTAAGAAAACCTCCATTATGAGGATTCAATGTGGAATTATTTGATACCCCTCATAGTTATACGTTCTTACAAACTATACTATTACTTTTAGGGATCTTGAATTTATCCAGTATGTAATATTGGATGTACATTCATAAAGACACATGGATCGTGGTCATTCCCACTCCACCCAATCTATCCCAAACCATCTAAAAATATTTCGAACAAAATTTTTGGATTCATTTAAACTAAAAACTTATTAAAACTTTGGTCTCCACATTCCAAAAAATTATTATATAAATATTTTTGAAAGAACCATAATGTCAATGGTTTCCTATAAAAAATTTATTTAGTTGTTTTCCTATGGTATTGGTTTACCAACTATAATAATAATGAATGATGTAATAACTAAAAGAATGAGAATCATGAGAAACACTTCTTTATGAAGATTTCCATAGAGACCCATTTGTAATTGTACCCCTTTGATTTCCTTGAACCTTTGTTCATTCATCCCAACTTCTTGAAGAGTGATTTATTCCTACTACATTTGATGATGGTGTTGGCTCTTTTATTAGAATGATGTAATGGGATATTTTCAATTCTGTTACTGTGTTCCTTTATGGTGTTTATTTCTAGTTCCATGTTTTCCTAATAGATATTTTTTTCATGCTCTAATATATCATTATAAGTTCTATCATCATGTGTAACTATTAAATTACATTACTGACTACATTAAATATATAAACAAAAACTATTAGAGTGGATGTTTCCATGTACATAATAAAATATTTCTTTGACTTTTGGGAACCTATAAATATCTTTCTCTAGATAAGAATAAGTGAATTATATGTTTAAATATAGGGTATATTACTTTAATGATATAATTAATCCCATTATCATCCCATCGAAAAAAATAACACCATCGTAGAAAGCTTTTATGATAATATTGTGAGGAAAATTGGAAAAATAACATATAGAAACTAATTTATGTAACATTGGGAAAACTATTCTTATTACACATAGAATCGTTGTATTTTCTTATAAAGAATCCCTAACTCATCTCCTCGAGAATCCTATTCTATTCACCAAATGATTATTGTACTCCTCACATTTGGAATGGTAGAATCATAAACTCATAACATATGAGGTGAAAAGAATAGAGATTATTCTCATATCATATAATTCTCATACTCCATACATATTGAGGATCATTTTCTTCACAGCCAGTATCTTGTTCTCATCACACCATTCAAATAATATTATTTTTTCACATTAAAATTTGGTGTAGGTATCCAGTTCATATCACATAAGATTCATAACCTTAATAAACATGGAATCGTAGGATTAAAACCCAAGGAACCATTTTCATGTTACATAAATAGTTATTTTCTATTCTATCAATAGCAGTTTTATTATACTCTACATGTACAACACCTCTTAATAATAACATAGTGAATGAATACACTAAATCTCATCACCTATGAGTGGGAAATGTTTAATATCCTTGTGTAATGATTCCATGTATTATCATTAATAAAGGAGGAACACATTTAATGTTATTTGGGGATTCCATGTAGATTATAGTCTTATGGAGTATTATGAATGGTTTGGTAGGCAACATAATGATGACTACACTTTAGAGATAATACCTCAAAAGGGGGATAGAGAAGTTAGTGATATTGGTATTGACTATTAGATCAGAAACATACATATAATCCTCAAAAATCAAAAAAAATATCATCACAATTGGAATTACATAATATAAGGTCATTTAAAAATATCATACAAATCATTTTTAAAACATATTGTATGGATTTTTGTATCGATAATGGAGATACAACAAGTGATTACATTTAGATTATTATTTGGGTCTCCAATGTGGAGGAAATGATTATGGAGAAAAACTCTATAGTTTTCATTGATTAATCCATGATTTGGGATTTTTTCTAATTGGAGGCCCAGAGTGCTTCTTGGGATCTAAGAGATCATAAGTGGGGCATATTAACCTGTTTATCCCAAATTGTGTACTGAGGAGAAAAATTAATGGGTTTTATATAGATATTTCATAATTGAAATACATTAGTATTAATAAATACTATACATATGAGAAGATGTCCAAGAGACTTCCATACATATTCTTGATGAGAAGGTATTTGGAATTAGAGTTCATGATATGAGTTTTTCATGTGGGCAATGCACATATAATCTTGAATCAGTTAGAATTAGGTCCCATTTTTAAACATATTTAAAAATAATTCATTATCAATAGAGGAAACAATTAAGGGCCTCACACAATTGGTTTTAATATGTGAAGTTATACATGAATCTTTTAGTTTCCCATGACATGGGACTCTAATATATATGGTATTCTTGAATGGCCAACGATGGGGTTATTTTGAAGTTTGTCCAAATAATAAAAATGGATATTCATTAGGCATCCAAAAATGGATGACAATATTATTTTCATGATATGTATTTCTGAAAAAACATGTCATGTATAAGTCATTGTGGTTAGAGTATTTCATGAGGGTCATTATATATGATTATCACCTCTTATAATACATGGTATTCTTCATATATTATAATTTTTAAAAAGGAAATTATTTGAAATAAAAATGATGTCACATCATATTTTATAGATAATTCATCGAAATTTGGTCTTTTTAGGGTTAAAATAGCTTCTTTTACATAGGCAAAATGGTCATTCATAGAAGAAATGTATTCTCATACATTTCTACAGTTTCGCGACACTCAAAAATTTTGTTTATACAACTCTAAGACAAGTGAAAACATTTTTCCCATCTATTTTGTTTTAATCCTAAAATCTTCAACCATATTTCCATTCGAATAAGTATTGGATAAAATTTCGGTGTCATGAAATCCCACAACATTGTAATGAAATTAGATTATGGATTAGAGCGTAAAATTATAAGGAAAACTACAAATTTTAAATTATCTACAATAATGATTTCACATAACATGGGTTAATATTTTCTAATAAATTCCCCCTAAAGTGAATATATGAACCTCATAAGGATTGTAAAAATCCATTATTTTCACAGAACTAAGAGTTTTGTGAATAACCAATGATAATACTCCTTGTACATTGATTTACATTTCATTAAATCAACAAACATATATTATGTAAAATAATATGATATGAATTCCATGAGAGAACATCTGTAATGTAAAATTTTTTATATCCCATTGATGGATTTTACAATCACAATGATATATACAACAATTAATTAAATTTTTGGTCTATACAAATTTATATGACCTAGGTGGTGAATCATATACATTATATGAGAATGCGGATGTTATAAACCCAAATAAAACCTCCTGATTGAGAGGTTTGTCGCCATTCCAAGCACTGATTGAGTTACTATTATAAGTAAAGAGGGACTACATATATAGTAGTCATATCCCATTGTATTACATCACAAAGCTAAATTATTCCATGATCCTTAATTGATTTCCGATCCAATGATGCTATATAAACTATAAAAATTGTTTCATTAGTGCTACATTCTTCTTCCTATTCCCCCTGATTTTTGTAATTTATATATATATATATATATATATATACATATCACTTTTTGAAATACAAGTTCCTATATAGAGGATATGGGATGAATGGATAAAAATGGGGTAACTAGTGTAGGAATCATTATCTCAATATGTGATCTTAATCTGTAAAACATCCCAATACAGATTTATATATATATATATATCAAATTTCTAAGTCAATAATATACTGTAATCAATTATATAACCATTATTTTTCATTTATATTTTTGAAAAAATTAAAATATATAGATAAATAATTATTAATATATTATATAATACTCCATTTTGACATAGAAGAACAAATTTTCTGAAACACAACTACAATATAAAAATTTATATTATCCCTCGTGCACTGGGATAATTTTTCTTTATTCCACTCGATAGAATAGATATTATCTAAATACATTTTGACACCAAAAATTGACCTACATATGAATTAGAAAAAACTATTTCATAAAGAATAAAAAATAAAACAGTATTATAAGAAACCCATATTTAATGTGATATGATGTCTATAGTGAATATAAACATTTCTGAAGTAAAATATAATTTGATAAAATATATTTATTTAATAAGGGAAAAATTATAATATGGGGTGAGAACATATGGGGAATGTTTTCTCACATATTCTTCATCCTCATGATTTAAAAAGATATAACTACATGAGTTCTAATTAACTATGAATTTACATTGGATGTAGAATTTGATTTAGAAGACTACTATAATGTAAGGGAAAATAGTTTAATTAAATTTATTTTGTTCCAAAACCTAAATTTCAATGGATTTTTTACGAATATTATATTAATTAATTTTACAAAATATATCTTTTATGAGATATTTACATAGTAAAATTATGATTATAAATTTAACAAGCTATTCCATATAAAAAATTTATGATTTGATATATTATTGAAGAATTGAATGTGTTGAAATTTTTATTCTATTTTTAAAAAGCTCTATTAGTTAATTGAACATCAATATTTGTCTTTTTGTTGGAATTTTACGAACTGTATATCTCAACAACAATCCATATTTGTTATAAAAATCATTTCTATATGTTTATTTTTTATGTATTTATTTAAAATAGTTTTCCATGAATATTTTGATAAATTATATCCTTTTAAAATGTATAGATTTTCTATTAAAATAACATTTTATAAGTTTATTAGATATGTTATTATTTTCCACTTTGTTAAATAAATACCTTTATAGAATATTTTTGATAATGTTTTTAATTTTTTTATAATGGGAAAATTAACCAATTTTTTTTACTTTTGATTTTGATCATGGGAATTTATTTTGATGCTGAGTAATGGTGAGTAAACTCATTTCTTCAATATAAAATTTTCCTAAAAGTGATCTTTCTCCCCATAATATTCTTAGTTGATGTATGGTTTTCTTATTTTTTATCTAGTATCATCAAATTTAATAAATATGTATTATTCTAAAAGGTAATATTTTTTGAAAATTTAAAGTAAAAATATTTATTTATTTATAATTCTGATATCTTTATAAATGATATTTTATTTCAAAATAGTTATCCTTTTAACGATAGTTTTAAAAAGAGTCCATTATAATCAACATTTTAATATGAAAACTATACATATTGGTATAATAAAAATTATTTTATATATCAAAAGTTTTATTTGGATCAGAATATTTGATATAAAATTAATTTTTTTGAATAATTTTATAGAAATAAAAAATATAAATGGCGTCACTTGTTTTCTTAAAACCCCTTACAGATAAATTTTGCGGTCCCCCAAAAATGTAAAATTACTTTCATCAGTATAGTTAATTTTATATAATCATTGTTGAATGATATAAATTGAAATTTTTTAGTTAATCAAGATAATTATTTGTGCAAATTATTTTTAATATTTTAAACTATGATAGGTTTTTATATTTCACATGACTCAAAAGTTATATACCTAAATGATTTTTAAGAATTTTATTTCACTTCAGAATATTTTATATAAAAAATTATTTTGATTTTTAACAAAATATGAGATCTCGAGTATTGGTCTATTCAGTTACTATCAAAGGAAGAGTTTACATAACATTAGAGAATAATATTTTATATTTAAATCAAATTTCAAGTTTCTATAGATTTATTTATTATGTCAATGTTATGTAACATTGGAACATTGTGGATTAGTCTCAATATGAATGTTTGAAGATGTAAACAAACCATTTTTCAAATTTGAATTATATTCGTACTATATTATAATATATTTATTCCCATATTATTCACACAAATTTTCAAAAACTCATATTAAATTAATTAATCTCTATGAAATATCTAATATCTCTTCTGTATATCGATATTTTTTAGAATCACGGTCTACCTATGAACAAATATTGTAATACCAACTATCTCACATTTCCTGGTGAGGAGTGTAATGCCATGGTATTTGAAAATATTTCATATCATCTGAATCATATGATACACTATGTGAATTTACTTAAGTTTTAGAAGAGGGAGACATATGCACAACCTATATGTATCTAATTAGAAAATTTTATTTTTGGGGAAATATTGACGATGTTTTCAAAAAACCGTATATTGTAAAATTTAAAACATTATATATCAGATTATTTATTATGTACAATGATTAAATAACTATATTTACATTATATGATAATAGTAATTTTACAAGGGTTTATTGAGTTTTATAGTAATTCGATTAAAACTTCGATAGATGTATTTGGATAAAAGATGTTGAAGATTTTGAAAATATAAAATGGTACCATAACGACTCCTTAACATGTGATCATTATGTGTTATTCTAATGGGGGATTTGTGTACATAATTGAATGAATTATGGACTATAATAGAAAAAACATTAGAAGTGATGTTATGGTTTTTCTTAAATATGCTAAATTAATTTACATGATAAAAATCTCAAAATGACGGGATAATGGGACAATAAAAAATTTATATATAGTTTTTACTGGATAAAAATATTATATGTGTCTCCTAAACATAAACGAATAGAACACACATTTTAATAGAAAACAATACACTCACGTTGATATTAGTTAAAGGAAATATATCCACAATACTAAAGATTAATAAAAATTTGTAATATGAAATACAAAAAGTATAATGATAATCAATAATAAAAGTGGAAATTATAAAATATATGTGAAAAAATAGAATTATTGCTAGTATCACAATGATTAGCTACACAGAGGAAACTATTAAAGACTATGAGTGTAAGAATTTAGAGGAGAATAAATATGGGAACCATCCTTCTATGTGACAAAAATATATTTCATGGATTTTGGATTGTGAAAATATATATTTTATAGGGATTTAAAATAATTTGGTATATAATTATTTCTTTTGTTTTATATTTAACTTAAAATACGATCATTTTATAATCATTGTAAAAATATTAGTTGTAAAAGATAAATCTATAGACATCTATTTTTCTAATATAAATAATATTTTTTAATGTTTTATAAAATCCAATAATGGTGTAAAAATATTGATTAAATCTAAATCAACTAAAATTTAATTCATGATCACTTAAAATGACTTTTTGATATAAAACATATATTTATGTTCAGTCATTTTGTTCACAGAATCATATATTATCAACGATTTTGAAATTATAACTATTTTTATTATAATATTTTAATATATATATATATATATATTAATGTTTGGGTAACAATTTTATTAATTTTGAAACCAAAAGGATACTCACAATCAAATTAATTATGAATCTAGGATATATGATAATTATTTAACAAATTATATGGTATAAAATTATGTTTATAGTTATCCATCAACCATAAGAGAAGGCATAACATTATCCCTTAGCTGGTTACCCCTTAAGGGAATAGTTCTGTAGACATGGGGGTACCTAGGTCATGCATACTATGCACATGAGAGAGGGAGAATGACCAGTACGTGGCTAAGAGGAGATATTAAGAGCTGACCAGATAAATTAATATTGTGAGTATTTGAACTGTAATCGTATATATATGAGTATTAGACTAAGAGTATCTCTAATGTGGTATCATATATTATGAATATTACAACACCGTATTATATAAATTACTCAATTACATGAGTCATATGACAGAATAGATATCATCTATTAGATATTACTGATATATTTTCTTCTTCTACAAGCATAGAACTTATAGTTTTCAATATCATTTCTTCTACTTTTTTTACACTACTTATATATATGTACATATATTCAATTATATTAGACTATATATTTTATCAATTCATGACCAATAATACTATATTAACCATTATAATGGTTTGATTAGTGTCATATTATTATCCCATTTTATTATAATAGGTTTATATTCAAGTTATATACACATGACCATAAATAAATATATAATTTACATTTGAAATAAATGGGAAATATCAATGGACTTGTGATGAATGGATAAAAAATAGGATTTCCTGTAGGTTTAATTTTCACCACATCTAGTTCAATTGTGTGAAATGACTCAATACATATATATAATTATATCGCAAGATAACCAAAAGCTACAAAAAATTTAAAAAATAACATTTTAGTTTGATTTCTACGTTGTATAATATATGTATAACATGTAATTATCATATTTTCTAACATGTCATTATTTATGTAGAAATCAAGATTTTGTGAAACATGTAAATAATATGAAATTTTATATTAACCCTAATGCAATCGGACAGTTTCAGTTCATTTGACATGACAAATGTTATTTTATGTAAATCAAGGGTGACAACAATCAAATCCATTTAGAAGATATATAAACTCCACTCAATAGAATAAAAAAATATTTTAAATAACTCATATTTAATTTTATATTATGACTATAATCAATATATATTAGTGAAGTGATTTTTTCCAATACAATGACTGTTTTTTAGGTAGCATTCAATTTTGGGTGGAAAAGAAAACTTGAGTGTAGTTATAAGCTCTCATATTCTTCATCTAACAACATTCATCATAGAGAATCCTAAGATCCATCTCCAATAATTTTTTTTTGAAATTAAGTAATACATAATTTAGAATCATACTATAAGGTAAGAAACATTTTTTTTAAAATCTAATTATTTTACCAATAACACTTTTGGGGTAGTTTTATTTATAGATTTTATTTTATTTCATTCATTAAAATATTTTTTTCAGGACATATTTTC
Organism: Viscum album; assembly: GCA_963277665.1. Classification (NCBI taxonomy): domain Eukaryota; kingdom Viridiplantae; phylum Streptophyta; class Magnoliopsida; order Santalales; family Viscaceae; genus Viscum; species Viscum album. The sequence continues at coordinate 1,077,114,284 of OY728164.1, forward strand.
TTCTTAATATTCCCAATAAAAAATTTTCAAGACCTTCATTATATGTGAATTTTTATTTCTAGTTATTAAGATGGTTTTAATGTGTTAAAATTATTATATTATGTACGAATGGTTATTTTTAATTATAGGTATCATATCCATTAATATATTTATTATAATTATTGGACTATATTTATTATTGACATTCCATATATAATAAAAAGAAAATTTTATCAGTTTAATTTGCAAGAATTTATTTATATATGTAGTTTATGATTTGATGAATATATCTAGCCATTATGAATGTACATAATTTACATTAAGGAATTTTTTTATGTTTTTTTATATAAAATATTATCCTTTTAAATAATTACATTGAATTCAAGGTTTTAAAATGTAATTTTAATTGAATTATAATGTGTTAATAAATCATTCAAAATATTAATTTCTAAAAAATTCTTGCACAATGGTATGGAATATGATGATGAAGAATGAAGAGTAAAAAAATAAAATAAAGGATAATGTTTCCTAAAATTAAATTTAATCAATATAATATTCATTGTTGTAAAATCATTTCATAAGTTTTATCAAGTATCACGAAATTCCATTAATTGATATTATTATAAATATTAATGTTTTTAAATTACAAAGGATAAATCTATATTTATTTTTATGAAATATTATTTTAAGTTATAAAATTGGATTTCAAAATAATAAGTCCTTTTAGAGTATTTTTTAATCAATATTATATAATTAATTTTTATATTACAAATGTCTTGAATTTAATATCCTAGATCTGGATGCCAGTGAACTGGTGCTTCATACCTGGTTGGTCACATGGACTCATGAAAATTTACCCAAACTCTAAAGGCTACTAACTAGTAGTGAGGGCCTAGGGTGTGATAATATGTAAAATATTCCCTAATTAGTATATTTTAACATATAGGAACAATAATATACAATAGTGGAAGAAGTAAATACCATTCAACTAAAACAAACAATGAATGATAGATATTAAAGATAACCCGAAGTAATAGCATGAAAAGGATGGTTCTTCATGAAACATGTAATAAGAAATCATCCAAAATAGGAAAAACTATAGTCATATAAAAAATAAAATAGCAAGGTACATAAATACAAAATAATTCATATAAGGATCGCAATCCTTAGCATAGCACCGTGCTCTCATGCTCCTAACAGAAAATCATGTATCTGTAGAATAGAGCATTCCCTTATCGATTCATTTAACAATATAATTACTTTGGGCCCCAAAGAATGAACAAAATAGGTTTTGATAAATAAATCCCAGTACGCAACCACCCATGATCTGTTAATATATGTCAGTGAGTATATCCAACAGGTAGTGTAAAAAATAGTAAAACAGTAAACTAGGAATTACACAAAAGTATGAATTCCTTCAATTCATGTTTTCAATTTTTCCTTAATTATGTTCAGTTCATAAATTAAATTAAATTGAATTATGTATGTTCTGATATATGGACTCATCCCATCAGTGACCCAAACATAGGATTCTCAATTGATACCACATAAGGCAATCTAATGAAGTAAATTGAAGATATAATAAAATCTTGTGCTTTGGCTTAGAAGACACATCATAAGTCATTCCAATTCTATATTCAATTCAACACCTTTACTATGTGTACATGAACCCCCCTCCCCATTACTAATTACAAATCATCATCCACAGGCAAAACAAAACTATGCCTGCTAGCTTAACCAACCCTCTCCTGTAGAAATTATAAATCCTCAACCGACGGCATAACAAATCCTCACCCAAACGATTGACATTTAAGCATGGTTGATCTAGGATTATCATCATTTATATATAATAGAGAACACATTTAAATTACAATATTAAATAGTTTACATAATAACAACACATGCATGAATTATACATAATAATATATATTTTATTCAAACTATCACAAGCCTCAAAAAAAATATGCATAAAATAGGAAAAGGGGAAAAACTAATCCCAAAACCTTAATCCATGCAATTTCAATGATACCTATATTTAATCCAGTTATAATTTAATTCAGTTTTAAAAACCAAATAATGTAAAAATAAGAATTGCCTTATAGGCTACCACAACCAAAAAATCATAAACAACATTTCAATGGAAATACACCCAAAGGGTGTACCAAATTCAAGGAAATCATCTTTAAGAATTAATAATAAAACATAATCAATTAGATAAACATCATTAGAACATAACATGTGTCGAAAGTAAATAAAAGTGAAACTCATAAATGTGTACACGACACTATGAAACATTTATTCATATCAACATTAAAGAAGATTCACAAGACCACCTTCTTTATCCTTGTGTGACTCTCCTTGTCTATTGTCAACCTCTAATTCAAGCTAGAACCGAGTAGAACTAAAAAACACGGTAAAATTAGTAAGGTCTGATAACTTCACCGTGATATAAAATCATGATGAACATGTCAAGAAGAATCATGAGCATACCGATTAGGTTAAAACACATATGATAATGAATGATTCATATTTCAGCATAGATTTGGGAGGAAGAATCCTGCATTGCACTACTGTTCATGTAATGGGTTGATCCCCTATCCATCTAAAGAAAAATCATTCAACATCACATATAAAAAAACAAAATTGGATTTACTATAATATACATTCTATGTTCATACTAACATCATCCCCCTCTACTAACTCCCATTACATACCATGATCCACCATACACGAGTGTGTTACATGGCATGTACAAATATGTACATGTCGTGTAACAACTATATTTACCCCTATAATGCATGAACCTGTCATGTAACCCCATTTTAATCTTTTCAATCATATATTAATAAAAAGGAGAAGATTTATAACTTAATTTAAAAACATGGATCTTACAAACCTCCCCCCTTAAATAAATTCGTCCCCAAATTTTCTTTCCAAGGGTGGGGAAGAAATATCTGAGAATAAATGTTGCAACTACAATTATACATCAACCACCCTTTTTAAGGCCTCTTCATTCACTCGTCCATGCTTTCATATGACCCATACTAAATGTATAGACCTTATACAATGAACCATCATGATATGATCTTAAATACGACCACTATGCACCTCAAAGTAGGCATCTTCCTGAAACTAATATGCTTCGGGTTGAATAGTGTAAGAAATATCTGAATGGTAACATACGAATCGAGAAATTTGAATGACTTCATGAAAATCACGATACCGATGAGGTTACAATAATCGATATGAAATCTTCCAGACTCTCTCTAGAATATTAAATGGCCTGATGTATCTCTATGAATGCATACCCCGTCTCATGTTCCTTTGGTGCCCTGGCCTCGGGGAAACACATAGGAAAACATGATCCCCAACCTTGAGCTATAGAGATCTTATGTGGTGATCATCAATGTATTAATGATGAGACTTCACATTAACCATCCACTTAAAAATCAACAGAACCTACTCAGTTTTCTTATGGACATGATGGGGCCCTAGAATAGATCCCTCTCCTACCTCGATTAAACACATGGGTGATCAACAAGGCCAACCATACAAAGCCTCATAATTCACCATCTAAAATGTAGAATAAAATCTATTTTCATAGGTTAACTTAACAAAGGGTATGTGACTCCCCCTACAACCTTCGAAATCTATGATGCATGCCCGAAGCATGTCCTCAAGCACCTGAATAGTGCGCTATGACTGACCATCTAACTTGGGTGGTAAGTTGTGCTGAGAAGCACCAGTGTACCCAAATACCTCTATAGCACTTTCCATAAAGGAGATGTAAATTGGATATCCCTATCTGAAATGATATATTATGGGACCCCATGAAGTTATATAGCCACACATAAGTATAACCATCAAATCTCATCTACACTAAAAGTTTCATTGATTTTTAGGAAAAGTGAATCCTTTGTGAGACTACTAACATCTGCCCACACTATATCATATACAGAACTCCCCACCATCAAAAATTACCTCAAACCACAACCTTGATCTTTATATTGTTGATACTACTGTGGATGTCCTTTTACTAGGTTAACAGAAACATAATTAGGGTCATAATAGTAGCCTCCCATCATGGAATGATAGAACCTCGATCGACCTAATCAAAAGCGGTCACAAAATCTTTTTTCAAAAGAATTTTTAGACATTTACACCACACAAAACATAATATAGATGTTTGCTTAAACTTGTAAACTCAAAACAGACATGATAATCATTTAAGATAAATAGTGAAACCATCATATAATGACTTGAATCAGAAATTCCCATCTTAAAAGGCCGATATATTTCAATATAAGGAAACACCTACTCCAAAGGAACCATAGTCCCACAATTATCCAATTCACCAAAGCTCATATATATCTATCATTGACACTCATTTTTCTATCCATCCCTTGATCAATTAAATAGTAATGCCCCATCATATGTAAATCGTAATTACAGATCCATTCCAATGCAAATATTTCCTGTTTTCAAAGCATCACATCTGAGTCCGACTATAAGTATGAGATAACCAGAGATTCAACAAATTTGATTCCTAAGAACTCACCAGGATGATCCATACTCCCCATTATAACTAAGACAATAGTAAAAGGATAATAGTCGACATAAGAACACTGAATGAACCTAGGGTGGCATCCACCTAGAGGTCACATTGAAGAAAACTCAAGGCATCAATATTTTCGTCGATGGGGTTCTTACATGGGAACCGAAAGATCACTAAGGATTAAAAAATCATCATTTACAACCACACATCAAGAACACAACACAGACTGAAATCACGAACCATCCCAACAGCCTTCAACTATAGGACAACATAAAACTAATTCTCTCATAGTACATATTGGTTGATGTCAAGTTAGGGAAAATTATGGTCATTTAAGAAAGAGAAAACTATGAAGATTTCAAGGATCCCCATAAATTTATTTCCATTCCAGTTCTAGTTGACCAATAAAATAAACTCAACTTCACTTATCGAAGTGTCATCATTTAACCAACAAAAATTCCTTTATACCAATTCATTTCTATGATAGCTCAATCTTAACCGTCATGGCTTGTTCTTGATCATATGTGCCTCAAAAGGGTTGTACACACAGCCAAAACACAACATCATGAATAAGGACTGATATATCTAAAAGACATTCATGTAGAAATGACCATCTATAAATGGAATATTATTTTGATCCTTCTACCTGGAAGAACATATTTAAATAGATCATACGCAACGATCCACAAGTATGACTATCTTAAACGTCGTGAAGTATGAGAAACTGATCTCAAACATTCTAGTTTAGAATCAAATAAATGTGTGGATGTTGTTCCACGAACCACAATCTGTTCATAATATCACATGGATTGAAAGCCAAAACTTTAACCTACTAGCATGTCAAAACACCAATGTCGTTAAATTTCCTCCAAAGTATTGGAAAAAAACATAGTTCCAAGATATTTAGGTAACTCTACTATAGAGATAACTAAGAACAGACAAAACAACTCAAAGATCAATGAAATATCCAAACATAATGGCACATGGTTAAAATTTATTAAGCAAAATATAGTTTATATGCGAACATATACTACCCAGATTTATCCTTAAAAATGGTATGTTCTGGGTATTATTAATATGTTTTCCACCCTGTGAATCCTTGTACCAGATGGATCACATAAGAACTAGATCTAAATCATATCATCAATATAACCATTTACATAGATGAAGACCTACCAATTCACCCATCACTACAATAAAGAGTAGATCACACGACCTCTTAAGCTGCTAATTATGCCTGAGGTATTTATAACCTACTAAACCAAGAAATACCAAATGATCATTCTCATATCAATTCTCTATATACAAAGATCACCCATCTGAATAAGGGTGTTATATTTAATGAATCCAATGTCTTATTATGGACAATGGCTTCTTGGTGGTACTGTCATTAGAATCCTCTACCATTTTCTTGCCCCTTATGAAATATAATCTCCATAATAGTATGAGGCATCCTACTGGGGATCCACCAGGTAATAAAGGCGATGGCATCCTACACAAGATCCTCCAACAGAAAACAACAGAGACATCCTAAAAAAGCGATATTCTAAATTGGTGTATAGAAGAGAGATCCTACAAGGGACTCCCTAGAACATTATTTAATCAAGGAATCCCTTAAGGGATCTTTGGTAACCAGATAAAATATATGGACATCCTATATGGGATTCTATATGTTTAAATGTAACAGAACCAGATTTTGAAAATATATTTAATACTAATTGCGCAAACCATTGAGTTATTGCATATCTAGTAAACATATTTTTTCCACCTCTTTGATTTCAATTTTGAAAAACATACATACACTGTTGCATTCAATAAGATATTTAGCGTCAAATGTGACAATCGTAATTTTTGGGGAATATTATAATACTTCTATGAATATTAATATGACCCTTCATGATAGTAAAACTTATTATTATTTAATTTTATTATGGTAATAAGATTATAAAATCATGACTATATTTTCAAGGTGATACAAAATGAATTATTGTTTTAAATTTATTATTTTTCGAATAAATGGTGGTTTTATTTAAAATATAAAATTATAATTTTTTGTAAATTTATTTGCAAAAAATTGATTTCATTTACGAATTGTACTCGTTGAAAAATTGTTAGAGTGAATTTTGGACTTTTTGAAATACTCAAATATTTAATGAATAGAAAAATACTATAATTTATTGTATACATACATTTTCAGTTAAATTAAATATTCATAGAATAATTGATGATTTAATCACACTTGGTTCTATCTCAGAGCACATATTACTATTTTGGGTCAAAAGAATCCATATTATTGGTTTTCATTGGCAAAATAGTAATATAATGTGTAAAATAATGGCAAAACCATGCTCTTCTCCACTATAAAAACCCCCTCACTACCTATTATCTTCACAACAATCAAAAAATTTTCTCTTTCTAAATTATAATATAATATCCTCCCAAGATCCTCCCCCACATAAATCCACGCTTGTTCTATAAAAGTCACAAAACTGATCCCCAAAAGAGTCTATGAAGGAAGATAACTTTGAGTGGTAAATTTTCCTTTTCATTTCTTTTATTTCATGTTCTATTGCCTTATTTTTCTTTCCTCACATCCTTTCATCCAAATGAACTAATGAATCCAGTACCATATAAGTACTAGAATGTTATTTTTTTAAAAGGAATAGTTCTTCATCATTCCTCATTTCCCCTTCTTTTATACTATAAATGAAAACATCGTATGAGATATGTAGATTTATCACATTCTAGGAAAGAGAGTATTCAATTTCTATTACCATCATCAATTCTTATCATGAAATTTTTTTATGAATGACGTAGATTATAAATATTTTATTATAACTTATTTAATATTCTATAATCCTTTTGTACTCATGATATTAATCTATAAAACAATAGAATATCATTGTTATCAAGAAGCACCAATTAACCAAAAAAATTACCATTAAAGATTAACATAATGAATAATCCAAACGAATAGTAACCAATCAAATTTTATAACCATGAAACATTCATGTTGTTCACTAATAACATACAAATTCTATTCTGGAAAACCATTCTCATTCTACATGTTTTTTATTACATTAAAAAAAGTAAACAATTATGGAAAACCATAGAAGAAAACACTCCCAAGAAATGAAATTGAATCTCTTAATCCATCAAAAGGCTATCATTCATCCTAAAAATGGTTAAAAAAAATAAATGTATATGAGTTTATAGACACATTAATTTAGGAAACTATATTTGATTATTCGGGTCATTAAGATTATGTGAGGAACACTTTAAATATCAAGGTTGTGTTTTTCTAACTGAACCTTCATATTATTTTGGTTTAATATTTTTATATATTAACCACAATTAAATTATCATTTATTATTATGTAATAAATATAAATTATTTTTTAATATTATATATATGTGTACCAACTACTATCATTATTTAATTTGTGGGTTGTTACATGTTTTAAAAGGATCTTTCAAAAATCATTTTCGATAAGGAAGTTCATTGCAAGGGAAAATCTCAAATTCATACATATTTTCAAGGGAACAATATATTCAACTTTCAGAAACCATTAGCTTTCTAAAATCACTAATTTTATTATGAAATTTATTTCATACGTACTTCTAGTTTTAAACAACGATTTTCCATAAGAACTATTCTTATCAAAGTAAAAGAGTATATATCTCAAGAATTACTCAATTATTTTATATGGGTGTCTTCATATATTGAAAATATCTTGATGATTATTATGTATTATTGGGATTAATATTTTATGATATCATATACCATATATAAATTAATGGTTTGTGATTAGTTTTATTGTATAAATTCTTTACTAAAACCAATCACTAATTTACACCGAATGGTTAGTGTTTATGCTTATTTTTCGGGGAAAGTAATCTAAAAATCATATATTGGTTTAAACATGAATTTGGATGTTTTTATGTTTATCCTCATTCAAATGTTTAATGAATTGTAATTGTTATGTTATGGGTGGGGTCGACAATAGCCCCTCGATGCATCAGTTGATCTCTAGAAGAAAACTACCATCTTGGTACAACGCATTGACCAAATTATTATATATGGTCGTGATATGATTCCTTTATGTTATGTTTATGATGTTTAGAATTATGAATTCACTTATTATGGAACTAGTAATTGAATGTTCATGAGGATATTCCACTTGTATAATATCCATGATTATGATTTATTATAGAAATTTTTTTCAGCTCTTATTCCTGCCAAAATGTAATCCTGTTTATTTTTTAAATACTTTTTTTAGTTATTGACCATGCCTATTGTTTAGGATAATGGTATATTCAACTGTATTACATACACTTACATTGAATTTTATCTACCCCTTTCTTATGATTCATTTTTCCAGAAAATTATGATGAATATTATGAATGACGTGTGGAAATAACCTAGGAGTTGTGGATGTTTTAAATGGAGATTCTAAATTGTTTTCTATTTCATGTTGTAATATTAAACATATATATATATCTCTTGTTTCCAAATATACTAAAATAGTCAATCAATCAGGATGCATATTTTATATTTATATTCTAATGTAATAAAACAAGGATCCATATCCAGGAAACTAGGGTTGAGTCCTTATAGTTTTTATCAATGAATGATTAGTAGAATATAAGAAAAATAAATTTATAAAATGTATATTAGAGACCAAAACCCTATTATAGTAACTGAATATAGAAATACACGAACATACTAGAATTTTTGGTATGGAATAGTGATGCATGTCTGTCATAGGGCATGTAAAAACAATTATTTCCTAAGATAAAATGTATTAATGAGGTTGAACTAGGATATATCCCGAAGAGGAGTACACACAAAAAGGGTTGTCAATTTAAAATGAGGGTAAAAATGTTGTGTTTTTGAAATGAAATTTGAAATTAAATTGATTGAAAAACTATGATATTAAAAAGGGTGATTAGGTCGGGGTCTGTTTATTAATTTTAATGCTATCCTTGTTCAATTTAATTCAAACCTTTTCTTCTTTGTTGATTAAAGTGAGTTTCCACAATCGTTTCCTCTCACTTCCTTGGTGACATTATGATGGTGAGAGCAAACCTTACCAAGATCTTAGTTTTTTCAACTCTCCTTCCATGTGTAAAATAGTTTTAATGAATATACTTAATTAAAAAGGGAAATACCCGATCAGGTTTTGTTTATCCCATAAAATGAAGAACATTCACTAAACCTTTTACACGCACTAACGATCGTCGAGTACTTCACCCCTAATCCATGGTCTATTCCATTGTATATAAACTAGAAATCAGTGGAGGGAGATTATGAATATTTTACCAAGGAAAAAATAAATAACGTAATTAATATTTAAGAACTATCACAGTTGATAATAAAATACACTACAAGAAATTGAATACAGTTTTGAATAAAAATAAATTTATTCAATTACGTCCAAGAACTCAAGCATTACAATGTAGAAAACCAACCCTTCACCAATCACTCCAAATGTTTACCCCACCATGGTAAGGGTAATCGAGATGAATGGGGATGAATAAGGCATTAATATAATATGAAAAATAAAATATATAAAATAGAAATCCAAAAATTTCTCCTTCTTGGTGTCTGGAAGGAATGGGATGGAGAATGGGATGCTTTGAGAGGGTGGAGCTCTCCTCCTTTTATAGCCAGAATTTGTCCCCCAGATGATGACGCATTGTATCCACATTAAATAACATCTTCTCGTGTTGAGTCCTTCTTAAATGTTGTTTATAATTCTCTTGGACGTGTCCTCTCAATATCTCATCGGATTTGGAATTGTATTCCGAGAGTTATGGTCGTTGTACTCTGAGAATTTATTCTATCTAGTCAGACTCTCCAAAACGCAATCCTCCAGATTATAGTGATTTAATGACCCCTTAAACAGCCAATTAACATGGCCCTTCCTTCATTAAATAATCTCCCAAACTCCTTTTGCGTCCAACCATAGAATATCACAACATTTGGGCCCACCATTGATTAGTTATGGGGCCCACAGCAAAACTCGGCAGAACTGAAAACAATCTTTTTTAACGAACTTATGAGCTTCATTGGAGTTTCCATATGGTCGATTCAGCTATTGGTCCAAAGAGGGGAAATGAATCACATGATATGTAGGATCTGGAAAAGAGTGAATTTTGCAATTCGGATTCGTGTATCATATGTTATGATGAAAATAACAAAATAATTTAGAGCAGTTAATGCCCCAAAATGGCCCATTTTTACTATTCAGTTCAAAATTACACCAATATCATAAAAATGAAACAAATCATCTTAAAGAAACACTTTTGTGGGTTTAGAAAAATGATATTCAATATTAATTAATTGAAAATATTTTCTCTATCAATTTTTCCACACATAGCACTTGGAATCCTAGATAAGTAAAAGTCAAATCAAATCAAATCCAAAACACATATCAATGAGATCTACCAAATCAATTACAAGAAAAAAATGATATCCTGCCTCATCAAAAAAAATTATTTCAAGTTCTCCATTTTAGATTATTTAAAATATTTCTACTTCATTTGTTATCCCATGCACACAAAACACCTATCTCGCATTAATTTTCTCTCATCTCACAAATGTAAATGCTCAACAACGCTTTTCTCATCCAAACTCACACAAGAGTAACCATATGCATTATAAATTCATACTTCTACACCTGATGTGAGTCAGCTCCATCATCATTCAATCATCTCAGGATTTCAGCTGCAAAAATTTCAATCTTTTAAAACATGATTTTTCTTGAAAGATCATGATAGGCACATGTTTCTTTTTTTTACGTCGTAAGATCTAGAATGGTACAAATTCTCTTGTCATGATTGCTCAAGGAAGGAATAGCAAAATGAAATATTAAATAGGAACATCCACTCTTAATCATTTTATATTCCACCAAAAGTATCACCAAATGAGGAAGTACACCATAAGACATCTTCCCCCACACTTATGTTCAACTAGATCTTGCAATTTAACTTCAAGAGCAGGTAGGATAGGGAAAATTGGCCTGTAATGTTGCTAACCTAACATGAAATTCCTGGCTACTCGGGGCTACAATGAAGGATAAATGTAAAGGTGGTCCATAATGAAAAGGATTATTTTAAAAGGGGGAATCATACCAAATAAATGCCTTAATCATTTAAAAAACACGTTCCACAAACCCTCATGTTTTGAAAGGAATAAATAAAATTCTGGGTACACAAGCATGGTCTTATTCTCTCAAGAAATAAGGTAAATGAAAATAATATGAGAAAAATGGTTCAGAAGCGTCACATGAAATTGATTTCTAAGATATAGATAGTGAAATATGTTAAGGGTTTCAAAAATCAGTGTACTTTTCATGAAATTCCAAATGATTTGAACTTGAAACAATGGTAATTTCATCATTTATTTAAGCTCAGTTTCACAAAATAGATTGGTACAGTCATTGAAATGGGTTTCAAAACTGGTATTGATAATCATTTCAGCTCAAAAGTTCCAGAAACACACAAAAAATTGAAAAATAAACACAAAAAAATTTCAAAACACACAATGTTTTTATTTTTTTGTGAAAACAAACATCAAATGAAAATCCTATACTACAAAGGTTCCCTCCCCCACACATAAGTGATGCAGTGTCCTCAATGAATTCAAGTGGATTTAACATGTAAACCAATTTTAAAATGAATCACACCTTCAAGCAAGTGTGAAGGGGATGTAAAACCTAACGACTCTTATTTGTATTCAAGGTGATGAAGTGTGATCTCCTCCACTGTTTCTTTTCTATTACCTGGTAAAGACATGTTGTACCAACAAGAGTCTGATTTGTGTCCATAGATACCACAACACCAGCAAAACCCCTGAAATATTGTTCTTCTAGAATGGTTCTCAAGCATTCTAGACATTTTATTCTTCCTTGTTGCAATGTGAACATAACTCATTTTAAGGGGTTGTGGTGTCCTTCGAAAATTCCTCTCTTATCCTGAGGTAGAAGATTTACCCTCAATTTTATTTACCCATACGAAGCTGGTTTTGGGTTTTACCTCTTTTTTCTATTGATCAACCCTTCCCATTAGTTTGAGAATATCTTTTGCACTCTACATCTTTAATATGGGTTTCCTTGACCCTCATTAACTCAAGTTCCATTTCAAGGAATATGGAATTCTTCTTAGTTAGTTCTTCTTCCTCTGTAGCAAGTTCCTTCCAGAGATCTATGATAATATTTTCATTTACGGCCTCCTTCAGTTTAAACATCTTGATCTCAACATCTTCTCCTAATTTTGATTCTCCAGCCTATTCTAAAAAACTATCCAAGAATTCTATGGTTGTCTCTTCTAAATTTTCATTTGGTTATTTTCCTTCTTTTTGTTATATTTCTTTCAGCAAATGATCATCTGACAATTTATTCATGGATTCGAGTATATTGAAATGCACTCTACAATCTCCGAGCACCATTGAGAGTGATCCCTCATGCACATTGATGATGGTCTTCTAAGTCTTTAAGAATGGTCTCCCTAAGATGATGGGTGAGTGTGGTGAAATCATATATTCATTCATTTTAATTACATAAAAGTCAACTTGGAAAAATATATCTTTTTCGTTTACAAGAACATCATCTAGAAAACCTGTAGGGAAAACTGTGGATCTGTTTGCAAGCTGAACCACCACTCTAGTAGGCTTCAATTTTCCAATATACAAAGATGTAAATACCGAGTGAGGCGTAACATTTATTAAATATCCTATATAACATACTGCATCTATAAATTTAAAGTGCTAATAGTGAAGTGAATAGAGAAAACCCCTGGATCTTGAAATTTTTGTGGTATCAGTGGTGTGAACAATGCTGAGACGCTTCTTCCTATGTCTATTCCTTCATTTCCATCCAGCCTCCTTCTTTTAATACTAAAATCCTTCAGAAATATTGCATATTTAGGGATTTTTCTGATTGCATCCAGTAGTGGGATGTTAATCTCAACTTTTCGAAATGTTTCATGAATTTCTTGTTGAATTCGTCCTTCTTCACCGTTCATTGAATCAACCAATGGTGATGGGAATGTTGTTGGGATATCCTTTTTCTCCCTTAGTTTTTTTTGAAAAGGTGATTCTATTCTTTCCTTCTGAAACCTTGTTCTTTATCCATCTTTTGGTTGGGCAGGATGAGCTTTAGAAGATTCCCGGGAATCATCTTCCTCATTTTTTTAGTGGTGTGAGATCCTTCCCGCTTCGGGTGGTGATTGCACTAACATTCTCTTTTAGATTGAAAATTGTTTTTGACGGATGTTAAACATGGTTCTTGGTGAGAGAATCAATAATGCGTGTAAATTGATAAGCTAGCTTGTCCATTTTACCTTCTAATCCCACAACACTTGTCTTCAACCGTTGATCTTCAGTTGTTGGTGCACTTGTGGATGGTTGCTTATAACTCTTCCACTGGAAAGGTGATGGTTGGAATGTTTTTTGTTGTTGGAATGCTATCGGGTTGTGATATTTCTGCTGAAAAGGATCTCTGGCTTGTCTGTGTAAAATCACATACCCTGGTTGGGCTTGCAGATGGTATTGACTTTGTTGATAGGCTACAGCACAACATTCTGTCTGCCGCACTTCTGGATATTGATCAGTGTAAATAGAATTAGAAGAGCATAAACCACATACCTGATTCGACCATTGTTGTTCCTTCACATGGTTCACAGCTATTTTTCGCACCAACCTGGTGAGTTCACCCATTTTGTTCCTAATTAAATGTACTTAATCAGAAGTTCTTACCTCATGGATTCATCTGGTGATCGTACCTCTGGTGCCAAACTACTATGAGTTTTGTGAAATATTTTCAACCAATCCTCTAGCATCCATTACTGACTTATAAATCAAGGCTCCTCTAGATGATTCATGTAGAATGTTTCGATCATTTTCAAGCAATCCTCGATAGAAGAAAACAATAAAATGGTGGTCTTCCAAATTCTGGTGTGGACAACTGGCATAGAGCATCATAAATCACTCCCAGTACTCGTAAAGTGTTTCACCGGTTTATTGGAGAATGGAATAGATCTCTTTTCGGATAACAATGCTCCAGGATGCAGGAAAAAACATTTTCATGAAGCTTCTTTGATGATCTTCCCAGTCTTGGACTTCTTATGGTTGTAGACTATACAACCATTCCTTTGTTGCTCCCTCGAGTGAGAAGGGAAATTCCCTCCAATTTACCTGTTCTTCTCCAACACCGCGGGGTCTGTAGCTGGAACACACATTTGTAAATTCTTGGATATGCCTGTTGGGGTCTTCACCTGCAAGACCAAGTAATTTTTGAATAATTTTAATCATGTTATTGTGCAATTCAAAAACATTTCTAATCCAGTAATATCTAGTTGATTTCATTGGTTAGAGAATTGTGGGGTGTAATGATCACACAATGTTTGGTTGGGATTGCCAGCCATTTGAGGTTTAGAGTGATCACTGGATGTGTCACTTGAATCTGTAAGTTGAATTTATTCAAAATATAGTTTCAAATTTTCCTTTCTCAATTGGGTTATTGTTTCCTTAATTTTGGGATCAAATTTAATTAAATTGTTGTTTAAACTATTGGTCATTCAAAATAATGAAGTAAGAAAAATTGGTTTTTAAGGGTTTTTGAGGCACTTCCTCCCCAGAAACGGTGCCATGTTTGACGCATTCCAATCATAGGGGATGGAAAAATAGTTATTTAGTAATTTAAAATGTTGTAATGTGGTTGACCTATGATGTCTCCCGAAGAGGAGTGCACACAATACTAGTTTTCACTTTAAAATGAGGGTAAAAATGTTCAATTTTTGCAGTGAAATTTGAAATTAAAATGATTGGAAAACTATAATATTAAAAAGGGTGATTAGGTTTCGGTTGGTTTTCTAATTTTAATTCTATCCTTGTTCAATTTAATTCAATTCTCTTCTTCTTTGTTGATTAAAGTGATTTTCCACAATCATTTCCTCTCACTTCCTTGGTGAAATTATGATGGTGAGAGAAAACATAACCAAGATCTTGGATTGGTCAAATCTCCTTCCATGTGTAAAATAGTTGTATTGAATATACTTAATTGAAAGGGGAAATACCTGATCGGGTTTTGTTTATACCAAAAAATCAATAACATTCACTAAACCTTTTACACGTATTGACGATCGTTGAGTACTTCTCCACTAATCCTTGGTCTATTCTATCATATATAAACCCGAAATCAGTGGAGGGAGATTATGATTATTTTACAAAGGTAAAAATCAGTAACGAAATTAATATTCAAGAACTACCTCACTTGATAATAAAATACGATATAATAAATTGAAAACAACTTTGAAGAGGAAAGAAATTTATTCAATTGTGTCTACGAAATCAAGCATTACAATGTAGAAAACCAACCCTTACCCAATCACTCCAAATGTTTACCCCCCATGGTAAGGGTAATCGAGATGAATGGGGATGAATAAGGAATTTAAAAACTATTAAAAAGAAAATAGATAAAAGTGAAATCTTAAAAGTTCACCTTCTTGGTGTTCTTGAAGGAATGGGATGGAGAATGGGATACATTGAGAGGGTCAAGGGCTCCTCCTTTTATAGCCAGAATTTACCCCCAGATATTGATGGGTTTTATCAATATTAAATGACATCTTCATGCATTGATCCCTTCTTAAATGTTGTTTATATTTCTCTTGTCAGTGTCCCCTCAAATGATCATCCGATTTGGACATGTATTCTGAGAGTTATGACTGTTGTACTCTGAGGATTTATTATGTCCAGTCAGACTCTCTAAAACGCAATCCTCTAGATTAGGGTGATTTAATGACCCAATAAATGGCCAATTAACGCATACCTTACTTCATTAATGTTGATAAAAACACTTTTTGAGTCCAAAAACTGAATATAACAACATTTGGGCCCACCATGGATGAGTTATGTAGCCCACACCAAAACTATACTGAACTGAAAACAGTTTTCTTGATCCAACTTGTAATCTTCTTTCGGGCTTTCATATAATCGATTCTGCTATTGGTCCAAATAGATGAAATGAATAACTGGATGTTTAGGATCAAGAAAAGAAATTATTTATCAATTTGGATTAGTTTATTATATGTTCTGTCCAAAATAAATAAATAATTTAAAACGGTTAAAAACAAAAATGGCCCATTTTTACTATTCATCTCAAAATAACACCAATATCATAAAAATGAAACAATTCATCTTAAAGAAACACATTTGTGGGTTTAGAAAAATGATATTAAATATAAATTCATTGAAAATAATTTCTTTATCATAAATATTATGTGAGTCTTTCTATAAAATACTACTCTTTTGGGATACTAAATGTTGATGTGGTCTAGAATATATGCACCTAGGAGTGAAAATTCCCACAATGAGTTTTGGGGATAGCCTGGGGTAACCTGGTACAACAAAAATGGGACTTATTTTGAACCTAGTTTGACACTCCCTGAGGATATTTTCAGAATAATTCAAATTTATATTACATGCAACTATGAAGTACTTAAATAAAAAAATTCTTAGGGAAACCATATTTATGATTAAGAAATTAGCTATTTATAGAAATTCAATTTATGCTACATATTTTTTTAAAATGATATATTAAATTATGATTTAAACCTAATCTATTGTGTGACACTATTTAGAAATGTTTCATAGTGAATAGAGTAGAAACCGCGTGAATGAGTGTGCCCCGAGGTAGAGATTTCCCTTTGATGCAGGATAATGATGTTGGCTCTGGTTCTGGGACTGGTGGTGAGAAAATTATAACTATACTTGGGAAGCTAACTTAGGTTATGAATAATAACCTTACCCATATGAATCATCTAGACCTACAATGTCAGGGAGTTTTTTTAGATTACATTATGCGACAACAACCTCTATCATTTATTGGGACCACAGAACTTTTTCTAGCGGTGTACTGGATATGTTCATTATAGAATATATTTATCACTTTGGGATGCAATGAAAGAGAGAAGGTTTTTATGGGGGTTTATCATTTATCGGAAGATATAGAATAGTGGAGGTAATTAATTCATAACATAACGTAGGATAAATAAATATATGGAATGTAATGGATGGATTTTAATGAAATATTCATAGAAAAATACCACCCTTGTGAACAACAAGTAGATATGTAATGGTTGTTTCAGAATATGAGAAAAAAATTTTTAAAATGATGCAAGGTGTAATTCTATCTTCACAAGGACAGAAAGATATTTTGTGGACTACATAAAAAATAAAATTATCATGATTGAATGATTCTTATATATTTTAAAACCATTATTCTTAAGGGCTCTAATATCCCAATGCTTCTCATCATATGAAAATGTTGTCTAATATACTATCAAGAAAAAAATTAAATCTATATGTCTTATGATTTTATGGGAAATAATGAGAAGAACAAGGAAGAAAAGAACTCTTGTAATAGAAAAATGGAAATGGGGAAGAAGGGAATAGGATGCCTTCCACCCCGTGAAAATTGAGCGAAGAGACACCATAGTACATTCCTTAATGGTAGTGGTGTTTGTTACATGTATGGAGAAAAAGTCCACATATCATGAGATTTTATGGTAATGAATAAAGTTACAAATTTCTAATGTTACAATTATAGGGAGAGGGGAAATTATGAAAATGATTTGCTTATGCATCAAGGAAGCATTCCCCCAAAAAGGCCAAAGGAGCTATTCCAAAATATTTTGTTCACAACTATGATTGGTGGAGTTCCTAACGCTGTGTTAGCATGTAATTAAATTGTTTTGTCAAACATTACCAAGGATTTATATGTTTCTAGATCAGTCTATTATTTTATATCCTCCCAGTTTTTGAATAAAATTATACATGTTTAATTTGATTTAATAATGGAGTTATGAGTGAAAACACTTAGGGGATGTTTCCTTCTATCCAAGATATGTTGATTAGTCCACCTTATGACACATAATGGTTCGTTATTTACTAACCATATCATCATGCACACTATTAAATTTGATTTAATCTTTAGATTTAGTTTCCTTTATCTCTATGATGATATGATCTATTGAAAAAGAAGGAATATATGATTTTAGATATTGGTATTGAATCCTATATCTTTATAGTAGAAAACTTGCCAGTTGATTTTTATCTAGATCCACCACAAGAGGCTCTTATGAATTCAATTATTTGGAAGGATTGGAATTCCATGTCCATGGGTGAGGAAAGAATGTTAAAATTGAGGGAATACAAATTTTGTAAGAATATGTTGATGTGTTTCCATATGATTTACCTAGTCTTCCACCAGAGTGGGAAATTCACTTCTCCATTGATTTTATTCATGGATCAAGTCCTATATCAATAACTCCTTATAGAATCTCCAATGTTGAATTAGTAGAACTGAAGAAACAACTAGAAGAATTTAGTGATAAAGGATTTATTCTCCCTTATGTGTCTCCATGGGGATCCCATTTTCTTTTCTTTAAGAAGAATGTTGGATACATGAATTGGTGAAGCTAATATATGTAGATTAATGGTATAATAAAAAAAGTATCCACTTCAGCAGAATATTGATTTATTTGATCAAAATAATGGAGCACAATATTTTTTTATTATTTTCATCTGATCTAGATATCATTAGTTGTGAGAATGGTAAGATGATATTCCAAAGACAATGTTTCAAACAAGGTATGGTAATTAAATGTTTAAAATAATTATTTTTGGACTAACTAATGTACCCTCAGACTTCAGGGATCTAATGAATACGGGTGTTAAGGAATTTTTTTGATGACTTTTTGGTTGTATTTATTAATTATATCTTACTATTCTCCAAAATAAATAATGAAAATTAAAATCAATTAAGGACTATTCTTGAGAGCCATATAAGAAATTAATTACATGGGATGTTTAGAGAATGTGAATATTGTTCCAATCAATTCCGTTTCTTGGACACATTATCTCTATTTGTAGAGTATATGTTTCTCCAATAATGGAAAATTATATTCCCGAATGGCCTACTCTAACAAACATAACTGAGGTACATTTTTTTATTGGTCTATATGGTTATTATCTAAATTTTATTCAGAACTTCACTCATTTAGCTAACAGAATGACAATGAATATAGGTAAAGGGGTTATGTTCATATCGATGAAATAACGCAAGGAATGTTTTAAGTAATTAAAGAAGATATTAGTGAATTTGGTGATCCTGAATCTACCATCATAGTGTAATGGGGTTCTGATCAATAATAATAAATCAATGAAATGACTTGGTTATGATCTTATGTATAATGATAGAATTATTTCCAAAGAATCATGGCATCCAAAAAATCATGATCAATACTATCCTACTCATAATCATGAGTTATCAACTGTAATCATTGATCTGAAGATATGTATGCATTATCACTATGGAAAATGTTGTGTAATATGTACGGATCATAAGAGTTTAAAATATATCTTCTCACAGAAAGAGCTCAACATGAGGTACAAGAGATGGTTCAAACTGCTCTTGGACTATGATTATTCCACACACTACAACCCAGGAATGTAAAATACGGTAGTTGATGCAATGAGCTGGGAGGATCATGGATTTCTCAAAAAAAATGTGGATTGGAATGGATCCTTTGTATATGGATCTAGTGAGGATGGATATGGAAATTATCATAGAAGATGACACATAAAAACTTTTTAAAATGATTTCCTAACTATCTATATTTGAATGAATTAACACTACATAGTTTTGTTATGGGAATCATAAAAATAATATTAATTGTTTGAATGATGTTAAGTTAGCTAAATTTATGTATTTATATGGAATTATAAAATTTGGGAAGAGGATTTGTGTTTTCGATATACCTGATCTAAAAAAGAATTATTATATGATTCTTATAGTTCAAATTTCTATACACACCCTATTATGACTAATACGTATATAGAATTGAAGGAACGTTTCATTTGGGAAAACCCTGGAATTGGAAATTGATGATTATGTATCATGATATATAATTTGTCAGCATCTAATGGGAAAAAGACAACAACGAAGAGGATTCTTGTATCCTCTATATATTCATACATGGATATGGGATAAAATCACCATTGATTGTTTCACTAGATTACACAAAACTCCATGGAAGAATTTTTTGATATGGTTAATCCTTAATCAAATAATTAAATATATACATTTTCATGCAATAAGGGAGAATTTTCCACTAAAGACCCTACCAGTACACTATATCAATATTGTTTTGAGACTACATGGATAACGTCTCTCAGTTGTGTCTGATTTTGATCCATGATTTATATCGAAATTCAATAAAAATCATTAGAACAAATTGGATACAAAGCTTCGTTTGAGTAATTCATACCACCCACAAACTAATGAGAAATAAAAAATGACGATCCAAACCTTACAGGACATGTTGAGATAATGCTCAAATAAATTTCAAGGTATGTGGGATCAATATTTACCCTTGGTGGGGGTTTTCTACGATAATAGATTGAATTACTATATTCAAATGGCACCATATGAGCATTGTATGGAAAGATATTTCATACACCAACACATTGGGATGAAGTTGGTAAAAATAAGATTATGGGCCCAGTGCTTGTAGAGGAAACAACAAAAATGTTATAGACTATTCAAGGACATAACAATGTAGTTCAAAGCTGAAAAAAGATCTATACTGATAATAAAAGGTATGATTTTAAATTTCAAGTGGGTGGTCTCATTTTCTTGAATGTATCTCCATGGGAGGGTGTTATATGATTTTGGAAGAAATGGAATTGCAGCCCCATGTACATTGGACCTTTTGAAATGCTAGAGTTAATTGGCGTTGATTCATATCGATTTGTTATGCCTCCAAGATTGTTTAATGTATAAAATGTGTTCCATGTATCATGTTTGAGGAAGATCATGCCACCCGCAACACATGTTGACACTTATGAAGGAATAGAATTCGGAGATAACCTATCATACTATAAAGAGACTAATAAAAATTCTAGACACTAAAGAATGGGTTTGAAAAATTTAACAACATGGATGGTAATGATACTATTGAAAAATAATAAAATTGAAGAGGCAACATGGGATCCTGAGGAGCTTATGATGAATACCTACACAAATATTATTATGAGGTAACATTTTGTGAATTTTATGGACAATTTTTTTTAATAATGGGTTAATGTAAACCCCTAAGAGTATAAAATTAAATTTAACATTTATTTAATAAAACACTGTGTTATATCCTAGATAGTAAACATAATTTTCCAATCCTTTTGAATTGCATTTTGTTAAAATGATATATATAATTATGTTCAAGAAGATATTTAATCACTAATGAGATAGATATAATTTTTATTGAATTTTAACATACCCTTATGAATATTAATATAATTCATATGAATAATAAATCATATTATTATTTTATTATTTTATGGTTATATGATAATGAGATCATGATTACTTTTTCAAGGTGATATAAAATGAATTGTAGTTTTAAAAACATTAATTTTAGAATTAAATAGGATAATATTTAAAAATTAAATTAATAATAATTTGAAAATTCGTTTTGAAAAATGGAGTTCATTTTTCAGTTCTACACTTTGAAAAAAATTTAGGTTGATTTTGGGGGATTTTTCTAAAATACTAGAATGTTTTTTGAATAGTAAAATATGTTAATTTACCATTATTATACATTATCTGTTATATTATCTATTCTAAGAATAATAGCTAATATAAGAAAACATGGATTAAATTCACATGACATATTACTATTATTGATCACAAGAATCAGTACTATTGGTTTTCATTATAAATATAATAATATAATGAGTAAAATAATGGGAAAACCCTCCTCTCCTCCACATTAATCTCCTCTCACATGCTCTTTATTGACACATATTAATACTTATGACTTATCTAAATTCTACTGAAATATCCAACCAATATTCTCCACCATGTATAGTAACCCTTGGTCTCATATAAATACAAAAAACACTCCCCAAAGAGTCTCTCAAGGAAGATAACTTCAGGAGGTAGATTTCTCTTTTCATTTAATTTATTTCAAGTTCCTTGCTTTTCTTTTTCATTCCTCATCATCGTTCATCCAAATTTTGTGATGACTCTAGTACATTACAAGTATTGAAATTTTGATATGATTTTGGGATAATTCATTATTATCTCTCATGTCCCCTTCATAATACAAGAAATGAAAACACCATCTAGGTTGTGTTAATTTATCACATTCAAGGGTGATGGGTTTCAATTTATATTACCATATTAAATTATGGAAATGATACAGTTTTGATGGTTAAACCATACTATTATAAATTTATTATAACTTATTTACAGTCCGGGAATCCTTTTGTCACATGATATAAATTTATAATTCAATATGAGTTTGTCGTGATGAAAAACTGCCAATTAACCCAAACAATTACCATTAATATTTTATATAAAGAACATATTCACACAGAATAACAAACTAAAATTTATAACCTTATAATATTGTGTCTTATCACTAATAACATCAAAATTCTATTCTGGACATCCATTCTCATTCTGCACGTTTATCCATACTTGGAAATGAGTAAGACACTCATGAAAATGTAGGAAGAAAACACTCTCAAACAATGAATCTGAATCTCTTTACCAATAAGAAGGCAATGAATGATCATAAATAAAATTATTAAAAATCAATTAAATGTATAATATGTTCTGTATTAGTTATTTTATGAACCTAAATTTCATTATTGAGGTCATTTTGATCAAGCGAGGAACACATTCAGACTTATGGTAATGGTTTTCTACCCAAACACCCATTTTCTTTTAAGTTACTCTTTTTCTATCAAAACCCCAAATAAATTATTATTTATTCTTATTTACTACTCATAAATTCCATTTTAATTTTATATACATGTTTACAAACAAGAATGGTTCTTCTTCTATGGGTAGTTACATGTATTTAATGGGACTTTCAAAAATACTTCTTGATAAAGAAGCTCATTTCAATAGAGATTTTCTCATTCAAAAATATTCTCAAAGGAACTATATAATCTATTTTTAGCAACCAATATCTTCCATAAATAAAACAATTTATAATAAGAAACACTATATTACCTAACTAGTGGTTTTATTCAAATATATTTCCAAAACTACACTTTTTTTCAATGTAAAAGAGTATTTATCTCAAGAATTACTCGATGACTTTTAAGGTTGTCTTCATATATTTAAACACTCTTGCGGATTATTAAGTATTATTTGTATTAATATTTTATGATAGCATCTACAATATTTAATTTAACAGATTTTTATTAGTTTTATTGTATATGTGATATCTTAAAACTAGTAACCAATATACTCTAAATAGTAAGTGTTTATTCTTAATGTTTAGGGAATGTTATCAACATTTCATATTACTGATTCAATATGAATGTATATGTTTTTTATGTTTATCTCAATTAATAAGAGCAATTTATTGCAATTTTTATGTGATGGGTGGGTCATGAAATATCTCTTTTATGCATCGATATGTCTCCTGAGACAAAACATTTTTTGGAACAAGTCCTTTGAAAAATGATTTTTTATGGTCTTTCCAGGAGGCCATGACGGTATGGTTATTATGTCAATAATTATGCATTACCAAATTATGAAACTATTAATTGAATGTTCAGGATTTTATTTTACAAGTATAATATCCATGATTATGTTTTATTATTGAAATATTTATTCAGCTCTTATTCCTTCCATATTGCGCTCGGGTTAATTATTTTAATGGAATTTGTTTTTTGTTATTCACCATGTCTAATTTTAATGTTTGTGATATCTTTTTCTATAGTTATTACCCTTAATGAGAATTTGAGATCACCCATTTATTATGTTTTATTTAACTAAGACATGAATATATATATTTAGAAAAACATGCAAAAATAACATAGGAGTTATGGAGGTTATCAAAGAAGATTCTAAATTGTTTTCTAGTTCAAGTTGTAATGTTGAAATTAGGTATGTATGTTATTTCCAATGATACTAAACTACATGGTCCTCCAGGATGAATATTAGTTATTTATATGATATTTTAATAAAATAAGTCATCAGCTCTATGAAAATGGTGTCGCGCCCTTACATGAACCATAAGGATAATAATACTATATAAAATCATTAATATAAACTAATATGGAGACATCATATTATAGAAGTTAACATGTCACATGGGAGACATACTCAATGAATTCATTCAGAGAGATATGTCACTAATCATCTTAGATCATATGCATCACATACGTTTTTCTGAATACCCATTTGACCATTTACACCATGTTCACTCTCAAGTGACAACTATATATGATAATTGGAGGAAGAAAATATCTATTTATATTGACGTTCCAAAACAACCATTAAGAGCCCGTAGAATTCACCATGGGAATCATCATCATGATCTACACAGAAAACTACTCATAATGTAATTATCACATGTCCAAAACTGACAATGGGAGAGAGAACTGGAGAAGGAAACCCAAAAAGGATTACAAAATATGAGTAAACGACCTATAGAAACCACAGAAGAAATGTCCAATTAAGCACTCATATAGGTTTGTACACCCATCCTTCAATGGAATGTATACATATAAGGCATAAAGTGTTCCCTAATGACACATGATGTATAATCATGTTCTCCCTCTTGAACATGTAGTTTCACAAGGACAGAGTCACACTGTGTCTTCCTAAGTAAAACTACATGCGATGTGTATATGGTACACAATTTTTTCTACAGAAAAACCAATAACCATTAAACCCATTATATTTGAAATAAAGCTACCATGTGATGAATTCATATATGTGGGGGCCCATACTCACCACAAATCAAATCATGGAATCCAAATTTAACACATAACAACTAAATCTATATCACAAGGATGAAACATGGTCTACCATAATTCCGATTAAAGAGGGACCATACTCCTCAGGGACCAAAGTCTGGCATCCATCAAATTAAACAATTACACTTACCATTACCCCTATCAGAACTGTAGGAATATTTATCATGATACTTATCACAACATCATGCATATGTAGCACAAAATATATCAGAACAAAATGCAATCAATAATTCTCTATAAATGGAAAAAGCAAGAATGCTTGGCATGTGATTGCTATCAGTTTTCTATATGGTGCATGAGAAGTAATACCCTCATCTAATCCAGTTTCAACACAATATAACACATAATGATATCAAAAATAATATCACAATAAATGTATGTCACCCAAGGGCGAAATCGAGTCATCAATAATAACTTAAACACTGAAAATCACAATTCAATTTGAGAAAAGATTGATTTCCATGTACACTGGGTAGCTACTCCAAGGCACAACTCTTTAAAAAATTCCATTTTCTTTATATCATTTCAAAACCATAAATAAAACCGTGAAACATATATCTTAGATTCTACTTTCTAACATCCCTGATCATTTTACCACAATATAGGGGCACCATACCAAGTTAGTGACATGGACTCAAGAGTATTTCACAGAATACCGGAGGATATGGACATTTATTGAGGGCCTAGGGTGACATACCTGGGAAACAAGTCCATGATTGAAAGAGTGTGACACAACAGATCAATATTATACAATATTGGAGGTATTAAATTCCTACAAATGAAACAATCAATGTAATTATAATAGTACTGACAACCAAATATCATAGTATTCAAAATATTATGAATCATTTCACTTGTTCTATGAATTTACCAAAAATATCTTACACTATAGTTAGATAAAAAATACAATGTCATTGTAAAGAAATAAAAATTATAACACAAAAGAATAAAATTCCTCAGAATTATCCCATACTCTCCTTCTCCTAACAACAAATCAAGTACATGTATAAGGGCTCTTGGCCATATAAACACCAGCCACAATATAATCTATTTGAGCCCAAAAGCCTTACCCAAATATGGTGTGATAAATAAATCACATTAGGTAACCATCCATGATCTGTGCCTATCTACCAGTGAGTATATTCAACATGTAGTTCACAAAATGTAAAAACAGAAAACTAGGAAGTACTCAAAAGTAAACAATCCTCCATGTCTTGGTTTCTATTTTTATTCATTATGATATGTTCAACCATTAAATTAAATTGAATTATATATGTCTCAAGATATTTCATAAGTCTATTAATCCCCCGTATAAAAGATGATCAACATATATCTCATATGGAAATCTAAATACGTAAAGTGAAGAAAACCCCAATTTTTTTCTTAGACATGGCAGATTCATCATAAGTCATTCCATTTAAATACTAAATTTAATACCTCACCCACATTCATATAATTACTCCTCCCATAGGAAAAGCCAATCCTTTCCAATAGTTATAACAAATCCTCTGTCACATGCATAACAAATCCCCACTTCAAAGCATAACAAATCATCACTCACGGACATAACAAATCCAAACACGTAGGCATAGAATTCAAACATGGTCAATCTCGGTACATCATCATTTCATCATAATAGAAAATATAAGTAAATTAAACTATTACATGGTAAATATAATAAAAACTCATGTGTGTATCATACATAATAAGAAACAAGTGAAATAAACTACCACAAGGCTTAAACAACAATAGGCATAACATGGGAAAAGGAAAATACAATAATACCATGCCCTTAATATATCCCATTAAAATTTAACCAAATTGAAAATCTATTATAATTTAATTTATATTTACCATCCCAAAAAGTAAAAAACTGGTAATGCCTCATTGGAAGCCTCAGTAAAATTCTCATAAATGATAATTTAAGGGGAACACATTGATGGTGTTGCCCTAATTCAAGTAAATCGACATTACACATGAATAATAAAACATTATCAATTACCTAAACAACATTAGGAAGTAAGGAGGGTCGAAAATAAATCAATGTGTCATCCAAAAAATGGCTCACATCACTTTGTCACAAATATTCATCTTGATAATGAATGCTGGGCACAACATCACCTAACTTTTCTTCGTGTGACTACTCTTATAGAAGCAATATCTAATTATAGATAAAATGAATTTTATCTACAAAATGATGTAAAACTATTAATTTTGATAACATATTAAAGGGGAAAAATCAAAAAAACACTAATCAAGTTTTATTGAGGGATTATCAATTCGATTCGAATGCATCCAACGTCATTTGATTTATAGTTCAGATAGAGATTTGGGAGGGAAACCTCGTCTGATGATGCAATTAGTGAAATGGGGAAAACCCTCTTTCCATCTGAAGAAACGTGAGGATACTTCCCATTTTCTGAAAAAATTACACAGAGTGTACTGAAATCAACATGTCGTGTCTGTACAAATATCATCCCCCTCATTCAACTCCCCTTACATTCTATGTTCAACCTTACATGGGTGAGTTACACGGTGTGTGACCCCCATGTTTGGCTATGTACGGCCTGAATCATACATTTAACTCCCTTTTACTCATTTTACTATAATATTAACTGAAACGAAATTATTCATACCTCAATAATAGAGTTGGGTTTTTACATTGATTTTTTTAGGCAAAATTATTAATTATACAAAAAAAATTTTGGAACAACATATTTTTGTTCGAATGAGTTATTTAATGTATTTTTATTTCATGTTAAAAGATAATGAACATAACAACATGGTATAAAAACCCTTATTGTGAACCATTTTTCTCATTCCATGTTTTTAAATGATTTTCACAGGTATGGTGTTGAGTAGATGATCAATGGTGGATGGTCTCAATTAAGAGTCTAGATCGTCTGTACCAAGATATGAGTTTAAGAATTTTTTATTATTATTAGTGGAAAATGTAATTATTATTTATATTTCCCAATCCTCTATAACTCAATAATAGAAAAATACATACATTTTATATTGTTTTTTTAAAATTTATATAAAAATATACCATATTATTAGATCCATACCTAAGATTGAATGTTTTGTCTATATAAAAGTGGCATAGAATTTATGTTTTTTCTACATTGACCATTATTTGAAACCCATATGATGTTGTGGATCTCTGATCAAAGGCCAAGAAACACATGTAAGAAATGGAAGAGAAAAATATAGAAATTGGAATTGGAGTGCCAATATCAATCATAGAACCTTATGGGGGGGGAGTTGTTCAAAGTTTATGGTAATTTAACACTGAATATAGGTGACATAGTTTATAAAATTATAAAATAATAAATAATTTTAATGCATATATTCTAGTTAATTTTATGACCAAGGAAAACTGATGTTTGACAGAATAATTAAGTGCAACACAACTATCATGATACTTTTTCAAAAAAGACATGATTACTGAAAAGTAAAATTGAAAATAAATAATAACATACTCATATAAATATATAAATAATTACAGTTGAAGTTTATAAAAGATTACTGATATGAATATGGTTTTGAAATATTATTTCAATATACTTATTTTTTCATATTCTATACATAAGTACAATAATAAAATATATGAATTATGGTAAAGGTTATTTTGTCTCATTTTGAAATCTATGAGACATGTTTGATTTCGGACACCAAGAATTTTTATATGGTGTTTGAAAAACCTATTTGTGATGTTATATAATTAATGATTGGTTTTTTTGGGTTAGTGTTTTTTTAATTTCAATATTTATCTTTAAATAGAGTTTCATTAAATTGTTCCTCAAACCATTATGTTATTTTCGAATCTTGTTTTCAAATCAATTGTTTTTTTGAATGATAAATCATATTGAGAATTTTTTTTCTTGAAACAATAATCCATTTTCTATATTTATTAATGGAGATATAAATATACCCTCAAATGTTTATATCCATATAACTCATATTCTACCTAAGTTGATTCTCATAAGTGAAACCAACTATATATATTATTTTAGGTTGAAAACCTCAATTTCCATATCCATATTCAATTTCTT
Source organism: Viscum album (assembly GCA_963277665.1). Lineage (NCBI taxonomy): Eukaryota > Viridiplantae > Streptophyta > Magnoliopsida > Santalales > Viscaceae > Viscum > Viscum album. Next base: position 1,077,143,717 of record OY728164.1, read on the forward strand.
CTTTTGTCATTGTATTTATATATAACTTATTAATTTATAATGGTAATTTAATATTATGTATAATTTTATTATAAAAATTAATGTAATTTTTAATATAGTCAATATTGGATCTTTTTCATCAATGTGTGAAACAAATCGCTTTTTAATATTTTCTATTTGAACACATTTCTTCACCATTATTCATTCTTCTTTGAAACTTCCCATTTTCACATTAATTTTTTATAATAAAAATTATAATAATTTATGTATTATATAATAATTTAAGTAAAATATAATAATTTTACTTTTAAATATATTTTTTAAAATGAAATGACCATTTCATATTTAAAAATATATTTTTCTAATTCTCATAAAAGCAATATTTCACCTAGGTGTAAATATTTTGACATATTTTTCGCTTGGTCAAGGATATTCTTGAAATGTTACTATCCTCATTTTTTACCTATATTTATTTTGAAATGATTATTTATTGTATATGATTGTTTCTTCACTGCCCTTTTCATTCCAAAATTGCCACTATTAATATTTATACCTTTTTATCAAATTTCATTCTTAAGTGAATACCAGGTATTCTATTTCATTGATTTAAGGGAGTCTACCATGATTCCATAATAGTTTTTTTTAGGAATATTATTGACTAAACCATATTCCCTTTATATATAGTGTATTAAATTTAACTCATTGAATGTTCTCTACCAATAAATTTATCCAGTATCATTGTATTACAATTTATATTCCATGAGTTTGTCCGATTTGTTGATGGAATTATAAATGATTTCATTTTATTGAACCATTTGAATGAGATATGAAACCTTTTTTCATCCATGATATCATTATTATATAATTATTATTTGTTTTAGGTGGAAAAATATGAATGGGTGATAATCATTGGGGTCCTATATCATTCTCCAATGAAATGGTTAATGTTTTATATCTCTTGAGATACTATAACATGGGAATTTTTGGAAATGATTATAAATTAAAGGGTGATCCCTATTTAATATTATTACAAACTAAATGGTGATACTACATATATATACTCATAATATGATGATACACCAATATTTTAAGTCATTTTTGTTTGAAAGATGTTTTACATCTCTATAAAATATGCATATAGTTAAGCACCATGGATTATGATTATTATCTCAGGATTACATACCACATTCCTTAGTATATGATATTTCTATGATGATGGACATCCACCTATTATGATTTTTTTGAAAAATAATATTTTTTTCCGGTTCATTTTTATAAAACGATTCCCCCACTCATGCATTATTGTATGCTCATAATATATACCATTAATTAAATATTGATATTTTCACTTATTGAGTGTTTGATGTCAGCTGTGTTCTTAAAAATCCATTAGCCAAGATATAGAGATGATTATAACCTATCAGAAGAATATAAGGGACTATAATGTGGCTTAATTAATGGGAACTATTCATAAATGTTTTTGGTTATGTTTATTATTTAGATAGTCTCGAAAGACACTAATACATTTATCCCTGATATTATGTGATGATTTATGAGTCTTAATGATTATCAAAAATAAATGATGTATGATAAATTTGTGTTTAAATATTTTTGTAATTGTTTATATCCAAGATGTTTTTAGTTATTTTTGATAATTAATTTGCATATATTTGGAGATTATGGAGAGATCCGTTTAATGAAACAACTAGTGATATGTCTATGGAATATGTCCATGTCTAGGATAAAATAATAAAATTTTGGTAAAGATGATATTGAAAAGATTTTATGGAAATAAAAAGCATGTCTTGATACCTTAGGTGGGTGTGGAAACTGAAGTGGATGTTTCTTATGGATGGAACCATCAGAAGGAAATGTTGGGTGTTAACACAATAATTAACAAATTCATAATCAGGTTTCGTAACTTTAAAATGAGTGTTGAATATTGTAGGTGATATTATTTTGTTTATCATATTTTATTTGAGAGACATTATGAAGGATTTAATATGTGATGGAATTTGGTTAACAAATATGAGAAAACCCAACACAAATAATATTATATTGAAATAATAGTTTTTTATACTGAACTAAAATATAATGTAATAATTTCAATTATAATAACATTATGAGTTTGAATATTTAATATAATTATATTAAAATAATACTCTTATTGTGTTCATCACACCAACTAACTATTTTTCTGTATTTGTAATGGATTACGTTTGAAAGAATGAAGTAAAAAATGGATATCATGAACAATAATTAAATAATCGCATTGAGAAACCAATTTGGAAAAAAAACTGACAAATATAGTTATTATGAAAGATAATATATCATGATTCGTGATAACTATTATTAATCATGATTAACAAAAAGATATCAATTTAATTCCTAAAAAGTCAATATATGATAACGATGTAGTCTCAACAATGTTTTGGAAACAATTTTGAAAAAGAAAAGCGTATATAATTTTATATATGTCCCTAATGTCTGAAGAGTCTTGACGAACGTGTATTAATTATGTGATCCCATAATTCTAAATGAATAACATTTTGTTAGATATTGTATGTGACATGTATCTTTATGCCTAAACATCCCATGAAATACATTTATTCATATCACTTCGATAACATAGTGAACCTGAAACCCCAAGTCTAAATAAACCATAATATTGTATAAAGTTATAAACTAGACAATTAATTTGAGTGTATGAATAGTACTATAAATGATATATAAATAGTGCTTATATACTTATTAGAGATAAAATAAGAATCATTTAAAATAAAATAAAACATTTTCTAAAAAATGGTATTTTTCTAAAAGTCAGTTTAACAACACTTTAGACATATAATTTAATTTTTTCCTCACATCGAAAAAAATTATTAAAAAAATAAATAAAATTTTAGAAATAATAATATCAAATTTATCTTAGGTTAAATTTTTATTATTTTTAAAAAAGTTTTATATTACAAATGTATAATGAAAATACTAAATTTTAGTGAAAAATTACTTTCTGTTTACATTTTATATAATTTATAAAATATAATTTTATTTTTTAAAGAAAAAATTGTTCAATTATATATATATAAATACTATTTATTTAATTAGATTCATGTTATTAATAAATTATTAATTAAAAACTTCTTAAAAATTACTACATTTTGACCCTAAAATGCATCCTTGTCATTTTGTTTGGGAGATTAATTTTTAATTATATTTTCCCAATAATGTGAATTGAATTTCTAAAAATGGTTTCATTATTTCTAATAATAATGATTTATATATTATAAAAATTATAAAATAATTTTTGATGAAAATTTATATTGAAAATAACTAAAAATATTTATTATGGTTAAGGTCAATTATGATTTACTAGGGATTATCTATGAATATAATGGTTAAAATGACCTAAGTATTTATCTAAGTTAAATTGGATGTAAATATTTCCATATATTCCTACGAAAGATAGAATATATGTCTATTTTGAATATTTTACATTTTAATGACTATCATTTTTTATTGTTTTGGGGAATTCCCAAAATATTACAAAGATAGTCACATTTCCAAACTTATAAAAGGTAACTCACACCCCTCACATAGTTACACCACTCAATATCATTTTCATAACCAAAAAATAAAAAATTATATTGCAAAAATAATTATACAAACTATATATATTATATCTATCCCAAAATTCTATTAATATCATCCTTAAGAGGATATCCAATTGATGAATGTATTAGAGAGGATAATTATCATAGAAAATCACATTCATTTTCTTTTTCTTTTTCCCACATTCAATGATGTCTTCAAACAATAAATATAATGACATAATTTTATACAATATAAATATTTTTATTATTTTTATTTAATAATAACTATCTACCTCCACTTCCTTTAAATGGGAAATGAAATCATTGATCATGTATGGGGTGGACTAGTGCCCCCCGAATCGATGTAGTTTGTTTTCTATTTCTTCATTTAATGGATGTATATAATAATAGATTTACACATTCATATGATATTTATAATTTTATTTAACTTATAAAATTTTAATATAATTTAAAACAATTTATTTTCCATTTGTTTAAAATATGATAACGACGCTCGTTTGTACAACAGATTACCACTATGTGAAGCAATGTGATTTGTTTTTCACCTACTCAATAGTTGGAATGTGATGAGGAAAAAAATTAATTAATATATGTGATATATGTGAGGTTTTTTTATTTTAAATTAATATTTCACCCAATTCATTACGATTCACCCTTTAAGGGAATGATATCATTTCTTTTGAATACATATTATATACCATCTTCGTGAAGCGATGTGACTCATTTTCCCAAACAAAAATCTAGGAAAGATTATATAGTGTTAAATAGTAAGTATGTATTGTATTGATATAATTATTATCATTTCATAGATTATTTATTTATATCCATTATATTGAAATCTAAACATTCATTAAGAAGCATGCCAGCGAAAGCATAGAAAATAACACCCAAAATAATGATAATAATGAAAATAATGAATGATAATTAATGAAAAGGTGGTTAGATGAAATAAAAGGATATTTTATGATAATATAAACATTAATATGGTAATTTAATAAGATAATAACTATTTTAAAAACAATAAAATATATGAAAAATAATGTTCAACATAAAGGAAGCCTAAAGCAAGGGATTTTTTTACTAAATATCAATTCATTGGGTTAAAAGTTTACACCATTGATTTTATCAGGATATTATTATATTTGTAACAACATTTGATTATTTTATATTTGATTATAACATATAATATATTTATTTACACTTGGAGCTAATAATCAACCCAAATTATTATTCCCAAATTCAATGATATCATATTTCTAAGGGAATTATTCAAACTTTCCCTTCATTGACAAATATTATATTGTTTTAAACTAATATATTATATATGTGTTAGAAACCACAACTATCATGATTCATTAATAGTTCATTGTATTTTTATCTTCATTTAATGATATTTAATATATGGGAGTTTAGACATAATAATTTACAACTTGTAAAAAATTTCGTAAATCAATTTCATTTCATTGGGTTATATTTATCCTTCATTTTATTTTAACCTCTAATATTATATGTTTAAACAATATGTACTATATATTATACTATTGAATGAATTTTTATATGGATTTTATATTGATTCAAAGAATGGATTTATTGGTTAATACTAACATTAAAATTAAAATCAATGTAATAGTTAATTTCACAATTTCATTCTAATTGGGATTGTTTGTTCAGAAATTTATGTTCAATGTAATTGTTATAAAATTAAAATAATAAAATTTAAATGTATTCACTATGGTTATTCATCATATTGTAAATAAACAGTAAAATATCTGTTTTCAATAAATCGTAAATTAATTGTTGATTTGTTTTTACGAAACATGACTTCGTTACCCTCTTCAGTCGGAAATCTAGTTTCTTCAAAAAACAAATTTTATAAAAATGTATTCAAAATTATTTTAAAAGTATTAAAAAGTAATTAATTAAAAAAATATACCCATTTTTACATTTTTCGATTTTTTAAGAGTAATCATCTTGTCATATTCAAAAATATTCCATGTTACTTATTTAGTTAAAAGGGAAATGAATATTTTTATTAAAACATATGGAATGAATGAATACACGAGTAAAGATATCATGATTCTAAAAATATGAAACATAATTTCATATCCTTTCCAAATAAATTTTATAACTTTTTGTTGAAAATTATATTATTTTTCGGATTGAATTTCTTCATGAAACCTATCGATGCATCGAGGTGCCATTTATCACCTGTCCCCACCCAGAACATAATAATTCCAATTCATTCCTCATATAAAAGAAGTGAAACAAAATTCTCATAAAAATTTTCTTTCAAAAATTATTATAAAAAATGTAAATACATACCATAGTAAAATAATCATAATCATAATCCATTTAGAGTAATATAAAGAATTGTAATAAAATTGTACATGCTCATACAAATAGATAAAAAACCATCCAAAAATGAGTAGGGATAATATAAACAATATATCCATAATGGATCATAATTACATTAAAGGTTTTATTTTTTTTATTAATATAAATACTGTGAAATATCCTTATAAACATTGTTGAGGAAAATAAATTTATCATTTTGAAAATCACATTTTAAAAGTAAAATTTATTTATAATTAATGAAAATAACATCCATTTAAATTAACATTTTAATATTATAACGGAATCATTAAAAAATTTAGTTTTCTTGATGATTGGAAATTCCATAACAACATTACCCATTAAAACAAATATTCAATTCTATTTTTCAAAAAATCCAAATTGGTATTGTTTTTAAATTGACATGATGAATTTTTTAAAAGTTATTTTTAATAAATTATATCACGAATAAATATATCATAATTAAATCATTTAGAGGGTTTTATTATTTAGTAATCATGCATTTTGATGAAAAATAATTTTCTTCCGATAATAGGAATAATGATTCCTTTTAATAAAATAATTTTTCTCCAGAATTTTAAGAACCAAAGTGTATTAATATGGTACTGATAATTGAAAATATCTTGAATAACCCTTTTGGATGAAATTAAATATGTTTTAATATAGTAATAAAAACAAAATTACTCAATTAGAGACATAATCTTTGACATATAGAATCCTGAATAATGATGAGGCCGTGAAATATACCCTTATAACATGGGATAATTTTTAATCGTAACACACATAAAATATTTAAAATAAAATTAATGACTAAAAACACATTAAAAGAATTATATTAATGATACAATATTTAAAAAGGGTAAGAATATACAATAGATAAATAAATAACTGGTGAATATGACATATGTCTCGTGGAAGTAAAAGTGAGATCAGAAAAACTAACCTCATGTTCGAATCCATTTTATGATTCTAAAACAAAATTATAATAAATATATAATAATTATTATACCACTATTAAAAAACCATGATGATATATATCACTCAATATGTGATCCAATTACAAATCTTATACACCTTGTTGTAAATAATATTAAAATATTTTAATTTATTCTAGTTTTAATTTCCATTTTTTCTCATGTGTGTATTTTCATGATTGTTTTATTTATTCTAGATTTTATAATGTACAATAAAATAATAAATGATATTAATGAAATATTTTTTTCATTATATAAATCCTTAAAAGAATTCATGAAAATCGGGCATATAAAATGATTCACATCACTTCATGGAGATGGTGGGTCATACGTACAAATGAGGCACAATATAATTTCCATAAAGAGTGAAAGGGTAATAAATTTTGGGATATTTTTTATTTTAAAAATTTAATATATTATAATTAAAGTCAAATATATTCATTAAATTTATCCTTATTAGTTTTTGTGAAAATAAAATGTTAAAAATGAATCACATCACTACGTGAGGTACTAGACTTTCATACAAAGAAGCAATGATATCTTGCATTAAATAGAATGTAAAGTAAAAATGGTATGTCTTATATTATAATTAAAAAATTATAAATAAATAATAAATATTATTCACATATATTAACAATAAATCCATCAATATATACTTTTTTTAGGGGTGTTAATTAAAAATAAGTTACATTAGTTAACGAGGTAGTATAGAAAAGAACAGAAAATAGAGATTTTCATTTTCCATAATATAAAAGAGGATGTTAATAATGATTAATTAGTAAATATATTCAAATATAAATATATTGTTTAAAAATATGTTTATTATATTTTATTTTTTAATTTATAAAAAATTACTATAAAAACAATAATGAAAAATATTGTGTTCTTTTTATGATGATTAACTTTTCGTAGAGAAACCACTTTTCTATATCATTTTAATGAAATGTGGTTGGTAATTTGGATAATAAAATGTTGAGAAATATATAAAATTATTTTGGGGAGGTATTTATAGTGGTATTCCATTAAAATTTATTCATGACAGGTGTAGAGAAGTGATTTATGTGATATCCCAATTATAATGGAGGTGGAGTGAATTTTTTTTAAATACCAAAACCAATTAAATAATGGGAAGTTGTTCTAAAATAATGTGGCTCCAAAAATTATAATTAAAATTGAGGATGGATTATGTAGTGTAGAAACAGAAACAAAATAAAAAACAATGTTTTAAACATGTTGTTAGGTAACATATGTGTTTCCTATCATTTACCATTTTAGTTTATCACCATAGTAAATATTTTTTAACCTAGGTAATTTATCTATTATGGATAAAATATAATGAATAATATTATATAATTTTTAAAATATTATTATAAAAATTAAATCCAATTAATCAAATAAAATTCCTATGTGTGTTGGAAAACAATTCTAACACAAGAACATGTAACATGCAGAAAACATTGTTTTATCCTTAACAATGGTAACAGAAATTATAAAATTTAAGGGACATTATAGTCACTATAAAATAAGAATTGGTCCATGAATGGTACATATATAATATATCTAAACATTAATATCTCATTAGTCATAAAATATGTCATTTTTAAAATTTATATCACTTAATGAAATATAAATTATTAATAAATAATATAAATAAAATTTTGGTATTATTAATCTAACATAAATAAATGCTGGAAAAAATTAAAGAAAAATAAAATATATTATATTAAAACCTATGAAACATGATATATTTAACTAAAACAGTAGTATAAGATAGTTATTAATTCTTGTTTATATTATGTTAAACATTTAAAAATAATTTATCTGATTTTTAATTAAATAATTAATTATTGTGATGGAATTACATTACAATTTAAAGTAAATATATGATTACTGAAAAAAATTACCTTCCGGAAATTAATTTCATTATTCGAAAAATTACTATCAATATTCAATCATATATAACTTTTTTTACTATGTGAACACATAATTGAAATTTCAAGGTAGGAGGGTGACATTCTATATTTTTAATTTTCTAATATTATAATATTGATCAATTTCATGAAAATGTTTCTAAAATCTCATAAAAGTAGTTCCTATGGTGACAATTCTATAAATATTTTAATTAAATATAAATTGGCTATTTATTTAGGTTATTATAAGATTTTCATTTTGGATTGACCTCATTATAATCTCCCTTTAACCATAACTATGGAAATTAATTTTTATGGATTCTAATATTCATTAATAAAAAATGAATTTGAACTTATTATATAATATTAAATATTGTTATTTTTTCAAATATTCAAACCATTTTATTTAATTCAAATCATAAAATAGATTAATTATATCTAAATTTTATCCAGTAGGTGTATGGAAAAAATTGTTTTCCCATGAAAAGAATTAAAATGTTTAAATATTTTGTATGTAATAATTAAAATTTTAATTTCTACAAATGACCCAAATTGGTTAAATAATAATATAATTTAACAAATATTACTTTATATCAAATTTAAAATATAATTTTACTTTTTAAATAACATAAATGAAATGGAAGTGTGTAGTAAAAACCGTTACTTTTTTTCTATTCCTTGTAACAATTTTAAAAAATTATCCCAAAGATAATTTCTACATATTTATTATAAAAATTAATTTTCATATTTTAAGTAAATTTTATATAAGTGTTTGAATTACATTCGGATTATATAGATATAACATGTCTAAACCTTCTTTTAGAAAAATATTAAATTTCATAAAACATTCATTTTTCATTCAAATTGAATCTATTTTATCTTTATTCAAAAGATATCCATTTGAATTATTTTATATATGGGTAATCTAAAGATGTTTCCTAATATAGATAGTCATATTCATTCCCCCCAACATTATGTCTAGGTTATATTTTTCATAATTAAAATAACACATGCTAATAAATTAGCAAGTTTTATTTAACCCCAGAGTTGTAGGTGACAAATGCTATCAAAAATATTGAATTTATTTAAAAATAAATGTATCTTAGTTTTATGGGTCATTAAATATATTCTAGTGTTTTATAATTATAATTGATAAAAAAATTTATGTTTTTCTAAGATGATTTGATTAGAAATATATATGGAGCACAATTTCATTACAATTTTTCCTTATTATATGACCATAGTTAAATTAATGTCAAACAAATGTGAATGGATGTTGGATGAATTTTTTATTTACCTTATTATAATAAATTAATTAATATTTTATATTTCATGTGATCATTTTATGTTTTTCGTTCATTGCTATGATCATTAATTAAAGGGTGAACCTTCATGGTTATAGTAACAAAACAATAGGTGGCCCATCATAGAAGTTAAAAAAAATCGATGATGCCATGGGATTATATTAGTTCTAATGTCTATTGTTATGTTTTTTTCTTCAGTTAATTTTACATTAATTTGAATTATGACAAGAATTATAACCCCGGTATCATTGTTTTTATCCAATTAGTCCTCACCTGTCTTATAGGGTATAGGTTATTTATATGATATTACATGTCTTCCTATCATAATTAATGGAAAACTATTAGTGTTTCATGTTATTTTTAAAATGAATATTTTCATGATACTGATTTATTGTACCCTTATTCTCTATACCATTGATGAAATAATGGTATGTTTATCCCTTACTAGTTATTTGACCTCCAATATTTTGTTTTGTTTTTCGATTCCTCATGGTTCGAATATGACTGTATCTTATGTAATGTCACAAAACCCCATTTATTATAAATAAATTTATTTCTATAATGTTTTCCAATTAATTCTATAATTAAAGACAAAGAAGTGGATTCCATTTAATAAATCATTTCAGATACTATATATTTTATTTATTTATGTATTATGAAATGATATTGAAATTCAGATTCTCTTTATGTAATTAAAAGTAAATTATTAGATCATTTCCTTATCTATACACTTAGACCCTTTCCCTTTCTATATGTAAATGGACATACCAATTATGTTATGATAATGAATGTCATATATTTTATTTATTGTCAAAATTTTATAGTAATGTTAATGATTAAATTGAACTTGATGTTTCCTATAGTTGGAATTAAATAAAACACATTGTATGATTATACTCTAGATGTTGGAACCATCAATAGGATAACACTATTGATGTGTGATTTACATAAGCAAGATAAATCTGAGGTAGATCAAATTATAAAACTATATTATAATAAGAATTTATTTAACTATATTTAATTTATAGATTGGATGAAAAATTAGTTGACGGATGAAGAAGGAATTCATGGTAAAATTTCATAGAGAATATTATGGGAGAGTATTTTATATCAAAGAAACTACCCACACCTGAGTATATTTTTTTCAAAAAACCTAACGCTATTCAAGAAAAGTTTTAATTGGTTATGAAAATGAATAATCCAAATTTTTAGTTAATATACTATTACTTGATGTTAATGATGTATATGCTATATAGTGAAATTAATTTCTTATATGCATGATTTTGAGTTATTATTGAATAAAATAATAAAACATGTATATTGTATGTATTGAAAAATTTAAGATGGAATTCTTTCATGAAAAAATTATAACATTAGATGTTGTTGCAAATTAATGAACATGGAACCTGCAAAAATAATATGGTAGAAAAATGTATATTGTATGATTCAATGAGGTCTCAATGATTATTATACCATAATATATAATTCATTTTTAATACATAAATAGAAAATTGTGAAATTTATGTTCCAAAAAATCATCATATTTAGAAAAAGAGATGTAATTATATGTTTAAAAAAAGTATCAGACATAGTTACGTGTGATATAAACATCAAATTCTTCAAAAAATGGACTAAATATTAAAATAAGAATGTAAAAATTATCATAATAATAATAGAATATATGAATTTTATTAGATGGAATGAAATAAAATTTTATGTTGTAGGATTCATATGTTGGAAGGAAGAGTGTAAGTGACTATATACATGAAAAAAAGTCATTCTATGAATTTTATTATCATTATAAAATTGTTACTATTTTTAAATGAAAAATTATTTGATGAATATGTTGTTACAATAATACAATGTATGATGTTGAGGCACTAACCTGAAGCTGAGTTGAGGGCATCAAAATAATTATAATTATTTTAACCAAAATACAATTTGTGGTTGTACTAGAAGATTAAAACATTTGATAATAATACTCTAATCAAATTTTTATGTGGAATTCAAGGATTTATGTATATTTTAAAATGAATCAAGTATAAATAAACATGAGTATACAAATATTTGAATAATGATTTCTGAATTAAATATCATTCTTAAAAAAGAACAATAAAATCATTTAAATGATAACATAATGAAAAAATCTTAAAAACATAACAAAACCATTATGAATATCATGAGTGTATATATGTATAAATTTATTGATTATCTATTTAAATTAGAGAGGATGGTAACCAAAGTATTAATACAAAGTGTGATTATCACATGGATGATTGATCACCATTATCACACCAAATTTTATGAATTAATCCAAAAATTGAAAAATAATAAATAAGATTGTATGTTTTGTTGTTTAAGAAGTGTATCTACGATGTTTTTAAAAGAAGGTGCGTGATGTAACATTTGATGTTGAAATCAATAATCATTATGAAACGATTTATGGATGATATATTTTCTCGATGAAGAGTGAAATTTTCCATTGAGGTAAATAAAACATGAACCATCTGTGTGAGAGTAGGATTAAGAATTATCATGATGATATGAATGTGAAAAAACTGTTACATGGAAACTCATTATCTGTAATTACATTTGTACAGTCTTGTAACCTAGTTTCACATGAGATATCTAATTTGAAAACTAAATGATAATGTGGTAGATATATTTTATGTAAATAATGATTGTAGGATTGATGTTGGGTTTTACTAATGTCACGGACCAATGAATGATTTATAGTAATTATGTATATTGAGTAAAAGTATTATGGAAGATGTAAATTAAATTATTTTAAAAATAATGGAAATAGAAAATGATTATATATAATGAATCAATTATTTATTTAAAATTTATGAAAATTGGTGGAACTATTAGAAGATGTGTTGAATATTTGGATTTAATATAAGTGGGTGGTTTTTTGTCTATAAATATATAAATTGTCATGTTTTATTCAAATAGTTGTGAATTTGAGGTGTTGGGAGACAAAATTAATTTAATAGAATAAAATGGTGAATGTGGAACAAATTTATTAATCATAAAGAATATGAAATTCATACCATCATGAATTATTTATATATATTACAAAATTTAGGAAACAAATGTGTATTTTAGGGAATTAATGGTTTATTATTATGATTTATAAAAAACAAAATATATTTCAGATTCAATATGTAGAATAAAATGAATAATTTTGTTCATATATTAAGAAGTTATTGAATTGGATGATGTTGGTGATATTATTATTTATATGAACAAAATAAATTATGATTATGTGCAAAATAAAATTCAATATTATAATAACCATGAAATTTTTTCATTAGTTATTGATGATTTTTAAGAAATATTTTAAATGTGAGTTCACAGTGGACTCTATAAAGATTTTACAGCGATCTATGATTTTTAGAATATTGGATTATTGTCTTAAATATAGACCCAATGAAAATATATATTTTATTACCTCATAATCAATTATGGTATGATAAATCATTTTAAGGAGCTAGGATAATTATTAGAAAAATAATTTTAGGGAACATATTTTGGTGATCACTATGAGATCTGCATAGAAGTAAAAATAATTAAGGGAAGAAACTGACCAAAGCGTTGAAAAGTTATTCATTTAGGTAAATGATTTTATAATATCATAACATCATGTTATGTGGAATATGATTAAATTAATTAGAAATTAGTGATCAAAATAAAAATGTTGATTAATCCAAATTTATATTGTTGAATTCTAATCAAGGCCGACATGGAATTACATGAGATAAAGAAGAAGCTACACTCAATTAACTTTTAATAATAGATTGAAATTTAAAATTTATAAAAGTAAGTAATATGTTTTTGGAAACGATATATAATTTTAAATATACATTTTATGAATAACAACATCCCACACCATTTATAGTTTATTATTATATTATTAGGGAAACATTTTATTACTCATCAAGAGTTGTCATATATGGTGTTTTGATCTAATATTAAAGATGAAGATTATAAAAATTACAATATATTTTTTCATTAAATTTTAGTCATAACATATATTAATTGTCTTTACTAATAACACATATGATTTATATATCCTAATATATTATTGAGGATCAACCATATTTAAAGAAGAACGAAATTAATTTTATATTAAATTGTAAAATTCAATCACCTCTCTTCCACCACCTTCATAGAATGACTATGTTATCCCTTTGGACTCAATTGGTACCAATGAATAGGTTCAGTCAATTTATATTTATTTTTTACCAATAATTTATAATTTATTTCTAAAAAGCACTATGTTATAGATTCTAATGAAATAATTCTTATAAAAGATAGGTAATTTTTGAATTAGTTGAAGGGATATGAATTTATTTCTGTTGGTGAAGAGGTTGATGTTTTAGAAATAATAATAATGAAATATAATAATATATTATCTTATAAGAAATATATGTCGGCCTTTAAAAATTAGTGGAATTATAAACCACCACTACTAAATGTTTATATAAGTTGAAAAAATAATGTAAAATCAATTATAATTGATTTTCATGAAAATTAATTTTATTTATGTAAAAATTATGATAATATTAGGACTATTTAATATTCATAATCTAAAAATAATAATTATATGAAAAAATTAATGTTGTAATTTTAGAAATTATAGAATAGTTTTTAGGGGATTACCTAATAAACAATAAAATTTAGAATCAGAATAAAATGATATAGAGTAATCATTGGATAAGATGTTTTGAAAGAAAAAATATATCAAAGAAGATATATATGAAAATAAATAATTTAATAATTTTTTAAATGAAATTACATTCTAGATGAAGAATAATTGATAAATAGTATTTTGTTAGAAACTAAAATTTAATGATGTTTTTACTAAACAAGTTCTTGCACTAGAGGATACTAAAAAAGAAATAGCTATTATGATGAAATATAAAAATGTGGTCATAGAAAAAATAGTAATGTAACTAATTTATTCTTTGAAATATATTATTATGTTTCAGGGAAGATTAATTCAGATAATATAATTAAAATGTGAAGATAATGTTAATTTTTTTGATGAATAGATAAAAAGTATAATTTCATTGTATGTTGAGTTGGAAATAAAATTTAAAATAATAGAATTAACTCATGTTCAATCCCAAAATGAATTTGATGGAAGTGTTACTCCAGATAAATGTATTA
This sequence comes from Viscum album, assembly GCA_963277665.1. NCBI lineage: Eukaryota > Viridiplantae > Streptophyta > Magnoliopsida > Santalales > Viscaceae > Viscum > Viscum album. The sequence goes on from OY728164.1 coordinate 1,077,159,022, forward strand.
AATTATGGAAGATTCAATAAATATGTAGAAGAAATATAATATCATCATAAGTTACACATTCTAATAGATGGAATGGGATGGTAATCCCATTATTTGATGAATCTCTATGAAAAAATTTCAAAAAATTCAGTCAATTTTTTTTAAACATGGGTTGAAAAAAGTGAAAATCCCAAAATATTTGTAATCATTAAAAGAGTGATAAAAATTAGAGTGATTTACTATATAGGACTCTGAAATTATGAATTCATGAATCGGAATTAGGATGATCCATCAAACAACAAAAAATAACATAATGTATGAAGTTAAAATTTATCATCCACTCATGGTACAATGGAATGATTAGACACATGGTAAACAAATTATTGAATTATATGTTATGATATAAAAATAATATAAACTATAAAATAATGGGGAGAATGTAATATGTAAATATAAATTTAGATGTATTGAGCCATGGTACAATAATTAATAATAATCTGATGACATCCAAATGATAAAATATGTAGAAATATTCTATGGAAATTCTGGAAATTAATTTTATAATGATAAAAATTTATAATTTAAATACATAAAATAAAATAGATATAAAAATAAAGAAATAAAGAAAAAAATCTGTATAAATTTGTATGAAAGGTACACAATATGTCAAACCTGGTGAGTGAATAATATAAAGTAATGAATTGGATGAATCCATGAAGAATATAATAGGATATTTTTTGCCTATAAAAATAGATACATCAATGGATGAAATATATAATTAATTTTTATTAGAAAAATCTCTATGAATATACATGTTTATAAATGTATGATCGAGAAAAAAAATTATATAATATGGAAAATACATAAAAAGATAAGAATGGATAAAGACCTAACTGATGAAAAAGATAGTGTTAATTAATTGTCACCATAAAAGGATAATTCAATAAAAGATATGAAGTTATTTATAAGAGGAAATATTGATGGAAAATCTTTAGAAATATTAATATATTAGATATCTAGAGAATGAGATATCACATAAAATAGGATGTTGAAAATAAAATGTGATAAAATTATTTCATTTTAGGTATCTCTATAGAATTTCAAAAGGTAATTAGTTTATAATTATGGTTTATAAATATTCTCTATTTATTTTCTTAATAATATAAAATGGATTAATGAATGAATAGTTTAAGTTCTATAGTTGTCAATGTTTTTAATAAATCCTTAGACAAATAGAGAAGTGAAAATATTTAGAATTATTCCAATCTTCCTGAGAATAAAAGTGAGTTGAAAACATGGGGTATATCATATAAAAGAATAATAAAAAATTGTAGGGTGTTTTTTATTAGATCAATATTTATTAGTTGTGTTTTTATGAATATTGAAAATGTAAGAAAGCCTTTTCGCATACCTATTTAATCAAATTTTCAATATAAAGAGGGTGATTATAAAGTTATCCAACTTTAGTGGATCCCTAAAAATAATGAATATATAATTAAAAAAATTTATTTTTGTGAAATAAATGTTTGTATTCCAATAAAATTGATAAAATAATGTTTAAGAGCCAATATCATGACTATCACGTACCAAATACAACTGATAATGAAGTTCTAATAGATTTAAGAATTAATTTCCCAATAATATTAAACACTTCATGATGTTGAGATATGAATTTTTTTAATATATAGATGATTAATCTATTGTCTTTTATAAGATATATTATCTATACTTTCCAAAACTCATTTGAAAACATATTATTTAATGAAAAGATGGATAAACTGAACTTTCATGATAGTGTATTATTTTTCGAATAGTGGATCACAAACCATTAATGATTGAATTGAAAATCTATAAATTGTTTCTTGAGATTGATTCAAAAAATAAGTTTCATTAAAATCTATTCTTTTTTCAACTAGATTAATTTTATTGTGGCATTAGTTAGTGATATTTTATGGATATCTTGGGAATACATGTTAATAGTTGTTGTTTTATAAACTGAGCATTTCTATTGTATAATAGGTATTTAATGATTTTTAGATATTTCATTATTATTATTTATTCAAATTATCATATATGTCTTTCAGGGTTACATTAAATTCCATTGAATACAATTGGATAAAAACAAAAAGTTTAAATAATATTCCCCCTTCAACTAATATTTTTAATTTGGGGGATTTTAATTTTGACCATTAATGTAGATATAAAATTTATCCCTCACATATAGGTGTAGGAATTTATATCCAAAATGGGGGAGATAAAACACGTTTTATTTATAGGGAATTTTATTTTTGAAAATACACCCAAAGTGGGGGATTTATGTACCAATTTTATAAAAATTTTGTTAATACATTTGATTTAATGTTAATTGATTATGAAAAATGAATTGAGTATGTTTAAGGTGATTCTAACTATAAATATTTTAGAAGGGAATTTCAATATCAAACTCTCAATGGTGGAACCAATGAATGATGGAATACCATTATTGTAAGATCTAACATTAGATGATGATGATGATGATGAATGTTGGATGGTCAATCTGGATGATAGTAGAAACAAAAATCAATATATGCAATGAAGTAAAGTGTATTAATCACTCTTAAGAGTAGATTTAGGAATTTATTAAGAGGATCCATGAATGTCATTCTATATGGAATATTATGCACACAAGTGATTATTTTTTTGATTTACATCATTGTAATCATAACAAGTGATAAAAAGTGAATTTAAATTATTAACAACATATGTAGTTTAGTAATTAACCCAGATATAGAAAATGTAAATGATATAGAGATAGGTTAATTTTACGTATTCATGTATGTGTTTTTTTTCTAATGAAATAAAAAAATTTGTATATAATATTTAATGATATTATGTTGAAGAATTTCTTGTGTGGAAATATTACAACATGGGATGCTACATGGAACTAAATTAGTTGATTTATGAGTCATTTTGAAGATAAAAATATGTTTTCTAGTAAATTAAATATAATTTAATAGTAGAGTACACAATAATTATTACCAATCCTTTTGTATTATAATTCAAATAAAATAATTATATGGTTAAGAGAAGCATTAAAAAATGAATTTGGGTAAGAATTATATCCTAAAAAAATTTTAAAAATTAGTTTATTTTAGTTTGAACAACCAATTCAAATAAAAATAATATAAAATAATACTGAGAAAATAATTATATTTTATATAAGGATCCAAAACATTTATATGGTTTTGGGATAAATAAAAGTACATGTGAATATAGAGAATTGACATGTTCATAAAACAATTGATAAGAAGTTTTTAGTGAAAAACTACTCATTTTGAAAATGTTCGGATCATTTCAATTATCTTATGATTTATAAAACACTTTTGGATGAAAATGATGATAAAACATTACACTTAATGATGATAAAGCACTTACACTATGACGAATTGATGGTATAAAAATAATAATAATAATAATATATATGTTCGCAAGAGAATGATTGTGACATCATCAGAAGAATACAACATGAGAAGATAATACATCGATCATTTTAAAATTTTAATTCATAGATTTATAGAAAAAAATTATATGCAATACCTTTAGATGCACATAGATATTTAAATAATATAATAATTCCATATGATATTAATATCACTAAAAAATGAAAATATATATATTATAAGTGTAGTTGAAGTAAAAATAGTGAAAATCATAGAAGAAACAATATTTTAATCATAAATATAAATATATCTGGTATATGTAACTAATTATTGTATAGTGATGTACGAATATTTTCCTAAAAATAGAGTATCTCAGTGATTATTATAGCACAAGACTCCCACCACATATTTGTGATTCTGCAACTTGATAATATACACCAAACAAATATAAAAGATATAAATTAGGAATCATTAGAATATATGTCGTTGTTAAATTAAGAGAGTGATTGGAAATATATTTTCAGAACAAAAATGTAAACATTATTCTGATTATAAGATTATATATTGTCCACAAGAAGATTGAATTTTCACTAAGCGAGGAATCATGCATGAACATACCATATTTATAGAAGTGAGTTAATGATATTTAAATTGATGTTAGGAGTTTTAATAAAAAATAACTTGAAAAATAATCCTAATATATGTAATTTATATAGGCTTCGATCAAGGGTTTATATATGATGTCATTGTTAGAAACTAAATGATTATTTAGTGGATATGGTTTCCAAAAAAAATGATTTCTTGATTGTGGTTAGAATATACTAATATCATTGATTCATGAATGATATACTATCATCCTGAATACTATGTTTGAGACTTATAGATGATTATAATTGGAATATAAATTATGTAATTATTATAAAATACGCTTCTATCAAAATAATAAGATATTTATGATGTTTGGATGCATCGTAAGTTGATTTGAATATGATGACTATGTGAATGTGAATTTTCTTATGTTCATATAGTGAATTACATTGGATATTGTGTTTGAGAAATGTTTATTTGGAGGTTTCATGAGATAGAATTATTTTACTAAATGAAAAATTTGAGTTCCCATAACATTTATCTGATATTGAAAAATAAAATTTATTATATTCTAATGTATTATCTTATATATAAAAATATATATAGAAAACATCAATAGACGAGGGTATTAAATATTTATAAGGTTTTGTGTTTTTGATAAAAATAACTTTCAAATTTGAAATAAATAATATTTTTTATGATATACTTGTGAAACAGTATTAAAGGTAGCATAATAGATTGCATTTTGGATATTCACATATATGGGATGTCATAATAATTTATAATGATGAAATGTTGGTTATTAATTGTTCCAATAGTCATGATAAGAAATTTTTTTTTCTACATGATTGTTGTGGAAAATTGGAACAAAGATTTGACCATTGATTTCATGGAGATATGGTATTATTTTGATATTTTAGTGGATTTAATGAATCTATTGAAAATTTAGCCTTGGTTTTTATGGAATATTCAATAGAAAAATATATCATTGTATGTTGGGTATATAAATGTGTTTCAAATTATTTATGTAAAATTAATGATAGAGTGCTGAGATTGTTTATCATTTATAGTGTTTTTTAAAAGAGAATATATTGAGGGGAAGCAGTTGAATAGAGAATTCATGGATGATTTTGTTGATTTGGTGTTTTGATATGGACAAGACATGAACATATAAGAATGGTGAGTAATGTAACCAGGTGCTGCTGAATGTAATAATAACAATGGGATCTCAAAATTAATATTAGACAATGAATAATTTTTTTACTAATATTACTATTATACGAGAAGATGTTATTTTTCAAGACATGATCAAATTAAATAAACACTCTATTAAAAAATATGTTATAATTAATTTATAAATGAAACATTGTGCTATATTCACACAATGGGCTATGGATAATATCATAAAACACCAATTATAATTTATTATAGTTTTATTAGTTAAAAACTCATGAGTCGATGATAGTTAAAAGAATAAGGTTTATGATCCACACTAAAGTTGATGATTATAAGAATCATTATGTTTTTTATCAATACATTTTTAAAATAACATGCATGAAATGTTTTGAGGGATAATACTTAAGATCCATAAATTTTAAATAATGATACATAAGGGAACAATATAAAGGTATTTTGAATTAAATTTTATCATAATTGTTAAATGTTTGGCAGCCCTAATTCCCCTCATGATCTCAGGGTTACTGTACAATCACATGGGAATCTCATCATCATAAAATACTATGATTCAACATCATATTGTACCGCCCCTTATATATATGTTAGATTTAAATCTAATTCTTCTGAAAATCTACCCTTATCTAGAATAGTCCTTGAGTGTGATGATATATCTTGCCTTGGAAACACCATGAGAACATGACTCTATTCCATTGTATATTTTAATCAATATATTAATATGTATATTTATATACTTCATAAAATCTATAGGACTTCATTACATATATATGTTTATTAAGTATAATATTAACATTAAATAATACTTTTCCATCATAAAATTTCTTGCATATTTATAATCCTATAAAATTATCTCTTCATTAAAGATCATAATTAGAGTCTTGAACAGTGTCATATTTTTTTTCTATAGTAATAAATAAATAAATTATATTCCCTATGCCAGAATCTAACATGAGTATGGTATAGAGTAAATATTATAGCTATTATTGTAAAAATGATTATATACGTGAGTTATATGATTACATTATTATGGGTGGAGTCAAATTTCATTATAAAAAAATTTATCTAGATCCCTCACATAGGAAGAATAAGGACTCATTTTGATTGAGTATTTCATTCAATTATCTGATTACATCAAAAACCCCATGGGGAATTCCTTTTAAATTCTCATACACATTTCCATTTCATCCAACGTATAGTTCATACTCTCTATGAATCAATTATATTCCAAGTACATGGTATGATCTTCCCAAACAAAATGATCACTCTTCAGTATAAAAAATCCCCATTTACACATTAGATATCCATTAAATAAATCTTACAAAATTTATCATAATTGTTCATTAAAATAAAAAAACACATTCTATGTTTGGATATGGGAAATTAATTTTTTCTAAAACTATATACTCCAGTGATTAATTTTTATATCATAGTTAATAAATGATAAGGGGTTTCTACTTATAGGTGGAATTTTTTGATAAAACTAGAACTGTCACCATATGTCGTTATAAATGAACTTTAACTATATATTCATCTTAAATTTACCTTAATATTTGAAGGAAATATTATACTACTCGATTAATATGAAATCCTTTAATATCCCAGAATATGTGATACTAATCACCCACATAATTTTATTTGTATCGAATTTCATTGAATTATCAGCCCAGATATGTTAACGATTATATTATAAAAATTAAAAAGAAACTTCTTTAAAATATATAATAACATTTTATCCTTTTATGAAGAAAATAAACACAAGATTGACTAATTTGGAGAAAAAATATTGAACTATGTGAAATAATTCATTCATAGTCTTTAAATGTTTTATATTGACCTGTATCATCAAATTGTCCAACGGATATTAAATTCATGGTTATTCATAGTATGAACCTTACATTATTCAACTCTAGCATAACCCTATATAATTATTAATTAGATATGTAACCCATTACAAAAATTTTGAGATCCTAATTATTATTAATATGAATCATGTTTTATCTTTTAGTAGTATAGATATTCATCTTACTCATCTTGGATATTTATTGAAATATGTTATTGAATCATTCTGAAAACAGTTCTGTGGATCACTAACCAAAGATAATAGACCACTATTATTTTCTAGAAAAGTATTTATAAATCATCTTCAATAATTATTTCATATGTAATTTATTATCAACTAATTTTAATCCGTATCCAAGTGGTCCTTCACCCTATAATTATATCATACAGGTTCACCTTGAAACAAGATACTCCCACATTTAGTTATTCTTCCTTCAAAATTTCAAAAAAAACCTTTCTATGTTGTGGGTCATCCCATTCCTTAAACTATCGATATTACTATAATATTCATGTATATATTTTAGAGGAATATTATAAATCAATATAATGTTCCAAGTATTTGAATAAAATAGTCTTAACTCATGAGTTCCATAAGTGGTTCTCACAACATCTTAAGACTTAGGAGGGCGTAAATTAAACAACAGTAACCACTAAGTATTTTTATAATCCAAATTAAATAACTATAGTAGACCCTTTTTAATTTTAAATTCATTGACTTGATCATTCATGGGTTTACCATTATATACCATCATGACGGAAAATCACTATAAGAGTAACATCTTGTTCATTTTTACCTACCCATTCAAGATAGCGATACTCACCATAATTTTCATTAGTATTTTATATTCATGAAGGTTATACACTATATTTTATAAAATTGAATCCATGTCATCTGAAATGATTTTATAGAAAGCATCTATTGTTTAATATTCTTGATCACTTCTTGAATGATACTAATAATCACTTGATCATTATCACCCTAAAAGTAAAAAATCATCCATTTTCAATATCTAGGAAAAAATAGGTAATCAATATTAACCTATCAAAATAAAACATAGGATATCCTCATTCTGATCACTTAATTTGGCTCGTGAAATACATGTGACATGTTCCCAATTGATTCAGGGTGATGATAATAACCAATGACATAAATGAGATATAATGGGAATGATTTAGACCAATATAATGTAAATAAATCATTTTAAAAGGAAAAAAAATACCAATATAAATTAAAATAAATAGAAATAATAAAAAAACATAACCTAAAAGTAAAAAAAATATCAAACTTGATGACTAAAGATATCTTCGTTTGACTGCATGGGTCACTCAGTTAACAAAAAACCAAAAATCAATCCATGTTGATCAAAATAAATAAGAACCTACACCTGAATTTAAAAAAAGAATAAAATTATAGTTCAATGTATGAATACTCATTATTCATTACAATTAATAATATTTAATATGTATATAATTTAATTAAAAGATACATTCACTTCTGATTTAAAATACAAACATATAAACAAGGGGTTTTTCATCGTTTCAATTTTAATAAAAATCACCATCCATTTACCTCTTTAAATAAAATATGTTTTTTGGGGGTGATAATTTTAAAATAATGAAGGTGAAGTGGGAGATTGAAGGAATATTTCTAAAATCATCCCAAAAATTTTTCTTTATAAGATTAAAAAATTCACAACATTACATTTTTTAAATTGATAAACATCAGTAAATGAGATAAATAGATATAATACTATCTTGATAGGAATGGTGAAGCAATACACATGAAACCATACGATATGGGGTACCGATATTATTTTTCACATAAAAACAAGTGATATATAACATCGTAATACCTTGTACCTATGGGGAAAATATAGTACCCATTATCACATGATAATTCCTTTTAGTGAACCTATTGTTATATTAAATCCCTAATACACTATAGTATTCTAAATGGACAAAACCATTTCTATAATCAACAAATAATATATTATTCCAAATGAGTGTCCACTAGCCAGAGAATACTCATATGGAAAAATACACCCCAATGAGGGTTTTACAAAGAAAACACAGATTCCAAATGATCTAAATATACCAAAAATATTATTTTAGAATAATATTCATTTCAAAACTATCCAAACATGTCATTTAGGAATAAATAGAACATTTATAACCAATTAGTAAATCCACATCATCATTTCAATATATTGATCTACATATAAGGGCCAATCAGGCATTTTATAGAACACTTTGTATTCAAAGATTTATAAATTTACTCTAAAAAATTTAATTCAATGGGAAATCAACAAAATATGAACTCAAATAATCTTATGAAATATTATAAATTTCTAAATATAATCAAAACAAGGTATAAATATAAAGACATCATTGTTTCAAAAATCTTGGGGTCAATGGATAGATAAAACATCCTCAATTAAAGATTCCATTGATGAAGACAACTTCACACTTGCACGAATATACAGTCTTATATATATATAACCCTTAATAAAATATATTTATTCCTCTCACTATTAGGTTTTATGTATAAAGAGGATATATATAATTATATATATATATAAATATAACCATGCATATGTTTGAAAAATTTTAAGGATACATAATATGTTCAAAATAACCAATATGGATCCAACATTAAACAAAAAACCAAAATTAAAATTAGAAAAACAATAATTGGTTGAATAATACAAAAAAATTGAGGCGGGTGACCTAAAATGGACCAAGAAGCTTCACCATCAATGTAATATATAGAAATATACATGAATCCGTCATGGAAGACCAGTCACATACCCTAGGAAGAAGAAAAATGTCTAAAATCATACCACCCAGAACACTAGGGGTATGAAAACTAAGAGGATTGGAAAGGACATGAGAGATAACGAGAAGAATGAAGAAAAGGGTGATGGAGACCTTAACCTGATATATCAATAGTGAATCCAAATTAAATATTTATGAAATTTCATAGAGTTGGGAGCTAATGAGAGGTTGTGGTATGCATCATTAGAGTAATAGGGGATGGGTTGTTCATGTGATTATTGTGGGGGGTGGTTGTTGTTTTTGGTTATTATTTGGTGTCATTGATTTTAAAGTAAATTTTTAAAAATTTATTTTAAAACAAATACATGATTCACAAAGAGGGATTCACAATTTGACAAATGGTATGACCACTACTTGGATCTTACATAACCTAAATGGGTTGGAATCACAGTTTGGAAAATCATGTGCCTACAATGTAGTTGGGAATGTGGGAAAAAATTTGGATTTTGTAGCATAATAACTAAATGGATTGAAAAAATGTGAACCTCAACCATGAACCATGATTTCCAGGAAAAAAATATATTATCTAGGGGAAACAACAAAATGATAAGAGAAATAGGTAAGAACTCCAAAATAATTATATTAGCAGAGTATGGTTGGGGTGTGGTGTGACATCCCCCCATTACCATGCCCACATCCAATACCACCTCATAATAAATTTTAATTATCAATACCTTTATGTAAATGTCAATTGTATCATGAATTACATGATGATATTGTACTAGAATCTAAATTTATGAATGATTATTTTAAATAATTTAATGAAATAACATCCCAAGGGTCTAACCAGTAGAAATATAATTGATACTTCAATACAACATGTTGGGATCATTAAAATTTTATGATAAATGGACATAATGTATTCGCAGAAAACATGGAATAAATATAGTATAAATAGATTATCTTATACTATTTATAATATAACTATGAATACAACTTAATATAAATCAATAAATTCCATTTCACCAAACATGTTGAATTCAACCAAAATATGTGTAATTTGATTAAATTTATAGAAAAACATAAAGATATTGAAAAATTGAATTTACTTGGCCAGGACATGAGTTGAATTACCATAATTGAAAACTTCTACAACATTGATTATGTAAACTAGTATTATATCAACTACTATAGTGAATTGTATGTATATATATTAGATGATGTCCACAGCAAGAAATATAATTGACTATAACAGGTGAAAATAGACTTTATGGGTTCTTTTAAATTAGTGGATTAATTCCATACATGTCTTAAAATTCTAAATATATATCTTTTTTTAACCGATTACAACTTCTGTAACTCCGTTACTGGGTGAACTATGCATCATCTTCAAATCTCATGATTTTACCCTTTTCAAATCACCTTCATTTGGAAGAGTTAAGGTGGAATTATTATACATCCCACCTAGTTATACCTTCCAACAAACTATTCCAATTCTAATGGTGATTATGGCATATCTATTATGTAAATTTGGCTGTACAATCCTCAAGTCACTTGGACCCTAGTCATTTCCACACCACATTTTCTATTCAAAACCATATGAAAATGTTCCATCCTAATTTATCAATTCACTGAAAATTATACATTGTCAGAAATATTTTTTACACATTCAAAACTGAAAACATATATTAATATTTTTGAATTAACCCTGGGGCCTTTTTTTTACTATAATCAATAAATATAAATTCTTTCTTAGGGAATCAGGTTATACATCAAAAATAGTAATTATTTATAAAAAAAAATAGAAGAATTAGAATCACTAAAATCATTTATTTATAAACCATTCCATGGATTCCACTTTTTTATACTACCCCTTGAATGTTCATGACCATTTGGTCATTCATCTCAACTTCTTAAAGGGTAGTGTCTTCCAATTAGATGGGTTCACGTTATTTTCTCATTGATTAGAATGATATAATGGGAAATTTCTCATTCCTTTTGTGCATTCCTCCATAGAGTTTTTTTTCCATGTCCGTGTCTCCCACTTTGATTTATCACATTATCTTAAATCCCATTATTAGTTCCATATTCATTTGGAGTCTATTTAATTATTCCACCAACTACATTAAAAATAGGAACAACAAGTTTTTTTGGGAATTTTTACTTGTACCCCATCCAATATTTAATTAAAATTTGGGAACCTATAAATATCATCATGTGTATTAGAATACGAGAATTATACATTTTTAATGTAGAATATATTTGGTTTATTAACTAATTAATAAAATTATCATCATAGAGATAAACATATCATCATCTTAGAAAGCCTATTATGAACATTTTATGATAGAAAATAGAAATATATCCTAGGTAAACTCATTTAGGTCACAAGTGTAATTATATTCTTATTACTCATAGAATCCCAGTCATTAAATATATAGAATACATGGCTCCTCAACTAGAGAATCCTATTCACATCACACAAGGATTCCGGTAATCCTCATATTGGGAAATGTTGAATCTTAAAATCATAATATAAGAGGTGAATAGATGACATATTATTATTATCTTATTGGTATCTAATTCAAATAACATAATGAGGCTCGTGTTCTTCATATGGGTTTTATTTTTCTAATCACTCCACGAAATGAATATTATTTTTTCATATATATATTTGTTGTAGATATCTTGTTCATTTCAAAAAGGCTACCTAGTCTCATCAAAATAGGAATTTTAGGCTCAAAACCTAAGGAACCATTTCATTGTTACCAAAATAGATATTTCAAATATGAATTTGGTGATTTTATTTTTATCTTAACGTAAAACACCTCATGATAATAACATGAGGAATGAATCCACTTGGTCTCATCACCTAAGGGTTGGAAAAAAGATCATGTCCATTTGTGATGAATCCAAATATTCCAATCTCATAAAGTAATAAAAAAGATTATTGTCTTGTATTTATTTCATTTTGGGTATAATCATATATTAAATTATGAATGGTTTGGTAGAATACATGAAGATGATTAGATTTTAGAGATAAAACCTCCTGAGGGGTAGAGAGAACTAAGTATTGTTTATATTGATCCTTATATCTGAATAAGACATATTTTCCTAGAAAATAAAAAATAAATATCATCATAAATTTAAATACCAAAAATAATGTCACATGAAAATAACATACATATTAGTTTTATATCTTATAGTAATGGTTCTTGTATTGAGTGGGGATATTAAAGAAGGGATTTTATAGAGATTATGATTTGGGTCCCCCATGAGGTGGAAATGATTATTAAAAAAACTTCTGGTTATTTTTGATTAATCCATGATTTGGGATTTAACCTAATAGGAGGCCTTGGATGCTTATTTTGATATAAGATATCACAAGTGTGTCTTACTCACATGTTTTACCAAAAAAAAATTCTGAGATTAAACATGAATGGGTTCTACATATATATTAATTAATTAATATATATCAATATGAACATATCCTATGCTTTAGAAAAAATATTTTGGAGACTTCCTAACATGGTCTTGGTTAGAATGGATTGGGAATGGGAGTTTAGGACTCTAGTTTTATAGGTGGACATTTCACATGTAATATTAGATCAGAAAAGTATAGGTCCCATCTGAACAAATATTCAAAATTTATTCTTGATTAATGGAGGAGAAAAATAAGGCTCCCTTATAATTTATCTGAATATATAAATGGGTTCATGATTTTTTAACAAGTCACGAGCCTCTAGTATAGATTTTGTGCCTAGAAGGCCAATTAAGGTGTCATTTTCAAGTCAGTCTAAATGAGAAACTTTAAGATGCTTATTAATTCAAAAAATCAAAGTTTTTTTAGGAAATGAAGTTTTGAAAACCCATTTCAAGAATATTTAATTTTTTTATTATTTAATTAGGGTTATTACATATGATTATCACCTATTGGAGTCCACGGTAGTTTCTAGTTATAATATTTTTTAAAAAGGGATTTGTGTGAACTGAAAATGTTGTCCCATCATATTTTTAGATAATACATAAAAATTGGGTACTTTAAGTATACTTATAGTTATATTTTCTTATGTAAAATAGTTATTCATAGAAAAAATATATTATTGTACATCTGAATAGATGTGTATCACTGCAAAATTTTGTTTATACGACTCTAAGACATGTAAAAAAAATGTTTTTTCGTCCATTCTGTTTTAATCCTACAATTATCATCCCTGTTTCCATTTAAATCCATCTAGGATAAAATTTTTAGTTTTATGAAATCCCCCCACTTTGTAATGAAATTTTTAAAAGTTTTAGAGGATATAATTATAAGGAAAACTCCAAAATTTGACTTATTTATAGTATCTCTTTCACATTACATTGGTCAATATTCACCAAAAAGTTTCACAGTAAGGGGATTGTCATATTTTTAAAAGGATTGGTTATATCACCTATTTTCATGGAACTAATACTTGTGTTGATACCCAATGATATATCTCATTTTAAATTTAGTTACATGTGATTACAATAAGTTACGTGCATAAAGTAAAATTCTATTAGAGAAATACCATATGAGAACATCAGTAAAGTAACGTTTTGAATATCCCATGGAATAATTTCCTAGTAATATATATGTGAACAATAATTAATTAAATTTTTAGAATCTATAGATTTGGACGACCATGGTGGTGAATCAACTACATTATAGAGGAATGTGGGAGTAATAAACCAGAATATCACCTCTTTCCTAAGTGAGAAATAACAATGCCATGTACTAGTTGAAATACTAATAGAAGTAAAGAGGAACTACCTATCCAGTAGTTATCTTCCATTAGGTAACCTCATGAAACTATATTATTTTGTGGTCTTTAATTGATTTATGACTAATAATGTTGTATGAACTATAAAAATAGTTTTACTAGTTCCACATTCTTCCCCATGTTCGCACTGATGGTTTTTCATTGGTGTTATACAAATATCCCATATGAAATATAAGGTTAATCATCAATGACATATTAAAAATGGATAAAACTAGATAACCAATATATGCATCATCATCTCCATATATTGTTTTGATGTGTAAAACAAATCAATACAAATATATATATATATATATATATATTGAAATTCTACGTCAATAATAAACTATAAACCATAATATTACCATTATTTCTCATGTAAACATTTTTACATAATAAGTGTGTATATATATATATAATGTAACTATTATATTATATAAAATTAATTTTTTGACATAAAATACCATGTTTTCTAAAACCAAACAACAATATAAAAAATTATATTTACCTCATGAACATGGAGAGTTTTGTTTCTTTCAAACTAAGAGAGGAAATATTATCCAAATACATGTTGAGACCAGACATAGACATGCATATGAAATAGAGAATATTATTATTTAATGAATAAAAACATAAAACAATTTTATAATAAACCCAAATTTATAGTGATATGATGTCTAAATAAATATATAAATTTATGATATAAATTTTTAAATGACACAACCTATTTTTTTAAGAAGGGAAACATTCTATTGGGGGTGGGAGAACCCATGGGTATAATTTTTCCTCACATGTAATTTGTCCTCAAGATCATATAATATATAATTATACAATTTCTTATTACCTATGAATTTACATGAGAAGTAGTATTAAATTTAAAATAATATTTACAAGTAAGGGACAATATTTTATTTAAATTTATTTTATTCCACAACCAATATTTGTTGGTATTTTTTTATAAAACTTATTTTAATTCATTTTATAAAATATATCTTTTATGACTGATAAAATTAATTAAATTTTGATTATGAATTTTGAAATGCATTCAATATAAAAAAATTTTGATTTATGATTTTATAGATAGTTTGAATGTGTATAAATTATTATTATATTTATGAAATTCTCTATTAGTACATTGGATTTCATTACTTATTATATTTATGGAATATCCAAATAACATATATCTCAATGAAATTCTACATTTTTACGAATTAAATTTTTTATTATTAATTTCTATTAATTTAGTAATATGTGTTGTCCATGAATAGTTATATTTCTAAAAATCATTCTAAATGTACAAATTTTTCATTAAGAGAACCGTGGATAAGTGTATTAGATAGGTAATTATTTTACAATGGGTAAACTAATTACATATATGGAAGTTTTTGAATGAATATTTTAATTTTTTTATAACGATAAAATAATGCCTTAAAGAAATGTTTAATTTGTAATTTTGAACATGGGTATTGTTTTTATGAAGTTGAATAGGGATTCTACTCATAAACAGAAGTTAAAATTTCCCGAAAATTCATGTTTTTCCATATAATATTCCTAGTGGTCATATGGATTTATTTATGTTTTTAAAGTATCATTAAATTTTATAAATATATATTACTCTAAAATATTATATTTTAAAATTTAAATTTAAATATATTATTTTATTTTAAATTATGTTATATTTTGAAATGAAATGGGGTTTCAAAATAATTCAACTTATTTGGATTGTTTTCTAAACAATCACTTATTATGGTCTTTGTAATATGAAATCCATAAATTATTGTTTATGGGAAATTGTTTGATATATATCAAATGTTTTATTTGGATTAGAATATTAGAAGTAAAATCAGATTCTTTTGAAATAATTTTTATTGAAATTAAAAATAGAAAAATAATCACTTATGGTCTCAAAACACTTTACCATTCAATTTTGTGCTCACCAAATATTTAAAATTATTTTCACTTTTATATTTCTGTGTAGATAATCATTAGTGAATGGTATATATTAAGTGTTTTTATTGTGATTATTTACATAAGTGTTTGTTGAAAATGTTATTAATTTTATAAACCTTGATATATTTTTTAAAATTTTACAGTCCTAAAAAATATATACATAATCGATATTCAAAAACTATATACTTCAGATAAATATTTTATATAAATAAATATATAGTGATATTTTGTCAAAACTCAAGATCTTGGGTCTTGGTAATATTTGTTAGTATCAAAAGAATGGTTTATATAAATTTGGGGATTACTATTTATATGAAATATATATTTCATGTTTCTATGGATTTATATTTTAACTCTATATTATCAAACATTGGCTCATTGAGGATTAGTTTGAAGAAGGAAGGATGAAGATGAAAAAAACACCTACATTCTCATTTGAATTATTTTTGTTCATGGAATATAATAAATTATTTCTCATTTAATTACAAATCGTTTAAAAAAATATATTAAATGAGTGAAACTCTATGAAATATAGAATACCTCTTTCATATATGGCTATTTTTGTGGATCATGGTCTTCCAATGAAAAAATATTATAATCCCAACTATCTCACCATAGTCGATGATGAAAGTAATTCTAGTTTATTTTAAAATTCTTCACATATTCAATAATGTATGATACACTAAGTGAATTTTTTGATGTTTTGGAAGAGGGATACATCCGCACAACCTATTGGTATCTAATTTGAAAATATAATTTTTGATGAAATATATTTGATTATTTCAAAAATATGTATAATGTAGATTTTAAAACATTCTATGATATATAATTTCATAAATATTATTTTTAAATATATATTTTAAAATTATATTATATTTGGAATTTTACAAGGACACGCATATTTGTAAAGCATTTTTGTTGAAACATCCGTAGTTTTATTTGGTTAAATGAAGTATAAGATTTTGATAATATCCTAACATACCATAAAAACACATGAAAACATGATCCAAAATATTTATTCTAATAGAGTAGTTGTAGACATTATTGAAATAATTAAGGGCCTTAATAGCTGGAAAATTTGAAGTGATAATATATGTTTCTTTATGTATTGTAAATTAATTACTATGAAGTAATTCTCAAAATTTTGGGAGAATGTTACATTATAAATATTTATATATGTTTATTTTATATTTAAAAAATTAAACATGTCTCCAAAACACTAAATAAGATAATATAAAATTTAATAAAAAAAATACACTAACCCGGATTTTAGTATAAGGACAAATCATAACAATATTAAATCATGCTACAAATTTTTGAAATGGGAATAATAAAATGATAATTAAAATCAATAATAAAATTGTAAAATATATAATATACATGAAAACAACAAAATTATAACTGGTATCACTATTATTAGTCATGAGTAGGAATATATTAATGACTATGAGTATAATAATTTAGATTTTATGATATATGGGAACCATCATTGTATTTGAGAAAACAATATTTCATGGATTTGGTATTATAAAAAAATTATTTTATGGGTTTTTTAAAATATTATGGGATATAATTATAATGTTTTAAAAAAATTTCAATTTATTATAATGCTTCACAAAATATATTCTCCTATTTAAAAAATTGTTTATTATAAAATATGATAAATATTAAAGGATTTATAACGAGGAGTGTAATCATATATTTAATTTTTTATTATAAATTTTAGAACATTGGAAAGTATTACGGTGATGAGGAATGAGAAGTGAACCCATAAAATGAAAGAGAATTTCTCCAAAAATTGATTTTTATCCCTCTAATTTTCATAGTATGAAAAAGGTTTTTTTAATTTTTATCAAGTATCTTTTAATTCCATAATGTGATATTATTATGAAAAGTAATGTTTTGAAATATCTAAGGATAAATATGGTTTTATTTCCACAAAATATATTTTTTATAAATAAAATAGGTCTTAAGCTATATTTCTAATTTACATTCTATATATTAGATATAAAATATCATACGATTAATTTGTAGGAATTTATTTATAATTATTGTTTATGATTTTTTTAATTACTTCTAGTCTTTATGAATGTACATATTTTTATTAAAATATATTTTTGATTTTTATTATATATATATATTTATTTACCTTCTTAAATTTTTTTTTCAAAGATTTCATGATGTTGAAAGGATATTATAATGGATTTATAATGATGAAAGAAGTCTTTACAAAAATTGATTAATTAAAAATTCAGCACATTTATGTGGATTATGATGATGAGGAATGGAGAGTTAATGGATAAAATAAAGAAGAATTTCTCCTAAAAGTGATGTTTACCCCTCTAATATTCCTAGTGGGAAAACAGTTTTTCTTAATGTTTCTCATGTATAATTAAATTTCATAACGTAAAATTATTATGAAATGTAATTTTTTTAAAATTTCAAAGCATAAATCCAGTTTTATATCAATAAAATATTAGTTTTTTAAATAATTATTTTCAGAAAACAATATGTCATTTTAATTAATTCTTGAGAATCTAATATTTCAAATTTTTATATAAATAATGTTTTGAATATTTATTTTAAGGAAATTATGAATTATACAAATTATTTTTGTTAGCTCAAATTTTTTATAAACGATTGGTTTTAATGGATTCTTATTTAACAATAAAATAAAACAAACACCACAACTTCTTTTAAAACCCCTTATTGATAATTTTTTTCCTCACCCCATTTTCTAAAATGATTTTCACTAGTATGGTGTTGAGAAGAAGATCAATGGTGAATGGTCTTGATTAATAGTCGAGATCAAGTGAACCAAGACATGGGATTATGTAATTATTTATTATTATTTGAGAATAAAATAATTATATATACATTCAAATACTATAAAATAGTTTAAAAAATACCTAAATTTTAAATTTTTATATTAAAAGTATACTATATTTTTAGTTTCATACGTAGGAATGTGGGTTTAGGCATTATCAAAGAGGCTTAAAATTTAAGGTCATGATTTTTTGACCATGGTACGCTACACATGTGATGTGATGGATCATAGACCGTTGGAGAGGAAACCCCTGTAAAAAAGGGAATAACAAAAATTTTGAAAATGGTTTTAGAGGGTTGATGTCTATATTAAAAACATCAAGAGGAGTGGATTAAAATATGAGGTATTGTAACATGGAATATATATGAAATTTTATAGAAAAACACTAGAAAATAGAAATTCCTAGTGACTATATAAATGATAAATGATCATATGAAAAAATTTCATTTAAAAAACAACATTATTTTAAGAGTTGATGAATAGAAAATGTGACTCGGGTATTGAGTTTAATATATTGGACCATCTCAATTTGATAGTGGACCACCTCAATCAAAAAAGGAAAATGGATCTTCTGAAATTGGAACGAAGCATGGAGATAAATAATAGTCAACAAGAGATATGTATATGGTCCCATTAATATTATTCCAATAATAATTATGCATCTCACAATATAGTAATAAAGTCATAAATATTACAATATGGTAGAAACTAACTTAACATATTTGAATCATTAAAAAATGGGTATGGAAATGATATAAACTATGGTGATAAAGGGAAGACCCACACCATGTTGAGATTGTAAAATGTCTCATCACCATGAATAAAGGGGGAATAGATAGAAAAGATTTGGATTAGAAGAATGAATTATATCCAAATTCCACTATGTATCATCTATGGCTAGAATTGTGAAAAATTTATATATATAGGATGGAATAGAAGTATATTGATATAAAAAGGTGTAATCCACAATGAAGATTATTTGATATAGCACATAGTTTAGTGTCATGATATATGGAACAACCAATTGATTTTAACATCATATATCCTGGATGTTGAATATGTAGTTTAATGACATAGAGTAATTATGGATAACGTGTATTTTAAGGTCATTCAGTTAGGATAAAATCATGGAAATATTTTTTATGTTTAATGACCATCCCAAAGAGGCCCAATGTTAAATGAAATCCCATTTCCACATAGAAACCCATAAAAATGGAATATTGTAATTTGAATTTTAATGTCATATAAATCAATGTAAAGGGGGAATGGTTGTTTTTTTAAGATAACATAGCTAGTTCGAGAGGGACACTTACTCAAAAGGTAGATGTAAATTGATATTTTTGGGAGTGTTTTACAAATTCCCTTAATCCCATATGATTGATAATAATTGAGTAAAATAAGAAGTAGAAGAAGACCCCCTATGAAATATGGGAGATTACAAAATGACAGGATGGGTTAGATATATAATTCCACATCAATCGTCAAATGATAGAATATAAAAGAAGAAAATTCATGTGAAAAATAAATGTTGATAGATATTCTGATTGCACATGATGTAATGAATAGGGGAGGTAGTTTAAATTCCACTCAATTAAAAAATCATGGATGGAAGGTTATTCATGTATCTAAAGATATTAATGACTACAAGGTGATGATAGTTTCAAGGGAAACTACAAAAAAATCTCCTAAAAACAAATTTTCCAATACAAATTTATATTGTATCAGGGTGAACACATTACCTAATCCATTGGAATGGTTTTTTATATCCTAGTAAGATTTTTTCAGAACTCATTCAGGATGTGTACCATTGATTGGATGTTAGAATTAAAAGTGTTTATTGGTTGGAGATTACATTACAATATGGATGTATAATTGGGATCCACCATCCGTTGATAATTCCAAATAAGAATGCCAGTGTTAGATAGAATCAATCACATATTTGGAGAAGATAATGATAATAATACAATGTTTGGTCCATTAGAATGATGGAAGGAAACTAATTATATTGAAAAGTGGAGGTAAATGGTGTGACAATGGAGGTTGAGTTTGGTATATGTGATCCATGAATCCTTATTTATCCCCTGATATGTTAATATATATAAAAGAATTTATTATATTAGTAATTTAGCGGGGAATTGAAAAAAATTTATGGGATTTACTCCCATTAAATATTTATGAACTGATCTTATATGTAAATCATTGTTATGGAAATGTTAGATACTCAGTTAGTGGTCATGTAGATAATAAAAATTTTAGATTATTTTATCATTGGGAAGACAATATGTTGTTTACATAGCTTAATATTGGATAGAGAGAAAGATAAGTAAAGAGAATAATATTCATGTTGTCATGACATGGTTTCATATAGTTTGTGTTTGTATAAAATAGGTCCCATTTTTAGAAGATTAATGTAATATAATATGTACATGATTATTTTTATTAATGACTTGATGGAGGTTGATGTACACTATAGCTCGCTATATTTTATTCAGGATGTTTTTAACCGACGTGGAAGTGATGTAATGTACATATCAAAGAACCATGTATTTTTGGGATGTGTGATTAACACCCTATCCATGTGTTGGTCTAGATAATATGGTTGAACTAGTTTAGATTTCTTGAATGTTTAAATAAATATTTTAATTATTTAAACATATCCTTTTAAAAACATTATATCATAATAATATATCACACATATAAATTCTGTAGTATAGTGTTTATTTATAAAATGTGGTAGATATAAAAATACAATAAAAAGATATTAATAGTACTCTAGACAAAACAATCATACATACAACCTAAAATATTATCTACTTGGTGAGAGGACGGGTACGAATTATAAAAATTCAAATTTTATTGTTGTAATATCCTTTTACAAATCCTAAATTTCTCACACCGACTTGTATAACTTAATAACACAAGCCTTTATTCAGTCCAGTGGACTACAAGAAGACCTAAATGTTGGTTACAAGTCATATCCAAAAATGATAATTGGTTTTAATGGAAATATCCTAAAGAAACTCAATTCTAATAAAATAAAAATATGATGAATTAAAAAATTCATATCATAACTAAATATTGATTAGAAATCATAGAAGATTAATGATAAAACTTCATTATTTACTTCTAGAGAAATGGATCCAATATTGAAGAAACATCATAATCCTGGAATTTAAACAATGTTAATAAAAGAGATTCAAAGCTTCATATGTTTCAAAAAAATATTATGTATGATTAATATTTTATGTGTAATATTTTTATTATGTTCTCTTAATAAATAGTATCAACAAATAATGAATTGTATTTACCACTTAATTTTTTTTCAAATGGATTTTTATTTATTACAAATCCCAATATTATATGGTAGGAAAATAATTTTTGGTTGATAATAATATTATTTACATATTATGGAAGTATATAGTGTTCAATAATTCAATAATTAATTAAAAACACATTTCCTAAAATTAATTGACATAATATGTTTTTTAATATAACTAAAATATTTAGATTAAATCATATAATAATGAATTGATACAAAATATTATGAAAGAGATTGAGAATTTATGGAAATTAATACTGAAATTACAATGCATGAACTACATAAGTGTAATTTTAGAATATCGTAAATTATATATTTTATATATGCATTAGTGTGATTTGAATCCACATAAGTTTCATTTCTGTCTATGAACATGTAATTTATATTCATGTAATGTTAACTAAAATTTTTATAGGATAAATACAGGTAATCATTACATTCTATAAGATAATTATTTAAAATAGGATTATATATAAAGATATACAATTTCATTATTCATAATGGTATACAATTTCTTTTTATATAAATCTATACACAATTCGTAAAATCAAAAAAAAATAATGTGTAATGGTAGGATAAAATTTAATATGGTTTGTAATGATAATATGATTATATATTATGCATAAGGGTATCATTTAGATTCATCAGGGATAATACATATTTTATTATTGTAAAACTTATAATTCATTAGAATAATATTCAAATAGATTAGATCAAAGGCAAAAAATATGCCTTTAAATATTAAATTTTCTTTATAAAGAACATTATAGAATCCTATAATGGTAAATTTGATGGTAAGTAAACATAACCGATTTTTGAAAAAAGAAAAATTTTGTATTGATGTTTGTTATTTATAGATCATATGGCTTCATAAAACATATGATCTGATTTTTTATATAACATGTATTTGAATTTCATGTTATTTTATATAATTTTATGAATCTAAAAATCATATTATTTTGAAAACGATAATACAAATTTGAAAATACTTTCATATAACATTAAAAATACACTAAAACTACCGTATTAAAATTCAATGAATATAGAATAGTTTATGAAACATAAAAAACAATATCATAGTCACATATACACATATATAACAATCATAATTTAATTTACATAATGTTGTGAAAAAAATATAATTATCTCCTTAAACATTTGAGTAAAATGTCATGTTTTTATAATATTTCATGCGTCACTAAAACATCAGTCATGATGATTAAAATTTTGTTTTCAATAAAATATTTTGCTTAAATAAAGCATTCAATTAACAATATTCCCTCTTATGTGTATTACATTACTGAACAAGAAGCACATAAATTATCCCCATTTTCAACAAATATCAAAATGTTAATAAGGATATATAATTAAATAAAACTCTCATACCTTTTAAACTAATAGAATAATTTAATTGATAAACATAACCATTTCAATATTTTAAGAGAGAAACAATTTTGGTTACATAGTTTTGAAGAAGACATTTAATATCCCAATAAATTATTGTAAAATAAATTTTCCAAAAATAATAGTGAAGAAGATAACACAAATAAACAATATCCATATATTGTTCCACAAAATAGATTATATTATAATTAACATAATAGTATGATATATGTAATAGTTTTAACATGTATTATTTTCATAACACAATTAAAACAATATATATTTAAATTTTCTTTGTTCGAAAAAATGAATAATAAAATTTAACATTCAAAGGACATAAAAAAAGTTACATTCTTCAATGATTAGTATTTTATTTATAATATTTCACATTATTATAAGGTTTAGTAAAAATATAGACTAATTGTTTTTTAGATGGAATATATTCTTACCCAATTTATTTGTTTGTTACCCGATATCATATTAAATTAAACATATTATCTATACGATATTTTATAATTATTTATAATCGATTATTTGGGATAAAAATAACACATGAATTATCATATAATAGAGGAATATTATAAAAACAAGAATCATTATCAAACAATTATTTTTTTATGAAAATACATTGAGAACAACAAATATTAGCATCAACATTTTCATCATCATATAGGGATATTGAAATTGTTATCATTATTAGAAGAATATTAAATTAAATTTATTCTAGGAAAATGACACAAATTGAATTATCTTTTCATAAAATTCCTACACTATCCTATATCTAAATTAGAATAATATATAGTATAAAAATAATTATTATTAGTTTAAAATAAACCATATTTTATAGTTCTTTTTATATATTTTATTATATAGTTAATATAATTTTTGAATCACTATTAAGGTTTAGACTGAAATCTATCAAATAAGAAAACATAAAACACGAAATGAAGTATGTATTATATCAAATAGAAACTATAATTAAAAATGAATTTGTAAAGTGTAACAAAAACAAATTCTATAGATTCACCTATATCTGGAATAAATTTTTCAATTATATGTGTTTTAAATGTTTTACAAGAATATTATCCAATAATATTAACATGTCTTCACAATATTAATATATTTATAGAAATATACAATTTTTATGAGATATTTTAATACAAAAAATGAATTTCATTTCAATGATCAAAATCATATCAAATTTAGAGAAAATAAAAATTGAGAAATCACTTATAATAAGATCAATATTAGGACCAAACACCTAGAATAAAAATATATTTTAACAATAAAAATATAGTTAGATACTACCATAATAAAAATGAGAGGGACAACATTTCCTCTAACTAACCCATTTGGAATAAAAAACAAATAATGTCTATCCAACCAATATCTTAGAGAATTATTTAAACCATATAAATAATTTGAAAATATAAAAAGATGATATAGAATTTTTTTTATTTTAAAAAACCGTGTTATATTAAAAAACACATACTAAGAAGTTATGATGCTCAAAATGTATATTTTTTAAACATTTTGATTAAATAAAAAATTTTAAAAAAAAAGAAAATTCCAATAAATTTCTAGTAGTATAAATGCTAGATATATGGGGAAAATAAAAATTACAAATGAATGAATTCATCCCATTAATGTTATACGGAATCTAGTATAGTTTTTGAGAAATTATTTTTATATTAAAATATATTTTTTAGAATAATAAATTTATTCCCAATAGTTTGTTTATAATTCAGTTGTTTATTCATATTCAAATTAGGTTATTCGTGAATCTAATTATGTTCATAAAGAAAAAAATTTTAATTAAAATAATTAAATAACTTTTTAGAATTTTGGGGGAAAATCGATACATAATTTAAGGATTAGTAAATGAATTAAAAAAACATCAGTTTTTTAACTCAACTTTCATCTTTTAAAATAATATTCCCAGGGGGATGACATTTAAAATTCTTCATTTCATTTTAACCAAAATGAGAGATAACATATCCCCCTCAACTGAAAAATAATAATTATTATCTTGAAAATAATATTACTTAATTTCAAATTACATATAATATTCTTCATCAAGTTTTAAATATAAATTTTCAATTATATTTTTAATTACATCAATCAAAACATGCATTGATTCTTCATCAAATAAGTTTCTCTTATTCAATCTCTGCATGATTTACTATAATTATATTATTCTAGAATAATAAATTCATTAAACTACTAATAATACATATCAAGATGGTATTTTTTATTCAATTTCAAAAAAAATATAACCAAACATATTAAATTATCCAACATTTTGTTTCACTCTTTAAGATAACTCATAATTGATTTTAATTAGTATTTTTATATTTAAAAATATAGTTAAAGCATGATATTTTCTGTTAACAGATTCATCTAAAAAATATTAATGAAATTTTGGTCCATTAAAAAATGTCTAACACCCCATGATTCCACGATACGCTTCTCTTTGAATAACACAATAGCATATGTTGTACACAACTTCGAGTTCTAACACACCACAACCAATCAAACTAGCCGTTATGAATAGTAATAACCACTTTTTGAAAGTTTATAAATTTTATCAATAAAAATGGACTACATTTTTGGATTCTGAATATCAAAAATATATTAGGGTGACTTTTTGGTATTTTTCTGTAAACATTCAATTTTTAATGAATAGTGAAAAACACTGAGTTATAGTTTAAAACCGAATTTTTATTTAAATAATAATTTATTTAATTAAAATTAATTTAAGATCATAATAAATAAATAATATATATAAGTTTAGTTTAATTCATTGGAGTCAGTCTATAATAATTTTAGATATTTAAAACTTTTTTTGAACTTTTTACCATCTTTTACCCTCCTCTTAGGAGAATTTTCAAATTCACATAAAACACAATTTTACCATTTCTGTATGTGTAATTTAAAAAATCTGAGAGACACGGTTTGTTGAGTCAATAAGGTTTTCCTTAGTACTTTTTTATTCCTTCTTATTTCCAAAATCACAAACACCTTATACATAAGCAAATCGATATTTTACTTCTCTAAGGAAAATTTCCTTCCTTAAAGAAATTTAACCTAACCTAGATTTCCTTATACATATCAGTTTTTTTCTCAACTGTAAAAATCGGATTCATACCTAAATCCTCAGAATCATATAATACGTAGATATGATGTATTCTATTTTAGCATCCAAATTCGGGATATGAACTATAATGAAGATCCACTCTGAATTCTGGATATGAACTGTAATGAAGTTCCATTCCTAATTCTGGATACGAACTCTAATGAAGTTCTATTCAAAATTCTTGATACGAACTATAATGAAGTTCTATTCCATATTCGGGATACGAACTCTCATATAGTTCGACTCCTAATTCTGGATATGAACTCTCATATAGTTCCACTCAGAATTCTGGACTCTGAACCCTTACTATTTAGACTCCAAAATCTTACTAGTTCAACTCTGAACATCTATGAGATCGACTCCGAACTTCTATCAGTTTGACTCTGAACATTTTAAGTACATATTCTGAATTATAGTGAAACTCGGATTCGAATTTCCTTAGAAATTCAGACTCTGGATTTGTACATAATTCAGGTTCTGAATTCCTATAAAACAGAATCCAAATATCTCTTTATTATAGACTCCGAATTCCATTTTTGTTAGACTAAAAACTTTTATTTGTTTACATTCTGAACATCAGTTTTTCTTATACTTATACATGTTTCATTACAAAATGATTTTGTGCATTTAGTTACACATGTTTTATTATAAAATGATGTCGTCCATTCTATTTCTAACTAACCGTTGGTTGAGTGACACATGTACAGGTCCCTCTGAATTTTAAGGAAAATATGACTGTTAGAGGTGGGAGCCGAACATTCCAACCAATCCTATAAATATGAGCTAATTTGAAAGACCTCAACAATTATTTGATCACTCTAGAGACCGCACTCTGTTAAGTTTATTTATATAGAGAGAAGTTGTTCATGCCTTGGGTGTACTAAACGTCTTATTTAGATTGCTTCGTACGACTCTGAATGTTGGTGATTAAATTCGACGGCTTCTGAGGATCGAAAAACAGAGGTGGCGACTACCTTGAAGTTCGAGGGCTTCCTTGTTGAGGAATACAAGGGTTCCAACTACCTTGAAGTAGAGGTCTTGTGGGGATACCAAGATAGAGACTTTGATCTTCATATCGAGGGATTACCCTGGTGTGGGTAAGACAGACTTGTATGAAAGTATAAATTAAAGGACCTTTATCTGAGGTTGTTGGATACCCTATTCTTTGGGTTAAAAGATTGATATCTTGTTACTTGTTTTTGTTACATGTTTTTCCACTGCTTTTTGTATTTTAAAGAAAGTATATCCTTCTTATATTTCCATATAATTTTACTCTAAATTAGTTTGATTCTATACTCTTTAGGGTAGAATCTCATATTGTAAACTTTGGCTAAGTTTCAAATTCCGGATTCATATTTCCGGAACCTGTTTTTCGGAATCAAATTCTAGATTTAAGCAAGTGTATAGAACTAGAATTTTGTAACTTCATTCTTTGTCCCAATCTTTAAATTGGTGTTAGAGGTGTTGTGAATTTGATTAGTTTAACTTTTTTAAACATAGATCTTTCTTTTATTAAGGAAATTTTTAAATTGTACAATTCACCCCCCCTCTGGTATATTGAGCATCTACATCATTATTTCGATCCTACAATTGGTATCAAAACAGGTATCTGAAATACTAATACTCACATATAATTTTATCTTTCTCACTTTTTCATTATTCTATTTTCCTTGCTTAGGAATATTATTATTGAATTCAAACTTTAGATATTAACAAGTTTTTGTGTAGAATGATTTTTAAGATGACATTATTAAATTTTGGTTCCATCGAAATCTTAAATCCTACAAGACCACCAATTTTTGATGGTAATGATTATGAGTATTGGAGAGATCGAATGAAGACCTTCGTTATCAATACTTTAGTAGATAATTTTTTTATGCTTACTGGAGGATAAAATATTTATGATAAGGAGGTAAGGGATT
The DNA here is from genome assembly GCA_963277665.1 of Viscum album. Lineage (NCBI taxonomy): Eukaryota > Viridiplantae > Streptophyta > Magnoliopsida > Santalales > Viscaceae > Viscum > Viscum album. The sequence goes on from OY728164.1 coordinate 1,077,188,134, forward strand.
TTAATAATCAAGAGAATCATGAATATCATCTAAACTATAAGGAATGCAATAATTTACAATGTTCAAGGACTAGGAAAATATATAGACAAATTTACTCTTGTGAAATAGCTAACTGTATATGGAAGAAACGTGATGTTACTCATTGTGGTACATCTAAATAGATTGAGACTAGAAGAGCTATGCTTAGAGCTGATTATCATGGTTTCAATTTTCCTTATGGAGAACACATTTGTATGGTGAAACAAAGGATTAGGACTATCATGAATAGATTACAATATATGGGAGAGAAAGGTCTGGATGATGAAGCTCTTGTGGACAAGATCATCAATACTATTCCCAATGAGTGGTAATCAAAGAGGACAGTTATTGATGAGAACAGGAAGTTTACTCAAATTTCTATTGATAAGCTATTTGGAACTATTCTTCAACATGAAATGAGAATGACGAGAGATGCTAAAAATATGAAAAAGAAGAATGGGAATGGTACAGTTTCTTTTACTACTACGTCAAATCACATGAAAGCTAAGTCTCCTTAAGGAGTAACTAGATCCATGTCTAAGAAGGTTGTTATCCAATCTGAATCTAGTGAGCGTGAAGCCTTATAAAATGAGTTAACAAATCTTGCTCGATGGATGAACAATATAGCTAGACAGGGAAATTTAAAATCTAAGTATTAGAAGAATGATATGAAAGATAAGAAATATGGAGAGGTCACATGCTACGAATGGAAGAGAAGTGGACACATTAGATCTGACTACCCTATGCACAAAAAAAAAAGAAAGAAAAGAGAGGAATTCTAAAATGGACAAAATGAAGTACTACAAGTCTAAAGATAAGAATCTTATGAAAGCTATTGACACCTGGAGTGCCAGTAGTGGTGACTCTTCAGATGAATCTTCTGATTATGAATCTTATGGACAGAAGAATATTGGTCTTATAGCCAGATTACCTATTAACAATCATTGATTTATAGCTAAGGTACACAATGCTGAATCATTGACCAATGTTTCTTTAAATTCTAATGATATTAATTATTATTACTCTTTTGAAGATGAATTCTCTTTGATGAAGAAAATACTTTACCATTCTTATGATGATGTTTTTAGATTTTCTGAACTTCTTGAGATTGATAATTCAAAACTCAAAAAAAAACACTTGATAAGGAAAACTCTAGGAATACTATTCTTAATAAGGAAATATCAGATCCTTCTAATGATATTGATAAGAAAAATACTGATTTTATAAGTATTTAAAAAAGTCTTGAGGATACAAATTCTGAGAGGAATAAACATTATATAGATCTAGAAAAAGTAATTTATAAGAAAAGTGTTTTTGAGCCTTGTTCAAGTTCCAAATTTAATGATTTTGAAGATAAAAACATCGTTATAAAACCCAAGTCTGAAATAATTTCCTTATAGAAGTGTTTTTCAAACATTACCTTTGGTAAAGAAAATTTTGATAAGATGTATGCACAAATATGACCTTTAAGAAACAACTCTAGATTTGGTTATACCCATGGAAAACCAACTTTTAGTAACAATTATTTTTTCCTCAAATTGCCCCATTTTGTACCAAGTGTCAAGGTGGTGGTCACTGGGAAAAGAATTGTTCTTTAAACCAAACCCAATCTTTAGGTTTTCATAAGGCTAATTTTTCTTTGAAGATTTTGGTATATAAAATTTTGTTATCTAAAAATCATGGATCCAAACAAGATTGGATTCCGAAAGTCTAATTATTTTCTTATTTTCAATAAAATAGGGAATATACCAACAGCAATACATAGTAACTGGATAGTGGATGTTCCCGACATATGAGTGGTAACAAAAACTATTTTGAAATGATTATCAAGACAAAATGAGGAAATGTAACATTCGGAGATAATGCCCAGGGAGAAATTGTAGGTATAGAAGGAACCAATATATCTCAACATAAGTATATTAACGATCATCATAAAAAATATGGATTTTCCAACACTAAAAGTATTAGTACTACCATTGGGATCTCAAAAACACATGATCTTGATGATGTTTAGAAACCAGTAGATCAAACATCTTTTAGAGGTTTGATAGGAAGGCTACTATACTTGATAACTAGTTGTCCAGACTTAATTTTCTCAGTATGCTTTTTTGCCAGATATCAATCCAATCCTAAGGAATCTTATTTAAAGGCAGGGAATAAATTTTTTCACTGTGTAATGGGAACCACGGTCTTGGATTATTTTATACTTCTGGACATTATTTCATTTTGAAGAGTTTTCTAGATGCTAACTTTGGTGGATGTAGAATGGATAGAAAAAGTACATCCAGAACATGTCATTTTTTAGGAGATTCATTAGTTTCTTGGTCATGCAAGAAGAAACACTAGTAGCACTCTCCACTAATAAAGCTGAATATGTAGCAGCTAGAAGTTTTTGTGCTCAAGTGTTGTGGATGCAACACACACTCACAGATTATGGCTTGACTTTACTAAGACTCAAACATTGTGTGATAACACAAGTTCCATTGCACTTAGGAAATACCCTACACATCACTCTCGTGCAAAGCACATAGACATTATGCATCACTTTCTTAGGGATCACACACTAAAAATAGATATTATTCATCAATTTATCAGAACACATGATAAACTTTCTTATGTTTTCACAAAATCATTACCCTCTGATAGATTTGAATACATTAAAGAAAAGATAGGAATGATAATTGTATGGTAATCTTCCGTCATTAACATCAAGTTCAACAATTCTTCTTATAGTAATAAACTACTTTTCATAGTGGTAGTACATTTTCCTGTTAGCATAATCAATAATTTCATTGTCAGTTCTTAAAACTATTGTAACTGAAATTTTTGTAATGAAATTTCCGTACTGGAAATTTTCGTAATGAAATTTTCGTACTGGAATTTTCGTAATGAAGTTTTCGTACTGAAAATTTTTGTAATGAGAATTTGTATAATGAGAGTTTTTGTAATGATAATTTTCGTACTCATATTTTTTTCGTAATGATTTTTTTGTATACAAATTTTCTTCAATAAGAATATTTCCTATTACGAATAAACATCATAGAAAATCCGAAATGTATGTTTTCCTTACTCAATTTTTCGTAATCATGTTTTAGTTTTTTGTAGTTTCTTTTTCATATAAAATTTCACGGATTCGTTTGTTTCTTTTCTAATCTAAATGTTTTTAAAAAAAATCTCAAAAGATCAGATTTAAGTATTCTTTTTGGGTATGTTTTCAACTATCATATCAGATCAAAGAAATTTTCGACCATTATATTTCTCTCGGAAGTTCAAAGGTCAGATCCGTCGGCTATATAAAGGGAACCCCTGATTGTTGTCCCACATCGTTTTTCATGCTCTTGCGTGTCGAAGCTCTGCATTAGTTCTTAATGCATGTTCTGAATCATCTAGATCTCTTTATTCTGAATGTCTGTTGAAGATATTTCCCAAGATATTTCTACCTCAAATCCAATTTCAAAATGGAATGTGTACAAAGTAAGACTGGTGCATCCTAACTTTTACAAGTATGATTTTATCATCGCTAAGAACATCATGGTGAATGGTTGGGAAGATGCTTGTGCATCCAAGACAAGTGATCAAGATGTGGTTTATCCGGAGTTACATATAGAATTCTGTGAATCAGTATAATTTTATGAGGAAGAGGGAAGATAAAAGATTTCTTTCAAGTCTTATGGAAAGACTTACAAACTTACTTACACTAAGGCATCATGCTTGGTAGGGCTGGCTTACGAAGTAGAAGCTGAATTTTGTTCACACAAACTCCCGGATTCTTAAGGTAGTTTTGTTAGGGTTAAGGACTTACAATTTCTCAGACATGCTCATGTCAAAACATCAAAGAATGCCCACATATCTCCTTATAAATGGATTCTTAAGCTTTGGGTACAAGGTTTCTTGGTTCTAAGAAAGGGTGATAATGATAGCCGGATGAAAAGTGACATATATTTCTTTGACTTCTTGGTGAATCTAAGAAAAATAAATCTGATGAGGCATTTTCTTATGACGATCAAGAACATCAAGGAATGAAATTTGAGAGCTCAAATCATCATATACCGTGCCTTACTATCAAAGCTGATAGTTCTGTGTCTTGATTCATTCATGATTTCATGTAAGTCTAACCCTCGGAATTGTAAGCTTATACTTGTCAGTAATGAAATGTTGAAAAAAATGAATATGGATTTTTCCAAGGAAACATGAGAGCTTTATAATTTTCAAGAGGAAGTGGTTGAGACCATTCTGGAAAATGTGGATAAGTCTGAACTAGTGATGTAAGTTACTAAGAAGAGGAAGTTTAAGGAAGTGGTTGCTGAAGAAAAAACACCCAAATATATGGAAACCCAATCCGCTCCTCCCATGCCAAAGAAACAAAAATATTTTCGAGATGAGGTGGCTGCTATGTGAAGAGGAGGCATGGAGAAAAAGAAATAAGGGGATCCACAATTTGAATTAGACCCTGCTGAGGCTAAGGCCTTAAAAGAGAGAGCTGCTAATGAGTTATAAAAGTAAGAAAAAGAGAATAAAATGAAAAAGAAGATGTCTGAAGTTGAAGTTGTTCAATCTCTGTTAAGAGATACAGAAGTAGCCTATGAGAAGATTTCCATTCCAAAAACCTTTGATTTTAAACAATTACTAGAAACCCCCAGGAATAATTACTTCTCTCAGGAAAAGATTAAAGAGAAAGAGTTTGTTGAAGACGAAGTAGAGGAAGAAGCTGGTGTAGAAGAAGATAAAGAAGAAGAAGAAGTGGACGAAGGAAGTGAGGATCTAGATGCCCAAGCTAAACAAGTGGAAGATTATCAAGAAAGGGCTGAATCTGAAAAACATGTCACTACGGGAAAGGGTGTTGAGAAAGAAGGTAGGAAGGATTATGATAAGGAAGAGGAAGAGAAAAAAATTAGTTATCTAATTACAAATAAAGCTATGAGAAACATTTTCTTGGAGAAGGTGCATGAAATGGAGAAAATATATGAAGATATGATTGTTCAACTTTATGAATCCGAGGAAGAATATCCTAATGTGGAAACCATTAAAACGGTTGATAAGGGGAATCAAGTGCTTTTGGACACCGCAACAAAATATGGCATCAAGAAGAAAGAATTTGGTGGTTCTTATAAAAGGAAGCTGGTGCAAATTGAAGAAGAATAATCCCCAAGAATGTTATCGGATTCAGAGTAATCAGTAAAAGGTCATGAATTTGTTGTTGAGTCTTTGAAAAAGTTGGTTGACAACATTCCGATTTTTCCCACCATAGACTCAAGGTGCCAAATGATGCAACATTGTTTAAATAAGAAATTAGAAACCTTATCCATGTTTATGGATAAGTGTGTGAAAATTGAAGCGGACAATATAAATTTTGTCATCAAATATTATGTTCATAGAAAATCTTGTAGCAAAATCACCCTTTGGTCAAATAAGGTTAACGATGACCTAGTTGTGTATGATCATTTTCAGAATGATGGTAAAGATGCTTTTGATGTGGTAGGTACCAAGAATAAAAATCTTCAGGATGAGCTAATCATTGAGCAAAGTTTTACGAATCAAAAAGTGAAGGACTTTAATGATAAGGTTAACTATCTTGCTCAAAATTCTAAAAGGGATAGAGATCTCCGGATTCAGATTGAAGGAAAGAATGTGAATCAATATGAGTTAGTGAATATGCAGGAAGAGGCCATGAAGGCTCAGGTAGAGGAGCTGAAATCTCAAAAATAACGGATCACAACTTTGGAGAAGCAAGATGAGGAGGATCAGAAAGATTTGAAGATACTGAAAAATCACATAAAAAAGCTGATTCTGAAGGGAAAGGAGGAAAAATAGACAAATCAGATTTTTGATGCATTTGACTTTCCTTGTAAAATTTTTTTCAACTCTAATGAAATTGTAGTTGGTTGTGTCTTGTATTGTTATGTACTAATGTTTGAGGTACATTATTCTATTCCCACAATTCTTTTTGAAAATAAAAAAGGGCGAGAAGGAAAAAGAACTACCCCTAAGGGGGAGAAGGAAAAAGAACTACTCCTAAGGGGGAGAAGGAAAATTTCTAAAACTAAGAATAATTATCCTTAAGTAAGAGGGAGTTCATATTACGATTCTTTTATTCTAATGAAAAATCCATTCTGAAAATCCAGCATACAATCCTTAGTGTTCCAAAGAAAAAGGGGGAGTTAGTAGTATTCACTATCATCTGAGAACAAAGGGAGATAAGTTTTAATTTCAAAGTCTAATGAAATTTTGCAAAGTCCTTATATTATTTTTCAAAAGGTTGTTTGTGCTTTCCAAAAAGGGGGACATTATTGAGTCAATAAGGTTTTCCTTATGAATTTTCCATTCCTTCTTGTTTTTAAAATCACAAACACCTTACACTTAAGCAAATCGATATTTTACTTCTCTAAGGAAAATTTCGTTCCATAAAAAAATTTACCCTAACCTAGATTTACTTATACATATCAATATTTTTCTTAAGTGTGAAAATTGGATTCATACCGAAAACCTCTGAATCATATTACACATAGATATGAAGTATTCTATTTTAGGATCCAGATTCTGGATGTGAACTGTAATGAAGATCCACTCTAAATTCTGGATATGAACTGTAATGAAGATCCATTCGGAATTCTGGATACGAACTCCAATGAAGTTCCATTCTAAATTTGGGATACGAACTCTAAGGAAGTCCCATTCTAAATTCTAGATACGAACTATCATATAGTTAGACTCTGAATTATGGATACAAACTCTCTTATATTTCCACTATGAATTATGGACTCCAAAATCATACTAGTTTGACTCCGAACTCTTACTAGTTCGACTACGAACATTTACTAGTTAGACTCCGAACATCTATGAGTTCGACTCCGAACTTCTATTAGTTCGACTCCGAACTTCTATTAGTTCGACTCCGAACTTTGTATGTTCAAATTCTGAATTCTTCTGAAACCAGAATGGTAATTTCCACTGAAATTCAGACTCCATATTTCTACAGAATTCTAGTTCCGAATTCCTATAGAACAGAATCAGAATATCTCTTTATTATAGACTCCGAATTCCAATTTGGATAGACTCTAAACTTTTATTTGCTTACATTACGAACACCAGTTTTGATTATACTTATACTTTTTTCATTACAAAATGATGTCATGCTTTCAGTTACACATGTTTAGTTATAAAACGATGTCGTCCACTCTGTTTATAACTAATCGTTGGTTGAGTGACACATGTACAGGTCCATCCCAATTTTAAGGAAAATATGGCCTTTGGAGGAGGGAGCCGACCATTCCAATCGAGCCTATAAATAATATCTCATTTGAAAGAGATCAACAATAATATGATCACTATAGAGACCACATACTGTTAAGATGATTTCTAGGGAGATAAGATTTTCATTCCTTGTGTGTATTGAACTGCTCATTCAGATTGCTTCGTGCGACTCCGAATGTTGGTGATTACATTCGAGGGCATCTGGGGATATGAAGACAGAGGTTCTAACTACCTAGAAGTTTGAGGGATAACTTGCTGAGGAAGAAAGAGGTTCCAACTACCTTGATGTTGAGGGCTTGCGGGGATAGAAAGAGAGAGACTCTGATCTTCGTATTAAGGGCATACCCTGGTGTGGGTAAGACATACTTGCTTGAATGTATAAATCATGGAACCTTTATCCAAGGTTTTTGGATACCCTTTTCTTTGGGTTAAATGATTTATATCTTGTTACTTGTTTTTGTTAAAAGTTTTTTTGCTGCATTTTGTATTGTAAAGAATGTCTAACCTTCTTATATTTCTGACTTAGTCAGATTCCATATACTTTAAGGTAGATTTTCATATTGTAAATTTTGGTTATGTTTCAAATTATTGATTCCTATTTTTGGAACCTATTTTTTGGAATCACTTTCCAGATTTAAGAAAGTGTATAGAACTAGACGTTTTTAACTTCATACATTTTCACAATATTTTAATTGGTGTTATAGGTGTTGTGAATTTTCTTAGTTTAACTTTGTTAAACATAGATCTTTCCTTGTTTAAGGAAAATTTTAAAGTATACAATTCAACCCCCCTCTTGTATATATAGCATCTAAATCGTTATTTAGATCCCACATGGTTGATATTAGTAAGTAAAATTTGGTTCAATATGATGAAAATGATTTTTGGTGAATAATAGCTTTTTTACTTTTATTTACCACATTGAAAAGTAAATATGGTAATTAAGGGTAAAAATTATATTATTATTACCCTAACACAAGATCTAATTCTATTGGATAACTATTTTTTGACCAAGAACAACCCTAGGAATAAAATATGAACCACTTTGGTGCACATCGATTAGATTAGGACATTTATTATTATTTCATTCAAAGAAGAGTTAAAAAAAGTAAAAATCAATGTTTAGTAACTAAAACATTTTTAATATTGGGATACACATAAGATAAATTCGACTATAAATATTATTAGAAAGAAAACAAGATTTTATACATAATGGTATTTTATTTATATTTTTATACATTATATAATGTATTTTATTTTTGACACAATGATGATGTAGTAATTACCTAATTAATAAAATATTAAGATAAAGGATTTTATAAATATCCAAATAACTGTAACCTTTAGGCTTTTATGAATTCAACTGATTTTATTGGTCAATATGACATACTATGGATATTTAGATGAATCTTTTTCTATGTAATAATTCTGTTATGAATTTATAAAAAACAAAATACCAAATAGTGTCAAAATTGAAATAAAGGAGTTTTTAAAACAAATAATATATTATTAATTGATATTCTATTCCTAAAAATATATGGATTGGAAAAAAGACATATATAATGATATTTGTATCATTAATGAAACACTTGGGGTTATTTTGAATGTATATTGTATGTTTATTAACCATATAATATTAAAATACAATGAGACATGATAAATCTGAAACTATACAACTAAAAGTAAAATCTAAAATATAAAGTTAATATAGTGACACAAATCTATCTTAAACCTCTTTGTTCAGGGGTTTTAGACCCATCACCACCACATACTTTAAATAATCCATTTTTTATCCATTAGAAACATAAAATTATTTTATTATAAAATACTATTTCTAGCTTTTCCTAAGGATCCCCTCATAACTCTTATAAAAGGGAACTCCCACTTCTATATAATTACCACCTTAAAAGACATTTGGTTCGGCCATACCCCATAAAAATAGCCTCTAAACTATCCTCCCTTAATCATAAAGTCATTCCATTAGTCATAATTCCATCTTATGGATCCCTTTTTATCAAATCGATAGGAAGAACCCAAAAAAGAGTTAATATTTTAATCACCTCTTTCAAGTTCCTTTCTTCTTCCACTTCCTCTTTCTTTGTAGATTCCATTCTAAAATAATTACTCTAGTATCTTCTATATATTATGATTTTGTCATAAATATGGTAAAACCACATTCATTATTCTATCCATCCATTGAATAAAATGTGACCATACGTGTGTACGTACAGATTATCATCTGCACGTCGTGGTGTAATTGTTATTCAATACATTATTATTTGGATGGGTATAATAATGATGTTTAATTGATGTAAACAATATTTATAAAATTATAATGATTCTTTATATATTATATAACATCCAATTATATATTATTTTAAAATCAGAACAATGAAATTGTCGCTCGTGCATTTGTACAGATTACCGTCTACATGAACGCGATGAGATTCATTCCACATCATATCCATTAAAGACTAATATTAATTAGATGATTGAAAAAATGATTAAAGAATTTATTTCAATCTAGATAAGAATATGATACTTCCCATCAATAACAAATATGACTCACATGACAATAAATATAATGGAAAACAAATCCGTTAACACCCGAAACGACAATAATACTAAGATATTATTAACAATGCAATGTTAAAAGATCATATATGATATCATATTAATGTATATAAATTTTTATAATTTAATATAAATTATTTTACCATTATACAAGAGGTTAACCTACCCTCTACCAAGGAAAAGTATGAGGTGAGGGTTAATTCTACAATATCTTCATTACCCATGGTTGTGTATACGTAATTATCTACTGGGTCCTTTTTAACATCCACATAAATGTTTCTTGAAAATGTATTTCAAATCATTATTACTATTTTATAGACTATGGGTTAATGTAATTTATACCCTTTTTTACTTTTATATGATATTTATAAAGGAATATTTCTTTCGTTTTCCAAATAGTGTACTTTATAACAATTTTGACAAAATTATGATAAGAATGTATTTTTTTAACACATATGGCAGGTGAGGCTCTTTTCCACCGTTATAACATCTTCGAAGCTTTCCTTAAAAAATTTTAGTAGTATTTTCAAATATAAATGTTTTCTTTTATAATTACATGACATTTGAATGATTTCACAATAAAAAGGGATATTTCCCTAAAAAGGATTTGATTTCATCTATTTCAACATCCAATGATGGATTTTTAGTTTGTTTGGAGTTGATTTAATATGACACAAAACATAAATATTGTATTTAATGTTTTGTGATATGTTTGACTATGGGTGTGTTATTTCATACCATACATGGTTTATGGATAGTTTATTGAAATTTCATATGCCACTTTTAATAAGAATGTTTTTGTTATTTTTAATCCTTTTCCTATGAGGAATGCATTGTACTTAGTAAGTGATGGGTGGAGCTCTCTATAAATCCTAGATGCATCTATAGGTCTCATGATACAAACTAGTTTCTTGGCACAAGGCCTTGAAAAAAATATTATTTTTATTCATTTTACAAGGCCTTGACTATGTGGTTATAAATATATGGCATTATGCATTCTATCATTATGAAAGTGGCTATTGATAATGCATGTCATTAGTCGAATAGTAGTATATCCATGTGAGTAGTAAATGGAATTATTTGATCTTAACTTTTCTATATTATGTTGATGTTCAAGTTTAAAAGTCTTTTGATTTAGTCTTATACATTTCCTTAAATGTTTATACTTATTTATGAATGTTTCCTCTATATTGTTATCTTTATTGAGCATCTGAGGTCACCCCTTTCTATGTTATATTTCTCCCAGAATGAGAAGAAGTATTTTATGATAGGCCTACAGGGATTGTATGAGGGGATACGAGTGTGGTATTTGGAAACAATGTTGTTGAATTTTTTAATTTTATGTTGTAATTTAAACCATATGAATATATCTACCACTTCCAACTCTACTTAATTAATCGGTCTTTCAAGATTTGATATTTCATGATCATTCCAATGATACATAATAATGCACCGACTCTAGGAAACACGGGTCGGGGCGTTAGAGTTTGTATCAGAGAAATTCTAGTTCAAACCTTGGAAGCTAGATTTAGAAAACACAGATTAGAGAACATTACCTTAAGATAGACTTTAAGGATTATTATAGAATCACATCCTAGAATTTTTTTATTGTAGAGATTTTGTGAGTATTCAAGAAATACATCCCTATCTGGATACGAGCAGGTAGAGGTGGGTATGACATAGATGTGCCTAGGGGTAAAACCCAAAAACACTGCTTTGAGCTAGACTATAATGGGTGATGGTGGACGACAACAGACCTTGTTGCACTATTGGTTATGACACTCCCGGGGGAAATGCTTAGGATAATTCTTATTTTCTTTAAAAACCATTTTAATGGGTTTTATAGTATATACTTCCTCAAAGAAAAAAAATTTTATGAATAGGTATTATATCCATAAACTATTAAATTAATGTTAAGTGTTTTACATGTTTGGAATTATGTATTTAGTTGCATAAAAAATCTAGTTTATGCCATTGTTTAAAAATGGAGCCTAGTTGAAGGATTGGAAACTATATCAATTAAAACACTCCATGTAGGGATTTCCCTCCTACTCAAGATAATTATAGTGAAGCTGGTGATGGAACTAGTGCTGAACAGCTAATCACCATTCTGGGACAACTCACTCAGGTAATGAATAATAACCTTACCTATATAGAGCACCTTGATCCACTGCATGGAAGATAAATGTTATATCTCTTTATGAGGAAACAACTACCAAATTTAAATGGGGGTACAAATCCATTACTATCCGAGCAATGGATAAATTCTTTAGAAAAAATATTCCATGCCTTGGGGAGTACTGAAAAGGAAAAAGTTTTCATGGCATTTTACCGCCTCATTGGAGATACTGATCAGTGGTAGTCATTGATTCAATACACAATGAAAAATTATGAGTTATCAAATATGGAATTTAGGGAGTTTAAAGTGATTTTCAATGAAAAATACTTTCCTCGTGACTATCGACCTGATATGGAAAGGCAATTTCTAAGTCTGAGGAAAAAAAGGATGAGACTATCGCAAAGTATGAATCTAACTTTACAAGCACAGCCAGGCATGATGAAGATTATATACATAACCCAAGAATTAAAATTGATCATTTCATTGATGGGAGAAACCTATTTCTCTGTCATGCATTACTCTCACAATCCTTCTCGTTATACGAATATATTGTCCTATGTGCTATCGAGAATGAAAAATAATTCTCTATGTCTTACGACAATAAAGAAAAGAAAGTGAAGGATAGATTTGTTGAACACTCTTGAAATGTAAATAAGGTGATGAAGGGAAAATTGGAATATCCATCCTACAGTAAATGTGGAAAGAAACACCCTGGTAATTTCTTGAAGGGAATAGTACTCTGTTACAAGTGCGGTGAAAAAGGCCACCAAGCTCATGATTTCTAGGGGAAGAAAGAGGATGTCGATGTTGAATGTTATAATTGTATAGAAATGGGTAACTATGTGATTGAATTTCATAAGAATCAAGGGAAATTTCCTCAAAAAAATGTCATGGGATCATGGCCAATCTTATGATATCACTATTGCTGTGGTTGATGCTCTGAAAGACATAGTGCCATGTAATTTAATGGGTTCCTAAAGTTTAGAATATGCTATATTTGATTCTATATCATCACATTGTTTCATATCATGCCAGTTTGATAAGAATATTCAATATTTCCAATTTGATTTATCAAGCGAGTTGTCAGTCATAATAGTTAAGGGAAGTATCATTGCAACAATGTTTTTTGAATCAGTCCCCATTAGGACATATATATGTTCTTTATCGGCTGATCGCATCGTCATACCCATTATTTAATTTGATATAATCATCTTTATGGATTGGATTTCAGACCATGAAGTGATAATTTATTATAAGAATAATGAGGTTACTATTTTTTATGAAGATGATGAAGAACACCTTATCTTTAGAGAAGAATTGTCACCACCTAATTCTTCTCTAGATACACCCCCAATAGCTTAACTAAATTCAATTATTTGGGAGGACGAGAATAACACAACAATGGGTGAGGAAAATAATGTTCCAATAGAGGATGTACATATTTTGAAGGAGTATGTTGATGTATTTCTAGAGGATATAACTGGACATCCTCCAGAAAAAGAAATTGAGTTTTTCATTGATTTAATTCCTGGTTCAAGGCGCATATCGTATACCCATTATTGAATGGCCGATGTTTAATTAGTGGAACTAAAGAAACAACTATAGGAATTTAGTAATAAGGGATTTATTCACCCTAGTGTTTCTCCGTGTGGAGCCCCTATATTTTTTATTAAGAAGAAAGATGGATCTATGAGGTTGTGCATTGAATACATGGAGATAAATGGTGTAATTGTAATAAACATGTATCCCCTACCTCACAATGATGATTTATTTGACCAACTTCATCGATCTCAACAATTATCAAAGATTTTCCTTCGATCTGGATATCATCAGTTGTGTGTAATGAAGGATGACATTTGGAAAACAAAATTTCTAACCAGTTACGTGAATTACGAGTTTACTATAATTCCTTTTAGATTGAATAATGCACCATTTGTCTTAATAGATATAATGAATATAGTTTTCAAGTAATATCTTCATATCTTTTTGTTGTATTTATTGATTATATCTTGGTATACTCCAAAATCTATGAAGATCCTTAATATCACTTGCGCATTAATCTAAAAACTCTTAGATGACATGAATTATATGGGAACTTTATCAAGTGTGAATTATGGCTTCATGAGATTTTTTTTCTCGGCCATATTTTCTCCATGGATGGAATCTATGTTGATCCTTCTATGACCAAGTCAATCCAATAATGAACAGCACTGACGAGTATAACTGAGGTACGCAGTTGTATTGGTTTAGAAGGTTATTATCAACGTTTCTTCTAGAATTTTTCCTGGTTGGATAACCAATTAACAAAGCTCAAATGAAAATGGGATAAATTTGATGGGACAAAAGAATTTGAATAATGTTTTGAAGAACTGAAGATAATATTAGTAAATTATCCTATACTGAATCTACCAACGGGGAATAATGGGTTTGTTATTTATAGTGATGCTTAAATGAAAGGACTTGGTCGTGTCCTTATACAGAATGAAAAGTTTATTGGTTATGCATCACGACAGCTACAAATTCATGAGAAAAACTATCCTACTCACTATCTTGAGTTAGAAACTGTAATCATATATTTGATGATTTAGAGACACTCTATCTATGGTGAAAAAATTTGAGATTTAAAATGATCACTAGAGTTTGAAGTATATTTTCTCACAGAAATAACTCAACATGAGGCAAAGTAGATGGCTTAAACTACTCATGGATTATGATTGCACAATACACTACCACCCACATAAGGCAATGAAGGTGTAAGATGTTTTAAGAAGAAAAGATCATAGAGTTTTGAATAATATGAGAGTTTAAAAGGATCCTATATACATGGACCTGGTGAATATGTATATGGTAATAATCATGGAAAGTGATAATTCAATGATTTTTCAAATTTTTTCTAAAACAACATTACTAGAAAGGATAAAGACTTATCAAACTGACGAAGAATAGTTTCAAAAGAAGACTAATGTAGTGAATGATGGCAGATTGAGTGACATTGTGTATGAAGAGGAAATTTTGAAATTTGGAAAGAGGAATTGTTTTCCAGATATACCTAATCTAAAAAGGGAATTTTTGGATGATGCTCATAGCTCCAATTTATCTATACACCCTTGTAGCACTATGGTGTATAATGATTTGGAGGAAATGTTTTGGTGGGACAAAATGAAGAGGAAGATTATTTATTTTGGGTCACGATGTATGGTTTATCAACAAGTTAAAGCCGGAAGGCAACAGACTGGAAGATTATTGCAACCTCTTCCCATAACAAAGTGGAAATGGGATAATATTATGAGGGACTTTTCCATGGGACTACAAAATACTCTTAGAAGGAACGATGCAATATGGTTCATTGTTGATCGTTTTACCATGTTAGCATATTTTTTAACAATCAGAGAAGATTTACCACTCGAACGTCTAGAAAGACTATATATTAATGAAGCAGTGAGAGTTCTTGGAGTGCCCCTATAGATTTTTTCGGATTGTGATCCCCATTTTACATCAATATTATAGAAAAGTATTCAAAAATCCCTTGATTATAAACATCGTTTATGGAAAAAGTATTGACATTTTGTATGCCAGTTTTAATACGAATGTTTATGTTATGTTTAAATCATTTCATATGAGGAATGTATTGGACTTAGTAAGTGATTTGTGGAGCCTACTATAGTTCCTCGATGCATCAGTTGGTCTCATGATACAAACTAGTGTCGTAGTACAATGCCTTGACAAAATCTAATTTTTAGACTTAGAACAAGGCCTTGACTATGTGGTTATGAATGTCATTCATTATTCATTCCATCATTATGAAAGTGGATAATGATATTCAATGTGATTATTTGACTATTAGAATATCCATGTGAGTAGTTAATGGAATTATTATATTTTATCCTTGCCATATTATATTGAAGTTCATGTTTAAAAGGTTTTTGTTTTAGTCTTATACATTACCTTAAATGTTTATTCTAATTTATGATATTTTCTGCTATACTGTTATCCTTACTGAGCATCTGAGCTCACCCATTTCTAGGTTTTATTTTTTCCAAGATGAGAAGAATTATTTTATGACTGACCTGCAGGGATACTCTTTGGGGATATGAGTGTGTACTATGGTAACAATGTTGTTGTAGTTTTTCATTTTATGATGTAATGTAAACATTATGAATGTATCTAGTACATCCAAGGCTACTAAACTAATCGTTCATTCGAGACATTATATTTTTTTATCATTCCAATGATATGTAATAATGCACCGAATCTGGGTAATTGGGGTCGGGGAATTACAAAAACTCCATGAAATTTTATAAATTGAGCTATTATTAAAATTTTCACACCATTTTCTACCGGTGTCTTATTATTTGAAAATCAATTTTGACATCCATTATCACTTTTATTGTTTTCAAAATAATGATTAAAAATTAACCAACAATATAAAATATGATATATATGATCAAATAACCATTATAATATTGTAATAAATTATAGATATGATATAAATATATTTAGAATTTTCTTCAATGGGTTATGATATTTGTTCAGGTGAATTTTCTATTGTCATAAAAAATTATAAATAAATATTTCTTTTTTACTAAAATAAAATGTTTCAAAGGACCATATAAATCATTATGTAATAATTCAAAAGGTGAGGAAATTATATCAACATTAATATATCTAGAAAACTATTTAGAAACATTACCTTGAAAAAATTAGTCACATATAGTGAAAATATGTAATATTTATTAGATTATATCACGTAAATGGACATGAATTGGAAAATTTATGAAAATTTAATAAATTACCATGTCCAAGAATGTAATTAAAAAAACATTATTTGTATTTAATGCTTTTAAAAATGATATTGTAATTTTTTTGTTAATATAAGAAAAGAATGTAAATATTTTCTATGTTATTTTTTGGAAACAAAAAAATCATTATATATATTTTTTTAATGTCATTTTCAATTTATTTTAGTAAATCCACCATCTCATTGTTTTTATCCCATTAAATAAAAAATAAGTGTAATGAATAAAATTTCATTAAATTTACCTTCCCTACAATCATTAATATAACTATTATAATTACCTATAATAGAAACCATATCTTTATCAGATGAATTGAAATATATACCTAATTAAATATAACTATTCATGTATACGGGACACCTTTTTCCAATATACCAAGATTTTTTGAGACCCTTATGCTATATTTACAAATAAATATAATATAAATCAGTATTTTTTACCCATACCATGATTGGTGAAATTATATTAGAATTAAATATGTAAGAACAAAAACTTATTACAAATAACAACATATGTGTTCTCAAGAATATTTATTGAAAATGATAATAATAATAAAATGGAAAAATGATTGAGTGAACCTTAAATAACATATATTGAAATTATTCTAATTAATTATACATTGAAAAGTTTTTATAATTGATACATTTTATTTTTTGAGTGTTAATAAACAATGTCTTGTTCATAACTGGTTCTTGACTAACATATTAACCAACAATTCCCTTTTTCAGGATTATTAATTTACATATTTTAAGATATTTTTATTTACCATATAAAAATGTAGAAAAATATTATATTAAAGTTATAATATCTTCTTTTAATTTCTCATCTTCAATTGGAATAAATTCCAAATATTCATAATTTTTCTCATAATACTGTAAAATTTTATTTATCATTTTTAAATATATTTTCGTAATATTATTAAATTAACTATAACCTTTTTTATATCATCGATATCAATTTTAAAATTATTTTCTAGATCATTATCAATTTTAGAAATAAAATATTTTATTATTTCAATATCATAATTTTGTTTCCTTTTATTAAAATCACCATTATTTTATTCTTCTCCATTCAATGTAAAAAAATTATACGGTTTCCACTTTTGTTACTATATTGTTTACATTATTTTTCATTTTAATTATATTAAACATTTAAATAATTATATATTTTATAAAATGTTAAGGAATATTTATGCAGTTTCATATTTTCATTAATTTGTTTTTAACATGAATATTTTCAGATGTGGAATGATAAATACAATATGAATCTAAATAAATTACTTTTTTATCTTCATTAATATTATTTTAAAATAATGATCGACTAAAAAATTATTGTAAAAATTGTAATCATGTCTAAATTTATTTTCCCAATTAATAAATGGTTCTTAATTTTTTCCGTTACTTCTTGATTAATTACATGAATCAATATCATCCCAATATTTTTCTCCTCTAAAAAGGTTATATTTTTATTATATTGTTATTTTATTTTCATATCATTGAAAATATGAGTAGTCTACAATATAAAATGGTTATTGAATTTCAATATACACCCATAAAATGATATATTTGAAACATCATTATTTTTTATAATATTAAAATCTATGTTTTCATTTTTATTATTCCCTTAAAACTAAATAATGTCTCATTTTATTTAAAAAAATTAAAATATATTCTCATAAGGGATGAATACATATTCCTTCCTAGGAAGTCAGCCTCAAATTATTTAGATGATTAATTGAAAAACATAACAAAATTATTCAAAAAAAATTCAGTATCCAAAAAAATCAATATTTACATTTTTACACAATAACAAAGAACAAGTTTGTTAATCTAATATATATTCATTAAAACTATCCCTATCATTGATTTCAAATTTTTTTACATTCCAATTTTTGGAGTGATTAAAGAACCCCTTAAACTGAAATTCTATTTCTTATAACCTCTTATGGTGAACTCCTTCCAATCATAATACATTTTATTATGTGGAAAATTTTATTTAAGTACTCTTCCCTTCCAATTATAAAATTTTTATACTCATCTAATATTTTCCAATCATTATTATTTTATAAATTTTGTAACCATATTCAGCAATATAAATTATTCATAATATATCCAAAACAGTATTCATGTTAAAACATGCCTGAATAACATTAAAATGATTCACATTATAAGATATTAAATATTTTATAATTTAAATCATATTTGAAGAAATAATTTTGAACTAGAGAATCGATGTTAGTATATATAATCTTATATTATTTGAAAGTGTTCTCCCAATTATATTTTCTTAATTTCATTATTTACTTATCCATTCTAGATTTATAAAAACGATAAAATATTCCATAATCATATTTTGGCATATGTGGAATCATACCATCATTTATGTGCAGTCAAAAATGAAATTAATGATAATTTTTAATAGATAATTTTTCTTAGGAAATACATGTTCAAATAATAATATAGATTCATAGAAACCTTTATCGAATATGAAAAATATTTTAGAACAATTTTTCAAAATTGAGATAAAAATATATTTCTTAATGTTGTTGTGGTTATATAAATAAAAAAATATACAATTCCTTTCATGAAATAAAAAATTAAATTAATATTATAATATGATTATATAACATATGAAATGTTTGTTTTTAAATATTCAATATAATTGAAATAAAATTTTCGATAGATAATATATATAGTAGTTGTGATCGAAAAAATACTATTTACTATGCTGTAGTTGGTGGGATGAATGGTACCCATTATGTTAACAGACATTTTAATGGGGTGATAACTGTTTAAAAATCCTACATTTTTCATTGGGGAGTTTAAAATAGAAATATATTTATTATATAGAAGATGGAATACGATTAGATGATACTTTAGTTTGAGAGACAACACCAAATTTTTTATATTAATGTTAGGATATACAACAAAAAATGTACTTTAATATAGAATGTAGAATAATATAAGATACATTTATGAATAAATTGAATAAAAAATTATAAAATGAATAAATAAATGAAATATTGAATATAGGTTTGAAACACATACAACTGAATATTTAATTATTCAATTATATTTCCAAATATCAAATTAGGATATTCCGTTATGATCAAAACAAAAGAACTACCAATATAATAGTGGTTAAAAATTTCGTATTATTATATTAATATGATTTATATCAAGTGACATTTGGATATCTCTTTAATTAACGTCCATGATAAAAAACAGATTTTTACAATCAATTTTTATTACTATATATTTTAAATTTGGTTGTTTCTTAGTAAAAAATCAATGTAATCCACGGTAAGAGATAATAATAACATGGGGAAAATATAATTTAAATCTTCCAAAAAATATCACACTCTTATTACATCATTAAAAAATTCCAAAACACAATTTATATAATATATATCAATTATATGTTTTTAAAAAATTAATGTAAAACTATCATATATCATATAATCATGTAGTGGTTCAAAATATAAAAGTTGTATGAATATATAGTATTATAATTCTTTGAAAATGAATAAAGAAAAACTATATATGTTTAATTTGAGTTTTCATTTTAAATACATTTTATATCTATGTAATTTTAATTCAAAACATTATAAGTGTAATTTTTATAAATATATATGTAATATATATTCATGTGATTACAAATTATATCTTTATATGTCATATAAAGATATTTAAAAAATTATATAAACTATGTAGAGGAAATAAGATTCTGCATAAGGAAATATAATTTCATTATGCATAATGTTAAGGTATTTAATTATATTCAATAGTTTACAATTTCAATATTCATAATGTAATACCATGTTCTTGTGAATTTCACTGTACACTAGATATTGGTAGGAATAAAATTTATACTTTATGTAAATGTCAAATGATTCATAACATTTATTAACGGTAGAATGAAGTTCCCATAAAGGAAATACATAATTAATTCTATGTAAACATAATATATTTTATATAAATGTAAAATAAATTTCTATAATGATAGTAAAAATATTTTAAAAAAATATTTTATATTTTAATCACCATTATGAACTTTCGT
Organism: Viscum album; assembly: GCA_963277665.1. Taxonomy (NCBI): domain Eukaryota; kingdom Viridiplantae; phylum Streptophyta; class Magnoliopsida; order Santalales; family Viscaceae; genus Viscum; species Viscum album. Next base: position 1,077,208,948 of record OY728164.1, read on the forward strand.
AAAGGTAAAATTCTTAAAATTTAATCATAAATTCTTTTTATTAAAGCATAATTCAATAATAATCATGTGTCTTTATATATGACAAGACTTCAAAAAACATGTCAAATTTCATTTTAAATAACATGTATTTAAAAATTATAAGACTATTCCATTATTATTACAATGAAAAAAGAAAATGAATTTGGAAATAGATTTGTATTTATTTATAATAACTATTAAAACAAAAAACTAAAATATAGTGACTAAAAAATCCATTATGAAACATGAAAATAATATTAAAAACATAAATATGGAATTAATAAACAAAATTTTAATGAAATTTTGTTATATTAAATTATAATTACCCATTTAAGAATGTAAGGGTAGTGGGAGATACATGTAATATTAAAAATAAAAAAGTATATCAAAGATAAATCATACAATTTCAATGTAAATCAATATATTTTCATTAATCAACCATAATAACTACACCAATGTGATTAGTGATTACTAAACATTGGATAATACCTTGTGAATGAAAAATACATATTCATATTTGCGCTCTAACATCATTAGTTCGCTTCCAAATATAATGAGTGTTTTTAATTATTTCAACAAGCCACATTAGATAGATAGATGAAGAGAACATAATTTTTAATTCTAATTACACTCCATTATAATTGTAATATTGGTGGTACATTGATTTCTAGTCATTCAAATCAAGGGATTCCATCTCGGTTAGAATGACTTAGGGCCACTCATCCAATTTCAATTGGATATAAATAGTAGTATAGTGTTATTCTAGACACATATTAGTGGTTAAAACTACTTATATTGAATAAAATATATATATAAGGGGCTTACTAAGAAATGATAACCCACTGTTTCATTTATTAGTAGTAAATTTTAGTTTTTATTAAGAACAATATTTAACATTATTCTGTTATCCTATTTAGAATTTGAGATCGTATTTTGGATAACACCTTTATATTCCTATTCATTAACCCATGATATAATAAAACATGGTTGGTCAATATGGATTTTATAGAATAGTTGTCCTTCATCTCGACATCTCAAATATTGTTCATGTCATCTATGAGAATGGTGTGAGGGATCCCAAACTGATGAATATTGTGGAATTTCATTAACTCCATCACATTTCATGTAAATTTATTGGGTTTAGGTTCCAATCCATTTGGAAACTAAATTTGTGGTTGTAAGAATTAACTTACACATTCAAACCGCTACTAGTGGGTATATTAGCGGGAATTAAATTTCCCATCTATCAATTGTACTATATTACATGGTATAATAATGAATTTTTAGCTTCTAATTAATTAATTTTTAATTATAATTAAATAAATGAAATATTAGAGTTTATTTCATTTATTTATGAACCATAATGGCAAAAAATTATCCCAATATTTAGATCCTACATGAGGGAATCAAACCTTATTAGTGATACCCACATGATCTGAATGCTACTAATTCAAAAACATGTGATAATTTATTTTCCTCTATGAAATAGAGAATTATATAATAATTTGTGTACTTATACATTAACGTCCCAATGTTTGGCCTTTATATAGGGTGAAATTAAACTTACATTAGTGGATTTTAAGACAATTGTATCCGTCAGATAGAACAGTTTGATTCAAGATATCGTAATTATAGGAATCATAAAATTAGATTTACACTCTTTATAAGGGGAATATGAGGTCCTCACATGAGATATTCTTATAATGATGTAATCCACCCATTATTCTTCTCGCTCAAGATTGAAGAGGGTTATTGCCTTTCAATGTTGACATAGATGAACAAGACATCATAGTATGTCAATATAAGTGAAGTTACTATGATTTATTGAGTATCTAATTAATCATCATGGTATAATAGAAAAATGAAGAACCTTTATAGTATATGAAAATTAATATATTAGATCATTGCTATTTTCAATCATGGTTTTGAACACATGTTTTCTATATGGACCCAACCCCAGTTTTCTAGAGACAATGAATTATTTGATTACATTAGAAAACATACAAGGAATATGAATCCCAAATAACCTTGTAGTATAGTATTATTGGAATCAATATTCTTCCATAAGTTACACTTTACATATGGAATGGAAAAAAATAAATTATTCCACAAGAAACATTATGTCTCTGAGATTATTCTTTCATGTCATTCATAATTTACTTCTTCATGGCCTGAGAAAAATGAAACATAAGAAAGGTGTGAGCTCAAATTATCAATAAGAGTAAGCAATATATAGGAAGATAACATAAACCTAATACATGGTGAATAATTTAAAACACATTCCTTTAGTAATGAACATGAACACATTATGGCAGAAATATAAGGTGAGTGAATAATTCCATAATAATACATAATAATGGGTATTATACTAGTCTAATATCCAGATGATGTTGAAATATGAGAATCATAATGAGGTACGTGCATATTTCGGACATCATAACCATATCTTCCTGGCCTCCTCCTTGGACCATAAATAATCATTTTTTCAAGGCCTCATGCCTAGACCATAGCTTGTATCATGAGTCCTACCAATGAATCAAGGGGATATAGTAGGCCCCATTCATAAATTAATAAGCCCAATGAATTCCTCATATGAGTGGAAATTATGATAAAAACATATACATTTATATTGAAACTATCATATGAAATGTAACAAACATTCCCCAATCATTAAACATAAAAAACTAACCATTCTGTGTAATATGGTGAACAATTTTAGTATAGTTCATCAAAAATAGAGTTAGTCATAAAAAACTAAATAAAATATGGTGAATTAATTCATAAAATATTAAACCTAGTAATACATATGAAACAACGAGAGTGTTGAATCAAACGGAAATACTCTTATAAGATCATTAAGCTATATTGAGATAAATACTCTTTTATTTTGAAGAGAATAGATATTTATTAAAAATATTAGTATAAAACCATAAGTGAATTAAGATATTATTTTCTTAATAAAATTAGTGATTTTATAAATATAATGGTTTCCAAAATCAGATAATATATTTTCTATGGAAATAGGTAAGATGTTGAGATATTCCCTTGAATCGGGCTTCTATTTTGAAATCAATTTTGAAAGTTCCTTCTAAAAAATTTAACTATACATAAAATACAGTAGGGTTCTAGTTGTTAATGATATATATAATACTAAAACAAAATTATTGAGGTCTAAATTACAATAAATAATAATTTAACTCAGTTAATTAGATAATGAATGTAACCCAAATGAAAATGGGAATTCGTGTGAAAAAATCATTACCTTAACTCCAAACATCTTCCTCTCTCGAGCATAATCTACTAGAATATATTATTATTATTATTATTAATTTATTGAATAACCTATTATACATTTATTTAGTTTATCATAATTCATGTTAGTTCATTTATGTCTTTATTGATAAGTTATTGAATTTAATTACGCCGTTTCGGAGTGTTCATTTTCTTTATTTGAATATTTGGTTCACTTGTTTTTAAGTTTTTAGAATAGATGTAAATACATATAATTGAAATTATAAATTATTTATGAACATAAATAGGTGGTATTTCTCATTTATATAACATGGGTACATGGAAATAGGATTAATTATTATATAGAACCTTAATGATAATTTTTTTGGTTAATTTGTGGGTGTGGATTACAATGAACTCATTTTTTATTATAACATAATACAATTTGTAAAAATGGATTATAGAATCATAAATAGCTTATATTAATTACATAATAAGCTAGTTCAGCTATAATAATAATGGCTTCATGATAAAAATTGAGAATGGTAATAGAAATCGAAATCCCATCATCCTTGAATGTGAAAAATTGACACTTCTTGGATGGTTTTTTTGCTACTAGTATAAAAGTAGGTAAAAGTATAAGTTGATGATAAATTAATCCACTATCAAGACAAAATTCTAGTACATATAATGTACTGGAGAAAATTCAAATTTTTTATAAGGATAGGTAATAGAAAAAATACAAATGAACTTGAATGGAAAGACAATGAATTGAAATGAACTAATTACCTCTTGAACCAAACTTCTTTCAGAGCCTCCTTAAGGGAGAGGATTTGGTATTTTTATGAGAACAAGTCTTGATGGATGTGGGAGAATAGGTTGGGAGGATATTTTGATAGAATATTTAGAAAGCACAAGGATTGATAGGATTGAATGGAAGAGGGAGTGAGAGGGGGTTTTATAGTGGAGGGGAGAGAGGATTTCACAATCTTATATTCATTAATTTATTATTACTCCTCAAGACATGGAATAGTGAGTATTACATGAACAAGAATAGTAATTTTATAATTTTATTTTGAACCAAGTTGGATTACATCACTTGTGATGTCATGATTAGTGTATTTAACTAATAATTTTCTTATACGGTATTTTACTGTATTTCATTATTCATAAAAAACTCATGTATTTTAGAAAAATACCAAATATTTACCCCAAAATTTTTTCGATGTGAAGAATCCAAAAATAATGTCCAGTTTTCAAAAATAATTTTATAAATATTATTAATTTAATATTTATTTAAAACCATAATTTATTCTAAAAATAACTGTTTTAAAGCATTTGTTTACTTATTTTAAATCATAGATATATTGTACGTACACTTGAATATTATTTATACTCTATAATAGTTAAGGTTTCTATTCATTTGGGTATATCACTTTTTATAAGGGTTGGTTTTTATTCATAAGGGTAGGTTACTATACACAAAAAATTTTGTTTTTCTTATTGGACTCTAAATAACATACTGATCGCAACTGTGTATGTTAGATTTTTGAAATTCACATCTTAGTCGTGAAAAACTTATGTTTTAAAAATCACGAAGCACTTAATAGTTAATTATGTTTTAATTTCATGTGATTATGACATATTTTTATGAAACGAATTTCCAAAAAAAATAGCGTCATTATATTTTTTCGTAGTGTAGTCATAATTCAATTTTTTGATAGTCAAAATAGATTATCCTTTCTCAAAAACTAATTGACCATTAATTTTATGTTACAACATTATACATGTGATGATAGACTAATATTTTTCATTATTATTATTGTATCTCTATTAGAATAGAAATCAGTATGAAATGAGGTACATTAAGGGATTTAAGAAGATATCTCTATGGATAACCTTATTGACAATTGGGATATTTAGACATCTCCAAGTAATGATTTGTGTTTCACCATTGAAATTCCTAAAAGATATTTATTGATTTTATATATACATTGTACTCTTTTATAATGTATATATATATATGGAACTCATTGTAGGATAGTCATTGAACCTAAATATATGCTACTTACTGACCAGTAACAGTTTCATGATGTATGAGCCAGATGTTAATCTACATATATATCATTACCAACCATGCTAATAGTATATCCAATATGGGACAATTTGGGATGTATATAAATGTATAAATCTGGGAATATAGATAAATCATGTTATAATAAGTATAATTATGCAACATTTAGACATGAATACGAAGGTAATGAAAAAAAATTAACAATAAGATATTATCTTGTATCGAAGTCAAATAACAAGCGCTTATGAAAATAAATTAAATTATGATTACCATCATTATTCTACTAGTAATATATAGAACTAAGTTAAAACTTGATCCTGCTACTGACCATGGATGCACTCACTCAAAGGATGCTACTCTTTAGAACCCCACTAATAAGGGGAAGCATGTGCAGGATGCAGGAAACGATAAGAGAAATGGTGGAATCCCATAGGTTGTGGAAGAGTCTTCAAAATTTTCAGTGGAAGCTGTGATTGGTGGTGCTTATATAAAGGAGTCAACAGTAGTGACCCATCCCTTTCTCTCCAGTAAGAGGGACCATGTGCAAGATGCAGATAAAGACCACCTTTTTATTTGGTCACAGATCCGGGGTTGGGTCCTATGGAGGATGCTCCTGTGCATGATCGGTGTGCAGTCCCTTTTAAAGAGTTGGTCACAAGATCTTCTAATGTTGCAGACCCTGTGGAAGACATAGCTACATATTCATTGGGCTTTATTTCAGATTCTAATCAAAGTATACCTGCAATTCCTGATGCTAGTCTTATAGGACATGTTACTGTAAACTGTGATAATGGCGTTGATGCGGCCTCTGCTCATCTTGGTGAGTTCGTGCAGGTTCATGTGGCTATGGTTACAAAATGATTATTAACTGCCAATTTATTGGCTGTCTTGATTGACTCTGGAAATAGGTTCTCTTCGCTCAATATTTAGGATTCTACTAATGAGGATGATGATCATTCGTTGGTTGAACATGTTCCAGGTGTTCTCTGTGGCACTACTAATGACCCCTTTGAGGGGCAGGTGGCACAAACAAATTAAGGGCATAGTACTAGGCTCAGATTTAAAAAATGAAAATCATTTTTTTGTAATTGTCAAGGGATTCAGATCCCTCCCATGGCCAGGTCCCATAGAAAATTTTATATGACCAACAGACCCTAATTGGATGGTATTGCCATACCATGGATAATGTTTGAAAATTTTAGGTCTTTCAAATGGGATTCTATAGGTTAATCCTTTGTTGAAAATAACCATCTTGATAAGAACTCTGATTCCTTGTGGGTTCTTAATAATGACAGTGTGTCAATATGTTTTATTTTGATTGGTGCTCAATCTATTAATCTCACATGATGTTTTGTTATTGCATATTTTTCATTGACGTTTGTGTATTCTTTTAAACTCTAAACAAGAAGAGGAGCACTATGGACAAACATAGTGGATATCTATGAGAATATATCGAGTAGCTGGGTTTTAAATTGTGAATTCAACACTTTTATAAGACCCAAGGAAAAAACATGTGAGAAATTTTGTCATGCTTTGGCTTCAGATATTATAGCCAATATAGATTAATGTTGTCTCACTGAGGTAACTATTTCAAGGACTGAGTTTACATGGAGTCGATACACTATTAATGGGAGGTAGGAATGTAAGTTATATAGGTGCTTTGTGCATGTGTATGATAGGAATGTGGTGATTGATGTTTCTGGGATAACTCTTATGAGGATACATTCTGATCACAATCACATCCTTATTGGTGTTTTTTTTCGAAAATTGAGGTCAGTACCCCTTCCCTTATAGTTCAATAATGTCTGGATAGTCAACCCGAGCTATAGATAATTTGTCCTGGATGCCTAAAAAAATGATTATTTGGGCATTCCTTCTTACATTATTTTATGCAAATTAAAGAGTGTCATGGAATGAATGAAAAAATGGATCAAAGAATAATTTTCTTCCATTGATAATGGAATTAGGGAGGATGAAAATATTATATAATACATCCAACAAACTACCTTTCCTTATGATTTTCAAACTCATAATGAGATTCAGGCTACAAAAAATATGGAAAAACTCATGGATTTAAAGGAAAAGTTATCACAACATTAGTTCAATGATAGATGGTTGAGGAATGGAGACAGAAACACAAAGTTGTTTCATTGTATGAATAGGGATAACAAGTCCAAGATAAGCCTTCAAGCACTAAATATTCAGGGGATCCTCTTCTCCTCTATGAATGAAATTGCAAGTGCAGACATTATATACATTTATAATCTCTACTCATATCATGGTGAAGTTAACACTGAAAAAATTATTCATTGTTTTGATCCTTCTATTGGGGATGATCAAAAAAATAAGCTTGTTGATATCCACAATGCAAGAGTGGTACCTGATTCCCTTTTCTCCCTAAATATTGATAGTTTAACTGGACCTGGCGGATTTACGAATAAATTCATCAAGTTTTATTGGGATTTTGTCCATCTTGATGTCTCAAATTCTGTGAATGATTTTTTTAATACAATTAATATGCCCTCTGGAATGAATTCCCAATTGAAAACATTAATCCCCAAGAAAGATAATTCCCATGACATTATGGATTTTTTTCTCATTAATATTGGTAATAATATACCAAAAGTGATTAGAAAGATTATAAATCATCTACATGGTGGTATTGAAAAGGGAATAATCTCTTGTAATAAATTTGGGTTTGTTCTAGGATGGAACATTCAAAATTTTCTCTTTACTGCCTCTGAGTGTGTCAATTCCATGAAGAAAAAGTTTAAGGATAGTAAAATGGCATTGAATATGGAAATCTATAATGCTTTTGATACCATTATATAGAGCTTCCTTTTCACCAGTCATAAAATTCATGGGTTTTCCCATAAGATAATTGATCTTATTGACTTCATCCTTTCAAGTTACAAGCTCTCCCTTCATATAAATTGATCTTTTTGGGGTTTCATTCAATTCTCAAGAGGATTATGGCAAGGAGACCCACTCTTTGTGTTGATTTTCGCTATTGTGGAGGATTACTTAATCTGGTACCTCAGAGATCTTTCCAATTTTTTATTGTATCATAGAATAAAAATTGGGCGACAGCTACATGAACCCTCACATTTGTTCTATGATGATGATATTCTTTTTTTCGGATAGCTAATAAAGGAACCATCTCTTGTATAAAGGGAATTTTCTCACACAATGAGGTGGTTGTTGTTTAGGTCATTAATTATTGGAAATCATCATTTCAATTTAGTGGAGGCATTATCAAATCGAGGCAATGATGAGTGGCATGACAGATTAGTGTCAAGAGGGGAGTGTTTCCCTTCACATACCTTGGGGTACCACTTTTGTGGGGCTTATTTAAAAGGTGTTATTTTGGATTATATTGCTCTGAAGATCAAAAATCCGTTAGAAAATTGGATGGGGAAAAACATGTCCCAAGAAGGGAGGATATTTTTGGTCAAATCAGTGATCACTTTGATGTTTGGTTACTCCTTTTGTGTGTATAAATGGCCCAGAACCCTGATTAATGAGCAAAATAGAAAGGCCAGAAACTTTTTTTGGACTGGCTCGGTTCATGAGAGGACGCTGGTCACTGTTGCATGGAATGACTGCATCAAACCCCTCCACATGGGTGGATTTTGTGTCAAATATATCATATTATTCAATGACACCTTGATCTAAAAGTTTTCATGGAATTTAATTTCACAATATGATGAATCCATGTAATTTCATTGAACTAGGTTCCTTGAAATGCTCTATAATGGGTATTCTAACTACTTTTGTTTATCTGTTTGGTCTTCCATCAATCAAGACTATGCTGACCTCATGGTTTGCTCGAAATTAATTGTCTGCAAGAAATCCCCTCTCATCTTATGGAATAATCCTTGTTTGTCTCTACCAATAATTGATGATACTACAATCCCCACACTCCTAATAGAGGCTTCTATTATTGATTTCCAGGGCAATCCAACAACTATCAACAACATGATTGAAAATCATGTCAGAATGGAAATAATAAGGTACTACTACACAGATTGTGATACACAGGAATGGATGTAAAATTTGAATGACAGGTTCAATACAACGAACTACTACAGATCATTGTGTGGTGATTCCCGGGAACCCCCATACTAGGTCCCGTTTTATTAAAAACCCTTCATACCCCTGGACTCTTCATTTCTCATCTCGAAAATCTGGAAAAGGAGGCTTCCCTTTGCATGCCATGTTATAGCACTCTGGATTCAACCTGGAAATAGTTTGTATGCAATGCCTTCATGAAGATGATGATTCTGACCATGTTTTTATCTCCTGCAAGATCTATTCCAGGTTATGGACCTATGTGCAGGGGGTTTTAAATTTTGAATTACCTCCCATGCAGTTGACGGACTACTGTAATTTATTTGCAGGATTAATTGTAGAGAGCAGGTCCAATATCTCCTCATAACAGCTGCAACCATCTTGTTGTCATTCATAAGGAAGGCAATACATGATGTGATTTTTAACAACATTTCTCCCACATTCCATGTTGGTTTACTGGATATACATTATTCAATCTGAACTGCTTCCAACATCAAAAACAGTATTATGAGGAATGATGATTCTTACCTTGTTTTGTTGAGGTCCCTTGGTGTGAATGGTTGTGAGAAGAAACCATTGATGATGATGTATGTTCATAGGATCCCACCCATCTACTGATGCTTGAAGGATAATGTTGATGGGGATGCTTCTGGCATTCCAGGTCCTTCTGGATGTAGTGGTGTCTTCTACACTCACATGGGATTATTAAATAATGATTATTTCACTATATTCGTAATGAATTTTCCATTGAATTAGAGCATTTGGCCATGATAAAGGTTATCATGCATGCTTTCCACTATGGTTGGCACGATCTATGGATTGAGTCAGACTCATCTATTGCAGTCCAAACCCTTAGAGATCAGTCAAGGAACGTTCCATAGAGGATGTTAGCTATTTGGGTGGAATTCATCTGGCTTGTAGACTCACTCTCATTTGAAGTTCTACATGTTCATCGTGAGGCCAATAAAGTTGAGGATTCTCTCTCCAATAATTCTATTGATGTGGTGAGCCCCATTTGGTCTTTTGTATCACCAGATTTTTGAAATAACCTATTGCAAGTCGATTGTCAATGTGAGACTTATACTCATCTTTGTAAATCACCCGTATGATTCTATATTGTGTACATTATTGTTTCTTTATTATATTTTCCTAGGAGCAGGCCTACCTGCCTCCTGACCTTATTTGTATGGAACGTGGTGATCATTCCTTAATGGTCATATAAAGGACGAATGATATTCCTTATATATGTGTGATATTGATCATTGGTTGTATTTGACACTTCTAGATTTCACACAATGCATCCTAACATAGTTTTTTCTTTAATAAGTGATATATTTCACCATATTCATAGATAATTCGTTACATTCTCAAAATATATTGGTCAACAAATTAGTATACATCTGGATAACATTAGAATCCTCGTAACTATTATAGATTTCATGTAAGAGATAATCAAATTATTCAATTAATGTTCATTATAATAATCATGATTCCATTTTATTTTATTTTGATGAAAATAAATGTCCAAGAGGTAAACCCCAATGAAAAGCTAAAGGGGATTAATAGTGTATGGAGGGTGCAAATAACACCAAAATTTTTTTAAATATAACTTATCAAAAAAAATAATGATCTTTATTTTATATTTAAACAAGATTTATTACCTAATTTTGAACATAATAAAACATTTATGATTGATAGGTCTATTGTATTTGGAGTTTAGGAACATTAAATAACAACTTAAATGATGAAATACAACATCTTTATTGAAATCATATTGGACTTGACCACAACATTCCTTCATACATTATAGTACATTGGATAACCTGAGGATGTATATAAAAAGGGTTGATCTCTAAACCCCAATAAGTTTGTTAAGATTGTATAACATGATTATAACAATACATGTTAGAAAATTAATGTCCATAAGAAATAATGGAACATGAATAATAAGGAATTAATTATCATTATAATCATAACATGAGAAATGTGGCAACAACTTTGAACACTATGTCATAAAAATAAGTCAAAGCTAAACCACCAAGAATTAATTGAGGACAAAAGGCTCATAATGGAATTAGATAACCACTTATACGAACCCAACATATAATTATACTAAACATAACACAACACATTTGAGTGCTTGGACACTTCATAAACATTTCAATCTAATTCACAAGTGTGCCACAAAGATCATATTACATGAATTCGGTCAACACAATAATTTAATTCTGCAATATGAATATTGGAATAAAAATATTTTTTTACCCCCAGTCAAATGAAGTATGTTAAAAATTTTGAATACCGTTGATAGAGAAATTGATATGATATTAAATAATACACACTTATCTTTCCATGGAAAATCATGTTGAAATTTTGGAAGCATAATGACCTCATATAGGAATTCATAAAATGGGAGATGAGAGAGAATGGGGTCTCCCATCACATAGACATGAAATTTATAGTAAAAGTGGAATTTAAATACATATCCCAATAGAGTCAAATGTAAATTATAAGATATATAATAAATGGGATTCTTGATAAAGGATACTAGTGGAATATCCCTTTATTAATTTTAGCATAGTAACAAGTGGGAGTAAAGGACATAGGGGGATTAATGGGAGTGAAATGAATATCCCATAATTTATACATCAAATGGATAGTAAGGAGATTTTGTAACATCGTATAAAAACATAGGAAAATGGAATTCAAGATGAATAATGAAAAAGAAGTTATTGAATAGAAATGTTTGGAGAAAAATCCCTTATAGTATATTTAAATACTAAATGGTGGAATTAAAGGATTATATGGTGAGGTAATGGGCGTAAAAAAATATAACATAATATATACATCAAATATATTGTAGGGCGATGATGAAACATCATATCCCAACAGAAGAAAACTGAATTTAAGTATCATTATATAAAAGAACTTATTGAATGGAAATGTGAAAATAGAAATTCCATACATGGATGTGTGACACCAAAGGCTTTAGAGAGGATTAGATGAAGATTTAGGTTACATTGGAGGATTATAGGGAGTAGAGTTTAGAGGTTGGATGAGCTTCAATGAGTTTTAGTGAAAAGAAATGGGAGCTTCGGTGGGTTTACATATGAAATGATAGGATTTCTATATTATTTTGGTTTTGGACTGTAAATAATGAAAAATTAAATTCCACAATCCATGACACTTGTTTTACCATTTTTTGGGTAAAAGGTGATTGGTATAAAATATTTAAATATTCAAAGGGCTGAAGATAATGAAATATTGTCATTTATTGTGTTTATGTTAGTCGCACATTTAAATAAATGATTTCAAAATATTAAAATATAGTATAAGTCTTCGGCATTAGCTCTATAATTAAAAAATAACTAAAATAAACTCAAAATCACATTATTTTAAATTTAATTAATATATTAGTCCAGATATACCATTTATAGTATCTATTACATCGTATGTGCTCTATTATAATGTCATAAAACACACAGTATAATTATACGATATTTAGTCATTACCCAAAAATCATCTTTTTCAAAATACTAGTAATAATTCACTATTGGATAAGATTGACATCATGATTCTAAAAATAATATTAATTTTATGTAAATATTTTTCAAATTTTTTTAATTTTTACATTTAAAATAAAAAAGGACATTTATAGAATATTGATGGCTGTTTTTGACAATAAGAATTTTATAACCACAATTAAAATCACATTTTAATTCATAAAATTTCTATGATAATTTAAATTTAAAAAATTAATTTATTAGTAATTTTTTATTACTATATTATTGGTCATAAAAAATCTATTAATTCATTAAATTAAAATTTTCATTGAATTTGAATAACAAAAAAACTACTATTTTTGTTTGAAAATCATTTATAGAACAAAAATAATAGGATGATAAATATATTACTTGGCCTATACAAAATGGGTTACATAATCTTATTTCTAGGGTCTTGATAAAAATCCCTTTATTACAGTACCGTATTCTGAAAGGCTATGGTTCAAGGTGGTGGGGCTTACATTGGGTCATTTAGTGAACATGGTTTTGGTCATGAACTCGATGAGCTTGAGCTTGTCACATAAGTAGTATCACATATGCATAATTTATTGAATCTCATTTTGGGATTGGAGTAGGAAAATACCATAAACTAAGTCTCCCTCATAAGCTTAGATAAATAAGAATTATAGGATACAGTTCAAATGGGTAAATCTATCACTTACATTATCAATGAAAAAATTATTTGTTAAAATCATATATTTATACTAGTCATGTGATCATTTGAAACGACTATAATATCTATGGTATAGATACATAAATTTCATTTGAAATCAAATTGGAAGTAATAAATTATGTTTTCTTGTTTTCTATATATATAATAAATTAAATCAAAAGAAATGGAATTTTATTCATAAATGGATTGGTCAGTACGACCTTCCAATTTATGAAATTTATCACTATAAATTACCTTTTTCCCACACTAAAATAGATGAGGGTAACTCTTATATGACACCACATCTAGTTCCCAGGTTTTTTATTCCAACTATTCGGTTTGGTATAATATTTGGGCAACAGAAATTGCCCAATTTCATAGAACCTTTTATCGATGATCTAATATCTTCACCGTATCATCCTCAAAGGAATGGTCATTCTTCAGTTTTACTAAATATGGAATGATTACATGTGATGTTTCTGATATTTACATTCATAAGAGTGATAGGTGGAATACATCATATAAAAGAGATAGGTTTGGTGAGAGTGCTAGCTGATAAGCCACAACTCCAATTCGATCGAGTAGCCCAAAAGGGACAATTAACCATGGACTAATCATTATCTTCATCCAAAAGATCATCACACTATTTCATGGAGATATGCAGTGGAATACCATGTCTCCAACATCAAACTCTATTTCTTGATGATGATTCTCAATATAAATTTTTTTTTACTATGAGAAGATATGATGTGATGTTGTGTGGTCGTAACCTTGTCCATAATTTTATCAACCATTTATAAACCTATATGTTTTCATTAACAATCATCATCCCATCATTCCACAATTTTCACCTTGTCCCATAATGGGATTCATCATAGTCTATTTGGATACTCAAATAGAATTATTTTTTAAGGAGAACACCACAAAAGGATGATATTGGTCACATCCTCCTTTGATATCCATTTATAATACTACAGACATGTCCTAATGTGTTTGTATAGTCCACATATATTGCCAATTATTTTGAGGGTTATAACCAATACTGATGTACAGCTCCTTGTTTATAGAATGCTGAAGAATTTTCAAAGACACATAAGTAAATCTTGGATCTAAATTAGACACTATCAATAGTGTTAATCCATGAAGCCTTACAATTTATATAATATTTATATTATCTAATTGATCTTGTGTGAAATACTATAAAATTTCAATGAAGTGTACAATAATTGTATGATGATCCACAATAGCCTAGATAGAATTATTTTCATTAGATGTATTTGGATGTCTCGTGATGATGTCCATGGTGATGTTATCACATTTCCATGTTTTTATGTGTAAGGGTTTCACCAGCCCCTTACAATAATTCCTTTTATAATTCACTTGACGACATACCAGAAACATTGATGTATATTTTTCAATCTCCTCATTAATGTTATACCACCAACTGTGTTCTCAAAAATCCTGATACACGGTTTCATTTCCTGTGTAAATGGGGAAATTTGAACTACGTCTATCATAAAAAATTTATTTCTCTACCTTAGGATTTTATGGAACACAAAATCTTAACCCCTATCTCCCAATTCCTTCTTCATTAACATTTAACTCCTAGAATTTCTATTTTCTAATTATATCCACTTTCTCTTAATTTCCCACATCATCATTTGGAGAATTATATTAATTTTCCAAAATTGATGAATTATAAATTAATTGTGAAAGGATTTATGATGTTACATTACAGATGATTAACAAGTCCATCCTATCTAAATCCCAAAAGATTAAATCCTTATCAATTCTCATCAATGATAAAATTGATGGGTCCATTTTATATAGAGAATCTGATACCTTGTTCTATTCCCTAGTATGGCAGTGGATTGATACTTCGTAATCCTTGATAATCATTACCCATCATCATTGTCACATATTCAGGCAATTCATTGTGAATATATATTTGAGAATTTTGTGATCCATATATATTTCACACTTTTCACCAATGAGATAATTCCACTAGATTTTCAATTAAATGACCATAGCTTCCACCACTAGATCATGTGTGGGATTGTTTTTCTCATTTATTTTAAAATTCCATGAGGCATATGAAATGGATTTTCCATTTTTCATCAACACACATCCCAATCGATTCTTTTATGCATCTCAGATAATTACGAAAAGCTCCCCACATGTAGGTAGTGTGAGAACATGGGTTGATATGTGCTTCATCTTCACCTCCTTGAAAATTTTTTCACACTCATAATTTAAGTGAAATTTGAATCCCTTAAAAGTTATATAGGTAAGAGGGTTTAAAAATAGTGATAAATTTCTCACAAATCAGTGATAATATATAGCTATCCAAAGGAAGATATGAATATATATCATAGATGTTGTACTGAACAATCCATGAATTTATTTTTTCCTAGAAGCCTCCAAATACATTAAATTACTTGTGATGATATTATCCAATAATGAAATTTACATAAACTATAACTCACACATGATTTACATCGCATAAAGCATATCCTTTTGCAAGTTCTTTATAAAATTGATCAGATTCACTTCATGATCCTCAATGGTTTTGGATAATATTAGAATATAACCTATACAAAAAACCCAACAAAATTAGGGGTAATATCTAAGGACTATATTCATCTTTTACATGAAGATATCTAGATTATTAGTGAGTGTGAAAGACATAAATATTTACTCACAGTGACCGTACCTCATATGAGAATAAATCTCGAGGAAATCCTTATTCTTCACCATTAATTAGTAATATCTAGACCGTAGATCCAACGTTGAGATTTAATGTTCTCCATGTAGTTGATAAAACATTTCAAAAATATGGGGACAATGATACTTTTTATTAATTGTGATTTGTGAACTCACAATAATAAAATTAAAGATTCATTTAGTCATATTTATTCTTGAAAAATAGGACTGGTGCATTCCATGGTGAAGAACATGGGCATATAATCCCTTTATCTTGATTTTACTATAATTGATTCATTAGTTACTCATGTTCCACAATATCCTTCCGATTAGAAATCATGGATATTCACAAAACCCCATGTATTGGATTGATTAGATACTCAACCATTCTACTAAGAGGAAGTCCAGAAAATTCCTTGGGAAATACATCAGAGAATTCCCTCACAAATGGATTGTCTTCAAAAAATGGTTCTTTTCTTAAGATAAATCTTTTGGGATAGATGAATTTTCTTGTAAAAAATAAAATCAATTATTGATATGATGCTTAAAAATAAGAATCATCGTTATCCTTTCACCTGTATTTAATCGGGGGTCGATTCACCATATGGAGGGTGATTTCCCTCTCGTAGAAATCTAAAATGGCTCTTTATAGGTAAATTCAATCCATGACAATAATTTTATCAAATTTCACCAAGGGAAATATTATAATAATTTTTGGTATGTTCATTCCACAAATTCTGATACGGGTGGAGATATATACATGGGATTAAAAAATTTACCCATTTTTCATTTTCATCGATGTCTCTAATTACACGATTGGTAGTAAAGGATGATAGTTATACTAAACATTTTTGATTAAATAGAATGCATTTAACTTTGTGAAATGGCACATACTTTTACTTTTTTAGTATGGTAATACATTATCCATTATATAATTAGGGTTTAGTATTTTGAAACAATTATTCAAAATAATGGGAATCCAATGACATTAAAGGGATAACATATCAACTACATGTGTCTTCAAAAATTATTTGTTTTTTAAGATTTAGTCTATGTTATCCATGTTTTACTTCTTAATATATATTTTTATACACATTTTTTTCACTATTCCATTATTAATGGGTTATAATGTCTTTATGAATATACTAAATAATATCACCTAAGATTGTCAAATAAGGTGTGCAATAAGCACCCTTTTTGGGTACCAGGAGACATTGAGTCAATCCTAGAACACCTTTTTTGTATTTTTTTACTCTAAGTTATATATCTAATAGATTCACATCCAATTATATTATCTCGATATGGATGAATTTTTATTGATCAACTAAATTCACTATACTCCACAAAATTATGGAATATTCACTTATACATTGTATTATAGTTAAGGGTCTTCACAATGGTTTTCTAATCCAAATCCAAAAAATAACTAAACCAATCCTATATTATCATATATAACAACTATGAACCTTATTTCATATTTAAACAAGAATGATTAGATAACATTAATCATAATATAAATTTGATGATCGATAGGATTATATTATTTAGGGTTTAGGAACATTACAAACCAACTTAATACAAGAAATAATACTAGATATTTATCGAAAAATCCTTGACATGACCACAAAATTCTTCATACTTCACACTTCATGGGATATCATGTAGAAATAAATAAAAAATGGGTTAGATATAAATCCCACT
This sequence comes from Viscum album, assembly GCA_963277665.1. Lineage (NCBI taxonomy): Eukaryota > Viridiplantae > Streptophyta > Magnoliopsida > Santalales > Viscaceae > Viscum > Viscum album. Next base: position 1,077,226,961 of record OY728164.1, read on the forward strand.
TATGGATTAAACATTATTTAATGTGGAGTAAAAATACATGTTATATATGGAATGCCAACAAGGTATATTGGAACATGAATAATAAGGCATGATTTAGCATAATAATCATAACATTATAAATCCAGCAGCAATAGAAAAAATTGCATCATATTCTAATGTCAAAAATAATTCTATAAGACATCATGTTGGTAAAAAATCCTCTAATGGAATCCGGTAAAACCATGTCCCAAAATGACGTAACATGTATCTAAACAATACCCAATGAATTGGATTGCTATTAAGACACATCCTTAAAAACTATTTCAATCTCATTCTTAAGATCTCCACATAGATCATATAACATGGATTCATTCAAGACCATAATTTTTTCTAAGGTCTTGAAATATGAAATAGATAGATGTATATCCCAAATAAATATCTTTATGTTCATAACAATGAATAAACATGATTCATAAATGTTTATTGTATTGACAATATCCATATCATGGCATGGAAATTCATGTATCAATTTTTTCAGTATAACACCATCATATATAAATTTATAAAATGGGTTTATTAAAGTGAAAGTGGTATCCCATAACATATTCCTTAAATTTAATGTTATAGGAATATTTATGAACATATTCAAATATACTAAAAAGGTAATTATATGACATAACATAAAAGGATTGCATGATAAATGAGACAGGTGGAGGATCCTTGATGGAATTTGATCATAGTAACTAGTGGGTGTAACAAATCATTAGGGGGAATAGTGGGAGTGAAATGAAGTTCCCCTAATTTATAAATAAAATTGAATATAAGGGGAACATTTAAAATCATATCCCATCATATTAAATGAAATTATTAAATCATAATATGAATGAATTTCTTGAATGAAAATATGAATATAGAAATACCGCTAGAATTTTGGCACAATAACATACGGGATTAATAGATAACCAGGATGATAAGTGGGAGTGAATGGATGATACCATAATTTATAAATCATATGGAATGTAAAGGTGTTAGGTAATATCATATCCCAAATTATTAAAATTTCATTTAAGAAGCATAATATAAAAGGAATGCTTCAATAGAAATTTTGAAGTGTGATATAACTTACCTAAATGTGATACACCAATGTCTTTTCAGAGACTTCATGGGATTTTAGGGGAACTTTGGGAAGACTCTAGGGAGTATAACTAATAGGGTTTATGAACTTTATGAATTTTTAGTGAAGAGAAATGGAATATTTTGTTGGTTTATATTTGAAAGGATGGAGATTTCATTATTTTTTTGGTTTCTAGTACTACATAACAAAATATTCAAAACAACAAGAAATATAATGGTTTTTTACCATTTATTATAGAAAAGGGATGTGGTATAAATTATTTTATTATTCTAATTCCTGATGACAATATTATTATTATTTTTCTTATGTGGATGTTAGTCACACATTGAATTAAATGATTGTAAATTTTCAAAATATTTTATATTTCATAGGGGCTTCACTCAGGATTTACAAAAAAAATCAAATAAAAATAATATCACTTTATTTAAAATTGAAAACATATATTTTTTCAAAAATAATTTTCATTGGTTATATTAAATCATTATTTTTCCATTATGATGTAATAAATCACATCGTATATTTATACGTTTTTTAATTTTTACAAAAAGAGTCAACTGTCTCATAAAAATATTAAAAATTCACTATGGCATAATTTAAATGTCTGGACTCCAAAAATAATATAAATTTTATATAAATAATTTTTAAACTATTTTAATTTTTAATTTTAAAATAACATCCCATGTTTATTGAAAATTGATTGGGTTTTGGGCAATATGAGTTTTCCAACCCAAATAAAAATAACATTTGACTTCATAAAATTTTTATGATGATTTAAATTTTTAAAAGTAATTTATAAATAATATTCTATTAAAATATTATTTCTTACAAAAAAATACATTATTTAATCAAAATAAATTTCATAATAGAACATGATTAATAAAAAAATAACAAATTTTCTATTAAAAATCATTTATAGAGTCATAATAATTGGAAGAAAAGTTTTATCATTATTCTATAAAAAATAATGTAGATAATATTATTTATAGGGTCATGATACATATCTCTTTATTATAATATTATATACCCAAATAAAAAGTTGTTTGATGGTGGTACCATAATGGAGATGTTCAACGTGCATAGTTTTGGTTATAGCCTAAATGAGGTTAAAATTCTCCCTTAAATTGATTATCTTGTACTTAAGTTATTGGATATCCTCTTGGGATGGGTCTAGGTCAAGGACCATAAATTTTATATCCTCCTAATTCTATGATAAATGGGCTTAATCGGATATAATCCTACACGATGAGGCCATCACATCCTCTGTATGTGCCAAATGGATTTGTTAAAACCCATTCTTTATACTAGTCATGTTATCACTATTCAATGTCAATATTTTGAATTATAAAGAAACTTAATTTTGATTTAAAATACAATTGAATATAATAAAATAAGTAAAGTTCTTTTCTATATATATAATACATTAAATCAATAAAACTGTAATTTTATTTGTAAATATTTTGGTCATTTCATAGTTACTGTCAGGCAGTTTCTGATATTTGGCCATCGATTTTTTCATAAAGAACTCCAATATAATTCCAAATTGTTGTGTGTAGATATGTTTTGTAATCTATTAGATTTATACTATGGTATTTTTCTTGTCAAAGGGAATCACATGGTAGCTATTTGAAAAAATCTTCATATATATGAGAAAAACATTTAGATGTGGATTGATCTCCCTTGGAATTCTTACAGACCATTGTGATAGAGGTTATGTCTCTTAACCTATGTGTTATTTCCTGGAGTAGTCTAAAATTAATATTATATAATTATGGATTTTTCAACTACCTATTTTTAAACAATAAATTATAATACACAAAATATTGATTTTAATTAATGAGCTATGGTTATATTTAACCACATGATTTAATAAAAGGATTTTGGAGACGTAGAGGACCCATTCCATTATACGTGTAATAGGTGATCTTGGTTAATTACATATGTTTAGGAAAATTTAATTAGATACCAAGGACTAGGGTTAATTAAAATAAATTGTTAATATTTTTGGTAAATATATGCTTCATGTCATACAATGTATATTCCGATGTTGTTGTGATTTCATTGAATGTATTTAAATAATTAGACTCATTATCATATGACTGATTTCATTAGATTTCATAATAACCATCATCAAGGTTTGAGGTTTAAACTGACTTTAATAAAGAAAAATAACCATATAATTTCTATATATGACATTATATATTGTATTTAAGGTGCTATTGATATAGTGAATGGATAAACACATCAGGGTATATTCAGATCCTACCTTGTCAAGTGTCGAATATGGTGTCTTGTGATATGACCATGATTTCTATATTTTATTTTATATTTATAAAATTATGTTCTTCCAAACCGTATTGATATTTTACAAAACATATTTTTTAAATTAAAAAATTTCAACTTCAGAAAGAAAAGATTTTTTTTATAAACATTATCTTTTAGAGCATTGGAGTCTTGATCAGATTGATCCAAGATAAAGAGCCTAATAAAAAATAGTGTACTAATAAACAATTGATATTAACAATTATGTAATTGGATAGTATGTTCCCATCATTTATCTCAAATTTACCTTCTTTTTAAATGGAGATGATGTCCTAATAGTCCTCATGATTGAATTAATCTACAATAAAGGTTGTAGTAGCAGTCACTTCACCTTCATACATAGATTAACAATTCAATTCATTGATGATTATTTCATGATGATCATTTGATGGTATTTCATGTAATTTTTCAAGGACCTGTTTTTGATTTCAATTATTTTATTTATATCATCGTAGTTATGGTTGAAGGGAATATTATTTTACCCAAGAGTTCATACCCATATAGGATGTTAAAAGGTTCTTGTTAGATGGGGGAAATTGATATTTTCTAGCATCTGTTGATTTATTTATTCAAATTGTTTTCTAAGAATTAGAATTGGACTTCTATCATTAATCTATTTGGATAAATAACTGAATTATTCATGGAACAACAATGAAGGATATGTCCAATAATATCATTTTGGAGGGGCTTGAGTAATCCTTGCATTATGTTTCATTAGTTTAGACAACGTTATGAAGGGTATTATAACTAATTTTTTCCATTAATTATTTTCCATTTCTACGAAATCCTTAATGTGGTGATGGAGGAGTTGACTAACATGCTTCATCAACGGGGACGACATAGTAGTCCACCAGAATTATTAAAATAACCAAAGCATACTACTAGACTATATCGGTGGACCCTCATGATTTGTAATGGTCATTTAAATCCCTCATAATGTGGTGGGAATGAATTAAATGAGGGGGAAAACTGATCTGGAGTTACTAAAAGAATCATTATTTTTCATCTATAGGTGTAAGATATTCTGTTGATATAAAGAATTATGTGAAGATGATGGTGTTACTGATAAAATAGGTATTACCCTTGACGGTGTTATTTGATTTAACATGGAATGAATAATAAAACGAGTTCAAGAGATTGAATTTTAGGTCAACAAATCATTGAACATGTGGTCTCTAATTTTATAGAATTTTCCATTTCATGAAATCATCATTATCCTCTTGGGTGACAGTGACATATGTGACATTTTTCAGATTTTCACCCAATTCCAACACAACATGATATATGATTCCCTAGAGAAATCATTTGATGGTAAATTAATCACAGGAGGTATGATTGAGGAATCTACTATATGGTATTTAGTTATTGGAGTTATTTAATTATACCCTTATATCATCATTATGAATCAACGAATGAGAATGTTAATATCTATGGGGTAGATAATGAATATGTGTACCTAGTCCAACATTAATGAATAATCATGATTCATCGTCTTCATGTAGGAAATTTGGGATAATTCATTTAATTTTGGACTATTGAATATTTATCAACCTGAGATTATTAATATAATATATTACATTGTGGATCCTCCTAATGACACATTGGATTAGGGGACGGGATTTTCTGAAATTATCCATTAATAATTTACTTGTATTTTATTATAGATTATGAGGTATTTGGTGAGACATTTTATTGTTTAACTACATGGCCTCCTTGCGGTGTTGAGATCTATAATATATTTCTCATAATCATCATGTATATATATGGGCGATAAGGGATAGTGTTAACTCATCATACACAAACATCACACATATCCAAAATAATTTCTCCTATGGAATCTGAGCATTGTTGGATTATATGAATCATTTATATACTATGATAAATTAGGTAACACATTCATTATCAAATTTCCTACACTCTATGAAGTTAGTGATTATTATACTATGAATTGTGGTGAAAAAATTATATTGAAATTTTAATTATATTTAATCTTAACAAGTGATAGATCATGTAACTATGTGGTTTGACTGGATTAATGTAGTTGCTTCCATAGTTTGAATAAAAAATCACAAGATTATTTCCCCCTTATATGTAATTCCTACCATCATGACACTCAATAATAATATTATTACAGTGTTTTTAGAGTCATATATAGCATTTTTAGGGAAATTATTTGGTCATAAAACATTTTGGTGATGGTGGAACGTGGTTCATGAATTTTGTTTTTGTATTTCATTCAGGCTACACCTTGTATCTACGAATCTCCACAACATTTATGAATACATGAAGCATACTAATCACATCATCATGGACGGAGTTAGAATATGTCTCCCCTTTGAAAGGACAATTTTCAAGTGAAACAGACTAACCATGATTCAATGGTGGAAGGGAACAATGATCCACTATATATGGGACTATAAGGAAGACACACTAGGGTAACAAATCAGAAAATAAATCGACTTCAATCGTGGCTAATCAACCAGGAATTTTTGGTTATTGTGGTTCTACATGTGGAGGCATGGGGTCATTCTGAGTATCCTCATTATGAGGATGATAACCATTGAAAATCAATAAAATATGTCACATAGATATATCAAAATCAAATAATAAGGACGATATACTATTATTTTCTCATGTTACATCAATGTCTTTATGAGTACTATAGAATTGTACCACAATATTTTATGTTTAGATGTTTTGAATTATAGTGAATGAAATAGGTAACTAAATAAAACATTAGAGAACCATAAACTGCCTCTATTGATTGGTGTGAACACCATCAGTGTGGATTTCCAATTTCTTGATCCACTATGTGAGGATCTTTCCCAAGAAACTTGTCATTGGAATTACTATTATGGTCATTTAGGGGATTAAACATGCTTGCATTCACTATTGAAATTGTGAATAGTAGATAATCACTATCGTCTTCTGGAAGAAATTCTAAAGGAATCCTTCACCATAGTAAAAGATTGTTGAAATATAAATCATTATATTATACCCGGCCTTTAATTTTCATTTTGTGAAGATGTCCCTTATACGATTAAATGTTTCATTTTTAGGATTATAATATAGGCACACTATAAACTATGTAAGATACTATATTGTTAATGATGTCGAGCCAGTTGAAGAATATGTATTTCAACCATTCATAATTTATATTTTGGGGCATCATAGTTCATAGAGAAACATATGTAGGATAGATGAAGGAATTGAAGGTAGTTGAACATCTCCCATATAATATATCACAGGTATAAAACATATTATTCAATAAGAAACATTGATATGGATATATATAGTACTATGTGTGTCTAAAACATGATTGGAAACTTCTTCTAGACCATGATACCCAAAATTTATTAATCATCTAACACATTACTAGAATAAATTTTTAAATCTTGATCACCCTTTGTTTCTACATGATAAAACATTATTATTAGAGTAGAATGTTATATAATCCAATTATACAACTAGAATGTAAATGTGAGAGGTTGAATTCAATAAATCCTATTAGAATAGGTGGAAGAATCACTGAGAGGCAACAAAATCTTCATCACCATGTCCTATTTTGATAAATATTCATTGTAAACTTGTTAATGAGGGAAATAATAAAACTCTTGTAGAATAAACAAATGGTGTTCCTCATTAGTGGTGGCCAATAATAACAACAACATTTACCCTATAATTACGGTGTAGGTGGATAAATAAAATTGTATCTATAAAGGTTTCACATCTATTCCTATGAAATAATACAAAACATCCTCCCAATGATAGAAATTATAATGGGATCATGGGATAATATAAAAATCAAATTCGGTAATTTTCATAATCATCTTATAGGTTCCTACCCTATTTTAGGAAATAGTGTTTAGAAAATATCTCTATTTTAGTAAAAATATATTATATGTAAATGATAAAGGTTGACCTAATGTTGGGGATCCTACCCCGACTTCATTTTAATTGTGATTTTTCCATAGCATGATCCTTTATGATTCATAAGGAACTCTACAACATTCATAATTGTTGGTAAAATTTCAATTAACTCTAATATGGATTTTATAAATGTAATACTTAATTGAGCATTTAGGGAAAATAATTTCATCAATAATGTGATGACCTAAGTAAAACCACATTGTGTCATCAGGGGGATCCTTGATGGCTGGTGGGATCATTAAGAATCTGATTCAACACACAATTCATAGTGGGTATATGGATTCTACAACCCAATCTGTAAAATTTTTGCCCATTTACACTATTTGTAATTCTAGGAAACGATTGAATGGTTTAAGGGGATACAAGAGCCCTTATAATTCAATCCATATATAAAAAGAAGCAATGGAACCCTGGTGTAGGTAGTACATGGTTTAGACTAGGGCAGGTAGATGAACTTTAGGATGGATCTGTTATGATATTCGATGGTACACCATATACTAGAAAAAATTATGGTGTGGGATCCATCCATTGAGACTCATAAGGGGTAGCTTTATCATCCTTGTTTTGGATTTCCCCTCCCTCGTCGTTGTAGAGAAATAATCATTGGTGTCTCATTTGGAACACCTATCAAAATAGTTGGTAGTAGAAATGTTGTTGATTTCTACCTGTGAGATCTATATGTGTGCATATTTCCTTTTTTCATAACCTATGGGTTTATCTTAGACATTTCACTCATAGAAATGACCACATAAATCCCATGATAGTTAAAAATGATATTGTTGATTCACCATTGTCTATTCCCTAAAATAGTGATAAAGGAATGTTTCATAGATGTTGGGGGAGTTGTTATAGTTGTTAGTTGGTTAAATGTGAATTAGATTTTCACATGTGTGGTTTGACACCAATAAAAACATTTATGTGGTTGTGGAGTCTTAATATAGTGACCTACAAAAGAAAATATAAAAATAAATTTTTATGAAAATCATTCATTCTTGTATAATGGTGACAATTCCAATCATGTCCAATGTTAGTGATGGTTTTTTGGTGAAGTTTAAGTCTAATATTCCATAAACAATCAATTATTAATATATTCCACTTTGATTCCAATTTATAATATTTTAATACTTATATAATTACTTCCATGATGGATTGTGCCTTGTTCTATCACAAACCATTGGTCACACATTTTTGCTTACAAAATATTGGATAGCAGTAACCACCTGTGTAACACAACAAAATTATATGTGGTAGATTTTTTTAATTCCATGGATTTATTGTGTTATACGCAACACCATGATTTTATTGCGCTATATTCAACATCATATTGTCTTGAAATATACACATCACTATTCATGGATTGTGTTGCAATCAATTTGTAGTTCCTTGGATAGAATTAATTTGACGCAACACTAAGTATATATTTTGTTCAATGTATAAATGAACTGAATTTTAATTATGTTATACGAAACAAGAAAGGATGATTTTACTACATGAAACACTGACTTGGAATGTGTTACCTGAAAGAGAGAACTTAGTTGATAACATGCATTGTGTGCCAAACCATGTATCACGAAAAATAATATATATTTTAAAATTAATTTTTTAATGGGATATAAACTACAAATTATGAATAATATTAACAACATTTTTTATTTTATATGACATTATCAATAATCTTACACATTTTCTATAACATTATATGATAACGAATTCAAATTTTCAGATAAAAAACTATTCTTTAAAAAAAAAAATTTTAAAACCTTTTGATGGAGCACCCATATTATATATATTTTTCGAAAATTTTATATTATAGATTTGAATAAATAATCTTTTTCCTTGGAATCATAACATAATTATTTTTTGTTATTTTTCTAAAAAAATTAAAATTTTCAATAATAGTGAAAATACTGCATTTTAAACCATAACATCCTTTTTAACTAATTTATTTTTATAGTTAGATTATATTTTTAATTAGTTTCATTGTTTAATTAGATTATATTTTTATCATTCAATTCAACTTTTTTCATTAGATGTAATTTCACTTCTAAATTGGACATTAAAACAAGTCAATATTTTGATACTTTTTACATCTTAAAAACCCAACTTTTTTTTCTTATTACAATGGGAGTTATTTTGAAATTATATTCTAAAAATTATGTTTTTTGAATTTGTAAAAATGGATTCAATATTTGTAATCATAAGGTTCAAATTTTGTATATGGGTACCTATAAGTTTTTAATGTCATGAATGGTAACTTCAACAATTATTTCATTTTCCATTGCTAAAGGTTGAATCTATTAAATAAGGGTAAAAACTAATATTATAAAAAAAGTTAAGCTACACTAAAACATGTCCAAATCCTATTGTATGGGATATTTCTGACCATGGGGATCGTTGGGTCAATTTTGGGAACCTGATGATTCACTTGGATGTGAAAATGTCATTTTATAAAAATTAATTTAATGTAATGATAAGTATAACGAAAAACATATATCATTTACTAAATAAATTTTCAAATAAGTATATATATTATATATATATGTTTATAGACAGCAATTAGGAAGATAACAATAATTCCTAAATCATGGTATTTTATTTATAATTTCTAGACACCAAATATATAAATTTATGTATGACATAATGATGATGTAGTTATTGTATTATTAATGATTTATTTAAGGAAATAATATTATAGATATTAATGTAAATTTAATTTGGAATTTTTATTCCATACACGAATTTGATGGATTATTATTAATTTTTATCATATAATTAATAATTTTATTCAAATGAATCAGGTTTTTATGAATTTTTAAAAAGTCATTATATGAATAGTATGAAAATTGAGAAAAATTAGTTTTTAAAACAAATACTATTTTATTAAATGAAATAAAAGTACTAAGGAAATAATATTTGAAAAAATAACATAGATAATGTTGACAATGTCTTTAATGATCCACTTATGGTTCTAATGGAATTTTATTCTAACTATATTTACCATATTGTTGGAAGATATAGGAGGACATGATAGTAGTTAAATTTGTCATCTAAAAGTTAAAGCTAAATGATAAGGTTAATTTGGAGACATAAAAATGCCTAAAACCCTTTGGAAGAATGTATTTATAAAAATACTCATATTACCTTATAAATAAGTAGTTTTTGAACTTTTTTAAAATGAAAATTATGTTGTAATAAATTAATATTTTAAGATTTTTCAAAATTTATTATATCATATCTTATAAAATAGAACCCCATCCCCTCTTATTAACTATATTGTGAACCATAAATATTGAAAAAACCATACGAATTTCATTTCTAAATAGAACTATTTTCATAACAGTGGAACTGGTGTTCTCAAAAGACCAACTCTAGTGACCTGAGGGAAAATATAAAGAAGGCACGTCGCGGAAGAGGTTATCTCTTCAACCAATTTATTCAAATTTAATTCTTCTTCTAATTCCTCTTCATTAGTATTTAATTAGAATTTAATGAATTAAGTATCAACAATATATTTATATTTTTTTTATTAATATTAAGAAACACTATTTTACATTCTATCCATACTACAAAAAATGAAATCACAGTGTGTGCGTACTTACGACTTATCGTCTCCACGATGTGGTGTAATCTATTTTTCACCACCACCTAACATGGATGTGTAGAGTGGAGGAAATAATAACTACATGTAATTATTAAAACATGAAAATAAATAAGAGATATTATAAACCATTCATCAATTATGGGAATGATATCGTTATTCGTTCGTACTTACGGCTTTCCGTCTCCACAACGTGATGAGATTCACTCTCCATGTTAACTATTCAAGAATGATTATAAAATATATTTAATAAATTATAATTAAACATATTATATAATAGTGCTACTATAATTATATATATATATATATATCATTTATTTTGTTTCATTCAATTTATTAAGGAAACAATAACAACATCAATGCGTACGTACGACCTACCATCTCCATGAACGTTGAATTGTATTTCTTTTATCAATAATATATATATATATTTAAATACAGAATATATAAAATATATAAATCATTTTTTACATTTTTTTGTAATTAAATTATGATATAAATAATAATATCATGAATAATAATTCAAAACACGTACGATAGATAAAATAGTTATTTCCCAAAATGTTTCCCTAACCTAGAATTTACAAATGAACATGTAATATAAAGTCTCATGTGAATCATATATGATAACATAAATATAATTATGGATATTTTAGCGGTTAATAATAATTTTAATCCCATTATAGAATAGTATTGGACACATAAAGAATAAATTAGACCTATGGTACGTGATGATTTGGAAATCTTATTTTTATCCGAGATTGTTTATATGTAGGTATTTACTAGAGATATATATTCTTCATCCATTTCCATGTATTCTAAAAAAATGCATAAAATTTGCAAAATTATTATATGTATGTTTAATTTGGTTTTTACACAATTTTTACTTTTGTTGAATGTCATGGAATGAATCATTCTTTTCATTACCATAAGAGGAATTATTTGACTTTTACGGGAAAAGTACATGGAGAATGTCTTTTTAACTTATACATCATGGATGAATTTTTTTGGTTTGAGGATAAATTATTTACATGAATGTTCATCTACATTATTTCATGTATATTTTCATCTAAATTATTTTTTTAATGTTTTATGAGAGTTTGATAAAAGAAAAAAAATTGAAGAAGAAATGATATTTTTATCATGAATTATGTTCAAGTGTTTTATCAAAATTAATTTACATCTAAGATGATTCTATTTAAATAGGGTTATGTTTATATCCCAATTATTAGTATTATTTTATTGTTTTAATGATGAAATGGTATTTTATATGTATTATGACATGATGGAATTATGTTAAAGAAGCCCATTTTATTTTTTTGGGTTCTGCTATGTTGAATGGTTTATGTTTTGGTGGTACATGTAAAATATATTTCATTGTGATATGGGTGGGACCCATATCTCCATCCAATTAATTTGATAAAGATTTATATCTCATTATATTAACATGAATTAAATTACAATTAAACCTGGTTTAGTAATACAAAGCTGGAATTGTAAGAAAATCTGGTTTAGTAATACATTGATGGAAGAGAATGTAAACCCGGTCTGGTAATGGACATTGTACACTTTGATTGTATTTGAATAAATTTATTGGGTCCGAAGGAAATAATATTATGTGAATATCTTTTTACCAAAATTCCATATTTTATGTCAATTCCATATTAGCATGTTCATGCCTTTTATGATTTATGCCTTATAAACTACGAAGATTTACTTCATAACAAATGATTTTGATACCTGATCATTATGTTCATGGTTTTACATTTGAGTGTTTATGTTTTTTTTATGTTCTCAATGTTTAGTAGTAATGATCATTTAATATCACCCATTATATTTTTTCCTTTCCCCATGATATAAGAAAATTATGTAGGAAAACTAATGGGGAAGATCTTTGTGGGAGATATTGAAGATATTTAACCAAGATTGTGGAATGTCTTCTAAGTTTACAAATAAACTAAACTAATACTGTAAAATCACAAGTAATTAATGAATAATAGATAATTTTATCTATGCCTATTAATGAATTAGATAGTGTTTTAGAGGCTTAAGATGAAAATAAATCTAATCTTAAGCATGGAATACACTAATATTTTTAAAAGATTGTTTTACTGCCTTTTAATAGAAAACCATTTTTAAATCTATATTTTGACAATTTTATAAGATATGTTTGTCAAAATAAACTTATTATTTATGATTGGGACATCAAAATTTACTTTGTGTGAATTTTTGGTATTTTTCCGATAAAGTTCATTTTTTAATGAATAGTGAAAAATGTTGTATTTTAATTCAAACCCTCTTTTTAATCTAATTTATTTATATGATTAGATTATATTTTGAATTGGTTTTGAAGTGAAATTTGAATATATTTTTACCATTTAATCCAATGGTGGTAATTGGAATCAATTTCACATTGAAATTGGACTTAAACTGGTGTCAATCTTTTGATACTTATTGATTCATAAAAACACGCTATTTGTCATGACAGTGGGAATTAATTATTAAATTAATTAATGTAACTTATATGAGTTTAATTTTTGTAAAATAGACATCATTTTTGAATTCATAATATCAAATATAGATTTTGGTGAAGTTTTGGTATATTTCAAAAAAACATCAATTTTTTATGAATAGTGAAACCACTAAGTGGTGGTTAAAGAAACTGATTTTTCATTTAAATGAAAATTTTCCACTTATGTGATTTTATTTTAAAAAATCCAACATACATGGTTGTCATTAAGATCTAAAATGTGGTTCAATGAGATTAAAATAATTTTTTGTGAATAGTAACTTTTATGTTTTTAATCGCGATTAGAGGTAATTTGTGCAATTTAAGGAAAAAATGATAATATAATAATATGAAAATACCTAGACACATGTCCTACCCTTATTGGATGTGTCATGGCCTACCATGACAAGACATGGGTCAACTTGGGGACTCCATGGAGCCACTTCGGTAGGAAAATTATATTAATATCTTTTTATTTAATGTTAAATGAAAATGACACAAACATGAGTTGTTTTACTAAAACAATTGTTAAATGAGGTTATACAAGTCATATTTTTGACTATAAAGAGTCATTGGAATTATATAAAAATTCCTATATCATGATTTTTTTTTAATTTTTAGACATTAAATAAATAAAATTATTTATGACATCATAAAGATGCAGCGATTACCTCATTAATAAAGGATTTAAATAAAATGAAAAGATAATGTAAAATCTATGACATGAACATGTACAAAACCTATTGGATGGGTGTATTTAGAACCCTTATCACATTAACCTCGAATTATATCAATGTGGGTCTTTTTGAATAAGAAAAGCATTTTAAAATAAAGTAACATTTCTTTCCTTTCCAAGAGTGCCCATCCTCTCCTCTTATAAAAGGCCCCCACCTCTACCTCCTTACCAACACTTCCAAAGCCTTTGTCTCGGAAAACCCCTGCCCATTTTCTCTCTCCACTTACCTATATTACTCCTTGAAGCCTCAATTTGGGCAGAAGTCTTCCCAAGGAAGCCTTTGAGATCAAACCAAAGGGAGTTACCCGATTATAAGGTAATGTCTTCACTTGAGTCCTTTTGTTTTATTTTGCTTCTCCAACCCCATAAACTCTATTAATTCATATGTTTTGTAACAACTCCAGTATCTTAAATATACTAGGATGTTGTTATAACAAGTATTCTAGCTACACTTACACACAACTACATCTAATGGTTAAAGAACATATTGTTTCCGTGGATGGTGAATTTCTGCCTCACGAAACGATGATTGTTCAATATTATTCTAACACCATCAAAGGTGGCCATTAAGATGTCACTATATTTATATATGATATATAATATGTTTATGTTTTCCTTAATTTTCTGTATTTTTCATTTATGGCATACCTTTATGTATTCCATTATGGGTATACACGATATCTTCATTTTAGGAAGTGTGGACTACCGCCCCCTCAAAGTGATTTGATTCGTTAATACCATATGTGGTACGTATAAAGGATATATTTAATGATATTATATATGATACCATATTGGAATTAAAATACTATTATGTATCATTATGTTTTAATTCCATTAAATATGAAATTGAAATGGAAGTAGCGTTCATGCGTACGTACGGCATACCGTCTCAACGAATGGTGCATTTCATTTCTTACCTCTAAATGTTATGTAATATTATAAATGCTTGCATGTTCCGGATATATATGATATATATTATATCTAAATCATGAATACAATTCTTGATATAATGGATATTTTACCACATGAACAACTTGTAATTATAAAGAGTTTATTTTTGACTCAAGTACCAATGATCGTTAAAACGACTGTTATTAACTTAAATAATAACATAGTGTTCATGACATGGTAATAAGTGATATAAAAGGAATAATTAACTTGAAAAAGGTTCTTAAACAAGTTTAAATTAACTCAAGTTTATTATTCAGGAGATTAAAGAACGACTGAGTCAAGTCAGACCCGAGGTAAGGGATCTTCTTAACCCAATTTCTGTTCTTTGGGTTAATCTCCTACTTTCAAATTATGTCATTATATTATTATGTCCAATATAGTATTTTTTACTTTATTTATTTGTAATTATAGTGAATACACATAATAGATCTATTTTATTTAAAAAATGATCTTTTTATGGGACTTCTTCTCAATCTCCTTTCACTGAGACATATTTTGTTTTATACACTACCTTCTTTATACGATGTATAAACCCCTTTGACTTTTACTTTTATTCAAAAGGAATCTTTTTTATACGAAGCGTTTACTAAACGAAAAAAAGGAATGTTTTTGTCATATGTATGCGGCGACAACAACTTCTCCACCGCCGTGACCATTATTTGAGTTTCGTCTTCCTCTACAAGCCATACCTTTTTTTTAAAAGAAAAATAAATACCATGTTTTAATTTTATTTTATTTTGGTATTGAAAATGGTTTTCATATTGTATTTATATCAATGTGTTTTATTGATATCTTGTGATTGAAAGGTTGAAATGTTATGTTACCTTTATGTATGTTTTATGTGATACGATTATGTTGAGGTTCTTGGGCATTATTATGAAGACGGGTGGTTCCGTGATAAACTAAGGGCGGGTGAGCCAGATATAGCTCTCCAACACATTGGGTAATGCGAAGGAGTGAAACGTTATGGTTTCTCTGAAGAGATTTATGGAATATACTGTGATGGGTATTCCAAACTTAACCAAGAGGGTTAATCCCTACGTAAGAATGTTATGAATGCCTCAAGTTACCTTTATGTCTTATGATTTCTTTGATTTATTCATGATTTGATGAGGTATGTTAAATTGATTATGTTTTATGGGTAAAGTATGATTTCATTCTTATGTATATATGAACTTATTTTTCCTTTCCATATTTTTATAACCCATACTGATCTTTTTATGCACATCCCAAGTTTTTTTTGAAATGTTTTTCACAGGTCAAGGGAAAGGTACATGATATGATGATAGTTTCAAGGAAGTGTCAAGAATGAATCTATGTCTTATTTTAAATATGTTTCCATTGATGGGAAAAATGAATACTATCTTCATGTAACCACATTGTTTATATGTGGAATGTAATGCATGTTTTATGTTCTAAATCTCCAAAACTCTAAACCTGAAAAGATCCTCAATGTGTAATCTTGTAATAACTCAAGATTACGTAAGTTTTAAGGCTGGGGCCTTATAAATACAGTATTTGGGAGTCTATGTGTCTAATTTATTAAGTATTGTTTAAAAGATATTTAATGTCCATGAACGTAAATATTGGTTTGGTAGAGTTGGTATTAGTGATAATGAGGTAAGAATAACTACGATCCTTGGGAACTCTCACATGAGAATGTTGGACGAAGCATGGATCTACACCCAAGGGATGCATGATGAGATCGATAGTATGTGTATAGTTGAGTGTCTCACTATGGGGGTGTGTCCCCCGATGGAGGGCTCTGATAGGTATCAATTGTTGTCCACTAGAAAGAATTCAAGACCATTAGTGTTCCATTTAAAGTAATGGTTTAGTCATCCTTTGGAAACTAGAATGAGAAAATATTACTGTGACCCCTATATAAATTTATATGGTTTTTATGGAGATGTTCCTGAGGTAAAGTATTATTATAGATTAGAGACCTATAATTATGGTAACAATCAAGAATTACAAAGGATTCAACCTAAGATGTTAGATATTTAATTAACTCTTCCTTGATTATGTAGTTTTCCTAGTACCATTTTTTCCTATCATAATATTATTTTTGGGATTTTGAAAATTTCCACAAATATGAGTATTCATGTTAATGGAGAATATTATGAAAAAATAAATGATATTATTAATGAAAACAATGAAATAATATTTGTAAGGAGGAACATCATTATCATTCCTAATCAGTAATCTAATTATATGATCAATAATCTCATCTATGGTGAGTTTCCAGAAGTAACTAATAAGAAAAAGAAAACGTTTCATGGTGATCATAGAGGAAATTAAGATAAATTTTACTCATGTATATAATGTGGGATGAGGCATCAAGAATAATGTTTCAAACTATCTCACAGATGCTTCAGGTAGGGAAAATAAGGACACAAATCCAAAAAATGAAATGGACCATGTTTCATTATCACAATGCATGGAGAAGGATAATTGTATTACTAAGACATCAACAACAGTTAAATGTTTTATTTTTGGATTGTATGGGTATTTTTCAAATAGATTCCCTAAGGGTAAATCTCATGAAGAGAGTCAGCATGGTCGTAATGGTAGTATTAATTTTTATGATAATGATGATATGAAAAATCATATATTAGATGAAGGAAGTGTAAAGGAATATAATGATGAAGCTCCATAAATGTATTAAGAATATAGTGGAATGATTTCATGTTTATCAATAATAATGTATTGTGCTATGGAATAAAGACACATCTAAGGATTGTTACACTATTTTATCCTTATGTATTTTAAACTATATGTCGAATTATACCAGTAACCATGAAAAGTAATTTAGATATATTTTTTGGAAAACCCATGATATGTGAATAATGATGGGATATAGAGATAATGGATTGTTTGATAGTATTGAAATACCTACATCTGATATATGTTCAATGTGATATCATGTTTTATGTATACAGAATTTTTTGGTTTGTTTGTTGTGTGGAAAGAGTTATTTTTGATAGAATGAATTTTCTCTCTATATATATACATTAATTAATGTTATAGTCATGTTTCAAGAGAATACATGATTAGGGTATTCACATGTTTGGAATGTGACAACCCCAAACTACCAAATGAGATATGGGAGACAAATGTTTAGTCGATTTAGTTCACCTCCTTCAAATTTTTTATACATTTATTTTTTGGAAGGATTGTAATGTTATACATTAATTTATAGTATAATTATATTCTTACTGATGTTTGTTAGATTAATGTATTATCTCATTGTAGGAGGATATAGACATATTTTATAACATGTTATAACCATTTTGTTGAGAGATATTAATTGACCTATTATTTTATCACATGACCTACTAACACTTCAAAAATGAAAAATTCAACATCATTTAAGCTAAATAAGAGATTAAGTGGAAATTGATCATCGAACGACCAAAAATGAGATTATACTGAAATAATGTAATTATTTAAACTCCTGAAAAAAACATCTACTTTATGAATATGTTCATGAAACCAAAACTTTTATCCAATCATATTCTTATCAGATGAGTCATATGGTCCCTTAAATTATCATAGATTTATGAATTTTTGGTAGCTGAATTTCTCCAAACCTTATTCTCTATCACTATTCATCAGAACATCATGGTTATATTTCTATTCCATATCAAGTATTTCACTTCCCATATATGTTATTTTTTGTGGAAACACATTGATTAGTTACATTGGGTAACAATTATGTTTCTAACATTCCATTACAAAATGATGTTTTAGTATCCCTTTTTATAATGTGGGTTTCTCTTAAAGAAACATTCAAGTATTAATCCTTTTATAACCATGATTAATTTAAATGGGGAAATTCATTTTTAGGGTGTAGAATGTAACACCCCCTGATTTTATGAGATAGATTATTTTTAATTTCATTGATGTCATGTGTTTTAAGCTATACCAAGATTAGCTTTCTCTATATGCAACATTGTCTTAACTTGTAATATACACAACACTATTCATGGATCTTGTTGCACAAAATTTCATGTTCTTTTGATATAATTAGTTTCACATAACATTGAGTATATATTTTTTTCAAATTATAAATGAAGTATATCCAGATTATGTTATACACAACACCAATTGTTTTTTCACTACACGCAACACTGCATTTTAATTCAAAACTTCTTTTTTATCTAAATAATTTATATATTTAGATTATATTTTTAGTTGGATTAAATGTGTAATTGGATTATATTTTTATCATTTAATCCAATGTTTTTCATTGGATTTAATTTCACTTTTAAATATTACATAAACACATGTTAATCAATTGATAGTTATTACTTTTTTAAAAACACTTTTTTTGGTTTTTGAAAATGGTAATTAACCTTAAATAAATTACTGAAACATCTTATTTTTGAATTTTGAAAAATGGATTCCAAATTCGGAATCATAATGTCTAAATTTTTTCATTATTTATCTTTTATATTCAGACATTATGAATAGTAACTTGAGTAATTATTTTATTTACCATGGTTAAAGGGTAAAACTATTAAATATATGTAAATAATAACATTAAACTACTTTAACACATGAACTAACCATATTGGATTAGATATTCACTACTATTGGCGTCCATGGGTCCATTTTTTGGTCCCATATATTTACATTTGTATAAAAATAACATTTTATAAGAATAAATTTTAAGTAGTGAAAATTATTTCCTAAACATCTATCATTTACTAAATTGATTTTAATATAAGGATATATAGGTGATCTATATGTCTATAGATAGTAATTAGAAATATTAAATTATTTCTTTCATCATGTTATTGTATTTATAATTTTCATAATGTAAATAAATAAAATTTTCTAGGGCACGATGATGATGCAGTGATTAAATTTTTATCGAATGATTTAAATATATGATATTATATATATTAATGTAAATATATATGGGACATTTTTATTCCATAAATAAACTTTCATGGATTTGTATGACATTTTTATCATTGATTTAATTTTTTTTTCTATGAAATCATGTTGTTATGGATTTTAAAAAACACATCACAAAAATAGTATAAGAATTGACAAAAATGAGTTTGTAAAACAAATACTATTTTATTAAATGATATAAAAATACTAAAAATATAATATTCGGCCAAAAAACATATTTAATGTTTTTTATGTCTGTAATGAACCACTTGAGGTTTGATTGGAATTTTATTTTATCTATATTAACAATATATTATTAATATACACGAATGCGTAGTAAGAGTCAAATTAGTTAACTAAGGGTTAAAGAGAAAAAGATAATGTAAAATTTTATAACCAACCTATTCTATATCGTATTGGTAGATTAGACTGAGAACAATTTTAATATTACATTTGAATTAAATTATTTTTCGTCCTTTTGAAACCAAAATTCATTTTGAAATAAATTAATATTTTGAGTGTTTCCTAAAGTTCCCCTCTCCACTCTTATTAAATGGAACACTCTCTCTATCCTACTCACTTAATTTTGAGCCTTTATGGTGGCCAAAACCTTACCAATTCCATAATCAACGTCCCTAGTTACATTATATAGGGTTTTATTCATAAAATTCTAACAATAGTTCCAAAAGATGAAATTTAAAGAAGATACATCGAGGAAGAGGTAATCTCTTCTACCAATTCTTTCAAAAAAATTCATCTTCTACATCATCTTAATTTTTGTTTCATTCTAAAAGAAGAAATTAGTATCACTAATATACTTATATGAAATTATAAATATGAAAAAACACTATTTCAACTTCAATTCATCTTATGAAAAAATGAAATCACTGCACTGGTGTAAATACGACATACCATCTCTATGTCATTCTGTAATCTGTTTTCACCACCAACCTACATGGATGGGTATAATAGTGGAAATAATACCTGTATATTATTATTATAACATTATACTAATTCTGAGATATTATACACCATTCACTTAAATACCATTCCACAATTGTGTGAACGATATTGTCACTTGTGCATTCATACAGATTACCATTACCATGACCCAGTGAGATTAATTCTCCACATTAACAATTCAAGAATGATTATAATGTATATATAATAAATAATAATGAAATATATGAAAAAATAATCCTATTCAATTTCTGTATATATATTTTTCATTTACTTATTTCCATTCAATTTAATAAGGAAACAAAAAAAAACGTTAATGCGTATGTATGAGATACCATCTTCATAAACGGTGTAATCAATTTAGTCTATTTATTTGTTATATATATATGGTAATAAAAAATATATGTAATATTTTAATCATGTTTTATATTATTTATGTATTTAAATCATGATATATTTAATAATATCGAGAATAAAATCAAAACACGTATGATAAATAAAACTATTGTAACCCAAAGCATTGCTTTAACATGGAATTGACAAAGTAATGGTTAGAGAAAATATAGAAGTTATTGTAACCATTCCATTCACACAAGAGTGTTTAGTAGTTGTATCCAGGTACCTACCACTAAAATAAGTTGATCTAGGTAGATTTTTAATAATAATACTTTTTAGTGAAAAATATTTAAAAACTCATTTTGTGAAATAGGTTTGACTATTAATATCATGTCATATATTCCAGTCAAGAGATCAAGACTAGATTTTTTTGTAACACCCAGAGATTTTATGAAAAATATTCTTTTTAATTTCATTATTGTCTTCTATTGTACGCTACACCAAATGGATCTTTCACAACACACATCTTTGACTTTCCTTGCATTACATGCATTCGTGACCTTCCTCGATAGCGTGTGTGCTACACAATACCGAGTTTCACTAAACAACGATATGCTATTAAAATATTAATAAAACTAGCTGTTATGAATAGTAATAACCACTTTTTGAAATTTTGTAAATTTTATTTTTTAAAATGGACTTCATTTTTGGATTCGGAATATCAAAATTATCTTAGGGTGAAATTTTGGTACTTTTCGAATAACTTTCATATTCTGATGAATAGTGAAAATTACTTAATTTTAATTAAAAACAACTTTTTAATTGAAATAATTAATAGTGATAAATTATTAATTTGAATGGTTTTAATGTATATTTAGAATATATTTTTACAATTTAATACAATGTTGTTCATTGGATGTAATTTCACATTTAAACCAGACATAAACAACTGTCAATCTTTTGATAGTTATTATCTCTTAAGAACACGCTATTTGTTTTGACGACGGGAATTAATTTTTAAATTAATTAATGCAACTGATATGTTTTTAATTTGGTAAAATAGAGATCTTTTTGGAGTTCACAATATCAAATATAGCTTAGGCCTAATTTTTGGTATTTTTCTGGAAACCTTTATTTTTTTATGAATAATGAAACCACTTAGTGGTAGTTATAAAAAATGAATATTTCATAAAACATAATTTTACCCCTTCTATGAGTGGAATTTCAAATATCCGAGAGACAAGATTGATGTCAGTATGTAAAATTTGGTTCAATGAGATGAAAATAATTTTTGGTAAATAGTAACTTTTTACTTTTTTTTTACCACAGTTAAAAGTAAATAGGGTAATTAAGGGTAAATATGATATTATTATTACCCTAAAACATGTCCTAATTCTATTGGATAAGTGTAATTCGACCAAAAAAAACCTTAGGAATAAAATATGACCAATTAGGCCCACTTGGATTAGATTGGGACATTTATTATTAATTTATTTAAAGAAGGGTTAAAATAGTTTAAATCAATGTTTAATAAGTAAATCATTTTTAATATAAGGTTATACATAAGATAAATTCGACTACAAATATTCATTAGAAAGATAAAACTATTTACTACATAATGATATTTTATTTGTAATTTTTAGACATTAAATAAGTAAATTTATTTCTGACACAAAGATGATGCAGTAATTATCTTATTAAAGAAATATTGACATAATTGATATTATAAATACCCAAATAAATGTAATTTGAGATTTTTTATGAATTCCAATAATTTTATAGGTTAATATGACATGTTAGTATGGATTTAATTAACTGTTTTCGAGCTAATCATTATGTTATGATTTTCACAAAAATCAATTACCAAATAGTGTCAAAATTGACATAAATTAGTTTTAAAAAGAAATATTATATTATTAATTGTTATTTTATTCGTAAAAATATAAGAATCGGCCAAATGACAAAGATAAGCTTATCTATATTAATAATAAACAACTTGGGGTTCTTTTGGCTTGTTATAGTAAGTTTATTAACCTTATAGTGTAAGAACACAAGAAGACAAGGTAAAAGTAAAATTATTTAACTTAATGATAAATATAAATGATAAGGTTTAAATAAGAACCTAAACCTGACTAAATTCTATTTGATGAGAGGATTTATACCCATCCCCACCTTATCTTAGAAATAAATCAATTTGGATCTATTTAAAACCGAATTTGTCTTTATAATAAAATAATATTTTTAGTTTTTCCAAAGGAGCCCCATCTCCTCCCTTATAAAAGGGCACCTCCTCCCTCTCTTCCTCACACCACTTTGAGCATTCAATATTGTCCAAACCCTGCCAAATTCGCTTCTCCACTTCCCTAAAAACATACAAGATGTCATGGCCTTCTTAAAATACCAATTTTAGTGCCCTAAAAGGAGGTATCAAAGAGGTGCTTCAAAGAAGATGTGATGTCTGTTACCGATTCTTTCAACATTATTTCTTCTTCCACTTCTTCTTCTTAGGTTGTATAATTATGAAGTAATAACATCAGTATCACTAATATACTGATATGTTATTATAAGTATGAAATAACCCTATTTCACCATCTATCCATCCTACGGAAAATGAAATCACCGCGCGTGCGTACGTACAGAATACCGTCTCCACACCGTGGTGTAATCTATTTTCCACAACCACATTACATGGATGGGTATAATGGTTTACATAATAACTATATATGATTATTTTAAAGTGATATAAATTCTTAAATAGTATAAATACACTCCAATACAATTCCATTATCATGAGAATGATATCATTGCTCGTGCGTACATATGGACTACTGTCCCCACGACGCGATGAGATTCATTCTCCATGTTAACCATTCATGAATGATTATAAAGTATATATAATAAGTAATCATGAAATATATGACATAATAATGATACTGGATTTATGTTTATATATATTTATGTCATCTACTTAATTCCATTCAACTCAATAAGGAAACGAAAACATCGTTCATGTGTACGTAAGGCCTACCGTCTCCATGAACGGTGTATTTCATTCCATTTAATGATATATTATATATATGTATATTCTGAATATATATTATATATAAATCATGTTTTAAATTCTTGATTTATGTAATAATGATCTACGTAATCATATGAATAATTACAAGTTAAAACACGATCGACAAATGAGACAATTTTACCCAAAACGCTCTTTAACATGGAATTTACAAAAGAACGGGTAGTATAAAGTCATAAGTGAACCATATATGATATCATAACAATGAGTATGATTCTGTATTAAGTCAATGACATTATTTAAATCATTATATAGGAGGTTCGGACACTTATGAAGAAAATTGGACCAAAGGTAAGGGAAAATATCACAATCTCATTTTATCCGAGATTGTTTATACTTTGGTATTTACTGGGGTGTATTTTATCATCCACATCCATGTTTCCTCAATATTTAATATAATTTGCATCCTCCTACAATTTTTTAAATCCAATTTTACCCTTTGGTGAGTTTTTAGTAAAAGTTATGAAAGGGATCTTTTGTCATTTTTCGTACGAGGTACTTTTTGACTTTTCCGACAAAAATACGAGAAGAAGGTTTTTTTAACTTATACGACATGAATGGATTTTTAAAACATTATTTCCAAGAAGATTCATTTACATGTTTCAAGTTTATTTTTAATCAACTTCTTTTAGCATAAAATTGTATGACATGTCAAGAAATGAAAAATGTTTTAGAATAGATATTTTCCTCAAGAATGGAGTTCTAGTGTTTTATCAAAATTATTTTCCATCTACGAAAATATAGTGTTCTGTTTCTATCACTATTATTAAGTTGATTTGATTATGTTGTGATGGAATTATTTTTATGAATTCCTTATCTTATATGAATTGTTTTATGATGTCATGTTGTTTACGAATCCCATTTTTACTACATGGGTTATGCAATGATGTATGATTTATGATTTTGTGGCACACATAAGAATCATATCATTATGAGATGGGTGGGACTTATATCTACCTCCATTGCATTGGGTAAAGATTTTATATCTCATGAGATATACATGGTTGGAACGGAAGGTTATACCGGTTCAGTGAAACTGGAATGAAATGAAGAGTGAACTTAGTTCAGAAATGGACTTTGTCCACTATGATAGTCGTGGAAATGAGTCTAGACTAATAAAATAAGATTCTATATGAATATTTGTGTATGCCACAAAGATTCATGTTTTATGTTATGAGTATTGGGATTAAATTTGACTACTATGATTTGTCCCATGTTATGAAATTATGATCTCTTTTGCATGTTAAGATTTCCAAAAGTTATGTTCTTATGAATATGATGTGATTGATATTTCTTTTGTTTACCCTTACTGAGAATTTGAGCTCAACCTTTTATATTTTATTTTCCCCAGGATATAAAGAAAGGTTTTATGGTAAAAATAAAGGAAGATCTTTATGGGAGATATTTAAGATCTTTCACCACGATTAGAAGATTATATTCTGAGTTTCCAAATACAATAAACTATTACGGTCCTTGTGTGTGTGTTTTTGAAATGTACTAAGTAGTCCACAAAAGTAATGTAATGTCCATGTACGTCAAGCTTCGGGTCTCTACAGTTGGTATCAAAGGAATGGTATATTCAACCTTTGGAAACTAGGATGCGGGAAAATTAGTGAGATCTCTAGAGATATTTCTATGTTATGTCTAGGGATGTCCCTAAGGATAAGTATAAGTATAGGTTATAGTCCTAGAATTGCGCTAACGATCTTAGAATTAAACTAAGATGTTAGATATTGAAGCTAATCTCCCTTTATTGTGTTGTTTTCCGTAGTATGATTTTTTCCTCTCACACTATTCTTTTTGGGTTTTAGATGATGGTTGGAACCCGAAGGAACCGTGTTGATCAATGCAATGGAAAACGCAATGATTGTCCTCCTGAAAAAACAAATGTTATGGGAGATGGAGTGCAAAATATTATTGTTATACTTACACAAGCTATGTATCATTCTGGACTTCCAAATGAGCAGAGAAGGGAACAATATTCTATTGATTCCTTCATGAGGAAACGACCACCTTCTTTCAGTGGGTCTTCTGATCCACTTGTTGTTGAACAATGGATCAGTACCACTGAAAAGATATTTTCAGTTCTTCAATGTTCTGAACATGATAAAGTCATCTTAGCAGTATATCGTTTGGAAGGTGAAGCTGATCAATGGTGGAATCATATCAAGAATACGAGGCAAAGAGATGAAATTGAGTCCATGGAATGGGATGAGTTCAAGAACTTATTTTTCAATAAGTACTTCCCTCGTATTCTTCGAAAAAAGATGGAGAAGGAGTTTCTTGAACTAAAGCAAAAGGATGATGAATCTGTTGGTATATACGAAGCGAATTTTACATGGCTTGCAAGGTATGCATCTGGATTTATCATCCAACCAGAAAGTAAAGTTGATCGATTTTTCAGTGGCTTAAAACCAAATCTTCGAAGGGAATTTTCTATAAGAGAATTCAGTAGCTATGAAGAAATTGTGAATTGTTATATAAAGGTAGAAATGGAATTTGGTGTTACTTATCCATCTCATAGTTTTGACAAGAAACGAAAGGTGTAGTTCAAGGATAAATCTTAGAATAATGGTGAAAAGAAGATGAATGTTTACTTATGCTCAATGTGTGGAAATAACCATGGTAGATATTGTCTTAATGGGACAAGTAAATGTTTCAAATGTGGAAAGGAATGTCATCGGGCATTTGAATGCCGCAATGATGGTAAGAATATGTCTAATGATGAAAACAAAGGACGGGATACACAGAATGAACCTACTACACTTAAATGCTTCAAGTGCAAGGAAATGGGGCATTATGCTAACAAATTCCCTAATCCATGGGTTAGTGATGATCGACATGAGCAACCACTTAAGGCAAAGGACAAAGGAAAGTCACATGCGATCACCATTGGCGATGTTGAATATGACAACGATGTGGTGGAATGATTAAGTGTTTATGTAATGGGATTCCAAAATAATGTTGTATATAGTATCGTGGAATATTGATATATTTATGTATTGGTCTATTGTGGTTTTCAATAATTTTATGGTACCAGTAACCATGGAACGTGATTGAGATATTTTTGGAAAAAGAGATGATATGTGCATAATGAAGGGAAAACGAGAAAATGAAATATTTGACAGTATTCATGAGATCATGATTGATATAAGGACAAAGTGATATCATAGATTGAGTATATAGAATTTTGAGGATTTTGGTATGTGGAAAGCGTTAACTTTTAACTGCATTCATTTTTTCACTAAGGTTGAATGGGTATTCAAGAGAATACATGATTATGGCCTTTGAATGTTTGGAATGTGACCAACAAGACATATCTTAAGATATATGGGGATCAACAATGGTATTAAATCTCTGGTAATCATTTTCACTATATTATGAGAGTGGACTGCAGGATTATGGATAAGCCTAAAGATTGGAATGGATTATGTTGGACATAAGTTAGTATTGTTTAAGGATAAGAGTTTTTTCGATATTATTGATGGGATGTTATAGTAATATAGTTTTAGAAAAGGACAACCTGCAGGATGGGCGACAACCCATCGCGTCGGACAAGGCCGTGGGAATCGAACCCACAACCGAAGTGCGACTGGCCTTTATCGCCTACCACTGGCATACAGGAAGTCCCTGTTTAGTAGAAACTAGTTTTATTATATTAAGCAGTATGATATATGAAGTATAAGTCCATTTTAGGAACCATATATTATTAATCTCACTATATATGGACTTATGTATTTTTTGATAACTTTTCTAACCATTTGTTTGAGACAAATGGAATGATCAATCATTCTATCACATGATCTGATAACACATCTCGAATGACAAATTAAACTTCATTTCATTAAGAGATGAAGTGGAAATTGTCCATATAACAACCAACGGTGAGACTATACCGAAATCACGAAAGTATTTCTTCTAATTCCAATTTCATCAACTTTAGGGAAACGATCTTGAAAACCGTAAATGTTGTCCTAGTGATCTTATATCTGATGAATCAGAATGTACCTTAGATCGTCACAAATTTATGGCTTTGTGATTGCTGTCTTTTCCAAAGAAATGTTCTCTACCACACTCCATCATAACATGATGGTTAGATTTCTCTTCCATATCCATATTTTCACCTCTGTGGAAACCCAATAATTAGTTTATTTGGGTAACCGTTGCATTACATACTTTTGTTTTTAAAGATTGGTTTTGGTATTCCTTTTTACGATGTGGGTTTCTATAAAAGAAACTTTCGAATAGTAAACAATTTATAACCCCGACGAATTTTGAGGGCAAAATTCATTTTAAGGGGGGTAGAATGTAACACACCGAGATTTTATGAAAAATATTCATTTTAATTTCATTAATTTCTTCTGTTGTATGATACACCAAAAGGAGCTTTCACAACACGAATCCTTGACTTGCCTTGCATTACACGCAATCGCGACCTTCCTCGATAGTGTGTGTAGTACGCAATACCGAGTTTCACTAAACAACGATATGCTATTAAAATATTATTAAAACTAGCCGTTATGAATAGTAATAACCAATTTTTGAAATTTTTTAAATTTCTTTTTTCAAAATAGACTTCATTTTTGGATTCGGAATATCGAAATTATCTTAGGGTGAAATTTTGGTAATTTTCGAATAACATTCATATTCTGATGAATAGTGACAATTACTAAATTTTAATTAAAAACAACTTTTTTAATTGAAATAATTAATAGTGATAAATTATTAATTTTATTGGTTTTAAAGTATATTTAGAATATATTTTTACAATTTAATACCATGTTGTTCATTGGATTTAATTTCATATTTAAACCAGACATAAACAAGTGTCAATCTTTTGATAGTTATTATCTCTTAAGAACACGCTATTTGTTTTGACGATGGGAATTAAATTTTAAATTAATTAATTCAACTGATATGTTTTGAATTTGGTAAAATAGACATCATTTTTGAGTTCATAATATCAAATATAGCTTATTCCAAATTTTTGGTATTTTTCTAGAAACCTTCATTTTTTGATGAATAGTGAAACCACTAAGTGGTAGTTAAAAAAATGAATTTTTCATAAAACTTAATTTTACCGCTTCTGTGAATGGAATTTCAAAAATCTGAGAGACAAGGTTGATTTCAGTAAGTAAAATGTGGTTCAATGAGATGAAAATAATTTTTGGTGAATAGTAACTTTTTACTTTTTTTTACAACGGTTAAAATTAAATAGGATAATTAAGGGTAAAAATGATATTATTATTACCCTAACACATGTCCTAATAATATTGGATAAGTGTAATTAGACCAAAAACAACCTTAGGAATAAAATATGACCATTTAGGCCCACTTGGATTAGACTGGGACATTTATTATTAATTTATTTAAAGAAGGGTTAAAATAGTTAAAATCAATGTTTAATAAGTAAATCATTTTTAATATAGGGTTATAGAGAATATAAATTAGACTATAAATATTCATTAGAAAGATAAAAATATTTCCTACATAAGGATATTTTATTTTTAATTTTTAGACATTAAATAATTTAATTTATTTATGACACAGTGATGATGCAGTAATTATCTTATTAAAGAAATATTGACATAATCGATGTTATAAATACCCAATTAAATGTAATTTGAGTCTTTTTATGAACTCCAGTAATTTTATAGGTTAATATGACATGTTATTATTGATGTAGTTTACTTTTTTAGAAATAATAATTCTGTTATGATTTTCACAAAAATCAATTATCAAATAGTGTCAAAATTGACATAAAATCGTTTTTAAAACAAATATTATATTAGTAATTGTTATTTTATTCCTTAAAATCTAAGGATCGGCCAAATGACATAGATGAGGTTATATATATTAATAATAAACAACTTGGGGTTCGTTTGTCTTGTTATAGTAAGTTTATTAACCTTATAGTGTAAGAACACAAGAAGACACGGTAAAAGTAAAATTATTTAACTAAATGATAAATATAAATGATAAAGTTAAAATAGGAACCTAAACTTGTATAAATTCAATTGGATGACAGGATTTCGATCCATCCCCACCTTAGCTTCGAAATAAATCAATTTGGATATATTAACAACCGAATTTGCTTTTATATTAAAATAATATTTTTAGTTTTTCCAAAGGAGCCCCTCTCCTCCCTTATAAAAAGGCACCTCCTCCATCTCTTCCTCACACCACATTGAGCCTTCAAGCTCGTCCAACCCCTGAAAAATTGTCTTATCCAATTTCCTAGAAACATCCTAGAGGTCCTGGGCTTCTTAAAAGAACAATTTTAGTTCCCTAAAAGGAGGTATCAAAGAGGTGATTCAAAGAAGAGGTAATGTCTGTTACCGATTCTTTCAACTTTATTTCTTCGTCCACTTATTCTTCTTAGGTTGTTTCATTATGAAGTAATAACATCAGTATCTATCATATACGGATATGTTATTATAAGTATGAAATAACCCTATTTCACCATCTATCCATCCTATGGAAAACGAAACCACCGCACGTGTGTACGTACGGAATATTGTCTCCACGCCGTGGTGTATTCTATTTTCCACCACCACCTTACTTTGATGGGTATAATGGTGTACATAATAACTATATATGATTATTTTAAAGTAATATTAATTCTGAAATAGTATACATACACTCCAATACAATTTCATGATCATGAGAACAATATCATCGCTCGTGCATACGTACGGACTACCGTTTCCACGACGTGATGATATTCATTCTCCACCTTAACCATTCATGAATGATTATAAAGTATATATATAATAAGTAATCATGAAATATATGACATAATAATGATACTGGATTTATGTGTATATATAGTTATGTCATCTACTTAATGCCATTCAACTCAATAAGGAAACGAAAACAGCGTTCATGCGTACGTATGGCCTATTGTCTCCATGAACGGTGTATTTCATTCCATTTACTGGTCTATTATATATATTCATATTCTGAATATATATTATATATAAATCATGTTTTAAATTATGGATTTAAGTAATAATGATCTATGTAATCATATGAATAATTACAAGTTAAAACACGAACGACAAATGAGACGATTTTACCCAAAACGCTATTTAACATGGAATTTACAAAATAACGGGTAATATAAAGTCAAAAGTGGACCATATATGATATAATAACAATGAGTATGAATATGGAATAAGTCAATGATATTATTTAAATCATTATATAGGAGGTTTGGACACTTACGAAGCAAATCGGACCTAAGGTAAGGGAAAATATCACAATCTCATTTTATCCTAGATTGTTTATACTTTGGTATTTATTGGGTTGTATTTTATCATCCACATCCATGTTTCCTCAATATATAATATTATTTCCAACCTCCTACAATTGTATAAATACAATTTTACCCTTCAGTGAGTTTTTAGTAAAAGATATGAAAGGAATCTTTTGTCGTTTTTCGTATGAGGTAATTTTCGACTTTTCTGATAAAAGAACAAGAAGAATGTTTTTTTAACTAATACGGCATGAATAGATTTTAAAAAAATTATTTCCAAGAAGATTCCATTACATGTTTCAAGTTTATTTTTAATCAACTTATTTTAGATTAAAATTGTATGACATGTTAAGAAAGGAAAAAAAATTTAGAAATGATATTTTCCTCAAGAATGGGGTTCAAGTTTTTTATCAAAATTATTTTCCATCTACGAAAATTTAGGGTTCTGTTTCTATCCCTATTATTACATCGATTTTATTATGTTGTGATGGAAATATTTTTTTTAATTCCTTTATCTTATATGAATTGTTTTATGATGTCATGTTGTTTAAGAATCCCATTTTTACTACATGGGTTATGCAATGATGTATGATTTATGATTTTGCGGAATGCATAAGAATGGTATCATTATGATATGGGTGGGACCTATATCTACCTCCAATGCATTGGGTAAATATTTTATATCTAATTAGATTGACATGGCTGGAACGACAGGTTATACCGTTTCAGTGAAACAGTACTGAATCGAGGAGTGAACT
The DNA here is from genome assembly GCA_963277665.1 of Viscum album. Lineage (NCBI taxonomy): Eukaryota > Viridiplantae > Streptophyta > Magnoliopsida > Santalales > Viscaceae > Viscum > Viscum album. The sequence continues at coordinate 1,077,259,414 of OY728164.1, forward strand.
CGGTTCAGAAATTGACTTTGTCCACTAAGATAGTCCTGACAATGAGTCTTGACTAATTAGAAATGATTCTATATTATTATGTGTGTATGCCAAAATGTTTCATGTTTTAAGTTATGAGTATTGGGATTGCATTTCACTACTATGATTTATCCCATGTTATGAAATTATGATCTCTTTGCAGGTTAAGATTTCCAAAAGGTATGTTCTTATGAATATGATGTGATTGATATTTCTTTTATTTACCCTTATTGAGCATTTGAGGTCACCATTTTATGTTTTCTTTTCCCCAGGATATAAAGAAAGGTTTTAGGGTAAAAATAAAGGAAGATCCTTATGGGAGATATTGAAGATCTTTCACCATGATTAAAAGATTATATTCTGAGTTTCCAAAGACACTAAACTATTACGGTCATTTTGTGTGTGTTTTTGTAATGTACTATGTATTCTGCAAAATTAATGTAATTTCCAGGTACGTCAAGCTTCGGGTCTCTATAGTTTTGAAGCAAACTAGATTTTTAATTGAAATAGTGAATGGAATAGAGAATCGATCCTATGGATTCATTGGGTATATACTGATCAAAGATGATATAGTGATATCCAATCATTCCTCATCGGCTATTTTAATCCAATGGGAATGAGATTATCAATTTTCAATGTGGGTAAATCTATTTGAGAGTTGTATATGATCATATATGTTTGAAACTCTATTGGGAAATAGAGAACTGTGATATGAAAGAGGGTAAAGTGTTTTGAGGAAAAAATACACCCAAACATGAGGGTGTCATTGAAATTGAAGATGTACATAAGATATATGTTGTTGTGTAAAAAGTTTCCCAACAAATGAAAAAAGATAATATAGGGACCAAGATTGATGACACTATATATGAGATCTATTACAACACATTTGGGAATGGAAAACATGTATGGATGATGCATGACCTTCCATTTAGATAATTAGGATTAAGAAAGAAATGGATGGTCTGCCCAATGTTGTTTCTAAAAGTATATCAAATAAGGATAATAAATGTTATTAGAGAGAAAGGAAAGGGGAAACACTACATCTATTAGAAACAACTGAATCCCTTCATCGACCCTAACCTGGTTGAAAATATTCAATCATCAATCATGTGAGATGGAGATAAAGGTTGTCAGGTCGATCAAATGATGATAAAAATTCTATTCTGGGAGGAAACAATAGTTTTTTCAATTTCAATATTTGGTTTTTATTCACACAAAATATTTCTTAATATATTACTATGTTCATTAATAATGGAATGTTATTTCACCTATTTAATTTTAATTTTCATAGTGATAATGTACCATGCTAGAAGATTTAAACATGAATTGAAATAAGTTGCTACAGGACAAACACACATCCTAATTTAGGGCCAATTAAAAAAGTAAAAAACCAACATCAAGTAAACATTCCAATGGGTTGTAAGAGTTTAAATTTATAAATCTTCTAATGTGTTGCCAACATAGAAATAGTTTCGAGTTTGAATTTTTAATTCCACTCCCATACTATATTATTTCCTTTCTCAAATGATGTATGATAAATATACCACCTAGGAAAATTATCATTCAATGAATTTCAATTTCATTGTCAATATATATTTATTCGAAAATTGGAAAAGATAATAAATATATATTATCATGTAGATTTGGATTTATCAAATCAATATTTAGGATCATGATGATTATTATAAATGAAATACTTCTATTATTTTGTTATCATTAGAATTTTTGGTATTTTCATTAACTAATTTAATTATTCATATTTATTGAAATGAGTGATTTTTCTAACCATTCATCCCATTCCTAAGACTAATTTTGAGCCAAATTTTTCCAGTACATTTAATGAATATTTCTTGAGAAACGTGTCAATGATTTCTTTTAGAACAATCATTGAAACCAATCAATGGTATTAATGGATAGAATTAATTTTAATATTTTAGAGTAATATTTGATAACCCTTCTCCTCATACCCACATTACATATTTACATTTTAATTCCATTATAATCCTTGAGAACCCTTGTTTTGAAATTATCCCTGTTAAAATATATTCATATACATTCCTTCCTTGCTATAAATATTTTATATAATTATCAAAAATAGGAGATGGGGAGATGGAGACTAATAGAAGGGATGAAGGTTATGTATTGAATATGTGTGTGGGAAAATTTCATGAGACTTTGTAAGGCACATTAATTTTATTTTTTGAATAACAACATTAAAAAAATGAGGGAAAAAATATTTTGTCTTGGGATATTAAAATATCACCATTTCTCAAATGGTGATATCATTATAGTGATGAAACATTTTGTATTGAGGAGGTTATTTGGGGTTGGGTGATGGATTGGAATAATTTCTATAAATGAAATATTTTAAAAGAAAATTAAATTTTCTAATATTAAAATATGGGGTCTTGTATATTTTATTTCATCTCTTCATGAGCCATCTCTATAATAAAATAGTAAAATGTGACATCAATTAAGCTGTAATTGATTATCAAGTTAAATAATATAGATAAAAAGTTAAATTTCGAGTATTAGTAATCAAATTATTTATCAACATAACGTAAGCATAAAATTTTTTTAATCCTAATTTGGTGAATCCATCAGGATTACATGTGATTTCTTCATTTATAATTTTTTATTTTAAATTCATTTTATGACAATGGTATGTAACATGTTTTGGAGGTATATACAATAATATATTCATTCATACTATGATAATGAGAATAAAAATATCAAATGAGTTTAATTTAAATTGGTATGTCTTTTAAAAATGAATTGAAAATTGAAAATGGATGAATTAAAAGGCTTAAATATTGTAAAATATGACTTTTTGATTTCTTGTTCAATAGAGTAATGTAGATGTAGAAAATAGAGGTACTCATTATTAATGTAGTTCTAGGACGCCCACTATGGGAAATATGATACTTCTGAATCTTTTTGGCTCTACCTACCTTGTATACCATTACCTCTCTTAATTCATTCATTTTTTGTCACCTGTTTCATGAAAGCTGTTCTGTTCTTGAAAAACTATGTTGAGATCTAACTAGCAAAAGAGATCCCCTATGACATCCTCTATAGAGCGGATAGTGACTATTATATATTAGAATTCCATTCCATATCAAGGGTTTCTGTGATTTTGTGATATCTGCTACATCCAAATTCACTCTGAATACATCTATAGTCATATTTTTTCTATTTAATAGCCTTTCTCTTTTGAAAAAGAATCATTCCGCGACAATAGAGTCACAACCATTTTTTCATCAATTCCTTTAGATTTTTCGTATCCATTTCAGGTTATTATCAGTTATAAGTTCCACTCTATGACTAGTGATACATCATTAATCAAGGGATTTTTTTAAATTTCACTCCTTTTCAGAATGTGATACCATTAATTATAATTGGGTGTTGGGGTGCTATTGGTGGGATTCGATACTCCTCCCATTTTGAACTAGGTACACAGGTGTTAGCCTAGCACGACGTAGTCGGATGGCCGGGCTCTGCATGAAATTAGGGGTAGGGACATGATATCTCAGAGTTCATCTATAATTCAACATTATAATTTCCTACCTCACTCTTAAGTGTGATATTTGGAGATCCTTCTTTCCACAGCCAGTATTTTTTCTTCCACCTCTTTGGGACCTTCGTCTCCAAACAGGATGGATTCATTGTTCTCGAAGGCCATAATTGGGGAAGAGGTCATGCCTAGGGCCACTGAAAATAAGTATTCATCATAAATAAAAAATTATTTAAAGGTAATTTCAAATATAAACATCTCAACGTTTAAATATAGTAAATTTTTTTACATCCTATGAGGATTTTCTGAGTGGTAGGAATAACTACCTCCCTCACATTTTGGTAAAGGGAATGGTTTGGTGTCTGTGGGTGGCACACCCAATAGTTTTTTCATTACACAATGTAGGGTCAAATGATTTTTTAAACACAACTCTAGATCTTATTTAGGTATTCTATTTTGTAAAAATGACATAAAATCTAGGTCTTACATGTATTAGGTCCTCATTTGGAATGTATCGCGTCTGGGTACTCGTGCCAAAATGACATTCGTACTGCATGAGTCCAACCAATTTCGGGATTATATATTTTTTTCTATAAAATATAAATAAAATTAAAATGTAATGGAGTGTTTAGGTATGGATTTGTATTTCTATATCCACATACATGAAACCCATGAAATTCCCACATAGAAATTTTCTATTATTGTAGGGCTTCTATTGAGATGATTGAGGCCTCAAAAAAATACATCAAAACTATGATCATCATAAGTGGCTATGAGTATTACCTATCCTTTTTGAATACACGATATGATTTAGCTGAATTAACCTCACAATGATAGAAACTCTACCCCTTTCTTCCAAGGATCTCTCCATTTTTTTATGGGATTTTAATATAATACATAAGGCTTTCTAGAAGAAGGGAGCGGAATATTACCCATGTTTGGATATGAATTATCTTAATAAATTTATGGATAACTCAATATTGATGAAATAGGGCTCTCAAAGAAATAAATTTACCCAGTGAAACAACTGGATTGGATTCTAGTTCATCTGGTGGAATCTTGGTCGTGGTCCTTACAACCTCCATGGAATTGCCTATTACTCAAAAATAACTATCATTGACATAACCAGAACACTCTTTTACCACTCACTGATGGTAGTTTAGAAAAAAATAGACATCAATAGAGGCTTACACATTGATACCTCAATATTCTTTATGAGAGTAGAAGGATTCTTGCAAACGGAGCAGGAATCCTTGAATATGTCATAGGCTATAATGTCTTTATAAAGATATTCCTATTAGATACAACACCAATGTATGATCATGAAAAGTAGGGTGTAGGGATGAAAAAGTAAGAGGTAATATTTTTGGAGCATAAGGTTGGGATCTATAGGTTAGGGTAAGACGCCATGATAGGTAGGAAGATGAAACATTTTTTATACTCTCAAATAACCAAATTATTCTCAATGAGAGAATAATGTTTTCATAATGGGAATAAAGATATAATTACATATCCATTTGGATCATTGACTAAGATTAGAACAGGAATTACATCCAATCATGCATGAAGTTGATGAAGCTGACTAGGTGAATCATTTTAAGGATATATGGTGGATCATACTCTAATGGATTGTAGGTATTTACGAAGTTGGAACTCAACCACTTTTGTGAGGCCCTGGATGGTGAATCCCCATGGGACTGAGTCATCATTCTAATCGATGTAGTGAGGGTACCTTTTTGAGATGCATACCGAGAATGGTAGATGATTCAGATAATGACATTATGTTCCCTGAGATCGGTAAGGAAGAAGATCAGGCATCCATGTTCTACATGAAATAGGAAAGTTCTCCAGGACCCGACGACTATATAGTGTCCTTATTTTTGTATTCATAGATCATTAATTAGGCTATTTTCAATGGAAATATGTAGGAAAATATCATTGCATCCTCAACAAGGACATCAAATCCTCAAAAGTATAGCTCATTCCATAGTGTAAAGATCCCACATATCTATCATAGTACATGCATATATGCATAAGACAATTGTTATATGAACAAAGACTACATTTTCAATAAATTGAATAGATGTGTGATACATATGCTCCTAAGAGTAGAAAAATGCATCATTTTTCATTCCTGACAAATAAAATTGTATATGGAAAAGAGTAAGGATATAATTTTCAATATTAACAATAATGAAATATGTTGTAACAACATGATAATTTTTGAAATGTATAATGTGTTGACCATCACTAGTGGAGCTTCCTCATGATGTCCATGAGGAGGTTTGGTTTCTAGGAATAGCTGATCAGAATATTATTTAGATGCATTTAATTTCAATGGATATCCATTTCAATGATGTGAAAATTCATTAGTTTCATAAAAAATATCATAATATTTAGACATGGTGATACCCTATTTCATTGAATCGTTATTCTTATATAAAATTCTCTCTCTATGAACATCAATAGTGTAATGGAAGAGGGGAGAAAAAAACCATTTATAAATAGTTGTTGTCAGGGTCAAGTAAAGAACCTAATTTTTTATTACATTATTTTAAGTAATAATTGTGGAAATTTTTTGATTAATAGGATTTATAAATCAATGGAATCATATATAAAATACAACATCCAAAGGATAAATGAAAATACAATAAATGATTATATTTCTAACAAATCAACAATAAGGTGCTCAATGGTCATTCTAAGAAGACTCGATATGAAATGTAGCTGCATACCCATAGATTTTATTGGGGCCCCCATTATTATGGGTGCATAAAGAAAATATTATTTGAATATATCATCTAGAGGATAATTGAAAAAATTTTAAATTGGAAAAAAAAATTACCGTCCATTAGAGGGTGAATAACCCTAATTAACAGTGTTACCACTACCATTCCCCTTCACATGTTTCCAGTTCTCAAATATCTAAAAAAATGACCACCAGATAGAAAAACACATTACATTATTTTTAGGGTATTCCCATAAATGTTTAAAATTACATTCATCTTTTGGGAAAAAATAGAGAAATCGATCACAAAGGGAGACTTTAATTAACAAATTCGGTCTGCGACCATGCAGGTAATGAAATCAAGGATGGATTGAAAATTGTAGTAGGTAAAATTCTATGGAAAAGGGTGATGAGAAAAAACTACATGGGAATCTAGAGGATATGGTTATAAAATGTATGGATAATTTCATCTGTAGAAAAATCAGGGATGACAATCTAAAGACATGTAGAGGGTTGTCTCATGGGTGGTGGTTAGGATAATATCAATTACTGGGCTGATAATAATCTATAGAGGAACGATTTTTTCCTAGATACCCAGCACCATGTATATCCTTCCATGAACTGTGTCTCCATCACATGTTCATAAATTTGAGGATGAAATAGCAGTAAAAATGATATAACAATATTTATAGGAAAAATCTTCCAGAAAAATGAGTTTTTTTGTAGTTAGAAGTAAGAATTCTTCCCACATCAGTAATTTCCCTATTCATGGCCTTGAACATATGTGAAGGAAATTTGGTCCCTAGAAACATTGTGTATGGAGATCTTGGTATAGATGACCTCTGTAATCTGAAATCATAGAGTTATATCTCTTCCTATAGATGACAATGTTTGAAGAAAGGGTGTGTCCTTCATTAAAAAATACATAAGTTGTGAACAACCTAGCTCTAATCTATTGGTCACCAATTTTTCATGAGGGGATGGGTCGATAATTTATCTAGATTCTTTTAAAAGGATTTGGGGTTTTTCGGTGGAAACTATTAGGAATCAATCTACCAATGAAAATAAAACATGGGGTCGAAGGCCCAAGGGGGTTGAGGTTAGAGTGTGAAAAATTAAATTAATTACAACATGATGAATCATATGGTAGATTTTTAACACCATAAATTAAGTTATCCAGGTCATTACTACATAAATTAATTCTTATATAATATATTTATGGTTTTACTATGAATTCTAATCAGGGTAGTGAGCACTTCTGTTGTACAACATAAATTGGCTCCATGATCCTTTATGGGTTTGGATGACCCATGCAATAATAATATTGGATGGATAGCCAAATTTTAGGATCCTCTCAATGGTGTTAAAAAAGAATGTTTTTTATCCTTCATTTATAGAAATATCAGAGGATGATGTCTCGTTATGCATGAAAACATATTGGTTATCCTATATTTCACTGATTTTTTGGAATGGTCTCATCGCTGGAGGAAGAGGATTATGCTATGGTTACTAGCCTATAGTTATGCCAACTATATTACATCTGCATCTCAGAGGTGGAGTCAAACAATAATGTGTTGTTTTGAATGTTTCTGAATAAATATCTTTTCTCATGGGAGATAATTACCTAATCCATAAATAAAATAGCTATATCAATAATCATATCATGGTTGTTCACACTTGTAAAGAGGGAAAAATTCATATAGATTTTCAGGTGAGTAAAAGAGATCCCACATTTTCTTTTTTTATTATCATTCCTTGAACTTTCCCAAAAAATGTTCTATTTTTATTATGAACGACGTTCTTGTCTTGCATTACTACCAGACCCCATAGATAGGGTCTTTTTATATTCGTTCATAATTTAAAAAAAATGACTTCTGAGTGATAATATGGGTCCCAATTTCATATTTATAATGGCCCATGTTATTTATAAATTATATTTGACCCCCGTATAATCATAAAAATTTATGTTTCATCCCATTGAAACTACAATTATTTTCTCAAACGTTTCAATGTTAGTTACTAAAATAATATTTCACCATATTGATATATGGCAAGTTGTTTTCTTAGATGATGAAGACACTATATTTAATTAACCATATAACACATCAGTTTCATGTAATGATAAGAATGAAATAAGAATATAGACAAACATGAATATTTATCAAACTAAATTTTGTACAGTTAAGAATTACAAATAGTAGACCAAAATGGATTACAAGTAATAATTCCACTAAATCTAACAAGGAACATCCAACATGTATTTGGATGTTAGGAAATATAATATACAATACATGGAATGAAGAATCCCTATATACCTATAATTTTTAAATTAAAAATAATTACATTCCATACCAGGACAATGAGAATGTAATGTAAATGCCATAATTCAGCAATAAGAACATAAATCAATTACTCCCGATTGAATTATAATCCACTATAATAATGGGTTGTATGCACAACCATCCAGTCATAGGGAACATTGATTTTCCTCCATTTATATGATGATCACTATAAGATGTGGTATATATACCATGTACCAACACATTCTTTATCACATGTGTACTATCATAAAAATTGTATAAAAACTGAATATAATGTATTTCATACCATTTGTTACATATTTACAAGACTCAATTAAAAAATAGTATCAAAATAGATCACCACATGGCCTCCCGATCACATCCCCCTATGCTAGAGGGTAGAGAATAATTGTGAGGGTTCCTTTCTGGTTTAGTGGGGATACTATAAACATATGAACAATGTGGTGTAGTGGTACATAACAAATAATTCAACAGTGGAAGATGTATAAAAGAATGGAATAGGGAGTAAAACAAATTACCTCGAAATGTAAAATAGTAAAATCATACATGTCCATGTGATTATATAATATAATTTTTTACATAAAATATGTCACACATAAACAATACCAATTAAAATTAACAGAATTCCAATGGATATCTCCATGAGCATCCTGAGCACTGAATTAGTACATTTAGCCTATGCTAAAATATAATTTTTCAATAGAACATATCAAATTCCAAGATATTGAACATATATCCAAGAGGTCCATTCATGTACAAAATTGACACCCAAAAAAGGTATGTGATAGAATTATAAGGGTACAACCAATAGTATCTAATTCTATATGGTTTGGGAGTATAAAAAATTAATTGTTGATATATATATGTCATGAATGTATTTTATTTCATTTAAATATATTGAAATACTTATTTTAACTAATAGAAAATTCCATTTATGAAAGGTTTAACACATTTTATTTTTTATGATAGGATACCTAGATAAAAAAAAGACACATCATTCCTATAGCTGAGAGAAGTGGCGCGAGCCTATATTTTTTAGTATAATCAGAGAGAAATTTGAAAAAAAATATAATAAAATAACTGAGGAAAAAACGAGGCTTAAAGATCTAAGAAATTACATTACACATCTTGTAATTGTTACATTTAATAAATATGTTCATTTCGTGAATGAATCACAAGGTATAATTTTGTGAAATTAGTATGAAGTTAAGAATACTTGTGTCATAATTCTAAACATGTATGTCACGCACTAAAAAAGTATTGGTGGCCCAGAAGACTACATTTCATGATTTTGGTACACTTGGATCAAGAGTAACACATCTTATAATCACTATATGATGTAAAAAAATTGGGACAAGATTAAATAGAAAATGATTGATGTATCATTATTTTTTGAAATGATTTAACATATGGGACCCACAAAAGAACCGTTTTGGAAAAAGTATTTAATTTTATTCAATTATTCATGATCTAATATAATCTCTATAAATTTATTTGCAACCTGTTTCTATGATGGAGATTTTAGAAACAACGGATTGGAGTGAAAGGTTTCATTCTATAGGGACATACCCAGTTTCATCTCTATGTTCACTATGCATTATTTTTAATTTTTTCCATCCCATTTATTTTCTCAACTCTATGATGTGGAGGTAAAAAATCCATATTTTAGGGTTCTGTAATAGAATGGGGAAGGGTCTAATTTATTAATTTCAATTTTTTTGAGTTTCTTCAATTATTGAATCAATATACAATCCATTCATTTTACTATTATCATGAAAATTTTTATTTTAAAAAGAAAGGAAAATTAAATTTGAATAAATAAAAAACAAAACGAATGATAGAGAATAATCAAATGTATTGGAATTAGTTTTAAACATGGTATTGAAAAAAATCATTATTCATAAATAACCATAATTTACCGAATCATGGAAAATAGGGGATTTCCAGGCAATTGTGTGTATACCATGACCATTGGATATCTATCATCTCGACTCACATGATTATCAAGAATAAATCATCTTATTTTATACAATCCAATTTCCCATGATCCGTATGATTATAAAATTATGGTACATTTTTCAAATCTTTTTTTAGACTAATCAATCAAAATATTTCATTTTTATTCTATTTCATTCAAATTAATCAATACTATATTTACTCACATATTTAGTTATTCTAATTAAATCAATTGTTTTTAAAAATTAATCATATTAATTCACCATCTCTATGGGACTATCAAAAAGTCCACCGTTTCCATAGACAGATACAAGATAGTTTGAAGGATTTTTTTGTATCATTTAAATATTTATATTAAGAGAATTTATGTCAGTAAACTTTTGATGCAATTTTTAGATTGAAATATATCATGAGAAACTATAACACTCATTCAAAGATAAAATACATCATCAAATTGACACACCATTCTGAACCAGGCATTGAGAGTAAACTGATTGTGACTATGACTAGATCTGAGAAAATCCAACATAGTATGTTTTTTCAAAAAGATCTATATCTACATACACTGACATACTATAGGTGGTCATGAAATACAAAATTTCATTACAACAACTAAGCCCCTTGTGATTCTACAAACTATTTGAGGATCAAGGCTATCATAATTTTCATGATATAAAATAGCTTGAACATCAACAACATTTTAGGATGATAAATAATAATATTTAGGGTGTAATTATGGTTTTTGGGTAGACTATAATGTTAGGATCAATATGTTGTAGTGGTAAATAATAAAATAATTGATCAATGAAGCAATATAATAGAACATCGGTGGATGTAAATTTGATAATCTAGAAATAAAAGATACTATAATCAGTCCAGTCTATGTGATTATATAGTAAACAATTTGTATACATATAATAGGTAATACATAAACAATAAAAAATGTAATGAAAAAAATCTTGAATGATATCTACATGAAAATATTAAGAACCAGCTCATTCCTATTCTCATATTTTAAAATATACATGTGTAACGTAACATATCAAAATCAATGATTTGGAAAATACAACAATTATGTCCTTTTAGGCAACAAACGGTGGCCCAAATAGGGTTTGATAAAAATGTTATAGAAAACAAAAAATTATTTCCATTTTTATCAGGCTTGTGTGTATATAATACATCATTTTTTATTTATATATTTCATGAATTTATTTAAGAGAGTTTTAAAAAATTGAATTATTTATTTAAAGGAGTATTCTTTCCCATTTTTTTAATTGTTTAACAAATGTTCTCTTTTTTGATAATATACAAATGATAAAAAAAGATGCAGAAATACAAGTCACACCTCAAGTAGAACGAAGCGGCACAACATTATATTTTTGGGGTTGATCATAGAGAACATCCAAGGAACATAATAGTAAAAATTTGGATAAATGAGGGTTCAAGATATAAGAAATTACATTAGACATTGTTTAATTATTAATAGTCATGTATTAGTAAAATTCATGACAGCAATAATAGGTGTGAATTAGAGGAGATCAGCATGATGTGAAGAAGAAATGTTTCACGATATGATACATGTATGACACACCGTGATAACAGTTACGATGACCCAAAATCCAACATTTAATTATATTAGTACATGTGGTACAAGAGTTACATGATGTGTAGTCACTATGTGCTGTGTAAAAATAGGGACCAGATTAAAATGGCCAAATTTAATTTATCTTTAGTTTGTGACATGTTTTAACATCATTCAACCACCTTTGACCACTCTATAATTAATACATAATTACATAGAATGATATTTGGCCTCATATGAACTCTATATGTCGAGGGCCAACATACTACTATGAAGGAGATACCAAAGACCAAATCAATGAGAGATAATCTAAATTGTGTAGGGACACTCCATGATTCAACTCAATATCCATTACACATTTTTTATTAATCTATTCCCTCTTGTTCTCTTTTCACTATAATGAGGTGTAAACTCTACTTGTTCTAGGGTTATGTAATTTTAGGGGGTAAGTTCCAATTGATTTATTTCAAGTTTTTATTTATTTATTTTTATTTTTTTATATTTTTCAATCAATTTCCATTACACCTCCTTTAATTTCATCATGAACATTGGTATTTAAATATTAAATTAACCTTTTATTTGAAAAAAATGAAAAACCTAATGGTTGAGTTACATTTTCAAATTTATAGAAATTAGTTTTTAATATGGTATCAAGGAAAACATGATTTATAAATACCATATTTTTTTAAACCATGGGTAATAGGTGATTCATATCCTATTACATGTATATAATGACCATTGGATCTCCCTTTCCTCACAATTTATTCTTAAAATTAATTAATCACATTACATTCTAAAAATCATATGCAATTAATCCCAAAAATTGTAAACCCCTAACACATATTTCAAATCTTTTTTCAAACTAATTAATAAATCTATGTTTTTCTTCATCCTTCAAATTAAAAAAACCTATATTTCTTCACCTATTTCGTAATTCTAATTAAATCAATTATTTTGAAAATTTAATAAAAACAATTCATCATATGTGTGGGTTTTTCTCGATCCTTCCAATAATGCATTTTAATTAATTAATTAGATTAGATTTATTTTTTATACTATGTTTATTTTGATTAGACTCACATATAAACAACACTTCCATTACGACCTGTAAAATATGAATCAATTTATAGAGATGGTAATAAGTTATTTTTTATGAAAATAATTATTATTATTATTTTATTTCATTATTTAATTGAAAATATTTATTTTGGGAATTTTTTTCGAAACACATAAGATCTAAATAATTATTTTAAAAACTATAAAACTGATTTAAAAAGAAAAAACATCATCATGTCAACATACTATTCTGAATAATCTCTTTAGAGTAAAATCATCGTGACCTTTGTAGGCACTATGAAAAACCTACTTACTTTGTTTATTAAAATAGTTTACACTCTATAGAGTCTCTCATATTATAGACTACCATTGAATATAATATTTAACCCAATCATCCATGCCCCCCCATTACTATAAACCATTTCAGGATCAAGTTTTTATAAATTTTGATGATATCAAACAACATGAAATTCACCAGACTATAACATCATGATTTTAAAAAAACATATCTAAAGCTTTCATGAGCTCTATCAGATAGTCCAATTCTATAATGTCTCAATCAATTCATTAATTATCTTTATTTTTCCATTTTCATTATGTGATCACACTCATTAATATATTCAATCACTCCAACATATTCTATAATTCCATATGATGAACTAGATTGAATCTTCATTACTATATTCATTCCACCTTCAAATTCAATGGAAATATGTGTAAAATTTTTATAATTTTATCAATATGAACAAGATCCTTTATATTATTCCTATTAAAGATGTAAATATATGAAAAAATATGCCCCCATAATTTTATCGAGTTTTGAGTGATAATCCATACATTCTATACGGGATTTTCCTAGGGAGACATGTTATTTTTTTATTCTTTTACTAGAAGATCATTGATGAAGAATTATTCTAATAAAATATACCATAAGGTAGATGAAATGGATAGAAATAGTTCCTAGTTTAATGGATAAGTGATGAAAAAAAATCCATGCACATAGTAAATGACAATGGCGGGACAGTTGTCAAACTGGAATCGTTAAACATGAAAATGGACATCATGATGAGGCATTATAAAACCCCCAAGGTACGTTTATTAAAGATGAAACTTATCTTGATTAAAATCAGGATAATCAATTTTAGGGCATACAACAAAAAAACATGGATAACCATATAAAAAAAGACCACCTGGGTAACAACAAAAATCACCACAATGACCCACCATGATGATCTAGATCTCTATGTTAGAAGGCACTTCAGCCATATTAATGACCACAAAAAACGGTTGTATTCAAAGGAATAAAAAAATAATCAACTAACAAAAAGTGTCACATTTAAGAATATATATAATCATATTATCCAAATTACTAATCATCTTCTTGGGATAACAATTATAGCACTTAAATGATTCTTTGATGAAATATCTCATGAGGATTTAAAATAAATAAAGTTTAGAAGTGGGAAAAAACACAATGAAGTGTTGTATATTTTAAGAGAATATAAATAGTAGATGAATGTGAAAAATTATCTAATAATAAAAACTAACATGTATCTAGAGAGGATGATGTGAAACTACTATAGTACAAACCGAGACTTCCTTTTCTTGACCTTGTGGTGTAAATAAAGAATAATGCGTTGGAAGAAAAATTTATGGAACAATTTATAAAATTTCATATTAATAAATCATGGTAATAGGATCTTAAGAAAATGAAAACATATTCCAAATCCATGAATGATTTTGTAATAAAAAGTAAAAAATAATAAAATATTAGCACCATTACACTCTCACTGATGTTTTTTAGTAGTCGTATAAAAGGTCCTATGAAAGAAGCATGGTTATCTTTCTATATTTTCAATTTCCATATTCTTATGATCTAAAATCTTCAGAAAACAATTATGTGACCTAGTATCCAGTGTCAATATCATTTAATAATCTCCATTTATTATTTTGATACTGGATGGCCTAAATCCCACATGAGTTTCAATTCAATTAGCTGACATAATTGTATAGCATCTGAGGGAAGATATCAAGGATATAGTAATCAATTTCAAAAAATATATAACCTTTTAGACATATTAGATATAGATCTGGAATAGGGTTGAAATACACTTATTCATTTGAGGCCATTTTTTTCAACTGTGCATCTTTTATGGACATCATAAGATGTTAACTTTTTATAATAGTCATTTATGATCAATTATGTTTAAACATTCACTGGTAAAACAAAACCTAATATGTGAGGAGGATAAGGAATTTTCAAAAAAATATAAACCCTAAAAATAATGGTTTCCTTTATATTTAATAAGTACATGAGTTATATGGTGTTTTGGAAGGGGATGTTCAACTTTAAAACCATGATAATATATGGACGATGATCACTAATACTAGAGGAGAAATTGAATCAACTAAATGTGAGATATGAAAGAAGGTATGGATGATACACGACATTTAATTTAATTAAACAATATTTATAAGGATATAGTTGGTAATTCCACTTTAGATTAATCAAGTACGTCTATTTGGGTGAGTTAATATTTTCATAGAAGAATGAAAGGGGATGTCCAACATACATAGGAGACAGATGACACCATTAATGGACACAAAACTAGTTAAATATCTTCAAACATCCATCCCATTAGATAAATATAATAGTGGCAAGGTTGATACAATGATGTTAAAACAAATTTCTTCATAGAAGAAACTATAGTTTTTCTACTTTTCATTATTTTTTTGGTTCACATGATATTTCTTCAAGTATTTCAAAATGACTTAACTATGGCATTTTATTTATTAGGTTTTTTTGTATGATCAGTATGATCTATTCTACAAGAATTTATTATTATGAACAAGAAGATTCTATAGGACCTATAAACATTCTAAATTAAGATCATCTAGAACATGCACATCAATATAAATGAAACATTCAAAATGAGTGTAATAGTTTCAATTCGTAATTTTCTTCTATATTCCCAACATTGAAATTTTATCGACCATTATATTCCTATTCCATGCCTAGAATTATTTCCTTCTTTACTCAACTGAAGTATGAGACATAAAATTCATAGTAAAATTATCATTCCGATAATTTATATTTTATTATTAGTAAAAAATAATGTGAAAATTGTAAAAAAACAATTAATACATATGACTGCGTGGATTAGAATTTTAAAAATCTTAATTAGGAGATCTTTTTAATAATTGTAAATTAAATGTTTCTAAAAACTATACATGATTTAAATTTGTTATAATCTATTAATTGATTTTGTTATTAATATGAATTTCCAGTAGTGATTTTACATACCTTTCATATCATTCTAGAGACATACTGTAATCAAAATCATTAAAATAATATCTATTGTATATTTCATGAGAAATAATAAATTGATTAATCTATAATTTTATTTTAATCTTATAAAAGTTATGAATAAATATAATGAGATTGTACAAAACTTAGGAATCTTTTGTTATCCTTTATCCTAATACCAACATTTCATTTTTCCTTTTTAATGCCTGTAGAATCCATGAGATACCATCGTAAGAAACGATTCCTATTATAATCCTTTTGTAATTTATTCCTAAATTCCACTAAATATTTAAAATTATTTTAAAAAATAAGATTGGTGGAGATAGAAATAGGGGGACATGATTAATATTTTGTAATTAAAAAGTACGGGGGGAAATTTTATGAAATTTTTGGAATGAATATTCATTATATTTATTTCACACCATCATGAATAAAATCAAAATAAAATATTGTAGTGTATATGGAAATTAAAATAAAACCATTTATTGAACGGTTATATTGTTATACCTATCATAAATTATGTACTTATGAGGTTATTAGTAGCTGGGTAATGGCTATGATAATTTTCCACAGCAAAAAATTTCTAAAAACAATAAATAATAATAATAATAAAAGTGGTTATCTTATTTATTTCATATCATATCTTATTCAGGATTTGCTGAAATACTAGAGAAAGATTAAAACTTATATAATATTTTTTTTTTATCATGAAATTCAATTTAGATAAAACCCACTTTTAGATTTAGTTATTAAATCATCCCCCATCCTTCCATAATTCTCAAAACAATTTTATCCTAAATAGTGAATCCCGCATAATTACATGTGATTATTTCATTATGTGGTTGAGAAATTTGAGTATTTTCATGAATATGGTAATTGAATTGTTCAAGAGTATTTTACATCGCTATATTCATTCATTTCAAGATAATGACTGGAAAAATTTCCAAGAGGAAAATTAAATTTTTAATTTTTATTAATAATGTATTGTAAAATTAATGTTCTGGAATGAAAATGCATGAATATCGAAAAAGAGGAAATTTAAAATACGTTGTTGATTATTATTTATGACAAATTATTCATATATTAAATTTTAATTAATGATACTCAAACAACTATTTTTCTATTTAATCAATTATTTTTACATTGAACTCAAAGCATAGAATAGTAAGAGAACATTGTAGTATGTTGAAATTCCATCTTTGAGGACAAGTGAGAATTAATGTGTGGGGATATTTGATATATATAATTCATCAATAAATTTTAGTTCTTTATAAAATTTGGATTTCTATATATAAATGATTAGTCATTACTTTTTTAATGGTTTAAAACAATTTATTGTAGAAGTATTTATTAGTTAATTAAAAAAACATAAAAAAAGAACCTTTGTACCATGAGAAATGTGAAGTGATGCATCGAATTGTTTTCAATATGTTCTTTCATATCATATAGATAACATAACCAAATAACCAAAGGAAAATGAGGTTTTTGGTGAATTTAAATGACGTTACACATCATGTACCACATAATGTAATTGATGTACCATAAGGCGTGAAGTGGAGGAAATCATCATGAAGTGAACACGACATGTGTCAAGATGTGAAACATGTGTGTCACAGTTTAATTCTAGTTATGATGACACAAAATACTACATGTCGGGATTTTCGTATGCATTATCGAAGAGTTACACATTCTGTAATCACTACACAATATGTAAATATTCGGGGCTTGATTATAAAGGCCTTATTTGACAAATAATTATTTTTGGACATGTTTTAACACCCAGTGCCCACCTATTCCCACTTTTTTCCAATAATTAATGACATTAAAACCAACGTGAGCTTATCAATACTCTGTTAATTGGTGTTATGTCTTATGTTATGAAAGAGATCCCAAAGAACAATTCATGGAGTTAGGAGCATCACTATTCAGTGTCCTCACAATTGTTTTATCTACTTTTATAATTCATGTGGAAATGGTTAATACAAACATTTAATAATGAAATATATATAATCATTTTGAGATCTAGTTTCTATAAGGACACCATACTAACAATGTCTTCATGACCATAAGCCTAAATGTATCTAAAATGAAATCAAGAATATATTTGGACATGTAATTATAAATTTATAGATATAAACATGATATAGAAAGGAAATGAGGTGTTATACCATGTATTCCACATAATAATAATGGTAATGTTAATAAATTGATACTATGACTCATATATATAACCCTTGATATCCTGGAGTATGTAAACCTATAACCAAGGGGTATATTTGTGGGATTTGATATATAACATTATATGACCTTTTATAGGATGAATGTTGTAAAACAAGGTCCATGTAATAATAATAATCATATTTTATCAAAGGTGAAACAAGGCGTACTTATTTAATAATGGTCAATCATGTAATACATTTTTATTTATCATTCAATCCCTTCTAAGAAATCCCTCATAACAACCAAAGTTACTATTAGGAAAATAAAATATTTTTAATTAACCCTGGGGACAATCCAAGTCATTCCTTGTAAGGAACACATATATCACCCATGAAACAACAAAATACACTATATCCTTTGATCCCATCCATGGAACATGATCTTCAACCATGGGATATTATGAATTCAAATAACTAGTTATCCAGTCCAACAAAATATGTATAAGGAACACTTGTATCACTAGATCTATAATACAATTCAACTAAAAAATGAACCAATCCATGGAAATCATTATCAGGAAACCAATGTATTCTCAATGTGTAATATATGGGAATTTTCATGTAGACAATTATATGTAAATATTTTCCATGATATTTTTCATTCCATTCATCCATTTAAATCTTAATAATGATGAATTTTATGTTAGTATGAATTCAAATTTACTATTCATGTACGGATAATAAATGGTCCATCTCCATAACCATTACATATCATGATTCACGTATAAAATTTGGGACATACCATTTTTATATATTTAATAATTTTATGTAAATGTATTCAATTTATTATTAAAATAAATCCATTTAACTACCACTTTTAAATAATGTTGAAAATGTGCATCATAGTTGGTTTTATTAAAAAACATGGCAGGTGTGTCACACTAACACACCCATTTCAATTAAAACCCCACCTATAATGGAGTTAAACCAACACAGACAAATGTGTATAAATCATAGTAAAACAATTGAAATTATATCATTAAAACAAACCCCCAAAATCATATCTTCATTTCAGAGGTGAATTATAAGGTACATGAATATATTAAATAATCATAATGGGGTGGTTGAAGATGAGGTGAAGAATTCCGAATTGTGAAATTTAATACAAAAATTATTTTTATTTTAAGGTATTTGGTTATATATAATATGTGTATCATTTAAATGGTTATCTATGGTAACACTCTTATGAAACAGAATGGCGTATTTTAAAAAATAATTAAATTTTATGTGAGAATTGATAGAAAAACTACCTCTTTAATATATAAAATCATTGAACTAGTATTGATTTTTTATTAGAGCTTATTTGAGTGAAATATAAAATTATAAAATGCTCCATGAAAATAAGTTATATAAGCTCATATTTAAATAACATTCAACACAAAATGTTAAAATAAAAAACAAGGATGTTGGAACTGTACACTAACCTTTGATGATAAATTTAATGGAATATTCTTGATTCTATGTCAAAATGATGGATAAACATCCAAGCCAAGGATTATAGGAAAATCCACAATAGAGGGAGGGAGGTTTTTTGAAAACTGGAGGAAAAAATTATGACCGATGTTTAAAATAAAATAAGAGAATAGAAATAATTTTTTTTATATTAATGATATTCATAGTTTGGTTATATAGTTGGCCAAAATGTTTGCCAACTATGTGCCATCACTACCTAAGGTAGAAACCCTCTCCCTTGTTTAGGGACACAATTTTCTATCCATTCACTTCCTATGGAGTATGTCATTGATATTCCGTACATAATTTTTCGTAGATATTTATTCTATGGGAATGTTTTGAAAAACCATGTGACACCCATACTAAGCGAAATGGTTTGTGTACATGGTTTTTACTAATTGTATAAAAAATGTTTCAATCATTTTCCATTTATAAAATTTGGTTTTCAATTCATAATGCATTCATGAGTACATCGAACTCCAAATTCAGCTCCTGATCCTCTAACATTGTCTAAGGACAACACTTTTGAGTGTCCCATATTAAGAATTAAACTACAAATCTCAATTAATACTTCCCTTGTGAAATAATGAAATGTTAAAAATTCTATTAGTATTTTCATATTGAAAAAATAATAACATTAAATGGATTAAGGGATAATTTAATGGAACCTAGTTAATTCACATGATAAACCCAGGTTAAGATCATATAGATAATTAGAGGACCACAATGTATATTTTGAATTTGGAGACCTTTAGTGGGGATTAAACACACATTTATTTCAATCTGTTTTGTCCTAAATAGAAAACACATTTATTTTACCTAGAATATGATTTGTATAAAGGTTTTAGGAATAATAGTTTTTTTGAAGATTCCCTAGGCGGCGATGGGTTCCACACCAGCCCATCAACCCTTTTTGCGGGAGGGTCCTCTGCTGCCCTACCTATTGCTATGCTACAATAATTCATTCCCATTTCTAACCTTGAGTTTTTACCCTCTATATCTCTAATTTTTTATTATACCTTATGACCTATAATTCTTCGATGTAACTCTGTAACATTCGATTTCAACTTCAGAGTACATGGCTGCATCATTTTGGGTACAGCTTACCCTAATTGGTAAATTCAAAAAACATCGTTCATTGGTAGATTTTTTCAATATGTGTACTTTTATAACATGGGATCTGTAAGACTGAGAAACAGTAGTGATTATTGATTCCAAAAACATTAAGATAAATATTTTATCTGAGTATGATCTAATTCATTTTTTGTCGAGCACACCTCGCACATGTGGAGGACCTCAATTTCTTCAATTCAAGTGGTCTTATGACTTTCATATGAAGTGGTATTCTTCAAAAATGGTTGTCGGGTTATGATTACCAGAACACCCTCTCCCCTTCCAAAACCCTTCAGTTCTTCATATTTTTGGTAATACATTAGGAAACTACAAATGTGAGGATAATAGAACTAAGGTGTTTCGTCATCCTATTTCTCAATGGATTTGTGTTAAAGTTGATGTTATTAAGCCAGCTGTCATGTATTTATTGATTTTGGTGTGTGAGGAGTCCACATATAGTCAATTTTTTTAATTGAATACCATTTTCTGTTCTGTTTTTCATGTTTATGAATTGGACACATGATGGAGGATTACATGATCAGGGTGATGAATAATTCGGGTTCTAGGGATGTTCAGGTGTCTCACTCATTGGTGGACCATCACCCTAGTAATAGATTGAATCTATATTTCAATGTTCCCACTATTGTTTGTGAAGGATTAGTTTAATATGATGGAAATTCTATTGATATGTATAATTCTGATGCTATAATGTACAATTATTTGAATGTTTTTGCACCTTCTAACCTAATGTTCTCTGAGATTTTCAAAAGGATGATACATGATCTGGCTGGTCTTGTAGTTTAAATTGTGGTCAATATTAAATATTGAAAGGCAACTATGACTCCAGTGGAATTATGCAAGGAGAATGTTACTAGAGTGGGCGGAACATAACATCTGGGCCAACCTCCCTCAGTTTGTGCTACTTCGATTGTAGAGATAATATGATCAGATGTCCTGGAAAATGAGGGAATATAGGATACTGTCAAGGTTGTGTCTAATAAATCCAGTTTTGGACATGTAGGGTGTTACAACAATGTGACCCAATCTCTAATTCAGGTGAACAACTGGTTTGAAGGCCTAACTGTGGAAGGATTGGTATTTGGTCATCCAAACCTGTTCTCGGCCAATGACGAGGTCTCTGAGGAGTATAGTGATGATAGTGATATTATTTCATCAGGTGAGCCTATGATCCAGAGTAGTAACATGAGAAAGACGTGTATTTGTAAATGGAAGGATTACATTTATTTACCACCTCCAATAGAGAATTAATCTGAAAAAAGGTTAAATTACAGGAATATATATAGTGATACCATTTTCCAAAATAAATTAGATTATTTCCATGATCAATCATGGGGGTTGTTTTTGAGTTTGGAAGTAGAAGTGGTCGATTATGTTCTTCTTCTCAATTGTTCTAAAGAGGAAGCTTCCAAAGTGATGGGGAGGTCACTAAGGGTGAGTCTGAATGAGTAGAAATATTCATTTATTAACAAACATAACTTAATTCTTGTTGGGGATTTCAACATGGGAAGATCAGTCTATAGGAGTACATTCAGTCCTGAGATAATCTGGCCTTTGAGTTCGAATATTTGTTAATGGATGAACCAAAAACTAAGGAATCCTTTATATGCTAGAAATGTTTTAAGGATATTAATTTTGGTAAATTCAATTTGTCCTTCAGTGGTTATTTATTATCCTTTTCTAATCAATTTATTGGATTCCAACCTTTCATTAAAAGTGTTTGGATTTTATTTCATGGGGTGTTCATTTTCATGACCTATGGTTCACAGTTTTAGAGACTCTCATAGTTTTCCATAAAGGGGATGCTCCAAAAGAGCTTCAATGTAGAGGGTTTCCCCCTGACCATTGCTCTTTGGATTTGGATGTTTGAGAGGGTATGCTAGATACCATTGGTTCTGGGCCTATTCATTCATTCACTAGAGTGCTTTCCAAAAAATGATGAAAAATTGAACTGATCTTAATTCTTTTTTGATGGGTAGGGGAATTCATTTTTTGTCTGGATTGGGGTTTTTCATTATGATTTATATCTGTGGAGGTTTGATTTATTTTAGTATTTTTTGTCTTGTTGGGTTCCCCCTACCCCTTAAAAGATGAATATGTTTTTTTTAAAAATAATTTTCAGTAAATATATCATATTCTTATGAGAAAATAGAATAGAATATTTTTAACACATTTGTGGTGTGATGTTTTGGGGAATGATAGTTATGGATACCAATTTAAATTATTTGAATTTTAAATGTAATCCTAAAATAGGTGGATGTATGTCCCATGAGTGATCATGATTTTCGCAACGATTCTCAATTAATAGAGCCAAAAAAATTCTTCACAAGTTACAATTTAATGATTTTATGTAATTATGTAAAAATTAGAAATTCTTGAGAAGTAGTTCTCTTTCACAGATAGTTTACACGGATAACCGAGGTAGGGTTTCCATTATCACAGGCTATCTCACAAAATGTACTGTTTTGTGAGACTATGTTCTCTAAAAGAACAATTGTTCCCAACATAAGTTGAACAAACATCAGAATCTCCATCACAATTCAATTAACTGAATGGATCATGGGGTGAAATTCATATAATATTATTACATGTTGGAGTCCATTATAATATGTTGTCTCATGAGTTATTACAAAAGGAATTTTCATGAATTGAGAGTAGTAAAAAATCAATTTTTTAGACAAGTTTTTTAAATTGGGATTTTATGGGTTATTTAATGAAAATTTTATATTATGGAAAAGTGAGGCTCTTAGAATACATGCATGATATAGAAATTTGGGAGTGGTGTGCTGATTTGAAAAAATATTCGTGTAACTATAAGATACATAGAAACATCCATTTTCTCTATTTGTATTTCTTTTTATCCAAAATGCATCCAAATTTTATCGTTGAACCTTATTGGAAATTTTTTTTTTCATGAAAAATAGAAATCTAATATGTAGTGATAAAAAATATCTCTACAAACAAAATTGATACAATAAAAACTAAACTAAAAATAATAATTTATATATATAATATCTATATCAATTATTGATTCCCATATATACTAAATACATTATATATATATATATAGTTTAATTAAACTATGAAAAAACATTAAAAATAAATTCGCACGAATTTATTATCAAATGGAAAAAATTTCCAATCAACTAAGGACATATTATGTGATGATATTTTTTTAAAATATCCTATATAATAAATCATTTATTATACCCACCAATAGATATCTTATTTAAAATAGTTCTCCATAAATGGGGTAGATGGAAACTTAAGACTGTTGATCTCAAATGATTAGTATGAGCTATTTTAATACAGATTATATTATGGAATAAACATGAAATGAATAATATTGTAAAAATAAATATTAATCAAATATATCCTATAAATATTTACCTAAGTGTGGAATATATGCATAGATATCATAAAAATATAATTATAGACATGGAAAATAATAAATGATTTTATATAAATGGAATATATAATATTAAAAATCATAATATTACCCTCATGGACTTATACCAAGATAATATTCAAAATTGGATAGGTTTCATGACCCCCTACCCACAATGTTTACCCCTCCTAAGCAGACACTATGATAAGATAGATGATGACCCTCGAGTCCCACCTCCAGTCGGCCCCAGGTTGCCAACTAGCACCGGGGGTATAGAGAACATAAAATGGGAGGAATTACCCTTAAAGAGAACACATGAAAAATAGAGAGAAAGTATATACACCAGCCAATTCCAACTCAACCATTAAGATAAAATAAATCCCCTGTACCCAAATGAAATGTCATGCATAACTACTGCAACTGAATGGGGAAAACTATATGTACCTAAAAGAATGTAAAACATCGGCCACCACATGCCCAAATAGCTCCTACAACCCCAATCTTGTTGAAACCAACTTGATATCCAACCTGATCCACGTGACCTGAAAAAAAGTTTATATATACATAGGGTGAGTATATTAGTAAACTCAGTATGATCCTCCCCGATGCCTCTCATTAAAATGTAATAAAATCATGCTAAATAATAATGAACAACAAATGAAACTAACTCATCATCTAAATAGGTACACTATGTTCACATCCTCACCATGTCTACTCTCATCATGTAACACATAATAGAGATTATAATATAATAAATAATATCAAGGGTGTCCCGCTACTACTTCCCCCTTAGTTTAATGCTTTTCCACAACATCGCTTGTCCAAAGCATTTCTCTCCAAAAAGAATTGCCTGAAGACACCTGAGTAAAGTGCCACAGCATGCACCTCATGCAACAAAACCACCATGTCCATGTAAGGAAAGTAACGAGGTAGTTTCTAGGAGCCACCATAGCTCGCATAATGTGTATCATACCTTGAGTATTATAAATAATGACATTACATTTCGTACACTGAGTATGGATCCTCAAGTAATCACAGCCTACATACATTACACCAATAGTAGTCCATAGAAAACTATATCTATAGTATATGTGTGTGAATAACCATAATCCATTATATCCCTCCACACACATATATGGGGAAAATTAACCACTGTGCCTACTAGCACAAGTAACTACAAACAGAAGCGATCAGGGCCAATGTGGTTAGTCAGTCATCCATCCTCCCACTGGAATGTTAGGGAAAACACCCCCTAGGTCAAAGAATCCCCAGGGTTTCATCAGCCCATACTAACAGGGTGGAGTAGAGTATAGAAACAAAAAAAAGTACATAATATAATATACCTCATAACCACACTGTAGGCATAAACTACTCATAGACACAACTACAGATAACGTCTCTCAGACTCTGGGATGATATTTCTAAAACTAGGTATCCTATAAGCACACAACTATTTAAAGAGTTCAAATACTTTATTTCATTCACTTTTTCTACAAGTTTCACTTTATTTAAATTAATTATTTAAACATTAATCAACCAATAATAATTCTACAGTAAATTTCATTCGCATCACACCCAATGTCCACTATCCCATTAAATTTTCAACCTCATCATTATGTTCCAGCAACTCCAACCCCATGGGTTTAAATCAATTATTCTGTTATTCATTATAGAATTAGTTTCCCAGAGTCTCAAACATAAAAAAACCCAATATATGATAATAAACACAAGGTGGATCAACACGGTGACTAGATGTACTACCTGTCATATCATTGACGCTTATAGCAAGATCGTAGACCCATCCTCCCTTGAAAAGATAAACTTGTAAAGCATGTGGCATATCCCACGCGTTACGTACCCTTTCAGAAGAAGGGTATTTATAACATGATGCCTTGAGTAGTTGGGAAAATTAAATCAGATAATCAACCAATAATAATCATCAATGTTCCAACAATCCCATCCATCCAATTCCATCATCCCTGGTGTCCACCCCGACACCCACATGCATAAACTGATGCATCTTGCCACTATAGGCATCATTTTCTGCCACAACCAACGGTCTTCATGAACCAACATACCACAACAGCCATACAGGCTGACATCATAACACTTGTAGTAGGAAAAAAATCGTAACCATTGTTCTCTTGGCCCTTTAACAATCAAGATGGTAACTCAGAATCCTTATAGGAATTATCAATCAATCGGTTCTTTAATCCATCTTGAACTAACCGATTTATTATTCCTAGGATTAAAATTTGGGAAACGAAATAAGTAACCTATCAAAAATAAGTAAACATGTTTAATTCACCAAAATTATTAACATCAAATTACAATAAAGAGAACCAGATTCATTTACATGCCTCTTTATCTTATAACCAATAAATTATCAATTAATTTTTGTTTAATTTAATTACCAATTTCCATCAAGAACAACCTATTATACAATGAAATCATAGATATCACACAATATAGTCAATCTAGAGTCAATAACATATGATCGATATCAATTTATTTATCTGGTTCAAATGTTTATTATGTCAATTACATTGTCATCAAGTGGGATAAAACATGATAAAAAATAGATGAACATTAAAGAATAGAGAATAAATGAATCCCTTACCTCAAATGGTTCTTAACATTATTTATATGAGAACAATCCACACAATGGATTACGATCACCTCCTCTTGTGACAAACTGCATCCACCCGAGGATGCCAGAGTACGACCGCACCAACCGACCCCAAGAAAACACCATTAGAAGCATGTAGATCACATGATATAATATGGAATGGATAAATATGAGAATATGAACCCAAAAATAATTACGATAAAACATACCTTATATCGATGATTGATGGACATTTCTTGGTTGCACCTAAATAGGGGGTTCACTTGCTGTGAGAATGACATCAAGGAAACCAATTGATGGGTAAAAGATTGATCTCATAATTCCTATGAGAGGGATGGAAATGTACGAGCGTCTCTCACCATATAATAAGGATGAGGAACAAGGGAGGAAGTTATGTTGTCCCTTTATAAGATTTAACGGAACGACAGTTTAAGATACACTTGATTTCCCATTAAAATCGGTTCGCATTAAACCATGTAGTTTTACAATGTATAAACATCCTGAGAAATAAGGATAATTAATATAGGAGTAATGTCCTTTGATTCGGCCTTAGTGTCCTTAAAAGGAAGATTTAAATGAATTTTCAGTGAAATAAAATGTTAATGGGGTGAAACTGTAGGAAGCTGGAAACACTGTTCATTGTTTGGAACCCCATTGTTATGAAAACACTGTTCATGAACATCACCGTTTTAGAAACACTGTTCGTGAACCTATCCATTGGAACCTCTCCATTTTTGAAAAACTATTCATGAACCTCGAGGTTTGGTAAAGGAAATAGAGGTTGTTATTAGAACCTCCCTATTCTGGAAACACTATTCCTGATCTCAAAATTTGGAAAAGGATATAGAGGATGCTATTAGAAAATCAATTTTCTGGAAACATGGTTCTTGAACATGAAATATGGAAATAGAAATAGAGGCTGCTGTTATAAACTCACTTTTCTGGAAACACTCTTCATGAATTCGAAATTCGGAAAAAGAAATAAGGGTTACTGTTAGAACCTAACCATTCTGGAAACAGTATTCATGAACTCGATATTTGGAAAATGAAATAGAGGTTGATGTTAGAACCTCACTATTCTAAAAACACTATTCACAGAAATAAAAATTTGGAAAATGAATGAAAAGGTCACCATTATATTGTTAACAGAAGGTCACTGATGAAACTATTCATATAAGGTCATGGATGTCACGGTTCACACAAGGTCGCTGTTGCACTGTTCACAATGGTCAACCGTTGGAACCGTTCACCAAAATGTAAATTTGGAAATGTGTTGGGGATAAGTCACATTGACCTACCGGAACACCTCAAACACCATATTTTTACAATGGAATGGATCAGAGATTTCTGGATCATTACATCAGATACCTCTCAAAACATTCTCATCCATGATTATTCAAAACCCACCTAAAGGGAAAAAAGGGGATCTGAACAACCACCCATCAAGATTCCTCTCAAAAGAGAGAAAGCCACAAGAAGTAAAAAAAGGAATTCATATTATAAACATGAATGGTATTAAGAGAAAGGGGACATCATTTCACAAAAAGTTTTAAACATCAAACAACTCTTGGTACTGAGCACATATCTCTGACTCACTTTCCAAGGTGCTCTCCTTCATTCCACAATGTCACCAAAAAATAGGAACCAAGGGGATCAAACACCCATGCAACCCCTTCTCCTTGCAGTCATAGATCACCACGGGTCGCTCATCAAAGGTCACATCATCATCAACATCGATATCTCCCAAATAGATGATGTGAGAGTCACCATGATGATAACAATGGAGATGTGATACATGGAAAACAAGATGTATCCAACTCATCTACGGAGGAAGTGCTACTCGATACGCCACAACTCCAACATGAGATAACACCTCGAAAGGCCGAACAAACCAGGGAGAATGATTACTCCCATGAACAAACCTTCATTACACACAATGTGGAGTCACCTTTATAAACATGTGATCCCCAACATTAAACTCTAAGGGTATCATCATTTTTTCTGCATATGATTTCTGATAATCTTGTGTTGTCTTCATCCTCTCACAATTCACCTAAACCATCTTTGTTATATTCTGCTCAGGTTCTGGTCTGTGAAATGCTGACTCTACGACCCTAGTCTAGAAAAACGGAGAACAACAAGGTCGGGCATACAAGGAATCAAATGGATCTAAACTAATGGTGGAGTGAACACTTGTAACAACCCAGGTAAATAAAGAGTATGAAATTTTAATATTTATCTATATTATTGAATAAAATATTAATATTACTTTAATGGGGACACTATGTGCGATGACGTACCCAATACGCAACAACGAGTTTTTTTGGGAATATTGCATTGCACTCTAATAATAAAATAATATTATAGTAGTTAACGCCTAGCTGTTGTAATGGCGGGAATTAATAGAACTAACTACAAAATGATTATATATGTTTGTCAAATATTTTTACTATTTACAATAAATGTTATAGGATTTAAAATGAGAATGAATCCAACTTTAAGCGTAAACATTCCAATATTCTTTAAAAGGTCGATTAACCGCCTTTTAATGGAGAACCTCTTTTAAATCCACTTTTTTTACAATTTTATAAGCTCTATTTTTCAAAATAAACATATTATTTATGATTACGACATTGAAATTTACCTTGGGTTAATTTTTGGTATTTTTCAGACAATGTTCATTTTTCAATGAATAGTGAAAAATACTGCTTTTTCATATAATTTTATTATATGGTTATATTATCTTTTTAATTTGTTTTAAAGTGTAATTAGAATATATTTTTACCATGTAATTCAATTATGGTCATTGGGATTAATTTCACTTTGTAATTAGGCATAAACAAGTGCCAAACTTTTCATAAATATTGTTTCTAAAAAAACCCGCTATTTGTTTTGACAAAAGGAAGTTTTTTTAAATTAATTATTGCAATTTATGTGTTTGTAATTTGGTAAAATGTATTAAACATTTGGAATCAGAAGGTCCAAATTATGTAATTAATACTCTTTTGTTTTTGAACATTATGAATAGTAATGACGGTAATTATCTTTAATTATCTAGATTAATGAGTAATTGGGTAGTTGAAGATAATAAGATAATATCATAATAATAAAAAATGACCACAAAATGTGTCCCAAGGCTACTGGTTGTCTCATGGCCGACCATGGGATTCCTTGTGCCAAACTTGGGGGCCCCATGGAATCACTTTTGTGAGAAAGTGACTTTTTATCTTTTTATTTTTAAAGAATGTTAAATGTAACAAAGAATGTATCACCTAAGTAAAATATTTTTAATTTTGTCTACATAAATAATCTTTTGGACTATAAATATTTATTGGAAATATAAAACTATTTCCTAAATCATAGTATTTTTTTATAATTTTTAGACATTAAATATAATTAAATTATATATGACATAATGATGATGCAGCGATGACCTCATTATTTAACGATTTAAATAAAATGGGAAGATAATGTAAAATGTAAAACCTACACATCTCCAAAACCTATTGGATGGGTGGATTTCGAACCCTTATCCCCATATCCTATAAACACATCAATGTGGGACCATTACAATCCGAAACTCATTCTAAAATAAAGTAACATTTTTTTACATTCCAAGAGTGCCCCTCCTCTCCTCTTATGAAAGGACCCCACCTATACCTCTTTACCTGCACTTCCAAAGCCTTTGGATCGGCCAACACCTGCCCATTTTGTCACTCAACATCCCTATCTAACTCTTTGAAGCCTCACTTTGGGAAGAAGTCTTCCAAAGAAAGCCTTTGAGCTCAATCCAAAGGGAGTTACCCGATTTTAAGGTAGTGTCTTCACTTGAGTCCTTTTGATTTATTTTGCTTCTCCAACCCCCTAAACTCTTTTTAATAATTTATTTTGTAACAACTCTAGTAAAATAAATATACTAGGATTTTTTTATAAGAAGGATTCTAGCTACACTTACACACACCTACATCTAATGGTTAAAGGACATAATGTTTCCGTGGATGGTGAATTTTTTATGCCTCCCGAAACGATGATTGTTCAACATTCTTTTAACACTTTAAAAGGTGGCCATTAAGATGTCACTATACTTATATATGATATATAATATGTTTATGTTTTCCTTAATCTTCTGTATTTTTCTTTTTGGGTATACCTTTATGGTTTCCATTATGGGTAAACGCGATATCTTCATATAAGGAAGTGCAGACTACCGCCCCCTCAATGTGATTTGATTCGTTAAATACCATATGTGGGACGCATAGAGGATGGAACTATGATATTATATATGATATTATACTGGAATTATAATATACCTTTGTATCATTATGATTCTATTCTATAAAATACGAAATAGAAATGAAAGTAGCATTCATGCGTACGTACAGCTTACCGTCTCCATGAACGGTGAATTTCATTTCATACCACTAAATGATTATGTAATATTATAAATGCATGTATATACTGTATATATATGATATATACATCATGATTATAATTCTGGATATAATGGATACATGAACAACATGTAATTATAAAGGGTTTATTTTGAACTCAAGTACCAATGATCGTTAAAACGACCGTTATTAACTTAAATAATTACATAGTGTTCATGACATGGATATAAGTGACATAAACGGAATAATGAACTTGAAAAAGGTTCTTAAGGAAGTATAAATTAACTCAAGTTTATTATTCAGGTCATTAAAGAACGATCGAGTCAAGTCGGACCCGGGGTATGGGACACCGTTTTAATCTCCTTTCATTGAGGCATATTTTGTTTTATACACAACCTTCATTTGTATGGTATATAAACCCCTTTTAGTTTTACATTTATTCAAAAGGAATAATTTTTATATGTAGCATTTACTAAACGACAAAAGGGAATGTTTTGGTCATACGTATGCGGCGACAACAACTTCTCCGTCGCCGTGACCATTATTTGAGTTTCGACATCCTCTATAAGCCATACCGTTTTTTAAAAGAAAAATAAATACCATGTTTTACTTTTCTTTTATTTTGGTATTGAAAATGGATTTCAAAATGTTTTTATATCAATGTGTTGTATTTATATCTTGTGATTTAATGGTGGAAATGTTATGTTTCCTTTATGCATGTTTTATGTGATACGATTATGTTGAGGTTCATTGGCATTATTATGATGACGGGTGGTTCCGTGATAAACTAGGGGCGGGTGAGCCCGATATAGCTCTCCAATGCTTTGGGTAATGTGAAGGTGTGAATCCTTAAGGTTTCTCCGAAGAGATTTAGGGAATATACTGTGATGGGTATTCCAAAAGTAACCAAGAGGGTTACTCCCAACGTAAGAATGTTATGAATGCCTCAAGTTACCTTTATGTCTTATGATTTCTATGATTTATTTATGATTTGATGATGTATGTTAATGTGCTTATGTTTTATGGGTAAAGTATGATTTCATTCTTATGTATGTATGTACCAATGTTTCCTTTCCATATTTTTATATCCCTTACTGAGCTTTTAATGCTCATCCCAAGTTTTTTTTGAAATGTTTTTCACAGGTCAGGGGAAAGGTACATGATATGATGATAGTGTCAATGAAGTGTCAACAAAGAATCCATGTTTTATTATTAAATATGTTTCCATTGATGGGAAATAAGAATACTATCTTTATGAAACCACATTGTTTATATGTGGAATTTAATGCAAGTTTTATGATCTAATTCTCAAAAACTCTAAACCCGAAAAGATCCTCAATGTGTAATCTTGTAATAACTCAAGATTAAGTAAGGTTTAAGGTTGGGTCCTTATAGTTGGTATCAATGGTCGGTTTAGATTACTTTAGAGGTTAGGGTATTCTTTAAGCATAAGTGACATTACCATAATGGTTAGGATTTCACAAAGATTCCTAGTTTTAGCTAAAGTGAATGAGTAAGTATATATTAGTGTTTATCTTCCTCATTAGTACATCATGGTTTTGTTGATATACTCACACTAACCTTTTTGGTTTTAGTAATTGGCTGGATCTAGCAGGCACCAAAGTAACAGTGGATGTGAAGGAAGCTGTGACAGTTTTTTGAGCAAGCAACTGAATGATATGGGAGCTGCAATGAGAACTCTTGTGATTATCCTCAACCAAATATCTGGAGTCATGATTGACCACCTAAACCTTGGTGATTTCTCTAAGGCATTATATATGCGAGAAAAAAATCCCTATGGAACTACAGGTAATAATCATAAAGGTAAGTGTGTTCAAAAATCTATGTGTCAAAGATGTGGAAAGAAACACCTAGGAAAATGTTTCAAAGGGAAAGAAATATGCTATAGATGTAGAAATTAAGTTCATAAAGCAAGAACCTACCATGGAAAAAGGAAGCATCTAGTTGACTCGAGGAAAGGGAAAGAAGTTATTTCTGAGGGATCAATTTAATGTTTTAAATGTGGTGTACATGGTCATTATGAAAACAGATGTCCTATGAAGAAGTTTCGTGAATGGGATCACCAAGATCATACAAATGTTCGTCTACCAATACCTAATTCCATTCCGATTGAGGATGAAGAAACTGAAAATGACCAATCAAAGGTATGGATTATTTCATGACTATTTTTTTCCTATTTTGGAATCTTTGGATATGATTCTTGATTTTGTTTGTAGGAAAGAAGTATTTCAGAATAAGTTGGAAAGGAATGGTTAATGGATCATGAAGAATGTTGAATGAGTAACATGTGAACATATAAGGGATTCATGAGTTATGGTGAAATTCTTAAGAGTATTAAGTCTCTTTTGATGATGGGGTTACATTAGAATACTTTTTATATTATGCATACCCTGATGTTTAATATATGAAAATTTTATTCAAGGAATAGTTATCTATTCTTTTGTGGACATAGTTATAAAGAACCATTTGGGTTTATATGATCCTTACTTTTGAGGTAATTATGGGTTACTATATGTTATGATGGAAGTGAAAGGAATGAGATAAAATTGAGGGTAAATTATGTTATGGTTATTTTTGATGGTTTTATCTCTTTTTGGGGAATGATTTGAGAATTATATAGTTTTTGAAAAAGGACAACACGTAGACCGTGTGACAACCCGTCGTGTCGGACAAAGCTGTGGGAATCGAACCCACAACAAAAGTGCAACTGGTAATTATCTCCTACCAATGGACTACGTGAAGTCCCTGGTTAGTTTGACTGATTCCATTTAGTTACATGATTTTATGAATTAATAATAATTTGATTTTGGGTTATCTATGGAAATATATTAACCTATCATGGAGGATATGTGATTAGGTTAATTTCTTTTCAATACGAGACTTTAGGAGCAACTGATGTTGTTGGGAGATAAATGTTACGATTTAACTTGGAAGACTATGTGACTAAATCCTTCAAATATTTGGGTTTCAATCTTAGTTTGGTTTACTTTGAAGAATTTTATGGACAAATTGTTTATCGAATGGTCCACATTGAACTTTGGATTTTGTTGGAAAAAATTTGGAGATTAAGAATAGATTTTCTTTTTATAAAGGGTTATCCTTTTCTCGATTATCTGATCTTGTACTAACATTTTTGGTTCTGGTTTTGGATAATTTATAAAGACATGGGAAGTATATAGTTCTCTTTTATGGATTAGGTGATTCTCTAGAAGTTGATTATAGTGAACAAGTCTTCCTAAATACTCATCTTTAGGAGAAAATATGAGTTTGTGTAAGAAATATAATAAAAGTTAAAAGTCAACATTATAAGTAATTATGTTTCCTTATGAATAAATTACTCAATAAAAAAACAAAAATGTTTTCTATTAACTTTTCCTACTGGGGAATCGAATACCATTTAACCCATCACAAGTTTGTGATTTTCTTGTGGTTAACTATCTCCTAAACATGTTTTATATCACTCTCCATCAGAATGTGACCCTTTTTTTCCTCCATATCCATATTTTCATAATGGAATCCTAGTATTGGTTAACTCAGGTGACCTTTGTACTTATCTTTCTTTATTTTAAAGTGATTGTTTTACCGACTCTTGTTCCGATGTGGGACGTTCAAGGATGTTTCCAATCTCAATTTTAAAAATTGTGAGGACACAATTCCCAAAAAAGGGGAAGGAAGTAACTCCCCAGGTAAATATAGAGTATGAAATTTTCATATTAATCCATATTTTTGAATAAAATATTAATATTACTTTAATGGGGACACTATGTGCGATGACGTACCCAATACGCAACAACGAGATTCTTGGAAATCTTAAATTGGACTCTAATAATAAAATAATATTATGGTAGTTAACACCTAGCCGTTGTAATGGAAGGAATGAACAGAACTAACTAAATAATAATTATATATGTTTGTCAAATATTATTACTCTTTACAATAAATGATAGAGGATTAAAAATGCGAATGAATCCAATCTTAAGTGTAAATATTCCAATATTCTTTAAAAGGTCGATTAACCGCCTTTTAATGGAGAACCTCTTTTAAATCCACTTTTTGACAATTTTATGAGCTATATTTTTTAAAATAAACATATTATTTATGATTGGGACATTGAAATTTACCTTGGGATAATTTTTGGTATTTTTCTGACAATGTTCATTTTTCAATGAATAGTGAAAAATACTGCATTTTACATCAAAACTGCTTTTTCATATAATTTAATTATATTGTTATATTATATTTTTAATTTGTTTTAAAGTTTAATTAGAATATATTTTTACCATGTAATTCAATTATGGTCATTGGGATTAATTTAACTTCGGAATCCGGCATAAACAAGTGCCAAACTTTTCATAAAAATTGTTTCTAAAAAACCTGCTAATTGTTTTGACAACGGGAAGTTTTTTTAAATTAATTATTGCAATTTATGTGTTCGTAATTTGGTAAAATGGATTACATATTTGAATGAGAAGTTCCAAATTATGTAATTAATACTCTTTTGTTTTTGGACATTATGAATAGTAACGACGGTAATTATCTTTAATTATCCAGATTAATGAGTAATCAGGTAGTTAAAGATAATATGATATTATCATAATAATAAAAAATGACCAAAAAATGTGTCCTAAGTCTACTGGCTGTCTCACAGCCGACCATGGGATGCCTTGTGCCAAACTTGGGGGCCCCATGGAATCACTTTTGTGAGAAAGTGACTTTTTATCTTTTCATTTTTAAAAAATGTTAAATGTAACAATGAATGTATCACCTAAGTAATATATTTTTAATTTTGTCTACATAAATGATATTTTGGACTATAAATATTCATTGGAAAGCTGAAAATATTTCTTACATCATAGTATTTTTTTTATAATTTTTAGACATTAAATAAAGTAAATTATTTATTACATCATGATGATGCAGCAATGACCTCATTATATAACAATTTAAAAAAAATGGAAAGATCATGTAAAATCTAAGACCTAAAAATGTCAAAAACCTATTTTATGGGTATATTTCGAACCCTTATCACCTTATCCTAGAAACACATCAATGTGGGTCCATTAAAATCCGAAACTCATTCTAAAATAAAGTAACATTTCATTACCTTCCAAGAGTTCCCCTCCTCTCCTCTTATAAAAGGCCCACACCTCTACCTCCTTACCCACACTTCAAAAGCCTTTGGGTCGGCCAACCCCTGCCCATTTTGACTCTCAACATCCCACTCTAACTCCTTGAATCCTCACTTTGAGCAGAAGTATTCCCAAAGATTCATTTGAGATCAAACCAAATGGAGTTACCTGATTTTAAGGTAATGTCTTCACTTGAGTCCTTTTGTTTTATTTTGCTTCTCCAACCCCCTAAACTCTTTTTATTCATTTATTTTGTAAAAACTCCAGTATCTTTAATATACTAGGATGTTTTTATAAGATTTATTAGAGCTACACTTAAACACACCCACATCTAATGGTTAAAGGACATACCGTTTCCGTGGATGGTGAATTTATGCCTCCTGAAACGATGATTGTTCATAATTCTTTTAACACCTTCAAAGGTGGACATTAAGATGTCACTATAGTTATATATGATATATAATATGTTTATTTTTTCCTTAATCTTATGTATTTTTCATTTTGGTCATACCTTTATGGTTTCCATTATTGGTAAACGCGATATCTTCATTTAAGGAATTGCGGACTACCGCTCCCTCAAAGTGATTTGATTCGTTAAATACCATATGTGGGACGTATAAAGGATGGAAATATGATATTATATATGATATTATACTTTAATTAGAATATACCTTTATATCATTATGATTCCATTCTATAAAATATGAAATAGAAATGAAAGTAGCGTTCATATGTACGTACGGCTTACCGTCTCCATGAACGGTGCATTACATTTCTTACCTATAAATGATTATGTAGTATTATAAATGCATGTATATAATTGATATATATGATATATAAATCATGATTATAATTATGGATATAATGAATACATTAACAACTTGTAATTATAAAGGGTTTATTTTTGACTCCAGTACTAATGATCGTTAAAATGACCGTTATTAACTTAAATAATTACATAGTGTTCATGACATGGAAATAAGTGACATGAAAGGAATAATGAACTTGAAAAATGTTCTTAAGCAAGTAGAAATTAACTCAAGTTTATTATTCAGGACATTAAAGAACGATCAAGTCAAGTCGGACCCGAGGTATGGGACTTCGTCTCAATCTCCTTTCATTGAGGCATATTTTGTTTTATACACAACCTTCTTTTATATGGTGTATAAACCCCTTTGACTTTTACATTTATTAAAAAGGAATCTTTTTTATACAGAGCGTTTACTAAATGAAAAAAGGGAATGTTTTTGTCGTACGTATGCAGCGACAACGACTTCTCCGCCACTGTGACCATTATTTGAGTTTTGGCTTCCTCTACAAGCCATACCTTTTTTTAAAAGAAAAATAAATACCATGTTTTAATTTTCTGTTATTTTGGTATTGAAAATGGTTCTCATAATGTTTATATATCAATGTGTTGTATTGATATCTTGTGATTGAAAGGTGGAAATGTTATGTTTCCTTTATGCATGTTTTATGTGATACGATAATGTTGATGTTCTTGGGCATTATTATGACAATGGGTGGATCCGTGATAAACTAAGGGCGGGTGAGCCCGATATAGCTCTCCAATGAATTGGGTAACGCGAATGAGTGAAACGTTAAGGATTCTCCAAAGAGATTTAGGGAATATACTGTGAGGGGTATTCCAAACATAACCAAGAGGGTTACATCCTACGTCAGAATGTTATGAATGCCTCAAGTTACCTTTATGTCTTATGATTTCATTGATTTATTCATGATTTGATGAGGTATGTTAAAGTTCTTATGATTTATGGGTAAAGTATGATTTCATTCTTATGTATGTATGTACCCATGTTTCCTTTCCATATTTTTATATCCCTTACTTAGCTTTTTATGCTCATCCCAAGTTTTGTTTTTTAAATGTTTTTCACAGGTCAAGGGAAAGGTACATGATATGATTATAGTGTCAAGGAAGTGTGAAGAAAGAATCCATGTTTTATTTTAAATATGTTTCCATTTATGGGAAATAAGAATACTATATTTATGTAACCACTTTGTTTATATGTGGAATTTAATGCATGTTTTATGATCTAATTCTCTAAAACTCTAAACCCGAAAAGATCCTCAATGTGTAATCTTGTAACAACTCAAGATTAAGTAAGGTTTAAGGTTGGGGCCTTATAACACTATTATTTCATGAGAAGTCCACCAAGGGTAGGTGACTCATCCATGAGCCTCCAAAATCAAGAACACAAGATCACAACATATCATCAGTAGTCTATATGGATCGCTCTGTCTGGCCATCCGTTTGAGGATGAAAAGTAGTGCTAAAGAATAATAAAGAATCAAAAACATGTTGAAGACCTCTACACACAATGGATGTAAAATGTGGATCTTGATCATTAATGATCATCCATGGAAATCCATGAAGTCTCACTACCTCCTCTAGATACATCCTCGACAGAGCATCCACTAAGCTCGACTCCTTGATCGCTACGATGTGGGACAATTTTTTTAAACAATCCAATACCCCCAAAATAACATCATGTCCTCATAGAAATTGAGGTAAATGAGTAAAAAATTCCATTAAGTTGTCCTCCAACTTCCACTGAGGAATATCTAATAGCTGGAGAAGACCACTAAGAACATGGTGTTCGACCTTCACATTCTGGAATACCAAACATTGAGACGCAAACTCCGAAACCGCATGAATTATCCACGGCCACCAAAACCACCTCCTCAAGGATCTGTATGTATTTTTCATGCTAGGATGAACCTCTAAAGGAGAACTATAAAACTATATTAGAATCATCTCTCACGTCTTAAAAGTAATATAAATCCTTCCATTATACAACACTTGAGGTTTTTCTTCCCCCAACCAACCATCAGGGGCCTCACCACTAACAAATCAGTTTCTTCAGACCTCCACCTCTACATCCCCCAACTAGGACTCATCCTCCATCTACATTAGGGATGACTGTACCATCATCTAAAAATGACAATATCTACCCCCAATGTATCCCATATTATGATGTACTGATGAATGATCTTCTATTAATCTCCACGAATCACCAGATTCCCGCACAAAATCACTACATAACTATTTACGAAGCGCATCATCATCAACATTCCCCTTTCCCGGTGTATACAATATTTCGAAGTCGTATTCCTATAAGAACTCTAAACACCATTGTTTTCATACATTCAAGTCACGCTGAGAGAAAATATATCTCAGACTCTTATGATCGGTGAAAACCAAAAAGCTCTCTCCAATGAGGTATTGTCTCCAAAACATCAGAGAGAAAACCATGACTGCGAACTAAAGGTAATGGGTATCATAGTTTCATTATTGAAGATGTAACTTTCGAGATCCGTAAGAAAAAACTAACTTCTGCTGCATGAGAACGCATCCTAACCCTAGAAGCAAAGTGTTACAGAAAACATCAAACTAAACTCCCTCAGCTGGAAGACAAAGAACTGGAGCACTTACTAACATAACTTTTAGATAATTGAATGCTTTCTGACAATGATCAGTCAATATGAATGACTAATCCATCATGTTCAATGGTGTTAGAAGAGTCATAACTTGTGAGAAATTGGCAACGAACCTCATGTAGTAGAATGCGAGACCGAGGAACATTCGTACATCTAACACTATCTTGGGGGGTTTCCTAAGACACAACTGATTCTATATTTAATGGTTCCATAACTACTCCCTTTTGGGACACAAAATTCCCCAAGAAACAGACTTCTCAAGCTCAAAACATACCCTTCGACATGATCCCAAACTGTTGATATTGTCTAAAAACTCCAAAAAGGCCGTGTACACTCTCTACATGATCCTCCCCATATATAGAGTACACAAGGAATTATTCAATGAAAACCACCAAGAACATGTCCAAGAACTCATAGAACACATCTTTCATCAATCCCATGAACACAGCTAGATATTTCGTCACACCAAACGATATTCCCATGAAATCCTAATGCCCATGACGACAACATAATGTAGTCATTTGGATATCATCATCTTTCACACGCATCTGATGATATCTTGACCCCAAGTCGACCGTTGAGAACAAAATTTCACCCTTTAGTTGTTCGAATAAATCATCCATACATTGAAGAGGATAGATATTCTTCACTATCACTTTGTTTACCAAATGATAATTGACCGAAAACCGCAAACTGATGTCTTCCTTCATTATGAAAAAAACTGGTGCACTCCACAGTGACACACTTGGCTGAACAAAACTGCACTATAATAGACAATCAAGCTGTGTACGTAGCTCTTGTAACTCAGAAAGGGCCATCCTATATTGGTACATAGAGATAGGAGATGCTCTTAGTGGTAGCTCGATCCCGAACCCAATCTCTCATCACAGAGGAAATGCTACAACCTCTTCAGGAAAGACATTAGGGTACTCTTCCACAACCCTATGAAACACCAACTGCATAACCTCTGACAAAAATTGCATCATCTCAGCTATCATGGATGATATGGATGGAACACGCCTATATCCCATTCGAGGGTATCTCTCACCAACGAACACCACCAGATCACCATCCGCATTGAAGAACACAACATGCCTCCTTAATAAATCCCCGATATCCTGCACCGAATTCAACAAATCAATGTCGAGGATGACATCATATGGTTATATTATTAATCATAGGAAATATCTCCATGATAGGTGATGACCCAACACTAGATCATAGTTTCTACAAAATTCAAACAAGTCAGCTTGAACTCCAACTGGTGTAGTCAACACCAAGGGAACTAGAAGCCTCTCCACCTCATGTCCCAAAGCATGGATAGAGGTAGGTGATATGAAAGAGTGTATCACTCCTGAATCAAACAAGGCATACACCAAGGTATAATTCAAGAAAATGGTACCATGAACGATGTCTGGCTTGCTTGGAGATAGCACCACTAGAGCATGAAGCCAACAACGACCTTCTCCATGGCCTCTCTAACCGAGATTACGACCACCGCCATGACCGCACTCTACTCTCTGACGACGGGGAGTGTCACGGGAATGTCCCATACCTTCCTTATTTACCCTTTTTTTATCAAAAGATCGTGTAACATAGTGCTTCTCCCTCGGCTAAAACTACCTCAACTGAGGAACCTAGAGCGGTGCACTTGGTGCACGATCACTACTCTGAATGATCGGTCACTCACGCTTCTGATGACCTTGACCACCATAAAAAAACAAGCTCTTGATCCATTGAAATTTTCCAGAGAGCTTCTACCCCCGAAGATACGATATGTGAAGTCCTGGGACATACACCCGGCTGAGCGGAAACTCTTCTTCCCTAAAAACCGTGAACATCGAACCATAGCTCTACTTCGTGAGGAATCCCGATGACTCCCCTCTCATGACGATATATTTTTTGGACAATGTCATCTTGATAACCTACGACCTATCTGTAACCTAAAAATAGTTTTAGCATATATGGGTTGACCTGGCGTTGGATCTATGGATGCAAAGCCTCCTCGAAATGCCTCGCCTTGGACTCTTCATTTGGCTGCAGGTATGATGCATATCGTAAAAGGTTCCTGAAAAAGATTCCAGAGTCTCGATTAGTGGAGCTACCCTATCGAAGGGTAAGATGCTCCGGGTGACTGGACAACTTCATAGTCAAAGAAAGAAACTCGACTCTAAACATGTCTCATAACACCTCCCATGAGATCATTGACTCCTCACAATCCACAAGGAATAATAACACCCACTCCCCTCCAGTTCAATGTAGCATCGTCAGAACCAAGGACACATAGTGCTCCTTCCAAGTACGGATCGAACTAGAGACTATATCAGCCCCCTCCATCCATTCTTTCATGACTACATCTGAAACAGAGCCCTTATAATTCTATAGACTGTAGCTCTAAAACTATGGGAGTGTCTTCCTCCAGGTGTCATCGTCGTCAACCTCTACCTTGGGGCGTTCTGCTGGAATAACCTGTTGGACATCATCTATGAAAACCTAACGAGAACATCGACCTGGGGCCATACATGTAAAATAACTTACTATTAGAGCTCATAAACATAGAATATGGAAGACTCAACATTAATTAATTAATTGTTTTCATTCATTGATTTTAAGTTAACCTATCCCAAGGGCTACCCATTCAATCACATGTAGAATGAAGAATGATGTATGATCCTTTCATAGGTCTCTACCCCGCAACAAGTCTCACCTCGTTTAGTAGCCATTATATACATAAAGATCCATACATCAAATCATAGGGGGAACTAAATGCATATGTCTCAGCTGGTCTCCATTGTTTACATCACTTTTCTAAACATTAATGACACTATTTCTCTACGAAGCCATGCAACCTCACCTATTCCTAAGTCCAAACTCCATCCTATCCGTCAACCTAACCTCTGATACGACTCTATCACGACCCCCTCACCACAAAGTATACCCCTCCTTTTGCAGTAATGTGAGAAGTGGGATGATGACCCCAGAGTTCCGCCTCCAACAGGCCCCGGGGTGGGGACTTGCAACTAGGGTATATAGAACACACAAATGAGAGGAATTACCCTATAAGAGAACCCTTGAAGAAGAGAGTGATAAGATAGACACCAACCCACTCCAGCTCAACCAGAAAGATAAAATAAATCCCAATTACACAAATTAGATTTCATGCAAAACTTGTAGAACTGGAAGGGGAAAACTGCACGTACCCAGAAGAAGGTAAAATAGTAGCAACCAAAATCCTGAACAACCCCTTCTACCCCATGCTTGTAGAATCCATCATCATCTCTAACCTGCTCCAACTAACCTGAAATATAATTTCTATACACATAGGGTAAGTATAATTGTATAAATATTTGGATCATCCCTGAAGTCTATCGTACAAAAGTAAAGAAATCACGCTAAAGCACAGTGAACAAAAAGTGAAACTAACTCCTCATCTAAATAGGTATACTATGTTTTCAGCCTCACTATGGATACTCTCACCAAGTAACACATACACCAATATATAATATAATAAAAAATATCATGGGTACCCCACTACTACTTCCCCACTGGTTTTCGGCTTTTTCCCAACATCGCACGTCCTAAGAATCTCTCTCCGAAAGGTCTTTCCCACAGTCACGTGGGCGAAGCACCACAACATGATCCCCATGTAACAAAACCACCACATCCATGTATGAAATGTATCCAGATATTTTCTGGGATCCACAATAGCTTTCATATCATGGATCGTACATAGGGTATTATACCTCAATCCATTACAGCCCATACACTGAGTAAAGATCCTCAAGCCATCACAGCCTATACACATTACACCTATAGTAGTCCATAAAAAACTATATCTAGAATATATGTGTGTGAATAACCACAAGACATTACAAACCTCTACACACATATAT
This sequence comes from Viscum album, assembly GCA_963277665.1. Taxonomy (NCBI): domain Eukaryota; kingdom Viridiplantae; phylum Streptophyta; class Magnoliopsida; order Santalales; family Viscaceae; genus Viscum; species Viscum album. The sequence continues at coordinate 1,077,303,608 of OY728164.1, forward strand.
GGGTAAAACTAACAAATATACCTACCTGCACAGGTAACTACCTAGAGAAGAGAGAGGGGATAAAGGGTTTAGTCCGTCATCCATCCTCCCACAAGAATGTTGCGGAAAACACCCCCCAGGGCTCAGAATCCCCGGGGTGTCATTTTCCCTTACTGAAATGGTGGACTAGCATATTGAAACACAAAACGTACATAATATATTATACCTCACAATCACACTATGTGCATAACTTAGTCTTAAACTCATCAATAACTGACGTCTCTCGGACTCCGGGTTACTAATACTAAGACTCGGTATCCTAAAAGAACACAACCATTTAATGATCTTTAGTAAATTATTTCATTCCCTTTTTTTCCTATTGAACTTTAAGTTATTTTATTCTTTAAAAATTAAATAACCAATATTAATTCGACATTTATGTTCATTCTCATCACACCCAAAGTCCACTGTCCCTTAAAAATTACAACATCATCATTATGGTCCAGCAACTCCAACCCCATGTGTTAACATCATTTATTCAATTATTCATCAAAGAATTACATTCCCATATTCCCAAGAATTATTTAATATAAAAACAATATATGCTACAAAATTGAAGGTGGAGCATCATGGTGAGTAGATGTACTACCCATCATGTCTTTGCCACCTATAAAAATGAGCGTAGACCCATCATCCATTGGAAAGATAAACAAGTAAAGCATGTGGCTTTCCCCACGTGTATTCACACCTTTTGGAAAAAGGGTGAGGAAGACCAACTTCCTTCAACAATGTGGAAATGTATAGAAGATAATCAACCAATAAGAATTTGCAAGCATCCAACAATCACATCCATCCCATTCCATCATCACTGGTGTCCTCCGTGTAACGACCCAATGTTTTTTGAATAGAAATTCCCTTCTTATATTAATGTCATAAAATTGCATGAAAACACAGCATAATGAACTAATAAGTTATAAGTGACCTTTAAACATAATTTTGTCACTTATGTGTTTTGAATTTCGAAAATCCGGCATACACGGTTGTGTTTAAGATGTTTTTTGGAGTCTAATAAAACAAAAATTATTTTTGATGAATAGTAAAATCCCCTAATGAATAGTAACGTACCCTTATTAATAGTGATATACCCTATTTAATAGTAACCTCACCTATGGTGGTATAAAAATAATAATCAAGTGGGAAGTGCAATATACCTATATTTTATAATAAGTTAATGAGTGTTTTTGAACTGGTTTTGATAATAAATTAAATTTTTAATTAAATTTTAAAATAATCACATATAGAAAATTATTTTTGAAAAATGGACATCGTTTTTTGATTCTGCTCGTCGAAAATTGGTTAGCGTGAGTTTTTGGGATTTTTGTGAAATTCTTGAATTTTTTATGAATAATAGAATCTGATAATTCACAATAAATGATAAATAATGGATTAATTGAGTCATCAGTGATTTTATAATGATTTAAGACCACATGGTTATAATTTAGAAGTCCAATTTACTATTCCTTGTCATGGAATACTTACTATTCATTGATTTGGGAAGAAATAATAAATTAATGATTATTATATTATGAAATCCCTCCTCTCATTCACTGTAAAAACCCCCTTCACTACCACTTCTCTCCACTCATATCAAGCTCCAAGACATCTCTAAATTCATCCCAAATTTATCCCCGAGGTCCTCCCCCACGTCCGAAAGCTCTCAGCATCCCCAAAATACCAAAACCTATCCCCATAAGAGGTTCTTAAAGGAGGAAGTCTCAAGAGGTAAATTCCTCTTCCCAAATTTCTTCATTCTTTTAAGTTCTTTTCTTTTTAAATTTATTTCCTCATCTACCTTCACCATAATAGTATGATAAATCCATTAACATTCAGGTACTGGAATTTCTTCATGATAGTGTTATATTTCATTATATTATCCCTTTTCCCCACCCTTTTATTTGAAAGAAATGAAAGCACCGTTTGAGATGTGCTGATTTAGCACATTCAAGGACAACTGTTTATCAATTTCTATTATTATATTTAATTCTGGTCATGAATCCATTTTTGTTATAGTTGAACTAGATTATTATATATTTAATATATCTTATTTTTTGTTATGTAATATTTGGGTAAAAATGGAATTATGTAATAAATCAAAACACATTCTTTGTAATCAAACCCACTGAATAACAAAAACTATTATCACAAAGGATATATATGTAATAATTCAACATCACTCTAAGTAACCTAATTAAAATTAAAACTCTATAATCTCAGGGATATGAACTAGTGAATATTACTTCAAATCTGGACTACAACTTTTGTCTATCATGTAAATCAAACCTGGATATATGTGAACAGATCTTTAAATCCAAGTAATCAAATGATCTCGAACAATGAAATTAAACCTTATAACTAATCAAAAAGTCTTTGAATGAACTAAAAAGGGTTATAATAAATAAATTACATATATAAGTGGTTATTTAATTATGAATTAATAATCCTATTTTGTTTATTCAGGTCATTAATAACAAGTGGAGAACACCACCGGATTTAATGTAAGGGATCCTCTCGCTTTAACTATTAATCAATATTACCCTCTATAATATTCCTATTATAGGATCAAGAAAATGATGGGGGTATATTTAAAAACCACCCCCATACATCCTTATGGATTTATAAGTGATGATAAATCCTATTTATCTGTCATCAATCTCTCTTGGTCGCACCCGACACCATGCCGATAAAATCATAACGAATTCTACCTGAAACTTTTTTGTTCTTTCAAGTTGCCTTATGTTTCTTTCAAAATGGTGTTATCTTATATATCTATGTGAGTCTTATGACTTCTGTTCAGTTTTATAGTATTATTATATCAATACCCTTTCATCACATTCTTTCGGGGATATACATGATTTTGAAAGATTCCCTCCATAGAACTTTCCGATAAGCAAACCTATTTTAAGGGAACATCCCAAAAAAAATTACCCAAATTTCAAGTGCTCTATATTCTATGTTTTAAAACCAAATTGTATTTATAGAATAATTATTTTTATTATGAAAACCATATTGGTTCTATTCTGGTTTTATATAATAGAATGTTCTCTTTTATATTTGAAAATCTCTTGAGTGTTTTCCTTAAAATCGCACAAAAATGTTTTAATGCTAATGGTTCTAAAATACATTTTTATATATTTTTACATATATTAGACACCACGTACATTTTTATATGCATATTTTACCCAATGAATTTCCATGTATGTTCTAATCCCTTCCTTTCATGGACACTTTCGTGATACGCCCTTTGGATATGTTTTATGTCATGATTGTGGAACCCAATTCTTTCCATGGGTAACCTTATGTTTATGTATGGTTGATTATGTAAGATTTTTTTATGTGGAATGATTATTTATGTGGAGAGAATATTCATGAATATTTTGAGATGGGTGCACCTATATAGCTCACTAATTCATTGGGTAAGGATAAGTCTCAAGAGATGCGATGTGAAACAGGATTGGCGGTTATCCTTGACCTGTACTGAAATGGGAAATGGGATTGACGATTATCCTTGACCCGTACTAAAGACATGATTTATGGTTCTGACACATTTATATGATTCCATGATTATATGATACCATGCTAATATTAAATGATTTTATAATTTTTAAGCTTTGGATATCATTAGTCATGCCTTCTAACTCATGTGATTGAGATGTATCCTTACATTCATTCCTTTACTTGACATTTTAGTTCATACCTTTATTCATGTGTTCCATAGGGTACCCTATACAGATGTAATAGCTCAAAGGAAGTTATAATCTATTTATGGAGATTAAATAAAGAAGTTTTTTTCCCATGTGTTATGTTATATGTAACTTGTCTTCCAAGACACTAGACATAACAATAATTGGCATGTACCCTGATGATTAATTATGATTAAAATCATGAAATGTTTTATGTAAAAGGATTGGGTCTCTATAGTTGGTATTAGAGGATGGTCTAGTTATTTTTGGAGATGAGGAATAGTTCACCTTAGTGAGAACCCTAAGGATGAGACTAAGTATAAGAAAATAGTCCTAAATTTTGGTTATTATAGAGTAAGTGGTTTTTCAAGAAAATACATCCATATCTGGATACAAGCAGAAGAGTCGGCTATGGCACAGATGTATCAAGGGGTAAAACTGGAAAACACCGATTTGAGATAGACACGAACAAGAACTGGTGCACGATAACGGTCCTAGTTGCACTATTAGTTTCGACACTCTCGGGTGATATGATTCAGTAGATTCACATGCCTAGTACAAACCATTATTAAGGGACAAAAAATCCCATAATAATATATGTTAAGAAATAAATCGAGGATAACCTAGATATAAACCTAAGGAATCAAAAGTTAGGATGTAATTATTCTTTATTATTTTATCCTTTAATGATCAAGGTTTTATTTTTATGATCAATAGATATCTATTGAAGACCTCTAATTATATGTAATTTTTCTATGTTAATGTAGGGAAAGAGGAGAACTTGTTCCAACAACCAATGCGATAGGAAATGTAATGATTTCCCTATTAACATGCCTGATGTGATGTAAGCGGGTGCTCAAAACACCATGGCAGTAACTTCTCAGCTGGATCAAGTTATGAATAATAACTTGAATTAGGTGGAACGTCCCCATCCTCCAAGGAAATAGAAATTTGTCGTAGAATCCTTCATGCGACAAAGGAATCTCACGTTTAGCGTGTCTTCTGATTCCCTCCTCACAGAACATTGGATTAACTCCATTGAATAGATTTTCTCTGTCCTCCAGTGCTTGAAAGAAGAGAAAGTTATACTAGCAGTCTATCATTTTGATGGGGAAGCTGATCAGTGGTGGACACTGATCAAGAATATGAAGTCCCAAGAAGAAATTGATTTCATATATTGGGAAGAATTCAAGGTGATGTTTTTCGACAAATATTTTCCTCGAACCCTCCATCTCAAGATGGAAAGAGGGTCCCTTGCACTCAAGAAGAAGGAAGATGAGTCCATTGGGGTGTAGGAATCGAAATTTAAAAGGCATTCAAGGTAGACCTCTGGCATTATCATCAATACCAACAGCAAGGTGGATCGCTTCTTTAGAAAACTAAAGCTAAGTCTACAGAAAGTGTTGGTGATTCGAGACTTTGACAGTTATGAGGAGGTTTTTCGTTGTTCCCTAATAGTTGAAATAGATATTGGAGACTCTTAGTGATCTCATGTGCCTAGTGATTAGAATATGAAAATGGAGAACAACATGGGGGGTTCATCAAACAAATCCCATGATGGAAATAATCCACACTTTCCCCTTTGAAATAATTGTGGGAAGAAACATCTTGGTGTCTGTCTCAAGGGAACCAGAATACTCTTCAAATGCAGAAAGATTAGTCATATGTCTAAGAACTGCCGAAGGGATAAGAAAAATCCCACTAATGTTGAAGAAGAACGGAAGTTTCATTTCAGCACTCAGCCTGCAGTGCAATGTTTTGTCTGCAAGGAGCATAGGAATTATGCGAACAATTGCCCTAAGATGAGGGTTTTCGGAGGCAATCAACAAAAACCTCTAAGGAAACATGGAAGGGATTATGATATCACTACTGTTGAGGTGGATCTAGAATACGATGTGGTTATAGGTACATTTTTTATTCATTCAAGAATAGCGAATGTACTATTTGATTCTGGTTCTACACATTCTTTCATATCATGCAAGTTTATTAGAACTATTCAAACACCACCTCAAAATTTGGAGAAAATGTTATCTGTGAGTTTAGAGAATGGGGAAGTTATCACATCCATGGGTTATAACTCCTCCCTGGTTAATGTTTGTGGATAGAACCTCCCAGAAAATCTTTTCATTCATCATTTTGTGGAGTTTGATTCTATCTTGGGCATGGATTGGTTAGCTTTGTACAAGGAAAACATCAATTGTCGGGAAAGGGAGACTACTCTTCACATCCCTAAGAATCCCCCGATTCATTACAAGTGAAAGGAGGAGAATGAGTCTCCTTTATAATATTCGTCTCAAGTTTGGATATTTCTTCCTTATGAGCATGCATACCTAGCTCAAATGATTGAAACAAAAGAGAGAATCATACTTGAAGACATGCCCATCATGATGAATTACACTGATGTATTCCCCAAAGAGTTGCATGGTATTCCCCCTGACCGAGAAGTTGAGTTCTCAATTGAATTTGTCCCTGGATCTCTGCCAATATCAAATACACCTTACAGAATGGCCACCGTAGAACTCGAAGAATTGAAGATGTAGTTACAGAAGAATATGGATAAGGGTTTTATAAACTCGAGTACTTCACTATGGGGTGCTCCGGTCCTCTTCATCAAATTGAAGGATGGATAAATTCTCCTATGATTTGATTATCATGAGCTAAATAAAATCACTATAAAGAACAAGTATCCCCATCCATAGATAGATTTATTGTTCGATCAGCTTTGTGGGGCCAATTATACTACCAAGGTGGACCTTCGGTCAGGATATCATCAACTAAAGTTGAGGAAAGATGATATTCCCAAGACTGCCATTCGAACAATGTATCGACACTATGAGTTCATAGTGATGCAATCTGGACTCACTAATTCTCTATCAAATTTAATGGATTTAATGAATAGAGTCTTTAGAGATTACCTGGAAAAATTTGTGGTGGTCCTTATAGATGATATTCTGATATACACAAAGAGCAAGGAGGAACATGAGGAGCATTTGGAAACTGTGATAATGACTTTGTGAAGGGAGAAGTTGTATGAAATGTAAAGTAAATGTGAGTTCTTGATGGAGGAAGTATCATTATAGGGGCATGTTATCACCCGAAAAGGGATATCTGTGGACCCTTCCAAGACAAAGGAAATTGAAGAGTGGCTGAGGAGAACTTCTGTAACGGAGATCCGCAGCTTTTTAGTCCTAGCTGGGTATTATCGATGATTCATGATGAACTTTTCATGATTTTCAAACCCAATTACCAAGCTGACATAGAAGGGAGTAATGCTCATCTGGACACAGGAATGTGAAGACAGTTTCAAGGAGTTGAAAAAGAGTCTTATCATTGCGCCGATACTCACACTCCCTTCAAGTGGAAAACTATATGTTGTGTATAATGATGATTCTAGGAATGGATTAGGTTGTGTGATAATTCAAAAATGATAAGTTGATAGCCTATTCCTCAAGGCAGCTGAAAATCCATGAGCTAAACTATCCCATGCATGATCTGGATTTGGGGGTAGTGATATTTTCATTGACAATCTTCCGGAATTATCTATATGGGAAAAAATGTGAGATATATACTTACCACAAGAATCTCAAATATATATTCACACAGAAAGAACATAATATGCACCAATGAAGTTGGATAGTGCTCACCATGAATTGTGACTGCTCAATCCACTACCATCCCTGTAAGGCAAACAAGGCTGTGAATGCTCTAAGAAGAAATAATCCCGCATCTTTATCAATTATGATAATTGAAAAGGATCTGATATTCTTGGATTTTCAAAGGATGTACATGGGAATAATTAAGGGAGGAACATCATCAATACTTTCGCAAATGATTTCTTAACCATCCCTTTTGGATAAAATAAAGGTTTCTCAAAGAATGGATGTGAAAATCCAAAAAAGGGTAGAAGATGTTAAAAATGGGAAATCCTCCGATTTCAAAATTTATGAGTAATGAGTTGTACTATTTGGGACATTATTATGTGTACCATATGATCCAGAGAAAAAGAAGGAGGTATGGAATGATGCATATAACTCGACCTTCTCTATCCATACTAGGAATCTCAAAATGTACTTTGATCTCTGAGAACACTTCGGGTGGGATAACATGATGACGAAGATTTTGGAATATATATCAATGTGCTTTGTATGTATTCAAGTTAAAGGAGATCGAAAAAAGCCCAAAGGTATGATGCATCCATTACCTATACCCATGTGGAAATGGGAAAATGTTACTATGGACTTTATCACAGGTCTCCTGAAGACGTCGAAGGGAAATAATGCGATATGTGTTGTGGTTGACAGACTCACCAAGACATCCCATTTCATCGCTATTCGAGAAGATGTCTCTCTTGAACAGCTTGCACTGTTATATGTGAAGGATGGGGTGAGACTGCATGGTGTTACGCTCTCAATTGTCTCTCACCACGATCCAAGTTTCACTTCTATATTCTGAAGGAGTCATCAAAATGCTTTGGGTAATGAATTATGTTTCAGCATGACCTATGACCCCCAAACTGATGGCCAATCTGAAAGGACTATTCATAGGCTTGAGGATATGCTAAGAGCCTACTCTCTATAATTCAAAGGTGGTTGGTATCAGCATCTCCCATTGTTTGAGTACTCATAAAACAATATATTCCACTAAAGTATTTATATGGCTCCATATGACGCTCTGTACGGAAAGCGATGTAGAACTCCAACCTATTGGGATGAAGTTGGAGAATGAAATCTACATGCACCCGATCTTGTTCAATAGATGATAGAGAAGGATCAATTCGTCCAAAAACAGATCAAAGCTATTCAAAGTTGGAAAAAGAGCTATGCTGACAACCGTCGAAGGGACTTTGAGTTCGACGTTGGAGATAAAGACTTTTTTCGAATATATCCCTTGAAGAGAGTCATGCGATTCATGAAGAAAGGGAAGCTAAGACCTAGGTACATTGACCCCTTTATGATCCTTGACCGCAAATGAGTCGTGGCCTATCGGCTTGAACTTCCACAGAATATGGCTTGAGTTCATGTTGTTTTTCACGTATCACTTTTTTGGAAGTACATACCTGATCCCTCACATTTACTAAACTCAGAGGTGGTGAAGCTAGAAGGTGATCTCTCATATGAGGAGCATCCAATAAATATTCTGGATCAGAGAGATAAGGTTCTATTCAACAAGACAACCCATCTTGTCAATGTGTTGTGGAGGAACCATAAGTCTGAGGAAGCAACATGGGAATGTGAGGAAGCAATTATGTAAAAGTACCCTCACATGTTTTTGTCTATGTATGTAAACCGAAATTTCTCGGGAGAATGTTAATAAGGGGGGAACAATTTAATGACTCAAAGTTTTTCAATGGAAATAATCTTCTTATATTTATGTCATAAAATCACATGAAAACACAACATAATGAAATACTATGTGATAAATGACCTTTAAACAAAAGTTTGTCAATTATGTGTTTGGAATTTTGAAAATCTGGCATACACGATTGTGTTCAAGATGGTTTTTGGAGTCTATTAAAACAAAAATTATTTTCGGTGAATAGTAACCTATCGTAATGAATAGTAATTTACCCTTATGAATAGTGATATAACCTAATGAATTATAACCTCACCTATGGTGGTATAAAAATAATATTCATGTTGGAAGTGCAATTTGCCTAAATTTTAGAATAATTTGATGAGTGTTTTAAAACTGGTTTTGATAATAAATAATTATTTTAATTAAATATTAAAATAATTAAATTTAGAAAATTATTTTCAAAAAATAGAATTCATTTTTGGATTCTACACATTGAAAAATGGTTAGGTTTAATTTTTGGGATTTTTCTGAAATACTTTAATTTTTGATGAATAGTAGAATCCGATAATTCACAATAAATGCTAAGTAATGGATTAATTGAATCATCGATGATGTTCTGATGATGTAAGCCAACTTCGTCTGAATTCACATGACCCATTTACTATTATTGACCATTTAATTCTTACAATTATTTGTATTGAGAATAAATAATAAATTACTGATTATTATATTATGAAATCCCTCCTCATCTCCACTATAAAAACCCCTTCACTCCCTCTTCTCTCCACTCCTCTCAAGCTCCACACCTTCTATAAATTCTTCCCAAATCTCTCCCCAAGGACCTCCCCCACGTCCAAAAGCTCTCAGACTCCTCAAAATACCAAAACCTCTCCCCTTATGGGGTTCTCAAAGAAGGAAGTCTCAAGAGTTAAATTCCTCTTCCCAAATTTCTTCTTTTCTTTTAAGTTTTTTTCATATTTAATTTCTTTCCTCACCTCCATTCACCATAATATTTGGATAAATCCAGTAACATAAATGTACTGTAATTTCTTCATGATAGTGGTATATTTCATTATCTTCTCTTATTTCCCAAACTTTTTATTTGAACGAAATGAAAGCACTGTTTGATATATGCTAATTTATCACATTCAAGGACAACAGTTTTCAATTTCTATTATTATCTTTAATCGGGTCATGAAAATATTTCTCTTATGGTTGAACCACATTATTATATATGTAATATATCTTATTTTTTTCTGTAATATTTTAGTACAAATGGAATTACATTATAAATCAAAACACATTCTTTGTAATCAAATCCACCGAATATCCAAAATGGTTCTCACTATGGTTATATATGTAATAATTATACACAACACTAAGTAAACTAATTAAAAATAAAACCCTCTAATCTCTATTATATTAAATAATGAATATAACTTCAATTTGGGAAAACCACTTTCATCTAGCATGTAATCCAAATATGAATATTGGTGAACCGATCTTTAAAGCCATGTAAACAAATGAGCTCGAACAATGAAATTGAACCTTATAACTATTCAAAATGGTTTTGAAAGAAATAAAAAGGACAATAATATATAAATTAAATATATTATATGTTCTGGACTTATGAATTAATAATCCTAATTTTTATTCAGTTCATTAATAACAAGTGGAAAACACCACCAGATTTAAGGTAAGGGATCCTCTCGTTTTCTCTCTTAATCAAGATTTTCCTCTATTGTATACCTTTATATGTACAGTAAAATGATGGTGTATGTTTAATAAACTCCTCCATACTTCCTTATGGATTTATATGTGATGATAAACCCCATTTCTCTCCCATCAATCCCTCTTGGTCACACCCGACACCATGCCGATAAAATCATAATGAATTCTTGCCGAACCATCTTTGTTCTTTCAGGTTGCCTTATATTTCTTTCAAAATGGTGTTATCTTATCAATATATTTGAGTATTATGAATTCTGGTTATTTGTAAAATTTTATTATATCAATACCCTTTCATCAGATTCATTCGGGTATATACATAATTTTGAAAAATTCCATCCATAGAGCTTTCTGATAAGAAAACATGTTTTAAGGGGACTTCCGAACATTTTTACCCAAATTTCAAGTGCACACTATCCTATGTTTTAAAAAACCATTGTATTTATAGAATAATTTTTTTTATTATGAAAAAATTCCTTTTAAATTCAGGTTTTATATAAAATAATGTCTTATTTTCTATTTGAAAAGCTCTAGAGTGTTTTCCTTAAAACTGCAAAAAAATGTTTTAATGCTAATGTTTCCAAAATAATTTTTTATATGTTTTCATTTATATTTGACACCACTTACCATGTTATATGTCTATTTTTACCCATTAATGTCCATGTATTTTATAATCCCTTCCATTCATGTACACTTTCGTGATACGCGCTTTGGATATGTTTTATGACATGATTGTGGTGCCCAATTCATTCCATGGGTAACCATAGGTTTATGTATGGTTGATTATGTATGATTGTTTATGTGGAAAGATTATTTATGTGGCATGAATATTCAAGAATATTTTAAGTTGGGTGCACCCAGATAGCGCTCAAATGCATTGGGTATAGATAAGACTCATGAGATGCGATGTGAAACAGGATTGGCGGTTAGCCTTGACCCTACTGAAATTGGAAACAGGATTTGCGGTTATCCTTCACCCGTACCAAAGATATGATATATGATTCTTCCAAATTTATACGATTCTATGATTTTATTATCCCATGCTTATATTAAATTGTTTTATATGTTTCATGCTTTGGATATCATTATGTCATGCCTCCTAACTCATGTGCTTGAGATGTATCCTGACCATCATTCCTTTACTGGGCTTTTTATCTCATCCCTATCTACATGTGTTCCCCAGGGTACCCTATGCAGATGTAAGAGCACAAAGTATGTTATAATCTCTCTATGGAAATTAAATAAAGATGTTTTTTAGTCCCATGTTTTATGTAATATGTACCTAGTCTTTCATGATACTAGACTTAATGATCCTTGGCTTGTACTTTGATGATTAATTATGCTTAAAATCATGAAATGTTTTTTTAAAAGTCTTGGTTTTCTATACTCCATGACACCCAAATGCATAGAATGATGCATCTCTCCACTCTAAGCGTCATCTGCTACCAAAAAAAAGGTCTCCATTCCCCCACATACCACAATACCCATCCAGGTTCACATCACAACACAAGAAGCACGAAACAAAATCATCTTAACAATTGGGTTCTTGGACCATTATTAATTCAGAGGGTAACTCAGTACACTTCAAATAATTATAAAAAAATTGTTTCATTTATCCATCATGAATTAACTGATTTATTATTCATAGGTTCGAAATTTCGGAAACCTAATCGGTAAGCTATCAAAAATAATTAAACATGAATAATGCATAAATTTAATTAACATCAAATTAGAACAAAGACAACCAGATTCACTTACATGCCTCTTTATATTTTAACCAAACAATTATCAATTAATTTTTTTTACATTCATTAACAATTTCTATCAGGAAAGAATATCTATTAAAAGCAAGCATAGATATAACATTATCTAGAAAAATAATAGGCACTAACATACGATTGATATAAATTTATTTATCCGGTTCAAATTTTTATTATGACAATTCCATTGTCATCCAGTGGGATAAAACATTATGAAGATTTAGATTCACATAAGAGAAGAGAGAAGCAATAAATCCCCTACCACAAATGGTTCATAGATTTCTAAAAATGAGAATAGTTTACACAACATATTACGATCACCTCCTCTCGCGGAAACTATATCCACCTGAGCATGACACGATATGACAACACCAATCAAACTCAAAAAAACACCATTAGAAGCATAAAGATCATATTCTATAATATGGGATTGAGAAATATGAGAAGATGAACCCCAAATGAACAGTGATAAAACATACCAAATATCGAAGATTGATGGATTTTTCTTGGTTGCACCAAAACAGGGGTGTACTTGGAGAATGAAGGACGTCTAAGAAACCAATTCATGGGGAAAAGTTTGATATCATGATTTATATGGGAATGATGGAAATTATCGAGCATATCACACCAGAGAACAAGGAATAAGAACAATGGAGGAAGATATATTGTCCCTTTTGAAGATTTAATGGCACGATGATTTATGATATGCTTGATTTCCCATTAAAAGCAGATCACAATAGACTGCGTTGTTTTACCATGTAAAAACAACATGAAGTATAGGGATAATTATTATATGATCTTTTTCCTCTAGATCGGCTTAATAAATCCTTAAAATGTGTCTTTAAATGCATTTTACATCAAAGGAATCATTAAAGGGGTGAAACTATAGGATGCGATAAACAATATTCACCTATGAAACCTCACTGTTCAATATAAACATTTCATGAACCTCATCTTTGGAACCTCACCATTATAAAAACACTGTTAATGAACATTGAAATTTGGAAAAGGAAATTGTGGATACTATTAGAACCTAACTATTTTGGAAACATTGTTCATGAAATAAAAATTTTTCAAAGGAAATATAGGCTGCTGTTAGATCCTCAATGTCCTGGAAACACTGTTCATGAACTCGAAATTTGGAAAAGGAAATATAGGCTACTGTTAGAACCTCACTGTTCTGGAAACAATTTTAAAGAACTCATAATTTGGAAAAGGATATAGAGGCTGCTGTTAGAACCTCTCTATTTTGGAAACACAGTTCTTGAAATCATAATTTAGCAAAGTAAATAGAGGTTTCTATTAGAACCTCACTGTTCTTGAAACCCTAATCAGAGAACTCAAAATTCTGAAAAGGAAGGAAAATGTCACAGTTATACTGTTCATATAAGTTCACTGATGACAATGTACATAGAAGTTCAAGGATGTCACTATTCACATAAGGTGACCGTTGCACCTTTCAGAACTATATACCATTGAAACTTTTCACATAAATGGAAATTTAGCAAAGTGTTGGTGATAAGTCACCTTGACATCCCAGAACACCTCAAACAACATTTTATTACCAAGGAATAGACCAGAGAGGTCCGGACCCTTGCAATAGAAATACGTGAATTACCCAATATTTATTGTATCTTGAGAGATTTCAATGAATCTACGAGCTATAAAATTTTGGCCCACATATTTCATTAAAAAATTCCACAGCATTTATCACAATAAATGAATGAATAAATAATATTATACATAACCAAAAACCCTTCATAACTAAAAAATATAAAAATCGAGACAAAAAGTATAAAAAATTTCAATATTTTCATAGTCAAAAAATCTAATAAGGTTATCAGATCACCCATACATATATATAATGTCAAAAAATGATACACATATGTTCCACATATATATGATAACATTCATAATAATTTAATTATTTACCATTGAGAAATAAATGGGTTTTTATGAATTAATCAAATAACTATCATATGATTTCCATTTAATGTAGATGGATGATATAATTTGATCATATCCCAAGAAAACAATAAGACAACTGATGGATGATAACTTTCATTAAAAAAAATTTATAATTAATTGGTTATATAATAATTGTAAATGGAATCACATTAGTAGATATCAGGAGTTGGATAAATTGAATCCACAAGTTAATACTTTTAAATAAATATATTGAAATAGATATTAAAAGTTAATACAATAAACATAACTCCAAAAAATATAGATATTTTATAGTTCATGGGGAAATTGGAGTATAATACTTTTCATAAATAATTCTATAAAATGTTGAAAACCCATATTTTAAATCCATACTATCAAAAACCATTTTAATGGGGTTAAAATTGTATATTTAATGTTATAAACATAAAATAAATCAAATTATTGATCCTAATAATGTAAATCTTGTTAATCATTAGATATTTTTAATGGAAAATAATGATATTAATTAGTAGAATAAAATATCAATATTTATTCTTCTAAAATAAAAAAATATTTTTAAAAGGAAAATTTCACAAATAAATGTGAATGGAAATTAAATTGAAAAATCATGAACACGTGAATATGATGATTTATTTAGAAACACAAATCTAAAGGAAAGAAAATGTGTCCATTCTAAATGTGATATAAATGATATTACATTCTCAAATTTGTAATGAAATTATGAAATGGACCATGTTGAAAAATATAAATAAATTCCTTCTCAAAACTATAAAAATATAGAAACCTAGTTTAAAATTATCATATAAAATCACTATTTTATTGAAAATAACAATCAAAATATAGTGTAACAAATATGAACATTTAGGAATCTGAATTTTCGAATAATGAATATGTAAGGTTGCCTCCACTTATGAGCATCCTTTTAATATTATGGTGGAATAAAAGTAACATAAATGATTAGAAGGCGTGTATAAATGAAGAAATATTATTTTGTTAATAAAATTGGAAGAATATTAGGAAAAATATTTAATAATTTCAAAAATAGGAATTTAGAAATAAATATTATTTAGTTCAAGGTGGATTTTGAAAAGAAACCCAAAAATTATTGGTAACATTTAAATAAAAACATTATTAAAATAATTAAATGTGAATGTATTTTTAAATAAAATTAATTTCATTATTATTATGATAAATTTTTTTCTATTGGTTGTATATAATAATCCATTAAATTATTATGTTGTTGAATAAAAAATATATCTCAATGAAAACAATTAACATATGAAAACCATGACATATATATTAATTTAAGAATAAACATTTGCGAAATAGTTAATGTGAAAAAATATAAATTTACAGAATAAAATATAATGTAATATATAATACATTTATAATGTATAGTGTAAGAAACATATAATAATGATTTTCAAGAAGAAAATCTAGGAATGGATATTGAGTTATGAAAAAAATCATATATTGTGTCATCATCTTATTCTATCATGTTGTATCCCATGTATATTAACAAATTTCTCACTATTATTTTTTTTAACAACCTTTGTTATGTCTAAAATATGTTTATAAGTTATTTATATTCTTTTATTAAATTTTTAATACATATTTTTAGTTATTATTGGTTATATATTGATGGATGTTTCAACCAATAATTGTCTTTTTTTGTTTATTTTTTTCTCTAATTAATCCTTTATTATGAGATTATTATCTCTTGAATAGTATAGGTAGCTGAATATTTGTTGCATCAGGTTTTGTGAATATCCATTATAGTTTCATTTTAACCTAATATTTCGTTATTCATATCAAAATTCACAAAACCGTTGTTTTGACAACTTATAAAAAATTAAAATTGGTATTCAAAAAATGTTTTAAATAATAATATTAAAAGTTTATATATAGAAAGTAATTTTTTACATCTATAGATCATATATTACCTATATTTTTATTTTCAATGTTACACATGGTATAAATATATATCATAATTCATCTATGTTATAAAAACCCCAAAAACAAACTATATTTATTGGACGAGCATTAAAATGTTGAAAAAAAATTTACTATAATTTTTAATGAAGTTTATATTTTATATTTGATATAATTTATGTGATTAAAACAAATAAAACTAGTAAATATAATAATTTAAATAAAAAATAATTAAAATAATTCATTACTAATAAATAAGAAATCACATATTCTCTTTGAATCCTTATATGTACCGAATGGTAAATGGATTTGTTTTTAGGGAAAAAACAAGATAGATAATATTATTTGGGAAGTAAATATGAATAGTTATATGTTGGAATTAAAATCATGTGTGTCTAATAATGTGTGTTGGATGGGTCATTTTTATGTGATTTGGATTCCTTTTTTGCAAAAAAATCATCAATTTAAAAGAAATTTGATTTTCAAGAAAAATAGATTCAATAAAAAAACAAAATTGAAAAGGGAGAAATAGAGGTTTGCTATTTCCAATATCAAAAAATTAATAAATGAGATGTTTTATAATTTTATTGAAATTATATTTTATTCTAAATATTAAATACTAAAATGTTATTTTTTATGTTATTATAGTAATTAGACATTAAAAATATTAATGTTTTAATATAAATAACATATTTAGTAATTATATTTTAAAAATATTTTATATACATTAATAAAATTCATAGAAAACTATCAATCTACCCAAACATTATCACATGAAATATTTTTATAACTAATTATTTTACTTTTCACCTGTTTTAACAAGTATTGTGTTCTAGTTGTGTAAGTGTTTGAAATATTAACTTTTTCAATGACTCTAATATTTATATATATACTAGAAAATAATTTTTAGTTCTTAATATTTAAAATTTTAGACATATGTTTTTTAACCCCTTGTAAATATTATCTTATAGACATCTATTATGAAACTTTTAGGCATAAACAATCTAATATTCTGTAAAATGTGGATTTACCATTTTAGTCATCTTGTAGTTCTTAATATTTACCATTATGAATCTAATTATAATCATATATACTACAATATTATTTAAAATGGGGATTTAAAACCTTTTATAGAGAACCCCTTTTTAATCTAGTTTTGGTCACCTGTATATGTCTTGTTTGACCTAATAAATTAATCATTAGAATGAAGGCATAAAATATTTTTGGGTAAATTTTGGGTATGTTTTTGATAAAATTCATTTTTAATGAATAGAGAAAAATACATTATTTTAATTCAGAACATTATTATAATATAATTTTTTATAATGATATATTATCATTCAAATTGGTTTTAAAATATAATGATATTATTCTTTTACCATTTAATCCACTGTTGTTCATTAAGAGTAAATTCACATTGAAATTGAACATAAAGAAGTGTCAATATGTTTATAGTTAATATTTCCTAAAAACACATTTTTTGTTTTGAAAATACGATTAAATTTTATGTTAATTAATGAAACTTCTTTTTTTTAATTTGGTAAAGTAGACATCATTTTTTAATTTGGAATATTAAATATACCATAGGTTGATTTTTTGGTATTTTTTTGAAAACCGTCAAATTTTTAGGAAAGTGAAAC
The DNA here is from genome assembly GCA_963277665.1 of Viscum album. NCBI lineage: Eukaryota > Viridiplantae > Streptophyta > Magnoliopsida > Santalales > Viscaceae > Viscum > Viscum album. The sequence continues at coordinate 1,077,321,629 of OY728164.1, forward strand.
CCCTGAGTAGTAGATAAAAAACATATCATTTAAATGAAAATTTACCACTTCTGTGAAATAAATTTTTAAAATCCAACATAGATGGTTATTATTTGTAAGTAAAATGTGGTTCAATAATATGAAAATAATATTTGGTGAATAGTAATTTTTGACTTTTATTAACCACGGTTAAAGGTAAATATGGTAATTCAAGATAAAAATAATATTATAATAAATTATAATTACCATAAAACTTGTCAAAACTTATTGGATTAGTCATGGATGACCAATACAATCATTGGGTTGGATTTTGGCCTTTTAATGCTATTTTGGTAAGATAATGACATTAATAACAATTTATTTAAAGTAAAAAACATCATAAACATGTATTGTTTTTCTAAAACAATTTTATTATGGTGTAATATAATTGATATATTCGTCTATAAAAATTAATTAGAAAGGTAAAACAATTTCCAACAACATGGTATTTTGTTTATAATTTTTATACATCAAATAAATAAAATTATTTTGGTCACAATAATGATGTAGTGATTACCTCATTAATGAATGATTTAGATAAATATAATTATAAAGATTAAAAAAATATACAAAACATATCCCATTATTATTGGATGATTTTATTTCAAACATTAGTCATTGTATCATTGACTTTAATAAGTTTTTGACAAATTATTAACTGAAAATCAATATATAATAAAATAATATTTTCAAACTTTTTTAAAGAGACCCTCCTCCCCCTTATAAAAATACATCACCACTAACCCATTAGTCACACCTCTTGAGCTCTTTGGCTCATCCAAAATCATCCCATATATACCATCATGATCCATATCTTCCACCTAGAAGCATTTCATTAGGAAGGAGACACATCAAGTAAACCTTTTGGATAAAACCAAAGGGAGATGCCCGATTTAAAGGTAACGTCTTCTCGATCTTTTCTTTTATTTTTCTTCTACAACCCCCTAAACACACATTATTATATTATTTTATAACAAAACGTGTATCCTCAATATACAAGGTTTTTTTATGAGAGGTATTCAAACTACACTTTCACACACCACTATCTAATCAGAAAAGAATATACTGTTTCTGTGGAAGGAAAACTATTGCCTCACGAAATGATGATTGTCCAATCTTCTCCTACCATGTCATCTGGTGGCCATTAATATAGAACTATATTTTCATGTTACATATATTAAAATATTATTCTCAATATATTTTGTATTTTTCAATTATATCAAACCATTACGGTTTCAATAATGGGTAAATAAGATAATTTCATTTGAGGAATTGCACACTACCGCGCCCTCAATGTGATTTGACTCCTTAATTCTTTACGTGGAACATATAAAGGATGGAATTAATGTAATTATCTATGATAATATACTGGAATTATAATATTCATATGTATAATAATGTTCTCATTCCATTAAATATGAAATATAAATTAATGCAGCGTTCATGTGTACGTACGATTTACTTTCTCCATTGACGGTGCATTTATTTTCATGTCTCCAAATGTTATGTACTATTATTAATACATATATATACAATATATATAAGATTTATATTATATATAAATCATCATTATCATTATGGAGATAATTTAATTTTGTCAACATGAACATGTTGAAATTATAAGAATTTCATTTTTCACTCGAGTACCAAATATTGACAAAATGGCCATTATTATCTTAAATGATCGCATAATGACTATAACATAGAAATAAGTGATATAAAAAGAATACTAAATAGGAATACGTATATTAATCAAGTATAAGTTACCATTTGTTTATTATTAACAGGATTAAAGAGTGCACAGGTCAAGTCGGATATGAGATAAGGGGTTTTCATCTCACTTTTTAATCCCTTGAGATTCAGGATATAGTTGCCACTATTTACTTTTGTGTGTTGTATGTACTAACATTGATTATAATAATTTGATAATATAATTTAACATATGGGTATTTAAATATTCTATGTATGATATTTCTTTCATGGGTATTATGGCTCAGAATTTACCAAATCGGTAAGGGAACCTTTTACTCTATTATTCTAATCAAATACTTATTTTATGTTATGTATTTTACATTTCCATTTTCTTATGTTGGGATTAGTTCTTCTATATACATATTTCGGTAAATTCTATTTCAATGTGATAAGATAACCTTTTCTCTCTCATCAACTCATTTTCTAAATTTTAAGGAGACATCGTTAAGTTGTCTAATTTCTGTATGAGAATTTCTAATCCCAATTAACATTTTTTGGGGTTAAACATCTAATTTTTATTGAATCTTGCGATAAATATTTGTGAATTTACTCTAATTGTTTTATACTCAATATCTAGTTTTATTTTGTGTATTCTTAATTTTCACACATAATTATGTCAACAATTCTTTCTTAATCTAAGGATATGATCATTGCAAGGGACTTTGTCTCAATTTACATTCAATTGTGACTTACTTGTTGTTATACACCAATTCATTTTTATATGGTTTATAAACTGACTTTTGACATATTATATCATTAATATCCATATTCTCATGATATTATAGGTTTTTTAATGATATGCATTAATTGTGTTTATTTAAGTGTTTCTCAAGTGTTACGAGACTCATTAACTAAAACAACATTTTAAATTATTTAACGAATTAATCATCTAAATATTTCTCAATAATTTCCATGTTTTTTAGATAATTTTAAGGATTTAATTATTGGAATATTCATGTTTTAAAATTTAAATTTCTTTAAAAGCATCAAATTGGTATGGGACACTTTTATTCCAAAATCTCTTTTTTGATTGTTTTTAATGGTTTTGGATGTGGATTGTTAAAACATTGAATATGTAAAATATCATTAAATAGTATAATTTTATTGCAATCTGAAAATGTTAACTTTCTTTTATGATTGTTTTATGTATTATGAATATGTTATGGTTATTGGACATTGTTTACGTAAATTGGTGGTTTCCGGATAAACCATGGGTAGGTGAGCATGAGATTGCTCTCCAATGCATTAAGTAACATGATGGAGGTAAACGATAATTTTTCTCCTAATAGAATTAGGGAATACAATGTGATGGGTATTCCAAATGTAACTTTATATGTAGCTGTGAATGGTACAATGTCTGTATGTTATGCATTCCACAAGTTACCCTTATTATATATGATTTCAATGTGTAATTAATAAATCTGATGATTTCATATGGTCTGAGCATATTCTTCATATGTATTGATGGAATAATGTTTACTTCTTTATTTTATAAACCTTACTGTGCTTTTTATGCTCATCCCATGTTTTTAAATGTTTTTCCATAGGACTTAATGATAAATAGGGTCAATGATGGGAACAAGGAAAAATCTTGTTGTCTAAAACATGGAAGTAGACATGAATCTTTTTTTTAAGAGTTCTTATTTCATGAAAAAATGGAAACTGAGTAGAAGTTTCTACATTGTAATTTTTTATATTTAATGTAATAGTTATGGCCTAATTCTCTAAAACTATGATCCTGAAAAGATATTCCTTGTGAATTATTAATTAAATTATTGATAATGTAATGTTTGATGTTTGGGTCCTTATAGATGGTATCTATTGTCGGTTTAGAAACCATTAGTGATTAGTAGTTTTTTTTAGACACATGGTTAGTCTCTATGTATATTCATTAAGATAAATCCTTATTTTATAACTTTTTCAAATCATGGAATGTTAGTTACAAATGGAAGTAGTATGATCTGAAACAACATTCATTTATCTTCCAAATGACTTGTTTGAAATAATTATTGCAAATTCATGTATATATGACTCTAAAGAATTTTCTAACATTCAACTAACTTGAACGAAATTGTTTATGAAATCAAACACCTCACAATAACTCGATAACATCGTGGATCATGAGTTGAATTTCATGAAATATTATTTACTCAATAATTTCAGATTTTCTAGAATGCAAAATAATATCAGTTAATTTTCAAATATTTTACCTTATCATAATATTTTGAATCATATTATTATTTTTACAAAGGTTATTAAGAAGGAGAACATTGATTAACCTATTTATATTTGATTTAAAATTATAGTCTTCCATCACATACTTATGGTAATTTAAAAGGACCGTTGATTGAATGTTTCAACTCAAGGTCGGTCGGTCTGTTTTATAAAAAAGATGTTTTATCATATGTTTTGAAATTATAATTCATACATGATTATTTTACAAAACTTTTTTTTCATGATCATCCATATGACCCATTTTTTAAGAGGTTTATTTTTATAAAAGGAAGTAAATGAATTTGAAGGATCTCTAAATCTTTGTTGCAATGCATAGAAAATTTATCTACGTAAACAAGATGACAATAAAACTAGGTAGACACTATGATCAAATTATTATGTTCTTTATTTGGGAATAATGTTATTTTATGGAGGTAAAAATTTTCAATATATATAAGACATCATTAATTAAGATATCGAGGTCATTATGAGCTGGGATGAAAATGAGAGGAAAACGAAAACCATTGAGTTAAAATAATGTTATGGTAATTCTTGAAGAGTTTATCACATTTTTTTGAATGAAATGAAATTATATAATTTTTTAAAAGGACAATACGCAGACAGTGTGACCACCCGTCATGTTAGAAAAACCTATAGGAATCGAACCCATAACTAATGTGTGATTGGGATTTATCGCCTATAATTGGACAACTTGAAGTACCTTGTTAGTATTAATAATTATTTTTAGTTAAATTATTTTATAGATCAAGAATAATTTTATTTGGGATGTTTGGTTTTTTAAATGGGCATCCTTAGAATAGAAAATTATTTGGTCATTAAGTTATAAAGGTTATTTTGGAAGACATTCTATCTTTTGGGAACACTATATGCTCATGGAAAATAGAATACAATGGGATTTAATTTATTGAGAAATGGTTAAAATATTATTTTTTCATAATCAATGTTTTTATTGTTTACATAAGGTGATTTGGGTTATTTATGGAAATGATTATCCTATCATAGAGAATATGTGATTAGGTTTATTACACTTCAGTGTGAGACTTTAACAGTAGTCAATGTTTTTGGAGACAAATGTTATGATTTACTATAGCTGACTATGTGATTAAATCCTTATGAATTTTGGGTTTCAATCATAATTTGGATTACTTTGAATAATTTTTGGGATAATTGTATATTGAATAGTAATTACAGATCTTTTGGTACTTTTTGTTGAATTTTAGAGATTAAGAGAAGTATTTCATTTTATAAAGGATTATCCTTTTGGGGATTATATAATCTTGTACTGACCAATTATAGTTTTGGTTAATGTCTTAAGATAGGGAAAATATATAGTTCATCTTTCGTGGATTAAGTGATTCTCTAGAAGATTTTTCTCTCACATTTTATGTGACCATCTCATTTGGAATACTCATCGTTTCGAGAAAAGAATAGTTTGTGGTAAAAATTTAGTAAATCATCGAAGTGAACATGCCACGCATTAATGTTTCTTTATGTCATTAGTCAATATAATAAATAAATTCTACAATATTATAAAATGGAACATAAAAAACAAATTTTCTATTAATTTTTCCTACATGGTAATCAAGGACTATTAATCCCATCACATGATTTTGATTTTCTGGTTGTTAAATATTTCCAAGTCATGTTTTCTATCACTCTCTATCAGAACATAACACGTAGTTTCTCCTTCGTATCCATATTTTCTTACATGGAATCCTCATATGGGTTATCTCAAGTGACCTTTGTACTAATATTTAATTATTTCAATATGATAGTTTTGTTTACTCTTTTACTGATATGTGACTTTTAACGATGTTTCAAATCCTTATTTTAAATTTGTGAAGACATAATTTCGAAAAGAGGAAAGGCAGTAACATCCTAGGAAAATACAAAATATGAAATTTTAATATTTATTAATATTTATGAATTAAATATTAATTTTAATTTAAATGGAATTATATATTCAATTGAGTACCTCACATAGAACAATGGGTTTTTCTGAAGACTTATGTTTCACACAGTATTGAGTCATATTGAAAAATAATAACATAATTTTATTATTTAAAATGGCAGTTAACGTCTATCTATTATATTAGATAGAATGAACATAACTAATGATATTTTTATTATTCATGTTTGTTAAATGCTTTTACATTATTCCCATATAACTTAGAGTCTTAAAATGTATATGAATATAATTTTAAGTATAAAAACAATAATATTCTTTAAAATGCCGATTTACCACCTTTTAATAGAGAACCCTTTTTAAATATTGTTTTGGTCACTTTTATATGGTCTATTTGACCAAATAATATTATTCTATATAATCAAGAAATAAAAATTTACTTTGGGTATATTTTTTTATTTTTCTGAAAAAAATAATTTTTAATGAATATTGATAAATAATGTATTTTAATTAAAAAATACCTTTTAATAAAATTATTTATATGGTTATATTATCATTATAATTTGTTGTAAAGTGTAATTAGTTCATAATTTTACAATTTAATTCAATTTTTTTCATTTGAGTAATTTCACTTTGAAATTGGATATAAACAAGTGTCATTCTCTTCATAGTTATTATTTCTTAACAACACGTTTTTTTTGGAAATGAGAATTAATTTTAAATTAATTAATGAAACATCAATATTTTGAATTTGGTAAAATAAACAAAAAATTTCAATTTGTAAAATTAAATATATCTTAGGCTAATTTGTGTTATTTTTTCGAAGACCGACAATTTTTGATGAATAGTGAAAACACAATTTAGTAGCTAAAAACCTAATGTTATCAATTAAATAAAATTGTACAGATTCTATGAATTAAATTTCAAAAATCTGACATACATGGTTGTTATTAGTATGTAAAATGTGGTAAAATAAGATAAAAATATTTTTTGGTGAATAGTAACTTTTGACTTTTATTTACTGTGGTTAAAGGTAAATAGTGTAATTGAAGGTAAAAGTACTATTATAATAATATAAAATTACCTTAACACTTTTCCTAAAATTATTGGATGATTCATGGATTCCAAATAAAATCCTTGTGTGATATTTGTAGCCTTTGAATGAAATTTGGGTACAATAATGACATTAATAAATTTTTAATTAAAGTAAAAAATTAAAATATCATAATCATGTACTGTTTTTATAAAAAAAATTATTATGGGGCAATATAATTGATATATTTGAAAATAAATATTCATTATAAATTAAATACAATTTCCTACAACATGGAATTTTATTTATAATTTTTATACATAATATAAATAAATTTTTTTATGACACAATAATGTTGCAGTGTTGACCTCATTAATGAATGATTTAAATAAATAAGATTATAATGATTAAAACAGTATCCAAAACCTATCCAATTTTCATTGGATGATTTTTATTTCAAACAATACTCATCTTATCTTCAACATTAATATGTTTTGGACATTTATAAACCTAATATAATTATATAATGAAATATTATTTTTAAACTTTCATATTGAGCCCCTCCTCCCCTTATAAAAATCCCACACATCTACCCCATTAATCACACTCTTTTAGCCCTATGACTCATCAAAACTCTTCCCAAATATTCCTTTATGAACCCTCTCTTTCACCTAGATGCATTACCTTAGGTAGAAGCCATATCGTGTTACGCTTTTGATTGAATCCAATGGAAGATACCAGATTTAAATTTCACATCCTATCTTAAGTTATTTTCTATTATTTTACTTCACCAACCACCATAAATCTCATTATTCCTTTATATTATAAAAATGATAGTATCCTAAATATAATGTGATTTTTTAATTATTCTAACTACACTTTCACACACATACATCTAATGGGTAAAGAACATACTGTTTCTGTGGATGACGAACTACTGCCTCAAGAAATGATAATTGTTCAATCTTCTCCTACCACCTCTTATTGGGGCCATTAAGATGGAAGGGTATTTACATGTGATATATATTATATTTATATTGTCTATATACTTCTCTATTTTTCATTTTTATCATATCTTTATGATTTCCATAATGGGAAAATATGATATTTTCATTTGAGAAAGTGTAGACTACCACCAACTCAATGTTATATGACTCGTTCATGCCATACGTGGAACATATAAAGGATATAATTAATGAAATTATTTATTTTATTATAAAGGAATTATAATATAACTATGTATCATTATGTTTTCATTCCATTAAATATGAAATATTAATGAAAGTAGTGTTCATCCTTGCGTATGGCTTACTGTCTCCAAGAATGATGTGTTTCATTTCTTACCTCAAAAGGTTATGTACTATTATAAATACATATATATAGGATATATATGATATATATGATATATATTTAATGAATATTATTATGGATATAATGTAATTTTTACCACATGAACAACATGTAATTCTAAGAAGTTCATTTTTGACTCAAGTACTAAATATCGAGAAAATGACGATTATTAACTTAAATGATTGCATAATATTTATAAAAAAGGAATAATAAACTATAAAATGGTAATTAAGAATGTATAATTTAAATTTAGATTATTATTCACATGATTAAAGAACGAACGGGTCATGTCAAACACGTGGTAAGGGGTTTTCATATCACTTTTTAATCCCCTTAGATTCATGTTATATTTGAAACTATTTCCTATTTTATGTCACATTTACTACCCATTATTTTATTCATTGTCTAATATAAATTAATTTATTGGTATTTTCATCATCATTTTATGATCCTTCTTTCATGGGGGGTATGTTTTGGATGTCAAAAAATATGTAAGGGAACATTTCACTCTCATCTTCAAATCAAACTAATTTTTTATTTTATATAATTAAAAATTCCATTTTCATAGGTTGGAATATTTTCTTCCATATCCTTATAGAAGTACATTTTATTTCCATGTGATAAGAGACCCTTTTCTATATCATAAAATCTTTTTTTGAATTTCAATGTGACGTCATTATGCTGTCATATTTCTGTAAGAGAACTTTAAAACCCAATATCAATTCTTTGGTTTTAAACTTATACATCATTATTATATAGTTATATAAATATGTGTGAATGGCCACTGATTTCTTTACATGTAATATACACTTTTATTATGTGTATTCTTATTTTTCACACATCATTATGTCATCGATTCTTCTTTAATCTATGTATATGATCTTTGAAAGGGGCATTGTCTAAATTTACATTCCATTGAGAATTATTTGTTGTTACACACCAATTCACGTTAATATGGTGTATATAATTCAATTTTACATATTATATCATGAATCACCAAATTCTAATTATATTATAGTTCTTTATTGTTATTCTTTATTTATGTTTATTTTAGTATTTCTAAAGTGTTACAACAGTCTTTAACTAAAACATAATTTTAAATACTTAAACGAATTATTATTCTAAATATATCTCATTAATGTCTATGATTTCAAAATAGTTTTAAGGATTTTATTAAATGGATATTAATTTGTAAATATTTTAATTTCTTCAAAAGCATCAATGTGACACTATTAATTAAAAATCTCTATATTAAATTTTTTAAATAGTTTTAAAATTTGTTTGATAAAAAATTTATCATGTCAAATATCATGAAATGGTGTATTGTTATTGCAATGTGGAAACGTTATCTTTCTTTTATGCTTGTTTTATGTGTTATGAATATGTTATGGTTATTAGGCGTTGTTTACATATAATGTTGGTTCCATGATTAACCAGATCTGGGTGAGCCCGAGTTATCCTTCCAATGTATTGTGTAACATGATAGAGGTAAACGATAATATTTATCCTAAGAGATTTATGGAATATAGTTTGATGGGTATTCCAAATGTAACTCCATACATAGCTGTGAAAGCTACAATGTAAGTATGTTATGGATCCCACAACTTACGTTTATGATGTATGATTTCTATGCGTTATTATTAAATCTGATGATTTCATGAGGTATGAGCTTATACTCAGTATGTATTGATGGAATAATGTTTTATGTCTTTATTTTATAACCCTTAATGAGATTTTTATACTAATACCATGTTTTGAAATTCTTTTCAAAGGACTTAAAGATTAACTGCGTCAATGATGGGATCAAAGAAAAGTCATGATGTCTAAAACATGGAACTAGACATGACACATTTTAAAATATTTTTTATTTTATTAAAACATTGGAAACTGAGTAGAAGTGTCTACTTTGTAATTTTTTAGATGTAATGTAATAGCTATGTCCTAATTATCTAAAAGTCTAAAACTAAAAAATCCACAATGTTAATTATTAATTTAATTCAAGATTATGTAATGTTTTAAGGCATGGTTCTTATAGGTAGTATATACAGATAAAACATTAAATATGTGGACTACAGATAACATCATAAAGGAAGAAAATTTCGATATGAAAACTGTCACATGTCCCATAATTTGTGAATTAAGAAACATTTGGATTTTTATTTATATTAAATTATGTTAAATCTATAAAAAATTATGAAATTAAATGTAATTAAATATTTTTTATGATAAAATTAATATAGAATAGTGATTCTTGGGAAGAAACTGAATGCCGGGAAATTGAGTTAAGAAAACCCTTCACCTCAAACAATTTCATTGTCAGTTGTGTTATATCAAAATGTATAATAAAATATGAAACATAAATATTTTATTTTAGAAACATTTTTACGATTATTTAAATCTATATTATTCATTTATATATATTTATTATATTATCATTTATTATTACTAGTTAATATTTCTCATAGATTGTTTGAAATAATAACTATTTGTTTTTTAATGTGGTATTATAGTTTTAGTTGTCAATATATTATAATGAGTTCATCGTTTCTATAATATATAATATAATATAATAGTTTTTCCATTACTAGTTATGTTGTTCATGTTTATTCCATGGGTCGCGAACTAACAATGATAAATCATCGATCTATAAAAACAAGACAGTTTGAAACAGTGTTTAAAGGTCATTGTTAATCCCCACAGGCGGCTTACTATGCCCTGTCCATCACAAAAAACAATTGGGAAGTATTTCTACACCATATAGTATTTTTAAAGAATTAAATAAAATTAATTATATTAAATCACCAATAATTTATTGACTAGTAATAAGGAACAAAGAGTAATGCATTAAACAACATCAAAATAACATCAAGATAATGACATGACTATAAACCAATCCCAATGTAATACGTGAATCCCACAACCCATGAATCACCACTAAAATCAAATTTCTCACAATCGTGAATACCAACCTCTTCAAATTTGTTTCATGGAATTACCTATACATGGAAAATTAATGTATTCATTATTCCATCAAAAATAAATCATATGAGAAAGCAAGACCAAAAGGTTCCCACCATGTGTTTCATAACCAATGTATTTTAAATTTCCAAAAAATTATAGATTTTATTAAAAATAAGGAATTATAATAAAATTATGATTTTATATAAAAACGTTCCATCCTAAAATTTATATGAATTTATCAAAACAATGAAACCAAATACATTTTAAATAATGTAATTAATTAGAAATTAATTTACAAAACATTTTCTTGATAAACATGTATGGGGAAAATTTATTCAAACCATAATACCATGGATACGTATTTCGTAGGTATATTAGGTCATGGATCAAGAGTAATATATCTTCTTGATGATTATGGATATATGGTGGGAAAATTACCCATGTACTATGCGCCTATTTTCTAGGAGTCATCCCCTTTAATTTTTAACAAGATTCATTAATGCATTTCTAGAGTAGTTATCATCAATTACATATATAGGTAGGGATAAAAATTCATATCATGATTTTACTAGAATACATTATAATATTAATTGCACCAATGGTATTCGATTCAATGTACAATCATGGGTTTTAAATATTATTCCATAGTGTCATTACTACTTTTAGATTCACCAAGATTGACGATTTCACAAATAATGTTGATTCATTTTCATGAAAACTATATCAAAATTTTTTCTGAAACTCATTAAATACAAAACATTACATGTTCATGAATATCACACCATTCTAGGGAAAATCAATTAAAAACCATTATCATGGAAAAATATATAAAACAACAATTTCAATTTAAAGACACCATTTTTTACAAAATAACTTATAATAGTTTTCCTCTTCTATAATTCCATTCATGAAATATTTTCCAATAGATCATGATTCATGATTAAAAATTATTTTTTGAAAATATTTTCAAAAATACATGAAATAGTGGTTTTGTTATTAGGGACAATGTATGAAACACCCAACTATAATTTAAAAAATGTTGCAAATAAAAAATGGGATCAAGAAACAAAGAAGGGGAGGGGAATGAATGAGACTTAGAATCTAGAAACACTAATAAATATTCAAAAATTAATAATTATCAATGGATAACATGGATGATATAAAAAATATATAATTAAAGAGGAAATATTCATTCCTAAATAAACAATGCATCCCATATCGTATATATTGACTTACAGATGATGGGGGTAGAATAAAAAATAAAATGGGAGTCTCATGGGGAAAAATATATTACCCTAGGAATTACCTACATCATCATTATCACCTGTTCACTGATTGTTAACCCTCAATTTAGAAGTAGTGACTAGTCGACTATATTGTAATTGGAGGAAGCATTCCTACAACCTAGATTTACATCCAAATTGATAGTTGGTGAAAATGATATGGTTAGTTAAATAATTATAGATTTTCTAATATATGATTTGGTCTATAGATTCGTCAATAGTCATGTATACTCCCTAAACTAGTAGTTAACAGAAAAATGATATGAACACCTAGAGATGAATAATTAATGAGTGAATGAAATGAAGTATATAGAAAAACCAAAAACTATATCAGAATGTAAAAAAAACATCCAACCATATTAATCCACCCTAAATTTATTTTATAGAATGATTAACCATATATAGATTAGGATATTAATCTCTGATCATCATCTATCACTCTATCTTATAATGAGAATATGATCCATGATACTACATATCTATGAAATATGGTATACATTTTCAATGGAGAACATTTACATTATTTTAAATTGCATGAAATGGTTTCTTGGCCATTTAAAAATTTGGTTTGATGATGAGGACATCACAATGTTTTACATAAGTCTTATCTAAATATATTTATTGAGTTGATACATGTGGAAAAAATTATGTTTCTATATCATATAATGTGGTAAAACAATTATATTCCACCATTTCATTTCAATCCATTATAAAAAATGGCCACAGATTGATGTCGCCCGAGTCTCCCATCTCTCTCCCATTCTCCTCAGGAATTTACAAGGGTTTTACACTAAAACCCTATGTTTTGGGGTAGCGGCGCATTCGAACATCGTTCTTATTCTCTCCATTCTTCCTCCTTTTGTCTCCTCTGTGATGTCCCTGTCGAGGGCTGTCGCTGCTGAAACTCATGGCTGCTTCTCCCCTCTCAGTCCTCGCTTCCATTTTTACCCTCCAGGTCGGATTCGTTGCAATAACTTCATAATGGTTTTGGGGGCTTGGTGTTTCAGTGGTCAAGGTTTCTTCAGGTGCTCCCACATTGGCCCCCCTTTGATTTCTTTCTCTGTTGTTCGGTTTTCAGTCAGACATATCTATGCCCTCACCTCATGCCCCTCTTCTCCATTCCAAGTCGTCCCAAAGCGGTGGCTCTTTGATAGTTATGTGAGGTGAGATATGGAGGCCGTGTAACCTGCGTGGCCTCCCTCTTTGGTTCTTATTGTTTTATTTGATTGAATTTATGCTTGTGCTCGTCATCTGTGGTGGAAATCGGTGTCCTGGTCTACTCATAGCACAACTATGACCTCCAATCCCTCCATTCCATCCTTTTCGTATCAGGAATGGCGGGTTCGAAGGAGTTTTGGGATGTGGGTTTTCGCGGACGATGGGGCACGATTTTTCAATGGGGTCACTTTGGTTCTTATTCTTACTGAGAGTGATTTACAGAGATTTTGTCTAGTGTTGATAGTGTTATTCAGTGGTTTCTTTCCCAGTATCATCTTTTTTTATGTTTTTTTCATAGTTGTTCGTCTTGTTTTGAGGAGATAATGTATGAAAGTTCTTCATTTTTGCAACAATTTTTTGGTTTGGCTAGTGTTTTTGATGTACTAGATATTCTGGATTTAGTGGTGACATGATGTAGTACGAACTGATGGATGGTGTTTTGATGGTTTTATTCGCCGGTGGGACTATTCCACTGTGGTGAAGGTGAGGAGGTGAAATTACAATATTTTTGAATTGTTTGGTGTTCAAATAAAGACAGGTGTGTGACTTGTGATTCACGGGAACCGAAATAGGTGATGATTTTTTTAACGTTGTTTTTTGAATTTGAATTTTGTGGATTCTGGAACTACTGATATGTATGGTTTCCCGCTAACCATTAAAGAGGATTTTTTAAAATTGGAAAAAAAATTGATTATGAAAAAAGATGGACACATGTTGCATGAAGCCTACTTCTCTTGTTTTCTAGGTTGTCAATGACACAAAAAAAGTGATTCTTTTATGAGAACAATATCATGAACTATAAACATTGAAGGTTTATGAATATAGAAAATCATGAAATTTATGTCATTTATGAGTCGTCATTATATGTCAATAAATCATTTTAGTATTCAAAATAAAATTTTGAAACAAAAATGACCACACTAAAAAGGATATACCCACCTCTGAGAAAAAATATGATGACATTAAGCGTTGACCATATAAAGATGATATTGTTCAAAATTAAATGATGATTAGTAACTATTATTATAATAAAACCCAAAAAATACTAGATAAATCTCCCTATAATATCTAATGTGTTGAATGTATTTTTAATTAATTTCATTAAAAATTGAACTCCCCACTCTGTTTTCCCATTGGTGCGAGGTTGATATAATGTTCTCAATATTACATGAGATCCCATTACCTCCTAGATAACCTTTAACAACCGAGATGTAAAATAAAGATCTATGTATAAGATAATGTCCTTTATAGACACATGAAACATAATGATCTCATGAACATACAACTTACCTAGGCACTACAAAATAGTTGTTTCATGAATAGGTATGAAATAAGAATAAATTGCAAATGATAAATCACCAACCGTTGGAATTATTACTCCATGAATTACGAGGTAGAGAAATAATGGAATCCACTGATATATATTTCTACTTACTTTTCATAATGGGGAGAGTTTTATGAAAGGATGAGGTATTTTTTCATCATTATTCAATTGAAATAAATAAAAATGAAACTAAATGTCATACAACTATAATATCACACCATGATATCAAAATCAGCACATTATGTATTAAATTATATTTTTAGAGCATAAGTTGAAATCCCACAAGGAATATTGACAACCATCCATTGTATAATTTCTTATAGAACAAAGAAAAATTAAATGGTTTCAAATGTAGGGAATACCTTCCATAGATGGTGACCATTAACAGATGGTCCCCCACTATATGAATAATCACTAATATTCTTGAAAACACTAATGTGAAAGAGTAAAATACTTCACATTAAATTGAATTCTTATTTTTTTCATCTTCCACTACATGGGAGTTATAATTCCTACCAGGATAATTATGAATCTTATTATTATTTCCATGAGTAACGTAAATTTTAATGTCAAATTAATATATGTATTCTACAAAATACCACTATCAAAGAATAATGTGACATTGATAATACATGTGACCTAGAATATTATGGTTAGAGTATATAATTATAATTACACTGATACATTTTTCATGCCTATGCTAATAATAATGTATTGAAACTACATGTCATAAATCAAGGATTGGATAATAATTCTTTTGATGTGGAAGCTAAAAAGTGCTACATGCCACAACATGATATCATAATATAAAAGAACATCCAAATAATTCATTCAATTAATTATAATAATCAATTGATCATTTCATGCCTATGTTAGTGTCATAATGGGAACTTAGATTTAACATGTCTCCATTTTATCTAATGATTCACGAAATTTTGACCACCATGATAACATATCAACATTCTGGGAAAGCACCATTAATGGTGATTCTTGTCTTAGGGAATCATATGGAACCCAATGGTGATATCTTTCTATAACCAGATTAATTTGAAATCAAATAAATGCAATTATTCTTCCAATTTCATAACATACATCACACATCAATGTTAAACATTGATTTTGAGTTCCAAGAACTCATTCACCTAAATATTTACTTCCCCTATCTAGAATTGAAATTTTGAAAAATTTTCATAGTGGTGTTGATTCATTAGTATTAAAAATATTTGTCTTAGGTGATTCACAATATCACACACACACACATATATATATATATATATTGAGAAAACCATATTTTTATCCACAATAACCATAATAAAATATCATGGTTCTGATGGAAAATATAGATCATCAACAACATAAAGATATCACAAGGATTAGTATAGGGAAATGAATTCACAATGTACTCAAAATGGATATTAATACCCCTTAAGGTGGTTTTTAAAAAATGAAAATCTTTTATTCAAAGTTGTTGATAAATAGGAAAATGTTCAATTTTTGAGTTCCAATTTTATCTACTAATTTGATAAAAAAAATCTACAATATTTAAAAAAAGGAGCTTCATATTTACCATTATTTTATTGATATTTTTCTAATAATTAAATATGTGTTGAGTTCCTTTGTAATTAATTGAAAAGTGAACTGGAGCCTCACAAGGTGACACACATGGGTTCATGATGCCCTTGGATTTTAAATCAGCCAATTGAATATTCTTCACTATTAACACTATTAGAGAAATAATGTTGTACGATTTTTATATCAAATGAATTTAAAAATGAAATTAAAGACTGAAGTTCAATTATCACTGTAGAGGTAATCTAGTAATGTCATATGGGAACACTTTGGGAAACTCATGGAACACTGTCATAATTTAATTACCAAGGCTTATTGATCAAACAATATAGTGAACGAAGGAATTATCCAAAAAATATCTAAATGAACATGTATCTCATTTATAGTTTATTTCTCCCAATCTCCAAATAAAAAAAATGGATATAGATTAGGTGTATTAAAAGACATCCACCATTAGTAATTATAAAATGATGATTTATAATATACATACCAATCCTATAAAAAATGAAATTAAGGAGAATAATTTAGAGGACTAAAAAATTCATGACAATATCAGCTTATGTTAATGAAAAGAATCATGTGGGGAATCATAGAACCTATACCATATTGGATTGGAGAGACATATCCATCTATATAACATATCAAAATATTTCCATTGGAACACCCACAGGGTTCATAATGTTGGTTTATATAAACGATTGGGTGGAACATATATCGAATAAAATAGTCAATATAGATGTAGTAGTATAAAAAATAACATTCACATATGTTGGGTCTATATAAACATCCAATAGAGGCTCTTACATAATGAATAACATATTTACTCTAATGTATTATAATATGAACACAATTTTATAAACTATTAGATTGTTCCACCTTTGTTATAGATTTTGAAGATATCATTCGACTACCTGTAGTAGACAAAAAATGTTAAATCCTTCACAATGGAATATATTATCTATATAATTTTCAAATTTTTTGTGTTATTTAGCATATGTGAATCAGGTTTCCTATATATCCACATTGGAAAAAAAAATAAGTGGTCCTTTACAAGTTATTATAGGTAATTATATGTTTTAATGATCTTTTAGGGAAGAAAAACTCTTTAAATTGTGAGGATCATCCCACAACATATCCCAAATAATATATTTACAAAAAATTCCAATGTATTTATAGGTAAATTTGATCAGTCAAGCCTTTCCATCCCCATAAATGACCACCATCAGAGACATATCCAATACCTCAACCTATGTAGATTGTTTCAAAATGATATCATGTTATCAAATATCATATTAAAGGCAGATATGAAACCTTATAGTCTTTATATTCTCATTTACAATGCATGCAGTATAAAATTTTCATGTTCATCAGAGGGATTAAAATAATACATGATAATTTAATTCTCTTTTTCAATGCTGGATAATCCATTTTTATCTCCATGTTTATATAATCTAAGTGGAATTTCATTGTGAGGATTAATATTATTTATTTACTCTCTAATACCTCATGTTTATATGTAAAATTAGTTTATTCTAACCACATTATACTCATTCTGTATATATTTATGTCAACACATATTACCATGATGGAATATGTGGTGTCTACAAATTAAAAGTGTCTTTCAATGTTCCCAAAACAATCATACACCTCATCAAGATCATTAATCCCCAAGAAAATGGAGGTTTCAAGTGATAAAACTACTAGGATAAATCCATTTTATATTCCTTTTAAGGTTCCACATCATTAGTGATTGATGAAGAGTGTGTTTAATGATACTTCATAGAATTGAAGACCTGTAAAACTATAATTATGAAATTTTTATCAATTAGAGGAGTTTCTTGTATAGAATTTCCCATATAATTTTCGTCAAATATCATTGGTAGTATTATGGTTGCATGGTACTAGACAATTTAAATAGAAAAACAAGATATATATCAGTCCAAGGAATAAGTTTCATCTCATACCACTAATTATCATAATGAAAACTGATATAAGGAAGAAAGAATCCCCAAAGACTCATTTTTCAAACACGTATTGTCACATAAGGCTGATCCGGGTCAGATATGATTATACACTCTCTCATAACATACCCCTTAAGTGACAAAATTAATATATCTTATCCAAAATGATATCCTAAAATAATTTTTGAATTATCAGAATAATAGAACCAACATCCAATAACAATTTATCACAATAAAATCATATATCCCCCACTGATCATGCAATCCATGTTAATATATAACATGACCGAAATAATGATTTTATTCCCAATGAGATCATAATTATCCCATATGAAACCCTGGAAACCATTTAGAATTATTTTAGCTCAAAAATCATTTAAAAAACAAAATAAAATAAAATAAAATAAAAACAACCACTAAGATGGCAAAAACAATATATATTGAATAGTCCAAAATATAAACTATGTCATCATATAGGTAAGGTGAAAACATCAAAATTTTCCCTTACCCATTACACATGTGGGCCACTCACACAAAACCTTACCACCGTTATCCCATGTCACTTTATCCCTGATACCCACCATGTCCACGAATATTATTTAGTTTACTAAAACAAGAGAAAAATAGTTCACATACACCCACATGAATTTATTGGTGTGATAAAATAAGTATAATAAGATCTTACCATTTGGTTTACAAGAATTCCATATTAAATAAACTGAATATTTTTTATTTAAATTAATTTAAATCATATAATAATTATAATTGATTTGAAATATATTCATTTCAAATGTCAAGAACCATTTATCTAAATTTTAATACAAAATACTTTCTATGAAATTTTGTTGTTCCAAAATTCATGGAGAAATAATTTGGGAAAAAAATTCATGGGATTTTAAAGGAAATACTAGTTAAATGGGAAGGGGTTATTAGTTAATTTTGGTAGTGGTTCAAGGGTTCTCACAATTTTCAATGACCATTGTTAACTATTTTTCACGTTACACTGGGCCAAAATTTCAAGTGGGTTAGAGACCACCCATGTCGGTGTATTCCATCCCTGTATATGTTTAGTTCAATTTTTTCATTATCCTTTCTATTTCTAGGAAGATGTATACTTGACTTGTTTTAGTTTTTCTTATACCCTTAGCATAAATTAATAGATAAAATTATCTTTAAATCAATATTTAATCATGAACTATCAAAATTATTCATCAGTTACAAAAATACATTTTTAACTATCCCAAACTCAATCTTTCGCTTGTAATATGAAATGAATTTCAAGAAAACATCATCATTGGTTTTCCAAAAACTCATTTAGTTTGTATCAAATCATCTTTGGTGATATAAAAATATTCTATTCCACCTCAATTTGAAAACTAATATAATATAATTATCATCACGAAAATCAATTCTATGGAAATTTTTTTTTCTACATCTCTCTCTTCTAAAGGTTTTTATTTTTTATCATACCATTGATGAAATAATTTCATTAAATTCTGATTCTTGCATCAAAAAATAAATATCTATAAATTACATAACTACAATGAAATTACAACTTTAATTAATTTGATGATCATATAATGAAACCCAAAATATTTCTGAAATAATCTTCAATTGAAAAGGTGATTCACTAACTAGAATATAGTTGGAAATAATCAGTACTACAAACAAAAAATTCCAATAAAGATTCATGATTCAATTATACAATGTGATTTTTATTACTTATTAAATTCAAGAAACACATGGGGTAAGGGTGAGATTATTACATCCCATGGTTAACATATATGTATATTACATCAACATTGATATTTATTTAGCATATTACACTAGTATATTTCATGATGACTATAATATTTTTGTGTCTTTGGGAACATGTAAAAAACTAGTCTAAATTTTTGAAATTTCATCAATTATTATTATAAAGATATTCTCATTTTTTTATTCTACATAAAACATTTACTCAATATCTAGGGAAATGAAACATATGAAATAGTGATCTTAGATACTCAGTAACAATAAATAAAGGAGACATGTAAGGATAACACAAACATAAGGGTTTGAAAACATGATAATAACATTTGAGGATCAAAACCTATATATCAACAATAATATACATGAGTAATGGAATACATATTTTTAGTTTATTATACATGAATCATAAGAGTGATAAATCATCATAAATCAATCATGAACCATATGCTCATGTCACATAAGGGTGTAAATTTCATAAATATAGAATTTAATTTTATGTTTCAAGGATATATAACAAGACCATAAACATAGAAGATCATGAGAAATATATTTTCCATTGTAAAGTAGGACACACATGATACCCATTGTGGATCAAAATTCCCCTAATTTTCATTATGGATCAGGACACACATGTATCCCATAGTAGATCAAGACACACTAATTTCCAATTGTGGATTAAACTCAATTAATTTTTTTAAATCATTATCTAATATTGTATAAATATTTTCCTAATTCAATTGTGGGAGATATAGGTCCCATATATCTCATAATAAAACCAAGCATACTTGTTCCAATTAAAAAAAATTAACATGAACCACAAAAATATATTGGTTTCATAAAAACCATATCATAACCAATGAAATGATATGGGTATCAAAAACCTTTTATCATACTAATTAATATAAAATATTTATAGGATTCATAGTCACTTCATCCTAGAAAAAAATATGAATGGAAACTACATTCAGAAGCATTTATAGTGGTATAAACTATTTAATAGAAATGGGTCTTATAAACATAATGTTATTACATCATAGACCATTCATAGTAATAACAGGAATGGTATACTTCCTTTATATACATATTGAATCATAAAAAATTTCCAAGGAAGGCATCTTATATAGAGATTGATTTTGATTGGTCACATGGAACATAATTTTTTGTGAATATATCATTTTAAAATATATATCATTTTCAACTTCCTTTTCTATAAAACCACTTGGAAATCATATGAAGGAATAATATTAAAAATATATTGACAATAATATCTTATATTAATTGAAAAACATGTTTAAAAAAAATAAAAGACTTGAAACCCCATTTTCCTTGAAAATATCCTTGAATGAAAAAACAAATCTTGCATACATTTGGGAAAATTTTTTCCTTAAAAACCTATAATTGAAGAGTTAAAACTATATTATTGTTTTTGATAATAATTTTAATTTTAATAAAATAATAAATGAAATTATGAAATAATTTTCATTGAAAATAACCATTTTAAAAAATATAAAATAAGCATTGAAAATCATTTAAAAGACTTTTGAAACGATAAAAATATTTTTTACCCATTTTTTATTTGAAAAAAAAACAGTTCAATAAATAAATTTAATGTATATTGGGAATGAAAATATTCTAAAAATTGGTCCCCATAAAATAAAAAATTATGCATAAAGGAAATTCAGTTTGTTGAGGTGGGTAATTCTGTACATGTCGAACAATCCTTTTTCACGATAAAACGTTAAGAGAATTTCCTTGACCAGAAAATGACAAGAATATTCATTTTAAAACAATTACTTATAATGTTATAACATGATAATATGTTCCTTTTAATCATCATTGGATAAAATTAATACATTTTTAATATATTTTTAGAAAATATGTTCTTCAAAGAACATTTATTCTTCAAAAAAGTAAAATATTGTCTAATTTTCAAAAAACAATTAATAACAATATTAATTACCAATGAGTAAAAATATAATACTAACAAATGATTTAATCATTCATAAATATATGAGAATAACATTCAAAATTATAATTTTTTTTCTATCAAAATATTTCATCAATGGAAACATAATAACAACAATCATGATAAACGATGAGAATATAATAGTATATTGTTACCACATCGATTACATTGAATCATAATCACATGGAATGAATAAAATTATATTATGAATGAAATATCATGAAAATAAATATATTCATTTTAGAACATGTTAATGGGAATTATATTCACATTTTAGAATAATATTTGTGCATAACATGGCATGTGTCTCAAAGAATGAGAATTGTGATAAAATTATCTTATCCATTTGGTATTTTTTGAAACCTAAACTCCATGAAATAAAGATAAATAAATGGATATGTAAATAACCACATATTTTTCATCAATAATCCAAGAATACATCAATGGGATTATTAAAACAAAATCTATGAAATAGGTGGTGTTCATGGATTATGTCTCATGGGAAATAGAAGTGAGATAAGAAAACACATACTACTTGAGTATCATTATAATCATGATACACGTAAAATAATTACATAAGATAAATTTATTAATATTAATAAATAATTTTAGTTAATGATATAACATTTCATGGGGTTGTATATAAACCACATAAATGAAGTGAGTGGTGAATAAGGATTCAATATCATGAAATAAAAAACTCAGATGAAATTTTCTTGCCTTAAGTATTGACATTCATCATTAATTCTAAAAAAACTTGAATAATAATTATATGTATATTATAAATATACCATACAACTATATTGTTTTATAAAATTTCATATATAATTTTTTAGGAATTTTTATTACTCTTTTATTATGAACTCTGTGTTATTGTTATGTTTTGTGTATCATTCGCTTTGTTTTTTTGTATATGTTTTGGCTGGTTATTCTTGATCCTCGTTGATAAATATATAAAAACACTCATAATGTAAAACAGGATATAAATATCTTATTATATATATATATATATAATAATTAATAAAAATTGATAAAATAATTAAATTTGAAATGGAATACACTGATCCTGGAGACAGTAGGCTTAATGTATGCATGAATGTTGTTTCTGTTTTATTATCGTATTGAAAATGTAAATGTAAATTAAATTTAAGAATTTATATATAATACAATTTATTTAGTATTATTAGTTCATATATATCATATAAATTCAATAAAACCATCATTAATACATTCTGTGTATGTTATGAATGAATCTGATTGCTTTGGGAGGTGGTTGTCCATCCATCCAGAAACAAAGTCATTGTATTTACACAAAATGGAATGGATTTTGGAATATTCCATGAAATAATTAAATAAAAATAAATATGTCATAAATTTCATATATAAAATATAAAACATGGTTTTCAATCATAATTACCCATATTTAGAGGTGGTAAAGATAGAAATAAATAACATAGTTTTGTGAGGCGGTAGTTCATTGTACACAACAATAATATTTTCTTTACCCATTAGTTAGATTTTTGTATTAGTGTAGTAATATCACATGTTATAATCAAAATTAATTATATTTAGGATAATCGTGTTATTTTAAAATCATGGAATAATAATAACTGTTGTGATGAAAAATGAAAATATAATAATTGATCTTGAGGAAGGATACTACCTCTTCATTAATTTAATGGTTTTGGATTATTCAAAAGGGATTACATGGATAGGTTTATGTCCAAATAGAAGATTATAGAATTTGGGGACGTATTTATGGAACTTTTTTTAGACTAATTTTGGTGGCTAAATGAATCCATATTTGTTAAAAATTGGATGGGTTAAGTGCATTTTTATCAAGGAGGAGGAGTGTAATTATTTTATATTTTTTAAAATGGAACTACACAATAATTTTGAACTATACTGTGGAACCAATAATGTTAAAAATAATATCCAATGGGGGATAGGGTATAAATATGTCCATAAAACATTTGGAAAATTTTATAACTCATTTTGTCCCATAATATTTAGGATTAAATCCTTGGTAATATATTTTTCATCTTAGTCACTATAAGAAATTTAGCTTACATTCACTAATATATTTGGTCAAAAAATATGTTGAACATATTATAAATTATAAAAATATATTACTCAATATATGTAACCAATTTATCCATCTTTAAATCTAATATGATGCTGAAATGAATTTAAATTTAATCCCACATATAAGATTACAAAATGGGTTTTTATAGGAAAATTGTAAAAATGATTGTTATTTTTTTTGTCAATTATAATTTTGAAATTATTTTCAATGACCTTAATTGTGTTAAATCATATAATATTGATTTAATTGCACTTAAAAATAGAATAAAAATACAATTTTACTAAATATATATATTATATGAGAATAAAAGTTTAATTAAAAGTCATTGTATTAACTATAAAAAATAAAAATCAAACATTCCATGAATTAATATAAAATTACCCAAAAAAATTATGATATTAAACATTCATGGATAAATTTTATTTTTAAATATAAATGATAAAAATGTGCCAGTATTTAGTTTTAATGTGGGTTCTCCATTAAAAACTTGGTAAAATTTTCATTTCAAAAAATACATCATTTAGTAAATAAAATTGGATTATCTTATAATATTTTAACTAAATAAATCATTGGATGAGTATCAAAAAATATTTATTGAAAATATAATGTATCAATAAAATCAAAAATAGAAATCAAAAGTGGTTTGTTTAATTTATTAATATAAAGTTGTGTGTGAACATTGAAAAATACTTATCTTATAAAATAATTTCTTTATTTTTAAATAGTTCATCCATCCAATTTTAATAACAGATTACTAATAGATTATTTTATATACATTTTTTAATTTTTTTTTCACTATTTAGTTAATCTTATTTACAACTTACATTCCAATGGATGGGTGGTAGATATAATAATATTTTAATAATAGTAAATTATAGTTTGGTAAATCTCGAACATTTTTGTAACAAAAGCTAATGAAGGGACTCCGTATTTTGTGTAATAAAACACACACACAGTGTTCAGGGTACCTCAAGAAAATATTAGTGGTTTATGTGGAATAACACTAATGTTTTGATGTATAAAAACATGATTAAAATTTTGAACATATAAAAGAACATATTTAGTGTTGTGTGAAAATATAAATATAAATAACACTATATTAATTCAAAAATAATAATTTACAAAATATCGAGGTGTGACATTCTAACCCCTAAAATGTATTTCATCCTATAAAATTAACTAGTTATCAATGGTTTAATTTTTTCATGTTACATTCATAGATACCAAAATCATAAAAATTAATAATAAAACATCCATTAAAAAATTGTGAAAATAATGGTTACCCAATGTAGATAATATCTAGTTTCACACATTGGATAACTAAGGGGGAATATGAAAAAAAATCCTGGAAGAAAAATAAAACTATTTATATCTGATATAGTGTTATATAGAATAATGTAAGGATAATTTTATTGATCAGAAACAAAAAGAAAAATACTATTGAAAAGGTCATTGATATCAAAAAACCATCAATAAAAGGATGAAATTTAATTTAAAGTCCATTTTCATAATGGTAGAATGTTTTCATTAGAATAAATACTTTATTGATTTTAAAAATTCTCACCCATTTTTAAGTCTTTACAAATTGTAACTTCAACTTTTACAATTATAATGAATGTGAAATTATTACACCTGAATCCCTAATGAATCAAAATCCATAAGTAGAATGATAAGTAATTCCTAAAATCATTAATTATCACTACAACAAATTAAAAGCATGGGATCTCCAATATGCATCAATCCTCATATAAGGATGTAATACATTAAAATTCAAAATATCATTCCATGATTACTCTTATACCTTCCATAAATGGATTCCCCTTTAACGCTTCAAAAATATTAATATCCAAAAATTTAGAAATATGCTCACTAAATCATCATAACAATGATCCATCATACATAATGAATTATTTCTTGGTTTTAACAATCTAAACAAGTGAATTCCCTCATATTTTATTGTCACAAAACATGGTAATAAACTTTCATAAAAAACAACCTCTTTAAAAACATACATAGTATTTATTCCAATGATTATTGGATTTATTACATAAATCCATGAAGTTGTAAACACAATCCATGATGATCTGTAATACTTCTTCATAAAATCATTTATCATTTATAATGCAATAAATACTATCCAATTTTCATTACCCATATCATCATCTATTTAACCATATAGTATGTCATTTTATCATCTTTAGGAACATGTTAAGGGTCATCATCCCTTAAAGTAACCTTCCCATTAAATCAATTTTCTAGGTCACCATTATTAATTAACACATTATTGAAAATATTTAAAAGAAAAATTCACAAAAATAATTATATAAATATTTATTCTTATAACATAATGTTTTGATTCTAATACGTATACACATCAGTCATCGAATATTATTCCTTAACTACTACAAAATATTTATATATTTTTTTCTATAAGACCTCTTTCAATGAATATGGAATATGAATCTTGTATTATTGTTCCTCAAACTCAATCTAATCATTATTTATATGATTAATGTAAAGAATAATGGTATAAAATATCATATATTTTACAAGGTTTTTGCGGTCCCTATAACATTAAGAGTATTAACTATAACTATACCACCATTCTAGTTGTATTTATGAGATATCCCCTTGGTCAATAAATTTGAAAAAAAAACCCTACA
The DNA here is from genome assembly GCA_963277665.1 of Viscum album. Classification (NCBI taxonomy): domain Eukaryota; kingdom Viridiplantae; phylum Streptophyta; class Magnoliopsida; order Santalales; family Viscaceae; genus Viscum; species Viscum album. The sequence continues at coordinate 1,077,348,706 of OY728164.1, forward strand.
TTACACATATTCATCATTCAACCATAGTAATGTTAATTCTAATTTCCTCCATTTACTAAAACCATAAATCACAGTGTGATAAATACATATCAAATAATAAAACCCATAATCATGAAAAATTACATATAGTATGCCTAAATAATGACACCTAATTTTAAATATATTATAAAATATGATTATACTTATTTAAATCCCTATAAATATAATTATTCATATACCTAGATATCTCACTACTGTTTTCTCATACTTGTATCCAAATGGTGACTAATCATTTTGATTTATACCAACTAGAGAGACTATTTTTTAACACACGTAGATATTATATCAATTTAGATGAATATTCAGATTACTAAAAAAAATTATTCCCAATAAGCAAATTATTTTGGTTAATTCAGAAAAGTGGAATTAAATATCTTATCTTGGGTAATGATATTGAATGTTTCCCACCACTATCTTCCCCTTTATTACTTCTATATAAGTCATTCATTCAAAAACTAGGGAAGGGAATCATAAGAATGAGTGATCTAAGATTCTCAGAAAGGATAAATGTAGGAGATATTTAGTCATAACATTAACATAACTGTATGAGAACAATATAGATACATTTTATGATTATCCCATATATATCAATGATCTTATACATGAGCCATGGTACAAAGAATGTAAAATCATAGGACATGAATCATAATCATGATAAATAATCATGAATCAATCATGATTTGTAAGATCATGTCATATATGTAGGAGACCATCATAAATATATATAACATTTTTATGAGTGAAGGTTAGATACCTAAACCATAAACGTAGAAGATCAAGGAAAATATTTCCCATAGTAGAGCTATGTGAACCTTTTTCCAATTATAAACAAGGATGCACTTGTTCTCTATTATGTATTAGGACATATCTTCATCCCCAATTGGATCAGGAATTACCGATTTACAACTATTGGTCAAGCCTTTTCACTTTTATTCGATAATTATATCATTTGATATAAATCATTACATATTGTATTGGATTGATATATATGTCTAACAATTCTAATAATGAAACCATTCATGTGTTCCCTAAAAAAATCATCGTATCATGATCCAAAAAAGAGATGGATTTCATAAAGACCATATCAAAACACAATAAATTAAATTTGTATCATACAAAATTAATCATATCATGCCCTATTAAAAAATTTATTTTTCATAATCATTTTATCAAAAAATAAACCATGAAAGGAAGCAGGTTTCATAAGTATTTTTATGGAAAAACCCGTTGATGGAAAAATATGTTTCTAATCATCATTACATTAATAAATATATCATAAAATCCAATAATATTTATTGAAACCTTGGATCATACTCATAGTAAATCATAAACTATAACAAATGATTTTAACATCGTTATAGTGGATTTCGATATATCACTTTGAACATAAATATTCATTGAAAATCACTTTTTAATCATTTAATAGTATGAATATAATTTTCCATGATGTCACATAGATATAATATGATTGAATCATTGACAAAATAACTTGATAAAAAATTAATTACTCTTTGAAAAAAACATTTTAAAAATTAAAATCTTTTGTAACCATTTCCATATAAATTAACCTTGAAATCGAGAAAAGTATCTAGAAAATTTTCTGAAAACATTTTTCATTTAAATAAGTTTAAAAGATAAAATTTAATATTTAAATCTTTGAATCATATTAATTTAAATTCACCTTTTGTATGTATATAATTGAATATTTAAATATCATTTCAACCACATTTAATACATCAAACCATTTTTGAAATACACTTTTATTTGAATCCCATTCTAAAAGCTAAAGATTTATGAAATTATCATAAATATATTAAAAAACTAACCTCATAAAAATAAAAAAGGAAGAATTAATGAATTGATGGTCTTGATGGATGGTATTCATGTACATACCAAATGTTCTTTTTTCATATTACAACATTTAAAAAATTGCATTCTTTCCAAAATAACATAAAGATAAATTATAAAACCATTTTGAAATAAAATAATACATTTTTAAAAGTTTCCTTTATCATAATATGATAATATTAAAATATCATTGAAAATATTATTAGATAATATCATTTTCAATGAAAATAGATTTTTTATCGAAAGTAGAATTTAACTCAGAATTTTATGTTAAAAATTCGTAATTTTATAAAGATCAAAATAGTGGAAACAATTGTACCAAAAATTATAATATCATTTATAAAAAATGTACATGAATATTATTGACTATTCTCCATAGTTATATCATTATATTTCATCAATATAAAAATAATCAGAAATAATTCAGATAAAAGATTTGAATGTAGTAATAAACTATTACAACTTTGGAAACTGTGAATAAAAATCCACAAGAAATAAGAAAATTACATAAAGATTAAAATAAAATTTGAGGAATTTTATTAAAGATATGAAATTTCAATGTGATGGGTATACATAATGTAGAAGAATATAATTGAAAAACATGGTATGTTTTGCAATGAATGAAATTTGGAAAAAAAATTACATTACCAAATTGGTATCTCTGGAAACATAAAACCCATGACTGAAAGATGATAATATTGATATGTAAATAACTATATTATTAATTATTATAATAAATTAATAAATCCAATGGAATTATACACACTACATATATGATATTAGAGTTTTACCTAGCTTGTGTCTCATGATAAATAAATGTGAGATGATAAAACCATTAATACACGAGTAACATTACAAGCAAGAACCCCGTATGAGAATAACATAAAATAAATATTTTAATATCATCATAAAAAGAATATTAATGACATAACATGTCATAAGTAAGTATATAAACCACATAAAAAATTCTATTGTGGAATATGGCATGTATCTCAGGTAAATAAAAATGAGATGAAATTCCCATACCATAAGTAGTAAATTTCATTATTCATGTTGAAACATTGTGGATAATAAATATAAAATAACTAAAAACTACCTCAAAACCATAATATTTATCTAGTTACATATATTTTTTGGATATGAATTTTTATTAATTTTTTATTAACAACTCTTTGTTGATGTTTCATGTTCAATAAAATCTGCTTTGATTTTCAAATATGTTTTTCGCTTGATATTCATTATATTATTACATAGATAATGATATAAAAATTTAAAGAATGTAAAATAATATATAAATATCATATACATTATTTATTAATATATTTATAAAATACGATGAAATACTATAAATATGAAATTAAATAATCCATTAATTAATATATAAGGTTGAACATATTCGTAAATGATGTTTCCCATTAATTATCCAACTAGAAAAAGTAAATTAAATGTTTATATATATAATATAAATCAAGTTTAATTATTATTTAATATATATTCTATATATTTTCCAAAAAAACTATCCTTAATACATTCTATGTAACATGTGAATTAATTACATCACTTTGAGGAGGTATTAGTCAACATGTCCACAAACGAAGTTATCATATTTTAAAAAATGGAACACATAAATATATTTTTTATATAAAAATTCCTAAATTATGAATAAACCATAAATATCTTATATATAACATAATAAAATAATTTATAAAATTATTCTCAACATTTATAGGTGGTAATCTAAAATAAACAATATTATTTTGTGAGGAATTAGTTCACTATAAAAAAGAACAATATGATAGTTACCTATTAGATGGAAGTGTCAAAAATTGTAGGTAGAAATCAAAAATAATCAACATCTCAATATATTCATGATAAAAAATTTATTATATAATTATGGAATAATAATAATTGTGTTGTTTGAGAATGAATATAAATCAATCGATCTTGACGAAGGGTGCTGCCTCTTCTTTGAATAACACTTTTTTATTTGCATCAAAGTAATTCCACATGGATTTTTTCTTAAAGGGAGTATTCTTAAATAATTTGATAAATTTTGGCATCTTATTTTAACTTTGTTTTAGGGAGAAAAATGGAATTATATGTATGAACAACTGGGAGGGGAGTTCCTTTTTATAATGGAGGTGGAGTGGTATTCTTATATATTTTTTAATAGGGAATTCAACCCATGTTTTTCCTGGTGAAGTTGTACTTGTAATTCTCAAAATTCTATTTAAATGAGTGTAGGGGGGAAATATTGATAGAAAATAATCTATTAAATGTTTTATTGGACATTTTTTCCCTTATGTTTAATAGTTTTCCCTGTGTTAATATAAATTTCATCTTAACTGATAAAATAATTTATATTTTATTTCATTAATAATTTTGTTAAATAACCATTTAAACAATATTATAAAATAAAAAAAATATTTTTATTATAAATATTGATTCCCTTTTTAAAAATTCAAACCACAAAAGTGGTATAAATTTATTTAAATTTAGTCCCATAGACAAGATGACAATGTGTGTATTTAAATAAAAAATGATCAAAAGTGTGCTATGTTTTTTTGTTCAATATTATTGTAAAAGTGGTTTCAATGAGATAAATAGGGTTAATGGATTTTATATATAATTATATTTCTAACCCTAATTATAACATAATTAACAAAAAAATAAATTGGATAAAAATTAGTTCTGAATTTAAATTTTCTCTTTTTTTACTATATATCAACAAATGAAACTTCTCAAAAAAATAAAAAAAACATACTCAATATATTTTTTTATATTATGATTTAAAAAAAGATATTTTTTTACAATAAAATTTACAAATGTTTCAAAATCATATTTAATTTTTTTCATTATTAAAATGCGCTAAATTTATATTTCAGAAAAAAAATCATTTTATTCACAAAATTTAATATATTCACATCTTATACTTTTAAAAAAATTTTAATAGAATAAAAATATTGAATGAATATATAATATATAAATTTAATAGAAAAATTAAATCAAAATTTATTTTCGTAATGTATTGAGTTATTTTTTTAGTAAAGAGAAATTATTTTCTTTGAAAAAAAATTAATGAATTCTTTAATAGTTATTACAATAACATATTCTAATTGGTCATAAAATTGATTAATTTCATATAAATATTTATATAAAATTTTCACAATTTAGTTAATCATATTCTCAAATTCCATTCCAAATTCTATATTTTGGATATAATAATATTTTAATAATAGTATTTTTACATTTTTTAAAACATGGCCTTTGACGAAAAGATGATATTTAAGGGACATTTTATTGTGTGTAATATAAGACAAACATAGCCTTACATGTACTAAAAGTTAATCTATGTGTTTCTTGTGGAACAAGTATAGCTTTTTTTTGATATAACACAATCCAAACATAGTGATTTTATATTAAAAATATATTTATTGTGGTGTTAAATGAAAAAATATACAAAAGATTAAATTAAATTGAATAAAATAAATAAAAAAATATTAGTGTGTTATATAAATTTTAGAAAATATAATTTAGTTCTCACTAATCAAAAACCAAAATGTTGAATGAATAATTTATCCACTAATAATTGAGTTCTAGTGACCTCAGAATGTCATATGTGGTCTCCAAAAATCATATGGATTGAGTAATGGTTGAAAGAGGGGAAAAAACTAAAATGAGGGTCTCATGGAATAAATATGGAATTACTCTTAAAATTTATGACCCCATTACTATCATTAACACATTGATTGGGTTATACATATATGTTAGTTGTCATATGGCTTGCTAGTTATTATGGAGATAATACCTACAAACCAGAATGACCATTGGTTTTGTGATAGCTAGTTAATGGCTATTTGATAGAATTCATTCAGTATTTCCAGGTATACAATTATGACGATAATTACACCAAGAATCATGCATACTACCACAAGCCCTTATGGGGAAAAATTGAAAAAATATAAGTCAAAATAAAAAGGGAAAAATAATAAATCTACACTTGAATACCTAAATACAACCTTAGTATGTGTGTCCATGGGATTTTTATGTAAGCCTCTTGGAGAAAAAATCCATGAATTATTCATTTCATAAATTTTATCAAACAAAATGTGGTAAATTTAGTATGATTTAAAAAATAGTTCTATTAGTATATATCCAAAAAAACAAAAAATTATTTACTTATTATTATCATATGATACTTGTAATTATGGTATCCTCTTCATTCATGATATAATTTCATCACATTATTAATGTTGGTAGTAGCTAACCCAAACAATAATAGGTTCTTATCAATGGATGATTATGATTATGAAATTATTATTTTTATAATATCATAATTAATGATGTATACTGATCATATAATGATTTATTAATTTTGTAAACTAGAATTTTGAAGAAATATATATACAGGATAATGAAAATGATGGATAACAAGTACATACATAAAAAAGAATAAATCAATTTTTCTCTTGAATAAATTTATGGATATGAGTGTTTAAAATTATTCTACTGAATATAATATCATACTAATAATAGATATGAATATATGGAAATAAAATAGGAATATTAAATGTAGTAATTCAATGAATCGGTATGTCCATGAATTACTTTTGGATATAGTTCTTTATAAGTGAATGAGGTCTTATTTATTTGAATACACATTGATTAATATAAATGAAATTTCACATACATTACCATTTTATAGAACAATATTAATAATTTTCATGTTATTATGGTATAACTACGTTTCATTTATACACACATTTAAATAGGGTTCATATCATATTTTTTGGAGTTATACTTTATTTCAAACATTAAATACGATAATTTTATTTTCACTATTATTCTAGTATGTTTTCATTATTATATTTAAATTAAAAATAAAATTCATGAATTTAAGAATTTTATAATTACAAATATTTCATAACTATCAATTAAATTTTTGAACATCTAAAAACTGTCCAAACCATGCCACTTTAATTTATTTAAAATAATTACTATAATTTTCTCATTCATTCCTATACATTTCATTAGCATTGTATCATTCCATTGATATTTAACATATTATATATCTCTAATATATAGATATATATAATGTTAAATATTTTATTACTCAGAATATTTATGTCTTATTTTGATGGTATATTTATCTGTATCTATATATTAACTTTAAGACACTCATTTTTTACTTTTCCAATTTTGAAAAATTATTACTTCGAAACTGATATATTTTTTATATTTATAATGAAATCAATTGTAATTTATATTAAAATGATGCAATTTTTAGTTTAATATTTTAATATTTATTTCTTAATTACAATAAAAATGTTTTCTAATATTTTAATTCATATTTATATCATGATTATGTAATAATATTTAAGATAATAATAAAATATGTATTCTTATGTATTAACTAGAAATTAAACATTCATATATATATTATATAATCCAACATTATATTAAATAATCATCATAAAATGAAAAATGATTTCTATTATATTAGAAAAATTATAAAACTGTTTAATTTATCATTTATATTAAAATCTAAATAAAATTTCATAAAAAATTATGTTTCTAATAATAATTTTTTTTGAAATGAATACAAAAAATGACATTCCATATAACAATGTAATTAAACATTTAATTTAACAATTATTTTTGTATATATTTCTTCAAAAGTAATAAATTTTTAAACATTTATGAAATAATTCCATTAGATTAATTGGTATTATCGAAAATGTGTTTTCCTCCTACTTATATATTCTATAATAATATATATTATTTCAAATAAATTATTTATAATGAAAATATAGTCATTTAACATATATTCAGACATTAATTTTATCAATTTTACATCGAAAATTTTGAACCTATAATATTAAATTAATTGTATTTATATAAATTTAATTTTACTCTATTGTGGTATGAATTTTTTCTCTTCAATGTTCAATTATATTTTTAGAAAAATAACCATATGTCAATGAAATATAGTTTAATGAATGAATATGTTTCCTAAAATATATGGGTTATAATTACAATCAATTTATAAACAATTAATTTTTAAATCATCCAAAAAGTACATAAAATAATTTTTTTAAAATAAACTTGTTATATACATATCAAACCATCTAAATGAGGAATTATGGTTATTTTCAAGAAGGTTTGAATGTGGAAACAAGCATGATTTATGTCTCATTAAAATACACCAGATACTTTTACAAGCAATGATAAATTAACTAAAACTTGTAATATTGTTTTGATAATGACACTAAGCTCACATAAAAATACACCAGATACTTTTACATGAAGTGAATTTGAATCGTTACATTATCAAAACTAATTAACCTAAAAAATAAGGTTAGTATAAAAGAAACATCTATACCCTAAATGATAAGTTGAGAGCCATTTAGATTGACTTTAATTAAGGATGGGATAAGCACCATCCACTAGTCTTGGACTCATATAAAAAATAGTTTCCACACTAGACGTGAAATGAAATTATATAGGGATCTATATATGAAGTGATTATATAATATAAATTAAAATGACGACCATAGATAATGAATGATATTATAACATAATTTTACTCATGAAGAGATATAAATTATTTAAAATAAATTATGACATATGAAATTATCCAATATATGATAGAAGATATACAATGCCAATCATCGATTATACTTTCTATTTACTATTTCTGAAAAAGGTAATAAGTGGAATTACACAACGAATTATGGATATGAGATTATATAAGAAAGTGACATATATCCGTCAATACATTAGAATCATTGAGATTCATGGTCATATAGTGAATATAGATAGTCACCAAGAACACTCGTAGAACTACTCATAAGTGTAATATATGTTCCTTATATTACAAATGTGAATATATATAGTCAACTAGAACACCCAAAGAACACCCAAAGAACTACTCCCAAGTGTAACACAGATATCCACCTAGAACACCCACAAAACTATTCCCAAGTGTAATATATGTACCACATATTACTAATGTGTATGATAATAAAAGATATGTTACACACAATGAACACATTTGATATATAGTTGGAATATGATATCTCATATAAGGAACTACCAGTAGAGATGTTTAGCCAAAATGATATAAAACAAGACCACTCAACTCATCAATTATTCATGGCTAACTCATATGATTGATGATGAAATTTAAGAATTTTCTAATATAAAGAGATAAAATAATCAAAAATCCATTTTCATTAGAATGATTTAATTTCTATTTCAAAATCATTATTGGGAAAACTATGTAATACCCCATTATTTAGTAGGAATTTAGATTTTATAAAATTTTATTGATGAATAATTTATTAAACATAATATTTATAAATTATATGAAAAATTTCAAATTCTTTCATAAAACAAAATTATAGAAAACATAAAATTAAAATTTTTATTACATAAAATTTATGTTGGAATATAATTAAAATATTGAATGTTCCATATAAATAAATTTATATAAAAATAGTATAATATTGATGTATTAAACATTCTAGTGTGTTTAGAATATCATAAAACCATGTATAACTACTAAAATAATAAGAAAACATAAAAATTATGATAACTATTTTATTAATGATATAACGGAGTAGCATTTCATAATTTTGGATAATTTATTTAGGTTCTATAAAAGAATGGGAAGCTGGAAAATGAATGTTATCTAGTTTTGATGAAAATATATAGTCATTTTGTATATATGTATCCAATTGGTATCTATTAATTTGGATAAGTGAAATATTAATTATTTATGGATATGAATAAGGAATCATATTTAATATATTTATCATATATCAAAAAGTTAAAATCATTTAAATAAATATTAATTTATAAAAATATTAATATATTCATTAATTACATAATAAATTATTTTATTCATGAAATTTTATTTTTCAATGTAATATATATCCTTGTTTAAAAGATAAATTTCATATGTTTTGAGATTTTATTTGAAAAAAAAATTATATGTTTTGAATCCGAATGAAAAATATTAGTAAGAGGGAAAATAGAATTTTAGTTAGAAAAATTATATATTGTGGTGAATAGTGAATTATATCAATCAATTGTAATAACATAGAAACATTTTATTTGGTAAAAATTATTTTTAAGCCCATAACATAAATAATATATCATAACAACTTACTTAATTTCAGAAAACATTTTTCATCCATTTATGGATCATATTCCAACTCAAAATGTTATTCTTTAACCAATATGGAATTGATATTAAAAAGAAAGCCACACAAAATTATTTATAATTTGAACATGCTATTTCCAATTATGAAAAAGTATTTTATCTGTTATCCTCATAAGTTTTTTACCAAATTACTTCTTCTTAAAATCACTACACATATTTTAGAGATATTTTAATAAGGAGTTATAAATCCTTCAATATAAATAATTTCTATATGAAAATATTAGGTTTAATAAAATGTTAATAATAAGTAATTCTTATCCTTTTATATTTTTCATCACATCTCAACCATTATTATAATTTATTCACCAAATTTATGTTTTATTATAGAAGTGTGTATGTTTTCATAAAAATTATAATATATACATATTGATTTATACTATAACTAAATAATTTAATATAACATAATAATGTTTATGTTGGTTAAAATAGAAAAATTAATGGCTAAATACTATAATTATATGTCTAATCAGAAATGAGAATAAAACAATAAAAAATTATATGATGATTTATGGAATCATATTCTTTGTGTAGTTCATTAATTTTGACATTCAAATGAATGATCACAATAAATTATCTTTTTATTGATCATAATATTTATTAAAATAAAATCCATTTTAATTTCATAAATATTATACATAAGCATAGTTTTTGAAATGTGAAGGAAATTATAAAAAAAACTAAAATAAAATTATGTCATACTATGACTATTTTATAGTGTATTAGTATATTAACAATTAATTGTAATCGATACTGTCATATAGAAAGATTCATTGATTAAATTAGGAAACATAAACATGGTGATAAAAATAAGGAAATAAGTATATATATGGAAAAAATTAAAATAACATAACAATATAAATGGTAATAGTAATATTTTTTTAGGACTCGTCCCCCTATGGCTTGTGCCATGACAACTCCATGCACGCCTTCTATAGGTCAGGTGTGTGCAACTAGCACCAGAAGGTCATATCCCTAAAATGGGAATGCATTCCCTCAAAAACCTATACTGACACATATAGCACAAACTGTGCACAAATAAATGCTACAAAAGAAGAAAGGTACAACCACAACTACAATCCACCACTGAGTGTAAATGTGATTAATAAAGTAAAGGTGTCAGAATACAAGCCCAACTGAAATAGAAGTACAAAAAAGGGAAATAACTCCTGTTGTTTTCTTCCAATGATCATACCTGAAGGGTAGGTACAACCAATAATCGAAACTCTCCACGTCTACCAGTCACCTCCGTACTCTATCTGTCAATCAAATATGGGCATCGTCAAGTTGTGAATCGTCAAGATTCAGTTTAGGTGTCCATCATCTGCATAAGACACAACAATGTCAATGTGAATAACGTGGATGGGTGAGTATAAAAATACCCCATTGTGACCTCAAGACCCGCGATGGTCTCGCAAAATTCAACCAATAAAAATCCACTTTTCATGATATCAATCATAAATAACAAATAAAAAGATAGATCACACCAGGTATATAACATAATTTCTGAAGGACATATGATTAGTCATAAAGATAGATCATCTTATTCTATCGAGAGGCTCTAATGTTGATCCGCACAAGATCGATAGATGATGACCCACCTAGGATTTATAGCTACTGACCGACATTGGATAGATAGATTCTGACCCACAGAGGATCGCTAGATACTGACCCACACAAGATCGATTGATGCTAACCCACACAAGATCGATAAGAGCTGACCCACACATGATCGATAGATGCTAACCCAAACTGGATTGCTAGTTGCTAACCCACCGATGATCTATATACATTCATCACATCCCAACCAAAAATTGTATTCCCACACAAAGTAAACTTGATAATGAGAGATCAACTCCTCAAGACATCATTCATATTTCAGCTGGCACGAATTACTACGATGAAGTAACCCAATGAACTGCCAAGTCATATTGGATCCTATGCAATAGACGACACGTCATCTTAAAGTCTAGTCTGTAATCTATATTGATTATTGTGTTGAGGGTCTGGTTGGATTCATGTTTTATCAAACACTTTTGTACTATTGCTTTCACCAAAATTCATGTGGACAATCCCCAAATGACGAAATCCTATTATGGGTTTTCGCACTATAGACGGTTAATCAAACAGATGACAGGTTTAAGAGATATGCCAAATACAACGTAACTAGAACGAAAGGGTTATGGGTCATCTCTGACCTAGTTGGACTGTTCCAACCCAGCCCAATGGGCCCATCCCAAAGGGTTTAGGCTCAGTTGAGTTTGGATGGGCCTGGTCCAACCTGCTAGGCCACAAGCGCTGCCTTCTGTCAGCGAGCTAGGCTCGTTGGGCTGTAGGTTCGGTATGGGCCACCTGTTTTGGTGCTACCGGACCTACTGGAGGGGTGTAGGGGTACACTCCCCTCCTGAACGGATGAGCCATTCAGGTATTCAAAGTAGCGGTGCCAGATGGCCCCATACCACAAGGCATGTCCATTCAGATAGGTCACACATGGGACCTACGGGGTGCGGGCCAGCCATCCGTTGTAGCTGGATGCCGCAACCTTCATTTGCGGTTGGAAGTAGTGGCCTTCCTCCACAACCGGATGCTTAGACCTTCCTAATTGGCTGAATGTTGCAACCTTATTCTAGGTATCATTGTCATGGCACGCTACCCAACGTCAGTGCGGTCAGCATTGGCCAGCCGCCCCCTCTTCTGTCGTAACTCGGAGCTGTGGCCCTCCTCCACAATGTGCTACAGTGGCACACATAGCCATTCTAGGAGGGGTACACATTCTGGGGAGGGGTTCGTGACACCTTTGATGGTTATTTTTGATTGTAAATGTTTTATAAATAATTTAAGAAATCATTTTTTAAATAACATGATGATTGTAAATAATTAATAATGAATAAGTTTGAAAGAGAATTCATGATAATGGTGTATGATCATACATAATATAAAATGGAAGACTAGTTCACTAGTCCATTATAAAATAATGCATCTTAAAATTCATAGATTATAATAGGAGTAAAAATTTAATTTCCTAATGTATATGGTATATAAATTTCATTCCCATTCTCCCAAGTTATATGGATTCATATTATAATAGAGTTATTGGTTGAGATATAGACCTAAATTTATATTTTTCCATACTGGGTAGAAATATCATATTTATATGTGAAATTTTTAGTGATGTATTTCTAAAAGGAAATTTTGTGAGATTAGAAAGAACATGGGTTACTGTGTGAATATCCAATGTAAATATGTTTATATATTTTTCATTGTCATAATTTATTTGTTTTTTTATTATTTAAGATTTAAATAATTTTCTCACATATAAATGGGGTTTTTAATGAGAAGATATATTTGAAAGAAGATAATAATGGAATGTGAATTACTCAAATTAACAAAAAATTTATTAATATCCATAATTAATTATTCCTATACTAATTATAGTCATATAATATCATAATTTTTGGGTCATGATTTATAATGTTTTAAAGTTATTAATTTTTTCATAGGAATAAAAAATTACAAATTTGATATGTTTTATGAATGAGGTTATTTAGGGACAATGCGATTTTTTTTATGGAGTTTGAGGGTATGTGTTTTATTATTTTTTTGTTTGATTTTTTATAAAAATACATTTAAATTGATTAATATTAGATTAGGTGACTGAAATTTTTCAAAAATTTGTTGGATATTTGATTATGAATTTTGGGGACACATTGATATATGTAGATTTTATTTTAGTAATATTTTTTTCTTGAACTCAAACTCTTATCATGGTTATATTATTCATGCACATCAAATTTTATCTAGAATTTTAAATAATCATACTAACAAAATCCCATTAAAATACATAATTATAAAAAAATTGATTATATATTTGAGGAATCTTGATATGGTTTTAATGAAATATGTACCATGCAAAAATGATAGAGTTTGTGACTTACATGTGTTCACATTAGGCATAGTGCAGATTTAGTTTCACTAAAAACAATATTTTTTGGGACATAATTATTAAAATAATTTTATAAAATGATGTTTTTATTTATTTTAATGTTATTTTCCATGATCTATAACATTTTACTACATAATAACACAATTTATTATGAAATTTTGTGGTTTATAGTTCACCTATGTTATGTATTTACATTGTAATTTAATGGAATAATATTGAAATATAAGAATTTAATCAATAATATAAATACTATGATAAAATTAGTTTGGTTGATATTTTGAAATCAAGATTCATTTTATCTGATAATTTTAAAATGGCATGTCTTATATTCCATTGATTATTTTTATTCTATTATTTGTGCATGTTTCAAGAATTAGTGGATTTGGGGAAGGCTATTCATGCATTAAATATGGGTCTATTCAAGAACGACCCAATGTCCCATATACACGCCTCCTAAAATATGATTGTTTTAAATGATATATTATATAATATATGTATTATTATATGGGAGTGAAAATTGGTAATTTTTTATTTACTTTTTATTTCGTCTTTATAAATTACATGGGATGTTTTAAGGCTATATATTGTGTGTGGAACAGATTTGTGAGTGGAATAAGGGAAAAAATAATAATAGAAGTATTATATAAAAATATTAAAAGAGATGACATTTATAGTTCTTTATAATCCCAATTCATAAAATAGGAATCCTCATCATTTTTTGAAGAATAAATTACAATGAATTCCAAAAACTATTGTAGTTTTTTACAATTATATTGAACCATGATTGCATGTAGAGGGTCAAAATAATATAGCCTCAAACCAAATGAAAAAATCCATGTATATTCATTGACAAAAATAGTTATACACAAGATATAAACACACATACAAAATAATTCTGAAACATATGTTAGAATATAAAATAGTTCATTGAAAAAATTTATATAGTCAAACACTGTCAAATTTCATGAAAAACCAAAATAAATAAAAACATATACATGGCCTCTGAATAGGTAAATGTTTGATAACTGTATAAATAAAAATGGAATCATAATCATAGAACAAATTACATATAAAAACAAATATGATAATAACAACACTATGAAACATATATACAGATAGAGACAAACATACCAAGAAAGAGACACATCCCCAAACACTTAAAAAGTTAGAAAAACTGACAACAAAACACCAATAATTTTAGTAACAAATCATATATAAATTTAAAGAGACACTGAAAAAAAAACATAGACACTACCTCCATACGTAAATAAAAATAGATTATGAGATAATATTAAGTTGAGGGATATTTTAGAAAGAAAATATATTTGGTTACCCAATAACATAAATAGAGATAAAATGCACACACAAAAAGAAAAACACGCACAAAACACCAATAGAAAATTTTATGATATATTCCTAGATATTAATTGTAAGAGATAAAATATATATAAATAATAATAAGGGGATAAATATTGTTTAATTGAAACAAAAAAACATACACACATACACAAAAAAATAGATTAAGAGATAGATTATTATATATAGGGGGATAGGGATTAAAAAACATACAGACAGATAGTCATATGGATACGTAAACCAATTAAAAATATATAGATAGAGAAAAAAATGGTAAATACAATGTTATCTGGGTATTTATATCCAAATATTATCGAACGTGAAGTATTATAGAAGGGAATACAAGTAGATAAATATTTTAATCGAATAATAGAATAATACATATATTAATAGACATATTTAATTATTGATAGATGGATATATTAATATAAATATAGGTAAAAAATAAATAGTTTGGAAAAATAGATAAACTGATAGATTTAAAGATGTATATTTGTATATATACATGATGAGTGGCTTATAGAATATTTGAAAAATAGTTATTTGAGATAATATACTAATAATATTATACATGATAAGACAAATATAAAGATATATAAATTGATTTGTATATAAAAAACAATTTTCCCAAACATGATGTTACTTTTATGTATGTTTCTCTATTATTATGTTATTATTATATTCTATATCCATTTGAGGTGTTTTCTATAAATTTTTTTTTATTTTATAGAAGATTTATTTTTTCACATTGGAGAATGGTTTGTGAGCATTGTGTGGAAAACAATAAAATATCTCATGTTTTATGTAGTGTTATTTTTCAAGGATAGCTAGTGTTTTTTGGAACCATAAAAAACCAACATCAATGATCCCATGTGATTCATTATTGACCTTTTTGTCGACACGTGGTTTTATAAACCATATAGTCTATATTGAAATATTAAAATATGAAATGGCTATATTTTCATTACAAATTGAAGCCCATTTTCTTCTATATTTATGACCTTCCTAAAATTCTATACCCAGGAATGATATCCCTCCACTTTATAATATTTATTCTATTTTGGATGAATGTATTCATGTCAATTCTTTAAAACCTCATGTATTCCTTTCAATGAAACTCCTATTGATTATTCGTCGCTTTATTCATTGTTTTTCTTATTCCCCATTTACAGGACGACATTGGTTGTACTCAGTCATAACCATATAGTTTGTGTATTAATTTTTTGGATTATTTTTTCCTCTAAATGGTCTTCATTCTATGTTGCTTATAGATTTTACCTAGTTATTATTGGATCAATGTTTTATTTACATGTAGATTAATGTCACAATATTACTTGTTGAATGAAATTTTCTCACAAAAATATATAATTTATTTTCTTAGACATTTAAAGAATACACGGAAAATTTGAGAAGTACTATTTTTATATGATTATTTTATAAAATTTGTTGTATTTTATACGACTGTAAAAAAAATTTAAATTTTATTTATTTATTTATTACATGCCCTTAATGTGTAAATTTAATTTACTAAAATATTTATAGTATATAGGAACATTGATTACTAATGTTGGATGAAAAGGACATACATTTCTAAGAGAGGGTCCACTATCCATATATTTTGAAATAATTCTAATGCTCTTTAGATAAAGACTTCTATTTATGTGTTTACTATTGATTCATTTTTATGGTGTTTAATAGTGGTATTTTCACTAGAATATTTTTATAATGATCATTCCCCATGAATTTTATGATCATAATATAATGTTATACAATAGGTACCATATGATTTTGTTATTATACATAGTTGTGTTTTTTAAAATTTTTCATTTTTTATATACATAAAATGTCAAATGAATTTACCTATTTAAAATTATTTCCATAATAAACCTATTGTTTAATTCAAGAAATTTTTATTCATTGAATTATTTATGAGGCCCCTCTAGAAATTTTTAGATATACACTAAAAACCCATTTTAATTCATATAAATATAATATTATATATTATACGTAAAATAATTCTGTATCATGGATGAAAAGGGAAATCATACAAGTGAATATTTTTTTGGGAGATGGTGGTGAGAATGTAGGAGGTGGACCCTCATGCCACAAAAAAATTATATATTTAATTTTCATTTTAGGCTCTTGAGGTGTATTACTCGTAATTCTAATCTTTTGTCATTATATACTATTTGTTTTTACATGTAGTTATGGAAAATATTTTATGCCATTATTGTATATTTATTTAATAAATGGGTGTTTATTATTTAATTATTGAATTCATTTTAAATTTTTTACTGATTTATAGGGGAAATCAATTCCAAGCCACATTTATTGATTCCCAATCACTTGATTACAATATGTGAGTATTGAGAATTTCATTTGGTCCATACCCTGAACTTGATTTAGTTTCCCAATCTAGGTAACACTGTGTTTCTCTATCAAAATGGTATCTTGGACATCAAATTTTAACATTATGTTTCATGGGAGTTATGATATACTAGATATAATAATTATATGTCTCTTGTCATAATCAGAAAAGAGTGTTATTATGAAACTCTTATTAGCCTAACTTGACTAACCATGTGATGTTTTTTAATTTTGATTTTATTTTATATTTTTTTAACATTCATTATGAGGTATGTTGAATGGTTAAAAACAGATTAAATTTTTCTTAATTATATGTAAGGATATAATATATTAGGTTTTAGTTTTTTTTATAGAATTTGTTTTTTTAAATTTTATTGTATTTTATGATGATTTATTATTAAATTTTTTGTTTTTACTATTTTATTTATTTGATGAAAATTCAATACCCATCAAAAGTCATTATTAATCCCACTATATGAGGATATATATAACATCACATGATCTAATCTATTGTTTAATCAAATATAATTGTGGTATTGGTCTAAGATATTTGTGATATAGAAAATGTGTGGGATTCGAACACAATGAAGAAATATTCCCTAATATAAATTTTTATAAGGATTGATACAATGATGTACTTAAGAATAATAGTTCAACTTTTCAAAGATGGAATATAAATTAGGATGTCAATAAATGGTTCTATAAGAGTGTAACTATAATTTAATTCTTAAAAACTCATAAATATGTTAATGGTATGTACTCCTCCTTCAAGATTTAATGCCCCAATTAGGATGATATGAAGTGAATTTATTTGGAAAAATGTAAGTTGATCTATAGTGGATATATATTATTGTGATATCAACATGGAATAAAAACCATAACACCATTGTAATGGATAATATTTAATAACTTATGTTCCATCGTTAAGGAAATAAGTCAGTCATGAGTATTCAAACTAATTTTATAAATTATGTAAATCATATCATTATATTATTTTTAATTTATAGATGAAATCTCAGTGATTGAAGATGGACATACATTATAAAAAATGATCCAATTTATTCTTGTTGATGTCGAAGTCCTTTATTGAAGAGGTTGAAAAAGTGTTAATTTTTTAGACCTTCCACATAGATATGTTACGGATTATTTGAAGTACTCATGTTCTTTGAAAAGGATGGATTTAATCCTCGAATGAATAGATAAAGTATAATGAGTTAGAATTATTAGTTTAAATTTTTCATGGTTCCTACCTTGACCCCTGTCATCAAATGTAGGTGGTTTTTTTATTTTACATCCACATGGTAATCTATGTCATATTTTGTTCTTATTTTTAATGGATCCAAAAACATACAATTAGAATGAAAATAATGCCATCATAATAAATTATTATAAGAATCCCATAATTCCTATAGTAGAGAAATTTCTCCATAACCCAAGGGATAAAAATTACATGTTGAAGCCTCCTAGGATATTGGACAACATATATATATATGAATGGGTTTTGGATAAGATTGAACTATATTAAATTGTATCTTTCTGATGAGCCTCAGGCCAATGGAATAACTCAATGAAATTATGTGGTGAAGGTGTTTCATGCAGTGGATCAGTAACTAATAGAATCTAATGTAGGGAATGTGGCTATTACATGTACCATTCATTTTTCTTCAAGAATTATATATTTTTTTGGTAAATACTAATTCTTATTCCTCTATTATAACGACCTATAGTGTGGACTTTTTTAAAATACCTACTAAGATTATAAACTACGTCATGAAGATAAATATAGAACTTTGAATAAATACATAGAAATGATTTTGGGGAACTTAATGTGGGATCTATATATTGGATATCAACATGTCAAGGTACTATCATTTCCATTAAATGAACTAATTTTAGGTGATACTCATGATGGAATGAATAAAATAATTAAATGATCAAATAAATTATTATTATTAGAGGATGAATTTCACAATCCATGACAAGAGTCATAGAGTAGTACAGTATAGTGTGACCATGAGTCTATAATGGTGAATCCTCTTATCCTGCAACTTGTTAGACTCATATGTTAGGTGACTTTTATCTTATTGGAAACTAAAAAAAGGAAATTTTAGGAGTATGTTACATTGAGTTGTTATGGAATTTCCTTGTGTACTTCTGGATGATTTTTAAGAATTCCACTATATAGGATAGTAGAGTTCTCTATTCATATAGTATTTGGGACTCAAATGTTAACTCTTGATTAAACCTATATAGTACATATAGAGTTAAATGAGTGAAATACTTGTCTTCATAACATGAATAATAAAGGATTCATTTACCCAAACATTTATTTGTTTGCATCCTTAGTAACATACCTAAAATGATTTATATGACATAATAATAATTTATCAAATTCCAGATATAAATCTTGGTAGTTATGTATAATATATATTACATTAAATTTATTTTTTAAAAAAATAATTAGATAAAGGGATAATGTTACATCTCTAAGGATAATATTAATTTATGATACCACTAGCTCATGTTTAGGGATGTGGATGCTATAAATAATTATTTTTTGAGCTGGCATTGTCATTTTAATATTATGTTGTACCATTTTTGTTTTACAATATTCCCATGGTCTTTGTGTGTGTTACTAACCATTTATTCCATTCAATTCTAAAAAAAATTTCATGGTATTTTTTTTGATATTGTGGTTTATTTTAAAATTATGGTGGAGCATATATGCCACATTTGGTTGTTACAAGTAACACTTCGTTATCAGAACATATTTACTAAACTATCAATGTAGATCATATTAATACTAGAGATTATTTTTTCATCTAGTGGTGTAATAACATTTTATATTGGTTTATCCATTCAATGTTAGGGATTTGATTTATTAGGGGTATTCCCAAAAAAATAATTATACGATAATATTAAAAACGGTATGATGTGGTATTATATTTTTATAGGACATGTACATAGATTCATCACTCATTAATATTGTCAAAAAAAAATTTTAAAGTTATTCTATTCAATGGAGTGTTATGAATATAATGAAATGTTGATGATGATGTTTTTGAATTGATTTCCATCATCTATTTAATTGGAGGCTATTAAATTCATGTAGATTACTACGATATATAAGGTACATGAATAGGAAGTTTTCTTATAGTTGGTGACTGTGGGGTGGTATATGTCTTCCACTATATCTAACCACAAGAAATAAACAACCCGAACCATGACCTCAAACCCATAGTTAGGATTATTTTCTTAATGTGTCATGATTAATATATTTTTATGGAAATTGGTTATTGAATTTTAAATTCATAAAAACTATTACTATATTTTCACCTAAAATGATATGAATTATTATCTAGGATGATGGTCAGAACA
Source organism: Viscum album (assembly GCA_963277665.1). NCBI lineage: Eukaryota > Viridiplantae > Streptophyta > Magnoliopsida > Santalales > Viscaceae > Viscum > Viscum album. The sequence goes on from OY728164.1 coordinate 1,077,369,861, forward strand.
TCTTCATGTATTTTATTTTGAAAATAATTACATAACATGAATGTCAAATGTAGTTATCAATGATCTCAGTTAGAGTCTTAACCAATAGGTTATTGGGAATTAATTTAACTAAATGAGTTTGATTTCACTCATTGTTTATATTATAATGGATGTGAGTTAATAAAAATTGGTAATAGGTAAGGAATTTATCCAGTTTATTCCTTCACCTATTTAGATTATTCATTAAGATAAGGTCCATTATTAGTAATGTCTAGAAATTAAGATGTTTTTAAGGATGGATAGACCAATATCGAGGGTTCTTGGTATTCTAAATTTAATTTTTATTTATGATTAGATTTTTCTTATTACCTATAAGGAAGGTTCAAATATAATATTTTCTACAGTGCATGTTTGTTGTTCAACTAGATATAAACAATATGAAATATTATCTAAATTAGTGATTCTATAGACCTTTTATGAGGCAATAAATAATATATTTGTTCCCAATTTTGAACTTGTGAATAAGAATAGGTTGAGTATTAGATGCATTCTGTTATGCTTCTTCAACAAACCATACCTACCTAGAAGATGGATTTGTTGTCTATGGACATCATCATTAGAATAAAATTAACCCCCTTGTGGGGAGAATTATACATGGTTTGTGGATGATCAGAAAACCATGTCCACCAATTTAATTCAATTCGATGATACCAGTACAAAGAACTATAATCAGAGACTATATATTCTTTTAATCATTAATTTTCATGGGGACCATTAGTAATAAACCTGAATGGAGACCCTCAATTAAGGTCACATTTCTAGAATGATCTATAAGATGTTATAGGATAACATGTCTATTTGAGTTTGTCTGACCATCCAATGAACAATGGTTATATGGGGAGATTTTTATATAATATTAAGGTTATTCTCTACGTCTATGATTTATATATTAGTGGATCATGGGATAATTATCTGGTGTTTTTAAAATATCATTATAATATATTTTAGTAGTCATTGATTAGAATGTATTCCCTGGAATATATATATGGTCAGCCATACTAATATCCCCTCTCTTGGACATATGTATGATGGAAATTCCTAGTTTTGATGAAAACTATGTATGAGATAATGTTAAAGATATGGGTTACTAAAATCTACTAGTGATGAGTAATTTATAACACATGTCCTACATAGTTTATCATCACTACCGTTTATATTTTTTATTATGAACCATTTATTTTTATTGAGGTGACCGTGGATGTGTAATCAGTGAACTCGGAGTTAGGATAATCATTCAATTATGTATATTTAGGACTTCATGATTTTTTGAGGAATGGGAAAGTGAAATATAAGTTGAGATTTCCACCTCAAATAATATCAATCAGTAATTTCTTTATGTTTCTTAATTGAATATGTATATTCTAGATAACTCACATATATTAAATTTGGATGGAATATATTTGAAACATTATTATTTTTTATTGAGATACATGTTTTTATTATTCATCCCAATGAAATATTTCTTTGGTGAAAATATATTCAATTAATTTATATTTTATTCATAAATTAGAATCACTCTTGTGAGACATGATGTATGAATTATTTATGAAATAGAATGGAAACATCAGTTCATTATTAATGATTTATTGTTAATTCCATGGAATAATAATTAATATACTATGGATAATTATATCACCAATAATAGTATTTTTAGTTGTTTTTTCCCTTATTTGGTTTTTATTTTATTCATTATGATTTTTGGGTGCCATTTCAGAATTTTTTATCAATTTGTTAGAAAATACTGGGCTTCATTTGGATTGTTTAAATATACTATAGACCATTTTGATAACCATGAAGTGTTTGTATTTTTTAATGGAAATATTTTCCCTTGCTAGTCCATTGTTTTCAAAATAGTGTGGAGTGATCATATATGTTTCTACGTAAGACAGTAGTGTCCCACATGGACGACATACCATTAGTGAAACAATGCATCCAATCCATAATATTGAAAGGATAAATTAAAATTTTTATTATTTCAATTTTAAAATGAATTTATTCTATATTCTATCCACACATTATTTCACATCCATTGTTTCATGATCTACCACTACTCACTCTCATTTAGGATCCCATTTGGCTCGAATCTTTTCTAGGATCATCCACAAATCATTGTGTATGGTTATAATCATTAGTAAATTTGATTCGTTATACCCTTGTTCATGTTTTTCCTTTCTCCCCATGGCCATTATGGCATTGGTTGTTTGGAATCCAAAGCATATGATGTTCAACATAATGTTTTTTGAATTCTATTTTCAACAATAATATATTCTTTCCCAATTGATTGAGGATTTCATATAGTTTATATCAGTTACAAGAGTTACATGAGGAAGGTTTATTTTTACAACATTTCAAGATGAACAGAATGTTTTCAGGTTAATTTAAAAGGGAATTTTTTATTTGAAAATGGTATTTTTGGATATATTGGTAACTTATTAGTTGAGTGTCAATTTTTTTGACATTATGTTGTTTTTGATTTTTTATATATTTACTGGTTATGTTAATGGGATTCTATAAAAGAAGAAAATGAGGGTATTAAAATATGTATATCTCTTTGTAACCCTTGTAACCTAGGTTGGACATATGAGAAAAATATATCTTGGTAGAGGCCTTCCATCCCTATATTTAGGAATATGAAAGAACCCTTTCAAGACAAACATTTCAATATATTTTTTTTACCTCTAAGACATTTTATTTTTCATTCATAATAGATCATTCATGGGAACATTCGTAAATGGTTTGATCATATATATATGACGCTCATTGAGTTAGGTGTTACCATATATTCCCTAGTGTTATCCAATCAGTCTTGGTTATTATTATTTTTATTAATGTACTTATTTTTATTTAATATATATAAAAATTATATAATTGTTTTTTTAGAACCTACAATGTTAACTTTATCTAAAATTTTTTATTCAAGGATAGATCTGTCAGAACCTAGTTTTATTTTATATGCCAACACGATATACACCTAAGGTATTTAAGTGTACTTTTTTAATATATATGAAAAATAAAGTCATCAAATTGATGTTGAAGGTACTCTTTCTGGTAAATCATGCATAGGTGGTGGTCGTGACATTATGGGAGGATGAACCACTTGTGACATATAGAAGGGGAGTTCATTCCTGGGTTGTGGTCATCTTATACATTATTTTTTAAATAGTTTTTTCTTATAATACAATTTTTTTATAAATATGAATAATGGTGATCTTTTATTCCTTGTTTTGATGGTTATTTTATATATCAATGGTTGAGGGTTCATTAATGATTTAGTTTATATTATGGATAAAAAAAATTAGGATATAATTTCCAAGCTATGTTTCTTATACAAAGGTACATGTTTCCAGTCCATTGGGATTGATAAAAATATTACTGACCTACTCTAGATCATATGGGTTCTATGGTTAGTGGTATCCTATAATGGTTTATGAAAATACATATAGATAAAAAGTTTAAAAATGACATTTATTAAAAAAATAGGCAATGGTATATTTATACATATAGTAACATATGGTCTTTTATAAATATAAAAACTTATAGAGTCTATCACCACAATAATCCAATGACTCTAAAATAAATAAAAAAATACACATATATAGACGCATATAGTGGGGGTGTTGTGGGTTGGGGAGGGGATATGGGAGAGAGATAAGGAAAAAAGAATTGGGAAGATAGACCAAAATATAGATATGTATTATATATAACATAATCATAAACACACACAAATATTAATATCATCAACATCATCATAAATAAATATACATTAGTGGATATTCTTTTATATGTATTTATATGTTATAATATGGAATTATATATGAATGATTGGATTGATAGATTGATTAATAGAATGATTGACTAATAGATAATAATAAGAGTATAGTTATTGGACTGTATAAGATGAAATGGAAATATATAATAAAATAACAGGAAATTATATAGTTATATAGATATAAAATTAGATAGATGGATATATTAATTGAAAAATTCATTGATTGAGGTGATAAAGGATGAAATGAAACGTTAAAAATTTATAGAGGATGGGGTAGATGGATTAAGACCCACACACCAAGTGACCAAATGAACCAAATTATTAATATTAAAACATATATAAAAATACACTAATAGACATAAAACTCATCCAAATTATAGGAATATAAATATATAAAGATAAAAAAATTTGTTAAATGGATGGAAATAGAGATGGATAGATGAAAAAACCGTAAGAAGAATAGAAGTGAATACAAAATGATTGAAAACAATAAATTTATTCATGGAATGATGGTTTCAATGGTTGAAAAAAAATCAGATATATATATTGAAAATACATTGATTTAATTATACAATGATTAATTAGATGTATAATTGATTGACAGAGAGATCTAAAAAAAATAGACAAAAATATGCATCAACTGATTATAAAATAATAATAAACCAATTTGATGTAATATGATAAAATATTATAAAATTAATTATATGATATAAAAGTTGTGTTGAAATCATATATACATGTAGATATATAATAAACATGAATAAAATTGATTGAGAAAAATATAATGAGAAAGAAGTTTGAAATATATATAGAGATAAATATTAATATATAATAGATTAAAATTTTATCACATAAAAAATTAAATAGATGGACACATATGAAGGTATAAAGAAAAAAACATAGGGAGAATGATAAAACATACATATATAAACACCAAAAGGGATAAAAATAGATAACTAAAGAAATTGTCTCTCAAACTAACTATATTTCCATCTGATAGTAATGAAAAAGATAACAATATAGACATACAGAATCATATATATACTGATAGATATATCAATAGGAGAAAATAAAATATTTCTAAATGAAAAATCATTTCAAATTTTTTCTAAAAAGGGTAAAATTGAAAAGATAACTAGGTATTAGTATAGGAAGGTGGATAATAATAAAAAAAATCATAAATAGACACAAACATGAATAAATAGTGAATCACTCAATAATTAAAAAATATAAATTCAAATTATCTATATCAAAAAAAGATATATTTATATAAAGTAATATATAAATTTAATGATATTTTGGGGAATATAGATAAAATGATAGAGTCCCAAAAAACATAAAAATACAATAAAACACAAACATTCATATAGAAACAAATGAAAATGATACCAAAAATTTAAATATATAGAATATATATATATATAAATTGAGTCTAAAAGTATAATAGTGTTGAGATGCAGAAATTTCAAGGAAATTTTTTTCTTAATTCATTTGGAATTTTACAAGTACGTAGTTTCTAACGGCACCTGATTCTGAGGCCCAGTGTGCCCGGAATAATTTTCTGAAGTTTTTTTAAGCCTAAATTAATGTGTGTAAGCAGTTTTAGTGAAAAAGTGGAATAACTCTTAAACGGTTACTCGGATCAGAAATCTGAGGGCACCATCGCGCTCAGGATGGAGGTTTTACCCTAGGCGCGACTTATGTTTAGTCGGCGTGGGCCTCCTGTGAGAAATTACACAAATGGAATAACCATAAATAAAATAATTAAATAAATTATTTTATTTTTCAAATGGTTATAACTCACAAAAGGTATCTCGGATTAAAAATTTGAGACCACCGCTGAACTCGTCAGGGCATGTTTTATTTAAGAAGATACTAACTTTTACCGGCACGGGCCGCCAGAAAAAGTTAGTTTTTCGCCGCAAATAAAATAATTATTTGAAGGTTTTTTATTGTAAAATTTATAACTTCTAAAGAGTAACTCAGATTTAAAATCCGAGAGTACCATTGGGTTTGTAGGGGTGTGTTTCACCTAGGCAAAGCCTAACCATGACCACTGTGGGTCGAGGGTGACTAATAATAATTTTCCAAACTTTTTTTCGGGTATGTTCAGTAAACGTACGTTCAGAAATTTATAACTTTTGAACCGGTGCTCGGAATTGAAATATGAGGACTACGATGAACTCGCAGCGCTGGTATTCATTTAAGGGGACCTTTACCGCAGTTGCGTTTTATGCGGGTTGAAAGTTAATTTTTGGGGATTTGTAAAAAAAATAAATAAAATGGTTGTGCACCATTTTATTTTTTTGGGTGGTTATATCCTCTAAGAGGAAGTTAGGGGTGGGTCCCACACCCCACATAACCTCCCATGAGAGGATATTTGTGCGGTGGGACCCACATGTGGACTAACCCTTCACCTCCCTTAAAACCCCCCTTTAACACTCCCATTATTTATTTTGACAACACCTCCCATCAATTATGGCATTTGAGTTGGAAACTACATATATGATATTAGTGTTTTAACTAGCTTGTGTCTCAAGATAAAAAAATGCGAGAAGATAAAACCATTAATACATGAGTAACATTGGAATCAAGAACCCCATATGAGAATAACATAAAATAAATATTTTAATATCATCATATAAAGAAAATTAATGACATAACATGTCATAGGTAAGTATATACACCACATAAAAATTTCAAGTGGCGAATATGGAATTTATCACATGTAAATAAAAATGAGATGAAATTCCCATACAATAAGTATGGAATTTCATTATTCATGTTGAAACATTGTGGATAATAAATATAAGATAACTAAAAAACTACATCAAAACCATAATATTTATCTAATTACATATATTTTTTTATATTAATTTTTATTAATTTTTTATTAACAACTACTTGTTTATGTTTCATGTTCAATAAAAAATGTTTTGATTTTCAAATATGTTTTTCTCTTGTTATTCATTATATTATTACATAGATAATGATATAAAAATTTTGAGAATGTAAAATAATATGTAAATATCATATATATTATTTATTTATATATTTATAAAAAAATATGAAAAACTATAAATATGAAATGAAATAATCCATTCATTAATATATAAGGTTGAACATATTCGTAAATGATGTTTCTCGTTAATTATCCAACTAAAAAAAGTAAATTAAATGTTTATATATATAATATAATTCAAGTTTAATTATTATTTAATATATATTCTATATATTTTCAAAAAAACAATCCTTAATACATTATATGTAACATGTGAATTAATTACATCACTTTGAGGAGGTATTAGTCAACATGTCCACAAACGAAGTTATCATATTTTAAAAAATGTAACACATAAATATATTTTTTATATAAAAATTCCTAAAGTATGAATAAACCATAAATATCATATATATAACATAATAATATAATTTATATAATTATTCTCAACCTTTATATGTGGTAAAGGAAAATAAAAATCATTATTTTGTGAGGCGTTAGTTCACTATAAACAAGAACAATTTGTTAGTTACCTATTAGATGGGAGTGTCAAAAATTGTAGGTAGAAAAAAAATCAACATCTCAATATATTCATGATAAAAAATTTATTATATAATTATGGAATAATAATAATTGTGTTGTTTGAGAATTAATATAAATCAATAGAGCTTGAGGAAGGGTGTTGCCTCTTCTTTGAATAACTATTTTTTTGGATCAAAGGAATTCTACATATGGATTTTTGCTTAAAGGGAGTATTCTTTAATAATTTGATAAATTTTGGTATCTTATTTTAACTTTGTTTTGGGGAGAAAAATGGAATTATAGTTATGAACAAGTGGGAGGGGAGTTACTTTTTAAAATGAAGGTGGAGTGGTATTCTTATAAATTTTTTAATAGGGAATTGAACCCATGTTTTTCCTGGTGAATTTGTACTTGTAATTCTCAAAATTCTTTTTAAAGGAGTATAGGGGGGAAATATTGATGGAAAATAATCTATTCAATGTTTTATTGGAAATTTTGTCCCTTATGTTTAATAGTTTTTCCTTTGTTAATTTAAATTTGATATTAATTGATATAATAATTTATATTTAATTTCATTAATAATTTTGTTAAATAACCATTTACACAATATTATAAAATAGAAAATATTTTTATTATAAATATTGATTCCATTTTTAAAAATTCCAACCACAGAAGTGGCATAAATTAATTTAAATTTAGTCCCATAGATAAAATTACAATGTCCGTATTTAAATAAAAAATGATCAAAAGTGTGATATGTTTTTTTGTTCAATATTATTGTAAAAGCGGTTTCAATGAGATAAATAGGGTTAACTGAATTTATATATAATTATAATTCCAACCCTAATTAGAACATAATTAACAACAAAAATAAATTGGATAAAAATTAGTTCTGAATTTAAATTTCCTATTTTTTTTACTATATATCAACAAATGAAACATCACAAAAAAATAACAAAAACATACCCAATATAATTTTTTATATTATTATTTTAAAAAAAGATATTTTTTACAATATAAATAACAAATGGTTCAAAATCATATTTAATATTTTTCATTATTAAAATGCGCTAAAATTATCTTTTAGAAAAAAAAATCAGTTTATTCACAAAATTGAATATATTCATATCTTATACTTTTAATATAATTTTTAATAGAATAAAAATATTGAATGAATATATAATATATAAATTTTATAGAAATAATAAATCAAAATTTATTTTATTAATGTATTGAGATATTTTTTTAGTATAGAGAAATTGTTTTCTTTGAAAACAAATTAATGAATTCCTAAATAGTTATTACAATAACATATTTTAATTTGTTATAAAATTGATTAATTTCATATAAGTATTTAAATAAAATATTCTCAATTTAGTTAATCATATTCATAAATTCCATTCCAAATTCTAATTTTTAGATATAATCATATTTTAATAATAGTGTTTTTATGTTTTTTAAAACATTTCCTTTAATGAAAAGAATCTATTTAAGGGACATGTGATTGTGTGCAATACAAGACAAACATAGTCTTACATGTACTAAAAGTTAATCTATGTGTTTCATGTGGAATAAGTATAGATTTTTTTTTCATAAAACATAATCCAAACCTAGTGATTTTATATTCAAAATATATTTACTGTGGTGTTAAATGAAAAATATACAAAAGATTAAATTAAATTGAATAAAATAAATAAGAAAATTTTAGGGTGTTATAGAGCTTGAAGAAAATATAATTTTTTTCTCACTAATGTAAAACCAAAATGATGAATGAATAATGTATCCACCAATAATTGAGTTCTAGTGATCCCAGAATGTCCTATGTGGTCTCCGAAAATCATATGGATTGAGTAATGGTTGAAAGAGGGGAAAAACTAAAACTAGGGTCTCATGGAATAAATATGGAATTACCCTTAAAATTTATCACCCCATTACCATCATCAACACATTTATTGGGATATACATATATGTTAGTGGTTAAATGGCTTGCTAGTTATTATGTAGATAATACCTACAAACCAGAATGACCATGGGTTTTGTGATTTTTAGTTAATGGATATTTGATAGAATTCATAGAGTATTTCCAGGTACACAATTATGTGGATAATTACACCAAGAATCATGAATACTACCAAAACCACATATGGGGAAAAATTGAAAAAATATAAGTCAATATAAAAAGGGAAAATAATAAATCTATATCTGAATACCTAAATCCAACATTAGTATGTGGGTCCATGGGCTTTTTATGTAAGCATCTTGGAGAAAAAATCCATGAATTAATCATTTCATAAATTTTATCAAACAAAATGTGGTAAATTTAGTAGGATTTAAAAAATAATTCTATTAGTATATATTTTAAGAAAAAATTATTTACTTTTTATTATCAAATCTTACTTGTAATTATGTTATCTTCTTCATTCATGATATAATTTCATCACATTATTAATGTTGGTAGCAGCTAACCCAAACAATATTAGGTTATTATTAATGGATTGTTATGATTATGAAATTATTATTTTTATAATATCATCATTAATGAATTATACTGATCATATAATGATTTTTTAATGTGGTAAACTAGAATTTTGATGCAATATATATAGAGGATAATGAAAATGAAGGATAATAAGTACATATATAAAAAGGAATAAATCCATTTTTTTATTGATTGAATTCATGGATATGAGTGTTTAAAATAATTCTACTGAATATAATATCATACCAATAATAGATATGATTATATGGAAATAAAATAAGGAATATTAAATTTAGTAATTTAATGATTCGGTATGTCCATGAATTATTTTTGGATGCGGTTTTTTATTAGTGAATGGGGTCTTATTTATTTGAATACACATTGATTAATATAAATGAAATTTCACACACATTACCATTTTATAGAACAATATTAATAATTTTCAAGTTATTAGGGTAAAACTACGTTTCATTTATACACACATTTAAGTAGAGTTCATATCATATTTTTTGGAGTTATATTTTATTTCAAACATTAAATTCCATAATTTTATTTTCACTATTATTCTAGTATGTTTTCATTATTTTATTTAAATTAAACAAATTCATGAATTTAATAATTTTATAATTATAAATATTTCATAACTATCAATTAAATTTTTGAACGTCTAAAAACTATCCAAACCATGCCACTTTAATTTATTTTAAATAATTACCTTAATTTTCTCTTTCATTCTTATACATTGCATTACCATTGTATCATACCATTAATAATTAACATATTACATATCTCCAATATATACATATATATAATGTTAAATATTTTATTACTTAGAATAATTATGTCTTATTTTGAGAATATAATTAACTGTATCTATATATTATCTTTAAGAAACCAATTTTTTACTTTTCCAATTTTGAAAAATTATTACTTCGAAACTAATATAGTTTTTATATTTATATTGACTTTAATTGTAATTAATATTAAAATGATGAAATTTTTAGTATAATATTTTAATATATATTTCTTAGTTACATTAAAAATGTTTTCTAATATTTTAATTCATATTTATATCATGATTATGTAATAATATTTAAGATAATTATTAAAAATGTATTCTTATGTATTGGCTAGAAAGTCAAAATTCATATATATATTATATAATCCACCATTATTTGAAATAATCATCCTAAAATAAAAAATTATTTCCATTATATTATATAAATTATAAAATTTATTAATTTATCTTTTATAATAAAATCTAAATAAAATTTTATAAATAACTATGTTTCTAATAATAATATTTTATTAGAAATGAATAAGAAAAATGAAATTCCATATAATAATGTAATAATTTCATGGATGATATTAGTAATTTTTCCAATTAAACATTTAATTTAACAAGTATTTTTGTATATATTTCTTCAAAAGTAATTAATTTTTAAAAATTTATGAAATAATTCCAATAGAATAATTGGTATTATCGAAAATGTGTTTTCCTCCTTATTATATATTCTATAATAATATATATTATTTCAAATAAATTATTTATAATGAAAATATAGTCATTTAACATATATTCAAACATTAATTTTGTCAATTTTACATCGAAAATTCTGAACCTATAATATTAAAGTAAATGTATTTATATAAATTTAATTTTACTCTTTTGTGGTATGACTTTTTTCTCTTCAATGTTAAATTATATTTTTAGAAAAATAACTATATGTTAATGAAATATAGTTTAATGAATGATTATGTTTCCTAAAATATAAGGGTTATAATGAAAAAGAATTTATAAACAATCAATTTTTATATAATCTAAAAAGTATATAAAATAATTTTTTTTAAAAAAAAACCTGTTATACACATATCAAACCATCTAAATGATTAATTAGGGTAATTATCAAGAAGGATTGAATTTGGTAACAAGCATGATTTATGTCTCAGAATACGCTAATTTTTCAAATACATAGACCATAGAGACTGAGAATAAGTTGTTCTCCATGACCAGACTCAGTGTGGTAGCATCCCATGTGCTTTTTTAGCATTCAAATTATATTATTTGTTCATAATAATGCCTACATATATAAAATAATGGTATATAAAGGTATTTGAGTATAGAAACTCATGAGTTGGTTTCATTCCCACACATGTTTACCAGTTATAAACCCATTTGAATTTCAGTAACAATATTGTGCAAGATAAAAAAATAAAACAATACAAATAAAATACATTAATTAAAAAATGTAATAACTAAAATAAAAAAATTTGTTTTATATGATGTTCTAGACCTTTTCATTCAATATTAATGTAATGATCAATATTGATGATGAGAATGAGATGGGAAATTCATGTAGAATATCCAATTTAATAAAATAAACATATTACAACCTGTAAGTAACTCATCCCATTGATAGTAGAATGGTTATAAAATGTGACTGCTCAGTTAAACCCCATGGTAAAGGGTAAATGGTATAACATTCTAAAGATGTATAAGCCTATCCAACCTCCACATATTGAATAAAACAAAAAATACATAAATTTTACATATATCATTGAAATATTCCCTTTTTAGTACAATGATCAAAAAGTAAGGGGCATGTATAGGCCATATAATTTCTTATGTACATTTATTAATAAAAAATAACATGAAATTATGGAAAATGAATTTGTCATTCCATAGTTCAATTTTTTTTAATTTAAATAAAAACTTTAAATACTTCAATTTTTACCCAAACGAAATAATACTGACATGGTAAAATAAACACTAAGATCGGTAATGGAATTCATGTAATTATGAATGAATTAAATGAAAACTCAGACAAGCATTAATCATTATGATATTCTTAAAAAATATAAATTCAATATAAAAAATATTTATTTTAAACAAATCAACTCAACCGTGATGAATTGATATCATACAATATAAGGTGTACAAGTTGGAAGTGGGGACCACCACCTAGTATAAATATAAAATGACATGTCGAGGCCCAAGGAAGAATGGAATTACACCACCAATACCCAAAATAATAATCTTATATATTTATTTTTTGGAATATATGTCACAATGATATATGAAAGGATTAATGAGAATAAAATTTATGGAATTACCTTTGTATTTTAAATTATAACACGAACAACAACTAGACCCCAAAATCATAATAATGTAATTGATTTTGAGAACCCTATAAGAGTTTGGTAATATCAATTATACATGATGATGATGTGAAGAACAATGAAGTGATTTTTTTTTGAGATATGAAGCCTTACAACATGGAAGAAGTTATTTTATGACCAATCAAATGAATTTGTACGACTATTGGATGGTTCATAATCATAGGGATGTTCATAGGAGTATATGATCATCAATAGAGTTAGTAAAAAAATGTAATGTAGTAAAAACTAGATAAATATTCATTTTAGAGGTTAAATTTATAGTTATATTTACCAAAATAGTCCCCTTACTAGAGATAAATCAATTTATCCTCTTGGTACCTAGTACTATTCCCTAGGGAACATGATGGTGCAAATTGATCACCCAAAGCACATATTGTTTCAATTATTACATGTTTATATCCTACCAAGTAACTTTTTTTGTCTTATCCCTTGTATTATAGCTCACCCCCCCTAAAAAACCTTCCTACAATATAATTAATTGTCCTTCAATGATAAATTCATATTAGAAAATTTAAAAACATTCTAAAATAAAACAAAATACTAACACAAAAGGTTTTAGTTGTTACTAAAATGAGTTTATTTTAAAATCACCCACTCCCATATAGTAATACTGTTACATCAACGTGGTCTATTATATGTGTTTTAGATATCTATAATTGTTTAAAATATATTTAATTTTTCATTAATGGGAAAAAATTAGGGACATTTAAATTTTATTTCAGATAATTTATCTGTTTATTAACATTCAATGATATACATAACATATTTGTTAATGATAATTGAACTAAAACATGTAATATTGTTTTGATAATGACACTAAGTTCAGATAAAAATACACCAGATACTTTTACAAGAAACAAATTTGAATCCTTATATTATCAAAACTAATTAACCTAAAAAATAAGGTTAGTCTAAAAGAAACATGTATACCCTAAATGATATGTTGAGAGACATTTAGATTGACTTCAATTAAGGATGGTATAAGCACCATCCACTAGTCTTGGACTCATATAAAAATCTTTTCCACACTATATGTGAAATGAAATTATATAGGGATCTATATGTGAGGTGATTATATACTATAAATTAAAATGATTACCATAGATAATGAATGATATTAAAACATAATCTTATTCATGAAGAGATATAAATTATTTAAACTAAATTATGACATATGATATTATACAATATTTGATAGAAGTTATACAATTTCAATCATCGATTATAATTTCTATTTACTATTTCTGAAAAAGGTAATAAGTGGAATTACACAATGAAATATGGATATGAGATTATAGACAAAAGTGACATATATCCGTCAATACATTAGAATTATTTAGATTCATGGTCATATAGTGAATATAGATAGTCACTAAGAACACCCATAGAACTACTCTTAAGTGTAATATATGTTCCTTATATTACAAATGTGAATATATATAGTCAACTAGAACATACATGGAACACCCAAAGAACTACTCCCAAGTGTAACATAGATATCCACCTAGAACACCCAAAAAACTATTCCCAAGTGTAATATATGTTCCACATATTACTAATGTGAATGATAATAAAAGATATGTTAAATACAATGAACACATTGTATATATAGTTGGAACATGATATCTTATATAAGGAACTACCAGTAGAGATGTTTAGCCATAATGATATAAAACATGACCACCCAACTAATCAATTATTCATGTCTAACTCATATAAATGATGATGCAATATAAGAATTTGATAATGTAAAGAGATAAAGTAATGGAAAATCCATTTTCATTAGAATGATTTAATTTCTATTTCAAAATCATTATTGGGTAGACTATGTAATACCACATTATTAAGTAGGAATTTATATTTAATAAAATTTTATTGATGAATAATTTATTAAACATAATATTTCTAAATGTTATGAAAACTTCCTTATTCTTTCATAAAACAAAATTATAGCAAACATAAAATTAAAATTTTCAGTAGATAAAATATGTGTTGGAATATTATGAAAATATTGAATGTTTCATATAAATAAATTTATATAAAAATATTATAATATTGATGTATTCAACATTGTAGTGTATTTAGAATATCATAAAACCATGTATAACTACTAAAATTATAAGAAAATATAAAAATTATTATATCTATTTTATTAATGAAATAAAGGAGTAGCATTTCATAATGTTGGATAATTTATTTAGGTTCGATAATGGAATGGGAATGTGAAAAATGAATGTTATCTAGTTTTTATGAAAATATATAGTCATTATGTATATATGTTTCCAACTGGTATCTATTAATTTGGATAAGTGAAATATTAATTATTTATGGAAATGAATAAGGAAGCATATTTAATGTATTTATCATATATCGAAATGTTTAAATCCTTTAAATAAATATTAATTTATAAAATAATTAATATATTCATTAATCACATAAGAAATTATTTTATTCATGAAATTTTATTTTTCAATGTAATATATATCATTGTTTAAAAGATAAATTTCATATGTTTTGAGGTTTTATTTGAAAAAAAATTATATATTTTGAATCCAAATGAAAAATATTAGAAAGAGGGAAAACAGAATTTTGGTTAGAAAAATTATATAGTGTGGTGAATAGTAAGTTATATCAATAAATTGTAATAACAGAGAAACATTATATTAAGTAAAAATTATTTCTAATCCCATAACATAAATAATATATCTTAATAACTTACTTAATTTGGGAAAACATTTTTCATCCATTTATGGATCATATTCCAACTCAAAATGTCATTCTTTAACCAATATGAAATTGATATTAAAAAGCATGCCACATAAAAATTTTTAGAATTGGAACAGGCTATTTCCAATTATGGAAAATTATTTTATCTGGTGTCCTCATAATTTTTTTACCAAATTCCTTCTTCTTAAAATCACCACACATATTTTAGAGATATTTTAATAAGGAGATATAAATCCTTCAATATAAATAATATCTATATGAGAATATTAGGTTCAATAAAATTTTAATAACAAGTAATTCTTATCCTTTTATATTTTTCATCACATCTCAAACATTATTATAATTTATTCACAAAATTTATGTTTTATTATATAAGTGTGTATGTTTTCATAAAAATTATAATATATACAAATCGATTTATACTATAACTTAATAATTTAATATAACATATTAATGTTTATGTTGGTTAAAATAGAAAAATTAATGACTAAATACTATAATTATATTTATAATCATAAATTAGAATAAAAAAATAAAAAAATTATATGATGTTCTATGGAAATAGATTCTTTGTGTAGTTCATTAATTTTTATATTCAAATGAATAATCACAATAAATAATATTTTTATTGATCATAATATTTATTAAAATAAAATCCATTTTAATTTCATAAATATTATACATAAGGGTAGTTTTTTAAATGTGAAGGAAATTATAAAAAAACTATAACAAAATTATGTCATACTATGACTATTTTTTAGTTTATTAGTATATTAACAATTAATTGTAATAGATAATTTCATATAGAAATATTCATTGATTAAATTATAAAACATAATCTTGGTGATATAAATAAGTAAATAAGTACATATATGGAAAAAATTAAAATAACATAACAATATAAATGGTAATAGTAATATTTTTTCATGACTCATCCCCCTATGGCTCGTGACATGACTACCCCATGCACGCCTTCCATAGGCTAGGTGTGCGCAACTAGAATCGGAAGGTCATATCCCTAAAATGGGAATGCATTGCCTCAAAAACCCGTACCGACACTTATAGCACAAACAGTGCACAATTAAATGCTACGAAAGAAGAAAGGTAAAACCACAACTACAAACCACCACTAGGTGTAAATGTGATTACTAAAATTAAAGGTGTCAGAATATAAGCCCATTTTAAATGGAAGTACAAAAAAGGAAAACAAGTCCTGAGGTTGCCTTCCAATGATCATACCTGAATGGTAGGTACAACCCATAATCGCAACTCTCCACGTCTACCAGTCACCTCCGTACACTATCTGTCAATCAAATCAGGGCATCGCCATGTTGTGAATCCTCAGGATTCAGTTTAGATGTCCATTGTCTATACGAGACACAACAATTTTCATGTGAATAACGTGCATGGGTGAGTATAAAAATACCCTGTTGGGACCTCGAGACCCCTGATGGTCTCGCAAAATCAACCAATTAAAATACAGTTTGCATTATATCAATCATAAATAACAAATAAAAAGACATCTCACACCAGGTATATAACATAATTACCGAAGGACATATGATTAGTCATAAAGCTAGATCATCTTATTCTATTGGGAGGCTCTACTGATGAGCTGCACAAGATCGATAGATAATGACCCGCCTAGGATTTATAGCTACAGAACCACATTGGATCGATATATTATGATCTACAGAGGATCTCTAGATACAAACCCACACAAGATCTATTGATGCTAACCCACACAGGATCGATAAGAGCTAACCCACAATGATCGATAGATGCTATCCCAACCCGGATTTCTAGTTGATGACACACTGGTGATCTATATTATTTCCTCACATCACAACCAACTATTGTATTTCCACACAAATTACACTTGATATTGATAGATCCACTCCTCATGACATCATTCATATTTCCGCTAGCATGAATTACTACGATGAAGTAACCCAATGAACTGCCAAGTAATATAGGATTCTACGCAAAAGACGACACATCAACTTAAAGTCCAGTCTGTAATTTATAGTCATTCTGGTGCCAAGGGTCTGGTTGGATTCATGTTTTATCAAACACTTTCATATTATTAATTTCACCAATATTCATGTGGACTATCCCCAAATGATAAAATCCTTTTATGGGGTTTGGCGCCATAGATGGTTAATCAAACTAATGACAGGTTTAACAGATATTCCAATTAAAACGTAACGTGAACGAAAGGTTTACAGGTCATGTCTGACCTTGTTGGACTATCCTATCCCATCCCAATGGGCCCATTCCAAAGGTTCTAGGCTTGGTTGAGTTCAGATGGTCCTGGTCGGACCTGTTAGGCCACAGGTGTTGCCCGCTGTTAGCGAGCTATGCTCGTTGGGGCGTAGGTTCAGTATGGGCCACCCGTTTTGGTGCTGCCTGACTTGCCGGTGAGGTGTAGGGGTAAAATCCCCTCCTAAACAGATGATACATTCAGGTATTCAACGAAACGGTTCTAGATGACCCCATACCATAAGGCATGTCTATTCGGATAGGTCACACAAGGGGCCTAAGGTGTGTGTGCCAGCCATCCGCTGTAGCTGGAAGCCACAACCTTCATTCGCGGTTCGAAGCAGTGGCCTTCCTCCACAATTGGATGCTTCGACATTCTTAAGTGGCTGAAAGATACAACCTTCTTCTAGGGATCATTGTCATGGCACGCTACCCAACGTCAGTGTGGTCGGCATTGGCCAGCCGCCCCCCACTTCTGCCACAGCTCAGAGCTGTGGCCCTCTTCCACATCGCGCTACAATGGCACACATTTCCAGCCCAAGAGGGGTACACATTCTGGGGAGGGGGTCATGACACATTTGATGGTTATTTTTTATTGTAAATGTTTTATAAATAATGGAAGAAATCATTTATTAAATAAAATGATTTTTGTAACAAATTTATAATGAATAAGTATGAAATATAATTCATGATAATGGTGTATGATCATACATAATATAAAATGGAAGTCTACTTCACTAGTCCATTATAGAATAATGCATCTTAAAACCCATAGATGATAATAAGAGTAAAATTTAATTTTCTAATTTATATGATATATAAATTTCATTCCCATTCTCCCTGGTTATTTGGATTTATATTATAATAGATGTATTAGTTGAGATATAGACCGAAATTTATATTTTTCCATATTGGGTAGAAATATCATATTTATATTGGTAATTTTTTGTGATGTATTTCTAAAGGGAAATGTTGTGAGATCAGAAAAAAAATTGGTTACTGTGTGAATATCCAATTTAAATATGATTATACATTTGTCATTGGCATAATTTATTTGTTTTTCTAGTATTTAAGATTTCAATATTTTTCTCCCATATAAATGGGTTTTTTAATGAGAAGTTATATTTGAGAGAAGATAATAATGGAATGTGAATTACTCAAATTAAAAAAATTTTAATTAATATCCATAATTAATTATTCCTACACTAATTATGTTCATATAATATCATAATTTTAAAGTCATGATTTATAATGTTTTCAAAGGAAGAAAAAAATAAAAATATGATATGTTTTATAAATGAGGTTATTAAGGGACAATGGGATATTTTTTTTGATGGAGTTCGAGGGTACGTGTTTTATTATTTTTGTGTTGGATTTTTTGTAAACACACATTTAAATTGATTAATATTAGTTTAGGTGACTGAAATTATTCAAAAACTTGTTGGAGATTTTATTATGAATTTTTGGGATAGATTGATATATGTATATTTTATATTAGTAATATTTTTTTCTTGAACTCGAACTATTATCATGGATATATTATTCATGCACATCAAATTTTATCTTGAATTTTAAATAATCATACTAGTAAAATCACATTAAAATAAATAATTATAAAAAATTATTATATATTTGATGATTCTTGATATGGTTTTAATGAAATATGTACCATGAAAAATTGATAGAATTTCTGACTTACATGTGTTCACATTAGGCATGGTGAAGATTTAGTTTCACTAATAAAGATATTTTTGGGGACATAATTATTAAAATAATTTTATCAAATGACGTTTTTATTTATTTTAATGTGATTTTGCATGATCTATGACATTGTACTACACAATAACACAATTGATTATGAAATTTTGTGGTTTTTAGTTCATTGATGTTATATATTTACATTGTAATTTAATGGAATAATATTGAAAGAGAAGAATTTAATCAATAAAAAAAATCTATGATAAAATGAGTTTGGTTTATATTTTGAAATCAAGATTCATTTTATCTAATAATTTTAAAATTGCATGGCTTATATTCCATTGATTATTTTTATTCCATTATTTGTGCATGTTTCAAGAATTAGTGGATTTGGGGAAGACTATTCATGTGTTAAATATGGGTATATTCAAGAACGACCCAATGTCCCACATCCACACCTCCTAAAATAGGATTGTTTTAAATGATAAAATATATAATAGATGTATTATTATATGGGAGTGAAAATTGAGAATTTTTAATTTATTTTTTACTTTGTGTTCATAAATTACAAGGGATGTTTTAAGGCTACATATTGTGAGTGGAACAGATTTGTGAGTGGAAGAAGGGGAAAAATAATAATAGAAGTATTATATAAAAATATTAAAAGAGATTACATTTATAGTTATTTATAATCCCAATTCATAAAATAGGAATCCTTAAAATTTTATGAATAATAAATTACATTGAATGCCATAAACTATTTCAGTTTTTTACAATTCTATTGAACCATGACTGCATGTAGAGGGTCAAAATAATATAGACTCAAACCTAATGAAAAAATCCGAAGTAAAGTCATTGACATAAACAGTTATACACAACATATAAATACACATACAAAATAATTCTGAAACATATGTAAGAATATAAAAAAATTCATTGAAAAAATTTATATAGTCAAACACTGTCAAATTTCATGAAAAACCAAAATAAATAAAAACATATACATGGCCTCTAAATAGGTAAATGTCTGATAACTGTAAAAATAAAAATGGAATCACAATCATAGAACAAATTACATATAAAAACAAATATGATAGTAGCAAAACTATGACGCATATATTGAGATATAGACAAACAAACCAAGAAAGATACACATCCCCAAACACTTAAAAAGTTAGAAAAACTGAAAAAAAAGCACCTATAATATTTGTCACAAATCATATATAAATTTAAAGAGACGGTGAAAAAAAAGACACTTCCTCCATATTTAAATACAAATAGATTATGAGATAATATTATGTAGAGGGATATTTATGAAATAAAATATATTTGGATACCCAATAACATAAATAGAGATAAAATACACACAAAAAAAGAAAAAAAACACACAAAACACCAATATAAATTTTATGATATATACATAGATATTAATTGTAAGAGATAAAATATATATAAATAATAACAAGGGGATAAATATTGTATAATTGAAACATAAAACATACACACATACACAAAAAAACATATTAAGAGATAGATTATTATATATAGGGGGATAGGGACTAAAAAACATACAGACAGATAGTCAGATGGATATTTAAACCAATTTAAAAAAATAAGGATACATAGAAAAAATGGTAAATAAAATGTTATCTGGGTGTTTATATCCAAATATTATCGAATGTGTAGTCTTATAGAAGGGAAAACAAGTAGGTAAATATTTTAATTTAATAATAGAATAATACATATATTAATAGACATATATAATTATTGATATATGGATATATTAATATAAAGACAATTAAAAAAAGAAATAGTTTTGAAAAATAGAGAAACTGATAGATTTATAGATGTATATTTGTATATATACATGATGAGTGTCTTATAGAATATTTTAAAAATCATTATTTGATATAATATACTAATAATACTATACATGATAAGACAAATATAAAGGTAGATAAATTGATATGTATTTAGAAAAACTATTTTCCCAAACATGATGTTACTTTCATGTTTGTATCTCTATTATTATGTTATTATTGTATTCAATATCCATTTGAGGTTTTTTCTATCAATATTTACTTATTTTATGGAAATTTTATTTTTTCACATTGGAGAATGGTTAGTGAGCATTGTGTTGAAAACCATAAAATATATCATGTTTTATGTAGTGTTATTTTTTATGGATATCTAGTTTTTTTTCGAACCATAAAAAACAAAAATCAATGATCCAATGTGATTCATTATTGACCTTCTTTGTCGTCACATGGTTTTGTAAACTATATAGTCTATATTGAAAAATTAAATGATGAAATGGATATGTTTTAATTATTAATTGAAACCCCTTTTCTTCTATACTTATGACATTCCTAACATACTATACCCAGGAATGATCTCACTCCACTTTATAATTTTAATTATGTTTTGGTTGAATTTATTCTTGTAAATTCTTTAAAACCTCATGTATGCCTTTCAATGAAACTCATATATTCGTCGCTTTATTCATTGTTTTTCTTATTCCCCATTTACAGGACAACATTGGTTGTACGCAATCGTAACCATATAGTTTGTTTATTAATTATTTGGATTATTTTTTCCTCTAAATGGTCTTAATTCTAGGTTTGTTATAGATTTTAACTAGTTATTATTAGATCAGTTTTTTATTTACATGCAGATTAATGTCACATTATTACTTGTTGAATGAAATTTGCTCACAGAAATTTATAATTTATTTTTTTAGACTTCTAAGGAATACAAGGAAAATTGCAGAAGTACTATTTTTATATGATTAATGTACAAAATTTGTTTTATTTTATATATCTGTAAATATTTTTTAAATTTTAATTTTTTATTTATTACAGGCCCTTAATGTGTAAATTTAATTTACTAAATTAGTTATAGTATATTAGAACATTGATTACTAATGTTGGATGAAAAGGACATAGATTTCTAGGAGAGGGTCCACTATCCATATATTTTGGGCTATTTCCCAATGCTCTCTTGATAAACACTTCTATTTATGTGTTTGATATTTTTACATTTTTATGGTCTTTAATAGTGGTACTTTCACTGGAATATTTTTATATTGATCATTCCCTATGAATTTCATGATCATAATATGATGTTAGACAATAGGTACCGTATGATTTTGTTATTATACATAGTTGTGTTTTTTATAATTTTTCATTTTTTATATACATAAAATGTCAAATGAATTTATCTATTTAAAATTATTTCCATAATGAGCCTGTTTTTTAATTCTAGAAATTTTTGTTCATTGAATTCCTTATGGGGCCCCTCAAGAAATTTTTTCCTATACACTAAAAACCATTTTAATTCATATAAATATAATATTATATATTATACGTAAAATAATTATGTATCTTAGATGAAAAAGGAAATCATACAAGTGAATATTTTTAGAGAGATGGTGGTCAGAATGTTGGAGGTTGACCCTCATGCCACCTAAAAACGATATATTTATTTTTTATTTTAGGCTCTGGAGGTGTATTACTCATAATTCAAATCTTTTATCATTATATATTATTTGTTTTTACATGTAGTTATGGAAAATATTTTATGCCATTATTGTTTATTTATTTAATAGATGGGTTTTTATAATATAATTAATGAATTCATTTTAATTTTTTTACCGATTTATTGGGGAAATCATTCCCAAGTCACATTCATTGATTCCCAATCACTTGATTACAATAAGTGAGTATTGAGAATTTCATTTGGGCCTTACCCTGAACTAGATTTAGTTTCCCAATCTTGGTAACACTGTGTTTCTCTATCAAAATGTTATCTTGGACATCAAATTTATAATTTTTGTTTCATGGGAGTTATGATATACTAGATATAAGAATTATATGGCTCATGTCATAATCTAAAACGAGTGTTATTATGATAATATTAGTAGCCTCACTTGACTAACCATGTGATGTTTTTTAATTTTGATTTTATTTTATATTTTTTTAACATTCATTATGAGGTATGTTTAATGGTTAAAAACTAATGAAAATTTTCTTAATTATATGTAAGGATATAGTATTTTTGGTGTTCACTTTTTTATAGAATTTGTTTTTTAAATTTTATTGTATTTTATGATGATTTATTATTAAATTTTTAGTTTTTACTATTTTATTTATTTGATGAAAAGTCAATACCCATCAAAAGACATTATTAAACCCACTATATGAGGATATATATAATATCACATGATCTAATATTATGTTTGATCAAAATATAATTGTGGTATTGGTCTAGGATATTTGTGATATAGAAAAGGGGTTGGATTCAAACACACTGAAGAAATATTCTTTAATCTAAATTTTTATAAGGATTGATACAATGATGTCCTTATGAATAATAGTTCATCTTTTCAAAGAGGTAATATCTATTAGGATGTCAATAAATGGTTATATAAGAGTTTAACTATAATTTAATTCTTAAAAACTCATAAATATGTTAATGTTATGTGTTCCTCCTTCAAGATTTAATGCCCCAATCAGGATGATATGAAGTGAATTGATTAGGGAAAATGTATGGTGATGATAGTGGATAGATTTTATTATGATATCCACATGGAATATATACCATAACACCATTGGAATGGATAATTTTTAATAATTTATTTTCCTTCATTAAGGAACTCAGTCAATCATGAGTATTCAAACTAATTTTAAAAATTATGTAAATCATATCACTATATTATTTTTAATATATATATGAAATCTCAGTGATTGAAGATGTACATGCAATATAAAAAATGATCCAATTTCTTTTTGTTGATGTCGTAGTCCTTTATTGAAGAGGTTGAAAAGTGTTAATTTTTTAGATCTTACACATAGAGATTTTAGGGAATATTTGAAGTCCTCATGCTCTTATAAAAGGATGGATTTAATCCTCAAATGAATATATAAAGTATAATGAGTTGGAAATATATGTTTAAATTTTTCATGGTACCTACCTTGACCCTTGTCATCAGATGTAGGTGGCTTTTTTATTTTACATCCACATGGTAATACATGTCATATTTTGTTCTTATTTTTAATGGATCCAAAAACATACATTCAGAATGAAAATAATGCCATCTTAATAAATTATTATAAGAATCCCATCATTCTTATAGTAAAGAAATTTCTCCATACCCCATGGGATAAAAATTACATACTGATGCCTCCTGGGGACATTGGACTACATATATATATTCAAGGGTTTAGGATAATATTGAACTCTATTAAAATTTATCTTTATAATGAGCCTCAGACCGATGGAAGACCTCAATGAAATTATGTGGTGAAGATGTTTCATGCAGTGGATCAGTAACTAATAGAATCTAATGTAGGGAATGTGGCTATTAGTGGTACCATTAAAATTTCTTCAATAATTATATATTTTTTAGGTAAATACTAATTCTTATTCCTCTATTATAACGAGCTATATTGTGGACTTTTTTAAAATACCTTCTGAGATCATTAACTATGTGATGAAGATAAATATAGCACTAGGAAGAAAGACATAGAAATGATTTTGGGTCACTTCATGTGGGATCTACATGTTGGATATCAACATGTCAAGGTACTATCATTTCCATGAAATGAACTAATTTGAGGTGATACTCATGATGGAATGAATAAAATATATAAATGATCAAATAAATTATTATAAATAGAGGATGAATTTCACAATCCGGGACAAGAGTTATCGATTAGTATAGTATAGTGTGACCATCAGTCTATAATGGTGAAACCTCTTATCCTGCAACATTTTAGACTGATATGGTAGGTCACTTCTATCTTATTGAAAACTAAAAAAATGTAATTTTAGGAGTATGTTACTTTCAGTTGTTATGGAATTTCCTTAGGTTTTTCTGGATGATTTTCATGCATTCCACTATGGAGGATAGTAGAGTTCTCTATTGATATAGTATTAGGGAATCAAATTATAACTCTTGATTAAACTTATATAGTACATATAGAGTTAAATGAGTGAAATATTTTTCTTCATAACATGAATAATAAAGAATTCATTTACCCAATCATTTCTTTGTTTTCTTCCTTAGTAACATACCTAAAATGAATTATAGGACATAATAATAATTTATCAAATACCAGATATAAATCTAGGTTGTTATGTATAATAAATATACCATTAATTTTTTTTAAAAAACATTAGTTAAAGAGATATTGTTAGTTCTCTAAAGATAATAATCATTTATGATATCACCATCTCATGTTTAGGGATGTGTATGCTCTAAATAATTATTTTTTGAGCTAGTATAGACATTTATAATATTATGTGGTACCATTTTTGTTTTAGAATGATCCCTTGGTCTTTGTGTGTGTTATTTACCATATATTCCATTCAATTCTAAAAAACAATTTCATGGTATTTTTTATGATATTGTGGTTAATTTTAAAATGATGGTGGAGAATATATGACACATTTGGTAGTTACAAGTAACACTTTGTTATCATAACATATTTACTAAACTATCAATGTAGATCATATTAATACTAGAGATTATTTTTTCATATGGTGGTGTAATAACAGTTTATATTAGTTAATCCATACAATTTTAGGGATTTGATTTATTAGGGGTATTCCCAAAAAAATAATTATACGATAATATTAATAATGTTATGATGTTGTATTCTATTTTTAAAGGACATGTACATAGATTCATCACTCATGAATGTTGTCAAAAAAAAATTGGTAAAGTTATTCTAATCAATGGAATGTTATGAATCTAATGAAATGTTGATGATGATGTAGTTGAATTGATTTCAATCATCTAGTTAATTCGAGTCTATTAAATTTATGTATATTACTATGATATATAAGGTACATGAATAGGAAGTGTTCTTATAGTTACTGACTGTGGGGTGGTATATGTCTTCCACTATATCTAACCACAATAAATAAATAACCTGAACCATGACCTCAAACCCATACTTAGGATTCTTTTCGTAATGTGTCATGATTAATATATTTTTATGGAAATTGGTGATGGAATTTTAAATTCATAAATACGATTACTATATTTTCACCTAAAATGATATGAATCATTATATAGGATGATGATCAGAACATCTTCATGTATTTTAGTTTGAAAGTAATAACATGACAAGAAAGTAAAATGTAGTTATCAATGATCTCAGTTAGAGGGTTAACCAATAGGTTATTATGAATTATTTTAATTAAATGATTTTTGATTTCCCTCATTGTTCATATTATAATGGATGTGAGTTAATAAAATTTGGGAATAGTTAAGGAATTTAACCAGTTTATTCCTTCACCTATTTATATTATTCATTAAGATAAGGTACATTATTAGTAATGTCTAGACATTAAGATGATATTAATGATGGATAGACCAATATCAAATTTTCTTGTTATCGTAAATTTAATTTTGATTTATAATTAGATTTTTCTTATTACCTATATGGAAGGTTCAAATAGAATATTTTCTACAGTGCATGTTTTTTGTTCAACTATATATGAATAATATGAAGTATTATCTAAATTAGTGATTCTATAGGACTTTTATGAGACAATAAATAAAATAACTTTTCCCAATTTTAAACATGTCAATAAGAATAGTTTGAGTATTAGATGCATTCTGTTATGCTTCCTCAACAAACCATACCTATCTAGAAGAGGGATTTGGTGTCTATGGACATCATCATTAGAATAAAATTAACACCCTTTTGGGGAGAATTAGACATGGTTTCTGGATGATCAGAAAACCATGTCCACCAATGTAATTCAATTCGATGATACCACTATGAATAACTATAATGAGAGACAATATATTCTTTTAATCATTACGTTTCATGGGGACCATTAGTAATCAACCTGAATGGAGACCCTCAATTTAGGTCACATTTCTAGAATGGTCTATAAGATGTTATAGGATAACATGTCTATTTGAGTTTGTCTGACCATTCAAAGAACAATGGTTATATTGGGGTATTTTTATATAATATAAAGGGTATTATCTACATCTATGATTTATACATTAGTGGATCATGGGACAATTATCTGGTGTTTTTAAAATATCATTATAATATATTTTAGTAGTCATTGATTAGAATGTATTCCCTCGAATATATATATGGTCAGCCATGCTAATATCCCCTCTCTTGGACATATGTATGATGGACATTCATAGTTTTTATGAAAACTATGTCTGAGATAATGTTAAAGATATGGGTTACTAAAATTTATTGGGGATGTGTAAGTTTAAACGCATGTCCTACATAGCCTATCACCACTATAATTTATATTTTTTTATTATGAGCCATCAATTTTTATTGATGTGGCCTTGGATGTGTAATCAGTGAACCTGGAGTTAGGATAATCATTCAATTATGTATCATTGGGACTTCATGATTCTTGAGGGGATTGGGAAAGTGAAATATCAGTTGAGATTTCCTCCTCAAATAATATCAATCAGTAATGTATTTATGTTTCTCAATTGAATATGTATATTCTAGATAACTCACATATATTAAATTTGGATGGAATATATTTAAAAAATTATTTTTTTTATTGAGATTCATGTTTTTATTATTCATCCCGATGAAATATTTATTTGGTGAATATATATTCAATTAATTTATATTTTATTGATAAATTAGAACCGCTCTTGTGAGACATGATGTATGAAATATTTAAAAAATATAATGGAAACATCAGTTCATTATTAAGGATTTATAGTGAATTCCATGGAATAATAATTAATATACTATTCTTAATTATATCACCAACAATAGTATTTTTAGGTTTTTTTCCCTTATTTGGTTTGTATTTTATTCATTATGATTTTTGGTTCCAATTCAGAATATTTTATCAATTTTTTTAGAAAATAGTAGGCTTTTGATGGATTGTTTAAATATACTACAGACCATTTTGATAAACATGAAGTGTTTATAGTTTTTTATGGAAACATTTTCCCTTGTTAATCCATTGTTTTCAAAATAGTGTGGAGTTATCATATATGTTTCTACGTTAGACAGTAGTGTCCCAGATGGATGGCATACCATTAGTGAGACAATGTATCCAATCCATAATATTGAAAGGATAAATTAAAAATTTTATTTTTTACATCTTAAAATGAAGTTATTCTATATTCTATCTACACATGATTTCACATCCATTGTTTCTTGATCTACCACTACTCCCTCTCATTTAGGATCCCATTTGGCTCGAATCTTTTCTAGGATCATCAAAAAATCATCGTGTATGGTTATAATCATTAGTAAATATGATTCGTTATACCCTTGTTCATGTTTTTCATTTCTCCCCATGGACATTATGGCATTGGATGTTTGGAATCCAAAGCATATGCTGTTCAACATCATGTTTTTTGAATTCTATTTTCAACAATAATATCTTCTTTCCCAATTGATTGAGGATTTCAAATAGTTTATATTACAAACAAGAGTTACATGTGGAAGGTTTATTTTTAAAACATTACAGGATTAATAGAATTTTTTCAGGTTAATTTATAATGGAATTTTTTATATGAAAATGGTATTTTTGGATATATTGGTAAATTATTAGTTGAGTGTCAATTTTTTTGACATTATGTTGTTGTTTTTTTTATAAATTTACTGGTTATGTTAATGGGATTCTATAAAAGAATAAAATTAGGGTATTAAAATGTCTATATCTCTTTGTAACCCTTGTAACCTAGTTTGGGCGTATGAGAAAAATATATCGTGGTAGAGGCCTTCCATCCCTATCTTTTGGAATATGAAAGAAACCATTCAAGACAAACTTTTCAATAGATTTGTTTACCACAAATACATTTTATTTTTCATTCACAATGGATCATGCCTGGGAACATTCGTAAATGGTTTGATCACAGATAGTATGACGATCATTGAGTTTGGTGTTACAATATCTACCCTAGGGTTATCCAATCAGTCTCGGTTATTTTTATTATTAATAATTTAATTTTTTTTATTTAATATATATAAAAATTATATAATTGTTTTTTAGAACCTACAAAGTTAATTTCATCTAATTTTTTTTATTCAAGGATAGATTGGTGGGAACCTAGTTTTATTTTATACACAATATCGATATACACCTAAGGTGTTCAAGTGTACTTTTTTCATATATATGAAAAATAAAGGCATCACATTGATGTTGAAGGTACTATTTCTAGTGAATCATGCCTAGGTGGTGGTTGTGACATTATGGAAGGATGAACCACTTGTAACATATATAAGGGGAGTTCATTCTTGGGTTGTGGTCATGTTATACATTATTTTGTAAATAGTTTTTTCTTAAAATACCATTTATTTATTTACATGAATAATGGTGATCTTTTATTCATTGTTTTGATGGTTATTTTATATATGAATGGTTGTGGGTTCATTATTGATTTAGTTTATATTATGGATAAAAAAATTTAGGATGTAATTTCCAAGCTATGTTTATTATACCAAGGTACATGTTTCATGTCCATTGGGATTGAGAAAAATATTACTGACCTACTCTAGACTAGATGGGTTCCATGGTTAGTGGTATCCTAAGATGGTTTATGAAAATACATATAGATAAAAAGTTTAAAAATCACATTTATTAAACAAATAGGCAATGGTATATTTATACATATTGTAACAAATGGTCGTTTATACATTTAAAAACATATAGAGTCTATCACCACAATAATTCAATGACTCTGAAATAGATCAAAAAATTACACACACATAGATGCACATAGTGGGGTGTAGTGGGTTGGGGAGGGGATATGGGAGAGAGATAAGGAAAAAAGAATTTGGGAGAGAGACAAAAATATAGATACGTATTCTATATTACATAATCATAAACACACACAAAGATTAATATCATCAACATCATCATAAATAAATATAAATCAGTGGATAGTCTTTTATATCTATTTATATGTTATCATATGGAATTATATATGAATGATTGGAATGATAGATTGATGAATAGAATGATTGACTAATAGATAATCATAAGAGTATAGTTAGAGGACCGTATAAGATGAAATGGAAAGATTAAATAAAACAACAGGAAAATTATATAGTTATATAGATATAAAATTAGATAGCTGGATATATTAATTGAAAAATTCATTGATTGAGGTGATAAAGGATGAAAAGAAACGTTAAAAAATTATAGAGGATGGGGTAGATGGATTAAGACACAGACACCAAGTGACCAAATGAACCAAATTATTAATATTAAAACATATATAAAAATATACTAATAGACATAAAAATCATCCAAATTATAGGAATTTAAATATATAGAGATAAGAAAAATTTGTTAAATGGATGGAAATAGAGATGGATAGATGAAAAAACCGTAAGAAGAATACAAGTAGATACAAAATTATTTAAAACAATAAATTGATTCATGGAATGATTGTTTCAATGGTTGAAAAAAAAAATCAGATATATATATTGAAAATACATTGATTCAATTATACATTGATATATTAGTTGTAAAATTGATTGACTGAGAGATAAATAAATAAATAGACAAAAATATGCATCAACTGATTATAAAATAATAATAACCCAATTTGATGTAATATGATAAAATATTATAAAGTGAATTATAAGATATAAAAGTTGTGTTGAAATCCTATATACATGTAGATATATAATAAACATGAAGAAAAATGATTGATAAAATATAATGAGAAAGAAGGATGAAATATATAGAGAGAGAAATATGAATATATAATAGATTAAAATATTATCACATAAAAAATTAAATAGATTGACACATATGAAGGTATAAAGAAAAAAAATAGGGAGAATGATAAAACATATGCATATAAACACCAAAAGTGATAAAAATAGATAACTAAACAAATTTTCTCTCAAACTAACTATATGCCCATCTGATAGTAATGAAAAAAATATCAATATAGACATACATAATCATATATATACTGATAGATATATCAATAGGAGAAAATAAAATATTTCTAAATGAAAAAACAGTTCAAATTTTTTTAGAAAGGATAAAATTGAAAAGAAAACTAGGTATTTGTATAGGAAGGTAGATAATTATAAAAACACATTCATAAATAGACACAAACAAGAATAAATAGAGAATCACTCAATAATTAACCAATATAAATTCAAATTATCTATATAAAAAAAGATATATTTATATAAACTAATATATAAATTTAATGATATTTTGGGTCATATAGATAAAATGATAGAGTCCCAAAAAATATAAAAATACAATAACACAAAAACATTCATATAGGAACAAAGGAAAATGATACCAAAAAATTAAATATAAATAAATAAATATATATATATATATTGAGTCTAAGAGAATAATTTTGTTGAGACTCGGAAATTTCATGGAAATTTTTTTATTAATTTCATTGGAATTTTACAAGTACGTAGATTCAGACAGCACCTGATTCTAAGGCCCGTTGTGCCCAGGATAATTTTTTAAAGTTTTGTCAATCTTAAATTAATGCGCGTAAGCAGTTTTACTGAAAAAGTGTAATAAGTCTTAAACGGTTACTTGGATCAGAAATCTGAGGGCACCGTCACGCTCAGGATGGCGGGCTTACCCTAGGTGCGACTTAATTTTAGTCGGCACAGGACTCTTGTGAGAAATTCAAAAAATGGCATAACCGTAAATAAAATAATTAAATAAATATTTTATTTTTCAAATGCTTATAACGCAAAAATGGTAGCCTGGATTAAAAATTTGATACCACCGCTGAACTCAAGAGGGCATTTTTTATTAAAGTAGATACTAACCTTTTCCAGCACAAGCCACCAGAAAAAGTTAGTTTTTCACCGCAAATAAAATAATTAAGTGACAATTTTTTTATTGTAAAATTTAGAACATCTAAACGGTAACTCGAATTGAAAATCAGAGAGTACCGTTGGGTTCATAGGGGTGTGTTTCACCTAGGAACAGCCTAACCATGACCGCAGTGGGTCGAGGGTGATTGATATTAATTTTCCAAACTTTTTTTCAGGTACATTCATTAAACGTACGTTCAGAATTTTATATCATTTGAACTAGTGCATGGAATTGAAATCTGAGGACACCGATGAACTCACAACGCTGGTATTCAGGTAAGGGGACCTTTACCAGAGTTGCATTTTATGCGGGTTGAAAGTTAATTTTTAGGGATTTGTAAAAAAAAATGGTTGTGCACCATTTTATTTATTTTGTTGGTTATATCCTCTAAGAGGAAGTTAGGGGTGGGTCCCACAACCCACATAACCTCCCATGAGAGGATATTTGTGACGTGGGACCCACACGATGCCTAACCTTTCACCTCCCTTAAACCCCCCATTAACACTCCCTTTATTTATTTTGACAACACATCCCATTAATTATGGCATTTGAGTTTGCAACTTTAATGGAAGGGAGATGGAAAGGCAGCACATAATTAATGGGAGGGGTTGTCAAAATAAATAATGGGAGTGTTAAAGGGGGGGTTTAAGGGAGGTGAAAAGTTAGGCCTCATGTGGGTCACACCTCACAAATATCCTCTCATGGGAGGTTATGTGGGGTGTGGGACCCACCCCTAACTTCCTCTATGTGGATATAACCACCCAAATAAATAAAATGTTGCAAAACCATTTTTTTTACAAATCCCCAAAAATTAACTTTCAACCCGCATAAAATGAAACTACGGTAAAGGTCCCCATAAGTGAATACTAGCGCTGCGAGTTCATCGGTGTCCTCAGATTTCAATTCTGAGCACCCGTTCAAAAGTTATAAAATTCGGAACGTACGTTTACTGATCCTACCCGAAAAAAAGTTTGGAAAATTGATATCAGTCACCCTCGACCCACTGCGGTCAAGGATCGGCTCTTCCTAGGTGAAACACACCCCTAAGAACCCAATGGTACTCTCTTATTTTCAATCCGAGTTACTGTTTATAAGTTAAAAATTTTACAATAAAAAATTGTCACTTAATTATTTTATTTGCAGCGAAAAACTAATTTTTTTATGGTGGCCTGTTCCAGAAAATGTTAGTATCTTCTTAAATAAAACATGCCCTCACAAGTTCAGCGGTGGTCTCAGATTTTTAATCCGAGCTACCGTTATTGAGTTATAAGCATTTGAAAAATAAAATAATTTATATAATTATTTTATTTACGGATATTCCATTTTTGAAATTTGTCACAGGTGGCCCGCACCGACTAAACATTAGTCGCGCCTAGGGTAAACTCACCATCTTGAGCGCGACAATGCCCTTAGACTTCTGATCTGAGTAACCGTTTAAGTGTTCTTACACTTTTTCAGCAAAACTTCTTACACGCGTTAATTTAAGCTTAATAAAACTTCAAAAAATTATTCCTGGCACACCGGGCCTCAGAATTAGGTGCCGTTAGAAACTACGTACTCATAAAATTCCAAAGAAATGAAGTAAAAAATTTCCATGAAATTTCCGGGTCTCAACATTACTCCCACATCAGGGCTTTACGTCCCAGTGAAACTCCAACACACACTAGGGAAAACAAAAGTGGTACTGAGCATGCATCTGAGCCTTACACTCCCATGTGTTCTCCTGGAGGGTCCATGCTACCTGGGGTTTCCTTTTCTCTGAACATGGAAAACCCATCCCATCGTTGTATGTAAACCACAAACATTTTTTCCTAATACCATCAATCCGTGTATTAACTGTGGTTGCCCAGTCCATACCCAAAGTAACGTCGTAAGGCCTCGACGATGCCACCAAGAGGTTCCAACCAAAACTCTCACCTCAAGGGTCAGATCACACCTGTCGGCATAAGTGTGTTTATCGAGTCTCCTCTCAAAGGTATCTCTAGACGTGAGGGTCATGTCAACGGTTTTAACTAGAAATTCTAGATCCGAGACAAGATTCGTGGAAGGAACGAATAATTGGTACCTATGTCTATTGATATGGCAGCTTGTAGTAGACACAAACCGTGCCTCCAATCATTCTTAGAGCCCTTGGGTCACACTACATGACCGCATGCAGCTATTCTCTTCCCCTTCCCTTCAACTCCCTGAGCCTGGTGGGGACTACAAAGGCGGGTGGTTATAACATGTCGAAATGTACACCACCTCATGTTGATCTCCAAGATCTGCTTCCACGTCTGCTGCTCTGCAGATTCATCTATCCTTAACACTTCCTCTTCTGGAAACATTTTACATTCCCATGTCTCTGAGACTGGCTCCACTTCCTATCTTTCCACTGCTAACAATCACTGGCTATAACCGATCAACCAAAGAACATTCAACCACAAAGGTTCTCTCTAGCACCCTAACATAAGTAGGAATGCATAGAGGAAAGAGTGATTATTCAGATATCCTTAAACACACCTCGCTCAGAGGTCCAATCTCTAAAGCACTAATCATAATGTAGTCATCAAGTACCAAGAACGATCGGTACACCTCGACGAATACTCAGCTACTGAAATGTCTTTCAGCCAAAGATGTATAAGATCTAGAAAACTCTCAACCGCCTCCTCAAGCCAGTCCTCAGCCGCCTGTGAGTCGGGCACATCTAAGAACCTGAGGGGTATCTAATTCTAAAACATGTGTAAGGAACTAAGCCTACAAGCATCCTCCACCGGTACTACCAGTTGTAACTACTGACCAACAGGTAGTGATATAGGTGGCACACTACCCGAAGTACTATCTCAGGCATCCGTCCACGTACCGAAGCCTCATCACTATGCAAACCAACCTCATGGTCACTCACTGGGAAACACCCGTAGTTAAGATCAACATCTTCTCTACTAGCTCTAAACTAGGTGTAGAACTCTAGAAATCACCTCCATCTAGTCCACTGTTGCCTGTAAATCTGTCTCGCCTTGTATCCTCGGAGGCCTCTACTGCAGGAACTCGTGCAATGCGCTCTGCCAACGTACATCGTACACTAGTACGGTTGGTGGCATCTGCTGCCTAAGGGGTGTTGGTGCTGCTGTTACACCACTCGAAGGGGCCAACATTGAAAGGGCGCCCTGCACCGGAGCCCCATCGCTTGGTGAGCCGTCATCGAGTATACTCTAGGAAACTCCAACTGACCGTCTGAGTGGAGACATCCTGAACAGATGCGACATGGTCAAATAATTTAAAACTGGTGAGCTGACCTGGTTTGAGTTGAATTAAATAAAACTTTTGAAACACACACGTAATCAGTTTTTTCCAGCACTAAGTCAGAAATCAGTAGTCATGGTCCTAGAGTATGGATACGTCGGCCGCCGCACCAACACTGGAATCCCTAAACTGAAAACTACACTTATTACCCTTGACACTATTTCTTCATATAAAGAAAATATCAGAGTCCTAAGTTCTACGGTAGAACCAACTCCTCTGATACCAATTTGTCATGACCCGTCCTCGGGGCCCGTGCCGTGACTACCCCAAGCCCACCTTCCATAGGCCATGGGATGGCGACTAGCACCAAAGGCATAAATCCCAATAAATAGGGAAGGAGTTGCCTTTATAAAAGAAAAAAAACACAACAGAGTACACGCGGAAGCTAACACTAAGTAAAGCAGTAAACACATGTTCTGTAAATACAAAGGGGCTGGAAATACAATCCCAACAGAAAGGTACAACAACAACTGAAAGTAAAGTATAACTCCAAGGAAAAAAACTGAAAGGTGAAAAGCAGATCTTGGATCATCCACCACAGATCCTACCTGAAGGTTAGGTACAGATGTCCTCCACAGCACTCCGCGTTCGACCATCCGTCCATTCGTCTCCTCCGAGTACCAACTCGTCGTGAGATCCACCTCCGGGTACCGTCCAACTCAAAAAGCCTAAAATACGATCAGTGTTTTCCGTCATTAGCAACCAACACAAAGAGGTCCGGGCGTATCCCGTGTAGGGGTGAGTATTACGATACTCAGTTGGGACCCCGAGTCCCTCAAGGTCTCAACAAAATACAATAAGGATAAACCACAAAAAAATATCTCAGCAGATAACCTTTATTTTGGTATATGCCCATACATATACCTATGTTATCGAGTGACACATATCAATCATGAGGTAACACAAAGTTCATTGATCAGCTCAAACTAGGATTTTCATTATCGAAACTGCAATTGCTGAAGAGCTCCTCCTCGGTCGAGTACTATGATACAGTCAAGACTCTGAGGTGCTACTCACTAACATTAGACTGCTGAAGTACTACACCTGTAGAGTACTGTGGGCATTTTGCTACAACCAAGCGCTTCCCATGATGGGTCTGTCGCTAAAACCTAGCGCACCCCCTCATAGCCTACAAAGGTACTCCTTCTCTTGAGTACCGCGAGTATGCCGCTATAGCCAAGTGCTCCTCTGCCATGGGTCTGCCTCTACAGTCAAGTGCACCCCACTGGGCTATCCGAATCACTCTAAGTTGATAGATTAGTAGGCTTTAAGTCCCAACCAGCTACTAGGCCTCTGCACTCTGCTATCTCATCACCGGGAGGGTCCGATCCACGAGCTATTGGTCGATTCTCCAAGTATCTCAAGTTTCCATGAAGAAGTACCCCAAAGGTCTTCCACCTCATAGGAAACTCAACACAATAGACGGTGCGTCAATCGGACACTCGATCTGTGTGTTATTAGCCTTTTTGTCCAGGGGGCCCAATTGGTTTCGTGAACGAACCAACCCGACCATATCACAACATTACCCCGAACTCTAATGTGAAATACTCAAAGGAACTGTTTCTCAATGTGATTACCAATTCCGCTGATAGTTCGTCAAACAGACCCCCGGTCTGAGAGTTATTAGCATTTCCGTCTCAGGGGCCTGGTTGGATTTTGGGTACAATCCAACGCGGCCTTACTCCAATTGCGTCCAAACCTCAGGTGAAGTATTCCAAAAGAACTATCTCATCAAGAGGAATCCAATAAAGTCAACGGTACGTCAATTGGACGTCTGGATCTCAAGTTATAGGTGTTTCTGCTCCGAGGGCCCAGTTGGTTTCGAGTTCGAACCAACCCGGCCGTACATCAAATGACACCGGTTATCCAAACCGGTCACATCATTGTGATCTATACCAAAAAACACATGATATGGACTACCCATTCGTCCAAAATGGATAGCCGGTGAAAAAGGTGTATTTCACCACCACACGCGCGAACAGGGCCTCATGGGGCCCGTGCCCCGACCTCATCTTAAATATCCAAAATTGGTCTTGAAACATCCGTCTTAAATCCAGGGTCGCAATGTCACAGACGGTTAGTCATTCCAACACCGTATGGGAGAGATATGTCTGATAGAAATCCCGTAATAATAATATTAATAATAATAATCGATGTCTCGTGGACCCGATCCACGAACCAGAATTTAGTATCCAACATTAGACTTGAATCGACCGTATCATTAACAGGATTACATCAACACTGACGGCAAGCCAATCGGATGTCGCACGCAGGAGTTGTGGCGGGTCGAAGATTTAATAATAATAATATATTATTATTATTTTAGAGTTTCGGGTACCTGATCCAAATCCCCAAAAAAATTCAATATTGGACTCGTAATATCCGTCTCGAAATCAGGGTCTCACTGCCACAGACGGTTCGTGAAACCGAGGTCGCGCGAATAAGTTGTGGTCGAAAACGTCTTTTAGAATCAAAAAAAAGAATAAGATTATTATTTTATTATTTTTAATTGATTTAGCTCAAAAAAACACAATGTCACGCACCACCACCCTCCCACTCTAATTGGTGCGCCTCCCTCCATTTCAAGCATGGAAACCCTTAATTATTCATTGTATTCTCTTTCTTTCTTTAAGTTTTAATTTAATTCTTTTAAACGTTTTCTCTCTATAAATAAAATAGTTGTGCACCTTTTTATTTATTTTGGTGGTTATATCCTCTATGAGGAAGATATGGGTTGGGCCCACAC
This sequence comes from Viscum album, assembly GCA_963277665.1. Taxonomy (NCBI): domain Eukaryota; kingdom Viridiplantae; phylum Streptophyta; class Magnoliopsida; order Santalales; family Viscaceae; genus Viscum; species Viscum album. The sequence continues at coordinate 1,077,408,403 of OY728164.1, forward strand.
CCCACATAACCTCCCATGATAGGATATTTGCGAGGTGGGACCTACATGAGGCCTAACCCTTCATCTCCCTTAAACCCCCCTTTAACACTCCCTTTATTTATTTTGACAACACCTCCCATTAATTATGTGCAGCCTTTCCATCTCCCTTCAATTAAAGTTGCCAACTCAAATGCCATAATTAATTCAATAGACTTTTTGAATTAATTTGAATTTGATAGAAATGTTATATCATGGGAGAATAAAATAATATCTTAGGCTATTATTTTGTTTTGGCACTTGTGGTGTTGGGAGCACGTTGGAGATATTTAAATGGAGAGTTCTTCCACGAAGAATGTGAAGAATGATCCGTGACTCGAATAACCGGAAGTATTTCATTCTCCAAAATTATTCTTCCTCCGTGTTAAGAGAGGAACACCGCCGCGGTAAAGCGTTAGTTGCGTCGACAAATCTTCCTCAAATGTTGATGGGACGAAACCGTTCTTCCACGACACCCGACTATCGTGACGTCCGTCTTCCGCAACTCGACGACGTGCGACGTCAATTTGGAGGTATGTGGATTTTGTTTATTTAATATTTCATGATTCTTTCCCTTGAGAATGGAAGAATATTCTGTTGACTGTTTATTCAAACTACTAACTCGGTGGGTATATACTACGAACAAGTCTGGACCCACAGCCAACTTATTCTTGATGTGTGGTGGCATGGGGTCGGGTGCGTTGTAACAGGAGGTGGAGTGACGAGTGGACGGGGGGACTGGCGATGCGGTTGGTTTGAGGCTTACCAGCGCGGGTAGCCGGGGGTAGTGCAGTGGCGCGGCGGGAGGCCAAGATGGCGGTAGGCCAGAGGCAGCAGATCTGACATGAGAGGCTGCCTGGGGAAGGCTTGGCTTGTATGGTTTGGTGGATAATAAACAATGAATGGAGAAAGAGATTAGAGAGAGAAAATTTTTAATGGAAATAAATTAAAACATAAAGAAAGAAAGAGAATACAATGAATAATTAGGGGTTTCCATACTTGAAATGGAGGGAGGCGCACCAATTGGAGAAAGAGGGTGCTGCTGCATGACATTGTGTTTTTTTTTGAGCTAAATTAAAAAAAAATAACAATATAATAATCTTATTGTTGTTTTTGATGATAAAACTCATTTTCGACCACATCATATTCGCGCGACCTCAGTTTCATGAGCTGTCTGCGTCATTGCAACCCTGATTTCGAGACAGATATTCCAAGTCCAATATTGAATGTCTTTTCCGGGTTTTTGGATCAGGTACCCGAAATGCTCAAATAATAATAATATATGATTATTATTAAATCTTCGACCCGCCACAACTCCTGTGTGCGATTTCTGATTGGCATTACATCAGTGGTGATGTAATCCTGTTAATAATACGGTCGATTAAAGCCTAATGTTGGATACTAAATTCTGGTTCGTGGCTCGGGTCCACGAAACATCGAATAATATTATTATTATTTTTATTACGGGATCTGTATCTGAGATATCTATCTCATACGGTGTCGGAATGATGAACTGTCTGCGACATTGCGATCCTAAATTTAAGAAGGATGTTTCAAGACCAATTTTGGATATTTAAGTTGAGGTCGGGGCACGGGCCCCTCGAGGCCCGGTTCGCGCATGTTGCGGTGAAATGCACCTTTTTCACCGGCTATCTATTTTGGACCAATGGGTAGTCCATCTCGTGTGTTTTATGGTATGGATCACAATGATGTGACCGGTTTGGTTAACTGGTGTCATTTTATGTATGGACGGGTTGGTTTGAACTCGAAACCAATCGGGCCCGCGGAGCAGAAACGCTTATAACTTGAGTTCCGGACATCCGATTGACGTACCGTTTACTTTGTTGAATTCCTCTTGATGAGGTGGTTCTTTTGGAATACTTCACCTAAGGTTTGGACGAAATTGGAGTAAGTCCAGGTTGGATTGTACCCAAAATCCAACCGGGCCCCTGGAATGGAAATGCTAACAACTCTCAGACCAGACGTCCGTTTGACGAACCGTCAGCGGTGTTGGTAATCACGTTGAGAAACGGTTCCTTTGAGTATACCCCATGAGATTTCGGGGAACATTTGTGATACGTTCAGGTTGGTTCGTACACAAAACCAACCGGGCCCCTAGGACGAAAAGGATAATAACACACAGACTGAGCGTCCGATGGATGCGACATCTATTGTGTTGAGTTTCCTATGACGTGGAAAACCTTTGGGGTACTTCTTCGTTGAACCTTGAGATACATGGAGTATCAACTAGTAGCTCATGGAGCGGACCCTCCCGGTGACGAGCAAGCAGAGTACAGAGACCTAGTAGCTGGTTGAGACGTGACGACTGCTGATCGATCGACTCAGAGTGATTCAGATAGCCCAGTGGGGTGCACATGGCTGTAGCGGCAGACCCACGGTAGAGAAGGGCTTGGCTATAGCGGTAGATCCGCGGTACTCAATAGAAGGAGTACCTCTATAGGCATTGAGTGGGTGCGCTTGGCTGTAGCAGCAAACCCATTGTGGGAAGTGCTTGGTTGTAGCAGCAGGCCCACAGTACTCGATAGGTGGAGTACATCAGCAGTATAAGGTTAGTGAGCAGCGCCTCAGAGTCGTGACAGTATCATAGTACTCGGCTGAGGAGGAGCTCTTCAGCAGTTGCGGTTTCGATAATGAAAATCCTGGTTTGAGCTAATGTAATCTGTTGAGAGCATTCTTTGTGGTTTATCATTGTTGGATTTTAGTGAGACCTTGAGGATCTCGGGGTCCCTACTGAGTATCGTTATACTCACCCCTGCACGGGATACGCCCACACATCATTGTGTTGGTTGCAGATGATGGATAATACTAATCATATTTGAGGCTTTTTGAGCTAGATGGTACCCAGAGATAGATCTCACGACGTGTCGATACCCAGAGGAGATGGACAGATGGATGGTTGAATGCAGAGTGTTGTGGAGGACATCTGTATCTACCCTTCAGGTAGGATCCATGGTGGATGATTCAGGAGCTACTTTTCACCTTTCAGCTGTTGTCATTTGAGTTGTAATTTACATTCAATTGTAGATGTACCTTTCTGTTGGGCTTGTATATTCGGCCCCTTTGTATTTCTAGAACACTTGTTTACTGCTTTACATAGTGTTAGCTTCCGCGTGTACTCTGTTGTGTTGTTTACTTTTATAAAGAAAATGACATCCCTTTTTATTGGGATTTACGCCTTTGGTGCTAGTCGCTAGCCCCTGGCCTATGGAAGGCGGGCATGGGGTAGTCACGGCACGGGCCCCGAGGACAGGTCGTGACAAATAGATAGATTGAAATATATAAAAATATAATTAAAAAAAGTTAGAATAATCGAGAAATAAATATTATAAAAAAAAGAAAATCTTTTAGATAAACAATTTGATAGACATGTAGGATACTTGATAAAAATTATAAATTATCAAAATAATGAAATAATGGGTAGAAAATAGTATATATGAAAATTGAGTTTAAGATAAATATTCACAAAAATAATAATATGAATATGGATTTTTGTATATATAAAAATTATATATACACATATATATTAAATCCTAAATTTTGATACAATAATATTAGCATATACATAGGAATAGACATAATGTTTGAAAAATAAGAAAACAAATAAAATTAGGTGACATATAAACACAATTAAATGTATATAGATAGAAAATATTGATTGAAATCACCATATAATTATATAAAAAGTTAAAAAATATATATGGAATAAGAATGGATAAGAAAAATATAAAATAATATATATATATATATATATAAAAATTATCTAGACTTGAATACATATAGACAACCAAAAAGATAGATGGATGGACATGTAGATGGATAATAACACAAAAGGATAAATTAAATGGTAACTTGGTTGACATATAGAATTATATATTGATCAATATATAGTTAAGAACACTTACATACAATGAGATAGATTGTTTAATTGAATTGAATATTGGATTCATAATTAGTAACATATATATTCATATATTTTATAAACCGAGATAGTGGAAAATAAGGTTTGGTGATAATTTTTCACATTTTGATTATAATACTTAAAATAAAAATAAATAGGATGAATGGTTTTTAGTCTCATTAGACTACACACACACAGACACTAATTTTAAATTAATAATAGTGAACTAGTTAACAATACATCAAAATTAATTAATATTTTATAATATTTAAAAATAATTGAGTTTATTCTTTATCATTAAATAAGGATATTGTTAAATAATATAAATATCAGCATCCAAAAGATTAGTAAGTTATGAGAGTCTAATAGAATATAACATGACATATTAATAGAATGAATAGTATGAATGGATTATATATTTAATTGATTCCAAATATATAAAATATATTGGGAGAAACTATCAATGGATGAAGTGAAAATGGATATAAAAAGTCCTATGGATAGCAATAATAAATCTAATATTGATGAAATACATATAATCTGACATCATAACAATATTATCAAGCGATTCAATAAAAACATAATTAAAAAATATCTTAGAAACACCAATTGTAGCATCAAAATGTATATGAATATGAAAAATGATAAGAGGGGGTGAATTTGATGTTTAAAAAATTATGATTTTAACCCTTAAATAAACATATCTTCAAAAGGATAATCTAAACTTATTTAAAATATCCACTTATACATTTTAATAGTAATAAAACATATCCCTAGAGTCTGATAGAATGAATATCATAATCATTTATATTCCAATATGTAAATCCACATATTATAAAGATATTATGTCTTTATATCATGTAGTATTGTATTAAATTAGTAGTGGAAAAAATAATAGCAGTTTAATTATATTCAATGGTGAAAAATATTTTCCAGAGTATTCAAAAAAGAATTTTAATTACACCGATTATGATAAATTTAATTATTAAAAAGTAATGATTGTATATTAAATAGTATAGATTTATAATCAAAGTAAATCATATAGATCATAATCAAATAAATAATGATAGAAATATACAAATAGAAAGATGAAAAATAAAAGGATTCAAATTCACTTTTGATTTCAATGGGAATTTAAAACATGTAATTAAAAAAGTAATAAAAAATTATACAATTATTTTAACCTAAAGAGATGGGTATGAAAAAATATTTGATAAACAACAATTGTATAATAATAATAAGAATTTATTTCTTTCCCTTACTTGGGAAATTTCTCTACACGATGATCGATCTATCTCACTATCACTATGATCCCTTTTTATAATGTCTGAATTCTGTATTCCTATATGCAAAATACCTAAATCAATAAGATTATATCTATTTATTCCTAGCCTTGAAACCCCTTAATTGTATTCACAATTAAACACACCAAGAAACTTCAAAAATGAGCGTAATAAGTTTACTAGTACAATGAATAAGATTTTCAAACTTGCCAGTTTCAGAGCACTTGTACAATAGAAAAATATGATTATTGTTCACTCTTTTTTTGTCCTATTTTGTTTTTTAGAACAAATCACATGAAAATGTACTTAGTGAAAAGCCTCAAATAGTTATCTCGATCCTCCAATTGTCAGATTGTCTCTCGGATTTACAGATGGTCCTCTATAATTGTGACTCTTATAGCATTATTATAATAGAATGGTAAAAATAGTTATTGTATAATCAATTTTCAGTATAAAATGTATTCCATTACAATAGAATATGTTTTCAGGTAATCAAAATATAAAAAGTGATAAATATGATGAATTTACATATAATTTTCTTATTATAATGATTCTGAAGCTATCGGTTCTGATGTCTAAACTGATTCTAAATGTTTTTTCTATATTTAGAAAAGATAGAGTAGATTTAAATATTATTTGATAATGTTGAATATAATCAATATCATTTCCAAAATAAATAAAATAATAATAATTAATAATGTATGTAAATATAATTTAATAATTTAAAAATATTTCTAAGCATGGTAAAACATTTTTTTTTCTTCAAAATAAATTAAAACACTTTTGAAATGAATGAATTTGATAATTATGTATTTATTTTTTATTTTCTGATTTACAAAACTGAAGCAATTGTATGGCTAGTATAAACTTTTTAATTTACAACCCACCCGTTTTTAAACACCACAAACCATACGAATTAAATAAAAAATTAATTTGAAAACTGTAAGACCATTATCTTTTATTAACATAATATTTCGAATTAAAAACAAAAAAAATATCACCCTATGATTTTATAACACATCTAAATACCATGGTGAGTAAAACTAAATCCCCCTTAGGATTTTAAATTCTTATAAGGATCATATTATCTTCATTTGATTAATTTCTCCCTTTATTCTATACATCTTCCTTGTACATAATTTGTCCCCCAATGAATAAATTTATCCTCAAATGAGATTTTAAATAACTAATTGGGAAAATTCTTATAATACCTAAAAAGGTTTAGATGAATTGATATAGAAAACACTATAATAAAACTTATGATCATCTAAAATAAATTAAATAACATTCATCTGAATAAGAATTTTTAGAAATTAAAATAAAATATATATTTATAAAAATGTATTTTATATAAATTATAATCAAAAAATAAAAACAAATTGTTTTATGAAATTAATATTTCTTCAAAATCAATTTTTTGAGAATTTTATTTATATTTTTAAACCCTTTCTGGCCTTCTAAATCCTTGGATGTCAATTATTCTGGATTTTTTGTTCTTTTATAGGTCATGTATCATTTCCATTGAACATGAATCCTATTATATTTAACAATAAATTAGTTTTCTCGAGATTGAATGTTTTTTATTGGACATTGATTTTTTTAAAAAAATTCATTTCTCAGAGTATCAATATACTCATTAAGATTCATAATACGTCATTTATCACTCAAATGATTTACATTATTCAAATGATTGTTAGTCTAATATTTGAACCACTTTACAAATATTACTCTTTCTACCTTATCATTAGTTATAAAATGGATGTTTTCTATGAAATATTTCAGGTCTATCCTTATATATTAAAATTTATAATTATATAGTATGATATCATTATAAGTTTTATGAGTCCATATGTCAATATTATTACAAAAATTCCTTTGAGATTCAACATATTATTTGAAAATATAGAAATATGTTTCCAAAGACAATGACCTGTAAGTTAGATATTACACTGAATCTGATTCATTATTTTCATTTTGAATAATCAAATCAATCTTTTTTCCAATATATGAATGTAGTGATTTTTCTCTAATTAAATAAATGTATGAAATGAATAATTGATACCTTCATCTGGGATCATATTGGGTTATTCTATCTCATATTGAGTATTTCTGTGACTGATGATGATATATTCTTGAATTGATTTCATGTATCCTTTCTTTGAGTCCGATTTATCCTTACTATCGTTAAATTTCAATTTCAGAGACCACAAATTTTTAATTTACTACTTGTTTTGGGTTTTCATAGTGTTCTTATAACTTGTATAAAGATACTTCTTCTTGATATTATTGATACTGTTGTTTCTAATGTATCACCTACTTCACTTATGATTTACCAAAGAAGACAACTCTTTCGATGAGACATAAGAAGTCCTCATATAATATTTATCATAACAGTCCCCACCCTCCATCTCTTTTGAATCTTCTTACACTTGTATTTATTCTCCTCATTCAAATTATTGACATTCTTTAGCTTAATAATATTCTATTTTTTTGAACATAATGTCTTCTTGAATAACATTACTTTCCTTTTCTACTTTATCAAATCATTTAGGAATGACATCCATATCATTAAAAAATTATTCACAAATTTGGGAGCTAGATATAAAATTACCTTTTCCGACTAGAATTTATTCTATATCCATCCTAATACCCTTTCCCACACCTACAAAATAGGGGGAATAATCATGAAAAATAGATGTTTTTTTAAAAAAATAATCCAACATTTGGATTATTGAAACAATCTTCAAAAAGGTAGTTTTAACCCCTCTCGTTGAAAAATAAAATATCTTAGTACCCTAAAAATTTTATTTTTATTTATATTATTATTTTTATTTTTATTTATCATTATCTTTATTTATGATTAAAGAAAAATATTTTGTCGGGATAATTCCACATTGTACATATCTCTCATTTATTTTATCTTTTTTCCTCTTCTACTATATTGATAAGTCATCGGAAACTATCCTTTTCATCTTTTATTTTCATACCAGAACATAATCATCTATTTAAAATAATTTCTACAAATATGATCTCTCATTATTTTTGAAATATGGTTCTATTTCTAATGAAGAAACCTGAGAAATCATGACAATCATCTTTGACATTGAATAAAGAACATACTTCATATAAATTATGTTATATTCCATAATAAGTATAATATTTTATGTGATAGTATATGACATGATTAAAAAATTGAATTGAATGAAAATAAATTCAATCATATATCAAGTCAAACTCAGAAACATAATGTTTTTTAAATTTATTAAATTGGATTTGACATTCTGGTATCTAAAAATAATATAACCATGTAAATTTATTTTCTTCATATTCACAAGACAATCCAAAATGAATGTATTTTATAGTTTCATAGTTTTTTGAACTAACTAACATGGAAAAAGAAAACAACGCATCCAAAGATATAAATCTTTATGATCCAGAATTAGTTGACTGCAATTGTTTTTTAGTTTTTTGATATATTCAATAACATGTACTTCTCTTCTATTTCTATGATAAACATATCTAATAAATCTGATTTACTTTTAAAGGGATAAAACACATCTTCTTCATTTTAGATACCTAGGAATCATTCTTCATCCGTAGGAAATATCTTGTAATACATCTCATAAATTTGGAAATAACCAGATCTTTTCGATATTCTATAATAAATTTTAGATAATAAAATAATGATATCTAACCAAATCCAAAAATTGAAAATAATATTCCAGATTATTTTTATCCGCACATATGATATTCCAATATTTGAAATATATGACCCTTCTAAATGGTGACTCATAATTATTATAAAAATACATTGATACTATCCATTCAAAAAAAACCATCTTGTTTTCATGTACATCAGCCATCATATTTTGAGATGAAACTATGGATTCATAGATGAGTATTGAATCAAACTATGAGATGTAAAGGAGGAAGAATTTTGGGAACAAATTCTGAAATAATTTATGTCTGATACATGGGGAGTCCTTATATATAAGAGATTTCATGTGACAGTTTATCTTCCTAGAGATTTCTACTGACTAATATTTTATCTATAATATTTGTTGGTCGATATAATATATGATACAAATATTCAAATAATTATATACTCTTAAGTATTTATGAAATCCTTATTTTATTTTGTGCATACAATTAAAAAATAAATGAAATTGAGAACAAAACATTAAGAAATTTTAATAAAAAAAACAAGTTAATGGTTTTATAATATAATGTGATTTTAAGAAACCTATTATGAAAAAAATTTCTGAAAAGAAATAATTTTAAAATATAATATTCTTTGAACATCAATAAGATGTACTCCCCCAATGTAGTGGAGTATCATTATGTAAGGGAATGGTTTAAACAACAATTTGATATGAATTATTAATTTAAATTAATCATCCCTCTATTATGTATAATTTATTAAAATATATCATAAGGTAATGGTTTTATATAAATATTAGATAATTGTTCTTGCATTCGGATGAATTGTAAAATTATATGGCCTTATGTATCTGATCCCTACGAAAGTTACTACTAATATCTATGGGGTTTTTCTGAGTGGCATGTGATGTGTTTTTACATATTTCTATGGAACTTGTGTAATCACAAAGTATTTTATTTTTTGTAAAACTCATCCCATTATCAGTGTGTGTGTTTTGTAAGCACAATAATTTTTCACAACAACTAACAGTTGTTGCATTAATGACTACAATGTAGAAAGTTATAATGGGTGTTGTTTTGGCAATAAAAATCAAATATTTAATAACCAAAAAATTACATGATTAATATTTACTTTTCTATCCATTCTACAAATAACAACGTTTTCATCAGAAAAAATATTCAAAATCATTTTTAGAAAATAAAAAATTCACACATACATAATTTCCATTAAAAAATGAAATTTTTGTTTAACTAATTTTAAATGGGATTAATTTCAATTGTTTTGATATCTTCCACATATCAATTCATAAAACATTATTTCAGTTAGAAGAAGAGTTCTGTAATTTAAGAATTATATCATTACAATAATAATTAATTGACCAACTCCATTCGCAATTTTAACAAGATAAATTTTATTTGATGTATAGATTAGACTAATAATACATTTATTTTTCTCTTATCCAATGTGGGAAAGAAAATATTTTATATAAAAATGTTGGGATATATATGTACCTTTTTATTTTTCAAAAATTTGAAAACCATGAAAAAATGTTAACTCACCCATCATACTCATCTCAAACCCACATTTTGTAAGATTCACATTGAAATGTGTTAAATATTTTTTAGTAGATATAAATATAATTTCATCAATATAAATTTGATAAATCGTTATTTTATTTATTTAATTTATTTATAAAAATAATTGGATCATCGATTCCCTTATCACAATAGTAGTGTAACAAAAATATCGTTCATCTTCTATTCCAGACTCAAGGGGAATATTTATGTCGATATAATGCTTTGGTATGTTTATTAATATATTCATGATGTTTTTTATCTTCAAAACTAGGATTTTTCAAATGAAAAAAACTATATTGTACATAACCATTGAAGAAATAAAACTTCACATCCACATTGACTAGTTTGAAATTGAAAAATGACGCAAAGGATAATATAATAAAGATAGATTCTAGTACAGGTATTGGAGTATATGTTTTTTCATAACCCATTCCCACTAGTTGATTGTATCCTTTAACAATAATTATTTTTTATTTGTAATAATTATTAAATTTTCATCATACTTATTTCTGTAAATTTATTTGTCTCCTATTACTTATTTTTCTTTAGTTCATTAAAAAAAGGAATTGAATTTATTCCTCACGTATTAATTTATTTCTTCTTTGATTTATTTAATCCAATCCTTATCACCTAATCATTCAAAATGATTTTTGGTTTCAAATTAAGAGTTAAAAGAAAGATATTCTATCTTGTTTCATAAGAATATTCTAATAATTACATGTGGATTAACATTTCCAATGATATTATCACTAGGATTGTTCATGACAAACAACAGAACTAGGTTTTGAAAAACCTATTCATCAACATAAGGTAAAATATGATCTTTAGAAAATTATATAGAAACAAGTTCTTGAGAATTTTCCTTTTTCGAAGAATTCATTAACAAACCACGATAATCAATTTTGGAAAACACAAATTAGGATGTTGGTTGGGATTATTTAAAAACAAAAGGGACACATTCTTCAAATATAACATTTAGTGTTTCTTAAATAGTAAAATATTTTTTATTAAAAACCCTATAATCCATAGAGGTAGTGAAGAAGTCTATTAATATAAATTCATTGGATTTGTGTGTGAATATTTTTTATTTATCCATCATATTACAGATGTATTATTTTCATCCAAATACATTGATGTATAATAAATTAAATTTTCAGCCTATCCACAAGTCATAAAGAGTTTTATTAACAAAAGGTTTTATTAAAAAACTATTTATTTTATAGAAGGTAGTAAGAACAACTTTATCCAAAATATTCTTAGCAATTGGGAATTAACTATACCTAACTCTTATTAGTTCTTGAATAATATGATTTCTTGTTTCCCAAACTACATTTTGTTGACGAGTTCGTGGAGTTGAAAAGTAATGTGTATTTCCCTATTTAGCATAAAATTTTTAAAAATAAGTATAAACATAATCTCTACCACGATCATTATAAACACATATCTAGATGATATTTTTCTCATTTTTATCATTGGATAAAAAAATCAAAAAACAAAAATCATAATATTTCATTGCTAAAAACACGTATATCTAGTGTAAAGATCTACTAAATCAAACACATAGTACTTTCCACCAGTACATAATTTTTATATGATTTAGAAGATCCGTTTTTACTAACTCTAAAGAATTATAAGTTGTGATATCATTATTATATTTAAAGATTAAAATATGTTACATCTTATATTGACAAGGGTCTAAATATTTTTAATAATCAAACCAATGATTAATTGGATCAGTATAAATATTTTTCATTGTTTATTTCAATATTTTCGTAAGATTACAGTGTTCTATCCTACTATTCTATACACAATATTGATCTTCCATATCACTATGAAAAGGTATATCTTGGGTCTTAAGGTATTATATGTATATTTTGTGTACAATCTCATGTTTAAGACAAGAAATATTGAAATAATCCATAGTATTATGTTCTACGCCATTACCATTCCTAAAATTCACAATGTAACATTCATTACAGAATTAACATATTCTTTTATGGTTATACTTAAGACCATTAACATATATAAAATTTGAAATTAAATCATTACCAGGATTATCAATATTACCGATATGAGAATCTCTCCACAAGAATTATACACAAAATTAACTTTTCCACCCTTCATAATGATAATCCTTTTCAATGAAATATGTTTTACCATTAAAATATCATAAACAACCACTATTCATGTACCATGTAAACTTAGTGATGGTACTTCAACTATTTTCTTTAAAATAAAAGCACTAGATTGTCATCACCGAAAACTTGTTGGGTTCAGAAATGTTTTATAATGAAATTTTAGGAATCCCAATTTGTTATCAAAATGATTTTTAGAACCCTTAGTATTTATTTTTATTTAATGAAAAAATATTTTCAAAATTTCCACCACATTGAATTTTAGCAATAAATGGTGCATTTTTAGGTACAATGAAGTTGTAACAAAAAAAAATTTATAAGTATATCCCATTCATAAACAAGTACCTAGTTGGAAGATTTAAAACCCTTGTTTCTATTGGACTTCTAAAAATTATTCTTATATATATTAAAATTTCCATCCTTCATAACTTTTTTAACATGGTTAAATCAGGTCAGATATATCCAGCTCTTTTTTATTCATATCATTGTACGTCATCTTTTTTATTTTTAGTTTTTTCCTTTGTACTTTTTTTAACAATAGTTATTATTCTTTTTACAAATATTCTTATTCATTCATTGAGAAATACTTTCTAATTCATTCTAATATTATTCCAAATCACTTCAATCATATTTAAAAACTCCCATTTTCATTTTGTAAGACATGATTAATTTTACAAGAGTATTTGATTTTGTTGGATTGGAATTAGTACTAAATTCCATTTCATTAATCCTTTTATCTTGATTCTATGAACCTTTTTTCATCCTACCCTAATATTTTAAAAGGGTCCCAAATATATCATCAGGATTAATATTTTCTATTATCATTTATTCATCAAAAACTGTTCTCATAAATTCATATTCATTGGGAATGGCATCTATTATTTTTTCTACAATGTCTTCATCTTATAATACATTCACAAAAATTGATTGTAAAATATTTACTATAGTACTAATCCTTAGTTTTAATTTTATAATAGGTTATCATAAAGGGGATTCAAATTTTTTAGAGTCATCTCTATGAATTTCTCTTCAAGTTTAAATAATTGATGATTTTCAAATATGTGTAATATATAATTTCACTAAAATACCATTAGCTATTTAAGAAGAAAAAATATAGATATATATGTCTCTATATTTGGAACATAATAATGTATTCATTTCCATGTATTTGAACTGGTATTCTTAATTTTTTGGACTTTTAAAAGTGATGTTTTCCTTATTAGGAATTTTATAATATCCTTTGAGAGATACAATGTTTTCAACTCTAGTGTTGATCAAAAAATTATTAATTCTACACATCTAGTATTCAAAATTAACTCTACCGATATTGTTGGTCTAATTGGATTGAAATTATCTACTTCTCCTACAATTAATCCATGTATCATTAAAAAAACAAAAACTTATTTTTCCATAATACACATTACAATAACAATTATTTCTAAACTAAAAGTCTATAACATAGGTTAGTCACCCTTGAATTAGTAGTGAAGCTAAATTAAAATCCATTATTAAGAAGTGGAATCCTCATCTAATACCAAATATTATTATCCATATTAAATAGACACAAGTTTCATTCTAATAGTTTGATGGAAATGTATATGAATATGAAAAGGTAAAATACGGGTGTGAAATGTAAGACTAATAAAATTTGTTTTTAAACATAAAATAATATTTGTTTAATAAGGTTATCCTAATAATATTTATAAAACCACTTATGTATTTAAATGTTATTTGGACTTGTCCCTAGTGTATAATAAAATAAATATCATAATCAAGTAGATTCTGATATTTAAATCCATATGTTATAAATATTTTCTATATTTACAGTTTAAATAATCCTAATCAATATGAATCGGTGAACATAATCATGGTTTAATTGTATTCATAGGTGAATCTTATTCATCAGGATATTAATAATAAAATTGAAATCACAACGATTACAATAAATCATATTCTTAAAAAAGAAATTTTAAATTATTAAATATTATATTATCATAATCAGAGTAAATAAAATATATCAAAATCAATTCTATTATAATAAAAAATTTGAAACTAGAATGATTAATATAAAAGGATTCAACATTGAATAAAATTACAATGGAAATGAAAAACAAGCATTATATCATGTAATATAAATGAATAAATTTATATTAATCGAAATATAATTATCTAATAACCTAAGATAAAGGTCCCATGTTTTATAATTAAAAGATATTATGTCAATCAACTACCACTGAATACCCCAATACGATGATTTTTGTATATATCTATCCTCAGGATCCTTCGATAAGATAATCAGATTATATATTTCTATCCCCATAATCCCCAGTTCATGTAGATCAAATCTATATCTTCCATGCCTCAGAATCGCAACATTATATTCACAGTCGGCCATAAAATGAAATTATAAACACAATATCAATAATTTTATACATAAAACGAATAAATGTTTTACTCTTGTAATCATTAGATCTCATTCACAGTAGATAAAATTAGTGTGTTCTCTCATCATGATGTTTTTTGTTGGATTTTGAAACACTAAAAATGAACATTTATTTATATGAAATCCTCCAATGGTTTTCCTTATCTTCCAACAATCATTTTTTCATTGATACTTTCAGAAGGACATAGTCACCTGGTACTCCAACGGTCATGTTATAAGAGAATGCATATAAGGCCCCGACCTTAAACCTTACTTAATATTCAATTAAATGAATAATTCACATTGAGGATCTTCTCAGGTTTAGAGTATTAGATAATTATATCATAAATCATGAATTTCATTCCACATTTAACAAAGTGGATACATAAAAGATAGTATTCGTTTTTTTTCCATCAATAGAAACAAATTTAAAGTAAAACATGGATTCTTTTTTCAGACTTCCTTGAAACTTTCATCATATCATGCACCTTTTCCGTGACTGGTGAAAAACATTTAAAAAACTTGGGATGAGCATAAAAAGCAAAGTAAGGGTTATAAAATGTATGGAAAGGAAACATGAGTACATATATACATAATAATGAAATCATACTTTACCCATAAAACATAAGTACTTTAACATACCTCATTAAATCATGAATAAATCATAGAAATCATAAGACATAAAGGTAAATTGAGGCATTCATAACATTCTTACGTAGGGAGTAACCCTCTTGGTTACATTTGGAATACCCATCATAATATATTCCCTAAATCTTTTCAAAGAAACCTCAACATTTAACCCCTTCACGTTACCCAATGCATTGGAGAGCTATATCGGGCTCACCCGCCCTTAGTTTCTCACGGAACGACCCATCTTCATTATAATTCCCAAGAACAATAACATAATCATATCACATAAAACATACATAAAGGAAACATTACATTTACACTTTTGAATAACAAGATATCAATACAATATATTGATATAAAAACATTATGAAAACCATTTTCAATACCAAAATAAAATAAAAGTAAAACATGGTATTTATTTTTCATTTAAAAAAGGTATGGCTTGTAGAGGAAGCCAAAACTGAAATAATGGTCATGGCGGCGGAGAAGTCGTTGACGCCGCATATGCACGACAAAAACATTCCCTTTTTCTTTTTGTAAAACTCTTCGTATAAAAATTTTCCTTTTGTATAAACGTAAAAGTCAAAGGGGTTTATACACCGTATAAAAGTAGGTTGTGTATAAAACAAAATATGTCTAAATGAAACGAGATTGAGACGAAGTCCCATACCACATTGAAGCTTTTAACATTTTAAAACATCAATATCCATGTGAATAAATCCTTAAAACCATTTTTAAAACATGGATATTAATGAAAAATATTTGTAAGAATAAATCATTAAAACTTTTAAAATGATATTTTAGTTAAAGGGTTTTTAACAAAATGAGAGACACTTGAATACAATAATTGAGGAATAACATTTAATCCAAACATTATAATATCATGAGAATAAAGTGATTACTGATATAATATTCCAAAGTACAGTATATACACCATATAAGAGTGAATTGGTGCATACCAACAATGAATTCTCAATGGAAATGTTAATTGAGATGAAATCAATTATAAAGATGGTAACCTTAAATTAGGGATAAATCAATCTCATTATTATGTGTGAAAAATATAAATACACCCAATATAAGTGGATATTAAGTGTAAAATTATCAAATTTCATTCACACATATTCAAAGGATGACATATTCAATAACAACATGTTGAACCCAAAGAAATCGAAATGGGGTTAAGAAGTTCCCTTGACAGCCTAACGGCGTCACATTAAATTTTAGAAAAAGAGTTGATGAGAGAGATAAAGGGTATCTCATCACTTTGACATGAAATTTACAGAAATAAGGATATATAAGAACATATACCCACAAAAGAAGATGAAAATTAAAATACATAAAAAAAAGAAGTCTTTTAAAAAGAGGACGGTGAAAGGTTCCCTTACCGATTTGGGTAACTTTCGAAACGTACACCCCATGAAAGAAGAACTATATAACATTGATGTAAATACTCATAAACGAAATTATTTAATAGAAAGAGTTGAATAATTGACAGTACATACACCACTCAAAATGAAATATTGGCAAATGTAGCATGAATCTCGCGAAAACACAAAGTGAGATAAAAATCCCCTTACGAAATTTCAGCAGCCTAACGGCGCCAATTAAAACATCCAAAATGGATTGATAAAAGAAAATAGGGTCTCTAATCATATAAACATAAAAGTACAGTAAAATTAATATAAAATAACATCCCAATAATATGAATGATGAGCTTAAAAGTAATGACATAAAAGAGTGTACTTAAAAAGAAAGAGAGGGGTAGGATCCCTTACCTCGTGTCCGACTTGACTCGATCGTTCAATAACCTCCTGAATAATAAACTTGATTTAAATTCTACTTGATTAAGAACCTTTTTAAAGTTAATTATTCCTTTTATATCACATACTACCACGCTATGAACACTATGTAATTATTTAAGTTAATAATGGTTGATTTGTAGATCATTGCTACTTGAGTCAAAAATAAACTCTTTATAATTACAAGTTGTTCATGTGGTAAAATATATATTATATCAAGATTTATATTCATTATGTAGATATCATATATATCATATATATCCATTATATACATGCATTTATAATATTACATAACATTTAGAGGTAAGAAATGAAATGTACCGTTTATAGAGACGGTAAGCCATACGTACGCATGAATACTTCCCTTTCTATTTCTTATTTAATGGAATTAAAACATAATGATAAATAATAGTATTATAATTCCAGTATGGTATCATATATAATATCATTAAATCTATCCATTATACGTACCACATATGGTATTAACGAATCAAATCACTTTGAGGGGACGGTAGTCCGCACTTCCTAAAATGAAGATATCATGTTTAACAATAATGGAAACCATAAAGGAATTCCATAAATGAAAAATACAGAAGCTTAAGTAAATCATAAAAATTTAATATATCATATATAAATATAGTTACATATTAATGTCCACCTTTGAGGGTGTTAAAATAATATTGAACAATCATCATTTCGTGAGGTAGAAAATAACCATCCACAGAAATAGTATGTTCTTTAACCATTAGATGTAGTTGTGTGTAAGTGTAGCTCTAAAAATTGTTATAAAAACATCCTAGTATATTGAATATATTGTAGTTGTTAAAAAATAATTGAATAAAAATAGTTTAGGGGGTTGGAGAAGAAAATTAAAACAAAAGAACACAAGTAAAGACATTACCTTAAAATCGGGTATCTCTCTTTGATTTGTGCTAAAAGGCTTCCTTGGGAAGACTTATTCCCAAAGTGAGGCTTCTATGAGTAATAGAGGAATGTGGAGAGACAAAATGATTAGGGGTTGGCCGAGCCAAAGGCTTGAGAGGTGTGGGTAAGGTGGTAGAGGTGGGGGCCTTTTATAAGAGGAGACGAGGGGCACTCTTGGAACGTTACAAAATGTTACTTTATTTTCAATTGAGTTTCAGATTTTAAAGGTCCCACATTGATGTATTTCTAGTATAAGGTGGTAAGAGTTCTAAATATACTCATCTAATAGGACTTTGACAAGTGTATGTTATATTATAAACATTATCTTTTAATTTTATTTAAATCCTTTATTAATGAGGTAATCGTTGCATCATCATGATGTCATAAATAATTTTATTTATTTAATGTCTAAAAATTATAGAAAAAATATCATGATGTAGGAAATATATTTATATTTCTAATGAAAATTTATAGTAAAAAATATGACTTGTATAACCCCATTTAAAAATTATTTTAGTAAAACAAGTCATGCTTGTGACTTTTTTATTTTAACTTTAATTAAAAAGTTATTTATGTCATTTTCCAACCAAAGTGGATCCATGGGGTCCCCAAGTTGACGCATGTATTTTCTTGGTCTGCCATGACACATCTAATGTAGTTAAGAAATATTTCTAGGTCATTTTATATTATTAAAACATTATTTTTACCTTAAATTACATTAATTACCTCTAATCACGCTTAAAAACTTAAAAGTTACTATTCACCAAAAAATTATTTTAATTCCATTGAACTAAATTTTACATCCTAATGAAAACCATGTATGTCGGATTTTTGAAATTCAAATCATAGAAGTGGTAAAGTTTCATTTAAACGAAAAATCAGTTTTTAAACTACCACTTAGTGGTTTCACTATTCATCAAAAATTGAAGTTTTTCAGAAAAATACCAAAAATTCACCCTAAGTTATATTTGATATTCTGAATTAAAAAATGAAGTCTATTTTAAAAAATTCAAAACATATATGTTACATTAATTAATTTAATAATTAATCCCCACTGTCCGAGCAAATAGCGTGTTTTTATGAAACAATAAGTATCAAAAGATTAACACTAGTTTAAGTCCAATTTCAAGATGAAATTAATTCCAATGACCACTATTGGATTAAATGGTAAAAATATATTCTAGTTTAACTTTAAAACCAATTTAATAGATAATATAATTATATAAATTAATTAGATTAAAAAGAGGTTTTTAATTTAAATACAACATTTTCCCTATTCATTAAAAATGAACTTTATCGGAAAAATACCAAATATTTACACAAAGTAAATTTTCATGTCGCGATTCAAAAGAAGAATTTTATTTTTTCAAATATAACACATAAAATTGTCAAAAAGTGGATTTAATAGAAGTTCTCCATCAAAATACAGTTAATCGACCTTTTATAGAATATTAGAATGTTTACGCTTAAAATTAGATTCATTTGCATTTTTAATCCTCTATCATTTATTGTAAAAAGTAAAAATATTTGAAAAAATATATAATCATTTTGTAGTCAGTTCTGTTCATTCCCACCATTACATCGGCTAGGAATTAACTACAATTTAGAATAATATTATTTTATTATCAGAGTGCAACGTAAGATTCCCAAGAAACTCGTTGTTGCGTATTGGGTACGCCATCGAGAATAGCGTCTCCTTTAAAGTTATGTTAATATTTTATTCACAAATATGCATAAATGTGAATATTTCATATTCTTTATTTACCTGGTGTGTTACATCCTTCCCCCCTTTTGGGAATTGCGTCCTCTCAATTTTAAAATTAGGCTTGTAAACTTCATTGAAAATCCCACATCGGAACAAGAGTCAGTAAAACAATCAAATTAAAATAAATAAAGAGAAGTACAATGGTCACCTGAGTTAACCCATACTAGGATTCCATGTAGGAAAACGTGGACATGGAAGAAAAGGAAAAGGGTCATGTTCTGGGGGAGAGTGACAGAAAACATGTTTAGGAGAAAGTTAACCACATGAAGATAACAAACTTGTGTTGAGTTAACGGTATTCGATTCCCCAGTAGGAAAAGTTAATAGACAACATTTTTTGTTTATGTTACTTTTCATTGAGGAATTTATTTTTGATCTTAAGGAAACATATTTAATTTTCATGTTGGCTTTCATCTTTTACTATATTTCTTACACAAACTCATACTTTCCCCAAATGATGAGTGTTTAGGAAGACTTGTTCACACTAAGAGTACTATAATAAACTTCTAGAGAATCACCTAATCCAAATAAGAGGACTATATATTTCCCATGTCTTTAGACCCTTACCAAAACAAAAATTATTAGAACAAGATCAATATAATCTAGAAAAGGATACGCCTTTATAAAAAGAAAATTTATTCCTAATCTCCAAAATTTTCCCAAGAAAACCCAAAGTTCAACGAAGACCATTAGATAAACAATTTGTCCATAAAATTATTCAAAGTAAACCAAACACAGATTGAAACACAAATATTTGAAGGATTTAATAACATAGTCTTCCAAGGTACAAATTAACACTTATCTCCAAATAACATCAATTTCTCTTAAAGTATCATTTTGAAAAGTAATTAACCTAATCACATATCCTCGATGATAGCTTAATCAATTCCATAGATAACCCAAAATAAACTTACTCTTGATTCCTAAAATCATCTAACTAAAAATAATTAGTAAAACTAACCAGGGAATTCACGTAGTCCAGTGGTAGGAGATAAATACCAGTCGCACTTTGGTTGTGGGTTCGATTCCCATAGCTTTGACCGACGCGACGGGTTGTCACACGGTCTGCGTGTTGTCCTTTTTCCAAAACTATATAATTCTTAAAACATTCCCTAAATCGAGATAAAATATTCAAAAATAATCATAACATATTTTAACATCAAGTTTATCTCATGCCTTTCATTTTCTATCATAATATATAATAACCCATAATTACCTCAAATGTAAGGATCATATAAACCCTAATGGTTACATTTATAATTATTACCTGAACGTCCACATCAATTGGTAATCTCATACCTGATGCATTACAGAATATACGAAGGTATAAGTGGTTGATCATGATTCCTTGATAGTTGGTTTAGAACAACCACGAGTTTCCTCATTGAATCACCCATTTCATCTAGTCTCTTAATCAGAGAACCACCACAGTTTCCATCAAACATATTGTCACTTTGGTGCCTTCTAGATCCATCCATTCACTAAAAACAGAAATTTCAGTGTGAGTATATCAACAAAACCATCATGTACTAAAGAGGAAGATAAACACTATGGTATACTTACTCATTTAATTTATCTAAAACTATGACTCTTTCTCAAATCCTAACCATTATAGTAAGGTCACTTATGCATATAGAATACCATAACCTCTAAAGTTATCTAAACTGACATTTGATACCAACTATATGACCCCAACCTTAAACCTTACTTAATATTAAATTAAATGAATAATTAACATTGAGGATTTTTTCAGGTTTTGAGTTTTAGAGAATTAGATCATAAATCTTGTATTAAATTCCACATTTAAACAAAGTGGTTACATATAATATAGTATTCATTTTGTTCCATCAACGGAAACATTTTTAAAATAAAACATGGATTCTTTCCTGACACTTCCTGGACACTATCATCATATAATGCACCTTTCCCATTAAATATGAAAAACACTTCAAAAACTTGGGATGAGCATAAAAAGCTCAGTAAAGGGTTATAAAAAGTATGGAAAGGAAACATGTGTACATATATACATAAGAATGAATTCATACTTTACCCATAAAACATAAGCACTTTAACATACCTCATAAAATCATTTATAAATCATAGAAATCATAACACATAAAGGTAACATGAGGCATTCATAACATTCTTACGTAGGGTGTCACCCTCTTGGTCACATTTGGAATACCCATCACAGTATATTCCTTACATCTCTTCGGAGAAACCTCAATATTTTACCACATCGTGTTACCCAATGCATTGGAGAGCTATATCGGGCTCACCCGCCCTTAGTTTCTCACGGAACCACCCGTCTTCAATATAATGCCCATGAACCATAACATAATCATATCACCTAAAACATTAATAAAGGAAACATTACATTTCCACTTTTCAATCACAAGATATAAATAAAACACATCGATATAAAAACATTATGAAAACCATTTTCAATACCAAAATAAAATAAAAGTAAAACATGGTATTTATTTTTCATTTAAAAAAACGTATGGATTGTAGAGGAAGCCAAAACTCAAATAATGGTCACAGAGGCGGAGAAGTCGTTGTCGCCGCATAAGTACGACAAAAACATTCCCTTTTTTCGTTTAGTAAAACTCTTCGTATAAAAAAATTCCTTTTGGATAAACGTAATAGTCAAAGGGGTTTATACACCATATAAAAGTAGGTTGTGTATAAAACAAAATATGCCTCAATGAAAGGAGAATGAGATGAAGTACCTTACCACATTGAAGCTTTTATCTTTTTAAACCATTAATATCCATATGAATAAATCCTTAAAACCATTTTGAAAACATGGATATTAATGAGAAATATTTATAAGAATAAATCATTAAAACATTTAAAACGATATTTTAGTTAAAGGGTTTTTAAAAAAATGAGAGACACTTGAATACAATAATTGAGGAATAACATTTAATCAAAACATTATAATATCATGAGAATAAAGGGATTCATGATATAATATTCCAAAGGACAGAATATACACCATATTATAGTAAATTGGGGCATAACAACAATGATGTCTCAATGGAAATATAAATTGAGATGAAATCCATTATAAAGATGGTATCCTTAAATTAAGGATAAATAAATCTCATAATTATGCGTGAAAAATATAAATACACCAAATATAACTGGATATTATGTGTAAAATAATCAAAGTTCATTCACACATATTCAATGGATGACATATTCATTAACTAAATGTTGAACCCAAAGAAATCGAAATTGGGTTAAGAAGTTCCCTTGACAGCCTAACGGCGTCACATCAAATTTTAGAAAAAGTGTTGATGAGAGAGATAAAGGGTATCTCATAGCTTGGACATAAAATTTACGGCAATAAGGATATATAAGAACATATCCCCACATAATAATATGGAAATTAAAAGACATAACAAAATAAGTCTTTTAAAAAGAGGCGGGTCAATGGTTCCCTTACCGATTTGGGTATCTTTCGAAACGTACACCCCATGAAAGAACGACTATACAACATTGATGTAAATACTCATAAATGAAATTATTTTACACAAAGAGTAGAATAATGGACAGTACATACACCACTCAAAAGGAAATATTGGCAAAGGTAGCATGAATCTCACGAAAACAAAAAGTGAGATAAAAAGCCTCTTACGAAATTTTGGCAGCCTAACAGCGCAAATTAAAACATCCAGAATGGATTGATGAGAGAAAATATGGTCTCTCATCATATAAAAATAAAAATTACAGTATTAATAATATAAAAGAACATCCCAATCATAATAAAGATGAGAATAAAAGGAAAGACATAAAAGATTGTACTTCAAAAGAGAGGGGTAGGATCCCTTACCTCGGGTCCGACTTGACTTGATCATTCTTTAACCTCCTGAATAATAAACTTGAGTTAATTTATACATTCTTAAGAACCTTTTTCAATTTTATTAATCCTTTTATATCACTTAATAACATTCTATGAACACTATTTAATTATTTAAGTTAATAATGGTCATTTTGTAGATCATTGCTACTTGAGTAAAAAATAAACTCTTTATAATTACAAGTTGTTCATGTGGTAAAATATATATTATATCCTGAATTATATTAATTATGTAGATATCATATATATCATATATATCCATTATATACATGCATTTAAAATATTACATAACATTTAGAGGTATGAAATGAAATGCACCGTTCATGGAGACGGTAAGTCGTACGTACGCATGAACGCTACTTCCATTTCTATTTCTTATTTAATTTAATTAAAACATAATTATACATAATAGTATTATAATTCCAGTATGATATCATATATAATATAATTAAATCTATCCTCTATATGTACCACAAATTGTATTAACGAATCAAATCACTTTAAGGGGGCTGTAGTCCGCACTTCCAAAAATGAAGATATCGCATTTAGCCATAATGGAAACCATAATGTTATTCCATAAATGAAATATACAGAAGGTTAAGTAAAACATAAAAATATAATATATCATATATAATTATAATTACATCTTAATGGCCACCTTTGAGGGTGTTAAAAGAATATTGAACAATCATCGTTTTGTGAGACAGAAATTCACCATCCACAGAAATAGTATGTTCTTTAACCATTATATGTAGTTGTGTGTAAGTGTAGATCTAATAATTCTTTCAAAAACATAATTGTATATTGAAGATACTGTTTTTGTTACAAAATAAAAGAATAAAAATATTTTAAGGGGTTGGAGAGGAAAAATAAAACAAAAGAACACAAATGAAGACATTACCTTAAAATCGGGTATCTCTCTTTGATTTGAGCTCAAACGCTTCCTTGGGAAGCCTTATGCACAAAGTGAGGCTTCTATGAGTAATAGTGGAATTTGGAGAGGCAAAATGACCTAGGGTTTGCCGATCCAAAGGCTTGAGAGGTGTGGGTAAGGTGGTAGAGGTGGGGGCCTTTTATAAGAGGATAGGAGGGGCACTCTTGGAAATTTACAAAATGTTACTTTATTTTCAAATGAGATTCGGATTTTAAAGGTCCCACATTGATGTATTTCTAGGATAAGGTGGTAAGGGTTCGAAATATACTCATCTAATAGGACTTTCACATGTTTAAGTTATAGTTTTATCATTATCGTTTCATTTTATTTAAATCCTTTATTAATGAGGTAATCACTGCAACATCATGATGTCATAAATAACTTAATTTATATAATGTCTAAAAAATATATTAAAAAATATCATGATGTCAGAATTAT
The DNA here is from genome assembly GCA_963277665.1 of Viscum album. NCBI lineage: Eukaryota > Viridiplantae > Streptophyta > Magnoliopsida > Santalales > Viscaceae > Viscum > Viscum album. Next base: position 1,077,433,775 of record OY728164.1, read on the forward strand.
TTTTGGCTTTCTAATGAATATTTATAGTAAAAAGTATGACTTGTATAACCCCATTTGATTTTTTTTAGTAAAACAACTCCTGCTTGTGACATTTTTATTTTAACTTTAAATAAAAAGTTATTTATGTCATTTTCCAACCAAAGTGGCTCCAAGGGGTCCCCAAGTTGACCCATGGATTGTATTGTTCGGCCATGACACATCCAATGATGGTAGTACATGTTTCTAGGTCATTTCATATTATTAAAACATTATTTTTAACTTAAAATACACTAATTACCTATAATCGCGATTAAAAACCAAAAAGTTAATATTCACCAAAAAATTATTTTAATCTCATTGAACCACATTTTACATCCTAATGACAACCATGTATGTCGGATTTTTGAAATTCAAATCACAAAATTGGTAATGTTTCATTTAAACGAAAAATCAGTTTTTAAACTACCACTTAGTGGTGCCACTATTCATCAAAAATTGAAGTTTTTCAGAAAAATACCAAAAATTAACCCTAAGCTATATTTGATATTCCAAATTAAAAAATGATTTCTATTTTACAATATTCAAAACATATAAGTTACATTAATTAATTTAATAATTAATTTCCACTGTCAGAGCAAATAGCATGTTTTTATGAAATAATAAGTATCAAAAGATCGACACTAGTTTAAATCCAATTTTGAGATGAAATAAATTCTAATGACCACTATTGGATTAAATGGTAAAAATATATTCTAATTTCACTTTAAAACCAAATAAAAATATAATATAATTATACAAATAAATTAGATTAAAAATAGGTTTTGAATTAAAATACAACATTTTTCACTATTCATTAAAAATGAACTTTATCGGAAAAATAAAAAAAAAATTACACAAAGTAAATTTTGATGTCCCGATTCTAAATAAGAATTTTATTTTGTTAAATATATCACATAAAATGGTCAAAAAGTGGATTTAAAAGACGTTCTCCATCAAAAGTCGGTTAATCGACCTTATATAAAATATTAGAATATTTACATTTAAAATTGGATTCATTCGCATTTTTAATCCTCTTACATTTATTGTAAAAAGTAAAAATATTTGACAAACATATATAATCATTTTTTAGTTAGTTCTGTTCATTCTCGCCATTACAACGGCTATGTGTTAACTACAATTTAGAATAATATTATTTTATTATTAGAGTGCAACGTAAGATTCCAAAGAAACTCGTTGTTGTGTATTGGGTACTCCATCGAGCATAGATTCCCCTTTAAAGTAATATTAATATTTTATTCACAAATATGGATAAATGTGAAAATTTCATATTATTTATTTACCTGGGGTGTTACAATGCTTGATATTGTTTTGGTATACACTATTTTTATTGAAAAATTTATTCTATTATGATAAAATTTGTCTCTAATTATTATGAATATAAATGGTGATAATGATAATGTATTTCCATATAAGATTTAATTATTATTCTCTTTTTTATTATGATTCTGATGTTGTAGATTCTGATGTCATGTTTGATTATAATTTTTTATTGAATGAAGACAATAAAGAAAGCCATTAAATCTGATTTGATAAAGGTTAATACGGTCAATATTAGATCCATACTCACTATCAAAATTGTAATGAATATGGTAGGTTAATATTCTTGAATAAATTAAAACAATTTCTATGTATTATAAAACACATACTCATTCTTCAAAAATGTTAAAAAAACTTTGTAAATTAATAAATTAGTTAACTAATTATTAAATTAGGAGTTTTTGATTTAAAAAACAAAAGAATTGAAAGGTCAAATAGAAAATTATGACTCAATACTTATTTCCCAATGATATTTTGTCTAATTGGCCATTCTAATTCCTTAATGGGATTCAATATGTTTGGCCCAAAAATAACATAAAAAGAATAATGAAATCATTTTATGAAAATAATGTATAAATAATAAATATTGTATTTTTTCCTATGAGACCTATTAAATGAACATGTATAAAATTAAAATTATTTTAAATATGAAAATATTAGATAAAGGGAATGCCAATATTTGAACAGTTAATAAAATAAAAAATTAATATATTTGAATATCAATAATTAAAATAATAATCTTTTTTTTCATTCACAATTAAATGGCTCATACCACTACTAAAAGAGAGATCAATGAATAATATATTGTAATACATCGATTTCATTATGATATTAATAATTCATAACCATTTAGTAATTTAGTATTTAGGTAAAAGTGACGAAATAATTGATAGTATTTTTGGATCTATAAATTAGTTTCATCATCACAAATGATTGATATGAATTAACGACATAAAATTCTATTAAGGTGAAACTACTCAAAAGTATCATTTGATACTGAATGTTCACTTATGTCAATTTTTTCCGAGGACCAAATTTGAAGTTGTTAAACCAGATATATCATTGTAATATATTTCTAGGTAGAAAATCCATATTAGATATAATATAACCATAATACCTAAAAATATAGTTTATACAATTTATTTTTAATAATGGATTTTATGAGAATGGAAATATTTTGTCCCAATAATATCATATCATGTAATTTAATAAGAGGGACTGATAATACATAATTGATAATAAAAACAAAGAATTAACAATAATGAATTATAATTAAGATTGAATTTGAATGCTAATTTTATTTTTAACAGACTATGTTTGTGTTTTTGAACCATTAGAAAATTTTATTGATTCATCCTATACTATTTTCATAAGTTAGGAATTGTTTTGTCAAAATACCCTGATATTCACGTAATAAAAATACTAATTTTTTATACAAAACATACATGAAAATTTGGAATTAATTTAATACGTAATGATTATAACCTAATAATGAAAATATAATACCCAAATTAAATATAAAATATATAGTCTAAAATAGGTTTGATGATCTTTTTTTCAATAATATACATCTAATTATAGTTCATTCTTGTGAAAGTCCATTACACAAATTAATTGATTAAAATATATAATTTAAAAGTGCCAAAAATTTTCCCCCTTATTTATAAATTAATATTTATGAAAAATTTTAAGAGTTATCCATATAACCATGTGGGATTATAAGAGGAGGAAGAGTTATCCTTCATTATCATTGATGTATGAGATTAGGATTGGGAATTGAGAATGAAATATAATGTATATTCATGGGATTAATGACCAAAAACGAGTAATATTCTATGAAATCACTAAAAAATGTGTTTTCACTAGTGATCTATTCGTTTTTAAGGAATTATATTATATTTTTTCATCCATAACCTTATTTCCATTTTTATTGATAATAGATTGAATATTTCCATAATTATTCAAATCTCATTCACTAATGGAACATGAATTTAATTATCATTATAGATCATGATTTTTTACAATCATTTCACCAATTATATTTCCTCATTTTTGTTTGGTGATTATTATCGTTGGGAAGGTTCACAATAGTTAATGAAAATATATTATTGTTAATCTACCTTTCCCAATATTGATCTTTAGAATTTTCATCATTGGGACATCGAGTCAATGATTCAACATTACCATGCTAGTTTGAGGGTGATTGAACCTCATGATTCATACTGTTTAAGTGAATTAAAATGGAATTTATATATTCTTTAATGAATAATTGGAAATATTATATTCATAGATGATAGTCCAATGTATGAGACCCATAATAATGGTGGAGGAATGACCTACCATTAATAGATGAATAGGGCATCCCATTTCTCGCTATAAGTGAATGGAAGTCTATAATGGGGTGAGTTTCTGATTTGTATCAGGACTTGGGTGGAGCATCATGTGTTTTTTTATGTGAGAACCACTGTTCTGAAAATAAACATGGATGAATAGATGTTTTGTGTGATGTTCTTCTCTATATGGTGTGTAGTTTGGAAGAATACATTTTGTTCAATATGGATCTCATGGTAGATATAGTTTCATCATGATATAAGTATGACACACTATGTGGTAAACCCACATTTCATGTTAAATATTCTATATACTTTATCATATACAATAATAACAAACTCATACAAACCATTTGGCCTTCACACTAGGCATAATAACCACACCCAATGTACTCTAGATAGGTGGAAAACCTGTGTTCAAGAATTAAGTGATTAGTACCACTAATACCACTACATACCATGCCTTTAATATGAAATTACATTTAATTATACATTGTTATTCTATGTATAGTAGTGGGACATTGTGAGTATTAGGCTTCATAGTAAAACACATGTACCTTAATAAGACACACCATGATTATTATTTTAGTGACTGATTCACTTTTTCTCACCTTCTATTAAACATGTAATTTTGATAATGACTAATATATTCTATTAAAACAATTTATGTATGATTTCATGATGGATTTAATTTCAATATTAGAGATAATATGTAAATGAAAACAATTAATTTTCTACTTATAGGTCGAATAACTGAAAATGAGACTCAAGTGTTATCTTGAGAGTGACAATGTGATTGACATCACCATGAAGGCATAGGCGGTTCAAGGAATAAGGCCCCACTTGTAATATAATTAGTATTAGATACACAATTTTACATTCCTTGTTAATTTTTCCTCTAATTGTGTGTTTTTTCCATCATTAATAAATACTAGATGAAAACTAATCCTTCAATAATTCAAGTATCGCTACTCCAATGATTTGATGGACCATAATTGTGGAATGGTTCCATCCTGAATCTAGTTTGGATTGTGTAGGGTTATTATATGTATGGAATTGTAGACACATATGGTTGTGGGTCGACATATATTTAACACTAGCTGTGAAAATTGAAATCCCAAATCTCTCTTAGATTGGGTTTCTTTAGACATATATATTCATTATATTATACTCCCCTTGATTTTATGTGTTGACATAAACATTAAGTTAACTATTTACTTATATTTTTTGTAGAACTATTCAGAGAATGTATATTGGTTCCTCAGTATGGGGTTTTCTTGTATGGTTTTGGTCTAATGCAAATGATATTTTGTTAGAATGTGTATTTGGTAGACCTAGTATGGATTGAGTGTGGTCATTCATAGTGGAAGTGGCCACGTTTAGTTGTTGATTCTTGGACATCTGGAGTTGGGATCAATCATGCATTCCTCTTTTAATATTTATTATAGGATGAAAACACATTTAATAGATATAAATGTGTCTTAAAACTTTATACTATGTTGGTCTATATTATTTTACTATGTGTGTATCCATGATTTTGGCACATAACATACATAATTAGATGATTTTTTTTATTATTTAAATTATTTTTTATAGGGTGTTCTGTGTAGTACATTTTTACATGATGTATTGACTATGGAATCCCATATTGTGATATGAATACATAATGATAGTCTCTGGTGCCTAAAATTATTGGAGGCAAACATAAGGTGCTACTCTCTTCTTACCACAACTCCAATTAGGGCATCGGTGGGATTGTTTATTATATAGTGTTATCCTAGGAAACATTCTATGAGAATGTTTTTGATGTATTTTGAGGTTTGGTTAGGTAATCATTGAAAATCATGTTAATGTTTCATGAGATAATCTCAGAAGATATGGAATACATTGATAGTGCAGTGGCATCTATTTCAATACACCAGGACTATTCAATTTTAATTTACCCTTATTTTACTGAGTTAGTAGTTGTAGGGAAAAAATGATATATGTGTAATATTGTAATGGGTCCATGAATATAATTTCTATCCTAACTTATCTCCACAAATAATTGTATCCAAAAATGGGTATTCTTGTAAAATTTCACAATTCTTCAAAAATAACAGCCAACAAGAGTTATGCGATAGATTCTTAAGGATGATCAGCTCAATGATGAGGCTTCCATTAAAGGAATAGTATTTAATACACACCCCAGAAATAGGTTACATGATGTACCCCCACCCATTAACAATAAATTAGATAATAATATAATATCATAGTCCATTGGCGCTTTCATGTTGATCTGCAGATTGTTTTGGAAGTTTCGTATAAAAAATCACATAGGATATCCACATAGTGAGAGTTTTAGTTCAATAGAGTGCTTCATTTTTAGGGTGATATGGATCATCAAGAATTGGATGATTGATTTGTGTTAGTTTTTGACATCATCTAACATATGAAAACAATGAATGAATTGATGCTAGAATATGTGTCTATTATTCATCATGAGGATGCTATATTTTAGTATATTCTAGATACATGTGTTCCAGATGATGTTTCAACCACATAGGTAGAGTTCTAGTTCATGTTCCATGAGAATTATTACCCTTATACCTTACTTTTAGTTAGTATTAAAGATATTTTAGTGATATATATTGGTTGTATAACCATTCTAGAGTATGTTTTTGAGGATTATTTCAATCACATGCTACACCGTCAATTTTTTATGAGAAAACTAATTATGGGTAAATATTTTTGGTTAAGGTATCCATAATGATATATTTGATGTAGGGGTTACTATATAACTTCCCAGAAATGATAATGTTCCCAAGTTGGCCTTAGGTCTAATGAGCTTCCTATGAGAGAGATGATAAGTAGATTGAGAATATGATGGGAACTATGATGAAGAGTACATAGATACTATTGGTAAATATATTATATGAGGTAATTGGTGTATAATACATTATCAAAATAAGAGATATCAGAATCAAGGATTAGTTGAATGGGTATCCAATTAATTATTCAATCAATTGAGGGAAGAATAATGTTATTATTATGATGGAAATGGTCACAGGGTTCATGTATTCATAATGTGATGTAATTCTGAGATAAGGATCAAAGTATATAGTACATTATACTATATACAATGAAACTATTAAGGTTATATTAGTTTAGACCAGCGAACACCCCAAGGAGGTAATATTTTTTTTTCTCATATACCTAAGTTATGTTGCATATAAACAAATGCACAAATAAGTCCATCACTACATTATACCTTGTATGTGATATTGAAAATATAGTAGAGATCACAACTAAAACTATTTGGATGAATACTATTATTTATTTTAAATTATTTCATCTCTCATATCTATCTACTCTTAATGTTTGAGTTTAGTGGAGAATTATTACACTGGACCTTTCTATGTATATGAAATGTACTTTTTGAAAATCCATATCATTGAATAGATCTATTTAGTCTTTTAAAAAAATTGTATTTTACTATTTTAATGAATTATTCCACTAAATATATGGAACAAGACTCTCCACCTTGTAAGAGCAAGTGTTTATTGAATAAAATGAGGGGTGCTTGTGCAAGAAACAATATCCCAACTCTCATCAATTTGTTATCATTTCCAATAATGTGAAAAACAATTCTTGCACATCATATAAATTTGAATTATAGGTATCAATGGATGTGTTTTTTAAATATGTTTATGGACTACCTCTAGAGTGGGGATCAAATTTAGGGTTTACTTTCACCCATAGACAGAACTGATATCCATTGTGTTATATTAGATACCCCCATCCATGAATTGTGAGATAGGGGTACATGCGAAAAGACTCTTTGGAATTTTTTCATCATTTGTGATGTTTCCCCCTAGGATACTGTAGCATTTTACACCAAAGTGGTGGATACATGATTTAGGATTGGTGTTTATTATTTGTTACTAAATTGAATTGTGATTGAAAATATGTAACACTGTTGATTAATTGTGGAATACTTCAAATGACTAAAATGTAAAAGTTTGTTCTCTATGTTTAATCTTAGTCCAAACTATTACCATTTGTTGGTTTATGATGATAAGGTCATGTATTCAATGTTTTAGAGCCAATATAGAAAATATGATTTCTAGATGATACTATTTGGTGTAACAAATCCACCTAGGATATCAAAGTGACTCATGAAATAAATATTCTGACCATTCTGGGATCCGTTCTTACTATGAACACTGATGGAAAATAAAATTATAGATATCAATGTATCTATGGAACTATAGATGATATAGTTAATTTCATCTTGGGAACCACCCATGTGTGTAAAAATGGATTATAATGTTCCTATATTTGTATGGTACAGTTGATATTTAGTGGCAATGATTATTCATATATCAACCCCCATAAAATCATTGAGTCATAGGGTACAACTATTCTATTGGATTTATTATTATCAGCAATATGTTAAGATGTTGATCTCGATATTCTTGTGATAATTAATATTGTATTATTACTGTAATGTATTATAAAATCTCAAAAAATGAATCATGGTTGTATGTTCCCATACAATAAAAACATAGTCCCATTTTATGGACTGGGTGAATGGAGTAGATTGCCTCTCTACAACTGATATTGGCAAAGGATAGAGGACTATCAAGCCTTATTTTTTTGGACTTTTCACCACTGCTTCATGATCTAGTGAGAGACAATTAGTTATGTGATATAGATAATGCTATTATCAATGACTATATATACATCAAACACTAACATGTTGATTTATTGATGGTTGGGAAGATATCATCCAATATTGATGATGTCGAGTGGTCCTATTTGAGTAGTCTGAGGAGTGAATGATGGAGTTTCATGACTCACATTTTGTGGTACATAAGGGGGTGGATATTATGTATTGGGATCCTCAAGGGTAGTTTTAGTTTTTATGATTTAAATAGAATATTTTTATGTTCATTTATTTTTTCATTACCTACAATCTGGTGGAATTAGAGAACTAGAAACCAACAGGATTAAATTAGTTTCTTAGGTTCATGAATTGATGTGGGATAGACAATCATGGAATATATCATATATTTTAGAGGATATTATACCCTCAGTGGAGTCTAATTATAGAAATACCTATCACTCCACTCGTAGTATAATACCCTTTGGGGCCTTGTATGGGAGACCTTGTAGGTCACCACTATACTGGGAATAGATGAGTGATTCTTCAATGATTATTCCAGATCTACTGTAAACATTTTGAGGGAATTTTTAGGTGATCAAATAGGGTATGATGGACCCTTAGATTCAATAAAAATACATTCAAGAGTAATGAAATATTCCATGAAGTTAATTAGGGATTCATGGGTTCTTGATGGTTTCTATGTTATTGTGTTTATGAAGGTTTTGTCATTATAGAAATATATCCTTGAGTTATAGTGGTCAATTCATGGATTAGAGTAGGGATAAGTAGAAATAAATGATTAAACCACCTTTTTGGTGTACTTGATGGTGAGATTGGATTATAATGATTTGATCATTCAGGGGTGAGTCATCCTACTACATTGATTTCATTCATGGAACTATAAAGCCCAAGGGAGAACAGGTAGAATTGATGTTTGAGGTATTAATATAACCCTAACCTCATCAATATGTTTTTTATTCGGGGTAAAATACTTAATTGAGTGTCGAGTGTTGTTACCCAATTTTTAATTTCTATACTATTTATATATTAATATAGCTAATCCTATCATTTATTAAAAATATATAATGTAGTTTTAGGAGTTAAGGACTCAAATATCCATGTATAAAGTATTAAATATTATTTATATTTTATGTTCACGCAATTTCTTAAAAAATGTGAATTTTAATGATGAGAACCTAAAATGGAAAATCTAGGACAATGATTAAACAATGAATCTGATGGTTACCTTGGATTAAAAATAAATATTATAGTTATAAGACATTCAATTAATGATTTTAATTATAATATTAAAAAAATTATATGATTGAAATATTTAATTTCTTAAATTTCTAAACAAGATCCATCGTCTATAATGTTATGGTTATTTAAAATCTGCAGGGTTCACTACACCATCCAATTGAATTATTAGAGTAGGATATAAACATTGTTGACACAGATAAATGAGCCCCATATTTTTTATTGATGATGAAAAAATGAAGAGGTCTATGAGATGAACGATTATTATGGTAGAGTAATCAATGACATAGAAAGTGAATGTGTTATGTTACTAATGATCAATTTATTCAAGAGGACGTTATTTTTTTCTATTGATTATAACCTTCAATTATTTGGATGATAAATGTTGATTGAATATCTACGTAATTTTTTGAATATCATTATCCACATGACTCGTGAAATTAAATAGTGTTCAGGGTCATTATTATCTATTTTTATTATTCCAATATTATTTATTCATTATAGTATCTATAAATATGGTTTTTTGTTCAGTTTTTAATGAAAAATAATGATATGAATTTTATGATTTTACTTTCTCTATTTAGTACTTCACGGTCTTCATAATTGGGGCATGGGGACAACAATTATAAAATTTCAGGTCGGTTAAGGAGTTTTCGAACATCTAAATTCATGTTTTTAATGAAATCTATGATAGAATATAAGAATTATAGAATCAATTATGAGACAACAAATTGTTGATTAATTTTTTAGGTATGAGGACATTGAATAGTGGAAAAGGAAGGATGGTCCATACATGAGTCCATTAGAAGATACCATGTATATGGATTGGATGACATGGTCCCCTGGGGGCCCTACACTCTATCTCCATTGAATAGCATGTAGTTCAGGTAGAATTTTACACACCAACATTAGAAATGGGAAATGGCCAATATTATTCTTAATAACATTCCATTTATACCTCAATATAACATTCCATACATAATTCTATATTTATTTATAAGCCTCAAATATCCTAATTAAAAACATTCAATTTATCCTATGATTAGGCCATTATGAGTAGTTTTCCACAAACTACATGATAGTGTCCTTCTTTCAAATTCATAGGTATGAAATATGGTGGTGTGAGAAATTATATAATTAAAACTAATATTTCTTAGAACAACAATGAATTCTGATATCTAGAGTGACATTATGGTTTTCAACCTTCAAGAAGGAACATTGCGGTTATGGAGTGTTCCATAGTTGAAGGTATATTTAGATTTGGAAACCACTGAATATACATTAGATGTATGTTATATATATATTTTTTGTGGTAACCACTCATCATGGATTGTTGGATGAGGTTTGGATCCGCCAATAGTTTATGTTTTATAACCCTACAATATGATATGTGATCATCATGGAATGGTTTATCTGTGGATCAGTGATGCGTAAATTAGGATACTAGAAGTTGGGAACTATAAATGTGTTGATTTTATAGAATAACTACAATTAAAACATGATGTAATGTTAGAGATTTCATATCTCTATATAATTGGGTGTCATTGTTCATATTTATTTTATGAATTATATTTACCACATGACTCATGTGTTGAGCCAACTATTTTTTAAATTATTTCATTATGTTTTTATGGAACCCAACCATTTTAATATATAATCACCCCTATGTGGGTTATACCCACATGTCTCATGTCTTAAGTTTATGAATGGATATTTTATAGTCACTTTTGTGGAACTAGTGAAGATAAATCATAGTAGTACAGAGTGGTAAATGCCTTGTTCGGTGGTCCTCTTCTAGAGAACATTAGGGGTGTTCTCTCTTTATTTCTCTATTCAAGCAGTTTCACTTTCACAGAATCCTTTTATGGTTGGTCATATTTCATGAAATTTACTCTATAATTACCCTATGATATTATGAACTGGTTTTCCTAGAGGTTTTTTCAATAATTTATATACATTCATTTATTTCAGTTGTTATTACACAACTTCTTTTCATGGAGATTCATTATGTGAATTTCTATAGGTTCAATAGGGTAGGAAACCATGTATCTATGATTTTATCACAAATTTTATGTCTCTGGCCCAAGACCGATTGGTTATTGGATTAGGGTGTCATTATCAGCATAGTGTTATTCTATGTTAGTTCCCAATGATTTTGTTCATGAATAAATTTAAAATTATAATATAATAGATATGAAGAAAGAATAATAATTCAAAGTATTTAAAAATATTATAATATATTGAGAAGAACCCCTTAAAACCATTATTTCATCATTGATGGAATCTTAAGGGAGAATATGCAAGGGAAACCATCCTCAATGGTTTTTAAATTATATGAAATGGGAAGATATGTATGTATTTATATTAAATAATGGGTAATTTTTTCAATATTAGAATATCATCATATTTAGAATATATAAGATGTGGGGAATTGAATTATATTTCCGTACCCTTGATTTTACATCATTGAATTTCAAATTTATATAGGATTTTTATTTTTTATTGTTTTATTTATCTTAGCTTAATTTAATTTTAATATTTTTTCTTTTAGTATACATTTATTGTAAATTATTATTTTAAAACATCAAAATTCATTGTGGATTATTGAACTCCCATTATATTATTTTGAAATTATTTTCAAAATATTGAATTCCTAAATTTTACAATTATATATTTTTCATATTTGAAAGGAATTTATATTATTTATTGGATAAGTTTTATATTATGAATTAATTAATATATATCTTATATGTATAAAGTATTTTAATATTCATTAAAAACATCTTAAAATATTAGAAAAAATTCAATCATTATTCATTGATTCATTTTATCACGTTGATTATAAATGTGATTTCAATTGATATAAATAATTCTATAAACATGATTATTAAAATTATAAAATTAAAATCATATTATAATTTTTTATATTTCATTTGGAAACACTAATTAAGAAGTTTCATTTTTAATAAATATTTATTTTATAAGAAATTGTTAAATATTTAAATTAAAATTGATTATGTATTTTTATAAATATTTATCAATGACTTTACTACAATATGATATAATATATTTTACTTAAAAGTTTTTTATTACACATGGTGTTATCATTAAAACACCATAGTCAAATTACCCATTATAAATAGCATGGATTTTGACATCCAAAATAATCCAAATTATTCTCATATATTCAGTACAATTTCCATTCCATTATATATTTTTTCCCTTAAAAATTTAAAAATTTATATTTTGTATTTGATTTAGAATGTTATTTCCTAGATTTCTTGATTAATATTTTCCTGTTTATTTCCATCATCAGTATTGATATTATTTAGTATCTCATGAATTGATTTATTCAATATTTTAATAATGAATATTTTTTGTTGTGTTGACTAGGAACACTGAATACATACTACAAACAAAAAAAATTTGATCAAAAAGTTAAAAAACAACATAAAAGTTTAAAAAGGACAACAATATATGGATCAGGGCATGGGAATCTAGATGTGTAATAAATCATGATATTTTCAACCATATGAACCTCCCTTCCTCCATTCAATCAATATAAAGTTTCCTTCTTGACAACATAGTCTCTAGAGGATCATTGCAAAAAAGGAATTAAAAGTGTGTCTATATATCCAATGATGATGAATCCAACACATCATGCAAAAAATCATAAAAAAAATTAGTATAGGATTAATAAATCAAAAAACTCAGGATTTCATAAAAAATATATAACGTATTGATAATCGTTATAGAAAATCCAGAATAAAAACCACATTTCATAGAAATATATAGCACCGAAAAAAACAACCCTAATTAATCCTCACCACTATTCCCATCACAAATATCCACTACACCATGTCACTCCTCATAGGGTCTCTACAATTTGATCAAATATAGATTTTATAGAGAAGGAACCCTTAGTTTATCCTGCCGCAAAGGTGCACTAACTGATTATTATAACTACTAAACTAAGTAGTGTTTTGTGGGGGAGATAGAAAAATAAAATTTCCAAAGGAATGAAAAGGTAGGGTTAATTGAATGTATTAATGGAGAATATGTAAAAATAGGATACCAAAACAATGTTGGAAACACAAAAATAGAACATGAAACCACAATCAAGTTTGAAAATACCAACGAAAACATGAAATATTCTATTTATGGACTATATAAACCCAAAAGTATCATCAAATATTCACTATACCATGAGAATGATCAAGGATTTTCATCAAAAAAACCACTGGAAGTAAATAAAAAACACTCACTGTTAAAGGAATAACCCTAACATCATAGGTCACCACTAAGGATTACACATGAGACATCTAAATCACAGGAATCCCATGAGTTCTTTATAAAAACAATGAAAGAGATAACACATATAAAATTGATAGAATAACGACATGAGATCCACATCCATGAGAGGTGAAAATAGAATAAGGATCGATCAATGATGACGAAAAAATGTCTGTAGAATTTCAGAAATGTTCCATATAGGGGAATAACACAAGGGTAAACTAGAAATTTACATGGTATGATGATGACAAAGGAAGTGAGAAGGGAGAGTTAATTGTAGGATAAGAGGATATTCTATGTTCAAGTCTGAAAAAAATAGTATGGAAGGGTTTAAAGAGGGAATATTAGGATGATTCAAGGGAAAGAGATAATGTTAAAATTTAGTGAATGGTTTCATACATCATTCTTTATTATTAGATATTTTAGTAAACGAAACTGTAAGGTTTATAATATATTAAAAAATATAATTTAAAGAACACTAATTGTGATTTAACAGATAAAAACAAATATTTGAAGATTATTTATGAAATAATTGTTCTTACATTGATATGAGAACAAGGATGTGTAAAATATTTTTGTCTCAAACATAGATCCATAGACATAGACACACATAAATAGACATAGAAGTACAAATACAAAAAAAATAGAGAGGGGGGAGGGAGATTGATAGAAATAGATAGAAGTATTGACAGATGATAAATATGTTAGGCCTAAATTGATATAGATATGAGTAAATATTGTTTAAATGACTGAAAAATGGGTATGTGGATAATAATAAAGATTAGTAGATGAGGAAATGAATTTAATAACACTCATGACTAAATGTAATGAAGAATACATAAAGATACAATTTTGGATAGAATGATAAAATAAAATATTAGATTAAAAATATATTGAGATAATAAATAATATATATTGAAAACTTATATAAATTACTAGATATAATTGCAAAAATAGTATACTATAAGTGCGTATTTTGATTAACAGACATTCATTTGAAATTTAATAACTGACTGAAAGAAGCTATCTTAAAACAAATTTATAGCATATGTTGAACTAATCATAATGGATATGAAAGGATATTTAATACATGAAGACATGATTTAATATATATAAACAAATAGAACAAACAAAAACATAAAACAGACAAGATATAAAAACCTAATAATGAAATAGATAGACATAAAAAAGTAGATAGATTGGGGAAGGAAATATTGAAGAGAAAAAACTACACGTATGTAACCAACCAAAATGATAAGATCCTATATAAAAATAAATTAAAATATAAAATATTATAAATATGAACTAAATGATAAAATGACAAAAGGAATTATACGGAAATAAAAAATATATGAAATGATATAAATAGCTTATTGAAATAATTTTTTTTTTCTGATCATCATATGATATATTCTTGAAATAAAATATAGATAAAAATGTACATAATAGAATATCCAAATATTATAAGAAACTATATGTTTAAAATCCTGGAAATTATATAGAAAAAATTTAATTAATAAAATAAAATATTTTTGATGTAGTATTAAAGAAATTAACAAATAAATTGTTATTCCAAATATAAATGGTTTGTTTTTAAAATAACTTGATATTTATTAAAATATCTTTACAGACACACATATAGAGAGTTAAAATGTTTAAAAAATAAATTTAAAGAAAATACATAAATGATGAAAAAAATCCTAACACAATGTTGGATACAAACACAAACACATAGATACAAAAAACACACAGTGACATAGACACAAATAATGATTAAATCTCAAAGAAAAAAACATAAAGAAATACAAATACATATATATGAATATAATGAAAATCACTCGATGTAACCAAAAAATGGATATTCATATAAATGAACAAAAATAACATTAATACATTGATCAAAATATATATAGATATATAGAATTATGGATAAAATGATAAATACATAGGTGAAGGGGAATAAATTTTCGTTGACATTCTCACGAATATGGATGATTGTGGAAAAAATTTGTATTTTTTTTAAAAATAGATAGATAAATAGATATGTTGTCAATTATATAGATAGAAAAACAAAATCAATTTAAGATATTGATGAATGTTTAATTAATTGATAGATAGATAGACACATTGATAAATTTAAATAATGATATAGTGACATTGCAGGAATGTATAAATATAATGAATATATATAGATATACACAAACACACACATATATATTGAATGATAAAGATACAAAAAATTAAATGAATGGAATATTTAAATTGACAAATAGACAAAAAGATGGTATAAATATACATGATATGTAGATGGATAGATAGATATGTAAAAACAAACATATTGTATTGGAAATCATAAAATAGTTATGTAGAGAATGAAATGTGTTATAGTAGTCAAATTTTTTAAAAAAAAAATAAAAAAATTCAAATTTAGAGGAACTATGAATATCTAACATGAAATTACATAAGTTTATATTAATATTATTTATTAATCACACAAATTCTCATGAAGAACCTCTAGGCTTACTGTATCTATAGATTAGTTACATGAAAAAGGTAATTTATAACATATTCTACATATCCTATATAATATATCCAGATATGTTATCCTTTTATTCGTATATTACATTTTACCATTCCTCAAAACATGGTGATTGTAATCATCAAAAAACATGAGATTAGATTCTTCATATGGGTAATCATATAAGATATCAACCAATGACCATATGTAAGAAAAATAAGAATATATTAAAAAGAGAACACAATAGTTGATCATACAAATAACATAATATAATCATTTCTAACAAAACAAATATTATAAATAATTTTTCATGGAATTATGATTTTATATAACATAAAAAATATGTAAGAAGTAAGTGGAGATAACATTCAATAATCACGATCCCTAAAATATCACATTAGGAAATGAATAACATAATATGTAATGGAATAAAAACTAGAACATGAAATATTTTCCTAATTAATGATCATAAACAAGGACATTGTCACAATGTGGAATAAATCATTATTCAATTAGATGTAATCTTTCTTCCCTTTAAGCATTACTGAATAATGTCCCACAATTCATTGAGTTTAGTGCCACATATATTATTTAAAACTAATAATATGTACATAACTAAAAAATTAACTATACATATATTAGATTACCAATCATTCCATAATAATACAAAATACATTAGTGCATCTAATGAACCTAAAAAATTCAAAAAAAAATATTGTATCATGAATATATCTTCTGAATGAAAATGATTTCATAAAAACATATACATATATAGATAATAAGAAATATTAATGAAAAGATTGTAATTTTTCCTTATAGTAAATCCCTGGTTATTTATATGAAATATTAAAGAACAAATAAAAAGATGTAAATCATTTTTACAAGAACATTATGTATTCCATTTTAAGAAAATGAAGAAACATCAATATCATTTAATAAAATTCACATTAGAAGAAAAAAAAGAAAATATGAGAATATAAATTACATTATAATGTTATAAGATAATGAAGAGTAAGATTTGTTATAAAATATCATTATAATATATAGACATGGGTCAATGTTGAAACTTTTTAATGAAATTCTGTATACAGTATTTTGTTGACTGTTAAAAATTTCCCATGACGAAAAAATTAATTAGTTTCCTTTATAATTTACTTAATGGAATATAAATTCAATAGAAAAATAAATTAGAAAATAGTTGATTTATAAATAAGAACATTAATAAAAATGATAATGAATATATAAATGGAAGTGTCCCAATTTTTACATAATAATATACCATGAATAATATTTTCATGTAAACCTAAAACTATCCATAAGTCTATTATAGTTTAATTATCCATGTGGAAAGAGGATTCATGAAGATATCTATATAGCTAGATAATATGAAATCATGAACATAAAATTGGTATGTATCAATATAGTATATACATAGTGAGTTATAATAAACTTTAACGATTTAATAAATAGATGAAAATCAATATTACAAGAACATTTTATATTATATTTGAAAAAGATGATGAAATTGTATTATGATATGATAATATAATCATTAAAAAAAATTTACAAAAAATTGGAATATATATTTATTTAGAGAGCTACTAATTTATAAATTTGATGCCTCATTATGAATTATATTTATTCTATACTAAAAAGGGTACAATGTATATAACATTAGAAATGATATTATACTCATAAATTTTTATTTAATGAAAACAATATCCCAGCATGAACACATTAATTAGTTTCATTATGAAATTATTCAATAGAAAATAATTTCAATAGAAAATTACCATTATAAATAATTTATGTATAGAGAAGAAAGATCATAAAGAATATAAATATTACAAAAATGGATAAGAAATATTCCTGATCATAAAGAGAAAAGGATTGATTGACTTATATGAATCTTTTTGAATTAATTGTTTAATAAAGGAAAGAGAAAATAAATTAAAATATTTAATACTTATAATGATTTATAGAAGAAGATAATATTTTGGGTATGAAAGACAGTTATCATATAATTTCATCATATAGGAACTCGCATAATGATAATCATTAATTCAAAGAGATATATGAATAGATAACCATATCGATTTATAAAACATGATATAAAATCCATTGAAACAAATATCATTAAATGGGTACATAAATATATTAAATTTTAAGAAAATTACTTTAAAACAAATTCATTGGATGTATATAGACTATACAAATGAAAACAAGGGGTAAATATTATGTATATTTGGATGAATAGAAATACTGATTTAAAAACCCATACCTAAATCATCATATTCATTGTATAGTATCTTAATCCATTTATAATAATTAGTGGTTTATAATTTAATTAAATAATTATTAGATCATGGTTATATAACTAGGCACAATTTTTATAATTCCTTATTTCCCATATATTATTTTATTCAAAATTAATTTTTTGGTGTCAATAATTTTATTTTTATTTTTATGATTTAATTTTTTGTTTCACATAATTGTTGTAGGATCATGGGATCAACATCTATATAACATTAATGATTATTTGTTAATTTTTTTTATATAAAATTGTTGTCCCATAATAATTTAATGGAAACCATGATAATAGTCTCCAAAAAATGCTTTAAAATCAATAATTTGTGATCATGGACTCAATAAAATAATTGATATCATTTATAAATAGAATTACATAAACTATTATTGAAATATAATGAAATAAACATAAATTTTTCATTATTGTATAATATAACTAATGTTTTCTTATTACTAGTAATTAATTATGTAAATTTTACAACACTATTTATGTTGGAGGTAAGACCGACCCAATCAACTAACACATCCTAACTAGTAATGAGTAAAAGACTGATATCCATATTACAAATAACGATTTAAGACATATATTATTTCCCCAAAAGATATGTCTATAATTCATAAATATGTCATTTTACACCTTAAATATAATTTGACATGAATATAATTTTTAGAAGTTATAAATCAAAATTACAAAACATTATTCAATAAAAATATAACATTTGAAAAAATGTATATGAATCTTCCCAATATATAATATTGACTATTACATCGGAAAAATTATTCCCAAAAATTTATTAGTTCATTATTAAAAAATTTATAAATTCTGTTTTGATAATAAATTTATAAATATAACAAAATAATAATGGTTAAATCCTATTTATCATCACACCTCATGAGAAACACCATTAGCTTAAAAAAAGTAAAATGAAGAAAAAACCTAAATGGGGAATTATAGTTGTAAAAAAACTATAAAAAGTAGAAATATTAATTGTGATGATATAAATTAAGGTATTTATTATATGCAATGGGTGTAATATAACTGTTATAATGGTGTATATAGTAATTGGGTATATGTTAATAAAATTTTTATCTTGTTTTGAATTAATGTTATATATTATGTATAAATAATGTTTCTTTAGTCCTTAAAATATAAACCATATTTATAGAAGGTTTATATGAGACAAAATCAAAAATATTTTAATATAATTAGTGAATATAAATTCATTACTGAAAATACATTATTATTAATGTACATTATTTATAAAATAGATATTTTTAATAAATATTTATACTTCAAAATTTATTTCATATCATTAATTGATAAAAATGAATGACTAGTTTAGTAAATTAATAAAAATAGTGTAATAATAATGTAACTATAATAAATTCAATTTTAATAATTCATAGCTAAACAAAAATTTCTTCTCAAAAACATTTCCAAATATTTAATATAACATTTAACCTAAAAACATACTTTCCCACATTTGGAGTATTAAATTAATTGTATTTTATAAATATTATTAGATTAATATTATTTTTTATTTTTATTTTCAATTGTACATAATTTTTTGAAAAATTATTCAGTGGTAAAAATGAAATTTATTTAAAAATTGTGTTTTATATGTAATTAATATTTTTTTAAAAAACTAATCTTTAATTAATAATTGTCTTAATTACAATTGAATTATATAAAATAAAATAAATTTTAATTAATATAATGGCATTAAAATGAAATTCTATATGAATAAAATCTTCATAGTCTTGAAAATGTATATTTTTTATGAACTATTCGTTTTGTTTTGTGCTCTTGTGAAATATGTCACTTTTTATAAACTTTTAAATTTGAAAATATAAAAAATGAATATATTTTTGGAATCACAATTTATATATTGGATAATATGTGAGATTTCATATTTATGCATAAAAATTATTTTTCGAGGTAATATATTATTATCACGAAAAATGAAATCATTGAATTTAAATGTTTTTCTGTTGAAATTTTTTTTCTAAATAAAATAGATTGGTCTATTAAAAATAATGATACTAAATTATTTATTAATAATATAAAAAATATTTATTGGAACTATTTTAATTAGTTATTTCGTATAAATATTAATAATAACCATTACTCTAAAAAAGGAATTTTTTAACAGAAATATTTTATATATCTCAATTTTTAATTTTAAATATTAATTTTATCATATAAATAAATTTAGCATGATTAAAGGGATTCCAAATTTGGAATATCTAGTTTATAATATGATTAGTAGGACATCTTATATTTTAATTTAAAAAATAGTTTTTATCGTAACCATTTTGATAATGACAAAATAGATTACAAATAGGAATGGACCCAAAATTGAATTTTGTTTATGAAATTATATTTTTTGCATTCAATAAGTCTTTTCATAAGAAAAAATTTAAAACACAAATTTATCACAAATGATTCATATAATAAATCACATTACTCCCTTCTGATTTCATGTCTACACATCAACGGGCATATGTTTCCAAAGAAATGTTTCTCATTTTCACAAATAAGCATGTCTCTCTTCTTCCGATTCCAATTGAAACATCTAATAATAATATCTCTAGAATAATGGGGTTTTCTCTATCTATGTGAATTATATACAAATTTTTGATTTCCTTGGTCTCAATAATATGGCTTGTGTTATTCATTCTAAAGGAACACATGGTTGTTATGAGTGATCTCATTGAAGAAACATGCTCGTTTTCTTTAATTTTCGTTTATTTTATCACATCAACTATTCATAAACAATATTCAACACACCATTTATGTTTTATTAACAATATTTTTTCTATAAATATGATATTATTATCATATCACTATATTCATAATCTAGTTAATTTGTTATAACTTTTTATTGTTTGGGTCTGTCCCACCACCAACAAAGATTTAGTTAGAAATTGAATATCCATAATGATTATAAAAATGGATATTAAATTAATATAATGAAATAATGATGAATTTAATATTTTTTAGAATCTTAAATGTTAATATCACTTAATGATCAATATTTAAAACACTCATAGAATAAAACTACCATGTTATAGATTAAATATTCTAGAACTATACAAAAAAATCCTATGGATTGAAACCATAAAATAATAACTTAATATGAAACTAATATATTGGTAGCCTGAATATTTTTGAGATGATGACCTCATGAAAAATTAATGTTGAATAGAAAATTTATACCAAAAACTGATAACAAAGTATTGAATATCCAATAAATGAATAGAATATATTTTTATAAAAGTAATCATATGTGTATAAGGGTTATAAATAGTGGATTAATTATCCTTATTCTATTTCAAATCATGTTGGGTAATTCTTGACCATGGATGGATAAAAAGAATGGTTTTTAATTATAATTCAAATAATTCAGTCATGTTTCATTCTTTAAAACAATTTTCATTAATACAATATATGTACCTATCCTTTAAAATGTTATATTGTGTTACCCATTGTAAATTTTGTATATAAATATTTATTCATTTTTATCTTTTTTAATTGTTTTTTCTAATTTTTAAAAAATCCATAAGTATATCTTTCCAACTAATCATCATTATGGACATTTTATGTGAATAATATCTTATATTAATAAATTATATATTTTTCTCAAAGACATATATTTTCATTTCCTATAGATATTAGTGGGGTTATATATATAATTACTATTTCCTCTCTCATTGGTTCAGAATTAAATAGATAGAGTGTTAGTAATTGGAGATGACAAAATCACTTAATTTTGATTATAAATTTATCATAATCTTGTCCATATTCAATAATTCTAAAAAATTATAATATTTATATATATATATGTATTATTTATTTTACTATCCCTATTTCTCTTTAGATATTAAAAAAATCATTTTTTCTAATGTTTTTTATTGTTGATGATGTGTCAATACAAGTACCTGTAATGTTTAAAAAGGCATTTCATATAAAATTTATATAATTTATATCACCTATTATACACCACCTACCCTGTAAAATTTTAATATCAATGATACCGATTCCACTCAAAGGCGCCACATACCAGATTGTACACATGGCCTCAAGATCATTTCCCCAAATGCTAGAGGCTGCGACTAATAGTGAGGGCCTAGGATAGATAGTGGGGAAACAATTCCCTTCTTTGAAAAGTGTATCACAATAGAATAAAATGGAAAATTAATATAAGAAACAATAATAACATGTTTAAGAAGTAAATAGAGTGAGATTGATCATTAAACAACATGATGTCCTATCATACAAAAGATGATGTTTCATTTTACATGTTCTAGGAAAACAACCACAATAGTTTACACTACAACAATAAATGATATAAGTAAAAATAGTAAAAAATGAAAAAAAAATATTTAGAATCATTTCAAAACTCATATTGGTCCCAAGATCTTTATCCCATAAATGACATATCATGTACTCGGAGAAGGGTTAGTTCCCTCATCGACATCTACAACAATATATTCTTTTTAGGCCCAAAACATGAACCAAATTGCATGTGAGACTAAATCCAAGTAATAAACCATCAATGGTATTTTCCAAAATTTTAGTGAATTTATATAAAATGTATTGTAAAATACTAGAAGAAGTAAACATGGAATTACTCAAATGTAAATAGTCCTATAAGCACTGTTTTGCTTTAACATCATTCCTTGATCATTTATTTTTCAATTACAATTAATTATATATGGATAAGGATCATGCATAGTCCTAGTAACCCCTATGAAATATTATCACAGAATATACCTCTGATTGCTATATTATGAAGTTTAAGTGTTGACTGAATCCAATCTTGTTCTTAGCTTTGGAGGATTCACAGAATGTCATTCCCGTTAAATAATAAATTTATAACATGAGTCTGTCCTTGACATTCATGAGTTGAAATTCATGTATATATCTGGGTAAAAATACACCTATATCATATGAACCTATCTAAAAAATCCTCCCAAAAACCTGGTCTTACCATAGTAGTAGTGTGAGTATATGTCAACATTTCCGTAATTGGAACCTATAAATAAGTTCCATGTGTTACCCATGACATATAAACAGTTCCATTAGAACCCATTCATGGAATCCCTTACACCATGATTTGTTTTTATGTTAAATTATTTCTCCATTATCAAAACAACTGCATATGTGGATCACTAATGGCTTAGATACATAAACTCCCTTTTTCCATCCATGGCATCTTTTAATGAATCCTAGGGTCACCCATGGCATAACATATAGTAGTCATATGGACCAATTCTAGGAATTAAAATATTTATCCATAATTCACCCATTTCTATTTACCCTATTATAATTTAAAATTTAATTAAACAATTCATTAGGCATAAATGGTCAAAAATCAAATGAATCCAATATAATTTCATGAAATAACCAACATCACAAGGCTTGAGCTTTGAAATACACACATGGGAAAAATATTCATAATATGAAACACATGTAATTTAAATAATAACAATTCTAAACATTTCTAATCCCTCGTGAGAACATAATATATATCATGAAACATTTTTAATTTCTATACCCACATGGCCACGTAACATATATCAGAAAAAAATTATAAAGTATACTATTATAGGTGTTTAATAATAATTAATCAAAAAATGCGTAAAAATATTAAATATCAATCCTCTCGTGAAATCTAAACATTTAAATGTACAAAATATAATGAATATCAGATGGTAATATTCACAATTGAAGAAAAACATTCCAAAAATTCTTTAAACAAGCATATGAATAACATGGGGAAAAAGGGAAATTCAAAAATACCAAACACTTAAGAAATTCAACAACAATTTAGAATGAATTCAATTATTTAATAATATAAATTCATTTTTAACATCCCATGATTGGGAATAAAGGTATGCCCCATAAGAATCTTATGCTACACAGTTATAAAAGGCCATCCAAGGGAAACACACCCATGGGGTGGCCCTAATTCAAGTCAATCAATCCTATACATTAACTAGAACACATATTAGATCAATTAATAATTAATATGAAACTACAACATTCATATCTATATCAAGATGAAATCAAAAAATGGGCACACAAAACATTGGAAATATGAATAGATTCACAAATAATGAAAGGCATGAGACCACCTACCATGTACATGTATGACTCTCATCATCCAGTTTTGGCCTCCAATTTTGCATGGAATGGAGTAGATAGACAAAAAATCATAAATCCTCAACCCTTTATGCCTTGGATGACAGATGAAATCATGAATGAGAACTCATGAAAAATTGATAACTCATGGATGGGTTTCCAACGCATCTGATGACGTTCAAATCAGAGTTCAAATATCGAATTGGGAGAAAATTCCTCATCTAGTGCATCTTTTTGGGTCACCTAGAATTTCCCTTTAAACATTCTGACAAAACACGAGGATACATACCATTTTATCCAAAAATGAAAAGTAAATTACATAACTTTTACTATAAAATACAAACCATGTATATTACAAGTCCTCTTTTCATACCGACTTCCACATACATGTCATACTCAGTTCTACTGACCTGGCTTAGACATTTTCTACTAGGAATACACTGTGTATAACCACTAGTAACATCATCTAACCAGCCTGTAGCTAATATTCAGGCACATATCGACCTCCTTCTAAAAAAAAGCCAGAAAAGAAAATATCCATACCTCAAAGGAATTAATAGGTCATTACAAGAATTCCCATTGAAATCAATTTCTACCCAAATAACCCTTCAAAGGGTGCTGAATTAAAATCTACAAACAAATATTTTAACTATTGTCATACATTGGAAACCCTTCCTCATGACACTTCTTGCACTCACTTGTGATTTTATAACACCCATACTAATGGAATAAACCATCAATGGAGAACCATTGTGATACGATCAACAATTCAGACATGATGATCCACAATGGATTCATCAATATAAAACCCAACCACCTCAGGTTGTAAAGCATAATATGGGTTGGAAAAGTACCATCACTATTGAGAAATGTGTAATACATCTTGAAAAGGTCAACACCAATGAGGTCACTATAATATATTGAAATTCGGCCCAACTATCTCCCAAATCTCGAATGACCCAACGTTCCTCGGTGAATGCTTACACTATCTCATGAGCCTCTTGTGTACCATCCTCGGGGAAAAATGTTGGAAAAACTGATTCCCAGCCTCATTCACCAAATTTCAACTATGATCATCAACATACTATTTAAGATGAGACTGTGTAGTAGCCATCCGCTTCTAAAACAATTGTACATTACTAGTTGTATTATAGACAAGATGAGGACCCTACATTGATGCCTCTCCTACCTCCAATAATCATAGGGGTGATCGGCATGGTCTACCATGAATCACCTTATATGAAACAATATAAATAGTATGATATAGTCTATTGTCATACGATATATTAACCATGGGAATGTGTCACTCCCAATAATCCTTCAAATCGAGGACACATGCATCTAGCATATCCTCTAACCACAAAATCATGTGCTCTGACTGGTCTTTTGATTGAGTATGGAATGCCATGATCAGAAGCTCCTATGTACCCAGTTTCCTCTATAGCCCTTTCTTGTTAGGAGATTTAAACATGGTGTCCCTTTCTAAAATGATGAAATTCCAGACCACGTGTAGTCTTACAATCTCACGAATGTACTACCACCCAAGAACATAACAATTTATGGTTTCCTTGATTAGTAGGATATCTGAAACATTTGTAGATCTGTTAGAATCGAATCATGTAGAATCATTACCATGACATGTCCACTAACTGAAAGCCTGAAAAAGCATTCCGTTGAGAATTCTAGTGATGATACCAGCATGATTTCATTTAACTAAGATGGCATTAATACAACTAAGGGCATAAAATTGACATCATATAATAGAATGATCGAACCCCTATCAACCTCATAAATATTGGTCACACGATCTTCATTAATAGAAATGGAAAACATTCACACCACTTCCACCGTAAAATGGTAGTGTGTTCAAACTAGTTCACTTGAACCATACATGAGGAACAAGAAGGAAAATGAGTCAAACCATCACATGTTGAATTATCTCAAAAATTCCCTACTTAGGGGGATTGTGTGTTTCAATACAAACACACGTCCTTCTCCTAATGAACTATGTGATGTAAATTTTCCCATTCCATGAAACACATACCTCTCTCTCGGTGAGGAAATTTTTCCAAACCATCCCTTAATCATTTAAAAATTTCATTCCATGACATGAGTAAAAGTGTAATCTAGATCAATCCCACTGGAATAATTTCCACCTTTAAAACAATCACACACGAGGAAAATTATTAGTCTGAAATAACCACATATTCACCATCCTAGAGTCTATGTAACTCACTAATGTGGTATATACTCTCCATAAGAAGTGATACATCAGTACAATACCAAACGAAAACATAAGAACAATGAATTCACCTAAAGTGCAATTCTCTTATCCATAGCATCAAAGAAATTGTAAAGCATTTAGATTCATTCCAATTTGTTATTACACAAGAACCCATATTTCATTTATAATTAATGAAGCCTCATCTAAAACCATTCATCCAACACACAACCGATAATGAGATCACAATTGAGACCAATAGCTTTCCACTGTATCATGGAATATATATGATTCCCTCTAGGGGTATTGGGGGAAATTTAATGATATTTGATTTGATGGTATCATAAAAAAGTGTACAATAAAAAGATTTATTGGATAACTTGAAATGGTTAGTTGAACCACTACTAGCTAACCTCTAGAAGGATACTCGAATTCACCCACTGATGCATCGTCATTTAACAGGACAGAATACATTAATACCAACTAATTTCTAAAATATCTAAGGTTTAAACACTAATATCTATACATGATAATCGGTGCCTCACATGGTTCACACAGATGACCAAATGAAACAATGTTGTGTTTCATAGGAAGAATCATCAAAAAACTACACTTGCTAGCCTGAAAGAAAACTAAGTAGAATCAACCATTTCGAAATGGTTCTTTATTATGATATTTCTACCTGGATGGACACATTTAAATATAAATGAAGTTATTATCCCCACCTATGAGGGTCATATATGTATAAAATAAGAATCATCCACTCACAAACATGATAGTTCAGAACAATAATTAATACACAAGTGTGGTTCCACAAACCACGATCGGCACGTCATATCCCTTGGCATGAAAGGTGATATTAATTCTACAAGCATTTCAAACAGACTATTTCTAAGAAATTATTTTTGAGCAGTGGGGAGAACTTGGTTCAATAATTCATAGTTCACTCAACATCATATATTACCCATTAACTTACAAAATAGCTCAAATTTCATCAATTTAACATAATTCAAAGGCTCATACTAAAATTTATAACATTATGGTTACCACATATATCAACATATACTACACCAATTTTATAAGATATAATAACACAATCTATGTAGTATTCATAGTCTATATACATTACGCTTCATTGTACCAGATGGATCACATCATAACTGGATCAAATTCACAAAATCTGGACAACCATTTACAAATTTGACAACATACCAACCCACCAATTAATTATGTTAGTAGAGGCTCTCATTACCTCATATGTAGTTGACCATGCCTGAGGAATTTCTAAACTATTTAATCACGCATTCATTATTTCTTGTTCTCATATCAAGGGTCACGATTGAACAAATCTCAAAGCTCAAAAGCATAGACATTAAAACAGGACAGTTCAATACATTCCTCTAAACAGTCACCCATCTTCATACCATATGGGTAAGGTCTAGGTGTCATACAATGAGAGATATACAAAAATACCACTACTATGGTCATGTATGGTCATGTCAGTCACTAAGAGGAAACCAACATCGGGTCATCTAGGTAAACATGTGTGAATGATTAATACATGGGATCCATATTTAAAAAGGAAAAGGATTAATCCTATATAAGAACCTCGAATGATAAACCATAGAGGCACCATATAAGAGGGATCATCACAAATGGTATAATATAGTGGGATCCTTCATGGGACATCCTAAAATATCATAGGTCAAGAAATATATATCACAAATCATTTCATATCATGTTCTCAATTAGGATGGAATGAACAACAAACCCATCATTCACATGGAGTATCACTCTTAGGTGAAAATTGAAAATGCTAACTAGAGGAAGAACATATCCATATATTTATAAAATACTCAATACAACCATTATGAGCCCTCATAATGCTCCACTAGTTCCACTGTCACATTCTATGAGAAAAAATAATCGTAATGGACTAATCTCATGACCAATTCTTACTATGGGTCTAGTGTTCTTGAAAAAAACACATGAAGTGTTGAGAAGGGGTAGTACACACCATGTCATCCTCGTAACATAGTGTGTCCTCATGAAATTCCACATAAGAATGTACTATGAACTTCTTGGGCATGTAAAAACCCAATGTACATGGCATGTTAGACATATACATAGTGTGTACCTTACACGGGGTACATGCTTGTGTCCCTGAACCAGTTTATCCATTTACAAGGCTAAGCAGTGTACTTCCTACATGATATGATACCATACACAGTGTATGGAAATGTAATTCTATAGAACTATGTACCCTTACATTATTAAACATTCCTAGATACATGGCTACATGACCACGTAATAGTACACGACGTGTATACCTAATAACCATTGTATACACCAAATGAGTAATGCTTCCCCAAACAGATGAATTGAATGTGTGTCACCCTGAACTACACATCGTTTAACATAGGTATTCCAATATAGAAAACTCTAGATGTCCTATACCATTATTTTTTATATATAACACAATGAAATATAAAATTTTGATATGTAGTGTCCCATACTACCCAAGAATCAATGCTTGGAATCCACTTGTTGCATATCACATATAAATTGAACCAAATACAGCAACATGGTCAAAAAAATCCAATCCAAGGGGGCCCATAAAACTGAGATACAAAATAATGGTATTCATCCAATTGGACCCAAAATATGTACCAATAGACCTATCATAATAACATGCATATTTATCGTGGTACCTATCACAACAACTTGTAATGAGTAATGCTCCTAAAATGCATTGTTAGAATGCATGGAATGAGATATTTAAAAATTGTCTATGTGATGCCAAAATGTTATACTGTAATATTATCGATTTTCAACCTAATATAAAAACAATAATATAAATAATAAAACACACAATTTATGTGTGTCACCCAATGGTAAAATCGAATCAATTTTAATAGTTTGAAATCCAAAAATCACAATTCAATTCGATGCAATTTGGCATCCCCCAATACATAAGGTGGCTACTTCCTTGTAAAATTTATTTCAAAAATCCATTTCCTTCTTATATCTATCTAATTTTACTAAACCAGTACGAAGAACCAGAAAAGAAACCACTCAGATACAACGTTGTTACATCCTGGATCTGGATGCCACTAAGCGGTTCCCTTTACTAGGTTTTCCACATTACCTCTAGTGAATTTCTCTGAATTCCATAGGCTTCTGACTAGTAACAATGGACTATGTGTGATAGTAGAGAAAATATTCCCACATTGGAATAGTGAAACACAATGGAATACAATAGAAAATCTATAGAGGACGAAGTTATTCCATGCAAGAGAAGTAACCAGTAGAAGATTAATAATATAAATTACTAGATGAAATATTATAAAAAAGATGATGTTTCTTGTTAAATGTTCTAGTAAAACGTCCTACATAGGTTATAATTTAGTAATACATGATATAATTACCAATATTACAAAAAATTAAAAATAAACTCAGAATTATGGGAAGCCTCATCTTGGTATAATACTATCATGCTCCAAAACATCCTATCATGTCCTTAAAGAAGGGTGCTTTCACATATTGAGACCTTCAACAACATAATCTATTTAGGACCAAAATCATGTTCCAATTTTGTGTGTGAAACTAAATCTTAGAAGGTAACCAAAAATGGTCTATGAAAAACTATAAGTGAATATATATATAACATGAAGTGTACAATACTGAAAGAAGTAAACTAAGAAGTACTGAAAAGTAAACTTTCATAAAATAACAATTTTCCATTTACATCATATAATATTCATATATAGGTCAATTTTATTAAATTATATATGCATATAGATCCCAAATAAGCCTAAAAATAACAATCTAAGGTATGTACAATAAATACCATAGAAGGATATCTAAACAAGTATAAGTGAATACAAAAATCCAAATTGTGATTTGGCTTTCTAGATTCATCATAAGTGAATCTGTTTAAAAAGTCAATAAGTACCATGTGTCTATCCATGAAATTAACAAGTTGTAATTAATGTATATCTCCATGTTCCAATCCTCCCATATCCTACAATCACGTCTAGATGTTCCTTTTAATAATCCGATATCACTATAGGTGTAGTGTGATTATATGTCATGTGTGCCACCTTTGGATCCTATAAATACTTCCCAATTATTACCCATGATATATAGATCAATCCATTATAAAATATTTATATAATCCATTATAAAGTGGTTTTATTTTAATTCAAATAACATCTCCATGACCTCGACAAATACATTTTTGGATCCATCACAACATAAACAGATATCATCACTTTTGTTGCACCCTTGTTATCCCTAAATGGATCCATGGGTCACCAAATGTATAAGGTACTATAGTAATATGTACCTGTTCATGGAATTATAATATGAATAAAAGATTCCTCAATTTCTATTTACCCTTTTAACATTTATTATTCAATCAATATTTTCATTAGTCATGAAAAGGACGAAACCAAAATCATCTAATATAATCTAATGCAAGAACCTATATCTGAAGGCTGGGACATTCAAATATTCACATGGGAACAATTTTAATAATATGAAATGCATATAAATTATAGTATTACATTGATTAAGCATTTATAAACTCACGTGAGGACATATAATATGTCAATAAATATATGTAAATAAAAATATTACATGGATTTAGAATTTATAAACTCATGTTGGTACAAATCATATTCTGAGAAACACATGTATATTAAACTAGTATATGGATTTAGCATTTATAAACTCACATGGAAACATATCTTATATCAAGAAACACATGTAAATTAAACTATTAGATATATTTAACAATAATTAAACCCCTCACTTTCACACATATCATATAACAACACTCTCACATACTATAAACCATTCCAAGGCCTATACATAACTAAACTCAAATGGGTGGGTTCGGAATTTGAGAAAAACATTCCAAACAAGATTTAAACAAGCATAGGCATAACATGGGGGAAATGGTAAATCCACTAATCCCAAAACGTTAGTAAATATTATTATAATAAAACATGGTTTCAATTCATTAATAATATCAATTCATTTTTAACAATCCATGAATGAGAAAAATGGCATGCCTCATAATAATCATTGGCCAAATGACCATAAAATGTCAACTAAGGGAAACACATCCATTGAGGTTGCACTATTTCATGTTAAATAACACTATAAATGTAAAATAACAAATATACAATTACCTAATAATCAATATGAGACAACGATGTTCAATTAAAAATTAGAGAGTCCCAAAAAAATTCTGGTGTGACACTCGTACAAATATAAATTTATTTACAATCAATGAATGATATGAGGCCACATACCTGATACATAAATGACTCTACCCATCTATAATTAGACGTTAATTTATTATATAATGGAGTACATCTACAGAACCATTATTATAATTCAACCCTTGATAACTAGGTCGAGATAGGAAATGATGAAAAATGGATCAAGGGGAATCTTGAATTCACGGAAGGGGTTCTAACACATCTGATGACATTTGTATCAGAGATTAGATAAAAACCGAGGATAAAATTCATCATTAGTGACGTAGTTCTCAATATCTTGGTGGTCCCATCTATTTGTCTGAGAAAACACAAGGGTACTTACTATTTTATACAAAAAAGTACATGGCATGTACTGGGAAATACATAGTGTTTATATTATTAATCATTTTTTCCTACCGTCATCCACTTACACATTATACTCAAGTCTACCGACATGCCTTACATGACGTGTACTAGGAGTATACGTGTAACCATTAGTCACATCATGTACCTTGATGGAAGCCAGTACTCATCCTCTTTTACTACTATTTCTAAAAAAATAAACAAATGATTGTACCTCAAGAGAAGAACCAGTCCCATACAACATTAATTCATTTATGGGTTCCATTATTTAGAATTATTTATAACATACGTTTTAAAAACTAATTACTCTCATCATCTTGATAATGTATTTAAATGTGAATCATAACTTCTTATTCTCACAATAATGTTAATTATTCATTAAAGAAATTTGTTTTTATGATTTGACTTCTATATTCCCCTAAATTTAGAATGATCTATCACTTATGTTTAATATGCTTGATCACTCAATAAATGATCATAATCATTACATATTACGTGAGAAAATTTTTTTTGAAATAAACTATTCTAAATGTTTCTATCATCTAATGTCATATCATTTAAAAATTTGTTGTAATCATTTTCCATAAATGGGATTTCAAGATGAAATGTTTGATTAATATTTATGCTACAAATATTCAGGTTTTATTATAATATTATGGTTCTATCTGATATATCCATAAAATAAATTATGTAATATTTTATGACTTTTAGACTCAAAAGGGACCACTAGTTGTTTGACAGTATCAATAGGGTAAATGGAGGGTTATTCTAAGCTAAAATGGGTATATATGTTGTTATATTAATCCAAATATTATACATGTGTGGTTTTAAACATCCCGATATGGTACATGGGTTGTTATCTCTTTCCTAAAACATTACAGGAATATGTTTCTCCTAGAATATTTTGTGGTGATAGTCACAATTGTTTTCAATGACACATTTTCTATTCTAACATTCCATCCATATTCCCATATTATGAAAACTGGTATTATTATATAAAAATACAATTAACCCATATTCAAAAACTACTTTATCTAATTTCATATAATTTTTTACTTGTTACATTAATCATGAATTATGATTTATGGTTTCTTGTTAAGATTCAATTATCTATGATTATATAAAAATATTATGTTCTCATACTCACATAATCTTATTTTGATAAAAAAAAAATTATTTGACTGAAATGTATTTTATTTCCCTAAAAATTAATATATTCTAACCATATCATATGTTTTAATTCAACTTGTTATGAAAAAGATTAATAATATTGATGATTTTAAATGTTATCATAGGAGAAGATTATTTGTTTAACATATTGACCAAGTTTTAAAATAAGATGATTATTTATATAATCATTAATGAAACTAAAAAAATTGAGTCCTAGGATTTTGTGATTATTTGTGAGATTTAATGGTAAATTTATGTATTTGAATTAAATTTTATGTGTTTTATGCTTAGGCCTTCACTCTCGATATCAATGATCTATGTAATGATTATATTTTTACATTGGATCTAATGGACCAGAATATCATAAGCACAATTTTTTTGGGATAATGTTTTAATTAATTTTTTTTATTTTGTTATGAATAGTATGTCAATAGAATCTATTAATAATATATTGAACCGAAAATGATTTATAATTTAGCAATAAATTTCATTAGTTTAAATGAATTAATCATTATTGAGTACATGTTGGGATTGATTTTCATTAACTTATTATTTATTAATCTTATTATTGTTACATGATACACATGATAATAATTTTTGTTTTCATAGATAGATAGTTCCACTTGGAATAGAGTTTATAGTAATTTTGATAAACAATGAGATGATTAACTAAATTAGACAACTAAAGGGGTGGTATTTGGAGATAAAAATGTCATTCCTATTATAAACCATATAATTATAGGTATGATAAATAAAATAAATCATGTTGAACTCCCTAATAAATAATTTTTGGAATTACATGACATTGAGTCTTCCATGTGATATTTTATCTATCCTGTTGTGGGTATTGAAACCCCCTTATGACACACTGATGAATCAAAAAAAATAGAAAATAGATTTACCGATATATGAAACATGATGAATGAAATGGTTAGGCTGACTACTAATCAATTAAATGGTAATAAAATCCAATTGTGGAAAATGAAAAAAAAAATTGTTATATTGAATAAATCAACACTATGATATGAGAGAGTCCATTGAAACAATTTGGGAAAAATATTTTCCATATACTATTTATACTAAAATATATATAGAAATCCATAAGATAAAAATAATAATGATGAATACATTATAAAATATGAATAAATCATGGAGATATATTCATAGAATACATGTACAATTGTATTAGTTACTTAAAAAATAAATTATTTAATCAGTTTCATAAAACCATGTCTCAAAAAGTAAATGACCATATGCAATATTTGTGACTATAAATAAATTGTTTAGTGTTCTCTGAAGGTGTAATTGATGAATCAGGACTCCAATTACTGTCATGGTATTGGGGAACAAATAGTAAATAAGAATTATACGAATATTCAAATAATAAAATCCATATAGTAAATAATATACATCTTCTTTTATTCCAAATCTTTTTGAAAATTCATTTTATAAATTTCAAAAAGGAATGAAGAAAGTCATTATATGTGGAATATAATTTCATCAAGAATATAAATTTCTAAAACATATAATGAATAAATTGAATGATAAATCTAATGAAATACCCTCACCCAAATAATTCAATTTTAAATTGTCTGTAAATTATCTGAAAAAAGAAGTAAACCATAGTCTAATGTTAAAAATATACCCCAATAAACAAAATATTATATAGGAAAAATTGTTATGGAAATGAAATCACAATTACTAATTTGGGAAACAAAAATGATGTTTTTTAAACTAATCATAAACTCTAGAAAAATAAATATATTAATATCTCCTGATTCTGTACTTCATGTATGGATTATTTTTTAAGAGAATCAATTAATAACCATAATAACTTGATATTTAATTTCAATGATAAATTGTAGTGGAGTGGGGATTTCGTCCAATGTTGATAACTCGTCTCTAGATGATGTTTTTAGGAATGTTTATCCGGAAAATTATATTATTTTCCATTTTCATGAAATTGTTGTGATTTTAATAATGTATTGGATCTCTCAACATATATTCTATATTAACTACTAGGATAATTAACATACATATAATATTCATAATTAATTGATGGTCACCTATCGATATAAGGTTTAATATGAAATCCCTAATGAAATAACATTTACTATATGGGTCTTAATACTATATAATTTGGGAAAAATAGCTCAAATGTTTGAGGAGAAATAAATTTTTATCATTTTCTAATTATATAATGAAATATGAGTTTCATAATCATAAATATGATTTTGACATTGACATATCCTTAGATAATATATCATGATACTTTTCTATCTTATAGATTCCCTTAGGTATTTTCATTATTTATCTAGAGTTAAAATTTTCATGTTGAAATATATTTAATTGGGGTGAATATAACTTATGATTATTTAGTTATCAATTTAGTTACATAAACTATATTTCTATAATTCATAAAATAATTTATATTTATATTAAAAATAAATAAACATGAAAATATTTGATACATTGTATGTGTCAGACTAACAAAACATTATTCAGTTACAATAAATTATTATAAAAAATTAACAAGAATATATTACATATCATGGATTATTACATTCAGTTTATTATTATATACATGGATGATTACATCTCATAAATATTCAAGAATTTATATAGTATAATAAAAGGAGAGGTATAATCAATTCATAAATAGGTAACACCAAGTATCATATGCACTCATCTGAATCACCATATATAAAAATAAAATTGTATTGAAAAAAATCATGAATGGAAAAATAATTATTTAAATCATAAAATGGAAACAATAATAATTAGAAACATTATTTGAAAAGATATGGTGAAATTATTTTATTGGATGTACTGGGAAAAAATATTTGTTATATAGCCATTATAAAGTGTCATATTACGCTTGGGTATAATAGTAGTGAGCATTTTACTTGATTAGAATTACATGTGTATTGTTGGTAGACATAATGAAAATTTATATTTCAAAAATAATGACATACAAATTTAATATATAATCTGACATAAAATAAATTTTTTTTAATATAATTAAAGGATACCCATTCATTTTTAATAATTAATATATTGTAATATATATTTTACAGTTAATATTATTTTAAATATTATTATTATATTTAAATATAAATTTCAATAAAATATATTGACTAAGATGAATAACTAGTTTTATAAATCAATAAAATCAAAAAAATTAATTATATAAATATAATCAATACTAATTTAACAATTCATATATACAATTAAATGTCTTATTTCAATTCAATATTTTTAATACAAGTTAAATTATATAAATAATAATTTACATTTCCTTTAATTAGAGTATTAGGTCAGGTTGGATGTTTAATCCATAAAAATTGAATAATCATTCATATAGTGATCATCATTTTGATATAAATTACTAAAAAATTATTTAGTAGTATAAATGAATTTTGAGGTTTTTTTCTGTCTAATATATTATTATCAAAATAAATTAACATAATCATAAATAAATAAATTCTATAAAAAATTTATAAAATAAAAAATAAATTAAATTCTATATTAACTAAATTATATTAAAATAAATTAAATAATAAAACTAACTTTATTTCTTAAATATGGGTTTTTCCAAAAATTTATTTTATATGTTATTTTTTCATTATTAAAATTATTTTTCAAAAAATTATAAAATTCAATAATGTAAAATGGAATTAAAATTCAATATAAATGTCTAAATAGGTAATTATTTCCATTTATTTTTTATACATAAAAGTAATTTATAAACGAAAATGATTGATTAATTAATTAATGTAAACAAGTTATTATCGATGAATTATTTTTTAATTGTTACATGTTTTTATCTACATAATTTATATTTAACTATTTAAAATGTTTAATATTATTTAATTTTAATACATATAAGAAAATATATTAATAATAGTTTAGTTTTTAGTTAATATAAAATAAAAATGGTAACTTTTATTTTTAAAAATATCATTTTTCTGTACAATTTTTTATACCACATATTTAATTCCAATGTTATTATTGTCATAGTTATAAATTTAACTAGAATAAATTTTTTTCAAAATTTTGAATCACCATATTCAAATTAATCAATGATTATCATCAAATATTTAAACAAAAATAATATTAACCATATCAAATAAATAATCAATTTTAAAATGACATGAATGTGGTTTATTATCATGGGTAAAATTTCATATAATTAGTTTTATAATTTTTAATTATATAAGTTCTTTTTTATTTGTAGGGTTTTATTTTTAATTTCTCTCTTAAATTTCAACAACATAATCACCAAACTATTATGTGATTCTATCATTACCCTTTGAGTAACATATATTTTCATGTAAATATCACAAAATTTAACCTATTAATTCATCTCTCCTAAACCAAATCTAAACCACTCATCACCGTCAAATACCTAGTTAATATTTAAAAACATTTCTTCTTATATTTTCACACACAATGTTTCCTGTAATTTTTAAGAAAAAGATTCCCATGTCCCCAATTCTTTTTGAAGTCATCATGGAAAAGAGATATTTCATCAACATAATGAGTTAATTGTTATTTTATATTAATTTCCATTTCAAATACATTATTTTCAAAATACAATATCCAATCCAATGATATTTTATAAAAATAAATATTTATATTATCAAAATATAACTATATCTTTTTAGTCATTCATTTGGTATAACATGTTCTCGTTTGGATCAGTTAGACCACTTACATATATATTATTATGAAAAATTTATCATTAATGACTACTAAAAGTTAAATAATTTTAATATAATTTATCACTTATTATTTGAATATGTGTTTGAAATCTTATAATGGTAATATAAATATTTATATTTAAATTAATATACCACCTTTGATTTATTTAAATTATCGAAACAAGTGCATTATCGATTCCATCTTGGATAACCTTATCTAAAACATACCTAGAATGACCAAGGAACACCGTAAATGAACCTTGATATTCTATTATAGAAATATTACAATTATAGATATATTGAAATTATGAACCTAAAATGATGATCAAATTAATTATTAATGATAGATAAGGGACAATTGAAACTATAATTAATTGATGACCGATAATAACCAAAAATAAGAAATGTGCATTTACAAAATAAATAATAAATATTCATAAAAAATGTAATATAACTAAATAATTATCTTAAATAAAATATAAATATACATTATTATATTATATTATATGTTATAGTCGGTTCAATTTATAATGAATCCAATGTATGATTTTTCATCTAAATTTACACTAATATAGACACATTTCATTATAGAATCGTATATTTATTTATACATATTTTAATATATCAAAAAAAATTATACAATTATTCTATTTATATTAATGTTTTTAATTTTCTATGTTAGTTTTTTTGTTTTAATGGTTTAAAATAAAATATTTAACCAATTCATAAGTGTTTCGTTTCAATCCCACTATTGAATAAATATTATATTTTATTGAACTACTATTTAGGGAAAAAAATTATTCATTTTCTCTATATAAAAATCAATTTTATTTTTTGTTTGCTAACTATGTGGTCTAAATTTATAATTATTATTTGACCGCAATTTGGTTCACAATCCAACTAAATGTGTTTTTGTGGATATATTTGACAATAACATCACATTTTAATGGGGAATAATTAACCTTCTAAACAAAATTATTACATTTAAAAAAATTCAATTATTACCTTTATTGATAAATAGTTATTTCTATCTGTTATATTAATATTTATATTTAAATAATTTTAGATATATTTTTTCATATATTTTCTTGAATGTGGGATTTTATCTAAAACTACATAATAGTATAAAAACACAAATCAGATCACATTTTATTTTTTCATATCTTCTACTCAAAATTTCAAAAAATGACCGATATATTATTTCAAGTTAGCATTAATGATAATTATTAAAAATAATTCTTGCAAAAAAAATCACATTCTTAAAAAGTAGTTTTTAATGTGACACATAACATTATCTTTATGAAATAATGTAGAAACTATTTTTATATTTATATTTTATAAATGAATCATATACATTATATTTATGAAATATTGTTAAATTATTGTTATTAAATTATAAACGAATCATATACATAAAATTTATATCGTATATGATATTTTAATGTTGCCTTTTTAATAAAATATTTGTATTATCATTGTTTCGGGTGTTAACTTACTCATTTTCTTTAATATGTTTTGTCAGATAAGAAATGTTTTTTATCCATATTTTGTATGTTATTAATATAAAGAATGATATCAAGTCCATAAACATTATTTTTAATCATTAAATGAGAATTATAATTGAATGGATACGATGGATAATGAATCTCATCGCGTTCGTGGAGACGGAAGTCCGTTCATACGCACGAGCGACGATATCATTCTTTTGATATTAAAATAATATATAATTGGATGGTCTATTATATATACAGAATAATTATAATTTTATATTTATTATTTACTTCAATTACACTTCAATATCATACCCACCCAAATAATAATGTTTTGAATAACAATTACACCACGATGTGGAGACTATAGGCAGTGCGTACGCACCTATGGTGACATGTCATTCAAAGGATGGATAGAATACTGAATATGGTTGTACCATATTTATGATAACATCCAAGTATATATAAGATATTGGAGTTATTTTTTTATAATGTAAATAACAAAGAAATAAGAAGTTGAAAAGGAAAGGAACTTGAAAGAGGGTGGTGAAATCATTACGTCTTCTTCAGGTTCTTCTTTTTGATTTGATCAAAAGGGATCTTCATGTTGGCTTTTTGACTAATGGAAAGCCTCTAGGATTAAGGTAGGATAGTTGAGAGGGTATTTAGGCAGAGTTTGGCCGAAACAAAAGGCTTTAATGATATGAAGAATTGGTTAAAAGTGGTTTCCTTTTATATGGGGGGGAGGGGCTCTTTAGGAAAAACTTAAAGTATTAATTTATAATAAATTCATATTCAGTTTATAGTGGATACAAAGTATACTATTAAACATATATGGTGGGGATGGGTCTAAATCCTTTCATCCAATAGATTTTAGACTGGTTTGGGTCACTATATCAACCTTATCATTTATATTTAACTCTTAATTAAATAGTTTGACATTTACCATGTCACTTTGTATTTTTATATTATATGGTTCATAAACGTACTATATACATCCAAGAGACCCCTCAAGTGGTCCATTAATTATACACCTATCGTGATATAATTCCTTTGGCCTATACTTATATTTTGACGAATAGAATATCAATTAATAATATAATATTTGTTTTAAAAACTCATTTGTGTAAATTTTGACAATATATAATAATTAATTTTTTAAAGTCATAAAATATTTATTAATTCGAAAAAAATTCACTTAAGTAATCTCAAAATGTCATTTAACCAATAAATTTTTTTTATGTCATCAAAACTTTCA
The DNA here is from genome assembly GCA_963277665.1 of Viscum album. Taxonomy (NCBI): domain Eukaryota; kingdom Viridiplantae; phylum Streptophyta; class Magnoliopsida; order Santalales; family Viscaceae; genus Viscum; species Viscum album. Next base: position 1,077,475,107 of record OY728164.1, read on the forward strand.
AATTATATTTATTTTAACATTTATAATACCAATTATTTGATTCATTCATTAATAAGGAAAATAAAGCATGATTATTGTGTCAAAAATATATTTAATTATTAAATGTCTAAAAATTATAAATAATATAAAATTATGTAAGAATTTTTTTTTCATTCTAATTAATTATTATAGTCGAAAATATATCATATATAACCCTATGTAAAAATTGTTTTTCTAAAAGATATATGCTTATATCATTTTTTTATTTACTTTAACTTAATTAATATAAAGTGTCATTATCAACTAAAAGTGGATCCATGGAGTCCCAAAAGTGACCCAAAGATGCCCATCGTCAGACATGTATCAACAAATAGGGTTAGGACACGTTTTAGGGTAATTTATTATTATTATAATATTATCTTTTTACCCCTATTTACCAAATTTAAACTTTAACCATGGTAAGTAAAATATTTACCGAAGTAATTATTCAAAATGTCAAAAAATAAAATTTACCTATCTACACGATTTTGACCTCCTGATTCAAAATATGGAATTTTTTTTCTAAATTCAAAGTACAGAAGTGGCATAAATTAATTTAAAATTAATTCCCGATGTCAAAACAAAACGCGTGTTTTTATGAAATAATAACTATCAAAAGATTGATACTTATTTATGTCCTGTTTAAATGTAAAATTATGTCCAATTATAATCCTTGTATTAAATGGTAAAAATATATTCCAAATTTTCTTTAAAACCACTCAAAATCATAATTTATCGCTATTAATTATTTTGAATAAAATGTTGTTTTTATTTAAAATTTTTAATTTTCACTATTCATTAAAATATGAATGTTTACAGAAAAATACCAAAATTTCGCCCTATGATAATTTTGATATTCTCAATCCAAAAATGAAGTGGGTATTACTATTCATAACGGCTAGTCTGATTGGTTGTGGTGTGTGTTAGAACATGACGTTGCGTACAACACATGTTACAGTATTATTAAAAGAGAAGCATACCTTGGATGTTTGGGGTGTCACTATGGATAAACTTTTTATTAGAAATATTTCAAAAAACCATTAATCTATTCATACTAAAACAATATATTCACATAGAACTTCATCGAAATCTATATAAATTATAGAATGGGGTACCCAAACACATTTTTCATTGATTGCATTAGTAGATAGCCTTAATGCATATTCTATTACCACATTAGTTACATATTCTTAGATTATGAATTGTTTTTATTTCATGTTAAGTTAATTTTTACTTCTATTTACTCACCCATTTTAATAATTCATGTTAATTAAATACTTATTTCATAACATATTAGTTATTAGAATTGTTTTTTTGGGTACAATTATCTTATATTATGATTATGGGAATTTATAATATTCTCTTGACCACATGGTTGTCTTCTACACAATTCTGAAACTCAATTGATATCTCTTATAATTACCCTTATTAAGTATCTTATCTCACCATTCCTTATGATTCAGTTCCCTAGGATATTAAGAATGGTAGTAAATTTGATCGGACTAAATTTGAATCATGAGAGAATAATGTTTGTGAAATATGATAAATATATTGTAAAATAAGTTCTTTATATATATAATCAATAAAGATAATAAGCCTTTGGGTTATGGGATGGTGCGTCGATTACTGATTTATATGTTTATATTTTGAAAATTATATAAATATACTTTTCTTATTCTTGGGATGTCTCATTCGGTATGTAAAATTTGGTTATGGTTTTTATTATAGTTCTATGATTTGGGAGTATGGGTATGGGTCCCATAAATAATATATTTTTAATATAAATTTAATAGAATATTAAAGATGTTATGAAAATTAAAATAATTTGACACACTATATTAAAAAATTATATCCATAAGAGGAATATTAAAAATTAAAAAATGAATAAACATACTTTTAGTCATGTATATCATCTTAATGGTCAACTTTGAAATGATGGGGTTTGGACACCATCATGGGAGATGAGGTTCTACAATAGAGAAAAGTTTTTCACTGAAAATATTTATGATGGTTTGAATATAATTTTAATTTAAATTTTCATAATGATGTGAGATGAAGATGGGCCCTTTTATTGATAAGAAAGGGTGGTAATTTTATAAAATCATTTATTAAGGAAAAAGAAAGAAATATTAAAAGAAATATTATCCAAAAATATCGATGTGTGGAATAAGGTAAGAAGTTGTTGAAAATTACAGCATCCAATAATATATATATCTATATATCTCAACAAATATATATTTGATAATTTTTTATATTGTCCCTAATATATCCAATTTATCTTATTTTAAACATTACGATGGTAATAAACATTTACCTTAGAAAATATTTTTCTGACCTAATCAGAAATTGATATAATTTCCAAATATGGATATATTGATTTAATATTTTTAATAAAAGTCACTATATTATATTATTAATCATCATAGAAGATTATTTTTATATATTTTAACAAAAAACAATAAATAACTTCTTAGGAAAATCAATTTTGATGTATAAAAAATGATTTAATCCTAATTCATAGAATATAATTATCCCAAAATTAATTTTTCCTTAATTAGTTATAAATATAATAATTTTTTTTTCATTAATAACTAGATTCAAAATATAATAAATAAAACATATACAACAGAAAATATGTATATAAATAAAAAAACCTTTTGGAAATGAATTGTTATTGTAAAACTCTGTATATATTAATAATTAAAAAATGAATGTCACTATGTAATTTTAAAGAGTATTCCTTGAATTTAAATAATATATATTTTAAAAAACATTTTAAAAAATCAAATTTATATAATTCATAATAATAATTTAGTTAAAATCATCGGATTTTTCCTTTAACAGTTAGTTCCTTTTATTTTAATAAATGATATGTTTTTATTGATGATTTTTTTCTATCTTCTAATGTTCCTAAATTTTATTTTAATATGTAATTATTAAATTTATTTTGATGCTACATATATATAATGTAATTTATCATAATAGATTAATTTAAAGTAATATATAAAATTGAATGAAATGGTGATGCACTCTTCCATTATAAAAATAATTTACCCATCATAACTTTTTGTCATTGAGGAAAATATGATAGTAAATTTCCATCATTATTACTTTGATATCCCATGTCACATACTAAAATTAATGATTACACTATAGAACTATTACAAAGTGAGTTATCATTTATCAAAATACATTATTTACATTATCTATGATTTATAAAACATTTTCCAAAAATGAAAGATCATTCAATAAATTTATATGAATTTAGTTTAATAAAAAAGAATTTTTCAGTACACAATTCTTGAGATGGGTCCCATGGAATACATTATGTTCCTGAAAGAGGATCCATGTATGTTCAGAAATATAATATAAAATACCCACATGAATAATAATTCCAAAATTGTTATTTTATCTAGGGATAAAAAATCCCTTCTTCTAGATTCTCATTACTATCTTCTATGAATATATTCAACATATTACAATTTCATTAATTTATATTTTCAAATCCCTCTATTGATTATCAACATTGTTATTTTTTAATCATTTTTTATTTATATGTGTTACATAATGGTTTTAATTGTTTATATCATTTGAAAATCATGATCCAAACCCTATGTGTTATGCAGTTAATATTTATCCTAACTTGTTGGAGTTTTCACATCCTCTCATATAGAGCCACATATAGTTCTATTTGAGTTGTATAACGGAATATTTCATTATATGTGAACTATTATAATGAAATTGTTTGACCTCTTCCATCATTAAAATCGATATAATTTGATATCAACCTATCTTCTAGAATTTAAAGGATCATTTTTGATTGATCATCAGTTAATATATATAATATAAAATGATAATGATCAATTACGTAATCAATTCATGATGACTATATCGTTAGAAAATTTTGGGAAACCATGGATCCCCATACGATAAAATTTATAATGTCATTAGATTCATCTTTTGAAATTATTATAGATATATATATAGGAATTATAATCCTATTAGAAACATTCTAAATTAGTAGTGATGTTATTAGACATCAATATATGATTGAAAATAAGATAAATTAATTATATACATTATGAGAATTTGTAAGACATGCCAAAAAAATCCATGGAGAGTCTCTCATTAATATATGGGTACAAATAATGGTTTTGTAATTTCCATTCCATGAGAAAGATGAATTATCCCTATTATAATTGAATAATTGGGGTGATTTCTAATAGATGACATTTCCATGAAAGGTAGAACGCTCAATTTCTTAGTTACATGATCCATGGTTTTGGGGAATGATACTCATATGACTGTTAGTGAAGTTGTGTGATTATGTTTTATCAGATCATAATCATATTTCTTTAAGATGATATTTAAATTGATAGTGGATAAGAACATGTAAGATTATCTATTATAGATTTACTTTTCATTAAAAATGTGTAGATATTATTTCGTTTTTTCATTCTAAATTTCATTATGTTTGAATGAATACATATATTGGTTTTTTGATGTTCATGATTTCATTGATGATCAGTGTGGGAAATTTATGAGATAAGGACTAGTGGATTAAATGGGATACCAATGATAGTATTGGACTATGGTTTTTAGTATAATTTAATGTTTTTCAACTATGTACTGATATAACAAATTGAACAAATGAATGTTAGAAAGGTATAATCGATCTAAGAATGGGGTTTGATATGTGATTTTTTGATTGGATATGACTGGATATGGATGTTTATCACCAATAGAATGTTGGGAAAATGGGTAATTTGTATTTCATGTTAGATCTCTGGTGTTACCTGGAATTTTATTTTTTTTAATTAGGTTTTTAATGTAATGGTGGTATACTAGTGAAGATGAATATTTTGGTTCATTGTAGAGTGGATAATAAAAATCATATAGTTTATAGCTTCGAATAAGAAGGGATGTATAACCCTCATATCAATAGGGTCAAGGATGCAGTGATACTAAAAATCAGATAGTAATGATTTCATCAATATGTTGATTTGTAGGTTGATCTGATTTAATTTGGATCTTCATTGAATACTAAATTAAGATATTTTTTTTTCAAATATATTCTATGTTTTCCCATCATGATTTTAATGAAATCGTTATGATTTGAGAGTGTGTTGGGAATGAGGTGAACACATTTACATTAAGATTCATTGATTACTAATGATTTTTTATAAGAGTTATGTGTTGCATTAGAGATTATTTTTTGGATTAGAATATCATTTTTATTTCAATTGATCTTATGTTACATCTATTTATGATGTTATAATGATCTGTTGATGTGATGGTGTGTTGGTGAGTATGCCATGTACTTTTGGGAGAAGTTATCCATCAGGATACCAAAAAATATTTTCTCATTGACTATTTTATAACGTCTTTTAGACCATATTCATTGTTTTTATAGACTATAAGACGTTCATTTTTATTAAGATATTTGTTTGGTGGAATGAAACATGATCTTGAAATAGATGATATTAGGGTATTATTTGTTATGGAGGAACCATAATATTAGTAAATAATCTATTGATTGAACATTTTTCTCACATAATAGATGAGTATATTTGAGTACCATATTTGTAATGTAGTAGGTAATGAGTTGGTAGATTAAACAGTATAGAGTTGTATAACATGGTCTTTACTGTTTTACAGTGGCACATCATTTGGAATTTGGGAATTAAATGTGGTATTGAATAAGTTAATTAATGACTAAGGTGGGTCTAAAATTGTAAAATCCCTGGTAAATAATGAATAAGACATTTTCCATATTTATTAATATTTGTGAATTATATTTTTATTTTACTTTAATTGTGTTTCTATGTTCGATAGCATACCCGATACACAGCAATGTGTTTCTTTGAAATCTTATGTTGCACACTAATAATATAATATTATTATTTTATATTTTAGTTAACTCTTAGCCATTTGTATTGTTGGGAATGAACAAACCTAACTACAATATTATTATACATGTTTCTTAAATATATTTACATTTATCCGATAAAAGTTAGAGGATTAAAACATGAATGAAACTAATTTTAAGCATAATTTGCATGAAAAGGTAGATTTACCGCCTTTTAATGGAGAACCCTCTTTAAATATAGTTTTGGTCATTTTTATATGTTCTATTTGACCAAATAAAATTTGTATTTTTATTTGGGACATCACATTTTACTTAAGGATATTTTTTGTTATTTTTCAGATAAAGTTCATTTTTAATGAATAGTGAAAAATATTGTATTTTAATTCAATGTTGTGTTTTAATCTAATTTATTTATATCTTTATATTATCATTTTTAATGGTTTTAATATTTAATTAGAATATATTTTTACCTTTTAATCCAATTTTGGTCATTGGAATTAATTTCACTTTGAGATTGGACATAAATAAGTGTAAATCTTTTGATAGTTATTGTTTCTTAAAAACATGCTATTTATTTTCACAACGATTTTAATTATAAATTAATTAATTCCATTTCTAATTTTTGAATTTGGAAAAATATACATCATTTTTTAGTTTGGTATATCAAATAATTCTTATGCTAAATTTTTGGTATTTTTCTGAAAAACTTCAATTTTTGATGAATAGTGAAACCACTTAGTAGAAGTTAAAAAACTTACTTTTTTCCTTTAAATGATATTTTACCACTTCTGTAAATTGAATTTAAAAAATCTAATAGACATGGTTGTTATGAATATGTAAAATTTGGTTCAATAAGATAAAAATAATTTTTAGTGAATAGTAACTTTTGACTTTTATTTACCGCGATTGAAGGTGAATATGGTAATTCAAAGAAAAATAGTATTATAATAATTCAAAATTACATGGAAACTTGTCCAAACCATATTGGTTGAGTCATAAAGGACCATGGTCATCTTTGAGTCGATTTTGGGACCCCATTGAGCCACTTGAGAGTGATAATGTCAATTTATATTAATTAATATAAAGTAAGGGAAAAAATGACAAAAGCACATATCTTTTAGTAAATTAATTTTTACAAGGGGTTATATAAATTATCTTTTTGACTATAAATATTAATTGGAAAGATTAAAATATTTCCTATATCATGGTATATTTGTTATATTTTTTGGAAATCATATAATTTAAATTATTTATGAAATAATAATGATGCAGTGTTTACCACATTAATAAATCATTTAAATAAATAAGATTATAATGATTAAAATATTATCCAAAACCTATCCAATTCTTATTGGATGATTTTATTTCGACCATGACCCACCTTATATTTGAATATAATAATTTTTTTAACTTTTTAAACCGAATAGAATTATATAATAAAAGAATATATTCACATTTTCTTAAAGAGTCCCTCCTCCGCCTTATAAAAAGAGACCACTTCTAACAAATTCCTCACACCTCTCAAGCCATCTGGCTCGTCCAAACTCAGACCAATTAATCTCCCTATGTCTCTATCCTCTACGTAGAAGCCTTATCTTATGCATAAGTCACTTCAAGAAGTCCTTTGGTTCAAACCAAAAGGAGTTACCCAATTTAAAGGTAATTTTTTCTCTTAAATTGATTTCTTTTATTTTACATCTCTAATCTCTAAAATATTTTTATTCATGTCTTTAGTAACAAAAACAGTATCCACAATATACTAGGATGTTTTTATGAGAGGTATTATAACTACACTTACACACACCTTCATCTAATGGGTGAAAAACATAATTTTTCTATGGTTGGAAAACTAACGCCTCACGAAATGATGATTGTTCAAATATCTCCAACCACCTCTCATGGTGGCCATTATGATGGAAATATATTTATATATGTTATATATTCTGTTTATGTTTTCTTTATTCTTCTTTATATTCCATTTATAGCATGCTTTTTCGGTTTCCATTGTGGTTAAATACGATAATCTCATTTGAGGAAGTGCGGACTACCACCCACACAAAGTGATGTGACCCGTTAATGCCTTATGTGGGATGTATAATAGATAGAGTTAATGAAATTATATATCATATAATACTGTTATTATAATATAACTATGTATCAATATGTTTAAATTCCATTAAAATAAGAAATAAAAATGAATGTAGCGTTAATGCGTGCGTACATCTTACCGTCTCCATGAATGGTGCATTTCATTTCATACCTCCTTATGTTATGTACTATTATAAATACATTTATATAATGGATATATATGACATATATGATATATAAATCATGAATATCATTCTTAATATAATAGACTATTTACCACATGGACAACTTACAAATATAAGGTGTTCATTTTTTACTCAAGTACCAAATATCGATAAAATGGAAATTATTAAATTAAATGATTAAATAATATTTACAACTAGGTAATACATGATATAAAATGAATAATAAACATGGAAAATTTTCTTAATCAATTAGAAATTATATTTAGTTTATTATTCAAGAGATCAAACAACGATCGAGTCATGTCGGACACAAGGTAAGGGATTTCTTATCTCACTTTTAATTCGGTGAATTTTTTATTATTCGCCACCTATTTATTTCATGAGGAATAATTTGTACTACCATGTGATATATATAATATCTTGAATATCTTTATATTAATGATTTTCTGTGATTATTTTTGTGTTTATATTTTTTTTGTCTTACAACTCGATTTATTACAACAAAGTAAGGTTTTTTCGTCTCACTTTTATTCCCAGCAGATCCATGCTTTATTGGACACTATTTCCTTTTGTGTGGTGTATGTAATGCCAAATATTGTACTATTTTTGTAATATAATTTCATTTATGAGTATTTACAACTTTATTTTATGATCTTTCTTTCATGTGGAATATGTTTTGTAAGTTACTAAATCGGTAAGGGAACCTTTCACACTCATCTTTTTAAAAATACTTATTTTTGTTACATCTTGTAATTTACATCATATTATATTAGGATATGTTATTCAATATCATTATTAATTTAAAACTTCTTTCCAAATGATGAGATAACATTTTTATCTCATCAACTCATATTCTGAATTTTAATGTGACATTGTTAGGCTATCAAATGTTTACAAGGGATCTTCTTAACCCAATTTGAATACTTTTGGATCAACATGTACTTCTTAAATATGTCATCCTATGAATATGTGTGAGTGACCTCTGATTTTTTTACACATAATATCCACAAACATTGGGATTATATATATTTTTCACACATAATTATGTGATATATTTATCCTTAATTTAAGTATACCATCATTATAAGGGATTTCATCTCAATTTACATGTCCATTGAGACTTAATTGTTGTTATGCACCAATTCACTCTTATATAGTGTATATAATATCCATTGAAATATTATATCATGAATCTCTTTATTATTATGATATTATATAGTTCTGATTTAATGTTATTCCTTAATTTTTTGTATTCATGCGTCTCCCGTTTTTTATAAAAACTATTGTACTAAAATATCCTTTTAAATGTTTTAAAGATTAATTCTTCTAAATATTTCTCCTTAATGGGCATGTTTTCAAAATGGGTTTTAGGATATATTTATATTGACATTAATTTTTTCAAAATGATAATTCATTTAAAATATTCAAAGTGTTATGGGATAAGTATATTCAAAAATATATTTTTAAATGGTTTATGAAAATAGATTGATTATTTGAATATCATGAAATTACATTTTTTGATTGAAAATGAAATGTTTTTACTGAAATGTTTATATTTTAAATATTTTATGTGTTATAATGGTACTTGGACATTTCACCGGTGGTTACGTGATAAACCATATGACGGGTGGTGCTGTGAATACCAGGAAGGGTGGTTACGTTATAACCTCCAATGCATTGGGTATGGGAGTTGGTCGTTTGGCTATTCCATTTAGTGTTATGTGTGGAAGTCAACCATATAGTTATTCCATTTTAGTAGGTTTATGTCTTAAGTTACCATTATATTTTATATTTTCATTATATAGGTTTTATGGAAACCATTTGGATACAAAAGGGTAAGTAATGATATTTTGTTAAGTGAAGAGTATTTACTACTTCATAAAGGTGAAAATTATTACATATGTTAAATTTTTCATGGTTTACTTGTTGTTTTGAAAAACTAATTGTTTTTCTTCTTTTTTTATCCCATACTGAGCTTTTTATGCTCATCCCAAGTTTTTTGAATTTTTTTCACATGACATAATGTGGAATAGGGTCACCGATGGGATCATAGAAAAGTCATACTGTATAAAACATGGAACTAGACATGTTTATTTTTAATAGTTTTAATTTTATGAAAAAAATGGATACTGCGTATTAGTTTCTACTTGTAATATTCATGATCTTATGTAATAATAATGGCCAAATTCTATAAAACTCTAAACCTGAAAAGATCTTCAATGTGAATTATTCATTTAATTAAATATTATGTAATGTTTTAAAGTTGAGTTCTTATAAAAATGATGGTAATAGGATGACATTATTTATATATAATTTGATTGATTATAGTGCGGTGTTTTTAATGATCATCATGTTTTTGGTTACTTTTTTTTCTGAATAGTTAGTTCATGGTCACATATAAAGGTATTCTCAATGTTTTGGGACTCTAATCAAGATTTTGAGGGATATAACATATCTACGATATTTGTAGGATGTTGTTAAAGGACTTTGATATCTTTTGTGTTTGCCGATGAATATTTGAATAGATATTGAGTGAACCCAATACTAGATTTACTAAATTATAACTCTTCTAGTTACACAATAGTGGGCCACACAATGATGAGTGGATGGTCGATATCGCATTGTGGGATAGGAGGCACCGTGAAAAATAAGTAATGGGTCTATTCATGACATTCTTGTATCAAAACATAGTATATTTCTTGTTGGTGTTTATCTATGTGAATGACATTAAATATGTTCATATAATGGAGAATGGTGTGATGAAATGATGATTCCTGTTTCATATTGGGTGTTGAAGCCCATATATGTGAATTACTATAGAGATATGGTTGAACAACTTGGTGATAGACCAAACATTCATGTTTCCCGACACGTATATTTTTTCAGTGATATTTTAGAAGAGTATCCATTGATCATTTCATGGCACATAGTAAACAACATGGAATCCTTCCAAGATGTGTCACACATTGTTGTGTTTGAAATTCAGGTACATTAACGGGTACATTATAAGGATTTAAAATATCTTTTACATATAGAGAGTGGGAGATTTTCTATATTATACCATTCCATTAGAGACTATATTTGGGGATTTTAATTCATATTTTTTTAGATGAGTCATTCTGGAGGCATAATAGGTTATTCCATTAGGGAAAGCAATGTGATTCATGGTTTTCATTGTGCATGATGTGTCATGCAATGACATAAACTGTACAAATCCTGATTGGTGATATGGTTTGAAATCTTATTAGGTATATGTAGTCCCACACTATTACTAATCCATATATTTTTTTTAAAAAATAAGGGTTGGCCAATGATTTCTGGTTTGGTCTGACATTTGATTTTAGGTAAAAGTATGACATAGAAAGGGGAACATCTTCTAGAACCCCCTCTACCTCTTCCACTAAAATTTATTTCAATTATTATTGGTGAAAGTTGATTCTTTTTTTATTATATGATGTGGATATGGTATTATATCCCCCACTATCCTTTTATTATTATTATTATGCATGAGACAAAAATTTGTGTCTTATATTTTTTTAAGGATTTCAATGGTGTATAGTGGAAATCATCCTAATTGATAATAAGATTGAAAATTTTATCATGAGAACCATAGATTATGAATAATATGATGTTTATATGAATTTATGGTTATGTGTTGTTTCTTGGTGAGTTTTTAAGTGATTTTATCAATTTAAAATAATTTAAATATTTAACTTTGAATTTTTTAAATTTATTTGTGTGAAATATATTAGATTATTTAAAATTAAAGGTAATTGTTAATGAATAATGTGTAACATTATTTCATTTATTATGATGATCAATGAATCATGGGGATGATTTTTCAATGTATTTTTCTCCCATTAATACAAAATCATATGAATTTTTATAAATTACTATTCACGCAAGTTGAAAATATGAATATGGCCATATGATCAAGGGCCTATAGTGACTAATATAAATATTAAATATTAAATTGATCTTCTCATGATTATATTATGAGCTACAATGATTATCATGGAAAATGGAGTCTCTTTTTGATTTTGTCTTCAAGGGGTGAATAAAGTTGTTAGCAACACCGGTGAATTGAGAAGGGTATTTAGGCTTGAGAAGTGATGTTTGTCGATGAGGTTGGTCTCCAATGGATATATGGATAGGTATGAGAGGAATATTCCTAGGGTTATAGATGAGATAGTTATAAATGTTAGTGACGATGAAGATCAACCCCTTTAGGGTGGAGTAGATACATAGTGAGTATCATGTATGGGATGCGTCTTTTGGATCGAAAAGATGGATTGTGATATATTTTCGGGTGATATTATATAATATTCATTATTGGGTCAAGTGATGTGTTGATTATATGTCATGGCCCATCCTTGGGGCATGTGCCGTGACTACCCCAAGCCCGCCTTCCATAGGACAGGGGTTGGCGACTAGCACCAAAGGCATAAATCCTGATAAAAGGGAAGGCATTCTTTTATAGAAGTAAACAAACACAACAGAGTACGCAACAAAAGTAAACACTATGTAATACTGAATAGAAAGGTAAGTTCAAAAAATTAAATGGGTTAGTATACGAAACCAACTGTAAAGTACAGTACAACTGAAAGGCTAGTACAACTGCAGTAAAGTTAAACAATAACCACTGAGTCGTCCTCCAGGAATCCCACGTAATGGGTTGGTAGAGAAGGTCTCCTCAACACCTCGGGTCCGTCTATCTGCTCCGTGTACATCTCGTCAAGTGGTCCATCGTCGAGTATAGTATAGATCCACAAGTCTCTACCTCGAACAGTGTTGTCCGTCATCTGCATCCAACACAATGTAGTGCGGGCAGAGCTCGTGCAGGGGTGAGTATAATGAAACTCAGTAGGGACCCCGGGACCCGCATGATCTCAAAATATCCACTAAGGATAAACAAGAAGTAGGATACAAAACAAGGTGCATCAACCAACCCTACTTATGTATATGAACATACATATACCTAAGTCATCAATCTTGTTCGGCTCCCACTCTCAAGTTTAAGCACAACCAAGTCCACACAAGAAAGAAGTCAATCCCATCAATGATAATTATTGAAATTCTAGACATAGCTCACACAGGTATACATCTTTCGTATAGCAATAGAGATGATTAGAAGTAGTCACTTAATCATATAAGCTGTCGGACCCACATAAGATACTAGACCAGCTATTTTGTTGGACCCACATAAGATACTAGACGAGATACTATGTCAGACCCGCGTAGGATACTAGTACAGAAGTCAAACTGTCGGACCCACATAGTATACAAGTACAGTAGACTTCATTGTCAAACCCACAAAGGATTCCAGTACAGTTGTCTTCATCATCAAACCCACATAGGATTCCAGTACGATTGTCGTTGTCATTGAACCCATGGAGGATTCAAGTACGGTAGTCATTGCAGCCGCAGACATATCTAGGGTTCTCAAAAACAACATGCTCGATTCAGGGAGGGTCTTCTCCTCGAGCCAAGGGGTCGATACATAAACTATAATGATTTCTAGAGTTGATGTATCTCAATGTTCCATCTCGTTAATATGAATCCATCGTGATAGACGGTGCGTCAATCAGATGCCCAGTCTGAGAGTTATTGGATTTTCCATTCCAGAGGCCTGTTTGGAAATACACTCGTTCCAAACCCAGCTATTTTCCCTAGTCATCCAAAAATAACATAGAGTATTGTAAAAGTACCGCTTTTTTGTAAGTATCCTAGTGCTGCAGACGACAGATCTATTGGACGAACGATCATGAAGTTACTCAAATTTATGTGAAACAGGCCCGACCCGTCAAGTCCGGTGGGCTGACAGGTTGGCTCGGCCTGATAATTCATGGCCCAGCCCAGTAGGGCTCAACCCATCCCATGGAAGGTGGCCCGGCCTGCGCAATGTGGCAGCCCGGCGTGGCCCGCGTTGCCTGGCCTAGACCGCCGGCCACGCTAGTGAGGTGGTGTCGAAGCGACCCGCCCTGTGCGGGTCGCGGTTCTCCGCAGAACCGCACCGTGGGGCGCCGCGGTTTCACCAGCCCGGCCAGCTATGGCCGATCGATTCTTCTTCGTCAGTGCGGCATGAAGTTGAGGTCCATGGTTCTTCCACACAAGGTTGGTGCACGGTCGCTGCCTTCTCTCGCCGCCACCTTCATTCTCCATCGCCTCCCTTTGCAAATTAAAAATCATGAAAACAATGGAGGGTCGTCATGCCGTGTATGTTCGTCCTGCGCCCTCTGCGTTATGCGGTAACAATTGGCCATAGAAAATCATTCGTATTAAACAAGAAAAAAGGTATAATTTATTCGAATTAAATTATACGAATTCCCTACCTCGAATTCGAGAGCAGAGCACGTCAACGAGTCGTAGAATACAAGCATCATGGGGGTCGAGTGTCACGGAACGTTGTCGTAGAGAGCGTTCCTTTCAAGTGGTTTATTCTCCCTTGACACGAAGAATAATAAAGGATAATGGCGTTCCTCACAATCTTATTTCATTCAATGAGAGGATATCATTACTCATGTTCTTCGTTGGTGAGGGAGGAAGCTCTCCTCCAAATTCTTTAGAGGGTTTTCCCACCTAAAATATTTTCCAAGGACAAATATTTTAGTAAAGATTCCTCATTTTAATATTTTTCATGTAATTCAAATTGTTTCAATATGAGATGTGCCAATTAATTAATGAAGTCATTAATCTTATTGTTTTGGAAAACGTAATGAGAGGAAGGTGGAGAGACTCCACCATAATAATTGAGGGGGAGTTGTTAAATTAACAAGGGGGTGTTAATGGGGAGTTAAGGGAAGGTGAAGGGTTTGGATTCACGTGGGCCCCACCACACTAAATACCATCATGAGATGTTATGTGGGTGTTGGCCCCACCTCTAACTCTTCTTGGGACGAAATAACAACCACTAAATAATAAAATTGTGTATCAAAATTTTTGTTAATTTAGTAAGAATTCCTCAAAAAACATTCAACCTGCATAATACACAATGGCAGTAAAGGTCCCCTTAAGCTAATACTGGCTCTGTGAGTTCATTGGTGCCCTCAGATTTTAATTCTGAGAACCGGTTCAATTGATAGGAAAATATTCAGGTAAATTTACTGAACGTACCCTAACAAAACGTCAGAAATTGTTTCTAGGAACACCGGGCCTCGTAATCAACTGCCGTCAGAAACCGCAGACTCATAAAATTCCAAAGTATTTAAGAAAAAACATTTCCTTGAAATTTATGGGTGTTTACATTACTCCCACCTCATGGATTTATGTACCCATAAAGCTACAACACACACTAGGGAAAAAATGAGGGTACTGAGCTCACATCTAAGCCTCCCGCTCCCAAGTCCTCTACTAGAGGATCCTGTGCTGCTAGAGAATGCACACCATAAGAATAGACCGTCCATATAGGACCCACTCCTGTCGAAAATCAATTTCCACTAGGACCTACATGAATGTCGCCCCATCATTGATGTCCAGAGCCCCGTGATCGATGATGTGGGTCGGGTCATGCACATATCTACTTAACTTAGACACATGGAACACATCATGCACCCAGTGCAACTGAGGTGGAAGGGACAGACTGTAAGAGACCTCTCCTACTCTACTAAGAACATGGAAGTGTCCTAAGAAACGCAGAGATAACTTGGCTCCCCGACCAATTCTTCATAGACCTCGTCAAGGTGAGACCCGTAGGAAAACATGGTCACCATCGTCGAACTCCAGTAGTCTCTGAATCCTATCATCATTGGACTTCTGTCAGCTCTATGCAGTTTTCATCCACTCATAGATAAGATGAACCTTCTCTATAATAGCCTAAACCATCTCTAGTCCTACAAGTGCTAACTCCACCTGGTCAGTCCAACACTGAGGTGATCTGAAAGGTCAGTCGTACAGTGCCTCATAAGGTGCAATACTGATGGTGGAGTGGTAGCTATTATTTTACGCAAACTCCACCAAGGGTATATGATCTTCCTAAATGCGACCAATTTCAAGGACACATGCATGGAGCATGTCCTCGAGAGTCTGAATGCACCTCTCAGTCGGGCCATCCGTATGAGGATGGAAGGTGGTGCTGAGATGTAGTTGTATCCAAAAAGCCTCCAATAACCCCTTCCATAGCTAGGAAAGGAAACGAGCATCATGGTCGGAGATGATAAATGATGGAACAACCTGAATCCATATGATATTTTGAATGTAGAGGCATCCCATGGTCTCTACTGCGCCTTTCTCTTTGATCGGTTGGATGTGGTCCGACTTGGTGCGTCAGTCTACTATCACCCAGATAGAGTCGTGTCATCTGGATGTATGTAGTATCCCCATGAAAAAATCCATAGATATCCCATTCCACTTATATTCTGAAACTTTTATGGGCTATACCAAGCCTGCTAGTAATTGGTGCTATGCCTTCACTTGGTGACAAGTGAGTCATCTTGAAATGAACTCTGCTACATCCTTTTTCATACCCAACCACCAGTGCTATCATCTGAGGTCCAGATACATCTTCACCACTCATGAATGTACCACTAGAAAGGATGTGTGGAACTCCCCCAGCACCTCCTCCTATAGTGAAACTGGTACCATAGTACATCCTTTGAAGTGGATGACGTGCTCCCCCCCTTTAGAAAATCCATCGGGTGTTTTCCATGAGGATATACTGAGAACGTCGCATCTCAGAGTCAACGTCCCCACACTTTTCCTCTGTGACACGCTGAAGAAGAGGAGGAGTGATTGTGAGAGACTAAAGAAAGGTTTCTTCATCTATATCCACAAACGATATCTATAATGTTTCTAGATGCTCCATCACCTCTCATAGTAGCTGAATGCCTGATCTCATGCTGAGAGCATCAGCTACAACATTCCCCTTCCCAGGAGTATATACTATATAAAATTCATAGTCATGGTGGAACTCAAGACATCATCGCTATATCAGGTTCAGTTCCTTCTACATCAATATTTACCTGAGACTCTGGTGGTCAGAATAGACTATAAAGCGCTCGCCCATCCGATAGTTTCACCACATCTTCATGTCGAAGACCACTGCTGCTAAATCCAGGTCATGGGAAGTGTAGTTAAGCACATTTCATCTCATATTCCATGAACCATACATGATCACTTCTCACTCTTGCATCAGGACACACCCGAGTTCCGTCGCTGATGCATCTTAGTAAACTACGAACCCTACACCCTCCTCAGTTAGCCTCAAGATGGGCACACTGGTTAATCTCTGCCTCACCTCATGAAAACACTGATGGCATATCTCTGAAAAACTTAAGGGTTTCTCCTTCTTAGTACATGCTGAATGTTCTGCTGCAACTCTGGAGACGTCTGGCACAAATCTCCGATAGTATCCATCTAGACCCAAGAAACCATGCACCTCTGACACACTCCCGGGTGTCTCACAAGAAAGTACTGCCTCGATCTTCACGGGATCCACTACAACTCCAGCCTCCGAGATGACGTGTCTCAAGAAGTGAACCTCTCAAATACAGAAATAACACTTCGAGAGCTTACTATAAATATAGTGCTCTCAGGGTGTATCTAATACAACTCGAAAGTGGTAGGTGTGCTCCTCCTCAATAGTCGAGTAAATCAGTATGCATTCGATGAAAAATATGACAAATCAATCAAGGTAAGGCTGGAAGATCATGTTCATGAGACTCATGAACACCACTGGAGCGTTGGTTATGCCGAAAGTCATAACCAAGAACATGTAGTTTCCATACCAACACCTGAAGGTCGTCTTCTGCACATCCTCATCTTGAACTCTGAGCTGGTGATAGCCTGACCTGAGGTCTATCTTTGAGAACCATCGTGCTCCCTTGAGTTGATCAAAGCTGTCATAAATCCATAGTAATGGGTACTTATTCATAACTATCACCTGATTTAGGTGATGGTAGCTGATTCAAAGTCTCAAGATCCCATTGGCCTTCTTGGAAAACAAAATCAGAGAAGCCCAGGGTAAAACACTGAGTCGGATGAATCCATTTCCCTACATGTCCTCCAGCTATACACAAAACTCACAAAGCTTAGCGGGAGCCATCCGATATGATGGAGTAGATATCAGTGTCTTCTCGTGGTATAGTTCAATGTAAAAAATCTACATATCAGTGAGGAAGTAGTCCTGGAACGATGTTAGAAAAAACATCTGCATACTGATCCACCAAAAAAAGAAAACTCAGACTCCGCACATCAACTACTCTGAGGATGAGACTAGCCTACTGATGTGTGATCAGATTCCCTATACTCTGGGAAATTCCATCCTTTGCTGTAGGGGCTCCCTTCTTACTGGTGAAGGTGAACCTGGTCCCATCCGTGCGGACACACCATACATTGCGCCTAATACAGTCGATCTGAGCATGGACTGTAGACAACCAGTCAATACCCAAGATGACATCGTCAGGCCTCGACGCCGCTATAAGAAGACCCCAACCGATGATCTCTCATCCTAGAGTAGGGTCCCACTGCCGGAACCAGTGTGTAATAATGGAGTATGATCTCGTAGGAGTCCCTAGCCGTAAGGATCGATCCAACGACTCCATCGGAATCTCCGAGCTCCGAACAAGGGAAGTGACAATAAAAAAATGACCTGCACCTGTGTCTATAAGCACTGAAGCAAGGGTAGAGTAGACACAAAGAGTACCTCAAATCATCTCAAGTGTGTTGTGGTCGTAGGCCTCGACTGGATGGAGCTGAGCCTACCATTGTCTGCCAGGTCCCTGTGGTCGGGGTGGACCTCCTGGTGGTGGTGGTGGTGGTAGATCCTCGAAATGTCATCCACCACACGTTGCTCGACCAAGTCCTCTGCCTCGTCTTCCTACTCCCTGCGGACCACCATAGTTGAACCTATGCCTTTGCTTTGGAGGTCCCTCTACTATCTGTTGTTCGTCCGCATGACGGGTCAGGAAGTCTCGAGCAATGTGACCATGTCCACTGCATACATAGCACTTCCTGCTTTTCATATAGCTAGCTCTATTTCGGGTGCCCCACCAAACTGAACTAGTATCCTGAGGTCACCCACCCGATGACCTAGTCCACATGGACCTATGTGAAATCTGTCTACTACCATCTGCAGAAGTCTCTGCTACGTGTCGTCTTGTGGAAGGTCTTGCCGCAGGTGACAGATCAGCGAGAAAGCTCTCCACAAGAAGGGCTCACTCCAGCACTCCCACCTACACCAGAATTTGGAGGGGTATCATCGAAACCATGACCTCATGTCTGAGTCCCTGCTCAAAGGTCCTGGACCTGATGAATTGGACCCATAAAATGTCCGTGGAGTAGAGCGATAGGTCGTTAAACCTCACTGATTACTGATCTACTGTCATGCTGCCCTGCACAGATGAAGAAACTCCTGAATCTACACCGCACGAATGGTGGCTGGAACAAACTCCGAGTGGAAAATACTCTCGATGTCTGTCAAAAATAAAGATTCATCGTCATGCACCTATAGCATCAGGCTCCACTATCTACCTGCTAATACGTGCAGGAGACTCACGACAAGGATCACCATAAGATCGGCCGGTGTCCTTAGCAATTTGAAAACCCTGACGACATCCTCTATCCAGTAATCAGTTGCATGCGGGTCTGTCTCTCCGTGAAACCTGGGCGTCCTCTTTCACTGGAACTTGTGCAACGTGCTTAGATGGCGTGCACTCTCTGCTACTGGGGCTGGTGGTATCATTGGCCCAGTGGGTAGTGGTACTAATGGTGCCTCTGCTGTGATGGGGCCTTGCACCGATGCCTCGTCGCTCTGTTGGCTACCATCTCGCACGTGACTCGGAACCCTATATGGCTGCCTTTGTGGGGCCATCCTGAAAAGAAATAGGTGAGGCACGATCAAACAATATACCTGGTGAGCTGAAATAAATTAATCACAATGAAAACATTTGAAACAGACATGCAATCAGTGTTTTTGTGCACCGAGTCGGAAAATAGAGTTCAGGGTCCTAGTATATGGATACGTCGGCTGCCACAACAAAACTAGACTCCATGGTCTGAGAACCACACTCAATCATCCTAACACAATTTCTTCACATATAATAATGATCATAGTCTTGAGTTCTGCAGTAGAACTGACTACTCTGATACTAATTTGTCACGACCTGTCCTCGGGACCCATGTCGTGACTACCCCAAGCCCTCCTTCCATAGGCCAGGGGATGGAGACTAGCAGCAAAGATGTAATTCCCGATAAATGGGAAGGAATTTACTTTATAGAATTAAAAAAACACAACAGAGTATGCTACAAAAGTAAACACTATGTAATACTGAATACAATGTTAAGTGCTAAAAAGTAAATGGGCCAGTATACAAACCCAACTGTAAAGTATAGTACACCTGAAAAGCTAGTACAATTGCAGTAAAGTAAAACAGCAACAACTGAGTCATCCTCTGAGAATCCCACCTGAAGGGTGGGTACAGATGGTCTCCTCAACACCTTGGGTTCTTCCATCTGCTCCATGTACATCTCATTAAGTGATCCACCTCCAGGTACTGTCCACCTCCACATGTCTCTACCTCGATCAGTGTTGTCCATCGTCTGAATCCAACACAACATCGTGCGGTCATATCCCATGCAGGGGTGAGTACAACGATACTCAGTAGGGACCCCGAGACCCGCAAGGTCTCATAATATCCACTAAGGATCAACAATAAGTAAGATACAAAACAAAATGCATCAACCAACCTTACTTATGTATAATCGCATACATATACCTAAGTCTTTAATCCAGTTCGGCTCAAACTCTCGATCTCACACACAACCCAGTCCACATAGGAAATAAGTCAATCACATCGATGATAATGATTGAAATTCAAGACTCATTTCACACAGGTATACATCGTTCTTATAGAGATAGTGATGATCAGATATAGTCACTAATTCATCTATGCTATCGGACCCATGTAGGATACTAGACGAGCTATGCTGTCAGACCCACATAGGATACTAGACAAAGTACTCTATCAGACCCACGTAGGATACTGGAACAGAAGTAAAACTAGTGGACCCACATAGGATACAATTACAATAGTCATCGCAGTAGAACCCACGATGGATTATAGTATAGTTGTCATCATTGTTGAACCCACAGAGGATTCCAGTACAATTGTCGTCATCGTCGAACCCATGGAGGATTCCAGTACGGTAGTCGTTGTAGTCGTAGCCAGCTCTAGGGTTCCCACACATAGCATGCTCGATTCCTGGAGGGTCTGCTACTCAAGACAAGGGTTCGATAATTAATTATCATGAAGTCCAGATTTGATGTATCTCGATGTTCCGTCTCGTTAAAAAACCCAATACGACAGACGGCATGTCAATAGGACTCCCGACCTAAGAGTTATTGGATTTTCCATTCCAGGGGGCCGGTTAGAAATACACTCATTCCAAACCCTTCCATTTTCCAAAGTCACCCAAAACTCAGTTAGAGTATCGCAAAAGGATCGCTTCATCATAAGGGTCCCAGTGCTGCAGACGTCGCTTCGATCAGACTCACGGTCGTGACGTTATTCACATTTAAGTGAAATGTGCCCGGCCAGTCAAGCCCAGTGGTTTTGCCTGTCGGCTTGTCTTGGCTCGGCAGGACCAACCTGTATAAGGGGTTGGCCCAGCATGATAAGGCGCAACCCGACCCGATAGGGTTCGGCCCGGACCGTGGAAGGCAGCCCAGTCTGGCGGGGCGCGTCTCGGTCCTACTGGCACCGCCCAGCCCACAACTGGCACTGCCGGCCGAGTCGGTGCGGGGGGTCGCGGCCACCTCAAATTCTCGAACCGGAGGTGCTAAGTGGTGACACCCTCCTATCCGGACGTCCGAAGCCGACTGGTCTTCCCGGTGCGAGCGGCATGCGGTTGCTGGCTGCGATCCCCCCCCCCCCCCCCCACCGCGGTGCTTATGAGCATCACGACTCCTTCTGCCTGGCCGGCCGACGTGCCTGTCGGTTATTCGGCCGGAGTGGCCCACCATGTGCGGGCCACAGTTCTCCGCAGCACGATGTCGTGGGGCGCCATGCTCTCACCAGCCCGGTCGGCTACGGCTAGACGATTCTTCTTCTGCAGTGCGGCGCATGATTGCGGGCCACGGTTCTTCCGCACGGTGCCAGTGCACGGCCGCCACCTTCGCTCGTCGCCACCTCCGTTCTCCACCACATCCCTTTGTGAATTAAAAATCAAGAAAACTATGGAGGGTCTTCAGGCTGTGTTTGTTCGGCCCGTTCCCTCCACGTTATGCGGTAAAAATCGGCCATAGAAAATGTTTCGCATTCAACATGACTGAAGGTATAATTTATTATAATAAATTATACAAACAACCTACCTTGAATTCAAGAGTGGCGCACGTCAACATGTCGCGGATAAAAAGCATTGCGGAGTTTCTGCGTCACAGAACATTGTCAAAGACGGCGTTCCTTGCGAGTGGTGTCTTCTCCCTTGATGTGAAGAAAAAAAATGATGAAGGAATTCCTCACAATTTTTTCCATGTCTACGAGAGGATATCATTCCTCATGTTCTTCATTGGTGAGGGAGGAAGCTCTCCTCCAAATTTTCCAGAGGTTTTTTCCACCCAAAATATTTTCCAATGCCAAATATTTTAATAAAGCTTACTCATTTTAATATTTACCATGAAATTAAAATTGTTTCAAAATGAGATATGCCAATTAATTAATTAAGTCATTAATCTAATTTTGTTGGAAAACTTAATGTGAGGAAGGTGGATAGACTCCACCATAATAAATGAGAGAGAGTTTTCAAATTAATATGGGGGTGTTAATGGGGAGTTAAAGGAAGGTGAAGGGTTGGATTCGTGTCGGCCCCACAAAACTAAATCCTCTCTTGGGAGGTTAAGTGGGTGTGGGCCTCACCTCTAACTCCCCTTAGGAGGAAATAACTGCCACTGAATAATAAAATTGTGTACCAACAATTTTATTAATTTAGTAAGAATTCATAAAAAACCTTCAACTCGTATAAAACACAATTGTGGTAAAGGTCCCCTTAAGTGAATACCAACACTGCGAGTCCATCGGTGCCCTCAGATTTCAATTTCGAGCACCGGTTCAAAAGACAGAAAAACCTGGACATTCATTAACTGAACGTATCTGAACAAAACTTCAGAAATTGATTCCGGGCACACCGGGCCTCAGAATCGAGTGCCATAATAAAGGGTCCTAGATCATGTTGGGCATGATCATCATGAGTATTAGAGTACACCATGATTTCATCCACAGACACCACCAAAAACATATCTAACAAAGGGTTCTAGATCATGTTCATCAAGGCCCTAAACACTGTTGGGAATTTTCATAACCAAAAAAGAATTAAAAAAAACTCATAAACGATATAACTGCTCCTGAAATTAGTTCTCAGTATATCACAAGTCTGAACTCTCACCTAATGATACCATAATATTAGATCGATAATAGAGAACACACAATCCCTCATAAACTAGTCAAACATATCATTGATATGTG
Source organism: Viscum album (assembly GCA_963277665.1). Lineage (NCBI taxonomy): Eukaryota > Viridiplantae > Streptophyta > Magnoliopsida > Santalales > Viscaceae > Viscum > Viscum album. The sequence continues at coordinate 1,077,498,722 of OY728164.1, forward strand.
GATGAGGATATCATTTCTTCACATTCATTTTATTCATCTTCTTGAAACCGACAAACAAGTGTATACTCCCATCGACCTTAATTGGTAAAAAAATTTGTGATCCTCAATGTGACATGCATGGACGGATAAAGTATTTATCGTAAATTCCTCTAACTATGTTTTGAGATATTGAGGCTCAGTTAGTGCCATTCTATAAGGTGGAATATATATTGGCTCAGCTCTCGACATAAGCAAAATAGTAAAATCCATATATCTATTAGGTGGCGTCTCTAAAAAGTATTCAGGAAAGACAACCTAAAACAGTTCTACAACTGATGGATACAGGTCTTTCCTACCACACCTATCATCAAGAAAAAACTATCATCTTAGGTTGTGATCTCTCCCATATTCTGAGTAATTGGTCCAACTTTTCCTTCATGGATATCCCATTCTCCATGGTGAACATACTGGTCACCCTTATGAGATACAATGCTCACCCTCCTTTGGTAACAATCTATGGGGACTCGGTATATGACTAGCCTATCCATACCCATAATTAAGATGAAGACTATTATATCAATGATATATATATATATAAATCTCAAATTAAATGATAATATTTGATCTCATTCTAGCATCCCATCAATAAACAAATATACTTAGAATGTGTTATCAATGGTGTATCGATATTCATCACCCCGCTAATGGACTCCACCTCTAGGACCCATCCATTAATAAGATTTTCTTATATAAAGGGATTGATTGGCACCAATATCCAACAAGGTTGTGGATACATTAGATGAAACTATAATAGTACCTCTCATAGATGATTGATCGACCACGCTCTCCACAAGTGTAGGATGTACTTCATGTAACTGTCAGGTCCCTATTCCATGTGGTGTCGTCTGACTCCCCTAATTAGCACCACATTGTCGATATGAGAAGCCATACCATGAATCACCACGTCAGCTGCCTATACCGCCTCATCCAGTATAACTCAAACTTCCACACCTAAATGGTGTAGAATACCCTCATCCCACACTATGACTATGAGAAACTTCTCTCTCAGTACCAGCATACGGCTGCATCCTACAGAACATCTTTTGGTGTCCAATTTTTCCACAAAACTGGAACTCCACTAGTGGTAGAGGAAAATGTGTACAATAGTGTCGTTTCCAACAACACTGGTGGAAAATCACATGAGAAATATTTGGTGCAACTAGTCCTCCAGACATTCTGCCTTGATTTCCATTGTCCAAACTGCTATTCTTCTGATGGTGCTTCCTACTTATAGAAGGACCACTCCCTAATCTTCCATCCACCTTTCTTGTATTGGATGATTCTTTCATGTTCCCCTATAAAATGAGATCCTACTTACACACATCTAATAATTTTTTCATCCTAATTATATATACATGGGACATAATTTCACACCTCAGTCAGTCCTTAAATCGTTTTTTCGAAGAAGCATCATCTACCACCAATCCCAGAGGAAAACGCTGTAAATTTGTGAATCGTACTACATATTCCATTATAGAAATTCATCCTGGGGTCAGATGAATAAACTATGAATCCTACTCTTTTATCACCATCTCTATATAGAAGTCCTCCAAGAACTTCTCAAGAATTCCCTTTCATAACATCTCATCAGTTTGTCCAGAACGTACCTAAATGTCCAACCAACACTTCTCTGATCCTTGTAGTATATAAGAAGCCAACATGAACCTATTTTTAGTTGGAATCTCCAAATGTTCTAGTATCAACTCTGTGGATTCAATCCATAATTCATCTCCCTTGGTTCCACCCTCTCCAATAAAATTAGGAGGGTGCTACAGCTGAATCTCCCTGGTAAACTCAGACATTCTTTTCCAAACACATCCTTGGTCTCTCTTCATGAATTTCATGAAATGAAAAATGGTCTCTCATAATTGTTCCCATTATTCGTTATCTTGCACCAATGGTTCTTTATGATCCATGTTTTTATGTTCATTCTGAGCCATACCCCCTTGGTCTCTCCCTCAACAAGTGTCATGGAGGCATATCTCTACAAAGACAAACACACATTTTACGTCTCATAATGAAAATTTATAACATTTATGTATGTTAAGAAACTAACACAACTTGTTTGAACCTACCCATTAATTTTTTTCTCAACACATGGTCAAAAAATGAGGCCTTTTCACTACCCTTAACCATCATACTCATGTTTATTTTTTTACAAGGGTACATATATTCTCATCAACTAATTTAACAATTAATTAATCCCATTATCTAAAACTAATTAATTAGTCAATTAATAGAGTAAATATATCCATCTAATCAATCATGTTTCTCCTTACACAGTAATTTATTCTCATTATTCATCATTGTTTTTTTCAGACAACAAGGAAAGGAGTACACGTTCAACATCTTACACATACCCCATTTTCCCATTAGTTTCTAGAATGATGAATGTTAATACACACCTATGTGCCTAGAATGAAGCATGTATACTCAAGTATCATGCTTCTTTAAGCCACGAAACAAAAATCAACAATTTTCAAAAAAAAATATCACATCACACCATATGTCTATCACCAAAGGTGAAATAATATCCAACTGTAACAAAAAACAAAAATCAAAATATTCCCACCTTGAGTAGATGGATTTTCACCAATACATGGATTTTCAAATTTCATGAACGGCTTCATTACCATGCGTCAACTCTTCCTAGTCAATTTCATACCATTCCCAAATTAGTAAGATAAATGAAGACCATAGGGAATAAAAATTTTCTGATACCGCTTTGTCACGTCCCGATCTGGGATAAACTGAACAGTTCTCTAATCTGGTTGGCCACATGCCCTCCAGAGCACATCACCATACACTATAGGGATCTGACTTGTAGTGATGGTCTTTTAAGTCAGTATTAGGGAGAATATACCCACTATTTTTAAAATAAGACACCAACAGAAGAAAATAATAATAACCAAGTACATATGCATATAAAAAACTAGAACAAATCCATTTCATATGATAAAAAATTTAAAATAAAATATATAACTAAAAGGTAATACATGATTTGATAATAAACATGTCATGTGTCTACAATTCTGTTGAAGTTATTCACATAACAACTCCCAAATGGGTCCCAAACCACTTTGGGTTCCCTATCTTAGGATCCAATAAAAAACTACATCCTATCCCAAGATAATTCCCTTATCCTCTCCTGCAACAAAAATGTATTCTAGAGTATCGATTTGGTGGCCCCTATATGGTGTGAGTACAACTCTATAAGACACCACCAATGGTGTCTAAAACAATTCCTGCCAAAAGATAGTGCATGCATGTTTATGTAGAAAGGAATAAAATGCATAATTTTATTAGTAATGAAACATTCATTTAAAAATTACTCATCATAGTAATCCATGTTTCTGTTCATGATTCCTAATTTAACCATCATCCAATATCCATTATTATTTGGCATAGATTTTCATGCATTGAACCCAAAATAATAGCTAAATCATCATTCATTATTATAATTCATTTAAAGTAATTCATCATTCCTATCACACCAATCTTTCTGAGTATTGGATGGAATCCATTACACTTTTTTCTAATTCGGTGTAAGTCATCAACCCTAGAACATCAAATTTCAGTTGAATGATCATTCATTATTATCATACATTCAGTGTAAGTCATCATTCCTAGCACCACAATCCCGTTTAGTTTTCGTCATCATTCCTATATTTTTTTTCTCATTCAGTGTAGCTCATTATTCCTAGAACCCCATAATATCATGCTTGGATAACTATTGGGGAGGAAATTTATGTCCATGTGACAACTTCTAATCAGTCAAGAACACCATGTCTAGCACCACAAAAAAATTATCCCCTTATTCCTTCATTATTTCACTAGATTTTTCCTTCTCATTACATTACTAATAAAATGATTAGTTAAATAGTAAAATGGGAATTAGTTAACTCAACAATTAACTAAGTACATAATCCATTAATTAATTCTTCAACTAAAAAATCAATCAACACAATTCTCATACAATAATTAATTCTTCACAATTAATTATCCATATCAAATATCATCGTGTTATAATTAATTCATATAATTAATTAAACTTGGTCAACATTATGTCACATAATAAATTCACACAATTAATTTTTTTAGACAACATCATGGAACACAATTAATTATTACTAATAATTACCTTACATGAAATAAATATTTATTTCATAATTAATTCCCCCCAATTAATTATGTTATTATAGTCTAACCAATATCCCCAATACAATATCCCATCCCACAGAAATTCTCCAAAATATCAATTTGATAATCACCCCTTCATTTTATTCAAGATTCAATTCTCATTTAATCGCCAAGGAATAATAAATTCAACATTGCATTCCTAATTATTTTAATTTATGAAATAAATCATCAAGTGAATCTAGAAATCCATAAGCTCATAAATATATCAAAATAAGGAATATGGGAGTTCTGTTTAGACAACCTACATTGATTTTTTATGGATGTTATTTCAACAAAATACCAAAAATCAGAGGAGTAAAATGTAATCGATCATGATATAGATGTAAATCCCTAAATCCATAATTAAGATCAATGGAAATAAAGATCCTAAAAATCAAGATCTATATCCACAATCATAGATATAGATCTCAAATCAATTCTTTAGATCCAAGAAAACATGGGAGATCTTCAATGGAAATATCTAGAAAATATAATAGAAAGAAAAAGAGAAGTAACAAGATGAAATCTACTTATGGGGTAAAGATCAGATCGTCGATCCCGAATTTTGAACATGAAAAACATTGTTTTGATCACCTTGGAATCTCTCTGGGAGGCATTAGAAACACCTAGAATTTCTAAAGCCCATTCCATGGATGAATTACAGTGGTTTCGGGGGTTTGGTTGGTTTTACAAACAATTTTTAGAATAAACATGGTCATGGGCAAGATTTCACCATAGAGGTCGCACGGTTAGACCGTACCATTCTCCAACCGTGCAGTCTTACATTACATGCACATCAAGAGGGATCACTGATTGGAAAAATATGCACCAATCATTACGACATCCATTGTGCTCGTGATTATATTGTGCACGGTTTGCCTAATCCAAGCGCAATCCGTGCACAACCCTCTGTCATTCCAATTCCATAGAAACATCACTGAAACACACCCCTGGTCATACCCCATCACAAAGTGAAAATAATAAACAATAAAATGTAACACCCAAAACATATTATATTTCTCCATAAAAGGTTGTAATCTTACACATATGAGGTAAAATTATTGTATCATTAACCATATCTTGACTTTTTTTGATATAAAAGAATCCCATTCATGTCTATATGGTCTTTTTATAATTTTTTTTGGATTTTATTTTGAAATACTAGACGTTCTTATGACCAATGACACACCCTTTGAAGTGTTCTATAAAAATATAAAAATTTGATAGTTGTGTTCTCTTGAGATTGGAGGTAACTTTTTCTTTTGGGAATCGTATGTGCATGAAATGACATAGTTTTATTTGATTTTTGGTATGGACATGGTAGTTCTATACCTAGATTATATAGAATATTATAGGAAAAGAGTTACCTTTTTTTCCATAATTAGGAAACTATTATAACCAATGATTGTGGGATCATGATGTCAATCATACAAGACCAATTTAGTGTAGATTCGATTACCTTGTGTGTTAGATATATAGTATTTCTCTTGATAATATTGGAATTTAGAGGGATTATTTTTCAATAATATTATAAAATTTTCAGGATTTCATTGTTGATGAGTTTTATGGATTATCAATCAAGTGAGGGATCGAGTTGAAGATTGAGTTGGTGCTGAGATATGACCAAATTTTTCTCCCACCATATAGAATGGTACTAGTAGAGCATCATTAGTTGATGTTTTAGTTAGACGATCTGGTATCTAATGTCTTGATAGGTACTAGTATATCATCTTGGGATTCTCTGACTCTCTTATCATATAAGGCTGATGTTTTTTTATTCTTATGGGTGTATTATTTAATGTAATACAAGATGATGGTCAGGAACAAGTAAGCTCTTACATGAATTGATTGTATTTTTCCTTAGTTGATAGGTGGTAATATCTTATCCCACGATCAATTTGATATCATGTTATCATCAGATGTGGTTTATACCAACATACAAACCTTAGACTACATTTAGATAACTGTATGGATTTTATGATTGATTCATGACTATTTGGGTTAATTAATGCACCAATAATATTCTTGAACTTGATGAATACGACCTTTCTTCCTTTTTTTGTTTAGTTTGTGGTGGTTTTTTTAATGAAATCTTAGTACACTCTCTAAAAACCTATAATACATCCCCATATAATTTCATCATCATGAGTACATTGAGAGAGTGTCATCATTACACAATGTTATCCTAATATATTTTATTCATTAATAATGTGAACATCATTGTTTGTTTAATAATAGTGGAAGGTGTGTTAGTTTACCTAGTGAATGTTTCTTTTATGGTATGATGGGAGCATTTCAATAAAATTTTTTAAATTTGTATCTCTATGGGTATAAAGAGTTATTATCTTACCATTATTAAAAATTACATTAATTTTGAAGCACCAATGTAGAGGATAACCATGAATGTGGAAAAGATAGTTTGGTCAAATTCTTATAAAAGATATATTCATGATCTTAAAGGTACACTGACCTATGAACATATCCTAACAAACATGTCAATATTATAGAATAAACCATGTTCCATGATTCATTCCGAGAGGGACTCTGAGTAGTTCTAATAAAGGGGTTTTGGGTGGTTTCTTATGGATCCATGAAACAAAGACTACATGAGAAGAATTTCCCCACTAGAAATCTAACGTTTTAAATTGTGATAAATGACCTAAGGTGTGGGGTAAATATTCTCATGTGTGAGGGGATTTTGGTATACATAGACTACGAGAGCCTCAATTAAATCTATTATCAGTGACAACATATCCTTCAATAGATGATCCATGTAGAATATCTATTGTCATTGAATTTTTATTTGGCTTATACAATGGCAATGTGCAACATCATTGATGATGAATTAAAATAGATACTGAAAATAGAGATAATATGGGAGTCTAGTGATGAATGGAAGAAAATGGATAATTTTTCATACATTAATGTAGATGATCATATGTCCAAAAGATATGTAACTCTAACTTAAATAATTGTCATACCTGTTATTTGGAATGAAATTATGATCGAGTTGTTATCTGATCAGGAGAGATTTGTTTTAGGAGATATCTTATTTGCGGTGTTGATAACATCTGAGTGATATTATGGCTATAAAAATTATCTTTTTTCTTGAACATGTTTTAGATTCAATGAGTTATGTGAGTAGCTGATGAGGGTGTTTCACGATCATTGATGGGAGGTGCATTCTGGTTTGACAAATAGATATCAGGATACTGATAAATAAAAATGATGGTAATGAAATATAAGGGAGGTGTATGGATTAATAGATAGATTACTTATTTTTCAGCGGATGAAATTTGAGAAATATTTGTGAGCTTGGATTTTACTAACTTTTTCTATTATGGAGTGGAAATTAGATGATTTAGCTATGGATTCTGTGATAGGATTACCCAGTACAACTCATTTGAGGGATGTTTTATGGGTGAATATGGATCAACTGATGATGTTGGTCCAGTTATTACCAAATAGAGTGACCTTCACAGGTGATGATATGGGAAGTCATTACATGGGTGGGGTGGTTTGGTTGCATGGTGTTATGATTATTTTTATTTTGAAAGAGATACTTACCAAAATCTTGATTCTAGAATGTTATAATTAATGATATGGAATCATTGGTTCTTTTTATAAAAACAGTCATCCCTAAATTTATGGTTAATCTATGAGGACTATAAAGATTTTGGAGGATATGTTATTGTCATTTGTGTTGGGTTTTGGTGGTTTATAATAGAAACAAATGGCACTTTTGTATTTTTCATTTTATAATTACATTACAAAATCAATCTCAAAGGAACCATTTGATGATATTTAATAATGGTCATGTAGTTATCCAGTTTTTTGGATGGATGCAAGTTAGTCATCACTTGTTGGGTCTTATCTAATGTAGAATAATTTTGAGATATTTTGTTGATTAGACAATGGTTGATGACCATGTAGAGTAGGTAGAAGTCATAAGATAACTATTGAAGTGTACCTAAGTAATTTTATGTTGGTAATCATGTTTTATTTCGGGAGTCACCATATCTGGGGAAACCCTATATCCGGAAAAAAGTAATGATTGTTCTTAGGTTTTTCTGACCATTTGGGATAGTGTAATGGGTTAGTCCACTGGCATACCTTTTAACCCTTTCACCATACTATAGTACCATGATCGACGTGATACACATGTCACAAGAGAAAATATATAATCTTGACCCTTCCCATGTGATAAACATAGTATATATTGATCTTTTTACTGATGTATCCTTTTATGATCGGTGGGAACACATTGTGGATCATAGTACGATATATCTTCAGTGAAAGGATATGAAATTTTTTCGAGCATAGTGGAATCATAGGTGAGTTTAGTAGGATACCTATGAATGGGAGTCTAATATCTGATCATAGTCACAAGATTAGTTTGTTGATACATTATATTGACATTTAGAGTATTAATGGGATTAGATTCTATCTGGTGGGGAGGATTTCAAGATCCTATCATCTTCTATGTATGTATCTCAATGAGTTTATCTTCATTAAATATCATTTAGGTGATTTTTCTCTCAACTTTAAAGCATGTGGTAATGTCAAATCCTGGATACCTATCGTATGAGTAAATTCAATCATGGGTTACGAGGAAACATGATAAAATAATATAGGATCCACATAAAGAATTTTTTTTGTGAAATTGACTTATGGATCATGGAAGTGTTTATTTTTAAATTAATGGTGTCTATGTAAAAAAGAACATGTGTTACCATAGGTCGATGGTAGTTTTCGAATATTTAAAAGGGGTTTCCATTTTTTAATAATAAAATGGCCTAAAATACTGTCTTTAAAGAAAAATAAAACTATGTAAATGGATTACCTAATGTATAAATTTAACTTCTATTTAATAAAATATTTTGATGTGACCATTGTTTCGTAGTATCCAATTAAGAATATTTTTGTTATACAAATCTACATTAAATGAATTTTAATTCCTTGACCATTTATTTTAATGTAAGCTGTGCAGCTAAATTTTGTTTCATCTCTCATGTAGCTCTCTACTCTCTGCCCTAGGGAATCTTCCTTGTCTATTTATTGTTCCTAACACCCTTCTTAAAATCTTGTTTGCAAAATAAATTGCTGGAAATACTTATTGGTTATGTTATTACCTCATCTTCATTGGTTCTGTGACCATTGTGTTATAATCCCTTTAATTTGTATGTTGTAACTTTTTATCATGGTCTATATTGATCTATGATCCTCTTGGAAATCATCAACACCTTCTTCCCCATGGGTATGCTCCATTAGAAGCATTGTGTTCTCTATTAGATAAAGTTAGGGGTCTAAATTATAACCCTAAATTTTGATAATTTCCATGTATATGAAATATTGTGATTGAGAATAATTAATGGATATTTGAATAAAATAAATAATTAATGAAATTTTACCATGGAAATTATTGAATGAAATTGGTTATTGAGTTATCTTACATCTACCAATTTGTTGGGTAATCCATGAATATAATTTAATTATGTAATGGATAATATTATGTTTATCACAAAATGAGGCTTTAAATTATTTATTTTTATAAAATCCTCAATTAATGTCATAATTACAATTGATTTCAATATTGATCAACTTTTATATAAATGAAATAGTTAAATTAATTTCAAATAATAATTCACATAATTAACCATTAAGGCTTATGATATGATATTGTAATATTAATGATTTTATGAATGGTCATGTGATCCACAGTAAAATTATAATATATTAGGCATGGAACTAGAACGCGCACACATATATTTTTTGATAGTGGTATTGTGTGGTCTCAACCCAATCCCATGCTATTACTCATAATGTGAGTGGGCTTTGACTAGTTTCTTTATATAATATATGTTGGCTTTAACAATGATTTTGAAATTTTTATAGGACAATGACCGATTTTGTTATGTTAATCCTTGTTTATATGGTTGTGTATTTCATAGTTATTAGACATTATTAGATATATTCCTATATGGTTAAAATAGAAGGTTTTTTTACATGGTTTTATGGTTGAGGTTTGATTGGTTATATGAAATTCAATGAGATTTTCTATCATGAACCAGAGTAAGATTATATACCATGGTAATATGGTTGTTGGTAGAAGTGTTTTAATATATGCTTGACAATTTTATATCATTTATTTGAATCATGTTATGATTTCATATTATAACTTCATTAAATAATTAGTATATTTGTTTATAACATTATTGAATATTCTCATTATCAGACATGTTTGTTTCGACATGGTGGTATAAACCTACTGATTAATATACACACACTAATTGGGATGATATTTGATACCCAAGATGAATTATTGGATGCATGTTTGGAAATAGGAAAAGAATATTTCAGTTGATTCACATTAATTGATGGGTTGTAGATTGGAAATGGGTACGATTTGGTGTTCGAGACTAGGGATATTTGAGTATTTATTTAAGACTGATAGTGTTTTAGTTCAATTGTTCTAGAATGATTCTTTTAAATTATAGAACATCATAAAAAATTTCAATTAGTATATATTGGATTCATTTTATTCCTTTTTTTTTGTTTTAGGATATATTTTATTGTTTTTATTATTTCTGGAAATTAATATTTATTTATTGTTATTGAATATTTTTCCTTTATGTGTGGAACTCTTAATCGAGGGAAACAATTTTACCGACTATACTTATCTAACACTCACTGATAGTCATGAGACTATGGAACATGGGGATACATTTTTTAGGTTTTATATCCAACCCTTTTGTCCATTTGAGAGAGTTCCCGATTGGGGATGTTATAGGTAACCAAAATTGTATTATATATACATTTTAATCCCATATATTTTCATATATTTTTTAATCCTATTCATAGCCACCATTATGACTACTATGTGATAATTATTAGATTAAACTATAATATTTTAATAGAATGTACTATTTCTAAAAAACATGGTGTTGGTTGTAAGATAATATAATCATAATGCTCAATGATTCAGACGATATTATAGGTGTTTTTTGTAATAAAATTTATCAAAATGGTTATATTTATATAAATAATAATAATTCCAAAGTAATAGGTTTTATCATTCTCCCCTACAAAAAAATAATGTCATCAAAATATTAACTTGTTATAGGAAAATAATGGTTTATCAGTTCAAAATACATTTGTGAGAAACCCACAATGAAAATGGGATAAAAAAATACTCTAAGAATGATACTAAGGGATTTCTTTGGATAAAAGAAAATTACATGTACTAGGTTTCCAAATCAGTGAATATTTATGGGAATTGGTTATTTTTACATTGATGAAAACCTTATAGTCTAAATAATAATAAAGAGTGACATACATCATAGATCACAAGAATTTGAATGATCATGTGAAAGGCACGAAACACAAAAATTTTAGAAAATATGTAGGAAATTTTCAACGATATCATTAGAAACAATGTTAATATGATAAATTTTTGTCAATATCCCTTTCTTAATGTTTGGGAATTATTACAAGAAGATAAACAAAATAGATTTTATTTGATTTAATAAGAAAAATCTTGTCCACTGGATTTATATTGATTAATTTCCACATAAAATCATAGTGAAATAAATTTAGAATATTTTTTATTCATCAAACCCTAGTGGATCATATGATTTAAAAATGAATGTTATGACATTCATTATATATATATTAGTTATCAATAAAATAATTTTTACCACACATTATGCGACAACATCCAAAGTTTTACCAAATTAATATGAAGAAATGTTGACCTTATATCCTATCCATATTTAAGAAAATTTGATGTCCAAAAAATTAGAATGAAGGTAAATAAATTTTAAAAAAAGCTGATCATTAATCCATCCAATATAATGATGTATCTATTGATGTCACATACAATATATGTGAATAAATTGATCATATATTTTTATGAAAAATGGAAATGTCCTAAATATCCATAAATCGGTAATGAATGTTGGATAAAAATATGATTATAGAAGCTAAATTACAACGAAGGGTGAATTTTATATGGAAAAAGTTTCATTTTTTACTGTAAGTAACACTATGTTTAATAATGTTAAACTAGTTAATTTCTCAAGACCTCTTTTAATTATACATAAACAAACTTTCTATGTTCACTAAATATGATTCTAGAATTGAAACATAAGGAATTTTTATAAGGAAAATATTTTAACTTAAAGCATATATAATCTTACATATCCGATTATATAAAAGTGATAAGAATGTATAAAAAGGTTATACTTTCTTCCTTTATCAAAATACAAAAGAAATAAACATGATACAAAACAGTTAACATGTATGAAATATTTTAACCAGAAGAGTAGGGTATCTTACAGCCTTGGATACACATCTCTTGGTTTATACATTCAACAATGTTTGTCTTACTTACACTAGGGTAATACCTCGATAAAATTATCGAAATATTTCATGATTCCCCCTCTATCTATCGATCTTTGATATAGTCGAAACCTCTGTCTTTCTCTCTCTAGAAGTCCTGGATCATTATTGTTTTCGGAACCTCTATCTTCCTATCCCCGGAAGTCCTCGATTGTACTCAGTAATAATCAGAGATGCACGAAGAAGTCTGAACAAGATGTTTAGAACCACACATTGAAAGAGAGTCTATCTCTATATAGAAATCATTTCAACTACATTAAATATCTATATTGATGGAACATTGTTGAGGTCGTTCAAATGAGATCCTATTTAGAATAACTTCTCCAATGGTGGATCCATCACCCAACAGTCATATGTTTTCATGAATCTTGGAGGGACCGGTAGACCTGTCACTCATACAACGGTTAGTTTGAAACAGATTGTATAAAATAATTCAATAATATTTGTTAAAAAAATAGGGTAAATTAATTAATTTTTTTTAGAGATTATGGGAATGTAAAATTAGGCATCTATCCAAATGAACATTCATATTCTATAATACATGGATATTCAGATTATGTTTTCCAAGGAATTCAAAATATGAAATATAAATATTTCATAGTCTCAATTCAAAATGAATTTGGAATCTGAATTCTATCAAATTTAGAGTCTAAATTCCAAGGAATTCACAGTTTGAATTTCATACAATTCATAACCTGAATATCATAGAATTCAGAAACTAAATTTTAGAAAATTCATAGTATGAATTTTAGCAAATTTGGAATCAGAAGATCATAAAATTCGGAGTTTCAATTATTAGTAATTCATTGTTTGAATTTTGAGGAATTTGTAGTTTAAATTTTGAGGAATTATGATCATGAATTCCAGAGAATTTGTAACCTGATTTTCAATGAATTTAGAACCAAAATATCATATAATTTGTAGTATGAATTTTAATGAATTTTCAATTTGATGTTCAAAGAATTCAGATTCAAGATTATGAGGAATTCCAAATCTAAATTCTTATGAATTTTAAGATAAAATTACGAGTTATTCGGAAACTAAATTAAAGCGAATTCATATCCTAATTTTCAAAGAATTAATAACGATAATTTCATATAATTTAGACAAATATTTTAGAGGATTCAATATCCAAGGAACTATAGGATTCCAAAATTTTCGATAGAAAAATAATTTTAGAGTTAAAAATAAAATGATTAAGATTTAGAGAGACTACAATAATAACTATGAGAAGATAGGTAAGGATAAAAATTTATTTTGAGAAGGAAACAATTACTTATGAATATAATCCTTAGGGAAAATCTTTTCTAACTATGATAATGTGTTTGTGATTTTCAAAACATAGAGGAATGTAACTATCATAAGGAATTCTAATTGACTCTACAATCTCCCTCGTTTGTTGAAACAAAAACATCCTTACGAAAAATAATATAAAGAATTAGAAAATTTCTTTATGAATAAAAAAGAAAAACTTTTCATCCTTTACATATGGATCATGGTGAATATGATTTACTCCCCCTATGGTTTTGAGATCCATAAAGATGGAATTCTTGACTTCAATAATGCGATATTTATTTTTCTTGTATTTGGAAATCTTCTTTGATAAAAATACCCCTTAGATAGGCTCCCCCTTATGTGAGGATTTCTATTCATTACATAGCATTATTTTTTATCATTCCTTTCACCCGCATTGTGATTTTCATAAAAGAATAGCTATAATGTAAAAAAATATCATACATGAAATATTGGTACTATACAACAATACAAATGATGAATAATGAAAATTTTCATTATAAATGGAATATATTTTATAGGAGAGGTAATACAACAAAAATATAGGTTAAGGAAAAAAAGTATCCTCTTTTGTCTTTGGAATTAGCTTTATGATAATGGTATTTATCTATTTAAGCTCCTCATGATCATCTTCAAAAAGTTTGAGCACTTCATTCAAATCATCATTATTATTTTCTAGAGAGTTGAATTTTTTTCTAATCCTTAATAATTTCTTCCTATGTCTTCAATAACTTTTAATTCTTGCATGCTTTTCTTTGAACAAGATTCTCTGATCGTGTTCCCTTTTCAGACTCAAATCATCTGAATTATGTTTTCGATTCATATCCTTGACTTCAAAATCCAAACATTTCAACCAAGATTGAGCTTTTTAGAAAAATATTATGTTATGTCTTTGATTGTGTAAAATTGATATCAAAAGCATCATTCACATTTTCTTGAAAGTAATAAATGATTATCATTTATTCAATTTCCTTCATAGAAAACATTGTGATTTCCATCCACGAACTCATGTGTGAATAATACTAGAAAACATATGATTTAAAATCAGTCTCAAGTTTGATAAATTTTCCCATAAGCATGGAAATAGAATCTGACTTTGGATTAAAGGAATGTTGATGCATCTGACATCTTGAGTCAATTGTTGGAAACAAAAGAATTGTATCAACAAACTTCTTTATGGATTAAACCACAAAATAATGACTCATGGAGGATGATTCTTACTCATATTCTCTTATTTGTGATGAGTCCATATCTATCTCAATATCGTTTCCATTTGAAGATCCACCAAAATCTTTCCTAGCCACCACTACATTTTTAGGTGTATCAGTTACGACCTACATTCCGTTATCAACTCTCTAAATGATCATAGAATCCCTTCGTAATTCATGTTCATTATCCGATAGTTGGACTATATTATCTTTCTATGCCTTTACGTCTTCAGCATCTATTACTAGGTCCTCTAGTTGAACAATATCATATTTTCAGTTCTCTTCTATTGAAGGATTTGTTACATCTTCTTGGAATTCATCACCATTTCCTCGGGTATAAATTTAAGAAGATTCTTCTTTCTATATCTAGATTGATAATTTATATGGACACTTTATCTCATAATATTCTTCATCATTCCTTACCATTTCATCTGTATCATCAATTCATTCCTCATATTATCATTATTCCTCCTATTTCTGAACAATTTCATCATCTTCTTCAGCATCCACAATTACCTTCTTCTATCATGGAGTCACCAGAAGAGATTATTGTAGAAATTATTTCAGTTCCTAAATCTGTGTGGAATAATTCTCATTATCCTTGAGAAAATATTTTACATTCTCAACTACATAGATTTTCTTGTTTTTTCTTCATCTCTTATTTTTTATTTTAAAGTTTCTCAACTTCCTTAATATTCAATGATTTTTTCCTCAATATTATTCCAGCCAAAACTAGGCTCTCTTTACTTTTTTTTATTCTTATCTTCTCTCTAATTAGCTATGACTTCATCCAGATAGGTATTTTTTTTATTAGATTTTGGAGGAGCTAATTAAGTTTGTTGAACATTATGAGTTTTTTGTTTCACTTCTGTTTCCTTCATCATTCTCTTCATACAACCTTTCTTGTAAGTCTCAGTTACTTTTTGCTTCCTGGATAAGGATTCAATCTCCCATTCAGACAGGTCATAAAATTCCCCATACAAGCTATTTATTACATCCTTCATCCTTTTGAGCATATCATCACTCAACAACATAACTGTGAAATTTCATGGCTTTGAACAACATGGTATTTTGAAATAATCTAGATAAATGACTATAATATAGGAAATTATAATCTAGTACATAATGACATAAAATTTAATAGTCTCATTCTTGATATTCATAGTTGTATCCAAGATATATCTCACCTGATTAATCTTTCTGAGATTCACTAGAAATTCTGAAACATTAATGTCAGTCTTCGTTAAGGTATCCTTATAGGTTTTTCTCAGAATGAGAAATCCTTAAACTCATAAGTCAATGATACTTTGTTCTATAGAAAGATGTTTGAATTTCATTTTCATCACAATTGTTAAACCATGTCACTCTATGGACTTCTCCTTATTAGTACATCCTCATATATTCGGTAGCTTGTGGGTGGAGAATCTAGCTTCCCCCTCATATGTAATTTCAATTATGATAGCTTACATAATGCAGGAAAGGTAATATGGCTTTCCATAACTCTTAAATGAAATCATATCTCTACCTCCTTAAATAAATAATCTTATAGACTCATAAAATTATATCATCAATTCTAAATGCACTGGATCATGTTCATTTGGATTGGATAAACACAGACTCTCCCATCCATTCACCATTATGTTCATTGAAATAAGAGAATCATATATAACTAAAAATTTCTTATCTACTAACCTTTTTCAGTTGATCATCCATTCAAAAATTTCCGTAACTGATGAATTTTACATCTGTGGAGATTCATCAATTGACATTCAGATTTATGTAAATAGTAAATGAGGAACAACCCTTTTGTAGAGAGGCAATGATTTGGCATGCAGGAGATTTAAAACATATGTGGGAAAACCATTAGGGGGCTTTATATAGGCATTTGAAGTGACGATTTACCTTCCCATGTTGATCCAACAGTTAAAACAAGCATGATTTGATGTGACAGTTGAGAAGAAATATAAAGAAGGATTTTGGTAGGTTCTAATCTTTTTGGTTTTTATGTTGAAACATTCAGATTTAGGAAATGTGATTCAGTAAATTTTTCATAAAATAAGATGAAAAAATCAACATGTAAAATTTTGATTACAAACACATATGTAAGGAAACGTAAATTCTAGATTTCTATGAAAATTATTAGTAATGAAAAAAATTCTTCTTGATAAATTTTCGATTCCAGAAATTTTTAATGAGGATTAAAAGAAAAATTATGATTTCTTGAATTTGAAATGGAAAAAAATTGATTATGAAAAATTTTGATTACAAAAAAATATGATTATGAAAAAAATTTATTACGAAAAATTTTGATTATGAAAACTTTTATTTACAATATATTTTGATTAAGAAAAATATTGATTTCGATTATTTTTTATTAAAAATAAATTTGATTATGAAAAATATTGATTATGAAAAAAAATTTACGAATTTTTTGGAATAAATATAAAATGTAACCCCATATGAAAAAGAGATTCTAATTGTATAGAGATTGAATTCCAAAAAAAAATTAATATGAAATATTACATTACAGTTATCTTTCTTAATTTTTTTAATGTATTAAAATATTTCGAAGGGTGGAAATTTTTGTGAAAATAATAGAAACATGATCTTGTGTTTCGATAAATTGAAGTATGATATCTCCTTTCACTTTGTGATCACTAAGAAAGTGATTCCTATTATCTATGAGTTTTTCACTGAAGTGTTGTGAAAGGTTTTTTCTATGGGTAGTGGAACTAGTGCTATCCCCCAATATCCTTGTTTTGGTAAAAATAATTCCATTTTATACGAGTGTGTGTTTCATCTACAACACCTGAGCACACCAACCTCCATATGCTTCATATTCAATTTCAGTAGTGGAAAGTGCTACTGATTGTTGATTTTTTCATGACCATGAAATTAATGAATCACTTATGAAATTACAACTTCCAGATGTACTTTTCCTATACATTCTATATCCACCATAATCAACATCTTATTTTATTAAAAATAAAATCATTTCTAGATATATAAATATTCATAAATCCTTGGTTCCCTTTAAATAGTGAAAAATAATTTTCACTGATATTAAATGAGATTACGTTGGATTATATAGATATCTTACACATATGCATACTGAAAACATTAAATCTAAAAAAATAGATTTCAAGTACAGTTAACTTATTATAATACATCTAAATGATGTCTGATCTGCTGGTTTCCCAACATCATCTGGACCAAGAGAATTTGATGTACCAATTGGAGTACTTATAATTTTAGTGTTGTCATATCCATACTTTTTAAGAAGATATTTAATATACTTATGATAAGAGATATATATCTGTGTTATTTCTGGTTTTTGAAAAATTTAAAAACCATGGAAAAATGTTAACTTACCCATCATACTCATTTTGAACTCTTATTTCATTATATTCGAAAACAAATTGATTATAGATTTCTAATTTGAAATAAATGAATTTTCATAAACATAAATTTAAAAAATCCAAAAAAAAATCATATCTTTCATTATAATAATGGATGGACTAGATGTTACTTTAACATAATGTTTTAGTAATAAAAATGTGGTAATTCGGTCATACCAGGCTCTAGGTGAATTTTTAAGTCCATATAAAGCTTTTGTAATTTTGAAAACATGTTCAAGACGTTTTGTGTCTTTAAAACCTGGAGGTCATTCGACATAAAATTCCTCTTGAACATATCTATTAAGTAAATATCACTTTACAACAATTTGAAAAAGTTTGAAAATAATGAATTATGTAGTGGTAAGTATAATACAAATAGATTCAAGTTAAGCTACTAGAGGATATGTTTCTTCATAATATAATCCATCTTTCTGATTAGATCCTTTAGCATCTAATATAGATTTACTTCTTTAAATAATTTCATTTTCATCATATATATTTCTAAAAACCCATTTTACTATAATAACTAATGATTCCATAGGTCATTCAGCCAAGGTACACACATTATTCCTTTCAAATTCATTTATCTCATCTTGCATGGCATTCATCTAATCATCATCACCAAAATCTTTATTAGTGTTTTTTTGTTCTAATTATTAAAGTAATTATGGATTTTATACTTCATTTATTAAAGAACTTATAGTCCATATAGGTTTATTTACATCACCAATGATACTATCACTGGGACGATTCTTAATATACAACTGAATTAGGTTATGTAAAACTTATTCATCAACATATGGTAGGTAATCGTCTGCGGTAAATTCGTCCGAAATATTTTATTGAATATATTCCTTATCCGAAAGGTAATCTAGCAATGTTTGATAATCAGTTTTTTTAAAAACGTCTATGGATGTATGTTGGAAATGTTTGAAATTAAATGGATCAGTTTCATCAAATTTAGCATGCATTGTTTCTTCAACAGTACAAGTATTTTTATTAAAAAATCTATAATCCTTGGATGTTTAGGAATAGACTAGGACAAGTCCTTCATCAATTATGGGTGTGAATATGTGTCAATTATCATTAGTATTCAGAATGAATACTTTGAAACCAAATACCTTGAAGTCTGATCATACAGTTTTTCTACCCTTCCATAATTCGTAAGGGGTTTTATTAAGATAAGGTTTAATCAAAACTCAATTTGTCGTATGAAAAGTATTATATACCACTTCATCCTAAAATTTTTTAGCTGCAGAATATTTACTCATCATGGAATTAGATATTTACTGGAGATTTCAATTTCGTCTTTCAAATAAAACATTCTGTTGAGGACTTCCTAGAGCTGACAAGTTATGATTAATACCTTTTCTACTACAAAAATTTTCAAAATCATAATTTAGAAATTCTCCTCCGTTATCAGTATGAATAGTTAATAATGGAATGTATTTCTCATTTTTTAACTTGGGTTCTAATAATTTTGAAATAGAAATATGTTTCAGATTTTATTTCTAGAATATATAACCAAGAAAATTTAGTGTAATCATAAACAAAGAAAAATACATAATATTTTCCTCCAATGCTTCTAGTTTGAGTTTGATTGAAAAAATCATTATTCACTAATTGTAATGATTTATAATATTAGACATCACTAATTGATTTAAAACATGATTTATGTGGATTTCCAAATTGATAAGGATCACATTCATTAGAAAAATTATATCTACACTCTAGTACATCCTTAAATAATATTTACGTTGAGAGTTTCTATAGGTTCATAAGGTTACAATGTTATATCCATCTATTTATTAAACAAGATTGTTCTTCAAGTTCAATAAGGCATGGTAGATCTTATCTCCTATTTTATTCTCTGTTTATTGTGTATACATTATCTTGCATGTGGGATGAAAGAATAAACACTTCCTTGGAATTGTGTACTAAGAATTTATCATTCCAAATATTCACAAGGAATCCTTCCTCACATAATTTATTTATGCTAATGAGGTTGTTCTTAAGACTATTAACAATTAAAACATTTTAAATTAATGTTTTTCTAAGAAGAACAACGCTACCTATACCAATAATTTCTCCCCAAACATTATCTCTAAATGATACATTTCTTATATTCATCTTTATAACCTTTTCAAAGATGTTACTATTACCAACCAAATGTAGTGAAAACCCAATATCCATGTGCATTGTTTTTTCTATCGGTAAATTCTTTGTTTTCATGAAAATATAGGTGTTAGTCTTTCGGAATCCAAACAATCTTAGATCCAGAATTTTCTAAAATGAAAATTTTAGGTGTCGATATTTTCTAAGAAAAATAAGCATTATGAAAACCAAAGATTTAGATTTTCTAAAGAAAAAATTTTCACCCAATTTCCACCACAGTGACATTTAGTACAAAATGGATCTCTTTGGGGAACAAAATATTTATTACTAAATATTATTTTAGAATAGGTATAACCAAATCCAGAAAAATTCAATAAAGGATTAATTTTGACAAACATATTGTCAAAATATTCCTTACTAGAGGTAATGTTTGACATGAATTTTCATAAGGAAAATATTTTTGGCTTTAGTTTAATAACAATTTTTTTATCCTAAAGGTTATTAGTATTATAACTTGAGTTATTCCTTCAAATTTATTTCTTGGAAATTATATTGTCAAGATCCTAAGAAAGTTTTTTCATATCAGAATTAACTTTCTCATGGTTTTAAGAAATACATTTAAAATAATAAGTTTTCTTATCAATATATTTATAATGATCTGATACTTCATTAGTTAAATTTGTTAATCTGTAATTTTCATTATCAATATTTTTTCTTCAGTTTAGAATTTTAATTCTCTAGAAGTTTATCAATTCCAAAAACCTCTTCATAAGAAGTTAAAGTATTATCTTCAGATGAAGAAGACTCATCACTTAAAGATTCATAATCTTTAGCATCAGTATAATTTTCATTGAATTATTCATTAGTAATAGATTCAGAATTGTCTACCTTATCCATTGGATAATGATTTTTAATGGATATTTTGGATAGTATTCAAATATTATTTTGACCAAATGATACGTAATCTAAGGATTCATCGGATAAGTCACAACCACTACTACTCCAGGTGTAATTATATTTCAAAAAATTATTATCTTTCTCATTGTAATACATCATTATTTTTCTCTCCAAATGATCTTCCTTTCTATCATTTTTCATAATTATAAGACAATATAGCATAATATGCCCCACTCTTTTTCATTCATAGCAAGTGAACTACGAGTAATTATCATCATTTCTTTATTTCTTCTTTTATATCTATTAATATTCATTCATTCCTACTATCATATCCATCCTTCAAGGAATATTAGCAAGCTCATTGTCAGAATGTTTACTTTCACTAGATTTAGATAAAATAGTGACTTTCTTAGACATGGATCTTGTAACCCTTTGAAAATTATAGAAATTAGTTATATTAAAGTATATAGATCCATTTCCATTGTAATTGATATTAATATATGCATCTCATTTGATTCTGGTCTCACTTCAAGAAGAGTTCCAAAAAACTCATCATGAGTAAATTGAGACACTTTTTTATTCACATCAATATATATTCTTTTAGAATCCCACTCATTAGGAATAATGTCGAAAATCATGTCCACATGAGCTTTATCATCAAGACCATTCTCTACCATTGATTGAAATATGTTTTCAATAGTCATAAATCATTGATTCTCATTTCTAACTAGTTCTCCATAAGGAAATATACATCAATGATATTCTTATCTATGCATATATTTATTAGTATTTATAATCTTGGAATATCCAAAATTTGTAACCAAATGTTTTTTCCAAATAAAATTATCGTTTTCACCAAAAAAAATATGACTATATATATTCTTGGTCATGTAACAGATCAAATTCTTGTATACCATGTATTTTTCATGATATTCCGAATTTTTAGGGTTGTGATGGTTTCGACATACTAATAAAAAATCTTATAATCTCTAATAAGAATGAAAAAATTGTCTACTCCTGTATTAATAAAAATATTCTTCGTTATGTCTCCACAGTTTTATTTATAATTACTATCAAATATATGTGTTTAGGTAGGATTTTCATTTTTAATCAAACCGACATTTATTCCAGCCATTCTCTATGAAAAAATATTTCAACAAATACTTTTCAATATAAAAGGATTATAAATAATGATAAAAATATTCTAAGAAAAACATAAAAGAGAAAATTTATGAAATAAATTATAGAATAATGAAAACATGAGAAATAAGACTTATATATGAATATAATAAATTCAAATAGATGCTCTGATACCAATTGTAGGATCAATGTTTTATTTTAGATGCTCAATTTGAAGAGGGTGAATTGTAAATTAAAAAACACTTGTTTTTAACATTCAAGAACATTATATATATTAATGTTAAACTAGTTAAATTTAGAAGGAAACTATTAGTTCTACATAGTTAAACTAGCTGGGTTTTGGAAATATTATTCAAGAAATGAAACATATGAAATACTAACTAGGAAATTATTATTCCTTAAAGCATATATAATAGTACTTATCAGTGTATATAAAAGTGATAAGAAAGTATACAAATGTTATACATTCTTCCGTTATCAAAATATAGTGTAAATAAACATGAAATAAAACATGTAACATGTATGAAATCTTTTATCCCAAATAGTAGGGTATCCAACAAACTTGGATAATGGACTTTTGATTTAAACTTTCACGAATGTTTGTCTTACTCACACCAGGGTAAGCCCTCGATTAGAATATCAGAATATATCTTGATATCCCTGCATGTCCTCAATCATTAATGTAATAGGAACCACTTAATTTATATCCCTGGAAGTCCTCGAACATTAAGGTAGTCATCACCTCTCTCTTCCTATCACAGTAAGACATCGATTGTACTCCAAAAAAATTAGAGTTGCACAAAAAAATCTGCACATGATGTTGAGAACCGCATAAAGAAGGAGATTCTCTCCCTATATATAAATAAGATCAAAAACATGTAATATCTATAGTGATTGAACAATGTTGAGCTCATTCAAATGAGTTCTTTTTTATAGTAACTTCTCCAGTGGTCTAATTCCTCCTCCAACAGTGATATTTTTCATTGAATCTCGGAGGTATTTGTACATGTGTCACTCAAAAAATGGTTAGTTAAAAATAGATTTCATGACATAGATTCATAATATGATAAAGGAAGATGATGTTTATTAACCAAATTTATCTTTTGTAGTTTAAGGAAAAATATAATTCAGAATCTAAAAAATTAACATTAAGATTCTATAAGACATGGATATTCAGAATTAGTTTTAAAAATAATTAGGAATATAATATCTAAATATCTAGCAGTCTGAATTCCAATGAATTCTGAGTTTTATTTCAAAGGAATTTGGAGTCTAAATTTCAGATAATTCAGAACCCAAATTTCTATGAATTGAGAATGCTAATTTCAAATAATTCATAGTTTGCATTTCTGGGATATCAGAATCTGAATTTCGATGAATTTCGTGACAAAATTCTAAGGAATACAGAGTTTGAATTTTGAGGATATCAGAGTCTCAATTCTATGGAATCTGGAACGTGAATTTCAGAAAATTTGGAACCAAAATTTCAGAGAATTTAGAAACATAATTATAGAGAATTCTTCATCCAAATTTCATGGAATTAAGAATATTGGGATCAATGATTTCAGAGTCGAAATTCTATGAAATTTTTACTCAATATTCTGAAGAATTCAGAGTTCGAATTCTAAGGAATTCAGACAATGTATTTCAGATAATTTGGAATCATAATTTCATAGAATTCGGAAACATAATTATAGAGAATTTGGAACCTTATTTTCATAGAATTCAATACACATGGAATTATGTGATTCTGAGGTTTTAGATTTGAAACCAAATTCTATATGTAGGAATAAAATTAGTTAGATTAAAGGAGACTATAAAAAGAACAATGAAAACACATGTAAGGATAATAATTTCCATAGAGAATGAAAAATTATCATTATGAAGAAAATTATTAGAGAAAAACTATTTTACATAAGACATAGTATGTTTTATTTTCCAAACATAGAGGAATGGAAATATAATAAGGTAACCATCTTGACTCAACAACAAAAACATAAACCCATCATCATTCATTTAATAAGTCCACATATTATTGAATATATTCAATGAACCAAATAATTCAATAAAATCCTTCTAAGATAACATAAAAAACATCATCTAAGAATCATAAATTGGTTTAATGATCAATAATACTATCTAAATTAATTTATTAATTATCATCATCTAATTATCCAAATATCATTTTCTCAATATTGGGACCATATTAAGCTAATTCATCCAAAATAAATGTGTTGTACATAAAATATTATCATTTGATTAATGAAAATATATATTTCTCTTGTATAATTGAATATATTCTTGAAATTTCAAAAAGAAAAACATACACAGAATAATCCATATATATTTCATATGTAACACCCCATGATTTCAAAGTAAGTTATTTTCTTTAACGTAATTCAATAGCTTGCACTACACGCAACACCGAGTTTGAGCGCACCACAACATACCAAATTAGCCATTCAAAAAGCAGTTATGAATAGTATTAACTAAATTTTGAATTTTTTATACTTCATATACTTTTATAATTCATTATATTTTTTTCATAGACATATTATATGAAAAAATTCATTTTTTAGAGAAAATATGTATTTTTAAAAAAAATTGCAATTTTACCACATTGTATTGAAAAAAACGTTTTAAAACCAATATTTTACACTTTTATATACTAGATTTAAGGAAATTATATTATTTTTCAGTATATTGGTATAAAAAAAATTTCGGAAAAAAATTTGGTACATTTATGATAACTTTCTTATTTTGATAAATACTAAAAAATACTAAATTTTAATTGAATTTAACTTTTTAAATCGAATTAATATATAGCATTAAATTATGAATTTTAATGGTTTGGAAGAATAAATAGATTTTATATTTATCATTTAAGAAAATTTAGGTCATTTTATGTAATTGCACATTTAAACTACATATAAACAAGAGTCAATATTTTGATTTTATTATTTCATAAAAACACACTTTTTGTTTTGACAACAGAATTTAATTATAAATTAACTTATTCCACTTATGTGTTATGAATTTGGAAAAAGGGATTCCATATTTTTAATCATGAGATCAATATTTTGTAAATAGGTAAATTTTATTTTTATACATTGTAAATAAATTTTTCTGTTAATATTTTATTTACCATGGTTAAATGGTAAATCCCATAAATAAGGGTAAAATATAATTTTATAATAACATTAAATTACCCTAACATGTTTTCAATTCTAATTTGTCTATACATTTCCGACCATGGGACTCCTTGGGTCTATTTTGGGACCCCATGTACCCACTTGAGAGTGATAATGTCACTTTATATTAATTAATTAAATGTAATGAAATATATGACTTAAACCTATATCTTAAGGTAAAACAATTTTTACATAGGGTTATGTATGATATATTTTCGACAATAAATATTCATTAGAATGAAAAAAATATTTCCTACATAATAGTATTTTATTTATAATTTTTAGACATTAAATAATTAAATTTGTTTATGACACAATGAAGATGTCGTAATTAACTCCTATATGAAATATTAAAATAGTTTTTTTTAAAATTAAAATATATAAAATTTGAAGGTTTTTATTCCATCCCAAAAAATAGGTTAACATAACATGTTTGGGATTATTAAACAAATTTTATTTAAAGTGATAATGTTTTTCTGACTTTCACAAAATCAAAATACCAAATAGTGCCAAAATTAACATTAATTAGTTTTTAAAACCAACACTATATTATTGGATGATATAATATTCCAAAATACATATTGTTCAGAAAAAAGGTTATATACTATTATATATTTCATTAATGAATTAATTTATACTCTCTTGTAATTTTATAGTAATTTTATTAACCATAATGTTAAAGAATACAAGAAGCCACGATGAAATTTAAACTATTTAACTAAGAGTTCAATCTAGAAGATATGGTAGAAATGGTAACCTAAACATGTTTAAAACATATTTTTTTAAAGTATTTCAACCCATACCCACCTTATCTTCGAAGGAAATCATTATTTATTCATAAGAAACTGATAAATATTTTATTATAAAATAATATTTCAAGGTTTTCCTAAAGGGACCCTCATTTCTCTTATAAAAGGGTACTTGCACTTATCTTAATTTCACATCTCCAAAGCCATTTTTCTCGGCCAATCCATGCCCAAATATCATCCAAAAATACTTCAATAATCCTAGTGTCCTTACATTGATCATAAAGTGAACCTATGGATCCATTTTGATCTAATAAAAATGAAATATCTGAAAAAGAGGTAATAATTTCACCACCCTCTTTCAAGTTCTTTTATTCTTCCACTTCCTCTTTCTTTTTTTCATACCAAAATAATAAATCCCACACCTTATACATAATGTGATGTTAATATAAATATGGAACAACCAGATTTGTTTTTGTATCCATCCTATAAATGAAAAAGTCAACATACGTGCATATATATGGCATACTTTCTCTATGTCGTGGTGTAGTTTTATATTCAAACACTTCATTATTTACATGGGTATAATAATGAGTATATCTAATGAAAATAGTAAATATAACATGTTAATTACTCTTTATATAGGAGATACCATCCAAATACATATGATTTCACCACCAATATATTGATATTGTTACTCGTGCGTACGTACGACTTATCGTTTCCATGAACACGATGATATTCAGTCCCCATCATAATCATTCAAGAATAATTTTAATTTTATGATTAAAAATAATGTTTAATAACTTAATATAATTATGGATATGAATAAAATACAACAGATTCATAAAATACATGACATATGTAATAAAACATATAAAGTAAAAGGAATTAGTTAACAACCAAAGCAATGATACTAAAGAAATATCACTAACAAAGCTATATTAGAAGATCATATATGATATCATATTTATGTATTTGGTTTTTTTATTATTTAATAACAATTATTTCACCATTATAAATGTGGTTAACTAACCATATACTATGGAAACGTACAACGTAATGGGTTTTCATCTCACTTTTATTCCCAATTGATTAATGCTATATTTGCCACTATTAACTTTTGTGTGGTGTATGTACTACCCATGATTGTATTGTTTCAAAGATATACATAAATTTATTGTTATTTACACCATAATTTTATAATCCTTCTTTCATGGGTTGTATTTTTTAATGTTACCAAATCGGTAAGGGAATTTCAAATTTTAATTTCCACTCATTAGTTTTTAAGCAAACATTACCGATTCCATTACTCCATGATTATGTGTGAAGTATCTATTTATTTATATATGTATTAATTTCCACTCTAATTTTTGTGTATATACTTTTTATACCTGTAATCAATCCATTTATAAATTGTCAAGTAATCGATATAAAACTGATATGAGTAATTTTAACTCAATTTCAATTCATTGAGTTAAACATATAAGTCATTGTTCCTATTATTAAAAGAATATGTGTGAATGCCCTATGAATAATTTACACTTAATATCCTATCATATTTAGTGTATTTATATTTATCACACATAATTATGACATTTATTTATCCTTAACCTATGGATATGGTCTTTATAAAGGAATTCACCTCAATATACATTCTATTGAGACATCTTTGTTGTTATGCACCAATTCACTTTTATATGGTGTATATAATTTACTATGACATAGTATATCTTTAATCCATTTGTTATCTTGATATTATAATGTTTTCATTTCCTCAATTATTTGTATTCAAGCATCTCTCATTTGGTCAGGAACACTAACTAAAATATCATTTTAAATGTTTTAAAATTTTACTCTTCTAAATCTGTCTCATTAATGTACATGTTATAAAAATGGTTTTATCATTTTATTTATATTTTCATTAATTTCTTAAAATTGAAATTACATTTAATAGTTTCAATTTGGTATGGGACACATTGATTCAAAAATATATTTTATACATCTTCTAGAAAAATAGTGAGACATTTAATAGTTTTCAGGAAAATGGAAATTTATCTCAATGATATTTACTTGTCATTTTCAAATATGCCATCATCATATATGGGATATTATTCTTGATAGACATTGATTTATTATTATACAAATCAGTCATATGGTATTGAAGATTTTTTGATACGTTTGACTGTGGAAGGGATTTTTTTATACAATTCATGGTTTATGGATAAAGTATTGACATTTAGTATTCTAGTTTTAATACGAATGTTTATGTTATGTTTAATCATTTTCCTATGAGGATTGAATTTGACTTAGTATGTGATGGTTGGAGCTCTCTACAGCTCCTCGATGCATCGGTAGGTCTTATGAGATAATATACTATATTGGCATAAGGCCTTGACAATATCATATTTGTAGTCTTGGAACAAGGCCTTGACTTTGTAGTTATGATGTCTGAAATTATTCATTCCATCATTATAAAATTGGTTATTGATATTACATTTGATTATTCGACTAGTTGAATATCCATGTGAATAAGTAAATATCATTTTCTTATTTATCATTTTTATATTATGCTGATGTATAAGTTAAAAAAGAATTTTGTTCTTGTTTTATACATTGCCTTAAATGTTTATGATTATCTGTGATAGTTTCTACTATATTATTATCCTTACTGAGCATCTGATATCACCCCTTTCTTATTGTTTATTATTCCCATGATGAAATGTGGTAAATAATGATTAACCCGCAGAAATAGGATAAAGGGATATAAGAGTGTTCAAAGGGGAGGCAATGTTGTTTTTTTATTTTCATGTTGTAATTTGAAACATATGTATGTATCTAGTACTTCCTTGGGTACTAAACTGGTCAGTTTTTTTGGACATGATTCCTTGTATCATGCCAATTTTACGTAATAATTCATCGATTCTGGGTAATTAGGGTTAGGGAGTTACAGTTGGTATCTGAGAATGATTAGTATAAACCTTGAATGCTAGATTTATTAAAAAAATACACTGATTAGGAAAGAATACCCTAAAATAGGCATTGAAATTTAGTACATAATAACATCAAAAAATATTGGTAATGTAAATATTATGTGGTTTTTCAAAGAAATGCATCCCTTTTTGTATATGAGAAGGTATAGGAGGCTCTGGCATAGATGTACCTAGTAGTGAAAACTATGACAAGGTGTTTTGGGCTTCACTCGGGGTATCCTGGTACATGATAAGCGGTGTTGCAACAGTCATGGTTACAACACTCCTGGGGGATATTCTTAGGATATTTCACATTTTCTTTACAACCCGATTTGAATTATATTAATATAAGATAATCATAAATAGCATTGGTTAATCCTAAGGTGTTTTAGATTGAAAATAAAGTGGTATGATATTCTCTAAATGATTTTACGAATCACACTATGCTTTCTGGTGTTAGTTTGTGGCTGGATTCCAAAGAAGTCATAGTAACATTGAACATTATGTACAAGGTGGGCACGATAGTGGGAATGAGCAACTAAATGGAATATAGATAGGTGTAAAAGATACCATGTTCATGTCGAATCATTTTTCCTAAAATATGATCAACAAAATATATATTAACCAACTTCTAAACTCAATAAAGAAGACAGTGTCGGTGATTTATAAGATCTCTGGCATTGGAGACCATAGGGAAAAGAAAGATCAATTTCCATCATGCAGGAAATATGGATGGAGACACCAAGGAAAGTGACTCAATGGAACACATAAATTCTTTATGTGAGGGAAATAAGGACATGAATAATGAATTATCGATGAAAAATGTAGAGTACTATAGAGGAAAATAAAAATGATCCCAAAAATCTATTTACATTCATTTTCTGTAAATGTAGGGGACCCGGGCATTACCCGAGTGAATGAGCTATTCTATAGGATAACTGCTTGGTCATGGATGAACCTATATGGAAATAAATGGATGGTTAAATGGTTAAAAGTATTAGCTCTATTTTTTGATGGGATTACCATGGAATACTTTTCTCTTTTATGTGTAACCCAATTTATTGTTATGTGAAAACATTATTTTATGAAGAATTATGTTTTCTATAATTGATATTGTTATAAATAACCATTTGGGTTTTTATGATCATTGAATTTGAGGGAATTACAAATTACTAAATTTTGGGATAAAAATGTTAGGTATGAGATAAATTTTTTGTTGAAATTATCATATGGTTATTTTGAGGAATTTATATCATTTTGGGAATTTTATAAAATATAGTTTTTTAAAAATGATAACATGCATACCAAGTGATAACCCTTCATGTCGAACAAAGCGACATGAATCAAACCCACAACCAGAGTGCGATTGGGATTTATCACCTACCACTGGACTACATGAATTTCCTGGTCAGTGTGACTACATAAATTTATTTAAATAATTTTATTGATCAATAAGAAGTTCATTTTGGATATTATGTCTCATCAAATGTATATCATTAGTATAGTAAAATAATTTTCTGATTAAGTGATAGTTGTTATTTTGGAAGATGTTAGTTATGTTGGGAAAACTATATGGCTATTGAAAATTAAATACTATGTGATTTCTTTTGAGGAGTATTGGTGGATTTTTATCTTCATTTTTATTGTGAATTTATATGGTATTTGGGTTATTTATGGAAATGATTAACGTATCCTAGAGAATATGTGATTAGGTTAATTACTTTTAAGTATGTGAATTTAATAGTAGTCGATGTTATTTGGAGATTCAATTTAACAAGGAACAAAATGTAATCTTATTTTTCTATGTTTTGGGTATCAATATTAGTTTAGAATATATTGAAGGATTTCAAGAACAAATTATTATTGAATGAAATTTTTTGAACATTGGATATTGTAGGATTAATTTTAGAAATTAAATTATTATTTCTTTATCTAAAGGATTATCATTTTTGGGGATCATCCCATCTTTTACTAACCATTTTGGTTTTGTATAATATCTAAAGAAAAACTAAATATATAGTTTATCCTTTTTGGATTATATGATTCTTTAGAAGATTATTTTAGACATTCAGGTGTGACCAAGTCATCGTGAATACTAATCGTTAGAAAAAAATGACACTATAGTGGTAGAAATTTATAAAAGGATGAAACTCTACATAAAACTTAACTATATCTATTTATGATTTTATTCAATCTAATAAATAAATTCATCAACATTATGAAATGGTACTTAAAACAAAAAACAATTTTTTGTTTACTTTTACTACTAGGAAACTAATGACCATTTATGCCATCAGATGTTTGTGGTTTTCTAATTGTTAATATTTTTTTGATCATGTTTTCTATCACTCTCCATCAGAATGTGACAATTATTTTATCTTATATTTCCATGTTTCCCTAAATGTAATCCTAGAATGGGTTATCTTGGGTGACCTTTGTACTTTTCTTTCTTTATTTTAAAGTGATAAATTTATTGACTCTATTTTTGATGTGGGAATTTCAATTATGTTCTTAATAGCAATTACAAAATTGCTATGACGCAATTTCCAAAAGGTGGTATAATGTAACAACCCATGATTTTATAGTATGTTGTTGTCTTTATATTAATTCAATAGCTTGCGCTACACGCAACAACGAGTTCGATAACTCCATGACTTACCAAACTAGTCATTCAAAAATCTATTTGAATAGTATTAAATGAATTTTTATGTTTATAAACTTTATATAATTTTATAATCCATATAATGTGTTTCTAAAATATAATATATTAACAAATTAATTTTTTTCATAAAAAATAAGTATTTTTAAAAAAAATGTTATTTTAAATCTTTTTAATGGAATACCCTTTTTAAAACCAATATTTGACACTTTTATAAGTTCAATTTCATGAAATTAAATTCTTTATTAGAATTGGGACATAATAATATATTTTTCATAAATTTTTGGTACTTTTCTGATAAATTTAATATTATGATGAATACTGAAAAATACTAAATTTTAACTGAAACAAACTTTTTAATTGAAAAAATTTATAGTGTTAAATTATGCATTTTAATGGTTTTTAAGTTTATTTAGATTATATTTTTATCATTTAATCCAATGTGGGTCATTTTTGATTATTTCACATTTTAATTAGACATAATGAAGTGTCAATATTTTGATTGTTATTATTTCATAAAAACACACTTTTTGTTATGACAACGAGAATTACTTTTAAATTAATTTTTTCCACTTATTTTTTATGAAAATGGAATAATGGATTCCATATTTGGAATTATAAGTTCCGTATTTTTTTAATAGGTAAATTTTATTTTTATACATTATGAATAATCATATCGGTAAATATTTTTTTTACCATGTTTAATGTTTAAATTCGGTAAGCAATGGTGAATATTAAATTAATAATAATATTAAATTACCCTAACATGGGACCTATTACTATTGGGTGATACATTTCTGACAATTTCCATCCTTGGGTATTTTTTGGGTCCCCATGGAGCAACATTATAGTGATAATGACACATTATATTAATTAATTTAAAAGAAAAGTCAAAAATGGCATAAACATATATCATTAGGTAAAACAATTTTACCATGTGGTTATATAAGTTATCATATAGATTATAAATATTCATTAGAAAAATAAAATTATTTTCGAAATAATTTTATTTTATTTATAATTTTTAGAAATTAATGAATTAAATTTATTAATGTCACAATGATGATTCAGTAATTACCTTTTTAATGAAATATTAAAATAGATTAAAATTTAAATATTCAAATAAATAGAATTTAAAAGTTTTGATGCAATACAAGAATATTATAGGTTAGTATAAAATGTTAGGGTTGATTAGAAAATTTTTTGGATGTGATAACATTTTTATGACTTTCACAAAAATAAAATACCAAATAGTGTCAAAATTGAGATAAATTAGATTTAAAAACAAATACTATATTATTGGTGGATATAATGTTCCTAAAAACATAAGTATCTAACCAAGGGTCAAAGAATATTATATATTTAATTAATTAACCACTTCAGGTTCTCTTTTATTATTAGTGTTTTTTATTAAACATATATTTTGGGAATACAAGAAGACACAGTAGAAGTTAAACTAATTAACTAAGAGTTAAATCTAAAATACAATATTACAATCGTAACCTAAACATGTCTAAAACATTTTTTATTAGTGGATCTCAACCCATCCCCGCATTAGATTTGAAGTAAATCATTTTAATTCTATTATAAACCAAAAATAATTTTATCATAAAATAATATTTCATGCTTTTCATAAAGTGGCCATCACCTCTCTTATAAAAGGGTATTTTCCCTTCTCTTAATTTCTCACCTCCAAAGCCATTTGGATCAAGAAAAAACCTGACCAAATATCATCCCAACAACCCTAAATTCATCATTGTGGCCTTAATATGATCATAAATCCATCCACATAGCCCTTATGATCAACTCAAAAGGATACACCCGAAGAAGAGGTATTAATTTCACCACCCTCTTTTAAGTTCTTTTATTCGTCCACTTCCTCTATTTTCTTTTTTGTTTCCATGCCAAAATAATAAATCAAGTACCATATAAATAATTTTATGTTATTATAAATATGGTAAAAAAATATTCTTTATTCTATCCATCTTATAATTTAAAATGTCTTCATATGTCCATGCGTACGACTTACCGTCTCCACGTCGTGGTGTAGTTTGTTATTCAATAACAGCGTTAGATGGATGGGTATAACTATCAGTATAACTAATGTAAATAATAAATATAACATGTTAATTATTCTTTATATATGATATACTATACAATTACATATGATTTCACCATCAATATAATGATATTGTTGCTTGTACGTACGTACGGCTTAACATCTCCATGAATTTGATGAGATTCATTCTCCATCATAATCATTCAAGAATAATTATTATTTTATGATTAAAAATAATGTTTAAGAACATAATATCACTCTGGA
Source organism: Viscum album (assembly GCA_963277665.1). Taxonomy (NCBI): domain Eukaryota; kingdom Viridiplantae; phylum Streptophyta; class Magnoliopsida; order Santalales; family Viscaceae; genus Viscum; species Viscum album. The sequence goes on from OY728164.1 coordinate 1,077,533,282, forward strand.
TATGAATAAAATATAGCTTGTACATAATAAAAATGACTTATGTAACAAAAAATATAAAGGAAAATGATCTGTTAACAACCAAAACAATGATACTACTGAAATATCATTAACAAATAAAGGTAACGGGGTTTCATTTCACTTTTATTCCTATGATATTCATGCTATATATTCCACTATTTACTTTTTTGTGTTGTATGTAGATCCCAAGATTGTATTTTTTTCGTAATATAAATTAATTTATCTATATTTACATTAACATTATATGATACTTCTTTCATAGGGAGAATATTTGGTATGTTACCTAATGGTTTTTGGAATTTCATATTTCAATTTCCACTCATTCAATTTTACACGAACATTATTGAATTCTTTTTATTCCATTATTATTTGTTAAATCACTATTTATTTACATATGTATTAATTTACGCTCCCATTTGTGTGGATTTACTATTGATACACATAATCACTCCTTTGATAAATTCTCATGTCATCGATATAAACATGATAAGAGTAATTTGAACTCGATTTATAATAATTGAGTTAAAAGTCAATGTAATTGGTGTTGTTTTTACCAGAAAATGTGTGAATGTCCTATGATTAATTTATACTAAATATCCAATCACATTGAGTGTATTTATATTTTTCAGATATAATTATGTCATTGATATATCCATAACCTAAGGATACCATGTTTATAAAGGAATTCAGCATAACTTACATTCCATTGAGACAACTTTGTTGTTATGTTCCAATTCACTATTACTTGGGGTATATAGTGTACTTTGACAATGTTAATCAAGTATCCATTTATTCTCATTATGTTATAATGTTTTAATTACCACAATAATTTGTCTTCAAGTGTCCCTCATTTTGTTAAGAACTCTAACTAAAATATCATTTTAAATGTTTTAAAAATTTATTCTACTAAATCATTCACATTAATGTAAATGTTTTAAAAATGGTTTGACGGTTTTTTTGTATGGTCTTTAATGTCTTAAAAATGATATTCCTTTTAAATTTTTCAATGTTTTATGGTACACATTGATTCAAAAATTTATTTTAAACAGCTTCCAAAAAATAATTTATACTAATAAATATTTTTACTAGAAATGGATATTTCTCTCAAATATTATTACTCATCATTTTCAAAGATGTCATAATCCTTTACGAGATATTATTCTTGATTGAGGTTGATTTTTTATGATACAAATCTTTAATACTGTATTGAAGGTTTTATGATATGTTTGACTCTAGATGTGTTATTTTTATGACATCCATGGTTTATGGATAATATAATGATATTTTGTATGATAGATTTAATATGAATGTTTATGTTATGTTTAATCATTTTCATATGAGGAATGCATTATACATAGTATGTGATGGGTGGTGCCCTCTATAACTCTTCCATGCATCGGTAGGTACCATAAGACAAACTAGTGTCTTGGCACAAGGCCTTGAAAAAATCTTATTTGTAATCTAGGCGCAAGGCCTTGAAATTGTGGTTATGATGTCTATAATTATGCATTCCATCATTAGGATATTGTCTATTCAAATGACATGTGATTATTCGACAAGTAGAATAACCATTTGAATAATTAAATTGCATTATTAGATTTAAATTTTCCATATTTTGAAGAAGTATAATTTTTAGAAGGACTTATATTTTAGTATTATCAATTTCCTTAAATTTTTATGAATATTTATGATAGTTTCTGTTATATTGTTATCCTTACTGAGCATCTGATATCACTCCATTCTTATTATTATTTTTCCCAGGATGCAATTAGGTATATTACGATTAACCAGCAGGAATAAGATTAGGGATATAAGAGTGTTCAAAAGGTACACAATGCTATTTTTTTTATTTTCATGATGTAATGTAACAATTATATATGTATCTAGTACTTCCAAGGGTACTAAATTGACCGGTCTTTTGGGACATGATTCCTTATGTAATTCCAATGTAATGTAATAATGCAGTGATTCTAGGTAACTGGGGTCGAGGTGTTACATCGTAATTCTTGAATTCAAATTCATAAAGACATCAATCATTCTTATTATTTCTCAAACAATTAACTAGTCATCATCATATTATTCCCTTATAAATATCTTTTATAATATGAAATATGATTGATGTATTAATATTCCTCAACTTAAATTTATTCTTGTATCTCACATTTAACATAATAAATATATTTGAAAATTACCACACGTTTCATATGTCATTTATGGTCTCTCCATTATAATTTGATTATCCATTTTCACCAAAACCATTCTGAATCACAACATTTTATTTTCCCCTAGTAAATATATTTTAATTATTCCCCTACATTCCAAATATTTAAAAAACATCCATTAATGATTCCATAGGTAAACCACTATTCACATTCAATGCTTGATTTTGTTTTCATTTTTCCTCTACAATTACATGAATTTTCCCTTCTTTTGTACACTCAATGTATCTTCATATTCCGTTGCTACATTCTTGGGAGTGCATCATCTGACTTTCAAAATATATAATAAATTTATTCTTTATTTATCCATCATTCATACCATGTGATCTCTCATTGAACTCTCTCCTTCAATAATTTAGAGATTGTAATAGTTGGTGGAGGTAAATGGTTTTAATTATATGTCAGGATAATTGACAAAGATGTATCAAAATACCATACACATTTTTTATCAAACTATATGGTTTAGCACTGGAAAGAAGACCTATTCCCACAGTTTTAGCAAAAGTGGGGATGAGAGGTGTCACAATAGAGGTCTGAGCCTATACCCATGGTTTTAAAAATAGTGGGAATATGTGTGTCACACTGTGGTACACCACAATACAGCATGTCACAGAACGTCCCCCATGGTTTTCGAACCGTGGGGCTTCATATTCAAAAAATGTAGATGTCAGGTTTCGACCACGAGACCCCCCACCAACAGGTGGCCGTATCTGACCAACCAAGACAACTTCAAGTTCAATACATATATTTAAATATATATATATATATATTAATAAAGCTGAATTTCTTAATATGATGGTGGAAAGAATCGAACACGTGACTGATTTGATGGGGTTATGTCACCTGACCAACGAAGTTGGGGAAATTTTGTAATATATATCAACACATCTATTCACTTATATTAATTTCAACTCATTTATTAGAGAAAAACTAGTAGAGATTCAAACACTCGACCACCTTCAATAATATAGTATTCCTAAGCAACCAACCTACAATTATTACATGTTTTTTTATGTGTATTTTTTTAATTATATTAATCTAAAGCGTGTACTCGAAAAATATTTATGTCGTCCCACGTAACTGTTTTCCCGCCATAATGCGTGAATGTTATACCCACAGTTTGGCCAAACAATGGGTATAGGTCCTCAATACAAAAGCCCCAATACCCACAGTTTTGAAAAAACTGTGGGTATAGGTCTTCTGAAAAACCCTATACCCATAGTATGGACAATACTGTGGGTATAAAACTTTAAAAAACTTATAGGCACAGTTTTGAAAAACCATGGTTATAGGTCTTTTAAAAAATATATACCCAATATTTTGGGAAAAACTATGGCTATAGGTTCCCATATTATCCCTATACCCATGATTTTTTTAATAAAATGTGGGTATAGGTCTATTTTCCTGTAGTGGTATCTCACCAACACATTATTTACCACATTCAACATTGATAATGATATTTACAGTTCCTTTCATTGAGTAAAACCAACAATCATACTGCGAGAAATAAAAATCTTATTAGGGAACCACAAATTAATGAAAATTAATTTATAGTATGTCAAAATCGTTAATAGTTATTTTAATCTATGAAACCATACGATTATACTAGGTCGTTAATGGTATTTACATTAATCTTTCGTGATGGATCCTACAGATTTAATGATTGTCTCAATCATGTCGACCAGGAGCCTCAAAACATGCATGATGTAAGGTATATTTTCATTCACCGTGTGATGATTTAGTCTAGATCAATGTTACATTTTGGAGTTATTTACCCTAGTTATCTCTATCGTATATCCACATGTAATTATAGTATCTATATAGATATGTAATTTCATGTAAATTGTTCACTCTATCCTTTATCAGAATTCGAAGGCACTTTTTGATACTTTGACTATACTTAGACATATCCCTTATTATATCAGTAGACATATCCTAAGTGTTTCCCTTGATGTTTTCATAAAACTGTTTCATAACTATAACCTAACCCATCCTTTGATACTAAATATATTGAACAAAAATTCTCATGCATATATGTTACATCATTTATGTTAATATTCATTACATTACAAAAACACATGCCTATTGAATATAATTTTATAGTTCCTTTGGAAACTAGGTACATATTCATATTAGTAAGTAAAATATCATAAACGTTTCCAAAAAAGATCCTATATTTTATTACACTTTATAGACATACCATACATAAAACAATTATTTGTAACCTATGGGAAGTAAACATAAGAATATGTGAGATCAATTTTATAGTAATGTTAAACTAGTGAAAATATATAAACAGGACATGCGATAACTATATTTAACCAATTCACATTATTAATATATAAGTACCACAATCCATATATTTAAAAGCATACATATTAATTCCAATATCATGAATAAATTTTTTATCGGAACATATTAAATTAATTGAGTTACAAAAAAATTCATTAAAAAATAACATAATTAATGTAAAAAAGGTTTCATAATTATTTCATGATTTTATTAAATAATAACCCATGGAAAAATTATGTTCTTTTTATAATAATATTTCTATTTTATAACTGCTGGAAGACAAAAAAGTTTTAGAAATAAATTATCATCCTAGAAAATAAACATGATGAGAAATTATATGAATGGTATTGTTAGACCATATACCCATTGACATATATGTTACATAAAATTGTGAAATATTAAGTGGAAGATTGTTTTGGAAGATAAATTTGATTATTTATTAAGGAGAGTAACCTTTCTAATATGTAAAACCCTTTTGAAAAACAAAGCAAATTCAAAATACTTTTATTTTAAGTATAAGAATGGAAATGTAAAATTTATGTTTCAAATATCATTTAATAAATATCTTGAGTAAAATATAATTTATAATTTTAAAAATACATAAAAATTATTTTCTAATTTATTTTAATCGAAAATAAACATAGAATCATAGAAATATAAATTTGAAAATAAATTCATTTTTTTGTAAATATTCTTTCAAATATTAAATATTTATTTTAAAAAATAAAAAATATCAATGTAAAATTATTTTAAATTAATCATGAAAAAATATAAAGGAATATTTAAAATAAATTATTTTTCATGATGGTGGAATATTTTTTACAAGTTAAAAATACAATCCTATCACATTTTTAGTAAAATATGAATCATGGTTTTTGTAAAAAATTATGATTCATTAAAAAATATATATGTCATGAAATGGTTAGAAATAAATTTATCAATAATTCTTCGAATGATTACAAAATATTGAAAATAAATTTCAAATATATGTATATGGAAGGAAAAGTAGTTTTTTACTGAATCGAGAAATAAAATGTATTTAATTTAAAAAACATCCTGAATATTCAGTCAATAAATCATGTAAATGTCACGATTTGTCCCCCAGGGTCTGTGTTGTGACTACCCCAAGCCTTCCTTCCAAAAGGCAGAGATTGGCGACAAGAACCCGAATGGTATATCCCTAAAATATAAAGGAATTGATATTAAATCTGTACAAACACATAGACCAAGAACAAGCCAAGATGAAATCCCTAAAGTAAAACAACAGTACAAAAATTGTGTAGTGAAAGTAATGGGGGATAGAATAGAATCCCCATTGAAAAGATAAAACCACAACAGAAAACAAATCATGAGAATGTCCACCAAGGATCTTACCTGAAGGGTTTATACTACTTGTCTTCCCAACTCTCAACGTCAACTAGTCACCTATGTGTATCGCCTGGTCCTGGCTTCTTAAAGTCTTAGCCATGTCGCATTTCATTTGTACAAGACACAATAAGGTGCGGGAGAAACCCTTGAAGGGGTGAGTATAACAATACCCAGTAGGGACCTCGAGAGAACCTAATGGTCTCTCAGAACACCAAAAAGGGAAAAAAATGCTGATCATAATAAAAAAAACACGAAGAAACATTCTCTACTCAAACTAGGTATACAACTCAGAGTTCAAGAATAAAGATAAACAGTCTTAAGCTATATCATTTTGTTCCATTATAAAGATTCCACAACTGATCCATGAAAGAGTTGTTCCATTTTTTATCCACATAGGATCCTATGTCACTGATCCAAGATGGACCACTTTAATGATGGTCCACGTTGGGTCACACACTGCTGATTCACATAGGGTCGCTAGAATTCAGATCCATATAGGGATACTATGATGTTGATCCACACAAGGTCGCTAGAATGCTGAACCAAATAGGGTCTCTAGAATGTTGATCCACACATGGTCACTATGATGCTGATCCACAGAGGGATACTATGACTTTGTTTCACACATGTTCACTATGATGCTGATCCACATAGGGTCACTTATGATGTTGTTTGACAGAGGGCTGATATGGTGGAGATCCAAAAGGGGCCCTATACAATAGACACACAGGCAAGAGATTCTCTGCACTCAGTATTCTTGAGTTCTGTCATATCATCTCCTCAAGTTATCAGTCATGCCTCAAATACCACATTGTTCCAAAACGGAGTAACCCAAATGACAACCATGTCGTAACACTCCTAACATGAAAGACAACACGTTAATCAGACACTTGGTATGTGAGTCATAGTATTTTTGTGTCGAGATCCTAGTTGGACTCAGGTTCGATCCAAATTGTCCATTCTCCACCTTTAATTTAAACATATATGGAGTATAAAAAAGTACTATATCATTCAAAAGATTCTATCACTGTAGATGGTTCATCAAAAGGACATCTGGTTTGTGAGATACGACCTTTTATACATATCTGGAATAAAAAGATTCTGGGTCCGGTCCGACTCGATCGGAATGACCAGTCCTGCCCCATACTAGTTGACCCTACTCAGTTCTGGTTGATGTTAGTATGACTCAGCTCGACCCGAACTGGTTGGGCCGGCCCAAGTGTGTTGGGCCGTGGGTGTGGCCCGCCGCGTGTCATAGCCTGGGATACTTGCGCAGTCTGCTAGATGGGTGATGGACCACCATCTAGAATGGCAATGCTATTGGGGTTCGTCAACTGGTGGCTCCATGTGGCACCCCCTCCTATCAGTGGGACCTGTGTGGCATGGGTCCCCTTCATCCCAGCTCAATGTCGCAGCTCTTCTCCTTAGAGCGCCTTAATATGTCAATGAGGACACCAGATGGTCGGCCTCCCCTATTGACTGCCACGACATGATTCCATTGAATCCCATTGTGGCGCATGACGACATGCCACCTGCTTCCACCACGACCGGACAATACTAGTTTCCATAGGTCACCGGATCCTCCATGCTAGTTCTGCGCGTGCATAACTTCCGGGGACCGCCGGGTGAGCTCCGTTGGTCTGTTTTCCCTTTAAAACACGCCTACAGGACTCTAGATATGATGTTGTCACAACATGACCTCCAGATTCAATTTTATGTCAAGTTAAATATTCTCACATTAATAATGTGACAAAACTGTATCAAAGGATGGTTAGGGACTTTTTTTGTCCCACGCCCTCCGTGTTAGCTTCATATCATGCGAGTAATACTAAATCATCTGTATAAAATAGTCCTATTCACATTCCCACAACAACCGCCCACTATTTCATATGTTATGCAGATTAACTCATAAAGGATGATCTGCATTAAACATGCTTTTCATGAACAAGGAAAGCGAACGAATTCTCTTTATTTAAACATAAACTACCTGTAACTTGGAATCATAGGAGACGTCATGGTGGTGGATAAAGAATCCACATTTGAAGGAGCCATCGTCCTTTGAAGATCCGGAATCGATTCCTCCATCATTTCCATCCAGGACTCTTTTCTTCATTGGTGGAAGACACTACGACACTTCAACAGAGGTTCCTCAATTCTATGTTAAAAACCCAAGCACAATCATTATTTAAATAGAGGTTAATTGTGTGTAACACATAGATTGGTTAATGAGGTTCATTCATGAGTTGTAATTAATGAACCATTTCACTCTCAACATCGTGGTTAAAAAATAAAATAGTAAATCCATTAATTCAATTGATAACTCAAAGGTCCCACCACTACCACTTAACAGTTGTTAAAGGAATAAAATAACATTTTCTGTTATTTTATCATTCTTCAAAAGGCCTAATACTAACTTTTTTACCCGACCTACAATGGTCGATGTTAATACTCCCTTATGTGAATCACGGCACTAAATATTAAACGGTGCCCTCAATTTTTATTTCCAAGAAAAAATTTAAAATATAGAGAAAACATTCTACACGTTTACTGAACATAACTTATGAAATGATGAAAAATCTATTCTTGGAATATTGAGCCTCGAAATAAAGAACTGTCAATTTTCGTAGACTTGTATAAATCTCAAATAATTTACAAAAAATTATTAGGGATTTCTAAGACTTTATATTCTCCCCACCTTTGGTCTATTAATCCTTTGATTTTGAAATGAAACTACTGGAAAAAATGGGGATACTGAGCACATTTCTAAGCCTCTCACTCCCATGTTCCCTCCCGATGATTCCCATGCTGCCAATGAATTCACACTAGAGGAATATACTGCCCATGAATGAGAAGCACTTGTCCATCCAATATCTCCACCGACGAAACTATAAATTCACCCCATCATCAATGTATATCTCTCCCCAGTAGATAACATGGAATGGATCATGCACATATATAATAATCTATGACACATGGAAATCCTTTGCATTCGGTGCATATGTGGGAAAAGAGCTATAAGGTACACCACCTATCCTACTATGATTATAATATTGAAAGGTTCGATGATCCTCAGAGATAGTATTCTTCCCCAATCAAACCTTCATAATCCTCTTAGAAGTGTGACCCATAGGAAGACATGATATCCCTCCTCCATCTAGAATGGTCTCCATTTTTTATTTGCATAAGATTTATTCTAGCTCTGTTCAGTATTCATCCTCTCCAGGATGATATGCACCTACTCCATGGTATCCTATACCAACTCTGGACCCATAAGTGATGACTCCCTTGGGTATGACCAGCATAGTGGTGACCTACATGGTCACTCATATACGGCCTCAAATTGTGTCATACAGATAGTGGAGTGATAGTTCTTGTTGTAATAGAAATCCAATAGTGGCAGATGTTCCTCCCAACTATAACCAAAATCAAGGACACAAGCACAAATAATTTCCTTCATTGTCTTTATGTTCCACTCTATCTATCCACATGTTTGAGAATAGAAGGCGGTTCCCAAATGTAGCTTAGTCCTTAATACCTCTTGTAATCCATTCCATAAGCGGGATGTAAAATGAGTTTCTTGATCTGAGATGATTGCTAATGGAACCCTGAGAAGTTGTACGATATCATGTACATAGAGACCTCCCACGATCTCGACTGATCACTATTCTCAGATGGGTATGAAGTGGGATGACATTGTGAGTTGGTCAATGATCACCTAGATGGATTCGTGGCCCCTGTTAGAACATGGTATCCTTGTCACAATTTCCATGGATATACCATCCCATGTCAATTCTGGTTCCTCATGTCTCTGAATTAAGCCTACTGGTACGTGATTCTTAGCCTTCACTTACAAACACGTGGGGCATCATGATATGAACTATACCACTTCTTTCTTCATCCTTTCCTAGTAGTACTAACACTAAAGGTCTTAATTAATCATCACCACTCTCGGATGTACCGTTAATGCGGATGCATGAAACTCCCTCAACACCTCATACTGTAGAATCACTAGTACCATAGTGAATCTTATAAAGTGAATGGTGTGCTCTCCACCATCAAAAAAATCCATCAGGATCCTATCCTTAGGATATATGAGCACGTCGGGTCTCATAGTCTACATCCCTATGTTGTGCCTCTCTAAATAGCTAATGGTGTGGGGGAGTAACTGTCATAGACTGGTGGTAAGCTTCTCCATCACTATCCATGAAGGATATCTGTAATGTGTTTAGATGATATGTAACCAAAATCGGAAACTGTAGAACATACCTCTTTCTAAGAACGTCTCCTACTACATTCCCCTTCCAAGGAATGTAGACTATCTAAAAGTCATAGTTCTAGAGAAACTATAGATATCATCGTTATCTCAGTTTTAAGACCATATGTGAGAAGATATACCAGAGACTCTTGTGATTAGAGTACATTATAAAACGTTCAGCTATCATGTAGTGTCACCACATCTTCAAGGGGAAAACCACTACTACTAAATCAAGGTCATGGGTAGTGTAGTTCTGCTTATTCCGTCTTAACAGTAGTTAGGCGTAGGCGATCACCGCTTTCCCCTACATCATGACACAACCTTTTCTAGTCCTTGATATGCAGTAGTAGACTATATACCTAACATCCTCTTCTGGTAGCATATATATGAAGACACTCATCTGTCTCTACCTCAGCTCTTGAAAACTCTACTGGCACCTCTACGCCCACACGAAGGGTTTCCTCTTCTTCATTAACACAGACAAGGGTGTCATAGCTCTGAAAAAATTGGGTACGATTCTCTGACAGTACTCATATAATCCCAGAAAACTCCGCACCTCGGTCAAACTTCTGGGTGGATACTAATAAAGCATTTCTTCTATCATTGTTGGGTCCACTGAAACTCTAGCTTCAATGATATCATGCCCCATTAAGTGGACCTCTGGTATCCATAAAAAGCACTTTGAGATCATTCCATAATCTCGGTTCTCCCATAATATATCCAGAATTATCTATAGGTGCATGACTTGCTCCGCCTCTGACATTGTGTATATCAAGATGACTTCAGTGAAGTCCACCACGAAGTGATAAACGTAATTCTATATGCTCCTATTCAAGATCCCCATTAACACTGATGGAGCACTGGTTACACCGAAGGGAATTACCAGGAAATCATAACAAATATACCAAAATCTGAAGGCTGTGTTCGGTATGAGCTCATACCATACCCCGAGATGATGATTGCCTAATTTGATGTCTATCTTTGAAAACCACTATTCTCCATTCAGTTGGTCGAAGATATCATCGATCCCTGACAGAGGATACTTGTTCTTAATGGTCACTTGGTTCATGTTCCAATAGTTCACACAAAGCATTAGTCTCTCATATTTCTTCATGGAGAAAATAAATAGGATGCCCATGGAGAAACATTGTTCCTTATGAACCCCTTCATATGTATGTGCTCTAAGTGTATCGACATCACATGAAGCTTCATAGGATCCATCTGATATGCTAGTGTAGATATCTGTGTCCTCTCGGGGTACATGTCGATGAAGAGGCCTACATCTATGTGAGGAGGTAGTTCCAAAACATCATCATAAATGATATTATTATACTATTCCTCTACTACATGAAAACATTAACTCTTAATGTCAAATCCTATGAAGATAAGGCTAGCCATCTGATATGTGATTGGATGCACCCTTGTATGAGAATGTGCATCCTGTCCTCAAATGGATCTCATCTCACCAGTATAGGAAATATCAATCCCATCCTCGATGACACACCACAGATTTCACCTAAAACATTCAATCTAAGCATGAACCATGGATAACAATTATATACCTATGATGGCATCTCAAGGGATTAATATTTATACTAGGATATCCCATCCAAATCTCTCGTCTCATAGAGTAATCTCACACTTCTGACACAAGTGTGTAATTGTAGAATCCTCTCCCGTAGGAGTCTCTAATTGTAATGATCGGCCCTATAGATCTACCAGAACCTCTGATCTCTGAAAGAGACCTGGGGAAATGAATGTGTGACTAGAACCTATATCTATATATAAAATAACTATGGTTGAGTAGGAATATATCATACCTCGATCATCTCTAGAGGACCATGGTCGTATGCCTCATCTACCTGAAGTTATGCTCGTCCCTTCCCACATTCTTCATGAGGTGGGGGTGGGCCACCAATAAGTGGTGTCAATAGAACCTAAAAAAGCATCCCACAATCTACATCAAGACCATCTCATCTACCACATCCACCACCCTACAAACCTCCTTGCTTGAATATCAACCTCTTCCTCGGCGTCCTTTGACCGTCTGCTGATCGTCGGTATGGTGGGTCAGGTAGTCACGAGCCATGTGGCCCTTCCGCTACACGTGAATCATAAAATTCTCCTCTAATAGTATTCACTACCTCATATGCTCCGAACCAACAATATGAAATCCTCATATTTTACTCCAGATGGTCTGGCCTACTTAGACCTCTGCGTAATCTTCCTACAACCTGCTATAGATGACTCGGATACCTGTCATCCGGTGGTGTCTCTCACTGCTGCTGTCTTTTCAGCTAATATGATGTCCACCAATAATGCTCGCTCGAGCACTCTAGGATACATCGGGATATTGTGTGATACCATCTATGCTCTGATATCTCATTGGAGAACCTACTCAAAGGTCCAAACCCTATAGAAAGTGTCTTGTACCATATCAGTGGAGTAGCTCGAGAGGTCAATGAATATTTTTGAGTACTAGGATACTATCAGGAATCCCTAATGTTAGTGTAGGATGTCCTGAATAGGCACATAGAAAAGTGTCGCTGGAATGAGCCCTGACCCGAAGAGGCACCCAATGTCCATCTAGGTGAGGGTCGCCTTATAAGGTAACTGGAGAATCCGGCTCCACCATATCATTACTGTTCCCTAGATGAGGCTAAAATCTAGGATCACCATCTACTCATTTGGTGTCCCAACTAGGCAGAAAACTCTTTCTATACACTCCAACCAGTCATCTGCTACATGGGGATCATTCTCTCCTCAAAGCCTTAGTGGCATCTTCTACTACAACTTATGAAACTTGCTCAGTCGACATGCACCATCAGCTAGTGGATCTGGTGGAAACTACTTCCTGATGGATGGTGGTTTTGCTCGTACACCACCAAATGGTGCAATTACTATAAGCGTTCCCTACATAGAAGCCTCATTGCTCAGTGGATCATCATTGTGAACTCTCTTTGAAATACTGGTTGGTTCTCTATGTGGTGCAATACTTAAATGATATAGGTTCACCTCATTAAATTATTTATACCTAGTGAGATGACTCAAATGAGATCAATAGTAAATCATTTAAAAAAACATTCGCAATCTGTGTTTTTGTGCACAGATTTGGAAATTGAAATTTGGGGTAATGGTTTATGGATATGTCTACCTCCATAGCAATGCTGGACTCCCTGAACTAAAAACCATACCCAAATAACATAACACAATTTCTCCATTGGAAATATCAAAGACCTAGTTCTTCGGTATAACTGACTCTTATGATACCACGTTGTCACAACCCATTCCCTGCGGCCCGTGTCGTGACTACCCAATGCCCACCATCCATAGGCCATGGGATGCACACTAGCATTAGAAAGATGTATCCCTAAAACAGGAAGGCATTTCCTTTAAAATTTTAGAAACACACATCCCATGAACACAACAAGATGAAAATCACATAGTAACACTATAGTTGTAAAATTCTGTACTGAATGAAAATGATGAAAAAATAAAAGCCCAAAAGAAAAGATACCAATACAAAGAAACTCCTAAGAACATCCACCATGTAACCTACTTAATGGGAAGGTAAATCTCATCATGAAAACTCTCCACTTCAACCATTAACCTCCATATACCACTTGGTCCAGGATCCCTAATGACTTATCCAAGCAGTTCATCATCTACACAAGACCCAACATGTTGCAGGAAGAGCCCGTGCATGGGTGAGTATAATAACAGTAAGTGGGGACCTCGAGACCCCCTGAAGGTCTCTCAGAATTCCACAATGGAAAAAAAATCATGATCTTAATCAAAAAACACTTAGCGTAATACTCAGCCCAAACCAGGTATAATGCTCAGAGTTTAGGAATAAATATAATTAGTCTAATGAAATACCATATTATTATGTTAGGAAGTTTCAATAACTGATCCTCGAAGAATCTACTCCATTAATGATCCATGCATGTTCTTAGTTCTTGGATCCATGATGGGCATCTCTATGATTGGTCCTCATCGGGTTTCACACTAAAGATTCACACTGGATCACTAGAATGATGATCCACACAAGGTCTCTATGATGTTGATCTACATAGGGTCTCTAGAGTGTTGATCCACACAGGGTCGTTAAAATGATAATCCACATAGGGTCACTATGATGATGATAAACACAGGGTCACTATGATGATGATCCACATAAGGTTGTTATGATGCTGATCCATAGAGGGTTTCTTATGATGTCGATCCATACATGGTTGTTATGATGTTGATCCACACAGGGTCTCTTTTCAACTGATAACCAGCCCCAAGATTCTCTAAACTCGTTGCGCTTGAGTTCCATTTTATATGGTCCTTATTATACATGTTTCTCCAAAACTGTCATGTTGTTCCACAAAAGAGTAACCCAAAGGACCTCCATGTCATAAATATTCTAACATGATAAATAGTGCATCAATCGGATGCTCGATCTGTATGTTATAGGATTTTTAGTGCCGAGGGCCTGATTGGATTCGAGATCGATCCAACCTGGACATACTCTGATGTTCTACAAAACATAGGTGAATTATCAAAAATGGACCCTCTCCTTCCAATGATTCCAGTTCTTCTGAATGTTCATCAAACAAACATATGGTTACTGAGATACATCCTTTTAAGTATATCTTGTCCTAAAAGCATCTATATCTGGTCCAACCCTATCGGACCGACCGAACCCACTCATCCTTGGTCGACACGACCTGGTTCGGTGTAACACCCCAAGATTTCATAGTGTGTTATTTCTTCAAAATAATTCAATAACATGCACTACACGCAACACCGAGTTCAATCACACCATGACTTACAAAAAAAAGCCATTCAAAAGAGGTTATGAATAGTATTATCTAAATTTTAAACTTTATATAATCCTTATAATTTTAGAATCCATATTATGAGTTTCTTAGATATAATGCACGAACAAATTCATTTTCAGTATTGCACTTTTATCAACTTTTAACAGTGAACCCTTTTTAAATACAATATTTTAAACTTTTTGACTAAATGGGGACATCAAAAAAAAATTTAAAATGAAACATCCCAAGCTTCCACGGTACACTTTCCTTTGAATAATACAGTAGCGTGTGTTGTACGCAACCTCGAGTTCTAACACACACCACAACTAATTAAACTAGCCGTTGTGAATAGTAGTACCTACTTTTTGAAATCATATATATTCAATATTTCAAAATGGACTTCATTTTTAGATTCAGAATATCAAAATTAGCCTAGGGTGAAATTTTGGTACATTTCGGATAACTTTCATATTTTGATGAATAGTGAAAATTACTAAATTTTAATTAAAAACAACTTTTTTAATCAAAATAATTAATAGTGATAAATTATGAATTGGAGTGGTTTTAAAGTATATTTAGAATATATTTTTACCATTTAATATAATTTTGGTCATTGGACATAATTTTACAATTAAACCGAACATAAACAAGTGTCAATCTTTTGATAGTTATTACCTCTTAAAAACACGCTTTTTGTTTTGACAGCGGGAATTAATTTTAAATTAATTTCTGCCACTTCTGTGTTTTGAATTTAGGAAAATGGATTCCATATTTGGAATCAGGATGTTCAAATTGTGTAAATAGGTAACTTTTATTTTTAGGCATTTTGAATAGTTACTGTGGTAAATATTTTATTTACCATGGTTAAAGGGTAAATCCGGTAAATAAGGGTTAAAAAAATAATATTATAATAATACTAAATTACCCTAAAACGTGTCTTAACCCTATTGGTTGATACATGGTCGACCATGGGCATCTTTGGGTCT
This sequence comes from Viscum album, assembly GCA_963277665.1. Taxonomy (NCBI): domain Eukaryota; kingdom Viridiplantae; phylum Streptophyta; class Magnoliopsida; order Santalales; family Viscaceae; genus Viscum; species Viscum album. The sequence goes on from OY728164.1 coordinate 1,077,549,228, forward strand.
ATTTTGGGACCCCATGGATCCACTTGTAAGTGATAATGACACATTATATTAATAAAGTTAAAATAAAAATAAAAATGGCATAAGCTTACATCTTTTAGAAGAACAATTTTTACATAGGGTTATACATGTTGGATTTTCGATTATAAATATTCATTAGAAATCTAAAAAGATTTCCTACATAATGATATTTTATTTATAATTTTTAGACATTAAATAATTTATTTTATTTATGACACAATGATGATGAAGTAATTACTAAAATAGTGAAAAATTAAAATAATTGATCTTATAAATACCCAAATAATTATAATAAGAAACTTTTAATGAATTAAACTAATTTTCTATGATAATATGATATATTAGGATTGATTTAATTGACTTTGTTCGAAGTAATAAATCTGTTAGGAGTTTCACAAAAATCAACTATTGAATAGTGTCAAAATTGACATAAAAGAGTTCTTAAAACAAATATTATATTATTAATTGATTATAAATTCCTAAAAATCTAAGGTTCGGCCAAGAGACTTATATTATGAGAGGTTCCTCATTAATGGACCACTTGGGGGTCGCTTGGATGTATATAGTATGTTTATTAACCATATTATATAAAAATACAAAGAGACATTGTAAAAGTGAAACTAATTAACTTAGAGTTAATACTTAAAGATAAGGTTAATATAAGTACCCAAACTAGTCTAAATTCTATTGGTTGAGTGGTTTTCAACCTATCCCCACCTTAAACTTTTAATAATCAACTTTGGAGCCATTATAAACCGAATATGAATTTATTATAAATTAATATTTCTAGATTTTCCAAAGGTGCCCCTCACCCCTCTTATAAAAGGGCACTCCTCCTTCTCATTTCTTCACACCTTCAAAGCCTTTTGGCTCGGCCAAACTCTGCTCAAATACTCTCCCAACATCCCTCACTACAACCTAGAGGCCTTAGTTTGATCAGAAAGCCAACCTAAGGAGCCCTTTTGATCAAATCAAAAGGAAGAACCCGAAGAAGAGGTAATGATTTCACCACCCTTTTCCAAGTTCCTTTCTTCTTCCACTTCCTCATTCTTTGTTCTTACCATTATAAAATAATAACTCCAGTATCTTAAATATACTGTGATGTTATTATAAATATGGTACAACCATATTCAGTATTCTATCCACCCTTTGAATAACATGTCACCATACGTGCGTACGTACGGCTTACCGTCTCCACGTCGTGGTGTAATTGTTATTCAATATATTATTATTTGGATGGGTATAATAATGATGTGTAACTCATGTAAATAATAAATATAACATGTTAATGATTCTGTATATATGATATACCATCCATTTATATATTATTTTAATATCAAAAGAATGATATTGTCGCTCGTGCGTACATACGGACTACCGTCTCCACGAACGCGATAAGATTCATTCTCCATCATATCCATTCAAGTATTATTCTCATTTTAGGGTTAAAAATAATGTTAATATCATTCTGATTATGAATAAGATATAATCTATCCATTACAAACATGTCTTACGTAACCAAACATTTAAGAAGAACGAATCGATTATCACCCGAAACGACGATAATACTAAGATATTATTAATAAAGCAATGTTAAAAGATCATATATGATATCATATTAATATATATGATTCTTGTATAATTTAATAACAATTATTTCACCATTATACAGGAGGTTAACCTACCCCAACCAAAGAAAAGTACAAGGTAAGGGTTATTTCACAATCTCTTCATTATCCGAGGTTGTTTATACGTAATAATCTACTGGGATTTCTTTATCATCCACATCCATGTTTCTTAAAAATGTATTTCAAAACATTTTTAATATTTACTAGAATATGAGTTAAAGTCATTTATACCCTTTTTTACTTTTATAAGTGGTTTATAAAGGAATCTTTCGGTCATTTTCAAAACAAGGTCCTTTTTAACCTTTTCGACAGAATTAAGGTAAGAATGTTTTTTTTAACTTATACGGAGGGTGCGGTTATTTTACGCCGTTATAAAATCTTCAAAGCTTTCCTTACAAGCTTATAAGAATATTTTCAAAGAAAATGTTTTATTTTATATGGATCTTAAATGATTTCAAAATAAAAGGAGATATTTCTTTTAAAAGAATTTTGATTTCATCTACGTCAACATCCTTTGATGAATTTTAAGATTATTTGAAGTTGATTTATTATGATACAAAACTTCTATATTGTATTGAAGGTTTTGTGATATGTTTGACTATGGATGTGCTATTTTTATACCATTCATAGTTTATGGTGAAATTATTGACATTTCGTATGCTGGTTTTAATACGAATGTTTATGTTATGTTTAAACCTTTTCATATGGGAATGCATTGGACTTAATAAGTGACGGGTGGAGCCCGCTATAGCTCCTCGATGCATCGGTAGGTCTCATGAGACAAACTAGTGTCTTGGCACAAGGCCTTGACAAAATCTTATTTGTAGTCTTGGCACGAGGCCTTGACTATGTGGTTATGATAGTCTGGCATTATGCATTCCAACATTATGAAAGTGGTTATTGATTTTGCATGTGATTATTCAATTAGTAGAATATCCATGTGAATAAGTAAATGGCATTATTTCATTTTATTTATGCCATACCATGTTCAAAGTTCATGTTTGAAAGGCTTTTGTTTTAGTTATACATTGCCTTAAAAGTTTATTCTTATTTATGAAAGTTTCTGCTATTTTGTTATCCTTACTGGGCATTTGAGCTCACCCCTTTTATATGTTTTATTTTTTCCAGGAAGTGAAGAAGTAAATTATGAATGACCTGCAGGGATATTATGTGGGGATATGAGTGTGGATTATGGAGACATTATGTTGTTGTAGTAGTTTTTCATTTTATGATGTAATGTAAAACTTATGAATATATCTAGTGTTTCCAAGGCTACTAAACCAATCGGTCTTTCGAGATTTGATCTTTCTTGTGATCATGCCAATGTTATGTAATAATGCAACGACTCTGGGTAGCTGGGGTCGGGGCTTTACAGTTGGTATCAGAGGAAGTTTAGTACAAACCTTGGAAGCTAGATTTAGATAAACTCTGATTAGAGCACGTAGACCTAAGATAAACTTTGAGGATTAGTATAGAAGAACTTCCTAGAATTTTGGTATTGTAGAGATTTTGTGAGTTTTCCGAGCAATACATCCCTGTCTGGATACGAGCAGGTAGAGGCGGCTCTGGCACAGATGTACCTAGGGGTAAAACCCGAAAACACCGCTTTGAGCTAGACTCGAACGGGAACTGGTGCACGACAACGGGCCTTGCTGCACTCTTGGTTACGACACTCCCGGGGGATATGCTTAGGATAACTCTCATTTTCTTTACAAATCATTTTGAAGGGATTATGAGTATATACTTCCTCAAAGAAAACATTCTTATGATTATGGATTATATCCATAAATAGTTCAATTTATGTTAAGTGTTTTATAAGTATGGGATTATTTATTTTGATTCATAAACTGATCTAGTGTATGCCATTGTTTAGAAATGGCGCCCAGTAGAAGGAATGAGAACTCCAGAAATGCACATGATCCAAAGAGAAGGAAGGATCATATCTTTCATGGTCTTAAGCTAGAATTTATAAGAGAAATAGTCTCCCATGTATTATCATCATATGAAGAAATAATATCATGTGTTGATAAGATAAGTAAAGAGTTTACTGAGTCCTATGGCTTTGAAGGGAAGCAAGAGAAGAAAAGGATGGAAGAGAGAAAGATGGATAAAAGTAAGAGGGAAAAGAAGAATTTTCCCATATGTGGTAACTGTGGAAAGAAACACCCTAGAACTTGCCTGAAAGGAATGGGAGTTTGTTATAAGTGTGGAGGAAAAGGGCACAAAGTACGTGACTGCAAGGGTAAGAAAATGGTTTTAAATGTACAATGCTTCATTTGCAAGGAGTTTGGACACTACGCGAACCTATGTCCCAGTCATCAGACTATGCCGCAAATGATGCTATTGGATAATAATCAAGTTATGATACTACCACAGATGAAGAGGAATGATTAGAGTTCTTATGTTGATTATGTCAATTGAGTGTTGTATCAACAATGTACTTGTTATAATAATTATGGAGTATATAAGGATTGTACTGCAGTACTATTTCATTAAGGACTTGAGATTTTGTGGAACAAAGAAAAGTGACTCATTAGCAGGATAGATTTTTGGAAAATATATGGTTGAGAGAATGATAAATCATAATATAGTTCTGATACTGAGGTAGTGATTTTGGAATAATATGTGATTGTTTTGGATAAATTATATTGGATATTCTTGACTACCTTGGAACTGATTAATGATTTGTATATTCCATCATTGTTGGGGTTTAAAACATTTTTGGATTAATGAAGAATATCCAGCATTCTATATGGAATAAGGGAGCATGAATGTAATCAATAAGGAATATGGTAATACATGATGAAGGTATTCATATTCTATTACGGGGTAAAAAGGATCTATATTATGTTTACCTTCCTTATAAATGTTGGACTATGAGTTTAGACAGAAGTATTTTGGATAGTTCTAGTTTGGATTATTTTGGATTGCCATAAAAGGACAACCCGGAGGTCGGGCGGCAACCCGTCGCGTCCGGCAAGGCTGCGAGACTTGAACCCGCAACCGAAGGGCGACAAGGGTGTATCACCTACCACTGTCCCACGAGATGTCCTGAATTAAATAATGTAGTTTTTTTTAAAAGATCTGGTAGATGAATTATAATTCATTTATTTTGGAACCCTGTACGAATAGTATAAATAGAAAAAAAAAATTTACATTCTATTATCTTTTAGAATGAAAGATGAGTTTGTGGTAGAAATTTATTAATGGGTAAAATTCTAATTATAAAGTAAGTATATCTCCTTATTATCTTATCCAATCTCATAAATAAATTCCTCAACATTAATAATAGAAACTTAGAACAAAAATGTTGTCCTAGATGGTACCTTAAATCATCACAAATTTATGGCTTTGGGATAGTTGGCCTTTTCATAGCCATGTTCTCTACCACTCTCCATCAGATAATTGATGGTTAGATTTCTCTTCCATATCCATATTTTCCTACATGGAACCCTAGTATGTGTTATTTTCGGTAATCTTCATACTTTCGACTATTTATTTTAAATAGAGGCCTCATTAATTCATTTTTCGATGTGGGATTTCAACTAGGATATTTTGAAACGTCAAAAATGTGTTATCCTAATACCCTATGTTTTGTTGAACCGATGGTATTTCAAATCATCATAGATTGATGAATTTAAGGACCTCAATTTTATACTTGTTTGTGATTGATGACCTCAATCACTACCTATAAATATTTACGTTTTTCCTCCAATTATATGTCTCTAAATTCCACCAATGTTCTCCTAATCGAGATCATAATTTGGTGGTGACCCTTTAATTTCTCTTTTCCTCATATTAAGACTAAATTTTAGTAACCCAATTTCCGATGTGGGTTTTCCCACAAATATATTTTCTATTTTCAACCTTTTATTTTCGAAGAAAAATTTAAAATTGCGAGGACGCAATTTATTGAAGGAGGGGAGAATGTAACACCCCAAGATTTCATAGTGTGTTATTTCTTCAAAATAATTCAATAACTTGCACTACACGCAACACCGAGTTCAATCACACCATGACTTACAAAAAAAAGCCATTCAAAAGAGGTTATGAATAGTATTATCTAAATTTTAAACTTTATATAATCCTTATAATTTTAGAATCCATATTATGAGTTTCTTAGATATAATGCAAGAACAAATTCATTTTCAGTATTGCACTTTTATCAACTTTTAACAGTGAACCCTTTTTAAATACAATATTTTAAACTTTTTGACTAAATGGGGACATCAAAATAAAATTTAAAATGAAACATCCCAAGCTTCCACGGTACACTTTCCTTTGAATAATACAGTAGCGTGTGTTGTACGCAACCTCGAGTTCTAACACACACCACAACTAATTAAACTAGCCGTTGTGAATAGTAATACCTACTTTTTGAAATCATATATATTCAATATTTCAAAATGGACTTCATTTTTAGATTCAGAATATCAAAATTAGCCTAGGGTGAAATTTTGGTACATTTCGGATAACTTTCATATTTTGATGAATAGTGAAAATTACTAAATTTTAATTAAAAACAACTTTTTTAATCAAAATAATTAATAGTGATAAATTATGAATTTGAGTGGTTTTAAAGTATATTTAGAATATATTTTTACCATTTAATATAATGTTGGTCATTGGACATAATTTTACAATTAAACCGAACATAAACAAGTGTCAATCTTTTGATAGTTATTACCTCTTAAAAACACGCTTTTTGTTTTGACAGCGGGAATTAATTTTAAATTAATTTCTGCCACTTCTGTGTTTTGAATTTAGGAAAATGGATTCCATATTTGGAATCAGGATGTTCAAATTTTGTAAATAGGTAACTTTTATTTTTAGGCATTTTGAATAGTTACTGTGGTAAATATTTTATTTACCATGGTTAAAGGGTAAATCCGGTAAATAAGGGTTAAAAAAATAATATTATAATAATACTAAATTACCCTAAAACGTTTCTTAACCCTATTGGTTGATACATGGTCGACCATGGGCATCTTTGGGTCCATTTTTGGACCCCATGGATCCACTTGTAAGTGATAATGACACATTATATTAATAAAGTTAAAATAAAAATAAAAATGGCATAAGCTTACATCGTTTAGAAGAACAATTTTTACATAGGGTTATACATGTTGGATGTTCGATTATAAATATTCATTAGAAAGCTAAAACGATTTCCTACATAATGATATTTTATTTATAATTTTTAGACATTAAATAATTTATTTTATTTATGACACAATGATGATGCAGTAATTACTAAAATAGTGAAAAATTAAAATAATTGATCTTATAAATACCCAAATAATTATAATATGAAACTTTTAATGAATTAAACTACTTTTCTATGATAATATGATATATTAGGATTGATTTAATGGACTTTGTTCGAAGTAATCAATCTGTTAGGAGTTTCACAAAAATCAACTATTGAATAGTGTCAAAATTGACATAAAAGAGTTCTTAAAACAAATATTATATTATTAATTGATATTAAATTCCTAAAAATCTAAGGTTCGACAAAGAGACTTATATTATGAGAGGTTCCTCATTAATGGACCACTTCGGGGTCGCTTGGATGTATATAGTATGTTTATTAACCATATTATATAAAAATACAAAGAGACATTGTAAAAGTGAAACTAATTAACTTAGAGTTAATACTTAAAGATAAGGTTAATATAAGTACCCAAACCTGTCTAAATTCTATTGGTTGAGTGGTTTACAACCTATCCCCACCTTAACCTTTTAATAATAAACTTTGGAGCCATTATAAACCGAATATGAATTTATTATAAATTAATATTTCTAGATTTTCCAAAGGTGCCCCTCACCCCTCTTATAAAAGGGCACTCCTCCTTCTCATTTCTTCACACCTTCAAAGCCTTTTGGCTCGGCCAAACTCTGCTCAAATACTCTCCCAACATCCCTCACTACAACCTAGAGGCCTTAGTTTGATCAGAAAGCCAACCTAAGGAGCCCTTTTGATCAAATCAAAAGGAAGAACCCGAAGAAGAGGTAATGATTTCACCACCCTTTTCCAAGTTCCTTTCTTCTTCCACTTCCTCATTCTTTGTTCTTACCATTATAAAATAATAACTTCAGTATCTTACATATACTGTAATGTTATTATAAATATGGTACAACCATATTCAGTATTCTATCCACCCTTTGAATAACATGTCACCATACGTGCGTACGTACGGCTTACCGTCTCCACGTCGTGGTGTAATTGTTATTAAATATATTATTATTTGGATGGGTATAATAATGATGTGTAACTCATGTAAATAATAAATATAACATGTTAATGATTCTTTATATATGATATACCATACATTTATATATTATTTTAATATCAAAAGAATGATATTGTCGCTCGTGCGTACGTACGGACTACCGTCTCCACGAACGCGATAAGATTCATTCTCCATCATATCCATTCAAGTATTATTCTCATTTTAGGGTTAAAAATAATGTTAATATCATTCTGATTATGAATAAGATATAATCTATCCATTACAAACATGTCTTACGTAACCAAACATTTAAGAAGAACGAATCGATTATCACCCGAAACGACGATAATACTAAGATATTATTAATAAAGCAATGTTAAAAGATCATATATGATATCATATTAATATATATGATTCTTGTATAATTTAATAACAATTATTTCACCATTATACAGGAGGTTAACCTACCCCAACCAAAGAAAAGTACAAGGTAAGGGTTATTTCACAATCTCTTCATTATCCGAGGTTGTTTATACGTAATAATCTACTGGGATTTCTTTATCATCCACATCCATGTTTCTTAAAAATGTATTTCAAAACATTTTTAATATTTACTAGAATATGAGTTAAAGTCATTTATACCCTTTTTTACTTTTATAAGTTGTCTATAAAGGAATCTTTCGGTCATTTTCAAAACAAGGTCCTTTTTAACCTTTTCGACAGAATTAAGGTAAGAATGTTTTTTTTAACTTATACGGCAGGTGCGGTTATTTTACGCCGTTATAAAATCTTCAAAGCTTTCCTTACAAGCTTATAAGAATATTTTCAAAGAAAATGTTTTATTTTATATGGATCTTAAATGATTTCAAAATAAAAGGAGATATTTCTTTAAAAAGAATTTTGATTTCATCTACGTCAACATCCTTTGATGAATTTTAAGATTATTTGAAGTTGATTTATTATGATACAAAACTTCTATATTGTATTGAAGGTTTTGTGATATGTTTGACTATGGATGTGCTATTTTTATACCATTCATAGTTTATGGTGAAATTATTGACATTTCGTATGCTGGTTTTAATACGAATGTTTATGTTATGTTTAAACCTTTTCATATGGGAATGCATTGGACTTAATAAGTGACGGGTGGAGCCCGCTATAGCTCCTCGATGCATCGGTAGGTCTCATGAGACAAACTAGTGTCTTGGCACAAGGCCTTGACAAAATCTTATTTGTAGTCTTGGCACGAGGCCTTGACTATGTGGTTATGATAGTCTGGCATTATGCATTCCAACATTATGAAAGTGGTTATTTATTTTGCATGTGATTATTCGATTAGTAGAATATCCATGTGAATAAGTAAATGGCATTATTTCATTTTATTTATGCCATACCATGTTGAAAGTTCATGTTTGAAAGGCTTTTGTTTTAGTTATACATTGCCTTAAAAGTTTATTCTTATTTATGAAAGTTTCCGCTATTTTGTTATCCTTACTGGGCATTTGAGCTCACCCCTTTTATATGTTTTATTTTTCCCAGGAAGTGAAGAAGTAAATTATGAATGACCTGCAGGGATATTATGTGGGGATATGAGTGTGGATTATGGAGACATTATGTTGTTGTAGTAGTTTTTCATTTTATGATGTAATGTAAAACTTATGAATATATCTACTGTTTCCAAGGCTACTAAACCAATCGGTCTTTCGAGATTTGATCTTTCTTGTGATCATGCCAATGTTATGTAATAATGCACTGACTCTGGGTAGCTGGGGTCGGGGCTTTACATTCGGGTTGACCTGAGTCTATCCTGACCGACCTGAACCAGATGAACCAGCCAGAGTGGGATGGGTCCTAGACCAGCCCGGCACGCTGTGTTACTAGACCCAGGCGGCAGGCGTGGTCTTCCGAAAGAATGGAAACCCTCCATCCCAAATTAAAAAATAATTTAGTCTCTTTAATTGATGAAGGCTCGTCGCTCTGCCATACACAAACTTGGACTACCGAGGGCCGACCACCCATGTTGATCACCGTGGCTCGATGCCACAACACGTGATGGATTGATGTAGCGGTGCAGGACGGCGAGCCGCTTGCTTCCACTATGGCCATCCGACACCTACTACCAATGACATCAGTTGTGTCTATTGTTGGCACCGCCTCATCATTGTCGCACCTACAAAACATCTGCGGCCCATTAGGTGAGCTCTAGTGGACCTTTTTCCATTCCAAGCATGACTAAGAGCCTCTTTAGATGATGTTGTCACTACGTGGCCTCTAGATTCATGTTTCCATCTAGTTCAAACTTCTCCAATGAAGAACGTGACAAAATTGAAATGGTAGAAGGTCTGGGCTTTTTTCGTTGGGCCAGTGCCCTCCTTGTTAGCATTATATCATGTAGGTAATGATAAATCATTACGATAGAATAAAAAAATTCAATCTCCTGCAACAACGACCATAAATTTCATACATTTTTGGATCAACTCGTAATGGTTGATCCGCATTCAGCATAGTTTTCAAGAACAAGGATCGGGAACAAAGTCACTTGAATTTAAACATAGACCTTCCCTACCTTGGAATCAGAGGAAACATCACTGTTGTGGAAGGAGAATCCATGTTGGAAAGAGTTTTTAGCATTTGTCGATCCCGGATCGAAACCTCCAATGTTGTTGTCCAAGCCATTGTTCGTCGTTGGTGGTAGACAACGCAGTACATTTTCAAAGGTTCCTCAATTTCATGTAAGAAACCCATGCCCGTGCCTTATTCATATAGAGGAAAATGGAGATTAACACATCAATTGATTAATGGGAATCATTAATGAGTTTTAATTAAATAACCTCTTTACTCTCAATGGCATGGTTACAAAACAGAGGAGCCATGCCATTAAATGGCTTGACAACTCAGCGGTCCCACCACCACCTATCAATAGTTTTGAAAAGTATAAAATAACATTTTTATGTTATTTTATTTTTTTTTTTAAAGATCCATAAAACTAATTTTTCCCATGACCTGCTACGGTTGAGGTTAAGCCACCCTTATGTGATTCACGACACTGTAGATTGAATGATGCCCTCATATTTCCATTCCAAGTAGCGGTTCAAATGATAGAAAATTACATGCACATGTGTACTGAACATACCCTCAAAAATGTTCAAAATTGTATTCTAGGTACAATGGGCCTCAGAATCATCCACCGTCAATTTTCACATACTCGTAATAATTCGAAATATTTTAAAAAAATATATATTGAATTTATGGGTCATTACAAATAAATGATGGAAAATTTTAATCTCTCCTAAAATAACTATATTTGAAGAAAATTCTCGATTTGGAATGCGTGTGTACTCTAAAATTTCTTCACTAGAATTATAAACATAAAAAATCATGATTTATAATGATATTGTTTCACAAAACCTTTACTTGTTTGGTATCATTGAATCTTAATAACCACGAATGAATAACCCACAAATAATAATATAATATAATAATAAAACAACTCATTTGTAAGTTATAATAACTTATGATCTATATGAAAAATGAAAAATTATGGCTCTACATGCTCATGACCGCATGACCACATTAATGATTAGTTATTAAATGATCTTGTATAACCCACAAACATAGCCTATCTACATCTCTAGAAAGTCACACATTATGAAAAAAAGTCTCAAAATCCCTTTCTAATGGACATTCTTACACCAAATTATTATTTTACTCATACATTCAAAATAACACACAACCTTAGTGACACCTCTCATGGTTCACCCTCAAATACCACATGATGTTGCTCCCAAATCTAGAGTCACGTAAAAAGGTCACCAGGTTAAACCAACCATGTCCAATTACATTTCATAGATGGCTAATAATCCCAAATCAAACAACATAAACAAGTCTCATAATCACATGATATATGCATGTCAATTAATCCTCTGCTATGGTATCACGACATTAATGTTTATTATACAAACAAACCTCTAGAAAATAGGGTGATCATCTTCTCCAAACCTCTAAACATCATACCACTACTTGGAAGAACCATTCATAAAACCACCCATGAATAAGAACCACCCACAGGGGGTCTATAGGTCTAATAATTATACCGTACTGACCCACTATCTTTAGTACACCAACCACGAATGTGGAATACACCAGCTTCCTCATAATCAATTTTCTAACCATAGATCCTCATATCCTCTCTTTATATGGAAATACATTAATTCACTCACTAGAAGGCCTATAATATTTGGATCCTCTATCCACTTGATAAGTATATAAAATACATATGTCCATATTGAGTAATAATATTAAAAATGAGCTTCAACCAATGAGAAAATCATATATAACCATAACATCGCAAATCAGAAAAATCAATCCCATTATAAGTAACATATACATCCTACCAGAATACTTGTTTATGATGCTGTATACCTAGATCGATATCATGCTCTGACACATATCAATATCTTCATTTTACCGAACCCCAAATTGTAAAATTATAATATTGTGTCCCCTTTAATACTTTGTTGTATCATCTCTATCTAAATGCCTCTAAATAGATGTCTCAAGCTTGTGAAACAAATGTCCCCATGCACACCTACTCATACACCAGAGGCTCCCATCATGTATTATGGGAATTTGGTGGGACTGTGAGGATATAATACACCCATATTATAGTATACAACATGATGTTAATAAAAAAAATCACACACATCACATCATGTCAAAACTGTAAATGGATTTATATAGAGGCATGTTATAATAAAATTAAATTCATTAAGAGCCTGAAAATCCATTTCATACACACTACAATGGTCATCCACCAAGAAGACATCGTATGTAAAAATATAAACTAATAAATAAATACATCAGGCTCTAATGCTGACTATAGTCCATGTCCTATTCTTAGTCTCTAGTATAGTGAATCAATCTGAGCAATCCCTCTTGATCATTAAAAAAAATATGGGGAACAACTGAAACCTGTTATTGCAATAAAAATATGAATGTTTATATTGTAACCATTTGTAGTGGAAGCCTAATAAGGTTGTTCATACAACTTATAGGGAAACCCAAACTGGTGTCTGAATAAAATACCAAATAGTATAATAGTTAATAATATTAAATAACGGACTAATTATAAATTAATAAAAAACATATACATGAAAAGGTAATGGAAACCACATCAATTACCCACTGCCCACACATGTTCTATGGTGACACCCTGACCAAACAAACCTAAAATAGCCTAAACAATCTATCAAGAGCATAACATGAGAGGCTAAATTCTAAAAAATTAAAAAATTATTTTTTTTAAATTAATTCCACATAGGTCAGCATAAAACATATTCAAATAACACCTCTCCCATATACCTATTGTATTAGTGCTCAAAATGTTATTCTAGAAAATAAAAAAATAAATTAGCATCAATATCTAATGATGTTGAAACCTCTATCAAGAACCTAAATGACTAAAAATATATTAGTACTGACACTATACGAAATTTATAACTAACATATCATAAATTATAACAATGTTTCATTGTGCCGTAGGCCTATATAAATTTATACATAAACATCTACGGTGTTTAAAGAAATATTCTATCCCAGCCCCATATATGAGGTGCATCAGTCTAAATTTCTATTCCTTATGGTATATCACCCTTTTTTAGAGAATAATTCTAGAATATAAAACATGAAGTATACTATCATTTTTATAAACCTATTTTGATAAATTATTCATATATTATACCAACCATGCCAATCGAATCAGGCTAGCATCAAAACCATTCGATAAAACATATGTCTTATTTACTGAGGTTCAACAACATAACCTTGATTTATTTTAAAAAATAAGAATAACCCATTTTATCCCATTTACACATGCTAAGGTACCTACAAGCATTCAATTATAAGGTACGTTTAAATTATTTCATTAAATCAAATAATTAATTTATCTAGTATGAAATCTCAAAAAATAGAAACTATAAACATAGTCCAAATCATAATTTGAAACATGATTATAGATACCTTTATATAAAACACTTGGATTTCAATTGATCATTTAAAAAAGGGAAATTTCAAGAAATATGTTCCCCCTTTGACACCCAAAACATAGTAAATAATCAATTCACAAAGGTGGAAACATCTCAAGAAACCTATTAGACTCTCCCATAAACAAGCCTATAAAACACCACATTTTATCTCTTAACTAGTCACAACCACTTATTAGAATTATCCACCCAATATATCAAAAGGAATATAATTAATCAAACCAAGAATATTAACCGGATTATGATCATAACCCACCTACATGACAACTAAAATTTAAAAATACCATTTTAATGGAATGTCTTGACATATGGGATGACCTAGGATTAGTCTTATGAACAAAAACATATTCAAATTGATCCATGTAATCATTAAGGTACCAATTTAAATCTCATATTCAATAAATAAAACAACATAAGAAAAAAATATGCATCTGTTTTCAAGAACAATGGTGCATTCACTTGCTAATATGTAAACAAGACAATGGATAAATCTCTTATTACACCTAACTTATTTATAAAAAAATATAATACATTAATAAAACATGAAAACCTCTACATGGTCTGTCCAAGAATAGATAAACCCCTTAAAATCCAACCTAGATCATCCCCACTATTCAAAATCATGTATCACCTGAAGAAAACAGAATTAATTAATTTAAAAATAATATTAATGGTGTAATTTACACCAAATGTTATTTAATGTTGAAAAACTCACAAGGATAATACACTAATATTGAAAATCTAATAAACTACAATAGGAATTCTACATGCCCTCTTCTATCTATTAATGAGAAAAGTACTTAATGGGTGAAGTAATTTGAAAACATATTTAAATTAAGTAATTATGAAAAAATAATAATATTCACTGTGAACACCTATCTTATCAAAAATCCCTAAAAATACATGTGAAAGACAAAAAAGTACTTCCTCTAAATGCGAATCCCCAAGGCCCTATAATCCATAGAGTATTCCACCATGATCAATTAGAATCAGAATCATATCCTAATACCAACAAATCTAAAATAAGGAAATACCCTGAACGGAGGGCATGGGGAGGAGGAGGAAGAGAATCATTACCATAAATAATAATGAAACTCAATGAACATACCCTGAATAGAAGGGTGGAATAACGTGGAAGAGGGTTTGAAACCCCATAGATCATGTATACTAAATGGGGGAGGAATAGGGTTGAGTGGATAAAAACCCCAGGGGATGTATTTTTCAATTCTCTGTTTTGATTAAATTAGGGTAGCCGTATAGTTTGACAACATGATTTTCCAAACCGTGTTCCAACCATGCACCACATATTATTTAACAACAATGACTTGCACCATTATGATGACGTGTTTTACAATCCATGCACCAACCATGTTGTGAAAACTAAATCCCTTCTTCCAAATGGCAGACAATAATATTTTGATATTTTGTTCATCCCATGTTTCATGCCTAAGAACATCATCAAACTCACATGACTTCTTCATTGTCCTCTGATGGATCACTCAAACCATTATTGAAATATCATCCTCTAACATTAATAGTACAAAATTAACTAAAAATATCTTCATATTCATGGTGTCTCATTATTTCACTGAAATTGGTCACAACAAACCATGAACATGGGTAAAACATTAAGAAAGATATTGAAACTTAACCAAAATACTCTGAATCATATCCAGACGCCCAAGCTACCTCCCAATAACCATTCCACCTCTCAAAAAACTAAAATTGAGTTATTTAAACTCTCATAATCTCATATTATATCTTGATCATAAATTTAACAAATATAGTAAGAAAAAGTTCAACATCCCATTTTAATGTTCAACCCATATGGATATGGTATAATAAAAAATCCCACAATAACACACATCATGAAAAATAGTACATGGTATTCTTCATATATCGCTACCATATCTAAATCAATTACCATATTTTTATCAACAACATTATTTATTTTTTGATAGGTCGAAAAACTACCATGGTAGAACCACCAAATCAGGGAAATTAACTAACAAAAACAATGAGATAACACATGTATCCATAACTAAAACACTGTGCTTTAACTTACGCAATCCCATCCAATAAAATTTTTATCTCAATATATTGTAGTTATTGATTATTATATGATACTCCCCACCACATGCTTCAACTGATAACCACAAAATATCTATAATTAACATCCATTCCGTAAGGAAATAATAACCAGGCCTCAGATTGCTCTACCACTAAGTGCCATAAATAGATATCAACCCACAATACCCAAACACCATTTAAAATTTAAATCATAATCATCACCCATCCATATCATTGAAAACTAACCGATGTAGACTCTTACCCACCATCCATGCACGAAGTAAGAACATAACGTCTTTTCCATGAAATCCCTGCTCATTAAAAAAATTCAACAATTATTCAAAACACAACACACCAAACTTATTATCCATCCTTTTTCACCCACATTCATCACAGATGACATTCAGAATATCCTCAATCGACTTCTCCCAGAAATTATGAACTCTATCTATTGATATATCACCATCTCACTTGATTGTTTTTCCCTCATAAAAAGATGACTCCCACAACCAACTATACATGTACACCAGAGTCCATACAAGAAATACTTTATATAAACTCTGCATGGTTGATCCAGCACTCGACATGATCATCCACAAGAAACTATTGCCCCAATAGATTTCATAATGGAATTTAATCATAAAATGAACAATTTATCTAGAATCACAATTCAACTTTGACTTATCCAAGGATACTTATATACATTAATGAATATTCTATCGTGAGGGTCTCTCCCTTATGAACAAAACATCCCTACCCATCACATGAGTGTCATTTTCATTGCCATTCTAAAGAAGCTAAAACCACCATAGCCCAGCACACAATCACCGCCATCCATAGAATTGCATGTGGATAACATGTTATCACATGTGGGCAAAAAGAAAACATCAACCATTCTAGGAACTCAATAATAAAACCATCAGATTCACCAAAATTTAATCCACTAAAATGACATACTCATAAACATGTATTAATTGACCTCCACAATATGACTCCACTGAAACCGCCCCATGAGAACCACCTTTTTATATGTTCATCATCATATCAAAACTATTTAGGTATCTAGGTATAAATAAAAATCTCTCATATCATACAAATGATGATGTCATGATATTTGGATGAATTGTTATTGACTACGAGTATTTAGTGATATCATATATGAATAGTACAACTGTAACACCCTAGGTAAAGAAAGAATATGAAATTTTTATATTTATCCCATTTTTTGAATAAAATGTTAATATTAATTTAAAGGGAATGCTATTCTTGATGGCTTACCCAATACGCAACAACGAGTTTCTTTGAAATCTTATGTTTCACTCTAATAATAAAATAAAATTATTTTAAATGTTAGTTAACACGTAGACGTTGTATTGGCGAGAATGAATAGACATAACTAATATATGATTATATATGTTTGTTAAATGATTTTACATTTATCCAATAAAGGATAAAGGCTTAAAATATGAAAATAATTCAATTTTAGGCATATATACTCTAATTTTCACTAAAGGTCCACTTATCAACTTTTGAAGGCGAACCATCATTAAATATAGTTTTGATCACTCTTATACATTCTATTGGACCAAATAAAACTCTTCTTTAGAATCGGGACATCAAAATTCACTTTGTGTAAATTTTTGGTATTTTTCCGATAAAGATCATATTTTTAATGAATAGTGAAAAATGTTGTATTTTAATTCAAAACCTCTTTTTAATATAATTTATTTATATGATTAGATTATTGTATGAATTGGTTTAAAAGTGAAATTAGAATATATTTTTACCATTTAATCCAATAGTGGTCGTTGGATTTAATTTCATATTGAAATTGGACTTAAACTAGTGTTAATCTATTGATACTTATTGTTTCATAAAAACACGGTCTTTGCTCTGACATTGGGAATTAATTA
This sequence comes from Viscum album, assembly GCA_963277665.1. Classification (NCBI taxonomy): domain Eukaryota; kingdom Viridiplantae; phylum Streptophyta; class Magnoliopsida; order Santalales; family Viscaceae; genus Viscum; species Viscum album. The sequence continues at coordinate 1,077,567,131 of OY728164.1, forward strand.
TTAAATTAATTAATGTAACTTATAAGTTTTGAATTTTGTAAAATATACATCATTTTTGAATTCGGAATATCAAATATAGCCTTGGGTAAATTTTTGGAAATTATCTGGAAAACTTCAATTTTTGATGAATAGTGAAACCGCTAAGTGGCAGTTAAAAAACTGATTTTTCGTTTAAATTAAACTTTACCACTTCTGTGATTTGAATTCCAAAAATCTGACATAAATTTTTTTCATTAAATAGTAAAATTTGGTTCAATGGGATTAAAATAATTTTTTGGTGAATAGTAACTTTTATGTTTATTAATCGCAATTAGAGGTAATTAGTGTAATTTACGATAAAAATAATATTTTAATAATATGAAATGACCTATAAACATGTCCTACCCTCATTGGATGTGTCATGGCCGAAAAATACAATCCATGGGTCAACATGGGGACCCCATGGAGCCACTTTGGTAGGAAAATGACATTAATACCTTTTTATTTAATGTTAAAATTAAAATGTCACAAACATGTGTTGTTTTACTAAAACAATTTTTATATGGGGTTATACAAGTAATATGTTTTACAATAAATATTAATTGGAAATCTAAAAAGATTTCCAACATCATAGTCTATTTTTATAATTTTTATACATTAAAAAAATTAAATTATTTATGACACCATGATGATGCAACAATTACCTCATTATTTAACGATTTAAATAAAATGGAAAGATAATGTAAAATCTAAGACCTACACATGTCCAAAACATATTGTATGAGTGTATTTATAACCCTTATAATCTTATCCTCTAAACACATCAATGTGGGATCTTTAAAATCTGAGTCTCATTCGAAAATAAAGTAACATTTCCTTACTTTCCAAGAGTGCCCCTCCTCTCCTCTTATAAAAGGCCCCCACCTCTACCTCCTTACCCACACCTCTCAAGCCTTTGGCTCGTACAAACCCTAACCATTTTGTCTCTCCCCATCCCTCTATTACTCCTAGAAGCCTCAATTTGGGTAGAAGTCTTCCCAAGGATTCCTTTGAGATCAAATTAAAAAGAGTTACCCGATTTAAAGGTAGTGTCTTCTCTTGTGTTCATTTGTTTTATTTTGCTTCTCCAACCCCCTAAACTATTTTTATTCTATTATTTGGTAACAACTAGAGTATATTAAATATACTAGGACGTTGTTATTAGAATCATTAAAGATACACTTACACACACCTACGTCTAATGGTTAACGAACATACTGTTTCTGTGTATGGCGAATTTCTGCCTCACGAAACGATGATTGTTCACCACTCATATGACACCTTCAATGGTGGCCATTAAGGTGTCAATATATTTATATGTGATATATAATATGTTTATATTATACTTAAGATTCTTTATTTTTCTTTTGTGGCATACATTTATGGTTTCCATTGTGGGTAAACACAATAATTTCATTTTAGGAAGTGCGGACTACCGCCCCCTCAAAGTGATTGGATTCGTTAATTCCATATGTGGGATGTATAAAGGATGGATTTAAAGTTATTATATATTATGTATTTTACATATAAATGATGAATATTGGATATCATATATATCATATATATCCAGAATATACATGTATTTATAATATTACCTAATCATTTAGTGGTATGAAATGAAATGCACCATTAATGGAGATGGAAAGCTGTACGTATGCATGAACACTACTTTCATTTCTATGTCATTTAGGAATTAAATTATACATAACTCTCATTTGGTTTTAATTCCATTTATATGACATAGAAACGAAAGTAGTGTTCATGCATACGTACGGCTTACCAACTCCATTAATGGTGCATTTCATTTCATACCACTAAATGATTAGGTAATATTATAAATACATGTATATTCTGGATATATATGACATATATGATATCCAAATCCTGAATATAATTCTGGATATAATGAAACTTTGACCACACGAACAACATGTAATTGTAAGAAGTCCACATTCGACTTAAGAACCAAATATCGACAAAACAATAATTATTAACTTAAATGATTAAATAATGCTTATAACATGCCAATAAGTGATATAAATGGAATCATGAACTAGAAAAAGGTTCTTAAGAAAGAGGAAATTAAATAAACATTATTATTCAGGACGTTAAAGAACGATCGAGTCAAGTCGGACCCGAGGAAAGGGATTCTACCCCTCTCTTTCTTTTTAAGTACACTCTTTTATGTCATTCCTTTTAAACTCATCTTTATTATGATTGGGATGTTCATTTATATTACTCCTACTGTAATTTTTAAGTTCATATTATGAGAGACCCTATTTTCTCTCATCAATCCATTTTGGATGTTTTTAGTGGCACCGTTAGGCTGCTGAATTTTCGTAAGGGATCCAACCTCTCTCTTTCTTTTTGAGTACTCTCTTTTATGTCATTTATTTTAAGCCCATATTTCTTATGTTTGAGGATGTTATTTTATATTCCTCATACTTTACATTTTATTTTCATAATATGGGAGACCCTATTTGATCGCATAAATCCATTTTTGTATGTTTTAAGTGGCGTTGTTAGGCTGCCGAGTTTTCGTAAGGGATTTTTCATCTCACTTTTATTCCCGTGACATTTATGCTACGTTTTCCTCTATTTTCATTGAGTAGTGTATGTAATACCCATTATTATACACTTCTCCTAGTATAATTTCATTTATGGGTATTTACATTTTCATTGTATGACCCCTCTTCTATGGGGTGTACTTTTCGAAAGTTACCCAACTCGGTAAGGGGACCTTTCACCCTCCTTTTTTTAAAAGACTTATTTTGTTATGTCTTTTAATTCACATACTATTATTTTGGGATATTTTCTTCTATATCCTTAATTATGAAAATTATATGTCCAAGTGATGAGATCCCCTTTATCTCTCTCATAAACCCTCTTTGTAAAATTTTATGTGACGTTATTAGGCTGTCAAATTTTACAGATGGAACTTCTTAACCCAATTTTGATTTCTTTAAGTTCAACACGATGTTATTGAATATGTCATCTTTTGATTATGTGTGAATGAAATTTGATTGTTTTACAGTTAATATCCACTTATATTGGGTGTATTTATATTTGTCACACATAATTATGAGATTGATTTATCCTTAATTTAAGGATACCTTCTTTATAATGGATTTCATCTCATTTTACATTTCATTTGAGTCTTCATTGTTGTTATGCACCAATTCACTCATATATGGTATAAATACGGTTGTTTGACATATTATATCATTAATCCATTTATTCTCATGATATTATAATGTTCGGATTTACTGATATTCTGCAATTATTTGTATTCAAGAGTCTCTCATTTTGTTAAAAGCTCTTTAACAAAAATATCTTTTTAAATGTTTTAAAGATTTATTATTCTAAATCATTATCTTTAATGTTCATTTTTTCAAAATGTTTTCAGTATTTATTTATATGGACATTAATGTATTAAAATTATAATTCCAATAAAAGCTTCAAAGTGGTATGGGACACATTGATTAAAAAATACTTTTAAATGATTTTTGAAAATGGATTGATTAATTCAATATCTTGGAATTACTTATTTTGATTGAAAATGAAATTTTGTTATTGAAATGTTTATATTTTAAATATTTTATGTGTAATGATGGTAATTGGACATTTTACGGGTGGTTACGTGATAAACCATATGATGGGTGGTGCCGTGAATACCAGGACGGGTGTTTACGTTATAAACTCCAATGCATTGGGTGTGGAAGTCATCCGTATGGATATTCCATTAAGTATGTGTGGGAGTCTACCGTATGGTTATTCCATTTAAGTATGATTATGTCCCAAGTAACCTTTATATGTTATGTGTTCTTTATATGGGTTTTATGGTAATATTTTGGTTTAAAAAGGGTATGTAATGATATTTTATTCAGTGAAGAGTTTTTACTACTTCCTAAAGGTGAAAGGTATTACTTTGATAAAGTATACTTGGTTTACTTGTTGCTTTGAAAAACTACCAGTTTTCATTCTTTATGTATCCCTTTCTGAGATTTTTATGCTCACCCCAAGTTTTTTTTGAAATATTTTTCATAGGACTTAATGTGGAATAGGGTCATGAATGGGATCAAGGGAAATTCATGCTATCTAATACATCGAACTAGACATGTTTCTTTTTAAGAGTTTTTATTTTAAGGAAATTTAGTAGAAGTGACTACTTTGTAATCTTTTGAGATGTAACAGTTATGTCCTAATTCTCTAAAACTATAAACCAGAAAATATCTTCAATGTGAATTATTCATTTAATTCAATATTAAGTAAGGTTTAAGGTCGGGGCCTTATAGTTGGTATCAGAGGTCGGTTTAGACAACATTAGAGGATAGGGTATTCTCTAAGAATAAGTGACATTACAATAATGGTTAGGATTTTAGAAGGATTCCTAGTTTTAGATAAAGTTAATGAGTAAGTATATCTTAGTGATTATCTTATTCATTAGTATATGATGGTTTTGTTGATATACTCACACTGACCTTTTTTGTTTTAGTAAATGGTCGGATCTTGCAGGCACCAATGTTACAGTGGATGTGAAGGAAACTGTGACAGTTTTCTGAGAGATAAACTGAATGATATGGGAGCTACAATGAGAACTCTTATGTTTATCCTCAACAAACTATCTGGATTCATGATTGACCACCTAAACATTGGTGATATCTATAAGGCATCATATATGATAGAAACAAATCCCTACGGAACTACAGGTAATAACCATAAAGGTAAGTGTTTTCAGAAACCTATGTGTCAATGATGTGGAAAGAAACACCTATGAAAATGTTTCAATGGGACAGCAAAATGCTATAGATGTGGAAATATAGGTCATAAAGTAATAACCTGCCATGGAAAAAGGAAGCATCCAGTTGACTCAAGGAAAGGGAAAGAAGTTCATTCCAAGGGATTAATTGAATGTTTTAAATGTGGTGTGCATGGTCATTATGAAAACACATGTCCTATGAAGAAGTTTCGGGAATGGGATCACCAAGATCGTAGAAATATTTTTTCACCAATACCTAATGCCATTCCGGTAGAGGATGAAGAAACTGACAATGACCAGTCAAAGGTATGAATTATTTCATAACATTCATTTTTTTATTTTGGAATCTTAGGATATGATTCATGATTTTGTTTGTAGGAAAGAAGTATTTCAGAATAAGTTAGAAAGGAATGGTTAATGGATCATGAAGAATGTTGAATGAGTAAAAAGTCAACTTATAAGGGCATCAAGAGTTATGGTGAAATTCTTAAGAGTATTAGGTCTCTTTTGATGATGGGGTTACATTATAAGTCTTTTTATAGTATGTGTAACCTAGAAGTTTGATATATGAAAATTTTATTCAAGGAATAGTTATCTATTCTTTTGTGGAAATAGTTATAAAGAACCATTTGGGTTTATATGATCCTTACTTTTGAGGTAATTATGGGTTACTATATGTTATAATGGAAAGTGAAAGGCATGAAATAAAATTGAGGTTAAATTATGTTATTTGTATTTTTGATGATTTTATCTCTTTATGGGGAATAATTTGAGAATTATGTAGATTGGAAAAAGGACCACATGCAGACCGTGTGACAACCCGTCATGTCTGACAAAGATGCGGGAATCGAACCGACAACCAAAGTGCGACTGGTATTTATCGCCTACCACTGGACTACGTGAATTCCCTGATCAGTTTGACTGACTATTTTTAGTTAGATGATTTTAGGAATTAAGAGTAAGTTTATTTTGGGTTATCTTTGTAAATTTAGTAACCGATCATGGAGGATATGTGATTAGGTTAATTACTTTTCAATATGAGACTTTGAGAGCAATAGATGTTGTTTGGAGATAAATGTTTCGATTTAACTTGGAAGACTATGTGACTAAATCCTTAAAATATTTGAGTTTCAATCATAGTTTGGTTTACTTTGAATAATTTTATGGACAAATAGTTTATCGAATGGTCCTTGTTGAACTTCGGGTTTTGTTGGACAGATTTTGGAGATTAAGAAATGATTTTCTTTTTATAAAGGGTTATCCTTTTTTGGATTATCTGATTTTTTACTAAACATTTTGGTTTTGGTTTTGGTCAAATTCTAAAGACATGAGAATTATATAGTTTTCTTTTTTGGATTATGTGATTCTCTAGAAGTTGATTATAGTACTCTTAATGTGAACAAGTCTTCCTAAATAGTCATCTTTTGGAGAAAATACGATTTTGTGTAAGAAATCTAATAAAATTTGAAAGTCAACATGATAAGTAATTATGTTTCCTTATGAATAGATTCCTCAATAAAAAGTAACTTAAAACAAAAATGTTTTCTATTAGCTTTTCCTTCTGTAGAATCGAATACCGTTTAACCCATCACAAGTTTGTGATTTTCTTGTGGTTAACATTATCTTAAACATGTTTTCTATCACTCTCCATCAGAACATTACCCTATGTTTTCTCCTCCATCTCCATGTTTTCCTACATGGAATCCTTGTGTGGGTTAACTGGGGTGACCTCTGTACTTATCTTTATTTGATTTAATGTTATTGTTTTACCGACTCTTGTTCTGATGTGGGTCATTCAATGAAGATTTCAAGCCCAATTTTAAAATTTCGTGGTCGCAATTCCCAAAAGCGGGGAAGGATATAACACCCCAGGTAAATAAAGAATATGACATTTTTATATTTATCCCTTTTTTGAATAAAATGTTAATATTAATTTAAAGGGAATTCTATGCTTGATGGCTTACCCAATATGCAACAATGAGTTCCTTTGAAATCTTACATTGCACTCTAATAATAAAATAAAATTATTTTAAATGTTAGTTAACACGTAGATGTTGTATTGGTGTGAATGAATATAAATAACTAAAATATTATTATATATGTTTGTTAAATGTTTTTACATTTATCCAATAAAGGATAAAGGCTTAAAATACAAAAAGATTTCAATTTTAGGCATATATACTCTAATTTTCACTAAAGGTCCCCTTATCAACTTTTGATGGAGAACCGCCATTAAATATATTTTTGGTCACTCATATACATTCTATTGGACCAAATAAAACTCTTCTTTAGAGTCGAAACATCAAAATTCACTTTGTGTAAATTTTTGGTATTTTTCCGATAAAGATCATTTTTTTAATGAATAGTGAAAATGTTGAATTTTAATTCAAAACCTCTTTTTTTCTAATTTATTTATATGATTAGATTATCATTTGAATTGGTTTCAAAGTGAAATTAGAATATATTTTTACCATTTAATCCAATAGTGGTCATTGGAATTAATTTCATATTGAAATTGGACTTAAACTAGTGTCATTCTTTTGATACTTATTGTTTCATAAAAACACGTTATTTGCTCTAACAGCGGGAATTAATTATTAAATTAATTAATGTAACATAAATGTTTTGAATTTTGTAAAATAGACTTCATTTTTTAATTATGAATATCAAATATAGCCTAGGGTATGTTTTTGGTAATTTTCTGAAAAACATCAATTTTTGATAAATAGTGAAACCGCTAAGTAGTAGTTAAAAAACTGATTTTTCATGTAAATGAAACATTACCACATCTTTGATTTGAATTTAAAAAATCAGACATACATGGTTTTCATTAAAAATTAAAATGTGGTTCAATGGGATTAAAATAATTTTTTTGGTGAATAGTAACTTTTAATTTTATTAATCGCGATTAGAGGTAATTAGTGTAATTTAAAGTAAAAATAATGTTTTAATAATATGAATTGACCTAGACACATGTCCTACCCTCATTCGATGTGTCATGGACGACCATGAAAATCCATGGGTCAACTTGGGGACCCCATGGAGCCACTTTGGTTGGAAAATGACATTAATACCTTTTTATTTAATGTTAAAATTAAAATGTCACAAACATGTGTTGTTTTACTAAAACAATTTTTATATGGGGTTATACAAGTGATATTTTTGACTATAAATATTAATTGGAATTATAAAAGTAGTTCCTACATCATAGTATTTTTTTTATAATTTTTAGACATTAAATCAATTAATATATTTTTGACACCATGATGATGCAACGATTACCTCATTATTTAACGATTTAAAAAAATAGAAAGATAATGTAAAATCTAAGACCTAAACATGTCCAAAACCTATTTTATGAGTGTATTTATAACCCTTATCACCTTATCCTAGATACACATCAATGTGGGACCTTTAAAATCCGAGTCTCATTCTAAAATAATGTAACATTTCCTTACATTCCAAGAGTGCCCCTCCTCTCCTCTTATAAAAGGCCTCCACCTCTACCTCCTTACCCACACGTCTCAAGAATTTGGATCGGCCAACCTCTTCCCATTTGGTCTCTCCACATCCATATATTACTCCTAAAATCCTCACTTTGTGCAGAATTCTTCCCAAGGAATCCTTTGAGCTCAAACCAAATGGAGTTACCCGATTTTAAGGTAATGTATTCACTTGAGTCCTTTTGTTTTATTTTGATTCTCCAACCCCCTAAACTCTATTTATTAATATGTTTTTTAACAACTCCAGTATCTTAAATATACTAGGATGTTGTTATAATAAGGATTCGAGCTACACTTACACACACCTACATCTAATGGTTAACGAACATACTGTTTCTGTGGATGGCGAATTTCTGCCTCACGAAACAATGATTGTTCAACACTCATATAACACCTTCAAAGGTGGACATTAAGGTGTCACTATATTTATATATGATATATATTATGTTTATATTTTACTTAAGCTTCTGTATTTTTCTTTTGTGGATACATTTATGGTTTCCATTGTGGGTAAACACGATAATTTCATTTTAGGAAGTGCGGACTACCGCCCCCTCAAAGTGATTTGATTCGTTAATGCCATATGTGGGATGTATAAAGGATGGATTTGAAGTTATTATATATGATATATGTTACATATAAACGAATAATATAATTAAGTAATTAAAATAAACATAAATATAATTTGGTTTTAATTACATTTATATGTCATAGAAATGAATGTAGTGTTCATGCATACGTACGGCTTACCGTCTCCATTAATGGTGCATTTCATTTCATACCACTAAATGATTGTGTAATATTATAAATACATGTATATTATGGATATATATGATTTATATGATATCCAAATCCTGAATATCATTCTGGATATAATGAACCTTTGACCACACGAACAACATGTAATTGTAAGAAGTCCACTTTCGACTTAACAACCAAATATCAACAAAACAATAATTATTAACTTAAATGATTAAATAATTCTTATAAAAAGTCAATAAGTGATATAAATGGAATAATTGACTAGAAAAAGGTTCATAAGATAGTGGAAATTAACTCAAGTTTATTATTCAGGACGTTAAAGAACGATCAAGTCAAGTCGGACCCGAGGAAAGGGATTCTACCCCTCTCTTTCTTTTTAAGTACACTCTTTTATGTAATTCCTTTTAAACTCATCATTCTTATGATTGGGATGTTCCTTTATATTACTCTTACTATAATTTTTAAGTTAATATGATGAGATGCACTATTTTCTTTCATCAATCCATTTTGGATATTTTGAGTGGCGCCGTTAGGCTGCCGAATTTCCGTAAGGGATCCAACCTCTCTCTTTCTTTTTAATTACTCTCTTTTATGTAATTTATTTTAAACCCATATTTCTTATGTTTTGGGATGTTATTTTATATTTATCATACTTTAAGTTTTATTTTCATATTATGGGAGACCCTATTTGATCCCATAAATCCATTTTTTATGTTTTAAGTGGCGTCGTTAGGCTGCCGAATTTTCGTAAGGGATTTTTCATCTCACTTTTATTCTCGTGACATTTATTCTACATTTTCCATTATTTTATTTGAGTAGTGTATGTACTGACCATTATTATACACTTTGTGTAGTATAATTTCATTTATGGGTATTTGCATTATCATTGTATGACCCTTCTTCCATGGGGTGTACTTTTCGAATGTTACCCAACTCGGTAAGGGGACCTTTCGCCCTCCATTTTTTAAAAGACATATTATGTTATGTCTTTTAATTCACAAACTATTATTTTTGGGATATTTTCTTCTATATCCTTATTTATGTAAATTTTATTTCCAAGTGATGAGATCCCCTTTATCTCTCTCATCAACCCTTTTTGTAAAATTTTAGGTGATGCTGTTAGGCTGTCGAATTTTACCGATGGAACTTCTTAACCCAATTTCAATTTCTTTATGTTCAACATGTAGTTATTGAATATGTCATCCGTTGAATATGTGTGAATGACATTTGATTGTTTTAAACATAATATCCACTTATATTGGGTGTATTTATATTTTTCACACATAATTATGAGATTGATTTATCCCTAATTTAAGGATTCCTTCTTCTATAATGGATTTCATCTCATTTTACATTTCTTTTGAGACTTCATTGTTGTTATGCACCAATTCACTCATATATGGTGTGAATACGGTCTATTGACATATTATATCATGAATCCCTTTATTCTCATGATATTACAATGTTTGGATTAAATGTTATTATGCAATTATTTGTATTCAAGTGTCTCTCATTTTGTTAAAAGCTCTTTAACAAAAATATCATTTTAAATGTTTTAAAGATTTATTATTCTAAATATTTTTCTTTAATGTCCATTTTTTCAAAATGGTTTTCAGTATTTATTTATATGGAAATTAATGTTTTAAAATTATAATTCCAATAAAAGCTTCAATGTGGTATGGGACACGTTGATTCAAAAATAAATTTTGAATGATTTTTGAAAATGGATTGATTAATTCAATATCTTGGAATTACTTATTTTGATTGAAAATGAAATTTTGTTATTGAAATGTTTATATTTTCAATATTTTATGTGTAATGATGGTACTTATACATTTTATGGGTGGTTACGTGATAAACCATATGACGGGTGGTGCCGTGAATACCAGGACGGGTGGTTACATTATAAAGTCCAATGCATTGGGTATGGAAGTCGTCCGTATGGATATTCCATTAAGTATGTGTCGAAGTCGACCGTATGGTTAGTCCATTTAAGTATGTTTTTGTCCCAAGTTACCTTTATATGTTATTTGTTCTTTATATGGGTTTTATGGTAATCTTTTAGTTACAAAAGGGTATGTAATGATATTTTATTCATTAAATAGTTTTAACTACTTCCTAAAGATGAAAGGTATTACTTTGATAAAGTATACATGGTTTACTTGTTGCTTTGAAAAACTAACAGTTTTCATTCTTTATGTATCCCTTGGTGAGCTTTTTATGCTCACCCCAAGTTTTTTTTGAAATATTTTTCACTGGACATAATGTGGTATAGGGTCATGGATGGGATCAATGGAAAGTCATGTTATCTAATACATCGAACTAGACATGTTTCTTTTTAAGAGTTTCTATTTTATGGAAATTTAGTATAAGTGAATACTTTGTAATCTTTTGAGATGTAATAGTTATGACCTAATTCTCTAAAACACTAAACCTGAAAAGATCCTCAATGTGAATTATTCATTTAATTCAATATTAAGTAAGGTTTATGGTCGGGGCCTTATAGTTGGTATCAGAGGTCGTTTTAGACAACATTAGAGGTTAGGGTATTCTCTAAGCATAAGTGACATTACGATAATGGTTAGGATTTCAGAAAGAGTCCTAGTTTTAGATAATGTTAATGAGAATTTATATCTTAGTGTTTATCTTACTCATTAGTACATGATGGTTTTGTTGATATACTCACACTGACCTTTTTGGTTTTAGTAAATGGCCGGATCTAGCAGGCACCAAAGTTACAGTGGATGTGAAGGAAACTGTGACACTTTTCTGAGAGATCAACTGAATGATATGGGAGCTCCAATGAGAACTCTTATTTTTATCCTCAACTAACTATCTGGAGTCATTATTGACCACCTAAACCATGGTGATTTCTATAAGGCTTCATATATGTGAGAAACAAATCCCTACGAAACTACAGGTAATAACCATAATGGTAAGTGTTTTCAGAAACCTATGTCTCAATGATGTTGAAAGAAACACCTATGAAAATGTTTCAATGGGACAGCAATATGCTATAGATGAGGAAATGAAGGTCATAAACCAAGAACCTACCATGCAAAAAGGAAGCATCCAGTTGACTCGAGGAAAGGGAAAGAAGTTCATTCTGAGGGATCAAATGAATGTTTTAAATGTGGTGTGCATGTTCATTATGAAAACACATGTCCTATGAAGAAGTTTCAGGAATGGGATCACCAAGATCGTACAAATATTCGTTTACCAATACCAAATGCCATTCCGATTTAGGATGAAGAAACTGACAATGACCAGTCAAAGGTATGGATTATTTCATAACATTTGTTTTCCTATTTTGGAATCTTAGGATATGATTCATGATTTTGTTTGAAGGAAAGAAGTATTTTAGAATAAGATAGAAAGGAATGGTTAATCTATCATGAAGAATGTTGAATGGGTAAGAAGTCAACATATAAGGGCTTCAAGAGTTATGGTGAAATTCTTAAGAGTATTTGGTCTCTTTTGATGATGGGGTTACATTAGAAGACTTTTTATAGTATGTGTAACCCAAATGTTTGATATATGAAAATTTTATTCAAGCAATAGTTATATGTTCTTTTGTGGAAATAGTTATAAAGAACCATTTGGGTTTATATGATCCTTACTTTTGAGGTAATTATGGGTTACTATATGTTATGATGGAAAGTGAAAGGCATGAGATAAAATTGAGGTTAAATTATGTTATGGGTATTTTTGATGATTTTATCTCTTTTTATAGAATAATTTGAGAATTATGTAGATTGGAAAAAGGACCACACGCAGACCGTGTGACAACCTGTCGCGTCGGACAAAGATGCGGGAATCGAACCGATAACCAAAGTACGACTGGTATTTATCGCCTACCACTGGACTACGTGAATTCCCTGGTTAGTTTGAATGACAATTTTTAGTTAGATGATTTTATTAATTAAGAGTAAGTTTATTTTGGGTTATCTATGGAAATTTATTAACCGATCATGGAGGATATGTGATTAGGATAATTAATTTTCAATATGAGACTTTAAGAGCAACAGATGTTGTTTGGAGATAAATGTTTCGATTTAACTTGGAAGACTATGTGACTTAATCCTTCAAATATTTGCGTTTCAATCTTAGTTTGGTTTAGTTTGAATAATTTTATGGAAAAATAGTTTATCAAATCGTCCTCTTTGAACTTTGGGTTTTGTTGGACAGATTTTGGAGATTAAGAATAGATTTTCTTTTTATAAAGGGTTATCCTTTTCTGGATTATATGATCTTGTACTAACCATTTTGGTTTTGGTTTTGGTTAAAGTCTAAAGTCATGGGATTTATATAGTTCTCTTATTTGGATTAGGTGATTCTCTAGAAGTTGATTATAGTACTCTTAATGTGAACAAGTCTTCTTAAATACTAATCTTTTGGAGAAAATATGAGTTTGTGTAAGAAATCTAATAAAAGTTGAAAGTCAACATGATAAGTAATTATGTTTCCTTATGAATAAGTTCCTCAATAAAAAGTAACTTAAAACAATAATGTTGTCTATTAGCTTTTCCTAATGTAGAATCGAATACCGTTTAACCCTTTACAAGTTTGTGATTTTCTTGTGGTTAACTTTCTCTTAAACATGTTTTCTATCACTCTCCATCAGAACATGACCGTATGTTTTCTCCTCCATGTCCATGTTTTCCTACATGGAATCCTTGTGTGGGTTAAATCGGGTGACCTCTGTACTTCTCATTATTTCTATTAAAGATATTGTTTTACAGACTCTTGTTCTGATGTGGGACTTTCAATGAAGTTTCCGAGCCCAATTTTAAAATCGCGAGGACGCAATTCCCAAAAGGGGGGAAGGATATAACACCCAAAGTAAATTTAAAAAATGACATTTTTATATTTAACCCTTTTTTGAAAAAAAAAATGTTAATATTAGCTTAAAGGGAACACTATGATTGATGGATTACCCAATACGCAACAATGAGTTCCTTTGAAATCTTACGTTGCACTCTAATAATAAAATAAAATTATTTTAAATGTTAGTTATCACGTAGTCGTTGTATTGGTGAAAATGAATAGAAATAACTAAAATATTATTATATATGTTTTTTAAATGTTTTTACATTTATCCAATAAAGGATAAAGGCTTAAAATACAAAAAGAATTCAACTTTAGGCATATATACTCTAATTTTCACTAAAGGTCCCCTTATCAAATTTTGATTGAGAAACATCATTAAATATATTTTTGGTCACTCTTATACATTCTATTGGACCAAATAAAACTCTTCTTTAGAGTCAGGACATCAAAATTCACTTTGTGTAAATTTTTGGTATTTTTCCGATAAAGATCATTTTTTTAATGAATATTGAAAAATGTTGTATTTTAATTCAAAACCACTTTTTATTATAATTTTTTTATATGATGAGATTATCTTTTGAATTAGTTTAAAAGTGAAATTAAAATATATTTTTACCATTTAATCCAATAGTGGTCGTTGAAATTAATTTCACCTTGAAATTGGACTTAAACTAGTGTCAATCTTTTGATACTTATTGTTTCATAAAAACACGCTATTTGCTCTGACAGCAGGAATTAATTATTAAATTAATTAATGTAACTTATATGTATTGAATTTTATAAAATAGACATCATTTTTGAATTTGGAATATCAAATATAGCCTAGGGTATGTTTTTGGTAATTTTCTGAAAAACATCAATTTTTGATGAATAGTGAAACCGCTAAGTGGTAGTTAAAAAACTGATTTTTCATTTAAATGAAACTTTACCACATCTGTGATTTGAATTTCAAAAATCCGACATACATGGTTTTCATTAAGAAGTAAAATGTGGTTCAATGGGATTAAAATAATATTTTGGTGAATAGTAACTTTTAAGTTTATTAATCGCGATTAGAGGTAATTAGTGTAATTTAAGGTAAAAATAATGTTTTATTAATATGAAATGACCTAGACACATGTCCTAGCCTCATTAGATGTGTCATTGACGACCATGAAAATCCATGGGTCAACTTGGGGACCCCATGGATCCACTTTGGTTGGAAAATGACATTAATACCTTTTTATTTAATGTTAAAATTAAAATGTCACAAACATGTGTTGTTTTACTAAAACAATTTTTATATGGGGCTATAAAAGTGATATTTTTGACTATAAATATTAATTGGAAATCTAAAAAGATTTCCTACATCATAGTATTTTTTTATAATTTTTAGACATTAAATAAATTAAATTATTTATGACACCATGATGATGTTGTGATTACCTTATTATTTAACGATTTAAATAAAATGTAAAGATAATGTAAAATCTAAGACCTACACAAGTCCAAAACCTATTGTATGAGTGTTTGTAGAACCCTTACCACCTTATCCTCGAAAAAAATTAATGTGGGACCTTTAAAATCCGAAACTCATTCTAAAATTAAGTAACATTTCCTTATTTTTCAAGAGTGCCCCTCCTCTCCTCTTATAAAGGGCTCCCACCTCTACCACCTTACCCACACATCTCAAGCCTTTGTCTCGGCCAAAACCTTCCCATTTTTTCTCTACACATCCCTATATTATTTCTAGAAGCCTCACATTGGGCAGAAGTGTTCCCAAAAAAGCGTTTGAGCTCAAATCAAAAAGATTTACCAGATTAAAAGTAGTGTCTTCTCTTGTGTTCTTTTGTTTTATTTTGCTTCTCCAACCACATAAACTCTTTTTATTATTTTCTTTTGTAAAAACTACAGTATCTTAAATATACTAGGATTTTGTTATAAGAAGCATTTGAGCTACACTTACACACACCTAAATCTAATGGTTAACGAACATACTGTTTCCGTGGATGGTGAATTTCTACCTCACGAAACGATGATTGTTCAACACTCATATAACACCTTCAAAGGTGGTCATTAAGATGTAACTATATTTATATATGATATATAATATGTTTATGTTTTACTTAAGATTCTGTATTTTTCTATTGTGGCATTCTTTTAGGGTTTCCATTGTGGGTAAACATGATAATTTCATTTTAGGAAGTGCGGACTACCGCCCCCTCAAAGTGATTTGATTCGTTAATGCCATATGTGGGATGTATAAAGGATGGATTTAAAGTTATTATATATGATGTATGTTACATATAACTGATGAATATAATTCTTGAATTAAAATATACATAACTCTAATTTGGTTTTAATTCCATTTATATGACATAGAAATGAATGTAGCGTTTATGCGTATGTACGACTTACTGTCTCCATGAACGGTGCATTTCATTTCATACCACTAAATGATTATGTAATATTATAAATACTTGTATATTATTAATATATATGATATATATGATATCCAAATCATGAATATCATTCTGGATATAATGAACTTTTGACCACACGAACAACATGTAATTGTAAGAAGTCCACTTTGGACTTAACAACCAAATATCGACAAAAAAACATTATTAACTAAAATGATTACATAATGCTTATAATATGGAAATAAGTGATATAAATAGAATAATGAACTTGATAAAGTTTCTTAATAAATTGGAAATCAACCCAAGATTATTTTTCATGACGTTAAAGAACGATCGAGTCAAGTCGGACACGATGTAAGGGATTCTACCCCTCTCTTTCTTTTTAAGTACACTCTTTTATGTCATTCCTTTTAAACTCAAATTTACTATGATTGGGATGTTCTTTTATATTACTCCTACTGTAAATTTTATTTTCATATGATGAGAGACCCTATTTTCTCTCATCAATCCATTTTGGATGTTTTGAGTGGCGCCGTTAGGCTGCCGAATTTTCATAAGGGATCCAACCTCTCTCTTTCTTTTTAAGTACTCTCTTTTATGTCATTTCATTTAATCCCATATTTCATATGTTTGGGGATTTTATTTTATATTCCTCATACTTTACTTTTTATTTTCATATTATCGGAGACCCTATTTGGTCCCACAAATCCATTTTTGGATTTTTTAAGTGGCGTCGTTAGGTTGTTGAGTTTTCGTAAGGGATTTTTCATCTCACTTTTATTCCCATGAAATTTATGATATGTTTTCCACTATTTCCTTTGAGTGGTGTAGGTACTGCCCATTATTATACACTTTTTGTAGTATAATATCATTTATGGGTATTTACATTTTCATTGTATGACCCTTCTTCCATGGGGTGTACTTTTTGAAAGTTACCCAACTCGGTAAGGGGACCTTTCACCCTCCTTTCTTTAAAAGACTTCATTTGTTATGTATTTTAATTCACATACTATTATGTAGGGATATGTTCTTATATATCTTTATTTATGTAAATTTTATGTCCAAGTGATGAGACCCATTTATCTCTCTCATCAATCCTTTTTGTAAAACTTTATGTGACGCCATTAGGCTGTCAAATTTTACCAAGGGAACTTCATAACCAAATTTCAATTTCTTTGGGTTCAACATGTAGTTATTGACTATGTGTGAATAAAATTTGATTTTTTTACACTTAATATCCACTTATATTTGGTGTATTTATTTTTTTCACACACAATTATGAGATTGATTTATCCTTAATTTAAGGATACCTTCTTTATAATGGATTTCATCTCATTTTACATTTCTTTTGAGACTTCATTGTTGTTATGCACCAATTCACTCCTATATGGAGTGTATACTATCATTTGACATATTATATCATGAATCCCTTTATTCTAATGATATTATATAGTTCGGATTAAATGTTATTCCACAATTATTTGTATTCAAGAGTCTCTCATTTTGTTAAAAACTCTTTAACAAAAATATCATTTTAAATGTTTTAAAGATTTATTATTCTAAATCTTTATCTTTAATGTCCATGTTTTAAAAATGTTTTTCAGTATTTATTTATATGGAAATTAATTTTTTAAAATTATAATTCCAATAAAAGCTTCAAAGTGGTATGGGAAACTTTGATTCAAAAATCCCTTTTAAATGATTTTTGAAAATGGATGATTAATTCAATATCTTGGAATTACTTATTTTTGACTGAAAATGAAATTTTGTTATTGAAATGATTATATTTTCAATATTTTAAGTGTAATGATGGTACTTGGAAATTTTACGGGTGGTTACGTGATAAACCATATGACGGATGGTACCGTGAATACTTGGACGGGTGGTTACATTATAAACTCCAATGCATTGGGTATGGAAGACGGCTGTATGATTATTCCATTAAGTATGTGTGGAAGTCGACCGTATGGTTATTCCATTTATGTATGTTTATGTCCCAAGTTACCTTTATATATTATGTGTTCTTTATATGGGTTTTATGCTAATCTTTTGGTTACAAAAGGGTAAGTAATGATATTTTATTCAGTGAATAGTTTTTACTTCTTCTTAAAGGTGAAAGGTATTACTTTGATAAAGTATACATGGTTTACTTGTTGCTTTGAAAAACTAACAATTTTAATTAATTGTGTATCCCTTTCTAATCTATTTATGCTCACCCCAAGTTTTTTTTGAAATTTTTTTCACAGGACTTAATGTGGAATAGGGTCAAGGATGGGATCAAGGGAAAGTCATGCTATCTAATACATGGAACTAGACATGTTTATTTTTAAGAGTTTTTGTTTTATGGAAATTTAGTATAAGTGACTACTTTGTAATCTTTTCAGATGTAATAGTTATGTCCTAATTCTATAAAACTCTAAACATGAAAAGATCCTCATTTTGAATTATTCATTTAATTCAATATTAATTAAGGTTTAAGGTCGGGGCCCTATAACCACACCTCATCAATTTACAATATAACTGTTAATTTCATTTACATTTATGAATGACTCAAAGGGACTAGGACTCCCTCCCAATAATCGTCTCAAAACACCAACATCATTTTGTAGCCCACTCATAACTATATTCCCATCTACAACACATTGGTTGTATACTCCCATATTGTCTGATCCATAATAAAAATGACATATCATGGATCTATGTGTTCATTCCACTAGTATCACGTTAATTCGTAGTTGTTACATGCTCTTGTGTATCCTAACAAAAAACATATCTACAAATAATGTGAGTCACACCATTATATATATTGGATCACAATACCATTCCATTATACATGACTACCCAGTATGAATATGTCTCCCAATATAGAGATAGAATAGTTATTCCCAAAACTAATGGAATCTAACAGATCCAAAACCATTTTCAAGACCATCAATTTCCTAATAATCATTCAAGATATCAACTAAGTTCATGCATGATATCATAGTGTTGTAGAATAATCATCATAAGATAACCCTGAAAAGAAAATGATTGGTCATTGAATAAAAACCAAATTCCATTCAAAAACAAAAACTCTAAAATTTCATAACTTGTTAACACCATTAGACACAACCATTTGAGAAATAGATAAAACATGAACTCACCCACTACCTCCACCCAAATAAAACACATTAACATGATACAACTTTTTCAAGGGATCCTCTAATTTTACTTGTCTAACTCATAACAATCAATCATAAACCACCTACACATCCATTACATGGGATAGTAACCTATGTTAGCATGCCCCTCTATAAAGCATCCATAAGGATGATACACTAGTAAATCAAGTACTATTTTCCCAAACAAAAGGAATTATATTTTCCTAATACACATACAATGTTTCACCATACAACCACTAATAGAAAAATTCATAATGATCCATCATTATAATATTCACCATAAATAACACTTAACTGATTTTACCACTCTCATGAGTCTCCCTATAAATCCGAAATGACACCACTCATTAAAATAAAGGTGCATAAAAGGGAGATATGTCTACAAAAATCATGCTCTATGCCATCTTATATAAGGATAATACTAAAGAGGCATACAGAATGAATATGTACCACAGTCACACAACACCATCAAGTCAAGAAAACCTCTAATAGGGTATCACACCAAATTTGAGTCATATACAAACCAATTTCACATAACTAGGGTCCCATCATCACTTGGAATGTTCAAATTATTTTGAACCATAGAGGACATAGACAAACATCAATTCCTAAACATAAATTTCTCAAAAGGGGTCCAATGGTGCTAATATTATATTCTACTAAACAACTATGTTTTCTACATGAACCATGTAAGTGGACAACTTCAATGTTATCATTGTTGAATTTATAATGATATATATACATAACATACCATTAGATGTAAATCCATAAAACCATACACTAGTAGGCTTTTAATATGCGGTTCTAATGTTCCTAGCATTATGCATGAAACACCTATTTTACATTACATTCCATGATTCCAAACCAAATTACAGGCGTCCTTTTGACAGACCACATTGTAGTAGTCTATTAGGAACATTATAATATAAAAAACCTGTTAATATACAATAGAAAAAAAATTATATAATATTATTGAATCAAAATCCATGAAAATGAAACATAGCCCCTATAAACAAAAATTACAACTGGAATAGGTTTTCACAATTCACTATCCTTATATCCATCTTAATCTAAAACACATTCCTATATCTCAGGTCTACCAAATCCCAAAAATTAATATAACATGAATTTAACCCCTAAGATATCCATTTTTTATGTCCTGATATAGATACCACTTAAAATGACCAAATAATTTCATACATGGATAATGAATATTTATTGAATAATATAAATAATATTACAAAAACACATGCATGAGCCTGTGATAATTTGGTTCCAATAGAAAATTCAAAACAATTGTCTTATCTACTAAATTGTAATAATTATTTCAAAAAATGATCTTCCCATTTATTACTTTTCATTGAAATATCCAAAAACTAACATTTCATCAAAATTAGGGAGAAAGATAAATTAGAAAGTGAGAGAACTGATTCTTGGTTTGGAATAAAAAGGTAGATACATATTCATAACATGAATATAAGTGTATGATAAATTGAGAATAACTTTTGAAAACCTTACCATCCATATAAAATATAATAATCATGAAGCATGGAATAAATATTGGATGTTTATAAGATAAAAATCAATAGAAAATCAAATTACTTTATCCCTGCTGGAAAATAATTTTCGTAAGACATGGAATTTGTGACATACCATTAATTATAAAAAATATTTTAATAAAGGCTCATTTAAGAAAAAATTATATGGGAAATATAACTGTGACTAAACCTATGGGTAATAACCAGTCATCATTACCAATAGATGTTTTTTCCTCATAAAGGAATTTTTTTACATCACAAAACATCATTATAGTCATGGTTCACTCCCAAGACATAGTTTTAGATAATTTCCCTTATTAAAATGGGTTCCCTCCTCATTCCATCATTAACTTATTTTAAAGATTTCTCTCCTATTAAATTCCTATTTATATAAAGAGATATAATTATTAATCCATTGCATTGGATGTCGATATATGTCCCACCCATCATGTACTGATACCATACATATGTGTTATGAAATATCCGATAACATTCATTATATCATAACTATTGAAATGAAATTGGTTTTATAATCCGTTTATAATGCTATAACCTTTTGAAATGATATATGTTTCAAAATAATTTCATCATTTCATCATAGAATAACACATTAAAGGAATAAGATTTTATAAGAATCATAACATGGCTTAACCCAAGGAAGAGAACAAAATTTTAAAAAATAATATGATTATATTGATAAACGAAATTTATAAATAATAAGAATTTTATCTTTTGATCATATAAATATTACAAATGGGTATCATCAACATATTTAACCATTAATGGAATTTTTTTTCTCATTTTAAAACATTTAATGAAGATAATAACATTTCTTCACTGAAGAATTTTTTTAAGAAAAACATACATAAATTATTTTTCAATGAAATAACCTTGAATATTTCTGAATGAATACATGATGAAAGTGTTTTTATTAGTCTATAATATTATATCTATGATGAACCATACTTTAAATACATTGTTAATACTTCAAAATTGAAGCATACTTATTATAACATATAACAAAACAATTAAAGGACCATATAGGTATAGTGTCTTTAGAAACTGGGAATCATAGACAACTGGTTCATAAAGCGTCTACATTGTCTCCCATTTATTTCGTCATATCTATAGTCTCTTTTGGCATATCTTACTTAATAACATTATTCCTGACCTGGGGAAAGAAAACATACAAAATGGTGAGCTCAAATGCTCAGTAAGGGTAAACAAAAGAAATACCAATCACATCATATTCATAAGAACATAACTTTTGTAAATCTTAACCTGCAAAAGAGAACATAATTTCATAACATGGGATAAATCATGGTAGTGAAATGTAATCAAAATAATCATAAAATATAACATGAAACGTTGTGTCATACACATATAATCATAGAGAATCATTTCTTATTAGTCAAGACTCATTTCCAAGACTATCTTAGTGGACAAAGTCCCTTTCTGAACCGAGTTCACTCCTCGTTTCAGTCCTGTTTTGCTGAACCGATTTAACCTACCGTCCCATCCATGTATATCTCATGAGATATAAAATCTTTACCCAATGCATTTGAGGGAGATATAGGTCCCACCCATCTCATAATGATACCATTCTTATGTGTGCCACAAAATCATAAACCATACATCATAGCATAACCCATGTAATAAAAATGGGATTCATAAACATCATGACATCATAAAACAATTCATATAAGAGAAAGGAATTCATAAAAATAATTCCATCACAACATAATCAAATCAATGTATGAATAGGGATAGAAACATAACACTATATTATCTTAGATGGAAAATAATTTAGATAAAACACTTGAACTCCATTCTTGAGGAAAATATCCTTTCTACCTTAAAAAACAATTTTCCTTTCTTAACATGTCATAAAATTTTAAAATAAAATAACTTGATTAAAAATAAACTTGAAAACATGTAAATTAAGCTTCTTGGAAGTAATGTTTTAAAAATCCATTCATGCCGTATATGTTAAAAAAACAGTCTTCTCGTACTTTTGTCGGAAAAGTCAAAAAGTACCTCGTACGAAAAACGACAAAAGATTCCTTTCATATATTTTACTAAAAACACACAGAATGGAAAAATTGGATTTAAAAAATTGTAGGTGGATGGAAATAATACTACATATTGAGGAAACATGGATGTGGATGATAAAATACACCCTAGTAAATATCAAAGTATAAACAATCTCGGATAAAAATGAGATTGTGGTATTTCCCTTACCTTAGGTATGATATGCTTCGTAAGTGTCCGAAACTCCTGTATAATGATTTAAATAAAGTTATTGACTTATTCCAGAATCATATTTATTTTTTTGATATCATATATGGTCATATTCATAGCTAATTATTAGTTATATTTCATTTCTACTTGTTATTCGGGTGTTTATTACTTTTTTGTTCTTATGTATGTTTTGTCGAATAAATTCTTATTATTATCTTTAGGTTATAGATACCACATTTCCATAATGTTATTAGTGTAATATATATCATATTCATTCATTCAATTCATTTATATAATCATTATGAAATGAAGATCATGTAGAACGAGTCGCATCACATCGTGGAGACGGTATTCCGTACGTACGCACGAGTGATGATATCGTTCCTATGATCGTGGAATTGTATTGGACTGTATATGTACTATTTTATAATCAATATCAATTTAAAATAATCTTATATAGTCATTATTTACACCATTATACCCTTCCAAATAAGGTGGTGGTGGAAAATAGATTACACCACGACGTGGAGACGGTATTCCGTACGTACGCACGCGCGGTGATTTCTTTATCCGTAGGATTGATAGATGGTGAAATATAGCTGTTTCATACATATAATAACATATCAGTATGTGAGTGATACTGATGTTATTACATCATAATGAAACAACTAAATAATAAGAAGTGGAATAAGAAATAAAGATGAATGAATCGGTAACGGACATTACCTCTTCTTTGAAGTGCTTCTTTGAGACCACCTTTTAGTGCACTAAAATAGGTCTTTGAAGAAGACCAGAACCTCTAAGATGTTTCTACAGAAGTGGAGAGAAGAAATTGGCAGGGGTTGGCCGATCATGAAGGCTCAAAGTGGTGTGAGGAAGAGGGGGAGGAGGTGCCCTTTTATAAGGGAGGAGAGAGGCACCTTTGGAATAACTAAAAATATTATTTTATTATAAAGTCAAATTCGGTTTTTAATAGCTCCAAATTGATATATTTAGAAGATAAGGTGGGTAGGGGTCGACATTCTCTAATCCAATAGAATTTAGACAAGTTTAGGTATCAATTATAACCTTATCATTTAGATTTAACTTTAAGTTAGATAATTTAACTTTTACCGTGTCATCTTGTTCTCTTATACTATAAGGTTAATAAACTTACTATATCAAGACAAAAGAACCCCAAGATGTTTATTATTAATATATATAACCTTATCTAAGTCATTTGGACGAACCATATATTTTTAGTAAAAAAATAACAATTAATAATATAATATTTGTTTTAAAAAACTATTTTATGACAATTTTGACACTATTTAGTAATTGATTTTTTTGAAAATCATAACAGAATGATTTTTTCGAAAAAAGTTACTTAAATCAATAATAACATGTCATATTAACCTATAAAATTAGTGTAATTCATAAAAAGTCTCAAATTACATTTATTTGGGTATTGATAACATCAATTATGTCAATATTTCATTAATAAGATAATTACTACCTCATCGTTGTGTCATAAATAAATTAAATTATTTAATGTGTAAAAATTTCAAATAAAATAGCATTATGTATAAAATCTTATTATATTTATAATGAATATTTATAGTCGAATTTATCTTATGTATAACCCTATATTAAAAATTATTTACTTATTAAACATTGATTCTAACTATTTTAACCCTTCTTTAAATAAATTAATAATAAATGTCTTAATCTAATCCAAGTGGCTTAAATGGTCATATTTTATTCATAAGATTGTTTTTGGTCGAATTACACTTGTCTAATAGAATTAGGACATGTTTTAGGGTAATAATAATATCATTTTTACCCTTAATTACCCTATTTACTTTTAATCGTGGTAAATAAAAGTAAAAAGTTACTATTCACCAAAAATAATTCACATCTCATTGAACCACATTTTAGTCCTTGATATTAACCGTGTCTCTCGGATTTTCGAAATTCAATCACAGAAGCGGTAAAATTATGTTTTATGAAAAATTTAGTTTTTTTAACTACCACTTAGTGGTTTCACTATTCATCAAAAATTGAAAGTTTTCAGAAAAATACCAAAATTTCACCCAAGGCTAATTTCGATATTCTGAATCCAAAAATGAAGTCCATTTTGAAAAATAAAATTTCAAAAAGTAGTTATTACTATTCATAACAGCTAGCTTTAATAATATTTTAATAGCATATCGTTGTTTACTGAAACTTGGTATTGCGTACGACGCAAGCTATTGAGGAAGGCCACAGTTGCGTGTAATGAAAGCCAAGCTAGTGTTGTGTGTAGTGAAATATTCCTTTGATAAAAACAAAATATTTCTTATAAAAGTATCGGGTGTCACATTCTACCCCCCTTAAAATGAATTTCACCCTCGAAATTCGTCACTTTGTAACAAAAAGATGAGGATACCTCTCCCTCATCATATCCTCATGCTCCCATGTAGCTTCTTCTAATTGGTGGTTCCCCCATAAAACTTTCACCAATCGAGTGGTCTTGCTTCGTAGGAATTTTTCGCTAAGATTCAGAATCTCTATCGGCTGTTCTTCATAAGAAAGATCTTGCTCCAGCGGTACAACTTCTGAGCTGAGTACATGTGAAGGATCAGGTATGTACTTTCTCAGGAGAGATAAATGGAACACATCGTGAACTTGAGAGAGATTCAGTGGAAGCGCCAATCAGTAATCTACCTTCCCAACATGATCCAGTATTTCGAAAGGACCGATATATCTAGGGCTCAACATCCCCTTCTTTCCAAATCTCATGACTCTCTTCTAGGGAGATATTCGTAAGAACACATTATCACCTACTTCAAACTCTAGGTATTTTCTTAGGTTGTCGGCATAAATTTTCTGTCGACTCTGAGCTTCTATTATGTGTTGTTGAATAGATATGATTGTTTCTGCCATTTCATCAACGACATCAGGTCCTAATAGCTTTCTTTCCCCAACTTCATCCCAGCAAGTTGGAGTCCTGCATTTCTTTCCATAGAGAGCTTCATAAGGAGCTATCTAAATACTTTAGTGAAAGCTATTATTATAAGAAACTTCCAACAAAGGTAGGTGTTGATCCCAACCACACTTGAAATCCATAGAGAAAGCTCTCAACATATCTTCTAGGGTTTTAATTGTTCGCTCAGACTGACCGTCTGTCTGATGATGATAAGCAGTGCTGAAACTCAACTCTGTATCCATAGTATGCTAAAGACTTCCCCTGAACTTCGAGGTAAATCTCGGATCCCAATTAGATATAATAGAAATTGGTACTCCATGAAATCATACCACTTCCTTTACATATATCCTGGAAAGCTGATCCAGAGAGAAATCCTCTCTAATAGAAATGAAGTGTGAAGACTTGGTAAGACGATCAACTATGACCCAGATAGCATTATTGCCTTTGGATGTTTTAGGAAGTCATGTGACAAAGTCCATAGTGATGTTTTCCCATTTCCATTCGGGTATGGGTAATGGTTGTAACATCCCCTTAGACTTCTGTCTCTCAGCTTTAAGTCGCTGACAAACCAAGCATCGAGAGACATATTCAACAACATCTCTTTTCATGCCATCCCACCAGAAGTACTCCTTCAGGTCCCTATACATCGTCGTGCTTCCAGGATGAATAGAGAATGAAGAACTATGAGCCTCATCCAGCAGCTCCTTCTTTAATTCCGGAATGGGAGGAACACAAACTCGATTCCTGAACTTTATTATCCCATCACAATCAAGGTTGAATTCAGGAACATTTCTCACCTTCTTTTGTAACTCGACATCTTCTTTCTGTGCCTCTTTAATCTTCACATGTATATATGGTTGAACATTCATTTGAGAAAGATAAGATTTTTCCCCTTCCATTATAATTCCAAGATCCATCCTTTGTAAATCCATAAATATTGGATCTTTTGTGATCCTCATCATGGATAAAATGGCATGGTCTTGTCGACTTAATGCATCTACCACCTTGTTTGCTTTCCTAGGGTGGTAATGGATTGAGCAGTCATGATCCATATTCAGCTCCAACCATCTTCTTTGGCGCATATTCAGCTCCTTTTGTGTGAAAATATACTTTATACTTTTTTGATCAGTATAAATATCACACCTTTCACCATAAGGATAATGCCTCCAAATCCTTAATGCAATGATTACTGCAGCTAACTCCAAATCATGTGTTGGGTAATTCTGTTCATGGATTTTCAAATGTCGTGAGGCATAAGCTATCACCATATAATTTTGCATAAGAACACACCCCAATCCCTTCTTGGATGCATCACTATAGATTGAAAACCTTTCTCCACTACATGGAAATGTGAGCATATGTGCACTGGATAACCTTATTTTTAACTCCTTGAAATTCTCTTCACATTCCTCTGTCCTGACAAACTTAACTCCTTTCAGAGTCAACATGGTGAGTGGATTAGATAATAATGAAAAATCTTTCACAAAACGTCGATAATATCCATCCAAACCAAGAAAACATTGGATCTCAGTTACTGTTGTTGGTCTTGACCATCATTCGATAACCTCTGTTTTTGCTGGATCCACAGATATCCCCTCTTTTGAGATTATGTGACCCAAAAATGCAACTTTTTGAAGCCAAAATTCACACTGGGTAAATTTGTCATAAAGCTTCTCCTTTCTCAGGGACTTCAATATAATTCTCAAGTGATCTTAATGTTCTTCCTTTCTCCTTGAATAGACAAGAATATCATTTATAAAGACTACCAAAAATTGATCAAGATAGTCTCTAAAGACTCTATTAATCAGATCCATGAAGATAGCAGGGGCATTAGTAAGACCTAATGGCATCACTATAAATTCATAGTGTCCATACCTTGTACGAAATGCCGTCATTGGTATATCTTCCCTTTTGACCCTTAATTGATGATACCCTAAACTAAGATCAATCTTGGAAAAGTATTGAGCTCCGCGTAGTTGGTCAAATAAGTCATCAATGCATGGGAGAGGATATTTGTTCATGATAGTGATCTTGTTAATTTCTCGATAATCAATGCAGAGTCTCATTTATCAATATTTCTTATTAACAAATAGAACAGGTGCACCCCAAGGTGACGCACTAGGGAATATGAATCCCTTATCAAGATTCTCTTGGAGTTGCTTCTTCAATTCCTGCAACTCAATTGGGGCCATTCATTAAGGTGTCTTTGAAATAGGCAAAGCACCCGGTACGAGTTCTATTGAAAACTCAACTTCATGATTTGGTGGAAGACTCGGTAATTCCTCCAGAAAGACATCATCAAACTCACGTACAATGGGCATATTATTAATCGTGAGTTTCTCACCAACCATTTGAGATAAATAACCTTCATTTAGTGGAATCAAGACCCATAAGATGGAAGAAATTTCCACTGGAAGGTTATGTTCATCCTTGCATCAATAGACGATCATAGATTGATCTGGAATATGAAATGTGACTTACCTTATTTGGAAATTGATATGAGCTCCATATAAAGAAAGCCAATCCATGCCAAGAATAACATCAAATTCCACCATAGGAAGGATCACAAGATTTGCAGGAAGCACATTCCCCCAAACGTCGATCGGAGAAGAAATATAAACTTTTGATGCGACTGTTGGGCAATTAGGGGTTGGCACAGCTAACTCAACATCTAATTGTTGAGGTAATACAGTGATACCCTTAGAAAATTCTTCAGAAATAAAAGAGTTTGTGGATCCAGAATCAAATAAAACATTTGCTACTTTAGAGTGGATGGTAAGTGTACCTTTCACCACATTGTTATCGTACTCCACATCGTAGATAGAAATTGCATGTGACTTTAATTTGTCTTTAGCCTTAAGAGTTTGTTGATGTCGACCATCATCATCATCCCTTGGATTAGGGTATTTATTGGCATAATTCCCCACCTCCTTTCATTTGAATCATTGAAGTGTAGTAGGTTCATTCTGTGTATCCATTCTTTTGTTTGCATCATTAGACATCTTCTTCCCATCACCACGACATTAAAATTCCCGATGAACTTCCTTTCCACATTTGAAACATTTACTTGTCCCTTTAAGACAACTCCCTCCATGTTTAATTCCACACTTTGCGCATAAGGGAAATCTCATCTTCTTTTCAGTGTGCTCTTTAGATTTTCATTTGAATTCCATTTTCCTCTTCTTATCAAACCCATATGACTGATGGGTTACTCCAATCTCCATCTCAAATTTGGGAGCACATCAAACTATTTCCTCATAGCTATTGAAGTCCCTTATGGCTAAGGCCCTTAGAAGACTTGGTTTTAAGCCTCTAATGATTTGATCGAGCTTACTCTCAGGTTGGATAATAATACCAGAAGCGTACCTTGAAAGTCTTGTAAAATTTACTTCATAGGTACCAACAGATTAATCATCCTTTTGCTTCAGTTCAAGAAACTCTTTCTGCATATTTGTTCGGAGAATACGAGGAAAGTACTTATTGAAAAATAAGTTCTTGAACTCATCCCATACCATGGACTCAATTTCATCCCTTTGCCTCGTATTCTTAATAAGATTCCAACATTTATCAACATCACCTTCCAAACAATACACTGCTAAGATGAGTTTATCATGCTCAGAACATTGAAGAACTGAAAAAATATTTTCAGTATTACTAATCCATTGTTCAGCAACTAATGGATCAGTAGACCCGCTGAAAGAAGGTCAATGCTGCCTCATGAAGGATTCAACAGAATGTTGCTCCTTCATTTGCTTGTTTGGAAGTCCTGCATGATTCATAGCTTGAGAAAGTTGTGTGAGCATGGCTACAAGATTTTTCATTCCAGCTCCCATAACGTTTGGTTTCTCAGAGGGACAATCATTGCATTGCCCGTCGCATTCCGCATTAACACGGTTCCTTGGGGTTCCAGCCATTGACTAAAACCAAGAAGAATAGTGTGAGAAACACTAATTATGATAGGAAAACCACATAATAAAGAATAAAATTTCACACTTAAGGTCTTATCCTAGGTTATTCATTGCCATTTCTAAAACACTAAGACTGTGTTCTATGCTTAGACTTATCCTTAGGGTTCTTACTAAGGCTTTCACATCCTAGTTTCCATAGGTTGACTATACCATTCCTCTGATACCAACTATAACGACCCATACTTTACATACATTGTTAATACTTTAAAATTGAAGCATACGTATTACAACATATAACAAAACAACGAATGAACTGTATAGGTATAGTGTCTTTAGAAACTGGGAAACATAAACAACTGGTTCATAAAGCGTCTACACTGTCTCCTATTTATTTCATCATATCTATAGTCCCTTTTGGAATATCTTATTTCATAACCTTCTTCCTAACCTGGGGAAATAAAACATACAAAAGGGTGAGCTCAAATGCTCAGTAAGGGTAAACAAAAGAAATATCAATCACATCATATTCATAAGAACATAACTTTTGGAAATCTTAACCTACAAAAGAGATCACAATTTCATAACATGGGATAAATCATGGTAGTGAAATGTAATCCCAATAATCATAACATATAAAATGAAACTTTGTGGCATACACACATAATCATAGAGAATCATTTCTTATTAGTCAAGACTCATTGCCAAGACTATCTTAGTGGACAAAGTCCCTTTCTGAACAGAGTTCACTCCTCATTACAGTCCTGTTTCACTGAACCGGTATAACCTACCATCCCAGCCATGTCTATCTCATGAGATATAAAATCATTACCCAATGCATTGGAGGGATATATAGGTCTCACCCATCTCATAATGATACAATTCTTATGTGTGCCACAAAATCATAAACCATACATCATAGCATAACCCATGTAATAAAAATGGGATTCTTAAACATCATGACATCATAAAACAATTCATATAAGATAAAGGAATTCATAAAAATAATTCCATCACAACATAATAAAATCAATGTATGAATAGGTATAGAAACAGAACCCTATATTATCTTATATGGAAAATAATTTTGATAAAACACTTGAACTCCATTCTTGAGGAAAATATCCTTTCTACCTTAAAAACACATTTTTCCTTTCTTAAAATGTCATAAAATTTTAAACTAAAAAAATTTAATTAAAAATAATCTTGAAAACTTGTAAATGAATCTTCTTGGAAGTAATGTTTTAAAAATTCATTAATGTCGTATAAGTTAAAAAAACATTCTTCTTGTACTTTTGTCGGAAAAGTTAAAAAGTACCTCTTACGAAAAACGACAAAATATTCCTTTCATATATTTTACTAAAAACTCAACGAAGGGTAAAATTGGATTTAAACAATTGTAGGTGGATGGAAATAATATTACATATTGAGGAAACATGGATGTGGAAGATAAAATACACCCCAGTAAATATCAAAGTATAAAAAATCTTGGATAAAAAAGAGATTGTGATATTTCCCTTACCTTAGGTCCGATATGCTTCGTAAGTGTCTGAAACTCATTTATAATGATTTAAATAATGTTATTGACTTATTCAAGAATCATATTTATTTTTATGATATCATATATGGTCATATACTTATCTTATTATTAGTAATATTTCATTAATACTTGTTATTCGGGTGTTTATTACTTTTTTGATCTTGTGTGTGTTTTGTCGAATAAATTCTTATTATTCTCTTTAGGTTATAGATACCTCATTTCTAGAATGTTATTATTGTAATATATATAATATTAATTCATTAAATTCATTTATATAATCAATATGAAATGAAGATCATGTAGAACAAGTCGCATCACATCGTGGAGAAGGTATTCCGTACGTACACACGAGTGATGATATCGTTCCTATGATCGTGGAATTGTATTGGAGTGTATATGTACTGTTTAATAATCAATATAAATTTACAATAATCATATATAGTCATTATTTACACCATTATACCCATCCAAGTAAGGTGGTGGTGGAAAATAGATTACACCACGGCGTGGAGACGGTATTCTGTACGTATGCACGCGCAGTGATTTCTTTTTCCGTAGGATGGATAGATGGTGAAATATGTTTGATCCATACATATAATAACATATCATTATTTGAGTGATACTAATTTTATTACTTCATAATTAAACAACAATAGAATAAGAAGTGGGAGAAGAAATAAAGATGAAAGAATCGGTAACGGACATTACCTCTTCTTTGAAGTGCTTCTTTGAGACCTCCTTTTAGGGCACTAAAATAGGACTTTGAAGAAGACCAGAACCTCTAGGATATTTATATGGAAGTGTAGAGAAGAAATGTGCAGGGTCTGGCCGTGCATGAAGGCTCAATGTGGTGTGAGGAAGAGGGGGAGGAGGTGCCCTTTTATAAGGGAGGAGAGGGGCACCTTTGGAATAACTAATAATATTATTTTATTATAAAGTCAAAATCGGTTTTTAATAGCTCCAAATTTATATATTTCGGAGATAAGGTGGGTAGGGGTCAAAATCCTCCCATCCAATAAAATTTAGACAAGTTTAGGTATCAATTTTAACCTTATCATTTAGATTTAACTTTATGTTACATAATTTAACTTTTACCGTGTCTTCTTATTCCATTATACTATAAGGTTAATAAACATACTATATCAAGTCAAACGAACCCCAAGTTGTTTATTATTAAAATATATAACCTTATCTAATTCATTTGACCGAACCATAGATTTTTAGGAATAAAATAACAATTAATAATATAATATTTGTTTTTAAAAACTATTTTATGTCAATTTTGACACTATTTAGTAATTGATTTTTGTGAAAATCATAACAGAATGATTAGTTCGAACCAAGTTACTTAAATCAATAATAACATGTCATATTATCTTATAAAATTATTTTAATTCATAAAAAGGCTCAAATTACATTTATTTGGGTATTTATAACATCAATTATGCCAATATTTCATTAATAAGATAATTACTGCATCATCGTTGTGTCATAAATAAATTAAATTATATAATGTCTAAAAATTACAAATAAAATACCATTATGTAGGAAATCGTTTTAGATTTCTAATTAATATTTATAGTAGAATTTATCTTATGTATAACCCTATATTAAAAATAATTTACTTATTAAACATTGATTTTAACTATTTTAACCTTCCTTTAAATAAATTAATAATAAATGTCCTAATCTAATCCAAGTGGGCTTAAATGGTCATATGTTATTCCTAAGGTTGTTTTTGGTCGAATTACACTTGTCCAATAGAATTAGGACATATGTTAGGGTAATAATAATATCATTTTGACCCTTAATTACCCTATTTACTTTTAACCATGGTAAATAAAAGTAAAAAGCTACTATTCACCAAAAATTATTTTCATCTCATTGAACCACATATTAGTCCTTGATATTAACTGTGTCTCTCAGATTTTCGAAATTCCACTCACAGAAGCGGTAAAATTAAGTTTTATGAAAAATTTAGTTTTTTTTACTACCACCGAGTGGTTTCACTATTCATCAAAAATTGAATGTTTTCAGAAAAATACCGAAATTTCACCCTAGGCTAATTTCGATTTTCTGAATCCAAAAATGAAGTCCATTTTGAAAAATAAAATTTATAAAATTTCAAAAAGTGGTTATTACTATTCATAACGGCTAATTTTAATAATATTTTAATAGCATATCGTTGTTTAGTGAAACTCGGTATTGCGTACGACGCAAGCTATTGAGGAAGGCCGCAGTTGCGTGTAAAGAAAGCCAAGCTAGTGTTGTGTGTAGTGAAAGATTCCTTTGATAAATAAAATATTTCTTATAAAATTCTCGGGCGTTACAAAATCCATGCAATACATGTTAGAATATATATTTCCTCCACATTCTCGATAAACTCCAAATGGAGAATATTTGTAAAACAACATGATGATTCCTTTCAATGAAAATTAAAATGTAAAACATAGGTAAAAATATATTTTTAAAAAAATAAATACAATATAAAGAAATCAATTTTTAATTTTTTTTGAAAACATGGTTTTGGACAAAAATATATTAAGCACCATATAGATAAATAATGTAATATTTAATTAATTTTTTTTAAAATATTTTTAATAAAACAGTAGTGTAAAATTTTTACCATTACATATTTATATCATGAATTAATATAGCAGACGAAATTTAATGGGAATTCCTGATGGGGATCCCATAATGTTTAAACTCTATATATTGAATAAAAAATAATCTGGATAAGCAATAACACTGTAACATAAATCCTATAAAACATTGGTGTTAATGATTCATTATACACATGAACAAATAACAAAAAATGAATAATAAAATACACAATGGATAAATAAATTTATTATATTATAGGTTTACAGGGAAATAAATACTCCACATAAAAAAGATAGGTTCGTAAAAAATGATACTTCTCAAAGATGGAAAACAAAATCAATAATACTTTTTCGAAATAATATATATTAAATCAAAGTCCTCATAAAAAATATAGGTCTTAAAATAGATATGACGTTTGAAAATACATTATTTTAAAGCATCCAAAAATACATTCATGTGGATTAAAAACACCAAATTAATGAAACATGTGTTGAATATGGAAATTTTTTCTTAGGAATTAAAAGTGAGATGGAAATCCAATATCATAATTCTTAACTTCCATCATAGTTTTTCAAACAATTTATATATTAAATATATGTTTATTATAAAATAATTTTTGAGCCATATTCATAAATAAATATATATGATACTATATATGTTTCACTTATTCTTTTTTCTTACCTTTTCATTTACTATTTCATATTAAATTCATGTTTCATGTAATAAACACTTATTTTTACATATACTTATTGATTTTATATTTTATTTCCAAATATCTTGATAATGGTTTCACTATCTCCATTAAAATAATTTTTTGAAAAATAATCATATAGATATATCATTAATGGTTGTTTTGATAAATGGTGTTTGTTACATATATGAAAAATGTAGGTTATATGTACACATGATTAATATTTCAATTATTAAATTGTTATTATAGATTGTAGAATGTAATATCAAATGATTAATAAATTATATAAAATATCATAAATAACATTTAACATTTTTAAATATAAATATACACATCACTCATGGGGTGTGGTGAAAAAAATAAAATGAAACCTTTTTTTCTAAGTGGTACATAATACATACAAGAACAACATTATATAATATTAATGTGTGAAATAAATGAGAAATAAAATAAAATATTATCCGAACATAATGATAAATATGTCTCAAAAATCATACTTATTTAACATAAATCACATATATTAATTGACATTGTCATTATTCTCGTCCCTTAAATAATTAGTGAGATTGAATCACATCTGTTCGCATGGTGGTACTCCACCATACACACGAGTGATGTTATTATGTCACTTATGGAAAAATAATCTAATATATATATATATATGATATAATTACTCTAGTGATAAAAATATGTTATAAATATCATATATATATTATTGATCTATCATCATACCTATAATAACC
The DNA here is from genome assembly GCA_963277665.1 of Viscum album. Classification (NCBI taxonomy): domain Eukaryota; kingdom Viridiplantae; phylum Streptophyta; class Magnoliopsida; order Santalales; family Viscaceae; genus Viscum; species Viscum album. The sequence continues at coordinate 1,077,602,775 of OY728164.1, forward strand.
TACGTACATAAAATATATTTTTTTTCATTCTTGAATTCAATAGTTCAATTCATAAAAATGTTTAATGAAATATATAGAATTTATAGAAATTACACAATTCATACTAATAAAATTTTAACTTCACCTTAGTAATAATAACATGACTAGTAGGAATAATATTTTTTTCCAATATAATATTATACATTCTTATGAAATTATATATTTAATTTATACATCATCAAAATAAAAATATGATATAATTATATCAATGTATATGTAAATAAATGTTTTAAAAATTATAAATTATCTGTTCGTATTTTTGACACATAAATTTTTACTTTCCAATTTATAATGTATATAATGAATTAAAAGAAAACTTATCTTCATAAAATATATTAATAAATTAATATTTTTGCTTCATATGATTATAAAATAATTTTATGATACCTTAATTAATTTCATCCATGTCTCATAAAATTCGTTCTAATTTTAAAATTGATATTTTTTTAATATATAATGATTTAAGTTAATAATTAAATTTCTCATATAAAAAAACTATTATCCAAAAATAGATTAAATTTATTAATTTTAGAGATGAAAAATGGTAATGGTTAATGTTTTTTTTTTTAAAATGTATAATTATTTGGTGATTAATGAAATAGTATAATTCATGGTATTTAACCAATTTTAGAATTATTGAGTCAAGTATGATGTATGGCTTATGAATCCCATAATATTGAACAATCTATAACCCATAAATATTTATAGTCATGGGAATCAAAATTATTCATTGGAATGAGCCAAAATAATAAACTAGTGAATAGAATAAGTATAAAGAAACCCTCTCGTTCACTAAAATTACAACACCCACCACCACTTTTCGTCACACCTAAAATACTTTTAGATTGTTTTATTTCTTCCCAATTCCCATTGCAATCATTTTCCCCATATCCCAGACCATCTGTTATGACCAAAATGAAATAAAAAAGTACCTTAAAGAGGCTCGGATGATGAATAATTCAAGGGATGGATAGACCATGTTTGAATTAAGATGAATCTGAGGTATGAAACATTATTTGAAAATAATATTTTTATATTATATTTTAACAAAATTCAACATAACTGATTTTATGTTGCATTTTTTCATGTTTTGTTATAATGTTTATGAAATTCCTTGAACATGATAATAAATGTACTAGTAGTAAATTTAATTATTATCGTTATTATTCATGCGTTAATGTCTAATGGAACATTTTATTTCAATGTATACTGAAGAAAATGGGAATAATTTTTTCAAATACTAAGATTTTACATGGATACAAGTCTATACAATTACACAATAAATCTCATTGCTCAATCCAACAGAATAAATGGAATACTGCCCAAAATCACAAAAGTCCTATTAAGTTGCGTTTATCCCTTTAATCCACCAATCATTAAATGAATTACTGGGGATAATGGAAATAATATAGAGTGTCAAACAAATGTAGAGCACCATCCTCTTAAATCGAGAAATGATCTTGTTCCTTGTAATTCTATGAACATGTATTTATATAGTTTAATATGTCTATTATAAGTAGTCGTTGGTGTTTAAAATAAAAGTTGTGTTTTTAAACTTTTGGGTGTGTTTAAATGTTTTTAAAATTTTTTTTTTGAAAAAACTAAAATATGGATTAAATAAATTACATTTGTATTAAAAACCATAATTTAGTATTTTTTAATCAAATGTTTTTAATGTCACATTTTTTTTAATAAGACCACAATTTATATTAATTTACTTTTTTCTGTATAAAAATTTTAGTTTTAATCTCTAATTTTATTCTAAAATTGTATAAATACTAGGTTCCATCCCTACGATAAGGGGACACATCTACTCTAATGGGGGACCTGGTCAACCCCTACTAGGATAATCTACCAATTCCCGAAGAGGCTCGAGCAGGCTGCAGTGAACCCTGGTTGGATTAGTGGGGGCATGCTTTGAAAAAATTCCCATGTATAAGGTCTGGTCAGGTGTGAGAATAGGGTGAGCTTGGTCACGCAATGGCATGAGAGTGGGTGAGCTGAGCTCCCGCGGGTGCAGTACAGTGTGTAAGGACATCGATGTGTGTGATTGTGTCATTATAAGATTTCACCACACACCAATAATTACATAGAGTTATTGAAACATGTTGGGTTTTGACGTGGGACGAAGAGTTTTCACGGAACCCTAACTAGGCTATTTGATCCCACTGCACGAGATCCTGATTGTTTTCACTAGTTTATCCTTGGAACCCCCATCATTGCAGTTTCATCATCATTTTTTTGTATTTTTCACTTCAGGACACGATAGATAAGGACCACACAACCTATTTAAAACTTGTGAATCCACTACGACTATCTGATCAAAGCATCTATCTAATCTCATTAGATCATCTATTTTAAAAAATGTTGATCCACGAAAACTATCTATCCATATCCATAGGAAAATTACAGCAGTCCGTTTCTAGCTACATATCTCCCTTCTAAAAAAAATTGGGTTAACCTCAACACTTTTATTAGACTAGATTTAAAAATTACCACCCATTCATTTCTCCCTCTTTCTTCCTCATAGAAACACACCCGTCTTCATCCGTTATTATAGACTCTTTTCCATCTCCATCATTCCTTCCCATGATGTATTCATTCCTTCCATACTAGGAACCTTTTTGTCTCAGACTTTTGTTTTATTTCTCACATTGGAGTTATATTTAAACCACACATCATGGTAAATGACTCAGATCCTCTTCCTAGTTTATTTATAATTTTAGGTTATTATTTAAACTTTTTATTCTTTGAAATTTTGATAATTAAAACCTTCTTTATTATAATTTGTTTTTTAGATAAATAATATGAAACATTTGTTTTTTATAGCATCACATTCCACAGACTGAGAACCCTCAAAAAATTCATGTGTGAAGCTATCTCTTTCTCTCGTAGTTTCAGAAAAACATAACCTCATAAGATATAAAACAATATAGGGAATAATATTTCAATTTTTATTTGTTTGGTTCATTTCTCCTTTACAATCGAAAAATATTATTTATATATTGTTTGTACTTTTTTCATAAATATTTTCTAAATTGTTTAGAATGGATTTTTTATTTATTTTGCATGTTTATTTTTCCCTAATTATAATTGTGTATGGGAATTATATTATTTACATTTTAAATCCTAATTATGTATATATGTATGTATAAAACCTTTTCTCTTTCTCTAACTAGAATTTCATAAATGTTATACAGTCTCTTTTTTACGAATGTTTTTCAAAAGAATAATTGTATTTAATATTACTACCATGTTGTGTCCTTTTACCGAAAACTGTAGATACATGTGTATATACACATATATAACTTAATATTTATGGAATATATATATATATTGGTGTTTGTGTTAAGGATATACCATGACACATATCTTCTATCTAAAAAATTAATATTAAATTATTTTTCAAAATTTATTTTTAAATGTGATGTGGATATATATATATTATATTAGTACATGATAGATAAAACAAGCAAGTAAAACACATTTACATTCACTTATAAACTTCTTCTTTGTGTGTATTTATATGGGGTGGTTCATGCATTAAAAATTCAATGGGTTTTCTTCATACAATCCACAAACATACATATATATGCATAAATATTTATATATATATTGGTATATATAAATATATATTTATACACGTATATAAATTTTTGTAAATCCATCATAATAATGTGTTTTGTCCCTATTTAATTCATAAATTATAAATTGTCCTTTTCATTCTCTAAACCGGTGGTTTTGAATTCCTATAAACACGTTGTCTGGTCAACTATATGAGATAAACCTTGTCATTTTATTTGAAATTTTAATACATGTTATAATTCCATATAAATAACCAATTTATCCATTGTATAATTTTTTTACACAACTTCTTGTGATAAACCTCATAATTTCATTTGTGAAACGTATTTATAAATGAAAAAAATAAATTCATTATTTTCATTAAAGATGCATTTATTTTATAATTCAATTTATAGATGACAGGAAAATAAAGTCAAGTAATTTATGTATTAGATAGATATTTTTTTGATAACATATACAATAATATGTAAATTCGTCAAGGTGGTTTATGACATTTTTATTGTTTAATGAATTTATTTCACCTTTGACTACAATCCAAATAAATCAAAATGGTAAAAAACATTGATTTAATAGAATAATTTTATTAGACATATGATGAATGAATATGAATTATTATGTAATAGGTGATGCCTATTATAGCCTATCGAGGAATCTGTATGTCACAGGAGACCAACTAGGACTTTGCATTAGGCCACAATGAAATGGTTATGTATTTTTAGGGCACAAGGCCTAGACATAATGGTTATGATTGTCCTACATTGTGAATTCCCTCATAAAAATTCTAGTAATTTAATTTCTATGTGATTATACAATAACTAAAATATCTATGGCTACGGATTTTCCTCTTATGAGTCAGTATTAATCAGGTTTATAATTCCCAACCCCAATGGTTTAATGTATTATATATAAAATTATACATTTAAGTAAATTTATTATGTAGAGGGATTGGTTATTATTTTGAATCCATGAAGATAAATGAAATAATTTTTATGTGAAATTATGTATAAATATTATTTCTTGTGTATATTATTATCCTAACCTTTGACATGGCCAAGAATGATTAAGTATTATCGTTATCCATCTTATGGGTGGCACTTCATGCATTTTTGTTCAAGTGTGTGTGTGATTTTATTATGCATTCTATTATAACTTGTAAAGAAGTTTGGAAATTATTAAAATCATTATATCCTAATAGTTGTTTTGGAATCTCTCAAGAAAATAGTGAGGTCATGTAATGAAGAAATATAATTTCATGAAATAAATAATGTATTTTTATGAATTTCATTAATGAATTTTTTTCATTAGTATTGTTTTAAAACCCCAATGAATTATTTTTTTAACACATTATATTTTAATTTAAAATTACATGTTTAGTGGAAGTGATTCGATGATTTATAATGTGGATGCATTTCTCTGATAATGTTTTTTTTAGAATTTGTACATTTATCTTTGGAATGTAATATTGTATTCTAAATCTATGAAACATGTTCTAGTAAAAGGTACTCTATTTCATTTAATTGTGTGTATTTATTCTAGAATTATATATAAAAAATTACATTGTATTGGTTATGGTTCGCTTCTAGTTGCACGGGCTATGGACCATATAGTTGGTATCAAAGGAACAACCTAGTGAACTATGGAAAATTGGAATAAAACAACTAATTTTAAAATATTTACCTATTTCATATTCCTTTTATAAAATATTCAGATATAAGGTGAGGGTTCATCAATTATCATTCTATCCCTTCCAACTGAGCGGCTTGAGACTATAATAGACAAATCATGAACAGATGCTTACCATCCATTTTCAAACCTACGTCTACCCTACAAACACCTCTACCGGTTGTCAAACCACCCAAATTTCTTTCAACTTCACTAAGGACCAATTAATGTCATCTAAATTATTTCTAATTCACAACATGTTTATTATGGGAATAATGGACTGTAACACAAGGGATTATTCCAAATTATACCATTTTTATGATTTATCTGGCCATAGAATTACCCTAAGAAGCTACAGAGGTGGGTGACCCCACACACACTCTATCTGTTTTAGGTTCTGAGCATTAGCATGTATAAAATATTTTATGATATCTGGGTTTTAGAAAATATAGTCATCCAACTAGTATATCATAACTAATTAGATTTCTATATCTATGAACAATACACCTCATGTTCAACTCTCTCGAGGACCAACTATCATTTTCATGAGTTCCACACTAGCTACTCATGGTTCATTTGGGAAAATGAAATAAAAGAATTTAAAAATGTTTTGGGTAACAAACTAAACGGAAGAACATACCGAGAAAGTCACCAATAGTGGTGTACCTAGAGAAGGTATAAATTTAATTTAATTTCCCAATAATAATTTATTTAATCAATTAATAATAATTAAAAAAAATTGGGACATCGAGGACGATGTCATAGTGTTGTTGTTGGTGGGAGTGAGTGAGTACAATTGAATTGCGAGGAAATACTACTTTTAAGAGGGAAAATTTTAACTCCACAAACATGATTTTAAATCTAATAATAATAATTTTAGTTATTATAATTATTTTTTTTGTTATTTCATAATGGAATGTTTTATTTCAAAATACACTAATGATTAAGAGAAACATTTTATTCAAAAACTGATATATTACACTGATACAAGGGATTAAAATTACTTAACAAAACTCATATCAATATCCAATATAATAAATGGAAGATGAAACAACGTCTATACTAAGACGGTTATATAGGAATTGTCCCTTTAATCCATAAAAATAATAGTGAGGGTAATAGAAATAATACATAGTGTCAAATGAATACAGATCATCATCCTCCTAAAACAATAAATGGTCATGTTCCTTGGAATACATTGAATGAGAATTTATATGGATTAATATGACTCTTATAATTATACATTATTTTTTAAAATGATCATTGGGTTTTTAAGTTGTTGGGTGTGTTTAAATGTTTCAAAATAATATATTATCATAAATAAAATTATGGTATTAAAATAATAAAATAGGTATTAAGCATTAGAATTTTTTATATTTAATAATGTTAAATGTTTATATGTCTTGAAATAGTACAATAAATTAATATAACAAGGGATTTGATACAATGAATGAGCCTTTAATATTTTATAATTATATGGTTTTAATGATATAATTTTTTAAGAAAATATTATGTTTTTAAAATTTTTTTCTACCAAAAAATATTTGTTGTAAAATCTAATTTAATTCTAAAATTTAATAAAAACTGGGTGACATATCTAGGATAATGGGACACCTAAACTATGTTGGGTGTGCCATTTAACACCAACATGGATGCATTTCACCGTTCTTGATGAGGCTTAAGAAGGCTGGTGTATACACTAGTGGGCATAGAGGAGGCATGTCATGTGCATTGGGCTGTGTACAGGTCCTGGTAAGGCAAGAGTAGATGGTGAGCTAGAATGCATACCACATAAAAGATGGTGGGATGTGTGCCCGCTGGGGAGGTACTATGTGTAAGGACTCATGTGTGTGACATTATGTCACTGAGATATAGAACCACACTCTGAGCAATATATGGAGGCTTCAAAAACTGTTTGGAATTCTATGTGGGATGCATATTTTTTCACAGAACATGATCTAGTTAATATGTTTGCGCACTGTGATATCTTGATCTTCTGCAATAGTTTAGAATTTGAACCCCCATCATCATGATACATCACCTTGTTTTTCTTGAGCCATTAGATATAGACTCACTAGATCAGTACCACACAACCTATTCAAAACCCATTGATCCACCACATCTGTTTGATCAAGTCCATAATCTAATCTCATCCATTCATTTATTTGAAAATGTGTTGTGACACAACATCCTTCCAATCCGATCCATTGAAAAATAATATTCACTCGTTTGATACTACAAGTTTCCAAAAAATAGTTTTACCCTCAGAACGTAGATCTGATCGTATTTAATTCAGACTGACCATTCCATTGTCCCATCTTCTTCTTCATATAGCTACACCAGTCCACATAAATGATTTTAGTTGTTATACCCTCTCTATCCACCTTCCTCGTGATATAATCTTTCTTTCCTCAATGTGATACTTATAGTCTTGGCCTTTTGTTTGATTTTCAGAAGTGGTGTTATATTTAAAAAAAACATCACGGTCTGTGTCTCAGATCCTCATCGTCCTCTATTTATAATTTCAACGTGTCAATTAACCCAATTGTGAATTTATTTTGTTCTAATTATCACATTTGTTTGATTTTATTTATCTTTTTTATCAATAATTTTAAACATTGGTTTTCTATAAAAAAAACGTCACATTTCACACACTAAGACCCCTTGAAATATTATGCAACAACGAACTCTTTTTCTCTCGTAGTTCCAGAACAATCATCCACATTTGATATGAATCATTTAAGGGGCATTAAATTTCAATTTTGACTTGATTGGTTTATTTCTCCATTAATATCAAAAATTGTTATGAAAATATTGTTTTTACTATTTTAATATTGATATCCCGAATTGTTGGGAAGGGATTTTTTTTTTTTTTTAAGTTTATTCTTCAGAAATTTTAAATGTTTAAGTGAATTATTTAATTTTTCTTTTAAATTCATAATAATGTATATATGTTCATATAAAACCATGTCTGTTTCCTTAACCGGAATTGCATAAATGATATACCACCTCATTTTTAGGAATAATTTTCTCAATTATTAATTCTTTTAATATTACTACCATACTGTTAACTTTCACCAAAAATTATATATATATATATATATATATGTATATACATACATATATATAAATATATAATATAATATTTTTAGAATATATATATATATATGTTAAATTATTCCTTGCTATGTATCATCTATCTAAAAAATGTTTTATCATATTTTTCAAAATTAATTTCTAAAAGTAAAATAGATATATATTTTTTATATGATTATATGAAAAATCCAATATGCACGTAAAAAATTTGCATTAATTTATCCACTTCATCTTGGTGTCTGTGTTCACATGGGAGGGTTCTATTCATAAAAATTCAAAGGGTTTTGTTAATACAGTCCACACACACAAACATACAAGAAATATATATATATATATATATATATATATATATTTAAATTCATTTTTTTCATAAGAAACATAATAATATTTTCTCTTTATTTTTTATTAGTAAATTTAAATGTATTTTTAATCCAAAAACTATGGTTTTAAATTCTTATAAACACTTTGTTTTCTCAACTACTTGAGAAAAAAAAATTCATTTTCTGTGAAATTATGATATATGTTACCATTTATTATTTAATACCCATTTATACATGGTATTATATGTTTACATAGCGACATGAGACAAACCATATCATTTCATACGCAATGCAGATTTATCAATGACGGAATAGTATGTGAATTATTTTTTTAAATTGGAATTTATTTCATTATTCAATTTATTGATGACATGAAAACAAATCAACATAATTAATGTATGAGATGAATATTTTGATGACAACCTATTAATTAATAATTAAACTCATCAAGGTGTTATCGGACACATTTGATTGTATCATGAATTTATTTCACCTATGAATAATATGCAAATAAATCTACGTTTTTTGGGATACATTGATTTAAATAAATACATTTATTAGACCCATGAATAATACATATGACTTAATAAGTGATGGATGAGGCCTGTTATAGCCTCCCGGTGAATCAGTATGTCTCATGAGACAAACTAGGTATTGGAATGAGGCCTTGAATGAATGGTAATGTATTGTATTGGCATGAGTCCTTGATAGAAAGATTATGATTTTCCTTCATTATTCATTCCCTCGTAATATTTTTTTCATAAAATTACATGTGATTATTCAAATGATAAAATATCAATGGCTAATGATCTTTCATGTATGAGCCAGTATTAATCAAATTTACAAATCAAAGAGAACGTGGTTTTTAGGTTTATATATAAAATATATACATGTATATAATTTCATTATAAAGAGGTATTGGTAATTAGATTTAAACCATGAAGATAATTGAAATCATTTTAATGATCAATTCTGAATATGTTTTATTTCATGTTTATGTTATTATTCTCACCTTTGGCATGTTATTGAATGATTAAGTTTGGATTTTTTCCAAATTATGGGTGGAACTTCATTAATTTATGGTCATGTTAGTGCATGATTTTATGATACATTCTACTATAACATAAAAACTATTTGTTTTCAAATTTTAACCATATGTTTATCCAAACAATTATTTCAGAATCTCTCTTGAAAATGGAGATGACGTGTAGTGATGAAAGATAATTTCATGATTTAAAGCATATATTTTTTAATAAATGTTTTAAAGAAAATTTATTCCTTATTAGTTTTGTTTTAAAACCCATTACTAGGTATTTTTGGTCTCACCTATTTTTTCATAAATTAATCATACATGTTTAGTGAAAGTGAAATGATGATTTTTAATTTTGAAGAATTACTATGATAATGATTATTATAATTTTTACATTTATATTTGTAATGTAATATTATATTATAATTATCCACAACCTAGGCCGATAAAATATCCTCTGTTTAATTTAATGACTTGTACTTTTTCTAGCATCTTGTATAAAAAAATTACACAACATTATTGAAGGGTTTTGTATGGTTTTGGGGATTAGGTCATTAAAATTCTTGTTCATAGTAATTATTTATGATAAATGGTGGGACCTATATTTCTCTCTAATGCATTGGGTATTTTTATATTGGATGTGTCCTATAATGGTTTTCAAAGTGTAACTGTGATTGTTACATAATAAGGTATCAATGATTGTTACATCCTAATGTAGATAAAAGGGAAACATTTTAAGGTAGTCGTGAGGGATACAAATCATATGGTAGATACAAGGGATAGAATAGTAAGTATTCATTTACCCATTTTACCGTTATAGTTTTACTTATTCCTTCTATATTTTATGAAAATATCATGTTTTCACAAAGTAACTCTGTGATAATTTATGGGTGAGAAGTTTGTATTTTTGATATTGATTTCTTTATAAGTATTTTTTTCTAACTATTTGTCTCTATATATTTTTTTCCTTTACTAATCATTTTATGTTCATCCCATATTATTAAATTTTTAGTCATGTTTTAATTATAGGTTTGCGAAATGAAGATGGAAAGATGAATATTGTGAAGACAATATGTTTTATTAAAAATATTTATATTATTGAAGGAAAGTATACTGGTTTAGTAGTATCCAGATTCAATTCTTGTGGGTTATCATGTATGTTTTATAAACCAATTAATTAAAAATACAAAATGAATATATTTTTTGGAATTTAAAAAGGTTATTCTATTTGAATTAAATAGATTGTGTAATATTTAAGCCTCAGTCATTATAGTTGGTATCAAATAAGGGTTTAAATAACATCAGGGGTTGGGATTATGTTAATGGAATACCATAAAAAATCTTTATAATTACTTTGAAATGATAAATAATTTAAATATTGCCATGTTGATTTATCTATGTTAGGACTCTTCAAAATGGTTTTTCACAAAAGAAACAAGGAATAATAATTAGAAAGGCATGTATAGAATCATATGTTTCTTAATCTAAAACCAAGAATAGCTGGAATTGTAACTGAGAAGCTTGTGATGTAGATGGATAAGATGAAATAAGAAATAAATAGACTTGAAATCCATGCATGATTATTTCTAGTTATACCTCAATGAAAAAAATTTATAGTGGAACATTTTATGAGTAACCAACCTCATGATTTCATTGGATATACTGATCTATAAATAGTTTATGGGTTGATTAAATACATGAAGAAGATATTTTATTTCATGTTCTCTTCCGATAATAAAGTGGAAATACTTTATTTTTATCATTTGGAAGGTGTATCCAACTAGTGGTCATCGTTGTCTATGAATATTTGAGGAAGTGAAGAGATCGATTTCTTGGAATAATATGAATTTACAAATCCATTCAATGGAAAATATTTTCCTAATATTGTTAGAATTTTGATGGAAAATATATTCCTCTAATTGAATCAAAATGTGTAAGATTAAATTTATGTGTATGAAGAAAACCTCACATAATTAGAGTGGTATTCTCTAAATCTTATTTGGTTTATTGATAGTAAAATCAATTTTTTTAATCAGGACTGAAAATATGATACTTGTGATATTTTCTCTCCTATGCAGTTAAAATTGATAATAATCTAGTTTTATGTGATGGAAGGGTATAAATGGATTTTTTTGATGATCAAATGTATGTTAAAAACCGTTATAACAAAAGTTCTAGATGGAGAAAAATGTGTAAGAATCAATCAAATAAATCTTACGGAATGAAAATCATATTTTTCATTTGTGGAATGTGTGGTAAAAATACCCATGTGGAATGAATTAATCAATATATGATGTTTTTATCATGTACTATGATCCGATATATGTACATATATTAAATTGAAATGGATTTTGGTGTTGGTAAGATTAATTATAAAAAGAATGTTCTGAAGTGTTTCAGTTTTGGTGAGATAGTGCATTTTGGAAAGGCATCCTAAATGAAAGATCTAAACGAGGTAAAGTAGACAGATAATAAACATGAAGGTGTAGTGAAATCAATTTTGACTACTTGAGTAGATATTGGTCCATCTAATGAAGTGGTATCAGGTACATTGTTCATTTACTCAAATTTTTCTAATGTATTGTATGATATTGAGTATAAACATTCCTTTATTTCTGATAATTTTTTTATTACATTGGAAATTTCACCTCATGATATGAAATTAGTACATGTGGTAAAAAAAATAGGGGAAAATATTAGGGAAATTAGCATTATGTAAATATTACTATTTTTTCTGTAGAATAACTTTACCTAAAACCCTTGTTCTTTTTTTGGTAGTAGTGTTTGATGTCATTTTTTTAGTGAAATTGAAATATTTTGAACATTAAATGATTGGTTATATATATAATGAAGTTATTTTAAAAAGTGTTTTTTATATAATGAACCCATATTGTTGATAATAAATCTGGAAGCTGAGAAAATGTTAAAATATGGGAAGGAAATTTATGTTCCCATAGAGTTAAAATAAGGGAAGTATTTATATTAATTATGTGCCATTGGTAAAATAATTCATGGACATATTTCATAATTAGATACCAATTTTTTAACTATTCAAGAAGTTGATTTTACCATTGACATAGTTCCTGGGGCTAATCCAATTTATAAACCCTCTTTGAAAATGGATCAAGTTGAACATCAAGAATTAGGAAAGTAGTTGAAGGAGCTTTTTGATAATGGTTTCATTCAACATCAAACATCAACATGTTGTGATATTTTTTTGTTTATTAAAATGTAATATAGTTTCAAGATGATTTTAATTTATTATAGATCATTGAATAACATTAATGTTTAGAATATGTATCAATTGCCTCATATTGATGACATATTTGATCATCTATATGGATCTTCATATTTTTACAAGATTGACCTACGATCTGGGTATTATCACCTGATGTTATTTGCAATGAAATTTTGAAAACATATTTTTGTACTAGATATGGCCATTATGAGTGTGAATTTGTGTCATTTTGTTTCACAAAAGTCTCTACTATATTTATGGATCAATTGAGGAGAAAATTTCATAATAATTTTAATATCTTTGTTGGTGTATCATTAATAATATTATGGTGTTTTCCAAAAAGATAATAGTATCATGAAAATAATAAAATTATTTTTCTAAAAAATAAAAAATAAAAGTTTTTTACATTTAATTTAACAAATGTGAATTTTGGTTCCGATAGATTTCTTTTCGTAAGAACGTTTTAAATAAATATGGCCTAAAAATTGATCCCTTCCAAGAAATAGTGGCAAATGAATGGCCAAGGACAAAAAATGATACTAAGATTCATAGTTTTCTTGGTGTAGTAGGCTATTAAAAATTATTTTTAAAACAAAATTTCTTTTTTATATAGGACATAAAATATGCTAACATGAATAGTTAAGAAATTAATTTGGATTGAAGAATGAAATGTTTAATTTTCAGGAAAAAATGAAATGATTAGTGAATTCCCCAGTTTTGGACCCGACATTCAGTAATCGTGATTTTTTTTAATGTAATGGGATTATTCATTAAATGGAAATATTTTTATAATGAGGCATTATTAATAGGAAATTTCCAATGATTCATGACTATTGAAAAATAATTTATTAAGTTATCCCACAAATAATTACGAATTAGTATCAATGGTTTTTTTCTTAATGAATTAGGATGAAACATTTATATGGGATCCAAATGTGAAAATCATAATAACCAAAAGAGATTGAATTATATATTTACTTAGAAAGAACTGGATATGTGGTAGAGATATGCATGGATGTGAAAAAGGATTATAATTTCATAATCAATTACAAACGTCAAAAATAAAACTATGTGGTGGATTACTTTATTCAAAAACATCATGAAACATTGACTATGTTACTTTTTGAACTGACCACAAGTTTAATTATTTGAATAATTTTTCATTGAATTTGAAATAGAAGTAAATTATCTATTATGTTTTAGGTTTTAGTCTATGTAGGTTCTGGGCACAGCGGAAGCGCGTTGGTTGGTTTTCCCAACATTAATTTTAATGTTAAACAACGTTCAATCCGAGATCCGTCATGATATAAAACTCCGAATCTTCGAAATAGAACGAAGAACTAAAAGAAAAGAAGAGTCCTGGAACCCTTGAGGAGGATCATCATATGTTGATTATAATTAATTTAATTAATGCATAAGAATTACGTTGTTGGAATTCATTCTTCGTTGATGTGTCCGGTCACGATTCAGTGATCCGTCGTTGCGTCGTAGAATCCAAGTGTTGGATTCCTCTAGCGGTGATCCACATGTGTGTCACGTATCTCCGGACATCACCGAAGAGATCTCCGGGTGCTAGCGCGGATGAACCTTCACTTGCGATGTCCGCCTTCGACCACCTTGATCCGGTGGAGGATCTTGCTCTCGTAACATGAGGGCGTTCTTGGTGGAAAGGGAATTATCTCTTGGCTTGAGAGTATTTCCAAATCCTTTGTGCACAACAATGGCTCTAAAAAAATGTTGGGGTTCCGAGGATATTTATAATCATGTTTGAGTTTAATAGAGTTATGACAATAAAAAAATGCGTTACACATTTTATTTATTTCATTAACACTTATTGAAAACCCCCATGTCGAATTATTAATTCCTTGACATGCGCCCACACTGTTTATAATAAATATCATTTAATAAAACAATATTAAATCCTCAAAATCCCAATTGGAAAAACTACACGGCATGTAATAATTAATACATGGCGTGAACTTGTTTTCCATAAAACTACACAGCGTGTATATTTAATATACACGGCGTGTACTTTTATTTTCCATTTTTCTCCACCACATTTATTAGACCTTGAGTAATGACTATTTATTTCTTAAATAAATGTAATTGCATTACTCGCTAATAAATATATTATTTTATCCACAGTATATTCTCTCGAATAACTAGTGTCAAAATAAATGCGATCAGACATCCTTAAATAATTATTAAACCACAGTCGGTAATAATATTTATTTAACTTGTTAAATTAATATTTAACTGAGATACATGGACACACATAGTGTGTGACCCTATAGGCCTCTTTCTCAGTGGTATCAGGCTGAGCCTGCCTAAAGTCCAAGGTTAGCGTCTAGCAACATGCCAAGGAACCCATAGAGAAATAAGCTAACGCCGCAATGACATGTCACCTCCTACGAACGCTTACCGTGTAATATAATCCCTTTGTCTCGATATCTCCAATCAAGCGGGTTGCATGCTAGTGCCATCAACCCATGTGCTTGATTATTCATTATTTGACTTCCCAGAATTGAACTTTCCCATACCTTACCATGGACATGGATTTATTTAAGATATATCAATTCCATCAAAGGGCCTGAGATATCTACTTCCGTTATGGAACGGAACGGACAAATCCTTTCTCGCATTATCTATTAATGCTGAATTACTTGTGACGCACCCAACGTATCCTACCTCGCTGCGAATAGTGTGTCGTCACAGTTTTCATCAATACATCTAAGTGCGCGAGTTGTAATACCCATTAATAATAATCTTAATGTCTAAGGATCAATACACACGTCCGTAGATAGGAACATCCAATGACACTATGAAATATGGATTTCCTACTGGCAGGTCACGTTCTCATAATATCCTCCTGGATATTACCAAGGGCGCACACCATGAGAAGGTGCCTCAAAGTTTTATGAGTCCTCACCTCTAATGACCTGTATTATTTGTGTCCCTCAAATAATATCATCCGGCCATAGAACATACATTCAAGAACAGTGTTATGGCACTTTCGGGTTATCATCATAGCAGGGATCCGCTATGACCCTTTAATGCAACAGTTGTCCTTAGGACATTATCACATGACATGTCACGCATAAGAACAATCAAGATGTGATAAGGCTTTTATTTAATGAATAAAGTACAAAGTTGTTGGTTCTAGACCACCAACTCTAACAGGCTCCCACATGGACTAGTGCCAACTGCTAACAACCTTTAAACCGCTAGCTCTCACATGATATTCATGCTTCTGCTGAGATAGGCCTTTAGTCATGGGGTCTGCCACGTTCTCTTCCGTGGACACTCTGCTCACTGCAACATCACCCCTTTGATAGAAATCCCTCAAGAGGTGATACTTCCAGAGTATGTGCTTTGTCCATTGATGTGACCTTGGTTCTTTTGCAAGAGCCACCACTGCAGTATTATCACAATACAATGTAATGGGATCTTTACTCCTAGGCACCACATCAAGCTCCTGGACAAAGTTCTGAATCCAAACGGCTTCTTTGGCTGCATCAGAAGACGCTATATACTCGAACTCCACTATAGAATCGGCGAAAACTGGCTGCTTTGAACTCTTCCGGCTCACAGCTCCTCCATTGAGACAGAAAACATATCCAGATTGCGACTTCAGATCATTCTGATCTGTTTGAAAACCAGCATCAGCATACCCTCTGATAACAAGCTCCTCGACTCCTCCATACACCAGGAACATATCCTTAGTTCTTCTTAGATACTTAAGGATAGTCTTAACAGCAGTCCAATGTTGTTCTCCTGGATCTGCTTGATATCTGCCTACTATGGTCAGTGCATAGGCAACATCAAGCCTGGTACATAACATGGCCAACATGATGGATCCTATAGCCGAAGCGTATGGGATCTTGCTCATCCTATCTTTCTCATGTTGTGTCTGGGGACACATTTTCTTAGAAAGATGTAAGCCATGTGACACTGGAACCAATCCCCTCTTGGATTTTTCCATACTAAATATCTTTAGTGTCTGGTCAATGTATGTACCCTGACTTAGTCCAAGCAGCCTCTTGGATCTATCAGGAATGATCTTGATCCCTATAATGTAGGCTGCTTCTCCTAAGTCCTTCATGGAGAAACACTTGTTCAACCAGTCCTTAACTGACTGTAAGGTTGTCACGTCGTTTCCAATAAGCAATATGTCATAAACATATACCACTAGGATAAAAACCACATTCCCATTAAAACGCTTATAAACACATGGCTCACATTCGTTCTTAACGAAACCAAATTCTTTTATGTCTTCATCAAATCAAATGTTCCATGACCTGGATGCTTGCTTTAATCCATAAATGGATTTCTGCAACTTGCAAACTCGTTTGGATTCACCTGGTGTCACAAACCCTTCTGGTTGTGTCATATAGACTTCTTCCCGAAGGGTCCCATTTTGGAATGCTGTTTTGACATCCATCTGCCAAATCTCGTAGTCATGGTAAGCTGTTATGGAAAGTTTGATTATTATGGATTTAAACATGGAAACTGGCGATAAAGTTTCATCATAGTCAATTCCTTGACGTTGTCTGAATCCTTTTTCCACTAGACTTTCTTTATAGGTGCTAACTTGGCCTTCCATGTCTAGCTTTCTTTTGAATACCCATTTGCATCCAACATTCTTTACATCAAATAGCTCATCGACCAGAACCCAAACTTGGTTCTGATACATGTAATCCATCTCAGAATTCATATCTTATAGCCATCTTGAAGCTTCTGAGCTTTCTACTACTTCCTTGTAGGAGAGAGGTTCGTCATTGTCCAACAATAATGATTCACCATCCTTGGTGACTGGGAAACAAAATCTCTCTGGTTCCCTTACCTCTCTTGAGCTCATACGCAGTACTTGTGTTTCTGGAACCTCTTCCACGGGGACCTGTGGAACTTGTTCCTGTACAAACTCCTGTGTATCTTGAGCATCAACTTCGTCGAAGTCCATCTTGCTCCCACTATCCTTCTTGAGGACGTCCTCCCTCTCAAGAAAGATGTCTTGTCTGGCGAAAGTCACTTTCTTGTCTTGGGGGTTATATAGGTAATATCCTTTTGTTTCCTTGGGATATCCTATAAAGATACACCTCGTGCCCCGGGGTGATAGTTTGTTTCCTGATAAGTCCTTAACAAACTCCTCGCATCCCCATACATGTGTGTGCGACAAAGTGGGTTTCCTTCCATTCCATAACTCGGATGGAATTCCATTTTCTGCCTTAGTTGGTACTCGGTTTAATGTGTATGCTGCAGTTTGTAATGAATATCCCCAAAAGGATAATGGAAAATCCGCATGACTCATCATCGACCTCACCATGTCCAACAAGGTGTGGTTCCTCCTTTCACTAACACCATTCCACTGTGGTGTATAAGGAGGAGTGAGCTGAGATAGAATCCCAAACTCCCATAGAAGATCGATGAACTCTTGGTTCAGATATTGTCCACCTCGATCCGATCGAAGCTTCTTTATCTTCTTACCAAGTTGATTCTCTACTTCATTCTTGAATTCCTTAAATTTCTCTAAGGACTCTGACTTATACCTCATTAATTAGACATATCCATATCTACTCAAATCATCAGTAAAAGTAATAATGTAAGAATATCCACCTCTATCTTCTACTGGAAATGGTCCACACACATCTGTGTGTACCAATCCTAGAATATCTGTGGCCCTTTCACCTTGTCCACCAAAATGCGGCTTGGTCATTTTTCCGTGTAAACAAGCGTGACATCTATCATGTGGTTTTAGCTCAGTAGAGTCTAAATAGCCATCTTGGCAGAGCTGTGTCAAGCGCTTCTCATTCACATGACCAAGGCGGTGATGTCATAACTGCGTGATGTATGAGTCATGTGAGTTTGTTTCACTATCGATTGCCAACACTTGGTTTTCGTAATTTAATACATACAAACCATTATTCAAATGTGCCATACCATAACATATGTTGTTCTTATAAAAGAGACAACCCTTATTTCCAAACTTGAAAATAAATCCATCCATATCCAAAAAAGATACAGAAATTATGTTCTTGGTAACACTAGGCACAAAATCACAGTTTTGTAAAACCAAAATCATGCTAGTTGGCAATGAGAGGTGATAGTCGCCAATAGCCAACGCAGCCAGCCTTGCGCTATTGGTAGCTCGAAGATCCACCTCTCCTCTAGAGATCATTCTAAATCTACTTGGTTCCTACATTTGAATACAGATGTGAGCCCCACAAGCTGTATCTAATACCCAATGTGCAGAAATAGAAAGATTGCACTCGATAACGAATGCACCTTTAGCGTCCCCACGCTTCTGGGTGCAGTTCCTCTTCCAGTGGCCCTGCTTGCCACATTCAAAACACACTGCTTCCCGTTCCTTGCTCTGCCTCTGGATCTTCCCCTTCTTGGAGGGACGATGCTCGGGGGATTCAGACCGTTTATAAGTCTTTGGCCCCTTTACCTTGTCCTTCCTTTTCTTGTTCACCATAAGGATCGCGGGTTTGTCACGCCCCATGTCCTTATCCACCTGGAGAATCAAGGTCAAAAGCTCTGATAGACTCTTCTCATTGTCGCTCATGTTGTATTTGACAATGAAGCTAGAGAAGGTCTTGGGCAATGATGATAGGATGATATCTGTATGAAACTCATCTGGGAATTTAATCCCTAACATGTCCAAGCGTTCAATGTAGCCAATAAGCATGACCACATGAGTCCCAGCTGGCGTAGACTCCCCAATATTCGTGGTAAACAAAGCATTGGAGATCTCATACCTATCTTGTCTCTCCTTCTCTTAGTAGATATCTTTAAGGTGAGACATCATGATATACGCATCCATGTTTTCATGTTGCTTCAAGAGTTCATTAGACATGGCCGATAGCATGAAACACTGGACATCTGTGGCATCATCCATGTGTTTCATGTAGAGAGATAATTCTTCATCACTAGCCTCTTTCCCAGGCGCAACTGTAATAGGCTCTTCCAGCACATATAATTTCCTTTCGTGGCGAAGGACGACGCGTAAACGCCTCTGCCACTCTTGGAAATTGGTTCCGGTGAGAAGGTTTTATTTTTCGAGTATGGTGCACAATGATATGTTTGAAGTCATTTTCTTGTCGTTTCTAAAATTTATGATGAGCAAAGGATTAGTACTTTATTATAAAAATTGAGACAAATAAATAAATTAATACTTATTAGTCTCCAACTATTTTATCGAAATCCAATAGCCCTCACCATTGACATCAGAATATTTCATTGCGTGGATATTCTAGTGGAAAGGATCCATATTGCCCTTTGCATTACCCCAACTAGGGTTGGTTAAGAAACTTGAAGGGTTTTAGGTAGGCATTCCAAATGCCAACTGCATTAACTCGCAGTTCCTTGATCCGCTGAGTGGACTCCCCAATCCTGAAATCCTTTTTGGATTTCCTCAACCTTTGCCTCTTCGTCACCCCAAGTCCTGCAGTGGCAGTCAACCCTTGATGTGAACCAAGTCAATTCAACCCAAAACCTTGAATTAGAATTCCCCGATAATTGAAAGCACCCCAACTAGGGTTGGTCAAGCACTTTGAACTATGGTTCAATTCGAACCAAGATTATGGAAGGCTATGCCGACTTAATATTTATTTTGAGAGATTTTATCCTTATACGTAAATTGCCATTTTATTATCTTTGATTACATGCTTGTTAATATTAAGTGGGATATAATTAAGTGATTAACCATGTCTAAGATAATATTTACGTATAAGCTAATTTTATTTTAGTTCCATCTTACATGCTCGTTTAATTCATTAATTGTGTGATCGCGACAACACACCCACAATAAACAAACCATGCAACTGACAAAAATAAAATAAATGGTATGATCATGAGATTTTCTATTGGTTATTTTATCTAGTAGTTGATAAACTAACCCAAGACCTAGGGGAGAATCACCTTGATACTTTCGGGTTCATGTTTACAGCTTTCCACCTGTCCACATTTGTATCTTCTTTGAATGGTTTCATCTTGGCTCCTAAATTGATCCGCCTCCACTATCTTGGGAGCTCCATCAATTACATATGCATTTATCTCACATGCAGGTGAGGAGAAAAAGGGGGTTTTTACATAAAAGAATCCTTGGGCGCGCAGGCCCTACATATTAATGAAGAGATGGCTCGCAGGCCAACAAATTTATTTTAAATAAATAAATTAAAAGAAACCATTCACATACAAAGGTCTCGGTCTAGCTCATGATCATCCATACATGCAACGATATTTACACATAAATAAAACTAGCATTCAATTCTTTAATCGTTAATGTTTAAGATAAATCACGCTCGAATCAATTAATTATCTTTAATTAATCAATCCTTTTATCTTAAATCCCTTTTCTGAATTTCCTTGAGATTCTCATCCATCATAATTTTAAACAAATAAATTCATTTAAAATTATCCTTGTACACAACTTGTACATTGGAGGCAACCCGGCGAATTCCCATTTATTACGCAGATGTTAAATTAAACACATATATATAAAACAACTATCACGTGTTGTGCCTCAGCTTTACGCCTGCACCATGGTACACGTCTCAAGGGTTTGTATAATAATAAATTTTAATAAATCTGTGTAATTTACGTGAGTACACGGTGTGTAGTTCCGAAAACACGGCGTGTACTTTTTCTTCACCGTCTATCTGAAGTACACGCACGGGGATAGGGTGGGTTAATGTACTTCGGAAATTTTCGGAGTACACGGCGTGTACACTGGGACACACACCGTGTAGTTTCCGCGTTACACGGTTTCCAGCCGGGCAGGCTATGTACGGAGTACACGACCCAACCCTAACCCGAAGGGACTACACACCGTGTTCATTGGACCACACAGCATGTATTCCGGAAACCATGTGCCACCTGTTTCTGGTCAACACACTGTGTCTTAAATTCGTAGAAAGAATCCAATACACAGCCTGATTTGGTGGATCAGTCAATGCATTGAACCTAGAATACACGGTGTGTACTTCCGAATACACGCCGTGTATTCTGGTGTTATACGGTTAGAAACATTTGGCTCCTCCGGATGAGTTCCTCTATTTTATTTTAATCAAAATTAAAAGAAAAAACCATTTCTGTGAGGTGAACGAGAAACGAGAGAGGAGGAACAGATCTCGATATTCAGATTTCCAGAACGATTAAACATGAATTGAAATAACTAAATTATTAAATGCGTAAATCACCAACAAAAAAACTAAATAATTATAACCAACGATATGACCTCTCTGATACCACTTGTAGGTTCTGGGCGCAGCGGAAGCGCGTTGGTGGGTTTGCCCAACTTTAATTTTAACTTTAAACAATGTTCAATCTGATATCCATCACGATATAAAATGTCGAATCTTCGAAATAGAACGAAGAACGAAAATAAATGAAGAGTCACGAAACCCTTGAGGAGGATCATCATATGTTGATTATAATTAATTTAATTAATGCATAAGAATTACCTTGTTGAAATTCTTTCTTCGTTGATGTGTCCATTCACGATTCAGTGATCCGTCGTTGCGTCGTAGAATCCAAGTGTAGGATTCCTCTAGTGGTGATCCACACATGTGTCACGTATCTCCGGACATCACCGAAGAGATCTCCGGGTGCTATCACGGAAGAACCTTCGCTTGCGATGTCCGCCTTCGACCGCCTTGATCCAGTGGAGGATCTTGCTCTCGTAACTTGAGGGCGTTCATTGTGGAAAGGGAATTCCCTCTTGGCTTGAGAGTGTTTCCAAATCCGTTGTGCACAACAATGGCTCTAAAAAAATGTTGGGGTTGCGAGGATATTTTTAATCAGGTTTGAGGTTAATAGAGTTATGACAATAAATCAACGCGTTACACGTTTTATTTATTTCATTAACTCTTATTGAAAACCCCCATGTCGAATTATTAATTCCTTGACATGCGCCCACGCAGATTATAATAAATATCATTTAATAAAACAATATTAAATCCTCAAAATCCCAATTGGAAAAACTACACAGCATGTAATAATTAATACACGGCATGTACTTATTTTCCATAAAACTACACAGCGTGTATATTTAATATACACGACGTGTACTTTTATTTTCCATTTTTCTCCACCACATTTATTAGACCTTGAGTAATGACTATTTATTTCATAAATAAATGTAACTGCATTACTCGCTAATAAATATATTATTTTATCCACATTATATTCTCTCAAATAACTAGTGTCAAAATAAATGCGATCAGACATCCTTAAATAATTATTAAACCACAATCGGGAATAATATTTATTTAACTTGTTAAATTAATATTTAACTGAGATACATGGACACACTTAATGTGTGACCCTCTAGGCCTCTTTCTCAGTGGCATTAGGCTGAGCCTTCCTAAAGTCCATGGTTAACGTCTAGCAACACTCCATGGATCCCATAGAGAAAGAATTTAACGCCGCAATGACGTGTCACCTCCTACGAACGCTTACCGTGTAATATAATCCCTTTGTCTCGATATCTCCAATCAAGCGGGTTGCATGCTAGTGCCATCAACCCATGTTCTTGATTATTCATTCTTTGACTTCCCGGAATTGAACTTGCCCATACCTTACCATGGCCATGGATTTATTTAGTCTATATAAGTTCCATCAAAGGGCCTGAGATATCTACTTCCGTTATGGAATGGAAGGGACAAATCCTTTCTCGCATTATCTATTAATGCGGCATTACTCGTGACGCACCCAATGTATCCTACCTCGGTGTGAACAGTGTGTCATCACAGTTTTCGTCAATACATCTAAGTGCGCGAGTTGTAATACCCATTAATAATAATCTTAAAGTTTAAGGATCAATACACACATCCGTAGATAGGAACATCCAATGACACTATGAAATGTGGATTTCCTACTGGCGGGTCTCGTTCTCATAATATCCTCCTGGATATTACCAAGGGCGCACACCATGAGAAGGTGCCTCAAAGTTTTATGAGTCCTCACCCCTAATGACTTGTATTATTTGTGTCCACACAAATAATATCATCCTTCCATAGAACATACATTCAAGAACAGTGTTATGGAACTTTCAGGTACTCATCATAGCAGGGATCCACTACGACCCTTTAATGCAACAGCTGTCCTTAGGACATTATCACATGACATGTCACGCAGAAGAAAAATCAAGATGTGATAAGGCTTTTATTTAATGAATAAAGTACAAAGTAGTTGGTTCTAGACCACCAACTCCAATAGTTTAGTCATCTCTCATAGACAAATTATGAAAGCATAGAGGGAACACAATGAGATATTGAAAAACATATAGCTTTTAAAGAAATGTAAATTTACTAAATTTAATGTGGATAATGATTCTATCTTGATATTTTTATACAGAATATGTTAGCCCATGGATTATTTTCTATTGAAATAATTGTTATATGAATATGAAGTTTTTCAATTTGTGTTTCATCTGGGAAACACTATGATTTATAGGGACCTTCAAGAGTATTAAATGAGGGTTGGAATGAAAATTGATATTGTTGGTTTTAAATTTAAATGATTGACATGTAAATAGGTTAATGAAGACACAAAACTATCATTGGGGATTTTGTACCCTTTTCTAGTTCCATAGTTGAAATGGTAAAATATATCCATGGACATCATGGTTGGACTAACAAATACATATAGAGGTAAAAACATGATTAGTGTTATTGTTGATATGGTTAGTGAATCTATTAAAAAATTCTATTCAAGGTTTGATTTCTATATATGTTACTTCTTGATTGTACCTCATAGATATTTTCATATTACATGTGGTTATTCTATCCATTGTATATGACCATTATCTCATGTTCATGCCAATATTTTGGAATGTAATTCTGATATCATTGAGAACTAAATTAAAGTTATGTGCAACCATTCAACCTCAATCTAAAAGATTTTTGAAGATAATACTTATAAAATTAGAGAACATACTTTGAGTTTGATCAATAGATTACCAAGGATGTTTGTATTAACATATCTTTTTAGTTTAGTATTCTTATAATAAATTTCTTCAATCCAGTGAATAGATGGAATCTTTTTTGGAATTATATCAAAAGTATGGTTGAACCTCTCCATTTCTGGATGAATTCATGGAATGAATCATTATGGGACCAAAAATAGTAGATTATGTTGATGAGAAAGGGAAGACAATCCATCAACACATGAGAAATACTCGTTATAGGAAAAAATTGTATTGATAACCTGAGGAAGTATATTTCATTAGATATTAGTTATCATGTCTTTCATAATGCTTCTCCATTGAAAATTGTGTAGTGATTTTTTAATAAAGTAATGATAAATCAATGGTTAATTGGAACTTATCAAGTACTAGAATAATGATGGACCAATTTCCTAATGAGTATATTTCCATATATTTTTATATCAGGTAGAAAATGTTTTAATGTTTAGATGCTACGAAATCATGTTCCAAATTTATCTTGTATTTTGACCTAAAAAATATTTCAGCTGGGAGGCAATCATTCTTATAACAAAATATATATTTATATTCTTGATCACAATGAGAATGTAATGCGAAATATGAAAATTTTCAAGGTTATGATTACTTGGAGAAACCTTATTATTGAAGACGAGACACGAGAATATAAAAATTATATGGGGGAAATGTATCCTGACATGTATATTATGTGAATAAAATTGTGACAACACAATTTATAGAATTGTTAAGAATGTAACAACCCTAGTACATATAATTTTTCTTTAATTATTGAATTAAATAGATAAATTCAATATAAATGTATAAAGTAATAAGTGAAATTTATATAAATTAATGACTTTATATGTATTAAATTACTACATGATACTATAAATATTACTATTACCCTTATGAATAATAATCATACAAATACAATTGTAAAATCATATAATAATTTATATATACAATTTTACCATCTTATAAAAAGTATATGACATAATCATATCAATTTATAAATAAATAATTTTTTTTTAAAATGGTAAAATAAATATTGGTATTTTTGACATATAGATTCGTTTTTTTAAAAATATAATGAATATACAAATATAAAAAATAATTTACCTCCTTAAAATAGAGTCATAATTTAACATTTTATTTGAATATTATTTATGTTAAATATAGTTGACTTAAATTAATTTCATCAATAATTCAAAAAATTAGTTATTATTCCAAAATCTATATTTAATTAATAAACGATGATTTCTATGAAAAAAATTTATTATTTAGAAAATTAATTTCATAAATTGGAATTCATTTTTGAATTTTACAAATCAAAAGTTGGTTAAGGTGAATATTTAGGATTTTTTAAAAAGATTGTTTTTGTGAATTGCGAAATATGGTAATTTATAATATTTAACATATTCTTAAATTATTGACTCCTGCCAGATGTATGGGTAATGTATTCCAATGATATCAATCTCTCTTTATCCCTTTATAGTTTTTAGTTTTGGGAATCAAAAATACTCATAATCATGACCTAAAATGATTAAATAAGGAATAAAAATATTCAAAATGAAACCCTCGTATCCACTATAAATATAGCCCCTCCCCCAACTTCTTCTCACACATAAAATCCTTGTAGATTATTTAATTTTTTCCCAATTTCCCTCTGAAGCCTCTTCCCGACATTAGAGACCAACTACTCTCACTAAAAGGCCAAAACCATGTCCTTAATTGAGGATTACTAGGAGAATAATTAAATAGGTTGTTTAAATGCATTTTATGTAATGTCACCCATTGGTAAGAGACATTACTAAACACACACTCATTATGTTTTCATGTTTTAAAAAATTCAAGAGGAATGTTTTTATGATAGAAGTATTTGTGTTATATGATTATGTGTGGGTTTTTAAAAATTGTTTTTGAAAAATGGTGGGACAAATATCTCCCTCCAATTCATTAGGTATGTTTTTTATGTTGAAATTAATGACTACTCCATGTGTGACTAAAATGGTTACACCATATAGTTTCTATGTATGTTAATAATAATGTATCCAAGAGGGTTAAATTTTATGGTATCAGTGGAGGTTAGAAATCACATAGAATCATTTAGGGTTAGAATCTTGAGTCACTAATTCCTCATGTTAACTTTATCATTTTATTTATATTTTTTATATTCAATGGAAATCTCATGTTTTAGAAATGTAGATATATGATTCTTTATGGGTTAGAATTATGCCTTTGTGAAATTTATTTTATTTTTTTATATGTATTTGGGGAATTTTTGTTTCTCACTTTCATTTTGTGTCCATTTATAAGAATTCATTGCTCATCCCATGTTTTAAATTGATTATCACAACATTTAATTATATTTAAGATAAAAGTAGTTGAAAATATGAATGTTGTTTAGAATTCATATTTTATAAAATACTTTATTGTTATTAAATAAATGGTTTTTGTTTTAGTAGTATCCAATTTTTACACATGTGGGTTGTCAGGTATGTTTTACGTCCTAATTATCTGAAACTATGAACATAAAAGATCAATGGGAATCCAATTACTTTTATGAAGAGTAATTAACAAGAGTAATAAATCTTTAAGGAAATCAATATATAATACCCATCCTAGAGATGTGGTGATGGAAATAAATCCCCTCTGTTCATGAGGAGGTAGTCCACCATTCACATAATCGATGAATTCATAACCCACACGATGGAAGAGTAAATGGTTGAAGGTAATTCATTGATCATTAAAAAATATCATTGTTTGGATGATTTTTATGTTGTTGTATAATAATGGTATAATGATAATTGAATAAGGTGTAAGAGGAACTAAAATGAAAATATCAATGATGAACATCACCTTTTCTTCGACTATCCTTTTAATGTTTTCAGCAAAATCGTTCTTTTGTTATTATTTTTGTCCAAAATTAATCTTATATGATTATAGTAGAAAAGTTTTGAAATGATATTGGTAGGTATTGGCTAATTCAAAAGGCATTGAATGAGTAAATAATAGATGATAAGGTGTGTATTTTTTAACTGGGAGAGATGATATAATTTTAATGTTTAACGACCAAGTATTTTTTTTAGAAATCCTGTTCTTATATAAATGTCATAATAACATTAAATAACAAAATAATTAACTACTATGTTCTATGTGACCATTAAAACATATTTTTTCACTTATATGATGTGAATTGGAAAAATCTGACATCCACAGTTGTGATCAATAAGTTATTTAGAGTCCAATAAGAAAAACATAGTAATTGGTGAATAGTATCATACCCTTATGAATAGTAACATACCCTTATGAGTAGTTTTATACACTAATGAATAGTAACCTTACCTATCATAGTATATAAATAATATTCTAGTGTATGTATGATATACCTATGCATTTAAATAATTAAACAAAATTTTTAAAACTGTTATTTTTAGAATAAATTATGGCTTTAATTAAATATTAAATTAATAATACATTGTTTTTTTTTTTGAAAAATGGACTTCATTTTTGGATTCTATATGTCCAAAATTTGTTGTGGTAAATTTTTTGTATTTTTCTGAAATACATGAATTTTTTATGAATAGTGAAATATGGTAAAATAATGTATATGAAAATTATCAATTCAATGCACTATTCATGAATCACAAGTGATGTAAGCCAACTTATTTCAAACTGACGTGATTATATTACTATTTTTGGTCATGTAATACTCAATATTCCATTTCTTGTGGAAATAAAATAAATTAATGGATATAATATTGAGAAATCCCATATCCCCTCCACAATAAAACCCCCTCTCAATCCCTCTGCAATTCACTCCTCCCAATCCTTGTTCCTTCTCCATATTTTTTTCAAATAGCCTTTGAACCTCCTCCCCCACATACATCAATCCTTGGTCTCATAAAAAGTCCAAAACCTCTCCCTTAAGGAGTCTCTCAAGGATGTTTTGTTCAAGAGGTAATTCCCTCTTTTCAATTCATTGTCTTTCCTTTCATGTTCATTTGTTTACTTTCTCTATAACCTATCATTATCCAAATTTTGAGATGACTCTAGTTACTTATATGTATTGTAATGTTTTCATGATAGTGGAATAAGTTATCATCATCTCCCCATTTTACCCTCTTTTTTACTAGTAGAAAGAACACCATCCGAGAAATGTGAATTTTCCACATTCATAAACGATGGGCTTTCGATTTCTATTATAATTCTCAATTTTGGTCATGAATCCATTCTTGTTATGGTTATAACCAGATTTTATGTATGTTATATAACCTATTTATGATTATGCAATCCCTTTTTAAAAATGTTATTAAGATATAATGAAAAATGAGTTTATTGTAATCAAAACCCACAAATTAACCGAAACAATTATCATTAAGGCTGTATATAATAATTCATCATCTTTCCATGTAACCAAGTTATATAAATAACCAATAAAAACTATTTATATTCATAAAAAATATATATTTTCAATAATTGAGAATTAAATATATTCCACATACTTATAAACAAGTGAACAAAATATGAAAATAAAAAAAATGGACACTGTAGAATGACATAATTCAATACAATAAATTATCAGTAAAGGCATAAATGAACTACGATAAATTATGATAAACTAAATAAATATCTAATAAGTTCATAAATAATTTATTAAAAATTATAATTGTATATTCCAGAAGCTTATGATCGAGAGAGAAACCCGTTCAGAGTTAAGTTAAGGGATAATTTTAGAATCTTGTTATTATCCGAGGTTGTTTTTACATAAGTTTCTACTGGGACATATTTATTATACATTTCCATGTTTCATGAAAGATATTTCAAAGGAATTATTTTAAGGGACTTTTTACTAAAACATATTTTTAAATTTTTTAAATATTTATTCTTCTAAATCATTCTCATTAATGTCCACATTTTCAAAATGGTATTAAGGATTTATATATATTGACATGAATGTTTTTAAAAAAAATTTCCTTTTAAAAGTTTCAAAGATGTATGTGACACTTTGATTCAAAAATGTATTTAAATGTCTTCCTTTCTAAATTGTGTGAATTTTAAATGTTTTCATGAAAAATGGATATTTCTCTCAAAGTGTTTTATAATTAATTTTCATCTATGTCCACATCCATTGATGGATTCTATACATGTTAGATGTTGATTTATTATGATAAAAATATACCAAATTTTATTGATGGATTTGTGATATGTTCGATTGTGGTTGTGTTATTTTTATACCATTCATGGTTTATTGATAAAGTATTTACATTTATTATTCTATTTTTAATATGAATTATTATGTTATACTTAAACCTTTTCCTATGAGGAATGAATTGGACTTAGTAATTGATGGGCGGATCTTGCTATAGATCCTCAATGCATCGGTAGGTCTCATGGGACAAACTATGGTCTTGGCACGAGGCCTTGAATAAATGATTATTTATGGTCCTAACATGAGGCATGGATGGTATAGTTATGTTGTCTGGCATATGAACTTTCTTCATTAAGATGCCAGTATTTAAAATTCATGTAGTTATTCGACTATTATAATAATCATGATTATATTTTATTATGGAATTATTTACTCAGCTCATATTTGTGCAATAATATTTTCATGTTCATTATTAAAGGCGTGTGTTTCTTATTATTCAACAAGTCTTATGTTTATGTTATCTTCCTCTGTACTTATGACTCTTACTGAGCATTTGATCTCAACCCTATATTATGTTTTTTTTTCTCTGGAGTGAAGTACTAAATTATGAATATCATGCAAGCATAATCTAAGAGACATGACGTTGCTTGTGGAATAATTTAGTGTTGTTCCTTTCCATATGTAATGTTGAACTTATGTAAGTATCTTGTTTCCAATAATACTAAACTACCAGATCCTTCAGGATTCGTATTCCTTGTAGGTATGCCAATATAATCAAATCAGACATAGGATATGGGAAACTGGGGATGATTCCTTAATGTTGGTATCAGAGAAAGTTTAGTAGAAAACATGGAAACTGGATTTAGAATACATGGATTATGGAAGGGTTCCTATGATTTTTTTGATGATAATTATACATGAACATCCTGGTATATTGGTTAGGAATAGATTATGTGGATCATTCAAAAAATACATCCTATTCTAGATACATGTAGGTATAGGCGGCTCTGGCCCAGATGCATCGAGGGGTAAATCCTGAAAACACCAATTTGAGCTAGACTCAAATAGGAACTAGTGCATGAAAACATGCCTTGATGAAATAATGGTTACGACACTCCTTGTGGATATGTTTAGGATAATTCAAATTTTTTATACAAGCCATTTTGATGTATTCAAATGAATATTTTTTCTCAAAGAATCCATTTTTGTGGTTACGGGATTAGTCATGACAGGGATTTCAATTTGTGCAAACTATTTTATTATGTTATGATTATTCATTATGATTCATAACCTAATATATTATATGAAATTATCTAGAAATGTATCATAGTTCATGGAATGGATAGTGCATGATTGCCCATGTCCCCTATTGGTATTTTCCTCAGATGCAAGATAATGATGTTGGCTCTAGTCCTGTGACTCGTGATGAGAAAATAATAACTATATTTGGATAACTTACTCAAGTTATGAATCATAACCTTACTCATATTGAGCATATGGATCCACCACATGGAGGGGATATGCTACATAGCATTATGCGACAACAACCTCCATCATTAAATGGGACTACAAAAACCTTTGTAAATGAGCACTGGATAAGTTCCCTAGAACTGATACTACTTACTTTGGGTTTTAATGAAAGAGAGAAGGTCAACATGGAAGTTTATCAGCTATCGGGAGATGTGGATTAGTTGTGTTCATTAATCCAAAACACAAAGGATGAGTAAGAAATGGAAGATATGGAATGAAGTGATTTTAATGAAATATTCTATGAAAAATATTTCCCTCATGAATAGCGAGTAAATATGGAGAGACAATTCTTGAATCTGAGGCAGAAGGAGGATGGAAGTGTTTCCAAGTATGAAGCCAACTTTACAAGGATATCAAGACATGATATAGACAACATAAAAAATCCACGGAGAAAAATTGACCAGTTCATTGATGGCCTAAAGCCATTTATCTGATAGGCACTGGAATCCTAAATTTTTTCATCATATGAGGATATATATTAATGTGATATCAAGAAAGAAAATGAATTCTATAAGTCTTATAAATTTAAGTGAAAGTAGGACAATAATAGGGATACTGAAAACTCTTGTAAAGGTAACAAGGAAACATAGAAGAAGGTAAGAGGTGAATTTATACTCTTTGATAATTTTGGAAACGTACACCATAGTGCCTACATAAAGGGAAAAGGAGTATGCTTCAAGTATGGTATTAAATTCCATCCTTCTAGTTATTGTGAGGGAATGAATGAGGCTAACAATTTTCAATACTATAATTGTCATGATATGTGTAACTATGCTAATGATTATCTAAAATGCCAAGGAAACATGCCATAGAAAACGCCAAGGGAGCAGGGCTGAGCTTATGCAATCACAACTACAGAGGTTGAAATTCCGCGTGACATGGTGGCATGTACTTTGATCATTTCATCAGACTAATACAATGATTTATTTGACTCTGGATCATCAAATTGCTGTATATCTTCCCTAATTTCTATAAAAATTAGATATTTGTAATTTGATTTAACAATGGATTTGTTAGTAAAAACTATTAACGAAAGTATCATTAAAAACATTTTGTGAATCAGTTCCCATTATGGCATAAAAATGTTCATTATCTGCTGATCTCATTGGGATACCCATTAATGAATTTGATATAATCCTTAGTATGGATTAGCTTTCGGACCATGATTCAAAAATTTATTTTATGAAGAAGGATTCTATAATTTTTGATGAAGATAATGTGTACCTTATCATTAGATCAGAAACATCACCATCTGATTCTTATCTAGATCCACCCACAGTAGCTAAACTGAATTCAATTATTGGGGAGGTAGAGAAGTAAATAACTATGGATGAGGAAAGGAATGTTCAAATAGAATATGTACCTGTTTTGTAATAATACATTTATGTTCTTCTAGAGGATTTAATTGGACATCCTACAGATCGAGAAATTGAGTTTTCCATTGACTAAATTCCTAGTTCAAGGCCCATATCATAGAATCCTTATAGAATGTACACTTTGGAGTTAGTGGAGGTAACGAAATAACTTGAAAAATTGAGTGATAATAGATTTATTCTCCTTATCTTTTTCCAAGGAGAGCCCCTGTTCTTTTTATTATGATTAAAGACGGGTCTATTATGTGGTGGATTGAACATAGAGAAATCAATGATGTTAAATTAATGAATAATTATCCTCGGCAACGAATTGATGATTTATTCGATAAACATTATAGATCCCATGATTTTTTAAAGATTTATCATTGATCTGGATATCATCATTTCCTTTTTATGAAGGAAGACATTCCTAAAATAGCATTACGAACCAGGTATGGGTATTATGAGTTTACAGTAATGCATTTTTACTAACTATTGCACCATCTTTTTTCATGGATTTGATTAATAGAGTCTTTAGGGAATATCTTGATGACATTGTAGTGGTGTCTATTGAAGATATCCTGGTGTACTCTAAAAGCTATTATGAACATTAAAATCACATCTGTACTATTCTGAAGACTCTGAGATGAAATTATTTTTATGTGAAATTTAGAAAGTGTGATTTCTGGATCCAATCAGTTTCCTTTCTAAGCCACATTTCCTCTATGGAAGGAATATATGGAGATCCTATGAAGACAATGGTTTTTCAAGAATCTCCTACTCTAATGAACATAACTGAGGTATGTAGTTTTATTGGTTTAGCAGGTTATTATTGATGTTTCATTTAAAACATCACAAGTTTGCTAGCCCAAGGACCTAGGTGACACGAAAATAGGTTATGTTCGTATGCTCAAAGGTATGTGAGAATGGTTTTGAATAATTGAAGAGGAGGATGGTGAATTCTATGATCCTAACCCTACCATCTTGTAAGGATGAGATTGTTTTCTATAGCGATGCATAAAAGAATGGAATGGATTGTGTCCTTATGCATAATGATCGAGAGATTGGCTATACATCTAGACAGCTAAAAAATCTGGAACAGAACTATCAAACTCATGATCTTGAGTTAGTAGCAGTAATCTTTACTCTGAATATTAGGAGAAATTACCTCTATGGAGAAAAATGTGAGATATATATAGATCATAAGAGTTTAAAATATATATTCTCATAGAAAGAACTCAACATGAGACAAAGGAGGTGGATTGAGCTACTCAAAAAGTATGATTTCACAATACTGTAACACTAGGGGAATGTGAATAAGGTAGTAGATGAATTGATTATAAAGTAGAATGGAATTATGAACAATATGAGTGTTGAAAGGGATCTTATGTTCATTGTTCTAGTATAGATGGATAAGGGAATTATCCAAGAAGGAAGCACATCACTAATTTTTCAAAAGGATGCCCTACCTCCTTTACTGGAGTGGGTAAAAGCTTCTCAGGAAGATGATGAGGAGTTTAAAAATAAAATTACATCTATATATGATGGGAAGATGAATAACATCACATATGAATATGGAATTTTGAAATTTGGGAAGAGGATTTTTGTTCTCGTTATTTCGGAGCTAAACAGATCACTATTGGCTGATTCTCATGGCTTTAATTTCCTTATACATCCTGGTAGCACAATGATGTATCAAGATCGCTTAGAATACATTTTGAGGGACAATATGAAAATTGATATTTCTAAATATACATCAATGTTTCTGATATGTCAACAAGTTAAGGTCGGGAGACAAAAGTCTAAGGGGATGATGCAACCACTACCCATACCATCATGGAAGTAAGTGAACATTACCATGGACTTTGTCATAGGACATCCAAGGACATATGGAGGAAAAAATGCTATAGGTGTCTTTGTGAATCGTCATATGAAGACATATCACTTTATCGTGATTCAAGAGGACCTTTCATTGGATCAACTTGCATGGATTTACATCAAAGAAGTGGTAAGGCTACAATGAGTACCAATCTCTATTATATCCTACTGTGATCCTAGAATCACATCGATGTTCCTAAAAAGTATCCAACATGTTTTAAGCACTGAACTGAACATCAGTATGGCCAATTATTCTCAAACAGATGGCCAATATGAGTAGATTATTCAGACATTGGAAGACATGTTTAGATCTTGTCCTATGGAATTCAAAGGAGGATGGGACAAACATCTTCCACTGGTAGGATTCTCGTACAAAAAAAGTTTCTACTCCAGAATCCATATGGAACCTTAGGATGAACATTATGGTAAATGGTGTGGAACCCTAGAGTGTTGGGATGAAGTCAGTGAGAGAATGTTTCTAGGACCTGAATTGGTTGAAGAAATGGTGGAGAAGGTAAAAACAATTCAGCAGCATATCAAGGCAGCCCGAAGTCGACATAAGAGTTATGTAGATAATCATTGACGATACCTTAAGATCAATGTAGGAAACCTGATATTTCTACAATTATCTCCATGGAATAAGGTCATGTGGTTTGGGAAGAAAGTAATGTTATGTCCTAGGTATATCGGCCCCTTCGAGATCCTTGATCGAGTCGGAGCTCTGGACTATCGACTGGCACTTCCATCTACCATGTCGAAGGTACATGATGACTTTTATGTATCCCTATTAGAGAAGTACATACCCGAACCTTATCATGTACTCTAATAAGAGGTGTTACAGTTTTAGGGTGAGCATTCCAATGAGGATCAGCCAATGAAAATATTGGATTGTAGAGAAAATTTTCTACGCAACAATACTACTCATATGTTCAAGGTACTGTGGAAAAACCGTAAGTATGAAGAGGAAACATGGGAACCTAAGGAACCAATGAAGGAAAATTACCCAAACCTATTCTTGGACTACATTATAATATAAAATTTTAAGGGAAAATTTTTTGTAAGGATGAGAGAATGTAATGACCCAATATTTTTTTTGGAAATTCCTTTCTTATAAATATGTCATAATCACATTAAATCACAACATAATTTACTAGTATGTTCTGTGTGACCCTTAAAACATAAGTTTTTCACTTTGGTTGTAACGCCCCGAACCCAGCTACCCAGAGTCGGTGTATTACATCGTAACATTGGCATGATCACAAAATATCATGTCTCGAAAGACCAATTAGTTTAGTAGACTTGGAAACACTAGATACATTCATAAGTCTTACATTACATCATAAAGTAAAACAAAACTACAACATCTTCTATTCATATACCTTTATATTATCCCTCCAAATCATTCATAATATACTTCTTCACATCCTGGAAAAATTAAAACATTGAAAGGGGTGAGCTTAGATGCTCAGTAAGGATAACAATATAGCGGAAGCTTTCATAAAAAAACATTAACATTTAAGGCAATGTATAACTAAAACAAAAGCCTTTTAAACATGAACTTTAGCATACTATGTAAAAAGTAAAATGAAATAATTCCATTTACTTACTCACATGGATATTCTACTGGTCTAATAATCACATGAAATATCAATAACCACTTTCAAAATGATGGAATTCATAATTCCAGACTATCATAACCACGTAGCTAAGGCCTCGTGCCAAGACTACAAATAATATTTTGTCAAGGCCTCGTGCCAAGACACTATTTTGTCTCATTAGACCTACCGATTCATTGAGGAGATATAGCGGGCTCCACCCGTCACTTATTAAGTCCAATGCATTCCTTATATGAACAGGTTTAAACATATCATAAACCGTAACATAATCACATAAAATATGCATAAAGGAAACATAACATTTCCACATTTCAATCACAAGATATCAATACAACACATTGATATAACAA
Source organism: Viscum album (assembly GCA_963277665.1). NCBI lineage: Eukaryota > Viridiplantae > Streptophyta > Magnoliopsida > Santalales > Viscaceae > Viscum > Viscum album. The sequence continues at coordinate 1,077,639,567 of OY728164.1, forward strand.
AAACACTTTCAAAACTATTTTCAATACCAAAATAAAAGAAAATTAAAACATGATATTTATTTTTAATTTTTAAAAAATGGTAAGGCTTGTAGAGGAAGCTGAAACCCAAATAATGGCCTTGGCGGCAGATAAGTCGTTGTCGCCGCATAAGTATGACAAGAACAACAGTCCATTTTATCGTTTAGTAAAAAACTTCATATAATAATATTCCTTTTGAATAAACGTAAAAGTCAAAGGGGTTTATACAACGTATAATAGATATTTGTGTATAAAACAAAATATGCCTCAATGAAAGGAGATTGAGACGCAGCCCTTACAAAGATCATTTTTAAAATAAAATAGATCTATTATGTGTATTCACTATATGTACACATAAAGAAATTAAAAATACAATATAGGACATAATAATATCATGACATAATTTGAAAGTAGGAGATTAACCCAGAGATTGGAAATTGGGTTAAGAAATTCCATTACCTTGCGTCCTGACTTGACTCGACCGTTCCTTAACCTCTTGAATAATAAAATAGAGTTAATTTATAATTTCTTAAGAACATTTTTTCCAGTTTTTTTTCCTTTTATATCACTTATTACCATGTTATTAATATTATGTAATTATTTAAGTTAATAATGGTCGTTTTGTCGATCTTTGGTACTTAAGTCAAAAATAGACTTCTTATAATTACAAGTTGTTCATGTGGTGAAATATCCAATATATCCAGAATTAGATTCATGATATAGATATAATATATATCATATATATCCAGTATATACATTCATTCATAATATTACATAACATTTAGAGGTAAGAAATGAAATGCACCGTTAATGGAGACGGTAATCCATACGTACGCATGAACGCTACTTTCATTTATATTTCATATTTAATGGAATGAAATCATAATGATATAAAGGTATATTAAAATTCCAGTATTATATAATATATAATATCATTTAATCCATCCTTTATACATCCCACATATGGCATTAACGATTCAAATCACTTTGAGGGGGCGGTAGTCCACACTTCCAAAAATGAAAATATCGCGTTTACCCATAATGGAAACATCAAAGGTATGCCACAAATGAAAAATAAATAACCATAAGTAAAACATAAACATATTATATATTATTTATAAATATATTTACATCTTAATGGCCACCTTTGAAGGTGTTATATGAGGGTTGAACAATCATCATTTCGTGAGGCAGAAATTCGCCATCCACAGAAACAGTATGTTCTTTAACCATTAGATGTAGGTGTGTGTAAGTGTAGCTCTAATACTTCTTATAACAACATCCTGGTATATTGAGGATACTGGTGTTGTTACAAATGAAATGAATAAAAAGAGTTTAGGGGGTTGGATATGAAAAATAAAACAAAATAACATAAGCGAAGACATTACCTTAAAATCGGGTAACTCTTTTAATTTGAGACAAAGGCTTCCTTGGGAAGAATTATGCCCAAAGTGAGGATTCTAGGAGTAATTTAGGGAAGTTGGGAGAGTATTTGGTAAGGGTTTGGCCGAGACAAAAGGCTTTGAAAGTGTGAGTAAGTTGGTAGTGGTGGGGGCCTTTTATAAGTGGAGAGGAGGGGTACTCTTGGAATGTCATGAAATGTTACTTTATTAAGAAATGATTTTCGAATTCTAAAGGTCCCACAATGATATATTTCGAGGATAAGTTGATAAGGGATCGAAATATACTCATCAAATTGGTTTTTTACAAGTTTAAGACTTAGATTTTACATTATCCTTTCATTTTATTTAAATCGTTAATTAGTGAGGTAATCGCTGCATCATCATGGTGTCATAAATAATTTAATTTATTTCATGTCTAAAAATTATAAAAAAAAAATTAATGATGTAGGAAATCTTTTTATATTTCTAATGAATATTTATAGACAAAAATATTACTTGTATAACCCCATTTAAAAATTGTTTTAGTAAAACAACTCTTGTTTGTGAACTTTTTATTATAACATTAAATAAAATGTTATTTATGTCATTTTCCTACCAAAGTGGCTCCATGAGGTCCCCAAGTTGACCCATGGATTTTAGTGGTCGGACATGACACATAAAATAGAGGTAGAACAAGTTTAAAGGTCATTCCATATTTTTATAATACCATTTTTACCATAACTTTCACCAATTAACTTTAATCGCGATTAATTAAACTTAAAAGTTACTATTCACCAAAAAATTCTTTTAATCCCATTGAACCACATTGTACTTCCTAATGACAGCCATGTATGTAGTAATTTTTAAAATCAAATCACATAAGTGGTAATATTTCATTTAAATGAAAAATCAGTTATTTAACTATCACGTAGTGGTTTTACTATTCATCAAAAATTGACGTTTTTCATAACAATGCCAAAATTTCACCCTAAGTTATAATTGATATTCTGAATAAAAAAATGATGTATATTATATGAAATACCAAACATATATGTTTAATTAATTAATTTTATAATTAATTCCTGTTGTCACAACAAATAGAGTGTTTTTAAGAAACAATATATATCAAAATATTGACAATTGTTTATGTCCAATTTCTAAGTGAAATTAATTATAATGACCACCATTGGATATAAAGGTAAAAATATATTCTAATTATAATTTAAAAGCACTCAATAGTATAATTTATCACTATAAATTATTTTTATTAAAAAAGTTGTTTTAGGTATTTTTCACTATTCATAAAAAATTGAAAGTTCTTAGAAAATTACAAAAAATTCAACTTAGGATAATTTCGATATTATGAATACAAAAATGAAGTCCATTTTGAAATATAAAATTACTATAATTTTAAAAAGTGGATATTACTATTCATAATGGCTACTTTGATTAGTCATGGTGTGTTAGAACTCGAACTTGCGTAAAATGCCAGCTATTGCATTATTGAAAGAAAAGTGTATCGTGGATGATCGGGGTGTTACATTCTCCCCTCCTTCAATAAATTGTGTCCTCACAATTTGAAATTTTTCTTTGAAAATAAATGGTTGAAAATAGAAAATACCTTTGAGGAAAACCCACATCAGAAATAAGGTTAATAAAATTTATCCTTAATAAGAGGGAAAGGGAAATGAAAAAGTCACCACCCAATTATGATCTCGATTAGGAGAACATTGGTGGAAATTAGAGACATATAATTGGAGGAAAAACATAAATATTAGTAGGGAGTGATTGAGGTCATCAATCACAAACAAGTTTCAAATTGAGAGCCTCAAAGCCTTCAATCTATGTTGATTTAAAATATCATCAGTTCAACAAGACATAATGTATTAGGATAACACATTTTTTGTTTTAATATCCCTTTACTAAATCTTAAGAATTAATTTATTCATAGAATTAGATATAGGAATATATATATTTATTCTTGACAAGTAGAGTTTCAACCTTCAACTAATTTCTACCAAAAACTCATCTTTCACTCAAAAAGATAATAGAACTCAAAAATATTATATTTATCCTAATCGTACAAGGTTCAAAATATTAACACATACCACTTCGATTACAAAAACTATTTTGTAATAACCAGGTACTTCTTGTAGGCTAGTGTTAGGTCATAAAGGCCTGTCGCAATATGGTTGTGGGTTCGATTCCTGCAGCATTATCCGAAGCAATGGGTTATGCCCCACCCTGCAGGTTTTCCTTTTCTTAAAACAATAGTGTTATAATATTCCAAAAATAATCTTCATAAATGTTTTAACCTTAAACAATACTATCCAAAGATCAACATAATCCATTCCAACCTTTATAGTTATCCAAAATACCTTTGTCAAGACTTTCTCTAAAAGGTCTCTAAATTCCAAAATCAATTGTAACATCTGATTCCCAAAACAAATTAATGTTTCTCTTATTGTCACATACTAAAAATATGATTACCTTCATCATATTAAATCCTTAATGAAAACAACAAGTACTACAGTAAAATCCTTATATATATATATATCACATTATCCTTATAACCAGAATATAATCCTTGAGTCCAAAAGCACCAATACGTTAATCATTCCACTTCAACTGTAGTAACAACATAAGATTATCCCTAATCCCTTGGCCTTTTCTGAGGTAAGTTTCCCTGATTCTTAGGATATTCATTTGCATAATTCCCCATTTCTCTACAATTCTATCATTCAACATTGATAGCCTCTTTATTTCCCTTACAATCACCCGCTTGGTGACCTTTTTCTCCACATTTATAACAAACTCTCATTCCTTTTAGGCAAGTACCACAGTGATTATTCCCACAATTATCATATAATGGAAAATCCTTCTTTCCCTTTTTCCCTTTATCTGTCTCTTGTTCCACTGTTCTCTTCTTCTCTTGCTTTACTTTATTGTCATAAGATTTAGAGAATTCCTTTTCTGTCTTGATAGCACATGAGACATTGTCTTCGTATGACGAGAAGGTTTGTGAGACTAATGCTTGACGAAGAAATGGTTTTAACCCATCAAAGAAACGGTAAATATTACTTAATGGGTTACGTATATAATCTGCTGCATGCCTCGCTAACCTTGTAATGTTAGCCTCATACTTTGTGACATTCTCATCCTCCTTCTGCCTCAGACTCAGAAATTGCCTTTCTATATCTGCTCGATGGTCATGAGGAAAGTATTTTTCTAAGAAAATCTCTTTGAACTCCCTCCATTCCATATTCGATATATCATCATCTTCCTTTGTGTTTTGAATCAATGACCACCATTGGTCAGCATCTCCAGTGAGGCGGTAACATCCATGATAACCTTCTCCCTTTCACTACTCCCCAAGGTGTGGAATATTTTCTCTAAGGAGTTTATACATTTCTCAGCTACTAATGGATTTGTACCCCCATTAAATGTTGGTGATTGTTGCCTTATGAAGTGGTCTATAATTGAACCTCCACGTTGCGGATTAGGGTGCTCCATACGAGTAATGTTATTATTCATAACCTTAGTGAGTTGCCCACTATGGTAATAATTTGATCAGGACCAGTTGTATCTCCAGCTCCACAATAATTATCTTGAGCAGGAGGGCAATCCTTACACGGAGTGCGTGCATTGATATGGTTTCCATTCCTTCCACTAGGCGTCATTTCTAAACAATGGCATAAACTAGATTAGTTTATGAATCAGAATACATAATTCCATACTTGTAAAACACTTAACACTAGTTGAACTATTTATGGATATAATCCATAATAAAAAAAAAGTTTTCATCGAGGAATTATATACTTATAACCCTTCATAGTGGTTTTTAAAGAAAATGAGAATTATCCTAAGCATATCCCCCGGGAGTGTCATAACCAAGAGTGCAGCAAGGGCCGTTGTCGTGCACCAGTTCACGTTCGAGTCTAGCTCAAAGCAGTGTTTTCGGGTTTTACCCCTAGGTACATCTATGCCAGAGCCGCCTCTACCTGCTCGTATCCAGACAGGGATGTCTTGCTCGGAAAACTAAAAAAATCTCTATAATACAGAAATTCTAGGAAGTTCTTCTATACTAATCTCAATGTATATCTTCGGGCTATGTGCACTAATCAGAGTTATCTAAATCTAGCTTTCAAAGTTAGTATTAAACTGCATCTGATATCAACTGTAATTCCCCGACCCCAGCTACCCAGAGTCAGTGAATTACTTCGTAACATTGGCATGATCATAAAAGATCAAGTCTCAAAAGACAGATTAGTTTAGTAGCCTTTGAAACACTAGATACATTCATAAGTCTTACATTACATCATAAAGTAAAACAAAACTACAACAACTTCTCTTCAAATCCCCTTATATTATCCCTTCAGATCAATCATAATATACCTCTTCACATCCTGGAAAAATTAAAACATTGAAAGGGGTGAGCTCAGATGCTCAGTAAGGATAACAATATAGCCGAAGCTTTCATAAAAAACATTAACATTTAAGGAAATGTATAACTAATAAAAAAGCCTTTTAGACTTGAACTTTAGCATAATATGGTAAATGTAAAATGAAATAATTCAATTTACTTACTCACATGGATATTCTACTGGTCGAATAATCACATGAAATGTCAATAACCACTTTTATAATGATGGAATTCATAATGCCAGACTATCATAACCACGTAGCCAAGGCCTCGTGCCAAGACTACAAATAATATTTTGTCAAGGCCTCGTGCCAAGACACTAGTTTGTCTCCTGAGACCTACTGATGCATCGAGGAGCTATAATAGGCTCCACCCTTCACTTATTAAGTCCAATGCTTGCCTCATATGAACAGGTTTAAACATATCATAAACCATAACATAATAACATAAAATATGCATAAAAGAAACATAAAATTTCCACATTTCAATCACAAGATATCAATAAAACACATTGATATAATAAAAACACTTTCAAAACCATTTTAAATACCAAAATTAAAGAAAATTAAAACTTGATATTTATTTTTCATTTTTAAAAATTTGTAAGGCTTGTAGAGAAAGATGAAACACAAATAATGGCCTTGGTGGCGGAGAAGTCGTTGTCGCCACATACGTACGACAAGAAAAACAGTCCTTTTTTCATTTAGTAAAACACTTCGTATAAAAAGATTCCTTTTGAATAAACGTAAAAGTCAAAGGGGTTTATACACTATATATAAGAAATTTGTGTATAAAACAAAATATGCCTCAATGAAAGGAGATTGAGACAAAGTCCTTACAAAGATCATTTTTAAAATAAAATAGATCTATTATGTGTATTCACTATATGTACACATAATGAAAGTAAAAATACAATATAGGACATAATAATATCATGACATAATTTGAAAGTAGGATATTAACCCAGAGATTGGAAATTGGGTTAAGAAATTCCCTTACCTTGCGTCCTGTCTTGACTCGACCATTCTTTAACCTCCTGAATAATAAACTAGAGTTAATTTATAATTTCTTAAGAACATTTTTTCAAGTTGTTATTCCTTTTATATCACTTATTACCATTTTATGAACATTATGTAATTATTTATGTCAATAACTGTCGTTTTGTCGATCTTTGGTAATTGAGTCAAAAATAGACTTCTTATAATTACAAGTGGTTCATGTGGTGAAATATCCACTATATCTAGAATTATATTCATGATATAGATATCATATATCTCATATATATCCAGTATATACATTCATTCATAATATTACATAACATTTAGAGGTAAGAAATGAAATGCAACATTCATGGAGACGGTAAGCCGTACGTACGCATGAACGCTACATTCATTTCTATTTCATATTTAATGGAATGAAATTATAATGATATAAAGGTATATTATAATTCCAGTATAATATCATATATAATATCATTTAATCCATCCTTTATACTTCCCACATATGGCATTAACGATTCAAATCACTTTGAGGGGGCAGTAGTCCACACTTCCTAAAATGAAAATATCGCGTTTACCCATAATGGAAACAATAAAGGTATGCCATAAATGAAAAATAAAGAACCTTAAGTAAAACATAAACATATTATATATTATTTATAAATATAGTGAAATCTTAATGGCCACCTTTGAAGGTGTTATATGAGTGTTGAACAATCATCGTTTCGTGAGGCAGAAATTCGCCATCCACAGAAACAGTATGTTCTTTAACCATTAGATGTAGGTGTGATTAAGTGTAGCTCGAATACTTATTTTAAAAAAATCCTATTATATTGAGGATATAGGTGTTGTTACAAAAGAAATTAATAAAAAGAGTATAGGGGGTTGGATAAGCAAAATAAAACATAATAACATAACCGAAGACATTACCTTAAAATCGGGTAACTCTTTTTATTTGAGCCAAAGGCATCCTTGGGGAGAATTCTGCCCAAATTGAGGCTTCTAGGAGAAATGGAGGGAATTTGGGAGAGTATTTGGGCAGGGGTGGGCCGAGCCAAAAGGCTTTGAATGTGTGAGTAAGGTGGTAGTGGTGGGGGCCTTTTATAAGTGGAGAGGAGGGGCACTCTTGGAATGTCATGAAATGTTACTTTATTAAGAAATGATTTTCGAATTCTAAAGGTCCCACAATGATAAATTTCTATTCTAAGGTGATAAGGGTTCTAAATATCTTCATCCAATAGGTTTTTGACAAGTGTAAGCCTTAGATTTTACATTATCCTTTCATTTTATTTAAATCGTTAATTAATGAGGTAATCGCTCCATCATCATGGTGTCATAAATAATTTAATTTATTTAATGTCTAAAAATTATAAAAAAAATATCATGATGTAGGAAATCGTTTCAGATTTCTAATGAATATTTATAGTAAAAAATATGACTTTTATAACCCCATTTAAAAATTGTTTTAGTAAAACAACTCTTGTTTGTGACCTTTTTATTTTACCATTAAATAAAAAGTTATTTATGTCCTTTTCCTACCAAAGTGGCTCCATGGGGTCCCCAAGTTGACCCATGGATTTTCATGGTCGTCCATGACACATCCTATAGGGGTAGGATATGTGTAAAGGTCATTTCATATTTTTATAATACCATTTTTACCTTAAATTTCACTAATTACCTTTAATCGTGATTAATTAAACATAAAAGTTACTATTCACCAAAAAATTATTTTAATCCCATTGAACCAAATTTTACTTCCTAATGACAACCATGTATGTCTGATTTTTGAAAATAAAACCACAGAAGTGGTAATATTTCATTTAAACGAAAAATCAGTTATTTAACTACCACTTAGTGGTTACACTATTCATCAAAAATTGATGTTTTTCAGAACAATGCCAAAATTTCACCCTAATCTATAATTGATATTCCGAATTCAAAAATCATGTCTATTTTATGAAATTTCAAACATATAAGTTGCATTAATTAATTTTATAATTAATTTCTGCTGTCACAACAAATAGCGTGTTTTTAAGAAAAATATATATCAAAAGATTGACAATTGTTTATGTCCAATTTCAAAGTGAAATTAATTCTAATGACCACCATTGGATATAACGGTAAAAATATATTCTAATTAAACTTTAAAACCACAAAATAGTAAAATTTATCACTATAAATTATATTGATTAAAAAAGTTTTTTTTATGTATTTTTCACTATTCATAAAAAATTGAAAGTTCTCAAAAAATTACAAAAAATTCAACTTAGGATAATTTCGATATTACGAAAACAAAAATGAAGTCCATTTTGAAATATAAAATTTCTATAATTTTAAAAAGTGGGTATTACTATTCATAACGGCTACTTTGATTAGTCGTGGTGTGTTAGAACTCGAACTTGCGTAAAATGCAAGCTATTTGCATTATTGAAAGAGAAGCGTATCGTGGAAGATCAGGGTGTTACATTGGTGATGTGAATTTCAAAAATATGACTTACACAGTTGCGATCAGTATGTTATTTGAAGTCCAATAAGGAAAACATAATTTTTGGTGAATAGAAACTACCCTTATGAATAGTATCATACACTTATGAATAGTGATATACCCTAATGAATAGTAACCTTACATATGATATTATATATATTATATTCATGTGTAAGTAAGATATACCTATGCTTTAAAAATAATTAAACAAATGTTTTAAAACTATTATTTTTAGAAAAATTTTTGATTTTTGTTAAATAATAAATTAATAATATTTAGAAAATTATTTTTGAAAAATGGACTTCATTTTTTGGATTCTACATCTCGAAAAATGGTTGTGGTAAATGTAACACCCCGAGATTTTTTGAGAATTATTATTTTTAATTTCATTGATTTATTTGGTTGTACGCTATGCCAAGATTATCTAGCATTATATGCAGTACCGTATTAGCTTGTATTATATGCAACACTATTCTTGACTTGCGTTACACGCAAGAGCATCATTCCTCGATAGCTTGCATAGTACGCAATACCGAGTTTCATTGAATAACGATATATTGTTAAAATATTATATAAACTAGCCATTAGGAATTGTAATTACCACTTTTTGAAATTTTATAAATTTTATCATTCAAAATAGACTTCATTTTTGGATTCATAATATCAAAATAGCCTAGGGTGAATTTTTGGTATCTTTTTGAAAACATTCATTTTTTTGATGAATAGTGAAAAAACACTAAGATATAGTTTAAAACCGAATTTTTATTTTAATAATTATTTATTTTATTTTAGATCAAAATAGATTCATAATAATTATATAAGTTTAATTTAATTCATTGAAGTCAATTTATAATAATTTTAGATATTTAAAAATTTTATAGAACTTTTCACAGTCTTTTACCCACATCAAAGAAGAATTTTCAAATTTACATAAAACATAATTTTACCACTTCTGTGATTTGAATTTGAAAAATTTAAGAGACACAGTTAATATCACGTTGTAAAATGTGGTTCAATAAGATAAAAATAATTTTTTGTGAATATTAACATTTTACTTTCATTTACCACAGTTAAAAGTAAATATGGTAATTAAGGATAAAAGTGATATTATTATTATTACCTAACACATGTATTAATTCTATTTTATAAGTGAAATTTGACACAAAACCGTCCTAGGAATAAAATATGACCATTTAGGTCCACTTGGATTAGATTAGGTCATTTATTATTATTAAATTCAATGAAGAGTGAAATGAATTAAAATAAATGTTTAATAAGTAATACATTTTTAATATAGGGTTATACATAATATATATTCGACTATAAATATTTATTAGAAATATTAAACTATTTCCTACATAATGGTATTTTATTTATATTTTTTAGACATTAAATAATTTAATTTATATATGACATAATGATGATGTTGTAATTACCTTATTAATGAAATATTAACATAATTGATATTATAAATACCCAGATAAATTTAATATGAGACTTTAATTAATTAAAGTAATTTTATAGGAAAATATATGATACTATTGTTGGTTAGATGAATTTTTTTTAAAGTAATAATACTTTTATGAATTTAGAAAAAACAAAATACCAAATAGTATTAAAATTGACATAAAAGAGTTTTTAAACCAAATATTAAATTATTAATAGTTATTATATTCTTAAAAAACTAATTTTTGGCAAAAATTCTTATATAAAAATATATATGACATTAATTAACCAATTGGTGTTCTATTGGATGTTTACAGTATGTTTATTAACCATATAGTGTAATAATACAAGTAGACACGGTGAAAGTTTAATTATTTAACTTAGAGTTAGATCTAAATGATAAGGTTACAATAGTAACCTAAACATGTCTAAAACATATTGGTTGATATTATTTCGACACATACCCACCTTATCCTTTAAATAATTCACTTTGGAGCCATTATAAACTGAATATTAAGTTATTATAAAATAATATTTTAAGATTATTCTATAGGTGCCCCTCTCCTCTCTTATAAAATGGTTCATCCTACCTCTCCTATTTACAAAATTTTGATCCTTATAGCTCTTCCAAACCAAAAAATTTCTCTTATCAAACTCTAAAGTTATATAATATAGTTTCTGGTCTTCTCAACATTCCAACTCCAGTTCCCTAAGAGGATGTTTTAAAGAGGTACGTCGAAGAAGAGGTAATCTCTTCTACTGATTCATTCAAGTTTATTTCTTCTTATACTTACTCTTCCTTAGTTGTTTAATTATAAAATAGTAAAATCAGTATTACTTATACTGATATTATATTATAAATATGAAACAACCCTATTTCACCTACTATCCATCCTATGAAAAATGAAATCACCGCGTGTGAGTACGTTCAGAATAATATCTCCATGTTGAGGTGTAATATGTTTTTCAACCACCACATTACTCGGATGGGTATAACGGTGTAAAGAAAAAATATATGTGATTATTATAACATGATAATAATTATGAGATATTATATCATCCACTCCAATTCCATTCAATAATTATGGGAACGATATCATTGATCTTGCGCACGCATGAATTACCGTCCCCACGACGCGATGAGATTCATTCTCCATGTTAATCTTTCAAGAATGATTATAAATTATATATAATGAATTATAATGAAATATATTACATAATAATGAAACTAGATTTATGTATATATATATTTCATCTACTTACTTCCATTCAAGTCAACAAGGAATGGAAAAGAGTGTTCGTGGGTACGTACGACCTACTGTCTCCATAAACCGTGTATTTCATTCCGTTTATCGATATATCATATATATTTATATGCTGAATATATATTATTTATAAATCATGTTTTAAATTATATAATTATTTAAATCAGGATATAAGTAATAATATCAATAACAACAATCCCAAACACATATGATAAATGAAATGATTTTACCCAAAACGCGACTTTAACATGGAACTGACAAATGAACGTGTAATATAATGTCATAAGTGAATCATATATGATATCATAAATATTTTTATGGTTATTTTACAAGTTAATAATATGTTTAAACCCACTATACCAGAGTCTTAGATAGGTATGAAAAAAATTGGACCTAAGGTAAGAGATAATTATTCTAATCTCATTCTTATCCGAGATAGTTTATTCGTAATTATTTACTGGGGTTATGTTTATCATCCATGTACATATGTCCTCAAAATGTTTTTATAAAATTTTTAATTTTCATCCATGAATATTTAAAGTAATTTTTAACCTTTTTTTACTTTTACCATATCGTGTGGAAGGAATCGTTCTTTTTTTTACCATACGAGGTACTATTTGACTTTTCTGACAAAAGTACGAGAATAATGTTTTTTTCACTTATACAGAATGAACGAATTTTTATGGTTTCACAAGGGCTTATATTCATGAATATTACTCAACAATATTTCTTGAATATTTTCAAAAAAAACCTTTTCTTTTAAAATTGCATGTAATTTTTTGAAAAAATGGATTTTGAAGAAGAATGGATATTTTCCTCAAGAATTCATTTCAAGTGTTTTATCAAAACCATTTTCCATCTAAGATATCATTAATTCATATGTGTATGTTTCAAGTATAATATCTATATGATATTCATTGTTTCACTTTACTTATGATTAAATGATATCCATTTGTTTTATATGGATTATGTTATGATGGGATGATGTTTATGAAACCCATTTTATTCTTTGGTTTATGATGAGTGATTTATGTTTTTGTTGTGGCACACATAAGAATGATTTAATTATAAGATTGGTGGGACCTATATCTCCTTCAAATTAATTGTTTAATGATTTATATCTCATGAGATAGACACATATATAACAGCAAGTAAATTCGGTAAAGTAATATAGGGCTGGAACGGCAGGTAAACCTGATTTAGTAATGGACCTTGTCCACTATGATGGTCTTGGACGAAATTCCTTGGCTACTATGGAAATCATTTCATGTGAATAATGTTCTGACACAATTAAATGCTTTATTACAATGCTATTTTATCATGATTTATGTTCCATTATGATCTATGCCTTACGTACTACCATGTATAATGTCATTACTCAATATTTTTATGTTTAAACATTATTTTCATGTTTTTTTCGTTCAAATGTATATGGGTTGTTTTATTTTCTCCATGCTTACCCTTACTGAGCATTTTACCTCACCCTTTTTATGTTTTCTTTTCCTCAGGATATAAAGAATGATTTTAGGTTAGAAAACAAAAGGGAAAGATAATTATGGGAGATGTTGAAGATTATTCAACCTGATTAGAAGTTTATGTCCCTTTTTTTCAAATACACTAAACTATTACCATCCTTGGATGTCAATTTTTGTTATTAATTAAGTATTGTGCAAAGGTAATGTAAAATTAATGTAATTTCCATCTACATCAAGTTTGGGTCTTTACAATTGGAATCAGATCAAATGTTTAGTCATCCTTTTTAATCTGGGATGCGAAAACATTAGTGAGATCCCAATATATATTTCAAAGGTATGTCTAGGGATGTCCCTAAGGTTATGTACAAGTATATGTTGTAGTTATATAATTACGATAACAATCAAATAATTAAACCTAAGATCTTAGAGATTTATAGTACTTCCCCTTGATTATGTTGTTTTTCAAGTATAATTTTTTCCTATCATACTATTATTTATAGGTTATAATAAATGGATGGAAATAAGAGGATTCATGTTAATAGATAAGATTATGGACAATAGAATGATATTCTTCATGTGAAACCAAATTATATGGGATTTGGATGTCCAAACATCGTTATTATGCCTAATCAGTAATCTCATAATATGATCAATAATATCAACTTTGGTAAGTTTTCTGACTCAAGAAATAAGATAAAGATGTAGTTTCAAGATGATAATTGAGGAAATAATGTTCAATTTCACTCAGGTAAATCATGTGGTAAGAGGCATCAAGGAGAATGTTTCAATAGAACTGGAAGATTCATTGGGTGTGGAAAAGAAGGACACAAAGCAAGTAATTGCAATGGAAAAGGTTCAGTTAACTCCATGTACAAGGATATTGGTATTTCTAAGACATCAACAATGTATAAATGGTTTAAATGTGGAATGTATGGGCATTATGCAAACCAATTCCCTAAGTAAAATCTCATAATGAGAATCAGCATGGTCGTATGGGTAGTATTTATGTTGATGATGATGAAGAGACTATAAATGTTATATGGGATAAAATAAGTTTTGAAGCTTGGTCAATGGTTTATGAAGGTAGTGGAATATTTTCATATTTATCAAGAATAATTTATTGTACTATAGAATAATGAAACATATAAGGATTTTTAAACTATTTTTTCCCTAAAGTATCTGAAAGTATGTGCTGAATGGTACCAGTAACCATGAAAAGTGATTGAAATATTTTTCTAAATAAGATGACATGTGCATAATGAATGGATAAGTAGAAAATAAGATGTTTTATAGTATTAATGAGCTCATTAATGATATAATTACAAAGTGTTATAATGGTTTGACTATATATAAATTTTTGGATTTTGGTATGTGGAAAGAGTTAACTTTTGACAACATGCATGTTTTCACTAAGGTTCTATTGTAATTCATGTTTCAAAATAATACATGATTAAGGTATTCACATGTTTCTAATGTAACCAAAATGATATATATTATGATATATGGGGGATAAATGATGGTATTCCCATGAATGGTTGATGACATTTCTACTAATCGTTGCCTTTATACTATGAGTTTAGATATAAGTATTTTGGATAAGCCTACAAATTTGAAATGGATTATGTTGGAAATAAGATAATACTATTTAAGGATAGAACCTTTTTTAGATATTATGTATGGAATGTTATAATTGATTAGTTTTAGAAAAAGGGACAACCTGCTGGAAGGGCGACAACCCGTCGCGTCGAACAAGGTTGCTGGAATCGAACCCACAACAGAAGTGTGACATGCCATTATCGCCTTCCACTACCTATAGGATGTCCCTGGTTAGTGGAAACTAGTTTTATTTTATTAATAGGTATGATAAATGATGTATATGTCCATTTTAGGAACCATATACGATTAATCTCACCATGGATGGACTTATGTATAAAACTTTTTCTAACCTTATGTTTGAGACAGATGTAATGAACTATCATGGTATCGTATGATCTGCTAACACTTCACAGAAGAAATGTTCAACTTCATTTCAATACGATATTATGTGGAAATTGTTAAAGTCATAGAAAACAGTGAGACTATACCAAAATAAATTATGTATTTCTTATAATTCAAACAAAATCAACATTGAAGAAATTATCATGAAAACCAAAAATGTTGTCCTAATGCCCTCATATCTGATGAATCTGATGGTGCCTTAGATCATCACAAATTTATGGATTTATGATTTTTTGCTTTTTTATATCCATGTTCTCTACCACTCTCCATCATAACATGATGGTTAGATTTCACTTCCATATCCATATTTTCACCTATATTATCCTTTGTGGAAACCCAGGGATGAGTAAACTTGGGTATCCATTATGTTTCTATCATTTCTTTTTTAAAACGATGATTTTGTATTCCTTTTTACGATGTGGGTTTCTATGTGAGAAACTTTCAAGTATAAAACCATTTATATCCCCAACGAATTTTTAGGGAGAAATTCATTTTAAGGTGGGTAGAATGTAACATCCATAGATATTATGAGAATTATTAATTTTAATTTCTTTGATTTCATTTGTTGTAAGTTACACCAATATTATCTTGCACTATATACAACATCGTATTATCATGTAGTATATGCAACACTATTCTTGTATTGTGTTACACGCAAGAGAATCCATCCTCGATAGCTTTCATTGGATGCAATACCGAGTTTCACTAAACAACAATATGCTATTAAAATATAATATAAACTATCCATTATGAATAGTAATAACCACTTTTTGAAATTATATAAATTTTATATTTTGAAATGGACTTTATTTTTAGATTCCGAATATCAAAATTAGCCCATGGTGAATTTTTGGTATTTTCTGAAATCTTTCATTTTATAATGAATAGTGAAAAAACATTAAGTTATTGTTTAAAACCAAATTTTTATTTAAATAATTATTTAATTTATTTAAAATTACTTTATGTCAAAATAGACACATAATACCTATATATGTTCAATGTAATTCATTGAAGTCCATTTATAAAAAATTTAGATATATAAAAATTTTATAGATCTTTTCATCGTATTTTACCCACCTCCTATTAGAATTTTCATATTTACCTAAAAAAAATTTATAAATTATGTGAGTTGAATTTCTAAAATCCTAGAGACACAGTTAATATCAAGGAGTAAAATGTGGTTCAATAAGATGAAAATAATTTTTGATGAATAGTAACTTTTACTTTTATTTACCATAGATAAAAGTAAATAGGGTTATTAAGGGTAAAAGTGATATTATTATTACCATAAACCATGTCCTAATTCTATTGGATAAGCTTAATTAGACCATAAACAACCCTAGGAATAAAATATTACCATTTATATCCACTTGGATTAGATTAGGACATTTATTATTATATAATTGAAAGAAGAGTAAAAAAGAATTAAAATAAATGTTTAATAAGTAAAACATTTTTAATATAGGGTTATAAATAAGATAATTTTGACTATAAATAATCATTAGAAATATTAAAATATTTCCTATATAATGGTATTTTATTTATAATTTTTAGACATTAAATAATTTAATTTATTTATGACACAATGATGATGAAGTAATTACCTTATTAATGAAATGATAACATAATTGATATTATAAATACCAAAATAAATGTAATTTGATATATTTTATGAATTAAAATAATTTTCTAGGTTAATATAACATATTAGTGTTTGTTAGATGAATTTTTTTGATGTAATAATTCATTTATGAGTTTAGAAAAATCAAAATACCAAATAGTGTCAAAATTGAAATAAAATAGTTTTTAAAACAAATATTAAATTATTAATTTATATTCTATACCTAAAAAGTTTATGCTTCTGCAAAAAGATTTATATAATAATATATATTACATTAAAAAACCAAATATTGTTCTATCGATATTTAATAGTATGTTTATTTACCATATAGTGTAAGAATACAAGAAGACACGGTAAAAGATATATTTTTTTACCTTAGAGTTAAATCTAAATGATAAGGTTAAAATGGTAATCTAAACTTATCTAAAACATTTTTGTTGATAGGATTTAGACCCATCCCCACCATATCATCTAAATAAGTCACTTTGGAGAAATTATAAACCGAATATTAATTTATTATAAAAAATATTTTAAGTTTTTTCAAAGGTGCCCCTCTCCTCCCTTAAAAAGGGAATCTCCTCCCTCTCCTCTTTACACACTTTTGGGGCTTAAATCTCCACCAAACCATAAATATTTATATTCCCAACTTCTCTAGTTATATCATAGAGGTTATGGTCTTCTCAAAAGTCCATTTCTAGTTCCCTATGTGGAAGTATAAAAGAGGCACGTCGAAGAAAAGGTAATCTCTTCTACTGATTTATTCAAGTTTATTTCTTCTTCTACTTCCTCTTATTTATTTGGTTCATTATAAAGTAAAAACTTAAGTATTAATTATCTACTGATATGATATTATAAATATGAAACATCCCTATTTCAACTTCTATTCATCCTATGAAAAATGAAATCACCGAGTGTGGGTACATACTGAATACCATCGACAAGCTGTGGTATAATATGTTTTTAAACAAAACCTTACATTGATAGGTATAATGGTGTAAATAATAGATATATATCGTTATTATAACATGATACTAATTCTGAGATATTATATCATCCACTCAAATTCCATTCAATAATTATGGAAACGATATCATCGCTCGTGCGTACACACGGATTACCGTCTCCACGACGTGATGAGATTCATTCTCAATGTTAATCATTCAATAATGATTACAAATTATATATAATTAATTATAATGAAATATATTAAATAATAAAGTTAATGGATTTATGAATATATATATATAAGTCATCAACTTCAATTCAAGTCAATAATGAATGGAAAACATCGTTCATGCGTACGTATAGTCTACCATCTCCATGAACTGTGTATTTCATTCCATTTATCGATCTATAGTATATATTTATATGATTAATATAGATTATATATAAATCATGTTTTACATTTTGGATTTATTTAAATCATGATATAATATTATTATTAGGAACAACAAGTAAATGCACGTAGGATAAATGAAACGATTATCCCTAAAACATGGATTTAATATGGAATTGACAAATGAACAGGTAAAATAAAGTATAAGTGAATCATATATGATATCATAAATATTAATATGGATCTGTTACAAGTTAATAATATTCTTAAACCCTCTATATAGTAGTCTCATAGAAGTATGATAGAAATTGGACCTAAGGTAAGGGATAATTATTCCAATCTAATTCTTATACAAGATTGTTTATTAGTAAGTATTTACTAGAGTTATATTTATCATCCTTGTCCATATGTCCTCAAAATGTTTTCACAAAATTTTTATTTTTCATCAATGTTTGTTTAAAGTCATTTTTACCCTTTTTTGAATTTTACCACATCATATGGAAGGAATCATTATTTTGTTTACCATAAGAGGTACTTTTTGACTTTTCAGAAAAATGTACAAGAAGAATGTTTTTTTAAATTATACGGCATGAATGGATTTTATAGGTTTCATAACACATTATTTTTATGAAGATTACTCAAAAATATTTCATTACTATTTTAAAAAAAATCATTTTCTTTTAAAATCTCTTGGAATTTTGTAAAAAAATGATTTTGAAGAATAAATGATATTTCCTCGAGAATTCATTTCAATTGTTTTATCAAAACCATTTTCCATATAATATGACATTATTTCATATGTGTATGTTTCAAGTATAATATCTCTATGATTTTCATGGTTTCACTTGTCATATGATGAAATGATATCCATTTGTTTTATATGGATTATGTTATTATGGGATGATGTTTCTGAAACATATTTTATTCTTTGGGTTATGATGAATGATTTATGTTTATGTTGTGTCAAACGTATGGATGATTTCATTATGCGGTTGTTGGGACCTATATCTCCCTCTAATTCATTGGGTAAGATTTATATCTCATGATATAGACATGACTGTAATGGCAAGTAAATCCGATATAGTAATACAAGGATTGAACGGCAGGTAAACCTGATTCTATAGTGGACTTTGTCCACTATGATGGTCTTGGCAGCAATTCCTTGGCTACTATGGAAATCATATCATGTGCATAATGTTTTTCCACAATTACATGTTTTATTCCCATGATATTGTATCATGATTGATGTTCCATTCTAATCTATGCCTTATGTACTATCATGATTAATTTCATCGCTCAAGATTTTTACATTTAAACATTATGTTCATGTTATTTTAAGTTAAAATGTATATGGGTTGTTTTATTTTCTCTATGATTACACTTACAGAGCATTTGAGCTCAACATTTTTATGTTTTATTTTCCCCAGGATATAAAGAATGGTTTTAGGTAGAAAACCCCAAGGGGAATATCATTATGGGAGATGTTAAAGATCGTTCAACATGATTATAAGTTTATGTTCTCAATTTCCAAAGACACTAAACTATTATTGTCCCTAGAAGTAAGTTTTTTTTTGTATTAAGTATTTTGAAAAGGTAATTTAAAAGTAATTTAATGATCATGTATGTCAGGTGTGGGACTTTACAATTGGTATCAGATCAAAGGTTTAGTCAATCATTGGAAACTAGGATGTGGAAAATTTAGTGAGATCCCTAGAGATATTTATAAGGTATGTCTAGGGATGTCCCTATGGTTAAGCATAAGTATAGGTTATAGTCCTAGAATTACAATCATGATAATAGAATTAAACCTAAGACGTTAGAGAATGAAAGTACTTCCACTTGATTATGTTGTTTTTATAGTATGAGTTTTTCCTCTCAAAATATTCTTTTTGGGTGTTCAGAAATTACATGAAATAAGAGGATTCATGTTAATGGATATTATGATGGACAATGGAATGATGTTATTCATGAGAAACCAAATGAAACGAGATTTGGATTTCCAAAAATTGTAATTATACCTATTCAGCAATCTCATAATATGATATATAATATCAACTTTGGTAAGATTCCTGACTCAGCTAATAAGAGAAAGGTGGAGTTTCATGATTATAATAAAGGAAAAAAAGTTCAATTTCCCTCAAGTAAATCATGTGGGAATAAACATCAAGGAAAATTTTTAAAATGAACTGGAAGATGGTTTGGGTGTCGCAAATAAGGACAAAGAGCTAGTAATTGCAAAGGAAAAGGTTCAGTTAACTCCATGGAAAAGGATAATGGTATTGTAAATACATAAAAAATGGTTAAATTTTTTAAATTTGGAATGTATGGTCATTATGCAAACCAATTCCCTAAGAGAAAGTCTCAGGAAGAGAATCATCATGGTCTTATGGGTAGTATTTATGTTGTTGATGATGAAGAGACTAGAAATGATATATGAGTAGAAAGAAGTTTTGAAGGTCGGTCAATAGTTTATAATGTTAGTGGAATGAATTCATGTTTATCAAGAATAATGAATGGTACTATTGTATAATGAAACATTTTAGGATTGTAACACTATTGTTTTTCCTAAAGTATCTGAAAGTATATGTTGAATGGTATCGGTAACCCTAAAAAGTGAATGAAATATTTTTTGTAAATAAGATGACATGCGCATAATGAAGGGATAAAGGTAAAATGAAATGTTTGATAGTATTCATGTGCTCATGACTTATATAAGGGAATAGTGATATCATGGTTTGAGTATATAGAAATTTGGGATTTTTGTATGTGAAAGATTTAACTTATCATTGCATTCAGGTTTTCACTAAGGTTCTATGGTAATTAATGTTTCAAAAGAATACATTATTAAGGTATTCACATGATTATAATGTGACCAAAAAGATATATCTTATGATAAATGGGGGATAAATGATGGTATTCACATTCATGGTTGATGAAATTTCTAGTAATCATTGCCTTTATACTATGAGTTTGGATAGATTTATTTTGGATGAGCCTACAGATTTGAAATGGATTATGTTGGAAATAAGATAATATTGTTTAAGGATAAAATCATTTTAATATATTATTTCTGGAATGTTATAATAGAGTTCTTTTAAAAAAATGGAAAACCTACAGGACGGGTGACAACCTGTCACGTCAGACATGGTTGCAGGAATCAAACCCACAACCGAAGTGGGACAGGCCATTATCGCCTATCGCTATCCTGCATGAAGTCCATGGATATTAGAAACTAGTTTTATTTTATTAAGAGGAATGATAGATGAAGTCGAAGTCCATTTTCGGAACCATATATGATTAATATCACCATAGAAGGACTTATGTATATAACTTTTTCAAACCCTATATTTGAGATAGATGTAATGAACTATCATTCTATCGCATGATCTATAACACTTCACGGAAGAAAAACTCAACTTCATTTCGTTAAGAGATGATGTGGAAATTTTTCAAGGCACAAACAAAAGTGAGATTGTACAAAAATAAAGTAATTATTTCTTTTAATTCAAGCATTATTCAACATTGGGGAAATGACCTTGAAATCCAAAAATGTTGTCTTGGTGCCCTTATATCTGATGAATCAGATGGTACCTAAGATCATCACAAATTTATGGCTTTGTGATTGTTGGAATTTTCATAGCCATGTTCTCTACCACACTCCTTCAAAACATGATGAATATATTTATCTTCCATATCCATATTTTCACATATTTTCTCCTATGTGGAAACCCAGAGATGAGATACATTGGGTATCCATTATGTTTCTAACTTTATTTTTTAAAATGATGATTTAGTATTACTTTTTATGATGTGTGTTTCTATGAGAGAAACATTCAAGTAGAAAACCATTTATAACCCCGATGAAATTTTATGGAGAAATTAATTTTAAGGGGGTTAGAATGTAACACACTGATATTTTATGAGAATTCTTCTTTTTAATTTCATTGATTTCTTTTTTTGTACACTACTGGTAACACCCTGACCCCTCTAGGCTGGAGCCGGTGCATTACTTATGATATTGGAATGGTTATAAGGAATGAAAATCCCAAAGGAACTATCAGTTTAGTAGTCTTGAAGAAACTAAATACATCTATGTAACTCAAATTACATTGGAAAAGGATGAAAAATACAATACATAACCAAAAAACTCACAACTGCATCCACATGATCTCAAAGAAGACCTTCTCTTCATCAACTGTCGAAGGTAGATAATGAAAGGGGTGAGATGAAACACCCAGTAAGGGATACAAATATCATAAGAACAAGTACAATAATAAGTGAATCACAATCAGTATGTCATAATCAATATGTTAAAGTGAGTAAGTGAACAACTAATGCCATTAATAAACTGAAAATGAAACTGCATCTATAGATTTTATCATAGTGAAAACCTCATGGACAATAATAATTACTGATAATGAATAAGTATAATGATTACTAATTTGACTTCATGTATCTGGAACATGAAACCATAATACCGTAAAAACGATTTAGTTCTGGGGGTAGAAACCCATCTGATTTTTGGAAACAAACTCGAAGTGTTTGTCACCAACTGTTATGTCTCATGAGACCTACCGATCCATCAGGGGGCTATAGTGAGCCCCACCCACCAATTAATTTCCAAATAATTATTTATACATTGATTAAATATAAGTGAAATAAGCCTTTTCAATATCCTTAAATGGTAGAGTATACAGATTCATCAATATTTCCATAATTAAAATTACATTACAAATAAACACTATATGTAAAATGGTATGCGGTTTAGACAAAAACCATATCCACGATATGATATTATGGATGTTTTTTATAAATAAAATTTTAAATGAAACATGAACTCAAATGATTAATAGGTACACCACATAGGTAATATTAGGTGCACAATAAAAATTTACTCACATCGAAAAGGTAGTTGAGACAAAGTCCCTTACCACAATGTAATCGGTCGAACCGTATGACCAGAACATAATAACCATCAATTGAATAATTTAATAACACGAATATAAATAGAATCATGTTATTATAGATCAAATGGAAGTAAACATATACCAAATATAATTAATACTTGGCAATAAATTGAAGTCTCATAGAAATGAAAGCGAGATGAGAAACCGCTTTCCTTATGATCGAGTGTGTTCTTCGTTTGTTTTAATGACCTAAATAATCAAATTTAGCTTCATTAATTTTAGGTAAAGAACCCAATTAACATTTAATTGATATTATATTACTTTATTAAGTTCATTAATTGACTCTTTTATTATTTTATGAGATTAAATCTTATTATTTTGGAAGCATTTTCTTACTTGGTTTTCATGGTTCGTTTACTTGTTTCTAAGAATCAAAGTTCATTTGAAACTTGTTTAGACATCCATAATTGTTAATACATATTAATAATGAAATTATGGAGATATAATTGATCTTATAATAATTTTGTGTTATATACCATGAAGATGATTCATTATTTAAAACATTAATGATGTTATTTTAGATCTTTTTAGTGGTTCTTCAATAATAACAACCTCATTTTGTTTTATAAAATATAAACATGAGTAAAAAAGAATTACATAACCATGGGTGAGTCATAACACATATATTATAACCTGTTTCGACCATATAAATGGTTTCATGACCAATCATGAAAGAATTATAGCAAATTGAAATCACATTGCCCACAATGTCAGTAATCCAACACATCACTGACAATGTTTTTAATTCCTTAAAAAAGTGGGAAAAGAAGAATATTGATGATTAATTTCTCATGAACATGATAAAATACATAATATACAAGATTATGGATATTTCATTCATCTTGGGTAATAATTGATGAAGAAATAATAAAAAATGAACTCAAAATAAAAGACTAATTTTGAAATCGCATACAAAAATTTGGCAGCCTAACGGCTACGCAACGTGGTAATAGAAAATATTAAAAAGATAGGGTAAAAGGGTTACCAATCCATAAATGAATCATATTATATCGTAGATCATGATAAGAAGAAAAATAATAACCTGGTTTGGAAACTTGAAATATATACAACGTAAAATAGAACTTGAATGGAAAAAGAATGAAATTGAGAATTTTCTTACCTTGTTGTATAACCCTTAGAACATGATGGTTGGGACCTTGGGAGCTTGAGTAAACCTTGGGAGGACTAATATAAATGCAAGGAGGCTATAACTTCGTTGATGGAGAATTGGGAATCAATTCAATTAATGTAAGAGTTGGTATTTATAGGAAAAGTGAGGGATTATTTTAATAATTTTCAAGGGACACCTCATGAGTGGTTTTTGCAAAACCATGGGTTTGGCCATGGTTTTTTCCCATGGTATAAGCTTCTTGGGACACCTAACATCTTATTTCACTATACACAAGTTGACCATATGTATGAAATCATTATTTCATCATTAATGATGTCATAAACACACCGAAACTAAAAACTGTATTTTTTACTATTCACTGCAAAATCAACTATTTCATAAAAATTCACATAATTAACCCATACCATTCTTCGATGTGTATAATTCAAATGTGAAGTTAATTTTTTAAAAATAATTCTCTAAATATTTTTAAATTTAATTTTTAAATAATGTTATTGTTATTTCTAAAAAACAATCTTAAAGTGCAATTAGTTTTATTTCACATTGAAAAACTAATTAATATCTTATTATTTTGTTGCCTTAAGAAAATGAATTAATAATATTATTTACTATTAATAAGGGTCATATTACTATTCATATTACTATTCATAAGGATATGTTACTATTCACCAAATTTTATTTTTGTTTTATCAGTCTTCAATTGACTTACTGATCACCACTCTAGATGACCATTTTTCAAAATTCAAAACATAGAAGTGGAAATTTTATATTTAATGGATAGGTTTAGACAGTATCCTAAAAAACATAGTGTTGTTTTTATGGAACACAATGATGAATAGAATGTACGTAATAGAAACATACCATAAAATTTTTTGGGTCCTACATTATTCCCTCCTGATAAAATTTCGTCCTCGAAATTTTATGTACATAGCCCACCAAAAAGATATGGGTGGTTATTCTTCAGGAAATCCTCTGGTTCCCATGTTGCTTCCTCCATATTATGGTTTCTCTAATGAACCTTTACTACAAGATTTGTTCGATTTCTCAATACCTGCTCCCCGGTGTCAAGAATCCTGATTGGAATTTCACATTATGACAAATCCGGTTCTAATTCTAAACTTTCATATGTGAGTAGATGCATTGGGTGTAGCATGAATTTCATTAACAATGATACTTGGAACACATCATGAACTATGTAGAGATTTGGGGACATCGCTAAATGGTAATCTACATCTCCTATTCTTCCCAAGATTTATAATGGTTTGATGTACTTGGGGATCAGTTTCCCTTTCATATCGAACCTTAAGATGCCCTTCCATGGAGATATATTCAGAAGTACATGATCTCCCACTTGAAGTTCCATGTCCTTTCTACAGTTGTTATCATAAATCTTCTTCTTGCTTTGGGATTCATTAATATGGGCCTATATTTTCATCACCTTTCTCGTGGTGTCTTCAATATGTTCTGGGCCTATAAGTTCCCTTTCACCAACTTCATCCCAACAAGTTGGAGTTCGACATCTCTTTCCATATAATGCTTCATATGGATCCATTTGAATACTAGAATAGAAACTATTGTTGTAGGAAAATTCCACCAAAGTCAAGTATTGATCCCACATACTTTGGAAGTAAAGATAGCATGATCTCAGCATTTTTTCTAGTGTTTGAATAGTCCCTTCAGATTGTCTGTCAGTTTGAGGGTGATATGCAGTACTCATATGAAGCTTAGTATTCAAAGACTTCTGGAGACTTTTCTAGAACCTTGATGTAAAACGTGGATCACGATAAAAACAATAGATATGGGAACTCCATGAATTCTCCAAACATCATTAATATATATTCTTTCTAGACATTCAAGTTGTAGATATTCTCTTATAGTAAGAAAATGTGCTGACATGGGAAGACGATCAACAATGACCCATATTGCATCATTCCTTCTAGGAGTTTTTCATAGTCCCATGACAGAATACATTGTGATATTATTTCATTTTAACTCAGATATGGGAAAAGGATTCAATACTCCTCTAAGATGTTGCGTTCCTACTTTCACTTATTGATAAACCATACATCTAGACACAAAATCAAAAAACTCCCTCTTCATGTTATCCCACAAATAATGTTCTTTCAAATCTCTATACATCTTAGTGCTACTAGGGTGTATAGTGAAATTGGAACTATGAGCATCATCCAACAATTCTCTTTTTAGATAAAGAATATATGGAAGACAAAGTAGCTTCCCAAATTTGAAAATTAAATCTTCATGTACGAAGTCACTCAATCTCCCATTATTCACAGCATTAATCTTCTTTTGGAACTCCTTATCATTAGTCTGAGAACTTTTTATCCTTTCTAGTAAAG
Organism: Viscum album; assembly: GCA_963277665.1. NCBI lineage: Eukaryota > Viridiplantae > Streptophyta > Magnoliopsida > Santalales > Viscaceae > Viscum > Viscum album. The sequence continues at coordinate 1,077,666,470 of OY728164.1, forward strand.
ATGGTTTGGAAACCATTTCAAAAATCATTGATGTTTCACCATCCATTGTTATTCCCATATCCATCATTACTAGATCCATGAAAATAGGATCCCTCTCAACTCTCTTCTTGTTCAGAACTCCATGATCATTTCAGCTCAAAGCATATGCCACCATATTTTCCTTTCTCGGGTGGTAGTGTATCATGAAATCATAATCCTTGAGTAGTTCAAGCCATCTCCTTTTCATCATGTTGAGTTCTTTTAATGAGAAAATATACATCAAACTCTTGTGATCAGTATAAATCTCACATTTCTCACCATAGAGATAATGTATAATTATCTTCAAATCAAATATTACATCAGATAACTCAAGATAATTAGTAGGATAATTATGCTAATGAATTTTTAGTTGTCGTGATGCAAGCAATAAGCCTATCATTTTTCATAAGGGCACAACCAAGTCCTTTCTTTGAAGAATCACTATAAATAAAAAACCTTTCATTCCCCGATGGTAGAGTCAATATAGGAGCATTGGCTAATATTCCTTCAGTTCTTCGAAACATTCTTCACAATATTTTTTTGAAACAAATTTAACCCCATTTTGTGTAAGCTTCGTTAGCGGGTTATCCAATTCGGAAAAATTCTACACGAAACGCCGATAATAACCTACTAAGCCAATAAAACTGTGTATATAAATTATGTTTTTATCGTGGTCAAATCATGGATTTCCTTTGTCAGCATAAGATCAACTAGGATTCCATCCTTTGATAAAATATGGTCAAGAAAAGAAACTACCTGAACCTAGAATTCACACTTTTTAAACTTCCCATATAATTGATTTCTTCTAAGGGTTCCCAGAATAACTCGCAAGTGACTCTCATGGTCTTCATATCTTTTGGATTAAACAAAGAAATCATTGATGAATATCATAAAAAAGATATCAAGATATTCCTTGAAAACTCTATTCATTAAATCCATGAAAAAAGATGGTGCATTCATCAGTCCACAAGGCACCACTGTAAACTCATAATACCCATACCTAGTTTGAAATGATATCTTCAGAATATATTCCTTCCACACACTCAGTTGATGATATCCGGATCAAAGATCTATCATTGAAAAATATTAATCTCCATGAAGTTGGCCAAATTAATCATCAATTCTGGGTATAGGATATTTATTCATTATTATAATAGCATTTATTTCTCTGTAATCAATGCATGGACACATGGATCCATCTTTCTTCTTTACAGACAAAACTACGGATCCCTATAGAGAAAAAGTGGGCCATATAAATACATTATCACTCAACTCTTCTAGTTGTTTTTTAGCTCCACTAGCACCACATTGGCCATTTTATATGGGATCTTTGATATAGGTCTTTCACCAGAAATTAAGTTGATGAAAAACTCAATTTTTCACTCTAGAGGATGTCCATGTAAATACTCTGGAATAAATCAATGTACACTTTCACTATGTGCACATATTCAATTTGAATATTTCTTTCCTCTCTAATAGATATTGGTTTATCTTAAACTCCATGTATTGTATTCAATAGAGATACTGGGGGTGGTTCTAGATAAGAATCATGTGGTGAAGATTCAACCCTAAAGATAAGGGACTCAACACCATTTAAAAAAACTGTAACATCCTTTTTTTTCTTGCAATAAATAATCGCATCATACTTTGATATCCTATCCATACTGAGAATTATATCAAATCCAGTCATGGGAATTATTATAAGGCTAGAAACTAAAGTGTGTTTTTGTGTTTGGAGGGGCACTAGTCGACATGCCTTTATTGCAATGATACATCCCATGAGAGTCTTGATGGACAACATCATCCTTAAATCAAATTGGACATTTATAATTTTCATGATAAACTGAGAGGATATAAAATAATAGGATGATCTAGAATAAAATACAATGTTGGATATGTTTTAGGAAACAATTAAAGTACCAGCCACCACGTCACTAGGAACACCAACCTCCACGGTTGTAATCGCATAGGCTCTCCCATGCTCTATTTGCTTTTTTTGAGGAATGTTTCCTTGGAGATTAGGACACTCAATTGAATAGTGTCCCATATCTCTATAGTTGTATCATTGAACAGCATTGAATTGTTTCTTCCCCTTACATTCGTCAGATTTATGAACCATATCTTCGTAGTTATAGGATACTCCCTTGCCATTCATGCATTTCCCGGGATGATTCCTTCCACAGTTCTCACATAATGTGAAACTATTTGTTCCCTTACTCTTCTTTGGTTCTTCTCATTTTCCTTTGTTATCAGAATGTCGCTTCTTATCTTGGTTTCCTTTGAAAAAATATGACCTAGAAAATTCCTTCTCTTTTTTTTATGGCACTTGAGACAATTTCATCATATGACGAAAATGATTGAGAATCCAGTGCCCAATGAAGACATGGATTAAAACCATAAAATAAATGATTAATCTTGCCTACCTAGTAATGTAGGAAATCCACAACATACCTGGCTAGCCTTGTGAAGGTAGACTCATACTCTGCAACACGGTCTTCTTCCCTTTGTTTCATGCCAAGTAATTTCTTCTTCATTTCAGTTCGTTTCTCACGAGGGAAATATTTTTCAAAAAATATTTCCTTAAATGTCCTCCATTACATATCCTCAATCTCTTCATACTCTATGGTATTTTTAATCAGATACCACCCTTGATCAACGTCACCCTTGAGACAATATACTGCCAGTACTACCTTCTCATTTTCATTGCATCTTAACGCCATGAATATCTTATCAAGGGACTTGATCCATTGATCAGCAACCACTGGGGTAGTAGTCCCACTAAATGATGGGGGATTCTGCCACAAGAAACAAAATAACACAGTTTTTTAATTGTATTTTGTTACTACTTCAATATTTTTTCCCAATATGGTCATGATATGATCTGCTCCAACGTTGACTATGTTGACTTGCTTAGTATGGAGATCCCAACCTTGCCCACAAGTATTGATTCCTCTTCTTCCATTAGAAGCCATTTCATAATAATGGGATACACTATATTAGTTTATGAAACTAAAATAGGAAATCACTCAACAATTATTGAAATTCTATGCATAGATAATCTTATAAATCTCAAATAGAAAATCACTAAACATAGATTGAAATTTTGTTCATAACTAATCTTATAACCAAGGTTCCTATGTGGAAAAATTTACATTAACTCCTTCATTTTGGATTGTAAATAAAATATGAATGATTCTAATAATATCCCCTAGGAGTGTCGTAACCAAGAGTGCAGCAAGTCTCATTGTCGTGCACCAGTTCTCGTTCGAGTATAGCTCAAAGGGGTGTTTTTGGGTTTTACCCCAAGATACATCTGTGCCAGAGCCGCTTCTACCTGCTCATATCTAGACATGGATGTATTGATTGAAAAATCAACATAATATATTCCTTACCAAAATAACAGGATTTTCTTGTACTTTTATCCTCAAAAACTACCTTAGGTATTTTTTCCTTACTATAAATTTCCTAGTCTAGTTTCCAATTGTCCTACAAAACTTCCTCTGATACCAACTGTAACACCCCGACCCCTCTAGGTTTGAGTCAGTTCATTACTTTTGATATTGGAAAGGTTATAAGGAAGTAATATCCCAATGGAATGATCAATTTAGTAGTCTTGATGAAACTAGATACATCGATGTAACTCAAATTACATTGAAAGGGTTACAAAATACAATACATAACAAACAAACTCAGAACTGAATCCACATGAATTCAAAAGTAGGCCTTATCTTCATCACCTGTCAATGGTAGAAAAAGAAATGGGTGAGCTCAAACACTCAATAAGATTTAAAAAATAGTTAAACCATGAGTAAAATAATAAGTGAATCACAAACAATCTGACATAATCAATATGGGATAGGGAATAAACAAACAACTAATGCCATTAATAAACTGAAAATGAAACTGCATCCATAGATTTTGACATAGTGAAAACATTATGGACAATAATAATAACTGATAATGAATAAATAGAATGCTTATTAGTTGGAATTCTTGTATCTGGAACATGAAACCATAATACCCTAAAAATGGTTTAGTTCTGTGGGTAGAAACTCGTCTGATTTTTGGAAACAAACTCGAAGGGTTTGTCTCCAACAGTTTTGTCTCATGAGAACTACCGGTGCATCGAGGGGCTAAAGCGGGGCCCACCTGCCACTACACATCCAAATAATTCTTTATACATTGATTCAATAAAACAGAAATAATCTTTTTCAATATTCTTATAGTGTAGAGTATATGGATTCATCTATATTCCCATAATTAAAATAATATTCCAAACAAATCCCGTATGTAAAATGGTATACAGTTTAAACAACACCCATATCCATGATATGAGATTATGAATATTTAATATAAATAAAATTTAAAATGAAAAGTGACCTCAAATGGTTAGTAGGTACACCACATAAGAATTATTAGGTGCACAATACAAAGTTAGTGACAACAAAAAGGTAATTGAGGCGAAGCCCCTTACCACAATGTAATCAGTCGAACTGTATGACCAGAAATTAATAACCATCAAGTGAATCATTGAATAACATTAATATAAATAGAATCATGTTATTATATATCAAATGGAAGTACACATACAACAAATATATGGAATAATTGGAGAACATTGGAAATCTCACAGATATGAAAGTGAGATGAGAAACCCCGTACCTTATGCGAGAGTGTGTTCCTCGTTTGTTTTAATGACCTTAATAATCAAATTTAGCATCATTAATTTATATTTACATAACCTAATAAAGATTTAATTGATATTATATAACCTAATTAAGTTCATCAATGGCCTCTTTTATGGGGTTAAGAGATTAAATCTTATTGTTTTGGAAGCAATTTCTTACTTGGTGTTCATGGTTTGTTTACTTGTTTCAATGAATGGATGTTCATTTGAAACATGGTTAAACAACAAGAATTTTTAATAAATATTATTAAATAAATTTTGAGATATATATTGTCTTATAATGATTTGGGGTTATATACCATGATGATGATTCATTAGTTAAAACATTAATGATGTGCGTTTATATCATTTTAGTGGTTCTTTGATAATAACAACGGGATTTTGTTTTATAAATTAGAACCATGAGTAACAAATAATTACAGAACCACGGGTGTGTCATAACACATATATTATAACCTGGTTCAACCATAGAAATGGATTCATTACCAGACTTGAAATAATTATTGCAAATTGAAATCACATCGTCCACGATGTCAGTAATTCGACACATGACAGTCAATGTTTTTAATTCCATGAACAAGTGTGGAAAAGAAGAAGATTGGTGATGAAATTATCATAAAAATTAGAAAATCCAGATTATAAATGATTTCGGAGATTTCATTCCACTTGGTCAAAAATAGATGAAGAATGAATAAATTACGAACTCAAAATAAAAGAATAGTTTTGAAATCGATTACAAAAATTCGGCAGCCTTACGGCTACGCAACATGGTTTTAGAAAATATTAAAAAGAGAGGGGAAAAGGGTCACCTATCTATAAATGAATCAAAATATATATTAGATCATTAATAAGAAGAAAAATAAGAATATGGTATGGAAACATGAAATATATACCACATAAAAGAGAACATGAAAGGAAAAAAGAAAGAAATTGAGAATTTTCATACCTTGCTAAATAACCCTTAGAACGTGAAGGTTGGGACTTTGGGGGCTTGAGGAAACCCTGGGAGGAATAATATGAAGGTAAGGAGGCCAGAACATCATTGAGGGAGAATTGGGAATGAATTCAATGAAGAGAAGAGTCAGTATTTATCGGAAAAGTAAGGGATTATTTTAATAATTTTCATGGGACACCTCATGAGTGGTTTTTGAAAAACCAAGGGCTTGCCCATGGAATTTTCCCATGGTATACGCCACATGGGACACCTCACATATTATTTATCTATAAACAAGTTGACAAGATTTATGACATCATTATTTAATCATTAATTTTGTCATAAACACACTGAAAATAAAAATAGTATTTTTTAATATTCACTGAAAAATAAATTGTTTCAGAAAAATTCTCAAAATTCAGCCTAACCATTTTTCGACTTGTAGAATTCAAAATTAAAATCCATTTTTCAAAAATAATTTTATAAATAGTATTAATTTAATTTTTAAATAAATTCATATTTATTTCAAAAAAACAATGTTAATGTGAAATTAGTTTTATTTCTCATTTAAAACTAACTAAGATCTCATTATCATGTTGCTTTAAGAAAATGAAATAATAATATTATTTACTACTCATAAGGGTCGTATTACTATTCATATTCTATTTATAAGGTTATGTTACTATTCACTCAAAATTATGTTTGTTCTGTCAGACTCCAAATGACTTACTGATCACAACTCTAGATGACCACTTTTTGAAATTCACAACATAGAAGTGGAAAATTTATATTTAATGGCTAGGTTTTGACTATATCCTAAAAAACATAGTGTTGTTTTGAAGGAACACTGTGATGAATAGAATGTATTTAACAGAAACATACCATAAAATATTTGGGGTGCTACAATACAACAAGGCTATCTTGCACTATACGCCACACTGTATTAGCTTGTAGTATACACAACACTATTCTTGGCAAGTGTTACACACAAGAGCAACCTTCCTCGATATCTTGTGTTGTACGCAATACCGAGGTTCACTAAACAATGATATGTTATTAAAATATTATATAATCTAGCCATTATGAATTGTTATATCCCACTTTTTGAAATTTTATAAATTTTATCTTTCAAATGGACTTAATTTTTGGATTCGTAATATAAAAATTATCCTAAGGTGAATTTTTGGAATTTTTCTGGAAACATTCATTTTTTAATGAATACTGAAAAATCCCTAAGTTATAGTTTTAAACGGAATATTTATTTAAATAATTATTTAATTTATTTAAATTTATTTTACATCAAAATAGACACATATTACATATATATATTATATATAATTCATTGCTGTCAATTTATAAAAATTTGAGAAATATAAAAATTTTATAGAACTTTTCGACGTCTTTTACCCACCTGCAAGGAGAAATTGAAAATTTACAGAAAACATAATTTTACTGCTTCTGTGAGTTAAATTTCTAAAATCCTAGAGACACAATTAACATCAACGAGTAAAATGTGGTTCATTAAGATAAAAATAATTTTTGGTGAATAGTAACTTTTTACTTTTATTTACCACGATTAAAAGTAAATAGGGTAATTAAAGGTAAAAGTGATACTATTTTTACCCTAAAACATATCCTAATTCTATTGGATAAGTATAATTAGTCCCAAAGAAACATTAAGAATAAAATATGACCATTTAGGTTCACTTGTATTAGATTAGGACATTTATTATTATTTAATTCAATAAAGAGTTAAAAGAATTAAAATCAAAGATTAATAAGTAAAACATTTTTAATTTATTTTTTTTCATAATATAAATTCGACAATAAATATTAATTATAAATAAAAAAATATTTCCTACATAATGGTATTTTTTTTAAATTTTTAAACATTAAATAATTTAATTTATTTAAAACACAATTATGATGTAATAATTACCTTATTAATGAAATATTAAAATAATTGATATAATAAATACCCAAATAAATTAAAATTGATATTTTTTATGAATTAAAATAATTTTATACGTTAATATAACATATTAGGTTTTGTTATATAAATTTTTTTCAATTTAATTATGTTGTTTTGATTTCAGAAAAAACAAACTACCAATTAGTGTCAAAATTGACATAAAAGGGTTTTTAAAAAAATATTAAATTATTAATTGATATTCTATTCCTAAAAATCAATGGTTCATCCAAAAGACTTAAATAATAAAATATATGACATTAATGAACCAATTGTGGTTAAATTGGTAGTTTATAGTATGTTTATTAACCTTATACTGTCAGAATACAAGAAGACACGGTATAAGTAAAATTATTTATCATAGAGAAAAATCTAAATGATAACGTTAAAATGGTATCCTAAACCTTTATAAAACTGACTGGTTGAGAGGATTTAGACCCATACATACCCTATCTTCTAAATACATTACTTTGGAGCCATTATAAACTGAATATTAATTTATTATAAAATAATATTTTAAGTTTATCCTATGGTACCCCTCTAATCCCTTATAAAAGGGCACATCCTCCCTCTCATATTTACAAAATTTATAGCCTTAAAGTTAGGCCAAACCATGCGAATTTCACTTCTCAACCTCTCTAGTAATATCATAGAGGTTCCGATATTCTCAAAAGACGAACTCTAGTTCCCAATGAGGAATTTTAAAAGTGGCACATCAAAGAAAATGTAATCTCTTCTTCTGATTCTTTCCAGTTTATTTCTTCTTCCACTTCATCTTGTTCAGTTTTTTCTTTAAAAAGTAATAACATAAGTAATAATTATATACTGATATTTTATTATAAATATTAAACAACCATATTTCACCTTCAATCAATCCTACGAAAAACGATATCACCACGCATACGTATGTACGGAATACCGTCTCCATGCTGTGGTGTAATATGTTTTTCTACCACCACATTACTTGGATGGGTTTAATGGTTTAAAAATAACTATATATTATTATTATAACATTATAATAATTCTGATATATTATATCATCCACTCTAATTCCATTCAGTAATTATGGTAATGATATCTTCGCTCGTGCGTACGCACGGATTACCGTCTTCACGATGTGATGAGATTCATTCTCCATGTTAATCTTTCAAGATTGATTATAATGTTTCTATAATAAATAATAATGAAATATATGACATAATAATGATACTGGATATATATATATATATATATATATATATATTTCATCTACTTACTTCCATTCAAGTCAATAAGGAAAGGGAAACTACGTTCATGTGTATGTACGACCTACCATCTCCATGAATGGTGTATTTCATTCCATTTATAGATCTATCAGTTATATTTATATTATGAATATATATTATATATAAATCATGTTTTACATTCATTAATTATGTAAATCATGATATAAGTAATAATATCATTAACAACAAGTCCAAACACGTATGATAAATGAAACGATTTTACCCAAAATGCGACTTTAACACTGAATTGACAAATGAACAGGTAATATAAAGTCATTAGTTAATCATTTATGATATCATTAATATTATTATGGTTCTGTTATAGGTTAATAATTTTATTAAACCCACTATAAATGACTCTTAGACACGTTCAAAAGAAATTGGACCTATTGTAAGGGTTAATTATTCCAATCTCATTCTTATCTGATATCGTTTATTCGTAAGTATTTATTGGGGTTATGTTTTTTATCCATGTCCATATGTCCTCAAAATGTTTTCATAATATGTTTAATTTTCTTCCGTGTATGTTTAAAGTAATTTTTACCCTTTTTTTAATTTTACCACATCGTATGGGAGGAATCTTTTTTTGTTTACCATAAGAGGTACTTTTTGACTTTTCCGACAAAAGTATGAGAATAATGTTTTTTTAACATATACTACATGAAAAGATTTTTATGGTTTCATAAAGACATATTTTCATGAAGCTTACTCTAAAAGATTTCATGAATATTTTCAACAAAATCATTTTCTTTTAAAATTGCTTGGAATTTTGTGAAAAAAGATTATTTTGAAGTAGAAAAGATATTTTCCTCAAAAATCCATTTCATGTTTTTTATCAAAACCATTTTCCATCTAATTTGAAATTGTTTCATATGTGTATGTTTCATGTATAATATCTCTATGATTCACATGGTGTCATTTTTCTTATGATGAAATGATATCCATTTGTTTTATATGGATTATGTTATGATGGGATAATGTTTGTGAAAACCATTTTATTCATTGGGTTATGATGAATGATTTATGTTTATGTTGTGGATCATGTAACAAGGATTTAATTATGAGATGGGTGGGACATATATATCCCTCAAATGCATTGGGTAAAGATTTATATCACATGATATAGACAAGGCTGTAATGGAAAGTAAATCTAGTATAGTAATACATGGTTGGAACGGCAGGTAACCCCGATTCAGTACTGGACTTTGTCCACAATAATGGTCTTGGCAGTAATAACCTGGATACTATGGAAATTATATCATGTGATTAATGGTTTCCCACAATTACATGTTTTATTCCCATGCTTTCTTATCATGAATGATGTTCCATTGTGATCTATTCCTTACATACTACGATGTTTAATGTCATTTCTCAAGATTTAGATGTTTAAACTTTATGTTCATGTTTTTTTAAGTTCAAATGTATATGGATTGTTTTATTTTCTCCATGCTTACACTTACTGAGAATTTGAGCTCACCCTTTTTATGTTTTCTCTTCCCCAGGATATCAAGAAATGTTTTAGGTAAGAATAATAATGTGGAAGATCTTTATGGTAGATGTTGAAGATTGTTCAACATGATTTAAAGTTTATGTTCCAAGATTCCAATTACACTAAACTATTACGGTCCTTTGATGTCAATTTTTGTTATGTATTAAGTATTCCACAAAATTAATGTAAAAGTAAATTAATGTCCATGTACATCAACTGTGAGTCTTTACAGTAATTTTTTTGGTATTTAACAGAAATACTTAAATTTTTTGATGAATAGTGAGATATGCTAAAATACCATATATGAAAATTATCGGTTACATACACTATTCATGACATCAAAAGTTATGTAATCCCACTTGGTTTGAAATCAGATGATAAAAAGTACTATTATAGGTCATCTAATACTCACAATACCTTCTGTTGAAGAGATATAATAAATTAATGAATATAAGATTGATAAAATCGTTCTCCCCTCCACAATAAAACCCCTTCTTACTCCCTTTTCCATTCACTCCTCTAAAGCCATGTGCCTTCTTCAAATTCTGTCCAAATAGCCTCCCAACCTTTTCTCCCATGTCCTGTATGGCTTGGTCTCATAAAAATACCAAAACCTATCCTTTAAAGAGGATCTCAGGGAAGATTTCTTCAAGAGGTAATTTCATATTTTCAATTCATTTTCTTTCCTTTCAAGTTAATTTGTTTTATTTTTCTATTACCTATCCATATCCAAATTTTTTTTCACTCCATTAACATATATTTACTGGAATTGTTTCATAATATTGGAATAAATTTTGGTCATCTACCCCTTTTACAATCTTTTATACTTGTAGGAATAACACCATCCGAGAAGTGTCATGTTTCCACATTTAAGGACGATGGGATTTCGATTTCAATTATCATTTTCAATTATGGTCATGAAAAAATAATTGTTATGGTTGAACCAGATTATTATGTGTCATATAAAACCTATTTATGATTCTATAATACCTTTTTACAAATTTTATTAAGTTATAATGAAAAACGAGTTTATTGTAATCAAACCCCACAAATTAACTGAAACAATTATCATTATGGTTTTATATAATAATTCCTCCACCTTCCATGTATCCAAGTTTTATAAATGACCAATAAAACATATTTATTTTAATTAATAATATATAATTTTAATTATAGGTATTTACATATATTCTAGATACATTAAAATAAGTGAACCAAATATACATATAAAGACAATGAACACTCTGGAATGACGAAATTCAATAAAATAACATATCAAAAAAGGAAAAAATGTACTAAACTGAATAATGATAAACTAAATACTTTTATAATAGGTTCTCAAATTAGTTATTTATAATTATAATTTCATATTCTATGAGATTAAGTTTGAGAGAGGAACATGTTTGGAGTTATGAAAAGGGTTAATTTTAGAATCACATTATTATCAGAGGTTGTTTTTACGTAAGTATCTACTGGTACATAGTTATTATCTATGTCCATGTTTCATGATATATTTTGAAAAGGTATTATATTTACATGATTTTTAACTAAAACAACATTTTTAAAGTTTTAAATATTTTTTTACTAAATCATTATCATTAATGTCAATGCTTTCAAAATGGTTTTTAAGGATTATCTATATGGACATGATTGTTTTTGAAATGTTAGTTACCTTCAAAAGTTTTAAAGTGGTATGGGATACTTTGATTCAATAATGTAGTTAAATTTCTTCCTTTCTAAATTGTGTTACTTTTAAATGTTTTCATGAAAAAGTGATATTTTCCTAAAAGAGTTTTACATATTATTTTTATCTAGGTCAACATCCTTTGATGGATTTTAGACTTGTTTGAAGTTGATTTATTATGATACAAATATTTCATATTTTATAGAAGTTTCTATGATATTATTTACTATGGATGTGTTATTTTTATTCTATTCATGGTTTATGGATAAAGTATTGAAATTTCGTATGCTAGTTTTAATACGAATGTTTATGTTATGTTTAATCCTTTTAATATGATGAATGAATTGGAATTAGTAAGTGATGGGTGGAGCCCACTATATCTCCTTGATGTATCATTAGGTCTCATGAGAAAAACTATGGTCATGGAACGAGGCATTGAAAAAATTATTATTTATAGTGATAGCACGAGTCCTGGACGGAATGGTTATGATGTCCGGCATATGAACTTCCCTCATTATGATTCTATTATTTTAGGATCATGTTGTTATTCGACTAGTAGAATACCTATGATTATATATTATTATAGAATTATTTACTCCACTCATATTTCTGCCATAATGTGTTCAAGATCATTATCAAAGGAATGTGTTTTCAATTATTCACCATGTCTTATGTTTATTAAATCTTCTGTTTTATTGCTAACTCTTACTGAGCGCTTGTCCTCACCACATTCATATGTTACCACTTTCTCTAGACTAGAAGAATTAAATTATAAATGACATGCATGCATAATCTAGGAGACATGATGTTTCTTGTGGAATAATTTAGTTTTGTTTTTCCTTTCCATATGTAATGTTGAACTTATGTAAGTATCTTGTTTCCAATAATACTAAAATACTTAGAACTTCCGGATTCGTATTCTTTGTATGTGTGCCAACGTAATCAAATAAGGCACCAGCTCTGGGCAACTAGGTCCAGGCCCTTACTGTATTTTTTCCAAATAATTCAATGTTATGAATTTTTCACATATATAAATGGTGTAAAATGGACCGTTTTTTGTTCTTGTATGTGTAATTATTGAAATATGATAATTAACTAGTTTTTTTAACATGTAAAAATGTCATATTTATAGTTATATTTCTAGAATAAACCTCCAGGAACTTATTTTTACCTGATCGATGATTATTAATTTTTACTAAATTTATTATTTATTTCGGTAAAAGTTATTGATGAAATTATTAGATATCTAAAATTATTTAGATTCAAAATATGAGGTCTGCATTGACAAATTAAAATCACATATGTGGAATCATAATATTTAACTGGGATAAGAAAAATGTTTTTTAAAGGGAAAATGTTCAAAATATTACAATGTTTTCATATCTAAATTCACTATGAAATTTATGTAAATGTACTAAGTTTTAGTAATAGATGTTTGATTGAACTAAATATAATTTTATTAAATTTAAATATAATTTTTATATGTATTTAAATTAAATAAAACGTCAATTTTCAATTAAAATTCAGTAATTATTTCTAGTTCTCCAAAAAAGAAACATTTCAGATAAATCCCGAAAAATCACACTATGTTATAATTGGAATTATGATTTAAAAAATGAAAGTTAAATTTCATAATTTATTTTATAAATTTTTCAATATTAAGTATTAAAATAATTGTTTCATAAAATGGTGAAAATATTTTTTTTATATAGATTTAATCATACAATTAGATTTATTTTTATCTATTATCAAGAGGAAACATTGGATGAATGTTAAAAATTATATTGAATGTTTAACTTATATTTTTCATTAATATAATTCCTAGCTAGTTATTTGTTTAATTTATTGATATAAAAACAATTGTGAACATATTTGTTTCAAATAATATATTTCATTTTATATTAAAAAGTGTTTCAAAATCTATATTTTGTTTAATTAACGATATTAAAAATATTGTGTGTAAAAATTATATATAAAATAGTAATTGTATATGAAAAAAAATAGATTACACAAATTCTGTCTGTGTTTCATTATATCACCAAGAAAATGAATTCTTCCATGAAATTCAACATTATTATCAAGGGATGAACATTTTCAAATCTCTTAATAGAATCCCACTTCAAAAAAATAAATAATAAATCATCATATAAAAATTGAATGTCTAAAACATAAAGGCTACCCAAAGGAACTAATATATAAGAATACACATAGGATATAATTGGATGTATATCATGATTTTTACATGAAATACAAGAGTAAATAATTATAATGTGGGATAATTTTAACTGATCACAAAAAATTGGGTGATCCATAGAATGTTAGAAACCACAAAAAAATGAGAACTGAATTTGAATAATAATTGTCACTTATATAATCAAATATGATGATAATGATGAAAATATATTATTCCATGATCTATTTACTAACATTGAGTAATTTCATTAGATGATATACATAACAGATTTCATTCCATTCCAAAAGCACAATATCACCATTTTTTCCTTGGTGAATTTTGACATTATCTCTTACACCAAGATACATAGGCAATATTTTTATTCCTAAAAAGCTAAAATATCAAAACATCAAAATATCGAATGATAATTCATAACAAATTTCATTATTTCTCATCAAATAAAATTTTTAGCCTAATTTGTGCATAAATATTCATATAGATAAATAACACATTAATCTTGAAAGCCTCATCCTATGTAAATCAAAAAATATATTAGACATTGATAGACAAATGAACCTTAATTATGAATAAGTTGAAAATAATTATAATGAAGGATTCTAAATTCATATAATGGCCATAAAATTACTCCCCTACAAAAATTATGTATCCTATAATAATCACATAACAAGAATGTGAATACATTTATCCTGTAATTCCTTGAAATGTTGTAATAACATTAATTACCATAAAAACACAATGAATGAATGCATGATTCACAATTACATGATTAAAACCTATAATTATTTAATATATTATATAGATAAACTATTTTTTTAAGCTCCAATAATTTTAGTAAAACCAAATTGCGAAAAATTCCATAATTAGTTATTTGGTCTTAAGTAATGTCCAATTTAATTTATCCATATGAATTATGCCTTTATCTTCATATATTTACTTCAATATTAAGAGAATATTAAAGGGTTGTGTATATCTTAATAACAAGTTTTAAATGAATATGAACATTCTATTAAATTATTTTTATAATGAATCTAGAAGATAAAACATACCATTTAAATTTGTTAAAGAAAAACTTATACTAAAAAATCTGCATATATTTCATAATTCATTAATTCCAATACATAACTACATCAATATTCCAAATTCCTTTGGAAAACATTAAATCATCATTATAATATTAATCTTTAATATTGATTTCATTTTAGTTCTCATTCATAGTCTCTTAATTGTTATCAGTATGACCATTACTCACACATCCTTTCTAATATCTTTCAAGATATTTCCCCTTAAGACATTAGTGTGCATAATTTCCAATATTTTTATATTAGTTAAATTAATTATTATAGGATTTCTTAGGGATATAGTTATTTTTATATATTATGTTAAAAGAAATTTCCCTTTACAATTACCCTCATTATTCTCTTTTCTATAGTAAAAACCTCATCTCATTCCTCAAATACATCCACATGGGTGTTTCCTCACACATTACTAACATTTATGAAATAAAATAATAATTCCTCCATGATATCCACTACCCAAACTGAGAGTGGAATATACCATTCTCTTCTTTTTCGAGTATGTGATTTGGTTAAGGTGAACATTCTTAGTCATGTTTTAGGAAAAATGATTTTTAATATTTCAAACATCCTTTAGTCTAGTCCTCATCCCATTGGTTTGTGCATCATATAGTCATTAATCACAATTCAAATACACCCACTTTCTATTGGTTCCATTAATTGACTAAAATAAAAGGCATTATGTGAGTAATAATTATCATAGTGGAATAAAAATTAATCCTGAAAATCAATTATATAATGTCTAAATCATGAAAGATTATTTTCAAACTATTACACCTTAGGTTTATCCGATTTCATTAATATGCATTACTTAATTAAATATTTCATGATGGTTGACAGTGATTTGCGAATTTGAATATAGTATTCCCATGTAGTGACCATCCAAGTGTGCAATAGGGGTCCTTACTGATCATCTAGTTACAATCTAGTATAACTCAATACACCCTTTTTATAGTTACTACCCCTAGGAACCATTCTTCCAAATCCACATCCATTTTTATTAAATAGAGAGGGGTATAATTACATTGAAACCCTAAACTTTATCCTTTAACAATATTCTAGGAAAATTTCCTATACAAATACTTATCTATATACTTTTGATTAGAAGAATTCAAAGACATATCATTGCAACTATCTATAGGGATCTCACAAAAACATTATAATGCATTATTTAAAATATTAACTAAACCTATAATCTCATACAAAATATAATTTCACTGGATTTTCAAACATGGATATTATATATTTTTAGATGAATATTAATTACATTACACTAAGACATGCCTAATGAAAAAAATTGTTTATTTAATAGATTCAAGGAAGATAATATATCGATCCATTGAATGATAATATAGAATACTCACAAATATCATCATATTTAGTAATATTTATAGGAAAATCCTACGTAGAAAAATACTTATAAAATAATTTATTGAAACATAAGAAATGGAGAGCTCATATTTTTAGTAAGGGTAATCATTGGAGAGAGATAAGAAAAAAATTAATATAAGGGTATGAGAACATGAAAAGAACAATGTAAAAATGTACCCATCCTATAAAATATCATAACATGGAGTTGTGGAATAAATTTTATTATTTCCAAAGATAATAATCCAATTTTAATCAAATATCATAATCCATGTCATCATATCAATTTTATAATATGTTTTCTTCATGACATACACATAAGCTAATAAACGGTTTTCATAACTATTCAAGGCTCACATAAAAGACAGAAATGGTAACTCTATGGGAATATATGGATATTAGGTGGGACACTACAACATCACCAATGGTATACCATTCATGATAGTAGGATGATATTACTCTTAAACCCACCAATTAAGTCATGATTCACTCTTAAATCCATATTAATTGAAAAGGACCATACTGAAATAGATTCAATCCATGTATTATCCATATTACATTAGACTAAGTTTAATCCCTATTCTAGTCCTATCTATGTCATGATGTGTTTATATTTACCTAATGTTTTGGAGGGGTATATATGTTTTATGGTGATATTGGTACCTCATATCATATGATGAAATCATAAATTTTTATTCTATAAGAACATATTTTTTTAAATAATATAGCCTATGAAATTAAATGTGTTTCATAAACAGTTCATCATGTCATAAACATTGGATGAGATATATGTAACCTAATAATTTCATCATTTCATTATAACATAATCAAATAAAAAATGTGGCTTTCATAAGAATTATACCCTTGTACAACCCATGTAAGAGAAATATAATGTATAAACATCATGTTATTATAATAAAAACCCATTTATAGAAAGAATAAGAATATGTCCTTGTATCATATCATTAGTAAGGCATAAGAAACATAAAAATATTTTTTCTCAGACTGAATAGTATCTTTATCAATTAAAAATATTATTGAGTAAAATATCTTTTCCTCTATGAAAAATGGTAAATAAACTATAACAAACTATAAAACACTTTGTCTTTGAAAATAACCTTGAATAAATTTACTCAATCCATTGATGTAATGATTGGAATTGATGTTGGAAGTTTTTTTCCGTGATGAAAATTTAGAACAAAGACTATTTTTACATTTTCATAAAATTTAAAAGGGGAATTTTTTGTAATATGACACAGATATTCAATTCAATATATTTAGTAAAAAATAAACCATGGGTAAAAATTTATTTTCAAAAATATTATAAGTTATTTATTAATTATTATTCTTTTAGAGATCATTTTTTTGGAAGGAAACTTCTTCTAAATCATAGAGTGAAATAAAATTGAATTTTACTAAAAAAATTAATAATTATTTTTAGTTATATATAATAAAAAAATTGAACCACATTGGTAAAAATGAATCATAAGAACTATGAATGAATAAAATAAATTAAAAAATAAAATATCACCAGTTTAAGTAAATTCATGATATTACATGTCAAATGGATTGTATATACACCTTGTATCGAAGATAGGTCAATAAAAAAATCATATGTCTCGATGCAGTCAAACTGAGACAAAAATCCTTAAATGTTTTTGTAACTATTGAACCATAATCCCCATGGATGATATATTCTCAAATGGATATGTAAATATAATTTTTTTTAATCTTCATAATATAAATTCTTTTTTAGTATATATAGTAATAAATGGATATTTTAAGTGAATATGAAATTCGTCTAACAAAAAATAAAATTGAGATAAAAATCACTTACAATAAATATGTATATCTTTCATAAATATTATAAAAAAATTATATTAATTATGTCATTATTATAAAAAATAATATCTAGACGTAATTATAAATATTTCATTCCATATTTGATTTAAATTTTCCCTTTTATTACCTATTCATTAAACAATTCTTATTAATGTCATATTTCAAGTAATAACAGAATCGTTTTTCGTATAATTTTGGTTTATTAATTTCATTCCTCATAACATAAGTATGGATTTATTATCAAATTAATAGTAATTAATAAATAGTTATCATACATAAAAATTAATTTTAATTTTATTTCTAATCATGAAATATTTTTTTTATAAATGATGTATGTTACAATGATAGAAATATTAGGTTGTACTTATGCATGAGTAATGTTCCCATTTTTCAATGATTTTTATAGAAATATATAAAATAATATATTATCATTATGGAATTATAATAATTTCCTAAATTAATTATTATTAATTTAAATATAAATATAAACATCATCCAAGTTGTTGGTTGATGAAAACACATTCACAATGCATCATGAAGATGGTAGATAAGACATCCATGAATGATGTTATTGTTATTCAGAGAGTAAAATAAATAGAAATATAATGATATATTAACCTATAATTAAGATTTAATTTTAATTAATATCTTGCATATTTTATTTATATAAGATATTTTCATTAAAAGTTTCTATATTACCTTCCATGTTGATTTAGTGAGAAAAAATCACATCACATCATGTGGAAGTAGTTCTCCATACAAATGAGACATGTTGTCATGTCCCATAAAGAAATGGATAGTAAAAGAAAAATATTATATAATGACTATAAAGGTATAATATTTTTTATAAATAATATATATATATTTTTTATATCCAACATAATAATTAAACTAATGATGTGGTACTGGAAAATCAAATGACATAGGTTCGTGAGGAAGTAGTCAACCATAAACACAAACAATGATTTTGTAACCAATTTAATGGATGTTTAGATGAAAGCAGGTAATTAACTTTATAGTAAAAAATATTTTCATATTTTATAATACATATATCCTTATATAATCATGGTATAATTATATTTTATGGAGGAGGAGGATGAAATAAAACCACAATGCTCGTTGATGAATGTTACTTATTCTTCATCTATACTCAAATGGTTTGTACGAAAATCCTTTAAATGTTGGATTTATTATAGAAAAAATGAATTAATGATGATATGAGAGAATTTGAGATGTACTTTTTTGATGGTATTTAATGAATTAATTCTTTCAATGTTTTATGATGATAGGAGAGGGGATGACCATTTATAAAAGAGGCAGAGGCCACACATGGTATATGTGATAAGAATTTAGTGCTCCTGTTATCCTAATATAATAAAAGATTGAAAATTTGACCATTTGTGAACCGTAGAGGTCAAAGATAATAAATATTCTAGTAAAATAGATTCCATAATTTTTTTTCATTTTAAACCTTATCTTTTCAATTTATTCCCATGTCAACATAATTTTACCTTTTCCTCAATATTTAATTTTTACTACACTTACAATTAATTTAGATAAGAAATTAATATTACCATATTAAATTATATAAATTATTTTGATTAAAATTAAGAAATCATGTTTATAACTTAAAATTTTTGAATTATAATTATTACATTTAAAATTAATCCCCACAACATGATGAGATAGAGGGGTTTTTAAGAGAAAATGTTCAAATGTTTACAATGTTTTTATATCTAAATTCAATATGTAATTTAGTACAATAAACAAAATTTGATTAATGGATGTATAATTATACTAATTATACATTAAAACGAATTTAAAATATAATTTAACTTTCTAAATAAATAAATACAACATGCTATCCGAATTCATTATTTTATACAATTCACCAAAAGGAATCATTTCGCAAAAATCCCAAAAAGTAAATCTAATATAATTTTGGAATTATGATTTTAAAAATTATTTATATTTATTTAAATAATGTTTTTAATGATTCAAACATTTATTTTTAAGATAATTTTTCCAGAAAAAGGTAAAAGAAAAATATGTTTTAATACAATTGTAAGAATAACAATGGATTTATTTTTACCTCCTTCATAGAAAAAATATATCACTAATTTTAAAAATTACATTGAAATTATAATATATAATATTATTAAATATAATTCATAGAGTTATTTTTAAATTTATTTTAAAAAAAATATAGTTGTGTGCATAATGATATTTTATAAAAATATATTTCCCTTTATATTCAATTGTTTTTCATTTTTATTAAAAATTAACTTGTAAATGAATAATTTACTGTATATATATACATGCATTATCCATATTTTAATAATTTAATTGTTCTTATTCTTACACTCCATTCTAATATCTAGATGATAAATTTCATATGAAATAATATTATATTTATAATTGGTATTTTTTCATAAAATTATTGATTCCAGTATAAAAAGATGAGCTTTATATTTAATGCGATTAAAAATATAGAAAACAATTATTTGAAAAATCTATTTCTCAACATATTAGGGTCTGACACCACTAAAATGGTTACTCAATGCATCACATGGCATGACCTCAAGGGTTCCACCGCATACACTATAGTCTAGAAACTAGGAGTAGGGGTCTAAGGTGGGAGAGTGAGAATACAATACCTCGATATTAGAATACAAAAATATATTTTACTAACCAATCATTATACACATCAATTTATATTTTACTAATAAATTAATTAAAATATTAGCATGTTTTAATATAATTAAATATTGAAATATCATGAACAACCAGGTCATACATATTACTCTAGTCACTAGATGTGGTGATCTAATACATAAAAATTAACTTCTAAAAAATTAATAATTCATTATCAACTTCTAACTATGATCTATTTAATATACGGAGTCTCTATTAATATGACACCACATGAGTTATCCAACCTGATCAATGAAAATCAAACCATACCTCATCCCAAAAAATATCTTATAAAAATAATATTAGTGATACCTGAGAAACCAAAAGAAGTAGCGGATAAAAAAGGTTGTGGGTGCATCTTAACGGGAAAAAACTAAGAGGGTATAAGAAAATATAGGTTAGTAAAAAAATGTACAGTGGTATAAAATTTAACAAAATAAATTAGTAAAAATGATATAATCCAATATAATTCAAAGGTTTTCATGTACACTCTCACCCATGGGATCCATGTCGACAACCTGGCTGACCAAACATGTGATTTCCTAAGATATTCATATATAGAATAACATGATATGATATATACAATAAAATTAAAAAGGGTTCATTCAAAGTTCATTTAAAACTAAGAGGAAAAAAATACATCCATTGAACCTATCTCATATACCTATTACATTAGTGCACAAAACTCCAATCTAACAGCGAAAATAATTAAAAACATATCAAATGTGGTTGGAACCACACTTCAACACATTAAATGAAGAAAATATATTTGAACAAATACTATGTTTCATTACTAACCAACCTTTCATTAATTATAATAGTACTTCCCAAATCCTTATTTGTGCATCCAACAGTATATAAATATTAATTGATCGAAAAGAATTAGTACATCTCATCTAGAATTCTATAGACCATCACTCTAACATATTATTCCACTTGGAATATCATTTTTCTAGAGAATTATTCATGAACATAGAAAACTGATGTATAAAGTCATTGTGTAAAACCTCAACTGGCAACAATATCCTTATATTATACTACCCAATCTATGATAATTAATCTGAAATCATAACTTTTCCATTAAAATACTTTCCCATTTGTAATGGTCTATCAAAATTACCTTATAAAACATTCAAAAATCACAATAACCCCTTTTAAATCATTAACAATTACCATAGTCCCAAGAGGACATCAATAATAATGTATGACCAAAACCATTCTATACTAAAAATCATTAAAGGCTCTATCATTGAAAATTAAAAATATGAAAACAAAAATTCATTCCAAATCATCCTTAGAAATCCATTTATAACCCCCTTAAGATAAACCACTTGGATTTTAGAATGAATTTTCCAAACAAGAGCCCTGTCAAAAAATATCATCCCCCCTATAACTCCCAATACAAAGTCAATACTCAATGCACACTTGTAAAACTATTTCACAATAGTCAAATCAATTTCACACAGCACAATCAATAAAAACCACATTTTCCCTCTTATAAGTTACAATTAGTAATCACCTAATTATTCATATTAATTTATTATTCATTGAATTAATCTAACCAGTGAGAATAACTAGATTATATTGTAACCCATACATTATCCTTCAAAACCAAATATCATTTTTCATGTAATGATTCAACGCATTTCCAAAATGTGGGATTCTTTTTATAAACAACAATAGATCAAACACAATATATGCAAGTTATAAGGTTAATATTTAAATACCAAAACATTTAAATCAATCCATGAATGAATATTCCACATATTAAATTCAATAAACATACCAAATTAACCTGATAATAAATGAACAAGTCTTTGGGTAAATATTTTAGAACACCTACCACATTTCTGATGCTTCCCAAAACATATCCATGAATATAGGCCATTAAAAGGCCAATATAAGAATCATACGGCATCTCACCATCCAAAAAATCACATCACCACCACCCCAGATATTGTCTCGCACCATAAATCAAAATTAATTAATAATAGAAAATATATTTAATTATGAAATTTATCCCATAAAAGGAATAATGATATAGAAATAATTCAGATAATCAAAACATATAATAACTCCAGAAAACAAGCATATTAAGTCCACATGGACTCCCAACACCATTATCATGAAAAATCCTTAACATACACTACTCTTTGATCACTCTATTATATACATTAACAATGAAAACCTATTAAATTTCTCTACAAACACGTATATTAATGAAACACAATTCAATGTCATGAAGAATCTATCTTGTGATCTCCTCTAACCAAAATGGCCAACATCCCTATCATCAATGACTAATTCCACCATGTTGTAGTTGAATCAGGATTTAATAAAAAATCCAACAAATCAGAAATTATGATGAACCATGGAAATGGGGAAAGGGAAGGAGGAGGAAGAGAAATATATCCCTAAATTCCAATGAAACACCATGAATGAACCGTAAGTATATGTGTGTAATAATATAGTAGGGGGTTAGAAACCCCCAATTTTTTTCACACCAAATGTGGTGGGGAGGGGTGGAGTGGCTAAAAATCCCAATGGGGTATAATGTCTAATTCTCCCTTTTTAATCAAATATGTACAAACACACTATTTGGTGTCCTAGTTTTCCAAACCATGTATTCCCCATTATCAAACACCTATCCCCACATAGTTAAAATGTATGGATTGATTAACCATGAAACAACCATGATCTTTTCACCACCTACCTTCAAAAACAAGGTAAACAATTTCTTTGAAATCATATAGAACTGGTTCCCCATGCCTCAGAAACTCAAAAATTACATAGTTTCTCCTTCTTTCTTCCACATTTTACCCCAAACCATTCCCATACTATGAAACGGAAACCTGACTAGTTCAAAATACCTTGAATCCCTTGAAATAATCAAATTTTCTCATTGTTTCTCCTTAAACATTCACACCAAACTATACACCTTGGAAAAACATGTTGAAACTTATAAAAATATAAATTTATGGGTCCAATACACATCCAAACACATAGGCTACCACCATATTAATACACCATATATCAAAATTTTATTTTCAAGTATTTTAACATTTATAATTTTATTTTGAGTCTTGATCCAAAATATGAACTTCTATGTTATGGAAAATTAAATATCCTTATAAAAGTATTAACCTATAATGATCAGGTATCATACTCCTGGGATATGGTAAGATTTTATACATCTATTATTATGACATTGACTCTACTCCATTAAACTAATTTATAATTGACTCATTATATTCCCACTGTAATCCTAGACCTAATGGATATTACTCATGTTACTTTCCCTTTCCTTGTTTACGATCCTATCATTTAGTAGGTATGTTTCTCGATTAGTTGTTCATTAAATTTATTTTGTTTGGAAAATTACTCATCTTTATACCATTGTGGAAGTGTTTTCATCTTGGTAATAATTTTCTGAAAAATGACGTCTTGGGTGGCAAGGAATCTTGAGAATACCCAAGAGGATCCACATGGACATCCTCTATAAGGGAAAATGTTTTTATGTTTTGAGATTTATATTTATTTGAATTAATGGGGTTTGGGTAAATGGGACAAGTGTAGCCAAATATCCTTGGTATGTTGAAAAGAACTAAAGTTACCATGTTTGTCTTTATATTGAAAATAGTATAAATACCATATGAAGAACACATAATCATTGTTTAAGTGGGTTACACATCGTGTATTGTTTAGGGGAATTTAATACTCATATAATGTTCTGGTTTCTATGTATTATCCATCTAAAAAGAATTATATGATGTGTAACTATGTTTTAATCCATTTAATTCAATGATCTGTAGTTTTATGTTGTTGCATGCGAATTATTTTATTATTAATGTTAATTTAACATTCTCATATCGACACTAGGGCACCGTAAAAAATAATTTAGAGATCCTATACTTATATTGGATGATCTTTTTTTATATGTTCTTTTTAGAGTTGATAACTCAAGAGGGTAGTGAATTGAGTGTCTAAAAAATTACTCATTAAAAATTATTTCTAAAAGGTTTTCCCAAAAGGTTAAATACAGCCTAGTTAATCACGGTTATATAATTATAAATGGTTGACTATTTAAATAACTTTATAGAAGATTGATTAATTCTTAGTAATATTAAAGTTAGATATTAATAGAAAATTTGATTTAATTCTAATAAGACAATGAAAATTATAACTTCTTTCCAAGTATAACTATCAAAGTGAAATTAGTGATATCTAAATTATACAATAAAGCAGTGCAACAAATAAGACTAAATTAAGAAGCATAGTGGATATGGAAAAAGTGGTTCAGTCTCAAGATGAGGCCTAATCCACTCCACTTGGTGACCACTTGCCACCAAGTAGTTTATATAAATAAACTTCATCCACACCCTGGATCAGGGTTAACAATAGTAGAAAAGATTGTCCTGGACACACAGCGTCCTCTTCCATAGTTCATCGTGGGTACAAACAGCATGGCCACACGGGGACCTCTTCCACACTTATATGTGTGTATACATAAGAGTAAAAAATATGTTTCACTAAGTATATCTTGTATAGATCATTTTAATGTATGAGATAGTGTGTGTTGTAACATAAATACACACTCTTCTTAAAAGTTAACAAAATGATACACAATAGAGCATAAATAATGATATAGGTTAAAAGTGATTGGAGTGTTATTATTTGTAACACTATACTTCTTGAGATGAAGTAGATGCAGAACTCAATTCCTCATATGGAAACCTGAGTGTCACAAGTCAGATAGATCCATATTTTTATCTTTTTAGTGTTTGATAGTGCTCTGATGTTCTCGATTCTAGGATTCCAATATGCTTCGTGTGTTCTTCAAGAGTGCTGAGTTGCATGAGACAATTCTCTTTGTGTATTTTGTTGTCATGATAATTCCCACAAGCTTTTTTTCCTTTTAGTAACGTGAAATTGCTCTACCATGTTTCTGTAAGAACCTAGATCTTCTTTTCAGGTATGATTTTCCTTTTTTTGGAGTTTTTGATAAATGTGGTGTTTCTGGAAATTTATGATGTACGAACTTTGTACTTTATGAGTTCACACCATGTACTTCATTGTCATTGGAGGATTTTTGATGGCCGTGTCATGGCCACACATACCGTCGTGTGGGGGTGATGTGGAGGCTACCTAAAGGGGAGTATGGAGAAGGAATGTACACACCTTGTACTTCGAAAGTACACACTGTGTATTTTCATTTTTTTCTTAGGTTGAACATTTTACGTGTTTTCATATATCTACTGCATTATAAGGATATTCAAGACTCATGGTTAAAGTATACTGATCTCTCAATGTTGGGATAGGTGTTCTATGGATTTTTGTAGAACTTTATTGAGATTTATGTTCAAATTTTCGCAATACCCATGAATGGGGTATTGCGCATTTACCATTTTTACCGTATTTTTTGTATTATTTTCTTTTATTTTTGTTTATAGGCTATTGTTTGTGAATAGGGTAATTTTCATAGGTTTTGATGTATTTTCCATGCATGTTTTCCCTGTTTTGACCTTTGGGTCTAGTTTCCCTGTTAGGCTGCTGTTAACATTCCCATGCCTAGTATTGTAGGATAGTGTGACTGTTGCTCTTATATGTTGTAATGATGTAGAATGATATCCGCGTAGTTCATGAGGTTTACATTGGCCGTTACATAATTATATACAAGCTAATTATACATAGTGTTGTGGGAACCAAGTATAGTATACCATAGGGATAATTGACGTAAGGTATTCTCTAGGGTGTCTGTTATAATATATGATGCGAGACCACAGAGGGAATTGACGTTGAGTGCTTCCTCAAAAAGACTGTAGTTCCTCAATGCATTCCACGTAAGGAATGTGATATAATTGATTCCCTAGATATCATTTAGTACCGATATGAGACTATAGGGGACTTGATGGTGAGTGCTTCCTCATAGAGTCAATACATTAGCTAAACCAAAGGGGTAATACAATGTGTGCTTCCTAGAGGTTTTCTTCTATGTGTTAGGTAGGACTAGAGGGGATTGTCTGTGAGTAGTTCCTAGAGGGTTGCCTATTGTGTTTATCCTCTTTGGTTAGTTGTTCCTTGATATTTAGACTATGGATTGGTCACTATTATATACTTTCTTCTTACTGGTTTCTGTACTTTCACCTACTATATATTTTCTGACTGTTTGGAACTGATCTTGGGGTGGATTCCTACTGGGATTTGTCGCACATCCTGTCTGGGCCATGATTTTGGGCCCAAAGAGATTATATTGATGCATGTATAGACAAGGGCAATCTCTCTTCTAATTCATGGACTTTATTACTGTGGGGCTGGAGAGCATGGGACTAAGCTTAGTATTGCGATGCTGAGGAGCTATTTTTTTGTTTTGTTTGTACTTTTGTTTAGTACTGGTTGTATTCAGCATTTTGAATTGTTTAGTTGTTTTCCTAGACATATGTACCATGCATCATTATATATACAAGTGCTCTATTTGTTTATTATCATAGTCTTCTAATATTTACTATTTTTGGATATTTACTACTTCTGCAATTGTATATTTATTTTTCTTCTGATATGTTACTCTGCCAATGAGGTAATAATTTCCCCACTATCACATCAAAATCCCTCACTTCTAGTCGGCAGCCTCTGGCGTTCGGAAAAATGCACATGAGGCCATGTGACAAACCTTGAATGGGGCACCTCTGGGTGGCTTCCGGAACAGAAATGTTACAAACTAGTATCAGACAGTGTTCTTTTCTCTTGACATACTGTTTGGATCCTTTATCCTGGGATAGAATAGAATATGTACATGGTACTAAGATGTGTCCGAGAGTAGCCAACATGTGTACCGGTAAAATCCAATCTACCACATTTATTACAATTTTTATAGTTTTCTATTTTACAGTTAGTTTTATTTCACCATTGGGTGATTCACATGTTTTGGCTATTACTGTTGATATTATTGAGGTTCTATTTCTATATCAACCCGATGAGATGAGGGTATTCCATCCCATTCATCATATAGGTACTTTCTAGAAATCACAAGTCATGTATTCTTGCCATGTCATCTGGGATTCATTAGAAATAACATGATGTTGTGATAGATATTGTGTAGAATATGCATGCTATTATGAACGATTCCTTGATAAAAATATATGCTTCTTGTTACAGAATTTATTGTGTGAGGTTTTGTTTTAATGAATTCCAAACTTTGGTTCTTGAGGTGTTATGGGCTCTCATGGACCGTAATTTGGTAGATTATTGACTTTTTTACCTTGATTATAACTTGTTTGAGATTACAAAGATTGGTTCGCGGGGAGTATGGGCCCTCACAGATTAGAGTTTGGAACTTTCAGTGTTTTTTGGGCTCAGGAGTAGTTTTTGAGGCTTACAGTCATGGAAAAATATAAAAGACATGCCGTGTAGTTTTGACTACACATCGTGTGTTCTCTTGTTTGGGAAGAAACTATTTCTCATAAGTACATGCCTTGTAACTTATGTACCCACCGTGTAGTGTCTAACCACGTCACATGTCACGTGTGTAGATACACGAGATAGGGAATATCTTGTGGGAACACGCTTTTTACATAATATGCATGTCGTGTAGTGTAATGGTAGGAGTCCAACCATCTATCTAACAACACAGTTGGGTGGAGTCTCTTCTTATACACGTTGTGTTAGATTTGAACACACCGTGTAGTATGACCTAGGTACCCACCCATGTCACTAACAACATAGGTCGGTGTTATCCTTCACGTACACATCATGTCCGTCTAGAACAAGCCGTTTAGTGTTAGCCATGTAGCAGGCCGTGTAACTGACCACATGGTCAGTTGGACTTTTTAATACACGTCGTCTCCATTTGGAGCATGTCGTGTAGTGTGACTTGGGTACACAGTTTGTGTCACTGACAACATGGGCTAGGTGAATATTGTCTATGTACACACTATGTCTACTGAGAACACACCGTGTAGTCTTCTCTAAGGAGAGCTGTGTGGCTTAACTGTGTAGAAGGACTCAGGAAGGTAAAGCATATTCAGGTACACACCGTGTGTTAGGATAACATGTCATGTGTATGGGGTGTTTCATGACCAGTTTAGGTAGGAGTACATGCCCATTTTAATATCTTAATATAACTTGTCGAGTAGTCTTTATACACATAAAGTATTCTTTTTTGGTAAACATGAATGCATTATTTCTCTTTTCCCCTTCACACGCATCTAGTATCCAGTCCATGCTAATGTTGATCTAAGTTGTGTGTTTGACCTTGCAGATTCATGCCATCGAGACGTCCTCCTGTTGTCTACCAGTTAGAGGGGAGTGATCAGGCACCTGATATGTCTGATCAGAAACATTCCGCATATCCTCCTATTGTGCCAGTCTTGGCACCAGCAATTAAACCTTTTCTGCTACTGATGCATAGCTTAGGGAAGCCTTCATGAGGATGATGTAGACCTTCCAAGGAGATCTACCTCCTACCCCATCAATGTCAGATTTGATGCAGGTTTTCCAGCAGCAGTATCTTACCACCTTCTTTATGGGAAGGAGGGCCTCAGGATGCAGAGTCATGGCTATGAACCATGCTGACAATCGTTTATCATCTCGAGACACCTCCAAAGAGGAGGGTGAAGCTTTCCATTTACATGATATAGGATTTCGCCAAGTGGTGGGGGATGTGATCTCATAGGTGGGGCATCATCAGGTTATTGCATGGGAGGAGATCTAGTGAAAATTCTATGACTACTTCTATCTAGATACGCTGAGGGCGGATCGAGACCAGGAGTTCATGAGTCTGGAGAAGGGTACTCTTTTAATTATAGAGTATTCCACACACTTCCCCAATATTCATCATTTCACACCCTTATTAGGACGAGATGGGTTATTCATGAAATGTATGTTTGAGGATGGCCTCAGATGGGATATCTGCTCTCTGGTGAATATCTTCAGATTGACTTCCATCACTTCTATCGTCAACCCGGTGATGATCATAGAGCACAATCTGTGGGATTCGGGAGTCGTGAGCCAGGGCGGCTTAGCATCTGTAGTTTGCATCCCTCCTACTGACTGTCGGAAGTGCCATAGGGAGTCTTTACGTAGTGATCTGAGGAGGTTATAGGCATCCTATGGTAGCCAGATGGTATTCTACAAGTGCGGGAAGAGTGGTCATACGATGCCGCCATGCCCGTGATACCCATTAGACTGCCGATCCTGTGACAATATGGGTTAACTTCAGTGTTTTTTTCAGGTCTTCTCACCACCATCTGGTGACAGGGGTTCTTATATGACTCTGAGTTCGGGAGAAGCACCGCCTAGTTCTCAGCTGTTTGGGAACTGGAGTTCTTCTAGTAGTTCAGGCTGAATTGGAGGTCATGGTCATTGTGGTATGTCTCCCTTCCTTTAGTGACAGTAGAGTGGATCAGCTCAGAGTGGTCAGGCAGGGTCATAAGGCCATAGAGGAATCCAGACCTTTGTAGTGTAGTAGACCCAGCCATAGCCGGATCCCGAACCTTCTACAGTTAGAGGTACGATACTAGTTTCCTTAGTTTTATTATCATCTCTTTTCGATACAGGGGATTCTCATACCTTTATATCTGTTTCTATTGTGGAGAGCATTGGGATCTGTGTCTTCTCTTCTGCTGATATCTTGACGCTAGACAATCTGTTGGGAACTAGAATAGATATTGTACGTTAGTGAAAGATGTGAACTCTAGAGGATGGCGGGTGTAATTTCTTATGGGATCCCTATTTCCTGGAGATGTCAGGCTATGATGTCATTCTCGGAATGAACGCCCTATTTCACATCCAGGTAGTCGTTGACTATTATCATTGTAGGGTGATATTATTATCACCAGAGGGTTGATCTTTTCTTCATATGGTCGAGTGGGATGTCTATGAGAGAAGAGTGGGTCCAGAGAATCATAGATTATGAGGAGTTACACCCCAGATTTCTACTCTATATCTGGATGATAAGGGGACTTCAAACTTATAAATTCCTCAATGGTGGATCGTTTCACGGATGACTTTCCCAAGTAAATTTCATGTTTTCCTCTAGAGAGTGTTGTAGAAATTTCTTTTGAGATTTTTTCATGAGCGGCACCAGTGTACATTCCTCCTTATAGGATGTATACACTAGATTTGATGGAGATCAAGAAGTAGTTTGAGGAGTTGCAGGAAAAGGGTTTCATCCGAACTAGTACTTCACTTTGAGGATCGCCTATCCAGTTTTTGAATAAGGAAGAAGATACTCTTAGGCTTTGCATGTATTATCATAATTTTAACCAGTTGATGATAAAGAACCGATATCTCTTACCCATGATTGATGATCTCTTGGTTCAAATTGAAGGAGCCTAGGTGTTTTCAAAGATTGACTTGAGGTCCTGTTACCACATTTTGCAATTAGACCATCTTATATACCTCTCACAGCCTTTCGGCATAGGTATGGTCTCTATGAATATATGGTTATGTCATTCGGTTTCACAAACGTGCATGCAGTTTTCATGGCTCTGATGAACCGAGTGTTGAATCATTACTTGGATTCGTTCATTGTGGTTTTCATGGACGATAACTTAGTGTACTCTCAAAATCGACACGACCATGCTACAGAACTTGAGATCGTTCTGAGTACACTGAGAGAGAATCAGTTATATGCTAAGCCCTAAAAATGTCACTTTTTGATAGATCATATTCACTTTCTGGGTCATGTTATCTCAGATACAAGAGTATCAGTAGGCCCAAATAATGTGAGAGTAGTAGTTTCTTGGGAGCAGCCAAAGAAAGTCTTTGAGGTGCAGAGTTTTCTAGGGTCGGATGGATAATAAAGACATTTCATTCAGGACTTTT
The DNA here is from genome assembly GCA_963277665.1 of Viscum album. NCBI lineage: Eukaryota > Viridiplantae > Streptophyta > Magnoliopsida > Santalales > Viscaceae > Viscum > Viscum album. Next base: position 1,077,698,508 of record OY728164.1, read on the forward strand.
CACTCTTAGAAGCACTACTATCAAGTATGACTAAGAAGGGTTCGATGTTCCTGTGGTCATATTCTCCTAAGTCAGCCTTTAATGAGTTAAAAGGGAGGTTTAATTCAGCACTAATACTAGTGTTTTCAGAGCAGGGAACAATATATTCTATTTATTGTGATTCTTCGGGTATCGGTCTATGAGTTGTGCTTATGAAGAGGGAAGTTGTTGTTTCGTACGGTCCTCGGCAGTTGAGTACAAACAAAAGGAATTACCTGATGCATGATCTAGAGTAGGCAGTTGTTGTTAATTCCTTGCACTGTTGGAGACATTATCTTTTGGGAGAGCATTTTTTGGTTTTCACAAACCACAAAAGTCTCAAGAACATCTTTACTCAGTGTGATCTGAATTTGGTACAGCAAAGGTGGATAGAGTACCTTCAGTTATTTGATTTTTACATTTCCTACATGCCAGGGAATGGAAACGAAGTGGCAGATGCGTTGAGCAGGAGTACTCAGAGACATGCAGTTTAGGAGTCCAGCTGTGAGTGGTAGCTTATGGCTCTGTTATCTGAGATGCATCTGCAGGTGCATAACAGACAGGGTAAGACTTTACTTCTTCTGTAGTTGTTACCTCTATGCTTCATGATCCAGTTTAAATGAGGTGGCTCTCAGATTCTGAACGCCTAGTCCTATGAGAGATTGTGTCATAAGAGGACCATAATCCTTAGTGGACCAACGGAAATGATGAGATCTTTCATTTATAGGGGCGAGTATGTGTGCCAGTAGATATACATGAGGAGCTAATGTGAGAGTTTCATTCCTCAGTTTGGGAACTTCTTTCTAGAATCACCAAGATGTATCGTGATCTACACTGATAGTATTGGTGTCCTGGTTTAAAGAGGGATGTGGCTGGTTTCATCATGAGGTGTGTCACCTGTCCGTAGGTGAAGGCGGAGTATCAGCGGCCAGCATGGCATTTGCAGCATTAACCCATTCCCGAATGGAAGTGGAAAAACATTGCGATGGATTTCGTGACAGGGTTTCTTAGGTATCCATGAGGGAACTATGCAATTTGGGTTGTCATTGATATGCTCAGGAAGGATTCTCACTTATTGTCGATCAAATAGTCGTTTAGTGTTGATGAGATGGGGCGGTTTCACATCCATGGGATTTTACATCTGCATGGAGTTCCACACTCCATTTTTTCAGACAGGTATTCTCATTTTACTTCTCATGTTTGGCAGGTCTTCAGCAAGCTTTGGGTACTCATGTACTTTTGAGTACAACATACCACCCCCAGAAAGATTTCCAGTCAGAACATACAATCCAGGTTCTTGAGGACATGATCTGAGCATGCATCCTGGAGTTTGGAGGTTATTTGGAGAAACATATAGCTCTTGGGATTTTTTCCTACAATAATAGTTTTCATGAAACTATTCAGACGGACCCTTATGAGGCTTTGTACGGTAGGCATTTTCGATCAACCTTAAGTTGGCTGGTGGGAGAAGAGGCAGCTTTGTTGGGACCTCATCTAATTCAGGAGACCATGGAGCAGATAGAGTTGATTTGGAAGATGATGGCTACTGCACAATCTCATCATAAGTCTTATGTTGATCAGCGGAGACGACCTATGGAGTTCGAGGTTGGGGATCAGGTTTTTCAATGTGTCACGCCAAGGTTGGGACACAGGAGGATTATGAGGTAGGGTATACATTCACCAAGGTACGTCGGGCCATTTGAGGTGTTGGAGAGAGTTGGTCTGGTTGACTATCAGTTGTAGTTACCTCAGATGTACCAAGTTACGCACGACACTTTCCACATTTCTCATCTCCGATGATAATTTTCAGACTCGTATCATACTTTCCAACCCGAAAAAGATGAGTTGGATGTGGATGCATCATTTGAGAAGCATCCAATCTAGATTTTCGATCACAATACAATGGTTCTCTGTGGTTGGTATGTTGCTCTGTTATGGGTTCTATGGAAGCATAGGTGAGTACAGGACGAGACATGGAAGAGGGAGACTGATGTACGATCGAAGTGGCTAGAGTTTTTTGTGATTTCTTCTACTACACCACACTAGGGAAATTAGGAGAAAAATTTCTTTAAAGGGGGAATTTTGTAAGAACCAGTATCTTCTTTTCAGGTATGTTTTTCCTTTTTCTAGGGTTTTTGAGAAAATAGGTGTTTCTGATAATTTTTTTAGTACATGAGTTGTACTTTATGAGTACACGCCGTGTAATTTGTTGCGACAGCAGGTCATGTGCTGGCCATGCCATGGCCACACACACAGTCATGTGGGGTGATCCTGAAGCCACCTAAAGCAAAGTACAGAAAAGGCAAGTACACGGCATGTATTTCAGAAATACACGGCGTGAATTTTCTTTTTTTCATTAAATGCACTGGGGTCATGTCTAATGGAAAGGGTTTTCTTCTTATTTGGCCGAAATGTCCCGGACCACCCATACAATGCTGAGACATCCTTGATCCCCCTATCACGTGTCTGTTCTCTTGATCGACCATTGTAGATTGTATTGGAACTGAATCGTTGAACTCATTCTTATTCTAGATCATTGTTTCCTCTTTTCTCCTATTTCGCGAAATATCGTTGGTTGAACGTTTTATGCATTTTTATAGATCTACGACAGTCTAAGGAAATTCAAGCCTTGTGGTTCAAGTATATTGATCTCTCAATGCCGAGGTAGGTGGTTTGTTCCTTTATCTAGACTGTCGTTGAATTTTATGTGCAAATTTGAACAATACCCATGAAAGGGGTATTGGGCATTTACCATTGTAGCCCTATTGTATTCCTGAATTGATTGTATTCCTGGGTAGAGGATATTATTTGTAAATATGGTAATTTTACATGTTTTTGATCTATTTCCCAAGATTTTTTCCTATTTTGACCTTTGGGTCATGTTTTCTTGTTAGGATATTGTTTTCATTCCCATGCATAGTATTGTATGATGGTGTGACTGTTGCTATGATATGAATTTATGCTACAGAATACTAACCAATTAGTTATTGGGTTTAACTTTGGGAATTATGCAATGATATACTTGTTGATTTTACATAGGGTTGTGAGAACCTAGTGTAGTAGACCATAGAGAGAATTTACGTAAGGGATTCTCTAGAGTATCTTTAAAAATTTATGATGTGAGGCCATAGGGGGAATTGACGTTGAATGATTCCTCAGAGAGTCTATAGTTCCCTGATGTGGTCCATAGAGGTAATGTGATGTAAGTACTTCCCTAGAGCTCCTTTAGTTTTGATACAAGACTATTAGGGAAATTGATGGTGAGTGCTTCCTTAGAGAGTATATACTTTATTTGAACTAGAGGGGTGAGACTGTGTGTGATTATTAGAGGGTTGCATGTATATGTTAGGTAATACTAGAGGGGATAGGCTGTGAGTAATTCCTAGAGGGTTACATGTTGTATTTATCTGCTTTGATTAATTTTTGCTTGATATTTTTATTGTGTATTGGTTACTGTTGAGTACTTTCCTGTTATTGCTTTTATTACCTTCACTCGCCATATGTTCACTGACTATTAGGAACAGATTTTGTGGTGGATGCTTACTGGGATTCATCTCACACCCTGTTTGGGGCTTACATTTGGGCCTAAACAGATTATATTTTTGTAGGTATAGACAATGGAAATCTCCCTTGTACTTCAGGTACATGATTGTCATGGAGCTGGAGAGCATGGGACCAAGCTTAGGATTTGCGATGCTGAGGATCTGCTTATCCGTTTTTTGTACATTTTTTAGTACTAGTTGTATTCAATATTGTGACTTGTTTTGTTGTTTTCCTAGACATATTTACCATGCATCAATTTATATATATGTGCTCCATTTTTTATTAACTCTTCCTTCTGATGTTTACTGTTGTTGGATATTTAATTCTTTTTCCATTGTATATTTTTATCTCTTCTACTATGTTACTCTGCTAATGAGGGCGTACTTTCCCCAATATCACACCCAAGGCCCTCGATTCTGGCTAGCAGCCTCTGGCGTTCAGGGAAATTCACTTGTGGCCAGGTGACCAACCAGGTACAAGGGAATTATGTGTGGCATCTGGAACAGGGACGTTACAGTTTCTAGGCCGCATTAATATTTTATCTTGGAGTACTTGTGTTTGAGCCTACAGGTTGCATGTATTCTACACCTCATACCTCGTACTATCAAGGAAATTTCTTAATGCAATTATTTAATAATTTTAGTGCCTAAATAACTTCAATTATGACCCTTATAGATTAAATTGAAAGACAATAAAACATATTAGGAAACAGTTTCACGGTATGTCCTAGAAACAGCGTCTCCTTCAAACGGTGTCTGGGTTGGTCATGGTGTCTTGGTTTCATGGTGTATTGTTCATTGTGTCTCGTGGTCACGAGGTATTTCTTGTTCATAGTGTTATTTTGTTCATTGTGTATAGATGTCATGGTGTCTTGTTCATAGTGTCTACTTGTTCATGGTGTCTCGATGTCATGGTGTATGGTTCACGGTGTCTGGATTTCATGGTGTCTGGATGTCATGGTGTCTTCTTGTTCACGGTGCCTCATGATCATGGTGTGTAATTGACATGGTGTCTCAAACCTAGTTAAATATTTGTATTTAGAGTTATGCTGTGATATTTATGAAATGAATTTAAACATAGACATTTGGTAGAGAAATAATTATAATTTTAATCAAAAGAAAGCGTGTAGTAAACAAACAAAGTGTAAAACACTTAAGAGCTTTGGAGAGCATTTAATAAGAAACTATACATTCTATGTGAGATAGAGTACATAGAGTTAACATGGTTTATTGAATGAATAAGTTTTTTATTCATTAAAACATGATTAATACATGAAGCGTCGAATAATCTCATTCTTTTTTAATATCACAAACCATGTATATTTGGAGTGTATATTTTTCGAACAACATAGTTCGAATGTGCATATAACATTTATTGAGTGAGGGTTCTCTTTTCATATATATTTTTTATTATATTTATCCCTCTTATTTTCTTGATATATTTTACCCATATTTTTCTCCCCCTTTTGAGATTATCAAAAAGTTGAAGGAAGATTGAATAAAATAAAAAATTGACAAGAAACGTGCAGAATGTTTTAAATAAGAAAAGATGGGCATTATAAATGGTGAAACAAGGTAAACCAGATTCCCATAAAAATAGACAATTCACTATACTTATTTATTGGTTGGTCTTCTCTTTTCATTTAGAAGTAGCCGCAGAAGAGGAATCCATAAGAGTAGAAGTTGAGGATGAAGATGGTAGTGATACGGTTAATAGAAAAAGTAAAAGGAGTCCTTAAAAGTCCGGAAGATCCAGATTAGGTGCAGTAGAAGATCAAGGCTGTTGTTTATCAAAGATCACAGGCTTGATCTGACTCAGTTCTAGACTAACATACATAGAAGTAGAGGCTATGGAAAATGTGAATGTAGGAAAACCAGGTCGCATAGGTGCAACCAAATGAGAAACAATGGTTGTACTCAGTACATGAAGATAGAGCCTCAAAATCTTGATAAAACCTGCAATGATATCTCCACTATAATGAAAAGCTCTATCAATGTAATCCTTGTATTCCATAAACATATTCAACAGATGAGTGAACCCTGTGAGATTTTGAACATGAGCCATTAATGCTTGAGTAACAAGAGGAATCCTATGATTTTTTATTATATATTTAAAATGATTGGTCATGTCAGTCATTGAGAAGATTCAGTTGAAGTAGAAATCCACATTCTAAAAAATATCATACTGAGAAGTATTAGAAATTTTTGGTTGGATTTAGACCAGATCAAGAAATCTTTCACTTTTCCTGATAACTTCATATAGAGAGTCATTATTGAAACCACTAAGTACAATATGCAGTTATTCTTTGACCACTGTTCTGAGCAGAACTCTGTCTAGGGAAGGTGGAGATGATTATTCAGATTCCTTAGAATAATTTACATCTTAGGTAAGATATTTCAATTGGTCTAGCACTTTTTGAAGGCACCATGTATACTGATCAGTGATCTTGTTATAATTAACAACAAGCTCTCGCATTTCTTTCACAATCTTTTTGTTTCTTTCTATGAAAGTTTTAGCTAAGAAACCTAAATGAGTATGAATATAAGAAACAACATTTTGTGGGTTTTGAAGAAAAACATGTTCTACCAGATGAAAAGAAAACTCTGATCTCGAATGCATCTCTTTCTGCATTTCTTCAAACATACCACTTAAGGTATTCACTTCATCACTAAGCATTCTGTTTTCAACTTTGACATCCTAGATCTCATGAATCATTTTGGGTTGTATCTTACAAATTACTTATTCCAATAGTAGTGAGGTATCTTCATCACTTAGATGAGTTACTAGAATCAGTTGGTTATTCAACAGTTTTTTAATTCCATCCAAAAGGTTATCTCCAAAATTGTTCAGATCATCATTACTCACCAAGGATGATTGTTTTGATGAAGGGTCGGATGTGGGGACTAATACAGGCTCAGGTTCCTTTTCAATGGACTGATTAGAGACAAATTTCAATTGGAACATAGTAGAAAGTTCAAGGCCATTTATTGAGACATACTAATAGTCATCCACATCATAAAAACTAGGGAACATATACTGAGTGCATATAGGGCTTGAATCAATCAGGTTTGGTAATTCAAAAGATTCCAGTTATGTGGTTTTCTCCCCCTCAATAGTTACGTCCTTATCAGGACTGAGAAGATTAGGGTCTTTCTCTAATACAAAAAATTCATCTCTTAGTTCCTCACCAATTTCTTACCGAGCCAGCTAAAAATCTAGCTCCATCTTTTCCTCACCCGAAGGAATGTATTTAGGAATATATTTTTCCACTAGAAGTTCTTGATGATCAACTTCTTGCGTAACGTGTATTTCTTATTCTATTGGTTATTTCTCAGAATTCTTCTCTGTTTCTTTGACAGTATATTCTATTTCAACGACGAGTTGATCTTCTAGATTGACAACATCCTTTGAAGCAGGACTTTATTTTCACTCAAAATAAGTGAAATCGGAGGACTGTCTTTCTTATCATAACAGTTTCCCTAGGATTCACTACAGCCTCTTCTTCTTCATCATCTTCTTTAGAATACTCAATAACCTCATATGGTTCTAAACCTGGATCATAAATATCACTTCGTCTAGAGGGATGTTATACTAGATTGATTTTTTCATAAATTCTGTCATTGTATTCAACCCTTTCATTTTTCAAGGATTCCAATTGATTTTCATCCACTTCATAATGTCTTTTGAAAGGCAGTACTGACAATCATGGAATACATCATCATTAGGTCCAACCATACCTTTGGCATGATTCATTTCTTAGATAAGCCGAGAATAAAAAAGGGAGGTTGAATTAGATGTGGTTTTGATCAACTCACACATATGGTGTATGATATAATGAAAAGGGTTGATCTTATGCCCATTTTTTATAATATGAATCAGAAACACATCCTAATATTTCAGTACAACAATATCACATTTTATGGGGCTAATCAGATTTTTTATAAACATAAACAAATTTGTTGAATCACCATCTAGTTCAGCAGTTATGGCTCTCATCTTGGTGCCATTTCCAGTTACGCTTTTTAGATCATCTTTTAACCCAAAAAAATCACTATAAGGTGGAGTTCATCGCTGATAATCCTCATAGATTCTTTCATGATGTATAATACGGAATGTATCCCATATCCTCAAAGATAATAAGCATTTATGGAAATTTATCTAGAATCTCACAACATACCCATCTTCAAAATCAAAGAATAACTGAACATACTGATAAAATTGAGCCACTAACTTAGGGAAGATAAGTATACCATCCTTTGAAAACCATTATAATCAGCCTTTATCTATTAAAAATTTTAAAACCAGAGACTTACTAGATATCATCCATTTGGGGAAAATCTATTTATCATGAACTACAACTCGATTCACCAGATTTCGATTTAGGGGACCTTCAGTGTTAGCTAGGGTCTGATTTTCTTATTCTTTGAGCTATGTTTCTCAAGAGTCGTCGATGAAGGGCATTTCATCCATGGCATTCACCGAGGGTTTGAGAAAGATAAGGTTTGAAAGAATCAATAAGGGTTACAAATTGATTAAATAGAATAGAGCTTCAGTGAAGTACTACTGATACCTCCTTTATTTTGTCATTTAGGAATACCAAACATCACAAAAGTAAAAACATGGGAAAAATAAAGAAGTGAAATGAATAATTAGCACCAAAAAGTTTTTAATTTTTAAATAAAAATAATATAGTATTTATGGTGAGACCATAATAGGTATTTATGGTGAGACAGTAAAAAACATCATAGTTAGATAATGAACGAGATATTTACGGTGAGACAATAAAAAAAATTCATGGTGAGAGAGTGAACATGATTTTTATGCTGAGACAGTAAACATGAAACAATAAGATATAAAATAGTAATACAATTACATAATATTTATAAAGTCTTATTCATGTATTTTATATTCAATTCATCTATAATTTAGTGGTTTATTAAATATATCATCATGTTGATACTCAGTACTAATAATTTCCAAAGTGATATCACCCTTTTGATAATGATATCTAAAAAAGAGATGTATTACATCAATATGAATTGTCCTATACTGTGAAACAATATTATTTTGAGATGTTAATTGCACTAGGGTTGCAAAAAAATTATAGGAACAAGCCTGAATTGATATCTATTATATAGTAATGTGTGTTTAATCCGCAAGATTTGTGCATAACAACTACTAGCAGCTATGTATTCAGCTTCTGAAGTAGGTAATGCAACATAATTATGTTTCTTACTACACCATGATAATAGCTATTTGCCTAAAAAGTGACATGTTCCAAAGGTGTTTTTTCTATCTAACTTACTGCCATTGAAGTCAGCATCATTGTAACGAACTAGTTCAAATGATTCCCCTCGGGGATAGAATAGTAATAGATTCGGTGTATGCTTAAGGTATTTTAAAATTTCTTTTACCTCATTAAAATGAGATTCCTTTGGATTTTCTTGAAAACCAGCTCACATACACACACTAAATAAAATGTCTGGTCGACTAGCAGTTATGTAGGATAAACTTCCAATCATTCCACTATAAGTTGTTTGATCAACATATTTTCCATCGTCATCAATATGCAACGTACAAGTGGTACTAATGGGATTTTAACTACATTTTGGGATATACAATCCAAAAAAATTATAAGATCTGTACTATATTTATTTTGAGTTAAAATAGAACCATCATTATTTTGAAATATTTGAAATCTGAGAAAGAATTTTATTTCACCCATTAAACTCTTTTCAAATTCATTTTTTGACATTTTAGAAAAATCAACACATAAATGATTTCATGAAGATCCAAAGAGAATGCCATCTAAATATAATTGAACAACTATAAAATCATTTTAAATATGTTTTATAAAAATTTAGGATCACCTATTCCTTTTCGGAATCCTTTGGAAATTAGAAAAGTACACAACTGATCATACTAAGCTCATGGATTTAATTTTAATCCATATAATGCTTTTGATAATTTATAATATTATTTGGGAAATGGGGGTTTATAAAACCAGTGGATGTTCAAAAGAGACATCCTCAAATATATGACCCTTTAATAATAAAATCTTAACATCCATTTGATATAGTTTTAAAATCAAATGTGATGAATTAGAAATCGAGATTAAGATGGATTAAAGTCTAGATACTGGTGAAAATGTCTCATCGTAGTAAATTCATTCTTCATGACTATAACATTTTGCAACTAATACATCCTTATTTCTAACTATGTTACAATCCTCATCTACCTTATTTATAAACACCCATTTAGTTTATATGGTGAATGTGTCCTTAGGTCATTCAAAAAGTTTCCAAACATTGTTACTTTAAAACTAATTAAGTTCTTCTTGCATAGCCCTACCCCAAAAATCATCATCGATAGCATCATTAATATTTTTAGGTTCAAGTTGTTTAATGAATACTTGATGTCCAACATAATTTCTAATAGAAGAAATAGTTTGAGTCCATTTGTCTTGGTCTCCTATAACAACCTCTAAAAGATGGTTCTTAAGAGTTCTAATGGCTTTATAAAAGGAGGGACTAGTGCTTTTTGATTCATAAACATGTTCATGTTCATTATGACTTGAGTATCAGCAATATACAGAACTATATGTTATTACAGCTTCATTCCCATAATTGTGTGAGGATTTTGGATTAACATTCAGATTTGATACATTATCTTCCAGGTTCTCTAAAATGGTTTTAAGTTTATGTGGATCTGTTTCATCAAATTTGACATGGACTGATTCTTTCACACATTTAGATCATTTATTCAACACTCTATAGGCCTAACTGTATATGGAATATCCTAAAAATATACCTTCATCACTCTTGGATTAAAAAATTTCATAATTATACATTGTATTATGAATATAGACTTTTCAACCAAAAACATTGAATTAGTTAACCTTGGGTTTTCTATTGTTCCATTACTCATAAAGAGACCCTTTAATAATGGGTCTAATTAACACTCTATTGATTATGTATCATGTTGTATTGATAGCATCATCTCAAAAATAAATAGTTAGTTCATATTCACTAAGAAGTGTTCTAGAAATCTATTGCATGGCTCTATTTCTCTTTCTAAAACTCCATTTTGATGAGGTGTTCTAGGGGTAGAGAAATTGTGTCTATAACCATTTTTTGAGAAAAAGGATTCAAACTCTTGATTTTTGAACACCCGACCATGAAAAATTCTTAAGGATTTAATTCTAAGTCCACTCAGATTTTCCACATACATGGCATATTTAGAAAAATATGAGAAGGCTTCACTTTTGTGCGCCATAAAGATTGTCCAAATATATCTAGAAAAGTCATCTTCATGAACAAAAACATAGTGATTACCATTTAATATAGGAACTCCAGATGGTTAAAATAACTCCATGTGAACCAGTTCGATAGGTTTTGATGTTGATTATTCATTCTTTGGTTTGACGGAAATTTTGTGTTGTTTTCCCTTTTGATAGGTATTACACACTTTTTCATTTGGAATCTCAAATTTTGTTATGACTTTAAGTAAACCTTTTCTAGGTAGCTTTGTAAGGGAGTAAATATTATAGAGTCCTAGTCTCTTATCCTATATCCAAGACACATTATGAAATATACTTAAGAATGAATAATTTTGTGAAGCTATGGATTTTAAGTTTATAGAGTAAACATTTACATTTCATAATGTAGAAAATACTAATTCATTTTTACAATTAATGACATTACAAGCATCATTTTAAAATCTAACATGAATTCCATTATCACATAATTGTGAGATATTATGCATATTGTATTTTAATCCATCACCAAATAGTATTTTAGATATTAAAACTGAGTTATAGTTAATGATTGGCCGAGGACAGTGATCATTCCTTTGGAATTTTCACCAAATGTGAAATCTATTCGATCTATTTTTATTAGAATCTTGAGCATGAGTATTCTCCTATCATGTGTCTTGAACAATCATTGTCTAAGTACCATAAAACTTTATCAGAACTCTTTAAGTAGCTTTCATATAAAATTATTAATCGATAACATATTTTGGTAACCATAATTATTTGGCCCCAGTATTATTATTTATAAGTTCTTTTGTAACCCTTAACTGCCTCATAGGTTTCCTATAACCATTATGTAATGTATTTGAAAAATAAACTCTATTTGTTCTAGAAAAACATGAAACAGTAGAATTTGTATCATGAATTGAATTAGATGAATTAATTGATTTGTTTCCAGAATTGGGAGTGAAACTATAAGATCTATATTTTGAAACAAAATTTTTTCTACCGAGATTTATTTTTCATGTTTGATAACCAATGCCAGTATTGTATTTAGGGGAAATTTTTTCTATGAATTTTTGAAAGGGTATTTTTCCCATTGGTAAACTTTTCTAGGTCATTTTAAAATTTCTCTTTATACATTTTTAATTCGTTTTTCTCTTTGAGTTGTTGATCATTTCTCTCTTTTATACTTGTGAGTTCAGATTTAACACTCACAGTGAGAGCATACTATTTCTTCAATTATTTATATTTGTCTTTTATATCATCAAATGTTTTTCCAATAATGTTATAGTATTCGAACATTTCTTCATTAGTCATATTTTTCAGAGTCACTGCCATCTTCGGAATAGTATGAATTATGTACAATAGAGTCCAGTGTTACCTCATATTTGTTTTTCATAAAACACATATTGTTTTATTTCCTTTTCATCTTGTGATGTTTTTGAGTCGCTTGAACTATCCTAAGAATCACTCCAGGTTTCCTTCATTTCCCTTTTATACTTCCAGAAATTGTTCTCATATCTCCTCTTGTACTTGATATTTGGATAGTTATCCTTGATATGTCATTTTCACTTACATTCATAGCAGAAAATATCATCAGTTTTGTCACATATTTTATTAACCATCATCTAATTTCCTTTTTTGTCATAATTTCCTTTAAAGTTAAGCTTTTGGAAAACGTTCTTTTTCGTATAGAATTTCATGAATCTTCTGGATTATTGAACCATTTCTTCATCACTGCCAGATGATGATTGTTCATTACTATAAATTTCTCCTAAATCTTCTAATTTCACTTTATCTTTGTTTTTGGAGGTGGTGGTATTGAATGAAAAATATTTCCTCTTTGGTTCATCCTCCTCTTCCTTATTAACCTTCAATTCCCCTTCATACATCATTATTTTCCCAATGATTTCTATTACAAGTAGTTTGTTGATGTCCCATGATTCTATAATAGAGACAAATGTTCATCTCTATCTATCAGGAAGACATCTAAGAATTCTCATGATCTATTCCTTGGCAGCGACTTCTCTTCCAAGAGAAATCATTTTTTAAAAAATATCATTGACCCTAAGATACATATCATAGATAGGATCATCAGGTTTAATTTTAATTTTATAAATTTTAATAATATAATTATTAAGTCTCATTTCTTTTACACAAGATTTTTCTTTATGTGAGACAGATAGGGTATCCCAAATTTCATGGGAAGTTTTACAAAAAATCAATTGAATTATTCATATCCTAAGGAGAAATAAAATACATTCATAGCATCAAAACTGTTATTGTAGGAAATTTTGATAGGTTCATCCCATGTGATTATATCAGTTGCTTGAATCTTATATTCATCTATAATGAAAGTCCAAATCTCAAAACCCATAATCTCTAAGTGAATTTTCATTTTAATTTTCCATTGATCATAGTTGGTTCCATTAAATAATGGTGGTATATTGGTGGAAGAACCATCTAATCTATTATCCATAATACAGAAATACTTTGAAATAGATTGAAATTTAGAATTAATATAACTTTATAGATATTTAAAGTACTACTACAGTCACAGTTGAATAAGGTTAAACAAAGTCTTCATAAACCACCTCTGATACAAACTGTTGGTTGGAGAAGATTACTGAAGAGTGGGGTCAATTGAGTATCTATAAAAATTTCTGGTTAAAAATTATTTCTAAAAGGTTTCCCCAAAATGTTAAATACAGTCCAGTTAATCATGGTTATACTGTTATAAAAGTTTGACTGTATAAATAACTTCATAAAATATTGATTATTTCTTAGTAATCTTAATATCGTTTATTAATATTACTTTTAAAGCTATTCTACAAAGACAACACAATTATTACTTCATTCCAAGAGTAACCTTTAATGTGAATTTATTGATTTATGAATTATATAGTAAAGTAGTAAAACAGAGAAGACTAAATTAAGAAGCACATTTTATATGAAACAAGTGGTTCAGTATCCATCCGAGACCTAATCCACTCCACATGGTGATCACTTTCTACCAATCCGTTTATATAAATAATCTTGATCCACACACTGGTTCGGGGTTAACAACATCACATAGGACTATCCAGGACACACATGGACTTCTTCCGCAGTACTTAACAGGTACAAACAACCAGGCCACACAAGGACCTCTACCAAACATACCTGTGGTTATATACTAGAGAAAAAATGATGTTTGAATCAGGATACCTTGTATCCTTCTATTTAATGAAAGATACATAATGTGTTGTAATACAGATACACACTATTCTCAAAAGTTTATAAAATGATACACAATAGAGTAGAAATATTTAGAGAGGTTTATAAGTGCTATGAGTGTTAGTCTCTAAAGCTCTGGACATCTTGTGATGAAGCAGATTTAGAACTCAAGTCCACAAATGGAAAACAGAGTGTCACAAGTCGGACAGATCTATCTTGTGTTCTTCATGGTGTTTGATAATGCCAAGAAGTTCATGAATCTAGGATTCTAGTATTATTTTTGTGTACTTCATCATTATCGAGTTGCATGAGAAAATTCACTAAGTGTATTCTGCTGTAGTGGTCATTCCCACCAACTTGTATTTCTTTTTAGTATCATGAAACTGCTCTACTTTTTTTCTGGGCTGCATTACTCTTTTTTATTGGAGTGAATGTGTTAAAGCCGATGGGTTTCTTGTATTCTGAACCTCGTACCTTGTACTATCAATGAAATTTCTGCAAAAGAAACATTAATTTTATCAGTTCATTAAAATAATCAAATATGACCATTAGATAATTAATTGAAAGACGAAAAAACATATTAGGAAAAAGTGTCACAGTAAGTCAGTGAAACAGTGTCTCCTTCATAGTATATCTGGGTTTTTCACAGTGTCTTGGTGTCACGGTGAATTTTTCATGTTGTCTCACGGTAATGGTGTCTTTATTTTTCACGGTATCTACTTTTTCACTATGTCTTGATGTCATGGTGTCTTGTTCATAGTGTCAGCTTGTTCACAGTTTCTGGATGTCATGGTTTCTGGTTCATGGTGTCTAGAACTCATGGTGTCAGGATGTCACGATGTCTGGTTGATCATGGTGTCTCATAGTCTTGGTGTCTCATGGTTACAGTGTCTCATGGTCATGGTGTCTCAGTATTAGGAAAATATATTTTTTCAGACATAAGTAGTGATATTTATGGAATGAATTTAAAATATGTAATTATTCAGAGAAATCATTATAAAGGAAATAAAAAGATAGTGTATAGTAACTAAACATAGTGTATAGAATATAAGATCTATGGATAACTTTTACTATGAATATTTACATTTGATGTGAGATATAGTACATAGATTTAACATTGATTATAGACTTAATATGATTTTTTATCATTAAAACATGATTAATTCATGAGGAGTAAAAAAATATGATCCAATTTACGTTGTTTTGGTTAGGCTATATCTTATATCTCATTTATTTCCAACCATTTTAGTGCATCCTTTTGATCATGATAGCTGTTGGATTTGATGTTGGCCAATTTTGAACGAGGATCCATCCATTGATCATCTGCACCTTCTTCCTCGTGGGTGTGTGTCATTGGAAACATTTTTTTACCATCAGTTCTTAGATGATGGAATAAAACATAACCATATTCTTTGATAACATCCAACTATTTGTAATATGGAAATGGTTCAAAATTATCAATAACCGATTAAATTAAAATGATGAATTGGGTTTTTCACATGGAGTAAATTAGGATCAATTTGATTATTGACCTGGCTTATGTCTAATGTTCTGGTGAGAAAACTCATGACTATAAATGAAATAGTTAATGTATTATATTTTTTTTATCATGACATGGAATTGGGGTTTTTTATATAGACTGACCATTGAATAACCTGAATAGGGTGATAACTACGATGTTTTTGGATATGAGAAAATGATAAATGATATTTTTAATTGAATGATAAATGATAATTTTTATAATTAACCATTATTTATTTGATATTTAAATATCCTTGTTTTTATGATAAATTTTATGATAATTTTATTATTTATTATTAGGGGAATTGTCCCATATGACATACATAAATTCTAATATAATGGGTTGGCCCTGATAAAATGTTGGAATGCTTATACACTAAGATTTTTCCTGTTAAATTCCTATATTATTTATATATTTGGATAATCAAGAAGATAATATTGTAAATTTTATTATATTAGTATTTTCCTTGATAAATGTTGAAATGATTATATACCATTCGTAGCCCAAATTAAATGTTGGAATTTTTATATAACCTTTTTTGACATAGAATTGTGTGATTTATACATTCCTTGTAAGACTATTTTTTACCATGGATATATTATATCATTTTTCATGGTTTTGAAACAATCATAGAGAAATTATGACATAGATCGAAATTAGTTTTGGTTTAAACATAATTATATTGTGATTTTTGGCATTGTTGTGAGACTTGATAAGAGACACTTCATCATTGTTCTGATTCATGTTGTTGTGGTATTAATTTAATTGGTTAATTAATTAATACAATTTCTTGTTGAATTGTTTAACACACTCATTATAATACTAGTTTATTCTGAAATGGTTGTTTAAACTTACTTACTTATACTGAAAACATATTTGGGCCACCATTTCTCACCTGATAAGATTATGTGGATAGATGATTTGATAAGGTAAAATGACCTTGTTCATGATATTTTTATTACCTGATGGTATAATGGATGGGGTTTGGACCAACATGGATTTTGGGACTGGTTTATTTTTAGAATTAAAGTATTTTTTCTTTCATTACCTATATCATGAATTATTTTATTTCATGAGATCACATGATTCCATTCTTACTTACTAGATTATTTATTTATTTTTACTATTGGTTTTCTGCTATATCATATTGTTTCCATTATTTCCATACCTTAATTATTTTTCATTTATATATATTTATTATATTAACAATATTAGAAATCATTAAACATCATTTGTATTCTCTCCACTATATTTTGAGACCCTAGCTCCTAGTTGGATGCCTTTGGTATACAAGGAGGCACACTTGAGTCCTTGAAAACATCCTGTTTTAGCCACGTGATAATGTGACAACTCATGTGGTGTAACAAATTCATATCATTACAAAATAGTTTTTTATATTTATTTAATATTTGGGTAAGGTATATAGGATACTAGGATGTGTTAGGTATTTGAAGCATTCTTTTTTATGGTAGTGGCCAACCAATATTTGTGGAAAATCTGAATGCCTAGGGATGGATTATTTTTTATGATTTTCTCATTTTATAGTTGATATTTTCTCACCTTGGGTGATTCAGATGGTGTGTAGTGTCATTGTGTTATGTTGTTAATGATTGTTAATATTTATCCTCAAGGCCTGATATGGAATGAGATTTGAATTCATGCATCATACTTAGAACATAAGGATATATATGGACATTAATTTTTCATGATAGGTACATATTCAGTGAATGGGATATATATAAGGCCCCGACCTTAAACATTACTTAATCATGAATTAAATGAATAATCCACATAAAGGATTTTTTCAGGTTTAGAGTTTTAGAGAATTAGGCCATAACTATTACATCTCAAAATATTACATAGTAGACACTTCTACTAAGTTTATATAAAATAAAAAAACACATAAAAAGAAACAGGTCTACTTCCATGTTTTAGATAGAATGTATTTCCTTGATCCTGTCCTTGACCCTATTCATCTTTAAGTCCTGTGGAAAACATTTAAAATACATGGGATGAGCATAAAAATCCTAGTAAAGGATACTCAAAGAAGGAAAAATGTTAGTTTTTCAAAAACAACAAGTAAACCATGAGTAACATACCAAAGTAATACTTTTCACCTTTATGAAGTAATAAAAACTCTTCACCGAATAAAAGACCATTACTTACCATTTTTGTAACCAAAAGATTACCATAAACCCTATATAAAGAACACATAAAATATAAAGGTATCTTGGGACATAAACATACTTAAATGGAATAACCATACGGTCAAATTCCACACATACGTAATGGAATAGCCATACGGGCGACTTCCATACCCAATGCCTTAGAGGTTATAACGTAACCACTCGTCCTAGTATTCACAGGACCACCCGTCATATGGTTTATCACGTAACCACTTATAAAATTTCCAAGTACCATAACTACACATAAAATATTTAAAATATAAACATTTCAGTAACAAAATTTCATTTGCAATCACAATAAGTAATTCCATGTTATGGAATTAATCAATCCATTTTCAAAAATCATTTAAAAGGGATTTTTGAATCAAAGTGTCCCATACCACTTTGAAGCTTTTAATGGAATTATAAATTTTAAAACATTAATGTCCATATAAATAAATATTGAAAACAAATTTGAAAACATGGACATTAATGATATATCTGTAAAAGGACCATATACAAACCATATAAGAGTGAATTGGTGCATAACAACAATGAAGTATCAATGGAAATGTAATTTGAGATGAAATCCATTATAAAGATGGTATCCTTAAATTAAGGATAAATCTATCACATAATTATGTGTGAGAAATATAAATGCACCCAATATAAGTGGATATTAAGTGTGAAACAATCATAGGTCATTCACACATAATATTGGAAAAAACAAAACCAATGACATAGATATTTAACTCAATGAAATGAGATTCAGTTATGATTTCCCATACAAGTTCGTATGAATTTATCAATGAGATGATTATGTGTTGAAATAGTATATCCACACAATGGTTTGTGGAAATAACAACATAGATAATCCACACATAATCTTGGCATAATAAAATCAATAAGTAGAGGTGTAACCCAAAGAATTGAAGGTGGGTTAAGAAGTTCCCTTACAGAAATCCGACAGCCTAACGACGTTACATTAAAATTTGGAAAATGAGTTGATGAGAGAGAAAATGGTATCTCATCACATGGAAATAAAATTTACATCAATAAGGATATATAATTACATATCCCAATATAATAGAATGTGAATTAAAAGACATAACAAAAGAAGTCTTTTTCTAAAAAGAGGAGGGTGAAAGGTTTCCTAACCGACTTAGTTACCTTTCGAAACGTACACCCCATGGAAGAAGGGTCATACAATGAAGATGTAAATACCCATAATTGAAATTATACCAAAAAATGAGTATAATAATGTGTATTACATACACCACTCAATGGAAATGGTGGTAAAAATACTATAAATGTCATGGGAATAAAAGGGAGATGAAAAATCCTTTACGAAAACTCGGCAGCCTAATGGAGCCACTTAAAACATCCAAAAATGGATTTATGAGATCAAATAGTGTCTCTCATAATATGAACAAAAAATTACAGTATGATTAATATAAAATAACATCCCCAAACATAATAATGATGAGCTTATAAGAAATGACATAAAAGAGAGTACTTAAAAAGAACAAGAGAGGTTGGATCCCTTACCTCAAGTTTGACTTATCTTGTTTGTTTTTTATATTCCTGAATAATAAAAATTGTTCAATTTATAATTTATTAAGTAACTATTTTAACTATTATTATTCAGTTCATATCACATATTATAATTTTATAATAATTGATTATTAATTTGTGTTCATATTAGACGTTTTTGTCGATGTTTGGTACATTAGTCAAAAATGAACTTGTTTGAAAATGATTGTCCATGTAGTTATAAGTGAATAATCTCCAGAATAGTAATAATGATTTAAATATAATTTATATCCACTACATATTCATTTTATACTACTCCATAACATTTGGAGATAAAAATAAATGAAATGCACGGTTCATGGAGACGGTAGGCCGTACGTACACATGAATGTTACTTTAATTTCTTTGTCATATTAATGGAATTAAAAATAATTGATATATATATATGTTATAATTACAGTATAATATATATGTTATATAGTTTATATATGTTCATTAATTTCATTCTTTATACATTCCATGTATTGCATGAACGAGTCACATCACTTGAGGGGGCGGTAGTACACACTTCCTCGTATTAAATTATCGCATTTGCCCAACATGAAAGGCATAAAGGAATGTTTTAAATATAAAATTAAGAAGCATATAGAAAACATAAATACCATATATATCATATATAAAATATAGTGACATCATAATGGCCACCATGAAAGGTGTTAAGAGAAGATTGAACAATCATCACTTCGTGAGGTAGAAATTCGTCACCCACAGAAAGAGTATGTTCTTTAACCATTAGATGAAGGTGTGTGTAAGTGTAGCTATAATCCTTAACATAAAAACATAATAGTATATTGAAGATACATGTGTTATTACAAAAGAAAGGAATAAAAGGAGTTTAGAGGGTTGGAGAAGCAAAATAAAACATAAGAACACAAGAGAAGACACTACCTTCAAAACGGGAAACACTTTTTGATTTGAGCTCAAAGGCTTCCTTGGGAAGACTTATGCCCAATGTAAGGCTTCTAGGAGTAAGATAGGGATGTGGAGAGACAAAATGGGCAGGGTTTGGCCGAGAAAAAGTCTTTGAGAGGTTTTTGTAATGTGGTAGAGGTGGGGGCATTTTATAAGAGGAGAGGAGGGGCACTGTTGGAATGTTATAATAGGTAACTTTATTATAAAATTATTTTAGGATTTTAAAAGTTCCAAAATTATAAATTTCTAGGATAAGGTGTTAATAGTTTGAAATCCACCCATACAATAGGTTTTTGACAAGTGTAGGTCTTAGATTTTACATTATCTTTTCATTTTATTTAAATCGTTAAATAATGAGGTAATCGCTGCATCATCATGGTGTCATAAATAATTTAATTTATTTAAAGTCTAAAAATTATAAAAAATATATCATGATGTAGGAAAAAATTTTATCTTTCTAATTAATATTTATACTCAAAACTATGACTTTTATGACCCCATTTAAAAATTGTTTTAGTAAAACATCTCATGTTTGTGATATTTTTATTTTAACTTTAAATAAAAAGTTCGTAAGGTAATTTTCCATCCAAAGTTGCTCCATGGGGTCCCCAAGTTGACCCATGGATTGTCTTGGTCTTCCATGACACATCCAATAATGGTAGGACATGTGTCAAGGTCATTTAATAATATTAAAACATTTTTTTACCTTAAACTACATTAATTACCTCTAATCGCGATTAAAAACATAAAAGTTACTATTAAAAAGAAATTATTTTAATCCCATTTTACCATATTTAATTCCTAATTAAAACCATGTATGTCAGATTTTTGAAATTCAAGACGCAGAGGTGGTAAAATTTCATTTAAATGAAAAATCAGTTTTTTAAGTACAACTCATTGGTTTCACTATTCATCAAAAATTGATGTTTTTCAGAAAAATACCACAAATTCACCCTAAGGTATATTTAATATTCTGAATTCAAAAATGATTTATATTTTACAAAATTCAAAACATATCAGTTGCATTAATTAATTTAATAATTAATTCTCAATGTCAAAACAAATAGCTTGTTTTTATGAAACAAAAAGTATCAAAAGATTGACACTAGTTTAAGTCCATTTTCAAAGTGAAATAAATTCCAATGACCACTATTGGATTAAATAGTAAAAATATATTCTACTTTCACTTTAAAACCAATTAAAAAGATAATCTAATCATATAAAAAAATTAGATTAAAAAGAGGTTTTGAATTAAAATACAACATTTTTCACAATTAATTAAAAAATGAACATTATCGGAAAAATACCAAAAATTTACACAAAGTAAATTTTGATGTCCCGATTCTAAAGAAGGATTTTATTTTGTCAAAGAGAACATATAAAATTGTCAAAATTATATTTAAAAATGGTTCTCCACCAAAAGTCGGTTAATCGACTTTTTAAAGAATATTGGATGATTTATGCTTAAAATTGGATTCATTTTCATTTTACGCCTCTAAAATTTATTGGATAAACATAAAAATATTTGAAATATATATATAATCATTTTGTAGTTAGTTATGTTCTTTCCCACCATTACAATGGCTTGGCGTTAACTACCATTTAAAATAGTATTATTTTATTACTAGTGTGCAACGTAAGATTTCAAAGAAACTCTTTGTTGCGTATTGGGTACGCTATCGAACATAGAAACACCTTTAAAGTAAAATTAACATTTTATTCACAAACATGGATAAATATAAAAAAATTCATATTCTTTATTTACCTGGGGTGTTACATCCTTCCCCCCTTTTGGGAATTGTGTCCTTGCAATTTTAAAATTGGGTTCAGAAACTTCATTAATAGTCGCACATCAGAAAAGGAGTAAATTAAACTATCACTTTACAAGAATGAAAGGGAAGTACAAAAATCACCCGAGATAACCCATACTAGGATTCCATGTATGAAAAAAAGGATACGGAAGAAAAAACAAAGGGTCATGTTGTGAGGGAGTGTGATAGAAAACATGTTTAGGAGAAAGTTAACCACCAGAAAATCACAAACTTGTGATGGGTTAAACGGTATTGGATTCCCCAGTAAGAAAAGTCAACGTAAAACATTTTTTTAAGTTACTTTTCATTGAGGAATTTATTTTTGAGCATCACTAAAACATAAGGAAACATACTTACTTGTTATGTTGACTTTCAACTTTTACTATATTTCTTACACGAACTCATATTTTCTCCAAAAGATGAGTATTTAGGATTACTTTTTTACATTAAGATATCTATAATAATCTTCTAGAGAATCACCTAATCCATAAAAGAGAACTGTATACATCCCACGTCTTTAGACCTTATCAAAAACTAAAAGCAAAATGGATAGTATGAATTCGGATAATACCCAAAAAGGATAATCATTTATAAAAAGGAAATCTATTCTTAATCTCCAAATTTGCCCAACAAGACCCAAAGTTCAATGAAGACCAATAGTAAACCAAACTAAGATTGAAACCCAAATATTTGAAGGATTTAGTCACATAGTCTACTAAGATTAATCGTAACATTAATCTCCAAACAACATCAGTTGCTCTTAATGTCTCGTATTGAAACGTAATTAACCTAATCACATATCCTCCATGATAGGTCAATAATTTACATAGATAAACCAAAATCAACTTACTCTTAATTCATAAAATCATCTAGCTAAAAATAATTAGTCAAACTAACCAGGGACTTCACGTAGTCTAGTGGTATGTGATAAATACCAGTCGCACTTTGGTTATTGGTTCGATTCCCGCAATTTTGTCCGATGTGACGGGTTATCCCACGGTCTATGTGTTGTCCTTTTTCCAAACTATATAATTCTCAAATAATTCCCAAAAAAAAGATAAAATCATCAAAAATAACCATAACATAATTTATCCTCAATTTTATCTCATGCATTTAACTTTCCATCATAACATATAGTATCCCATAATTACATCCAAAGTAAGGATCATATAAAACCAAATGGTTCTTTATAACTATGTCCACAAAAGAACATATAACAATTCCTTGAATAAAATTTCCATATATCAAACATCAGTGTTATACATACTATAAAAAGTCTTCTAATGTATCCCCATCATCAAAAGAGACTTCATACTCTTAAAAATTTCACCATAACCCTTGAAGCCCTTATATGTTGACTTCTTACTCATTCAAAATTCTTCATGATCCATTAACCATTACTTTCCAACTTATTCTTAAATACTTCTTTCCTACAAACAAAATCATGAATCATATCCTAAGAGTCCAAAATAGGATAACAAATGTTACGAAATAATCCATACCTTTGATTGGTCATTGTCAATTTCTTCATCCTCAATCGGAATGGCATTAGGTATTGGTAAATGAATATTTTTAAAATCTTGGTGATCCCATTACAGAAACTTCTTCATAGGACATGTGTTTGCATAATGACCATGCAAACCACATTTAAAACATTCAGTTGATCCTCAGAAAGAACATCTTTCCCTTTACTTGAGTCAATTGGATGCTTCCTTTTTCCATGGCAGGTTCTTGCTTTATGACCTTCATTTCCACATCTATAGCATATTTCTGTCCCTTTGAAACATTATCCTAGGTGTTTCTTTCCACATATTTGACACATAGGTTATTGAACACACTTACCTTTATGATTATTACCTGTAGTTCCGTAGGGATTTGTTTCTCGCATATATGGTGCCTTATAGAAATAACCAAGGTTTAGGTGGTCAATCATGAATCTAGATAGTTGTTTGAGGATAAACAAAAGATATCTTATTGTAGCTCCCATATCATTCAGTTGCTCGCTCCGAAAACTATCACAGTTTCCTTCACATCCACTGTTACATTGGTTCCTGCTATATCCAACCATTTACTAAAACCAAAAAAGGTCAGTGTGAGTATATCAACAAAACCATCATGTACTAATGAGGAGGATAAACACTAAGATATACTAACTCAATCACTTTTTCTAAAACTATGACTCTTTCTGAAATCCTAACAATTATGGTAATGTCACTTATGCTTAGAGAATACCCTAACCTCTAACGTTATCTAAACCGACCTCTGGTACCAACTATAAGGCCCTGGCCTTAAACATTACTTAATAATGAATTAAATGAATAATTCACAAAGAGGATCTTTTCAGGTTTAGAGTTTTAGATAATTAGGTCATAAATATTACATCTCAAAAGATTACATCGTAGAAACTTCTACTATGTTTCCATAAAATAAAAAACACTTTAAAAGAAACATGTCTAGTTCCATGTTTTAGATAAAATGTCTTTCCTTGATCCCATCCTTGACCCTATTCATATTTATGTTCTGTGGAAAATATTTCAAAAACATGGTATGAGCATAAAAAGCCCAGTAAAGGATACACAAAGAAGGAAAACTGTTATTTTTTCAAAAACAACAAGTAAACCATGAGTACCTTACCAAAGTAATACTTTTCACCTTTATGAAGTAGTAAAAAATATTCATCGAATAAAAGACCATTACTTACCCTTTTGTGACAAAAAGAATACCCTAAAACACACATAAAGAACACATAACATATAAAGGTAACTTGGGACACAAACATACTTAGGTGGAATAAACATACGGTCGACATCCACACATACTTAATGGAATAGCCATACGGGGGACTTCCATACCCAATGCATAGGTTATAACATAACAACTTGTTCTGATATTCACGGGACCACCTGTCATATGATTTATCATGTAACCACCCATAAAATGTCCAAGTACCATAATTACACATAAAATATTGAAAATATTAACATTTCAATAACAACATTTCATTTGCAATCAAAATAAGTAATTCCAAGATATTGAATTAATCCATCCATTTTCAAAAATCATTTAGAAGTGATTTTTGAATCAAAGTGTAGCATACCACTTTGAATATTTTAGTGGAATTATAATTTTTAAAACATTAATGTCCAAATAAATAAATACTGAAAACCATTTTGAAAACATGGACATTAATTATAAAGATTTAGAATAATGAATCTTTAAAACATTTAAAATGATATTTTTGTTAAAGAGTTTTTAACAAAATGAGAGACTCTTGAATACAAATAATTGCGGAATAACATTTAATCTAAACTTTATAATATCATGAGAATAAAGGGATTCATGATATAATATGTCAAAGGACATTATACACACCATATAAGAGTGAATTGGTGCACAACAACAATGAAGTCTCAATGGAAATGTAATTTGAGATGAAATCCATTATAATGATAGTATCCTTAAATTAAGGATAAATATATCACATAATTATGTGTGAGAAATATAAATACACCCAAAATAAGTGGATATTAACTGTGAAACATTCAATGGTCATTCACACATAATCTTGGAAAAAAACAAAACCAATGACATAGATATTTAACTCAATGAAATGATATTGGGTTATGATTTCCCATACAAGTTCTAAGGAATTTATCAAGGATATGATTATGTTTTGAAATAGTATATCCACACAAAGGTTTGTGGAAATTACAACATATATATTCCACACATAATCTCGGCATAATAATATCAAGAAGTAGAGGTTTAACCCAAATAATTGGAAGTGGGTTAAGAAGTTCCCTTACAGAAATCTGACAGCCTAACGACGTTACTTTAAAATTATGAAAATGAGTTGATGAGAGGGAAAATGGTATCTCATCACTTGGAAATAAAATTTACATCAATGAAGATATATAATAACATCTCCCAACATAATAGTATGTGAATTAAAGGACATAACAAAAGAAGTCTTTTTTTATAAAGAGTATGGTGAATGGTTCCCTTACCGACTTAGGTACCTTTCAAAACGTACACCCCATGGAAAAATGGACATAAAATGAATATGTAAAAAAGCATAATTGATATTTTACCACAAAAATAGTATAATAATGTGAATTACATACACCAATCAAAGGAAATGGTGGAAAACATATTATAAATGTCACGGGAATAAAAGGGAGATGAAAAGTCCCTTACGAAAACTCGGCAGCCTAATGGCACCACTTAAAACTTCCAAAAATTGATTTATGAGATCAAATAGGGTCTGTCATAATATGATCAAACAAATTACAGTATAATGAATATAAAATAACACCCCCAAACATAGGAATGATGAGCTTATAAGAAATGACATAAAATAGAGTACTTAAAAATAACAAGAGAGGTTGGATCCCTTACCTCAAGTCTGACTTGTCTAGTTCATTTCATTATATTCACGAATAATAAACATTATCCAATTTATAATTTCTTAAGAAACTCTTTTAAAGATTTTTATTCAGTTCATATCACATATTATAATTTTATAAAAATTGGTTAATAATGTGAGTTCATATCAGACGTTTTTGTCGATGTTTGGTACATGAGTCAAAAATAAACTTGTTTGAAAATGATTGTCCATGTAGTTATAAGTAAATCATCTCCGAAACAGTATTAATGATTTAAGTATCATATATCTCAATTAAATATTCATTTTATAATACTCCATAAAATTTGGAGATAAAAAATAAATGAAATGCACAGATCATGGAGACGGTAGGTCGTACGTATGCATGAACGCTACTTTCATTTCTTTGTCATATTAATGGAATTAAAAATAATTTAGATATATATATATATATTATAATTGAAGTATAATATATATGTTATATAGGTCATATATGTTCATTAATTTCATTCTTTATACATTTTATGTATTGAATGAACGAGTCACATCACTTGAGGGGGCGGTAGTCCACACTTCCTCGTATGAAATAATCGCATTTTCACAACATGAAAAGTATAAAGCCATGTTTTAAATATAAAATTCAGAAGAATATAGAAAAAATAAATACCATATATATCATATATAATATATAGTGACATCATAATGGCCACCATGAAAGATGTTAGGAGAAGATTGAACAATCATCGCTTCGTGAGGCAGAAATTCTCCATCCACAGAAACAATATGTTTTTAACCATTAGACGAAGGTGTGTGTAAGTGTAGCTCGAATCCTTCACATAAAAAATTCCTAGTATATTTAAGATACTGTTTTTATTACAAAAGAAATTAATAAAAAGAGTTTAGAGGGTTGGAAATGTAAAATAAAACATAAGAACAGAAGAGAAGACACTACCTTTAAAACGGGTAACTCTTTTTGATTTGAGCAAAAAATATTCCTTGGGAAGACTTATGCCCAATTTGAGGATTCTAGCAGTAATATAGGGATTTGGAGAGACAAAATGGGTAGGGGTTGGATGAGAAAAAGGCTTAAGAGGTGTGGGTAAGGTGGTAGAGGTGGGGGACTTTTATAAGAGGAGAGGAGGGGCACTCTTGGAAAGTTATAAAAGGTTACTTTATTATAAAATTCTTTTCGGATTTTAAAAGTTCCAAAAATATATATTTCTAGGATAAGGTGAGAAGAGTTATAAATTCACCCATAAAATAGTTTTTTGAGAAGTTTAGGTCTTATATTTTACATTATCTTTTCATTTTATTTTAATCGTTAAATAATGAGTTAATCGTTGCAGCATCATGGTGTCATAAATAATTTAATTTATTTAATGTCTAAAAATTATAAAAAAACTATATTTATTTAGGAAATATTTTTATCTTTCTAATGAATATTTATAGAAAAACAAATGACTTGTATAACCCCATTTAAAAATTGTTTTAGTAAAACAACTCATGTTTGTGATATTTTTATTTTAACTTTAAATAAAAAGTTATTAATGTCATTTTCCTACCAATGTTTCTCTATGGGGTCCCCAAGTTGAACCACGTACTTTTTTGGTCATCCGTGACACATACAATAAGGTTAGGACATGTTTCAGGGTCATTTCATATTATTAAAACATTATTTTTACCTTAAACTACACTAATTACCTCTAATCGCGATTGAAAACTTAAAAGTTACAATTCACAAAAAAATTATTTTAATCCCATTGAACCATATTTTACTTCCTAATTAAAACCATGTATGTAAGATTTTTGAAATTCAAGACACATAGGTGGTAAAATTTCATATAAACGAAAAATCAGTTTTTTAAGTACCACTTAGTGGTTTCACTATTCATCAAAAATTGAAGTTTTTCAGAAAAATAAAAAAAATCACCCTAAGATATATTTGATATTCTGAATTCAAAAATGATGTCTATATTGAAAAATTCAAAACATATAAGTTTAATTAATTAATTTAATAATTAATTGCCGCTGTCAAAACAAATAGCGTGTTTTTTTTAAACAAAAAGTATCAAAAGATTGACACTAGTTTAAGTCCAATTTCAAAGTTAAATTAATTACAATGACCACTATTGGATTAAATGGTAAAAATATATTCTAATTTCAATTTAAAACCAATTAAAAAGATAATCTAATCATATAAAAAATTATATTTAATAGAGGGTTTTAATTAAAATACAACATTTTTCACTATTCATTAAATAATGAACTTTATCAGAAAAATACCAAATATTTACACAAAGTAAATTTGGAAGTCCATATTCTAAATAAGGATTTTATTTTGTCAAATATAACTTATAAAATTGTCAAAAGTATAT
Source organism: Viscum album (assembly GCA_963277665.1). Taxonomy (NCBI): domain Eukaryota; kingdom Viridiplantae; phylum Streptophyta; class Magnoliopsida; order Santalales; family Viscaceae; genus Viscum; species Viscum album. Next base: position 1,077,727,302 of record OY728164.1, read on the forward strand.
TTAAAAAGGGTTCTCCATCAAAAGGAGGTTATTCGGCATTTTAAAGAATATTAAAAGATTTATGCTTAAAATTGGATTCATTTGCATTTTATGCCTCTAACATTTATTTGATAAACATAAAAATATTTGAAAAACATATATAATCATTTTTTAGTTATTTCCGTTCATTCCTGTCATTTCAATGGCTAGGCGTTAACTACCATTTAAAATAATATTATTTTATTACTAGTGTGTAACGTAAGATTTCAAAAGAAACTCTTTGTTGTGTATCAGGTACGCTATCAAACATAGCAACCCCTTTAAAGTAAAATTAACATTTTATTCACAAATAGGGATAAATATAAAAAAATTTCAAATTATTCATTTTCCTGGGGTGTTACAATATATGATTTTCTATTAGAAAAATTTTATGTGATACCTGTTATATCTGAAAATGATATAAATAAACTATAATGTCATGGTAAAAATTTGTATGAAAAGTTTAGTGATACCATGAGTTGGTGTTTCTCTATTGTTTTCAGACATCAAGGTTCACTTTATTAAAATAAATTATTATAAGGAGATAAATGTTCTTTTATAGAAAAATCCTCCTCACCATATTCAAGATGACTCTCAATAGACTGAAAATAAGAACACTCCGGACACAGCAAAACCAAATCATCATATAGTTCTTGATGATTATATGTTTGTTAAACTTCTTGAAAACATCCTAATATTCTTATGACATGGATTTCTAAACTATATTCACCATTACATTGATTTCTGAGATTACAAGGGTTTTCGAGTAGTATCATCAACCTACGTTCACTAGGGAAAGTAGGCCCCATGCAGTTGAGTTATAGATCAAGTCAGTCTTGACAATAATTAAACATATTTATACACTAGTACATTAGTGGGTGAAGCTTTAGTAATATATGCTTTAGGTACCTGCCACATGTTGGTGGGAAATTCTGGTGTATATAGGGCACTAAGATGAGTTATCATTGAAGTACTTTGATATGATGTTCTCTATGCACTTCTATCCCGAGAAATTGAGTGTTGTGAAGGATCAGGAGTTCATGAACATGAAGAAAGAGGGAAAGTCAGTACTTTAATATACTAAATGATTCACTAACCTATAGATATTTTCACTATCACTTGAAGATGATGATATCTCTATTTAAAAAAAATTAGGATGGGCATTGCTATGTGATCAAGTCATTGGTGAACATGTTATATACTGTTAGTTACTGTGATGCAAGGAATCAATAAGTCGTCCTAGTTAGGAATAATATAAAAGCAATAAGTGTTGGTTAGGTCTTTTTAAAAGGTATAACTATGAATAGTTCTTATATGGTAAAGATTTGTCATTTGGATTGTTTTTTGAATGAAAATAGTTGGAAAATTGGTCAGGGAAGTAGGAAACTATCATAACATAATGTTATTTTTCAATGATATCAGTGTGGAAAGATATCAATCAATTGTCCTTAGTGTTCTAGCATGCAGTAGAGTGTCGTTCATGGGAAACATTTGGCCCCTATATAGGTTTTATTGGGGAACAATGTGGTGGATTAGTGGAAGGGGAATATAGCATACACAATCATATGGGAAGGACTGAGGTACTCCTCAAATGACAAGTAGTTATAGTCCCGCAAGAATTTTTGGTCGAGTAAAGGGATGTGGTACCCCCAGTTAATAATAGATGAACAAAGAATACAATATAAAATAGGGGAGTCATCCAAGAGCCCATGGTACTGGGGCGGGTAACCTACACAATATTCACACTAATACTTCTATAGTGGATGTAGGAATATCTACTATCAGTGGTATAATTCATGTATCATCTTCAATTTCATGTGAATTTTTTATATATGAGCATCAAATCCATTTTTATCTAATATTTTTTTAATCATTTTTCTCTGGGAAGTGGAATTATTGGATTTTTTTTGAACATAAACGCATTTTTGGGTGTGGATAGATTAAATATAAAACATAGAAATGTTTGTTATTTAAATATTAGTGGATACCATTTCATATGGGTTACATTTAAGATGGAAGTGGAATTATTCAATTTGATTATTGGTATGGATTGGATAGATATATACTAATGTCATATATACAATAATATAATGAGTGTCACATTTCCATCTCAAGATAAGGTATTTTTTCTCATCATGGAGATTGTGATCTCAAACTGTTAATGCTAGACAAATTTAGTGCATATTGTATTGTCACATGTGTCAGATATCGATACATGCTCTAGAAGATGATGGAACAAAGAAGGAATTTTTTTCTCCAGTATTAGACAGTTTTCAAAATATATTTCATGAACAGTTCCATAGTTTATCTACTAAATAATATATGAATATTATGATCGATTAGGTTATAGGTGAAGATCTAGTCTCATATCCTCTTAATAAATGACACCAATAATTTTTCAATAGTTTAAACATTAGTGTGAAAATTTGGAATCTAAAATATGAATATGGACTAGTATATCTCCTCGGAGTTCTCTAGTTCTCTTCTCATTGAAGGCGTATGAGACATTTCACCTATGTGGAGATTTTCAAAGATTGAACCAGATGGAAATGAACTACTTGTATCAACTTCCATTCATCATTGATTACTTTTATCAGATGATAATTGTTATGATATTCTTAAAGAATGATTTGAGATCAAGATAACATCTGTTAAGGGTGAGAAAAATGCGCATACATTAGTGTAATTTTAGGATCATGTATATATTTTTTTGGAGTTTTTAGTGAGCCCATTTTGTATTACCATTAAACCAGTGGTATTTTTCACCATGATAACGTGGATCTTTCATCATAATCTAGATCATTATTTTAGTTTTTAAGGAATGAAATATTATACTAATCCCAATCAATAGGAGTTCATTCCCAACATCTGGACAACATCTTATGTACTTTAAGAGGACACCTGCTTTTCCCAAAATATAACTAAATCATTTTTGTAGATTGATTATGTTCACATTAGGGTATATGTAATATTGATGGCAGTTGTGAATGTTCTCCAAAAAATATTTGTAACCATTTTATTTTGGGATAATCCCAAAAATGTCTCTAAAATTCTGAGCCTTATAGGGTTATATGGTTATTATCAGTGCATTAACTATAGATTCTCCAATTTGGTGAAACCAATCTCAATATTTTCCAAAAATGGATTGATGTTATTTTATCAGGTTCTTTTATGATATATTTTCAGGATCTAAAATGTAGGGTAATGTAAGCACTTTTCCACTCATTACCCATGTCGGGTAAAGCATAAACTATGTACTATGGTGCATCTAGATTTGTATGTATAGAAGTTAGCATATATGAGGATCATGTGTTGTCTTAAGGATCATAACCATTGGGACTGAAAGTGTGGAAAATTTATAATAATGAATTAGAATTATTAGAATTGCTGCATGTTTTGAGATTCTGGATGCATTAATTCATTTTTGACAAGAATGAAGAATACATGAACCATAAGTACATCAGGGACGTCTTTTCTCAATGGGACATGGAAATTTGGAAGAGTATTTTGGTCATGGGTCTTGTGTATTTCTTCTTTGAGTTGGATTATACATTGGGATAGTGAAATATCATTTTTGATAAATTGATTCGAAGACATAGAAAAAGGTAATATTGGAGACTTTCGATGAGTGGTGGGTGATGAACCTATTCTTAAACATGCATCTAGATATTCTATTATCCAATCGATGAATTGATCTAACATAGACATATATCATTACCATACTTTTTGACCGAATCTCGATTTATTAGTTCTGTTATATGGAGGACTTATTTCCTATTGACATCATATATAGTGGGATGACACCATCGATATGGTCTATTTGAAGTGGAAAGTCACTTATTATATGAGGCTGAGTATGGGATCATATAGGTTTACTCGATGAGATAATGAGATAGTTGTATGCTTCTATTTGGGAGGTACATCCTTGTTTAAAGAAGTTGTTACTTGTTCTGTATTGATAGTACATGTTTTCAAGAATTAAAAAAGAAGGTAATCATCTTTTTGAGTTATGTTTCACTTATCATTATGTGAATGACAAGCATTGGAGGACTGTTGGGCTTCTCTATCCTTTACCCATTAATGAGTGTAAATATAATGATTTCACTGTGTATATTCTAATAGACTACATTAGACATCACGTAAGATTGATTTAGTATGGGTGATTATGGATCCACTGAAGAAGATATCCCACATTTTACCAATAAGGGATAGTATCACTATTAATGACTATAGAAGTCATTATATGTGTGAGATAGTTAAATTGCATCGTGTTATAAAGATTATTGTTTCATATGTTCATCGTCATTTGAAATATTTGTTATTGAAGGGTCCTTATAATGCTCTAGGATCATGGGTTTTTTTGAGGATAGGCTATCATCCTATGACCGATGGTTAATCTAAGTGTGTTATTTAGGTTCTATCGGATATATTAATAGAGCTTGTTTTGTATTTTGGTGGATCATGGAATTATAATATAGAACTTGTGTAGTTTTCAAATAGAAAAACCATCAAGAACATTATTCAAATGGATAATTTCAATGCTTTTTTTGGAAGACCGTGCTATTTTCCCCCTTGTTGGTTAGAGGTCAATAAGCAATTGCTTGTTGGACCTAGTCTCATGCAAGTGTAATTTTTAGAATGTTTTGTTGATCAGTTGCTAGTTGGTGAATGCATTGAATAAGAATAAATCCTCTAATGGAAATTAGAGACAACCAATAGATATTGATGCTTATCCTTATGTATTATCTGAGTTTCACATATAATGGGGAAACACCCTATCATGAAATATTGATACCTTGCACCTTGGTTTGTCAGGATTTTTGAGATAGTGGATAGGGTCCATCTAGTGGAATAATGATAACCCTTAAACAATGATATAGTTCAATCCATGATATGTTCTACATGTCTTTGCATCCTAGATATTTCCCAGACTCTTCTCACGTTATAGACGTTATATATGTTAATCATAGTGTTTATGTTTCATTTGAAGAGAAACTATTACAGGTTGTGGACCATGATGAGATGAAACTCTACGGTAGAGAGATTTCATTTCTTTGGGTGTTGTGGATGTTTTTGAATTTTTTGGATGATAACTAGTAGAGGGAGTCTAATATGTGACCACATGTATATGATTTTTCATCGAGACCCCATTTTGATTCTTGGTGAATCTTGGAGAAGAGTTGTTATTTGTGGTAAATGTTATAAGATCTTGTATTATTTTATGTACATCTCTCTGAATTTTATTATTTATCATATTTAAATTCTATTTGTACCCATCTATAATCCTTGTTGTTTTTTGTCATATTATATGCCTATATGATTTGATAAATATAGTCATGGGTTGCATGAAGACTAATTAAAGTGGATATGATCCCCGTAAAGATCCTCTTTGGGGAAAATTACTTATTGATTAAAGGATATATGCTTATTTTAACTAATGTAGTCTATGTAAATCATTTATTTGTTACTATAGGTTCATGGAATGTTGATAATCCATAAAGGGGACAAGGTTTTTTTATTAGGAAAATGGGCCGAAACCTATCTAAATAACATTTACACTCCTTATAAATGGGATATTTTGAATCTAACATTCTAACAAATTTAATATTCACATGAGGACATTGTTTAACCAGAATATCCATCTAAAATTAGAAAATAATCATTATCAATATTTCATGTGGTGTAATTTCATTACCTATACTTTTATGTATTATAATATTGTTGATTTTATATCCAACTCTCATTCAAACATATCTACTCGACCATATGGAACATTCTAACAGATCGTGAAGGGCCTATCTTGATTCTAGATGTTCCGTTTTTTTCATAATTTTTATGACAAGTGGTTTGGGATAGGTTTTCCCTTCCCTCACATTAATCTATATCCTTTTTATGAAATAATTAGTCCATGTTTTTTGTTAGTTTTTTTATTGGTCAATTTTTATATAGTATCCTTTTATGATCTTCTACACCATCGTCCTAATGGGATTTTCCATTGGAAGCATTTTGTGATCCTCATCTAATGGTCAGGGTTCTAAACCAAAACCCTATGTTTTTATAATTTTCAAGATTCTGATAAATTTATATTTTTCCATCATAGCATGCTCTGAAGAAATTAAAATTATGAAAATGGTTTATTCCATGGAGTCCCTTATAATCTATTTGATTGTTAAACTTATTGGGGAAACCATTTGGGTTTGAAACCCTTTTAATACGTGTCTATTTTTTAATATCTTATGGTGTGTTAATCATGAAATGGGATTTGATTGATTTCATGATATATGCTTACCATTTTATGCCCAAATTATTTAGATACACGACATGAAATTAATTATGAAAAAATGATAAGTGGAATTGGAAAATAAATGATAATTGGTAATTTTTATAATTACTAATTGATTATGTGATAATTATATATCCTTTTTGTCATAACACATGTTGTGATAAATGTTGTAATTATTAAATTTTGTGTTAGACTTGTTGACATGCTACAATTCATATAGTCAAATAATTTCCATAATATAATGAAAAAATTATTATATACCGATCATAGACCTAAATAATTCAAGAATGCTTATATTGTAGTATTTTGATTTTGAAAAATGTTGAAATTCATATATACTGGGTTTGGCCTTGATAAATGATTAAATTGATATATATGTGGATGAAACCTGATTGAATGATGATATAGTTATATTGTGCGTTTTTACATAGACTACTATCATTTTTACCTTCATTTTATGGTAATATTTTAACATGTATATGTGGTTATTGTTGGAATGGTTATAAAATATGCTTAGAGGAATTAAAACATGTGGGTGAGGAAGGACGTTTTTACCAATGTTTTGTGGTGATGGTGGGATGGGATATGAGATATTTTGGGAGACACTCTACAATGGTTATGATATTGATTTAATTGGTTTTATTTAAAGTGATTAATTAATTAATACACAGGTTTATTGCATAATTTCATAAACATTTAATCAATCTGATTATGATTGGGAATGCTGGTTTAGACTTATAGTCTCACCTTATTCAGACTATCATTTGACATTAAATGTAACACACTAAGATTTCACGACATTATTTTTTAAATAATTCTGTAAATTTTAGTACAAGAACCACCACGATCAAATGCTGTATGAACTATCAAACTAAATTTTTAATAGGAGGTTACTAATTTTATTAACCACATTATATAATTTACAAATTTAATTTTCCATAATAGACTTTAATTTTTAATGTGGAATTTCAATATTATCTTAGCTTGAATTTTTTTATTTTGATGAATTGTTTCAATTTTTAATGAATGGTGAAAAACACTACATTGTTGTTTAAAACTGAGTTTTTCATTTTAATAATTATCTTATATTTAAATTTATTTTAATTTCTCTATTGATACATAATAAATTAATTATTGTAATGTATATCATTGGAATAATTTTACAAATGAATTAGATATAATAATTTATTGAAATTTTAAGCATCTCTTTTACCCTCTTTATAAACACATATATCAGATTATCATTAATATTAATTTTACCATTTCAGTTAATTGAATTTATAAAAATATAACGTAATTTTGGTAATTATTATGAAATTTTTATCTAATATGATCATCTCAATTTATTAATTTTATCTTTATTAAATTATTATTTATTTACCATGGTTTTGGATATATCATGCAATTAGAGGTAAAAAATAATATAACACTCTTATAAATTTACCCTTACCTCTATAATAATATAATTGGATTAGTTTTGTTTTGACCAAAATAATCCTATGTTATAAAATATGTCATTTTTTATGAAACTTAATTTTTATTAGGACATTTATTATAGTTTATTTATTGAAGAGTTAAAAATTTCATATTCAAATTTTAATTTATATATTATTTTTAATATGAGGTTGTAGAATTGATATGGTCAACTATCAATATAATTTATGAATTAAATCCTATTTTATAATTAATGGTAATTTATTTATAATTTTAGGTAATAAATAATTAATTTAAATTATTACACAATTATAATGTAGTAATTGATTTATCGAAGGAGTAATTATTCAAATGATATTAATAATTTTAAAATTAGTATAATGTGAAATATTTTATGTCATCCACAAACTTTTAGTATGATATTTACATGTTATGGATGAATTAATGTGATTTTTTAAAACTAGTAAAAGTGTTTATGAATTAAAAAAATCGTGTATTAAAGAGTTTCCAAATTGACAAAAATGGGATTTTAAAATATATACTACTGTATTAAATGGTATAATAGTATTAGAAATAAAATATTTGGAAATATAATAATTATAGTGTTGAATATGACAAAAATGATAAAATTGGGGTTTTTTGGCATTTTATATTAACTATATTAACCCCAATGTACAAAAATACAAGTAGACACAGTAAGAGTTAAATGGTTTATCTAAGGGTTAAATCAAAAATTTAAGGTTATGTTTGTGACCTAAACAAGTATAAAACTCATTATATGATAGGATTTAGACCCATATTCATAATATTCTCTAAATTAATCACTTTTTAACTAGTTTAAATTTTAGTAAATTTATATTAAATTAATATTTTTTGTGTTTCGAAATGTGCCCCTCCCCTCTATTATAAAAGAGAACACATTATTCAATTTTATTCACACATCTAATGAACCTTGTATCTGAAAAACCATAACCACTATTCCTTATAAAATACCTCAATTAATCCTAGAGGCCACACTTTGGGTAGAAATAATTCATATGAAGCAATTTTGTGAAAATCAAATGGAGATATATGAAGATGATGTAATTGTTTTACGAATCCATTTAAATTTCATTTCTTCTAATACTTCATATTACTATGTTGTTTTTATAATAATGTAATAAATACAGTATCACCTACGTGATGATAATTTATTATGATTATGGAACCACCATATTCATACTTTTATCCATCCATCGAATAATAATATTATAATTCATGAATACATACGGCTTACCATCTACATGGCATGTTGTAATTTTTTTTACAATAATTATTTATTTTGATGGGTATAATGATTAATATATTAAATATAAATAATAAATATTACTTGTTTATTAATATGTATAATTAATATTCCGTCAAGTTCCATACCATTTAAAAATTAATGAAATGATATCGTTTTTACTGTCCACATACAGACTATTGTCTCCATGACACGGCGAGATTTATTCTCCTTGTTCACCATTAAGAAACAATTATAAAATTGACAAGAAGATTAAATATAATATTTATGATCTTCATATCCTTATTGATATGAATAAAATATATACTATTCTTATGAACCATGAATAACATAAACTAAACATGAATAGATAAATTATGTAGATCACACCTGAAACAATGGTTACATGACTAGTAGGAATAATTGTTTTCCCAATATAATAGTAAACATTTTTATGAAATTATATATTTGATTTATCCATAATCTAAATGAACATATGATATAATTATATAAATGTACATGTAAATAAATGTTTTGAAAATTCTAAAATATGTGTTGGTATTTTTGACACATAAATTTTAATTTATGAATTTATAATATATATAATGATTTAAATGAAAAAATATCTTCATAAAATATATTTAAAAATTAATATTTCATTTTCATATGATTATATGATAAATTGATGAGTCTTTAATTAATTTTTTCCATGTTTCATAAAATTAGTTCTAATTTTAAAATTGAAATTTTTTTAATTTATAATGATTTAAAATAAAAATTAATTTTCCTATATTAAAAAATTATTATCATAAAATGGAGTTAATTTATTAATTGTAAAAAAATTGTAATGGTTAATGTTTCTTAGTTTCCAGAAAAATATAATTATTTTTTGAATAATGAAATAGTATAATTAATGGTATTTAACCAATTTTTGAATTATTGAGTCAAGCATGATGTATGGCTGATGAATTCGATAATATTGAAATATCTATCACCATTTAATATTTTTAATAACGGGATTCACAACTATTCATAGGAATGATCCAAAATAATTAACTAATTTATAGAATAATAATAAAGAAACCCTCTCCATCAATATAATTACCACACCCACCGCCAAATTTCCACACTCCTAAAATACTTGAACCTTGATTTATTTCTTCCCAATTCCCTTTGCAATACTATTCCCCATGTCCAAGACCATGTGTTATGAACAAAATGAAAAAAAATCATGGTCTATAGGGAGGCTTTGATGATGAATAATTCAAGATAAGGATTGACCTTCTTTGAAGTAAGATGAATCTGAGGTGTGAAAATTTATTTGAAATTAATTTTTCTAAGATATATTTATACAAAATTCAACATAACTATTTTTATGATACAAGTTATCATGTTTTATTATTATGTTCTTGAATTCCAGGGAACATGATAATAAATGTAGTAGTAATAATTTTCATTATTATCATTATCATTCCTTCGTTAATGTGTAAGGGAATGTTTTATTTCAAATTATTCTGAAAATAAAGGGAATCATTTTATTCAAATACTGATATATTAGATTGATATAAGGGTTTAAAATTACTCACGAGATCTCGTTGATCAACCCAATAGAATAAAAGGTAGACCACCCAACATCACAAATGACCTATTAAGTAGCCTTTATCCCTTTAATCCACTATACAAAAAATGAATTACTGGGGAGAATAAAAATAATATAGAGAGTAAAAAAAATGTAGAGCACCATTCTCTTAAATCAATAAATGGTCTTCATACTTTGAATTATTTGAACATGTATGTATATAGTTTAATAAGACTCTTATAAGTATCCACTAGGGTTTAATATTTAAGTGTTTATTAAGCTGTTGGTTGTGTTTAAATGATTTTAAATAATTTTTTTGAAAAACGAAATTATGGTTTAAATTAACAACATTTGTATCAAAAGACCATAATTTAGTATTTTTTAATCATATTTTTTTAATGATATATGTGTTTTAAAAGTCCATAATTTATTTTAATTAATTGTTTTCTGCATAAAAATTTTAGTTGTAATCTAATATTTTATTGTAAAATTGTAGAAAAAATGGGTTCCATCCCTATACTAAGCGGACACATAAACAATTATGGGGGACCTGGTCAACCTCTACTAGGAATATATACCCATTCTCGAAGAGGATCGAGTAGGCTGGAGTGAACCCTAGTTTGAATAGTGGAGGAAAGCCTTGTACAAAGGCCCATGTATAAGGCCTAGTTAGGTGTGAGAAGAGGGTAAACTTCGTCACGCAATGACTTGAGAGAGGGTGGGATGCGCAACCGCGAGTGGAGTCCAGTGTGTAAGGTCTTCTATGTGTGTGACTGTGTCATTAGAAGATGTAACCACACACATATCCTTACTTGGAGGTCTTGAAACCTGTTGGGTTTTGATGTGGGATGAATATTTTTTTTGTAGAACACTAACTAGGATATTTGATCTTGCTGCAAGAGAACCTGACTGTCTGCAGTAGTTTATCTTTAGAACCCCCATCATTGCAATTTCATCGTCATTGTTTTATGAAACATTACTTATATAAAAGATCGATAAGGACCGCACAACCTATTTAAAATGCTTTGATCTACTCTAGTTAACCGATCAATGAATCCATATAATCTCATTTGTTCATCTATTTTAAATTTTTTTTATCTACCACAGCTATCTGTTCAAATCCATAGGAAAATCACAGTTGTCCGTTTCCTGCTGCATATCTCCCTTCTATAAAATTTTTGTTAACCTTGACCCTTTGATCAGACTAGATTGAATCTAGACCACCCATTCCTTTCTCTCTTCTTCTTTCCCCTGGAGCCACACACATCCCCATCCATGATTGTGGCCTCTTGAACCTCTCCATCATCTCATTCCCATGATATATTCATTCCATCAACACTAGGATACTTTTAGTCTCCGACTTTTGATTTATTTCCCACAATATTGTTATATTTAAACCATACATCACGGTATATGACTCGGTTCCTCTTCTTCATCAATTTATAATTTTAGTGTATCAATTAACCTTTTTTATCTTCTAATTTTTTCTAATTAACAATTTTGTTTAGAATAATTTTTTTATATAAATAATATGAAACATTTGTTTTTTAAACCTTACATTCCACAAACTATGTACCCTCGAAAAAATTTTATGTCACGCTCTCTCTTTCTCTCTTAGTTCCAAAAAACATATCCTCATCCGATCAAAAACATGTAATGGAAATTATTTTTCAATGTTCATTTGTTTGGTTCATTTGTCCATTACAATCCAAAAATATTCTTTATATATAGTTTTTACTTTTATAATAAATATTTTATGAATTGTTTAGAAGGAATTTTGTATTTATTTATCATGTTTATTTTTCCCGACATATAATTGTGTATGGGAATTATATTATTTTCATTTTAAATCCTATTCATGTAAATATGTATGTATAAAACAATGTCTCATTCTCTAACCCGAATTTCATAAATATTATACAGTCTCATTTTTATGAATCTTTTTCGAAAGAATAAATGTTTTTAATATTAATACATTGATGTGTACTTATACCAACAACTGTATACACATGCCTACATATAGGTGTTTATACACATAGACAACTTAATATTTTTAGAATATATATATATATATATATTGTGTGTTTTTTAAGCCTATTCCATTCCACATATCTTCTATATAAATAAATTATATTAACTTATTTTTAAAAATTTATTTTTAAAAGTGATGCGTATATATATGTCATGTATTAGTACATGATAGATCTAATAAGCAAGTAAAACACATTTACATTCACTTATCAACATTGTCTTGGTGTGTATTTATATGGGGATGTTCTTGAATTAAAAATTAAATGGGTTTTCAACATACAATCCACAAACACACAAAAAGATTCATAAACATATATATATAGGTATATATAAATATATATTTATACATGGATATGAATTTTTCTATAACCACCATAATAATGGCTGTTCTCCCTCTTTAATTCATAAATTATAAATTGTTTTTTTTTCAATCTCTAAATTTGTGGTTTTAAATTTCTATAAACACATTATTTTCTCAACTATATGAGATAAACCTTGTCATTTTATTTGAAACTATAATACATGTTATCATTTCATATAAATAACCACTTTACCCATTGTATAATTTTTTTTACATAGCTGCATGTGATAAAAATCATAATTTCATTTGTGAATCATATTTATAATTGAAAAAAGAATAAGTGCATTATTTTTATTAAATTTTCATTTATTTTATCACTCAATTTATTTATGAAATGAAAATAAAGTCAATTAATTTATGAATGAGATGAATATTTTTTGATAACATATACATTAATATGTAAAATCTTCAAGGTGGTATATGACAGTTTTATTGTTTAATGAATTTATTTCACCTATGACTACGATCCAAATAAACCAAAATGGTATAAAAACATTGATTTAATGTCATAATTTTATTAGACATATGAGGAATGTATATGACTTATTATGTAATAGGTGATGCCTATTATAACTTGTTGAGGCATCAATATGTCCCAGGAAACCAATTAGGACTTAGCATGAGGTGACAACAGAATGGTTATGTATTGTCTTGGCACAAGGCCTCGACATAATGGTTATGATTGTACTTCATTATGAATTCCCTCATAATAATTCTAGTATGTTAATGTTTATGTGATTATAAAAATAGTAGAATGTTTTTGGCTAGTTATTTTCCTCTTATGCGTCAGTACTAATCAGTTTATAATTCGCAATCCAAATGGTTTAATGTATAATATATAAAAATGTAAATGTATGTAAATTAATTATAAATAGAGATTGGTAAATATTTTACAAACTATGAAGATAAATGAAATAATTTATATGTGGAATTATGTATTGATATTATATCCTATGTAAATTCGTATCCTAACCTCTAACATGTTTTAGAATGGTTATGTATTGTAATTATCCATCTAATGGGTGGCACTTCGTGCATTTCGGTTCAAGTGTGTGTGTGATTTTATGATTCATTCTATTATAACTTGTAAACATGTTTGGAAATTTTTAGAATCAGTTTTTCCTAATACTTGTTTGAGAATATTTCATGAAAATAGTAAAGGAATGTAATGAAGAAATCTAATTTCAATATTTAAAGAATGTGTTTTTATGAAATGTTTTAAAGAAAAATTATCTCTGATTAGTCTTTAATTAAAACCACTAAGTGATATTTTTTTTCAAAAAAATTATTTTTTATTTTAAAATTATTTGTTTAGTGGAAGTGCTTCGATGATTTATAATGTGGATTCATTGCTCTGATAATATTTATTAGAATTTGTACATTTATATTTGTAATTTAATATTGGATTCTAATTCTACGAAACATGGTCCAATAAACGATCCACTATTTCATTTAATGGTGTGTATTTATTCTAGCATTCATTATTTAAAATTACATTGTATTAGTTAAAGTTCAATTTCGAGTGAACGGGCTTGGGTCCATACAGTTGGTATCAGATGAACGACCTAGGGAACTATGGAAAATTGGAAAAAAATAACTAATTTAACAATGTTTACCTAAGTGAAATTACTTTCCTAAAATATTCAGATGGAAGGAGAGGGTTCATCAATTATCCTTGTATCCCTTCCAACTGAGATACTTGATATTATAATTGCTAAATCATGATCATATGCTTACCAGCCATTTTCAAACCTACACCTAACCTACAAACACCTCTACCATTTTTCAAACCACCCAAATTTCCTTCAACGTCATCAAGGCTCAAGTCATGTGTTATACATTTGTTTCCCATTCACAACATGTATATTATGGAAATAATGTATTGTAATAAAAAGTCCAATTCCTATTTTTTACCATTTCTAGGAATTATCTGGCCTTGGAATGACCCTGAAATGCTATAGAGGTGGGTGACCCCCCCCCCCACACCCTATATGTTTCAGGTTCTGAGCTTCAGTATTATGGACTAAATTATGATAATAGGTCTTGAGTTCCACACAATCTGCTCTTGGTTTATTTGGGAAAATGAAATCGAATAATTTAAAAATATTTTTAGTGATCAATCTAAAATAAAGAACATACAAAGAAAGTCACCAATACTGGTCGACCTAGTGAAGGTATAAATTAAACTTTATTTTTTAATAATGTTTTTAAATTAATTAATGATAATTAAAAACATTTTGTAGGGTTATTTAGGATGATTTCATAGTGTTGTTGGTGGTGGGAGTGTATGAGTACAATTGAATTGCGAAGAATTTCTTCTTTTAAGAGGAAAAATTGTAACTCCCCAAACATGATTATAAATGTAATAGTAATAATTTTTGTTATTATCATTATTATTGTTTTGTTAATGCATAATGTAATGTTTTATTTCAAAATACAGTAAAGAGAAAGAGAAACATTTTATTCAAACACTAAGATATTACATTGATACAACGGATTACAATTTCTCAGGGAAACTCATTGCAAGACCCAATAGCATAAATGGAATACAACACAATATTTAAACAAGGCCGATTATATTGTATTTGTCCCATGAATTCACAAAAAAAGAATAGTGAGTGTAATAGAAATAATATAGAGTGTCAATGGAATGAAAAGCACCATCCTCTTAAAAAAAGAAATGATCATGCTCCTCAGAATACCATTAATGGGAATTTATATGGTTTACTATAACTTTTATAATTATCCATTTGTTTTTAAAATGGTCATTGGATTTTATAGTTTTTGGGTGTGTTTAAATGTTTCCAAATAATATATTTTCATAAATGAAATTTTGGTATTAATAACAAAGGTATTAAACATTAAACATTTATATATTTAATAATGATGAATGTAAATATGTCATGAAATAATAAAATACGTTAATATAACATAGTTTTTGATACTATTAATGAGTCATTCATATTTTGAAATTATATGATTTTAATGATACATTTTTTAAAGAAAATATTTTTTTTATTAATTTTGTTTCTACCTAAGAATATTATATGTAAAAACTAGTTTTATTCTAAAATGTAATAGAAACTGGGTGCCATCACTTGGATAATGGGACACCTCTACTATGATGGGGGAGACATTCAACCCCATCAAGGATGCATTTACCCATTTTTTATGAGGGTCAAGAAGGCTGGTGTAAACACTTGTGGGCATAGAGGAGGCATGTCATGTGAAATGGCCCGTGTATAGGTCCTGTTCAGGCACGAGTAAAGGGTGAGCCAGGTTTCACACCGCACAGAAGCGGGTGAGAAGAGTGCTGATAGGGGGGGAGTCCCACGTGTAAGGACTCATGTGTGTTTCCTTATGTCATCGAGAGATGGAACCACACTCCGATCCATATATGGTGGATTCAAAACCACTTGGGATTCGATGTGGGATGCAAATTTTTTCACAAAACTTGATCAAGTTTGTTTGTTCTCGCACTGTGATATCTTGACCGTCCACAGTATTATAGCATTCGAACCCCCATCATTACGATACATCACCTTGTTTTTATGATATATTAGTTCTAAACGCACTAGATCAGGACCTCAAAACCTATTTAAAACCCACAGATCCAATGCATCTGTTTGATCAAATCCACAATCAAATATCATCTTTTCATCTATTTTATAATTTGTTATGACACAACAACCTTCCAATCAGATCCATAGAAAAATAATAATCGTATTTTTCTTGCCACAAGTCTCCATTAAAAAAATAGGTTTAAACTCAACGATTAGATATGATTATATTTAATACGGACTTCCCATTACTTTTGTCCCTTCTTCTTTTTCATAGATCCACACCAGTCCCCATACAAGATTGTAATTTTCAGACCCTCTCCATTCCCCTTCCTCGTGATATAATTTTTCATTCCTCAATGTGATACTTATAGTCTCATCCTTTCGTTTGATTTTCATACGTGGTGTTATATTTAAACCAAACATCACGGTCTATGACTCGGATCCTCGTCCTACTCTATTTATAATTTTAGGCTTTCAATTTCCCCAATTGTGAATTGATTTTTTTTTCTAATTATGAATTTTTATGAGATTTCTCTTTTTGGATCAGTAATTTTAAACATTGGATATTTTTAAAATCTTAACATTGCACACACTATGACCCCTTGAAAAATTATGCTATTAAGAACTCCTTTTCTCTCATAGTTCCAGAACACTCATCCACATCTGATCTGAAACAAGTAAGGGGAATTATATTTCAATGTTGATTTTATTGGTTCATTTCTCTATTAACATCTAAAAATGTTATGAAAATATTGTTTTTACATTTTTTATATTGAAATCGCGAATTGTTGGGAAGGGATTTTGTATTTATTTTTTCAAGTTTATTCTTCCCAAATTTTAAATGTGTAATGTAATTATATTATTTTTATTTTAAAATCATAATAATGTATATATGTTCACATAAAACCGTGTCTCTTTCTCTAACCAGAATTGAATAAATGATATAGAGTCTCATTTTTTAGGAATCATTTTCTAAAGTATTAATTTTTTTTAATATTTCTACCATACTATGTCCTTTTACCAAAAATTATATATATATATATGTATATACATACATATATACACATATTTAACATAATATTTTCAGAACATATATATATATATATGATAAATTATTCTGTGCTATGTATATTCTATCTAAAAAATGTTTTATCATATTTTTAAAAATTAATTTCCCAAAGTGAAATGCATATGTATTTTATATATGGTTATATGAAAAATTCTAAAAGAATGTAAAAAATCACATTCATTTATCCACTTTATCTAGGTGTGTGTTCACATCGGAGGGTTCTATTCATTAAAATTCAATGGGTTTTGTTCATACAGTCCACATGAACAAACATACAACGGAAAAAATTATATATATATATATATACATATATTTATACATGTATATTCATTTTTTATAAAAAACATAATAATAGTTTATATATCTCTTTTATTAAGATATTTAAATTGTTTTTTTGAATCCCAAAACTATGGTTTTAAATTCCTATAAACTCTTTCTTTTCTCAACCACTTGAGATAATCCTTTTCATTTTATGTGAAATTATTATACAGGTTACCATTTATTGTGAAATACCCATTTATCCATTGTATTATATGTTTACATAGCTACATGAGGCAAACCATATCATTTCATACGCGAAACTAATTTATTAAAGACCGAATAGTATATGAATTAATTATATTAAATGGGAATTTATTTCATCATAAAATTTATTAATGACATGAAAATGAAGTCACATAATTTATGTATGAGATAAATATTTTGATGACAACCTATTGATGAATAATTAAATAGATCAAGGTGGTATGGGACACATTGGATTGTGTAATGAATTTATTTAACCTATGACTAAGATCCAAATAAATAAATGTTGTATGGGACACATCAATTTAAATACATATATTTATTAGACATATGAGGAATAAATATGACTTATTAAGTAATTAATGAGGCCCATTATAGCCTCTCGATGCTACAGTATGTCTCATGAGACAAACTAGGTTTTTGAATGAGGCCTTGAAAAAATGTTAATGTATGGTCTTAACATGAGTCCTTGAGAGAGTTTTTATGATTTTCTTACATTATACATTCCTTCATAATTTTTTTTGAGATATTCCATGTGATTATTTAAATATTAGAATATCCATGGCGAATGATCTTTCTTTTATGAGCTAATTTTAATCAAATTTATAAATCAATGTGAACATGGTTTTTAGGTTTATATATAAAATATATACATGTATATAAATTAATTATAAATTTGTATTGGTAATTAAATTATAAACCTTGATGATATATGAATTCATTTTTATGTTCAATTCTTAATAAGTATAATTTCATCTTTATGTTCTTATTCTCACCTATGGAATGCCATTGAATTATTAATTATGGAAATTATCCAAATTATGGTTTTCAATTCATTCAATTATGATCATGTATGTGCATGATTTTTTGATACATTAAATTATAACGTCACAACTATTTTTTCAATTTTAGCATCTATTTATCCTAACACTGGTTTAATAATCTCTCAAGAAAATGACACTGGCATTTATTGGGGAAAGATAATTTCAAGATTTAACGCATGTGTTTTTAAGAAATGTTTTAAAGAAAAGGTATTATTTATTAGTATTGTTTTAAAACCCATTACTAGGTATTTTTGTGCACAACCCATGTTTTCTAAATTAATCATACTTGTTTAGTGAATGTTAAATGATGATTTTTAATTTCAAATCATTACTATGATTATATTTATTATAATTTTTACATTTATATTTGGAATGTAATATGAGATTATAATTATACACAAACTGGTCCAATAAAGTATACTTTGTTTCATTTGATGAATTGTACTTATTCTAGCATCTTGTATCAAAAAATTACACAACATTAGTTAGAAGTTTTGTATGTTTTTTGGGGCTTAGGTCATTACAATTCTTGTTCACAAAAAATATTTATGATGAATGGTGGGACCTATATATCCCTCCAATTCAATGGGTATTTTTATGTTGGATGTGTCCTATAATGGTTTTCAAAGTGTAACTGTGATGGTTACACAATAAGGTCTCCATGACTGTTACATAATAATGTAGATAAAAGGGATACATTTTTAGGTAGTCGTGAGGGTTACGAATCATATGGTAGATACAAGGGACACAATAGTAAGTATTCCTTTCCTAATATTGCCTATATAATTTTACATAATCTTTTAATGAAAATATCTTGTTTTCACAATGTAACTCTATGATAATTTATGGGGGAGAAGTTTTTCTTTGTGATAGTGATTTCTTGATAAGTATTTTTTTTCTATCTATTAATCTCCATATATTTTTCCTTTACTAGTCATTTTATGTTCATCACATATTATTAATTTTTTTCTCACTGTTTAATTATAGTTATGTGAAATGAAGAAGAAAAGATGAATATTTTGAAGACAATATGTTTTATAAAAAATATTTGTAGTATTGAAGAAGCGAAAACTAGCTTAGTAATATCCACATTCAATTCTTGTGGGTTATCAAGTATTTTTTATGAAACAATTATTTAAAAATCCAAAATGAATAGATATTTGAAATGTAATATGTTTATTCTAGTTTAATTATATATATTGTTTAATATTTAATCCTCAATAAATATAGTTTGTATCAAAGAAGGGTTTAGATAACATCAAGGGTTGGGATGATGTTAATGTAATACCATAAATTAATTTTACATTATAATTAAGTTGAAATGATATATCATTTAATGATTACCATGTTGATTTAAATATGATATGAATCATCCAAATGGTTTTACACAAAAGAAGAAAGTAATATTAATTGGTAAGGCATCAATAGAATCATATCATTCTTAATCTACAACCAAGAATAGTGGGAATTGGAACCGAGAAACTTGTGATGCTGATGGATAAGTTAAAATAGGCAACAAATGGTCTCAAAATCCATGAATAATTATTTCTAGTTATACCACAAAGAAACAAAATGATAGTGGAATAGTTTATGAGGAACCACTCTCATGATTTCATTTGATCTACTGATCTAATAATGGTTTAAGGGTGGATTAAATACATGGAAAATATATTTGATGTCATGATGTATTCAGATAATAAGTTGTTATGAATTTATTTTTATAATTTGAAAGGTGTATCCAACTAGTGGTCATCAATGTCTTTGAATATTAGAGGTAGTGAAGGGATTGATTCCTTGGGATAATATGAATTTAAAAATACATTTAATGGAATATATTTTCTTATTATTATTAGAATTTTGATGGATAATCTATTCCTTAAATTGAATCAAAATGAGTATGATTAACTTTTTGTGTATGAAGAAAACAACACCTAATTGGAATAGAATTATCATAATCTTATTTGGGTTATTGATAATAAAATCTATCGTTCTTAATCAGGATAAAAAATAAGATACCGATGAGATTTTCTATGTAAAGAATTTAAAATTTATAAGAAACTAGTTTGATGTGATGAAAGGGTGAAAATGGATTTCAGTGATGATCAAATGTACATTGAAAACCATAAGAATAAATTTTCCAGGTGGAATGAAATGGGTAAGAATCAATCAATTAGATCTTACGGAAAGAATTTCATGTTTCTAGTTTGTGGAATGTGTGCTAAAAAGACCCATGGTGAATAAATTAACAAATATATGATGTTTATTTCATGTTCTTTGTTCCGATATATATATATATATTGAAACTAAATGGATTCTTGTGTTGGTAAGATTATTTCTAATAAGAATTTTGTAAAGTCTTTCAGTTGTGGTGAGATAGTGCATTATAAAAAGGCATCCCAAATGAATGATATGAATGATATAAAGTAGCCAGATTGTAAACATGAAGGTGTTGTGAAATAATTTTTAACTATGTCAGTATTTGTTGGGTTTTCCAATGAAGTGGAATCAGGTACATTTTTTTAATCAAATTTTTCTAATTTAATCTATGATATCGGGTATAAACTTTCCTTTATTTCTTATAATTTTTATGTTAAATTGGAAATTTCACCTCATGATATGAAATTAGAAAATGTGGTAAAAAATATAGGGGAAAATATTAAGGAAAATAATCATTATGAAAATTTTATTAATGTTTTCTGTAGAAGAACATTACCTAAACCCCTTGTTTTTCTGGTAGTAGTGTTTGATGTCATTTTTGTTATGGAATGGGGTGATTTTGAACGTTAAATGATTTGTTATAGATCTAATGATGTTATTTAAAAAAGTGTTTCTTTTTGTATAATATAATTAACACGTATTGTTGATAATAAATTTGGATGCTCAAAAACTGTTAAAATATGGGAATGAAATTAATGTTCTGATATTTTTAAAATAAGGGAAGTATTTATATTAATTATGTGTCAATAGTAAATTAATTCATGGACGTCTTTCATAATTACATACCTATTTTTATAACTATTTAAGAAGTTGATTTTACCATTGACATAGTTCCTATGGATAATACAATTTCTATAACCCCTTTTCAAATGGATAAAGTTGAACATCAAGAATTAGGAAAGTAGTTGAAGGAGCTTTGTGATAATGGTTTCATTCAACCAAGATCTTCACTATGTTGTGATATAATATTTTTTATTAAAATGTAAGATAGTTTCAAGACGCTTTTAATTGATTATAGATCATTCAATAACATTAATGTTTAGAATATGTATCTATTGCCTCATATTGATGACATATTTGATCATCTATAGGGCTCTTCATATTTTTACAAGATTGACATTAGATATGGGTACAATCACCTTATGTTATAGGACAATGAAATTTTGATAACATATTTTTGTACTATATATGGTTATTATGAGTGTCTCTTTATGTCATTTGGTTTCATAGTTGTCTCTACTGTATTTATGGATCAATTGAGGTGAAAATTTCATAATAATTTTAGTATGTCAGATGATGTATCATTAATGATATTATGGTGTTTTATAAAAATATATTAGTATCATGAAAAAAATCTAATTATTTTCCAAAAAATATAAAAGAAAATTTTTATACATATAATTTAAAAAAATTGAATATTGGTTGGGATAGAATCCTTTTTGTAAGAACATTTTAAGTATATATGGAATAATAATTGATCCCTTTAAAGAAAAACTATCTAAAGAATAGCCAATGGCTAAAAATGATACTAAGATTCATAGTTTTCTTGTTGTAGTAGGTTACAAAAATTATTTGTAGAATAAAATTGAATAGTCATCTAGGCCATAAACTATGTTAGCATGAATAGTGGATAAGTTAATTTTTATTGTTGAATGGCATGTTTATTTTTAGGAAAAAAATAAAATATTAGTGAATTCCTTAGTTTTGGACCCATATTTTATTAATCATGATTTTTTTCATGTAATGGGGTTATTCATTCAAAGGAAATAATTTTCAAATAATGTATAATGATTTGAAAATTTCTTATGATTGAAGAAAAATTAAAAGTAATGATTTAAGTTATCCTACAAATAATTAGGAATTAGTATCTATGGTTTTTTTCTTAATGAATTAGCATACAACATTTATATGGATCAAAATGTGAAAATAATAATTACCATAGAAGATTGAATTATATATTTACTTATAAAGAACTGGACATGAGGTAGAGGTATATATGGAACTGAAAAAGGATTCTAATTTCATAATCAATTACTAACCTCAAAAATAAAACAATGTGGTGGATTAGTTGAGTTAAAAACATCATGTAACACTGACTAAGTTACTTTTGGAACTGACCACTTGGTTAATTATTTGTTTAGTTTTTTCATGGATGTTAATAGTGTAGTAAATTATATGTTATTCTTTTGGTTTTATTATATTCATCTCTCATAGACAAATTAAGAATTATATAGGGAACACAAGAGATATTTAAAAACATATAATTTTTTTAGGAAAAGTAATTTTACTAAATTTAATGTAGATAATGATTCTGTCGTGAGATTTTGAAATAGAATATGTAGGACCATGAATTAATTTATAATGAAATAATTGTTATATGAATATGATGTTTCTATATTTTTAGTTCATATGGGAAACACTATGATTTATTGGGACATTCAAGAGTATTACATAATGGTTGGAATGAAAATGGATATTTTTGATTTTACCTTGGAATGATTGAAATGTCAATAAGTTAAAGAAGAGACAAAACTACCAATGGGGATTCTGTACCCTTTTCTAGTGCCAAAGTGGAAATGGTAAAATATATTCATGGACATCATGGTATGACTAAAAATTACATATTAAGGTAAAAACATGATTAAGGTTATTGTTGATTGGGTCACTAAATCTGTACACAAATTATATTCAAGGAATGCTTTCTCTATATGAGACTTCTAGGCTATATGCCATAGAGATGGTTTGGTTACATGGGGTTCTTCTATCCATTGTATATGACCATTATCTCATGTTCACATAAATATTTTTTTTTGGAATTCCAATGTCAATGAGATCAAAATTAAATTTCCACACAACCATTAAACATCTATCTGATGGATAATCTAAGATAAAAATTATAACATTAGAGGACTTGCTTTCAGTTTGTTCAATAGATTACAAAGGTGGTTTCTATTAACTTATCTCTTTAGTTTAGTGTTCATATAATAAATTTTTTCCATCGAGTGAATAGATGGAACCGTTTTTGGAATTATATCAAAAGTGTGGTTGAACCTCTACATTTTGGGATGAATTACCAGAAGGAATCATTTTGGGACCAGAAATAGTAGAGTAAGTTGATGAGAATGTGAATATAATCCATCAAAACATGAGGAAAACTCATTGTCGGAAAAAAAATTATATTGATATCTTGAGAAAGGATCTTTAATTCGATGTACGTTATCATTTCTTTCTCAATCTTTCTCCATTGAAAAGTGTGTTGTGATATTTTATGAAGGGAATGATAAGAACATGGTTAATTAGACCATATCAATTACTAGAATAATTTTGGACCAATTTATTTATGAATATATTTTCTTATATTTTTATATCAGCTACAAAATGACTTTAATGATTAGATGCTACAAATGTATGTTCCAAATACATCTCTTATTTTGAGCCAAAAAAACAGCTGGGAGGGAATCATTCTTATGAAAAAAAAAATTCATATTCTTGATCGCAGTGAGAATGTAATACAAAATATGAAAATTTACTAGGTTATGGTTATTTGGAGAAACCACATTATTGAAGAAGGGACATGGGAATATGAAAATTCTACCGGGGAAATGTATCTTGACATGTATAATATGTGAATAAAATTGCGACAACAAAATTTCTAGAATTGTTAAGAATGTCAGAACCCTGGTACATATACAATATTTTTTTATTTATTGAATTAATTAGATAAATTAAATATAAATGTATAATTGAATAAGGTATATTTATTTAAAATAAGGAATTCATATGTATTAAAATACTAAATGACCCTATAAATAGTACCATTACCCTTAAAAATAATAATCTACCCAATAAAATAGTAAAATCAAATAAT
Organism: Viscum album; assembly: GCA_963277665.1. Taxonomy (NCBI): domain Eukaryota; kingdom Viridiplantae; phylum Streptophyta; class Magnoliopsida; order Santalales; family Viscaceae; genus Viscum; species Viscum album. The sequence continues at coordinate 1,077,752,338 of OY728164.1, forward strand.
AATTAATAAATAAAATTTTACCGTCTTATAAATAAATATATGACATAAATATATCAATTCATAAATTAAAAAATGATTTGAAAAGGATAAATTAACTATTGGTATTTTTGATATATAATTTCGTTTTATCAAAATTATAATGAATATAGAAATTTAAAATAAAATTTATCTCCTTTAAAAGGGTCATAATTTAATATTTTATTTACTTATTATTTTATGTTTATTATAGTTTAACTTAATTAATTTCATCAATTTGTCAAAAAATCATTTATAATTCCAAAATCTGTATTTAATTAATAAATGATGACATCTATTAAAAAATTCATATTTAAAAAATTAATTTCATAAAATGGAATTCATTTTTGAATTTTACAAATAATAATTTGGTTAGGGTGAATATTTTTGATTTTTTAAAATGAATGTTTTTGTGAATTATGAAATATGGTAATTTACAGTATTTAACAAATTCTAGAACTATTGAGTCATGCTTGATGTATGGATGATGTATACCCTTATTATCAAATTCTCATTCTACCTTTATAGTTTTTAGTTATGGGAATCAGAAAAAATCATTATATTGAGGTAAAATGAAAATATAAGGAATAAAACAAGTCAAAATGAAACCCACTTATCCACTATAAATATAGCCCCACACCCAAACTTCTACTCAAACATAAAAGACTTGAAGCTTATTTAATTTATTCCCAATTTCCATTTGAAGCCTCTTCCCAACATTCGAGACCAACTGGTCTCACCAAAAGGCCAAAACCATTTCCTTAATAGAGGATTACATGGGGAATAATAAAAGAGGTGTTATAAATGAATTTTATGTAACGTGAACCATACGTAAGAGACTTTCCTAAAAAATTGCCTTTATGTTTTCATGTTTTTAAAAATTCAAGAAGAATTTTTTTATGATAGAAGTATTCATGTTATATGATTATGTGCAGGTTTTTCAGAATTGGTTATGAAAAATGGTGGGAAAAATATCTCCCTCAAATGCATTGGGTATGTTTTTTATGTTGAAAGTAATGCCTACTCCATGTGTAACTAAGATGGTTACACCATATTGTTTCTATGTATGTTAATAATAATTAATATGTGCTGGTTAAATTTTTTGGTATTAGTGAGGGTTATAAACCACATGGAATCCATTAGGGTTACAATCTTGAGTAACTAATTCCCCCAGTTACCTTTATTGTTTTATTTCTATTTTATATATTTAATGGAAATCTCGTGTTTTAGCAATGTAGCTATATGATTCTTTATGGGTAAGAATTATTGCTTTGTTAAATTTATCTTATATGTTTCTATGTATTTGTGGAATTATGGTTTCTCCCCTTCGTTTTGTGTCCATTTATCAGAATTTTGTGCTCATCCCATGTTTTAAATTGTTTATCACAAAATTTATCTATAGTTAAGGTAAAATTAGTTGAAAAAATAATTGTTTTGTAGAATTCATATTTTATAAAATACTTCATTGTTATGGAATAAATGGATTTTGTTTTAGTAGTATCCAATTTTTAAACATGTGGGTTGTCTAGTACGTTTTACGTCCTAATTATCTAAAACTATGAACATAAAATGTGAATCCAATTTGTTTTACGATAAGTAATTAACTAGAGTATGAATTATTTAAGTCCATCTATATATAATACACATCCTAGATATGTGGTGATGGAAAAAAAATCCCCTCATTTCGTGAGGATGTAGTCCCCTGTTCACATAAACGATGAATTCATAACCCACCAGATGGAAGACGAAATGGTTGAAGGTAATTAAATTATCATAAAAACATATCAATTTTTGGATTATTCTTAGGTTATTTTATAATAATGGTATAATTATAATTGAATAATGTGTAAGAAAAACTAAAACAAAACTCTCAATGATGAACATCGCCTTTTCTTCAACTATCCTCCTTATGTTTTCAACAAAATCATTCTTATGTTATTTTTTTGTCCAGAATTAGTCTAATATGATTATAATAGAAACGTTTTGAACTGATATTTTTAGGTATTGGATAATTCAAAAGGAATTGAAGGAATAAATAAGTGATGATAAGGGTTTTATTTTTTTAACTAGGAGAGATGATATAATTGGTATTTTTAATGACCTAATATTTTTTTAAATTAATTTCTTATAAATATGTCCTAATCCTATTAAATCAAAACATAATTAACTACTAGGTGCTATGTTATATTTAAAACATAAGTTTGTCACTTCTGTGATGTGAAGTTCAAAAATACGACATACAATGTTTCGATCAGTAAGTTATTTGGTGTTCGATAAGAAAAAAATAATTTTTTGTTAATAATAACCTACCCTTATGAATAGTAACATACCCTTATTAATAGTGATATACAGTAATTACTAGTAACCTTACCTATGATATTATATAAATAATATTCTAGTGTAAGTACGATATATCTATGCATTAAAATAGATAATCAAATGTTATAAAACTTTTATTTTCAGAATAAATTATGATTTTAATTAAATATTAAATTTATAATACATAGAATATTTTTTCTGAATAATGGAATTCATTTTTGTAATCTACACGTCGAAAAATGGTAGGGGTAAATTTTTGGTATTTTTCTGATATACTTGAATTTTTTATGAATAGTGAAATACGGTAAAATAACGTATATAAAAATTATCAATTAAATACACTATTCATGACTTCACAATTGATGTAAGACCAATTGTTTCAAACACACATGATAAAATTACTATTCTTGGTCATGGAATACTGACTATTCTTTTTCTAGAGGAGATATAATAAATTAATGAATATAAGATTGAGTAATCCCCTCTCCCCTCCACTATAAAAACCCCCTCTCACTCCCTCTGACATTCACTCCTCTCAATCCTTGTGAATTCCCCAAATTTTTCCCAAATAGCCTCCCCACCTTCTCCCCCACGTCTAGAAAACCTTGGTCTCATAAAAAGACAAAAACCTCTCCCTTAATAAGACTCTGAAGAATGTTTGGTTCAAGAGGTATTTTCCACTTTTCCATTCTTTGTATTTCCTTTCAAATTCATTTATTTTCTTTTTCTATTACCCATCCATATCCAAATTTTGAGATGACTCTAGTAACGTATATGTAATGTAATTTTGTCATTATAGTGGATTATGATATCATCATATCTCCCTTTTACCCTCTTGTATACTTGTAGCAAGAACACCATCTGAGAAGTATCAATTTTCCACATTCAAGGATGACGGGCATTCGATTTCTAATACCATTTTCAATTATGATCATTAAATAATTATTATTATGGTTGAAATAGATTATTATTTATGTAATATAACCTATTTAATATTCTGTAATCCCTTTTTACAAATGGTATTAAGTTATAATGAAAAACGAGTTCATTGTAATCAAAACCCACAAATTTACTGAAACAATTATCATTCGGGTTCTATATTATAATTCATCCTTTTTCCATGTAACCATGTTTTATAAAAGACCAATATAACCTATTTATTTTCATAAATAATATATAATTACAATTTTTTAGATTTAAATATATTCCAAATACTAAAAAACATGTGAACCAAATATGAAAATAAATAAAATGGCCACTCCGTAAAGACAGAATTCAATATAATAACTTATTAATAAACACATTAATGAACTATCCTGAGTTATTATAAACTAAATAAATGTCTAATAGTTTCTTAAATATGTTATTAATAAGTATAATTTCATATTACAGGAGCTTATGTCTCGATAGGAACACATTCAGAGTTAAGGTAAGGGTTCATTTTACAATCCATTTTTTATCAAAGGTTGTTTTTACATAAGTATCTATTGGTGAATATTTATTATCCATTTCCATGTTTCATGGAAGATTATTAAAAGGTATTATTTTAAGGGACCTTTTTAATAAAGCATCCATTTAAATGTTTTAAATAATTATTCTTCTAAATCATTCTCATTAATGTCCATGTTTTTTAAATGGTTTAAGGATTTATATATATAGACATGAATGTTTTTAAAATGTTAGTTCCTTTCAAAAGTTTCAAACTGGTATGGTAAAAATTGATTAAAAATGTATATAAATGTATTCCTTTATAAATTGTATGAATTTTAAATGTTTTATGAAAAAGGGATATCTCTCTCAAAGAGTTTTACAAATCATTTTCGCCTATGACCACATCCATTAATGGATTTCAAAATTGTTTAAATTTCATTTATTATGATACAAATCTTCAATATTGTATTGATTGACTTGTGATATGTTTTAATGTGGATTTGTTATTTTTATACCATTCATGATTTAAGGAAAAATTATTGACATTTATTATGATAGTTTTAAAATGAATGTTTATGTTATGTTTAAACTTTTTCATATGGGGAATGCATTGGACTTACTAAGTGACGAGTGGATCTTGCTAAGATCCTCAATCCATCAGTAGGTCTCATGACAAAAATTGTGTTCTTGGTACGAGTTCTTGATAAAATGATTATTTATCGTCCTAGCATGAGGCCTGGATGGTATGGTTGTGATGTCTGACATATGAACATCCCGCATTTTGATGCTAGTATATGAAGATCATGTTCTTATTTGACTAGTACAATACCCATGATTATGTTTTATTATGGAATTATTTACTCAGCTCATATTTCTACCATAATGTGTTCATTTTCATTATTAAAGGAATGTGTTTTCAATTATTCACCATGTCTTATATTAATTCTATTTCATAATGTATTGGTTTCTCATAATGAGAGTTTGAGCTCACCCCTTTCTTATTTTTATTTTTCTTAGGAAGGAAGTAGTAAATTATGAATAACATTCAAGCATAATCAAGGAGACATGATGTTTCTTGTGGAATAATTTACTCTTTTTCTTTTCCATATGTAATGTTGATCTTATGTAAGTGTCTTGTTTCTAATAACACTAAACAACATGATCCATCAGGATTTGTATTCCTTGTATGAATGCCAATGTAATCAAATAAGGCACCAGCTATAAGGCATCAGCCTTAAAACATACTTAATCTTGAGTTATTACAAGATTACACATTGAGGATCTTTTCGTGTTTAGAGTTTTAGAGAATTAGATCATGAAACATGCATTACATTGTACATTTAAACAAAGTGGTTACATAAAAGACAGTATTCTTTCATCCCATCAACGAAAACATATTGAAAATAAAACATGGATTCTTTCTTGACACATCCTTGACACTAACATCACATCATGTACCATTCCCTCGACCTTTGAAAAACATTTCAAAAACTTGGGATGAGCATAAAAAGCTCAGTAAGTGATATAAAAATATGGAAAGGAAACATGGGTACATATATACATAAGGATGAGATAATACATTACCCATAAAAAATAAGCACTTTAACATACCTCATCAAATCATGAATAAATCATAGAAATCATAAGACATAAAGGTAACTTGAGGCATTCAGAACATTCTTACGTAGGGAGTAACCCTCTTTGTTACGTTTGGAATACCCATCACAGTATATTCCCTAAATCTCTTTGGAGAAACCATAACGTTTCACTCCTTCGCGTTACCCAATGCATTGGAGAGCTATATCGGGCTCACCCGCCCTTAGTTTATCACAGAACCACCCATTTTCATAATAATGCCCAAGAACCTCAACATAATCATATCACATAAAACATGCATAAAGGAAACATAACATTCACACCTTTCAATCACAAGATATCAATACAACACATTGGTATATATAAACATTATGAAAACCATTTTCAATACCAAAATAAAAGAAAAGTAAAACATGGTATATATTTTTCTTTTAAAAATAAGGTATGGCTTGTAGAGGAAACCGATACTCAAATAACGGTCATGACGGCCGAGAAGTCATTGTCACCGCATACGTACGAGAAAAACATTCCCTTTTGTCGTTTAGTAAACGCTTCTTATAAAAAAGATTCCTTTTGACTAAACGTAAAAGTCAAAGGGGTTTATACACCGTATAAAAGAAGGTTGTGTATAAAACAAAATATGCCTCAATGAAAGGAGATTGAGATGAAGTCCCATACAAAGACCATTTTTAAAATAAAATAGACCTATTATGTTTATTCACTATAATTACACATAAAGAAAGTACAAATACAATATAGGACATAATAATATCTTGACATAATTTGAAATTAGGAGATTAACCCAAAGACTGGTAATTGGGTTAAGAATTTCCCTTACAATAATTAGACAGCCTAACGACATCACTTCAATATTCAGAATAAGATTTGATAAGAGATAAAAAGGGTATCTCGTCACATGGAAATAAAATTAACATCAATAAGGATATAGAGGAACATATCCCAAAATAATATTATGTGAATTAAAAGACATAACAAAATAAGTCTTTTAAAAAGAGGAGGGTGAAAGGTTCCCTTACCGACATGGGTATCTTTCGAAACATATGCCCCGTGAAAGAAGGACAATACATCATTGATGTAAATACTCATAAATTAAAGAATATTACACAATGAGTAAAATAATGGTCAGTACATACACAACTCAAAGGAAATTTTGGCAAATGTAGCATAAATCTCACGGGAATAAAAGTGAGATGAAAAATCCCTTACGAAATCTCGGCAGCCTAACAGTGCCACTTAAAACTTCCAAAAATGGATTGATGAGAGATAATAGGGCCTCTCATCATATGAACATAAAAATTACAGTAAGAGTAATATAAAAGAACATCCCAATAACAAGAAATATGAGCTTTATAAGGAATTACATAAAAGAGTGTACTTAAAAAGAAAGAGAGGAGTAGGATCCCTTACCTCGTATCCGACATGACCCGATCGTTCTTTAATCTCCTGAATAACAAACTTGAGTTAATATCTAATTGCTTAAGAACCTTTTTCATGTTCATTATTCCTTTTATACCATGTTATGAACATCATGTAATCATTTATGTTAATAATGTTCATTTTGTCGGTATTTGGTTCTTAAGTCAAAAATAGACTTCTTACACTTACATGTTGTTAATTTGGTCAAAGGTTCATTATATCCAGAATGATATTAATTATTTGGATAACATATATATCATATATATTCATCATATACATGTATTTAAAATATTACATCACATTTAGAGGTAAGAAATGAAATACACCGTTCATGGAGACGGTAAGCCGTACGTACGCATGAACGCTACTTCCATGTCTATTTCGTATTTTCTGGAATGGAATCATAATGATATAAGAGTATATTATAATTAAAGTATAATTGCATATATAATATCATTAACTTTATCCTTTATACATCCCACATATGGTATTAACGAATCAAATCACTTTCAGGGGGTAGTAGTCCGCACTTCCTAAAATGAAGATATCGTGTTTACCCATAATGGAAACAATAGTGGTATGCCATAAATAAAAACTACAGAAGCTTAAGGAAATAATAAACATATTATATATCATATATAAAAATAGTGACATCATAATGGCCACCTTTGATGGTGTTAAATGAGTATTGAACAATCATCGTTTCGGGAGGCAGAATTTTTCCATCCAAGGAAACCGTATGTTCTTTAATCATTTGATGTAGTTGTGTGAGAGTGAAGCTCAAATAAATCTTATAACAACATCCTATTATATTTAATATATTGTTTTTGTTACAAAAGAAGTAAATAAAAAGAGTTTAGGGTGTTGGAGAAGCAAAATAAAACAAATGAACATGAGAGAATGAATTACCTTTAAAAGTGTAACTCCTTTTGATTTGAGCCTAAAGGCTTCCTTTGAAAGGATTCTGCCCAAAGGTAATCCTCTAGTATGAGTACAGGGATGTGGAGAGAGTAAATGGGCAGGGGATGGCCGAGCCAAAGGCTTGAGGAGTGTGTGAAATGAGGCAGAGGTGGGGGCCTTTTATAAGAGGAGAGGAGGGGCACTTTTGGAAATCATGAAACTGTTATTTTATTTTCAAAAGTTTTTTGAATTTCTAAGGTCCCACATTGATATATTTTAAATATAAGATGATAAGGCTTCGAAATATTCCCATCCAATAGTTTTTGGACAAGTGTGTCACGACCCGACCCAACGGGGCTCGAGCCGCGACTCCCCAAGCCCGCCTCCAATAGGCCAGTGGCTGGCGACCAGCGCCGAGTAGGCTATCACACACATTGGAGGCATTAGCCTAAGGTACCTGTACACACGCACCCACATACACCTCCATGCAACAGTGCAGAGATATAGAAACTGAGAAGTAAATGCATGCATACAATCTATCCCAAACCAGAGTGCAATAGCAAAAGTACAAGGGAAAAACAGGGCCCACCAAAAGAAAACTACAAAGCGCGTCCAACCTGCTCTGAAGGAGGGAAACGCTGCCACAGACACCCGCCAGAAAGCTCCCTCGACACAGCTCCGGTAAACACCCCGGTCAACTCGCTCACTAATCTCCGCCTGCTCCGGGTCCTCCCGGGACTCCGACAAAAGGCTTGTGGTCTGCACAAGACACAAACATGTGCGGGCAAAGCCCGTGCAGGGGTGAGTATAAACATACTCAGTAGGCACCCCAAAAACCAAAAACCCAAGGGAGAAACTGAAAGGCAACAATCCGCTCATCCCAGCCAGAGGGAACCCAGACGATAGAGAAACTCCATCTCGTGACCATCCTCGGCTAAACACAACTAGTCGTCTCAGCTCAGCTCAGGTGTATGCCCATACATACACCTTGAACAATCCAGATATACACAGCTCACGCCACAAAGCCACAAGAGGTACCGACCTCATCACCAGCAACTGTCCACAACCAGGAGATTACACCACGAACCTTGTCATACCAGATGACACTCATCCGAGAGATACACTCCATCGGAATACTCGCAAACATCACAGACGCTCACCCGAGAGACCACACTCATCGGATAGCATCACTGAGGAAACATCGCTGAAACAACATAACCACCAAACTCCTCGGAGAGGGGATCACTGCTAGGGTCCGCTAGGGGATACCAAGACCCACTCCGGTATACGTAACTCACTGATAGGAGATCACTCCCAGGGTCCGCTGGGGGATACCACGACCCGATCTGGCATACGTAGTTCTCACAGATAGGGGATCACATCCAGGGTCCGCTGGGGGATTCCACAACCCGATCTGGCACTCGACAGAAGCTCAACACTCAGATAGAAGATCATCGTCCATATAAATATGGTCACGACGATACCGGAACCCTATCTAGTATAACTCGCGATGTAGGGGATCAAACCGACGATGCTGCAACCCTACCGAAACCACGCGCTGAGTAGGGGATCGTATAATCAACGATACCGCAACCCTACCATAAACATCATGCTGAGTAGGGGATCGTAAGCCCGACGATGCCATAACCCTACTGTGCACGACCCACCGCGTAGGGGATCATATGTCTGATGATGCCACAAACCCTACGGGGTTAACCTGCTAGATAGGGGATCGCCGCCCGCAAATAAGCGGTCACAGCGATACCAAGAACCCGATCTAGGTGAAGATGCTAGAGGATCCACTCCGGCCCACCGGAGGGATACCACAACTCTAACAGTTTAAACATCCCATCAAGAGGATCACAAACTCATAAGAAGGTTGTGATGCCACACGAACCCTCGTGGGAACGAACCAAGGGAGAACCCTCAACCACTGCTGGTCCAAACATCGCTAACCCGAGCGACCCGCCTCAACGCCACACTGCGCACCTCCTAGGCCAAAACCGAGGCCACCATCGCGTTCCACGCGGAAAAACACGCAGGATAGGCTGTTTACTCGCCCGAAACGGAGCACCAGTGAAAAAGGCACTATTCATCGTAGCTAGCTCATGCGGGGCCCACACAACGATCTCGAAACCCATCGAGCGGATCATACCACGACGATCCCCTCGGAAAAACAAGCGGAATCGACTACTCGCTCGCCCAAAACGGACACCCGGTGAAAAAGGTACTATTCACCGAAGGCCGGCTCTGGTGGGGCCCACGCCTGGATTCCGAAACTCATCGAACGGATCGCACCATTGCGATCCTCTCGGAAAAACACACAGGTTCTACTATTCATCCGCCAAAATCGGACTCCTGGTGCAAAAGTTGCGTTTCTCCGCAAACGCCAAAACCCGGCCTCGTGGGGCCCGCACCCCGTTCTCAGTCCCAATACCCAGAAACCATCGCAAAAAGTCCGGCGTACCATCAGGGTCTCAACGCCACTGACGGCACGTCAATCGGACACTTTGGGTAGAAGTTACAACGGCCCGAAGTCGTAAAATAATAAAATAATATTATTTTATACAACGTTTCTAGCTCCCGGGCCACGATCCCGAACCTTTAAACCCTCAAAGTAAGTTCAAAAGGTTCGTCTCGATGCAAGGAGCGCGTCGCCGCAAACGGCTCGCAAATCGGAGTTACGGTTTGCGGGTTACGGGGGTTTAAAGAACCCCTGGAAAATCCTGGCCGGACCACCGCCAGCCTCGCCGGAAACCACCGCGTCGCCGCCGGATTCCGCCGCGCCGCCGCCGCCGCCTCCGGAAACCGCCGCGCCGCCGCCGCGCCGCCGCCCTGCCTCGCCGGATTCCGCCATGGCCGCTGCGGGTCTCGCCGGAAAACTGGTTTTTTCGCCGGGAAACTTCCGGGAGCCACCGGGAGCACCCCGGTGCTCCAAATTCAGATACGAAACATGTTTCGGAAACCTCAGGACCCAAACTATACAAATCTTATGAAAATTTGAAAGAAAACAACAGAAAAACGGGATCCGGGATTGTAAAAATCAAACCGCCTACATCGCGAGCGAAACGCCGACGTTCTGCCTCAGATCCGCGCTCCCGAGCTTCCGCTGCGTGCTCCTGGAACTTCCGTCGTCGAATTCTGAGCTCGTGGGCGCTCCGTTTGCTCGATTTGGCGGAGTGGCGGCGAAGAACGACGAAGAACGGCGAAGAACGATAAAAGGGGGGGCGCTGATATTTATATCAGCCGCCCGCCGGCGCCAAACCAGCCTCGGACCCGACGCCCGATGCGAACAAAAGTAAGGTCACCCCTAGGGTAAACGCGTCGTTCTGAACGCAACATCGGTCTCAGATTTTCCTTCCGAGACACCGTTCATAAGTTATTCGAGCCGACGCTTGCACACCAACTTGTCACATATTTACGGAAACGCCCCTGGTGGCGTTTCTCACCGCAGGCCCGCGCCCGCAAAGATTACACCCCGCCTAGGGTAAACGGCATGTTCCGGACGCAACCGTGCCCTCATATTCCCGTTCTGAGCTACCGTTTAGGAGATATCACACCCCCGCTACGTGCATAGTATAAAAAAACATAATATTTTTATAAAATTAATTCCGGGCACACCGGGCCTCGGAATCGCACGCCGTCTTCGCGCCTAGCTCTGGAATTATGCGTAGAAATATTCCAAAGTCTGATAGGGCCAAAAAACCCGAGTCGCTAAATCCTCCCCCCCTTAGAACTTTTCGTCCCCGAAAAGCCCTAAGCACAAGGAAAGCGACTGGACTCTCAACTGGGTCTCACACACCAGCGAGCTCACCAACAACAACCACTCAGGGTCTTACCAACGCCCTGAACAAAACTCGAGCAAGCAACAAAAGGAAAGAGTACCGCTAAACGGTGTCTGACAAACTACTGCAGTAAGTAGAAAAGACACAAGGCGTACCTCTATCCATCTGTGGTGCCTCTGGGTCGACTGCCTCCAGGGCATGCAACTGTCCTCGCCCTCGACCACCAGCTCCCTGAGCTTGGCGTGGACCACCTGGGGGTGGGGGTGGTGGCAACTGGTACTGTCTACCACCGCCTCCCGCTGCACCAGCTCCGACGCCACGTCCGACGCTCTGCGGACCTCCTTGCTCGAGACGCTGCCTCTGCCAAGGTGGTCCATCGACCGGCTCCCTCTCAGCAGCACGTCGGGTCAGACAATCTCTAGCTAGATGTCCCCGACCATCGCAAGCATAACACCGCCTCTCCTGCGGCTGACCAAAACTGGCATGCGAGCCCTGTGGGCTCTGAGGCTCAAATCCCCCATCCTGGGGTCACCTCCTGAAACGTCGGCCACGTCCAGACCCCTGAGTCTGACGTCGGCTACCAGATGTCGATCCGACCGACGAAGTCCCAGCTCTCTAGTGCCCAGCACTAACTGGGGGAAACTGCTCAGCCAGAAAACTCTCCACCACCAACACTCGCTCCAGCACTCCAGCATAGGTGGGCAGGCACAAGGAAACCACACCTGCTCGGATGTCCCTACGTAAGCCCTGCTCGAATGTCTGAGCCCTATAGAACGGGTCTCGAACCATATCTAGGGAATAGCGTGACAGATCTGTAAACCTCACTGAGTACTCCGACACAGTCATGCTCTCCTGACGAAGCTGCAGAAGCTCCTGGATCTCCACTGACCTCAGCGTCACCGGATAGAACTCCTCCCTGAAGAGCCGCTCAAACTCTGCCCACGTGAGCGTCTCCTCGTCATGGGACTGCGTCACCAAACTCCACCATCGCCCGGCCGAACCATGCAGAAGGCTCGCCGCTAGGACCACCATCTGATCAGGAGGTGTCCTCACTAGGCAGAAAACTCGAGTAACTGCCTCGAGCCAGTCATCAGCTGTCTGGGGGTCTGGATCACCCCGAAACCTCAGAGGTCGCTGCCTCTGGAACTCGTGCAACGCACTCAACCTGCGTGCAACCTCGTCCTGCACCGCTGGCACAACTAGCTGCTCGACAGGTGGTGGCTCAACTGGCAGACCACCTGGAGGTGCAACCTCAGAACCTACGCCCTGCTCCACAGCCACTACACGGGGCGGGTCATCAGCACAATCCTAATGTGGAACCCTCGCTGGCTGTCGTCGTGGAGGCATCCTGAAATACATTCAAGACACACCACAGTCAAAGAGTATATCTGGAGAGCTGACTCAAAAAAGACACGGAAAAACCAAAAACCCAGTCCTATATGATGCATGTACCATTATGTCCCCGCGACCAGTGTACGAATGTCCCGAGTCGAAAGGCAGGTTATCAGAGTCCTGGTGTATAGATATGTCGGCCGCCGCACCAACACTGGAGTCCCTGGCCTGAATGCCGAACTCGAAACACCCTAACACTGCCGCTATGCAACCCAAACCAAACTCACAGCTAGACCAGCTACGCTCTGAGATCCCAAAGGTGGAACCTCCTCTGATACCACTCTGTCACGACCCGACCCAACGGGGCTCGAGCCGCGACTCCCCAAGCCCGCCTCCAATAGGCCAGGGGCTGGCGACCAACGCCGAGTAGGCTATCACACACATGGGAGGCATTAGCCTAAGGTACCTGTACACACGCACCCACATACACCTCCATGCAACAGTGCAGAGATATAGAAACTGAGAAGTAAATGCATGCATACAATCTATCCCAAACCAGAGTGCAACAGCAAAAGTACAAGGGCAAAACAAGGCCCACCAAAAGAAAACTACAAAGCACGTCCAACCTGCTCTGAAGAAGGGAAATGCTGCCACAGACACCCGCCAGAAAGCTCCCTCGGCACAGCTCCGGTAAACACCCCGGTCAACTCGCTCACTAAGCTCCGCCTGCTCCGGGTCCTCCCGGGACTCCGACAAAAGGCCTGTGGTCTGCACAAGACACAAACATGTGCGGTCAAAGCCCGTGTAGGGGTGAGTATAAACATACTCAGTAGGCACCCCAAAAACCAAAAACCCAAGGGAGCAACTGAAAGGCAACAGTCCGCTCAACCCAGCCAGAGGGAACCCAGATGAGAGAGAAACTCCATCTCGTGACCATCCTCGGCTAAACACAACTAGTCAGCTCATCTCAGCTTAGGTGTATGCCCATACATACACCTTGAACAATCCAGATATACACATCTCACGCCACAAAGCCACAAGAGGTACCGACCTCATCACCAGCAACTGTCCACAACCAGGAGAGTACAACACGAACCCTGTCATACCAGATGACACTCATCCGAGAGATACACTCCATCAGAATACTCGCAAACATCACAGACGCTCACCCGAGAGACCACGCTCATCGGATAGCATCACTGAGGAAACATCGCTGAAACAACATAACCACCAAACTCCTCGAAGAGGGGATCGCCGCTAGGGTCCTCTAGGGGATACCAAGACCCACTCCGGTATACGTAACTCACAGATAGGGGATCACTCCCAGGGTCCGCTGGGGGATACCACGACCCGATCTGGCATACGTAGTTCTCACAGATAGGGGATCACTCCCAGGGTCCGCTGGGGGATTCCACAACCTGATCTGGAACTCGACAGAAGCTCCACACTCAGATAGAAGATCATCGTCCATATAAAGATGGTCACGACGATACCGGAACCCTATCTGGTATAACTCGCGATGTAGGGGATCGAACCGACGATGCTGCAACCCTACCGAAACCACGCGCTGAGTAGGGGATCGTATAATCAACGATACCGCAACCCTACCATAAACATCATGCTGAGTAGGGGATCGTAAGCCCAACGATGCCATAACCCTACTGTGCACGACCCACCGCGTAGGGGATCATATGTCCGATGATGCCACAAACCCTACGGGGTTAACCTGCTAGATAGAGGATCGCTGCCCGCAAATAAGCGGTCACAGCGATACCAAGAACCCGATCTAGGTGAAGATGCTAGAGGATCCACTCCGGCCCACCGGAGGGATACCACAACTCTAACAGTTTAAACATCCCATCAAGAGGATCACAAACTCATACGAAGGTTGTGATGCCACACGAACCCTCGTGGGAACGAACCAAGGGAGAACCCTCAACCACTGCTGGTCCAAACATCGCTAACCCGAGCGACCTGCCTCAACGCCACACTGCGAACCTCCTAGGCCAAAACCGAGGCCACCATCGCGTTCCACGCGGAAAAAAACGCAGGATAGGCTGTTTACTCGCCCGAAACGGAGCACCGGTGAAAAAGGCACTATTCACCGTAGCTAGCTCGTGCGGGGCCCACACAACGATCTCGAAACCCATCGAGCGGATCACACCACGACGATCCCCTCAGAAAAACAAGCGGAATCGACTACTCGCTCGCCCAAAACGGACACCCGGTGAAAAAGGTACTATTCACCGAAGGCCGGCTCGGGTGGGGCCAACGCCTGGATTCCGAAACTCATCAAACGGATCGCACCATTGCGATCCTCTCGGAAATACACACAGGATCGACTATTCATCCGCCAAAATCGGACTCCTGGTGCAAAAGCTGCGTTTCTCCGCAAACGCCAAAACCCAGCGTCGTGGGTTCCGCACCCCGTTCTCAGTCCCAATACCCATGTACCATCTCAAAAAGTCCGTCGTACCATCAGGGTCTCAACGCCACTGACGGCACGTCAATCGGACGCTCTGGGTAGAAGTTACAACGGCCTGAAGTCGTAAAATAATAAAATAATATTATTTTATACGACGTTTCTAGCTCCCGGGCCACGATCCCGAACCTTTAAACCCTCAAAGTAAGTTCAAAAGGTCCGTCTCGATGCAAGGAACGCGTCGCCGCAAATGGCTCGCAAATAGGAGTTATGGTTTGCGAGCTACGGGGGTTTAAAGAACCCCCGGAAAATTCTGGCCGGACCACCGCCAGCCTCGCCGGAAACCACTGCGCCGCCGCTGGATTCCGCCGCGCCGCCGCCGCCGTCGCCGGAAACCGCCGCGCCGCAGCCCTGCCTCGCCGGATTCCGCCATGGCCGCCGCGGGTCTCGCCGGAAAACCGGTTTTTTCGCCGGAAAACTTCCGGGAGCCACCGGGAGTACCCCAGTGCTCCAAATTCAGATCCGAAACATGTTTCGGAAACCTCAGGACCCAAACTATACAAATCTTATGAAAATTTGAAAGAAAACAACACAAAAACGGGATCCGGGATTGTAAAACTCAAACCGCCTACATCGCGGGCGAAACGCGGACGTTCTGCCTCAGATCCGCGCTCCCGAGCTTCCGCTGCGTGCTCCTGGAACGTCCGTTGTCGAATTCTGAGCTCGTGGGCGCTCCATTTGCTCGATTTGGCGGAGTGGCGGCGAAGAACGACGAAGAACGGCGAAGAACGATAAAAGGGGGGGGCACTGATATTTATATCAGCCGCCCGCCGGCGTCAAACCAGCCTCGGACCCGACGCCCGATGCGAACAAAAGTAAGGTCACCCCTAGGGTAAACGCGCCGTTCTGAACGCAATGGCGGTCTCAGATTTTCTTTCCGAGACTCCGTTCATAAGTTATTCGAGCCGACGCTCGCACACCAACTTGTCACATATTTACGGAAACGCCCCTGGTGGCGTTTCTCACCGCAGGCTCGCGCCCGCAAAGATTACACCCCGCCTAGGGTAAACGGCACGTTCCATACGCAACCGTGCCCTCAGATTCCCGTTCTGAGCTACCGTTTAGGAGATATCACACCCCCGCTACGTGCATAATATAAGAAAAACATAATATTTTTATAAAATTAATTCCGGGCACACCGGGCCTCGGAATCGCTCGTCGTCTTCGCGCCTAGCTCTGGAATTATGCGTAGAAATATTCCAAAGTCTGATAGGGCCAAAAAACCTGAGTCTCTACAAAGTGTAGGTCTTAGAGTTTATATTATCTTTTCATTTTATTTAAACAGTTCATTAATGAGGTCATCGTTGCATCACCATGATGTCATAATTAAATTAATTTATTTAATGTCTAAAAAATTATAAAATTTTTTATCCTGATGTAGGAAAACTTTTTATCTTTCTAAATAGTATTTATAGACAAAAATATGATTAGTATAACCCCTTATAAAAATTGTTTTAGTAAAACAATTTATGTTAGTGTCATTTTCACCTTTATTTAAAAAAAAGGCATTAAAGTCTTTATCTCACCCAAGAGGCTCCATAGGGTCCCCTAAATCGACCCATGGGTTTTCTTGGTCGGTCATGACTCATCCAATAGGTGTAGGACAAGTGTCATGGTGTTTTCATATTTTTATAATATCATTTTTACCTTAAATTACACTAATTACCTCTAATCGCGATTAATGAAAAAAAGTTACTATTCACCAAAAAAATATTTTCATCCCATTGAACCACATTTTACATACTAATGACAACCATGTATGTTGGATTTTTTAAAATCAAATCACAGAAGTGGCAATGTTTCATTTAAACAGAAAATCAGTCTCTTTAACTACCACTTAGTGGTTTCACTATTCATCAAAATTGATGTTTTTCAGAAAAATACCAAAACGTCTCCCTAAGCTATATTTGATATTCTGAATTCAAAAATGAAGTCTATTTTACAAAATTAAAAACATATAAGTCACATTAATTAATTAAATAATTAATTCCCGCTGTCAGAGAAAATAGCGTGTTTTTATGAAACAATAAGTATCAAATGATTGACACTAGTTTAAGTCCGATTTGAAAGTGAAATTAATTCCAACGACCACTATTGGATTTAATGGTAAAAATATTTTCTAATTTCACTTTAAAACCAATTCAAAATATAATCTAATAATATAAATAAATTAGATTAAAAAGAGGTTTTGAATTAAAATACAACATTTTACACTATTCATTAAAAAATGAACTTTTTCGGAAAAATACCAAAAATTTACACAAAGTAAAATTTGATATCCCGATTCTAAAGAAGAGTTTTATTTGGTCCAATAGAATGTATATTAGTGAAAAAAACTATATTTAATGACGGTTCACCGTCAAAAGGCGATAAGTGAACCTTTAGTGAAAACTAGGGCATATACGCCTAAAATTGAATTCTTTCCGTATTTTATGCCTTTATCTTTTATTGGATAAATGTAAAAACATTTAAAAACATATATAATCATATTTTAGTTATTTCTATCCATTCCCGCCAATACAATGGCTACATGTTAACTACCATTTAAAATAATATTATTTTATTATTAGAGTGCAACGTAAGATTCCCAAGAAACTCGTTGTTGCGTGTTGGGTACGCCATCGAGCATAGCGTCCCCTTTAAAGTCATATTAATATTTTATTCAAAAATATGGATAAATATTAAAATGTCATATTCTTTATTTACCTGGGGTGTTACACCAGCTCTGAGCAACTAGGGTCGGATTATTACAACTGTTATCAGACAATGTTTAGTAGAAAACATGGAAACAGGATTTAGAAAACGTGGATTTGGGAAGAGTCTATAATATAATTTTAAGGATAAAAATACATAAATGTCGTGGTATTTTGGATAGAAATAGATTATGTGGATCATTCAAGAAATACGTCCATGTCTGGATAAAAGTAGGTAGAGAAGGCTTTGGAACAGATGCATTTAAGGGTAAAACCTGAAAACCCAGATTTGAGGTAGACTCGAAAGGGAAAAGGTGTATGACAACGGGCGTTGGTGCACTATTGGTTATGAAGCTCTTGGGGGATATTCATAGGATAATTCACATTTTTTTACAATCTGTTTTGAATTTTTTAAATGGAATTATTTTCTCAATGAAATAAGTTCCGTGGTTATGGGATTAGTCATGCCTAGGATTTAAATTTGTGCAATGTATTTTGTTATTTTAAGATTATTCATTTTGATTTATAACGTAATCTATTGTATTAAATTATCTAGAAATGGTTCCTACTGGAAGAATGGAAATCTCATGAACACAGGTGTCCCCTATAGAGATTTTACTCTGATACAAGATAATGATGTTGTCTCTAGTGCTGTGACTTGTGATGAGAAAATCATAACTATACTAGGACAACATGCTTAGGTTATATAACGTCCTGGATCCAGAAGCAACTCAACAGGTGCCCTGAACTAGGTTGGTCAAATGACCTCAAGAGCATTTCCCCAAATTCCAGAGGCTACCAACTAGCGGCGAGGGACCATGTTTGATAGTGGGGAAACTATGACCTCATTTGTTAATGTGTAGTACAATAAAAAAGATAAATAACATACAAAATTGGAAGTAATAAACAATATACAACAGAAATGGAAAACTGTAGTAAAATAGAACCATCAGTCATATATATAAAGATGCTTCATGTCACTAATTCTAGGAAAGTAGTCAGAACATGATACACTGCAATACAATACAATACAACTCAATGTACAAGGTATAGCCATGCAAAACAAAGAAATGTAAAGAAAACGCAGCTACATCGCAAGCCAAATCTTGGTACCATGCTCTCTTACTCATCTACTACAATCATATACCTGTATAGGGACCCTTTCCCCTTTCAACACCTACTTCAATATCGTCTGTTTGGGCTGAAGACATAACCCAAACAGGGTGTGAGTAATAAATCCCAGAAGGCATCCACCAAAGGCTCGTGCCCAACTGTCGGTGAAAATATGCAACCACAGTGTGAAAAAGTAAATGCAGTAAACTAGTACATACTCAAAACTAACTATCACTACTAGTTTCATTTCCTTTTTAATATTCTTTAAACAATTCAACATAATTTAATTCTGAGCTAACCGGAACCATGCCCTCAGGAAAACCAGAAACCTTCCCTCAGGCTAAATGTAACCATGCCCTTTGACTAATATAGTCATGCCCTTAGGATAAATATAAATATTCCCTCAGTCTAAATATCACCTTTCCATTGGGCTAATATAACCATACCCTCAGGATAAATATAACCATGCCCTCAGGCTAATCAGTTCCATGCCCTCATGCTAAAGTGAAACACTGCCCTCAAGCGCAATTTATCGGGCTGAGCCCAATGCATGACAAGAATTTTTTTACCAAATTTCCTGTCAAGAAAACTTTAAATAGGTAATAATAATGGTATACCCTTGTATATCCAGGACAAATGGATAAACAGAGGAACACCCCCCTCGGGGTGGCTCTAGATCTAGCAGTGATCCCAAACAGTTGTTTTAATTTATCATTTGATTATCTATACAATTCTAGATATCTTATCAGCAAAGGCCTCAGCCATACAATACCCCAAACATGGGTTCGTAGAACAAAGGAACACAAAAATCAACCCAACAGTTGGAATGAACACCAGACCTCCTACCTCGATCATCTCTGATTGGTATACGTGAACGACGGCTTCCAAATCATCCAATAACATCGTAGATCTAGGATAAAATAATTCTCGTTCAAGCTTAAATAAAATCCCTTAGAGGAATATTTGGTAAGAACTGCTCAAGTAGAGGGAATCTCTTACCTGTGCTGTTCCAAAAATATTGATGACAGGAGAAACTGATTCCCATTGTGCTGTTGGGAGATCTCCAATGCTCTGGTCGTCCTCCTGAGTTCCAAGTGGTGGTTCTACCTCCTCTTCCATATGAGGACGTTACTGCCTATTTTATGTGAAATAATCATACAACACCGTGTGTACTTTCAAGTACATGATTTTTACTCTTAAGTACATGGAATGGACTATTCATTTTTTAACTATTCCTCAGGAGGCTTCTTTCCACCGCAACATTGTTCATTTGTTTACATGAGTACACGACATGTATTTTTGACTACACGGCATGTACGGTCGCTCTGCTGGCGGCTACCTCCACTGCCTTACTGTTCACCTGCAGAATGATTACACGGTGTTTAAATAACTAGAACATGGCGTGTAAATAACTAGTACACAGCGTGTAGTACGTTTTTACACACTTCATCACCGACATACCTACACGCCATGTGTACTCATCCCACACAACCAAAGTACACATAATCTCCGACAAGACTACACGCCCCGTGTACTCATCCCATGTGGCCAAAGTACACTACGTGTGTAAAATTACACGGCATGTACCCACAAGAAATTGGGATTTTTTAACCATTTTACTTATTTTATAAAAAACACTAAAAGAAAACATAAAAGATGAAACTCGTACCTCAAAAATAAGAATCAGGTTCATACAAACTTCCCCCCCCCCCTTAAAGCATTTCATCCCTGAATTTCCCTTCCAATGGTGGTGATGAAAAAGTTGTGAACAACTCTGGACACTAACCACGTATATCAGTCTCCCACTCCCAAGTTTCATCCTACACTCAGCCATGCTGCCATAGCACCCGTATGAGAGGAACACACTGGCCCCGGAGAACCGTCGTGCTTCTATCAAAAATATGACTCATATTCTCTTCAAAGGATGCATCAGCCTGATGATCAACCTCATTGGGATAAAAGATGTCAGATGGGTCTGATTGATAACAGTGTAGCTGAGATACGTTGAAGACGTCGTGTATGGCCTGATACCTCTGTGGTAACTACATCAATAGGAAACCGACCCGACTCTCTCCAGAATTTGAAAATACCCCGAATACCTCAGTGAAGTTTTTCCCTATCTCCTGATCCACATGTGTCCCATACTCAGTGATACATGCAAGAAAACCTGGTCTCTTACCACGAACTCCAAGGGTCGTCTGCAGCGATAAACAAAAGATTTCAGATGAGACTGTGCAGTAGCCATCTGCTTCTGAATCAACAGGACCTGCTCATAAGTCTCCTACACAAGATGTGGTATGAGTAAAGCTACCTCATCAGCCTCCAACCAGCACAAGGGTGATCAGCATGGCCTACCATATAAATCCTCATAAGGTGCAATCTCAAAAGTTTCCTAAAAACTACTATTATAGGAAAACTCGACCAGGGTTATATGCTTCTCCCAAAACCCGCCAAAGTCTAGGACGCATGCACGCAACATGTCCTACTGCACCTGTATAGTATTCTCTAACTGGCCCTCAGTTTGAGGGTGGTAAGCTATGATCAGAAGCACCTGTGTACCCAGTGCCCTCTGAAAGTATTACCAGAAATGAGATGTAAAGTGTGCGTCCCTATTAGAAATGATAGAATGAGGGACCCCATGAAGGCTTACTACCTATTAGATATACATATTCCCATGATCATCAACACTGAAGGTATCCTTGATCGGAAAAAACCGAGCTACCTTTGTAAGTCTGTCTATAACTACCCAGACGACATCACTACCTCGAGGTGACCTCGGCAACCCGGTCACGATGTCTATCGCGACATCATCCCATTTCAATTTAGGAGTGGGTAACTATTGTAAAAGTCCGTTTTCCTCTAATGATACGCCTTCACCAGCAGACAGGTGGAACATATCATAACAAAACTAGCTACCTCTCTATTTTTACCTGTCCACCAATACTAATGTATCAAGTCAAGGTACATCATGGTGACTCCAAGATTAACTGCCCAACATGAAGCATGAAACTCCCACATCATCTCCTCACGTATATCCCTTAGAACCCATACTCGTCCATGGATATGTAGTACCTCATCATCTCCTATCATCCACACAGGAGGAGGGTCCTCACTTTCCACTTACTCCCGTAGATCAAGGCCTTCTGAAACAGATAGTTGTCTCATCCTCACTCTATCCAGGAGAGTCGAAGTCACAGCTAAGGAAGAAATATTGGTTTTCCTCTGACAATTGTGCACCTCCAAATGCATCTCAGAGAATAAAGCCATTAGCTTCCACTGACCACTGGCCTCATGAACTACATATATCTGAGTCATCCTACTCAGTACATCAGCAACTGTGTTACCCTTACCAGTTTTATAGGCAACCTCAATGTCGAAGGACTAATGGTATTCAAGACACCTTCACTTTCTCAAATTTGTGTCATGCAAAGTAAAGATATAATTGGGAATTTGGTGGTCTGTGAACACCACAAAAATTTTCTCCTAAGAGATAATGTCTCCAACAGCGTAATGCATGAACAACTCCATCCAACTCGAGATCACGTGTCATGTAATTCCTTTCATGTGGCCTCAACTGCCGAGACACGTATGCAACTACTTGATCACCACACATCGACTCTACTCCCATCAAATTACTTGATTCATCAATGTAAACTCTATAGATCTTCCCTTTCTCAAGATGTATCTGGATTGGTGTTGATGTTAACCTTCCCTTCAACTCCTGGAAGGCTGTCTCATATGATTCTGACCATTCGAACATCACACAATTCTTAGTGAAACCCATCAAAGACATTGCTAAGAAAAATAAGTCCTGTATAAAATTCGTTTAGTAACCAGCCAGCACCAATAAAGGTCATATCTCAAACACGTTCTTTGGATACTCCTAGGAAACTACTTCTCTCACATTCTTTGTGTCTACCACAACTCCTGCCTCTGAGATGATATGACCTAGGTAGTTAATTTGGTCCATCCAAAAGTAGCACTTTGAGATCTTAGCATATATTTAATGCTCTCTTAGTGTACTCAATAAGATCTCAAGAAGGGTGGCATGGTCATTTTGAGTGTGAGATTACAACAAGATTTCATCCATGAAGACTACCATAAATGAATCCAAAAAAGGATGGAAGACATGATTCATCAGGGCCATGAAAACTGCTGGCATGTTTGTGAGTCTGAACCGCATAACCAAGTACACATACAGACCATATCTGCTCCGAAAAGCTGTAAGTGTTATGTATAATCATCTAACGTGTAACTGATGATATCCGGATCTCATGTCAATCATTGAGAACACTCGTGCTCCCCGAAGATGATTGAAAAGATCATCAATCCTAGTTAAGGGATATCGGTTCTTGACCGTTAGCTAGTTCAGCTTTTGATAATCAACCCTGAGTCTGAGGTTACCATCTACCTTCATCGAAAAAAGGATAGGAGAACCCTGAGGAGAAGTAATGGGTTAGATAAAACCCTTTGCCTCCATCTCCTCTAACTACCTCTTGAGCACCTGAAACTTAGGGATAGCCATCCTATAAAGAGGAATGGACACCAGTGCTTCTCCTAGCACAATATCAATAGAGAAATCAACCTCTCACATCGAAGGAAGACCTGAAAATTTGTCCATGAAGACACCCATGAAATGATCAACTACTGGAGGGAAATCCTTCTGACAATTCCCCTAATCATTCAGATATAAACTGGCAATCTGGGTTGTCACTCCACCTCACCCATGATGCTTGAATATCATCTGCATTGAATCCATCCATGAATTCATAGCCTATGGTCCTCAATCCCTTAAAAATGTAGTTGGATGATGCATTTGGATGATATGATTTGGCGTGGCCATAGATGTGGGGCATGCGGTTCTCCCTTGATGGTCTGCATGAACCGAATAAAGCCTTCACAGAACTGTGCATCCGCGCTTCTGTCCTGTAAAGTGCCCGATCCCATATTTGGATCTACTGGAGGATCCACTGGTAGCCTATGGCATACCATCTCTGTAGAATAATCATTACCTATCTCCTGAAAAACAACTAGTGGTCATTTCAGCGGAATGACTCTTCAAGGTCAATGTAAACCTTAGATCAAAATTATCCAAGACCGAAAACAAGGAGACCAAAAAGGGAACATGAGAATAAATGCATTCAAGATATACAAAACAAGACTACATGAAATGTATAAATACTACATTGCATCTTCTCGTAATCCATCCCCATGGGTACGTACTCCTGCTTAAAATGGCATAGTAACACCCCAAACACACGTTGTATCTCTTAACTACACGGCGTGTACGTGAATCCTTTTTCCCTGCATGATTCCTTCTACACGGATAAGCCACATGGCTCTCCTAAAACAAGACTACAAGGCATGTCCCACAGGTACACGCAGTTTACTCACAGGCTTTCACCGGCCCATGTAGTTCGTGGCACGGCCTGTCTACCCATGTCACACTACATGGCATGTTGAAAAAATAAATTGTGACTTTAAAGAAGCCCCAGACTGACCTGTGTTTCTTACTACATGACAGCCTACACGGATGACACTATACGGCGTGTTTCTGGCGGACACAATGTGTACTAGGAAAGATAACACAGACATGTGTTTATCATGACTTGACCGGGTACATGGGCCAGACTACATGGCATGTTCAAGGTAGACACAACATGTATGTCCTGAGGTTTCCTCTGTCCTTGTTTTTAGTTACACGGGAAGACACTGGGTCAACACTACATGACATGTAAAACCGGTACACGACGTGTTTCTCCATGACATTCTCTACCCCGTGTCCCCGTCCACACAGACTATGACATGGGAAGTGATTACACAACGTGTAATGAGTGTACATAGAGTGTACTTAAAAAGTATTCATTTCTTCCCAAACATAAGAACACACAGCATGTGTTCATGGGACTACATGGTATGTATCTTGGTTTATCCAGATAGTATGCCTCATAATGTACTCTGGATCCCATAAAAACACTAAAACAAACATCAATGTGCAAAACATTTATATGTGAGGGCCCATACTCCCTACGAGTCAAAGCTTGACATCCTACACATGATATAACAAAGTAAACTCATCAATGATCCACACAATTTTTTTATTGAGGGACCATACTCCCCAAAAACCAATGTTTGGCGTTCATTCTATCAACAAACTATTAAAACACCACCCTATAAAATAGAATGTATTTATCAAAGAAGCTATCACAACTACATGATTTTCTTGCACAATAACTATCACAACAACATGCAATTTATAATGCACCTACATGGCATGGAAACTATGCATGACATGTGATTTCTAGCATGTTCATAAATGGTGCATGAATTGGAATAACATCATCTCATCTGGTTGAAACTAAAAAGAACCCATGTATAACATATAAACAAAAAAATCACAAGTGTGTCACCCAATGGTGAAAAGAATGTCAACTGTGAAATTTGTATAATGAGAAATATTGAAATAAATGATGTAGATTAGTTTTTCCTTGTACATGGGTTAGCTACTCTCGGGGACAAGTTGTTACCAACTACTATGTCTATCATATCCCTGACTAAGTCTCCAAATAGTAAGTCAAAGAAAAAAACTCCTCTGATTCCACTTTGTATTGTCCTTGTTCCAAAATCCACTCAATGGGTGCCTCGAACCCAGTTTGTATCATGACCTGAAGAAAATTTCCCCAAATTCCAGAGGAAACCGACATGAAGTGAGGTCCTAGGTCTGGTAGTGGGGAAACTATGCCCTCATTTTTTAAAGTGTAACAGATTGGAAAAGATAAATAACATAGAATAGCGGAAGTAGTAAACAATATACAACTGAAATAGACAACTGATGTAAAAGAGAACCACCAGTCATATATATAAAGATGTAGCATTTTAATAATTATATTAATGTAGTAATAATAGGATACAATACAATACAATACAGAACAATACAACACAATGTCCATGTTACATCCAAGCAAAACAAAGCAGAGTAAACAAAACACAACAGCATCGCAAGACAAAGCTCAGTCCCATGCTCTCCTACACATCTACTACAATCATTTACCTATATAGGGAACCTTTCCATTGTCTAAATCTACAACAATATAGTCTGTTTGCGCCGAAAACATGACCCAAAATGGATGTGAGAAATAAATCCTAGTAGGCACCCACAAAAGTCTTGTGCCGAACTATCAGTGAATATATGCAACAAAAGTGTGCAAAAGTAAATGAAGTAAATTATTATGTACTGAGAAGTAACTATCACTACCTTTTTCATTGAATTTTTAATATTATTTTATCAATTCGACATAATTTAATTCTGAGCTAACCTGAACCATTCCCTCTGGCTAATCAGAACCCTTGTCTCAGGCTAAATGTATACATGCCCTCAGGCTAACATAGTCATGCCCTAAGGATAAATATCAAGATTACCTCATGCTAAATATCACCGTGCCCTCAGGATAATATATCCACACCCTCAAGCTAAATATAACCACACCCTCGGGCTAATCAGAACCATGCACTCGGGATAAAGTGAAACACTGCCCTTAGAAGCAAGTAATTGGGCCGAGCACAAGTCATAACAAGCAATTTTTTACCAATTTCCTCTAAAGAAAACTTTGAATAGGTAATAATCATGGTATACCATTGGATATCCAGGACAAATGGCTAAACAGAGGAACAACCCCCCCCCCAGGGTGGCCCTGGATTTATGCATTAATCCCAAACAACAGTTTTAATTTATAATTAGATTATGTAAAAAATTCTATATATCTTATCAGAAAAGGACTCAGCCATACGATACCACAAATATAGGTATGTACCACAACGGTACACAAAAATCAACCCAACAATTGGAATGAAAACCAGACCACCTACCCCGATTGTCTCTGATAAGTATACGGGAATGAGGCATTCCAAAGTGTCCATGAACTTCATATATCTGGGATAAATGATTTTAGGTTCAAATGTAAATAACTTCCCATAGAAGAAGAATATGTAAGAATGGATCAACGATATAGAATCTCATACCCATACGGTTCCAACAAGATCGATGGTGGAAGAAATTGATTCCCGATGTGCGGTTGGGAGATCTCCAAAGCTCCGGTCATCCTCCTGATCTCCGAACAGTGGTTCTTCCTCCTCATCCAAATGAGGAGGCTACTGCCCGTTTTAATTGAAAAAAACTGACAAAACGACATGTAGTCTCATTTACACAATGTGTAAATTTCATTTTTTTAATTTTTCCTCTGGAGGCTTCATTCCACCACGGCACTATTCATCCATCACCATGAGTACATGGCATGTATTTATGATTACATGGTGTATATGGTCACTCCGCTAGTAGTTGCCTCCACCAGCTTACTGTTCACCTGCCAATTGATTATATCGTGTGTAAATATCTAGTACACGGTGTGTAGTCTGTCTTTACACCCTTCATCGTTGATAGGCCTACACGCCCTGTGTACTCATCCCACACTGCCAAAGTACACAGTTTGTGGAAAAGTACATGGTGTGTTCCCACACCATTTGATATTTTTCCCCTTTTACATATTTAATCAAAAACACGAAAGGAAAAAGGGAAAGAATAAACCCATACCTCATGAATAAGAACCGGGTTCTTAAAAGTTATGAATAATAACAATAACAATATGGATAATCTGGATCCACCACTTGTTGGAGCTATGCTAGATCATTTTATGTGACTAAATCCTCCATCATTTAATGGGACTACAAACCCATTTGTAGTTGAGAAGTGGATAAGTTCCCTCAAGAAGATATATCTTTCTTTGGGATGTATTGAAAGAGAGATGGTTAACATGGCATTTTATTGACTATCAAGAGATACAGATCAGTTGGGGTCATTAATCAAAAATAGAAAGAAGGATGAAAAAATAAAGGATATGGAATGGAGGTATTTTTAGGAAATTTTCTAAGAAAACTATTTCCCCCCAGAATATCGAGAAGGTATAGAGAGAAAATTCTTGAATATGAGGCAGAAGGTGGATGAAAATGTTATCAAGTATGAAGCCAACTTTACAAGGTTAGAAAGACATGCTATAGACTACATACGAAATCTAAGGAGAAAAATTGATCGGTTCGTTGATGGTCTAAATCCATTCCTCTGGCAGGAACTGGTATGCCAAAGTTTTTCATCACATGAGGATACCAATTCATGTGCTATCAAGATAGAAAAAAATTCACTAATTATTATAATGTTAAGGGAATGTAGGAGAATAAGAGGGTTGCTAAAAACTCTAGAAAAGGTAATAAGAAAACAAGGAAGAATGGAAGTGTTGAATTTACACATTGTGATAATTGTGGAAAGATACAAATTGGTACCTAATTAAAGAGAAAAGTAGTATGTTTCAAGCGTGGATAGAAATTCCATCTTTCTGAAGATAGTGAGGGAAAGAATGTGGCTAAAAATTTTCTATTCTATAATTGTTGGGAGATGGGACACTATGCTATTGATTTTCCAAAGCATTAAAGAAATATGCCACAGAAAAGACCAAGAGATCAGGGCCGAGCTTATGCAATCACAACTATAGAGGTTGAAATTCCACGTGACATGGTGGAAGTTACCATGATCATTTAATCAAACAAATATAATGCTTTTTTTTTGTTTTTGGATCATCACATTGTTTTATATCTTCTCAGTTTTCTAGGAAAATTATATATTTATAATTTTATTTTACAATGGAGTTGTCAGTCAAAACTCCTAAGGGAAGTGTCAATGTAACAATGTTTTTTGAATCAGTTAAAATTAGTGTATATAAATTTTTATTATCGGTTGATCTCATTGGCATACCCATGAGTGAATTTGATATAATCCTAAGTATGGATTGGATTTTGGATGATGATGTGAAAATTTATTGTAGTAAGAATGAAGTTACAATTTTTGATGATGATAAGATGTACCATATCTTTAGAGTAAAAACCTCACCATCTGATTCTTAGCTAGATCCACCCCCAGTTTCTAAAATAAATACAATTATTGGGGATGAAGAGAATGAAATAACTATGAGTGAGGAAAGGAATTCTCAAATAGAAGATGAACCTATTGTGTAATAATATATTGATGTCTTCCTGGAGGATTTACCTGGACATCCTTTAGAGCGGGGAATTGAGTTTTCCATTGACTTACTTCCTATTTCAAGGCCCATATCAAAGAACACTTATAGAATGTCCCATGTGGAGTTATTGGAGATAAATAAACAACTAGAAAATTTAGTGATAAAGGCTTTATTCACCATAGAATTTATCCATGGGGATCCCATGTTCTTTTAGTTGTGAAGAAATATTGGTTTATGAGGTTGTGCATTGATTACAGGAAAATAAATGCTGTTACAATAAATAATAAGTATCCTATGCCACAAATTGAAGATTTATTTGATCATATTTATAGAGACCAATATTTTTCAATGATTTAACTTCGATATGGATATGCTCATTTTCTTTGTGAGGATGGAATACAATCCAAAAACAGCTTCTTGAAGCAGGTACGTGCATTACAAGTTTACAGGTATACCTTTTGAATAACTAATGCACCATATGTTTTCATGTAATTTATGATTAAAGACATCAATGAATACTTTGATGAAATTTTGGTGGTGTTTATTGATTATATCCCGATGTACTCTAAATGCTATGAAGAAAATTTTAATCACTTGCTTACTATTCTGAAGACTCTATGAAGAAATGAATTATTTGCGATGTTTAGAAAGTGTGATTTCTGGATCCAGTCAGTTTCCTTTCTAAACCACATTTCCTATAAGGATGTAATATCGGTAGATCCTATGAAGAAAAAGGTTGTGCATGAATATATTACACCAATGAACATAACTGAGGTACTTAGTTTTATTGGTTTAACAGATTATTATCGGCGTTTTGTTGAAAACATCACCCGTTTAGCCAACCCAATGACCTAGATCACATGAAAAGGGGTTAAGTTTGGAAGGAAAAAGGAATATGATGAATTTTTTGAAGAACTGAAGAGGTGGATAGTGAATTCTTCGATCATAACCCTTCCGTCTACGGAGGATGGGTTTGTTATCAATAGCGATGCATCAAAGAAATTATTGGGTTGTTTCTTTATGGAGAATGATTGAGTGATTGGCTATGTATCTAGACAACTAAAAATTTATGAAAAAAATATCCCAATCATGTTCTTGAGTTATAAGTAGTAATTTTTTCCTTGAATATTTGGAGACATTACCTCTTTGGAGATGTAGACCCCGGAAAACGTGTTCCTGAAATTTACCAAATGCTTCGATACATGATCCAATATCGCAGAACATTTCTTAAGCTTCGATTTGGTAGGTCACAGGGCCCGAACAGAGCAACGGAATAGGAGTTATAGACACTTGAATTTGGGCTGGAGATCTGGTTCGCGAAGCCCATTCGCGAAGCCCCCACCGTGATCGCGGAGTGCCACCGCGAAGTAATGAGGTGAGAGGCTCTGCGAACCCGTTTGATGTTCGCGATCCGCCGCGAAGACCCCTTGCGAAGCACTGATGCGAAGCACCGATGCGAAGCACCGATGTGAAGAACCCGAGCATCGCGGTCCCACGAAGATCTGGAGGCGGTAACTCTCCGCGAACGAATTTGGCGTTCGAGAGACCACCGCGAAGCTCCGGAGGCGGTAACTCTCCGCGAACGAATTTGACGTTCGCGAGCGTGCCGCGAAGCACCTGAGGCGGCGCGGGAGTTTTGCTTCGCGGCACCCCTTGCCTATAAATACCCAGCTCACCCCCCTTATCTAAACGGACGGCCATGGCCACTTCGCCCCTTGGGCGGCAGAGCGGAGCTCCGCTTTGCGGCTCTACGAGGCCATGCTCCGCAAGCAGCTTCCTTCACTTTGCTGCTCCGCGAGCCGAGGCTCCGTGAGGCCATGCTCCGCGATGCTGATCCACGAGACCATACTCCGTGAGTCCATGCTCTGCGAGCCTATGCTCTGCGATGCTGCTCCGCGAGCCAAGCTTCGCAAGAGCCCTTTGCTCCGCGATACCCCTTTGCTCCGTGAGAGCCCTTTGCTCCGCGAGACCCCTTTGCTCCGTGAGAGACCATTACTCCGCGAGGCCATGCTCGGCGAAGCTACTTCGCGAAGACCTATTCTTCGCTGGGATCCAACCTTCGCGCCCACCGGTCCATACCACGGGGGTTGTGCCCCCGCACCCCCGCTCGGGGGTCACTACCTGGATATGGACCCGGCCCTTCGGGCTGGTCCATTCACTACTATCACATACCCCCATGAAAAATGGAGAGTCGCACCGCGAACTTTTCAGCCCGGGACGTCGGGATTTTCCATTGCGCCCTTATGCGCTCCCACCTTCAATCTATGGAATACAATGATTTGATACACTCCTCCACACACAATGAAACACCTTGAGTTGATGTATTCCTCTTGGTTTGTTTCCTATGTCGTGAGTTGAGGTTCTCATCATCAATTCCCCGAGTACCATGAGTCGAACCATTCCTCAGGAAACTCCTCCTAACCCTATCACTTGGCTCATATGTCAGGTTGAACCACAAAGGGCCTCCCGTGCGAAAGACCCAACACCAGCCATACTAGGCGCCAGATTCCAGTAGTCCTATCTACATGACTATAAACTTTAGTAATCCCTATGTTCCAAACATAGGATGCCTCTTGCCCTATATGAGAGATGCCTTATGCTCCTAGCATGAGATGCCATTAGTCATATCTACATGTCTATAAACTACAGTAATCCCTTTGTTCCAAACATAGGATGCCACTTTCACTATACGAGAGGTGCCATATGCTCCTAGCATGAGATGCCAGTAGTCCTATCTACATGACTATAAACTGAAGTAATCCCTATGTTCCAAACATAGGATGCGTCTTGCCCTATACGAGAGATGCCTTATGCTCCTAGCATGAGATTCCAGTAGTCCTATCTACATGACTATAAACTGTAGTAATACCTATGTTCCAAACATTGGATGACTCTTTCCCTATAAGAGAGATGCCATATGCTCCTAGCATGAGATGCCAGTAGTCCTATCTACATGACTATAAACTGTAGTAATCCCTATGTTCCAAACATAGGATGCCTCTTGCCCTATACGAGAGATGACTTATGCTCCTAGCATGAGAGGCCAGCAGTATTATCTACCTGACTATAAACTATAGTAATCCATATGTTCCAAACATATGATGCCTATTGCCCTATATGAGAGAAGCATTATGCTCCTAGCATGAGATGCTAGTAGTCCTATCTACATGACTATATACTGTAGTAATCCCTATGTTCCAAACATAGGATGCCTCTTTCCCTATACGAGATATGCCTTATGCTCCTAGCATGAGATGCCAGTAGTCCTATCTACATGACTATAAACTTTAGTAATCCCTATGTTCCAAACATAGGATTCCTCTTGCCCTATACGAGAGATGCCTTATGCTCCTAGCATGATATTCCAGTAGTCCTATCTACATGACTATAAACTGTAGTAATCCCTATGTTTCAAACATAGGATTCCTCTTTCCCTATACGAGAGATGCCTTATGCTCCTAGCATGAGATGCCAGTAGTCCTATCTACATGACTATAAACTGTAGTAATCCATATGTTCCGAACATAGGATGCCTCTTGCCCTATATGAGAGATGCATTATGCTCCTAGCAAGAGATTCTAGTAGGCCTATCTGCATGACTACAAACTGTAGTAATCCCTATGTTCCAAACAGAGGATGCCTCTTGCCCTATACGAGAGATGCCTTATGCTCCTAGAATGAGATGCCAGTAGTCCAATCTACATGACTATAAACTGTAGTAATCCCTATGTTCCAAACATAGGATGCTTCTTTCCCTATACGGGAGATGACTTATGCTCCTAGCATGAGATGCCAGTAGTCTTATCTATATGACTATAAACTGTAATAATCCCTATGTTCCAAACATAGGATGCCTCTTTCCCTATACGATAGATGCCTTATGCTCCTAGCATGAGATTCCAGTAGTCCTATCTACATGACTATAAACTGTAGTAATCCCTATGTTCCAAACATAGGATGCCTCTTGCCCTATATGAGAGATGCCTTATGCTCCTAGCATGAGATGCCAGTAGTCTTCTCTACATGACTATAAACTGTAGTAATCCCTATGTTTTAAACATAGGATTCCTCTTTCCCTATACGAGAGATGCCTTATGCTCCTAGCATGAGATGCCAGTAGTCCTTTCTACATGACTATAATCTATAGTAATCCCTATGTTCCAAACATAGGATGCCTCTTGCCCATTACGAGAGATGCCTTATGATCCTAGCAAGAGATGCCAGTAGTCCTATCTACATGACTATAAACTGTAGTAATCCCTATGTTCCAAACATAGGATGCCTCTTGCCCTGTACGAGAGATGCCTTATGCTCCTAGCATGAGATGCCAGTAGTCCTATCTACATAACTATAAACTGTAGTAATCCCTATGTTCCAAACATAGGATACCTCTTTCCCTATACGAGAGATGCATTATTCTCCTAGCATGAGATGCCAGTAGTCCTATCTACATGACTATAAACTGTAGTAATCCCTATGTTCCAAACATAGGATGCCTCTTTCCCTATACGAGAGATGCCTTATTCTCCTAGCAGGAGATGCCAGTAGTCCTATCTACATGACTATAAACTATAATAATCCCTATGTTCCAAACATAGGATGCCTCTTTTCCTATACGAGAGATGCCTTATGCTCCTAGAATGAGATTCCAGTAGTCCTATCTACATGAATATAAACTGTAGTAATCCCTATGTTCCAGACATAGGATGCCTCTTTCCCTATATGAGAGATGCCTTATGCTCCTAGCATGAGATGCCAGTAGTCCTATCTACATGACTATAAACTGTACTAATCCCTATGTTCCAAACATAGGATGCCTCTTGCCCTATACGAGAGATGCCTTATGCTCCTAGCATGAGATTCCAGTAGTCCTATCTACATGACTATAAACTGTAGTAATCCCTATGTTCCAAACACAGGATGCCTCTTGCCCTATACGAGAGATGCCTTATGCTCCTAGCATGAGATGCCAGTAGTCCTATCTACATGACTATAAACTGTAGTAATCCCTATGTTCCAAATATAGGATGCCTCTTGCCCTATACGAGAGATGACTTATGCTACTAGCATTAGATGTGGGTAGTCCTATCTACATAACTATAAACTGTAGTAATTCCTATGTTCCAAACATAGGATGCCTCTTTCCCTATACGAGAGATGCCTTATGCTCCTACCATGAGATGCCAGTAGTCCTATCTACATGACTATAAACTGTAGTAATCTTTATGTTCCAAACATAGGATGCATCTTGCCCTATACGAGAGATGCCTTATGCTCCTAGCATGAGATGCCAGTAGTCCTATCTACATGACTATAAACTGTAGTAATCCTTATGTTCCAAACATAGGATGCCTCTTGACCTATATGATAGATGCCTTATGCTCCTAGCATGAGATTCCAGTAGTCCTATCTACATGACTATAAACTGTAATAATCCCTATGTTCCAAACATAGGATCCCTCTTTCCCTATACAATAGATACCTTATGCTCTTAGCATGAGATGCCAGTAGTCCTATCTACATGACTATAAACTGTAGTAATCCCTATGTTCCAAACATAGGATGCCTCATGACCTATACGAGTGATGCCTTATGCTCCTAGCATGAGATGCCAGTAGTTCTATCTACAAGATTATAAACTGTAGTAATCCCTATGTTCCAAACATAGGATGCCTCTTCCCCTATACGAGAGATGCCTTATGCTCCTAGCATGAGATGCCAGTAGTCCTATCTACATGACTATAAACTGTAGTAATCCCTATGTTACAAACATAGAATGCCTCTTGCCCTATATGAGAGATGCCTTATGCTCCTGGCATGAGATGCCAGTAGTCCTATCTACATGACTATAAACTGTAGTAATCCCTATGTTCCAAATATAGGATGCCTCTTTCCCTACAAAAGAGATGTCTTATGCTCCTAACATGAGATGCCAGTAGTCCTATCTACATGACTATAAACTGTAGTAATCCCTATGTTCCAAACATAGGATGCCTCTTTCCCTATACGAGATATGCCTTATGCTCCTAGCATGAGATGCCAGTAGTCCTATCTACATGACTATAAACTATAGTAATCCCTATGTTCCAAACATAGGATGCCTCTTGCCCTATACGAGAGATGTCTTATTCTCCTAGCATGAGATGCCAGTTGTCATATCTACATGACTATACACTGTAGTAATCCCTATGTTCAAAACATAGGATGCCTCTTTCCCTATACGAGATATGCCTTATGCTCCTAGCATGATATGCCATTAGTCCTATCTACATGACTATAAACTGTAGTAATCCATATGTTCCAATCATAGGATGCCTCTTGCCCTATACGAGAGATTCCTTATGCTCCTAGCATGAGATGCCAGTAGTCCTATCTACATGACTATAAACTGTAGTAATCCCTATGTTCCAAACATAGGATGCCTCTTTCCCTATACAAGAGATGCCTTATGCTCCTAGCATGAGATTTCAGTAGTCCTATCTACATGACTATAAACTGTAATAATCCCTATGTTCCAAACATAGGATGCCTCTTGCCCTATACGAGAGATGCCTTATGCTCCTAGCATGAGATGCCAGTAGTCCAATCTACATGACTATAAACTGTAGTAATCCCTATCTTCCAAACATAGGATGCCTCTTTCCCTATATGAGAGATGCCTTATGCTCCTAGCATGAGATGCCAGTAGTCCTATCTAAATGACTATAAACTGTAGTAATCCCTATGTTCCAAACATAGGATGCCTCTTGCCCTATACGAGAGATGCCTTATGCTCCTAGCATGAGATGCCAGTAGTCCTATCTACATTACTATAAACTATAGTAATCCATATGTTCCAAACATAGGATGCCTCTTGCCCTATACGAGAGATTCCTTATGCTCCTAGCATGAGATGCCAGTAGTCCTAACTACATGACTATAAACTGTAGTAATCCCTATGTTCCAAACATAGGATGACTCTTGCCCTATATGGGAGATGCCTTATGCTCCTAGCATGAGATGCCAGTAGTCCTATCTACATGACTATAAACTGTAGTAATCCCTATGTTCCAAACATAGGATGCCTCTTGCCCTATACGAGAGATGCCTTATGCTCCTAAGATGCAAGTAGTCCTATCTACATGACTATAAACTGTAGTAATCCCTATGTTCCAAACATAGGATGCTTCTTGCCCTATACGAGAGATGCCTTATGCTCCTAGCACGAGATGCCAGTAGTCCTATCTACTTGACTATAAACTGTAGTAATCCCTATGTTCGAAACATAGGATGCCTCATTCCCTATACGAGAGATGCCTTATGCTCCTAGCATGAGATGCCAGTAGTCCTATCTACATGACTATAAACGGTAGTAATCCCTATGTTCCAAACATAGGATGCCTATTGCCCTATACGAGAGATGCCTTATGCTCCTAGCCTGAGACGCCAGTAGTCCTATCTACATGACTATAAACTGTAGTACTCCCTATGTTCCAAACATAGGATGCCTCTTTCCCTATACGAGAGATGTCTTATGCTCCTAGCATGAGATGCCAGTAGTCCTAACTACATGACTATAAACTGTAGTAATCCCTATGTTCCAAACATAGGATGCCTCTTTCCCTATACGAGAGATGCCTTATGCTCCTAGCATGAGATGCCAGTAGTCCTATCTACATGACTATAAACTGTAGTAATCCCTATGTTCCAAACATAGGATGCCTCTTGCCCTATACGAGAGATGCCTTATGCTCCTAAGATGCCAGTAGTCCTATCTACATGACTATAAACTGTAGCAATCCCTATGTTCCAAAAATAGGATGCCTCTTGCCCTATACGAGAGATGCCTTATGCTCCAAGCATGAGATGCCAGTAGTCCTATCTACATGACTATAAACTGTAGTAATCCCTATGTTCGAAACATAGGATGCCTCTTTCCCTACACGAGAGATGCCTTATGCTCCTAGCATGAGATGCCAGTAGTCCTATCTACATGACTATAAACTATAGTAATCCCTATGTTCCAAACATAGGATGCATCTTTCCCTATACGAGAGATGCCTTATGCTCCTAGAATGAGATGCTAGTAGTCCTATCTACATGACTATAAACTGTAGTAATCCCTATGTTCCAATCCTAGGATGCCTCTTTCCCTATACGAGAGATGCCTTATGCTCCTAGAATGAGATGCCAGTAGTCCTATCTACATGACTATAAATTGTAGTAATCCCTATGTTCCAAACATAGGATGCCTCTTGACCTATACGAGAGATGCCTTATGCTCCTAGCATGAGATGCCAGTAGTCCTATCTACATGACTATAAACTGTAGTAATCCCTATATTCCAAACATAGGATTCCTCTTGCCCTATACAAGAGATTCCTTATGCACCTAGCATGAGATGCCAGTAGTCCTATCTACATGACTATAAACTGTAGTAATCCTTATGTTCGAAACATCATATGCCTCTTTCCCTACACGAGAGATGCCTTATGCTCCTAGCATGAGATGCCAGTAGTCCTATCTACATGACTATAAACTTTAGTAATCCCTATGTTCCAAACATAGGATGCCTCTTGCCCTATACGAGAGATGCCTTATGCTCCTAGCATGAGATGCCAGTAGTTCTGTCTACATGACAATAAACTGTAGTAATCCCTATGTTCCAAACCTAGGATGCCTCTTTTCCTATACGAGAGATGACTTATGCTCCTAGCATGAGATGCGAGTAGTCCTATCTACATGACTATAAATTGTAGTAATCCCTATGTTCCAAACATAGGATGCCTCTTGGCCTATACAAGAGATGCCTTATGCTCCTATCATGATAAGCCTGTAGTCCTATCTACATGACTATAAACTGTTGTAATCCCTATGTTCCAAACATAGGATGCCTCTTGCCCTATACGAGAGATGCCTTATGCTCCTAGCATGAGATGCCAGTAGTCCTATCTACATGACTATAAACTGTAGTAATCCCTATGTTCAAAAAATAGGATGCCTCTAGCCCTATACGTGATATGCCTTATGCTCCTAGTATGAGATGCCAGTAGTCCTATCTACATGACTATAAACTGTAGTAATCCATATGTTCCAATCATAGGATGCCTCTTGCCCAATACGAGAGATGCCTTATGCTCCTAGCATGAGATGTCATTAGTCCTATCTACATGACTATAAACTGTAGTAATCCCTATGTTCCAAACATAGGATGCCTCTTGCCCTATACGAGAGATGCCTTATGCTCCTAGCATGAGATTTCAGCAGTCCTATCTACATGACAATAAACTGTAGTAATCCCTATATTCCAAACATAGGATGCCTCTTGCCCTATACGAGAGATGCCTTATGCTCCTAGCATGAGATGCCAGTAGTTCTATCTAAATGATTATAAACTGTAGTAATCCCTATGTTCCAAACATAGGATGCCTCTTGCCCTATATGAGAGATGCCTTATGCTCCTAGCATGAGATGCCAGTAGTCCTATCTACATGACTATGAACTGTAGTAATCCCTATGTTCCAAACATAGGATGCCTCTTCCCCTATACGAGAGATGCCTTATGCTCCTAGCATGAGATGCCAGTAGTCCTATCTACATGACTATAAACTGTAGTACTCCCTATGTTCCAAACATAGGATGCCTCTTGCCATATACGAGAGATGCCTTATGCTCCTAGCATGAGATGCCAGTAGTCCTAACTACATGACTATAAACTGTAGTAATCCTTATGTTCCAAACATAGGATGCCTCTTTCCCTATACGAGAGATGCTTTATGCTCCTAGCATGGGATGCCAGTAGTCCTTTCTACATGACTATAAACTGTAGTACTCCCTATGTTCCAAACATAGGATGCCTCTTTCCCTATACGAGAGATGCCTTATTCTCCTATCATGAGATGCCAGTAGTCCTAACTACATGACTATAAACTGTAGTAATCCCTATGTTCCAAACATAGGATTCCTCTTGCCCTATACGAGAGATGCCTTATGCTCCTAGCATGAGATGCCAGTAGTCCTATGTACATGACTATAAACTGTAGTAATCCCTATGTTCCAAACATAGGACGCCTCTTGCCCTATACGAGAGATGCCTTATGCTCCTAGCATGAGATGCCAGTAGTTCTATCTACATGATTATAAACTGTAGTAATCCCTATGTTCCAAACATAGGATGCCTCTTTCCCTATATGAGAGATGCCTTATGCTCCTAGCATGAGATGCCAGTAGTCCAATCTACATGACTATAAATTGTAGTAATCCCTATGTTCCAAACATAGGATTCCTCTTTCCCTATACGAGAGATGCCTTATGCTCCAAGCATGAGATGCTAGTAGTCCTATCTACATGACTATAAACTGTAGTAATCCCTATGTTCCAAACATAGGATGCCTCTTGCCCTATACGAGACATGCCTTATGCTCCTAGCATGAGATGCCAGTAGTCCAATCTACATGACTATAAACTGTAGTAATCCCTATGTTCCAAACATAGGATGCCTCTTACCCTATATGAGTGATGCCTTATGCTTCTAGCCTGAGATGCCAATAGTCATATCTACATGACTATAAACTGTATTAATCCATATGTTCCAAACACATGATGCCTCATGCCCTATACAATAGATTCCTTATGCTCCTAGCATGAGATGCCAGTAGTCCTATCTACATGACTATAAACTATAGTAATCCTTATGTTCCAAAGATAGGATGCCTCTTTCCCTATACGAGAGATGAATTATGCTCCTAGCAAGAGATGCCATTAGTCCTATCTACATGACTATAAACTGTAGTAATCCCTATGTTCCAAAAATAGGATGCATCTTGCCCTATACGAGAGATGCCTTATACTCCTAGCATGAGATGACAGTAGTCCTATCTACATGACTATAAACTGTAGTACTCCCTATGTTCCAAACATAGGATGCCTCTTGCCCTATACGAGAGATGCCTTATGCTTCCAAGATGCCAGTAGTCCTATCTACATGACTATAAACTGTAGTAATCCCTATGTTCCAAAAATAGGATGCCTCTTTCCCTATACGAGAGATGCCTTATGCTCCTAGCATGAGATGCCAGTAGTCCTATCCACATGACTATAAACTGTAGTAATACCTATCTTCCAAACATAGGATGCCTCTTGCCCTATAAGAGAGATGCCTTATTCTCCTATCATGAGATTCTAGTAGTCCTATCTAAATGACTATAAACTGTAGTAATCCCTATGTTCCAAACATAGGATGCCTCTTTCCCTATACGAGAGATGCCTTATGCTCCTAGCATGAGAGGCCAGCAGTCTTATCTACATGACTATAAACTATAGTAATCCCTATCTTCCAAACATATGATGCCTCTTGCCCTATACGAGAGATGCATTATGCTCCTAGCATGAGATTCCAGTAGTCCTATCTACATGACTATAAACTCTAGTAATCCCTTTGTTCCAAACATATGATGCCCCTTTCCCTATACGAGAGATGCCTTATGCTCCTACCATGAGATGCCAGTAGTCCTATCTACATGACTATAAACTGTAGTAATCCCGATGTTCCAAACATAGGATTCCTCTTGCCCTATACGAGAGATGCTTTATGCTCCTAGCATGAGATGCCAGTAGTCCTATCTACATGACTATAAATTATAGTAATCCCTATGTTCCAAACATAGGATTCCTCTTTCCCTATACGAGAGATGCCTTATGCACCTAGCATGAGATGCCATTAGTCCTATCTACATGACTATAAACTGTAGTAATCCCTATGTTCCAAACATAGGATGCCTCTTTCCCTATACGAGAGATGCCTTATGCTCCTAGCATGAGATGCCAGTAGTCCTATCTACATGACTATAAACTGTAGTAATCCCTATGTTCCAAACATAGGATGCCTCTTGCCCTATACGAGAGATGCCTTATGCTCCAAGCATTAGATGCCAGTAGTCCTATCTACATGACTATAAACTGTATTAATCCATATGTACCAAACACAGGATGCCTCATGCCCTATACGAGAGATGCCTTATGCTCCTATGATGCCAGTAGTCCTATCTACATGACTATAAACTGTAGTAATCCCTATATTCCAAACATAGGATGCCTCTTGCCCTATACGAGAGATGCCTTATGCTCCTAGCATGAGATGCCAGTAGTCCTATCTACATGACTATAAACTGTAGTAATCCCTATGTTCCAAACATAGGATGCCTCTTGCCCTATACGAGAGATGCCTTATGCTCCTAGCATGAGATGCCAGTAGTCCTATCTACATGACTATAAATTGTAGTAATCCCTATGTTCCAAACATAGGATTCCACTTGCCCTATACGAGAGATGCCTTATGCTCCTAGCATGAGATTCCAGTAGTCCTATCTACATGACTATAAACTTTAGTAATCCCTATGTTCCAAACATAGGATGCCTCTTTACCTATACGAGAGATGCCTTATGCTCCTAGCATGAGATGCCAGTAGTCCTATCTACATGAATATAAACTGTAGTAATCCCTATGTTCCAAAACTAGGATGCCTCTTTCCCTATACGAGAGATGCCTTATGCTCCTAGCATGAGATGCGAGTAGTCCTATCTACATGACTATAAACTGTAGTAATCCCTATGTTCCAAACATAGGATGCCTCCTTCCCTATACGAGAGATGCCTTATGCTCCTAGCATGAGATGCCCGTAGTCCTATCTACATGACTATAAACTGTAGTAACCCTATGTTCCAAACATAGGATGCCTCTTTCCCTATATAAGAGATGCCTTATTCTCCTAGCATGAGATGCCAGTAGTCCTATCTACATGACTATAAACTGTAGTAATCCCTATGTTCAAAACATAGGATACCTCTTGCCCTATACATGATATGCCCTATGCTCCAAGCATGAGATGCCAGTAGTCCTATCTACATGACTATAAACTGTAGTAATCCATATGTTCCAATCATAGGATGCCTCTTGCCCTATACGAGAGATGCCTTATGCTCCTAGCATGAGATGCCAGTAGTCCTATCTATATAACTATAAACTGTAGTAATCCCTATGTTCCAAACATAGGATGCCTCTTTCCCTATACGAGAGATGCCTTATGCTCCTAGCATGAGATTTCAGTAGTCCTATCTACATGACTATAAACTGTAGTAATCCCTATATTCCAAACATAGGATGCCTATTTCCCTATACGAGAGAATCCTTATGCTCCTAGCATGAGATTCCAGTAGTTCTATCTAAATGATTATAAACTATAGTAATCCCTATGTTCCAAACATAGGATGCCTCTTGCCCAATATGAGAGATGCCTTATGCTCCTAGCATGAGATGCCAGTAATCCTATCTACATGACTATAAACTGTAGTAATCCCTATGTTCCAAACATAGGATGCCTCTTTCCCTATACGAGAGATGCCTTATGCTCCTAGCATGAGATGCCAGTAGTCCTATCTACATGACTATAAACTGTAGTACTCCCTATGTTCCAAACATAGGATGCCGCTTGCCCTATACGAGAGATGCCTTATGCTCCTAGCATGAGATGCCAGTAGTCCTAACTACATGACTATAAACTGTAGTAATCCCTATGTTCCAAACATAGGATGCCTCTTGCCCTATACGAGAGATGCCTTATGCTCCTAGCATGAGATGCCAGAAGTCCTATCTACATGACTATAAACTGTAGTAATCCCTATGTTCCAAACATAGGATGCCTCTTTCCCTATACGAGAGATTCCTTATGCTCCTAAGATGCCAGTAGTCCTATCTACATGAATATAAACTGTAGTAATCTCTATGTTCCAAACATAGGATGCCTCTTGCCCTATACGAGAGATGCCTTATGCTCCTAGCATGAGATGCCAGTAGTCCTATCTTGATGACTATAAACTGTAGTAATCCCTATGTTCCAAACATAGGATGCCTCTTGCCCTATACGAGAGATGCCTTATGCTCCTAGCATGAGATGCCAGTAGTCCTATCTACATGACTATAAATTGTAGTAATCCCTATGTTCCAAACATAGGATTCCTCTTGCCCTATACGAGAGATGCCTTATGCTCCTAGCATGAGATGCCAGTAGCCCTATCTACATGACTATAAACTGTAGTAATCCCTATGTTCCAAACATAGGATGCCTCTTTCCCTATACAAGAGATTCCTTATGCTCCTAGAATGAG
The DNA here is from genome assembly GCA_963277665.1 of Viscum album. Lineage (NCBI taxonomy): Eukaryota > Viridiplantae > Streptophyta > Magnoliopsida > Santalales > Viscaceae > Viscum > Viscum album. Next base: position 1,077,795,647 of record OY728164.1, read on the forward strand.
ATGCCAGTAGTCCTATCTACATAACTATAAACTGTAGTAATCCCTATGTTCCAAACATAGGAAGCCTCTTGCCCTATACGAGAGATTCCTTAAGCTCCTAGCATGAGATGTCAGTTGTCCTATCTTCATGACTATAAACTGTATTAATCCATATTTTCCAAACACAGGATGCCTCATGCCCTATACGAGCGATGCCTTATGCTCCTAGAATGAGATGCCAGTAGTCCTATCTACATGACTATAAGCTATAGTAATCCCTATGTTCCAAAGATAGGATGCCTCTTGCCCTATACGAGTGATTCCTTATGCTCCTAGAAAGAGATGCCATTTGTCCTATCTACATGACTATAAACTGTAGTAATCCCTATGTTCCAAAAATAGGATGCCTCTTGCCCTATACGAGAGATGCCTTATGCTCCTAGCATGAGATGCCAGTAGTCCTATATACATGACTATAAACTGTAGTAATCCCTATGTTCCAAACATAGGATGCCTCTTGCCCTATACGAGAGATGCCTTATGCTTCAAAGATGCCAGTAGTCCTATCTACATGACTATAAACTGTAGTAATCCCTATGTTCCAAACATAGGATGCCTCTTTCCCTATACGAGAGATGCCATATGCTCCTACCATGAGATTCCAGTAGTCCAATATACATGACTATAAATTGTAGTAATCCCTATCTTCCAAACATAGGATGCCTCTTGCCCTATAAGAGAAATGCCTTATGCTCCTATCATGAGATGCCAGTAGTCCTATCTAAATGACTATAAATTGTAGTAATCCCTATGTTCCAAACATAGGATTCCTCTTGCCCTATACGAGAGATGCCTTATGCTCCTAGCATGAGAGGCCAGCAGTCTTATCTACATGACTATAAACTATAGTAATCCCTATCTTCCAAACATAGGATGCCACTTTCCCTATACGAGAGATGAATTATGCTCCTAGCATGAGATGCCAGTAGTTCTATCTACATTACTATAAACTGTAGTAATCCCTATGTTCCAAACATAGGATGCCTCTTGCCCTATACGAGAGATGACTTATGCTCCTAGCATGAGATGCCAGTAGTCCTATGTACATGACTATAAACTGTAGTAATCCCTATGTTCCAAACTTAGGATTCCTCTTGCACTATACGAGAGATGCCTTATGCTCCTAGCATGAGATGCCAGTAGTTCTATCTACATGACTATAAACTGTAGTAATCCCTATGTTCCAAACATAGGATGCCTCTTGCCCTATACGAGAGATGCCTTATGCTCCTAGCATGAGATGCCAGTAGTCCTATCTACATGTCTATAAACTATAGTAATCCCTATGATCCAAACATAGGATTCCTCTTTCCCTATACGAGAGATGCCTTATGCTCCTAGCATGAGATGCCAGTAGTCCTATCTACATGACTATAAACTGTAGTAATACCTATGTTCCAAACATAGGATGCCTCTTGCCCTATACGAGAGATGCATTATGCTCCTAGCATGAGATGCCAGTAGTCCTATCTACCTGACTATAAACTGTAGTAATCCCTATGTTCCAATCATAGGATGACTCTTTCCCTATATGAGATGCCTTATGCTCCTAGCATGAGATGACAGTAGTCCTATCTACATGACTATAAACTGTAGTAATCCTTATGTTCCAAACATAGGATACCTCTTTCCCTATACGAGATATGCCTTATGCTCCTAGCATGAGATGCCAGTAGTCCTATCTACATGACTATAAACTGTTGTAATCCCTATCTCCCAAACATAGGATGCCTCTTGCCCTATAAGAGAGATGCCTTATGCTTCTAGCATGAGATGCCAGTAGTCCTATCTACATGACTATAAACTGTTGTAATCCCTATGTTCCAAACATAGGATGCCTCTTGCCCTATACGAGAGATGCCTTATGCTCCTAGCATGAGAGGCTAGCCGTCTTATCTACATGACTATAAACTATAGTAATCCCTATGTTCCAAACATAGGATGCCTTTTGCCCTATATGAGAGATGCATTATCCTCTTATCACAAGATGCCAGTAGTCCTATCTACATGACTATAAAATGTAGTAATCCCTATGTTCCAAACATAGGATGCCTCTTGCCCTATACGAGAGATGCCTTATGCTCCTAGCATGAGATGCCAGTAGTCCTATCTATATGACTATAAACTATAGTAATCCCGATGTTCCAAACATAGGATGCCTCTTGCCCTATACGAGAGATGCCTTATGCTCCTAGCATGAGATGCCAGTAGTCCTATCTACATGACTATAAACTGTAGTAATCCCTATGTTCCAAACATAGGATGCCTCTTTCCCTATACGAGAGATGCCTTATGCTCCTAGCATGAGATGCCAGTAGTCCTATCTACATGACTATAAACTGTATTAATCCATATGTTCCAAACACAGGACGCCTCAGGCCCTATACGAGAGATGCCTTATTCTCCTAGCATGAGATGCCAGTAGTCCTATCTACATGACTATAAACTATAGTAATCCCTATGTTCCAAAAATAGGATGCCTCTTGCCCTATATGAGAGATGCCTTATGCTCCTAGCAAGAGATGCCATTAGTCCTATCTACATGACTATAAACTGTAGTAATCCCTATGTTCCAAAAATAGGATGCCTCTTGCCCTATACGAGAGATGCCTTATGCTCCTAGCATGAGATGCCAGTAGTCCTATCTACATGACTCTAAACAGTAGTAATCCCTATGTTCCAAACATAGGATGCCTCTTTCCCTATACGAGAGATGCCTTATGCTTATAAGATGCCAGTAGTCCTATCTACATGACTATAAACTATAGTAATCCCTATATTCCAAACATAGGATGCCTCTTGCCCTATACGAGAGATGCCTTATGCTCCTAGAATGAGATGTCAGTAGTCCTATCTACATGACTCTAAACTGCAGTAATCCCTATCTTCCAAACATAGGATGCCTCTTGCCCTTTAAGAGAGATGCCTTATGCTCTTATCATGAGATGCCAGTAGTCCTATCTAAATGACTATAAACTGTAGTAATCCCTATGTTCCAAATATAGGATGCCTCTTGCCCTATACGAGAGATGCCTTATGCTCCTAGCATGAGAGGCCAGCAGTCTTATCTACATGACTATAAACTATAGTAATCCCTATCTTCCAAACATAGGATGCCTCTTTCCCTATACGAGAGATGCATTATGCTCCTAGCATCAGATGCCAGTTGTCTTATCTACATGACTATAAACTGTAGTAATCCCTATGTTCCAAACATAGGATGCCTCTTGCCCTATACGAGAGATGCCTTATGCTCCTAGCATGAGATGCCAGTAGTCCTATCTACATGACTATAAACTGTAGTAATCACTATGTTCCAAAAATAGGATGCCACTTTCCCTATACGAGAGATGCCTTATGCTCCTAGCATGAGATGCCAGTAGTCCTATCTACATGACTATAAACTGTAGTAATCCCTATGTTCCAAACATAGGATGCCTCTTGCCCTATACGAGAGATGCCTTATGCTTCTAAGATGCCAGTAGTCCTATCTACATGACTATAAACTGTAGTAATCCCTATATTCCAAACATAGGATGCCGCTTTCCCTATACGAGAGATGCCTTATGCTCCTATAATGAGATGCCAGTAGTCCTATCTACATGACTATAAACTGTAGTAATCCCTATCTTCCAAACATAGGATGCCTCTTGCCCTTTAAGAGATATGCCTTATGCTCCTATCATGAGATGCCAGTAGTCCTATCTAAATGACTATAAACTGTAGTAATCCCTATGTTCCAAACATAGGATGCCTCTTGCCCTATACGAGAGATGCCTTATGCTCCTAGCATGAGAGGCCAACAGTCTTATCTACATGACTATAAACTATATTAATCCCTATCTTCCAAACATAGGATGCCTCTTTCCCTATACGAGAGATGCATTATGCTCCTAGCATGAGATGCTAGTAGTCTTATCTACATGACTATAAACTGTAGTAATCCCTATGTTCCAAACATAGGATGCCTCTTGCCCTATACGAGAGATGCCTTATGCTCCTAGCATGAGATGCCAGTAGTCCTATCTACATGACTATAAACTGTAGTAATCCCTATGTTCTAAACATAGGATTCCTCTTGCCCTATACGAGAGATGCCTTATGCTCCTAGCATGAGATGCCAGTAGTCCTATCTACATGACTATAAACTGTAGTAATCCCTATGTTCCAAACATAGGATGCATCTTGCCCTATACGAGAGATGCCTTATGCTCCTAGCATGAGATGCTAGTAGTCCTATCTACATGACTATAAACTATAGTAATCCCTATGTTCCAAACATAGGATGCCTCTTGCCCTATATGAGATATGCCTTATGCTCCTAGCATGAGATTCCAGTAGTCCTATCTACATGACTATAAACTGTAGTAATCCTTATGTTCCAAACATAGGATGCCTTTTTCCCTATACCAGAGATGCATTATGCTCCTAGCATGAGATGCCAGTAGTCTTATCTACATGACTATAAACTGTAGTAATCCCTATGTTCCAAACATAGGATGACTCTTTCCCTATACGAGAGATGCCTTATGCTCCTAGAATGAGATGCCAATAGTCTTATCTACATGACTATAAACTGTAGTAATCCCTATGTTCCAAACATAGGATGCCTCTTGCCCTATACGAGAGATGCCTTATGCTCCTAGCATGAGATGCCAGTAGTCCTATCTACATGACTATAAACTGTAGTAATCCCTATCTCCCAAACATAGGATGCCTCTTGCCCTATAAGAGAGATGCCTTATGCTCCTAGCATGAGATGCCAGTAGTCCTATCTACATGACTATAAACTGTAGTAATCCCTATGTTCCAAACATAGGATGCCTCTTGCCCTATACGAGAGATGCCTTATGCTCTGAGCATGAGAGGCCAACCGTCTTATCTACATGACTATAAACTATAGTAATCCCTATGTTCCAAACATAGGATGCCACTTGCCCTATACGAGAGATGCATTATCCTCCGATCATGTGATGCCAGTAGTCCTATCTACATGAGTATAAAATGTAGTAATCCCTATGTTCCAAACATAGGATGCCTCTTGCCCTATACGAGAGATGCCTTATGCTCCTAGCATGAGATGCCAGTAGTCCTATCTACATGACTATAAACTATAGTAATCCCGATGTTCCAAACATAGGAAGCCTCTTTCCCTATACAAGAGATGCCTTATGCTCCTAGCATGAGATGCCGGTAGTCCTATCTACATGACTATAAACTGCAGTAATCCCTATGATCCAAACATAGGATTCCTCTTGCACTATACGAGAGATGCCTTATGCTCCTAGCATGAGATGCCAGTAGTTCTATCTACATGACTATAAACTGTAGTAATCCCTATGTTCCAAACATAGGATGCCTCTTGCCCTATACGAGAGATGCCTTATGCTCCTAGCATGAGATGCCAGTAGTCCTATCTACATGACTATAAACTATAGTAATCCCTATGATCCAATCATAGGATGCCTTTTGCCCTATACGAGACATTCCTTATGATCCTAGCATGAGATGCGAGTAGTCCTATCTACATGACTATAAACTGTAGTAATCCCTATGTTCCAAACATAGGATGCCTCTTGCCCTATACGAGAGATGCATTATGCTCCTAGCATGAGATGCCAGTAGTCCTATATAAATGACTATAAACTGAGTAATCCCTATGTTCCAAACATAGGATAACTCTTTCCCTATATGAGATGCCTTATGCTCCTAGCATGAGATGCCAGTAGTCCTATCTACATGACTATAAACTGTAGTAATCCCTATGTTCCAAACATAGGATGCCTCTTTTCCTATACGAGAGATGCCTTATGCTCCTAGCATGAGAGGCCAGCCGTCTTATCTACATGACTATAAACTATAGTAATCCCTATGTTCCAAACATAGGATGCCTCTTTCCCTATACGAGAGATGCATTATCCTCTTATCACGAGATGCCAGTAGTCCTATCTACATGACTATAAACTGTTGTAATCCCTATGTTCCAAACATAGGATGCCTCTTTCCCTATACGAGAGATGCCTTATGCTCCTAGCATGAGAGGCCAGCCGTCTTATCTACATGACTATAAACTATAGTAATCCCTATGTTCCAAACATAGGATGCCTCTTTCCCTATACGAGAGATGCATTATCCTCTTATCACGAGATGCCAGTAGTCCTATCTACATGACTATAAAATGTAGTAATCCCTATGTTCCAAACATAGGATGCCTCTTGCCCTATACGAGAGATGCCTTATGCTCCTAGCATGAGATGCCAGTAGTCCTATCTACATGACTATAAACTATAGTAATCCCGATGTTCCAAACATAGGATGCCTCTTGCCCTATACGAGAGATGCCTTATGCTCCTAGCATGAGATGCCAGTAGTCCTATCTACATGACTATAAACTGTAGTAATCCCTATGTTCCAAACATAGGATGCCTCTTTCCCTATACGAGAGATGCCTTATGCTCCTAGAATGAGATGCCAGTAGTCCTATCTACATGACTATAAACTGTATTAATCCATATGTTCCAAACACAGGACGCCTCATGCCCTATACGAGAGATGCCGTATTCTCCTAGCATGAGATGCCAGTAGTCCTATCTACATGACTATAAACTATAGTAATCCCTATCTTCCAAAGATAGGATGCCTCTTGCCCTATACGAGAGATGCCTTATGATCCTAGCAAGAGATGCCATTAGTCCTATCTACATGACTATAAACTGTAGTAATCCCTATGTTCCAAAAATAGGATGCCTCTTGCCCTATACGAGAGATGCCTTATGCTCCTAGCATGAGATGCCAGTAGTCCTATCTACATGACTATAAACTGTAGTAATCCCTACGTTCCAAACATAGGATGCCTCTTGCCCTATACGAGAGATGCCTTATGATTCTAAGATGCCAGTAGTCCTATCTACATGACTATAAACTGTAGTAATCCCTATGTTCCAAACATAGGATGCCTCTTGCCCTATACGAGAGATGCCTTATGCTCCCAGAATGAGATGCCAGTAGTCCTATCTACATGACTATAAACTGTAGTAATCCCTATCTTCCAAACATAGGATGCCTCTTGCCCTTTAAGAGAGATGCCTTATGCTCCTATCATGAATGCCAGTAGTCCTATCTAAATGACTATAAACTGTAGTAATCCCTAAGTTCCAAACATAGGATGCCTCTTGCCCTATACGAGAGATGCCTTATGCTCCTAGCATGAGAGGCCAGCAGTCTTATCTACATGACTATAAACTATAGTAATCCCTATCTTCCAAACATAGGATGCCTCTTTCCCTATACGAGAGATGCATTATGCTCCTAGCATGAGATGCCAGTAGTCTTATCTACATGACTATAAACTGTAGTAATCCCTATGTTCCAAACATAGGATGCCTCTTGCCCTATACGAGAGATGCCTTATGCACCTAGCAAGAGATGCCAGTAGTCCTATCTACATGACTATAAACTGTAGTAATCCCTATGTTCCAAACATAGGATTTCTCTTGCCCTATACGAGAGATGCCTTATGCTCCTAGCATGAGATTCCAGTTGTCCTATCTACATGACTATAAACTGTAGTAATCCCTATGTTCCAAACATAGGATGCCTCTTGCCCTATACGAGATATGCCTTATGCTCCTAGCATGAGATGCCAGTAGTCCTATCTACATGACTATAAACTATAGTAATCCCTATGTTCCAAACATAGGATGCCTCTTTCCCTATACGAGAGATGCCTTATGCTCCTAGCATGAGATGCCAGTAGTCCTATCTTCATGACTATAAACTGTAGTAATCCTTATGTTCCAAACATAGGATGCCTGTTGCCCTATACGAGAGATGCATTATGCTCCTAGCACGAGATGCCAGTAGTCCTATCTACATGACTATAAACTGTAGTAATCCCTATGTTCCAAACATAGGATGACTCTTTCCCTATACGAGAGATTCCTTATGCTCCTAGCATGAGATGCCAGTAGTCCTATCTACATGACTATAAACTGTAGTAATCCCTATGTTCCAAACATAGGATGCCTCTTGCCCTATACGAGAGATGCCTTATGCTCCTAGCATGAGATGCCAGTAGTCCTATCTACATGACTATAAACTGTAGTAATCTCTATCTCCCAAACATAGGATGCCTCTTGCCCTATAAGAGAGATGCCTTATTCTCCTAGCATGAGATGCCAGTAGTCCTATCTACATGACTATAAACTGTAGTAATCCCTATGTTCCAAACATAGGATGCCTCTTTCCCTATACGAGATATGCCTTATGCTCCTAGCATGAGAGGCCAGCCGTCTTATCTACATGACTATAAACTATAGTAATCCCTATGTTCCAAACATAGGATGCCTCTTTCCCTATACGAGAGATGCATTATCCTCCTATCATGAGATGCCAGTAGTCCTATCTACATGAGTATAAAATGTAGTAATCCCTATGTTCCAAACATAGGATGCCTCTTGCCCTATACGAGAGATGCCTTATGCTCCTAGCATGAGATGCCAGTAGTCCTATCTACATGACTATAAACTATAGTAATCCCGATGTTCCAAACATAGGATGCCTCTTTCCCTATACGAGAGATGCCTTATGCTCCTAGCATGAGATGCCAGTAGTCCTATCTACATGACTATAAACTGTAGTAATCCCTATGTTCCAAACATACGATGCCTCTTGACCTATACGAGAGATGCCTTATGCTCCTAGCATGAGATGCCAGTAGTCCTATCTACATGACTATAAACTATAGTAATCCCTATGTTCCAAACATAGGATGCCTCTTGCCCTATACGAGAGATGCATTATGCTCCTAGCATGAGATGCCAGTAGTCCTATCTACATGACTCTAAACTGTAGTAATCCCTATGTTCCAAACATAGGATGCCTCTTGCCCTATACGAGATATGCCTTATGCTCCTAGCATGAGATGCCAGTAGTCCTATCTACATGACTATAAACTGTAGTAATCCCTATGTTCCAAACATAGGATGCCTCTTACCCTATACGAGAGATGCCTTATGCTCCTAGCATGAGATGCCAGTAGTCCTATATACATGACTATAAACTATAGTAATCCCTATGTTCCAATCATAGGATTCCTCTTGCCCTATACGAGAGATGCCTTATGCTCCTATCATGAGATGCCAGTAGTCCTATCTACATGACTATAAACTGTTGTAATCCCTATATTCCAATCATAGGATGCCTCTTGCCCTATACGAGAGATTCCTTATGCTCCTAGCATGAGAGGCCAGAAGTCATATCTACATGACTATAAACTGTACTAATCACTATGTTCCAAACATAGGATGCCTCTTTACTTATACAAGAGATGCCTTATGCTCCTAGCATGAGATGCCAGTAGTCCTATCTACATGACTATAAACTGTAGTAATCCCTATGTTCCAATCATAGGATTCCTCTTTCCCTATACGAGAGATGCTTTATGCTCCTATAATTAGATTCCAGTAGTCCTATCTACATGACTATAAACTGTAGTAATCCCTATGTTCCAAACATATAATGCCTCTTGCCCTATACGAGAGATTCCTTATGCTCCTAGCATGAGATGCTAGAAGTCCTATCTACATGACTATAAACTGTAGTAATCCCTATGTTCCAAACATAGGGTGCCTCTTGACCTATAAGAGAGATGCCTTATGCTCCTAGAATTAGATGACAGTAGTCCTATCTACATGACTATAAACTGTAGTAATCCCTATGTTCCAAACATAGGATGCCTCTTTCCCTATACGAGAGATGCCTTATGCTCCTAGCATGAGATGCCAGCAGTCCTATCTACATGACTATAAACTGTAGTAATCCCTATGTTCCAAACATAGGATGCCTCTTTCCCTATACGAGAGATGCCTTATGCTCCTAGCATGAGATGCCAGTAGTCCTATCTACATGACTATAAACTGTAGTAATATCTATGTTCCAAAAATAGGATGCCTCTTGCCCTATACCAGAGATGCCTTATGCTCCTAGCATGAGATGCCAGTAGTCCTATCTACATGACTAGAAACTATAGTAATCCGTATATGCGAAACATAGGATGCCTCTTGCCCTATAGGAGAGATTCCTTATGCTCCTAGCATGAGATGCCAGAAGTCCTATCTACATGACTATAAACTGTAGTAATCCCTATTTTCCAAACATAGGATGCCTCTTTCCCTATACGAGAGATGCCTTATGCTCCTAGCATGAGATGCCAGTAGTCCTATCTACATGACTATAAACTGTAGTAATCCCTATGTTCCAAACATAGGATGCCTTTTGCCCTATACGAGAGATGTCGTATTCTCCTATCACGAGATGCCAGTATTCCTATCTACATGACTATAAACTATAGTAATCCCTATGTTCCAAACATAGGATGCCTCTTGCCCTATACGAGAGATGCCTTATGCTCCTAGCATGAGATGCCAGTAGTCCTATCTACATGACCATAAACTGTAGTAATCCCTATGTTCCAAACAATGGATTCCTCTTGCCCTATACGAGAGATGCCTTATTCTCCTAGAATGAGATGCCAGTAGTCTTATCTATATGACTATAAACTATAGTAATCCCTATGTTCCCAACATAGGATGCCTCTTTCCCTATACGAGAGATGACTTATGCTCCTAGCATGAGATGCCAGTAGTCATATCTACATGACTAAAAACTGTAGTAATCCCTCTGTTCCAAACATAGGATGCCTCTTTCCCTATATGAGAGATGCCTTGTGCTCTAAGCATGAGATGCCAGTAGTCCTATCTACATGACTATAAACTGTAGTAATCCACATGTTCCAAAAAAAGGATGCCACTTTCCATATATGAGAGATGCCTTATGATCCTAGCATGAGATGCCAGTAGTCCTATCTACATGACTATAAACTGTAGTAATCCCTATGTTCCAAACATAGAATGCCTCTTGCCCTATACGAGAGATGCCTTATGCTGCTAGCATGAGATGCCAGTAGTCCTATCTACATGACTATAAACTGTAGTAATCCCTATGTTCCAAACATATGATGCCTCTTGCCCTATACGAGAGATGCATTATGCTCCTAGCATGAGATGCCAGTATTCCTATCTACATGACTATAAACTGTAGTAATCCCTATGTTCCAAACATAGGATGCCTCTTTCCCTATACGAGAGATACCTTTTTCTCCTAGTATGAGATGCCAGTAGTCCTATCTACATGACTATAAACTGTAGTAATCCCTATGTTCCAAACATAGGATGCCTCTTGCCCTATACGAGAGATGCCTTATGCTCCTAGCATGAGATGCCAGTAGTCCTATCTACATGACTAAAAAATGTAGTAATCCCTATCTCCCAAACATAGGATGCCTCTTTCCCTATAAGAGAGATGCCTTATCCTCCTAGCATGAGATTCCAGTAGACCTATCTACATGACTATAAACTGTAGTAATCCCTATGTTCCAAACATAGGATGCCTCTTGCCCTATACGAGAGATGCCTTATGCTCCTAGCATGAGAGGCCAGCAGTCTTATCCACATGACTATAAACTATAGTAATCACTATGTGCAAAACATAGGATGCCTCTTGCCCTATACGAGAGATGCATTATCCTCCTATCATGAGATGCCAGTAGTCCTATCTACATGACTATAAACTGTAGTAATCCCTATGTTCCAAACATAGGATGCCTCTTGCCCTATACGAGAGATGCCTTATGCTCCTAGCATGAGATGCCAGTAGTCCTATCTACATGACTATAAACTGTAGTAATCCCGATGTTCCAAACATAGGATGCCTCTTTCCCTATACGAGAGATTCCTTATGCTCCTAGCATGAGATGCCAGTAGTCTTATCTACAAGACTATAAACTGTAGTAATCCCTATGTTCGAAACATAGGATGCCTCTTGCCCTATACGAGAGATTCCTTATGCTCCTATCATGAGATGTCAGTAGTCCTATCTACATGACTATAAACTGTAGTAATCCCTATGTTCCAAACATAGGATGCCTCTTGCCCTATACGAGAGATGCATTATGCTCCTAGCATGAGATGCCAGTAGTCCTATCTACATGACTATAAACTGTAGTAATCCCTATGTTCCAAACATAGGGTGCCTCTTGCCCTATACGAGAGATGCCTTATGCTCCTATCATGAGATGACAGTAGTCCTATCTACCGGACTAGAAACTGTAGTAATCCCTATGTTCCAAACATAGGATGCCTCTTGCCCTATACGAGAGATGCCTTATGTTCCTAGCATGAGATGCCAGTAGTCCTATCTACATGACTATAAACTGTAGTAATCCCTATGTTACAAACATAGGATGCCTCTTTCCCTATACGAGAGATGCCTTATGCTCCTAGCATGAGATGCCAGCCGTCTTATCTACATGACTATAAACTGTAGTAATCCCTATGTTCCAATCATAGGATGCCTCTTGCCCTATACGAGAGATGCCTTATGCTCCTAGCTTGAGATGCCAGTAGTCCTATCTACATGACTATAAACTGTAGTAATCCCTATGTTCCAAACATAGGATGACTCTTTCCCTATACAAGAGATGCCTTATGCTCCTTGCATGAGATGCCAGTAGTCCAATCTACATGACTATAAACTGTAGTAATCCCGATGTTCCAAACATAGGATGCCTCTTTCCCTATACGAGATATTCCTTATGCTCCTAGCATGAGATGCCAGTAGTCTTATCTACAAGACTATAAACTGTAGTAATCCCTATGTTCCAAACATAGGATGCCTCTTGCCCTATACGAGAGATGCCTTATACTCCTAGCATGAGATGCCAGTAGTCCTATCTACATGACTATAAACTGTAGTAATCCCTATGTTCCAAACATAGGATGACTCTTTCCCTATACGAGAGATGCCTTATGCTCCTAGCATGAGATGCCAATAGTCCTATCTACATGACTATAAACTGTAGTAATCCCTATGTTCCAAACATAGGATGCCTCTTGCCCTACATGAGAGATGCCTTATGCTCCTAGCATGAGATGCCAGTAGTCCTATCTACATGACTATAAACTGTAGTAATCCCTATCTCCCAAACATAGGATGCCTCTTTCCCTATAAGAGAGATTCCTTATGCTCCTAGCATGAGATGCCAGTAGTCTTATCTACATGACTATAAACTGTAGTAATCCCTATGTTCCAAACATAGGATACCTCTTTCCCTATACGAGAGATGACTTATACTCCGAGCATGAGAGGCCAACCGTCTTATCTACATGACTATAAACTATAGTAATCCCTATGTTCCAAACATTGGATGCCTCTTGCCCTATACGAGAGATGCATTATCCTCCGATCATGTGATGCCAGTAGTCCTATCTACATGAGTATAAAATGTAGTAATCCCTATGTTCCAAACATAGGATGCCTCTTGCCCTATACGAGAGATGCCTTATGCTCCTAGCATGAGATGCCAGTAGTCCTATCTACATGACTATAAACTATAGTAATCCCGATGTTCCAAACATAGGAAGCCTCTTTCCCTATACGAGAGATGCCTTATGCTCCTAGCATGAGATGCCAGTAGTCCTATCTACATGACTATAAACTGTAGTAATCCCTATGTTCCAAACTTAGGATTCCTCTTGCACTATACAAGTGATGCCTTATGCTCCTAGCATGAGATGCCAGTAGTTCTATCTACATGACTATAAACTGTAGAAATCCCTATGTTCCAAACATAGGATGCCTCTTGCCCTATACGAGAGATGCCTTATGCTCCTAGAATGAGATGCCAGTAGTCCTATCTACATGACTATAAACTATAGTAATCCCTATGATCCAAACATAGGATGCCTCTTGCCCTATACGAGACATGCCTTATGATCCTAGCATGAGATGCCAGTAGTCCTATCTACATGACTATAAACTGTAGTAATCCCTATGTTCCAAATATAGGATGCCTCTTGCCCTATACGAGAGATGCATTATGCTCCTAGCATGAGATGCCAGTATTCCTATCTACATGACTATAAACTGTAGTAATCCCTATGTTCCAAACATAGGATAACTCTTTCCCTATATTAGATGCCTTATGCTCCTAGCATGAGATGCCAGTAGTCCTATCTACATGACTATAAACTGTAGTAATCCCTATGTTCCAAAAATAGGATGCCTCTTTCCCTATACGAGAGATGCCTTATGCTCCTAGCATGAGATGCCAGTAGTCCTATCTACATGACTATAAACTGTAGTAATCCCTATCTCCCAAACATAGGATGCCTCTTGCCCTATAAGAGAGATGACTTATGCTCCTAGCATGAGATACCAGTAGTCCTATCTACATGACTATAAACTGTTGTAATCCCTATGTTCCAAACATAGGATGCCTCTTGCCCTATACGAGAGATGCCTTATGCTCCTAGCATGAGAGCCCAGCCATCTTATCTACATGACTATAAACTATAGTAATCCCTATGTTCCAAACATAGGATGCCTCTTGCCCTATACGAGAGATGCATTATCCTCTTATCACGAGATGCCAGTAGTCCTATCTACATGACTATAAAATGTAGTAATCCCGATGTTCCAAACATAGGATGCCGCTTGCCCTATATGAGATAGGCCTTATGCTCCTAGCATGAGATGCCAGTAGTCCTATCTAAATGACTATAAAATATAGTAATCCCGATGTTCCAAATATAGGATGCCTCTTGCCCTATACGAGAGATGCCTTATGCTCCTAGCATGAGATGCCAGTAGTCCTATCTACATGACTATAAACTGTAGTAATCCCTATGTTCCAAACATAGGATGCCTCTTTCCCTATACGAGAGATGCCTTATGCTCCTAGCATGAGATGCCAGTAGTCCTATCTACATGACTATAAACTGTATTAATCCATATGTTCCAAACACAGGACGCCTCATGCCCTATACGAGAGATGCCTTATTCTCCTAGAATGAGATGCCAGTAGTCCTATCTACATGACTATAAACTATAGTAATCCCTATGTTCCAAAGATAGGATGCCTCTTACCCTATACGAGAGATGCCTTATGATCCTAGCAAGAGATTCCATTAGTCCTATCTACATGACTATAAACTGTAGTAATCCCTATGTTCCAAACATAGGATGCCTCTTGCCCTATACGAGAGATGCCTTATGCTTCTAAGATGCCAGTAGTCCTATCTACATGACTATAAACTGTAGTAATCCCTATGTTCCAAACATAGGATGCCTCTTGCCCTATACGAGAGATGCCTATTGCTCCCAGAATGAGATTCCAGTAGTCCTATCTACATGCCTATAAACTGTAGTAATCCCTCTCTTCCAAACATAGGATGCCTCTTTCCCTTTAAGAGAGATGCCTTATGCTCCTATCATGAGATGCCAGTAGTCCTATCTAAATGACTATAAACTGTAGTAATCCCTATGTTCCAAACATAGGGTGCCTCTTGACCTATAAGAGAGATGCCTTATGCTCCTAGAATTAGATGACAGTAGTCCTATCTACATGACTATAAACTGTAGTAATCCCTATGTTCCAAACATAGGATGCCTCTTTCCCTATACGAGAGATGCCTTATGCTCCTAGCATGAGATGCCAGCAGTCCTATCTACATGACTATAAACTGTAGTAATCCCTATGTTCCAAACATAGGATGCCTCTTTCCCTATACGAGAGATGCCTTATGCTCCTAGCATGAGATGCCAGTAGTCCTATCTACATGACTATAAACTGTAGTAATATCTATGTTCCAAAAATAGGATGCCTCTTGCCCTATACCAGAGATGCCTTATGCTCCTAGCATGAGATGCCAGTAGTCCTATCTACATGACTAGAAACTATAGTAATCCGTATATGCCAAACATAGGATGCCTCTTGCCCTATAGGAGAGATTCCTTATGCTCCTAGCATGAGATTCCAGAAGTCCTATCTACATGACTATAAACTGTAGTAATCCCTATTTTCCAAACATAGGATGCCTCTTTCCCTATACGAGAGATGCCTTATGCTCCTAGCATGAGATGCCAGTAGTCCTATCTACATGACTATAAACTGTAGTAATCCCTATGTTCCAAACATAGGATGCCTCTTGCCCTATACGAGAGATGCCTTATGCTTCTAAGATGCCAGTAGTCCTATCTACATGACTATAAACTGTAGTAATCCCTATGTTCCAAACATAGGATGCCTCTTGCCCTATACGAGAGATGCCTATTGCTCCCAGAATGAGATTCCAGTAGTTCTATCTACATGCCTATAAACTATAGTAATCCCTCTCTTACAAACATAGGATGCCTCTTTCCCTTTAAGAGAGATGCCTTATGCTCCTATCATGAGATGCCAGTAGTCCTATCTAAATGACTATAAACTGTAGTAATCCCTATGTTCCAAACATAGGATGCCTCTTGCCCTATACGAGAGATGCCTTATGCTCCTAGCATGAGAGGCCAGCAGTCTTATCTACATGACTATAAACTATAGTAATCCCTATCTTCCAAACATAGGATGCCTCTTTCCCTATACGAGTGATGCATTATGCTCCTAGCATGAGATGCTAGTAGTCTTATCTACATGACTATAAACTGTAGTAATCCCTATGTTCCAAACATAGGATGCCTCTTGCCCTATAAGAGAGATGCCTTATGCTCCTATCATGAGATGCCAGTTGTCCTATCTACATGACTATAAACTATAGTAATCCCTATGTTCCAAACATAGGATTCCTCTTGCCCTATACGAGAGATGCCTTATGCTCCTAGCATGAGATGCCAGTAGTCCTATCTTCATGACTATAAACTGTAGTAATCCTTATGTTCCAAATATAGGATGCCTCTTGCCCTATACGAGAGATGCCTTATGCTCCTAGCATGAGATGCCAGTAGTCCTATCTACATGACTATAAACTATAGTAATCCCTATGTTCCAAACATAGGACGCCTCATTCCCTATACGAGAGATGCCTTATGCTCCTAGCATGAGATGCCAGTAGTCCTATCTTCATGACTATAAACTGTAGTAATCCTTATGTTCCAAACATAGGATGCCTCTTGCCCTATACGAGAGATGAATTATGCTCCTAGCATGAGATGCCAGTAGTCCTATCTACATGACTATAAACTGTAGTAATCCCTATGTTCCAAACATAGGATGACTCTTTCCCTATACGAGAGATGCCTTATGCTCCTAGCATGAGATGCCAGTAGTCCTATCTACATGACTATAAACTGTAGTAATCCCTATGTTCCAAACATAGGATGCCTCTTGCCCTATACGAGAGATGCCTTATGCTCATAGCATGAGATGCCAGTAGTCCTATCTACATGACTATAAACTGTAGTAATCCCTATCTCCCAAACATAGGATGCCTCTTGCCCTATAAGAGAGATGCCTTATGCTCCTAGCATGAGATGCCAGTAGTCCTATCTACATGACTATAAACTGTAGTAATCCCTATGTTCCAAACATAGGATGCCTCTTTCCCTATACGAGAGATGCCTTATGCTCATAGCATGAGAGGCCAACCGTATTATCTACATGACTATAAACTATAGTAATCCCTATGTTCCAAACATAGGATGCCTCTTGCCCTATACGAGAGATGCATTGTCCTCCTATCATGAGATGCCAGTAGTCCTATCTACATGAGTATAAAATGTAGTAATCCCTATGTTCCAAACATAGGATGCCTCTTTCCCTATACGAGAGATGTCTTATGATCCTAGCATGAGATACCAGTAGTCCTATCTACATGACTATAAAATATAGTAATCCCGATGTTCCAAACATAGGATGCCTCTTTCCCTATACGAGAGATGCCTTATGCTCCTAGCATGAGATGCCAGTAGTCCTATCTACATGACTATAAACTGTAGTAATCCCTACGTTCCAAACATAAGATGCCTCTTGACCTATACGAGAGATGCCTTATGCTCCTAGCATGAGATGCCAGTAGTCCTATCTACATGACTATAAACTGTAGTAATCCCTATGTTCCAAACATAGGATGGCTCTTGCCCTATACGAGAGATGCATTATGCTTCTAGCATGAGATGCCAGTAGTCTTATCTACATGACTCTAAACTGTAGTAATCCCTATGTTCCAAACATAGGATGCCTCTTGCCCTATACGGGAGATGCCTTATGCTCCTAGAATGAGATGCCAGTAGTCCTATCTACAAGACTAGAAACTTTAGTAATCCCTATGTTCCAAACATAGGATGCCTCTTGCCCTATACGAGAGATGCCTTATGCTCCTAGCATGAGATGCAAGTAGTCCTATCTACATGACTATAAACTGTAGTAATCCCTATGTTCCAAACATAGGATGCCTCTTACCCTATACGAGAGATGCCTTATGCTCCTAGCATGAGATGCCAGTAGTCCTATATACATGACTATAAACTGTATTAATCCCTATGTTCCAATCATAGGATTCCTCTTGCCCTATACGAGAGATGCCTTATGCTCCTATCATGAGATGCCAGTAGTCCTATCTACATGACTATAAACTGTTGTAATCCCTATATTCCAATCATAGGATGCCTCTTGCCCTATACGAGAGATTCCTTATGCTCCTAGCATGAGACGCCAGAAGTCATATCTACAAGACTATAAACTGTAGTAATCACTATGTTCCAAACCTAGGATGCCTCTTTCCCTATACAAGAGATGCCTTATGCTCCTAGCATGAGATGCCAGTATTCCTATCTACATGACTATAAACTGTAGTAATCCCTATGTTCCAATCATAGGATTCCTCATTCACTATACGAGAGATGCTTTATGCTCCTATAATTAGAGGCCAGTAGTCCTATCTACATGACTATAAACTGTAGTAATCCCTATGTTCCAAACATAGGATGCCTCTTGCCCTATACGAGAGATTCCTTATGCTCCTAGCATGAGATGCCAGAAGTCCTATCTACATGACTATAAACTGTAGTAATCCCTATGTTCCAAACATAGGATGCCTCTTGCCCTATACGAGAGATGCCTTATGCTCCTAGCATGAGATGCCAGTAGTCCTATCTACATGACTATAAACTGTAGTAATCCCTATGTTCCAAACATAGGATGCCTCTTTCCCTATACGAGAGATGCCTTATGCTCCTAGCATGAGATGCCAGTAGTCCTATCTACATGACTATAAACTGTAGTAATACCTATGTTCCAAAAATAGGATGCCTCTTGCCCTATACGAGAGATGACTTATCCTCCTAGCATGATATGCCAGTAGTCCTATCTACATGACTAAAAAATATAGTAATCCCGATGTTCCAAACATAGGATGCCTCTTGCCCTATACGAGAGATGCCTTATGCTCCTAGCATGAGATTCCAGTAGTCCTATCTACATGACTATAAACTGTAGTAATCCCTATGTTCCAAACATAGGATGCTTCTTTCCCTATACGAGAGATTCCTTATGCTCCTAGCATGAGATGCCAGTAGTCCTATCTACATGACTAGAAACTGTAGTAATCCCTATGTTCCAAACATAGGATGCCTCTTGCCCTATACGAGAGATGCGTTATGTTCCTAGCATGAGATGCCAGTAGTCCTATCTACATGACTATAAACTGTAGTAATCCCTATGTTACAAACATAGGATGCCTCTTGCCCTATACGAGAGATGCCTTATGCTCCTAGCATGAGATGCCTGCCGTCTTATCTACATGACTATAAACTGTAGTAATCCCTATGTTCCAATCATAGGATGCCTCTTGCCCTATACGAGAGATGCCTTATGCTCCTATCATGAGATGCCAGTAGTCCTATCTACATGACTATAAACTGTAGTAATCCCTATATTCCAAACATAGGATGCCTCTTTCCCTATACGAGAGATTCCTTATGCTCTTAGCATGAGATGCCAGAAGTACTATCTACATGACTATAAACTGTAGTAATCCCTATGTTCCGAACATAGGATGCCTCTTGCCCAATACGAGAGATGCATTATGCTCCTAGCATGAGATGCCAGTAGTCCTATCTACATGACTATAAACTGTAGTAATCCTTATGTTCCAAACATAGGATACCTCTTTCCCTATACGAGAGATGCCTTATGCTCCTAACATGAGATGCCAGTAGTCCTATCTACATGACTATAAACTATAGTAATCCCTATGTTCCAATCCTAGGATGCCTCTTGCCCTATACGAGAGATGCCTTGTGATCCTAGCATGAGATGCCAGTAGTCCTATCTACATGACTATAAACTGTAGTAATCCCTATGTTCCAAACATAGGATGCCTCTTACCCTATACGAGAGATGCCTTATGCTCCTAGCATGAGATGCCAGTAGTCCTATATACATGACTATAAACTATAGTAATCCCTATGTTCCAATCATAGGATTCCTCTTTCCCTATACGAGAGATGCCTTATGCTCCTATCATGAGATGCCAGTAGTCCTATCTACATGACTATAAACTGTTGTAATCCCTATATTCCAAACATAGGATGCCTCTTGCCCTATACGAGAGATTCCTTATGCTCCTAGCATGAGACGCCAGAAGTCATATCTACATGACTATAAACTGTAGTAATCACTATGTTCCAAACATAGGATTCCTCTTTCCCTATACAAGAGATGCCTTATGCTCCTAGCATGAGATGCCAGTAGTCCTATCTACATGACTATAAACTGTAGTAATCCCTATGTTCCAATCATAGGATTCCTCTTTCCCTATACGAGAGATGCCATATGCTCCTATAATTAGATGCCAGTAGTCCTATCTACATGACTATAAACTGTAGTAATCCCTATGTTCCAAACATAGGATGCCTCTTGCCCTATACGAGAGATTCCTTATGCTCCTAGCATGAGATGCCAGAAGTCCTATCTACATGACTATAAACTGTAGTAATCCCTATGTTCCAAACATAGGGTGCCTCTTGCCCTATAAGAGAGATGCCTTATGCTCCTAGAATTAGATGATAGTGGTCCTATCTACATGACTATAAACTGTAGTAATCCCTATGTTCCAAACATAGGATGCCTCTTGCCCAATACGAGAGATGCCTTGTGCTCCTAGCATGAGATGCCAGTAGTCCTATCTACATGACTATAAACTGTAGTAATCCCTATGTTCCAAAGATAGGATGCCTCTTGACCTATACGAGAGATGCCTTGTGCTCATAGAATGAGATGCTAGTAGTCCAATATACATGACTATAAACTGTAGTAATCCCTATGTTACAAACATAGGATGCCTCTTTCCCTATACGAGAGATGCCTTATGCTCCTAGCATGAGATGCCAGTAGTCCTATCTACATGACTATAAACTGTAGTAATCGCTATGTTCCAAAAATAGGATGCCTCTTGCCCTATACGAGAGATGCCTTATGCTCCAAGCATGAGATGCCAGTAGTCCTATCTACATGACTAGAAACTGTAGTAATCCGTATATGCCAAACATAGGATGCCTCTTGCCCTATACGAGAGATTCCTTATGCTCCTAGCATGAGATGCCATAAGTCCTATCTACATGACTATAAACTGTAGTAATCCCTATGTTCCAAACATAGGATGCCTCTTTCCCTATACGAGAGATGCCTTATGCTCCTAGCATGAGATGCCAGTAGTCCTACCTACATGACTATAAACTGTAGTAATCCCTATGTTCCAAACATAGGATGCCTCTTGCCCTATACGGGAGATGTCATATGCTCCTATCACGAGATGCCAGTATACCTATCTACATGACTATAAACTATAGTAATCCCTATGTTCCAAACATAGGATGCCTCTTTCCCTATACGAGAGATGCCTTATGCTCCTAGCATGAGATGCCAGTAGTCCTATCTACATGACCATAAACTGTATTAATCCCTATGTTCCAAACAATGGATGCCTCTTGCCCTATACGAGAGATGCCTTATGCTCCTAGCATGAGATGCCAGCAATCTTATCTATATGACTATAAACTATAGTAATCCCTATGTTCCCAACATAGGATGCCTCTTTCCCTATACGAGAGATGCCTTATGCTCCTAGCATGAGATGCCAGTAGTCCTATCTACATGACTATAAACTGTAGTAATCCCTATGTTCCCAACATAGGATGCCTCTTTCCCTATACGAGAGATGCCTTATGCTCCTAGAATGAGATGCCAGTAGTCCTATCTACATGACTATAAACTGTAGTAATCCCTATGTTCCAAACATAGGATGCCTCTTTCCCTATACGATAGATGCCTTTTTCTCCTAGTATGAGATGCCAGTAGTCCTATCTACATGAATATAAACTGTAGTAATCCCTATGTTCCAAACATAGGATGCCTCTTGCCCTATACGAGAGATGCCTTATGCTCCTAGCATGAGATGCCAGTAGTCCTATCTACATGACTATAAAATGTAGTAATCCCTATCTCCCAAACATAGGATGCCTCTTTCCCTATAAGAGAGATTCCTTATCCTCCTAGCATGAGATTCCAGTAGACCTATCTACATGACTATAAACTGTAGTAATCCCTATGTTCCAAACATAGGATGCCTCTTGCCCTATACGAGAGATGCCTTATGCTCCTAGCATGAGAGGCCAGTAGTCTTATCCACATGACTATAAACTATAGTAATCGCTATGTGCAAAACATAGGATGCCTCTTGCCCTATACGAGAGATGCATTATCCTCCTATCATGAGATGCCAGTAGTCCTATCTACATGACTATAAACTGTAGTAATCCCTATGTTCCAAACATAGGATGCCTCTTGCCCTATACGAGAGATGCCTTATGCTCCTAGCATGAGATGCCAGTAGTCCTATCTACATGACTATAAACTGTAGTAATCCCGATGTTCCAAACATAGGATGCCTCTTGCCCTATACGAGAGATTCCTTATGCTCCTAGCATGAGATGCCAGTAGTCTTATCTACAAGACTATAAAATGTAGTAATCCCTATGTTCCAAACATTGGATGCCTCTTGCCCTATACGAGAGATGCCTTATGCTCCTATCATGAGATGTCAGTAGTCCTATCTACATGACTATAAACTGTAGTAATCCCTATGTTCCAAACATAGGATGCCTCTTGCCCTATACGAGAGATGCATTATGCTCCTAGCATGAGATGCCAGTAGTCCTATCTACATGACTATAAACTGTAGTAATCCCTATGTTCCAAACATAGGATGCCTCTTGCCCTATACGAGAGATGCCTTATGCTCCTAGCATGAGATGCCAGTAGTCCTATCTACAAGACTAGAAACTGTAGTAATCCCCATGTTCCAATCATAGGATGCCTCTTGCCCTATACGAGAGATGCCTTATGCTCCTAGCATGAGATGCCAGTAGTCCTATCTACATGACTATAAAATGTAGTAATCCCTATCTCCCAAACATAGGATGCCTCTTTCCCTATAAGAGAGATTCCTTATCCTCCTAGCATGAGATTCCAGTAGACCTATCTACATGACTATAAACTGTAGTAATCCCTATGTTCCAAACATAGGATGCCTCTTGCCCTATACGAGAGATGCCTTATGCTCCTAGCATGAGAGGCCAGTAGTCTTATCCACATGACTATAAACTATAGTAATCGCTATGTGCAAAACATAGGATGCCTCTTCCCTATACGAGAGATGCATTATCCTCCTATCATGAGATGCCAGTAGTCCTATCTACATGACTATAAACTGTAGTAATCCCTATGTTCCAAACATAGGATGCCTCTTGCCCTATACGAGAGATGCCTTATGCTCCTAGCATGAGATGCCAGTAGTCCTATCTACATGACTATAAACTGTAGTAATCCCGATGTTCCAAACATAGGATGCCTCTTGCCCTATACGAGAGATTCCTTATGCTCCTAGCATGAGATGCCAGTAGTCTTATCTACAAGACTATAAACTGTAGTAATCCCTATGTTCCAAACATTGGATGCCTCTTGCCCTATACGAGAGATGCCTTATGCTCCTATCATGAGATGTCAGTAGTCCTATCTACATGACTATAAACTGTAGTAATCCCTATGTTCCAAACATAGGATGCCTCTTGCCCTATACGAGAGATGCATTATGCTCCTAGCATGAGATGCCAGTAGTCCTATCTACATGACTATAAACTGTAGTAATCCCTATGTTCCAAACATAGGATGCCTCTTGCCCTATACGAGAGATGCCTTATGCTCCTAGCATGAGATGCCAGTAGTCCTATCTACAAGACTAGAAACTGTAGTAATCCCCATGTTCCAATCATAGGATGCCTCTTGCCCTATACGAGAGATGCCTTATGCTCCAAGCATGAGATGCCAGTAGTCCTATCTACATGACTATAAAATGTAGTAATCCCTATCTCCCAAACATAGGATGCCTCTTTCCCTATAAGAGAGATTCCTTATCACCTTAGCATGAGATTCCAGTAGACCTATCTACATGACTATAAACTGTAGTAATCCCTATGTTCCAAACATAGGATGCCTCTTGCCCTATACGAGAGATGCCTTATGCTCCTAGCATGAGAGGCCAGTAGTCTTATCCACATGACTATAAACTATAGTAATCGCTATGTGCAAAACATAGGATGCCTCTTGCCCTATACGAGAGATGCCTTGTGCTCATAGAATGAGATGCTAGTAGTCTTATATACATGACTATAAACTGTAGTAATCCCTATGTTACAAACATAGGATGCCTCTTTCCCTATACGAGAGATGCCTTATGCTCCTAGCATGAGATGCCAGTAGTCCTATCTACATGACTATAAACTGTAGTAATCGCTATGTTCCAAAAATAGGATGCCTCTTGCCCTATACGAGAGATGCCTTATGCTCCAAGCATGAGATGCCAGTAGTCCTATCTACATGACTAGAAACTGTAGTAATCCGTATATGCCAAACATAGGATGCCTCTTGCCCTATACGAGAGATTCCTTATGCTCCTAGCATGAGATGCCATAAGTCCTATCTACATGACTATAAACTGTAGTAATCCCTATGTTCCAAACATAGGATGCCTCTTTCCCTATACGAGAGATGCCTTATGCTCCTAGCATGAGATGCCAGTAGTCCTACCTACATGACTATAAACTGTAGTAATCCCTATGTTCCAAACATAGGATGCCTCTTGCCCTATACGGGAGATGTCATATGCTCCTATCACGAGATGCCAGTATACCTATCTACATGACTATAAACTATAGTAATCCCTATGTTCCAAACATAGGATGCCTCTTTCCCTATACGAGAGATGCCTTATGCTCCTAGCATGAGATTCCAGTAGTCCTATCTACATGACCATAAACTGTAGTAATCCCTATGTTCCAAACAATGGATGCCTCTTGCCCTATACGAGAGATGCCTTATGCTCCTAGCATGAGATGCCAGTAATCTTATCTATATGACTATAAACTATAGTAATCCCTATGTTCCCAACATAGGATGCCTCTTTCCCTATACGAGAGATGCCTTATGCTCCTAGCATGAGATGCCAGTAGTCCTATCTACATGACTATAAACTGTAGTAATCCCTATGTTCCCAACATAGGATGCCTCTTTCCCTATACGAGAGATGCCTTATGCTCCTAGAATGAGATGCCAGTAGTCCTATCTACATGACTATAAACTGTAGTAATCCCTATGTTCCAAACATAGGATGCCTCTTTCCCTATACGATAGATGCCTTTTTCTCCTAGTATGAGATGCCAGTAGTCCTATCTACATGAATATAAACTGTAGTAATCCCTATGTTCCAAACATAGGATGCCTCTTTCCCTATACGAGAGATGCCTTATGCTCCTAGCATGAGATGCCAGTAGTCCTATCTACATGACTATAAAATGTAGTAATCCCTATCTCCCAAACATAGGATGCCTCTTTCCCTATAAGAGAGATTCCTTATCCTCCTAGCATGAGATTCCAGTAGACCTATCTACATGACTATAAACTGTAGTAATCCCTATGTTCCAAACATAGGATGCCTCTTGCCCTATACGAGAGATGCCTTATGCTCCTAGCATGAGAGGCCAGTAGTCTTATCCACATGACTATAAACTATAGTAATCGCTATGTGCAAAACATAGGATGCCTCTTGCCCTATACGAGAGATGCATTATCCTCCTATCATGAGATGCCAGTAGTCCTATCTACATGACTATAAACTGTAGTAATCCCTATGTTCCAAACATAGGATGCCTCTTGCCCTATACGAGAGATGCCTTATGCTCCTAGCATGAGATGCCAGTAGTCCTATCTACATGACTATAAACTGTAGTAATCCCAATGTTCCAAACATAGGATGCCTCTTGCCCTATACGAGAGATTCCTTATGCTCCTAGCATGAGATGCCAGTAGTCTTATCTACAAGACTATAAACTGTAGTAATCCCTATGTTCCAAACATTGGATGCCTCTTGCCCTATACGAGAGATGCCTTATGCTCCTATCATGAGATGTCAGTAGTCCTATCTACATGACTATAAACTGTAGTAATCCCTATGTTCCAAACATAGGATGCCTCTTGCCCTATACGAGAGATGCATTATGCTCCTAGCATGAGATGCCAGTAGTCATATCTACATGACTATAAAATGTAGTAATCCCTATGTTCCAAACATAGGATGCCTCTTGCCCTATACGAGAGATGCCTTATGCTCCTAGCATGAGATGCCAGTAGTCCTATCTACAAGACTAGAAACTGTAGTAATCCCCATGTTCCAATCATAGGATGCCTCTTGCCCTATACGAGAGATGCCTTATGCTCCTAGCATGAGATGCCAGTAGTCCTATCTACATGACTATAAAATGTAGTAATCCCTATCTCCCAAACATAGGATGCCTCTTTCCCTATAAGAGAGATTCCTTATCCTCCTAGCATGAGATTCCAGTAGACCTATCTACATGACTATAAACTGTAGTAATCCCTATGTTCCAAACATAGGATGCCTCTTGCCCTATATGAGAGATGCCTTATGCTCCTAGCATGAGAGGCCAGTAGTCTTATCCACATGACTATAAACTATAGTAATCGCTATGTGCAAAACATAGGATGCCTCTTGCCCTATACGAGAGATGCATTATCCTCCTATCATGAGATGCCAGTAGTCCTATCTACATGACTATAAACTGTAGTAATCCCTATGTTCCAAACATAGGATGCCTCTTGCCCTATACGAGAGATGCCTTATGCTCCTAGCATGAGATGCCAGTAGTCCTATCTACATGACTATAAACTGTAGTAATCCCGATGTTCCAAACATAGGATGCCTCTTGCCCTATACGAGAGATTCCTTATGCTCCTAGCATGAGATGCCAGTAGTCTTATCTACAAGACTATAAACTGTAGTAATCCCTATGTTCCAAACATTGGATGCCTCTTGACCTATACGAGAGATGCCTTATGCTCCTATCATGAGATGTCAGTAGTCCTATCTACATGACTATAAACTGTAGTAATCCCTATGTTCCAAACATAGGATGCCTCTTGCCCTATACGAGAGATGCATTATGCTCCTAGCATGAGATGCCAGTAGTCCTATCTACATGACTATAAACTGTAGTAATCCCTATGTTCCAAACATAGGATGCCTCTTGCCCTATACGAGAGATGCCTTATGCTCCTAGCATGAGATGCCAGTAGTCCTATCTACAAGACTAGAAACTGTAGTAATCCCCATGTTCCAATCATAGGATGCCTCTTGCCCTATACGAGAGATGCCTTATGTTCCTAGCATGAGATTCCAGTAGTCCTATCTACATGACTATAAACTGTAGTAATCCCTATGTTACAAACATAGGATGCCTCTTGCCCTATACGAGAGATGCCTTATGCTCCTAGCATGAGATGCCAGCCGTCTTATCTACATGACTATAAACTGTAGTAATCCCTATGTTCCAATCATAGGATGCCTCTTGCCCTATACGAGAGATGCCTTATGCTCCTATCATGAGATGCCAGTAGTCCTATCTACATGACTATAAACTGTAGTAATCCCTATATTCCAAACATAGGATGCCTCTTTCCCTATACGAGAGATTCCTTATGCTCCTAGCATGAGATTCCAGAAGTCCTATCTACAGGACTATAAACTATAGTAATCCCTATGTTCCAAACATAGGATGCCTCTTGCCCAATACGAGAGATGCATTATGCTCCTAGCATGAGATGCCTGTAGTCCTATCTACATGACTATAAACTGTAGTAATCCTTATGTTCCAAACATAGGATGTCTCTTGCCCTATACGAGAGATGCCTTATGCTCCTAGCATGAGATGCCAGTAGTCCTATCTACATGACTATAAACTATATTAATCCCTATGATCCAAACATAGGATGCCTCTTTCCCTATACGAGAGAGGCCTTATGCTCCTTGCATGAGATGCCAGTAGTCCTATCTACATGTCTATAAACTGTAGTAATCCATATGTTCAAAACATAGGATGCCTCTTTCCCTATACGAGAGATGCCTTATGCTCCTAGCATGAGATGCCAGTAGTCCTATATACATGACTATAAACTGTAGTAATCCCTATGTTCCAAACATAGGATGCCTCTTGCCCTATACGAGAGATGCCTTATGCTCCTAGAATGAGATTCCAGTAGTCCTCTCTACATGACTATAAACTGTAGTAATCCCTATGTTCCAAACATAGGATGCCTCTTGCCCTATATGAGAGATGCCTTATGATCCTAGCATGAGATGCCAGTAGTACTATCTACATGACTATAAACTGTAGTAATCCCTATGTTCCAAACATCAGATGCCTCTTTCCCTATACGAGAGATGCCTTATGATCCTAGCATGAGATGCCAGTAGTCCTATCTACATGACTATAAACTGTAGTAATCCCTATGTTCCAAACAAAGGATTCCTCTTGCCCTATATGAGAGATGCCATATGCTCCTAGCATGAGATGCTAGTAGTCCTATATACATGACTATAAACTGTAGTAATCCCTATGTTACAAACATAGGATGCATCTTGACCCATACGAGAGATGCCTTATGCTCCTAGCATGAGATGCCAGTAGTCCTATCAACATGACTATAAACTATAGTAATCCCTATGTTCCAAACATAGGATGCCTCTTGCCCTATACGAGAGATGCCTTATGCTCCTTTCATGAGATGCCAGTAGTCCTATCTACATGACTATAAACTGTAGTAATCCCTATATACCAAACATAGGATGCCTCTTTCCCTATACGAGATATTCCTTATGCTCCTAGCATGAGATGCCAGAAGTCCTATCTACATGACTATAAACTGTAGTAATCCCTATGTTCCAAACATAGGATGCCTCTTGCCCTATACGAGAGATGCCTTATGCTCCTAGCATGAGATGCCAGTAGTCCTATCTACATGACTATAAACTGTAGTAATCCCTTTGTTCCAAACATAGGATGCCTCTTGCCCTATACGAGAGATGTCGTATGCTCCTAGCATGAGATGCCAGTAGTCCTATCTACATGACTATAAACTATAGTAATTCCTATATTCCAAACATAGGATGTCTCTTTCCCTATACGAGAGATGCTTAATGCTCCTAGCATGAGATGCTAGTAGTCCTATCTACATGACTATAAACTGTAGTAATCCCTATGTTCCAAACAAAGGATGCCTCTTGCCCTATACGAGAGATGCCTTATGCTCCAAGCATGAGATGCCAGTAGTCCTATCTATATGACTATAAACTATAGTAATCCCTATGTTCCCAACATAGGATGCCTCTTTCCCTATACGAGTGATGCCTTATGCTCCTAGCATGAGATGCCAGTAGTCCTATCTACATGACTATAAACTGTAGTAATCCCTATGTTCGAAACATAGGATGCCTCTTTCCCTACACGAGAAATGCCTTGTGCTCTAAGCATGAGATGCCAGTAGCCCTATCTACATGACTATAAACTGTAGTAATCCATATGTTCCAAACATAGGATGCCTCTTTCCCTATACAAGAGATGCCTTATGCTCCTAGCATGAGATGCCATTAGTCCTATCTACATGACTATAAACTGTTTTAATCCCTATGATCCAAACATAGAAGGCCTCTTTCCCTATACGAGAGATGCCTTATGCTCCTAGTATGAGATGCTAGTAGTCCTATCTACATGACTATAAACTGTAGTAATCCCTATGTTCCAAACATAGGATGCCTCTTGCCCTATACGAGAGATGCCTTATGCTCCTAGAATGAGAAGCCAGTAGTCCTTTCTACATATCTATAAACTGTAGTAATCTTTATGTTCCAAACATAGGATGCCTCTTTCCCTATACGAGAGATGCCTTATGATCCTAGCATGAGATGCCAGTAGTCCTATCTACATGACTATAAACTGTAGTAATCCCTATGTTCCCAACATAGGATGCCTCTTTCCCTATACGAGAGATGCCTTATGCTCCAAGCATGAGATGCCAGTAGTCCTATCTACATGACTATAAACTGTAGTAGTCACTATGTTCTAAATATCGAATACCTCTTTCCCTATATGAGATATGCCTTATGCTCCTAGCATGAGATGCCAGTAGTCCTATCTACATGACTATAAACTGTAGTAATCCCTTTGTTCCAAACATAGGATGCCTCTTTCCCTATACGAGAGATGCCTTATGCTCCTAGCATGAGATTGCTGTAGTCCTATCTACATGACTATAAACTGTATTAATACCTATGTTCCAAACATAGGATGACTCTTTCCCTATACGAGATATGCCTTATTCTCCTAGCATGAGATGCCAGTAGTCCTATCTACATGACTATAAAATGTAGTAATCACTATGTTCCAAACATAGGATGCCACTTGCCCTATACGAGAGATGCCTTATGCTCCTAGCATGATATGCCAGTAGTCCTATCTACATGACTATAAACTGTAGTGATCCCTATGTTCCAAACGTAGGATGCCTCTTGCCCAATACGAGAGATGCTTTATGCTCCAAGCATGAGATGCCAATAGTCCTATCTACATGACTATAAACTGTATTAATACCTATGTTCCAAACATAGGATGCCTCTTGCCCTATATGAGAGATGCCTTATGCTCCTACATGAGATGCCAGTAGTCCTATCTACATGATTATAAACTGTAGTAATCACTATGTTCCAAACATAGGATGCCACTTGCCCTATACGAGAGATGCCTTATGCTCCTAGCATGATATTCCAGTAGTCCTATCTACATGACTATAAACTATAGTGATCCCTATGTTCCAAACGTAGGATGCCTCTTTCCCAATACGAGAGATGCCTTATGCTCCAAGCATGAGATGCCAGTTGTCCTATCTACATGACTATAAACTGTAGTAATACCTATGTTCCAAACATAGGATGCCTCTTGCCCTATACGAGAGATGCCTTATGCTCCTAGCATGAGATGCAAGTAGTCTTATCTACAAGACTATAAACTGTAGTAATCCCTATGTTCCAAACATAGGATGCCTCTTGCCCTATATGAGAGATGCCTTATGCTCCTATCATGAGATGTCAGTAGTCCTATCTACATTACTATAAACTGTAGTAATCCCTATGTTCCAAACATAGGATGCCTCTTGCCCTATACGAGAGATGCATTATGCTCCTAGCATGAGATGCCAGTAGTCCTATCTACATGACTATAAACTGTAGTAATCCCTATGTTCCAAACATAGGATGCCTCTTGCCCTATACGAGAGATGCCTTATGCTCCTAGCATGAGATGCCAGTAGTCCTATCTACATGACTAGAAACTGTAGTAATACCTATGTTCCAATCATAAGATGCCTCTTGCCCTATACGAGAGATGCCTTATGCTCCTAGCATGAGATGCCAGTAGTCATATCTACATGACTATAAACTGTAGTAATCACTATGTTCCAAACATAGGATGCCACTTGCCCTATACGAGAGATGCCTTATGCTCGTAGCATGATATGCCAGTAGTCCTATCTACATGACTATAAACTGTAGTGATCCCTATGTTCCAAACGTAGGATGCCTCTTGCCCAATACGAGAGATGCCTTATGCTCCAAGCATGAGATGCCAGTAGTCCTATCTACCTGACTATAAACTGTAGTAATACCTATGTTCCAAACATAGGATGCCTCTTGCCCTATACGAGAGATTCCTTATGCTCCTAGCATGAGATGCCAGTAGTCCTATCTACATGACTATAAACTGTAGTAATACCTATGTTCCAAACATAGGATGCCTATTTCCCTATACGAGAGATGCCTTATGCTCCTAGAATGAGATTCCAGTAGTCTTATCTACATGACTATAAACTGTAGTAATCACTATGTTCCAAACATAGGATGCCACTTGCCCTATACGAGAGATGCCTTATGCTCCTAGCATGATATGCCAGTAGTCCTATCTACATGACTATAAACTGTAGTGATCCCTATGTTCCAAACGTAGGATGCCTCTTGCCCAATACGAGAGATGCCTTATGCTCCAAGCATGAGATGCCAGTAGTCCTATCTACATGACTATAAAATGTAGTAATACCTATGTTCCAAACATAGGATGCCTCTTGCCCTATACGAGAGATGCCTTATGCTCCTAGCATGAGATGCCAGTAGTCTTATCTACAAGACTATAAACTATAGTAATCCCTATGTTCCAAACATAGGATGCCTCTTGCCCTATACGAGAGATGCCTTATGCTCCTATCATGAGATGTCAGTAGTCCTATCTACATGACTATAAACTGTAGTAATCCCTATGTTCCAAACATAGGATGCCTCTTGCCCTATACGAGAGATGCATTATGCCCCTAGAATGAGATGCCAGTAGTCCTATCTACATGACTATAAACTGTAGTAATCCCTATGTTCCAAACATAGGATGCCTCTTTCCCTATACGAGAGATGCCTTATGCTCCTAGCATGAGATGCCAGTAGTCCTATCTACATGACTAGAAACTGTAGTAATCCCTATGTTCCAAACATAGGATGCCTCTTGCCCTATACGAGAGATGCCTTATGTTCCTAGCATGAGATTCCAGTAGTCCTATCTACATGACTATAAACTGTAGTAATCCCTATGTTACAAACATAGGATGCCTCATGCCCTATACGAGAGATGCCTTATGCTCCTATCATGAGATGCCAGTAGTCCTATCTACATGACTATAAACTGTAGTAATCCCTATATTCCAAACATAGGATGCCTCTTTCCCTATACGAGAGATTCCATATGCTCCTAGCATGAGATGCCAGAAGTCCTATCTACATGACTATAAACTATAGTAATCCCTATGTTCCAAACATAGGATGCCTCTTGCCCAATACAGGAGATGCATTATGCTCCTAGCATGAGATGCCTGTAGTCCTATCTACATGACTATAAACTGTAGTAATCCTTATGTTCCAAACATAGGATGCCTATTGCCCTATATGAGAGATGCCTTATGCTCCTAGCATTAGATGCCAGTAGTCCTATCTACATGACTATAAACTATAGTAATCTCTATGTTCCAAACATAGGATGCCTCTTTCCCTATACGAGAGAGGCCTTATGCTCCTAGCATGAGATGCCAGTAGTCCTATCTACATGTCTATAAACTATAGTAATCCATATGTTCAAAACATAGGATGCCTCTTGCCCTATACGAGAGATGCCTTATGCTCCTAGCATGAGATGCCAGTAGTCCTATATACATGACTATAAACTGTACTAATCCCTATGTTCCAAACATAGGATGCCTCTTGCCCTATACGAGAGATGCCTTATGCTCCTAGCATGAGATTCCAGTAGTCCTCTCTACATGACTATAAACTGTAGTAATCCCTATGTTCCATACATAGGATGCCTCTTGCCCTATACGAGAGATGCCTTATGCTCCTAGCATGAGATTCCAGTAGTCCTCTCTACATGACTATAAACTGTAGTAATCCCTATGTTCCAAACATAGGATGCCTCTTGCCCTATATGAGAGATGCCTTATGCTCCTAGCATGAGATGCCAGTAGTACTATCTACATGACTATAAAATGTAGTAATCCCTATGTTCCAAACATCAGATGCCTCTTTACCTATACGAGAGATGCCTTATGATCCTAGCATGAGATGCCAGTAGTCCTATCTACATGACTATAAACTGTAGTAATCCCTATGTTCCAAACATAGGATTCCTCTTGCCCTATATGAGAGATGCCATATGCTCCTAGCATGAGATGCCAGTAGTCCTATCTACATGACTATAAACTATAGTAATCCATATGTTCCAAACATAGGATGCCTCTTTCCCTATACGAGAGATGCCTTATGCTCCTTGCATGAGATGCCAGTAGTCCTATCTACATGACTATAAACTGTAGTAATCCCTATATGCCAAACATAGGATGCCTCTTTCCCTATACGAGAGATTCCTTATGCTCCTAGCATGAGATGCCAGAAGTCCTATCTACATGACTATAAACTGTAGTAATCCCTATGTTCCAAACATAGGATGCCTCTTGCCCTATACGAGAGATGCCTTATGCTCCTAGCATGAGATGCCAGTAGTCCTATCTACATGACTATAAACTGTAGTAATCCCTTTGTTCCAAACATAGGATGCCTCTTGCCCTATACGAGAGATGTCGTATGCTCCTAGCATGAGATGCCAGTAGTCCTATCTACATGACTATAAACTATAGTAATTCCTATATTCCAAACATAGGATGTCTCTTGCCCTATACGAGAGATGCTTAATGCTCCTAGCATGAGATGCTAGTAGTCCTATCTACATGACTATAAACTGTAGTAATCCCTATGTTCCAGACAAAGGATGCCTCTTGCCCTATACGAGAGATGCCTTATGCTCCAAGCATGAGATGCCAGTAGTCCTATCTATATGACTATAAACTATAGTAATCCCTATGTTCCCAACATAGGATGCCTCTTGCCCTATACGAGAGATGCCTTATGCTCCTAGCATGAGATGCCAGTAGTCCTATCTAAATGACTATAAACTGTAGTAATCCCTATGTTCGAAACATATGATGCCTCTTTCCCTACACGAGAGATGCCTTGTGCTCTAAGCATGAGATGCCAGTAGTCCTTTCTACATATCTATAAACTGTAGTAATCTTTATGTTCCAAACATAGGATGCCTCTTTCCCTATACGAGAGATGCCTTATGATCCGAGCATGAGATGCCAGTAGTCCTATCTACATGACTATAAACTGTAGTAATCCCTATGTTCCCAACATAGGATGCCTCTTTCCCTATACGAGAGATGCCTTATGCTCCTAGCATGAGATGCCAGTAGTCCTATCTACATGACTATAAACTGTAGTAGTCCCTATATTCTAAATATCGAATGCCTCTTGCCCTATACGAGAGATGCCTTATGCTCCTAGCATGAGATGCCAGTAGTCCTATCTACATGACTATAAACTGTAGTAATCCCTATGTTCCAAACATAGGATGCCTCTTGCCCTATACGAGAGATGCCTTATGCTCCTAGCATGAGATTGCAGTAGTCCTATCTACATGACTATAAATTGTATTAATACCTATGTTCCAAACATAGGATGACTCTTTCCCTATACGAGAGATGCCTTATGCTCCTAGCATGAGATGCCAGTAGTCCTATCTACATGACTATAAACTGTAGTAATCACTATGTTCCAAACATAGGATGCCACTTGCCCTATACGAGAGATGCCTTATGCTCCTAGCATGATATGCCAGTAGTCCTATCTACATGACTATAAACTGTAGTGATCCCTATGTTCCAAACGTAGGATGCCTCTTTCCCAATACGAGAGATGCCTTATGCTCTAAGCATGAGATGCCAGTAGTCCTATCTACATGACTATAAACTGTAGTAATACCTATGTTCCAAACATAGGATGCCTCTTACCCTATATGAGAGATGCCTTATGCTCCTACATGAGATGCCAGTAGTCCTATCTACATGATTATAAACTGTAGTAATCCCTATGTTCCAAACATAGGATGCCTCTTGCCCTATACGAGAGATGCCTTATGCTCCTAGCATGAGATGCCAGTAGTCCTATCTACATGACTATAAACTGTAGTAATCCCTATGTTCCAAACATAGGATGCGTCTTGCCCTATACAAGAGATTCCTTATGCTCCTAGCATGAGATGCCAGTAGTTCTATCTACATGACTATAAACTGTAGTAATCCCTATGTTCCAATAATAGGATGTCTCTTGCCCTATGCGAGAGATGCCTTATGCTCCTAGCATGAGATGCCTGTAGTCCTATCTACATGACTATAAGCTGTAGTAATCCATATGTTCCAAACATAGGATGCATCTTGCCCTATAAGAGAGATGCCTTATGCTCCTAGCATGAGATGCCAGTAGTCCTATCTACATGACTATAAACTGTAGTAATCCCTATTTTCCAATAATAGGATGCCTCTTCCCTATACAAGAGATGCCTTATGCTCCTAGCATGAGATGCCAGTAGTCCTATCTACATGACTATAAATTGTAGTAATCCATATGTTCCAAACAAAGGATGCCTCTTGCCCTGTACGAGAGATGCCTTATCCTCCTTGCATGAGATGCCAGTAGTCCTATCTACATGACTATAAACTGTAGTAATCCCTATGTTCCAAACATAGGATTCCTCTTACCCTATACAAGAGATGCCTTCTGCTCCTAGCATGAGATGCCAGTAGTCCTATCTACATGACTATAAATTGTAGTTATCCCTATGTTCCAAACATAGGATGCCTCTTGCCCTATATGACAGATGCCTTATGATCCTATCATGAGATTCCAGTAGTCCTATCTACATGACTATAAACTGTAGTAATCTCTATGTTTCAAACATAGGATGCCTCTTGCCCTATACGAGAGATGCCTTATTCACCTAGAATGAGATGCCAATAGTCTTATCTATATGACTATAAACTGTAGTAATACCTATGTTCCAAACATAGGATGCCTCTTTCCCTATACGAGAGATGCCTTATGCTCCTAGCATGAGATGCTAGTAGTCCTATATACATGAATATAAACTGTAGTAATCCCTATGTTCCAAACATAGGATTCCTCTTTCCCTATACGAGAGATGCCTTATGCTCCTAGCATGAGATTGCAGTAGTCCTATATACATGACTATAAACTGTAGTAATCCTTATGTTCCAAACATAGGATTCCTCTTCCCTATACGAGAGATGCCTTATGCTCCTAGCAAGAGATTCCATTAGTCCTATCTACATGACTATAAACTGTAGTAATCCCTATGTTCCAAACATAGTATGCCTCTTGCCCTATACGAGAGATGCCTTATGCTCCTAGCATGAGATGCCAGTAGTCCTATCTACATGACTATAAACTGTAGAAATCCCTATGTTCCAATCGTAGGATGCCTCTTGCCCTATACGAGAGATGCCTTATTCTCCTAGCATGAGATGCCTGTAGTCCTATCTACATGACTATAAACTGTAGTAATCCATATGTTCCAAACATAGGATGCATCTTGCCCTATACGAGAGATGCCTTATGCTCCTAGCATGAGATGCCAGTAGTCCTATCTACATGACTATAATCTGTAGTCCTATCTACATGACTATTAACTGTAGTAATCCCAATGTTCCGAAAATAGGATGCCTCTTGCTCTATATGAGAGATGCCTTATGCTCCTAGCATGAGATGCCAGTAGTCCTATCTACATGACTATAAACTGTAGTAATCAATATGTTCCAAACATAGGATGCCTCTTGCCCTATACGAGAGATGCCTTATGCTCCTATCATGAGATTCCAGTAGTCCTATCCACATGACTATAAACTGTAGTAATCTCTATGTTTCAAACATAGGATGCCTCTTGCCCTATACGAGAGATGCCTTATGCACCTATAATGAGATGCCAGTAGTCCTATCTACATGACTACAAACTGTAGTAATACCTATGTTCCAAACATAGGATGCCTCTTTCCCTATACGAGAGATGCCTTATGCTCCTAGCATGAGATGCTAGTAGTCCTATATACATGACTATAAACTGTAGTAATCCCTATGTTCCAAACATAGGATTCCTCTTTCCCTATACGAGAGATGCCTTATGCTCCTAGCATGAGATTGCAATAGTCCTATATACATGACTATAAACTGTAGTAATCCTTATGTTCCAAACATAGGATTCCTCTTCCCTATACGAGAGATGCCTTATTCTCCTAGCAAGGGATTCCATTAGTCCTATCTACATGACTATAAACTGTAGTAATCCCTATGTTCCAAACATAGTATGCCTCTTTCCCTATACGAGAGATGCCTTATGCTTCTAGCATGAGATGCCAGTAGTCCTATCTACATGACTATAAACTGTAGAAATCCCTATCTTCCAAACATAGGATGCCTCTTGCCCTATACGAGAGATGCATTATGCTTCTTACATGAGATGCCAGTAGTCCTATCTACATGAATATAAACTGTAGTAATCCCTATGTTCCAAACATAGGATGCATCTTTCCCTATAAGAGATATGCCTTATGCTCCTAGCATGAGATGCCAGTAGTCCTATCTACATGACTATAAACTGTAGTAATCCCTATGTTCCAATCATATGATGCCTCTTGACCTATACGAGAGATGCCTTATGCTCTTAGCATGAGAGGCCAGTAGTCCTATCTACATGACTATAAACTGTAGTAATCGTTATGTTCCAAACATAGGATGCCTCTTGCCCTATACGAGAGATGACTTATGCTCCTAGCATGAGATGCCAGTAGTCCTATCTATATGACTATAAACTATAGCAATCCCTATGTTCCAAACATAGGATGCCTCAGGCCCTATACGAGAGATACCTTATGCTCCTAGCATGAGATGCCAGTAGTCCTATCTACATGACTATAAACTGTAGTATTCCCTATGTTCCAAACATAGGATGCCTCTTGACCTATACGAGAGATGCATTATGCTCCTAGCATGAGATGCCAGTAGTCCTATCTACATGACTATAAACTGTAGTAATCCATATGTTCCAAACA
Source organism: Viscum album (assembly GCA_963277665.1). NCBI lineage: Eukaryota > Viridiplantae > Streptophyta > Magnoliopsida > Santalales > Viscaceae > Viscum > Viscum album. Next base: position 1,077,834,528 of record OY728164.1, read on the forward strand.
TAGGATGCCTCTTGCCCTATATGAGAGATTCCTTATGCTCCTAGCATGAGATGCCAGTTGTCCTATCTACATGACTATAAACTATAGTAATCCCTATGTTCCAAACATAGGATGCCTCTTGCCCTATACGAGAGATTCCTTATGCTCTTAGAATGAGATGCCAGTTTTCCTATCTACATGACTATAAACTGTAGTAATCCCTATGTTCCAAACATAGGATGCCTCTTGCCCTATACGAGAGATGCCTTATGCTCCTAGCATGAGATCTCAGTAGTCCTATCTACATGACTATAAACTGTAGTAATCCCTATGTTCCAAACATAGGATGCCTCTTGCCCTATACGAGAGATGCCTTATGCTCCTAGCATGAGATGCCAGTAGTCCTATCTACATGACTATAAACTGTAGTAATCCATATGTTCCAAACATAGGATGCCTCTTGCCCTATACGAGGGATGCCTTATGCTCCTAGCATGAGATGCCAGTAGTCCTATTTACATGACTATAAACTGTAGTAATCCCTATGTTCCAAACATAGGATACCTCTTTCCCTATACGAGAGATGCCTTATGCTCCTAGCATGAGATGCCAGTAGTCCTATCTACATGACTATAAATAGTAGTAATCCCTATGTTTCAAACATAGGATCCCTCTTGCCCTATACAAGAGATGCCTTATGCTCCTAGCATGAGATGCCAGTAGTCCTATCTACATGACTATAAACTGTAGTAATACCTATGTTCCAAACATAGGATGCCTCTTGCCCTATACGAGAGATGCCTTATGCACCTAGCATGAGATTCCAGTAGTCCTATCTACATGACTATAAACTGTAGTAATCCCTATGTTCCAAACATAGGATGCCTCTTTCCCTATACGAGAGATGCCTTATGCTCCTAGCATGAGATGTTAGTAGTTCTATCTACATGACTATAAACTGTAGTAATCCCTATGTTCCAAACATTGGATGCCTCTTTCCCTATACGAGAGATGCCTTATGCTCCTAGCATGAGATGCCAGTAGTCCTATCTACATCACTATAAACTGTTGTAATCCCTATGTTCCAAACATAGGATGCCTCTTGCCCTATACGAGAGATGCCTTATGCTCCTAGCATGAGATGCCAGTAGTCCTATCTACAAGACTATAAACTATAGTAATCCCTATGTTCCAAACATAGGATGCCTTTTCCCCTATCCGAGAGATGCCTTATGCTTCTAGCATGAGATGCCAGTAATCCTATCTACATGACTATAAACTATAGTAATCCCTATGTTCCAAACATAGGATGCCTCTTGCCCTATACGAGAGATGCCTTATGCTCCTAGCATGATATGCCAGTAGTCCTATATACATGATTATAAACTGTAGTAATCCCTATGATCCAAACATAGGATGCCTCTTGCCCTATACGAGAGATGCCTTATGCTCCTAGCATGAGATGTCAGTAGTCCTATCTACATGACTATAAACTGTAGTAATCCCAATGTTTCAAACATAGGATGCCTCTTTTCCCTATACGAGAGATGCCTTATGCTCCTAGAATGAGATGCTAGTAGTCCTACCTACATGACTATAAACTGTAGTAATCCCTATGTTCCAAACATAGGATGCCTCTTGCCCTATACGAGAGATGCCTTATGCTCCTAGCATGAGATGCCAGTAGTCCTATCTACATGACTATAAACTGTAGTAATCCCTATGTTCCAAACATAGGATGCCTCTTGCCCTATACGAGAGATGCCTTATGCTCCTAGCATGAGATGCCAGTAGTCCTACCTACATGACTATAAACTGTAGTAATCCCTATGTTCCAAACATAGGATGCCTCTTGCCCTATACGAGAGATGACTTATGCACCTAGCATGAGATGCCAGTAGTCCTATCTACATGACTATAAACTGTAGTAATCCCTTTGTTCCAAACATAGGATGCCTCTTTTTCTATACGAGAGATGCCTTATGCTCATAGCATGAGATGCTAGTAGTCCTATCTACATGACTATAAACTGTAGTAATCCCTATGTTCCAAACATAGGATGCCCCTTTCCCTATACGCGAGATGCCTTATGCTCCTAGCATGAGAGACCAATAGTCCTATCTATATGACTATAAACTATAGTAATCCATATGTTCCAAACATAGGATGCCTCTTTCCCTATACGAGAGATTCCTTATGCTCCTAGCATGAGATGCTAGTAGTCCTATCTACATGACTATAAACTGTAGTAATCCCTATGTTCCAAACATAGGATGCCTCTTTCCCTATACGAGAGATGCCTTATGCTTCTAGCATTAGATGCCAGTAGTCCTATCTACATGACTATAAACTGTAGTAATCACTATGTTCCAAACATAGGATGCCTCTTGCCCTATATGAGAGATGCCTTATGCTCCTAGCATGAGATGCCAGTAGTCCTATCTACATGACTATAAACTGTAGTAATCCCAATGATCCAAACATAGGATGCCTCTTTCCCTATACGAGAGATACCTTATTCTCCTAGCATGAGATGCCAGTATTCCTATCTACATGACTATAAACTATAGTAATCCCTATGTTCCAAACATAGGATACCTCTTTCCCTATATGAGAGATGCCTTATGCTCCTAGCATGAGATGCCAGTAGTCATATCTACATGACTATAAACTGTAGTAATCCCTATGTTACAAACATAGGATGCCTCTTGCCCTATACGAAAGATGCCTTATGCTCCTAGCATGATATGCCAGTAGTCCTATCTACATGACTATAAACTGTAGTAATCCTTATGTTCCAAAAAATAGGATGCCTCTTTCCCTATACGAGAGATGCCTTATGATCCTAGCATGAGATTCCAGTAGTCCTATCAACATGACTATAAACTGTAGTAATCCCTATGTTCCAAACATAGGATGCCTCTTGCCCTATACGAGAGATACCTTATGCTCCTAGCATGAGATGCCAGTAGTCCTATCTACATGACTATAAACTGTAGTAATCCCTATGTTCCAAACATAGGATGCCTCTTTCCATATACGAGAGATGCCTTATGCTCCTAGCATGAGGTGCCAGTAGTCCTATCTAAATGACTACAAACTGTAGTAATCCCTATGTTCCAAACATAGGATGCCTCTTTCCCTATAGGAGATATGCCTTATTCTCCTTGCATGAGATGCCAGTAGTCATAACTACATGACTATAAACTGTAGTAATCCCTAAGTTCCAAACATAGGATGCCTCTTGCCCTATACAAGAGATGCCTTATGCTCCTAGCATGAGATGCCGGTAGTCCTATCTGCATGACTACAAACGGTAGTAATCCCAATGTTCAAAACATAGGATGCCTCTTTCCCTATACGAGAGATGCCTTATGCTCCTAGCATTATATGCCAGTAGTCCTATCTACATAACTATAATATGTAGTAATCCCTGTGTTCCAAACATAGGATGCCTCTTGCCCTATACGAGAGATGCCTTATGCTCCTAGCATGAGATGCCAGTAGTCCTATCTACATGACTATAAACTGTAGTAATCCCTGTGTTCCAAACATAGGATGCATCTTTCCCTATACGAGAGATGCCTTATGCTCCTAGCATGAGATGCCAGTAGTCCTATCTACATGACTATATACTGTAGTAATCCCTATTTTCCAATAATAGGATGCCTCTTCCCTATATGAGAGATGCCTTATGCTCCTAGCATGAGATTCCAGTAGTCCTATCTACATGACTATAAACTGTAGTAATCTCTATGTTCCAAACAAAGGATGCCTCTTTCCCTATATGAGAGATTCCTTATGCTCCTAGCATGAGATGCCAGTAGTCCTATCTACATGACTATAAACTTTAGTAATCCCTATGTTCCAAACATAGGATGCCTCTTGCCCTATACGAGAGATTCCTTATGCTCTTAGCATGAGATGCCAGTGGTCCTATCTACATGACTATAAACTGTAGTAATCCCTATGTTCCAAACATAGGATGCCTCTTGCCCTATACGAGAGATGCCTTATGCTCCTAGCATGAGATTTCAGTAGTCCTATCTACATGACTATAAACTGTAGTAATCCCTATGTTCCAAACATAGGATGCCTCTTGCCCTATACGAGAGATGCCTTATGCTCCTAGCATGAGATGCCAGTAGTCCTATCTACATGACTGCAAACTGTAGTAATCCATATGTTCCAAACATAGGATGCCTCTTGCCCTCTACGAGAGATGCCTTATGCTCCTAGCATGAGATGCCTGTAGTCCTATCTACATGACTATAAACTGTAGTAATCCCTATGTTCCAAACATAGGATGCCTCTTGCCCTATACGAGAGATGCCTTATGCTCCTAGCATGAGATGCCAGTAGTCCTATCTACATGACTATAAACAGTAGTAATCCCTATGTTCCAAACATAGGATACCTCTTGCCCTATACGAGAGATGCCTTATGCTCCTAGCATGAGATACCAGTAGTCCTATCTACATGACTATAAACTGTAGTAATACCTATGTTCCAAACATAGGATGCCTCTTGCCCTATACGAGAGATGCCTTATGCACCTAGCATGAGATGCCAGTAGTCCTATCTACATGACTATAAACTGTAGTAATCCCTATGTTCCAAACGTAGGATGCCTATTTCCCTATACAAGAGATGCCTTATGCTCCTAGCATGAAATGCTAGTAGTCCTATCTACATGACTATAAACTGTAGTAATCCCTATGTTCCGAACATTGGATGCCTCTTGCCCTATAAGAGAGATGCCTTATGCTCCTAGCATGAGATGCCAGTAGTCCTATCTACATCACTATAAACTGTTGTAATCCCTATGTTCCAAACATAGGATGCCTCTTGCCCTATACGAGGGATGCCTTATGCTCTTAGCATGAGATGCCAGTAGTCCTATCTACAAGACTATAAACTATAGTAATCCCTATGTTCCAAACATAGGATGCCTTTTCCCCTATCCGAGAGATGCCTTATGCTTCTAGCATGAGATGCCAGTAATCCTATCTACATGACTATAAACTATAGTAATCCCTATGTTCCAAACATAGGATGCCTCTTGCCCTATACGAGAGATGCCTTATGCTCCTAGCATGAGATGCCAGTAGTCCTATATACATGACTATAAACTGTAGTAATCCCTATGTTCCAAACATAGGATGCCTCTTGCCCTATACGAGAGATGCCTTATGCTCCTAGCATGAGATGTCAGTAGTCCTATCTACATGACTATAAACTGTAGTAATCCCAATGTTTCAAACATAGGATGCCTCTTTTCCCTATACGAGAGATGCCTTATGCTCCTAGAATGAGATTCTAGTAGTCCTACCTACATGACTATAAACTGTAGTAATCCCTATGTTCCAAATATAGGATGCCTCTTGCCCTATACGAGAGATGCCTTATGCTCCTAGCATGAGATGCCAGTAGTCCTATCTACATGACTATAAACTGTAGTAATCCCTATGTTCCAAACATAGGATGCCTCTTTCCCTATACGAGAGATGCCTTATGCTCCTAGCATGAGATGCCAGTAGTCCTATCTACATGACTATAAACTGTAGTAATCCCTATGTTCCTAACATAGGATGCCTCTTGCCCTATAAGAGAGATTCCTTATGAACCTAGCATGAGATGCCAGTAGTCCTATCTACATGACTATAAACTGTAGTAATCCCTATCTTCCAAACATAGGATGCCTCTTTCCCTATACGAGAGATGCCTTATGCTCATAGCATGAGATGCTAGTAGTCCTATCTACATGACTATAAACTGTAGTAATCCCTATGTTCCAAACATAGGATGCCTCTTTCCCTATACGAGAGATGCCTTATGCTCCTAGAATGAGATTGCAATAGTCCTATCTACATGACTATAAACTGTAGTAATCCATATGTTCGAAACATAGGATGCCTCTTGCCCTATACGAGAGATTCCTTATGCTCCTAGCATGAGATGCCAGTAGTCCTATCTACATGAATATAAACTATAGTAATCCCTATTTTCCAAACATAGGATGCCTCCTTCCCTATACGAGAGATGCCTTATGCTTCTAGCATTAGATGCCAGTAGTCCTATCTACATGACTATAAACTGTAGTAATCCCTATGTTCCAAACATAGGATGCCTCTTGCCCTATATGAGAGATGCCTTATGCTCCTAGCATGATATGCCAGTAGTCCTATCTACATGACTATAAACTGTAGTAATCCCTATGATCCAAACATAGGATGCCTCTTTCCCTATACGAGAGATACCTTATTCTCCTAGCATGAGATGCCAGTAGTCCTATCTACATGACTATAAACTATAGTAATCCCTATGTTCCAAATATAGGATGCCTCTTTCCCTATAGGAGAGATGCCTTATGCTCCTAGCATGAGATTTCAATAGTCATATCTACATGACTATAAATTGTAGTAATCCCTATATTACAAACATAGGATGCCTCTTGCCCTATACGAGAGATGCCTTATGCTCCTAGCATGAGATGCCAGTAGTCCTATCTACATGACTATAAATTGTAGTAATCCTTATGTTCCAAACCTAGGATGCCTCTTTCCCTATACGAGAGATGCCTTATGATCCTAGCATGAGATTCCAGTAGTCCTATCAACATGACTATAAACTGTAGTAATCCCTATGTTCCAAACATAGGATGCCTCTTGCCCTATACGAGAGATGCCTTATGCTCCTAGCATGAGATGCCAGTAGTCCTATCTACATGACTATAAACTGTAGTAATCCCTATGTTCCAAACATAGGATGCCTCTTGCCCTATACGAGAGATGCCTTATGCTCCTAGCATGAGGTGCCAGTAGTCCTATCTAAATGACTATAAACTGTAGTAATCCCTATGTTCCAAACATAGGATCCCTCTTGCCCTATAGAAGATATGCCTTATTCTCCTAGCAGGAGATGGCAGTAGTCATAACTACATTACTATAAACTGTAGTAATCCCTAAGTTCCAAACATAGGATGCCTCTTGCCCTATACAAGAGATGACTTATGCTCCTAGCATGAGATGCCGGTAGTCCTATCTACATGACTATAAACGGTAGTAATCCCAATGTTCAAAACATAGGATGCCTCTTTCCCTATACGAGAGATGCCTTATGCTCCTAGCATTAGATGCCAGTAGTCCTATCTATATGACTATAATATGTAGTAATCCCTATGTTCCAAACATAGGATGCCTCTTGCCCTATACGAGAGATGCCTTATGCTCCTAGCATGAGATTCCAGTAGTCCTATCTACATGACTATAAACTGTAGTAATCCCTATGTTCCAAACATAGGATGCCTCTTGCACAATACGAGAGATGCCTTATTCTCCTAGAATGAGATGCCAGTAGTCCTATCTACATGACTATAAACTGTAATAGTCCCTATGTTCCAATCATAGGATGCCTCTTCCCCTATACGAGAGATGCCTTATTCTCCTAGCATGAGATGCCAGTAGTCCTATCTAAATGACTATAAACTGTAGTTATCCCTATGTTCCAAACATAGGATGCCTCTTTCCCTATACGAGATATGCCTTATGCTCCTAGCATGAGATGCCAATAGTCCTATCTACATGACTATAAACTGTAGTAATCCCTATGTTCCAAACATAGCATGCCTCTTTCCCTATATGAGAGATGCCTTATGCTCCTAGCATGAGATGCCAGTAGTCTTATCTACATGACTATAAACTGTAGTAATCCCAATGTTCCAATCATAAGATTCCTCTTGCCCTATACGAGAGATGCCTTATGCTCCTAGCATGAGATTCCAATAGTCTTATCTACATGACTATAAACTGTAGTAATCCCTATGTTCCAAACATAGGATGCCTCTTTCCCTATATGAGAGATACCTTATGCTCCTAGAATGAGATTCCAGTAGTCCAATCTACATGACTATAAACTGTAGTAATCCCTATGTTCCAAACATAGGATGCCTCTTGCCCTACACGAGAGATGCCTTATTCTCCTAGCATGAGATGCCAGTAGTCCTATCTACATGACTATAAACTGTAGTAATCCCTATGTTCCAAACATAGGATGCCTCTTTCCCTATACGAGAGATGCCTTATGCTCCTAGCATGAGATGCCAGTAGTCCGATCTACATGACTATAAACTATAGTAATCCCTATGTTCCAAACATAGGATGCCTCTTTCCCTATACGAGAGATGCCTTATGCTCCTAGCATGAGATGACAGTAGTCCTATCTACATGACTATAAACTGTAGTAATCCCTATGATCCAAACATAGGATGCCTCTTGCCCTATATGAGAGATGCCTTATGATTATAGCATGAGATGCTAGTAGTCCTATCTACATGACTATAAACTGTAGTAATCCCTATGTTCCAATCATTGGATGCCTCTTGCCCTATACGAGAGATGCCTTATGCTCCTAGAATGAGATGCCAGTAGTCCTATCTACATGACTATAAACTATAGTAATCCCTATGTTCCAAACATAGGATGCCTCTTGCCCTATACGAGAGATGCCTTATGCTCCTAGCATGAGATGCCAGTAGTACTATCTACATGACTATAAACTGTAGTAATCCCTATGTTCCAAACATAGGATGCCTCTTGCCCTATACGAGAGATGCCTTATGCTCCAAGCATGAGATGCTAGTAGTCCTATGTACATGACTATAAACTGTAGTAATCCCTATGTTCCAAACATAGGATGCCTCTTTCCCTATATGAGAGATGCCTTATGCTCCTAGCATGAGATGCCAGTAGTCCTATCTACATGACTATAAACTGTAGTAATCCCTATGTTCCAAATATAGGATACCCCTTGCCCTATACGATAGATGCCTTATGCTCCTAGCATGAGATGCCAGTAGTCCTATCTACATGATTATAAACTGTAGTAATCCCTATGTTCCAAACATAGGATGCCTCTTTCCCTATACGAGAGATTCCTTATGCTCCTAGCATGAGATGCCAGTAGTCCTATCTACATGACTATAAACTGTAGTAATCCATATGTTCCAAACATAGGATGCCTCTTGCCCGATACGAGAGATGCCTTATGCTCCTAGCATGAGATGCCAGTAGTCCTATCTACATGACTATAAACTGTAGTAATCCCTATGTTCCAAATACAGGATGCCTCTTGCCCTATACGAGAGATGCCTTATACTCCTAACATGAGATGCCAGTAGTCCTATCTACAAGACTATAAACTATAGTAATCCCTATGTTCCAAACATAGGATGCCTCTTTCCCTATACGAGAGATGACTTATGCTCCTAGCATGACATGACTGTAGTCCTATCTACATGACTATAAACTATAGTAATCACTATGTTCCAAACACAGGATGCCTCTTTCCCTATACGAGAGATGCCTTATGCTCCTAGCATGAGATGCCAGTAGTCCTATCTACATGACTATAAACTATAGTAATACCTATGTTCCAAACATAGGATGCCTCTTGCCCTATATGATAGATGCCTTATGCTCCTAGCATGAGATACCAATAGTCCTATCTACATGACTATAAACTGTAGCAATCCCTATGTTCCAACCATAGGATGCCACTTGCCCTATACGAGTGATTCCTTATGCTCCTAGCATGAGATGCCAGTAGTCATATCTACATGACTATAAACTGTTGTAATCCCTATGTTCCAAACACAGGATGCCTCTTGCCCTATACGAGAGATGCCTTATGCTCCTAGCATGAGATGCCAGTTGTCCTATCTACATGACTATAAACTATAGTAATCCCTATGTTCCAAAAATATGATGCCTCTTGCCCTATACGAGAGATGCCTTATGCTCCTAGCATGAGATGCCAATATTCCTATCTACATACCTATAAACTGTAGTAATCCATATGTTCCATACATAGGATGCCTCTTGGCCTATACGAGAGATGCCTTATGCTCCTAACATGAGATGCCAGTAGTCCTATCTACATGACATAAACTGTAGTAATCCCTATGTTCCAAACATAGGATGCCTCTTTCCCTATACGAGAGAGGCCTTATGCTCCTAGCATGAGATGCCAGTAGTCCTATGTACATGACTATAAACTGTAGTAATCTCTATGTTCCAAACATAGGATGCCTCTTGCCCTATACGAGAGATGCCTTATGCTCCTAGCATGAGATCCCAGTAGTCCTATCTACATGACTATAAACTGTAGTAATCCCTATGTTCCAAACACATGATGCTTCTTTCCATATACAAGATATGCCTTATGCTCCTAGCATGAGATGCCAATAGTCCTATCTACATGACTATAAACTTTAGTAATCCCTATGTTCCAAACATAGGATACCTCTTGCCCTATACGAGAGATTACTTATGCTCCTAGCATGAGATGCCAGTAGTCATATCTACATGACTATTAACTGTAGTAATCCCTATGTTCCAAACACAGGATGCCTCTTGCCCTATACGAGAGATGCCTTATGCTCCTAGCATGAGATGCCAGAAGTCCTATCTTCATGACTATAAACTGTAGTAATCCCGATGTTCCAAACGTAGGATGCCTCTTGCCCTATACGAGAGATGACTTATGCTCCTAGCATGAGATGCCAGTAGTCCTATATACATGACTATAAACTGTAGTAATCCCTATGTTCCAAACATAGGATGCCTCTTTCCCTATACGAGAGATGCCTTATGCTCCTAGCATTAGATGCCAGTAGTCCTATCTACATGACTATAAACTGTAGTAATCCCTATGTTCCAAACATAGGATACCTCTTGCCCTATATGAGAGATGCCTTATGCTCCTAGCATGAGATGCCAATAGTCCTATCTACATGATTATAAACTGTAGTAATCCCTATGTTCCAAACCTAGGATGCCTCTTTCCCTATACAAGATATGCCTTATGCTCCTAACATGAGATGCCAATAGTCCTATCTACATGACTATAAATTTTAGAAATCCCTATGTTCCAAACATATGATGCCTCTTGCCCTATACGAGAGATGCCTCATGCTCCTAGCATGAGATGCCATTAGTCCTATCTACATGACTATAAACTGTAGTAATCCCTATGTTCCAAACATATGATGCCTCTTGCCCTATACGAGAGATGACTTATGCTCCTAGCATGAGATTCCATTAGTCCTTTCTATATGACTATAAACTGTAGTAATCCCTATGTTCTAAACACAGGATGCCTCTTGCCCTATACGAGAGATGCCTTATGCTCCTAGCATGAGATGCTAGTAGTCCTATCTACATGACTATAAACTGTAGTAATCCCTATGTTCCAAACACAGGATGCCTCTTGCCCAATACAAGAGATGTCTTATTCTCCTAGCATGAGATTCAAGTAGTCCTATCTACATGACTATAAACTGTAGTAATCCCTATGTTCAAAACATAGGATGCCTCTTTCCCTATACGAGAGATGCCTTATGCTCCTAGAATGAGATGCCAGTATTCCTATCTACATGACTATAAACTGTAGTAATCCCCATGTTCCAAACATAGGATTCCTCTAGCCCCCTATGAGAGAGGCCTTATGCTCCTAGCATGAGATACCAGTAGTCCTATCTACATGACTATAAACTATAGTAATCCCTATGTTCCAAAAATAGGATGCCTCTTGCCCTATACGAGATATGCCTTATGCTCCTAGCATGAGATGACAATAGTCCTATCTACATGACTATAAACTGTATTAATCCCTATGTTCCGAACATAGGATGCCTCTTGCCCTATACGAGAGATGCCTTATGCTCCTAGCATGAGATTCCAGTAGTCCTATCTACATGACTATAAACTGTAGTAATACCTATGTTCCAAACATAGTATGCCTCTTGCCCTATACGAGAGATGCCTTATGCTCCTAGCATGAGATGCCAGTAGTCCTATCTACTTGACTATAAAATGTAGTAATCCCTATGTTCCAAACATAGGATGCCTCTTGCCCTATACGAGAGATGCCTTATGCTCCTAGCATGAGATGCCAGTAGTCCTATCTACATGACTATAAACTGTAGTAATCCCTATGTTCCAAACATAGGATGCCTCTTGCCCTATAAGAGAGATGCCTTATGCTCCTAGCATGAGATTCCAGTAGTCCTATCTATATGACTAGAAACGGTAGTAATCCCTATGTTCCAAACACAGGATGCCTCTTGCCCTATATGAGAGATTCCTTATGCTCCTAGCATGAGATGCCAATAGTCCTATCTACATGACAATAAACTGTAGTAATCCCTATGTTCCAAACATAGGATGCCTCTTGTACTATAAGAGAGATTCCTTATGCTCCTAGCAGGAGATGCCAGTAGTCCTATCTACATGACTATAAACTGTAGTAATCCCAATGTTCCAAACACAGGATGCCTCTTTCCCTATACGAGAGATGCCTTATGCTCCTAGCATGAGATGCCAGTAGTCCTATCTACATGACTATAAACTGTAGTAATTCTTATGTTCCAAACATAGGATGCCTCTTGCCCTATACGAGAGATGCCTTATGCTCCTAGGATGAGATTCCAGTAGTCCTACCTACATGACTATAAACTCTAGTAATCCCTATGTTCCAAACATAGGATGCCTCTTTCCCTATACGAGAGATGCCTTATGCTCCTAGCATGAGATGCCAATAGTACTATCTACATGACTATAAAATGTAGTAATCCCTATGTTCCAAACATAGGATGCCTCTTGCCGTATATGAGAGATGCCTTATTCTCCTAGCATGAGATGCTTGTAGTCCTATCTACATGACTATAAACTGTAGTAATCCCTATGTGCCAAACCTAGAATACCTCTTGCCCTATATGTGAGATGCCTTATGCTCCTAGCATGAGATGCCAGTAGTCCTATCTACATGACTATAAACTATAGTAATCCCTATGTTCCAAACATAGGATGTCTCTTTCCCTATACGAAATATTCCTTATGCTCCTAGCATGAGATTCCAGTAGTCCTATCTACATGACTATAAACTATAGTAATCCCTATGTTCCAAACATAGGATGCCTCTTTCCCTATACGAGAGATGCCTTATGCTCCTAGCATGAGATGCCAGTAGTCCTATCTACATGACTATAAACTGTAGTAATCCATATGTTCCAAACATAGGATGCCTCTTGCCCTATACAAGAGATTCCTTATTCTCCTAGCATGAGATGCCAGTAGTCCTATCTACATGACTATAAACTGTAGTAATCCCTATGTTCCAAACATATGATGCCTCTTGCCCTATACGAGAGATGCCTTATGCTCCTAGCATGAGATGCCAGTAGTCCTATCTACATGACTATAAACTGTAGTAATCCCTATGTTCCAAATATAGGATGCCTCTTGCCCTATAAGAGAGACACCTTATGATCCTAGCATGAGATGCCAGTAGTCCTATCCACATGACTATAAACTGTAGTAATCCCTATGTTCCAAATATAGGATGCCTCTTTCCCTATACGAGAGATGCCTTATGCTCCAAGCATGAGATGCCAGTAGTCCTATCTACATTACTATAAACTATAGTAATCCCTATGTTCTAAACATAGGATGCCTCTTGACCTATACGAGAGATGCCTTATGCTTCTAGCATGAGATGCCAGTAGTCCTATCTACATGACTATAAACTGTAGTAATCCCTATGTTACAAACATAGGACGCCTCTTGCCCTATACGAGAGATGCCTTATGATCCAAGCATGAGATGACATTAGTCCTTTCTACATGACTATAAACTTTAGTATTCCTATCTTCCAAACATAGGATGCCTCTTGCCCTATACGAAAGATGCCGTATGCTCCTAGCATGAGACGCCAGTAGTCCTATCTACATGACTATAAACTTTAGTAATCCCTATGATCCAAACATAGGATGCCTCTTTCCCTATACGAGAGATGCCTTATGCTCCTAATATGAGATGCCAGTAGTCCTATCTACATGACTATAAACTGTAGTAATCCCTATGTTCCAAACATAGGATGCCTCTTGCCCTATACGAGAGATGCCTTATGCTCTTAGCATGAGATGCCAGTAGTCCTATCTACATGACTATAAACTATAGTAATCCCTATGTTACAAACATAGGATGCCTCTTGCCCTATACGAGAGATGCCTTATGCTCCTAGCATGAGATGCCATTAGTCCTTTCTACATGACTATAAACTGTAGTAATCCCTATGTTCCAAACATAGGATGCCTCTTTCCCTATACGAAAGATGCCTTATGCTCCTAGCATGAGACGCCAGTAGTCCTATCTACATGACTATAAACTGTAGTAATCCCTATGTTCCAAACATAGGATGCCGATTGCCCTATACGAGAGATGCCTTATGCTCCTAGATTGAGATTGCCGTAGTCCTATCTACTAGACTATAAACTGTAGTAATCCCTATGTTCCAAACATAGGATGCCTCTTGCCCTATACGATAGATGCCTTATGCTCCTAGCATGAGATGCCAATAGTCCTATCTACATGACTATAAACTATAGTAATCCCTATGTTCCAAACATAGGATGCCTCTTGCCCTATACGAGATATGCCTTATGCTTCTAGCATGAGATGCCAGTAGTCCTATCTACATGACTATAAACTATAGTAATCCCTATGTTCCAAACATAGGATGCCTCTTGCCCTATACGAGATATTCCTTAATCTCCTAGCATGAGATGCCAGTAGTCCTATCTACATGACTATAAACTGTAGTAATCCATATGTTCCAAACATAGGATGCCACTTGCCCTATACGAGAGATGCCTTATGCTCCTAGCATGAGATGCCAGTAGTCCTATCAACATGACTATAAACTGTAGTAATCCCTATGTTCCAAACAGAGGATGCCTCTCGCCCTATAGGAGAGATGCCTTATGCTCCTAGCATGAGATGCCAGTAGTCATATCTACATGACTATAAACTTTAGTAATCTCTATGTTCCAAACATAGGATGCCTCTTGCCCTATACGAGAGATGCCTTATGCTCCTAGCATGTGATGCCAGTAGTCCTATCTACATGACTATAAACTGTAGTAATCCCAATTTTCAAAACATAGGATGCTTCTTTCCCTATACGAGAGATGCCTTATGCTCCTAGAATTAGATGCCAGTATTTCTATCTACATGACTATAAACTGTAGTAATCCCTATGTTCCAAACATATGATGCCTCTTGCCCTATACGAGAGATGCCTTATGCTTCTAGCATGAGATGCCAGTAGTCCTATCTACATGACTATAAACTATAGTAATCCCTATGTTCCAAACATAGGATGCCTTTTGCCCTATACGAGATATTCCTTAAGCTCCTAGCATGAGATGCCAGTAGTCCTATCTACATGACTATAAACTGTAGTAATCCCTATGTTCCAAACATAGGATGCCTCTTGCCTTATACGAGAGATGCCTTATGCTCCTAGCATGAGATGCCAGTAGTCCTATCAACATGACTATAAACTGTAGTAATCCCTATGTTCCAAACAGAGGATGCCTCTCGCCCTATAGGAGAGATGCCTTATGCTCCTAGCATGAGATGCCAGTAGTCATATCTACATGACTATAAACTTTAGTAATACCTATGTTCCAAACATAGGATGCCTCTTGCCCTATACGAGAGATGCCTTATGCTCCTAGCATGTGATGCCAGTAGTCCTATCTACATGACTATAAACTGTAGTAATCCCAATTTTCAAAACATAGGATGCTTCTTTCCCTATACGAGAGATGCCTTATGCTCCTAGAATTAGATGCCAGTATTTCTATCTACATGACTATAAACTGTAGTAATCCCTATGTTCCAAACATAGGATGCCTCTTGCCCTATACGAGAGATGCCTTATGCTCCTAGCATGAGATGTCAGTAGTCTTATCTACATGACTATAAACTGTAGTAATCCCTATGTTCCAAACATAGGATGCATCTTGCACAATACGAGAGATGCCTTATGCTCCTAGAATGAGATGATAGTAGTCCTATCTACATGACTATAAACTGTAGTAATCCCTATGTTCCAAACATAGGATGCCTCTTCCCCTATACGAGAGATGCCTTATTCTCCTAGCATGAGATGCCAGTAGTCCTATCTACATGACTATAAACTGTAGTAATCCCTATGTTCCAAACATAGGATGCCTCTTGCCCTATACGAGAGATGCCTTATGCTCCTAGCATGAGATGCCAGTAGTCCTATCCACATGACTATAAACTGTAGTAATCCCTATGTTCCAATCATAGGATGCCTCTTGCCCTATACGAGAGATGCCTTATGCTCCTAGCATGAGATGCCAATAGTCTTATCTACATGACTATAAACTGTAGTAATCCCTATGTTCCAAACATAGGATGCCTCTTGCCCTATACGAGAGATGCCTTATGCTCCTAGCATGAGATGCCAGTAGTCCAATCTACATGACTATAAACTGTAGTAATCCCTATGTTCCAAACATAGGATGCCTCTTGCCCTACACGAGAGATGCCTTATGAACCTAGCATGAGATGCCAGTAGTCCTATCTACATGACTATAAACTCTAGTAATCCCTATGTTCCAATCATAGGATGTCTCTTTCCCTATACGAGAGATGACTTATGCTCCTAGCATGAGATTCCAGTAGTCCTATCTACATGATTATAAACTATAGTAATCCCTATGTTCCAAACATAGGATGCCTCTTTCCCTATACGAGAGATGCCTTATGATCCTAGCATGAGATGACAGTAGTCCTGTCTACATGACTATAAACTGTAGTAATCCTTATGTTCCAAACCTAGGATGCCTCTTTCCCTATATGAGAGATGCCTTATGCTTCTAGCATGAGATGCTAGTAGTCCAATCTACATGACTATAAACTGTAGTAATCCCTATGTTCCAAACATAGGATGCCTCTTGCCCTATATGAGAGATTCCTTATGCTCATAGCATGAGATTCCAGTAGTCCTATCTACATGACTATAAACTATAGTAATCCCTTTGTTCCAAACATAGGATGCCTCTTGCCCTATACAAGAGATGCCTTATGCTCCTAGCATGAGATGCCAGTAGTCCTATCTACATGACTATAAACTATAGTAATCCCTATGTTCCAAACATAGGATGCCTCTTGCCCTATACAAGAGATGCCTTATGCTCCTAGCATGAGATGCCAGTAGTCCTATCTACATGACTATAAACTATAGTAATCCCTATGTTCCAAACATAGGATGCCTCTTGCCCTATACGAGAGATGCCTTATGCTCCTAGCATGAGATGCCAGTAGTTTTATCTACATGACTATAAACTGTAGTAATCCCTATGTTCCAAACATAGGATGCCTCTTGCCCTATACGAGAGATGCCTTGTGCTCCTAGCATGAGATTCCAGTAGTCCTATCTACATGTCTATAAACTATAGTAATCCCTATGTTCCAAACATATGATGCCTCTTGCCCTATAGGAGATATGCCTTATGCTCCTAACATGAGATGCCAGTAGTCCTATCTACATGACTATAAACTATAGTAATCCCTATGTCCCAAACATAGGATGCCTCTTGCCCTATACGAGAGATGCCTTAAGCTCATAGCATGAGATGCCCGTAGTCCTATCTACATGACTATAAACTATAGTAATCCCTATGTTCCAAACATATGATGCCTCTTGCCCTATACGAGAGATGCCTTATTCTCCTAGCATGAGATGCCAGTAGTCCTATCTATATGACTATAAACTGTAGTAATCCCTATGTTCCAAACATTGGATGCCTCTTGCCCTATACAAGAGATGACTTATTCTCCTAGCATGAGATGCCAGTAGTCCTATCTACATGACTATAAACTGTAGTAATCCCTATGTTCCAAACATAGGACGCCTCTTGCCCTATACAAGAGATTTCATATGCTCCTAGCATGAGATGACAGTAGTCCAATCTACATGACTATAAACTATAGTAATCTATATGTTCCAAACATAGGATGCCTCTTGCCCTATACGAGAGATGCATTATGCTCCTAGCATGAGATGCCAATAGTCCTATCTACATGACTATGAACTGTAGTAATCCCTATGTTCCAAACATAGGATTCCTCTTGCCCTATACGAGGGATGCCTTCTGCTCCTAGCATGAGATGCCAGTAGTCCTATCTACATGACTATAAACTATAGTATTCCCTATGTTCCAAACATAGGATGCCTCTTTCCCTATACGAGAGATGCCTTATGCTCCTAGCATGAGATACCACTAGTCTTATATACATGACTATAAACTGTAGTAATCCCTATGTTCCAAATATAGGATGCCTCTTGCCCTATACGAGAGATGCCTTATGCTCCTAGAATGAGATGTCAGTAGTCATATCTACATGACTATAAACTATAGTAGTCCCTATGTTCCAAACATAGGATGCCTCTTTCCCTATACGAGAGATGCCTTATGCTCCTAGCATGAGATGCCAGTAGTCCTATCTACATGACTATAAATTGTAGTAATCCCTATCTTCCAAACATAGGATGCCTCTTGCCCTATACGAGAGATGCCTTATTCTCCTAGCATGAGATGCCAGTAGTCCTATCTACATGACTATAAACTGTAGTAATCCCTATGTTCCAAACACAGGATGCCTCTTGCCCTATACAAGAGATGCCTTAGGCTCCTAGAATGATATGCCAGTAGTCCTATCTACATGACTATAAACTGTAGTAATCCCTATGTTCCAAACACAGGACGCCTCTTGCCCTATACGAGAGATGCCTTATGCTCCTAGCATGAGATGCTAGTAGTTCTATCTACATGTCTATAAAATGTAGTAATCCCTATGTTCCAAACATAGGAAGCCTCTTTCCCTATATGAGAGATGCCTTATGCTCCTAGCATGAGATGCCAGTAGTCCTATCTACATGACTATAAACTGTTGTAATCCCTATGTTCCAAACACAGGATGCCTCTTGCCCTATACGAGAGATGCCTTATTCTCCTAGCATGAGATGCCAGTAGTCCTATCTACATGACTATAAACTGTAGTAATCCCTATGTTCCAAACATAGGATGCCTTTTGCCCAATACGAGAGATGCCTTATGCTCCTAGCATGAGATGCCAATAGTCCTATCTACATGACAATAAACTGTAGTAATCCCTATGTTCCAAACATAGGATGAATCTTTCCCTATACGAGAGATGCCTTATGATCCTCGCATGAGATGCCAGTAGTCCTATCTACATGACTATAAACTGTAGCAATCCCTATGTTCCAAACACAGGATGCCTCTTTCCCTATACGAGAGATGCATTATGCTCCTAGCATGAGATGCCAGTAGTCCTATGTACATGACTATAAACTGTAGTAATCCCTATGTTCCAAACATAGGATGCCTCTTGCCCTGTACGAGAGATTCTTATGCTCCTTGCATGATATGCCAGTAGTCCTATCTATATGACTATAAACTGTAGTAATCCCTATGTTCCAAACATAGGATGCCACTTTCCCTATATGAGAGATGCCTTATGGTCCTAGCATGAGATGCCAGTAATCCTATCTACATGACTATAAACTGCAGTAATCCATATGTTCCAAACATAGGATGCCTCTTGCCCTATATGAGAGATTACTTATTCTCCTAGCATGAGATGCCAGTAGTCCTATCTACATTACTATAAACTGTAGTAATCCATATGTTCCAAACACAGGATGCCTCTTGCCCTATACGAGAGATGCCTTATGCTCCTAGCATGAGATGCCAGTAGTCTTATCTACATGACTATAAATTGTAGTAATCCCTATGTTCCAAACATAGGATGCCTCTTGCCCTATACAAGAGATGACTTATGCTCCTAGAATGAGATGCCAATAGTCCTATATACATGACTATAAACTGTAGTAATCCCTATGTTCCAAACACGGGATGCCTCTTGCCCTATACGAGAGATTCCTTATGCTCCTAGCATTAGATGCCAGTAGTCCTATCTACATGACTATAAACTGTAGTAATCCCTATGTTCCAAACATAGGACGCCTCTTTCCCTATACGAGATATGCCTTATGATCCTAGCATGAGATGCCAGTAGTCCTATCTACATGACTATAAACTGTAGTAATCCCTATGTTCCAAACATAGGATGCCTATTGCCCTATACGAGAGATGCCTTATGCTCCTAGCATGAGATGCCAGTAGTCCAATCTACATGACTATAAACTGTAGTAATCCCTATGTTCCAAACATAGGATACCTCTTGCCCTATACGAGAGATGCCTTATGCTCCTAGCATGAGATGCCAGTAGTCCTATCTACATGACTATTAATTGTAGTAATCCCTATGTTCCAAACATAGGATTACTATTGCCCTATACGAGAGATGATTTATGCTCCTTGCATGAGATTCTAGTTGTCTTATCTACATGACTATAAACTGTAGTAATCCCTATGTTCCAAACACAGGATGTCTCTTGCCCTATACGAGAGATGCCTTATGCTCCTAGCATGAGATGCCAGTAGTCCTATCTACATGACTATAAACAATAGTAATCCCTATGTTCCAAACACAGGATGGCTCTTGCCCTATACGAGAGATGCCTTATGCTCCTAGCATGAGATGTCAATAGTCCTATCTACATGACTATAAACTGTAGTAATACCTATGTTCAAAACATAGGATGCCTCTTGCCATATACGAGATATGCCTTATGCTCCTAGCATGAGATGCCAGTAGTCCTATATACATGACTATAAACTGTAGTAATCCCTATGTTCCAAACACAGGATGGCTCCTGCCCTATACGAGAGATGCCTTATGCTCCTAGCATGAGATGCCAGTAGTCCTATCTACATGACTATAAACTGTAGTAATCCCTATGTTCCAAACATAGGATGCCTCTTGCCCTATACGAGAGATGCCTTATGCTCCTAGGATGAGATTCCCGTAGTCCTATCTACATGACTATAAACTGTAGTAATCCCTATGTTCCAAATATAGGATGCCTCTTTCCCTATACGAGAGATGCCTTATGCTCCTAGCATGAGATGACAGTAGTCCTATCTACATGACTATAAATTGTAGTAATCCCTATGTTCCAAACACAGGATTCCTTTTTCCCTATACGAGAGATGCCTTATGCTCTTAGCATGAGATTCCGGTAGTCCAATCTACTGACTATAAAATGTAGTAATCCCTATGTTCCAAACATAGGATGCCTCTTGCCCTATACGAGAGATGCCTTATGCTCCTAGCATGAGATGCCAGTAGTCCTATCTACATGACTATAAACTATAGTAATCCCTATGTTCCAAACATAGGATGCCTCTTGCCCTATACGAGAGATGCCTTATGCTCCTAGCATGAGATGCCAGTAGTCCTATCTATATGACTAAAAACTGTAGTAATCCCTATGTTCCAAACACAGGATGCCTCTTGCCCTATACGATAGATGCCTTATGCTCCTAGCATGAGATTCCAGTAGTCCTATCTACATGACTATAAACTGTAGTAATCCCTATGTTCCAAACATAGGACGCCTCTTGCCCTATACGAGAGATGCCTTATGCTCCTAGCATGAGATGCTAGTAGTTCTATCTACATGTCTATAAACTATAGTAATCCTTATGTTCCAAACATAGGAAGCCTCTTTCCCTATACGAGAGATGCCTTATGCTCCTAGCATGAGATGCCAGTAGTCCTATCTACATGACTATAAACTGTTGTAATCCCTATGTTCCAAACACAGGATGCCTCTTGCCCTATACGAGAGATGCCTTATGCTCCTAACATGAGATGCCAGTAGTCCTATCTAGATGACTATAAACTGTAGTAATCCCTATGTTCCAAACATAGGATGCCTCTTGCCCAATACGAGAGATGCCTTATGCTCCTAGCATGAGATGCCAATAGTCCTATCTACATGACAATAAACTGTAGTAATCCCTATGTTCCAAACATAGGATGCCTCTTTCCCTATACGAGAGATGCCTTATGATCCTCGCATGAGATGCCAGTAGTCCTATCTACATGACTATAAACTGTAGCAATCCCTATGTTCCAAACACAGGATGCCTCTTGCCCTATACGAGAGATGCATTATGCTCCTAGCATGAGATGCCAGTAGTCCAATGTACATGACTATAAACTGTAGTAATCCCTATGTTCCAAACATAGGATGCCTCTTGCCCTGTACGAGAGATTCTTATGCTCCTAGCATGATATGCCAGTAGTCTTATCTATATGACTATAAACTGTAGTAATCCCTATGTTCCAAACATAGGATGCCACTTTCCCTATATGAGAGATGCCTTATGGTCCTAGCATGAGATGCCAATAATCCTATCTACATGACTATAAACTGCAGTAATCCCTATGTTCCAAACATAGGATGCCTCTTGCCCTATATGAGATATTACTTATTCTCCTAGCATGAGATGCCAGTAGTCCTATCTACATTACTATAAACTGTAGTAATCCATATGTTCCAAACACAGGATGCCTCTTGCCCTATACGAGAGATGCCTTATGCTCCTAGCATGAGATGCCAGTAGTCTTATCTACATGACTATAAATTGTAGTAATCCCTATGTTCCAAACATAGGATGCCTCTTGCCCTATACAAGAGAGGACTTATGCTCCTAGAATGAGATGCCAATAGTCCTATATACATGACTATAAACTGTAGTAATCCCTATGTTCCAAACACAGGATGCCTCTTGCCCTATACGAGAGATGCCTTATGCTCCTAGCATTAGATGCCAGTAGTCCTATCTACATGAATATAAACTGTAGTAATCCCTATGTTCCAAACATAGGATGCCTCTTTCCCTATATGAGATATGCCTTATGATCCTAGCATGAGATGCCAGTAGTCCTATCTACATGACTATAAACTGTAGTAATCCCTATGTTCCAAACATAGGATGCCTCTTGCCCTATACAAGAGATGCCTTATGCTCCTAGCATGAGATGCCAGTAGTCCTATCTACATGACTATAAACTGTAGTAATCCCTATGTTCCAAACATAGGATACCTCTTGCCCTATATGAGAGATGCCTTATGCTCCTAGCATGAGATGCCAGTAGTCCTATCTACATGACTATTAATTGTAGTAATCCCTATGTTCCAAACATATGATTCCCCTTGCCCTATACGAGAGATGACTTATGCTCCTTGCATGAGATTCTAGTTGTCTTTTCTACATGACTATAAACTGTAGTAATCCCTATGTTCCAAACACAGGATGTCTCTTGCCCTATATGAGAGATGCCTTATGCTCCTAGCATGAGATGCCAGTAGTCCTATCTACATGACTATAAACAATAGTAATCCCTATGTTCCAAACACAGGATGGCTCTTGCCCTATACGAGAGATGCCTTATGCTCCTAGCATGAGATGTCAGTAGTCCTATCTACATGACTATAAACGGTAGTAATACCTATGTTCAAAACATAGGATGCCTCTTGCCATATACGAGAGATGCCTTATGCTCCTAGCATGAGATGCAAGTAGTCCTATATACATGACTATAAACTGTAGTAATCCCTATGTTCCAAACACAGGATGGCTCCTGCCCTATACGAGAGATGCCTTATGCTCCTAGCATGAGATGCCAGTAGTCCTATCTACATGACTATAAACTGTAGTAATCCCTATGTTCCAAACATAGGATGCCTCTTGCCCTATACGAGAGATGCCTTATTCTCCTAGGATGAGATTCCAGTAGTCCTATCTACATGACTATAAACTGTAGTAATCCCTATGTTCCAAATATAGGATACCTCTTTCCCTATACGAGAGATGCCTTATGCTCCTAGCATGAGATGACAGTAGTCCTATCTACATGACTATAAATTGTAGTAATCCCTATGTTCCAAACACAGGATGCCTCTTGCCCTATACGAGAGATGCCTTATGCTCTTAGCATGAGATTCCGGTAGTCCTATCTACTGACTATAAAATGTAGTAATCCCTATGTTCCAAACATAGGATGCCTCTTTCCCTATACGAGAGATGCCTTATGCTCCTAGCATGAGATGCCAGTAGTCCTATCTACATGACTATAAACTATAGTAATCCCTATGTTCCAAACATAGGATGCCTCTTGCCCTATACGAGAGATGCCTTATGCTCCTAGCATGAGATGCCAGTAGTCCTATCTATATGACTATAAACTGTAGTAATCCCTATGTTCCAAACACAGGATGCCTCTTGCCCTATACGATAGATGCCTTATGCTCCTAGCATGAGATTCCAGTAGTCCTATCTACATGACTATAAACTGTAGTAATCCCTATGTTCCAAACATAGGACGCCTCTTTCCCTATACGAGAGATGACTTATGCTCCTAGAATGAGATGCCAGTAGTCCTCTCTACATGACTATAAACTGTAGTAATCCCTATTTTCCAAACACAGGATGCCTCTTGCCCTATACAAGAGATTCCTTATGCTCCTAGCATGAGATTCCAGTAGTCCTATCTACATGACTATAAACTGTAGTAATCACTATGTTCCAAACATAGGATTCCTCTTGCCTTATACGAGAGATGCCTTATTCTCCTAGGATGAGATGTCAGTAGTCCTATCTACATGACTATAAACTGTAGTAATCCCTATGTTCCAAACATAGGATGCCTCTTGCCCTATACGTGAGATGCCTTATGCTCCTAGCATGAGATTCCAGTAGTCTTATCTACATGACTATAAACTGTAGTAATCCCTATGTTCCAAACATAGGATGCCTCTTTCCCTATACGAGAGATGCCATATGCTCCTAGCATGAGATTCTAGTAGTCCTATCTACATGACTATAAACTGTAGTAATCCCTATGTTCCAAACATAGGATGCCTCTTTCCCTATACGAGAGATGCCTTATGCTCCTAGCATGAGATGCCGGTAGTCCTATCTACAAGACTATAAACTGTAGTAATCCCTATGTTCCCGACATAGGATGCCTCTTGCCCTATAAAAGAGATGCCTTATGCTCCTAGCATGAGAAGCCAGTAGTCCTATCTACATGACTATAAACTGTAGTAATCCCTATGTTCCAAACATAGGATGCCTCTTTCCCTATAAGAGAGATGCCTTATGCTCCTAGCATGAGATGCCAGTAGTCCTATATACATGACTATAAACTGTAGTAATCCCTATGTTCCAAACATAGGATGCCTCTTTCCCTATAAGAGAGATGCCTTATGCTCCTAGCATGAGATGCCAGTAGTCATATCTACATGACTATAAACTGTAGTAATCCCTGTGTTCCAAACATAGGATGCCTCTTTCCATATATGAGAGATGCCTTATGCTCCTAGCATGAGATGCCAGTAGTCCTATCTACATGACTATAAACTGAAGTAATCCCTATGTTCCAAACATAGGATGCCTCTTTCCCTATACGAGAGATGTCTTATGCTCCTAGCATGAGATGCCAGTAGTCCTATCTACATGACTATAAACTATAGTAATACCTATGTTACAAACATAGGATGCCTCTTGCCCTATATTAGAGATGCCTTATGATCCTAGCATGAGATGCCATTAGTCCTTTCTACATGACTATATACTATAGTAATCCATATGTTCCAAACATAGGATGCCTCTTTCCCTATACGAAAATGCCTTATGCTCCTAGCATGAGACGCCAGTAGTCCTATCTACATGACTATAAACTGTAGTAATCCCTATGTTCTAAACATAGGATGCCTCTTTCCCTATACGAGAGATGCCTTATGCTCCTAGCATAAAATTACAGCAGTCCTATCTACATGACTATAAACTGTAGTAATCCCTATGTTCCAAACATAGGATGCCTCTTGCCCTATATGAGAGATTCCTTATTCTCCTAGCATGAGATGCCAGTAGTCCTATCTACATGACTATAAACTGTAGTAATCCCTATGTTCCAAACATAGGATGCCTCTTCCCCTATACGAGAGATGCCTTATGCTCCTAGCATGAGATTCCAATAGTCCTATCTACATGACTATAACTGTAGTAATCCCTATGTTCCAAATATAGGATGCCTCTTGCCCTATACGAGAGATGCCTTATGCTCCTAGCATGAGATGCCAGTAGTCCTATCCACATGACTATAAACTGTAGTAATCCCTATGTTCCAATCATAGGATGCCTCTTGCCCTATACGAGAGATGCCTTATGATCCTAGCATGAGATGCCAGTAGTCCTATCTACATGACTATAAGCTGTAGTAATCCCTATGTTCCAAACATAGGATGCCTATTGCCCTATACGAGAGATGCCTTATGCTCCTAGCATGAGATGCCAGTAGTCCAATCTACATGACTATAAACTGTAGTAATCCTTATGTTCCAAACATAGGATACCTCTTGCCCTATACGAGAGATGCCTTATGCTCCTAGCATGAGATTCCACTAGTCCTATCTACATGACTATTAATTGTAGTAATCCCTATGTTCCAAACATAGGATTCCCCTTGCCCTATACGAGAGATGACTTATGCTCCTTGCATGAGATTCTAGTTGTCTTATCTACATGACTATAAACTGTAGTAATCCCTATGTTCCAAACACAGGATGTCTCTTGCCCTATACGAGAGATGCCTTATGCTCCTAGCATGAGATGCCAGTAGTCCTATCTACATGAATATAAACAATAGTAATCCCTATGTTCCAAACACAGGATGGATCTTGCCCTATATGAGAGATGCCTTATGCTCCTAGCATGAGATGTCAGTAGTCCTATCTACATGACTATAAACTGTAGTAATACCTATGCTCAAAACATAGGATGCCTCTTGCCATATACGAGAGATGCCTTATGCTCCTAGCATGAGATGCCAGTAGTCCTATATACATGACTATAAACTGTAGTAATCCCTATGTTCCAAACACAGGATGGCTCCTACCCTATACGAGAGATGTATTATGCTCCTAGCATGAGATGCCAGTAGTCCTATCTACATGACTATAAACTGTAGTAATCCCTATGTTCCAAACATAGGATGCCTCTTGCCCTATACGAGAGATGCCTTATGCTCCTAGGATGAGATTCCAGTAGTCCTATCTACATGACTATAAACTGTAGTAATCCCTATGTTCCAAATATAGGATGCCTCTTTCCCTATACGAGAGATGCCTTATGCTCCTAGCATGTGATGACAGTAGTCCTATCTACATGACTATAAATTGTAGTAATCCCTATGTTCCAAACACAGGATGCCTCTTTCCCTATACGAGAGATGCCTTATGCTCTTAGCATGAGATTCCGGTAGTCCTATCTACTGACTATAAAATGTAGTAATCCCTATGTTCCAAACATAGGATGCCTCTTGCCCTATACGAGAGATGCCTTATGCTCCTAGCATGAGATTCCAGTAGTCCTATCTACATGACTATAAACTATAGTAATCCCTATGTTCCAAACATAGGATTCCTCTTGCCCTATACGAGAGATGCCTTATGCTCCTAGCATGAGATGCCAGTAGTCCTATCTATATGACTAAAAACTGTAGTAATCCCTATGTTCCAAACACAGGATGCCTCTTGCCCTATACGACAGATGCCTTATGCTCCTAGCATGAGATTCCAGTAGTCCTATCTACATGACTATAAACTGTAGTAATCCCTATGTTCCAAACATAGGACGCCTCTTGCCCTATACGAGAGATGCCTTATGCTCCTAGCATGATATGCTAGTAGTTCTATCTACATGTCTATAAACTGTAGTAATCCCTATGTTCCAAACATAGGAAGCCTCTTTCCCTATACGAGAGATGCCTTATGCTCCTAGCATGAGATGCCAGTAGTCCTATCTACATGACTATAAACTGTTGTAATCCCTATGATCCAAACACAGGATGCCTCTTGCCCTATACGAGAGATGCCTTATGCTCCTAGCTTGAGATGCCAGTAGTCCTATCTACATGACTGTAAACTGTAGTAATCCCTATGTTCCAAACATAGGATGCATCTTGCCCAATACGAGAGATGCCTTATGCTCCTAGCATGAGATGCCAATAGTCCTATCTACATGACAATAAACCGTAGTAATCCCTATGTTCCCAACATAGGATGCCTCTTTCCCTATACAAGCGATGCCTTATGATCCTCGCATGAGATGCCAGTAGTCCTATCTACATGACTATAAACTGTAGCAATCCCTATGTTCCAAACACAGGATGCCTCTTGCCCTATACGAGAGATGCATTATGCTCCTAGCCTGAGATGCCAGTAGTCCTATGTACATGACTATAAACTGTAGTAATCCCTATGTTCCAAACATAGGATGCCTCTTGCCCTGTACGAGAGATTCTTATGCTCCTAGCATGATATTCCAGTAGTCCTATCTATATGACTATAAACTGTAGTAATCCCTATGTTCCAAACATAGGATGCCACTTTACCTATATGAGAGATGCCTTATGGTCCTAGCATGAGATGCCAATAATCCTATCTACATGACTATAAACTGCAGTAATCCATATGTTCCAAACATAGGATGACTCTTGCCCTATATGAGATATTACTTATTCTCCTAGCATGAGATACCAGTAGTCCTATCTACATTACTATAAACTGTAGTAATCCATATGTTCCAAACACAGGATGCCTCTTTCCCTATACGAGAGATGCCTTATGCTCCTAGCATTAGATGCCAGTAGTCTTATCTACATGACTATAAATTGTAGTAATCCCTATGTTCCAAACATAGGATGCCTCTTGCCCTATACAAGAGATGACTTATGCTCCTAGAATGAGATGCCAATAGTCCTATATACATGACTATAAACTGTAGTAATCCCTATGTTCCAAACACAGGATGCCTCTTGCCCTATACGAGAGATGCCTTATGCTCCTAGCATTAGATGCCAGTAGTCCTATCTACATGACTATAAACTGTAGTAATCCCTATGTTCCAAACATAGGATGCCTCTTTCCCTATATGAGATATGCCTTATGATCCTAGCATGAGATGCCAGTAGTCCTATCTACATGACTATAAACTGTAGTAATCCCTATGTTCCAAACATAGGATGCCTCTTGCCCTATACGAGAGATGCCTTATGCTCCTAGCATGAGATGCCAGTAGTCCTATCTACATGACTATAAACTGTAGTAATCCCTATGTTCCAAACATAGGATACCTCTTGCCCTATATGAGAGATGCCTTATGCTCCTAGCATGAGATGCCAGTAGTCCTATCTACATGACTATTAATTGTAGTAATCCCTATGTTCCAAACATAGGATTCCCCTTGCCCTATACGAGAGATGACTTATGCTCCTTGCATGAGATTCTAGTTGTCTTTTCTACATGACTATAAACTGTAGTAATCCCTATGTTCCAAACACAGGATGTCTCTTTCCCTATATGAGAGATGCCTTATGCTCCTAGCATGAGATGCCAGTAGTCCTATCTACATGACTATAAACAATAGTAATCCCAATGTTCCAAACACAGGATGGCTCTTGCCCTATACGAGAGATGCCTTATGCTCCTAGCATGAGATGTCAGTAGTCCTATCTACATGACAATAAACTGTAGTAATACCTATGTTCAAAACATAGGATGCCTCTTGCCATATACGAGAGATGCCTTATGCTCCTAGCATGAGATGCCAGTAGTCCTATATACATGACTATAAACTGTAGTAATCCCTATGTTCCAAACACAGGATGGATCCTGCCCTATACGAGAGATGCCTTATGCTCCTAGCATGAGATGCCAGTAGTCCAATCTACATGACCATAAACTATAGTAATCCCTATGTTCCAAACATAGGATGCCTCTTGCCCTATACGAGAGACGCCTTATGCTCCTAGGATGAGATTCCAGTAGTCCTATCTACATGACTATAAACTGTAGTAATCCCTATGTTCCAAATATAGGATGCCTCTTTCCCTATTCGAGAGATGCCTTATGCTCCTAGCATGAGATGAAAGTAGTCCTATCTACATGACTATAAATTGTAGTAATCCCTATGTTCCAAACACAGGATGCCTCTTGGCCTATACGAGAGATGCCTTATGCTCTTAGCATGAGATTCCGGTAGTCCTATCTACTGACTATAAAATGTAGTAATCCCTATGTTCCAAACATAGGATGCCTCTTGCCCTATACAAGAGATGCCTTATGCTCCTAGCATGAGATGCCAGTAGTCCTATCTACATGAATATAAACTATAGTAATCCCTATGTTCCAAACATAGGATGCCTCTTGCCCTATACGAGAGATGCCTTATGCTCCTAGCATGAGATGCCAGTAGTCCTATCTATATGACTATAAACTGTAGTAATCCCTATGTTCCAAACACAGGATGCCTCTTGCCCTATACGATATATGCCTTATGCTCCTAGCATGAGATTCCAGTAGTCCTATCTACATGACTATAAACTGTAGTAATCCCTATGTTCCAAACATAGGACGCCTCTTTCCCTATACGAGAGATGACTTATGCTCCTAGCATGAGATGCCAGTAGTCCTCTCTACATGACTATAAACTGTAGTAATCCCTATTTTCCAAACACAGGATGCCTCTTGCCCTATACGAGAGATTCCTTATGCTCCTAGCATGAGATTCCAGTAGTCCTATCTACATGACTATAAACTGTAGTAATCACTATGTTCCAAACATAGGATTCTTCTTGCCTTATACGAGAGATGCCTTATTCTCCTAGGATGAGATGTCAGTAGTCCTATCTACATGACTATAAATTGTAGTAATCCCTATGTTCCAAACATAGGATGCATCTTGCCCTATACGAGAGATGCCTTATGCTCCTAGCATGAGATTCCGGTAGTCCTATCTACATGGCTATAAACTGTAGTAATCCCTATGTTCCAAACATAGGATGCCTCTTGACCTATACGAGAGATGCCTTATTCTCCTAGCATGAGATGCTAGTAGTCCTATCTATATGACTATAAACTGTAGTAATCCTTATGTTCCAAACATAGGATGCCTCTTTCCCTATACGTGAGATGCCTTATGCTCCTAGCATGAGATTCCAGTAGTCTTATATACATGACTATAAACTGTAGTAATCCCTATGTTCCAAACATAGGATGCCTCTTTCCCTATACGAGAGATGCCATATGCTCCTAGCATGAGATTCTAGTAGTCCTATCTACATGAATATAAACTGTAGTAATCCCTATGTTCCAAACATAGGATGCCTCTTGCCCTATACGAGAGATGCCTTATGCTCCTAGCATGAGATGCCGGTAGTCCTATCTACAAGACTATAAACTATAGTAATCCATATGTTCCCAACATAGGATGCCTCTTGCCCTATAAAAGAGATGCCTTATGCTCCTAGCATGAGATGCCAGTAGTCCTATCTACATGACTATAAACTGTAGTAATCCCTATGTTCCAAACATAGGATGCCTCTTTCCCTGTAAGAGAGATGCCTTATGCTCCTAGCATGAGATGCCAGTAGTCCTATCTACATGACTATAAACTGTAGTAATCCCTATGTTCCAAACATAGGATGCCTCTTTCCCTATAAGAGAGATGCCTTATGATCCTAGCATGAGATGCCAGTAGTCCTATCTACATGACTATAAACTGTAGTAATCCCTATGTTCCAAACATAGGATGCCTCTTTCCATATATGAGAGATGCCTTATGCTCCTAGCATGAGATGCCAGTAGTCCTATTTACATGACTATAAACTGAAGTAATCCCTATGTTCCAAACTTAGGATGCCTCTTTCCCTATACGAGAGATGTCTTATTCTCCTAGCATGAGATGCCAGTAGTCCTATCTACATGAATATAAACTGTAGTAATACCTATGTTACAAACATAGGATGCCTCTTGCCCTATATGAGAGATGCCTTATGATCCTAGCATGAGATTCCATTAGTCCTTTCTACATGACTATATTCTATAGTAATCCCTATGTTCCAAACATAGGATGCCTCTTGCCCTATACGAAAATGCCTTATGCTCCTAGCATGAGACGCCAGTAGTCCTATCTACATGACTATAAACTGTAGTAATCCCTATGTTCCAAACATAGGATGCCTCTTTCCCTATACGAGAGATGCCTTATGCTCCTAGCATAAAATTACAGCAGTCCTATCTACATGACTATAAACTGTAGTAATCCCTATGTTCCAAACATAGGATGCCTCTTGCCCTATATGAGAGATTCCTTATTCTCCTAGCAAGAGATGCCAGTAGTCCTATCTACATGACTATAAACTGTAGTAATCCCTATGTTCCAAACATAGGATGCCTCTTCCCCTATACGAGAGATGCCTTATGCTCCTAGCATGAGATTCCAGTAGTCTTATCTACATGACTATAACTGTAGTAATCCCTATGATCCAAATATAGGATGCCTCATGCCCTATACGAGAGATGCCTTATGCTCCTAGCATGAGATTCCAGTAGTCCTATCCACATGACTATAAACTGTAGTAATCCCTATGTTCCAATCATAGGATGCCTCTTGCCCTATACGAGAGATGCCTTATGCTCATAGCATGAGATGCCAATAGTCTTATCTACATGACTATAAACTGTAGTAATCCCTATGTTCCAAACATAGGATGCCTCTTGCCCTATACGAGAGATGCCTTATGCTTCTAGCATGAGATGCCAGTAGTCCTATCTACATGACTATAAACTGTAGTAATCCCTATGTTCCAAACATAGGATGCCTCTTGCCCTACACGAGAGATGCCTTATGATCCTAGCATGAGATGCCAGTAGTCCTATCTACATGACTATAAACTCTAGTAATCCCTATGTTCCAATCATAGGATGTCTCTTTCCCTATACGAGAGATGACTTATGCTCCTAGCATGAGATTCCAGTAATCCTATCTACATGATTATAAACTATAGTAATCCCTATGTTCCAAACATAGGATGCCTCTTTCCCTATACGAGAGATGCCTTATGATCCTAGCATGAGATGACAGTAGTCCTATCTACATGACTATAAAATGTAGTAATCCCTATGTTCCAAACATAGGATGCCTCTTGCCCTATATGAGAGATGCTTTATGCTTCTAGCATGAGATGCTAGTAGTCCTATCTACGTGACTATAAACTGTAGTAATCCCTATGTTCCAAACATAGGATGCCTTTTTCCCTATATGAGAGATTCCTTATGCTCATAGCATGAGATACCAGTAGTCCTATCTACATGACTATAAACTGTAGTAATCCCTATGTTCCAAACACATGATGCCTCTTGCCATATACAAGATATGCCTTATGCTCCTAGCATGAGATGCCAGTAGTCGTATCTACATGACTGTAAACTTTAGTAATCCCTATGTTCCAAACATAGGATGCCTCTTGCCCTATACGAGAGATTACTTATGCTCCTAGCATGAGATGCCAGTAGTCATATCTACATGACTATTAACTGTAATAATCCCTATGTCCCAAACACAGGATGCCTCTTGCACTATACGAGAGATGCCTTATGCTCCTAGCATGAGATGCCAGTAGTCCTATCTACATGACTATAAACAATAGTAATCCCTATGTTCCAAACACAGGATGGCTCTTGCCCTATACGAGAGATGCCTTATGCTCCTAGCATGAGATGTCAGTAGTCCTATCTACATGACTATAAACTGTAGTAATACCTATGTTCAAAACATAGGATGCCTCTTGCCATATACGAGAGATGCCTTATGCTCCTAGCATGAGATGCCAGTAGTCCTATATACATGACTATAAACTGTAGTAATCCCTATGTTCCAAACACAGGATGGCTCCTGCCCTATACGAGAGATGCCTTATGCTCCTAGCATGAGATGCCAGTAGTCCTATCTACATGACTATAAACTGTAGTAATCCCTATGTTCCAAACATAGGATGCCTCTTGCCCTATACGAGAGATGCCTTATGCTCCTAGGATGAGATTCCAGTAGTCCTATCTACATGACTATAAACTGTAGTAATCCCTATGTTCCAAATATAGGATGCCTCTTTCCCTATACGAGAGATGCCTTATGCTCCTAGCATGAGTTGACAGTAGTCCTATCTACATGACTATAAATTGTAGTAATCCCTATGTTCCAAACACAGGATGCCTCTTGCCCTATACGAGAGATGCCTTATGCTCATAGCATGAGATTCCGGTAGTCCTATCTACTGACTATAAAATGTAGTAATCCCTATGTTCCAAACATAGGATGCCTCTTGCCCTATATGAAAGATGACTTATGTTCCTAGCATGAGACGCCAGTAGTCCTATCTAAATGACTATAAACTGTAGTAATCCCTATGTTCCAAACATAGGATGCCTCTTTCCCTATACGAGAGATGCCTTATGCTCCTAGCATGAGATGCCAGTAGTCCTATCTACATGACTCTAAACTGTAGTAATCCCTATGTTCCAAACATAGGATGCCTCTTGCCCTATATGAGAGATGCCTTATGCTCCTAGCATGAGATTCCAGTAGTCCTATTGACATGACTATAAACTGTAGTAATCCATATGTTCCAAACATAGGATGCATATTGCCCTATACGAGAGATGCCTTATGCTCCTAGCATGAGATGCCTGTAGTCCTATCTACATGACTATAAACTGTAGTAATCCCTATGTTCCAAACATAGGATGCCTCTTGCCCTATACGATAGATGCCTTATGCTCCTAACATGAGATGCCAGTAGTCCTATCTACATGACTATAATCTGTAGTAATCCCTATGTTCCAAACATAGGATGCCTCTTTCATTATACGAGAGATTCCTTATGCTCCTGGAATGAGATGCTAGTAGTCCTATCTACATGACTATAAACTGTAGTAATCCCTATGTTCCAAACATAGGATGCCTCTTGCCCTATACGAGAGATGCATTATGCTCCTCGCATGAGATTCCAGTAGTCCTATCTACATGACTATAAACTGTAGTAATTCCTATGTTCCAAACATAGGATGCCTCTTGCCCTATACGAGAGATTCCTTATGATCCTAGAATGAGGTGCCATTAATCATATCTACATGACTATAAAATGTAGTAATCCCTATGTTCCAAACATAGGATGCCTCTTGCCCTATATGAGAGATGCCTTATGCTCCTAGCATGAGATGTCAGTAGTCCTATCTACATGACTATAAACTGTAGTAATCCCTATGTTCCAAACATAGGATGCCTCTTGCCCTATACGAGAGATGCCTTATGCTCCTAACATGAGATTCCAATAGTCCTATCTACATGACTATAAACTGTAGTAATCCCTATGTTCCAAACATAGGATGCCTCTTGCCCTATACGAGAGATGCCTTATGCTCCTAGCATGAGATGCCAGTAGTCCTATATACATGACTATAAGCTGTAGTAATCCCTATGTTCCAAACATAGGATGCCTCTTTCCCTATACGTGAGATGCCTTATGCTCCTAGCATGAGATTCCAGTAGTCTTATCTACATGACTATAAACTGTAGTAATCCCTATGTTCCAAACATAGGATGCCTCTTTCCCTATATGAGAGATGCCTTATGCTCCTAGCATGAGATTCTAGTAGTCCTATCTACATGAATATAAACTGTAGTAATCCCTATGTTCCAAACATAGGATGCCTCTTGCCCTATACGAGAGATGCCTTATGCTCCTAGCATGAGATGCCGGTAGTCCTATCTACAAGACTATAAACTGTAGTAATCCCTATGTTCCCAACATAGGATGCCTCTTGCCCTATAAAAGAGATGCCTTATGCTCCTAGCATGAGATGCCAGTAGTCCTATCTACATGACTATAAACTGTAGTAATCCCTATGTTCCAAACATAGGATGCCTCTTTCCCTATAAGAGAGATGCCTTATGCTCCTAGCATGAGATGCCAGTAGTCCTATCTACATGAATATAAACTGTAGTAATACCTATGTTCCAAACATAGGATGCCTCTTTCCCTATAAGAGAGATGCCTTATGCTCCTAGCATGAGATGCCAGTAGTCCAATCTACATGACTATAAACTGTAGTAATCCCTATGTTCCAAACATAGGATGCCTCTTTCCATATATGAGAGATGCCTTATGCTCCTAGCATGAGATGCTATTAGTCCTATCTACATGACTATAAACTGAAGTAATCCCTATGTTCCAAACATAGGATGCCTCTTTCCCTATACGAGAGATGTCTTATGCTCCTAGCATGAGATTCCAGTAGTCCTATCTACATGACTATAAACTGTAGTAATACCTATGTTACAAACATAGGATGCCTCTTGCCCTATATGAGAGATGCCTTATGATCCTAGCATGAGATGCCATTAGTCCTTTCTACATGACTATATAATATAGTAATCCCTATGTTCCATACATAGGATGCCTCTTTCCCTATACGAAAATGCCTTATGCTCCTAGCATGAGACGCCAGTAGTCCTATCTACATGACTATAAACTGTAGTAATCCCTATGTTCCAAACATAGGATGCCTCTTTCCCTATATGAGAGATGCCTTATGCTCCTAGCATAAAATTACAGCAGTCCTATCTACATGACTATAAACTGTAGTAATCCCTATGTTCCAAACATAGGATGCCTCTTGCCCTATATTAGAGATTCCTTATTCCCCTAGCATGAGATGCCAGTAGTCCTATATACATGACTATAAACTGTAGTAATCCCTATGTTCCAAACATAGGATGCCTCTTCCCCTATACGAGAGATGCCTTATGCTCCTAGCATGAGATTCCAGTAGTCCTATCAACATGACTATAACTGTAGTAATCCCTATGTTCCAAATATAGGATGCCTCTTGCCCTATACGAGAGATGCCTTATGCTCCTAGCATGAGATGCCAGTAGTCCTATCCACATGACTATAAACTGTAGTAATCCCTATGTTCCAATCATAGGATGCCTCTTGCCCTATACGAGAGATGCCTTATGCTCCTAGCATGAGATGCCAATAGTCTTATCTACATGACTATAAACTGTAGTAATCCCTATGTTCCAAACATAGGATGCCTCTTGCCCTATACGAGAGATGCCTTATGCTCCTAGCATGAGATGCCAGTAGTCCTATCTACATGACTATAAACTGTAGTAATCCCTATGTTCCAAACATAGGATGCCTCCTGCCCTACACGAGAGATGCCTTATGATCCTAGCATGAGATG
Source organism: Viscum album (assembly GCA_963277665.1). NCBI lineage: Eukaryota > Viridiplantae > Streptophyta > Magnoliopsida > Santalales > Viscaceae > Viscum > Viscum album. The sequence continues at coordinate 1,077,871,482 of OY728164.1, forward strand.
CCAGTAGTCCTATCTACATGAATATAAACTCTAGTAATCCCTATGTTCTAATCATAGGATGTCTCTTTCCCTATACGAGAGATGACTTATGCTCCTAGCATGAGATGCCAGTAGTCCTATCTACATGATTATAAACTATAGTAATCCCTATGTTCCAAACATAGGATGCCTCTTTCCCTATACGAGAGATGCCTTATGATCCTAGCATGAGATGACAGTAGTCCTATCTACTTGACTATAAACTGTAGTAATCCCTATGTTCCAAACATAGGATACCTCTTGCCCTATATGAGAGATGCCTTATGCTTCTAGAATGAGATGCTAGAAGTCCTATCTACATGACTATAAACTGTAGTAATCCCTATGTTCCAAACATAGGATGCCTTTTGCCCTATATGAGAGATTCCTTATGCTCATAGCATGAGATGCCAGTAGTCCTATCTACATGACTATAAACTGTAGTAATCCCTATGTTCCAAACACATGATGCCTCTTGACATATACAAGATATGCCTTATGCTCCTAGCATGAGATGCCAGTAGTCCTATCTACATGACTGTAAACTTTAGTAATCCCTATGTTCCAAACATAGGATGCCTCTTGCCCTATACGAGAGATTACTTATGCTCCTAGCATGAGATGCCAGTAGTCATATCTACATGACTATTAACTGTAATAATCCCTATGTTCCAAACACAGGATGCCTCTTGCCCTATACGAGAGATGCCTTATGCTCCTAGCATGAGATTCCAGTAGTCCTATCTACATGACTATAAACAATAGTAATCCCTATGTTCCAAACACAGGATGGCTCTTGCCCTATACGAGAGATGCCTTATGCTCCTAGCATGAGATGTCAGTAGTCCTATCTACATGACTATAAACTGTACTAATACCTATGTTCAAAACATAGGATGCCTCTTGCCATATAAGAGAGATGCCTTATGCTCCTAGCATGAGATGCCAGTAGTCCTATATACATGACTATAAACTTTAGTAATCCCTATGTTCCAAACACAGGATGGCTCCTGCCCTATACGAGAGATGCCTTATGCTCCTAGCATGAGATGCCAGTAGTCCTATCTACACGACTATAAACTGTAGTAATCCCTATGTTCCAAACATAGGATGCCTCTTGCCCTATACGAGAGATGCCTTATGCTCCTAGGATGAGATTCCAGTAGTCCTATCTACATGACTATAAACTGTAGTAATCCCTATGTTCCAAATATAGGATGCCTCTTTCCCTATACGAGAGATGCCTTATTTTCCTAGCATGAGATGACAGTAGTCCTATCTACATGACTATAAATTGTAGTAATCCCTATGTTCCAAACACAGGATGCCTCTTGCCCTATACGAGAGATGCCTTATGCTCGTAGCATGAGATTCTGGTAGTCCTATCAACTAACTATAAAATGTAGTAATCCCTATGTTCCAAACATAGGATGCCTCTTGCCCTATATGAAAGATGACTTATGCTCCTAGCATGAGACGCCAGTAGTCCTATCTAAATGACTATAAACTGTAGTAATCCCTATGTTCCAAACATAGGATGCCTCTTTCCCTATACGAGAGATGCCTTATGCTCCTAGCATGAGATGCCAGTAGTCCTATCTACATGACTCTAAACTGTAGTAATCCCTATGTTCCAAACATAGGATGCCTCTTGCCCTATATGAGAGATGCCTTATGCTCCTAGCATGAGATGCCAGTAGTCCTATTGACATGACTATAAACTGTAGTAATCCATATGTTCCAAACATAGGATGCATATTGCCCTATACGAGAGATGCCTTATGCTCTTAGCATGAGATGCCTGTAGTCCTATCTACATGACTATAAACTGTAGTAATCCCTATGTTCCAAACATAGGATGCCTCTTACCCTATACGATAGATGCCTTATGCTCCTAATATGAGATGCCAGTAGTCCTATCTACATGACTATAATCTGTAGTAATCCCTATGTTCCAAACATAGGATGCCTCTTGCCCTATACGAGAGATGCCTTATGCTCCTGGAATGAGATGCTAGTAGTCCTATCTACATGACTATAAACTGTAGTAATCCCTATGTTCCAAACATAGGATGCCTCTTGCCCTATACGAGAGATGCATTATTCTCCTCGCATGAGATTCCAGTAGTCCTATCTACATGACTATAAACTGTAGTAATTCCTATGTTCCAAACATAGGATGCCTCTTGCCCTATACGAGAGATGCCTTATGATCCTAGAATGAGGTGCCATTAATCATATCTACATGACTATAAAATGTAGTAATCCCTATGCTCCAAACATAGGATGCCTCTTGCCCTATACGAGAGATGCCTTATGCTCCTAGCATGAGATGTCAGTAGTCCTATCTACATGACTATAAACTGTAGTAATCCCTATGTTCCAAACATAGGATGCCTCTTTCCCTATACGAGAGATGCCTTATGCTCCTAACATGAGATTCCAATAGTCCTATCTACATGACTATAAACTGTAGTAATCCCTATGTTCCAAACATAGGATGCCTCTTGCCCTATACGAGAGATGCCTTATGCTCCTAGCATGAGATGCCAGTAGTCCTATATACATGACTATAAGCTGTAGTAATCCCTATGTTCCAAACATAGGATGCCTCTTTCCCTATATGAGAGATGCCTTATGCTCCTAGCATGAGATGTCAGTAGTCCTATCTACATGACTATAAACTGTAGTAATCCCTATGTTCCAAACATAGGATGCCTCTTTCCCTATACGAGAGATGCCTTATGCTCCTAGCATGAGATGCCAGTAGTCCTATCTACATGACTATAGACTGTAGTAATCCCTATGTTCCAAACAGAGGATGCCTCTTTCCCTATACAAGAGATGCTTTATGTTCCTAGCATGAGATGCCAGTAGTCTTTTCTACATGACTATAAGATGTAGTAATCCCTATGTTCCAAATATAGGATGCATCTTGCCCTATACGAGAGATGCCTTAGGCTCCTAGCATGAGATGCCATTAGTCCTATCTACATGACTATAAACTGTAGTAATCCCTATGTTCCAAACATAGGATGCCTCTTGCCCTATACGAGAGATGCCATATGCTCCTAGCATGAGATGCCAGTAGTCCTATCTACATGACTATAAACTGTAGTAATCCCTATGTTCCAAACATAGGATGCCTCTTGCCCTATATGAGAGATGCCTTATGCTCCTAGCATGAGATGCCAGTAGTCCTATTGACATGACTATAAACTGTAGTAATCCATATGTTCCAAACATAGGATGCATATTGCCCTATACGAGAGATGCCTTATGCTCTTAGCATGAGATGCCTGTAGTCCTATCTACATGACTATAAACTGTAGTAATCCCTATGTTCCAAACATAGGATGCCTCTTACCCTATACGATAGATGCCTTATGCTCCTAATATGAGATGCCAGTAGTCCTATCTACATGACTATAATCTGTAGTAATCCCTATGTTCCAAACATAGGATGCCTCTTGCCCTATACGAGAGATGCCTTATGCTCCTGGAATGAGATGCTAGTAGTCCTATCTACATGACTATAAACTGTAGTAATCCCTATGTTCCAAACATAGGATGCCTCTTGCCCTATACGAGAGATGCATTATTCTCCTCGCATGAGATTCCAGTAGTCCTATCTACATGACTATAAACTGTAGTAATTCCTATGTTCCAAACATAGGATGCCTCTTGCCCTATACGAGAGATGCCTTATGATCCTAGAATGAGGTGCCATTAATCATATCTAAATGACTATAAAATGTAGTAATCCCTATGTTCCAAACATAGGATGCCTCTTGCCCTATACGAGAGATGCCTTATGCTCCTAGCATGAGATGTCAGTAGTCCTATCTACATGACTATAAACTGTAGTAATCCCTATGTTCCAAACATAGGATGCCTCTTTCCCTATACGAGAGATGCCTTATGCTCCTAACATGAGATTCCAATAGTCCTATCTACATGACTATAAACTGTAGTAATCCCTATGTTCCAAACATAGGATGCCTCTTGCCCTATACGAGAGATGCCTTATGCTCCTAGCATGAGATGCCAGTAGTCCTATATACATGACTATAAGCTGTAGTAATCCCTATGTTCCAAACATAGGATGCCTCTTTCCCTATATGAGAGATGCCTTATGCTCCTAGCATGAGATGTCAGTAGTCCTATCTACATGACTATAAACTGTAGTAATCCCTATGTTCCAAACATAGGATGCCTCTTTCCCTATACGAGAGATGCCTTATGCTCCTAGCATGAGATGCCAGTAGTCCTATCTACATGACTATAGACTGTAGTAATCCCTATGTTCCAAACAGAGGATGCCTCTTTCCCTATACAAGAGATGCTTTATGTTCCTAGCATGAGATGCCAGTAGTCTTTTCTACATGACTATAAGATGTAGTAATCCCTATGTTCCAAATATAGGATGCATCTTGCCCTATACGAGAGATGCCTTAGGCTCCTAGCATGAGATGCCATTAGTCCTATCTACATGACTATAAACTGTAGTAATCCCTATGTTCCAAACATAGGATGCCTCTTGCCCTATACGAGAGATTCCATATGCTCCTAGCATGAGATGCCAGTAGTCCTATCTACATGACTATAAACTGTAGTAATCCCTATGTTCCAAACATAGGATGCCTCTTGCCCTATATGAGAGATGCCTTATGCTCCTAGCATGAGATGCCAGTAGTCCTATTGACATGACTATAAACTGTTGTAATCCATATGTTCCAAACATAGGATGCATATTGCCCTATACGAGAGATGCCTTATGCTCTTAGCATGAGATGCCTGTAGTCCTATCTACATGACTATAAACTGTAGTAATCCCTATATTCCAAACATAGGATGCCTCTTACCCTATACGATAGATGCCTTATGCTCCTAATATGAGATGCCAGTAGTCCTATCTACATGACTATAATCTGTAGTAATCCCTATGTTCCAAACATAGGATGCCTCTTGCCCTATACGAGAGATGCCTTATGCTCCTGGAATGAGATGCTAGTAGTCCTATCTACATGACTATAAACTGTAGTAATCCCTATGTTCCAAACATAGGATGCCTCTTGCCCTATACGAGAGATGCATTATTCTCCTCGCATGAGATTCCAGTAGTCCTATCTACATGACTATAAACTGTAGTAATTCCTATGTTCCAAACATAGGATGCCTCTTGCCCTATACGAGAGATGCCTTATGATCCTAGAATGAGGTGCCATTAATTATATCTACTTGACTATAAAATGTAGTAATCCCTATGTTCCAAACATAGGATGCCTCTTGCCCTATACGAGAGATGCCTTATGCTCCTAGCATGAGATGTCAGTAGTCCTATCTACATGACTATAAACTGTAGTAATCCCTATGTTCCAAACATAGGATGCCTCTTTCCCTATACGAGAGATGCCTTATGCTCCTAACATGAGATTCCAATAGTCCTATCTACATGACTATAAACTCTAGTAATCCCTATGTTCCAAACATAGGATGCCTCTTGCCCTATACGAGAGATGCCTTATGCTCCTAGCATGAGATGCCAGTAGTCCTATATACATGACTATAAGCTGTAGTAATCCCTATGTTCCAAACATAGGATGCCTCTTTCCCTATATGAGAGATGCCTTATGCTCCTAGCATGAGATGTCAGTAGTCCTATCTACATGACTATAAACTGTAGTAATCCCTATGTTCCAAACATAGGATGCCTCTTTCCCTATACGAGAGATGCCTTATGCTCCTAGCATGAGATGCCAGTAGTCCTATCTACATGACTATAGACTGTAGTAATCCCTATGTTCCAAACAGAGGATGCCTCTTGCCCTATACAAGAGATGCTTTATGTTCCTAGCATGAGATGCCAGTAGTCTTTTCTACATGACTATAAGATGTAGTAATCCCTATGTTCCAAATATAGGATGCATCTTGCCCTATACGAGAGATGCCTTAGGCTCCTAGCATGAGATGCCATTAGTCCTATCTACATGACTATAAACTGTAGTAATCCCTATGTTCCAAACATAGGATGCCTCTTGCCCTATACGAGAGATGCCATATGCTCCTAGCATGAGATGCCAGTAGTCCTATCTACATGACTATAAACTGTAGTAATCCCTATGTTCCAAACATAGGATGCCTCTTGCCTTATACGAGAGATGACTTATGCTCCTATCATGAGATTCCATTAGTCCTATCTACATGACTATAAACGGTAGTAATCACTATGTTCCAAACATAGGATGCCTCTTGCCCTATACGAGAGATGCCTTATGCTCCTAGCATGAGATGCCAGTAGTCCAATCTACATGACTATAAAATGTAGTAATACCTATGTTCCAAACATAGGATGCCTCGTGCCCTATACAAGAGATGCCTTATGCTCCTAGCATGAGATTCCAGAAGTCCTATCTACATGACTATAAACTGTAGTAATCCCTATGTTCCAAACATTGGATGCCTCTTGCCCTATACGAGAGATTCCTTATGCTCCTAGCATGAGATGCCAGTAGTCCTATCTACATGAATATAAACTGTAATAATCCCTCTGTTCCAAACATAGGATGCCTCTTGCTCTATACGAGAGATGCCTTATGATCCTAGCATGAGATTCCAGTAGTCCTATCTACATTACTATAAACTGTAGTGATCCCTATGTTCCAAACATAGGATGCCTCTTGCCCTATACGAGAGATGCCTTATGCTCCTAGCATGAGATGCCAGTAGTCCTATCTACATGACTATAAACTGTAGTAATCCCTATGTTCCAAACATAGGATGCCTCTTGCCCTATACGAGAGATGCCTTATGCTCCTAGCATGAGATGCCGGTAGTCCTATTTACATGACTATAAACTGTAGTAATCCCTATGTTCCAAATATTGGATGCCTCTTTCCCTATACGAGAGATGCCTTATGCTCCTAGCATGAGATTCATGTACTCCTATCTACATGACTATAAACTGTAGTAATCCCTATGTTCCAAACATAGGATACCTCTTTCCCTATATTAGAGATGACTTATGCTCCTAGCATGAGATGCCAGTAGTCCTATCTACATGACTATAAACTATAGTAATCCCTATGTTCCAAACATAGGATGCCTCTTGCCCTATACGAGAGATGCCTTATGCTCCTAGCATGAGATGCCAGTAGTCCTATCTACAAGACTATAAACTGTAGTAATCCCTATGTTCCCAACATAGGATACCTCTTGCCCTATACAAGAGATGCCTTATGCTCCTAGCATGAGATGCCAGTAGTCCTATCTACATGACTATAAACTGTAGTAATCCCTATGTTCCAAACATAGGATGCCTCTTTCCCTATAAGAGAGATGCCTTATGCTCCTAGCATGAGATGCCAGTAGTCCTATCTACATGACTATAAACTGTAGTAATCCATATATTCCAAACATAGGATTCCTCTTTCCCTATAAGAGAGATGCCTTATGCTCCTAGAATGAGATGCCAGTAGTCCTATCTACATGACTATAAACTGTAGTAATCCCTATGTTCCAAACATAGGATGCCTCTTGCCCTATACGAGAGATGCCTTATGCTCCTAGCATGAGATGCTAGTAGTCCTATCTACATGACTATAAACTGATGTAATCCCTATGTTCCAAACATAGGATGCCTCTTGACCTATACGAGAGATGTCTTATGCTCCTAGCATGAGATGCCAGTAGTCCTATCTACATTACTATAAACTGTAGTAATACCTATGTTACAACCATAGGATGCCTCTTGCCCTATATGAGAGATTCCTTATGATCCTAGTATGAGATGCCATTAGTCCTTTCTACATGACTATAAACTGTAGTAATCCCTATGTTCCAAAAATAGGATTCCTCTTGCCCTATACGAAAATTCCTTATGCTCCTAGCATGAGACGCCAGTAGTCCTATCTACATGACTATAAAATGTAGTAATCCCTATGTTCCAAACATAGGATGCCTCTTGCCCTATATGAGAGATGCCTTATGCTGCTAGCAAAAAATGCTAGTAGTCCTATTTACATGATTATAAACTATAGTAATCCCTATGTTCCAAACATAGGATTCCTCTTGCCCTATACGAGAGATGCCTTATGCTCCTAGAATGAGATGCCAGTAGTCCTATCTACATGACTATAAACTATAGTAATCCCTATGTTACAAACATAGGATGCCTCTTGCCCTATACGGGAGATTCCTTATGCTCCTATCATGAGATGCCATTAGTCCTTTCTACATGACTATAAACTGTAGTAATCCCTATGTTCCAAACATAGGATGCCTCTTGCCCTATATGAAAGATGACTTATGCTCCTAGCATGAGATTCCAGTAGTCCTATCTACATGACTATAAACTGTAGTAATCCCTATGTTCCAAACATAGGATGCCTCTTGACCTATACGAGAGATGCCTTATGCTCCTAGCATGAGATGCCAGTAGTCCTATCTACATGACTATAAACTGTAGTAATCCCTATGTTCCAAACATAGGATGCCTCTTTCCCTATATGAAAGATGCCTTATGCTCCTAGCATGATATGCCAGTAGTCCTATCGACATGACTATAAACTGTAGTAATCCATATGTTCCAAACATAGGATGCCTATTGCCCTATACGAGAGATGCTTTATGCTCCTAGCATGAGATGCCTGTAGTCCTATCTACATGACTATAAATTGTAGTAATCCCTATGTTCCAAACATAGGATGCCTATTGCCCTATACGAGAGATGCCTTATGCTCCTAACATGAGATGCCAGTAGTCCTATCTACATACTATAATCTGTAGTAATACCTATGTTCCAAACATAGGATGCCTCTTGCCCTATACGAGAGATGCCTTATGCTCCTAGCATGAGATGCTAGTAGTCCTATATACATGACTATAAACTGTAGTAATCCCTATGTTCCAAACATAGGATGCCTCTTGCCCTATACGAGAGATGCATTATGCTCTTTGCATGAGATTCCAGTAGTCCTATCTACATGACTATAACCTGTAGTAATTCCTATGTTCTAAACATAGGATGCCTCTTTCCCTATACGAGAGATGCCTTATACTCCTAGAATGAGGTTCCATTAATCATATCTACATGACTATAAACTGTAGTAATCCCTATGTTCCCAACATAGGATGCCTCTTGCCCTATACGAGAGATGCCGTATGCTCATAGCATGAGATGTCAGTAGTCCTATCTACATGACTATAAAATGTAGTAATCCCTATGTTCCAAACATAGGATGCCTCTTGACCTATACGAGGGATGAATTATTCTCCTAACATGAGATGCCAATAGTCCTATCTACATGACTATAAACTATAGTAATCCCTATGTTCCAAACATAGGATGCATCTTGCCCTATACGAGAGATGCCTTATGCTCCTAGCATGAGATGCCAGTAGTCCTATCTATATGACTATAAGCTGTAGTAATCCCTATATTCCAAACATAGGATGCCTCTTTCCCTATATGAGAGATGCCTTATGCTCCTAGCATGAGATGCCAGTAGTCCTATCTACATGACTATAAACTGTAGTAATCCCTATGTTCCAAACATAGGATGCCTCTTGCCCTATACGAGAGATTCCTTATGCTCCTAGCATGAGATGCCAGTAGTCCTATCTACATGAATATAAACTATAGTAATCCCTATGTTCCAAACATAGGATGCCTCTTGCCCTATACGAGAGATGCCTTATACTCCTAGCATGAGATGCCAGTAGTCTTGTCTACATGACTATAAGCTGTAGTAATCCCTATGTTCCAAATATAGGATGCATCTTGCCCTATACGAGAGATGCCTTAGGCTCCTAGCATGAGATGCCATTAGTCCTATCTACATGACTATAAACTGTAGTAATCCCTATGTTCCAAACATAGGATGCCTCCTGCCCTATACGAGAGATGCCTTACGCTCCTAGCCTGAGATGCCAGTAGTCCTATCTACATGAATATAAACTGTAGTAATCCCTATGTTCCAAACATAGGATGCCTCTTGCCCTATACGAGAGATGACTTATGCTCATAGCATGAGATTCCATTAGTCCTATCTACATGACTATAAACAGTAGTAATCCCTATGTTCCAAACATAGGATTCCTCTTGCCCTATACAAGAGATGCCTTATGCTCCTAGCATGAGATGCCAGTAGTCCTATCTACATGAATATAAAATGTAGTAATACCTATGTTCCAAACATAGGATTCCTCTTGCCCTATACGAGAGATGCCTTATGCTCCTAGCATGAGATGCGAGTAGTCCTATCTACATGACTATAAACTGTAGTAATCCTTATGTTCCAAACATTGGATGCCTCTTATCCTATACGAGAGATGCCTTATGCTCCTAGCATGAGATGCCAGTAGTCCTATCTACATGACTATAAACTGTAGTAATCCCTATGTTCCAAACATATGATGCCTCTTTCCCTATACAAGAGATGCCTTATGATCCTATCATGAGATGCCAGTAGTCCTATCTACATTACTATAAACTGTAGTGATCCCTATGTTCCAAACATAGGATGCCTCTTGCCCTATACTAGAGATGCCTTATGCTCCTAGCATGAGATGCCAGTAGTCCTATCTACATGACTATAAACTGTAGTAATCCCTATGTTCCAAACATAGGATGCCTCTTTCCCTATACAAGAGATGCCTTATGCTCCTAGCATGAGATGCCGGTAGTCCTATTTACATGACTATAAACTGTAGTAATCCCTATGTTCCAAACATAGGATGCCTCTTTCCGTATACGAGAGATGCCTTATGCTCCTAGCATGAGATTCAAGTAGTCCTATCTACATGACTATAAACTGTAGTAATCCCTATGTTCCAAACATAGGATACTTCTTGCCCTATACGAGAGATGACTTATGCTCCTAGCATGAGATGCCAGTAGTCCTATCTACATGACTATAAACTATAGTAATCCCTATGTTCCAAACATAGGATGCCTCTTGCCCTATACGAGAGATGCCTTATGCTCCTAGCATGAGATGCCATTAGTCCTATCTACATGACTATAAACTGTAGTAATCCCTATGTTCCTAACATAGGATTCCTCATGCCCTATACGAGATATGCCTTATGCTCCTAGCATGTGATGCCAGTAGTCCTATCTACATAACTATAAACTGTAGTAATCCCTATGTTCCAAACATAGGATGCCTCTTGCCCTATACGAGAGATGCCTTATGCTCCTAGAATGAAATGCCAGTAGTCCTATCTACATGACTATAAACTGTAGTAATCCCTATGTTCCAAACATAGGATGCCTCTTGCCCTATACCAGAGATGCCTTATCCTCCTAGCATGAGATGCGAGTAGTCCTATCTACATGACTATAAACTATAGTAATCCCTATGTTCCAAACATAGGATGCCTCTTGAACTATACGAGAGATACCTTATTCTCCTAGCATGAGATTCCATTAGTCTTATCTACATGACTATTAACTGTAGTAATCCCTATGTTCCAAACATTGGATGCCTCTTGACCTATTCGAGAGATGCCTTATGCTCCTAGCATGAGATTCCAGTAGTCCTATCTACATGACTATAAACTGTAGTAATCCCTATGTTCCAAACATATGATGCCACTTGCCCTATACGAGAGATGCCTTATGCTCCTTGCATGAGATGCCATTAGTCCTATCTACATGACTATAAATTGTAGTAATCCCTATGTTCCAAACATAGGATGACTCTTGCCCTATACGAGAGATACCTTATTCTCCTACCATGAGATGCCATTAGTCCTATATACATGACTATAAACTGTAGTTATCCCTATGTTCCAAACATAGGATGCCTCTTGCCCTATACGAGAGATGCCTTATGCTCCTAGCATGAGATGACAGTAGTCCTATCTACATGACTATAAACTGTAGTAATCCCTATGTTCCAAACATATGATGCCTCTTTCCCTATACGAGAGATGCCTTATGCTCCTAGCATGAGATGCCATTAGTCCTATCTACATGACTATAAACTGTAGTAATCCCTATGTTCCAAACATAGGATGCCTCTTGCCCTATACGAGAGATGCCTTATAGTCCTAGCATGAGATGCCATTAGTCCTATCTACATGACTATAAACTGTAGTAATCCCTATGTTCCAAACATAGGATGCCTCTTGCCCTATACGAGAGATGCCTTATGCTCCTAGAATGAGATTCGAGTACTCATATCTACATGACTATAAACTGTAGTAATCCCTATGTTCCAAACATAGGATGCCTCTTTACCTATATGAGAGATGCCTTATTCTCCTAGCATGAGATGAATTATTTCATGCTCACTGTGGCGTAATATCAAGAGCGTTGGAATCCATTCAAACATTCCATCACTCCACCTCACACTTTGCGTGTCCTTCATTCAGATCATCACTCACTTCCAAGTCTAATGGGACACCCTAACAGTACGGATGATAGACCTACAGTTCGCTTGCTGTAACTGTATGGATGATAGACCTTTAGTCCGCCTGCTGTCCTAGGCCAAATCCCCAGATGATATTGGGCGACACTTTGAGTCAGGTCCTATGTTTAGAACATGGTAAATAGTAGACCCTCAATTCTTTTTCCTCATTTCTGGATAACGTGATATGGATGCTGCATTTCCGCCACGGTCAGCAGTTATCCTCCATCACCACGCCACTCTCACGACGTTCGAAATATTGGTCATGTGATTCACACTTTTCATCTCCATTTGTTTGGATAGATTCCAATGCCCTTGGAATTATCCCTCTTGTGCACTAGCGCATAGGTGATTACCTCGACCTTATAGTGAGTTGGGATGCCCTCATGGCCAGAAACGAGGAAGGCACTTTGGGCCGCCTCAGAGCGTAAGCCCCATACACTGTGTGCCGCCTCAGAGCGTAAGCCCCATACACTATGGGCCCCCTCAGAGCGTAAGCCCCATACACTATGGGCCACCTAAGAGCATAAGCCCCATCCACCTTTTCTGCTCCCTAGCGGCACCTGGGAAGAACCCTTGCGTAAGCCCCAATCCTTCCCGAACTATGTGGACTTTGATTCCCTACCGCAGGGATACGTAGGAAGCCTCCACGAGGTTCAAGACCACCACCCAGTTGTTCCGACCTCTCCACGTCAGTTCACCATCCACTGTGGGACGCCTCAGAGCATAAGCCCCATCCACCCTGGGCCGCTCCGTAGCGGCACCCGGGCAGCTATCCACGCGTAATCCCCAGCATGTCTCCGGGTCATTGTCCTTTGTGTACACCCAGGACCATCCCCTCCCGAACTACGCAGACATTGATTCCTTGCCACAGGGATATGTAGGAAGCATCTTCAAGGCTCATGCCCAACTTCACTGTCTCCCCTGCGATGGTCCCATTTCATTCCCCCTCCATTTTATTCATCCATCCATCACCCATCCTGATTCTCACCCGGGCCGCCACATCCCGGTGGGATCATGCCAACCACCTCATCACTGCTCCTAGTGGTGCATGGGCCGCTTTCCATGTGCAATCCCCAGCATATCTATAGGTCGTTGTCCTCTATGAAAACCCCGATTCATCACCCCTTTGAACTATGTGGGTATTGATACCTTTCCACTACACAACGTACGTAGGAAACCTCCAAGAGGTTCAATCCCAACTAATGGTAATGTACCCCATCCTGGGGTGCACTTCCCCTGATCCGCCCTCAATGGTCTTCAGATCAGCCGTTACGGTGTGACATCTCCCCTCTACGGGGCACACCATCGTCGACCCGTCTCTATGGGATGCTCTGATCACCCTTATTCTGTCTCTGTAAGACGTTAAACTCACGGCCTACCTTGTGATAAACATGAGATGCCTAAGGAAAACCTCGGATGGAAGGCCTTTGGCGTAACTGTCTTCGCAAGATGTTAAACATGCTGCATACCCTGTGTTAAACATGGGATGCTGAGGAAAACCTCAGGTACATGCCTATGGCATATGATTCCCCGCATTCGACGTGGGATGCCTCAGGATATGCACCCTTGAGATGCCCTCTCATGAGGAAGAATATAGGTTCCCCAATGTCCATGCACCCAGAGATGTCCTGACATGCCTGATGTTGCCGTCTACTCCGACCGAAGGTCTCTACCATGTCAAGACCCTATGGAAAGTCTAGATGGAAGTAGTGTAATTAACCGGCGTCCATGAATATATGGCACCAGGAATGAGATTTACGAACAACGTATTAAATCTATGAGGGAGACCCAGACTAGGTGATGAGTTCTGAGGAGGAATCCACGGAAGGAAGAACCAACATCCCATCATCCCGTTTCGATCAAGGAGCAGACGTACCTGAACAAGGAACGAATGCCGACCACCTTTGGAAAGCGGGAATGCAGGGCAACAGCTGCGCGTCCACCACAGACGGATGCGCGCGCCCCGGCGAAAGCATCGGAAACAGGAGAAAAATGTGAGATATATACAAATAATAAGAGTTTGAAATATATATTCTCACACAAATAACTCAACATGAGACAAAGGAGGTGTATTGAGCTACTCAAAAAGTATGATTGCACAATACACTAACTTCTAGGGAAAGTGAATAAGGTATATTATGAATTAAGTAGAATGTACCATGGTATTATGAACATGATGAGATTTTAAAGGGATCCTATGTTCATGGATCTAGTATAGATGGATATGAGAATTATCAAGGAAGGAAGCACATCACTAATTTTTCAAAAGATTTTCCAACCTTCTTTTCTGTAGGTAGTAAATGGTTCTCAAGAAGATGATGAGGAGTTTTAAAAGATAATTATAGCTATATATGATGGGATGTTGACTGAAATCACCTATGAAGATGGAATTTTGATATTCAAGAAGAGGAATTGTGTTCCTGCTCTTCTTGAGCTAAATAGAGAACTGTTGGATGATGCTCATAGCTCAAATTTCTTTATACATCCTAGTAGGACAATGATTTATCGAGATCTCTGAGAAAACGTGTGGTGAGAGAATATGAAAAGGGATATTTCTTAATATACATCAATGCATCGGGTATGTCAACAAGTGAAGGCTGAGAGACAAATGTATAAGGGGATGATGCTACCACTACCCATACCATCATGGAAGTAGGAGAACATTACCATATACTTTGTCACATGACATCCAATGAAATCTGGAGGAAATAATTATATATGGGTCATTGTGTATCTTCTTACTTAGACATCTCACTTTATCTTGATTCGAGATGACATATCATTAGATCAACTTGCAATGATTTACATCAATGAAGTGGTAAGGATGCATTGAGTACCACTCTCTATTGTATCTGACTGTGATCATAGATTCACCTCGATGTCCTGGAAATTTATTCGACATTTTTTAATCACTGAACTGATCTTCAGTACAGAATATCATCCACAAACTGATGGCCAATCTGAGCGGACTATTACTACACTAGAAGACATGTGGAGATCATGTTCAATGGAATTAAAAGGATGATGGGGCCAACATCATCCACTAGTTGAAATCTCGTACAACAATAGTTTCCACTCGAGCATCTGTACAGAACCATATGAATCCCTTTTTAGGAAATGGTGTAAAACACCAGCATGTTGGGATGAATTCAGTGAGAGAAAGAGACAAGGACATGAATTGGACGACAAAATGGTGGGGAAGGTTAAAACCATTCTGCAGTATACAAGGTATCCCAAAGTCTATATAAGAGTTAGGTGGATAACCGTCGATGAGACCATGAGTTCCATGTTGGGGACCTGGTATTTGTACACATATCTCCATGGAAGACGGCCATGCGGTTTGGTAAGAAAGGAAAGTTAAGTCCTAGGTATATCTGCCCCTTCAATATCTTTGATCTAGTCGAAGCTGTGGCCTATCGACTGGCACTTCCATCTACCTTGTCAAAGGTACATGATGTCGTTCATGTATCCCTCTTAGGGAAGTACAAACTAGACCATTCACATGTACTCTCTTCATTGGTGGTATAGTTTGAGGGAGATCATTCCTTTGAGGAGAATGCAGTGAAAAACTTGGATAATAAATACAATATTCTATTCCACAAGACTACTCATTGGGTCGAGGAACTCTTGCGAAACCGTAAGTATGAAGAAGCAACTTGGGAACTGGATGAATCGATGAAGGAAATATACCCCCACCTGTTCTTGGCCTATATTGTAAAATTAAATTCTAAGGAAAAAGAATTTTTAAGGAGGGGATAATGTAACAACCCAATTTTTTTGGAAATTACTTTCTTATACATATGACATAATCACCGGAAATCACAACATAATTAACTACTATGTGCTATGTGACCCTTAATACATAATTTTTTCACTTCTGTGATGTGAATTTTAGAAATCTGACTTACACAGTTGCGATCAGTATGTTATTTAGAGTCCAAAAAGAAAAACTTAATTTTTTGTTTTTAGTAACCTACCCTAATGAATAGTGTCAAACCCTTAGGAATAGTGATATACCCTAATGAATAGTAACCTTACCTATGAAAATATATAGATTATATTCATATTTATGTACAATATACCTAT
This sequence comes from Viscum album, assembly GCA_963277665.1. Classification (NCBI taxonomy): domain Eukaryota; kingdom Viridiplantae; phylum Streptophyta; class Magnoliopsida; order Santalales; family Viscaceae; genus Viscum; species Viscum album. Next base: position 1,077,888,005 of record OY728164.1, read on the forward strand.
GCTTTAAAATAAGTAATAAAATGTTTTATAACTATTATTTTTATAATAAATTATGATTTTAATTAAATATTAAATTTAAAAATTTTAGAAAATTATTTTTGAAAAATGGACTTCATTTTTTGGATAAAACATGCCAAAAAATGGTTGGGGTAAATCTCTTGTATTTTTCTTAAATATTTGATTTTTTTTAAAATCGAAATACGGTAAAATACCGTATATGAAAATTATCAGTTAAATACACTATTCATTACATCAAATGTGATGTCAGCCCACTTGGTTTGAAATCACGTGATAAAATTACTATTATTGGTCATGTAATACTCACTATTCCTTGTATTTAGGTGATATAATAAAATAATAAATATAAAATTGAGAAATCCCGTCTACCCTCCACTATAAAAACCCCCTCTCACTCTCTCTTCCATTCACTCCTCTAATGCCTTGTGTGTTCCTCAAATTCTATCCAAATAGCCTCCAAAAATTCTCTCAAACATCCAGCAAACCTTTGTCTCATTAAATACCAAAGCCTCTAAATTAAGAAGGATATGAGGGATGTTTGGTTCAAGAGGTAATTTACACTTTTCAATTCGTTGTCTTTCCTATCAAGTTCATTTGTTTTATTTATCTATTACCTATCCTTATCAAAATTTTGTGATGAGTCCAGTACCATATATGTACTAGAATTTTGTCATGATGGTGGAATAAGTTATCATCGTATCTACCTTTTATCCACTTTTATACTTGTAGCAAGAACACCATCTAAGATGTGTCAATTTTCCATATTCAAGGGCGATGGGTATTCAATTTCTATTAACATATTAAATTATGGTCATGAAACCATTCTTGTTATTGTTTTAATAGATTATTATGTATGTAACATAACCCATTTAAGATTTTGTAATCCCTTTTTATAAATGGTATTATGTTATAATGAAAAAATAGTTCATTGTAATTAAAAACCACAAATTAACTGAAACAATTATCCTTATGGTTATATATAATAATTCATCATATTTTAATGTAACCAAGTTATATAAATGACCAATAAAAACCTTTTTATAATCATAAATAATATATAATTTCAATTCTGGAGATTTAAATATATTCCACATACAAAAAATAATTGAACCAAATATGAAAATAAAGAAAATGAACACTTTTGAATGACAGAATTCAATACAATAACATATCAACAAAGGCATAAATAAACTACCTTGAATAATGATATACAAAATACATGTCTTATAGGTTCTTAAATATGTTATTAATAAGTATAATTTCAAATTCAATGAGATTAAGTTCGAGAGAGGTACTCGTTCGGAGTTAAGGTAAGGGTTAATTTCATAATCTCTTTATTATCAAAGGTTGTTTTTACGTAAGTATCTACTGGTACATATTTATTATCCCTGTCAATCTTTCAGGGATAAGTTGTCAGAGGTATTATTTTAAGGGGATTTTTAACTAAAACATAATTTTAAATGTTTTTAATATTTATTCTTCCAAATAATTCTCATTAATATAAATGTTTTCAAAATGGTTTTTAAGGACTTCTCTATATGGAAATGAATGTATATAAAATGTTTGTTCCCTTCATAATTTTGAAAGTGGTATGGGACAATTTGATTAAAAAATGTATTTAAATGTCTTCTTTTTTAAATTGTGTGACTTTTAAATGTTTTCATAAAAAATGGATATTTCTCTAAAAGATTTTTACAAATCGTTTTTATCTATGTGAACATCCATTGATTGATTTTAGACTTGAATGAAGTTGATTTATTATTATAGAAATATTCTATATTTTATTGAAGGTTATGTGATATGTTTGATTGTGGATTTTTTATTTATATACCATTCATGGTTTATTGATAATGTAATGACATTTCGTATGCTCGTTTGAATACGAATGTTTATGTTATATTTAAACCTTTTCATATTAGGAATGCATTTGACTCATTAAGTGATGGGTGGAGCCCACTATAGCTCCCCGATGAATTAGTAGGTCTCATGAGAAAAAATATGGTCTTGGAACGTATCCTTGACAAAATGATTATTTATGGTCCTAGTACAAGGCCTGGACCGTATGGTTATGATGTCGGGCATATGAACTTCCCTCATTATGATGCTAGTATTTTTAGATCATGTGGTTATTCGACTAGTAGAATACCCCTGATTATGTATTATTATGGAATTATTTAGTCAACTCATATTTCTGCCATAATGTTTTCAAGTTCATAATCAAAGGCATGTGTTTTAAATGATTCATCATGTCTTATGTTTATGCAATATTCCATTGTATAGATTACTCTACCTGAGCATTTGAGCTCACACCTTTCTTATGTTTCATATTTCTAAGGACTTGAAGAAGTAAATTATGAATTACATGCAAGCATAATCTGGGAGACATGATTTTTCTAGTAGAATAACATAATGTTCTTTTTCTTTTCCATATGTAATGTGGAACTTATGTATGTATCTTGTTTCCAATAATACAAAACTACTTGAACCATCGGGATTCATATTCCTTGAATGTATGTCAACATAATAAAATAAGGCACCAGATCTGGGCAACTGGGGCCAGGTCCTTACTGTATTTTATTTCAAATAATTCAATGCTACGACTTTCTCATATATCAAAATGTTTTAAAGTGGACCATTTTTTGTACATGTATGTGTAATTCTTGAAATATGAAAAATAACTAGTTTTTTTACATGTAAAAATTTCATATTTACAATTATTTTTTTAGAGAAAACCTCAAGGAATTTATTTTTACCTAATCAATGATGAATAATTTTTACTGAATTCACAATTTATTTCAGTAAAAATTAATGATGAAATTATTAGATAATTAAAATTATTTAGATTCATAATATGATGTCCATATTGACCCATTAAAATCACTTTTGTGGAATCATAATATTTAACCATGTTAAGAAAAAAGATTTTTAAAAGGAAAATGTTCAAAATATTTCAATTTTTATATATATAAATTCACTATGAAATTGTTATAAATGTACTAAATTTGATTAATGGATATTTAATTGAACAAATTATAATTATATGAAACTAATATTAAATATTTATATTTATTTAAATTAAATAAATAGATAATTTTCCATCAAAATTAAGTAATTATTTGTAGTTCTCCAAAAAAAGAAACATTTCAGAAAAATCCCAAAAAAATTATACTATGTTAAAATTGGATTAATGATTTAAAAAATGAATGTTAATTTTCCATGTTTATTTTATAAATTTTTAAAAATTATTTTTTAAAATAACTTTTTCATAATATGGCGTAAAATAGTATTTTTAATATATTTTTAGTCATACAGTGGAATTTTTTATATCTATTATCTAGAAGTATCATTTTATGAAGGTTAAAAATTATATTTAATATATAACATATATATTTCATTAATATAATTCCTATATAGTTATTTATTATTTTTATTGGTATAAAAAATTGTGCACATATTTTTTTATAAAAATATATTTCAATTTTTGTTAAAAAGGGTTTCAAAATATATATTTTGTCTAATGATTGATATTAAAAATATTGTGTGTAATTAAAATCCATAATATAATAATTTTATTTGAAAAAAATATATTGCAAAAATTCTATCGGTGATACATTCTATCCCCAAGAAAATGAATTCTCCCACGAAATTCAACTTTATTATCAAGGGATTAACATTTTAAAATTTCTTCATAAAAACCCACATAAAAAAACATCTAATAAAAATTTAATGACTAAAACATAAAGGCTACCGAAAAAAACTAATATATAGGACTCCACATAGGATATCATTGGTTGGATGTTATGATTCTAACATAAAATATAGGACTAAATAATTATTAAGAGGGATAAATGTCACTGATCCCAAAAAATTGGGAGATCTATAGAACGTTAGCAATCACAAAAAATGAGAACCAAATAGTAATAATAATTGTCACTTACATCATGAAATATGATGATAACGATGAAAATATATTATTCTATGATTTATTTCCTAACATTAAGTAATTTTAATTGTATGATATACATACTAAATTTCATTCCATTTCATAAGCACAATATCACCATTTTTTCCAGGGTGAATTTCAACATCATCTCTTACACCATGAATCAAAGGCTAAATTTTTAATCCTGAAGAACTATAAGATAAAAAGAACAAAAAATCAAATGATAATGCATACAATATGTCTTTAATTATTATCAAATAAAAATGGTAAGAAAAATTAATGCATTATTTTTCATATAGTGAAATAACACATTAATCTCGAAAGCCTCATCCTACGTAAAACATAAACTATTTCAGAAATGGATAGCCTTATGAACCATAACGGTGAATAAATTGAAAATAATTATAATAAAGGAAACTAAATTTATATAATGGACAAAACCTTACTCCCTACAAAACATTATGTATCCTTTAATTATCACATACAAAGCATGTGAATACATTTATCCTGTAACACCTTGAAATGTTGTAATAACATTAATTACCATAAAACCTCAATAAATAAATGCATGCTTCCATATTCGATGATTAAAATCACTAATTTCTTAATATTATATATATATATATATATATTATTTTTGTAAACTCCATCGGTTGGAGTAAAACCAAACTGTGAAAAACTCAATAATTAGCTCTTTGGTCATAAGTAATGTACAATTTAATTTATACATACTAATTATTCCATTATCCCAATATATTTACCTCAATATTAAGAGCATATTAGAGGGTTATGTATCTTATAATGACATGTTTTCAATGAATATAATCACTCTATTAAATCATTATTATAAGGAATCCACAACATAAAACATACCATTTCAATTTCTCAAAGAAAAACTTATTCTAAAAAGTCATTATATATTTCAAAATTCATTTATTCCAATACATAAATACATCAATAATCCAAATTCAGTTTCACACCATTAAAACAACTTAATAATCTGATTATTTAATACCAATTTCATTTTATTTTTTATTCATAGTCTCTTAATTTTTATCAGTATGACCGTTACTCACAAAACCGTTCTAATATCATTCAAGATATTTCCTATTAAGACATTAGTCTGCATAATTTCCAAAGTTGTTATATTTATTAAATTCAATATTCTAGTATATATTGGGGATATAGTTATTTTCATATATTATTTTATAAAAAATTATTTTCTCTTTACAATTACTCTCGTTATTCCCTTGTCTATAGTAAAGAATCTTCTTATTCCTCAAATACATCTAAATGGGTGTTTCCACCCACATTACTGACAATTTTGAAATAAAATAAAAAATCTCCATGATCTCCACTACCCAAACTGAGGGTGGAATATACCACTCTCTTTTTTCATGAGTATGTGATTTGGTTACGGAGAACATAGTTAGTCATGTTTTATGAAAACTGATTTGGAATATTTCGAACATCCTTTAGTCTAGTCATCATCCCATTGGGTTGTGCATCATCTAATCATTCATCACAAATAAAATAAACCGAATATCTATTGTTTCCATACATTACCTAAAATAAAAGGAAATATGTGAGTAAAAATTATCCTATTGGAATAAAAATTAATCTTTAAATTCACTTATAGAATGTTTAATCATGAATGATTATTTTCAAACTATTACATAATTGGTTTATTCAATTTCATTAATATTCATTACATAATTGAAGCCTTCATGATGGTTGATAAAGATTTTGTAAATTTGAATATTGTATTCCCATGTTGTGACCAACCAATTGTGCAAGATGGACAATTATTAATCATCTAGTGACAATCTAGTATAACTCAATACACTACTTTAGGAGTTATTAACCCTGTATACCATTGTGAAAAATCGACATCCAATGTTAGTATACATACAGGGGTATAATTACATCGAAATCATACGGTTTATCCTTTAACAAAATTCATGGAACCTTTCATATACAAAGACTCATCCTTATACTTTTCATTATAAAAATTCAAAGACATATCATTGTAACTATCTTTAGGGATTTCACAAAAACATTCTGATTCATTATTTCAAATATTAAATAATCCTATCATCTAATACAATCTATAATGTCCCCGGATTTTCAAACATGGATATTAGATACTTTTAGATGAATATTCATTACATTACAAAAAGACATGCCTAATGAGAAAAATAGATTATTTAATAGAAGCATGGAAGATAATTTTCTAATCTGTTGAATAGTAATCTAGTTTACTCACAAATATCATTATATTTAATAATATTTATAGGAAAAACCTATATAAAAAAACACTTATAAAATAATTAATGGAATTATATGAAAAGGATATCTCATATTTTTATAAAGGGTAATCATTGGATATGTAGAAAAAAAACATTAATATAATGTTATGGGAACATGAATAGATCAATGGAAAAATGTACCCATCCTATTAAATATCGTAACATGGTTTTGTGGAATAAATTTTAGTATTTTGAATGATAATAGTCCAATGTTAATCAAATAACATGATCCATTTTATCATATTGATTTTATAAGACATTTTCATCGTGACATACACATAAGCATATAAACTGTTTTCATAACTACTCAAGGATCATATAAAAAACAAAAATGGCAATTCTATGGGCATATATGGAAATTAGGTGGGACACTAAAACATCATTAGTGGCATCCCATTCATGATAGTAGGATGATATTACTCCAAAATCCACACATGTTGTCATGGCTAACTCCTAAAACTATATTTTTTGAAAATGACCTTACTGAACTATATTAAATCCATGTTTTATCCATACCACATTAGATTAGGTTAAATCCCCATTCTGGTTTTGTCTATTTCATGATGTGTATATCTTTACTGAATGTTTTGGAGGGGGATATATGTTTTAGGTGAATATTGGTCCAACATATCATATAATGAAATCATAAAAAAAATTCTATAATAAGATAATTTTTTAAATAATATACCATATAAAATGAAATGGGTTTCATAAATACTTCATCATGTAATAAACATTGAATGGGAGATAGGTTACATAATTATTTCGTCATTTCATTATAACATAATCAAGGGAAAAAAGTGGGTTTAATTAAAAATATACCCTGGTACAACACATTGAAGTGAAATAGGATGTATAAAAATCATGTTTTTATAATAATAAACAATTTACAGAAAGAATAAGTATGGATTCCATTTATAATATCATTTTAAGGCATAGGTATCATAATAAAATTTTCTCTTATAATGAAAATGATTTTTAGCATTTAAAATTTTTATTGAGTAAAATATCATTTTATCAATGAAAAATGGTCATTAAAATATAACACATTATAAAAGGGATATGTAAATATAATTTTTTTGTAATATTCATTAAATAAATTCTTGATTAGTATAAACACTAAAAAATGGAAATATGTAGTGAATATGAAATTCGTCTAACAGAAAATAAATGTGAGATTAAATCACATACATTAAATTTTCACATCCTTCATAATAATTATAATCACATTTATATTAATTATATAATTTTTATAAATATATTATATAGAAATAATAATAAATATTTCATACCATATATTATTTAATTATTTCATTTTATTACATTTTCATTAAAATTTTTTATTAATGTCATGTTTCGAGTAAAAAAAGGAATGTTTCTCATATATGTTTTGTTTAATTAATTTCAGCCCTCTTACCATAAGCAAGATTTTTTTATCTAATATAATAATCACTATAAAATAATCATACCTAAAAATTAATTATAATTTAATTACTAATCATTAAATACTCTTTTGAAAAATGATTTATGTTACGATGATAGAAATAGTAGGTTGTAGATATGCGTGAGTAATGTTTCCATTTTTCAATGATTGTTATAGAAATATAGAAATTTATATATTATCATTATTTATTTATAATAATATACTAAATGAATTATTATTTATTTAAATATAAATATGTACATCATCCATGTGTTTTCTTGATGAAAACACATTCACAATGCATCATGAATATGGTAGACTAGACATACATGAATGATGTTATTGTCTTTCAGTGAGTGAAATAAATAGAATCAAAATGATATATTAACCAGTTAATAAAGAATTAAACGTAAATAATATCATACATGTGTGATTTATATAACATATTGTAATTAAATGTTTCCATATTACCTTTCATATCAATTTAGTGAGAATAAATCACATCACTTCTTGTGGTGATAGTCATTCGTACAAATGAGACATGTTGTCGTGTCCTATAAAAAATGATAGTAAAAGAAATATATTATATATTGACTATATATGTATAATAATTTTTATAAATACTATATATATATTTTTTATATCCAACATAATACCTAAACTAACGATGCAGTATTAGATAAACAAATGACATAGGTTCGTGAGGTGGTAGTCCACCATACACAAAAATAATTATTTTGTAATCCATTTAATGGATGTTTATAAGGAAGAAAGTAATTACCTTTTTAATAAAAAGTAATTGTATATTTTATAATAGATATTTCCTTATATAATCATGGTATAATTATATTTTATGGTGGTGGAGGATTAAATAAAACCAAAATGCTCGTTGATGAATGTAATTTATTCTTCAGCTATACTCAAATGGTTTGTACAAAAATCCTTCAACAGTAGGATTTATTATATAAAAAAGGAATAAATGATGATTTGAGAGAATTTGATAAGTAATTTTTTGATGGTATTGGATGTTTGAATTCTTTTAAGTTGTCATGATGATATGAGAGGGGGTGGAAATTTATAACAGAGGGAGACGAAAAACATGGTATATGTGATATGAATTGAGTGTTACCATGTTTCTAATATGATAAAAGTTTCAAAATTTGACGATTTGGGAATCGTAGACGTGAAATTTAAGAAATATTCCAGGAAAATAGATTTCAGAAGAATGTGTTTTTAATTTTAACCCTTATATTTTCAATTTATTCCCATGTGAGCATAATTTTACCTTATCCTCAATATTTAATTTTTACTAAATTTACTATTATTTTTGATGAGAAATTAATATTATCTAATTACATGATATATATTATTTTGATTAAAATTAATAAATCCAATTTAGAACTTAAAATTAATGAATTATAAATAATAAATTTAAAATTAATCCCCCAACATGATGAGATAGAGGGGTTTTTAAGAGAAAATTTTCAAATGTTTGCAATGTTTTTATATTTTATTCAATAATTAATTTATTACAATAAAAAAACTATGATTAATTGATGTATAATTATACTAATTATACCATAAAAATAATTTAAAATATAATTTAACATTGTAAATAAATAAATCAAGAATGCTATCAGAATTTATTATTTTTTACATTTCACCAAAAATAAAAATTTCTCAAAAATCCCAAAAAGTGAATCTAATATAATTTTGGAATTATTGTTAAAAAAATATAGTTTTGTTCATAATGTTATTTTTAAAAAATGTATTTCCTTTTATATTCAATAGCATTTCAGTTTTATTAATAATTAACTTTTAAATAAATAATTTAATATATATATACATGTGTAATCCTTATTTGAATAATTTAATTAATTCTATTCCAAACCCTCATTTATAATTACTAGAAGATAAATATCATATGAAATAATAATATTTTTATAATTTGTATTATTTTATTAAAATGAGTGATTCCAGTATCAAGAAGATAAGCTAGATGTTTAATGTAATTAATAAAGGGAAAATATAATTATTTGAATAAAATATTTCTCAACATATTAGGGTGTGGAACCACTAAAATGGTTCCTCAATGCATCACACGGCATGACCACAATGGTTTCGACACATAAACTATAGTATAGCCACTATGAGTGGGGGTCAATGGTGAGACTATGAGGAGACAACACCTCCATATTAGAATACATTGATATATTTAACTAACCAATAATTATACACATCAATTTATATTGTAATCATAAATTAACTAAAATAGTCGCATGTTGTAACATAATTCAATGTTGAAATATCATCAACAACTATGTCATACATATTACATTAGTCACTAAATTTGAAGATATAATACATAAAATAGATCTTCTAAAAAATTAATAATTCATTATCAACTTCTAACTCTGAGATATTTAATATACCTAGTATTTATTACTATGACACAACATGAGTTATCCTTCCTGATCATGGAAACTCAACACTTTCCTCAACCCAAAAATTATCTTATAACAAATATATTAGAGATACCTAAGAAACCAAAAGAAGTAGCAGATAAAGAAGGTTGTGGGTGAATCTTAGTGGGGAACCACTAAAAGGTTATAAATAAAATATATGTTAGTAAAATAATGTACACTGGTAAAAAATTTAATAAAATAAATTATTAAAAATGATATAATGCAATGAAATTCACATGTATTCAAGTACACACTCACCCATGGGTTCTATGTAGACACCCTGGTTGACCTAACATGTGATTTCCTAATATATTCATTTATAGAATTACATGGGATGATACAAACATAAAAATTAAAAAGGGGTCATTCACAATTCATTTAAAAATGTGAAAAAAATACATCCATGGAACCTCTCTCATGTACCCATTACATTAGTGCACAAAACTCCACTCTAACATGTAAAAAATTAAAATCATATCAAATTTTGTTGGAACAACACTCCAACACCTAGCATGAAAAAAAAATATTTTATAAAATAATATGTGTCATTACTAAGAAACCTTTCATTAATTATAATAGTACTTCTCAAATTATCATGTGTTCATCCGACAGTATATAAATATTAATAGATCCTAAAAAACTAGTATATCTCATCCACAATGCTATAAAAAATTATTCCAACATCTTATTCAACCAGGAATATCATCATTTCTAGAGAATTATTCCTGAACATAAAAACTGATGTACAAAATCATTATGTAAAACCTCAATCGGACACATTGTCCTTATATTATACTACCCAATCCAAGATAATTTGTCTGAAATAATAACCATTCCATTAAAATAATTTCAAATTTTAAATGGTTTAACACCATTACCATACAAAACTTTCAAAAATCACAATAACCCCTTTTAAATCATTAAAAATTACCAAAATCCCTATAGGACATCAATACTAATGTATGGAAAAAAACATTCATTACAAAAAAAATCATCAAGGGCTCCATCATGGAAACATAAAAAAATTAAACCAATAAATCATTCCAAATAATCATTTAAAATCCATTTATAAACCCCTTAAGATAAACTACTTGGATTTAAAAAGAATTTTTTCAAACATGAGCCCTTTCAAAAAATATCATTCCCCCTCTGACTCCGAATACATTTTCAATACTGAATGCCCACTTGTAATACTATTTCACTAGACTCATATCATTTTGACACAACACCACCAATAAAACCCACAATTTTTACTCTTATAAGTCACAATAATTAATTACCAAAATATTCACATTAATTTCTTATACATTTAATTAATTTGACAAGTAAGCTTAAATCGATAATATGGTAACCCACATACATTACACTTCAAAAACAAAAATCATTTTTTATGTAATGATTCACCACATGGAAAAATGTGGGTTTCATTTTATAAACACCAATAGATCCAACACAATATATGGAAGTTCTAGGGTTAATATTTAAATACTAAAACCCTTAAATCTATCCATGAATGAATATTTCACATATTCGATTCAATACACATACCACATACACATGATAATAAATTAAAAAGACAATAGGTAAATTTTTTAGACCACCTACCACATTTCTGATGCTTCCCAAAACATATTCATGAATGAAGGCCTTTGAATGGCCAAAATAAGAATCTTATAACCTCTAACAATCCAAAATAGTACATCACCACCACCCCATATATAGTCTCACACCAAAAATAAAAACTATTTTATAATAGAAAATATATTTAATTATGAAATCCATCCCATAAAAGGCATAATGATAAAGAAATCATTCAGCTAATCAAAACATTTCAAAACTCCAGGAAATATCCATATTTGGTCCACATGGACTCCCAAACCATTATCAAGAAAAATTCTTATGATAAATTACTCTTTGATCACTCAATTATATACATTAACAATGAAAACCTATGCTATTTTTCTGTAAACACATAACTTAATGAAAAACCATTCAAGGTCATGAAGAATCTATCTTCTTGATATGCTATTTCAAAAATGGACAATTTCCAAATAATCATTGAAAAATTCCACCATGTTGCAGTTGAATAAAAACTTCTTCCAAAATCCCACAAATCATATATTATGATGAACCATGGAAATAGGGAATGAGAAGGAGGGGGAAGATAATATAACCATAAATTCCAATGAAACAACACGAATGGACCTTAAGTAGAAGGGTGGAATAATATATTAGGGGGTTAGATCTAACATCCCAAGTAAGTAATGAATAATTTTTTTTCATATCTATGTCTATTTATGAATTATATTGTTCTTTAAGAGGCTTAAAATGAGAATAAATCCAATCTTAAGCATAGAATTTTCTAGTATTTTTAAAATATTGTTTTACCGCCTTTTGATGGAGAAACATTTTTTAAATATATATTTTGAAAATTTAAAAGTTCTATTTTTCAAAATAAACTTATTCTTTATTATTGAGACATTGAATTTTACTTTGGATAAATTTTGGTATTTTTCTAACAATGTTCATTTTTAACAAATAGTGAAAAATACCGCAATTTACATCAAAACTGATTTTTCATCTAATTTAATTATATGGTTAGACTATCTTTTTAATTTTTCTTAAAGTTTAATTAGAATTTATTTTTACCATTTAATCAAATGGTGGTCATTATAATTAATTTTACTTTGGAATTGGTCATAAACAAGTGCAAATCGTTTCCTAGATATTATTTCTAGAAAACCAGCTATTTGTTTTGACAACCAGAATTATTTTTAAATTAATTATTGAAATTTCTATGTTTAGAATTTGGTAAAATGGGTTCAATATTTGGAATCATAAGGTCCATATTATGTTATTAATACGCTTTTGTTTTTGGACATTATGAATTGTAACGATGGTAATTATCTTTAATTATCTTGATTAATTAGTAACCGGGTAGTTAAGGATAATAAAATAATATCATAATAATAAAAAATGACCCCAACATGTGTCCTTATGATACTGGTTGTATCATTTCAGACCATGGAATTCCTTGTGCCAAACTGTGGGACCCAATGGAATCACTTTTGGGTGAAAGTGACACTATCATTTTATTTTTAAAGAAAGGAGAATATCACTAAATAAGGTATCACCTGAGTAAAACAATTTTAGTTTTGCCTCTGTAAACGATCTATTAGACTATAAATATTAATTGAAAAGATAAAAATATTTCCTAAATCATAGTATTTGTTTTAAAATTTTAGAAATTAAATAAATTAGATTATTTATGAAATCATGATGATGCAATGATTACCTCATTAATGAACGATTTAAATAAAATGAAAAGATAATGTAAAATCTAAGATTTACACTTGTCAAAGACCAATTGGATTAGTATATTTAGAAATATTATCACCTTATCCTCGAAATATATCTATGTGGGACCTTTAAAATCCGAAAAACATTTTAATATAAAGTAGCATTTTATAACTTTCCAAGAGTGACCCTCCTCTCCTCTTATAAAAGGCCCCCACCTTTACCTCCATACCCACACCTCTAAAGCCATTGGATCAGCCAAACTATGATAATTTCATCTCTCAACATACCTCTCTTCATCCTAGAAGCCTTAACTTAGGTATAAATATCTTCAAGAAACCTTTTGGTTCAAACCAAGAGGAGTTACCCGATTTAATGTTAATGACTTCTATAATGATCTATTGTTTTATTTTACATCTCCAACCCCCTAAACTCTTTTTATTCATTTGTTTTGTAACAACACCAGTACCTTAAAAATAATATGATGTTGTTATCTGAATTATTCGATTTACAATTACACACACCTACATCTAATGGTTAAAGAACATACTGTTTATGTGGATGGAAAATTACTGCCTCACGAAACGATGATTATTAAATATTCTTTTAACACATTCAAAGGTGGACATTAAGATGTCACTATATTTATATATGGTATATAATATGTTTATTTTTTCCTTAATCTTCTTTAATTTTCATTTATGGCATACCTTTATGGTTTCCATTATGGGTTAACATGATATCTTCATTTCAGGAAGCGCGGACTACCACCCCCTAAAAGTGATTTGATTCGTTAATGCCATATGTGGGATGTATAAAGGATGGAGTTAATGATATTATATATGATATTATACTATAATTATAATACTCCTTTATATCATTATGATTCTATTCAATTAAATATGAAAAAGAAATGGAAGTAGCGTTCATGCGTACGCACGGCTTACCGTCTCCATGAACAATGCATTTCATTTCTTTCCTCTAAATGTTATGAAATATTATAAATGCATGTATACACTGGATATATATGATATACATGATATCTAAATCATGAATATAGATCTGGATATAATATATATTTTACCACATGATCAACTTGTAATTACAAGATGTTTACTTTTGACTCAAGTGCCCATGGTCGACAAACAGACCATTATTAACTTAAGTAATTACATAATGGTCATGAAATGGTAATAAGTGATTTAATAGGAATAATGAACTTGAAAAACGTTTCATATGAAAGTAGAAATTAACTCATGTTTCTTATTCAAGAGGTTAAATAATGATGGAGTGAAGTCAGAACTGAGGTATGAGACTTCGTCTAAATCTCCTTTAATTGAGGCATATTTTGTTTTTTACACAACTTTATTTTATATGGCGTATAAACCCCTTTGACGTTTACGTTTATTCAAAATGAATCTTTTTTATACAAAGTGTTTTATTAAATGAAAAAAGGGAATGTCTTGTCGTACATATGCGGTGACCACGACTTCTTCGCCACCGTGACCATTATTTGAGTTTCGGCTTCCTCTACAAGCCATAACTTTTTTTAAATGCAAAATAAATACCATGATTTAATTTTCTTTTATTTTTGTATTGAAAATGGTTTTAATAATGTTTTTATTATATAAATGGGTTGTATTGATATTTTGTGGTTGAAATGTGGAAATTTTATGGTTCCGTTATGCATGATTTATGTGATACGATTATGTTATGGTTCTTGGGCATTTTTTATGAAGATGGGTGTTTTAATGATAAAATAAGGGCGGGTGAGCCCGATATAGCTCTTCAATTCAATGGGTAACATGAAGGGGCTAAACATTAAGGTTTCTCTGAAGAGATTTTGGGAATATACTGTGATGTGTATTCCAAACATAACCATGAGGGTTACTCCCTATGTAAGAATGTTATGAATGACTCAAGTTACCTTTATGTCTTATGATTTTTATGATTTATTCATGATTTAATGAGGTATGTTAAAGTGATTTTGTTTTATGAGTAAAGTAATATTTCATTTATTATTATGTATACATGTACTAATGTTTCCTTTCTGTATTATTATATCCCTTACTGAGCTTTTCATGCTCATCAAACTGTTTTGAAATGTTTTTCACAGGTAAAGGGAGAGGTATATGATATGATGATACTTTCAAGGAAGTGTCAAGAAAGAATCCATGTTTTATTTTCAATATATTTCTGTCAATGGAAAAAATGAATAATATCTTTTATGTAACCACTTTGTTTAAATGTGGAATGTAATGCATGATTTATGATCTAATTCTCTAAAACTCTAAACCTGAAATGATCCTCAATGTGTATTCGTGAAATATATCACGATTAAGTAATGTTAAAGGTTGGGGCAAAATAGTTGGTATCAGAGGTCGGTTTAGACAACATTAGTAGTTATTATTATCCAAAAATATTTTTTTATGGTCATATTGAAATGATATAGCATTTGAAGATTACCATGTTGCTTCATCTAAGACATGTTTGTTCAGAATGGTTTTCCACAGAGCAAATAAAGAAGTATTGCTAGGAAAGCATGCATAAGGAAATGACCTTCCGAATCAGCATCCAAAGATGGTCGGAATTGGAACTGAACAGTTTGTTGCAGTAATGGCGCAGTTGACTCGAGCGATAAATGGTGGTGGTATCCATGCACAAGATCAGCCAGATCAACTGCAGAGGAACATGTCAGTGGTGGAAAATGTCATGAGGAAACATCTCCCACCATTCAGAGGATCATCTGACCCTATGTTAGCTGAAGGGTGGATTAAAGAACTAGAGAATATTTTCAATGTCATAGGGTGTTCAGACAATCAAAAGGTTAGTCTTGCTATTTACTATTTGGAGGGTGAATCAGATCAGTGGTGGTCAATGGTTAAACATATCTGGGACGCTGATGATATTGATAAACTTGACTAGGATGAATTCAAAGGTATTATTCTTGAGAAATATTTTCCTAAGGCAGTTCGACTTAGTATGGAAAAATAATTCTTGGAACTGAGGCAAGAGGAAGACTCAGTGGTTGCTTATGACGAAAGCTTCACTCATTTGGAAAGGTATGATCCAAATTTTATCCGAGACCTTGACAGTAAAATCTATCATTTTACTCAGGATTAAAGCCAAAATATCAAAGGGAATTATCTTATCGTGAGTTAAAAAGTTATGAAAAGCTTCTTCGATGTGCGGAGAAGGTGGAAATGGAGTTTTCTGATGATCAAGTGTTCCATATCAACCAATAGAAGAAGAGACCATGGTGGCAGGAGAAGGAGAAGAATTCTTCAAAAAGGTCCGATGGTAAGAAAACTAAGTTTACAGTTTGTGAAAAATATGGTAAAAGGCATGATGAGGAATGTCTTCTAAATTATAGAAAGTGCTACTGATGTGGTAAGATGGGACATAAGGCTCGAGATTGCAATGGAAAAGATCAAGGTGATGGTAATACCAAATTTTATTTATACTTAGTGAAATGATTCAAGTGTAATGATATGGGTCATTTTGAAAATGAGTGTCCGAAAATAAGGTTGAATGATGGGAAGTAGTCAAACTACAAGATGAATGGTGTGGTGAGATCCATTGTAACTACTTCAGCAGATGTTGGGACTTCAAATGAATTGGTATCAGGTACATTTTTTTTTTCAGATTATGCCAATGTGTCGTTTGATTCAGGGTCTACAAATTCATTCATCTCTGAAAAATATTCTAGTAAATTGGGAATTCCATCTCAATAAATGGCTCCTGAACATGTGATAAAAACACCTGGGGGAGATGTTGAGGCAAAACGATTTTTATAAGTATCTTCTTATCCTTATCCGTGGAAGGAATCTACCTTCAAAACATATTGTTTTAACACTAGTAGAGTTTGATATTATCCTGGGTATAGATTGGATCTATTCTTACTATGATATGATTGACTGTAGAGCTAAGGATGTTTCTTTCGAGAAAGACTTTCAGTTTGTGTACAAGAATTAACCTTTACTGTTGATAACATATCAAGAGGCTAAGAAACTTTTAAAAGATGGAAATGAATGTTACCTTGAACATATTTTTGAAAACAAAGGAACCGTTCAGATTAATGACGTGTCTATGGTAATTGAGTATCCTGATGTTTTTCCTGACGAGTTGCCTAGAATAATACCCGATCTAGAAAGTTGAATTTACTGTTGACTTAGTTCCTGATGCTAAGCCAATTTCAAAACCCCCATATCGAATGGATCAAATTGATCATTTAGAGTTTAAAGAGAAATTTCATGATTTATTAGAGAAAGGATTCATTCGACCTATCACATCACCAAGCAGTTCTCCTGTCTTATTTCTTAAAAAGAAATATGTTTCAATGAGACTTTGCATTGATTATAGAGCCTTGAATAACATCACTGTTAAGAACAAATATCCTTTTCCTCATATCGATGATTTGTTTGATCATCTCTAGGGGGATCAGGATTTTTCAAAGATTGAATTGAGATCGGGGTACCATCATTTGAAGGTAATGGAAGAAGATATTCCGAAGATCATGTGTCATAGAAGATATGGCGAGTATTAATTTGTAGTTATGCCTTTTGGGATAACCAATTAACCTAATGTATTCATGAACCTTATGAATAGAATTTTCCATGAGTTATTGTATAAGTTGGTGGTTGTTTTCATTGATGATATTTTTGTGTTTTCTAAAAGTAAAGGGGAGCAGGAAAGTCATTTAAGGGTTTTTTTTCAAACCGTAAAAGAAAATAAATTGTATGGGAAATTTAGAAAGTGTGAGTTTTGGTTGCAAAAAATTACTTTCCTTGGTCATATTGTTTCTAAATATGTAATACCTGTTGATTTTGCAAAAACAAAGGTTGTTGAAGAATGACCAAGACCCACAATTGTAATGGAGATTCATAGTTTCTTGGTTTGGTCGGATATTACAGAAGGTTTGTTAGAAATTTTTTATGGTTATCTAGTCCAATGACTAAGCTAACTCGGAAGGGTGTTAAGATTATTTGGAAAAAATAATGTGATCGTTCTATTCAAGAATTTAAAAGAAGATTGGTGAATGCTCTAGTTTTGGCACTACCTTCCAGGAATGGTTAGTTTGTTATCTAGAGTGATTCTTCATTGAAAGGACATGGATGAGTCCTAATGTAGAATGATTAGGTAATTGCTTATGATTCACGTTACTTGAAAAAACATAAGGTAAATTACCCTACACATGATTGGGAATTGGCTGCTATTATTTTTGCTTTGAAAATTTGGAGGCATCATTTGTATGGTGTAAAGTGTGAAATATATACTGGTCACAAACATTTAAAGTATATATTCACTCATAATGAATTGAACATGAGACAGAGGAGATGGCTGGAATTAATCAAGGATTATGATTGTACAATTAATTACTATCCAGGAAAGAAAATAATGTGGCTGATGCTATGAGTCAAAAAAAGTAATGCTTTATTAACAATGTTTTGTTTGGAATGTGATCCTTTGGTGAAGGATTTGATGAAAATTGTCATTTATGCTTTTGGTGTAGGATGTTGTTCGGTTTTGTTTCAGGTATCAGTGAAATATTCCCTATTAGACAAAATTAAGCAAGCACATAAGAAAGAAAGTGAGTTGCAGAAAAAGTAGAAAGGGTTCAAAAGGGTATGTTTCCTGAATTCATCATTGATAATGATTGTGTTTTTAGATTTGGGAAGATATTGTGAATGACTTTTGATTTGCAGTTGAAGAGGGAGTTGTTATGTGAAGATCATAGTTCTCCGTTTTCAATTCATTCAGGCAGTACTAAGATGTATAGGGACCTTCGGAAGTATTACTGGTGGGACAGAATGAAAAGAGATATTTCTGATTTTACTGTGAAGTGTTCGACTTGTCAACAGGTTAATGAAGAGCGGCAGTTATTGAAAGGGATGCTTCAGCCTTTACCGGTTCCAAAGTGGAAATGGGAGAATATATCCATTGACTTTGTAGTGGTATTGCCAAAGAAACATCGAGGTAATAATGCAATCTGGTTTATTGTTGATCACTTGACTAAATCTTCTCAATTCCTTGCTATACGAGATACTTTATCCCTAGATCAAGTTTCCTGTTTGTATCTTAAAGAGATAGTCAAGTTACATGGAGTTCCTCTCTCCATTGTATCTGATCGTGATCCCAGGTTCACTTCTAACTTTTGGAAAGGCTTTCAGAAGTCATTGGGTACTGAATTAAATATTAGTACATATTTTTATCCTCAATCAGATGGGTAGTCAGAACGAACGATTCAAATTTTGAAGGATATTCTACATGATTGTTCGATGGATTATTAGGGATGTTGGGACCAAAATCATTCTTTGTTGGAGTTTTCTTATAATAACAGTTTTCATTATAGTATATAGATGGCACCATTTGAGGCATTACATGGGAAGCAGTGTCGAACTCCACCTTTTTGGGATGAAGTGTGTGAAAGGAAGTTGATGGGACCAAAATTGGTAAAAGAGTTGGTAGAAAAAGATCAGCTGATACAGAAACTCATGAGAACAGCGCAGAGCAGACAGAAATGTTATGCAGACAACAAGAGGAAGGATCTCTCTTTTGAGGTAGGTGATCATGTTTTTCTCAAAGTTTCACCATGGAAAAGTGTGATTTGATTTGGTAAGAATAGAAATCTGAGTCCAAGTTTCGTTACACCAAATGAAATTCTAGGGAGAGTTGGATCAGTTTCATACCGAGTGGCTTTACCTCCAAGTTTATCTCAGGTACACAATGTTTTTCATGTTTCAATGCTAAGGAAGTACATGCCAGATCCATCACATGTTTTGAGTCCAGAGGTAGTTCAGCTGGAAGAGAATCTATCATATAAGGAACCACTGGTCCAGAATCTTGACCACATAGAGAATGTGTTTTGGAATAAGGTGATTTATCAATTAATGGTTTAATGGGAAAACCAAATGATTGAAGAGGAAACATGGGAATCTGAAAATGCAATGAGGGATAAATACCCCCACTTATTTGATAAGTATATAAATCGTGGGGATGAAATTTTCTAAAGGGGGAAGGTTGTAACATCCCAAGTAATGAATAATATGTTTTTATATCTATGTATATTTATGAATTAGATAGTTCTTTAAGAATGTTAAAATTATAATAAATCTAATCTTAAGCATAGAATTCTCTAATATTTTTAAAAGATTGTTTTACCAACTTTTTGTGGAAAACCATTTTATTAAATCTATATTTGGACAATTTTATAAGAACTATTTTTAAAAATAATCTTATTATTTATTATTGGCACATTAAAATTTACTTTGGATAAATTTTTGGTATTTTTCTGACAATGTTCATTTTTAATGAATAGTGAAAAATACTACATTTTACATCAAAACTGATTTTTCAACTAATTTAATTATATGGTTATATTATCAATTTAATTGGTATAAAAGTTTAATTAGAATATATTTTTACCATTTAATCAAATTGTGTTCATTATAATTAATTTCACTTTGGAATTGGTCATATACAAGTGCCAAACATTTCACTGATATTGTTTCAAAAAAACCCTCTATTAGTTTTGACAAAAAGAATTATTTTTAAATTAATTATTGTAATTTCTATGTATGGAATTTGGAAAAATGGATTCCATATTTGGAATCACAATTTTCAAATTATTTAATTAAGACTCTTTTGTTTTTTGGACATTATGAATAGTAACGACAGTAATTATCTTTAATTATCTTGATTAATTAGTAATCAGGTAGTTAAGGATAATAAAATAATGTCATAATAATAAAAAATGACCCCATCATGTGTCCTAATGCTATTGGTTGTGTCATGTCCGACCATTGGATGCATTGTTCCAAACATTGGGACCCCATAAAATCACTTTTGGGTGAAAGTGACACTTTATCATTTTATTTTAAACGAAAGGAGAATATCACTAAATAATGTATCACCCAAGTAAAACATTTTTACTTTTGTCTATGTAAATGATATATTAGACAATAAATATTAATTGTAGTTCTAAAAATATTTCCTAAATAATAGTATTTGTTATATAATTTTAAGAAATTAAATAAATTAAATTATTTATGACATCATGATGATGCAGCGATTACCTCATTAATGAACGATTTAAATAAATTGAAAAGATAATGTAAAATCTATGACATACCCTAGTAAAATACCTATTGGATGAGTATATTTAGAAATATTATCACCTTATCCTTGAAATATATCAATGTGGGACCTTTAAAATCTGAAACTCGTTTTAATATAAATTAACATTTTATAACTTTCCAAGAGTGCCCCTCCTCTCCTCTTATAAAAGGGCCCCACATCTACCTCCATACCCACACCTCTAAAGTCATTTTCTCGGCCAAAATCTGCTCATTTCAACTCTCAACATACCTATCTTCATCCTAGAATTCTTAACATAGGTATAATGATCTTCAAGAAACCTTTTGGTTCAAAACAAGAGGATTTACCCGATTTAATGGTAAAGACTTCTCTAATGATCTATTGTTTTATTTTACTTCTCCAACCCCCTAAACTCTTTTTATTCATTTATTTTGTAACAACACCAGTAACATAAATATAATAGGATGTTTTTATATGAATTATTCGATCTACACATACACACACCTACATATAATGGTTAAAGAACATTATGTTTCTGTGGATGGAAAATTACTACCTCACAAAAAAATGATTGTTCAATATTCTTTTAACACCGTCAATGGTGGACATTAAGATGACACTATATTTATATATGGTATATAATATGTTTATTTTATCCTTATGCTTCTGTATTTTTCATTTATGGAATACCTTTTTGGTTTCCATTATGGGTAAACGCGATATCTTCATTTTAGGAAGTGCGGACTACCGCCCCCTCAAAGTGATTTGATTCGTTAATGCCATATGTGGGACGTATAAAGGATGGAGTTAATGATATTATATATGATATTATACTGGAACTATAATATACCTTTATATCATTATTATTCCATTCCATTAAATAGGAAATAGAAATGGAAGTAGCGTTCATGCGTACGTACGGCTTACCGTCTCCATGAACGGTGCATTTCATTTCTTACCTCTAAATGTTATGTAATATTATTAATGCATGTATATACTGGATATATATGATAAATATGATATCTAAATCATCAATATTGTTCTGGATATAATGGATATTTTACCACATGAACAACCTTTAATTACAAGAGGTTTATTTTTGACTCATGTGCCCAGGGTCGACAAAACGACCATTATTAAATTAAATAATTACATATTGTTCATGACACGGTAATAAGTGATATAAAATTAATAATGAACTTTAAAAAGGTTATTAAGCAAGTATAAATTAACTCAAATTTATTATTTAGGAGGTTAAAGAACGATCAAGTCAACTCAGACCTATGGTATGGGACTTCATCTCAATCTCCATTCATTGAGGCATATTTTGTTTTATACAGAACATTATTTTATACGGTGTATAAAATCCTTTGACGTTTATCTTCATTCAAAAGGAATCCTTTTTATACTATGCTTTTTACTAAATTACATAAGGGAATGTTTTTTCATACATATGCGGCGACAACGACTTCTCTGCCACCGTGACCATTATTTGAGTTTCGGCTTCCTCTACAAGCCATAACTGTTTTTTAAAATGAAATATAAAAACCATGTTTTACTTTTATTTTATTTTAGTATTGAAAATGGTTTTCATATTGGTTTTATAATACCAATGTGTTTTATTGATATCTTTTTATTGAAATGTGGAAATTTTATGTTTCCTTTATGCAAGTTTTATGTGATACGATTATGTTATGGTTCTTGGGAATTGTTTATGAAGATGGGTGGTTCCACGATAAACTAAGGGCGGGTGGGCCCAATATAGCTATCCAATGAATTGGGTAATGTGAAAGGGTTAAACATTATGGTTTCTCCAAAGATATTTAGGGAATATAGAATGATGGGTATTCCAAACGTAACCATGAGGGTTACTCCCTACGTAAGAATGTTAGGAGTGCATCGAGTTACCTTTATGTCTTATGATATCTATGATTTATTCATGATTTTATGAGGTTTGTTAAAGTTATTATGTTTTATGAGTAAAGTATGATTTCATTGATTCTCATTTATACATGTACTAATGTTTTCTTTCCGTATTTTTATATCCCTTGCTGATCTCTTTATCCTCATCCCAGGTTTTTGAAAAGTTTTTCACAGGTCAAGGGTATGGTACATGATATGATGATAGTGTCAAGGAAGTTTCAGAAAAGAATCCTTGTTTTATTTTAAATATGTTTCCGGTGATGGAAAAAATAAATACTATCTTTTATGTAACAAATTTGTATAAATGTGGAATGTAATGCATGATTTATGATCTAATTCTCTAAAACTCTAAACCTAAAAAGATTTTCAATGTGTATTATTGAAATATGTCAAGATTAATTAATGTTTAATGATGGGGCCTTATATTAGAAACCCCCAATTTTTTGAAACCAAATCTGGTAGGGAGGGTGGAGTAGCTAAAAATCCCAATGGGTATAATGGTTATTTATCCTTTTTTAATCAAATATATACAAAAACACTGTTTGGTGCCCTAGTTTTTAATACCATGTATTCCCCAATATCAAACACACATCCCCATATAGTTAGAATATATGGTTTGATAAAACATGAAACAACCATGAACTCGACACCACCTCCCTTCTAAAACAAGGAACACAATTTCATTGAAATCATGAAAAACTTGTGCCCCAAACCTCATAAACTCAAAAATATCACATAGTTTCTCCTCCTTTCTTCCACATTTTACCCCAAACCATTCCCATACTATGAAACTGATCCCTGAAAAGTTCAAAATAAATTTAAAACCTTCAAAAAATTACAGTATCACATTATTTTCCCTTAATCATTCACACCAAACTATACACCTAGTAAAAACATGTTGAAACTTATAAAAACATAAATTTATGTCTCCAAAACTCTTCCAAACACTCAGGCTAACACCATATTAATTCTCCTTATATCAAAATATAATTGTGAATCATTCTAACTATAATAATTTTATTTTGACTCTTGACCCAAAATATGAACTTCTAAGTTATGGAAAATTAAAAATATTTATAAAAGTATTAACCAATACTGATTAGGTATCACACTTATGGGACATGATAAGATTTCATACATCTATTACTATGACATTGAATATTCTCCATTTAAATTTTTTACAACATAATCATTAATTTCCCACTATAATCATGGCCCAAATGGATATTACTCATGGTATATTGCCTTTCCTTGTTTATGATCCTATATTTTAGTAGGTATGTTTTCTGATTATTTTTTCATTATTTTTACTTTGTTTTGGAATTTCCTCAACTTTATATCATTGTGGATGTTTTTCATCATGCTCATAATTTTTTGATAAATGGCGTCTTGGGTGGCAGGAAATCTTGATAAAACCCAATATGATCCACTTTTAGAGCCTTTATAAGGTAAAATGTTGTTATGTTTTCAAAAATATGTTTTTTAATTAATGGGGTTTGGGTAAATTTGACATGTGTGTAAAAATATCCTTGGTCTATTGAATAGAACAAAAGTGTTCATGTTTGTTTTTATAATGAAAATGTGATAAAACCCATATAAAGAACACTTAAACATTTTGTAAGTGGGTTACAAATAGTGTATTGTTTAGGGGAATTTAATACTCATATAAGTTGATGGTTTGTTTGTAATATCCATCTAAAAAAATTATATTATTTGTAATTATGTTACAATACATTTAATTTCATGATATTTAGTTTTATGTTGTGGCATGTGGATTATTTTATTTTTAATGTTATTATAGCCTTCTCATCTCGACCCTATGGCATGGTAAAAGTGAATTTAGATATCCAATATTTATTTTTGATGATCTTTTTGTTCATATGTGTTTGTCAGAGTTGATTACTCAAGATGGGGTGAATTGTGTATCTAAAACATTTCTCATTAAAAAGTATTTCTAATAGGTTTCCCCAAAAAGTTAAAAACAACCCAGTTAATCAAGGATATACTATTATAAGAGTTTGAATATTTAAATAACTTCATAGAAGATTGATTAGTTCTCAGTTATCTTAATGTTTGTTATTAATAATACTATTGAAGTCATTCAAGAAAGGGAAGACAATTATAACTTCTTTCCCAGAGTAACTATCAAAGTGAAATTTGTGGTATCTAAATTATATAGTAATGCAGTGAAATAGATAAGACTAAATTAAGCAGCATAGTGGATATGGAACTAGCTATTTAGTCTCAAGAAGAGACTCAATCCACTCCACTTGGTGATCACCTGCCACCAAACAGTTTATAAAAATAAACATGATCCACCCCGTGGATCAGAGTTAGCAGTAGTACACAGGACGATCCCAACCACACATGGTCCACTTCCATAGTTCTTCATGGGTACAAACAACAAGTCCACACATGGACCACTTCCACACTTATCTGTGGGTATACAAAAAAGAAAAAATAATTTTTTAATAAGGGTATATTGTATCATTTAGTTTAATGCGTGATACAGAGTGTGTTATAATACAGAAGCACAATCTTCTCAAATGTTAATAAAATTTTACACAAGAGAGCATAAATATTAATATATGTTAAAATTTCTCGGAGTGTTATTCATTATAGAACTGAACTTCTTGAGATGAAGAAGATTCATAACTCAAGTCCTCGTATGTAATCCGTAGTTTCTAAAGTTAGAAATATCCAGCTTGTTTTCGTCATGGTTGTTGATAGTTCTAAGATGTCTCGATTCTAGGATTCCAGTATTCTTCTTTTGTTCTTCAGTAGTGTCGAGTTTCATGAGACAATTCTCTATGTGTATTATTTTTTCATGATTATTCCCACCAACTTGTTTTTCCCTTTATTATCATGCAATTGATCTACCTTGTTTCTAAAAGAACATGGATCTTCTTTTCAGGTATATTTTTTCCTCTTTCGGATGTTTTTGAGAGATGAGGAGTTTTTGAAAAAAAATTATGTACACTGAGTGTACTTTATGATTACATGACATGTACTTCTTTTTCATTGGAGGTCGTGTGATGGTCATGTCATGGCCACACACACTATCATGTGGGGTGACATGGAGGCTGCCTAAACCGGAGTGCAGAAAAGGAAAATAGACGCCGTGTACTTCAAAAGTACATGCTGTGTATTTTATTTTATTTATTAAACACATCGGGGTTACGTCTAATCGATATAGGTGTCTTATTATTCTCCCAAAACATCCTGGAGCACCCATATGACACCGAGACTTCCCTAAGCCCCCAATCACACGCCCGTTCTCTGAATCTACCATCGTCAATTGCATTGGAACCACACTAGTAAGCTCTTCCTTCTCCTAGAGCATCATTTCCTGTTTTTTCCTCTTTCCCGAGATATCATGGGATAAATGTATTATTTATTTTTATATAACTATGGTGTTATAATGAGATTCTATCATAATGGTTCAAGTTTATTGATCTCCCAATGCCAAGGTATGTGGTGTGTGGCTTTCTGTAGAAAGTCTTTCAGTTTTATATTAAAATTTTCCCAATACATATGAAAGGGGTATTGCACATTTACTGTTTTATCCCTATTGTTTGACTGCTTTTCTTTTATGCCTGAGTAGAGGGTATTTTTTGTGAATAGGGTAATTTTATGTTCTTTGGATTTATTTCACATATATTTTTTTCCTATTTTTTCCTTTGGGTCTTGTTTTCCTGTTAGGCTTCTATATACATTCCCATGCCTAGTATTGTAGGATGATGTGACTGTTTCTATAATATCTGGTTATGATGTATAATGCTAGCCAAGTAGTTCATGAGGTTTACATTGGTCGTTAAATAATGCTATACCTATTGATTTTACATAGGTCTATGAGAACCTAATGTAGTAGACCATAGATAGAATTGACTCTAGTGCTTCTATAGTGTGTCGTTTCTAATTTATGATGCGATACACCTGGGGGAATTGACATTTTGTGCTACCTCAGAGATTTTGTAGTTCCTCGATGCATGCCACAAAGGGAACATGACATAACTTCTACCCTAGGGAACATTTAGTACCGATATGAGACTATAGTGAGAATTGACAGTGAGTGAATCCTCATATAGTCTATACATTAGCTGAACTAGAAGGTGAGACTATTTGTGACTCCCAGATGGTTTCTTGTATTTGTCAGGTAGGACCAGTTGGGATAGGATGTGAGTACTTCCCAAAGGGTTACCTATTGTGTTTATGTACTTTGATTCATTGTTTCTTAATATTTGGATTTTGGATTGGTTATTATTGAGTACATTCCTATTACTGCATTCTGTACTTTCACCTTGCAAACATACATTGACTGTTATGCACATATTTTGTGGTGGTTATCTACTGGGATTAATCTCACACCCTGTTTGGGCCATGATTTTGTGCCCAAACTGATTTTTTTATTACAGGTATAGACAAGGGAAAGAACCCTTCAACTTTACGTAAATGATTGCAGTGGAACTGGAGAGCATGGTACAAAGCATAGGCTTGAGATGCAGAGGAGTTTCTTATCTATTTATTGTGTAGTTTGGTTTAGTACTAGTTGTATTCAACAATATGACCTGTTTGGCTATTTTCCTAGACATATCTGCCATGAATCATTATATATATATGTTCTCGAGTTGTTCATTATCCCAGTTATCTGTTGTTTACTGTTGTTGTATATTTACTACTTCTTCCATTGTATATTTGTTTCTCTTATGACGTGTTACTCTTTGAATGAGGGAATTGTTTCCCAACTATCTCACCCAAGGCCCTCACTACTAGTCGGTAGCCTATAGTGTTCGGGGAAATTCGCTTGAGGCCATATGACCAACTAGGTACGGGGTGCCTCTCAGTGGCTTACAGACCCAGGATGTTACAATGTGGTATCATAGGATGTTCAATTCTCTTTAATTACTGTTTGGAGCCTTTAGTCAGGGATATGACGAAATATGTATTTGGAACTATGTTCTATCTGGGAGAAGATAATCTGTGTATAGGGAAAATCCAATCTACCTCGTTTATTGCAATTTTTCTATTTTCCAATTTTATAATTAATTTCATTTCAAAATTGGGTGATTCACATGTTCTGTGTTTTACCATTGATATTATTGAGGTTCTATTTCTATTGCAACCCGATGAGATGAAGGTATCCCATCCCATGCATCAAATAGGAACTTGCTAGAAATCACAAGTCATACATTCTTTCCATGTCATCTAGGATGCATTAGAAATTTCATGTTCTTGTGATAGATATTGTGTAGAATATGGATGCTGTTGTGATAGATGTCTTGATAAAAATATATGATTTTTTAGAGAATTTATTGTGCGAGGTTTTGATTGAATGAATGTCAATCATTGGATATTGAGGTGTTATGGGCCCTCATGGGCCGAAATTTGGTGGATCATTAACCTGTTTACCTTGTTTATAACTTTTTTGATATGCCAAACATTGATTCGCGGGGATTATGGGCCCTCACCAATAGAAATTTTGTACTTTTCATGTTTTTTTCAGTATTTTCTGGGCTCCAGAGTACATTTTGAGGCTTACTGTTTGAAAAAATCAAGAATACACGCCGTTTATATTCGACTACATTCCATTTTTTGTTCAGTTTGGGATGATATTGTTTTCCATAAGTACATTTCGTGTACCTTATGTAAATGTCATGTAGTCTCTAACTATGTCACATGCCGTGTGGGTAGAGACACGTGATAGGGAAAATCTTGTGGGAACACGCTGTGTACCTATTGAGCACGCCGTGTAGTTTAATCCTAGTAGCCCGACCACATAGCTAACAAAAAGGTTCTATGGAGTCATATCTTATACACACTGTGTCAGGTTTGAACACACTATGTTTTATGACCTAGGTACCTAGTCGTGTTACTAACAACACGGGTTGGTGTTATCCTTCTCGTACACGTCGTGTCCGTTTGGAACATACCGTGTAGTGTTAGTCGTATAGCCAGCCATGTAACTAACCACATGGTTAGTTGGGACTTCTTAATACATGTCGTGTCCATTTGGAACACGCCATGTAGTGTATCCTGGGTACACGGGTCATGTCATTAACAACACAGGCCATGTGATGTTTTTCTATGTACACTCCATGTCTACTAAGAACACACAGTGTAGTCTTTTAATAGGAGGGATGTGCGGCTTAACCATATTGAAGGACTCGGGATGGGAAAGAGGATTCAAGTACATGTCGTTTGTTAAGAGAACACATAATGGTTTTTGTAACGCCCCGACCCCAGCTACCCAGAGTGGGTGCATTACTTCGTAACATTGGCATGATCACAAGAAAGATCAAATCTCGAAAGACCGTTTGGTTTAGTAGCCTTGTAAATACTAGATATATTCATAAGTTTTACATTACATCATAAAATGAAAAACTACTACAACAACATAATGTTTCCACAGTCCACACTATAATCCCCTCATAATATCCCTGTAGGTCATTCATAACTTACATCTTCACATCCTGGGAAAAATAAAACATAGAAAAGGGGTGAGATCAAATGCCCAGTAAGGATAACAATATAGCGGAAACTTTCATAAATAAGAATAAACTTTTAAGGCAATGTATAACTAAAACAAAAGCCTTTCAAACATGAACTTTCAACATGGTATGACATAAATAAAATGAAATAATGCCATTTACTTATTCACATGGATATTCTACTAATCGAATAATCACATGCAAAAATCAATAACCACTTTCATAATGTTGGAATGCATAATGCTAAACTTTAATTACTTTTCAAGGCCTCGTCCCAAGACCTTGGGGCTAACTATAACCGGAACCCAACCCGTAGTGCCTCTAATAACCGGACACCAACTCGGAGTGCCTCTAATAACCGGACACCAACCCGGAGTGCCTCTAATAACCGGACACCAACCCGGAGTGCCTCTAATAACCGGACACCAACCCGGAGGGCTTACTTTTACCAGTCCCTAACCTGGAGGGCTTACTTTTACCAGTCCCCAACCTGGAGGGCTTACTTTAACCAGTCCCCAACCTGGAACATACTTGTCCAACACATTCATATGAAGTAAAGATTGAAATATAACATAAACATTCTTATTGGAACAAGCATACGAAATGTCAATACATTCACCATAAACTATGAATGGTATAAGAATAGCACATCCACAGTCAAACATATCACAAAACCTTCAAAACAATATAGAAGTTTTTTATCATAATAAATCGACTTCAAATAATCTTAAAACCCATCAAAGGATGTTGACATAGATGAAATCAAAATTCTTTTTAAAGAAATATCTCCTTTTATTTTGAAATCATTTAAGATCCATATAAAATTAAACATTTTCTTTGAAAATAATCTTATAAGCTTTTAAGGGAAGCTTTGACGATTTTATAACGGCGGAAAATAACCGCACCCGCCGTATAAGTTAAAAAAACATTCTTATCTTAATTCTGTCGAAAAGGTTAAAAAGCACCTTGTTTGGAAAATGACGGAAAGATTCCCTTATAAACCTCTTATAAAAAGTAAAACAAGGGTATAAATGACTTTAAAACATATTCTTTTAAATATTAAAAATGTTTTGAAATACATTTTGAAGAAACATGGATGTGGATGATAACGAGATGCCAGTAGATTATTACGTATAAACAACCTCGGATAATGAAGAGATTGTAAAATAACCCTTTCCAGTTTGGTAACTTATGAAACATACAACCCATGAAAGAGGTATCATACAATGAATATGTAAGTACACATAAATTAGAGTGTATTACACAAAGGATATAATTATGGGCAGTACATACACCACACAAAAGGTAATGGTGGCAATATGGCATGAATCTCACGGGAATAAGGAGTGAGATGAAAACCCCTTACCACGTTAATCAACTGAGTCGAATGGCCAAAAGTTAATACCCACCAAATTATTTACATAATAACATGAATATGATAATATATATCAAATTCCAGTACACAATACACCACTTTCAATAATTTAGTGGCGAATAATGGAAATCTCACGGAATTGAATGTGAGATAAGAAAAATCCCTTACCTTGTACTTTTCCTTTGTTGGGGTAGGTTAACCTCCTGTATAATGGTGAAATAATTGTTATTAAATTATACAAGAATCATATATATTAATATGATATCATATATGATCTTTTAAAATTGATTTGTTAATAATATCTTAGAATTATCGTCGTTTCGGGTGTTAACTTACTCATTTTATTTATATGTTTTGTTACATAAGCCATGTTTGTTGTAACTTATTCATATCCAGAATGATATCTAGTCCTTAAAAATCATTTTTAAATCATCAAATGATAATTATACTTGAATGGTTACGATGGAGAATGAATCTTATCGCGTTCGTGGAGACGGTAGTCCGTACGTACGCACGAGCGACAATATCATTCTTTTGATATTAAAATAATATATAAATGGATGGTATATCATATATACCGAATCATTAACATGTTATATTTATTATTTACATGAGTTACACATCATTATTATACCCATCCAAATAATATTATATTGAATAACAATTACACCACGACGTGGAGACGGTAGTCCGTACGTACGCACATATGGTGACATGTTATTCAAAGGGTGGATAGAATACTGAATATGGTTGTACCATATTTATAATAACATCACAGTATATGTGAGATACTGGTGTTATTATTTTATAATGGTAAGAACAAAGGAAGAAGAAGTGGAAGAAGAAATGAACTTGGAGAAGGGTGGTGAAATCATTACCTCTTCTTCGGGTTCTTCCTTTTGATTTGATCAAAAGGGCTCCTTAGGTTGGCTTTCTGATCAAACTAAGGCCTCTAAGTTGTAGTGAGGGATGTTGGGAGAGTATTTGGGCAGAGTTTGGCCGAACCAAAAGGCTTTAGAGGTGTGAATAAATGAGAAGGAGGAGTGCCCTTTTATAAGAGGGGTGAGGGGGACCTTTGGAAAAGCTAGAAATATTAATTTATAATAAATTCATATTCGGTTTCTAATGGCTCCAAAGATGATTATTTAAATGTTAAGGTGGTTATAGGTCGAAAAACACTCAACCAAGAGAATTTAGACAGGTTTGGGTACTTATATTAACCTTATCTTTAAGTATTAACTCTAAGTTAATTAGTTTCACTTTTACAATGTCTCTTTGTATTTTTATATAATATGGTTAATAAACTTACTATATACATCCAAGAGACCCCCAAGTGGTCCATTAATGATTAACATATCATGATATAAGTCTGTTGGCCGAACCTTAGATTTTTAGGAATTTAATATCAATTAATAATATAATATTTGTTTTAAGAACTCTTTTATGTCAATTTTGACACTATTCAATAGTTGATTTTTTTGAAACTCATAACAGATTGATTACTTCGAACAAAGTCAATCCAATCAATCCTAATATATCATATTATCCTATAAAATTAGTTTAATTCATTAAAAGTTTCATATTATATTTATTTGGGTATTTATAATATCAATTATTTTAATTTTTCACTATTATAGTAATTACCGCATCATCATTGTGTCATAAATAAAATAACTTATTTAATGTCTAAAAATTATAAATAAAATATCATTATGTAGGAAATCGTTTTAGATTTCTAATGAATATTTATAATAGAAAATCCAACATGTATAACCCTATGTAAAAGTTGTTCTTCTAAAAGATGTAAGCTTATGCCATTTTTATTTTTATTTTAACTTTATTAATATAAAGTGTCCCTACCACATACAAGTGGCTCCAAGGGGTCCCCAAATTGACCCAAGGATTCTCATGGTCGGGTATGTGTCCACCAATAAGGTTAGGACACGTTTTAGGGTAATTTTGTATTATTATAATATTAGTTTTTAACCCTTATTTACCGGATTTACCCTTAACCATGGTAAATAAAATATTTACCACAGTAATTATTCAAAATGTCTAAAAATAAAAGTTACCTATTTACAAAATTTGGACATCCTGATTCCAAATATGGAATCCATTTTTCTAAATTCAAAACACAGAAGTGGCAGAAATTAATTTAAAATTAATTCCCGCTGTCAAAACAAAAAGCATGTTTTTAAGAGGTAATAACTATCAAAAGATTGACACTTGTTTATGTTCGGTTTAATTGTAAAATTATGTCCAATGACCAACATTATATTAAATGGTAAAAATCTATTCTAAATATACTTTAAAACCACTCAAATTCACAATTTATCACTATTAATTATTTTGATTAAAAAAGTTGTTTTTAATTAAAATTTAGTAATTTTCACTATTCATCAAAATATGAAAGTTATCCGAAAAGTACCAAAATTTCACCTTAGGCTACATTTTATATTCCGAATCCAAAAATGAAGTCCATTTTAAAATATAAAATATATATAACTTCAAAAAGTAGGTATTACTATTCATAACAGCTAGTTTGATTGGTTACGGTGTGTTAGAACTCGGTGTTGCGTACAACACACGCTAGCGTACCGTGGAAGCTTGGGATGTTTCATTTTAAATTTTTGATGTCCCCATTTAGTCAAAAAGTTTATAATATAGTATCTAAAAAGGGTTCAATATTAAAATTTGGTAAAAGTGCAATACTGAAAATGAATTTGTTCTTACATTATGTCTATGAAACTCATAATATGAATTCTAAAATTATAAGGATTATATAAAGTTTAAAATTTAGTTAACACTATTCATAACCTCTTTTGAATGGATTTTTTTTAAGTCATGGCGTGATTGAACTCGGTGTTGCGTGTAGTGAAAGTTATTGAAATATTTTGAAGAAATAACACACTATGAAATCTTGGGGTGTTACATTCTCCCCTCCTTCAATAAATTGCGTCCTCGCAATTTGAAATTGTTCTTCGAAAATAAAAGGTTGAAAATAAAAAATATCTTTATGGGAAAACCCACATCGGAAATTGGGTTACTAAAATTTATTCTTAATATGAGGAAAAGAGAAATGAAAGGGTCACCACTAAAAAATGATCTCGATTAGGAGAACATTGCTGGCAATTAGAGACATATAATTGGAGGAAAAACGTAAATATTTATAGGTAGTGATTGAGGTCATCAATCACAAACAAGTATAAAATTGAGGTCCTTAAACTCATCAATCTATGATGATTTGAAGTACCATCGGTTGAACAAAATATAGGGTATTGGGACAACACATTTTTGACATTTCAAAATATCTAAGTTGAAATCCCACATCGAAAAATGAATTAATGAGGCCTCTATTTAAAATAAAGAGTCGAAAGTATGAATATTACCGAAAATAACACATACTAGGGTTCCATGTAGTAAAATATGGATATGGAAGAAAAATCTAGCCATCAATTATCTGATGGAGAGTGGTAGAGAACATGGCTATGAAAAGGCCAACAATCCCAAATCCATAAATTAGTGATGATTTAAGGTACCATCTAGGACAACATTTTTGTTCTAAGTTCCTTTTATTAATGATGAGGAATTTATTTATGAGATTGGCTAAGATCATAATGAGATATACTTAGTTTATAATTAGAGTTTTATCCATTAATAAATTTCTACCAAAAACTCATCATTCACTCGTAAAAAAAAAATTCTATTTATACTATTCATAGAGGGTTCCAAAATAAACGAATTTATAATTCATCTACCAGATCTTTTAAAAAACTACTTTATTTAATCCAGGACATCTCGTGGGATAGTGGTAGGTGATACACCCTTGTATCCCTTCGGTTGCGGGTTCAAGTCTCGCA
The DNA here is from genome assembly GCA_963277665.1 of Viscum album. NCBI lineage: Eukaryota > Viridiplantae > Streptophyta > Magnoliopsida > Santalales > Viscaceae > Viscum > Viscum album. Next base: position 1,077,923,203 of record OY728164.1, read on the forward strand.
GCCTTGTCGGACGCGACGGGTTGTCGACCGACCTCCGGGTTGTCCTTTTATGGCAATCCAAAATTAATCTCAAACTTATAATTTATCCAAAATACTTCTGTCCAAACTCACAGTCCAACATTTATAAGGAAGGTAAACATAATGTAGATCCTTTTTACACTGTAATAGAATATTAATACCTTCATCATGTATTCTTTTAAAACACTGAAACATCCTGATTTACCATAATCCTTATTGATTACATTCATGCACCCTTATTCCATATAGAATGCTGGATATACTTCATCAATCCAAAAATGTTTTAAACCCCAACAATGATGGAATATACAAATCATTAATCAGCTTCAAGGTAGTCAATAATATCCAATATAATTTATCCAAATCAATCATGTATTATTCTAAAATTACCACCTCGGTATCTGAACCATATTATGGTTTATCTTTCTCTCAACCATATATTTTCGAAACATTTAACCTTCTATTGAGTCACTTTTCTTTGTTCCACACAATCTCAAGTCCTTAATGAAATAGTACTGCAGTACAATCCTTATATACTCCATAATTATTATAACAAGTACATTGTTGATACAACACTCAATTGACATAATCAACATAAGAACTCTAATCATTCCTCTTCATCTGTGGTAGTATCATAACTTGATTATTATCCAATAGCATCATTTGCGGCATAGTCTAATGACTGGGACATAGGTTCGCGTAGTGTCCAAACTCCTTGAAAATGAAGCATTGTACATTTGAAACCATTTTCTTACCCTTACAGTCACGTACTTTGTGCCCTTTTCCTCCACACTTATAACAAACTCCCATTCCTTTCAGGCAAGTTCCAGGGTGTTTCTTCCCACAGTTACCACATATGGGAAAATTCTTCTTTTCCCTCTTCCATTTATCTATTTTTCTCTCTTCCATCCTTTTCTTCTCTTGCTTCCCTTCAACGCCATAGGACTCAGTAAACTCTTTACTTATCTTATCAACACATGATATTATTTCTTCATATGATGATAATACATGGGAGACTATTTCTCTTATCAATTCTAGCTTAAGACCATGAAAGATATGATCCTTCCTTCTCTTTGGATCATGTGCATTTCTGGAGTTCTCATTCCTTCTACTGGGTGCCATTTCTAAACAATGGCATAAACTAGATCAGTTTATGAATCAAAATACATAATCCCATACTTATAAAACACTTAACATAAATTGAACTATTTATGGATATAATCCATAATCATAAGAATGTTTTCTTTGAGGAATTATATACTCATAATCCCTTCAAAATGATTTGTAAAGAAAATGAGAGTTATCCTAAGCATATCCCCCGGGAGTGTCGTAACCAAGAGTGCAGCAAGGCCCGTTGTAGTGCACCAGTTCCCGTTCGAGTCTAGCTCAAAGCGGTGTTTTCAGGTTTTACCCCTAGGTACATCTGTGCCAGAGACGCCTCTACCTTCTCGTATCCAGACAGGGATGTATTGCTCGGAAAACTCACAAAATCTCTACAATACCAAAACTCTAGGAAGTTCTTCTATACTAATCCTCAAAGTTCATCTTAGGTCTACGTGCTCTAATCAGAGTTTATCTAAATCTAGCTTCCATGGTTTGTACTAAACTTCCTCTGATACCAACTGTAACGCCCCGACCCCAGCTACCCAGAGTCGGTGCATTACTTCGTAACATTGGCATGATCACAAGAAAGATCAAATCTCGAAAGACCGTTTGGTTTAGTAGCCTTGGAAATACTAGATATATTCATAAGTTTTCCATTACATCATAAAATGAAAAACTACTACAACAACATAATGTTTCCACAGTCCACACTATAATCCCCTCATAATATCCCTGCAGGTCATTCATAACTTACATCCTCACATCCTGGGAAAAATAAAACATAGAAAAGGGGTGAGCTCAAATGCCCAGTAAGGATAACAATATAGCAGAAACTTTCATAAATAAGAATAAACTTTTAAGGCAATGTATAACTAAAACAAAAGCCTTTCAAACATGAACTTTCAACATGGTATGACATAAATAAAATGAAATAATGCCATTTACTTATTCACATGGATATTCTACTAATCGAATAATCACATGAAAAAATCAATAACCACTTTCATAATGTTGGAATGCATAATGCTAAACTTTAATTACTTTTCAAGGCCTCATCCCAAGACCTTGGGGCTAACTGTAACCGGAACCCAACCTGGAGTGCCTCTAATAACCGGACACCAACCCGGAGTGCCTCTAATAACCGGACACCAACCCGGAGTGCCTCTAATAACCGGACACCAACCCGGAGTGCCTCTAATAACCGGACACCAACCCGGAGGGCTTACTTTTACCAGTCCCTAACCTGGAGGGATTACTTTTACCAGTCCCCAACCTGGAGGGCTTACTTTAACCAGTCCCCAACCTGGAACATACTTGTCCAACACATTCATATGAAGTAAAGATTGAAATATAACATAAACATTCTTATTGGAACTAGCATACGAAATGTCAATACTTTCACAATAAACTATGAATGGTATAAAAATAGCACATCCATAGTCAAACATATCACAAAACCTTCAAAACAATATAGAAGTTTTGTATCATAATAAATAACTTCAAATAATCTTAAAACCCATCAAAGGATGTTGACATAGATGAAATCAAATTTCTTTTTAAAGAAATATCTCCTTTTATTTTGAAATCATTTAAGATCCATATAAAATTAAACATTTTCTTTGAAAATAATCTTATAAGCTTTTAAGGGAAGCTTTGACGATTTTATAACGGCGGAAAATAACCGCACCCACCGTATAAGTTAAAAAAACATTCTTATCTTAATTCTGTCGAAAAGGTTAAAAAGCACCTTGTTTGGAAAATGACGGAAAGATTCCCTTATAAACCTCTTATAAAAAGTCAAACAAGGGTATAAATGACTTTAACCCATATTCTTTTAAATATTAAAAATGTTTTGAAATACATTTTGAAGAAACATGGATGTGGATGATAATGAGATCCCAGTAGATTATTACGTATAAACAACCTCGGATAATGAAGAGATTGTGAAATAACCCTTACCAGTTTGGTAACTTATGAAACATACAACCCATGAAAGAGGTATCATACAATGAATATGTAAGTACACATAAATTAGAGTGTATTACACAAAGGATATAATTATGGGCAGTACATACACCACACAAAAGTTAATGGTGGCAATATGGCATGAATCTCACGGGAATAAAGAGTGAGATAAAAACCCCTTACCACGTTAATCAACTGATTCGTATGGCCAAAAGTTAATAACCACCAAATTATTTACAGAATAACATGAATATGATAATATATATCAAATTCCAGTACACAATACACCACTTTCAATAATTTAGTGGCGAATAATGGAAATCTCACGGAATTGAATGTGAGATAAGAAAAATCCCTTACCTTGTACTTTTCCTTTGTTGGGGTAGGTTAACCTCCTGTATAATGGTGAAATAATTGTTATTAAATTATACAAGAATCATATATATTAATATGATATCATATATGATCTTTTAACATTGATTTGTTAATAATATCTTAGAATTATCGTCGTTTCGGGTGTTAACTTACTCATTTTATTTATATGCTTTGTTACATAAGCCACGGTTGTTGTATCTTATTCATATCCAGAATGATATCTAGTCCTTAAAAATCATTTTTAAATCATCAAATGATAATTATACTTGAATGGTTACGATGGAGAATGAATCTTATCGCGTTCGTGGAGACGGTAGTCCGTACGTACGCACGAGCGACAATATCATTCTTTTGATATTAAAATAATATATAAATGGATGGTATATCATATATACAGAATCATTAACATGTTATATTTATTATTTACTTGAGTTACACATCATTATTATACCCATCCAAATAATATTATATTGAATAACAATTACACCACGACGTGGAGACGGTAGTCCGTACGTACGCACGTATGGTGACATGTTATTCAAAGGGTGCATAGAATACAAAATATGGTTGTACCATATTTTTAATAACATCACAGTATATGTGAGATACTGGAGATATTATTTTAGAATGGTAATAACAAAGGAAGAAGAAGTGGAAGAAGAAATGAACTTGGAGAAGGGTGGTGAAATCATTACCTCTTCTTCGGGTTCTTCCTTTTGATTTGATCAAAAGGGCTCCATAGGTTGGCTTTCTGATCAAACTAAGGCCTCTAGGTTGTAGTGAGGGATGTTGGGAGAGTATTTGGGCAGAGTTTGGCCGAACCAAAAGGCTTTAGAGGTGTGAAGAAATGAGAAGGAGGAGTGCCCTTTAATAAGAGGGGTGAGGGGCACCTTTGGAAAAGCTAGAAATATTAATTTATAATAAATTCATATTCGGTTTCTAATGGCTCAAAAGTTGATTATTTAAATGTTAAGGTGGGTATATGTTGAAAACCACTCAACCAATAGAATTTAGACAGGTTTGGGTACTTATATTAACCTTATCTTTAAGTATTAACTCTAAGTTAATTAGTTTCACTTTTACAATGTCTCTTTGTATTTTTATATAATATGGTTAATAAACTTACTATATACATCCAAGAGACCCCCAAGTGGTCCATTAATGATTAAAATATCATGATATAAGTCTCTTGGCCGAACCTTAGATTTTTAGGAATTTAATATCAATTAATAATATAATATTTGTTTTAAGAACTCTTTTATGTCAATTTTGACACTATTCAATAGTTGATTTTTTTGAAACTCATAACAGATTGATTACTTCGAACAAAGTAAATACAATCAATCCTAATATATCATATTATCCTATAAAATTAGTTTAATTCATTAAAAGTTTCATATTATATTTATTTGGGTATTTATAATATCAATTATTTTAATTTTTCACTATTATAGTAATTACCGCATCATCATTGTGTCATAAATAAAATAACTTATTTAATGTCTAAAAATTATAAATAAAATATCATTATGTAGGAAATCTTTTTAGATTTCTAATTAATATTTATAATAGAAAATCCAACATGTATAACCCTATGTAAAAGTTGTTCTTCTAAAAGATGTAAGCTTATGCCATTTTTATTTTTATTTTAACTTTATTAATATAAAGTGTCCCTACCACATACAAGTGGCTCCAAGGGGTCCCCAAATTGACCCAAGGATGATAATGGTAGGGTATGTGTCCACCAATAATGTTAGGACACGTTTTAGGGTAATTTTGTATTATTATAATATTATTTTTTAACCCTTATTTACCGGATTTACCCTTAACCATGGTAAATAAAATATTTACCACAGTAATTATTCAAAATGTCTAAAAATAAAAGTTACCTATTTACACAATTTGGACATCCTGATTCCAAATATGGAATCCATTTTTCTAAATTCAAAACACAGAAGTGGCAGAAATTAATTTAAAATTAATTCTCGCTGTCAAAACAAAAAGCGTGTTTTTAAGAGGTAATAACTATCAAAAGATTGACACTTGTTTATGTTCGGTTTAATTGTAAAATTATGTCCAATGACCAACATTATATTAAATGGTAAAAATATATTCTAAATAAACTTTAAAACCACTCAAATTCACAATTTATCACTATTAATTATTTTGATTAAAAAAGTTGTTTTTAATTAAAATTTAGTAATTTTCACTATTCATCAAAATATGAAAGTTATCCGAAAAGTACCAAAATTTCACCTTAGGCTAAATTTGATATTCCAAATCCAAAAATGAAGTCCATTTTAAAATATAAAATATATATAACTTCAAAAAATAGGTATTACTATTCATAACTGCTAGTTTGATTGGTTACGGTGTGTTAGAACTCGGTGTTGCGTACAACACACGCTAGCGTACCCTGGAAGCTTGGGATGTTTCATTTTAAATTTTTGATGTCCCCATTTAGTCAAAAAGTTTAAAATATAGTATCTAAAAAGGGTTCACTATTAAAATTTGGTAAAAGTGCAATACTGAAAATGAATTTGTTCTTACATTATGTCTATGAAACTCATAATATGAATTCTAAAATTATAAGGATTATATAAAGTTTAAAATTTAGTTAACACTATTCATAACCTCTTTTGAATGGATTTTTTTTAAGTCATGGTGTGATTGAACTCGGTGTTGCGTGTAGTGCAAGTTATTGAATTATTTTGAAGAAATAACACACTATGAAATCTTGGGGTGTTACAGTTTTGGGGTGTTACACGACTAGTTTACACAGGAGTACATGCCCATGTGAATGACTTAAGGGAACACGTCTTTTAGTCTTTATACATGTTGGGTAGTCTTGTTTTGTGAAAGGTGAATGATTTCTTTCTATTGTTCCATTCTTACACATCTAGTTTTCAGTCCTTGATAATGTTGATATATTGTGTGCATTTGACGTTGCAGAGTCATGCCACTGTGACATCCTCTGGTTGTCCACCGAATACAGGGAAGTGATCAGACACCAGATATGGATGATCAGGGACTTCCCGCAGATCCTCTTTTTGTTCTAGTCTTGGGACCAGCAGTTATACATATTACCACTACTGACGCACAATTCATGGAGGCTATATGCGGATGATGCAGAACTTCCAGGAAGCTCTACCACCTTCCCAGTTGATGGCAGATTTGACTCAGGTTTTCCCGCCATAGCATCCTCCCAAATTCTTAGAGGAAGGAGGGCCTTTGGCTGCAGTGTCATGGCTAGAGGCCATACTGACAATATTTTAGCATCTATAGATACACGCATAGATGAGGGTGAAGCCTGGAAGTTACATTCTATGAGATTCTGCAAAAAGGTGGTGGGATGTGATCTCATAGGAGGGGCATTATCCGGTTTTGGCATGGGTGGTGTTCCATCACATCTTCTATGAAAACTTCTATCCAATGACCCTGAGGGCCGACCAAGCCTGGGAGTTCATGATTCTGGAGCATGGGACTCTTTTTGTTATGGGGTACTCCTCTCGCTTCACCGAGCGTTAGCGTATCACACCATTCTTAATAGGTTATGGGTTATTCCTCACAAGTAAGTTCGAGGACAACCTTAGACAGGACATCCTCTCTCAGGTGAATATCTTCAGATTGACATCCATCACTTTTATTTTCAACCAGGAACTGATGTCGGAGTGCAATCTACTGGATTCGGGTGTCGTGAGCCTGGTCGGCTAGGAATCTGGAGTTTGAATACCTCCTACTGATAATAGGAAGCATCGTATGGAGTCTTCACGTGGCGATCTGAGGAGGTGAGAGACATCCTTTAGTATCCAGGTGGTATGCTACCAATGTGATAAGAGTGGGAATACAAGGTCACAGTTCCCGTGAGACCCAGTGGAGTGCCCATATTTATGAAATATGTGTCACCGTTAGCATTTCTATCAGGTCTTCTCACCAGCTGCTGGTTCTAGGGATTGTTCTATGACTCCGCGTATGGGAGCAGCACAACCAGGTTCTCCCCTGTTTGAGAACTGGTGTTCTTCCGGCTGTTCAGGCCGAATTGGAAGTCATGGCCTTGGTGTTTAGTTTCCTGTCTTTCAGCGACAGTAGAGTGGATCATCTTAGAGTGGTCATGTAGGGTCACAGGGCCATGGAGCAAGACAAAACGTTTCAGTGGAGTATACCTTTCCAAATAAGATTCACTAACCTTCTAAAGTTCAAGGTATGATCCTAGTTTCCTTAGTTTTATCTTCAACTCTTTTTGATACAAGGGATTCTCATTGCATTATATCTGTTATTTTCATGGAGAGCCTTGGGCTCTGTGTCTTATCTTCTGATGATATCATCATGCTATACACTCTCTGGGGAATTAGAACAGCTACTGTACATCAGTGCAATGAGTTCCCTCTAGAGGTTGGAAGGTGTCACATCTTATGGGATATCTATGTCCTAGAGAAGTCAGTCTATGATGTCATTTTTGGAATGGGCTTCATGTTCCATTATAAGAATTCATCGACTTTTATCGATGTAGTTTGAGTATCTTATCACCAGAGGGTGGATCATTTCATCATAAAGGCGAGTGGGATATCCAGGTGAGAAATGTTGTTCTAGAGTATCATGGGTTAGGAGGAGTTACAACCCAGATTGCTAGTCTATATCTGGATGCTCAGAGGACATCATAGTTAAACATTCCTCAAGTAGTGGATCATTTCATGGAAGTATTTCCAAAGGACTTTTCAGATTTTCCACCAATGATAGTGGTAGACATTTATATTGAGATATAGCAAAGAGCGGAACTGGTGTCCAATCATCCTTATAGTATGGCTACACCAGAGTTACAAGAACTCAAGAAGCATTTGGAGGAGTTGAAGGAAAAGGGTTTCATCTGACCCAGTACTTCTCTTTGGGGTTCGCCTGTCGTATTTTCTAGAAGGTAGACTGTACACCTCGACTTTTCATGGATTATCATATGATTAACCTGTTGTTGATCGAGAACCGATATCCCTTTCTCAAGATTGATGATCTCTTTGATCATGTTCGAGGAGACCAGGTGTTCTTGAAGATTTAATTGGGGTCCAGTTACCACCAATTGCACATTTGAAAATCTAATATACCACTCACAACCTTTCAAAGTAGGTAATGTATATACGAGTCTATGGTTATGTCGTTTGGTCTCACGAACGCACATGCAGTTTTCATGGCACTGATAAACTGAGTGTTCCATCCTTAATTGGATTCCTTCCTGCCGGTTTTCATGGATGATATCTTGGTTTACTCTCATACTCTACACAACCATTCTACACTCCTTGAGATCGTTCTGGGTACATTGAGATAGCATCATTTATATGCTCAGCTCTCAAAATGCCACTATTGGATGGATCAAATACACTTATTGGGTTATGTTATCTTAGAGTTAGATGTATCAATAGTCCCATAGAATGTGAGTGAATTAGTTTCCTAGGATCATCTGAAGAAAGTCTTTGAGGTGTGGAGTTATCTAGGGCTAGATGGATTCTACAGACATTTCATTCAGGACATTTCACGCTTAGTAGCACCGCTGTCGGGTCTGACTATGAAGGGTGCGATGTTCCTGTGGTCATCTTCTTGCAAGTCAGACTTTCAGGAGCTGAAAGGGAGGTTGACTTCATCACTGATACTAGTGTTTTATGATCCCGGAAAGAGCTATATATTATATTGTGATGCTTTAGGTATTGGGATAGGAGTTTTTCATATGCAGGCGGATGGATTCGTTGTGTACGTGTCTTGGTAGTTGAGGCCACACGAGCGGAATTACCCAACGCATGATCTGGAGTTGGTAACAGTTTTTCATGTCCTGAGATGTTGGAGACATTTTATTTTGGGTGAGAATATTGTGGTTTTCACCGACCAAAAATGTCTCAAGTACATCATCACTCAGCATGATAGGATTTTGAGATAGTGAAGGTGGATTGATTTCCTTCATTCATTTGATTTTTATCTTTCCTACATGTCGGGCAATGGAAACACAGTGGTTGATGTGTTGAGAAGGAGGACTCATATACAGGAAGTTCAAGAGGACAGTAGTGAGTTGTAGCTTATGGATCTGTTCATTAAGATTCATCTGGAGGTGTATAATAGACATGGGAAGAATTTCCTTTCTTCTATAGTTGTTACCTCTATGCTTATTGATCAAGTTTGAATGAGGAAGCTATCAGATTATGAAGGCCTAATCCTATGAGAGAGTGTTCCAGGAGTGGAACCTATTCCTGGGTGAACCATAAGTGAGGATGAGATCATGCTTTTCTAGGGGCGCATATGGGTACCAACATATATAATTGTGAAGCTGATGTGCGACTATCATTCCTCATTTTGTGCAGTTCATCCTAGCATCACCAAGATGTATCATGATCTACAACATCAGTATTAGTGGCCAGGTATGCAGAAATATGTTCCAGGTTTCGTAATGAGGTGTTCGACCTGTCAGTAGGTGAAGGTGGAACATCAGTAGCCCTCAAGTCTTTTGCAGCTGTTACCCATTTTTGAGTGGAAGTGGAACGAAATTGCAATGTATTTCATGATAGGGTTTCCGAGGACTCCTCGAGGGAACAATGTAGTTTCAGTTGTTATTGACAAGCTCACTATGGTTGCTCACTTATTTCCGATCAAGGAGACCTTTAGTGTTGATGACCTGGGACAGTTGTACATCCATGAGATTATATGTCAGCATGGAGTTCCACAATCCATCGTTTCAGATAGGGATGCTATTTTTATTTCTCAGGTTTGGAAGGGATTCAGAAAGATTTGGGTACGCATGTAATTTTGAGTACAAATTACCACCCTCAAAAAGATGGCCAGTCCGAAAATAAGATACAGGTGCTTGAGGACATGCTTTGAGCATGCATCCTTGATTTTGGAGGTTCTTGGGAGAAACATAAACCTCTTGGTATGTTTTCCTACAATAATTGTTTTCATGAAACTATTCATATGGCACCTTGTGAGGTTTTGTTCGGTAGGTCATACTGATCAGCCTTATGTTGGCTGGAGGCAGTATAGGATGCTTTTTTGGTACCTCGTCTTGTTCAGGAGACCACAGAGCAGATACAGTAGATTTGGAAGAGAATGGCTACTATACAATCACGTCAGATGTCTTATGCTTATAAGTAGTGATAGCCACTGGAGATCGAGGTCTGGGATTAGGTTTTTATACGTGTCACACCGAGGATGGGATATAGTGGGATTAAAAGGCTGGGTATACCTTCAACGAGGTACATCAGGTCGTTTGAGGTGTTGGAGAAAGTTGGGATGGTTGCCTATCTATTGTAGTTACCTCAGAGGTACCAGGCTATGAACAACATTTTCCATGTTTCTCAGCTCCAGCATTACTTTTCATACCCGTTTCATTCATTCCGACCCGATAAAGTCGAGTTGGTGGTTGATTCATGATTCTAGGAGAATCCTATCCGGATTTTTGATCGCAGTATGATAGTTCTCCATGGCTGGTATGTTCCTCTCGTGTGAGTGCTATTGCAGCACAAGTGAGTACAGAACGACACTTGGTAAAGGGAGGTTGATATATGATCACAGCGGCCATAGTTGTTCGAGTTTTCTTCTTCTACACCGCAATAGGGAATTTCGGGGATTAATTTTTCTAGGGGGGGGGGAGTTTTGATGAACCTAGATCTTTTTTTCAGGTATTTTTTTCCTTTTTTGGATTTTTTTGAGAAATGAGAAGTTTTTTGAAATATATAAAGTACACAACGTGTACTTTCTGAGTACATGTCATGTACGTCGTTGCCGCAGGAGGCCGTGTACTGGTCGTTTCATGGCCATAGAAACCCTCATCTACGGTGACATAGAGGCCGCCTAAAGCAGAGTACGAAAAAGGCAACAACACGCCGTTTTCTTCAAGATTACACGCCGTGTATTTTTTTAATTAAACACACCATGGGGCATGTCTAAAGGACATGGGTTTCTTCTTATTCGGCCAACACATCCTGGAGCACCTGTACGGTGACAAGACATCCATTATCCCCTAATTGTGCATCCGTTATCCTAATCGACTGACGTATATAGTGTTGGAACCGAAGCTGTAAGATCTTTCATATATTAGAGCTTTTATTCCTATTTTCTTCTCTTTCGTGAGTTATCATGGGTTGACCGTTTTAGTCATTTTCGTAGATATATGACGTTATAAGGCTATTCAATCCTCTTTGTCCATGTATATTGATCTCTCAACACTAAGGTAGTTGGTCTATTCCTTTCTATAGAATGTCTTTGAGTTTTATGGGAAAATTCGCACAATATCCTTGAAAATGGTATTTCACGTTTAAAATTTTAGCCCTATTGTTTTCCTGCAATTCTTGTATTCCTGATTAGATGTTATTTTTTGTGAATAGGATAATTTTTTTGTGCTTTGGATGTATTGCTCATGCATTTTTTACCTATTTTGACCTTTTGGTCCAGTCTTCCTGTTAGGGTACTGTTTAAATTCTCATGTGTTGTATTGTATTATGGTGTGGTTGTTTCTCTAATATGTTGTTATGCTATAGAATTCTATCCAAGTAGTTCATGAGGTTTACATTGGACATTACACAATTCTATAATTGTTGATTTTAAATAGGGCTATGAGAACCTACTGTAGTAGACAATAGGGAGAATTTACATAAGGGCTTTTCCAGAGTGCCTTTTATAATTTACAATGCGAGACCACATGTTGAATTGGCATTGAGTGCTTCCTCAAAGTGTTTGTAGTTCCTCAATGTCTGCCATAGAGTGAATGTGTTCTAAGTGCTTCCAAATAGTTTTTTTAGTACCTATACAACACTATAGGGGAATTAACAGTGATTTCTTCCTCAGAGAGTCTAGATAGTAGATGAACCAGTGTGGTGTGTGTGCTTCCCAGAGTGTTGCTTGTATCTGTTATGTAGGACAAGAGGGGATAAGCTGTGAGAACTTCCCAGAGGGTTACCTGTTTTCTTTATCTACATTGATTGGTTGTTTCTTGATATTTGGATTGTGGATTGGTTACTAATGATTACTTTCCTACTACTGCTTTCTGTACTTTCACCTACCACATATTCACTGACTGTTAGGAATAGATCTTATGTTGGTTTCCTAATGGGATTCATCTCATACCCTATTTGGGCCATACTTTTGGGCCGGAACAGATTATATTGCTGCAGGTATAGGAAAGAGAAAGATCCTTATTACTATAGTTTCTTGATTTCTATGGATCTTGATAGCATGAGACCATGTTTAGGCTTGCGTTGCTGAGGGCATGTTTATCTATTTCTTATGTACTTTATTTTAGTACTGGTTGTATTCCTCATTTTCACGTGTTTTGTTGTTTTCCTATACATTTGTACCATGCATCATTTTATATATATGTCCCCCAGTTTATAATTATCTCAGTCTTCCGATGTTTACTATTGTTGGATATTTACTGCGTCTTCCATTGTATATATGTTTCTCTTCTGCAGTGTTATTCTTCCAATGAGGGCATAATTTCCCTACATTCACATCCAAGGCCCTCGCAGCTAGTCAGCATCATCTCACGTTTGGGGAAATTTGATTGTGGCCATGTGACCAACCAGGTACAGGACACCTATGGGTGGCTTCTGGAATCGGGACATTATAGATTCTGGTCTACATCACTCTTTTATCTAGGAGTGATTGTGATTGAGCCAACATGTTGCATGTATTCTGCACCTCGTACCATATATTGTTGAGGAAATTTCTACAAATTATTTTTTAATAATTATAGTGCATTAAAATATTCAAATATGGCCATTAGAGGTTAAATTGAAAGACTTTAAGTCGTATTAAGAAACAGTGTCACAGTAAGTCATGGAAATGACATCTCCTTCACACGGTATCAGGGTTGGTCATGGTGTCTTGGTGTCACGGTTTATCGTTCATGGTGTCTCACAGTCACGTGGTATTTCTTTTTCATGATGTCTACTTGTTCACTATGTCTGGATGTCACATTGTCTTGTTCATGGTGCCTTCTTGTTCATGGTTTCTGGATGTCACGGTGACTGGTTCATTGTTTCTGGATGTCACAGTGTCTGGATGTCATGGTGTCTCCTTGTTCATGGTGTCTCATGATCACGGTGTCTCATGGTCACGGTGTCTCAGACTTATTCAAATATTTGTATTCTGAGTTATGAAGTTATATTTATGAAATGAATATAATCATAGTCATTTTTCATATAATTCATTATAAAGATAATCAAAAAATAGTGTATAGTAAACAAACTGATCTTATAGCACTTAAGAGCATTGGAGAGCTTCTACTAAGCAACTGTACATTCCATGTGAAATAGAGTACATAAAGTTAACATGGTTTATTGACTAAATATTATTTTTAATCATTAAAAAATGAATAATACATGAGGAGTCCAATAATCTCCCCCTTTTTGAATATCACAAACCTTGAATATTTAGAGTGCACATTTGTTCTAACAACATAGTTCGAATGTTCATATAACATATATAGAGTGAGTCTTCTCTATTCCTATATATTTTTTCTTATATTTATCCCATATACTTTACCCATATATTTTACACATATTTTTCTCACCCTTTTGGGATTTTCAAATAGAATAAGGAAGAATGAAATAAAAAAGAAAAAAGAGACAACAAAAGTGAAGAATATATTAGATAATAAAAGATGGGAATTACAAATGGTACAACAATGTAAACCAGATTCCAATAAAAATAGAGTAAGCACCATCCTTCTTCATTATCTGGTATTCTCTTTTCCTTTCGCATCAATTGCTGAAGTGGTAGCCATAGGAGCTGAAATTAAGGTTGATGAAGGGAGTGACCTGGTTTATAGAATAGGTAAATGGATTCCTTCAATATCCAAGAGAGCCAGAGTAGGTGTAGAAAGAGATCGAGGCAATTGATTATCAAAGATCACATGCCTGATCTGAGTCAATGCTTGACTAACAAACATAGAACTCGAGGCTAGGGAAAATGTGAATATAGGAAAACTAGGTCGCAGAGGTGTATCTGCAGGAGCAACAATGGTTGTACTATGTACATGAAGATAGGGCCTCAGAAGCTTGATAAAACTTGCAATGATATCTCCACCATACTGTATATCTTTCTCAAAGTCATGCTTTGTCCCAAAAAACATATCCAACATACGAGTGAACTTTGTGAGAATTTTAAATTGAATATAGAATGCTTGACTAACAGGAAGAATCCTATGATTTTTATTAGATATTTAAAATGATTGGTCATGTTAGTCTTTGAGAATATTCAGTTGAAGTAGAAATCCAATTTTCTGAAATTTTTTTCCTAAGCTTCATTAGAAATTTCTGAATTGATTTAGACCAGATCAAGAAATCTGCCACTATTCTAGATAACATCATAAAAATATTTTTTATTGAAACTACTTAGTACAATATGATGTTCTTCTTTGTCCATTGTTCTGTGCATATCACTGTATAGGGAAGGTTTAGATGATTTTCCAGATGAATTAGAAGCATTGACAGCTGAGGTAAGAGGTTTCATATTTTTTAGCACTTTTTGAAGGAACCCCATATACTCATCAGTGAGCTTGCTATAATTAACAACAAACTCTCACATTTCTTTCAAAATTAGTTTGTTTCTTTCGATGACATTTTTAACTAATGAATCTAAATGAGGATAAATATAGGAGACAAAATTTGGTGGGGTTTGAGGAATAACAGGTTTTACCATATAAGAAGAAAACACTAATCTCAAATGCATCTCTTTATGAATTTATTCAATCATACCTCTTATGGTTTTCACTTCGTCACTATGCAGTCTATTTCCAACTATGACTTCCTGAATCTCATGAGGCATTTTGGATTGTATCTTCCAAAATACTTATTCCAATTACAGTGAGGAATATTTATCACATAGATGTGTTACAAGTGCAAGTTGGGTATTCAAGACTTTTTCAACTCTAGAAAAAAGGGTTGCTCCAAAATAGTTTAGATCATCTATACTCACCAAAGATGGTTGTTCTGAGGAATGGTTAGATATGGGGACTGATATAGGCTCAGGTTTCTTTTCAAGGGAATGATGAGAGATAGATTTCAATTGAAACATATTGGAAAAGTCAAGGACTTTTATTGAGACTTTCTGAGAGTCATCCACATCATAAAAACTATGGAACATATACTAAGTGACTACAAGTCTTGAATTAATTAGGTTTGGTACAAAAAAATATTCCAGATATGGGGTTTTCTCCCACTCAATGGATGCATCCTTTTTAGGAGTGAGAATCTTAGTGTCTTGTTCTAATACCACAAATTCATATCTTAGTTCTTAACCCATTTCATAATTAGCTAGCTAAAAATCTAGCTCAATATTTTCCTCAACCTAAGGAATGAATTCAGGAATAGATTTTTCCACTGGGAGTTCAACAAGATCAAATTCTTGCATAATAGTTATTTCTTCTTATATAAGTTCATTCTCAGCATTCTTCTCAGTTACTTTGATAGTACATCCTATTTCTACCACTGGTTGATCTTCCAGATTGACAACATCCATAAAAACAAGGAGTTATTTTTCACTCAAAACAAGAGATACAGGAGGACTGTCTTCTTTATCAGAAATAGTTTCCCTAGGAGGCACTACAACCTCTTCTTCTTCATCATCAGAATAATAAATAACCTCATATGGTTCCAAACCATGATCAAAAATGTCAAATGGTATTATGGGATGTTATACTAGATTGAATTTTTCATAAATTTTATCATTTTTTTCTACCCATGCCTGTTTCCAAGGATTCCAATTGATTTTCAACCTCTTGATAATGACTTTTGAAAGGCATTAGTCACAATCCTTGATAACTTCGTCATTATGTCCATCAATTCCATTGGCATGAAATGTAACATCCCAGGTAAATAAAGAATAAGACATTTTCATATTTATTAATATTTCTGAATTAAATATTAATTTTACTTTAAAGGGGTAGCTATGTTCTATAGAGTACCCGATACGCAAAAATGAGTTTCTTTGAAATCTTATGTTTCAAACTAATAATATAATAATATTATTTTAAATGGTAGTTAACACATAGCTTTTTTATTGTCCGGAATGAATATAGATAACTAAAAGATGATTATATGTGTTTGTTAAATGATTTCACATTTACCCAATAAAAGATAAAATCTTAAAATATAAAAAGAATTCAATTTTAGACATAAATACTCTAATATTCACTAAAAGGTTGATTTGTCACCTTTTGATGGAAAAACCTATTTAAAAATAGTATTGGTCACTCTTATAAATTCTATTGGACCAAATAAATCTATTATTTACAATCGGGACATCAAAATTTACTTTTTGCATGTTTTTTTTTATTTTTCCGATAACGTTCATTTTCAATGAATATGTTAAAAATGTTGTATTTTAATTCAAAAAATCTTCTTAATATAATTTATTTATATGATTAGATTATATTTTTAATGGGTTTTAAATTGAAATTACAATATATTTTTACCATTTGATCCAATAGTGGTCATTGGAATTAATTTCACTATGAAATTGGACTTAAACTAGTGCCAATCTTTTGATATATATTGTTTCCTAAAAACATGCTATTTGTTTTGATAATGGGAATTAATTATGATATTAATTAATGAAAATTATATATATAGAATTTGGAAAAATAGACATTATTTTTAAATTTGAAATTTCAAATATATCTTACTGTGAATTTTGGTATTTTTCTGAAAAACATCAATTTTTGATGAATAATAAAACCACTATGTTTTAGTTAAAAAAATTGATTTTTCATTTAAATGGAATTTGACCACTTATTTGAATTTAATTTCAAAAATAAATCCTTCATGGTTGTCACTAGAATGTAAAATGTGGTTCAATGGGATGAAAAAACTTTTTAGGTAAATAGAAACTTTTGAGATTTATTAATCGCAATTAAAGGTAATTAGTGTAATTTCAGGTAAAAATAATCTTATAATAATATGAAATCAACTTCAAACTTGTCCTATACATATTGGATTAGTAATTTACGACCATGAAAATCCATGGATCAATTTATGGGATCCCAGTGTGCCACTTGGGTATGATAATTACATTTATACCTTTTATTTAAAGTAAAAATAAAAATGTCACAAACCTGTACTGTTTTACTAAAACAATTTTTACATGGGGTTATATAATTAAAATATTTGACTATAAATATTCATTGTAAACATATAAAGATTTCCTACAGGTGGGTAATTGTTTTATAATTTTTCGGCATCAAATAAATAATTTTTTTTGACAAAATAATAATGTAGTGTTTACGTCATTAATGAACGATTTAAATAAATAAGAAGATAATTTTTAAAATAATATCCAACACATACCCAATTCTTATTGGATGATTTTATTTAGAAAATGGACCACCTTATATTATAATTTAATAATTTTTGGACCTTTAGAAACCGAAAATCATTATATAATAAAATAATAGTTTCATGCTTTCCAAAAGAGCCCCTCCTCCCCCTTATAAAAAATCCCACTTCCTTCCCATTTCTCGCACTTCTCAAGCCCTTTGTCTCCTCCAAACTCTACTAAAATAAGCTACCAATATCCTTATATTTATTAGATAAGCCTTAACTTAGGTAGAAAGCTCTTCAAGAAACCCTTTTGGTTGAAAACATGGGGAGTTACATGATTTAAAGGTAATGTCTTCTCTTATGTTCTTTTGTTTTATTTTGCTTCTCCAACCCCCTAAACTCTTATTATTATATTATTTTGTAACAACACCAGTAACTTAAATATTTTACGATTTTTTATGATATTTATTCTAGATACACTTACACACACTTCTGTCTAATGGTTAAAGAACATACTGTTTCTGTGGATGTCGAATTAATGCCTCACGAAACGATGATTGTTCAATCTTCTCTTAACACCTTTCATGGTGTCCATTAAGATGTCATTGTATTTATATATGATATATTTAATGTTTATGTTTTACCTATGATTATTTATTTTTCATTTATGGAAAACCTTTATGTTTTCCATTATGGGTAAAAGCGATAATGTCATTTGAGGTAGTGCGGACTACCGCCCCCTCAAAGTGATATGAATCGCTAATTCCATATGTAGGACGTATAAAGGATGGATATAATGATATTGTATATGATATTATACTTTAATTATAATATACCTTTATATAATTGTGATTTCATTCCATTAAATACGAAATAGAAATGATAGTATCGTTCATGCGTACGTACGACTTACCATCTCCATTAACGGTGCATTTTATTTCCTACATTAAATGTTATATACTATTATAAATACATTTATATTCTGGATATATATGATATATATGATATCCAAATCATGAATCTCATTATGTATATATTGTACCTTTGACAACATGAACAACATGTAATTGTAAGAAGTCCATTTTTGACTTAAGTACCAAATATCAAGAAAACAGTCATTATTAACTTATATGATTACATAATGTTTATAACATGTCAATAACTTATATAAAAGTAATAATAAACTTTAAAAAGGTCCTCAAGCATGTAGAAATTATCTTTAGTTTATTATTCAGGAGATTAAATGGTGATCGTGTCAAGTCGGACACAATGGTAACAGACATCATCTCAATCTCCATTCATTGAGGCATATTTTGTTCTAATAAAAGACTTTCCTTTACACTCTGTATACAACACCTTTAACTTTTCAAAGGGAATCATTTTCTACAAAGAGTTTTACTAAACTAAAAAAGGCATGTTTCTCTTAATGTAAGCGGTGACCATGTCCTTTTTTCGCCACCGCGAGTATTATTTGATCTTTAGCTTCCACAACAAGCTGTAATGTCTTTAAAAGTAAATAAATACCATATCCTCTTTTATGTATTTTGGTATTGAAAATGGTTTTGATAATGGATTTGTTATGTCATTATATTAAAGTGATATATTGTGATTGAAATGTGGAAATGTTTTATTTCCTTTATAGTTATTTTAGGTCTATGATTTTATAATGGTACTTGGACATTTGACGGGTGGTTACATGATAAACTAAACAACAGGTGGTGTCGTGAATACTAGGACGGGTGGTTATGTTATAACCTCCAATGCATTGGGTATGGAATTTGTCCATATGGCTATTCCATTTAGTGACATGTGTGGAAGTTGAACGTATGGTTATTCTATTTAAGTATGTTTATGTCCCAAGATACCTTTATATGTAATGTGTTCATTATATGGATTTTATGTAAATATTTTGGTTACAAAAGGGTATATAATGGTCTTTTATTCAGTGAAGAGTATTTACTACTTAAAAAAGGTGAAATTTATTACTTGTGTTAATTTAATTATGGTTTTCTTATTGTTTTGAAAAACTAATAGTTTTCATTTTTTGTGCATACCTTACTGAGTTTTTTATGCTCATCCCATGTTTTTGAAATAATTTTCACAGGACATAATGTGGAATAGGGTCACAGATGGGATCACGGAAAAGTCATGCTATCATAAACATGGAACTAGACATAACTCTTTTTTCAAGAGTTCATGTTTAGTAATAAAATGGAAACTATGTAGAAGTGTCTACTTTGTAATATTTTGAGATGTAATAGTTATGTCAAAATTCTCTAAAACTCAAAACCTGAAAACATCCCCAATGTGAATTATTCATTTAATTCAATATTATGTAAGTATTACGGATGGGTCCTTATAGTTTGTACCAGAGGTCGAATTAGAAAAATTTAGGAGTAAAAAAATTGATAAATTTATATCCATAAATTAATGTATGGTATGACTGAAATGATATAGAATTTAAAGACTACCATATAGCTTATCCTAAGATATATTTGTGTTCAGAATGGTTTTTTTGCAGAGGAAACAAGGCAGCTATGTTGTGACGACATCAGGAGGAAGACAATCTTCTAAATCAGCTACCTAAGATGGTCAGAATCTGAACTGAACAGTTTGCTACAGTGATGGCACAATTGACTCAGGTTACAAATGGTGGTGGTATCCATGCACGAGATCAGCTAGATAAACCGTAGTGGAACATGTCAGTGGTGGAACATTTCATGAGGCAACATCCCCCTTCATTAAGAGGATAATCTTACCCTGTGCTAGCATTAGGGTGGATTAAAGCACTAGAGAAGATTTTTTGATGTCATGGGGTGTTCAGAACATCAAAAGGATAGTCTTGTTGTTTACTATTTTGAAGGTGAAGCTGATTTGTTGTGGTTGACGGTGAAAAATATCAGGGATAGTGATGAGATTGATGATCTTCACTGGGATGAATTCAAAGGTATGTATCATGAAAATTATTTTCCTAAAGGGGTTCATATTAGGATGGAAAAACATTCCTAGAATTGAGGGAGGAGGATGACTCCGTGGATACTTATGAAGAAATGTTCACTCGACTGGTAAGGTATGCTCAAAATTTTATAAGAGATCTTGATAGTAAAATCATCTGTTTTTACTCAAGGTTAAATCCAACATATCGAAGGGCTTTAGCTTCTCATGAGTTAAAGAGTTGTGAAAATCTTTTTCGATGTGCGGAGAAGGTGGAAATGGAGTTTGCTGATGATTAGGTGTTCTTTGAAAAACAACAGAATAAGTGGTCCAGTTTCCATGCAATGGGAAAGAATTAATAAAAGAATCTAGGAGGTAAAAAAACCAAATATCCATCCAGTTAGGAGTGTGGTAAAATTAATCCTAGAGAATGTTTATCCATTTCTGGAAAGTTCTTTCATTGTGGTATGTCTGGGCATATTTCTTGTAACTATAAAGAAGATGATGAAGCAGGCAATGAAAAGCCAGCGATATGATGTTTTAAGTGTAATTAAATGGGTCATTATGCAAATTAGTGTCAAATGAAGAACTCAACTGAGGGAAATCAGATAGACTACAAGAAAAAAGGGGTGGTGAAATCCTTTGCAACTACTTCAGCAGATGTTGGGCCATCAAATGATGTAGTATCAGGTACACTGTTTTTTTTTTCAGATTATGCCAATGTGTTTTTTGATTCAGGGTCGACACATTCTTTCATTTCTGAGAAGTTTTCTAGTAAATTAGGAATTCCATCCCAAGATATGAATCCTGAACATATGGTAAAAACACCCGGAGGAAAATTTGAGACAAAAAGAAATTATAAGAACCTTCCTATCCTTGTGTATGAAATGAATCTACCAGAAACCCTTATTTTTTGCCTCTAGTATAGTTTGATGTTATTTTGGGCATGGATTTGATTTCAGTTTATCATGCTACGATTGACTGTAGAGCTAAAGTGGTTTCTTTTCCGAATGATTTTAAGTTTGTGTACAAGAATGAACCCTTGCGTTTGATAACATATCAGGAAGTTGAGAAACTAGTAAAAGATGGAAATTAATGTTACCTTGCACATATTTTTGAAAAAAAGGAACTGTTCATATTAATGATGTGCCAGTGGTAAATGAGTATCTTGATGTTTTTCCTGATGAATTTCTTGGTATTATACATGATCGGGAAGTTGAATTTACTATAGACTTAGTTCTTGATTCTAAGACAATTTCAAAACACACTTATTGAATGGCTCAAGTTGAATGTTTAGAGTTAAAGAAGAAATTGCAGGATTTATTAGATAAAGGATACATTTGACCTAGAAAATCACCATGGGGTGCTACTATCTTGTTTTTTAAAAAGTAAGATGCTTCAATGAGACATTGCATTGATTATAGAGAATTGAATACCATCAATGTTAATAACAAGTATCCTTTTCCTCATATCGATGATTTTTTGGATCAGCTCCAGGGAGCTCAATATTATTCAATGATTGACTTGAGGTCGGGGTACCATCAGTTAAAGGTTAAAGAAGCATACATTCCGAAGACTACGTTTCATACTAGATATGGACATTATGAATGTGTAGTTATGCCCTTTGGGTTAACCAATTCACATGCTGTATTCATGGATCAAATGAATAGAATTTTCCATGAGTTCTTTGATAAGATTGTTGTTGTGTTCATTGATGATATTTTGGTTTTTTCTAAATGTAAATAGGATCAGAAAAGTTATTTAAGGGTTATCTTGGAAACATTAATAGAAAATAAATTGTATGGAAAATTAAGAAATTGTGAGTTTTTGATACAACAAATTTCTTTCCTTGGTCACGTTGTTTCAAAAAATGGCATTACTGTTGATCCTGGTAAAACAAAATTTATTGAATAATAGCCAAGACCCACAAATATAACTGAGATCCATAGTTTTCTTGGTTTGTGAGGTTATTAATGGAGTTTTGTTGAAATTTTTTCACTATTATCTAGTCTAATGACTATGTTAACTAAAAAAGTTATTAATATCATCTTGACAAAAGAATGTGATGATTGTTTTCAGGAATTGAAAAGAAGATTGGTGAATGCTCCAGTATTGTCACTTCCTTTCATAAATGGTGATTTTGTTATCTATAGTGATGCTTCATTGAATGGACTTGGTTGTGTCCTTATGCAAAATGATTAGGTAATTACTTATGCTTCACATTAGTTGAAAACTCACGAGTTAAATTACACTATGCATGATTTGAATTAGCTGCTGTTGTTTTTGATCTAAAAATTTAGAGGAATCATTTGTGTAGAGTAAAGTGTGAAATATATTCTGATCACAAAAATTTAAATTATATATTCACTCAGAAATAATTGAACATGAGACAAAGGAGATGGGTGGAATTAATCATGGATTACGATTTTACAATTCATTAACAACTAGGAAAATGAAATAAAGTTGATGATACATTGAGTTGAAAATATAATGCTTCATTAACCATTCTACATTTGTAACGAGATCCTTTGGTTTTTGATTTGATGAAATTTTACATTGAAGTTGTTGGTACATGATGTTCTTCTGTTCTGTTTCATGTGATAGTGAGGTCATCTCTCTCAGACAAAATTAAGCAAGCGTAAAATAAAGGAAGTGGGTTGCAGTAAAAGGGGGAGATGGTTTAGAAGGATAAGTTTCATGAATTTAATAGTGATAAGGATTGTGTTTTGAGGTTTGGGAAGAGATTATGTGTGCCTTGTGATTTGAAGTTTAAGAATGAGTTTTTATATGAGGCTCATAGTTCCTCGTTTTCAGTTCATCCTGGTTGTACTATGATGCACAAGGATGTGCAGGAGTATTACAGGTGGGATGGAATGAAAAGAGATATTGTTGTTTTTACTGTGAAGTATTTGACTTGTCAGCATCTTAAAGCAGAGTGACAGTTACCGAAAGGGATGCTTCAGTCATTACCAATGCCAGAGTGGAAATGGGAAAATATATCTAGGGACTTCTTTGTGGGATTGCCTAAGACATCTCAAGGTAATAATGCAATCTGGTTTATAGTTGATCGATTGACTAAATCTACTCATTTCCTTCCTATTCGAGATACATTGTCTCTAGATCAACTTTCTCAGTTGTATGTTAAAGAGATATTCAAGTTTCATGGAGTTCCCATCTCCATTGTATCTGATCGTGATCTCAGGTTTACATATAACATTTGAAAGGGCCTTCAAAAGTTGTTGGGTACTAAATTAAATTTTAGTACATCTTTTCATCCACAATCAGATGGGAAGTCAGAATGAACAATTCAGACCATGTAGGATTTGTTACTTGTTTGCACAATGGATTATCGGGGAAGTTTAGACTAACATCTTTCATGGGTGGAATTTTCTTATAACTACAGTTTTCATTCAAGTATACAGATGGCTCCGTTTGAGGCAATATATGTCATAAGGTGTCGAACTCTATCTTTTTGGGATGAAGTAGGGGGAAAAGCTGATGGGACCCGAATTGGTATAAGAGATCGTAGAAAAACTTCAGTTGATTCAGAAGCACATGAGAACAGCTCACAGAAGGTAGAAAAGTTATGCGGATAACCGGATGAAGGATCTATGTTTCGAGTTTGGTCATCATGTTTTTCTCAATTTTTCTCCATGGAAAAGTGTGATTCGTTTTGGAAACAAGGGAAAGTTGAGTCCAAGATTCATTGGACCTTATGAAATCCTAGATAATGTTCGATCAGTTGCATACAGAGTGGGATTACCTCCATGTTTATCCCCGGTACACTATATTTTTCATGTTTCTATGTAGAGAATGTATATGCCAGATCCATCTCATGTTTTTAGCCGAGAGGTAGTTCAGCTGGAAGTGAATATATCTTATGAAGAACAAAAAATCTAGATTATTGACCGAAGAGAGAAAGTGTTTTGAAATGAAGTAATATATCAGGTGAAGGTTTTATGGAAAAACCATATTTTTGAAGAGGAAATGTAGGAATCTGAAAATGCTATGAGGGATAAATACCGCCACTTATTTTGATAAGTGAATAAAATTGTGAGGATTCAATTCCCAAAAATGAGGAGATATTTTACATCCCAGGTAAATAAATAATAAGACATTTTCATATTTGGTAACATTTTTGAATTAAATATTAATGTTACTTTAAAGGGGATTCTATGTTCGATAGCATACCTGATACGCAACAATTAGTTTCTTTGAAATCTTATGTTGCACACTAATAATATTTTAATATTATTTTAAATGTTAGTTAACATGTAGCCATTGTATTGGCAGGAATGAATAGAAAAAAATAAAATATGATTATATATGTTTGTTAATGGTTTTTACATTTATCCAATAAAATATAAATTCATAAAATAAGAAAAGAATTCAATTTTAGGCATAGATACACTAATATTCACTAAAAGGTCGATTTATCACCTTTTGATGGTGAACCCTATTTAAAAATAGTTTTGGTCACTCTTATACATTCTATTGAACCAAATAAAACTCTTCTATAATATTGGGACATCAAAATTTACTTTGTGTATGTTTTTGTTATTTTTTCGACAAAGTTTATTTTTAATGAATAAGTGAAAAATGTTGTATTTTAATTCAAAAACTCTATTTAATATAATTTATTTATATGATTGTATTATCTTTTGAACTGGTTTTAAATTGAAATTAGAATATATTTTTACCGATTAATCCAATGATATTCATTGAAATTAATTTTACTTTGAAATTGGACTAAAACTACTGTCAATCTTTTGATATATATTGTTTTTTAAAAACATGATATTAGTTTTGAAAATGGGAATTAATTATGAAATTAATTAATTAAAATTATATGTTTTGAATTTGGTAAAATAGACATCATTTTTTAATTTGTAATATAAAATATATAATAGTGTGAATTTATGGTATTTTTCTAAAAAACATCAATTTTTGATGAATAGTGAAACCACTAAGTGGTCGTTAAAAAATCTGATTTTTCATTTGAATGAAATTTTATCGCTTCAGAGAATTGAATTTTAAAAATCTTATATACATGGTTTCCATTATTAATTAAAATTAGGTTTAATTGGATACAAATACTTTTTGGGGAATAATAACTTTTGAGTTTTCTTAATCGCGATTAAAGGTATTTAGTGCAATTTAATGTAGAAATGATGTTATAATAATATGAACACACCTTGAAACGTGTCCAATACCGATTGGATGAGTCATGGGAGACCAATACATTACATGGGTCAATTTATGGGACCCCATGGAGCCACATGTGTAAGATAATGACATTTACATGATTTATTTAATGTAAAAATAATAATGTCACAAACATGTATTTTTTTACTAAAATCATTTTTACATGGGGTTATATAATAGATATATTTGACTATAAATATTATTTATAAATATAACAATATTTACTACAACATAGTAATTTTTTTATAATTTATATACATCAAATAAATAAAATTATTATGACACAATGATGATGAGTGTTTACGTTTATAATGAGTTATTTAAATAATTAAGAAGATAACGTTTAAAATAATATCCAAAACTTGTCCAGTTTTTATTGGATGATTTTATTTAGAACATGGGACACCTTATATTCTACTTTAAAATTTTTTGGACCTTTAGAAACTGAAATTAATTATATAATAAAATAGTAGTTTCAGGCTTTCCAAAAGAGCCCCCCTCTCCCTTATAAAAAGACCCCAATTCCTACCCATTTCTCACACTTCTCAAGCCATTTGGCTCGTCCAAACTCAACTGAAATATGTTCCCAATATCCCTCTCTTCATCCTAGAAGCCTTACCTTAGGACGAAATCCCTTCAAGAAAACCTTTTGTTTCATGCCAAGGGAAGTTACCCGATTTAAAGGTAATGACTTCTCTTATGTTCTTTTGTTTAATTTTTCTTCTCCAACCACCTAAACTCATTTTATTCAGATATTTTGTAACAACACCAATATCTTAAATATAATATGATTATGTTATGAGATTTATTCAAGCTACACTTACACACACCTCCATTTAATGGTTAATGAACATACTGTTTCTGTGAATGGTGAATTACAGCCTCACTAAACGATGATTGTTTAGTATTATCTTAACACCTTTCATAGTGGTAATTAAGATGTTAGTTTATTTATATATGATATATATTATGTTTATGTTTTCCCTATTCTTCTTTATTTTTCATTTATCACAAACCTTGATGGTTTCCATTATTGGTAAACGTGATAATGTCATTTGATATAGTGTGGACTACCACCCCCTCAAAGTGATATGAATTGTTAATGCCATATGTGGGACATATAAAGGATATAGATAATGATATTATGTATGATATTATACTATAATTATAATATACCTTTATATCATTGTGATTTCATTCCATTAAATACGAAATAAAAAGGAATGTAGCGTTCATGCATACGTACGGCTTACTGTCTCCACGAA
Source organism: Viscum album (assembly GCA_963277665.1). Taxonomy (NCBI): domain Eukaryota; kingdom Viridiplantae; phylum Streptophyta; class Magnoliopsida; order Santalales; family Viscaceae; genus Viscum; species Viscum album. The sequence goes on from OY728164.1 coordinate 1,077,950,357, forward strand.
CGGTGCATTTAATTTCATACCTATAAATGTTATGCACTATTATAAATACAACTATACAATGGATATATATGATATATATTATATCAATATCTTTAATATCATTCTATATATAATGAACATCTGACCACATGAACCACATGTAATTTTAAAAAGTCCATTTTTGACTTAAGTACCAAATATCGACAAAACAAACATTATTAACTTAAGTGATTACATAATGTTTATAACATGTCAATAAGTGATATAAAAGGAATAATAAACTTGAAAAATATTCTTAAGCAAGTAGAATTAACTTTAGTTTATTATTCCAGTGATTAAAGAGTGATCGAGTCATGTCGGACACAAGGTAAGGGACTTCGTCTCAATCTCCTTTCATTGAGGCATATTTTGTTCTAATAGAAGAATTTTTTTTATACGCTATATAAAACACCTTTGACATTTCTAAGTGAATCCTTTTCTACGAAGTGTTTTACTAAATGACAAAAAGGAATTTTTCTTTTAACATAAGCGTTGACAATGAAATTTTCTGCCACCGTGAGTATTATTTAATCTTTTGCTTCCTCAATAAGCCGTAATGTTTGTAAAAGTAAATAAATACCATATAATCTTTTATGTATTTTGGTATTGAAAATAGTTTTGATAATGGATTTTTTATGTCATTATATTAAAGTGATATATTTTGATTCAAATTTGGAAGTGTTTTATTTCCTTTATAATTTTTTTATGTGTTATGATTTTATAATAGTACGTGGACATTTGGTGGGAGGTAACATGATAAACCAAATGACGGTTGGTGCCATGAATACCTGGACATGTGGTTACGTTATAACCTCCAATGCATTGGGTATGGAAATCGGCCGTATGGCTATTCCATTTAGTGACATGTGTGGAAGTTTACCGTATGGATATTCCATTTAAGTATGTTTATGTCCCAAGATGCCATTATATGTTATGTGTTCGTTATATGGGTTTTATGGAAGTCTTTTGATACGAAAGGGTATATAACAATCTTTTATTCAGTGAAGAGTATGTACTACGTCATAAAGTTGAAAAGTATTACTTATGTTAATGTATTCATGGTTTACTTGTTGCATTGGAAAACTAACAGTTTTTATTCTTTGTGTATCCCTTACTGAGCTTTTCATGATCATCCCAAGTTTTGGAAATTTTTTTCGCAGGAAATAATTTGGAATAGGGTCAAGAATGGGATCAAGGAAAAATGATGATCTCTTAAACATGGAACTATACATGACCCTTTTTTTCAAGAGTTCATGTTTTGTAAAAAAAATAGAAACTGTGTAGAAGTGTCAACTTTGTAATATTTTGAGATTTTATAGTTATGTCCTAATTCCCTATAACTCTTAGCCTAAAAAGATCCTCAGTGTGAATTATTCATTTAATTCAATATTAAGTAAGGTTTAAGGCTGGTTACTTATATGAAACATGGTTGAGATAAGCCAAAAATAAAACAGTGAGGTTGGCTTAGATGTGGTTTTGATCAACTCACACATACGGTGTATGATATACTTACAAAGGGTGATCTTATGCACATTTTTCATAAGATGAATTAGAAACACATCCTAATATTTCAGTATCATAAAATCACATTTTATGTGGATAATCAAATTCGGTACAAACATAAACAAAAGTCTTGATTCCCCATCTAGTTTAGCTGTTATGGCTCACCTCTTGGTGCCATTTCCATTAAAATTTTCAGAGCATCTTCTTACATAAAGAATTCACTAGATGGTGGAGGTCCTCACTGTAAATCCTCACAGATGCCTTCATGATGTATCTTAATGCATGAATCCCATAATATCAAAGAGAATGAGAATCTATGGCCATTTTTACAGCTTCTCACAACATACTAGTCTTCCAAATAAAAGGAGAACTGAACAAACTGATAAAATTGAGCCACTAACTTAGTTTAGATAAGTATATCTTCCTTTGAAAACCCTTCTAACCAGCCATGCTCTTTAAAAACTTTTAAAACCAGATAATTACATAAATACATCCATTTGGGGAAAATATCATTATCATTAAATACAACTTGATTCACCAGATTTTGATTTAGGGGATCTTCAGTGTTAGTTTGGGTGCGGTTTTCTTATTCTTTGAGCTACGTTTGTCATGAGTTGATGATGAAGGGTGTTTAATCTTGGGAATTGACCGAGGGTTCGAGATATAGAAGGGTTGAAGGATTCAAGAAGGGTTATAGATCGAATGAATAGAAGAGATATTGAGTGAAGGACAAGTGATACTTCCTTTATTTTATCATTTAGGAATACCAAACATCGCAAAAGTAAGAAATGTAGGAAATATAAAGTGATGAAAAGAATAAGTACCACGATACAGTTTTTAATTCATAAATAAATATCATATAGAGTCTTTATGGTGTGACCATAATGGGTATTTATGGTGAGATAGTAAAAAACATCTTGGTGGGATAGTGAACGTGATCATTATGGTGATACATTATAAAAACATCACGTTGAGAGAGTGAACATGATCATTACGGTGAGACCGTAAACATGAAAAGGTAAGATATAAAACAGTAAGTCAATTACTTAAGATTTATCATGCCTAATTCATGTATGATGTATTCTGTGCTTTCAAAATTTAATGGTTTGGTAAATATATCATCATGCTGATACTCAGTACCAATGAATTCCAAAGTGATATTACCGTTTTGAAAATGATCTATCCAAACGAGATGTCTTACATCAATATTGTTTGTCCTAAAATGGGAAACAATATTTTGTAATATGTTAATAGCAATAGTGTAATAAAAAATTTTATGTACAAGCCTGAGTTGATATCCATCATCTAGTAATGTTTGTTTCATCGACAAGATTTGTGCAAAACAACTACTAGCAGCTATATATTGAGCTTCTGCAGTAGATAATGCAACTGAATTTTGTTTCTTACTACACCATGATACTATTGACTTGCCTAAAAAGTAACATGTTTCAGATGAGTTTTTTCTATCTAACTTATTGCCACCAAAGTCAACATCAGTGTAACAAACTAGTTTAAATGATTGCCCTCTAGGATAGATGAGTCCTAAATTGGGTGTTTTCTTAAGGTATTTGAATTAGTTTTACAGCATTTAAATGAGATTCATTTGAATTTTCATGAAAACAAGCATACATACACACACTAATCATGATGTCAGGTCGATTAGCAGTTAAGTAGGGTAAACTTCCAATCCACTCTATAAGTGGGTTGATCAACAGATTTTCTATCTTCATCAAGATCCAACATAGAAGTGGTACACATTGGAGTGTCACAACATTTAGTTATATCCAATCCAAAACATTTTAGAATAACTATAATATATTAAATTTTGAGTTAAAATAATACCATCATTATTTTGAATGATTTGAAATATGAGAATGAATTTTAGTTCACCCATTAAACTCATTTGAAATTCATTTTGCATCATTTTAGAAAAATCAACACAGAAAGAATTTTTGAAGATCCAATGATAATTTCATTTACATATATTTGAACAACTAAAACATCATTTGAAATATGTTTTATAAATATGGTAAGAACAACTATTCCTTTTTTGAAATATTTGGAAATATGAAAAGTACTCAACTGATCATACCATTCTCCTGGAGCTTATTTTAATCCACATAACACTTTTGATAATTTAAAAATATGATTTGGAAAATGGGTGTTTGTAAAACTAGAGGGTTGATCAACAATGATTTCCTCACCTATATTCCCATTTATGAATTCACTCTTAACATCCATTTGATATAGTTTGAAAATCAAATGTGCAACATAAGAATGTAATATTCTGATGGCTTAATGTCTAGCTACCAGTGGAAATGTCACTCCATAGTCAAATATTTCTTCTTGACTATAGCCTTGTTCAACTAATCTATCATTATTTATTACTATGATACCAACTTCATCTACCTTATTTATAAACACCCATTTAGATCCTATGATGAATGTGTCATTAGGTCTTTCAAAAATTTTCCAAACGTAGTTCCTTTAAAACTAATTAAGTTCTTCTTGCATATCCATAACCCAAAATTCATCATTGATTGGAGAAATACTGTATTTAGGTTCATGTTGTGACAAAAAGACTTGATGTTCAACCAGATTTCTAAGAGAAGCTCTAGTTTGAGTTCCTTTGTCTTGGTATCCTATAACATCATCTAAATTATGGTTCTTAAGATTCTAATGGCTTTAGAAACGGAGGGACTAGTGATTTCCAGTTCATCAACACGTTCATCTTCATTATGACTTGAGTCTTAGGAATTTCCAGAACTGGATGTTTTGACATATTCATTCATAGAATAGTGTGAGGAATTTGGATTAATATTCATATTAGATACATTATACTCCAGGTTCACTTTTATGGTTTTGTGTTCATGTGGATTTTTTTCATCAAACATTACATGGAAATATTCTTGCACACATTTAGTTCTTTTATTGAACACTCTACAAGATTTATTGTATATAAAATATCCAAAAAATATACCTTTATCACTATTGGATGAAAATTCTCATGATTATCCTTAGTATTAATAATATTGACTTTTCAACATAAAACATTGAAGTTGTTAACCTTGGGTTTTCTATTATTCCATAACTCATAATGAGTCCTTTTAATAATGGGTCTGATTAACACTCTATTGATTATATAGCATCTTATATTGGCAGCTTCATCCCAAAAATAAATAGGTAGGTCATATTCACTTAGCATTGTTCTAGCAATCTCTTGCAGGGATCTATTTATTCTTTCTACAACTCTATTTTTTTGAGGTGTTCTATGGGTAGAGAAATTGTGACTATAACCATTTTGTGAGAAAAAATATTCAATCTCTTGATTTTTTGAACTCACATACACGAACACTTATTCAGGATTTAATTCTATGTCCACTATGATTTTCCACAAACTTTTCCTATTTAGTAAAATAAGAGTAGGATTCACTTTTATGAGTCATAAAGAATGTCCAAATATATCTAGAAAAGTCAACAACAAGAAAAGAAACATAGTGCTTTACATTTAAACTAGAAACTCCAGATGGTCTAAATAACTCCATGTGAACTAGATCAGGAGTTTTTGCAGTTGATACTTCATTATTTGGGTTGATGGAAATTTTGTGTTGTTTTCCCTTTTGAAAGGGATTACTCTCTTTTTCATTTGAAATCTCATGTTTAGCTATGTTTTTAACTAAACTTTTTCAAGTTTTTTTCTAAGTGAGTGAATATTAAAGTTTCCTAGTCTCATATAGTAGAGACAAGACTCATTATGATATACAATTAAGCATGAAGAATTTTGAGAAGCTAAGAAGTTTATGTTTACAGAGTAAACATTTTCATTTCTTAATGCAAAAAATATTAATTATTTTTTACAATTAATGACATTACAAGAATCATTTTCAAATCTAACATGAAATACATCATCGTATAATTTTTAGATTCTAAGCATATTATATTTTAATCAATCAACAAATAGTAAATTAGATATTAAAACTGAGTTAGAGTTAACGATTTGGATGATGCCAATGAACTTTCCTTTTGAATTGTTACCAAATGTGACATCTCCTCCATCCATTTTTATTATATTCTTGAAACATGAGTAGTCTCCTATCATGTGTCTTGCTCATTCACTGTTTCAATTCCATATACTTTTACATGAACTCTTTAAAAAGCTCTCCAAAACTACGATTAATCAAAAACATAATTTGGAACCTTTACTTGTTTGGGCCCAGTAATATTATTAATAAGTCATTTTGGAACACATACCCTCCTCATAGGTTTCCAATAATCATTAAGTAATTTGTTTTAAAAATAAACTCTATTTGGTCTAGAAAAACATGAAATAATAGAATGTGTATCATGAACATAATTAGATGAATATGTTGATTTGTTTCCAGAACTGGGAGTAAAACTATATGATCTAGAATTTAAAACAAAATTTATTCTACCGAGTTTTATTTTTCCAGGTTGATAACCAATGCCAGTTTTGTATTTATAGGCAATTTTTTTCCCAGAATTTTTGTTAGGGTATTTTTTATTTTGTAAACATTTCTAGGTCATTCTACAATTTCTCATTAGTCATTTTTAATTCGTTATTCTCTTTGAGCAGTTGAGAATTTTTCTATTTTTTAGTTGTGAGTTCATATTTAAGAGTCACAGTGAGTGCATACTATTTCATCAATGAATTATATTTGTCTTTTAGTTCAATTCATGTTTCATCAAGTATGTTACATTAATCAAACATATCTTCATTAGTCATATTTTTAGATTCACTCTCATCTTCAGAATATTATGAATTATGAACAACAATGTCTAGTGTTACCTCAAGTGTGTTTTTCATAAAACACATATTGGGTTTTTCGTCCTTTACATATTGTGATGTTTCTGAGTCACATGAACTATCCTCAGAATCACTTTAGGTTTCTTTCATTGCCTTTTTATACTTCCAATACGAGTCCTCATATCTCCTATTGAACCTGATATTTGGACATTCATCCTTGATATGTCCTTTTCTAGAACATTCATAGAAGACAATCTCATCGGTCTTTTCACTTCTTTTCCAATCCTTCTTCCAATTTTCTATTTGTTCATAATTTTCTTTTGAAGTTAAGATTTCAGAAAAAGTTTTTCTTCTTATATAATTTCTTGAATCTCATGGTTTATTGAACCATTTCCTCATCACTCTCTGGTGATGATTGTTCACTACAGGAAAATTCTATAGAAGCTTCTAATTTCCCTTTGTCTTTCTTTTTAGAGGTGGTGGTATTGAATGCAATAGATTTACTCTTTGGTTCTTCATCCTCTTCCTTGTTAACATTCAATTCCTCTTCATACATCTTCAATTTCCCAATGAGTTATTTTGCGGGTAGCATGCTGATGTCTCAAGTTTTTCTAATAGAGAAAGAGGTTCAGCACTATTTTTTTGGAAGACAACTAATAATTCTCATGATATGTTCCTTGAATGTGAATTCTCTTCCAAGAGAAATAATTTTTTTGACAATAAAATTGAACATAAGATATATGCCAGAGATAGGCTAAAGATTCATATTAATGTTATCATATTTAGAAATATATGTATTAAGTCTCACATATTTTACACTAGATGTTCCTTCATGTGAGATAAACAGGGTATCCTAAATTTCATCGGAAGTTTTTCAAAAATAAATTCTACTGAATTTTTCTTCTCCTAAAGGGAAGTATAATGCATTCATATCTTTGAAATTGATTCTTTAGGTAGTTTTGATATGTTCATACAATGTGATTCTATCAGTTTCTGGAATCTTATATTCATCTATAATGAATGACCAAATCTCAAAACCCATACTCTCTAAATGCATTTTTATTTTAATTTCCCATTGAACATAGTTGGATTCATTAAAAAATGGTGGTCTATTAGTTGTATCACCATCCAATCTATTATACATAATAAAAATATACTTTGAAAGAGATAGAAATTTAGAATTAACATAATTGTACAAATATTCAATGTACTACTACAATCACACTTGAATAAGGTTAAACAATGTCTTAATAAACCGCCTCTAATACCAAAAATTCATCGGAGTAGATTACTCAAGAGGTGGATGAATTTAGTATCTATAAAAATTTCATGTTATAATTTATTTCTAAATGTTTTCCTCAAATGGTTAAATATAGCTTAGTTAATCAATGTTATATTGTTATAAGAGTTTGACTATTTAAATAACTTCTTAGAATATTGATTACTTCCCCTTAATCTTAATGTCAGTTATTAAAATTACTTTCGAAGATATTCTACTAAGAAAATAATATTATAACTTCTTTCGAATAGTAACTATAAAAGTGATTTAAGTGAATTATGAATTATAAATTAAATAAGTAAAATAGAGCAGACTAAATTATGCTGCACACCTGATATGAAACAAGTGGTTCAATCTACAATTGAGAGCTAATCCACTCCACTTGGTGATCACCTGCCACCAATCCTTTTATATAGATAATCTTGATCCACACCTTGGATCGGGGTTCACAATAGTACAAAGGATTGTCCATACCACACAGGGACATATTCCATATTTCTTCATGGGTACAAACAACCAAGCCACACAGGGACCTCTTCCATACATATCTGTGGGTATACAGAAGAGAAAAAATGATATTTGAATCCGGATACCTTGTATCCTTCAGTTTAATGTATGAGAAAGAGTGTGTTGTAATACAGATTCAAATTGTGCTCAAATGTTAATAAAATGATACACAATAGAGAAAAAATATTGAGATATATTCACAAGTTCTTTGAGTGTTTTTCTTTGTAGATCTGTACTTCTTGAGATGAAGCAGATTTAGAACTCAAGTCCTCGAATGGAAAATAGAGTGTTGCAAGTCTGGCAGATCCATCATTTCTTCTTCATGGTGTTTGATATTGTGATGATGTTCTTGATTATAGGAATCCAGTTTTCTTTGTGTGTTCTTCATCTGTGTCAAGTTTCACGAGACAATTCTCTAAGTGTATTCTATTGTTGTTCTCATGCCCACCAGCTTGTTTTTGTTTTTAATATCATGCAACTGCTCTACCTTGTTTTTGGGTGTCATTACTCATTTATCGTGGAGTGAATGTGTTTGAGCCGACGAGTTGCATGTATTCTGCACATCGTACCTCATACATTAAAGGACATGTCTGTAAAAGAAACATTAAATTTTTCAGTGCATTAAAATCATCAAATTGGACCATTAGATGTTAAATTGAATGACGACGAAACATATTAGGAAACAGTGTCACTGTAAGTCAGTGAAACGATGTCTCCTTCACACTATGTCTTGGTTGTTCACGGTGTCCTGGTGTCACGGTGACTTGTTCAAAGTGTGTCGTGGTCACATTGTCTTGATTTTTCATGGTGTCTACTTGTTCAATATGTCTCGATGTCACGATGTATTTTTCATAGTGTCTTCATGATCACAGTGCCTGGATGTCACAATGTCTTGTTCATGGTGTCTAGATGTCACAATGTCTTGATGTCATGGTTTCTGGTTGTTCATGGTGTCTCATGGTCATGGTGTTTCATGGTCACGGTGTCTCATGGAGTTGGTGTCTCAGACTTAAGAAAATATATATATTCAGAAAAAAGTAGTGATATTTAGGGAATGAATTTAAACTAAGTCATTTGTTAGAGAAATCATTATAAATGGAATCAAAAGATAGTGTATTGTAACCAAACTGAGTGCATAGAACTTAAGATCTTTGGATAACATTTACTAAGAAATGGTACATTCGATGTGAGATGGAGTACATAGAGTTAACATTGTTTATAGACTAAATAGGATTTTGGATCATTAAAACATGATTAATACATGAGGAGTCCAACAATATGATCCATTTTATGTGGTTTTGGATAGGTTATATCTTATCTCTCATTGATCTCCAACCATTTTAGTGCATCCTTTTGATCATGAGAGTTTTTGGTTTTGATATTAGACAATTTTTACTGGGGATCTTTCCATTGATCATCTGCACCATCTTCCTCATGTGTGTGTGTCATTGGAAACATTTTTTGTTCATCAGTTTATGTATGATAGAATAAAACATAACCCTATGCTTTGATAACTTTGTAATATTAGTACTCTAGATATGGTTAAAAATTATCAATAACTGATTAAATTAAAATGATGAATTGGGTGTGTTACATGGATTACCTTAGGATCAATTTAATTATTGACCTGGCTTATGTCAACAATTAAGGTGATAAAATACAATATTATAAATGAAATAGTTAATGTATTATACTGTTTTTATCATAACATGGAATTAGTTTTTTTATATAGACTAACCATAGAATTACCTAATTAGAGAGATAACTACCATGTTATTGGTTATGAGCAAATGCTAAACGATATTTGTAATTGAATGATAATTGCTAATTTTCATAATTAATCATTATTTATTTGATATTACAATATCCTTATTTTTTTGAAATTTGTGGTGAAATTTTATTATTTATTATTAGGGGAATTGTCCCTTTTAACTTACATAAAGTCTTATATAAAGGGTTGGCCCTAATAAAATGATAAAATGCTTATACACCAATATTTTTCCTGGTGAATTCCAATATTCTTTATATATTTTGTTATTACTAAGGAAAAATGTGGAAATTATATTATATTAGTATTTTCCTTGACAAATGTTGAAATGATTATATACCATTCTCAACCCAAACTAAATGTTAGAATAATTATATAACAATTTTTGACGTAGAATTGTGTGATTTCTACATTCATTGTAAGGTTATTTTTTACCATGGATATATGATATTGATTGTCATTGTTTTAAAACAATAATATAGGCATGTTGACATGGATCAAATTTAGGCTTGTTTTAAACGTCGTTATATGGTGATTTTTTGGCATTGTTGTGAGAATTGATTATAGACACTTAATCATGGTTCTGATTTGTGTTGTTTTGGAATTAATTTAATTGGTTAATTAATAAGTACAATTTCTTATTGAATTATTTAACCCACTTATTATCATACTAGATTCTTCAGAAATGGTGGTTTCAACTTACTTTCTTATACTCACAAAATTTTTGGGCCACCATTTCTTACCTAATAATATTATGTGGATGGAAAATTTAATAAGGACAAATGATGTGTTCATGATATTTTAATTAAATTATGGTCTAAAGGAAGGAGTTAGGACCGACATGGATTTAAAGACTTGTTTATTTTTAGAATTTTAGTTTTTTATTTTTCATTACATCTATCATGATTTTTTTTATTTCACGAGATCTCATTATTCCATTCTTATTTACTAGATTATTTATTTATTTTTACTATTGGTTTTCCACAATATCGTATTGTTTCAATTATTTCCAGACTGTAATTATTTTTCATTTATATATTTTAATTATATTAACTACTTTAAAACTTATTAAAAATTGGTTCTAGTCTATCCATTATAATTTTACAGACTGGATCCTAGTTGGAAGCCTTTGGCATACAAGGAGGAACACCTGAGTCCTCGAAAACATCCTATTTTGTCCATGTGAAAATGTAACCGCTCAAGTGATGTAAGAAATTAATATTATAGAGCAATAGTTATTTCTATTTATTTACTATTTGGTAAAGGTATAAAGGAGACTACGATGTGTTAGGTTTTTTTAATGTTCCTTTTCATGGTTGTAGCCAACCCATATATGTCGAAAATCTGAATGCCTAGGGATGGATAGTTTTTTATGTTTTTCTCTTTTAATAGTTGATGTTATCTCACTATGGGTGAATCAGATGTTGTGTGGTGTCATTGTGTAATGAAGTTAATGACAAAAAATATTTATCCTCCATGATTGATATTTAATGAGATGTGAATTCATACATCATACTATGAACATAATGATAAATAAGTACATGGATTTTTCTTGATAGGTACATATTCAATGAATGGGATATATTATTTTCTTTCAGAAATTTTTATGAGATACCTGTTATATCTGAAAAATGATATAAATAAACTATAATTTCATGGTAAACACTTGTAAGAAATTTTTAGAGATACCATGATTTGTTCGTTATCTTTTGTTTTCACACATCAAGGTTCTCTTTATAAAAATAATTTTTTTAAGAAGTTAAATGTTCCTTTAGTGAAAATACCTCCTCATCATCTTCAAGATGATTGTCTATAGATTTCAAATCATAACACTCCTAACATAGCTAAACCAAATCATCATATTGTTCCTGATGATTATATGGTTGTTAAACTTAATGAAAACATCCTTATATTCTTATAATCCTAATAATGATAGAATTTTTTCACCATTACACTGATTTCTGAGTTAATAATGGTGTTCCAGTAGTAGCATCCACCTATGTTCACTAGGGACAGTGGGACCCATGTAGTTGCGTTATAGATCAAGTCAGTCTTGACGATAATTATGAATCATGAGACACTCAAACATTAGAGGGTGAAGCTTTAGGAATATATGCTTTAGGTACCAACCACGTGTTGGTGGAAAATTATGGTGTATGTTGGGAAGTATGATGAGTTATCATAGAAGTACTTTGAGATGATGTTCTCTACTCACTTATATCACATGAAATTGAGTATTTTGAAGAATCATGAGTTCATGAATATGAAATAAGATGTAATGTTAGTACATGACTATGATAAATGATTCATTGACCTATAGAGCTTTTCACAATCACTTGAAGATGATGATATCTCCGTCAAAAAACTTTTTTAGGATGGGCGTTACTATGTGATCAGGTCATTGGTGAACATGTTACATATGGTTTGTTATTATGATTTAATGAATCAATAACTCGTCATGGTATGGAATAGTAGAAAAACAATAAGAGTCGGTAAAGTCTTTTTAGAAGGGATAACTATGACTAGTTCTTATATAGTAAATATATGCTATTTGAATTGTTTTTGGAATGAAAATAAAAGGAAAATTATTCATGGATGAGGAAAGATATCATAAGATAATGTTATTTTTCAATGATATCAGTATGGAAAGATATCCATTAATGGTCCTTAGTGTACAAACATGCATTAAAGTGCTGTTCTTGGGGAACATTGGTCCCTTATATTGGATTAATATGGGAAAGATGTAGTGGATTAGTGGAAGGGGAAGATGACATGCAAAAACATATGGAAAGGACTCAAGTACTCTTCAAATGATAGGTAGTTATAGTTCAACATGAATTTTTGGTCGTGGGAAGGGATGTGGTATGCCAGGTAAAAATAGAAGAACTGGGCATACAGAATAAAATAGGGGATTCATCCAAGAGACCATGGTAGGGGGGAAATTAACCTACACAATATGAACACTAATACTTCTATTTTGGATGTAGGACAATCTAATGTCAATGGTATAATTCTTGTATCATCTACAATATCATGTGAATATTTTATATAAGAGCATCAAATCCATTTTTATCTGATATTTTGGTAAACGTTTTTCTCTTAGATATATAATTATTGGATTTTGTTTTGAACATCAACCCATTTTTTCAGTGTGCAGACATATAATATAAAACAATGAAATGTTTTTTATTTAAATATCAGTGGATACGATTTCATATACGTAACATTTATGTTTGAAGTGGAATTATTCAATTTGATTATTAAAATGTATTGCTTAGTTATATACTAATGTAAAATATACTATTATAGAATGAGTGTCACCTTTCTATCTCAATCTGATGGTATCTGCTCTCATCAGGGGGATTGGGATCTCGGGTTATTCATGCAAGACAAATTTAGTGCATATTTGATTGTCACATATGTCAGATATCCATCCTTGATCTAGAAGATGATGGAACAAAGAAGGATTTTTTTCTCCAGTATTAGATAGATTTTAGAATATATTTCATGACGATTTCTATTGATTATTTACAGAATAATATATGAATATTATTCTCATGGTCGTGAGAAGAGAAGAGCTAGTTTGAAATACTCCTAATAAATTCCACCAATAATTATTCAGGATTTTAAACATTAGTGTGAAAATTTGGAATCTAAAAGATTAATAAAGACTAGTATATCTCCTCGGGGTTCTCTAGTTTTCTTATCCTTAACGGATTATTGGACATTCCACCTATGTGAGGATTATCAAAGATTGAACCAGATTGCAATCATGTAATTGTATCAACATCCATTTATCAATGAATAATTTTATCAGATGTGAATTGTTAAGATATTCTTAAAGAATGATTTGAGATCCGGATGACATCTTTTGAGGCTAAGAAAAATGGGCATACCTTAGACTAATTTTAGGATCATGAATAGATTTTTTGGATTTTTTTGTGATCCAAATTGGTCTTAACATTGAACCTTAGCTATTTTTCATCTTGATAAAGAGGATCCTTCATCCTAATCTATATCATTTTTTTTCATTTTTAATGGATGAAATATTAGACTAATCCCAATCAATACGTGGGAATTACCAACATCTTGACAACATCTTATGTTCATTAAGAGAACACCTGCTTTACCCACATTATAACTAAATCATGTTCTATGATTTATTATGTTCACTTCAGGGTACATGTAATCTTGAAGGAATTAGTGAATGTTCTCCCAATGAAATTTGTAACTATTTTATTTTAAGACAATCACAAAAATGAATCTAAAAATCCGAGATTTATAGGGTTATAAGGTTATTATCAGTGCTTTAACTACAGATTCTCCAATCTGGTGAAACTAATATAAACATTGACCGAAAATGGATTGATTTTCTTTTGAGAAGATTCATGTACGAAATATTTTTAGGATCTAAAATGAAGGATAATATAAGCACATTCCCACTCATTACCTATATCGGGTAAAGCATATACTATGTACTATGGTGCAACTAGAGATGGATGTATGGAAGTTATCATATATGAGGATCATGTGTTGGATTAAGGATCATATCCATTTATATTGAATGTGTTGAAAAAATTCTAATAATGAATTGGAAATAGTAAAAGAGGTGTATGTTTTGAGGTGCTAGATGCATTATTTCATTGTTGATAAGAATGAACAATACATGAACCATAAGTACCTAATGACCATATTTTCTTAATGGGACCAGAAAATTTGGAAGTGGATTTTTTTCATGTTTCTAGTGTATTTCATATTTGAGTTGGACTATACATTGGGATAGTGAAATTTTATTGTCGATAAATTGATTCAAATGATATAGAAATAGGTAATATTTGAGACTTGTGATGAGTTGTGGGTGATGAACATATTTTTAGATATGCATCTAGATATTCTATAGTCTAATGGATGAATTGATCTAACATCGACATATATCATTCCCATACTATTGGACCAAATCACGATTTATTAGTTATCTTATATGGAGTTATCATTTTCAATTGACATAATATATTGTGGGGTTTCACAATCGATATGGTCTCTTGGAAGTGGAAATTCAGTTATTCTATGAGGGTGATTATGGGATATTATAGGTTTACTCAAGGGGAAAATGAGATAGTTGTATTCTTCTATTTGAGAGGTACATCCAAGTTTTAAAAAGTTGTTTATTTTTATTTTTTGGAATTACTTGTTTTCAAGAATTAAAAATGGATGTAAAAATATTTTTGAGATATGTTTCACTTGTCATTAGGTGAATGATGAGCATCAGAGGAATGTAGGGATTTTCCATCCTTTACACATTACTAATCGGAAATAAAATGATTTAACTATGTATATTTTTTAAAGGACTATATTGGACAACCATTTAAAATGATTTAGTATGGGTGTTTGCAGATCCATAGAATATGATATCCCACTTATTACCAAAAAGGGAGACCACCACTATTAATGACTTGAGAATTCATTATGTGTGTGAGTTAGTTCAATTGCAATGTGTTATAAAGAGTTTTGTTTCAAATGTTCATCTTCATTTAAAATAATTGTTATAGAAGTGTCCTTATAATTCTCTAGGATCATAGGTTGTTTTTAGGATGGACTATCATCCTAAGACCGATAGTTAATCTAAGAGTATTATTTGGGTTCCACTAGACATATTACTATAACATGTTATGGATTTTGGTGGTTCTTGGGAATATAATATGGCACTTCTATAGTTTTTATAATGAAAAACATTCAAGGATCGTTTCCAAATAGAACGATTTATGGCATTTTTTGGAAGACCATTATATTCACCCCCTTGTTGGTTAATTGTAAGTGATCCAATTCTTGTCAGACCTAGTCTCATTCAAGAGTAATATTTGGAATGTTTAGTTGATCAGTTGGTAGTTGGTGAATGTAGTGAATAAGAATAAATCATCTAATGGACATTAGAGACAAACAATAAATTTTGAGGCTTGTCATTAAGTATTATTTGAGTTTCTCATATAATGGGGAAACATCATATCCAAAAAATTTGAAACCATGCAACTAGGTATGTCAAGCCTTTTGAGATAGTGGATAGGGTCTATCTAGTGGCATACTGATAACCCTTCAAATGTGCTATAGTTCAATCAATGACATGTTCCACATGTCTTTTCTTCATATATATTACATATACTCTTCTCACGTTATAGATGTTATATATGTTGATCATTGTGTTTATGTTTCTTTTGAAGAGAAACTATTGCAGGTTGTGGAACATGATGAGAGGTAATTCTAGGGTAGGGAGATTTCATTTATTTGAGTTTCTTGGAAGAATGTGAATGATTTGGATGAGACCTAGTAGAGGGAGTCTAATATGTGACCACATAGTATATGATTTTATATAGAGACCCCATTGTAATTATTAGTGCATCATGGGGATGAGTTGTTATTTGTTGTAAAGGTTATAAGATATTGTATTTTTTATGTACATCTCTCTCAATTTTCCTTATTTATCATATTTAAATTCTGTTTGTACCCATCTATAATCCTTGTTATTTTTTGTCATATAATATGCCTATATGTTTTGATAAATATAGTCATGGGATGTATGAAAACTAAATAAAGTGGATATGATCCATGTAGATATCCTTTTTGGGGAAAATGAATTAATTTGTTAGGGATCTATGTTAATTTTAAATAATGTTGTCTGTGTAAATCAATTTTTTGTTACTATAGGTTCATGGAATGTTGACAATCCATAAAAGGGTTAGGTTGATTTAATTAATATAATGGCCGAAAACCCATATGAATAACATTTACACACCTTTTAAATGGGATATGTTAAATGTAACATTATAAAAAATTTAATAATCACTTGAGGACATGGTTTAGTCACCATATCCATCAAATATTTAGAAAATTATGTTTGTTAATATTTCAGGTGGTAATTTCTTTACATATACTTTTATGTAATATAATATCGTTTATTTTATATCCAACTCTCATTAAACCTTCTCTACTCGACCATATGGAACCTTCTATGTGATCTTGAAGTGCCTCTCTTGATTCTAGATGTTCCACTTTTTTTATAATTTCCATGATCTATGGTTTGGGTTAGGATTTCCCTTCCCTCCATTTAATTTATTGGATTTTTATGAACTAATTAGACATTGTTTTTTTAGTTCTGATATTGGTCAATTTTGATATAGTATCCTTTTTTGATATTCTAAACCACCGTCCTCATGGGATTTTCCATTGAAAGCATTTTGTGATCCTCATCTAATGGTCAAGGTTCTATTCCATAACCGTATGGTTGGATAATTTTCAAGAATGTGCAATAATTATAATCTTCCATCTTAGCATACACCGAATAAATTTAAATTATGAAAATGGTTTATTCCATGGAGTCCCTTGTGATTTTTTTATTGTTAAACAAAATGTGGAAACCATTTGGGTGAGCGACCCCTTTATTACATATGAATTTTTTAATTTCGTATGGTGAGTATATCATGAAATGGGAATTGATTGTTTTCTTGATATATTCTCACCATTGTATGACATGATTATTGAGATACATGGCATGTAATTAATTATAAAAAAATGATAAATGGAATAGGAAAATAAATGATAAATGTTAATTTTCATAATTACCAATTTATTATGTGATAATTATATATCCATTATGTCAAAACACATGTTGTGATAAATGTTGTAATTACTAAATGGTGCATTAGACTTGTTGACATTCTGAAATTCATATATACTAAGAATGTCCCTAATATATTGAAAAAATTATTATATACCGATTATAGAACTGAATAATTCAAGAATGCTTATTATGTTGGATATGGATAGTGAAACATTTTGAAATTCACATATACTAGTTTTGGCCATGATAAATGATTAAATTGATATATATGTGGATCAATCCTAGTTAAATGATGATAGGGTGATATTGTGCATTTTTACATAGACTACTATCATTGTTACCTTAATTTTATGTTTATATTTTACCATGTATATGTGGTTATGGTTGGAATGGTTATAAAATATTCTTAGAGGAATTAAAACATGTGGTTGAGGAAGCTCGTTTCTACCATTGTTTTAAGATGATGGTGGGTTGGGATATGAGATATTTCCAGAGAAACTCTACAATGGTTATGATATTGGTTTAATTGGTATTAGTTAAATTATTTAATTAAATAATACACAGGTTTATTGCATAATTTCATGAACTTTTTATCAAATTGATTATGTTTAGGGACGCTGGTTTTGACTAATTGAGTTATACTCACACCCTATTCAGACTATCATTTGGAATTAAATGTTTCACCCTAATATTCCATGACATTTTTTATATATAATTTAATTGATACATAATAAATAAATTATTCAATTGTATTTCATTGAAATAATTTTACAATTGAATTAGATATAAAAATTTATTTAACTTCTAAACGTCTCTTTTACCTGGCTTCTAAACATGTATGCATGATTATCATTAATAATAATTTTACAACTTATGTGAGTTGAATTTATAAAAATAGAAATTAATTTTTGTAATTATTATAAAATTTTTATCTAATATGATCAACTTAATTTTTCAATTTTATCATTATTAAATTATTATTTATTTACTGTGGTTACAGGTAAATCAATCATTTAAATTTTAAAAAAATAATATAATACTCTTATAATGTTACCCTAACACCAATACTAATTTCATTGTATTAGTTTATTTTGACAATAATAATCATATGGTGAAAATTTTGATCTCTTTTATACCACATTATTTTTATTATGACATTTATTATAGTTTATTTATTGAAGAGTTAAAAATTTGATATTCAAATTTTAATGTCTATATCATTTTTAATATGAGGTTATATAAGTGATATGGTCAACTATAAATATTATTTATCAATGTAATACCATTTTATACTTAATAGTAATTTATTTATAATTTTATGAAATAAACTATTAAATTAAATTGTTATACAATTATAATGAGGTAATTTATTTATTGAAGGAGGAATTAATAAAATGTAATTAATAATTTAAAAATAAATATAATGTGAAATATTTTATGACATCAACGAATTTTTTGGATGAAATTTACATGTTATGAAAGATTTAATTTGAATTTATAAAACTAATAAAAGTTTTTATGAATTAATAAATTCATATATTAAATACTGTCCAAAATGAAAAAATTGTTATTTTAAAAGATATAATATTGTAATAAATGGTATAATATTAATAAAAAATTAATATTAGGAAAAATAATATGTATAGTGATAAATATGACATAAATGATACAATTGGGGTTTTTTTTGGCATTTTATAGTAACTATATTAACCTTAAAGTACAAAAATAAAAGTATACATAGAAAGAGTTAAACAGTTTTACTAAGGGTTAAATCCAAAATGTAAGGTTAGTTTTGTGACCTAAAAAAGTATAAAAATCATTATATGATAATATTTAGACCTATATTCATAATATTACTTAAAAAGATCACTTTTTATGTATTTTAAATTTAGATCAATTTATATTAAATTAATATTTTTGGTGTTCCAAAACGTGCCCCTCCCCTCCCTTATAAAAGGGAAGACATCATTAAATTTTATTCACACATCTAATGAACTTTGTTTTAGAAAATCCATACCCACTATTTCTCCTAAAATAACTCAATTCATCCTATAGGACACACTTTTGGTAGAAATACTTCCTATGGAGCCATTTTGTGTAAATCAAATTAAGATACACGAAGAAGATGTAATTGTTTTACCTATTAAATTTAATTTAATTCCTTTTAATAAATCCTATTACTATGTTGTTATTATAATAAGTTAATAAATATAGTATCACCTACATGATGATATTTTATTATGATTATGGGACAACCATATTCCTAATTTTATCTATCCATCGAATAATAATATAACAATGCATGCATACATATGACTTATTGTCTACATGCCATGGTGTAATTTTTTTTTAAAAAATCATTTATTTGGAAGGGTATAATGATTAGTATAATGGATATAAATAATCAATATTTCATTTTTATGAATATTTATAATTAATATACCCTGTAGTTCCATACCATTTAACAATTAATGAAATGATATCATCACTAGTGTCCACATATAGACTACCGTCTCCACTACATGATGAGATTTATTTTCCATATTCACCAATAAGAAAAGATTATAAAATTTATAATATGCTTAAATATAATATTTATGATCTTAATATTCTTATTGATATGAATAAAATATATACTATTCATATGAAAAATGACTAACCAAAACAAATCATGAATAGATAAATGAAGTAATTCACACTAGAAACAATGGAAATACTTTAATATTATTAACAAAATGATATAAGTGGGTCATATATGATATCATTAATATTAAAATGTTCTTTTAATAATTTAAAAAAAAATTATTTAACCATTCTAAATTAGGTTTAACTCACCCTCTACTAATATGAATTAAAATGTAAGCGTTAATTTTAAAATCTCTTTACTATATGAGATTGTATAGATGTAATTATTTATGGGGACTTATTTATCATCCATGTCTATGTTTGCTAAAACAATATTTGAAAAAATTCTAATTATTATTTTAGTAGTTTGTAAAGAACATTTTACCCTTGTTTGATTTTATTTAAAGGAATTTTTTTTTATTTTTTCTTATGTGGTACTTTGTTTGACTTTTCGTCGAAGAATGAGAAGAATATTTTTTAACATATATTGCGTGAGAGACATTTTTTGCCATCATGATGCCCAAAAAATTTAAATATTCCATTTCGATTATGAAATATATTTTCAATGAAATTATTTTCTTTTTAAATTTTATGGCATTTTAAAAAACAATTTTCATTAAAAATAGTTATTTCACAAAAATGATTCTCATTGTTTTATTAAAATAAGTACCATCTAATTCAATGTCATGTATTATATATTTTTCTTAATTTTGGTCAAACTATTATGATACAACTAATAATATTTTATTGATGGGTTTCTGATATGGTTGACTATGGATATGAAATTCTGACATTATCTGTGCTTAATTGTTTATGTATTAAGATTTTATATGTTATGTTTAATAAGAATGTTTATGTTGGTTTTGTCTCACCCTTTTCATATGGGGAATGAATTGAACAACGTATGTGATGGGTGGGACCATTATAACCCCTATATGCCTTTATAGGTCTCATTAGACAAACATGTTTGGCATATTAGTTATTTATGTATGGTATTTTCATGTGGCCTTGATGGTATTGTTATGATGTTCGACATTATTAATTTCACTCATTATGATATTAGTTATTGATATTACATGTGATTATTTGACTATTAGAATATCCATGTTAATGTATAAATGGAAGTATTTGATTTATTCATTCAAAATTTTTATAAATATTTTTTTAAAAGGATTTGATTTTAGTTTTATACCATTGCTTAAAATTTTGTGCTTCTTTATGATAGATTACACAATATTTTTTATCCTTTCTGAGAATTTGAGGTCACACCTTGCATATGTTTGATTTTTTCCTAGGATGCGAAGATGTTTAAAATGAATAAATTTTAAGGATATTGTATGCTATATGAGTGTATTCAACAGATATAATTTGTTACATTTCATTGAATAATGTACAACTTATGTTTGTATATGTTTTTTCCAGGGATTGTAAACTGACAAGTCAATCATTATTTTATTTCATGTGATCATTACAATGGAATAATATAATGATATGGCTTCAAGCATCTGGGATCAGTTTGATATAGTTGGTATCAATGTAATTGTATTACAAACTAATGAAACATTATTTAGAAAAACTTTGATTATGGATACGTTACCCAAAGGTTGACGATGATGATAGTTATAGAAGAACATCCTATAAATCTGGTAAAAATTTGATTATGTGTGTATTCCTAGAAAATACATTCTTGTCTACATACTACAAGTGGATTAGGTCATAGAAGAGATGTTCTTAGGAGTAATAACAAGGAAAAGGAATTATAGGCTTGACATTGGGTAACCTGGTACACAAAAACAGGCCTTACTATGCACCTATTTTCACACTCTCAGGGGATATTCATACGATAATTAAAATATTCATTGAAAACCATTTTTAAGAAATTCAAAGTAAATATGTCCCCAATGTAACAATATTTATGAATATGAGATTATATATGCCATTTTTTAAATTTATGTTACATATTTTAAAATTACACATTATGATTCCTAACCTAATCAACTGAATTCTATTGTATAAAATTATATCCTGGTGAAATAAATTGAAATTGTATAAACCCACATAATCTATATAGGGATTTACCTCATATTCATGATAATGATGTTGGATTATGAACTAAAACAATTTTTTTATAACTTATAAGTGTAATGGGATAGCTGAATCAGGTTACAAATAAGAACCTTACCCATATATAGTAGCATATTCAACAATACAGAGGATAAATGGTAGACTACATCATGATAAAATATCCCCCAACATTCTATGGGACTAAAAATCCATTTTTATCTATCCAAATTATATGTTCCTTAGATAATTTTTTTCTCACATGAGGGATTAACAAAAGATAAATAGTTTTCCTAGAATTATCATCTCCAATAATATTAGGCTGAGTGGTGTTCCATAATTCATAAAACAAAGGAGGTTGAAGATGTAGAAAATATGTAATGGATTTATATTAAATAAATCATATGAGGAAACTACTTTCCCCATGATTAGCGAGCATATATAGAGATGAAATTTCCCAGTCTAAGGAAGAAAGAGGATCATACTATTAAAAGGCATGACTCCAACATAACAAGGTTATAAAGGTGTGATTCTTACTAACTATATAACCTAATAAGTAATATTTGTACATTCATTAATGGGTTAATCCATTCCCACTATAGGTATTGGTCTCACAATCTTTCTCATTATACGAAGACATAATCTCATCATCTATCAAGTGAAAAATTAATTATCTATGTAATATGTCATTAAGGTAATGAATGTGAATAATAGGGTTGTTGAATAATTTGGAAAAATAAATAAGTTGATGAATGGAAATTTTAATTTCCACCATGTAGTAATTGTCATAAAAAATAAATGTGGTACTTGCCTAAAATGGATGGGAGTTTGTTACTTGTATGGGAAAAAATGCCACCAAGAAAATAATTGCAAGTGAAATAAATGTTTTTGGATACAATTATAACAAGATGGGGAATTTTTCATATGATTGTTCCAAGCATTAATAAAACATGAAAAATTAAAGTCCAAGGGAGAAAGGCCTGGATTTTGCGATCAGAATAGCTAATTTGATGTATCTAATGATATGGTTTAAGGTACATTAATTATCTCATAAAATTTATCTAAATATTTAATATATATTTTTCAACACATTCATTCATATCTTCCTTGTTTTCATCGAAACTACATTTACACTATTCATATTAATAAAGGATTTATCAATAAAAACACATAAGGGAAGTCTCATTTTCAAAAAAGATGTGGTTGGTCATTCCCATTACAAAATTTAAATGTAATTTATTTTCTATGTTTTTTATTATACATATGTAATACATTAATATAGTCGTTGTTATGGGCTAAATATCATAATATGATGTGAAAAAATATTTAAATAATTATAAAGTTAATATTTGTGAGGAAGATGTTGAAACCAATATCATTAGATAAGAGACTTCATATTATGATTCATATCTAGATCCAACTCATGTAGTTCTTCAAAATGAAATTCTCGGGTTATAAGAGAAGATAAAACCTAATAATAATAAAATTTTGGTTGTACTTATTATACAATAATACATTGATTTGTTTCCAAATGACTTACTTGGGCATCATACATAGGGGCATGTTGAGATTTCTATTGAATTAATCCCTCATACAAGACCAATTTCAATGATACCTTATACAATGGCAGCATTGTAATTAATAGAGCTGAATAACAAACTAGAGGTGTTGTGTAATAACATATTTGGTCACCATAGTGTCTCTCCATGGGGAGTACTAATTATTTCTGTTAATAATAAATATAGATCAATATGGTTGTGCATTAACTATAGAGGTATCAATGCTATTACAATAATGATCTAGAATGATTTTCAATGTAGTGATGATTTGTTTAAAACTATTCACTGAGATCAGTATTTTTCAAATTTTGACCTTCATTCAGGATATCATCAATTGTGCGTATATAAGGATGATATTCCCATGACATCATTTCAGATCGAGTATAGACATATGAGTTTACAATAATGCCATCTCGACGAACTAATTCCCCCCATGTCATCATTGATTTAATGAATATAGTGTTAGTTGAATCTCTTGATGATTTTTTCATAGTATTTATTGATGATATATTGGTATGGTAAGAAGTCTACAGAATCAATAGAGTATGTTTTTGAATGTCTTGAATACCCGTAGATGAAATTATTTATATGGGCAATATATGAACTGTGATTTCTAGATTTAGGAAATTTATTTCTTTGGCCATATTGTCCCAAATGATGGAATATCTATTGACGCAACAATGATAATGGAAAAAAATGAATGGCCAGAACTGATTATCAAAACCAAGGTACACATTTTTATTTGTTATGTAGGTTATTTTTGGGTTTTTGTTGATATTTTTTCTTGATTGGATAACCCATTAACCAAGATCACAGGCAATGCGATAAAATTAATTTATAAAAAAATATTGAATAATGTTTTGAATAATTTATGATAGTATTAGTTAATGATCCAATCTTTTGTTTACCATCTCGAAATAATGGGTTTGTAATTTGTATTGATGCATCATTGAAATAAATCAGTTGTGATTTAATGCAGAATGATAAAGTAATTGCTTATGTATCAATGAAATTAATTTTTTTTGAAAAAAAATACCCAAATCATGAAACATAGTAAGATTTAGTAATATGTTTTTGTAATATATAGAGAAATTTTCTATAAAGTGAAAATTTTCAGATAGATACTATTCAAAACCATTTGATATATATTTTCTCATATAAATAACTCAACATGATTCAATAAATATGGCTTTATCTACAAAAATATTATTATTTCATAATAAAGTAACACATAGGGAAGGAAAATAAGGTGGTGGATGACTTGAGTTTGAAAAACCATTTCATTATACAAAATATCAGAGTTTAAATGGATCCTATGTTCATGGATCTAGATAAAATGGATTCAGTAATTATCATGGAAGGTGAAACATCACTACCTTTTCAAATAGTTTATAAAATCTCCTCAATATAACGGATAAAATGTTCTCAGTTAGATTGTGAGGAACAAAAAAAAAGAAAATTATTGTTCTGAATGATGGGACATTGATTTAATTATTCTATGATGATGGTATTTTTAAATTTGAAAAGAGTCCTCTTTTTTCCTCTATACCTAATCTAAAAATGGAATTGTTTGATGATGGTCATTGCTGAAATTTCTCTATGAACCCTCATAACACTAAGATGTATAGTGATTTGAAGGAACTATTTTTGTGGGAATCATATAGAGGGATATTGGTGTTTATATGTTAATATATTTGTTTTGTCAATAAGTAAAGGATGGAAGACAATATCCTAGAGGATTCATGAAACCTCTTCCAATAACAATGTGGAATGGGGATGATATTACGATGGAAATTGTCAGGGGGATACCGAAAACTTCGAGATGAAATGATTTAATATGGGTTATTTTTATGAATGTTACCAAATAAGAACCTATTATTTATATAGGATAATATTTAACACTTTAATGTTTAATAATACTTTATATTATGCGGGTTGGAGTACATCATAGTATACCCATACTGATTTTTCTGGAAAGTTATCCCTATTATACATTAAGATGCAAGAAAAGTCATCAGAAATACCTAGACACTGAGATTCATTTTAGAACTACATACCATACTCAAACTGATGGAAAGTGATAAAAGACTATTCAAACATTAGAAGACATGTTGAGATCTTTCTCACATGGAAATACAGGTATATGGGATCATTATATACCTTTATAGAATTTCCCTATAATAATAGATTCCATTCAAGATATCAGATGGCACCATATGAAGCATTATATAGAAAGAGATGTTGAACACATACTTGTATGGATGATATTGGTAAATGAAAACATATTGGCCCAGAACATGGTTTTGAACCAACATAAAATATGATGATTATTCATACCCATATCAGAGCATCAGAATATAGGTAAATAAGTTACCTTAATGAATAAAGTATTTAGAGTTTCAAGTGGGAGTCCATGTTTTCTTGAAGGTATCTTTATGGAAGGGTTTTATATTATTCAATAAGAATGGTATGTAATGTCCTAGGTACATTGTATATTTTGAAATTCTGGAAGGTTTTATAGTTGTAGCTTACCATTTGGCATTGTCGATAAGTCTCTCCAATGTTAATGATGTTTTACATATATCACTATTAATTAAATGCATGATAATACCAACATTTATACCCACTAATGATAAAATAGGCCAAGAATCCAACATAACAAACTGTAAAGTTTCTATCCCGATTTCTGACACTAGTGAACAACTTTTGGAAAATCTGATGACTCGTCTGGTATGTGTTCATTACAAAAACCATAAAATTGAAGAGGTGACCTGGGATATTGAAGAACACGTGACAAAGAACAGTTAGAATATTTTAGTGAAGTGGTTATGTAGAAATTTATTAGAATAATTTATTATTATTGTGATGAATATAACACCCCAGGCTTCCACGATACACATTTTTTTAATTAATCAATATCTTTGAATACACGGAACATAGAGTTCGAGCACATCATAAACTATAATAAAAAATTTAAAAATTATTTATGAATTTAATTAACCATATAATAAATTTTATAAAATATACTTTTTTAAAATTTGCTAAATTTTTTAATTCAGAATATCAAAAAAATTCTTAAGTTTAATTTCTCATCTTTTCGGATAAGATTCAATTTTTTATTATTAGGGAAACATATTACATTTTTGTTTTAAAATAGATTTTATAATTTTAAAAATTAGTTAACATAAAATTTATTTTAATGTCAAAATAGATTAAATATATATATATATATTATCCATTTGGGGTCATATGAAACATTTTTGTAACAGAAATAGATTAAATATTTTATTGATCTTTTGAACATCTCTTTTACCTACCTCCCAAACACATCTGTGGGATTAGCATGAAACCAAATTTTACCACTTCTATGAATTGAATTTCAAAAAATAGATATAAATGAAAGTAATTATTATGATTTTTTTGATCTAAATAGATCAATATAATTTTTGGTTGATAGTATTGTTTTTAAATTATTATTTATTTACCACAGTTAGGTGTAAATAAATTAATTAATAGTACCAAAATAATATATTATTATTATAAATATAAACTAAAAAGTGTTGACAGTTCAGTGGATAACTTTATTTTGATCAAAATAAACCTCCTATAAAAAATACGATCCTTTTTAATCCAATTTTGTTAGATTAAGAAATTCATTATATTTTATATAACAAATATTTAGAAATTTAATTATCAAATTTTAATGACATATATTTTTTAATATTTGGATATAAAAGTTATATGATCAACTATATATAGTATTTTAGAAGATAAATTTTTATTCTAGATAATGGTAATTTTTTATATTTTGAGGATGTAAATTATTAATTTAAATGGTGACACAACGATGATGCATTAATTTATTTATTAAAAGAATAATTAATTAAATGATATTAATAATATTAAAATAAATATTATTTTGAAATGTTTTATTCCATAAAAAATGTTTTAATGTACATTGTCATGTTAGGGATGTGTTAATGTGGTGTTTTGAAAGGAATAAAGTTTTTATTACTTTATTAAAAATGATGTATTAAATAGTGTCAAAATGGAAAAAAATTGGATTTTAAAATAAATACTACTTTATTAAATGATATGAATGTCATAAAAATATAATGTTTGACCAAATGTGTTTCATATTTTTCAATATGTAATAAATTATCCAATTTAGATTATTTAGTCATTTTATCATAACTATATTAACCCTATAGTATAAAAAGACATGTAGACTGGGTTAGAGTTAAACTGTTTTAATAAGGCTTATGTAAAAAAGATAATGCTAATTTTATAACATAAAATTGACTAAAAATAATTTTCTAAGAGTATTTATGCCCATTAAAATATTATCCTTAAAAAACTCATTTATTATAAATATGAAATCAAAATAAATTAAATTAAATTAATATTTATGGACTTTTCCAAAGTTCCCCTCCCATTTCATATAAATGGGAACATATCCTTCCTTTTCATTCACAAATATAATTCCATTTTGCATGGCCAAACCCTATCAAATTCTCATAAAAAAATATATAAATTCATCATAGAGGCCATAATTTTGGTACAAATCCGACTTCAAGTGCCCTTTTATGAAAATACAAATGAGATAATCAAAGAAGAGTTAATTATTTTTCCCATTCAATGAAATTTATTTTCTTCATCAACATGACATTCCTATATTTTTTCCTTACTAAAGTAATAACTCAATAATAAAATAAATTATGAGATTTTATTTTTATTATGGCACAACCATAATACTTTTTTTATCTATCCTGTGAATAACAATATCACTATGCATGTGTATGTATGGCTTACCGTCTTCATAACATGGTGTAGTTTTTTATTCAACACTATAGTATTTCAATGGGTATAATGATGAGTAAAATGTATATAAATAATGAATATGACATTATTATGATTATAAAAAATTTAAATTTCATCAAATGTCATTCTATTTTACCATAATGGGAATGACACTGTCACTAGGGCGTATATATGAACTATTGTCTCTATGTAGTGATGAGATTATTTATCATTGTTAACTATTCGAGAATGAAAATAAAATTTATAATATTACGAAATATAATATTTTTGAACCTAATATAATATTTTATATTAATAAAATATATCCATTTCATGGGAAACGTGAAGAATACAACAAAAAATGCATCGGGATACAAAGTAGTTAACACCAGAAACAATGGTAATACAAAAATATTAATAACAAAATGATTAAAGGGTATCATATATGTTATAAAAAATAGGTATATGGTACATTTATAATTTTATATGAAGATTATCAATTACAAAGTAGGTTAACACACCATTTAATAAATGAAAGTACCAGGTAAAGGTTAATTAAAAAATCGCAATTCTATCTGGGATTGTTTATACATATGTATTCACATGAACAAATTTATAATCCATATCTATGATTCAAAAAAATGTATTTTCAATCATTCTTACTATTTATTTAAATTTTTTAATGAAATATTTATTGATGTTCTATTTTATAAAATGGAATCATTTTTCATTTTCCTTATAAGTTACTTTGATTGAATTTTTTTATGATGTCTGAGATGTATATTTTTTTAACTTATATGGTGTGAGAAACATTTAATGCTATAATGATGCCTTAATTATTTAATGGTTACATTACAAGTACACACATTATTTTCAATTAAAATATGTTGCTTTTTAATTATATATAATTTAAAATAAATATCTTAAATAAAATGTTTATTTATCTAAAATGTTTCAAATGATTCAACTAAGAAAATTTTCATCTATATATACATAACTTATTTTATCATATTATTAAATAAGGTGTATTTATGATTATACAACATAGCATATTATATTTAATGGTTTATGATATGTTTCCCAATAGGGGTTCTATTTTTATACCATTCATGGTTTATGATTAATTTACTAAAATTTACTATAATATGATTAATAAAAATGTTTATGTCGAATATGTTTCACTATTTTCATATGTGGAATTGATTTTAATTGTAATTTATAAGAGGGTCCCACTAGATCCACTTGATGCATCGAAAGGTCCCATGAGAAAAACATGTTTTAGTTTTTACCATTTTATCTATGATCTCGGAATGAATTCTTTATGGTATAGTTATGACGTATGACATTCTGCATTTCCCTTATTATGAGATTAGTTATTAATATTAATTTAGATTATTTGACTAGTAGAATATCGGTGTAAATGTTATATGGAATTATTTTATTTATTATTATAAAATTATGATTATGGTTATTTTTAAAAGTCCTTTATTTATTTTTTATATCATTCCTTATATTTTTATTCTTATTTTTGACAGCTCAGCTATATTGCTTATCCTTACGGAGAATATGAGCTATCCGATTTCTAATGTTTAAATTTTCCCCATGATCCAATGAATTTTATTATCAATATTATTAATGAAACATAAAAATTACTTAATATAGAGATATTTAAATAACCTAACATTAATTCACATAAAGTTTCTTTTCAGGTTTAGTTCATTAGAGAAATAAGTCATAACAAATACCTAACATCTTGAATATTATATGTAGAAAATTCTACTCAGAATACTTTTTTTCTTATAAAATACTATTTATAACAAGATATGATATCGTTTCTTGTTTTAAAATCATAACATTTCCTTGATCCCATTCAAGTCTTTAATAATCAGTATGTCCTATAAAAAACAATTCAAAACATAGTATGATCATAAAAAGTCCAATATGGGATACATAATGAAACAAAACTTTTAGTCTTTAAAAAACATGTAAACCATGAACAAAATATCATAATGTAATACTTTTCTTGTTTAATAAGTATAACATACACTTTACGGAATAAAATCTCATTGCTTACCTTTTTTGTAACCAAAATATTAACATAAATCCCATAGATAGCAACATATAACATATAAAGGTTACTTGGGTCTAAAGATACATAAATGGAATTACCATAGAGTAGACTTCCAAGCATATAATTAAATAGAATATCCATATGGTTTACTTCCATACCCAATTCATTGGAGATGATAATGTAACCACCAATCCTTGTTTTATCACAGAACAACCCAAAATTTTTTTTATCACATAACCACCTATCATTGGTTTATAAGGTAACAACCCATAAAATGTACATGTATAATTATATAATCATAAAAAAATAAGGAAACTTATCATTTATATATTTCAATAACATGATATCATTTCAAAATATTGAAATATTAATCCCATTTCTAAAAATATTAAAAATATTAAATAATTACATTTTTTAATCAATGTATCCCATACCACATTGAAAAGATTTAAAAAAATGAACATTTTTAAAAATTAATTTCCACATAGATAAATTCATAAAACCCATTTAAAAACATGGACTTGAGTTAATTTTTTTTATAAAAATAAATCTCTAAAAAATTTAAATATTATGTTCAAAATATAGAGTCTATTTCCACTTCAAAAACACTTGAATAAAAATACTTAAATAATAACATAATTAAAAACCTTAAATATCATGAGAATATATTAATTCATGATATAAAATTTCAAAAAGGGATTCATATACACCTTATAGGATATTAAAGGCATATAACATCAAGATATGCCTCAATGAGAGGAGATTGATACGATGTCCCTTACCTTAAGTCTTATTCATCATGTTTGTTCCTTTTTTATAGAATAATAAAAATATTTTCATTTATAATTTCTTAATAAAAATTTTAATGTTTGTTATTAATTTTTATAACATATTACCACGTTATAAAAATTACGTAATTATTAATTTATTGTTGGTCGATATGTCAATTTTTGGTACTTGAGTCGAAAATGATCTTGTTAAAATAAAAAATCGTCAATGTGGTCAAAAGCACATTATATCCAGAATTGTATTCCTGATTTAAATATATATATATATATATATATATATATATATCGTTTATATATGTATATAAAATTTCATAACATTTTGAGGAATTAAATGAAATGCACCATTTATAGAGGCCGTATGTCGTACACACACATAAACACAAATTTAATTTATTTTTCATATTAACGAAATGAAACCTAAATGATACCAATGTATATTATAATTCATGTACAATAAAATATTATATATATGTTACATAAGTTAATTAAATACATCATTTATATGTTCCATTTATGGAATTATCGAGTCATATTACATTGAGGAGCGCTAGTCTGCAGTTACTGTTATGAAATTATCGTATTTATACATCATAAAAATCCTAAAGGTAGGATTGTAAATAATAATTACAGTATCATAGATACAACCTAAATAAAATATATATCATATATATATATATCCATCATAATGTACACCATTTTAGGTGGTAGGTGAAAATCAAACAATCATCGTTTCATGTGGCAGGAGTTGAAAGCACACAAAAACAGAATGTTTCTATCCATTAGATGGAGGTGTGTGTATTTGTAGTTCTTATCTTTATCCTAACAAAATTTTATTATATTTTTAGTAATGGTGTGTTTATGTAATCAATGAATAAATATTTAATAGATAGTGGAGAATGAAAAATAATGGAATGAAACTTTAGATAGGACACTACCTCTTAAAATGCGTAACTCTCTTTAATTTAGCCAAAAGGATTTCTCAAAATTCCTTCTGCCTAAGATATTGACTAAATGTGGAATTTAGGAATTTAAGGATCTCATTTGAGAAAAGAATTCATGAGAAAAATGGGCTTGAGTGTTGTGATTAAATGGGTAGAGGTGATTCTCCTCTATAAGAAGGAGGATGGGTACATTAGGTTGGTATTTGAATATTATTTTATTATAAAATTAATCTCGGATTAAGATGGTCCCAAGTTCATTTATTTTAAATATAAGATTACATTTCGTTAAAAAATGCACAAACACTAGTTTTTAAAAAATTCTAGGTCACAAATATAACTATATCTTTTAGATATAAGCCTTAATTTACTAATTTGACTCTTATAATGTCTTCTTGTACATTCATATTATATGGTTAATATAGTTATTATTCATTTGTAATAGAACCTCGAGTAGTTCTTTAATGACATATTAAACAATATATAATACATTTGGATGAATTATAGAAATTTAGGACTATTATATCATTTAATAAAATAGTACTTATTTAAAAAAACAATTATGAAATTTTTATACTATACATATCATGAATTTTTAAATATTGATAACAACATGATTATTTATCAAAAAATCATAAATTCATCTATAAAAAATTATTCTCATCTATGAAATTATTTTATAAAATAAAAATTCCAATTTAAATTTAGTTTACTTTTTTCTATTCTCATTTATTTAAATCATTCATTTATATGGTAATCACTACATCATCATTGTGTCATATATATATATATTTATTTGATGTCTAACCTTTATAAATAAAATACCAAATTTTAGGAAATTTTTTGATCTTCTTAATTTCTATTTATAGAAGAAATTATTACATATATATACCCTTATGAAAATAATTTTAGTAAAAGATATATGTTTATGTCATATTTCTCTTTACTTTAATTGATGAACATAACATGTCATTATAACTCCCATGTGGATCCATGGGGTCCCAAAATCGACCATATGATTTTCATGGTCGAAAATATCTCATTCAATAGGATTAGGACATGTTTTAAGGTATTTTAATGTTATTATAATATTATTTTTTTACTCTTATTTACCAAGTTTAATCTTTTACTATGGTAAATAAAATATTTAATAAAATTATTATTCATAATTTCTAAAAAAATTAACTATTAAATAAATTTGGACCACCTAATTCCAAATATGTAATCCATTTTTTAAAAATCAAAACACAAAATTTGAAAAATTGAATTTAAAATTAACTGTGGTTGTCAAAACATAAAAATTTGTTTTTAAGAAGAAATAACTATTGAAAGATTGACATGTAATTATGCCCAATTTCAAATATAAATGACTATCAATGACCAAAATTGAATTACATGATAAAAAATAATCAAATTATAGTTTAAAACTATTAAAATTACAACAAACTATATAAATAAATTACATGAAAATATAGTATTGAATTAAAACGTATTATTTTTTCAGTAGTCATTAAAAAATGAAGGTTATTAGAAAATAACAAAATTTATCAAAAGAAAATTTTGATATCACAATTCTTTAAAATATGTTATTGTTTTCAAACCGAACATATTGAATTTGAAATGATATATTTAAAATGGTTTCACCATCAAAATGCTTTAAAATTGCATTAAAAAAATTATTCTTTTATCCGAAAAAATGAATTTGTTCTTATATAATAAATATAAAACATATAATATGAATTTAAAACCTTGTATTGAATATTTATAATATTATTTACATTAAATAATAATCCATAAGTAGTTCTAGGAAAATTAAATTAATATATTTTAAATAAGTTTTCATCAAAACATATATATTATATTCATTTGATTTTTATTTCCATTACTAATAAATTTGGTAACCAATGAATCATTATTTAAAAATATAAAAAACATATTTCAAAATATAGTTGATATTATTAATTATGGACATTCCAACGGATATGCTTTATCAACCATTTAAAATAAGAATATTATTACTGAATTTTTTAGGAATATCTCTATATATTGTGCAATGTAAGTTTTCAGAGAAACCCCTTATTTGACATCAAGTAAACAAATACAAAAAGAGACCCATTTAAAATAAAATTAATTTCATATGAAAAAAAATATTAATATATATTAAAATATATCATTATATTAATACCAAGGTTTTTACATCCTTACCCCCTTTTAGAAATTATATTTTTACAAATTTTAAAATAGTGCAATGAAAATAAATTGAATGTCGCACATCAGAAAAATAGTAAATAAAAATATCACATTAAATGAAATATAGATATGTAGAATGTTAACCCAAGATAACCCATAATATTATACCATGTTAGAAAACATTTATATAAGAGTGAAACTAACCATCAAGTTATGATACAGAGTTATTG
This sequence comes from Viscum album, assembly GCA_963277665.1. NCBI lineage: Eukaryota > Viridiplantae > Streptophyta > Magnoliopsida > Santalales > Viscaceae > Viscum > Viscum album. The sequence goes on from OY728164.1 coordinate 1,077,985,071, forward strand.
GAAACCAGATCAGGATAATGTATTCAATAATAAAACCACAAACATATGATGGTTTAAACAGTATTGGATTCCACAATTAGAAATGTAAATGGAATGAATTTTTTATGTTCATATTTATAATGTTGAAGAATTTATTTATGATATTTACTAAGAACGTAATGAAATTGACATACTTTTCAATTAGAGTTTCATCCATAAATACATTTCTACCACATACTCTTCTTTTCTCCAAACAATAAGTATTCAACACGGCGTTGTCAAACCTAATGCAATAGAATAAACTTTTATAGAATCACAAAATCCAAAAAAGATTAACAATATATTCACTCTGTCTCAAGACATTAACCAATTCCAAAATGATTTGTATGAGATCATATAATCCAAAAAAAGAATAGTCCTTTAGAAAAATTAATTCTACTCTGAATATTAAAAATTGAAAAAACAATTCAAAAGATAAAAAAATACAATTCAACACACAATTGTACATAAAATTCATCAAAAATAATACAACTAACATTGAAACCCAACATTCAGAATTTTTTGATCACATATTCTTCCATGATAAATATTACCATTTATCTCCAAATATCATCGAATACTCGTAAAGACTCATTATAAAAAGAAATTAACTTAATCACATATTTTATATGATAGGTTATCATTTTCATAAATAACCCAAATAGATATATTTCCAAAATAAAACATATATTCTTCCAAAATAGCATTTCATCCATTACTCCCAAAATTAAATACATTAGTATTCTAGTTTCCATAGGTATATAGTGTTCCCAAAAGAGAGAACGTACTCAAAATTAACATTTATCACTTAATCCCACAATCATTTTCCTAAGGTAAGGGTATCCATTTGATAAAACATAAGTTCCCAAAATCAATTTATTCTTGATCCAAAAAATAATTTAACAAAAAATAATAAGTCATACTAACTAAGGACTTAACATAGGCTAGAGGTTGGTGATACACTTTTATCGCCCTTCATTTCGGGGTTCGATTATGGAAGCCTTGTGAGACACGATAGGTTTTCACCCATCTTACAGTTTTTATTTTTATAAAACCAAAAAATAACACTAAAATGTTTTAACATAAAAGTTTGTCTTATACCTATCATTATCATCCCAACTCATTTAGACGTCAACCTCTTCATTCATGACATCTTATATATATATTTATTTTTTTCTCCACCACAAGATAAAATAAAACTATTACTAATAAAAAACACATCATACCTTGATAATGATAACCACCTAGTTTCAAAATCATATTGTTTACATAAATAGAAATTCTATGCATTGAAACAATGGTTTAGAGTTCTTTACAAATAAATTTCTTCCTTTATCCAAACACACCTTTTATAAATTGGGTCATATGGGTGTCCACATAAAAATAATTTTGAAATAAAATCATGTATGACATATAATTTTAAAACATCTGATAAAACATTATTTTTATTAAAAAAAATCAGACTATGTTTTATTATAAACATTCCATCAGTGGTCCTTTTAAAATAGCTTATGTATGTACAGAGATACTATATTTTAAAAGAAAATATAAATAGGTTATAAAGGGGTCCCATTCTTTAGAATCTTTTCCAAAATCTTAATATACTTCAAAATATATTGATAATGTAAAATATTATAAAATTCCTTGATAACAATTATCTTTCATGAAAATATGAGAATATTCAAAAATATTATTTCATTAAGTACAACCCATGATCCACTATGGTATCGAGGTATAGTGGATGTGTTTGATATCTCAGAAAAACTAGTTGTAAGTGAGTTGTATGGTAAAAATGGTTTCACAGAAATCCAAACATGACATTGATATAATTGTTTCAAGCATGTCATCAGGAAGAGATGAGAATTTTGTTTGTGATCCGCCTCCTTAAATTACAAACCTACAATAATTGAATTGAAAAATTTATAAAACAAGAATTTAACTAAAATAATAGACAAAGGGACCAACCATTTGTTTAACAAAAACTCCATATCCCTATTTTTGTCTAAAACAGTCCTATGATACCAACTATAAGGCCTCATCCTTAAACATTACATAATCTTGAGATAATTAGATAATTTGACATTAATTCACATCAAGAATCTTTTCAGGTTTAGATATATAGAGAATTAGGTTATAACTAATACAGAACATCTTAAATATTACATGTAGAAACTTCTACTAACTATCCAATTTTTTATAAAACAATTATTTTTTTAAAAATCTTACATTGTTTCCTATTTTAACAACATAACGTTTCCTTGATCACATACATGTCTCTATTCATCATTATGACCTATGAATTTTTTTTAAAAACATGGGATGTGAATAAATAACTTAGTAAGGGATAAATAATGAATGAAAACAATTAGTCATGAAAAGAAATGTAAACCAAGAAAACATTATCATAAAGTAGCACTTTTCACCATTAAGAGGTTTCAAAAACACCTTATTAAATGTAAGATCATTTTATATCCTTTTTGTAACTAGATGATTACCATAATGACCAAAGAAAGAAACATATAAGATAAAAAGGTATATTGGGACATAAACATACTAAATGAAATAACCATATGGTTTACTTCAACACATACAACTAAATGAAATAGCCATACGACTATCTTTCATACTCAATGCATTGGTGGTTATAATGTAACCACCCATCCTTGGTTTATCATGGAACCACACATTATTTTATTTATCATGTAACAAACCATCATTGGTTTATCACGTTACCACCTATAAAATGTCTATGTACAATTATAAAATCATAACACATAAAAAAGCATATAAGAAATATAAAATTTTAACATTCCTATGAAAAGAGATCATTTCAGGATATTGAAATATTCCAACCATTTCTGAATCCATTAAAAATATTTAAATATGGTATTTTTTTAATCAATGTGTCCCATACTATGAAAATTATAAAATAAATTATCATTTTAAAACATTCAAGTCCATATAGATAAATTTGTAAAAATATTTTGAAAACATAGACGTGAGATAGAATGTTTTAGAAGAATAAATCTTTTAAACATATAAAAATGAGGTTTTTATTAGAGATCCAATTTCCACTAATGAAACACTTCAAAAAATCATTATTATAAAACATTATTAAAAACATTAAATATAATGTGAATATATGATTTCAGGATATATCATATCAAAATGGATTCATATACATCCTATAGGATATTAAAGGTATATAACATCAAGATACGCTTCAATGAAAATATATTGAGAAGAAGTCCCTTGTCTGGAGTCAGATTTATCACGTAAGTTGCTTGTTCTTCTTGAATAATAATATTAAGTAAATTTATAATTTCATAATAACATTTTTAATTTTTACTATTCTATTTAAATCACTTATTTCCACATTATAAAAATTACATAATTATTTAATTTAATATCAGCTATTTTCTCGATATTTGGTACATGGGTCAAAAATGATCTTGTAATAATTACCAATTTTCCATGTGTTTAAAAGAAAATTTTCTATGGAGTAATGTTAATGATTTAATTATCATATATATCCATTATATATTTATTTAAAATACTCCATAACATTTGGATATAAGAAATGAAAAGCACTGTTCATGGTGATAGTAATTCCAACGTACGCAACAACGCTACCTTCATTTATTTGTCAAATTAATGAAATGAAAACTGAATGATACATATGAATATTATAATTCAAATATGATAACGTATGATATTTATGTTAAATAATTTAATTATATACATCCTTTATACATTTCAAATATTTCATGAATGTGTCATATCACATTGAGGGAGAGGTAGTCCAAATTTCCACAAATGAAATTATCGTTTTATACATCATGAAAATAAAAAAGGAAATTTTTTTAAATAATAATTATAGTATCATAGATGAAATATAAAAAATAATATATATCATATATAAACACATTTTTATCATAATGGCCACTATGATAGGTGGAAGGGGAAAATCGAAAAAAATTTATTTGAAATAGTAGTTCACCGTACACAGAAACAATATATTCGTATCCATTTGATGGAGGTGTGTGTAAGTGTAGTTAAAATCCTTCTCTAAAAAAATAATATTATATCTATAATACTTTTTTTGATTTTTTATCAAATAATTATAATAAAATATTGAGTTTGGAAAGAAAAATAATGGAAAGGGGTTTTAGAAAATATGCTACATCTGTAAACATGTAACTCCCTTCTGTATGAGCGAATTTTTTTTCATGAATTTCCTTCTGGATAAGGTTAGGATTATAGTATGAATAGATGAATTTTGGTAGATTATTTTTTCGCAGTATTGATGATCCATGGGGCCTGAGAGGTGTGATTAAATGGGTAAAGGTTATACCATTTTTTAAGAGGTTTGAGGGGCATTTTAGGAGGATATTGAAATATTATTTTGTTTTACACTGATTTTATATTTCAAATGGTCCCAAAGTCATTTATTAAAAATATAATATTCATTTGGGATGAAAAAAATCTCAAATAATAGTTTTTAAACAAATCTAGGTCACAAATTTGACCTTATCTTTTATCATTAACCCTTAGTTAACTAATTTGACTATTACCATGTCATCTTGTATATTCATACTCTATGGATAATATAGTTACAATAAAATGTGAATAGAACCTAATGTCAATAATTAATGTAATTTAATTCATTTTCCAAGTCATTTGATAGAATCATAGATTTCTAGGACAATTATATCATTTAATATAACTGTTTTTTTAACTCAATTATTTTGATTTTTATTCTATTCATATCATGACTATTTAATAATCTTTTAAAAGATGATAACATTGAAAAAAATCATTAATTTAATGATAAAAAATAATATTCATCCCTAAAATTCGTTTATGGAATGTAAATGTTAAAAAATATTTTAATTTATATATTATACTTTGTTAAAATCGTTCAATAACAAGGTAATCACTACAAAATCATTGTGTCATAAATGTATTTATTTATTGGTTGTCCAAACATTATAAATAAAATACCATGATGTAGAAAATTGGTTTACCACTCTGATGACTAATTATAGTCGAAATAATAACTATATCACTCCAAAAAAAATTGTTTTAGTAAAAGAAACTAGTTTATGTCATGTTTCCCTTTAATTTAATTAATTAATATATCATGTCATTATCTCTCCCATTGAATCCATGGGGTCCAAATTTCAATCATAGGATGACCATGGTTATAAATATATCATCATATAATATTATTACAAGATTAGGGAAATTTAATATTATTTTAATATAATTTTTTACCTATATTTACAAGATTTACCAGTTTACCATGGTAAATAAAATAATTATTGAAGTTAATATTCATAATAATAAAAACAACGTTAAATATTCACCCAATTTGGAACCCATTATTCCAAATATGGAATCCATTTTCACGATTCAAAACATTTAATTGGATGAAATAAATATAAAATTAATTCCTCTTGTCAAAACCAAAAAGCGGGTTTTTTAGAAGTTATAACTATCAAAAGATTGACATATGTTTATATCCAATTTCAAAGTGAAATTACATCCAATGACCAAAATTGAATTAACCGGTAAAACTATAGTCCAATTATACATGATAACCAATTAAATGAAAAATCCATATATATAAAGAAAATAGATAAAAAGTTAGTTTTGAATTAAAATGTAGTATTCTTTCACTATTCGATAAAATTGAACTTTATCAGAAAAATAACCAAAATTTTATCCAAAGTAAATTTTGATGCCCTGCAGCAATAAAAGGAGTTTATTTTTTCAAATAGAAAATATACAAGTTGAATAAATATATTTAAAAATAGTTGTCTATCAATAGGCTATAAAATTGCAATTTTTTTAAAAAAATACTTCCTTTATCCGAAAAATTTATTATGTTCTTATATCATACATTGAAAATGTATAAGATGAATTTAAAACAATACCTTCAATATATATAATTTATTTTCAAATAAATAAAAATCCATAATGAGTTATATGAAAGCAAAATTATTCTCGTTTAAATAGGTTTTCATAAAAACACTTCCTTTATATTCAATAGGTTTTTATTTCTATTTCAAATAAATTTTGTAACCAATGATTAATTATATAAGCATTTGTAAACCATATATAAAAATTTAGTTGATATTTTTCATTTATTCTATTCCAAAAGTTATGTTTTAACTTACATTTTAAATAATAATATTATTACCATATTATTTTGGGTATATCTCAATGCTTTGTGAAACATACGATTTCGATGAAACCCCTTTTGCGCAACATGTAATATTTCAGAAAAATCCCCCCACTTAACATAAATTATAATATCTTATTAATCAATACTAATATATATAAGAATTTAATATTTTATTAATACATGGGTCATTACAATGAATATCTTACCAGGATATTCAAAGAGAGGCTACTTTATTTAATGGAAGTATTATGTTACTTTTCATTTCATGAGGTAATGTGAAACAAATATTGTTATCTAGTTTCTACAAGGCTGCTAAATTGATCAGTGCCTCTGGATTTTATTTCTTCTCATCATTCTAATATAATAAAATAAATCACCAGCTCTATCCATCTTGGGTCGGGGCGTTACATGCATGAATATAATGTGGATATAGGATTGTAGAAAGAAAAAATAACCTTATTACTTATTGTTTTCATGCTAGATGTGATTGAACTTCGATAATAGATCGATAGGGATTTCGAGACCAAGATATTTTGAGTATGCTACTATTTTATTTATTATTACTTATATTATATTATTTTGTAACATTCCAATTTAAAATTACATTATTCATATATTATTTATTGTATTATTTGTTTGGATATATTGTTTTTTTTCAGTTGTGCCATATTGCGATCATTATTTATGCCCTGATATATATATATATATATATATATATATATATATTGATGTGTAGTAACTGTGTTATTTGTGGGAATAGTATACCCACTATAATAATCATACCCTCTTAGTTGATAGCCTCTGGCATACTGGGAGGCATGATTGAGGTCTCATAACACTTCTCTTTCGTCCAAATGAGAGAGTGTAATATCTGGGGATGTTACACATAAAATCACCAAACTCTCACAGTCCATTCATGTGTGATACATACCGTTCAACACTAAAATCTCACAATAATATAATTTATTGACTCCCTACATTTAGGGATCGATTTTTGTTTCCTATTTGACATAGTTAACCAATTGGTTATGAAGATTTTCCATGACCCAACAATCATCATGCCACATTTTTCATTCAAAAAAAGGAAAACGCTCATCTCTCCCACCAGCTAAAAATGTAATATCATGAACCCAATGACCCATTGTGACTCTATTATAACATTATCTATATGCCTTATCACACATTAATTATGCACCAATGTACTGATTTCCACTTGTCAATCTAACAAGACCATCCCGTATACTAGTCGTTACTCTAATGAATATGCATTATATCATCAAGTGTAATATAATTCTTCTTATCCTTGATCACTTATTGGTCCCTCACATTATTCCATAATAATGACATATCCAATCACAACACATGAATGATTAAAAACAATTTCATCAAAAATGTATGACGTAATCTATGTATTTGGGAAAAAAATGAGTCATAGGCCACATCACATCACAAAATAACAAATTAGGGTCCCATTCCAAAATAGGTCATATCAGATCAAACATTCATGTCCTAAAATATCCCACCCACTTATTAGGATAGTGTAATATTTATAAAATATTCATTTCCATCTCTCGTCATGAACTCTCACTAAGAGACTAGGGATATAAAAAAATAAATCATCATATTCTTGAGAGTTCTAATAATTACTGATTTGACATGAAAATGTTTTATAAAATGAAAATTATGCCTAATCATACAACATATGTAGAAAAAATCTCCAAAATTAGGCTATAATAATCTTATAAAAATGTTTTTTTAATAGAATCTCATTCTTTTAAACCTTATTAAGAGAATATCTATGAAATTATTTTCCCAACCATCCTCGGTATCCCTGATTTCAAAATGAAATATATATAGTATGAATAAACCATGTTAAATCCTTGATATACCAGTGAAACATTTTATATCAGGTCATATTTCATCAGTACGAGGCTCGTGAGAGAAATCCAAAAACTATCCACCCACTGCATGAATTATATTAAAGTATATATTCTCTATCCAAATTAACCAGTAAGGAATTTGTACTATGTGTTTGAGACCAATCAAAACACTAGTACATTATATACATCTAAAATCAAAATAAATATTTTATATCTATAATATATATATCAATTTTAATGCCCCCCATGCATCAAGATCCATCATAAATAATTTACCCATTCCACTAATCTCTGATGACACTTAAATTCCTCATTTATCCCCTCTCTTAGGATATATGCATACATCATACATATCATAACTGACAATACAATGTAATTATTCTTTTTTATTATAAAATTATAATGAAAAATATTCATTTTTTACCTCTTTGTCACAAGTAAGTCCCACCTCAACCTAATGTCACATACCATGCATGTAATTACTCATTGTCCATTATTCAGCCTCTCATATTAGATATAACAAAGAAAATCACATTCAAAGACATACCCTTTAGTTTGAAAATACACATTTGGAATCCATGTATAAAAGTACCCTCCCACAAGAATAAAAGTAAAATAGAATTTATCAGTCGATACATCCATATAATGATCCGTTTATTATAACATATTCATATTGTACATCTATTTGGAATTACACAAATATGTTATTTAGGAAACACCAAATCTGTTTCTACTATGAAATTAAATAACCGAAACACATATCATTTTTTCATTTTTTTATACCCAATCATATACATGTTTTAAATTTACTTATAATTTCACTAAGAAGATTGACGGGTTAACACCGTAATGGTTATTGTTGAAGCATTATGTAATTAAACCCTATTTTCAATTATTTAATTTCTCAGAAAAAGAGTACAAATAAAAAAATTCATTCATTTGATTTTTGAAACTACATGTTCAATATGATTCATAAAAAAACTCTTACCACCTCAATTCAAACGAAATACAATAAATAAATATTATCATTTAGATTAGTAACGATCAAAACTAAAAAATCATAAAAAATTGATTGTCAATCTAGAAAAATTAGTAACATGAGAATCATCGCATAATGTAGAGGTATATGGAAAAAATAATACATCCAACACATTTTCTGACTAGTCCTATATCCTCTTGACCATTTCCATAATAGTAATACAAAATAAGATATACTATTATACTAATATGAAATATAATTAGCTTTATTCACTCTATTGTGACTATCATAGTTTGTTATTTGGCCTCACGAACACCTCCCTGCGAACTAGATGATTTCCACTGGAATTGATGGGGATCCAATTCATTCATAGTGCATAGCATCCCTCAACAGACCCTTGAATAGTTAATTTTATAATAGAAATCATTGGTAAAAAAATATAGTCATCAAATAATAAGATTAACATAACGCTTATATCACATACAATTACATGATTTGTCATTCCACCCAACTAACGAAAAAATATCCTTATTATAGTTTCATAACAATGATGAGAACACTTACTAAGGTTAGTGGAACATTCAACCAACACTAAATTTCACTTACCAAGAGGATCCAAGGTAATCAACTTATTCCCCCACACTTCCATATTCATGTTATTCCCTATCCATTACCCACCCTTACATTAAGGGAACCAAAGTAACCAACTCATAGTCCATGTTGAATACTATTCTCATTTAAATCCCCTATGTGAGATCATATATAACACAGAAAAATTAAATATTAACACTCATCCACAAGTAAAGGAATAATCAATGTAGTTTTCAGGGATCCATTATAGACCAATAAACATACACCATATAAATAAATTTTATGAAAATCAATATATTTTGATATTGTAGTTAATTTAAAACAAATCGATAGAATTCAAAACAAATGGTACATAATATTATTCATCAACATTAGTGATAGTTTTCAAAGATACCATCACTTATAGAAACTTATCACAAACTTTATAAACTCAACCAATATTAAATAGTACCTATATGAAATCAAAAGGCCCTAGCTCAATCAAAATACATCTCAAATAATTTTATAATAATTTTAAATATTTTAAAAAATATGAAAAATATTATTATTTTTTTTATTTTTAAGGAATAATCCATGAATTGCATACCAGGTGATCCACCATAATTAAATCATCAAGAAAATGGGGTTGAACAACCCATTAAATCCACATGGTTCACTGTAACACAAAACCCCAGTTTTCTATTTTAACTCACCCATGAAATTAAGCTAATTTAATGAAAAAACAATATAACTTATTGCAATGGAATAGCTATTTGATTATACATAAATCAATGTTCATTTATCCTTCTGGGATATCTTTTATTGGATATGATCAAAATCTCCCAAATTATGAAGTATTTCTCCTAGTATTAGTTCAATTTTAACTCATACAAAAAATGAAATATAGATCATTCAAAAAAACTAGAAAAGGAATAAGGTGATGATGAAGAAAGTAATTATACATTAAAAGATCAAACCAGTAATGATTAGTCATTGTGGATCAATATGTTTTATTAGAAAATGATAAATTTATGATGACATTGTGCTCCCATTACTCACACAACCCAAAAATATAAATCCAAAAGGGAGTATTTAATTTAGATGTGAAAAATATCATTATAGAATTTGTTTTAATATTATAGAAATGTATCATCAAAACTGATTTTTGGTAGACACAATGACTCATGTGTATAATAATTAAATATTATAAATCTATTATATATCACCTAAGTGAAGCATTATGCATCACTAACCCTACCAAGAAATTAATTAATTTTCCTAATAATGGAAAATTGTGTATGGAATGTCCCATATGTATTACCCAAATTACCAATATGCCTAATACAAATCCTCCCTCAAATTACAATTTTTATACGACAAGTTGACACTAATGTATCAAATGAATCATATTTATCTAGGGGTTAAACATACAAATAAAAATATTTTCCTTAAATATATAGAATGAGTCCCATACTTTGATGACATATCAATAATAATATTGTTATCATTCATCTATCATAAAATTAAATTTAATATATATAAGTGAATCACATTAATAGATAACCCATTATAAATGTATAACACTTATATATAGAAAATTACAGGCACTTAGTCAAATATTCCATACACACATCAATTTTCATAGGTGTATAAGAGTTAATGTATGTAATATTAACTCTGCACAGGATTACACTTATGCAGGGTTACAATTACATATGAGGGTTGTCATTTTTATAAAACAAAATTATATCAAAAAAAACTTCAAAAAAAACTTCAAACTCTTTCAATTTAATTCGAAAATATCATATCCAGTCTAAAATAGTAATAAATGATAATTAAAATCCAATAATTTCATCGATCCTATCCAATTACCCTAACTAAAATCTGAATGAAATTACAACACCCATATGACATCCATGCAGTGGCAGTCCACATTTTCAACCATGGTCTTAATGGAACCCAAAATTTAGAATTCAAATAAATATATAACCTGAAAAAAAATTCATATATATTTTTAGGTTAATAATAATTAAGAACAATATTTTTAATAAAATTTCACTTCAGTTCACACATAAACATAGTTCGAGGTGTTACCTAATCTATCTATAGAATAATAAATTATGACATTGATAAATATTTGACAATTGAAATTAATAATTATAGAGATAAATTAAAACATAGATCATGAAATAGAGAGAAAATATAAATATATTACAATAAAAAAAATGAAAAAATATATTTAACAAAAAAATTAGACATATTTATATGAATAAGGATAGATAAATGATATTTTTAGTAAGTATATGTAAAGGAAATATGGATGACAGATATATATATAAGGGGTTATTGTGAGAGAGATAAATAGATTGGCAGAGGGGGAGAGAGAAGCAGAAGAAAATTACGCGATGATACAATGCCATCATGATATACATATAGATAGAAGTATAGAAAGATGACGTGATAATACGACAGAAAAATAAATAGGATTAATGAAACACACAGAAAAATGGAGGCACATGCACTAAGATACACATATATGGAAGAAACTCACATATACTAACGTACATATTCAATCAAAAATATAATCGCAAAAATACATGATGACATGTTAATAGGTATGAATGAATCCATGAAGAAAAATATATAAGTAATAAAAAATGTTGGCATAAATATAGATTGATTGGTTGAAGGATTTAATAATAGAGAATAATAAAAATAGACACACTAATGGATTGATGGATGATTATATGAAATAAGAGATGAAATGGTTATGTAATGTATAAATGTATTGGAATATGAATATTAATATGATTATATGAATAGAAATAGAAATATATATTTTGATTAAAATATTTATAGATTTATATATTGACACAAATATATAAATCTATATCGAAATAGGCATCCAAACTGACAACCAAAAAATTAATTATAAAGATGGAAAAATTGGTATGTTAATTTATCAGTAATAAAATTACATATAAGGTTAGAAAAAATGAAAAATTAATAAACCCAACTGAATATACACACACAAATTGGATGAATGAAAAACCAATGGTTAGAATGATATATAGATAGATTTTTATGAAAAATAGGTGAAAATTAGAAATAATAACGGATAAATATTTTGTAAAACATATATTTGGACAACTCAAAACACGACCCCATACAATTAATGATATAAGTACATAGATATGGAAGATTATTAAAATTAATAAATGAATATACAAAAACATATGAAGATAGAAAATTAAAAAGACACTACAAAATAAATTAATAATGGATAAAATAATTACTTAATGGATTGGTGAATGAGTGAAAATATTTTCTTGAATAACCTAATGAAATTAAATATGAAAAGATTGAGAAATTTGGAAAATGAATAGAATTATTGATGGATAAATTTAGCTAAATTATAAAATATTCTTGAAAGAATGAAGGATATACAAACAGATCAACAAATGGAATTATATATAAATTACTTAAAATAATGAATAAATAATGGGATAAAATGATTTAATTATTCATTTCAAATAAAATACAAACTGACACATAGACACACTCAAATCCATATAGACAAATAAATATGTTATATTGAAAAATAGATAAAATAATAATATATATAACACATGATAGGATAATAGATACTGAAACGATGTGAAATTCTAATATAGACAAACATAATAATTATATAAAAATTTATATATTATATATTGATATTCTATTATTGATATATATATTGAAACCTAAATACACACATAAAAATTTAGACATACTATGTAACACGCCAACATGAATCACCCAAATACTGATCAAGAAAGTGATACTACATAACCATAGGTGTGCCTCCTCATATAGAAGAAGTATCATTTTTTAATTTTGGTCATATAATATTATTATAATTTTTGTGTGTGTTAATTATGATTCACATGGGTCATTCCCTATTCAAATAATAAAATGTTATGACCCATATTTGTATTGGGTGGACCCAAAATCAATATAAACTAACTCCGACCCAAGAGAGTCCATAAACTCTAGAATATTTATGTAGAAAATATTCTCTATATTATGCTTCAATAACACAATTATCATTAGTAGTATAATTATAAATACAACACACTATTAAATGGAAACCATTTTGACATATAATATGATTTAATGTGGATGATTTTAAAAATATATAAGTTTCCTATGACAATACATTGTTATCAACTTTTGTCAAGTCCTTAACATCCATCAGACCACTTAGCTATGGAATAAAATATAATTTCATGTACATAAATGTTCCTAATGAAATATATGATTAAACCCCCATATATTTAAATCCTATATCATGAATTTCAGTAATGTGTTAGTCTTACATTATACTAGGATTTCCTTGCTCACTTTGACACATAGAGAGATGTTGTTATTAGCCTTCGACGAATGAAATACTTGTGAATTATGAAAATTCATGCAATCATGTATAACACAATCCTAGATACATAAAAGTAGATATATATACAGTTCACTCCAATTGAAATTTACTAAAAAAAATTCACATAAATTATACATATTGATGCTACCAAAATAATTCCACGACACAACATCCCAATATTGATAAAATTCAGACTAGCATGACGTAATGTGTCATACACTATCCCAATAATCCGATAATATGTAATCACCATCATGGATCACTAAATCCAAAAAACATCTCTCGTATAAAACAACCTCTATAATTAGTCTTTTTATTATCACTAATAACAGAAATCAAAATTATTTATTTTACAAAATCAAAACTAAATATAATATATGAGCACAAAAAACCATTATATTAAAAATTAAAACACACAATACACACACCGTGTCATTTCACCATTCCTAAATGAAAATATATTCCATACCGTAAAAATAATAACACTATATTGTTCCTAGTTATACAATTTAATCATATGGAATAATGCAGACAACATAAATTTACATCCTGAGATACACACTAATATCTAAGATCAAATTTCAAATGTATCCAAAAAACCATTAAATTTTCAGCATGTAAATTCTCAAATTTAGATTGTTTTTTATAATACTAGTATGATCTATGAATGAATCACAATATTATTTCAAAATGATTATCCACTATCCCAACATGTTTCTTATCATTTGATGCTCGATATCAAGAAAAAAATTGATAACATCATGTCTTGGTAGTTTTTTGTATCAATTTTCAAAAACACAACTCACCTGAAATTAACATAAAAATATAATCTATTTCAAAGACACATATCATTATTCGAGTTTATCTTTCACATCACATCCCACTTGTATCAACAAACCATCGAGAGTATTATCATAGAATCCACATAATCTCTCATACTAAATATCCAACCACTATGTCTCAAAAAATTTAAAACTATCATAAAAAATAAGTGAAACATTAAATCCCATTTACTTAATTATAAACAAGTAAATAAAAACAAAATTTTATTAGTTATGGTCAGCACAAATTTTCTTTATTCAACAAGAGACATAACTTATGAATCAAGAAAATGATGTCAACTATTGAACATAGTGTGTAAAACATTCCTCATAAATTTAGTTCATAAATGATCATATATTATAGGGAAAAAGTTAAACTAATTGACCATCACATGAATATTAATGAATTATTTATAAAATATTGGGAAAAACATCTCATCACTAGTTTATACCTACCACTCTTTTCAATAATACTTTATCCAATGCTCAAAATGGACCTATGAGATAATTGAAACCCAAAAATATCAAACCAACATATATCCAAATGGATGGTTTCATCAATGGTTCATATGGTAGTAGTAATCATGATTTATCATAAATGACAGAATATCAAATAGGCACATAGATGAATATGTTCTTAGAAAAATATGAAATTTAACTCATGATCTCAAACATACTATAACATATCTAAAAACCACTCTTGTATATCCTTATAAATACAAATCAATAAAAATTTCAAAACATTGCCAAAATGGTCCACATTCTTAGTATATTCCTACTAGTCCCATAGAAAAATTAATAATCAAAATGTTGTTTAAATTAACTCTCATTTATTTTGGATATTTCATCTCATTTTGCCTCTTAAAACACCACATTAATTTCAAAATTCTTGTTAGGACCATATATTTAAATCCTATATATCCACTCAATTCGAATTTTAAAAAATAATATAACATCTTTTTTAAGAAAAATAATACAAACCCCTGATTCCACTAAAGATTACATCAATATGATAATGGGTATTGTTTAAACAAGCTTCCACTAAAAAACTATTTAGAAACATATAAGATCGTTTTTTATTAATACACTAACACGGGACCAACCCAATTTATAGAAAATGTCTCTAAATATAATACAAAATCTTAATATTAATATGAATACAAAACATAAAAATAAAATATTCGATTAAACCAATATGCTATGTAATATATATTCTAACAACATTGTAAAAAGTTCTATAATAAATTTTGAGTTTATGGTATCATTTATGATCCTATAAAAGCCTATATGATAAATATATATAATCAAAAAAATGTAATATAAAAATACCGCTACAAAATAATTAATAGAAAACTCATTGGGAATCTCAAAAGTGCTGAAAACATAATAAAAAAGAGTGCAATAAATAATGAAAAACCTAATCCTACAAAATATGAATTCATTAATTTATCTTATAAAATTGATATAATTTTCATTCAAAAATAAAAAAATCCAAATAATATTTTTATTGGGGGATATACCTTAACATAACGGTGTGAAATGACCATAACACAGAACATAGAAGCTTCTCCTAAAAAATATATCATAAAATCTCCTCGATTTCGAAATGACCCACAAAGGTATAATAGAATTTCACTCAAAACCAAACCAAGATACATAAAAATTAATTAAAATATAAAGATATTGTCTAGGTGGGGATGTGACCATATCAAAAATAATTTTATAGAGAGAAGGACTAAGGAAAACCATTGATAAATGGGAATAGAATTGGGAAAATTGACATAAAATGTTGCAGATGGTAGTGGGTGACTAAAAAAATGGACTCCCCAACACCCATCTTTGTACATGAAAAGGAGGTTATGATTTTATAAAGGCAATTCATCCCTTCTCAAAAAAATTAAAACCCCCAAAATGTTTTTAAAATACACTCCCAGCGATCCTTGTGAATCCACCGTAGCCCCAACACCCTGGTTTCTCAACCAAATACATCCCACCTCATTGAAATTCTTTCGGGTACACAATTATATTCAACCGAGTAAATATTGGCCAGTAGTGGCCTCCCCTATATCTCTTACCAACCAATAAAAACTGAAATATCACAATTTATTTCTTAACAAAATAATAAACACCCAAAACATCAAAAAATATATCCCATAATCAAGACATTAATAATTTTCACTGAATGGAAATTGAATACACCAATCCACACTACTAGTATGATTACCATTATTAGCAATTTAATTGATGATTAGTTTCATAGTTTAATATAAAGTCCACACAATAATACTTATCATCCTTTTTTGTTTCAGAAGTCCCAAGAATTTAGATCTCATCGAATATCAATTAAAAATTCTTTAAAAATCCATTATGTTCCATAACTAAAAGGTTTTATGTCACCAAAAACATTATTCAATCATATGCAAAATTTATTATGTTAAATCCTCACTACACGATCCAGGGTAAATCAACCGAAGAATCCAGGGCTGCCAACATCTCACTATCATGACAATATAGTTTTGATTAAATCATTACTCTGAGATCCCAAACCCACACATCTGATTTGAAAAAGTATATACAAGTAAAAATTAAATGATATCTCAAAAAAACATTTCTCCCTCATTAAAATATTGATCCAAACATTAAAAAACCTTGATTATAGTTCATCCCACTCTAACCATCAACTACTAGTAGTAAATTCCATCTATTGGAATCCAACAATATCGAAATGTACTTGTAAAACACATTCCAAGTATTCCAATCCTTGAAATAATTAGATCACCAATTTGGCTACTAATTGAGAACATTGAGCACCCATTACACAAGTTAAAAACACACCGACTCTAAAAATCTTACCCAAATCCTAAAATATGAAGTTCAAAATCCAATTGTTACTCATTGTGGACCCTTTAATAACTAATAACCTGGGATTAAATGACTAAAGGTAAATTGTTTTAGGAATTATAAAATACATTATTATAAATTCACATGTAATAGTCAATGATGTATTAACATGCTCATGGAATCCATATAGATCTAATAAAAATTTAATTCTTGGACTATCCATTGTATTTTATAAAAACTAATCTCAATATAATAAAATTTAAAAAATAAATCAAAATAACAGTTTATATATATTTCAAACCCATAAATTAAAAAAAAATTAAATTATTCCTCATTCCATCACATCATTTTTTAATTTAGACAAAACCTTTCTCAAAAAAACTATCATCCCAGTGAAAAATTACATTTAGAGGGCAAACATTCATCAGTTTCAACCAGTTAAACAATACATTAGTATTAATAATAATATAATCATCCCTTATAATTTATTCAAAAAAGATCAAATATATTATAAGTTTCTTCAATTAATTACATGACAACCCTGCTTTTTATTACAACATAAGCATGCTTTATTACATAAAATTTCACTTGATACAATAAAGAAGATCGAGAGGTTTAGTGTCTTTGGGGATTATGATCATTACATAAAAACTTTAAACTTGAAATAAAACATCTTTATTGAAAACTTCCTTTACATGACCACTACATTCCTTCTTACTTAGCATTGCATGGGATTACCTGAGGACATGCATAAGAAAAGGGTGAGCTATAAAGCCCCGTAAGGGAGTACACGATGAATAACATGAGGAGTACAATACATGTTAGGAAATAGGATCATCAATAGAGAATTAGATTAACATGAACATAAAGGAATGATAAATCATGATAACCATAACATGGAAATGTGGCAACAACACTTAACATTGAATTAGCATGAGCCAAGCCTCATTGCACATGGAGCATGAGTAAACCCTCATTGCACTTGAAGCACGAGTAAACCCACATTGCACTTGAATTAGCATGAGTCAACACTCATTGCACATGACATATCATGATACTATACTTTACCCAATGCATTGGAGCTCTATAAAGGGTGCACCCTTGTTAAACATTTCATTTCATGCATTAGTGTGCCACATGGATCATAAAACATGGATTCATAAAACAAAATAATTTATTCCATGATAAAAGAATGCAGAATTCATACATAAAACATTATAATCAATAACTAAATGTTCATAAAGGTGAATACCCTTGATGGTGAAATGGGCATGGTATTCACTACACAACGATATTGGCTTAGAAAGTCGGTGTGATTTCAGCGGCATAACGGCGTGACATAAGAATTCATAAAAAAGGTTGATGAGATAGAAAAGGGTTACTCATCATATTTAAATGTAATGGACAGTAAAAAGGTCATATAGATACATGTTCCAACAATTGAAAAGGAATTTAGATTCATGATACAAAAGTATTGCTTGAATATAAAAGAGGAGAAAAATCTTCCTTTCGGAATTTCGGCATAGTAACGGGTATACATGGGAGGAATTTAATGAGAGAGAAAGGGGTCTCCAATCATTCAAACAATAATAGGGCAGTATAGGAGATGTGCTAAACCATACCCAAACATTCATAATTGAAATTAAAAGGTCAATATAACTTAAAGAAAATTGACAAAAATGAGAAAGGAAGAAGAACCCTTACTTGGAAGTGTGCTTCCAAAGGCTAGAGAGAGGCTTGTGAGAGGATTCTTGGGAGCTTGGGGAACCTTCGGAGGATTCTAGAGAGAGTAGGTCAGAGGTTGGACGAACTCCATGTGATTTTAGTGAGGAGGAAGTGGGATCTTGGGTGGGTTTATATAGGAAAGTCGAGAGAATTATTTATTATTTAGGTTTGGGACCCCTTATATTAAAATAATCCAAACCACAAACCATCCCAAGGTATTTGCCCATTGTTTCTGGAAAAGGAAAGAGGAAAACAATATTTTACAATGCCAAGGTCCGAACTTATTAAAAAATTAGGGTTTCTTATGTGGAGGTGAGTCACACTCCCATGGAAATTGATTTAAAAAGGCAAAGTGTTGAATAAGTCTTGAGGGCTCCATTAATGCTTTGGAAAGTAAGTCAAAAAACCCAAAACCTCATTATTTTAATTATAAAACACATATTGGCCGAACATAAGGATTATGTTATTTTATTACATCACCATTGGGTCATTATTATGTCATTAAACACATTATAAATTTAAATGGTATTTAATTTTTACCCAAAAAATTTGACTGTCTCAGAAAATTATGAAAATTTCACCGTTGGATAATTTCGACGTCCTGATTCCAAAAATAATATTTATTTTATCTAAATAATTTTATTAATATTTGAATATTCACTTTTAAAATAAAAACCGACATTTATAAAAAAATTCACGGGTTTTGACAGAAATGGCTTTCAAACCTTAATAAAAATTTTAATTGCATTCATAAAATTATAAGATCATTTATACATAATAAAAAATTAATTTAATATTAATAATAATATTTTATTAAAATATTATTTAATTCAAAAATCCTTTAATTTAATAAAATATAATTCTTAATTAAATAATAACTAAAAACACCATTTGTACTTTAAAAACTAATTACAATGTATCGAAAATGACTAGAAATTATATTCATTATTATATAAAAAAATAATCTACATGAACATGGTGCTACATATTTGTTACATAACCCCTTAAAATAGACGCATAAGACCTAAGGGTAAGGTGTGTGATGGTGACAGACTCTTGGGGAGGCTCGGATAACATCGCTCGAGTGGTAATTTCAATCAACTACAACTTTTCCCGTAGACGATCACGTTCGACCATGACTTGATGAAGCTCAACTTGGGCTTGGTCAAGGGCAAAGCCCAAAGACGCCACCTCTTTTCCGAGCTCTGACAAATGGGCTTCGTAAGGGTGAATTCTACTGGATGAGGCCATCGCTTCCTTTGTCTGTGTAGAAATGGGTTCGTTAAATCCTTATATTTATACTACTCAGATGATCACTGTTCAACATCTATAAAAGTAACAGTCACAAATCTTAACGTAAAACTAAAGAAGTTAACATCTTATAAAATCATTTTTCATAAAGAAACATTTAAATAGAACAAGAGGGATTTTCTATTAATGAATCTTTGGGTCGTTACAATATTCCCCCCTTAAGAAATTTTGCCCTAGAAATTTTCCTTTTCCCACACTAAAACAAATGTGGGTAACTTAGCTTCATCATATCCTCCGACTCCCAAGTTGATTCTTCAAACTTGTGGTTTCTCCACAACACCTTGACGAGGGGCATTGTCTTATTTTGTAGAACTTTTTCTCTACGATCTATGATCTTCACTGGTTTCTCCTCATAAGAAAGATCGTCTTCTAATTGTACCACCTTGGAAGAGAGTACATGTGAAGGATCTGGTATGTACTTCCTTAAGAGGGATACATGGAAGACATCATGCACCTTGGCCATAATAGGTGGAAGTTCTAGTCGATAGGACACAACCCCAACACGATCAAGAATCTCGAAGGGGCCGATGTACCTTGGACTTAACTTCCCTTTCTTTCCAAACCTCATGACCTTCTTCCATGGAGATATGCATAAAAACACCATGTCTCCGACTTTAAACTCAAGGTCTCATCAACGATTTTCTACATAACTCTTCTATCGACTTTGGGCTGCCTTGATATGCTGCTGAATGGTTTTCACCTTCTCCGCCATTTCTTCGACCATTTCTGGTCCAAGAAGCTTACGTTCACCGACCTCATCCCAACATGCTGGTGTTCTATACCTTTTCTCATACCGGGCTTCATATGGTGCCATTAGGATGCTCGAGTGGAAACTATTATTATAAGAGAACTCAACTAGAGGAAGATGTTGATCCCATCCTCCTTTAAAGTCCATTGAGCATGCTCTCAACATATCCTCAAGAGTTTGGATAGTCCGCTCAGATTGGCCATCAGTTTGAGGATGATAGGACGTACTGAAGTTCAGTTCAGTATTCAGAGCTTGTTGAAGACTCTTCCAAAACATAGAGGTGAATCTTGGATCTCGGTCAAAAACAATAGATAGTGGTACTCCCTGGAACCGTACCACATCCCTGATATATATCCGTGCCAGTTGATCCAAAGTGAAATCCTCTCGAATAGAAATGAAGTGTGCAGTCTTTGTAAGACGATCCACAACAACCCAGATTACATTGTTGCCTTTGGATTTCCTTGGAAGTCCAGTGACAAAGTCCATGGTGATGTTCTCCCATTTCCATTCTGGTATGGGCAATGGTTGCATCATCCCCTTAGACTTCTGCCTCTCTGCCTTCACTTGCTGACACACCAGGCACTTTGATGTATATTCAACGATCTCCTTCTTCAAATTATCCCACCAAAATTTTTCTCAGAGATCTCGATACATCTTTGTGCTCCTTGGGTGAATAGAGAAATTTGAACTATGTTCATCATCCAAACGTTCCATCTTCTGCTCCGAACTTGATGGAACACATAGTCTTTTCCCAAACCGCACAATTCCTTCTTCATTAACATTAAACTCTGAGGATTTTCCCTTTTTGATAGCTTCCACTTTTTCTTGGATTCCTGCATCATCCTTTTGAGCATCCTTTAACCCTTCTAAAAGAGATGGTTGAGAAATAATTTGTGAAAGGATTGATGATGTTCCCTTCTTTATGATTCCCACATCCATATTCATTAAGTCTAAGAAGATTTGATCCTTCTCAATTCTCATCATTGATAGAATCGCTGGATCCTTTCTACTTAGGGCATCTGCCACCCTGTTCGCTTTCCCAGGGTGGTAATTTATTGAACAGTCATAATCCTTGATGAGCTCTATCCATATTATCTGGCGCATATTACGATCTTTCTGTGTGAATATATATTTAAGTCTCTTGTGGTCAGTATATATCTCACATTTCTCTCCATAGAGATAATTCCGCCATATTTTCAAGGCAAAGATCATCGCCACCAACTCCAGATCATGTGTTGGATAGTTTTGATAATGGATTTTCAACTGCCTTGAGGCATAGGATATCACTTTATCATTCTGCATCAGCACACATCCTAATCCCTTCTTCGAATCATCACTGAATACAACAAAAAGATCCCCACATGTGGGTAAAGTGAGCACGGGTGTAGTGATAAGCCTCCTTTTCAACTCCTTGAAGCTTTCTTCGCATTCATCACTCCAATAAAACTTTACTCCCTTTCGAGTTAGCTTGGTAAGAGGCTTGGACAATCGTGAGAAATTTCTCACAAATCGTCGATAATATCCAGCTAACCCCAAGAAGCTATGGATATCATTTACCGATGTTGGCCTCAGGCATCCCTCAATTGCATATGTTTTGGAGGGGTCCATAGATATCTCATTTCTTGTTATGATATGGCCCTAGAACGAGACTTCCTTCAACCAAAACTCACACTTGCTGTAATTTTCATAGAGCTTATCCTTGTGCAAAGTCTCTAGTACAGTTTTTAAATGCTCCTCATAGTCCTCCTTGGTTTTGGAATATATTAGAATATCATCTATAAAGACTACCACAAATTTGTCAAGGTAATCTCTAAAGACACTATTCATCAAGTCCATGAATATTTATGGAGCATTGGTGAGTCCAAAAGGCATTACTATGAATTCATAGTGCCCGTACCTTGTATGAAAAGCAGTCTTGGGGATATCTTCCTTCTTCACCCTTACTTGATAATATCCCGACCACAAGTCCACCTTGGAGAAGTATTGTGCTCCACGCAGCTGATCAAACAAGTCATAGATTCTTGGGAGAGGATACATGTTCTTTATCGTTATTTTGTTAAGTTCACGATAATCGATGCAAAGCCGCATTGACCCATCCTTCTTCTTGACGAAGAGGACTGGTGCACCCCATGGTGATGCACTTGGGAATATAAACCCTTTATCCAGATTCTACTGTAGTTGTTTCTTCAGCTCTTCAAGCTCAACAATAGCCTTTCTATATGGAGTCTGGGATATTGGTAGCGCCCCAGGTATAAGTTCAATTGATAACTCAACATCTCTTCTTGGAGGAAGACCAGGAAGTTCCTAGGGAAATACTTCAGCGAATTCCCTCACAATAGGCATTTCTCCAAGGGTGGTTTCTTCCTTAGAATCAATCATTTGAGCCAGATATGCGTGCTCATAAGGCAGTAATATCCATGCTTGAGATGATGGAGCTAAAGGAGATTCATCTTCTTCCTGACACTTGTAATGAATCAGGGGTCGATTCTCCATATGGAGTGTGATTTCCCTCTCCCGAAAATTTATGTTGGATCTATATAAGGAAAGCCAATCCATGCCAAGAATTTCATCAAAATACACCAAAGGGAGTATGACGAGGTTCTCCGGGAAATTCAATCCACAGATTATAACATGGGAGGACTTATATTCATGGGATGCAATGATTGCCCCATTTTCCATACTCATCGATATCCTTACATCCAGGATTTGTGGTGGTGCTGGGATTGTTCTACTAAACATTCGAGATATAAATGAATGCATATAACCTGAATCAAAAAGTATGTTTGATATTCTTGAAGGAATAACTAGTATACATGTCACCACTTCGTTGTCGGGGTTCACTTCGGCAGAAGTGATGGAAAAATCTCTTCCTTGCTGTCTTGGAGGTTTTTGGTTGCCTCCGATAACCCTTGGATTAGGGCACTGATTCGCAAAATGACCCGGTTCTTTGCATTTGTAGCATTGAAAAACGCGTTGAGGTTCGAACGGAGCGTTCCTCTCCTCTGTCGTAGCCGCGGGTCCTTCTTGCCAACAGTTAATAGCTAGGTGCCCTTCTCTTCCACACCTAAAGCATTTTCTCGTCCCCCTAAGGCAATTTCCAGGGTGCTTCATTCCTCACTTTTGGCAAGTGGGGTGCTGGAACTTCTTAGCACTGTTGGATTTGTCCATCGGACCACCAGCATTGAAGTCTACCTTACAATTCTTGTCCCCATGATACCTTTGTGATTCTCCAATCTCCATTTCATCCTTGATGTCACATCGGACAATTTCCTCATAGCTATCGAAGTCACGGATCGCTAATGCTTTCTTCAAGCTAGGCTTCAGCCCACCAAAGAAGCGGTAACCCTTGCATTCGGGGGTAACGACAAAGCCGAAAGCTTATCGTGCAAGCCTTGTGAATTTTGCCTCGTACGCTCCCACAGATTCTTCATCTTTCTGCTTGAGGGAAAGGAAGTCCCTTTCAATATTAAGATGGAGGGTGCGCGGAAAATATTTATCGAAAAACATCTTCCGGAATTCCTTCCATTCCAAAGTCTCGATCTCCTCCTCAGGCTTCGTATTTTTGATCAATGTCCACCATTGATCAGCTTCACCCTCCATACGATAAGCCTCCTGGAGAACCTTATCTTGTTCATAACATTGAAGGATAGAGAAGATCTTTTCAATGGATTTGATCCATTTCTCAGCGATCGTGGGTTCATATTATCCACTAAAAGTAGGAGGCCTTTGTCCCATGAAGCTCTCGATAGAGACTTGTTCTTTCTTAGGGGGGTTGAACATTCCTCTTGACCCGTGATTCTATTCAAAACTTGAGTTAGATGAGAGAGAACTGTGACAAAGTTCACGATTCTCGCTCCCATTGGATTGGGCATCTCATTAGTACAATCATCACACTGATCTTCAAAACGGTTGTTAGCCCGAGTTCTCCAATTACCGGCCATTGGCTGGAATAAAAGGAAAGTTAGGGGTAACACATAAAGGGTAATCCAAAGATAAAAGATGATGACTTATAAATAAACTTTAATCTCTTTAACTCATGAGTCTATAGGATTCAATCCAGGCTTTTCATGATCTTCCTTCTAACATATATTCTAAGAGGAATTTTTCCCTTAATAAGGGTTCATACTAAGAATGTGAATTTATCAAAACATATCCCCCGGGAGTGTCATAACCAAGAGTGCAGCAAGGCCCGTTGTCGAGCACCAGTTCCCGTTCGAGTCTAGCTCAAAGCGGTGTTTTCGGGTTTTACCCCTAGGATACATCTGTGCCAGAGCCACCTCTACCTGCTCGTATCCAGACATGGATGTATTTTTTTGATAAACCACTTACTTAGTATTTACCAAATCTTAGGGATGTTTTTATTATTCTTAGCCTTGTATCTAAGACTTTACTAGGGTTTCTTAATCCCAAAAATAACTAAACCTATCATCTGATACCAACTATGACAACCTTGCTTTTTATTACAACTCAAGCATGATTTATTACATAAAACATCACTTGATACCACAAAGAAGATCTAGAGGTTTAGTGTCTTTGGGGCTTAGGATCATTACATAAAAACTTGAAACTTGAAATATAACATCTTTATGGAAAACTTCCTTTACATGACCACTACATTCCTTCGTACTTAGCATTGCATGGGATAACCTGAGGACATGCATAAGAAAAGGGTGAGCTATAAATCCCAGTAAGGGAGTACACGATGAATAACATGAGGAGTACAATACATGTTAGGAAATAGGAACATCAATAGAGCATTAGAGTAACATGAACATAAAGGCATGATAAATAATGATAACCATAACATGGAAATGTGGCAACAACACTTAACATTGAATTAGCATGAGCCAAGGCTCATTGCACATGGAGCATGAGTAAACCCTCATTGCACTTGAAGCACGAGTAAACCATAATTGCACTTGAATTAGCATGATTCAGCACTCATTTCACATGACGTATCATGATACTATACTTTACCCAATGCATTGGAGCGCTATATAGGGCGCACCCTTCTTAAACATTTCATTTCATGCATAAGTGTGCCACATGGATCATAAAACATGGATTCATAAAACATAATAATTCATTCCACGATAAAGGAATGTATAATTCATACATTAAACTTTATAATCAATAACTAAATGTGCATAAAGGTCAATACCCTTGATGGAGAAATGGGCATGGTATTCACTACACAATGATATTGGCTTAGAAAGTCGGTGTGATTTCGGCAGCGTAACAGCGTGACATAAGAATTCATAAAAAAGGTTGATGAGAGAGAAAGGGGTTCCTCATCATATTTACATGTAATGGAAAGTAAGGAGGTCATATAGATACATGTCCCAAAAATTGAAAATGAATTTAGATTCATGATACAAAAGTATTTCTTGAATATAAAAGAGGAGAAAAAGGTTCCTTTCAGAATTTTGGCATAGTAACGGGTGTACATGGGAGGCATTTAATGAGAGATAAAGGGGTCTCCAATCATTCAAACAATAAGAGGGAAGTATGGGAGAGGTGCTAAACCATATCCAAACATTCATAATTGAAATTAAAAGGGAAATACAACTTAATGAAAATTGACAAAAATGAGAAAGGAAGAAAAACCCTTACTTGGAAGTGTGCTTCCAAAGGCTAGAGAGAGGCTTCTTGGGAGCTTGGGGCAATATGGGAGGATTCTAGAGAGAGTAGGGCAGAGGTTGGACGAACTATAAGGGATTTTAGTGAGGAGGATGTGGGAGCTTGGGTGGGTTTATATAGGAAAGGTGATAGAATTCTTTATTATTTAGGTTTGGGACCCCTTATATTAAAATAATCCAAACCACAAACCATCCCATGGTATTTGCCCATGGTTTTTGGAAAAGTAAAGAGGAAAAAAATATTTTACAAGGCCAAGGTCCGAACTTATTAAATAATTAGGGTTGCTTATGTGGAGGTGAGTGACACTCCCATGGAAATTAATTTAAAAAGGCAAAGTGTTGAATAAGTCTTGAGGGCTCCATTAATGCTTTGAAATGTTAGTCAAACTAACCCACAAACTACTTATTTTAATGATAAAACACATATTGGCCGAACATAAGGATTATGTTATTTTATTACATCACCATTGGGTCATTATGATGTCATAAAACACATTATATATTTAAATGGTATTTAATTTTTACCCAAAAAATTTGACTGTCTCAGAAAATTATGAAAAATTCACCGTTGGATAATTTTTACGTCCTTATTCCAAAAATAATATTTATTTTATCTAAATAATTTTCTAAATATGTGAATTTTCACTTTTAAAATAAAAACCGACATTTATAAAAAAATTCACGGGTTTGGACAGAAATGGATTTCAAACCTTAATAAAAATTTTAATTGCATTCATAAAATTATAAGATCATTTTTAATTAATAAAAAATTAATTTAATATTAATAATAATATTTTATTAAAATATTATTTAATTAAAAAATCCTTTAATTTAATAAAATATAATTCTTAATTAAATAATAGCTAAAAACACCATTTGTATTTTAAAAACTAATTACAATGTATCAAAAATGACTAGAAATTATATTCATTATTATATACAAAATTAATGTACATGAACATGTTGCTACTTATTTGTTACATAACCCCTTAAAATGGCCGCATAAGACCTAAGGGTAAGGTGGGCGATGGTGACAGACTCTTGGGGCGGCTCGGATAACATTGCTCGAGTGGTAATTTCAATCAACTTCCACATTTCCCGTAGACGATCACGATCGAGCATGACTTGATGAAGCTCAGCTTGGGCTTGGTCAAGGGAAAATCCCAAAGACGCCACCTCTTTTCCGAGCTCTGAAAAAAGGGCTTCGTAAAGGGAAATTATACTGGATGAGGCCATCGCTTCCTTTGTCTGAGTAGAAATGGGTTCGTTAATGCCATATATTTATACTAATCAGATGATCACTGTTCAACAGCTATAAAAGTAACAGTCACAAATATTAACATAAAACAAAAGAAGTTGATATCTTATAAAAACATTTTTCATAAAGAAACATTTAACTGGATCAAGAGGTATTTTCTATTAATGAAACTTTTGGTCGTTACAAATAATGTATCGTAATATGGTAGAATGCATTCTACACCCATCTGAGGAACATTTATCCCCGCTAATAATGGTTCAATCCACATATATGACTAATAAAACATTATCTGGGATAACATATTTGACACATGTAATGCTCAATCCATTTTATATTTAGAATATAAGGGAAATACCTCACACAAAATCATATCCTTAATCCACAATTCATAAAATAATTTAATAATATGTGTTTCATCTAAAATCATGCAGATCGAGCATACTCCCAATGTACACATTGTTTTGGTGAATACAATCTACACCCCCAATTGAAATAGCCCCAACTAATGAAAAAATATAATACCACATTATAATTTGTATTACATCCCTCCTAAATAATGACTTATATGGTGATTCCTTACATCCTCGTTGTGCTTACACTTACTCTAAATGATTCCAAACAGTTGTGAGGATCTAAAACATTAAAATGGAGACTACTAGTCCAAAAATAATACACGAGGATCATGTGGGACCCTATTAAAAGGTTTAAATAAATTTTATTTTGTTATTATAATCTAAAAACATATGTACACTAACTAGGAGCCCACATTCTAGGATATAAAATTAATAAACTTTTTTATATGATTCATCAATAAAATTAGAGAAGATTCAATAAAATATAAAATTTATCATTATTAATAATACAAAAATATACATTAATTCTATGGAAAAAATATAATGAACAATTATATTTAAGAATGTATTTGATCCCAAACCACATAGACATTCTAACCAACTTCATGGACACAAATACAATTATAACCCAAATGTCATTAACTAATAAAAAAAATATTCTCTAAAAAAATAATACAAAATGATATTCCCATGTACATAAAAAACAATACTATATATTCTAGTAGTGGTGAGTCTAATGAAATGATAGGATCCACTTATTTCATCAACAGACAATATTCTTACATGATCATGTGTATGATCATGAAAATCATTAAAGAAACTTGTATTTATTTCTCCATTTAAATAATTGATCTATAAACATAACACATGATGAAAATACATATTGTAACACTGATCACGTGGCTAGAAGATGGACACACCATGAGTAATCTCATTGAAAAATTATACTTTTGTGACTGATATAAAACAAATTAAAATAATCCAAAATACATACCATTATTATGGATAATAATTTATATGACAAAAAAATTTTTTTTTTACATGTAATTCTGAATAAAAATTGATAGTCGCTATCACCCATTCACAAAATGATTAATAGTTTTAGATTATGCAATCCATTAACAAATTTTAAATTAACTAATTTTGTAAAATGAATCGGTTAATCCATTTATAGTGTTCTGGATAATAACATATTTAGAAATGGAAGCATTATCATATAACTCTATCACAAAAATATAAATTAAAATTCTCATTTCCCATTTATATATTATCATCCCATAGTGTTAACTTTTCCATCACATCTCCTTCACATAAATAACCAGTAATATTACCATCCAACATCCTTTATAATATTTCATCTATTACACCACTTCATTCACAATTTAGGGTTTAATAACCCAATTAAAAACTCCTCTTATCTATTAGTTACATTTATTATGATATTTCCCTTCTCTATCATTGAAATTAGTTCATTCAAACCCAAGCTCAATAAATTTATCTAATTTTTATGTTTTATATATTCATTAGGGTTACTGGAAGTTTATTATTATTTACATGGGAGTCAATCATTGTATACTATGTTTTCTGAGGCTTCAGCTATTGATTCTACATTATTTGAGGTAGTTTATCTAATATTTTATCTTTAGATTTATGAAATTTTCCTATTTGGATGTATAATAAGGAGTTTTGTGATCTTAATATTGATTATCATTCATAATATGGCTTGAAAATTGATATTTTAGAGACCCAAAGCTTGATGTACATGGAAATTACATTACTTTTTCAGAATACTTGATACATAATAAAAAACAAACACACAAGGACCGTAATAGTTTAGTGTCTTTGGAAACATTGAACGTAATCTTATAATCATGGTGAAAGATCTTCAACATCTCCCATAAAGATCTTCCCCTTTTTTTCTTACCTAAAACATTTAATTATATCCTGGGGAAAATAAATCATATAAAGGGTGATCTAAAATTGTCAGTAAGGGTATGCATGGAGAAAATAAAACAAACTATATACATTTGAACTTCAAAACGTGAACATAAAGTTTAAACGTCAAAATCTTGAGTTTTGAAAGAAATCTTGGTAGAACTTAAGGCATAGATCATAAAGGATATTCAATCATGATAATATAAAATGGGAATAAAACATGTAATTGTGGAAAACCATTAAGCACATGAACCGGATTAACTTACAGTTCTAGCCATGTATATCTCATGAGATATAAATCATTACACGATTCATTGGAGGGAGATATAGGTCCCACGCATCTCATAATGAAATAATTATTACTTGTTCCACAAAATAAACATAAAACATTCATCATAACCCATAGAATAAAATGTGTTTCGTAAACATCATTCCATCATCACATAATCCATACAAAATGATTTGATATTTCATCATAAGAAAAGTGAAACCATGTAAATCATAGAGACTTTATACATGAAACATACTCATATGAAATAATGTTATCTTAGATGGAAAATGGTTCTGATAAAACACTTTAAATGAAGTATTAAGGAATATATCCTTTCTTCTTCATAATCATATTCTTTTCATAAAATTCTATGAAATTTTAAAATAAAAGTATTTTGTTGAAGATAGTCATAAAATATTGTAGAGTAAGCTTTATGAAAATGAGCCGTTATGAAACCATAAAAATCCGTTCATGCCGTATATGTTAAAAAAACATTCTTCTTGTATTTTTGCCAGGAAAGTCAAAAAGTTTCACTTGTGGTAAACAAAAGTAAGATTCCTTTCATAACATCAGGTAAATTTCCAAAATGGGTAAAAAAGACTTTAAAATTGCATGAAAATATTTTTATAAAACATGGGGATGGATGATAACAACAACCCCAGTAAATACTTATGAAAAAAAATTTCGGATAAGAAGGAGATTGGAAACGTTATCCCATACCTTAGGTCCAATATGCTTCGTACATATCTGATCTCCTATATAATGATTTAAATAATGTCATTGACTTAATATATAATCATATTCATTGTTATGTTATCATATAGGGATCAATTATGACTTTATATTACCCGTTCTTTTGTAAATTCCTTCTGAAAGCAGCGTTTTGGGTAAAATTGTTTCATTTATCGTATGTGTTTCGACATGTTATTTTGATATTATTACTTATATCCTGATTTAATTAATTACAGAATGTAAAACATGATTTATATATAATATATATTCATTATATAAATATATATGATAGATCGATAAACGGAATGAAATTAACCTTTCATGGAGACGGTAGGTCGTGCGTACGCATGAACACTGTTTTCGTTTCCTTATTGAATTAAATGTAGATAAGTAAATGAAACATATATGTACATAAATCCAGTATCATTATTATGTAATATATTTCATGATTATTTATTATACATACTTTATAATCATACTTGAATGGTTAATTATGCAAAATGAATCTCATCACGTTCGTGGTGACGGTAGTCTGTACATACGCACGAGCGATGATATCATTCCCATGATCATGGAATTGTATTGAAGTGTTTGTATAATATTTCAGAATCAATATCAATTTATAATAATCATATATATTTATTAATTTACACCATTATACCCATCCAAGTAAGGTGGTAGTGGAAAACAGATTACACCACGGCGTGGAGACAATATTCCGTACGTACGCACGCGCGGTGATTTCGTTTTCCATAGCATGGATAGAAGGTGAAATTGCATTGTTTAATATTTATAATAACATATCAGTATATGAGTGATACTGATGTTATTAATTTATGATGAAACAAATAAATAATAATTAGTATAACAAGAAATAAATTGGAAAGAATTGGTAAAAGATATTACCTCTTCTTTGACGCGCCTCTTCTTAACCTCCTCTTAAGGCACTAGGGTTGGTATTTTAAGGAGACCAGAAAATCTATAATTTTTCTAGGGAAGATTAGAGGAGGAATGGTCAGGGTGTTCTCGAGATTAAAGGCGCAAAATGGTGTGAAGAGAATAGGAAAGGGGTTCCCTTTTTATAAGGGAGGATAGGGGCACATTTTTAAAAAATCAAAATATTATTTTATAATAAAGTCATATTCGGTTTATAATAGCTCCAAATATATTTATTTCTAAACTAATTTGGGTATGGGTATAAATACTCTCAAAAAATAGGTTTTAGACAAGTTTAGGTTAATATTTTCACCTTATCATTTAGATTTAACTCTAAGTAAAATTATTTATCTTTTACCGTGTCTTCTTATTTTCCTACACTATATTGTTAATAAACTTACTATAACAAGCCAAACGAAAACCAAGTGGTTAATTATTAATATATATAACCTTATCTATGTAATTTGGACGAACCATAGATTTTTAACAATATTATAACAATTATTAATATAATATTTCTTTTAAAAACAATTTTATGTCAATTTTGACACTATTTGGTAATAGATTTTTGTGAAAATCATAACAACATGATTAGTTAAAAAAAATTTAATTGAATCAATACTAACATGACATATTAATCTATAAAATTAGTGTAATTCATAAAAAAATCTCAAAATACATTTATTTGGGTATTTATAGCATCAATTATGTTAATATTTCATTAAAAAGGTAATTACTGTATTATCATTGTGTCATAAATAAATTAAAAATAAAATTACATTATGTAAGAAATATATTTATATTTCTAATGAATATTTATAGTTGAATGTAACTTATGTATAACCCTATATTAAAAATGTTTTAGTTATTAAACTTTAATTTTAACTATTTTGACTCTTCTTTAAATAAAATAATAATAAATGTCACAATCTAATCCATGTGGACCTAAAGGGTAATATTTTATTCCTAAGTTTTTTTTGGTCGAATTACATTTTTCCAATAGAATTAGGACATGTGTTAGGGTAATAGTAATATCATTTTTACCCTTAATTACCCTATTTACTTTTAATCGTGGTAAATAAAAGTAAAAAGTTACTATTCACCAAAAATTATTTTTATCTTATTGAACCACATTTTACTCCTTTATATTAACCGTGTCTCTCATATTCTCAATATTCCACTCACAGAAGTGGTAAAACTATGTTTTTTGTAAATTTTCAAACTCTCCTAGGAGGGGGATAAAAGGCGGTGACAAGTTTAATAAAATTTTTATATGTCTAAAATTATTATAAAATGACTAAAATGAATTACATTGAACTTAAATAGGTATTATGTATCAAATTTTACCTAAAATAAATTTAAATAAAATAATTAATTATTTAAATAAAAAGTCTGTTTTTAAATATTTACCTAGGGTTTTCACTATTCATCAAAAATTGAATGTTTTAAAAAAAATACCAAAAACTTACCCTAGGATAATTTTGATATTCAGATTCCAAAAATGAAAACCATTTTGAAAGATAAAATTTATAAAATTTCAAAAAGTGGGTATTACCATTCATTACTGCTAGTTGATAATAATATTATCATTTAGTGACACTCGATATTGCATACTACACACGCTATCGAGGAAGTTCTTGATTCCGTGTAATGCAAGCTGAGTCAGGGATGCATGTAGTGAATGATCCCTTTGGTGTTGTGTATAACATAATAAAAACATATTTCATTTATACATTAAAAATATATATATATATATTATGTTGCGTATAATAATTTCACAAAACAAACTTGCAATTTTGTGTAACACGAGACAAGAATAGTGGTGCGTATACTGAAAGCTAATACAGTGTTGCGTATATCATAAGATAATTTTGGTGTAGTGTACAACACAAGACATCAATGAAATTAAAAAGAATAATTAACATAAAATCTCAGGTTTTTACATTTTCTCCCCTAAAAATGAATTTCTCCCTCGAAATTCTTCGGGGTTATAAATGGTTTACTACTTGAATGTTTCATTCATAGAAACCCACATCGTAAAAAGGAATAATGAAACTTAATCTTAAAAAGTATAGTAAGAAACATAATGGTTTACCAAATTAACTCATCACTAGGTTTCCACATAAAAGAATATAGGTGAAAATATGGATATGAAAGAAAAATCTAACCATCATGTTCTGATGAAGAGTGGTAGAGGACATGGCTATGAAAAATCCAACAATCAAAAACCATAAATTTGTGTTGGTCATAGGTACCATCTGATTCATTGGATATGAGGACACTAGGACACCATTATTGGTTTTCAAGATCATTTCTCTAAGGTATAAGAATTTTTGAATTAGAAGAAATACTTACTTGATTTTGGTATAATCTTACCATTTCTCGTGCCTTGAACAATTTACACATAATATTTTATTGAAATGAAGTTGAATTTGTCTTTTTAGAAGTGTTAGCAGGTCATGCGAAAGAATGATAGGTCATTCGATTTGTCTCAAACATAGGATTAGAAAAAGTTACGTACATAAGTCCATCTTATGGTGTTATTAATCGTATATGGTTACTAAAATGGACTTGTACTTCATCTATCATAACTATTAATAAAATAAATCTAGTTTCTACTAACCAGGGACTTCCTATAGGCCAGTGGTAGGCGATAAAGGTCTGTCGCACTTCGATTGTGGGTTCGATTCCTACAACCCTGTCCGACACGACCGGTTGTCGCCCATTCTGCTGGTTGTCTCTTTTCATAAACTACACTATAATAACATTCTATAAATAATATCAAAAACATTTCTAGCCTTAAACGATACTATCTTATGTTCAACATAATCCATTCAAATCATTAGTCTTATCTAAAATTCATCTTTCCAAACACATAGAATAAAGAGAACGATTACTAAAAAGGATGTATAAAAAGCACATGAATACCATCATTTATCCCTCATATATCTTGTTGGTCACATTCCAATCATTTGAATACCTTAATCATGTTTTCTCTTGAAAAATAAATACCCATTGAACCTTAGTGATAACATGAATGCTGTCAAAACATAACTCCTTCCAAAATCCAAAAATTCTATATACTCAAACCATGATATAACCATATCCTTATATTAGTCATGAGCTCATAAATACTATCAAACTTTTAATTATCTCCTTATCCCATCATTATGCGCATATCATCTGCTTTCCAAAATATTTGAATCACTTTTCATGGTTACCTGTACCATATAATTATCAAAAACCACAATAAACCATTACATAGATATTCCAATGTTCCACAATACTATAAATGAGATTCCCAACATTATTTTGGAATTCCTTAACATTAACACATAATCATTCCACCACATCGTTCTCATACCGAACACTATTTATAGTTATCACATGTGACTTCACTTTGTCCATTTACTTAAGAAGTTGCTCACGTAGATATTCATTAACCCTTGGATTAGGGCATTGATTAGCATAATTCCCCATTTACTTGCACTTGAAGCATTGAAGTGTTGGTGGTGCATTTTCTGCAGTCTTTTCTTTATTCCCAAAATTAGGAACCCTTTATCCATTTGATCGACAATCAGCTGCTCGATGACATTATTTTCCACACTTAATACATTTTATAGTCACTTTAATACAATAAGCACCATGCTTCATTAAACACTTTGAGCATAAAGAAACATTTATCTTTTTTTTTCACCATTATTCTAAGATTTCTCTTTGAAATCGATTTTTGTTTCTTGTCAAAACCATGAGATGGATATGTAACACCAACTTCCATTTCTACCTTGATAGAACAATGCACAATTTCTTCATAGCTACTTAAGTCTCTTATAGCTAATGCCCTTCGAAGACTTGGTTTTAAGCCACTGAAGAATCGATCAACTTTACTTTCAGGTTGGATGATAAATGCAGAAGCATACATTCCAAGCCTTGTAAAATTACCTTTGTATACACCAACAGATTCATCATCTTTTTTCTTAAGCTCAAGGAAATAATTTTCCATCTTCATTCGAAGAATACAAGGGAAATACTTATGGAAAAATAAGTTCATTAACTCATCCCATTCCATGGATTCAATTACATATCGGGCCCTCATATTCATAATAAGATTCTACCATTGATATACTTCACCTTCAAAATGGTAAATAGCGAGAATGAGTTTTTCATGTTCCAAACAGTGAAGTATTGAAAATATCATTGCAATGGTACTGATCCATTGTTCAGTAACAAGTGGATCAGAAGACCCACTAAGAGAAGGTGGACGTTGCCTCATGAAGGACTCAATAGAATATTGTTCCCTTCTCTGCTCATTTGGAAGTCCAGAATGATTCATATCTTGTGTAATTATAGAAATAAGATTTTTCACACCATCTCCCATAACGTTGGATTGTTCTGGAGGACAATCATTGCATCGTCCATTACATTGATCAACACGGTTCCTGTGGGATCCATCCATCATCTAAAACCCAAAAAGAATAGTGTGAGAGTAAAAAATCATGCAAGGGAAAATAACTTAATAAAGGGTTATTACCTTCGATGTCTAACATATTAGTTTTAATTATAACATCATTACCGCAATTCTAGGACTATAACCTATACTTATACTTAACCTCAGGGACATCCATAGGCATACCTTAGAAATACTTCTAGGGATCTCACTAATGTTTTCTCATCCTAATTTCCAAAGGTTAACTAATCCTTTCCTATTATACCTAATTTAGAGACCCAAATCTTGACGTACATGGATATCACATTACTTTTTCGGAACACATAATACATAAAAAAACAAACACATGAGGACCGCAATAGTTTAGTGTCTTTGGAAACATGGAACATAATCTTCTAATCTTGGTGAAAGATCTTCAACATCTCCCATAAATATATTCCCATTTTTCCAACCTAAAATGTTTTTTTATATCTGAGGGAAATGAAAACATATAAAGGGTGAGCTAAAATTCTTAGTAAGGGTAAGCATACAGAAAATAAAACAAACCATATACATTTTAACTTCAAAACATGAACATAAAGTTTAAACGTCAAAATCTTGAGATGTGAAATAAATCATGGTAGTACGTAAGGAATAGATCATAAAGGAACATCAATAATGATAAATTATCATGGGAATAAAACATGTAATTTTGGAAAACCATTAAGCACATGACATGATTTCCATAGTAGCCAAGACATTACTAACAAGACACTCTTGGTGGACAAAGTCCCTTTCTGAATCGAGTTCACTCCTCGTTCTAGTCCTGTATCACTGAAACAGATTGACTTACCATTATATCCATGTATATATCATGAGATATAAATCTTGACCCAGTTCAGTGGAGGGATATATATGTCCCACCCATCTCATAATGAAATCATTCTTACTTGTGCCAAAAAATAAACTTAAAACATTCATCATAATCCAAAGAATGAAATTGTTTTGATAAACATCATCCAATAATCACATAATCCATATAAAACAAATGGATATTTCATCATAAGAAAAGTGTAACCATGTAAATCATAGAGACGTTATACTTGAAACATACACATATGAAATAATGTCATCATAGATGGAAAATCGGTCTGATAAAACACTTGAAATGAATTATTGAGGAGAAATTCATTTCTTCTTCAAAATCATTTTCTTTTCACAAAATGACATGCTATTTTAAAATAAAAGTATTTTGTTGAAGATATTCATAAAATCTTATATAGTAAGCTTCATGAAAACGAGGTGTTATGAAACCGTAAAAATTTGTTCACGACGTATAAGTTAAAAATAACATTCTTCTCATACTTTTGTCGGAAAAGTCAAAAACTTCTTCGTGTGGTAAATAATAGTAAAATTCCTTTCATAAGATGTGATAAATTTCCAAAATGGGTAAAAAAAACTTTAAAATCACATGAATTTTTTTTAAAGTGTGGGAATGGATGATAACAATAAACCGAGTAAATACTTACGAATTAAAATCTCGTATAAGAATGAGATTTGAAAAGTTATCCCTTACCTTAGGTCAGATATGCTTTGTAAGTATCTGAACCTCCTGTATAATGATTGAAATAATTTCAATGACTTATTAAATAATCATATTTATTTTTATGATATCATATAGGGTTCACTTATGATTTTATATTACTCGTTCTTTTGTAAATTCCATGTAAAAGTAGTGTTTTTCGTAAAATCGTTTCATTTATCATATGTGTTTCAACATGTTGTTCTTGATATTATTACTTAGATCTAGATTTACATAATTCCAAAATCTAAAACATAATTTATATATAATACATATTCATTATATAAATATATATGATAGATCGATAAATGGAATGAAGTTAACCTTTCTTGGAGATGGTAGGTCGTGCATACCCATTAACGCTGATTTCATTTCCTTATTGAATTAATTGGAATTATGTAAATGAAGAATATATGTAAATAAATCCAGTATCATTGTTATGTAATATCTTTAATTATTATTTATTATAAATACTTTGTAATCATACTTGAAAGGTTAATCATGGAAAATGAATCTCATCGCGTTTGTGGAGAGGGTAGTCTGTACGTATGCACGAGCGATGATATCATTCCCATGATTGTGGAATTGTATTTAAGTGTTTGTATAATATTTGAGAAAAAATATCAATTTAAAATAATCATATATAGTTATTATATTACACCATTATACCCATCCAACTAAGGTGGTGGTGGAAAACAAATTACACCACGGCGTGGAGACGGTATTCCGTATGTATGCACACGCGGTGATTTCGTTTTCCATAGGATAGATAGAAGATTAAATTTCATTGTTACATATTTATAATAACATATTAGTATATTATTGATACTGATGTTATTAATTTATGATGAAACAAATAATGAAGACGAAGTAGAAGATGAAATAAATTTGAAAGAATCGGTAAAAGTTATTACCTCTTCTTTGAAGAGACTCTTCTTTGAAGAGACTCTTCTTAACCTCCTCTTAAGGAACTAGGGTTGGTCTTTTGAAGAGACCAGAACCTATATAATGTTTATAGGGAACATTAGAGGGGAAATGGGCAGGGTTTGGCCGAGCTTAAAGGCTCAAAATGGTGTGAAGAGAAGAGGGAAGGGGTGCCCTTTTTATAAGGGAGGAGAGGGGCACATTTGGAAAAACCTAAAATATTATTTTATAATAAATTCATATTCAGTTTATAATAGCTCCAAATAGATATATTTAGAATATAAAGTGGGTATGGGTAGAAATCCTCTCAACCAGTATGTTTTAGACAAGTTTAGGTTACTATTTTAACCTTATCATTTAGATTTAACTCTAAGTTAAATTATTTAACTTTCACCATGTCTTCTTGTTTTCTAACACTATATGGTTAATAAACTTACTATAACAATTCAAACGAAACCCAAGTGGTTCATTATTAATATATATAACCTTATCTATGTCATCTAACCGAACCTTAGATTTTTAGGAATATAATAACAATTAATAATTTAATATTAAAAAAACTATTTTATTTTAATTATGACACTATTTGTTAATTGATTTTTGTGAAAAAAATAACAACTTTATTTGTTCAAAAAAAGATAATTGAATCAATACTAACATGTCATATTAATTTTTAAAATTAGAGTCATTCACAAAAAGTCACAAATTAAAAATATTTGGATATTTATAACATCAATTATGTTAATATTTCATTAAAAGGGTAATTACTACATCATCATTGTGTCATAAATAAATTATAAATAAAATACCATTAAGTTGGAAGTATTTTTATATTTCTAATGAATATTTATAGTCGAATTTATCTTATGTATAACGCTATATTAAAAATGTTTTAGTTATTAAACATTGATTTTAACTTTTTTAAATATTCTTTAAATAAAATTAGAATAAATTTCCTAATCTAATCCATGTGGACCTAAAAGTTAATATTTTATTACTAAGGTTGTTTTTGGTCAAATTAAATTAATCCAATAGTATTAGGACATGTGTTAGGGTAATAGTAATATCATTTGTACCCTTAATTACCCTATTTACTTTTAACCGTGGTGAATAAAAGGAAAAAGTTACTATTCACCAAAAAATATTTTTATCCTATTGAACCTCATATTACTCCTTTATATTAATCGTGTCTCTCGAATTTCTTTAATTCCACTCACAGAAGTGGTAAAATTACGTTTGATGGAAATTTTCAAACACTCCTACGAGGGGGATAAAGGACGATGAAAAGTTCAATAAAATTTTTATATGTCTAAAATTATTTTAAAAAGACCCAAATGAATTACATTGAACTTATCTAGGTATTATGTATCAATTTTGACCTAAAATAAATTTAAATAAAATAAATAATTAATTAAATAAAAATTTGGTTTTTAAATAGAAACCTATTGTTTTCACTATTCATAAAAAATAGAATGATTTCAGAAAAATACCAAAAATTCACCCTAATATAATTTCGATATTCTGAATACAAAAATGAAAACCATTTTGAAAGATAAAATTTATAAAATTTCCAAAAGTGGGTATTACTATTCATAACGGCAAGTTCATAATAATATTTTTGTTTTGTGAACTCGGCATTGCGTACTACACACGCTATCAAGGAAGGTCTTGATTGCATGTAATGCAAGACGAGTTAGGGATACATGTAGTGAAAGATCTGTTTGGTGTTGCATATAACATAATCAAAACATATTTCATTTATTCATAAAAAAATAAAAATATTATGTTGCGTACAATAATTTCACAAAAAGAACATGAAATTTCGTGGAACACGAGCCAAGAATAGTGTTGCATATACTGCAAGCTAATACGGGGTTGCGTATATCACAAGATAATTTTGGTGTAGCGTACAACACAAGAAATCAATGAAATTAAAAAGAATAATTCTCCTAAAATCTCAGGTTTTTACATTCTTCTACCCTTAAATTGAATTTCACCCTCGAAATTCGTCGAGGTTATAAATGGTTTACTACTTGAAAGTTTCGTTCATAGAAACCCACATCGTAAAAAGGAATAATAAAACTTAATTTGAAAATGTAAATTAAGAAACATAATGGTTAACCAAATTAACTCATCACTGGGTTTCCACATAGGAGAACATAGGTGAAAATATGGATATGGAAGAGAAATCTAACCATCATGTTTTGATGAAGAGTGGTAGAGGACATGGCTATGAAAAATACAACAATCACAAAGCCATAAATTTGTGATCATCTAAGGTACCATCTGATAAATTGGATATGAGGACACTAGGATAAAATTTTTGGTTTTCAAAATCATTTCCCTAAAGTTGAAGAATTTTTGAATTAGAAGAAATACTTACTTGATTTTGGTATAATATTACTGTTTCATGTGCCTTGAACAATTTCCACTTCACCTCATAAATAAATGAAGTTGAATGTTTTTTTGCGAAGTGTTAGCAGGTCATGCGATAGAATGATAGGTGATTCCTTATGTCTCGAACATAGGATTAGAAAAAGTTATATACATAAGTCCATCTTATGGTAAGATTAATCGTACACGGTTCCAAAAATGTACTTATACTCATCTATCGTACCTGTTAATAAAATAAAACTAGTTTCAACTAACCAGGGACTTCCTATAGGCCAGTGGTAGGATATAAAGGCCTGTCACACTTCGGTTTTGTGTTCGATTCCCGCAACCCTGTCCGACGCAACAGTTTGTCACCCGTTCTGCAGGTTTTCCCTTTTCATAAGCTACACTGTTATAAAATTGTATCAATAATATCAAAAAAATTTATAGCCATTAACATTACTAACTTATGTTCAACATAATACATTCCAATCATTAGGCTTATCCAAAATACTTTTTTCCAAACTCATAGAATAAAGAGAATGATTACTGAAAAGGATGTATAACAAGAACATGAATACCATCATTTATCCCTAATATATCTTGTTGGTCACATTCCAATCATGTGAATTCCTCAATCATGTATTCTCTTGAAAAATGAAAACCCATTGAACCTTAGTGAAAACATGAATGCTCTCAAAACATAATTCTTTCCAAAATCCAAAAATTCTATATACTCAACCATTGATATAACCTTAACAATATATCAGTCATGAGCTCAAGAATACTATCAGACATTTAATTTTCTCCTTATCCCATCATTATGTGAATATCATCGGCTGTCCAAAATATTTGAATCACTTTTCATGGTTACCAGTACCATATAATTATCAAAAACCACAATAAACCATTACATAAATATTCCAATGTTCAACAATACTATAAATGAGATTCCAAAACATTATTTTGGAATCCCTTTATATAAACACATAATCATTCCACCACATCGTTTTCATACTAAAAATTTCTAATAGTGTTCGCATGTGACTTCCCTTTGTCCTTTTCCTTAAGAGGTTTCTCACGTTGATCATCATTACCCCTTGGATTAGGGCATTGATTAGCACAATGCCCCATTTCCTTGCACATGATGAATTGAAGTGTTGGTGGTGCATTCTCGACAATATTTTTTGTATTCACATCATTACCAACCCTTTTTCCATTGCTTTGAAACTCATCTGATCGATGCCATTCTTTTCCACATTTAAAACATTTTATAGTCCCTTTAAGACAATCTCCACCTTGCTTTTTCCACACATTGATCATAAAGAAACATTTATCTTCTTTTCACCATTATTCTGAGATTTCTCCTTGAACTACATCATTCGTTTCTTTTTAAAACCATGACATGGATATGTAACACCAAATTCCATTTCTACCTTGATAGCACAACAGACAATTTCTTCATAGCTACTGATGACTCTTATAGCTAATTCCATTCTAAGACTTGGTTTTAAGCCACTGAAGAATCAATCAACTTTACTTTCAGGTTGGATGATAAATCCAGATGCATACCTTGCAAGCCTTATAAAATTCCCTTCCTATATACCAACAGATTCATCATCCTTTTTCTTAACCTCATGGATATCTTTTTCCATCTTTGTTCGAAGAATAAAAGGGAAGTACTTATTGAAAAAATATGTTCTTGAACTCATCACATTCCATGGATTCAATTTCACATTGAGGCCTCACATTCTTAATTATATTCCACCATTGATCTGCTTAACCTTCTAAACAGTAAATAGCCAAAATGACTTTTTCATGTTCAGAACAGTGAGGTATTGAAAATATCTTTTCAATGGTACCGATCCATTGTTCAGCAACAAGTGGATCAGAAGACGTACTGAAAGAAGGTGGGTGTTGACTCATGAAGGACTCAATAGAATATTTTTCCCTTCTCTGCTCATTTGGAAGTCTTGAATTATTCATATATTGTGTAAGTATAACAATAAGATTTTGCACTTCATCGACCATAACATTGGTTTTTTATGGAGGGTAATCATTGCATAGTCCATTACATTGATCAACACGGTTCCTGCGGGTTCCAACCATCATCTAAAATACAAAAAGAATAGTGTGAGAGGAAAAAATCATGCTAGGGTAAATAACATAACAAAGGGGGAATACCATCAATATATAACATATTAGGTTTAATTCTAATATCATTACTGTAATTCTAGGACTACAACCTATACTTATATCTTAACCTTAGGAACATCCCTAGACATACCTTTGAAATATATATAGGGATCTCGCTAAAGTTTTCGCATCCTAGTTTCCCAAGGTTACTAAACCTTTCCTCTAATACCAACTGTAGAGACCCAAATCTTGACATACATGGAAATTACATTAATTTTTGGAATACTTAATACATAACAAAAAAAACACACAAGTACCGCAATAGGCTAGTGTCTTTGGAAACATGGAACATAATCTTCTAATCTTGGTGAATGATCTTCAACATCTCCCATAAAGATCTTCCCCTTTTTTCCTACCTAAAACTTTTCTTTATATCCTGGGGAAAAACATATAAAGGGTTAGATAAAATTCTTATTAAGGGTATGCTTAGAGAAAATAAAACAAACCATATACATTTTAACTTCAGAGATGAACATAATGTTTAAACATCAAAATATTGAGTTGTGAAATAAATCATGGTAGTACGTAAGGCATAGATCATAAAGTAACATCAATCATGATAAAAAAACATGGGAAATAAAACATTTAATTGTGGAACACCATTAAGCACATGACATGATTTCCATTGTAGCCAAGGCATTACTGCCAATACCATCTTAGTGGACAAAGTCTCTTTCTGAATCGAGTTCACTCATTGTTCCAGTCCTGAATCAC
Source organism: Viscum album (assembly GCA_963277665.1). Taxonomy (NCBI): domain Eukaryota; kingdom Viridiplantae; phylum Streptophyta; class Magnoliopsida; order Santalales; family Viscaceae; genus Viscum; species Viscum album. The sequence continues at coordinate 1,078,029,910 of OY728164.1, forward strand.
TGAATCGGATTAACTTACCATTCCAGCCATGTAAATATCATGAGATATAAATCTTTACCCAATTCATTGGAGGGAGATATATGTCCCACCCATCTCATAATGAAATCATTCATACTTGTGCCAAAAAATAAACACAAAACATTCATCATAACCCAAAGAATAACATGGGTTTCGTAAACATCATCCCATCATCACATAATCCATATAAAACAAATGAATATTTCATCATAAGAAAATTGAAACCATGTAAATAATTGGGACGTTATAATTGAAACATACACATATGAAATAATGTTATCATAGATGGAGAATCGTTCTGATAAAACTGTTGAAATGAATTATTGAGGAAAATATCCTTTCTTCTTCAAAATCATTTTCTTTTCACAAAATGACATGCTATTTTAAAATAAAATTATTTTCTTTGAGATAGTCATAAAATATTATAGAGTAATCTTCATGAAAATAAGGTGTTATGAAACCGTAAAAATCCGTTCACGACGTATAAGTTAAAAATAACATTTTTCTCGTACTTTTGTCAAAAAAGTCAAAAAGTTCCCCGTGTGGTAATCAAAAGTAAGATTCCTTTCATAAAATGTGGTAAATATCCAAAATGGGTAAAATGGACATTAAGAGTACATGAATTTTTTTTAGAAAACATGGGAATGGATGATAACAATAAGCCATGTAAATTCTTACGAATAAAAATCTCGGATAAGAATGAGAATAGAATAATTATCTCTTACCTAAGGTCTGATATTCTTTATACGTATCCAAACCTCATGTATAATGATTTAAATATTGTCATTGACTTATTACAGATTCATATTCATTGTTATGATATCAAATAGTGTTCACTTATGACTTTATATTACCCGTTCATTTGTAAATTCCATGTTAAAGCAGTGTTTTGGGAAAAATCGTTTCATTTAACGTACGTGTTTCGACATGTTGTTCGTGATATTATTACTTATATCCTGATTTACATACTTCCAGAATCTATAAAATTATTTTTATATAATATATATTCCGTATATAAATATATATGATAGATCGATAAATGGAATGAAATACACCGTTCATGGAGACGGTAGGTCGTGTGTACGCATAAACGCTGTTTTGGTTTCATTATTGAATTAAATGGAATTAAGTAAATGAAAAATATATGTACATAAATCAAGTATCATTATTATGTAATATCATTCATGGTTATTTATTATATATACTTTATAATCATACTTGAATGGTTAATCATGGAAAATGAATGTCATCGCATTCGTGTAGACGGTAGTCCTTATATACGCACGAGAGATGATATCATTCCCATGATCATGGAATTTTATTGAAGTGTTTGTATAATATTTCATAATCAATATAACTTTACAATAATAATATATATATATATTTATTTACACCATTATACCCATCCAAGTAAGGTGGTGGTGGAAAACAGAATACACCACGGTGTGGAGACGGTATTCCTTACGTACGCACGTGCAGTTATTTTGTTTTCTGTAGGATGGATAGAAAATGAAAATGGGTTGTTTCATATTTATAATAACATATAAGTATATGAGTGATACTGATGTTATTAATTTATGATTAAACAAATAAAAAATAAGATGTAAAATAAGAAATAAATTGGAAAGAATCGGTAAAGGATATTACCTCTTCTTTGACGCGCCTCTTCTTAACCTCCTCTTAATGCACTAGGGTTGGTCTTATCAGTTAGATTTATCTCTATGTTAAATAATTTAAATTTTACTGTGTCATCATGTTTTCTTACACTATATAGTTAATAAAATTACTATAACAATCCAAATGTACCCCAAGTGGCTCAGTATTAATATATATATATATTTCTAAGTCATATGATCGAACCATATATTTTTAGGAATATAATAACAATTAATAATATAAATTTTTTAAAAAAAACTATTTTATGTCAATTTTGACACATTTGGTAATTAATTTTTTTGAAAATCATAACTACATGATTAGTTATATCAACGTTAATTGAATCAATACTAACATGTCATATTAATCTAGAAAATTAGAGTAATTAATATGAAGTCTCAAATTACATTTATTTGGGTATTTATAACATCAATTATGTTAATATTTCATTAAAAAGGTAATTACTGCATCATCATTGTGTCATAAATAAATTATAAATAAAATACAATTATGTAGGAAATCTTTTTATCTTTCTAATGAATATTTATAGTCAAATTTATCTTATTCATAACCCTATATTAAAAATGTTTTAGTTATTAAATTGGATTTTTACTATTTTGACTCTTCTTTAAATAAAAGAATAGTAAATGTCATAATCTAATCCATTTGGACCTAAAGGGTAATATTTTATTGCTAAGGTGGTTTTTGGTCTAATTACACTTATCCAATAGAATTAGGACATGTTTTGGGGTAATAGTAATGTCATTATTACCCTTATTTATCCTATTAACTTCTAACCATGGTAAATAAAAGTAAAATGTTATTGTAAACCAAAAATAATTTTTATCTTAATGAACCACATTTTACTCCTTGATATTAACCGTGTGTCTCATATTTTCAAAATTCCACTCGCAGAAGTGGTAAAATTATGTTTTATGCAAATTTTCAATCTCTCTTAGGAGGGGGGTAAATGACGGTGAAAAGATCAATAAAATTTTTATATATCAAAATTTTTTCTAAAACGACTTAAATGAAGTGAATTGAACTTATAAATGTATTATGGATCAATTTTGAAATAATATAAATTTGAATAAAATAAATATTTATTTAAATAAAAATTTGGTTTTTAAATAGTAACCAATGGTTTTCACTATTCATAAAAAATTGAATGTTTTTAGAAAAATACCAAAAATTCACCCTTGGTTAATTTCGATATTCCGAATCCAAAAAAGAAATCCATTTTGAAATATAAAATTTAAAAAATCTCAAAAGTGCGTATTACTATTCATAATGGCTCGTTCATAATAATATTATCGTTTAGTAAATCTTGGTATTGCGTACTAAACATGCTCTCGAGGAAGGTATTGATTGCGTGTATTGCAAGCCGAGTCAGGGATCCGTTTAGTGAAATCTTCATTTGGTGTTTTGTATAACATAATCTAAACATATTTCCTTTATACATTAACCAAAATAAATATTTAATGTTGCGTAGAACAATTTCACAAAACTAACTTGAAATTGTGTGTAACACGAGCCCATAATAGTGTTGGGTATACTTCAAGCTAATACAGTGTTGCGTATAGCATAATATAATTTTGATGTAGCATAGAACAAAAGACATCAATAAAATTAAAAATAATAATTCTCCTAAAATCCCGGGTTGTTACAAATATTAGGGGTAGTTTCCATGCTTTTTATATTGCAGCTCTGTTATGTCCCGATGCACATTCACCTCTTAACATCCCACCCACTCCGTACAATTGGACACCATCCCATTTAATGATTATCCACATTTTAATATAGGAATTTTGTTAGTGTTAATTACATGTTTAATCATATATATATATATATTCTTCATTATTCTAATTTAATAAACATTTTTAAAACACAAAACTTTCAATATGTGATGTAGTATATATTTATTATGCAACTTTTAAAAAAAATTGATCTCACAACATCACCTATAATGAAATAAATCCAAAATAATTTCCTTAAAATATATATTGTCAATTTTATATAACTCTACCATACAAAAATAATCAATAAAACTATCTAAATTTCTTTGTTCATAAATTAATTCTCAATTATAATCCAAACATAATACCCTCATTCAAATTAAATTATAAGTCATGTTCTGTTACTAAAATATATTTTTATTATTCTTTTTTTACTATAATGTAAAATTATAGTGATATTAAAATTCTTTTTTTGTTTAAATTATAAATCATGTTTTAACTAAATCAGATAATGCATATTTTCATAATCTACAACATTACATATTTTTTCAACATCAAAATGTAAAATAATTTTTTCATTTTATGATTTGATTACATAATTATATATAATACAATGATATATCACCATTTTTTTATTATTTATATTTATATATATCAATTTATTCCAATTTTTTCTTTATATTTATAATTATATATATATATATAATAATTTCTGATTCCCATAAGTCTATGTGCAATCATTATGGGGCGAGGAAGGCTTGTAATCTATATTTACTACTATTTATTTGGAATGATTATAATATTATCTTATTTGTTTTTTTATATTATATATAAATATATATTAATAATTATTTGTTATTTATGAAATTTATTATATTATGATATTTACTACATTTAAATATTTGATATATGTAATAAATATTTTTTATATATGATATTATATTCTTCATTATGGTATTTAGTAAAATTGAATGACTCATATTGGTGTTAATACTATTTCTTAAATAAAAATTTATTTTTTATATTTCTTAATATCATTCAGGTGATCAATTACATTCTATTACTGATAGCATACATCCCTAAGATGAGAAAGATTTATTAGACTGAAAGGAGGATGTCATCACACTGTATGTTAGAAAGGGATGTGGAATTCCAAAATTTTTGATTCCATAACCAATTATAGAAAGATATTCATCACTTGAATTTGATACATTTTTATAGAGGTTTGATAAATTATATGAGGTATTTATTTTATAATTTGATTTTGTATTAATTATGATATGAATATTTTGATATATATTTTTTAAAAAATTAACATTATTTTAAACATAAAATTTTTTGGGGAAGGTTCAAATTTAGGAAAAAAATTTCCTACAAAATCAATTTCATGGGATAAGGTTCCCTTCACTAGTTATCAGAACCATGAGAATCTGGAGGTCAAACATAATTTTGGGAGTCATAAATATAGTATACATCATGAAAATATAGTAAGTTATATTATTTATTAATATATGTACACATTAAATGAATATTTTTTCTTATTTTATACAAGAATGTATTCACCCTTCTATTATAGAGGTCGATGTTTACAAAAATATGATTACTAAACCTCATATTAGAAAACATGTTGGTGATAGTAAATTTCATGTTGTGTTTAATTTTTTTCATATTTATAGTGAAATTAATATTTTATTTTTATTTTTTAATTGAATTTTAATGAAAAATATAAAACATTGAATTCTCATTGATGAGAGTGCCATGCTAAGAGTGAAGAGGATTAAACATGTTAGTATGGTTTTGATGAGGGGATATAAATACATGAAACAGTGATTAGTTTCAACAATGACCATCTGACTGGTATTGGTTCACAATTGAACCGTACTAGTTATTACAATACATCTGTGATGCCAAAAATATTCTCGATTATAGGTTGTTCAAATTCATTATCGTCATCTTTTTCCTAGAATTAAGAGAGGTTGTTTGGCCATGTTGAGATTATACAATGAATATTGATATAATGGGAGGAGGGTGAAAAGGTATTTCATAGAGAAGACAAGATTCTTGAATATATAGTCTTGTTTCATAGTGGTGTTGGGATAACGTTTCCTCCCCATATACTTTTGGTGATCCTACTCCCCCTGATATCAGTTGATCCTTAATGTTTTCATGGTCTCTGAGATATTTTTTTTGAAGAGAGATATTTTGTGTGAAATTTTTTCATAATTTTATCCAGGTTTTTAATATATCTAATTTTTTATATTTTTTTATCCAATTTATTGTTTTACTTATTTAATTTTTAAATTATTAAATATAATTGGGATGGAAAAAAATTTCCATTTCAATTAATCTTTTCTGAAAATGAAATCATGTTTGCAATGGGTGTAACGTTCTCTAACCAATAATATTTTTTGTAACAATACATAAAAATTATTATTTTTAAATAAAATCATCATTATTTACAATTGGAATCACAAAACATCTCAAATAATATTTTTGTGATTATTCATTATAAATATGTATATTTAGATGTCTTTTTACCTAAAATATTACAATTTTTAACGTCTTTTAGTGAAGGGAATCCATCACACAAATACTATCATGAACAAATAAAACATGAGTTGTGATTAAATCTACTCAACCCAAGCCTAGTCCCACATCATTATGATCAATAAAATAAATAATCATTTTACCCAAGAGGTATAACTCACTTTTGTCATATCAAAAAAGGAATCACATGTATGTCCCTCTATATCCTCAAAAATCATCCAGCAAAAACCCTACATTCCAATCATCTTTCAAACATGCCACTCATATAAATAAAAAAAATATCACACATTCAAGAACCGAACGTTTGGAAATCAATATTCGACCCACCATATTGAAAAACAAAAAAATAAAATTCCAATTCCAAGAATATCACATATTATTAGTATTTTCAATAACTATCCTCTAGAATACCTTTATATAGACTTTATCATTGTCCCATATATCTTTTAGAATCAAAGGAACTATTTATACTTCATGATTATGCTCTTTATAATATTGATTGGTCACTCTGATCATAAATAAAAAATGTTAGAAGGAAACAAAATGTATGATCTGTTGTAATAATAAAACATAATTTAATTCCATAGAAAAATATTGGAATTCCTTACCCATAAAACATGTTATATCCTCTCATGATTCAATTAAAAACCTACATAGTGACTCAGAGTCTTTCTCTATGTGCCTAGACCCAATTAAATAATATCACATCATGAATGAAATATATTTCTACTAGGATGAAAAAAATATACAATAACTAAAAAAGTATACAAGATCAAAAATATATTCCATAATACCTATGGTAATCAAATAAAACCCCATCTATAGGTACAAAAACTCAATCATGTGGCCCATCATAAAAACCACATTGCCTCTCATGCTACATACTATAACACCCTATCTCAAAAAAGGAATAAACATATGTCTATCCACATGTATACTTATAATAATCCAATAATAAAATTATATATTCAACCCATACCTCCATTTATATATCTATATTCATAACAAGGATCATCATTCCACTAAGGCCACATATCTAGAATACCCATTAATATATTATCATAATAAACATTGGTATATCTCCCACTGTAATAGAAAAGGTTTAACATAGAAATCCTATGTGTAGAATCATCGAATACATCCCATCATGACATCAATTACATGGATTTTATAAAATTCAATGTTGAACAAATCACCCCATCAATATGTCATTACCTAAGAATCACATCCATCACTAGGCTATGCTAGTGTTTCGATAGACATAAACAAAAAGGAAAAACAGAACATTTTTCATTCAAAATATACATATCTTTTCTCCCATGGGTGGGTTTATATTATTGATTTTATAATATCATGAAACTATAGACAATGTAATGGAAACCACATCAATGATATACATATAAAAATATGACCTTAAAAATGTTTGACTCGCCCATATGTTTTTAAATTATAAAATCATATATCATAATAAGATGACACGAAATTTTTTTAAATAACATGTCAAAATCATTTATAATAACATAGATTTGGAATGTTATACAATAATTACTCTTTAATAAACCATTGAGAGGTTCTTGATGAAATTATTCATTATAAAACCATTTTTATGTAGCATCTTATGAAACATCAACATTAACATTCCATATTCATATGAATACTCTATTTCACAAAATTTCTTTATATAAAAAATTTATTTTAGAATTTTATTTCAAAAGGTAAAACAATTTCATTTAAAAAAAATCAAACTGTTAATTTAGTAAATAATCCATAAAACTGTCCTCTAGTACTCTTTTATCCAATGCTTTACTAATGAATGTTTAAAAATGATATACGACCATTTATTAATATCTGGAAGATATGTGTCAATCATGATATTCTTGTATGATTTTAAGAAAATATAAATAATACCATTAATCACAACTGTTCCATAGAAACCATGAAATATTTCATTAAAATAAGACACTGAAATGAAATTTCCACAATCCCGAATTATATTTACATATTCAATTTGGATCACTAACTATAAAATATGTTCTCATTAGGACATATACAATATATTAATTTCATTAAAATAATAAACAAAATATTTAAATCCAAAATCCCATGATAAACCAATTGACATCAAAATCACTAGGAAACACTACATCACCCAGACCATTATACTAAATGATATGTTTGATTCTTGAAACAAATTTGTTCCTATAACATTAATAAAATCAATCATACAACCTTCATCAATTCCCAATTTTACACAAAAAATCTCAAATCCAAAATAAAATCATAAAGTCACCAACATAAAAATTAACAAACTTGAAACTACAATAACAATAAAATCCCAAGCATCCACAATTCATTGTTTGTAATAAGGCCTTGATTCCAATGTTATTTCATCATAAAGAAGGGGAATCAACCTATAAAACAAACCAAAACTTCAAAAAAATTGATAATGAAAGAGGATAGATGGAATAAGATGAGTTTTACAACATCAAAACATTATTGAAAAGGTGATCACATCCTGATAAACATTAATTTATTTGGAAAAGGGGGTTAATCAAGGAAAATGGAAGATTATAATGGTATTGTTATCTAAATATGGTATATCACAAGTCTATTATTCCTATATGAGTATGATGGAATGATTTTTAAATGAATATTATAATATATCTTAAATTATTGGGTATACCATCTCTAGATTCGTATCCCCCCTCATAGTGTACATGTGGACTCCACCATGTACCCAGTGTGGGGAATATGAAACACTATAGCCCATCATGGGGCACTGCACACCTCAGGGTACAATTGGCTACATTGTGTCATCAAACCGGGTTCTTGTTGGAATACAACATCTTCCCCTCTCATATTCTCCTCACGTATCATCTATTGTATCTCTTTTTTTTATATTATCCTATAAAAATATCCAGAAAAACCTCCAAAAATACATCACTGAGATGATCCATACATTATTTCATAATTACGTATTTAATAATCAATTGCCATCCATCCACTATATTGGATGGATTCAATTCCCTCCCTTTGTTCATCAATGCATAAATCTTTAGGTTGTTGATGATAGATATTTTTTAAAATAAAAAATACACTAACTATAAGATATATAGGTAAAACATTTCAATGAAACTTTTGAAACCAATAACACAAAGAAGAATAGATAAGGACACATAAACTAACTCGTAAATTCAAATATGAAATCACAATGAAACATACAAACCAATGTAATAAATTAATCAAAAACATACATATTGTAGGACTGAGTAAAAAATGAAATTATACTGGCGATAATGAAAGTTAATAGAAAAACACATTAATAAATTGATAAATATAAGCATTGATTTACTGCATTATATAATGGTAAATATTCCAATAGGATTATTGATAAATAAATGGATATATGAGGACATTGTATGATGGAATGACATGTAAAAATAAAATAATATATAGATTGATGAATAAATTGATAAATACTAAAAAATATGAATTCTATCTTATAAATAGTGTGATAAATATAAATAAAATGACACAAAAAACAATGTGAACAGAAGTGATAAATAAACATTGTGTATATTTTTTTAACAATATGACTAAAATAAATTGGATATACATATAGATAAATCGAGTAATAAACAAGTAAATAAAAAGATAGACTCATGTGACGTAATGAGATATATGATACGAAAAAAGGTTAGCATAGAAAAAACTCAACAATATATATGATAATATATTAGACAAGATATAAAGGAAAAATGATTGGAGAAATAACTAGATAAAATAGTTTTGAATGATCAAAAGGTAAAAAATGACAGAATGTTGTGAAAATGACAACAATGAGGAGAGGATAGTACATATAAATTTATATATAAGTGGTTAAATATAAATTTGGATTTGTTGATAAAATAAAATATAATATACTTATATAATTGAAAATAATTTTCTAAAATAGAAAGATAATTAGAAAAATCGGTGAACTAAAATGTAAAAGAGACATGAGCGAATATGATTTTTATGATATGATAGATCACCAACCATTCGACTTGGTTACAAACGAGACATCATTTGATATGAAAATAAAATATATAATAATAGGAATATATAACCACACAATATAGAATAATTAAATTCAAGAAACTAATATATAAAAATTTCACATAAAATTAATATATATAATAAGGAAATCGACATTTGTTTATAATGACTGATAGAAAAACAAAAAATTTAAAAAAATTCTTGTGTTGTAATGAACACACACACACACAAGAACATATATAATGATATTAATAGATAGTTAATTATAGGTATGGATAGATTAATGGACATTGAAACATATATATATTAACTTGAAAAAACATACATGGGAATGAACACAAAAAACTATAGCGAATGGTATATTTATAAATAATAAAAGAAAATGATAATATCATAGATAATAATAAATTATCCAAAATTAATATATAATAAAACAATGGTAAAGAGAGGTCAGAAGTCACCAAGATCCACATGTCAGTTGAGTTCAGTGTGTCTCTCTCATTCATGTATAATTCACTAGTTAGTGAATTATCCAATTTGAAACAGTTTTAATTATGGTACAAACAAGATCAGATTTCACAAGATCTTTTTGTTTTGAAAATAATTTTGTCTGTATGTAAAAAATGAGAGAGACGATCAAAAGAAAAAGGATGCATCACATGAATAATACTAAACAACCCAAATCAACCAGATTATTCCCCCTGAAAGAAATTATCCGGACATAGTGGATAATTTTAATGCAACATAGGTTAAGAGACAATTATGTTCATGTTAAATTGAGTTGCGGAAAGACAGAGCACAAGAAAAATAAAAATATTCATCTCCCTGATGAAGCTCTCGGAAAATCTAAATCCTTCTGATTGATGGTGCATGCAATGTTGGAACTCACTCGATGTCCATCCTAGGGAATTTAGGTCTAAAAATGCACTGGTCTCTGCTCTGGGTACTCCAATTTATCCAAGGGAAATGGTTTAAGTTACTCACTTTCTGCTCCCGCAGTCGGGATCCAAAATATTTATATCTATCTCTCCTGATGGATGTTCCCTCCAATCCCCCATGTTCTCCTTCTTAGCTCGATTGATCTATGCCTCTCCTGGCTCACGTGCATTCATCACCCAACTGAAGCCTCTGGAATCTACCTCGAGGAGTTCCCTGCCCTCCACATGGCGCTTTCACTGTGATGCTCCTCCCACGATGTCATCGGGACAGTTGCTCCTAATTGAATGAAAATGATATGCACGCGGTGAGCTAACTTCTTCCCACGATAAACTAGAAAATCCATGTGGCATGCTTTTAAGTACATGTCACCCTCTTTTAAGTGAACTTCAAGTGAGTGCATCTCCCCCCTGCAACTAAACAACAATAAACGTAAGCGAGTTAACTAAAATAAAATGAAACTATTTTATACCATGTATTAATATTACTACTTAAATAAAAATTCTTATTAATATATATATAATAGTTATTATTATTATTACTGTTATAAGTAATTATATTTTTTATTATGATATACTAATATTATATATAAGCTTTTATACTTTTATTAAAATACCTATAATTATTGTAGGATAGATTAAGATATACAATTCATAATATATATATTGTATTATATAATATAATAGAACACAATAAGATTTAAAAAAAGAAAAAGAAATGAAGAGGGGGAGAGTTCAGCGTGGAAAGGAAGAGTGGGCAAAATAGGGGGGTCATCATGGCGCGACAATGTTGCGGAGCTGGGCTTCGTGCGGCGCAAGGGGTGTGCGGGACCACAGTGAGGGATTGAGGTGGCTAGAGGACTTTGTGGATTCAGGTATTACTCTTGGCCAAGCATGAAGAGGGAAGGTGCGGTGAGGCAGAGGAATCGTGAGGTTCTGGTGAATCGTGGTTGTGCGGCGCAGGTGATGTGGAGTCCGGCGGTGGAATTCAGGCGACACCAACGGCTGTGTGGTTTGAAGTGGAGAGGAATGGATTGGCGGTCAAGGTGGAAGGGAGGTGGTAGGGTTTTCATGGCATAGGGGGTGTGTGGCCACAACTAGGTCTTGTAGCACAGATGAGAGGGGAGAAAGGAAGAGGCCAACTTCGGGTGGTGTTGGCTCAGTCCATAAAGGTTTAGCCGCGGCTAGCGGCGGTAGGGCGTGCGGTGGTTCCCAATTTTTTTGCTGCTGGGATGAAGTGTGCGAAATAGGGGTAGAATGTGAGTCACCGTGAGGGTGCTCACGGTGGGACAGTTAGAAGTGAAATTGTGGGTAGAGATACAGTGGCAAAGGCACCGTGAATGGGGTGGGGATTGAGGCACCAGGAGTACCACAACGAGACAGCAAGTAGCAGACATGGTGACACCGTGAGTGTTTCTCACGGTCTGACTGTGAGGTATGGGAAATGGTGGCACCGTGATGTGTGTTCACGGTGGGTAGAAAGTGGTGGAATTGTTACAAAAACTGTGTGACGTTCCACCATGAATACCTGCAAAATAAAAAGAACATATTATATAAATTAATAATATAAATAAACCTACAATTAGATTATTCAATTTATAAATTAAATTGAAAATAATGAAATTGAAAAATAAATAAATAAAACAATGTTAAATAATAAAATTAATAATAATTTATTAAAAAGAATGAATTTATTTTGGTTAAAATTTATAAACAAATTTATTGAATAACAACTTAAAATATTTACAGTAACTTGCATAAAATATCTAACCAACTAATTAACCAATGAATTAAGTAAATAATTACTTAAATAATAAAGATGTTATTCGAATAAAATTGGTATGTTATAATTAGTTTTGTTAATAAATAAATTAAGAACAAGCTTGCATTATTTATTTACAATTTAAATAATATATAATTAATTAATTAAATTAATGAATTAATAACATAACTAGAATAAACATAAATAAATAAAAGTATAATTCACAAGACTAAATTTATTGAACAATTATTTAAAAATGACACTAATGCACATTAAACCACATGTTTTAAGCAATCAACTTATTATTTTATACAACATGTTCGAAAACACAACACCTACCAAATATTTACTAAAAATAATCATTTTGGTATAAAAAAGTCAATAAAAATAGCAAAAGGATGTGGCACGAACTGTGAAAACACAGCCACATCAAACTCCCCCTCACGTAAAGCTTTGTTTGTCCCCAAACAAGTACATGCCTTTGAATTTAAAATAGAAAGATGATTTGTGAAGTTCAGCTCAAAAGGTGCATGGTTAAACTTAAAAATCTAGATGGAGAGGACCAAACAATGAGTCATGTTTTTCATAGTTGTTAACTAAATGTTGTCCTCTCTAGCTTCAAATACTCCATGGAAGTCAAGAGCATCACTAATTCGTACACTGTCAAGTATGTCATGCCTCCTATGTGTAATCATTAACATTACTACTTCACTATCAAATTCAAGTACTTATTCAAGGAGTGATGAAAGGTTAGTTGAAATCGAACACAAAACTTAACAATGTGAACATTCCATTCTCACCTTCCCCCAGGTTCCAAGAATTATGGTCGATTAATTTCATCACTTTATTAATCCAACTCATAGGCATATTATCCAAGTTAATTTATCTCTTCTTCATCTAGGTTCAAAATTCCCCTCACCTAAATGAGTTCATTTTTGACAAAGGTACATTATTTTAATATTTCCCAGCCAAATTCCATGTATAGAGAACTATGCATAGCACTTATTAAGATTCAAATTGGATTTATTTATTCAGAGAAACGCACCTAGTGCACCTTGTCTCAGATACTCACCGTGGGATCCCATTTTCCCATTTTAGTCCAGTTACAAAGGACTTTATTAATAATAATTTTTATTGACTTTCTAAATTGATTGAATATTATATACTAAAAATGTGAGTCCCCTAGGATCCAGTGAGAACATCATGTTACCAAAATCCATGATCCTTACACAACAAAACAAATCCTTTCATACTCTTATCCTTATATGAAAAACGGAATGATCCATAGAGACAGTGAACAATTTCACTCACCAATCATTAATACTTAACCGTTTCTGACTAAGTGCCACTTGCAACATTCAGAAAATAGTTATCCACTAAACTGGACAAAAATTAAGTACCATTGAACCTCAAATGACCATCATGTGATGAAATAATTTGAAAACATTTGAAGGAATTTTGAACCATTTTGAACTATTTTTTTATAAATTTTTTTGTTTCCATTTTGACCATTTTTTAAAAAAAACTAATGTTCTAGAATTGTGAATTCGACATGAAACCAGAATGACCCCTCTCTCCCACACATAAAACACATCATTTCCCCCAATGTTGAATTTCATGGTAGGATACCAAATAGTTCAATATTGATGGATATTTTATCTTAAATAGGATATGGAAGGGTAGCAATTTGGATCAAAGATTTTCTTGGCCACCAAAAAGGAAAAAAATAAAAACAAAAAAACAAATATATAAGAGACCAACCCAACCAACCATCATCAGAAAACAAGTAAAATCCATTCCTAAACCATTCATGATTATGAATATTTAAAGAGAATAAAAAATATTTTATCAATAAACTTCAAATAATAGCATGATTAACAATAACGCACAGCATCAGCTCAATGAAATTGAAAACAATGGGAGCAAGAAGGTTTTACAAATCAGCTCAAAATAATTTGCAACTCTCAAGATACTAGTAGCTAAACACCCATTAAATAGAAAAAATTCATTTCTCACAGATTAGGAGGATGTCCCCCACACCTAGTTCATATTGAAGAGTAAGAATGTAATTAAAATTGAAAAAGGCAGAACAACACTTCCCTGAATTATTGGACCTTTAGCAGTGACTTTCATCAACAGATAATCTTCGACATCATTGAGTTGTTACTCCTCTTAATTAACCTACAGGTTCAAATAAGTAAAACAAGATTTCATAGTTTAGGGTTCAAGAAAAGTAACCCAAGAGAGTGAGTAGAGAGAAATGTTATCCATATGATGCAGTGGATTGATCCCTTGGGTTTTCTTGGAAATTTTTCTCGTAGAAATAACTCTTTCTCAAAAAACAATAGTTCATGTGGCACCATCAGAAGTTATGAAATTAAACCGGAGAACAAGAACCAAGGATTACATTATTGAAAAACATGAAATAAAAGAGAAACTACTAAGAAACCATTGGTTTTTTCCCATGAAACACTATGTTTATAGTCATCAGTTATACTTGGATAAGCTCATTTTTTGAAATAGAGATATAGCAGCCCAGCCCTTTGGCTGACCTTAAAAGATGTGATTTATTCATTGGCCATTAACTAAGAAAGGTTGATTCTCTTCTCTGACCATCTCAACAACTCTATTGACAATGACTCAAAAAATGGTAAACAGTCCTGACCACTTGGATTTCAACATTTGTGGAAACAGCTTCAATCTCGAATTGAAAAGTAGGTCCCTCTCACCAACCTTGAAATTCCTATTTTGAATAATCGAGTCATGAAAAGCCTTTGTTCTTTATTTTTATATTTCATCATTCTCATAGGACTCTCTTCGAATCTCATCTAACTCACTCATCTCTAGCAGTGTCCTCTCTCCAAAATATATAAAATCAACGTTATGTGCCTTCAATGACCAATAAGATTTTTGTTGTAACTCAACAGGTTGATGACATGTTTTATTTAAGAGTAGCCTATATGGTGACATCCCTAATGCGTCTTTTAAGCAGTTCTATAGGCCCAAAAGGCCTCATCCAACTTCATTGACCAGTCTCTCCTAGAGCTAGACACTGTTTTCTCTAAAATCTGTTTGAACTCCCCGTTTAATACTTCTGCTTTCCCAATGGACTGTGGGTGGTAAGTAGTGTTTGTCCTATGTGAGCATCCATACTTCTCCATCAATCCATTGAAATTATAATTCTTGAAGTGAGTTCCATTATTAGTGATTAATTCTCAAGGCACACCAAATATAGAAAAGATGTTTTTATTAATGAATTTCACAACACTTATAGCTGAATTTTCTGGAAAAGCTACTGCCTCAACCCACATGGACACATAGTCCACATGTACCAAAAAGTAATCATTCCCATAAGAGTATGGGAATGGTCCCATGAAGTTCAAGCCACACACATCAAATATTTAAAACTCTATAATACCTTTTTGGGGTCATTCCTATCTTCTTCCAACATTTCCCAACATTTGACATTATACACATCCAATAACCAGACTCCTAGCATCTTTAAAGTGTGTTGGCCAGTAAGAACTGGCCTGTAGGACCTTCTGAGCAGTCCTTTCTCCTTCAAGGTGGCCACCCCAAGGTGATGAATGGAAGCTCTCAATTATGGGTAAAATATCATCCTCAACTACAAATATTCTCAAAATACCATTAGCGCAACTACTAAATAGGAAAGGGTCATCCCAAAAATAATATTTCAGTTCAGATATAAACCACTTCCTCTGGTTGTGTGAATGATCCTTGGGCATGACTCCAGCTGCCAGAAAGTTGGCATAGTGTGCAAACCAAGAAGTCTACTACATAGAAGCAGCAACCGATTTTTCATCAGGGAAGGAAGTGTTGATCTCTTTTGGTTCCTTACTTGGGGAATTGGGCAATCTGGACAAGTGATCTGAAACTTCATTCTCAACCCCTTTCCTATCCTTAATCACTAAATAAAAATCATGTTGATAAAAGGTTCACCTAATGAATCTAGTATTTGAGTCCTTTTTAGGTAGAAAATACTTAAGGGCTGGATGATCTGTGAAAACTATGATCCTTGATCCTATCAAATACTGCCTGGACTTTTCCAGAGTAAACATCATAGCAGCCAGCTCCATTTCAGTGGTAGAATAATTCTTCTGGGCATTATTTAACAACTCTCTTGAATAGTAAATAACATGATGTTTCCTATGCTTCCTCTATCCTAAAACAGATCCAACTACAAATCACTAGCATCACACATAACCTCAAAGGGGAGATTCCGGTCAGGAGTAGTGATTACAGGTGAAGTGGTTAATTTCTCCTTGAGCATATTAAATGCCTCTAGACATGTCTCATCGAAGAAAAAGGGTGTGTCCTTGACCAGCAGGGAGCACCGGGGTCTAGTAACCTTATAAAAGTCCGTAATAAACCTCCTGTAGAACCCATCATGATGCAAAAAACATCTAATACCTTTTACATTTTTAGGTGGGGAAAATTTTGAATGACCTCAATTTTTGCATTATCGACCTCAAGCCCCTTCTTAGAAACATTGTGTCCCAAAACTATGACTTCAGTTTCTAGGAATTGGAAATTTTCTTAGTTAAATACTATGTTGGTCTATTGGCATATTTCTAACACTAATTCCAGGTTTTTCAAAAAGATATCAAAGTTATCTCCCACAACAGAAAAATCATCCATGAACAATCCAATCATCCTCTCAATCATGTCTGAAAAAATCGCCATCATACATCTTTGAAAAGTGGTAGGAGCACCACACAAGACAAAGGGAATCCTCCGTTAAGAAAATGACCGAAATGGACAGGTGATGGTGGTTTTCTCTTGGTACTATGGTGCAATAGCAATCTGGTTGTAACCATAATAACAATAAAAAAACAGAAGAATTCATTACCTGCCAACCTCTCTAACATTTGATCCAAAAATGGCAAGGGAAAGTGATCATGTCTTGTGGAAGCATTCAAATTTTGTTGTCTATAAGGAGTCTTCATTTATTCACTGCTCTTGTCTGGATTTTCTCATTCTTTTCATTAGTGACCACTGTCACTCCACTTTTTTTGGGCACCACCAGGACAAGACTGACCCAGGGGCTATCAGAAATTGGAAAAATTATTCAAGTATCAAGAAAACTAGTCACTTCTTCTCTCACAACATCCTTCATGTTGGGGTTGAGCCTTATTTAGGATTATACTCTGGGATTAAACTCATGTTCCATTGGAATTTTATGCATACAAAAGGATGAGCTTATCCCTTTGATAGCAGCTATTGACCATCCTATGAAAGACTTGTACTTCTTCAAAATCGTAAGCAGATTTTTCTCTTGCCTAACCTCTAGATTGGATGAAATGATCATAGGTAGGATAGATTTGTCTCCTAAAAAAGGCATATTTTAGATGGGCATGTAGGTTATTAAGTTCAAGGGTGGGTGGTTACTGGCTGGAATTAATAAACATGGGCCTTGGTGGCCCATGGTCTTCATGATACCTCATAAAGAATATAGTAGACAAGGGTTTTTCCTCACTGTAAGAGCTTCCAAAAGATATCTCCTCAAACATGGACTCCTCTCTCGGGGTAAGAATGTGCTCCAAAACACACTCATCTATGTTCTCCAAGAATTCTCCCTCATAGTCATCAATAATATCTCTCTCCTTACTTGAGATGATCCTCATGCAAGAGGCAGCGGGGATTTCAGGTTCACTGTTTATTTTAGATATCATTTTATGAAACTCTTATTCCTCCTTATCAAAACTACTTTCAGCAGCTAGCATCTGATCTTTTTAAAAAATTGGGTGGATGGGTTCTTGTATTTTCTTAAACACATTGAATTCTTCATTCTGTTCACCGAAATTGAAAATCATTTTTCCCTTAGATACATCAATCACAGCTCCCCCTGTGGCCAGGAATGGCCTTCCAATAATGATAGGAACCTCCTGGGAGCACTCTATATCAAGGATAAGAAAGTCAGCAGGAAAAAATAGTTTTCCTACTCCTACTAACAGATCATCGACCCTGCACACTGGATGAGTAATGAACCTATAAACAAGTTGTAACACAATAGTGGTGGGTTGGGGAATTCCTAATCTTAGGTCATTAAAAAGGTACAGTGGAATAAAATTAATACTTGCACCCAGATCACACACAAAAATTGAACTTACCACCTCTATCCCCAAATGTGAAAGGGATGAAAAAACTACCAGGGTCCTGAAGCTTAGGAGGTATCCTATTCTGCAAGACTGCACTACACTCCTTTATTAAGCTATAGGTGAAAAATTCCTCTAATTTATTTTTGTTTGAACATATTTTCATGAGTGATTTCAGATATGATGATATTTTTATCAATGAATCCATGAATTGGATATCAATGTTAAAATTTTTAACCACCTTCAAAAATTTCAAC
Organism: Viscum album; assembly: GCA_963277665.1. Taxonomy (NCBI): domain Eukaryota; kingdom Viridiplantae; phylum Streptophyta; class Magnoliopsida; order Santalales; family Viscaceae; genus Viscum; species Viscum album. Next base: position 1,078,048,975 of record OY728164.1, read on the forward strand.
AGTTCAGAATCATGAATTTGTTTCTTAATTCTTTGTCAGAAAGGGATTACAGGGAAACAATTCCTCACAATTGGGGGCATCTCTAAACCTTCTTTTCCCAAAATTTTCTTCCCTTTATTTTCATTTTTTCTCTATCCATTTTCTTTGAGTTTTTTAGTTGAAATAGAAGGGATTGGAGGGATTCCAGTGGTGCTATTCATTTTTCCAAATTCAGGTTCTTTCATATTTGATTTTCCAGTTTCATCTAGTTTGTCATTTTCATCATTTTGGGGTTCTTTCCTAGGCTTTGGTGAGTTTGGTGACCACTTCTGGTGGTCACAACCACTAAATTCTCCCTAGGATTGGCTTTAGTGGTGCTAGGCAGCATACACATTTCTCTATTATTATAATCCCTAGCCAACTGCCCCATTTGAATTTACAAGTTCTTCATTATATCATCTATTTTAACTTTATTAAAATCATTTTGGTTTTTTGTTCATCAAACCTCCCTATAAACTGATGGAACATGTCTCTGACCTCATCTTTTGAATTGAATGACTCAGCCTTTGGTTTGGATTGGGGGTGGAATTGCAACCTAGGAGGCTGCTCGAATCCAAGAGGGGCAGAAATTCGGAGGACTCCCTACTCCCTTCATGACAGGTTCAGATGGTTCCTATACCCTTGATTGTAGGTGTTGGAAAAAGGATCATCCCTAGGCTACATCTGAGGTCCATATCCCGCAAAGCTGACACTCTCATGAGGCTGGACAGGCATGTCAAAGTTTTGACAATAGGTTTGAGAATGGCCATACATACCACAGTGGTGACACTGCTCCTTAAAGATTTGATGTGGGTTCTCATTAAAGAACCCAATAGCTTGGGCATTAGATTGAGGAGCAGGGGCAGTTTCTTTTCTAACAATGGTTATCCTCCTAGAGAATTTGTGCTGTGAATTATGTGCTAATGTGTTAAATGTCTATTTGATCTCCTCAGTAGTCCTATCACTAATGTATCCTCTAGAATAATGCTCTACCAAATATTGGTGGTAAGGGGTGAGAATATTTTAGAAGGTTCCCATGAGAAATTATGGTGTACATTGATGGTTTGGACACTGCCTAAGAAAACCTCTAAACCTATCCCAGGCTTCAAGAAACAGTTCTCCTTCATGCTCACGGAATAGAGTGAATTTGTGCCGAATCTCAGATGTTAACCTCATAGGTTATAATTACTTAGTAAAGGCATTGTAATCTTGATCCCAAGTGACAAATAATTCTTCCTCTAACTGTTGGAACCAAGACCTTTCATTTCCCTTGATGAAGAAGGGGAACTCTCTCAGTTTATGCTCTTCTTCAGTGAGATACCTAAGTAGAAGCTACTGGACACTACAATAGAAGTCCCTTATGATGTCAATAGAGTCATCACTAGGCATTACATTGAAGGTGGTCAGCTGACTAAGTATAGATTGCTTGATATCATAATTCTTGGACCTAAGAGAGAGTCTAATGCAGGAAGGGTTGCTAGAAACTGAATGTAACAAGAACTCTCTCAAACTGTGCCTCTTAGCTATCTCATTCCCAGGTGGGTTCATCATTCCAGGTCAGTTCAAATTCTCATGAAGTGGGTTGTTCAGGTTTTCATTTATATTTTATTCCATTTTGACATTGTCATTGTAATTTTTCACTTCTTTTAGGTGTTTATCAATTTTAGGGTTACCATGTACTAAGTATTCAGACATAGACCTGGTTTGCATGCAGTAGGTTCACAACATTTTGTTTGAAATTCAATTTTCATTTTCATATTTTTTTTATTGATTTTTTTTTTGAATTTTCATTGTGGTTTTTTATATGAATTTTTGTTTGGTATTTTTATAAATTCACCTATCATAACCAGTAGCAGCGCCAAAATTTCCATGCTCGCGCATCATTCGGCATGATTGACAAAGTAAAATTTATAACCTACATACTACTTAGGACAGTGGCATGACAAGGTCGAACAATAGGGAGGCCTATTATTGTGTTTGGGGTTCTAAAAAAATAAACAAAACAAAAATAAAAATGTAAAAATCAAGAAAAGTCAATTGGTAGTGGTGAAGTGGAGTGAATGAGACTTAGTGTGTGCAGAATTGATAGTGAGATGGTGAGTACATAGTGAGTAGACAGAGCAGAAAGATAAATATGGGTGAAAAAAACCAATAGATGAATAGGGGAAAAACTCAACTAGGAGATTTGATGTTTCTTAGCCTTATTCATGCACTGCGATTTAGGAAAATTTGGTTTGACTAAAAGATGCTGGCCAGATTTCTCATCTGGTCCATTTGGGATGAAATAGCTCTTACATTCCTTGGACTCTAAGAGTCATTCCAACCATCGGTGAAGAGAATTCCGAAGTCACCGAGCTCAACTTGTTAGTTGAGTTCGGTGTGTCTCTCTCATTCGAGTATAATTCACTTGTCAGTGAATTACTCAATTTGAAACAGTTTTAATTATGGTATAAACAAGATTGGTTTTCTCACGATCTTATTGTTTTGAAAATAAGATTGTCTGTAAAAAAATGAGAGAGATGATCCAAAGAAAAATGATCCAGCGCAGGAAAAATACTATACAACCCCAATCAACTAGCTTATTCCCCCCAAAGGAAATTAGCCGGACATAGTGGATGGTTTTAATGCAACAATATGGTAAGAGACAATGAATTTCATGTTAAATTGAGTTGCAGAAATATAGAGCACAAAACAAATAAGAATGATCACCACCCTACTCGAGCTCTCAGAAACTCTAACTCATGTTTCTTGATGGTTGATGCAATGTTGGAACTCACTCGATGTTCCGCCCAGGGAATCGAGGTCTAAAAATGTGCTGGCCTCTGCTCTCGGTACTCCAATTGCTCGTAGGGAGGTGGTGTAAGTTTCTTATTCTCTACTCCCCCAATCTGGATCCAAAATTTTGATGTCTGCCTCTTCCGATGGATGTTCCCTCCAATCCCCCCTGTGCTTCTACTTAGCTCGATTGATCTATGACTCTCCCACCTCTAATGCATTCATCATCCAACCGAATACATTGATATCTACCTCGAGGAGTTCCCCGACCTCCATGTGGCACTTTCACTGTGTTTCTCCTCCCGCGCTATCACCAAATCAATTTCTCCTAACTCATTGAAAATGATATGCACTCGGTTAGATAAATTATTCCCTCTAAAAATTAGAAAATCCATGTGGTGTGCTTTTAAGTGAACATCACCCTCTTTTAAGTGAACTCCAAGTGATTTCATCTCCCCCCTACAACGAAACAACAAAAAATGCAAGCGAGTTAACTAAAATAAAATGAAACTATTTTATAGCATGTAATAATATTAATACTTAAATAAAATACTTATTAATATATATATATATAATACATAATATTAATATTACTATTATATGTAATTATATTTATTAATTTGATATACTAATATAATATATATGATTTTCTACTTTTATTAAAATACCTATAATTATTGTTGGATAGTTTAAGATACATAATTCATAATATATATATTCTATTAAATGATATAATAGAACATAATAAGAATTTAAAAAAGAAGATATAATGAAGTGGGGGAGAGTTTAGCGTGGAAATGAAAAGGGGGAAAACAGGTGGGTCTTCGCAGCGCATCTATGTAGCAGAGCTGAGGTTCGTGTGGCGCAAGGGGTGTACGGGACCGCGGTGAGGTCATGTGGAGGTTGGAGGCCTTTGTGGCTTCAGGTATGACTCGTGGGATAGAAGTAAGAGGGACGATGCAGTGATAGAGAGGAATTGCACGGTTCGGGTGAATCGCGGCTGTGCGGCGCAGTTGAGAGGAGGCTGGCGGTGGACTTCAGGAGACACCAACGTCTGTGTGGGTTGAAGTGGTGAGGCATGGTGCGGCGGTCAAGGTGTAAAGGAGTTGGTAGTTTTTTCATGGCTCAGGGGTTGTGCGGCCGCAGCTAGGTCATACGACATAGATGAGAGGGAAGAATGGAAGAGGCTGGCTTCGGGCGATGTCGGCTCAGTCCAGGGAGGTTCAGCCGTGGCTAGCGGCGTTAGGGCTTGCAGTGGTTCCCAATTTTTCTACTGCTGTGATGAAGTGTGGGAAATAGGATCAGAATGTGAGTCACCATGAGGGTTCTCATGGTGGGACAGTGAGAATTGAAATGGTGGGTAGAGATACGGTGGCAAAGGCACCATTAGTGGGGTGGGGATTGAGGCACTGTTAGTGCCATGGTGAGACAACAAGGACCAAACACTGTGACACCATGAGTGTTTCTCACGGTCTCACCGTGAGGTATGGGAAAAAGTGGCACCGTGATGTGTGTTCATGGTGGGTAGAAAGTGGTGGCACCGTTATGGAAACTGTGTGACGTGCCACCGTGAATTACAGCAAAATAAAAAGAATAGATTAATAAATTAATAATTCAAAAAAACCTACAATTAGATTAATCAATTAATAAATTAAATTAAAAAGAATGAAATTGAAAAATAAATAAATAAAAAAATGTTAAATAATAAAATTATCAATAATTTATTTAAAAGAATGAATTTATTTGGGATAAAAGTTATAAACAAATTAATTGAAGATCCACTAAAAATATTTACAGTAACATGCTTAAATTATTAAACAAACTAATTAACCAAAGAATTTAGTAAATAATCAATCAACGAATAAAGATAATAATTAAATAAGATTGGTTAGTTACAATTAGTTAAGTTATTAAAAGAATTAATAATAACTTTGTGTTATTTATTTACAATTTAAATAATAAATAATTAAATAATTAAATTAATGAATTAGTAACCTAACTAGAATAAAAATAAATAATTAAATGTCTATTTCTCAAGACTAAATTAATTTAAGAATTATTTAAAAATGATACTTATTCACATTAAAACACATGTTTTAATTTAAAAATTGATTATTTTACACAACAGTTTCAAAAACACAACACTTATCAAATATTTACTAAAAACAATCATTTTGGTATAAAAAAGTCAATAAAAATACAGAAAGGACGTGTTAAGAAGTGGGAAAACACTGCCACATCAAATATCTTACTTTTATAAAGAAATAAACAATAAATATTACGTAAATTGAAACCTCAATATATAAAATAGAAAAATTGATAGCTAATGTCAAAATAGGATAAAACTATTTATGATATTCTAATATGACAAGGCATGTCTAAATAAAAAGGCATAAATATGTATAGATGGATTAATATGTAGATTTAATCATATAAAGACATCTATATATATAAATATAGGAACATTTATTTATTTATAAATGTAAAATTGGATATAAAAGTTGATAAATGGATAAAGATATGATTATACAAACACATACATGGTACTATTGATCAAAAAAATAACAAATATAAAAAGAAAAACAAACACACACAGACATGATAATTCAATATGAATGACAGTCACTGATACTAACATTGATACTAAGACACATAGAGAAATATACAATGAAATATAACTATTGACCCAATCAGAATCATGCATATTGAAACACAATGGAACGTGCAGATAGAAATATAGAGAGACATGTATTAATAGGTCAATAAATAAATATATATTATATAAAGATATTGAAAGATGATTAGAAATAGATAATTTAATAGAAAATTAAAATGATTAACTAATAATTTCAAATGTAGAAATATTGATATATTCACTTATAAAAAATTGATAGCCAGTCCAGGGGAAAAAATTGACTAGATCGACAAAAATAAAAAACATACTTATATGAACATAGTGATATAAACACCATCTTTGATTAATCAATAGATATGAGCTATGTGGTATAGAAATAAATAATATCAAAATAAATGAATAGATCAACAAGTAAAAATACACATAATGACATAGATATTGATATGTATACATGGAGATATAGATACATGATAAATTGATATATATATATATATATTAATTTACAAATAGAAATAGATTTAGAGATAATAATAATACAGAGAAAACTATTCAAAAATGAAAGAAAAAAATATAGATCAGGAGAAATAAGATATATAAATAAACTTGTTAAAAAATAATACATATGATTAAAAAAATATATATATAATAAATAAATCCAAAAAAATAAGGAAATATAAGAGGATAAAATGATATATGATATACATAAGGAAAGAATTCCATATAGATAGAAATTATAAATAATGAAAAGAACCAATCAAAAATAGATAGGTATATATAACAATATACTAATAGATATATAGATAACTAAATATACGTTTAAAAAACATATAGATAGATAGATAACAAATTATTATATGATACCAAAAATCTGGTTAGCTTGCCAACATGAAAGACATGAATAGATAAAAATACATATAACAGGCATAACAATTGTTAATTCAATGTCAATATATATAAATAGATAAACACAACAACTGATGTCTGATAAAAATATATTTATAGAAAAAAATGATATAAAAAGAAGACAAATAAACAATAATTAAAATTATATAGATAAAATAGAAATAAAATTGGCACCCACAATATAGATTCTACCGAAATAAACATATATTGTGAGAAAATTATGAAATTATATTATTTTATGGGATATAAAATATTAAGTAAAATAGATAAACTAAAATGAATATATACACAAAATTTCAAAAATACACACATATCATATCTATATAACACAAATGGATAAAATGAAAAATAAAATTTTATAAATAAGAAAGAGTGAAAAAATATGGATAAAAATAAATATTTTCGTTGATAAATAGTTGGTAAAATAATATACTCGAAGATATGAAAATAAATGAACATATAGATAAATATATAGAATGATTTATCGATTGATTTAATTACTAACTAATATATAGAATCTGTGATATATTTGAAGACTAATAGATATACATAAAATGAAAAAATAGAAAAATTAAATTTAGAAAAGGAATACATATGTACACCCATATAGAAATGTATATACATATATATGAAAAATAAATATAAAATATAAAATTGACAACAAAAAATAATAGATTCATGAAAATAACGAATATATTGAAATTATAGACAATATAGGACTTGATTTGAAAGAAATAATTAAAAAACAACATAAAATATTTATTTGAAATAAAATATATTATGAATATATCTTCAAATATAAAATATATAAAAATAATAAATATATGAATGAATATTAAGTAATAAGTATTTAGAAGAATTTATATGATTTGATATGATTTATACATGCAACCAAATAGATTGACATAAAATTTGATTGATAGAAAAATATATTCCATGATAAATTCATATATACAGATTATAGGATATAATGATGGAAAAACAAACCAAAGTTTAATATGCAACATTTGATATTAAACTTTTTAAATAAATAGAAATGTTGATATTCAACAATCCATTCGTCCATCTAGATAGATATTAATGAATGGACATGAAATGAAATTATAAAAAAAGATGACATAGTATCATAATACAATATAGATAGAATGATTAAGGATATATTAGAAGTGATAAATAAATATTTAAATAAAGATAATGATTTATAGATAAATGAATAGATTAATTATTATTATGATGCGTAGATAAATATATTAAAAAACATTAACATATATGGATATATAGAAAAGAAAAAAAATAATCTAATACATAAATGGGAAAATGGATGGACATATTGATATATAAGCTGATTTTTTTCAATAAAGACATAATTATGGATTGGTATATAGTCTTATATATAAATTGAAAAACCAATTTCATTAGTATATTGAGAGATCGTACAATAGACAAAATGGAATAAAAATATGATATGATAAAAAGACATACTTGTGGATAAAAGCAATAAAATTAAGAAAATATTTTAGATAGATATTTGGAAAAAAGAGAAAGAATGAGAATATATATAAAAGAATGGTCTAGTAATTAAACATTCAAAATAGATATAAAAGTACAGAAATATATAATGGTAAACAAATAAATAATAAGGAAGACATAAATTCAAAATATATTGATAGAAATTTATGGATGCGTAGGTATCGTAGATATACATTAATAAGATTGATTAATAGATTGAAATATAGATATTAAAACTTATTGTTGTCAAATTTATTGATAAACATGATAGGTTTGATGGTTAATAGACTGACATATATTTTAATTTATTTATATCAAATTATAATAACAAATATATGGACGAATATAAATCACAAGATATGATGATATATATCTGGATAATTCTAGAAAATATGTTGCCTTATAGAAATTTAGTATTCTATATAAAAAATATTATATAATACACATAATTTCTTGATAAGTTAATATTGGGTTATTAAGGGTATATTATAGTTAACAAAATTGGTGAGATAACAAATAAATAATTATAATATAGATAATGTAAATAATAATTAATTTATCTTGAGTAGAGAATGGATTTCATAAAATAAATGAAAGAAAGAAAGGAAAATATACAAACAGAAACATACAAATAAAAACACATCGATGCGAAAATAATGAATTATAGATATACAAAGACACATAGTCAAAGAAAAAAATTACAAATGGATAAATATAGACATTCTCTCATAGTGAGAGATATCGGGTGAGAGGAAGAGAAATAATTTCATAACGTGTGTGGATAAAATGTATAATAACTTAATTGAATAATTAAATGGTATAAAAATAGTTAGATCCCACAAAACAACTAATAATAGATGGATATATTATTTAGATAATAAATGAACATAGTAACATAGAGTTTGAAAAATATATAATAACATTATATATATAAAAACTATCAATAGTAACGAAATAAAAATATAGACACAAACACATAAAAGGAGAGAAAAATAGATAAACATGTATTCAAATATATTAAAAAGAACATAGACACAAATTGATACATATATTCATTTATATAGATAGATATATTTAGATATAAATATAGATACAAATCAAAGGGTGGGTAAATGGAAAGACGAATTTATAAATAAAGTTATATATACAAGGGGGAAAATGATGAAGAGATAAATGTACTAATAGAAAAAAATAAAGGATATATAGATGGTATGAAAGAAAAAATATATATTGAATTATAGATAAATAGATAAAAATATGGATGAGTGGATATAATAATAAATAAATTGAAACTATAAGTCCAACTCACTGAATGTACAACAGATGGACTAAGATATAGTCTAATAAATAAGAAAACTTGTTGATTAATATAACAATAGAACATAAATACAAATAATATTACACTATATAGAACTACACACATACATATATAGAGAAAATAAGAATGAAAAAGAGTATGGGAAGAGAAAAATGATAAGTTGACATGTCAGGTGTAGACATGAAATATAAGTATATATTAGAGAGAAAAAAAAATAAATAGAAAAAATTCAACAAAATATACAAATATAGAAATGAAATGAAAAATAAGATAGTAAATAAAAAAACTGATAAACAAGTATATGGATAGATGTAAATAATGGACATTATAGAATAAAATAATGTACGATTTGATTTTTTCATAATCATTAAACTATCCAATTGAAAAGGGAGATATGATCAGACTAAAAAATATAAGACAAACATTTTGGAACATATATGAATTATAAATAAACATACATAAATATTATAGTTATAATGAAATATATTGACTAGGAAAATAAATTTTTGTATTTTTTTCAAATGAAAAAATAGATTATCTAATATAAATATGGATAAATCGATAGAAATATAGAAATATATATGAGAAAAAATGTTGATGGAGATATAAAAAGGGAAATCGATAGATAAATACATAAAAATTTAGAACAACACATATTTAAAAAAAATAAGAACAAATATAAAAAGAATTATATATAAATAAAAAAAAGTCAAATATAAAAGATATAAATTTATATTGATTGATAGAATTATAGATAAAAACAAAGATTCATTAGAGGTATACAAGTGTAACATGATATAAATATCTTAATAAAAATTATAGGGTAGAAATATTGAAAGATAATGTATTAGATAATCTAATGTTAATAAAACAATATCGATAAATAAAAAATGAATTACTATAGTAGGTTAAGAAATTGAATGATATTTAGATGAAAAACTAGAGGTTCACGCATATAAACACCCTCCCACCTGTATGTAGAGAGATATTTAAAAAAACAATTTGAAAAGTAAATTTATATGTAGTAAATACGTGACTGATATTCAATAGAAATATATATGGACATTTATATATATAGGTAAATCTAGAGGTAGAAAATAAAATTTCCATTAAGGAATAATAGATAGTCCAATAGATAAAAATATATAAATTATGACATATATACTATAAAAATAGATTGATTATTAAAAACAATGAATAAATGACTATGTTGATTAAAAATATAGTAGGATATAACATAACATAATTAAAATATGGGACATGATATATATAGATACCAATCAATGGACTGATATATAGTTAGATAAATAGATAGAAAAAATTATATATAATAATGACATGATAGAACATTCAACGATATATGACCAGGTATGAATCAAATGAATGAGAATAGACAATAAAAATATTTAGCGAGGTAAGGGAATAACACAATAAAAGAAAAATATATAATAAAAGGTATATAAATTAAAAATAACACAACATCAAATATTAATATTTGTAAATAGGAATTACAAACCATGTATTAAGTAGTATTAATGTATTGGATGCCAATGTACTCCCAAATGGATATTTTCTTATAATATAAATGTAGAGACACCATAAAATATAATATAGTGATAGGGTTTTCATGTTTTCTATTAGGGGTTATGATATCCACTGAATTATTTACCATGAAACACCTAGGTGGAATATTATTTTTTTTGAGATAGTGATCTATTATATGTCATGATTTGGTATACAATGTACTAATGGAAAAGGATGTGATGATTAAGAAAAGTTTACACTATGGTGTAGTCCATTTCCACCATATAAAAACTGAATTTGACTATCCTATGAAAGAAGAGGCCATTATGCAACACACCAAATTTATTAGTGAGGGAAAAAATAAAATCAATTAGATATACAAATATTAAATTTTAAAATAATTATATATATAAAATAAACAACAAAAAATTGAGATTTCAATCGATACTGACATACAGAGCCTCCCACCACAACCAATGATGAAATAGCACATATATACACACACAATGAGTGGGAGATGATGAAAATGATGGATATAAATATATATAAAAATATTTATCAACCCAACCATACATATAAACAAATAATTACACAATTAAAAATTCTTGTAGAAATTCAAAAAAACCTATAAACAAAATAATTGGAATGTAAAAATATTATTGATAGGAATATTGATCGATAAACTGATAGAATGATATAACGAAATAAAATATAAATGACAAATATGAATACCTATATAATGGTGGATAGATTGATTATTAATGGATATATAGTTATATTATTTAATATATAGATCATCATAAATATAATATGTTTGATCTAAATAACAAATAGAAATTATTGACAGACTAATAGACTGATTGATAGATACAATATAAATATATAGATGTAGAAATTTTAATGAATACATTGATGGAAATACATCAATTTGGAAAGAACAACACACATTTTTAATATAAATGGATTTATAAATAAATAATTTCATAAGTAAGAAATATATGAATGGAAAGTAAAAATATTTTCATACACACAAACATATCGATGCATATGAAGATATTTATAAAGGAGGATAAATTAAATGATTGAAATGTATTTTTAAAAAATGGGTAGATAGTGAGAAATATCGATGGACTAAGAAATATATTGACAAATAATAAATAATGGGATGAAAGATAAAATAGATGTAATACTGATGGGTGAAAAAATCTATAATCAAATGTTAGAAACATGTAATAGAAACACACTAATACAAACACAATGAAACATATACATTCTTTAAATAGAATATGAAGAAAAAAAATTCGTACATATAGATAAATACTTAGGAAATAAAACTAATATAATAATAAATATTCTTAATAGATATATTGATATATAAAAAAAGTATATATTGTAATAGGTTAATTGAGTAATATTAAAAAATAAAAAAATGACTTCCATTATACACAAACTATAGAAAAAGAATAGTACAAGATTGGTTAATAAAAATTATATGGTTGATATATGGAAGATTAAAAATAAAAAATGGTAGATATAATGAAAAATAACTAATAATTAATATGCACATATGAAAATGTTCAAAATGAATTCATAATATTTATTTAGTATGATATCCATATAGTGATTAAAAAACATATATAAAAATATATAAATAAATATATATATATATATATATATATTACAAAGATAGGAGGATGTAAATATATAGATAATGGGATAGTATGATGAACATGCACATAGATAATTTGACAGATAAATATATATTTTAAAACATAGTATGAATGATGAAGAAATAGAGATAAAAGGATTATGATTGAAAAAAATACATTAACAGAATATTTTTCAAAAATTTCTGATATTTACTTTTATGGATATAATGTTGAATGAAAAAAAATTAACAAATTGATATGAGTATAAATGTTTGAAATGATAAACATGTATATATAAATTGGAAAATGGATATACACACATACATACTGAGAGATATATATATGTATGTATGTATATATATATAATGATTGATAAACAAATAGACATGTCAATTAAAATATAGAGAGAATAACAAAGAGGACGATATAAAAACAAAAAAATACAGATAGTAAGACTATAATAGTTAATAGTATATAATCATATGATAGGCCAATATAATAATATATGATAAATATAGATTGATAATAAAACAATCAAAAAAACAGATTAATAGACACACACAAATATAATTAGAAAGGTTATAATAACCCAATAATTTATGTGTAAGTGAAATAAATGGTTTAATCAACATTATTATATCTAAATATTTTAGAATCTCTATTTTTGGATTATAATAGAACATTAAATTTAGGAGTAAAACAAAATTTCAATATGATATTTTTTTGCATGGTGTATAAGATGCTTATGGATATCATTTAGATTATGTTGGTGTGTCATGATGTAAATTGTGTCATCTTCTCTATGCCCCCTAAAGATGATTATGATTTATGGAAAAAATCATATCCATTATATGATATATTGTGTTGCGTCGTGAATTAACTCAAGATTTCATAATCATGTGGTAGTTAAAGTTAAATATAACTATATGAAAGTTAATTTATTATAATCTCTCAATATTATGTAATAAAAACACATTAATTTTTGTCATTATTTACTGTCACATATTTTCACACCTCAATGAAAGCATATAAATTTTTTTATGTCTATAAATATTATTTGATACTGACAACATTCATTTCTGTAAGGATGAAATAATTTCATGTTAATTGAAACCAAACTCTCTCCCCAAGGAGGTATCACCTTCTTCCTTTGATGTATATAAATTCAATTATATTTTGATTCACAAAAACCATGAAAATAATAATCCCTTATCCTCATTTGATGTTAATCATCCATTTCATTTGATTTCTGATTATCCAACTTCGTATTTTCTATAGTGTTTAAATAATTAAATGTGGAATATTATTGTCATTATGAGGCATTCATATTGAGTTTGAAATAGAGGCATAAGATTTTGGATCATGGTCATAATAAATTTAATCGATTAAGATTTATTTTATTTAATATTTATTTTATTATTGCTATGCATTTTTTCTAATGAGATTTTAAATATGTGATTATAACAATGTATTTAAAATGAATTATGCTCATGTAAATTTTAGGAATTTATTGAGTTTTTTATGTTTCAACATCATTAATCCAATAGATGATTGTTATGTCAATTTTTCCATATTTAGAGTTTGGTTTTGGATGATTTATGTTAGATATGTTTTTTAAAGGTAGATTCACTGGGATTAGTAGATTTTGATAAGATGAAAGATTTTAATTTGGATCATTGATTAAGGTTGGGGTAGTGAAATTTTATGATTATTTTCCTATTTGTTGACATTATGTTTATGGGTGATCATTATTAATACTTTGTGAAAATTGCATGATTTAATGCATTTATAGACTATATATTTGGATTTTTTAGCATTATATTAATAGTCAATGACGAATGAATGGAATTTAGATATGTTTGCTCGGGAATACATATTTGAATGACAATCAATGGAACATTATTTTAGTTAATTTGGTGGTAGTAGTTTTATTCTAGAATGTTAATATGGATTATTTTAAAAAAAAATTAAAATCAACGTGTCTTTATTGAATGTGGGAATTAATTGGAAATCATGATTTAGTATATATAAATTAAAAATGAAATATAAAAAATGTTTGATTGTTCAAAAATATTTTCATTCATAATTGTACTAGGGCCTCAAGTAGATAATACTAGAATATTTTTTTCAAAAGATATGAAAAATGGGATTAAAATGGGATTAAAATGACATATAGAATGTAATATTTAGAACTTGTTTTTGAATTTTTGTCCTAAAGTGTGTAACATAAAATTTTATAAAGTTTGAATGATTATATAAGTTTTTCACGGTTATGGTTTTCGAGTGATTCATATGTTGTATCATAATGATCAATCAAACCATAGTAACCGTAGATGAAAAAATACCATGTGTATGGGATTAGTTATATTAGTTGAGACATGTGTTAAGACCATTTCAGTAGAGGTCCATAAAAAGGTAAATAATATTTGGGTTTAGTCTTAGGCCAATATGTTAACCATTCCATGTGTATATTTATAATTATTGGCCCTAGTATGTTTGAACAATAATTGAATAAGGTTTATCTAAATCATTTATCAATAGGTTATACAGAAAACATTCACTTCTCATACAATAAGATTACATCATTGTTTCATAATACATAATCCACTACACAAATAAATTAAAAAAAATGTATTATTTTAATTCCTTTGGAATCATTGAAACATAAACACTAGTTCATATATGAAATAATTCATCTCCCAGTATTTTATTCATAACTATCAAATTTATTATAATCAGCATACATATTAATTATCATCATAACCAGGAAAATACCTATGAAAGGGTGAGATATGATGCTCATTAAGGGTAAAGAAGGTCTATAGCTAAGAATAATCATGTGAATTAGCATATGAGAACATAATGAGAACCTTATTATATCATACCTAACACATAAAATATCATAAAATATAATCCTAACCTAATATTTGGTGGTTCATAATGCATGAATAATAAGGGAATCAATAACATAACCATAAAATAATAACATAAGAATAAGACATGAAATTTTAGAAGAAACATTGTTATATAAATTGATTTCGATGATATTCAGGTATTTTTTCAAATGCCATCATAGACGAATGAGATAACTCCAAAAACTATCTTAGTTGTCATGGTTCCAACCCAAGATAATATTAGTAAAAAAATTTCATTATTGATCCTAGATCAATATCTGTTACAAAAATGTCTAGCTGGTGAGATATAAAACATCACCCAATAAATTGAAGAGAAATATATATCATATGCCTCACATAAGGAAAAAATTTATACATATTTCAAAATATCATAAAAAATTATTATATCACAACTCAGGAAATTATGTGGGAATAAAAAACATTTCATTATATCACAACCTATGGAAAAATTCAGGTTTCATAATTATTTTAAAAAATTATAACACATGATAAGGTATGGGTTTTACAACAGTTTATCATAGTATAACCCATGAAAGAAACATTTGTGTTATAAATATCATTTAATCGAAACATAAAAACTTCAGAGAATAAAAATAAATGGTATTCAGAGATAATATCTCTAGTATGATATATGTAACAATATAATATGTCATTTAGTTTTGAAAATCATTATGAAAATCATTTTCAAAAACCATTCATTCTTAAATCACATTTTCCTTTTAAAAATATTCTTTGAATAAAAAACATTTTAAAAAAGTTCTCCTTTAAAATAGAATTGAAAACATATAATGGATGGTTTGATATAATTAAATAATTTCATTAAATATATTAATTGAAAACATATTAAGGAATATTTGAAAATCTTTAGAACACATTATTTAACAGAGACCATTTTTCAATCCTTTTTCATTGAAAAAGGATTTCAAAATTTAAAAACTAATCATTGATATTATTGATATCCATTACCTCAATAAGAAAATCTGTAAAACTAGAAATGGAAATTTAAAAATAATTTAAAAAATTTTGAAAACATAAAAAATCTACAACCCTTTCCATCGATAATAACCTTGAAAACTAGTAAATGATTCCTTGAATATCATTTAAGACACTTCATGAAAAAACAATTTAAAACCCATTTTCATTGATATCCACATAAAAAATAAATTTGAAAAATATTTGGGAAAAATATAATTAAAAAATTTGTTTTTAATACTAATAACAAAAATTCAATGAGATGATAGTGTTGATGGAAAATAAATGTGAAATTGTTGTACACTCATTTTCTATACAAAAATTTAGAAAAGTTTCAAGATTGGAAAAGGATAATAAGATTAATTTTAAAAAATAATTAAATGGAAATACATGTGTAAAAATTTCCTTTAATATACTAGGAAAATAGTACAATAATATTTGAATAATTTTTATGATTTTTTTTTGAAAGAAAATATTTTTATAACCTAAAGGAGATAAGAGGTTAAGATTTCATAATTTTTTTTAATTATCTTAATTAGTTATGTTTTTTAAAATGGATGAACTACATGAATATATCATTAATAAACATATAATATTAAAATTCATGAGTTTTTTTTGAGATAATGTCCATAATATTTCATTAACGGAATAATAATTGAATGTAATCCCTATAAACAAAGAGATTGTAAAAGCTATACTACCACTTTGGTATCTACGAATGAAATTACCCATTATAGAATTAAATTAAATAAAGATAAAACCATCATTAAAATAATTATATTTGTGATAAAAAAGTAAAATTGCAGTATATACACCATGTAAATTTATATTTGTGGATAATATAACATGTGTATGAAAGATAAAAAATTGAGAAAAATTACACTACTATTTTGGAAACATTTTATCCGTAATACATAGGAAATACAGGCCATCAAATAGATGTATAAATACCCATAAATATAATTATATTAATCAGATATTTCATTCATGTGATTTATCAACACCACCCAAAAAAAATTAATGGTGAATATGGCCTATGTCTCGCCGAAATAAATGTGAGACATCAAACACCCTTACTACTTGAGAAAATTTTATATCATGATACACGTGAAAGAATAACATCAATTAAAACATTAAATATCATGAAATAATAGAAATTAATTATATTATTCCTATAATATTATTATATACACCATATAAATTAAATTAATGTTGAAAATGGAATGTATTACACTGATTTAAAAAAGGGATATGAAATTCCAACACCTTAATTATTAACTATCATCATAATTGTTCAAATCACATTTATACTAAATATATTTATATAATAAATATATAACAGAACAAAATTCATAAAAAACCATATTATATATTATTTTGGTTATATATTTCCCACTTATTAATAATTACATGATAATGTTATTTTTTTGTGGAATAATTTATTTGTTTTTATTACATGTTTTGAATTTTTTTAGAACCCTTACATTGATCTCAATTTACATATTTCAAGAAATTAAACGATGATATTATAACATATATATATATATATATTTAGTGTATATTTTTTATAATAATCTATAATATATTAAAATAGGAACTGAAATACAATTTTAATAGAGATGATAGGTCGTATGTACTCATGAATGTTGATTCCATTTTCATACCGTATTAAATAAATGAATGATATATATATATATTCCAGAAAAATTATTATTTCATAAAACAAAAATATTATTATTAAAATCATTTTAATACATTCCATGTAATATTTGAACGATTCACATCAACTTGTAGAGGATTCAGTCCACACGTTAAGTCACGATGTCATCATATTCCCGAAAATTTGATTCAATGAAGGTATGTGTTATATAATTTTCTAGAATAATAAATGAACCATAAATATTATATAAATATAATAATTCCATAACTATTATGTACATTGATCTGTGTTTTTGGAAGAACAAACATCATTAGATCACAAGGCAATGGTCCTCCATAAACACCAATGATGATGGTATATTCCATTTGATTTAAGTTTTTCTTTCTATCTGTCAAAAAACATAACAAAAAAATTCTATGTATGATTATTATACTGAAGTTATAATATATGCATGGAATAAGAATAATTTATTTTCTGGATAAGAAATTAATAAAACTTCTTGTTGTAGTGGGTTACATCTTTTTCAAGAAACTCCTTTTGTTTTGTACAAATGGAACTACCAGGATTACATTGATCAAAAGTTTATTATTCTATGATGAGAATTAGTATGGTGGAATATTAATTTGTTTTTGTATTTTTACAAGGCAATTTTTTTGATATGTGTGAATATGTGTGTGGGTGAGTGCCCTATTGTAACGGAGGAGGAGTGGTAATATTTAAAATACCAAACATTAAACACTATTCAGAGGTCTCCCATATATCTTGTTCCTCCAATAATGGTTTGTTATCATTAAATGGTAATATATGGATGAAATATGTCTAAAAATATATTTTTGACTTATTTCTAGGTTATTTTTCCCCTTAATTTATTGTTTAATCACTAAGTAGAATAGTATTTATGTTAATCACAAAAAAATTATATGTAGTAATTTCACTAATATATTTCATTAAAAAAATGATTAACAAAATATAAATTATGAATATTACTAATATCGAATCATTTCAAACAATAAATATTCATATAAGTAGCATATATTAATTAAAAATATTTTTATATATGGGAGGAAAAAACCAATTATTAAAAATGAAACTGTTCATATGATTGAAATGTTTTATATCAAATTTCAATGTGAAGTTGATTTTAATAAAATTAATTGAATTAATAAATGTAAAACGATCTAATTATACTTTTAAAACAAAATAAAATACAGTATATATGTATATAAATTATGTAGATTAAAATATTGTTTTCAATTAAAATTCATTTTCCCACTATTAATCAAAAATTGTAACATGTCATAAAAGTAAAAAAAAAATCCCTAAAAATTTCTTATATTATAAATTAAAAAATAATGATTTTTATTACAAATAAAACTTATAAATTTTTCAAAAAATACATTTTTAAATTGGGCTACATTTATAGGTAATATAATTACCTTTTAGAATGAAATTATCTTTATGGTTAAAATTTCATATATCTATTTATCTATTATATAAAATAAAAAAGTGGAATATTAAACAATTAAATGATTATAATATACACATAAATTTAATTAAAATCAATTACCAAAATTGGTCTAGATAATTCATTTAGGTTAAACAAGTTTTATCTCATTAATATAATTTCCCCCAAAATATAAATAATATATTTAAAAGGGTTTTATTATCATTTTTATTTAATTAGTTACAAAATATATCTTACTATATACATGTGCAAACCAATTTTACCTATGTTAATTATTCTTAATAAAAAATTCTATTTCAATGGCTACGTGACAATTAAAATAATATATTATTAATATTCTTAATAGTATATTATAGTTTGGTAAAACCATATCTGTTGTCTCATGCATGTGATGAATGTAAGATTGTATTTTCAATAACACAATATTATCATTGTTTTTCATGTATTTTAAGCTAATATATGTGTTGTGTGAATTGAGGAATATAAAAAAATTAATGAATCAAATTGTTTTATAAAAATATGGGGTATTTCATTCTACCGACCTTAAAATAAATTTCTCCCCCTAAATAAATCTAGGTTCTCAATGGTTTAATACTTGAAATTTACTTATATTGAAACCCACGTCAGAAAAAATAATATTATAAATTCCATTAAAATGTATTATAGAAAACATAAATGTTTCCCAATGTAAATTATTACTGTATTTTCACATAGGATAACATTGGTCAGGATTTGTACATAGAAGATTAGCATAAATAATTATATAGATTTTTAATATCACTAATAAAAATAAGTTGGTTGATACCAATATAATCATCAATAACAAAACAAAAACCCAAGGTTCCATGAATGATATCATTGACATCATCAATATTTATGATAATAGGAAAAAAATTCTCTTCATGATACTTTTATTAATATTGTATATTTTTCACAAAAATATCTACATTCTTTATTTCATTCCATTACAAATGCACAATCCCACCCATGGGTTGTGCCTTGATCAATTTTTAAATTATTACTAATTTCAAGCGATGAAGGATAATTATTCATTACATCCGTATTAGTAAATCACATGATCCATAAAAAAATGATATGTCATTCAACCTATATTTAATGAAAATTAAAAAAAAAATGTTACCACATGTTATCCAATATGTAGAAATCCTAATATGGTGAGATAACACATTAATCACTTAATCCTTTACCACATATAAAATTAAACCATTCCATTTATTCTCAACCATATAGCCCCACTGAATGATGAAAATCCAAAACATTATAAATAAGGTTACAAAATCAGTATTACTTTGGTATTCCATATATCTAAAGTAGCACTTGATTATCACATTCCAAACATGTGAATAACTCCATCATGTATTCTCTTAACTAGTGGTAATGACAATAATTTACAAAAATATATATTGAAAAGATGTACATGGTATTATTACAATTAATAGTTGTTTTATTCATTATATCCAAAAATTATATAATCTCCATCCATGATAGAAAACCCCTCTTTTTCAAGACCCCCTTTATTAATTCTAATATTATCAATACAATCTAATTTACTTTATACATAACAATAATCTGTTTATCCATACTAAACGTCATTTTTTTCATTCAACACATATTATGGGAAAATTCTAATAATCATCTATCTTCCAGAAAATATATACTTTCCCTTCAAAAATTTTTCTAGATAATTAGTACCACTTAATATATCATTTTAAAATCAACAAATAAATAATTAAATTGAACAATACTAATAATGTATAATAAATATTGAATCCAAAAAAATAAATACATTAATAATTTCACTTCAACAATTGGCATGGGATATGACTTTCCTTGGTATATAAGTAAATTTATAGCATAATGCATTATGTTGGGTAATTTACATGTTGTCCACAGATGAAACAATTATAGACTTTACGATTTTGACTTTATGACATATTTTTCAACATATATAACATTTCCCATCGATTTGATGTGTTTCATTGGGATATTTTTTCATTCCTCGCGATATTTAAAAAGATTATTTTTTCCCATGATATTATTTCTCACATAATCGTTCTTAATATCAAATCGTCCTCTAATTTAATGGATTAGGAATTTCACTGATACTCGCATTATTAAACATATAACATGAAGGATTTTTATGAATAATAGTAATATCATTCCATCTAGTCAACATCAACTTTGATTTCTAATAGTCATTGAATTTTCCATCAGGTATTATGTTAACAAGATTTCTTCTCATTCAATCCATAAACTAAATTCATAATAATAATGTGCGAAAAATTGTTATTTGTAAAAAAATATATTCAAAAAATTTATTACTAAGTGTATAAATCATGACCCCATTTTTTGATCATTGAAAACATAGTTTTTTTACTACGTTATTAACTATAATATTCAATTTAAAACATTCATGATTGATTATAAAGTGTTTTTTAATGTCCAAAGAATATCTCCTAGCATTGTCAATCCAGTAGTGTCGCATGGCCAATTTCCATTCGGTAGTTGTCAATCGAGTATAGAATAGTTTGGTGTTATCATGGTTTTACACCTATGTACATCTTTGTGAGGGCCACATCCACTTGTAGTGTCTAGGTAGAGATATAATTGGATTTTAAATCACTCTTTTAATCCCTTACAATAATTCTTGGAAATTTTTCCATACATGTACTCACCCATATGAATATTGTTAGAAAAACCCCTTGAAATATCATTAAAAATATTCATATTGATATCTATGATGATTTATCATCCCAGTTTAAAAATGATAACTAATGTTTTTCTCTTATACCAACTATAGGAACCCCATATTCCTATACATAGACAGTACATCATTTTTTATGGAATACTTAATAAATTAAACAAATAGATACCCAAAGACAATTTTTTACTGACATTGGAAACATGTAATCATAAATAGTAGTACATAACTGTTCTAAATCATCACCACTATGTTATCCATAATTAAAACCCATATTAGACACCTCATACATAATTCAAATCATCATATCATTGGTAAATTAGTCATAAGAAATAGTGAGATCAAATTCATAGTAAGGGTATACATTGTTGAAAATGTAAGCACCATCATGGGAACAAGGGTCTGATAATGTGATCATAATGTAAAAAGATCATAACATGAATATCCGTGATCATTAAAAATAATCATAACATAATGGAAGTTAGGTTGTATGTCATGAATCACATGGGAATAAAGAGCATAATCTATTGATTAATAACATATGAATAATACATGAAATTGTGAAAGACTCATAAACATAAAAAATGATATCCATAGTAGTCAATACATATTTCAATTGTCATCACAGTGAAATGGTTTAATACCCTAAACTAATATAGTTATTAATGTTTAATATATAAGACATCATGGTATATAATTTATTCTAATGAACTGAGTTCACTCCCTACTTCAACCATGTATATCTAAAGATATATATATCTTTACCAAATTAATTGGATAAAGATATAGGTCCCACCAATCAAATACTGAAATCATACATACACGTTACACATGTAGATATGAAATCATCATATCATTACACAAGGAATGTAATATGTATCAAAATCATGTCATCATACCATAATGTGTGGAAAAGTAAATTTTTTATAATCTTTCTAAAAACAAAAACCATGATATGATTTGGGTTTCAAAATAATATTATCATGGTATAACATGTGGAAGGGAAATTGGTGAAATAAATTTCATATAATAAAAAAATAAACTATTAAGGGAAATAATATAAATTTTAATCATGGATTATATCTTATATATGGAATAGGGGCACAATCAGATGTTATCATAGATGGAAAATACTATTTGAAAAAATAAACATCACTTCTTCCAAAAAATATCATTTTTTTATTTTTTTAAAAAATTAAAACAATTAAAACATATAGAAAACATTTTTCATTGAAAATGTTATTAAAAAATTATAAATTAATAATTAGGATTATTGAAATCGTTTTCATTGAAAATAAAATTTGAAGACATGTAATGGAAGAATTGAAAAACATTTTAAAAACACCTTGACCATAATATATTTTTCAAAACACTTTTCTGTAAATAATTCTTATAATATTTATAATGAAATCATTGAAATTTTTGAAATACGTTGTTAAAAATAACCATAGACAAAATTAAAATATATCCTTTAAAATAATTAAAAACCCATATAAAACATAATTTTTTTTAATCCATATTCATTGAAAATATCCTTGATGAATTTTAAAGGATGATTTTTAAATTAACTAACACTCTTCAGGAAAAGAATACATTTTAGAAATTTTTTTATTTGAATCTATGTTTAAATAAATTTTAATATCCATAATATAAGGAAAATACTTTTCATAAGAAGCAATATTTTAATTTTTCAATATAATCTTCATGTAAATCATGGTCATGATGGCGGATAATTACGTATATTCCATAAATTATTTTTTCATCATAAATTGTTTAGAAATATTCCACGACTAGAAATTATCACGAAGATACCCTTGTACGAATTTTTTTTGATAAAAATATAACACATGTTTAAATGTCCTTTTACATATCCTTGGATATTATTATAATATTATTGAAAACATTTTTTGAAAATAATATGCTGAATGAGCATATATCGTATACTGAAGAGAGGGATACATTAAAATTTTCTTAGAAACATTTACCTAATATTCATAGGTAAAAATTTAGAGACCCAATTTCACCCTTGTAATATATTAAAATATTTCAATATATATCCAGAAATAAATGTTTGGATGACATATAATTCTGTTGACCATTGTTCCAAATATTAATTTAATGAAAATATTAAATAATTTCGATATTATACATGGAATGTTTTTTAATGGAAAATGGATGAACCTAAAGTGAAATCACAGATCAATAATATGACACCATGGTTGAGTTTAAAAGATCAATTTTATCCTACCAATGACCTAAAAAAGTTTGGTGTAAGGAATTTTTTTAGCCTATTAATTAGTGGTATATTCTGTAGTATAATTAAATCGTTTATTTATTTATTTCATACATCTTTACCTAAATTAAATCCTATATGATTAAATTCATGGTGAATCCTCTGTGGTTAGTGAATGAAAAAATATTTGGATTACATAGATTCTCCATCCTTCGTCATTGTAGAATCACCCTAGATGACGATGAATCATTAGATCAGAGTAGATCAGGATGCTATGAATGCAACAACATTGTTGGATCATTAGAATGCATGTTAATCGACAATAAATAATCCAATAATTATTTGAGACTCATAAAATGGTGTTTTTCTCCCAACAAGAGTATATATATTTATCAAATCAATCTCATATATTGATCTACCCTAATATCATCCTTTTCAGGCACTCATGTATGTATTACTATGATTATTTCTATGGTTTTTAACACCGAGTTCCCTATTCAATATTTTTAGACAATAACCCTTGGAAATTATAGTCTAAAATATTATTCATGTCTTTTTTCGTGTCAATTTATTCACGCTCCAACTTGGGGGGAACCAGCAGTCCCAGTTCAATATTGTTGGGTATAATTGAGCCCGATCGGACAACATATATTTGTAAAAAATCAGGTTTGAGGAGTAGATCAAGAAATCAGTCATAGATCTAAGATCATTGTTATACATGGATAATATAATAGATTATATGAGAATAAATAATTTTTAATGGAATGTGAATTGATATGTATAACTCATGAATGTGCTCTTATGTGACGATGAGATTATATTTCCTACCTCTAGATGGTTGGAAAATAAGAATGGTTATAATATCCGTCGTTTTTAGAAAGCTTTTAAGTGGGATCTATAGTGGAATGTATTGAATCAAGGTAGGTATCATGGATCTATGTTTTTTTTGAAAAAAATAATCTAAATAACATTTCATTGGATGAAATCATTTAATTGTTTCCCATGAGTTTGATGACTAGGTTTCTAAAAATCTATTGGTATGGTATAGCATGTATACCTTCTATGGTACATGTACCTAGACCATTGGTGTATAAGCTATGTGATGGATAAAACATGTAAGAGTATATTTGAGAGTGTAGCGACCTGGATTTTTGCCCTGTTAGACTTTGGAATATTTCTACGAATAATTCCAGAGCTAGGAGTGATGACGGCGTGCGATCTGAGGCACAACATGCCCGAAAATTACTTTATGAAAATATTAAGTGTTTTTATACTATGCATGTGGCGAGGGTGTGATATCTCCTAAAGGTAGCTCAGAACGGGAATCTGAGGGCACAGTTGCATCCATAACGTGCCATTTACCCTAGGTGAGGTGTAAAAATTGCGGGCGCGGGCCTGCGGTAGAAAATGCCAGCATGGGCGTTTTCGTAAATAAATGGAAATGTTAGTGTAGGACCATCGACTCAAATAACATCTGAACGATGTCTCATATGGAAAATCTGAGTTTATCGTTGCGTTCTGAACAGTGCATTTACCATATGGGTGACCATACCTTTGTTCTCATCAAGCGTCGGGTCCGAGGCGGGTTTGGCACCGGCGGGTGGCAGATATTTTTTCTAAAACAAAAATAAATATCAGAAATCCCTTTCCCAGTCCTCTCGGTATTCTTCACTGTTATTCGTCACAGATCCACCAAATCGAGCAAACGAAGCACCCACGAGCTCGGATTTCGACGATGGATGTTCCAGGAGCGTGCAGCGGAAGCTCTCGAGTGTGGATCTAAGGAAGAACATAGGCGTTTCTCCTGAATGGTAGTTATATTTTATTTTTAAGCCCCGATCCCATTTTTCGTTGTGTTTTTCTGCAAATCGAAGTTGTAGCACTGTAGATCGGGTCCCGAGGGATGTGAAAACTGCTTCGGGTCACAAAAGGGACCCCCGGGGTGTCCTCGGCGGTCTGTAGAAGGCCCGTCGGCAGTGGTGGACCATAGAGGCCCGCGGCGGAGCTATGGCAGAGGGCCGCCGGCCAGGGCGGGCCAGCAGCGACGGCCGGTCCAGCCCAGTTTTGAACGGGGGTTCTAAAAACCCCCCATTTTGTGCAATCCAAAGGTCAGATTTGCGCGCCGTCTACGGCGACGCGAACCTGGAATTGAGACAGACCTAATGGGATTGTTTCGGGTTTTTTTAGGCTGGGTCCGTGGCCCAGGGTCACGAAACATCAAATAATAATAATATTTTAATTATTATTCGACTTTGACCGGCCACAACATTTTTCTAGGGTGTCTGTTTGACATGCCATCAGTGGTGTTGTGACCCAGATGGTACGATGGACTTTTTTAGATGGTTTTCGTGTGTTGATACGGAGAACGGGGAGTGGGCCCCATGAGGCCAGGTTTTGGCATTTGCGGAAAAATGCATCTTTCGCACTAGGAGTCCGATTTTGATAGATGAATAGTCGATCCTATGTGCCATTCTGAGAGGATCACAATGGTGTGATCTATACATTTAGTTTCATAATTGATGTGTGGGCCCCACCCGAGCCGGCTTCAATGAATAGTACCTTTTTCACCGTGTTTTCGTCTCGGACGAACGAGTAGTCGATTCCTCCTACCATTCTGAGGGGATCATCATGGAATGATCCGCTCGATGGGTTCTGGGATCGTTGAGTGGGCCTCGCACGAGCTAGCTATGGTGAATAGTTCCTTTTTCATCGGTGCTCTGTTTTTTGGGGGAGTAAATAGCCTATCCAGTGTGTTTTTCCGTGTACATCATGATGGTGAACACATAATCATCCTAGGAGGTGCGCAGTGTGGCGTTGTTGCGGGTTGCTCAGGTTAGCGACATTTTGGACCAGCAGTGGTTGAGGGTACTCCCTTGGTTCGTTCCCATGAGGGTTCGCATGGCATCACAAACTTTGTATTGGTTTGTGATCCTCCTTATAGGATGTTTAAACTGTTAGTGTTGTGGCATCCCTCCTATGGGCATAGAGGGGGATCCTCCAGCATCTTTCCCTATATCGGGTTCTTGGTAATGATGTAACCGCCTAATCATGGGGTGTGATCCCCTATCTAGTAGTTTAAACCCGTAGGGTTTGTGGCATCATCGATAATATGATCCCCTACGTAGTGGGATGTCCTCATTTTGGTTGTGGCATCATCAGATATACGATCCCCTTCTATGATTTAGGTTTCTGTAGGGTTGCGGTATCGTCAGTTTGATCCCCTACATCACGAGTTATACCAGATATGGATCTGGTATCATTGTGACCACATTTCTATGGGTGATGATCCTCTATCAATGTGGCGTGCTTCTATCGAGCACCGGATCGGGCTGTGGTATCCCCCCAGAGGATCCTGGGTGTGATCCCCTATCTATGAGAACTACGTATTCCAGATCAGGTCGTGGCATCCCTCACTAGACCCTGGGAGTGATCCCCTATCTATTATCTTTGTATATCGGAGTGGGTTCTGGTATCCTCTACCAGACCATAGTAGTGATCCGCTATCCGAGGAGTTTAGTGGTTATGTTGTTTCAGTGAGGTTTCCTCAGTGATGTTATCCGACGAGTGTGATCTCTTGGGTGAGTTTCTGAGAGGTTTGTGAGTAACCCGGTGGAGTGTATCTCTCAGATGAGTGTCATCTGGGATGATAGTGAATGTGTGGTGTACTCTACTGGTTGAGGTTAGTTGCCGGTGATGGGGTCGGTACCTCTTGTGGCATGGTGTGTGAGCTGGGTATATCTGGATTGTTCAAGTTGTATGTATGTGAATACATCTGAGCTGAGATGACTAGTTGTGTTTATTCAAGGATGGTCACGAGATAGAGTTTCTCTCTCGTCTGTGTTCCCTCTGGCTGGGATGAGAGGACTTTTTCCTTTCAGTTGCTCTATTTTGTTTTGGGTTTTTGGGGTGCCCACTGAGTATGTTTATACACACCCCTGCACGGGCTTTGCCCGCAAATGTTTGTGTCTTGTGCAGACCACATGCATTTCGACGGAGACCCAGGAGGACCCAGAGCAGGCGGAGCTGAGTGAGCGAGAATGACCGAGGTGTTTACTGGTGTGGAGCCGAGGGAGCATTTCTGAGGTTGTTTGTGGAAGCGTTCCCCTTTTTCAGAGCAGGTTGTATGTGGTTTTGTAGTTTTCTTTTGTTGGGCCCTGATTTTTCCTTTTGTAATTCTGTCATACTCTGGTTTAGGATAGATGTATTCATTCATTTTATTTTCAGTTTCGTATATATATCTGCACTGTTTCATGGAGGTGTTTGTGGGTGTGTGTGTGTGTATGGGTACCTTAGTCTAATGCCTCCCATGTGTGTGATAGCCTACTCGGTGCTAGTCGTCAGCCCCTGGACTATTGGAGGCAGCCTTGGGGAGTCACGGATCGAGCTCCGTTGTGTCTGGTCGTGACATAGTGTTATCAAAGGAGGTTCCACCTTTGGGATATTAGAGCGTCGATGGTCTAGCTGTGACTATGGTGTGGGTTTCATAACAGCAGTGTTAGGGTGTTTGTAGCTTGGATTTCAGGCCAAAGAATCTAGTGTTCGTGCGGCGGCCGACGTATCCATGCACCAGGACTCTGATAACCTGCCTTAGACTCGGGACATTCATACACTGGTCGTATGGACATAACAGTACATGCATCATATATGACTGGGTATTGGGGTTTTTCCTTGTCCTTCCTGAGTCAGATCTCCAGATATACTCTTTTACTGTGGTGCGTCTTGAATGTATTTTAGGATGCCTCCACGACGACCACCATCGAGAGTTCTGCAGTAGGATTCGGGTGACGATCCACCCTGTGTTGAGGCTGTGGACCAGGAAACAGGTTCTAAGGTTGTACCTCTAGGTGGTCCACCATTTTAGACACCACCATTCGAGCATCTGGTAGTGTCGGCAGTGCAGGACGTGGTTGCACGCAGGCTGAGTGCACTACACGAGTTTCAGAGTCAGCGGTCTCTGAGGTTTCGAGGTGATCCAGACCCCCAGGCAGCTAATGACTGGCTTGAGGTAGTCACCAGAGTTTTCCTCCTAGTGTGGACACCTCCAAGTGAGATGGTGGTCCTAGTGATGATCCTTCTGCATGGTAAATCTTAGCGATGATGGAGACTAGTGACACAAAACCATGATGAGGAGACTCTCACATGGGCAGAGTTTGAGAAGCTCTTCTGGGAGGAGTTCTATCTGGTGACGCTGAGGTCAGTGCGGATTCAGAAGCATCTTCATTTTCAGCAGGAGGGCCTGACTATGTCGGAGTACTCAGTGAGGTTTATAGACCTATCACGCTACTCCATAGATATGGTTCGAGACCTGTTCTTTAGGTCCTGGACCTTTGAGCTGGGCCGACACAGATACATCTGGGTATGTGTGGTTTCATTGTGTCTTCCCACCTATGCTGGGGTGCTGGAGCGAGCGTTGGTGGTGGATGGATTTCTCGGTGAGCATATTCCCCCCATTAGTGCTGGACATGCGAGAGAGGAGACGTCGACATCTGGTAGCCGATGACAGACGCATGGGATTGGGTGAGGGTACCGTTTTAGGATTCGACCACCGGATGGATGATCTGAGACTCCATGCTCACATGGCTCACATGCCAGTTTCGGTTAGACGCAAGAGAGGTGGTGTTACGCTTGCGTTGGTCGGGGAAATCTTGCAAGGGATTGTCCGACCCTTCATGCTACAGAGAGGGAGATGGTCGATGGACCTCCTTGGAAGAGGCAACGCCTCAAGTAAAGAAGTGTTTAGGGCAGTGGACGAGGTGACGGTGTTGGTGCATCAGCAGGGGGTGGTATCAGGTGGTCCACACCAGTCTCAGGGAGCTGGTGGCCGAGGGAAAGGATAGCTGCCTGACCTGGAGGTTGGTGACCCATAGGCTCCTTTGATGGATAGAGGTACACCTTGTGCCCTTCCTAATTTCTGATGTAGTTTGATATGCACTGATTAGCGGTATTCTTTCCTTTTCGTTGCTCACTCGTGTTTTTTTCAAGGTGTTGGAAAGACCCAATGTGGGTGTTGTTTGATGTGCTTCGAATGCGTGAGGAAAAGGGATCCTTCCCCCACCAAGACTTGTTTTTGTGACGCGATTAAAACCGTGCGGGCAAGTCAGTTTCACCCAAAGCGGATAGTATCGAGGTGTGGTGGATGAGTCTCTTTAACTTATGCGATCAGGCAGGGGTGTTTGTTGGTGAACTCGCTGGTGTGGGACACCCAGTTGAGAGTCCAGTCGCTTTCCTTGTACTTATGGCTTTTTTTGGACGAAATGTTCTAAGGATGTGAGGATATAGCGACTCGGACTTTGGCCCTTTCATACTTTGGCATATTTCTTCGATTAATTCCAGAGCTAGGCGCGAAGACAACGTGGGATTCTGAGGCCTGGTGTCCCCAGAATTAATTGTGTAAAAATATTAAGTGTTTTTATAATATTCACGTGGCGGGGAGTTGATATCTCCTAAACAGTAGCTCAGAATGGGAATATGAGGGTGCCGATGCGTCCGGAACCTGCAGTTTACCCTAGGCGAGGAGTAAACTTTGCAGGTGCGGGCCTGCGGTGGAAAACGCCCCCAGGGGGGTTTTCATAAATAAATGGAAAAGTTAGTGTACGAGTGTTGGATCAAATAACTTATGAAAGGAGTCTTAGATGAAAAATCTGAGTCTGTCGTTGAGTTTAGAACGAAACGTTTACCCTAGGGGAGACCTTACATTTGTTCACATCTGGCGTCAGGTCCGAAGCTGGTTTGGCACTGG
This sequence comes from Viscum album, assembly GCA_963277665.1. Taxonomy (NCBI): domain Eukaryota; kingdom Viridiplantae; phylum Streptophyta; class Magnoliopsida; order Santalales; family Viscaceae; genus Viscum; species Viscum album. Next base: position 1,078,080,012 of record OY728164.1, read on the forward strand.
CAGGCGACATATATTTTTTCTAAAACAAAAATAAATATCAGCACCCACCCCTTCTTATTCCTCTTGGTGTTATTCGTTGTTCTTCACAGCCAATCCACCGAATAGTGCAAACAAAGCGGCCATGAGCTTGGATTTTGATGGCGGGCGTTCCAGTAGTGTGCAGTGGAAGCTCTGGAGCGTGGATCTAAGGCAGAACGTCCGCGTTTCACCCGCAAGGTAGGCAGGTTTTAGTTTTACCCCCTGATCCCATTTTTTTATGTGTTTTCCTACAAATCAAAGAAGTAGCAGGGTAGATTGGGGCCCAAGGGTCGTGCAGACACCTTCAGATTGTAAAACAGACCACCTGGTTCCCTAGGCGGTCCGCCGGCGCGGCGGCGCCGGCGCAGCTGGATCGCGGAGGACCACAATGGCGTTGTAGAGGAGTGTGGTTGTGGTTCCCACCGCACAGCGGAGGGCCTCCAGCTAGGGCGGGCTGGCGGTGGTGGCTGGTCCATGCCGGCCGGACTGGCCGCTCTAGGCCAGTCCTGCCCAGTTTTGACCAGGGGTTATAAAAACTGCCGTATTGTGCAATCCAAAGGTCCAATTCACGCACTGTTTGCGGCAACGCGACCTTGGGATTGTGGCGTACCTATTGGGATAGGATTTGGTTTTTTAACGCTGGGTCTGTGTCCTGGGGTCACGAAACGTCGAATAATAATAATATTTTAATTATTATTTGACTTTGACGAGCCATAACTTTTTCCTGGGGTGTCCGTTTGATGTTCCATCAGTGGTGTTGTGACCCCGATGGTACGACAGACTTTTTGAGATGGTTTCCGAGTGATGAGACTGAGAATGGGGAGTGGGCCACACGGGGCCTGGTTTTGGCGTTTATAGAAAAACGCAGCTTTCGTACTAGGAGTCCAATTTTAACGGATGAATAGTCGATCCTGTGTGCCTTTCCGAGAGGATCACAATGGTGTGATCCATAGGTTGAGTTTCGGAATCGAGGCATGGGCCCCACCCGAGACAGCTTCGGTGAATATTACCTTTTTCACTGTCTATCCGTCTCGGACAAATGAGTAGTGGATTATGCTTGTTTTCTGAGGGGATCATCGTGGTATGATACGCTCGATGGGTTTTGGGATCGTTGTGTGGGCCCCACATGAGCTAGCTATGTTGAATAGTGCCTTTTTCACCGGTGCTCCGTTTTGGGTGAGTAGGTAGCCTATGCTGCGTGTTTTTCTGCATTGATCACGATGGGGACCTCGGTATCAGCCTAGGAGTTGTGTAGTGTGTCATTTTTGTGGGTCGCTCGGGTTAGCGATGTTTTTGACCCGCAGTGGTTGAGGGTACTCCCTTGGTTCATTCCCACAAGGGTTCACACGGCATCAAAACCTTCATATAGGTTTGTGATCCTCTCGATGGGATGTTTAAATTGTTAGAGTTGTGGCAACCCTCTGGTGGGTCTGGAGCTGGATCCTCTAGCATCTTTCCCTAGATCCGGTTCGTGGTATCACTTTAACCTCTTATTCACGGGTGGTGATCCCCTATCTATTAGGTTAACCTCGTAGGGTTTGTGGAATCATCGGGAATATGATCCCCTACGTAGTGGGTCGTGATAAGTAGGGTTGTGGAATCCTTGGATATATGATCCCCTTATCTTCTTCAGGTTTCTGTAGGGTTGCAGTATCATTAGTTCGATCCCCTACATCGCGAGTTATAGCATATAGGGTTCCAGTATCGTCGTGACAACCTTTTTAGGAGCGATGATCCTCTATCTGAGTGACGTGCTTCAATCATGCGCCGGATCACGTTGTGATATCCCCCATCGGATCCTGGGTGTGATCCCCTATCTGTGAGAACTACATATACCAGATCAGGTCGCGGTATCCCCCAACGGACCATGGGAGTTGTCCCCTATCTGTGAGCTTCATATACTAGATTGGGATCTGGTATCCCCTAGCAGACCCTAGGATCAATACACTATTAGAGGAGTTTGGTGGTTATGTTGTTCCAGCGAGGTTTCCTTAGTGATGTTATCCGACGAGCGTGATCTCTCGGGTGAGCGTCTGAGAGGTTTGTGAGTAACCTGATGGAGTGTATATCTCAGATGAGTGTCATCAGGGATGACACTGACCGTGTGGTGTACTATCGTAGTTGTGGTTAGTTGTTGGTGATGAGGTCGGTACCTCTTGTGTCTTTTTGCGTGAGTTGGGTATATGTATATTGGTCAAGATGTATGTATGGGCATACACCTGAGCTGAGCTGACTAGTTGTGTTTATCCAAGGATTTTCAGGAGATGGAGTTTCTCTTTCGTATGGGTTCCCTCTGGCCGGGAAGAGTGGACTATTGCCTTTCATTTTCTATCTATTGTTTTGTGTTTTTGGGGTTCCTACTGAGTATGTTTATACTCACCCTTGCACGGGCTTTGCCCGCACATGTTTGTGTCTTGTGCAGACCACATGCCTTTCGACGGAGCCCCAGGAGGACCCAGAGCAGGTGGAACTGAGTGAGATAGACTGACTGGGGTGTTTTCCTGTGCGGAGCCGGGGGATCTTTCCAACGTGTGTTTTTGGCAGTGTTCCCCTTCTTTAGGGAAGGTTGGATGCGCTTTTGTAGTTTTATTTTGGTGGGCCATGTTTTCCCCTTTTGTACTTATGTTGTAATCTAGTTTGGGATAGATGTATGCATGCATTTTCATTTCAGTTTCATATATCTCTACATTGTTGCATGGAGGTGATTGTGAGTTTGTGTGTACAGGTACCTTAGGCTAATGCCTCCCATGTGTGTGATAGCCTACTCGACGCTAGTCACCAGCCCCATGCCTATTGGAGGCGGGCTTGGGGAGTCATGGCTCGAGCCCGTGGGGTCGGGTCGTGACAGGGAGTTTATGGTCAGCCACATGTTAATGTACTGAAGTACATTAACCCAGGTAGAATGATATGTTCAGGCTTCAAATAAGTTCGGACATTCCATGTAGTCCACCTGCGATGTGTGTACAACTACATGGGTTATTATTCTTGTCATTGGATGGGGAAAGTCCCCACAGTGGATCGGGACCACATGATGTATTGGTCCCCACACAAAATGTGTAACCCCTTGGTTCCTTTTGTAGAACATTGACCATTGGTATCTTCTTCATTTGAACAAGAATTGTGTTAGCACTAAGATCCAACTAATATTATTTTTCCACATAGATTGTGATGATTACCTATATCGAGGATTCAAGATACAATGTGGAATTTTCATAACATGAGGTTTATTTGATGAATTGTCCTATGATTTCAGTAATCTTTCAAGAACACCATTGACAATCGAGTGGTACCCTTATGTAGTGAACGGTTGTGGGTCCTCAAAAACTACATATTAGTACCCTTCACTAGATCTAGGTAGTGGGTCTTCAAGTACTACTGAGTGGTACAAACTAGTAGACCTTAGTAGTGGCTCCTCCACAACTACTGAGAGGTACCCTTTATTAAAGATGTTTTGAGTGGATTCAAAAAATATCAAGTTGTACAATCTAGTAAATTTGGGTAGTGGTCCCTTGTAGAATATAGATTAGTTCCCTCGAGTAGAGATGTGAAGTTGGTTCTCAACGAATTCTATGTAGAACCCTCTAGTAGATATGGTTAGTGGGTATTCCATTGAATGTTAGTAGTTTGACTCTCATGATATATCAGTTCATGGGTCCACTAACCAGATATTTTGTCCCTTAAATTGTGAGTAACAATGATGATGCATGGTTTGACTTGCATAGTTACATCTGGGTAGACATGTGAGATACTAGGCATCATTGATGGACATTTGGAACTATTGGAGACACTTCTTCAGGGGATAACATATCAGATAAATACCCCTTTACTCTCAATTTTTGCATTATTTTCACTGAGAATATGTATATTTTTCTATATCTGTAACATTTCATTTAGTCACACTCATTCCATGAGAAGCAAAGATAGGTGGGGTTTTCCATGTGATTTTTGTGTCTATGTTCTCATGGTTGGATGAGTCTACACTCACAATATGATTGGATAAGACTCAATGGGTAGTTAATCAACTCACATTGAAAATCCCCCTATGATTTGATGAGGTTACTATTTCATGGATTGTGTTGATCTATACATGTTTAGTACATAAATCACCTATGTACAATTTATATTTCATTTATTCTTATGGTATCTCTTACGACTCCCTCTATGGAATTAGGGGAATACAACCAGATTTTTATATAGTCACCCCTATATGGTATTTTCTAAAACATGCCTTATCATATAATGAATGTGGATAGGTTGGTGGTGAATATAGAGATTGTTAGAGATACCTACTACTTCAGACCATATATGGTGGTTGCAATATAGAGATCTAGTTTTGGCCTATCGAAGCAATTAATTTTTTCAGATTTATAATTTTGGGAAATATTGATATTTTAGTGTGTATTTTCCCAATTTACATTATAGTTTTCACTATTGTACTTTAATTCAAGCGAGAGGGTTTTAATTATTGGTTTTCTATATATATGTTTCATTTTTTTATTTCATTCCTTTACAATTTTTCATTGAGATGGCCTGGTGTGTGCATATAGGTACATTGAAATATGCCTCCCATTTAGGGTATGCATTTTTTTGTGGACACCACCTAGACCATGGCATTAGGATTAGGGAATATGCATCTCGTTCCTTAGTAAGGGTCAGGTCATGAGTGATAGGTATCAATGATTGTTTATTACATAGGAAATTGTATAAAGAATTCTCCTTACAAGGTTTTTTTATTAGAGAAACAAATTCATATTAAATCAAGTTCACTCTAATTCTATAAACTAAACTGATGGTTTGGTTAGTCAATGTATTTTTTCACCATGACCTTGAAAACAAGATTTACAAATAACAATAGTGATACATTGGTTTCAAGGATCAATGGTACATGCATTATATAAAAAACTACTCAATGATGAGGTTGGTAGTCTTGATGTGCCGAAAATTGTCATTATGGTCCATGATCTCCACTAGTTACTCCTCATTATAGAGAACATGTTTAGTTATACCACCAATAAATTCCACACTTGTGAAGGACCAAGTATGTACAACATCAATATTGATGTGCAAAATACATCATGAAGTTCCATAAGATTGTGTGGATGTGATAGAGAATAAAAAACTACTCATACAACATCAATGATTCCATAGGGGCCAATGGATCCAAATCTATGCTTCCCTTTTTTCCCAAACCACATGACTCCCTTATAAGGATAAATTCAAATGAAGAATTTCTAGACAACATCAAAATTCAACTACCTTTGATAATAATTACCATTTCTATTCTACCGACTCTATGTATCATTAATGAGTTTTTGGATGGAATAAAAAATTTATTCCACCAATTGAAAAATATCAGTACCAAGAAACATTCTTTTACCTACATCATCAAAAAATGTAATATTTCTGCTCTGATTTCAATATACAACATCATATGGATCCATTTTAATACTTAAATTGAACTTGTAGTTTAATTATAAATCATTTAATGGGATATTTCAATCCCTTCTAGGACTAAATTACATTTATCATCTTCTCATAATGTCCTCAAGTGTATGATTATTACTTTTAGATTGGACAATTTTTGGGAGGAGAATTACCATATTGAAATTCAATTTGGTACTCAAACAATATTGATGTAATCTAAATAATTTTGATGTAATCTGAGGTTAACAATCAAATATGGTAGATAGTAGTACAACATTAAACCTTAACACATTATCCATGTATATATTTTTATGTTTTTCAATAGATAAATAATTCTGAATAGAAATGAAATTGGTAGTCTTGGTGAGAAGATGCATTATAACCCAAATAAATTTATTTCCATTGGAAGTTTTCAGAAGACCAGTGACAATGTCCATAGTGATATTATCCCACTCCTATATTTGTAATGGCAGTGGTCAAAATATCCCTTTATGATGTTATCTCTATTACATCACATGTTGACACACCAAAAACCTTGTAGTGTATTCAATAATCTCCCTTTTCATGTAATAACATCAATAATTATCATAAACATCAATATAAATTTTATTTCTTCAAGGATGTAGAGAGAATTTAGAGAAATGTGATTCATCCATTAGATCATTCATTATTTCCAAAATATATTGTATACATATCCTTTTACCATATTTCATTACACATTCATGGTCAATATTTTACTTAGGAATCTTCCCATTAATCCAATATTATATCTTATACTATAAAATTAATTTTCTATTTGATATTTCTTGATATGCTCAAGTAATGATGGTCGATAAATCATTGGGATAGGGTTGATGTTTTTCCATCCCATCAATTCCCCTGTTAATTTTTACTAGGTCTTTGAGAAAAGTATCCACATGAATCCTCAACATTGGTAGTACAACATGGTCATTCCTAATTAATTCTTCAAGAATTTGATTTCAATTTTGGGATGATATTTATTTGAAAATTTATAGTATTTAGAAAATCCATTCCATATACTCTATCAAAGATTAAATTCCGTTAATGTGAAAATATACTTTAATCATTGGTAGCCTTTGTAAATATTGTATTCATCAACAAAATAATAGTTCCCCCATATCATCCAAGAAAAAACAACTGCATCTAGCATCAGTTCTTAGATTGGATAATTCTATCATGGGGAATAAATATGCTTGATTCATCAGCAATCACATCTTAATTTATCATGTGGATGCAATAAATAATTTTTAGCAGTACATATCTATTAATAACTAATCTTTTTTTGAAAGAGGGTGGAGTTAAAATAGGTATCGTAACCAATCTCTTACTATGTTCATAGAAACATTCTCCAAACTCCTTTTTCCAGATGAACATTTACTTTTTTAGATTAACATGGTTATTGGATTAGATATTAGTTAGTGTTTGTCAAAAAACCTACTATAATAGCCTGTTAGAAAAGGAAACTACAAATATTAGTTATTGTTATAGGATGAGGTTATTCCTCCAAAACTTGTTTCTTAACATTGTTAACTAAGATTCATTCATTGGTTATAATGTTCCGAATGAAATGCACTTATTGAAAACTAAATTCAAATTTTCCTTACTATGAAAATTTCCCTTCCTTCTATAGAGTTTGGGACATAACCCCTAGTTAATCCTTATATACATTATTAATTTTATTATATAAATAGTATCATCAATAAAACCCCCAAAAAGTTATCAAGGATTTCCACAAAGTATCTATTTATCTTATTAATAAATATTGGAACGGATTTTAGTCAATACAAATCACATAAAAAAATAATTCCCATATCTTCATGAGAATGAAGTAATTCGAATATATTACATCTTCACTATCAATTGATGATAATCATGTTATAGATCAATCCTAGAGTATAATTAACCACAATGAACCTGGTCAACTAAATACTCAATCATTGGAATGGTGTATGTTATTCACTATGATATAATTATGTTTTATATAATAAATTAATAGTTATATTGACTATTCCTTATTATTCAAAAATAGAATCGGTTATCTCCATGAGGACAGAATTGGTCGGAAAGAAAAAACATATCTTAAATATCATGATGTTGTTTCATTAATTCCACCAGATCAATATTTTCCATTCAATATGCGGTATTTGATATCAGTTTAGATCGAGATATGTTTTCAATTGAGAGTTTTACATCTCTTTTCATGGGATTTCTAGTTAACTACCCATGAAATAAATAAATGTATTCCTAAATCATGGGGATGTTTTCTATATGTAAACATTATTATTGTTCTTCATCGGCATTGATCATTTCCATAAATAAGGCCATTAGAGGTTCTTCTACACAATTTTAAAGTATACATATATCATTTTTTAAACTATAGGTTTTACATTCAATACTAATGATAATTATTTTATTCTAAAATTTATTTTATCATAATACACTCAGATCCAGTTCATCCCTAGTATTATTTATAATTCATCATTGGAATGACTACTAATTTTTTATGAGGTAATGCTCAGTAATGTAGATAATAGTGTTTTTTTTAACATTTGATGATTGGATAATTCAACCAAAATTCATTACTACTAGATCAACATCAATATAATTATATATTAATTCTGTTTTATTTTAAAAAAATTGGTAATTAATTAATGAGTACAACCAAAATCAAACAGTTTACATTCTATCTTTGAGAGAAAATTGACAGTACCTTCTACCACATCATTTAAATATTCAGCATCATCTATTATGATAGAAAATACATGGCCCTTCACCCTTGACCTATGTTGAGGTTGATGAGGATTCCTCCCAATTACTGTCATATTGGAATAGTGATTAGAAAATATCCCAATCAATCCACACTTGAATCATTGGACATAAGGATGAGAATGGACCATCTAACCATTATTTTTAGTGTTAATAATTTGGGGCCTCAACTCACTACAAATGTTCTGAGAAATATTGTCATCAATTCTAAACATGTATCATCTAACTCTCATAATAATTAACTTTAAAGAATTATTATTAGCACACTTATTGCATGTGGAATGTTTTACAATATTTCCTCCTCTACAATGATCATTGTTCATCCCCATGTTTATATCCAAAAAATATCTCATTTCATTTAATCTTTTGTACCAATACGTCACACCAAACACCAGTTCATCCTTTATAACACTTCTCACTATCTTCATATAGAAATCATTTTCAGTAATGGATAAATTATTCAATCGATGGTGTCTTAGTCCACAGATTAATCAATCAAAATTTTTATTAGTATCCATGAAAAAGATTTATTTGTAGCATGAATTACCAGTAATGTTCATCTAATAACATCCAAAATATTAATTTTATTTTTTCATTAGATGTTGTAATTCCATTTCCATTTTTATTTTAACAGATCATGTGTAATATATTTTGAAATGGGTTCCTAAAAACTCTTCCCAATCCTTAGATTCAATGTACATTTTTTGTTTCAATAATTTTAATTTGTTTCCATCAGAAGACAACTTCTCCCTCTAATATGTACTCATCGAGGGTGACATTTTCTTTCACTAAACTCTAGATAATAGAAAATATATTTTCTATAGAGCGTATCCATTTTTCAATAATCAATGGGTCGGTTGATATACTTAAAGAAGGTGGTAGTTGGTCCATGGAGGACTCAATGAAATTTTTCAACCATTGAGTAAATCTTGTATCTCCTCTTCATTCATGTTTTTTTCATATACCTAGATTTAGTTAATTAATCATTTTCAGGATTTATTCCATTTCATCTTTCATTAGAGGGTGTTCAGTGACTAGTTCATTTTTTACCTGTTAAATAGTGCATCCTCTTTGATTCCATTTTATAAAATAAATAAAAATATTGAGAAACATTTTTCTTTTCGGGATCATGTAATTTTAATAAAAGTTTTTTTAAAAAACATCATTATTAAATATATAATTCTATTAAACAATAACAGTTTCTAAAAATCCTTCATAATGGTTCATAAAAAGATTGAGAGTAAATAAAAAAACCCTCGATACTATCAAATCAAGCGTGAAGTAGGGCCCATTATTAGGATTCAGTTCCTATTTGAGTCAATATCGACGTGTTGTTTTTGAGTTCTACCCCATGATACATCTATGTTTGAGACACACCAACTTGTTCATGTTTAGACATGGATTTCATTTCTCAGAAGCTATTTACATAATACATCCCCAAAACACTATATTTATTTCCAGTTTTTTAAATATTACCTAATGAACTTTCTAATGTTTTAAAATAATAATTTTAAAAAATATCTAAACTGTAATTTGATACCAACTATGACATCCCATTTTTTTATTATATAAACTATAATTTATATGATAAAAATATTTTGTAATGGATATTTTTTTGAATATGTGTACAAAATATATGAAAACATAAGACATTATAATAAAATACTTGAAAAGATTCATTTGTATCTAATCCATTGTTATTTTAATGTATATGTTAAACTTATTATATAAAACAAATTAAAGGGGGAGAATGAAGCCTAATAAGGGATAACAATGGATTTTTTTTCATTTTTTCTTAAAAAAATTAATATGGACATGAAGAATATCATACATGCATTGGAAAAGAAAAAAATAGCCATACTATAACAGACATAAAATTATTCATAACATTGAACTATTTCTACATCATATAAATGAGACATTCATAAGTATACCACTCGGGGTTTTAACCAAGGTTTCGTAAACATTACTAATGATATTCACCAATATATCATAAAACATACCATCTCTAGAGATTAAAATCATTAACCAATGAATTATATTACTATTAGAGAACACAATTCATATGTTATAATTTTTCTAATTCACAAATATCATAAAATAATTCATAAATAACCCATGGATAATTAATAAAAAGGGTTTCTTATAAAAATCATGGAATTTTAAAAGGTTCTTAAAGAGCTGATCTTTATGTCATTTATAACCAACATAAAGGAAATGTAGGTTTTGTATATTTCAATATATAAATAAAATAAATATTTTTTATATCTTGGATAATAACCCAAGAATGTAAATATGTTTGCGTATTCACGTAATGAAAATAAATGGGAATTTCATAGTGGGGAGAGAAATATTCAGAATTAAAATTGTAAGCATAAAATTTATAGAAAATGGTTTTGGAAAAGGGTATATAGAGATGGTATATTGAAAAAAATTCATAAATTACTTTAAATATAATAACGGGATAAAATAAATTGGGTAGAGTATCATATTTCATAAATTATAAAAGCATACCACATAAGGAGGAGACTTGAATATAAAAGAGATGTTAAGAATTTCCATACCATGCATAGTAATTACAAAAACATGAGGATTGGAAGATTCTGGGATTGAGGACACCTTGGGAGGATCCATGGGATGTTAAAAAATCAATGATTTTTCTCTTATGTATCAGGAGTGAATTTAAATGATGAAATGGGTGGATATTTATTGTAAAAGTGGTGGATTTGTTTATTAATTTCTTAATAAATTACATGCAAACCAAGGATTTGTTAAATGAAAAATCATGGGCATTCACATAGTACATTCTCGTGGTATTTGAAATATGTGAAATATTATATGTTATTTTAATCCCACATTGTCATCCGTAACATTATATTACATATATTGGAATGTAAAATCAATGATTTCACAAAACAATATTTTCAACGTAAAAGATTTCATTTTAGAATTTGGAAAGTAAATTATATATTTAGAATTTGAATAAAAATTATTAAATTAAATTATATTATTACAATAAAGTATTGTTTATTTTTCATTGTTTTTAATTAGTCATTATATAATTATTAAATAAGTGGTATGTCTTTAATATTCAGAAAAAATCAAAGAGTCTTATTACTATTCATGAGAAAATTAATAAATTAAAAATAATCATAAATTCAAAGTAACCTAATTTAAATATGATTATTACAAAAATAAATTTTATTTTACTATAATAAATGTTTAAATTAAATATTTTGATCATTTTAATATAAAAATAATTATTCATTAAAAATAATAGTGGATTTATAATGAATGGTAAAATTTATGACAGTTGAAAAAAAATATTTCATCATTTATCATTCATTCAGAGTGTTATATTATTACAATATCATTAATTCTAAAATTATTTACAATACCTCAGTTTATTATAATTATTATATCTTATTTATAAATAACAACCTTTATTGGGAAAATCACTTTTCTTAATTTCATTTTAATTTTTACTAAGAATAACTTTTCTTAAACCAAAAAATATAGAGAAATGATTTTATTTATATTGTATAATTATACATTATGTTACTAGGGGATCAGCCCCTAATACATTATTTCACCTGAATACACACTAAAATTAAGGTTTAAAATGGTTCATGTTTCATGGAGCGCTTTGGATAACATCGCTCGTGTGGTAAATTATAGTAACAAGAACTTCTCCTATTTGTGATTTTGTTCATGCTTCACTTGATTAAGATCAACTTGGGAATGGTCAAGTTTGAGACCTAGTGATGATACATCCATCCCTACCATCAATATTTGTGATTCATCTAAAATGAATCTACTTTTTGAGGCCATAAAATATTATTTTAATGTCAATTTTCCATGGTTAAAATTTTATATAAAAAATCTAATGAAAATGTAAAATTTATCATCAGGAGTGTAATTATGAATGTTCTTATTAAATACTATTCATAATTCACCAAATTTCATATATATATTAAATAAATATGGTCACTTTTTCAATTATATTCACTTATTTTAAAAAAAAATTGTTTTCATTGTGAATATAATAATTTAAGGCACATTTTCATGAAACAATTATCTGCCAAAAGTTTTAGGTCATCACACATTTTTTTCATTTCCATATTTTAGAATGGATTTGGGTCTCACATGTTTGATTTATTTTTTTGAATGAAAATCATTCTCTCCATTAGTGATTCACCAAATGAGTTTTTCGACAACAAGATGATCCATCCTTTTAATAATATTCCCTATTTTTGAAGGACATTCAGATCGTTTATGAAGAATATAACGATTGTCATGTTGGGTGACTTAGAGGTGCTCAATTGGAAGCTACCACAAGGACACTAATTATCCTGGGTACCCTCACCATAATAAAATAAAAGTTCTTAAAGGGATTTCATGGAATCTTCTATAAGCAATGTGCTACAAATGGATATTTTATATGACTTTATGATGGTGAAACGATCTCATGTCCCATGGGGTTTATGTGATACATAAGTCCTTTCAATATTATACTTATTTTCTAGGGAAAATAACACCCATATCCAGGTATTTCATCCATTGTGAATTTTATGATTATCATATAGAGGTAGACAACAAATACCCGCTCATGGAGGACATTTGTGGCAACAAAGGCTTGATGTTGTGGATGGTATATTTTCACCTATGTCATTCATGTTTCCAAAAATCAATTTATGTGGAGATTATTGGACTTTTAGTGGAAAATATTTATCCCATGGGGTGAAATATAAATAGGGGAGTGGATAGTTATTCATTTACCAATTATTCACTTAACTAGAGCTTTAACACCCTGCTTCCATAACATGTCGTTGTTATAATACTAGATCATGGTACATTGTCGTGAAACCATTTTTGTGAAGTAATGTCTAAAATACTTATTTTACGTAAGAACCCACTCAAATAAATCATAAACTAAATTCTGTTAATTTTTTTGGAATTGTGCTATGGGGAATCTCAATTGTGTTGAGGGTTTCATAGGATTTTCATTCACTTGATCCCATGATCCATTGACAAATGGGAAGATAAAATGTCCATGTTGGGGACATGTGATCATAGGTATTTGAAGGTTCATGTGCTAGAACAATTATTTTGGGGATTATGAATCATGTTAGATATATGATAAATTTGATATTCACAATAATTTATTTGATTCTTGAAAGAATTTCTAATCCATGTCATGAACATGATATTTCTGGTTTATGCCTTCTCACTTAGAGGATTTTATTGTAATTTGTTTGACATATGCCACTTAATATTTTAGATATAATTTAGATAATGTAAATGATAATTAAATATTTTATATAATGATACAAAGGCAACGATAAACCATTTAAATTATATTATAGAATTCATGGAAGTAACATGTTGTTTTTCTTCTTGGTCACATTAGATGAAACCCATAGTGTTGATGGGATTGAATCATATAGACTATCCCCTCTTATATTTTCTTCCACATTAAATTTCATTCACACTAATAAAAATTCCAAATTTATCTATAGTGTTTATTAATACCCTATTAATGTATTTATAAAACTCACAAAAACATCCATATAATCATCTCTCAAGGGATCCATTTTCATTGGGGGATGTCTCAAAAATTATAATATACTGACATTCATTCCCAAAAACATTCAAGGGGCCAATCAAAAATATTATATGAATATTCATATATACCAATAGTAATGTATTAAGTACTCATCCTACCATAAATTCAAATTTATTCCCAACTGGGTCTTCTGATCAAGAGGTAGCTATAGAATAGACTTGGGATGGACCTTCAAGGATCAATAAATCGCTTAATAATTTTATGGGGAGCTAACAAAAACTGGTATGAATGAGACCATCATGTTATTTTGAATAATATTTATGTATGTCATAAAACATTTTTTGGAGTCTATTTATATGGAATGGGATGAAATGCTGGGGATGACACGTAACACACTAAGGTCTCATGTTCTTACCCAGTGTTTCCATTATATTTACCATTATATTTATTTCACATTAATAAATAATTTATTAGAAAACATTACACACAATAAAATCAAAATTATCATTAAGTATAGTGTATTCTCTAATTAGCTTCAAATCATAATATCTTGAACTTGGGATACAATAACATTATTGGAAACCTCCTTAACGAGCTTCTATTATTCCATGGCTTTTAAAGCTTCATGATATAGAACTGGGAAAAACATTAGAATGGGGCGGGCTATAAATCCCAATAAGAAATTAAAAAATGAATAAATTGATATATTTTATAAAATAGGCATATTAATGAGGTATAAAGATAGTATGAATCATTATCCTGAAGAATGGGACATGATATGGCATGATAATCTTAAAGGAAACATAGGAAATGTGGTGAAAACATAAAACAATGCATCACAATCACAGGATAAGGATAAACCACCCTGAAATTATTGTGTAAAAATTACCATAATTTAATCATGTTCAATAAATTTATCAACATGATGTATTATGATAGTAAACATTATCCAATGCATTGCAGCACTGTAAAATTTTAGGTCCACTAGTTGGATTCATTTAATTTTCATGATTTGGTGTGCCATGTAGATCATACATCATGGAGTCATTCGTCATCAAAATTTATTCAGAAATATTGGAGTGTAAAATAAATATATGTAAGTCCCTATTAGAAATTATATTTTCATAAATTTTTAAAACTTGTTTAGGAAATTGGTATGGAATTCTCAAAAGAATTATTTTTTCATGGAAAATCCCACAGAAATTTTAGCAACAAAACAGTGTCACATTATGATTCATTAAAATTTGTTGATGCAAGATAATTGTGTATATAATCTCATATACATATAATGGTTAATGATATGTATGTTGAGAAATATATCTCAAAATTATAAATTTGAAATTTATGGTATATTTTAATGAAGAAACATAAATAAATAATATAATCCTATATATATTTCAGTATGGTAATGAGTGTATAGAATGTATCATAGGAGGATCAATGACACTAAAAGAGTAATATCATCATTTATATTTTAAATGAACTTTTAAGTTAATAGT
Organism: Viscum album; assembly: GCA_963277665.1. Taxonomy (NCBI): domain Eukaryota; kingdom Viridiplantae; phylum Streptophyta; class Magnoliopsida; order Santalales; family Viscaceae; genus Viscum; species Viscum album. Next base: position 1,078,095,306 of record OY728164.1, read on the forward strand.
TAATAATATATCCCAATATAAGATATTAAAATTTAATATACATTACATAATGATTTCCATGAATGGGAATGAGAACATATACATCCCTTACTAAATATTCTCATTGTAATAGGTGTACCAAATGTATCATGGAAGGATTATTGAGAGTAAATGGGGGTCTATCATCATCAATAAATAATATTTACTCTAATGTGGATATATAAGAACATATCCAGAAATAATAAAATTGATATTGATATATATTAAATGAAATAGGTTCTTGAAATGAAATTAGAAGAGTAATTCCACTTATTTGATTGTGTGACCCGAGATGATTGTGAGGGGATTTTTGACCGATTGGGGGAGTATATCAAACCTGCTGATTATTACACACTAAAACATGATTTATTACATAAACATGAACTTGAGACAACTATAAGGATCGATAGGTCTAGTGTCTTGGGAAATTATGAACATTACATTACAATTTATAACATGAAACCGAACATAATTATTGAATTTTTTTTACTTGACAACACCATTCCTTTATACTTATCATTTCATGGAATAACCTGAGGACATGAATAAAAAAAGGGTGAGCTATAAAAACCATTAAGGGAGTAATCATGGAATAACATGAAAAATATAGTACATGTTAGGAAATTGGAATATGAATAGATCCTAAGAGAAACATGAACATAAAAGCATGATATAACATGATTATGATAACATAGAAATTTGAAAACCACATTTATCATTATATTAGCATTAAACAAGGTTCATTTCACATGAATCATGAGTAAACAAACATTTCAATTGAATTTGAATAATTAATCACTCATTTCACTTGAATTAGCATGAGTAAAACCTCATTACACATGTTGTATCATTATACTATTCTTTACCCACTGTATTGGAGTGCTATCAGGGCGCCCCTTCTTAATCATTCCTTTCCATGCAAAAGTTTTCCACATGGTTCATACAGCATGGAATCATTAAACCTCATAATTTATTCAATTATAAGTGAATGTGGAATACATGTATTAAACTATATAACCCATAAATAAATGTGTGTAATGGTTAATACTATTGATATAGAAATTGGCATGCTATTCCTTACACAATGACTTTTTCTTGGAAAATTGCAGTGAAAATTTGGAAGCATAACGACATTGCATAAGAATTCATAAATATGGTTGATGAGATAAAATGGTTTATATAAAAATATTTATAGGAATATAATAGTAATAGGGAAATATAGATGCATGTCACATTATATGTAATGGAATTTAGATGCATTGTATAAAATAATTTCTTGAATGTAAATGTGGAGAGATAAATCTCTTATGGAATTTTGGTATGGAAATGTATGTACATGGGAGGAATTAATGAGAGTGAAAGGGTAATTTCACCATTGAAATAAAAAAATGACAGTATAGGGGATGTGTGAAATTATACCCCAACATTTGTAATTTAAAATTAAAGGGAATAACAACATAAATAAATTTTGAAAAACTATGAAAGGAATAAATCATTTACTTGGACGTGTGAACTCAAATGCATGGGAGTTTCTTGAGAGATGCTTATTGGGAGATTGGAGTTCTTGGGAGAATTCTAGAGAGGGGAGGGCAGTGGTTGGTAATGTTTGAAATTTTTTGAGTGATTAGAAATGGGAGATCGATAAGGTTTACATAGGATATGTGAGGGAATTATATATTAATTAGGTTTTGGACAAAACAAATTAAACTAAAAAAACCACAACCATTTATTTTTTCTCATGGTTGTTTCCAAAGTGGAGAACATATTAAAATATTATGCTTCCTTATGTAGAGGCGATTCATTCTCTCGTAGAAATCCTTTTAAAATTTCAAAATGAATTATTTTTGTTGGAGGGTCCACTATGGCTCTTTAAAATAAATCAAACAATCTTGAAACACATTATTTTATCGATAAATCTTTTATTGTACAAACACAATTTTTATTTTAATTTATAACAACACTATTGGGTCATTATGTTGGTCGTAAAACAAATTATATATTTAAACGATATTTAATTTTCTACCAAAAATCTGACTGTCTAATTTTTTTTGAAAAACCGAGTGTTTGATAATTTATATGTTTTGAATCCAAAAATAATATTCATTATATGTAAATATTTTTCAAAATATTTTAATTTTTTTATTTTAAAATAAAAACTTAAATTTATAGAAAATATGAGGGTTTTGACTGAAACAACTTGCAAACCCATATAAAAATTTCAATTTTATTCATAAAAATCACATGATCAATTATATTTAATAAAAATTTATTTTGTAATAATATTTTAATAAAATATTATTTAATTAAAACAATCATTAATTCATTAAAATTATATTTCATAATTGAATACTAACTAAAAATAATATTCTTACATTAAAATCTATTTCCAAAGAAACAATAATAAAATGAGTGTATAATATTTTTTCTTTTTAAAAACTAATTTTCATAATAGTCGTTATAGGGTCATGTCACATAACCCCTTATAACACCCACACAAGACCTAAGGGTATGGTGTGAGATGGTGATAGAGTCTTGGGGTGGCTCGGATAACATCGCTCTGGTGGTAATCTATATCAACTTCCACTTATCTCATAGATAGTTCCGTTCATGCGTAACCTCTTGAGGATGATCTTGGGATGGGTCATGAATAAAGCACAATGACACAACCTCCTTTCTGAACTCCGAAAAATGGGCTTCATAGAGTGTATTTATACTGGATGAGGCCATGTATTCTTTTGTCTGGGTAAAATAGAATTTTTAATGCCCTATAATTATAATAACTATGTGATAACTTTTCAACGAATATATTAGCAATATAAAAAAATAATAAAGGTATTTTAAATTAACAAAACACAAAACCAATGAAGTTCATATGTTTTATATAACCTTTTTACATTATAAAAAATTTAATCAGAATAAGAAGAATTTTAATTAATAAAATTATTGTTCATTATAGTCTCACCCCTTTAAGAAATTTCAACCTCGAAATTTTTTTTCCAACACTAATTTTGTTGGTAACTCTACTTCATCACATTCTTTTATTCCTACATTTCTTTTTATAACATGTGGTTTCTCTACAACACCTTGATGGGGGAATTATCTTATTTTATATATCGTCTTCTCTACGATACAATATCTTTATTGGATTCTATTCATAAGATATTCCATTATCCAATGGCACCACCTCTTGATTGAGTACATGTGATGGGTTGGGTATGTACTTCTTCATGAGTGATATATAAAATACGTCATGTACTTGAGACATGATCGGTGGGAGTCAATGTCTATAGGCCAATGATCCAATGTTATCAAGGATCTCAAAATGGATGACATAACATGGACTAAGATTTCCCTTATTCCCAAATCACATTACACTCTTCTAAAGTGATATGTGAAGGTATTAAATGTACATAACATCAATATTTTAGTCTCATCGATAATTATCAGCATAAGTATTTTTTCAACTCTAAGAAGATTTAATGCGAACCAGGATGGTCTGAACCATATCATCAATTTCATTGAACATTTATTTACATAAGATTTATTGTTAAACAACTTCACCCCAACACGCATTTGTTATGCACTTATTCCCATAAAGGAATTCATAAGAATTAGTTTGGATGCTTTAGTAGATATTCTTTTTGTAAGAGAACTCAACTAGAGAAAGATGTTTATACTATACTCTTTTGAAATCAATTGAGCATGCTATCAACATGTCTACAAGTGTTTGGATAGTCCACATGGATTAGCCATAAATTTGAGGATGATAAGACATACTAAATTTCATATTAGTATTCAGATAATCTCTAAGACTCTTCCAAAACATAGAATTGAATATTGGATCTCGATCAAATACAATAAATAGTGGTTCTCAATGAATCTGTTCCACTACTCAAATATATATCTGTAACAGTTGATCGAATAAGAAATAATCTCGACTTGCAATAATGTGTGCAGTCATTGTATGATGATTAACAACAAACCTATATAGCATTGTTTCCTTTGTATTTCTTCAAGAAGTATGGGGAAAAAGGCTATGTGGATTTTCTCCCATTTCCATGTTGGTATGTGTTATGGTTGAATCATCCCCTTAGCCTTCTGCCTCTCAGCCTTCAATTCCTAAAATACCAGGCACATTGATGCATACTCAATGATATCCATCTTCATGTTATTCCACCAATAATTATCTCAGTGATCTCAATACATCTTTGTGTTTCCAGGGTAAATGGTGAAATTTTAATTATATTCGACATTAAAAAGATCATTATTTAACTCAGGATTTCATGGAACGTTTAATTGTCACCAAAAGCTCACAATTCATTTTTCATTGACATAAAACTCAATGATTTCCTTTTTCGGATAGTTTACACTTTTTTTTGAATTCCCACATAATCCATTTGATCATCCGTTAACCATTACAAAAGAGTTAATTGAACAATCATTTTTAAAAGGATTGATGATGTTTCTTTATTTATGATTTAGATGTACATTATTTTAAAATATATGAATATTGGATCCTTTTCAATTATAATTAATTATAGAATTTATGGGTTCATTCTATTTAGATCATCAGTTACCAAGTACATTTTCCTAGGGTGATAATGGATTGAGACGTTATAGACATTGATCAGATCTTACCATATTTTTTGGTGTAGATTCAACTATTTCTATGTGAATATATACTATTTGATTTTTTAAACCATGTATATTTCAAAATTCTCACCAAAGAGGAAATGTCGCCAATTTTTCAAAGGGAAGATTACAACATCCAACTTCATATCATGTGTGGGATAGCTTAGCTCATTAACTTTCACATTCCATGTAGTATTGGAAATTAATTTTTCATTTTTCATCAACATACATCCCATGACCTTCTTTGAAGAATCACTAAATACCACAAAATGTTCCCCACTTTTCAGTAGTGTGAGCACAGGCATAGTGATAATTCTACTTTTCAACTCCATGAATATCTCTTCACATTCATCACTCCATGAAAACATTACTCTATTATGTGTTATATTGGTAAGAGGGTTTGAAAATCATGAGAAATTTCTCAAAAATCAGTAATAGTATCCAAAATAACCTAGGAAGCTAAGGATGTCTATCACAAATGTTGGCATCAACCATCCCTATATTATATATTTCTTGGAAGTATCCATGGATATATCACTGGTTGTGATGATATGAACTAAAAATGAGTCATCCTTCCACTAAAATTCACACTTGATGTATGTTTTATAGAGCTTATCATTTTGAAAGGTCTCATTTACAATTCTTAGATTCTCTTCATTCGCATTCTTGTTTTTTGAGTATATTAGAATATCCTCTATAATGACTACAAAAATTTGTGTATGTATACTCTAATGTCTCTATTCATCATGTCCATTATATTTTTTAAATAATTAGTTTATCTAAAAGTAATTACATTGAATTTATAGTACCAATACATTGTATGAAACACAGTATGGGGGATATCCTCCTTCTTCACCCTTACTTGGTAACATCCCGACAAAAAATCCACCTTTTATATGTATTCTGTTCCATGAAGATGATTGAACAATTCATCAATTCATGGAATAGGATACTTGTTAATTATCGTGATTTTTTAGTTCATGGTAATCAACTCAAAGGTACATTGACCCATATTACATCAATAGGAGGAGGACTGGTGCACCCCATAGTGAAGCACATGGGCATATAAACCCTTTATCCAGATTATCCTTTCGTTTTTCTTCAGATCCACACGATCTACGACAAACATTATATTCTATGTCATGGATAACTAAAATTCCACATGTATTAGATCAAATGAGAATCTAACATCTCTTCTATGACGAAGACCATAGAAATCCTCAGGAAACACTTCAGCAAATTCCCTCAAAAAATGGATGACTTCAAGGATAGTTACTACATTAGACTCAATCATCTGAGAAAGATTCAAAAGCTTGTATGGGAGTAATATCCACACCTGAGATGATGGTGATAAGGAAGATTCAACCTCCTCCTTACACATGTACAGAATCAGAGGTTAATTTTCAATATAGAGTAGGATTTCCCTCTCATGGTAATTTATGTTGGCTCTATATATGGAAAGCCAATCCATTCCATGAATTTCATCAAATTTTATATGATGGAGTATTAAGAGGATCATTAGGATGTTCAAACCTCAAATTGTAACCTGGAAGGATTTATAATTATGGTATGCAATGATATCCCAATTTTTAGTTCTCACCAACATCATTACTCCCCTGATTTTTTGTGGTGTTGAGATTGTTCTACTATGCATCTTGGATATTGAAGAATGCGTAGAACCAAAATCAAAAAGTTCCTTAACTATTATTTAATTAATAACTAGCATTCCTACCACCACATCGTTTTCGTGGTTCACTTAAGTCGTAGTGATGGAAAAATAACCCCCTTTATTCGTTGGAGTAAGTTGGTTGCCTCCAAAAACCCTCAGACTGGGGCGCTGGTTTTCAAACTGCCCTAGTTCATTGTAGTTGAAGAAATGAACTATGAATTGAGGGTCGAATGGATAGATCCTTTCCTCTATTGTAGAAATGTGTTTTTCATTTTTTAATTTAATAGCTAGGTTCCATAATCTTAAACAACTAAAGCATTTACTCTTCCACTTCTGCCAATTTACGGGGTGATTGATGTCGCAATATTGGAATGTAGGGTGCTAGAATTTCATTTAACTATTGGATTTATAATTGGACTACCAGAAAACATATACTCTTTAAACTTTTAATCTAGATGATACCCTTGAGATTCAATGATCTCCATTTTTAAATTGTGGAAATATAGGAAAATTTCCTCTTAGCTCTCGAGGTCTTGTATCACTATATATTTCTATAGGTTTTGTTTCATCCCACCAAAGAAGTGGAAAAACTTGCATTCAGGGGTACTAGAAAATGAGTAGGCATATTATGTAAGCCTTGGGAGGTTTTTCTTGTACGCTATGATGAAATTTTCATATTTATTATTGAGGGAAGGGAAGTCTCATTCAATATTAAGTAGGATTGTTAGAGGAATATATTTATTGAATTTTTTTTGGAAATCATTTCATTCCAATGGCTTGACCTCCTTCTCAAGCATTGTATTTTTTATCAATGTTCACCATTGATCAGAGTAACCATCCATATGATAAGAATGTAGAAGTAACGTCTCATGTTTTTAATATTGAATGATAGATACAATCTTCTTTAATAGAGTTGATGCATTGTTCAAAGATTGAGGGATCATAGGTTCCATTAAATGTAGGAGGCCTTTATCTCATGAATCTCTCGATTACGAAATGATCTTATCAGGGGAGGGGGGTTAACATTCCTATTGATCTATGATTCTTATAAAACCTTGAGATATGTGAGAGCTTGTCATGAATAAGTTTGCAATTCCTGATCCCATCGGGCAGGGCATATCATTAGAATAGTCAACACATCGATCTTTGGATCATTTTTTAGCTCGAGTCCTCTAAGTACCATCAATTGGTTGGAATAAAATGAATGTTAAGTGTAACACATAAAGGGGAATCAAATTAAAAAATAGATAACTTATAAATTACATTAATATCATTTACATATCTATGTTATCCATGATCTAATTCCCAATATTTATTCATAGGGGTATTGTTTAATTCCCTTAATAATTTTAGATAATAAGATTCTTAATTTACCAAATAATATCCCTCAGGAGTTCCATAACCAAGAGTGATGAAAATCTCATTTTTGTGCACCAGTTCCCATTCTAGTCAATATCAGAGATTTTTTTCGGGTTTTTCACCAATATACATCCGTGCTAGAGTGACCACTACCAAATCATATCTAAACATGGATGTATTTTCTTTATAAAACACATACTCAATGCTCCCCAAAATTTAGTGTTGTTATTATTATTTTTAGTTTTATCCCTAAGGCTTTCGCTATGTTTTTCTAATCGTAATCCCAAAACTAAATAAACATATCCTACGATAACAACTATAAAAACAATGCTCTTTATTATACAATTAAACATGTTTTATTACATAAACATGCACTTAAGATAACTATGTGGATCAAGAAATCTAGTATAATAGAAAATTAGGATCATTAAATAACATCGTAAAACATAAAAGCCAACATCTTCATTCAAAACATCTTTTAACTAACCTTAACATTCTTTCATACTTTCCAATTCATTGGATAACCAGAGGGCATGCATAAGAAAAGTGTGAGCTATAAATCTCAGCAGGGAGTGAAAAAGAAAAAACATGAATAATATAGTACATGTTATAAAATAGGAATATTAATGTATCAACCTAGAAAAATTAACATAAATCCATGATATAACATGATTATCATAACCTATTAATGTGGAAACATCATTTAACATGATATTAGCATGAGCCAAGGCTCATTGCACATGAAGAATGAGTAATCCCACATATCACAAGATTAATAATGAGTAAACCCATGTATCACTTTATTTATCATGAGTAAACCCTAATTTCACATGGCGTATAATGATACTATTTTTCACCCAAGGCATTAGAGCACTATCAGGGCACACCCTTCTTAATATTTTCATTTCATGCATATATGTTCCACATGGATCATACAACAAGGAATCATTCATAAAAAAATTTATTACAGAATAATGGAATGTGGAATACATACATGAAACAATATAATAGATATGTAAATGTGAATAAAGGTTAATGGACTTGATAGAGAAATAGGAAGGGTATTCACTACACAATGACATTGGCTAGGAAAATCGTAGTGAAAATTCGGCAGCATAACAACATGAGATAAGAAATCATTAAAAATTTTGATGGGAAAGAAAGGTGTATCTCATTATATATTCATGAAATGGTTAGTAAGGGAGTCATATTTGTACATTTTCCAACATATGTAATGGAATTTAGATTCATAATATAAAAGATTTTTTTTAATGTAATTGAGGTGAGAGACAAATCCCATAAGAAATTTTATTATGGTAACGGGTGTACATGGGAAGTATTAATGAGAGTTAAATGGGTCTCCCATCAATCAAACATAACGATTTTAGTATAGGGGAGGTGCGAAATCATACCCCAGTAGTTGTAATTGAAAATTAAATTGCATAACAACATAATGAAATTTTGACAAAATGAGAAAGGAAGAATTACCTTCCATGGAAATGTGATCTCGATGTCTTGGGAGAGACTTCAGAGAGGATTTAAGGTATCCTAGGGAGACTTGTGAATATTTTAGATAATAGAGTGAAGATGTTGGTGATGCTCGAAAGGTTTTGTGTTGAGAGGAATGGGAGACATATGGGATTTATATATGAAAGTAGATGGAATTCATTATTACTTAGGTTTGGAACACTATAAATTAAACTAATCAAAACCCCAAACCAACCCATGGTTTTCACCGATGGTTCTTACAAAAGTGTTGAACTTATTAATATATTAGTCTTTCTTATGTGCAGGTGACTCACACACTCAAAGAAATCATTTTAAATATTATAATGTTTTATAAGTCATGGAGGGTCCACAAAGGATTTATTAAAAAATAACACAAACCTAAAATCACATTATATCAATGGAAAAATATACAATGGATTGAAATCACTTTTATAGTATTTTATTACATATTATTGTGTCTATATGACGTTATAAAACAAATTTTATATTTAAACGGTAATTACTTTTATCCCCCAAGTTTGGCTGTCGAAAAAATTTGGAAACAATTCACCATTACATAATTCCCACATATTGAATTCAAATAATATTATTCATTTTATCTAAATAATTTTCTAAATATGTGATTTTTTATATTTAAAATAAAAACAGGCATTTATTGAAAAGCCATTGTTTTGGAAAAAATAGCTTTCAGACATTAATAAAAAAATTTAATTTTATTCATAAACATTTTACGATCATTTATATTTAATAAAAATTAATTAATATTAATATTTTAGATAATATTATTTAACTAAAAAATCCATAAATTAATAAAAATATATTTCTTAATTTAATATTAACTGAAAATATTATTTGTTATTTAAATAACATTTATAATGTGACAATTATAAAATGAATTTATATTATTTATTTTATTAAAAATGTAGTGCACATAATCATAGTGATATGGCCTTATTACACAACCACTTATAAACCCCACATAAGTCTGAAGGGTAAGGTTTGAGATGGTGACAGACTCTTGGGGTGGCTCGGGTTACATTTCATGGGTGGTAATAATTATAAATTATCACTTCTCCTATGGGAGGTTATTTTAATGCAAAACATGTTGAAGCTCAGATTGGAATTGGTCGGAAACAAATCCTAGTGATGCGACCTCCTTTCTGATCACTAACAAATGGGCTTCGTATAGAACATTCTACATGATAATGCCATCACTTCATTTTTCTGAGTAAATTTGATTTGTTAAATCCCTAAACATATACTAACCATGTGATCATTGTTCAATAACTATATTTTCAATGGTAAATATTATTTATGGTTTTTTAAAATACAAAAACATAAAATCGGTGAAGTGCATTTGTTTTATATCACTATTTTACATAATAATACATTTAATTAGATCAGGATTAATTTTAATTATTAAAAGTTCGGGTCATTATAGGGAGACTCAATAGGACTATATAAATCATAGGGATGATTAAATACATTCTCCATGTATTTTTATGAAGAGAAATGGGATTACATGTGGGTCTATATAAGAAAAGATGAGGTTATTTTTTTATTTACACTTTTGACACTATATAATAAAATAAACCAAACCAACCAAAACCCAACAGTTTCCAATGGTTTCTTCCAAATGAGAGTGGTTATATTTGTTTAATAATTAAAAGGTATTAAAATAATAAAATAATTCTATTTGTATGTTTGTGAGGGTGACACTCTTACAAAATATTATAAGAAATTAAAATATATTATATATTTTGGAGGAATCATAATTATATAAATAATTAAATATAATATAATATATTAAAAAAATTTATTGGGATGTAATGTATTTATTCTTTCATACAACATAGAGTAATTATTATATCACTCTTGAGTCATTATAGTGTCATAATTTACGAAGAATATTTATACAGTATTAAATTTTTACCAAAACATTGAGTGTCGATGAAAATTAAGAAAAATTTTCTTTTGGAAATTTGAGATGTTATTAGAAAAAAATAATATGATGTTTATTTAATAATTTTTTAAATATAATAATTTTAAATTTTAAAAGAAAATATTCATTTATTAAGGAATGCTAGGTATTTTGATAATTGCATTTATCAAACCCTTATTAAAATTATATTTATCTTCCTAGAAATTATTTGATATTTATCCTTAATAAATTTTTTTTAATTTTAATAATTTAATAAATTATTATTTACTACTAAAATACTTTATATCATAAATAAAAATTCCTTATTTTAAGATTAATATTACCCAAAACACTATTTCTTTTTTATGGTATCAAAATATAATAAATTTAAAATTAACAATAATAGGATGAAAATATATTCAATATTCTATAATAAATATTTTTCATACTCATAGATATGGAGTCATGATACATATGCCTTTAATACAGAAAAAAATCCAAATGATTAAGGTGCATGATGGTGGGACATTCATTGGTTGGATCGACGAACATGGTTGGGGTCATGATTTTGATGAGTGTAAACTTCTATAATAATCAATTTTGATCATTCTTATGATGTTGGATCGAGTAATAGTGTTGGTAATGTTAAAGTAAAAATTATTATATCTCCCCATGACTCACAAAAAATGGGTTTTATGGGGTATGATCATACAGGTTGATCCCATCACTTACATTGTCTGTGTCAATTAGAAATATTAAAACCCTATATTAATATTAACAATGTGATCATTGTAAAAAGAATATTTTATCTATGATAGTGATACATAAATGTTATTTAAATCTAATTTTTAAATAATAAAAGTCATTATATCAATTGTTCTATATATCCATTTTACATAATGTGTCATTTAATTGAATCAGAAGGAATATTTTATTCATTATATTTTGGGTCATTTTAATCTCCCACCTCAGGTTAATGAAATTCTCTATCCAAATATTAATTTCCAAAATTAAAAAAGAAGAGGTTAACTCTATTTCTTCACCTCCTCTCATTACCCACATTTTTTCTACAAACATGTGTTTTCTCCACAACCCAATGCTAAGTTGCAGAATATTATTTCATACACAATATTCTATATTATGTATGATCTTTACTAGAAAATATTCATATGAAAGTTATTTCCCCAATGGTAACACATCATGACTTATTACATGTGAGTGTTCTAGTATGATGTTTATATAAATCTTCTATTTTCATATATTTACATTATAAAACAATTTTTTAATACATAACTCATTAGAAAAACATATGCCCAAGGATAATATAAGTCTAGTGACGTTGGAAACATGGAAACATAAACACGGATACATAAGAGAGCTAAATTATCTCAAAATAGGTTATTCTTGGGTATAAAACTTATTATACACAAATGAAATAATATATATATTCATAACCATGAGAATGTAATATAAAAATGGGGGAGATAAAATTCCAAGTAAGGGAAAACAAGAGACATATTTATGGATAATCATGAGCATAAGGTAATGAGAACATGATGATGAAAATATAATTTCATACCCTTCATATCCTAGATAATATTCATGAATCATTGAATAAATATTATTAGTTTATAAGAAATGAATCGTTAAGAAATAAATAAAATAATTCATGAATTCATTGCATAAGAATAAATCATGTAATTATGGAAGAAACATTAGTATATATAATATGATTTCTATAGTAGAGAATTCATCACTTCCAAGACCATATTGGTAGAATATGATCACTCCCAATATCATCTTGGTATTCAGGGTTCACTCACATGGACTTCTTAGTAGCATTATTTAACTCTCTATAACATCTTACCAGTCATGGTTCACTCCCATGGCCATCTAATAGTTAATGTTCATTACCAATAACATCATATATTATCTCATAAGTTATAAATCATTTCCCAATTCTTTTTAAGTGAGATATAGGTCCCACCTGTATCATAATTAAATCAGGCATACTTCATCTAGAAATTCATAAACAATCATATATTATCACTTGAAATGAAAGTGTTATAATAAAATAATAGAAATATAATATCTTATATAGAATGATATTTGTTTCATAACCATTTCATCCAAATCATAATGTGAAACAGATTTCATGAACATATAACTCATGAAAAAAGATAAGAGTTTTATAATCACCCATAAATTTAGAAAAAACTATTCATATAAATAATATAAATGTATCCTCTAGATAATTTACTATAAGGTAATTAGTAACATCAATAAATGATATCATATATGGGAAATAATTTTGAAATATCTATTAACACATTTTATTATGAAAATTCCATTATATATTTAAAAAGTATTTTAAAATTAAAACCTTTTTGAATAAGATTTTTTATAAATATAGAATTGAAAATTTATAATTTACGAATTTATAAACATAAAAAGTTTATTAAATTCTATTTCATTGTAATTGATGTTTAATGACCATTAGAATCCATTTTTGAGAACTTCTTTTTTGAATAAAATATATTTCGTAATAGAGAGATAGATGGTAATATATTACATAAAAACATTATCACAACTAACAATGATTGATTAAAGGTACATATACATGGATATATCCTGAATAAACATATTATAAGGAAAATCAAGAGTTTTCATGGGAGATATATCAAAATATTTAAACAATGGAATCATAAACAAAAACAACCTAAAAAAGTGATGATATTGTTTCAATAAACTCTTATAAATTAGTGTCATTGGATCATACACTCCATATAAGAAACCAATGTTACATTAAGATTAAAATATCACAAAGACAATGATATTCATGATATAACATGTAAAATGGAATTATGAACACCTCAAAATTAATTTAGGTGTATTAAAAAGGTGATCCTCAATGAAGGAAAATTATACAAAACTATTTTACCCATTTGGTAATTTTTGAAACATTATCCCTATAACGTAAATATAATATAATTTATATGTAAATTGAAATTAATTTGTGTATACGATTTTTTAATACATCACTATTTGTATAAATCCCAAACAAAAGGAATGGGTGTTGAATAAATCATGTATCTCAAGAAAACAAAACGTGAGATGAAATATCATTACCTTGTGCCTTGATATTTAGTGTACTTGTTAAAAAACAAGTTTTATAAATATAAATTTATTATAAATATTTTAAATAACCATATTATTTTATATAATAAATTATATAGTATTATTATGACCTTATATTACCCTCTAGTTAAACATCATATGTTAAGGTTTCACGTCGGATAATATTCATTTTGTTCTACGCATTTGTGTTAATTTGTTATATATTTCATAATTATAACAATATATTTTCTAAAAAATTTAAAAAATATATAAATATAATATATATTAATTATATGTGTATTATAATAATCCATTGAATATATAATTATGAAATGAAACAAATCGTTCATGTAGTCGGTAATATGTGCAAAAGAAAGAACATTGTTTCCATGTTTTTATTGTCCTATTTAAAGAAATAAAGATAATTAAATAAATGAATATATATATATATAATATCAATAATGTATATTTATAATGATATATATGTGATATAATTTCTTTATAACCATATTTAATACATTAAATGTAGTGTGGGAATGAATCACATAAATTTTAGTGGGTTGTAGTCCACAGTTCATAAAACGAAATTATCATATTTATGCCAAATGGAATGAAAACGATATATTATGTAGAAAGAATAAGGAATATAAATGGCATAATAAATAAAATACATAATATTTATAAATAGTTTTCCACTATAATGTTCACCATGAGATGCATTAATGGAAAAATGAACAATCATAGTTTAGTGATGTGATAGTTCACCGCACAAGTAAACAATATGTTCCTTACCCAGTAGATGTAAGTGTCTATAATTGTAGGTTGAACCAATATAATTACTAAAACCTAGTATATTTTTTATACTAGTGTAGTTTTAAAATAATATAATAATTTTACTGGAGGGGTTGTGATGGAAAATTAATGAAATGAGCTATATAGAAGGTATTGCCTCTTAATCAGGTAACTCCATTTGGTTTATAAAAAATGCTTCTGTGGAAAAGTAATTACCAAATGGTTGATTCAAGGTAGAATAGAGGGAAATCATGGTTGATTCCTTTTTCAAGTCCTACTGTATCTGCACGATCCCTCCCCGCATGACACAAATGACCTAAGAATAAGAAAAATCCTAGAACAAAATGCGAAGTAGCTAAACAACTTCTAAGAGATACATAATTGACTGCATTGATCTCGGTAGCTATGCCACCTATACAATTTTATGAACATAAAGGATGTTGTTGATAAGACAGATATTGGTCGAACAATAAGTGGTTTTAGATTTGTGTTGAAGAGGCAGAGGTTGTTTCATTTTATAGGGAAGGTGAAGGATACACATAGAATTTTTTAAAAAAATATAGGTGTACCAAGGTTTTCATCTAAACATATTCATAAAAAACAAATAGAAAAAAATAATTTTATTTTAATGTATGAGGAATGGCCATAAAGTGGGTTTTTAAAAAGATTATAAGTCATTTTGGGACTTAAATTTATGGTTTAGTCATTATTTATGCATAGTTTCAACTTAATCTAATTTAATTAATATTAATTACAATCACAAAAAAATAATGAAAAAAACAAAATTTATTTTATCTAGAATCATAAATAATGGTGATTATAATTATAGAATTTTTTTTCAAAACTAAAATCATATAATTGGATGAAAATATATAAAAGTTTATCATATTGTTAGGTCAACAATTTATTTTTTTAATTTTCAAATGATCACAAGATTTCTATGGTTTTATGTCCAATATCAATGTAAAATTTCATTAAATTAAATAAATTGGTTTAATTATTATATATATATTATAATTAAACTTCTACAAAAATCATAATATATTTTTTTCTTATAAAAATTAGATGGATATATTTTTTTAATTGAAATCTAGTATTTTTCAATATTCATATAAAAATTATGATTCCCAAAAAAATAAAAAATCTTTTACATAAGTTAATTAGATCATTATAAATTAAAAAAGGAATTCATTATACATTTTGAATTATAAATTTCTAGGAAATAAATGTTATTATTTTTCATATACGGACAATTAAAGAAGTTCATTGGAGAAAACGGTATTTTTAAACATATAAAGACTTTACGAAATATCAAATAAATAAATATCAATATTTTTTATTTATATACAAAAATTATAAAAAATATTTGAAAATAATTTAGTACTATTTGTATAATTATGTTCCATTTCTTGTTTATAATTGTCTCATTTAAATAATTATAACAATAAAATGATCTTTCATAGAAATATTGGTATTTTATGTAACATATGTCAAGTCGGTTCGATGAGAAATGAATATCTGACATATTTAATTTTAAGACCTAAATGAAGATTTAATTTATTAAAAAATAGTATATCATTACTCTAGTGTTCCATTTTAGACCTTAAATTGAATTTCTCCCTTGAAATTCGTCACTCGGGTACGAAAAAATAAAGATACTCATGCTTCATCATATCCTCAAGTTCCCACATAGCTTACGGTAACTGACGATTTCTCCAACAAACAATAAAAAAAAGTGTGGTCTTCTTTTTCATAATAATCATTGTACGATCATTAATTTCAACTATTTTCTCTTCTTATGAAATATCCTACTCATGCGGTATGTCCATTATGTTTAGTAAATAGAAATGGTTAGGTTTTTACATCTATATGATAGATAAATGTAAACATCATGGACATGAGTTAGATTTGGAGGAATTAAAAATTGATAGGTTTCCATCCCAATATGATAATAAATCTAAAAGGGACTAATACACCTATGCAAAATTTCATTTTCTTCATGATTCTCATAATGTTATTCCAAGTTGAGATTCAATATAACGCTTTTCTAGAAACATCAAATTCTTGATCACACTGATTGTTTTAATCATAAATATTCACCCATGTTTGTGCTACCATGATATGATTTTATATTGTTCTATCCTTCTCGAGTATTTCTTCCTAAATCTAAGTTCATAATAGCTTTTTTTCTCTTAACTCTTCGTAGCATGTCGGATCACTATATTTCATCCAATATAGGGATTTGTATAGTTCAATCTAAATACTTGAGTTAAAATTATTATTGTAATAATACTCAACATGAGGAAGGTGTGATTGCATCCACCTATGTAATACATAGAAAATTATCCCAAAATATATTTTGGGGGTTAAATTAGTCATTTAGATGGAAAATCCATCTAAGGATGATAAGTACTTCTAAAACTCAATTTATTATCAAGTTCTTTCTGAATACACGACCATAACATTGTGGTAATCCTCAAATCCTGATCTTATATATTATAATGTGGAACTACATATACCCTTACCACTACCTTAATGTATTTCATGGAATGATGATTTAGAGAGAAGTCATTTCTGATAGCAATAATGTGTGCTGACTTAGTATGCCATTTGACTACAACCCATATAACATTAAATCATTTAGAGGTTTTGGGTATTCCAATGATAAAATCTGTAGTGATGTTCTCCCAATTCCATTGTAGTATGGTTAATGGATGTAGAATCCCATTTGTCTTTGTTCATTCATCCATAATTTGTTGGAATTCCAATCAATGAGATATAAACTCTATGATAACTATCTCTATTCCATCGAAATAAACATATAATTTTAAGTCCCTATACATCTCCATACTTTCATGATGAATATAAAATGAAGAACTATGATATTACTCTAGAAATTCCATCTTCAAATACTATATGGTTGGGTCACATACATGGTTTGTAAAACTTATAATTCCATCTTGATCGAGGATAGAATAAATAACATTTAATACATTCCTTTTCATATATTCATCATCATTATATGCCTCCTTAATCATAACATCAAATGAGTGTTGAATATTTATTTTAGAAAGATAATATGTTCCCTTTCCCTCTGGATTTTTATATCCAAACTTTTCCAATTGATAAATATTGGATCTTTTGTGATACCTGTTAGGGATTACTTTGCATGATCCTTCATAACTCAAATCATCAACAACCTTGTTCTCTTTACTAATGTTGTAATTTATTGAGATTATATAATCCATTATCAAATCAAAACTCCTTATCTATAACATGTTCAACTACTTATATGTAAATTTATAGTTTTCACATTTATGATATATATATATATATCACACTTTTCCCCAAAAAGATAATTCATCAATATCTGTAATGAAAAAAATTACTGTCGTATGCTCTAAAACATGGTTTGGGTAATTTTTCTCCTCACTGTTTAGGATTCATGAGGCATAGGATATAAAACTGTTATTATTGATAAGAACACGTCCCAAACAATTCTTGGATTCATCAATATAGATTACAAAACATTCTTCACTACAGGGTATTGTATTCACAGTTGTGTTAATTAAAATTCTATTTATATCCATGAATTTTATTCGTACATTATTCTATCCATGGGAACATAACACCATTAGAATTAATTATTTTTTGAGGGTAAGATAATCAATAGATATTATACAAAATCCATTGATTATATCCTTCTAAAACAACAAATCTATGGATATCAGACATTGTGGTTAGTCTAGAACAACATTAATTTACCTCTGTCTTTGAGAGATATACTGTTATTCCTTCTATTGAGATTATGTGTCCGAAAACTAAATCCCTTTTCACCCAAAAATTAAATTTTGTAGTTTTTTATTATATATTATCCTTCCATATGTTCTTCAGTAAAATTATCATGTTATATTCATCCAATTACTTGATCTTTTAATATATATGAATATCAGGAATAAATAATACCAAAAAATGGTTGACGTAATCTCTAAATACTATATTCATTAAATCCATTAAGATAACATGGGGATTAGTTATACAAAAATAATCACTACATATTTACATTGTCCATAAGTTGTAAAAAATGTTGTCCATGGTGCATCCTATTTATTAAAACTAAATTGATGATATCCATAATAATGGAAAATCATTGAAAAGTATAAATCAATAAACGGTTGATCAAAACAGTCATCAATACGGGGGAGAGGATACTTATTCTTGATCATGATCTTGTTCAAACAATGATTATCAAGGTAGAGCTATATTGATAAATATTATTGTTTAACAAAAATAATAGGTGCACCCCAATGTGACATAATTAGTTGAATGAATCAGTTATCAAGTTTTTTATGGAGTTATTTATTCAATTCCTAAATGTCAAACATATCTATTCTCTAAGGATTATTAGAAATTGGTATAGAACTAGGTATGAGTTACTTTGAGAATGCAACATCACATTTCACTAGATGGCCTGAAAAATATTCAATATGTACATCCAAAAATCCAAAAACAATATTCCTATCATTGATGTATATTTCCTCCAAATCCATTTGAAATAAGAAAAATGCTTTTGAACGGGGTTTAATACCCATAAAATTGATGTAATCTCTATAGGAAGTTCATATTTATCATCACACTGGCGGATGGTAATAGGAGGGTTTGAAATATAAAACATAACAATCATTCCTTGAAAATTAATGTTGTATTAATATTGATAAATCAAATCCATGCCTATGATGACATCAAATTCAAAAAAAGTAAGAATGATAATATTTACCAGAACACATTCACAAAAACATAAACTAGAGATGAATCATATAAATTTGTTAAAATCATCTTACCATTAGGGGGTTTCACTATTAATTCCATATTTAATTTTTGTTGGGTAATCTTCACACCCTTAAAAAATACATTAGATATGATTTAGTGAGTACATCCAGAATCAAATATGCTAGTATTAGTTATATACTTGATAGAATTAGTACCTTTTAATACATTTTTACCACATATCTCATTAGAAATATTGATTGCATAAGATTTTCCCTATCCCCAAGCATAATATGTTGTTGAATTGATCATCATCATCATCACATGGGTTTGGGTTCTGGTTATCATAATTTCTATTCTCATAACACCTGAAGAACTAAATCATATGAGGGGAAATTTGTGAATCTTTTTCCCTATTCATATTTTTTTGTATCATCTATGCATCACATCAAAAAAAATAATACTGTTGACCATAGCTTTCAAAAATAAAACATTTGTTGAGCCATTAAGGAAATTTCTTCCATGGTTCTTCCCACACAAAGAGGATAATGGAAATTTCATAAAAGTTTCTTCATGGATTTCATAATTTTATTTAATTGCAATCATCCACATCTTGTCAAAATTGTGAAATTTATATGTGACTCGAGACTCTCTATCATCCTATATATCAGAATGAAAAATCCCTTCACATAAAAAATAATCTTTAATCTCTATATCATTTCTGATACATGGATTTAATCCACTGAAGAACCAATCAACATTACATTCATGTAGGAAGATAATTCTGCAATGGTACCTCATATGTCAATTGAAATTATCCTCATAGGTACCAAAAGATTTATCAACCCTATGATTCAACTCAAGGATCTAATTCTCCATTCGACATGTAGAATTCACAGAAAGTACTTATAGAAAAATTATCTCTTGTACTAATCTCAATAAATGGAATCGATCACATCTTGTTTAATTGTATTCATGAATAAATTCCATCACTGGTATGCTTCACCATCTAACCAATTAACACCTATAATGACATTCTCATTCTCCAAACACTTGACAATGGAGAATATCATTTCTGTATTTATAATCCATTGTTATGTAATATGTTGATCAGATGACCCTCTAAGATAAGGAGTGTGTTTCTTTGTAAAATACCCAATAGAATGTTATACCATTATTTTCTCATTTGGAAGTCAACCCCAATTTATCATTTCATAATTTAGTGTGCACATAACAATGAGATTTTTAATTCTAAATATCATAAAATTCGATTTCTCAGAAGGAAAATACTTCTGTTTTCCATATAAATCACCTTCAATTTGGTTTCATTCATGTTTCATCAACTGACAAAAACCAACTTGAATTGAGTAAGAAATATTTATCATTTTAAGGAACCACATAATCATGAAAAGTATAAAATAGAATGTATAAATTATGAATAGTTTCTTAATCCATGAAACATTAGGTTTATCATATTTTTTATAGGAAACATCTATTTAAATCATTTATGATTGTTCATGCCAGGTTTGTGAATTTCAAAAGCATTTCCCCTGGGAGTGTCAAATTAGGTGTGAAGCAAGGCCCATTTTCATGTATCGTATTACACTGAGTGAGTCTCGAAACATAATCTAGATTAGTTACCATTAGATTAAAGTGTTACTGAGACATATCCTCTTGTAGTATATAGCAATGTATTAACTCTTAGGAAACCAGTCACTCAATCCATTACCAAAGTTTCTTTAATTTTTCCAATCCTTTCCCTTATCCATATACTTATACCTAGACATGTACTTATGGTATTTTCTAAGGTTTAATCATCATATATTTCCAAGAAAAACTATTCATTATATATGATACAAACTATATAGACCCTCACTTATCATAAATAATCTTTACATCGATTTCGAGGAATAAAAAAATAGTTTAAAAATAGAATACTAAATAATGTATTTGTCATCTTCCATTGAAAACAGGGAAACATAGACACTAATAAAAAATTGAGCTGCATTATCTCCCACTAGGATCTTCTACTATACCACCCATCTTGAAATAATTAAGCATAATGTATATCTTCATGAATAGGGGAAGGAAACATAAAATGTGGTGAGATAAAATTATTATTAAGTGTAAATTAAAGATCTATATAAGGATAATTATGATCACAAGGGTATGCAAACACAATCATGAAAATAGAAGATTATACATAACATATCATTGTTTATTTGCAGGAATTAATTCACAATGTAGAAAAATTAATAAGATATGAATAATAATGAATTAAAAAATATATTTCATGAAATAATAAAAAGGAATAAAACCATTAATTGTTGTACACACATAATCATATATAATTTTATTTCCATAGTATCCATGTCATCACGTTGAAGACTATCTTGGTAGTATATGTTCACTACCAATAAATTCTTGATATTCATGGTTCACATAGATGGATATCTTAGTAGATTTAGTTCACTCTTCATAACATATTTTTAGTCATAATTCCCTCTAATGGAAGTATTAGTAGTCAAGGTTCATTTTCAAGACCATCATAGTCTAGACGAGGAGACAAAAATCATTACCCAATTAATTGGATGAAGATACAGGTCCCACCCATCTCATAGTGAAATCATATATACATGTTCTTCAAAATCAAAATAAATCATATCTTACCCCATGAAATGAAATGAGTATCATAATCATATAAGAATATAATGACGTATGGAAAAAGATATAGGATTAATAATCATTTCATAAAATGAAATACAATGTGAAAGATAGATTAATTACATAAAACATATCACATGAATGTGAAATGGGTTTCAAAAAGACCAAGAAATTAAGAAAAAGTCATTCATAGAAAGAGATGATTTCATCCTTTATATAAAATAATTCATGTAAAAAATAAAAATCAACACATATTATTATATATGGGAAAAAAATTTCATATATTTTCAAAATATTTTTGAGGAAAATATCCTTTATGTATTGAAAATTAATTTTAAAAAATAAAACCTTTGTCAGAGCCCATTTATATTAAAATAACATTAATAATGTATAATGTAAAAAATAAAACTCCTAATACTCTTTAAAAACCCCTTCCTCGAAAATCATATTCAACGGTGTTTTGAAAACATTATAGAAACCAATTTTTAAAGCATTTTTGGAAACTTGGTTTTGGAAAACAATATATTTAAAACATGATAGAGATATTATCATATCTTATGTCAAAAATTATCTTCAGTACCAAAGAGTAGAAAATGGTAAATATTAGTTAATATATCATAAATAAATAAAGGATAAGTTAAATAATTATTTTTCTTTAGATATATTTCACACTATTTCGTCAATGGAATCATAAACATAAAAAAACATAAAAAGTGATGAGATTATTCTAATAAACTCTAATAATGTTTTATCATGGGATCATGATCTCCATGTAAGAAAATGATGTAAAGAAAAGAATAAAATATTATTAAAAGAATAATAATCAAGATATAGCAAGCAAAATGGAAGTATATACACCTCAAAACTAATTTATGGTCATAATAAAACATTAGAATCGACGACCAAAAATTTAGAAAAAACTGTATTACTGATTTGTTAACATTGTAAAAATTAACCACATGAAATAAATATCATATTATATATATTTAAATAAAAATGAATTTATTAATAAAAATAATTTAATAAATCCATTGTATGTATACAATCCTCACAAAATTAATGGGTGGTTAATAAACCATGTAACTCATAGAAATAAAAAGTGAAATAAAATCCCCATTATTTCATGAATTTCATCATAATAATTAAAACCACCTGTATAATAAATATAAATTTGTTATAATTTTTTTACACACCCATATTATTATATATAATACCATATATTGTTTTATTATAATCTTATATTACCTGTTTCATAACCATCCTATGTCATGGTTTCAGTTCAGATAATATTCATTTTGTATTTCACATGTGTCTTTATTTATTAAATATTTGTTCCTTAGAATTAGATCATGATTCAAGAAAGAAAAAAATGATATAAATAAAATTTATATTCATTATATATTTATTATAATAATTTATATATTAAATATATATTAAATGGAATACACCTTTTATTGAGATAGCAAGTCGTACGTTTGCATGAACATTGTTTCCATTTTTTATTACCACATTTAAAAAAAGAAATAAATTCACATAAATGTATATATATATAGTATAATTAAATTAGTAATATAATTTTATATTTATCATATATTTTCACAATACCCATCCTAAATACATTCAATTTTGTGTGTGAATGTATCTGATTGCTTTGAGTTGGCGGTAGTCCACACATCCTTGAACAAAATTATCATATTTACAAAAAATAGAACGAAAAAAAATTATGTCTTAAAAAAATAAGACTACATAAATAATAAATATAATATAAAACATATATTAATAGATTTTCCATCATAGTTTCCACCGTGGGATACAATAAAGGGAAAATTAACAACCATCATTTAGTGATGCTGTATTTTGAAGTACATGGAGAAAATATGTTGATTAGACATTAGAGGGAGGTGTGTATATGTTTAGTTTGAAGCATAGCATAAAAAACTCTATTATATTTATGATACATGTGATTTTAAAAAAAATTGGTCAAATTGATTGTAGGGTGTGCAGAAATAAAACAATCCAAAGGATTTTGAGAGACGGTGTAACCTCTTAATTGGGTACCTTCTTATAGTTAGTGCCAAAATGATTTTGTAGAAAATATTATTCCAAATTGGAGGATTAAAAGTGGAATTTAGGGATTCTATGAAGTATACATTCATGTAATGGACCGATCATATGTTTTTTTAGTTTCATGTAGAAAATGGATTGGTTGTGGCCTTTTATAGGAAAGGTAAGGGGCCCACATGGCATTTTCAAAAACAAGATTGGTGTACACATCTTGTTTTCTTAAAAAAAATTATACCAAACCAAAACAACTCAATAATTTATGGTTAATAGATAATAGTGAATAGAATTTTTTTTAATGTTTATAAGTATTTTTTGGTCTTATATTCATGGTTTTGACTTTATTTATGCTTAATTTTACCTTCATTGATGTAATTAATTATAATCACATTCACTAGTATTTTTAGTAAAAAACTATGTAGAAATAATTATAAATAAAAAATTATTTTTATTCCTAGTTTGGAAACAATTTTTTGAAAATAAAATCACATAAGTTGATTGAATTATTTTAAAATAAATCTCATACTCTGGTTGAGAATGAGGCTTTCAATGTAAAAATGATCAAAATATTGCTATGTTTTTATATCCAATTTAAATGTGAAATTTCTCCAAATTAACTAAACTGGATAAATTTAAAAACAATAAAATTTAATGAATATTATAAATAATTAAAATATTGTTTTACCTTATAAATAATTTATATAACAAAATAGTTTGGAATTGAAATCACGTATTTCAAAGATTCATCATAAAATGATATTTCATAGAAAAATAAATAAAATTCTTCCTACAATAATTTAAAAATTCTAAATTCAAATATGATATTTATTTTATCTAATTATATTTATAAATGTCTCAAAAAAATTTCATTGTATTTATCAATGTGGGATATTAGAAGTAGTTTATTTGTGAAAAATGTATTTTTATACATATAAGGACCTTACGAAAATAATATCATTAATAATCAATGTGTTTTACTAATAGAATAAATTATAAAAAAATTATTTATTACTATTAATATTACTATTTTTAACATCTAGGATATAATTATGTCATTTAAATAATCATAATAATAAAATGTGTTTCGTAGAAACATCGGTGTTGTGTGTAACATATGCCTAGTCAATTCTACGTGAAAGAAATGTGTGACATAGTTCATTTCAATAAATTAACCAAAAAAATATTTATTATAATAAATTATATAAAAATTGGCATGTTTCATACTTCCTAAAAAGGGATACATGGAATACATGATGTACGTGGTATGGTTTCGGTAGGAGTGCTAGTTGACATGCCACCACTATGATGCGATCATGGATCTTAATGCGGTCGATGTATCAGGGAAAAATCATTACATAATTCTCAAATATCATTGAATTATTACATTAATATATTAAGAGGAATATATTGTCTCTAATATCAAACTCTTGGTCTCATCGATGATTGCTAGGAATGCTCTTTTATCGACTCTCAGTAGCCTCGATGTTCTCCTGAATGGTCTCGAAATTTTAAACTATTTCCTTGAGCCATTCATGGCCTATCAAATTTCACTCCAGAAATTCATATCAATATTCTACTGTTCTATAAAAATTTACATAATGTTCTTCATTGGTATCCATTCAGATTCTTTTTTGGAAAATTTTGTTGTATGTGAACACGTGCAAAGGAAGATGGGGGTTCAATCCGCCTTTGATGTCCATAGAAAATTCTCAAAACAATTCTTCCAGTTCCTGAATAGTCCACTCATATCTTCCATCATTTTGAGTATGATATGGAATAATGAAATTCATCTTAGGTTTTATACCATGTTTCATATTTTCTAAAACATGGAGGTGAATCTCAAGTCTTGGATAAATACACTTTATTGTGGTACACCATGATTCCTCACCAAATATATTATATATATATATATATATATATATACATAAAAATGTGTGTGTGTTCATGATTATATAGAGTTAAGTCCTCATAAATTGAAATAATGAGAACTATCATTTTATAATGATCCGCAACAACACAGATGACATTCTTCCCCAGGATATCTTCGGATGACTGGTGACAATGTACATAGTGATGTTTCCCCCTTCCATGTTGCTATGTGAAATGGTTGTAACAACCTTATCTATACTAAATGGAATTTATCCCATCATATAGTAATTTCATATTGAATAAATCTCTTTTAATCACTTATATTCAATAATAATAACTTCATAAAGAATGAATTGGTAACATTAGACGTATTTATAGATGTTAAAAAACCTATACGGAGGAAATTGTAACATGGCCTTTTGAATGTTAATATGACACTTATGAATAGTAATTTTCCAAATGAATAGTAACCTCAACCATAACTGTATAAATACATTTTATGAATCTTCTAAATTTTATTATGGTCTAATTATATCATAGACTATTTAAATATATGTTTTAAAATTTACTAATTATGTTTTGGAAATTTTGTAAGTCATAAAAATTGTAGTACATTTTTATAAATATTTTAATAATTTGAAAAGACATTTATTTTCTAAAAAATTATCCATAAATTAATATTTTTATTTCTCATTATTTAAATTTAATTTTCTGAGACATTATGTAATTTTTTAATGTCTTATAAAATGAGTTATAATTTTAATATACGAATTTTTTATGTATAAGATGATTTTAATTATATCTAAAATTAATCATATTTAATAAATTATTTTCATAAAGTGGTGTTAATTTTTGAAGTATTCTCATCATACAATGGTTAGAGTGATGTTTTTATATTTTTCAAAAATACATAAAACATTAATGAATAGTAAAATATGATAATTTTCTATAAATGCCAAATACATGAATGTTTGAGTCATTATTGATGTAAGGATGATATATTCACCTTAATAACAAATCATTATTTCTTATTTTAATATATTTAGAGATAAATCCCAAATTATTCATTGTCTTGAGCCAAAAATTACAATCTAATGAATATAAAATTGTGACAACACCTCTCTACTCCCCTATAAATACAACCACTCACACCCTCTTCTCCACACACCACTCATGAATTTCTCATTTTCTAAATCATGAAAAATAATCTTCCATTGTCACTCCCCAACATCATGGATCCCTCTTTCTCAAAAAAAGAGCAAAAACTGTGCCAGGATGAGGTCTTCAAAGAATGAAAAATTCAAGATGAAATTTATCTCTCTAAATTTATTATAATATCATTTCAATATCATTTATTTTATTATTTTATCCTCAACTACCTTAATCAAAAAAGAATAAAAACTATAGTATTTTTTACACACTGAAATTATATCATGTCAATGGTATATTCATCTTTAATGTCCACACACTCTCTCTATTTTTAAAAAAATTAAATCGGCACCCTTGATGTGTCAATTTATCGACACCGTTGGCGATGCACATTCATGACCATTTAATAAAATCAAGGATTTTCATAAAACAATTTAATAAATGAAAATATCTTCTTTTATTTCTATTATAGTCCTTTCAATTTTGTGGAACTAACTTATATATATATATTATTAATTGATAAAACCAATCGTGTTCATTGTTAACGAAAACCCATTAAATTTACCTAAATAGATAATCACTAACTAATATATATTGATTCATCATCGTAAAATATAACCAAACTCTTTTTAAGATAATTTAATCTTCTTCAATATCATTACTAACATATAATAAAAATTCCAGATATTTTTCATCTGTTTACATGAACATCCATTCCTGAATACAAGTGAACTGATCAGGAAAACCATGAAAATGAATTCCCCCACATGATGAAATAAAACACCATAACTCATCAAAAATACCATAAATGAAATCATTAAAAAAATAATCAATTAAATTAATCTATAAAAGGATCTGGAATATCTAATTATCAAACTTATCTGATTATACAGGATATTAATGTTAATAAAGCATTCAAATATATTGTAAGAGGAATTCTAGAAAAGAACTCCATTTCATTGGGTTTTCCATCATTGAGACCATTTTCTGTATGAATAATCCTTGAATATAATTTTGAAATCATTATATTAAATTTTTTATATACATTATTTCTAATATTGTTTCTAAAAAACACAATGTTTTCAAAAATAACTCTTTATTTAAAAAAGTCAAACATTTTACTACTCGATATTTTTTCTACAATACTAAAGGTTGAGGATTTATATATTTTGTATATTCTTCCCACTAAAATTGGGTACCCAATGTTTATGAATGAATGAATTTTTAAATTAATACAATTTTATCCCATGGAAAATTATATTCCCAATATGGATGTTCATTCTCTTTGGAATGCATGATAATGTAATTGTTTGGATGTGATGTGTGTGCCCATAATTGTATTGCGTATATTAATTGTTATGATGTGACATGTGTGCCCAAAATTATATTGTGCTCTAATTCATTGGTTAATTTGATGTGTCTCATGATAAAAGTGAAATATTCATGATCATGATTATATATTTTTTCACATGTATGTTTGGTAGTTAACAACTTAGACATGATATTTTATTTTAATGCATTCCCACATTCCATGTCTTTATATAATGCTTCTTCTCATGATTATGATAATTATTCTATTAGTATTCATACCCTAAGTTATATTGTTCAATGTTATTATATATCCTCTTTTTGGGATTTTCTCTCACCAATTATTGATCTATATCCTCCGGTGATTACATGTACTAAGGATAATCAAAGGGCTAATTTGAATCTAGATAATATGGAATTAAATAATGATTATGTTTCAGTTTATAAATGATATGTATTGTCCTACAGTACAAATGATAATAAACTAGTAGCTTCTGGTCATGTAATGATTTAACTTTTTTATCATTAAAAATCAATATTTGTAATGTATAAAAAATAAGGGTTTCTATAGTTGGTACCATATCACAGTTTTTTTAATTCGGGAATTATGACTAATGAACCTTAGTGAAAAAAAATCAATATACAACCAGGTGTTTTGAAGCACCGAAGAAGAATATTTTTTTTTTAAATTATAAACATATGGATCCAACTACATATGAAATTAGATTAATTTTTTGAAAGTAATAAATTATTAATTCATAACATGATGAGTTATGTTTGGTTTTATGGATTTATACTTTTGAAAATGGTGGGAACTGTGAGAAATAATTCCAAAACCCTGTTTGAGGGACAATATAACAATTTCCCAAACTACATTCCCAATTCATTGGGGGTGGAGTTCAAAATTTCATGCTGATTATTACCCATTTGTGTTTGCTTCTGAACAATGACCTGAATAATGTGTAACATCTTCCTTTACCAAGGAGGGATAAATAAGATATCATGTGTTTTATTCGGCAACGACAATGGACATTTAGTGGATATCCCAATCTAGTAGTTTCACAATTGTGGTTCAACACCATTAAAATGATCTTTTCTATTCATCATTGTTCAAAGATGGGGATGATGAATATCAGGGTTTATCATCTAGATAGAGTGGCCGATCAATGGTGGGATTCGATAAAGAACACCAGGCTAAGGGATGAAAATTTGGAGATAGAGTGGGAAGAAACTAACATAACCATTCTTAATATGTATTTCCCTAAAAATCATCAAACAATTATGGAGAGATAAATCATAGAGATGAATAAAATTTAAAGAGAATCTATCCTAATCTATGAAGAATATTTAACAAGTCTTGTAAGCTATACAATGGGTTTTGTTATCAATAGTGATTAAAAAAATTGATAGATTATTTAGTCATTTTAAACCTAACATTCGAAAGAAACTAGAAAATATATACTTTATGAGTTCGGATGAATTCATTCAATGTTATCTATAATATTAATTGTGTTTTAGAAAATTGTCCTATGGATATGGTGATAAGAAAAGACAGATGGGGATTCATGCCAGATGATCTAAAGAGAAAGGTGAAGTAAATACTCAATGACACAAATGTCAAAAAATTTGGGAAGAATCATCTTAGGGAATATCTAAAAAGTATGTGGGAAATTAATAAGTGTTCTAGAGAAGACCACCAAGATCATGAACATCATAAATATAGCAGGAAGCAGGAAAATGTTGCTGAGGATAAGAGAGCATTTCCCATGGTCCAATGCTATAATTATAGGGACATATGACACGATGCAATCATGTTCAATAAACATAGAGTCCTTTTGAGTAAGAAGAGTTAGAAACCAATAAAATCAAAGGATAAATTAAAGGATTATTCCATCACTACAACAAAAGTGAAGAAAGAGAATGATGTTGAACAAGGTACACTTAAAATTAACACAAAAATGTAAAATGAATTATTGGATTCTAGTTCTATGAATTACATTATATCATGAATGTTTTCTAGAACTATTGAATTAATTCCTAAAAAACATGGAGTAGATATATATATATAATTATTAAAATAAAAATAACCCAATTGTTAGACTATTCTCTTTCAGGAGTATATAGGAATATTCTTTCTGTGAATCTCTTAATTCTTCCCTTGGTTCAATTTGATTCTAAACTAGGGACGATTTCACTCTTTTTATATAGATGAAATATTAATATTTGGTAAATGGAAACATATTTTCATATTCCAATCCATCTTATAATCATCAATAAAAGTTTGAAATATCATGAATCAACTTTTTAAAATCCTTCAATGGTGTGAGTTTTGTTTTCCTACGAAGAAGAATCCCCCACTCAAATATTTGTTTGAAAATATGTTATCAACATTGGGAAAATGCCCATCATGAGGGAATGTAGTGATTTATTTCCGGTATAGTTACCCTAATACCCATGGATCATGAGATAGAGTTACTATTAGAACACATACCAAGAGATATGACTTTTTCAATTTTTACTATTAGGATTTCTCCTATCAAGCTGATAAAGATAATGAAGAAACTACAAGGGAATGTTTTCAAATGTTAAATATGCAATAGTTCATCACATTGGGGTGTTACAGTGTTATTTGATAAGAATCTAGATGGATCCATGAGACTTTGTATCAATTATTGGGAGCTCAACAAGATCAACATAACAGATAAAATTCATCTTCCATGGTTTGATGACATGTTCAATAAATTTTGAGGAGCACAGTAATTTTCCACAGTGTATAATACGTCTAGATATAATCGCATAATAGTGAACAATGAAGATATCTATAAAATCACCTTTAATACAAGGTATGCAAACTTCTAGTTTTTGGTGATTCCTATTGTGAAAATTAATTCACCTTTAGTCTGGTTGGATTTGATGAATATAGTCTTTATACAATACCTTGAAAAATTATTGGTTGTTTTTATCGATGATATTGTAATCAATTCCATGAGAAATGTGAAAGATGATGAATAATTAAGGCATGATTTGGGATATTAATGAAGTTAATGTTATATGAAATGTATATCAAATGTGATATTTAGATGTAACGTGTCACATTCTTGGTACATGTGATAACATGTTAGAAAAGTTCTGTGGAACCATGAAAAAATTGAAATTATCGAGTGCCCCAAATCCTCTAGTGTCCTTGAAATCCATAATATCTATGAATTAGTTTTGTAATTACAATATTTTTTTAGATATTTCTAATGATTTTCACACCCACTTACTATGTTAACGAGTATTGTGGTCGTGTACATATAGATGAAAGAATGCAAGTATAGCTTCAAGTAGCTAATGTGAAGGTTGATCCCTACAGATGTACATATATTTCCAATAATTGGTAAATTTTTATTATATATAGTGATTCTTAAATGAATGTCCTGGGTTTTTTTGAAATTCATATTATAATGTGATAACCTTGGCCTTAGTGTAGTTCAAGAACCATGATCTGATTTACCTGAAGAATGATCTAGTGTTTATAACTATGTTTTGGGACTAGAAAATATGACGACACTACATCTATAGTGATAAGTGTGACATATATATTAACCAAAAGATATAAATTATATACTCACACAAGAGGATCACAATATGCATAAAAGGATACCATTATAGGTAATGAAATTCGAGGATTATTCCATTCACTATCATCCCAATAATGTAAAAAAGGTAGCAGATTCACTTAATAGAAAAGAACCCACTACTGAATATATGTTGTAGATTGAGAAATATATATCTTCATTGATATTAAATGGATGGATTCAGTAATCGAAATGTTAGAGAATAAAACCAACCTTGCCCAATGATTTCCCAACCATGTATCCCTGACAATATAAAAGAGGCACAAAGGGATGGTCTGGAGTTACAAAAGAAGGTGCATATAGTAAAGGATGTAAAACTGCAAGGGTTCCATATTGATGATGCTGGTGTGATTTGGTTTGGAATGAATCTTTTTGTGACATAATCACATGAGATAAAGAAGGAGCTATTAGACAGTTCACATTGACGAACATTTGATATTCATCCATGGAGTACCAAGATGTACCATGATCATTTAGAACACATTTGGTGGGGAAAAAGGAATAAACAGATTACTGAGTATATCTAAAGGATCATGAATTGTTAGCTAGATAATGTAGAGAAATAAAAATACAAAAGGGATGATTAAACCATTCCATTAACCCATGTGGAAATAGGAGACAATAACTATGCACTTTGTCATAGGAGTCCTAATGACATCCAAAAGAAATAATGTGATATGGGTTGTGGGTGACTAACTCACAAATTCTTACAAATTTATCTCTAATTAGGAAGATCAATCACTTGATAAAATTTAAATGATATATTTAATGTATGTGGAGACACTAATTGGAGTTCCACTTTTAGTTGTCTCTAATCGTGATACGATGTTTACATAATAGTTTTGAGTAGTATTCTACATGCTTTGAGTAGTAAATTAAATTTTTTGTACATCCTACCAACCACAAATAGATTTCCAGTTTTAAATCACGTTTAAGATTATCGAATATATTCTATGAGACTTACATTTATAATTCAAAGAAATATGGGATCAAAATCTCCCATTGATTTATTTCTCAAACAACAATAGCATTCACTTGAGAATTAAAATGGCTCAATGTGAAGAATTATACGGAAAGTGATGTAGACAACAAAACATTTGTGATTAAGTTGGTGATTGAAATAAAATTTTACATGATAATGTGAAAAAGATTATATTGAATGTTGAAGTTATCCAGAAACATATCAAGGCTACTCATAATCCAAAAATGTTCTATGATTAAAATCATCGAAGGGACATGGATATTGATATTAGAGATAATGTCTTCCTTCGAATATCACCACGGAAGCTAGACATACGGTTTAGAATGAATTGGAATTTATTACAATGGTACATTGGAAACTTTGACATCCCTGATCACATTATAGATGTGGACTATCTTCTTTAACTTCCACCAAATATGGATAGATTTCATTAAGTGTTTCTTATAACCCTCCTAATAAAGTACATATTAAATCAATCACATGTACTTTACTCAGAGGTGGTATAGCTAGAAGAAGATCTCTCTTATGAAGAGCATCCAGTAATAATTTTTGAAAGGAGATATGAGTTTTTAGGAAACATGAAAATACACCTTTTTCAATTGTTTTGGCAGAACCAAATGTTTGAATAATTATCATGGTAACTAGACAGGGAGATAAAAGAGATGTAACCTCACCTATTTATGTAAAACGAAATTTTGAGGATAAATTTCAAAAGGGGGAATAATGTAATTACCCAACCATTTATCCTTGTAAATTATAACTTACTATAGTAATTTAATATAGTATATGTCACATAAAATCATGTAGAGTCTCTAATGAAACCTTTATAAATGAATAATATGTGAAATAAATGTATTTCTAGTTATTATAGAACTAGTACTATTGAAATAGTATCCTTGCCTTATGAATAGTATTATGACCCTTATGAAAAAAAAACTAGCCAAATAAATAGTACCCCCACCCATGAATATATAAATAAAAATTAAGAATCATAAAAATTAAATTATGGGATAATTATATATTTGAATAAGTAATAAAATTTTTTAAAAATAAATAATTAAGTGTTTGAGTTTTTGTATGTCATAAATATTTAATTGCAGTTTTATAAGTAATTTAATAATCTAAAAGAATTTATTTTTTCGGAAAATGTATCCATTATTTATTATTTTTTTTTATTTTGATTTTAAGATTAATTTATGAGATCATAATTTTTTTTAAATATAATAAAAAATCAATTATAATATTGAAATATGTATTTTTTAGGTAAATGATGATTTTAATGAAAATTTAAATTAATAATATTTACTAAATTATTTTAATAAATTGTAGTTCGTTATTGAATTATACACAGAAAAATGTTAGGTGATTTTTTTTGATTTTTTTTAAATACTTGAATTTTTTATGAATAGAAAAATACGCTACTTTTCAATAAATTCTAAATACATGAATGATTTAGTTATAATTGATGTAATGATGATGTATGAAGCTTAATCTTGAATAATCCTTAAATATTTTTAGATATAAATATATAATGCTCAAACTATTCATAGTCTTGAGACAAAATAATAAACTATTGAATATAATATTGAGAAAATGCCCTCCCCTCCACTACAAATACCACCTCACACAGCCACTTCACCTCACACCTATCAAGATTTCACCCAAGCCTAAAAAATACCTAATAAAACTCTATATTCAGTCCATAACATCCAATATCTCTTGGTCTAATCAAAATTTGAAAAACCTTTATTTTTGGTGGATCTCAAGGAGGATAAAATTAAGAGGTAATTCCTCTATCTATTTCTTCTAATTTCATTTATTTTTTACTCTCGCCTCACATCCCTTCCTAAGAATTTAACTATAACTCTAGTATGTTTTATATCAATTAATTATATCTTGTTAATGTAAGATTCATCTTTAATATCCACCTTTTCTCTATTTTATATTTAAAAAAATGATATCATCGCTCCTGATGTATCAATTTACAGACATCATGGGTGACACTAATTCATTTTATTTAAAATTATTCAGGGATTTATTAAAACGATTATATATTTGAAAAAAATATTTTAATTTTCATGTTATAAACTATCTTATATTATGTTACTAACTTATATACATAATACTAAATGGTAAACCAAAAATATATTGTTTTGTTCTAAAAACTGACAAAATTAACCTAAAACGATCATCATTTACATTTATCAAATGATTAATAATCATACCATATAAAAAATTGTTTATAAAATCATTTAACTCTCTATAATAACATAAGTATCATATAATATCAATTCTATAATTTTATCCACTTTTTACACTAACATATATTCATGAATACAAGTGAACAAATCAGGAAAACCCTAAAAATGAATGCTCAAAAATAATGATATTAAACTCTATAACTCATAGTAATGAACATTAATTAACTCAATAAACCAAAATTATTCATATTAAATTATTAACGACTATTTATTTTTAAATTAATGAATCTTATCAGATTATAAATGATATTAAAGTGAGGAATACATTCAGTCACAAGGAAAGATGAATTCTTGAACCAAACCCTCTTTTTTGGATTTTCCATCATTCAAACAATTCTCAGTGTGAATATTAATTAAATTTAATTCAATTGTAATTATAATAAATTTTCTTGGATATAAATTTTTTCTACATGACATTATGATAAACAAAATGTTTCCCAATAGAACATTTCTTTCAAAAAAC
Organism: Viscum album; assembly: GCA_963277665.1. Taxonomy (NCBI): domain Eukaryota; kingdom Viridiplantae; phylum Streptophyta; class Magnoliopsida; order Santalales; family Viscaceae; genus Viscum; species Viscum album. Next base: position 1,078,131,467 of record OY728164.1, read on the forward strand.
ACACATTTTACTCATTAAGATTGATTCTTCTTCACTTAAGGTAAATGATTCATATATCAAGTATGTTTTTCCCTATTTCATTTAGGAAATCAATGTTTATTTTTTTACTAGTTAATAATTAAAACCCATTTTTCCATGAGTTATTTTATGTTCATTACTGTTGTATGTTCTCTGTTTCATTAATGATAATGAAAATTTCATAACGTAATAGGTGTACCCGGAATTACATAGAGAAAAGAAAATGTAAGGATACGATGGATGTTCCAGGAAATTTATATTTCTCCAATGCATTGGTTAATATGATGTATCTAATAAGAAAAATTAAATATGGTTGATTATGATTTTAGCATTGTTCAAAACATTGTGTCATAGTTAAATAGTAATACATGATGTTTCTTATTTATTTATTTCCAAATTATATTCCATTATCAAATTCATCCTATAATAATTATGATGACGATGTTACGATTATAATCACCCCATGTTCTGGTGTTTAATGTTCTCTTATATCATCTACTCACCTTATATCTCACCGGTGTTTGATTTTTATCCTCATGTGATTACTTATGTGAAGGATAATTCAAGGGCCAATTAGAAGCTAGAGAAAAAAGAATATAAATAGTATTAATGTTTTATTTTTAAAAGGTTATGTATAGTCCATGATTAACAAAGAAAATATACATTTTCACCCAAGTCATGTAATTACATTATTTTGTTTGTCATTAAAATGATGTAACAGTAATTTATGAAAAATAAGGGTCACTATAATGGTTTTGACATCCTGAATCTAGGTTCCTCGCCAAGGTGCCTCGAATATTGATGGTCATATAACCTTAGGCGCATTTCCCCAAATCCAAGAAGCATCAAGCTAGTAGTGATGGACAAGGTGTGATATTGTGGAAAATATTCCCTCACTGCTAGAGTCTTCACAGTAGATAAAAATAGTCACAATAGGGGAAGCATTAATACCAAAAACAGTATATAGTTGAATACAAAAATGAAATCCAAAGAGGCCTTCATATGTATATATGTTGAATGAAATATGTATCAAGGAATGTATCCAAACAAGTCACAATACTAGATATCCATACTAAAATAAAATTACAAAAAATTAAGTAAACTTTAGCAATATCACAAGCCTCATCATGGTCTCATGCTCTCCATCTCCAATAAAAATCAAGTACCCTTATGAGGATCTACACTTGATCTTATATATACCAACAACCATATAATATTATTTGGTCCAAAAAATCGCTTAAATATGGAGTGATAATAATCATAGTAGGAAACCACCAAAATATATGTTCCTAACATTTAGTGAATATATATATCAGGTAAGGGGAAAAATGAAGCAGTAAACTCAAAAGTGATCATAATTAAATAATCCTACAGTTTCAGTCAATATTATTTAAATTTAGTAGTCATTCAATCTATGGAATCATGTAACATCATGATCTAGACTAATACCTATATACCTAGTGTACGTAAAAAACAAATGTCCTTTAAGTCCATCTAAATACTCATGTAATTTTGACCCCAATATTGTGTTTTGTCTTGGGAGACTTGTCATAATCATTCAATCATTCATAAATATCCCTCTGGGATTTCCCTCACAGTCTCACCTATTCGTTTTGACATAGCACCAATTCGGTAAATAACGAATCTCTGAAAATCTCTCATGGTCTAACCCCTTTTGTCTAACAAAGAACTAATCATTTACAAACAACCACCTGTGTAGCTCTCGTGTTCAATAACCTAGGATAAATATGGCATTAAAATTTTTTAAACAACCTCCCGTGTACATATCACAGTCAACACCCCAGGGTCAACATAGCATAAAGTAATTAAAAAAGACCTCCAAGTTAGCTCTAATATTAAATACATGTTGGTCAATCATCTACACCAAGGCTCTCATAGTCATGTGTGAAAATTGTGCACATAGAATTTCAATGTAGCTCATGATATTTGAATCTACTACATAGATAATCATCCAGAAGAATATCACATGCATTTCATATAATCAATCAAACCCCATCCTACTTATCTATGTCATGGGAAAAACAAATCTTAATAGGTGTCCTAGGATAAACATCCATAAACAATCAACCAAGGGAAATTCACCCATGAGGTGTCCCATAATCACGGTATCTAAAAAGAAACATATGAAACTACCCTTTATCAATTAAATAAACCATTGCAGGTGATAAACAAGGTTAAATTCTAAATCAGTTAATACCCCCAAACACTGGTATATGGAAATTGAAACATTTATAATCCTAAGATGAACAATTAAATGCTCAAACCATGTACCTTTATGTCATTTGATCGACATACGTGAACGTAGGAACTTGAATCGGACTAGATCGGTGTAGATCTACAAAATGGTGAAAACCCCCAAACATGAATAACTCACGAGAGTGGAAGAATCATGAAGAAATAACAAATTAGTTTTTAGAACACCCATGTGTGATCCCAACGTAGCTGATGATTCCTCAATTGGAGTTTGGATGGTGAATCGGGTGGGGCTCAGAGTTCATTGTCCCTTCCCCAATGCTCTTGTATGAAACACTGGAAGAAGTAGTCCTTTCTGGATATGAGACGTGAACATGCACTAATATATCAATTAAATAGAAAATTTTCACTATGTATTCATTAAATGCACAGAGAGTGTAGTTGAATTAATCAGGGATTGACTTATCCAGTCGTCCTGGTCACCATGGGGTCAAGTACTCGGTCGTTACATGGCCAGCACATAGTTGAATGCCACAATCTAGGTATAAGATATGTACTTATAATTACACGATATATACACAAAAAAACCAATTTTCCTCTTCTAACATAAAATCAACCCAAAATCAAGATCCATTCATGAAATGAATATCTAGGTATTAAAAAATATCCCCCCTTAAAACAAGTCATCCCTAAACATCCCTTATAATGTTGTTTAAGAAGAATCAACAAACAACACCTGCCAATGCAATCTTACATTGGAATCACTCTCCCATGTATCATCCTAGACTTGATCATGCTACCATAAAACCTATACTTGATGAACAATATGGACATGGATAACCTTCATGGTGTGATCCACAATTTTAATAGGGTTTTTTCTCAAAGGAGGCATCCATCTCCAACTCGACATCCCCAGTTTGGAAAAAATGAATCGGGTCTGAAAATTATCATCTTCGCAGAAAAACATGAAAGACACCATGAAAATTATAGTAACTATAAGGTTACTACAACTGATAGGAATCTGTCCCCACTCTCTCAAAAACCTGAAACGACTTGACATATCTCGGTGAAGGCTTCCCCTTTCTTCCAATAATCGTGTCTTCTATCCTTGGCATTACACACAGGAAAACATGATCTCCATAATCGAACTACATAGGTCATTTTTATCGGTTGACATAATATTTCTAGTGATATTGTGAAGTATCCATCATCTACCTATTCAAATAAATTGTTTCAGTGGTCTCCTAGACAAGATAAGGTCATAATATAGCTACCTCTCTTGCCTCCAGCCTACATAGGGGTGATTGGAATGATCTATCATAAAAAGGCTCACAAGATGCCCTCAGAATCATTTCATGAAAAATATTATGGTAGGGGAACTCCATTGGACAAATGAGTCTCACCCAAGATCCCCCAGAATCTATGACACATGCTCGAAGTATGTCCTTCCAAATCCTGAATTTTGGGCTCAAACTGGACATCTATTTGGGAATGGTACATTGTACTCAAAAGTACCTGTGTACCCAAAACCCCTCTATAGTCCCTGATAGACAGATGAATTAAATCAAGCATCATTATCTGAAAGGATAGAGTGTCGAACCCTATTCAAATTCACTATCTCTCGGATATACAACATTCAATGATCATCAACCCTGGATGTTTCCATAATGGGAAAAAATGTGAATCATTCTTGAGTCTATCGATAACAACCCAAACCACAGCATTACCTCAAGGATACCATTGTAAATATGTCATGAAATCCATCACTACATCATTCCACTTCCTTTCTGGAATGGCTAACTACTCTAAAAATATTTCCAGTCAAGGATGCTCAGCCTTCACCTGCTAACAGGTGTGACATATCATTGAAAAACAATAGACATACCTCTTTTTAGATGGCCACCAATACTGATGATTTATATCTCAATGAATATTGGTGACACAAGGTTGGAATGCCAAAACAGAAGCATAAAAATATTTCAACAACTCTTCCCGTATATATATTGAGACCTAATCACTTCTATGAAAATAGAAACCCTCATCTTATCATTTGGTCCACCTTGGAGTAAGGTCATATCATGACACACAAACCAATAGGGCTAGGCCTTCTGATTTAAAATCCACCTCATTATAACACGATCTAGTAGAGTAGAGGTAACAACTATAGAATACAAAACATTTCCATTTTCTTCCATGAACTTCAAAATGAATCTCAGCGAATAGATCCATAAGGTTCCAATCACTACTGGCCTCCAGAATTCCATGTATCTATGACGTCCTGCTTAGCACATCAGCCACTGCATTGCCTTTAATAGGTACGTAGAAAATATCAGAGTCAAAAGACTGAGGGTACTCAACCCGACTTCACTGTCTCAAATTCATATCATGCAGAGTGAAGAAATACTTGAGGCTATTGGGTTTGGTGTACACCACCAAATGCCCTCCCAAAATTTAGTGCCTCCAATAGCACAAATCATTCTCTACTACATCTAACTCGAGATCGTGGGTCCGTTATATCCTCTCATATCCCCTCAATAGTCGTGACCAGTATGAAATGACTCCTTTCCCCCTACATAAGATTTGATCACTACACGATACATGATGAATCATAGTTAATTTTGTATCTCTTTATAGACTCAAGAAATTCTGGATCAGGACAAAATTCACCGTCCCATTCGGCTCTTGAAAATCTAAATCTCAAGAATTTTTCCACAAGTACTTCACACCCTTCTTTGTCAGGTCCGTCAAAGGCACCACTAAGCATGAAAAGTCATGAATGATGTAACTTTAGTAAGAATATTGACCCAAAAACTCGGAACCCCAAATACCTTTTTCAGCTACTCCCCAGAAACTACCTCTCTGACCTTCTTTGGGTATATTGGTACTCTTATCTCTAAGATGACATGACCTAATATGTGAATCTACTCCATCATAAATTAACATATTGAGAGCTTATCAAATAAATGATACTATATCAGTGTACTGAATACGATATCATGATGAATGGCATGATTGTGTCTTGTGTGAGGTTACACCATGATTTCTTCCATGTAGACTAACACAATAGAATCATTGTAATGACAGAACAATATTTTCATTAATTCCAAGAAAAATGATGGTGCATTTGTATGACCGAACCACAAAACCAATTAATCATATCGATCATACATGAAATGAGATGAAATAAAAGGTATATATGATGGTATAATGTTAAAATAATGATAACTGGATCACAATTCAATTTTTGTGAACAGCTAGTCCCCTCAAAGCTGATCAATGAGATCATCAATCCTCAGTAAGTGTTATCGGTTCTTGACCATCTACTGGTTCAGCTTCTGGTAATCCACACAAATCCTAAGGGTATTTTCCACCTTCTTCACTAAAAGGATATTTAAACATGAAAGAGAGGTATTGGGATGGATGTAACCCTCTGCCTACGACTCCTCCAACTGGTTTTTGAGCACATTAAACTCTGTTGTAGCCATCATATATGGATGAATAGACACTGAATCCACTCTTGAAAAAAGACCAATAGATAAATACACAAATTCCTTTGGTGGTAAACATAAAAATTTCTCTTGAAAGACATCTCTAAAATGATCCACCATTAGAAGAATGTCAATTCCCAAAGTCCCCTAATCATCGGCATATTAACTCAAATTTTTGGCTGAAATTACTCCCAACCCATGATGCTTGGGTCCATCTATGCTCACATGGACATACCATTCCCCCATGTGTTGAAAATATTTTCCCTCTCCAGATGTGAAACTCACCCTACGGTGATTGTATTTAAAATTGTTTTTAAGGAGACCAAAGAGTCAATTCAGATAATTGCATAGAATCTTGTCATCTTTAAGACATAGAGGTCCCATAAGAAGTGACATCCTCCAAAATCAAATAAATAACTCCTTGAAATCATCTACACATTTTGTCATAATCATCATAGAAGTGTCTAGAGTCATAACATTATTAGATATGAAGATACAGATCCAAAGCCTCTCCTCAAAGGTAATAGATATAAAACAATGGAAATACCTGGTATCGAAATAATAAGAATCTAGAACCTCGGAAAGTAGAATTGTAACTCTAACTGTAGAGGGTCTGAGATATTTCTCTTTTTGGGTCTATTCCATCAAAAAGTATAACATGTTCTGTGACCCTATGACCCTACCTGACTACCCTAATCAGGAATCCCTATTATCACTGAGAAACTACCATATGGATAACATGCCCAAGACCAACTTCTGGTCCCAGATTCGCTGACAATCTCTAGTTCCCAAACTGATGAGAAACTGTTTCCCTTCTCATAAACATGAAGTCATAATAGAACCCCTCTCAATCACTGGTAGTAGGAATAGCCAACCAAAATGATGACGATGACACGTTTTATCCCAATATGCTCACTCCACTGAGTGACTCAGAATGTATATTACCATTTCCTCTCTCACTCGGCACTGGTAACACCACACATGGATACTTGAAGAAACATCCCTTATAATAGAAAAACCAATACATGTAAAACCCTTTTGGCAGTTCTAGATATCAATCGAAGGTGTATCAGCCCTAGCTGTAGAACTACACTGGCTTGTATCACCCCACTCAATCAGATTGTGATTGGTAATCAACGTTTTTTTTATATTTTTATAACTAATTTTAACATGAATACATTTACCTTAAATCAAATGATGTACCTAAAATCATCCTAAAATCACCTTTCAAGTGATAACTCATCACCTCCCATAACAGGTGCGAAGCACTAAAGCTCTTTAGATCAAGATGAATATTACATCACAAAAAGGGTGACTGGTTCAATGTTCATAAACACATGAGATCAGTCAACCCTCAACCACTTGGGTTGTAGTAATCATAGAAGGTTCTCAAAAAACCATTCCAAAAAATATCTTTATGACATCCCACATGTGAGATAACATCCCACCATCTCTTGGAGGAATCAGGTAGCATGTATGTTGTAAGATTCACCATATCCTCAAGATGTGTCTCTAGATTCTCAATGAAATAAATCATCACCTCCAACAATGAATCGTAAAATGAGGACATCCATCCCTTAAAAAAGTGGGAGGATGATGTGGCTGTAACACCAGTATGAACTCTACCATAGCCGGGGAAGATGTGGTGGTCCATGAAAGTTATACATCATCCTCATAATGCCTTCACAGAATAATGAATTAGAACATACATCTGGTATAATAGTTTGCTCTAATATAGGCATGATAGGAGGATCAACTGGTAGTCCCTAACCTACCATTTCCTGTGTCTAATAATCCCCATGTACCTAGAATTCAACTGGAAAACGTATGAGTGGAATGAATATGCAAAGTTAAGAGAACACCGTAGTTCAAGATTTTCCATGACTATAACATAGATGAGTATGAATGGAATAGGGGATTGAAAACATCCCATTTTGTTAAAATATGGTTCCACGGTGTGAATAAACACTACACAATGTGTTCCATTAATCCTTATCGTGGGAACGTACCCATGCAACCTACTCATGTAGCACATCGTACACACATTGTGTTCCTCTAAAGACACAATGTGTTCTTGAATATTATTTCATTCCCCTAGAAATTATACATAGGTTGAGCCACATAACTCTCCTTGTGTAACTCTATACGTTGTGTTCACTATCGACATGATGTGTAATCAAAATTCATATCCACCTAAGTCGTTAGACACACGATAGGATACAAATTATTTTACTGTATGTCATGTACTCCTAGTACATGGTGTGTTCTACAGAACATTTACCAAACATGTATATCGGCACACACAGTGATTCACACTATTAAAAACTATATATATTGTACATTCAGTACATGTTGTGTACTTAAAGAGTCTGATTTATTCTAGAATGTAGGAATAGATGGCGTGTATTCATAACATCACACCCTATCTTTCCTGGGTTTTCTAGATAGTAAGCCACTGAAAATAATCTAGAACCTGAAAAAGCATAAAATTTTTGTCGTGGTATGGCGATTTCTAATCTGTGGGAGCCCATACTGTCTATAAATCAATGTTTCTCAACCTCGTATATATGAAATATTACCAGAATTTAATTAAAGTTCAAAAATGATCCACCAAATTTTGATCCAAGGTGTCCCATAATTCCTCAGGGCCAATGTACAGAATCTATCCAAATGAAATGTTACATATACCAATACCCTATCTAATATAGTAGGTATTCTATAATGTCATCTATCAAAAATAGCTTACATATCTTACAAAACATCTATCACAACGACATGCAATTAGTAATGAATTCTACGTAGGATAATGGGAATCCATGAAATGTGATGTCTAGAAAGTTACTTTATGATTCCTGAGATGGAATACCCACCTCTCACAAGTTTTCAATAGAATATAACATCAATAATATAATCAATAACAACACAAAACCAATGTATCACCCAACAGTGAAATCAAATCATCTGTAAAATTTTCAAAAAAAAGAAAAATTGAAATATTCGGGGTAACATGGCTTTTTCTTATACATGATATAGCTACTCTAAATGAAAACTTATTACAAAATACAAATTCAATCATATCCCAGACGATTGGCTCCAGATAGTAAGCCAAAAAAGGAAAGATAGTCCTATGATACAACTTTCAAACATCCCGGATCTGGGTGCCACCCAAAGGCTCTCTAATACCATTTTCTCAAATTAACTCAAGTGAATTTCCATAAAAGTTGGAGGCTTCAACTAGCTGAGAGGTCCCATGTTTGATATTGGGTAAACTATGCCCCCATTGCCAGAGTATTCATAGGAGAAAAAAATTATTAAAAATAATTTAAGCAGTTATTCCAACAAATGTAAATAGTAGAATACTGAATGTATATCCAACCAAGGCCAATATATATATATATATGATTCTTGGAATATGTATCTATGAAATAATCCAAAAATGTCACAATGCTAGAAATAAATAATGAAACCTATTTACAAGAGAATCATGTAAACTATAGTAGCATCTCAAGCCTCATCATGGTCCCATGCTCACCAGTTCCAATATCAATCATGTACATAATTAAGAATGCTACATGCCCTTATTTACACCTGCCACCATATAATATGTTTGGATACAAAACATGATTGAAATACGGCATCAAATGAATTCGAGTAGGCACCACTAAATGACAAGTGCGTAGCTATCAGGGAATATATATATAGTGTGTAATCGGAAAAATGAAGCCACGTGAATAATCAAAAGTAAAAAATCATAATGCTTCTATGGAATTTTTTACATTTTGTAATTGTTCAATCTATATAATCATGTGATCATGGAATCTAGCCTCAGCTTCATATCCCTTATGTATGTAGAAAAATAGTTGTCTAAGAAGGTCATATGAACAATCATGTAAGATAATGTCCAAGCTTGTTCTTTGTCGTGGATGAAATTTCACAATCATTGAATCAGTCATAATCAACCCTCTGGGAATTCACTAAAGGTCTAACCCCATTGGTTTAACATAGAAACAATTTTTTAAATAAAAACCCCCTATGAAGCTCCCATGGTATACCCCTTTGGACTACATATCAATAATAAATTAAAAACATCCACCTGTGCATCTCTACCGGTCAAGACCCATCTGTCAACATGACATTTATAAATTATAAATGACCTCCTTGGTACATAACATAGTCAGTACTCTTGGTTCAACATAGCATACAATAGTTACAAATGAACTCCTAGTTAGCTCTCACTACCAATACCAATGTGTCAATCTTCTACACCATGGATCTCACAATCCTTTATAAAAACAACGTGCATATAAAAACAACATGGCTCATGTATTCTAAAACTACAACATGTATAATCATTCAAAAGCCTATCACATAATTTTCATATAATCAATCAAACTCTAACTTAATCAACCAAAGCATGGGAGACAAGACATGTCTAAAATGAATCCTAGACCAAACGACCACAAACAACCAATCAAGGGAAATACTAACATGGGATGTCCCATAAACAAGGTATTGAACCTTATGAATAAGAAGATACCCTTTATTAATTAAATAAACTGTAGAACTTGAAAAACCGTGTTAAATCAAAATCACACAATACACTCAACATCAGTACGTGAGACATTAAATATATATAATCTAATGGAGAAAAAAAGGAAAAAACCACATACCATGAAGTCGTATAATCGATATACTTGACCTTCATCCCTTGAATCAGTATATATTGGCATAGATCTACAAAATGGTGAAAAACAGGAATCCTTGAATAACTCATGATAGAGGATGAATCAGGATGAAAGGCTATATGTGTTTTGAGAACTCAATGGTGGGATTATAATGCACTTGAAGACATATCAATCTGAGTTCCTATAGAATATAGAGAGGGGATCGATGATTATCAACCCTTATATAGTGCTCCTGTATGAAACAATGGAATAAAAAATCATTTATAGACAAGATACACTACCCCACTATGATATGTCAATTAAAAATAAAACTACACGTCATATTCATTAAATTTACATGTTGCGTAATAACCTTTACCGGGCTTCAACTTAAGTAGTCTTCCAGGTCACCACATAGCCATGTACTAGCCCATTACCTGACCAAGACGTGGCTATACAAGGAAAACTTGGAAGGAGATGTGTACTCAGAAGTACACGATGTATACTTCGAAAAACTATATTTCCACCTTTTCCTAAAAGCAAACCAAAATCAACATCCATACCAGAAATGATGATTCTGGTTCTTATAATGGTTTTGTCATCCACTTAGATGTTTTCCTTTATACCTTCACTTGAAAACATACCAGTCACTTATATGTATAATAAGAAATAATCTTATTAATATTTTCCCACCAATAGTTCTCAAGTAGATCATGATACATCATTTCGCTTCCTGGGTGAATTGAAAATTTCAAACTCTGCACATCATCTAATACTTAATTCTATATACCAAGATTTGATGGGACACATTATCTTAACAAAAATATCCCAATTACTTCTTCATCAATTTTAATCTATGACTATTGTCCATTTCTTATAGCTTCTACATTCTTCTTAATTATTGGATCATTTATTTTAGAATCATTTATTTTCTCTATAAGGGATTGTTTGAAATTATTAGCGAAATGATTGATGTTGTTCATCCCTTAATGATTCCAATGTCTTTAATTTTTATGTTAATGAATATTGGATTCTTCTCAACTTCCATCGTTAATACAGATGTATGATCCTTTCTATATAGAGAAATCTCTACTTTATTCTCTTTTCCAAGATGGTAGTGGATTGATCACTCATTTTCCATATCCATCTATAAAAATTTTCATTATTCTATATTCACATCATTCTATGTGAATCCATACATGATGCTTTTAATATCATTATATATCTGAAACGACTCTAGAAATAGATATTATTGACATATTTTCAATGAAATTATCACTAAATCCAACACAATATAATGTGTTGGTAGTTATTTTCATTAAATTTCAATTTCCATTATGCATAGGCTATAACGATGTTATTCTTCATTAACACACAACCAAATAATTTCATTGAAGCATCATTGAATATTGAGAATGGTACTCAAATTTATTATAGTTCCGGTACTGGTACAATGATAGAAATACTTTTCAACTGTATTAAATTATAATCACATTCAATGTTCCATGAAAACATTACTCCCATCCAGGATATACACATAAGATGGTTTGATAAAAACAAGTATTTTATCACAAATATGCGATAATACCCAACTAACCTAAGGAAACTAAAAATATCTATAAAAAATGATGGATTTGTACATAATTCATTTTCATACACCATTGAAGGGTATATATTTTCCCATTTTTTATGATGATATTCACCATGAAATAGGCCTTTTCATACAGAACTCACATTTTCATTACATAGTATAAATCTTCTCCATTAATTGGGTCTCTAGAATGGTGTTCAGATATACAACATGACCCCCCTTGCATTCAGAGTATATTAGATTATATAATATAATGGCTAATAAAAATTTTCGACATATTCTCTACATACTCTATGAATCATGTCCATGACTATTCATAGAGAATATTTGAGTCTGAATGGAATCACAATGAACTCAAAGTGCTTGTACCTTGTATGAAAAGTTGTATTGTGGTACCTTCCTTCTTCACCCTTACATAAAAATATCCTTATTAAATATTCACAATGGAGAAGTATTGTGATCCATGTATCTAATTGTACAAGTCATCAATCTATGGTAGAGGATTTTGTTTTCTCTTTCACAACATTTTTCTGGGCATGAAAATCAATGAAAAGGTGCAATGCCCCATTCATATTCTTAAAAAAGCAGACTAGTGCACTCCATAGTTAAGCACACAAGAATTTTAACCCATTATATATATTATAATCTAGTTGTTTATCCATGTCATAAATTTCCACACCATCCATTTATTATAGAGTAAATTATGATTGTAACATAGAAGTTATTATCTTGATTTAAAATTCGACATATCAGCTAGGAAGAAGACCAAGAAATTCCTAAGTAAATAAAATAGAATATTTCCTCACTATATGAATGTCATAGTGGAGGTTTCCTTCCATATAATAAATCATTAATGATATATAAAGATTCTTGTTGGGAAATAGTTTCCATTATAGAAATGTTGATTCAAAATAGAATTCTTCCTCCTGCTTACAATAGAACAAAATCAAGGGTCGATTCATGATACAGAGTATGATATTCATTACTGCAAAATTTTATCTTGGATCTATTTATATAATTCCAATCTATAACAAAAAATACATCCAATTCCACAAATGGTATTATGATATGGTTTGTGGGGGAGTAGAAATCATAAATTATATGGGGGAGGAGTTATATACATTAGATGAAATAATTTCCAAATTATTCATTTTCACTGTTATCTCTACATCCATGATTTGTGGGTGATATAGTCAATATTAAGGAATGAATAACTACAATTCATGTCACCACATTATTTCTAGGATCCATCTCAATGGTTATGATTGAAAAATATTTCAATTGATGCCTTAATGGTTTTGGATTTCAACGAAATCCTGTTATATAGTGCTTTGATTTTAAAAGTTCCATGGTTCATTGCTATTGAATAAATGTAAAATATGTTGGGGGTTGGATAAAGTATAACTTTTTTCAATAATTTTAACTATTTTCTCATGTTGGAAATCAGTAGCTAGGTGTCATTCCTTCCCAATACTAATTTTTTTTTTCATTCCCTTGGGCAATTTCTGAGGTCTTTTTTCCACACCATCGAAATGTGGGATGTCAACATTTCATAGCACTATTATATTTTTACATAAGAGTCCAATAATTTAAATCTACATTCCTCCTCTTATCCCGATGATACCCATGACATTATGAAATATAAATTTCCAAGATAATGGCATATCAAACCATTTCCTTATAACAATCAACAATAATGATTGCTATATAATTTCATATACTATGATTTATCCCATGAATGAAGTGGTAAAAAAGGAATTTGAGGGTAATGATAATTATGGGTGTGTTTAATGCATATCTTGTGATGTTTTACTCATACACCTGATATATTCATTATCAGTTTTCATGATGGAATGAAAATCCCTTTTCATTCTATAATGGAGAGTGGGAATAAATTATTTATTTTTTTATAATTCCTTAAACCCCATCACATCAATCCCTTCCTAAAACCTCATATTCTTGATCAATGGCGACCATTTATTGGCTTCTACAACAATACAAAAAACAATAAGAAGAATATTCTCTTTTTAAAAATATTAAACGATTGATATGATATTAAAAATGGAGTTTATCCACTGTTCCAAGATTAAGGGATCAAGAGATCCCTCGAATGTTAGAGGCCTTTGTCTTATAATGGTCCTAATCATAGCTTTTTCTCACTTATGGAAATTTGGGTGGTCAGCATGATCATGGATTCTACTCACAACCTAATTCAATTAAGAATGTATCATCATAATGTTCAAGATTCTTTCTCAAATCAGGTTGATAATCTTATTGGGGAGGTCAACACATCACCCAAGAAATTTTTAGTTTACATGATTCCTCATATTTCAGGCCATTGGCGTGAATATATTGAAATTTAAGGATGAATATTTATAACTATTAAACCCATATAGGGGTTTCAATTGAACATAATGGTACAATTTATAACATAAATATATTTCCTTAACTTGTAAATATCTGTGAATCAATTAATGTTATTCGTGGTTTATTTCATAACATATTCTTTTATGAAATTTTTTGTGTTCCCCTAAAAATAGTTCATAATGTTGTTATGAATTTACTAAATGACATCTCTTGAGATTATCAAAACATGTGTGAAGTAAGGTACCTTTTTATTTCTTGGATTTTACAAAGTTAGTCCCTATATACCTTTCTTGAGTTGTAACTCCTTTATAAATTTGTGCCAAAACCACATCCACTAGTAGTATACTAACAATCATTTTTTTATTGATAAAAAATATAATCTATTCTAAAGAATGATTACAGAAGGTTTATTATAATTAGTTATATTCCTTAGTATTTCTCTAGTTTTTTATAATCCAAATCCCTAAAATAACTAAACATTTTCTCTAATACCAACTATCCTAAAGTGTCTCTTTATTCAACATTAATACATGATTTATTTCCAAAATGTAAAACAAATTAAAACCCAAATGATATATAATTATATTTTATTTCGGAATATGGTACATATTTTAAAATCATTAAATTTTGATGTTATAAAATTATAGAAAACGTCGTTATAATTGTTTAAAAATTACATGGATTTTAAAACTGCCTGGGATAACATAGGCACAAATAAAATAAAGTTGTGAGATATAAAGCCTATTAATAGAATAAACATGGGATAATGTGATGTATGACATAAAATAGCATATAAATTGTGTATAAAATAGTAATAATCACACACATGAACCATAAAACATGATATAATATGATAATTTGAAAAAAACATGGGAAATTTTGAGACGGCATAAAAAGATACATAAAAAACATATGTCATATAATATCTACAAAAAAACATGGAAATCATATTAAAATATATAAATTTTGTTTAGTTCATGTCCTAAAATGATGTTTCAGGATAATAGTCATAATCTAATGCATTAGAGGACTCTGTAATTTTGGATGCACCCATCACATTCATTTAATTCTCATGATTTCGTGTGCCAAATAGATTATAAACCATGTATCCATTCGTAATTGAAAATTAATCCATTACCACGGATTGTGGAGTACATATATGTACGTCCCCAATCAAAATTATATGTTCATTAAAGTGAACACATTTTACTGAAAATGTGAATGGTAATTTTTAAACATTTTTTTGGATTTTGAAAATCATATTGAAATTTCGGCATCATAACAGTGTCAAATAATGATTTATAAAAATTGGTTGAATAGAGCTAAGGGGGTCTCTCATCATATGGAAATATAATAGGATTTAATAAAAATATTGAAAATAATATCACACATAACAACCATTTTTTTTATACACATAATTACATGATTTAATTAAATATTATTACACATAACAAAACTCAAAATATATATATTCTTAGTGTCTTTTAAAATTAGTATAATTGAATTACTACATTAAACCTGAATTACAATAACATTATTGATATATTTTTTAACATTATTGAGCACAATAATGTATTTGAAACCTAGAAAAATAAATAATATATGATTGAACCATATAACTAAAATAGGTAATAATCATGGATGAACGTGACGATAATAAAACATGTTAGACAAGACATATCAAATTTCTCTAAATGATCATGAAAAATAAGTTCTGAAATATCATGAATATCATAACAAGGTAAACAATGAACGAAATTAAAACATTTCATCGTAGTTCATGGAAAAACTACCGAGACTTCATAGTCGACAATGTACTGTAATATAATCAGGTATAAAACTATCCAAAAATGATGTATCATGATAATAAACATTACCCACTGCGTTGGACTAGCATATAATTCTGGGCACACTCATGACTTTCATTTCAATATCATGATTATGTGTCTCACATAGTTCAAAGAACATAGATTCATTCAACATCTTAATTTCTTCCATGAACAATTATTTTGAAATAAATATATTTATGTACACAATAAAAAAAGTATACATGTTAATTAAAGTGAACAAAGAACATAGTAAATGGGTATGATATTCACTACACATTGGTGTGGCATGGAAAATCACTATGAAAATTCGACAACAGAACGACATCACATTAAACTTCATCAAATTGGTTGACAAGAGTGAAATTGGACTGTCATCATCTGGACATGAATGTAATAGTAATTGGGAAATGTGAGGAAATATTCAACAATATATAATTCTAAAATTAATTCATACATTATTAAATAAGTTTGAATTAAAAGAGGAAGGTAAGGATGCTTATGGTATCTCAACTTGGTAACGGGTATACAAAGGGGGCTAATGAGATAAATATGGATATCTATTCATTTAAACATAATAAGTGAAGTATGGGGAGGCTATAATGATTTACCCATCATTATTAATTGAAAATAAAAGGTCATAAAAAGATAATGAAACTACGATAATGTTGAGAAGGTAAAGAACCTTTACATCAATTTGTGGCTATAAAATATTTAAAATGTATTATTGAAAGATTGGGGACCCTTGTTTGAAGATTATAGATAGATACAGGGAAGATTAAAGAAGAAATAAGGTGAATTTTAGTCAATAAAATTGAGATAATGTGTGGGTTTATATAGGAAATGTGTGAGGAATTACATTGTATTTAACAATTCGTGGTCATTGAAATTATATAATATCATATTCAATAATAAAAACCATACCATTTTTATACCCTAGGATTGTTATAAATTGCGGAGGTATTAATTATTTTATTTGGGAAATAGTCGAAAATATCAAAATATTACACTTGATTATGTGATGGCGGGTCACTCTTTTAGTGAAAAGAATTAATAATCATAACATATATTTTATCATTTCAATGATTCATACTAGCATTATAATAAAAATATTTAAAACAACATTATTTTAAGGGGAAAACAATAATTTTTCAAATTATACCCATGAGAGTATACGTTTCATCATTTATGGGTCATTATGATGTCATATAACACAATTTATATTTATATGGTACATAAATATTACCTGTAAATTCGAAAGTCTTATGAAATTACGAAAAATTACACATTGGATAATTTCAACATATTGATTAAAAAAATAATATTTAAATTTTCTACATATGTTAATTTTCATCATTAAAATAAGATACTACATTTATTGAATATTTGATGGGTTTTGAAATAAAAATTGAACCCTTGTAAAAAATGAATTCCACTTCATATGAATTATATAAAATTTTATAAATAATAAAAATTATTTAATGATAAAATATTATTAAAATACTATTTATTTCAGAATGATTTTAATACATCAAAATAAAACCCCTAATTGAATTTTAATATTACCTAAAGAAAAATTGGAGTTTAACTGAATAGCAATCAATATCATTATTAAAGTAAATAATAAACATGAAAATAGATTCACTATTCTATAAAAGACACATAATCGTATTAATAAGGTCTTCATACAAATCCCTTTATTGCATTGGTGCATGACCTAATATTATGGTGCACGATGGTGAAACATTCATGGGGGGTCATTTTGTGAACATGGGTTGGGTCATGATCTAGATGATCATGAAAATCTCCTATAAACAGATTCATTATTGGTTATGTTGTTGGATCCTAGCATAGGAATGGTAAAGGTAAAATCATATATATTCTTTCTCCATTAGAAGCTTCGATAAATGGGATTCCTAACTGCGAGCGTGCAAAAATGCCTGATGGGGACACAACACCAACATCCGTGGTTGAGCAGTGTGGGGCGAAAACAACTGATTTTGTTGGTCACGATGATGGTGACCTCGTGTTGAGGAATGGAAGAGTGGCATCACCCGATGTGGTTAAATCTATTGATGACAGGCTCTTGATAGATTCCGATGGGGTTGCTGCACAGATTTATATGGTTTTAAGGAATAAAATGATTGTTTCAGGTGGTTTGGGTTGTGATGATTGTGACCTAGAGGAGAACAGAGTATTTTTAGCACCGTATAGATTAATGGGTGAGCATGGTGCGATGGAGTAAGTGGTAGTAGCAATTAATGATCCAAATTTTTAGATTGAATCATCATTTTCTATAATACTGGACAGAAATTGTTCTATGGGTGTGGGAATTGCGGTCAATATCTAGAAGATCACATTTTTATGAGTGATCAGGGAAAGGACTAAAAACACCAATCCATCCTCTGATTTAACAGCAAAACAAGAGAATCCGATTCAGGCAGGTCCTGCTCATGTGAAAGGGCCTTCATTGAATTGATCCATCGCTTGCTTCAATGGACTACCCGACTCTTATATCCTAAGAATGGGGAAAATTTATCACATCAAAGTGGTTTCTCATGATATATCTATGTGTATTTATATGGGTGAGTTCTCAAAAATTGTTCGATTATTTATTCCTAAAGGGACTCAACCATTAAAATTATATGTACATAAAATGTGTATTTCGTCGATTTGGGGATTTACATCTTGGAAATGTGTCTCGATTGGACAAGGATAATTTCATATTCTCATTCCAATAGATGAAGCTAATGTTTGAGCATGGTTCTTTGGTTCTATTACTCTAGAACTAAATATTGTTCACCTCAAGGAATGGGTAAAAAATTCAATCTATTTGAGGTTGGTAACACCACCACACTAATTCGGATCAAAGTGTATGGGTTGAATTCGATTCTGTCATACCCTAAATTTTTTAATGATATTTTCCTATTAATTGGAATTCCATTCATAATTAACAAAGAAATAGATGGAGATCTATTTGGTCACTAATCCTGATTCAGAGTAGAGGGTGAATTGCAATCAACTCTGGTTGATAAGGTTATGCTTGAAACTGATGATGATATTATTGAATTAAAGAGAATTTATAAAAAAATTCCAATGTTCTATAAATATAGTAGAATTATATATAATGAATCTTTGACAAGTAGGATTTAAAATTTTTGAAGCTATTGTGCTGCACACGTATAGGAAGTTTGAATTTTTCCAAAAATGATTAAAAGTAAACATGTTCTGAAGCTTGATTATTAGGGTGATGATGGACCATTCAATCAAATTGATAATAAAATGTTCAAGGATTTTTTAGGATGTTTTACATCGTATAGTTGATTAAAAAGGTCACTTCTATTACTCTAATTCATGGAATATTTAAAAATATTTGGCCTCCATCATTTCTGATGAGGTGAACCTGCAAAATTTTGATACCCAATATCATGAAAATGTTCTGATCCACAACAAATTAAATTTTTTTTCATCTCCTCGGTTTTTATTCCATGTTGTTAAATCCCATGTAAGAAAAGAGACTAAAGATGTAACTCATATAGTATCTCAACATACACCTTCAAATTATTTGATGGTTGATACAAATTTCCAAAAGGGTATTGAAATATTAGAAACTAACACTCCCACTGTTTCTAATCATGATCATGATTTTTCAATACCCACTATGGATAGTGAAGGCTTTCTGATCATTTCATACATGAAGGCAAAGTCTAGAGAAGTATTGAATGCAGGTACTCCTTCCATTGGAAAAAATAAGGAAGATGATTCTATGATGTATGATACCACTCAGGGCTCTCTAGATGAGACTGAAGAGGTCATTGTCTAGGATACTTTGGTTGAGGGTGTTTCTTCTCCTAAAAATGAAAAGAGAAAGTGGAAAACACTGATTCTAAAATCAATAATATTGAGACACTTTTAGAAAGGATACCAGTTCTTCCTTCTTGTAGGTGAATATCTAGAGGTCGGGGTTGGGGTCATGGAAGATCATAATGGCTTGCAATTCATGAAAATGTGAGAAATCAAACTACAAGATTAATGAAAACAATAGGTAGATAGTTTTATATATTTTTATTTTCCATGATTTTAGTTATCATTTTGGATTCTCTCTTTTTGTTTCATTTTAATTTAAGAGACTAGACTCAACCTTATTAAAAAACATAATGGAAACATCATTTATAAAACTTCGAGTCATTTTAATCACCCCCATAGAAATTTATCCCTCAAAATTTTCATTTTCTGCATTAAAATAGATGAGGGTATCTATGTTTAATCACCTACTCTGGTTCTTATGTTTCTTCTTCAAACATGTGGTTTCTTAGAAGCAAATTGACTAGGTGGTTTGTCTTATTCCATATAACATTTTCTCAGTGACCAATGATTTTCAAAGAATGATTCGCATAGGAAAGATCATTCTTAAATGGTACCACCTCTGGATTGAGTACATTTTAGGGGACATGTATGTATTTCCTCTATAGTGATAAATGGAATACATCATGATCTAGAGATATGTTATGTGGAAGTAAAATTTGGTAGGCCATCACTCTATTTTTATCCAGGATATCAAAGGTTCCAATGTATTATGGAATAATATTTCCCTTTTCCAATATCTCATCACATTATTCAATAGAGATATGAATAGGAATATCATGTCTCTAGAATAAAACTTTAGGTCTTGTCAGTAACTATTATCATATATTATTTATCGAGTCTGAGAATCCTTGATGTGTTTTTAATGGCCAAAAAATTATCCACTATTTCATATACCTTTTCGAGACCTCGTAGTTTTCATTCCCCAACTTCATCCCATCATGCAATTTTCCATCACCTCTTCCGATAATGTGCTTGACTGGGAGCCATTTGGATCCTCAAGTAGAATCTATTATTGTATGTGAGGTGAGAATGAGGATGTTATTGATCTCTTCCTCCATTGATGTCCAATGACCATGTTCTCAACAAGTCCTCAAGTGTCTTGAGATTATGATCAAATTGGGCATCATTTTTTGGGTGATAGGATATGATGATGTTGAAATCAGTAGTCAGAGCATGATAGACATTTTCCCCAATCAAAGAGGTGAATCTTGGAGAAGAATTAGTAAAATTCATACATGTTTCTCCATGTGAAATGTATACTTCCTTGATGTATATCTATGGAATTAGACCCAGTGATAATTCCTCTCATTTCATAGTGATGTCTGGAGTCTTTGTAAGATGATCCATCACAAATCATATATAATTATTCCCTCGTGATGGATTTGGATGATCAATGATAGATTCTATTGTTATGTTTTCACATTTCTTTGAAGGTATCAATAAAGTTTGCATTATGTCAGGGGATTTGTTCCTTTTTTTCACCTGTTGAAATTCGAAACATATTGATATATATTATGTGATTTCCATATTCATATTGTCCCACCATCAGAGTCCTCAGATATCTTGATACATCATTGAGATTCTTAGGTGGAAGGAGAATGTTGATCACTATGCATCATCCAAAAACCCCTTATTTTTCGTAGGATTTTATTGTACTCAATATGCAGACCCAAATCATCAAACACCTTCATCATTTTCATTGGTATCTATGAATTTCACCTTCCTTAAAGCTTCCACATTCTTCTGAATTCCCACATCATCTCTATGATAATCCTTTAACATTTCTAGATGATATGGTTGATTATTCATATTTGAATGGATTGAGGATGTTTATTCTTTTATGAGTCCATAATTAATCCATTATAAATATATGAATATCACATCCCTCTTAATTATCATCAATGAAATAATTTTCAAATCCATTCCACTGATAATATAATCTGTATATTTCTATTGTCCTAGATGATAGTGGATAAAGAAGTCATTGTCTATAATCAGATATTACCATTGTCATTGGATTAATTTAGTCCCTTTTGGTGTGAATATATATTTCTGGATTTTGTGATATGTATATATTTGACACATTTCCCTGAAGACATAATTCGACCCTCCTTTTAGAGTGAAAATTACTACAGACGACTTCATATCCTCTATTCTGTAGTTCTACTCTTGATCTTTGAACTACCATGATGCATATAAAATTAATTTATCATCTTTCATCAATACGCTACCTAGAAACTTATTCAAATCAACATTGAATACCATGAAAATATCCCAACATTTCGGTTGTGGGAGCACATGAGTACTGAAAATCCACCATTTATCTCCTTTAATATTTCTTATCATTCATAATTTCATGAAAAAATTAATCTCTTCTTAGTTATCTTGCTATGTCGGTTTGACAATTGTTTAATATTTCTCACAAATTAGAGATAATAGCTATAAAACCCATAGAAACTATGAATATCACTCATTGATGTTGGACCTATTTGTGCTTCAATTTCTTCTTTCATTGAAGGGTCCACAGATATCCCACTTCATGTGATGAAATGTCTCATGAAAGAGACTGGCTTAAATTAGAACTCACATTTGATATATATGGAATAAATATTTTTTATCGTCAAGGTCTTTAGAACAATTCTAAAATTCTCCCCTTGCTTATCCTTAATTTTTTTATATTATAATATCATATATAAATTCTTATGAAATTTTTTCAAGGTCATCCTTAAAGAATTTTTTCATCCTGTCCTCGATGATTGATTGAGTATTAGTGAGTCCAAATGAAATTACTATGATTTCATAGATACCGTACCTTGTATAAAAATAATTATTGATGATATATTCCTTCATCAACATAACATGATAATATCCTAAACATTGATCCACCTTGGAATAGTATTCAGTACTATGTAGTTGATCAAACAGGTCATCAATCCAAGGCAGAGTATACCTTTTCTCTATCATGATCTTGTTGAGCTCATGATAATCGATACAATGGCTCATTGAACAATCCTTCTTCTTGATAAAGAGTACTGGTTCAATCCAGGGTAAATCACTTGGGAATATAATCCTTTATACAAATAATCCTATATTAGTTTCTTCAGCTCCTCAAGTTCCACCACATCCATTTTATATGTAATCTTGTATAATGGTAATTTCCCAAATATATAATCAATTTAAAATTCAACACCTCACCTATGAGGAAGACCAAGAAATTTCTTGGGAAACATATCAGCATATTCCCTCACAATGGGACTATATTCACGAAATATTATTCCTCTAGACTCAATCATTAAATCTACATATGCTTTCTCTAAGAAAAATAATATCCATATATGAGAATATAGTGCTAAATAAGATTCATCATCCTCATTACACATGTACATAATTTGGTGTTGATTCAAAATAAAGAGAGTTATTTCCTTCTCCCTATAATTTATATTGACTTTATATATACAAATCCAATCCATGCCCAAAATTGCATCAAATTCATCAAAAATTACTATGAAGTGATTCTCTAGGATTTTCATCTCTCATATTGTTATAAGGTAAGCATTATATTAATGGGATACAATAATTTAATAATTTTATATCTTCACTGATAGCTGAACTTACTTTATTTTTTAGGGTGTTTGAAATGTAATACTAAACTTTTTTTATGTGATGAAATTTATATAACCATAATAAAAAATTCCATTAACTATTCATGAATGAATAACATTCGTACTAGTCACTCCTTCATTATTGGGATCCAATTCGGTAGTTGTGATTGGAAAATATCTCACATTCATAAATAGAGGTTGTTGGCTATCTCAAAACCCCTTTGGCATAGTTTATTGGTATGAAAATATTCCAGGATCCCAATAGTTGTAGAAATGTACAATACTTAGAGGGTATAATAGAGAATTCTATTCCATTGTTTCATTAGTGGGTTTTTCTTATCGGAAATCACTGGCTTGGGGCCCTCCCTCCCCTTACATAAATCATTTCCACATCCCCTTCCAGAAATATCTTGGGTTATTCTTTCTGTATATATGGAAATTTTGATTTTTGAAATTTTTTATCAACATTTTATATTTTTATTGAACTAAAATAATTGATGTCTACTTTCTTCTAATTATCCCAATGATACCCCTGAGAACTACCGATTTGTATTTTAAATTTTATGGAACATTATAAAATTATCTCATAGCTATCAAAGACAAATATTACCAGGTTTTTCAATTGTCTAATTTTTTTACCCAAAAATAAACGATCAACCTTGCACTCTGGGTAATGAAAATATTCAGACATATCATGCAGTCCGGGTAATGTTTTCCTCATGCACCATGATATATTTTTTTCTTTTATATTGAGGTAAAGTAAATTCTCTTATATTTTAATATGGAGAGTCTGAGGAAAATATTGTTCGAAAATAATTTTCTAGAAATCATTATGAAACATTTTTTATATATATTCCGTAGGATTTATAATGTTTATCAATGTCCACCACTAACCAGCTTCACAGACCATAAGATAAATAGATAATAGAAACATAACATTTTCATTTCATTGAATTATGGAGAAGATCATTCCAATAGAGTAGATCCACTATTCCGTGAATAAGGGATTTGATGGCCCATTGGAATTATCATGCCTTGGATGTATGCTTATCTATATAGCAGCTTGTTCATTCTGAGATCAGTTTTGATGCTCCTTCTGATACAGGTTTATATTTAAACCTGAGTCAACTGATAGAGTATCATCATGATGTGTGGGATTCCAGCTCATATTTGGTTGGCCTTCTCATTTGGGGAAGTCATCACATTTCCCTTCAAATTTAATGTTTACGTGATTCATCCTATTCATTCAATTTTATAGAATGAAATTAAATGTAAGGATGATTATAAAAAACTTATATACACATTAATTGAAAATTTATGACATTAATGGGATTAATTATAACAGAAATTCATTTCCTTAAATTATTAATTTATAATATTCATATTTTTAATATTCATGATCTTTTTACTAACGTATAATATTGAAGTAATTTTTGATTACTCTGGTAATACTGGTTTGTAATGATATTATGATATAAAAAAATATCTCTTGGGAGTGTCAAACAAGCTGTGCAGTAAGGACTGTTTTCATGTACTTGGTTACCCCATGTAAGGTCCGAAACACCATATAAGAGTTGTCAATCCAAGGTACATCTATTCCAAAACCACATCAACTTGTAGTATCCAATTATGGAAGTATTTTATTTATATACCACTTACTGTATAATAACCAAAGACTATGGATATTTTATTATACTATGTATTATCCACAAGGATTTGTGTAGATTTCTATAAAACTTATCCTCAAATTAACTAAATGTTTCCTATGATACCAACTATACAAACCCTTTATAAAATTACCCAATAATACATGATTCAATTATATAAATTTACACTTAATGAAACCAAAAATATTGAGAATTATAGTGACTTTTGGAATTAGTTTCACTGAATTACATCTTTAAGAAATACTTATAATGTATTTTTTGACAACTTCTTTAATATTCTTGAGATTAAAACTGTATTGGATAAAATGGGGAAATACTTAAGAATGTGGGGACTCAGAAAGCCTAATAAAGGAATAAACATGTAATAACATGGAAATAATAATAAATTTTAGACAAATAATATCAATGAGGCATGGAAAAACATGAATAAGAAGGAATGACATTACATGATAATCATAACATTGTAAATGTAGAGAGAACATTAGATACTTCTTCATAATCATATGATAATTCTACTTTTCCAAGAAATCACGGTGGAAAAAGTCCCAAAAAATTTAGGCATTCCTCACACCCATCATGAAATATCATAATACTAAACATTATATAATGAATCAGAGTGTTATATAATTCTGGGAACACCCATCACATTCATTTCATTTTCATGACAAAGTGTTCAACATATATAATAAAACATGGATTAATTCATCATCATAATTTAGTCCACAGTCACAGAGTTCTGAATAAATACTTGTTTTTAGCCAATAAAAATGTATATGTTCATATATTTTAACACCATTGATAATAAATGGGTATCGTATTCACTACACAATTGGTTTTGTGTGGAAATCATGGTGAAAATTCGGCATCATAACAACACCACTTAAAAATTTATAAAATGGGTTCATGAGGGATAAATGGGTAACTTAAATTTTTTAAATGTTGTTTATAGTAGTATGGATATGTAAGGATATCTTAAAACATATATTATTTGACAAATAATTCATAGGATAATAAATAATATAGACTAAAAATTAAAAGAAAATGATTCTTATCAAATTTTTACAAAGTTACAGGACTTCACGGGAGTTATCAAAAAGAGGGAAATGGATCAATCATCAATTCATAATAAATTGGGATGTAAGAGTTATGTGTGAAAACATACCCCATCATTAGTAATTGAATATAAATAGGCATAATAATATATAGAAACATGGACAATGAATATAATGGAAAGAACCCTTACTTAAATGTGTGGCTACAAATGCATGAAAATAACCTCCATAAGAGCATAGGGATAATTTTGAGGGTTATTGATAGTGGAGAGAAGATTAATTTTCTTCTCCATGTATTTTTAGTCAAGTCAAGTGGGATATTATAGGTTTAATATTGGAAAAGAGTGGGTAATTATTTACTATTTCAGAAACATTTGTTTTGGCCTCTATATAATAACATATTCAATACCACAAACCTGCACATAGTTTTATCTAATGGTTTTGGAAAAATTTTTTAGTTTTTAATTATATTATTAGGAAAAGGTCGTATCATATTAAATTAATACACTTTCATATGTGGATGTGTGTCACTATTTTAAATAAATGAAATTAAAATCATAAGATATATGATATATTTTGGAGGATTCATAGGGGAATAAAAAAATTAATCAAATAAACATAAAATCAAGTTATTTTAAGGTGAAAATATATTTTTCCAAGGAATGAAATTATAGTATTTATTACATCATTTACTGGTCATCATGACATCATAAAATGATCAATATATTTATATTGTATTTAATTTTTACTCGAACAAATCTATTATCTCAATAAATTTTGATAAATTCATCAATGTATAATATTGATGTCATGATTGAAAAAATAATATTTCTTTTATATATGTAATTTTAAAATAGTGTTCAATTTCACCATTAAAATAATAAACAACATTTATTAAAAAAATGTTGTGTATTATAAAATAAGTTTTTTGAACCAGTATAAAAAATAAATTCCACTTCATAAAATTTATTTGACCATTTATAAATAATAAACATTATTTATTAAAAAAAATTATTTAAATACTATTTTTTATATAATCTAGTAGATCATTAATATAAATCCCTTCATTGAATGTGAGTATCACATGAAAATACATAATGTGTTTAATTTAATATAATTAAAATTCATTTATAATTTAATAATAAGAATAAAAATAAATAACGTATTATATACAATATAAATATTCATATTTTTAAGGTCTTGAGATATATAAAATTATAACACGGGAGTACTCTTTAAGAGTAAAGTGTTTAATGGTGTGACATTCTTGGGGTATATGAGCGTGAAGGGTTTGGGCCATGATCATGATGAGCATTAAATTACCCAATATATGGTTTCTCTCAAGGGTAAGTTGTTGGATATTTTCCTGGAATTAGTCAATGTAAAATTCAATAAATTATATCTTCCTCGAAATCTTAGATAAATGGGCTTCATAGGGCACAATTTTAATAGTTGATGCTATCACATCTGTAAGATCCTGAGATTTCACACAGGAATATATCCTTTAAATTTTGCCATAATTCCTTATTCCGGAACTAATAGGGATGAAAAAAGGGTTAAAGAAGGTCTTATCGATGTATGGGGATTGTTTGGAACCCGAAACACATCTTTTAGGGGAGAATGGCCTTGTTTCATGGTTGGCACACAGTTGGTGTATAATTTTCCTAATTGTGTGGATGGTCATTTTTTGGACAGAACCATATTTCACAATTGGGGAATGACCCTGTGCCCTAACAATGTAACACCCCCTTCTTCATAGTTAACCATGTGGAAAACCCAAAAAATGATTATTTTAGAGACAATTTAACAAATTTTCCCTTAAATTATCTATTTAGATACATCTTCTAACATAGTATGTTTTCAAGTGTTTTTTACTTTCATTTCCCTCATTTTGAATCTTTTATAACACCAATGTTTGGAATTTTATATTCTATTTCATCTAGGATCTGATAGAGAAATTTTTCATCACGTTGGATGTGCAACTATAATTATTTGAGTTGTTTAATCCTTTCTCCAACTCTCATTCTCACAACAAGTTATAGAGGTGTGATAATTTTTTAATTTTTTGAAGATCTACTCCAATTAGAGAAAAATAAATGGCTGATACTAGAGAAGGAGAGTCGTACAAGTCTATGGTGGGTGGTATATAAATCATCCCATGAGTTCAATGCTTTTGGAATTATTGTGTGCAGTCCACAAATTTCACCAGTGCTGTAAATAAAATTTATAATCCATGCTTATAATCATTTGAACTATACAGATATGATCATTCTTATATGGGATTAATTGTTAATGGTTATGTCTACAACACCATCCACACCATGTAGGATGTTATTAAATAATTGGTTTGTTAGTATTTTACAAGATTGAGAAATCGTTTGGGTGTGACATTTCATTAATAATCATGGGATAAGATATGCTATTTTAAATGGCTTGATTAATATTGTGATTTTCATAATGGAAAGTACCTTTTACCATCACCGCATGACATGCCTAAGTTGTTGTCTATAATTGATAATTAAATGTTATATTAATTTGGGAAATTATAAAAATTATATGAAGTGACAAGAATAATAGCGAATGATTAATATGTTTCATGCCCATATCACCCCATACCACACTAATGGAATATATAATAATGATCTGTAATTATTGAATATGCTTTGAAAGAAATTAATAATGGTTTCATGCTATATGCCCTAGTCACACTATTGAAAGGAATGGCTTGGACCTAATTGACATACTGATTAATTATTACATGATTAATAATTTTAATACTATATGACAATATAAAATTAATTAAAGGAATTCCTTAAACCAAATGATATAAAAAATGACTTAATAATCAAATATGAGTGGCCTAATTTGTCTTCGCCTTGGATTCTTATCAGGGAATGCATTGAGAACTTTGGAACCCCATTCTAATTCAAGGATTCCACATTCATAGGTTGATACCCAACTATATCCATATCCTTAACTATTTTATGGATGCCCGGTATGACTCTATAGGATCCCTTCAATATTATCTGAGGATTCCTTGGATACAGTAATTTGATCCAACATTGACATGTAGGTGCTATGGTGAAAGCCCATCGGGGCCAGTCATTGAATATTCCCATTTTACATTGGATGAACATCTTAGACATTGTAGGTATGTGATTATAGAGTGCCTTGGACTATGATGTATGGGTTACATGGTTACCCTATGATGAGATACATTTTTTACTAAGTTAGAAACCCTTGAGGTATACATCACCTTTGTTATTACCTCATGACTTCATTATTAAATATCATAATAGTTTTATTTTTAATAACATGTATCCATATCTATTATTAACATGGGATATATTTATAAATCTGTAATAAAAAATTAATGGACCAGTTGTTCTTTGTCACAAGATGAGAGAAAAATTATGTACTTTGGTATTTAGTTAAATTTCACTACATTACATTATTTATGCATGATTTCACAATATTACATTTCAATTAAATGGGTTAGATTTTTTGGACATTTTTGCTGGTGCCCCCACTGAGATTTATATCCCACCCTCTAGTGTTGTCGTATGGTAGCTGGACTAGATTACATGGTTGCAGTTGTTGACAATGGAAAGCATACATTTTCAAACACTTGATTACCTACAATTTAGTATCGATCTTGATAACAAATTACCTAGTTGGAGCTCGATATTCTGGGGATATTTTTTTATTTCTATTATACTTTTGTGGAACATGTTATTCCTTCTATATATTATCCATTTTTCCATCTTTCTAGGAAAATGATATACCATTATTTGTTTAATTCTATTCCATTTGATTCAGTTATTATTTCAATTGACTCCCTATTTTATGTTCTTCCTTATATTTAATTTTATTTCTTACGGAATTTCGCAATTTTTACTTCATCCACTAAACTCAACTTTTTAATGATGGTATAGTGTCCCCCTGACATGCCGTAGGCCATCACTGCTAGTCGAAATCCTTTAGAATTCGAGGAGATGTGCTTGAGGCCATATGCCCCAGAGGTCTCGGGGAACCTGTTATGTGGCATCCAACTATTGGACTTCACAATGTGGCATCATAGGATATTATTTTCATGCAATAATATTTAGAGACAATATTTTGGATATTATGAATTCTTTAGACATAGTCATAATCCATTATTGGGCATTGTGAACATATGTTTAGTGTAAAATCCATGTTACCCAATATATTATTATTTTTCCTCTTTTGCCTATTATAGCTAATATTATTTCACCATTGGGTGATGCCTTGTTGTGTGGTGTTGTTTATTATTAATCTATTTGAGTATTTTCATTCATCCTTCACCTAATGATATGAGGTCAAGGACCATTGTTACATTCATAATTATAGGAACCTAGAATCCGCATGTCATTCATATTGATAGGACATATAGGGTCATTTCAAAATTTTATATTTCTTGATATCCTTGTTTTTTATTGATGTTGTGATAGTTAAAACATTATTTTATTAGTCTTTGTTTTGATTGAGAGACTTCCTATCTCAATTCATTAGGTGAACATGGAAGTATGTGTTGGGATGAGTGATTTACTGATTTGAGCCAGTATTCTAAAAATAAATTTGTATTGCTTCCAATGAAAATTTTTACAGGTGCTAATTCAGCAGAAATTACTATCAACTATAAATTGAATCGTGATATCTAAATTTAATTGGATTCACATCCTTATCCCACCATACCATGTTAATGAAATGTAAGAGAGTTATCCATGTAATTAAAAGTAAAATTAAATGGAATTTATAAATGATCACTTACCTATATGAGGTCGTATAATAGGGTATTTGGGGTAGTATTCCTTGGGTAGTGAGTTTACGTATGCATATATTTCTCTAGTTATTCTATATTTCTTCTAAAGATTGTTCTGAGATGTGTGGATGGAATTTGTAAAACAATTCCACCACAACATCTTCATATCGTACACTAGTGTAGGGAATATACCCTTAAGTAAGGTCATTACCATTTCTTATAGAACCTCTTCATTCTTGTTATGACAGGCTTCGATGTTATTCTTGGGATGGATTTTTTGGTTCGATATCATGATTCTGTAGACTACTACCACTAAAAGGTTTTATTTAAACCACAATAAGTTAACAATTATCAAGATAAGGGTGAGTGGTATATCTGGGATGTTTGATATGGAGCCTATCATCATGGTAAAGGTGGAGTGACCACCCAGATTATAATTCTCTTCTTAAAGAAGTAGGTTTTATGTCAAGATTATTTCATTCTAGTTGTGGATATTTTTTGGGATGTATTTTCCAATTATTTTAATGGCTTACCTCTTGAGAAAGATGTATAGTTTTATATTGGGATTTTCCCAAAGAAACATCGAAGTTCAGTCCTCTAGATAAAAGAGTGAATACAGATAAACTCGATATCAAGAGTAATTTAGAGGATTATAGGCCCCTGGTTTTATATATCCTTGTATGTCCTATTGTGGTTCTCTTGTGCTTTCTTCCAAGAAAGAATATGGAACCTTACATTTATGCATGGATTATAAAAGGTTGACCCAATTTAATGTCAATAAATGTTATCCACTTCCTCAAATATGTGATCGCTTTGACCTTCTCTGGTTAGCTATGGTTTTCCCTGAGATCAAACTAACATCGGTTTTTCATCAGGTGTGAGTATGTCCATTAGACACTCCTTATACCACTTCTCTTAGTAGGCATGGCCAATACGAGTACTTGGTAATGTCTATCATTATTATGAACACACCAAAAATTTTCATGTTTATAATGAATTTGGTTTTTTCATCACTATCACGACTGATTTTATATGGTCCTTACGGAAGACATCTTGGTTTATTCACGAACTCGTAGAGACCATGACAAAAATCTTAAATTCATTCTGAGTACATTGAGAGTGCATTAATATTATGCCAATCTTTATATGTTCTAATTCTATATTAACAAAGTCAACTTATTGGGTTATATAATAACATAATTTGGAGTATCAATTAACACACACATGTTTAGTTATATAGTTTCTCAAGAGTCTCCCAAGAATGATTCTATAATATGGGTTTTTAATATGTATTACTAGATATTGAACATATTTCATAAAATAATTCTCACACCTTGATTTACCTTTTAATAGTATTATTGTGATGGGTGTATTTTTCTTATACTATGAATCATGTGATAAAACCTTTCAAGAGCTGAAACAAAGTCTTGTATCAGCACTTTTCTAACTCTTCCACATCAAGGCATAGGTTATTCAATAATTTTTCATGCATTAGGAATCTGCCTAGGATCAGTGAGGATGTAGGAAGGAATAGTCATTTCATATAGATCTTGAGAGTTGAGACCTCATGAAATACATTATCCAATGTAAAACCTTTAGCTAGTACTTGTTTCTCGGGCCTTATGTTGTTGTAGACATTATATATTAGGTGAGTGGTTTCTGGTGTACACAGTCCACATGAGCATCAAATATATATATATATTCAAAAAGTGACGTGAACCTTAGAAAATGTAGGTGGGTCAAATATCTACAATATTTTGATTTTTAGGTTTCATATATGCATGGGAAGGGAAATATAGTTTTAGATGTGTTGTGTCATTAAAAAAAGTAATTTTAATTGGGAATCTTGTGACGAATAAAAGTTAATGTCCCTATTTTATGATATTCATCTAGTGTTTTATGATAGTAAAAATGATTAATGCCTATAATACATTGCAGTTACCTCTTACATCCTTGATATGTTGAAGCGTATAAAATTTTCAGATCCCTAAGAATTGATTCTCCATGATAGTATATTAGTAGATATCATTCATCTAGATTGGTGTATATATAGAAATGACATGCAGTGTATACATGGGTGTGTTTGGGACCCTATAGATATTAAATAAGAGTTTATGTGTGAGTCACATGCTTCTCAGTGGGAAATTTATCCAGGAATATCATATATGTATTGTGACATGTGATTCCATTATTGTTTTCCTAGGATGAAATGTTAGATATCATGCTTTATCACTTGGTGTTCTACCTATTAATAAGTGAAGGTATATCACCAGAGTCTTGAGGTATTTCATTAGCCGCTTCCAGCCCCGAAATGGTACTCTCAAGATGATGTAAATGATATCATAGTTGGCTTACCTAGGTCCCCAAGGGTGTAGTGATGCAATATGGGTAGTCATTGACAAGAAAATGAAATCACCCGACATCATTTCTATTCAAGAAAAAAATATTTTTCAATGAGATGTGATGAATGTATGTCTGTGAGATCATATAACAACATGGGGTCCCGTGTACAATCATTTCAGACAGTGATGATCATTTCATGTCACAGTTATGGCATATATTATAGAAGGATATTGGATCACAAATGCATCAAATAATATCATTTCACCATTATACTAGTGGTCAATGAGAATAGAAAATAAAAGTTTTAGAGGATATTCTCGGAGAATGTTTCCATGATTTTTCTGGTTCTTGAGAGAAACATATCCCTCCCTTTGAGTTCTCTGATAATAACAGATTACATGAGACAGTTCATATCATTACCTTAGATTCCATATATGGTAGGCCATGTGGATCACCCTTGTTTTGGCTTGAGAAAATTGAGGCGGCCCTACTTGGTCCATGCCTTGTTCAGAAGACATCAAAGAAGGTTTAGTGATCAAGATTCCTATGACTACTGATTAGTCTATAAAAAAATCTTATGTTGATCACTATCAACGAACTATAGAGTTTTAGGTTAGATGTTGTGTTTTTTTCACATATAACCCATGTTTTGGAATAAAAGGTTATGAATGTATGGGAAGTTATCTCCACATTATGTAGGTCCATGTAAGATTATATAGAAAGTCGGGCTAGTATATTATCAGTTTCTTTTACCTCATATGTACCATGAAATTCCTGAACACTAACTTGTTTCCTAGCTTCACCAGTATCATGCTGACCCATCTAATACCATTGGTCTTAAGGTTGATGATTTTGGATGTTAATGCTACAATTGAGAATTATCCAGTATCCATCATTAACTAAATCATGAAGTCTCTATGAGTCCGGTCTGGTCCATGGGTGTTAGTGATATGGAAATACAACTAGTTACTTGGCGAGACATGTGGGATGGAAGTTGACTTATATGCTGAGTGGAAATAATTTTTCTCAGACAGTGTTTCTCCACCCTTGGAAGGTGAACTAGGGGATAACTAATTTTAATTGGGGAAGACTGTAAGAACCCAGTTTTCACTCATGTATTGTTACGTTAAATTTCATCTTAATTCATTATTTAGGACCAAAATAATTAATCATGATGGGTTAGAAAATGTCTTATGTTTTTTGAGGGTTTGTTCAGATCCCAGAACACATCTTTTTAAGGAAAATGGCAATGTATCACGATTTGCACAAGGTGTGCATAACCATGTGGATGATCAATTTTTGGATTGAACCACATTGAATGGTTGGAACACAACCACAAAACATAACCATTCATGTGACCCTTCTACCGAGGTAAATGTAAATCGTTTCCACATAGTTTTTCAAACTATTAAGACAAACAATGCACATTCTAATTTTGTATGTAATTTTACATATATTTCATTAATGGTATATTTTTACACCTATTATTACATAATAATTTTTCAAGTGGGATTTAACTCCATTTCACTCATGTTAGATATTATTTAATTCTAATGATAGGGATTGAAAGTAATCATTTTTCTGTGATTCGGTCAAGAGTATGTTCATCAGGTTGAATTCCCAAGGTTGTGTACTTGAGTCTATTTAATCATTTATCCTCATTTATCATTATTGACCTAGTTATCGTGGTGTGATCATTTTCTCTATTTTCATTGAAAAAATATGATATGATCCATATAATGGAATCATGCCTAAGGAAAATATTCATACAAGCCTATGGTTGGTGTTCTATAAATCATCATTCAAGTTCTTCTTTCGGTGAATTGTCGTGTGGGTCACACTAATTTCATTGGGTGCCATTTTTTAAATTTATATTACATTATTACAATAAATATTGTCATATAGAAATTCTATTTCATTATATGTTATTAATTTTTGATCTTTATGATAGAAAATCCATCCATCCCATGTAGGATGTTAATCCATAACTGGGATTTCAATATTGGACATATTTGAGATACATCCAGGTGTGAATTTTTTTACCCTTCTAAAGGTAAAATATTATATTTTAAATGGATTGTTTTATATAATAATTTTCATAATGTAAATTAACATTTAAGATCCCCCCTTGAACCATCTAAGTAATGAACTCAACATTATAATTAAACGTGAAATTAAATTTTGAAAGTATATGAAGAATATGACTTGATCGTATTAATTATGAATGATTAAAAGGTTGAATGTTCATAGATCCCCTTACCACATTAATTGAAGGTAGAAAAAATAACCTAAGTTATTGAATATTATTTAAAGGCATTAATAATATTTTCATGCTACTTGACCATTTCACACTAATGAGTGGAAAGCCATAAACCAAATGGACTTGTTGAATAATTATTTCTTGATTAAATGTTTTCATGTTTCTTGACCTTATCACACTAATTAATGGGTAGCCTTAAACCAAATGAAACATTAAATGACTTCAGAATCAAATAGTAGTGGCCTGAATCGATTTCTCAATGGGTTTTTATCATGGAATTCTTTAACAACTCGGGAACCCCATTCTGAGTCATGTATTTAGATTACCTAGGTTGAGACCCATCTATATCCTGATACTTATCTATTATTTAGATTTATGGTGTGAATATGTAGGATCCCAAACATATTATAACTATATTTCATTGATACACTCCTTGGATCCAACATTGATAAGCACGTTCCATGGTGAAAAACCATCGGTCCCCATCATTTCTGTGACCCATTTAACCTTGGTTGATCTTCTTGGACATGGTAGGAATCACATTTTGGAATTATTTGGACTATTCTCCTTGGAATAGACACTTATATCATGATAGTGTACATTTTTTACTAAGTTGGAGACCCCTGAGATCTATGTCGCCTCGGTTATTATGTTGATACATCATTTTTAAATATCATTTTTGGTTGCTTATATAATAACATTTAAACTCCTCTATTGTTATCTTCTAACATATTTAAAAAAAGTTAGTAATCTATTAATAGAGTAGTAATTGTTAAACAAGACCGAGGGTATAAGAAGGTACATGATTATTTAGTTACATTCAAATACTTTACCTTATATATGCATTCATTCACGATGTTACATTACCTTTACACATGCCATTTGTTATTGAAATTTTTGGTGGTATCCAACTGATATTTATCTCATTCCCTCTTTGGGAAAGGTTTTGTACCCAAATTAGATTACATGGTTGATGGTGATAATAAGGGGATGACTACAGTTTCAAACAATTGATTTCCTCATGTTTAGTATGAATAATGATTGAAGATGACTGAATTGGATCCCAAAATTCATTATATAGACTATTATTTAATTTATAAATATGATTTAAATGATATTCATACTATCTGGTATTCATGTTTTCTAGTTTTATACTGAAAATACATATCATCAGTTGATTAATGCTATTCTAGTTGTTTCAGTTATTGTAGTTGTATTTAGTATATTTTATAATGTGGCTTATGATTACTTATATTTCTTCCACTAATTTTCTTTGTTTACACTCATCTAATGTCCTACACTTTTGTAATGATTGAATAATATCCACACATAGATATCCAATTCCCTCTCTACCAATCATCATCCTCAGGTGTTCTGGAAGATGTTCTTGAGGCCATGTGGCCAACCAACCTCGAGGCACCTGTAAATTGGAATCCAGGTCTGGAACATCACAAAATCATTTAGCTAAGTCAATTGTATTTCATAGAATAGAAATATCTATACAAATCATGTGATAATTATTGAAAATCTATATTGAAAATGGTAATATTCATAACGGTATTCTAAATCCAAAAAAGTATAAATAGAGAATAGCATTCATTTTCTATATCCATATTATATAATAAGAAATTCAATTAAATCATAAATGGTATGCAACACATATAACAGTTCAGGTCATCATATTTCATCTTAATAAATTTGAAATACAAGATATAAGATAACAAAGAAACGTGAATAAATAATATAATCAAAACTATATTTATGAATAGTGACATGGGTACATAATGGATCAAGGGAGACTTAATGTGGGTGAAAAAGGGTTCTAATAATTTAAAAATTAAATATACAGTTAGGGGAATATGGAATTACATATCCCAAAATATGATAATTGAATTTATGAAATATAACATTAAATATGTACATGAATGGAAATGAGAAGTGATAAATCACTTATTTAATTCCAGCAAGGTAACATGTGTACATAAAAGATCATTTAAGGATTAATGTGAGTGAAGTGGGGTCCATCATCATGTAAATATAATATGGGAACTAAGGGTGATATTTATGTATATTTCCAAACACGAAAAAACTAAATTTTTGATACATAACAAAAAATCAGGTCTTAAATTGAAATGAGATTAGGAAATCCCCTTACATAAGTTTTTTATTCATAAATCATGGGAGGGAATGAATGAGAGCTTGTGGTGGCTTGTGAGGACTGTATGGAGCATAGGGAAGAGTATGGACGTGCTATAAGAATTTTTAATGAAGAGAAATGGGATCATGGGTGGTATTATTTAAGAAGATTGGGGAATTTATTTGTTATTTAGGTTTTAGAGTCTACACAATAAAATAACCAAAACCCCAAACCATACCATGGTGTTTTTCCATTAATTTCATCCAAATGGGTGTGGATCTAATTATTTTATAACAAACATGGCTGAACATAATTGAATATTTCCTTTTCATATATGGAGATGAGTCATACTATTAATGAAAAGATTTAAAAAACAATAAATATATATTATGTTTTGTGGGATTTATAATGTATTGAATTTTTTTTTCAAATTAACCAATAATAAAATAATTTTAAATGGAAGGCATTGATTTGTTCCTATAACCAGTTTATGAAAATTATTTAATCACTTTTGAGTAATTATTATTTGATAATACATAATTTATATTTATATGGTATTTAGTTTTTACCTGAAATATCTATTGCCTCAAAAAATTATTAAATATTCAGTACTGGATAATTTCATTATTCTGATTGAAAAAATAATATTCTTTTTTAGATAATTTTTAATATATGTTATATTTTAATTTAAAAATAAACTATACATTCATTATGAAATGTTGTGTTATTTTAACAATAACAGTTTACGAACCCATTAAAAAAGTTATTTTTCAGTTCATAATAACTATATGAACTTTTATAATTAATAAAAATTATTTTATATGAGTATTTTACTAAAAACTAATTATTTTAAAATTATATAATTTCATTGTAATAAATTCCTTATTTTAATTTTATTATTACCCACAAATAATATTATATTTTATTATTTCAAAATATAAAACATTTTTAATGTAACAATAGTATGGTGAAATATATTCATCATTCTATACAAAATAATGTACATAGTCATAATTCATGGGTCATGATACTTATATAATTAATTCACCATGAAATGCCTCATTAGTAATTTCTGTGATGGTTGGATATTGAAGGAGAGGTTTGGTAAACATTGTTTCAAACAGGATTTTGATGATCCTGAACTTATCCCGCAAATAGTTTCACTCATGATTAAGTTTTTTGATATCATCTTGGGATTTATCAAGACAAAATCTCAGTGATGCTATCTCAATGACAAGCTCTTATGATTGGGCTTAATAGGGTCAGATATTACTATTTGAGGCCATCACATCACTTTTATGTGTTAATTTGATTTTTATATGCCTAATATTTATACTAACTTTTTGATGAAAATTAAACATGTAAATTATCTATTTTAATGATACATAAGGATAAATTAAATACAATTGGAAAAAATAAAAAATAGTTTCATGTGTTTTCTCTAACCACATTATGTAATAAAAATCTTAATTAAATTAAGTGGGAAATTTTCTTTATAAATGTTCAGGTCGATAAAGTGATAGATCACATGGATGGATTACCCTTTCTTGTATAGAGTATATTTAATTAAGTAGTGGGTCAAGGACTTTATGTATTTGTGGTATGGCCAAGAAAAGATGATCTCCAATAATTTCTATGGTCCATGCCTGATTTTTTAGATTAAAATAGCATGATGATGATGTTTGGAATGTAAAGAAATCAATCCATGATGGGTTAATAATTCCTATGGGTATTTGTTTATTGATCATGATGCATGAGCCCTATGATCTGTGGTTTTGAATCATGTGGTGTAGTCTATGAATGTTTTAGGTATTAATTTCCACTTTCTGTCCTTTGATATGGAGAAAAACATTATGAATTAATATCAAGGATACAAAATTATTCCTGATTGGTTGGTAAGATGATTCGAAATCATGATCCAAAATGCTCAGTTTAGTAGGATGATATGGGAAAATCGTACCAGGAATTTCCCAAAACATAGTGAGGAACTGAGTTATTCCACAGTGATGTCATCGATCAAATAGATTAGAATGTCCTTTTTATAGAGTGAGACATTTGGTAGACATCCATTGGGTCATTTTCATAATCCATAGTGATATATTCATTGTCCTGAAAAGGATATCATGAATCATTGTATCTCATTCCATGGATCATAGAAGGATATGTTGATCTAAGGAATTTAGATCATGATGCGTTTTTTGAATAATGTGTAACATTCTATATTGGATTGATAACCCAAATTTTTCTGCTACAACCGAGAGATAATATTCTAATAGTGAGGAGATGTGAAAAATCATATCCCTCCTCTTTTCATGATCAGGGGTTCAGGGAGCATATCATGGATTTTACCAGTGAAAATATGTAATCTATATGAGATTTCATAATTATTTATTTTCAATTTAATTCTTTCATAAATTTTGTAGATGAATTGTATGGTGTGCGCATATGTTAATTTATCTCAAATATCCCTTTGTGGGATTATAATGTGATGGGCTATGTGTCTCATTCACTATCATTGTATGGTCTTCCGATTTGGAACAGTATTGGAATGAGTTTCATGTTCTACAACATTGGCCTAGGAGAAGGTAGTTATAGGGTAACAACACACATGGAACTAATATTGGGGCTACTACACAATGGAATAATTAGCATAGAAATGGTCAAGAGTACTACATCATCCTTTTGATAATGAGATGAAAATATTTTACATCATGGATCAATGTTCCAATGTCATGAATAACAATATCTTCAAATCATATTGATAATGGTACAAAACACAATATGGTGTTAAGATCTGTTGCTCTGATGTCAAGGATCATAAGAATAATTTTCTTAATGTGATGAATTTTGTTGAAGACCATAAGTGAATATATAGGTATCATAGGAAAGCATTTATAGTAAAAAATAGCGTCTGTTGAGGGTAAATGTAACATCATAGTTCCGGAATCCACCGAGAGGCGCCCTGTACCCGGTTGGTCCATGGCCTCAAGCACATTTCCCCAAACTCTAGAGGATGCCAACTATAAGTGAGGGCCTTGGGTGTCATAGTGTGGAAATTATTCCCTCACTGGAAGAGTAACATAGAAGAAGAAAAAAAAAGATACATCAGAAGTAGTAATAATCCATACCAATGTAAACAGTGGAATACAGGAAAACAATAAACTGGATCACACACAAAAATATATGATGATGCATGATACATATGAATCTGAAAGCATACAAAAAAATAAAATTCTGGAATACAACACTACTAAACAAAATACAAATGAAAGCATGTAAATATATCCTCAGCATCGCAAGCAATAGCTTGGTCCCATGATCTCCAGCTCCATAGTCAATCAAGAACATGAAGTAGAAGGGATCTTTCCCTTATCTATACCTACATCAATATAATCTGTTTGGGCCCAAAATCATGACCCAAACATGATGTGAGACTATATCCTAGTAGGAAACCATCCAAACATTTGTGCATAATAGTTAGTGAATATTTATGGCAGGTGATAATCAAAAATGTTGTGAACAAGAATGTACTCAATAATAAACAGTTCGACATATCATGTAAGTTTCTAATCAAGCAATGTAACCCTCTGAGAAGTACACATAACCTATGTCCTCCGATTCAGTCATAAAAATATATAAACACTCTCTAATGGAGCACTCATAATCAATTATCCTTATAGTCTAAAGTGATAAACTACTCTCTAAGGAAGCTCACATGGTCAATTCCCATTATATACAAGTGTGTTTTGTGACTATCTGATGAAGCTCACATGGACAATTCCCCTTATATCCAAAATTTGTCTAACGACTCTCTGTAGAATTTCAGACGGACAATTCCCCTTAAAGGATAATGTAATCAATTACTATCTAAGGATTCTTACATGATCAATTCCCCTTATAGTCTAAGGTAATAGAATAATCTATTTGGAATCTCACACAGTCAATCCCCTATATAGTTCACTACACCAGGTTCCCATGGCCCTTTGTAAGTCAAACAAACATAGTAGTGCAATACAACCAAAGTAAACATCATGGACTACTGGGCTAAAAAGTCTATAATATATTGAGCATGTCAGATAACAATAATCACATCATCCTACAACTAGGCCTAGAAAACCATGGCAAGGTGGCCTAACAGGCCAACCAGGACCAATGGTCGTACACAAAATTAATCATGGGAAAACACATAAAAGGCAAAGCCATCAACCCTA
Source organism: Viscum album (assembly GCA_963277665.1). Lineage (NCBI taxonomy): Eukaryota > Viridiplantae > Streptophyta > Magnoliopsida > Santalales > Viscaceae > Viscum > Viscum album. The sequence continues at coordinate 1,078,173,557 of OY728164.1, forward strand.
TGAATATCTAATTAACCATTTCACAAGCATACAATCATGGAAGGAAATTAAAGAGAGTAAAATGGTAAATCTTCAATACCCTTTTCAAGGGTATTGGAAAAAATTGCACATATTACTTGAACAATATATATAGAGAGGCCAGAACCACCTACCTCAGTGTTGGGAGATCCATATATGTGAACATCAAGCTTTGAATCTCCCTCGAACTCCGTATATCAACAAAAACATCTAAAATTTTAAACATAGGATAACATGTGAAGGAAGAGGAATCCTAAATAGAATCTCAAGAAGAAGGGAGATCTTACCAAGGAAATCCCAACGCAATTGATAATAGTCAAATCAGAGATCAGACGCTCGATTGGGGTATCAAAGGAAGATCCCAGACGTACGGGAGCTCTCAGCAAAAAGAAACATAGAAAATTGGTGTTTTCCGATTAGACGTGACCCCAGTCCGTTTTATAAAAAAATACAAAATGTATACTTTTGATGTACACAGTGTGTATGTTCCATTTTTGTAGTCCTCTTTTGGAAGCCTCCATGTCACCCCCACATGGCCATGTGTGTGGCCACTACATGGACAACACACAGCTACCCATGGTATCCTAGTACATGGTGTTTGATCATAAAGTACACATCGTGTACTTTAGAAATTTTCAGAAATTTCCATTTTTCTCAAAAACTTCCATAAAAGTAAAACATACCTGAAAATAAGTTATGGGTTCTTACATACTTCCCCCCTTAGAGATATTCTTCCCCTAATTTCCTTAGTGTTGCATAAAAGAAGAAACTCTGAATAGCTCTGGCTACTACTCCCATACCTCAGTCTCCCTCTCCCATGTCTCGTCTTGTACTCGCCCGTGCTTCCATAGAACCCAAACCAGTGGAACAGACTTTCCAAAGATAACATTCGTACTGCGATCAAGTATTCAGATAAGATGCTCTTCAAACAACGCATCCACTTCGAACTCAACCTCATCTAGTTGAAAGACATGATATGGGACTCAAATGTAACGTTAGATCTGAGAAATGTGAAAAATGTCATGCCTAGACCGGTACCTCTGGTGTCACTGCAACTGATAGGAAACCGGACCAACTCTCTCCACAACATCAAACGTCCAGATGTTCTTTGGTGAAAGCTTATCATGTCTCCTAATTATTATGTGCCCTATCCTCAGTGTTACATGCAGGAAAACATGATCCCCACCCTCAATCTCTAGAGGTCTTCTCCTCTGATCAGCATAATAATTTTGTCAAGATTGTGCAGTAGTCATCCTCTTCCGAATCAACTCTATCAGCCTTGTGGTCTACTGAACCAGATGGGGTTCCAAAAAAGCTTCCTCTCATACATTCTTCCAATATAAGGGAGATTAGCATGACCTACCATAAAAATCCACATAAGTTGTCATCTAAATAGTTGCGAGAAAACTATTGTCATAGGAAAACACCACAAGTTGTATGTACTCCTCCAATGAGCCTCCAAAATCATGGATGCATTCTCAGAGAATGTCCTCAAGAACCTGAATCACAGGCTCGGACCGGTCATCTTCCTGGGGTGGTAGGTTGTACTCAAAATTACATGTGTACCCAAAGCCTTCTAAAGCCCCTGCCAGACCTAATAAGTAATATGGGAATCCATGTCTGAAACAATGGACTATGGAACTCCATGCAGATGTACAATCTCACATATGTACAACCATCATAGCTCATCAACAATGAAGGTATAATTGATTGGAAAGATGTGGGAAACCTTCCTGAGTTTGTAAATGACAACCCAAACTACATCATTCCCTCAAGGTGTCCATGGTAAACCTATCATGAAATCCATCGCGACATCATTCCACTTCCAATTGAGAATGGGTAACTGCTTCCAAGGCCCTGCTATCCCTTGATGCTCCATCTTCATCTGCTGACAAGTGGAACACCTCATGAAAAAACCACCAACATCACTCTTCATACCTGACCACAAATACTGATGGGGTTGATAATGATACATTTGGGTGACACCAGGATGAAAATCCCATGATGTGGAATGAAAGTCATACATTAGCTCCCCATGCATGTCTGATAGCACCAATAAACACCCATGGAAATGCAAGATCTAACCCACGCGTATTTTTCATCCAGGAATAGGGTTCTCTCCTAACATGATCTCCAGTAAGACAAGGCCTTCAGAATCTAATAGCTGCCTCATTAAAACTTGATCAAGAAGAGTAGAGGAGACAACTACCAATGAAAAAATCATCTGAACCTATCTATAGTGATCCTCCAAATGCATCTCAATGAACATATCCAAAAGAAGCCAGTCAATATTGGCCAACTAAACTTCATGTTTCTGGGTCCTATGCTCAATGTATCAGCAACTAAATTTCTGTTTCCCATCATATAGGCAATCTCATTGTCAAAATACTGACGGTACTCAACCCAACTTTGCTATCTCAAATTCACACCACGATGAGTGAAGATGTTCTGGAGACATTTTTCAGCCGTCAAAACCACAAAATTCTCTGCAAACAAATAACGACTCAAACATCATAAATAATCAAAAACTAATGCCAACTCAAGATCGTGTTTTGGGTAATTCCTATCATGCGACCTCATCTTTGACGACTCGTATGCAATGAATACTTCTCCCTACCTAAGTACAACACCTAGCCTGATACCAGATTTATAAAATTAAATATTATAACTCTTTCCTGGATCTACAAATAATAGTATCAGGGCTTAAGTCAATCTCCTTTTTCATATCCTAAAAGGCTCACTCACAAGAATCTGACCACAAAACCTTTTCACCCTTCTTAGTCAAGCCCATGAGTGGTGCTGCAATGGGTGAAATGTCTTGTATGAAGAATATGTAATATCCATCCATCCCTAAGAAACATCACACCTCAATGGCTTTCTTTGGCAGCTCCTAGGTAACTATTTCTCTCACATTCTCTTGGTTTACTGATAATCTTGTCTCTGAAATAACATGACACAAGGAATGAATATGATCCATCTAGAAGTGTCCTTTTTGAGAGCATATATAATAAATAGTTCTCTCTGAGTGTACTGAAAACAATCTCATAATGGGTTTCATGGTCATGTGAAGTGTGAGAGTACACCATGATAACTTCCATGAATGCCACCACAAAATAATCGAAGTACAGATGGAGCACTCAGTTCATCAGTGACATGAAAACTGTCGGTGCGTTCATATGACTGAATGGAATAACCATATAATTGTATAGACCATACCTCCTCTGGAAGGCTGTAATAGGTATATAAAAAGGTATAACACGAAACTGATGGTAATCGGATCTCAGGTCAATCTTCCAGAACAACTGGGCTCCTCGAAGTTGATCAAGGAGATAATAAAACCTATCAAAGGGATATCAGTTTTTGACCATCAACAAGTTCAAATTATGATAGTCCATACAAAACCTGAGGGTACCATTTGTCTTCTTCACAAACAAGATAGGCGAACCCCAAGGAGAAGTACTAATTCATGATGATACCCTTTTCCTGCAACTCCTCCAACTGCTTCTTGAGCTCCTGTAACTCTGGTGTAGCCATCTTATATGTAGGAATGGATACTGTTTCCATTCATAGAATGAGATCAATAGAAAAGTATACATCTCACATCATAGGAAAACCTAAAAAGTCTTCTAAGAGGATGTCCCTGAAACAATCCACCAATGTAATAAAGTCTAACTGTGAAGACCCCTTGTCATCCAGATATAGACTAGGAATCTAGGATATAACTGGTCCCAGCACATGATGGTTTGGTCCTTCTCTACTCGTCTGGACATCCCACTCGCCCCTATGACGAAACGATCTACCCTCTTATGATGTGAAACTCACTCTACAGTGATAATAGTCAAAGACTTCCTGGAACAGAACTAACCAGTCCATCCAAAGAATGACATCATCTCCTGTCATCTATATTACATAGAGGTCCCATAAAAAGTGACACCCACCAACCCTTAGAGGTCACTCCCTGCACTAATGTACACTAGCCATTCTCATCCCTAATGAAGTTTCTAGCATCAATATATCAGCATAAGAAAATATGAATAGACAAATTCTCTCCATGACATCAATAGATATAAATCTATGGGAATCCCCTATATCGAAAATAGTAGAAGCTAAAACTGAGGCTACTAAGATTGTTCCTCAATCTGTAGAGGGTCCGGGATCCTGCTCCAGCTGGTTTTACTCAACTGTAAATGTCTGGCCTGCACCACAACCCTCTGACCCTACCTAACCACTCTAAGCTGATCCACCCTGATGTCACTGAATGAATGGTGACTGATTACCATGGAAAAGACCTCCACCTCTTCCAGAATAGCTGGAAGAAATTTAGTTCCCAGACTGGTGAGAAATTGGTGGCGCTTCTCCTGAATGATGAGTCATCAAAGAGCCCTTATCACTATGTGCTGGCGAAAAGGTCTGATAGAAATGATGAAGGTGACCCATCTCACTGCATGATCGGCACTCCACTAGGTCTCTTGGGAAATGTGGCCTCATATGCAAGCTCTATTCGCACTATTAGCACACCACCTAGCTACCAGAAGATGCATCCCACCTACTCTGATCTCCATGTGTAGTCTCCCGACGGCGCTTCTAGCTATCATTAGGAGAAATACTAACTCTGGATGCCGAACCGCCCTGGCTCACATCTTCATTATACCTCAAGTTGCGCTCTATAATAAACGCCTGGTTTGTGATAGAAGATACTAAAGTCAACGTAAAGAAGATCAACTAGGATCATATGTCATACCTCATACCATCCTCAAACATCCTTGCAAGGAACAAATCATCTCCCCCTAGAATGTGTGTTAAATGATGTATCTCAGTGAAGTGAAAAGAATACTCCATAACAAAAAGAGTAACCTGGTTTAGACTCATGAACACTCAGTCTAGATCAACCCTCGAGGTATCTGGATCAAAGTAATCATTGAAGATGAATTGAAACTCATCTCAATTCACATTCTTTTGGCGTCTTTCTTGTGAGACCACATCCCCCCACCTTTTCGCGGAGTTTCGAAACATGTACGTATCGAGATTAACCCTCCTCTCTGGAGATAAGTCTAGATGCTCATACATCATTAGCATGGATTCTATCCAAGACTATGCAGCCTGGGGTCCTCCATCACCTGAGATAGTGGGAGGATGTTGTTGGTGAAAGACCCACGTCAATCCATCCATCGACAGGGCAGGAGACAATGCTCTATGAATGGTCTACATCATCCTCATGAAACCCTCCTTAAACTGGGCATCAAAACCTGTGCCAGGTACAATAGATAGTTACAATGCTGGCACAACTGGAGGATCCAATAGATGTCCCTGATAAGCCATATATGGTGTCTGATCACCACCTAACAACTGGCATACAACCAGATGACGTCACGGTGGCATGACTCTGCAAGGTCAAGTGCACACCATATAACAATATTATCAAGTGCTTAAAGATGGAATCACAAGAATGGAATAAGATAAATAAATCTTTCATGATTTAAAAAACACAAAAACACAGCAAGTATGTCCACTACCCGGCCTGAAATTGAATCTTTTTTCACAGCCCATGTTCCCTTACACGGCTAAGAGACACAGTTTCTCAAATAAAAAGACTACATGGTCTGTTTGTTCCGGACAAGACATATACTGGACAAACATCACCAACCCGTGTAGTTAGCTACATGGCTGGTTACATGGCTCACACTACACGACATGTTCCAGATGGACATGACATGTACATAGACAATTTCACCGACCATTTATGTTAATTACACATCCGGACTCCTGGATCACATGAAATGGTGTGTGCAAGACTGAAACGACATGTAAACCAATGATTTTTTTCCCACTGTGTCTTTAGTCACATGGGTGAACACAGGTTCTGGACACACAGTGTGTACATCTGGTACACGACATGTTCCCATGATAATTTCTATATCCCATGTATCTGCCCAAAAAACCTATGAAATGGTTAGAAACAACACACTATTTATATACGGTATACAGTGTGTACATAAGAAAAAAAAATCATCTCAAATAGAAGAACACATGATGTGTAGTCAGAACTACACGTCCGGTATTCTGGGTTTTCCTAGATAATAAGCCTAAAAAACTACCCCAGAGCATAGAAAAACACAGAAACATTACCTTAAGATTTGAATTTTGATCCATGAGGGCACATACTCCCTACAAATAAATGCATTGAATCTTATAAATGTTATAAACAAGGATAATAGTGAAATGATCCACCAAATTCCGGTCCATGAGGCCCATAACACCTCATGAACATAAGATTTGGGTTCATTCAAGAAAAACATTACATAATCAACACTCTAACAAAAAGAAGGTATTCTATCATGTCATCTATCACAACAACATGCATATTCTACACAACACCTGTGACAGAAACATGAAATCAATAATGCACCATAAATTTCATGCCAAATATGAATGGAATGTGATTTATAACATGATTATGTATGATTCATGTGATGGAATACCCTCATATCATCAGGATGATACATAAATAGAACCTCAATAACATCAACTATAATAGTCAACAACATGTTAGTCACCCAATGGTTAACATACAATCAACTGTAATGTTGCAAAACTAGAAAAATTGTAATAAATGAGGTTAATTGGCTTTTCCCATTTCACGGGTTAGCTACTCCCAAGAACATATTTTTACCACGTACCTATTCCATCTTATCAATGGCTAAAGGCTCCAAACATTAATTCAAGAGAAAATAATTCATCTGTTACAACTTTTGTAATGTCCTGGTCCCAAAAGCCCCCTAGAGGCTCCCTGTACCTCATCGATCACATGGCCTTTACCGCATTTCCACAAATGGGTGAGGCTAAAGACAAGCAGTGAGGGCCTTAGTGGTGATTGTGGAGAAACTGTAACCTCATTGGAAGAGTAACACAGTGGAAGAATAACAAAAACAATAGTGGATGTAGTAATAATCCATATAAAATTAAACAGTGGAAGACTGAAAAATAATAAACTGAAGCACACACACACACAGATATATATATATGAATGATAAAAGATAAATATGTCTATGAAAGCATCCAAAAAAATCACAATATTGGAATATAAAAGTAATAAACCAAATTAAAAATAATGAAACTAAACAACTCCTCGACATCTTAAGCCATAGCTTGGTCTATTGATGTCCCACTCCATAGTCAATCAAGAACCTGAAGTAGAAGGGCGATTTCCCTTATCTATACCTGCAATAATATAATATTATTGGGCCCAAAGCAGGACCCAAACAGGGTGTGAGACTAATTCCTAGTAGGAAACCACCCAAAGATATGCACCGAATAGTCAGTAAATATATATGGTAGGTAATAATCCATGATGTTGTGAATAAGAATGTACATAGAAATATGCAGTTCCATATGTCCAATAAGATTCTAATCAGGAAAGGTAACCCTCTAGGAAGTACACACAACCTATACCCCCTGGTATAGTCATAAGAATATATATATACACTATGAGGAAGCACTCGTAGTCAATTCCCCTTATAGTATAAAGTTGTAAATGACTCACTGAGAAGATCACATGGTCAATTCCCCATATAGCCATGTGTGGTCAATGAATCTCTAAGGAAGCTCCCATGGTCAATTCCCCTTATATCCAAAAGTGGGTTAGAGACTCTCTGATGAAGCTCACGTGGTCAATTCCCCATATATCCTAATGTAATCAAAGACTATCTGAGGAAGCTCACAAGATCAATTCCCCTTATAGTCTATAGTAATCAAAGACTCTCTGATGGATCACGCATGTTCAATACCCATTATAGATTACTACACTAGGTTCCCACGACCCTGTATAAGTCAAACAAGCATAGTTGTTCAATACAGCCAAATTAATCCTCTTGAACAAATTCGCTAAATAGTATATAGCATATCAAGAATGTCTGATAACAAAAATCACACCACCGCACAACTATGAATGGAAAATCCTGACAAGGCAACCTAACAGGATAAACCAGACCAACAGTCGTACACAAAACAAAGCATCGGAGAAAATCCAAGAAAAATATGTCAACCCCATACATATCCAAATAACCTATACAGAAGAATACAAGCATGGAGGTAAATTAACAAGGGTAAAACAGTAAATCCTCAAAACCATGTTCAAGGGTATTAGGAAAAATTGAAAATATAACTGAAATACTTTCAACGGAATGGCAAAAACCGCCAAACTCGGCGTAGGTAGAATTCTATATGTGAACCACAAGCCATGCATTTCCCATGAACCCCGTAGATCTAAAAAAACATCTTAAAAGTTCAATAGAGGATAACTTTGGAAGGAAGATGAATCATGGAACAAAGCTCAAGAAGAAGGGAGAGCATACCGAGGTGATCCCAATGCAATCGATGACAGTCAAATTGGAGATCAAATGCTCAATCATGGGCTTTGATGAACATGGTCATATGGGATCTCTCATCTGAAAGGAACCTAGAAGAAGAGTGTTCTGACGATTAGACGCAACCCCTATATGTTTAATGAAAAAAAGAGAAAATACATGGCCTATAGTTTTTAAGTACACGACGTGTACTTTCCATTTTTGTACACCGCTTTAGGAAGCCTCCATGTCACCCCACACATCCATGTGTGTGGCCACTACACGACCAGCACATGACTACTTGTGGTAACCTAGTACATGGCATGTACTCATAATGTACACAGTGTAAACATGGAAATTTCCATAAAATCCTTATTTTTCTAAAAAACGACCAGAAAATGAAAACATACATGAAAAGAAGGTTTGGGTTCTTACACCAAGATACATTAACAAGGGTCATGGATGTTATTTGGCAACATAACACACATGAGACATTAATTTTGATTTATATATTGAGGTATATACATGATGGTGGAAGCACCCCATTATATGGCTGATCTAGGTAAGGATATTGCATTCCATTGATAAAGGATAATATTTATGATGGTATTAATAGTTTAACATCATATAAAAGATACTTAATTTATTTATTTGTGATTAACATCATTAACTGAGAATTTTTTATGTCTTGATTTATCACCATGCAGTATGGATGTTCTCTATGATGATTAACTTTAGGAAGTAATGACGTTTTATGTGTGGTTTATCATCATGTTGTATGTACATGGGAGCTGATGTGGAAAATTTTAAATGATATATTACATGCGAAAGTAATCTATATTCATATTTAACATTCATGTAGGAAAAACGATCTTGTATGACCCAGTATCCATGTGGTTGATGTTCCTTTCATTTATACATTGTTTTATTGGGGCCCATGGTTGAAGATACAGCTGTCACTATGTATTATTTGAGAATGTGAATCAAGCCATACATATTTCTTGACTACAAAACACTCTACATTTTTCATTCTTATGTATTGAGGTGGGATTGTTTCTAATGAGTTTTGTATTTGACACAATTATTGGAGATCTAGGTGTCAATACATATCCTATGATGATAGGAATCAATCCACACATAGTTCATATAAAATAATTTAGTTTAACTTCATGAGGAATGGTATTTGTATTCTAAACCTGAAATGTGGGATTATGGTAAAACATTTAGATGGAGATATGGTGATCACTACATATCCTACTATTGTAGGATTCAATCCATGCATAATTCATGTGGATGGACCTTTCGGATTTAGTCCGGACTATGTGAAGTGGGGGGTTATTATTGCACTTGTTTCTACTGGACCAATGATTGATGATTTGTGTGTCACTACATATCCCATGACTGTTGTAATCAAGACACACATAGTTTCTTGTATGGAGGTGTCGTATAATATCAACACTAGTAGTGGTGGACCTATCGTGTGAGGTCTACATGAATGTGCTACGTTATGTCATCCATGGGAAAAATCATGTAGTATAATGTTAGGTTGTGAGGACTCATGGTATTACTTTTAACGTGTTTCATTCCAGACTATCAAAATCATTTAAAGGGATAATAGTTCTTAGTCATTTTTGGAAACCCTTATTTAAATTCATAACACATTTGAGCTATGATAGAAGTTGTAAAGAAGTAACCATAAGGATTCATATAACCATGGTGAGGAAATTGAGGATATTATTGCATAATATTTCATTATATGGTGGATAAACCATTATATAGGGTTTTGTTGTCCATGTGTGCCTCATTAATAAAAATAATCGAGCAATACATTATTCTAGTAATCAATTTCTGTTTAATTTCATGAAGAAATGATATCTTCTATTCAGTTTCATGTGATACAGTGACCAAATGGGTCACCCGTTGTAAAAGGTAATTAACACAATGGATTAGTGTGATTTTACATCAAGAGCTAATGACATGTTCCACATATCTTAACATCAGGTCATAAGGAATTGGGACACCTGATATGAAGGATGTTGAACCATTTATGGATTATTGTTGTTTAACATCATGCGGTGAGGACATCTTCCATGTCGCTTAACATTGTACGATAATGATGAGGTGTAACATCCCAGGTAAATAAAGAATAAAGAATTTTCATATTTATTAATATTTACGAATTAAATATTAATTTTATTTTAAAGGGGTTGCTATGTTCGATAGCGTACCCGATACGCAACGATGAGTTTCTTTGAAACATACGTAGCACACTAGTAATAAAATAATATTATTTTAAATGTTAGTTAACAAGTAGCCGTTGTACTGGCGGGAATGGATAGAAATAACTAAAATATGATTAGATATGTTTTTAAATGTTTATACATTTACCCAATAAAAGATAAAGGCTTAAAATACGGAAAGAGTTCAATTTTAGGGCATATATACTCTAATTTTCACTAACGGTTCACTTATAACCTTTTAATGGTGAACCTTCATTAAATATAGTTTTGATCACTCTTATACTTTATTTTGGACCAAATATAACTCTTCTTTAGAATCGGGACATCAAAATTTACTTTGTGTAAATTTTTGGTACCTTTCTGATAAAGTTCATTTTTTTAATGAATAGTGTAAAATGTTGTATTTTAATTCAAAACCTCTTTTTAATCTAATTTATTTATATGATTAGATTATATTTTGAATTGGTTTTAAAGTGAAATTAGAAAATATTTTTACCATTAAATCCAATATTGGTCGTTGGAATTAATTTTTTACTTTTAAATCGGACTTAAACTGGTGTCAATCTTTTGATACTTATTGTTTCACAAAAACATGCTATTTGTCATGACATCGGGAATTAATTATTAAATTAATTAATTTGACTTATATGTTTTGAATTTTGTAAAATGGACTTCATTTTTGAATTCGGAATATCAAATATAGCTTTGGGTGAATTTTTGGTAATTTTCTGAAAAACATCAATTTTTGATGAAGAGTGAAACCACTAAGTGGTAATCAAGCAAACTGATTTTTCAGTTAAATGAAAGTTTACCACTAATGTGTATTGAATTTCGAAAATCCGACATACATGGTTGTCATTAAGAAGTAAAATGTGGTTCAATGAGATTAAAATAAATTTTTGGTGAATAGTAACTTTTTTTCATTAATCGCGATTAGAGGTAATTAGTGTAGTTTAAGGTAAAAATGGTATTATAAGAATGTGAAAACACCATGAAATTTGTCCTACACCTATTGGGAGAGTCATGTCCGACCAAGAAAAGCCATGGGCCAACATGGGGACCCCATGGAGCCACTTTAGTTGGAAAATGACATTAATATATTTTTATTTAATGTTAAAGTAAAAATGACACTAACATAAATTGTTTTACTAAAATAATTTTTGAGTGGTGTTATACAAGTCCGAATTTTGATAATAAATAGTCATTGGAAAGCTAAAAAGATTTAATACATCATAGTATTTTTTTTATAATTTTTATACATTAAATAAATTAAATTATATATGACATAATAATGATGCAGCGATGACGTCATTATTTGATGATTTAAATAAAATGGAACGATAATGAAAAATATAAAACCTAAACATGGCCCAAACCAATTGGATGAGTGGATTTCGAACCCTTATCACCTTATCCACGAATTATATCAATGTGGGACCTTTTAAAACCGAAACACATTTTCAAATAAAGTAATATTTCTTTACTTTCCAAAAGTACCCCTCCTCTCAACTTATAAAAGGCCCCCACCTCTACCCCATTTCACACACTTCTCAAGACTTTGGCTTGGCCAACACCTTCCCAATTACTCTCCCCAAATCCCTCTCCTCATCCTAGAGGATTCCCTTTGGGAAGAATCCTTTCAAAGGAATCCTTTAGGCTCAAATCAAAAGGGAGTTACACTTTTAAAGGTAATTCATTCTCTCTTGTTCATTTGTTTTATTTTGCTTCTCCAACCCTCTAAACTCTTTTTATTTACTTATTTTGTAACAACACAAGTATCTTAAATATACTAGGATGTTGTTATAATATTTATTTGAGCTACACTCTCACACAACTACATCAAATGGTTAAAGAACATACGGTTTCCGTGGATGGCAAAATTCTGCCTCCCGAAACGATGATTGTTCAATACTCATTTAACACCTTCAAGGGTGGCCATTATGATGTCACTATTTTTATATATGATATATAATATGTTTATGTTTTCTTTAAGCTTCTTTATTTTTAATTTTTGGCATACCTTTATGGTTTCCATTATGGGTAAACACGATATCTTCATTTAAGGAAGTGCGGACTACCACCCCCTAAAAGTGATGTGATTCGTTAATGCCATATGTGGGACGTGTAAAGGATGGATTTAAAGTTATTATATATGATGTTATACTGGAATTATAATATACCTCTATATCATTATTATTTCTTTCCATTAAAGTATGAGATAGAAATGAAAGTAGCGTTCATGCGTACGTACGGCTTACCGTCTCCATGAACGGTGCATTTCATTTCTTATCCCCAAATGTAATGTACTATTAAAATTACATTTATATAATGTATATATATAATTAATGATATATCTAAATGATGAATATAATTCTGGAATTAAAATATACATACCTCTCATTTAGTTTTAATTCCACTAATATGACAAAGAAATGAAAGTAGCGTTCATGCGTACGTACGACTTACCGTCTCCATGAATGGTGCATTTCATTTCTTACCTCTAAATGATTATGTAATATTATAAATACATGTATATGCTGGATATATATTATACATATTATATCCAAATCAGGAATTTCATTCTGGATATAATGAAATTTTGACTACATGAACAACATGTAATTGTAAGAAGTCAACTTTCGACTTAAGAACCAAATATTGAAAAAACAAACATTATTAACTTAAATGGTTACATAATGTTTATAACATGGAAGTAAGTGATATAAAAGGAATAATAAACTTTAAAAAGGTTCTTAATCAAGTATAAATTAACTCATGTTTATTATTCAGGACGTTAAAGAACGATCGAGTCACGTCGGACCCGAGGTAAGGGAACTTCTTAACCCAACATCCATTCTTTGGGTTAATCTCCTACTTTCAAATAATGTCATGATATTATTATGTCTTATTTTGTATTTTTACTTTCTTTATGTGTACCTATAGTGAATACACATAATATAACTATTTTATTTTAAAAATTGTCTTTGTAAGGGAACTTCTTAACCCAATTTCCATTCTTTGGGTTAATCTCCTACTGTAAAATTACGTCATTATATTATTATGTACTATCTTGTATTTTTACTCTCATTATGTGTAATTATAGTGAATACAAATAATAGATCTATTTTATTTAAAAAAATGATCTTTGTAAGGGACTTCGTCTCAATCTCCTTTCATTGAGGCATATTTCGTTTAATACACAACATTTTTTTATACGGTGTATAAACTCCTTTGACTTTTAATTTTATACAAAAGGAATCTTTTTCTACGAAGCGTTTTACTAAACGACAAAAAGGAATGTTTTTTTAATGTACGCGGTGACAATGACTTTTTCCACCGCCGCGAGTATTATTTGTTCTTTGGCTTCCTCAAAAAGTCGTAATGTTTTTAAAATAAAATAAATACCATATACTCTTTTATGTATTTTGGTATTGAAAATGGTTTTGATAAAGGATTCTATTATGTCAATATATTTATGATATATTGTGATTGAAATGTGGAAATGTTATCTTTCCTTTATATTGGTTTTATGTTTTATGATTTTATATTGGTACATGGAAATTTTAACAGGTGGTTACATTATAAACGATATGACGGGTGGTGCCGTGAATACCAGGACGGGTGGTTACGTTATAACCTCCAATGCATTGGGTATGGAAGTCGGACGTATGGCTATTCCATTAATTATGTATGGAAATTGGCCGTATGGCTATTCCATTAAGTGATATGTGAGGAAGTCAACCGTATGGTTATTCCACTTAAGTATGTTTATGTCCCAAGTTACCTTTATATATTCTATGTGTTCTTTATATGGGTTTTATGGTAATCCTTTGGTTACAAAAAGGTAAGTAATGATACTTTATTCAGTGAAGATTTTTTTTTACTACTTCATGAAGGTGAAGGTATTACTTTGATATAGTATACATGGTTTACTTGATGTTTGAAAAACTAACAGTTTTCATTCTTTTTGTATTCCTTACTATGCTTTTTATGCTCACCCCAAGTTTTTCGAAATGTTTTTCACAGGATTTAAAGTGGAATAAGGTCAAGGATGGGATCAAGGGAATTTCATGCTATCTAAAACATGGAATCTTGACATCTTTCTTTTTAAGAGTTTTTATTTTATGGAGACTTAGTAGAAGTGTCTACATTGTAATCTTTTAAGATGTAATAGTTATGTTCTAATTCTCTAAAACTCTAAACCTAAAAAAATCCTCAATGTGAATTATTCATTTAATTCAATATTAAGTAAGGTTTAAGGATGGGGCCTTATAGTTGGTATCAGAGGTCGGTTTAGACAACTTTAGGAGTTAGAAAAGTGTTAAATTATAATATGATTGAAATGATATAGCATTTAAGGATTACCATGTTGCTTCGCCTAAGATATTTCTGTGTTCAGAATGGTTTTCCGCAGAGGAAACAAAGCAGCTATGTTGGGACGACATCAGGAGGAAGATAACCTTCCAAACCAGCAACCTGAGATGGTCGGAATCAGAACTGAACAGTTTGTTGCAGTGATGGCACAGTTGACTCAGGCTATAAATGGTGGTGGTATCCATGCACGAGATCAGCCAGATCAACCGCATAGTAACATGCCAGTGGTGGAACATTTCATGAGGCAACATCCCCCATCATTCAGAGGATCATCTGACCCCGTGCAAGCTGAAGGGTGGATTAAAGCACTGGAGAATATTTTTGATGTCATGGGGTGTTCAGAACATCAAAAGGTTAGTCTTGCTGTTTACCGTTTTGAAGGTGAAGCTGATCAGTGGTGGTCGATGGTGAAAAATATAAGGGATAGTGATGAGATTGAGGATCTTCACTAGGACGAATTCAATGGTATGTTTCTTGAGAAATATTTTCCTAAGGTGGTTCGTCTTAGGATGGAAAAATATTTCCTAGAATTGAGGCAGGAGGATGATTTAGTGGCTGCTTATGAAGAAAAGTTCACTTGATTGGAAAGGTATGCTCCAAACTTCATACGAGATCTTGATAGTAAAATAAACCGTTTTTACTCAGGGTTAAAGCCAATGTATCGAAGGGCTTTAGCTTCTCGTGAGTTCAAAAGTTATGAAAAACTTGTTCGATGTGCGGAGAAGGTGGAAATTGAGTTTGCCGATGATCAGCTGTTCTATGACAAACAACAAAATAAGAGGTCTAGTTGGCAGGCAAAGGGGAAGAATTCATCAAAGAATCAAGGAGGTAAGAAAACCAAATATCCATCCTGTGAGAAGTGTGGTAAAATGCATCCTAGAGAATGTTTATCCAAGTCTGGTAAGTGCTTTCGGTGTGGTAAGTCTGGTCATATTGCTCATAACGGTAAGGAAGATGATCAAGCAGGAAATGAAAAGCCAACAGTAAGATGTTTTAAGTGTAATGTAATGGGTCATTATGAAAACGAGTGTCCAACAAAGAACTCAACTGGGGGAATGCAGCCAGAAAACAAGCAGAAAGGGGTGGTAAAATCCTTTGCAACAACTTCAGCAGATGTTGGGCCATCGAATGAAGTTGTATCAGCTCCAAGGAGCTCAGTATTTTTCGAAGATTGACTTGAGGTCGGGGTACCATCAGTTGAAAGTAAAAGAAGCAGACGTTCCGAAGACTACGTTCCGTACTAGATATGGCCATTATGAATTTGTAGTTATTCCTTTTGGGTTAACCAATGCACCTGCTGTATTCATGGAACTTATGAATAATATTTTCCTTGAGTTCTTGGATAAATTGTGTTTGTGTTTTGAGGTTTGGGAAGAGATTGTGTGTGCCTTGTGATTCACAGTTGAAGAATGAGTTGTTATTTGAGGCTCACAGTTCCCCGTTTTCAGTTCATCCTGGCAGTACTATGATGTACAGAGATCTGCGGGAGTATTACTGGTGGGATGGAATGAAAAGAGACATTGCTGATTTTACTGTGAAGTGTTTGACATGTCAACAGGTTAAAGCAGAGCAGCAGTAACCGAAAGGGATGCTTCAGCCTTTACCAGTGCCAGAGTGGAAATGGGAAAACATATCCATGGACTTTGTTGTGGGATTACCGAGGACATCTCGAGGTAATAATGCAATCTGGGTTATTGTTGATCGCTTGACCAAATATGCTCATTTCCTTTCTATACGAGATACTTTCTCTCTAGATCAACTTTCCCGTTTTTATCTTAAAGAGATAGTCAGGTTACATGGAGTTCCTCTCTCCATTGTATCAGATAGTGATCCCGGGTTTACTTCTAACTTTTGGAAAGGCCTTCAGAAGTCGTTGGGTACTGAATTAAATTTTAGTACATCTTTTCATCCTCAATCAGATGGGCAGTCAGAACGAACAATCCAGACATTGGAGGATATGCTACGAGCTTGTTCTATGGATTATCAGGGAAGTTGGGACCAACATCATTCTTTGGTTGAATTTTCATATAATAACAGTTTTCATTCCAGTATACAGATGGAACCATTTCAGGCATTATATGGGAAGCGGTGTCGAACTCCAGCATTTTGGGATGAAGTGGGTGAAATGAAGTTGATGTGACCAGAATTGGTAGAAGAGATGGCAGAAAAAGTTCAGTTGATTTAGAAACACATGAGAACAGCTCAGAGCAGGCATAATAGTTATGCGGATAACCGGAGGAAGGATCTATCTTTCGAGGTAGGTGATCATGTTTTTCTCAAGGTTTCTCCATGGAAAAGTGTGATGAGATTTGGAAAGAAAGTAAAGCTGAGTCCAAGGTTTATTGGACCATATGAAATTCTGGAGAGAGTTGGATCAGTTGCATACCGGGTGGCTTTACCTCCGAGTTTATCTCAGGTACACAATGTTTTTCATGTTTCAATGTTGAGGAAGTATATGCCAGATCCATCTCATGTTTTGAGTCCAGAGGTAGTTCAGCTGGAAGAGAACCTATCTTATGAGGAACAACCGGTCCAGATTCTTGACCACAGGGAGCAAGTGTTACGGAATAAGGTGATTCATCAGGTAAAGGTTTTGTGTAAAAACCATGTGATTGAAGAGGCAACGTGGGAATCTGAAAATTCTATGAGGGATAAATACCCCCACTTATTTTGATATGTGAATAAAATTGCGAGGACGCAATTCCCAAAAGGGGGGAAGGATGTAACATCCCAGGTAAATAAAGAATAAAGAATTTTCATATTTATTAATATTTACGAATTAAATATTAATTTTATTTTAAAGGGGTTTCTATGTTCGAAAGCGTACCCGATACGCAACGATGAGTTTCTTTGAAACTTACGTAGCACACTAGTAATAAAATAATATTATTTTAAATGTTAGTTAACAAGTAGCCATTGTACTGGCAGGAATGGATAGAAATAACTAAAATATGATTAGATATGTTTTTAAATGTTTATACATCTACCCAATAAAAGATAAAGGCTTAAAATACGGAAAGAGTTCAATTTTAGGGCATATATACTCTAATTTTCACTAAAGGTTCACTTATCACCATTTAATGGTGAACCATCATTAAATATAGTTTTGATCAGTCTTATAATTTATTTTGGACCAAATATAACTCTTCTTTAGAATCGGGACATCAATATTTACTTTGTGTAAATTTTTGGTACCTTTCTGATAAAGTTCATTTTTTTAATGAATAGTGTAAAATGTTGTATTTTAATTCAAAACATCTTTTTAATCTATTTTATTTATATGATTAGATTATCTTTTTAATTGGTTTTAAAGTGAAATTAGAAAATATTTTTACCATTAAATCCAATAGTGATCGTTGGAATTAATTTCACTATGAAATCGGACTTAAACTGGTGTCAATCTTTTGATACTTATTGTTTCACAAAAACACGCTATTTGTCATGACAGCGGGAATTAATTATTAAATTAATTAATTTGACTTATCTGTTTTGAATTTTTTAAAATGGACTTCATTTTTGAATTCGGAATATCAAATATAGCTTAGGGTGAATTTTTGGTAATTTTCTGAAAAACTTCAATTTTTGATGAATAGTGAAACCACTAAGTGGTAATCAAGCAAACTGATTTTTCAGTTAAATGAAAGTTTACCACTAATGTGTATTGAATTTTGAAAATCCGACATACATGGTTGTCATTAAGAAGTAAAATGTGGTTCAATGAGATTAAAGTAATTTTTTGGTGAATAGTAACTTTTTTTCATTAATCGTGATTAGAGGTAATTAGTGTAGTTTAAGGTAAAAATGGTATTATAAGAATGTGAAAACACCATGAAACTTGTCCTACACCTATTGGGAGAGTCATGGCCGACCAAGAAAAGCCATGGGCCAACTTGGGGACCCCATGGAGCCACTTTAGTTGGAAAATGACATTAATATATTTTATTTTAATGTTAAAGTAAAAATGACACTAACATAAATTGTTTTACTAAAATAATTTTTGAGTGGGGTTATACATGTCCAAATTTGGATTATAAATATTCATTGGAAAGCTAAACCAATTTCCTACATCATAGTATTATTTTAATAATTTTTAGACATTAAATAAATTAAATTATATATGACATAATAATGATGCAGCGATGACGTCATTATTTGACGATTTAAATAAAATGGAAGGATAATGAAAAATATAAAACCGAAACATGGCCAAAACCAATTGGATTAGTGTATTTCGAACCCTTATCACCTAATCCATGAATTATATCAATGTGGGACCTTTTAAAACCGAAACACATTTTCAAATAAAGTAATATTTCTTTACATTCCAAAAGTGCCCTCCTCTCCTCTTATAAAAGGCCCCCACCTCTACCCCATTTCACACACTTCTCAAGCCTTTGTCTCAGCCAACCCCTGCCCAATTACTCTCTCCACACCCCTCTCCTCATCCTAGAGGATTCCCATTGGGAATAATCCTTTCAAAGGAAGCCTTTAGGCTCAAATCAAAAGGGAGTTACACTTTTAAAGGTAATTCATTCTCTCTTGTTCATTTGTTTTATTTTGATTCTCCAACCCTCTAAACTCTTTTTATTTACTTCTTTTCTAACAACAACAGTATCTTCAATATACTAGGATGTTGTTATAATATTTATTTGAGCTACACTCTCACACAACTACATCAAATGGTTAAAGAACATACGGTTTCTGTGGATGGCGAAATTCTACCTCCCGAAACGATGATTGTTCAATACTCATTTAACACCTTCAAGGGTGGACATTATGATTTCACTATTTATATATATGATATATAATATGTTTATGTTTTCTTTAAGCTTCTTTATTTTTCATTTTTGGCATACCTTTATGGTTTCCATTATAGGTAAACACGGTATCTTCATTTAAGGAAGTGCAGACTACAGCCCCCTAAAAGTGATGTGATTCGTTAATGCCATATGTGGGACGTGTAAAGGATGGATTTAAAGTTATTATATTTGATGTTATACTGTAATTATAATATACCTCTATATCATTATTATTTATTTCCATTAAAGTATGAGATATAAATGAAAGTAGCGTGCATGCGTACGTACGGCTTACCGTCTCCCTGAACGGTGCATTTCATTTCTTATCCCCAAATGTAATGTACTATTAAAATTACATGTATATAATGTATATATATAATTAATGATATATCTAAATGATGAATATAATTCTGTAATTAAAATATACATACCTCTCATTTAGTTTTAATTCCACTAATATGACAAAGAAATGAAAGTAGCGTTCATGCGTACGTACGGCTTACCGTCTCCATGAACGGTGCATTTCATTTCTTACCTCTAAATGATTATGTAATATTATAAATACATTTATATGCTGGATTTATATGATACATATTATATCCAAATCAGGAATTTCATTCTGGATATAAAGAACTTTTGACCACATGAACAACATGTAATTGTAAGAAGTCAACTTTCGACTTAAGAACCAAATATTGACAAAACTAACATTATTAACTTAAATGGTTATATAATGTTTATAACATGGCAGTAAGTGATATAAAAGGAATAATAAACTTTAAAAAGGTTCTTAATCAAGTATAAATTAACTCAAGTTTATTATTCAGGACGTTAAAGAACGATCGAGTCACATCGAACCCGAGGTAAGGGAACTTCTTAACCCAACATCCATTCTTTGGGTTAATCTCCTACTTTCAAATTATGTCATGATATTATTATGTATTATTTTGTATTTTTACTTTCATTATGTGTACCTATAGTGAATACACATAATATATCTATTTTATTTTAAAAATTGTCTTTGTAAGGGAACTTCTTAACCCAATTTCCATTTTTTGGGTTAATCTCCTACTTTAAAATTACGTCATTATATTATTATGTCCTATCTTGTATTTGTACTTTCATTATGTGTAATTATAGTGAATACAAATAATAGATCTATTTTATTTAAAAAAATGATCTTTGTAAGGGACTTCGTCTCAATCTCATTTCATTGAGGCATATTTTGTTTAATACACAACTTTCTTTTATACGGTGTATAAACTCATTTGACTTTTACTTTTATACAAAAG
Organism: Viscum album; assembly: GCA_963277665.1. Taxonomy (NCBI): domain Eukaryota; kingdom Viridiplantae; phylum Streptophyta; class Magnoliopsida; order Santalales; family Viscaceae; genus Viscum; species Viscum album. The sequence continues at coordinate 1,078,194,622 of OY728164.1, forward strand.
GAATATTTTTCTACGAAGCGTTTTACTAAACGACAAAAAGGAATGTTTTTTAACGTACGCGGTGACAATGACTTTTTCCGCCGCCGCAAGTATTATTTGGTCTTTGGCTTCCTCAACAAGCCGTAATGTTTTTAAAATAAAATAAATACCATATACTCTTTTATGTATTTCGGTATTGAAAATGGTTTTGATAAAGGATTCTATTATGTAAATATATTTATGATATATTGTGATTGAAATGTGGAAATTCTATCTTTCCTTTATATTGGTTTTATGTTTTATGATTTTATATTGGTACTTGTACATTTTAACAGGTGGTTACGTTATAAACCATATGACGGGTGGTGCCGTGAATACCAGGACGGGTAGTTACGTTATAACCTCCAATGCATTGGGTATGGAAGTCGGCCATATGGCTATTCCATTAAGTATGTATGGAAATTGGCCGTATGACTATTTCATTAAGTGATATGTGTGGAAGTCAACCGTATGGTTATTCCACTTAAGTATGTTTATGTCCCAAGTTACATTTATATATTATATGTGTTGTTTATATGGGTTTTATGGTAATCCTTTGGTTACAAAAAGGTAAGTAATGATACTTTATTCAGTGAAGGTTTTTTTTACTACTTCATGAAGGTGAAGGTATTACTTTGATATAGTATACATGGTTTACTTGATGTTTTAAAAACTAACAGTTTTCATTATTTTTTTATTCCTTACTGAGCTTTTTATGCTCACCCCAAGTTTTTCAAAATGTTTTTCACAGGATTTAAAGTGGAATATGGTCAAGGATGAGATCAAGGGAATTTCATGCTATCTAAAACATGGAATCTAGACATCTTTCTTTTTAAGAGTTTTTATTTTATGGAGACTTAGTAGAAGTGTCTACTTTTTAATCTTTTAAGATGTAATAGTTATGTTCTAATTCTCTAAAACTCAAAACCTGAAAAGATCCTCAATGTGAATTATTCATTTAATTCAATATTAAGTAAGGTTTAAGGCTGGGGCCTTATATGAGGAACACCCGAGGTGAATGAAATGGAATATATTAATTAGGATAGAAAATAGAGGTTTAGGGATCAATATATTTCCAATGATGGAAATAAATAAGACATTTTTAGTTCTATAATGAATATATTTTGTATGTGGAGACGAATATTACAAGTTGAGAAGATAATTTCATCATTATTTTGCACATATCTGGATCTTGTGAGGACAATCATCTGTTAAATGACCCTTATCAAGTAGTGTAATGACATGGAGTGATGAAAAGATTTATATAGAATATTTTCATGTGGCTAGGATGAACAATTTCATTTTAATTCGATTAAATCTGGATTACTTTGTAAATTTTATCATCATGTGTTTTGGAAAATTTCTTAAAGTCAAACATCATGAGACCAGGACGACTCTATATAGTTTATCATCACATGGAAATGAAATAATATACAATTTATCTTATTTTCTTATATATAAAAATTAAGGTTCCTCATAGTTTATCATCTAGTTTCTATTTCAAGAGATGCTTGATTATATCTTTGAAATTTTTTTCATGAGATATATCACATTGGTATGTATGTGACATGTTCCCCATCCATTGTGAGCAATGAGTATGATTCATTAGGATAGAAATTATGTCACATGTAATTCCATTTACATATGTGTCCCATTTTTGTTGGATTATTTTTTGGTACCATTTGGGTATTAAAATCCAACACCATATCACCATGGGGGAATAAAATGGGGGCGAAACTTCTTATTAAATTCTCAGGTTATTCGATTCTGAGGGACTTTATGGTTGTCAATTGTGAACAACTTTTTCTCATCGACCTTATCCAATTAATCCTACCACTTTATCAATTTCTCATTATTCTATAGTTATATGAGATTGTATATTTTACACCTCGGTCACATACGACAATTATTATGGAACTACCTCAGAAGTAGTACATGTTGTTGAAAAATAAACCCATAAAGCATGGTGGGGGTTTTCTAGCCCATACATCTTATCTTATTTCTTTATTTTGAAAAATATTGGAATTATTATTATTTATGTAACATATTAATTCATTTTCCAATTCATGATGGATGGATGAGTTATTGGGCTCAATATTATAATCATGGTACAATTTCATGTACTCTACTGAACATAAGTTGGTGATGTTGTCTATCAATATTATGAGAGGGAACATGAACTGGTTGATGATAAAGATCATTAAAAAGTTGATGATGTTATTTTTCACAACAATATTGAGTGGTATATCCATATAAATCTTTGAAATTATTTTGGTATTATTAAGTATTTACTTGAACAACTAAGATGTGGATAGAGGATATGGCCCCACAAGATAAATTCCCCAAACTGAAAATTGCCAAGAATATTATGCAGTATGTAAATATTATTGGGGTTGATGATAATTTTTCTATTGAACTACCATGAATTCATTTTATAGGGTAATTTTACCAAGACTTGTATCATGGTTTGGAAGTATATACTCATCCTCATAAAATGGTAAGAGATCCTGGTCCCATAACAATGATAATCATAGAAGACCGCATGGACTTCATCAATGATAGTGAGAATCTATCAATTTTCTATGCAACAATCAATTATTCTGTGAATGATGATATTGTAGAGTAGGTTACTCTCATTTGTACAATTCTATAGGGTGATGTTTAATTCACAATAAATAATCCATTACCATTGATTTTTTTGGTGAAATAAATCCATTTTGGACATAAAAAATTATGTGCTCTATCTATAGAGGGGTGGATGACTATTCATTATTCTATGGAGAGATATTTACCTAATTTATTGTGTTCATGTCATAGATTATGATTTATGAGGCTATTCTTCGGTGCATGATAAGGAAAATTTCTTTCTCTAGACCATGGATGACCATGACTATGACTTCATTATCCAAAATGTCAGCGTGATCATTCTATGATCAGAGAACATGTAGTAATATGAGATTAAACGTGAACTCTACAACAATCCCCTTACATTTCAATTTATAGGGAAATGTTCATCCATTTTTAAGTAAAATTATCCTATGATTTTATTTATATATAATTTTTAATCCTCTTGGATATTCATTTTGGATATTTTCTGTTGTTGGTCTAGTTCCCACCAAGTGATGAGGGCTTAGATACCTACCTTGATTTTCATACACTCTTTGGATCATGAGGAAGATTAAAAAACAATTTTGTTTCTCAAGAGACAAAAAATAATCAATAATCCAAATAGATTATTCCTAATGTATCCATCCTTTAATTAGTATGACTTTGAGATGCCTATAAGAATACATCTCCTATGACAATGTAGTTTCAGGGGAATAAAACACCTTATCCTCTAAAAGATCAGTGCAAATTGGTGTATTCTATATAGCAGGATCTACTGTGTGTAAATCAGCCAGGTCCTGCCCTTTCACCAATATCTATGATATGAAATGAATTTCATGTTACCTTTAAATGAATTCCCATGATATTTATTCCAAATCATATCACTGTATCCATTGATGTACATGAGGGAATCAATTTGAGATATGATATGGACATCATGGTTTTGAATGTAATTCCTCTTCATTTCCTTTGTAATGAATACTGCAAGGTAGTTCCTAATAACACATGAGTATTACGCCTGATTAGCATTCATTTTATGGATTATGTGGTGTATGTTATTTTTTCTCTAAACAATGCTTTTCTATGTGAGGAGATCACTGAATGTGAATTCCATTGAAGAAACAATCAATATGAGTGACCTCTAATCCAATATATGAATCGGAATTGGTGGGTGTAAAAGAATCTATATTATACATTTGACACCTTTTGGGGAGTCATAATCCCATTGATATATGATTCCCCTCTTAATTATCTTGGTGAGGGGGAGAACGTTTTAAAAAAAAATTGGTTTTGAATTGTTGAATTTTGGTGAGGTTCCATTAGAGAACCCTCTGTTAATTGAGATTTTTGGGAGCTTACATTGATAAATGAAAACTATCCTTCCCTGGGATGTCCACATTCTTGGATTGGTGTACAACAAATCCAAGAAACATCGCTTATTTAACCAGGAATGCACATTTCAATAAATTTATCTTTAGACTATTCTTCATCATCTTGTCAAAGATGTTTTGGAGATCCATTAGGTGACCACATTGATTTCAGTATTTGGAAACCATGTAATTTAAATAGAATTTGACTATTCTTCATATGATTGGAATTATTATATCATGCATGGAAAATGGATAATTTGAACCATCGTTATCTAATATGAACGGTATGATAATATGTATGGAGATCCCCGGAGTAGCTCTAATGGTTTAAGGTTATTCATTTTCAAGGGCACTCATTATTTTCATTTATTCTGAAGACTAATCTATGATATAAAGGGCTTTAATGTCAATTTTTCCATTGATTAAAAGTTATGTGGTTGTAAATGGGAACTCTACCTTGGGTTAATGATTATTAGTGTCTCTGGAATTTATTTTTTCCATAATATGGAAATTATTTTCATCAATAGGGACAATCTTTTTAAGTGATGTTTGTTATTTAATTACATAGGAAAATACATATTTGATCATTTTATAAACTTCCTCCTATAAATTGATGGCATTGGAGGGGGGCATTGTCATTGATTCCTGCATGAGGACTCAATTATCATTTGGTTAGACAATATGGTGTGTACCCATATATGGATTCACTATAAGAGTTTTGGAATATTTCTAAAAAAACATATTTGAACATCTTTAGAAATGAAATGTACATATTTTACACTTTGAGGGGATTGTTAAGACAAATAATAGTTGGTTTCTGGTTTTCTAGTCTTACAAGATTTATCTTCTTGGGATCATCAATGGTTTGGGACATTCCTTACTCAAATGATGGAGGATCCTTTCAATTCTGATCTTCACCTTCTTCTATCTCTGGTTCTGTGGAGAAATTTTTTGATGTAAATGGAAATATAGGGGAATCTCCATCATAATTCAGGTGACAGAGTCCATAATAAGAGACATTATCATCCCATGTCCCTGAGTAATTGTATTTATATATTAGTGATAGGTGGATTTTAAACTCCCATTATGTAAATTAGGTTAATTGACCTCTAAAGAAAAAGTAAATTTCCAAAAATAGATTTATTGGGAGATCATAGTCATATTCTAGAATTCTCAATGTATTTTCATGGGTGGTACCAAAGCCATTGGTTTCTAATAACTATACATCATCATTCTATATTGGTTATTCCCCCCTTATGTATAACTATTCTTCATCATTTGTGAATTCGTAGGACTTGAAATGGTAAACATCACCATGTAGAATGTTGACCATTCTATATATTTGGTATTAATGACATTAATGAAATGTTGATAGTAAAAACAGTTGGAAATGGAGGTAGGTCCTTCTATGTAGGAAATTATATGATTTGTCTTACCAGAACAACATAAATACAAAACCATATGTGAGTTCCTAAAACTGCAATCTGAGCATAATCTTCTTGAAAGGTATTTGATTATTCTTATCATACACTTTTAATGGTTATCCTCAAGTGAGTAAATCACCTTTCAATATCCCTAAATTTATATTGTATGAAAAAAGATGATATTGATCCTTGATCAATTTTCAATAAGATCCCTTCATATAAACAATTATAGTATTTATGAAACATATAAGGGTGTGTTGAGTCCTGTGATAAATATTCCAAATAATTTCATGTGAATGAGATGGATAAATGAAGTTATACTAAACCAATATCCACATGATATACCTCAACTGTAGAGACATCTATCTCAAGCTTTGATTAATACATGAGGGATTAAACATGAGCTTCCCTATGATATTTTAAAATAGTTTGTGATTCCATGATTGAGGTCTTGGCTTGGACATCTTCCATCTATTATAGAACATCATACATTTTATTCAAACTCAGAATAGTGTGATGTCATTTTGATACATGACATGCAGCTTAGAAGTACATGCATTTGAGTGGGGTGGCCCTCGTTATTGTGCAGAGTTCATTGGATAATATTATAAAAATGCATCATGTCGGGTCATTCGTCCCCATTTCTTAGGTTAATTTTAAATTCATAACCCCTCTATGGGGTCATCCAAGATAGCCATGTGTGGAAAACAGCTGTATGGAAATCAAATAAATTCATGTCTCTATTCAGATCACTGGAGTGCTTTACCATGTGTCTCAGCATCGTATATGTCTTCCATAAAAATGTTACTAATATATTTTGTCAGGTCATCCTCATATTTTCCCTAGTATCCCCTATTCCAACCAATGCAGCCTTAAATTCTAATGTTCGGTGCCAAAAAAGTATATTCAGAGGCATATTCCCCATCGTATAAAGGATATATAACGTTTATCACATTGAAAGAAACAAATATTAGAAATTCATCTAATGAGGGTTCCATTTGGTTTGGCGGTTCCCATTATTTATATTCCAAAGGGATGAAATATTCAAGAGTATGGTCTTGCATTGGAGAAAAATATGACTCTTCATCTTATGTTTCCTCCTACTTTTGTTGATTTTACCCTATTTTTGAATATGAATTAGATATATATTTCATTTGTATTGGAGATAGTGTGGGTCATTGTAATTGGGATCTCATGGTTTTATGAGATCGTTAAGCCATTTTTCATGTCATTTAGTTGGTTAACATCTGTTCACGCCTTGCCTGAACATTTTTCCAATCTATATTATCCTCTTACTCGGTGGTGTATAAGTATGTACCCTACTAAGAGGAGTTATCTAACACCACGTGTACAAAAAAGATCATTCCTTAATGGAAATAATATTTGACAATTTATTCCAATATTTTATTACTCGGCCTTCTGTAAAAATGGAATTAGTCATGATTTTCGTTGGGGTTGACTTCATTGGACTTCATGGGTTGTGGTAGATTAATCATTTCATTGTCCATAGATACATAGAAATAATCAGTGAAATGTTCATTTTAGAAGAATTATTATATATTTAACTTTTTCTCAAATATCAAGTGACAATAATTTCTATGATCTTATGGAATATATTGATTTTATTGTAGAGGTCACTATGTAAGAGGTGTGGGGCGCTTCAGGACCCACCTATGTGCTTGGAAGAGCACCGATACTGCCTTGATAGTGACTAATGTCACTTTTTCATTGTATAGAGATTTCCTTATAATGATGGAACAATATGATATTGGTATCAGTATTGTTGAATGGTGTCCTAATTATGTTCTTTATGTTATGAGAACTCATGAAACCATATGGATACTTTAACGGGACCAGAGTTGTCTATAACTCACCTAGGATATTTTCACTCATAAAACCAGCTATTTTTACAACGATAGTGGGATGATGTTTGAATATGTTAAACCTTTAATTCCACCTAGCTATGATGTTAGACACCCTATCATTTTCAAATTCGTTATAGTTCATCAAGGTGACTATTTTTAATTTCCCAAACATGGAGATGAATTAAAAAAGAAATTAATGATGATGGTCAACCCATCCTACAATGGATCCTATAAAATGAATGATTTTCCAATAATTGCTGGACCATTTTTTGTTTGTAAATAATACCTCATCCTTTTATCTCCACTTGATCATGTTGGCTCATTGTCAGTCCAAATCAGGATAAAGATTGTGTGAGATGTTGTTCGGGTTCCTTAGAACAGTCTACATAAGAAGGTGTTAGATTTTCAAAATTTTATTGGTGAAAATTGACATCCACCATGTCACGATATAGATTTCTATAATAATATATATGTTTTGGTCACCCTATAAAGGCTTCTACTTGAGTATATGAGGACTTCATGATGTTGAAAAACTCCAGGTGAATTACTAACAATATCTAATGACTGTTTAAAGCATAGATAATTCTCTCATAATAAGATCAGCTATGGAAGGAAGAATATTCCTATCTTCCTAAAGATGGTACCTGGTGTGTTTTTCTCTGAATTATAACCTCGCTGAGTTGGCTGATAGTTTTTATCTCTCTCTCGTATTGTTGAATAAAATTCTATTTTGGATATAGCATCAACTCATTTAGGTGGTTATTGGGATTTATAAATACCTTTTCCTTTTTTCATTATTAGTGTTCCATTAGGGAGGGGGAAACTAAATACTCATATGTTCCAAATATTGCATCCTTATTAGGTTCTATGTGTGTGTGGCATCAATTGGTGCATCCAAATCACCCACCTATCAGTGCATAATTTTTGTGGCATTATGCATTTGCGTCATGATCCACCATATCTAAAGGGTAAACAATGATGAAATTCAAAGTGGAATATTGGGAAGTGTTGTATTCCCATTACATTTGACGTAATAGTCTGACCCTAAACTACATTCATTCAGGTTATCATTCAAACCCCTAAACATTTTTGGCCTTTTTTTCTTCTGAGCGTAGGGGGTTTGGATTCATTCATCGTATGATCTTCTTGTCTAGGTTTAGGAAAAATGGCCTATAGTGATTTTACTATTTTTATTTCCAAATTGGAAATGAATAGTAGTGTTTTTAAAGGGGGAAGTACCGAATGGTATTTCATCCTTGATTTCTATATCCAATCCTTCAGATGACCAATTCTATCAGTGATGATGAAGATAATGAATATTCCACAATTACTTCGGGATGGGTGTTATTTGGGATAGAAATTGGAATTCATTTGTCATGTTTTTAAGGATCCATTGATTCATGTCGGGGATTTGATGTCACTCGAGTTGAAAATGGATATATAATTGATCATATCAAGGTATTATGGGGTTGAATTGTAATCTCCATTGATTTCTCTACAAACCTATCAGAAGATGATGAACCTGATGATGATGATTGAGATATAAATCCTTCCAAGCCAATGATATTGGTTTTTATTGTAGCTACTAATGATATTTCTTGAATACCTTCAATAATTGAGAATCTATGAAGTATAGGTGGTGGTAGATATTCTCCTAGCTTAGGGATTTGGGACTACACTAGGTTGGATTCTAGGAAACTGATTCCATGTATCATTTTATGTGGCGTAGTTTTACTCATGTAGGTTTATGGTGTGATGTTAGCCCATGATGAGAACCATTCTTTATGGAATTTAGTTTATATAATTTCAACTTCAGGCTCTAGGTATGAAATGAATTCAAATTTAACTGGGATACCTAGTTCAATGGTCTATTGTCTATCTTATCTCTTTATTCATGATTTCTTTGCATCATTGTTGTGTATGAATTCAGTTGTAATGACCAACTATATGAAGTGTACCCTAATCCCCTAACTTCCCCAATAGCTATGACATTATGGGATTCCGTATCCGAGGCTTAGGTTGTTCTAGAGATATAGAGAAATACAATTCTATATCATTTTCATGTACTCAGATATGTGTTTCTTGTTATGTTTTGAAAATCAGTAGGTGTAGGGTTTCAACTACATTGTGAAAAACACTATAGAGGCATTTTTAATGAACTTTCACTCTATCGAGGTTATGGAAAAGGATGACATATCCTCAAAAAAAATATTTTATCAATGTAATGATTGTAATACTCATATCTCAGATAGCGGAGTAATATATCATTTACATGTTGATGAGTATCCCAAATATTTATTCATAAATAATAAATGCACTCCTTTTCATGATCATATGGAACCACATAGTTAGACATGGTGTGGGACTATAACAATATGGGGAGGATGTTTATAAATATCACTATCCATATTATAATTTCACCATCCTTTTAATTAGACATACTTACCATTATCTTGTCAAACCATAGAAGATACTTCTTGGGGTCGCTTACTGACCAGAGTTGATTGTTATTGTAAATCGAGGAAAAACATTATATAGTTGAACCAAATATTTTGAGAAACCTTCAATATGATGTTTTATGAGTTTTTAACACCTATATGTGTGATGGTGTCTATGATATGGGAGGATTTACTTGTGAGTTGAGGATACCACCATGGGGATGTTCCGCACATTAGATTATGGGTGTACAGTCATTGTGATCTATTTTCACACTATCATGAGGAGGATTATCATGGTAATGATCATTATCTGCTTTGATTAAATAGATAATAGACCATTGTGGTGTTAATAATTATTTTTGAATGATTTAAAGGACTCTAGAAATAACATATTTATAATATGGGTCTTGTCCTACATCATGGTAGAAATATGATGACCTACCTTTAGAATTGTACATGGATATTAGCCTTTTGTATTACAATTAATTAACCTTATTGATAAAAATATATTTCTCTATGAATACAAGCCTACTATTAAGAATCTATTTGAATATTCCAATGAGATATCTCATTATTGTTAGAAATGTGATCATATCTTGAGGGATGTTATATTCTCACTTGGACATCCTCGATTAGAACCTGATCATAATACTTATCATGAGACTTTTAAATATTTCTTTTATCATTGCATGGATATGAGAATTCCCAAAGGAATGTTCCACTATAATTTGGTGATCCCTGACTGGAATCAGATTATGAGGCTGATCTAAATATGCCTTACCCACCAGAATATGTCAATAGACCACCCGAATGGGATATGGGATATGAACCTCCTTGTATATTTGTCTAGATGGATGTGGATATGTTTTTAATAAGCAAAAATAGATATCTGTTCCTTACATCATCATTCTATTGGAATATTCTGGGTAGAATCTCTGATAAGAATATGATTTCTTGATGAAAATTGAATTCTCACTTGGTTATTTCTGGCCCGAACAAGGATATATTCCTAATCCAAGGTCTTTGGAGTATGAATCTGGTCTTCATGAACATGAATTTATTCATGCCCTGCTGCATGATCCCCTCTCACTTAGTGTGCCTGAACTAGAATAGGGATATGTGCTCGTTCGTGGTCATTTGGAATATTCCATAAGTCCTTTTTGACAACATTTTTTGAATGTATCGAGCCATGTATCAATCTCACTTAGTGAGCCCCAACATGAAATATATTATGAACCTTGACAGTTTCCACTTACATTAATATAATATAAAGATAATATTATTAGGTATTGGAAAAAAATCTCTGCTTAACCCAAAGAATCTTATTGTTCATAATGTTTATATTTTTTATTTGTGATTGTCATAGGGTCCTAAATATTTGCATGTCCTTATATCTATACGAGTGTCATGAAATGACAGTGGTCTAATTTATATGTTTCTAATATATATTGGAAATCTTATCAAAGTGTACACATATATATAATCCTAAACACATTCTTTATACACTTTTAACTAGAATATTTCATTGATTGAAGAAGGGATATAAGTACCCTTCTTTACCCTTTACACCAAAAGAATATTACAATGGAAATCATGATTAGGGGTAGGAATATGCACCTCCACCATGACATCTAGAAGAATATTCCAATAGATTTGTTCTATGTGATCCGAGATATGATCATTCTAACTAGTTATTGATGTAATATTTCTATATACATCCTCTTGGGATTTAAGGAAATGATCAAACCAATATATATCTCGTTTCATTCATTCCAAATTAATCATCCTTATTACCCATTCACGGGATTCAGTGGCAGCAGTGTGTACAGTGGTACCCCTAATAGGCTACTAGTGGGAACCAACATTATAGTACTGGAGGTGACAATTAATATGAGGCCTCCTCAGTAACCCTTGAACAAAGTGGGAGTGGTAATTGACTCTCTATTACATGTTCATAAGAAACAATATGTGGTTATTTATGTGCTCCGATGATAATTTATCCAAAATATTACACTTGGAAATAAGGGAAACTAGACAAGATACAGATTTCCTTATATGATACCTAATCATGGATTTAGAACATATAGAACATCATATGTATCATCAAGTGTTAGGATTGTGCATCATCGATAGTACTATTAGAACATGGTGATATCCACATGAAATAAAATATGACAGTGTTGTGTGATCATTTATTACCTTGTAAGGGTTGCATCGATATATGAATATTGTAAATGGTCACTATATGATGAAATTATCTAAGATCAGGAGTCTATTCATTATAGACTTATACAAATTCATGAAAAAAACAAGGTACAAGGTCACTAATTATTCCAATATCATAGGCATGATGCGCTCTATCAAACATTCTAGGGATATCATAATATTTCAATTATTCCAAATCAGGCCATTCCATTCATGAAGACTTATCAACTTGATGATGAACTTATTTAATAGGAACAATTTCTAGAGGTGATGTGAAATGTTATTTTCCTATGTTTGATCATCATTTTGTGTATATGATATAAATAAAAATGTTATATATGTTCGACTAATTGATCATTCTATGATTTCATAGATTGAAGTTGGATTCACTATTTTTACATGAATAGTGTTTGAAGAAAATTTCTCGACAAATAATAACTGTAACGACCCAAAGTTTATCAATAGAAATACCGTTCTTATAATTATGTCATAAAATCATAGGAAAACACAACATAATGAAATATGAAGTGATAAGTGACCATTAAACATATATTTGTAACTTCTTTGTTTAAAATTTTGAAAATCTGGCATACATGGTTGTGTTCAAGATGTTTTTTTGAGTTTAATGAAACAAAAATAATATTTGTTGAAAAGAAACTTACCCTTATAAATATTAACATTCCCTTATGAATAGTGATATACCCTAATTAATAGTAACTTTACCTATGACAGTATAAAAATAATATTCAAGTGAATGTATGATGTACCTATATTTATGAATAAGTAAATGAATGTTTTTAAAACTGTATTTTAGTAATAAACAATGATTTTAATTAAATATTTAATTAATAATATTTAGAAAATTATTTTTGAAAAATGGATTTCATTTTTGGATTCTACACGTCAAATAATTTTTAGGGTTATGTTTTAGGATTTTTCTGAAATACTTTAATTTTTGATGAATAGTAAAACCCTATAATACACAATAAATACTAAATAATTGATTAATTGATTTATCGATGATATTATTCTGAAGTAAACCCACTTGGTTCAGGATCACTTGATAAAATAACTATTTTTTGTCATGGAATACTTTCTATTCCATGTTTTGTGGAAAATATTAAATTAATGATTATAATATTATGAAATCCCTCCTATCCTCCACTATAAAAACCACCCTTCACACCCTCTTCTCTCCACTCCTCTCAAACCATGTTCCTTGACATTATTCAGCCCAAATATCTTCCCAAGGTCCTCCCCCACATAAAAATGTTCTCAGACCAATAAAAATACCAAAACCTCTCCTTTTAAGAGGTTCTCAAAGGAGAACGTCTCAAGAGGTAAATTCCTCTTCCCAATTTATTATTTTCATTAAAGTTCTTTTCTTTTTTATTTCTTTCCTCACTTCCCTTCACCATAAAAGTATGATAAATCATGTAACAGAAATGTACTGGAATTTTTTCATGCTAGTGGTATATTTCATTATCTTCTCTACTTTCCCCACACATTTATTTGAAAGAAATTAAAGCACCATTTGAGATGTGCTAATTTAGCACATTCAAGGACTACAGTTCATCAGCTTCAATTATTATCTTTTACTCTGGTCATGAAACCATTTCTATTATGTTTGAACCAGATTATTATATATGTAATATTTCATATTTTTGGTTCCTTAATCCTTTGGTACAAATGGAATTATGTTATAAATAAAAACACATTATTTGTAATCAAATCCACCGATTAACAAAAACGGTTATCACAATGGTTATACATATATATATATAATAATTCGACATAACTCTAAGTAACCTAATTAAAATCAAAACCATGTAATCTACTAGATATGAACTAAATAATATAACTTAAATTATGTACAACCACTTACATATTGTATATAATCCTAACGTGAATATAAGTGAACCGATATTTTAAAGTCAAGTAATCAAACGAGCCCAAACAATTAAATTAAACATTCTAACTAATCAAAAAGTATATGAATGAACTAAAAAGGGTTTTAATAAATATATTTAATTTATAATATCTTTTGTTATTTTTTATTAATAAGCCTATTTTTTTATTCATGTTTTTTATAACATGTGGAGAACACCATCAAATTTAAGGTAAGGGATCCTCCCCTTTTTACTCTTAATCAAGATTGTTCTCTATGATATGTCTTTTTGTGTAATACCAAGTGAGGGGGTACATTTATAAACCTTCCCCATACCGACCTAATGCTTTATAAGTGATGAAAATCCCTTTATCTCTCCCACAAATCCCTCTTAGTTACACCTGATACCATGCCAATAAACCATGATGGATTCTACCCGAGCATCCTTTATTTCTTCGGGTTGCGCTATCATTCTTTTTACCAAAATGTTTTTGTCTATTATTTTATGTAGTACATAAACATTCTGATAATTTGATTCAAACTCATGTTCCATGATCCATCCTTCATTCTCTTTCTAGGGTATACATGCTTTTAAGTGAATCTCTCTTCGATACTTCCCAATAAGTACACTCATTTTAAAGGAACGTTCCGGACATTTACCCAATTTTTAGTGCACTCTATCATCTGTTCTAAGACACCATTATCTTTTTAAATTCTATGTTTTTATTAGGAAAATATTCTTGGTTCAAATATGTTTTTATATAAAATAATGTCTTTTTTACTATTTTAAAATCTATACAGTATTTTTCTTAAACCGAACAAAAATGTTTTAATGCTAGTGTTTCTAAAAAACATTTTTCATATTTTTTCACTTATGTTTGACACCACTTACCATGTTATATTAATTTTTTACCCTATTAACGTACATTTATTCTCTAATTCATTCCTTACATGGACACTATCATGATATGCATAATGGTTATTATTTATGTCATGATAGTGGTACCCAATTCAATCCATGGGTGCCCTTATGTTTGCGTATGGTTGATTATGTAAGATTGTATATGTGTTAAAAATATTTATGTGGAAATAATATTCCTAAAAATGTTGAGATGGGTGCACCCATATAGTGCTACAATACATTGGGTAAGGTTAAGTCTCAAGATATGTGATGTGAAAAGGGATTGGCGGTTATCCTTTACCAGTACTAAAATGGGAAATGGGACTGGCGGTTAGCCTTGACCCATACTAAAGATATGATTTATGGTTCTGCCACATTTATATGATTCCACGTTAATATGATCTCATTATTATATTAAATGATTTTATATGTTTCATGATTTGGATATCATTATGTCATTCCTACTAACTCATGTGCTTGAGATGTATCTTTATGTTCATTTCCTTACTGGGAATTTTAGCTCATCCATTTGTTCATGTGTTCCATAGGGTACCCTATGCATATGTAAGGGCCGAAAGGATGTTAGAAGATCTTTATGGAGATTAAATAAAGAAGTCTTTTTTAGCCCCATGTTTTATGTTATATGTACCTAGTCTTCCAAGACACTAGACATAACGATCCTTGCCTTGTACTCAGATGATTAATTACACGTAAAATCATGAAATGTTTTATTTAAAAGGTTAGAGTCGCTATAGTTAGTATTAGAGGATGGTATTATTATTTTCAGAGATTATGAATAGATCTCCATAGTGAGAACCTTAAGGATGAGACTAAATATAATAAAATAGTTTTGAATTTTTGTGAGTATAGAGTAAGTTGTTTATCAAGAAAATATATCCCAATCTGGATACGAACAGGTAGAGGCGACTCTGGAATAGATTTATCTAGGTGTAAAACCTGAAAACACCACATTTATATAGAATCGAACGGGAACTGGTGCATTATAATGGGCCTTGCTGCACTCTTGGTTATGACACTCTTGGGGGATATGTTCGGTAGATTTGCGAGCATAGTACAAACCATTATTAAGGGACAAAAAGAAGCCCATACAAGGATAAACTAGATATAAACCTTAGGAATCAAAAGTCAGGATATACTTCTTCGTTATAAGTTCATATTTTATGCTAAGGGTTTCTTTTATGCTAAATAGCTAAGTATTCTAGACCTCTAATTATCAGTTCTTTTTCTTAGTTAATGGAGTGAAAAAGAAGGACATGTTACACCAACCAATGTGATAGGAAGTTTGATGATTTCCCTAATGATGTGATGGAAGAGGGTGCTCAAAACATTATGGCAGTATTTTCTTTGTTGGCTCGAGTTATGAATAATAACTTGAATCAGGTGGAACGTCACCCTCATCCAAGGAAAGAGAATGTTTCCATAGAATCCTTCTATGTGTCAAAGGCCTCCCATGTTTAGCAGGTCTTCTGATCCCCTCCTCATAGAAAAATGTACTATCTCCATTGAAAAGATTTTCTCTATCCTCCAGTGCTTGGAAGATGACAAATTCGTACTAACAGTCTATCATTTTTATGGGGAAGCTGATCATTGGTGAAAAATGATCAAGAATACAAAGTCTCAAGGTGAAATAGATTCCATATAATGGGGGGAATTCAAGAGGATTTTTTTCAACAAATATTTTCATCAAAACCTCCTTCTCAATATGGAAAGAGAGTTCCTTGGTCTCAAGAAGAAGGTAGATGAGTCCATCAGGGCGTATGAAGAGAGATTTACAAGGCTTTCAAGGTATGCCTTTGGATTTTTCATGAAAACTGAAAGCATGGTGGATCGCATCTTTAGTGAACTAAAGTCGAGTCTATAAAAAGTGTTGGTGATTCGATACTTCAACAGCAATGAGGAGATTTTTTTTTGTTCCATTAAGGTTGAAATGGAGATTGGATACTCTTAGTGGTCTCATGGTACTAGTGACAATAAGTGGAAAATGGAGAACAAAATGGGTGGTTCATCAAATAAATCCCATGAAGGAATGAATCCTCACAATCTCCTTTGAAAAAATTGTTGGA
Organism: Viscum album; assembly: GCA_963277665.1. Lineage (NCBI taxonomy): Eukaryota > Viridiplantae > Streptophyta > Magnoliopsida > Santalales > Viscaceae > Viscum > Viscum album. The sequence continues at coordinate 1,078,211,422 of OY728164.1, forward strand.
AGAAGCATGTTAGTGAATGTCTGAAGGGAACCAAAAATTGCATCAAATGTGGATTTTTCGGTCATGTAGCCAAGAACTACCAATGGGATATGAAAAATCCTGCTAATTTTGAAGACGAAATGAATTTTTATAACAACACTCATCCTGTAGTGGAGTGTTATAATTTTAGGGAGCATGGTCATTATGCGAACAATTTCCCTAAGACGAGGGTTGTTGGAAGCAATCAACAACAAAATCAAAGGAAACAAAGAAGGGCTTATTCTTTCACTACTACTGTGGTGGAGCATGAAAATGAAGTCACACAAGGTAAACTTCCTATTCAATCAAGAATGAAAAATGAATTATTTAATACTGGTTCTACGAATTCCTTTATATCTTTCATGTTCACTAGAACTATACAATCGAATCCCCAAAAGCGTGAAGTAAGTATATCTGTAAAAACCCCAATTTGTGAAATCATTACAACCCATGTGTTTGACTCTTCTCTTATTGGCGTATGTGGGAAGATTCTTCCATAAAATATCGGGATGCTTCCCTTGGTGGAATTATACGATATAATGGGAATAGATTGGATCTCATTATATAGACCACATATCAATTGTCTGGAAAAGGAAATATCTTTTCATATTCCAAACCATCCCATGCACCTCTAAAAATGAAACGATGGTCATGAATCTCCTATAAAAAATCATTCAATTGTGTCGGTGCTGATTACCTATGAAGAAGCATACCTCACCCAAATGGTTGAGTTGAAGGAAAGTTCCAACCTTAAGAAAACACACATTGTGAGGGAATACAATGATGTATTTCCTGAAGAGTTACCCGGAATTCCCCCAGATCGTGAGATAGATTTCAAAATTGAACTCATAAACGAAGATACACCTATCTTATAGTGTCCCTATAGGATGGCTCCTATTGAACTGGAGGAGTTAAAAAAGCATCTACAAGAGCATCTGGACAAAGGGTTCATAAGCACCAGTGCATCACCATGGGGTGCACCAGTAAAAATTTTGAAGAAGAAGGTTGGAACATTGCCTCTATGTATCGATTATCAAGAACTCAACAAGACCACCATAAAGAACATGTATCCTCTCCTAAGGATTGATGGCTTGTTCGACCAGTTAAAAGGAGATCAATAATTCTCAATGGTGGATCGTTGTTATGGATATCACCAGGTAAATGTGAATAAAGAAGATAATTAGAATACTTTTTTCCAAACAAGGTGTGGGAACTATGAGTTTTTAGTGATTCCCTTTGGAATTACTAATTCCCCTGTGATCTTCATGGATTTGATTAATAGAGTCTTTAGACATTACCTCCACAAAGTTGAGGTATTTTTCATAGATGATATTAACATCTACTCTAAAATAAAGGAGGAACATGAACAACATCTAGGACATGTTTTAGAGACCTTGAGAAAGTATAAGTTGTAAGCCATGTTCGGAAAGTGTGACTTTTGGATGAAGCAAGTCACGTTCTTTGGAAATGTGATCAGAAGTGATGGAATAAATGTGGATCCTTCAAAAACAAAGGCGATGGAGGAATGGACCACACACTCTAGTGTCACTGAATTACATAGTTTTCTTGGATTAGCTGGGTACTATCAACATTTTGTGAGAAACTTCTCACTATTGTAAACCCCTCTAACTAAGCTAACAAGGAAAGGGGTAATGTATTTTCGGACATAAGAATGTGAGGGAAGCTTCAAGGAGCTAAAGATAAGGCTAGTCATTACACTTGTACTCACACTACTGAAAAGTGGAGAATGTTTTGTGATATATAGTGATGCTTCAATGAAAGGCTCGGGTTGCATACTCAAGCAAAATGATAATGTCATAGCCTACACCTCACGACATTTGAAGATACAAGATCAGAACTATCCGATGCATTATCTAGAGCTAGAAAACATGATTTTTTCTTTGAAAAATGGGCGACACTTCCTTTATCGCGGGAAGTGTGACATAAAAACTGACCATAAGAGCCTAAACTATATATTAATACAAAAGGAGCTCAACATGCGTCAAGAGATATGGTTGGAGACAATCAATGAATATGATTTCTCTATTCACTATCTTCTGTGAAAGGAAAACAAGGTATCATATGCTGTAAGCAGAGAAGAACCTGCTACTCTATACATGTTACATATTGAGAAAGACCCTATCTTCTTCGATATGAAAAGAATGTATTTTCAAATCATAAGGGCATGGGATACATCCTACCTTACCCAAATGATTGTGAAACCATCCATCCAGAAGAGGATTATGGAAGCACAAAGTGATGATTTGGAGATACAATAGAGGTTGAATGTAGTAATGGAAGGGAAGATGCAGGATTTATATAATGATGATGATGTTGTGATTCAGTTTGGAAAACGGTTTTGTGTGCCTTAATCACATGGGATAAAGAAGGGGCTATTGGATAGTGCTCATAGCTCAATATTCTATATCCATCATGAGAGTACCATGATGTACCGAGATCTCTGAGAAAACTTCTTGATGGATAACAAGAAGAAGGAGATTGCAGAATATATATCAAGGTGCTTAGTATGTTAGAAAGTTAAAGCTAAGTGAAAAAAGTCCAATGGAATGATGCAGCCATTGCCTACACCCATGTGGAAATGAGAAATTGTTACTATGGACTTTGTCTTGGGTCTCCCAAAGACGTCAAAGGGAAATAATTCTATATATGTTGTGGTTGACTGATAAACCAAGACTTCCCATTTTATCGCTATTCAGGAATATCTCTCACTTGAACACATTACAATGATATATGTAAAGGATGTGGTGAGACTGCAAGATGTTCCACTATCAATCTCCTATGACCGTGATCCAAGGATCACATCTAAATTTTAGAGGAGCCTCCAACATGCTTTGAGTACTGAATTAAATTTCAGCACGACCTATCACCCCCAAACTGATGGCCAGTCTGAAAGAACTATTCCGACACATGAAGATATTCTAAGAGCATGCTCTCTAGAATTAATAGGTGGATGGTATCAACATATCCAATTGGATGAGTTCTCATACCACAATAGCTTCCACTCGAGTATTCAGATGGATCGATATGATTCTCTATATGGAAAGTGATGTAGAACTCTAACCTATTAGGATGAAGTTGTATAAAGAAAGCTACATCGACCCGATCTTGCTCAAGAGATGACATAGAAAGTTCATGTCATCTAGAAACACATCAAAGCAGCTCAATGTGGGAAAAAGATCAATTCTCACAATCATCAAAGGGACGTGGAGTTCGATGTTGGAGATAAAGTCTTCCTTCGAATATCTCCATGGAAGAGATTCGTATGATTTTGGAAGAAAGGGAAGTAAAGACCAAGGTATATTGGCCCCTTTGAGATCCTTGATCGCATTAGAGTCATGGCCTATAATAATTAACTTCCACTATATATGGATAATGTTTATGATGTGTTTCATGTATCACTACGGAGGAAGAACATAAAAGTCCCCTAACATGTACTACACATAGAGGTGGTGTAGCTAGAAGATGATCTCTTCTATGAGGAGATGAAGGTAAATATTATCTATTGGAGAGATAAGGTTCTACACAATAAGAAAACCCATATTGTGAAAGTGTTGTGGAGGAACCAAAAGATTTTGGAAGAAACATGGTAACTAGAAGAGGAAATGAAGGAGAAACACCCTCACCTATTTGTGTAAAGTAAAATTTTAGGGGAGAAATTTGTTAAAGGGGGGAGAATGTAATGACCCAATGTTTTCCAATGGAAATTCCCATATTATAATTATGTGATAATATTACATTAAGAAAAAACATAATGAACTAATAAGTGATAGGTGACCATTAAACATTAGTTTATCACTTCTATGTTTGCAATTTTTAAAATCTGATATACATGGTTGTTTTCAAGATGTTTTTTGGAGTCTAATAAAACAAAAATAATTTTTAGTGAATAGTAACCTCCCCTTATGAATAATAACATAACCTTATCAATAGTGATATAATATAATTAATAGTAACCTTACCTATGATAGTTTAATAATAATATTCATGTGAAAGTATGATGTACCAAATTTTTTGAATAAGTGAGTGAATGTTTTTAAATCAGTTTTTTTGTTATAAAAAATGATTTTAATTAAATATTAAATTAATCATATTTAGAAAATAATTTTTGAAAAATGGAATTCATTTTTGGATTCTACATGTTGAAAAATAATTATGGTTATTTTTTTGTATTTTTTTTTGAAATACTTGAATTTTTGATGGATAGTAGAATCCGGTAATTCACAATAAACGCTAAATAATGAATTAATTGAGTCATAGATGTTTTTCAGAAGATATAAGCCCACTTGGTTCAGGATCACATTATTAAATAACTATTCTTTTTCAAGAAATACTTACTATTCATTTTCTTGGGTGAAAATAATAAATTAATGAATATAATATTATGAAATCCCTCCTCTCCTCCACTATAAAACCCCCCTTCACTACTTCTATCCACTCCTCTCAAGCTTTGTGAATTTCCATTATTCATATCAAACCTATACCCATGGTCCTCCCCCACGTCCAGAATATCTCATCCTCCTCAAAATACCAAAACCTCTCCCCTTAAAAGGATATCAAAGGAGGATGTCTCAATTGGTAAATTTCTCTTCCCAATTTCTTCTTTTCTTTTATGTTATTTTCGTTTTTATTTCATTCCTCACCTCCCTTCACCATAATAGAATGATAAATCTAGTAACATAAATTTAATGAAATTTATTCATTCTACTGGTATATTTCATTATCTTCTCTCTTTCCCCCACCTTTTTTTTGAATAAAATGAAAACACCATTTGAGATGTGCTAATTTATCACATTCAAGGACAACAGTTCATAAATTTATATAATTATCTTTAGTTATGGCCATGAAACCATTTGTGTTAAGGTTTAAACGATTATTATATATTTAATATATTCTCTTTTTGGTTCTGTAATCCTTTGGTACAAATGGAATTAACTTTTAATGCGAAACACATTCTTTGTAATCAAATCCACCGATTAACAAAAATGGTTATCACTATGGTTATATATATATATATAATAATTAGATTTCACTATAACTAACCTAATAAAAATTAAAACCATGTAATATACTGTATATAAAATAAATAATATACCTTCAATTCTATATGACAACTTTCATCTTCTATATAATCCAAACATGAATATAAGTGAACCGATCTTTTAAAGTCAAGTAATCAGACGAGCTCGAACAATGAAATTGAACCTTGTAACTAATCAAAAAGGTGTAGAATGAAATAAAAAGGGTTATAATAAATAAATTCAATATATAATTGGTTATATAATTATTTATTAATAAGCCTAATTTTTTATTCAAGTCATTAAAAACATGTGGAGAACACTATCAGATTTAAGGTAATGGATCCTTCCGTTTTTACTCTTAATCAAGATTGTTCCCTATGTTATGCCTTTTGGTTTAGTACCATGTGATGGGGTAAATTTAAACACCTTCCCCATAATTCCCTAATTTTATATAAGTGATGATAAACCCCTTATATATCTTATCAAGCCCTCTCAGATACACCTGATACCATGCCAATAAACCATGAGAGATTCTACCCAAACATTCTTTTTTTTACTTCGCGTTTCTCTATCTTTATTTTTACCAATATGATGCTATCTTTTAGTTTATTTATAACATAAAAATTATGTTTATATTCTTGAAAATAATGTTCCAAAATAAAAATCTCATTCTCTTTCAGGGATATACATGCTTTTAAGTGAATCTCTATTCGATACTTCCTAACAAGCACACTTGTTTTAAATGAATTTTACGAACTTTTACCCAATTCCCAGTTCACTATATCTTCTGTTTTAAGACTCCATTATATTTTTAAATTATGTATTTTTATAATTAAAACCTTCTTTTGTTCAATTATGGTTTTCTATAAAATAATTTCTTCTTTACTATTTTAAAAGCTCTATAGTATTTTCCTTAAAATCGCAAAAAAATGTTTTAATTTTAATGTTTCTAAAATACAGTTCTCATATGTTTTCACTTATGTTTGAGACCAGTTAAAATTTTATATACCTATTTTACCCTATTAACGTCCATGTATTTTCTAAATCATTCCTTACATATAATATTTCATGATACACCCATTTGGTTATGATTTATGGCATTATTGTTGTACCCAATTTTTTCCATGGGTACCCTTATGTTTGTGTATGGTTGATTATTTATGATTGTATATGTGGTAATAATATATTTGTGGCAAGAATATTCATTAAAATTTTGAGATGGGTGTGCCTAGATAGCGCTCCAATGCATTGGGTAAGGTTTAGTCTCATGAGATGCGATGTGAAACGGGATTGGCGGTTAGCCTTGACCCATACTAAAATGGGGAAAATGATTGGTGTTTATACATGACCCTTATTAAAGATATGATTTATGATTCTGCAACATTTATATGATTTAATGTTTACATGATCCCATGCGTATATTAAATGATTTTATATGTTTTATGTTTTGGATATCATTATGTCATGCATCTTAACTCATCTTCTTGATATTTATCCTTATGTTCATTCCATTAATGGGATTTTTAGATCATCCCTTTTTTAATGTGTTCCCCATGGTACCCAATACGGATGTTAGGGCTCAATTGAAGATAGATTATCTTTAGGGAGATTAAATAAAGAAGTATTTTTTCATCCCCATGTTATATGTTATATGTACTAGGTATTACAAGACATTAGACATAACGATCCTTGGCTTGTACCTCGATTATTAATTATGATTAAAAGAATGAATGTTTTTTCTGTAAAAGGATCGGGTCGCTATAATAACCCAAAAAATATTCTATTTATAAATTCATGTGAGGATAACAATTTTTTATGGGAAAGAGATGATCGAGAACCAATTTTGTGGAGGGTTTGGGATATTTAGATGTTTTATTTTTAGGGCTTCATTTCATGTAAAATCATCCATTTCAGGTCATCATTATCATTCTTATTGGAAAAACCCATTTGTACCCCCATAAGTAACCGAGTATGGACCTACATTCAAAAGACTGTCTATTAATTTTTTTTAGTGCTAATTATTCTAGGTAATCACCTTGATCTTTTGGATAGGAGTTCAGTCTCATCACACCCTTTGTGGGTGATTTTTTCCCACTATAAAAGACTTTTAAGATATATGATATTTTTGAGAATCTATTCCTATTTCTTTTATAATATCGATGACAATAAAAAATGATATATGTTAAGTATATATGATGATAATGAGTACGTAATACTATTAGTGAGTTAAAATATATGTATTTGAGGTTTTTCATCTTATTTATATTAATGAAAATATGCTTATATGTTTATGTCCTTTAACTAAGCTCTTTAGATTTTTCTACTATTGTTGGAGGAGATTAACAATCTGGGAAGCGTATTGAGCGATTATGATGTGTCATACATATCATTTTTATTGTAGTAATAAATCCAATATATATTGTTAAAACTATGTAGTTTAATTTCATGTGTAAATGAAAAATTAATGGGAACATAAGCACTATATATATGAGCATGTTACTCAAGAATAAGTCCAATGTATCATGGTAATGGTAAAATCATAGTTATTTAATAATGGACAGAGTACTAGACTCATGTTATATTTACTCATATGTGGAATGTTTATAAAAATACACACATTACGGATTACAAGATCATCATTCATTGGATGATGGAGATTAATGATTGCAATGATGTGTTCATTATAGTTTCTTATGTTCATGTGATCTAGGTTCAGTGTTTAAATAGAGGGATATAAAGTTATCATCCCCGTCGAATTTGGATGTGAGACTAATGTACTCGGAAAGACCTTAGTTAAAAGGCCATAATGATTCATATATATCTTGGTTATATAAAGATTCAGAGTCATTGTTGTTAAGGCTGTTTTTTAGTCTTCTCGTGGATGAGGTGGAATGATCATCCCATGGGAATTATTGGGTGTTGATTTATGAAATTAAAGATATATGGTAGGATATACACTAATTTGGATCACATCATGAAATAGGTTTTTATACTTAATAAGGCATCCACTATTTCATGGAAATAGAAGGAATTAATGTTTGTAGTTTAATTTGTTGTCTACTCCATTGCTGGACAAGGAAAGATGATCATCCCATGTGAATGATTTCGACCAAGTGGTGGAATTGTCAGGGTCGTGGTGGGAATAACATTGAGTTGGTTATCCATTTAAATTCGTCCTCGAGCATTTTGAAGGCGGGCCATTTATATTGGATATTGAAGGAATCAGAGACTTCATAGTTCAATTGGTTTCTCAATCCATTGATGGTTGAGAAATGATGATCATTCAAAGGGAATGGTTAGTTCCTAATTATTGAAATTCATGGTACATGGTAGGAGTTTAAATAATGTGGATGAAAACATGAAGTCGCCCTTGGTCATTTGGAATTCATCCCACATATCCTAGTTATAACATGAATCAACGAGATGATAATATTGTCATATGAGGCCTACACACTATGGTTTCTCATATATGATTAACATATAATATTATTCCTCTATATAGGTCTTATAAAATAATGTTACCCTTGAAATTATAGAGACTTATAACACAAATTATTATGATCATTAGGACTCCAAAAAACTATGTAATCTATGATCGTTGTGAGAAAAAATGGATAAAAAATTACCAGTCTCATTTTTTATTGGAGTAGGACTTCAGTTATGGGATATATCATAGGATGTTTTAATATGGTGCATGATACATATGAAGGAATCTAATATATCCTTGTTATTGTAGGAATTTTATCCATTTTAGTTCAACAAATCAGGTATTATATACATTGGTTTATCTTATAATTTGAGAGTATTCTCTGAGGACAAACAAGTTTGTGGTGGCATAGGATGACCACTTTGGCCTAGCCTGCTTTATATACTTACCTGATTTTGTTGGATTATTTACATTAATTGATTTCACTCCTTGTATATCATATGGTGTATGCCTGAAATGTCAGGGATAGTCACAATATTCATTTGAAAAGTGATGGGGATGTCAAGTAATGTTGTTGTCATTTCAACAATTCATCACTAATATAGGATTAATTGTATAGAGAACACCATGAGGCCTATATGACTAATTATGGAATCCATCACTTGATACAGTATTCCCATTCTATATGTAATCACATGATCTAGATAAATTACCTCGGTGTTGTCTCTGTAGACGGATGTGACTCTTGGAGGGTGTCCCAAGAGTCTTTCTGACATGTCTCAGATGGGCATTGGATGTCGGAGATGACATGTTTGGAGGACATTGAGATACCCAGATGATGTTTCTATAAGGTGTCCTAAGAGTCATTTGAAATTACACTATGCTACCACAAGACTCAAAAGACATATACTAGTTACACCATATATGTCATGTTACATGACTAAAGGTTACTGTGAGGTTTGGATGGTGAGCTTTCAGGACTTCACAAAACATCGGTGGCCTGATTGGGTGGGGGGATATGACTTTATTTTAATTTTCATATGACTCCAAATAGCCTAAATAGAATATTTAAGGGTTCCAAAAGATTTGGACAACATGTAATTGTGTTGTCACAGATCATGGGTTGTTCTCATAAAGCACATAAGGATTAGCATATATGTGTTTCCCATATGTGTCCAATTTTTATTATTATTTTTCAAGAATTTTATTTCTATGTGCCTTTATTATTCATAGTGTTATTCTTTTTCATGTCTCTTGAGATCTATTAGATATTTGGGATATTCATTACAGGTTATACCCAATGTCTTTTGACTGGTATATGGTTTATCAATGGAAGTGTTTATGAATTATGTATGATTTTTCCAGCTGCTCTTCAATTCATTACTTTTGGAAAATATACATTATTGAGATCAGATTCACCAAGAAATATTCTATGACACTAGTGAGATATTCCAATAATATGGTCATTCATTTCATAGAGTCTAAATATGGTGCATTTTTTATGTTGAGATGGGGGATTTATAGACATTTCTGTAACATTTATTTTCTCCTTTTTTTGGAGAATATCGTATGAATATAGGATAACATAGGATTGGGGATTTAGTTTCATGTTCTCCATCTTTTCATGTTGTGCATCACTCTAGGTGTCTCACATTTCTTTTAGAGGCCTCTAGAGCATCCTTCCAATGCCCCATTTATAGGATTATTTCTAAATAATGAGGTTTTTTCGAATTATATTCACATGTTATTGGGCTTTTATATTGACTGAGAAGCACATCAATGTGCCTTCATGATATCAGAATTCCTATTAGAGGGTCTTCACATTTTCTTAGGCAACAAATATGGGATCTTCCTCCAAATAAGGATGGATTTTCTTGGGGATTCTATGATATCAAAATAGTTTGTCGAGGGTTATTGTTAGACTATTGAACATATAACATAGACCTATCACATAAATTTTACAACAATGAAACTCTCCTTAATCTTTTTTTATTCCATTTGTCTATATTACATTTTTGGGTAAATAATGAGGTCTTATGAGTTTTATTAAGTAAAAATACTCTACCTCTTGATGTTGCATCATCTGACCAATACAATTCCATGAGGAGATGTGTGATCATTTCATGGAAAACTCAATTCATCATTTATTAAAGAGACAATGATGGATAATGATGTCACCTAGACAAGTTTCAATATCTTCTCATGATGATAATGGAATGCTATTGGGCTTTATGAGATGATGGGGGCATGTTGTTTGGTTCTTATAGTTCCATGTGAATCCCCAAGGGAAATTTGTGTGATGTTAATGTCCACAAGATACTCATCCCTTCACCCCTTTTAATTTCAATCACATATTTTACAAATTTAGGTGGCCTCGTGAGTTTTAATAAATGTTTTCAAAGAAAATAATTCTCTATATTTGTGTTCCATTGAATGAGTTCAATGAGCGAAAACTATTCCCACAATTTATATATTTTTCTCTAATTTTAGATGAAAATTCTCGTGGTTTACTAGGCTTTCGCTGGTTGAAAATCCACATGACTGAGGTGTTCTGGCCTGGCAGCATCCATAGAACCAATAATTTTATAAGTTTCCATCATAATACAAGAATGAAATTGTTTAAAGGACTTTGTGGGACCATTATATAGTTAAGGTCTACATATAGCTCCTTCTTCTGACTATATTATGTTCACATGATCATGTGTCCCTTGGGTCCTTATGTGTTCATTCAGTCTTGGCCACATTTTTCCTCTCATACATATATAGGGAAAATAATTCCCATATTTAGGTGTTTCTATCTTTTTGAATTTTATAATTCTCATTTAGAAGGATCCAATAATGTCTTACAAAAAGTACATAAATTTTTTTGTGATACATTAGTAGGGAATAAAAAATATACTTGATGATCCTTTTAAGTAAATATTGGGCCATAGAATATAAGGCTACCCAAATCATTCCATCGATCCATAAGGGGTAATTACAATTTCATGGAACACACTAATTTTATTTTATTAATAAAAAGGTTTAGATATGATCCATGCTATATAGGTGTAGTAGGAGTTCTGTATAATATTGTGGGAGAGATAATCCTTCATACAACATGTATTATATTGGATTTATATTACGGTGTCCTAGAAGAAGTATTATAAACAGTTCTCAAGAGGAAAATTGAGACAAGGTGTGGAATGTTTTTAGAGATAGCATGTTATTTCATATTATTGATAACAATCATTTATTTTTTCTAATAGATTTATGAAATTATTATTGGTCAAACATAATTTCAATTAAGATACATCTTTAATTTTCAATATTAATTCTTTAAGGGAAATTTATTTCCATTTATATTTTTGATGATTTTTTATTCCAGGGTGATGAGATTATTTTTTCATTATGTGGGACATGATTTTTTGAGTTTTTTTGGAATTTAATGGACCTCTATGGGTACATATCATTTGAGGAATGGTGATATAATGTATTCTTTTTTACTTTATGATGGAATACGTTTTATTAATCACAGAATAGTGATTCATGACATATTTTTCATTGTATAAGTACATGTCATTAGGTTGTTTGTGTCTTATATCCATGAAATAAAATTTATCACTTATATATGAATTTCATGATTTGTTACTAAGAGGCTAAGTTTCACTATGAACTAACGTACACTATGTAATAAAAATTGATCACTAGTGGTAATTGGTTTTTTTCAATAAATGGAAACATAACCATGTGGGTCACAGATGAGAAAAATGGTAAGAGGTTTGGGTGAAAGTTTCCCTTTTATAAATTAATGTGATATAGTCAAATATTAAAAAAATATATTATGAAACTGTTATCAAATAAATATAAAATAAAATATGAAATATAAATGAAATAATTATGTATTATAGTAAAATATATAGCCTGAAAATATTGACTGTTTTAAAATTAGTAAGAATAATAAATAAATAAGATATTAAGATCTAATTGATGGATAAAATTGTAAAAAATGAACAATATAATATATGAAATAATTAATTTAACATTTATAATTTTAATGTGGGAAAATATTTTGTAAGTTAGTTCATAAATAGTAATTGAAGACAACCATATTTATACCACCCCAATTATAAGAGGATTTAATTTATTATTCCTTTGGATTTATTTGTAGAAATGATACTAGAAATATTAATTTATTTTTTTTATATAACATGGAATAAAATAAAATATTTCATTTCACATTAATTTTGTAGATAGAATCTTTAATATTAAATAAAACCTTTATTTTTTAAATTATATTTAATGAAAAAACATATTAAATTTAATTAACTACAGTAAGACAAAAATATTAATGAAAACTGATGAGATTATATCTTTAGAATAGAACTTAATTCAACAAATTTTATATTGAAACACTAAAAAATATTGAGAAAATAAATGGAGTTATTAATAAATAATGTTTTTTCAAACACACTTGAAAGAAGAATGAATATTTATAAAGGGATATATTATTGATCAATTTGAGAAATTGATCACTTTTGATAATAAGAAACTATTTTGATGTATATTTCCAAGCCACATTGGAAGTCAGTTTATTATCATCAATTCCATTAGAATGTTATTGAATTGTTTGAGTGAAATCATATTAATGAAATCCATGTTAAATGAATTATTGACACACTAATTTCCATCAACATGGTACCTAGTAGCCTCAATTGTATAGTTGTGGGGATATCGTCGACTGAGTTTTTACCTTCTACAACCATAACTAGTCATATTAGTTCAACCAAATACATTATGTAATCTTAAAGAATACATTATTATTGGCCATCTGCACTTGATATTTTTTGTAACAACACCAGGGAGACAATTTCATTCTACTGCATCACGTAAGAGCATGGCATTTTATTAGTTTTCTGGTGGATCTATGTTATAGAGATTATGAATTATGTGTCATTTGGATCAATAAATTGTCTTTCCAGCATTTATAAAAATGACACCATGGTCCACCTATCCCTAATTTATGGAATAAAAACTTCTATTATGATATGATCAAGGATTCATCATGTATTTCTAAAATAATAATATTATGCATGTTGCATATCACTTAATTGAATTGAAAAACATTATGAGTTATTATGATCACTAATACCCCAAAATTTTGAGAATCACAACAATATCCCTATTTTTAATTATCTCAAAAACTATAAAAAAATTCAATATGAAGATATTATTACATGATAATTTCTAAAAAGTTACATAGTTAACGTGATTCGGGAATTTTTATTCCCTAAAAAATAACATTCATTGAAAATATATTATCCCTAAAAATCATGATTTTTTATTTTTAAAACATTTCCCTTTAAATAATGAACATCTAAATTTCAAATAAGGTTAAAAAATAATCCCCATGTGATATTTTGTATAAGAATTTATTATAGTTTTATATAACAAATGGGAAAAATTTAGAACAATGTTTTTTCAGAATTAATGATCATTCGAGAGGGATGAAAATAATACTTTAATGATAGTTTAAAATATAGTTTGAGATAAAAATATAATAAAAAAATATTTACCAAAATAAATCATTAGAGTATTAGAGAATATATCCATAGAATTTTAAAAAACATAAATAGTTTTTTTATTGAAAAATGTTTTCAATTTTGGAAAATGATATTGAATTCAATATTCCTATTATAGTATCACAATAATAATTAAGAAATTATTTATCCCTCTATTAATTAATAAATTTAAATTTAAGATATCATATTTAAATAAAAATAAAAAATTAAATAGATAAATGACTTGAATATTTTCAAATTTTATTTTATTTTAACAGTTTAGTAAGAATTGTATTAATAAACCATGAAAAACCATCTCAAGTATCAAACAATGTGAGAAATAAAGGACCAGTCACCGTGGAAAAATATATAAGGGTGTAAAACATATTCAATATCTTTTTGAAATAAATCCGTATGATTATATAAAATATAACATTACCATATTATGATTTTAGGGAAACCATATTTTAATTTGAGTATCATTCTGAAAATAATTTTATAAAAATATGAAATTGTTTGAAATAAATTATATAAGAAATATAACATGAATAAAATAGATAACTAATTGAAATTTTTTAAATGTACCAAATATTATGATATAAATACCACAAGATTGTCTTAACCAACCTTCCTAGGATGAAGTCACTCTGATAAAGTGTTTGGGAATTAGTGAAGATATAATGTAGTGGAATGAATTCGGAAAAACATTTAAGTACTATATCTCATTTTATAACGTGATCTCATAGAAAATGGTTCCTCTTGTAATTGATCCTAGTGCACGAGTTTTTGATAGGTTTTTTAGAAATAATTGTCGCACTATTGTGGTAAAACATGATAGGGACTAAAGAATATTTCAGACCAATGTCCAAAAGTGTATGATTAATACAAATAATATTCGATCATTAAATAACCCTGACAATGTGTTTTGGATCACATTTTAAGATAATTTGAATTCTTCTCTCTTATTATTCAAAGGGATGATAGATTTTCTGAGATTATGTTTCTTTCTAGGTATTCATTTACTATCTAGTTGGAATACTATGAAATGATCATTAGAGAAATATTACATTTTTATGGGTACAAGTAATGATAAAAATATTTCCAATCATAATTGAATGATATTATTTATACTGATTAACGCACATCATCAGACTTTATAATACATGTTATACTCATGGGTGTGAAAATTTTATTAACAGTATCTATAAAAAAAATTATATACATGTCCATTAGTGTATTTAAACTAGTAAAACAAGATTATATTGGAATATTGGGTAATATTAAAAGCTTGTAAAAATTTATCTTCACCCATAAAACTAATTGGAAATTTTTTTCATTAAACCAGAAAATTTATTTCAATGAGTTTATTTTTTTTCCGAAATTTAAATCACCATCAAAATATTCAATAATTTTAAATGAAACTGGTTTTAAATGAAATAGTGGAATATGATTTTCTCATTCTGAAATAATTTGATATAATAAAAATAAATGAAACTAATACAAATATTGAGGGTATTAACTTATCACTTACATAGATTAGGTTAAAATATTTAAAAAAAATTATTATTTTCAAAATAATGTGTCTAGTCCAAATAATAATTTTTAAAATATAATAATTATTTAAAGAACGTTTAGAATTCATATGAAATTAGTTGAAATTAAACTGATCCATGAATACCAAAATCATTATAATGGATTCATGACATGAAAAATGTTAAAATTATTCTTCAATATGAATATGTACATCTTGATTATGACCGTTAGAGACATTGGGATTCTTTTTAAAGATAAAAATTACTTCTTTCATATTTTATTTCAAAACCAATCTTATATGCATTAATAAGATGACTATCCATACATTCCAAGAGTGTTTACATGTTTTCCATTTTTAATTGGTTCAAATACAATTGAAAATTATGTATGTAATTCTCGACATTAGTACATATTAAAATAAATTGGTTTCAAGGTGTAAATATCAATGTTGGACATCATTTATGAATTATCTCATTGTGTGATTACTGGATAGTATTTCTACAAAAAAATATGAAGAGGAAATAATTATGTTTGTATCTAAGACACGGGTAGAGATGTATATGATGTTTCAAGAGCATCATTATTTACATTTGAAGATTCATATTTTGGATGAGTGAATCAAGACTCATCCAAATCATCATCCAATAGTGGATGTTATTTTTGAATATTTTCATCAGATTTGTTGTGAATTGATTGTTATATGATTTTGATCTTCTAATTGACTCAATCGAATTTTTACATGATTTAAAGTACCCAGGGATGAATCCTTTGTAAAATGTAGTGCCAAACATTTATATTATATTAATTGTATTAAGGATGAATCATTTACAACAGATTTAATTATTATAAATAACATTAATACTTTTTTCCCTTCAATATTAATAATGATATTTATCTATGATTTTGTTGATAAGGACATTATTATTGTTAATGAAATCAGTATATACTATAACATCCCAAAGGTATATAGGAAGGAATGAATACTTTCGGATGATCCTAAAAATTTCTACTAATGTACTATTTCATATTTCTAAATCCCCATGTGTTGGAGGTGTTCCATGAATAATGTAATTGACGAAAACCGTGATAATCACAAAAATCATCATTGAATTCAATATAAAACTCACTTCCATAGATAGGTAATATGAAAATGAGTTCATTTCCACTTTTACATTTGAAATTACAAGATAATTTTATTGAGAAATTACAAGCCTTATAGTTATTTGTTAAGATGAAAACACATATAAATATTATTTCATCGATAATTACAATGGTGTGATTTTTGAAATATGATCTTGAATAAGAAGTCTTTCCAAAAAAACCTTATGTACACTTTCTATTTATTTTCAATAGGAAGTAAGGTATTTTTATTAGAATAATCTCTTTTTTCCTAAATTGTTGGACAGGTTCATAAAATATGTTACTATTAGAATAATATTTTTATATATCTCAATCTAATTTTTTATGAAATAATTTAATAAGATAATTAATATTTTCATTATCAAGGAACTAATTCTAATGTAAGTAATTGTTATTTTATGATCATAAAAACATAGCATTATTATTTATAAAGAATTTAAATATATAAAAAATCTATTATATAAATGTAATGTGGTAAATAACATTGTACATTAATAATATAATCCATTACACAAATAATTTTAAAACCATTAATCCATTATTTTCTATTTAGTATTAAATTTTGATTCAAAAGTATCAAAATAGGAACATATTTAGTAAAATTGATGTTAGGAAAACTAATCATTCATACACTTGTAATATCTAATTTCTAAATATCTCAAAAGGAAAAGGACATTTCTTCAATACATTCCAAATAGTTGAATTCATAAGGATCACCACACACATATCATGAGAACAAGATTTCCTTATAAAATGTAGCTTGTCATATTTTCTCTATTTTTAGAAAAACTTTTAAATTTTATTACCATTTCATCCCAATAAAATTAATCGATAGAGGCTAGTTAATAGTGATTTTTGAATCCACACATCCGAGGAACATGTTTTCCCTATTGAAAAATAAGAAGTAATTTGGATGATTTTAGGTATTCTATATCTAAATTTTTTATATTTACATTCAAATTCTAGATTAACTACATTCATACAACAATAATTAAATTTAGAAATTACTAATACAAAATTATCAATTTTATTGAATTTAGGAAAACTATATTATTTCAAAAATAAAATACAATTGGGTGTTCTAAATTTATTTTGATAAAGAAATAATTATATTTTCTTACACATGGGTAAATGAATAATGAGAAATTTTATGTTATTTAATTGGAAATACCAAATTATCATAATTGGTTTGTTTATTTAATATTAAAATAAATTCACATTTTTCATTAAATTGTTTACTTTTTTAAGAAACAATAAAATTATGTTTTTTTCAAACATATAAATTTGAAGGAAATCCCAAAAATAATTTACCTTCATTTTTGGCATTGTTAATATCATAATAACCTAATGAAGAGGTAGAATAAATATAATATTAATAATCCAAATTTGAATGAGACATAGAGAGTGAAAAATATTAGAATTAAAAATAATTTCATACTCAATTTGTATCATCATAAATTAGGGAAATTAATTACTCGATTCATATACTGAAATAGAGTCCATGAAAATCCTCAATGTAAAAAATTTTATTATTTTAAAAACATTTTTATTTAATTTTTAAATTTTTTTATCCGGGTACTATCTGGTTTTATATGGTGTTATTTTTTTAATCTGAATAAATGAAATCAAATTAAATCTTTTTATTTTTTATGTTTCATGTAGATCAATTATTATATTTTAATTGAATTGATTATTGTAATAGTTGGAAATATAAATGTCACATTAGTATGACTCATCATTACATTCATTGATTGAAATTTTTGTTTTAATTTCCATGACTTTCCACAACCTCTATTTGTATATTTATCATAATTTTTATCTCGTATGTCAAGAGGGAAAATATGAGGACATTAACCATTATATTATAATTATCTATTCATTCATGTATTGTTGTAACATTGAGTTCCAAATACTCAGTAAACCCAATGAATTATTTTATTGATATTTCTGTAGTAAGAGTGTCACCATGATCTTTTATGCCATTATAAAAGTCATTAAATAAAGAAAACATATAAGTTATTGATTAATCAGTATGAATATATATTATCTTAATATTTTTTTTTCAAATTCATGTTATTCCATCTATCCATAGAATTAATTTAAACTTAATTCATAACATCTAATAATTTCAATGTTTTTCATGGAGAATTTCAATTACATTCAATAACATATAATACAAAATTTAAGGCACACAATTATTTACTAACAGGTTTTTAAGAAGAAATATCATTAGGTGTCTATTTTTCATTTTTTTATTTGAAAGAGTACAGTGATATATAATTATTTTAAAAAAATGTATGGCCAATTAATATAATAAAAATATAAATTATATATATATCCTATTTGTACCGTAAAAAATGTGGCACAACATAAAGAATTTTGTTTGAATCCACCATGCTATATTTAAAAATAATAAATTTTAAAAAATGACTTTTATTAAAGACACTAACTGATTTTAATATATAAAACCCTTTAATAGAATTTTAAATTAATGTATTTTAAAAAAAAATTATAATCTGTTGAAACCAAAAGTGGTTTGGAGATGAGTTATAAATAATTTAGGAGTGGTCTTTAAATTACATTTTAAATTATTAATGGAAATAAAATACATTTTAATACATTTTTTTAAATATATCAAAAAATAATTGACAGGGATGTGATATAATTATATATAATTAAAAAAATAAAACATAAAAAAGAACGATTCAAAAATATTTTATGATTTTAATAAAACAATATTAACTGAATTAGTGTTCAATTATGGATTAAGAAATCGATATTAATTCATTAATAAAAATGAAAAATAATAGGAAATGTTGAAAATAAATTAAATAAGAAATTTGGATAAGATATTTGGAAAACGTAGTCGAATGTAACTGTATTTATACCACCATAATTTATTAAAGAATTATTGTACTTATCACATAGATTTTTTGGTACCAATGATACAAAAAAATGTCAGATAAATTATGGGCTTGAGGAAGAAACTGGTTATAGTGGTCACATTCCCATTAATGTTGATGTTTGAAACATCAAAAATAACTTATACCTCTCCATTAAAAGAAATTGTTTGAAAATTATAGTGCCTAACATCAAGGGTAATAATTAACAAGTAACAAAGAAATTATAAATGTGTATCATTATATATAATTCACTAATATCAAAATTAATTTAATGAAACACTAGGTGAGTTTTAAAAAATAATGGGATTCAGTATGATATAAAAATTTGGGACACAATATTGTGTGAAAAAAGAAGATTTAGAAACAGACATTTTTTATGTAAATTTGAGCAGTTAAATATTTTTAAATATGAGTAATAGTGTGGATATAGATTTCTACGAACACCCATGGCTATTTTTATTGGTTTTAATTTCCTATAAATATATTTTTCAATATTCTAGGATTAGATATTCAATTGTTCGTATCTTCAATGAATACATAGATATTTAAATGACATCCTAAGATCAATCTCTTCAATGACACCATGTACTCAGAGGCCACCCTCAGGATTCTAGTAGAGTCCCTATTATAGGGTAATTTATTCCATATTCTACTAGTTGTATATGAAACACCTGTATAAAAATTTATCACCTTGCATCCACATTGGCTTTGCAGTAAAACTCTATTAGGTAGTTGGCAGAGTCCTGCAACCCAGGGAAGGTGATAAGATCATAACCAGCTGGATAGAATATGTTCACCAGTTATAGAATGATATAAATTTCTTTTTTCTATTCAAATTAGATTCCCTATATATTTTAATAATACTCCATTTTTTTGAAAATAAATGAATTTAAACCTACTATGTTGTCATTTCAAAAATTGATTAAAGTATTAGTGATGTGATCTAATATAGATATCTATGAATCAATTAAATGAAATATTTAAACAACATAATAGAGTATGAAGTCATTATAATTTAAATTTTTATTTGAATCACAAAAACTGCATCATTATTTTAAGCCCAATACACACAAATAGAGGTGGGTTTTATATACATCAATAATCCATTTTTTTATATTGGGGTTATGTATCTAATTGGAGAATCACACATAGATATGATCTTGATGAATATATTAACGATCGATTAATAGTTTGAGAATAATTTTGGGTTGGGTCAGAAAACATTTATTTATATTTTTTAATATGTTTTACTAAATTTTTATTAGCTTTTGTTCTTTTTTAATGTTTCATAATGATGCATGATATATAAATTCTTTGTGATAACAATTATTATATTGATGAATTATATAAAAAATTATAGATTTTATAATTTTTTTGTGAGGGTCATGTAGATCATCATTTTATGTCTACAATTTTTGGATATGTATTTTATGATTGTGGGTGATGTATAAATTTTTTTAGATTTTTGTATGACTCCTAGGGAATTCTTAAGGTAATTGTTTATTGATGAATTCTTTAGTCCCTCACTGATCGTCGAAAGTATCAATAATATGTGGATAAATTTATATTTTATAGATCCAAATGATTAGTAAGTATTAATAATAATCATCTTAGAGAATTAAAAAATGGTAATAGAATGTGTGCTTGTGGGTAATACAAGATTTATAAGTAGATATAAGATTTTGATTCATTGTAGGTTTACCGAGAGCTTTCCTATCCAAGATGTATTTGGTCAAAAAATATGATTTGTTGAAATTTATAGTATTAAGGATTTAGAACTCTAGGATGAGTGGTGGGATTGGACTGATATTGCCATTCGATAGATAAGATGAGTTTTTGTGTGAGTCGTAGGGTTTGGTCGATGTCTAGTTACATTATTTTTACATCATAATAGTGGCATTTTAAAGGAATTATAATCAAAATTATTATGAATTGTTGTTAAAGTAATTTAATTTATCAGATCACATATTAATTGAATAATCAATAAATATAATAAAGTATTATCTCAATTACATTTTACATGTTTTTATATTAATTCATATTATATTGAATCAAATTATTTATTGATCACTATTTATTATTATTTACCATAGATAAATATTTATTGCTATTTTAGACTTATGAGGAGGATATAGTTTGGAATTAAAACAAATTTTTTGTATGATTAATGTATATAATGTTATGAGATTTATGGATTTTTTTAAAAATAAATTTTTTATTTTATACAAGTATTTAAAAATAGGTTTTGATAATAACATTATTTTTGAAGAAAATATAACAAGTAGGTACAATATTATGATATTTTTTGTGGTTAAAATGATTTATTTTAGTTCAAAAATAATTAATTGACACTTATGGAAACATGGTATTCATGATATACAATTTAGGCTATTAGTAACCCATGTTCCAAAATTTGTGTCAGGATTTTTTGTTTCGTATTTATGTTATCCATCTTTGATAGGCTGAAGTGGTAAGTTTTTGTGTTGATATAATGAGACTCTGTATGAGTTTTTTTGTATAATTGAATTCATATGATATGTTTTTGTTATGATATTCATACAATGTGGTGAAAAATATTTAAAGACAGGTTTTTTATTGTTGGATTTTACTTTTTGGAGCATGAAATTATTTTTAATGTAATAGTAATAATATTTTTAATTGTTTATATTTGGAAATTTCATTTTTTTAATCCCAATGTTTTTCTGACAGATATACATAGGGTCCCTTGGATATTGTAATTGGTATCTGAGAGAATCTATAGATATTTTATAGTATAATGAATCTAATTTAGGAATAGGGAATATTGAATCATCCGTGATTTTATTGATGTTTGGGTGCCAATTCATCATTGAATAGTGACCTTGACTGTTTCACTCATATAAATTGATCTTTCTAGGCCATCAAAGAGAGAATAAAATGCGTTAAAGATGAGATGATAACCACTATAGGTAAATATTTATATTCAACAATGAACTATGAATAAATGTGGATGATAATGGAAATGGAGGATTTTTTTAATGATTCATAGATTTTTTTCAAGAAGAACCATTAAATAGGCTATACATTAATTGGACATAATCCAATGAGACTTTTAATTATTTAGATATTAATTGAAATTTTTGTTTAGATAGGAGATCACACCATTTTTTGTGGAATTGTAGTATTCCATTTATATTTAGTGATATTTAATTATTTAATATGGGGAGGTGTGATGGTAATTCATTAGGAATTAATCCTTGATCCCCACATTTCACGAGTATCATTTAATGGCCTCAGTGGGGTCATGCATCAATATCGGGGGTTGATTCCTAAAGAACATCACTATTTCATAATTGGGTGGAAATATGAATTTATTATCATTATAGAATGTGGAATTGTTCCATGATTCATATGTTACCAATAATGATTAACCCTTGATTTGGTTGATTTCATGATTACCAATGTCATGCTACATTAATGATCAAGGTAGATGATTTTATCTACTTTAAAACCATTATTCGATGATTATAGCACAATGATTATAAAATTCTGTAGAAATATGAGGTGATTTTTTGGTCATTCCCTTTATATTATTTCTCCCCCTTGATTTCATTTTTTTGGTGTGCTTAGGTGTCCTATAAGTTATTTATTAGGGATGTTACACATCGAGTTTTTTCACATTCGGTTTCACCATTAATTTTTTATGTATTATAATAAAATTTAATAAAATTTATTATATAATTTATTTTTGTAATTTATTTTTTGTCACAAACCAGGAATTGGGGAATGTCTATAGAGTAACTGACTTTGTTTCTTTGGGTTTAAACATCGTGAAGCCACCGAATGATTTATAAGTCCAATTTTGATAAATAAAATTACTTTTTGAATAAATGATGAATGAGGAATGTGTTTTTTTATATTATTTTTTCTTCTGGTATTTTATGTTATTAGTTAAATACATATTTTATTATTTATCACCCATGGAGGTTTTTATAATTTGACATACTAATTCATTGGTTACATTTCAATTTTTATGTTTTTGTGTGATCTTAACCACCAACCCCAAGACATGCCTTGCAAGGATCTTAAATTCATAGGAGCTCAACCTCATAATTGAAGGGAAACAATTTTCAAACCATTCAATTGAAAAAATGATTTCTGTACCAGTATCCCATGGATGATACCACTCAAACAAGGTAATGTTTACCAATAGAAAAGGAAATAATAGAAAACCATTTCATAAGCAAAAGAAGTTAAAAAATTGTAATATGAATTTCAAATATAGAATATAAAAATATTAAAAAACTCATGGTATTAAGTATTTGTATATGAATCATGTTACAAGGTACTCTCCTATGTTCCACTGAGCTACAACAAGACATGAACTAATAAAATTAATCTCTAAAACAACACCATCTCATGGATGTCTCTGATATCAATCGGTCTCTCCTCGAATATCTCATAATCAACATTGTCGTTCTATACCCAAACAATGATGTGAGAGACTTCATCAAGATAGATATGTAGCATCAAGACATGAACAAAAAAATGTACCAATCTTATTTATAGGGAAGTGAAATCTGATAGGCCATAACTCCAACATGATCAAAAAGATGAAAGGTTCATCAAACTAGGGAGAAAGAATGGTCCAATTAATTTTCCTTCACTTTCCCCAAAAATAATTAACCATTAGGAACACATTAAATCTTACATAGAACTCTATAGGCATCTTCCTATAATAAATATAGGGCTACTGATGACCTTTTCAACCTTCACCATTTAATGAATTACCTAAATAATATCAGTTTTATTCTATATTAGTTCTTTCCCAATAACTACTAACACTCTAACCCCAGTACAACACAATAGATAATGTTATGATCGGCAATACATATAATAAAATAGCTTCATTCCGATGATGGAGTTAAAACTATTATTTTATTAACACTAAACCATGCTAAGGTTCCACATCTATGAACCTAAAAAATGTAGGACACCGAAACACACCATACATTCCGATGTTTGGATAGTCTAGTATGCCATTTTATCCATCTGTGGATGAAATGTAGTGATAAGGAACTAATAAGGTACAAAATCATACTATATATATCTTCACACCCTAGGAGAAAAATAAGGATCCTGATTAAAGGTAATCTTAAACTAGATTCAATTGAGTCTCACCCCCTCCTCCATATACTGCATCAACAAATCCCCCACTAATATTAACTCCCTGATCATATTAAAGTTAGATAATTTTTTCAAATTATCCACTATAACAAATATAGTGGTATGGAATCCATGATATTGAGGTAGATCAGTAATTATGTCCATATATTATTTCTCACATGCATCAACAAAAATATAATGATAGGAGTAATCCATTAATAATAGTATGTTCGACCTTCACCTTATGGAAGTCCAATCATCGTCAAACAATGTCAACAAAAACATGCTTCAACCCTTCCCACCAAAATTGACCTCTCAAATAAAGTTAAATATTGGTCATGTTGGGATGTTATAAAAAATATGTTATATTGAATTAAGGAAGTATCAACTCACACATTACTAAAAATATGACAATTCTTTAAAAAAACAACACATGATGTTTTTTCCATCATTAGACCAACAATAAGTTGCATTACTAAAAACATAATTGTACCTCAGGTCCTACACCTTAGAATCCTTCATCTTGAAGTCCACTACATGATACAACCAATATGACATACTATAATCCATTAAAGTAAACTCTTAATTACAATATTTCACATATCTAGATGCATAACCAATAGTTTTTCCATCACTCTCTTGAAAGTCCACATTCATGTCCTACATTACTATATGACTTCCTACTAGCACATCAACTATGAAATTTCTATATTATAGAATATATGAACTCAATATTTCTTAATACTATGTGAATATAATTTAATATCAATATGAATAGTTAACGATTATTTGGGAGATGGTAGAACTCGGGCTCTAATGATCAGGGAAATCAAAAACATTATCATCTATGAGGTACTGTCACCACATATTCAATTAAAATATAAAATCCAAAAAATGGAGATCATGAGTAGAATATTTAAAATTATATTTTTTTTATAGAAAATAATTATAGTAAAAAACTAATCTATCATGGAATAAAACAAATCCCAACCCCAGATGTGATGAATTATAAAAACATCAAACTAAACTCCCTCTACTAGAAAACAATGGAATTCATCACTGGATAACATATCCATAATGCATGAAAAATATTCATGACATTGGAATTCTAAAAGAAAAACTAAATCCATTTCTTCATAAATATTAGTGGAGCTGAAAATTGAGTGGAATCAGCAATTTCTATCCTATTATAGCCTTTATGAGTAATATATCCCCTAACCAATTCCAACTAGTTTGGGAGATTTCCTAGATAAAACTACCTCTATATTTTAATAATCTATAACTACACCCCACTGAGACACTACATTTCCAATGATATGAACTACACGAGCCTCAAATTCATTATTTGACAACTTCTAATAAAGTTTTTGTCAGGGTATAACTCCCAAAATGACACGTATATATTCGTCATGATACTTTACATTTGTGGTTTCACAAGGATTTCAACTATGAAAAACATCACAAAATTAGAAAATACCTCTATGGGAACATCATTAATAAAACCCATTCACATATCCATATCATTCATCACATAAAAAAACATAAAAATGAACTAATAATTCCCATGACCATAGCAGAATGCAGTTTTTGGAATATCACTTTCCTTATCATACATCCGGTGATATAATGAGAGTAGATCTATCTTATAAAACCATCTATCTCCTTTCATATAATCAAATAAATCATAATTTTTGGTATGACGATATTTTTTCTTCACGAACACTTTGTTACAAAATTTCTAATCAATAAAAAGAATCCTACTTACATCATACATATTCATGATCAAAATAGGTGCACCATACCATGATACACTTGATTGAAAAAAACCTCAAAACAATAGATAATCAATATACACTCATATATCTTACAAAATATAAGGTTTTACCATATATGGGGATATCTAGAGTAGTAATAAATCCATTTTTATCTTGATTCTATGCATCAATATCTCATCGAGAGGGAAATAGTACATGAGAATTTTGAAATGCATTAGTTTAATCATCCAAAACCCTAGGAAGCAACATCAAAGGAACCTATGGTGATATCAACATAAGAATTTACAACATGAATATCTAGGATGGAACATGTCTATGACCCATGAAATGATCTCAATATCAAACAACATTATTAGATATTCATAATCATCATTGATCAGAGTATATATCTTTATGAAATCAATGATATCCTACACTGATAACATGTAATCCATGTTAAATATAATATCATAGGGCTTCATAAAAACTCTATAAATTCACTATATGAGGTGTGCATGCACAAAATAATCTAACAGACTCTATATAATTCATTCATGTCATCTTGACCACTAATTATCATAATCAAGACCATGAGAACTAAAATCCCCTTTACATCATGTCACAAGTCATGGATGATTATAGGAGATATGAATGAGTTTTTAGATACCAAAGAAAATAAATCATGCTCTAAAGTTGTATAAAAGAACTAGGTACATATAATGACATATCAATAACCCACCATAAAATTTTCATAAGAATAAATACGATCATTGCCTAGTCTATGGCCTCTCTAACCCTGTTGATGACCACCTGAAAATTTGGGTTATCCTCACTGATAATCAAGAGATCTTGTGATCATTCTATTCTTTCCCCATCTATTATTTTCTGATCATAAATGAAAATTCCATTAATATTCAACCTCACATGAATCTACATTAATATTGGATCTTGAATCATAACACATTATTTATGATAAATAAATATTATGGATAGGAATTCTCACAACGTTTGACGATATTCTTCAGAAGAAAAACATATTTCTGAACCCTTGGAATAGGTTAAAATGATCCCATCCCAAATGGAAGAAGATGATAAGGGTTTGGAGCTACCCCCACCTAACAGAAACCTCTTCTGTCCTTTAAATTGTGAACCCCATACAACAAAATTTCATCATGAGGAATCATGAGATCTACCAACTTAGTACTATCATGTATAGACAAACAACCTCTAATGAACATCATCCCTCACTAGATAATTGATATTACTGTAAAAAAATAAATATTGTTTCATAGAGTTGTATAATAGGATTTAATTATTCTAAAAATTATTCTCCTTGGATTCCTCTCGTAGAAAGTATTAAAATTAAAATAAAAAAGGGGTTTTAAAATAGGTCATAAACTCTCATAATCTTGTGCACTACTATTGATGGTGTGGATCTGCCGATGTATCGAAGCCATTGTAGTCGAAGAATAAAATTCTTCTCATAACCGGTCTGGAAACATATTTGATGAATATACTAAATCCTTTTTATCCCTAATGTTCAATACCCACAACTTAATTTCTAGTATATAATAGTTTATCACTCTATGACCCTTTTCTCCACATAGATAACATCTTCCCCTCCATTTGTGGAATTCCTCAAGGTTATTCTTCCCTTCTTTCGAAATCTCAATCTTCCATTATCTATTCTCCTCACCATGAGAACATGCATAAAATTCCATCTTCCTCTTATTAGATGACTTAGGAACACAAATAAACTTCACCTTATTAATCTTATATCGAGATGACTGATTTGGAATAATCACAATATCTTTCTCTCCAGAAATTACACTATTTCGTTTATTATAGTCACCAATTTGTCCATTGAAATCAATGTTAACTGAATTCCTTCTCGTTCCCTCCATTTACTAAGACCATAAATCATAGTGTATGATACAATTAAAATAACGAGGAACCACATAATCATAAAAAGTCACTTATGGGATGTCTAACTTATCACACATTCTTTAATCCATGACTCCCTTGGTTCACCCTTAGTTATTCATGATCGTCAAAATAATTCTAGGACAGTAACCTATAGTTATACTAAACCATAGGGACATCCCTAGATATACCTTTGAAATATCTCTAGGGATTTCACTAATGTTTTCGCATCCTAGTTTACAAAGGTTAACTAAACATTTCCTCTGATACCAACTATAGATAACCAAAGATTGAAGTACATAGACATTACATTAATTTGGTGGAATACTTAATACATTACAAAAAACATACACTTATGAACCGTAATAGTTTAGTGTATTTGGAAACACAAAATATAATCTTCTAATTAGGGTCAACGATCTTCAATATCTCCCATAAAGATCTTCCCATTTTTTTCTTACCTAAAACCTTTCTTTATATTCTTGGGAAAAGAAAACCTAAAATGAGTGAGCTCAAATGCTCTGTAATGGAAAACATGGAGAACATAAAACAACCGAGAAACATTTGAATTCAAAAACATGAACAGTACATAAATAATAGCATTATATAAGGCATAGATCATAATGGAAAATCAATCATGAAAAAATATCATGTTAATAAAACATTTAATTATAGAAAACCATTATGAACGTGATATGATTTCCATAGTTTCCAAGATATTTCTGCCAAGACCATCTTAGTGGACAAAAGTCCCTTTCTGAATCGAGTTCACTCCTCGTTCCAGTCCTCTATCACTGAACCGGATTAACTTACCGTTCCATCCATGTATATCTCATGAGATATTAATCTTTATCCAATGATTTAGAGGGAGATATATCTCCCACCCATCTCATATTGAAATCATTCTTAGTTGTGCCACAAAATAAACATAAATAATTTTTCATAACCCAAAGAATAAAAATGGGTTTCATAAACATCATCCCATAATAGCATAATCCATATAAAATAAATGGATATCATCTCATCATAAGAAAAGTGAAACCGTGTATATAATATATATATTATACTTGAAACATACACATATGAAATAATGTCATCCTAGATGAAAAATGTTTTTGATAAAACACTTGAAAATAATTGTTGAGGAAAATATCATTTTATCATAAAAATCATTTTCTTTTCACAAAATTCCACTCAATTTTAAGAGAAAATGATTTTTTTTCAAAATAATCATGAAATATTTGTAGAGTAATCTTAATTATGAAAAAGTGTTTTGAAACAGTAAATATTCATTCATGTCTTATAAGTTAAAAAAACATTCTTCTCGTACTTTTGCTGAAAAAGTCAAAAAAATACCTCGTAAAAGAATGATTCCTTACAAAACATGTAGTAAAATTCAGAAATGGTTAAAAACGACTTTAAACATACATAAAACCATTTTTATAAAATAGGGACATGGATGATAATTATAACCCCAGTAAATACTAACGAATAAACAATCTCGGATAAAAATGAGATTCGAAAAGTTATCCCTTACCTTATGTCTGATATGCATTGTATGTATCTGAACATCCTATATAATGATTTAAATGATGTCATTGACTTATTAAAGAATCATATCATTGTTTTTATATCATATATGGTTCACTTAGGTATTTATATTTCCCGTTCATATGTCAATTCCATGTTAATGTAGCGGTTTGCGTAAAATCGTTTCATTTATCTTACGTGATTGGAGTTGTTGTTATTGATATTATTATTACTTATATCATGATTTACTTACATAAATATTGTAAAAAATTATTTATATATCATATATATTCAGTATATATATATTTATAATAGATAGATAAATGAAATAAAACACACCTTTCATGGAGACGGTAGGTCGTACGTACGCAAGAACGATGTTTTCCTTTCATTATTGACATGAATGGAAGTAAGTAAATGAAATATATATATACATAAATCCAGTAGAATTATAATATAATATATTTAATTATTATTCATTATATATACATTATAATCAA
The DNA here is from genome assembly GCA_963277665.1 of Viscum album. Classification (NCBI taxonomy): domain Eukaryota; kingdom Viridiplantae; phylum Streptophyta; class Magnoliopsida; order Santalales; family Viscaceae; genus Viscum; species Viscum album. The sequence goes on from OY728164.1 coordinate 1,078,241,874, forward strand.
TCTTGAATGGTTAACATGGAGAATGAATCTCATCGCATCGTGGAGACGGTAATCCGTACTTACACACGAGCGATGATATCGTTCCCATAATTATTGAATTGAATTAGAGAGGATGATATAATATCTCAGAATCAGAATGAAATTATAATAACCATATATAGTAATTCATCACACCATTATACCCATCCAATTAAGGTGGTGGTGGATAGACAGATTACACCACAACATGGAGAAGGTATTCTGTACGTACGCACGCGTGGTGATTTCATTTTCTGCAGGATGGATTGAAGGTGAAATGGGGATTTTTAATATTTATAATAACATATTATTATATTAGTGATACTGATGTTATTACTTTATAATGACAAAACTAAATAATAAGAAGTCAAAGAAGAAAGAAACTTTAAATAATCCGTAGAAGAGATTCCCTCTTCTTCGACGCACCTCTTTTAAGCTTCCTCTTAAGGCACTAGAGTTGGACTTTTTAGGACACCAGAACCTCTATAATGTTTCTAGGGAAGTTTATAAGGGATATGGTCAGGGGTTTTAAAATCTTGAAGGCTCAAAATTGTGTAAAGAGACGAGGGAAGAGGAGCCCATTTATAAGAGGGGTGAGGGGATCCTTATGAAAAACATAAAATATTATATTATAATACAGTCATATTTGGTTCATAATAGATCTAAATTGATTTATATCGAATAAAAAGGGGTTATGGGACTAAATAATATCAACCAATATATTTTAGACAAGTTTTGGTAACTATTTTAACCTTACCATTTAGATTTAACTATATGTTAAATAATTTATCTTTTACTGTGTGTTCTTCATTTCATACACATTACGGTTAATAAACATAATATAACAAGCCAAAAGAACCCCAAGTGGTTAATTATTAATATATATAACCTTATATCAATCATTTTTCAGAACCATAGATTTTTATGAATAAAATATCAAGTAATAATATAATATTTGTTTTAAAAACTATATTCTGTCAATTTTGACAGTATTTGGTAATTGATTTTTTTGAAAATCATAACAGCGTGATTAGTTCGACAAATTTTAATTTAATAAATACTAACAAATCATATGAACGTATAAAATTAGTTTAATTCAAAAAAAGTCTCAAATTAAATTTATTTGGGTATTTATAACATCAATTATGTTAATATTTCATTAATAAGGTAATTATTGCATCATCATTGTGTCATAAATAAATTAAATTATTTAATGGCTAAAAATTATAAATAAAATATCATTATGTAGGAAATATTTTTATATTTACAATTAATATTTATAGTCGGATTTATTTTATGTATAACCCTATATTAGAAATGTATTACTTATTAAACATTTATTTTTACTCTTCGAACTCTTCATTGAATTAAATAATAATAAATGTCGTAATCTAATCAAAGTGGACCTAAGTAGTCATATTTTAGTCCTAAGGTTGTTATTGGTATAATTACATCTGTCCAATAGAATTATGACATGTTTTAGGGTAATAATAATATCATTTTTACACTTAATTACCCTATTTATTTTTAACCGTGCTAAATAAAAGAAAAAAGTTCATATTCACAAAAAATTATTTTAATCTCATTGAACCACATTATACTTAATGATATCAACCATGTCTCACAGATTTTTGAAATTCCACTCACAGCGGCTGTAAAATTACATTTTATATAAATTTTCAAATTTCTCTAGGAGGTTGGTAAAAGACGGTGAAAAGTTCAATAAAATTTTATATATCTAAAATTATTATAAAATGACTCCAATGAATTAAATGGAACTTATATAGGCATTATGTATCTATTTTTACATAAAATAAATTTACATAAATAATTATTTAAATAAAAAGTCGATTTTTAAATAGTAACCTAGTGTTTTCACTATTCATCAAAAATTGAAAGTTTTCAAAAAAATACCAAAACTTCACGCTAGGCTATTTTTGATATTCCAAATCCAAAAATGAAGCCAATTTTGAAAGATAAAATTTATAAAAATTTAAAAATTTGTTATTACTATTCATAACGGTTGGTTCATAATAATATTATAATAATATCTCATTTAGTGAAACTTGTTATTGCGTAAAACACATGTTATCGAGGAATGTTCCTATAGCATGCAACACAAGCCTAGAATAGTGTTTATGTATAATAAAAGCTAATACTGTGTTTCGTATAGCACAAGATAATTTTGGTGTGGCCTATAACACAATACATCAAAGTAATTAAAAATAATATTTCGCATAAAATCTTGGGGTGTTACAGAAAAGGTACTTATTTTTATAATTTACAATGTATTTTTTAGTTATATATTATTAAAAAATCGTGTTTTATTTCTAAATCTGGAAGTGTGGGTTTTGGGCATCATAGTGGGTACCAGATAAGCGATCTATACATCATTGGAGATTAGATGTTGTCAATTTTCTGAGTAATTTTAGTGATAGTGTTACATTTATGATTCTAGTTAATTATGTACATATAAGAAATTAGTTTTTATAATTTATTGAAATTATATTTCATAATTTTATGAATAATGAACGAATTATGAGGGTGCAATTCATTTAAGGAGGATAATATAACATAGTATGATTTTAAAAGGAATCACTATACTCTTAAATTAACTACTCAATAATATGTGACCTATAAAAACTAACCATTAAACACATTTTTTCTGAATATGTATTTAAACGTTCTACAAGTATACCTAAACGGTTATGATTAGTAGGTTTTATGGAGTTTGTTAGAAATGAATAATTTTCTGGTAAATAGTAACATAAACTTATGAGTATTAAAATAAACTAATGAATAGTATTGTACAATTGTGAATAATAACATAACCTTTAGGAATAATACTATACAATTATAACAGTAACTTGACCCTAATTAATAATTATCTACCCTTATGAATAGTAATTTATTCCTAATTAATAATAATATACCCCTACGAATAGTAAATCAACAAATTTAATTATAAATAAAATTTATCTATATCTTATGTGTAAATATGATATAATAATGTTATAATATAACTAAATAATTATTAAAAAAATTTATTTATTATGTGTTGGTATTTTTGCAAGTCATGTATAATTTAATGCTTATTTATGAATAATTTATTAATTTAAATAAAAATTTATTTTTATGATTTTCGATTATAAGATAATTTAAAGAGACTATGAGTAATTTTTCAAATCGTTAGAAACACAATTTTAATTTTAAATTTTTATTTTCCATGTAAACTATCATTTTTTTTAAAAAAAATATTAATCTTGTATATAAAATTATTTTCAAAAAATAGAGTATATTTTCGAATTCTACACATCGAAAAATTGTATGTTTTCTTTTGTTAGATTTTTATGAATTACCTGGATTTGTTATGAATAGTAAAATATGATATGTTAAGATAAATACTAAATACTTTATTTACTACTTCATAGGTGATTCATGGATGATTTAGGAACCCATTTTTCTATCTCACAAAGATTTATTACTATTTGGTTCATATGATTCAAGACTATTAATAATACTATGAAAATATATTTAAATAATGTAAAATTCCTACTCTCATCAACTATAAATACAACCATCATTCCCTACTTCCTCTCACACATCTCAGGCCTTGAAAATTGTCTAAATTCTGCCAAAGCATCTCCTCTTGTCTATTCCTCACTTCCAAGACCTTTTGGTCTCACTAAAAGTCCAAAAACAAAGTGCTTAATGGGGATCTCAATGATAAGGGATCAAGAGGTAAGAATCTTCTTCATTTTTCATGTGTTTTCATTCCAATTTCTTCTTTTTTATACTATCTTATAATATTAATTTCCAGAAGGCATGAAATCTATATAATATTATATATTCTTAATGATATTATGTTCATGTAAAAAATTCATCTTATTTCTTCCACTCATATTCCTCTTATTCTAGGAATAAAAACACAGTCTGTGATGTGCAATTTTCCAAAAACATGGATGATGTGTTTGAAATTTCTATTAAATACTTCAATGATGAGCATAAAACCCTTTTTATGGTTAAAATATAATATAATTTTTATTTTTAATCCTTTTTTATTTTATGGAATGATCTACAATTGATGAAATTATAATATATAATGAAACTAGTTCTTGATTATTTACGAACTGCCAAAAACAATATAAACAAACCTCATTAATGATTTATCTAATGATCCATCATCATATATGATTGGATAAAGATTAATGATATCAGAATATACTCTAGAAACATATTAATACCATTCCATTCCACTTATATAATTTCATTTCATTATGATAGGAAAATAAAATACTAACTGTCCATGGAAATCATGTAATAAACGCTCTGAAAACAATGGGAAGAAGAAAATACTAAGAATTAAATGGATAAATGATGTAATTAAATGATAATATAAGGTATTAAAAAATTAATATTTTTAAATACATGAAGAAAAACTATTTTAACCCTTATACAGGAGGTTCAAACATATATGATGTATGACTATCCTGATGTAAGGGATTTTTAACCCAATTTTTATTTTTTGGTTAACATTCAACATCATTATTTATATGGTATTAACATTGTTGGTGTTATTAATTTTTTATATATTATGTTGAATTATTTTCATTTAATGTGAATATATATATTATATCCACTCTAATATGTCTGACATTATTTATATGATACTTTGTAAAGGGATTTTCTTATAAAATATTATTCTAAGAATTTTGTATTACAAAATTAAAAAGAAAAGTTTTTATGAAATTATTTATTTTTTGTTATTATATTATGGTTAATTTTAAATTACTATGATGAATTTTGGGACATATATATCCCTCCTATTAATTGGGTATGTGTATGATGTAGGTCATTCGTATGGTTACTCCAAGTGTAATTCTGATGGCTACACAATATGGTAGTCAAGATGAATACATTTTAATGTAGCCTTGATAGTCACATATCTTATGGTATCCACAAGGGGAAAAATATATCTATGTAATGCCACATCATACAATTATGGATCTATTTATGATCTATATATGTGTCAAATCTCATGGAAATCTCATGTTTCACAAAGTATGTTTATATTGGCGATAAGTATGTCATTTTGAAAATGATTTCATATGTTACAAGTATTCATTGACTTATAAATTCATTAATTATGTTTAAATCCCTTAATGATTTTTTTACTATTTCCATGTTTTTAAAAAGATTTTCAAAGGAATCCTAAGAAGATCAAACAGTAGTTAAGGTGAAAATACAGATGAATCCAGTTATTTATAATAGCTGTTAATTTTTGTAAACTCTGATTCAATATATGTATGTTGTAGTCTAATTCATTGGAACCTAAACTAGAAAAGGTACACATTTCTATAATGGTGTATTTATTTTTTTAGTTACTATTATACACAAAAATACATAACATGTTTTAGTTCTGAATCAGGAAGTTCATGTTAATGGATTTATATATTTGTTGTAATATAATTAGAAAATAATCATAATATTATTATTTTATGTTTATTTTTTTAAAATATCATAATAATATAGAGTCAAAATAATAAAAAATGATATTAAATAATTATCCAATTTGAATAAAACATTATCCTTGAACACATTAATGATGATCATTTTTTATCATTTGATTAGTATGTTTGTATATTTAAATAAATAAACATTATTGATATGAAAAACATAATAATTATCTCAGAATATCATAAGAATATAAATCCTTGTATGGGGGTGATGTAAAATGAATTATGTTTTATCATTGTGGTGGTAGTCCACACAATGCATGAATGAAAATAAATTTTTTAGTAAGGGAATGACGAAAAGCGGTAAATGTTTATTTAAAACATATAGAATATTTATATATGTCAACAATAATGAATTAAAAAAATATTAGAAATAAAAATAAATTTAAAATTTAATAATTATAAAAATTAAGTTAATTAAAAGACTAAACTTACTTTCCTACCTTCGTAAATCTATTAGAAGATACCATGGAAAGAAATTTTATCGCTTAATATACCGTGACTAGAAGGTTATGAATGTGAAATATTATGGTAGGGTATGTTAATGGTGGATTATTAATAATGGCGTAGTGTTTTTATAGTTATATTAGAGGGTTTGGAATGGAATCACAGTAAAGTTAGGTGGGTTTGGAGAGTTAGTTAAATTTGGTAGAGAAATGGAAAGTGATAAATATTAATAAAATTTTATAAATAACATCGATTTTTATAAGGTGTATTTGGCCTATTAATTTTTAATAACTCAAGAAACCTCACATCCCAATTTTACCCTAATTTATCATGATTAAATACTAAGCATGTTAATGATATTATTTCAAAAAAAATTATAAATCTTTTTTACTTTATTTTGAAACAAAAAAATTTTATTGTCAAAACAGTTAAACTAATTCATTTTCTATTTATGACGTAATTAACATTAAAATTAAAATATAATATATAAGAAGAATTTTTTTTGTGGAAAAATAGAATATCTTTAATTTATTGTTATATATTCATATTTCTTAAAAACAATAATTGAGAAACTATTTACGTTTTTATTTAATTGTTTAAAAATAATATTAGAGTCATGATTTATTGTATTTATCTTTAATTAATTACATAATACTACATAACCCTTATAAAATTAATTCTTCCAAAAATCAATTTTAGCATTACTGTGGTAATGAATCTTTATCCTAAGTAATTTCCTTTCAATTGATAAAAATAATATAGGAAAAGATAAATAATTTTTATCTATTGATATTAAAATTATTTTTCATATTATCATATAAATGCAATTTGTTTTTGTAAAATCAATTATATCATTTTCCAATGACTAAATTTTTTTCAAGATAAATATAAAAAACAATTCTTAACTAAATATCACTATGATTAATTCCAAAGTGTAATTTATTTTGTAAAACAATGTATAGAATAATAAATAAAAAAATTCAATACTCTTATGAATATATGCCTTATATGGTCTGTGTTGTGTGATAGGATATGATATGTCTTTCTTATTATAGAGGTATCTCAAGTATTACATCACCAGTTATATAATTTTTCATCACAATTGGATTATTTTTCAACCATTGAATAATTTTGGATACATTACCTTTATATACATATGAGGATCTGGGGTTGAATCTTTTAGGTTGTGATTTCTCTTGAGTAATTTCACTAATCATGTTGATTAATTCCACAATAATGAATATCTATTTTCTTCAATATATACATACCCTTCATTGTAATACAATTTAATCACCAAATCTATTTCCTAGATTAGAGAGACTGTATTGGATCTAAGATATATTTCCCATGTAATTAAATGTGGATGATGTTGCGTTCATTAGATATGTTGGATGACATATCCAATCAGTATAATAAAGAACTTATTCAATCATTTATTAAAAATTTCTAATATAGCATGGGATTGATATCCCCTTTTTACACATTCATACAACTCCTTTCCATGGAAAACCATCCATTATTACATGAACCTCAATTGTAAATTCTTTGTCCTTCCATAGATTATCTACAGATACATTTTTTATTCATATGGATTCATTAATAAGATCCTGAATAATTCGTACCATACCTATTTTCTCCACTATATTTTTATGGAAATATAGATTTCATTATCCAAATTCTTCTATGATAGTTGGAGTATGAATCCAATTTCGATAAATTTTAATAAATGTTTTAATTTAAATTCATGATTAAAAGATAAAATCATTTGAAAATTACACCAAATGTAATTAATAAATCTATATACCTGGGAGGTCAAGCTAACATGATCTCAGCATTCCTTCAAATTTTTTTATAGTTCCCTCAGAATGAACATATTTTTTTGGAAAATAAATTTTTCTTAAACGTTTCTTAATGTAGAGATCCCTTAGGATATTCTTCTACAAATTTGATCTGAATTTTTGTTCATTAATAGGTAGTATTTATAGTGGTTACCAATTAAAAATAATAATTTTATTAATTTATATATGGATATGAATCAGAAGAGTTTGATCTTATCCTATCACTGATTATTGAGAATATATAGTATGATATTAATAGTTGACCCATATGATATTTTTCTTCCTTAAATTCTCTTGGTGTCTATGATTATTTTTTTCAATTATATATTGGTATAGGTAGAGGTTCTATGTCTCCCTTGGGATGTTTTATTTCATATTTTCCTGTCTGGAAAATTTAAAATCATGAAACACATTCTGTAATTTCTAGCTCCATACCATCATAATTGTTCACTTAAATCATTATACATCGTTGTTATACTATAATGTATAGATTAATTTGAGATTTTTTTTACATCTAGTAGTTAAATCATAAACTATGGTATGAATAGAGAACATAAATTCATCCAAAACACATAAAAATGATCTTAATATTTTATGTCATTCAGTTTCCTATTATTTAGGGTTTTAATCATAATGTGTAATTCCTCATCTTCCAAATGGGACATCCAAATATATAATAATATTTCTATTTGATTCAATATTTTTAAAATATATTATAACCCCACCTTCTTATAAATCACCATATCAATATTTACAAGATTCATGTATATAGGAATATTTTTATTCCACCTTGTGTTGAGCACATAATATTTCATCCTACACAATGCATTACCCACATATTTTTCAATTCTACGGGGGTTGTGTATTGAGAATTCACTGTTCATTGGTAGTTCATACCATCTTATTTACAATATTTTGAGCTCCTTCTGGGAGAAGATATAACTCATAAACTTATTATATATATATATATAACGTCTTCCCCCATATAGTTAGTTCCTCAATGTTTTCAATGAAATTATTTTAGATTTCATTATTTGATAGCGAGTTTGATAGTTTGGTTGATGAGTTTTCAATTCCCATGATCCATATTAAATCTCTCTATCATTCTACCCAATTAATCATACATTTTCTTTCATTGATAGATTATTATATATTATAGATTCTTCCTTAGAAGAAGGTAATGTGTATACTATTGAAAATATACATATCCTCATCAACTCAAAAAAAATCATCACATTCCATCGACTGTGGAAAATTACCACCTTTATGTGATAACATATTTAATATATTGGCGAACAAGTAAAATATTGAATGAACTGTCAATAATATCTACATAAACCAAAAAAATTATAATTTAAATTATGTTCATTAGCGTATGAAATTACATAACTAATTTTTTTTCCTAGTATCTACTCATACTGTCTCATTTGAGGCATTATGACCATGAAACTAAACACAATTTATCCAAAAGTCACACGTGAAATAAATCCCAAATAATCTTTTTTTATAATGGTCACTAGAATTATTTGTAGATATATCTCACTATCGACATAGATCTATGAATATATCACAATATCATTATTGAATACCAATAAAAAGTTAAAAATATTCTCCTTGAACACTGTATTCATTGGATACAAAAACATAGAATCTAGATCAGTCAATCTTCAAGGAGTTTCCACGAACTAATAATGTCTATTCCTTTATTAAATTTCTATATTTGTTATATCATCCTTCTTGAACGTATTGTAAATATAACCATATTAATGATCTATATTTGTACATTATTAGGATCATTTATGTTGATCAAATAATTCATCGACATGTGATAAATAATAATTAATCTTTAAAATAATGATACTGATCTCCTTATATATTTTTTAAATTCTGATCAACCCATCATTCCATTTCAGGAATAAAATATGGGATCCCAATGGTGAAACAATATGGAATAAATATCTCTTAACACATTTATCTTATAACCATTTTTTTAATCACACAAAATTGATTATTTCAATTTTACAGGGAGCATTAGATATCGATCCTTTATCATGAATGATATCAATGGGAAACTAAACATATATCCTATGGCTGAACATGTAATTCTTTCATAAAAACATCAAAACATTTTTTCCAATACCAAATATTATTATCCCAGGTTATCGTCCTGGTCCATAGAGTGTTCATGATAATTCTCTCAATAATGTAAAATTATCAACTACCATTGGTCTATATCCCTATTTAGATGATAGACAACCGTGATAAATTATTTCTTTTCACAGCTTCCAAATGTAAGGATGATATTTCTAGGGACTTGAAAAGTTTTTCAACTACTAAAGAATTAGTAGTTTTAAATAATGTTGGTGGTTTCTGTCACACGAATTGGCTAAATATAGTCACAACATGTATTTTATCAGTAGTAGTTTCTATACTATTATAGTTATTGGTCATATCCTTGTCCAAATATAAAAATTTAGTGATAATCTATTTAGTCTCAACTCTAAATTCATTGACTTTATCTAGGTGAACAACCCAACATTATTTTTTGGTATTGACATGGTTTACATTCTTCCTATTTGATGCCATATTTGGGTAGAAACATAGTTATTGTATGATGATTAAGTTAAAAATACAATTGATATATTGTTTTATGGATTCATCCATATAAATCATTTGGGGATTTTCATGCTATTTATTTTATATCACTTGGTTCATCCAAACCTAACCCCCGTGTTTATTACCAAACATCCTATGATACACAAAATAAAATCTCATACTATATAAACCCATAGATAATTGTAATATAATTTTTTTATAACACCACATTTCCATATTAGTATAGTAGTTTATTATTCTTAAAGGACTAGATACATAGATATATTATATTTTAGGAAATATTATATAACATGATCATTTGTGAGAACATTATTATCCATTATATAATATCCCTAAAAATAAATTATTTTTCTCATTTAGGTATCCTAAGGAGTGGAAAAACATTATATTGAGATTAGATTCTATATAAGAATCACCAAATGGTGGAAGAATTCATAAGATAATTACACCATAGGTAATGTGGATACAATAAAATTCCAACATGATGTAAAAATTAAATTTAATTGATGGTATTACATACCCATTATATCGTATAAAAACAATGATAACATTAATCCACTGTTATACGTTAGGGGAATCAATATTTGTATACATCGTAACCTATTTCTAAGGATTTTAGCAAATTCAATTTACTGTTATGGGAATAGATATACACTAAATCCATTTCTATTTTTTCTCATGAGACCAATAAGGGCATCACAGTTCCTAAATGTTCGGGGTATCACCAATAACATTATTATTCCCAATTAATTCACCATAATATTTATCATAATATTTCATAATATTTCCTAAGGAACTATTACTATGAAGAGCATGTTTATCCATATTATGAGAAATATTTAAATCAAATACACCCTCATTCAAAAAATTAATGATAATGCACAGGAGAGTATTCATTAATCATATTTGAAAAAAAGGTATTATCAAAGTAAAAATAATGCGACCATACTAAAAAACTTTTGATGTGGGTACATAAAATATGATTTGAAATCCATTAAATAGAGTAATTAAACCAAATGATTCTAGATTGAATACATTTTTTTGCCCATTCATCACGAGTCAATATGATGATTGAATCAATTCTCAACCAATATATTTTTTAGACCACACTTATGTGAATATATTCCAAATAAACATCTAATTTCTTTTATACCTACAAGGATGTATTTTCTAGGAAACATCACTAGATTTATATTATCAAAACCTACGGTGGTTTTCTAATGATGGAAATCATTTTTTTCATAGATTTAAGTAAATTTTTTATGGAATGATTATGAGGGAGGAATAAAATAAATAGACATGTAAATGAATAAGAATTATTAAATAATATGGTAGAAATATTTTATAGAAATATATGCACCACAAAAAAATGAAAAACATTTTTTTTATAACAATAGTCTCAGTGATTGAAAATTGAGCCCGAACAATGCCACATATATCATGGGTATAAATTCTATCTAAAATTCATAAAAAATGGGTTAATATTTAAAATAAATAACCATTAATAAAATTCAATTAATGGTGTGATATCTCAAATAGGTAGTATATACACCACATAAATTGATGTATGCTCATAATACAAAACATCTCTAAATGAGATGATTTTGATATTGAAACTGTAACCTCTTGTCCTCATTTCACAGAACCTACATTAACCCCAATATAAAAAACAAATATATACTATTCAAAAACATTAAAATTAATATAATATCCATTTTCATTTATCCTCTTCATAAATCATCATTTTCCAATAAAAAATATAAATTTCATACACAACTTCTTTTTATAATTGGATTGTATGTAGTAGATTCATAATAACTTCATCTTTATTCATTATTCATTAAACATTATATTACTAGGTCATTAAATTTTAATATATGGATGATTATAATTATTTATGAGGTTTTAAATATTATTAGTTTCAGTTTTATTAATTTTAATTTGATGATGCAATCGATAACTAGCTTGTTTCATCCACTATTGTAGATCAGATGGTGTTTTATTAATAAAAGAATTAAATATTGAAAAAACACCTTGAATAAAAAAATATTTATTTAGAAATTTATAATATATTTTTTATTAATTATTTTATTGTGGTCATTATGATATAAATTATGGTGGATGTTGGTGGTTAAAATGAACCAGAAATGGACATACCGTGATATAAAAAATGTATTGGATGCGATGTTTATAGAGTAACATTATAACACATGTATAACAAAACTATTTAATGTTTATTAGTTTCATATATAATAATTTTAATAAATTATAATAATTATTAATGGATATTAATGATTTAAACTATTTTATCAAATTTTTTTCCTCTTAATATGTATATTTTAAAGGAATATATTAGTGATGTTAATTTGTTGACCATGTCATTAATATGATATAACTTATTTTAAAAATATTAATGATATCATAAAAATAATATTTATCCTTTATTATCATCCTTGTATCAATCATAGTAAATAGGTGAGGAAAAAAACATGTTGCATCATTGATGGTTGGGTCTGCCCAACACAAAAAATGACTATTTTTTCAAATGGATGATTGGAATGATGGTTTGTGATATTTTAAATATTATTAAAATTATTATAATATAAATATTAAATGAGTATTATTATATAATTAATACTAAATATTAAATGGAAATTAAAATGGAAAATATGTTACTCAACGATTGAAATTACGTTATGTACATTGTGTCTGTTTTGGTGAATTCTTAGGAAATGAATGGAGGAGGATAATCTGTTATAAAAATAAATAAATGAGACTAAATGTGGATTATAGTGGAAGTAATGTGAGTTGAATTATTAAATGAATCCAAAATATATGTGATGAATTTAATGGGTGTTAGAGGACCCTTTTTCCATGAATAGGAGGGTCTTATTTATTGAAACTAATGTTAGGTAATGGGGAGTAATAGAATCATATGTGAATTATGCAGGTCTACTAAGAAATGTTTTATAGGTGGATAAATATTATGTGAGGCATATGGGAAATAATTTTTATAATTTAAAATGCTTTCATTAATTTTTTGTGACCATATAATTATTAAAAATTCTAATTACTTTAATTAATAATTTATACCTTATTAATCATAATTATAAATTATCCATGACAATTATTTTGCTACTAAATATATAATATTACCATTTATAATTTTTTTTTGAAATTGTTAATAATACTTTTTAATCCAATTTTTATAATAAATAATTAATAATATATCAATTTTACATAAAACCTATGATATAGTAAAAACCATTATTATTGAAAAATGATTTCTTATATAATCTGTATTTTTATTATTATAACATATAAATTTATAAGTGAAATTGTGTATTTTTTTAATGATTCTGAACATCATTATTGAGCCTTATTTTTATGTGTATCAAAATATTTTTTAGATATAAATTTCATAACTGTTATATAAATAATTCATTAAAAAAGTCATTTTAATTTAACCATCATAATTAACCATTATCCTATGTAATTTATTTTCAATTAGTAGGAATATGGTTCAAATAGTTGAATATCACTAACCTATTTATTCTAACGATAATTTTTTGTTTTATCTAATATAATTAATATATATACATCAAATCTTTTTTAACATTTCACTTATATGATATGTTTTTAAAAATTTTTTAAAAAAACATTCGATAATATCAATATGTTGTATTAAAAAATACTAATTATTTTTTTGAAATTAAATTATGGTATTAAAAAACTATCCAATAAAATATTCATATGATTAATGGATCTTTAATATGTTAATCACATGATAGATCAAGATTTTGTGATTACCATCTATAATTGGGTATCAGGTATTACAAGTTCATTATGGGACATAGTCCACTATGGTAGTCATTGGATTAATGATTTATTGAGGATATTAATGTACGGGGAATGAGCACAATACACTATGATACGTTTTCCACTATGATATCATGGATGTTAACCTTGGGTAATAAAAATATTTTCAATGCTTATGATTGTGGAAAAATTAATATGACATGTTTTATGCATATGATATAATTTCATGATTAATGATTAATTAATTATAATTCCTCACTATTATGACTCATTTCCATTGAAACAAAAAATACTTATTCAAAGACTCATTATTTTCAATATAATAATAATTTGGAATGAAAACATAAGTTCAAAATCATTATCTCAATCCCTTACATGTATATCACATTTGAATGTGATCATTATTTTAGATCTCAATTGTTTTCACTAATTGATCATCTAATATTACACTTAATTATATTTATATTTCCCACATATAATGATTAATGGTTTTATGTATGAAATATATTACAGGAGTTCAACAAGATATCATATTTGGGGGATGTTTTGTGGATGTTTTAGGAATTCACTTGATTTGGTATCTAATATCCAATATCACTAAACTGTTATGATCTATAGTCGTTTAGTATTCTAAATGTTATTAAATATTCATCTTAAATGATTGAATATTTTTATTCTGTCAGGCACAAGATTGCTAAATTGTTGTTGTGAAATTAAAAACATATTAGTTGGATGAATTTAAAATGGAAAATCTTTTAAAATTATTGACATAAGGTTTTATTGGTAAAAGAAGAGATATATATATTTCATAATGTACATATAGATATGTCATTTGAGGTTATTGAGGGGTGATTATTCCATTATTATTAGAGATTCGATATATAAGGTCTCCTGTTTTTAGACCATGAAATTTTTTCCAAATAATTCGAAATGATCATTTAGTGGATGGTATAAATTTTATATTGAGAAATGGAATATAAATATATGTGTTAGATCACTAAATTTGATGTTTCTATTTTGTTATTAAGGAACAATTGGGGCCTCATCTAATTTTTTAGTTTCCTTTATAGCAGGTTCTAAATGATATTCATTTTGATAGGGAAGTGGTGGAGCACAATTACCACAAGGTTAGTAATAACCATAAAACTCAAACTATGCATCCTTGTAAGGGAGCCACATAGTTAGTTATGCTATATTGGGAAGGGAAACCAACCATTATATTTTCCTACAGAAAACTAAATAGTATGGTACATGGGTTATGCATGTATTTTCTAATTATGATCTAACCACGTGGGTGGGGGGGTTCCACATAAGTCAGTTAACCCACAATGTTTTCATATGATTTTCTAAACCATGTGTCCAAATCATGTGCAAAATTAAAGGAAATGAATTTACCATTTTACTGGTTCTAACTTAAATTTATTTAATCTCCCTTTCATCCACCAGATTGTCCATACCAAACCAATCAAGCTATCCTGTGGAAATATCCTTAATTTTTATGTAACTCCCTCATTCAAAATCGTAATCAAGATCTATTGGTCTCATTGGATATGTATCGTTGTTATCACAATTTAATTATAATAGTAATTAATTTTCACTAACCAAATGAATTTATAATTACTAGAAATCTTTTTTATAATGTTTTCTGGGCGTTTTTTCATTTATATGATTTTATTAAAACTAGATAAAATAAACTCGTAAAAATAGATGACTGTAGAATCATAAAAATGAGGTTTTTAAAATAGGTTATATCACATTATGTATATTGATTAATTTAATAATTCATTTTTTCTAGATAATGGAACAACGACAAAATTATGAAAAATTGGTCAATTCTATAAAAATAATTGTTCAGAATGCATGGTTAATTAACTTGAATGCCTGTCTGTGGTTGAGTTCAAAGACCCCATCATGAACCACCTATTATTTTTTTGGATTAAATGTCTTCATATACGATATTTTCCTAAATAAAACCACCCTTGGGGATGTTCACCAAATTACGTAATGAGTAATATTGATTGGACAAGGCTCAATGTCCTTTATCACATGTTGAATAAATGATAATTTCAAGGGATTATTCTTGATGAATAATTTTACTTGGTTAAAATTATATGAAAACAATACCTCTATTTTATAATAAAATCACCATTGTGGCGTGAAATATAATATTATAAAAAGGTGAATTCAAAATGGATAACTTGAAATGAGATATGAAATGTTTATATACCAAGCCTACCTTGTTACATATTAATTAAAATTTTGTATGGATTGTATATATACATGGACTTATCTATTAGTAATAAATATACTAATATTTGTAATTTAGATAAATGAGAACCTAATGGTTAAAACATATCAACTTCTCTTATGTCGAAAAAATTCATGAAACTAAAAAATATATTTTCTTCAAAAATAAATTTGCATTTCATTAGTTATTATTCATTGGCGTAGAGTACCACATTGTTGTGGGGCATGGAATTCCTTGTTATTATTGGAATAGAGTCCCTTATTATTCATGACTAAGGAATACCTTATTAATCCATGTGGTTTTTGAATAACATCCACAATTTTTCTACCATACTTCTTATCATTATCCCTTATTTCTCATTATGCTTCTCTATAGAATTTATTATTACTCTTGATACATAGGCATTGAGTCCCTTAATACTTGTGATAATCATGCAGTACATCCCTTATTACTCATGATACTCAGGGGGTAAAGTTCCTTATTATTCACCATTCGTAAGCATGGCATCCTTTATTATCATATGAGATGGAAGCAAATGTCATCCATTATATATAATAAGATACTCTTATGATTATGCATGGATTTCAGAGTTAAAAAATGGTTCCAGGATAGTACTAACCATCAATATATATGTTTATATATATTTTCACATTTATTTAAAAATTATGATAATACCTATTTTTATTTTCATACCTGCATTCAAGGTGACTAATATTTCTAGATTTTTGAGAATATGAAAGACTAGGTTTGGTCAGCAAGGTTTCCAAGATAAATCAATGCACGACATGGATTATAATTTCATATTTTTATACTATTACACTATTATACCTACATACTCATTATATAATATTCATCAACTATATCTGTAACAGACACTATAGTTGGTCGACTACTGAGTATATTGCAGGCCCTTTTAGGATTCCATTAGGCACCTGACTAGAATACATGTTTGTCGGTTAATGAAAAAGGTTTGGTCATTTTATTGTCCTTCTGGGATAGGATGAAGAGCATTTTAACGGGATTTATCTAGTTTTTATTATCTTATTGAAGATATCTACCAAATCATTATATTATTACAAATAATTTTTTTGTATATCAACCTATTGAGAATGACTACCCATATTTTTCAAATGACATTATCACACATGGACGTGTATTTAGATTTTATCCTCTTATCTATATATTTTGGATGGGAATTTTTTATTATATTCTATTTCCATTATTTTATATTTCTTCTTCAATGATTATTATTGATCCATATGTTATATTCACCAAACTATACCTCCATTTGAACATCGTTTCTAGTCTAAATCCTCTAGTTTTTGTGGAGGAAATATTAAGGACATGTGACTGACCATTTTGAGGAACCATTTTAGTGGATCATATGTCAGGATGTTAAAAAGTGGTATCATAGTCCACATTTTTTACTTTTCCTTAAAATTATATGTATTGTTATAGTAGATTAGATACTATGTATGTTTAAGTTCCTTTTTTGTAGTTGTGTTGGGTTCCCACAAACCTATTCCCAAGGGAATGATCCTGATGAGAAGGAAAAACTATTATTAAGGATAATCTCTTATTACCGTTGATTATTATTTTCCCTATGAGGGTAATTGTTCTTTCATTGGTTTATTATTTAGGAAATTTTGGGGATTTTCACCCTTGTCCAGATATGTCCCATATGAGTTGTACATTAATTATTATAGGATCATAAATAATTACATTCGTTTTATGTACCATTTCATATTTCATTCATTTCAGGACACCTTGATACATTTTAGATTCGATTATCTAATTTTTTAATATTCTTTATCATAATTAAGATATAGTTGGCCATTAATTTTTATATATCAACCCAAATAGGGTTTTCTGATATATCATGAATATAAGTTATGTAAAATCTCGGTTCCTGGAGCCACCCAGTGGTGCCCCGTACCCGGTTGGTCTCTTTCCCTCCAATGCATATCCTTGAACACTAGAAGCTACTGACTAGCAGTGAGGGCCTTTGGTGTGATAGTGGGGAAACTATGCCCTCATTAGAAGAGTAACAAAGTGTAAATAAAAGATATAAAATAGAGGAATCAGTACTAGAATGCAATAATTAAACAACTGAAGAATGAATAAATAAAAAACTAGAGCCGATATATATAATGACGCATGATACATATGCCTAGGAATGTATCCAAACATCTCACAATGCTGGAATATAGTAGAAACCAATGTATAAAATAAAATAGACAAACTCCAACATCATCGTAACCCTCATCTTTGTCCCATTCTCTTACTCTAAAACAATATTGTTCCTGAAGTATAAGGTTGATTTCACTTGTCTATACCTACAAGAATATAATCTATTTAGGTGCAAAAGCATGTCCCAAACAAGGTGTGAGACTAATCCATATAAGAAACCTCCCAATGTTCTATGCCTAATAGTTAGTGAATATACATGGTAGACAATAAGCGAAATAAGTAGTAAAATAGGATGTACACAAAAGTAAGCAGTCCTAATGTTTCATTTCCAGACATTTTATTTTTAGGTATTTAATCAACTAAACACAAATACAAGAATCCTCTAGGTAGTTCTCACAACCTAACCCCTCTAGTTCACAATTCAAGGAAAGATATACCAACGAATCTCTAAAGAAGCACTCACCACAAATTCGCCATATAGTCATGTGTGATCAATGACTCTCTGAGGAAGCACTCACCATCAATCCCTCCAATAGTCTTTTAGAAGTAAAATAAAGACACTCTGAAGAATCATTCAATTCCAATTCTCTTGTGGTCTCATAACACAATAATAATCACTCTAAGAAAGCACTCAATGTCCAACCCCCTATGGTCTTGCAGCATGATAATTAAAATAGACACTCTTGGAAAACCCACTACGTCGATTTACCCTATGGTCTCAATACACCAGGTTCCCACAACCCTGTGTAATGAAATAGTGCACAAATGATAATCAACTACCAATGTAAACACCAAGAACTAAATGGCTATACAACTACAACATATCATATCATGTTAGGTAATAATCACTTCACTCTAAAAATATTAGGCATGGAAAGAAAAGCAATACCCTAACAGGAAATGATAGAACCAATGGTCAGAACAAGAAAACATGGTAAAAACATCCATAACATAGAAAAGATAACCCTATTCTCAACAATTAACTTCAATCCAAACAAACTCTGAAAATTAGGAAAATAAATTATCTAGAACCACAACAACACAGTACACAAAAATAGGGATTTGTAACTTTTTCATATATAACTCAAGGACTATGTAAAGAAAGGCAAAAACACCTTCATCGGCATTGTTCAATCGTTATAATTGACTCTCATACCATGAATTTATTTAGAATGTCGTAGATCTAAAAAAATGTTAAAAACATTCCACAAAGGATAACATGAGACATAGGAGAATTTAGGAGATGATGTTCAAAAAAAGGGAGAACTCAACTATGTGATTCTAATTCTATAAAAGTTAGTCTATTCAGAGAACATAGATGGATTTTAGGGCTTGGAGAATGTCCACAGCCATACAGTAGCTCCTAGATAAGACAGATGAAGAAAAAAGTGGTTCTTTCAATTAGGCATGACCCTGATCTATTTAATGAAAATAAATTACACAGTGTGTATCATAAATGTACACATCATTTACTTGACTTTTCTAGCCTCCACTTTAGGTGGTCCCCCAGTCAATGCACATGACTATGTACATTTCCATTACCCGGATAGAACACGGTCAACTTCAGCAACCGAGTACATGGAGTGTACTTAAAGTACACGGCGTGTACTATTTAATTTTACAAAAACTCCTATTTCTTTTAAAAATAGTCACATAACAATATGTGTACCTGGAAAGAAGAGTAGGGTTCTTACAAAATTCCCCTATTAATGAAATCTATCCCCATATTTCCCTAGGATGGCGGCGTAGAAGAAAATCCTTGAACATATCTGGCCACTGCAAACCTACATCGGTCTCCCTCTCCCACCTCTCCTTATTTTACTCGATTGTGCTTCCATATCACTCATACCAGAGGAAATAAAATTCCACAATGAACCTTTGCACATCGATCAACAATCTGGATTGGATGCTCCTTGAACAAGGAGTCCAACTAGATATCGACTTCCATGGGTTGGAAAACATGATACAGGTCAGAGAAGTAACATTGATGAAGAGAAATGTGGAAGACAACATGCATAGCCTAGTTCTTCTAAGGCAACTGCAACGGATAGGCAACCAACCCGACTCTTCCTAGCACCTCAAACGACCCAACATATCATTGTGAATTCTTACCCTATATCCATATCTTCTTTTATCCCAACCTCAGTGTGACACACATGAAAACCTAATCTCTGGCCTCAAACTCTAGATGTCATCGCCATCGATCTGCATAGGACTTATATAATGACAGTGCAGTAGTTATCCCTTTCTGAATCAACTCTATCTTCTCTGTGTTCTCCTGGACAAGACGAGGTCCTATCATAGTTGTCTCTCCTAGATCCATCCAACATAAGGGTGATTAGCGGGGCCTGCCATACAAAGCCTCACAAGGTTCCATATGAATAGTTTCTGGAAAAATATTACTATAAGAAAATTCCACACGAGGTATGTGATTCTCTTAAGAACCTCCAATATCCAGGACACATGCTTGAAACTTGTCCAGGACCACCTAAATCATATGCTCAGACTGGCCTTCTTTTTGTGGATGGTAAGCTATACTATAATGTACATGTGTACCAAAATCCCACTAAAGTCCTTAATAGACCCGAGAAGTAAAACAAAAATCACAATTTGAAACAATGGTGTGTGGGACTCCATGTTAACGCACAATCTCTCAGATGTAACACCTTCCCAGCTCAACAACACTAAATATCTCATTGATTAGTAAACAGTTATAAACATTCGTGAGTTTTTCAATAAAAACACAATCAACACGATCCCTCGAGGAGAACATGGAAACCCTATCATGAAATCGATCTCGACATCATTCCACTTCCACTAGGGAATGGGTAACTGATGAAAAATCTTGGTTGGTCTCCGATGCTCTTCCTTCACATGCTGACAAGTGGAACACCTCTATAGAAAACCAGAAACATATCCCTTGATACCTAGCCTTCAATACAAACAGTGCAAATCTAGATAAATCAGGGTAACACCAAGATGGACTGGCCAAACTGAGGAATGAATGTCTCGCATCATCTCCTCACATATTTCTGATGAAATCCACTAATGTCCATGAATATGAAATATCTCATCCTTGTCTATGTTCCATCCAATAATTGTGTCCTTTCTTGAAACACTCTCTCGTAGTTCTGGGCCTTCTGAATCAGATAGCTACCACATTCTCACATGATAAGGAAGAGCAGAGGTAACAGCCAAAACAGAAATAAATGTCTTCCCCTGACGGTCGTGCACCTCAAAATTCATTTCAGATAGTAGGGTATAATATGCCACTCACTACTAGACTCCCAAACTGCATGTTCCTGAGTCCCCCTGCTCAACACATTAGCCACTACATTTCCCATCCCATTCATGTATGCTAGCTCAAATTCCAACGTCTGGAGGTACTCAACCCACCTTCGTTGTCTCAAAATCTAGTCACACTATGTGAATATATTCATGATACTTTTGTGGTCTGTGAAAAACAAAAAATGATCTCCCAATAAGTAGTTCCTCCATCAATGTAATGCGTGGAAAACTATATCTAACTTGAGATCAGGTGTTACGAATTTCCTCTCATGTGGTATCAACTACCAAGACCCGTATGCAACAAACCCTTCTCCATGAATAAGTAATTCTTCCATCTTGATAGATGATGCATCATAGTGAATAGTAAATCTCATTCCCATCTCTGGAAATGCTAGTATCGCTGCTAAAGTCAACCTCCCTTTCATATCTTGAATGGATGAATTGCAAGAATCAGACCACAAGTATTTCACACCCTTCATAGTCAAGCGCATCAGTGGCACTGATAAGCCTAAAATATCCTATAAGAAACTCTTGTAGTAACCATCCCACCCCAAAAAATTTTATACCTCAAATACGTTCATTAGATTCTCCCCAGAAAATACTTCTCTTACTTTTCTATGGATTTACTAATAATCTTGTCTCTATGATAACATGTCTTAAGAAATGAATTTGGTGCATCCAAAAGTGGCATTTTGAGAGCTTAGCATATAACTGATTCACTATCAGTGTACTAAAAATGATCATAAGATGTGTGGCATGGTTTTCTCGAGTGTGAGAGTACACCAAGATATTGTACACGAAGACTTATTCCATGGAATCCAACTATGGATGAAGCACCTGGTTCATCAGTGCCCTGAAATTTCAAGTGCATTCTTGAGTCCGAACAACATAACCACATACTCTTATAAACCATACCTTATCTGAAAAGATGTAAGAGGTACATATGATTGTCTAACATGAGATAAATGATAACTAGACCACATGTCAATCTTTGAGAACCCCTGGGTTCCTCAATGTTGATCAAAGGAATCATCAATCCTAGGCAAGAGATATTGGTTCATGACCATCAACTGGTTCAACTTTTGATAATACACACCATGTCTGAGGGTAATTTCTTCTTTCTTCACAAATAGGACAGGTGAACCCCAAAGAGAAGTACTGGGTTGGATAAATCCCTTTTCTTGGAACTCCTCCAACTTAATCTTGTGCTCTATAAACTCTGGTGTATCCATCCTTTAAGGAGGAATGGACACTGGTTCCTCCCCTGGAACTAGTTCAATAGAAAAGTACACCTCTTGTTCTGGAGGAAAACGTGAAAATATTATTGAAATACGTCCCTGAAACGATCCACCACTGGTGTAAATTCATCCTGTGAAGTCCCCTGGTCATCCAGATATAGTCTATATATATGTTCTCTAAATCCACCCAACCCATGATACATGGGTCCCGCTCTTCTTTCCCGATCATTCCATTCACCCTTATGAAGAAACGATCTACCCTCTAGTGATGAGAAACTCACCCTACAACGATATACATCGAAAAATGCCTAGAAAGGATCTAACCAGTCCATTCCAAGTATTACATCATAGCATGTATTCTCAAGAACAGAAAGGTCCCATAGGAAGTGACAACCACCAACCTTGAGAGGGAACTCCATGAACTGACGTTAACTAGCCGTTCTTGTCCCCAATGATGTTTCTAACATAAAGATATTAATAGAATAAAATATATAGAGAAAAAGGTTATTCATAATAGAAAAAACTATAATGATTTGGGAAATACCTATATCAAAAAGTTAAAAGCTAAAAATGAGGCAATTATGATAATACCTCGAACTGTAGAGGGTCTGAGATCGTGACCTTGTAGGATCTGCCCCACTGCAAAAGTCAGACCTGCACCGCGGCCCTGTGACCCAGCCTGGACACTCTGATCTGATCCACCCTATTGTCGCTGAAAATGTGGCAACTAGCTACCATATAAACCACCTCCACCTCATCATGAATGGCCGAAATAACTCTAGTTCCCAGACTGGTGAGAATGTGGTTGGGCAGCTCCCGATTGAGGAGTCATTGAGGAACCCTTGTCACCAGATGCTAGTGAGAATATCTGATAGAAGCGCTAATGATGCTCCATCTTGTAGCAAGATCGACACTTCACATAGTATCTTGGGAAATATGGCCTTTTATGCCTGACCATTCTACACTAGTAGCATACCACCATATTACATAGAGGTGCATCCCACATACTCGGATATCCATGTGTAGAATCCTTGTGGTTCTTCTTGTTATCAGTCGGAGAAGAACTAACTCTGGATACGAAACCACCTTGGCTCCAAACTCTAGAATCCCTCTGGTTGTGCTTTGTAATCAACAGTTGGTTGACTATGGAAGATAATGAAGTCAACCTGATGATTTTCACCTCAGCTCGGAACACATTTCTGAGAAAATCTTTAATCTTTCATGAAAGGAATAACTCATCTTCCCCTAGAAACGGTGTAAATTGTTTCATCTTTGGGAAGCAAGAAGAATACTCCATGATTATAAGAGTAACCTGCTCCAAACTCAGGAACTCTAGGGCTTGATCGGCCCTCAAAGTCTCCTGGTAGAAAAATTCATTAAAATCATGATGGATCTCATTCGACAACATGTCCTACAGGCATCCCGTCTGTGATATCCCATTCCACCTTCTCTTGGCATAATCTTGAAGAATATGAATAGAGAGCTTGACCCTCCTCTCAGGAGGCGTCTTCAGATTCTCAATGATTATCAGAATTGATTCTAGTCCGGACTCTACAGCCTGGGGTCCTCCACCCCCTAGAATGTTAGAGGATGGTGCTGCTGAATGAACCACATCAATTTTGTCATCGATGGGGCAGGATACAGTAGTCCCTATAATATTTGAATAAACCTCAAAAATCCATCTCATAACAATGCCTCTACACCTATATCTAGGAAGACCACTGGTGTCAAGACTAGAACAACTAGATGATCTGGTGGTAGTCCCTGATCATCCATATCTGGTGTCAGATCATTTCCATGTAACTGGAGAAAAATTAGAGGACGTCTTAGTGGCATGACTCTACAATGTCAAGTGCATTCCTTAGATCAAGATTAACAGGGACTGAAACATAGATGTGTAAAAAGGGAAAAAGAGAAAGAAATCAGTCATTTTTTCCCAAACAATGATACACAACGTGTATAATTCCTACATGGCATGTTCCTTTAAGCCATCACATGGGCGTGTACATCCACCAACCTGTGTTTTGTAAAATCCCACACACACGACACATTTTCTTAACATGCATTGTGTACTTAAATACTCCTCCCATGCCCGAGTTATTCTTTGCAGCTAAGCCACATGGTTCTCATATAACTAGACTACATGGTGTGTGAGTGCCATACACGGCGTGTACTAGACGAACTTCCCAGACCGGTTTTCTTATTTATCATCTGGTTACATGACATACTCTATAGGGTGTTTTTTCCATAAACTACATGTACTGGAAAGATTTCATTGACCCATTTTGTTCGCTACATGACCGGATAGATAGGTTACATTTTACAAAATGTTGAATATTGACATGAAATGTATTACATATGTTGTATCCATCTGTGTCGTTAGTCACATGGGTTGAATCATGGTCTACAAAACACGGAATATAATACCGGTACATGGAGTGTTCCCCCAAATATTTCTCCAACCATGTGTCTCTACCCACAAAGACATATACATGGTTAGAGACAACGCGATGTGCACATATAGTACATGATGTGTACATAATAAAAACAGTTCCTTCCTGAACAGAAGGACACATGGTGTGTATTCATCAATACATGTCGTGTATTCTCGGTTCTTCTAGACAATAAGGCATAGAAACTACTCTAAAACCTATAAAAATAGAAAAAATAATTATGGATGAAAAATACAATCCATGATGGCCCATACTCCCCATGTATCAAATATTTACATCTTATACATGTTAATTTCAAGCATAATAATGTAATGGTCCACCAAATTCTGATACATGAGGGCCCATAACACCTCAAAACCAAAGGTTTGGCATCCATTAAAACAAAACCTTACACAATTCAATACCTTAAAATGACTAGATATTCAATCAAGGACTCTATCTCAATAACATGCATTACTAGCACAACTAATATCACAACAACATGAAATCAGTAATTCATCCTAAATGGAATGGTATGAATTCATGACATGTGACTTCTAATAAGTTCATATATGATGCATGAGATGGAATACCCTCATCTCATCTGTTTTCAATAGACATAGATCCTTAATAATGTCAATGATAACTTTAAAAAAAATTTGAATCATCCAAGGGTGAAATCAAAATCAACTCTAAAATTAAAAAACCATAAATTTTTCAATAAAGAGGTACATTAGACTTTCCTTATACACAGGTTTGATACTCTCGATCACATATTATTACCACGTACATATTCCTTCCCATCCCTGACTATTGGCTCCCAATAGTATGCCATAAAGAAAATAAAACCCTCTAATACCCCTTGGTAACGACCCGATTCCAGGAGCCACACAGATGTGCCACATACCTGGTTGGTCACTTGGCATTAAGTGCATATCCCCAAACTCCAAACACTACTGACTAGTAGTGAGGGCCTTGGGTGTGATTCTGGAAAAACAATACCCTCATTGGAAGTGTAACACATTTGAAATAACATATACATAGTAGCAGAAGTAGTAAAAGCATGCAATATGTAAACAACTAAAGACTAAAGAAATAAAGAACTGGAGATCATTTATATAATGATGCATGCTACATATTTCTATGAATGAAGCTAAAAAATTCACAATGCTGGAATAAATTAATAAACAACGTATAAAAGAAAAAAATAAACTATAGCTGCATCGCAAGACTCATCTTAGTCCCATGCTCTCCATCTCCACAGTAATCAAGTACCAGAAGTAGATGGGCATTTTACCTTGTCTATACCTGCAGCAATATAATGTTTTTGGGCCCAAAACCATGACCCAAATAAGGTTCATGACTAGTTCTAGTTGGCATCAACACAATGTGTCGTGCCTAATTGACAGAGAATATATATTGTAGGAAATAAGAAAAATATTCAGTAAACAAGGAAGTACTCAAAAGTATGCAGTCCAACTGTTTCATTTATAAACATCTACATTTAAGTATTTAATCAACTAAACATAATTACAAGAAACCATATCTATAGTTCTCATAGCCTAACCCCTCTGGTTTATAATAAAAGGAATAATATACCAATGAGTCTCTGAGTAAGCACTCATCATCATCTTTCCCTATTATCATGTGTGAACAAAGGCTCTCAAAGGAAGAACTCACCATAAATTCTCCTATAGTCTTTTAGTAGTAAACTACTGACACTCTAAGGAAGAACTCAACATAAATTCCACCTGTGGTTTTGAAATGTCACTATAGACATTCTGAGGGAGCACTCAACAAAAATCCCCTATATGGTCTCGCAGTGTGATAATTATAACAGACACTCTGAGAAATACCACTACATCAATTTCTCCTATGGTCTCAATACACCTATTTTTCGCAGCCCTGTAGGAAGCAATTGTGCACAAATGTTAATCAGCATCCAATGTCATCATTAAAAACTACTTGGATAAAAAAGGAAAACATATAATATCATGTCAGGTAATAATCACTCCACCCTAAAAATAGTATCCATCAAAAGATAATCAGAAGCCTAACATGCAAGGCTAGACCAAACGGTCAAAACAAGAAAACATTGGAAAAACATCCATATATTAGTAATGATAACATTGTTCTCAACAATTATCCTCTATCAAATCAATCTAGTCATAACATGAACATAAATGGGATAGATCCCCAACCACACAATACCCTAAACAAGGGTATTGGACACTTTATCACATATAACTCATGAACTATATATGAAATGGAACAAACCACATACCATGGAATTGTACGACTGATATGCTTGAGACTCATGCCTTGAATCTCCCTAGATCTTCATAGATCAAGAAAATTATAAAAACCTTCAACTAATAATAACATGAGAGAGAGGATAAATCAGGTGACGATGTTCAAGAAGAAGGGAGAACTCGCAGATGTGATTCCAATGAATTCAACAATGGTTAATTCAGTGAACAGACAGTGAGTCGGGGGCTCACATAAGATCTGCGGTCATAAGGTCACTCCTGGATGATACAAACAAAGAGAAAAAGTGTTTGGTAGATTAGACGTGACTCCGGTTCATTTAATGAGAAATAAAATGTACACTGCCTATATTTTAAATTGTACATGATTTGTTCATGCCTATTCATTACTCTACTTTAGGTGGTCTCCATGTAACCACCCATGTCCTTGTATATTTCCATAACATGACCAGTACACGGTCACTCGCGATAATTGAGTATACATAGTGTACTTAATGTATATGGAGTGTACTCCTGAAATTTCCAGAAACACATATTTTTATCAACAATAACCTGAAACCATGATTAATACCTGAAAAGATGATTCGGGTTATTACAAAATAATTATCCCATTATTACATGTTTTATATGTTTACAATTTGTATCATGAGCTATAATATGTATAATTAATATTAAATTCATGGCAATAATAATATTTCAAGTGTATTTGACTTTATAAATTGGGAAGTGAAAGCCATATAATCAAAACATTTTATATTAATTAGATATAATTGATACCAAATGTGAACTTATTATTCACATTACATGATTTCCAATTTAAAATTATAATTGAATGTACATTTATAATATGAATATTGAGATTCAACTAACTGATCTAGGATATATATGAATATGTGAAAATGATGAATTTCAACAAATATAGAAAAAGATTTCTTTTAACTGAGGCATGGATTTTGACACAGTAGGTATCCACCTATGTCATATTAATATGATGATCGATATGAAAAAAATTCATAAATACATAACTTGACCATAGAATGTTAATTGGGGGTATTCATTAATAATATAATACTTACAAGGATGAATGAAATAATTAATTTTAAATATTGTGAGTTAAAATTAATCAAACCATAGATTCATACTTAAATATCCCTATAGTTCACCCTTATTAGTTATTTTTTTAATACATAACCCTAGGGGGTATGTTTATATTAACACTATGGTTATTTTAAGTGAATGTATCCACTTATATGATGTCACATGAAATTATTTGGTGGTATCATTCAATATAATCCCTTTATTTGAAGGAATCTCATTATATTAATTTGATATTTATTATTATATGGCATCATTTAATTAAAATTACATATATATATTAAATAGGATTGTACTATATATCACTGTATTGAAATTTTATTTAACCAAGTCATTTGAGTATGATCATGAATTAATTGGATGGATAGAGTAAATAATGAGTCAATATGCATAATTAATCCTAGAATAAACTATGTAATGTACGTAATATTTTTTATTTATAAACATGTTCTTAATACCCTATATAAATTAGATTATTAATGTGTTGTGATAAATAATCATTGAAAAAAAATTACTAAGGGTAAACATTTTAGTTTTTTGTTTAGAACGACTCTTTATGAAGCTTAAAATTTAAAATATTAATTTTTATATGAACATAAACAATTCCCATAGAAATTTTATAAAATATTCGTATTTTTGGTTTCGTATAAGGGATAGTGGGAAGAGCCTATTGTCATTTTTCTGTGACTACTGTTTGTATTATTAATAGGTTGAGTTAATGAGGGTTTAGCTATAATGGTAAAAACATTTGAAATAAAATATAATTAGATTTTTGAGCGGAAGTCATAGAATGTTAAAAACTATATAATGATCGTTTGATATGGGTATAAATATTAGTTTAATAAATAACCCACTAGGGTAGACTGGTTTATTTCTGATAAGTTATACTTGGGGGGAGTTAACTAATATAGACACCAAATGATTTTCAGCTCTTATCTCATTAAATTTGTGTTTTGATCATTGTGTGTAGGTGACCCTCATTCCAGTTTCATTTTTATCTCTTTTGATGAAAGTTGTTGTTATGTTATTTAATAGAAGAAAATATCCCTTTCAAGGTATGTGGTTCACATTGTTTAACACATAAGGCTACATGTAGAATCATAAATTCCCTCAATATTGACTGAAACCCTACTAGGTTATCATTAAGTCTATTATACGTAAACAAGGGAGAGAGGACATATTGGGGTTATATAATCTTTAATGGTTTTGATATTAAAAATAAAGTCACTGTGATATTTATGGAAGAAATGGGATCAGTTCTTGTTATTTTGGATCAGTTTTGTCGTCGATTTTGGATAATTACATATTTTTTGCTAATCAAAACAATATTAAATGTGAATGAATATTCATGTGTCTATCAATATAGACTTGTGGATGCATGGATGATTCATAAATATCTGAAGAGACACAGCAATGTGCATGGTCATTTAAAAAAATCATAGAATAAGCAGCTAAAAAAAATTTATGTGGTATTCCATTTGAGGGCATAGAATTTTTTAATTTTTTTTTAATTGAATGGAAATGATGACCATGTTAATGGATTACCCATCAATGTGTGTTTTTTGGAATTAAACACGATGATATTGGATGTGAACCCCTTAAAAATTATCTTTTTATCTTGTGCTTGTTGTGTGTTTTGAATTTTTATATCTAATATAAAATGAGTGGCTGAGTACGGGAAGAGGGTTGACTATTTTAATTATGGAACATGCATCATGATTGAATAATATCTTTTTGTAAATTTAAATATAGTTTTTAGTGAAGAGGGATAGTTCTAAATGGACATGGTAACATTAGATAGTTGACCTCTATTAGAACTAATGCTCCCATGTTAAGGAGAAGAAGTACTCAGGGTTCTTAAGAAAAAATTTCACCATTTGATTACCGGGATGATTAGATGAGGATATATACACATATCATTAAATTTGAGTGTATACATGGTCTAGAATAGATTATTCCACATATCATGACATATTTATGAGTACCATGAGATAACATAAGCTATATAATGATGTATTTATCTCAATGTCATTATTTTTGACTAAGTGATTCCATGGGAGTTTTTTTTGGAAGAGTGTTTTTAAAATGGCCCATAAGATGTGAGGCGCACCACTGACTATTTTTGGGAGCTGAACCTTATGGTTTTTTGTATTTCAATGAATATCAAAAGAACACTTCTAGATAAGTAGAAATAGGTAACTGTAGACATCTATGATATAACTCAATAATGAGTGTCATTATAGACAATATCTTTCTATTTTATTAATTTATGGGGCTTTGGGATATGTAAGTGAGGTCTTAGTCCATTTCTATGATGAAAATGATGATCCTACAATGATGAGTAGGTTGTTGGTCACTGGATAGAGACCCTCATTTAGAGAAGGTTCATGGAACCTTCAGGCTTGTTCTATTAAGGTCTCTTAGGATGTATGATGATATTTTATTAAGGAATAAACATTCATTTTGATCTCCTTAAAAAATTCTAGTATATTATATGATTATTTATTTAGGTGAAATATTGATGTATGTATTATTCCTATAGTAGATTATGATGAACTATGTATGTTAGATCAGTAATGTAATAGAGCCTAATTTGTTAAACAATGAAGGTTTTGAACTAGGGTGGTTCATCTAGAACAAATCACTGAAATTCAGGTGTGGGATTTTGTGATTGTTCTTTGAATGGTCTTCAGGAAACTTTTTCGATATATATATAAAATATCCTTAGTGATTTTTCATCCAAAACAACCATTTAATTTAAAATATCAGAACATATGAAAGACATATTACATTTCTCTCTAATTTCTATATCTAGTTGGTGATGAATTTCATCAGGCATTCCATCAAGATGGAATTGCTACAGTTGAAGAGTTTATTTGGGGATTTGTATAGAAATAAAACATTACCAATCTAGGATAGGTTTTTTGTAAAACCATAACCCTTTCGAAATGAAAATGTATCAGCAATGTCTCAAGGACATTGTGGACTTGATTTGAATATTAAATTTAAATGGAGATTTTTGCATGACTCAGAAATGGATAATCAAACCGGTAACCTATGGTGGGGATAATCATACTCCATTTGATTAAAGTGATGATGAAAAGATACATTATTGAGTTATATGGGATCATGTATTTAGTATTGTGATGTTATAGTTTTTTTAGAGTAGGAGTGTGATTTGTTGATCAAATAATACAGGATTAAAATTTAATTTAAAGGTTATTATTAATTGTAAAATGCAAAAAAGGCAGTTTAAGATGGAAATATGTTCCAAATTATTTCACAGGTTGTATGCCTTTTTCCATAGTCTTCTCTGGGATGAGATTTTCTATGGTCCAGAGGAATTAATGTTAATATTTTTTGGACCACAGAAATTATTTAAATGAATTTAATCTATTCATTTAGGGGAAGGGATGAAACCTTAAAATATCCTCATAATGAAAAATTCATATTATTTAACACTTAATATGATGTCCTTAGATGGGTTATAGTGTATGAGATTTTTCTTAGATTCTTGGTAGTGTTTTTGGAGTGACTGGCCCCAATTTCCTGACTTTTCAAAAGGTATGGGGTGAAACATAGTTTAAGAATTGTTAATGCTAATAGTTCTCCCCAAACCATGCATCCCTAGAAAGGATACATACAATTTTGGAAACTATGGAATGAGATCTATGATACAGTGAATGTTTTCTTTAGGAAACTGTTATGGGGGACGCATGGGATACATATGGTTTGCGTAACTATTATCAAGTTGTGCGAGGGGGTTTACACCATAACTAGTGATCCCAAATGTATGAAACATGGTTTTAAATACAATATTGACAAAACATGAGGACAATAAAGGTGAAGAAATTGATTATTTTAACGTTCATCATTATTTTCTTATTCTTCCATTTCATTCCCCATTTACTTCATGAAAGACCTCATGAATAGTACATTTTTTCAATTCTAGGATTTTATGATATTCCTTTATTTTAAATCAAAATTAAGATATATCAGTCTCATTGGATCCAAAAAGTTATTTCCATGATTCATCCTTATTCTTATTTAATTTTACATTTTCATGTGGAATTATATTTCTGTGTGATTTTATTCAACTTATTATTTTCATTTTTGTTGATTCTTCAAAATTATTTGATTTGGGACAAATTATTGCTCAATAATGGGTTATTAAATAATCCTCAGTGTTAGTTAGGTGTTCTAGATTAATTTCCCTTATGTTTAATAATTAATATAATTATGTAATTTTTTATTTTTTCAAACCATTTCTGTGTTGCTTCTAAATAATTAAATGCTATAAATTAAAATGTATAAGCCAAGACATTGGTGCCTTCAAACCTTCATATATTTTTTAGGTTTAGGATCCCAAACCAAAATACCTAATCTATAGTTTTTTATCAAATAATTTCCAATAATCTCATTTCTAATAACTAAACCAACAATAGTGTTTGTTTTTTAAATTCCTTAATGAGTTATGAGCTTTGGAAAATCCATATGGTCCATATTCATATCTGGACTACTTGATAATTATAAGGGACCAACCTTGTATAATTATTTATGTTTTTTATATGGTATAAAAACCATGAATCTCTTTTATAATGAATTAATATTTGAGTTTCTCTATCTCATATACTGAAAAGGGGTAATTTAAATTGGAGTACATGAAAATATATATTGTATGTTCATTTACATGTATTTTTTATTACTACGTTATGAAATTTTAGTATGGAATTATAATATACATGGCCCTATCCAATATTAATTAATGATATATTTTTTATAAATTGGATAAATTATAAGTGAATGATGGGAACAAATTACTTGACCATTAATGGAAAATATGAATGAATTGAGAAAATGTATTTTAATGAAATGTAAACTGTAATACAATACCTTATTATTCATGGTTTTGATATTAATTTTTATTAATGGTAATGGTGCCACATATTATTTTATGAATGATGTGTGGTGTACCTAATTATTCTATAATACTCAAAAATGGTGTCCCTTATTGCTCATGATACTCGGGAATGTATTCCCTTATTACTCATTATATATGGGCATGTTGTCCCTTATTACTAATTATATTTATTAATTGATCCCTTATTATATTTTGAGAATGATGGGATGTAAATAAATTGTACAAAACATAATAATATTAGGATTATACATGGAATCCTGAGTTACACCACAGGTCAGGTATAATATTTTGTATCTTTATATATTTCTATATATGTTCTTACATATATTTCATGTATATATACATACATGATTATATTTATATATATATCATTACTTATATAGACGGTGAATAATATTGGATTATTTAATCTCTTATACATACAAATATATTTTAAAATAATAATTATCTAGATATGAATTAGACAAAATTTGTGGTGTCCTATTGAGTATATGTCGCATTATGATCAGGTCATTGTCTAATACCTAAATAGAACTCATGGTTATAGGTTCAGGATCATATTTTCTTCATAACATATTTTATCCTTATAGGTAATGATTGAGTACATGATTATGGGAATAAAATAGAACTCGTGATGCTATTATAGATATCTATTATGTAATTAAGTTTTCTTACTTATTAGTTATGGGAATAAAAATTTCATAACGATTATCCAAAAATGAAAATTTCATAAATATCATAATAGATCCCCAAAGTAAAATCATATATAACAAAAAAAGTTAAATAATAAATACTATCCAATGATCATCCGTAATAGGTCATGATTCTAGCCTAGTCCCATTATTCATTCCAATATATTATGTTTCTGAATTATCATTAACATATAACCATTCCTTATACCTAGCCCTATGATCAATGACCATTTTTATCAAGTTCCCATGTAACATTTAAGCTGGAATAGGGTGGGATTAAATATACATAGGACACCCCATATATATTAAAAAAATAAAAATTCTTAAATAAAGGTGTATGTGATATAGCACATGGGAAAAAAGTTCAACAATTTCAAAAAAATTAATAAAATCAATTCTGAACTGTGAAATACCTATATTTTTATGACCCATTAGGATGTTTATACCACTTTCAACCCTTAGTTGTATGACATTGATCGATCCTACCTATATAAAACAGTGTTATGTTGTCTATTAGATCATCACGTGGACCATACAATGTGTATGTTCTCATAATGAGTTTACGAGTACCTCATAGAATTCCACTATATCATGAAGTATCACAGAGAATACATGTTATCATGATGTGATTACCCTAGAATATAAACTCCCACCTATAAATTTTTATGTTTTCCAATGTAATATAGAATCTGTTTTTACATTAAATAACTCCAATAGAATCAAATCACTTAACATGAGATTCCGTATTATCATGTACCTTGTGGGGTCTGGGAACTCCTCATGGACATCCCAATACATTATTAATTACATAAAATCTTGTATCTCACCCAATATTCCCTCCCATTAAATATATTCTAAAAGTTGATTACTCACATTTTTATTTCCATGCATATTTTTTCATTTATAATTAGGTAACTTATCTTAACATTCATTACTTTTATTATTCATAATAACCACTTTTCTCATTTTACATGGACATAAATACATAAAAACGCATAATTTATCTTGTTTATGGTTCATATACATTTATAATATTTAATATAAAATATTATATTACCAGCTACCATATCAGGTATGATTACTAATAACCATGATAATATATATTCTAAATTCCCATTTAATAAAATATTTATCATTTCAAATGGAAAATTTTAAATTAAAATAAAATCAGTTATAATATATAGATATCAACTATATTTTATTTTTTAGGTGTTCCAAATTAATTTCATTAATTTTATAACATTATAAATGCATATCTTCAATAATATCACACTTATAGTTCCAAAATGTACGGTTCAAATTTCATTTCCATTACCACTATCGATGATTGTTAAATAAAATTTAACAAAAACGGATTCAACCATAATCCCACATTATGGGTTATTAAGATATATATTTTCCAAATAATGGCCAAAATAAAAAATGAGTCCCACTATTGTTTTTGGAAATTATATCTGGGGAAACATAATGAAAAAATAATAAATAAATTCTAAGAAACAAACTACAACTGACATTACCACTCATCCAGTGCACATCAAAAATAAAGAAATAATATGTGTTGGTAATAGGTAACACCATCATTATTCATATAAAATCCCACTCATTCAGCATCAACATCAATCTCATCTTGAATATTATGAAAATTTCAATAAAAAATATAACACAAAAAAATATATTGGTAAACCATGTGGGACACAACCTGATAGTAAATTTTTTAAAATATAGTGGAATGAGGATTGTTGAATCAACTTAGGATCTCCATTTCAATAACATACACTCAAATCATACATGGTGGGTACGAGGCTCATAC
The DNA here is from genome assembly GCA_963277665.1 of Viscum album. Classification (NCBI taxonomy): domain Eukaryota; kingdom Viridiplantae; phylum Streptophyta; class Magnoliopsida; order Santalales; family Viscaceae; genus Viscum; species Viscum album. Next base: position 1,078,278,309 of record OY728164.1, read on the forward strand.
ATGGTGAGCAGAGTGGGAGGGAAGAAAATCTAGGGATTGATATAATAATAGTAACTGGTGAAAACCTATATAAATATATAAGGGTGACGAAAATGGCGAAATTAAGGGTATTACATAGAATTTATATCATCAATGAGTTCCTAAATGATCCTAGTCTCCCAATTGGGATGATCAGATGTCCATATTCATGTTGGTGGTGTTATAACTACATGATACAACCCCATATCATGGACGAAAACCCTGGAAAACTCATCAAAACCCTCCTACCCCATAATTCACATAAAAATTGGTTATTAAATTATTTTCATAAATTATTAAATAGATATATAGTTATTTTAATAGAGGGATATTATAATCTCCCAATCATATAATTCATCTCCACAAAGTTTTTCTATCAAACATCAATAATATATGAATAATGAACCATGCAAAGGAATCTCACTAGTTGGGGTCATCATACCATAAAACCATTGTCCCTATCTTCTTATCAACCCTTATACCCCATAAAACAAGGCATAAATATAACAATAAACAAACTAACATAATGAAAAAGTCCTGATTTAATTTCAATCAATATTAAAATCCTTGACATTACACCCATCTATTCATTTCCTCTATCAACTCTAGTTGGGTATTCACCTGACGACACCTAAAAAAATTACTAGTATCACAACAAATAGTATTTATTATAGAATAAATTTCATGCACAATTATCAAAAAAACCTTTCAATATATCTAATTCTCTATATTCTTATCTACCCCCCATCAACATCCACAATTTCCAAACTCTGTCATTCTATATGATAGTCACTCATAGAATGGAATTTATCTGCACTACTGACCACATAGGATCAAGACATGAGACATGTCTATTGAAAAATTCTATTTACGAATACATTTAGATTAAAAAAACAATTTTCATGAACTCAAACTATCCACGGTGTGCTCTCTACCATATGATTTATTAATCCAATTCCTCAGATGATTGATAATACTTGAAACACCACCAAAAACCCATTTTTACTATGATCTATTATGAAATGAGAGAGTATAATATCACTTAAATATGGAACTAAAATGGTTATTCTCCACAGAAAAAACAAGGATAATCCCCCCAATAATATCTATAGAATTATTTTATATTTTGTTTACATTTTTAACACAACTCATTTAATTCCTTATATAAAAGTTTCCGGGCATCGCATAGAAAACAAACATACAAATACTATGCTTCCACCACCAATGCGCCATTTAAAATCAATAACATGAGTCTTTAATATAAAAAGGAATCCCTTGATCATCCATGAACACATAATTCTAACCAAACCCTTGATGTGAATAAAATGTTGAATCACTGATCACCAACATTTTTCACCTTTCATTCACCTAAGTACCAATGAGTGACCACATTGAACTATTATTTAATAACACCATTTATAATATATAAAATAACAATGACTCATACTCTATGTATCATCACACAAATATTATGATATACCATTACCTGGGGTAATAAAAATTATATCAAACATGCATACACACTGATAACTAGTTCTATTATGATCACCAAATCCTTAGACTACATTTAAACATCCATTCTCATATGAAGGTCACACACCATGTATAGAATTACACTCTCCACTAAAGGAGCTTCCATGTCATGTCCTTTTTGTTTCCAAAACCCAATCTCAATAGCCCATATCCACTCTTCCACTGAATAAAATTGTTAGATATGGATGTCCCACAAATTCCCAAGGTCCAACATATATTATAGACTCACTACCTTTTAATGGATCACAATGACACCATTACAAATATCCTAAATTTTTTTGCATTGAATGAGTTTCATTAGCTCTAAAATATTATAGTGGGATCCCCATCAAATGGATATCTATATATGTCTCCTAGTTTTCACCCTGAATATAATCTATTTTACTAAAACATGGTATAGTCCTCATGATCCATGATAACAAATGAAATCACTAATTCAATTATCATGGTTTAATCATAGTTGGTCATCCTTGACATCTAAATATATCCATTAATTTTTCCCCATACCTTGGGGTGCTCAAATTATAATAAAAATCCATTGTTATTTCCCCCCAAGAATCCACCACCACCCAATCTCCTCACCCGAAGAGGGACCTGATAATAAAAACCCCCCATGGTCCCATGATTCTCCACCAAAAAGTCATGATCTAAAACTCATCATGACACAATAATTATTGAATCACCTATATGTTTATATGATCTGAACTATTTGTTCTAGAATCACCCCCTTAAAATTATACAAGTCCAAGACCAACAGACTTAAGGCATATATTATATTTACTCTAAAAGAAAATAATGTAACCCAACCTCAGAGATATTGAACATATAAAAAAATAATGGTCATGAAATCTACACTAAATAATTAAAATAACGTGAAGAATCCACTTGTGAATAATGTATCTTTTTTTATAATATCACACAACTTATCATGAAATATTCCATTTTATTGGTTATTATTTTTAATTAACAAGAGGTATGATGGAAACTATCTAAAAAATAAATATACCTTAAATATCTAATTGTTTTGTGCATGACCACTCAAAATCCTCATTATTGTTTAATAAATATTATGATTTAATTATAGATTCCACCATGAAAAAATTGTTCATAAAAATGACATGATCATATATCAAATAAATATTACCCTTTGAGAAAAATCATATATACAATGACCTATCACACTAGTTTCTTAAATAAGAAAACACAAAAGTACAAAAAGTATTTAGCATGTATGTATTTTCATGTCGGTTATTTATAAGTGGTGTGAAAAGTTGTTTATATTGATTTTCCACAACAGTTATAGAATAATGGATGTGATAAATGCAGTTTCCTACTTTATCATGTATGTTATTCTATAATTGTAATGATAAATTAACTTCCATAGGATATTTATATAATAAAATATGTGATAAAAGAAGTATACCACATTTTCATATTGGTTATTCAATAAATAACATTATTAAGATAGTTTTTTACATTGGTTATACAATAACTAACATGATAAAAGAATCCACCATCTCTGATGGCTCCCAAGTATCTGGGTTTCCTCCTCTCACGTTGGGGTTTCCCCCCAGCATAGCAGCTCCCTCCCTCTCGTCGCCACTCACGGGGAGAGATCTCTTTGTATTTCTTCCTCTTCTCTACCGTCCCCTTGCTCAGCAAATTCCGGCGAATCCATTCTTCTCCAGACTTTTTCTCTCCCATGGTTGGTCCACTCCTAGCCTTGTTCTTCGGTTTCACTCTGATGAAGGCACTATGTCTTATTCCCTAGCCGCAGCAAATTTTCTCAAACCTCACATCTCACCGCTCCTCTCCAGGTCGGATCTAGAGTGACGAATAGTTAGTGGTTTTGGGCTTAATGATTTGGCGGCCGTGGTTATTCTCGGCATCTTCTTTCCTTTTATTTTAGGGTTTCATCCCACTGATTTCCCCTTTGTTTCATCCTGTTTCTTCTTTTATGGAGGTCTGTTCTTTGATAGCATTTTCTTTTATGGTAGTTTCTGTGTTCGGTAGTGTGGATTTTGTCTCTTGGTGATGATGATTTCTAGTGAGTCTTTCCAAAATTATGACCAATTTCTGTCCACTTGTTTCACTTATCTTTGCTCCAAAACTCCACCTCTCTATCCAAGGCAGAACTGCGGGGTTGTCTTGATGGTGCCTTTGGTTGTGAGTTTCAGAGTATTGACATCATGGTGATCTCATCGGGGTTCGTTCTCCTGGGATGGTCTTCTCTGGTGCTTCTTGTGTTGATTGGACGGTGATGTTGACGGTAGTGTCTTTATAGTGACGTGATAATGCGGTGATAAGGCGGTGTCTTTTCTTAGACTTCAGTGATGTTTTGGTGTTACTGGCGTGGTGAAATGATTCCAGCAACAATGGTGTCAACATCCACAACAGCGGTGATGATGATGGCATGGGTGGTGTGTGGCCTCATTTTTCGCAAGTTTCATGGCCCAAGGTTTGATACTTCTTTGAATTTGGAATTTTGAATGTGGTTTTTTTGGTATATTTTGAATTTTGAATGTGTATTGTGGGATGGCTTCGACATCTGACTGGTTATTTGTAATGGTTCACACTTCTCCTTAAAGTGGATATTTTGAAAATGGAAAAAAATTTATTTGGATCAAACTAACATGATAAAAGAAAATAGATTTTTTGTATCATGTCAGTCATATAATAATCTATGTGGTAAAACATTTTAAATTTTATTATTTCTTATATTGGGGCATTATGTTGTTTTTTGATCATGCTATGGAAGTCTCAATTCTCTCTTAGACAAAACCCTAAAATTCATTTTTCGATTATTGGGCAAACAACCCCTTTTTCTATCTTCATTCATCCTCTCTTTCTTCAACACATAAATCTGATCGAATTGAATTTCTCATGTAATCATCACATGCCTCACTTTTAGTCATTCAAGTTCATAGATTCCCTAACTCACTATTTTTTTATTTCATTTAATAATATTTTGCATTACCATATTTCTTAATCTCTTAATGTTATCAGATTGAATCACTAGCTATCACATAGAATAGTCTTCATAAAATAACATATCCTCCACCTATAAGTCTTAATAATGTTTTATTTTACTTATAAATGTCCATGAATGATCCTTGATAATTGTTTCATGGATACCCATTGATGAGTTTTATATACTTTATGATACAACTTATCATTAACTAAGGATTATTCGTTTGATTTTGAATCTTGAAATTCATTTTTTCTATATTATTGGTCTTAAAATATCATTTTTAATTATCTAGTTTCATAGTCTATTCATTCAATTTGATGGGTTCTCTTATATTTATTTATACATACACATAATATTTTTAAACATGATAAGTTAACATGTTAAATTTACAATAGATTGACTTATTTAAATATATATGTGATAGGAACTATAAATAAATACATTAAAAAAATAATCATATATGTATGGTGATATATTTAGATTTCATAATATGGAAAAAATCATCATTTTAAATTTGATTTTCATTGTGTACGGTTCCTCACCCCATGAAATCCACATCTATTATTAGTACTGTGATAAATTATAGGATTTGTTTGATATGTGGTATCCCTTGGACATTATTCATATACCATGAATCATATATTTATGTTAAAATATAATGTTTCATAAAATAAGTGTTAATTATTACATATCATAAAGGGTTTTATTTTTGTATATTTATTTGTACATTAGATATATTGAAACTAAAAATTTGTTATGGGATAATAATTCATCTCACTAGAGGATGGTGATTTATTTCTACATAGTGTATTTCTATATTAATTCTGAAATCATTTTCATTAAAATGTGATGTAATTATTTTAAATAATTATTTGAGATAGAAAAATATCATTAAATTTATGATATTTTGCATTTCGTTTTTACCCCCACACCAATAGGTGTGTATATTAAATTCCAATATTTTATGAAACTATATTTTTTTAAAATTATTTTCATGCATCAATTTGTTTAATTTATTATTTATTATTTATATTTAATATTATCTTCCATTATTAAAATGAATAAATAATTATAAATTTAAAATATAAATATATGTGTTTTGTTTTTAAAAATATTACTTTGAAATGATGGAAAATATAATTTTTTATATAAAATTTTCTTTTTATTAATTTATTTTCATTTTTTTGAATTACTTTAATTAATAAAATTTTACTATATATCATTTGTATTTAATTTTACCTTCCATTATAGCATATAATTTATAATTATATTTTTCAAATATGCATTTATTTTTTTTATATTTCAATATTGTGTTACATTCATATTATAGAAGATTATATATATATAACAAGAATTCCTTAACAAGATATATATTTTATAGTTATTATAGGTAATAAAGAGTCGATGTTGGATTACAACACATCGAATGAGTGATGAATATAAGGAAGGTAGTAATTATGATTGGAATATCCAAAAAGTGATGTTAAAAAAAAGGCATGTTTTTCTATCCATGCCTAAGATGATTAAATATAAAGGCAAATAAAAGTATATAGATCAATGATCATTTAATTAATCATAGATTTAAAATGAGTTACAACCCTTGGTTTTGGCATGTCTAAAGGGGGAAGAAATTCATATCTATTGATGATGATGATTTTAAAGATGGTCAGTCTAATAAAATTAAATAAATTAATCATTAATTGAATAAATGGTAATTGGTAATGAACCAAAAAATTGAGCATCTATATGGTGATGTTCAAAACCATTGTATCTGGGTTGTACGGATTTTATGGATTTGTTGATGGTGTTATGATTAATCAACTTGGTGGTGTCCAATGGTTGGAGTGACAAAAGAATTAATAATTTTCAACAATTAAAGAATATATTATTACAAAAGATAATGATAATCATGATTCACATTATAATGAGATGGAAATACTATGAACAATGGAATTATGGTACAAAAGAGACAAGCATTCCTGAATGAATGTGTGACGTATAGGAAGGAATATGAATTTAAGTCAGGGTGTGCTAAATGTGGGAAATCCTAGTATAAGTGGAATGAAAATTCACAAGGTGATATTGAGGTTAAAGACACACTTTCCAATGTATCTTTGAATCTTCTGATAATTCATTATTTGGAACATATATTTTCTAATTCATGTGATGCGAAAAGGTTAAGATGGAATTCTGATGATCAGATAAGTGATAGAAAAATATACCATCTAATTTATCGCCTATAGATGAATAAAATAGATCACCAGATTCAAAAATTTGTAAATAGAGATAAAATATCTTACTTGGTTTGTTCATGGATGGAATGAATCCATATAGAATCTTTTTTAGGACACATAGTTCATGGCCAATTTTAATGGCAATTTACATCTTATCTGCTAAATTTTTAGAAAACCCAAATATATCATGTAGAGTTTAATGAACTATAGACAAAAACAACCCTAAAATTGTAACATCCTATGAATTCATAGTATGTTATCTAATTAAAGTGATTCAATATCTTCTGTTACAAACAACACCGAGTTTGAGCGCACCACAACTTACCAAACTAGCTGTTCAAAAAGTGGTTATGAATATTATTAACTTTATGTTGAATTATATATACTCTATATAAATTTAAAATTAATATTATATTTTTCATATATATAATATAATAATGAATAATTTTTTTAGTAAAAGAATTATTTTTTAAAAAATGCAATTTTACCGACTTTCAATGGACAATCCCTTTTTAAGACCAATTTTTTACACTTTTATATATTCAATTTAAATATATTAAATTTTTCATTAGAAGAGAGATATAAAAATTAAGTTTTGATAATTTTTTGGAACTTTTCTGATAAAATTCACATTTTGACGAATAGTGAATAATACAATGTTTTAATTGAGAACCACTTTTTTATTTGAAATAATGTATATTTTTCAATTATGGATTTGAATGGTTTTTATGTATAATTAGATTATTATTTTATCATTTAAAACAATGTATGACATCATAAGAAATTTCACATTTAAATTTGACATAAACACATGTCAATCTTTTGATAGTTTTTTATTTTCAAAGACTGGTTTTTAGTTTTAACAATAGGAATTAATAATATTTTAATAAATGCAACTTCTTTTTTTGAATATTGTCAAATAGAATTAATTTTTGAATTTAGATAATCTAAATTATCTTAGGGTGAATTTCTGGTAATTTTATAAAAACGTAGAATTTTTTATGAATAGAGAAAAACATTGCGTTATTATTCAGAACAAACTTTTTATTTAAATAATTATTTATTGAAATTTATATTACATCAAAACAAATATGTTAATGTCCCTAAAATTATGCATAATTTTTTGAAAATTATATGAAATTATATCGATACCGCAAAATCTGACGGCGTGTTATTCTGAGGCTTGGAGTTCCCAGAATGATCCGTCAAAGTTTTGTTGACTTTTAATTACCACTCTTAAGAAGATTTCCTGAAAAAGTGGAATAACTCTAAAACGATAACTTGGATTAGAAATCTGAGGTCACCATTGGGTTTAGGATGACGTGATTTCCCTATGCGTGACATAAGTTTATTCAACGAGGGATTCCTGTGAGAATACCCAAAAATGGCATAACTGTAAATAAAATAACTGAATAAATTATTTGATTTTCACATGCTTATAACTCACAAATGGTTGATCAGATTTAAAATCTGAGACCATCGCTGTGCTCATGAAGGAATTATTTATTTATGCAGATACTAATGTTCGCCGATGCTGGCCACCGGTGAATATTAGTTTTCGGGTGTAAATAAAATAATTAAATGAACATTAATTTATTGTATAATCCATAAATTTTAAACAATAACTCATATTTGAAATCTAATAGTACCAATGGGTTCATGTATGTTCTATAAACAAACAAGAAGCATTATATAACTTTTTAACTAGTTCTTGGAATTGAAATCTAAAGGCACCGTTGAACACACATCACCGATATTCGCTTAAGGATTCATTCACCTTGACTACAGTAGGTCGAGGGTGAAGTTCATTTTCATGAATTTCGTGGAAGAGTAAAATGAATAAAAATAAAATAAAGAACAAATATTATTTTATTTTTTAAACCGCCAATTTTTTTAGTGGTGGGGACTAGTCGAACTAAAAACCCCCCATTTAAATTAAAAGGTGGGGACCACCCAACCCTTGAACTACACCTTTAATGGGAAATTACTCATGGTTTCCCTCCCATTTATTTTCCAAGTCAATTAGTTTATTTAATAAACTTATTTGGAACATCACCATTGGGTTGGAGGATTGATGGAAAAATGGAGAGCTGTGGAGAACATGGATGGAGATTCATCAACGAAAAACATCCAATACAATGAAAAGCATCCTCTGGAATCGGAGAAAGAAGATGACCCATGATCACAGATCAAAAATGACTTGTGAGAGCAACAAACACCAATGTCACCATCTCATTGACTACGTCTTCTTCCTTGTGCCACCTCCAACATACAATCGAGGTATGGGTTTTATATATTTTTTAATTTGTTTTATTGATTATTCATATACTAAATTCAATACAACGATGGCCTCATGAACATGGCCATCATCTCATGCATAATCCTTTCTTCTCTTTCAATTTTTTTGTGTATTCTTCATGCGTTCTTCAACGCCTAATATTTATTGGCACTGGAAACATTGAGTTTTACTGATCATAATATATGGACGTGAAGCCCTCGACAGAAGGGTCACAAATATGTGATCGTTTAATTTTTTTTGCTTGGAATGAAGCGGCAATGGATCACAGAACGAGGTGGCCAAATATTTATTGGTGCTTGAAATGAAATATTCTGTTGAGCGCGACATATGGACGTAGAGCACACAACTTGAGGCTCTAAAATATGTGACCATTTTATTTTTTGGGGTTATAACAAAGATGCGACAGCCCACGAAAGGAGAAACGTGGCGGAGAGGGGCAGTCTGGAGCGGATGGTGCAGGTGGTGTGCGCGAAGCAAGTGATGCTAGGTGGCTATGTCCGACAACGAGGCAGATTAGGTGGCGGCACGAGTAGGCGTCACGACAGAGGCATGCTTTGTGAAAGGCAAAGGTACAGTGGATTCCAGGTTCATGTGCATGGGTAAAAGATCATGAAAGAATAAAATAATATTGGAGAGATGAGTTAATAGATAAGAAATTAAATTAAAAGAAAACTGAATATAAAAAAGGGAAAGAGGCACTATTTAGACCCACACCCACCAAAATGGTATACTTTTTTTTGTGCATTAATCTCAAATGATATTGGAGTGAGAAACATTCAATGAAATGAAATAATAATAATATATTATTATTATTATTATTATTTATGGTTATCAGAACCCTATTTCATCTATTACTTATCCATGCGAACTCGGTTTCACGAATCGTAAGCGGTAGTGTGACCCTGACATCATGTTTAATGTTGGATACTATAATCTGGTTCATGGCTCAGGTTAACTAAACACCCATTATTATTATTATTATTATTGTGAGATCTCGTATTTGACATATCTCCCTCATATGGTGTCGAAATGAAAAATCATCAACTACGCTATGAAACATTGAGCGAGACAGTCCCATTGGTATACACCACATGATATTTGGATAAAGATGGGATATGGTCGGGTTGGATCGCGCACGAATCCAACCGGGCCATCGTGACTAAAAGGCTAATAACTTACAGACCGGGCGTCTGATTGATGCACCATCTGTTGTGTTGAGACCCCTATTATGTAGCGGTCCTATGAGATACACTTTTATGGGAATTCGTGGAAGTTGGAGTATCGACCAGTGGCTTTAGGAGAGGACCCTCTATGAGTTGCGAAAGATTAGTTCGAGAAAAAAAATAGCTGGCTGTGACATGAGGAATGAATAGTGATCATGTGTGGGTCAGCACAGAGAGATCTTATGTGGGTTAGAATCGAGAGATCATTTGTGGGTCAGCACCAATCAATCTTGTGTGGGTCATCACCTAGCAATCCTATGAGGGTCCGCACCTACAGATCCTATGGGGGTCTCCCAACGTACTGACAAGATACTAGGATGCTTTGTGGGTTTGACGACATACAATGATCTTAGGTGGTTCTGATGATGATGAGGGATCCATCATGGGTCTGCCTCTTAATAGAGTAAGATTATTCAGTAGTTAAATCTAATCATCTCAACTACAGTACATATGAAATACCTGGTGTGATATGAGTCAGAACCATTGTGTTATTCTTCTATGTGGCGTACCTATGTGGTACTTACCTTTGTGGTATTCCTTCCATTATAGAATATTTTAGATTTGGAATTTTGAGCTGGATTCTGTGTTTCCACAAGATTGAGAAGAGTATACTTGATAACATAGGTATATGTTTGGGAATATACCTATGTAGGGTTTTCAGTTGATTTCATGATTTGTGTTTTATTCATTGTGGATTTTATGAGACCTTGAGAGTCTCAGGGTCCCTACTGATTAACGTTATAATCACCCCTACACGGGCTATGCCCACACATCATTGTGTATGGTTAAGACAAAGCGCATCACTAACTGAGGATGAGAGTATCGGGACTGGAGGTAGTTCAGAGGTGGACCTGAGATAAGGCGTACTGCAGATACGTCTGATCGAGAAATGTATATACACTTCCGGTAGGATCCTTGGAAGGTATTCATAGCAGCTTTTCCAGATTACTTGTAAATTCAGTTTCTTGTACATTCAATTTGTTCTTGTATTCAGTCCCCTTTTACAAACTGTACTCACTCTGTTTACAATTAAGTTTACATGATTTCGTATCCTGATGTGTGCTTGGATGCGTGTGCTTACATGATATAATGGAAATTTCTTCACAGTTTTATGGAATACACCTTCAATGCTAGTTACCACCCATATGCCTATGGATGTCAGGATTGGGGTAGTCTCAGCACGGGCCTCGAGGGATGAGTCATGATGAATTGGTATTAGAGGTGTCAGTTCTACCGTAGAACATAGGACTCTGATCATTTTAATGTAAATAGTCCTATGTGTAGTGAGTGTGGTTATCAATTTAGGGAATCCAGTGTTGGGGCGGAGACTGACGTATCCATACATTGTTACCCTGACTTCTAATTTTTGACTCAGTGCATGAAAACACTGATTGAGTGTTTGTTTTGAAAAGTTTTCTTTTGTTTTCATTGAGTCAGATCACTAGGTATAACATAATGACTGTGGATCACCTATTCCTTATCCGGATTCCACTGCATAGAAAACCAGCTAATATTCCGGAGTTATTACACGATGACGACCCACCGAGTGAGGAGGATCCGGTTCAAGGCCCCGTTACTATGTTTTCATCTTCGGGTGGTGTACCGGAAGCACTACCACCCATTGGGAAGCAGTTGCTACCAGCCCCACTGGAGAACGGTTCAAGCCAACTGAGCGCATTTCATGAGTTCCAGTAGAATAGTCCTTCGAGGTTTAAAGGCTATATAGATTCCCACACAGCTGAGGGATGGCTGGAGGCGGTTGTTAGAGTCTTCCTCCTATTTGATACATTAGTAAAGCTGATAGTGATCTTAGCTACTAGTCTTTTTTAGTGAGTGACCATGAGGATAGTCTTCATAGTGATGGGGCTTTAGTTTATGGAACATTACATGAGATAGTACCTTCGCATAGTGTGTCAGCTATATAACTATCTGTTGGATAGCAGTTACATACAACAGTACCGGTAGAGGACACATATAGGCTCAGTGCCTTATGCATGATTTAGCATTAGATAACCTTCAAGTTTAGAGATGAGCCAGACTCAAATGTGGCTGAGGAATGTCTTGAAAAGGTGGATGGGAGTTCTATAGAGCTTATATTGCTTCGGTATAATGACATGTCGGTAGCTTAGTATTCATCGAGGTGTACCGATCATTCCGGGTACTCGATGACTACAATATAATCAGTGATTCAGAGCACGGAACTCTGAGCGATGTGTCTTTAGGGACATCCAAGCTAGAACTATTCCTATATGAATTCCTACTTATGTTAGGGTTCTAGAGATAACCTTTGTTGTTGAATATTGTTTGGCTGAGAGGACGAATATAGTGAATGTCAACAGTGGGAAAGCAGGAGACTGGTGCCAGGATTAGATAATTGGGCGTGTAAAAATGTTTCATGAAGAAGAAGTGTTATAGACTGATGAATGTCCAGGGCTGTAGATGTAGAAGTAGAGCTATGGGATCAGCATGAGGTGGTGTACATTTTGAAATATTACAACCACTCCCCTTTGTGGTCCCCATAAGGCCCAGGGAGCTAGAGGGCAGGGGAAGGGAGTAACTGAATGCAATCAAGGAGTCGGCCCCAATGACTCCAGGATTGATTAGACTTATAGTATGTGTCTAATACTAGCTGTCGTATCAACAGAAATAACTAACCAATATTCCTTCCTTCAACAAATCATGTCCAAGGCATAGAGTTTGTAGTCAAATAATTGACTTGACCCTCATTTATGGAGATATCTTTGAGAGGATACTCTATTATCACACTTATTCTAAAAGGGTGATCTGACCCTTGAGGTTAGTGTTTCGGTTGGAACCTCTTGGTGGTAGCATTGAGGCCATACGACGTTAGTTTGTGTATTGACTGGGCATCCACAGTTCATAATTAGATTGAACGTATTTGGTAAAACATGTATGGTTTCTCTACAATGTTGTAATGAGGTTTTACTTGGTCAATGAAAAGAAACCCAGACAGCACAGGATGGACGAATGCATATGTGGCTGCAGCCGATCACACATGAGTCAGTCAGACATAACCTTGTGGCAGCAGGAGTTTGGATTTTTCAGTTCCAAACAAGAGTGGTAGAGCATGGAGACATATGTTCAAAATATGATTCCATGATTACCTCTCCATTGGGAGTGGGATGTCTGCTTGGGATAGGTACTACAGGATATTTTTACCCGACCTCCCCAGGGTAGCGACATCCTTGTTGGATTTGATGAAAAAGGGGGATCCATTCCTGTGGATGGAGAAGAGTCAGTAGAGCATTAAAGATATTAGACAGAGACTAACAAGTATAACTACACTACCCATGACTTAAAGTTAGTAGTAGTGGTCATTGTGCTGAAGGTGTGGTGGAATTACTTTATTGGAAAATGTTTTACAATATACTAGGACCATAAGAGTCATGGTTATATCTTCTCTCAGTAAGATATGGAACTTAGGAAATGACGTTGGCTCGAGTTCTTCCATCACTATGAATTCAAGATAGTCTATAATCCTGAGAAGGGGAATGCTACAGTAGATGCACCCAATAGGATATCTGGTATACAGATGATAGGTGAGGAGATGAAGTAGCTGGATGGTTTAGAGATATCCTTTTTGGACTGAGATGGAGCAGTTTTTCATCAGTCTCTCATAGTCTCTCCCCCAGTTCACCAGTGAGTTAGGGAGGTGTCATGTGGGGATACTGACTGTGAGGCTCAACATGTTTAGATATCCTCAGGGTAGGCACCTAATGGATTTTCTAAATATGGGGAACACCTAGACCTCTTTAGAGGAAGTACCATGGTATATGTTGCGCTTCTGGAGGAGATGCTGGGGGAGTTCTATACATCCCCTATTGCGGTACTTCCTGGTGATTTGAAGATGTACCAGGACCTCCACGAATAGTACTGGTGTCTAGAAATGAAGAATTTAGTGGTAGAGTTTGTATCGTGAAGTCTCACTTGTCAGCAGTGTAGAATTCACAGGGTTGGAAGAAGTCTTATGCCAACAATATATGGAAACCCTTAGAGTTCTAGTAGGGCAACCAAGTATTCATGCGAGTCTCTCCTTGATAGGGACTAAGAAGATTTTCATGATGAGGAAAGTTATCATAGGGGTTTATCAGCCTTTTCTAATACTTCGGAGGATAGGCGATGAAGCATAACACTTGGATCTTCCACTGTAGTTAGATAGGGTGCATGATGTCTTCCACGTTTCATAGATAAGGAGATACGTGCATGACCTATCTCACATCATCAACCACGTCGAGCTTGACATCAACGATAGGGAGACTTTTACCGAGGTTCCAGTGGAGATTGAGGATCGACAGGGGTATGTTCTTCGTGGGCGGTCGATAACTCTGGTGCATGTATGCTGGCAGCATGGGAACCTCCAGGAGAGAACATGGGTGCGGGAGGGTTAGATTCATGATCATTACCCTCATTTGGTTGTATTTCCATTGTTGTGGCTTTTGAGGATGTAATTCACTATGGTGGGGAGAATGTATTCTCCTAGAAATTCTGTATAATGTTTTTTGATTATAGGGAATTATTTTGAGATGTGAAATCTGACGGCATGTGATTCTGAGGGCCAAATTTCCTAGAATGATATGTCAATATTTGGTTGAGTTTTAATTACCACGCATAAGCGGTTTTCTTGAAAATGCTGAGTAACCCTTAAACGGTTACTCGTATCAGAAATATTAGGGCATTATTGTGTTCAAGATGACGGTTTTACCCTAGGTGTGAATTATGTTTAGTCAGTGCGGAACTCCTATGAGAAAACCCAAAGTGGAATTATCCTAAATAAAATAATTAAATAAAATATTTTATTTCTCAAATGCTTATAACTCAGAAATTGTAGCTCAGATTGAAAATATGAAACCAATTTTGTCCTTTTGAGGGAATTTTTTATTTATGCAGATACTAACATTGGCCGGTTTGGGCCACTATTGAGAGTTATTTTTTGTCCATAACTAAAATAATTACGTGACAATTATTATATTCTAAAAACCATGACATTTAAATGGTAACTTGGATATACAATGTTAGAGCACCATTGGGTTCCTTTAGGTGTGTTTCACTTAGGCAAAGCCTATCCTATAGCAGTGTAGGTTAAGGGTGGCTGTTATAATTTTTCCAAATTTTTTAGGTACGTTCATTAAACATACAAGGAGCGTTATATAACTTTTGAACCGGTGCTTGGAATTTAAATCTAAGGGTACCATTGAACTCATAGTGAAGATATTCTTTTAAGGAGACCTTCATCCTAACCACAGTTGGTCTAGGGTGAATGTTATTTTTCATGAATTTCATGGGAGAGTTAAAAGAATAAAAATAAAATAAATAACAGCATTTATTTTATTTTTATAAACTCTCATTTGATGTTTAGTAGTGGGGACCACTAAAAATAAAAACCCCTAATTTATATTCAAATGTGGGGACCACCTGACCCTTGATCTCCCCATTTAATGGGAGATAACTCTTTTTTTCCTCCCATTGATGTGACATCTCAATTACATTATTTAATAAACTTATTTGGAACTTAACCATTGGGTAGGAGGTTTTTCGGAAAAAGGGAGAGCTTTGGAAAACATGGAAAGAGATTCTTCAACGATGAACATAAAATTCAACGAAGAGAATCCTCCAGAATCAAAGAATGAGGACAATGCTTGAGCCCAGATCAGAAACATCTTTTGCGAGCAACGAACACCGACATCACCGTCTCATCAACTTCGTCTTCTTCCTCGCACCACCTCCAATGAATAATTGAGGTAAGGGTTTTTATATATGATTATTTTATTTACTATTCATATCTAAAATTCACAACTATGATGCCCAAATTAACATGGCCACCATTCTATACATAAACCACGCCCCTCTTTCTTTTTATTCTTCACAAGTTCTTCATTCATTCTTCATCACCTAATATTTATTGGTGCAGGAATCATGTAGTTTAGATGAGGTTGATATATGGATGTGAATAACTCAACACAAGGATCGAAAATATGAGATAGTTTACTTTTTTGGGTCATCAAACGAAGCCCCAATGGTTCATAGAATGAGGCGCCAAATATTTTGTGGGGCTGGAAATGAAATTTTCTATTGAGCGCAACATATGGATGTAGAGCCCTCGACCTGAGGATCGTGAATATGTGATCGTATTATTTATCTGGGTTAGAACGAAGATGTGATATCCATTGAAGGAGCAATGTGGTGAAGCATGGAGGTCCAGTGTGGCTGATTCAGGTGGTGTGCACATAGCTAGTGAGGCCAGGTGGCTACAGTCGAAGATGAGGTAGATTAGGCAGCCGCGTGAGTAGGCGGCGTGATGGAGGCAGGTCGTTTGTGAGGCGGAGGCGCGGCAGATTCCCAGTTTCTATATAGGGGTGAAAAATCAAGAAAGAACAAAATTAGATTTCAGAGAGGAAGGAATAGATGGGAAATAAAATTAAACGAATATTTAATATAAAAGAAATGGATAGATGCGCTTTTTGGACATGCTCACATCAAAATGGGATAACCCTCTAGTGCATAAATCTCAAATGAGATTGGAATGGGAAACATTCAATGGAATAAAATAATAATAAATTAATAATAATATTATTATATATGGTTGTAAAAACCCTATTTCATCCCTAACTTATACCTATGACCCCGGTTTCACGAACTGTCAATGGCAGTGCGGCCCTGACTTCAAGACGAAAATTATGAGTCCAATATTGGATTAAATATTCAGGTTTTTGGATCGGGTACCTGAATTTCTTGACAAATAATTGACTTAATAATATTATTAAATCCTTGACCCACCATAACTCCTACACGTGACATATAATTGACATAAAATATATGATGATGTGATATTGTCATTAATACATTCAATTGAAGTCTAATTTTGGATACTAAATTTTATTTTGTGGCCCAGGATCAAGAACACACAATAATATTATTATTGTTTTTGCGAGATCTTCTATTCCACATATCTCCCTCATATGGTGTCGAAATGACAAACTGTCAAAGAAATTGTAAACCATGGAGCGAGACAGTCCCTTTGGTATACCTAACATGAGAATTGGATAATTTTGGGATATGGTCGAGTTGGATCGATCCCGAATCCAACTGGGATTTCAAGACTAAAAGGATAATAACTTACAGACCGGGGATCCAATTGATTCACCTCTATTGCGTTGAGACCCCTATGACGTGGTAGTTCATTGGGATACTATTTCATGGGACTTCATGATTGTTGTAGTATCAGAAAGTGGATTGAGAATCGGACCCTCGAAAAGATGAGAAATTATAGTGCGTGAACCCCATTGGTGGCTGTGATGTGATGAATGAATATCGATCCTTTGTGGGTCCGCACTGGGAGATCATGTTTGGGACTACACCGAGTGATCCTATGTGGGTAATCACCAAGGGATCTTTTGTGGGTGAGCACATAGTAATCTTGTGTGGGTTAGCATAGAGCGATCATGTGTGGGTCAACACCGAGCGATCCTGTGTCTGTCCACACCGATCGACCCTGTGTGGGTCAGCACCGAGCGATCATGTGTGTGTTAGTAACTAAAGAACATATGTGGGTTTGACGTCATACTGATGAGTTACAAGGATCATTTGTGGGTCTAAGTATGTAATATTATCCTTCGTGTGTGTTATTATGATTTGGGACCCTTTGTGGGTCTGCCTCTTAATAGAGTAAGATGATTCGGTAGTTATATATAATCATCTCTAATTTTTTACCTAAGAAACACCTAGTGTGAGATGAGTTAGTATATTTGTGGTATTCTTCTATGTGGCATACCTATGTGGTAGTTACCTTTGTGGTGTTCCTTCCTTGGTGGAATAGTTGAGATTTGGGATTTTGAGTTAGACTCTATGTTTTCTCATGATTGAGATGAGAATTCTTCATAACATTGGTATATGTATGGGTATATAACAAAGTATGGTTGTAGGTTGAATTCATGCTTTTTGGTTTATCCTTTGTGGATTTTGTGAGACCTTGAGAGTCTTGGGATCCTTATTGAGTATCATTATACTCACCCCTACACGGGTTATGACCACACTTCATTGTGTTTGGTGCAGAAAACAGATATCTCTGACAGAGGATGAGAGTACCAGGACTGGAGGTAGCTCAGAGGTGGAACATAGATGAGGCGTACTACAGAGATGACAAAATGATATTTGTACCTAGTCTTCATGTAGGATCCTTGGCGTGTGATCATAGGTGTTGTTCCAGTTTACATATACTTTCAGTTTCTTGTAATTTCCAGGTGATCTTGCATTCTGGCCACTTTTACATACTGCACTCACTCTGTTTTCTATTAATTTCACATGAATTTGTATCCTAATGTGTGCTTGGTTGTGTGTGCTTACTGGTTATAAAAGAAACACCTTTAATGTTTTAGGGAATACGTCTTCGGTGATAGTCAATAGCCGCTAACATATGGAACAGGGGCATGGGGTAGTCATATCACGGGCCCTGGGGGATGGGTCAAGACAGATATATAATACCTATATAATTTTAATGTAATTAAGTGGAGTAATTTTATAATAAAATTAGATGTATAAAATTTTACTGAACTTTTTATCCACTTTTACCCACCTTAAAGGCACGATTGAAAATTGTCAAAAAACATAATTTTTCCACTTCTGTGAGTTGAGTTTCAAATCTCCGAGAGACACGGTTGACATCAATATGAAAAAGTTGGTTATGTAAGATGAAAATAATTTTTGGTGAATAGTTACTTTTGACTTTTATATACCACAGTTCCAAATATATATGGTAATTGAAGGTAAAAATGATATTATAACTACTCTATCATATGTTCTAATTCTATTGGTTAACTATTATTCGACCAAAAACAACATTAGGAATAAAATATGACCCTTTAGGTCCACATGTATTCGATTAGGTCATATATTATTATTTTATTTAATGAACAGTTAAATGTGCTAAATTCAAAAATTATTAACTATACCATTTTTACTGTAAGTTTATACATAAGATAAATTCAACATTAAATTTTTATTAATAAGATAATAATATTTCTTACATAATTTTTTTTAATTTTTTAGCAATTTTATAATTAAATTAAATTTATGACCCAATGATGATGTAGTAATTATCATCTTAATGAAATATTAAAATAGTTTATATTATAAATTTTAAGTTAAATATAATATAAATGTTTTGATGTCATCCGCGAATATTCTAGGTTAATCTGAAATGTTATGGTTGGTTAGATAAATTTTTTGAAGTGAAATGGTTATGAAATTCACAAAAACTAAATATCAAATAGTGTCAAAATTGACAAAATTTAGTTTCTAAAACAAATAATATATTATTAATTGATATAACATTCTTAATAATATATGATCTAGCCAAAGGACTTATACGAGGTTGTATATATTAATAATTAACCACTTTTGGTTCACTCGATTTGATATAGTATGATTATTAACCATATAATATAAAAATATACAAAAACATGGTAAATGTCAAACTATTTAACTGTGAATTAAAAAATATGATAAGGTTAATATGTTGAGATAAACCTCTCAAAAACTAATTGGATGAGATTTTTTTGACCCATACCCTTCTTATCCTCGAAATAAATCATTTTGGAACCATTAGGAATTGAAAATTATTTTATTATAAAATAATATTTCAATCTTTTCCTAAATTGACTCTCACCTCTATTATAAAAGGGTACATCCCCTTCTAATAATTTTACATCTCCAATTCTATTTGGATAGTCCAACCACTTTGAAAATATACCCCCAACTTTCATCAAATAATCATAGAGTCCTTACATTGATCATAAAGCCATTTTACGGAGCCCTTTTGATCAACTCAAAAAGGAACCACCCGATGAAGAGGAAATAACTTTACCACCCTCTTTCATGTTCTGTTCTTTACCACTTCTCCTTATTTGTTTTTTCCATACCAAAATAATAACTCTAGTACCTCCTATATAATGTGTTATAATTATAAACATAGTACAACAATATTAATTATTCTATCATTCCTATAAATGACAATGTCACCATACATGTGTACGTACGACTTACCGTCTCCAAGTCATGTTCTAGTTTGTTATTCAAACAATTCATTTTATGGATGGATATAATAATGAGTATAATAGCTGAAACTAATAAATATAACTTTTTAATGATTATTTATATATGATATACCATCCTATTATATATGATTTCCTCATCAATATAATGATATTGTCGCTCGTGCGTATGTATGAATTACCTCTCCAAGGTGCGATGAGATTCATTCCCACATTCACCATTAAATAGTGATTATAAAAATATAATTTATTAATAATAATGTAATATATGAAATAAAAATTCTATTGGATATATATTTATATCTACTTACATATATCTTATTTCCATACTTCTGTTCAGTACAATATGAGAAATGAAACAACGTTTATGCGTACGTACGGCCTATCGTCTCCATAAACAGTTCCATCAGTTTCATATATATCTCTATTATAAATATATATTATAAAAAAAATCAAGTTTTATATTCTGGAATTATTTAAATCCTGATCTAAATGATAAGATCAATAATAACAAGTTATGAAAAGTAAGATAATGAAAGCGATTATTACACAAAATATTAATTTAACATGGAAAAAAATATTAAATGTGTAGTATAAAGTCATAAATGAATCATTCATGATATAATAAATATGAATATGGTTCTGATATAATATAATTAAAATCTATTTTCATTAAACATGAGTTTAAATGTACCCTCCACCAACGGAAAGTGCATGTTAAGGGTTAATTTTACAATCTCATTGTTATCTGAGATTGTTTTTACATAAGTATCTACTGGGACATAATTATTATTAATGTCCATGTTTCATAAAATAGTTTTCAAATGGATTATTTTTAAGTTAATATTTACTAAAACATCATTTTAATTGTTTTAAAAATTTATTCTTCTAAACAATTCTCATTAATGTCGATGATTTTAAAATGGTTATAAGGATTTTTTATATGGACATGAATGTTTTAAAATATTAATTACATTATAAAGTTTCTAAGTGGTATGGGACACTTTTATTCAAAAAAATATTTAATATGACTTCCTTTATATGTGAATTTTAAATGATTTCATGAAAAGGGATATTTCTCTCAAATATTTTTACAGCTCATTTTCAACTATTTCAACATCATTTACTGGATATAATTCTTTATTGAGGATGTTTTATTAATATAAAAATATTTCATATTTTATTGAAGGTTTTGTGATATTTTTGACTGTGTATGTGTTATTTTAATACCATTAATGGATTATGGATAATTAATTGAAATTTTATATGCTAGTTCAGGTATAGATGTTTATGTTATGTTTAAAACTTTTCATATGAGGAATGCATTGGACTTTGTAAGTGATGGGCGGAACTCTCTATAGCTCAACGATGAATCAGTAGGTGTCATGAGACAAACTCGTGTCCTTGAAGAAGGCCCATAAAATCTTATTTGTAGTGTTGGAATAAGGCCATGACTATGTGGTTATGAAGTCCATCATTATGAATTCAATCATTATAAATTTAGATATTGATATTACATTTGATTATTTGACTAGTAGAATATCTATGTGAATAAGATAATGGCATTATATAATTTATGATGGCGATATTATGATTCTGTTTAAGTTTAAAAGGCTCTTGTTTTAGTTTTATAAATTTAATTTAATGATTATGATTATTTATGAACGTTTCTGCTATATTTTTATCCATACTGAGCATTAGAGCTCACCCTTTTCAATGTTTAATTTTTCCCAGGATGCAAAGATGTATATTATGGCTGACCTGCAGATATAATATAAGAGAAATGAATTTGGTCAATAGAGACAATGTAGTTGTTGTTTTTTATTTTATAATGTAATGCAATTTTCAAATATGTAATTTAATTTCCATGACTGTTAAACGGGTCGGTCCTTCGGGACCTGATTCTTTGTAATAATGCCAATTTATTAAAATAATGCAATACTCTGGGTTACTAGGGTAGTGGGTTATAGTTGGTATCATTGAAATTTTATCAACAACCATAGAAATAGATTTACATAATGTTTGATTTGAGTACATTATCCTATGATAGACATTGAGGATTATTATAGAAGAACTTCCTTGAATTTTGATATTGAAGATATTTTTCGTATTTTCGTTGAAATAAATGTAATGTCTTAGAAATATCTAATAATTTTTTTAAATTATATCGAATTACTTTGAGACCGTGAAATCTGACAGCGTGAAATTTCAAGGCACGGATTCCTCAAAATTATCCATCAATGTTTGGTTGAGTTTTAACTAATGCGTGTAAGCAGTTTTCGGAAAAAATTAGAATAACTCTTAAATAGTAACTAGGATTATAAATATGAGGTCACTATTGTGTTTAGATTGGATGGTTTACCCTAGGCGTGACTTAAGTATAATCGATGAAGCCCTCCTGTGAGAAAACCATAAAATTACATATTCATTAATAAAATAATTAAATAAGTTATTATATTTTTCAAATGGTCATAACTAATGAACGGTAAATCAGATTGAAAATCCGAGACTACATCTGAACTCGTGAGGGTATACTCTCTTTAGGAATATACTAACATTAGTCAGTGCGGGCCACTAGTGAATGATAGTTTTTTGCTGTCAATAAAATAATTATGTGACAATTATTTTATTGTAAAATTCATAAAATTGAAATGGTAACTCAGATTGAAAATCTGAGAGTACCATTGGAATCATTAGTGCATGTTTTACTTGGGAAGAGCCTAACCACAATCAAAGTAGTTAGAGGGGGACTATTAATAATTTTCTGAAATTTTTTTTGGGTATGTTCAGTAAACGCGCTAGTGGAGTTCGTTACATTTGAATTTTTACTTTTTTGACAATAATACGGAATCATTAAAGATAGAGATCAGCAGAAATAAAATCATATAACCAAGGTGGGAAGTGATCAAGCCAGAGAGAATCAGCGTAAGGAGGGACAATGGCTGCCAGTTGGTGAGCGGCCTCATTCGCTTCCCATTTTATGAATGAAAAAATGCAGGATGTGAAGCTCTGCCTGAGAGAATGAATTCTCTGAGTGATGGATCCAAAAGATTGTAGCCCACCGTCATTGAGATTTATGGCATTGATGATGGTGGGACTATCTGATTTTATGTGAATGGAGTCCCATACATGGTCTTTTAAATGATTTAGCCCAGCAAGGATGGCGGCGTCCTCCACGACTAAGGGATCCCAAAGTGTGTGGCGTGATTCGTGTTTGGCTGCAATAATATTTCCATGGTTGTCCCGGGCCAACATACCTAGTACAACAGGTCCATCCTTAGGGAGAGAGGCATCCAAATTAATCTTAATAGTCCCTTCTGAAGGGGGGCACCACTATTGGGAGTGAGGAGAGGGGGTGAACAATCATTGAAGCTTAGTGTGGTGTTGCCATCCCACAATCCAAGATGATGCCCGGTCAATCCAAAATCTTGGGGGCCTACGAAAAAGATTGAAAATGGCTTCGTTCCGCCGATCACAGATAATCGAGGTCAAAATGCACAAGGAGCCTTCTTTATCCGGTGAGAAGGAGGAGAACCAGCGCATCATGAGAGAAGTAAGATCTGTGGCAGCGTCCAGGTAATTATCTGTGGAAGATCCCCAGCAATTCCAAACCCTCTGAGCCCCGGGGCATTGAATGAGAGCATGAAGAGGGGATTCATGGACGCCAGGGCAGAAGGGGCATGAGTTGTCGTTTGAAAAGTGTCGGTAGGCTAGGAGGATCTTAGTAGGAAGGATACCAGTGCACACCATCCACCAGAAAAAAATAGATTTTAGGGGGAACATTGAGTTTCCAAATTGATTTCGAGGGCCTTGCATCCCCTTCAATTATTTGAGCACCGAGAGCGAGTCGGTAGCCGTATTTCATCGTGTATGCTCCCGGAGTTTCATTGGTCCATTAGAGATGGTCTGGACCTGTGTCCGGAACATAGGGGATACTCAATATAATCCTTATGTCCCTCTCATTAAACCACGAGTAGAGTTTTCTCATGCACTATCCTGCCCCCTGACCATCAAAAAGTCATTAGACAGTGGCGTGTTCAGAGCCTGGATGTATAGGAGTTGATGCCTTCATTCCTGCCGAATCGATGAGCCAGGGATCAGTCCAAATGTTAACCGTTGAACCATTTCCAATCCTCCATCCTAGTCCTTTATTCAGAAGAGTGCGAGCACCCCCAAATACTTCTCCAGGGGAAACTGGGTCGACAGCCAAGATGGGAGTCCAGGAAATCCTTATGTGGGAAATATTTTTCCCGGATAACTCGCGCGCAGAGAGATGATGAGTGATTAATAATGCGCCATCCTTGTTTAGCCAGCAGTGCATCATTAAAATAAGAAAGGTCCCGAAATCCCATTCTGCCTTCAGATTTGGGTTGGCAAAGTGAAGGCCAGGCGATCCAGTGGACTTTTTTTCTGCCATCATTTCGACCCCACCAGAAGTTTGATGTGCTAAAGTGAATTTGGGTAATCACTGCGACCATAAGCTTAAATATAGACAACATATAGTTGGGAACAGATTGAAGAGCCGCCTTGATGAGAGTTTCATTCACGTCATTGGAGATTTTTTTGGGGGCCCATCTTCAGATTTTATTCTCAATTCGATCCACAATAGCTGTACAAATTTATTTATTTGACCGACCAACCACTATCGGGAGCCCAAGATACTTCTGATGCTTTTCATCCATAGGGATGCCCGCTATAGAGAAGAGTTCTTCTCTTTTGGGTGAAGGGACTCCAGAGATAAATGAAATTTCTGATTTTCCCTAGTTGATCGTTTGTTCAGAAGCCCGCTTATACTGTTGAATCACCTGGAAGATGGCGGTACACTCATTATGGGTAGCCCTGGAAAATAGAAGGAAATCATCGGCAAAGAAGAGGTGGGAGACCGGAGGACCATTGCGGCACACCTTTTCCCCATAAATATTGTGAGAGGAGGCTGTCTTGGAAAGGAGGTTAGAGAATACATTAGCCACTAAAATAAAATGGAAAGGTGAAAGAGGGTCTCCCTGGTGAAGTCCACAGGATGGGGAGAAGACTCAGGTGAGCACCCCGTTGACATTAATACGGAAGGACACAGACGAGATGCAATGCCTGATCATGTCAATCCATTTGGTGCAGAAACCCATCTTAAGAATCAAGAATTTTAAGAAGTACCACTCCACTATATCATAGGCCTTAGCCATGTCCAATTTCCAAGCCATGATACCTCTCTTCGCTTGTGATCTTGGTTTCATGGAATGAAAAACTTCATGAGCAATAATGAATTTATCAGTGATTAATCTTTCTACCACAAAAGCACTTTGGTTCTCCGAGATGATGTCGGGTAACCATGGATGTAGCCGATTAGCCAGGATCTTTGAGAAGATCTTATATGAGACATTGCACAGATTGATAAGTCGAAAGTCCAGGACTGCTAGCAGATTTTTTATCTTGGGAATGAGGGTAAGGGTTGTTTCATTAATAGCAGATAGTTCCTTTTTCCCTTCCCAAATATTCCTCATCAGATGGCAGATTTCTGTACCAATGATGTGCCAGTAATTATTGAAAAAGAGGCCATGGAAACCGTCCGGACCCGGGGCCTTCGTAGGGTGTATTTGCTTTAATTCCTGGAGTGTCTCGTCATCTGTGAGTTATTGGGAAAGTTGTCTGTTAATCTCATCACAAATCACGGTTGTAATGCAATCCTCTATCTCATCAGAAATTTTGGATTTTCCTACGGATAAGAGCACCTGAAAATAGCTCAAGAACACTTCTTGGATTCCCCCTGCATCTGACACTTTACTTTCTTATGGTTTCAAAATGCAGGAAATAAAGTTTTCTCGACGTCTAGCTAAATCGTTCTGATGAAAATACTGGGTATTAGCGTCCCCTTGTACAATATGGATATCGCGCGATCGCATAGCCCAGAAACCTTCCTTGATACGCAGGGCAGTATCCAGCTCTCGTAGGGTTTTGCTGATTTTGGAAGGTATGCTGCTAGTTGGGGGATTGCTGAGAAGAGAGAATAGTTTCCTCTAAAGAAAATTGCATTGCTGATCAGGGTGAATAAATTTAGAGGCGCTCCATGTCTTCAGATCAGACGCCACATGGTGAATATTGGTTCTAACATCAGTTTGCCCAATTTTCCAGCCTGAACGGATAACCTCTTCGCACTCCCGATCTTTTGACCAGAAGCTTTCAAACCTGAATGGTTTCCAGGTTTTTGTAGAGCGCTCATCATGGGACCAATTGATGACAATTGGGCAGTGATCCGAGCAGTTGAGCATGAGGTGTCTGATGTGGTACATTTTATAAAGGTTTTTCCAATCCGTCGAGCCAAGGAATATATCAAGACATTCAGCGATACGGTTACCATCTATCCTACCTCGTAACCATGTGAATGGATTACCCGCATATCCCAGATCCACTAACACCTCCTTAAGAATAGCTTCTTTTAAATATGAAATTAAAGAGGAGGATCGCATAGCTCCACCTATTTTCTCCTTCTGAAAGAGGATCTCATTAAAATCCCAACCAAACAGAATAGGGCTTGGCAGATCAAAACGGAGCTTACAAAGGAGGTCCCACGATTTCCACTTTTCAGTCTTGGAGGACCAACCATAAAATCCCACAAAAATCTAGGGGGGGGGGGTTGTGGGAATCATAAATGGATGCTGCCACATGTCGCTGGGAGAAGGATAAGATCCTGATATCAACATTTCTCTTCCAAAGGAGACATATACCCCTTGAATGACCCTGTCGGGGAACCGGGAGACATCCCTGGAAACTGCATTTTAGAGAAAGATTTATAGTGTCATTGTTTTCCAATATGGTTTCGGACATGAAAACCATATCAGGGTGACATTGACCACAATGACGCTGAAGCAAATGAACCGTACATTGGTTTCGAAGCCCACAATTGTTCATGCATAATGTAATCATTGCTCTAGGAGGGGTCGGGCCTTACCCGCCTCTGCCTTTGTTTCATTTGGTGTCGGTGAAGTGGCTGATTATTTCCTCCATTTGGTGGATCTTGTAATCGAACCACTAGACTCGATTCGCCGTTTCAGATCCCATGGATTAGGGTTCCCTGAAAATCCACCAGTCCCACCACCATGTGTCCTTTTCCATGTTCGACGAGTAACATGACCTGAAGATGTGGCAGCTGTCATCCCATAATCAGTTTGTAGAATGACTCCAGTCATTACCATATCTGATGTCTGATCAGCATCAGGCGGTTCAAAGGGCACATGTTTCAGTGTCGGGCTTTTCTCTGGTGGTTCTTTTGGTTTAGGTACCAGCTCAATTGCAGCAACATTCGTGATAACCAGTGTTGTGGGATCAACGATCAAGTTGGTATGACCCTGAATCGAGCGATTTTCCTGTCAGGTCCCATCATTGCATTTGGAAATACTATCCTGGGAGGCGCTTCCAGCTCCCCAAAGATCACCTGGGCACTCTTTTGGAAAAACTGGTGGTCCCATCATAATGGCCATAGATTTTCAAGGATCTGATTGCCTAAGGTGTGCCGTCGTGAGGTGGTCACGATCCATTTGTCTCTCTGCCTCAGGTATATAAGCCTCTGTGAGCGCTTTGGCCCGGAGCCATGGGCCGTATAGTAAGATAATACTACCATCGCTATTATCTGTCTTAGAATCACTTGCTTTTTCATTGTGGTCGATGCGTCCGAAATTGATGCAGAAGATTGGTAGTTTCTCGAATTCGAACGAGATCCAGATATTAGAGTCATCAATTTTCAAGAACATGCCTCTCATCAGGGGTTCTAACACATCGACCTCAGATTTTATCCGAACCTCGGTGCCCCATTGGATTGGGTATGAGCAGTCCCACTCCAAGAGGTGACCGATCCGGTCTCCAATTTCTGTCATCACTCGTGTTGTTCTCCCATGAAACGAAATTACTTTAATTCTTTTCTAGAAGGGGGATCGAGTAAGTTCACAATTCTGGATCTCTTCTCCCCCTTTAAGCTCATCCATGAGGATGAGCTGATTATCGAAGGACCGGGGTCGACCTTTGAGAACTTTTTCTTTGTCTTTGTCACTAAAGAACTTAAATACAAATAGATTGTTCTCGACTTCCCAAATAGACACACCAGCTTCAAATTTCCATAGCTTTTGCAGGGTGTTCCTGAGGGCCTTTTGATTGATGGATAACTTGGTCACAATTCTTCAAATAAATAGCATTGCCAAACGTTTTTTCAAAGTGGTATCTTCATTTCTCGGTGTTTGAATTTTCGCCTTTTCATTATCTGTCAAAGCAAGTTTCTTCCATTGGTTCAACAAGTCTTCCACCATAGTGCAAGAAACGAAATTTGAAGAAGAATCAGGTCCTCAGTGTTATGTTCGGATAGCTCCCAATCTACCTTAATGAATCATGTCCTTTAAAAATATGTCCTCTATGTTCTTCCGTGCGTGGAACCAGAGGGGTCGTCTCCAGAAAAACTGTTTTCGACTTCGGTGGGGCGTCCGGACCAACAGGGGTCCCCGACCCGAGGGAGTCTTCCAGCCTAACATAGGAAATGTAAGACCAGCCTTCGCACTGGGGCTCGTGCAGGCGGTTCGCACAGGGGCATCACTCTATGTCTTCGCGAAGTGACCTCGCACGCCGTATAGGGACTACGCGCCGCAAAGGGACTTCACGAAGTGACCTCGCCCGCCGCAGATGAATTTCGCGCCGCAAAGGAACTTCGCGCCGCATAGGGACTTCACACAATATCTTTTCATAGGTGCTTCGCACAGAGGCTTCGTGCCGGGCTTCATGGAAGGGGTTCGTGCAAAACCTTCACAGCTAGGCTCCGCGCAAGGGCTTTGCACAGCGGCATCGCAAAGTGTCTTCGCTCTGGAGCTTCACGAAGTGATTTCCCCCAGGGCCCTCGTGACGTTTAAAGCTCACTTCGCCCTCGGTGCTTCACAATAGGGTATTTGCAGAGAAAAATTGCAATATGGCGTAGCATTCCGCCAAGCATCACTCGACCAGAAGAGACTCACCAAGCTTCCAAGATTTGCAACATGATTTTTTCAGAGCACCACTATCGGTTATGCATCACGACGAGTCAACGCTTCTGCTCCGCAATCCAGGAGAACCTGACCCTCCCGTCCAATCGGCCACAAACCGAGAAGACTCACCACGCAGTCGCGCATGATGATGCTTCTTCAACGGATCTATCGATGTGACGCCAAAGCACCACTATCGGTTATCCACGAACCTTGCGCCATGCCTTCCCGGGCCAGATTCGTTGCTGTGCAGATGAACAAACCAGAAGCGTCACCGCAATATCACATTATCCAACTCTGACGTCACCGCAGTTTCACCAAACACAGTCCTCAGATTCCGGAAAAAAGGGGTAATGCCTTAGTTCGCCTAAGGCTAGATCCACAGAAATCGACGTCGGTCGCCGGAAAACTGCAACGGAGGGCGCCAATATCTGAGCAGGAAAACATGCTTTTGCAAGGTTTCTATCCTCGTGATTTCTAAGGGGAAGAAAAAAATATGGATGCAACTGGTTAGAATGAGCAAAAAACGTGCGTCAATGAGGGTTGAATCAAATGTTGTACCCACCAGGTTGGGGAAGAAACCCTAGGATTTCCCAGGACGGAACTCTCACCGAGTGGGAGAGACTCTTTTTGTACTTTGAATTGAAATATGATGACAACAATGAACTCGATGTGCCAATATTCTCTTAAGAAGAACAACACCATGGCAGTAGTGGGTCGAGTGTGGAAGTTAGTTTTTCGGATTTTAAGGGGAGAAGAAAAAAAATATAAAAATAACATTTTATTTATTTTATTTGAAACCACCATTTTAAATTCATGGTGGGGGGGACCACCCAAACACCAAATTAATTTTGGGGAAACCATTTGTATTCCCCTAGTTAATTTTCCAACCTTAATTTACTTAATGAGACAACTTAACCTGTTCAATTAATAAACTTAATTTAAAATATGTCTCCTCTTTTTCGTCAATTTGGGGAAAGTGTTGGACAAGGGAGAATTGGGGAGAGTTTTTGGAGGAACCTATTCTTCAATAACAGACACTCTCCAATGAAGAGAATACTTCGGAATCAGGGAAGAAGGACAATGATAGAGCCAAGATCAGAACCATCTTGAAGGAGCAATGAACGATGACATCACAATCTTTTTGACTATTTCTACTTCGTCACACCACCTCAAACTGAAAATTGAGGTAGGGGTTTTTATATATGTTTGAATATTTTTATAGATTCTTTATATCCTAAATTAGTGATGATTATGGACAAATGAACATGGTCACCATCTCGCACCTAAAACATGATTCTCATTGTTTTTATTCATCCCACGTTCTTCGGGCGTTCATCAATGCCTAATATATATTGTCATTAGAAACATATAGTTTTTCTAAGGGTGATATATGTATTCAAAGACCTCAACTCAAGGATAAAAAATATGTGATTTTTAATTTTTCAGGCTATGAACGTAGCCACAATGGCTTGTGGAAGGAGGCATTAAAATATTTATTGGCACTGGAAACACAATATTCTATTGAGCATTGCATATGGACATGGAGCCCTCAACCTGAGGATCACGAATTTACGATCATTTTATTTTCTGGGATTAGAATGCAGATGTAGTGGGCCATATAAGCGGAAATGTGGAGGTTCAATTCTGCTGTGTCTTTGGGGCGTAGCTTCGGGTGAGATAGGCAGTGTGACGACGATTCTAGACGTGTGGAGGAGGCCTATGGTTAGAGTTGCAAGAGATGTTTTGGGCGTGATTTATTTATGGAATAGTGCCTAAGAATTATGGGGAACGGAGAGTCAATTGGAGAGTGGAATAGTTTAAAATAAATGATGTAAAAATATAAAGAAGTTAAAATGGAAATCGTTGGAATAAGTGGGTGGAGCTAACGTTGTGCGTGATTCTCAATTGATATGTGTTATAAGGGGAAAAGGAATAAAATTATAGAAATATAAATAATGATATTAATATTTTTTTTGTAAAATCATAATTCATATGTAACGTATCCATGCGACCTCAGTTTCATGAACCATCAATGGCAGTATGTCCCTGATTTTGAGACAGAAATTAAGAGTTCAATATTTGATGTATTTTTCAGGGTTTTGGATTGGGAACTCGAAACTCTCAAATAATAATAATATATTATTACTATTAAATCATAGACCCCCCATAACTCCAGCGTCTGATGTAGGATTGACTTACCATATATGGAATCGTGATCATGTCATTAAGATGATCAATTTTAGAAAAATGTAGAATATTATATTCTGGTTTGTGGCTCAAGTTCACGAAATAGACCATAATATTATTACTATTGTGGGATGTTATATTCGACATATATCCCTCATATGGTATAGATATGATGAAACGTCTATGGCACCAGAAACCTTGGATCAAGACGGTACTTTTTTTACCCCACATGGGTTTTTGATAAATTTGTGGTATATACGGGTTGGATCGAACACAAATCGAACCAGGCCCTTGGGACTAAAATGATAATAACTTAAAGATCGATTGTATGATTGATACAATCATTTATTGTGTTGAGACCCCTCTTATGTGGCGGTCCGTTGGGATACATCTTCATGGGACTTCGTGGAAGTTGGAGTATTCAACTTATGGCTTGAGGAGCGGAGCCTCCCGGAAACAAGAGAGCTTAGTGCGGGAACCCTATAGCTGGCTGAAACATGAGAAAGGGATCCTTTGTGTCTCAATACATTGGGATCCTTTATGGGTTTGTGTTCAAGAGTTTCATTTGGATCTTCTCTAGGAATCCACGTGTGACTACACTAGGATCCTTCATGGGTATGCTGTACTAGGATCCTATGTGGTTCTGATGATGTACTATGATTCTATGTGGGTCTGCAGATTTTGGATCCTATGTGGGTCTGATGATTTTTCATCCTATGTTTTTTTTGCCTCTTAACTGGGTAAGATGATTCAGTAGTTACATCTAATCATCATTACCACTGTACATTAATTATACCATGTGTGAGATGAGTCCTTACCTTCGTGGTGATACCTTTGTGGTAATTTTTTCTATGGCGTACCTGTGTGGTACTTTCCTTCATTGTGATACCATGGTGGTTTTCTTCTGTATGGTTTAACTTTTTGGTACTAACCTTCATGGTGATACCTTTTTTTATTCTTCTGTTTGTCGTACCTATGTGGCACTTTCCTTCGTTGTGATACCTTGGTGGTATTCATCTTTGTGGCGTAATTATGTGGTACAGACCATTATGGGGATACCTTTTTGGCCTTCTTCTATGTGTCGTACCTATGTG
The DNA here is from genome assembly GCA_963277665.1 of Viscum album. NCBI lineage: Eukaryota > Viridiplantae > Streptophyta > Magnoliopsida > Santalales > Viscaceae > Viscum > Viscum album. The sequence goes on from OY728164.1 coordinate 1,078,310,928, forward strand.
GTACATTCCATCGTGATGAAACCTTTGTGGTATTCATCTGTGTGGAGTACTTGTTTGGTACATTCCTTCTTGGGGATACCATGGTGGTATTCATCTGTGTGGCGTACTTGTGTTGTACTTACCTTCGTGGTGATACCTTTATGGTTTTCATCATTGTGGTGTAACTGTGTGGTTAATTCCTTCATGGTGAATCCTTTTTGGTATTATTTTGTGTGGTGTTACTAATGTGGTACTCATATTTGTGGTGTTTCCTTCGTGTTTTTTCCTCCTTTGTGGAAGAGTTGATCTTTGGGATTCTAAGTTGGACTATGTGTTTCCTCATTAATGAGACAGGTATACATGATAACATGGGGATATGTATGGGCACAAACCTAAGATGGGTTGTTATATGTTTACATTCTTTTTGGTTTATCATTTTTTCATTTCGTGAGACCTTTTAGGGTCTCGGGGTCCCTTCTGAGTATCGTTATACTCACCCCGGCACATGCTATGCCCTAACCTTGTTGTGTTTGGTGCAGATGATGGAAAATGATGACTGAGGACATGGGTACCTGGATTGGAGGTAACTCAGTGGTGGATATTAGACGAGGTGTACCATAGAGACGACCGTTCAAGAGTTGTACCTACGCTTTATGTAGGTTCCTTGTCGGGTGTTCACAGGAGCTATTTATGTTTAATTGCACATTTTAGCTATCTTGTATATTCTAGTTGGGCTTGTATTCTAGCCCATTTTCTTACTGAACACACTCATTTTTCTATGATGATTACTTGTGTTCATATCTCGATGTGTTCTTGGATGCGTCTGTTAAAAGGTTATAAAGACAATTCCTTCCCGGTTTTAGGGAATTTTCAAGTCAGTGCTAGTCGCAGGCCCCTGTCTTATGAAAGGAGGGCTTAGGGTAGTCACGGCATGGGACCCGGGGGATAGGTTGTGACAAATTTGTATTAAAGGATCCGTTTCTACCATAGAACATAGGAATATAATCTTTTTAACATCAATAGTGTTAAGTGTAGTGAGTTTGGTTATTATTTTAGGGAATCCAGTGTTTATGCGGTGACCAACGTATCCATTCACTAAGACCATGACTTCTGATTTCAGACTCAATGCACGAAAAAAAATTATTATGTGTGGGTTTTGAAAAGTTTTCTTGTGTTTTCTTTGATTCATATCACCAGGTATAACATAATGATCATGGAACACCTGTTTCTCATCAAGATGCCGCTGCATAGACAAGCAGTTAAAATTCTAAAGAGAGTACCCGATGACGGCCCCCTGAGCAATGAGGCTCTAGTGCAGAGCCCTCTTTTGATGTTGGACCCTTCGGGTGGTGTACCAACAACAGTATCACACATTGGGAAACAGTTACCACTAGCCTCACTGGATGACGGTGCACACTGACTAATCCTATTTCATGCGTTCTAGTGGAAGAGGCCTTCGAGGTTTCGAGGCGAGACAGATTCCCAAACAGCTTAGGGCTGACTGGAAGCTATTTCTAGAGTATTCCACCTAGTTGATACACCAGTAGATCAGATGGTGATCTTAGCTACTATTATTTTTCAGTGAGTTACCATGAGGATTTTCCACATAGTGTTGAGGCTTCGGTACATGGACCATTACCCGAGATAGTACCTTCGAGTAGTGTGTCTGCAATATAACTACACGTTGGTCAACAGTTACAACCGACGGTACTAGTAAAGGACACATATAGGCTTAGTGCCTTACGCGTGATTCATCATCAGATACCCCTTGGGTACCAAGGTGAGCCCGACTGAAAGTTGGCTGAGGAAAAGCATGATGAGGTGGATGAGAGTTCTCTAGAGCTTCTATAGCTTTGGTAGGATGACAGGTCGGTAGCTGAGTATTCATCGAGACATACTGATCATTACTAGTACTCGATGAATATGATACGATTAGTGCTTCAGTTCTCGAACCTCTGAGAGATGTGCCTTTAGGGATATTCGAGTAGGCACAATTCCTCTATGCATTCCTACATATGTTCGGGTGCTAGAGAGAACCTTTGTGGTTGAATATTCTTTGGCATAGTGGATGTAGCCAGTGAATGTTAGTAGTGGGAAAATAAGAAATTAGCACCAGTCATAGAGACTTGTGCATTTAAAAATGTTTTTAGAAGAAGAAGTGTTAGGAAAATATGAATCTTCAAGGTTGTACATATGGAAGCAGAGCTAGGTGAGAAGTATGAGGTGGTGTACTTTTCAACCTATTACAACCACCCCCCATTATTTTCCATGCCATGCTCAGAGAGTTGGAAGATTGGGGAAGAGATTAGTTTCATGTGGTCATGCAATGCAACCCAAGGGCTCTAGGAATGATTCGAGTTATGGTATGTGTCTTCTACAAGGTGCCGTATCAATAGAAATTGGTACCGATCATTCCTTCCGAGAATTTTGTCCAAGGGCATGAGTTTCTGGTTAAACTATTTAATTGACATCACATCTTGATATACCGTAGGGAGGATACTCAATAATCACACTGAAGACGATGGTGTGAGTTGACCCTTGAGGTGAGAGTTTGGGTTGGAACCTCTTGTTGGCATTGTCGAGGCCTTACGACGTTAGTTTGGGTATGAATGGACATACAAAATTCATTCTCAGCTTGAATATATTAGGGAAAAAGCTTTTGGATTATCTGAAACATCATGATGAGTTTTTCCATAGTCATAAAAAAAGGAATCTTATGAACCACATGATAAACTCTTGTATAATATGGTGCGGTTGATCACTCATGAGTCATCCAACCTCACCCTCATGGCAGTAGAAGTTTTGAGTTTTCTGTTCCTAACAGGAGTGGATATAGTTATCCATGACATTGACATTGAGATATTATACACTCCTGGGAAGGGGAAGATGGTACTAGATGCACTCAGTAGGAGGTCTGGCCTCTAGCTGTTGAGTGAGGCGATAGAGCAATTAGCCGCATTTTAGACATCTTTTGTAGATTGAGATGGAGAAGATTTTTTTCAGCCTCTCATAGTCACTTTTCGACTTCTTTAGTGAGTTAGGAGTCACAGCATGGGGATGCTGACTTTGAGGCTCGATGTGCTTAAATATTCTCATGGCAGGAACCTTCTTCATTTTATGATGGTTAGGAGCATGTAATCTTCTTCAAATGATGTACCATGGAACTGGCGGCACTTCGGGAGGAGGAGTTGATGATGTTCCATACATCCCCTCTGGAAGAACATCTTAGTGTGTTGAAGACGTACTAGGACCTCTGACATCAGTACTGGTGGCTAGAGATGAAGAAATCAGTGGAAGAGTTTGTATCATGAAGTATCACTTGTTAGAAAATGAATACTATATAGAGTTGGAAGAAGTCTTATGCCGACTAGATACGGAGACTCAGGGTGTTCTATAAGTGGGACAACATATTCTTGTGAGTCATTCATCGACTGGGACTATGGAGATTTGCCCATGAGGGCATGTTATCAATGTGGTTTATTAGTCCTTCTGATACTTTAGATGATAGGTGAGGTAGAAAACCACATGGATCTTCCACAACATTTGGAGACGGTGAGAGACATCATCAACATATCCAAGATAACGGGATACTTTCACGACCCATCTCACGTCATCGACCACAACAAGCTGGACAACAGAGATGGGGTGTCTTTTTCAGAGGATCTAGTTGATATTGATGATCAACAAGAGCACGTACTTCATGAGAGGAAGATACCTCTAGTGCGAGTACATTGGCCGCACGAGAACCTTCAAGAGAGCACATGGTAGAAGGAGGATCAAATTCGGGCTCAATACCCTATCATTTTGTTTTTCCTTTGTTTTGGTTTTAGAGGAAGTAAATCCCTATGTTTGGGTAAATGTAATGTACTAGAAATTCCGTATATTTTTTAATTATATAAAATAATATAGTGATAGGGAAACTTGACGGCATGCGATTTCGAGGCCCAGATTGCCCGGAATGATCTGTTGAAGTTTGGTTGTGTTTTAATTAGTGCACATAAGCAGTTTTCCTGAAAATGTGGAATAAATATTAAATAGTTACTTGGATCATAAATCTGAGGGCACCATTTCTTTCAGGTTGGTGGGTTTACCATATGCGTGACATAACTTTAGTTGGCACATGCCTTCTATGAAAAACTCTAAAAATGGCATAATCGTTAATAAATTAATTAAATTAATTATTTTATTTTTCAAATGGTTATAACTCACGAACGATAAATCAGATTAAGAATTAGAGACCTCCACAGAACTCATGAGGGTGTACTCTATTCAGGAAGATACTAACATTGGTCAGTGCGGGCCACCAGTAAAAGTTAGTTTTTGGCTGTAAATAAAATTATTAAATGACAATTAATTTATTGTAAAATTCATAAATTGTATATGGTTACTCATATTGGAAATCGAAGTGTATGATTACGTTCGTTAAGGTGTTTTTCAATTGGGAAGAGCCTAACCTCGACCAGCACAGGTCGATGGTATTTGTTAATAATTATCTAATCCATTTTTTGGGTACGTTAACTAAACGCACGAGCAGTGTTTTGTAGCATTGGAACCAACACTCAGAATTCAAATCCAAGAATGCCGTTAAACTCGCTGGGCTGATATTCTCAATAGGATACCTTCACCTTGACTACAGTAGGTCGAGGGTGGGAGTTGGTTTTTTGGATTTTTGTGGGAGAAGAAAAAGAATAAAAAAATAACTATTTTTTTTATTTTATTTGAAAACACTACTTTGAATGGTTGGTGGTGGGGACCACTCGAACTCCCAATTAATGTTGGGTAATCCCTCGGTATTCTCCTAGTTAATGTTCCATCCTCAATTTACTTAATGAGCCAACATAACTTGTTAAATTGATAAAATAAATTTCATAACTTGAATCCTATTTTTCTTGAGTTTGGAATATGAGTTGGAAAAGGGAGAATTGGGGAGAGTTTTTGGAGGATCATCTTATCCAATGAAGAAAACTCTATAATTATGATAATCCTCTGGAATCGGAGAATGAGGACGATGCTTGTGCCCGGGTCAAAAACATTTTGTGGGAGGTAAGAATGTCGACGTCAACATCACATAGACTTTGTATATTCCTCGTGCCACCTCTAATAGACAATCGAGGTTATGGTTTTTTATATATGATTGAATTTTTTTTATTGATTCATCTTATCCTAAATTCACAACGACGATGGCCAAAGTAATATGGTCATCATCCAACACATAAACCATGCTCCTCTTTCTGTTTATTATTTGGGCTTTTTTCGTGCATTCTTCAACGCCTAATATTTATTGGTACTGGAAACACAGTGTTTTGTTGGGCATGATATATGGATATGAATCCCTTAACTAAAGGATCATAAATATGCGATCATTTAAATTTTTGTGCTTAGAACGTAGTCTTAATTTCTCGCGGAAGGAGGTGGAAAATTATTTATTGGGGTTGGAAACAATATATTCTGTTGACCATGACATATGAACGCGGATCCCTCGACCCAAGGATTTCGAATATGCGATCATTTTACATTTCAGGTTTAGATCTAAGATTTAGTGGGCTGCAAATGGGGTAATTTAGAGGAGTAATTTTGTCGTGTCTTTAGCGTATAACTCCGGTTGAGATAGGTGGTGAGGTGAAAGTTGTAGACATGTGGGGGAAGCCTATGGTTAGAGTAGCAGGAGAAGGTGTGGTCTGGATTGCTTACTGAAATACTTTCTATGAATTGTAGGGAAAGAGGATTTAATTGGAGAGAGGAATTGTTGAAAAGAAATTAATTATAAATCTAATGAAATTAAAAAAGATAATCATTGGAGTAAGGGGGAGGTTATACCATTGTGTTTAAATCTCAATTGAGATAGGTTATAAGAAAAATAATAATAATATAATAATAATATAAATAATTTTATTATTATTTTTTGTTATAAAACCATAAATCATCTATAACATATTTGTGTTACTTCAGATTCACAAACCTTAAGTGGCAGTACATCCCAGACATCGAGATGAAAATTATAAGTCTAATATTGGATTTAGTTTTTATAGTTTTGGATCGGGTACCCAAAATGATCAAATAATATTAAAATATTATTATTATTAAATCTTTGACCATCCATAACTCTTGCGTGGGATTTCTGATTGACTTACCATCTATGGTGACGTGATCAAGTCATTAACACATGTGATTTAAGACTAATGTTGAATTGTAATTTTTTTTTTGTGGATTGGGTTCAGAAAACGCCCAATAATGTAATTATTATTATTGTGGTATCTTATATTCGACATATCTCCCTCACACGGTGTCTAAATGACAAACTGTCCGTGGCACCAGAAACCATGGTCGAGATGGTCCATTTGGTATACTTCACATGGGTATTCGATAATGTTGGGTTATGGATGGGTTGGATCGAACACGAATCCAATTAGGCCCTTGGGACTAAAAGGATAATAACTTACTGACCGACATCAAATAAATGCACTGTCTATTGCGTTGAGACCCATTTTTCATGGTGGTCCTTTGGAAAACTTCATCATGGGACTTCGTGGAAGTTGGAGTATTGGATCTGTGGCATGAGTAGTGGACCCTCCTAGAACCAAGCGAGCAAAGTGCAGGAACCCTATATATGGCTGTAACATGAGAAAGGGATCCTATGTGGCTCTATGCTTTGGGATACCTTGTGGTTCTATGTTCGAGAGTCTCACTTGGATCCACTCTAGGAATCCCCATGGGACAACTCTAGGATCCTACATGGGTATGATGTACTAGGATCCTATATGGTGTGGGGATGTACTAGGATCCTATATGGGTCTAATGATTTTGGATCCTTTGTGATTTTGATGATATAGGTTCCAGTGAGGGTCTACATATTAACAGAGTATGATGATTCAGTAGACACATCTAATCATCGTTGTTATTGTACCTTAGTTATACTTGGTGTGAGATGAGTCCTTACATTCATGCTGATACCTTTTCGGTATTCTTCTGTGTGGAATACTTGTGTGGTACTTTCCTTCATGGTGATACCTTGGTGGTATTTTTCTGTGTGGTGTGCCTCTGTGGTACTTATCATTGTGATGATACCTTTGTTTTTTTTGTGTAATACCTGTGTGGAACTTTCCTTCGTGGTGATACTTTGGTGGTATTCTCTTATGTGGAATACCTGTGTGGCACATACCTTCGTGGTGACACCTTTGTGGTATTTTTTAATGTGGCGTAACTGTGTGGTACTTTCCTTCATGGTGAAATCTTTATGGTATTTTTCTGCATGGATTACATGTGTGGTATATTCCGTCATGGTGATACCTAGGTGGTATTATTCTGTGTGGAGTACCTATGTGGTAGTTACCTTAGTGGTGATCCCTTCGTGGTATTTTTCTGTGTGGCGTACCTGTGTGGTACTTTCCTTCATGGTGAAACCATTGTGATATGTTTCTATGTGGTACTTGATTTATGGCACACACCAATGTGGTTTTACCTTTGTGGTATTCCATCCATTGTAGAATAGTTGAGATTTGGGCTTTTCAGTTTGACCTTGTGTTTCCTCATGAATAAAAAGGGTATAATTGATAACTTGGGTATATGTATGGGCATATACATAAGTTGGGTCTTCAAATTTTTACATTATTTTTTGGTTTTTCTTTTGTGGATTTCATGAGACCATTGAGGGTCTCATAGTCCCTACTGTGTCTCGTTATACATACCCTGGTACGGGCTATGCCTGCACCTTGTTGTGTTATTTGTAGACGACAGAAATCACTGATTGAGGATGAGAGTACCCAGACTGGAGGTAGCTCGGAGGTGGACATTATACGAGGTGTACCATAGAGATGGTCGTTTGAGAGTTTCACCTACCCTTCAGGTGGGATCCTGAAAAGTTTTTTACATGAGTTGCTTCAGTTTAGTTGTACAATTCAGTTTTATTTAACTTTCCAGTTGGCCTTATATTCTCCCACCTTTTTCTTACATTACACACTCTTCTTACTATGTTTTTTACTTGTGTTTTTATCTGACTGTGTTCTTGGTTTCATGTGTTTATAGGTTATAAATTCAATTCCTTCCCGGTTTTAGGGAATACACCTTTTGGTTCTTGTATCCAATCCCTGGACTATAAAAGGCAGTCTTGAGGAAGTAACGGCATGAGCCCCGGGGGATGGGTCGTGACAATACATCTTGGTCTAAATAAAATAAAGTAGAGGAGAATGTAGCACATATGTAACTAGGAAGGAAAACTCCTACAAGGAGTCTCAGGCTTGACCTACGGTATCCTGGTACAAGTCAACAAGACTTTCTCCACTCTTGGTTACGACACTCCAGAGGGATATGCTTAGGAAAATTCACAGTTTCATTACAATCCATTATGAATGATTTAAAAATTAATACTTCATCAATTTTTTTTTTATGATTATCGATTATATGCATAATCTTTTGAATTTATGTTAGGTATTTTACTTGTTTGGAATTATGCATTGCGATTAATAAACTAACTTAATGGTTTCCATTTATAGAAATGGTGCCTAGTAGAATGAATGAGAAATCCAGCAATGCACATGATCATATGATTAAGTAGGATCATATCTTTAATGGTATTATGCCATCATTTAAAAGGTAAATAGTCTCCCATGTATTTTTATCACATGAAAAAATATTATCATGTATTAATAAGATATGTAATGAATTCACTTATTCATATGGATTTGAAAGGAAGAAAGGGAAGAAAAGGATGGAAGAGAGAAATATGTATAACAAGAAGAGGGGAAAGAAGGATTTTCCCTATGTAATAATTGTGGAATGAATCCCCTTGGTAAATTCATGAAGGGAATGTGTGTTTTTTATATGTGTGGAAAATAAGGACACCAAGTACGTGATTCCAAGGGTATGAAAAATGATTAAAATGTATAATGCATCATATGCAAGGAGTTAGGACACTACACAAAGCAATGTTTAAATCATCATAGTATATCCCAAATGCTGCTATTGGATAATAATCAAGTTACGAGACTACCAAAAATGAAGAGAAATGATTAGATTTATTATGTTTTTATTAAATTATTATGTCATTTTAGTATTGTATTAATGATGTACATGTTATAATAATTATAGAGTATTAAAGGATTGTGAGGTTGTACTATTTCATTAAGGAATTGTGATTGTCTGGAACCATCAAATGTGACTCAATAATAGGTTAATGTTTTTGGAAAATATATTGTTGAGAGATAGATAAACCATAATATTTTTTTGATACCGAGGTAGTGATTTTAAATAATGTTTGATTGATTTGGAATGAAGTGTTTTCGATAAGTCTAAAGGGGGAATATATTAAGATGGATAGTGGAAACTATTGTTATAATTAAATTATTTATTGTAATTATTTTTTGATTTTCATTAAAATGACAACATGGTGGTCGGGTGACAACCCGTCATGTCCAGCAAGGCCGCAATACATGAACCCTCTACCATAGTTCTACATGGGTGGATCACCTCTCATTGGAATACGTGATTTATATGTTTGTATAATGTAGTGTGTTTAAATAGTCCAACAAATGAATTAAAAATTCATTATATTTGGAACCCTATATGATAAGGATAAATAGAATATTTTATAATTCTACTAATTTTGGAGTGAATGATGAGTTTGTGGTATTAATTAGTTGAAGGATCAAACTCTACTTCTCAAGTATATTTTTTTCCTATTATTCAATGAATAAATTAATTACATAAATTTAGGGAAGGGATCTTAAAAATAAAAATGTGTTATCCAAATACTTTATGTTATTTTGAACTAACAATATTTTAATTCATCATAGATTAATGGATTTGAGGAAATAAATTTTACACTTGTTTGTTATTTATAACCACAATCACTCCCTATAAATATTTATGTTATCCTCCTATTATGTGTCTCAAATTGCCAACAATGTTCTCCTAATCAGGATCATAATTTGGTGGTGACTTTTCCCTTCATTTTTCCATCTTATTAATACTAAATTTCATTAAACCAATTTCTGATGTGGGTTTTCCACATAACTATTTTACTATTTTTAACCTTTTATATTTTAAGAACAATTTTATATTTTAAGGATGAAATTTATTGAAAGAGGGTAGAATTTAAAACCCCATGATTTCATATTTTTTTATCTCATTAATGTAATTCAATAGAATGTGATACCGGGAACACAGAGATCGAGCGCACCACAACTTAACAAAATTGTCGTTCAAAAAGTGGTTATGAATAATATTAAGTACATTTTGAAACTTATATACTCTATATAATTTTAGCATTCATATTATGAGTTTTTTAAACACAATATACGGAAAAATTCATTTTTTCAGATTAAAGAAGTAATTTTCAAATAATGAAATTTTATCACCTTTTAATGGCGATCAATTTTTTTGAATCCAATCTTTTACACTTTTATATATTCAATGTAATGTTATGAAATTTTTATTTAGAAGAGAGACATAAAATTTTAGATCAAAAATTTATTTGGTGCCTTTCTGATAACATTAATATTTTCAAGATTAGTGAAAAATACAACATTTTAATTGAAAAAAAAATTTAAATGAAATAATTTATAGTGCTAAATTATGAATTTTAATATTTTTGAAGTATAATTATATTTTATTTTTATCATTTAATACATTTTTGGTCGTTATATGTAATTTCACATTTAAATTTGACATAATAACCTATCAATATTTTAATAGTTTTCACTTCTTAAAAACCCTCTTTTTGGTTATAACTACAGAAATTCATTTTATAAAAATAAATGAAACATCTATATATTGAAATTGGAAAAATAGACTTCATTTTTGAAATCGTAATATCAAAATTATCTTAGGGTGATTTTTTCGAATTTTTCTGAAAGCATTCAACTTTTAGGAATTGTGAAAACAACTACGATATTAATTAAAACCGAATTTTTATTTAAATTTTTATTTATATAGATTTATTTTATAAGAAAAGAGATATATAATACATATATAATTTCAATTTAATTCATTGGAGTCATTTTATAATAAAATTAGATTTATAAAATTTCAGTGCACATTTTAACCTCTTTAACCACCTTATAAGAACGTTAACAAATTTGCATAAAACATAATTTTTCCTCTATTGTGAGTTGAATTTAAAAAATTCAAAACACCCAGTTGACATTATTAAGTAAAATTTTATTCAATAATATGGAAATATTTTTTGGTAAATAATAACTTTTGACTTTTATTTACCATAGTTAAAATAAAATATTGTAATTCAAGGAAAAAATGATATTATAATTACCCTTAGACATGTTATAATTCTATTGGAGAATTGTAATATGAAAAAAAACAACCTTAGTAATAAAATATGATCTTTTATGTCCTCTTGGATTAGATTAGGAAATTTATTATTATTTTTTTAAAGAAGAGTTAAAAGTGTTAAATTCAATGTTTATTAACAAAATCATTTCTAATATAGGGACATATATAAGGAGTGCCACCATTTTGTGGTGGGGTTTTAAGGGTTGGGGGGTGAGGGGAAGGTCATGGGTTAAAGTCCCTGAGATTGAGATTTAATGTAATTTTCTTACTTGCGTGTGTGCCAATTTGGCGGTTGTTCACAATTTTTTTTATAAAAAATATACAGATGATAAATTTTACAATAAATATTCATTATAATGATAATATGATTTCATACATAACGGTATTTTATTATTAATTTTTAGAGATTAAATAATTAAATGTATATATGGCACAATGATGATGTAGTAATTACCTTATTAATGAAATATAAAATTAGTTTATATTATAAAAAATAAAAATGAATACAATTTAATGATTATGATGTAATAAAAAAATTTTATTGGTTTATATGATATGTAAGAGTTGATTTGATAAATTTTTTTCAATGTTATAAGTTTGTTATGACTTTCTTAAAAAAATACAAAAACTGTCAAAATTGACATCATTGAGTTTTTAACAGAGATACAATATTATTAATTGATATTATATTACTAAAAATATAAGGATCAGCCAAAGGAATACGATAATGTTATATATATTTGTAATGAACTACTTGTGGTGTTCTTGTATTGTTACAGTATGTTTATTAACCATATAATATAAAAATACATAGAGTGGTGTTAAATGTGAAACTATTTAACTTATAGTTAAATCTGAATGATAAGGTTAATATAGTGAAATTATCCAATCTAAAACTGATTGATTGAGAGTTTTTAGACCCATCACCAACTTATCCTTTAAATAAATTATCTTGTATCTATTAGAATCTGAAAATTATTTTATTATAAAATAATATTTAAAACTTTTCTTAAAGTGAACCTCACCTCTATTATAAAAGTGTACTCCCTGTTCATTTAATTTAACACCTCCATAGAAATTTGGATCATCCATACCCGACCCAAATATCCTCCAAATATCTCTCATATCAACCTTGATTCATTAATTTGATCAGAATGACAACCCAGGGAGTCATTTTGGCCAACTAAAAAAACAAAACATCTAACGAAGAGGAAATAATTTCACCACACTCTTTCATGTTCTTTTCTTCTTCCACTTCCTCTTTCATTGTAGTTTCCACACAAGAATAATAACTCCATTTCCAGCTGAGTTGTTTGAAGTTATAATAAATATATTAAAACAATATTTATTATTATATCAATCCTAAAAATGACAAAGTCACCATACGTGCGTACGTATGACTTATCGTCTCCACTTCATGGTGTAGATTGTTATTAAAACACTACATTAATTTGATTGGTATGACAATGAGTATAACTGATGAAAATATTAAATATATCATTTTAATTATTCTTTATATATGATATAACATCCAATTACATTCCATTTTACTATCCATCAATACGCATGATCAGAAGATTAAGTAGGATCATATCGTTAATGGTATTAGGCCAACATTTAAAAGTGAAATATTCTCCCATGTGTTATTATCACTTGGAAAAATATTATCATGTGTTAATAAGATATATAAAGATTTATCTTAGTCGTATGGAGTTTAAAGGATAAAAGGGAAGAAAAGGATGGAAGCGAGAAATATGGATAACTAGAAGAGGGGAAAGAAGGATTTTTCCATATGTAATAACTGTGGAATGAATCCCCTTGGTAAATGAATGAAGGGAATTGGTGTTTTTTTGTAAATGTGGAAAATGAGGACACCAAGTACGTCATTTCATGGGTAAGAAAAAGAATTAAAATGTATAATGGGTCATCTTCAAGGAGTGGGGACACTACACAAAGCAATGTCCAAATCATCGGATTATAGCCCAAATGCTGCTATTGGATAATAATCAAGTTATGAGATTATCCAAAATGAAGAGGAATGATTAGATTTGTTATATTGTTATTAAATTATTTTTTCATTTCAATATTGTATTAATGATGTACATGTTATAAGAATTATAGAGTATTAAAGTATTGTGAGGCTGTACTATTTCATTAAGGAATTGAGATTGTCTGGAACCATAAAATGTGGCTAAATAGTAGGTTAAATTTTTTGGAAAATTTATGGTTAAGAGATAGATAAACCATAATATTTCTCTGATACTGAGTTAGTGGTTTTTAATAATGTATTATTTATTTTGAAGTATTTCAGATAAGTCTAAAGGTTGGAATCTATTAATATAAATAATGGACACTATTGTTATTGTTAAATTTTTTATTGTAATTATTTTTTGATTTTCATTAAAAGGAAAACCTGGTGGTTGGGCGACAACCTGTCACGTCCATCAAGGCCGCAATACATGATCATTCATCCAATGTGTGACATGGGTGGATCACATATCATTGGAATACATGATTTATAGGTTTTTATAATGTACTGTGTTTAAATAGTCCGACAAATGAATTAAAAATTCATTATTTTTGGAACCCTATATGATTAGGATAAATATAATATTTTTTTATTCTACTACCTTTTGTATTGAATGATGATTTTGTGGTATTTATTAGTTGATGGATGGAACTCTACTTATCATCTATATTTTATTCATCTTATTCAATGAATAAATTAATTCCTTAAATTTAGGGAAGGGATCTTGAAAAGAAAAATGTGTTATCATAATACTTTGTGTTTTTTTGAACTAACGATATTTTAAATCATCATAGATTGATGGAATTGAGGCACTCAATTTTAAACTTGTTTGTTATTGATGACCACAATAACTCCCTATAAATATTTATGTTATCCTCTTATTATGTGTCTCAAATTTCCAACAATGTTATACTAATCAATATCATAATTTGGTGGTGACATTTCCATTCATTTTCCATCTTATTAATACTAAATTTTAGTAAACCAATTTCTTGCGTTGGTTTTCAACATTACTATTTTACTATTTTTAACCATTTATTTTTAAGGAAAATTTTATATTTTGAGGATGTAATTTATTGAAATAGGTGATAATTTAACACCCCAAGATTTCATAGTTTGTTATCTTAGTAAAGTAATTCAATAAGATGTGATACCCACAACACAGAGATCGAGCACACCAAAACATAACAAAATTTCTGTTCAAAAAGTGGTTATGAATAGTATTAAGAACATTTTCAAACTTATATACTCTATATAATTTCAACATCCATATTTGGAGTTTTTTAAACATAATATAAGGACAAATTCATTTTTTCAGATTAAAGAAGTGGTTTTCAAATAATGCAATTTTACCACCTTTTAATGGAAATCCATTTTTTTAAAACGAATATTTTACACTTTTATATATTCAATTTAATGTTATTAAATTTCTCTTTTAAAGAGAGACATAAAAATATAGATCAAAAAAAATTTGGAACCTTTCTGATAACATTAATATTTTGACGAATAGTGAAAAATAATATTTTTTAATTGAAAAAAACTTTTTGATTTAAATAATTTATAGTGTTAAATTATGAATTTGAATGGTTTTGTAGTATAATTATATTTTATTTTTTTAATTTAATACAATTTTGGTCGTTATAAGTAATTTATCATTTAAATTTGACATAATAACCTAAAAAATCTTTTAATAGTTTTTACTTTTTAAAAACCCTTTTTTGGTTATAACTACAGAAATTAATTTTATATTAATAAATGAAACATATATGTATTAAAATTGGAAAAATAGGCTTCATTTTTGAAGTCATAATATCAATATTATCTTAGGTTGAACTTCTGGAATTTTTCTGAAAGCATTCAATTTTTAGGAATAGTGAAAACCACTATGTTATTATTTAAAACCACATTTTTATTTAAATTTTTATTTATATCAATTTATTTTATTTGAAATTAGATATAAAATACATATATAATTTTAATGTAATTCATTGAAGTCGATTTATAATAAAAATAGATTTATAAAATGTTATTGAACTTTTTAACCTCTTTAACCACCTTATAGGCATGTTAGAAAATTTGAATAAAACATAATTTTACCAATATTGTGAGTTGAATTTAAAAAATTCAAAACAAACAATTAACATCAGTAAGTAAAATTTTATTCAATAAGATGGAAATAATTCATGGTGAATAATAACTTTTGACTTTTATTTACCACAGTTAAAATAAAATATGGTAATTAGAGGGAAAAATGATATTATAATAACCCTAAGACATGTTCTAATTCTATTGGATAATTTTAATACAAACAAAAACAACCTTAGGAATAAAATACGATCCTTTAGGTCCTCTTGGATTAGATTAGGAAATTTGTTATTTTTTTTATTAAAGAAGAGTTAAAAGTGTTAAATTTAATGTTTATTAACTAAGACATTTCTAATATAGGGACATACATAATATGCCCCACCGCTGGTGGTGGGGTGGTAATGGTTGGGGGGTGAGGGGCTGGTCACGGGGTCAAGTCCGCGAGCTTGATATTTGATGTGATTTTCTTCCTTACTTGTGTGCCAATTTGGTGGTTGTACCCAATTTTTTTAAAATATACATAAGATAAATTTTACTATAAATATTTATTAGAAAGATAATATGATTTCATACATAATAGTAGTTTATTAATAATTTTTAGAGATTAAATAATTAAATTTATATATGGCACAATGATGATGTAGTAATTAACTTATTAATGAAATATAAAATTAGTTTATATTATAAATATTCAAATGAATACAATTTAATGTTTTTGATGTCATAAAAGAAATTTATAGGTTTATATGATATGTAAGAGTTTATTTGATAAATTGTTTTCAAAGTTAAAAGGTTGTTAATACTATCATAAAAAAAATAAAAAAAGTGTCAAAATTGACATCATTGAGTTTTTAAAACAAATACAATGTTATTAATTGATATAATATTACTAAAAATCTAAGGATCAGCCAAATGAATTAGATAATGATATATATATTTTTAATGAACTACTTTTGGTTATCTTGTATTGTTACAGTATGTTTATTAACCATATAATATAAAAATACAAAGAGACATGTTAAATGTCAAACAATTTAACTAAGAGTTAAATCTAAAAGATAAGGTTAATATGGTCAAATAAACCTATCTAAAACATATTGATTGAGAGGTTTTAGACCCATCACCACCTTATCCTATAAAGAAATCATTTTGGATCTATTAGAATCTGAAAAATTATTTTATTATAAAATAATATTTACAACTTTTCTTAAAGTGAACCTCACCTCTCTTATAAAAGGGTACTCCCACTTGGTTTAATTTAACAGCTCCATGGAAATTTGGATCATCCATCACTAGACCAAATTTCCTCCAAATATCCCTCATATCAACCTAGAGTCCTTAATTCGATCAGAATGCCAACCTATGGAGTCATTTTGACTAACAAAAAAAAAATGAAACATGTGACAGAGAGGTAATAATTTCACCACACTCTTTCAAGTTATTTTCTTCTTCCACTTCCTCCTTCTTTGTAGTTTACAAACTAAAATAATAACACCATTTCCACATGAATTATGTGATGTTATAATAAATATAGTAAAACCATATTTATTATTCTATCAATCCTAAAAATTACAAAGTCACCATACGTACGTACGTATGACTTACTTTCTCCACATCGTGGTGTATATTGTTATTAAAACACTAAATTAATTTGATTGGTATAACAATTAGTATAACTGATGAAAATATTAAATATATCATTTTAATTATTCTTTATATATGATATAACATCCAATTACATTCGATTTTACTACCAATATAATGATATTATCGCTCGTGTGTACGTACGGATTACCATCTCCATGACACGAGGAGATATAATATCGTGTTCACCATTCAACGATGATTATAAAAAGATATATTATTAATAAGTATGTAATATATGAAATAATAATTATACAAGAGATGTATTTATATACATACTTTCATATATCATATTCACTTACTTCGGTTCAATATGATAAAAAAATGTAAACAACGTTTATGCATACATTCGGTCTACCGTCTCTATAAACGGTGCCTTCCATTTAATATAAATATCTATAATGAATATTTATACTCTAAATAAATATGATATATAAATCCAGTTTTATATTATTGAAGTATTGTTGTCATGATCTAAATGATACGATCCAGAATAACAAGTTAAAACATGTACGATAACGATATCTAATATCACCCAAAATGTTAATTTAACATGGAAATAATTATTAGATGGGTGTAAAAACATATAAATTAATCATATATGATATAATAAATATTAATATGGTTCTTTTATAATTTAATAACATATTTTAGTCATTTTTCAAGAGGATAAACATACACTTGACCAAAGGAAAGTTCTAGGTAAGTATCAATTTTACAATTTCTTTTTTATCAGAGGTTGGTTTTATATAATTATATATTATGACATATTTATTATCCATGTATACGCTTCTTAAAAGAGTTTTATAAGGGATTATTTATAAAGGAAATTTCACAATAACATCATTTTAAATGTTTTAATGATTTATTATTCTAAACCATTCTTATTAATTCCCATATTTTCAAAATGGTTTTAAGGATTTATATATTTGGACAAGAATGTTTGAAAATTTTAATTACATTAAAAGGATTAAAAGTGGTATGGAACCCTTTTAATCGAACCTATGTTTTAAATGCAGTCCTTTATATGTAAATTTTATATTATTTCATGAAAAATAAGATATTTATATCAATTATTTTTACTAATCATTTTCAACTATGTCAACTTCCTTTAAGGTATATTATTCTTGATCATGTTAGATTTATTATGATACAAATCTTCCTTATTGTGTTGAAGGTTTTGTGATATGTTTGACTTTGGATGTGTTATTTTTATTCCATTCATGCTTTATGGATAATGTTCTGTCATTTTGTATTCTAGTTTTAACAGAAATGTTTATGTTATGTTTAATCCTTTTCATATGAGGAATACATTTGACTTATTAAGTGATGGGTGGATCTCTCTATTTCTCATCGTTTCTTTGATAAGTCTCATTAGACAAAATAGTGTCTGGACATAAGGCCTTGACAAAATCTTATTTGTAGTCTTGGAACAAGGCCTTAAATATCTGGTTATTAAGTCTGGTATTATGAATTCCATCGTTATGAAATAAGTTATTGATATTACATGTGATTATTTGACTAGTAGAATATCCATGTGAATAAATAAATGGAATTATTTGATTTAAATTTTCCATATAATATTGTTGTTTATCTTTAAAAGGATTTTCTCTATAATGTTGTTGTTTATCTTTAAATGTTTCTACTATATTGTTATCTATACTAGGCATCTAATCTCAACCCTTTCTATGTTTTATTTTTCCCAGGATGTAAAGAAGTATATTATTACTGACCTCCTAGGATAATCTAAAGGATATGAGTGTGGTCAGTGGATAAAATGATTTTGTTGTTTTTCCTTTTATAATGTAATGTAATGTTCATGTATGTAATCTATTTTCCTATACTGATAAATTGATCAGTCTATCGGGACATGATTCCTTTTAATCATGCCATTGTGTTAAAATAATGCGCCGCCTCTGAGTAACTAGGGTCAGGGAATTACAATAATGATATTTTTGTAATTATATCAGCATTAGTTGATGATATGAATATCTTATTGAATGATTTTTAATGGTGTATGATGTAAATAAATAGGAATATTTTTAACTATATGTAATGATTATTTAAACTATGTATGTCTTCCTAGAATATAGAATTATTTATTTTTATAGTGTTATTTGGAATAAAATGTGTGAAAGTTTTACTCAATATACTTCATATTATCAACTACAAAATGGAACATAAATAGTATAAATGTGTAATTCAATGTTTTAATCTATGAATAACTCTAATAGAAGATATAAAATGAAATTAAATGGATCACAATAATTTGATATTTCTCCAAAATATTTATTCCCATTAGATTATTTTGAGAGGGGGTAAACCCATCTAATTTATTAAGAGAAACAAATAAATATGGTAATGATAAATATATTTGGAATGAAAGGACAATATTTATTTAGAAAAAATATTAGAGATATCATGAGGTGAAACATAACATTGATTTCATTCATGGGGAGAAGAATATTGGTGACATTATGATTGGAACATTGTTAGTTATTAATATTGAGACAAAACATGGGTTGCATTCATTATTTTACTTATTGTGAATGTCAATATGCTTGGAGTTTTATCCCACTATTAATTGAAGGTGACATTACTTCCCCAATGTTGGAATACATTATCCAAGAGTGGTAAAATTATATTTTTCCAGTTTCTCAATGATATCAATGTGTCGTAGGGTTATTTATTAAAATATAAATAAAATTGCCATTAAATTATTTGACATTTACAGGTATAAAAAATCATGATTATCACGTCATGATACAACAAATTATTCTGGTTTAATTGTGTGGAATGTTTTTCATCCATATTAGATAGAATATCTTGAATGTGTGTTATTTTCTTAATTAAATTTTCAATAATGTGAATGATTAGAATGCTTAGAAAATTTAATAAAATTAATAAATTTCAATACTTTGTAAATTGGAATTTTTTTCCTCCATCTTTTTTTGATATAATGGTGCAATTTATTATTTATTTCGTTCCAAAAATTTTTCATTGTAGACTTGTACATCTAAATTAGATTTATACTATTGAATTGTATATGGATATATTTATGAAATATGTTATGAATCCATATCCACATATATCCTCTATTAATAAAAAAAATTATGAGGTGGATGTGGTGTTTTATACAAGCAACTTTTTTCCCATGGCGCACATTTTTTTGCATCCATCATTACATAAATTAGCTAATTATTGGGGGAAGGGGATTTGTGTCTTGAAATTCATTTCTTTATTTGGTGACCAAATAGATAAGGTAAATTTATACCTCTTGAAAAACATTTATGGTTCTCCATCATATATAACATTTCATGTTAATGTGGGAAAAAATATCACCTGATGAGTAATGAGATGTGGATTTTGAATGAGCATAACAAATCATTTTCCATAGTTTAAAATGATTATGATTGGTAGATAATATGTATTATAAACATTAATAATGTTAATGGACGGTAAAAGTTTAAATGTGATTACATTGTCTAGGTATGAAATTAATGGCTATAAATTTTATATGATATATCACGAAATCATAAGTGGAGTTTGAAAATTGTGGGGTACCAGTGTTCAAAGAAGCAAGTCATTTTTATAGTTCCAAATAAAAAAACCGATTTATACATCATCTACATGTTATAATGTCATTGAATAAATATTGGAGGTTAATTACATTAAATATAATCTTCCATTATTTAACAGAAAATTGTTTATTGGAGAGAACAATGTTTGGAAGGATGAATTTTGAATGACACTTGTTAATCTAAATATATTGGAATTCACATTATATAATTTTATAATGGAAACATATGATAAAAAAATTTCTATGTTATTGATCAATCTAATATGCAGTTGATTATTGTTTTACAAGGAAATAAAGAATATTTATTGTTGATCATCTTGATGAAGATAATGATTTATGTCAGATCACTACATCCAATGAGAGATTATCAAATAATAGGATAAGAACATCTTAGACACTTTTATTTCTATACAGAACGATCATGATGAAGGAATTTTAGAAAATAACCTTTACTACATTCATAATATTACAGGTAACATATGTTTATTGATCATTTTAAATTATAATTTTCATAAAATGATAGATGGATTTAATTTATTTTCTTCATTCACAATCTTATTAAAACTATTATGTTATAATTTTGTAGTTTATATTTGTTTAGTTTCGTTTTCATACCATGTTTACCCATACGTAACTTTTCATTGTATTAATTTTGTTGAAATATAATTATTGTAAATATAATATGATAAATAAAACATAAATACGTTGATAGAATATATTGTGAAAATATTAATTGGCTTGATATAAATGATTTAATATGTTGGACCATTTTTAATATTTATACACCATTTTTTCTTGGTTTTCATTCATTGACATGAAATTTCATATATCATTAAAATTTTATCCTTTTGGATAACTATAAAATAATCTGAATAATAATTTTTTATGATTTAGTTTACATTTGTGTTTCAAAATTATTCATTTTTTATTTACAGAAATTATGCATGTTTTATTTGTATATTTGTGTATTAAATGTATATTTCGTTTATTGGTAGGATAATTTGAGAAAAATAAACTGATCAAACACAAACATCTAGAGATTAGAGTAATCGTACCTTTAGGGGTGATGTGAAAATTATCTTCTTGATGACCCTATCCATATTTTCAATAGTCATATAATCCCACAAACCAAAAGATGAGTTTGAGGGTTAGAAAATGTGGCAGCACATGTTTGTGAAAATTATCAGTTTATTATAGAAAGGACCAGGGGATACTAATAGAATTTGATTATAATGGTATTTTAAGAAGACCTAATAAAAAATTAAGGACTTTTATTATGTTTATGGTAAAATAAAATTTAGTATTTTGATAAATAATTATAGATTATTGACAATGTTACATTATATAAATTGATTGTGACTATTTTTTAAATAACTTTTGAATTTTTCTACATTATATTGAATTTTTAATAGTATTATATTTTTTACCACATTATATCAGATTAAATATGACATACTTAATAGTGAATATCTTTGGAATTTGTTTTTATTATTGGCATCTAGTATTGGGATCAATTTCATATTAGTCGTCACATCTTATTTCATTTTTAGACTGATGAAAAATGAAAAAAATGAAAAATATATAATTTTATAATTGAATACACATGGAAGAAATTTTTTGAACAGAGATGAAAAGATTCATTTTTCGTATGTGTAATGTAAAAATTTAGAGGTGTTTTATGTAAATGATCTTATTAATGATTTTATATTATTATTTTATTAACATTAAGAATATTTTAATTAGGAGATAAAATCTATAAATGTATAACCTAATACATTATCTTGGGAGGTTATATGTTATTGGATGAAAAATGATGGATAACAAAATTAAAAAACTGAGAGCTTAATCATCAAGAACTGATGTGGTTTCACCTCCATCCCCATCGGCTAGACATGAAAATTTGATGATGGATCATAGAAGAAAAAAATTAAAATACCTTAAGGAAGATTTTATTGTTGTAGAATTGAGGATTGAAAGATAATTACATTATTTATTTATTTTTATTAATTTATTTATATATACATATTCTTAATCATTACTAAAATTTTCAAATAATTCATTCCTAATCCAATTGATGAACCGAGAAAGAATGGGGTCTTTGTATATTTGGTTAGGAAGGAAATTTTATCTACTTCATTGGGATTTCCAGAAAAGACAAGTCATTTTGAGGATACCTAGTGGCTTTATCATTGAGAAAAGTGATACCATGTTATTCAAATTCTAAAATTGACAGTTTTTATAAAAAAATTAATATTTGGATACTTATGTTGATAAAATTAATCTAATGATAGAAGATAATATTAGACCATCAGTATAGTCCATGTTTTCAGATTGTAAATAATATTTCAGAGTACATTTCCTACTCCTTCGGCTCCACCTATAGACCCCACTTTTTATCCTTCTCTTACACACCCTCCTCCACAACATTCTATATACTATAAGTTATAGGTTGATAATGCTAAGTAAAATATTGTTTCATATATTCGGATATATTATATTGAATTTACTATTCATCATCAACAGTTTTATAAAGATCATCAACAAGACACTTTATATGATATTGTAGATATATGAGATGTAGCATCGTTACCTACAAATGTAGTGAGGATATAAGGACAATTTATCATAATTATTTTAGATTGCCTCTACGCTTCTATCACATAATTCTATATAGGTAGGTTTATATTTTATCTCCAATTTTGTATTAAATTTGTTTTAACATTTCCAAGTTAATATATTTATCTATTTATATACATGAATAATTTAATGGAAAATCAATATTTTATATCCATAATCAAAGAAAAATGGTTATAACCTGAGATACAGAATCCAGTAGTTTTGATTGGTTATCATGATATTAAATCATGTTTTCGGTTGTTTATGAGATCCAGTTGAATCTAATGACTAAGGTTTTGAAATTAATATCAGGATTTTGAATAATGATATCATGGATCTCGTTACATGATATAAGTTTTGAATCAATACGATACATATTTTTTCCATGTATGTTTTAACATAATATTTCCATGCATTAAATTTATTGACAATTTATACATATGTTTATTTGGTGTTATGTTTCTTTATAAAATGATTGAGTAGAGTTACAAGATAGATGTATATCAATTTATGGACCCACAATTAATTTAACATGAAGCATGAAAAATGACCGATGATGATAAAACATTCTATTTTACTAAATGATTTGAACTGAGTATAAATAATTTGAGTGGGATGTTTCCTTATGTTGAGACGTATGAAACATAGAACTCACAAACTATTAGTTATATTTAATAATAATAATTGATTATATTAAATTTTCATTCACATCAATGTCCATTTGATTTTATGTATCTTATGTCTAAGGGAGAAGACAATTTACTTGATAAGCACTTTCCATGTCGAAGTTGGAGGAAATTTTACGAATGCATATGACGTGTATGTTTTAATTTCTAAATAGTTTATAATTTTATTATTGAAATTTAATTTATTACGTTAAGATTATTTTCTAATAGTCGATGGAATTTCATTCAAAAAACCATAATGAAAAATATCTCCAAGAACAAATATGTAAAAGTAAAGGTCAATTTTCATTGATAATTAGTACATTTTGGATATATTAAATAAAAATAGTATTTTGTATTTAAAAAAATTTACACAAAATTTTCATAAACAAAATAGCTTCAATGAATTTGGATATTTTCTATTAGAAAGTATCAATGAAATAATTACAAATGGAATAGTTATGAATTTCAATCATGATAAATTTATTTATAAAGTATTTTTTAATATTTCAATTGTTTTATTAATTATACAAGTTAAATACATTCCATTTATTTTGTATATTTTTTATGAATACTACCCTTATAGTTAAAATGATATGACACACTTATAAATATAATGCGCACATTAATTTACATGTTTTTTGACTTTAGTTTTAAAGTTTATTTTTTTATTTTTATTATTTTAATTGCAACTGTGTATTTTCTAGTTGTTTGGGATGGATTATTTTTTAGTTAATATTGAAATTTTCAATGTGAAAATGTAAATCAATATTTTTATATTTTTTGATGTGATTTATGTTTCTTATTTATTATGTTGGTTTTTTATTGGGTTGGCCGTAGAGAGGATGTTATAAATGAACTGTTTTTTAAATTCCTATATATATTATTTTATAACTAACTTTAAAAATCCATATTCTTAGTTTTAGAAATAAGTTATCTTTTTTCATACAAGGTAAATGTGTTTTTATGTATGTATTTAAATACCCTAAATAAAAATAGGTTATTTAGATTGTTTTCCAAGTCTGTTTGGTAAGAACCAACGTGGAATTATATAATTTACATTAATTATTTAAAAACCTATGTAGATAATCCTACGTATTGATATGTTTACACATTTGTTGTCTATATAAAAAATAGAAAATATTATATTTTACATAAATCATTTAATGACAGATCTAAAAAGCCTCCATGTAAAATATTTTCCAAATAGGTTATGTATAAACCAATGTGGAAGATAGTTTTTTACATCAGTTATTATATAACTAACATAAAAAACTAGTTCTATGATACATTTACAATTGATATTTTCTTAACCAATGTTAAAAACATTTCTAATACATCTCATGTAATAACGTTGGCTAATAATATAAGTTATAATGAGTGAAAAATATAACGTTAAAAAGTATTTCTACACAAGGGAGAGTAAAACAATGTAGCACCGAACATTCACTGATCACATAAGAAGAAGAATCAACCCTAGATTTAGCTGTTCAAGAACATCCTCAAGAGTAGAAATAATCACCTCAAGGTTTTCCTTACCAATAATTTACACATTGACTTACTAATCCAATATCTCCCTCAAGGGTCACAATATAATAGCACCTAGCACCTAAACCAAGGCTCACTAAAAACATATCTAATGGGATGTAACTTTCACCCGTCTCATGGTCACATGATATTTAGAACCTCCAAAAAAACCCACCTCATGGTATTATATAATATAATGATCCAAATCTAATTTCCCCACAATTAGATTTGACATTTTCTACAAATTTAACATCTCAACATACAATAGTTGTAGCATCTACATTATAGTGCACCACTCATTATCAAGGGTTTCACAAGTGGGGATTTATCATTATATACTCGAATACCTTTACTAGGGTCGACAATAAATATATTAAACGTCATCACCATCATATGTTCAATACCAATACAACATAGGAATCTCATAATTTGGGCAGCATCAGTAGTCTTTGTTGAATCCAAGGCATAAGGAACATAAATATTACATCATTTTTTGATAAATATTCAATAAATTTCCCTGGACTATAATGGTTTATTAACATTCATAGTATTTACATATTAAAATTTTTAATTACAATTGATTTAAAAAATATCATTAATATATACATATTATAACCATAATATAAAAAACACAATAATATCATTATATAAAAAAATTTGGAAGGAAAACATATGAGAGGGTGAGATAAGATTCTCTATAAGGGTAACCATGAGAAATGGAAATTATAATATAGAATAATATATCTATAATGGTATGAAATAAAAAATAAGTTGTATTTTCCCAACTTAAATGATTATTAAAAAAATTATATCACAAAATCATAAGTCAATTGAAATATAGAATCATGACAAGAAATGTTATCACTGATGTTATAATCATTAACGAATCTTAACATATTCATGGGGAATCATAATCCTAGGAAATCAATGTACACTGAACATAACAATTCATAATGATGTCCCAAAATAATTTTATCAGCCTAGCTTGAAGAATTCATAATCACATAAAAAATAAGGGCATAGTTATTGATAATATTGTGCACAAAAAATCACTTGAGCATAGCCAAATGAAATAATACTCCCAAATGAAAATGTAAAAAAAGATATGTCGATTAGTTTCCAGGATTCTCATCATCATCAATGATATATATATATATAACATTGTCCATTGAATTTTGGGGATATAATGGACCCAATAATTACATTATCATATTCTATTGATAACTAATCCATAATATCAAGAAAAAACTTATCATCTCATCATTTCTGAACCTATAAAAATTTAAAATGGTGTTTAATAAGAATTCATCATCCTAATCTACAAAAATCTAGAAAAAATAATTTTGGAATCATTCTATTATCTTCTCAATGCATAATTAGTAATATAAGTGGATTTTTTTTCATTGATGGAAATATATTTAAATGTTCACTATAAAATTTCATAAGGGAAATACCCTTTTCATTTTCAAAGAACCATTATTGAATTATTTCTGATTAATAATTGTGAGGTGTTTTTAAAAGAAACATAGAATATTATAATATAATCTTTATGTCAATGTGTATTCACGATGTTATGATTATCTATTCATTAACTATAATTTCATAAAAGGATTATAATCAAAATTGAAGAGAATATACAAACATCAGAACATAATATCATTATTAATTTTAATTCTTTTAATATTTGATCAAATATGTTTTTAAATTCAAATAATAAATAATTATATAATATAAAAGAATTCATCAAGTAATTTTAATTATGATATAGTCTTGGAGGGAAAATATTTGATAAAAAATGATTTACTGTATTTTTTTGTAAAGACATCATCTCGATCATTTTAATTGCCAAATAATAGAAAATAACATTATTACTAGAAAATATCATGAACAAATAGTGTAGAATATGTAATAATTGTTATGTCATAAAAGAATAATATAAATTTATGGAATTTAAATAAAATTATAAATAATCCTACTAATAATTAATTTAAAATTTAAATCCCATTCATCAAGTATCATTTGCTTTATACATTTTTTATACTCTTTTTTGTTTTTTTACCTCCCTTATCATATAAAATACTCATTGAAGGATGATATATTGCAAATTAAAAAAGCTCTAGAACATGGATAATAAAATTGGTAATGTATTTGTGATGGCCATGGTTGAGATAGAGTGATCAACATTTGTGAATAAAGGAGAATAATATGTTCCCTTTATAAGTGACTAAAAGGAGACACTTGGAATTACATAAAATATTTATTTATAAGATACATCACAATGATTTTATGTTA
This sequence comes from Viscum album, assembly GCA_963277665.1. Classification (NCBI taxonomy): domain Eukaryota; kingdom Viridiplantae; phylum Streptophyta; class Magnoliopsida; order Santalales; family Viscaceae; genus Viscum; species Viscum album. The sequence goes on from OY728164.1 coordinate 1,078,338,628, forward strand.
AAACAAGGAACTAAGAATGAAAATATAAGACCAGATAAGATCAAATTAAACTCAAACAATAAATTATTACTTGTTTTCAAGGAATTTTAAACCTTATTTTCAAGCTAATAAACATTAATCAATTTTAACATTAACAATGAAAACATAAATTTTATGATGACAAATAAATTATATGAAAACAATAAATGTGAAATTATAAAACAATTTAAATAATATGATAAATAATTTGGAATAAATTTTATAGATTCAATTCCAATATGTTAAATAAATTATTTTAATATACCGACAAAAAACCTAAAAATAAATTTTTTTCAGAAAATACAGGATTTGAACAAAAAAATCATTTAACATTTAAATATGTTAATATATTGTTTCCATGATTTTTTTGGTTATTTAATAATGAAGGATTATTACATGTTATGATCAATCCCACACCAAATGAAACGTTTCAACAATTGCATTACATGTATAGAATTAAAAATCAGTTCTAATTTGATTAAATAAATGACTAATGTTAACAAGAAGTCATTCCTGTGTTCAAAAATTCAATATAATTTTTTCAAATTACGTTATAAGAATAATTTAAAATATATTTTCTATTTTCATGGGTTTTAAAATTTATTAATTTATTCTTAAATAGTAATAATGTTATAAAAGAAACAGTATCTGAAAAAATATGTTTTTTCACGATTCACTCATAAATAAATCATTTCCTAAAATTCCCTACATTACTCTAAATCCAATGATAAAATTATGAATTAATGAATTATAACCATTTTTAATATAATATTAAAAATTAATTCAATAATTAATTTTCTCATTCATGTAGAAATGAAATAAAACCAATTTTGATGAAATGTTATTTTTGAAACATGAAAATGGTCTATTTTTATTCCTTGTGTAATAAAAATAGCATACTCATTTCTAAATTATATAATTGAATATATATTTTATAGAAAAATATGATTGTCATTATATATAGGGATTGGATTAATTTATAATGGCAACGTCAAGTTTCATTTATTCAATTATATCTTAAAAAATAATAACTTCCTAACTGTCAATTGCATTTACATTCTACACTCATGATTTGATAATGAATTTTATTTCTACATGTATTATAAATAATTTCTCAAAATTCACCTAACTCATTTTATTCCCATAAATCTTATGTCTTGGGGATAACATCCAGAGTAAATAACAATATTTTAATATTGTCCTACGATTTGTTTAAACTTGGTTTTTTTGTTTACACATTTATATTAATGAACGAAATTTGATTTAAAGATAAATATATCATAAAATATCATGGTGTTGAAGACCCAAATTCTCATATAGTTGGAAAAAACCTAAACCTACACAAGGTTTTACGATTTCATGATAACAAAAAACATCAAAAATTTTTACTGCGATTTAAATATTGATTATGCCATAGAGTTAACCATTTCAATGTTATTAAAAATCAATTAATTTATGGATTTACTATTAGTTTCACATTCCCATGGTTTGACTAAATATAATTTAGTTAAATAATATTATAGAAGAAAACTTATATGTTTCTTATTGGCATTATAGTTAATCATTTTCATCATTTAAGAAATTAATATTATCTACACATTCCTTATGAAATCATCCATGGAATTACAAAAGTATGATTCCATCATATAATTTTATCGTAAGATAATAAATATTTTCATAACTTCCATTTTAATAATCATAACCCTATAAAAATATTAATTAAATAGAATTTTATATAAATAGATAAATAAAAAAATAGAAAAGTATAATAATTTATTATAGACATTTCAATAGCTAGAATCATACATATGTTATACAAGTCCATTGGATGAAACATGATAAATGAACTCACAAACCCTTTCTTTCTATACCTTTCATAGATTCCAAACCAAAAATACCATAAAATGATCAATCAATTCAATAACTCATTGTGAAATATTAAAATATATAAAAATAAAATTTTATGTACATCAAATCACACACCTTGGAACTTGAGTTTTCCCATGTTTGTGGGATGTTCACTCCCAAGAAATAGGTCATTACTAATCCCAAAATAATCTAATACTATTATATACATTTCAAAATTAGTAATAAAAAATTTACGTTACTGATACAACATATTATACCATTCATTGGATGCCACTACATGTGTTCTCTAAGTCGGTGCGCCACATGACCACATGAATACCACCTCACATGCCTAAAATACCATACTAACAGTGAGGTCCTTTAAGGTTATTATAGGGAGTCTATTCACTAATTTTCATAGTAGTTGTAACTATATAAATGTTACGATCAAGAATTTTATACATTATAAAACTGCAGTTTTGATCAATATCTGGTGTTATACACTATACCCAACCAAAACAAACAATATCAAATAAGAATAAATATATATATAAATCAATAAAAAATCCTAATACAATAAAAATGTAAAATTTGTTATTCTTATAATATAGATAAAAAGTATGAGTTCATATAAAAAATGGTTGTTAACAATAATAGTCAAGTTTATATGATGTATTTTCTTTCAAAAAATAAAATTATAATTTGAAAAAAAAAATTAAGAAGTATTTTTTGATTCCACACATAAATTATTTATATATATTCGATGTTTATTTTTCTCTGGAAAGAATGATTTTTGGACTGAAAATAATGTATTTTTAAAATTTCGAAATTTTATGATTTTAAAATTATTTATATGTATTCTATATTTTTCGAAAACAAATAACATAATAAAAAATTGGTTTGTGGAATATTATTATAAATTTTAATATATTCTTGAAGCTTATTAATCATATATTTATCAACCCTAAATCTATATTAAAATGATATTTTAGTAAAATTTATTTTATTTTTTTCATTATATAAAGTATTTTCAAAGAGATAAACATATTTACCTGATTTTATATTCTCTTAGTATTTATTGGTTTATAAAAAATCATTTAATGAAATTGGATTTGATAATTTTAATAAATATCACTTAAATAAGAACATAATGCTAAAAAATATTTTATAAAAATGGTTCTGACCTGATTAAGTGTGTTTATTTTAAAAATAGCCATTCAAATAATTATAAATATGATATGGTTTTTTAAATGATATAAATAAAAAATTTCATGCAACACCTAGTGATTTTTACAATAATATTATGTTCAGTAGTATATATGAACACTGCCACTAAACATAAACGAACCATGAAATTTGATTATTTATATATTTCCTCCACAACAAATCCATGTTATTAGAGGCTATAATAGTAATAACCATGTTAATATATATATATGTATGTAGAGATTAATAATTTTTTATATATGAATTATTAAAAAATAATCAATATATTTCCTGTAAATTGCGTTCATGCTTTCAAAATATTTTTTATTAAAATAAGTTTAATTTTTTTATTGAGAGAATGTTATGAATTTTTTAATTAATATTTTAAAAAATTATCAATTAAAATGTTATATTTTATAAATCAAAATAAAAAAAATAATATTAGGGCGAAATGTTGATAATTTTCATATATCGTTGAATTTTCAATGAACAATGAAAAATAACAATTTTATTGGAAAATGATTATTTATTTCACATATTTTAAAAGGAAAATATTATTTTGGATTAAATTTAAAAAGTTAATAAGTAAATTTTTAAACATAATCCAATTATAGTATTTTCGAGATATTTTACAAATGAATTTTTTATAAAAATGTTTTTTCATATTAGACGCAATTTTTAAGAGAAATATTTTTTCATCTTGTTTTTATTATTTAATATTAAAATAAATTATAGAACATTATGAAATTGAATAATATAAAATTAATTGAATATTTAAAATCATGAAGTCAAATTCAGTAAATAGGTTTCTTTTATATTTCATGAATTTCAATAGTAATCATTGTAAATTTTGGTTACCATGGTTAATGTGAAAAGGGTTAATTATTGAAAAAACTAATTTGAGAAGGATTAAAATTTAATCTAGAAAATACTTTTTATTCATTGTATTAATATTTTCCAACATTTATAATTCAAAAACAATAATAATTACCATTTTTTATTTTCTTAGATAGTAACCATAATAATATTTAGGAAATGAGTAATGTAAGTAGTATCTGTCTCTTGCTTTTAATATATATTAGATTTTGTGATATGGATGGAAAATATTATGATTGGTTATAAAAGTAAAATTTGGAGAACTTTTTTTCATGGTAATTTATTTTAAAATTTTATAGATGAAATAATTACCATAATATTTTATGCACCATTGAATCAGTGTGTGTGAAAAGAGTTGGAAAATGATGTATATGATTTAAAACACTCTAAATGTAATTTTTTTGGGGTATGTCATAGTTTCCAATGAATTTTAATGATTAATATAAAATATTTTGAATTATTAATGTATTATATTCATATTCAATTTGTTGTATATTGTTTTTATTTTCTAATTAAATGAATCGTGCAAAATATGATCTTTGTGATATTTTAAAATGAACAATAATTTTATTAATATTTTCAGAAACATTATATTCTTTTCATTGAAAAATGAATGGGATATGGTTTCAAATATAAATATTGTTTATTTATTTTTCAATTTTCATTTTATAGTATATTTTCAAACACATGAATATTAAAAAAATTATATTATAGTTATTATCAAAAGGTTCAGTAAGGGTTCAAAACACATAGATAACTATAAAAACATCACCTAATCATTTATAAATTTTATTTGAGGATATATTGTAAATTAGTTATCATATTATATTATCAATAAATTAATTTTGACCCATTTTTTAATGAAAATTAATATATAATAATTTAATATTACATAAATTACAAAAAGAGCATACCCACTAACTTGCAAAAGTGTACCTATATCCTTTTATTCATGACACATTTTTTACTCTCATTATCAATATATACCAACTTAAATCCCATTATAAAATATATAAAATATACATAGAATCCATATTTTGATAACAAATCCTTCCATTTAAGGGTTTAGAAAAAATAATAAAGAAGTTTTCCAATGAAGATATATAGTTCTTACCCATGTATTTTAATTTTACATAATTGTCATCCTCAAAAAAAATATAATTCATCCAAAATGAAATGGTAAAATAACTTTAATACATATTCTATGATATTATAATTTTATTTTCAAAAACCATTTCTTTTAAATTTTCAAATAAATCGTAAATCCCGTCATCATTCTTTTATACGGAGGACTTCTACCTGGTGAATCAATGTAATCTATTTTCAATCACTACATATCACATTAATTTAAAATTATTGATCTATTGTACACATATAAATTATATTAATGACATATATATCCATATTTAAAGAAAACATGTAATATAGATTCTTATTTTTTCATACGTTGGAAAATGATATCTCTTTTTATGTATACTTGTGGATTACCACAACCTTGAAGTGATGTTATTCTTTTTTACATGAACACATCAATATGATAGTGTATAAAATATACGGACATAGTTAATGTGTTATATTTTTTATAATAATCATTCTAAAATGATAAAATGATACTTAACATCTTTTCACCATGATCTTTAAAAATAGAAAACTTATTCAGGAGTATATACAACATACAATATCCATGATAGAAACATAATTATTTTTTCAAAAAATATTCCTGGTTTATTGTAGAAGTATAATTCTTATATGGAAGTTAAATTTTTTTCAGGATTATTATTCGAGAGATTATCAAATAATTCCCCCTTTTCCATAGTCTAGATTTGAAACTGATATTGAAAAAGTAATCCATGTATAATCTGTACAAATAGGGGGTATATAATTAGTTAATTAATTCTATATAAGAAGGGGATATATGAAATCATAGGAATAATAAAATTTAAAATTCTTATTACGAATGAAAATAAATAACATATGTATATTATTGATGAATATATTGTTGGTATGAGATGAGTTAGACTCAAGGTAAATGACACATTAAATTATAATAATATTTTTTAATGAATTATTTTATAAGTACTTTTCATCAACTAACATATTATTATAATTAATTTAAGGATATATTTTAAAATTAAATGAATTTAAATGTAAACTTATTTTATTCATTTAATTTTTTTTAAAGGATAATCTTTTTACATATTTTATACTGAATATTTTAAGAAAAAGATAAATATAATGTTTTATTTTTACTAACACGAAATCAATTATTTTCCCACCACCATAACATTAATCTTATTTTTTTTATTCATTTATAATGGATAAAAATGTATTCAATGAAAATAACACTTTTTATCAAGGATATTTTTTGTAATTTTTATTTCCCTTAAATGGTTATTTCAATATCCTTAAATTTTTTTCTTATAAGGAAAAATAATATTTTGATTGAAATGAATGGTTTTATGATTACTGGTGGTCCTTTTATAATCATAGAATGGTTTTTTTGTTTTAAGAATTGGATGTGTGGCTCTATTGTAGACCATGAATGTTTGAGTATTATATATCTCTCTAATTTAGTGGGTGTATGGATCAAGTTATGTATTAAGTTTTCTATTGTGATATTTTTGGAATTTTAGTAGGAAATAATCTTCATTTTTATTATTTATATGAGTATGATACACCATGTTTCCATTATTAATATTATAAATTTTTTAATGAGTTATAATTGAAATATTAAAATTTTAAGAAGCTTGATATGAATCATTTGTTTCAATGAAATGATTATTCTATTTTGGGTAAAAAGTATGTTTTTATGATTTTATTTCAACTATCCTCATGTTTCTTAAAGAAAACCTCATGGTTTTTATTTAAAAATTATGATTTATAAATATGTGGTTCATGAGAATCACTATTAACTAAATAAAAATTAATTTTTAAACAAAAAATTAATTTAGAAAATAGTTTATTATATTAAAAGTAAAAATATTTAATATAGCGTCATGGTTTTGAATTGGACTATTTAGATTCCAATATTTTTCAATATGTTCCTTAAATAAATTTGGATTCCTCATTCCAAGTTTTAATTTTTTTCAGAGGTATTAAAATATAGTAAAATTTATAATGAATTAAAAAATATATAGCTTGAATCTAACATGATCGAAAGAGGAATGTCTTCATAATGATTTTTTTTTAAATAATACTATATGGAAATAAAAACATTGAATGTGTTCTTCAAAATTCTATAAAACACTAAACAAAATATTTCACAACGTTTGTAATTTTTCAGAAATATTCATAAAGGGATTTTACATTATGGATGGAAAAAGTTGAGTCATTTTTATTAGTGTCAATGCTAGAAATGTACATAATCAGTTTTATGAATAAGATGTCAAGTGTTTGGGTTAAGGGAAATTTGAGTTACTATCATTGCACGGTTTAAAAAATTTGATTATATGATTTTTTTTATTTTGAGTTTCACTTATAAATTATTTATACCATCATGGGTTTATTATTTTTCTGTTGATCATATGTTTAAACCCATATGCACCCTTTTTTGTGGATATAAGTTATTGGATTTTAAAATGATTAATAAAATATTTGGATATATTTTAATGATTGGATGCATATTTTACACTATGGTTTTAATTAAAATATTATACGGGAAGAATGAAATAATATTTTTAGGTATTTATGCTGAAGGGTATGTTTTAACATTTTAGGATAACACATTATTTAATGTTGAGTTCATTGAGGTAATTTTTAATAAATGGGTTTTTGACTTTTAGGATGATATTTTTTGTCTTATAAACAAACTTGGTATTGAAATTCAATTTTGTATCTAAGTGATTATCCTTATTTTTTGTAAAAAATGTTATTATTAAATTTTTATGATAAATATAAATACATTTTGAGAATATGTGATTTTACTTGAATAATAAATATTTAGTTAATTTATGGATGTATCTTGGATTTTTTATTTATTTATGGTAAGTCATGATATTTATGGTAATATGTTTGGGTATTATAGAGATTATATGATTTCGGATTACAAATTTGATATATGAAATTATGAGTGACTATTTTTTCTTATATATATATATGTTATGATTATTTTGAAATAATATATGATCTAATTATTTAAAGTCATTAGTTTTAAGATTATTTTGTATATATTTAGTGTTAGTTATGTATGGAATGGTTAATGTGGAACCATATGAGTTTTTATTGAATATTATAAATTAGTTATCTATATGATGGTTTGTACATATTCTATATTGTCATGCATTGTTGCAAACATTTTTGTTGTTGGTTAATATCTGAGGACACAAATAATATATTTTCATCCTGTTATATTCTTCATGGCCAATAAAATACGACTATATTTCTTTATATACCAAATATTCAAACTCATCCTTTGGATTATATGATAAGATAATGGTGAAAATTAATTTAAATATGCATAAAAAATAATGAAATTGTGTTTTTCAATTTGAATAAAATAATTTAATAATATTTTAATCTTTTTTTTTCTAGTTATTATGGGAATTTATCATCTTGTGGAAACATATATTATAACAATAATGTTATCTTATTACATTTATTTATGAACAATTAATGGCCTTTTAAATCCCTTATTTAATAATGTTTTTTTTATTAATGTTATCATGAATTCATTATATATATCTTTACATCAATTATAGAATATATTTTCCCTCAATAGACATATATTAACTTCTCATTAATGATATTCTATTCAGATACTATGTGGAAAAAAATCAAAACATAACATTGTATTGTATTTTGGTTAAATGTGTTTGTTATAAAAGAATGTTTCCACAGATAGCTATGGAGTTCTAATGATATTATTGTAAAATTATGGATAAAAAGATCCATATATAATGAATCGATACAGTAGGGGTGGTATAAAAACGGTGTATAAAATGTTGCATCATTGTCCAATGTTTGAAAATCATTTGGGGCCCAAACATTCAGGGATAGATCAAGCATCATGATTTCTAGATTTCTATGACAGGACCATTGTATATATGGTAATGGAATAGACTCCTTGAAAATTGGAGTATCTAAAAGATGATTAGGTTTGTCAAAACATCTTGATTCATGAAGGCCTTAAGGATCACAAATATGCGATTAAAATATGATAACATATGTCACTATAAGAATATTTGTATGTGGGATAATTTCCCCTATGATATGAGAATAAATTAATGTTCATGAACAAGAAAGGATGTCTTTGTGGAAAGGATTTGGTGAGATTGAAAGAATCATAGTTGTGAGGAAAAACATATAAATAGGTGTCTATCATCCTACCCAAAAATTTTAGTAGAATTCTATATTGAAATTACAAATGCTCTAAATATGTGAATGAGATTCATAATTTTTCCCTTGGATTGTATTTCTATAAGATTATCTATTTCATATAGAGAAATGGTTTTCTAAAATTATATGTAAGTCTTTATAAAGATGTTATCTACATGAATTTTTTGATCATTTAAAGGTTATGTGAGATTAAAAAAATGAGGGGGGATGAATAAGGCCATGTATGATTCATAATGTTTTTTTGTTTTGAAAAAGTATGATATTATTATAGTATCTCGGATGTTTCGTAATTTTTGGAATTTGTTTTAAAAAAAAAAAGTAAATATCATGAAAACTAGAAGGCATTTCCTAGTAATTATATTGAGATATGGTATTCATCAAGTTGGCGAAAGTAGAACATATTTTTCCTCCAAATGACCTATAAAACATATTAATCAAATTGATCAAAAGAATATTCATCTAATGAAGTGTTGATCACATATTTTTTGAGAGGGTTATGAGGATTAAAACTAATATTGGATGATATCTGGGAAGGAAAATGATTCCACTATGAATATTGTAATAATATAGCGATTTAGTGAAATTTTTACATAGGCATGTATCATTTCTGTTCTCCTGGGATTCACTTGAGTGCTGGTGAATCTAGTAAAATTTGTTTTCTTCCTAAAAGAATTAATTTTTTTCATGCATTCATATGTGAACGAGAGACATGAGTTTTAGTTTAAAAATGATATATGATCCTAAGGGGATGTTTTTTAATATATCATAACCTGATCCACCCCCTATCACATTATTTAAACTAGTTGAGTTAACATTAATATACTTATGATTTATTCTATATGAGCTTATTATTTCTCATTAAATCTATTCAAATGCCTGTTTTATTTACCAGTTTCTAATATAGGCATTAAAAATAATTATTACGATTTTGAAATAATTGATATACAAGATAATGTTCACATTATGATGATTTAATATATTAATTGTGATGTCTTAATGCAATAGCCTAACAATTTAAAAATAAAAGACAATGTGTTATTACTTATTAGACATACAACATTGAGATTCAAACCTAATAAAATAATCTACTCAAAATATAATTGATAAAAATAAGTCTTCGAATAATTTTATATGAATAAGAATACCCACATTACTAAATATATATTTAAATTTCATAATCAATATAATTTATTGAATACTTCATAGAAAATAAGAATTCATTTTTCACTAAATATATTTTATGCTTAAAAATATGTTTTGATTAAAAAATAACTTTTTTGAGAATATTCAATAACAAAATTAGTTAAATTTTATAAATTTTATTCTTTAAAGATGATATTATTTTTAAATTAATCATAAAAAAATTTAATTTTTGCACACTTTTGACAAATTTTTGAATAGGTCCATTATTTAACAAATACTGAAAAATAATAATTTTGTTGGAAAATATATTTTATTTTAATGTATTAATGATGATAAATTATACTTTTATGATATTATAAATTTAATTAGTTCCTTTTTATTAAATATAATCAAATTATAGACAATAGAATATATTTTGAACTTGAATTTCATACAAAAACATTTTATGCTAAAATAGCATGTTTCAGAAAAACATTTTGTCATATAATTTTGTAGCTATAAATTAAAATTAAACACTACCAATTAATGAAATTTAAATATAAAATTTGATTTATTATTGTTATTCATTAGTTAAAATATATATAAATTTCTCTCTATGAATTTTTGTGATTACAAATAGAAAACGTAGTATATTTTTGTTTCCCTTAAAAATATAAATTTTGTTAACTATGTTTTGGTATAATGTTATAAGACATAAAATAATTTTAAAAATATAAATATATTTTTTTTCTACATCTAAAAATTTATATAAAAAACACGCAAAATGGATTTAATTCTATTTATCGATGATTTATTCATTTATGATATTTCATTAAATGATGAATTCAGAATTTTCACTCCCCACCTTTTAATATCTATTATATTTTGTGACAGAGAAAAGAAAAAAAGTTTTGTTTTATAATTTATTATAATTAAATATTAAATAATACCTTTCATTGTTGTTTATTTTAATTTTTTGTGCTAAAATAATTACTATATAGAGTTATATAATGTTGAATCAATGCTTGTGAATGCAATAAAATATTGTGTAATAGTTTTATAAATATCCAAATGTAAATTTTTTTGGATGAGTTATAGGGTAATACTAATTTTATTGATACTAAATAATTATTAGGAAGGATTCAATGTATTATATTCTATTTACATTGATTTCATTTTGTCATCAAATTAAAATTGAATCATTATTTAAAAAAATTATGTTGATGATATTTAATAATAAATAGGTTTTAATTAATTGATTTAAATCCCTAAAAAAAATAATTTTATAAGTAAATTACATATTGTATAAAATATTATAAATATTCCATTAAATTTTTCCTTTATCCTATTACAGTAACATTCATTTCCAATTAACAATATAAAACATTTTTATTGTTGAAATGGTCAAAATGGATTTCCAGGTATAAAACGAAGAGGCAATGGTGGAAAAATCACATAAACATGCCCAATTATTATTATGTTTGAGGATTTATAATAATAACCTTTCTATACTCAAAATAAATCATGTATGATCCATTTTTGAATTGAATATAATTTATATTAATCCCATAATTTTTGAAATTCCATGTGTAGCCCTCCCATCAGTTATTGAAGGGAACCTTCTCTCCTCTCTTCTTCTCACTTTTCTAACAATCTATATGAATAAATACCAACCCAAATCCCATCATAACATCATTAAAAATGTGAAAGAATATTTTTTTTATAAAAACGATATAGTATTGACATGGGTATAAACCTAAAGAGGCTACATGAAGAAGGGGCATATTTATTAATATATTGTTTCATTTTTATTTCATCATATAACCCCTTAAAATATTCTTAAACGATGATTAAATCATAAAATAATAATATTTATTATACATATATTTTATTTTTTAATTTATAAACTTTTTCATTCTATTCATGCATTAAATTTTAAACAGATCTCTCATTCATAACCATAGTAGACTAACATATCATGAACTAATGTAATTCATTTTCTTTATCCAACACTCAAATATAGATAAAATATTAAATTTAATTTATATATTATATATTCAATAAATAATTATGATACATTAAACATATTATACTGAATACCTTCATAAAATCCCACACATTAAAATATGATAATCCCATTCCTGTGTACGTATGGATTACCACCTATACAAGGTGATGTGATACATTTTCCCTGAGAACATAAAATATATACAATTTATTTGAATAATTAATGAATATTTTTATAATTAAAATTTAAAAATAATTCATAATTTATGAAAACTTTTTTACCTTATTTTGTTCATGATCTTTGAAAAACTGAAAAGTTTCTCATTTGCACATACGACCTAGTATATATATGATTGGAACTTAAATTTTTTTACAGGACATATGTAATGGACGGTTTTAAAAGTATATTTATGTTATAATAATGATAAAAATGAAATTATTATTATTTTAATGATTATATAATTATTACATTCTTGACCATCTGCATGATAAAAATGACCTTTTGATCATATATGTAAAAATATTCAAAACAACCATTATAAAATTAATTTTTGTTTAATTGTATATAACATTTTAATGTATAAAATAAAATTAATAATGTACTTGATAAATTATCTTTATTAAAGTAAATAATTAATAAAAAATAATCACAAATGGAATATGTGGAATTCAATTTATTAGTTAGCAACGTGATAAGGGATGTGTTACCTTAAAAAGAACTATGTTTTAATTACATTAATGATTTATTTTATAAATATTTTTACCCCATGTAATTATTATTAACATTATTTTTTTAATTTATTTATGTGTAAATAAATAGATCAAATATTTTATTTAATTTTACATTCATCCAATGTTTTTCTAAAAGAATCATTTTACATATTTCACTTGGACCATTTTAAAAAATGTAAAATAAATTTTCTATTTTAACATATACTACAACAATGGTTTTTTATGGTTCCATCGCCATAATATAAAATTAGGAATACTCTTAAATATTTCGTGTTTTTGTAAATGAAATTAAATTGTGTATAAAGGAAATGGAAATTTTAATATATGATTTTTCCTTATGGTTCAATAGAAGATTTTAATATAAAAGAATCATTTCAGGGGATATAATTAGTATCTAGTACTATGGAATTTTTTATCGTTATAAGATTTTTTATAACCCATGAATATATTCTTATATTAAATTCAATGGATGGGAACTTGCATTATAAACTAGTAACTATTAAACCTGATATTTCTCCCAAAAACATTGGGTAATGGTATAGAGTAAACCCATTTGGTTTATCCTACCAAATAATATAAATTTTCACGTTATTTTATTCTAGTGATTATAGTGATATAAATATTATGACACATGTAACGTACATGACATTTTCATGCTTTCAAAAGAGTTTACATGAATATAATTTGATTTCACATTGTTATATAATGATCGTTTTTTAAAATAATTATTATATCATTTTTTGAGAGAACTGAATTTTCATTTGAATATTATTTTCATGGGTTTTTATATTTTCTAATGACACACTCATTATATTGATATTCTCCGTTGTGTTATTATAATGTTTTTTAAAATAATATAAGTAAGAATGATGATTTTATGATTCATTATAGGATTATTTAAGCTACAAGACTATCATGATGAAGGGAAAACAATGTTAAATGACCGCAATGCCTTGAAATAGACTTTTAGGTTTGTATTATTTTTCTATGTTCTATTTAAAAAAACCATTCCATGTTTTCACCATTTTATCAAAGTAATTAAGTATGAGTAGAAAAACTAATAAACTCAATGTTGTATGAATGGATGTTACAATGAATGAAGAAATATTATATTTATAAAGAACATGTTATTAAATGAAATTTATAATGTGATGAAATGTTCACATTGAGAAATGTATTCTTTATTATCATAAAATCTAATGGAAAATGGACATTGGATATACATGTGATATGAAATTACTAATCAATGTTTTATATAGTGGATTATTGAAATTTTGTGACATTTATTATTTTTTATCTAGATATATATAAATTTTATTTTATCAAATATATTCTTATAGAAATGTTCTATATCTATAAATTCAAATTTAGTTAATATGATTTATTCTTTTGATAAAATTACTGACTACGTTAAAAAAAAGATACCCGATAAATTGTAAACAGATTGAAATGTTTTTATTATTAAATTTATTACAATGACATGATAAAAAATAATTTATTATTATTGGATTAGGTGATTTTATGATGAAATGTAAATTCCCCAGTATTTTTATCCAACTATTTCCATTTAGTATTTTATACTTTCTCTAGATTATTCAAAATTTAATAGTTATTACAAGTACAACCCTTTTCTTCTCTTACAAAAAGCCAACACTTCCTCCAAATACAGATTAAAATTTCCTGACAATTACTCCCAAAAACAAATTCACTACTCTCTACATATAACTGTATCCCTACTCATTATTCTTCAAGAAATATTCTATTTATATTAGGCCTTTGTCTAAAAATATTTATTTCAAGCGGAATTTAAAACATCCTACATGAGTATTTTTCCCCTAGTTTTTTATTTACTCCACTGATTCATGGATAATAATTAACCATATAAAGAAAATTAATTCATTATCATCAGTATATAGAACTATAATTATATTAATTAAGTAAGAATTATTAATTCCCTTACATCAACATAGAAAAATAAATCAATGTTAATAGTGTATTGTGGAGACTACCTCTCAATGAAGTAATATTT
Organism: Viscum album; assembly: GCA_963277665.1. Taxonomy (NCBI): domain Eukaryota; kingdom Viridiplantae; phylum Streptophyta; class Magnoliopsida; order Santalales; family Viscaceae; genus Viscum; species Viscum album. The sequence continues at coordinate 1,078,353,800 of OY728164.1, forward strand.
TTGAATCATCATCATGATTTTATTTAATTAATAAAAACAACTAAAATATAATTCACCAAAATATATACGTATTAATAATATTATTATGTTTGGTAAATATTATATTTTACACAACTATAACCAGATTACCCATTAAGATAGATTATGTTCATGTTTTGGTTGTTTAAACGTTTTAATTTAATTAATGTTATAAAAAAATTTATGATGACTATGGAAATATAAATAATAATACTATAATATGAAAATATGATGTTTTAGTTGAGTTTTTTTCTATAATTATTATAATAGGTGCATATTTTATTATAAAAATTTCATCATTTATCACTAAAATGACAATAATTGGATCACAGTGAAAAACATTCAATGAAAACATAAAAGAAAACAACAACCAAGCATTTTATATGATAATAAATGTTCGATATTAAATTAAATATAACTATATAAGGTCACAAATAATATATTTAGAGTAATTAATGTTTTATTTATTATGTTAATCACAACAATTGAATAAATCTTGAACAATATAAGTGCCTTTCATCTCAACTATTATTTATTAAGACTTATTTAATTATTATACACCCCTTTCATATTTTAATAATACACATTCTACCCATGAATGTAATTTCAATTACTAAATGATTTAATACATTTTATTTTTACATCCATAGGATTTTCAATAATCTTATGTATTCCGAATAAAAACTAAAAAATGTTTTTTGGGAATTGATAACCCAATTACCGTTAATTTAGTTATAGTAATACTTATTGAATATTATTAATAGTTTGTTATAATCTGACTGAGGATTTTATTATGATTTGAATGATATATATTTATTTATTTATTTTTGATCTATATCTTGGAATTCTAATAAGAAGAATCTATTTTCTATGTGCAAGATTATGCATTATAACTCTTATATTTTCTATTTAGAAATTAATTTACATATTAATATTACACATTGTCACTTGTTTTTTCATTTTTATTTTGAAATATATTATTATATACCTCGTATTACAACCATATTTTAAATTATTACTATCTAAAAGAATGATTCATCAACTATTTAATCAGCATGAGTTTTGACCAGTGTATAATTTTTTGATATCAATGTACAATAATTAGAATATATTTTATTTCATCCTATAAACCACATTTTCATGTAATATAAATTTATTATTTAAATTTTATTTATTTTCACAAACATCATTTTTATATTAGTTTTGATTCATTAAGTATTATATCAAGGAAATTATTATAAACTCGATTTTGAAAATAATTTATAAGGGATTAATAGAAATACTTTTTAAAGGTTTCTAATTTTTTTTATTATATGCATGAATAATATAAATTTTGAAGGGTCTTATAGCATAGTTTTCTCCATATACGTTCACATTAAATGTATTATATTTTTGTAAACATGTAAATGTATCATTATATTAAATTTTTTATTCTATTTTATGATAGACCATTTGATAAGTTCTTGAAACCCAATTTTTCTTATAAGAGTTAAATTATGTTATGATGCTTACATTTTAGGTGGTGTATAAATTTATGGATTACAAGAGGAGTCATTTACATATCTCTATCAAAAAATTTTAAAATTATTTTACCTCAAGGGAATGAAATGTTAATTTAATAGGTCAACAAGGAGCTAGGTTCAAAAAGGTATAGTGTAATTTTAATTATCTCTACTCATAATTTTAAATTTGAACATGTTAGAGAGTGTTGTGGCTCAGAAAGGGTTAGTGATATTGAGTCTATATCTGCTCATATTATATAACTGGAACAAGTTTATGGGTATTCAGGTTCACAATGAATCAAAATCAAAATTTTATGATACTTCCACATTCCATCCTTTGTTCTATAGATCATGTAATATTTTTCATGTTTTCTTTTTTAATGTAATGTTTATGTCTTATCATTTGAGGTGATGTCTCTATATTCCCTACATATGGATAATTTTTTTTTAATATTTGAAATAAATTATTTTCCCTTATACATTATTTCCCATATATTTAGTATCTAACCATTAAGGCCTCTAATATTTTATCCCTTCATAAGCATTTATGCTCACCATTTATTATGTAATTCCCTTCCTATAGACTTTATGATGATTATGTCTCATGGAATTTATAAGAGATAATTTCTTTTATGCTGCAATACTCACATCATGTAAAGGGTTTTTTTGTTTATAGTCTCATTGATACTAAACTGTTTTGTCCTTGGATTGTTTGAAAATATTTTAGATATATTTATTAAATAAATGTGTCAATGTATTGAATTTTTTATAATAATTGTAATACTAAAATGGTATAATATTGTAGGTTTAGTTTTTTTTGATATATGAATTATAAAACATTTGTGAGAATAGTAATGATATGATTCAGACAAAACAATGAAATTTTGATTAAATATGTATTATATGGATTTCATAAAAAATACACTCATGTACAATTTGTTTACTGTGGATACAAGATAATTAAATGTTTTACATATAGTTAATAACCCTTAAGTGGTTATGGTGGGTATTAACTCAAATGGTACATATTTTTCATGAAATTTACCAAAATGTGAACCAAGATAAACACATGTATGGAATATGAATTTGTTAATTGAAATTCATATTAATGAACAATTATTATGGATTTGGTAATATGTAATGTTTAATGTTTTAAAATTTTCATGTCCGGAAATAGCAATGGTTGTACTTCCCCGGACCCTCCGGGTCCATCACATTGTCAATTTTCGGTATTGAGGCACCCTACACACATCCATGAGTCATGTGGGCATTAGTGTCAGTGGTAGGGTGTTACCGGCGCATCACCAATCAGTTTGACTGAACGAGTGCCTATGATCGGTGAGTCACCGATCCGTGTGTCCACAATTTGTGAGTCACCGATCAGTGTGCCCCTAGCCGTTGAGTCACTGATCAGTGTGTCCCAGATCGGTGCAACGTGGTTTTTAGTGGATTATTTCCCCATTTTCTCTTAATGCTTCATTTATGTTTAATACCCATTTAAAGTGGTTTCAGGTTGTTTTTAAAGACCATAAATAATATTCTAGATCTCCAGGAGTGAGAGACCCTCGCCTAACCCAAATGTTTGGTCATTGTAATGCGTTTTCATCTGATTAAGTGAAATATATTAACTCTTAGCTGTTATGATTTCCTCTCCAATGAGAATTATTATATAACAATTAATTCTATTGTGTCTAACCATCCAACTACATGGTAATAATTTGAGCCACCTTTAATGTCTTTCGAGATTTTTTTTCCATTCCTCTATGATTTTTCCTTTTATCACACAAGGAATTGTTTTTTCATATTTTCTTGTCTTGTTCATTTCCATAGTGTGTTTGGAGTCTCCCTTCTTGAGGGATGTGGTGCATCTATACTGTAGGCTTCTGGATCACTTTTGGAATCCTCGAAGTTCCTCCCCTACAAGTAGTGTATCCCCAGTTCATGGAATGTGGAGAAAAATTGAGATAGTTGATAATCTGTAACACCCCAAGCTTCTACGGTACGCTTTCCTTTGAATAGTACAGTAGCGTGTGTTGTACGCAACTTCGAGTTCTAACACACACCACAACCAATCAAACTAGCCGTTATGAATAGTAATACCTACTTTTTGAAATTATATATATATTATTTTTTAAAATGGACATCATTTTTAGATTAGGAATATCATATTTAGCCTAAGGTGAAATTTTGGTACTTTTCGGATAACTTTTATAATTTGATGAATAGTGAAAATTACTAATTTTAATTAAAAACAACTTTTTTAATCAAAATAATTAAAGTGATTATTTATGAATTTGAGTACTTTTAAAGTATATTTAGAATATATTTTTACCATTTAATACAATTTTGTTCATTGGACAAAATTTTACAATTAAACCGGTCATAAACAAGTGTCAATCTTTTGATAATTATTATCTCTTAAAAACACACTTTTTGTTTTAACAATAGGAATTATTTTTAAATTAATTTTTGCCACTTCTGTGTTTTGAATTTGGAAAAATGGATTCCAAATTTGGAATCAGGATGTTCAAATTGTGTAAATAGGTAAATTTTATTTTTTGTCATTTTGAATAATTACTTCGATAAATATTTTATTTACCATGGTTAAGGGTAAATCCGGTAAATAAGGGTTAAATTATACTATTATAATAATACTAAATTACCCTAAAACGTGTCCTAGACTTATTTGTTGATACATGTTCGACCATAGGCATCTTTGGGTCGATTTTGGGACCCCATGGAGCCACTTGTAGGTGATAAGGACACTTTATTTTAATTAAGTTAAAATTAATACAAAAATGTCACAAGCATATATCTTTTAGCAAAAAAATTTTACATAGGGTTATATATGTTGTAGTTTTGACTATAAAAATTCATTAGAAATCTAACAATATTTACTACATAATGAGATAATATTTATAATTATTATAGATTACATAATTTAATTTATTTATGGCACAATGATGATTCGGTAATTACCATAATAGTGAAACTTTTAAATAATTGATATTATAAATACAAAATAAATATAATTTGAGACTTTTAATGAATTAAAATAATTTTCTAGGATAATATGACATATTAGTATTGATTTAATTAACTTTGTTGAAATTAATGATTCTGTTATGAGTTTCACAAATATCAACTATTGAATAGTGTCGAAATTGACATAAAAGAGTTTTTAAAACAAATATTATATCATTAATTGATATTAAATTCCTAAAAATCTAATGATCGGCCAAGAGACTTATATCATGATATTTGTATCATTAATGGACCACTTGGGGGTCACTTGGATGTATATGGTGTGTTTATTAACCATATAATATAAAAATTCAAAGATACATTGTAAAAGTGAAACTAATTAACATAGAGTTAATACTTAAAGATAAGGTTAATATAGTAACCCAAACCTGTATAAATTATATTGGTTGAATTTTTGTCGACCTATCCACACCTTTAAATTTAAATAATCAACTTTGAAGCCTTTAAAAACCGAATATGAATTTATTATAAATTAATATTTCATGCTTTCCCAAAGGTGCCCCTCACCCCTCTTATAAAAGGGCACTCCTACTTCTCATTTCTTCACACCTTCAAAGCCTTTTGGTTCGGCCAAACTCTGCCCAAAATACTCTCCCTGCTTCCCTCAGTACAACCTAGAGGAAATATTTTGATCATAAAGCCAACCTAAGGTGCCCTTTTGATCAAATCAAAAGAAAGAACCCGATGAAGAGGTAATGATTTCACCACCCTTTTCCAAGTTCCTTTCTTCTTCCACTTCTTCATCCTTTGTTATTACCATTCTAAAATTATAACTCCAGTATCTTATATATAATGTGATGTTATTATAAATATGGTACAACCATATTCAGTATTCTATCCACCCTTTGAATAACATGTCACCATACGTGCGTACGTACGGCTTACCGTCTCCACGTCGTGGTATAATTGTTATTCAATATATTATTATTTGGATGGGTATAATAATGATTTGTAACTCATGTAAATAATAAATATAACATGTTAATGATTCTATATATATTATATACCATCCATTTATATATTATTTAAATATCAAAAGAATGATATTGTCGCTCGTGCGTACGTACGGACTACCGTCTCCCCGAACGCGATGAGATTCATTCTCTATCATATCCATTCAAGTATAATTTTCATTTGATGATTTAAAAATGATATTTAAGGACTTGATATCATTTTGGATATGAAAAATATACATCCTATCCATTACAAACATGGCTTACATAACAAAACATATAAAAGAAAATGAGTAAGTTAACACCCGAAACGACGATAATACTAAGAAATTATTAACAATGAGATGTTAAAATATCATATATGATATCATATTAATATATATGATTCATGTATAATTTAATAACAATTATTTCACCATTATACAGGAGGTTAACCTACCCTCAACCAAGGAAAATTACAAGGTAAGGGTTATTTTACAATCTCTTCATTATCCGAGGTTGTTTATACGTAATAATCTACTGGGATCTCTTTATCATCCACATCCATGTTTCCAAAAATTAATTTCAAAACATTTTTACTATTTACTATAATATGGGTTAAAGTTATTTATACCATTGTTTGACTTTTTATAAGAGGTTTATAAAGGAATCATTCTGTCATTTTCCAAGCAAAGTTCTTTTTAACCTTTTTGACAAAATTAAGGTAAGAATGTTTTTTTTAACTTATACGACGGGTGAGACTATTTTCTACCATTATAAAAACGTCGAAGCTTCCCTTACCAGCTTATAAGAATATTTTAAAATAAAATGTTTTATTTTATAAATATATGACTCTTAAATGATTTCAAAATAGAAAGAGATGTTTCTCTAAAAAGAGTTTTGATTTCATCTATGTCACCATCCTTTGATGGATTTTACGTTGATTTATTATGATACAAAACATCTATATTGTATTGAAGGTTTTATGATATGTATGACTATGGATGTGCTATTTTTATACCGTTCATAGTTTATGGTGAAAGTATTGACATTTCGTATGCTAGTTTTAATACAATTGTTTATGTTATGTTTAAAAATTTTCAAATGGGAATGCATTGGACTTAATATGTGACGGGTGGAGCCAGCTATAGCTCCTCGATGCATCGGTAGGTCTCATGAGACAAACTAGTGTCTTGTCACTGGGCCTTGGAAAAATCTTATTTGTAGTCTTGGCACAAGGCCTTGGCTATGTGGTTATGATAGTCTGTCATTATTCATTCCATCATTATGAAAGTGGTTATTGATGTTGCATGTGATTATTCGATTAGTAGAATATCCATGTGAATAAGTAAAAGGAATTATTTCATTTTACTTTTTCCATACTATGTTGAAGTTCATGTTTAAAAGGCTTTTGTTTTAGTTATGTATTGCCTTAAATGTTTATTCTTATTTATGAAATTTTCCGCTATATTGTTATCCTTACTGCGAATTTGAGCTCAGCCCTTTTCTATGTTTTATTTTTTCCAGGAAGTGAAGAAGTAAATTATGAATGATCTGCAGGGATATTAGGTGGGGAAATGAGTGTGGATTATAGAGACAATATGTTGTTGTAGTATTTTTTCACTTTATGATGTAATATAGGGATTATGAATATATCTAGAGTTTCCAAGGCTACTAAACCAATCGGCCTTTTGAGATTTGATCTTTCTTGTGATCATTCCAATGTTATGTAATAATGCACCGACTCTAGGTAACTGGGGTCGGGGCGTTACAGTTCGTATTAGAGGAAGTTTAGTACAAACCTTGGAAGCTAGATTTAGAAAAACTATGATTAAAGCACATATATTTAAGATGGACTTTGAGGATTAGTATAGAAGAACTTCCTTGAATTTTGGTATTTTAGAGATTTTGTGAGTTTTCCGAGCAATACACCCCTGTATGGATACGAGCAGGTAGAGGCGACTCTGGCACAAATGTACCTAGGGGTAAAACCCGAAAACACCGCTTTGAGCTAGACTCGAATGTGAACTAGTGCACGACAATGGGCCTTTCTACACTCTTGGTTATGACACTCCAGGGGGATATGCTTAGGATAACTCTCATTTACATTACAAATCATTATGAAAGGTTTATGAGTATAAACTTATTCAAAGAATTTTTTTATCATTATGGATTAGATCCATAAATAGTTCAATTTATGTTAAGTGTTTTATAAGAATGGAATTATGTATTTTGATTCATAAACTGATCTAGTTTATTCCATTATTTAGAAATGGCGCCTAGTAGAAGAAATGGAAACTGAATCAATGCACGCACTCCATGTAGGGATTTCCCTCCTGCCCGAGATAATTATAGTGGAGCTGGTGATGCAACTGGTGCCGATGAACTAATCACCATACTGGGACAACACACTCAGGTTATAAATAATAACCTTACCCGAATGGAGCACCCTGATCTGCAGAGTGGAGGATCAATTTTAGATCGATTCATGAGGCAACAACCTCCAACGTTCAATGGGAGTAGATATACCTTAGTAGCTGAGCAAGGGATAAATTCCCTAGAGAAAATATTTCAGGCTTTAAGAAGTAGTGAAAGGGAAAATGTTATCATGGTAGTTTACCGACTCACTGGAGATGTTGATCAATGGTGTTCATTGATTGAAAACATGAAGAAAGATGATTAAGTATCAAATATGGAATGGAGGGAGTTCAAATATCTGTTTTTAGAAAAATACATTCCTTGCGACCACCGAGCAGATATGGAAAGGCAATTTCTGAGTCTGAGACAAAAGGAGGATGAGAATGTCTCAATATATGAGGCTAACTTTACATGGTTAGCAAGGTATGCTAGAGATTATATATATAACCCCTGAAGTAAGATTGATCATTTCTTTTATGGGTTAAAACCATTTCTCCGTCGAGGATTAGTCTCACGATCCTTTTCATCATACAAAGACATTGTCTCATGTTCTATCAAGACCGAAAAGGAATTCTCTAAGTCTTATGACTTTAAAGAAAAGCAAGAGAAGAAGAGACCTGCTGATCAATCTGGGAATGGAAATAAGGGGAAGAAGGGAAAGGTTGAATATCCATTCCGTGGTAAATTTGGTAAGAAACAACCTAGTACTTTCTTGAAGGGAATAGGTGTCTATTACAAGTGTGGTGAAAAAGGCCACCAAGCTCGTGATTGCAAGGGGAAGAAGGAAGATACCAATGTTCAGTGCTACAATTTCAGGGAGACGGGGTATTATGCAAATGAATATCCTAAGAGTCAGGAGAACATACCTCAGAAAAGACCAAGGGATCAAGTCCAAGCTTATGCTATAACTACTGCTGAGGTAGAAGCTCCGAAAGACGTGGTGGCAGGTAATTTAATGGTTTCCTCAAGTTTAGAAAATGCATTATTTGATTCTGGATCATCGCATTATTTCATATCTTCCCAGTTTGCTAATAAAATTAGATATTTCAAATTTTATTTAACAAGGGAGTTGTCAGTTAAAACTTCTAAGGGAAGTATCATTGCACAAAGTTTTTTGAATGAGTCCCCATTAGAGCACATAAATGTTCTTTATCTGCTGATCTCATCATCATACCTATGAATGAGTTTGATATAATCCTCGGTATGGACTGGCTTTCGGACTATGATGCGAATATTTATTGTATGAATAAAGAGGTTACGATTCTTGATGATGATGATAAGGAACACCTTATCTTTAGAGCAGAATCGTCACCACCTAATTCATATTTTGATCCACCCCCAGTAGCTCAAATAAATTAAATTATTGGGGAAGAAGAGATTGAAATTACTATGGGCGAGGAAAGGAATGTTCAAATATAGGATGCACCCGTTGTTAAAGAATATGTAGATGTGTTTCCCGACGATTTACCTGGACATCCTCCAGAACGAGAAGATGAGTTTTCCATTGATTTAATTCCTGGATCGAGGCCTATATCAAAGACCCATTATAGAATGACCACTGTAGAATTAGTTGAACTAAAGAAACAACTAGAAGAATTGAGTAATAAGGTATTTATTCTCCCTAGTGTTTCTCCATGTGAAGCCCCTGTTCTTTTTGTTAAAAAAAAGATGGATCTATGTGGTTATGTATTGAATACAGGGAGATCAATGCTATAACGTTAAAGAACAAGTATCCCCTACCTCGCATTGATGATTTATTTGACCAACTACATGGAGATCGATACTTTTCAAAGATTAACCTTTGATCTGGATACCATCAGTTGTGTGTGAAGAAGGAAGAAATTCCAAAGACAGCATGTCAAACCAGGTATGGGCATTATGAGTTTACAGTAATGCCTTTTGGATTGACTAATGCACCCTCTGTATTCATGGATCTGATGAATAGAGTTTTCAAGGAATATCTCGATGAATTTGTGGTGGTATTTATTGATGATATCTTGGTATACTAAAAAAGCTACTAAGATCATGAAAATCACTTGTGCATTATCTCAAAGACTCTAAGAAGGCATGAATTATAGGGGATTTTTAGAAAGTGTGAATTCTAAATTTAGGATATTTCTTTTCTTGGCCATATTATCTCTAAAGATGGAATCTCTATTGATCCTTCTAAGTCCAATGCAATCCATGAATGACCAACACCAATGATTATAACTGAGTTACGTAGTTTTATTGGTTTAGCAGGTTATTGTCGACATTTCGTCCATAATTTTGCCCAATTGGCTAACCCATTAACGAAGCTCACACGTAAAGGGGTTAATTTTGTTTGGAAAAAAGAGTGTGAAGAATGTTTTGAAGAACTGAAGAGAATATTAGTCAATTCTCCTATATTGACTCTACCATCGGGGAATGATGGGTTCGTTATTTATAGTGATTCATCAAAGAAAGGACTTGGTTGTGTCCTTTTGAATAATGATAGAGTTATTGCCTATGTATCACCACAATTGAAAATTCATGAACAAAACTATCCTACTCATGATCTCGAGTTAGAAGTTGTGATCTTTCCTTTAATGATATGGAGGCACTACCTATATTGTGAAAAATGTGAGATTTATACTGATCACACGAGTTTGATGTATATTTTATCACAAAAAAAAACTCAACATGAGGAAAAGGAGATGTCTTGAATTACTCAAGGATTATGATTGCATGATACACTACCACCCGGGGAAGGCAAACAAGGTGGCAGATGCTTTGAGCAGAAAAGATCATGGAGTTTTGAACAATATGAGAATTGAAATGGATCCAATGTTCATGGATATAGTGAAGATGGACATGGGAATAACCAGTGAAGGAGAAACATCAATGCCTTTTCAAATGGTTTCCAAACCATCTTTATTAGAAATTATTAAGAGTTCTCATACCGATGATGAAGAATTTCAAAAGAAGATTAAAGATGTGAATGATGGGAGACTGAGATACTTTGTGTATGAAGATGGAATTTTGAAATTCGGGAAGAGACTTTGTGTTCCCGATATACCTAATCTAAAAAGGGAATTGCTGGATGATTCTCGTAGTTCCAATTTCTCTGTACACCCTGGGAGCACCAAAATGTATAGAGATTTGAAGGAACATTTTTGGTGGGAAAATATGAAGAGGGAGATTGCTGATTTTGTGTCATGATGTATGGTTTTTCAATAAGTGATATCTGGAAGGCATCACCCTGGAGGAGTCATGCAACCTCTTCCCATAACGGAGTGGAAATGGAACAATAGTACGATGGACTTTGTCATGGGGCTACCAAAGACTCCTTGAAGGAAAGATGCAATATGGGTTATTGTTGATCGCCTTACCAAGTCAGCACATTTTCTTTCTATAAGAGAAGATCTACCCCTGGAACCTCTAGCAAGTCTATATATTAATGATGTTGTGAGACTTCATGGGGTACCCCTATCGATTGTTTGAGATCGTGATCCCCGTTTTACTTCAAGATTCCGGAAAATTATTCAGTAATCCCTGGATACTGAACATCATTTGAGCACTACGTACCACCCTCAGATAGATGGAAAATCAGAAAGAACTATTCAAACCTTAGAAGACATGTCGAGATCCTCCTCACCTGACTTTTAGGGAATGTGGGATCAATATTTACCTCTGGTAGAATTTTCCTATAACAATAGCTTCAATTAGAGTATTCAGATGGAACCATATGAAGCATTATATGGAAAGAGATGTCGCACACCAACCTGTTGGGATGGCATTGGTGAGTTAAAATATTTAGGTCCAGAACTGGTGGAGTAAATGATGGAAAAGGTGAAGGTAATCCAAAATCATATCAAAGCAGCTCAAAGTAGGGAAAAGAGCTATGCCGATAATCGAAGGAAGGATTTGGAATTACAAGTCGGTGATCATGTTTTCATGAAGGTATCTCCATGTAAGAGAGTAATATGTTTTGGTAAGAAAGGTAAATTGAGTCCCAGGTACATCAGACCTTTCTAGATTATAGAACGAATTGTGGTTATAGCTTACCGATTGGCAATGACGCTAAGTCTCTCCAAAGTTCACGATGTGTTCCACGTATCTCTATTGAGGAAATACATGCCTGAACCTACGCATGTACTCACCTATGAAGAATTAGAGCTGGAACCCGATCTGTCTTATTGTGAAACCGGATTCTTGATACAAGATAACAAGTACTGAGAAACCGGACGACGCGTCTGGTAAATGTTTTGTGGAGAAACCATAAGATGGAAGATGCAACGTGGGAGCCCGAGGAACTTATGATGAAGAACCACCCGAGCCTTTTCATGCGATAATATTCTAGAAATTTCGAGGATGAAATTATTTGAAGGAGGGGAGAATGTAACACCCCAAGAATCTGTTGTACGCTTTCCTTTGAATAATATAGTAGCGTGTGTTGTACGCTTCTTCGAGTTCTAACACACACCACAACCAATCAAACTAGACCTTATTAATAGTAATACCTACTTTTTGAAATTTTATATATTTTATTTTTTAAAATGGGCTTCATTTTTAGATTCTGAATATCGAATTTTGTCTACGGTGAAATTTTGGTACTTTTCGGATAACTTTAATACTTTGATGAATAGTGAAAATTACTAATTTTAATTTAAAAAAACTTTTTTAATTGAAATAATTAATAGTGATAAATTATGAATATGAGTAATTTTAAAGTATATTTAGAATATATTTTTACCATTTAATACAATTTTGGTCATTGGACATAATTTTACAATTAAACCAGACATAAATAAGTGGCAATCATTTGATAGTTATTATCTCTTAAAAACACGCTATTTTGTTTTAACAACGAGAATTAATTTTAAAATAATTTCTGCCACTTCTGTGTTTTGAATTTGGAAATATGGATTCCATATTTTGAATCAGAATGTTCAAATTGTGTAAATAGGTAACTTTTATTTTAATATATTTTGAATAATTACTTCGGTAAATATTTTATTTACCATGGTTAAGGGTAAATACGGTAAATAAGGGTTAAAAATTAAAATTATAATAATACTAAATTACCCTAAAATGTTTCCTAGCATTATTTGTTGATACATGTTCGACCATAGGCTTCTTTTGGTCGATTTTGGGACCCCATGGAGCCACTTTTAAGACATAGGGAAACATTATTTTAATTAAGTTAAAATGAATACAAAAATGACACAAGCATATATCTTTTAGAAAAACAATTTTTACATTGGGTTATATATGTTGGATTTTCCACTATAAATATTCATTTGAAGGATAAAACGACTTCCTACATAATGATATTTTTTTTTATAAATTTTAGTGATTACATAACTGAATTTATTTATGACACAATGATGATGTAGTAATTACCATAATAGTGAAAATTTTAAATAATTGATATTATAAATACCCAAATAAATATAATTTGAGGCTTTGAATGAATTAAAATAATTTTCTAGGATAATATGACATATTAGGATTTGTTTAATTAACTTTTTTCAACGTAATAATTCTATTATGAGTTTCACAAAAATCAACTATTGAATAGTGTCAAAATATACATAAAAGAGTTTTTAAAACAAATATTATATTATTAAATGATATTAAATTCCTAAAATTCTAAGGTTCGGCCAAAAGACTTATATCATGATATTTGTATCATTAATGGACCACTTTAGGGTCTCTTGGATCTATATGGTAACTTTATTAACCATATAATATAAAAATAAAAATAGACATTGTAAAAGTGAAACTAATTAACTTAGAGCTAATACTTAAAGATAAGGTTAATATAGAAACCCAAACCTATATAAATTCTATTGGTTGAATGGTTTTCAACCTATCCACGCCTTAAAATTTAAATAATAAACATTGGAGCCATTAGATACCGAATATGAATTTATTATAAATTAATATTTCTAGCTTTTCCAAAGGTTCCCCTCACCCCTCTTATAAAAGGGCACTCCTCCTTCTCATTTCATCACACCTTAAAAGCCTTTTGGTTCAGCCAAACTCTTCCCAAATACTCTCCAAACTTCCATAACTACATCCAAGAGGCCTTATTTTGATCATAAAGCCATCCTAAGGAGCCATTTTGATCAAATCAAAAGGAAGAACCCAAAGAAGAAGTAATGATTTCACCACCCATTTCCTAGTTCCTTTCTTCATCCACTTCTTCTTCCTTTGTTATTACCATTCTAAAATAATATCTCCAGTATCTTATATATACTGTGATGTTATTATAAATATGGTACAACCATATTCAGTATTCTATCCACCCTTTGAATAACATGTCATCATACGTGCGTACGTACGGCTTACCGTCTCCACGTCATGGTGTAATTGTTATTCAATATATTATAATTTGGATGGGAATAATAATGATGTGTAACTCATGTAAATAATAAATATATCATGTTAATGATTCGGTATATATGATATACCATCCATTTATATATTATTTTAATATCAATAGAATGATATTGTCTCTCGTGCGTACGTACGGACTACCGTCTCCACGAATGCGATGAGATTCATTATCCATCGTATCCATTCAAGTATAATTATCATTTGATGATTTAAAAATGATGTTTAAGGACTTGATATTATTATGGATATGAATAATACACATCCTATCAATTAGAAATAGGGCTTACGTAACAAAACATATAAAAGAAAATGAGTAAGTTAACACCCGAAACGACTATAATACTAAGATATTATTAAAAAAGAAATGTTAAAAGATAATATATGATATCATATTAATATATATGATTATTGTATAATTTAATAACAATTATTTCACCATTATATAGGAGGTTAACCTACTCTCAACCAAGGAAAAGTACAAGGTAAGGGTTATTTCACAATCTCTTCATTATCCGAGGTTGTTTATACGTAATAATCTATTGGGATCTCTTTATCATCCAAATCCATGTTTCCTAAAATTGAATTTCAAAACATTTTTACTATATTCTATAATATGGGTTAAAGTAATTTATAACATTATTTGACTTTTTATATGAGGTTTATAAACTAATCTTTCCATCGTTTTCCAAACAATGATTTTTAACATTTTCGACAAAATTAAGGTAAGAAAGTTTTTTTAACTTATACGGTGGGTGCGACTATTTTCTGCCGTTATAAAATCGTCGAATCTTCCCTTACAAGATTATAAGAATATTTTAAAAGAAAATTTTTTATTTCATAAATATAAGACTCTTAAATGATTTCAAAATAAAAAGAGATATTTCTATAAAAAGAGTTTTGATTTCATCGATGTCACCATCCTTTGATGGATTTTACGTTGATTTATTATGATGAAAAACTTTTATATTGTATTGAAGGTTTTGTGATATGTTTGACTGTGGATGTGCTATTTTTATAACATTCATATTTTATGGTGAAAGTATTGACATTTCTTATGCTAGTTTTAATACGATTGTTTATGTTTTGTTTAAACCTCTTCATATGGGAATGCATTGGACTTAATATGTGACGGGTGGAGCCCTCTATAGCTCCTCGATGCATCAGTAGGTCTCATGAGAAAAACCAGTGTCCTGGCACAGGGCCTTGGCAAAATATTATTTGTAGTCTTGGCACGAGGCCTTGGCTATGTGGTTATGATAGTCTGGCATTATTCATTCCATCATTATTAAAGTGGTTATTGATATTTCATGTGGTTGTTCGATTAGTAGAATATCTTTGTAAATAAGTAAATGGCATTATTTCATTTTACTTTTTGCAATCTATGTTTAAGTTCAATTTTAAAAGTCTTTTGTTTTAGTTATACATTTCCTTAAATTTTTATTCTTATTTTTGAAAGTTTCCGCTATATTTTTATCCTTACTGGGCATTTGAGCTCACCCCTTTTCTATGTTTTATTTTTCCCAGGAAGTGAAGAAGTAAATTATGAATGACCTGCAGGGATATTATGTGGTGATATGAGTGTGGATTATGGAGACAATATGTTGTTGTAGTAGTTTTTCACTTTATGATGTAATGTAGGTCTTATGAATATATCTACTATTTCCAAGGCTACTAAACCAATCGGTCTTTCGAGATTTGATCATTCTTGTGATCATGCCAATGTTATGTAATAATGAACCGACTCTAGGTAACTAGGGTCGATGCGTTATATAATCCATGTAGGGTTTATTCTTTGTATCTCTTTACAATGTATCAACTGGGGTTAGAATAAAAATTCTTCCTCCAGGCGTGGATGAAACCAAACCTTAATGAAGTTAATAAATGGTTTCTAAAGAATTTATGGGGGTGTTTTATGTTGAAGCTATACTATTTTACTGTTACTTATATGTTGTGAATTGTATGGGATTATGTGCACCGTAAATCGTTGCTATTAGTAGTCCTTTATTACGCACAAATTAACCTCTATTTTCTAGATAATTATGTGATTGGATGGTTTTTATATGAAAAACATTTAATAATATATACTAGGATGATTAAAAGGACTATTAATGAATAAGAATCCGTTTGTCGTCTCCCCGGTTATCCTAACTGGAATACAGAATTAAAGGAATAGTGAGTCTATATTTGAAAAATCCCTTGCTCCATTCTAGGTATTATTGTGGTTTTCTGCTTGATGCTTGTGGTGTGACATGTATGGGGACGGTATCCCTTATTGTTCAATTGATAGTTTGTGGATCCAAGACCATGTGGGGCCATATGTTGGGGCAAGGTTTGGTTCCAGTACAATGAGGGATCTCACGGATCCCTTTTTTTGTTGTGACTTTAAAAGTGAACAGTGTGTGAATGCTAAATTGATTCTTAACTATTTTTCATTCCTTTTGTTGTGGTTATTCCTGTTAGTTTCTCGATAGTGGAGAATTATTTAAATATAACCACATGAATTTGATAACAAGAAAGGGATCAATAGGAAATTGTTTTTTGGGAATGAGTTGTGACGTGGTTGTGGTTATTCTTTTTTTTATAAATGAATATTAACAAGGGAGTTTTTGTATGGGATATTTTTGTAATTGTTAGGTCAGGATGAGTTCTTCATTAACTGTATATATAATTTAGTACTTATGCTTATTATTGACACCCCACCCATGTTGATAACTTTATTCCGATCACCATTGTTTCAAGGGGGAGGTGTTTTTCCAACAATACTCAGAGTGGATGGTTATTAGCTCCATTTCTAGTAGTTTTCATGAGTATCCCAAGAAACTTCATGCATGTCGTGACAAAACGAGGTCGATTATAGCCTAAGATTCTTCAGGCATGGTCTGTTGTGGTGGTTGGAACAGGTGAGGACGAGAAGGTTGTTTCACTTTTGTCTTTTGTAAGAGGCATAAGTGTCATCAGGAGTTTCATAAGTTATTCTGGCCCAGGTGTCTTCAAGCATGGATGTAATGGTTCTAGACTAGGTGTCTACAGTCAAGATTACATGTGGTTGTGGTGGACCAGGTGTTTTCAGGCATAGCTATGGTTGTGGTGGCCCAAATGTTTGTTGTTGGGGCAGCAGTTAGACAACAGTGAGAATGGAGGGGGAGGTCTCACATGTAGGATGTCTTCAATAACCATTCAGAATGTGGCATGGGGTACCAAAAATCGATGTGTTATTACTATTAATTTACCTGACTTGCGTTACTTGGAGTGTTTTCATTGGTGTGGATTTGGTAGATAGTATCCTTGCTATTTTCTTTGGTTATATCCTTTTATCATAGGGAATTATAATTCCTCCCTACATGTGAATGTGATATTTTGGTTTTCCCTATCGAGTATACTTGTATACTCGACATACATATAAAAAAGTATTTAATTCTTCTAAGAGGACTACGGGGACCGTGCATTCCCCTATTATCTTGGACATCGGGACCATTGATGTTGTTGTTTTTCTTTTCTTCTGGTACTTCCCTTTAGTGTTTTATTTTACCATGAAGAAATTTATTTGGAACATGCATATGGGAATGGTTGTTATCTTTTTTACTCTAATTCTACTTTTATATTTGGAGTTCATTAGATTTTTACCATTGTATCTCCCGATCCTACTAAATAAAAATGGTAACACCTTCCTTATTATATGTGATTATATACCCTTGGTTCTAGCCGCTACTCCGGTGCCTATTGAAGGTGGGACTTGGGGGTCATTATCTCACCATTAACATAAGGATGGAAGGGTCTGGAGGTTTATTATCCCTTCCATCATCTCGATGAGAGTGGGTTGGGAAAAAATGGTACTAAACGAAAAATTTTAATAGATAGGATGGAGCTTGGGGATAGGCATAGTGAGGATTTAAAGGGATGGTATGGAAACATTGTTAAACAATATTGGTGTGTGAAATAGGACCTGGAAGATGGAATAGGGAACATGATTTTATGCCCCCCATGATCCAATGTAAGGACTCAAGACCTACGGAATGACCAAGTTAGGCAACACTGATTATAGGATAGGGACCCTAGGAAATGTACATGAATCCTAATGGATTTATTTATATGCTTTAACGGTGTTTTGGTTACATAAATAAATAATATGTTTATGAAAAACAGAAATTTAATATTCTACTCTACATGGGCTTATTCATTCCTTGTTTAATTTGCAGTTATGGAACCTAAACAACAACCATGAGAAGTGCCGGCGATCGAGGCCCAGGAGGATGATCTGTCGGATTAGTGGAGAACTGATCCAGATGGAGAAGACGACCAGTGACAGAGAAAGCATTGTGGCTTTTAGCAGTTGACCCTTAGGAAGTATGTGGGTAGCATCTCATACATGGAGACTGAAAGCTGGATTTGGGAGTTGGTCATATAATTTAGCTTGATTCAATCTTTGGCTAAGTATTGGGTTCTATTGTTAGTCAGTCAGATGAGGGGAGGTACCACGTCAATGGTAGACACTCTACCTCCAAGAGAGGATGAAGTGTGAGATTTGGTGTCCTGACTTCGAGAAGGAATTTCAGGTGTAATTTGTTTCTTCTATAATGAAGGATGAGAAGTTGAAGGAAGTACTCTTCCATCAGTATGAGAGTATTTTAGTGAGGGATAAGGGAATGCAGTTCGTGTATCTCCTTCATTTTTCCCCGGACTTTTTTCAAATTGAGGAGAACCGTGTGAGACATTAAGAGGAGGCACTCCAACCTTCTCTTCTGTATGAAGTTAATCAATTTTCCCTATTGAAATACTTTTAGGTCGAGAAGAATGATCAAGTGGTGGAGAGGATTCACACACTGGGAGGTGTATCACAAGATGGGAGCCAGATGGGCTCATCAAATGGGAAGGATATCAGCAACATGCCTCCAATGTCAGGGCCTTCTAGGTTTCATCAAGTAGGGAGAAGGCCCCAACAGTTCCAGTTTCAACCTCCCGGTCCTCACCCTTTATTTTCATCTCCATGACAGAGATGATTCATCGGTGGCAGCCGTGATCCCCTTGTGAATCAGTGCAGAACTGATTGAAGTATAGTGGGGGTGGGCAGGGTCATCACCCACCTCAACAACATCAGTTTTCAGCCAATTCCTCTCAGCAACAGCTGTAGTAGGGACAATGAGCTCCTTATCCTCCTTGAGCAGACATTGCAGAAAGAGGGAGACCGTATAGAGCTCCTCAGGGACCTTGACCAAGGTGTTTTCGGGGAGGCGGTGGACAGATTTGTGGAAATGGAGCTAGGTGTGGGAAGTTTTCAACCTCAGAGGCAGTAGATCCAGCAAGGCTGGAAGTCATTCAAGTTACGATCATCTTCTATAGCCCCCTTTTTTTCCTTTTTTTTATTATGTTGATTCACAATCCTTGGTTACACCAGGTATATCCCATGCCTTGGGCCTATACAAAGAGAGACACTACATGACCCTAGTGCTAAGTATTCCATTTGGGGGTCATACCAGCCTGTTTGATGTTTTTCTAGGATGAAGACTGATATTGGGAACACATCAGTCTAGTGGGTATCTCCTTATTCTGAAAATGAATCCATATGATTTCATCCTAGGCATCGATTAGTTGTTTTCTGTGCATGCTGTTATCAAAAGCTTCTGTAGAAGAGTCATGTTCCCTGAAGGGGATGGCCAGTGTGTGGATTTTGTTCGCGAATGGAGTTGTCAGGTGGGGAGACGGCATGTGGAGCCTCTTCTTTATAAGATTAACGATATTTTAGAAGAATGTGTGGATGATGAGTTGTCAGATAGTTCATGTTTGTTTTTTCCATGGAGTTCGTGACTCTACCCGCTCAATGTGACATTGAGTTCATGATATACTTAAAACATTGTGATTGTTCAATTTCAATGACTTCTAATAAAATTATACCTTCTGATTTACATGAGTTTTGTATTTAGATTGAAAATCTGATGAAGAAGGTGTTTGTCCAACCAAGACGGTAACCATGGGGTGTAACACCCGGAGATTTTATGAAAAATATTCTTTTTAATATCTTGTGTTGTACTCTACACCAAAATTATCATGTGATATAAGCAACACCGTATTTTCTTGCAGTATACGCAACACTATTCTTGGCTCGCTTTACACAGAATTTAAATTTTGTTTTGTAGAAACTATTCTACGCAACATTATGTATAGATTTTGTTTAATGTATAAATGAAATAAGTTTTGATTATACGCAACACCAAACAGTGCTTTCACTACACACATCCCTGACCTGGCTTGCATTATACACAATAAATACCTTCCTCGATAGCGTGTGTAGTACACAATACCGAGTTTCACTAAACGAGATATTATTATAATATTATTATGAACTAGCCGTTATGAATAGTGATACCCACTTTTTGAAATTTTATAAATTTCAAATTTCAAAATGGACTACATTTTTGGATTCTGAATATCGAAATTAGCTTAAGGGGAAATTTTGGTACTTTTCGGATAACTTTCATATTCTGATGAATAGTGAATATTACTAAATTTAAATTAAAAATAACTTTTTTAATCGAAATAATTAATAGTGATAAATAATTAATTGGAGTGGTTTTAATGTATATTTAGAATATATTTTTACAATTTTATACAATGTTGTCATTAGATGTAATTTCACATTTAAACAAGACATAAACAAATGTCAATCTTTTGATAGTTATTATCTCTTAAAAACACGCTATTTGTTTTGACGATGACAATTAATTTTTAAATTAATTAATGCAAATGATATGTTTTGAATTTGGTAAAACAGAAATCATTTATGAATTCATAATATCAAATATAGCTTAGGCCTAACTTTTGGTATTTTTCTGGAAACATTCATTTTTTGATGAATAGTGAAACCACTAAGTGGTAGTTAAAAAACTGATTTTTTCATAAAACTTAATTTTACCGCTTCTGTGAGTGGAATTTAGAAAATCCAAGAGACACGGTAAATATCAATGACTCAAATGTGGTTCCATTAGTTGAAAGTGTTTTTTGGTGAATAGTAACTTTTTTAATTTTACTTACCACGGTTAAAATTAAATAGGACAATTAAGGCTAAAAATGATATTATTATTACCATAAAACATGTCCTATTTCTATTGGATAAGATTAATTCGACCAAAAACAACCTTAGTAATAAAATATGACCATTTAGGCCCACTAGGATTAGATTAGTACATTTAATATTAATTTATTTAAAGAAGAGTTAAAATAGTTAAAATCAATGTTTAATAAGTAAATAATTTTCAATATAGAGTTATACATAAAATAAATTCGACTATAAATATTCATTAGAAATATAAAAATATTTCCTAGATAATGGTATTTTATTTATAATTTTTAGACATTATATAAGTTAATTTATTTATGACACAAAGATAATGTAGTAATTATCTTATTAATGAAATATTGACATAATTGATGTTATAAATACACAAATAAATGTAATTTGAGACTTTTTAAAAATTACACTAATTTTATAGGTTAATATGACATGTTAGTATTTATTTATTTAACTTTTTTCGAACTAATAATTCTGTTATGAATTTCAAAAAAATCAATTACCAAATAGTGTCAAAATTGACATAAAATAGTTTTTAAAACAAATATTATATTATTAATTGTCATTTTATTCCTAAAATTCTAAGGTTAGGAAAAATGACTTAGATAAGGATATAGATATTAATAATAAACAACTTGGGGTTCTTTTGGATTGTTATAGTATGTTTATTAACCTTATAGTGTAAGAAAACAAGAAGACACAGTAAAAGTTAAATTATCTAACTTAAAATTAAATCTAACTGATAAGGTTAAAATAGAAAAATAAACTTGTCTAAATTATATTGGATTAGATTATTTCGACCCATACCCACCTTATCTTCAAAATAAATCAATTTGGAGCTATTAAAAACCGAATATGACTTTATAATAAAATAATATTTTCTTGTTATTCCAAAGGTGCCCCTCTCCTACCTTATAAAAGGGCACCTCCTCCCTCTCTTCCCCACACCACTTAGAGCCTTAAATAATGGCCAAACCCTACCAAATTCTCTTCTCCCCTTCCCTAGAAACATCCTAGAGGGACTGGTATTCTTCAAAGGAAAATTTTAGTGCCCTAAGAGGAGGTCTCGAAGAGGCACTTCAAAGAAGAGGTAATGTCTATTACCGATTCTTTCAACATTATTTCTTCTTTTAATTAATCTTATTTAGTTGATTCATTATGAATTAATAACATCAGTATCACTCATATAATGATATGTTATTATAATTATAAAACAACCATATTTCACCATCTATCCATCCTACGGAATATGAAATCACCACGCGTGTGTATGTACGGAATACCGTCTCCACGTCGTGGTGTAATCTATTTTCCACCACCACCATACTTGGATTGGTATAATGGTGAAAGTAATGAATATATATGATTATTGTAAAGTGATATTGATTCTGTAATATTATACATACAGTTTAATACAATTCTACGATCATGGGAATGATATCATCGCTCAGGCGTAGGTACGGAATATCGTCTCCACGACGCGATAAGATTCACTCTCCATGATAACCATTCAAGAATGATTATAAAGTATATATAATAAGTAATAATGAAATATATGACATAATAATTCTTCTGGATTTATGTATATATATATTTATTTCATCTTCTTAATTCCATTCAATTCAATAAGGAAAAAAAACAGTGTTTATGCGTACGTACAGCCTACCGTCTCAATGAACAGTGTATTTCTTTCCATTTATCGATCCATTATATATATGTATATTCTTAATATATATCATATATAAATCATGTTTTACATTCTGGATGTAATTAATCATGATCTATGTAAACATATGAATAATTACAAGTTAAAACACGAACGAAAAATGAGACGATTTTACCCAAAATGATACTTTAACATGAATTTAAAAAAGAACGGGTAATAAAAAGTCATAAGTGAACCATATATGATATAATAACAATGAATATGATTCTGTAATAAGTCATTTACATTATTTAAATCATTATACTGGAGTTTTGGATACGTACAAAGCATATCATACCTAAGGTAAGGGATAATTTTGCGAATCTCATTTTTATCCGAGATTGCTTATTCGTATGTATTTACTGGGGTTATTGTTATCATCCATGTCCATGTTTTCTAAAAGTGTTTTTATGTATTTTTAATGTCCTTTTTACCCATTTTTACTTTTACTACATGGTATGTAAGGAATATTTATTTTGTATACGTTACGAGGTACTTTTTTACTTTTCCGACAAAAGTACAAGGAGAATGTTTTTTAACGTATACGGCATGAAATGATTTTTACGGTTTTATAAAGCCTTATTTTCATGAAGATTACTCCAAAAGATTTCATGACTACTTTCAACAAAATAATTTTCTTTTAAAATTGCATGAAATTTTGTGAAAAGAGATTGATTTTGAAGAAGAAAGGATATTTTCTTCAAGAATTCATTTCAAGTGTTTTATCAAAACCATTTTTCATCTAAGATGACATTATTTCATATGTGTATGTTTCAAGTATCATGTCTATATGATTTACATGGTATCACTTTTATTATTAGGAAATGACATCCATTACTTTTATATGGATTATGTGATGATGGGATGATGTTTATGAAACCCATTTTATTCATTGGGTTATTATAAATGATGTATGTTTATTTTGTGGCAAATGTAAGAATGATTTCATAATGAGATGGGTGGGACCTATATCTCCCTCAAATGAATTGGGTAAAGATTTATATCTCATGAGATAGACATGGCTGGAACAGTATGTTAATCCGGTTCAGTATTACAGGACTGGAATGAGGTTTGAACTCGATTCAGAAAGGGACTTTGTCCACTAAGATGGTCTTGGCAGCAATGCATTGGCTTCTATGGAAATCATTACATGTGGTTAATGGATGTCACAATTACATGTTTTATTCCCATGTTATTTTATCATGATTTATGTTCCGTTATGATCTATTCCTTATGTACTTCCATGTTTTATGTCGTTGCTCAAGATTTTGATGTTTAAACATTATGTTCATGTTTTTAAGTTCAAATGTATATGGTATGTTTTATTTTATCCATTCTTACCCTTACTGAGAATTTGAGCTCACCCTTTTTATATTTTTCCCCTAGTATTAAAATAAAGGTTTCGGGTAAGGAAACAAAAAGGGGAAGATCTTTATGGGAGATGTCGAAGAACATTCACTACAATTAGAAGATTACGTTCCAAGTTTCCAAAGACACAAAACTATTACGGTCCTTGTGTGTCTTTTTTTGTTATGTATTATGTATTCCGAAAAAGTAATGTAATGTCCATGTACGTCAAGCGTCGGGTCATTATAGTTGGTATCAGAGGAAAGGTTTAGTCAACTTTTGGAAACTAGGATGCGATAACTTTAGTGAGATCCCTAGAGATATTTCTAAGGTATGTCTAGGGATGTCTCTAAGGTTAAGTGTAAGTATAGGTTATAGTCCTAGAATTAAGGTAACGATATTAGAATTAATATAAGATGTTAGATATTGATGGTACTCCCCCTTTATTATGTTGTTTTTTCTAGCATGATTTTTGCCTCTCACACTATTATTTTTGGGTTTTAGACAATGTTTGGAACCCGAAGGAACCGTGTTGATCAATGCAATGGACAATGCAATGATTATCCTCCTGAACAAACAAATGTTATGGGAGATGGAGTGAAAAATCTTATTGCTATACATACACAATATATGAATCATTATGGACTTCCAAATTAGTAGAGAAGGGAACAATATTCTATCGAGTCCTTCATGAGGAAACGTCAACCTTCTTTCAGTGGGTCTTCTGATCCACGTGTTGCTGAACAATGGATCAATACCATTGAAATGATATTTTCAGTTCATCAATGTTCTGAACATGATAAAGTCATCTTAGAAATATATCGTTTGGATGGTGATGCTGATCAATGATGGAATATTATCTAGAATACGAGGCCAAGAGATGAAATTGAGTCCATGGAATGGGACGAGTTAAAGAACATATTTTTCAATAAGTATTTTTCTCGTATTCTTTGAACAAATATGGATAAGGAGATTCTTGATCTAAAGCGAAAGGATTAGGAATCTGTTGGTATATACGAAGAGAATTTTACAAGGCTTTCAAGGTATGCATCTGGCATTTTCATCCAACTTGAAAGAAAAGTTGATCGATTCTTCAGTGGCATAAAACCAAATCATTGAAGGGAATTAGCTATAAGAGACTTCAGTAGCAATGAAGAAATTGTGTGTTTTGCTATCAAGGTAGAAATGGAAGTTGTTGTTACTTATCTATCTCATGGTTTTGATAAGAAACGAAAGATGGAGTTCAAGGAGAAATCTCAGAATAATGGTGAAAATAAGAAGAATGTTTCCTTATTCTCAAAGTGTGGAAAGAAGCATGGTGGAGATTGTTTTAAAAGGGCCTAGAAAATTTTTTAAGTGTGGAAAAGAAGGTCATCGAGCAGCTGAGTGTCGATGTAATGGAAAAAGGGTTTCTAGTGATGTGAATAAATAAAAGACCGTAAAGAACGCACCACCAACACTTCAATGTATCAAGTGCAAGGAAATGGGGCATTATGCTAATAAATTTCCTAATCCAAGGGTTAGTGATGATCGACATGAGCAACCACATAAGGAAAAGGACAAAGGGAACTCAAATGTTATCACTATTGGCGGTGTTGAATATGACAACGATGTGGTGGAATGATTAAGTGTTTATGTAATGGGATTCCAAAATAATGTTGTATATAGTATCGTGGAATATTGGAATATTAATATATTGGTATATTGTGGTTTTAAATGATTTTATGGTACCAGTGACCATATAAAGTGATTGAGATATTTTTTGAAAAAAGATGATATGCCCATAATGAAGGGATAATGATTAAATGAAATGTTTGACAGTATTCACGAGCTCATGACTGATAGAAGGAAATAGTCATTTCATGGTTTGAGTATATAGAATTTTGGGGTTTTGGTATGTGGAAAGAGTTATCTTTTGATAGTACTCATGTTTTCAACGAGATTCAATGGGTATTCATTTTTCAAGAGAATACATGATTAAGGCCTTCGAATGTTTGGAATGTGACCAACAAGACATATCTTATGATATATGGGGATCAACGATTGTATTAACATGATTTTTATATGAAATATCTGGTAATCGTTTTCACTATAATATGACAGTGGACCGTTGTATTATGGATAAGCCTAAATATTGGAATGGATTATATTGGACATAAGTTAGTATTGTTTAAGGATAGAAGTTATTCTGATATTATTGATGGGATGTTATAGTAATGTAGTTTTAGAAAAAGTACAACCTACAGGATGTGTGACAGCCCATCGCATTGGAGAAGGCTATGGGAATCAAACCCTCAACCGAAGTACGACTGGCCTTTATCACATACCACTGGACTACAGGAAGTCCCTGTTTAGTAGAAACTAGTTTTATTAGATTAAGTAGTATGATATATGAAGTATAAGTTCATTTTATGAACCATATATGATTAATCTCACTATAGACGGACTTATGTATTTTGATAACTTTTATAACCTTTTGTTTGAGATAGATGGAATGACCCATCATTCTATCGCATGATATGATAACACTTCACGAATGACAAATTCAACGTCATTTCTTTAAGATATGAAGTGTAAATTGTCCAAAGAACAACAACCAATGGTGAGACTGTACCAAATCACGAAAGTATTTCTTCTAATTCCAATTTCATCAACATTAGGGAAATGATCTGGAAAACCAAAATGTTGTCCTAGTG
This sequence comes from Viscum album, assembly GCA_963277665.1. Taxonomy (NCBI): domain Eukaryota; kingdom Viridiplantae; phylum Streptophyta; class Magnoliopsida; order Santalales; family Viscaceae; genus Viscum; species Viscum album. The sequence continues at coordinate 1,078,380,889 of OY728164.1, forward strand.
CCCTTATATCCGATGAATCAGATGGTTCCCTAGATCATCAAAAATTTATGGCTTTGTGATTGTTGGCTTTTTCATAGCCATGTTCTCTACCACTCTCCATCAGAACATGATGGTCAGATTTCTCCTCCATATCAATATTTTAACCTATGTTCTCCTATGTGGAAACCCTGTGATGAGTTATTTGGGTATCCGTTATGTTTCTAACATTCCTTTTTTAAATGAAGTTTTAGTATTCCTTTTTACGATGTAGGTTTCTATGAAAAAAACTTTCGTGTAATAAACCATTTATAACCCCGACAAATTTTGAGGGTGAAATTCATTTTAAGGGGGGTAGAATGTAACACCCCGAGATTTTATGAAAAATATTCTTTTTAATGTCTTGTTTGGTACGCTACACCAAAATTAGATTCTGATATAGGCAACACCGTATTTTCTTGCAGTATACGCAACACTATTCTTGGCTCGATGTACAGACAATTTCATGTTTGTTTTGTAGGAACTATTCTACGCAATATTATGTATAGATTTTGTTTTATGTATAAATGAAATGACTTTTGATTATACGCAACACCAAACTGAGCTTTCACTACACGCATCCCTGACTTGGCTTGCATTACACACAATAAAGACCTTCCCCGATAGCATGTGTATTACGCAATACCGAGTTTCACTAAACGACATATTAATATAATATTATTATGAACTAGCCATTTTGAATAGTAATACACATTTTTTGAAATTTTTTAAATTTTATCTTTCAAAATGGACTTCATTATTGGATTCGAAATATCGAAATTAGCTTAGGGAGAAATTTTGGTACTTTTCGGATAACTTTCATATTCTGATAAATTGTGAAAATTATTAAATTTTAATTAAAAACAACTTTTTTAATCGAAATAATTAATAGAGATAAATAATTATTTTGAGTGGTTTTAAAGTATATTTAGAATATATTTTTACCATTTAATACAATTTTTGTCATTGGATGTAATTTCACATTTAAACCAGACATAAACATGTGTCAATCTTTTGATAGTTATTGTCTCTTAAAAACACGCTATTTGTTTTGACGATGAGAACTAATTTTTAAATTAATTAATGCAAATGATATGTTTTGATTTTAATAAAATAGAAATCATTTTTGAATTCAAAATATAAAATATATCTAAGACCTAATTTTTGGTATTTTTCTGGAAACATTCATTTTTTGATGAATAGTAAAACCACAATGTGGTAGTTAAAAAACGGAATTTTTCACAAAACTTACTTTTTCCACTTCTGTGAGTGGAATTTCAAAAATCCGAGAGACGCAGTTAATATCAAGGACTATAATGTGGTTCAATGAGATGAAAATATTTTTTGTTGAATAGTAACTTTTTACTTTTATTTACCACAGTTAAAAGTAAATAGGATAATTAAGGGTAAAAATGATATTATTATTACCCTAACACATGTCCTAATTCTACTGGATAAGAGTAATTCGACCAAAAACAACCTTAGAAATTAAATATGACCATTTAGGCCCACATTGATTAGATTAGGACATTTAATATTATTTTATTTAAAGAAGAGTTAAAATATTTAAAATCAAAGTTTAATAAGTAAATCATTTTTAATATAGGGTTATACATAAGATAAATTAGACTATAAATATTAATTAAAAATATAAAACGATTTCATACATATTGGTATTTTATTTATAATTTTTAGTCATTAAATAATTTATATTATTTATGACACAATGATGATGCAATACTTATCTTATCAATGAAATATTGACATAATTGATGTTATAAATACCCAAATAAATTTAATTTGAGACTTTTTATGAATTACACTAATTTTATGGGTTAATATTATATTTTATTATTGATTTAGTTAAATTTTTTCGAACTAATAATTATGTAATGTTTATCAAAAAAATAATTTACCAAATTGTTTCTTAATTGACATAAAATAGTTTTTAAAACAAATATTATATTATTAATTGTTATTTTATTCCTAAAAATCTAAGGTTCGGCCAAATGACTTAGATAAAGTTATATATAATAATAATAAACAACTTGGGGTTCTTTTGGCTTGTTATAGTATGTTTATTAACCTTATAGTTTAAGACAACAAGAAGACACGATAAAAGTCAAATTATCTAACATAAAGTAAAATATAACTGATAAGGTTAAAATAGAAACCTAAACTTGTCTAAATTCTATTGGATTAGAGGATTTCGATCCATACACACCTTAGATTCAAAACAACTCAATTTGGAGCTATTAAAAACCGAATGTCTTTATAATAAAATAATATTTTTAGTTATTCCAAAGGTGCCCCTCTCCTCCATTATAAAACGACACATCCTCCCTCTCTTCCTCAGACCACATTGAGCCTTAAAACTCTGAAAAACCCTGCCAAATTCTCTTCTCCACTTACCTAGAAACATACTAGAGGACCTGGTCTTCTTCAAAGACAAATTTTAGTTCCCTAAGGGGAGGTCTCAAAGAGGCACCTCAAATAAGAGGTAATGTCTGTTACCGATTCTTTCAAATTTATTTCTTCTTACACTTCTTCTTATTCAGTTGTTTCATTATGAAGTAATGACATAAGTATCACTCATATAATGATATGTTATTATAAGTATGAAACAACCATATTTCACTATCTATCCATCCTACGGAAAATGAAATCATCGCGCATGCGTACGTACGGAATACAGTCTCCACACCGTGGTGTAATCTATTTTCCACCACCACCTTACTTGGATGGGTATAATGGTGAATGTAATGAATATATATGATTATTTTAAAGTGATATTGATTCTGTAATATTATACATACACTTTAATACAATTATACGATCATGGGAATGATATCATTGCTCGTGCTTACGTACGGAATACCGTCTCCACGACGCGATGAGATTCACTCTCCATGATAATCATTCAAGAATGATTATAAAGTATATATAATAAGTAATCATGAAATATATGACATTATAATGCTTCTGGATTTTTTTATATATATATTTATGTCAACTACTTATTTCCATTCAATTCAATAAGGAAACAAAAACATCGTCCATGCGTACGTACGACCAACCTTCTCCATGAACGGTGTATTTCATTCAATTTATCGATACATTATATATATGTATATTATGATTATATATTATATATAAATCATTTTTTACCTTCTGGATGTAAGTAATCATGATCTCAGTAATCATATGAATAATTACAAGTTAAAACACAAATGTCAAATGAGACGATTTTACCCAAAATGATACTTTAACATGAATTTACAAAAGAACGGGTAATATAAAGTCATAAGTGAACCACATATGATATAATAACAATGAATATGATTCTCTAATAAGTCAATTACATTATTTAAATCATTATACATGAGGTTTGGATGTGTACGAAGCATATCAGACCTAAGGTAAGGGATAATTTTGCAAATCTCAATTTTATCCGAGATTGCTTATTCATACGTATTTACTAGGGTTATTGTTATCATCCATGTCCATTTTTTCCAATTGTGTTTTTATGTATGTTTAATTTCCTTTTACCCATTTTGACTTTTACTACATGGTATGTAAGGAATATTTATTTTGTTTACGTTACGATGTACTTTCTGACATTTCCGACAAATGTACAAGGAGAATGTTTTTTAAACGTATACGGCATTAAAGGATTTTTACGGTTTTATAAATTCTTATTTTCATGAAGCTTCCTCCAATAGATTTCATGAATACATTCAACAAAATGATTTTATTTTATAATTTCATGAAATTTTGTGAAAAGTGAATGATTTTGAAGAAGAAAGGATATTTTCCTCAAGAATTCATTTTAAGTGTTTTATCAAAACCATTTTTCATCTAAGATGAAATTATTTCATATGTGTATATTTCATGTATCATGTCTCTATGATTTACATGTTTTCACTTTTATTATTATCCAATTATATCCATTACTTTAATATAGATTATGTGATGATGGGATGATGTTTATGAAACCAATTTTATTCATTGGGTTGTTATGAATTATGTACGTTTATTTTGTGGAACAAGTAAGAATTATTTCATTATGAGATGGGTGGGATCTATATCTCCCTTAAATGCATTGGGTGAAGATTTATATCTCATGATATAGACATGACTGGAATGGTAAGTTAATCTGGTTCAGTATTACAGGACTGGAATGAGGAGTGAACTTGATTCCAAAAGGGACTTTGTCCACTAAGATGGTCTTGGCAGCAAATGCATTGGCTACTATGGAAATCATTAAATGTGCTTAATGGATGTCACAATTACATGTTTTATTACCATTTTATATTATCATGATATATGTTCCATTATGATCTATTCCTTGTGTACCTCCGTGTTTTATGTCGTTTTCACGATTTTGATGTTTTAACATTATGTTCATGTTTTTAAGTTCAAATGTATATGGTATGTTTTATTTTATCCATGATTACCCTTTCTGAGCAATTTAGCTAACCCTTTTTACGTTTTATTTTACCCTAGGATTAAAAGAAAGGTTTAGGTTAAGGATACAAAAAGTGGATGATCTTTATGGGATATGATGAAGATCGTTCACCACGATTAGAAGATTATGTTCCATGTTTCCAAAGACACTAAACTATTATGGTCCTTGTGTGTCTGTTTTTGTTATGTATTAAGTATTTCGAAAAAGTAATGTAATTTCCATGCATTTCATGCTTCGGTTCATTACATGGGGTGTTTCGATCTTGTTCGTGAATAAGGAATATGATGGATTCAAGTTGTGCATCAACCACAAGAGACCGGATCAGGTAACAGTCAAGAACTTTTTCCCTCTCCCATGGATTGAATATATCTTTTACATGCTGGTGGGAGCATGTTGGTTCTATATGATTGATCTAAATTATATGTATAATCAATTAAGGGTGAAATATAGTGATATCACATTGACTAATTTTAGGTTTATGTATTGGATCTATGAGTTTGTATTCGTGTCGATCGGTGCTACGAATGCACCTGTTGTGTTCATGGGGCTCTTGAACTCTGTTTTCCATGAGTTTGAGGATAGTTTTTTCATTTTGTTCATAAATGAGATATTGATATACTCAATATTAGAGGATAAATATACTAAGCACCTCAGGAGGGACATTGAGATTTTTTTTCCTCACATTCTCTATTAGAAGTCGAACATGTGCATTTTCATGACAAGAGAAGTGCATTTTATTGGACACATGTTTCCTATTCAAGGGTTAGCAGTTGATTTGTCTTATATAGAAGCGGTTTTTTGTTTGGGAGCACCCAATAATGTGATGGAGGTTCGATGTTTCCTGGGTCAGGCATGAAATTATTGTAAGATCATCCCTGACTTCTCTCATGATGAAGCTCCGTTGATATCATGGACCAGATATGACCATACCTTCATGTGGAGTGAGATGTTTCAGGAATAATTATGTTATCTGAAAGAAATTTTGTACAGTGATCCATTGCATAGGTTTCTAGATGAAGAGGTATTGTTTGAGGTAATTTTTTTAATTTTCTGGACATGGCATAGGGTGTGTGCTGATTCAGTATTAGAGTGTGTTCTTTAATGGGTCATGGAAAATACGCCTTCATGAGAGTAACTATGCCAGCCATGAACTAGAGCTTTCATCAGTAGTGTCTGTATTGATGTAGTGGCGGCATTACCTCATCTGGGAGCACATTAGAATATTCATATATTACAGAAGTTTGAGGATTATCTTCTCAAAGTGAGACGAGATCATGAAGTAATGAAGGTGGGTGGATTTTGTTCCGGACTACCACATCGATATTTTATATACCATTGGAATGTTGAACATGGTTGTCAATGACTAGAGTTGAAATTCATAGAAGGATGGAGTCCTATAATCGTCAAATTCATGGAATGTAATGGTGTATTTTCCTACCCGAAACCAAGATGCATGGGTGAAGGATGGTAGAGGATGTCTGTTTCAGATGAAACTACAGTCCTCCCTGTTTTAGTTGTTGTTTAAAATCAATGTCGGGGGACGTAGATGTTGAAGTGATGTGCTATCGAGTTAGCCAGAAAAATGCACGGGGGAGTTCTTGATGACTTCCACAACTCACCATTGGAGGTAAACCTAGGAGTTTCCATGATGTACCAGGGATTAAGGGGTTAATTTCGATGACCCAGGGTGAAGAGGGTTTTGACAGATTTTGTGGAATTATTCATGGTTTGTTAGCATTTTAAGTATGAACACCACATCCCTAGAGGGTTGATGTTTTCTTTAAATATCCCCATGTGGATGTGGAATGACATCTTGATGGAATTCATCATAGGACAACCAAGGGTTCAAGGAGGCTACGATGCTATCTGGGTGGTGGTAGATCAGCTGACTAAATTGGGTCATTTCCTAGTGAACTAGGTGTCCCGATTGGTGGATTCATTATCATAGAGATATGTGGATGAGCTAGTGCAGTTTAATGGAGTTCTGAGATCCATAGTCTCGGACAGGGATGTACGATTTTACTCATGATTATGGATGGGATTACAACATGTTTTTGGCACCCAAATATGAATTAGCACTACATTCCTCCACTAGATAGTTGGGAAAACAGAGCCGACCATCTAGACATTAGAGGATATTCTATGTTTAACACCCAAAGCTTCCACGGTAGGATTCTCTTTGAATAATATAGTAGCATGTGTTGTACGCAACTTCGAGATTCTAACACACCGCGACCAATCAAAGTAGCCGTTATAAATCTTAATACCAACTTTTTGATGTTTTATAAATTTTATCTTTCAAAATGGACTTCATTTTTGTATTCAGAATATTGAAATTATCCTATGGTGAAATTTTGGTATTTTTCTGAAAACTTTCAATTTTTGATGAATAGTGAAAAAACACTGAGTTATAGTTTAAAACCAAAATTTTATTTAAATAATAATTTAATTTATTTAAATTTAATTATGGTAAAAATAGTTACATAATACCTATATAATTTCAATTTAATTAATTGGACATAGTTCAGAATAATTTTAGATATATAAAAATTTTATTGAACTTTTCACCATCTTTTACCAACCTCCTAGGAAAAATTGGAAATTCACGTAACACATAATTTTAACACTATGTGAGTAGAATTTAAAAAATTCTAGAGACATGGTTAATATCAAGAATTAAAATTTGGTTCAATGAGATGAAAATAATTTTTGGTGAATAGTAACTTTTTACTTTTATTTATCATGGTTAAAAGTAAATAGAGTAATTAAGGGTAAAAATGATATTAAAATTACCCTAAAACATTTCTCAATTATAGTATACAAGTGTATCTATACCAAAAACAACTTTAGGTATAAAATATTATCATTTAGTTCCACTTTGATTATATTAGGACATTAATTATTATTTAATTCAGAGAAGAGTTAAAAGAGTTAAAATCAATGTTTAATAACTATAAAATTTTTAATATAGGGTTATACACAAAATAAATTTGATTGTAAATATTAATTATAAAGATAAAAAAATTTCTTACATAATGGTATTTTATTTATAATTTTTATACATTAAATAATTTAATTAATTAATGACCCAATGGTGATGTAGTAATTACCTAATTAATGAAATATTAAAATAATTGATATTATAAATGTCAAAATAAATGTAATTTTAAGACTTTTTATGAATTCAAATAATTATATATGTTACTATGACATATTTGGATTAGTTATATAATTTTTTTTGAAGTAATAATGTTGTTATGAAATTATCAAAAACAAAATAACCAATAGTGTCAAAATTGACATAAAAGAGTTTTTAAAACAAATATTATATTATTAATTGATAGTCTATTCTTATAAATCTAATGTTTGGACAATGGACTTTTATCGTGATATTTGTATCATTAAAAGACAACATGGGGGGTCTATTGGAGGTATATAGCATGTTTATTAGCTATATAATATAAAAATACAAAGTGAAAGGGTAAATGTCAAACAAATTAACTAAGAGTAAAAACTAAAATATATAGTTAATATAATGAACCAAACCTATCTAAAATATATTATTTGAAATTATTTAGACCCATCCCCACCTTAAACTTTAAATAATACAATTTTGAGCCCTTATAAACCGAATATTAATTTATTATAATATAATATTTCTAGTTTTTCCAAAGGTGCCCCTGACCCCTCTTATAAAAGTATACTCAACCTTCTCACAAATTCAATCATTCAAATCCTTTTGGATCGGCCAAACACTTACCAAATACTCTCGAAACGTCCCTCAATTCATCATAGAGGCCTTAGTTTGTTCATAAATCCAACTTATAGAGACCTTTTGATCAAATCAAACAGATGAACCCAAAGAAAAGGAAATGTTTTCACCACCCTCTTTCAAGTTCCTTTTTTCCTCATCTTACTCCTTCCTTGTTATTTACATTCCAAAATAATAACTCTAGTATATTATATATTTTGTGATGTTATTATAAATATGTTACATCCATATTCAGTATTCTATCCATCCTTTGAAAGACATGTCACCATACGTCTGTACTTACGGCTTACCGTCTCCTCGTCATGGTGTAATTGTTATTCAATACATTATTATTTGGATGGGTATAATAATGATGTGAAATTCATTTAAATAATAAATTTAACATGATAATGATTCTGTATATATGATATACCATCCAATTATATATTATTTTAATGATATTGTAGTTTGTGCGCACGTACGGACTACCGTCTCCAAGAACGCGAAGAGACTCATTCCCCATCGTATACATTCAAGTATAATTGTCATGTTATGATTATAAATAATGTTTAAGGACTTGATATCATTATGTATATAAATAATATACAACCTATCCATGAAAAACCTGGATTACGTAATAAAACATATAAAATAAAACAACTAAGTTAACACTCGAAACAACAATAATACTAAGATATTATTCAGAAATCAAAGTTAAAAGATCATATATGACATCATATTAATGTATATGATTCTTGTATAATTTAATAACAATTATTTCACCATTATACAGGAGGTTAACCTACCCTCAACCAAGGAAAAGTAAAAAGTAAGGGGTTTTCATCTCACCCCTTATTCCCGTGAGATTCGTGTCATATTGCCACTATTACATTGTGTGTGGTGGATGTACTGCCCATAATTGTAATCTTTTTATAAGAGACTTTAATTTATGTGTATTTAAATATTCATTGTATGATACCTATTTCATGGAGTGTATGTTTCATATGTTACTAAATTGGTAAGGGTTTATTTTACAATCTCTTCATTATCTGAGGTTGTTTATACATAATTATCTATTGGGACCTCTTTATCATCCACATCCATGTTTCATAAAAAATTTATTTCAAATCATTCTTACTATTTTTAGACTATGGGTTAAAGTCATTTATATAGTTGTTGAATTTTTATAAGATGTTTATAAAGGATTCTTTCTATCGTTTTCCAAACAAGGTCCTTTTTATCATTTTTGATAGAATTTAGGTAAGAATGTCTTTTTTAAATTATACGGCATGTGATGCTATTTTCTACAATTATAAAATCTTAGAAGCTTCCCTTACAAGATTAAAAGAATATTTTCAAAGTAAATGTTTTCTTTTATAATTATGTTACTTTTAAATGATTTCAAAAAAATATATATTTATCTAAAATAGTTTTGATTTCATCTATGTCATCATCCTTTGATGCATTTTAAGATTATTTAATGTTTATTTATTATGATACAAAAAATCCATATTATATTGAAAGGTTTTGTGATATGTTTAACTGTGGATGTGTTATTTTTATACCATTCATGGTTTTTGGAGAAAGTATTGACATTTTGTATTCTAGTTTTAATACGAATATTTATGTTATGTTTAAACATGTTCATATGAGGAATGCATTGGGCTTAGTATGTGATGGGTGCAGCTCACTATAGATCTCTGATGAATCGGTAGGTCTCATGAGATAAACTAGTGTCTTGGAAGAAGGCCTTGACAAAATCTTATTGTAGTCTTGGCCCGAGGCCTTGGCTATGTGGTTACGATAGTCTGGAATTATGCATTCCATCATTATGAAAGTGGTTATTGATTTTTCATTTGATTATTAGACTAGTAGAATATCCATGTGAATAAGTAAATGTAATTATTTCATTTTAATCTTGAAATATTATGCTAATGTTCTAGTATAAAAGGATTTTGTAGTTATACATTTCTTTACATGTTTATGCTTATTTATAAAAGTTTCTACTATATTGTTATCCTTACTGATTATTTGAGCTCACACCTATCAATGTTTTATTTTTCCCAGGATGTGAAGAAGTAATTTATGAATGACTTGTAGGGATATTATGAGGGGATATGAAGAAAAGATGTTGTTGTAGTAGTTTTCACTTTATGATGTAATGTAAACATTATGAATGTATCTAGTTATTCCAAGGATACTAAACTAATCGGTCTTTCGATATTTTATCGTTCTTTTGATCATGACAATGATACGTAATAATGCACCGACTCTGGGTAAATGGTTCCGAGGTGTTACAATTGGTATCAGATGAAGTTTAGTACAAATCATGGAAGCTAGATTTAGGAAAACCCTCATTAGATCACATAGACCTAAGAAAGACATTGAGGATTAGTATAGAAGAACTTCCTAGAATTTTGGTGTTGTAATTTTTTTTGTGTTTTCTGAGAAATCCATCCTTGTCTAGATACGAGCAAGTAGAGGTGAATCTTGCACAGATGTACCTAGGGGTAAAACCTGAAAACCCCACTTTGAGCTAGACTCGAACAGGAACTGGTGCACGACAACGGGCCTTGCTGCACTCATGGTTACGACACTCCCGGGGGATATTCTTAAGATTATTCTCAATTTCTTTACAAACCATAATGAAGGGTTTATGAGTATATGCTTCCTCAAAGAAAACATTTTCATGATTATGGATTATATCCATAAATAGTTCAATTTATGTTATAGGTTTTACAAATATGGAATTATATATTTTGATTCATAAACTGATCTAGTTTATGCCATTTTTTAGAAATGGCGCCTAGTGGAAGAAATGGAAACTGTATCAATGCACGCACTCTGTGTACAGATTTCCCTCCTACTCAAGATAATTATATTGGAGCTGGTGATGCAGCTGGTGCTGATCAGCTAATCACCATACTGTGACAACTCACTTAGGTTATGAATAATAACCTTACTGAGATGGAGCACCCTGATCCGCAGCGTGGAGGATCAATGTTAGATCATTTCATGAGGCAGAAACCACCAAAATTCAATGGGAGTAAAAATCCATTAGTAGCTGAGCAATGGATAAGTTCCCTAGAGAAAAGTTTTCACTCTATGGGGAGTACTGAAAGGGAAAAAGTTATCATGGAAGTTTATCACCTCACTAGAGATGATGATCAATGGTTGTCATTGATACAAATAATGAAGGAAGATGATGCAGTATAAAATATGTAATTGAGGGAGTTTAGAGATCTTCTCTAAGAAAAACTCTTTCCTCGTGACCATCGAGCAGATATGGAAAGGCAATTTCTGATTCTGAGGCAAAAGGAGGACGAGAATGTCTCAAAGTATGAGGCTAACATTACATGGTAAGCGAGGTATGCTGGTGATTATATACCTTAACCATGAATTATAATTCATCGTTCTTTGATGTGTTAAAACCATTTATTCGTCGAGCATTAGTCTCACAATTCTTCTAGTCATACGATGACATTGTCTCATGTGCTATCATGATAGAAAAATAATTATCTAAGACTTATGAATTTAAAGAAAAGAAAGAGAAGAATAGATCTACCAATCTCCCTGGGAATGGAAAGAAGGGGAAGAAGGGAAAAGTAGAATATCCATACTGCAGTAAATTTGTGAAGAAACACCCTAAAACTTGCTTGAAAGGAATTAGAGTTCTTTTAAAAGTGTGGTGAAAAGTCCACCAAGCTCATGATTGCAAGGGGATGAAAGTAGCTACTGATGTTCAATGATACAAATATAGAGAGATGGTACATCATTCAAATGAATGTACTAAGCATCAGGGGAACATACCTCAAAAAGGTCAAGGGGTCAAGGCCAAGCTTATGCTATCACTACTGTTGAGGTAGAAGCTCCGTAAGATGTGGTGGGAGATAATTTAATGGTCTCCTCAAGTTTAGAAAATTCATTATTTGATTCTGGATCATCACATATTTCATATATTCCCAGTTTTCTATGAAAATTAGATATCTCCAATTTAATTTAACAAGGGAGTAGTCAGTTAAAACTCCAAAGGGAAGTATCATTGCAAAAATGTTTTGTGAATCAGTCCCCATTAGAGCACGTAAATTTTCTTTATCTACTGATCTCATCGTCATACCTATGATTGAATTTGATATAATCCTTGGTATGGATTGAATTTCAGAACATGATACAAAATTTATTGTAAGAAGAAGGAAGTTACTATATTTGATGATGATAATAAAGAACACCTTATCTTTAGAGATAAATGATCTCCACCTAATTCTTACCTAGATCCACACCCATTAGCTCAACTAAATTCAATTATTGGGGTGGAAGGGAATGAAATGAATATGGGTGAAGAAATGAATGTTCAAATAGTGGATGTGCCTATTGTGAATGAATATTTAGATGTGTTTCCAGAAGATTTACCTAGACATCCACCAGAACGAGAAGTTGAGTTTTCCATTGATTTAATTCCTAGATCATGGCATCTATCGAAGACCCCTTATAGAATGGCCACCGTGAAATTAGTTGAACTAAATAAAAAACTAGAGGAATTGAGTAATAATGGATTTATCCTCCCTAGTGATTCTCCACGGAGAGCCCCTTCTCTTTCTGTTTAAATGAATGATGGATGTATGAGTATTGTATCGATTACAGGTAAATCAACGCTATAACAATAAAGAACAAGTATCCTCTACCTCGCATTGAGGATTTATTTAAAAAACTATATAGAGATAAATATTTTTCAAATATCGACCTTTGATGTGGATATCATCAGTTGTGTGTGAAAAAGGAATACATTCCGAAGAGAGCATTTCGAACGACGTACGAGCATTATGAGTTTACAGTAATGCATTTTGGATTGACTAATTCACCCTCTCTATTCATGGATATAATGAATAGAGTTTTCAAGGAATATCTCGATGAATTTGTGGTGGTATTTATTGATGATATCTTGGTATACTACAAAAGCTATGAAGATCATGAAAATCACTTTTGCATTATACTGAAGACTCTGAGAAGACATGAATTATATAGTAAGTTTAGCAAGTGTGAATTCTGGCTTCAAGTGATTTCTATTCTTTCCCATATTGTCTATAATGATGGAATCTTTGTTGATCCTACTATGAAAAGTGAAATCCAAGAATATCCTACACAAACGAGTATAACTGAGCCATGCAGTTTTATTGGTTTAGTAGGTTATTATCGACGTTTCGTCCAGAATTTTCCCCGGTTGGCTAACCCATTAACAAAGCTCACACATAAAGGGGTTAAATTTGTTTGGAAAAAAGAGTGTGAAGAATGTTTCGAAGAACTGAAGAGAATATTAGTCAATTCTCTTATATGTACTCTACCATCGGGGAGTGATGGGTTAATTATTTATAGTGATGCATCAATTAAAGGACTTTGTTGTGTCCTTATGCTGAATGAAAGGGTTATTGCCTATCCATCATGTCAGTTGAAAATACATGAGAAAAACTATCATACTCATGATCTTGAGTTAGTAGTTATGATCTTTGCATTGAAGATATGCATTCACTACCTCTATGGTGAAAATATGAGATTTATACCGATCACATGAGTTTTAAGTATATTTTCTCACAAAAATAACTCTACATGAAGCAAAGGAGATGGATTTAATTACACAAGGATTATGCTTGCATGATACACTACCACCCAGGGAATAAAAATAAGGTGGTATATTTTTTGAGCAAAAAAGCTCATGGAGTTTTGAACAATATGAGTATTTAAAGGGATCCAATTTTCAAGGATCTAGTAAATATGGGCATAGGAATAACCATGGAAGGTGAAACTTCAATTCTATTTCAAATGGTTTCCAAACCATATTTACTAGAAAAGATTAAGAGTTCTTAGAACAATGATGAAAAATTTCAAAAGAATATTAAAGCTGTGAATGATGGGAGACTGAGAGACTTTGTGTTTGAAGAAGGAATTTTAAAATTTAGGAATATACTTTATGTTCCTGATATACCTGATCTAAAAAGGGAATTGTTAGATGATTCTCATAGCTCTAATTTCTCTATACGCCCTTGGAGCACCAAAATGTATGGAGATTTGAAGGAACATTTCTAGTGGGACATCATGAAGAGGGAGATTGCTTATTTTGTGTCAAGATGTATGGTTTGTCAACAAGTGAAAGCTGGAAGGAAATAACCTGGACGAGTATTGCAACCTCTTCCCATACTAGAGTGGATATGGGATAATATTACGACGGACTCTGTCACGGGGCTACCAAAGACTCCTAGAAGGAATGATGAAATATTGTTTATTGTTGATTGTCTTAACAAGTCAGCATATTTGTTTTTGCTATAAGGGAGGATATACGACTTGAACGTCTAGCAAGACTATATATTAATGACGTTTTGAGACTTCATGGAGTACCCATATCGATTGTTTCTGATCGTGATCCCTGTTTTACTTCAAGATATTGGAAGAGTCTTCAGAATTACCTAGATAATGAACTTCATTTGAGCACTGCCTACCACCCTCAAACAGATGGACAATCAGAACGGACTGTTCAAACCATAGAAGACATGTTGAGATCTTGCTCACATGAATTTCAAGGTATGTGGGATCAATATTTACCTCTAGTATAATTTTACAATAACAATAGCTTCCATTCGAGTATTCAGATGGCACCATATTAAGCATTATTTGGAAATAGATATCGCACACCAACCTGTTGGGATGCCATTGGTGAAAGAAATCTTGTAGGCCCAAAACTGGGGGAGGAAACAATGGAAAAGGTAAAGGTCATCAAAAACCAAATCAAAGCATCGCAATGTAGGCAGAAGGGCTATAACGATAACCGAAGGAAGGATTTGGAATTTCAGGTGGGAGATTATGTATTCTTGAAGGTATCTCCATGGAAGGGAGTTATAAGTTTCGGTAAGAAGGGTCAATTGAGTCCCAAGTACATCAGAACTTCCGAAATTCTAGAACTAATTGGGGTTGTAGATTACCATTTGGCAATGCCGCCAAGTCTCTCCAATGTTCACGATGTGCTCCACGTATCACTTTTGTGGAAATACATGCCTGACCCGACGCATGTACTCACCTATGAGGAATTAGAACTAGAACTCGATCTGTCTCATTGCGAAGAGCCCGTCTGGATTCTTAATACGAGAGAACAAGTTTTAAGAAACTGGACGACACGTCTGGTAAAAGTTCTATGGAGAAAGAATAAGATGGAAGAGGCAACGTGGGAACCCGAGGAACTTATGGTGAAGAACCACCTGAGTCATTTCAGGTGGTAGTATTCTAGAAATTTCTAGTACGAAATTATTTGAAGAAGGGGAGAATGTAACACCCCATGCTTCCATGGTACGATTCTCTTTGAATAATACAAAAGCATGTGATGTACGCAACATCGAGATTCAAAGACACCGCAACCAATCAAAGAAGCCGTTAGGAATAGTAAAACCCACTTTTTGAAATTTTATAAATTTTATCTTTCAAAATAGACTTCATTTTTGGATTCAGAATATTGAAACTAGTCTAGAGTGATATTTTGGTATGTTTTTGAAAAATTTCAATTTTTAATGAATAGTGAAAAACACTAAGTTATAGTTTAAAACCGAATTTTTATTTAAAAATTATTTATTATATATAAATATAATTAAGGTCAAAATAGATACATAATACCTATATATGTTCAATTTAATTCATTGGAGTTTGTTCAGAATAATTTTAGATATATAAATATTTTATTGAACTTTTCACCGTCTTTTACCCACCTCCTAGGAAAATTTGGAAATTCACATAAAACAAAATTTTACCACTTCTGTGAGTGGAACGTTCAAAATCAGAGAGACACAGTTAATATCAAGGAGTAAAATGTGGTTCAATGAGATGAAAATAATTTTTTGTGAATAGTAACTTTTTTACTTTTATTTACCACGTTTAAAAGTAAATAGGGTAATTAATTGTAAAAATTATATTAATATTACCCTAACTCATGTCATAATTCTATTGGACAAGATTAACTCAACCCAAAACAACCGTAGGAATAAAATAATATCATTTATGCCCACTAGGATTAGATTAGGACATTAATTATTATGTAATTCAAAGAAGAGTTAAAAGAGTAAAAATCAATATTTAATAACAAAAACATTTTTAACACAAGGATATACACAAGATAAATTAGATTTTAAATATTCATTAGAAATATAAAAATATATCATACATAATGGTATTTTATTTATAATTTTTAGACTTGAAATAATTTAATTTATTTATGACACAATGCTGATGTAGTAATTACCGAACTAATGAAATATTAAAATAATTGATATTATAAATATCAAAATAAATGTAATTTGAGACTATTTATGAATTCCACTAATTTTCTAGGTTAATATGTCATATTAATACTGGTTATATAATTTTTTTACGTAACAATGCTGTTATAGAATTATCAAAAACAAAATACACAATAGTGTCAAAATTGACATAAAAGAGTTTTTAAAACTAATATTAATTGATATTCTATTCATAAAAATCAATGGTTCGGCCAAAGTACTTATATCATGATATTTTTATCATTAATGGTCCACTTGGGGGTCTCTTGGATGTATATAGTAAGATTATAAACTATATAATATAAAAATACAATGTGACATTGTAAATGTCAAACTAATTACGTAAGAGTTAAAACTAAAAGATTAGGTTAATATAATGACCCAAACCTATCTAATATCTATTGGTTGCAAGGATTTTGACCCATACCCACCTTAAACTTTAAATAATCCCCTTTTGAGCCATTAGAATTTGAATATGAATTTATTATTAAATAATATTTCTAGCTTTTCCAATGGTGCCCCTCACCACTATTATAAAAGGGCACTCACCCTTATCACTAATTCACATATTAAAAGCCTTTTGGATCCTCAAAAACCTACCCAAATACTCACTCAACATCCCTCACTTAATCCTAGAGGAATTAGTTTGTTCTAAAACCCAACCTAAGGAGCCCTTTTGATAAATTCAAAAGGAAGATCTTGAAGAAGAGTTAATGTTTTCACCACCCTCATTCAAGTTCTTTTCTTCTTCAACTTCCTCGTTCTTTGTTATTTACATTATAAATTAATAACTCCAGTACATTCTATATACTGTGATGTTATTATAAATATGGTACAACCATATTCAATATTCTATCCATCCTTTGAATGACATGTCACCATACGTGCATACGTACGACTTACCGTCTCCACATCGTGGAGTAATTGTTATTCAATACATTATTATTTGGATGGGTATAATACTGATGTGTAATTAATGTAAATAATAAATATAACATGATAGTGAATCTTTATATATGATATACCATCCAATTACATATTATTTTAATGATATAGTCCCTCGTGCATACATACGGAATACCGTCTCCACGAACGCGATGAGATTCCTTCCCCATCATATCCATTCAAGTCTAATTTTCATTTGATAAAAACCAATAATGTTTAAGGACTTGATATCATTATTTATATGAATAATATACAACCTATCCATAACAAACATAGCTTACATAACAAAACATATAAATTAAAACGAGTAAGTTAACACCTGAAACAACGATAATACTAAGATACTATTAACAAAACAATGTTAAAAGATCATATATGATATCATATTAATGTATAAGATTCTTTTATAATTTAATCACAATTATTTAACCATTATACAGGAGTTTAACCTACCCTCAACCAAGGAAAAGTACAAGGTAAGGGGTTTTCATCTCACTCCTTATTCCTGTGAGAATCATGCCATATTGCCACTATTACCTTTTGTGTGGTGTATGTACTGCCCATAATTTTATTCTTTGTGTAAGACAATTTAATTTATGTGTATCTAAATATTCATTGTATGATACCTCATTCATGGGTTGTATGATTCATATGTTACTAAACTGGTAAGGGTTTATTTCACAATCTCTTCATTATCTGAGGTTGTTTATACGTAATTATCTATTGGGACCTCTTTATCATCCAAATCCATGTTTCTTAAAAATGTTTTTAAAATCATACATACTATTTTACAGACTATGGTTTAAATTCATTTATACCCTTGTTGACTTTTTATACGAATTTTATAAAGGAATCTTTCTGTCGTTTTCCAAACAATGTCCTTTTTAACCTTTTCAGTAGAATTAAGGTAAGAATGTTTTTTAACGTATACGGCGTGTGCCACTATTGTACACCATTATAAAATTGTATAATCTTCCCTTACAAGATTATAAGAATATTTTCAAAGTAAATGTTTTCTTTTATAATTATGTGACTTTTAAATGATTTTAAAAAAAGAGATATTTCTCTCAAATAGTTTTGATTTCATCTAAGTCAACATCCTTTGATGCATTTTAAGCTTATTTGAAGTTTATTTATTATGATAAAAAAACTTCCATATTGTATTAAAGGTTTTGTGATATGTTTTACTATGGATGTGATATTTTTATACCATTAATGGTTTATTGAGAGAGTATTGACATTTCTTATTCTAGTTTTAATACGAATGTTTATGTTATGTTTAAACCTGTTCATATGAGGAACACATTGGACTTAGTAAGTGATGGGTGGAGCAATCTATAGTTCCTCGGTGAATCAGTAGGTCTCATGAGACAAACTAGTGTCTTGGCACAAGGACTTGAGAAAATATTATTTGTAGTCTTGGCAGGAGGCCTTGCCTATGTGGTTATGACAGTCTGGCATTATGCATTCCATCATTATGAAATTGGTTATTGATATTGCATGTGATTATTCAACTATTATAATATCCATGTGAATAAGTAAATGGAATTATTTCATTTTATCATTTCTATATTATTATGAAGTTCATGTTTAAAATGCTTTGGTTTTATTTATACATTTCCTGAAATGTTTATGCTTATTTATGAATGTTTCAGCTATATTGTTATCCTTACTGAGCATATGAGATCACCCATTTCAATGTTTTATTTTTCCTAGGATGTGAAGAAGTAATTTATGAATGACCTGTAGGGATAGTATGGGGGGATATGAAGACAATATTTTGTTGTTGTAGTTTTCACTTAATGATGTAATGTAAACTTTATTAATGTATCTAGTTATTCCAAGGCTACTAAACTAATCTGTCTTTAAAGATTTGATCTTTCTTGTGATCATGCCAATGATACATAATAATGCACCGAGTCTAGGTAACTGGGGTAGGGGGGTTACACTATGAGCTTATGTTTTGGACATCGGGGGATCGTGGTTATTAAACATTCCGCTAGTATAGTTTTACAAAAACAATAGCTATCACTCAACCATGGGCAAGGCTCTATTCAATGATTTGTATGGAATATCGTGTCACTCACCTATGTACTCGATAGAGGTTGGGAATATAGGTGTTATTTCTACAGAGCTGGTAAAGATCACCCCAAAGAATGATCAGAACGTATGAGGGAGGATGATGGTGGATCAGGACTGAAAGAAGTCATATTTGGATCATAGGTGTAGAACCTTGGAGTTCGTGGTTGGGGAACACATGTTATTGAAGGTATCTCTTATAAATTGTATGCGAAGGTTTGACCAGGGGAGCCATCTCTGACCAAATTTTGTGGGATTATCGAAGAGTTGGGGTGAGTCTATGAGGTGGCATATGAGATGCCATTTCCACCTCATTTGGAATGTATCCACGATGTTTTCCACATCTCCCAAGATCATCGATATCTACATGATGATTCCCATTTCATGGACAAGGGTGAGTTTTATATAGGGGTGATTCTACATTAGTGGAGATACCAGTGAGGATCAAGGATCATGAGAAGAAGGTGGTTCGTGGGTGAACTATCTATTTGGTTTGTTTGTTTTGGAGGCACAGGGTCCCCGAGGATAGTTCTTAGGAGTGAGAAGCTCAGATGTGCACCCAGTAACAAGAGCTATTTCTGTAAAACCCCAACCCGAGAATCCAAGAGTCGATGCATTATTTTAATGCATTGGAATTATTAAAATGTTTGAAGTCATGAAGGACCTATTAGTTTAGTAGTCTATGAAACAAGATACATACTTATGTTCAAAATTACAACTTGAAAAGAAAAACAACACTGAATTATTCCATTTGAAACATCGAAGCATCCAATATTATTCCTGAAAGTCACTAAGAAATAAATTCTTCACATCATGGGAAAATAAAACATGAAAAATGGGTGAGCTCAGATGCCCAGTAAGGGTAATAAATACAGTGGAAGATTATATAAACAACAGGCATGTTGAATAATTGAAAACACATTCCTTAACAAATAATAAACATGAGCACATTGTGGCATGAATATGAGATGAGTAAATAATACCATAATAAAACATAGTCATGGGTGTTCAACTAGTCGAATAACCACATGGAATATCAATATCTAATCTCATAATGATGGAATGCATAATATCGGAAATTCTGGAACATTTTTTCATGGCCTCAGCCAAGATGTTTAAAAATGATTAAGGCCTCGACCAAAACCATATATCAAAAATTTGGAAAGGCCTCATCCAATTCCACATATAATTTTCTAATGAGACCTAATGATGCATCAAGGATCTATAACAGGCTACACCCATCACATACTATGTCCAATGCATTCCTCATATGAAAAGATAGAAACATAATCTTGACAATCGAAAAAAACTAGCATATAAAATTTCAATAATTTAATGACAAACCATGAATGGTATTAATATATCACATACATAGTCAAAAATAAATCATTAGATACAACATAAAATATTGCATTATAATAAATAACCCTCAATCAATAATAAGGAACGATATTGAAATAGATAAAACTAATCATGGAAGTTATTTGAGATAAATATCCCCAATTTCATGAAAACATTTTAAAGTCTCACTATTTATCAAGAAGCCTTTTAAAATAATTTTTTGAATCATAGTCTCCCATATAACATAGAACATTTTAATTAAAATTAATTTTAAAAAATTATTTTTTATATAAATAAATACATAAAACAATTTTAAAAACAAGGACATTAATGTGCAAGATTTCAAAGAATAAATCTTCAAAACATTTGAAATCATATTATAGTTAGAGTTCCTAACCAAATGATAGAATCATGAATGAAAATAATTGAGATAATAAAAACAATATAATATCATTATAATAAAGGATTTCATGATATACTATGTCAATGAACAGTATATACACTATATAAAAGTCAATTGGTGCATAACAATGAAGAAGTCTCAATGGAATGTAAATCGAGATAAAGTCCCTTATAAAAACTCTATCATTAGGATAAGGATAAATAAATGATGTAATTATGCATGAAAAATTTAAATACACTCAATATGATTGGATATTCATTGAAAATCAATCAGGGGACATTCACACTTATTCTTGTAAAAACAACACCAAGGACTTGGATGTTTAACTCAATTGAAGGAAATTTAGTTAAGATTACTCTTATCAAGTTCAAATAGATGACTTTAGAATTTATCAATGGATAGATTATGTTTATAAAATGTATATACATAAAATTTGGAGTGGAAATTAAAACCTAAAAAAATAAATTTTGATTCCACACATAATCATAGGATGAGATAATTTAGAATTAGAAGATTAACCTAAGGAATAGGAATTGGGTTTAAAGGTTCCCTTACCGATTTGGTAATTTATGAAAAATAGAATCCAGGAAAGAAGGATCATAAAATGAACATGTAAATACCAATAAATTAAAGAATATTACAGAATTAATAAAATCGTGGGAAGTAAACACACCAAAAAAATGAAAATAGTCGACAATATAGCATGAATCTAACTGGAATAAAAAGTGAGATGAAAATCCCTTACCAAGTTCTAATAAATCGAGTTGTATGCCCAAAAGTTAATAACCACACAAATTATTAACATAATAACATGAATATAAAGAGAATCATGAAAATATATATCAAATTGTAGTACACAATACACCACAAGCAATAAATTAGTGGAAAATAATGGAAATTTCGCGGAATTAAAAGTGAGATTAGAAACCCCGTATATTGTAATTTTCCTTGATCGAGGGAATGTTAACCTTATGTATGAGAGTTAAATAACTATTATTATATCATTATATAATCATATACATAAGCATTATATCATATATGATCTTCAAATATTTCATTGTTATTAATATTTTAGTATTATCGTCGTTTCGGGTGTTAAATGATTCATTTTCTGTTATATGGTTTGATACATAATCCATATTTGTTATAGAGTGGAGGGGTTAGATTCATATCCAGGATGATATTATGTTCTTAAAAAAAATTATCATAAAATTAGAATCAGTCTTTAATGGGTACGATGGGGAATTAATGTCATCACATTCGTGGAGACAGTAATCCTTAAGTACCCACGAGCGACAATATCATTCTTCTGATATTAAAATCATATATAATTGGATGGTATAGGATATATAAAGAATAATTATCAGGTTATATTTATTATTTAAATCATTTATACTAATTATTATACCCATCCAAATGATAAAGTTTTTGAATAACATACTACACAACAACGTGGAGATGGTAATCCATACGTACGCACATATGGGGAGTTTGTCATTTATAGGATGGACTGAATAATTAATATGGTTGTAAAATTTTTATAATAATATCACCGTATATATAAGATACTATATTTATTATCTAATAATGGAAAAAATAAATAAAGATAATGTGCATGAAGAAAATACCTTTAATGACGTGATAAAATATATACCAATTCTTCGAGTTCTTCCTTTTGATGTGATCAAAAGAGCTCTATAGGATGGCTTTCTAACTAAAATAATGCCTCTAGAATGAATGGAGGAAAGGTGATTGGTCATTTGGGAAGATTATTGCCAAGATATATAGCTTTGAATGTGTGAATTTGAGAGAAGGGCAAGTTCCCTTTTATAAGAGGGGTCAAGGGCACCCTAGGAAATGATTGAAATATTATTTTATAATAATTTTTTTTCGACTTGGAATGACTCCAAAATGAATTATTTCAAGGATAATGTTGGTAGGGTTGAAATAAAACATCCAAAATTTTTTAGATATGTTTGTCTCACTATATTAACCTCATCTTTTAGATGTAACTCTTAGTTAAATAGTTAGACATTTACCATGTCTCTTTGTATTTTTATATTATATGGAAAATACATGTACTATAAACTTCCAAGAGAACCTCAACTGGTTCATTAACGGCATATATAATCTTATTTAATCACTTTGGGTGAACCATAGATTTTTAGCAATAAAATATCAATTAATTATATAATATTTGGTTTAAAAACACTTTTTTGTCAATTTTGACAATATTGGATATTTTATTTTTTTAATTAAAAACAACATTATTACTTTGAAAAAAATTCTTTTAATCAACCCTAACTTGTTATATTAACCTAGAAAATTAATTTAATTCATTATAAGTCTCAAATTATATTTATTTGAATATTTATAATACCAATTATTTTAATCATTCATTAATAAGGGAATTACAACATCATCATTGTGTCATAAATAATTTAAATTATTTAAAGTTAATTAATTATAAAAAATACCATTATTTAGGACATTTTTATAGCTTTATAATTAATATATATAAACAAATTAATCTAAATTATAACTTTAAATAAAAAATGGATTAGTTATTAAACATTTATTTTGACCCTATTAACACTTCATTAAATAAACTAATAATAAATGTCCAAATCTAATCCAAGTGGAACTAGAGGATCATATTTTATTCATAAGGTTGATTATGGTCAAATTAAATTTATCAAATAGAATTAGGACATCTGTAAGAAGAATTATAATATCTTTTTTACCGTTAATTACACTATTTACTTTTAAAAATGTTAAATTCGAGTAAAAAGTTACTATTCATCAAAAATTATTTTCATCTTACTGAACCACATTCTACAAAAGGATATCAACCATTTCTCTAGGATTTTTAAAATTCAACTCATAGATTCGGTAAAATTATGTTCTTTTCAAATTTTCAAATTCTTTTAGGAGGTGGGTAAAAGACAATAAAAAGTTAAATAAAATTTTATATATCTAAACATAATATAAAAGTACTATAATGAATTTAATTGAAAATATATTGGTATTATATATATATTATTATCTATTTTAAATTTAAATAAAATAAATAATTATTTAAATAACAAGTTGGTTTTATCCAATAACGAAACGTTCTCCACTATTCATCAAAAATTGAACGCTTTTAGAAAAATACCATAAAATCACCCTATAATATTTTCAATATTACAAATCCAAAAATGAAATACATTTTGAAAGATAAAATTTATAAATTTTCAAAAACATGGTATTAAAATTCATAAATGATATTTTGGTATGTTGTGGTGGTCTTGAACTCAGTGTTTCGTGTAGCACAAGCTATTTAAATACATAAAAGAAAATAACTTACTATTAAATCTTTCGGTGTTATATTATTCCCCCAATTGGAAATTGTGTCCTCATAATTTTAAAATTGGGCTTCGAAACATCATTTAAAGACCCAATTTGGAAAAACAGTCAACCTAACTATCTCTTTAAGAGAAAGAAATAGAATTACAGAGGTCACCTGAGACAACCCATACTATGATCCCATATAGGAAAACATGGATATGGATAATAAAATATGTGTCATGTACTGATAAAGAGTGATAAAAACATGATCAAGATAAATTTAACAACAACTAAACCAATAACATGTGATGTAATAAAAGATATTTAGTTTTATAGTAGGAAAATTATATGGATAACATTTCTTTTATTTTAATGTCCATTTCCTAAAGGTGAGGAATTTATTTATGAGATTGGCTAATAAAATAAAGTGATTTACATTGTTTTTAAGATGATCTTCATCCTTTAATAAGTTTCTAACAGTAACTGATTTTTTTTCAAACTAGGAGTATTCATGATGACTTAGTCACACCTAATGCACTAGAGTCAACTTCAAGAGAATCACATAATTCAAAAAGGATAAAATATATGTATTTACCTTGTTATTATAGATTAACGAAAACCAAAATGGTCAGTACAAGATCCGATGAACACCAAAATGGCAATCCTTTAGATAAAGAAATATTAATCTTAATTTCTAAAATTAAACCAATAATAACCAATGTTCAATAAACACCATTCAATAATAAATTTTTATTAAAATGATTCAATATAATGAAAACTAATATTGAATCCGAGAACATAGACAAATTTGATTATGTGTTCTTCTATGATAAATTGTATCTCCACATAACATCGACTAATCTTAAAGTCACATACATAAAAGTAATTAACCTAATGACATATTCTATATGATAGGTTAATAATTTCCGTTAATAATCCAAATCTGTATAAATCCACAAAGAAAACATAGATAAAATTCCACCATTATTCCTCAGATGAAATAAAAAATTATTCTATTTTTTGTAGGCATATAGTGTTACCAAAAGACCAAACATCTACCAAATGAACATTTATCACTTAATCAACAAATAATTTTCATATATTAAGGATAAATGAAAAGTTCCAAAAATCAATATATTATTGATCCATAATACCATTTAACTAAATATAATTAGTCATACTAACCAAGGACTTCATGTAGTCCAATGTTAGGTGATAAATCCTAGTCATACATTAGTTCAATTCTCGAATCTTTTTCCGATGTGACATGTTGACCCACGGTCTACGTTTTGTACATTTTCAAAAACTATTTTTCTAATATTCCGAAAATGGGAAAAATCATCAAAAATAACCCTAACATATTTTAACCATAAAATTTAACTCAAACCTCAAATTTTCTTCCTAAAAATTAATAACTTTTAATTGCCTCAAATTCAAGGAGCATATAAACCCAAATGGTTATTTAGAACAATTTTCACATAACAAAAGATAATTCTTCCAAGAATAGTATTTTCACATAACAAACTACATGGATACACATACAAGTTAATAGTCTTCCAATGTAATCACATACATTTACAAATCTCTCAATCCATTTATTTCCAAAAAGATTCTTCCTTTAGTTAGAGGAGATCCTATAAAATATGGAATTAACTAAGGTAATTCCAAGGTCCCTTACATTTATGGAAATTGACCATAATTGGATTCATAGGATCTTTTTTATATTCTTACATTGTACTCTCCATTTTCAATCCACAATTCTTTAAATTATGTCCTTATTTCCCATACACAGATCATTTCTTTGTTCCATCAAGGCACTTTACTGGGTGTCTCCATCCACATTTCTGGCATAATGGAAATTGTTCTTTCTTCTCTCCATTGTCTCCTCTTCTAGATCTCTTATTAATCACCACCTTTTTCTTCATTGTTGTGTCTTGGAGGGGGATAATATATATATATATTGTTGATCATATTTTTTGGAAAACTGATTTGGCATGAACACAATATCATTTAAACATGTCATCATTCCATTTTGTTGCTCATTTCCCCCACCATGCCTACCTTGTACATCATATTCCATGTTACAATTACATTCTCGGAATCCAACCAATGACTAACACAAGAAAGCATAGTGTGAGTCATAAAATCATTTAGATAATATCATAAAAGCTTCATTTCAATATAAAACACCTTAAGATTTACTAAGGTTATTTATTCGCATATTATATTAAAATAATTAAAACAATTTGGTAATGAAAATGTGAATTATCCAAATCATATACCCCAGGAGTGTCATAACCAAGAGTACAAAAATGCACGTTGTCATGTAACAGGATACCCCGGGTCAAGCGAGAAACTCCTTGTAAGATGTTTTACTCTTACGTACATCTGTCCCAGAGTCGCATGTACCTCCTCTTATACAGATAGAGATGCATAGTTTATGAAATACCCAAAATATATACATGACCAAAATTCTTGGATGTTCCTCTATTATAATCCACAAAGTCTATCTTAGGGAAATGTTCTTTAATCAGAATATTTCTAAACCTAGTTTTCATGGTTTGTACTAAACATCCTATGATACAAACTATAACACCAAGACCCCAAGAATCCAAGAGCCAGTGCATTATTTTAATACATTGGAATGATTACAAGGAATCAGGTCCTGAAATAACGATTAGTTTAGTAGTCCTGGAAAGATGATACATACTTATGTTAAACCTTACTACTTTAAAAGGAAAAAACACTAATTTATTCTTTTAGAAACATCCAAGATTCCATGATTATTCCTACAAGTCCCCCATAACTAACTTCTATATATCCTGGGAAAATTAATAATGAGAAAAAGGTGAGCCTAAATTCTCACTAAGAGTATGAAATACAGTGGAAGATAACATAAACAATAGGCATGGAGAATAATTGAAAACTAATTCCTTATCTAATGAAAAATATGACCACTTTATGGCAGGAATATGAGGTAAGTAAATAATGGAATAATAAAACATAGTCATGGGTGTTCTACTAGTTGACTAACCATAGGAAATATCAAAATATAATCCCATCATGATGTAATTCATAATGTCGGACATTTTGAAACAGTTTTTCAATCCCACAGCCAAGACATCATAAAATTATTAAGGTCTTGGCTGAAATCATATATCAAAAATTAGGAAAGGCCTCTGCCAATTACATGTCTAATTGTCTCATGGGACCTATCGATGCATCAAGGAGCTATAGAGGGATCCACCTTTCACTTAGTATTTCCAATTAATTCTTCATATAAAAATATTGAAACATAATCTAGACATTCTTACTAAAACTAGCATATGAAATATCAATAATTTAACCACAAACCATGAATTTTATTAAAATAACACATCCAAATTAAAACATAACACATTAAATACAAGATGGAAGATTTTATTATAATAAATTAACCCCAATAGAGAATAATGAATAATATTTACATATATTTAAATTATCATCAAAACTATTTGAGAGAAATAACCCCCTTTTCATGAAAAAATTTAAAAGTATCAATATTTATCAAGAAGCCGTTTAAAATAGATTTTTGAATCAAAGTTTCCAGTAAAACATTGAAACATTTAAAAGGAATTTTTATTTAAAAACATTAATGTAAATATAAGTAAATCCTTAAAACAATTTTTAAAACATGGACATTAATGGTAATGATTTAGAAGAAGAAATTTTTACATCATTTAAAATGACATTTTAGTTAGAGTTCCAAACCAAATGAGAGATGCTTGAATAAAAATAATTGAGATAATAAAAACATTATAATATCATCAGAATAAAGGATTTTTATGATATTCTATGTCAAACGACAGTATATACACTATATAAAAGTGAATTGATGAATAACAACAAAGAAGTCTGAATGGAATTTAAATCGAGATAATGTCCTTTATAAAAACTATATCCTTACATTATGGATAAATAAATGACATAATTATGTGTGAAAAATATAAATATACTTAATATGATTGGATATTCAAGGTAAATCAATCAGAATACATTCACACATATTATTGTAAAAACAAAACCAATGACTTGGATGTTTAACTCAATGAATGGAAATTGAGTTAAGATTACTCTTATCGAGTTCATATCGAGAAATGAGAATTTATAAATGAAGTGATTATGTATATCAAAATTATATACATAAAAAGGGAGCTGTAAATTATAAAATAAATAAATAAATAGTGATTACACACATAATCATAGCATGACATAATTAAGAATTTGAAGATTATCCCAAGGAATTGAAATTGGGTTAAAAAGGTTCCTTTACAGATTTTGGTAACACAAGAAACATACATTCCATAAAAGAATGATCATAAAATCAAGAAGTAAATACCCATAAATGGAAGTATATTATACAATGAATACAATATTGGGCAGTACATGCACTACACAAAAGGAAATAATAGAAAATATAGCATGAATCTCATGGGAATATAATGTGAGATGAAAATCCCTTACCACGTTGTAAAGAATCAATTCGTATGACTAAAATATAATAACCACCAATTTATTAATAGAATAACATTAAAATAAATATAATAATGGTAATATATATCAAAATTTAGTACACAATACATAACATGCAATAAATTAGTGGCGAACAATGGAAATCTCCTAGAATTAAAAGTTAGATAAGAGTGTATAGAATAATGAATATGGTTATACCATTATTATAAGTATATCATAGTATATATTTTATACTATAGTTATTATTTTAAAATTCAAAAAACAAAGATATACAATGTGGAAGAAGACAAGAACATGGAAGAGGAGATGAAATATTTACCTCTTCTCTTGGTTCTTCCTTTTGTTTTGATCAAAATCGCTCCTTAAGATGGAATTATGACTAAAAGAATATCTCTTGGATGAAGGGATGATATTTGGGAAGATATTTGGATAGGGTTTGGGCGATCCAAATTGCTAAGAAGGTTTCAATTATGGAATAGGGGAAGTTCCCTTTTATAAAATGTGCGAGGGGCACCTTAGGAAAAGATTCAAATATTATCTTATAATAAACTCATTTTCGGATTATAATGGCTTAAAAAATGTCTTATTTAGAGGCTAATGTGATAATGAGACGAAAAACACACACAAAATAGGTTTTTGACAGATTTGGGACATTATACTAACATTATCTTTTAGATTTAACTCTTAGTTAAATAGTTTGACATTTACCATCTCTCATTGTATTATTATATTATATGGTTAATAAACATACTATAAAAATCCAAGAGAACCTGAAGTGGTTCATTAATGATATATATAATATTATTTAATCCTTTTGGACAAACCTTATATTTTTATGAATATAATATTAATTAACAATATATTATTCGTTTTAAAAACACTTTTATGTCAATTTTGACAATATTTGGTATTTTGTTTTTGTTAAATTTAAAATAACATTATTAAATCAATAAAAATTCATTTAATAAACCCTAACAGGTCATACTAACCTCTTAAATTAGTGAAATTCATTAAAAGTCTACAATAAAATATATTTGCATATTTATAATAGAAATTATTTTAATATTTCATTAATAACGTAGTTACTGTATCATCATGGAATCATAAAAAAATTAAATTATTTATTTTCTAAAAAATATAAATAAAATACCATTATATATTATATTTTGTTAGATTTCTAATGAATATTCATATTCAAATTTCTCTTATGTATAACCCTATATTAAAAATAGTTTAGTTATTAATCTTTGATTTTACCCCTTTTAACTCTTATTTAAATAAAATAATAATAAACGTCCTAAACTAATCCATGTGGACCTAAAGGATCAAATTTTATTCATTTGTTTTTTTATGGACAAATTAAACTTATCCAATATAATTATTACATGTGTTAGGGTAATATTAATACCATTTTTACCTTTAATTACCCTATTTACTTTTAACCGTGATAAATAAAAGTAAAATATTCTAATCACAAAAAATTATTTTGATCTTATAAAACCACATTTAACATAATGGTATCTACCGTGTCTCTCGTATTTTTAAAATTCAACTAACAGAAGCAGAAAAATTATGTTTTAGGCCAATTTTCAAATTCTTTTAAGAGGTGGGTATAAGACGGTAAAAAGTTCAATAAATTTTTTTATAACTAAACTTATTATAAAACGACTCCACTGAATTACGTTAAACTTATATATGTATTCTGTATCTATTTATAACTAATATAAATTTAAATAAAATAACTAAATATTTAAATTAAAAGTTTGTTTTAACCAACAACACAATGTTTTCATTATTCATCAATAATTGAATGTTTTTAGAAAAATACCACTAATTCTCCCTATGCTAATTTCAATATTCCAAATACAAAAATGAAGTCCATTTTGAATGATAAAATTTATAAAATTTCAAAAAGTTGGTATTAATATTCATAACGGCTAGTTTAGTATGTCGTGGTGTGCTCGAACTCGGTGATGCGTGTAGTGGAAGATATTTAATTACATTAATAAAAATAACTTACTATGAAATCATGGGGTGTTATAATTTTGAGTTTTGTTCTATTTGGTTTCGTAATTGATTGTAATGTAGTTCCTGACTTTTTTAAATAATGAAATGTGTTGTTTTCCTTGTTCTGTTAATGTATAAAACATGTTCGGACTGTGGGGAGGGGAGAACATGAACACTAATCATGAATCGTTAGGGTTTATGTGATTAAACACATACGGGGGAGTCAATGCCTCCCAAAGAGGATAGTATCTTGACATGGATGAAGGGAATACCTAATCAATATGACTAGATGGTGTGACCTTTGTATGGTTATGTACTTGAGGGATAAGTGTTCCTAGATGTCTAGTGGGTTTACTACTAAGAGGAATATTCAACGTTGTTGTTCGGCCCCCACTTTTTTCTTCAGGCCATGTGTCAATTCTTGAGGATGAGAATAGTTTGAGATAGATCTGATGTAATGGTTCAGACCCTCTTGGTCTATTACATCATTAATTTTTAGTATCGGGCAGACCAATGCTCAACGGTGAGTCGTGAGGGCGCCTGTGTCAGTGGGTGGGTTTCACCGTGATGTCACATATCAGTGTCACTGATTAGTCTCACAAATCAGTGTTTCCCCGATCGGCGCCACACCATATCAGTGACACATTGGTTGTAGGGGGTTTATTTCCCCAGTTTCCCAGAATGTTTTCATTAAGGATAAATGACTCATTAATGTTATAAGAACCTTTTTTATAGACCATAAATTATTTTCACGATCTACATGAGTGAGGCGACCCTCGACTAACCCAAACATTTTGTCGATGTATGTTGTTTCCATCTGATTAAGTAAAATTCCTTAACTCAAACCAGTTTTGGCCTCCTCTTGAATTAGAATTATTAAATAAAAATTAATTCTTTCTTATGTAACCATCCAACCTCATGGTGAAACAATGTTTCTCTTTTAATGTAATTTAGGATTTTAATCCTATAACTCCATGATCTCACCTTTTATCACATGGTGTTTCCTTTTTTCTCCTTGTCTACTTTCTTTGCCATTCCTTTGTACGTTTAGAGTCCTCGTTCCTGAGGCTAGTGGTGCACCGGTGCTAGAGCCTTCTGGATCAATTTTGGAGTCCTCAGAGTTCCTACCAAGCAAGTCGTGTATCCCCAGTTCTTGGAATGTGTAGAAAAACATTGACTGTTGATCATCCATGTAAGGTTTTTCATTCATCCCTCTTTACTACGTCACACATGGGGTGGGTATAATAATTTTTCCTCAGGGAATGGATGAAACCCATCCTTGACGAAGATAATAAAGGGTTTCTAATGAATTATGGGGGGTATTTTATGATGTTGTTGTACTCTTTTACCTTTTCTTATATGTTGTGAATTGTATGGGATTATGTCCACAAAAAATCGTGGAGATTGGTGGTCCTTTATTTCTCACTAATGAACCTATTATTTATGTAGAATTATTTGATTGGATGTATATAACATTAAAACTAGTTAATCAGATAATCTAGGTTGATTAAATGGAATCCCAATGAATAAGAATCCTTGTGTGGTAACCCATGTTAACCATATAGTAAAACAGAACTAAAGGAATTGTGTTTTTAAATATAAAAACTCTCCTGCTCAGTTCTGGTGATTTTGGTGGTTGCTCTGCTTGATTCTTATTGGGTGACATTAATGGGGTTGGGAATCCCAGTTCTGAAGTTGTCGGTTTGTGGAGAGAAGTCTTTGTGGGGTCGTATTTTGGGGTTGTATTGGTTCCAATACTTCGAGGGATCTCACAAATCCCTTTTGTTGTTGTCACATTTTTACTGTACCTTGTGTGAATACTTAAATTGTTTCATGACTATTTTTTCACCTTGGATTGTGGTTATGCATGTTAGCTTCCTAGTTGTGAAGAACTATTTAAATGGAACCACTTGAAGATGATAAAAAGAATGGATTCGATGGAAATAGTTTTCTGAGAATGATTTGTGAATTTGTTTTGGTTTTTGTAATTTTTATGAATGAATTATTATGAGGGAGATTGTGTATGGGTTGGTTTGGGAACCCATAGGTTTGGATGGGTGCTTGTTTAGATATATGAATAACTTTGTTCTCATATTACCCCACCCATGTTGAGAACATCATGCCAAACACCACCATTTCTTGGGGGAAGGTGTTTATCCAAACACTCTAATGAGTGGCTATTTACTAGCTCCTTTTATGGTCCCTTTCCCAAGTATCCCAAGACTCTTCAGGTATGTTTTGACAACCTGAGTCCATTATAGCACAAGATTCTGTGAGAAGGGTATTCTTGGTGGTTATACCATTTGTTTGTGGGTAGGTTATTTCCTAATTGTCATAGGGATGAGGACCAGGTGTCTACGGGCATGGAAGTAGTTGTTCAGGCTTATGTTTTTTCAGGAATGGTAGTAATTGATCTTTCCAAGGTCATTGCGGACCTAGTTACATGTGATTGTGGTGCGCCAGGTTTTTACGAGAATAGATGTGGTTGTGGGGGCGTAAAATGTTGTAGTTGGGAAGGTATTTGGACTATCATGAGAATTGAGGGGGAGGTATGATGCGTAAGAAATGTTCAATAACCAGTGGGAAGGTGGCACAGGTACCCAAACATCGATTTGTTTTTACTAATACATTTCACAACTTGAGTTATTTTGGGGGGTGTGCCTTTGTGAGGTTTCGGTTGGTAGTTACCTTGCTATGTTCCCTGGTTATCTACTTTTCTCACAGGGCATTTGAATGCCTCTCCACTTGTGCACTAGTTCTTTTTTTCCCTACTGAGTATATGTATATACTCTCCCTACGAATAAAAAACTACTTTCAAGTTTCCATGAGGACTTCAAAAAGTGTGTTGAACCCTATTATCTCGGACGCTTGGACCATTGATGTTGCTACATTTTTTTCTTTTGGTACTTCCAATTAGAGTTTTTTTACATTATAGAATTTTATTTAGAACATGTATATGAGAATGGATGTTTATTGATTTTGCAATACTTTTTACTTTCTATTTTGTAGTTTTTTAGATTTTTAACATCGTATATCCTGATCTTAATTAATAAACTGGGTAATGTCTTCCATATTACTTATGATTCTATACAATTGGGGATAGTCGCCACTCTGGGGCCTATTGAAGGCGAGACTCATGGGGTCATTATCTCTCCTTCAAAATGAGGAAGGAAGGGTCGGGAAGTTTGTTTTCCCTTCAATCATCTCGGTGACGGTGGGTCGTGATAATGGTTATAAGGCCCCGACCTTAAACATTACTTAATCATGAATTAAATGAATAATTCACATAAAGTATCTTTTCAGGTTTAGAGTTTTATATAATTAGGTCATAACTATTACATCTCATAATATTACATAGTAGACACTTCTACTAATTTTCCATAAAATAAAAAAAACACATAAAAAGAAACATGTCTAGTTACATGTTTTAGATAGAATGTCTTTCATTTATCCCATCCTTGACCCTATTCATCTTTTAGTCCTGTGGAAAACATTTCAAAAACATGGGATGAGCATAAAAAGCCCAGTAAGGATACACAAAGAAGGAAAACTGTTAGTTTTTCAAAACAACAAGTAAACCATGAGTACTTTACCAAAGTAATACTTTTCACCTTTATGAAGTAGTAAAAACTCTTCACTGAATAAAAGACCCTTAATTACCCTTTTTTAACCGAAAGATTACCATAAAACCCATATAAAGAACACATAACATATTAAGGTAACATGATACATAAACATTCTTAAATGGAATAACCATATGGCCGACTTCCACACATACATAATGGAATAGCCATACGGATGACTTCCATACCAAATTCATTGGAGGTTATAATGTAACCACCCGTCTTGGTATTCACAGAACCAACCATCATATGGTTTATCACGTAACCACCCTAAAAATTTTCAAGTACCATTACAAAATCATAACACATAAAACAATTATAAATGAAAGAAAACATTTCCATATTTCAATCAAAATATATCACTTAAGTATATTGACTTAACAAATCCATTATCAAAATCATTTTCAATACCAAAATACATAAAATATTATATTGTATTTATTTTCTTTTAAAAAATATTACGCCTTGTTGAAGAAGCCAAATATCAAATAATAATCGTGGCGGCAGAAAGGTCGTTGTCACCGCGTACGTTAAAAGAAACATACCTTTTATCGTTTAGTAAAATGATTCATATAAAAAAGTTTCCTTTTGAATGAAAGTACAATTAAAAGGGTTTTATACAATGTATAAATAAAGTTGTTTATAAACAAAATATGCCCCCATGAAAAGAGATTGGGACGAAGTCCCCTCCAACGACGGTATCCTTAGATTAAGGATAAATCAATTACATAATTATGTGTGACAAACGAATACACCAAATATATGTGGATATTAATTGTAAAACAATCATAGATCATTCACACATATTCATAGAACTATGTATTCAAGGTGTACAAGTTTACCCAAAAGAATCCAAATTGGGTTAGGAAGTTCCATTGTAAAAATTCGACAGCCTAACGACGTGACTTCAAAATTCAGAAAATTAGTCGATGAGAGAGTGAATGGTATCTCAGCACGTGGAAATAAAAATTACATCAATAAGGATATATAAGAACATATCCCAACATAATAATATGTAAATTAAAAGACATAACAAAAGATTTCTTTTAAAAAGAGGAGGTTGAAAGGTTCCTTTACCGACTTGGGTAACTTTCGAAACTTACACCCCATGAAAGAATGACTATAAAACATTAATGTAAATACTCACAATCAAAATTATATTACAAAAATATTAGAATAATGGGAAATAAATATTCCACTCAAAGGAAATGGTGGAAAATGTAGCATAAATCTCACGGGAATAAAAGTGAGATGAAAAATCCCTTACAAAAACTCGGCAGCCTAACGACGCCACTTAAAACTTCCAAAAATGGATTTATGAGATAAAATAGGGTCTCTCATAATATTAAAATAAAAGTTACAGTATTATGAATATAAAATAACATCCTCAAACTTAATAATTATGAGCTTATAAGAAATGACATAATAGAGAGTACTTAAAAAGAACGAGAGAGGTCGGATCCCTTACATTGTGTCCGAATGACACGATCGTTAATTAATCTCCTGAATAATAAACTTGAGTTATTTTATTCTTTCTTAAGATACTTATTCACGTTTATTATTCATTTTATATCACTTATTACCTTGTTATTCACATTATGTAATCATTTAAGTAACTAACAGTCGTTTTGTCGATACTTGGTACTTGAGTAAAAAATAAACTCTTTATAATCACAGGTTTGTTCATGGGGTAAAATATCCACTATATACATAATTATATTAATTATTTAGATATAATATATATCATATACATCCATTATATAAATTCATCTATAATATTACATAATCATTTAGAGGTATGAAATGAAATGCACCATTCATGGAGACGGTAAGCCATACGTACGCATGAACGCTACTTCCATTTCTATTTCATATTTAATGGAATTAAAAAATATTGATAAATAAAAGTTTAATAACTCCAGTATGGTATCATATATAATATCATAAAATCTATCCTTTATATGTACAACATATGGTATTAACGAATCAAATCACTTTTAGGGGGCGGTAGTCCGCACTTCCTAAAATGAAGATATCGTGTTTATCCATAATGGAAACCATAAAGGTATGCCATAAATGTAAAATACAGAAGATTAAGGAAACCGTAAACATATAATATATCATATATAAATATGTTGAAATCTTAATGGCCACATTTTAAGGTGTTAAAAGAATATTGAACAATCATCGTTTCATGAGGCAGAAATTCACCATCCACAGAAACAGTATGTTATTTAATCATTATATGTAGGTGTGTGTAAGTGTAGCTCGAATCCGTATTAAAACAACATCCTATTATATGGAAGATACTGGTGTTGTAATAAAAGAAATTAATAAAAAGATTTTAGGGGGTTGGAGAAGCAAAATAAAACAAAAGAGCACAAGTGAAGACGTTACCTTAAAATCGGGTAACTCCCATTGGATTGAACCAAAAGGGTTTCATGAAGAGCTTCCTGCCTAAGTTAATGCTTCTAGGATTAGGAAATCGATTTGGAGAGACAAAGTGATCAGATAATGGCCGCGACAAAAGCTTCAGAGGTGTGGGTAAGGAGGTAGAGGTGGGGGCCATTTATAAGAGAAGAGGAGGGGCACTCTTGGAATGTCAAGAAAGGTAACATTATTTTCAAATACATTTCGGATTTTAAAGGTCCCACATTGATATATTTCGTGGATAAGGTGATAAGGGTGTTAATTCCACCCATCCAATAGGTTTTGGACATGTTAAGGTCTTAGAGTTTACATTAATTCTTCATTTTATTTAAATCATTAAATAATGAGGTAATCGATGCATCATCATGATGTCATATATAATTTAATTTATATAGTTTCTAACAATTATAAATAAATACTATGATGTAGGAAATATTTTTAGCTTTCCAATTAATAGTTATAGTCAAAAATCCTACTTGTATAACCCCTTGTAAAAATTGATTTATTTAAACAATACATGTTTCTGTCATTTTTACTTTTACTTTAAATAAAAGGCATTAATGTCATTATCTTACCCAAGTGGCTCCATGGGGTCCCAAAAATAGACCCATGGGTTTCCATGGACGTACATGACAAATGCAATAGGGTTAGGACAAGTGTAAAGCTATTT
Organism: Viscum album; assembly: GCA_963277665.1. Classification (NCBI taxonomy): domain Eukaryota; kingdom Viridiplantae; phylum Streptophyta; class Magnoliopsida; order Santalales; family Viscaceae; genus Viscum; species Viscum album. The sequence continues at coordinate 1,078,418,772 of OY728164.1, forward strand.
TCATTTTATTATAATATCATTTTTACCTTAAATCACACAAATTACCTTTATTCGCGATTAATAAAAGTTAAATGTATCTTTTCATCAAAAATTATTTTCATCCTATTGAACCAGATTTTACTTAATAATGAAAATCATTTATATTGGATTCTTTAAATTCAATCACAGAAGTGGTAATGTTCCATTTAAACGAAAAATCAGTTTTTTGTAACTACCACTTTGTCGTTTCACTATTCATCAAAAATTAAGGTTTTTCAGAAAAATACCAAAAATTCACCCTAAGCTATATTTTATATTCTGAATTAAAAAATGATTTATATTTTACAAAATTCATAACATAGAAGTTTCATTAATTAATTTTATAATTAAATCCCGCTGTCAAATAAAATAGTGTGTTTTTAAGAAACAATTTCTATCAAAAGATTGACAGTTGTTTATGTCCAATCTTAAAGTGATATAAATTCCAATGACCACAATTGGATTAAATGGTAAAAATATATTCTAATTTCACTTTAAAACAAATTAAAATGATAATATAACTATATAAATAAATTATATTAAAAACATGTTTTGAATTAAAATACAACACTTTTCACTATTCATTAAAAAATTAGCATTATCAGAAAAATAACAAAACTGTACACAAAGTATATTTTAAAGTTCCAATTATAAAGAAGAATTTAATTTTGTAAAATACAAAATATAAAATTGTCAAAAGTATATTTGAATAGGGTATTCCATCAAAAGGCGGTTAATCGACCTTTTAAAGAATATTAGAAGATTTATGCTTAAAATTGGATTCATTTGCATTTTTAATCCTCTATCATTTATTATAAAAAGAAAAAATATTTCACAAACGTATACAATCATTTTGTAGTTAGTTCTGTTTATTCCCTTCATTACAATGGCTCAGTGTTAACTACCATTTAAAAAAAATTATTTTATTATTTGAGTGCAACGTCAGATTTCAAAGGAACTCGTTGTTGCGTATTGGGCAAGCCAGCAAGCATAGCATTACCTCTAATGTAATATTAATATTTTATTCACAAATATTGATAAATATAAAAATTTCATATTCTTTATTTACCTGGGGTGTTACATCCTTTCCCTATTTTGGGAATTGCATCCTCGCAATTTTAAAATTCGGCTCTGAAACATAATTGAAAGCCCCACATCGGAAAAGGAGTAAATTATACTATCAATTTAAAAGAAATAAAGGGATATACAAAGCCCACTCCAGTGAACTCATACTAGGATTCCATGTTTGAAAACATGGATATGGAAGAAAAAAAGGGTCATGTTATGAGGGAGGGTGATAGAAAGCATGTTTAAGAGAAACTTAACCAGCAGAAAATCACAAACATGTAGGGGGTTAAACGGTATTGCATTCCCTAGTAGGAAAAGTTAAGGGACAACATTTTTTTGTTACATTTCATTGAGGAATTTATTTTTTATGTTAACGTCAACATAAGGAAACATACTTAATTGTCACGTTGACTTTCAACTTTTACTATATTTCTTACACGAACTCATATTTTCACCCCAAGATGAGTATTTTGGATGAATCGTTTACATTAAGAGAGCTATAATAACCTTCTAGAGAATCACCTAATTCACAAAAGAGAACTGTATACTTCCCATGTCTTTAGACCTTTACCAAAAATAAATCCAAAAAGGTTAGTATGAGATCAGATATTACCCAAAAAGGATAATCCTTTATAAAAAGGAAATCTATTCTTAATCTCCAAAATTTGTCCAAGAAGACCCAAAGTTCAAAAAATACCAAAAGTAAACCAAAATAAGGTTGAAACCCAAATATTAGATTGATTTAATCACATAGTCTTCCAAGTTAAATCGTAACATTTATCTCTAAACAACATCAGTTTCTCTTAATGTCTCGTATTGAAAAGTAATTAACCTATTCACATATCCTCCATGATAGGTTACCAATTTTCCTAGATAACCCAAAATCAACATACATTTAATTCAATAAATCATCTAACTAAAAATAATTAGTCAAACTAACCAGGGACATCACGTAGTCCAGTGGTAGGTGATAAATACCAGTCACACTTTTGTTGTGGGTTCGATTCCCACAGTTTTGTCCGACGCGACGGGTTGTCACACGGTCTGCGTGTTGTCCTTTTCCCAAACTATATAATTCTCAAATCATTCCACAAAAAGACATAAAATCATCAAAAATATCCATAACATAATTGATCCTCAATTTTATCTCATGCCTTTCACTTCAAATCATAACATATAGTATCCCATAATTACATCAAATGTAAGGATCATTTAAACCCAAATGGTTCTTTATAACTATGTACACAAAAAAATAGATTACTATTCCGTGAATAAAATTTTCATATATCAAACATTAGGGTTACACATATTATAAAAATTCTTCTAATGTAACCCCATCATCAAAAGAGACTTAATACTCTTCAGAATTTCACCATAACTCTTGAAGCCCATATATGATGACTTCTTACTCATTCAACATTCTTCATGATCTATTAACCATTCCTTTCCAACTTATTCTGAAATACTTTTTTCCTACAAAAAAATCATCAATCATATCATATGATTCCAAAATAGGAAAAAAAAGTTAAGAAATAATCCATACCTTTGATTGGTCATTTTCAGTTTCTTCATCCTCAATCGGAATGGCATTAGATATTGGTAAATGAATATTTGTACGATCTTGGTGATCCCATTCCTGAAACTTCTTTATAAGAAATTTGTTTGCATAATGACAATTCACACCACATTTAAAACATTCAATTGATCCCTCAGAAAGAACATCATTCCCTTTCCTCGAGTCAACTAGATGGTTCCTTTTTCAATGGTAGTTTCTTGCTTTATGACCTTAATTTCCACATATATAGCATATTTCTGTCCCTTTGAAACAATTTCCTAAGTGTTTCTTTCCACATCTTTGACACATAGGTTTTTGAACACACTTAACTTTATGATATTACCTATAGTTCTGTAGGGATTTTGTTTCTCACATATATGATTCCTTATAGAAATAACCAACATTTAGGTGGTCAATCATGACTCCGGATTGTTTGTTGAGGATAAACACAAGATTTATCATTGTAGATCCCATATCATTCGGTTACTCGCTCTGAAAACTATCACAGTTTCCTTCACATTCACTATTACTTGGGTGCCTTCTAGATCCAGCCATTTACTAAGACCAAAAACCTCAGTGTGAGTATATCAACAAAAAAATCATGTACTAATGAGAAAGATAATAACTAAGATATAATTACTCATTCACTTTATCTAAAACTAGGACTCTTTCTGAAATCATAACCATTTTGGTAATGTCACTAATGCTTAGAGAATACCCTAACCTCAAATGTTACCTAAACCGACCTCAAATACCAACTATAAGGCTCCGGCCTTAATCATTAATTAATCATGAATTAAATGAATAATTCATATAGAGTATCTCTTCAGGTTTAGAGTTTCAATGAATTAGGTCATAACTATTATAACTCAAAAGATTAAATAGTAGACACTACTACTAAGTTTACATAAAATAAAAAACATAAAAAGAAACATGTCTACTTCCATGTTTTAGATAGAATGTCTTTCCTTGATCCCATCCTTGACCCTATTCATCTTTAAGTCCTGTGGAAATTTTTTTAAAAACATGGGATGAGCATAAAAAGCCCAGTAAAGGATACACAAATTAGGAAAGCTGTAGGTTTTTCAAAACAACAAGTTAACCATGAGTACTTTACGAAAGTAATACTTTTCACCTTTATGAATTAGTAAAAACTCTTCACTGAATAAAAAAACATTACATACCCTTTTGTAACCAAAATAATACCATAAAACCCATATAAAGAACAAATAACATATAAAGGTAACTCGGGACATAAACATACTTAAATGGAATAACCATACGGCCGACTTCCACACATACTTAATGGAATATCCATACGGCCGATTTCCATACCCAATGCATTGGAGTTTATAATGTAACCACCCATCCTGGTATTCACGGCACCACCCGTCATATGGTTTATCACATAACCACCTGAAAAATGTCCATGTACCATTACAAAATCATAACACATAAAACAATTATAAATTAAAGAACACATTTCAATATATCAATCTCAATATATCACATAAATATATTGACTTAAAAAATCCATTATCAAAACCATTTTCAATACCAAAATACATAAGAGAGTATATGGTATTTATTTACTTTTAAAAAATATTACGGCTTGTTGAGGAAGCCAAAGATCAAATAAGACTCACAGCGGCAGAAAGGTTGTTGTCACCGCGTACGTTAAAAGAAACATAATTTTTCTCATTTAGTAAAATGATTCATATAAAAAAAATTCCTTTTGAATGAATGTAAAAGTCAAAGGGGTTTATACATTGTATAATGAAAGTTGTGTATAAACAGAATATGCCTCAATGAAAAGATATTGAGACGAAGTCCCTTACAAAGAAAATATCCTTAGATTAAGGATAAGTCAATTACATAATTATGTGTGAAAAAAGAATACAACAAATATAAGTGGATATTAAGTGTAAAAAAATCAGTGATAATTCACATATATTAATAGAATGACAAATTCAAGGAGTACAAGTTTACCCCAAATAATCAAAATTGTGATAAGAAGTTCCCTTGTAAAAATTCGACAGCCTAACGGTGTCACATAAAAATTCAGAAAATTAGTCGATGAGAGAGTGAACGGTATCTAATCACTTGGTAATAAACATTACATAAATAATGATATAGAAGAACATATCCCAACATAATAAGATTTAATTTAAAGACATAACAAAATAAGTCTTCTAAAAAGAGGAGGGTGAAAGGTTCACTTACCGACTTGGGTAACTTTCGAAACGTACACCCCATGAAAGAAGGAATATAAAAAATTGATGTAAATAATAATAAAAGAAATTATATTACAAAAATATTTGAATAATTGGAATTACATACACCACTCAATGAAATGGTGGCAAATGTAGCATAAATCTCATGGGAATAAAAATGAGATGAAAATTTCCCTATGAAAACGTGTCAGCCTAATGGCGCCACTTAAAACATCCAAAAATGTATTTATGAGATCAAATAGGGTGTCTAATAATATGAACATAAAAATTACAGTATGATTAATATAAAATAACATCCTCAAACATAATAATTATGATCTTATATGAAATGACAGAAAAGAGAGTACTTAAAAAGAACGAGAGAGGTTGGATCCCTTACCTCGTGTCCGACTTGACTCGATCATTATTTAATCTCCTGAATAATAAACTTGAGTTAATTTATACTTACATAAGAACACTTTTCAAGTTCATTATTCCTTTTATACTACTTATTAAATTTTTATTCACATTTTGTAATCATTTAAGTTAATGATGGTTATTTTGTCAATACTTGGTACTTGAGTAAAAAATAAACTATTTATAATCACAAGTTTGTTCCTGGGGTACAATATCCATTATATACAGAATTATATTCATTATTTAGATATCAAATATATCATATATATCTATTATATAAATGCATTTATAATATTACATAATCATTTAGAGGTAAGAAATAAATTGCATCGTTCATGGAGACGGTAAGCTGTACGTACGCATGAAGGGTACTTCCATTTATATTTCATATTTAATGGAATTAAAACATAATGATACATAATAGTATTATAATTACATTATGGTATCATATATAATATAATTAAATCTATCCTTTATACGTACCACATATGGTATTAACGAATCAAATCACTTTGAGGGGGCGATAGTCCGCAGTTCCTAAAATGAAGATATCACGTTTACCCATAATGGAAACCATAAAGGTATGCCATAAATGAAAAATAAAGAAGCTTAAAAAAAACCTAAAAATATTATAAATCATATATAAATATGGTTACATCTTAATGGCCACCTTTTAAGGTGTTAAAAGAATATTGAACAATCATCGTTTCATGAGGATGAAATTCACCATCCACAGAAACAGTTTGTTCTTTAACCATTAGATGTAGTTGTGTATAAGTGTAGCTAAAATAATTCTTATAAAAACATCCTAGTATATGTAATATACTGTTTTTGTTACAAAATAAATGAATAAAAATAGTTTAGGAGGCTGGAGAAGAAAAATAAAACAAAAGAGCACAAGTGAAGACGTTACCTTAGTATCGGGTAACTCCCTTTGGATTGAATCAAAAGGGTTTCTTGAAGATATTCCTGCCTATGGTAAAGATTTTAGGATTAGTAGAGAGATGTGGAGAGAAAAAATGATCAGATCTTGTCCGATTAAAAGTCTTGAGAGGTGTGGGTACGTAGGTAGAGGTGGGGGCCTTTTATAAGAGGAGAGGAGGGGCACTCCTGGAATGTCAAAAAGGGTTACATTATTTTCAAATGCGTTTCGGATTTTAAAGGTCTCACATTGATATATTTAGAGGATAAGGTGTTAAGGGTTTGAAATACACCCATCCAAAAGGTTTTTGACATGTTTATGTCTTAGATTATACATTATCTTTTAATTTTATTTAAATATTTAAATAATGAGCTAATCGCTGCATCATCATGATGTCATAAATAATTTAATTTAGTTAATGTATAAAAATTATAAAAAAAATACTATGATATAGGAAATACTTTAATCATTTCAATGACTATTTATATTCAAAAAATAACTTTTATAACACCATGTAATTTTTTTTATTAAAACAATACATGTTTTTGTCATTTTTACTTTTACTTTAAATAAAAGGCATTAAACTCATTATCTTACCCATGTGGCTCCATGGGGTCCCCAAAATCGAAACATGGGTTGTATAAGTCATCCATGACTCACCCAATACTGTTAGTAAAAGTTTCAAGATATTTTAATTTTATTATAATATCATTTTTACCTTATATCACACTAATTACATTTAATCGCGATTAATAAAACTTAAAAGTTACTATTCATTAAAAATTATTTTGTCCTATTGAACCAAATTTTACTTAATAATGAAATTAATTTATATTATTACTTTTGAAATTAAAATCATAGATGTGGTAAAGTTCCATTTAAACGAAAAATCAGTTTTTGTAACTACCACTTTGTGGTTTCACTATTCATAAAAAATTATGTTTTTTCAGAAAAATACCAAAAATTCACCCAAAGATATATTTGATATTCCGAATTAAAAAATGTTGTCTATTTTACCAAATTCATAACATAGAAGTTTCATTAATTAATTTTATAATTAAATCCCGCTGTCAAATAAAATAGCGTGTTTTCCTCAAACAATATCTATCAAAAGATTGACACTCGTTATGTCCAATCTCAAAGTCATATTAATTGCAATGACCACCATTGTATTAATTGGTAAAAATATATTATAATTTCACTTTAAAACCAATTAAAAATATAATATATCTATATAATTAAATTAGATTAAAAAGAGGTTTTGAATAAAAATACAACACTTTACTATTCATTAAAAAATGAACATTATCAGAAAAAAACCAAAAAGTTACACAAAGTAAACATTGATGTCCCGATTCTAAAGAAGAATTTTATTTTGTCAAATAAAAAATAAAAAATTGTCAAAATTATATTTAAAAAGGGTTTTCCTTCAAAAGGCGGTTAATCGACCTTTTAATGAATATTAGAAGATTTATGCTGAAAATTGGATTCATTTGCCTTTTTAATCCTCTAATATTTATTGTAAATAGAAAAAATATTTTACAAACATATATAATCATTTTTTAGTTAGTTCGGTTCATTACTGTCATTTCAACGACTAGGTGTTAACTACCATTTAAAATAAAATTATTTTATTATTAGAGTGCAACATAATATTTCTAATGAACATGTTGTTCTGTATTGGGTAAGCCATCAGGGATAGAGTTTCCTTTAATGTAATATTAATAATTATATTCACAAATATGGATAAATATAAAAATTTCATATTCTTTATTTACCTGGGGTGTTACAATGGTTATCGTAGATTTAATCCAAGAGTGTTTTCAATAATGAATTTAATTATTATTTATAACTAATTTCTTCTATGATCATAGTTTTCCCCTATATTATTAGGATGAGCTATCAAATGATCTTATAACTAGTTAATTGATAATCTCTAATATTTTATAGATAATGGAATCCATTACATTATTTATATTTAATAATTAAATACAAAAAATAATGAAATGTTATTTATATGAACATATGATTCACAATGGGGGAACTAATACTATTTGTAAAGATGATCGATTGATCAAATCAAATTTTTATTGATGGTCATGATATCATTGATATCACAATGAATAACTAGTTACTTAGGACCTATATTGAAAACTTATTAGACTAACAAAGTTGATCTAACTTCTTCTCATTATTTTATCTATTGTTTTTATGTTATCATGTGACGGTAAAAATGAGAGAAATTACCAAAAAATCATTAATGAGAATTTATATACATTATGTGCTCATAGTGATGTCATTTGAACTTACCAATTCCCCCTAGATATTCATGAATATTATAAATATTTTATTCAGGTGTTATTTATAACATATTTTTAAGTTATTATAGTTGATAAATATATATATTATAAAACCTAGGAATATCATAAAAATAAATTATTGACTATATTGAAGAACCGTTAGAATGATAGATTATATTACTAACACATAAATTTTTAATTATGGATTAAAATAGTATCATTCCAAGGAAATTACATCCTAATGGATTTTATATCTTTAGATCATTCAAAAAATGAAGTAATTAGAAAAAACACTTAACCAACCGCTATGTCAAAAATCCATTGTTTTCATGGGATTGATGGATATGTACAACGTGTGATGAAAACATTTTCACATGTTTAACAATTCAATTATCCAAATTAACATGAAAACGATTAAAGTTCCTTTGTATTAGAGAATGTGAGGGGAGAATCAGGGATCTTTTTTAATTATTTTTCACTTCATCTATTCTTTCAATACCATAGAGTGTCGAAAATCTATAATTTATGGTGATTACTCATTAAACATCCACGGAATAATATTCATTAAATATTAAAAAGTACTTTCTTTTTCCTTTTACCATTTAAAGGGTCATGAAGAAAAATTTCCCAACACATTATTTGGAATGAGATAATTTATTCATATCCTATATAATTTCCCAGAATTTGTGTTATAGGGAAATGTGTGATATGTGAATTCATCAAAAGTTATTGAAATTTATATTCGTGATGAAGGAGTTAAACATACACATAATGGGATGGTTATAGATATCGAATTATTATAACTTATCAACTAATTAAAAACATTGAATGACATAAAAAGTGATTAATGATCTTTGTAGAGATGTACATGTTACATTCTCCCTGATAATGAATTAAAATGGACCAAAACTCTTTGATCTATATAAGATGAATATAACTTTCATAATGGATGTATAAATAATAAATTTCCAATATTTTCTATCAAACCTCTATACATTTAGTTATTAATGAATCCAATATTTTTGATATATAGATATAAAAAAAAAGGTAGAGAATATTTCAGATTTGAAATTTGATAAAGAATGTGTTATACAGTTCGGAAATCTGATATGTGTCTCATCAATACTAAAACACAAGATTAATGATTCGTATTATTCCTATAGGATGTTATAATCTATTAGTCACAGAGGAAAAATGATATATAGATGCCATAAATAAATATTCAATTGGGAAACCATGAAGTTGTAAATCATAAATTTCATATCTTGTAGCATGGTATGACAAAAATATAATTTAGATTAGTTGATGTAAAAATTTATGAATAAACAAGTACACATTGTTATATGGAAATGGGATAACATCTCAAGGGACTCTATCTTAGGAATATCTAGTTAAACAAAAGAGTATAATTCCATATACATTTTCATTGATTCTCATTAAAATTCATAGGATTTTATAAAAAACAGAAAATATTACATTTTGTATGATATTTTAATGATAAATAATATTGAATCTTCAAGGCTTCATGCAGAAACATTCTGAATTTTATCTAACCATGATAAGATGTTTAAATTTATATTATAGAAAATTCTTCAGCATGTATTGGGGAGTGTGTTGAAATTATATACTTCCTATCACTATTAGACTAATGATCACTCTAAGATAACAAATTCAATCTCTTTAAGATATACTGTGATCTCTTTCTATGGATCACTCGGATGTTGTTGTTTTTACCTTCCCTTAGTATAGTTCATATTTAATAAAAATATTCATTCCAACATTTATATGGCACCATATCATTCTCTATATGGGATGAGATGAAAGAATCCATCATGAAAGGATAACGTTGGGGAATAAAATCTTGTTGGTGTCGACCATATCCATGAAATATATTATATCGTCAAAAACTATTCAGTAGTAATTGAAAATGGTTCTATGTAGACAAAAGATCTATACCAATATTCATCAATGTCATCTAGAATTTGTAGTTTGTTATATGGTTCTTCCTTGAACATCACCATGAAAAATGGTTACGAGATTTATGAATATTGTGGAGAATGCCCCTCAGTACATCGATACAAAAAACATCATTTATCATGTAATAATCAAATCATATCACATAGAATAATATACAATCCTCTAATAAATTAATTACGTTATTTGTGTATTTTTTTGAGTAAGCTCATAATAGATAAACCAAATATACATAGCTCAAAAGCTATGTAACTAGATTATGACACCATATTTGAAGAAAAAATCATCGAGATCATAGATCATGGAGAAAAGATGTTAAGAAATAAAATAACCCATCTACACAAGTATTTATGGAGGAACCATAATCCTTATAAGGATATATGGAACCTTGGTATTTAATAAGAAAAAATATCCCTTTATTTTCTCCATAGTATATTATAATTTTGAAGATGAATTTATTTTAATGGGAAAATATTTTGACATCCAAATGTTGAAGAAATATTAAAACTAGTGTTAATTTTTATGAAATGAATCATACTATACACACAATGAAAAAATATAACATTATAATAGAGTGGATCCTTTAATAAAACTACAATAAATATATTGACTGTAAAATATTAATTTTTATAGAATATAATAATTTATATAAGATAATAAATGATGGAATGGCTATACAGGATTATATTTAAACTATAATTTATAAATAATCCTAAAATAATCTATATTAAGAGTGAATCATAACATTACCCATACTCTCTATGGTGAAATCACTGAATTTATTTTCCCAGAAGACTATAGAGACTAGACCTTAATAATGTGTAATTACCTAAATACACTAGAATATCCCATACCCAGTACATCTTCATGTCTACATTAAATCCAATAGCATGATGATTCTACTAGCTTATAGATCCTAAGTATAATTATGTAACATTCCAATTCTAGAATCCCCATGTCAGTGTATTGCATTATTACATTGGCATAGATACAAGATTTGAATCCTATTGAAAATAAAGACTTAGTAGATTTGGAAACTAGATAAATAATTCATAACCAATTTACATTTGGAAATGAAAATGAAACACAATACATAACAAATTATTACAAATTATTACCTTTAAAAATATTTCAAAGATTGCATATTCATAATATAGTTAAAGGAAAAAAATATTGGTGATTCCAAATAATTAGTAAGGGTTAAGTACAATGAACTCTATCATGAAACAACGAGATTAAATAAATATGGAAATGTAAATAACTAATAACCCATGGCATTCAAAAAATGGATAATCCATATACAATATTTAAAAGTAAATAACTAAAAAACCTGATATTTAGTCAAAAGATTGAAAATGAAATAAATCCATATATTTTTTTCATTGTGAGAATCCTTTGGATAATAACAAATATAACTTCTGAATGGAGGAATTTTTTTAATATTGGATATCATGTATGTGGAACATGAACCACTATACCATCAAAATATATCATAAATATAGTATAATATTTTCTAATTTGGCCAACTAATTCATCCTATGAGTCTACCAATGTATCAAGGGGATATCATTATACTGTCCCCACCCATGGATTCCAGTTTAAATAACTTTTCATATATCAAATGAAAAATTAAATTAATAAATAATGGATCTTATAATAAAATATCTATATCTAATAAATGATACATATTTGTCAATAAATATAATGTTAATAAATAAACATTCTATGTAATCACCTTATGTAAAAAATGTTCTATTTTTCATAAAATATTCATATACAACATAAAATAATATGGATTTAACAAAGAAGAATAATATCTAAGATAAATAATTATGTTAATGGGTTTATTATGTGGTTGTTAATAATCACCAAAGAAATTTTGATTGTATGATATATTTTACTAGTGGGAAATTTTCATGTAAAAACCCCTTGGATGTGGCAATTATAATTTTAAAAAAATTATATAAAAATTATATAAATTAATTCATGATATAATATATCAAAATTTGTTGAATATACTGTGGAAAAAATAATTATGTGGTGAATATGGTGTATTCATCGTTGAAATAAAATTATGATGATATTCTATTACATTGAGTGAAAACTATCACTTGTGTCTTTTCCTTCGTAAAAAATTGAAAATATTAATTATATACATTAATTATACCCTTTTCATGTTTTTTTTACATTATTTTATCTTTTTTCATGTATTTATACAACAATATAAAAAATTAAGTTTATGTCAGGTGTTCTAAAAGAATTCAGTTCATGTGTTAGATACGAAATAGGTAGGTCATCTATGGTCAAATGGGTCATTACATAAACATATATACAATAAATAATTATTATGTAGTCAAAATATTTATAAATAATTTATGAAATTAAAATCATTCATGAATGGTTGTTATTATAAAAAAACCAATGTTACAATCATGGAGATGGTATGTCGTACGTACACTTTAGTAACATTCCCATTTTTCAATGATCATTATATAATGATGGTAAGTGACATTTTATGATTCTATTTTGATAATCATATATATGAAAATATTTAATTATATACTCTGATATATATCTAATTTATGTTACGTAAAAGAAATCGAATCCTTTTGAGGTGGCGGTAGTCCATGTGTCAATAAAGAATGACATCACTTTTTATTGTCAAAAAAGTTAAAAATATTATATAATGTATTTATAGAATTTCAATTATGAATAAAACTATATAAATATATTTTCTGTCACATATAAATAATCAAACCAATCATTAATACATTCCATGTAATTTGTGTACCTATCACATTACTTTGGGGAGGCTATAGTTCACACATTCACAAAGAATGTTATTGTATATAAAAATAATTTAATGTATGATGGTATATGTTATACAAAAATTAATGAACCATTATTCAAACATAAATTTCATATAAATCATACAAAAAAACTTCCATCATTATTTTCAAATGTTAGAGGTGGTAATGGAAAAAATGAAAGACATTGTTACGTGAGTCAGTGGTCTGCCGTGTACATGAACGAAACATTTGTAACTCATTTGATGCATGTTTCTATAGCTTTATATATTATCCTTAACAAAACAACAAAAAATAATATTTAAGACAATTATTTTATTTTATAATCACCAAATATTAGATATTTAATTTTTGGTGAAATAAATACTACAATCGTGATTGTTAAACTATATAACCTCTTCTTTAGGTAACCCTATATTGGTATACACCAAAGGACATCCTTGAATTTCATTATTCATGAACATAGGATTCCAATTTTCTGATAGGGATATTTTTTGATTATTTGGATGAGTTTTCACAAGATAATGTGTGTGGAGAGATTTTAGGAAGGGGAAGAGTTACATCCATTTTATTGTGGTGGAGGAGTGGTATTCTTTTAAATACATAATGGTAAACAAAATTGGGAGGCCACTAATACATAATTTACTTAAAATATGTACAAATAATATAGTAACATCAAATATTGGTCAATAAAACAGACCAAGTCAAAAAAAATGTTAATTTTTGAAATTTTTTCCATTGTCATTATGTTTCATAATATTTTTTATTTTTGGGTTTGATTTAGTTTACTAGTTTCTATCCTATATAATTGTACCATTAAGATTAATTTAATGTTCAAATTAATATGAAAATTATACCAACTACATTATAAATTTTGTAACTAGTTTAAAAAATAATAATCATATTTGGTATATAAATTAAATTTAAAGGAATCGTTTATAGCGCATAAGAACACTACTTTTACCTAAACCGTGATAACACTGTTTTTACTATCGATGTGTCTATATTTCAGTGATAAAAGATAAATTGGTCTATAAAATTACCATTTTGAATATTTAATATCATTTCAAAATAAATTAGTGGATGATAATATTTTTATTACTTTTAATTCTTTGTAATAACATATTAATTTTTGTAAAACAAACATAATGTAAATTATTACATTATTTAATTATTTTGAATATAATAATATCATGGAAATGGTGGAATTAAAATAGATTATGTTTAGAGCTATGTAACAAGATATATTCATCAACAATAATAATTACATATAATAATTTTATCGATTTACATCACAATTAATGTTCATAGTATCATTTATTTTAGTTAATTATTAACTATATAATCCAATGAAAAGTGTTTATTATAAATTTAATGTTGCTAATTCATATTTAAATATTTATTATATAAAGATATGATAAAATTTAATTTATAATTTAAGAAGATATATATAACTATAAATATGTTGTTTTTTCTCATATCAAGTCTTTAGAAATTTTAAAGATCAGGAATATTCTTTATTTGTCTTTTCCAAAAAAATTTATATTGTATAAGTAATATTAAATTAATTATTTATGACATATTTTATAATTAGAAACATGAGTGTATATGGTTGAACTATTTTTAGAAACTAGCCTTTTTAAAAGTTCATAAGAAATTGTTTCCCTCATATATAAGTTTAAGTCTGTCATTAAGACACATTCCATAATCACTATAATTAATTTTAATTTCTTCCAAAAATAGGTTTTCTAAAAAAATATATATTATTAAAAATTAAATATTATAATTATTAAAAATATATGTTTCTATTATTGAAAAAATAAATCCAATGAAGAGGAAAAATTAAATGTAATGTTATTCCCCTAAATTTGGTGTGAAAGTAGGTTTTGAATTTAAAAATGACAAAACTTTCATTATGTTTTTAAATCAATATTAAATAAAAAATGATTATAATGAACTTAATTTGATTAATATATATATATATATATAATTGATCTATTTTAACTATAAAACATGTTTAATATATAATTTCAGAATAATAATTATTTAAAGAAAAGGCGGGTTTCAACTAAAATGTATTTCTTATCACTGTTAATCAAAAAATGAAACATGTCAAACAAATAAAAAGAATTCACCCTAAGATAATGATACAATTACAAATTAATAAATAATGTTATATTTAACAAATAAATTTTTTAAAATTTTCGAAGTATAGTTTTAAAATAGGTGCATCATTAAAATAAGGTAAAACACTATCATGTGGTTAACACTATCCAACGTATTGTTGTGTGTAGTGTAATCAAAACATAGTGTTTCAAATAACTCTATCTATAGAAAATTATTTTAGTTTAAAATGAAAATATTTTAATATCATAAGCTCTTATGTTCTCCACAACATAAATAAATTGTTCCCACATATATAAAACTGTATACCCTTATTTGATTTATTGATATTTGAAAATAAAATTATTGGAATCCCAACATACGAAATATTGTTAATAACATATATTCCTAATAAAATGGAAATTAAAATAAACATCATAACACCAAACTATGAATTATAATATGACAATTTTAGTGAAAACATGGACATGGAAAAAAATATAAATACTATGTTCTGATAGAGATTTAAAGTGAACAATTTAATAAGAATGTTGATGACTAGAAAACCATAGACCATAAATGTGATTAAAGATCATTTATATTATCAAAAAATACAATAATTGTCTTTTCTTTCAAGATCCTTTTTATAGTATATATGTTTTTTCACCCTCTATAAATAGAATTAAAACATATTTTTATATAAACACAAACTTTTCATTTGATTTAGGATTGAACTATTTATACTTCATCTCTTGGCACAAGATGCATCATATAGTTAGGTACTAAATTATCCATTAATACTAAATATGATGATCAACATAAACCATTGGGTAAATGAATAAAATCTGAATACTTATATGATCCAACATATTAGAATCATTTCGTAGGTTGTTTGTAATTCCCAATTTAATATATCAATGTAAATAATTCCTATTTTTAAATGTCATTACCTCATAATTATAAACATGTTAATTCTTATCATTCCAATATCAATTTTTTTCAAAAAATTTCAACATTATAATGAATCGCATTTCTTGGTTATTAGTACAAATTAACATAATCTTTTAAATCCATTATCAAAATGTACTACAGTAAAATCAGTTACATTCCCTAAAACTCATAACCATGATATCATCAATAAATTAATTTTACAACATTATTCAAGGATTAATTTATAGGATAATGTTAATCATCCCATGTAGAATATTTCAATGACATGATCTTTACCTTGATCCCTTAGATTGATCGAATGTATATTCTCTTGATTCTTTGGAAATTTGTATCCATAGTGCCCCTTCTAATTGTTTTTGTAACACTTAACTGTATCCTTTTAATTATTTTATTTTCATTTTTTATCAGGTTGACTCTTATATCGATACATATAACAAACTAAAATTATCATGTTGACCCTTATATTATCACATATAAAAAATTTGTATCATACCTTTAAGCCCTATTAATGGTAGTTTCATACTCCCCAAAAGTTTTATACTCATTTTTCATGATTATAAATAAAATTCTATTCGTCTCTAATTTTTGATAATGAGTGAAATATTTTTGAAATAGTATTCCATTAAAATACATGTATTCTATGAATTCCTTTTTTTCTCCCTCAATAATATTCTAGATCAACAAACATAATTGGTCGACATCTTCATTAATACAATTCAATAAAAGTGAATCCCATCTTATTTTATCACATCCAAATTCCATATATAACTTCTCCAAATACTTAATACATTTCCCATCATTAATTGGATCATTAATCCCACTAAATAATTCTTGGAATAGTTTTATAAAGCGATCTAACACCATAGTATTTGATTATATAACACGTTTCTCCATCCATGAATGTTTATTTCTCATAACGTAACAAAGCTTCCCTGATATATTCATCACTTAATTAGTTATAATACTTGCTATGTCAGATTTCATAGTAGGGAACACTCTACATTGTCTGTGAGTATTGATACCCTTAATCTATCCATTCACCATTTCTAAACAATTTCAAACACTATATTATATCATAACCCTATAAAATATAATTTATAATCCCAAAACTAGTGAGGTACATAACATAAATTAAAATTTTAATTTTAATTTATTTGAAAATCATAAACATCCTTTATTTGTTATTTAATTCAAAAACTATCATCCAAATATAACATATAGTTATGTTTTATATTAATTATTTCCTAAATATCATTTGAAAGCTCTCTACTAAACCATATCTGATACTGAAAACAATTCCCTTATCCCAAATGCAAGGATCCAATGCATTACATTAATAAATTTTCATAGATACAATATATGATTCCAAATGGATAGATCAATTTAGATATTTAAGAAATAAGATAAATACATGATACCAATGTTATATTGGAAAAATAAAATAAAAAATTATTCATAACAAATTAAAATAAGATAGATCCTTTAAAACTATTCAAATGAAATCTTATTCACAACATGGGTAAAAGGAACCTAAATAAGTGTGCACTAAAATGATCATTAAAGGATAAGTACATTAGAATATTTTTTAATTCAATGAGAATCATTAAATATGTAAGGGTAAATAATAGAGGACACCTTCTAACCAAATAACTACATAATTAATAAACATTATGGGAACGTAAATAGTGGAAACATATTCTATTTAATATATATTAATAAAATTAAACACATCAATTTAGTTTATCATAGTGAAAACATCATAGACAATAACTTAAATAAATAATGTATGAAGGTAATGCATTAAAATTAAAGGTCATGTATATGGGACATGATGCATTATAACATCAATATAAATTCTCAATATTATTTTATCTACTATGATTTGGCCAACTCATTTATTTTATTAGATTATGAATGCATATTAGGGAAATATATAAATGGGCCCCCATTTTTATCCTATCTAAATCATTCATAACATACTAAATAATTGATTTAACTAATAAATAATGTGCTTTATCATCAAATATACATAAAGAATTAAATATAAAAATTATTTAATATTTAAAATGAAAATAAAATTAAATTACAAGTAAACTCCATATGTCAAAATGGAATAAATTATATGAAATAAATTTTCAATTAAAAAATAATATCTATAGAATAATGAAATATAATATCTTGGATTAAATAATTAAATAAAAGTTACTATTTTAATAGAATATTAAGGAAAAAAACAATGCCATATTTTATGATAACTTTTACCAGTTGGAAATTTCAATTCAAAACCCCATGGATTGATAATAAAAAATAAAAAATAAAAATCATGGAATATAAATGGATTCATGATATAATATATAAAATCTTTTAGTATATAAAACACACAGTATAATTGAGTGGAAAAAATGGAATATGGCCTATGGAATGAAATGTGAGAAGGGGATCCCATACCCTAAGTTTGTTTTTTCATTTTTTATATTTATCATACTGATTAATAAAAATATATTAATTACATTCATTTTTAAGAACATTATTATAAATTATTATTACTTTTATTTAACCTATTATAATGATTTATACAACTAATTAATCAAATATATTTCCTTTAGGGGTTTTTACCAAATTCTATTTGTTTAATAAATGCCTTTGGTTGGTATATAATGGTCAAAAGAGTAATTATATAAACATATTTATAATTATAATCCTGAGATAATTATCTTATTAACGTTCAATTATTCATTTAAAATCAATCCATAATGATAGTTATTAATAAAAAACCATCATTATAATCATATCGAAAGTGTAACATATGTATGCGGGATTATTGTTCCCATTTTTTAAGGATAATTATGTATATAAGGTAAGAGAAATTTATATTTCCATATTTACAATTATTTCATAAATTAAATTTTATTTAATCATATAAAGTTATATATTTAATTCTTGTGGTGTTAAAGTAATCACATGGCATCTATGAGGCAGTAGTCCAGAAGTCCACAAACATCATTATCTATTTTTAGTATTTGAAAATAGTAGAAAATAAAATCATTTATTGTATTTATTTAATTGTAATTAGTTCATTTATATTATATATAAATCATGTATCTCACATATTTTTAATTAAACCCAACTTTTTAAATTCCATGTAATGTGTGAACATATCATATCACTAGAAGGAGGAAATAGTCTACACATCCACAAATGATGTTATTGAATTTTAAAAAAATAAATCATGTTGTTATGTGTTATATAAAATTTAAAAAATGGTAATACAATATAATAAAATGTATATAATATAAAAACAATGTTTCAATCATAACTTCTAACCATGAGAGGTGGTAAAGGGATAAGGAATGATACAGTTTCTCAAGACTATATTCCGTTATAAACATGAGTGGATAATTTTCTACCTATTTTCTAAAGTGTCTGTACATATGTCACGCCCCATCCTCGGGGCCCATGCCATTACTACCCAAAGCCCGCCTTCCATAGGCTAGGGGCTGGAGACTAGCACCAAAGGTGTAAATCCCTAAGCTGGGAAGGAATTGCCTTTATGAAAGTAAACAAACACAACAGAGTACGCATCAGCAGTAAACACTAAGTAAATACTTTATACAAAAATTAAGTGCTGAAAGGAAAGGGGGCCGGAAATACAAGCCCAACAGTATGTGCAATACAACTGAAAAGGATGTACAACTACAGAAAAGTAAAAAACCCACTATAGAGTCATCCTCCGGGAATCCCACCTGAAGGGTGGGTAGATATGGACACCTTATCACCTCGAGTCCATCCGCCTTCTTGATGTAGGTCTCACCAAGGAATACACATCTGGGAACTGTCTAGCTCTACCAGTCTCTACCTTGATCAATATTTTTTATCATCTGCATCCAACACAACGTAGTGCGGGCATAGCCCATGCTACGGTTAGTATACAATACTCAGTAGGGACCCCCAGACCCCCGAAGGTCTCTCAGAATCTTCAAGTGATAAACCAAAAAAGGAAATATACAATCACGAAGTATCAAAAAACTCTACATAGGTATATTCCCATACATATACCTAAGTTAACAATCTCAGTTCGGCTCTAACTCTTGAGCTCAAGCACAACCTAGTACACACAGGAAGAAAAGTCTATCACAACGATGATAATGATTGAATGTCAAGACTCAGCTCACATAGGTATACAAGAACGTAAAGAGAGGAAGAGATGATTAGTTTTAGCCACTGAATCATATATCACTATCAAACGGTAGATACCCTCAGAAACCTAAAATAGCAGTAACTCGTTGTTGTCGAACCCATGGAGGATTCAGTCCAGTCTCGTTGTAGTCGAACCCATGGTGGATTCTATGCAGATTTCATGGCATCCGAACACATGGATGATTCCAGGAGATTAGTCATTGCTGACGAACTCATAGAGGAATCTACTACAGTTTACTTTGTTGCCGAACCCACGGAGGATTGCAGTACAGCTGTCATTACTGCCGAACCCATGGAGGATTCCAGTACAGTAATCATATCTTCCGAACCCACAGAGGATTCCAGTACATTTTTCACTACTGTCGAACCCACAAGGGATTCTATTATAGTAGTCATCGCTACCAAACCCACATAGGATTACATTACAGTTTTCGTTATTGTCGAACCAACGAAGGATTCCAGTAAGGTTGTCCTCGCAGTTGCATCCAGCTCTAGGTTTTCTGCACACATCACACTCCATTCTAGGAGGGTTCACTACTCGAGCCAAAGGGTTGATAGATAATCTATCACTAAGTCCATATTTTATGTATCCCAGAGTTCCGTCTTGTTAAAGGAAACCCAACGCGGCAGATGACGCAACAATCGGACACCCGGTCTGAGAGTTATTGGCTTTTCTGTTCGAGGGGCCCGGTTGGAAATACACTCGTTATAAACCCGAAAATTTTCAAAATTTTTCCAAAGCTCACTTAGAGTATCGAAAAAGCACTGTATTGTCTCAAAGGTACATATTCCACAGACAGCGCGTCGATCTGACGCACGGTCGTGAAGTAATTCACGTTTAAGCGAAACGAGCCCGGCCCGTCAAGCCCAGAGGGCTGGTGGGTCGGCCCATCCTGGCTCGGTTATTATGACCCAGCTAAGGGGTCATCCCTAACCATTAATGCATGGATCGGCCCGGTGGGACACGGTCCGGCCCATCAAGCCCTGAGGGCTGGTGGGTCGGCCTGTCCTGGCTCGGTTAGTCTGACCCAGCTAAGGGGTCAGCCCTAACCATTAATGCATGGATCAGCCCGGTGGGACATGGTCCGGCCCGTGGAAGGTGGACCAGCCCACGCAAGGGCACGACCCAACCTGACTAGGTGCGTCCCGGCCCGCAATTGGGCATGACCTGACCTGACTGGCTTGGCCAGGCCCGGTTGGCATAGCCCTACCCGGTGGGGTGTGGCCCAGCCATATTTTCCTGTGGCTCGGCCAGCTGGCCAAGCGACATGGAGCGGGGGGGGGGGGGGGTGGCCCACTGTCTTCCAAAACCGGTGACACCAAGAGGTGCCACCCATTGGCCTGGCCCTCTGAAGCCGTCCAGTTCGTTCGCCGAAGTGGCCGGCGGAGCACGGGCCACGGTTCTCCGTAGCGCGGCGCCCTGAGGCGATGTGTTTCTAGCTACCCGACCGGCTACGGCCGTCCTGTTCTTCATCGGCCGAGAGACCCTCGGATGTGGGCTGTAGTCCCTCTCCATGCGGATGGCCTATGACCACCGCTTTCTCCGGTCACCGCCACCCCTTCTGTCACTATCGCCATAGAAATTGAACAAGGATCAACGAAGAGTCATCGGGCCATGTTCATTCGGCATGTGCCCTCTACGTTAGTCGGTATCATATGGATGGATATAAAAAATGATTTCAACGAAGAAGAAAGAACAATTTTTCTCAATTAAAAATTGAAGCAAACCCCCTACCTAGAAATTGACACCACAGGTCATCGAGCTACAGAAGACGAGCATCGCGATAGTCGGGCGTCGTGGATGAATGGTGTCATCCCTACAATGTTATAGGAAGAGTCGTTGATTCTATTGACATCAGGAGAAAATGAAAGGATGATGTTGCTTCACGTCTTTCGAGTTGTGGAGGGTTCTTCATGTACTTCATCGGAAAAGAACACTATCCATTTTTATTTCTCTAGATCCTTCCCAAAGTGAATAATTTCCAACCCAAAATGAAACAATAGGCTTGTCATATTAAAATAATATTTCCATTCCTTTAGAATTAATTCTAAATGAATCAATTAATTAAGGGTTCTCACTTAATAAAATTGATGTGGAAGGAACATTAATGAGGGGAGGGTGGAATGTGGAGAGGCTCCACCAAAATAAATGAGAGGGAGTTTTCAAACAATATTAAAGGGGGGTGTTAATGTGGAGTTTATGGGAGTTGAGGAGTTAGGGCCTCATGTGGACCCCTCCACACATTATCCACTCATTGGAGGTTATGTGGGTGTGGGACCCACCCCTAACTCCCCCTTGTAGGAAATAACCAACTCATAAAAATAAAATTGTGTACAATAATATTATTTAACTTATTATAAATCCCCAAATCCTATCATCCAACCTGCATAAAACGCAACTATTGTAAAGGTCCCCTTAAGAGAATATCGGTGCTGCAAGTTTATCAGTGTCCTAAGATTTCAATTCCGAGAAGTAGTTCAAAAGATAAAAATATAGAGGTACGTTAACTAAATGTACATAAAAAAAATCAGAAATTGATTCCGGGAACATGAGGCCTCAAAATCTGGCACCGTAAGAAACTACAGACTCCAAAAATTCAAAAGAATTAAGAATATTTATTCGTTGAAATTTCTAGGTCTTTACATCACTCCCATCTCAGGTCTTTATGTCCCCGTAAAGCTACAAAAAAACTATAGGGAAACAAAAAAGGGGTACTGAACAAGAATCTGAGCCTCCCGCTCCCATGTGCTCTCCTAGAGGTTCCAGTTCTGCCAGAAAACACGCACTAGAGGAATCACCCGTCCACGTATAACCTACTCCTGTCGATCCTCTATCTCTATAAGGACCTCCATAAATGTATCCCCATCATCGATTTCCAGCACCCCATGGTCGATGATGTGGACTAGTCGTGCACATATCTCCTCAGTTGAGATACATGGATGTCATCATGCACCTGGTGCAACTGAGGTGGAAGGGAAAGGCGGTAAACCACCTCGCCTGCTCTGCTGAGGACCTTGAATGTTCCTATGAAGCGCATAGATATGTTCCCCCCTGACCAAAACTCCATAGACTTCATCGAGGTGATAACTATAGGAGAACATGGTTTCCATCCTCGAACTCCAGTGGTCTCTATCTCTTAACAGTATAGAACTTATGTCTGCACTGTGCAGTCTTCATCCGCTCGTGGATGATCATCACCTTTATCGTCATAGCCTGAACCATCTCTGGTCCTACAGGTGCTGACTCCCCATGGCCAGTCCAGCACAGAGGACACCTGCACGATCGGCCAAACAATACCTCATAAGGGGCCATCCCGATGGTGGAGTGGTAGTTGTTGTTGTACGCAAACTCCACCAGGGGTAGGTGATACTTCAAGTTTCGACCAATGTCAAGGACACATGCACAGAGCATGTCCTCAAGAGTCTAAATTTTTCTCTCAGTCTGACCATCTATCCGAGGATATAAGATGGTCCTCAAACGTAGTTGCGTCCCAAATGCCTCTCGTAACCCCTTCCACAGCCGGGAAAGTGAATTGAGCATGTCGATCGGAAACGATATACTATGGCACAACATGAAGCCGTACGAACTCCTAAATGTAGATACGTCCCAAGATCTCTACTGAGCCCTACTCTCTGATCTGTAGTAAGTGGTCCGACATGGTGAGTTAGTCTAAGATCACCAAGATAGAGTCGTGTCCTCTAGATGTACGTGGAAACCCCATCACAAAATCCATGGATATCCTGTCACACTTTCACTCTAGGACCTCTAAGGGATATACCAAGCCTGATGGTACCTAGTGCTCCGCCTTCACTTGCTTACAAGTGAGGCATTGTGAAATGAACTTTGATACATCCTTCTTCATTCCTAGCCACCGGTGTTGTCATCTGAGGTCCCAGTACATCTTCACCACACCATGATGTATCGTAGGTGGTTAAGTGTGAAACTCTTTCAGCACCTCCTCTTGTAATGAAACTAGTACCATGGTACATTCCCTGAAGAGAAAGACGTGCACCCATCATTTAGAAAATTCATCAGGAGCATTCCCTCTGGATATCTGAGCACGTCGCGTCTCATAGTCAACATCCCCACATTGACCCTCCCAAACTCACTGAAGAATTGAAGTAGTGACTGCGAGAGACTGAAGAAAGGTTTTACCATCTCTATCCACAAAGGATATCTACAATGGGGCCAACTACTCAGTCAAATCTCTTAGCAGCTGAAATCGACTGAGTGTATCCTCTACAACATTCCCCTTCCCAGGAGTATAGATTATCTCTAAGTCGTAGTCATGGAGGAACTCGATCCAACATCACCGTCTCAGGTCTAGGTCCTTCTACGAGAAGACACACATTAGACTTTTTATATTATATTAAATCATACACCGTTCGCTCAATGAACTATGGGTGTGACTAACAATTTGTAGAGAACTCAACTACACCCTTTTTCTCTTACGTCCTACAAGATATTCTATGATTTATCCTTTATTGAAAATAGAAATCTAGTCTCATACCCTGGATGAGCCACGTTCTTTTCCTAATACAGTCAATGATGACCAAAACGGTACTATTTCATGACATGGACGACGTCGTAATGCCTCGACACTTATACCAATAGATCTTACTGTTACTCATGCCTCAAAAGACCGGGTCACAATATCAGCAGTAGTGTGTGGTCACTTGGTCTCCTCGAGTAAGAATATCTAATGTGAGGGACCAGTCAATAGTTTTAACTAGAACCTCCCAGTATCAACCACATAAAAAGGACATGGAAGCAAATGTCACAAAAAGTGTATTTTATTACTATAGCTCAATTTACAAAGACACAAATCATCCAAAAATAACGGCATCAATGAAGCTAGAAGCATCACAACCAAAGGTCTCTATGTCTAGAGCTATTCCCGCTCCTATCAACTAGCTGCTCAACGAGATCCTCTGCCACGTACGCCTACTCCCAACAGACATCCATTGTCGAACCCCTGCCTCTTCCTGGAAGGTCCCTCTACTGCCTACTGCTAATCTGTAGGATGGGTCCGGTAGTCTGGAACCAAGTGACCATGTTATCCGCATGCATAGCACTGCCTTCTCCTCGTATGACTGGCTCTAATTCGTGTGTCCCACACAACCATACCTGTATCCTAGGTTCACCCACCTGTTGGCATAGTTCTCTTGGACTTATGTGTCATTTGTCTTCTTCCAGCTGTAGAAGACTCCACTATGGTCAGAATGCCCTGTGTATAGAGTTGTAACTCATGAGCCTTCATAGATCATAGAGTTACTGGTATAAACTCTGCCCCAAAAATACCCTCAATGTCTCCCCAGGCGACAGTCGCCTCATCATAAAACTGGAGTATCATAATACACCACCTTTCAAATTCTCTCTAAAAGAGACTAACATCTAGTTACACCATCAAGTTGGTGGGTGTCCCAACTATGTGGAAACCTCGTCATACAACCTCTATCCAGCACCCAGCTATCAGAAAATCTATCTCGCCTCGAAACATCGGATGGCTCTGTTGCTAAAACTCTTGAAACACACTTAGGCAACATGCACTCTCCGATGCTGGAGATGGTGGCATCAGATGTAGAGTGGGTAGATGTGACGCTGGTACCTCCATAGTGTTGGGGTCCTGCATTGATACCTCATTTCTTAGTGAGCTGCCATCTCATATGTAACTCGGAACCCTAGCTGGTTGCCTTCATGGGGCCATCCTAAAAAGAAACAGGTGGGCCACTATCAGAACAATATACATGTTGAGATGACTCAATGTAATCACAATGAAAACATTGGAAACACACATGCAATCGGTATTTTCATGCATAGAGTCAGAAATCAGAGGTCAGGGTCCTGGTGTATGGATACGTCGGCCGTCACACCAACATTGGGCTCCCTGGATTGAAAACCACAATCAATACTCTTAACACTACTTCTTTATATAAAATAATGATAAGATACCTAAGTTCTGCGGTAGAACTGACTCCATTAATACCAATTTGTCAAGACCCATCCTCGGGGCCTGTGTAGTCTCTACCAAAAGCCTTCCTCCCATAGGCCAGGGTCTGGATACTAGCACCAATGGCATAAATCTCTAAGCTGGGAAGGCATTTCCTTTGTGAATGTAAATAATCACAACAGAGTACGCAATATTACTAAACACTAAGAAAATATAGTTTTCAAAAAGTAAGTGCTGAAAGGAATGAGGGTTGGAAATGCAAGCCCAACAGTATGTACAATACCACTGAAAAGCTAGTACAACTGTAGAAAAGTAAAATAGCCACTACTGATTCGTCCTCTAGGAATCCCACCCAATGGGTGGGTACAGATGGCCACCTCAGCACCTCGTGTCCATCCGCCCTCTCTGTGTACGTCTCGCCAAGTAATCCACCTCCGGGTGCCGTCTAGCTCTACAAGTATTTACCTTGATCAGTGTTGTCCGTCGTATGGATCCAACAAAATGTAGTGTGGGCATAACCTATGCAGGGGTGAGTATACGATACATAGATGGGACCCCAAAACCCCCGAAGGTCTCTCAGAATCTATGGGAGATAAAACAAAAAAGGAAAGATACAATCATAAATCATCAACCAACTCTACATAGTTATATTCTCATATATATACCTATGTTAACAATCTCAGTTTGGCTCCAACTCTTGAGCCCAAGCACAACCTAGTCCACACAACAAGTAAGGTCAATCACATCGATGATAATGAATAAAATTAAAGAATCATCCCACATAGGTATACAAAACATAAAGATATGAATAGATGATTAGTTGTAGCCCCTGAATCATCTATCAATGTTGAACAACATATACCCGTAGAAACCTAAAACATCAGTAACTCATTGCTGTCGAAGCCATGGAGGATTCAGTCTAGTGTCATCGCTTCCGATTCCACAAGGGATTCTAGTATAGTGGTCGTTGATACCAAACCCATGGAGGGTTCCAGTACAGTTGGTGTTGCTTCCGAACCCAGAGTGGGTTCCAGTATAATTGATGTTGCTGCCGAACACACAGAAGATTCCAGTACAGTAGTCATTTCTGCCGAACCCACGGAGGATTTTGGTATAGTTTTCGTCACAGCCGAACCCACAGAGGATTCCAGTATAGTATTCATTGCTTCCGAACCCATATCGGATTCCAGTACAGTTTTTGTCACTACCGAACCCATGAAGGATTCCAGTATAGTTGTTGTCGCAATCACAGCCAGCTCTAGGGTTTCCGCACACCACATCCTCGATTCCGAGAGGGTTCTCTTATCAATCCATGATTTAAATACATAAAATATCACAAAGTACATAGTTTATGTATCCCAATGTTCCATCTCCACAAAATAATTTCAACGCAACACACATCACGTCAATTGGCCACCTGGTATGAGAGTTATTGGATTATCCATTCTAGGGGCCTGGTTGGAAATATTCTCGTTCCAAACCCGGCCATTTTCTAATGTTGTACATAACTCGCAAAGTGTATCGAAAAAGGACCACATTGAAGAAATGGTCCCATTGCCTCAAACATCGCATCGATTGGACCCATGGTCGTGAAATAATTCGTGTTTAAGAGAATCGTGCCCGGCCCGTCAAGCCCGGAGGGATGGCGTGTCAGCCCGTCCAGGCTCCGAGGGTCCGACCCAGATTAGGGGTTGGCCCATCCCATTAATGCATGACCCAGCCTGGTGGGACATCGTCCAGCTTGTGGAAGGTGGCATAGCCCGCGCAATAGAACGGCCCGGCCTGGTGGGGCGCGACCCGACCCACAGCTAGGAGCAAGCCAGCCCAGCAAGCGTGGCCCGGCCTGGCTGGCGCATGTAACACCCCGACCCCTATAGGCTAAAGCCTTTGGATTACTTGTGATATTTTCATGTTTAGATGGAATAAAAATATCGATGGAATGATCAGTTTAGTCGTTTTGAATAATCTAGATATATAGATGTAACTCAAATTACATTAGAAATGGTTACAAAATACAATACATACCAAATAAATCTCAAAACTGAATCCATGAGAACTCAAAATAAGACATTCTCTTCATCACCTTTCAAAGATTGACAATGAAAGGGGTGAGCTCAAATGCTCAGTATGGATTAAAAATAGTAGAATCATGAATACAATAATAAGTTAATCACAGTCAATCTGACATAATCATTATGGCATAGTGAATAAATACACAACTAATTCCATTAATAAACTAAAATTGAAACTGCATCCATAGATGTTTTCATTGTGAAAACCTCATGGACAATAATAATAACTGATATTGAATAAAAAAATGCTTATGAATTGGATGTCACGTATCTGGGACATGAAACCATAATACTGTAAAAACAGTTTAGTTCTATGGGTAGAAACTCGTCTGATATTTGGAAACAAACTCGATGTGTTTGTCACCAACTATTTTGTCTCATGAGACCTACCGATGCATCGAGGGGCTATAGAGGGCCCCACCCACCACTACATGTACAAATAATTCATTACATCTATTCAATACAAGTGAAATAATAATATCCAATATCCGTATAGTGTAGAGTATACAGATACATCAATATTTCCATATATAAAATAACATTCCAAATAAACACCATATGTAAAATGCTATATGGTTTAGAAAATAACCATATCCATGATATGAGATTATGGATATTTATTATAAATATAATATAAAATGTAATGTGACCTCAAATGGTTAGTATGTACACCACATATGGATTATTAGGTGCACAATATAATGTTAGTCATAATTAAAAGGTAGTTGAGACAAAGTCCCTTACCACAATGTAATCGGTCAAACCGTATGACCAGAACATAATAACCATCAAGTGAATCATTGAATAACATGAATCTAAATAGAATCATCTTATTATATATCAAATACAAGTACACATATACCAAATATAATGAAAAATTGGAAAGCAATGGAAATCTCACAGAAATGAAAATGAGATGAGAAACCCCCTACCTTATGCTCGAGTGTGTTCTTTGTTTGTATTAATGTCCCCAATAATCAAATTTAGATTCATTATTTAATATATAAAAAACCTAATAAACTTTTAATTGATATTATATAAACTTATTATGTTCATTAATGCCCTCTTTTATGGGTTTAAGAGATTAAATCGTATTGTTTTGGAAGCATTTTCTTACTTGGTTTTCATGGTTCGTTTACTTGTTAACCTGAATGGAAGTTCATATGAAACATGGTTAGACATCCAGAATTGTTAATAAAAATTAATAACAAAATTATGGAGATATAAATGATCTTATAATGATTTGGGGTTATATACCATGATGATGATTCATTAGTTAAGGCATTAATGATGCTCATTTATATCATTTTAGTGGTTCTTTGATAATAACAACCTCATTTGGTATTATAAATTAGAACCATGAGTACCAAAAAATTATAGAACCATGGGTGAGTAATAACACATATATTATAACCTGGTTCAATTATATAAATTTATTCATGACCTGAATTGAAATAATTATTGCAACTTGAAATCACACCGTCCATGATGTCGGTAATTCATCACATCACGAACAATGTTTTTAATTCCATGAACAAGTGGGGAAAATAATATTGATGATGAATTTCTCATGAACATTAGAAAATTCATAATATACATGATTCTGAAGATTTCATTCCTCTTGTGTAATAAGAGATGAGGATTTAATAAATAAATAACTCAAAATAATAGAATAATTTTTAAATCGCATACAAAAATTCGGCAGCCTGACGGCTACGCAACATGGTTTTAGAAAATATTTAAAAGATCAGGGAAAAGGGTCACCTATCCAGAAATGAAGAATAATATAGAGTATATCATGAATACTAAGACAAATAAGAACCTGGTTTGGAATCATGAAGGATATATGACATAAAATAGAAGTTGAATGGAAAAAGAATGAAATTGAGAAGTTTCTTACCTTGTTGAATAGCCCTTAGAACATTCTGTTTCTGATCTTTGGGGCTTTATGAAACCTTGGGAAGACTAATATGAAGGTGAGGATGCCATAACAACGTTGAGGGATAATTGGTAATGAATTCAATGAAGGGAAGATATGGTATTTATAAGAAAAGTGAGAGATTATTTTAATAATTTTCAAGGGACACCTCATGAGTGGTTTTTCAAAACCATGGGCTTGCCCATGGTATTTGCCAATGGTATAAGTCACTTTGTACACCTCACATATTATTTAAGTATACAAATGTTGACCCTATTTATGACATCATTATTTCATCATTAATGATGTCATAAGCACACCGAAACTAAAAAGTATATTTTTTTTACTATTTACTGAAAAATCAATTGTTTTAGAAAAATTAAAAAAATTCACCCAAACCATTTTTTGACATGTAGAATTCAAAATTTAAATTCAATTTTCAAAAATAATTTTATAAATATTATTAATTTATTTTTTAAATAAAATCATAGTTAATTTGAAAAATAACAATCTTAAAGTGCAATTAGTTTTAATTCTCATTGAAAAACTAATTAAGATCTCATTATCATGTTGCCTTAAGAAAATTAAATAATATTGTTATTTAATACTCATAAGGGTTATATTACTATTCATGTTTCTATTCATAAGGGTATGTTATTAATTTTGTTGTATCAGACTCTAAATGACTTACTGATGACAACTGTAGATGACGATTTTTTGAAATTCAAAACATAGAAGTGGAAAATCTATATTTAATGGCTAGGTTTTGACTGTATCCTAAAAAACCTAGTGTTGTTTAAAAGGAACACAATGATGAATAAAATATATTTAACAGAAACATAACATAAAATGGTTGAGGTGCTACATTATTCCCTCCATTGGAAATTTCGTCCTCAAAATTTTATGTACATAACACAAAAAAATATGTGGGTGGTTCTTCTTCATGAAATCCTCTAGTTCCCATGTTGATTCCTCCAAATTCCTGTTTCTCCAATGAACCTTTACTAGAAGAGTTGTTTAATTTATCAATACCTACTCCCTTGTGGTAAGAATCCTGATGGGCTTTTCACAGTATGAAAAATATGGTTCCAATTCTATTCATTCATATGTGAGTACATGCGTTGGGTCTGGCGTGTATTTATTTTACAATGATACGTGTAACAAATCATGAACTCTAAAGAGATTTGGTGGCATCGCTAAATGGTATGATACAACTCCGAATCTTCCCATCATTTCAAATTTTCTGATGTACCTGGGGCTCAGTTTCCCAATCATACCGAACCTTATGGTTCCCTTCCATGGAGATACCTTCATAAATACATAATCTCCGACTTGAAATTTAATGTCCTTTCTACGATTGTCAGCATAACTCTTCGGCCTACTTTGGCCTACATTAATATGGGCATATATTTTCTTCACATTTGTTGTGGTCTCTTGAATAAGTTCTGGGCATGTATGTTTCCTTTCACCAACTTCATCCCAACATGTTGGAGTTTGACATATCTTTCCATATAATGCTTTATATGGAGGAATTTAAATACTAGAATGGAAACTATTGTTGTATGAAAAATCCACCAAAGGAAATTATTGATCCCACATACATTGGAAGCCAAGAGGGCATGATCTTAGCATGTCTTCTAGAGTTTTAATTGTCATTTTAGACTGTCCGCAATTTTTATGGTGATATGAAATACTCATAGAAAGCTCATTATTCAAAGACATCTAGAGACTTTTCTAAACCATGATGTAAAACGTGGATCACAATCATAGACAATCGATTGGGGAACTACATGAATTTTCACAACTTCATTAATATATAGTCTTTCTAGACGTTCAAGTGGTATATCTTCTCTTATAGAAATAAAATGTGCAAACTTGGTAAGACGATCAATAATGACCCATATTGCATCATTCCTTCTAGGAGTGTTTGGTAGTCCCATGACAAAGTCCATTGTGATATTATCCCATTTCCACATAGTTATGGGAATATGTTGCAATACTCCTCCAGGTTGTTGCCTTCTATCATTCAATTGATGAAAAACCATACATCTTGAAACAAAATAAGAAATATCCCTCTTCATGTTGTCCCACCAGAAATGATCCTTCAAATCCTTATACATCTTAGTCCTACCAGCGTGTATAGAGAACTTGGAACTATTATCATCATCCAACAATTCCATTTTTATATCAAGAATATCAGGAACACAATGTCTCCTCCCAAATTTCAAAATTCAATATTCATATATGAATTCACTCAATCTCCCATAATTCATATCTTTAATCTTCTATTGAAACTCCTTATCATCAGCCAGATATATTTTTATCCATTCTGGTAAAGATGGTTTTGAAACCATTTGGAAAAGCATTTATGATTCACATTCCATGGTTATTTTCATATCCATATTTACAAGATTAATGAAAATTGGATCCCTATCAACTCTAATCTTGTTCAAAACTCCATGATCCTTTCTACTCAAAGCATCTGCCACCTTATCTTCCTCCCTCGGGTGGAAGTGTATCATGAAATCATAATCCTTGAGTAGTTAAAGCCATCCCTTTTTCCTCATGTTGAGTTCTTTCTGTGAGAAAATATACTTCAATCTTTTGTGATCAGTATAAATCTCACATTTTTCACCATATAGATAATGTCTCCATATCTTCAAAGAAAATATTACAGCAGCTAACATAAGGTCACGAGTAGTATAGTTTTTCTCATGAATTTTTAGCAGTCATGATTCATAAGAAATAACCCTATCATTTTTCATAAGGACACTACCAAGTCGTTTCATTGAAGCATCACTATAAATAACAAACCCGTCATTCCTCGATGGTAGAGTAAATATAGGATCATTGACTAATCTTCTCCTAAGTTCTTCTAAAACATTCATCACAATATTTTGTCCAAACAAATTTAACCCCTTTTCATGTGATCTTCGTTAGCGGGTTATCCAATCGGGAAAAATTCTGCACGAAACGCTAATAATAACCTGCTAAGAAAATAAAACAACATACCTAAGTTAAGTTTATTGGTGTGGCCCAATCTTGGATAACCATTGTCTTCATAGGATCAACTAGGATTTCATCCTTCGAGACAATATGGACATGAAAAGAAACTAACTGAAGCCAGAATTCGCACTTGCTAAACGTCCCATATAATTGATTTCTTCTAAGAGTTTCCAGATTAACTCACAAGTGACTCTCATGGTCTTCATAACTTTATGAGTATATGAGTCTATCATTTATTAATATCCAAACAATGTTATCAAGATATTCCTTGAAAACTCTGTTCATTAAATCCATGAAAATAGATGGTGCATTCATCTATCCAAAAGGCATCACTGTAAACTCGTAATTCCCATACCTGGTTCGAAATGTTGTCTTCAGAATATCTTCCTTTTCTCACACTCAGTTGATGATATCCAGATCGAAGGTCAATCTTCGAAATTTATTGAGATTCTTGAAGTTGGTCCAATAAATCATCAATCCGAGGGAGATTATACTTATTCTTTAGTATAATATCATTTATTTCTCTGTAATCAATGCATAGCCTCATGGATCCATATTTCTTCATTACAAACAAGACTGGGGCTCCCCCTAGAGAAACACTAGGTTGTATAAAAAGTTTTCCACTCAAATCTTCTAGTTGTTTCCTCAAATCCACAAGCTCCACGGTAGCCATTCTATATGTGGTCTTTGATATAGGTCTTGCACCAGGAATTATGTCAATGGAAAACTCAATTTCCCGCTCTGGTGGATGTCCAGGTAAATCCTCTGGAAATACATCAATGTACTCTTTCACTATGTGAAAATATTTAATTTGAATATTTCTTTCCTCTCCCACATATATTTTTTTATCTTCGTCTCCAAGTATTGCATTAAATAGAGCTACTGGGGGTGGTTCTAGATAAGAATCAGGTGGCGATGTTTTTACCCTAATGACAAGGTATTCTACACCATTTCCTAAAATTTGTAACTTCCTTTTTCTTGCAATAAATCCTCACTTCATTATTTGATATCCAATCCATACTGAGAATTATATCAAATTCAATCTTGGTTATGATGATAAGGATCGAAACTAAAGCACATTTTGCTGTTTGGAGGGGGACTAGTCAACATGCATTTTTAGCAATGATATATCCCATGGGAGTTTTGACTGACAACTCCTTTATTAAATAAAACTGGACATATCTAATTTTCATTGAAAACTAAGAGGATATAAATTAATATGATGATACAGAATCAAATAAAGTGTTGGATATGTTTGAGGAAACAATTAAAGTACCTTCCACCACATCACTAAGAACATCAACCTCTGAGGTTTTAATTGCATAGTCTCTCCCTTGCTCTTGTGGATTTTTCGGAGTCATGATTCCCTGGAGATTAGCACACTCATTTGTATAATTTCCCATATATCTGCAGTTGTATCATTGAAAATCTCTGAATTGTTTCTTCCCCTTTAATTCATCAGATCGATGACCCTTTTCTACATTGTTATAGCAGTCTCCCTTGCCTTTCAAGGATTTCCCGGGACAATTCTTTCAACAGTTCGTGCATAATGGGAAATTGTTCATTCCCTTTCTCTTATTTGGTGTTTCTCTTTATCCATTATTATCATAATGATGCTACTTATATTTGTTCCCTTTGAAAAAATTTGATCTAGCAAATTCCATCTCTGTTTTGATGGCTCATTATACAATTTCATGATATGATGAAAATGATTTAGAAGCCAGTGACCTTCGAAGACCAGGATTAAGACCATTAAGGAAATTGTCAATATTTTCCACCGATTCATGTACGCAATCCACAACATACCTATCTAGACTTGTGAAGGTATCCTCATACTCCACAACACTATCTTCTTCCCTTTGTTTAATTCCAAGGAAATTCCACTTCATTTCAGTTTTTTACTCACCATGGAAATATTTTTTTATGAATATTTCCTTAAATATCCTCTATTACATATCCCTTATCTCTTCTTCCTCTTTGGTATTTTGAATCAGGGACCACCATTTATTAGCGTCACCCTTGAGACAATATACTGCCATTAGTACCTTCTCATTTTCATTTCCTCTTAACGCCATTAATATCTTTTAATGGGACATGATCCATTGCTCAGCAACCAATGGATTAGTAGTCCCGCTGAAAGGTAGAGGCTTCTGCTGCATGAAACTATCAAAAACAAGTGTTGAATGGTTATTTGTTACAAATTGAGTATGTTGTCCTAATATGGTCATGATCGGATCTTCTCCAACGATGATTGTGTTGACTTGCTCAGTAGGGAGATCCCTACCATGCCCACGAGTATTGATTCCTCTTCTTCAATTAGATTCCATTTATAAAAAATGGGATAGACTAGATTAGTTTATGAATCTCACATATAAAATAACTCAACATAGATTTAAATTCTATGAATATATAATCTTATAAATCTCAAATAGAAAATCACTCAACATAGATTGAAATTCTATGCATATCTAATCTTATAACCATAGTTCATCTGATGAAAAATTTATACTAACTACTTCATAATGGATTGTAAAGAAAATATGAATTATCCTAAGAACATCCCCTGGTAGTTTCATAACCAAGAGTTCAATAAGGCCCAATGTAGTGCACTAGTTCCCATTCGAGTCTAGCTCAAAGCGGTGTTTTTGTGTTTTACCCATAGATACATCTATGCCAGATCCACCTCTACCTTCTCGTATCCATATAGGGATGTATTGTTTTTGAAAAATCCTCATAATCTATTCCATAAAAAAATACCAGTATGTTCTTGTACGTTTATCCTAAAATACTACCTTAGGGCTTTGTTCCCAACTATAAATTTCCTAGTATAGTTTCCAAGTGTTCTAATAAAATTTCTCAGATACCAACTGTAACACCAAAAACCCTCTAGGATAGAGCCGGTGCATTACTTATGATATTGGAATGGTTATAAGGAATGAAAATACCAAATGAATGATCTGTTTAGAAGTCTTGATAAATCTAGATACATATATGTAACTCAAATTACATTAGAAAAGGTTAAAATATACAATACAAAAATAATACTCAAAACTGCATCCACAGGAACTCAAAAGAAGACATTCTCTTCATCACCTGTCGAAGGTAGACAATGATAGGGGTGAGCTCAAACACTCAGTAAGGGTTTCAAATAGCGGAATCATGAGTACAATAATATGTGAATCACAATCAATCTGACATAATCAATATGGAATAGTGAATAAATGAACAACTAATGCCATTAATAAACTGAAAATGAAATTGCATCCATAGATTTTTTCATAGTGAAAACCTCATGGACAATAATAATAAGTGATAATGAATAAATAGAAATCTTATTAATTGTATTTCATATATCTGGAAAATGAAACCATAATACTGTAACAATAGTTTCGTTCTGTTGGTAAAAACCTGTCAGATTTATGGAAACAAACTCGAAGGTTTTGTCACCAACTGTTTTCCCTCATGAGAGCTACCGATGCATCTAGGGGCTATAGATGGCCCCACATGACATTGCATGTCCAATGAATTATTTATAAATTGATTCAAGACAATATGAATAAGCCTTTTCAATATCCGTATGGAGTAGAGTATACAGATTCATCAAGATTTCCATAATTATAATAACTTTCCAAATAAACACCATATAAAAAATGGTATATAGTTTTGACAATGACCATATCCATGATTTTGGATTATGGATATTTAATATAAATACAATTTAAATTGAAAAGTCACCTCAAATGGTCAGTAGGTACACCACATAGGGATTATTAGGTGCAAAATTCAATGTTAGTCACAACGAAAAGGTAGTTGAGAAAAAGTCCCCTACCACATTTTAATCGATCGAACCGTATGACCATAACTTAATAACCATCAAGTGAATAATTGAATAACATGAATATAAATATAATAATGTTATTATATATTAAATTGAATTACACATATACCAAATATAAGGAATAATTGTCCAACAATGTAAATCTCACAGAAATGAATGTGAGATTAGAAACTCCTTACCTTATGCCCGAGTGTGTTCTTCATTTCATTTATTAATCTGAATAATCAAATTTAGCATAATTAATTTATATTTCAAGAACCTATTGAACATTTAATTGATATGATATAACTTTATTATGTTTATAAATCGCCACTTTTTTGGGTCTAAGAGATTAAATCATATTGTTTTGGATGCATTTTGTTACTTGGTTTTCATGGTTCGTTTATTTGTTTCCATGAATGTAAGTTCACTTGAAACATGGTTAAAAATACATAATTGTTAATAGAAATTATTAAAGAAATTATATAGATATAAATTATCTTATAATGATTTGTGGTTATATACCATGAGTAAGATTTATTAGTTAAAACATTAATGATGTTCGTCTAGATCTTTTTAGTGGTTCTTTGATAATAACAACCTCATTTGGTTATATAAATTATAACCATGAGTAACAAAGATTTATAAAGCCCTGGGTGAGTCATAACCCATATTACCTGGTTCATCCATATAAATGGTTTCATGACCATACATGAAAGAATTATTTAAAATTAAAATCACATTGTCCACGATGTCGGTAATTCATCAAATCACAAACAATGTTTTTAATTCCTTGAATAAGTGGGGAAATGAAGAAGATTGATGATGAATTTATCATGAACCTGAGAACATATAGAAAATTCCGTATTCTTGGGATTTCATTCATCTTAGGTAATAAGTTATGAAGAAAGAATAAATAATGAACTCAAAATAAATGAATAATTTTGAAATCGCCTACAAAAATTCGGCTGCCTAACGGCTGCAGAATATGGTTTTAGAAAATATTAAAAATTGTTCAGACAAGGGTAAAATATCTAGAAATGAATCATAATATATAGTATATCAATAATAATATTAAATATAATATCATGGTATGGAAACTTTAATGATATACCACATAAAAGAGACCTTGAAATGAAAAAATAAAGAAATTGAGAATTTTCTCACCTTGTTGAATAACCCATAGAACATGATGTTTGGGAAAGTGGGGGCCTGAAGAAACCGTAAGAGGACTAATATGAAGGTAAAGAGGCCAGAAAATAGTTGGAGGAGAATTTGGAATGAATTTAATGAAGGTAAGAGTTAGTATTTATAGGAAGAGCGAGTGATTATTTTAATAATTTGCAAGGGGCACCACATTAGTGGTTTTTGAAAAACCATGGGCTTGCCCATGGTATTTACCCATGGAATAAGCCACTTGACACACATCACATATTATTTTACTATAAACATGTCAACCGGATTTATGACCTCATTATTTCATCCTTAATGATGTCATTAACACACTGAAACTAAAAACTATATTTTTTACTATTCATAGAAAAAAAAACTGTTTCAGTAAAATTCCCAAAATTCACCCTAACCAATTTTTGACATGTAGAATTAAAAAGTGAAATCCGTTTTTCAAAAATAGTTTTCTAAATGTTATTAATTTAATTTTTAAATATAGTCATAGTTAATTCTAAAAATATCAATCTTAAAGTG
Organism: Viscum album; assembly: GCA_963277665.1. NCBI lineage: Eukaryota > Viridiplantae > Streptophyta > Magnoliopsida > Santalales > Viscaceae > Viscum > Viscum album. The sequence continues at coordinate 1,078,457,765 of OY728164.1, forward strand.
CACAAAGTTTTATTTCTCATTGAAAAACTAATTAAGATCTCATTATCTTGTTTCCATAATAAAATGAGAGAATAAAATTATTTAATATTAATAAGGGTCATATTACTATTCATACGGGTATGTTACTATTCACCAAAAATTAGGTTTGTTTTATCAGACTTCAAATAACTTACTGACCACAAATCTAGATGACCATTTTTTGAAATTCAATCCATAGAAGTGGAAAATTTATATTTAATGGATATTTGTTGAATATATCCTAAAAAAACTAGTGTCGTTTCAAAGGATATAAGTGATGAATAGAATGTATTTTACAGAAACATTCCATAAAATGTTTAGGGTGCTACAGCACGGCCCGGCCCGGCTGGGCACGGCCCGACCGACTGTTGGTCATGGCTCAGCCAGCTAGCCAAGCGATGCGAAGCGGGGGGGGGGGGGGATGGACCCCCGTCTTCCAGAACCAGTGGCACCGAGAGGCACCGCCCTCCTGCCAGGAAGCCCGAATTAGGTGGGACTTCCTGGCGCGAGGGGCCCATGAGGGCCGCTCTCCTCTTTCAAGACACCTGCGGGTGTCGCGGCCTTTTCCAACGCAGTCGGCTGACGAGCCAGCCGGTTAGCCCGCCGAAGCGGCCCGTGGAGTGCAGTTCATGGTTCTGCGCATCGCGGTAACATGGGGTGTCGTGGTTCCAAAATCCCGGCTAGCTAAGGCCAGCCAGATCTTCTTCGGACAAGGGGCCCGCAGATGCGGGCTGCAGTTCCTCTCCAAGTGGCCGGCATACGGCTGCCGCTTTCTCGGGTTTCCACCACCCCTTCCATCACTGTCGCCATCAAAATTGACCAAGGATCAACAGAGGGTCTTCAGGCCGTGTTCGTTTGGCCCACACCCTCTTCATTAGGCGGTATCATATGGACTATGATAAAACATGGTTTGTAGGAAGAATGAAGAATAATTTTATTCAATTAATAATTGAAGCAATCCTCCTACCTCGCAATTGTCATCGCATGTCATCGAGCAGTGGAAGACAAGCATCACAGAATAATGTTGTCATCCCGTCAATATTGGAGAAAGATTCACTGATTCAATTGACGTCAGGGGAAGAAGAATGGATGATGTTTCTTCACGTATTACGAGTCGTCGTGCGTTCTTAATGTTCTTCATCCGAGAAGAAGAATTTTCTTTTTATTTCTCTAGATAATTCCTATGTAAAATAATTTCCAACCCAAAATGAAACAATAGGCTTCTCATATTAAAATAATATTTCCATGCCATTCGAATTAATTCAATATGAATCAATTAATGAAGGGTGCTCAATTAATTAAAGTGATGAGATTGGAACATTAATGAAGGGAGGGTGGAATGTGGAGAGGCTCCACCATAATAAATGAGAGGGAGTTATCAAATAAATTAAAGGGAATGTTAACAGGGAGTTTAAAGGAGCTGAAGAGTTAAGGCCTCCTTTGGGCCCCACCACACATTAATCTCTCCTGGGAGGTTATATGGGTTTGTGCCCCACCCTTAAATCCCCCTTGTAATAAATAACCAACACATATAAATAATATTGTGTAAAAAAAATTTATTTAACTTATGATAAATCCCAAAATAATAACTTCCAACCCGCATAAGACGCAACTGCGGTAAATGACCCCTTAAGAAAATATCGGTGCAACGAGTTCATTGGTGTCCTCAGATTTCAATTCGGAGCACTGGTTCAAAGTATAGAAAAACCCAAACGTATGTTTATTGAACGTACCCAAACAAAAATTATAAAATTGATTCCGGGCACACCGGGCCTCAGAATCAGTCGCTGTTAGAAACATCGGACTCGTAAAATTAAAATAATTAAGAAAAAAAACTTCCTTGAAATTTCTAGGACATAACATTACTCCCACCTCTGGGATTTAAGTCTCTGTAAAGCTACAACACACATTAAGGAATCAAAAAATGGGTACTAAACACGCATTTGAGCCTCCCTCTCCCATGTGCTCTCATAGAGGTTCTCATGCTGCCAGCAAACGCACACCAGAGGAATCGACTGTACATGTAGGACCCGCTCCTCTCGATCCTCGATCTCTATTGGAACCTCAATGAATGTCGCCCCATCATCGATGTCCAGCTCCCCATGGTCGATGATCTGGATGGGTAGTGCACATATCTCCTCAATTGAGATACATGGAAGTCGTCATGCACCTGGTGCAACTGAGGTGGAAGGGCCATGCGGTATGCCACCTCACATACTCTATTGTGGACCTAGAAAGGTCCAAAAAAGCATGGAGATAACTTTCCACCCTAGAAAAATCTCCGTATACCTCGTCGATGTGAGACCCGTAGGAATACGTGGTTTCCATCCTCGAACTCCAGTGGTCTCCGTCTCATAAGAGCATAGGACTTCTGTCAGCTCTGTGCATTCTTCGTCCACTCTTGGAGTATCATCACCTTCTCCTTCATAGCCTGAACCATCTATGGTCTAACAAGTGCTAACTCCCATAGGCCAGTCCATCACAGAGGTGACCAGCAAGTTCGGTCATACAATGCCTCGTAAGGGGCCACCCCGATGGTGGAGTGGTAGCTGTTGTTGTACGCAATTGCCACCAAGGGTAGCTGATCCTCCCAACTGCGACCAAAGTCGAGGAAACAAGCACGGGGAATGTACTCAAGAGTTTTAATGGTCCACTCAGTCTGACCATCCTTCTGAGGATGGAAGGAAGTTCTCAGACGTAGTTGCGTCCCAAAAGCTTGTTGTAACCCCTTCTATAGCCGGGAAGTTAATCGAGCATCTCAATCGGAAACTATAGATTATGGAACACCATGAAGCCATACGATCACATTATTGTAGAGGCGTCCCAAGAACCTTACTGAGACATGCTCTCTGATCATTAGGATGTTGTCCAACATGGTGAGTCGGTCTACGATCACCCAGGATAGAGTCATGTCCTGTGGATGTATGTGGAAACCCCTTCATTAAATACATGGATATCATGTCCCACATTTTCTCTAGGACCTCTAAGGGTTGTACCAAGCCTGCGGGTACCTAGAGCTATCCCTTCACTTGCTGACATGTGAGGCATCGTGAAATGAACACTACTATAGCCTTCATTATACCCATCCACTAGAACTGTCGTATGGGGTCCTATTATATCTTCCCCACACCTGTATGTACCGCTAGAGGGGATGTTTGAAACTCGTTCAGAACCTCCTCCTTTAATGAAAATGGTACCATGGTACGTCCCTTGAAGATAAAGACGTGATCCCCTCCTTCAGAGAATCCACCAGGCACCAACCCTGTGGATATATGAGAATGTCGCGTCTCACAGTCAACGTCCCCATGCTAAGCCTCCCAGACTCAGTAATGAAGTGAAGGAGTGATAGTGAGAGACTCAAGAAAGGCTGCTCCATCTCTATCCACAAAGGATATATGCAACGTGTCCAGCTGATTTGTCACATCTCCTAGCAGATGAATTCCCATTCATCTGTTGAGAGAATCTACTACAATGTTCTCCTTCCCAGGAGTATAATTATCTCTATGTCATAGTCATGGAGAAACTCGGGCCAAGTCAGCGTCTCAGGTCCTAGTCATTCTATGAGAAGACTCACCTGAGACATTTGATATTAGAGTAAACCGTAAATCGTTCACTCAACAAACAATAGTTGTGACTATCAATTTGTAAAAACTCAACTACATCCTTTTTAACTTACGTCCAACTAGATCTGCTATGATTATCTTTTTTTGAAAAGTAAAATCTGGTCTCATCCATTGGATGAACCATGTTCATTGCCTAATACTGTCAATCCTGACATGAATGGTACTATTTCATGCCATGGAAGACGTTGTAAGGCCTCGACACTAATACCAAGATATCCAACTGTTTCTCTCACCGCCAAGGGTCGAGTAACACTATCGGCTGCGTTGTGTGGTCACTAGGTCTCCTCCAGTAAGAATCTCCAAAGTGAGGGTCGAGACAAGAGTTTTAACTGGTACCTCTCAGTATCAACCACATAAATAGGACGGGGAAGCAAATGTCACAAAAAGTTGTCTTTTATTACTTCATCTCAAAGCACAAAGACACAATGAATCCATAAACAACGACATAAACCAAGCTAGAAGAATCATAAACAATGGACATTATGTCTAGAGCTATTACCGCTCCAATACCCTTGCTGCTCGACCCGCTCCTCTACCACGTCTGCCTGCTCCCAGCGGTCCGCCATGGTCGAACCTCTATTTGTGCCTGGAAGGTCCCTCTATTTCATGCTGCTCATCTGTAGGAATGGTCGGGCAGTATCAAGCCAAGTGACCCTGCTCGACGCCTGCCTAGAACTACATTCTCCTCGTATGGTTGGCTCTAATTCGTGTAACCCGCACAACCATACCTATATCATAGGATCGCCCACCTATTAGACTAGTCCTCTTGGACGTCTATGTCATATGTCTACTGTCGGCTGCTGATGACTCCGCTATGGTCAGAAAGCCCTGTGGATAGAGCAGTAGCTCATGAGCCCGCATAGAACATAGAGTTGTTGGTACAAAATCTTCCCCGAAAGACCCTAGAATTCTCCCCTTGTGAGAGTCACCTCATAGTAAAAATGGAGCATCAGACTCCACCAACTCTCAGCTACTCCCTGAAAGAGTATAACAACTAGGTACACCATCAAGTTACCAGGTGTCCCAACTATGTGCAAAACTCGCACTACAACCTCCAGCCAACACCATGCTGTCTGATAATTTGTCTCGCCTCGAAACATCAGAGGAATCTATAAATGGAACTCATGTAACACACTCAGGCAGCATGCACTCTCTGCTACTGGAGAGGGTGGTATTGGTAGTACAGTAGGTATAGGTGCCACTGGTACCTATGCTATGACGAGGCCCTATATTGAGGCTTTATCACTCGGTGAGCTACCATCTCATACATAACTCATATCCCAATATGGATTTCTACATGGGGACATCCTGAAAAAGAAATAGGTGTGCCATGGTCAAACAGTATACCTACTCAGCTGAATCAAAGTAATCACAATGAAAATTTTTGAAACACACATGCAATCAGTATTTTTGTGCATTGAGTCAGAAATCAGATGTCAGGGTCATGGTGTATGGATACGTCGGCTGCCACACCAACACTGGACTCCCTGGACTGAAATCCACACTCAATACTCTTAAAACTATAGATTTTCAGAAAATAATGATCAGAGTCCTGAGTTCTACGGTAGAACTGACTACATTGATACAAATTTGTCATGTCCCGTCCTTGGGGCCCATGTCGTGACAACCCCCAAGCCCGCCTTCCATAGGCCATGGGCTAGAGACTATCACCAAATGCATAAATCCCTAAGCTGGGAAGGTGTTTTAATTATGAATGTAAACAAACACAAAAGAGTACACAACAGTATTAAACACTATGTAAATACAGTATTCAAAAAGTTAGTGTTGAATGGAAAGGGGGCTGGAAATACAAGCCCAACAATACGTATAGTAGAACTGAAAAGCTATTAAAACTGTAGAAAAGTAAAATAGAAACTACTGAGTCATCCTCCGGGAATCCAACCTGAAGGTTGGGTACAAATGGCCACCTCATCACCTCAGTTCCATCAGCCTGCTCCGTGTATGTATCTCTATGTAATCCACCTCCGGGTACCATCTAGCTCTACCAGTATCTACCTCGATCAATGTTGTCTATTGTCTGCCTCCAACAAAACATAGTGTTGGTGTAGCCCATGCATGGGTGATTATAAATTACTTAGTAGGGACCCCGAGACCCCCGAAGGTCTCCCAGAATCCATGATTGATAAAAAAAAGGGAAAGATACAATCACGAAGTATCCCCCAACTATACATAGGTATATTCCCATATTTATACCTATGTAAACTATCTCAGTTCAGATCCAACTCTAGAGCCCACACACAACCTATTCCATAGAGAAAGTAAATTCAATCACATCGATGATAACGATTGAAATTCAAGACTCACCTCACACAGGTATACATTACTTAATGAGAGGAAGAGGTGATTATTTGTAGCCACTAATTTATCTATCACTGTCAAACGACAGATACCCACAGAAACCTAAAATAAGAGTAACTTTTTGTTGTCGAATCCACGAAGGATTCAGTCCAGTCTCATTGTTGTCAAACCCATGATGGATTCAGTCTAGTTGTCGTTGCTTCCAAACCCACAGAGGATTTCAGTACAGATGTCGTTGGTGCCATACCCATGGAGGATTCCAATACAGCTGTCATTGCTACTGAACCCACAAAGGATTCTAGTACAGTTTTTGTTGCTGCCGAACCCATAGAGTATTCCAGTACAGTAGTCATTGCTAGCGAACCCATGGAAGATTCTAGTACAGTTGTCATCGTTATATATGCCACGAAGGATTTTAGTACAGTAGTAATCGCAGCCCATCCCATGGACGATTCCAGTAAATTTGTCGTCGATGCTGAACCCACGAAGGATTCTAGTACAGTTGTGGTCGCAGTCGCAGCCAACACTAGGGTTTCCGTACACAACATGCACGATTCTAGGAGGTTCTACTCCTCGTGCCAACGGGTCAATGCATCAACTGACATGAAGTCCACAGTTGATGTATGCCGATGTTTTATCTCATCAAATAATCCCAACGTGACAGACGACACGTCAATCAGACGTCTGGTCAGAGAGTTATTGGCTTTTTCGTTCTAGGGGCCCGGTTGGAAAAGCCCTCATTCCAAAACTAGCTATTTTCCTAAGTTGTCCAAAAATAATTTAGAGTATCGTAAAAGGACCACCTCTTTGCAAGCGATCTAGTTCCGTAGATGTCGCGTCGATCGGACGCATGGTAGTGAAGTAATTCGCGTTTAAGTGAAACAAGCCTGGCCCATCAAGCCCGGAGGGTTGGAGGGATGTCCCTTCCATGCTCGGCGGGTCTGACCTGGCTAAGGGGTCATCCCAGTAAATTATTGCGCGGCATGGCCTGGTGGGACATGGTCTGGCATGTGGCAGGTGGCCCGACCCGAATAGGCTCGTCCCGGCCCGAATGGGCGCGACCCGACCCGACTGGGCGCGGCCCTGCCCGACTGGGTGCGGCCCGACCCGACTGGGCGAGGCCCAGCCCGGGTGGGCATGGCCCGGTGCGTCTGGGCACCGCCCCACCCAACTGCGCGGGGCCCAACCCGACTAGGCGCGGCCCGGCCTGGGCACAACCCGACCCGGCTGGCGCGGTCCCGCCCGCGGCTAGGCACGACCCGACCCGGATGGTGTTTCTCGGCCCGACTAGCATGGCATGGATGGCTATTGGCCGGGGCTTGGCCAGTTGGCCATGTGATGCAGAGCGGGGGGGCACAAACCCCGTCTTCCCGAACAGGCTACGTCGAGCGGCGCTGCCCCGCTGTCCGGTCGGCCGAAGCCTTCCGGTTATCCAGGCACGAGAGGCCTGTCAGGGCCGCTCTCCTCCTGCGCTGCACCTACTGGTGCCACGACATTCTCCAACCATGTCAGCTGACGAGCTGGCCGGTTCACCCACTGAAGCAACCCCCGGAGCGCGGGCCGTTGTTCTCCACATCAGTCGGACATATGCGGGTCGTGGTTCGGGCCATGGTTCTTCTTCGGCCCAGCGGCCCACAGATGCGGGTCACGATTCCTGTCCACATGGCCGGAATGTGATCACTACATTCTTGGTTCGCCCCCACCCCTTCCATCACTGTCATCGTCGAAATAGAACAAGGATCAATGGAGGGTCATCAGGCCATGTTCATTCGGCATGCTCCCTCCGCGTTAGGCGGTATCATATGGCTGAAGATAAAACATGGTCTCAACATAGAACAAAGAACAATTTAATTCAATTAAAAATTTATACAATCCCCCTACCTCTTATTTGACGTCGCACGTTTTCGAGCCGCGGAAGACGAGCATTGCGGTAGTCAGGCGTCGTGGAACAACAATGTCGTCCCTTCAATGTTGGAGGAAGAGTCGTTGATTCCGTTAACGTCGGGGGAAGAAAAACGGATGTAGTTTCATCACATCTTTCGAGTCTTGGAGCATTCTTCATGTTCTTCATAGTATAAGAACACTCTTCTTTTTATTTATCCAGATCCATCCCAAAGATAATAATTTCTAACCCAAAATGAAACAATAGGCATCTCATATTAAAATAATATTTCTATTCCTTTCGAATTAATTCAAAATGAATCAATTAATTAAGGGTTATCACTTAATTATATTAAAGAGCTTGGAACATTAATTAAAGGAGGGTGGAATGTCGAGAGGCCTCATCAAAATAAATGAGATGGAGTTGTCAAATAAATTAAATGAGGTTAATGGGGAGTTTAAGGGAGTTGAGGAGTTAGATCCTCATGTGGGCCCCACCACACTTAATCCTCTCATGGGGGGTTATATGGGTGTGGGCCCCACCCCAAACTCTCCCTTGACGGAAATAACCAACTCATATAAATAAATTTGTGTACAACAATTTTATTTATCTTATTATAAATCCCCAAATAATAACTTCCAACCCGCATAAAACGCAACTACGGCAAAGGTCCCCTTAAGCGAAAACTAGTGCTACAAGTTTATCGGAATCCTCAAATTTTAATTCCGAGCACCGGTTCAAAAGATAGAAAAAATCAAACGTATGATTATTGAACGTACCCGAACAAAACATAATAAATTGATTTCGGACACACTAGGCCTCAGAATCAGCCACCTTCAGAAACTGCGGACTCATAAAATTCAGAAGAATTAATATATTTTTTTTGTTGAATTTTTTTGGTCTTTACAACATATTGGAAAACCCTTAACCGAATAACATCTATCTATATAAATGATAATTATGTTTTTATATATTCCTATAATATTAGTAGTTTATTGGTTATAGAAAGATATAACTCAATATAGATCATTGAGAATTTTTTCTGATTTTCCGGTAACTCTTTATTGTTTTAATAAAAGGGAGTCAATGGACTGATTTATTCGAAAAGTGTGTATTATATTATTAGGGTAGGAATTTTGGAATCATATTTTTTCAGATTTGGGAAGAGAAAATATTTCTTCAGAGGTTTGAGGAAGTAGAATATTGAATTTTTTTAGAATGGAGGAGTGACATTCTAGTAAATACAAAACAAGATACACTATTGGGAGGGTTCCCCTACCTCATGTGAATTTTTTTGATTTATATGTCCATTATTTAGTCCATAGTTTCATTTACACAATGGTTACTATTTTTCTCTAACCTATCCACTCAAGGCTACTCATGTAAGCTCGTATTCATGGGTTCGTGGCTCGTAGGCCCATTGTCAAGAATCCATCAAATTTCTCAGATGCCTATTATAGAAACATCGTGAATATGTGATTTAATAATGATAATATTTGTGACAGAAACAATCCTTATGAATGAAACAATTTCAGTAGTAATTTGGGAAGACAAGGAATTTCAAAAACCATAATAGATATATTTGTTGATAGGCGGTTCTGCAGTTTAAAAATTCACAAAATTGAGGAAACGTATATAAATTTTATTCTACCCCCACATTTGTAGTAGAATGGCATAAATAAATTCCAAATTCTATCAATAAATGGATTTGGATCATGATGGACATTTCTTGGATTACGTTTTTCAAAAGATCATGTATTTCATAATCAAATTGGGTTCACAAAGGCTATAAAATATTTTAGAAAGTTATGAAATGTTCAAAATTATAGATAATTTCTAAGGTTAAGTGAGATTCATGAATGGAGGGAGAATTTTGATTAATTTGTTGGATTCATCAATGTTTCTTGTTTCACAAAAGTGTGATATTATTATGGGGAATTGAGAAGATTGAAAACTATTGCAATGAGTTTTTTGAAAAATGTAAATATCATGGAAACATGGAGGGAAATACTAATAATCATATTGTGAAATGGAATTAATCAAGTGGATGTATACAAAACATAATGTACTACCAAATGATATATAGAACATTTTTGTTTAATTGATCAAAATAAATTTCACCCAAATGATAATTGGTCAGACATTAGCCAATAGTGTATTGAGATTTCATATTATGATTGGTTGTAAACCTGGATGGATAGTGAGTATGATATTTGAAATGTAATAGTAGTGTGATTTAGTGAATTTTATACCTATGTACATTGCCTTTTAATATCTGTGGACATATCTATGAGTAGGACAACCATGAATTATTTTTCACTCATGCATACAATAATTTCTATACATAAATTTCTATATAAAATAGAGGGAATAATGTTATGTTTAACGATGATACATGATCATAAAGAGAATTTGTTTTAATCTCACACACCATTATTAACCCACAAAATTCGGATATTCAACCTATTTGTGCTAATATAGATGCACTAATGTGTTATTCTAGACAACATTCATAGTTCATATTCCCTTTATGGAAGAAGAAGTTTTATGAACCCTTTTATGATGTGTTTTTTCCAAAAAATTAAAATTTATAATAATTGATTAACATGATCACATCCAAATTATGAGGATTAAATTTATTAAGTGGGGCATCTGAATATAACAATGGAATATTTTAAAAAACAATACTATGTTTTATTAATTATAAGACACACAACACCAAGCTTAATAAATTAAAAAAATATAATTTATAATATAAATTCATTTTTACATATTCATTGATAAGAATTTATAAATATTTATGTTCATATTATGAAATATATATAAATTTAATACTCTATAAAATTTTATATAATACCACATTTGAAAGAAGTAGGTAATATCAATAATTTTTTTTTCATGCATGAATATTGATTTTTCATCAAAAATTTATTTTAGTAATTTTTTTGAGAACATAATACAATTAATGTATTCAAAATTTATATATTATATTCTATAAAGTATATATCATTTTAAAATCTACTATATAAATTTTTTCTTATATTGAAATTTTGAGAATTTTGTAATCATATTTATTTTTCAATTAATAGTGAAAATTTATCATTTATTGGAAAGTATATTTTATTTTCAAGTATATATATAGTGAAATTATATTTTTATATTATTATTATTTCAACTATTTCTTTTTTATTAATTAATATAAAATTATGAACTCTTGATTTAATTTTATAGTTGATTTTTATATAAAAAAAATTTTATACTAAAATTGGATGACTTTGAAAAACATTTTTTCATTATGTTTTTCTGGTGGAGTTTTAAATTAATCACAACCAATTAACTAATTTTAAAATTTAAAAATGGAATTAATATTTTGATTCTTGAGTTAAAAAGTATATTAATTGGTCTCTATTATTTTGTGTATTTTGAATTGTAAGCATATAATATTTTTATTTCCATAGAAAATATATATTTTGTTAACTTGGGTAATGATTGTTTTGATGAGACATAAACTACATATAAGAAACTAATTTATTTAATTTTATTTGTATATTTCATTAAAATTAATTTCAATATTAAAAAAATATGATATTATTCCCTTTTAAATTTCATTTATACCATTATAGTATTTTTTGTAAATGAAAAGGTCAAAAGATTTACTCTATATATTTAATTATATTTAATTTTTCATGAAATATGTAAAAACATATGTTGTATTCTAAATTATTATATTTTTATATGATATAAAAATATATTCCATGGTGGATTATTTGAAATTTTCATGATAAAAAATTAACATAATGGACTATACAACGATGACTCGATGATTTTAAAAAAAATAAAAAATCATGTAAATGTTACTAAAACCATCATATGAAATTCTTTAGGTGGTTTATAGTGTGACAAAAGTTGTATCAATAAAAATTAATTACAAGGGATGTGTGAATGAATTATATTCTATTTACAATATTTTTATTTTTTAAAAATTTAAACTAATTCATTATTTAAAAAAATTATTGATATTTTATAAAAAATAATATTTTATTGAATGATCTATAACCCATAAAAATCAAATAATAATAAAAATAAAATGGATATTAAATAATCTTTTATGAATGGTCCATTAATTTTTCCCATGTTCAATTATAGTAACTTTTTTTTACCCATAAATAGGAAAACAACATTTTTACCTATGTAAATTTCAAAAGGGTTAATGAGTGTAAAAAAATTGTGGTATTGGTGAATGATCAAATGAACGCACCAATATATTTTCATGTGATAGTGTTTACAATAATAATCAATATATATTCATAGTAAATTATGTATGATACGTTCTAAAAAGGAATATACATTATATTAATCGAATGCTTAAGAAAATTCCAGGAGTGGTCTTCCCCTCACGTATAGAAGAAAACCTTCCCTTCTCTTTTCATTCCACATTTATACCACTCTATATCAATAAATAACTACCCAAATACCATCATATCATCACTAAATATTTCCAATATTCCTTTTTTATGGTAGACAAAACCAATGATTAATATGGCTATAAACCTAATGAGGTTATATTAAGAAGTGGTATATTTCTTGACATAATATTTTCATTTTATTTATTCTTATAACTTAGTCAAATAATATGAAACATATATTAAATTATAAAATATGTATATTAAAAAATTATATATTTTATTTTGTTAATTCCATTGCTATATACTATGTTTCTTCAATAATTTTCTAAATGAAATCATCATTCATGACTTCCATTTGCTACTGTCTCGCAAACTGATGCAATTAATTTTACATCACCACATCACATAGATGGATATAATTATATATTTAATAACTATATACTATATATTGGAAAAAATTGTGATCATTAAAATATAATATATTTTCTATTTTCTTTACATTTGATTTACTAAAAAATTTATAATGTTTTTCTTATGCTCGTGTGGATTACCACCTAAATGAAGTGATGTGATCCCTTTTTCATGATAACATCATGTATATATTATATAAAAGTACAATTCATGAAGTTTTAATATATATATAAAATTAAAAAATTATTCTTCAAATGTAAAATGTCACTTATGTTCTTCTTTTTCATGCTCATTGAATAATGGAAACATTATTCATGTGCATGCAAGACCAAGCATCTCCATGATCACCATAGAAACAAATTTTTTAGAAAATATGTAATTGTAGGTTTTAAATTATAATAAAATTATAATAATGATTATAATTAAATCATTATTATTTTATCGATTATTGAATAATTAGAACTTTGAACGTTGTTACGATACAAATTTCCTTTTGAAAACATATGTCGAATATCTATAAAACCAAAAAAAGATCATAATTTATTATTAAATGGTATTTAAGATAGTAAATAATTATTAAAAATTTATTAGACAAGAATATTTAGAATATAAATGATGAGTTGGACTCGTAAAAAGGGATGTATTTCCTTTAAAACTACCATTTCTAAATTCTTTTAATTTCTCTTCTTCAAAATATTTTTATTCCATATAAATATTATTAAAAACATTTTATGGATATTTCAATGTTTAAAAAAAATAATTTAATAATATATTTTATGTCTCTTACATTAAATGGTTCCCTAATGAATTTATTTTACAAATTTTAATTAAAGTATTATTTTAGCTCAAAGACTACTATCTTAAAGTGAAACCGTATTTTACGACCCCATGGTTTTGAAATGTAGTGTTAGGTTATCTTTATTTTTTATATGTGTCTAACTATTTTTCACTTAAACCACATTTTCATTTGATTTTTCACAAGGATTATGTATGTGTAGAAATGAGAATAAAGTCAGAGTCCTGGTAATGGAAATACCTTGACCAATGAAATAATTTCTTTACAATGAACCTGTATTTACGTTGAATTTTCCATTTTCAGAAATTTTAACATTGATATATTTTTTTATGATTTTCAAAAAGAATATAAAAATGTTGTGTTCTGTAAATAAATGATCATAAATTTCATTCCAATATTTTCATTACTGTGTTGTATAATTTTGTTAATAATTATTGGAGTGAGGATAGAAATATAAAGATATTATTTTATGAAAAAAATTATATGATTACTAGTTTAGATCAGAATAATTTGATAATATTTAATATGTTTAATATTAATTATTCCAAAAAAATTAGAGAATATGATAAAAATAGAACTTCCAGCATAAATTTAAAGAATGTTAAAATTATTTTTTCATAGAGGGAATGATCATGAAATGATTTTTTTTCATATTTATTGTTTATCTAAGTATCAAAACCAAACAAAATTACCAAGATTTTTATCAATTTTAATTCTATATATCAAGGAATTGTATAATTATATTATTTAAATTTTAACATTTATGTCAATTAATTCCATTCTCTTCACTTGTAAAAAGATAACACTTCTACCAGATCGAGACTAACCTTTCCCAAGATGTTATACATGAATCATAATCACTTAATCTTTATTGAACCTTATACATAGACAATATTATTCTATTAAAAGTATATTTATATAAGGAATTCATCTTATATGTGGTTTTCAAATGAATCATTGATCTTCCAACATTGGTATTGTTTATCATAATATTTTTTTAACTCTACCAATTAAAAAATAGTCAGTGACCATATTAATATACATAAATTAATATCATTAGAATAAAAACTATAATTATATTAATTAATTATAAATTATTTATTACATTTTAAATAGTTAATAAAATGAATGTATATAGTGAAATTTTCAGACTAACCCCTCCACGAAGTATCTTTTTTCATTATTCATGTTTATTATATTTAATTATAAATAGAAATTATAATCTATTTATCAAAAATATATACATATAAATAGTATTATTATTTTTTATTATAATTATATTTTATACATTTATAACCCATCAACCATCGTGATAAAGCATGTTGGTGTTTTAGTTGTTTTTACCATCTGATCGAATTTATTCCATAAAAACGCACTTGATTACAATGGAAACATAAATAATAATATTAGTTAATTTTTAGAATTTTTAATAATATATGATATTTTAGTTTATAATTAATATACTAGGTACCTAATTTATTATTAAAATTTCTTTGGTGATCACTAAAATTTGATAATTACATGATAGTGGATAAAATTTCTCAAAAACATTATGAAATAATATAATTGAAAAAATATATATGATAATAAATGGTCTATAATAAATTAAATATACGAGAATTTGGTTCCAAGTATGGAATATAGTAATCTTCATTTGATAATTCAGGATCTTACATACGTGCACATAATGAATCCTGAATCGTATATGTGTTTTTCTTCTCAATTTTACTTTACTAATGCATGTTTAATTATTATACATCCATTTGATATTTTTCATAGTACATATACTTCCCAATAACATAATTTGGAATGATCTATGATTTAATTAAATCTATTTTTAGATCAATAAGAATTTTTTATGGTTATAAGGACATTTTAATGAAAAATCATTAATGTTGTCAGGTTTATGATAACCAAATTAAATTAAATATAGTTATACTCTTCTTTATTGAAAATAAATTTTAATATTTTATAATAATAAACCACAATATAATAAGATAATTTAAACCATATTTTTTATTTATTAAATTTTCAATTATATCTATGTATTCCTCTACGATTATTCCATTTATTATGTATGAGATTTCATAGAATAACTAATTTATTTTCCAATGAAAATTTACTCTAATTATAAATATTATACATCACCCCTAATTTTTTCATCATTTTTTGAAATATATTTGTTTCTATCTGTTATTACCACCATTTTTCAAATTAACACCTTTTATAAGTATTTTATCTAATCTCATAAATCGATGCAGGTTTGGAGTAGAGTATTGTTCTTTGATATTAAGTACTTTTAATTTCACGATCTTGTGTTTCATATTATAAACCACATTTTCATATACTATAACCAAATTATATCATTAATAATTATTCTATTTAATATATATTTTAAAATATTTTTGATACTTTTGGGATAATATCCTGGAAATGATTCTGAACTGAGTTTTATAAAAAAAATTACAATGGTTTTAAATAAATAATCTTATAAAATTTATACTAGTAATTTAATCTCTCCATCATAATTATTGACCACTTTTGATGCATTTTGCATTATTTCCATTCTATGATCATGAAAAATTTATTACATTTTGGTTATCATGTTAAGGTGTTATTTAATCTTATATTAGATTGTATTTTTTGAGACACCATATGATAAGGTCTTCAAACACAATCTTCATTTTATGAGCTCATTATGTTGTAGTGCTTGTTTTTTAGTTGGCATGAAAACGTACATATTATGAGATTATTTGATTATATGTCTAAATCCAATTATTTTGATAAATTCTAATATATATTCAGATATGAATGTTATGTCAACATTCTATTGTAGAGACAAATTCATAAAGGGAGAGTGTTATGAATATTTTACCTATTCAAAATTAAAAATGATAACTTTTTAGGGAGTTAGTTTTTTCAAAATGGGTGAGTGTGATGGTGTTATTATCTATCCATAATTTCACATTTAACCAGTGGATGCATAGTCAGGTAAACAATGATATTAATTTCTATTTTTATAATTATACCATTTTATTTCAATTGATATATATATATATAGTTATATTCATAATGATTTATTTTTCATGGAAAATGTAGATTATTTATCTTTTGAGGGGATGTATCTAACGTTACTAAATTTGGTTAAAAATAATTATTTATGGTATTTTAAATCAAATATGTTCCCTTAAACATTCTTTCCCACATGTTTAGGATCTAATCATTATGGCCTATAGATATGATAACCTTTAATAAGCATTTAATCTCACCACTTGTTATGTTTTTCCCATACCAATAATTTGAATATGAGTAAGTATCATGTTATTTTTAATTGAGAATTAATATAATGATGAAATGATAACATCATGTAATGGAGAGTTTTTTTGTTTCCATTCTCCTAGACAATGATCATTTTTTCCTTGGGTTTCAGGACTATTTTAGAGATTTAATGATTAAATAATTTTTCGTATGCATTATTTTTTTTATTATTTGGAAGCTTTAGTTGTTATAAAATACCACTATTATTTATATTATGTTATAAGTATTATAAAATATTTCCGAGAAAAAATATTATATAATTAGGATAACAGTATGATATGATGATGAATTATTTCACATATTGGTTTCCCTGAAAATACATCCATGTATAGTTATTTGGATGTAGACATAGGCTAATTCCAAGAGATAACTAGTGGTAGAAACCCTTATGAGTGTGTTGTGGTAGTTAGATCAACTGTTATAGGGATTAGAAAAATGATACCAAACAACACACCAAGCATAACACTCCTATGGAATATGTTTTTTGTTATAAAAAATTCACTTAAATGAACAATTATGGTGGATTTGGGAATATGTAAACGTGATTGTTTAAAAAAATATTCAATTGGTAAATTACCTTGGATAAAATATATATAATCATGGAGTGTTTTTATGGAGAAATAAATCATTGTTTTTATGTAATTTTTCATATTATCGTAGTCCTCATGAAGAGAATTCTGTTTGATATATCAATTGATCTTATAGATAAGTAATTTCCTTTGTCAAATAATTCATATAGAATGGAATCCATTAAATTGTTTATATGTACAAATTATAAAATATCATAATATTCTTTATATACCCTCATGATTCACCATGGATAGAACAAATAATATTCTGAAAGAAGATGGATGGATAAATTCAACATTTCATCAATTTTCATGGCCTCAATGATATAATAGATAAAAAATTGTTTACCATCCCATGTATTGATGTCATATTCGATTTTATCAAAGGGGGTGAATTCTTCTCAATGATTGTCCTCTAGAATTTATATTATCAACTAGGTTGAAAATGAAGGATATTCCAGAGACATCATTATAGACAATATATCAACACTATGAGTTCATAGTGATTTCATTTTTACTTACCAATTCCCCCTTAATAATCATAGATATTACAAATTGAGTATATAGGGATTTTCTATATCAATTTTTATAGTTAATAATGATTATATCCAAATATTTTCCAAAAGAATGGATGATCATGAATATAACATAAAGACTTTATTTAAGAACCTATGTAAAGATATATTGTATTCCAAACTCATAAAATGTGAGTTATGGATAAAATATATACTATTATTGGGTTATATAATGATATGTGAGGGTATAACTGTGGAACATTCAATGATTGAGGTTGGGAAGAAATATAACAGACCAACCAATATAACTGAAATCCATAGTTTTCATGTGTAATATGGATATTTAAAATGTGTTATGAATTGGTCTATCAAATACATTAACCATGTTATCATTAAAAGGAGACCAGATCCTTTGGATATATGAATGTGAGGTAAGAAACAAGTATATTAGAGAATGATCAATCACTAGAAATATTCATACATTACATTATTTTTCTGATGGTTTTGTAATTTATAAGGATTCATCATTGAAAATCTATTGATGAATCATTAATAAATATTATATGGAAATTTAAAAAGCCTCAGATAAATTAATCACTTAAAAAAACTAATAGAAACATGATTTGGAATTAAATGAAGTAATCATTGTATATAAAATTTTCAATAATTAATGTTATCGGGAGAAGTGAGATATATTAATTGATAAAAAGAGATTGAAAATCATATTCATGAAATTTTAAAACATTCAACTTCAGATATGGTTATATATATACCTAAAATATGACTTATCATTAAATTTCTACCTTGTTAAAGCATATAAGGATTTTGATGCTCGTAGTAGAAAATATTAAGATACCCAATCCATGATGATGAATGACCCAATATTAATTGATATACAATGGATTAATATTTGTTTTCATAATGGAAGGTGAAATAATAAATTTCATATGCTTTTAATCATCCCTCAATTCATGTAAGTATTATTTAATCAGATAGTAATGAAATGGAGATGTAAAAGAATGTATAAAATATTTTAGATTTTAAATTTGATAAAGAAGGTGTTGTAATACTTGGAACACAAATATTCTCCCATCATTACTATAACTGAATATAAAAAAATATTATGAAACACATATAATATCTTTCTCTATAAATAATGTAGTAAAATGATCTATATATACTATAAATAAATATTCATATAAGATAACATTAATAGGTAAACAACGTGGTATATATCATTTAAATTGGTATGAAAAAATGTTTATTTAGATTAGATGAAGTAAATATGTATGAAAAAACTATTACCCATTATAATATGGAAATTAGAAATCATCTAGAAGAAATCCATCTTAAGAATCCCCATTGTAGCTAATGATTATAATTATACATGTGTTGTATTCAATTTTCATACATTTTCCGTTATTTCATTAAAACAATATAAAATATTGGATACTCTATGAGGTTTCAAAGATTAACAAAAAATAAATTTATATGACTCATGCTGTATACTCTACATTTAATCTAATCATGATCGGATGTTTAAATTGAGATTTTGGAAAATTCGTCAAATTGTATTGGGGATTGTGTTATATTCTATCACTTTTTATCACACTTATAAAGTTAATCATTCTTGGAATACAATTTATATTTCTACAAGGTATATTGAGATAACATCCAATGTATTCCTCGGGACATTGAAATTACTAACTCTCCCTGGTATATTTCTCAATTACCAATAATTTCCATTCAAACATTCATATAGAACCATATAAGGATTATTTTTAGAAGATACGAATGAATCAAACAACATAGGATAATGTTCTAGAATGAACTCTAATAGGTTCTGACCATCTCAATTAAATGATAGGAAATGTGGAAAAATTTTCAGTGGTAATTGAAAATTGTTCTATGTCGAATGAAGATCTTTGGAGACATTTATCAATGGTTCATCACTAAATATCTCAGTAGAAAATGGTAATGATATTTTACAAGAAAGTGGAGTTGAGACATCAATATATAGTTACCTTAAATATTGTTTATTTTTTAAGGGTAAATTTATATTGGTTATAACAACATCCACACCTCTGATAAGTGAATAAAGTCTTCAGTGTAATTTTTTTGAGTTGTAGATACCAGATTCATCACTTGTACTTAGCTCAGAAGATTTTCACCTAGAATATGAACAATTATTTAAATAAATATTTATGGAGATCATAGATATATGGTAAATGAATATATGAAACAATAAACCCAATCTAATCAAGGTTTTATGGAGGAATAATAAGACTGAGGTGAATATATGTGAGCATGGAGATGTAACGAGGAATCAATATCCTCAATTTTTCTCCTTTATGTAAATTTTTTTTGGGGAATAAATTATAATAAGGTGATAGATTTTAAAATCCTAATGTTGTAGAAATTTTAAAACTAGTGTTATTTTTTATTACATTATTTATATGATACACACATTTATAAAACAGCACGATATATTTGAATGAAAAAAATAATAAATCTATAATAAAACTTATAATGTCAAAATATTAAAATAAATTTTTTTGAGATGATAATTAATACATTATAATTATTGATGGAATGGAAAGAATGGAATATCATTTATTTTTATTTCTATATAATCCCCATTTTAATTCATTTGAAGAGGAAACCTAAAATGACCCAGATTCACTAAGTTGAAATGCATGAATTAAATGTCCTAGAGGATGTTAAAAACAAGAAAATACACCTATTTAACAACCCAAATAGACTAGAATAGCCCATACATAGTACTTCATCATTTCTATATCTATCCCAACACCTTAATGATGTTATTATCTTGTAGTTATCATGTAGAATTATGTACCACCCAAACCCCATAAGGCAATATCAATTAAATTACATTATTAAATTGGGAAAAATAAAAGAGTTCAATCCTAAAGGACGAATCAGTTGACTATTTTTTTATGAAATAGATATATACATGATACACAATTTATATTGGGGAAAAAATAAAACAAAATACATACAAAATTATAATAATCTCTGACCTAGAAAAATCATTCATATATTTATTCTTCTTAACCGTGGTAAATTAAAAAAAATATGGATGATCTAAAAAACTAAAAAACAGTAATGTATAGTGGAAGATATCATGAATCATGGAGAATAAATATACATGGAATGGTAAATATCTGTGAACACATTCCCATCAAATACAATCAAAAGAAATTAATAATATGTAATCTTAAATATAAAAAATCATTATATTGAATTAATATATAGAAAATAAAATGCATCCACATTATTTTCATATTGAAATTCCATGTGATAATTACATTAATTAATTATAAATTAGGAAAATATTTAATATTCAAATTCATGTATCAGGAATATGAAACACTATACTATCAACATATATTCACAAGATTGCATAAACTATTATTGTTTAGAAAACTAAATAAACCTATGATACTACTAATGCATCAAGGTTCTATATATCTATCCACCCCAACCATATCTTCTACTCAAAATAATGAATCTTATATAAGATAATCAATTTAATTAATAAATAATTTTCCTTATCATCAAATATCCATAACTAACAAAATATTCAAATTTATCAACATTTCTAATGTTATTTAAAAAAATCAAAGAAAACATCTTCTGTTAAAATGGGTATGTATTTAATGAAATATTCTTATCTATTATACAAGAATATGGATATAAAAAATAATTGTAATTTACATGAAAAATGTTTTTTATAATTTTTTATTTTTTAGAGAAAGATAACAATCATAATGTAATATGAGATTCTAAGATATCATTAACCAATTGGAATTATTCAATTTAAGGCCCCTCCAATGTGAAAATTTTAAAAAAAAGATTTTAATTCAATGAATATAAATTTATTCATGATACTATATATCATAATGTTCATTTGATCCCCTACAGGAAAGTAGAAATTTGGAAGAATATTTTTACCCCATAGAAGAAAAATTGAGGCGAAAATCCCTTATATTTATTATGGCCTATCATGTATTCCATTATCTTCCATAATGATAAATTTATTAATTATTTGCTTCCACTAAAACCTTATTAATGTTTATTATTACCATTATTTCACTTGTCAAATTATTTTATAAAACTATATAAACAATTATGATTACTTTCGACGTTCGGACCACATTCATATCCACTGTCAAAAAAAATTGGTAGGTAAAATGTTGTAAAAGGGGCCATTATATAAAAGTATTTTAAAAAAAAATTTATTCATCATGATCATATTTATAAATAAATTATACCTTTTAAAATAATCATGAGTGATTGTTATGAAATACGAACCGATGTTATAATATTTTATATGGTAGGTCATATGTAATCATATGTAACATTCCCATTTTTCAATGATCATTATTAAAAAATGTAAGCCAGATTTTATCATTCTAATATGATAATAATACCATAAATACATTTTAATTTAACAATATAATCATACATATTTAATTCTTGTTATGTAAATGGAATCACATTGTGTTGAGGAGAGGGTAGTCCACACATCCCTTGATGACGTTATTAATTATTTGTTCATGTGAAGGGTAATAACGAAAATGATATATATTATTTATATAAAGATAACTCTAATAAGAATATTATATATAATTATTTTATGTTACATTCTTTTATTTAAACTCATCCTTAATACATTGCATGTATTGTGTAAATGGATCACATCGCTTCGTATAGGCAGTAGACCACAAGCCCAGAAATAATGTTATTGTATTCAAAAAATTATATATATAAAGTTATGTGTTATATTAGAATTAAATAAGTATTAATACATCATAAATATAAAATATATCATATAAAAACAATGACTTATTCATAATTACCTACCATTATACGTGGTAAATGAAAAAACAATATCATCATTTCGTAAGGAGGTATTCTTCTATTCATAGAAATGAAAAATTTATTACCCAGCTCTTTAATGTGCCTATAAGTGTAGGTGGAAAAATTAACATGATATATTATATGTATAATGAAGATAATAAAGTTAATATATAATCATATTATATAAGTCTATTAATTGGTTGAGAAGGAAATAAAACCAAAATGATTGTAAATAACATTACCCATTTATGGTTATGTCCTTTTATTTATAACCAAAGGACATACAAGAATTTTATTAATAAAAAAATTAGTATTCAAATTCTTATATAGGTATGTTTTTTGGATTATTTTTTAGAATTAGGATGAGGAAAAGTGGCTTGATATTTTTAGGAAGGGGAGACTGAATTTCATTTCATAGTATAGGAGTGGAATTTATTTATATATAAAATTGTTAAATAAATTGGGGGGTCACCCTTACTGCATGTGATTACAAAATGTTAAAAATGGATTATTATGAAATCGATTAGGTGAAAATTTTCCCCCACAAAAAAAAGTTTTTATAAATTATTTCATTATTCCTTTCGATTTCTTAAATTCTGTATTTTTTTTCCTCTATGTGAGACGTTTTCAATCCTATGTAATTCAACCATTAAGTCTAAATTAAAGTTATAATTATTATAAAATTTCTACCCACTTACATATAAATATTATTTATAATTTAAAATATTAAAATCCAATATTTCTATGATATTATATTAAAAACAGTTGTATCTAATGCAATAAAAAACATAACTGTAACGTGAACCGTGAAAAAAAAACTTTTACTATGTATGGGTCGATATATTAATAATAAAATATAAATTGGTCAATAAATAGATATCATTTTAAATTTAATAAAATTATTAAATATATAGTCATATGATAGGAATATTTTTTTAAAAAATTTATTACATTGCAATAAAATATCATTTATTTTAAAATATATTTAATGTCAATTTTTGTATTTTAATTAATTTAAATTTGACAATATCAATATAATGAATGAATTAAAATATATTAACTTTACATATGTGTATAGTTATATATTTTTATCGAAAAACTATTATAGAAAATTATATAATCAACTTAATTCACATTTAATGTACATAGTATAATTTATTTTAGCTATTTGTTTATTTAATAAACCACGAATTTCATTTGTTATGTGTTTTATTTAACTAATTCATATATAAAAATTTATTATAAATAATTACGATAAAAATGATGGATTTATTTTTTCATGTTGTTATTTATTTTTGAAAATATGATTGTTTTCACACATATAAAGGCTTTATAAATGTTAAAGGCAAGGATGGTTATTTTTTTTACAAAAATAACATATTATATTAGTCTAATTAATGGAATAATAACCAATAACTCATAAAATTCCAAAAAAGTGGGATATTGGCATACTATTGGTATATAATGGATTTTGTATAATTTTATTGGTCATTTTGTCCCCTCTGTTTAATGTTTTGTCCCTTGATAAGGATAATTTTACCTTAATCATTGAAATTATGTTTAATTACTTTAATTAATATTTTTCATCAAAAACTAAGTGGATTTTATTAAACTATAAATAATGTATTTATTAAAACCATAAATATTCTTTTTTTCATTTTTATTTCACATAATTGAATAAATTATATTTATTGCTAATCCCATAAATTTCTGGAGAAAATTTGGTTTTAATGTAACAATGTTCAAAAGATTATTAATTATAAATATATATTCAATATTAAATTTAATCCTATGAACTAAATTCTATTAATAGACATATAATTGATCTATTTTGACTATAATAAAGTTTAAAATATTATTTAAAATAAATAAATATTTAATCGAAAATATTGTTTTCAAGGGAAATGCACTATTTTCACTATTTATCAAAATTTGATACTTCTCAAGAAATACCAAATATTTACTATAATATATGAATTCAATTTTTAATTCAAAAATGATGTTTATTTTGAAAAATATAATTTATTAAAACATCAAATATTATTTTTAGAATAGGTTAACCATTAATAGAAGGAAAAATTCGATGATGCATTTAATGAAAACAAACAAAGTGTTGCGTAGAGTTTAATATTAAAAACATATTTATTGATAAATATTTATTAATATAATTTTATTCTACAACGCAAATATTTTAATTTTTTTGATGTAAAATTCTCCCCAAATTAAATAAATATCAGCCTCATAAATAATAATTCATCTCATTAATTGAGGTATTGATAATTTTAAATAGAATTATTAAGAAAAAAATAATAAATATAGTAAATAAAATATATTCCTAATAGTAGAGAAATTAAAAGGTGAAGGTAACAAAAAAATTCATTCAAATATGAGGTCATTAGTGAAAAAATGTACATGGAAGAAAAATATAACTACTAGGTTCTGATGGAGTGTGATAGAGAAAAAGATCATGAGAACATTTTTGACTAAAAACATAGACTAGATGTATTAATAAGGGATATTTATATCATAATATTTTAATATAATTGAAAAGAAATACATGACCCTTTTCCTAGATTTGAGATATTCTTTCTCTATCAATGAATATAATTAAATATATGTTTCAATAAACACAATCTTATACTTTGATTTATACTTATACTATTTCTAAATCCTCTCTTATCACTAGATAAATCATATAGTGATGTAATAAATTAACCACTAAAACACTTTTTAAATATCAACATGACCACATTCGTAAAAGGTTAAAAATTAAAAAATATTCTAATCTGGCACATACGATTTATCTCCAAGGTAGTTAGTGATGCCCTATTTAATTTATCCCTATAAATCATATCTATGTTAAATTTTTATTAATTCAGAATTATAATCATATTAACAATTATAATTCCATTAGGCACGCATCTTTTAAAATATTCAAATTTCTACTAAATCAAGATTAAGGGATATAAGTACTCATCAACCCAAGTTTTTTAATCCTCTATGATAAGTGATGATGTATAATCAATATAAATTAAAATATAATTTTAACCAGGATTTCATTAATAAAATACTTTTACAACATTATTTAATGATCGAATTATAGTATAAAATTAATTATTCTGCATCAAGTATATCATTAACATAATCATGATCTTGATCTCTTTGCTTCCTCTGATGTATATTCTCTTGAATCAAAGAGATTTAATTGTTATTAGTCCCCCATCTACTTATAGTTTTATTGAAAAATAGTAGCCTTCTATTCTTTAATTTTAGTCCTTTATCATAGTGACCCTTATATCCACACATGTAACAAACTCACATTCCCTCCAGATATCACTAATGTTATTTTTCCATATTTATCACTTGTTAGATAATCCTTCTTTACCTTCATCCAATTATACATATTTTTCTTTATATTCATGTCAATCCATTTCATCCATTTGATGAAAAATCACCTGGATAATTCATTATCTATCTTGTTAAAACATAAAAATATCTAATTATATGAATAAAAAGTATTAGACACCTGTTCCCTTTGAATAGATGAATTAAATACTTCAATGAAATGGTAAATCATACATTCCATTTTCTATATAAAATTATTATACCTTTATAATCATGTAAATGTAGAATCATTATCTTAAAAAAATTGTTCTTCAATTTTCAATACACTATGTACCATTATCTTTATCATATTTTTTTTAATGGGTGAAATATTTTTCAAAGAATGAGTCTATAAAGGATTTTTATTCCAAGAGTTGTGTTTATTCTTACTCTTTAGTATTCTGGATCAACAACCAAAATTAGTCTATATCTCAATTGATAAAATACAATAAATTTGTGTCAATTTCGTTTTCACCACATCCAAATTCCATAAACATATTCTCCAAATAAATATTCTATTTATCTACCTAAATTGGATCAATATCCTCAATAAATTATTGGTGGTCTGATCACATAATGCGATCCAAAAAATGGATAATCTCTTTGTGGGACTGATTTCTCCTTTCAAGAATGGATTTTTTTCATAACCTAATTAAGATAACCTAATATATCTAAAACCTTCCCAATTACAAACCAAATATATAAGATTTATTATCAGGGAAACCTCATCAGTGGCCATTGGTATTGATACACTTCTTCCTTCTAGGTTTAGTTTCTAAACAATCACATACACTAGATTAGACCATAATATAATAAAATATAAAATATAATCCAAATACTAGTGAGATACATTCCATAAATTGAAAATTTTATTTGTATTTTATGTTAAAAATTATAAACATGATTTCATGGGGATGAATATATATAATTATCATCAAATTCTATTATAGGGTTATGTTCCCTATCATTTATTTCATAAATGTAGTTTCCATGGATTCTATAAAATATTCTCTAATACTTACTATAACACTCCAAAACCCATGGAATAGAGTCAATGAATTACATTATTATATTAGTATAGAGACATGTTATGATTCCAAAAACGACAGATCAATTATCCTACTTCTGAAACCATAAACAATCATTATTCCCATTATACATTGGGAAATGAAAATAAAACATAATGTATAACAAATGACTATAATATTTTTACTTGAAATCACATAATAATATTTTATTTATAACATGTGAACGGGAGAACATTACCATTTACTCAAATGATCAATTAATGTTAATTACATAAGATTCATTCATGAATTTGTGAGAATAAATCAATATGGAAAGGTAAAAATTTGATAACACATTCTATTAAATTAATTTGATATGTCATTAAAATTTGTCAAGTAAAATAAATGACAGCCATTAAAGTTAATCAATAATAATAAAATGAAATGCATCCATCCATTTTTCACAGTGAAAATCACGTAGATAAAAATAGAAATGAATTATCAATAAAGGTTATTATTTAATATTATATGTATTATACCTGGCATATGACCCACTATACTGTCATGATCTATCCTCAAGATGGTTTATGGAACTTAAATATTTCTAACATAATCGTCCCATGAGATTACATATGTGTTGAGGGGAAATATATAACTATACCCAACCCATTAATTCTTGTATAAATAATTAATCCTATGTTGAATAATTTATTTACATAGATATCAATTTACCTTATCATCATGTATGTATATTGAATCAGCGTTATGAATTTTTAAATTTTACTAAATTTAATCAAATAAAATATTACATAAAATCCATATAAAAAATTTCTATAAATTTTATAACATATTCATATATATTTAAAAAATACGGATATATAAAATTTTTATAATTTACATGGAAAATGATTACATGAAAGCAGTTGTTTTAAGATAATGTTCACAAATCAAAAAAGAATGTGATATTGTAAGAAAACATTAACTGTTGTGAAACATTTTGATAAAAAACCCTATAATGTGATAATTAAAATTAAATCATTATATAGAATGAATATAAAATTAATAATGATATGATATATCGATATGTGTAGTAGATAAACCACAAAGAGGAATTATGGACAATATGGTATATTCTTCACAGAAAGAACTGTGATATGTGAATCCCTTTCCTTTAGTTTGACATGGTATATGGGTCATTATGTTATTAAAATAAAAACATATATTAATTATTTAATCTCATGAGAACATTTTTAAAAATTATTATTACATTTATTTTGTTTACTATAATGTTGTATACAACTAATTAATTAATTAATTTTATGTCGGGTTATTTGACCATGTTTAGTTTATGTGTCAACAATGATCATTGTAGATTTATAATAGTAAAAGATGTCATTATGTAAACATATATATAATGAAATTAATGAAATAAAAAGATCTGACAAATAAATATTACATTAAAAACCTATCATTAATAATATTTATGAAAAATGATCCAATGTTACAATCATGGAGATGGTAGGCCATATGTATGCCTGAGTAACATCCCTATTTTCAATGATTATTATTGAAAGAAGGATTGTGAAATATTTTCATTCCATATTTATCATTTTATAATAAATATAATTTTATTTAATCATATATATATATATGAATCTTTTCAGATGTAAAAGGAATCATATGGCATCGAGGAGGTGGTATTCCACAAGTCCACAAATGACGTTCTCACTTCTTAGTTTATGAACAGGTAATAAAGAAAATGATATATTATATTTAAAAATTATAATTATATAATTAATATTATATATATATATATATATATTATTTCACCTAAATTTAATTAAACCCATATTAATAAATTTCTACTTAATCTGTGAACATATCACATGTCAATGAGGATGTCATTTTTCAAATATTCCACAAATTCTATTATTGAATGTATAGAAAATAAAATTCATGATTAAATTTTTAATATAAAATAATAGATTTATTAGGACCACATGAATATATATATATATATATATATATAATATAAAAAATTATTTCCATCACAATTAACAACCATGAGAAGTGGCAATGAAAAAAACAATGTCATTTTGTGAGGTTGTATTCAATTATACACATAAACGTAATATATTCATACTTTTGATGTAAGTGTGTGTAGGTGTAGATAAAAACCATAACATAACAACATTTATTAATATTAATTATAATTTTGTTTCCATATAATATGAGATATATATAATATTTAGTTATTTATGAAACAAATATCAAAAAACATATCATGGAATAATGTGACCACTTTTTCAGGTAACTCCTTTTTGGTTTCACCAAAAGAATTCTTCGGAAATATTTATGCACCATGAGAGGATTATAAGATTAATGTATTGGTTTCTAGAGCTTATTTTTTCAAATTTGGGTTGAGTAATAGTGTATTCAAATGTGTGAAGAACGGTAAGATTGGATTTCTTTTTATAGTGGGGGAGGTGTGGCATTATTGTGAATACTAAAATAAAAAAACTATTGGAAGGTATCTCATATCTCATGTTCTTCCAAAATGATAAAATAATTTATTAATGTGAAACAATGCCTGTAAAAATCAATACCACACAACAATAATTTCATTTTTTAAATTTCTACCATAGTATTTAAGTTTCTTTATATTTTTCATTTGGATTTTTAATTTTGGTAATTATTTAAATATCCTATGTAATGCAACAATTACGACTAAATTAAAGTTAGAATTAATGAAAAATTAACAACCCACTAATTATAAACATTTTCACTATTTTAAAAAAATAAAAAACACATATGTGTTGGAAATTAATTTTATAAAAAGAGCATATATTGCTCAAAAGACGTCGTTAACCAGAATCATGCTAACAATGATTTTTTTATCTGTGGGTCGATATGTTAATTATAAAAGTAAAATTTTTCCATTAAAGTCCATATTATATATTTATTGACATTTTTAAATTCATTTTTAGAATATATATTTTTTAAAATTTAATTCTTTTTAATTATATCACCTTTATTATAAAAAATCCTTAATAGAAATATTGATGTGATATAATTAATTAAAATTTAAAAATATCTATAAAATGATAGAATAAAAAAATATTAATTTCACAAATGGGTAACATGACATATTCATCTAAAAATTATGAAATACAATAATTTAATTAATTTATTTCACGTTCAATTTTTATATTATCATTTTTTGTTAATAATAAACTAAATAATCTATGCATTACATTTTGTTATGAATTTAATTTTAATAGTTCATGTATAAAAATTAATTATAAATCATTGTTGCAAAAATAAATCATTTATATTTAAAAAAATTCTGTATAACTGAAAAATAACATTTCCACCTATCAATGCTTTATAAATGTTAAAGGTAATGAATATTCCCTTTTCTGTCGTTTAATCTACTTTAAAAATTATATAGGATACATTTACTGAATAGTATCCTAATAAGTAATAAAATTATTTCCAAAAGGTGATATGATCTAACTATTTTCAACCAAGGGATTTTAGGAAAGTTTTTATGTCATTTTGGACATTTATATTCAGGTTCAGTCCATCATTAATCATAATATTATGTTTATCATAGTAAATAATTTTTTTTTCATTCACTGATATTTTAAAATATAATTATTTTATAAGAATATAAATATTATAAGGATTAAAATTGTGTATTTCAATTTTCCAATATTTTTATTGAATTGAAAAAAATTTAATACAAATCCCCTACATGTGGTTGGAATAGTATGTTTTTAATGTGAGAATGTTCAAAAGATCATTAAGATATTCTATTAGATTAAATATAAAAATGATTCCAATGACCTAAACATTGTTTATAAATATATAATTTATATTATTTTACTTAAAAAATGATTTAATACATTATTTAACATCAATTAGTAATGTATATAATAGGCATTGTTCAACTAAAATTCAGTATTAATCACTTTTTAAAAAATGAACATTCACAAAATTATACCAAAAATTCACCGTAAGATAATTTTCACATTCCACGATAATAAATGAGGATAATTATGACCATTGTTATTTATAAATGTGTGATTTTTAGAAAAGATACCTGTCATTAAAAGGGGGTATAACTCGGTCTTGTGTGTAGTGTTAGATTAACATGGCGTAGCATATAAAGAAAATTATTAAAAAAATTCATTTTTGTGAAAAATACAAATATTTTCCTTTAAAGGGTTGTTATAAATGCTACATTGTCCATATTTCTAATTGATATATCCCTCTTTAGACCTTGCCTTGTATTCCACACTGGTGACTATTTTACTCAAATCTATTCATTAAGGACTCCTCAAATAATATAGTATTAATTTATTTATAGATCATAGTCCCATTTCATTGAGACACTCGAACATTCATTAATGTATGTTTGTGTCCCAAAATTTCATTTAGGATGAATATTACTATAGCTAAAATACCCTACTAACGTACCCTGCTAATATACACTTCGTACTAAAGTACTTCTGTAGTACTTGTATAAATTTTCTCCAACCCGTATTTGAATAGATATTATATTCAGGATTATGGTAACTCTTTGAATCATTTTTAATACCATAAATAAATTTTAAGTATATAATTATAATTTTTATATTATATAAATTTTTTTTTCATTATATTATATATTTACTTATAACAAAAAAAATTCAAAATTTGTTACTATTTTTTAAATATTATTTTCATTTTTGGATTCATAAAATATTTATTTACATATAATACATATTTTACAGATAATATTATTTTTCATATGAAATATTCCATTTATAATAATGTTATAGATTTTATTTTTTTTCATTATTTAGTTGTATCTATGAGGATTAAAAATCTATTATGTAATAAATCAATTATTTTGTAAATAAAATTATTCCATTTATATATTCGTTGAACTTATATAGCCTATGTCAATTTTTTTGGAATGAATTAAATATTTTTAATGATAAAAACTATATTTCGACTTTTATGGTCCATGTAATTCGATGTGATATTGGGGTTTTTGGTATTCTATAAATTCCCCAAATAATTAATTTTTAAAAAAATAAACCAATTAATGTTATTTGAAATTTAAATTTAATTTACTATTTTGTTAAAATGAAAAGTATTTTTTAAAAACAACTTTTCATAAAGGAATTATTTACATTATTAAGAGTGTTTATTTTAAAATATATTTCTCACAAATTAAAAAATTTTATAATAAATTTTTTAAAATTATAAATAAATATCATTAAATTAGTAAATGAATAAAATTTACATTTTGGTATTAAATAATATTTATTAAGGTAAAAATATTTAACCAGGTAATAATTAAAAACTGAAAAAAAATCATTTAATATTGGTAATATGAATCAAACTGTTATAATTTTTATTATCAAATTACTGTTCGAGGTGATTTCAAATCCAAACATATTTTTCTATTCAAATTGTTTTATTGTGTGGAAATTAACCAGTTATTAGAAAAATTAAATTATTGAATATGAGGGGGTTACCTAATAAATCCTTTATATTCACATATAATAGCAAACAATTCCATAATATGAAGAGAAAAATACAATTTCAATTTATTCATGAATCTCTGATAAATTTATCCTCCAAAAACCTTATCCTACACCCTTATGATTTTATAAATGTTTGTTTATCAATATTTTTTTATCTATATATATTCCCAAGAGAAAACATTTGTTTTTAATGTGATTATTATATTAAATTTGTAATTTTTTACTATACTCTATTTTACATCATCTTTATCCTAATTAATATATTTAAATTAATATATTTATTATGTTGTAATGAAATTTAGTTATTTAAATAATATTTCATTATACATTTATATCGATGTAGAAAAATAAAATTCTATTAGTGATGCATTATGTGTAGTACCACCTATACAAAATAATGACTTTTATATTTCAACATGAATTTATTTATTTATAAAGAAAACATAAAATGTGATTCACGAACATAAAAACATATTAATGGTAACATTATTCTTATCTTTTACTGATGTTCTCCAATTTTATAGACTTAATCACACATTGAGATATAATAGGTTCATTTTTTTGTTTGGTTAAAAACCTTCATGAAGAAAAATGATTAAAAAAATCATGGATGACCATGACATATTAAAAAATATTATTATAAGAATTTATTATTAACTTAATTATTTTATATTTATTGTATACTATTTATTTTAGGAATTCAATTGATTATTAAAATATCATTGGTGATCGCTAAATTAAAATAACTAAGAGAATTCTGATTCAATTTTTATGCAAACCTATATAAAAATTTATTGAAATAAATATCATATGAACAGAAATAGTATATATAAAATAAATAATCGAATGCTGCGTTTTATAACAAATTATATAATAAAATAAATTTAAATATTTTGGAAGATATGAGGGTACAAAAAATAAAAACATGAACATAGTAAGAGTTTTTAAAACAATTTATTTTCATTGGGAAATTTTTTAATATTATACACCAGCATCTTATTTAAATAGTTTATATATTAATGATACATTTATTTTAGAATAATCCATGATTTATTTTGTGATATTTACACATCAATATTATTTTCAAGAAACTAATGATTTTTTTTCCAAAATTACCAATGGCATAAGGGTTTTGATAACTCAATTACCGTTCTTTGAATTTTATGAATCCTTATTTTACCATATAACTAAATGTTTGATTTATTCTTCAATATAAAAAGGTTTTTCAATAAAACATATTTATTTTCTATAAAATTATGTTTTTATCCTATATTATTATATTTATGAAGTTTTTTGTTTGGAAAAATAATCTTTTATTTACCAACACTACATTATTTTTCACATCCATATATTCCCTTCTCGAATAAATTTTCCTCTTTGTTTAGAAATATGTTAAAATTTTAATAATATAATTTTTTTATTTATAATTACCAATTTTTTTAAAGAAAATCTATCAACTCTTAAATCTGTGTGGGATATGAAAAAGGTGTAATTTATAATATAAAAGGATTTAAATTTCAAAATCATATAATGTATTTTCAGAAAAAATTATATTAAAATTGAAAATAATTATTTAAGAATTTATAATTTATATAAATATTTAGGTAAAACAATTATCATTTTAAGTTGAAGGAAATTGTATTAGAATATACATTAAACACTATTATGAAATAATTTTAAATTGCTTTTAATGAAATACTTTTTAAGTGTTTTTCTTATAACATATTCTCTGTCAACAAAATATTTCACAACAATGGAGTCGTTCATCATTATTATCCTTATATGTTGTCATATAATTTATTTTATTTTTTGGAGAACATGTCTTGGTACAATTTGATTTTATTTATTAATCTTTTTATGATATGTTATTTGATAATTTCAGGAAACCATTTATATTTATATTCATTATTTTCCCAAATGATTATATTTTTTGAAGTAGAAAAAATGCATGTTTTATGAGATGGTTTGGACCTATATCCCCCTCAAATAAAACTGATAAATATTCATATCTCATGAGAATGAAATATTTTGTGAATTAGTTTGGGATTGGCTAGGTTCACAATGGGTGAGTGTTATGGTGTATGCATATATGCGTTATTTTACATTTCAAAATGTTAGAAGGTATCCTATTTAATAATGATATGAAATCATTCCTTTATGGTGGTTTAAATTAATATACTATATTCCAGGTCTCATTTTATATTAATCATGACTTATTTTTTTCATATGATGGAATACGATTTATTGTTTAATATGATGTAATTATATTCCCTGACTATATATAACACCTATTGAATTTTGTAATTTAATTTACATAGTGTACCTTATATATTATTAAATTTATGTGAGGATTTTCTATACAGAGATATGTGGAGAATATTCAAATGATGTGTATTTATATTTCAATTCTTCAAAACACTAAAAGTTTAGTTCCCTGTGTTATGAAACTAATTTTATGGAATATATATGAAATCATTGTATCATTTTATTATATTTGTATTTTCATCTTAGTTTACATAATGAAAGGATGAAGCAATGTAAAACAAGACAAATAAAACATAACAGATAATGGTGTCTCCTAAGGTACCCATGTTTAATGGCATCTAAGGAAGTGTGTAAAAGTCTGTCAGCCACCCCTAATAGTTTCCCAAAAAAATATATAATAAAATTTCAATCAAAATTGAAAAAGTATAATAACTTAATGTTTTAAAAATAATTTTTGAAAAACTGTAAATAAACATTTCTTCATTAGGTTTATTGTGAAACTCGATGATAGCTATTATTTTGTTGACCTAAAAATTCATGGCCTTGGACAAACCTACTTTCACCGTATAGTATTGGTGTGTAACTGAGCATATTATATGAACATTTCTAACAATATTTTCCCAAATGGTGTACATAATATCTCATAACATTCCAATGTATGGTGAAAAAAATTATAATATATATCCCTCATCCTAGAATTCTAATAGAATATATCATCTCATCCCAACATTCCGATGCCATCATATGTCAAATGGATCAAGGAATTAATCCTGGAATACAAATGAAATATGAGAACTCATCCATAAATTCCCATTCCCAAAAAATTATATTTTTTCTATTAAATCATCAAATACTTCCCTATATGTTATTAATTAAATGCAATTCAGGAATTCACACTTAAATTTATGAGAAGAATATTTTATATGCTATCTATGAAGTCAACCTAAAATTCCCGAAAATATTTATTGATTTAATATACATCAACCTTTTTCCATTTTGTCTATCAAATACTAAAAATTCCATTTATTATTGAAATGAATCGGCTTAATTTATTCTTGTTGATTTAACTTGATAAATTTCAAAAAAAAAACATATCAACGATGATTATTAATTTTGTAAATTAAATATTATGAAATACCATTTTATAAAATACTTATCATTTATTACGTTAACAGTTTTGATACACATGATCAATTATTATATTACCATTTCAACTAAATTTTATTGTATTTGGGATTCATAATTCATTTCATTAATAACATTCCATTACATAGGTCCCCACACTACAATATCAGACATACTATTACATTTAGTCTAATTAAATGGACAATCCAATAACCAATATAGATGATAGTGAGACCCTATTACATAATAATCGATTCGTCCTAAAATTATCTTTTAGAATAATTAAGGAATTCAACAATCTTTTAAAAATCACATCAGAAATAATATCTAACATTTAATACATTGTATTCTTATTAAGGAATCCCCAATAATAGAATAATTATAAATAAATGGTCACTAATTTGTATCTAGCATGATCACACAACAATTTAACTTCAAAAATAATGAAATAAATTTAATTATACTTAGTGATCACATACATTATTTTTTGACAAACCAAAACATAAATCACGAGTAACCATCTGAACCAGAATAAAATGAAATTAAATATTGAGAAAAATTTATAGTAAATATTAATAATTAGAGAAAATACATAGAACTCCACTTCAGAAAATAATATACCTTATATAGAAGAAAATGATTTTTAGACTCTTCATATGATCTCTAATACAAGCCTTGATACATGAATAAAATGATAGATGATGGATTTCAAATAATGGATTGATGAGAGGGATTGGAAAACATATGGGGTGCTACTTGATGATGTTTTTACAAAATCTGACTAAAATGAATATGTGGTGTCTCAAGGGGAAATGATGATGTTTAACGTAGATATAAACTGACCATGAGGCCACCATATAGCCATTTATTCTAGAATCTCACATGGGCCACTACCATGAAAACCAGATTATCAATAATATTTTATTATTATGATGTATCATTGAATATATATATTGAACATAAATAATTATCCTAGAATTCCTCTTACACTCAAAAATGCATTGATCAAGAAAAAATGCATGACATTCGACATTTTTTAAACCAATACACAATTTTGTGATGGTTGGATATCAAATAGTCATAATCAATAATAAATAATAGGAGAAAATAAAAAAATATTGATTGATAGATAAAAAAATATAGAGTAATTAATTGTTTAGACATCCAATTAGGGTGCTACATTACATACCAAATGGATATGATATGAAAAAAGATCTCTGTAACACACACACACATGCATAGAGATATATTTATATAAGGACACATGTATACACATATACATAATGATGGACATGTTTTCCGATTAGTAGATATACATGAAAAACACATAAAAATAATTTATTAACAGTTATTTAGTCGAAATATATATATATATATATTTATTAACTTATAAAGGAAATATAGGAATTTACAGATGGATAAATCCATCAAAATATTGTTAAAAAAATGATATAAGTGATATGAAAAAGAATACATGAATAAATATTGATAATTACATGGAAAATAAATCGATAAAATAAAATAAATAAGAACTTGTAGACAAATATAGTGATTGGAAGATTGGATGGGGTGGAAAATGGAGATACAATCGTATACAGTTATATCATAACAAACCATTAAATATAAGGAAAAAAGATTAATATAATGAACAAAATGTTGATGAATTTATATATAGATAAATATATAGATGAATAGACTAGATTACTAATTGATAAAAAATAAATTAAATGGATGACTACATTAAAATATAATTATACAGTGTCCAACATGATATATTAATGGAAATTGAAAATAAACAATATATATAGATATATTGATATACAGATAAAAAATGAAATTGTGTGAATGTTACATATATAGAAAGATAATTCTACAGATAGTTTGATTAAATTTATAATAATATAATATAGTTTTTCTTACATATAGTATTAACCATCCATTTAACATATATTCTCTTATTTATTTTTATTATTTATAAATTATTTATTTAATAATATATCCCCTTAAATATCAATCTCATCTTAATCATGCACATGAGAATTATGTTGATGGTACTTATGAAACTATTATATGTGGAAAATATTATGATCCCATTTAGGATGATTGCACATACTATTCAGTCAATGTTAATCATCAATAAATACGTAATCATATTACTTAGTAATATTTATATTATATATGATTTTTGAAACTCATTTAAGTAGTTTTTTAGTCTCTATCCATGATGATAAAATTGATTACTAGCTGGTTTCAGTGAATGTCAATGATTAAAGTGTGTTTTTTATGCATTTAATTTAGTATTTATTAGACATGTACAAAAAATAGAAAATAATTTTTTAATGTTTGATATCATATTATATCAGGAATTATATCCCAATAGTAATTATTGATATAAATTTATGGTATTTTTTATTTTTTTGTTTAATCCACCCAAATATGAACATACTTAGATTTTATGAATTATCATTAGTTGAATTTTTTAAGAATAAATATATAATATGATCATAATTAATGTATTTAGTGTTTTTATTATTATATAATATAATATAAAAAAATATATAAATTAGTAATAGATAGAAATACTTTACACAATTTTATTATATGATAATAGTCTTTTTAATATTATTTTTATAAGATTAATTTAACATTGATCATTTATTGATCATTTCCTTAGTGGGTTCATAAATTTTTAATTCGTGAAATATTATGATATCATGAATATGATATTTATTATTAAAATCCATTTATATATCCTTGAAAAAAATGTAATAAAGGTATATGAATCTTTTTATGTCGTGGATGCGGTAGTTTTCTCAATAAATGATCAATGGTTTTTTTCTTTAATGGTTGTGGTATGTGAATAAATATTGAAAATATCTTTAAAATGGAAACATAAAATTATATAAATGATAAAAAAATGTAATTTTATTAAATTCTTCTATGATAAATTAAAAAAATTATAATTTATACGGAATTTATGTAGATGATAATACTCACATGGGGGCTCGAATTTTCATTGTAAATCTCCTTGAATTTTAAGGATAAATGATTAATATGAGTTAAATGAGGGTTTTATGTGTGATATATGGCTCTAGGTAGAGTCAAATTTAAATTATTCAAGGTATAATTAAAATAATATTTTTAGCCTTTATGTGGAGGAAACATTTACATATACAATTATAAGGAAGGGATGTTTTTTTAACCCTTAAAATTTTCAATAATATGATGTTACTATTCAATGTTAAAATACTAAAAATTGAAATATTGAAGGGGAAATATATATTGGATGACTCAAAACTCATCCACTAAATTAAAAGTAAATTTTTTATAGCTTATGGCATTTTATCACAAACATTAAATTCATGTTAAACCTTTCTCATTTTCCTTGTTAATTAATTTCTCCCCTAAAAATTTCATTTTAATGAAAAATATTATGATTTCAATTTTTAATTGATATGATACAAAAAATTAAAAATTATAAAATATTTTTATCATATATAATTTCTATATATGTGAATAATTAATTTTCATATATATACACATAATAACATAGAATCAATTAATAACAAAATATAGATTTTTATATTTAAATTTGTATATAAGTTAAATTATTTGGATATATAAGTTGATTTATAATTAAAATAATAAAATGTATTATGCGTCCATGTCAGTCCATCATCAAACCCCACCATGAAATAACTTTATTTAATGTGAATATAAAAATGGGTTTCTATATAATTATATATTTTTATTACAGTTTCAATTTTTTTGACACATGTATTCTAGGTATAAAAAATATTTCCAGTTTCATAATATTATTTAAAATTTTATTATTATCATATAATAGTTTTTTTTATTCTTATTGATTATTTTTTATACTAATAAAATAATTTATATTACAATATCCATATATCCTGTATTTGTTGACTCAAAATCAATCTATTAGGGATTATATAAAAATTTATAGTCTGTAAATTACAATACAATGCATTCAAAATTAGATTTGTTTTTATTTATTTAATATTCCCAAATTTGTTATTTTAATTTTTGAATAAAGTCATTATATACAATGAAAACCCACTTGTATCGGAAAATGAAATTTTAATTTTTTAAATAACATTATTTTTATTTCATTTCATCTACAAACTAAATTTTTGTAATCTATAATTTATAATTATTAAAATGTTTCATGGAATTGTAATAATATTTCATAGAATTAAATTTTTAGAAAAATTAATTACTAAATATTAAATTCTATTATTTATATTTTTAGGTAAACAAAATAATTTTTATTTTTAGTAATAGATTCCAATATTATATTAATAAACATATTTAAGAAATTTCTTACCGATCATCATTCCTACTAATTCAATGGATACCTGTTAATATTCATTATTAAATATTTATAATTTTAAATAAATATATTATAGTTTCATTAAAGATTAATTTTTCATTTATAGAATGATACAAAAAATATTAAATTATTTTATGGAAATCATATATTATTATTTTTACGTGTTACATTCTCACCAACAAATTGAAAAAATAGAATCTAAGAAATTTGACTTCATTATACCTGAGTAAATTCTATAGGGAACAATGAATTAATCAAATACCACTACAAGATAATGTCATTATTTGGGTTTTGAAAAAATATTTACCTAAAAATCGCTATAAAGTCTTTATCAATATATTTATCCCACTCTAAATACCAAATAATGATCAAATGTGGTCATGATAGCAATGGAATAAGCTCCCACAGACCCTGAAAATATTTATAAGATAAGAATTATTGTTGGTGATTTTATTTATAACAAAATATCCACTAGTTTCTAAAGTCATTCATGATATATGGATCTAGAAATTTTGAGTGGGAAATCCATATCTAATTCATTTGTAGTTTTTTTCATGTATTATCTTATTTATCTTGGTAATTGGATACTATCTCTCTTGTTAGAAAATGAATTGAGAAGTTGTGTCAAATAATTCTTAGAACTCATAAAATTTAAGCAATAGATTTATTTACCTTCTATCTTTTCCTTACAGTAATTAATTTGAAACCCTTCCTCTTAACATTTAAAAAATATTCTTATCCCTCTAAAAAAATATATGGCATTCCTCTTTCCACCTTTTATATATATGGGAAATTGAATAATCATTCCTTTATCATCTTTATCACAAGATTATTTATAAGACTCTATCGTTATCTAATTTGGTATGTTTGGGGAATTTTGTATGACAACATTGTTAATCATGTTTCAATGTATTTGGTTTTTAATAATGATATTTTTTCTCAATCATGATCCTATTGTGATCAGTATTTCGTTGAGATAATATTTACATTGTCCACCACACCTATGATTCCTCATAGTTTAGAAATAACTAAAATCAAGGGATTTATCATGTGTGATTACCATTGTAAGTGAATTATCATAATTAATAATTGCATAGTTTATTCTATTTGGTTACACATTATAATACAAAAATCATCAAAAATGGATTTTCTTACTCAACTTGTATCAGACTCATTTAAAACCATATCTCTATTATATATAATTCATTGTTCAAATTAGGTTATGTTGTGTTGTATTATCTCATACATATTAACCTGATTCATAAATACTTATCCGAACATAAAATTAAATTTCATAATATATAATTACCCAATAAATAATTGAATTATATGCTCACATAATAAAACCTATCTATCCTCAATCATCATTAATCATTCCTTTAATTATATACATAATTGTAAATATACTATAAAAGCCCACCCTTACCAAATAATATTTAAATACGAAGACAATATTCCTCTATGAAAATATATATTCTTCCAAAATTTAAAATATTTTTTAATCTCATATGTTATAAACTAAATATTCTCTTAGTAATTTTTTTATATATCGTTTACCAAAAAATGAGACGAACATCTCAAAATAAATATAATGAATAAATTTTAAATACTAATGTTACAAATCCCAATTTAATATAATATTTAAAAATTAAACCACCCTTTATCATGTAAATATCAAATGTATATTACAAATATGATTTATTCCTAACACAGTATTTGTATATCCAGTAGTAATCCCAAAATGTGACCATTTAATAAAATAGTAAATAATTATTTTAAGACATTTAATTTTTTTTTCATAAAATTAATTTATATATGTTGGATAAAAAATTGTACATGATTCACAACATCTTCATAAATTTTTAAATACACTAAAATATCATTCATATACATGACAATATAATGAGAATTAATATGTTTTTCTAAAAAACATCAATGTCCCTGCCTTAGGAATGACTACGAATCACAAATTGTCTATCATATTTTTCATATACTAATATTCAGAACCATGTAAGTGTTGTAACTTATTAAATAATATGACATGGTAGTTTCTCAATTGATGCCTTATTTATCTTCATTTTTTTATCGTATTTCAATCAAATATTAATACTGAAATTATTAGAATAATATCAAAAATATATATTCCGAAACATCAATCTAAATTAATATTCCTTTATGATATATTTTTTTTAATATATTTTATTTTTTTATCAACCAACAAATCCAATGTTCCATCATTAGTTATCCATGTTAATATTCATTAGGTTCTATAACATTATTTGATTATATTTTCTTAATTCCATCACAATGATATGTATGTAGATTGTGTTTACTGAATTTATATAACATGTAACTGAATTTATAACAATTTTTTTATTGTCCAATTCATCGATCATGAGATTGATGATTAATTAAATCCTTAACTAATACTCTTCAAGGTGATTAAAACTAAATTAATATATTACATTGTCATATTAACATTTTAATACCAATATAGGGATTATGTGTTAGGAAAATGGAAAACAAATCTATAGCTTAACAAAAAATAATCATTTTCTATAACATAGTGAATTATTTATATCTCATTGGATAATGTTTTTTCTTCAAATAGCAACATTATTTTTTTATTATTTATTAATTTTTTTATCATATAGTATTTCAAATCCCAATTTATACCATTGACCTAATTGCAAAACATGAATTATCACTCCATAAATAATCCAAAAAATAATTCTAATCTACAATGTTATCTACACAATTTCATTAATACCATATATGAAACCCCAAACATATACTACATGTTCTAGTTCTCAATAGCACATACATTTTAAATTATCAATGATATTCGATATCAAATCCTGGATATAACCATCAATTAAAAAAATATCAAATTATTACTTAATATCATATATCTAAATTATTTGTTAGGATTACAACCTCAGAAAATTAATTCACTATATAAATTGATATATCACATGTTCATAGTTTCTAATTGACTATTTTTAAAATTTATACAAAACTACATAATTCAAGACAAAAATTAATTATCTATACCAAATTCTCTCACATGTGTTATCCTTAAAAACATGTCATGTGTACTACAATTCTCCATAACATAGATAAATGAATACTTTTTCATCACTGTTATTTTATTTAATGATATATAGTAAACGAAAAGACTCATTC
Organism: Viscum album; assembly: GCA_963277665.1. Lineage (NCBI taxonomy): Eukaryota > Viridiplantae > Streptophyta > Magnoliopsida > Santalales > Viscaceae > Viscum > Viscum album. Next base: position 1,078,501,367 of record OY728164.1, read on the forward strand.
TACCGTCATTATTTTAATTAAATGAAAAACCATAAACCCAAAGTGATAATATATTGAGAATGAAACCAACAGGTAGAAGCTCATATAATTAATTTTTAAATCTTAAAATCTCCACTTGATCTATTCGATAAATTGAGATATAAATGAAATTTTCATAAGGATGTATTTCAACCTCACGCTCAACATTGTGATTATGAAAAACACAATGTCAAGTCATTAGGAAATTCAAACCATAAAATCATTTTCTATAGGGACATAACTAATAAAAATAGTTTCATTGTATTTAAAAATAAGATCTATGTGAATTTCAATATAATCTATAATTAAATTTTCATATAAATAGTATGATATAGAAGGTGTTAAAACATTGAATAAACCATTCTTACTGTAAAATACATCATATCATGGTAAACTAAAATCAAATACTTTCTTATAATGATATAAGACTCTAAAATAATTAATTAATTAATAAATGAAGAAAATACCTTCACACAAATTTAAATAGAAATATTACAATAAATATAGGTTAAATTTATAATTATACAATGATATTTAAACAAAATTTTAATCTCAATTTTTTGAGGTGATATTATAAATTTCAATGAATATTTCTTTGAAATTAATGAATGTGAAGATCCTGATCCAAACAATGTATAACAATATTTTAAATAAACAAGTAATATAAATTTCACCACTTCACATATTGACCCAAAATCAAATGTAATAGTAGTGGATTATTTTTCGACACCACTATGCATTCTATCAGATGGATTTATCCCCTATATAAGTAACATTGGTTACATGTATTCATAATTCCCCAACTCATTATAATTGAACCATCATGCCATCAAATTTAAATTAATCAACTACACATTATCCTAGTAGTCATAAGACAGTGTCCAAATATACCACATTGTAAGAACTTCACATACTTGGTAATACATTCACTATTCTTATTTTTACCGAACATCTCGTAAGTTTGGAATTTTTTTGTTACCACCATATTTCTCTAATGGATTCTTCCCCATTTCCTTCCATTATGATCAGTTCTTCTCAAGTCATCTCAAGGAATATATTCTCAAAAGACTCCACCTCCAATTTATCATCATATAAAAAATTTTGATAGAATATAAATTTCAATACAACCAAAGTTAATCATAAACATTGTAATTACAATGAGTGAAATATATTTATTTTATTATCGATGTATTGAACAAAATCTAATATATATAAGGACGGTTCTGTAAAAATTTTCACCATTTTCATTAATGAGATGATCATTTTCCCCATTAATCCAAGTATTTTTACCATCCATATTCAAGTAAATTCAATGAAATATTTCTAATTTAAATGATCCTTCAATATTTCTAAATCTATGGAATTAATATCACATTTCACTCTTGAAATTTTTATTAGATATCACCATTTATTAAAATCACCTTAAATATGATAAATAGAAAGACTTACGACATGATTTTCTAATCATCCCATGACATAAAATATATTATCCATAGAATTGACCCACCATTCTGCAATTTTGGGCTAAATGATCTATTGAATTATGGGGAATATTACATACCAAAATTCAAATATATTTAAATGTTCCCTAATGATAGATTTGATTAATCTATTGTATGGATACAACCTCTATTTATATATTGTGGAAATTGATACCTCTTAGAAACAAACTATTAATTTAATTTTTATAATCATGATTTCATGATGACTAATTTTATTCTTTAGTTAAATATTTTATTACATTAATTGGTTTAAAATAATTTATGTCATGATTATATAAAAATAATATGATGGTAATTATAAATTCTGTAAATATATCATTTAGACTAAAAATAGAAACTTTTAGAGAAATATAAAATGTCTATTCTATAAATTTTTATATGGACAATTAAAAAATGAAGTAATTTTTTTTATTTTAACATTAAAAAATATATAAATTCGTCTTTTTAATAAAATAAATAACTATAATGAAAAAAATATTTTTCTAGAAAAATGAAATTTTAATGCATTAACTAATAATATTATTATTTTATATCAATTAACAAATAGTTCTTGGTAACCATAAATTATACTTAGTCATATATATTATGAAGTAGAAATTTATATCTAATATAAGTCAAATTTTATGAAAAATACATTTCTATATAATTAATAATCAGGTAAATCATTTCAAGTAAGTTATTAGAATTTCATTTATATTAATTATACGATTTATTATATATATATTTAATAAAGTGATAACTCATATTCAATATAGATATTCTACTGTAATTGTTTAATGAGAATACATAAATATTTTTATTTAATGAATGTTGTGTGAATAAAAATCTATTGAACATGTCGACTAATTAAAAGGTTGTCATAATTAATAATTTTTGGAAGTTATACTATTAATATTTTTTATCATGTTATCCATATCATTTTCAAACTTTCATTTCCATTCCCACTTATAGCATCAACCATATAGTCCACCATAACAAGGATGTATTGAGTTGAGTAGTCATAATAATTTAATCATCTCTTACCATCTACCAAAAACAATATTCATATCGTTGAAAGAGAATATATAAATAACGAATTTAATATCAATATTTATCATACCATTCCACATAAAGTTAATTGCTCCATATTTTTAATGAAAAAAATAATACTTCCTACTCCAAATCTAGAGTTTGGAAATTTTGATAGTCACATTTCAATTTCCGTAAAAGACAAGATATAAAAATAAATTTATTTACAAATTACCATCAAATTAAATTCTTATATGAATAAATAATGAAAATAAAACTTTCTCCACATTAGGGAGTTTTATGAGAAGTTATGATGATAAATCTTCATATTGGTTCCTTGAAATCGTGCTCACATTCAACTTTCCAATGTATCATGGTCCCATTCTATTTTAAAAAATATTATTAGATTATAAGTCCATGATAAATACCCTAAAATATACTATTTTGACTATCAATGATAATAATACTAAAAATCCTAGGTGTTGGGGTTGATTATTTCCATTCATTGACAATATCATTCATTGGAATATACACCAATATAATAGTACATGAAATTATATTTCCCAAGAATCGAACATTTTGTTTCAAAAAATTCATTAAAATTATTTTTTGTACAATCTAAATTCTCACATGGTCTTATATATTATCCTTAAATAATAATCATGTACTATTGTATTCATTTTATATATATGAATATCATCTATATATGATACAAGAAATTCATTGAGGTGATCTATCAAGACTGTAAATATTAAATTGTTAAAGATATATGGATAATTGGTTTCCCCCAATTGGATCACTATAAATTCAAAATGTCAATTCGTTGAATTGATGTCTATCATTGTTATGTCCTCTTCTTTGGCCCAAAATTATAGATATCAATAAGAAAAGTTAAATATTGTTTTGTTTGAGATATATCAAATTTATTAAACAAGTTATCATAATGATTAATATGATACATGTTTCTGATAGTGACCCAGTTATGTTATCAATATTAAATTTTAATATTAATTGGATAATATTTCATTAATTCAAAAAATAAGGCACACAACATTATGATTTCTCTTGAAATATGAATCAATTTTCATGATTCTATATGAGTTTATTCTTTGATTCTATTAAATCAATAGAGTATAATCTATATAGAGTTTTTAAAATATGTATATATCCAAGTATGAGTACTATTAAAAAATAATCATTCTAATTTGGTTGATAATAAGTAATTATACTAATAAAAATATCATTATAATACAAAACAATAAGCATATATCATATATATAATATTTTCCAAAACATTCCAAATTAATATTTTTCATGATTATGGGTTAATAGACATATAATATATGTTACATACAATAGAAATTCATATTCATAATCTCCTAAATCTAATATCATAGGTTGATTCACAATTTCAATCCAGACTCAAATTCATCATAAACAAAAATGGTATCTTTTTAAAGTGTGTCAATCCATCAAAAAATTCCATCAAATTCAATTAGATATATAATTAATTTATTTACATGTATCATATTCACAAATAATTCAATCATGTAAGATCTGTATACTCATTTAATTTTTATGGGACAATTATAAGTTTTAATGATAATTTAACGTCTAGTCATTGACGATGGAATATTACGACATTATAAAATTTTTCAAATATAAATATTGAATATATCTTAATAAAAAATTAGTTTTAAAGAGTAAGGTATGTGGACCATTTACCACATCGTTATCTTAACCTAATTTTTCACATATGATCCCATGAAATTTAGTATTTTTTATGGGATAAAGATGATGTCAATAACTATTCTCATCATTAAAACATGTATTTTTACACTAATTGGCTTAATGCCGATACCGCTTGTAATTATAGCATTTTGAGTGAGGGTGGAACATTTAGATGATCTTTATAATCATTCCTCTCATTGCATTTCCTCTTCACATCATATTTACATTCGATTACTCAATGAAATCCTTTTCCTCAAATAAAACATTATCTAGACCCCACAAAAGAGATTTTATAATGGTTTCATTAACAAATAGTAAATTAAGTAGGGAAAATTTTAATTCCTCAATTTGTATCTTTATTAGAATTTTTAAAATTAATATCATTATCTTCATATACCTAAAACCATGAGAAAAATGACGGTATAAATTTCCATATATATTATGGAATCACATTGAATTATTTCATCACACATATAAAATTCCCATATACACATATCCTTTTAGATATCATGTTTAAAGAAATTAAATGATATATCCAATTCAATTTCAAGATCAATGATACCAGATGACCGTATTCATGATTCGAGAAAATTTCCTCACATGTAGTAATGAATTAATTATATTGTTTTTATTTAAATGAATTCCCTTTCAATTTTCGTGTGGAGTGTTTTTGGGAAAACACTAATTGAAAAATAACTTCATAAACTCTATTAATTAAATGATGTTATTGTTATCCTCATTCCTCATTTTCATAATAAGAGTCAACCATTTAGTTTTTTAATTCAATATTATATATTACTATTGTAATTATTTTATTTTGAAAATATTTGTGAATAAGATATAACTTTTTAATGGGGTTCATTCATTACCCAGTAAGTAGTTGATCATAAGAACAAATGATGGATGACGGAAGTTGTTCAATAAAAAAATACGTAGTGATTGTTCAATTCCATTGACTATTTTAAAGATCATTATTATTCATGTAACCATTTATATATTCATAGAGTTGGTTGATCATAGCTTCATGATACATAATCCTATTTATCATTCCATTTGGTTTCTCAAGATAATTTTCCTTTCATTTCTCCATTGCATTTGGATTTAACATTTTTTATCTTGGGTTCAACCATTATTAATGAATATTAATAATTTTTTTGACAACAATAATCATTATGAATATTCATATAATCATGAAAGACAATTCATAAGTATTTTATACCACGGAACAATAGTATTATAATAGGACATTCATGGTTATAATTTAATCAAATACATTAAAATAATATATAAAGAAAATGTGTATTAACCAAAATAGATCCCCTGGGAGGTTCTAGCCTAGTTTGTAGTCTTAGTCCCATTCATCAAGCTATGTTGATGATTGATTTAATCCTAAACTAATCTATTTAAAATTTCATACCCCTGGGTGGCATTTTACTATATCGTCACTAGCATACCAATATCTATAAAGTGATTCGTTTTCTAGGAAAACATTATAACATATACTTTACCAATGATTAATTATATTCTACTATACATAGAGGTATACCAAGGGGTAACAAAAATGTTCACTAACACTAGTATCCAAAAACTAACCGAACCCTCCTCTCATACCAGCTTTGGTGACCCTTTCATTTAATAAATTAATATATCACAAGTTATGATAAATATTCTCTACATTTCAAAGTCATAGACTCAGGATTAATGTACATGAATTGTTATAGTGGAGACAATATTTTTATTCATCAAATTTCATGAAATATTTTCAATATATCACACAATGATTTTCACACATGTACACCTCTTAGACATACCATAATGAAATAAATTATTCATAAAAAAAAGAAAAACAACATAAAAATAGATTAGAATATATTCTTAGTAAGCGTAATCATAGGGGATATGAACCAATGATTATAAGTAATTATAACATAAGTATATGGTAATGAGAACATGATCTAAAGTAAAAATAATGACACCCAATCAGTTAAAAATCAGTACTTATGATTAATGGGAAATGGTTTTACCATTCAAAATGAAAAAAATTAATTGTATGTAATCCTTAATAATTAATCCTGATCCCGATGAGATTATCATAATAATATGATATAAGCTTCTTTAAAACAAAAATCTATAGAAAATAACTACCATATTATAGTTTCACTCCCAAGACTGCCATTTTAGAAAAATTCCTAGAATGTAAATTCCTACACAATCGTTTATAACATTCTATTTGGAGTAACATATGAATACATAACTCTATCATCAATTTTTGGATTATTAACATTGTCATCATATAAAATATTCTTATCAATATAATCATTATCAAATTCCTAGGAGGGATATATTATTTTTAACCAACGAATGATATAATGAAAACCACAAACAATTGTTCCACAAGATCATGTTTTCATCACATCATAATATCATTACTCATGGAATGGAAACTAGTTTCATAAATATTCCATCAGTCCATCATAACATATCCCATAGAAAATAAATGAGTTCTATAAGGGTACCATCATTACATAATTACTATATGGGAATGAAATAGGTTGTATGGAATCCTCCTTAAATAATCATTAATAGAATCCAAAAATTGAAATAAATCAATTTCTATAGAAGGATCATATTTGTAATGGCTCATACCTCACCGGTCCATTATATTGAAACAACTTGGAGTTTAAGGTGATACCGTAGGTCAATGTGACTTATCCCCATCACTTTTCAAAATTTCAATTATGCTGAACAGTTCCAATGGTAGCCTTATGAATAGTTCCAATGGTAGAACATTGTGAACAGTTTGAGCAGTAGCCTTGAGAATAGTTCCAATGATAGACTACTATGAATAGTTCCAACGGTAGCATTGTGAACAGTTCCAGTGGTTGACATAGGTGAATAGTGAAATAGTAGAATTTGGTGAAGAGTGAAATGGTAATCTTATGTGAACAATGTCAATGGTAACATTATGTGAACAATGACATTTGTAGACTTATATTAATTGTGCAATAGTGAGGTCCAATAGTAGCCTCTTTCCTCTGCAAAATTTTGAGTTTATGAATAGTGTTTTTTGAATGGTGAGGGTTTCAATAGTGACCTCTTACTTTTTCCATATTTTGATTCATGAACAGTGTGTCATGAATGGTGAGGTTCCAAGGGTATCCTATTTCATTTTCCAAATTTTGAGTTCATAAACACTGTTTCCAGAATAATGAGGTTCAAATTGTGACCTCTTTCCATTGCCCAATCTGGAGTTTATAAATAGTGTTTCCATAATGGAGAGGTTAAAATGGTGACCTCTTTCCTTTTACAAATTTTGATTTCAAGAACAATGTTTCCAGAATGGTGAGGTTCCAACGATGACCTCTTTCCTCAGCCAAATTTTTAACATCATGAACAATCTTTCCAAAATTGCACGGTTCTAACTGTGACTTCAATTATTTTCAAATATTTGAGTTCTTGAATAGTGTTTCTAGAATGGTGTGGTTCCAATGGTGACCTATTTTCTTTTCCAAATTTTGAGTTCATTAATAATGATTCCATAATGTTGAGGTTCCAATGGTGACTTCTTTCCATTGAAAATTTTTGGGATCATGAATAGTGTTTGTAGAATGGTGAGGTTCCAATGGTGATTCCTTTCCTATGCCAAATTTTGAGTTCATGAACAGTGTTTCTAAAATGGTGTGGTTCTAATGGTCGTCTCATTCCTTTTCCAAATTTTGTGTTAATGATTGGTGATTCTAACTAACTATAGTTTTCCCCTTTTATGTTTCCTTTGACACAAAATGCATTTAAAGACATCGTTTATGAAATATAAGGCTGATGCAATGTCTATAACTAATATATTAATTTCCATATGTTCTGGGATTCTTTTACCTGGTCTATCATAATGGTTTAATGTGATCCTCTTTTAATGGGGAATCCAACATATCTTAATCCATTGATCTTTTAAATCATATAATCGGATGTTTTATCTTCCTCCCTGCTTCATCATCCTTGTTATCACATGTGAGATTCTCAAACATTTCATTCCATAATGTTGGAGTTTCATAATAAAACTTTTTTCCTTTGTTTGGTTCCAGTCTGTTTTGATGCAACCAAGTAGTATCGAACAATCATAGATATAAGGTATGATCTATAGACGTTCTTTTGGGTTTGTCTACTTTTGTTTCTCCTTTACATTTTTTGTAATGAAATCTCCATGAACCTAATAGACATTTCATTCGTGTTGACCAGTGTGGTGGTGTCTCTGCATCATCTGGAGGATACAGTTGTCCCTGGGAAAGGAGATATTAACTTGTTGTATTGTGCATTCTCATATAAAGATTGTCAATAACCATTTAAGGAATGGGATTCCTTGCTTCTATTTTCTTTTTTGGTAAACTGTAGAGTCCACATGTTTTATCCCACTACATCTCTAAGTAATAGACATAATTAATATTTGAACCAGATAAATAAATTGATATCAATCATATGTTATTGCCTCTCATTTTTCTAGATAGTGTGATATCTATGATTTATTTATTTTGACTGTGGTTTTTTATGGAAATTGGTAAAGAATGTAAAGCCAGATTTAATTGATCATTGTTTAGATAAAGATTAAAAGGCTAGTGAATGAATTTTATGGATGTTGTTATATATTTATGTTAATCAAATTGATGAAATAATTCTAATTTATCAATTTGTGATATCTTAATATATAGGTTTCTCAAATTTGGAACCTACGAATAATAAATCGGTTAATTCAATATAGATTAAAGTACTAGTTTTCTAATAATAGATAATTCTATGTAGGGTTCTATTTGACCCTCTTTCTTTTTTATGGACCGAGATACCAATTGATATAATGGTTGTTTTCCAACTACTAGTGTTGTGATGTGGTCTTGGATGGCTATTTTGATGTGTGGGGGTAGGGAAGCATACTGTTTGTAGAAGCAATTGATGGGTAGAGTGGAGAGATGCATCAATTTATGCATGTGGGTATTAGGGAGGACCCTGAGTATGATGAAATGTGTTGGATGTGAATATTTGGATAGTTATTTATTATATTTGGTTGTTTATGTACTTTACATTACCCACTTCTCAAGGCATCATTTCATGCTTACTCCTATTCTGAAAGGGGATAAGACACATGGGGTATGCCATGTGATTTATGTGTTTAGATTCTCAAGGGAAGATGGGTCTAGATTATTTCTATTGGTGGAAATGACTAGATGAGTAGTCATCTACTCAATATGTTGATCCCCATAGTGTTTAGTTGCATAGAATGTTTTTATATAATGCCTATGAATATTTGAATACAGTGTTGTAAGTAAATTGTTGAATAATTGATGTTAACCCCTGGGGGTAGAGATTGATGGGGACTAATTCTGAGGTTTTAATTTAAATGGATAGTGGGTATTAGGTGTGATGCTAAAAAAATATAATATGGAATTTTTAATGGTTAATTAATGTTTAATGGAATAATTAATGTAATGTGTATCTGATAAAAAGGGAATAAAGTAATGTAATAAATCATTTTAAATGGTTTTGTGATTATTGGATACATAGTCATTGATGTGGTAGTCGGTATTATGAGAGAAGCTAGTTGAAGTTGAATCTATGACTATATTATGCCCATATTGTGGTTGTGAGAAATAATATATTCTGTAATTTTTGTGTTTTTTTATGCTAATACTACCCATCCATTAGGGAAACTAACACCTCGAAGATTTTGAGAATTAGGGGGGAGGTGTTTTCCATATCATTCTAGTGGGAGGTTAGATGGATGACTACCCCCTTTGGCCATGATCTCTTCTCTTGGTTGTTACATGTTTTGATTGGCACAACTATTAGTTTTTCTCATATATGTGTGTAGATTGCTATAATGGATTGTGGTTATCCAAACACATATATTCTGTATATAATTTCATATTGACTACTATAGCTATACATTTTATAGGATGTGATCTCTTGAGGATATTTACTCGGTTTATGGGCTGTAATGGCTTGAGTTATAATACCCAACGTATAATACACTTTATGCGAGCTGTGGTGGATCCCATAAACTAACAGGTTCATTTTCTTATGTCGACGTTGTGTTTTTTTCACAAGCATCATTTTGTGGTGCTTTGCCAAGGTGTCTGGGGGATAGTCTATTTGGAAAGATAATATTATGATGTGAGACGTTCGGATAAGGTTTCATACTAGTGGGTAAGTAGTAGTGGGGTACCCTTGATATTCATTATTATATTATATACTCTTGTATTTGTAACATGGTGAGAGTAGCCATGAGGAGGCTAGGAACATAGTATACCCATTTATGTGTTGAGTTTGTTTCACTTATTCTTCATTGTTCATTAGAATGCTTTCATTAATTTTTCATGAGATACTACAGGGAGGATCCTACTGAGTATAATTTTATATTCAGCTTATGTTTTTATAAATAGTTTTTCAGGTCACTTGGAGTAGGTTGGAGATCAGGATGGTTTCAACATTCTTGGGTTGTAGGAGCTGTTTGGGCTCTGTGGATGCTGTAGTATTTACCATCATTATGGTACTTGTAGTTTCGCCCATTCAATAGCAGTACTTTTTCAGGACCTTACATATGTGTACATGGGATATAATTTATATGTGTGTCTAAGACAATCAGCTTGGTTGGGCACTATCTTGTCACTCTCTTTTTCATTTGTTATTTTATAGGGTAATGCCTTCTATCTGTGTTTTTACACTACAATCAGTGCTAGTTGCAAAACCGGGGCCCACTAAAGGAGGGACTCAGGATTCATTGTCACCCTTCTCACATTGCCATCCGAGGCGAGGTACACCATGTGGGTATGGGTTCATCACAGAGTGGTATCAGAGGTCTGGCTGAGGGATAAAATGGTGTTTGGAGTTAGGCATTGGTGAGGTTACATGGCTTTATAGGGAAACAGTGTTAGTCATGTTTAGAATGTGATGTAAAAACTAATTAATGACTGATAAATACGCATTTAGCCCCCCCTATGATCTGATGTACAAAAAATTTTGTTTACAAAGGCTACTAAATGACATGATACTATTTGCAGAGTGTAGACATAGGAATGTATTACACATCATTCTTCATTGTGCCTATGTTTTAGTGGGTAGACCGTCATATAGGGAAACCTAAAATTAATAAATGAAAACCATTAATTTAATAATGATGAGTATCCCATATTCAATGTTAAGGAGTAGTCACTATATTCTATTTTATAGGTATTGATCTTGGCCGACGTCCAATTATAGATCGCATTGAAGATTTCCAGCATGTTGTGCCAGCAGATCTCCACATTGTAGCGGCTAACGAGGATGACACTTGGAGGAGGACACTCCGAGAAATTTAGCACCATAGATTGCAGAAGTATGAGTGCTCCGTTTTATATGCAGTCACCATTGATTGGTTGGAGTAGGTCAAGAGAGTCTTTAGATCAATCCATGTTCAGAAGGAGCATTGGGTGTCCATGGTTGTGATGATGTATCATGGAGAAGCGATGTAGTGGTGGTTCTTATTCCCTAGGGATCCCGAGGAGTCAACAATTTCAGGGGAGGATTCCTAAGACATTTTTAGAGTCACGTTTCATTCTTCGACTGTGAAGGCTAATGATCGCTAAGATCTTATTACTATTCTACAAGGTATTTTCAGTGTGCGAGTGTTTGGAATCCGTATCAAGAAACTTTTATTATATTATTTGGACCTGTTTCTAGATGAGGAGTCTAAGGCGAGGCATTTCGAGGTGGCTTTTCATCCAAAGATCAAATGATAGGTCACTCCATTTATGCTAAAGACATACCTTGTGGTGCTGGTGAGAGAACTGGACATCAAGAGGACTTTGGGAAGAACTGGATCATTATGAATGGGGAGTCTTCATGATTTCACAGGTTGAAGAGCTATGGTCTGTTTTCCCAATTTTCAGGGTAGAAGTGTTTCTGTTCTGACAGTTGAAGAGCTATGGTCATCGTGCACCAGGTGCACTACTTTAGGTTCCTCCATTGAGGCAGTTCTAGATGAGGGTGCAACACTAGGTTGCACTAGCATTGGAACAAAAAATGGTAGATGAGGCAAGATGAGGACAACCTCATGACCCTCCCCATTCTTAGAGAGCCGAGCACAGTCATGGTGGTGGTTGTCAATAGGGTTTGAGAGGTGGTGGAGGGGGTGGTGGTCAGTTTAATGCTTTAGAATTGCCCACTCCATGAGAGACAAACGGCTTTTGTTGTACCATTTTAATGTTTTTTACCTCGGTGTATGCCTTGTTTGATTCAGGAGAGACACACTCATTTATATCACCTACCACTTTTCATACTTTGGGACATGAGGTAGAGAGGCATTCAGTTCCCGTGTCGTTTACTATGCTAGTTGGAGGTTGAACTGACTTGATTGATGTATGTAAAGACTGTGACCAAGTGATGGGGTAACACCATTCTTGGGGATATTTCATATGATGATGAATATAAGTATATGATGTTATACTTTGGATGAGTTGGTTGTATTTAGTGCAAGATCCCGTGGATTGATTCAGGAGGTAGGTTGTGTTCATTGATGCAGATAGAGATACAGTTGTGTTCATTGGCGAGATAAAACATCATATGGGTCAGAGGGGTGTTCCACCATTATTATCCATGATGGATGTGTTGAATCTGAGTTTATTAGAGGATTAGTTTTTGTTGTTTCTTAGGGTCGTAGAAGAGTACCCTGATGTCTTTCCAGAATAGGTTGTAGCATCACCCACTTGAAGAGAGATTTAGTTTGGGATCAAGCTACAACCAGGAGTGTATCCTATCTATATTTCTCTATATAAGATAAAACCTTATGAGTTTAGAGAGTTATGTATACAATTCTATGGTCTATTACAGTTTAGTTTGGTTCGGCTGAGTGTGCCACCATGGGGTGCACCGGTTTTTTTCGTGAAGAAGGTTGATGGTAGATTGTTGTTGTGTGTCGATTATTATCGCATAAACAAAGTGACAAGGAAGAATCACTATCCTATTCCAAGTATTAATGAATTATTTTCTAAAATGAATGGAGAATGTTGGTTCTCAATGATTTACTTGTGGTTAATATATCATCAGATGCGTGTGAATGATAAGGATACCCCGAATACTTCTTTCTGTTGTCATCAATGGAATTATGAGTTCGTTGTAATGTCGTTCGGGGTGACAAATGCTCTAGATTTAATCATGACAGTGATGAATGTTGTGTTCTGTGAGTTCTTGGACATGTTTGTGGTGGTTTTCATCGAAAAAATCATTATGTAATCCATGTCTGAGGAAGAGCTTGCAGTGCATACACATGCCATTGTGGGAGTTCTTCGTCAACATCAGATTTTTGTGAGGTTCTCGAAGTGAGAGTTTTGGGCTTGAGATGTCCATTTATTGGGGCATGGTGTGTTCCATAATGGTGTATCTATGGATCTCTTGATGATAGAATAAGTTCTGACTTGGGAAGCCCCTAAGATAGTTTCAGAGGTGCGAAGTTTCCTTGGCCTCATAGGCTACTACAGGTGGTTCGTATCCAATTTCTATCATGTTCTGACTCCTGTTATAGCATTGACAAGGAAGGATCATCCATTTATATGGAATGATCAACTGAAGGAATCTTTTATGAATCTAAAGGATAAGTTATTTTTTTCTCCAATTCATTTTATTCTATAATAGAAAGTTTTGTTTGATATTTTCTGTGATTCTTCACATATGGGGTTAGGTTGTGATCTGATGAAACATAGATCAGTTGTTTCTAATGGGTCTAGGCAGCTGCTTCCCCATGAACATTAATATGCCACCCTACATCTTGAGTTGGCAGCTATGGTGTTCACTTTGATGTTGTGGAGACATTACCTCATTGGCGAGAACATTGTGGTTTTCACCGATCATAAGATTTTTGAGGTATGTTTTCCCTCAGTAGGTCCTAAACACATAACAGTGTCAGTGGATGGAGTTATTATAGGAATACATGTTTTAAATATCATATACATCTGGAAAGAGAAATGTTGTAGTTAATGAGGTGAGTCAGAATTCACGTACTAATGTAGTACGTGAATCTGATGACTCGTGGAGAGTGATGGAAGAACAGTCAGTAGTATATCATGATATGTGAATATTTGGGGAAATAGATGTTTTTTAGATGGTGTTGTAGTCATCTATGATGCATCATGTGGAAGAGTCATTGTTGGAAAAACTAGAGGTGGAGGACTATAGAGACCATTCTATTTATGATGAGCCACATGATGGTTAGTCTGCGGATGAACAACACCGAGTGTTGTATCATGGAAGGATATATGTTCCTTTTTCCTTACACGAGGTGGTTCTCAAAGTGTTCAATGGTACTCCATTAGTGGTTTATCCTGGTGTGACAATGACGGACCAAGCCTTGAGGAACTATTTTTGGTGGCCTGGGCTACAGAGTCCGGTTGCAGAGTTTGTGTCATGATGATTGGTCTTCCGAAAGGTGAAGGTTGAACAACGTGTTCTTAATATTCTGATCCAGCCGTTAGATGTTCCTCAGTGGAAGTGGGAGTTCATCTCAATTGAATTGAATAATTGTTTACCTCATGCTCAGTGAAGAAATGATGTTATTTTGGTGATAGTGAATTGATTAACAAAATTAGCCCACTTCATAGAAATCATTGATTCAAGCTCAATGAATCTTTTCTCAAGGCCATATCTAGATGAGGTGGTGATACTTAATGGAGTGACAAGGATGATCATTTCAGATCGAGATCCTCATTTTACCACTTGGTTGTGGAGAGGTCTCCAACATGATTTCTGTTCACAGCTATGCCTTAACACTAATTTTCATCCTCAGATGGATGACCAGACAGAGCAGACCATCCAGAATCTTAAAGACATGTTACGCTCTCGTATCCTGGATTTCAGAGGTTCGTGGATGAGACACATAACCTTGATGGAGTTTTCTTAAAATAATAGTTTTCACTCCATTATATGTATGGCATCGCTTGAAGTCTTGTATGGCTGATCTTTTCATTATCTATTGTGCTGGACCGGGGTCAGAGGGTTTGTAGTTCATGGACCAGAATTTTTGTAGAATACAAAAAAGACGGTTCAGGTGATTTGTGAGAGGATGAAGACAATGTAGGATCATAATGAACCATATTCTGGTCAAAGGAGGATAGCTTTAGAGTTTTATGTTGGGGATCACATGTACCAAAAGGTGACTCCCTATCATGGGAAGCAATGGTTTGGTCATGGGAGTAAGATTTCTCTATTGTTTATTTGGCCTTTCATGGTGTTAGCTCGGGTTGGTGTTGTGGCATATCATGTAACACACCCCCCTATAGGTGAGATGGATAAAAGATGTTTTTCATGTGTCACAACTCCATCGTTAACTTCATGATGACTCTCACGTCATCGATTGTGGGGAGATCGATGTTGATGACGTTGAAACCTTTGATGAGCGACTTGCGGAGATCCAAGATTGTAAAGATAAGGTGTTGAGTATGAGTCATGCCCCCTTTTTTTATGTCTTGTGGTGACATGGTGGAATGGAGGAGAGTACATGGGAATGTGAGTCATAGATACGTGCTTAGTACCCAGTGTTTTTTGATGTTTAACACTTATCATGTAATGAAATCCTTTTTTTCATTAAAGACCATTTATGGTAATGAAATGGATTTCTTTGGTTTCTTCTTGTTGCTATCTATCTCTGAGAGGTATCTGGATGTGTGGTAGTTCAGTATTAATTTTGGTTTCATTTTAAGTGGATTTTGAGTTCTCATGGATGAGAATGTTTCGAGAGATATCTAATGTAAGGGTCCAGACCTCTCTGGTCCATTCCAATGTGAAAATCTAGTGACTGAGGAGTTCCAGGAGTTCAAGGTGTCTTATCCCCACCAGTTTTCCAAATTTCTAATTCAGTGAATAGTTCCAACAGTAGCCATGTGAATAGTTCCAATGATAGCCTTGTGAATAGTTACAATGGTAGAACACTATGAACAATTCCAACGGTAGCCTTGTTAACAGTTCCAACGGTATATGTAGTTTAACCATGCAATGGTAGCCTAAGGTGAATAGTGCAATGGTAACATTATGTGAACAATGTCAATTTTAGAAATAGGTGAACAGTTTCATCGGTAGGATGATTAAAATAGTACAACGGTGAGGTCCAAAAATATCCTCATTCCACTGCCAAATTTTCAGTTCATAAATTGTGTTTCCAGAATGCTGAGGTTCCAATGGTGACCTCATTCCTTTTCCTAATTTTGAGTTCATAAACAGTGTTTCCAGAACGGGGATTTTCCAATAGTAACCTCCTTGTTTTGCCTAATTTTGATTTAATGAAAAGTGTTTCTTGATCGGTGAGGCTCACATGGTGACCGCTTCCCTTTTCCAAATTTTGAGATCATGAACAGTGTTTCCAGAACGACGAGGTTGCAATAGTAACCATTTTCCTTTTCTAAATTTTCAGTTCCTGAACAATTTTTCTAGAATAGTGAGGTTCCAATGGTGTCCACTATCCTTTGGAAAATTTTTAGTTCATGAACAATGTTTCCAGAATGGGGATGTTCCAACGGTGACCTCATTCCTTTTCCAAGTTTTGATTTCATGAATAGTGTTTCCAGAATGGTGAGGATATATCGGTGACCACTTTCTTTTGCCAAATGATGAGTTCATGAACAATGTTTCCAGAACATTTAGGTTCCAATGGGGGCCTATTTCCTTTTCCATGTATTGAGTTCATGAACATTGTTTCCCAAATGGTGAGGTTCCAATGGTGACCTCAATCCTTTACCATATATTGATTTCATGAACAATGCTTCGAGAATGGTGTGGTTCCAATGGTGGCCTCCTTCCATTGCCAAATTTTGGTTTAATGAACAGTGTTTCTAGCATCCTATAGTTTCTCCCCTTTGACATTTAAATTTATTTAAAATTCATTTAAAGTATTTTTTGAAAGACTATATGTATGTTTCAAATGCCATAACTTATATATTTGTTTCCCTAATGATAGAAAGCTTTTACTTGGACAAACTGAATCACTTAATGTGATCCTATTTTAATGGAAAATTCATCATATCGTAAACCACTACTCCATTAAATCTTCTAATGGGATGATATATCATCCTGCCTAGTTTTTCCTCCTTATTCTGGGTTGTTAGACACTTGAACCATTCATTCCATCCCGTAGGAGTTGCAACATCAAACTTTCTTCTTGGATTGGTTTCACTATTTTTTGATGTAACAAAGGAGAATCGAAGAATCATTGATA
The DNA here is from genome assembly GCA_963277665.1 of Viscum album. Taxonomy (NCBI): domain Eukaryota; kingdom Viridiplantae; phylum Streptophyta; class Magnoliopsida; order Santalales; family Viscaceae; genus Viscum; species Viscum album. The sequence continues at coordinate 1,078,518,845 of OY728164.1, forward strand.
TAAGGTATTATCTATCGTCATTATATTGGGTTTGTCTCCTTCTATTTCTCCTATCACTTTTATTGAATTCTATATCCATGTCCGTAGTTGGCTTTTCTTGCGTGTTGACAAGTGTGGTGGGGTCTCTATATCCTTTGATGGATACATTTTTCACTACGGGATGAGATCGTAACCCATTGTGTGGCTCATTATCATATAAATAAAATCAAGAACTGTCTGAGGCAGGGAATTCATTGCTTCTCTTTTCTTTTATGTGCAATTGTAAAGTTATCATGTTTTATCCCACTGGATCACAACAGAGTTGATAAAATAAATATTTTAACTAGATAAATATATTCATATTTATCATATGATATTTCCTATTGTTTTTCTAGATATTGTGATATCTATGATCTCATAGTTAATATTTTGGTGTCTGTGGGGAATTGGTAAAGAACGTAAATATGTATTTAATTGAAAATTGATTGGCTAATGATAATGAGGCATGTGAATGAATTTTTTGGTTATTGTTGTAATTTGATGTTAATCAATTTGATGCAGTTATCATGATTAATAAATTTGTGATATCTTACTTTTTAGGTTTCTCGATGATGGGACCTATGAATAATAAACTTGTAAATTAAAGATGGATTAAATAACTGGTTCATTGATAATAAAAAATTCAGTGTAGTGTCCTGAGTAACACTCATCCTGGTTTAAGTCCCAAGAGCCTAATAGATATGATGGTTGTTTTCCTTCTTCTTGTGTTTTGATGTGAGTTAGGATGACTATTGTGATATGTGGGGGTAGCGTGGCCTAGTGGTATTTGAATAATTTGATGCCTAGAGTTGCAAGATGCATCAATTTATGATTGTGGGTGTTAGAGAGGACACCGGGGATGATGAAATGGGTTAGATATGAATGTTTGGATGCTTACTGATTCATTTTTGTTGTTTATATGATATACATACACCACTACTATAGGTAGCAGGTCTTGATTACCCTTTTTCTAAAAGGGGTGATGACGCGATTGATTTTCCACATGCTTTCCTTGATTAAATTATCAATGGAGGATGGGTCTACGCTATTTCTATACATGGAAAAGACATGATGGGTATCTCATATACTGAACATGTTGATCCCCCTCGTATTTAGTAGCATAGAATGTTTTTCTATAAATCCTGGGAATATTGTATTGTAATGCTATAAATAAAAAATTGATTAAATGTTGTCATCAAATGGGGTTGGAGCGTGCTGGGACACAATGCAAAGGTTAAAATTTTATTAGACAGTGGGCTTTTGGTGTGATGATAATAAAATATAATTTGGAATTGTTTATAGTTAAATAATGTTTAATGACATAATTAACGTATAGTGAAATTGATAAAAAGGGAACGAAGTAATGTAATAAATAATTTTAAATGGGTGTGTGCTTATAATATACCTGGTCTTAGAAGTGGAAGTTGGGAGTTCAGGAGACATTTGCAGCAGTTGAGTCTAAGACTACATTATGCCCATAGTGTGGTTGTGAGCTATAGTATATTCGGTGATTTATATGTTTCATTACACTATTCTACCATGTCAATTAGGGAAACTGACACCCAAGGGATTCTGATCCCTAGGGGTGTTTTCCCCAATACTATGTTGGGAGGATGGATGGTTGGATACCCCCTTCGGCCCTACCCTCTTATCTTGGTATTTACATGTGTTGGTAGGAACCAAGGTATATTTTCCTTTTATATGTGTGTAGAGGGCTGTAATGTCCTATGGTTATTCACACACATTTATTCTGAATATTAATTCTTATAGACTACTATTGGTATAACGTGTATAGGCTGTGATGGATAGAGGATCCTTACTCAATGTATGGGTTGTAATGGCTAGAAGTATAATACCCAATTTATGATACATGTTATGAGAGGTTTGGGGGATCCCAGAAACTACCAGGTTATAATTCTTATGTGGATGAGGTGGTTTTGTTGCACAAGGTGCATGTCGAGGTGCTTTGCCTAGGTGACTCTAGGCAAGCCTTTTTTGAGAGAGATTCTAAGGACGTGCAACGTTGGGGCAAGGTAAAAAACTAGTGGTGTAGTAGCAGCAGGGTACCCTTGATATTATTTATTATATTATATACTCTTGTATGTGTTACATGATGAGAGTATACATAGTGAGCTTGGGAACATAGTATACCCATTTAGGCGACGTGTTCGTTTCAATATTTTTCACTGTGATTTAGCATGATTTCTTTAATTTTCCACAAGAGGCTCCTAGGAGGATCCTACTGAGTATACTTTTATACTTACCATATGATAATATAAGTTTTTTTTCAGGTCACATGGAGAAGGTCAAAGATCACGCTTTTTTCTACTAGCTTGGGGTTGTGGGAGCTGTTTGGGCTATGTTGTTGCTATTGTTTTTACATTCTTTAGGGTACATGCAGTTTCTCCCTTTCAGTTTTTGTAGTTTTTAATGACATTAAATTTGTGTACTTGGGATATCATTTATATTGTTGTTTGAGACAAGAAGATTGGTTGGTGATTGTCTTATCTCTCTCTTCCACATTAGTTGTCTTAAAGGGTAATGCCTCCCATCCATGTGTTTACTATACCCTCAGAGGTAGTCTCCAACTCAAGGCCTAATAGAGGTGGGACTCTGGGGGTCATTATATCCCTTTTCACATTTCCAGCCCTGGAGGGGTACACCTGGTGGGGAAGGGGTCTTGGAATTATCTATTGTGAATCATATAAAATATTAACGTCAGTTGAAAATGATGGAATAAATATTTAAAACATCATTTGAGACTTTAATTTAAAACATTTGTTAATATACATTTATTTTGATAAAACATGAAATTAAAATTCCTCCAATATATGTGGAAATACTTTTGTTTCTATACAACCATGGAAACATATAATGGATCCCTAAATGAAATGAATGTCCATGTTGGTAGGTAAATCCATTAATTTCATGTATGATAACTTAAATAATTCATTTCAATCATCTGCAAGAAGTCCCAAATGACATATTTAGAGAAAGAAGTTTTTAAAAATATATTTTTTATAAATATATAAATAATAATAAATTTAGTGAAAATACAATTAAGAAAAATATCATTTATAGGTTAAATCATTCAGCAATTAATTTTTAAAAATATAAATATAGAAAAAAATGACCATTGACTAAATAGGAAAGAATGTCAACATTTATTTTAACAAAAAAATTCAATCATTTTATGTTCCAGGGATTGAAAAATGGTGATATATAATAAATAATATATAAAATAACTACTAGATATTAATATATTTTGGTTTCATCGGATAATAAGTATAAAATGTTCCTTAAATGGTTATTTATCACAGATAAGGACGAAACAAAATATATTATAACATAACATTTTTCTTCAATTATCATAATTCTACAAATATATAAAAACATCATGTATCATAAATACATTTTTATTATAAATATGTTTCAATACTATATTTTAAAAATATTACTATTTATATTTCTTTTATAATTTCCCTATATATTTTTAGTAATGTTTTCATCAAAAAATTGATCATTCTGTATAAAGTGGTTTAATTTCCATAGATATTCCGATTTGATGGTTATGGTAATTGTAACGTGGCCATGGATTAATAATATATAGTATCTTAATAAATATATATTTATAATTTATATTAATCATATTAAATATTATAATTATTCATAGTATGTGGTGATTAAAAATGAATCATATCTTTTCATGGAGGAGGTAGTCCAAAAATACCCATGAGTGACAGTATTATTTTCCAATGATTGTAATGGTGAAAATTTAGATACGATAATATAATTATAGAAGCCAAATTTTGTCCTAAAAATAATATATAGTCATTAAATATATCATATAATCCATGTATAAATTATTGTGAAAAAAAATTAATAAAATCATTAAATAGTTGTTGTAGACCACATGTATGCTTGAGTGACCCTTAGTATTCCATTTTATAGAAAAGAAGAGGAAAAAAATGATTCATTATCATAATATCAATTCATTATATTGAATATAATAAATTAAATATTTTGTAATGTATTTTTAATATTTTGATGTTGTAGATGAATAAATAAAATTGACGGAACTATGTTAAGAGATATTCTACATTGTAGAGAATCATCTTTTTCTTACACATTCAACCATAAAAGTATGGTATAATGATTAATAAAGGCCTACATGAATGTGGTCAAGGATGTTATAAAATTATAAGTGCAGTGAATAGATGAGGCAAGAGGATTTTGATGTGTGAGGAAGATAGGATAAGTTATTTCCAATCATTTGGGAGGGAGATGGAACAGTAGGAAGTCTTAAACAGACTATAATATATTAATCTATTACGCAAAAACATTTCCATGAAATAAAAAATGTTCAAAATTTATTATAATATAAGGTCTATATATATCCCAAAATATGTTTTATACAAGATTATAGGTTATTTAAATTCATTACTCTTCTATTTAACCCCTTGTTATCCCCTTTTACCCATTACCATAGTAAATATTCTTTCTTATAATACTATTCATAATAAGAAAAAATGATACAAATAATTAATAATTTTTCTAATTAAAATTAAATATAAATTATAAAATTTAACATATTTAGACTATATTATTAGTATAAACTATTTTTTAAAATAATCCTAAAAAATCGAGACAAATGTTCTTCCTGAGAAATGCATTTGTATGTAAAAAATGTTCTCATAAGAAACATAACCATATTCTTCAATAAAATAAAATTTATTAATATTATTTTAATGAAAATATACCAATTATATTTTTAAATAAACTAAAAATAATATTGGACATTCTAAATATTTAAATGGAGAAGGTGGTTTTCTAAAAAAATTGTATTTTTTCAATAGAAATTATAATACAATTTTTCACAGAAAAATAAAAAATTTATTTAAATATATTATTGATATAATAATTTTAAAAATTCTTCCATTTTAATAAATTTAAAATAATATGTTCTTAAGAATTTAAATACAATTTCTAAAAATGACTTGAAATAAATATCATTTTTGAAGAAAATATATTTTTGAAGCACAAAATAACATTATTCTCATTCATCTCTAAGTAAAAATATTTAAATTAATGATAAAAAATATTATTTAATATATAATAAGTAAAAATATGTAAAACCATTAATTAAAAATTAAAAATTTAATTTACGGTGGTAATAACAAATTTCACACATAAAAACAATTTGTATGAAACCTATATATATTTCTTTAATTTAAAAGCATTTATTTTAAATTATATCCTATTCAAAGCAATTGAAATAATTTTACTCATACATAATATATGACTTTAAATAATTTTATATCTACTTTGTGTACCCTCCAGTACAATTACTAGTTGATAATTGATACATTAGATAATAATAATTAAATAATATATTTCAGTTCATTTAAATGAAATGTTTTTTATTAAATAGGAAAATGAATATATAAAATTTATTTAAAGATATATATATATATATATGTAATAGCAATTTTTTCCTAGATTTTGAAACTGGTAAAGCATTTTTTCTTTAAATATTTCTATGTAATAGATTCATGAGATTTTGGTAGATAATAGTGTCTAGCCTAGACTAAACATCTTCTCTAACATTCTTGATCAAATTAGTGTTCTAGCATATTAACTAGAATCCACACTACCCTTATCTCACATAATTTATGTGTTCTACATATTCCTATTATGGATGTACATACTAGACCTGTTACATATTCTGAATGTAGAGGGGGTACTAATGGATACAAAACACTCAAATGTGAATAAATTATATAAGATCTTGGACTATAGTGAAAAATTTAATTGTAACAAAATTAATCACCATGTCAAAGTATAATGGAAACAGAAAATGTACATGGAGGGAGAATTATTAAAAGAGGGTGAAATAAAATAGATTTCGTTCATCTATGTTCATCATAGTGATTGAAATGAAAATTTGAGTGAGAAAATTATTAAGGGTGGAAATATAATGATCCATAATCTTATGAATGGAATATCCCATCAAAATTCACATGCATGTCATTTTTAGTAATGTATAATTAAGTAAATATCATGTTAATCATGATATTACTAAAAAACATTTTTTATATTGACATTAACATTAAATATAGATTTTGAATACACATAATAAAATTCTGAACATTATAATAGGATTGAAACTACAAACCAAGATAGCTATAATATAAAAAATTTGCATCTTATTGATACACCATAATGATCACAACCATGAATAACATTATAAAAATAGGTTGAATATTTGTAATGGATGATTTGAAAATGAAAATATATATAGTAATGAGTGAAAATATAGTTAAATGAAGCATGAATGAAAAATGTGTTATTTTTTGAAGGTAGGTACCCAAATAACCGTTACAAATTTGACCATTTTAAGAGAATTTTATACATTAGAATACATACCAATACATTAGAATAGTTATATAACTATTAAAAATAGTAATCTTACAATTATCGTATTAAATTTACTATGAAAATTATGTAATAATTTTTCAGTACATGATAAAAAGAAAATAAAACACATATACAACATCTTGATGATAAATAAACATTTTAAAAAAAATTTAAATTAGAGTATTTATTTCACAATATAGTAATGTTTTATTAATATTTTTATAATAAATAAAAATATTTAAAATAAAAAAGATTTTTATTGAAAAAATTGTAATGAAATATTACGTTGTATTATAATTATAGTATAATTTTTTAAGACCATATTTAATTTTTAAATGGGTAAGAATGTTGATATTATAAGGAAACACCATAAAATATTACATAATTCTAGATTTATTTGTTGATGAAAATCACAAATTTAAAAATAAATTCAAGAAAATAAAAAGGAAAAAAAATATTTCAAAATAAAAATGTATCATTTTGAAAGAATATTCAATGAAATGACATGTTGTGAAGTTGTTAAAAACTATACATGCATTATAAGATAGATATTTTTTAATTTTATAACAAAAAATTTAAAGATGAACAATAAAATAGGTTTATTACATCAAATTTCTTTACCATGATTCTTACACGGCATGTATGTTTTATGCCTCTTTAAATAATGAAATTATGTAAATTTTAATCATTCACAAGATAATGTTCATTATTATTATTATTTTTATATCACATATTAAATTGTAATATAAAATTTCTCAATCACATAAGTTCACGTCATAAATTTTGATGGTATTCGGTATTGATGTCAAAAATGAATTTAGTCTATTGAATATGGTCAAGTTGGTAATTATTTCATAATCTCTAGAAAAATATTCTCTAGATAATTATCATTTTTATACATAAATTTTCAATTTAAATTTTTTTATTATATATGTTAATCAAAAGTGAACTACCATTGAATAATGGAGACGGTTGGCCATACGTATAAATATTTAATGATTCCATTTTTAATTAAAATAATGAAATGAATTTATGAGGTAATTTATAATTTCTGATTCCTAAAAATATCATAAAGAATTTATAAATTATTTTAATGAGGATATATATATAATCAAAATTATATGTTGATTAAAAACAAATCACATAACTTCGTGGAGGGGGTAGTTCACACAAACACATGAAGGATACTTCCAACATTCATTATAAAGAATGTAATGAATATAATTTATATATATTTTATTTTATTATTTATAAATAATTCAAGATTTTAATATATATATATAATTTTATTCAATAATTATTACCAGACATGAGAGACAGTGATCGGAAAAGTTTTATATCTATTTTTGGGACAACTGTCTCTCAAACACATGGACAATGAAATTATTTTCAATTTGATAGAACACGGGATGGAAATGGGGTATAACACCAAAATAATAATATATAAATAAATTTCAAATAATGGAATTACAATTTAATCTTGCTTTAAAAATATTTTTATGATGTGGATGAGGAAACAAAACTCAAACGATGTTTTTAAAACTGTTCCTCATATTTAGACAACCTCATTATTTTATCACCTTAATCTATTTATGTTTGGTGTTCTTCATAATAAAAAAAGGTAATAATATGGTTATGGAATCCTATAGGGGAATTTTTTTCTTTATAGGTTGATACAAATGGGACTTTATGTGTGAAAAAATGAAAATAAGATGTTTTCTTTTATAAGAAAAGAGAGGTGAACTCATAGCTATTATGTAAATTTTAAATTAATATAAATAAATCTTGAATTCCACAATGATTAAAAGTGACTGATTTAGAAAATATTTGTATTATTAATTTAAATAACCAAACTTTTATATATTTTTCATGATTTGAATTTATTCAATTACTTGTATTTTACATTTAACAACTTTTTAATCTCTATTACTCTTACCATGACAGCGTGGAGTTGTACAAATTATGGGTTAATATAGTTATTACAAAATGAAAAGGAAACATAAATTTAAAATGGTTAATATTTTCATATTTACACTAATATCATGGGAGAATTTATTATTTTAAATAAATTATTATAATATAATAAATATAGTATTTATTACAATGATTTAGTTATGTTAATATTTTGAGCTATTCATTACATTGACTAGGAAAATATTAATATATTATCTAAAATTTGAGCCAAATAATAAATGAAGTCTATAAAATGTAAATTTAATTAATTTTTTTATCAAATTATTTTTCACAAATTATATTTATTATAATATTTGTCATGTAATTTTTTTATTTTATTTTTAACTGAATAATTACTGCATCAACATTGTATAGAAATATAAGGTAATTATACATTCATTAAAAATAAATAATAAAGTAACATGATTAATATTTTCTTAATAAATTTAAAAATATTTTTTATTTTTGATGATTTCCTCTATATAAAACAATATTAAACATTTTTTCACAAATAAAAAAAATCCTTGGACATTTTGACATTTTAATAAATTAAATATTATTAATGTGATACTCACATACGTATGGCCTCAAAAGGTGAAATATTCATCCTTTGGATGACTATGAATGAGATATTATAATCTAATAAAATTTAGTATGTTTTACGGTAAATTTGTAGTCAATAGAATTTTATTTTGAACATTCAATTACCAGATTTACCATTTATAGTGGTATTAAATATTACAATGTTTACTATTTATATTGATAAAATATATAACTGACCAATTTAGATAATTTTCATTATTTGGTTCAAAATACCTGATCTATTTTTTTATTTGAAATCCAAATTTGTATAGACATTAAAATTATATACATATCATGCAACAAATCATGGTTTTTTATAAAAATGAATTTTTTTAAATATAAAATGTTATTATTTCATTTTTTTGAATTAAATTAAATTATCAAAAATAATTGGATTATTTTTAATCAAATATAACTAATGAAAAATTAAAACTTATATAAGCCATATATTTAAATTTTATATAGTTTTTTTAAAATATAGGTTTTAATAAAAATCCGAATTTTTCACAATTCATTTAAAAATAAATATTTAAGGAAAAATCACAAAAATTTATTCTAAGTTCATTTTCTCATTATTAATTCAAAAATGAAATTATTTTATTCAATTTAAAATTATATAATATTAAAATTAATAATTTAATGAAACTTTATATGAAATTAGTTTAATAAATCTATTTTTTCTAAATTTTAGTTATTATATAATGTATTTATAATCTATATATCTAATTAATTAAATAATAATAACATGAAAAAATTTCATCTATAATTACCTGGGTGGTAACATTCTTTCCCCTTTGGAAAATTACATCATCATGATTTTATTCATTTATTAAACATGTGTGTATACCATTCTATTATAGTATTTTCTAATTACTATATCACTTCATCAACATTATGGTTTCTCTAAATAACCAAAACCTAAAATTTTAATTGTTATATAATATTTTTTCTCATTGTTAATTTTTTTTATTTTTTTAACATAATATTTATTATATTCCAATTGAACAAACTCAAGGCACAAAACATGAGGGGAATCAAACATATATTTCCGTAACATCGAAACATTAAGTAAATTATGATCCTTTGATAAACACCGAGTTTGGAACAGTTTATCAGAAACTGACACATATTTATCCATTATTTGATATTTTCCAATTGATTGAGGACTTAACATTCCCATATTACCAAATTTCATACCATTATTCCATGGATATATTTCAAAAAAACATAATCACCTAACTCAAATGAAAAATTATTCTTTTGGTTATCTGTATAACATTTCGGTCTACATTTATTTTTCCTCATATGTTTCAATATCATTTTCTCCTTATCATCCTATTCCTTTATAAATTATGGTCCCATCAGCTTTCTCTTACATATTTCATCCAAAAATTCAATATTTTGAAACCTCATTTTGTACAAAAATTTAAAAAGTTCTGTCTGTATACTAATTTATTTCATATTTAAACTCAACTAAATAATAATGTTGATCTTAACAACCCTGTTAATCCATTGAGCATGCACAATGTCACGACCGGTCCTCGGGGCCCATGCCGTGACTACCCCAAACCCTCGATCCTTAGGTCAGGGGCTGGAGACTATCACCAAGGGTGTAAATCCCGATAAAACGGAAGGCCTTGCCTTTATAAAATGTAAACACCCAAAACCAGAGTACATGAGGAAGCAAACACAATGTAAAGCAGTATAAGAAAAGTTTTGAAAGTACAATGGGGTCAGAAACACAAGCCCATTAGAAAGGTAAAACTACGTCTGAAAGAAAAGAAAAACTAAAAAGACAATAGCTGTAAGGTGAAGACGCTCCGCGATCGTCCACCACATATCCAACCTGAAGGGCAGGTATAGGTAGACTCCATAGCGCCCTCGTCCTTCAACCTCCTCTGGGTACGAACTCATCGTGAGGTCCACCTACAGGTGTCGTCCAGTCCTCGTACACTCGGCCTCCATCAGCGTTGTCCATCGTCTGCATCCAACACAACGAGGTGCAGGTAAACCCCATGCAGTGGTGAGTATAACGATACTCAGAAGAAACCATGATACCCTCAAGGTCTCACTAAATCCAACGACGATAAAACACAATGAATGATCTCAACAAATAACCTTTAATTAGGAATATGCCCCTAAATATACCTATGTTATCGAGTAACCCATGTCAATCATGAGGAAAACACAAAGGTCAATGACTCAGCTCAAACCCAAATTTCCATTATCGAAACCACAACTGCTGGAGAACTCATCCTCTATCGAGTACAGAGGCCTTGTCATGACTTTGTGGTGTAACTCACTAACCTTAGACTGCAGAGGTTCTTCTCCTGTCGAGTACCGCAGGTCTGCGGCCAAATACCGGGGACTCCCTCCGCTGTGGGACTCCCGCCAAATACCGGGCACTCCCCCTAATAGCCTACAAGGGTACTCCTTCTGTTGAATACCGTGAGTCTGTGGCCAACTACAAGGCGCTCCGTCCTCCATGGGTCTGCCGCCAAATACCGGGCACTCCATCCACTAGAATAATCGAAACACTCTTAGTCGAATCGGTCAAGCTGTCGTCACGTCTACAGCTACTAGGTCTCCGCACTCCGTACGCTCGCCTCCGGGAGGGTCCACTCCAAAAGATACTAGTTGTTACTTCCAACTGTCACTAAGACACACATATAAGTAACACAATCGACCACCTTGTCAAAGGGGTCTCAAAGAAACAGACGTCGCGTCAATAGGATGCTCAGTCTATGAGTTATTAGATTTTCTGTTCCCAGGGTCTGGTTGGTTTTTAAGTTAAAACCAACTGGACCATACTACAATGTAAAACAAAAGTCATCTATAGTATGCCAAATTAATTGTCTCATCTTGTGGGATTCAACGTAGTTGATGACACATCAATCGGATGTCAGGTTCTTAAGATATATGTGTTTCCGCTCCGAGGGCCCGGTTGGAATTACGCTCGTTCCAAACCCGGCCGTTTTCCGAAGTCATCCAAAACTCACATAGTTTATTGTAAAATGACTTCCTCGTCATGAGGGTCCCATTGCCGCAAACGGAGCGTCGATCAGATGCATAGCCTTTATGTTATTCACGTTTACGTGAAAATGGGCCCGACCCATTAATCCTGGTGGGCTGACGGGTCGGGTCAACCCAGAGTTGGTGGGTCCGACCCGGCAGGGGGTCAGACCAGATGATGAAACGTGTGGTCTGTCCTGACGAGTGAGGCCCGAACAGAAGAGAGAAAGCCCCGACCCAATGTGGCACGACCCAGCCCGGTGGAGCGCAGCTCGACCCGGCCCGGTGCGGCTCGGCTGTGTGCGACCCTGTTGGCTCGGCCAGCTGGCCGAGTGGTCCGAGTGGGCGCCCCCCCCCCCCCTCCGGCTGTCCGTACAGGAAGCGCCACCATTACCAGACCGACCAGCTAGCTCAGTCGGCCTTCTGGCGCACGCGGCCCGCACGACGGCCCACGACTCATCTGGTGCGACACCATCATTGAGCCGCGTATTTTCTCCGCCCGACCGGCTGGTTTTCCAACACGGCACCCTCCTAGCGCCGTAGCTTCCCTTCACTCGTGTAACACACCATGAAAATAAAGAATATGAAATTTTTTTATTTATATCCCTATTTGTGAATAAAATATTAATTTTACATTAAAGGGGTTGCTATTTTCGATAGCGTACCCGATACGCAACAAAGAGTTAGTTTGAAATCTTACGTTGCACACTAGTAACAAAATAATATTATTTTAAATGGTAGTTAACTCCTTACCATTGTAATGGCGGGAAAGAACGGAACTACCTAGAAAATTATTATATAGGTTTGTCAAATATTTTTACGTTTATCCAATAAATGTTAGAGGCGTAAAATGCAAATGAATCCAATTTTATGCATAAATCTTCTAATATTCTTTAAAAGGTCGATTAACGAACTTTTGATGGAGAACCCTTTTAAAATATACATTTAAAAAATTTATATGTTCTATTTGACAAAATAAAATTCTTCTATAGAATCTAGGCATCAAAATTTACTTTGTGTAAATTTTTGGTACTTTTCCGATAATGTTCTTTTTTTTAATGAATAGTAAAAACTGTTGTATTTTAATTCAAAACCTATTTTGAATCTAATTTTTTTATATGATTAGATTATATTTTTAATTGGTTATAAAGTTAAATTAGAATATATTTGTACCATTTAATCCAATAGTGGTCATTGGAATTAATTTCACTTTGAAATTGGACTTAAACTAGTGTCAATCTTTTGATACTTTTTGTTTCATAAAATCATGTTATTCGTTTTGAAAGCGGAAATTAATTACTAAAATAATTAATGAAACATATATGTTTAGAATTTTTTAAAGTTTAAATCATTTTGGATTTCATAATATCGAATATATCTTAGGGTGAATTTGTTGTATTTTTCTGAAAAAATACATTTTTTGCTGAATAGTGAAACCACTAAGTGGTACTTAAAAAATGGATTTTTCGATTAAATGAAATTTTACAACCTCTGTGTCTTGAATTTCAAAAATCTGACATTGATGGTTGTCATTAAAAAGTAAAATGTGCTTCAATGGGATTAAAATAATTTTTTGGTGAATAGAAGCTTATAAGTTTTTAATCACAATTAGAGGTAATTAGTGTAGTTTAATGTAAAAATAATGTTTTAATAATATGAAATGACCTTGACACATGTCCTACATTTAGTTTTTCTGTCATGGCCGACCAAGAAAATAAATGGGTATACTTGGGGACCCCATTGATTCACATTGGTAGTAAAATGTCATTAATAACTTTTTATTTGAAGTTAAAATAAAAATATCACAAACATGAGTTGTTTTACTAAAAAAAATTTAAAAGAGGTTATACAAGTCATAGTTTTGACTATAAATATTCATTAGAAATATAATAATATTTCCCACATCATGATATTTTTTTTATAATTTTTATACATTACATAAATTAAATTATTTATGACACCATGATGATGCAACAATCACCTCATTATTTAACGATTTAAACAAAATGAAAAGATAATGTAAAATATAAAACCTAAACTTGTCAAAAACCTGTTGTATGGATGTATTTATAACTCTTATCACCTTATCCTAGAAATATATAATTTTGGGACCTTTTTAATCCAAAAATAATTTTATAATAAAGTAACCTTTTATAACATTACAAGAGTGCCCCTCCTCTCCTCTTATAAAAGGCCCCCACCTCTACCACCATACCCACACCTCTCAAGCATTTATCTCGGCCAACCCCTGCCCATTTTGTCTATCCACATCTCTCCCTTTCTCCGAGGAGCCTAAATTTGGGCAGAATTCTTCCCATGGAATCCTTTGATCTCAAATCAAAAAGAGTTACCCGTTTTAAAGGTTGTGTCTTCTCTTGTGTTCTTATGTTTTATTTTGCTTCTCCATCCATCAAAACTCTTTTTATTCCATTATTTTGTAACATAACCAGTATCTTAAATATACTTGGATTTTCTTATGTGAAGGATTCTAGCTACAGTTACACACACCTTCGTCTAATGGTTGAAGAACATATTGTTTCTATGGATGGCGAATTTCTGCCTCACAAAGCGATGATTGTTCAATATTCTCTTAACACCTTTCATGGTGGCCATTATGATGTCACTATATTTTATATATGATATATATGGTATTTAAGTTTTCTATATTCTATTGAATTTTATATTTACAACATGCCTTTATACTTATATGGTTCTGAATTTTATATTTAAAACATGCCTTTATGCTTTTCATGTTGTGCAAATGCAATAATTTCATACGAGGAAGTGTGGACTACTGCCCCATCAAGTGATGTGACTCATTCATGCAATAGATGGAATGTTTGAAGAATGAAATTAATTAAAATATATGACATATATAAATTATTTATTATACTGTAAGTATAATATATATATTCCTCAATTATTTTTAATTCCATTAATATGACAAAGAAATGAAACTAGCGTTCATGTGTACGTATGGCCTACCGTCTCCATGAACGATGCATTTCATTTATTTTTATATCCAAATGTTATGGAGTAGTATAAAATTAATATGTACTGGATATATATGATATTTAAATCAATAACACTATTATAGAGATGATTTACATATCACTACATGGACAATCATTTTCAAACCAATTCATTTTTGAATCATGTACCAAATATCGACAAAAACGTCTACTATGAACTCACATTATTAACCAATTATTATAACATTATAATATGTGATATGGACGGAATAATAATATTTAAAATAGGTCCTTAAGCAATTATAAATTTATGGAAGTTTATTATTTAGGAATATAATGAAACGAACAAGACAAATCAGACTTGAGGTAAGGGATCCATCCTTTCTCGTTCTTTTTAAGTACTCTCTTTTATTTCATTTATTATAAGATCTTAATTATTATGTTTGGTGATGTTATTTTATATTAATAATACTTTAATATTTTTTTTCATATAATGAGAGACCCTATTTGATCTCATACATCCATTTTTGGAAGTTTTAAGTGGCGCCATTTGGCTGCCAAGTTTCCGTAAGGGATTTCTCATCTCCCTTTTATTCCCATGACATTTATACTATGTTTTCCACCATTTTCATTGAGTGGTATATGTACTGCACATTATTATACTCTTTTTTTGGTATAATTTCAATTATGAGTATTTAAATCTTCATTTTATGACCCTTCTTCCATGGGGTGTACGTCTCGAAAGGTACCTATGTCGGTAAGGGAACCTTTCACCCTCCTATTTTTTTAAAAAATACTTCTTTTGTTATGTATTTTAATTCACATACTAGTATGTTGGGATATTTTATTATATATCTTTATTGATTTAAATTTTATGTCCAAGTGATGAGAAACCATTTTCTCTCTCATCAACTCATTTGCGGAATATTAAAGTAACACTGTTAGGATGTCATATTTCTATAAGGGAACTTCTTAACCCACTTTAAATTATTTGGGTTAAACATATAATTCTTGATTAATTTATGCCAAGATTATGTGTGGAATCTCTATGTTGTAATTTCCAAAACCCTTGTTGTGGATATACTATTTCAACACATAATCATCTCATTGATAAATTCTTACGATCTTGTATGGGAAATCACACCTTAATCTCATTTCATTGAGTTAAATATCTATGTCATTGGTGTTCTTTTTTCCAAGATTATGTGTTAATGACCTCTGATTGTTTCACATATAATATCCACTTATATTTGGTGTACTTATATTTCTATCACATTATTATGTTATATATTTATCCATAATTTAAGGACACCATCTTTATAATTGATTTCATCTCAAATTACATTTCCATTGAGACTTCATTGTTGTTATGCACCAATTCACTCTTATATGGTGTGTATAAAATCCGTTGACATATAATATCATGAATCTCTTTAATCTCATGATATTATAATGTTCGGATTAAATGTAATTCCACAATTATCTGTATTCAAGAGTCTCACATTTTGTTAAAAAATCTTTAACAAAAATATCATTATAAATTTATTAAAGATTCATTATTCTAAATAGTTATCTTTAATGTCCATTTTTTGAAAATGGTTTTCAGTGTTTATTAATATGGAAATTAATGTTTTAAAAATTATAATTCCATTAAATTCTTCAAAGTGGTATAGGACACTATGAATCCAAAATCACTTTTAAATGATTTTTGAAAATGGATTGATTAACTCAATGTCTTGGAATTACTTATTCTGATTGAAAATGAAATGTTGTTATTGAAATGTTTATATTTTCAATATTTTATGTGTAATGATGGTACTTGGACATTTTACGGGTGGTTACGTGATAAACCATATGACAGGTGGTGCCGTGAATACCAGGACATGTGGTTACGTTATAACCTCCATTTCATTGGGTATGGAAGTCGTCCGTATGGCTATTCCATTAAGTATGTGTGGAAGTCGACCGCATGGATATTCCATTTAAGTATGTTTATGTCCCAAGTTACCTTTATATGTTATGTGTTCTTTATATGGGTTTTATGGTAATATTTTGGTTACAAAAGGGTAATTAATGGTATTTTATTCGGTGAAGAGTTTTTACTACTTCAAAAAGGCGAAAATTATTACTTTGGTAATGTACTCATGGTTTACTTGTTGTATTTGGAAAACTAACATTTTTCCTTCTTTTTGTATCATGTACTGAGCTTTTTATGCTCATCCCATGTTTTTTAAAGGTTTTCCACAGGACTTAAAGATTATTAGGTTCAAGGATGGGATAAAGGAATGACATTCTATCTAAAACATTGGACTAGACATGTTTCTTATTAAGTATTTTATTTTATTTTATGGAAACTTAGTAGAAGTTTATACTATGTAATATTTTGAGATGTAATGGTTATGACCTAATTCTCTAAAACTATAAACCTGAAAAGATCCTCTATGTGAATTATTCATTTAATTCATGATTAGGTACTGTTTAATGTCGGGGCCTTATAGGTGGTATCAGAGGTCGGTTTAGATAAATTGAGAGGTTAGGGTATTCTCCAAGCATAAGTGACCTTACCATAATGGTTAGGATTTCAGAAAGAGTCCTAGTTTTAGATAAATAGAATGAGTAACTATATCATAGTGTTTATCTTCCTCATTAGTACATGATGGTTTTGTTGATAAACTCACACTGACCTTTTTTGTTTTAATAAATGGATGGATCTAGTAGGCACCAAAGTAATAGTTGATGTGAAGGAAACTGTGACAGTTTTCTGAGCGAGCAACTGAATTGATATGGGAGCTGCAATGAGAACTCTTGTCTTTATCCTCAACCAACTATCTGGAGTCATGATTGACCACCTACATCTTGGTGATTTCTATAAGGCATTATATATGCGAGAAACAAGTCCCTACGAAACTACAAGTAATAATCATAAAGGTAAGTGTGTTAAAAAACCAATGTGTCAAATATGTGGAAAGAAACACCTAGGAAAATGTTTCAAAGGGATAGAAATATGCTATATATGTGGAAATGAAGGTCATAAAGCAAGAACCTGCCATGGAAAAATTAAGTATCCAGTTGACTCGAGGAAAGGGAATGAAGTTCTTTTTGAGGGATCAAATGAATATTTTAAATGTGGTGTGCATGTTCATTATGAAAACACATGTCCTATGAAGAATTTTCAGGAATGGGATAACCAATATAGTACAAATATTCGTTTACCAATACCTAATGCCATTCCGATTGAGGCTGAAGAAACTAACAATGACCAATCAAAAGTGTGGATTATTTGTTAACATTTGTATTCCTATTTTGGAATCTTAGGATATGATTCATGATTTTGTTATTAAGAAAGATGTATTTCAGAATAAGTTGGAACAGAATGATTAATGGATCATGAAGAATGTTGAATTCGTAAGAAGTCACCAAATAAGGCCTTCAAGGGTTATGGTGAAATTATTAAGAGTATTAAGTATCTTTTGATGATGGGGTTACATTAGAAGACTTTTTATAGTATGTGTAAACCTGATGTTTGATATATGAAAATTTTATTCAAGGAATAGTTATCTGTTCTTTTGTGGACATAGTTATAAAGAACCATATGGGTTTATATGATCCTTACGTTTGAGGTAATTATGGGATACTATATGTTATGATGGAAAGTGAAAGGCATGAGATAAAATTGAGGTTAAATTATATTATGGTTATTTTTTATGATTTTATCTTTTTTTGGGGAATGAATTGAGAATTATATAGTTTGGAAAAAGGACAACATGCAGACCATGTGGAAACTCATCACGTCAGACAAACCTGTGGGAATCAAACCCACAACCAAAGTGCGACTGGTATTTATCACCTACCACTAGACTAAGTGATGTTCCTGGTTAGTTTGACTAATTATTTTTAGTTATATTATTTCATTAATTAATAGTAAGTTTATTTTGGTTAATATATGGAAATTAGTAACCTATCATGGAGGATATGTTATTAGGTTAATTACTTTTCAAAACGAGACATTAAGAGAAACAGATGTTGTTTGGAGATAAATGTTACGATTTAACTTAGAAGACTATGTGATTAAATACTTCAAATATTTGGGTTTCATTCTTAGTTTGGTTTAATTTTGGTCTTCGTTGAACTTTGGTTCTTGTTGGACAAATTTTTGAGATTAAGAATAGAATTATTTTTTATAAAGGATTATCATTTTTGGGTAATATATGATCTCATACTAACCTTTTTGGTTTTAGTTTTGGTTAAGGTCTAAAGACATGGGAAGTATATAGTTATCTATTGTGGATTAGGTGATTCTCTATATGTTGATTATAGCTATCTTAATGTAAACAAATCATCCAAAATACTCATCTTTTGGAGAAAATATGAGTTCGTGTAAGAAATCTAGTAAATGTTGAAAGTCAACATGACAAGTAAGTATGTTTCCTTATGTTTTAGTTAATCACAAAATAAATTCCTCAATGAAAAGTAACTTTAAAAAAATGCTGTCTGTTAACTTTTCCTACCAGGGAATCCAATACCGTTTAACCCATCACAAGTTTGTGATTTTATGGTGGTTAATTTTCTCCTAAAAATGTTTTTTATCACACTCCCTCAGAACATGACCCTTTTTTTCATCCATATCCTTGTTTTCATACATTGAATCCTAGTATGGGTTAACTCGGGTGACCTTTGTACTTCCCTTTCTTTCTTTTAAAGTGATAGTTTAATTTATTCCTTTTCCGTGTGGGGATTTCAATGAAGTTTCTGAGCCCAATTTTAAAATAAAGGGGACGCAATTCCCAAAAGGGGGGAAGGATGTAACACCCCAGGTAAATAAATAATGTGAAATATTTTTATATTTACCCCTATTTGTGAATAAAATGTTAATTTTACATTAAAGGGGTTGCTATGTTCGATAGCATACCCTATAAGAAACAAAGAGTTTCTTTGAAATCTTATGGTGCACACTAGTAATAAAATAATATTATTTTAAATGGTAGTTAAGCCTAGCCATTGTAATGGAGGGAAAGAACGGAAGTAACTAAAAAATGATTATATATGTTTTTCAAATATTTTTACGTTTATCCAATAAATGTTAGAGGCATAAAATGGAAATGAATCCAATTATAAGCATAAATCTTCTAATATTCTTCAAATGGTCGATTAACCGCCTTTTGATGGAGATCCCTTTTGATATAAAATTTTGACAATTTTATATGTTCTATATGACAAAATAAAATCCTTCTTTAGAATCTGGACATAAAAATTTACTTTGTGTAAATTTTTGATATTTTTCCGATAATGTTCATTTTTTAATGAATAGTGAAAGCTGTTGTATTTTAATTCAAAACCTCTTTTTAATCTATTTTTTTTATATTATTAGATGATCTTATTAATTAGTTTTAAAGTGAAATTAGAATATATTTTTAACATTTAATCCAATAGTGGTCATTGGAATTAATTTCACTTTGAAATTGGACTTAAAATAGTGTTAATCTTTTGATACTTATTGTTTCATAAAAACACTATCTGTTATGACCACTGGAATTAATTATTAAATTAATTAATCCAACATATATGTTTTTAGTTTTGTAATATAGACATCATTTCTGAATTTAGAATATAAAATATAGCTTAGGGTGAATGTTTTGTATTTTTTTTGAAAAACGTCAATTTTTGTTGAATAGTGAAACCACTAAGTGGTACTTAAAAAAATGATTTTTTCGTTTAAATGAAATGTTACCACCTTTGTGTCTTGAAATTAAAAAAATCTTACATACATTTTTCTCATTAGGAATTAAAATGTGGTTCAATGGGATTAAAATAAATTTTTTGAATAGTAACTTTTATGTTTTTAATCGCAATTAGAGGTATTTAGTGTATTATAAGGTAAAAATCATGTTTTAATAATATGAAATTTCCTTGAAACGTGTTCTACCATTATTTGGTGTGTCATGTCCAACCATGAAAATCCATGGGTCAACTTGGGGACCCCATTGAGCCACTTTGGGAGGAAAATGACATCACTATCTTTTTATTTAAAGTTAGAATAAAAATATAACAAACATGAGTTGTTTTACTAATTTTTTTTAAATGGGGTTATACGAGTCATATTTTAGACTATAAATATTCATTATAAATCTAAAAAAATTTCCTACAACATGATTTTTTTAATAATTTTTAGACATTAAATAAATTAAATTATTTATGACACCATGATGATGCAACGATTACCTTATTATTTAACGATTTAAATAAAATGAAAAGATAATGTGAAATCTAAGACCTACAATTGTCAAAAACCTATTTTATGGGTGGATTTAGAAATATTATCAACTTATCCTCAAAATATATAATTTTGGGACATTTAAAATCCAAAAATAAGTTTATAATAATGTAACCTTTTAGAACGTTGCAAGAGTGCCCCTCCTCTCCTCTTATAAAAGGCCCCCACCTCTACCACCATACCCACACCTATCAAGACTTTTCAACGGCCAAAACCTCCCATTTTGTCTCTCCACATCCCTATCTTAATCCTAGAAGCCTCACTTTGTGCAGAAGTCTTACCAATGATGCCTTTGAGCTCAAATAAAAAAGAGTTACCCGTTTTAAAGGTAGTGTCTTCTCTTGTGTTCCTATGTTTTATTTTGCTTCTAGAACCCTATATAATCTCTTTATTCCATTATTTTGTAACAAAATAGTATATTAAATATACTAGGATGTTGTTATGTGAAGGATTAGATCTAAACTTACACACACCGTCGTCTAATGGTTAAAGAACATACTCTTTCTGTGGATGGAGAATTTATGCCTCACGAAGCGATTATTGTTCAATCTTCTCTTAACACCATTCATGGTAGACATTATGATGTCATTATAATTTATATATGATATATATACTATTTATTTTTTCTATATTCTTCTTAATTTTATATTTAAAACATTCCTTTATGCTTTTCATTTTGTGCTAATGCGATAATTTCATGCGAGGAAGTGTGGACTACCGCTCCCTCAAGTGATGTGACTCATTCATACAATACATGAAATGTATAATGAATGAAATTAATGAAAATATATGACCTATATAACATATATATTATGCTGTAATTATAAAATATATATCTCTCAATTATTTTTAATTCCATTAATATGACAATGAAATGAAAGTAGCGTTCATGTGTACGTACGGCCTGCCGTCTCCATGAACGGTGCATTTCATTTATTTTTATCACCAAATGTTATGGAGTAGTATAAAATAAATATTTACTGAATATATATTATATTTAAATAATTAATACTATCCTGGAGGTGATTTACTTATAACTACATGGACAATCATTTTCAAACAAGTTTATTTTTGACTCATGTACCAAACATCGAAAAAAACGTCTGATATGAACTCAAATTATTCACCAATTTTTATAACATTATAATATGTGATATGAACTGAATAATTATATTTAAATTAGTTCCTTATGAAATTATAAATTTACCAATGTTTATTATTCAGTAATATAATGAAATGAATAAGACAAGTCAGACTTGAGGTAAGGGATCCAACCTCTCTCGTTGTTTTTAAGTACTCTATTTTATGTCTTTTCTTATAAGCTCATCATTATTATGTTTGGGGATGTTATTTTATATTCATCATACTGTAATTTTTTTCTTCATATTATGAGATACCCTATTTAATCTCATAAATCAATTTTTGGAAGTTTTAAGTGGCGCCATTAGGCTGCCAGGTTTTCGTAATGGATTTTTCGTCTCCCTTTTATTCCTTTGACATTTATACTGCATTTTCCACAATTTCCTTTTATTGTTGTATGTAATGCACATTATTATACTCTTTGTGCTGTATAATTTCAATTATGGGTATTTACATCTTCATTTTATGACCCTTCCTCTATGGGGTTTACGTATCGAAAGGTACCTAAGTCGGTAAAGGAACATTTCACCCTCCTCTTTTTTTTAAAAAAGACTTCTTTTGTTATGTATTTTAATTCGCATACTATTATGTTGGGATATGTTCTTATATATACTTATTGATATAAATTCTATGTACAAGTGATGAGTACCATTTTCTCTCTCATCAACTCATTTTAGGAATTCTAATGTAATGTCGTTAGGCTGTCAGATTTCTATAAGGTAACTTCTTATCCCACTTTCAATTCTTTGTGTTAAACCTCTACTTGTTGATTTTATTATGCCATGATTATGTGTAGAATCTCTATGATGTAATTTCAACAAACCATTTTGTGGATATACTATTTCAACACATAATAATCTCATCGATAAATTATAATGAACTTGTTTGGGAAATCATAACTCACTCTCCTATCATTGAGTTAAATAACTATGTCATTGGTTTTGTTTTTTCCATGATTATGTGTGAATGAACTCTGATTGTTTTAAACATAATATCCACTTATATTGGGTGTATTTATATTTCTCACACATAATTATGTGATAGATTTATCCTTAATTTAAGGATACCATCTTTATAATGGATTTCATCTCAAATTACATTTCCATTAAGACTTCATTGTTGTTATTCACCAATTCACTCTTATATGGTGTGTATACTGTCCTTTGACATATTATATCATGAATCCCTTTATTATCATGATATTATAAAGTTCATATAAGATTTTATTTCACAATTATTTGTATTCAAGAGTCTCTCATTTTGTTTAAAACTCTTTAACAAAAAAATATCGTTTTAAATGTTTTAATGAATCATTATTCTAAATATTTATCATTAATGTCCATGTTTTCAAAATGGGTTTCAGTATTTATTTATATGGATATTAATGTTTTAAAAATTATAATTCCATTAAAATCTTCAAAGTGTTATGGGACACTTTTATTCAAAAATATCTTTTAAATGATTTTTGAAAATTGATTTATTAATTCAATATATTGGAATTACAAATTGTGATTAAAAATGAAATTTTGTTATTGAAATATTTATATTTTAAATATTTTATGTGTAATGATTGTACTTGGAAATTTTACGAGTGGTTTCATGATAACCCATATGATAGGTGGTGCTATGAATACCAGGATGGGTGGTTACGTTATAACCTCATATTCATTGGGTATGGAAGTCAGCCGTATGGCTATTCCATGAAGTATGTGTGGAAGTCGACTGTATGGTTATTCCATTTAAGTACGTTTATGTCCCAAGTTACCTTTATATGTTATGTGTTCTTTATATTGGTTTTATGGTAATCTTTTGGTTACAAATGGGTAAGTAATGGTCTTTTATTCGGTGAAGAGTTTTTACTACATCATAAATGTGAAATGTATTACTTTTGTAAAGTACTCATGGTTTACTTGTTGTTTTTGAAAAACTAACAGTTCCCTTCGTTTTGTATCCTTTAATGGGATTTTTATGCTAATCCCAAGTATTTTATATGTTTTCTATAGGACTTATTGATGAATAGGGTCAAGGATGGGATCAAAGAAATAAATTCTATCTAAAACATGGAACTAGACATGTTTTTTAAGTGTTTTTTTTTATTTTATGGAAACATTGTAGAAGTGACTACAATGTAATCTTTTGAGATAGAAAATATTTGACCTAATTATCTAAAACTTTAAACCTGAAAAGATCCTCTATGTGAATTATTCCTTTAATTCATGATTATGTAATGTTTAAGGCCAGTGCCTTATAGGCCGGCCGCCTGATGGGCCGGCGTGTTCTTCCATAGAAGCGAACCGTATTGCGGGCCGCAGTTCCTCCTAGACAGCCAGGGTGACGGCCCTGGCTTCCTTCTCCACGTACCTGGCATGGCGCGATGGTGTCATGCCTCATCCTCCTTCCATTTCCTATTCAATGATTAAAAAATAAGTTCAAACGGAGGGTCTTCGGGCCATGTTCGTTTGGCCCACGCCCTCTACGTAAGCGGTATCAGTAGGCCAAGGTATTCACTTGAATACAATGAGAATGAGGGATTAATTTATATAAAATAAATTAATCAAACCCCCGACCTCGAATAATTGATGTCGCACGTTGGGTGTCGCGAAGGATGGCGTCGCGGGGCGAGGTTTCGTCGACTTCGTTACTGTGCACCCGAGGATGAAGCGATGTCTCCTCTCCTTTCGCAGAGAAGAGAATGGGTGGCATGTCATTGTTCTTTGTAGAACCGGCATTCTTCATTGAGGAAATTGTCATTCATCATCGGAAGGCGGTCTTCATCAAATACTCAAGAGCTCTCCCAAACCTCCTTAGCACAATGAAAGCCCTCCTCCCAGTAAAATAATAGGCTCCTCCTATTATTTTATTACACATGAAATTTAACTTTCAAAAATCCAAATAACCTCATTAATTAAATGCGTTGGAAATTTATTAAAGCGAGGGAGAGGAGAGATACTCATTAATTAAAAGTGTTGGAATTAATTAATGAGAGGGAGAAGAGAGGGGGAAGAAATATCCTCATTAATTAAATGCATTGGCATTTAATTAAATAGAGTGGGAGTAGAGAAAGAGTAAAGATCCTCATTAATTAGATGCGTTGTCATTTAATTAAAGAGAGGGAGAGGATAGATTGGAAATTAAAGGGGGGATGAAAAATTAATGATGGGGTTTAAGGAGTTTAGAGGGAAAAAAGGTTGGGGCTCGTGTGGGCCCCACTTATCTAACATCCACACATGGGTAGTTAGGTGGTTGTGGGTCCCACCCTTAACTACCCATGTGAGGAATTAAACTCCATAGATACATGATAAAATTGTTCCAACAATTTTATTTACTTCTTAATTAAACACCAATAAATAACTTCTTCTCCCGTGTAGACGCGACTACGGTAAAGGACCGCTTAAGCTATTACCAGTGTTGCATGTTCATCGGTGCCCTCAGATTTTAATTCCCAGCACAGGTTAAAATGATAGAAAAACATGCACGTTTGATTACTGAACGTACCTGAACTAAAAATCATAAATTGTATCCGGGCACACCAGGCCTCAGAATCATGTTCCATCAAAATCCATAAAATCATAAAATTACAATGAAATTAAGAAAAAAAATTCTTTGAAATTTCAGTGGATTTACATTACTCCCACCTCAGAGATTTACATCCCTTTAATGCTACAACATAAACTAGGGAAACAAATGAGGGTACTAAGCATGAAACATACCCACCCTCTTCTATGTGCTCTCCCGGAGGTTCCATGTGATGCCAGTGAAAGCAAAAAATAGGAATCAACCATCCCCATAGGAACCACCCCTGTCGATCCTCAACCTCTAATGTATGCCCGTGAATGTCACCTCGTCTTTGATGTCCAAATCATAGTGGTCGATGATGATGGTTAGGTCGTGCAAACATATCCTCATCTGAGATACGTGGATAATGTCGTTCAACCGGTGCAACTGAGGTGGAAAGTCCAGGGGTAAGCCACCATGCCTACTCTGCTAAGGACATGGAAAGGTCCGATGAAACGTAGAGATAACTTACCGCCCCATCCAAAACACCATAGACCCCATCGAGGTGAGACCCATATGAAGATGTGGTTGTCACCCTCGAACTCCAGTGGTCTCATATCCTATCAGCGTAGGATTTATCTCTGCTCTGTGAAATTTTCATCTTCTCCTGGATGATCTGCACCTTCTCCGTCGTAGACTGAACAATCTCTTGTCTTACATGTTCTACTATGATTTCCCCTTTTTCAAAAAGATAAATCTGGTCTCATCCCCTAGATGAACCACGTATTTTGCCTAATACAGTCAATCCTGACATAAATGGTTCTATTTCTTTACATATATGATTTCATAAGGCCTCGACGCTACTACCTTGAGATCCAACTGTTACTCTTTCCTCCAAGGATTGAGTCACACTATCGGCATCAGTGTGTGGTTACTGGGTCTCTTCTAGTAGGAGTATCACAAGTTAGGGTCATGTCAATATTTTTAAACAGAACCTCTTAGTATCAACCATACAAAAAGGACATTAATGTAAACATCACAAAGATAAGTGTCTTTTAATACTACAGCTCGAAGTACAAAGGCACAAAGAAAACACAACAACAACTACACAGAAACTAGAAGCACCAAGAACAAAGGCCTCCATGCTTGGAACTATTCATGCTCTTGTCCACCTGCTTCCGAAGCTCCATAGTCATATGCTTCAACTGCCTGATGTTGTGCTCTCCCATATCCACCTGTTCCCTGTAGTCAGGGTAGACCTCCTGGTGGTGGTGGTGGCAACACCTCGAAGCATCGTCCACCAATAGCAGCTTGGACTACTCCTCTGCCACGGTCGCATGTTGTTTCCAGTCCACCTTGATCAAACCTATACCTCTTCTTGTGAGGCCCTACATCTATCTGTTGATAATCTGTATGGTGGGTCTGAAAATCATGTGCCATGTGACCAAGCCCGCTGCAGGATTAACACTGTCCACTCCTTGCATGAATGGCTCTATCTCCACTCCGGTTTCCCCGCACAATTGAACCTGAGTTTTGCAGTCATACACTGGTTGGTCTGGTCCTCTTAGACCCCCGAGTCTTTTGTCCACTGCCACCTGCATAAGACTCCACTGCAAGTTAAATAGTGGTGAGTCCCACTTCTAGAGAATACTCAGTAATGAAACTCTCCACTAAGATGGCTCTCTCAAACACCCTCGTCTGCATTAGGATGTTTTGGGAGATAACTAAAGATATAATATGTCTCTTGAGTCCATGCTCAATGGTTCGGGCCCTGAATAATGGGTCTCGTACCATATCGGTGAAGTAGCGTGAGAGGTCGGTGAACCTCCCTGAGTATTGTGCCACCATCATTCTACCCTGCTAAAGATGCAGTAGCTCTTGTATACGCACAGCTCGGAGGGTGGCTAGTACAAACTCTGCCCGGAATGGGATCTCGAACTCTTCCCATAGAAGTGTCATCTCATCATGCATCTAGAGCATAAGGCTCCACCATATGTCTGCTGCTTCTTGAAGGAGACTGATAGTAAAGATCAGCATGAAGTCTGCTGACATCCCTACTAGCCTGATGACTCTCACCACAACCTCCAGCCAAACCTCAGTAGCCTGTGGGTCCATCTCTCCGTAGAACTTGGGTGGCATCTGGCGCTGGAAAATGTACAGTGCACTCAAGCGGCGTGTATTGCCTGCTATTGGGGCTGGTGGCATCGGTGGCCCAATAGGTGGTAGTACCAATGGTTCCTCCGCTGGAGCCTCAACTTGAAGAGGGCCCTATATTGAGGCCTCATCGCTTGGCGAGATGTCAGTATGTACAACTCTTAGGGCTCTTGATGGTCGTCTGCGGGGAGACATCCTAAACGAATAGATGGGAAAAGGTCAAAAGACTATTCATGGTGAGATGACTGGGTTTGAGCTGTTTTAAAAGAATATTTTCAAAATAGACACACAATCAGTGTTTTCGTGCACTAAGTCGGAAATCAGAAGTCAGGGTCCTGGTGTATTGATATGTTGGCCGTTTGCACCATCGCTCGACTCCCTGAACTGAATACCACACTTAGTAACCTTAACACTATTGCTTCATAGTAAGAAAATATCAGAGTCCTAAGTTCTGCGTTAGAACTGATTCCTCTTATAACAATTTTTCACGACCTATGCTCAGGGCCCATGTCGTGACTACCCCAAGCCCGCCTTCCATAGGCCAGGGGCTGGCGACTAGCACCAAAGGTGTAAATCATGATAAAAACGGAAGGCATTTCCATTATGAAATGTAAAAACACACAACTAGAGTTCAATCGGAAGAATACACTATGTAATGCAGTATAATAAAAGTGTGGAAAGTAGAAAGGGGCCAAAAATACAATCCCAACAGAATGGTACAACTAAATTTGAAAGAAAAGTACAACTGAAAAGGCAATAACTGGAAGGTGAAACCGCTCTTGGATCGTCCACAACAGATCATACCTGAAGGGTAGGTTCAGATAGCCTCCTCAGTGCCCTTGTCTGTCAACCTCATCCAGGTACCAACTCGTCATGAGGTCCACCTCCAGGTACCGACTTGTCATGAGGTACACCTCAAGAGGCCGTCCAGTCCTCGTACAGTCATCCTCCATCAGCGATGTTCGTCGTCATCCAACTCAATGAGGTTCGGGCATAGCCCTTGCAGAGGTGAGTATAACGATACTTAGTAGGGACCCCAAGACCCTCAAGGTCTCACTAAATCCAACAAGAATAAACCAAAAAGAATGATCTCAAAAGATCACCTTTACCTAGGTATATGCCCATACATATACCTAAGTTATCATGTAACCCATCTCAATAATGTGGAAAACACAAAGGACAATGACTCAGCTCCAACCAGGATTTTCATTATCGAAACCAGAAATGCTGGTGAACTCCCACTCATTCGAGTACAGTGGCCATGTCATGACTCTGAGGCGCAACTAACTAACATTAGACTGCTGAGGTACTCCTCCATTCATGTACCGCATGTCTTCTTCCAAATACCGGGCACTCCATCCGCTGTGGGTCTGCCGCCAAATACAGGGTTCTACCCCTAATAGCCTATAGAGGTACTCCTCCTGTCGATTAACGTGGGTTTTCTCCCAACTACCAGGCGCTCCGTCCACCATCGGACTGCCATCAAAAACTGGTTGCTCCGTCCACGGGGCTAATCGAAACACTCTGAGTCGATTCGGTCAAAGCAGTCATTAGGTCTACAACTACTAGGTCTCCAAACATCGTATGTTCGTCTCTTAGAGGGTCTTCTCCACGAGCTACAGGTAGTTACTTACAAGTGTCACTCGGACGTCCGGTCTGTGAGTTATTAACTTTTCGGTTCTAGGGGCCTGGTTATTTTTTAAGCTAAAACCAACCTGACCATACTCCAAAGTCAACCAAAACTCATATATAGTATGCCAAAAGTATCGTCTCATCAATTGGGATTAAACGTAGTTGATGACATTTTCAATCAGATGTCTGGTTCATAAGATATAAGTGTTTCTGCTCCGATGCCCCGGTTGTAATTATGCACATTCCAAACCCGGACGTTTTCGAAATTCTTCCAAAACTGAAATAGTTTATAGAAAAAGGACCACCTTGTCGCAAGGCTCCCAGTGCCGTAGACGGCACGTCGATTAGATGCGTGGTCTTCATGTAATTTACATTTATGTGAAAACAGGATCGGTGGGCTGACGGGTCAGGTCAACCCAGAGTTGGTGGGTTCGACCTGGCAGGGGGTCATACCAGCCCAATGAAACGCGCGGTCCTGCTTGAGGGGTGTCGCCCGGAATGAAGAGACAGTGGCCCGGTCTGATGATGCGCGACCCAGCCCAGCCCGACGGGGCATAGCTCGGCCCAGGCAGGCGACGCCCGGCTTGGCCCGGCTCGGCGCGGTGTGACCGGGTGCGGCCTGGCTGGATCAACCAGCTAGCCGAGCAGTCCGAGGGTGGGCGACCGCCCCTAGATGTCCTAATCGGCGGTGCGATGCAACGCCGACCATCTAACGCAAGTGGCCAGTACAGTGGGCTGCAGATTTTCCGGCGCGATGCCCTCCTGGCGCCGCTATTCCTCCCTCACAGCCGGTGCGACGACACCAACTTCCTTGGACGCATACCCAACATAGCGCGACGGTGTCGTGCCTCCTCCACCTTCGGTTGCCGATTCAATGAATAATAAATAAGTTCAAACGGAGGGTCATCGGGCCGTGTTTGTTCGGCCCACGCCCTCCAAGTAAGCGGTAGCAATAGGCCAAGGTATTAACATGAATACAACGAGAACATGGGAGTAATTTATTTTAAATAAATTAATCAAACCCCCTACCTCAAATAATTGATGTCGCGAGTCGGGCGTCGCGGAGTATGGCATCGCTGGGTGAGGTTTCGTAGACGTCGTCAGTGTGCGCCTGAGGAGGAAGCGATGTCTCCTCTATTTTCGTGGAGAAGAGAATGGGTGGTGCGCCATCGTTCTTTGTGGAAATGGAGTTCTTCATAGAGGAAATCTTCATTCTTCGTCAGAGGGCGGTGTTCTTAAAAAACTCAAGAGCTCTACCAAACCTACTTTGCACAACAAAATCCCGCCTCCCGGTAAAATAATAGTCTCCTCCAATTATTTTATTACACATGCAATTTAACTTTCATAAATCCAAATCACCTCAATAATTAAATGCGTTGGGAATTAACTAAAGTGAGGGAGAGGATAGATCCTCATTAATTAAATGTTTTGGAATTTAATTAATGAGCGGGAGATGAGAGGGAGAGGAAAGATCATCATTAATTAAATGTTTTGGTATTTAATTAAATAGAGGGAGAGGAGAGAGAGAGGAAAGAACCTCATTAATTAAATGTGTTGGCATTTAATTAAAGAGAGGAAGAGGGGAGGGAGATAAAAGATCCTCATTAATTAATTGTGTTGGAATTTATTTAAAGAGAGGGGGATGAGATATTTGAAATTATAGGGGGGTTGCCAAATTAATGAGGGGGTTTAAGGAGTTTAGATTAAAAATAAAATGTTAGGGCTCATGTGCCCCCCCCCTCTCTAACATCCAAACTTGGGTAGTTAGGTGGTTGTAGGTCCAACCCTTAACTACCCATGGGGGGAATTAACCTCCTTAGATACATGATAAAAATTTTCCAACAATTTTATTTACTTCTTAATTAAACCCCAATAAATAACTTCTCCTCCCATGAAAACGTGACTACGGTAAAGGTCCCCTTAATCAATTATCGGCGTTGCGAGTTCATCGGTGCCCTCATATTTCAATTCCGAGCACCAGTTCGAAATATAGAAAATCATGCTCGTTCGTTTACTGAACATACCCGAACTATGCTTCGGAAATAGATTCAGGGCACACCGGGCCTCAGAATCAAGTGTCATCAGAAGCGACAGACTCGTAAAATTTCAATGAATTTAAGAAAAAAATTCCCTTGAAATTTCTGGGTCTTTATACATAAATCACGCCTTTCATTGATTCAATTATTTAATTTGATTATACATTATACTAAGCATGAATGGTTATGAAAAAATTAAATATGTTATCAATGAGTTCTAATGGACTTTACTCAAATTAGAAGTGATAACGAGATCACAATAATATAAAATTGGGGTATGAAAACCTTTTATCCTTCTTATATTCTTAAGGTCAAATTATTGATATTGATCTAAAAATATAGTATCTATAATCAGAATGCAATTTATTGATTTTTTCATCTAATCAACAATAACCCAATTTGAATTATTAAATTGAGAGGCCTTTGGTAGTATCACCATGAAATACATGGATATATTTTCATATTTTCCACCGTAAAACTAGAAAATGGTGAAGCATCCACTTTAGTAATTATTCTTTTACTTAATCTTGGTGGGATGTAAAAAATTTCATAGAAATATTAGTAATATCTATTTTCATTATATACCACCATTATTACTGTTGAATCACTATATATGTCTTCATTCTATAGGGATGAATGTAAAATGGGAAAGTATGATATTTATGTAACATTTCCCTCTTCATCTAGGAATCATGAGGAATATATAAATTTTTTCCAAATCTCAAAACACAGTATTTATCAATGATGAATTCCAAATAAACACTTATTAACCTATTATACCTTATATTGTAACTCAAGATCTAGCTTAGGATATTTCTTTATTCATTCAAATAGTTATCATTTCACATACACCTACAATATAGAGGAATTACCTACACCCACAACATGCATGATGAAATTAATTAAATCATTAAACAAAGGATCACGTTTGAAATGTAAAATGGATAATGTATCGTTCTTTTGTGGCTTAATGCATCAAATGCTTCATTATAATCCCAAATATGATAATAAATCATGTAATAGAAATAATTAAATAGTTATAAAAATGTTTTATTCAACATGTTCACCATGTTAATAGAAAATATATAAATACATCATTTATGATTAGTATGTATTTCACAATTGAATCAATATAAATAATTTTTTGTAATTTTTTTTAAAAAAAGCACTCCATATAATTCATAATAAGAAGTATAAAAATTTAACTAATTAGGATTCAGTTTCCATAAAGCATAAAAATTTACCATATCAGCATGCATCATATTATATCGAAGACCATTTAATTAAGCATCAATGTAGATTCTAAAAACAAAAATTTCTATGGGATAAAGAAAAAACTTGATCAATAACCAATAATTTTTAAAATTCATAAAAATAAATGTAACATTATTTTTTTTAAGATAAAATTAACTCCATTGTGTGAAAATATAGTTTGTGGGAAAAATTACTATGTAATATTTTCAACAAACCACTAGTAATAGCCTAATAATCCAAGAGAATGTGTAATCTCAATAACAATTATAGGTTTTCGAAATTCGTCAACAAATTTTTTTTAGTATAATAAACTATAATTTTGTCTTTTCATAAAACACTCCCAAAGAATGAATAATTTTACCCAAAAATTATATTTTCTAAATTTTTCATTTCACTTATTTTAAATGTGTCTAGGCATAAAAATCCTTATATTTTTTTTATGATCATAACATATTTATACTAAATTAAAATTTCCACAATAAAAAAACTACAAAAATATCCAATTTTTCATAAAAATTATATTCAAATCATCTATAATTATAGTAGGGGTATTTTTCAAAAAAAAAACGACATAATTACAAACTCATAATTCCCACACACAATCGAAGATGATTTTTTTTTAAGGTCATCCTTCATCGCCATCAGATGATAATGGTACTCAGATCAGATGTGAACCATCAGAAAAATACCAATCTCTATAGATGTAATAAAACATGTCATCGATATGAGGCCACAAGTACAAAATATTTACAGAAATTATATTCAAATAACTTTAATGAATGAAATTAATTTAGGAAACATCATTATTTTATAAATTACTATACCCCCATGGTGATGTACTAAGATGAAGGAAACCATTATCTAGGAACACTTTTTACTAATTTTTTTAATTTTAGAAGTTATAATTTAGCAATATGATAAGGTGGTTTTAAAATTTTCATAGCATTTAGAACTCATTCAATAGTAAATTCAACATCTCGATTAGGTAAATCACTATAAAACTCTTCAGAAAAAAATCCATGCACTTATTTACATGAGTTACATAATTAATATAAATGATTCCATTCCATTGACAAAAAATGGACAAGATAATTTTATTTTCCATATATTAATAGTTACTAATCTTAATGATAGGTTATTAAAATTATAATTTCATTTTTCTATGAAAATTGTATCTCATTTTGAAAAAAACAACTTTATCTCAAATTTTTTTCAAAGTATGTAACATTGAATAAAAATACATACATAGTTTAAAATCCAGCCCGAATAGGTGTAGGAAAACGGTGTTTTAATTTAATTTATTTTAACATATAATGGTTGTAATATTCTTAAAATTTAGTTTTTTCATTGAAAGCTACCTGATTGTTTTTACCATATGTTCTTATTCAAATTATTTATGTAGAATTTAAAATTTACCAAAAAAATATATTATTAATGAATGAATAAAGAAACCCTAAATAAATAAATACATTATCATAATCATAAAGCATAATCAACGTTCATAATAGAACTAAATTATAAGTAATAACATTAAATGAAATAGTTGGAAAATATTTAACCACATAACACTCCTTATATCCTGAATGATTCCCACTATGGATTGACTTCTAAGGGAATGTATGTGAATAATTCCCTATCTCACCACATTAAAAAACGAGTATACTTAATAATATTGTTCTATCTACTACCATGTTCATTTTCATTTCTACCACTAGACAAATGCACAGACTAACCCCATCATATTCACTTATTATAATTGATAATGAACACCGTAGGGTTCTTTTTGGCACATAATCCACAAACTAGAAACAATATTTTGTTACCATCAGATTTATATTATTGATGTTTACACATTTTCTTCCATATAGTATTTTTCTTATAATTATTTTCATTAATTACATGTTTAATAGAAAAAACATTTTTATTCACTCAAAACATAAAAAAAATATCATATATTTTGAATTCATGAGAATCCAATGGGCTCAATATCATGGATTATTTAATATTTAAAAATTTCTAATTTTAATATCTTGATCATAGATTAAATTTTGTGAATATATTCTCAATCAAGTAAAGATTCCCTAATTTGAGGAAACTGAATGTGTCAATTTTATTTCAGCTCTATTTTTAGTTTTGCACCCTGAGTCAATCATCCATAGGAAGATATTTATCAAGGAATATATTATTAAACTATTCTCATTCTAATGAATAAATCTCTGCATATCATTTTGTATTCATGGACATTGTCCACCATTGATCAGATTCATATTCAATATTATAAATAACATGATTTCAATATTGATGCTATGAAAAAAAAACTATATCAAATATCTAATATATGGATTTAATCCTCCCATAAACATCCACTAGGTCAAGAGATACACTAAATAGTAGAGTGTGATTCCTCATAAATTGTTCTAATAACTTTATTTCCTCTATAGTAGATATATATGATCTCTTTTATGGATTGAAACACTATTTATTTCCTACATTAAAAGGTCAATTACATCCACAAACTTCTTAGTTAAAATTACATCCATTTTTTGTTTCTAATTATACAGATATATTCTTCTTTGTGCCTTCCAATTTTACCACCCCAATTACATTTGAAAAAACACCATTCCAAACAAAACATTGATAATACTATGAAACATGGTCTTCATCAAAAGAAATATTATTTCAACAAGGCCATAATTTAAAATATTATTAGGGTGCTCTATTCATATCATTATATCTTATAATGTTTTTTAAACCATTTTATAATATCAATTATTTGGACCAAACCTTAATCATTTGAAATTCATGAGTTTTAGGTTAGTAATTTATTCTCTTGCCTAAGAATTTATTTTAGATTTATAATTTTATATAATTTTCCACAAATCATAAATTACACAACAATATAGTACCATGTTTAATCCATATATTATTTTCCATTTCTCCATCATATAAAACAAAAGAATCCATGATTTATTTTTATGAAAAACATCAAAACATTCAACATGACATACTAATTCCCCTTACCAATAATTAAATCCAATAATTATTTTTGAAAAAACATGAGATGTGTCAAACAAGACCTATATTGAACATTAGTGAATGCAAGAAACAACAAGCCCATGATACAAAATAAATAACATTTTCTTTTATAAACAATATGATAATAAACAATCACTTTCTAACACTAGAAGTCACATTTTCTGATCCAACATATCCATAATGATATTCTTATGAAACCATAAAAGAAAAAAATTATCCTATTAAATGTGACACTAAAAAAATATAAAATATTGAAAACATTTTTACAATGTTTTACTTTTCATCCATAAAAATTAACTTCTACTTCCCCTTCAACATAACTCAATAACATGACTTGTGAAAATATGATATTACTGTAAGCATAAATAAATCATATATATCTAACTCAGGGAATAATTTTTTATCATTAGAATTCTGATGTAACCATAAAATAAACACATGAAATAATTCAAAAGGTTATATTTAAAATAACACTCACATTCATACATTGAATTACTATCGTAGTTACATTTGGTGTAACCATAACGGTAATCATCCAAATTAAACATGCACATTTCATTAGAGGTATATCACGGACCAAACCATATTTTGGTTCGTAATAGGACCACCGAATGTTATAAACAAGTCCCAATAATTATAACATAACCATAATACAAGAATTCATTCATCATAAAAACCTTCTTTGAGGAAAATCACTAATTTAAAATGAAACATGTGAACATACCTTGGAAAGAATAGTTATTGAAAACAAATAAGTAGTATAATAAAATAGCATTAAATAAAAATATTAGTTATTACATAATAATATAATTTTATTCTATATATGATATAAAACATTAAAATTTTAATTTAATAAAAATTCAATGAGGATCTTTGAAAGATGATATTTTTTTAAATAGTCCAATACCTCAAGTATGAAACATCACAAATGTTATTTATCCTATTAAATAATAAAATTATGTTAATTTGAATGTTTCATAAGATATTTCTTCATTTTTATTGTTCATTCTCAATAAATTATTACAATTTTATATAAAATTTCTTAGTAAATTAATTTCAATTCAATTTTTTTTGACAATATTCAATAAATATGTCTAAAATGAATTCAGTAAGTTGACTATTTTCAAAGAAATTTTTATTTCAACATATCCCTAATAATAATAATATTTAAATATTAATATTTTTTATAAAAAAATTATAAGTTTAAATTATATGATTATACATGTTTATGATAAAATAAACTATGTTATTATCCTAGAGATGGTATATCATTCATTTGCATGAGTAATGTTTCAAGTTTCTTCAAGGTTCACTATAGTGGGTAGGTAAGTATTATCTTGTAATAATTGAATGATAAAAATATCATATATATATATATATATATTTTAATTATATATTTATATAATCCTTGTGATGTGGTGAAGAAAAAAAATCACATTGTGGAGGTAGTTGTCTAAATTGACGCATGAATGAAATTATCCTTTTTTCTATTCTTAGAATGGTACGAATGTAAGTAATATATTATATTTTTAGATGGATAAATATATAATTAATATAATAATGAAACATTAAATTTATCACAATAACTAGTCATGATATAGAGTGATGGAAAACAATTTACAGTGGTTCGAGAGGTTGCGGTCCAACATAGGCATTGGCAATGAATTAATTTACAATATGATAGATGTAGACATAGATATAGGTTTTCCAAAGAACATAATATCAAATCATTATATTAAGGAAAATTTATATATAATTATATTTTGTTTCAAGATGATATTAATGTGGTGTAATAAGATTGAATTTTAAAATGTGTAGTCGAAAACTATACATCTTATTTGGAGAACCTCATTTTCATAACTTATTAAGCACTATAAGAATCATATTATTCAAAAATAAGGTCACATATAATATGGGTAGTGATTCTAAAAAGGTATTTTTATATTAATTTTCTAAGCTAGATGGATTTTGAAGTAGGTAGAAAAGAAAATAAGTGGTTCCCTTTTATAAGAGAGAAGAGGGGTACTCAAATCTTTCATGAAAATATTAAATAAATAAAAATTAATTTCTAAATAGATATTGTTGTAATGTAAGTTGTTTCAATTATTATATAATAAATGGTTGAAAAAAACCTAGTAAAAAAATTTGTATATTTATCACCCTGTATCTTTGTGTTTTATCCCATAATTTGTCTATTAAACTCTTAGAGTGACGACGATGTTCTTTTACACATTGAGAGGTAATATAGATACTATTAAATGAATGAATAACTAAAAATGAAAAATAAATTATATTTCAAACCTTATAATAATAAATTGGATGAATTTGTGATTTTTAGGAATCATATACAATTTAATTAAATATTATTAACAAAAATGTATTAATAATTTCAATTTTAAGAATTATTTATTACTTTATATTCAATAATTCTTAAAAAACATCGAAAATTTGAAAAAAAAAATATTTTATTATATTTATAACATAAAATTTTATTCTGTAAAATTATGTTGTCACAATATATGTAAAAAATTATATTTTTTTAATATTTTAAATATCATTAATATGATTTCTTTTATTAAATGAATATTTATATAATAAGTATTGTTTATGAATTTATGGTGATTTTTTCATCACTAAAAATTTAAAAGAATTTGAAAAATATAAATCTTATAGATTTTAAAATATTATTTGTGGTTGAATATCTCCTCCAGATGGAAAAATCTTAATATAATTAAACTAATTAATGATCTATGTGTGACATATTATAATTTTCATTAAAAAAAATATTATAAATAACATAATATCATCCAAGAGGCTCCAAAAGGTCTGTAATTATTCCTATAGTTGAATATGGATCATATTGATACACTATAATTATCACACCCATGAATAACAATATAAAAATAGATTGAATATTTGTAATGGATGATATGAAAATGAAAATATATATAGCAATGAGTGAAAATATACGTGAATGAAGCATGAATGAAAAATGTGTTATTTTTTGAAGGTAGGTACCCCAATAACCATTACAGATTTGACCATTAGAAGATTATTATATACATTATAATACTTATCAATCCATTAGAATAGTGAAATAACGATTAAAAATAGTAATCCTACAATTATCTTATTACATTTACTATCAAAATTAAGTAATAATTTTTCAGTACATGATAAAAAATAAAATAAAAAAGATAAATAACATCATGATGATAAATAAACATTTAAAAAAAAATTAAATTAGAGTATTTATTTTTCAAGATAGGTATATTTTTATAATATTTTTATAATAATTAAAAATATTTAAAATATAACAGATTTTTATTGAAAATTTTTTAATGAAATATTACAATTTACTATAATTATTGTATAATTTTTTAAGACCATAAGTAATTTTTAAATGGGTAAGAAAGTTGATATTATAAGAAAACCCCATAAAATATTACATAATACTAGATTTATTTTATGAATTCAAAATCCTAAATTTGATTATATTTTTAGAATAAATGTTTTAATGAATAAGTTCATTAATCCTATATGTCAAAACCAAATAAAAATAAGGTCACATTCGTTCAACATAAATATTTCCCACTATATATAATTTTTAAAACAAAAAAATATTTCATTTTCAAAAAAATTTCTCACAACATAAAACATGAAATCTTCCATTCCATTAAAAATCCTTAAATCATATGAAAAACCATTTTAAAAACTTAGATTAACACAAATGAGTTTATTAATGGACATAAATGAAAGATAACATAATTTGATGATAATATATGAAAAAATTTCATATTATAATATAAACATTGTTTTCAAAACCAATAATTTATTACTTAAGAAATAACATTGCTTTCCCACATGATTTGAGAGAAAATTTCAATTACAATTTTATGTGAAAAATGAAATCCAAAAAAATTTCATTGAAAACACAGTAATCTCTTGAAATTATTTTCACAGTGTTATGCTATATACCATTAAAAAAAATTACTTTCCCTTGAACATAAACTCTATAATATTACTTCTAAATATTGTGATTATTACAAGGATAAATAAATCATATTGGCCACTCCATGAAATATTTTATTGTCATACTTTTTTTAAGTGTAACCCTCATACTTATTCATGAAATAACCCTCATAGACATACTTTAAATAACTTTCACTGCTATAGTTGGAGTAATAATCATAGTTACATTTGGAATAAAAAATATTTTCAATATCATACATAATAATACCCAATGCATTGGGGGTCTATAAATGATCCACCAATATTTTCTTATAAAAAAAATAATATATCATTATAAAAAATATTCAAATAATAGTAACATAATATTATAACATTAATTATTGAATTCTAAAAGCCTTTGTTGATGAAAATCACATATTTAAAAATAAATTCAAGAAAATACAAATGAAAAAAATTATTTCAAAATAACAATGTAATATTTTAAAAGAATATTCAATGAAATGACATGTTGTGAAGTTGGTAAAAACTCTTCATGCATTATAATATAGAAAACATTTATTTTTGAATTTTATAACAAAAAAGAAAAAGTTGAACATTTAAATAGGTTTATTACATAAATTTTTTTTACCACGATTCTTACATAGCATGTATGTTTTATGCCTATTTAAATAATGAAATTATTTGAGTTTTAAACATTCATAAGATAATGTTAATTATTATTATTTTTTTTAAATCATATTTTAAATTCTATTATAAAATTTCTCAATCACATAACTTCACGTCACAAATATTAATGGTATTCCGTAATGAAGTCAAAAATGAATTCAGTCTATTGAATATGGTCAAGTTGGTATTTATATCATAATCTCTAGAAAAATATTCTTTAGATAATTATCATTTTTGTACATAAATTTTCAATTTAAATTATTTTATTATAGATATAGTGAAAAATAAACTACCATAGAATAATGGCGACAGTTGGTCATATGTATAAATATTTAAAGTTTCCATTTTTATTAAAAATAATGAAATGAATTTAAGAGGTAATTTATAATTTCAGATTCAAAATACTATCATAAAGAATGTAATAATTTTTTTAATGAGGATATATATATATAATAAAAATTATTTGTTGATTAAAAACAAATCAAATAACTTCGTGGAGGTGGTATTTAACACAAACACATGAATGATAATTCCATCATTCTTTATAAATAATGTAATGAATTTAATTTATATATTTTATTTTATTATTTATAAACAATTAAATATTTTAATATATAGAAAAATTTATTCAATAATTATTACCAGACATGAGAAACAGTGATGGAAAAAGATTTATATCTATTTTTGGGACAAATGTCTCTCATACACATGGACAATGAAATTATTTTTGATTTGATTGAACATGGGATGGACATGGGGTATAACACCAAAATAATAAAATTTAAATAAATTTCAGATAATGGAATTACAATTTAATCTTGGTTCAAAAATATTTTTATGATGTGGATGTGGAAACAAAACTAAAACATGCTTTTGAAAATTGTACCTCATATTTAGACAACCACATTATTTTATCACCTTAATCCCTTTATGTTTGGTGTTCTTCCTAAACAAAAAAGTCAATAATATGGTAATGGAATCATGTAGGGGAATTTCAATCTTTACAGGTTGATACAAATGGGACATCATGTGTGAAGAAATGAAAATAAGATGTTTTCTTTTATACGGCAAGAGAGGGGAACTCATAGCTATTATGTAAATTTTAATTTAATATAAATAAATATTGAATTCCACAAGGATTAAATGTGAGTGACTTAGAAAATATTTATATGATTAATTGAAATAAACAAACTTTTATATATTAGTCACGATTTGCATTTATTTATTTACTTGTATTATTGATTTAACACCTTTTTTATCTCTATTACTCTTATCATGA
This sequence comes from Viscum album, assembly GCA_963277665.1. Lineage (NCBI taxonomy): Eukaryota > Viridiplantae > Streptophyta > Magnoliopsida > Santalales > Viscaceae > Viscum > Viscum album. The sequence goes on from OY728164.1 coordinate 1,078,560,734, forward strand.
CAACATGGATTTTTAAAATTTATGAGTTAATATAGATATTATAAAATGAAAAGGAAACATAAATTCAAAATGGTTAATACTTTCATCTTTACAGTAATATCAGGGGAGAATTTATTGTTTTAATTAAATTTATATAATTTAATATATATACTATTCATTAAAATCTATCAATAATGCGAATAATTAGAGCTATTAGTTATATTTACTAGGACAATATTAATATATTATCTAAAATTTGAGCCAAATAATAAATAAATTCTATAAAATGTAAATAAAATTAATTTATTTTTATCAAATTATATTTCACAACCTATATTTATTATAATATTTTTCATGTAATTTTATTATTTTATTTTCAATTGAATAATTACTACATCAACATTGTATAGAAATATAAGTTAATTATACATTGACTAAAAATAAATAATAAATTAACATGATAAATATTTTCTTTATAAAATAATTTTTTTTGATGATTTCCTATGTATAAAACAATATTATATTTTTTCACTAATTAAAAAAAATATTGTGAAATTTATTACATTTTAATAAATTAAATATTATAAATGTAATACTCACATAACTATGGCCTCAAAAGTTAAAAAATTCATCCTTTGGATGACTATGAATGAGATATTATAATCTAATAAAATTTAAGATGTTTTAAGGTAAATTTGTAGTCAATATCAGTTTTTTTTTGAAAATTCAATTACTATATTTTCCCTTTATAGTGGTATGTAATATTACAATGTTTACTATTTATATTGACAAAATATTTAACTGGCTAATTTAATTAATTTTCATTATTTGGTTCAAGATACCTGATCTATTTTTTATTTTTAATCCTAATGTTTATAGACATTAAAATTATATAGATACCATGTAACGAATAATGGTTTTTTATAAAAACGAATTCTTTAAATATAAAATGTTTTTATTTCATTTTTTTGAATTAAATTAATTTATAAATATTAATTGGATTATTTTTAATCAAATATAACTAATAAAAAATTAAAAATAATACAAACCATAAATTAAAATTGTATTTAGTTTATTAAAAATACAGTTTTTAATAAAAAACATAATTTTTCACAATTTATTTAAAAATAAATATTAATCGAAAATTCACAAAAATTTATTCTAAGTTCATTTTCAAATTATGAATTCTAAAATGATATTATTTTATTAAATTTAAAATTATATAATATTAAAACTAATCATTTAATGAAAATCTATATGAAATGATTTTTATAATTCTATTTATTTCTAAATTTTTGTTATTATATAATATATTTAGAATCTATATATCTACTTAATTAAATAATAATAATATGAAAAAAATTCATCAATTTTTACCCAGTTTGTAACATTCCTTCCCCTTTGGGAAATTACATCATAATGATTTTATTCATTTATTGAACAACTGAGGATACCATTCTATTGTTGGATTTTATGATTACTATATCACATCATCAACATTATGGTTTCTATAAATAACCAAAACCAATAATTTTAATTGTTTCGTAATATATTTTGTCATTGTTAAATTATTTTATTTTTTATTTCCTCATAATATTGAATATAATCCAATTGAACTAACTCAAGGCTCAAAACATGAGGTGAATCAAACATATATTTCCATAACATCAAAACATTAAATAAATTATGATCCATTGATAAACACTGAATTAGGAATAGTTTCTTGGAAACTGACACATATTTATCCATTTTTTCATATTGTCCAATTGATCGAGGACTTAACATTCAATTATTACAAAAATTCAAACGATTATTCCATGTATATATTACAAAAAAAACATAATCACCTAACTCGAATGAAAAATTATTCTTTTGTTTATCTGTATAACATTTCATACTACATTTATTTTTCGACATATGTTTTAAAATCTTTTTCTCCTTCTCATCCTCTTCCTTTATAAATTATCGTCTCATCATCTTTCTCTTGAATATTTCATCAAAAATAAAATATATTTAATCCTCATTTTGTAATACTATTTAAAAAGTTCCCTCAGTATACGAATTTATCATATATGTAAACTCAACTAAGTAATAATGTTGCTCTTAACATCCTTATTAATCCATTGAACATGCACAATGTCACGACCTATCCTCAGGGCCCATATCGTGACTACCCCAAGCCCACCTTCCTTAGGCCAGGGGCTGGCGACTATCACCAAAGGTGTAAATCCTGATAAAAATGGAAGGTATTGCCTTTATGAAATGTAAACACACAAAACCAGAGTACAAGAGGAAGCAAACACTAAGTAAACTAGTATAACAAAAATGATGAAAGTACAAAGGGGCCAGAAATACTATCCCAACCGAAAGGTACAACTACATCTGAAAGAAAAATACAACTGAAAAGACAACAACTGAAAGGTGAAGCCGCTCTTGGATCGTCCACCACAGATCCAACCTGAAGGGTATGAGTAGATAGACTCCTTAGCGCCCTCTTCCATCAACATCCTCCAGGTACGAACTCATCGTGAGGTCCACCACCAAGTACAGACTCATTGTGAGGTCCACCTCTAGGTGTCGTCCAATCCTTATACACTCGGCCTCCATCAGTGTTGTCCGTCGTCTGCATCCAACACAGCGAGGTGCATGCATACCCCATGTAGGGGTGAGTATAACGATACTTAGTAGGGATCCTGATACCCTCAAGGTCTCACTAAATAAAACAAGGATAAACCACAAATAATTATCTCAATTGATAATCTTTACTTAGGTATATGCCCCTACATATACCTAAGTTATCAAGTAACCCATCTCAATCATGAGGAAAACACAGAGGTCAATGAGTCATCTCAAACCCGAATTTTCATTATCTAATACACAACTGCTGGAGAACTCCTCCTATGTCGAGTATAGTGGCCCTTTCATGACTTCGAGGTGTAACTCACTAACCTTAGAATGTTATGGTCGTTCTCTTTTTAAGTACTGCGGGTCTGCTGCAAAATATTAGGGACTCCGTCCGCTGTGGGTCTCCTGCCAAATACCCGGTGCTCCCCCTAATAGCCTAAAAGGGTACTTCTCTAGTCTAGTACCACAGGTCCGATGCCAACTACCAGGCACTCCGTCCGCCATGGGTCTACCGCCAAATACAGGGCACTCCATCCACTCGGCTAATCAAAACACTCTGAGTCTAATCGGTCAACCAGTCGTTAGGTCTACAGCTACTAGGTCTCCTCACTACGTACGCTCGTCTCTGAGAGGGTCCTCTCCACGAACTATTGTTTGTAACATCCAAGTGTCACTATGTCTCACATATAAGTAACACAATGGGACGCCTTGTCAAAGGGGTCTCAAAGCAACAGACGTCGCGTCAATCGGATGCCTGGTCTGTGAGTTATTAGCTCTTCCGTTCCTGGTGCCCGGTTGGTTTTTAAGCTAAAACAAACCTGACCATACTCCAAAGTAAAATGAAACATACCTAGAGTATTCCAAAAGAACCGTCTCATCACGAAGGATTTGACATAGTTGACGGCATGTCAATCGGATGCCTGGTTCTTATGATATATGTGTTTCCGCTACGAGGGTCTGGTTGGAATTACGCTTGTTCCAAACGTGGCTGTTTTCCAAAGTCGTCCAAAACTCACATAGTGTGTCGTTAAAAGACCGCCTCATCACGAGGGTCCCAGTGACATAGACGACTCATCGATCAGATGCACGGTCTTCATGTTATGTACATTTAAGTGAGAACGGGACGACCCATTATGCCCGGTGGGCTGAGGGGTCGGGTCAACCCAGAGTTGGTGGGTCAGACCCGGCAGGGGGTCGGACCGGCTGATGAAACTCGCAGTCCATCCTAAGGGTGTGACCCGGACCGAAGAGAATTTAGCTCGGCCTGAGGTGGCACGACCCGGCCTAGCGGGGCACGGCTCGGCCCGCCCCGGCGCGACTTGGCTGGGTGAGGCCTGGTTGGCTCGACCAGCTGGCTGAGTGGTCTGAGGGGGAGTGGCCACCATGGGAGTCCGAACCGGTGGCGCCAAGCGGCGCCCCCCTTCCCAAACCGACCAGCTTTCCCAGCCGGCCTTCTAGCGCAAGCGGCCCGTACACCGGCCCATGGCTCATCCGGTTTGGAGACCTCCTGGAGCCATGGATTTTCTCTGCCCGGCCGGCTGGTTTTCCAACATGGCGTTCTCCTAGCACTACGGCTTTCCTTCTCCCGTCCGCATGATGATTCTGCAGAAGCAGACCGCATTGCGGGCCGCAGTTCCTCCTACACAGTTGGCACGACGGTGCCAGCTTCCATCGCTGCGCACATGGCATGGCGAGACGGTGTCATTACCCATCCTCCTTCCGTTTCCGATTCTATGATTAAAAAATAAGTTCAAACGGAGGGTCGTCAGACCGTGTTCGTATGGCCTGCGCCCTCCACGTAAGTGGTAGAAATAGGCCAAGTTATTCACTTGAATACAATGAGAACGAGGGAATAATTTATTTCAAATAAATTAATCAAACACACTACCTCGAATAATTGACGTCCCACATCGGGCGTCACGGAGGACGGCATCGCGAGGTGAGGTTTCGTAGACGTTGTCGGTGTGCACCCGAGGAGGAATCGATGTCTCCTCTCTTTTCACGGAGAATAGAATGGGTGGCGCGTTGTTGTTCTTCATGGAACCGGTGTTTTTAATTGAAGAAACTGCCGTTCTTTATCAGAGGGTGGTGTTCTTAAAATTATCAAGATCTCTCCCAAACATCCTTAGCACAACGAAGGCCCTTCCCCCAATAAAATAATAGGCTCCTCCTATTATTTTATTACACATGAAATTTATCTTTCAAAATTCCAAATCACCCCATTAATTAAATGTGATGGAAATTTATTAAAGGGAGGGAGAGGAGAGATCCTCATTAATTATAAGTGTTGGAATTTAATTAATGAGAGGGAGAGGAGAGGGAGAGGAAATATCCTCATTAATTATGTGTTTTTTCATTAATTAAAGAGAGCGAGAGGACATGGAGAAGAAATATCCTCAATGATTAAATGCGTTGGCATTTAATTAAAGAGAGGGAGAAGAGAGATAGGCAATTAATGGGGGGATAACAAATTAATGAGGGGGTTTAAGGAGTTTAGAGGAAAAATAAAAGGTTGGGGCTCGTGTGGGCCCCACCTATCTAACATCCACACTTGGGTAGTTAGGTGGTTGTGGGTCCCACCCTTAACTACCCATTAGAGGAATTAACCTCTTTTGATACATGATAAAATTGTTCCAACAATTTTATTTACTTTTAATTAACCCCCAATAAATAATTTCTCTTCCCATGTAGGCGCGACTATGGTAATAGTCCCATTAAGCAATTACTAGCGTTGCAAGTTCATCGGTGCCCCTAAATTTCAATTTTGAGAACCGGTTCAAATGATAGAAAAACCCGCTTGTTCGATTACTGAACGTACCTGAAGTAAACATTCAAAATTGATTTTGGGCACACCAGGCCTCAGAATCAAGTTCCATAAAATGCCATAGACTCATAAAATTCTAATTAAATTTAGAAAAAAATTTCCTTCAAATTTATACATTCTTACATTACTCCCACCTCCAGGATTTACGTCCCCATAAAGATATAACATAAACTCGAGAAACAAAAGTGGGAATTGAGCACGCTTATGAGCCTCCCACTCCTATGTGCTCTCTCGGAGTTTCCTTGTGCTTCCAACGAAAGCACCCAAGAGGAATCGACCATCCCCATAGGACCCACTCTTGTCGATCCACAACCTCTAATAGAACCCCGTGAAAGTTGCCCTGTCTTCGATGTCCAACTCTCAGTGGTCAATGATGACAGTTAGGACGTGCACACATCTCCTCAGCTGAGATACGTGGATGACATTGTGCAACCGGTTCAACTGAGGTGGAATGGAAAAGCATTAAGACAACTTGTCTACCCTGCTAAGGACATGGAATGGTCCGATGAAATGCAGATATAACTTGCCGCCCCGGCCAAAACTCCATTGACCCCGTCAAGGTGAGACTCGTATGAAGTGGTGGTTGTCACCCTCGAACTCCAGTGGTCTCATCTACTATCAGAATAGGATTTCTGTATGATCTATTTATTCTTCATCCGCTCCTGGATGATCTTCACCTTTTCCATCGTAGACTAAACCATCTCTGGACCTACAAGAGCTTCTAAGATTTCCCTTTTGTCGAAAAGAGAAATCTGGTCTCATCCCCTGGATGAACCACGTACTTTTCCAAATACAGTCAATCCTGAAATAAACAATACTATTTCATGCCATAGATGATGTCTTAAGGCCTCGACGCTACTACCAAAAGATGCAACCATTACTCTTGCCTCCAAGGGTTGAGTCATACTATTGGCATCAGTGTGTGGTTACTGTGTCTCCTCCAGTAGAAGTCTCACATGTTAGGTTCAAGTCAAAATTTATAACCGGAACCACATAGTATCAACCATACAAAAAGGATAGGAAAGTAAAAATAAAAAATATAAGTGTCTTTTTTTACTGCAGCTCGAAGTACAAAGACACAAAGAAAACATAACAACAATAACATGGAAACTAGAAGCACCATGAACAAAGGCCTCCATGCTTGGAACTATTCCCTCTCTTGTCCACCTGCTTCCGGAACTCCATAGTCATATGCTTCAGCTTCTTGATATTGTTCTCTCCCAAATCAACCCATTCCCTGTGGTCGGGGTGGACCTCCTGGTGGTGGTGGTGGCAACACCTCGAAGCGTCGTCCACCTGTAGCTGCATGGACAACTCCACTACTACGGTCGCTTGCTACTTGCAGTCCACCTTGATCGAACCTCTGCCTCTGACTGGGAGGTCCTTCAACTATCTGTTGATCATCTATGTGATGGGTCGGATAGTCACGTGCCAGGTGACCAAGCCCGTCGTAGGAGTAACATTTCCCGCTCCTGGCACGAATGGCTCTATCTCCACTCCAGTTTCCCCACACAAGTGAACCTGAGTCGTACAGTTAGACACAGGTGGGTCTGGTCCTCTTGGACCCCTGAGTCGTCTGTCTACTCCCAGCTGCATAAGACTCTGCTGCAAGTTGACTAGTTGGGGGTCCCACTGTTGGAGACTGCTCAGTAAGGAAACACTCCACTAAGAGGGCTCGCTCCAACACCCTCATATGCATTGGGATGCTGTGGGAGACAACAGATGCTCTAATATCTCTCTTGAGTCCCTAATCAAAGGTCCAGGCCCTGAATAATGGGTCCCTTACCATATCGGTGGAGTATCGTGAGAGGTCAGTGAACCTCACTGATTATTGCGCCACCGTCATTCTACCCTGCTAAAGATGCAGTAGCTCTTATATACGCAGAGCTCGAAGGGTTGTTGGTACAAACTCTGCCATGAATGGGCTCTCGTAGTCTGCCTATAGAAGTTTCGTCTCATCATGCATCTAGAGCATCAGGCTCCACCATCTGCCTGCTACTGCCTGAAGGAGGCTGGTAGTAAGAATCACCATGAAATCCCCTGGTGTCCCTACTAGCGTGAAGACTGTCACCACAACATCCAGCTAATTCTCAGTCACCTATTGGTCCATCTCTCCCAGGAACAAGGGTGGCCTATGGCGTTGGAACACATACTGTGCACTCAAGCGGCGTGTATCACCTGATGTTGGTGATGGTGGCATTCATGGCCCAACGGGTGGTAGTACCACTAGTGCCTCCGAGGTTGCCTCATCTAGAAGAGGGCCATGTACTGAGGCCTCTTCGCTTGGCAGGCTGTCAAGACATTCAACACTCAGGGCACTAGCGGGTCATCCGCGGGGAGGAATCCTGAATGAATAGATGTGACAAGGTCAAAAGACTATACCTGGTGAGCTGACCAGGTTTGATCATTTTTAAAAGAAGCTTTTGAAAACACACACACAATAAGTGTTTTCGTGCACTGACTCGAAAATCATATGTCAGGGTCCTAGTGTATGGATATATCGGCCGCCCGCACCAACATTGGAATCCCAGAACCGAAGACCACATTTAGTACTTTTAACACTATTTCTTCATAGTATGAATATATCAGATTCCTAAGTTATGCGGTAGACCCGATTCCTCTTATAAAAAATTATCACGACCTGTCCTCGGGGCCCGTGTCGTGACTACCCCAAGCTCGCCTTCCATAGGCCAGGGGCTGGTGACTAGCACCAAATGCGTAAATCCTGATAAAAATGGAAGGCATTACCTTTATGAAACGTAAACACACACAACCAGAGTAAAAGCTGAAGAAAACACTATGTAAATCATTATAACAAAAGTGCTGAAAGTACAAAGGGGCCAGAAATAAAAGTCCAATAGAAAGGTACAAATAAATCTGAATGAAAAGTACCACTGAAAAGACAACAACTGGTAGGTGAAGCCACTATTGGATCGTCCACCACTGATCATACCTGAAGGGTAGGTACATATAGCCTCCCCAGAACCCTCGTCCATTATCCACCTCTGGGTACCGAATTGTCGTGAGGTCCACCTCCAAGTACCGATTCGTCGTGAGGTCCTCTTACGGGTTTTGTCCAGTCCTTATACACTCAACCTCCATCAGCGTTGTCTGTCGTCTGCATCCAACACAACAAGGTGCAGGTGTAGCCCATCCAGGGGTGAGTATAATGATACATAGTAGGGACCTTGAGACCCTCAAGGTCTAACTCAATCCATCAAGAATAAACCACAATGAAATATCTCAACAGATAACCTTTATTTAGGTATATTCCCATACATATGACTATGTTATCATGTAACCCATCTCAATCATGAGGAAAACACAAAGGTCAATGACTCAGTTCAAACAAGGATGTTCATTATCGAAACCACAAATGCTGGAGAACTCATCCTCTGTTGTGTACAGTTGCCCTGTCACAACTCGGAGGCGCAACTCACTATCCATAGACTACTGATGTACTCCTTCTTTCAAGTACAGCGTGTCTGCTTCCAAATACCGGGCACTCCGTCCGCTGTGGATCTGCCGCCAAATACAAGGTGCTCCCCCTAATAGCCTATAGAGGTACTCCTCCTTTCGAGTACCGCAAGTCTGTTGCCAACTAACATGCGCTCCTTCCGCTGTGGGACTACCTCTAAATACTGGTCGCTCCGTCCATCGGTCTATTCAAAACCCTTGGAGTCGAATTGGTCAACCAGTCGTTAGATCTACAGCTACTAGGTCTCCATAGTCCATATGGTCGTCTCCAGGAGGGTCCATTCCATGAGATACGGGTAGTTACTTCCAAGTTTCACGAACTCTCAAGTAGAATTAACACAATGAACCGCCTCATCAAAGGGGTCTCAATGAAATAGACAGTGTGTCAATCGGACACCCGGTCCGTGAGTTATTAGCTTTTCCGTTCCAAGGGCCCAGTTGTTTTTTAAGTTAACCAACCCCACCATACTCCAAAATCAACTAAAACTCATGTAGGGTATGCAAAAAAGAACCTTTTCATCAAGAGGGATTTAACGCAGTTGACGGGACGCCAATCAGATTTCTGGTTTATAAGATATAAGTGTTTCTGCTCCGAGGGCCCGGTTGGAATTTTGCTCGTTCCAAACCCAGCCGATTTCCAAATTCTTCCAAAACACACGTAGTGTAGCACAAAAGTACCACCTCATCGTGAGGGTCCCATTGTCTTAGAAGGCACGTCGATCGGACGCGCGGTCTTCATGTTATTCAAATTTAAGTGAAAATGGGCCCAGTTGGCTGACATGCCAGGTCAACCCAGAGCCAGTGGGACCGACCCGGCAGGGGGTCGGACCAGCCCGATGTAATGCATGATCCATCTTGAGGAGCGCGGCCCGGACCAATGAGTGAGTGGCCCGGCCAGACAGGGCGCAGCTCGGCTCGGCATGACACGGCCCGGCTTGGCCCGGCATGGCGTGGCATGGCTGGACGCGGCCCGGCTGGCTCGACCAGCTGGCCATGTCGTCCGAGGTGGTGTGCCCCCTCGGATATCCGAATCGGCGACGCCAAGCGTCGCCGGCCTTCTAATGCAAGAGTCCAGCACGATGGGCTGTAACATTTCTTGCGTGGTGCCCTCCTGGCGTCGCGGTTCCTCCCGCACAGCCAGCGCGACGGCGACAGCTTCCTTCACCGCATACCCGGCAGAGCGCGACGATGTCGTGCCTCCTCTACCTTCGGTTGATGACTCTAAGAATAAAAAGTAAGTTCAAATGGTGGTTCGTCGGCCCATATTCGTTCAGCCCGCAACCTCCATGTAAGAGGTAGCAATAGGCCATGGTATTCATTTGAATACAACGATAACGGGGGAGTAATTTATTTTAAATACATTAAGCAAACCCCATACCTCAAATAATTGATGTCGCACGGCAGGAATCACAGAGGATGGCGTCGTGGGGTGAGGTTTCGTAGACTTCATCGGTGTGTGCCCGAGGAGGAACCAACATCTCCTCTCTTGTCACAGAGATGGGAATGGGTGGTGCATCTTCGTTCTTTGTGGAACTGGAGTTCTTAATCGAGGAAATCGTCGTTCTTCATTGGAGGGCGGTGTTCTTCAAAAACTCAAGAGCTCCACCAAACCTCTATTTAAAAATGAAATCCCACCTCCCGGTAAAATAATAGGCTCCTCCTATTATTTTATTACACATGCAATTTAAATTTGAAAAATCCAAATCACCTCATTAATTAAATGTGTTGTAAATTAATTAAACGGAGGGAGAGGAAAGATCCTCATTAATTAAATGCGTTGGAATTTAATTAATGAGCGGGATAGGATAGGGATAGGAAAGATCCTCATTAATTAAATGTGTTAGCATTTAATTAAAGAGAGGAAGAGGAGAGGGAGAGTAAAGATCCTCATTAATTAATTGTGTTGGCATTTAATTAAAGAGAGGAAGAGGAGATGGAGAGGAAATATCCTCATTAATTAATTGTGTTGGCATTTAATTAAAGAGATGGAGATGAGAAATTGTCAATTAAAGTGTTTCTTCCAAATTAATGAGGGGGTTTAAGGAGTTTAGATTAAAAATAAAAGGTTGGGGCTCAGGTGGGCCCCACCTCTCTAACATCCACACTTGGGTAGGTAGGTGGTTGTGGGTCCCACGCTTAACTACCCATGAGAGGAATTAACCTCCTTAGATACATGATAAAATTGTTCCAACAATTTTATTTACTTCTTAATTAAACCCCAATAAATAACTTCTACTCCATCGAAAACGCGACTATGGTAAATGTTCCCTTAAGCAATTATCGGCATTGTAAGTTCATCGATGCCCTCAGATTTCAATTCTGAGCACCTGTTCAAATGATTGAAAATCCAGCTCCTTCGTTTACTGAATGTACCTAAACTGAACATCGGAAATTGATTCTAGGCACACCGGGCCTCGGAATCAAGGGTCATATGAAGCCACCGACTCGTAAAATTCTAGAAAATATATGAAAAAAAAATTTCCTTGAAATTTCAAGGTCTTTACACACAAGTCATGTCTTTCAATGATTCAATTATTTATTTTGATTATACATTATACTATGTATGAAAGGTTTTGACAAAATTTAATTATGATATCAATGAGTTCTAATGGCCCTTCCTCAAATTAGATGTGATAATGAGATCACAATAAGATAAAATTGGGGCATGAATACCTTCTATGATTCTTATAATCTTAATGTCAAATTATTAATATTGATCTAAAAATAGAGTATCTATAATCAGAATGAAATTTATATATTTTTTCATCTGATCAACAATAACCCAATTTGAATTATTAAATTGAGATGACATTGATAGTATCACACTGAAATCCATGGATATATTTTCCTATTTCGACTCTAAAACTAGAAAATGGTGAAACATCCACTTTAGTAATTATCATTAAACTTATTCTTGGTGGGATGTAAAACATTTCACAGAAATATTAGTAATATCTAATTTCATTATATACCACCATTATTATTGTTGAATCTCTATGTCTGTCTTCATTCTATAGGGATGAATGTATAATGGGTAAGAATGGTATATATGTATCATTTCCCGCCTCAACTAAGAATCACAAGGAATATATAATATTTTTCCAAATCTCAACACACAATATTTATCAAGGTTCAATTCCAAAAAAACACTTATTAACCTATTATAAATTATTTTGTAACTCAATATCTAGATTATGATATTTATTTATTCATTCAAATAGTGATTATTGCACTGACACCTACAAAATAGAGGAATTACCTACACCCACAACATTCATGATGAAATTCATTAATTCATTAAACAAAGGATCTCGTTTGAAATGTAAAATGGATAATGTATTATACATTTGTGGCATAATGCATCGACTACTTCATTTTAATTCCCAATATGATAATAAATCATGAAATTGAAATACATAAATAGTTATATCAATATTTTATTCAACATGTTCACTATGTTCATAGATAATATATAAATACATCATTTATGATTAGTATGTATTTCACAATTGAATCAATATAAATAATTTTTTGTAAATTTTTTATGAAAAAACAACTCCATCTAATTCATAATAAGAGGTATAAGAATTTAAATAATGAGGATTCAGTTTCCCCAAAGCATAAGAAATTACCATATCAGTCTGCATCAGATTATAACCAATACCATTTAATTAAGCATCAATGTAGATGCTAAAAACAATGATTTCTATGGGATAAAGAAAAAACTTGATCAATAAACAATAATTTTTAAAATTCATAAAAATAGTTGTCACATTATTTTTTCAAGATAAATTTAACTCCAATTTGAGTAATCATAGTTTGTGGGCTAGATTACTATGTAATATTTTCAATAAACCACTAGTAATAGCCTAATAATCCAAGATAATGTGTAATCTCTGTAACTATTATAGGTTTTTGAAATTAGTCAACAAAATTTGTTTTAGTATAATAAACTATAATTACATATTTTCATAATACACACCCAAGTAATGAATTTTTTTAACAAAAAATCATATTTTCTAAATTTTTCATCCCAATTATTTTAAATGTGTATAGGCAAAAATAAATCGTATATTTTTTTTATGACCATATCATATTTATAATAAATCAAAATTTCAACAATAAAAACAACCACAAAAACATAAAATTATTCATATAAATAATATTCAAATAATCCATAATTATATTAGGGGTATTTTTCAAAAAAAACGTCATAAATACAAACTCATAATTCCCACACACAATAGAAGATGAGTTTTTTGGAAGGTCATCCTTCATCGCAATCAGATGATGATGGTACTCAGGTCATATGTGAACCGTCAAAAAAATACCGATCTCCATAGTTGTAATAAAACATGTAAAATATATGAGACCATAAGTACAAACTATTTATGGAAATGTTTTTTGAATCACATTAATGAATGAAATTTATTTTGGAAGCATCATTATTTTATAAATAACTAGATCCCCCATGGTGATGTACTAAGATGAAGGCATACATTATCTAGGAACACTTTTTAATGATTTTTTTAATTTTAGATGTTATAATTTAGCAATATGATAAGGTGGTTTTGAAATTTTCTTAGCATTTAGAACTCATTGAATAATAAATTCAACCTCTCGATAAGTTAAATCACTATGAAACACTTCAGAAAAAAATCCATGCACTTATTTTCATGTGATACATCATTAATATAAATGATTCCATTCTATTGTCAAAAAATGGACAAGATAATTTTCATTTCCATATATTAATAGTTACTAATATTAATATTAGGTTATTAATGTTATAATTTCATTTTTGTATGAAAGTTGTATCTCATTTTGAAAATACAACTTTATATCAAAAAAATTTCACATTATGTAACATTGAATTAAAATACATACATAGTTTAAAATATAACCTGAATAGGTGTAGGAAAACAATGTTTTAATTTAATTCATTTTGACATATAATGGTAGGAAGATTATTAAAATTTAGTTTTTTCTTTGATAGCTACCTGATTGTTTTTACCATAATTTATCATTCAAATTATTTATGTAGAATTTAAAATATACCAAAAAATGTATTATTAATGAATGAATGAAGAAACCCTATATAAATAAATACATTATCATAATCATAAATGACAGTAAATATTCATAATAGAACTAAATTATATGTAATAACATTAAATTAACTAGTTGGAATATATTTAACCACATAACACTCCTTATATCCTGAATGATTCCCACTTTGGAGGCCCTCTTAGGGAATATATGTGAATAATCCCATATCTCACCACATTAAAAAAACGAGTATACATAATAATATTGTTCTATCTAGTACCAAGTTCATATTAATTACTACCACTAGACAAATGGACAAACTAACCAAATCATATTCACTTATAATAATTGATAATGAACATTATAGGGTTCTTTTTACCACATAATCCACAGACTAGAAACAATATTTTGTTACCGTCAGATTTATTTTATTGATGCTTACACATTTTATTCTATGTAGTCCTTTTCATATAATTATTTTCATTAATTACATGTTTATTGGAAAAATCATTTTTATTCACTCAAAACATAATAAATATCATATATTTATTATTCATGAGAATTCAATGGGCCTAAATATCATGGATTCCTTCCTGATTAAAAATTACTGATTTTACTATCATGATCCTAGATTGAATTTGGTGAATAAATTCTCAATCAAGGAAAGTTTCCATAATTTGAGGAAACTAATTGTCTGAATTTTATTTCAAATCTATTTTTAGATTTTCCACCATGATCAATCATCTATCGGAAGATATTTATCAACGAATATATTATTAAATTAGTCTCATTCCAATGAATAAATCTCTACATCTTATTTCATATTAATGAACATTGTCCAACATTGATCGGATTCACATTCAATATTATAAATAATATGATTTCCCTATTGATGATATTAAAAAACAACTATATCAAATATATAATATATGGATTTAATCCTTCCATAAACATCCACTAAGTAAGAAGATACACTAAATACTAGATTGTGATTCCTCATAAATTATTCTAAAAACATTTTTTCCTCTATAGTAGATCTATATGATCTCTTTAATGGATTACACCACTATTTATTTCCTAAATTTATAGGTCAATTACATCCCAAAACATCTCAGTTAAAATTCCATCCATTTTTTGATTCTAATTATACAAATATATTCTTCTTTATGCCTTCCCATTTTACCTCCCCAATTACATTTGAAAAAACACCATTCCAAACAAAACATTGATAATACTATGAAACATGATCTTTATCAAATGAAATATTATTTCAACATGACCATAATTTAAAATATTATTAGGTTGCTTTATTCATATCATCATATCTTATAATTTTTTTAAACTCTTCTTTGACATCAATTATTTGGACCAAACTTTAAACATTAAATATTCTTGAGTTTTAGGTTAATAATTAATTCTCTTGCCTATAATTTTTTTTAGATTTATAATTTTATATAATTATCCACAAATCATAAATAACACAAAAATGTAGTATAATGTGTAAACCATATATTATTTTTTATTTTTCCATCATATAAAACAAAAGAAATCATGAATTATTTTTAGGAAAAAAAATAAAACATTCAACATGACCTACTAATTTCCATTACCAATCATTAAATACAATAATTATTTGTGAAAAAACATGAGATGTGTCAAAAAAGACCTACATTGAACATTAGTGAATGCAAGAAACAACAAGTCCATGATACAAAATAAATAACAATTTCTTTTATAAATAATAGGCTAATAAATAATCACTTTATAACCCTAGAAGTCACATTTTCTGATCCAACATATCCATAATGATATTCTTATGAAACCATAAAAGAAAAAAATTAACACAGTAAACGTGACACTGAAGAAATTATAAAATATTGAAAACTTTTTCACAATGTTTAACTTTTCATCCATCAAAATTAACTTCTACTATCCCTTAAACATAACTCAATAACCTGACTTGTTAAAATATGATCTTATTGTAAGCATAAATATCTCATATATATGTGACTCGGTGAATAATTTTTTATCATTATACTTATGATGTAACCATAATATAAACACATGAAATAACCCTAAAGGTTATATTTAAAATAATACTCACATGCATACATTGAATTAATATCATAGTTACATTTGGAGTAACCATAATGGTAATCATCCAAAATAAACATGCACATTTCATTAGAGTGATACCATTGACCAAACCATATTTGGTTAATAATAGGACCACCAAATGTTATAAACACATCCCAATAATTATAACATAACCATAAGAAAAGATTTCATTCATCACAAAAACCATCCTTGAGAAAAATCACTAATTTAAAATGAAACCCGTGAACATACTATGGAAAGAATAGTCATTGAAAACAAATAAGTAGTATAATAAAATAGTATTAAATAAAAATATTATTTATTATTTATTAATATAATTTTATTCCATATATGTTATAAAACATTAAAATTTTAATTTAATAAAAATTTAATGAGGATCTTTAAAAGAGGAACTTTTAAAAAAAAGTCACATACCTAAAGTATGACACATCACAAATTTTATTTCTTCTATTAAATAATAAATGTATTTTAATTTTAAATTTTCATAAGATCTTTTTTCATTTTTATTGTTCATTCTCAATATATTATTACAATTTTATAAACAATTTCTTAGTAAATTAATTTCAAATCAATTGTTTTGATGATATTCATTACATATGTCTAAAATGAATTTAGTCAGTTTACTATGGTCAAAGAATATTTTATTTCAATATATCCATAATAATAATTTTTAAATATTTCTATTTTTTATAAAAAAATTATAATTTTAAATTATATGATTATACATGGTTATGATAAAATAAACTATGTTATTATCATAGAGATGGTAGGTTGTACATTCACATGAGTAATGTTTCAATTTTTTTCAAGGTTCACTATAGTGGGTAGGTAAATATTATCTTGTAATAATTTAATGATAAAAATAATATATATATATATATATATATTAATTATATATATATATATACAATCATTGTGATGTGGTGAAGATAAAAAAAATTACATTGTGGATGTATTTTTCTAAATGTACGTATGAATAAAACTATACTTTTTTCTATTCTTGGAAAGGTAAGAATGTATGTAATATATTATATTTCCATTTTGATAAATATATAATCAATATAATAATGAAACATTAATTTCATCACAATAAGTAGTCATGATATAGAGTGGTGGAAAACAATTTACAGTGGTTCGAGAGGTTGCGGTCCAACATAGACATGGGCAATGAATTAATTTACAATATGATCGATGTAGACATAGATATAGGTTTTCCAATGAACAGAATATCAAATCATTATATTATG
Organism: Viscum album; assembly: GCA_963277665.1. Classification (NCBI taxonomy): domain Eukaryota; kingdom Viridiplantae; phylum Streptophyta; class Magnoliopsida; order Santalales; family Viscaceae; genus Viscum; species Viscum album. Next base: position 1,078,578,053 of record OY728164.1, read on the forward strand.
GATAATTTATATATAATTCTATTTTGGTTGAAGATGATATTAATGTGGTGTAAGAAGATTAAATTTTAAAATGTGTAGTAAAAAACTATACATCTTATTTGGAAAACCTCATTTTCAAAACTAATTAAGCACTATAAGAATCATATTGTAACATCCCAAATAAGTAATGAATAATAGATATTTTTATCTATGCCTATTAATGAATTAGATAGTGTTTTAGCGGCTTAAAATGAAAATAAATCCAATGTTAAGCATGGAAGACACTAATATTTTTAAAAGATTGTTTTACTGAATTTTAATGGAAATCCATTTTTAAATCTATAATTTGAAAATATTATAAGCTATGTTTGTCAAAATAAACTTATTCATTATGATTGGGACATCAAAATTTACTTTGTCTGAATTTTTGGTATTTTTCCGATAAAGTTCATTTTTTAATGAATTGTGAAAAATGTTGTATTTTAATTCAAAATCCCTTTTTAATCTAATTTATTTATTTTATTAGATTATCATTTGAATTTGGTTTAATGTAAAATTAGGATATATTTTTACCTTTTAATCCAATGGTGGTCATTGGAATCAATTTCACTTTGAAATTGGACTTAAACTAGTGTACATCTTTTGATACTTATTGTTTCTTAAAAACACGCTATTTGCCATGAAAACGGGAATTAATTATTAAAATAACAAATTCATCTTATATGTTTTTAATTTTGTAAAATAGTCATCATTTTTTATTTCAGAATATCAAATATAGCTTAGGGTGATGTTTTGGAATTTTTCTGAAAAACGTCAATTTTTTATGAATAGTGAAACCACTAAGTGATAGTTAAAGAAACTGATTTTTAGTTTAAATGATACTTTGGCACTTCTGTGATTTTATTTTCAAATATCCGACATACATGGTTGTCATTAAGAAGTAAAATGTGGTTCAATGAGATTAAAATAATTTTTTTGTGAATAGTAACTTTTAAGTTCTTAATCGCGATTAGAAGTAATTAGTGTAGTTTAAGGTAAAAATAGTGTTTTTATAATATGAGATGAGCTTGAAACAAGTCCTACCCTAATTTTATGTGTCATGGGCGACCGAAAAAATCCATGGGTCAACTTTGGGTCCCCATGGAGCCACTTTGGTTGGGAAATGACATAAATAACTTTTTATTTAATGAAAAGGTAAAAATAACACAAACATGAAATGTTTTACTAAAACAATTTTTACATGGGGTTATAAAAGTCATATTTTATACTATAAATATTAATTAGAAATATAAAAATATTTCCTAAATCATGGTATTTTTTTTATTTTTAGACTTTAATTATATTAAATTATTTATGACATCATGATGATGCAGCGATTACCTCATTAATAAAGGATTTAAATATAATGAAATGATAATGTAAAATATATGACCTAAACATGTCCAAAGCCTATTGGATGGGTATATTTAGAACCCTTATCACCTTACCCTCGAATTATATCAATGTGGGATCTTTTGAATCCGAAACTCATTTTAAAATAAAGGAAGATTTCTTTACTTTCCAAAAGTGCCCCTCCTCTCCTCTTATAAAAGGCCCCCACGTCTACCTCCATACCCACACTTCCAGAGCCTTTCGCTCGGCCAAACCCTGCCCATTTTGTCTCTCCACATCCCTCTATTACTCCTTAAAGCCTCACTTTGGGAAAAAAGCTTTCCAAGGAAGCCTTTGAACTCAAACCAAATGAAGTTACGCGATTTTAAGGTAATGTCTTCACTTGAGTCTGTTTGTTTTATTTTGCTTCTCCAACCCCATATAATCTTTTTATTCATTTCATTTGTCAAAACTCCAGTATCTTAAATATACTAGAATGTTTTTATAATAAGTATTCGAGCTACACCTACACACACTTACATCTAATGGTTAAAGAACATACTGTTTCCGTGGATGGCGAATTTCTACCTCCTGAAACGATGATTGTTCAACATTCATTTAACACCTTAAAAGGTGGCCATTAAGATGATACAATATTTATATATGATATATAATATGTTTATTTATTCCTTAATCTTCTGTATTTTTCATTTTTGGCATACTTTTATAGTTTCCATTATGAGTAAACACGATATCTTCATTTAAGGAAGTGCAGAATACCACCCCTTCAAAGTGATTTGATTCGTTAATACCATATGTGGGATGTATAAACGATGGAGTTATGATATTATATATTATATAACACTAGAATTATAATATACCATTATATCATTATGATTCCATTCTATAAAATACGAAATAGAAATGAAAGTAGTGTTCATGCGTACGTATGGCTTACCGTCTCCATGAACGGTGCATTTCATTTATTACCTCTAAATGATTATGTAATATTATAAATGCATGCCTTTAATGGATATATATGACATATATGATATCTACATCATAAATACCATTCTGGATATAATGGATACATGAAAAACTTGTAATTATAAAGGGTTTTTTTTGACTCAAGTACCAATTATCGTTAAAACAACCGTTATTAACTTAAATAATTACATAGTGTTCATTACATGGAAATTAGTGATATAAAAGGAATAATGAACTTTAAAAAGGCTCTTAAACAAGTAGAAATTAACTCAAGTTTATTTTTCAGGAGATTAAAGAACGATCGAGTCAAGTCGGACCCGAGGTATGGGAATTCATCTCAATCTCCTTTCATTGAGGCATATTTTGTTTTATACACATCCTTCTTTTATACGGTGTATAAACCCCTTTGACTTTTACGTTTATCCAAAAGGAATCTTATTTATTCGAAGCATTTTACTAAAAGACAAAAGGGAATGTCTTTGTCGTACATATGCGGAGACAACGACTCCTCCACCGCCGTGACCATTATTTGAGTTTCGGCTTCCTATACAAGTCATACATTTTTTTAAAAGAAAAATAAATACCATGTTTTACTTTTCTATTATTTTGGTATTGAATATGATTTTTATAATTTCTTTATATCAATGTGTTGTATTGATATATTGTGATTGGAAGGTGGAAATGTTATGTTTCCTTTAGTCATGTTTTATGTGATATGATTATGTTGTGGTTCTTGGGCATTATTATGAAGACAGGTGGTTCTGTGATAAACTATTGGCGGGTGAGCCCGATATTGCTCTCTAATGCATTGGGTAACACGAAGGAGTGAAATGTTAAGGTTTATCTGATGATATTTAGGGAATATACTGTGATTGGTATTCTAAGCGTAACCAAGAGGGTTACTCCCTACTTAAGAATGTTATGAATGCCTCAAGTTACCTTTATGTCGTATGATTTATATGATTTATTCAGGATTTAATGAAGTATGTTAAAGTTCTTATGTTTTATGGGTAAAGTATGATTTCATTCTTAGGTATATATGAACTTATGTTTCCTTTCCATATTTTTATAACCCATACTGAGATTTTTATGCTCATCCCAGGTTTTTTTTTGAAATGTTTTTCACAGTTTAAGGGAAAGGTACATGATATGATGATAGTGTCAAGGAAGTGTCAAGAATGAATCCATGTCTTATTTTAAATATTCTTCCATTGATGGGAAAATGAATACTATCTTTATGTAACTTCTTTGTTTATATGTGGAATTAAATGCAGGTTTTATGTTCTAATTCTCTAAAACTCTAATCCTGAAAAGATCCTCAATGTGTAATCTTGTAATAACTCAAGATTAAGTAATTTTTAAGGCTGGGGCCTTATAGTTGGTATCAAAGGTCGGTTTAGATAAATTTAGGAGTTAGAATAATATTAAATGATTATCCAAAAAAATTTATGGTCAAATTGAAATGATATAAAATTTGAAGATTACCATGTTGCTTCATCTTAGACATGTTTTTTCAGAATGGTTTTCCACAGAGGAAAAAAGGGAAGCAGTGCTAGGAAGGCATACCGAAGGAAATAACCTTCCAAATCAGCAGCCTGAGATGGTCGGAATTGGAACTGAATAGTTTTTTGCAGTAATGGTGCAGCTGACTCAAGTGATAAATGGTGGTGGTATCCATGCAGGAGATCAGCCAGATCAACCGTAGAGGAACATGTCAGTGGTGGAACATTTCATGAGGCAACATCCCCGATCATTCAGAGGATCATCTGAACCTGTGCTAGCTGAAAGGTGGATTAAAGCAGTAGAGAATATTTTCAATGTCATGGGGTGTTCAGAAAATCAAAAGGTTAGTCTTGATATTTACCGTTTGGAAGGTGAAGAAGATCAGTGGTGGTCTATGGATAAAAATATTAGGGACGCTGATGAGAGTGATGCTATCGACTGGGATGAATTCAAAGGTATGATTCATGAAAAGTATTTTCCTAAGGATTTTTGACATAGGATGGAAAAGAAATTCTTGGAATTGAGGCAAGAGGATGACTCAGTGGCTACCTATGAAGAAAGGTTCCCTTGATTGGCAAGGTATGCTCCAAATTTTATCCGAGACCTTGATAGTAAAATCAATCGTTTTTACTCAGGATTAATGCCAAAATATCGAAGGACATTATCTTCTCATGAGTTTATATGTTATGAAAATCTTGTTCGATGTGCTGAGATGGTGGAAATGGAGTTTTCTGATGACCAATTGTTCTATAACAACCAGCAGAAGAAGATACCAAGGTGGAAGGAGAAATGGAATAATTCATCAAATAAGTATGATGGTAAGAAAACTAAGTTTCCAGTTTGTGATAAATGGGGCAAAATGCATGCTGGGAAATGTCTTCTAAATTCTGGAAAGTGATACCGATGTGGTAAGATGGGACATAAGGCTCGTGATTTCACTGAAAAAGAGAAGGGTGATGGTAAGGCGAAATTTGATTTACAGATAGTGAAATGTTTTAAGTGCAATGAGATGGGTCACTATGAAAATGAGTGTCCGACAAAGAGCTCGAGTGATGGGAAGCAGTTAGACTATAAGCAGAAAGGGGGGGGGGGGGTGAAATTCTTTGCAAATACTTTAGCAGATGTTGGGCCATCAAAGAAGTTGTATCAGGTACATTGTTTGTTTTTTCAGATTATGCCAGTGTGTTGTTCGATTCGGGGTCTACACATTCATTCGTCTCTGAAACCTTTTTTAGTAAAATGTGAATACCATATCAAGAAATGACTCCTGAAATTGTGGTAAAAACACATGGGGGAAATGTTGAGGCAAAAAGAAATTATAAGAATCTTCCTATCCTTATCTGTGGAAGGAACCTACTTGCGAACCTTATTGTTTTACCTCTAGTAGAGTTTGATGTTATCCTGGGTATGGATTGGCTCTATATTTACCATGATAAGATTGACTATAGAGCTAAAGATGTTTCTTTTCAGAAAGAATTTCAGTTTGTGTACAAGAATGAACCCTTACTGTTGTTAACTTATCAAGAGGCTGAGAAACTTGTAAAAGATGGAAATGAATGTTACCTTGAACATATTGTTGAAAACAAGGGAACTGTTCAGATTAATGATGTGCCAGTGGTAAATGAGTATCCTGATGTTTTTCTAGATGAGTTGCCTGGAATAATACCAGATCGGGAAGTTTAATTTACAATTGACTTAGATCCTAATGCTAAGCCAATTTCGAAACCCTCTTATCGAATGGATCAAATTTAACTTTTAGAGTTGAAGGAGTAATTGCATGATTTATTAGAGAAAGGTTTCATTCGACCTAGAACATCACCATGGGGTGCTCCTATTTTATTTGTTAAAAAGAAAGATGGTTCTATGATACTTTGCATTGATTATAGAGCCTTTAATAACATCACTGTTAAGAACAAATATCATTTGCCTCAAATCGATGATTTGTTTTATTAGCTCGGGGGAGCTCAGTTTTTTCAAAGATCGACCTGAGATCGGGGTACCATCAGCTGATGTTAAAGGAAGCAGATGTTTAGAAGAATGCGTTTCGTACAAGATATGTCCATTATGAATTTGTATTAATGCCTTTTGGGATAACCAATGCACCTGCTGTATTCATGGACTTAATGAATAGAATTTTCCATGAGTTCTTGGATAAGTTTGTGGTGGTTTTCATTGATGATATTTTGGTGTTTTCTAAATGTAAAGAGAAGCATGAAAGACATTTAAGGGTTATTTTGCAAACCTTATATAAAAAAAATTGTATGGGAAATTCAGCAAGTGTGATTTTTCATTGCAACAAATTTCTTTCTTTGTCACATTGTTTCTAAAGATGGGATGACTATTGATCCTGCAAAAAACAAAGGTTGTTGAAGAATGACCAAGACCCACAAATATAACAGATATTCGTAGTTTCCTTGGTTTGTAAGGCTATTACAGAAGGTTTTTTAGAAATTATTCATGGTTATCTATTCCAATGACTAAGCTAACTCGTAAGGATGTTAAGTTTATCTGGACAAAAGAATGTGATGATTGTTTTTAGGAACTGAAAAAAAGATTGGTGAATGCTCCAGTTTTGGCACTACCTTCCAATAATGGTGAGTATGTTATATACAGTTATGCTTCATTGAAAGGACTTGGTTGCGTCCTAATGCAGAATGATCAGGTAATTGCTTATGCTTCACGATAGTTGAAAAATCATGAGGTAAATTACCCTACACATGATTTGGAATTAGCTGCAATTGTTTTCGCTTTAAAAATTTGGAGGCATCATTTGTATGGATTAAAGTGTGAAATATATACTGAACACAAAAGTGTAAAGTATATATTAACCCAGAAAGTGATGATAACGAGACAAAGGAGATGGCTAGAATTAATCAAGGATTATGATTGTACAATTCATTACCATCTAGGAAAAGCAAATAAAGTGGCTGATGCTTTGAGTTGAAAAAGTAATGCTTCATTAGCAATGTTGCGTTTGGAACATGATCCCTTGGTTAAGGATTTGATGAACTTTGGCATAGAAGTTTTTGGTGCATGATGTTCTTCTGTTTTTATTCAGGTATCAGTGAAATCTTCTCTATCAGACATAATCAAGCATGAATAGAAGCAAGACAGTGAGTTGCAAAAAAAGGTAGAGCTGGTTCAGAAAGGTAAGTTGCCTGAATTAAATATTGATATTGATTGTGTTTTGAGATTTGGGAAGAGATTGTGTGTGCCTTGTGATTCACAGTTGAAGGGAGAGTTGTTATGTGAAGCTCATAGTTCTCCATTTTTAGTTCATCCTGGATGTACTAAGATATACAAAGATCTGCGAGAGTATTACTGGTGGGATGGAATGAAAAGAGATATTGCTGATTTTACTGTGAAGTGTTTGACTTGTCAACATGTTAAAGCAGAGCAGCAGCTACTGAAAGGGATGCTTCAGCCTTTACCAGTGCCAGTGTGGAAATGGGAGAATATATCTATGGACTTCGTTGTGTGATTGCCGAAGACCCCTCGAGGTAATAATTCAATATGGGTTATTGTTGATTTCTTGACTAAATCTGCTCATTTCCTTGCTATACGAGCTACTTTTTCCCTGGATCAAATTTCCCTTTTGTATCTTAAAGATATAGTCAAGTTAAAAGGAGTTCCTCTCTCCATTTTATCTGAACGTGATCCCAGGTTCACATCTAACTTTTGGAAAGGCCTTCAGAAGTCATTGGGTGCTGAATAAAATTTTAGTACATCTTTTCATCCTCAATCAGATGGGCCGTCAGAACAAACAATTCAGACCTTGGAGGATATTCTACGATCTTGTTCAAAGGATTATCAGGGAAGTTGGGACCAACACCATTCTTTGGTTGAATTTTCATATAATAACATTTTTCATTCCAGTATACAGATGGCACCATTTCAGGTGTTATATGGGAAGTGGTGTCGAACTCCAGATTTCTGGGATGAAGTGGGTAAAAGAAAGTTGGTGGGACCAGAATTGGTTGAATTGTTTGCAGAAAAAGTTCAGCTAATACAGAAACACATGAGAACAGCTCAGATAAGGCAGAAGAGTTATGCGGATAACTGGAGGAAGGATCTATCTTTCGATGTAGGTGATCATGTTTTTCTCAAAGTCTCACCATGGAAAAGTGTGACACGATTTGGTATGAAAGGAAAGCTGAGTCCAAGGTTCATTGGACCATATGAAATTCTGGAGAGTGTTGGATCAGTTCCATACTGGGTGGGTTTACCTCCGAGTTTATCCCAGGTACACAATGTTTTTCATGTTTCGATGCTGAGAAAGTACATGCAAGATCCATCTCATGTTCTGAGTCCAGAGGTAGTTCAGATGGAAGAGGACCTATCTTATGAGGAACAACTGGCCCGTATTCCGTACCATAGGGATCATGTGTTACAGAATAAGTTGATTAATCAGGTAAAGGTTTTGTGAAAAAACCACATGATGGAAGAGGTAACATGGGAATCTGAAAATGCAATGAGGGATAAGTACCCCCATTTATTCGATAAGTAAATAAATTGCGGTGACACAATTTTCTAAAGGGGGGAAGGATGTAACATCCCAAGTAAGTAATGAATAATAAATATTTTTATCTATTCCTATTAATGAATTAGATAGTTTTTTAGAGGCTTAAAATGAAAATAAATCCAATCATAAGCATGGAATACACTAATATTAATAAAAGATTATTTTACTGCCTTTTAATGGCAACCCATTTTTAAATCTATATTTTGACAATTTTATAAGCTATGTTTGTCAAAATAAACATATTCTTTATGATTGGGACATCAAAATTTACATTGTGTGAATTTTTGGTATTTTTCTGATAAAGTTCATTTTTTAATGAATAGTGAAAAATGTTGTATTTTAATTCAAAACCTCTTTTTAATCTAATTTATTTATATTATTAGATTATATTTTGAATTGGTTTTAAAGTGAAATTAGAATATATTTTAACCTTTTAATCCAATTTTGGTCATTAGAATCAATTTCACTTTGATATTGGACTTAAACTAGTGTCAATCTTTTGATACTTATTGTTTCATAAAAACACGCTATTTGTCATGACAGAGGGAATTAATCATTCAATTAATTAATGAATATTTTATGTTTTGAATTTTGTAAAATAGAAATAATTTTTTAATTCATAATATCAAATATATCTTAGGGTGATGTTTTGGAATTTTTCTGAAAAACATCAATTTTTTATGGATAGTTAAACCACTAAGTGGTAGTTAAAGAAACTGATTTTTTGTTTAAATGAAACATTGCCACTTCTGTGATTTGATTTCCAAAAATCCGACATACATGGTTGTCATTAAGAAGTAAAATGTGGTTCAATGAGATTAAAATAATTTTTTGGTGAATAGTAACTTTTATGTTCTTAATCGCGATTAGAGGTAATTAGTGTAGTTTATGGTAAAAATAATGTTTTAATAGTATGAGATTAGCTTGACACATGTCCTACTCTCATTGGATGTGTCATGGCCGAACAAGACAATCCATGGGTCAACTTGGGGGCACCATGGAGCCACTTCGTTGGGAAATGACATAAATAACTTTTTATTTAATGAAAAAGTAAAAATATCACAAACATGAGATGTTTTACTAAAACAATTTTTACATGGGGTTATAGAAGTCAGATTTTTGACTATAATTATTAATTAGAAAGCTAAAATTATTTCCTAGATCATGATTTTTTTTATAATTTTTAGACTTTAAATATATTAAATTATTTATGACATCATGATAAAGCAGCGATTAACTCATTAATAAAGGATTTAAATAAAATGAAATGATAATGTAAAATCTATGACCTACACATGTCCAAAACCTATTGGATGAGTGGATTTCGAACCCTTATCAACATACCCTCGAATAATTTCAATGTGGGACCTTTTGAATCCAAAACTCATTTTAAAATAAAGGAACATTTCTTTACTTTCCAAGAGTGCTCCTCCTCTCCTCTTATAAAAGGCCCCCACCTATACCTCCTTACACACACTTACAAAGCATTTGGATCGGCCAAACCCATCCCATTATGTCACTCCACATCCCTCTCTTAATCATTGATGCCTCACATTGGGAAGAAGTCTTCCCAAGGAAGCCTTTGAGATCAAACCAAAGGGAGTTACCCAATTTTAAGGTAATGTCTTCACTTGAGTCCGTGTGTTTTATTTTTCTTCTCCATCCCCCTAAACTCTTTTTATTCATTTCTTTTGTAACAAATACATTATCTTCAATATAATAGGATGTTTTTATAATATGGATTATAGCTACACCTACACACACCTACATCTAATGGTTAAATAACATACTGTTTCCGTGGATGGCGAATTTCTGCCTCCCGAAACGATGATTGTTCAAAATTCATTTAACACTTTCAAAGGTGGCCATTAAGATGAAACAATACTTATATTTGATATATAATATGTATATGTTTTCCTTAAGATTCTGTATTTTTCATTTTGGCCATACCTTTATGGTTTCCATTATGCGTAAACACGATATCCTCATTTAAGGAAGTGCGGACTACCAGCCCCTCAAAGTGATTTGATTCGTTAATACCATATGTGGGACATATAAAGGATGAAGTTATGATATTATATATGATATTACACTATAATTATAATATACCTTTATATAATTATGATTCCATTCTATAAAATTCGAAATACAAATGAAATTAGCGTTAATGAGTACGTACGACTTACCGTCTCCATGAACGGTGCATTTCATTTCTTACCTCTAAATGATTATGTAATATTATAAATGCATGAATTTACTGGATATATATGACATATATGATATCTATATCATGAATACCATTCAGGATATAATGGATACATGAACAACATGTAATTATAAAGGGTTTATTTTTGACTCAAGTACCAAATGATCGTTAAAACGACCGTTATTAACTTAAATAATTACATAGTGTTCATGAAATGGAAATTAGTGATATAAAAGAAATAATGAACTTTAAAAATGATCTTAAACAAGTAGAAATTAACTCATGTTTATTATTCAGGAGATTAAAGAACGATCGAGTCAAGTCGGACCCGAGGTATGGGAATTCGTCTCAATCTCCTTTCATTGAGGCATATTTTTTTATACACAACCTTCTTTTATAAGGTGTATAAACCCCTTTTACTTTTAAATTTATCCAAAAGGAATCTTTTTTATACGAAGAGTTTTAATAAATGACAAAAGGGAATGTTTTTGTCGTACGTATGCGGCGACAACGACTCCTCCGTTGTCGTGTCCATTATATGAGTTTCAGCTTCCTATACAAGCCATACCATTTTTTTTAAATAAAAATAAATACCTTGTTTTACTTTTCTTTTATTTTCGTATTGAAAATGGTTTTCATAATGTTTTTATATAAATGTTTTATATTGATATCTTCTGATTGAAAGGTGGAAATGTTATGTTTTCGTTATGCATGTTTTATGTAATACGATTATGTTGACGTTCTTGGGCATTATTATGAAGACGGATGGTTCTGTGATAAACTAAGGGCGGGTGAACCCGATATAGCTCTCCAATGCATTGGGTAACGCGAATGAGTGAAACGTTAAGGTTTATCCGAAGATATTTAGGGAATATACTGTTATGGGTATTCCAAACGTAACCAAGAGGGTTACTCCCTACATAAGAATGTTATGAATGCCTCAAGTTACCTTTATGTATTATGATTTCTATGATTTATTCATGATTTTATGAGGTATGTTAAAGTGATTATGTTTTATGGGTAATGTATTATTTCATTCTTATGTATATATGAACTTATGTTTCCTTTCCATATTTTTATTTCCCATACTGAGTTTTTTATGCTCATCCTAATTTTTTTTGAAATGTTTTTTCACTGGTCAAGGGAAAGGTACATGATATGATGATAGTGTCAAGGATGTGTCAATAATGAATCCATTTCTTATTTTAAATATGTTTTCATTGATGGGAAAAATGAATACTATATTTATGTAACCACTTTTTTTATATGTGGAATGTAATGCATGTTTTATGTTCTAATTCACTAAAACTGTAAACCTGAAAATATCCTCAATGTGTAATCTTGTAATAACTCAAGATTAAGTAATGTTTAATGCTGGGGCCTTATACATATTATTCCAAAATAAGGTCATATATAATATGGGTAGTGATTTTAAGAAGGTATTTTTATTGCAATTTTCTAAACTATATGGATTTTGAAGTACGAAGATAAGAAAATAAGTGGTTCCCTTTTATAATAGAGAAGAGGGGTACTCTATGCTTTCATGAAAATAATAAATAATTAAAAATTAATTTCTAAATAAAAATTTTTGTAATGAAAGTTGTTTCCATTATTACATAATTAATGTTTGAAAAAAAACCTAATAAAAAAATTTGTATATTTATCACCCTGTATATTTGTGTTTTATCCCATATTAAATCTATTAAGCTCTTAGAGTGACGACGTTGTTGTTTTTTCACATTGATAGGTAATATAGATACTATTAAATGAACAATGTACTAAAAATGGAAAAGAAATTATATTTCAAACCTTATAATAAAAAATTGGATGAATTTATGATTTTTAGGAATCATATTCAATTTAATTAGATATTAGTAACAACAATGTATTCATAATTTCAATTTAAAATATTATATATTACTTTATCTTAAATAAGTCTAAAAAAATCCAAAAATTTGAAATAAGAAATATTTTATTATATTTATAACATGAAATTTTATTCAATAAAATTATGTTGTCACAATATATGTCAAAAATTATATTTTTTTATATTTTAAATATCATTAATATGAATTCTTTTATTAATTTAATATTTATATAATATGTATTGTTTAAGATTTTAAGGTGATTTTTTTATCACTAAAAATACAAAAAAATTTGAAAAATATAAATCTTATAGATTTTAAAATATTATTTGTGGTTGAGTATCTCCTCTGCATGAAAATATTTTACTAAAATTACTCTAATTAATGATCTGAGTGTGACATATTAGAATTTTCATTAAATAAAATATTATAAATAACATAATATCATATAAGAGGATCCAAAAGGTCATTAATTATTCCTACTGTTGAATATGGATGATATATCAAAATGATAATAAAATTAAACAAATTGTAAGATAATTAAATTATCCATATTATTTTATTTTTAACCATTATTTACTAGATTTACCATTTACCATGGTAAAAAATATTACTAAATTTTCCATTATAAATGAATAAAAATGATAGGGTCTTATTAAAAAAATAACCTCATATTCCAAATATTTAGCCTATTGTTTTAAATTCATAAAAGAAAATTTATAGAATTTAATATTAAATATGAAAAGCATAATTACATAAGCTTTTTTCAGAAATAATGAATTTTAAATATAAAATGTTTTCATATAAATTAATGTATAAAATAAATTTAAGAAACTATAATTTGTAAATTTTATATATAAATTAATAAATGAGTGTTTTTAATAATACAATATATAATTATTTCATGTAAATAATCTAAATTAACAATCATCATTCAATAAAAATTATTATTTTTCAGTATACATTATAATGTAAATATTTTATGAAAATTATATAAAACCCATACTGAATTTCTTGACATGATTAATTTAGAAATTAAATTCCTATTTTATCATGATAATTATATATTTTGAATATTAATCTTTTAAAAATAACCATATATGAATTTAGTTTAATAAAACCATTTATTTATTTATTTTATGAAATTCTTCATATATTTATATTGAATGTAAGTATTTAATCCAATAATAGTAATATTATATCAATTTTTTGTATTACTTAATAGGTTATTATAGATCCTATATTAATATTACTAATTTTGAAATAAATTATGAATAATTTTATAAAATTAAAATTTTCAAATTATTAGAATTATTTAAATAAAATATACTTAATGTATTGAATCAACATATTTAAAAATTATTAGTTGTTATATATAGTATTTTTTTTTAAAAATGTATCATTTGTGAATATATAATTACAAAAATATTGAATTTTATACTTTTAAAAAATTAGAAATTAGTCCGTCATGAATGATGTAAGATACCATTATCCTAAAAAATTGATCTAATACTACAGATAGTAAACAAAATACACATTATTTTTAGTATTAAAAAACATAATAAAATCATCAATATTATAATCATAATAATCCTCCCATTATAAATACCATCCCTCACAACCTCTTCTCTATACACCTTTTAACCCTTATATAATTCCAGTGTTATCCCCCGTTCTATTCCAATTCCTATTCTCCATGTTTTATTTTTAATATCTCACTATAGACCATTCCAAGGAACTATTAGTGGCATCGTAAAAGGATTATCCCAATAGAAGAGGTAAAATTGTTTCTAAATTTGTATTAATATTATTATTTTTCTACAACACCAATATTTTTCCATCCAACATGACTAAATAACATAAATAACCTATATATAATTTTTTAATATTATATTATAGTAGTAATTTTTTACCCTCTACTCAATTGTTTCTAAAAAATTATTTCTCATAGCATGGTCGGTTCACCACCTACATGAATAATGAATTTTAATTTTCTTCACAACCTTCATGGATGTTTATAGAAATAGTTTCATGGATAAATATTATCAAAATGATCATATTATGACTTATTTCTTGTCATATAATGTTTTAAATTTAATTCAATCATAAATAAAGATTATAGTTCCAAATGTCCAGTAATGATACATAAATCAAATAGCCGGGGAATGATTATATTAACTCTAAATAATTCATCCCCGTGTTTGAATAGGTAATTAATAATATAATTTAATTAATCTGGTCGTTATGTTAATGTAAAAAGTAAATGTGTACATGTAGAAATGTTTCACTCTGATCCTCTATCTTTTCACTAGGTTTGACCTTCTCACCATCTGCCGCACATTGATTCTCTATTTTACATTATGTAATGATTTTAAATAATTCATTTAAGGATCTTAGGTAAGAATATATATTATTGGTTACTTCATTATTTTTTATATATAATCTCTTGATTATGTCTTCCAAAATGATTCTTTTGTATAATTCCAATTTAAAGAAACATGTTATTTCCTATTTTCTATTATCATCCACGACATTATTTGTTTTATTCAACTAATTTTTTTGGAATATAAATAATTTTATAAAGAAACCTCTTTGTTAACATATATTTTGATGAAATATATAATGTGATTACTATTTATGAAAAATAAATATAATTTTCTTCATACATCACTAAAAACATTAATTAAAAAATTTAATCATCACCAAATAACATATATTTTTTTTCAAATAAACTTCATTTTTGAGACATATTACTATTTATCTAAAAATGAATTTTAAAAAATAACTATTCCTTCTATTTTAAATCTTTTGTAGATATGATATGATCATTATTTTTTTAATCATTATGTCACCCATTACCTTCAACGAAATCTTTTTATTAATATGACTTATATTTAGTGTCCTTATGTAGATAACATAAGTATGTAGGTGTATTGTTTTTTTTTCACCAATATAGTTCTCCAATGAAATGGGTAATGCTAAAATCAAATTAGATGATATGCATGTGATTAGAAAGTAAACAAAATGTATCATGGGACTCCATCCACTCTAATATGATAACATGAATATGAGCTAGGATTATTGATATGATGTCATCAATTATGTTGTTTAAAATATATTTTGATTACAAGATCATATGAGGTCAAATTATTTCTAGCATGCCCCCATATGATTGCAGTTGAGTGATTTATTGTATGATATCATGGTATCCCATTTTACTCACATGTAATAATTTGTTTTCATTGATATCACGGTACTAGGATTTATAGCTCACCACTTTTATTTTTATATACCCCAAGTTATCCTTTATAGTTTTAGAATCATTGATGAAAATATGATAAAATTAGGTAAATCAAAATAAATATGAATTATTATTTTTTATAACCCCTAAATATTTTTTTATATAATTAGACACTAAATCAAAACTATATTGATAGATTCTATTAAAGATCATAACATAACCAAAAATAACTAAAACCATAGTATAGCTGTTGAAATATAGATATTGAATTGGCTCGTGAAAATGGAGTTAAGCAAATATTGAAAAATCGGCAGAAAAAAATTATGTTCATTTATAATATACTTCATTCATAAAATTATCGTTGTTTAATGGTTATTTTGATCAGTTTATGAAATAAATTATTTTCAATAAAGACATGTAATTTTAAGGAATTTATCATTATAATATAATTTCATCATGGACATGTTATTCGATTGAGATGAGGAATATATAATTTTAAATGAATAATTGATTAAAACTAATTTTATTAATAATTGGATGAAAATAAGAACATAAATGGTTAAAACATTACTATAATCCTTTCATATAAATAAAACTCAATATTATATTTTATGAATTTTTACTAATAAATTATAAGAATAACGATTTACATTTTGAATAAATTTAAAAACTTTTTCTATTGAAAACATCAATATCATCATAGGAAAACATTTTGAGATGTATCTAAAATAAATGATTATTGGTCAAATTGTGAAAACACTATTTTTCAAAAACTTTAACATTGTTACTATATAAGAATGAACAAGAAATTAACAATCATTATAATTGATGGATTTTTTTTAATAATTTTAACTATCTATTATCAAAATTATGTGTATAATTTAGAAAACCTGTTATTATCATTTTAGAAACTAATATAATATGATCAGATAATTGTTGATGTATTGTGTATAAATTATAAGTATTTATGTAAAAATTTTCATTCATTTACATCAATATCCATTTAAATTTATTTTCACTAAATTAACCAATGATGTTTATATAATTCATCAATATTAGAAAAAATCAATAACATAATTTTTATTCATAACATTACATTTTCCCCATGATTTGGTTCTATATGCTTCTTATATAATTTTAATATATGATATTCTCAATCCTATTATTGGTTATGAAAAAATTAAATTTTTATATATAATCATTTTAATTTTTTTGTTATTCTCAAAAAAATATTTATCATTGGAATTAGTATATCTTGGAAAAGGAAGAGTTATTTCTCATCATAAAGAACTCTAAAACATTGATTCCCAAATAAATTATTTTCATTATCCATTCTCCTATAATAATCATTCATATTTATATATATTATGGTGCCATGTAATTTTCATAATACATCAATTTCAATTAAATTTATATTGAGGAATTAAAATTTCTCAGTGTGAGTACTAATTTTTCCATTAAACTCTACTTTCTTGTATTTCTATTTCAATAATTATTTGTTAATTTCTATATAATGTCATTAGTATTATATTATACAAAATATTATTATTAAATCTAATTAGTGTTTACCATCTCTATTAAATTCTAATAAGAAAAATTAATGTTCCATTCATGTGTTATTTGATTTTTCTTCGCCACGGTGTGATGACATTCATTTGTGACCACAAACACTCTTCATTGATTATAAGGGTGAAACATAAAAATGAACATTTATTATTTATTATATTAATTAATATTAACAAAAAAATGATAATTCCCTTTCATACCACTAATTAAATTATAATTTAATGAATGGACCATTTTTTTGTGGAATACAACCCCCATGATGAAAAATATCCTATATTTCAACATGTTAAATTTTTTAATTAAACACACTTAAAATATTACTCTAACAAAAAAATTATTTAAATAAAATAATGAATCTTATTTTATATTTATATTTTTCTATAATGAACCACATTCAGAATCAAAATCAGTTAGTAATTATTTTATGTCATTGTTTGGGTAGGTCAACTACCATCTTGAAAAAGGAAAAAAAATATCATTGATCAATTTGTGATGTTATTTAGTCATAATATTATATATATATATATATATATATTTAAATCATGATAATAACATCAAACTCATTTTCTAAGATACCAACACTCCCTTGTTAAAAATCTTGATGAAATGAACATCCCTGAGTTCATCATCAAGGGACGTGATTGAACGTCCCAAAAAGTGGAATTTTATATTAAAAGATAATTATAAATAATAAATTATAGTACCAAAAAGTTCCTCATACTGATCATATTTTGGAAAATAATAAATACCAAAAATTGTACAATAATACTATTTCTGATCAACACTGATTAATTAAAATGGATATTAAAAAGAGATAATAACTCTATAATGGACTAATAAATAACATTTAAAAATTGGGAGTATATATATTAATGATTAATGAATTGTTTTTTATTTAATATATTAATATATTTATGTTTTTTATGTAAGAAATTATATCTGGTTTGGGGAAATCAAGATAAAATGTAGGGTTTTCAATTTTAGTCACCCTAAGATGTACTGTAATATTTTTCCTTAATCATCACGTGTATTGTGTATATAAATGTCAGGAACCATCATTGGAACCCTAGAACATTGAAACATAATATTTACCTAACATGGATCAGAGGAAATTATTGATCCCAGTAGGGTGGTGACTACCACATGAGCGTCAACAAATGATCTGAGGGAATACTTTATATATAAGAACAAACGATGTGTTTATAACAATGGAAGATAAAATGACCATTATTTTGTATGAAAAAAGATTTTCATGAATAAAATAGTTCTATTATAAGGTATAAATGTATACCAAATTAATGAATCATCCATGGAGACAACATAAAATATACCTGGGAAAAAATAATGTATAATGATTTTGAAATGAGTGGATCACAGTTCCACATATCACTAAAAGATCCCAATGTACCATGAATTAAACAGACTAGTGATGGAGAAATGAATTATTCAATTTTCTTATTCTAGGAAAATTTTAAAAAAAATTCCACAAATGAAAGGTTCTGTGTCTAGAAAAACATCAATTTAGGATTCCCATAAATTTTCCATAATAATTTCTATAAAAACTAAAACATTTAACTTTATAATTTTATAGAATTTCATGGAAAACAATTTCACATAATCAGTCACATAATACTTCCAATAAATATAATTGAAAATATATAATAAACTATATTAAATGAACCTTTCAATAAGATATATTTTCATTGTTTAAAATATTTATACATTAATAATTAATAGTAAGATAAAAATAAAGAACCATGGTAATAATCTCTATGTCTAGTTATTTTTTCTCTATTATCCACACACTACATAGTAAAAAAAGAGCCTATTTTTCATAAGTATCTAGGCCCCATTCCATTGATAATAACTCCATCAATACATAATAGGTAAAATTATGTTAACCACAATTAAGATAGATTTTCCATCTTCCATTTATTTTAAGGGAGTCAATGTTTTATTGTTCTAATCATAATCAACAAATTACTAAACATGGAAAATGGTCTTTCAATATTCCATTCAATGATGTGAAATTATAGTTTTCACTGAAATTCATCAATAACAGTAGAACTTTTGAATTTCAATTTTTAATTTCCATTTCAATTGTTAAACCAAAACAATTATTTAAAAACCCCATTATTTACAAAATAGTATATAATTAGAGTCCATTTCTTCTCATGAATCAATATAATATTGTTTCATATAATAAATTCAAATTTCAATACTTCATTTTTGAAATCCACATAAATATTTGAAATTATATTAAAAAGGTTTTTATTCAATAATATAATTACTTTTTAAATTATTCTATTTATATTTAAATCAATGAATGAATTATATTGATATTATATTACATGTCGAGAAAGAAATGGAAGTTTCATGTGTATACGAATCATTATATAACCACCTACCATAAATTAAATCATCAATACGTCTCCCAACATAGGTACCACTATCAAAGCGTGAATATTTAATAATAAAGTTTTTAAATCCATCAATTTAAAATCCTTAAAATAAATATATATATCCACCTCCAACACGAGTACACATCACTCTCATAATATGATATAGGATAAAATTGGAGGATCCAAAATTATTATAATACTATTATTGGAGATGGATCAATCACATCCACCATTATATTCATCAGATTGGAATGTATTTGAAGTATAAAAAATGTTCTTTATGAATCCACCAAAATAGAATATGTAATATTTAGTTAGATATTGAATATTATAGAATTTATAATTGTTTTTGGGACATTATTTATAAATTTTTATGTCTTAGAAAAATGTTCACATTGTTTCCTATGTTAGGTCACATGGTTAATAAATTCATTATATCTAAAAGTGTTCCCTCGCATGGCTTATAGAGAGATTTTCATGGTTTGGTCCCATGGTTATAATAATTGAGAGTGAATTGTGTTTTAAACACCAAGCCACTACAGAAGGGTTCATGTTTTGGATTCACATTTTGTGCCAATCCACCAAATATTCACACCCCACTATCCTTTTACACACATTTTGTAGGTGAAAATTTTTCACAAACCGTACCACCAAAAAATAATATCATGAAAACTAACATTGATTCTTAGGAATATCAGAATTGGTTTTTCTAACCATGTTACCACAATTTATAATTCCATAAACATCCACAAAATAAAAAAAAGTCGAAAAAAACCTGATACAATATTCAGAGATAGGATTTCATGAAAATGGTTTCAATTACCTTAAGTATTGTTACACAATGTTAAAATATACCAACTATAAAAACTTTATTCCATAGAAATCCTATCATCAAAACTCTATATCAATGATTTGGGGAAATAATCTCCCATTAGTGTGTCTATCTCCAAAGTCTCATGTGAATTAGAACCACACTTCCATAGAACATGAAGAAATGTTATATACATTTGATGGATAACATTCAATTGAGAACAAAAAAATTATGAACATGCAGCCTAATCATGGGTTAATATGGTTCATTATTATGTTCCTCTAAGATCAAGACATGATATGTTTTATAGATATACCCTCTATATTGTCATACGTAATAATGTTATGAATCAATGTCTTATGAGGTGGTAAATAAAAATTGTAATATCCCATTCTAATCATCTTAATAACCTCAACCAGTCCTATACATATTGAAGAACACATAACCTATTTGCCAAGTCTTCTATGTACCTACCATTATGACACATAGTATAAGAACATTTCACTAATCGAGAACCAGAAAGGTCTTCAATGAATATGAACATAGGATTTATACAAACATTAATCCATCATCATTATTTAATGAATCAATGAATTGTTTTTAGCATCACTTAGACCAATCTAGCACCCACATGAGAGGTATCACTAATCTATGACCAACAGATCACTAATTTACATTGATTTCCATTATATAACTCAAAGGATTAAGTCATGATGGATGAATTTTAAATACTAATTTTGGAAATCTCAACCACTCCAATGTACTTATAAATACTCACTAATGTTGACAATTAAAGAGTGAATAATATCATCAATAATATATAATGATTATTCATTTAGGAATCATTCATTGGATAATATTACATATTCAATCTATCCTGACGTCCCATTTCATACGGGATCCCTTTTTGGAAACATGATGTTATATGGTTATCCACATAAGTTAATATAACTAATCGAAATCTGTAAATTCAAAAAATAACTTGACATATATACTTATTAATTACCCAAATATTAATATATCATAAATAGCAATATAGTTATCCAATATCGTTTCCCGATTTATCACATCCTATAACACATCATCACTGGAGTAATATCTGGGAATCATTTTATGAAATCCATAAAAATCCCCTCATGCTTTTATGTGGGAACCAAAAGGGATAAAGAAAATGAAAATATATCATGTAATTTTATATAACAGGCTGTTAGGTATACTAATGAAGAATAAAATGTGTAATGTCGCATACGCTACCTAGCCACTGGAACGTCACTGCATGTCTTAGATCAAATTTATGGTGATTGGGTGTACTAACCCTTGGGAATTATAGTAATCCAAGATAATTGTTTTTATAAAAATGGGTAAAATATAATAGATATTTAAATATATTATACCCACTAAAGAAAATTACCTATTTTAGAAGTTCTACCAACCCTAAAGTGTGTTCATAATATTAATTAACTCATAGTCTAAATGCTTATATTGAATAATCATATTGGGAAGAGAAGGGGTCAACTGAACACTTTTCAATGAATCATACTGTAATCCTACCAATACACCAAAATACTTACATGAATTGAGATTCATCTAATAGTACATTTCTAAAAAAATCATGGATTTTGTAGAATACATCCATCCCATGGAATCAAAAATGAAATTCCCATTTCCAGGGGTACGGGTAAAGTTAAAATCAAAATATTATTGTTACTCAATCAATTATCTTTTAAAAATTTTGAAATATTCATTAAATAAAATATAAAATAGTATTTTAAATTTTTATAAATGAGAAAACATTATATTAAAATTAATGTCAATAAATTTAAAGAGAATACATTAAAAAGGTGAGTTTTAGATCCTCTTTATGAGAGATATTTTCATGTGGACATTGTATTCAGTAACTATAGGACACCATGGGATAACCCTACATGAGAAAACAACAAAATCCCAATGATGATGCATAATCTAAGACCACATTCTCCTACAATGTCTCTAGAATTGTAATCAATACCACATAATTGAAAATGTGCTTGATCTCAATAAATTAATTCTAAATAGTGTAATACCACATGTAACAACCCACATATTTATAGATTAATATTTTTTCATATATATTATTATGTATGAATAATATATTATTTTTACAATAATCGTAATTCTTTGTGTGATAGCATAATCCATACACAACAATAGTTTTTTTGAAATCTTACTGTGCACCCAACATTGAGTTATACTGAAAAAATAATATAATAATATTATTATTTAAAATTGAAGTTAACGTGTAGATGTCATAATTATGGTAATGAACCTAACTAAATACAATATAAATATACATGTTTTTTAAATTTCAATACATTTATCGAATAAAAATCAGAGGCTTAAAATAGGAATGAAACCTATTTTATGAATGAAATACACTACTATTTTAAAAAGCCCATTTTACCACCACTTTACGTAGAACCCTCTTTAAATAATATTTGGGTCATAATTATATGTTATATGGGAAGAAATAAAATTCTTCTATAAGATTGGTACACAAAAATTTAATTTGGATATATTTGTAGTAATTTTATAATAAAGTTCATTTTATAATGAATATTGAAAAATAACGCATTTTAAGTCAAAAATACTTTTTTATCTATTTTTTATATATTTATTCTTTACACTTAATTGAGTTTAAAGTGTAATTGGATTATATTTTAATCATTTAATCCATTGTTGGTTATTAGATGTAATTTCAACTTGAAATTGGACATAAACACCTGTCAATATTTTGGTAGTTTCTACTTCTTAAAATCAAGTCTTTTGGTTTTGACAAATGAGAATAAATTTTAATATTATTTCTAAAACTTCTGTGTTATGATTTTGGAAAAATGGATTCCATATTTGGAATTAGGAGGTCCAAATTGTGTAAATATGTTCCTTTTTTAAACATTATGAATAGTAACATCAGTAATTATTTTATTTACCATTGATAATTGGTAAATATGGTAAATAAGGGTAAACAATAACATAATAATAATGATATTAAAGTACCATATAACTTGTACTAAAACAATTTGTAGAGTAATGCCCGACTATTTTAATCCATTGTTCTATTTTAGGAAACCATGGAGCTACTATGATATAAATATGATAGTTTATAAGAATTAATATAAAGTAATAAAATATAATATTACAACATATTTTTCACTAAAGAAATTTTATATGGGGTTATATAAGTTATCTATTCAACTATAATTATTTGTTAAAAAGCTGTAAATATTTCCTACATCATGGTGTTTTATTAATTATTTTCAGACACCATATAAGTAAATATATTTCCGACACAATGATGACGTAGTTTTTACTTTACTAATGAATTATTTAAATAAATGAGAAAATAAATTTTAAAATAAATTTATATTAAAACATTTTATTCCATAAAATAATTTTATGGGTTATTATTACTTGTTATATTTAATTTAATGATTTTTTTTTCAAATTAATCATTTTGTTATGGATTTTTAAAAATTCATGAAAAGAATAGTATTAAAATTGACAAATATGAGTATTCAAAAAAAAACACTATTATATTAAAATATATTATAGTCGAAAAAATTTATTAATCGATTAAATGAATTAGATAATGTCTAGAATATCAATAATGAACAAATTGATGTTATATTTTATTTTTATAGTAAATATATTAATATTAACTATAGAGCTACAGATGTTTCTTTTTAGAAAGAATTTCAGTTCATGTAAAAGAATAAGCCATTACTTTTGTTAAAAATTTATGATGTAGAGTAACTAGTAGAAGATGGAATTGAATTTCACCATACACATATTGTTGAAATCATTGGAACTATTCAGATTCATTATTTTCTTGTGGTAATTGAGTATCTTGAGGTTGTTTCTGATGAGATTCCTAGTATAATACACGATTAGGAAGTTGAATTTACAGTTGACATAGTTCCTGATTCTATGAAAATATTGAAACCCCCTTATGAATAGCTTAAATTGAACGTTTAGATTTAAAGAAGCATTTTTAGGATCCATTAGGTAATGTTTTCATGTGACATCATGAATCAACTTGGGATTCTTCTATCTTCTTTATTAATAATAAGGATGGTTCAACAAGACATTCAATTGATTATAGATCCTCGAATAATATAAATGTCAATAATAAGTATCCATTGGATTATATCAATGATTGTTTTATTAGATATAGGGAGCTCATTGTTTTTTCAATATTGACTCATGGTCGGGGTACCATCAGTTGAAATTAAATGAACCAGACATTTTGAAGACTGTGTTTCATATTAGATATGTCCATTAAAAATTTGTACATAAGAATTTTGGGTTATCAAATTCACCTATTGTATACATGGATCTTATGTGTATAATTTTCTTTGAGTTCATGGATATGTATATAGTTGTTTTTATTGATGAAATTTTGGTATATTCTAAATGTAATGAGGTGTCCGAATTTAATTTAGGGGTTGTCTTGAAAATACTAAATGAGAAGTAATTGTATGGGATATTTATAAAGTCTAAGTTTTGGTTAAAAAAATTCATTCCTTGGTCACATTATTTCTAATGACAGAATAAAAGTTTATCCTACTGAAAAAGTTTCAAATAATGTCCAAGAACCTGAAATATAACTGAGAATCATAGTATTTTTAATTAAGAATGTTATTGAAGGAGGTTTGTTGAAAATGTTATACGGATATCTATCCTACTGACTATGTTATCTTGAAAAGGTGTTAAGTCCATCTGGACAATAAAATGTGTTGAATGCCTTCAGGAATTGAAAATAAGATTATTGAATGCCCCACATTTGGAAATGCCTTTAATAAATAGTGATTTTATTATCAATAGTGATGATTTAATGAAATGACATGGTTTTGTCCTCATACAGAATAAAAATGGAATTTCTAATGCATCATTACTATTGAATCCTCATCAGTTTAATTACAATAATCTTGATTTGGAATTTCTTATATTGTTTTTGAATTAAAAATTTGGAGGCATCATTTGTTTGGTGTAAATTGTGAAATATATACTGATAACAACAGTTTGAAGTATGTATTAAATAATATATAATTAAAAGTGAGATAGAGGATATGGATATAATTAATCATGGATTATGAATGAATGATCCTTTTCCATTAGGGAAATGAAAATAATGTGGTTCATGCTTTGAGTCCAAAGTGTATTGCTACATTAACCATGTTTATTTTGAAAGAAGATATTTTTGGTGTTTTATTTTATGCATTTTTTATTAGAAGTGGTTTTTGTAGATAATTCCTCTATTTTTATTTAGGTGGCAGTGAAATGGTCTCTAGCAAACATAATAAAGAAAGTGTTGAATGAAGCAAAATGAGAGGCAGAAAATGGCTGAATTGGATCAGAAGGGAAATTTAACCGAATTTATCTTTGATAACGATTTTTTTTGTGGTTTACTCTGTGGTTATGGGTGCCATATAGTTCATATTTGAAGAAATAGTTGTTATGTGAATCCCGTAGTTCCCTGTTTTTCGTTCATTCTCGAATTACTAAAATTTACCAGGATCATCGGTTGTATTACTAGTGTGTTGGAGTGAAAAGAGTTATTTCTGACATTACCTATAGGTATTTGATATGTCAATAGCTTAATGCAGTGTTGTAGTTACCAAATCGGATGATTTTTTCTTCTCCAATACCAATGTGGAAATGGGAAAATGTGTCATTGGAATTCATAGTGGGGTTTCCAAATACATCTTGAGGTAACAATGGAATCTTCATTATGGTTGATTGATAAGTTAAATCTTCTCATTTTATTTCTATTTGATATACTATGTCTCCAGATCAACATTCTCAATTTTATATTAAATATATTTTTAGGTTACATGTAGTTCCCCTCTCCATTTTATATGATCATGATCACATCTTCACTTCTAACTTTTCGGAGTGCCTTCAAAAGTCATTGGGTACTAAAATAAACATTAGTACGACATTTCATCCAAAATATGATGGTCATTCAAAATGAAAATTTTAAACATTAGAAGATATGTTACATGCATATTAAATGGAATGCCTAGTTATTTGAGTCCAAAATCATTCATTTCATGAGTTTTCCTATAGTAATAGTTTTCAGTCAAGCATACATACGACACCATTGAATGAATTATACAGAAATTAGTGTCGAACATCAACTTTTTTGGATGATGTAGGTGAATGGAAATAAAATGGGAGCTAAATTGTTAGAAGAGATAGTAGAGAAAGATCAGTTGATTTAGAAGCACCCGAGAACATCACATTGCAGGTCAAAATGTTATGCGGATAACTGAAGGAAGGATCTTTCTTACAAGGTATGTGTTCATGTATTTTTCAAAGAATATCCCTGGACACGGGTGACATGTTTTGGTAATAAAGGAATGATGAGTCTACGGTTTATTGAACCCAATGAAATCCTGGAGAAAGTTAGATCAGTTTCCTATAGATTAGATTTACCTCCATGTTTTTCCAAGGTACACAATGTTTTTCTTGTATCAATATTGAGAATGTATATACATGATCCATCTTATGTTTTGTGTTGAGAGATAGTTCTATTGGAAGAGAATTGTTCTTATTAGGAACAACAAGCCGAGATTATTGACCAAAGAGAGCATGTGTGGTGGAATAATGTAATTCATTAGGTAACGGTTTTGTGGAAAGAACATATTGTTGATTGGGAAACATTGGAATCTATAAATTCAATAGGGGATAAATACCCTCACTTATTTGAAATGTGAGTAGAATTGCAAGGATGAAATTCCCAAAATGGTGGAAGGAAGTAACAACACATGTATTTATAGACTAATACTTATTCGTTTATATTATTATTTATAAATAAGATATTTTTTTACATTTAATGGGATTTTTTTGATAGTGTTTTCAAGATGGAACAATGGGTTTCTTTGAATTCTTACATTGCACACAACTTTGAGTTGTACTAAAAAATAATATATTATGATGCTTATTATTTTAAATTGTATTTAACACCTAGCCATTGTATTGGTAGTAAGGAATTGTTCTAAATAGAATTTGATCATACATGTTTATTAAATTTATTTACTTATACCCGTTATATTTTATATGATTAAAATATTAATGAATCGTATTCTATGGATGAAATAGTCTACTATTTTAAAATGGTCATTTATAGCCTATTAATGGATAACGCTATTTAAATCTAGTTTTTACACATATTTATATTCTATTTTACAAAATACACTTCCTCTATAGAATTGGGTCATCAAAAGATTCTTTGGATAAATTTATTGTAATTTTCTAATAGAGTACATTATTAAAGAATACTGAAAAATACATCATTTTAATTCAAAAAATGAATTTTCATATAATTTATTTATACAGTAATATTGAACTATTAATTTGTTTTAATGTTGAATTAGAATATATTTTTACCATTTAATCCAATTTTGGTCACTTGATGTAATTTCCTATTAAATTATGAAACATCCTTATTTTGAATTTTAAAAAATTGATTCAATATATGGAATAATGATGTCAAAATTGTTTAAATATGTACCTTTTATTTTTAGACAGTATGAATAGAATCTTCAATAGTTTTTTTATTTACAATGGTTAAAGGGTAAATCCAGAAAATAATGGTACAAAATATTATTATAATAATATTAATCAACCCTAACTGTTTCCATAATATTATTGGATGTGATATTTCAGACCATTGACATCCTTAGATCTATTTTGGAACCTCATGGATACACATTATTGAGAAAATGACATTTTATAAGACCTAATTTATTGTAATGAAAAATATAACATAAACATGTCTGATTTTACTGAAACTTTTATTATATGGGGTTATATATATGATATCATCAACTATAAATAGCCATTATAAATATAAAAATATTTCTTACATCATGGTTTTTTATTAATAATTTGTAGACATCAAATAATTAAATATATTTTTGACACAATGATGAT
Source organism: Viscum album (assembly GCA_963277665.1). Taxonomy (NCBI): domain Eukaryota; kingdom Viridiplantae; phylum Streptophyta; class Magnoliopsida; order Santalales; family Viscaceae; genus Viscum; species Viscum album. Next base: position 1,078,606,480 of record OY728164.1, read on the forward strand.
GTATTGATTACCTTAATAATGAATGATTTTAATAAATGAGATTATAAATATTTAAATAAATTTATTTTAAACCATTTTATGGAAAAAACGAATTTTAGGGATTATTATGACCTTTTATATATGATTAAATTTAGTTTTTTTTTGAAGGAATCAAGTTCTTCTGGATTTATAATGTCATGACATGTATTGTATAAAAATTGACATAATTGAATTTTTAAAAACATGTACTATTTTATTGATTGATATAACAGTCCAAAAAATCTTTGATTCGGCAAAATGAATTATATAATGATTTCAATTTCATTAATTAATCACTTTAGGTTCTATTGTAATCATTTAGTATCTATATTAACCATATAGTATGAACTTTCATGAAGATATTTTCAGAGTTAAATTATTATTCTAATGGTTAAAAATAAAATATGCGATTAAATTTGTGGCCTCGACATGAGTAAATATAGTTGGTTGAGAGGTTTCGACCGAACATCAATTTATATTTTAAATATATTACTTTAGGACAATTTGAAAACGAAATAATAATTTTAAAATAAAATAACACTTTAAATCATTATTAATGTGACCCTCCTACTACTTATAAAAGGGAATAAACCCTACCAATTTAATCACACCACTCAATTCCCATGGATCATCCAAAATCATCCAAAATAATCATCCAAAACCCCTCTCTACCTCCAAGAATCCATACCTTTGGCATAAGTCAATTTATGAAAGCCTTTTGGCTCCTAATAATTGAAGTTACACGTTTTAAGAGTTAGTGTCTTATATAATGTTCCATTACATTATTTTACTTCTTAACTACCTACAATATTATTATAGTTTTATTACATAAGAAAACCAATATCCCCAATATACATGGATATTTTAATAATATTTATTCAAACTACACTAGCACACACACCTACATTTAATTTATACAAACATACAATTTCTATGGACGATGAACTATTACCTCATGAATCAGTGATTGTTCAATTTTCCCCTAACTCCTATCATTGTTCCCTTTATTATGGAACAATATTTATATATGATATATTTTATTTTTATATTGTCTCTATGTTTAATTTTTTTTATTTAAATCATACTTCTATTCATTGGGAAATCTGAAAATAAGAAAATTTCTTCTGAGGATGTGTGGACTACCGCCCTTCAAAGTGATATGACTCACTCATTACATAGATGGAACATATAAAGGGTGGATTTTATGAATTTATGTTTCAAATATAATATAGTATATTATATTTGAAATATAATACACATATTTATCATTTATTATTGATTCGATAAAATATAAAAATAAAATTAAAGTCGCATTAATATGTACGTACGTCTTACTGTCTCCGTGCACAAAGCATTTATTTTTTATCAATAAATGTTATTTAATTTTATAAATACATATATATAATGTATATATATGATCTTTAAATCATTAATATCCATATGGATGTAATTTATTTTTTACCCCATTTACAATATGTAATTATATCCTGTTCATTTTTGACTCATATACCAAAAATCTAAAAAATGACTAATAATTACCTAAATAATTATGTCATTTTTATCATGTGGTAATAAGTGATATAAAAGAATAATAAACATGAAAAGGGTTATGAATAATGTTAAAATATTTATAAGTTTAGTATTTAGGAAGAACAAGGAACGTATGTGACGAGTCAGACTCAAGGTAAGGGACATCATCACAATCTCCTTTCATTAGGACATATTTTGATTTATAAACTACATTCATTAATACGTTGTGTAAACCAATTTTTCCTTTAATTTCTTTCAAAATGAATATTTATTTAGGAAGCGTTTTACTGAACAAAAATGGAATGTTTTATTTAATGTACATAGTGACGACGACCATTCCACCACCATGAGTATTATTTTATATTTGGATTGGTTAACAAGAAATAATGTTTTTAAAAGGAAAATAAAAACCATATAAATTTTTTAGGTTTTTTGTTATAGAAAATTGTTATGATAAAGCATTTATTATGTTAATATCTTGAAAAGATATATTGTGATTGCAATGTGGACATATTATCATTCCATTATACTAGTTTTATTTGTTATATATATGTTATGGTTCATAGTTATTGTTAACATATATGGGTTTTTCTATTATAATACCAGAGTTTGTGAGCCCGAGATAGACCTCCAATTCATTTTGTAACAAGAATGAGGTAAACACTAATTTTTCTCCAAAGTGATTTAAGGAATATACTGTGATGAGTATTTCCAATATTACTCCCTATGGAGCATTGAAAACTATAATGTAAGTGTGTCATGGATGCCACAAGTTTCCTTTATGATTTATGATTCATGTGTGTTATTCATAAATCATAGTATTTCTTGTGGTATGTTAAATAGATTGTGTTTATGAATGAAATGTATGGATTCATTGATTTATAAGTGTTGATGGACTAATATTTTATTTCCTTATTGTATAACCTTTTCTGAGAATTTTATGGTCATCCAATTTTTTGAAATGTTTTTTCACAGTGCATAATGAAGGGTAGGAGAATAGATGAATACATGAAGATTTAAATCAATAAAATAATGTGTGTTTTACTTAAGGAGTTTTATTATTGTGAAAAAATGGATATATTAGATGTGTCTACCATGAAATTTATTGAGATGTAATTTAATACTTATGGAGTTATTCTATAATACTCTAAACATAAAAATATTATAAATTATAATTATTGACTTAACTCATGATTTTTTTTAATTTTTAAGGGTGAGTCCTTATACCATAAGATCCTTATTCATATAAATTCCTAGTTTCGTTGGAGGAACAAACCAAAATTTGACATGGATCTTGATTAAATCACATCTTCCAAAACCTACATGGGTCGTCCATAATAGTTATCAATGTTCTATCTACTATGAAAATATACGAAGTTGTCTTCTTCATAGAAACCTACTATCAATTTTAAGATCAAATACACCTCTAAAATCATTATGAATTTATATTCTTATTCATTAATACTTTAGGATAAAATTGATCATGTTCTAAAAATCATTATCCATTCCATGTAGTAGGTCTACAACCTTTTTGGGTGATGATAAAATCTATAGAATTTTCCAGATCCATTGAATATGGATATAATTTCTCCATTAAGAAAAATTAACTTCCTTCCACAGAACCCCTCATTATTCTTTTCTATAACCGTCATTTCCTACAACCTCTCAATATTCATTAAACAATATTGGTAGAACATTTCACTATATTTTCAATAGGAAACGTAAAATATGATCAGTAAATATCATTAATTTTTATCCAATACCCCATCTATTGAGTATAATTATATATATTCGATGTTGCTGGTTTCTACAGAAGAAATGCTTGAGAATGATCCATAGGATCATCACATTGTGGTACCACTACTGGATTTCGAATGGGTATGGGTGAGTATACATGTCCTAGATGATGGACTAAAAGAACCACTGTCTCAATTTGATACTGATAAGCTACATTGTTCTATTTCAATGGTCCACTATCAACACCCTCCATTTTTTCAAATGTATTAATGGTGTTTTGATAGTATAAAACGTCATTAATAAACATGATAACATCAAAAAGGAACTCAATTCATCAAAAAAACCAGGATTAATTTGAGTACCAATTCATCTTATTACAATTCATCTTTTTGAATGTTTACATTACATAGATCATGTTTCTAAAATTTATAGGATTGAATAAATTTTTTCCATAATGATGCTTTTCCAAATAGCCATTTGTGGTTTAAGGTGGTGAACGATAATAAAAGTATAAGAGGTCACCAGTAAACAACCCTTTATTGTCAATAAACCAACCACTTATCAACTAGTACATCTCACACTGCGTACTTAAGAAATGTAACATGATCAACACCTCATTGATGCTGATATTTCCAAAAAACCCACAAAACCTAGTAACCTTATACCATGTAGACTACTCACATGACCCAAATGTTATTTCATTCTCCAAGGGCAGTGGAATAGCATCATGTCTTCAATAAATGATCACAGGGACAACTTTTTCTAGAAATAAATTGATCATTATTTAGAAACCATATTTATAATTATTAATTTTGGTAGGAGAAACACTCATCAATGAGAAAATATTATTATAATTATATAAGTATGTGTCCCAAATAAATACGTCACTCATGGGGATAAAATATTATATATCATGAAGAAAGAAACCCATAAACAACATAAAATGAGTGTATCAAAATTCCACTGTCACTGTCATCACCTAATGTCCCCTAACTCATGCGCACCTAGCACCTATTTATAGAGAATTCCATTTTAATGGACTTTGAATAAAAGATATACAATCCCCCAAAAGGAGAGGGTTCGGTTTTAGAAAAAAACAAATTTTATCTTACTAAATTTTAAATAACTAGTCTTATAATAGATAAATCATATATGCTTAAATATTAATAATTAAGTTCATGGATATTAATTTCAAATTTTCAATAAAATCATCTATAAGTCCATGTATATGTAAACTATTGAATGAACTAAATTCAACGACTTGTTCAATAAAATATATGGACATTAATATAAAGAGATTTGTAATCACCATAATATATAATCTAGTGGGAATAATTATCAATGGTTATATTTCATATGGTTGGGATGTTTCATGATCTAGGATCCTATCAATACTTGTTAAATCAATTTTATCTCATCGTTTCCACATGATCATGAGGATTAGTCTATTAGTATAGAATCAATCAATGCACCATTTGCGAAATTCATGGTAAACAAAATTTTGGTTATATTTATCATTTTCAATCCATTGATGGTCAGTAATAGTAAATTCATGAACTACCTAATAACCAACTATGCTCACATAGTCACATGAACCTTAAATAAATGAATCTTTCTTTTGAATATAATTCAGGCCAATTCAATTCATTGATTATTGTTTGAATTCCAAATCTCATGAATCAATATGATATATCTGTTTTAAAAATCATATAATTTAATAAGCTTATAGAAATTTTAAATCCTCATCCATTTGATTCCAGTTCCTCTAAAAAGTATACATCTAATCATTTCATAAAATCCCATCTCATTGGAATCCATCTTTTCTAAAATTCACTTCATAATTTAAAATTCATTGAGAATAATTTTGATTCAAAAATTACATTATTTATGAAATAATTCTATTTTATATAAAAAAATGTTTATATATAAATTGATATTACATTTAATATCAATCATGCAATCAAGGGTTTTTATTAAAAATCCCTATAGAACGTCCCACATTTAATAAAATTATTTATCAATAAATGGAAATGTATAAGAACAATAGAGATTAAATGTATTGGAATATAAAATATGATTAAAAGTAATTAAAAAAAATAAAATCCTATTTCATATCCACTAAGAAAATTAGGATCTATCACATTCGAGTAATGATATAAGAGAAGAATATATGAGTTCATATCAAGGGAGTAAATTTACCAGAGTAAGATTAATCTCATGCACCAAAAATTCATCAAAATAATAAATTGATTGATGTAAATAAAATCCACAAAATATGTCCTATAACTGAGAAATGTTTATATTAGGTTTAATTATAGGGTGTTCAGTATTTATAACATGGTGTTTGATATTTTAATTTCAATTTTTGAGGGATTAAAAACTCATTCTAATAGTTTACTACTTTATGCCACACATTTTATATGAACATTGTATCTAAAAATTTACCCTCACTAGGATTCTTTAGAGATCTACATTGTTTGGCCTCATAGTTAGAATAATTTTGTACTAGCCGTGTTCACTCTCCTGGGCGACTGGAGAGGGGTTCAAATTTTTTTTCCCAAGTTATGAATAGTTTTTCCAATCATGCACTCCCTACTATTCTATAACTCAAAATATTTTTCGAGGACACATAAATATCCCCTATTTTTCCCCTTAAATACCTCACCTAAAAAACATGTTTTCCTTACAAGACTTTCAAGGTCATTCCAAAACATGTGCCAACCATGTATACCCCTAAAACATACAAATAATTATAAAATGAAGTAAACATGACATAAAACAATATCCAAACAAAGGATAACAAAAATGGATATAAATAAAATAAAAAAATTAATTTTATGACACACTAATTCTCCAATTAATTATAATATCATAAATTAATATTGAAAATGGGATCTTCAATTACATTCATGCTATTCCTTGTAGTGGTATTTGATTTTATTAATATATTAAATGTGCCATTTTATTAATCATTCAAATTTATTGAGTTTTAATTACTTCCAATATTGTGCATGATTAAATTAATATGGTATACCATATCTTTTGGATGTCACTATTGATTAAAATAATAATTATTTAGTTATTCTATTTAATAAAATATCACAATGTTATTAATAATTTTCTTCCTCCTAAATGATGGTTTCACCAAAGTGTCTATAATTCCCATTCTAAAAAATATATCAATTTTATTAGGAAACCAAATTATGTTACACATCAAGGGACCTTCATATTTTCCATATCTTATATTTTAAATGTTATTTTCATATCCATATTGTGATGTGTGACATCAAGAAAGGTGTACTAAAATATTTACTGTGTTGTTTTAAACAAACCACAATATTTTTTTATTACGTATTATCTTTTTCAAAATCTCACCATATATATTTTATTCTCAATAATTTCATCAATATATTGTATATATTTTCCTCGCATATATATATATATATCATGTTAACTTTAACGTTTTTTTATAGAACACATATTGTATATTAACATTAAAATTACATCTATTATGACATCCCCACTTTTTGGAATTATCATATTTCATATCTGATGACACATGTAAACCACACAAAATGTATTTAAACATGAATATATTTTAAAGGCCCACATTATTTTATGGAGAAAATTTTCGGTTCAATTATTTTTTTACAGAATATAATATTCCATTTTCATCCATAGATGAACATTTAACAATTTCGAAAAGAGTCACTATTGGGGTTCCTTATTTTATCATCAAAACAAAGTGATCACTATCATGATATTTTATAAATTGGACCAAAATTTTCAACACCCGTGACAATTTGTAAGAAAATATGATCTTTCAAAATGAATTAATTTCTTATTATCTTGGGAACCATCATGATATATCCTTCAATTATGTTTTCGTACATGATTATGAAACCCAATTTTTTCTCATGGGTATTAACATTATAATAGATTTTATATGGTTCCTCTTCCCCAAATTTAATAAATATGTTTTTAAATATAATGAATTTAATTTTGTGATGGTCTAGTCATGAATAATATTTCATGATATATTTTTTCATGGATTTTGGGAGTTGACCCAATGTAATAGATAACTATTCACACTTTTTCTATGGTAGTGGAGAGTGATCCAAATCAATAATAGGATATATTCATCCATCATACGATAATCTATAGTGAACCAATAAATTATGACATTTTTTTCCCATATCATGATGGTCAATGGTTGGAAATGTTTTATTTGATTATGATTTCCTAGTTTATGATAATTCACATATTTATAATACTTTATCTTATGATATCATTTCCATGTTAAACATTTTCATGCCTATCCCACACTGTAATGACATGGTACTCAGTTTTTCTTTTGATAATAAATAAATCTATGTCATGATCTATTTATAACTCTTATTGTACCATGTGATTATTATGAAAAAATTTCTCCCTCATCATATTTTCTAAAAAACATATTCCCATACCCATGATAAAATGTTTATATTCCTTACCCTTTCAGATATTTTGAGATGAACCCTTTATTTTATGTCAATTTTCTATGTTATGATTAGTTTTATAAATTTTTAGATGTATAAAAGAGGAATTAGAATAAAATTATTTTGTAGAAGTTTTTAATTATTTTTTATTAATAAATACATATTGATCTTATTTAATGATTTTTAATGTTCGATATTTGGTGGATTTTCTAGAAATAACACCACCTTAATGATATTAATTTTTAGGATTTTTTACAAACATATTGAACTTCTAGTGACGATAAAATGTATATTTGTGTTATTCAATCCATCATAACTTGGTTTATTTCTAGGAGGTATAACCGTTTGTTGACTTTAAAAAATTCAGGGGATATGATTAATTCAATAATTGTTTTTACTAGCCATTACAATAAGTCAACAACCTCAAAATATAAAATAACATTACGTTTTATTCTAGAAATTTTCATTATATCATATTGGGGATCATTTTAGGCTTATAGATTTATAGAATTAGGTAATAAATCATTCATAACAAAATAATAAAAATACAATGTGGACACATCCAAACTGTATCCAGTTTTTACTAAATACAAAAAACTTACAATATATTATGATATGTTTTATTAAAACACACCATGTAATTGAGAATTGAATATTCTAATCCCATATTCAACCTTTAGTCTTGTGAAAGAAATTTAAAATAAATGGGATTAGAATAAAAATAATTGTGAGGGGTATATAAAATGGAAAATTATATTCCATTGATAATCATTAAATCAAATGAAAACAATATCATAATGTAACATGTAACACTTTTCAACATTTGGAGTAAATAAATTCATTTGAATATAAGTTTATTTCATACAATATTTTGATGAACATGACTTTAATAAAGCCCATAGAATGAATAAAAAATACAATAAGGTTGCTTGGGATGTATTTATAATTTTAACTCTTCTTAATGGAAAAACCATGAAGATAAAATTCGTACATGTCACTATTATAAATTTGATAGACACATGTATTACTTCCATAACCATTTCATTGGAGGGATATCACTAACCCATACAACATTGGTTTATCACGGAAGCACCAATCATTGTTTTATCATAGAACCAGATGTAAAAATTACCAGTACTATTATATAATCATAACACATAAAATATATTAATTTTAAACATTTATTTCATTAAATTTCATCTTCTATAAAAATAAAACATTTCAAAAAATTTATTCATTAATTAATTTCCAATGTAGATTTTGAACAAAAAAAATACTGAGTATAAAAGAAATATTGGTTATTTGTTATAATAACTGAAGGATTTTTTTGGAAAAAAATAAAAATAGACATAAAAATTATTTTATATTTTTTTATATCCATAAATATAAAAATATAAAAATATTATTTTCTATATTTAAATTGAGGAAAGTTTTAAATCATTATACATTCAAAGTTTACCATAAAACATTGAACATTGATATTATAAGAACCATGAAAGAATTACATTTATAAAAAAGAAAATATCCTTAGAATTGATAAAATATGGATATGTAATGTCAATGTTTATTGATATACACCTTATAGAAAAATAAATGTGCATATCATCAAAAAAAATTCCACAATGAAAGGAGATTGAGGTAAAATCGCTTAACTTGATTCTGACTAGACATATCTATGTTTATCATCCTAGATAATAAGATTATGTTATTTATTTATTAATTATAATCTATTTTAATTTTTATATTTAAATTAATTTAAAAAATTCAAAAATTAAAAAAACTACTCAAATATTTAATTTTAAATCCAATATTTTGACCATATTTGGTGTATGAGTCAAAAAAGTCATTCATAGGTCAACTATGGATAGAGGGATAATTATATAAACATTTAAATAATAATAATCATAAAATAATTATAATATATATGAATAAATTAAAAATTGATGAAAATCAATATTTATGGTTATGAAAATGAACCAACATTAAAATCATAGAGATGGTAGGCTATATGTATACATGAGTAACGTTTCAATATTTCAAAGATAATTATGGAAATAAGTTATATATCTTCTATCTCTCCAAAATGATAATTATATAATAAATATATTTTTATTTAATCATATATAGTTATATATATAAATTTCATGATGTAAAAGGAGTCCCATCGCATTGTGGAGGCGCTATGTCTCACATTCATGAATGAAATTATAACTATTTCAATGTATAAAAGGATAATAAATAGAATGATAAATTGTATATCAATAAAGGTAATAAAATCATTAATATAATATATATTTTATTTATGTCACATTTTTATAATTAAACTCATCCTTATTACATTCAATGTAATGCATTAATGTAAAACATCACTTTGAGGGGATTGTCGTCCTCACATCCACAAACAGTGTTAACATATATATAAAATGTATGGAATGTTGTTATGTGTATATAAAATTTATATAAATATCAATAAATAATAAATAACATTTATATATATCATATAATAATATATTCGATCATAATTCCCAACCATGATAGGTTGTAATGAAATAAAAAATGACCTCATTACGTGAGGTGTTAGTTTTCAACAAAAAAGAAGTAATTTTGTTACCCATTTGTTGCAATTGAATTTAAGTGTAGTTTAAAACCTTAAAAAGAAACATATAGGTATATTTGGATAATTTTATTATTTTATATAATTTTATAATTTTAAATGATTGGATTGTAGATGGAGAGAAATTAAAAATGCATGTCGATGAATGTTAACTCTTATTTGAGAAAGTACAGTTGGTTTGACCAAAAGGACTTATTGGCCCAAATTATACCCACTATGAAGAATATATGCTGATCATATGGTTTTTTGGAAATTATTATTGTAGGGTTTTTATGATCCATATGGACTTTAGAGGTGTTAATAAAGTATACATTTGACTTCCTCTATATAGTGGGGAGGGAGTGTTATTCTATTAAATACAAAAAGGTAAATACTCTATAGTGAACTCCATTATATTAGGTGACTGAAAATATTATTAGAATAGATTTAATTGGGTATATTGCCGAATAATTTCCATCCAATGGGCATTGGACACGTTTATAGGTCATTTAAGCTTTTAATATTAATGATATTCACTAAGAAATCACTTTTTTACATTAATCAATGTAACTATTTTTAATCACCTTCACTAATATTTTATCCAGGATAATAATTTAACCATATTAAAAATTATAAATTATCATTATTAAAAATTTTGAATCCATTTTCTAAATTAAATTCATATAAATGGAAAAAATTTATTTGAACATAATCACATAGATGGGACTACAATGTCGGGTTTTAATGAAAAATAGTTCAAAATGATTCTATTTATTTATATAGAAACTAAATGCAATGTTTCTTCCAATGGAATATGAAGTTTCAAATAACTTAATATTGATATATTTATATGGTGATATAAATAAATCAAATAATTTATCTATAAAAATAAATTGGATGAAAATGTTGAATTGAACTAATATTTAGTATTATTCACTATTCATCAAAATAGGAATGTTCTCAAAAAATACAAATAATTCACAAAAATTAATTTTTATATTTCACTTTACATGATGTAATTTATTTTTTCATACAAGTTTATGATTGTTTTATAATTTATATTTAATGATTTCCTTCCATTAAACTATAAAAACATTCCTATATTAAATAATAACATTAAATGTTTATTATTGTTCAATATAACATAGTCTTGAATGCAACACACGATTTTAAAGAAAATACTTGTTTCATCTAGGGTTTTCTATTGGATTATGAATACATGTTATGGTAAAATTAATATATAATTTATAAATAATAAAATATATAAAATAACTTTTTCTATCATTAAAGGGGATGTTAAATCCATTCCCCTTTTAGAAATTTCCTCATCAAAATTATTTTCACTTATAAAATAAGTGTGGAAATTTTTTCATTATTTAATTTTTTGTTTAACATGTATCCTCTTAAACGACATGGTTTCTACAGAAATCCATTTATGTGAATAATAACCTTATTATTCACAGTTAATATATATAATCAAAAACCTAAACTGGATATTCCTCAAATGAATAATTATAGTAAAAATAAATGACTATTTGGATCAAACCTAAGATAAATTCGGTACAAACATTATTGAAATTGAAATATTAAATATGTTATTTACCTGGGATATGCTCATAGGTAAATCCACATTATATTTAATTGACCAATCATTATCAAGGATTTTATACATCCTTGTAAACCATGTAATCAGATTCCCCTTCTTACAGAAACACATCACACTTTTCCATCGAAAAATATATAAAAATATACAAACACCATCCATGAATGAAATATATTTTCTACAGCTATCCACAAAAATTTTGTATCTTTTTTTATTCGTTTCTTAAGAATTGGTGAATTAGAATAACTTTCTCCACCACATAATATGCCAAATCATGTATCTCCAACATCTGGTCTTCGACATCATCCTAGAAACGATGATATCCTACACCACTATCCATATAATACCTAAAATGGAAACATCAATTATAATAAACTGAAAACTATTATTATAAGAAAAATCCACAAAAGTATGATGTTGATCAGGATTTCCTAGTAATATATTGAAAGTTATTGAAGAATATATTCCATGGTCTGAATTTTCCACTCAAATTTTCCATCAGATTGATGATGAAATGGTATAATGAATTGTTATCAGTAACCAATAACATATGAGGTCCTCTCCAATAACTGGATGTGAACCTAGGAAAATGGTTTGATAGATTATATATAGTCACTCTATAGAACATAAAAATCTTTTTAAATACTATCTATAAATCTGATCTAAGGACATTATTTGTTGAATTAAAACGAAATGTTTATATTTGATTAGATTTTCAATAATAACCTAAAATTTATTAATTACCTTGACAAGCCTTCAAAAATCCTATGAAAAAATCCATTGATATTTTATCCCACTTCCAGTTTAGCATAGGAAGCGTTTGAAGCATCCCCATTGTTAATTATCTCTCCCCATTAACCTTTGTACCACTCAATGACTTCATGATAAATTCTAAAATATTTATTTTCATTACATCCCACCAATAATACACAAGATCTACTATGAGCCTTTTATTGATTTCAAATGAATGGAAAACAGAGAACTATGAGATTCATTAATTAACTCTTTCTTATATTGTGATTCACATGGAACTCATAATGTTTTTCAAAATCAATAAAATACCTTCTTCAATTATATTAAAATAAGGATACATACTATTCATAATATAATATATATTTTCATTCATTGGTTGATCAAACTTACATTCCGTAATAATTTTTTGTGACATAGTCAACATCACTAAAACCCAAAAAATATAGGATTTACCTACATCCCTAACTTTTAAGCCAATCTTCATTAAATAATTAACCGATTAGTCACTTTCCAATTATAACATTATTAAAGTAGCATTAGTTTTTTATTCAAAGAATCATCCAACTTTTTTTCTTTTCTAGGATGATAATTAATCCTGCAATCATTATCATTTATCAGTTCAAGCCACCATCTTTATATCATGTTCAATTATTTTATAGTGGATACATACTCAAATATTATTTGATCAATATATTTTTCACACATTAATCCAATCAAATGATTCCTCCAAACTTTTAATGAAAATACCAGAATATGTAATTCCAAAATATGTATAGGGTTTATTAACCAATGATTTTACAAAAAACATGAATCATAATCAATAACATTGAAATTCTTCATGATGAAAAAACCTAGTTATTTAATGAAAGAATAAGTATAGATGGTGAATTCACCTTTTCTAGAAGGTAAGGCCAAAATATGATCATTCACCAGTATTCTATTCAATTACTTGAAAAATATTAATATGATGTTATCCAGATAAACCTAACCCTGTTTTTGGGTTAACATAGTTAGTGATATTGATAACCATGAAAAGATTTTAAATAACTCTTTAATAACATTACAACATTTGAGAACTATGAATATTTATGACATTGCTATGATATGACACTCATTAACAACATTTTTTTTCATTTGGGACAATTTTTATTTTTATTTTAATATAAATTTGTCCACATAATTAAATTTTTTCCAACAAAAATTCACAATTACAAAACATTAGATGTAGTATTTTTTCATTTAAGGTTTGAAAAAAAATTCCTAAGGTGGCTTCCTTATTCCTCAGGGATTTTCATAATTGAAAATATATTATCAATAAACACAACCACACACTAATCAAAATAATAATATAAGACTCTACTCATAAGGCACATAAATATTGGAGGAGCATTAGATAACCTAATAGGGATAACTATTAAATCATAATTCTCATATCTCTTTTCAAAATATTTTATTTGAAATGTCATCCTTCATCACCAATAGCTTATGGAACATTAACCTCAAATATATCATTTTGCAAAAAATAATATACATTGATTTGACAAAAAGTAATTGATATGAGGAAAATAATATATTTTTTTAAATTATGATTTCATTCAAGGCTATATAATCAATGCAATATCTTTTAGATACATTTTTCATTTACAAAAATATGACGGAATCACCCCATGGTGAAATTCATGTTTAATTAAATCCTTTATGAAAAAATTATGGAAAATGGTTTTTCAACACTATAAGTTATACATGAGCCATTTCATATGTGGGATTGGAAATATGCTTAGAATCTGGCACTAAATCAATAACAAATAAATCATCCCACATAAGAACAACACTTGAAAAATAATTTATAGAAACACCCACAAATTCACTCACTAATAGAATTTAACTAACCAGAAATGTTTATTTACCATGAAAAATATTTTCTAGATAATATTTATTTTCCATTATTAATCAATTTATCAGCTTCATAGTATGTTACCAAAGGTATAAATCCTTGAATGAAACTTTTTTTTCATTGAAATATACATTGAAATCATTAAATAATATCTAATCTAGACCCAACATTATATCAAAATTTAATATGGTCAATTCAATAATATTTTTATGATATTTTTTTCCAATAATTAATATATGAATAATAATAAAATAATTGGTTAATATAATACTCATATCTTTATTTTTCCAAATGGTCTATCTTATATTCAATAGGTGACATTCCTGACTAACATTAAAATTTCTTCGAAATAAGTGAATATTAAGATCCATAGTCAGAAGAGTGTTTTAATTATTTTAATAAACCACTATAATACATTATAAATACTTATTTGATATCCCAACAACAACTTCAGTGATATAGAATGATTTTTATTCATCATATTTTTTTTGATCATGATGGTTTCCACCCACGGTAATCAATGTGGAACATAAATTGTCATAATGGAGAAACTCATTCAAACTCTAAAATTTCAGTCTTGGATTTCCATTTTATAGCTACCCTAGAATATTTCACATAACATTACATGGTTTTATGAATAATAAAACATCATATCAAAAGTCAAGGATCATGATGTCTACTATCTTGGATGAATAGATATATAAAACTGAAAATATGGGTCAAAAAACACTTAGCAATGTAATCTTCATAAAGAGATCCTAGCATACTTTGAGTCCATACATCTGCAAATGGTACCATAGGGATAAAATTACTAAACAGATGAGATAAAATCTTAGTAAGGGAAAAATCCTAGTTATAAAACTTTAACACATTGTTTAGAAGGTGTGGCATCATGAAAATAAATGGAATGAAACACAATGAGTCGTAACCCATAAACATGGGTTCATATAAACATGAATTCATAGTAATGTATTTGAAACATAAATCATGTCTTTATATTAATTCGTGGATATCTTCACATAGATGATCCCCAATCAAGCTTAACCCCCATCACTATTGCACATGGTAACACATGTCAAGGCAAACCGGCAAGACCATTTCATTAAACATATCATGAGAATAAACATTACAAAATGAATTGGAGGGATATCTACAAAAACCCATATTAAAATATTCATTAATATTCTTGTTACATATAGACTCATAGATAAAAATACATAAACCTAATAGAACCCATGGAATGAAATGGGTATCATTATCATGTTGTAATGCATAATGACTAGGAATATAGCAAATGTGTCCATGAATGAAAATAAATATGACATAAATGGACATTGAAAAGGTAAAATAAGAATATATCTTGGTATGTGATGTCAAACATAAGTGAAAATAAGTGAAAAAAGTATTTTATAATATTTATCTTTAAAACATTTTATTTCAGTTTTAAGAAAACACTATCATGTTTTTAAAATAGAAAATTGAATAATCATTTGTTAAAAACCAGATGTGATCCAAGAAGATTCTCATAATAAAAAATAATATTATAAAAACAAAGATAGATTAAAACATATGTTAGAGTGCCCATGAAATTGGGTATTGATTCAAGATTTTCCCTTAAATGGGGTTTTCTTATCTGAATGTTTTTGGATATAATTATTTAAAAAATGTATACCCTTTAATGAGAATGTTAAATGGATATTGATACATGTTTTTATAGAGTATACTTCGAATTTATAATATATAAATAAACAAAATATATAAATTCATTTGGATGGAACGAAAATTGTAGTAACCTGAAGGAATAAAGGAGATTCTTGTAGAATTCATTAGATAATAACATCATGGTATCTAGTATACATAGAAGAGATTACTGTGATAGAAAATGGGATTATCATCTTCTATAAATAATAAGGAAATTATGAGTAAGGGGTGAAATTATACTCCAATATTATGAATTACTCTTAAATGGACATAACATAGAGGAGATTCTTGAACAAATGTTTGAAAGAGAGGATCCCTTTCCTTAAGCCTGTTAGTGTTATAGATTGATATTAATGACCTGAATAATCAAATTAGGATCAGTAATTAATACTTACAAAAACTCTAATAGATGTTATGAATTTTTTAGTACCTCATTAAGATCATCCATGAACCTTTTTGATTAGTTAAGAGGTTCAATTTCAATTTTTGTGAGCGTATGCATCCTTGGTTTTAATG
The DNA here is from genome assembly GCA_963277665.1 of Viscum album. NCBI lineage: Eukaryota > Viridiplantae > Streptophyta > Magnoliopsida > Santalales > Viscaceae > Viscum > Viscum album. Next base: position 1,078,623,303 of record OY728164.1, read on the forward strand.
ATTGATTCAATTATATTCACATAAAGATAAATACATATGATGATAATGGTTGTATATAATTTATGGTATATAAAATTAGTAATTATATTTTTGATTACATAGTTATTAAATTAATTTGGTTATTTATAGTAATGGTGAATCATTTTATAAAACATTAATGATAAATGCTTGGATTAATATATCGATTTTGCAAAATATTTACTTGATTAGCATTATTATTTTACAACTTCTGTGAAACAATATTCCATAATATTCCATCAGGTAAAATACATATTCAATAGTCCATTAAAATAATAAAAAACATTTGTTGACCATAATTGATAATGGATGTAGAAATTCATAACTTGTCGTCTTGGAAAGTTGTAAATTAACATAGATCAGATGTTTTTTTCATTTCTTTCGTAAAAAGGATGGAGAAATGATATATGGTAATGAATTATACAATTAACATATCAAAATTCAAGTAAATTTATGGTACTATAGTTTTCATTCCATTTTTATGAAGTTATGATAGGAATGGAAAGAGGTCAAAGGAACAGGAAAATAATATCAATGAAAATAAAATAGTAGTTTCATCTTCCTTAAATCTATATTGAGAGCTTCTTAAGGGTAGAGGATTTGGTATTTTGAGGGGACCAAACTGTTATGGATTTATATTATGATCTTGGAGAGGTATTATGGAATAATTTATATTTGTAAAAAGGCATCCGACGAGTGAAGAGAAGATGATAGCGTGGGTGGGTTTTATAGTGACGTGAGGAGGGTTTTTATCATATTTTAATCATTGAGTTTTTATTCATCCAAAAGACAAGAAATAGTAATGATTCCTATAAAAAATAGTAATATGTGCATGTGAGTTCAAACTAGTTCCCATTTATATCATCCATGACTAATGCATGATGCATAAATTCAGGTTATATCACTTATCGTGAATTATCATATTTTAATATTCATTTAAAATTCATGTATTAAAAAAAACAAAAAAGTAAACTTATGAATTTTTTACCCGTAGAATCAAAAAAGGAGATCCATTTGTCAAAATTATTTTTCTAAATATGATTAATTTAGTTTTCAATGAAATTCATAATTTACAATAAAATTATGGTTATTAATACTCTAACTGATTTTATAATGCATTAAAAAATTACATAAGGTCATATAAAATTATCATAAAACCAGAAGAAATAAATTGGTTAATTTTTTAACACATTTTATATAAATAAAGTTTCGTTAAAATTAATTAATTTATTGAAATTGATTATTAATAAATTACGGATATACCAAAAATTTTACAATGGTCACATTATCACTTATAAGATGCATAAATTTTATTTATACACTCAATGGTGAGGTCACTAATATTTTTAATGATTTAATACTATTAAGGTTCATATTAACATTCAAAAGAGTAGGATACTTTTCATAAGGTTATGTTAATATTAAGAAAAAAATTATATTTATCCTATCGGACTCCAAACATCTTACGGATTGCAACCGTGTATGTGAGATTTTGGAAATTCAAAACAAGGAAGTGGCAATATTATGTATAATGGTCACAAATAAATTAATAGTTCATTGTGTTAAAATTTCATGGGAATATATGAAATAATTATAAGAGGGGAATTTTCATTAATAAATAATTAGTCTATTATATTATTCCTCCATTATTAAATACCTCCCTCTAAATATTGTTTTACATTTGAAGCCATAATCAAATGAGGGTACTTTTCATTAATTTCATTCTATAGTTCCAATGTTTCTTCTCTAAACTCATGGTTCCACCACAGTAAATTGACCAGTTGAATAGTATTGTTGAATAGAATTTTATCCCTATGATCCAAGATCATCAATAGATTCTCCTTGTAAAAAAGATCATTCTAGAACTATACCACCACTAATGCGAGTACCTCTTAATGATCAAGTATGTAATTCATTAAGAGAGATGCATGGAATATACCTATTAAATTTGACATGGTATATGGACGTTGTAGTCGATATTCCACATCCTTGACACAATAATTAATCTGAAAGTTGTTGATGTACTAGGGTCATAGATTTCTTTTCTTCCAAAACCTAGTGACCTTCTTCCATGGATATTTCCATCTAAATACCACGTATCAATCATTGATATCAATGTCTCATCGACGATTTTTTATTTTATTATGTATTTTTTCTACTTTGGTATTCCTTGATCTTCTGTTGAGTGTTTCTCACCTTCTCCAATTATTCTTCAACCATTTCAGATCCTAACAGCTTATACACACCAACTTCATCCCAATACACTAGTGTTCTTCGCCTTCACCAATACAGGGCTTCATATGGAGTCGTTCGGGTTCTTGAGTGGAAACAATTGTTTTATCACAATTCTACCACATTAAGATGATTCTCCCATATTTTTTTGGAGTCCCTAGAACAAGCTCTCAACATATCTCATAGTGTATGAATAGTTTTCTCTTGTGGGACATCTGTTTGAGGAAGATAGAGCATACTAAAGTTTGTTCAGGTTCTTAGATAATGTTGGAGACTTTTTTAAAACATTGAGGACAATCTAAGATTTCAGTTACATATAATATATTATTGTACACCATAAAGCCTTACCGAATATCATATATTTATCTTTTCATGTTGATCTAATGATAATTCATCTTGAATCATGTTAAAGTTAGCTGTCTTTGTAAGATGATCCACAATGACCCATATATCATTTTTTCCGCAGGATGTCCTTGAAAATATATTGAAAATGTCAATGGGGATGTTCTCCCACTCCTACATTGGATTGGTTAGTGGTTTAAGCCTCCCTATAGACTTTTGTATTGGTCCTAAAATTATAACATATAAGTTAATTTTATGTATACTTAGTAATCTCCTTCTTCATATTGTCCCAAAAAATGTTATCACAAATATCATGATACATCATTATGCTACCTAGGTATGTAGAGATGTTTGAGTTATGTGAATCATTAAAATGATCCCTCATTATCTCTAGATCAGATGGTACACAAAATTGTGACCAAAATCATAAAACTCATTCCTCATCAATCATGAACATAGAGGATTTCCAATTTTTAATGTCTTATACCCATTTCTAGATTTCCATATATTTTCTTTGAACATCCTTTATTTTCCCCATCAGTGGTGGTTGAAAAATAATTTGAGAAAGGATCATTATGTTCATCTAATAATGATTCCCTTTTCCATACTCTACAAATATATTATTATTTGATCCATTTTCAATTCTCATCATCGATAATGATCCATGATCCTTTCTATAAAGAGCATCTTCCACTCTGTTTGCCTTCCCAGGATAGTAGTTGATAGAGTAGTCACAATCCTTGATAAGCTCTATCCAAAATCTCTATATCATATTAAGCTTTTTTTGTTAATATATATTTTATACTCATATGACTATTATATATCTCACACATCACCCCAATGAGATAATGTGGCCCGAATTTTAAAGCAAAGATCAAAGATGGAAACTCTAGATCATGAACATTATAGTTTGGCTCATAGATTTTCAGCTTCCATGAAGTGTAGGATATAATATTATCCTTTTTAATTTTCACATATCTTAATCTCTTCTTTGATGCATCACTATAAACTACATTGTGTTCTCCCCTTGTTGGATGTGTGAGGACCAGCGTAGTGATTAGCCTCTTTTTGAGCTACATAAAAAGTCTTCACATTCCTGAGAATAGAAAATCTTATCTCCATTAAATTTAGTCTTTTTTATTTCGATTTAAAATCATGAATATTAATTCAGAAATTTTCAATAATACATAGCTAGACCATGAATTTTTTTGATCACTATCAAAGATGTTGGACAGGGCGACTCTTCATTCACCTTTGTCTTGGAAGGGTCCACAGATATCCGTTTATTGGGGATAATATTCCCCAAGAACGATTCGTCCTCCATAAAAAACTCACTTTCACTAAACATTTACCATAGATTCTCCCTTCAAAAAGTCATTAACACAACATCCAAATTCTCATCATGTTTCTCATTACTCATGGAGTATATCATAATATCATGGATAAATACTACCGAAAAATTGTCAGCGTAATCTCTAAAGACTATACTCATTAACTCCATAAAATTTGATTTAAGCTTTATTGATTCCAAATGGAATCATTATGAACTCATAATGTTCATAACTTGTTTGAAATACAGTCTTGGGAATATCATTTTTCTCAACATTAATTGGTGATATCCCAAAAGTATGTACACCTTTGAGAAATAACAAGCCCCATGAAGACTTTCAAACATGTCATCATTCTGTGGAAGGGGATACTTGTGTTCTATAATGATTTTATTGAGCTCGATATATTTAATTTAGAGGTACAATGATCCATCATACATCATGACGAAGAGGACTTGAGCACCCCATGGTGAAGCACACATGAATATAAAACCCATCTCTAGACTCTACTATATGTGCTGATTCAGCTCTTCCAACTATATGATGGAAATTCTATAAGGTGTCATTGATATAGGAAGATAAATAGAAATAAGTTCAATTTCCACTTAGCCAATTAATTATGAGGAAAACTCGGAAACTCTTTATTGAATTAATCAGTGCAATCCCTCAAGATGGGAATATCATAAAGAATTATCATCCCTATTGTCTCAATAATATGAGCTATAAATTCTTTTTCATAAGTAAATAATATCCACACATGAGAAAATTATTATAATGGATTTTCATCTTCCTCCATAGACTTTTATGGAATTTTAGGATGATTCAAAATATTAAGAGTGATCTCCCTTTCCATACAGTTGATGTTGGATTTGTATAATGATAGCTAATCCTTGCACATTGTATTTTTGAGCTCTACTAAAGGATGTATAGTGAGATTTTATGGGAGGTTATTTTCACAATCATAAACATGGGAGGAGTAAAAAACCATGGTTTTAATAATTTCCCTAATTTATGTTCTCATATACAATTTATCCTTCAAATTTTGAGGTGGTGTATGAATAGTTCTACTAAACATTTATAATTTGATGGAATGTGTAGAACTATAATAATATAGTATTTTTTCTATTATTGGATAAATAACCATCATACCCATCAACACATCATTGTTCAGATCCACCTCATGAGTAGTGATAGAAAAATCCATTTCATGTTGCCTTAGAGGATGGTTTTGTTTTCATCTGACAAAACTCATCATAGGGAAATTGTTCATAAAATGCTGACACTTCTCCTCGTTGTAACTCTACACTACAATATGTTTGTAGATATAATCCTTCTATTAATATTCCGCATTAGGGGGATTTTTCCTTCCTCTTCAGCAGTTCTTAGCTACATGTCCCAACATTACACATTTGAAGCAATTCCTTGTCCCCTTTAGAGAGTTCCAATGTTTCTTCTTCCCCAAAACATTTAAACATGGGATGATCGAGATTCATTGCATCATTGAATTTATTTTTAGAATGTCACAAATTATATTTCATTTTCATTTTTTTGTGGGGACCACTATATCACATAGAGTATCCAATAAACATTTCAATGTTAAGGAAACAAAATAAAATCTCCACATAGATGTAATAGTATTGAATCACCAAATCTTTTAATAGACTCAACATTATTTTCCTAAATAAGTGATCCACCTTGCTTTCGATGATCATTCTAAAGCATGAGGCATACCTTGAAATACTTGTAATGTTTTCTTCATATACATTGATTGACACGTCATCCATCTTCTGATGTTCGAGGATCACTGTTTCTATCGTGAGATGGATGGCTTAGGGAAACTATTTATTGAAAAAACATTCTTTGGAATTCCTCCCAAATCCATGGATAAAATTTCTTCCTTGGGATTCATATTCTTGATTAGGGTCCACCACTGATCTTCTTCCCCATAAAAACAATATACTTCCAGTACAACATTATCTTCCTTTAAGCACCAGTGGACATGAAATAACTTATCAATAGAGTTAGTCCACTGTTCAATGAGGAGGGGATCAGAATATACACAAAACATGAGAGACCTTTTCTGCATGAAGAATTAAATGATGAATTTGTCATTCAATTGAGTAGGAGATTGTTCCACAAGATTCATATTATTATTAAATATATTATCCAGTGGAGCAAGTACTTTCATGAATTTTTGAGCACCCATTCCCATCTTATCTAGAATATCATTAGGGAAATCGTCACATTGCCTATCACATTATTTTTTAGAACATGTTATTATATTTCACTCCATTAACTATTGAAAATAATATATAATTAGAGCTCCTGAATACATATGTATTGAGATTCAATAAGAAACATTAAACATAATAGGATAAACATGTAAAGGAGAAGTGTATCCAAACTTGTGATTCCATAAGTTTCAATATAGGTTATCCTAAATCTATTTATAATCATATATTTTTATGGGAATTTTTAACTCCCATAATTATGGTTTGTACCAGGAAAATAAAATTAACAAAGTATATACCATGGGAGTGTCAAACCAATATTCCAGCAAGGCCGGTTGTCGTGAAACAGTTCCTATTTGAGTCTACTTGAAAGCGTTGTTTTCGGGTTCTACCCCTAGTTATATCTGCCTCAGATCCACCACTACCTATATATATCATGACAGGGATGTATATTCCTAATAAACCACATACTCAATACATACCAAAATATTGGGTTGTTTTCTAATAGTTAGTATAATCCTTAAGGTTCTTACAAATGTGATCTATTCATAATCTCCAAAAATGAATAGAACTTCATTTGTTTCAAATTTAGAGATTCTAGCCTTTTACCCCAAACAATGCATTATTTCAACCATAATAAAACATCATATAACAAGGCAATGATCATGAAGTCTAGTGTCATGGAAGACTAGGTACATAAAACTGAAACATGGGATAAAGAACACATTTTATTTAATATTCATAATGATCTCCTAACATAATTTGAGCCCTTAAATCTACAAAGGGTGACATGGGGATCACATGAGTGAATATATGAGATAAACTACATGTAAGGAAAAAATCACAGGAATAAGAAATTAACACATTGGTTAGAAGTCATAGTATAATGATAATAAAAGGCATGAAACACAAGGAATAATTACCCATTAAACATGGATTATAAAAACATAAATTCATATAAATGTGGAAAAAAATAATTTTTGACTTTAGGATGAGTCATTTCTCATTCCACATAGAGGTTCACAAGTCAACATTTACCACTAAGACCATTGAACATGGTAGCATGAGTAAAGACTAACCACAATGACCAATTCACCTAATGTACATGAGATTAAACATTAACAAATGCATTGGAGCACAATCTAGTCTCTACCATATAAATGTGCTCATGAATATTATTTCCAAAAATTTAATCATGCAAAAACAATCATAAGCATAGTGGAACCCATAAAATAAATGTGTTTCATAATGCTGTCATAAAGTATAATTAATGGGTTTATCCAAAAAGATTTCATAAAAGTGATAAATTAGAACCTACATAGACATTCATAACGTAATATAGGCACATATAATCTTATGTGAGGTAAAACAGAAGTGACATCAAGTGATATGAGTATTTAATAATTTTTAGCATTATAATATCTTACTGATGTTTAGAAAAACACAATGAAGAAATTAAAACAAAGAATGTTAGAATAATTTTAAAAAACCAAAATGATATCCTATAATGTTGACACACAAAAAACAGTTCTTTTTTTGAAAACAATGGTTTCTTAAAATAAATGGTATATTTAGCTTGATATTATATAAGGATTCAGGTAGTTCCCTTAAAATGTTTTTTCTTATCGTGATATAATGAAGGAATCATTTATAAACATGTATATCTCTAAAATATAATTTTGAATGGATCTTGATACATGATTATGAATATTATACATAGAATTTATAAGATGTACATAAAAATAATATATAAATTCATTTGGGTAGAATGAAATATGGGGATGCCAGGAAGAATAAATAAGGTTCGGGTAGAATTCCTTACTGAATATAGCCATAGTATCAAGTATACTTACGAGGGATTAATGAAAGAGAAAAAGGGGTTTTAATATTTTATAATTAATGAGCGTAGTATGAGTATGGTGAGAAATTATTCCCCTGAATTATTAATTACGCATAAAATAACATGCATAGAGGGTATTCTTGAGAAAATTTAATAAAGAGAGCATCCTTTACTTTAAGCATAATTATGTTCTTCGTTAGATCACAATGACCTGAATAATAGAATTTAGTAAATTAATTAATAAATCAAAATCCTCCACTAAATTTAATTGATTTATTATATCCTCTTTATGTTAATTGATGTCAATTTTTATTAGTTAAGTGGTAAAATTTCATTGTGTGGGTATGTCCGCTTCCTCGGTTTTAATGGTCAGTTTAGTTATATTCATGCTCAAATAAACAAGATTGATGATAATGGTTTTCCAGAATTGAAGTTATATGAAATTAGTGATAATCTATATGATGACATGGTTATAAAATTTATTTGGTTAATTGGACTGAAGGTGAATCATTATATAACACATTAATGATAAATCTTTGGATTAATTTGGTGATTTTTTCACACAATTAACTTGTTAGGTATTATTATTTTACATATTTTGTGTAAATGGATACAAGAAGGTCAAATAAGGTAAAATACATATTAAATAGTCTGGTTAAATAACAAAAATTGTTTCATAACTAGATTTGATGGTTTTAATAGAAATTGATAAACCGTTTTCCATAAATATGATAAATTAATACAACTTGGTAGGTGTTTCTTTTTTTTCATAATAAGTGAGGTGAAGGGATAGATGATAATTAGATATACCATTACAATATAAAAATTCCAATAATTTTATGGCACTGTAGTTGTCATACCTTTTGTATGATGATATTTTAGGAATGAAAATAGAACAATGAAATGTGAAAAAATTGAATGAAAAGAAAAGAGGAGTTTAGCTCTTGATTTAATCGTCCTTGATTGCCTCTTAAAGGGAGAGGATTTTCTCTTTTGAGGATACCATAGGTTGATTGATGTTGGGGATGATCATGTGGTTATATGTGGGTATAATTTAAGTAAGGAAAAATAATTTAGAGGTGTGAAGTAAAGAGGAGAGCGTGTCTAGATTTTATAGTTTAGGGGATCTGGGTTTTCATAAGATTTAAGTCATTAGTTTATTATTTTTCCATAATACAGTCAATAGAAAAGATTATTGTGACCATAAATACTAATATGTGCATGTGACTTATAACCAATGTCCATTTACATCATTCATGACTCAATAATGAATCATAATATTAGGTTTTATCATTTATTGTGATTTAGAGTATTTTATCATTCATCAAAAATTAATTTAATTTTGAAAAATACCCAACAAATACCCTTAACAATTTTGGATGTGTTGAATGAAAAAAGAAGACCTAGTTTTAAAATTTATATTTATAAATATGATTAAATTTATATTTAATTAATATCATAATTAATTTGAATAATACATATTTTAAATCTATAACAGATTTTATAATGATTTCAAAAATTACAGAAGGTTTTAAAATATTATCTTAAAACTAAAAGACATAAAATTTTCAATATATGAAAACCCTTTAGAAAAATAGTTTGTCTTTTAAATTAATTAATTTGTTGATATTAATTATTTATGAATTAAAAATTATCAGTACCTCTATAATGGACATATTATCATTTATAAGATGCATAAAATTTATTTATACATTCATGCGTGACATTAATATTCTTTTATATGATGAACTACTCATAATGGTCACATTAAAATTCATAAGGTTATGTTACTATTCTTAAAGATATGTTACTCTTCACCAAGAATTAAATTTTGTCTTATTAGATTGAAAACATCTTACTGATCGCAACTATCTATGTAATATTTTTGAAATTAATTACAGAAAAGTGACAATATTACGTTTAAACGTCACATAGTACTTGGTAATTCATTGTATAATAATTTAATTTGATTATATGAAATAACTATAAGAAGGTAATATCCATTTATAAAACATTGGGATGTTACAAATTTCATGAGTGGTTATCATCCTTGAAGTCATGAGCCATATGACCAAACATAACACATCAAATTCACATCCCAAATAATGAATGGAAATCTCTAGGATTATCTTTAAATCTTGCCTCAAAATATTGGAATTTATTTTTCTTACCTCCAAACTTCTTTTAGGAATTTTTTCCCATTTCCTATCCATTATAACTGTTCTTTTCATTATTTTTATGGGATATGTTTTCATTGAAAAAATACATTTCTACCATCTGAGGACATCAAAATAGTTTCTCCGACATATTTCACTCACATGAATCCAACAATCTTTGATATCATGGATTAAATCCAAATTGAAACTGATTTATCATTAAATCAAAATATCATATACATTTTTGATGTCCCTCACTAGTTCAATGAACATTTCTTCATATAAAACATCTTAATATTTCTACACTTGTCTCAATTATATGAATTTTATTTCTATCCTATGATGAAAATCTATACAAAATATTTTCCATGGAAATAATCATAATTTATTCTCACCCTAATGTTACAATATCTTTACATTCCATGACATTATATAAAATTATAAACAACTTGTCAACTTCACCTTCAAAAAAATAAATTTATAGAGATGCCTTTTGGTGATCCGAGAAAACACTAAGATATAATATCAATTCTCAGGATTTAATACTTCAATAGCTATCAAAAGAGCAGTTAATCCAAAAAATGATGGGGATTTTTTCCAATAAAATGAACTATATATTCATTTTCCTCAATTATATATTGGTTTTATCCCTTGTACGAACACAAAAAATGTTTATTCCCAATCGAAACAGATCCATAGAAATTATTTGATAAAAATAACATGTTTTTCTTGTATGTGACTTATTTTTACTTAAATCCATAACTAATACATTGTAATTAATGTTTGAATGTATCACATCTCTTGGAGGTGGCAGTTATCCCCATGTCCATAAATGATGTTATCATATTTACAAAAAAAATTGTTGGCCTGACGATATGAGTATATTAAAAATCCAAAAGTTTGAATAAATCATAAATTTAATATATATATATATATATATATCAAATATAAATATTTTTCCCATGATAATTATAAATCTTGATAGGTGGAAATTAAAAAAAGAACGACATTGTTATGTGAGGCTGTAGTTTGTTGTACAGAAAGGGTAATTTCATTATCCATTTGATTGAATTTTATATTGGTTTAGGTAGAAAAACGAAAACAAAAACACTTCAGTATATTAAGATTACTGATGTTACTATATAATCATGGAATAATTTCATGAACAATTTTTTACTTAAAACCAACCCGACATTAGACCTTTCCCATACCATTTCCCGAAGAGCATTCCCAATACCCACCATATGGTAACAGGTGAATGGGTATCACAATGTTTATTTGGAATGATTTCACCAATTAAAATAATCATAAACATAAAAATATAACAAATAATTAAAAAATAAATAATTTTATCCAATCATGGAACAAAAAATTTTAAATTTGGCATTTACAGCATTGAAATAAAACCCAAAAGGGTCTATAATACAAAAGGAAACAACGAAATTGTCCCAAGAAACACTAGGAAAAAAGGGGAAAATCATCATCGTTCCACCACCAACATTAATCAAAGGACCACTAGAAACCTAAATCACAATGATGATGCAACTTTACTTTACTATAGTTAATCATAATCAAGCCTACATAAACACAAATGTGTATGAAGGATGTGAGATAATGCCATGTAGGATCCCATACAATAAAATAGATTCCAAGACAATACAAATTACGAAAAATTAAAATTCATGTTTTATAAAATAAATATTAATTTTTTAATAAAAAAATTATATTTTAAAACATTCTTTTAATGGGAAATATCACCAAAGATAATGATGTCATGTCAAATCCTTACATGCACTAGAAGAAGTGGGACACTAGGTACCACTTATCTTGGAGAATCATGGTAAAATATCCACCATAATCATTATATTTTTTCATGATATACAATATTGGAATATTTTAAAAATCAAGTGGTCCCCAACAATCATTGGTGAGTTATTGTTGCATCGTTAATCTCGCATGAATGAACCAGACCTCAACCCCACCAATTTTTCTAGAATAATTGTCCTAGTTCTCCAATCTAGTTACATAGGATCCCATGGTTATAAATTAGCATTACACACATCACATAACAGATAGAATTAAAACATGAATAATATAATTAATACATCCCACATGATACCCCACAAAACAAAAGAATATTAAAATTTCTATGCACACCTAATCAACATTAAAACATGTTTCACACCACTTTCCCAATTTATAAAACTTTTTTCATAATTTATGAAAGATATTCAATAAAAAATAAGATATTCACATAAAAATATAAAAAATATTTTATAAAAACTATTATGATGCCCTACACACCTTAAAACCAATGAAAGTCAAATTTCACACCTCATACATAATAGATATAATACAACCAAGAAGAAAATAGACAGATCAAAGTAACCCAAATAAATTTTATACATTGAACCACCATCCTCATTTTTACAAAATTATAGATATTGGTGAAAAACCACAACCACAACCCATGAAAACAATGTAAAATATTGATCGAACCAAAAACATAAACATGGACCCCAAATGGACAAGATAGGACAAAAATTAGGACACCCGATCAACTAAGAATAAGAAACCTTAATAATGATGAATAGAACACCTATAAAAGTGTATGATATCAAGAAATGAGCTACATACATTGATATCCATGGAAAAACCAAAAAAAATACCGACAAATCGAGTCATAATGGGGAAATAGGTCTATGAGGGAGGGAAATATGGGGAAGAAACCAATGTTGGAAGGGATGGGAGTGATTTTGGATAGAAATAAGGGGAAAATGTTAAATATCCCATTTATAATGACATTGATGAGTCACAAAGATTTTACATATGGTTTTACAAATTGTTTGGAAACATTTCACCCATTACTATCCAGGTGCAATAAGGCACACATTTATCTTACATTGCTTACAAACCATACACATAGCATGTCTTTAGCCACTATCTAGAATATCACTTTGTCCATATAGTTCCATATGAAAGGCACACAATTTCCCTAACCATGAACCAACTATGAACCACATGATAGAAAATAAAATATCCCAATTTTCATAATTTAATCAAAGGGAAACAAAAATATAATGACTATAATTAGCATTAATAGAGGAATAACCCAAAATAATAAAACAAATTGTGTAATTCTCCCCGCTAGGAAAAAATTTTACCACTAGAAAGATATCATAATTGTTATTATAGAAGAAAAATTGATACTAATTTATATAGAAATACTTATTTATGAAATTAAAAATCACATAAATGTCATACTTACAAAGAACACAAACCATTACAATATGATTCACATGAAGTACAATCTCTTGAGAATTTAAAATCTTCCCGATCAACACAATAATAGAAAAATTAGTCTCCAGCTCTATCTCATCCCAATTCAGAACAGGAGAAGTATCATGGTAATATTTATTAACTAGGAAAGATGAATCAAATCATGAATTTATGTAATATGAGAAGGAAAATATATTATGTATTCTACCTTACTGATCCAGTCTATAATTTCCAAAGGTGATACAATCCTCAGTTTCAAATTTCCTTATTTACTAAATGATAATGGCCCATGTGAGGTTCCACCATCAAGAAAACCTTATCTCCCATAGAAAACACCATATCTCAGCACCTATGATCAACAGATGACATGTACAGACTATTATCTATAAAAACACTATTATATCTACTTGATATTGTCAGAAGACTCTTCCACAAGGCATTTTCCTAACATTTAGGTCTCATCAACCCCAAACCAACACAAAGGAGACCGACACATATATTTATAAAAAACCTCTAATGGAGTGATTAAAATTATATACTATTAACTACATTTACACATCAACTAAACCAATATCATATGGTTATCCCTTGAACAACTTAAATAAAACTCACATTTCCAAATTATATCTTCCAAACTTTTGTTTTACCAATCCATATGACAATCTATTTTGGGGTATTTTGTCATAATGAATTTGAAATTTGATCTCATTTCCTTCTGAAGGCCTCCTCCAAATTAAAAGGTTAAATTGGGTCACCTATTAGAAATGACTACAAATAGCACAACAGGAGGCCTCACAATCTCCCATAGATACAACTGGCCCATTTTATAAACCATGGATGAGTTCTTTATTGGAATGAAATTGGTTGATTTGATCATATGATCAATTTCTATCCAAATGGATTTCCTTCCCCAAATTATATAAGTTAATTCGATAATATTGTCCATAAAAATCACATAACACATCTATGTAGTGATGGAATTATGATAGAGAAAGCATTAGGTCCTCTGGTGATGTACAATAACCTACAAACATGTATAACATCGCGATACTAAGTGATGTATATCATGCCTGAATCCTGGCCACCAAAACTATCATTGCACGTCATGTAAAATTTTCTTATTAACAGGATGGAATGGCCACTAAGAATGGTGGTTTTACACTACCACTAACATTCCCATTTATTGAAGGAAAAAAGGATACCCTTGAATAGTATAACTCTCATGAGAGACAATGAAAAATCATGAGATGTTTAGCCACCATTATAGAACTACATCTACTACTAGCACAACTCATTACTCAACTACTCTTTCTAAATAAAATCCAAAAGAGAAGGTTTCAACTATACACAGGAAAAGAACACACCTCCACTATTTTCAATGGTTTACAAGTGCATCTGAGAATAGTGGTCCATCAATTCCACTAATTTCTAGACACTTTCAATGCATGTGTGGGAAGTTTTATTCCTAAATAGTTTACCACAACAAGACCTATACAATGGGTGTAAAAAATATCAATGATGAACCCTTAATGTAACATAAACAAATCACACAAACATAGCATCATGTTTTTTTGGGTGAAAATGTAATCAAGGATCTTGTGTTTAAAATAAACCACAAATTTCCCCACCAAAAAATAATGACACCACTAATTTTTTGAATGCATTATCAGCATTAATTCTATGACATGTTTCGGTAATTTCCTTCTCATTATTTGAGCTAGAGAGAACCATAAGCCACTACATGACCATCCAAAACATGCACACACCAAGACCTATAACTAATTCATCGCAGAGTACCACATTTCCCATTACATATTATGGAATATTCAAAATTGGGGTGGTGGTAAACTATAGAAATGCTCCTAAAATGTTTATTTCCATTATCTGTTTCATTAAAACAACACCCCCTTCTAGGTGATCATATTCATGTAAGAATAAAAATTATATAAATCATACAATAACTACTTGTAGTAACCAATCGTACCCAAAATTCTCTTAATCTAGAAAACATTCCATAGCTAATTACTTGAAATAACAACATTGATATTATTTTCATACACTAATACCCCATGTTATGAATATAAATGGACCACAAAAAGAAACTCTCAGATCTATATGGTGAATATAGAAAACATGAAATATATACTATAGTTTTAATGTGTTATAAAAATGATTCTCAAATGGGGCACATGATCTTCCTCTGTTTTAGATTAGACAATGATGTTTCCCAAGAATAGAACAACAAAGTAATCGATATATTGGTGGAAAAAACAATTTATAGGTGTCATGAAGACTACTAGAGAATTAATCCACTTGATATGTATGACCAAATACTCAAAATGGATATATTTACTTCAGAATGTCATTTTCAGGACATCTTCCTCCCTAACAATAACATGATGATAACCAAAACACACGTTTTTTTAAACCAAAATTACCCCTTACATTGATCAAAATGTTCTTAGATGTGTGGTATGAAATAGCTATTCATGACAGTGACATTATTCATCCTCCTTTAATCAATTATTATCCATGAAGATCCATTATCCTTTTTCTTAAATAGGATTATAGAACCTAATGTATGATCCTTGGGTGAACTAATAATTTGGAATCCAAATCATCCAGTTGTACATTTAATTCCCTCTACTCAGTGGGGGCCATATAGTAAAAGGAAAAAATGGGATATGTTCATTTCCTCATTTCTTTAGAGAACTAAATATCCTGTTGAAAAAAATCCATACAAATCATCTTAAAGATATTATTGGAACTCATCCACCATATTAGACAATCCATACTCTAGAGAACTGCCATAATCCTCTAGTGAGATAAAAAATAACAAAAAAGTAGTATTACCCAATTTTAGTGGGGGTGGGGGGGGGGGGGGGGTTCAACACGACCTGACCATGGATCTCATTAACCATGAAAATCAAGTGTTTTCCAAAAAGGTTCCTAAAATCTCACTCACCACCATTAATAGTGTATGTGAACCTTATAATACTATCCAATACATATCAATGATTACATCAAAGAGGCCCATTTCTATAAAAAACTCCCATTCATGTTTGACCCCTATCCCAGTGAGTTCGCAAGACATACACCTAAACCTTTTCTCTCCAATCATATGTTGTGGAGTTTCCAAATCAATTAGAAATGGAATATGATCAGTTGATAATTCCTACACCCAACCAAGAAAATATGAAAAATTCTAATAGATTTACCAGTTTCTAACAAAACGACAGGTGAGGATAATGAAATGAATATGGTTCCTCAAATTGTCATAGTTCTAACATCTAATACTTTTGGTGCATAGTATACAAGATGAAGATATTTTTTCTCATTTGAAGCCTATGAAGTACCACTATCATATGGATCTTCCCTAAATGAACTCTATTTAGAATAGGATATAGTCTAAGGTCGATGAATTCCAATTAGAGATCCCGCTATCATGGATGACTCTGACTGGTCTAAAATTCCTATGGAATCTATACATCCAGTACTACTATGGTAGGACCATGTGGCCTTAAAAAACATTGTATGAGTCCCATATTCCATAAAAAATAGAATGATCTATGTTGCGATAGTAATTTTGATTTTACATGACCCATAATACCACACTGATGGTAGAAAATTGATTTGCATATAAATCTACTGATGATGACAGTTGGGAAGATGACTTGAGCTACCACCTCTCTTCATCACGTTCTCATCCTACTTCCTATTCTTCAGAGATTATCCTCCACTAACTTTATCTAACACTCCTCTATAATATTCAGGCATTCCCTTTTGATCGATCTCATCCATTCATGATCATGAAACCACCATATCATAGGTCATCAACCAAAAAGGAACATGAGAATAAATCTCCCATATAATCCGCTTATCAATCCTCCAGGAATTAATATTCTCATTGGGAAAGGTCATTGGTGCATACAGAAATAGCTTCGCAAAGAGATATGAATACACCATAAATGTCTGGTCTCTATGCTTATGATCCATGAACTCTCGGGACCAGGTGAAGGCTATAACCCTGGAATAATACTAATCATTGAATATGACCTCAAAATCACTCCAAATTATCCTCTCACTATTTTAATATTGAACCATTGAGCCCCCACCATTTTTTGGTACCATCAATTTGAATTACATTACATTTAACATGAACCACCTCAGGAGTAGTGTGGAATTCAAACATCAACTCTATCTTCTCAGGAAACGACTATTCTTCATAAGGTACCACATTTCCACATAATGTAGGAGGATTGTTCTTGAGAATCCATTGAGATTTCTATTTCCAAGGACCTAGTTCATCTTATCCAATTTTTTTGGACAAGAACCGACTACCTTTCCTAAATCATAGATAACATGTACCATTGAGACCACTATATTCTAATAAATTGTTTAGAGATAAATATCTCTATCTTCACCATATTTTATCATAGGAATTATAATTAAATGATTTTTCCTAAAGAAAGAAAATCACAATGAATCATATCAGTAATACCATTTTGAATTTTTTTTAATATAAAAAAATCTCAAAATAGTACACTCATCCAAGAATTACCAAATCCTTCATACTAACAAGCCCAAAAACTAATCTACTCCACCACTTTCCAGTTTCCATATACAATATGTATCATTCACATAACATTTGGTGGGAAATTTATCCCAAATCCCATTATCCCATGGAAAATCATCATTTGTCACGAGGTATGTTGGCCAAGCACCCAAATCAAAACAAGAACCCCATTCCCCGACAATCCATGATAAAATCTACCTTGAATCATCCAAAATAATCAAGACCCAAAAAGGAGTGTCTTTCCCTAATACAATTTTTTCCTGAACCAAGCCAGACTTCCATCCAACCTGAAACACTACACGGCATGTGGCCTGGCCTAAAGGGGATTCGTGATCCCCAAAGTTAGCTACAAAGGCATGGGTATCACAACGTACCATGGGATTGATTTCACTCATTCTAATAATTATATACATCTAACTATAATAAACTATACAGAACAAAATAATCAAAAACAAAAAATGTAACAAACCATTTATATTTTAGGCTTACTACCTTTAGAAAACCAAAATGGGATACAAAAAATTGTTATTATGACACTATCCCAAAATCTAACATGAATAAAGAAGGGAATAATCCTTATACCACTAATAACATTCATGAGTGGACCACAATCAATCCAAAACACCATAATGATACATCTTTCCTTTACGTAAGTTAAACATACCCAAGTTAACATATACCCAAAATTTCATGTAGGGTGTGAGATATAGCATAGTAGAATGAAACCAAATAAAATAGATTCTAAGACCAAAAAATAGTATGGAAAATTAACATTCATGTTTAAGAAATTAATGTAGAATCAATTTTAAAGTAAACATTTTATGGGAAATAATTATTTTTAGAATAAACAAACCAATGGAACTGTATGCCAATAGTAAGAGAAATATCACAAACAAGAATTTTTTTCATTGGATATCATATTAGGAACTAGCTGAAGTGGGACACTATGAACTATGTATCTTAGTAAAAAGTGTTATACTAATGACACTAATCTTCATCATCATGCACAAGACACTATATACGAATATATTTAATCTTATAGTACTCTGTAAAAATAATAGTTTATTTAGAGGGGAATTGTCTGCTATGACAGAATGAACTGATACTCGAACATACTGATCCATCTAATAGATTATTTCTATTCATCCCACATTGTTATGTAGGAATCCTTTTGTGCTCAATTTACATTTGATATATCAGAAAACATATCACTTTTACTAATGAATAATCCAAGAAAATAAAAATTACATGATAAAATAATATTTACATAACCCAAACACTCTATCAAATTCCCATGTAGAAAAAATTCATCGTGAATCAAGTCTGGAACCGCTTGAAATGTTTATTAAGACTCTTGCACAATTTATGAAACACATAGGGGCAACACAATAAGTATGTGAATTGAAAAATAATCAATTTATTTTATAATAACACCTTTCAAGACATACACACCATTAAAACATTAAAGAATAAATTCCACACCTCATAAAAAATTTCATATAACATAACTAAGAAGAAAAGTAAGCATTTAGAAAAACTAAAAATTCATTAAGCATAAAAAACCATCCTCAAGTTTAGAAACATTGACCAATAGGTAAAAACCACAAATATAACACAGGAAAACTATATAATAGAATGATTTAATCATCAATGTTATTATTTAACACTAATGAATAAGATACAACCTTATATTGGTCTCCCCATCCAATATAATTATGAAACTAGAAAAAAAGGAAGGGAAACCCTAAAAATGTGTATGAATTCAAAAAATGTGGTTTTTAAATTTATACCCTTGGAGAAACAAAACTAAATATACCAAAACATTAGAGCCCCAATGGAGAAATAGGGCTAGGGGTGGTGATTATGGAGACGAATCCTAATTGGGGATGGTTAGGGTTGTTTAGGGTTAAAAATTATTGGGCGAAGAAGGTTAAAAATTCATTTTTTAATGTCATAGACGAGTCATGTACTTTTCCAAAACGTGACAAAAAAATTGATCCCCATACTATCCAAGAGTTATAGGATACATAGTTACCCAAAATGGTTTATAAACCATGTTCCAATTTGTTTTTTATCTATTATCCAACATTTCACATTGGCCACATTGTTTCATAGGCAAGGCACATAGTTTGTCTAACAAAGAACCAATTGTGAACCACCTACTAGAAAAAATAGATTCTTGATTTTCTTACAATACTCAATGTTAAACCCAATAATAAACACAATAATAAAATTTTAAAAATTAATACCTCAAATTTGAGACATGAATGTGGATAATTATATTAAATGAATAGAGTGGGGAAGGAATAAAAGTAAATAATGCATGTTGCTGAATGTAAACTATTATCAGGCTAACTCATCTTAATTTTAAGCAAATGAACTATTGGTTGGACTACACCACATAATTATGAATCTATGATGAGGGGAAATTTTTTTGTTATTATTTGGGTATGGAATAGAGATGGTAGGTTGTACATACACATGAATAACAATTCCAATTTTTTGAGATCATTATGGAATGAAGTTGAGTATCTTTTACCATTCCAAAATGATAATTATATCATAGATAACATATTTTTAATTCATATACAATTATATATATATATATATATTTAATGATATGTTAAAGGAATCACATAACATTATAAAGTGGATAGTTTACACATCCATTAAAGAGATTATCACTATTTCAATGTGTGAAAATGTTAATAATGAAAATTTTATAATATATATCTAGAATGGTAATTATATCGTTAATATCATAGGGATGTTATTTATAAAACATATTTTTAAATAAAATTTTCATTAATACATTCTGTGTTATGTGTGAACATATAGTATCGGTTTGAGGATTTTGTAGTCCACAAACGACATCCTTAAGAGAGGCAGTAGTTTGTCATTCATGAATAGTAATTTTGTTACCGATTTGATGGATTTGTGAGTATTTGTCTGTCAAAACCTTAACATAAAAACATATATGTATATTTATGATATTTTTATTATTATAAAATCATAGGATGATAGAAAATTAAGGAATTGGGGAAGGAAATAAATTAATTTTATTTTGATGGATGTTACCTCTTCCTCTGGTAACTCAATTTCGATTGAACAAAAGGACTTATTGTTCCATATTTTTCCCAATGTCAGGCCTCTATGGTGATATGATAGATTTTGGGAGATTATTTCTTTATTTATTTTACGATCAAAATGGGATTTTGTAGATTTAGTAAATTGGATGTTAGAGTACCTTTTTATTTTGGATATTAAGTGTTATTATAGTATATATAAAAAGGTAAACACTCTCGATAAGTCCCCATTACATTATGTGACTCAAATAATAGTTTAAATTAGATAAATGATGGAATATGGAATAGTAATGTCAATCCAATGAAGTTTTAACAATTTATTGGTCATTTTAACTCTTAAGATTAATGTTTATCCATTAAGTGAACACATTTTAACATTAATCGTTATAACTAACCTTAACCAAATTCACAAATATTCTTCATTAGATAGTAATTTGACATTCTCTGGCATTTTTAAAAATTTATTTTAAAAAATAATGAATCATTTTTTCCAATTTACAAAAATATAATTGGGAAAAAATAATTTGACATTAATTCCATATACGGGATGAAAAATGGGGTTTTTAATGTAAAATTATTCAAAAGTTTACTATGTTTAAATATTTAAATTCAACGTGATGTTGTTTCAGAACACCAAAGTTGGTTAATTTATCATTATAATTATATAATAAAATTTTTAAATAAATTAAATTCATAATATAAATATAATTACAAATTGGATGAAAATGCAGTTTCAAACAAATATTCATTATTATTCACTATTCATCAAAATAAATAATATATCAAAATAATATCAAAACATTCACCAAAATTAAATTTTGATATTTACATTCCAAATAAGATGTTTTCAAAATGTAATTTATTAATTTTTAATAATTTTTTAATGTATTCCTTCCATTAAAAGGAGGAAAACCATATTAAATAAAATATTAAAAGGATATTATTGATCACGTATAACTCAGTCTTGCCTGAAACATAATATTTCATAGAAACTCACTATTATATCATGGTATTTCAATTGGATGTAGAATCTATATTATGGTAAAATTAATATATAATTTATAAATAAGAGGAAATTTGAAAAATAATTATTTGATCATTATATGGGATGTTACTTCCTACAACCCTTTTTGAAACTTCCTCCTCGAAATTTTATTCAGTTATCAAATAATTGAGGAAATTTTTATCTCATTGAATTTTCAGATAACCATGTTTCCTCATAGACCAATTAATATCTATATAAAATCAATACTTGATGAATTACTTTAATCTGCAAAACTTACTCTCTATGATCAAAAACCTAATGTAGTTGTCCCTTGAATGAATAATTATCTTTCCACTACACTACATTAGGGCTCAAACATGATAAAAATATAATACAAACTTACAAAAAGTTTAAATATTAAATATGTAATGTACATGGAATCAGATTATAGATAAATCCACCTGATATTCATATTATTAATCATTATCAAGGATTTTATACAATCCAATGAACAATAGAATCATCATCTCCTTCTCCCCATAACGATAAACACTTTTCCATGGTTAACCATTTAACAATTAATGATCACCTACCTTGACAAAAAATATTATATTAGGACATCTTAATAACTATTCTAAATTCATTTTTTCCTTTCTCATGTGTTTTTAAATCAATTTATCTTTTTCAACAATTTCCTATACCAAACTTGTAACCATCAATGTCTTTTCAACAATATCTTCCCAAAAATATGATCTCTGATACATATTTCTATATAATTCTTCAAATGGGTCCAACTCTATACTATAATTCAAACTATTAATATAATAAAAACAAAATAGAGAATTATTTATATCCAATCATTCAATGTAATCCACTGAAAATGAAGAAAGAATAAAATACAACGACTCGTTATTTCACTCAGATTGTCTTTCAAAATAAAGTTAAAAAGTTGTACTAAAAATAAATTCAATAAAGTATTTCTTCTATGGTCTCTAAAAAATATGAATTTGATCTAGGCTAATGGTCTGAAATATTGAGATAGGCACTCAATGTATCATGGAAATCACTTTTAGATATTTTCTAGAAAGCTGATCAAGATAAATTTTACCTTAAATGGGATACAAATTTGAGGTTTTTTTAATCGATCAAAAATAACCCAAAGTCACATTATTACAGTGACAAGTCTTTGGAAATATTACAACTAAGTCCATTGATATATTATCCCACATATACTCTTGAACTGGGAAAGGTTTAATCATCACTTTCGGTAACTATCAATCTACATTATCCTATAGGAAAGTCAAAAACTTCATTATAAATTCAACAACATTTATATTCATTCCATCAAACCAGTAATACTCTCTATAGACTATATACATCTTATTTATTCTTAGATGAACAGAAAATATAGGAAAATGATCTTCAATAAATAAGAATTTCTTCACCTTTGAGTTCCAAGGAAGACTAAATATTTTCCCAAATTATAAAACATCTTCTTCATAAATATTAATGTCTTGTGACATACTATTCTTAATAGATTCTATGTTTAATATCAATGATTAATTCACTATCTAATACGTCTTAATTTTTTGTGATGAAGTAAAATGCACTAAAACATGAAAATAATAGAGGTTATCCTTGTATACACAACTTATAAGAAACAATTCATCAAATAATTAACCATATGGTTATATTCCAATTGTAAAATTGACAACATAGTATTATATTACCGACTCATAACATCATCCACTTTGATTTCTTTTCCAAGATGATAATGAATAATTCAATCATAATCCATTATCAGTTCTATAAATCTTATTTTTCTAATGTTAAAATATTTCTATGTGAATATATACTTAAATATTTTGTTACCAGTTTATATTTCACCCTTTAATAAATGAAAATGATTCCTAAATTTTTTTTATTCAAATAAAATAGTAGATAATTCCGAATCAAGAGTATGGTTATTCAACCCATGAGTTTTCAACTAACATGAATAATACAAAATTACATTTTCATTAAATATATGTACACCACTAAGTCATTTCAATTAAGAACCACTATAGATAATTAATTCACCATTTATTAATGGTAAGGCCAAAATAAGATCATTTTCAAATAATCCATTACATTACTAAAAAAAATTATCACATTCTATTGTCCAGATAAGCCTAACTCCATTTTTTGTTAACATTGTTATTGTGAAATATAACCAATAAACGATTTCAATAAAAAAAACATCAGTAATAACATAAAAATTATTTAGAACTATCAATATTTTTTCAATTTATAGGTCTTTACCACTCATAAATTATTTACTCTTTAATATGGATTAGTAGTTATTCCCTTTTTTTAAAAAAAATTCAATGTAGGAAAATTATTTTCATCCAAAAATATCTTTTATTAAACACTACATATAGTCTTCTTTCATTTATAGCTCTCAAAAAAATCTAGAATCAAATATCATGTTCCTCATGAATTTTAGAATATAAAAAAAAATATAATATATAAAAACAACCACATGGTGATCCAAAATCCGATGGAAAACTCTATCCCTAAGGCTCATAAATATTGGAGGTCCACTATATAACTAAATGGGGATAACTAGATACTTATAATAACCATATCTTATCTAAAATTCTCTTTTTGGAATGTTATCTTCTATCACCATCAGTTGATGGTACATATACCATAATTCTATTTTCAAAACACACTAATATATTAAGATTTGACCAAAAAAATCATCGATATGATGCAAAAAATAATTTCCCAAAATTGTGATATCATTCATGGCTCTATAATCAATGCATTCTCTCATAGATCCATTTTTTATTTTTCACATATACATTTTATGATCCCCATGATGATGTTCTATGTCAAATGAATCATTTATCAATCCAATATTGACTGTAGTTTTTCAATTCCATATATTTTAGATGAGACATTTAATTAGGGTGCTTAGAAATAGGCTTATAATGAGGCATAAATTGATTAGTATATTCAAATCCACACTCAGGAATAAGATAAGGAAATGAATCTAAAGAGACATCCGTAAATTCATACACTAAAGTGATGTTAATGGTCACAATTGTATCTTTATCATCATAAATATGAAGTAGATAACATTCATTTTCATCATTCATCAATTTCTCAGCTTTAGGATATGTTTTTTACCATATGAAATCATTTAATAAAACATTATTACCTTTGAGATATACATTTTCTTACCAAAATGTACTCAAATCCATACCCAATATTATAACAAACATCACTATTGGATGTTCAAGAATATATTCATAAAACTCCCTAACACTAATGAAAATAAGAATATTACTCTAAATATTGTTTTCTCTAGTACCCTAATTACTAGTTTTTACTGAAAATTCTATATAATATTCCAAAAATGATGTTATTGAAGAATGTGAAAATTTTTTAAAAATGAAACAACGGCCAGATCCATATTCAAACAGAGTATAGTAATTATTTGAATAATATATTAACATAATTTATAAGACTAAATTTGATTTCTTTACATCAGTAAAAGTGGTATCAAATGATTTTTTTCACCTTTTTATTTCTATCTTGATGGTTTACACCCTCCGTAATCACCATGGGACATACATTGTCATAATGACCTAACCCATTTCAACTAAAACTATTACCGCGGTCATTCCATTTCATGAGTGGTCATATTCATTGCAGTCAAGAGGCATATTAAAAAACACACCACATTAGAAGAGATTCAAGGATTTTGAATATAATTTCCTACAATTATTTTTACAACACTTCCCATATAATGGAATTTGGTTTTCAAGGCCCCAATATTTTTAGATAAATGTTCTCTGAAATACCACTAACTATAACTCTTCTTTTTCAAGTTTTTATGGGATATGTGGTCATTGAAAAAATATATTTCTACCATCTCAACACATAAAAGCAGTTTCTCATACATATTTAACTCATATGAGGCTAATTCCATACTATATCTGGACATTAATCATGAGTTATTTATATTTATATTAATATTAAATAATGAGAAAAACTTTTTTATGCCCCTCACTAGTTTAGTGATTTTTTCTTCATATAGAGACACTGAATATTCCTCTGTTTGTATCAATTCCATGAATTTTATCGACATCCTATAGTGAAAATATATAGAAAAATATTTTTTTCTGGGAAATATTGATTAATTAATCTCATTCAAATTCAACAATTTCTTCACGTTCCTTGAAATTCACAACCATTAACAACAGCTCTCCAACAACACCTTAAAAAAATTGAATGAGATAATTTTTTCAGATCCATGAAACATATGACATTGAATTTATTTTCTTAGGATTTAATCATTCAACAACTATGAAAAAACTAATGATCAACTAAATAATGGAGGATATTTTCACATTAACTGCTCTATATTTAAATATTCCTCTATTATATATATGGTTTCTCTATTTCACAAACACCCCCAACATTTATTACCTATTGATACATATCCATCAATTAAAAAAAATTTGAATCCATTTTCAAACCATCTCGAGATATTTATTAGGAAAGATATTTTATCAATAGATCATTCCCAACATAGCTTCATTAATTCCCCTACAAAAAAACATTATGAATAAAATAAACCATCAAAGATGCAACATGGTAAATATATAACATTTTAACTATATCATAAGGAAAAATATTTCAAAGAGAGGATATTAATATTATAGTAACCTCAAAGTTATCTATACCAATATTTGATACAAACATTACAACCTTGACTTTAAATAAATACACAATATGATGTTTTATTCAAGAATTTATTTCCTTTAATAATGAGGATCATTTCATGTGTATGGTTTTAGATAAATAAGACTGTAATGATACATAAAAAACCATAATAATGAAAATATTAGACTTCCAAACAGGGTCCATTTTTTACATAATCAAATGAAATTAAATAATGCATGACCTGATTTTTGAAAATTTTTCACTATGTTAAAAATATCATGATTCAATCCAATAAAAATATTTATGTCATGTGAAAAACATTACAAAATAATGGATTCGAATAAAAATATTAGAAAGGGATGTAAAAAAATTAAATTTTTTGTTCATTAGTAAAAATGAAATAGCAAGAAAATATTATCATAAATACACAGTATCTCCCTTTGAATGTATTAAGTACATTCCTTTGAAAATAAGTTCATTTCATATATTTTTTTTAATTATTAGATTACTATAAATCCAATTGAAATCATTCAAAATAAATACTGATAACATTGGAAATATTAATATATGTCACTTTTATTAATGTAATAATATTGTACACTATATCAATATTTATAACTCCTAAAAATCTAATTTCCATACAACTGTCTTCCATACCAATTGAATTGAAGGGTTATCAGGGTCTCACCCATTATTGGTTTACCTCTGAACAAACTGTCATTGGTTTAACACATAACCACCCAAAAATTTTCCAATTACCTCTTTATAATAAAAAAAATAAATTTTGAATATTTAATCATTTAAATAAAAGAAATTAATTTTCAATCACAAAAAACATTTCATTATATTGAAATAATATATACATTTTCAATACCCTTTTCAATTAAAAATTCCCCAAATAAGGAAAATTGGTTTTCTAAACATGAAGTCATATAGGGGAATATAAATATCAAAAAATACTATAAAAATATATTATCTTCTTCTAATATACATGTAAATAAATAAACAAAATAATATTATGAATATTTTATTCGGATAAATGATTAAATGATTAAACATTTAATGAGTTCCATAACATATTGAATATTTATATTGTAATCACCATAAAACAAAAACATTTTAAAAAAATAAATAAAATAATAATTGATAAAATAGGGAAATGAAGTGTCAATGGGGATCAATATACACCATATGAAAGAATAATGGTGTATATAATTATGAAATTCTTCAATGAAAAGTGATAATGACAAAATCTATTACCTTGATTCCAAAACGAGATGTGGGACTTTATCTTCTCAAAAAATAAACATTTGTTAATTATATAAATGATTCATAACCATTTACATGGTAATAATTAATTGCATTTAAATTATGAAATTTTATTAAATATCAACATAATCAATAAATTTTATGTTAGGTGTTTTGAAAAAAATTGGTTTCTATGTCAAAAATGAAATCGATAAATCAAATATTTTGAATATGGTAATTATAAAAACATATCCAAAATAATTATAATTACATAATTGTCTTATATATATATAAATTACACATTTTATCCAAATCATGATATATATTTATGAAAAATGAAACAATATTACAATCATGGAGATGGTAGTTCGTACGTATGCATTAGTAATGTTACCATATTTCAATTATCATTATGGAATGAAATAATGTAACATTAATAATTACATGATGATCATTATATCATAAATATCATATATATTTTAATTATTTGTATTTTTATATGTAATTTTTGAGATATAAAATATATCATGTCATGTCAACAAGTCGGTAGTCTACATGTCAATGAACGACAATATAACATTATCAATGACTGAAAGGGTAATAAGGAAAATGGTATATTATATTTATATAGAGTTATTTATTTGATGTATATAACGTGTATTTCATGTATTTCACATAATGTAAATTTAACCCAACATTAATAAATTCTAGTTAATTTTTTACTGTATCATGTCGCATTGAATTGGCAGTTGTCCACTAGTCCACAAAATATGTTATCCTATTTATAAAAAATGGATGGCATAAATTTATGTGTATATAAAAATATTAGAAGCATTTATACATCATAAATATCATATATATATAACATATATTATTAATTTTTCATCATAATTCCTACTATGAGTGGTGGAAATGTAAAAATGAACAATATATTTATGTGAGGTTGTATTTCCTCACACACGAATAGAAATTTAATTATCCATTTGATGGAATTGTGTGTAGGCGTAACATGAAAAACATACATAAAAACATCTTATTATATTAAGGATACTTATGGTATTATTATATCATGGAATAGTGTAAGGAACCATGTCGCAGTTCCATCCAACCTAACACCTGACCCACCATGTGGCATAGCTTGAAGAGCTTTCCCAATAGCCATAGCTTGGAAAAATGTGCATTGGTATCATAGTGTACCTTAGGAAGTATTCCATCCTTTTCACATAGTCATAATCATTAAACCAAAATAAATAATAAAAACTAAATAATAATAACCAATCATGGTTTAAAACAATACATATTTTTTGTTCATAGCCATTAATGAAAACCCAAAATTGCTACATAAAAAGGTAACAACCAAACTATCCCAAAAATATCCATGAAAAAACATGATCATCATCCTCATGCTACCAAAAACAAGGAAGATATGACCACTGAAAAACTAAACCACAATCATGATGTATATCTCTTTTATATGTGTTAATCATAACTAAGTCCACATATAGTCAAAATTGTATACATGATGTGAGGAAAAGTTAGTTAGGATGACAATAAATAAAATAGATCTATGAAAAAAAATATACAAAAAATAAAGAGAAATTTTATTTAAAATAAAGATAATTTTTTTATGGAAATCATTTTAAAGAAAAACATTACATTAATTAGTAGAAACCAACCATGTTCAACATATGTTGATGGTAAGAGAAATATCACAAAATATCATTAATTCCTAGGAATTCCCTATAGCCACTCGCCAAAGATGGACACTTGGTACCTCATATCATGGTGAATCATTGTATTTGACCACCCTAATCATCATACTCATTTATGGGATACTATAGAATAAACAATTCAAAATCATAGATTTCTCTAACTATAATTTTGTTGTATGTTTTGTAACATCTATCAATCTAGAATAAACTAAGCATCATCCTTACATATCAAACTAACATACTAGTCATAGTTTTCCTTACTAGTTACATAGGATTCCCATTTTTCTCAATTTTAACTCAACACATCACATAAAAAATGACATTAATCTATGGAAAAGCTAATAAATATACACACTTTATAGCCCAAAATATACAAAAACATGAACCACATTAAATTTCATACGTACATGAAATCCACATTAATACATGTTTCACACCGCCTTCACAATTTATTATGCTTCTTTCTCAATATAAAAAACACATGCAAGATAAGTGGTAAGAAAATACACTTGAAAATGACAAATTTACATTAGAAAAACAACATTCAAGCAATAAAGAAATTAAAAACTTTTAGAAACACATTTCACAGTAGATACATACTACAAAGAATACAACGAGGATTGAAATATTGACATCAAAATCACCAAAAAAATTGTTTAAAAATGGGACAACCAACCTCAAGTGATGAATCTCCTAGAAATTGGTGTGAAACCTTAACTACAACTAAAGAGGACATTATAAATGAATGAAAAAAAACGAAAAACATTAATAACAAACCCTAATGATCAGCATAAAACCCAAAATAGGTCACCTTATTGACTGGAAATATGAAACCTAGTGAAAGAGAAAGAAAAATACAAGATAATAGGATAAAATCAATAATTAAGGGACTTAATTTGAGATTCATGGAGACACTATACCAAATAAAAAATAGATTAATGATGTAGAGAGTGGGATAGAGGAATATAGGGTGAAAAAACACATGTGGCGAGGGTTATGGGTGTTTAGGGTTAAAAATTATGGGGAGAAAAAAGATAAAATAAAACTTTTATTGACATGGATGAGTTTTGTGGTGTTTCCACAAATGTTTACAAAATATGAAGAATAAATGTTCCCTTTAATATCTAACTTGATGAATCCACATTATTGTCCTATAAATATTACAAATAATGTGCAAAATGTGCAGTTATCCTTTGTCCAAAATATGACTTTAGCTCCACGGTTTCTTGTGCAAGGTGCACAATTTCCCAAACAGTGCGTCAACCATGTACCACCTACTGGAAAATCCAAAATCTATATTATTCAAAATATTAATAAAATTGAAACGAAAATATAAACACTATAAAAAAAATAAACAAATGAATGCCTCAAAAAAAGACATAAATGTGATAATTCTAACCACCACGAAAATATTCTACCCTTAGATTGATACCTCGAATCAAGAACAGAGAATAAAAATAGATACTCTTTTTCCAAAGAAGACATCTTCTCCAAAGTATCATGCTCATCATTTTCATACTATTAGGCAACACATACCATCTAAATAGACATCCCACGAAGCACTTTCTCATGAGAATATATAAATTACTTCGAAAGCTCAAACATAAGAAAATTAGGCTACTACTCTAAATCTTACCAATTAATAAAAGTGACATATCAGGTTTATATTTCTTAAACTAGGACACATGAAACATGTCATGAATTGATGTCAATTTAGAATGAAATTTCAAATTGTATTCCACTATACCAATATGCACGCTAATATCAAATGGTCCAATATTCTTCATTGATAGCGTTCTTAATATTTATAAATGTTGATGACCAAAGTGATGTTCCACCTTTATGAACACATATTTTCATATATAAAAATCTAAATCTAAATGAAACAGATCAACACATGACTTGTATCGACTCTATGCTATCAAGAAACACTAGGAAATCATGTTTACCGTGTCAGAGGACTCTTGAACGAGGCTGGGTCTCAATAATGGTGTCTCACACACCACATCCAAACATATGAATCTAACGCATCCTACAACAAAAATCCAAAATGGATTCATTTGAATTTAATATGTTTGACAATTTTTACATGTGAACTCAACATATACCAGATGATTATCCCAATAACTGCAGAAATCAAACACATTTTCCCAGAGCATGTATTCCAAAATTATATTTCCCACTCTTAATAAACACCCATTTTATTTTAGTATGTTGTAGTCAATTTGATATATAATTCTATTTCATTCCAATGACCTCCAAAAGACAACAATGTAAAATGAGAATACTTGTTAAAAATGATTTCAAACAACCATCCATGATGCATCACTATCTCCCAGAGAAAGAAATAGCCCAAATCATCTACCTTGGATGAATCATTTATTAGAATTAATTCTTATTATTTGTGAATATGATAAATTTCAACCCAAATGGAATTCCTTATATGAAGTGTACGAGGTATGTTAATAATAAAGCCCATGATAAACTTGTCCTAAATCTTGGAAGTGATGCAATATGACTGATGAAATACATTGGGCCTCTAGTTCCCTACATTAATGTATATACATGAATAACATCATGATATGAAGTCATCTATATCATTCAAGTATCATGACACTATAACTACCGATAAAAATCATAGAAAGTTTTATTAGTCTGATGATGGATGAACCACGAAGACTGGTGGTTACCTTTTATCACCACATTTCTCAATGACAGAAGAATATTAAATACACCATTGAATCATAAAACGCTATCGAGAGACAACGACCAGTCATTATGTTTCACCCCACCATTAAAGAACTACATCAACTTTTAGGACAACCCATTACTCAGCTACTCTTGCTAAATCAAATCTAGGAGAGAAGGTGTCAACTGGATATTAGCCAAGAACACACCTCATCTGTGCCCCTTGGTTTCTAAGTGTATATGAGCAAAGAGATCAATGAAATTCAAATCACAATTGGACTCTCTCCATGCATGCAGTAGAACATTTATACTCATAGCATCTTCAAATAAATTTCTTTTTCTTGGGTTATAAACTATTTCAATGATGAACCTCTAATGTTACTCAAACCAACGACACTACCATAGCATTAGACAATTTTGGGAGGAAAAGTAAACCATGATCCCCTAGTCAGAATAATGCAAAAATTTCTCCCAAAAAAGACAGTGACTCCACATCAATTAGGAATATATTATCACTGAAAATTGTAAGCCATGTGTATGTAATTCCTTCCTCATGTTTGGAGCTGGAGAGAACCATATGCCACCACATGAACATACTTAATTAGCACAAACCCATGTCCCAAAACTGAGTTACTATAGAACATCGCATAAGCCCCGTATAGATTCTTAAAATACCAAAATAGGGGTTTTGGTCCATTTTAAGTTATACTCCTCAAAGGATGCTAGTCATTCTAGGTTCCATTTAAAAATAACCCTTTTTCAAGTAAACACAGTAATGGATGATAAAAGATGAACGAAATACTGGATTAGAAAAATGTAGTAACATTTAAGACCCAAAATTCTCATTATCTCAATGAAATTCCTTAGATAATCCCATAAAATAGCGCCGTTAATAATCGTGGGGTCCAATGAAACCCCTTGTTCGGAATATACATGAACTAGTAACATCACCTCCCCGATCTAGAATTTTCTATTTCAATACTTTTCATAGAGATATTTTTCTCAATGTATTAACAATATAATCTTCAAATGGTGCTCTTGCTCCTTCTATGTTCCAAAATATTCAAGGATGTTGTCCAGGAATACCATAGAAAATCGAAAGAGATATTGGTGTATCACCTTATTGATATTTTATATGCTGATTGCTGTAGAATTATTCGACCAGAATGGCATCAAAAAATAATAAAAATATCCATATATACATTAGAATGCAATTCTCAGGACATCTACCTCAATATCATTGACTTGGTGATAACCCGAGTGCATGTGGTTTGTTGATAACCACATTTCCCCCTTTATTATGATAAAAAATTTCACCTATATTGGTTAATAGATACTTATTGTTGATGGTAACCTTATTTTTCTTCTAGTAATCAATACAAAACCATAAAGATCTATTGGCGTTTTTGCAAAAATTACAGGGAGTCAAAAAGTGATAATATCGGGAGAAATAATCTTTTAGATTCCAAATAATTGAGTTGTACCATTAATTCCCCCAATTTGGTCGGGTGAATACGGTACGAGGGAGTAAAATAAAGGTTATTATTTAGAACCAAGTCTATAGAGATCTCTATATCATGATTTGAATGAAACCCCAATGAATAATCTAGAAAAACCTATGGGAAGACAACCACCACATGATGTAATCCACAAACAATAGAAATACTGTCATTTAACAATTCAAGCAACAATAAGAAAAAATTAGTATTACCCTATTCTGGATTGGGGGTCCATCCCAACCCAACTGAGGATACCATTCACCATGAAAAACCTGTTCACTACCACATAGTTCCCAAAATATCACTCAACGCATATAAAAATCAATGGGAACCTAAAAATTCACCATCCAATCCATATAAATGAATACGTAGAATATTTCCTATTCTAAAACCATAATATCACATTGGAGTTTGACCACTATCATTGTGACTTAACAAGATTGACATATGAAAACTTAACTTGCTTTTTACTATGTGTAGTTAACAAATCCATTAAAAATTCAATAGGATTTGATGGTTATTCTAACACATAATCAAAGTGGATATAAATTATCAAAACTGGATCATTAATTTTGAACATAATGACTGCTAATGATGATGATATAACAAATTTTCCACAAAATATCATAGGCCCTCATCTAATCTTGCTCAATCCTGGTATACTACATGAAGATGTATTCTCTTAGCATGATCCTAAGAATGTCCACAATCCTTTGAATCTACCCGAAATGGACAATGAGTAGATGAGGATCCATTCCTACTACCATGATATCCAATTTAAGATCCTACTAACCTAGATGGATCTAAATAGTTTAAAATTAGTATAGAAGCTACTAATCCCACAACAAATTGATAAAAAAATGTGACCATATATAACTTCTATAGGTATCCCATATTCTTACACCGATGTAATGACCTAGGTAGGGATAAAAAATATAACTACATAAGCCCCAAAATCCCAAACTGATGACACAAAACTTACTCGACATTTGAATATATTGATGATGATGGATAAGAAGGATGACTTGTGCTACCAATTACCTTATTCCCCTTATCTTTGGACATCCTCTTCTTCTATGATGTGCTATGCCTACCTACAACTTACATTACTCTAGGTAATCCAGAAAATCCCATTAGTTTGACCTCAACCATACAAGCTTATTCAACCACCTTAGCATTGTTCCTCATCATAAAAAAAAATACATGATAATAAATCTATTGATGATTCCCAGTCTCAAAATTATGGGCCTTCAAATTCCCATTGGTAAAAGTCATGGTTTCATACTGAACATGCTCTGTAAAAATATTTAAATACACAATCATTTTATAGTCTCTATGGATATGATCCTTGATCGATTACGACCTGTCGGTTTCTAGAAACATGGGATAGTAATACTCATTTAAAATGATCTTGAAATCATTCCAGATCATCCTATAACTAGTTGTAGCTTAAAAAAGTATTACCAACTACCTATTAATGGGAACTATTAATTGAATAAAATCATATTTCACATGAACTGCCTCATTATTATTGAGTAAGTAAAACATACAATATATCTTTTCAAGACACTCCTCTACTTCTCGAGCCCCCGAATTTCACCAAAATATGGGATTATTTTTCATGAGAATATTTTATTATTTCTCCTTCCTAGGACCGAAATCCACTACTCAAATCAATTCTAGAACATGACTAAATAAATTTTCCAAATCATGGATAACATGAACCACATCTGCCACGATCTTCTGATCAATTTTGAGGGAAAAATAACTTTTTCATCTTATCATTTTTTCCTAGGAATTATGTGGGGAGTCATTCTTCAACATAAAGAATAACAATGAAACCCATAAATACTCCTATTCTGAAAACTTTTAGAAATAAAATAACATATCAAAATAATTCAATAATTGAAATGTAAACAATTAAATAATAATAACAAGACCGATATGTCATCAAAGACAACCTAAAGATGTGTCTATATAAAGTATGTAACCTTTTCATCACATATGGTGGAGAAGTCAACCAATATCCTATAATCCCTTGGAGACTCAAGTTTAATCACTTGGTTTTCTTGTGAGGCAACCTTTCCACATCCAAAACCCTAATACCTAACT
This sequence comes from Viscum album, assembly GCA_963277665.1. Classification (NCBI taxonomy): domain Eukaryota; kingdom Viridiplantae; phylum Streptophyta; class Magnoliopsida; order Santalales; family Viscaceae; genus Viscum; species Viscum album. The sequence goes on from OY728164.1 coordinate 1,078,659,351, forward strand.
ATCCATGCTCCAATCTATCGAGACTCATTTGAAATAATAATGACAAAAAAGTGCAGTAGGCCATAATACCATTTTTTCATGAACGAATCTATAGTTTCATCAAACCCAACACCGAACCCAGCCTCTTGCAAGGCCTGAAGGGAAATCAAGGTCACAACAGGATGGAAAAAACAGCATTGGCATCAAAATGTATAGTGGGAGTGATTTCAACCATTCTCCAAATGATAATAATATGATTATAATAAAAAATATATAGCCAAATAATCACAAAAAAACTGAGGACAATAGTTTTCATATTTTATATCTACTACATAAAAAAACCGAAATTGGATAAAACTAAAAAGGAACAACCACACTTTCCCAAAATCCACCAATAAAAAATAGGTGCATCATCCTCAAGCCACCAAAAACAAGAAAGAGAGGACCACTACCAACATTAACAACCATCATGATAAGTCTTTCATTTACCTAAGTTAAACATATCCATGTCTTGCTACACCCAACAATGTATGCAGGGAGTCATTTAATGATCAGTAGTTTTCCACCAAATAAAATAATTTTCATTCTAAAAACATTATATGATGAATTAACATTCATGTTTTATATAAAAATTTCTGGAAATTTATTAATAGAATTTTTAATGGAAATAATAGTTTTTTGGAAGAAACCATCCAAGTTCACCATTTGATAATGGTAAGAGAAATGTAAAAAAAGTTCACTAAGATAGAGGACATCCCCATAGGAAATTCCCATAGTGGGAACTATGAACCTAATATATCATTGAAATGTTGTATATTTACCACACTAATCCTCAAGATAATGAATGAGAAACAATATTAGAATATGTTGAAATTTATACGACACTCCAAGAATTGGAGTTTATTTATTATTGAATATTCAATCCCCTAAAAAGAAACAGACCACTAACATACTGCTCGAACTATTATAATAATCCTTTGATTCCCATCTAGTTACAATATATTCCCTTTGAGTTCAATTTATATACCACGTATCAGATTACATGTCACCATAACCCAAGTATAAGATAATAAATATAACCCACATGATAAAACACCATTTCAATAACCTGAACCCTCTTTAAAATTCAAAAACAGAGTATCCTCTTTAGAACATGTTTGGACCCTCATGAACAATTTATTATGATTTATCCATAACTTATGAAACACATTAAAGAATCATAATAAGAAAATTTACATGAAGAAAAAATATTTTTTACATAAATCTCAATTTGAATGCAAACTAACCTTAAAACCTTTCAAAAATACATTTATCACCTAACAAATAATCCATATAACACAACAAAGGAAAAATGTGAGCATATAAAAATAATGTTTTTAAGCATTGAACAACCTACCTCAAATGTATAAACTTATAGATATTGGATTGAAACCACGACATTACACCATGAAACAACTATAATAGAAATATCATATCCAAAAAATTAATATTGAACATTAAGGAATAATATCACTAACTAAATTGGTCTCCCCATCCACTAGAAATATGAATTCCAAAAAAGGGGAAGAAACCCCCTTGAAAAGCGCAGGAAACCAATGAAAAATTCTCTTACTTGTAGACAATTGAAGAAACCACACAAAATATAACAAAAAATATAGGCCTAATGGATAAATGTGGAAATGGGGAGGTTTTTAGAGAGAATAATATTTATTTCCGATTTTTATGGGTTTTAGGGAATGAAATTAAGGGACGAAGAAGGTTAAAAATACAACTTATGTTGACATGGATGAGTCACATTGTTTTACAATCTCTTTGTGAACTATTATCTACTATCTATCCAAGTAGAATAAGATACTTATTTACCAAACAAGGTTTTTAAACCAATTTAAAACTATGTAGTAATCTAATATACAAAATGACACATTGGTCACACTGTTTCTTTGGAAAGTTCCATGGTTTCCCTAACCATGCCCCAACCATGTGCGACCTGTTAGAAATTCAAAAATCTTCATTTTTCATCAAATAAACAAAGGGAATCCCAATAAAAAAAATATAATGAAAATAAAAAAATTAATACCTCAAAACTAACACATGAATGTTTTAGATAATATTAAATGAATGAATTTCAGAAGGAATACATTAAAAAATGCATATTGATGAATGCAAACTATTATTCATATAATGTTTTTTTGTTTTGCACCAAATGACTACATAGGTGGATTTATTCTAACTTTGAATCGTCTAGGATGAGGGGGGATGTTGGAATATTATTTTGATATGGTATGGTTGATTCAAATGGGATTGACAGGTTTTATAAAATGGAAAGGTTGAGTTCCTTTTCTTAATAGAGGGGGTGTGGCCCACTGGTAAATATAAAACATTAAACAATATTTGGAGGTAACCCTAACATCATGTTACTCAGAAAATTGTACAAATTCGATTGAAGTGGAAATTTTATAAAATCATGTCCATCCATGTAGTTTTGGACTATTTTCTATGTCATTGGGAATCTAATGATTAAAATTTAACCACTATGTAATCAAAATTTGTCATTATTCGTTGTAATTCATTTTAATCACATTCACAAACATTTTTATTCCAAAACTAAATTGAACTTATTAGAAATTTTAAATTATAATGATTATATATATGGAAGTTATTTTTCCAAATTTCAATCATATAAGTGGATGATATTAATTTAGGATTAATTCCAAAGAATGGGGATCAAAATAGGGTTTTCAAGAATAAATATTCAAATGGTCATTATGTTTTTATATCTAAATTCAACATGAAATTTTTTACAATTATCTGAATTGGTTTACATTATAAAAAATTTATCAAACTATAATTTTAAACCAATTAATATTTTTATTTAACCTTAATAAATTGTATGAAAATTAATTTGTAAACTAAAATTAAATATTATTTACTATTAATTAATATATGAAGGTTATTGGAAAAACTATAAAAAATCTACCGAAATTTTATTTTGATATTTTCATTTAAAATAAAATTAAAATTTTTATTGTAAAAATTATAATAGTATTAAAATAGAATTTAAATTTATTTTATCAACTAAAATGTGGAAAACTACCATATTAAATAAATATATTAAAAGTATATTGTCGTTTGTTATAATATAGTCTTGCATGTAACTTAAGAATTATAAGAATGAATTACTTTATTGGAAATAGAATCACTTTTAAGGTAAATTTACTATCTATTTCATTAATATTAATAAATATGAAAAACATATTTCCTAACATTACCTAGAATGATAAATTTATGAATGATATGTTTTGTTATATAATTTGACCATATAGTATGATAAAACCCATAAAAAGGGAACAAGAGAGACACTCATGTTATTTTAGTAGAACTGAAAGAAAATGTGATAATTTATTGAGAATGTTATATCAAAATTTACTTTTCCAAGTGATATTATCTATTAATTATAGTATAAAATTAAATCATCACATTAACCCCTTTCTGTTTTATTTCTAATTCACAAATGATTCTACATAAAAATGGTTAAAATGTGCAATATAAATATTTTACCAAAGGGAAACCTAATATAATAATGATTGAATTGATATAATTTTGATTATTAAGAAAATTATATCTATATTACACAAATACATATAGTAATTTCGACCCTCAAACACCCCAATGAAATGGTGGATGGAGAATAATATAATTTCAGATGGTGAAGATGGTGAAAAAAAATTCAATCTCCTTTAGGAAAAAATGTGGGATGACACATTGATGATATTATATAAAAAAACTCAAGGATGATTTATATATGGTAAATTATGGAATCAATAATAATAATTAAATGAAAAATAAGAGTTCAATTAATGTGATAGGTGAAAATTTAATTCATCTTATGGTTTTTCTCAAAATGTGATGTATTTGTTTTTAGGAATTAGTTTGTCAAGAAAATATGTGCTTTAATTTATTGGATTACAATGAAAATAATCACAAACAACCATCATGACCTTGGAAATAAATGAAATCATATGTAATTAATACTATAAATAATACATTTATAATTTCGTGGTTCTAGGTACACATATTCGTCACTCATAGTTTTTTTGTTGTATTATGTTATAAATTTTTTTAACAACACTAACATTTTTAAATAAAATAATTTAGTGGTGTAAATTATGTATCTATGATATAAGGATAATATTCATGGTTTATGGGATAATGATTTATCCATGTATTACTATCCTGAGTTTTGTTAAATTTGACGGGATTTTAGAAAAATATTCTCTCTCTATACATATGAAAACAAATTTGAATAAAAACTCACATTTATTATCATAATATGATAGAATCTCTATTTAAGGATGATTATTGACATAACATATAGTGAATGTATATAATATTGATCTCTATTATAATTAATGATAAACTCTCTATTGAAATGGTTTTATAGAAAGCTGAATATTAGGAATAATCCTACTATGAAGATAGAATATTTATCCATATGTTTTATAAAATTATATCTAACTATAAATTGTATAATTTCACATATATTTACATTTTATACCTTATCAAAATTTCATTATTTGTTTATAATTAGAATTTCAAGAACATAATTTATGTAATGGGATAATGTAAATACCCAAAATTTGTCTATTTAATTTTTATCAAATATGCTATATGATTATAGACTACTTAATATCAATCATGGAAACACAAAAAACATTGAAAAGTATATATAATATTTCTACTATATGTATGAGTTAGAAAATTTTGGAGGAATTTTCATTTTCATTTTCTTAAGGGGGTGATATTTGGTCAGGAATTCGAAATATAATTATGAAATATTAATTACCTAAAAGTAATTTTTTTAGGTTTATGAATGAGGCTTATATTATAACTTGGTAGAATATGTAATACTAAAATATCATTGGATAATTTTTAGAGGATTAGAGTTTACTTTCCTAGTGCACAATTTTGTATACATAGTTTTTGGGGACCATATGAAACCATAATCATGGTTAAATTTTAGTACTAATTACATAAAACATGGTTAATTTTCACAATTATATAATGTTTCATGTTGAACTATGAAATTCTTATATGACACTATATGCGGTGGTGGGAGTTCGGAATATTTCACAAGGTCACAAAAAATTGTTTTCCTTATTGGAGAGAGGTTCATTATCATATTCCACATTTTGAACACATTTATTTAATGGTGATTCCAAACTATATCGGTAGTGTTGGTTTTGGATAGTTTCAAATAAATTGTCTCTCAAAGATTGTGAATCTATGTGGTTGCATAATATTTTCATTTAAAATAAAATTTACCCAAATTTACCCATATACAATTTGGGTCCTCACACTTTCTCCCATGTCTATTCACAAACTAGTATCGTCTCAACCCTCATGAAAATTCATCTCTCCTTTTATTTAGTACGTTCTATGTGTGATAAATCGTCATTTAGGATGATATTTTCTTCAATTTCCATTCCTTTCACCCTTTCCTTGTAACACCCCAAGATTTTATGATGAATATTCTTTTTAATTTCATTAATGTCTTGTGTTTTATACTAAACCAAAATGCGCTTGCACAACACGCATTCCTGACTTGCATTGCATTACACGCAATCACGACCTTCCTCGATAGCCTGTGTAGTACGCAATACCGAGTTTCACTAAATGAGATATTATTATAATATTATTTTGAACTAGCCGTTATGAATAGTAATACCCAATTTTTGAAATTTTATAAATTTTAATGTTCAAAATGGAATTCATATTTGGATTCAGAATATCGAAAATTAGCTTAGGGTGAAATTTTGGTACTTTTCGGATAACTTCCATATTCTGATGAATAATGAAAATTACTATATTTTAATTAAAAACAACTTCTTTAATCTAAAGAATTAATAGTGATAAATTATTAATTTGAGTGGTTTTAAAGTATATTTAGAATATATTTTTACAATTTAATACAATGTTGGTCATTTGATGTAATTTTACATTTAAACTAGACATAAACGAGTGCCAATCTTTTGATAGTTATTATCTCTTAGTATCACGCTATTTGTTTTGACGACGTGAATTAATTTCAAAATTAATTCATTCAAATGATATGTTTTGAATTTGGTAAAATAGACATCATTTTTTAATTCTTAATATCAAATATAGTTTAGGCCTAATTTTTGGTATTTTTCAAGAAACTTTCAATTTTTTGATTAATAGTGAAACCACTAAGTGTTTGTTAAAAAACTGAATTTTTCATAAAACATAATTTTACCGCTACTGTTAGTGGAATGTCGAAAATCCAGGAGACACGGTTAATATCATGGCCTAAAATGTGGTACAATGAGATGAAAATAATTTTTGGTGAATAGAATCTTTTTACTTTTTTTACCACGGTTAAAAGTAAATAGGGTAATTAAGGGTAAAAATGATATTATTATTACCCTAAAAAATGTCCAAATTCTATTGGGTAAGTTTAATTCGGCCAAAAACAACCTTAGGCGTAAAATATTACCATTTAGGCCCACATGAATTAGATTATGAAATTTATTATTAATTTATTTAAAGAAGGGTTAAAATAGTTAAAATCAAAGTTTAATAACTAAATCATTTTTAATATTGGGTTATACATAAGATAAATTCGACTATAAATATTCATTTTAAAGATAAAACAATATACTACATAATGGTATTTTATTTTTAATTTTTTTACATAATATAATTTAATTTATTTATGACACAATGATGATGCAGTAATTATCTTATTAATGAAATATTGACATAATTGATGTTATAAATACCCAAATAAATGTAATTTGAGACTATTTATGAATTCAAATAATTTTCTATGTTAATATGACATGTTAGAATTGATATAATTAACCTTTTTCGAACTAATAATTCTATTATTATTTTCACAAAAATTAATTACCAAATAGTATCAAAATTGACATAAAATAGTTTTTAATACAAATATTATATAATTAATTGTTATTATATTCCTAAAATCTAAGGTTCGGACATGATAATTATATCATGAAATTTTTATCATTAATGGACCACTTGGGGGTATCCTGGATGGATACGGTATGTTTATTTACTATATAACATAAAAATACAAAGTGACATGGTAAATGTCAATCTAATTTACTAAGAGTTAAAACTAATTGTTAAGGTTAATATAATGACCTAAACTTGTCTAAATTCTATTTTATGAGAGGATTTAGACCCCTCCCCACCTTAGATTATAAATAAAACAATTTTGATCCATTAATAATCGAATATGACTTTATAATAAAATAATATTTTTTGTTATTCCAAAGGTGCCCCTCTGCTCCCTTATAAAAGGGCACCTCCTCCCTCTCTCCTCACACCTATTTGAGCTTTCAAGATTGCCCAAACCCTGTCAAATTCTCTTCTACACTTCCCTAGAAACATATTAGAGGTCCTGGTATTTTTCAAAGACCAAATTTAGTGCCCTAAGAGGATGTCTCAATGAGGCGCTTCAAAGAAGAGGTAATGTCCGTTACCGATTCTTTCAACTTTATTTCTTCTTCCACTTATTCTTCTTTATTTGTTTCATTATGAAGTAAAAACATCAGTATCAACCATATACTGATATTTTATGATAAGTATGAAACAACCCTATTACACCATTTATCCATCCTACGGAAAATGATATCACAGCGCGTGTGTACGTACGGAATACCGTCTCCACGCCGTGGTGTAATCTATTTTCCACCACCACCTTACTTGGATGGGTATAATGGTAAATTTAATGAATATATATGATTATTGTAAAGTGATATTGATTATGTAATACTATACATACATTTTAATACAATTCCACGATCTTGGGAATGATACACTCGCTCATGCGTACGTACAGACTACCGTCTCCACGATGCGATGAGATTCAATCTCTATGTTAACCATTCAAGAATGATTATAAAGTATATATAATAAGTAATGATGAAATATATGACATAATAATTATACTGGATTTAGGTATATATATATATTTATGTCATCTACTTAATTCCATTTAATTCAAAAAGGAAACGAAAACAAGGTTCATTCGTACGTACGGCCTACCGTCTCCATGAACGGTGTATTTCCTTCCATTTATCGATCTATTATATATATGTATATTCTGAATATTTATTATATATATATATCATGTTTTAAATTCTGGATGTATGTAATCATGATCTATGTAATCATATGAATAATTACAAGTTAAAACATGAACGACAAATGAAACGATTTTACCCAAAACGCTACTATAACATGAATTTACAAAATAACAGGTAATATAAAGTCATAAGTGAACCATACACGATATAATAACAATGAATATGATTCTGTAATAATTCAATGAAATTATTTAAATCATTATATAGGAGGTTTGGATACGTATGAAGCATACCGGTCCTATGGTAATGGATAATTATGCAAATCTCATTTTTATCCGAGATTTCTTATTCGTAAGTATTTACTAGGGTCGTTGCTATCATCCATGTCCATGTTTTATAAAAGTGTATTCATGTATGTTTAATGTCTTTTTTACCCATTTTGTCTTTTACCCCATGGTATGGAAGGAATCTTACTTTTATTTATCATACAATGTACTTTTTGACTTTTCTGACAAAAGTACGAGAATAATGTTTTTTAACGTATACGGCATGAAAGGATTTTTACAGTTTAATAAAGAATTATTTTCATAAAGCATCCTTCATAATATTTCATGACTATTTTCAACAAAATCACTTTCTTTTGCATGAAGTTATGTGAAAAGAACTTGATGTTGATGGAGAAAGGATATTTTCCTCAATAATTCATTTCATGTGTTTTATCAAAACCAATTTTCCATCTAGGATGACATTATTTCATATGTGTATGTTTCAAGTATAATGTCTCTATTATTTACATGGATTCACTTTTCATATGATGAAATGTCTATTTTTTTATATGGATTATGAAATGATGGGATGATGTTTATGAAGCCTATTTTATTCTTAGGGTTATGATGAATGTTTCAAGTTTATTTTGTGGAACAAGTAAGAATGATTTAATTATGAGATGGGTGAGACCTAGATCTCCCTCCAATATATTGGTTAAAGATTTATATCTCATGAGATAGACATGGCTAGAACGGCAGGTTAAACCGGTTCTGTATTACAGGACTGGAATGAGTAGTGAACTCGATTCAGAAAGGGACTTTGTCCACTAAGATGGTCTTGGAAGCAATGCCTTGGCTACTATGTAAATCATTACATGTGCTTAATGGATGCCACAATTACATGTTTTATTCTCATGCTATTTTATTATGATTTATGTTCCATTATGATCTATGCCTTATGTACTTCCATGTTTTATGTAGTTGCTTAAGATTTTGATGTTTAAACATTATGATCATGTTTTTACGTTCAAATGTATACGATATGTTTTATCTTATCCATTCTTACCCTTAATTTGAATTTGAGCTCACCCATTATATGTTTTATTTTCCCCAGAATTTAATGAATGGTTTTATGTAAGAAAAAAAAGGGGAAGATCATTAATGGAGATGTTGATAATCTTTCACAACGATTAAAAGATTACATTTCAAGTTTCCAAAGACACTAAACTATTACGGTCCTTGTGTGTCTGTTTTTGTTATGTATTAAGTATTCCAGAAAAGTAATGTAATGTTTATGTACGTCAAGCTTCGGGACTCTACAGTTGGTATCAGAGGCAAAGGAGGTATGAATGTATCTGATCCTTGGTAACTCTCACATGTGAGCATTGGACGAAGCATGGCTCTCCTCCCAAGGGCTTCATGAGGAAATGGCTGCCACTGGGGATGGTGGTGTGTCCCACCCAGGGGGTGTAGCCGCCCATGGAGTGCCCTGATAGGTATCAATTATTGTCCACTGGAAGTAATTCCAGACTGTTACAATTGGTATTAGAGGAAAGGTTTTATCAACCTGTGGAAACTAGGATACGAAAACTTTAGTGAGATCTCTACAGATATTTCAAAGGTATGTCTAGGGATGTACCTAAGGTTATGTATATGTATAGGTTATAGTCCAAGAATTACAGTAATGATATTAGAATTAAACATAAGATGTTAGATGTCGAAGGTACACCCCCTTGATTATATTATTTTCCTTGTATGATTTTTGCCTCTCACAGAATTCTTTTTGTGTTTTAGTCAATGGAGTGAACCCGAAGAAATCCGGTTAACATTGAATGCAATTGAAAAATTGGTGACTATGAGCAACAAAAATGTGTAATGCCTATAGAGTATGATATTGTGATTATGTCGAATCAGTCATCGTGATGTATGATTAACAAGGTGAAATTTAGTGGTATACCTAATTCATCAAATAAGTGGAAGATTGACTTTTATGCATGTTAACATGTTGAGGAGCATAAAGAAAGGAAGATTCAGATTTCTAATGAAGGGAAGAAGAACCTTGAAGAATACCTCAAATGGAGCGAAAAATGTTATCTTTGTGGAGAAAAGGGTCATAGAGTGATAGACTGTATTGGAGTTCAATATCTTATTTGTGGAGAACATGGGCATTGCCCAACTCAATGCCCGGACCTAAAATGTTACTTCTAAATCAAGGAAGGAATTATTATAGGGAAATCATTGAAGACGTTGGATTGAAGTGTTTATGTATTTGTATTGACGAATAATGTTACTGAGGTACTTTTATGGTGTATTAGAATATTTTTTTATTAGTCTATTGTGGATTTCAATAATTTTATAGTACCGGTAATCATGAAAAGTGATTCAAATATTTTGGAAAGAAGATGATATGCGCATAATGAAGGGATAAGGAGAAAATGTAATGTTTGATAGTATTCATGAGCTCATGATTGATATAAGGACTAAGTTATTACATGGATTGAGTATATAGAATTTTTAAGTATTTTATTATGTGGAAAGTGTTAACTTTTAACTACATTCGTGTTTTCTCTAATATTCAATGGGTATTCGTTTTTTTCAAGAGAATACATGATTAAGGCCTTTGAATGTTTGGAATGTGACCAACAACACATATCTTATGATATATGGGGATCAACGATGGTATTAACATTCTTGTTATATGAAATCTCTGGTAATCATTTTCACTATAATATGAGAGTGGACTGCAGTATTATGGATTAGCCTAAAGATTGGAATGGATTATGTTGGACATAAGTTAGTATTATTTATTGATAGAAGATTTTTTGATAGTATTGATGGGATGTTATAGTAATGTAGTTTCAAAAAAAGGACAACCTACAGGATGGGGGACAACCCATCACGTCGGACAAAGATGTGGTAATCGAACCCACAACCGATGTGCGACGGGCCTTTATCACCTAAAACTGGCCTACATGAAGTCCCTGTTTAGTAGAAACTAGTTTATTATATTAAGAAGTATTATATATGATGTGTATGTCTATTTTAGGAACCATATATGATTAATCTCACTATATATGGACTTATGTATTATTTGATAACTTATCTATCCTTTTGTTTGAGAGAGATGGAATGACCCATCATTCTATCACATGATCTGCTAACACATCACGAATGACAAATTCAACTTAATTTCTTTAAGAGATGAAGAAGAAATTGTCCAAAGAATGTCCAACAGTGAGACTATACCAAAATCACGAAAGTATTTCTTCTAATTCCAATTTCATCAACATTAGGGAAATGATCTTGAAAACCAAAATTGTTGTCCCAGTACACTTATATTCGATGAATTAGATGGTACCTTAGATCGTCACAAATTTATGGCTTTGTGATTGTTGGATTATTCATAGCCATGTTCTCTACCACTCTCCATCAGAACATTATGGTTAGATTTTTCTTCCATATCCATATTTTCACCTATGTTCTCCTATGTGGAAACCCAGTGATGAGTTAATTTGGGTAACTGTTATGTTTCATACATTAATTTTTACAGCCATGTTTTGGTATTCCTTTTTACAATATGGGTTTCTATTAAAGAATCTTTCGTGTAGTAAACCATCTATAACCCCGACGAATTTTGAGGGTGAAATTCATTTTAAGGGGGGTAGAATGTAACACCCCAATATTTTATGAAAAGTAATATTTTTATTTTAATTATGTCTTGTGTTGTACGCTACACCAGAAGGAGCTTGCACAACATGCATCCCTGACATGCCTTTCATTACACGCAATCGCGACCTTCCTCGATAGCGTGTGTAGTACACAATACCGAGTTTCACTAAACGAGATATTATTATAATTTTATTATAAACTAGCCATTATGAATAGTAATACCCACTTTATGAAAATTTAAAAATTTTATCTTTCAAAATGGACTTAATTTTTGGATTCGGAATATCTAAAATTAGCGTAGGGTAAAATTTTGGTAATTTTCGGATAACTTTCATATTCTGATGAATAATGAAAATTACTATATTTTAATTGAAAACAAAATTTTTAATCAAAAAAATTAATAGTGATAAATTATTAATTTTAGTGGTTTTAAAGTATATTTATAATATATATTTAAAATTTACTACAATTTTGGTCATTGGATGTAATTTCACATTTAAACCAGACATAAACAAGTTCAATCTTTTTATAGTTATTATCTCTTAAGAACACACTATTTGTTTTGATGATGAGAATTAATTTTTAAATTAATTAATGGAACTGATGTATTTTGAATTTGGTAAAATAGACATCATTTTTTAATTCATAATATCAAATATATATTAGGCCTAATTTTTGGTATTTTTCTAAAAACATTCATTTTTTTGATGAATATTGAATCCACTATGTGGTAGTTAAAAAAGTGAATTTTTCATAAAACATAATTTTACCGTTTCTGTTAGTGGAATTTCAAAAATCCGAGATACATGGTTAATATCAAGGACTAAAATGTGGTTCAATGGGATTAAAATATTTTTTGGTGAATAGTAACTTTTTAATTTTTTTAACACGGTTAAAAGTAAATAGGGTAATTAAGGGTAAAAATGATATTATTATTAACCTAAAACATGTATTAATTCTATTGGATAAGTGTAATTTGAAAAAAAACAAGATTATGAATAAAATATGACCATTTAGGCCAACTTGAATTAGATTAGGACATTTATTATTAATATATTTAAAGAAAGGTTAAAATAATTAAAATCAATGTTTAATAACAAAATCATTTTTAAGATAGGGTAATACATAAGATAAATTCGACTATAAATATTCATTAGAAAGGTAACAATATTTCCTACATAATGGTATTTTATTTCTAATTTTTCGACTAAAAATAATTTAATTTATTTATGATTCAATGATGATGCAGTAATTATCTTATTAATGAAATATTGACATAATTGATGTTATAAATACCCAAATAAATGTAATTTGAGACTTTTTATGAATTAAAATAATTTTATATATTAATATGACATGTTAGTATTTATTTAATTAAATCTTTTAGAACTAATAATTCGTTTATGATTTTCACAAAAATCAATTACCAAATATTGTCAAAATTTACATAAAATAGTTTTTAAAACAAATATTATATTATTAATTGTTATTATATTCCTAAAAATCTAAGGTTAGTCCAAGATACTTATATCATGATATTTGTATCATTAATGGACCTCTTTGTGGTCTCTTGTATGTATATGGTATGTTTATTAACTATATAATATAAAAATACAAAGTGACATGGTAAATGTCAATCTAATTTACTAAGAGTTAAAACTAAACGTTACTGTTAATATAATGACCTAAACTTGTCTAAATTCTATTGTATGACAGAATTTAGACCCCTAACCATCTTATATTCGAAATAAATCAATTTGGAGCCATTAAAAACCGAATATGACTTTATAATAAACTAATAGTTTTAGTTATTCCAAAGGTGTCCCTCTCCTCCCTTATAAAGGGGAACCTCCTCCCTCCCCACCTCACACCACATTGGGAATTAAAGATCACCCAAACCCTGACAAATTCTCTTCTCCACTTCCATAGAAACATACTAGAGGTCCTGGTCTTCTTGAAAGACCAATTTCATTTCCCTAAGTGGAGGTCTCAAAGAGCCGCTTCAAAGAAGAGGTATTGTCCGTTTATGATTCTTTGAACTTTATTTCTTCTTCCGCTTCATCTTCATTAGTTGTTTCATTATGATGTAATAAAATAAGTATCACTCATATACTGATATGTTATTATAATAATGAAACAACTCTATTTTACCATTTATCCATCCTACGAAAAATGAAATCACCGCATGTGAATACGTACAGAATATCGTCTCTATGCCGTGGTGTAATCTATTTTCCAACACCACCTTACTTGGATGGGTATAATGGTGAAAGTAATAAATATAAATGATTATTGTAAAGTGATGTTGATTCTTTAATAATATAAAAACACTGTAATAGAATTCCACAATCTTGGGAATGATATCATCGCTCGTGCATACGTACGGACTACCGTCTCCATGATGCGATGAGATTCACTCTCCATGTTAACCATTCAAGAATTATTATAAAGTACATATAATAAGTAATCATGAAATATATGACATAATAATGCTATTTTATTTATGTATATATATATATTTATTTCATCTACTTAATTCCATTCAATTCAATAAGGAATCGAAAACAACGTTCATGCGTACGTACGGCCTACCGTCTCCATGAATGGTGTATTTCATTCCATTTATCGATCTATTATATATATGTATATTCTGAATATATTTTATATATATTTCATGTTTTAAATTCAGGATGTATGTTATCATGATCTATGTAATCATATGAATAATTACAAGTTAAAACACAAACGACGAATGAAACGATTTTACCCAAAACGCTACTTTTACATAAATTTACAACAGAACGGGTAATATAAAGTCAAAATGGAAAATATATGATATAATAACAATGAATATGATTCTGTAAAAAGTCAATTACATGATTTAAATCATTATACAAGAGGATTGGATACGTATGAATCATATCAGACCTAAGGTAAGGGATAATTTTGCAAATCTCATTTTTATCAGAGATTTCTGATTCGTAAGTATTTACTGGGGTTATTGGTATCATCCATGTCCATGTTTTTTAAAAGTTTATTCATGTATGCTTAAAGTATTTTTTACACATTTTGAATTTTACCCCATGGTATTGAAGGAATCATTCTTTTTATTACCGTACAAGGTACTTTTTGACTTTTCTGAAAAAAGTAAGAGAAGAATGTTTTTTTAACGTATATAGAATGAAAGTATTTTTATGGTTTTATAAAGTCTTATTTTCATTAATATTCCTCCAAATGATTTCATGACTATTTTAAACAAAATCTCATTTTTTCATGACGTTTTGTGAAAAGAAATTGATTTTGAAAAATAAAGGATATTTTCCACAAGAATTCATTTCAACTGTTTTATCAAAACCATTTTTCCATCTAGGATGACATTATTTGATATGAGTATGTTTCACGTATAATATGTCTATGATTTGCATGGTTTCACTTTTCTTATGATGAAATATCCATTTGTTTTATATAGATTATGAAATGATGGGATGATGTTTATGAAGCCCATTTTATTCTTAGGGTTATGATAAATGTTTCATGTTTATTTTGTGTCACAAGTAATAATGATTTCATTTTGAGATGGGTGGGACCTATATCTACCTCCAATGCAATGGGTAAATATTTATATCTCATGATATTGACATGGCTGGAACGGCAGGTTAAACCGATTCAGTATTACAGGACTGGAACGAGGAGTGAACTCGATTCAAAAAGGGAATTTGTCCACTAAGATGGTCATGGAAGCAATGCCATGGCTAATATGGAAATCATTACATGTGATTAATGGATTCCACAATTAACTGTTTTATTCCCATGCTATTTTATCATAATTTATGTTCCATTATGATCTATGCCTTATGTACTTCCATGTTTTATGTCGTTGCTCATGATTTTGATGTTTAAACATTATGTTCATTTTTTTATGTTCAAATGTATATGAAATGTTTTATTTTATCCATGCTTACCCTTAATGATTATTTTAGATCACCCTTTATATGTTTTCTTTTCCCTAGGATTTAAATAATGGTTTTAGGTAAGAAAAAAAGGGGAAGATCATTAATGGAGACGTTGAAGATCTTTCACCACGATTAGAAGATTATGTTCCATGTTTCCAAAGACACTAAATGGTTACGGTCCTTGTGTGTCTGTTTTGGTTATATATTAAGTATTCCGCAAAAGTAATGTAATGTCCATGTACGTCAAGCTTCGGGACTCTATATTCCTAGATTATTTCTTTTTTCTCACATTCATGATTGAGTAGTTTTCACTACATACATTTGAACATAGTATAATTGGATGTGTATCATGGTTTTTTATATAGATGATATCCTATGATGAATCTAGAACCCCATCCCACATCATTTATTGGTATTATTAGAAAATTAATTTTATAATTTTTTTCCATTAATTTTGGTTCTAATCAATGTGTGTTCTTTATCCACATGTTGTTTATTTTGCATGCAATGTGGTCATGGTTATGTTTTATGACTTTAGTGATTGTTAGGATTCAGTTTTGGTGTGGTGACATAACCGAGTGAGTAGTCTAACATAATGCAATGATGGAATTTAAAAAATCTATTAATTATAATTTTAATAATTGATTATTTTTTTATTTATGTGACTCTAGTTCTTGGGTGGTTAATAAAATCTTATTGTATGGAAACGAGTTGGGATTGGGATTATATGGGACCTAAGAACCATCATGTATTAGGATTGATTAGAATTATTTTCTAATGATGAATTTGTTCTATGAGCTTTATCCCATATTCATGATCATTTTATTTCAGATATTTTTAGTATGGGATAAATATAGAATTTGTGGTGATTTTAATTCCACTAATTAAGGAATGCTTTTGGCGATTAAAATTATTTCTTTAGAACTTATTTGGATCACATTGATTCGATTACAGATTGTGAGACCAAACCTATGGCTACCCATGTGGTGTATCATTTCATGTAAATTTTATCATGTGGTTTGAAATGGGAATTATTTTTATTATAGAACTAACAATGTTATGCTCTTAAATTATCTAAAAATTATGTTTGAATAGTTACATGGTATGAAATAGGTATAAATGATTTTGTAATGTGATTTAGGGAGATGGAATTATTTTTATTAATATATTTCTGTGAAATACTAATGAGGGATTTTAATATTGTTTTCAAATGTGTGGGGGTATTTAATATAGTTACCATTTCAATTAGTAAAATTTTTTAAAATTTTTTTATACATTCATAAAAATATTTTTCTATAACAATTGACTCTGAAATGGGATTACTATTTAATGTAATATGATTATTTGAAATGAGTGTCTGGGTTTCACATTGGTGAGGATTCCAAAATGAATGTTTTAAAATTTTTATGGAAAAGTATTTTTTATCCATGTTTTCTAGTTATTTTCTAAATCCAACGTCTAAAGGGTGGATTTGAAATATTTTTAATGGATTTATGATATTCATCAGTTTTATAATGTGTGTATAGAATTGTTTTTTAATGTGATGGTGCATGACATTCCGATCCATGTATAGTATTTAATGTTTTATTTGTAAAATGATAAATAAAGAAGTGTGGAATGTCCCTTATAGGGTTCAGTAGATGGATTAAATTGTAAATTTGTCGAATCATTAATGATTGAATATACTTAAATGGTTGGTTTCATTATGATTCTATAATCATAAATTGTATAATATAAGGATTACGTGGAATACGAATTCTCTCTGAATCTATAAAACTTTTTATTGAGAATATGACACACTGATGATATTGTATCCAATAGTATAATTTTTTTATTTAGATGTTTTA
This sequence comes from Viscum album, assembly GCA_963277665.1. Classification (NCBI taxonomy): domain Eukaryota; kingdom Viridiplantae; phylum Streptophyta; class Magnoliopsida; order Santalales; family Viscaceae; genus Viscum; species Viscum album. Next base: position 1,078,677,200 of record OY728164.1, read on the forward strand.
TTGATAATTAGCATCCACAATTATGTGTAAGACTAATTCTCCAGTCAATAACGAGTTTCATATATTTTTTAGGTATCAGACTTATGAATGAGGAACTAATTGTACATGAATATGGTATGGGAACCTTTATGTAACTCTTTTTGGATCAACGAAAAAAGTGAATAATGGAAAATTCATAGATTTAAATAAAATATGTGTTACACTAGGATTTAATGAGTTAGATGATTGGTTCTTGCTGATGTTGGTTTGGTTGGACCGATTTCACATTAGAACATCCCGTCATGTGAATTAAATAATGGATGTTTTAAAATGTATCTTCATTTATTTGTTATTTGTCATTTCATTCTATATATACACACAATAAATCATTTACCTATAATTACTGTAGTCACTATTGTGATCTAATATATTTTTCTCTCATCCTTCTCAGGATGGCACTACACATGGGTAATCAACAATCTCACACATATTTATTGTTTTAAAAGGATAGATAAGAACCCAATTCGTACTTTTATACAGAGATATGGTAGCTTGAGTTGGATTGTAGACTATGTTTAATCTGAGTTTCAATGTTTTACATGAGCTTCTTGATCTTTTATATTGTTTTGTATTCAATTTTTTTGTTAAATAACTGACGTAGTGGCTGGTCAGCTATATATATGATTTGGTTTTTCAAGCCTTATTTCATTTCTTTAGTTCTTAAGTAATGTTTATATTTATCGGCTACCATTTAAATTTTATTTTTAGATATTTTTTTATTGATCAATATAATCTAATGGTTATCATCATTATATGATTCATTGTGATTTTTTCCTTCTATTTTGGCTCCGATCAGTAGTTATAGTAACCCCATATCATTCATAAGTCCCTACTGATAGTAGGTAATAAAATCCCTATATGGTGTCATTCTTAAGGTCTTGGTGTGATTTTTTTTAATAATTGTTATATAGTGAAATAGGCATTATGTTACAATCTGTTATCAAATAGATTTTTCATTATTTTTTCTTATAGTTATGGGGTCTAGTAAAATGGTGATGTAATAATATTTTATATCCAGTGATATACATGATAACAGTGTATCGGAAAAAACTGTTCAAGTAATAATTCGATGTTACTAGGGGATGGGGTAAATATTATTTTCATATGAAATAATAGTTTTATATGATTTTTTTTCTTCAATTGATACCCATGAGATTAGGATTATATTTTTTTGATGGTTTTTTGTCTCATGTACTACTTATAAGATGCCAGTTGCTTCATTTTAGATCATGGGTGGTATAGCCAATATGTATCTCGTACTACTTTTCAACATTATACGATCCATACACTCTGGACCTACTACTATTGAAATTTATTTATGAATATGATCTTGTTATTTATAGTTTCAAAAAAAATAACAATTAATGTTTTCTTATATATACCCATGGTGTCATTTCTATAAAATTGGATGAATTTTATATGGTGTTCCATCTAATGGATGGTCATTTAGATATATGGTGGGATGATTGAAGTTGTGTATGATTAAGTAGTCCACATATACATGAGAGTCATTTACCATTATTGGTATGCATGTCATAGGTGCATAACCATGGGACTACATGTTAGTGTTTTTTGTTTAGAATTGGTTTGGTGGAATAATGTTCCATGGGGTGGCCTAATGGGGTGTGGAACTATGAGGAATTATTATAGAGTTATTGATTATCTATTTGTTAAATGACTCAATAACAATGTTAGAGGCAAGAGAAAAGTTTTATTCATGATTATGTCATCTAATATTTGTATGGGGATATATTTTATTCCTCATAAGATGTGGACATTTATGGGTTTCCCTAGAATCAAGTAGTTTGATATAGTGACATGTAATGATACATGGCCGGTTAGGCATGCTACAATAATCTAGAGTCCATTTTTTATGAACCTATATTTTGGAGTTGGTACCATGAGTCTTTTGAGGGTGACATGTTAGAGGTTTTGGGTGAGTTGTGAGTGCCTTTAGTTGTTTGGTTCATATGTGGATGTTTTGGTATTTCATATTGGTGAATAAATGGTTCTTCCGAGTATGGGGTTTAGGCATAGAAGATTCCTTTTGTTTTCTAGAGGCAAATATTACATGCTACATCACAGTACTTGTGGATGTTTTCTTGATGGTTTTTTTTCAAATGCCTATCATGTGCAATTGATGTCAATCATTGATAGATTTGGTTGTTTTGAGCTGTAGTGGGAGCATAAGTGTATGTGGTTTCACTATTTTAGGCATGTGAGTTTTTATGTATACTGCGCATTTGAGGTAGACATTGTATGTTAATTGAGAAGATAGATCACTCTACATATAGATAACAATATAATTAACTTTTCTGTGTGTGAGAGGAATGATTGAATTCTTTGTTTTGTTTAGATGAAAATCACTTGTACTATTTGTTCTTATACAACACATGTGGGTTCTATGGGAATGAAGTTTTTGGTATATATCTCAATAAGAACCAAATGAATCGTAATTAAGGAAGTGATAGGGTCAATGAAACCGATTGAAAATTTGATAATTATTTTTTCATTACGGGTCATGAGAATTTTTTTTATTTATGAATTTACTCTATTATGGTAAAGAACTAAGATTTATATATGTGATATTAGATGGATAATTATGAATGTTGCGACCATTAACTAGTTAATTAGAGTTTAGTTTTCATGTTACCTAACTCAATAGGCTTAGAAAAACATCAGATTGGTTTTTGAAAGATGGTGTAACTATTATGCATCAATTTTATATTATAGGAATCATTTGTGGTGATATTTTGTTCCATTTAGTTGTTTGAGTGGTCTCTATGAAAGAATATATCCATCGTGTAACACCCCAGGTAAATAAAGAATATGAAACATTTATATTTATCCATATTTGTGTATAAAATTTTAATATTACTTTAAAGGGAATGCTATGCTTGATGACGTACCCAATACGCAACAATGAGTATCTTTGAAATCTTACGTTGTAATCTAATAAGAAAATAATATTATTTTAAATGGTAGTTAACGCATATCCGTTGTAATGGCGGGAATGAACGGAACTAACTACAAAATTATTATATATATTTTTCAAATATTTTTACTTTTATCCAATAAAAATTAGAGGCTTCAAATGCAAATGATTCAAATTTTAAGCATAAATATTCTTATATTCATTAAAATGTTGATTAACCGCCTTTTGATGGAGAACCCTTTTTAAATATACTTTTTACAATTTTTCCGATAAAGATCATATTTATTGGAAATGTTGCATTTTAATTCAAAACCTCCTTTTAATCAGATCTATTTATATGTATAGATTATATTTTTAATTGAGATTAAAGTGTATTTGAAATATATTTTTACCATTTAATTCAATGGTGGTCATTGGAATTAATTTCACTTTGAAATTGGACTTAAAATAGTGTCAATCTTTTAATTGATATTGTTTCTTAAAAACACGCTATTTGATTTGACAGTGGGAATTAATGAATAAATTAATTAATGCAACTTATATGTTTTGAATTTTTTTTAAAATAGCCATCATTTTTGAATTCGGAATATCAAAAATAGGTTAGGGTGAATTTTTGGAATTTTTCTGAAAAACATGAATTTTTGATTAATAGTGAAACCACTAAGTGGTAGTTTAAAAACTGATTTTTCGTTTAAATGAATCTTTACCACTTATGTGATTTGAATTTAAAAAACTTGACATACATGGTTTTCATTAGGATGTAAAATGTGGTTCAATTGGATTCATTTTTTTTATGAATAGTAACATTAAAGTTTTTAATCGCCATTAGATGTAATTAGTGTAATTTTAGATAAAAATAATGCTTTAATAATATGAAATGATCTAGACACATGTACTAACCTCATTGTATGTGTCATGGACGACCACGAAAATCCATGGGTCAACTTGGGGACCCCATGGAGCCACATTGGTAGGAAAATAACATAAATAACTTTTTATTTAAAGCTAAAAAAAATTTCACAAAAATGAGTTTTTTTTACTAGAAAAATTTTTAAATGGGTTTATACAAGTAATAATTTTGACTATAAATATTCATTAGAAATATAAAAAGTTTTTCGTACATCATGATATTTTTTTATAATTTTTAGACATTAAATAATTTATATTATTTATGACACCATGATGTTGCAGCGATTACGTCATTATTTAACGATTTAAATAAAATTAAAGGATAATTAAAATATAAGACCTAAAAATGTCAAAAACATATTGGATGGGTGGATTTCTAACTCTTATCACCTTATCCTCTCAATATAAAATTTTACGACCTTTAAAATCTGAAAAATATTTTATAATAAAGTAACATTATATAACATTCCAAGAGTGACCCTCCTCTCCTCTTATAAAAGGACTCCACCACTACCACCTTACCCACACATATCAAGCCTTTAGCTCGGCCAAACACTGCCCATTTCATCTCTCAACATCCCACTATTCATCATTGAATCCTCACCTTTTGGCAGAATCATTTCTAAGGAAGCCATTGAGCTGAAATAAAAAAGAGTTACCCGATTTAATGGTAATGTCTTCCCTTGTGTTATTTTGTTTTATTTTGCTTCTCCAACCCTATAAACACATTTTTATTTATTTTTTTTGTAACAAAACCAGTATCTAAAATATACTAGGATGTTTTTATGAGGAGTATCCGAGCTACACTAACACACACCTCCATCTAATGGTTAAAGAAAATTCTGTTTCGGTGGATGGTGAATTACTGCCTCACGAAACAATGATTGTTCTATCTTCTCATACCACCTCTCATGGTGGCCATTATGATGGAACAATATTTATTTATGATATATACTGTGTTTATTTTATCTCTATTCTTCTGTATTTTATATTTAATACATACCTTTATTCTTTTCATGTTGTGCTAATGCGATAATTTCATTTGAGGAAGTGTGGACTACCGCCTCCTCAAGTGATGTGACTCGATCATGGAATACATGGAATTTATAAAGAATAAAATTGATGAACCTGTGTGATATATATAACATATATATTATAATGTAATTATAATATTTATATCTCTCTCATCAAGTTTTAATTTCATTAATGTTACAAATAAATGAAAGTAGCATTCATGCGTACGTACGGCTTACCGTCTCCATGAACGGTGCATTTCATTTCTTATCTCCAAATGTTATGTAATATTATAAGTATGTATATATAATGGATATATATGTCATATAATACATCTAAATTATTTATATCATTCTGTAATTATAATATATATATCTATCTTTTAACTTTTATTCCATTAAATATGACAAAAATGAAAGTAGCGTTCATGCATACGTAGGTCCTACCGTCTCCATGAACGGTGCTTTTAATTTTTTATCTCCAAATGTTAAGGAATATTAATAAATTAATATATACTGGATATATATGATATTTAAAACATTAATACTATTCTGGAGTTAATGTACCTATAACTACATGGAAAATTCTTTTCCAACAAGTTCAATTTTTACTCATGTACCGAACGTCGAAAAAAATGACTGATATGAACTTACATTATTAACCAATTATTATAAAATTATAATATGTGATATGAACTGAATAATAATATTTAAAGGAGGTCCTTATGCTATTATAAATTGACTAAATTTTATTTTTCAGGAGATTAAAGAACGATCGAGTCATGTTAGACACGATGTAAGGGATCCAACATCTCTCTTTCTTTTTAAGTACTCTCTTTTATGTAATTTCTTTTAAGATCATATTTCTTATGTTTGGGGATGTTATTTTATATTCCTCATACTTTAATTTTTATGTTAATATTATGAGATACCATATTTGATCTCATAAATCCATTTTTTGATGTTTTATGTGGCGCTGTTAGGCTGCCGAGTTTTCGTAAGGAATTTTTCATCTCACTTTTTTTCCCATGACATTTATGCTACGTTTTCCACTATTCCATTGAGTGGTGTATTTACTGACCATTATTATACACTTTTTGTAGTATAATTTCATTTAGTGTTATTTACATCTTAATTGTATGACCCTTCTTTTATGGGGATTACGTTTCGAAAGTTACCCAACTCGGTAAGGGGACCTTTCACCCTCATCTTTTTAAAAGACTTTTTTTTATATCTTTTAATTCACATACTATTATGTTGGGATATGTTATTATATATCCTTATTTATGTAAATTTTATGTCCATGTTATGAGATACCATTTTCTCTCTCATCAAATCATTTTCTGAATTTTAATGTGACGCCCATAGGCTGACGGATTTCTGTAAGGGAACTTCTTAACCCATTTTCAAATCATTGGGTTAAACCTCTACTTCATGATTTTATTATGACAAGATTATGTGTAGAATCTATATATAGTAATTTAAACAAACGTTTTTGTAGATATACTATTTCTACACATAATAATCTCATTGATAAATTCTTACGAACTTGTATGGGAAATCATAACTCAATTTCATTTCACTGAGTTAAATATCTATGTCATTGGTTTTGTTTTTCCAGGATTATTTTTGAATGACCTCTGATTGTTACACAAATAATATCCACTTATATTGGGTGTATTTATATTTCTCACACATAATTATGTGATATATTTCTCCTTAATTTAAGGATACCATCTTTATAATGGATTTCATCTCAATTTACATTTCCATTGAGACGTCATTGTTGTTTTGCACCAATTCACCCATATATGGTGTGTATACTGTCCTTCGAAATATTATGTCATGAATCCCTTTATTATCATGATATTATAAATCTTGGATTAAATGTTATTCCGAAAATATTTGTATTCAAGAGTCTCTCATTTTGTTAAAAACTCTTTAACAAAAATATCGTTTTAAATTTTTTAAAGATTCATTTTTCTAAATATTTATCTTTAATGTCCATGTTTTCAAAGTAGTTTTTTGTATTTATATATATGTACATTAAATTTTTAAAATTATAATTCCATTAAAAGATTCAAAGTGCTATGGGACACTCTAATTCAAAAATAGCTTTTAATTTTTTTGAAAATGGATTGATTAATTCAATATCTTGGATTTAATTATTGTGATTTGAAATGAAATGTTGTTATTGAAAAGATTATATTTTCAATATTTTGTGAGTAATGATGGTACATGGACATTTTACGGGTGGTTATATGATAATCCACACGATGGGTGGTGCCGTGAATACCAGGACGGGTGGTTACATTATAACTTACAATTCATTAGGTATGGAAGTCGGCTATATGGGTAATCCATTAAGTGATATTTGTGGAAGTCGACCGTATGGTTATTCTATTTAAGTATGCTTATGTCCCAAGTTACCTTTATATGTTATGTGTACATTATATGGGTTTTTATGGTTAACTTTTTGTTACAAAAGGGGTAAGTAATGATATTTTATTCAGTGAAGAGTTTTTTTACTACTTCATAAATGTGAAAAGTATTACTTTGATAAAGTATTCTTGGTTTACTTGATGTTTTGAAAAACTAACAGTTCTTCTTCTTTGTGTATCCTTTACGGGGATTTTTATTCTCATCCCATCTTTTTGAAATGTTTTCCACAGGACTTAAAGAAGAATAGGGTCAAGGATGGGATCATGGAACGACCTGATATCTAAAACATGGAACTAGACATGTTTCTTTTTAAGAGTTTTTATTTAATGGAAAATTAGTAGAAGTTTATACTTTGTAATCTTTGAGATGTAAAAGTTATGTCCTAATTCTCTAAAACTCTAAACCTGAAAATATCCTCTATGTGAATTATTCATTTAATTCATGATTAAGTAATGTTTAAGGCCAGGGCCTTATAGTTGGTATCAAAGGTCGGTTTAGATAACTTTAGAGGTTAGGGTATTCTCTAAGCATAAGTCACATTGACATAATGGTTAGGAATTCAGAAAGAGTACTAGTTTTAGATAATGTGAATGAGTAAGTATATCTTAGTGTTTATCATCCTCATTAGTACATTATGGTTTTGTTGATATACTCACACTGACCTTTTTGGTTTTAGTAAATGGCTAGATCTAGCAGGAACCAAAGTAACAGTCGATGTGAAGGAAATTGTGACAGTTTTTTGAGCAAGCAACTGAATGATATGGGAGCTGCAATGAGAATATTTTGTTTATTCTTAACCTAATATCTGGATTCATGATTGAACACCTAAACCTTGGTGATTTCTATAAGGAATCATATATGCGAGAGACAAATCCCTACAGATCTAAAGGTAATAATCATAAAGGTAAGTGTGTTCCAAAACATGTGTGTAAAATATGTGGAATGAAACACCAAAGAAAATGTTTCAAAGGGACAGCCATATGCTATAGATGTGGAAATGAAGGTCATAAAGCAAGAACCTGCCATGGAAAAAAACTATCCAGTTGACTCGAGGAAAGGGAATGAAGTTCATTCTGAGGGATCAATTGAATGTTTTAAATGTGGTGTGCATGGTCATTATGAAAACACATGTCCTATGAAGAAGTTTCAGGAATGGGATCACCAATATCATACAAATATTAGTTTACCAATAGCTAATGCCATTCCAATTGAGGATAAAGAAATTGACAATGGCCAATCAATGGTATGGATTATTTCTTAACTTTTGTTTTCCTATTTTGGAATCATAGGATATGATTCATGATTTTTTTTGTAGGAAATAATTATTTCAGAATAAGTTAGAAAGGAATGCTTAATGGATCATGAAAAATGTAGAATGAGTAAGAAGTCAACATGTTAGGGATTCAAAAGTTATGGTGAAATTCTTAAGAGTATTAAGTCTCTTTTGATGATGGGGTTACATTAGAATACTTTTTATTGTATGTGTAACCCTGATGTTTCATATATGAAAATATTATTCAAGGAATAGTTATCTGTTCTTTTGTGGACATAGTTATAAAGAACTCTTTGGGTTTATATGATCCTTACTTTTTAGGTAATTATTGGTTACTCAATGATATGATTGAAAATGAAAGGCATAAAATATCCTTGAGGTTAAAATATGTTATGATCATTTTTGAATATTTTATCTCGTTTTGGAGAATGTTTTAATAATTATGTAGTTTTTCAAAAAGGACAACACGCAGACCGTGTGACAACCCGTCGCATTGGACAAAGATGTGGGAATCGAACCCTCAACAAAAGTGCGACAGGTATTTATCGCCTACCACTCGACAACGTGAAGTCCCTAGTTATTTTGACTAATTATTTTTAGTTAGATGATTTTAGGAATCAATAGTATGTTTATTTTGGGTTATCTATGTAAATTATTATCCAATCATAGAGGATGTGTGATTAGGTTAATTACTTTTCAATATGAGACTTTAAGAGCAACTGATGTTATTTGGAGATAAATGTTAATTTCTACCTTGGATGACTATGTCATTAAATCCATAAAATATTTGGGTTTAAATCTTATATTGGTTTACTTTGAAGAATTTTATGGACAAATTGTTTATTGAATGGTATTCATTGAACATTGGGTTTTATTGGAAAAAATTTGGAGACTAAGAATAGATTTTATTTTTTATAAAGGATTATTCATTTGTGGATCTTGTTCTAACAATTTTGGTTTCTGTTTTGGTCTAAAGACATGGGAAATATATAGTTCTCTTTTGTGGATTAGGTGATTCTCTAGAATTTGATTATAGCTCTCTTAATGTGAAAAAATCATCCAAAATACTCGTCTTTTGGAGAAAATATGAGTTCATGCAAGAAATATAGTAAAAGTTGAAATTCAACATGACAAGTAAGTATGTTTCCTTATGTTTTAGTTAATCTCATAAATAAATTCCTCAATGAAAAGTTACTTAAAACAAAAATGTTGTCTGTTAGTTTTTCCTACTAGGGAATCAAATACTGTTTAATCCATCACAAGTTTGTGATTTTCTGGTGGCTAACGTTCTCCTAAACATGTTCTTTATCACTCTCCCTCAGAACATGAACCTTTGTTTTCTCTTCCATATCAATGTTTTCCTACATGAAATCCTAGTATGGGTTAACTCGGGTGACCCTTTTACTTCACTTTATTTACTTTAATGTGATAGTTTTATTGACTCTTGTTCTGATTTGGGATTTTCCATGAAGATTCCAAGCCCAATTTTTAAAATAGTGAGGACGCAATTCCCAAATGGGTGGAATGATATAACACCCCAGGTAAATAAAAAATATAAAATTTTCATATTTATCCATATTTTTTAATAAAATATTAATATTACTTTAAAGGGAATGGTATGCTCAATGGCGTACCCAATACGAAACAACGAGTATCTTTGAAATCTTACGTTGCACACTAATAATAAAATAATATTATTTTAAATGGTAGTTAACACCTAGACATTGAAATGTTGGGAATGAACCAAACTAACTAAAAATTTATTATATATGTTTTCAAATATTTTTACTTTTAACCAATAAATATTAGAGGCTTAAAATGCAAATGAATCCAATTTTAAGCAGAAATCTTCTAATATTCTTTAAAAGGTCGATTAACTACCTTTTGATGGAGAACCCTTTTTAAATATACTTTTGAAATTTTTATATATTTTATTTTACAAAATAAAATCCTTCTTTAGAATCTGGACATCAAAAATTACTTTGTGTAATTTTTTGTTATTTTTCCCATAAAGATCATTTTTATTGAAAATGATGCATTTTAATTCAAAACCTCCTTTTAATCTGATTTATTTATATGGATCGATTATATATTTAATTGATATTAGAGTTTATTTAGAATATATTTTTCCATTTAATTCATTGGTGGTCATTTGAATTAATTTCACTTTGAAATTGAACTTAAACTAGTGTCAATATTTTAAAAGATATTACTTCTTGAAAACACGCTATTTGTTTTGACATCAATAATTAATTATTAAATTTATTAATGCAACTTATATGTTTTGAATTTTTTAAAATAGACAACATTTTTGTATTCGGAATATCAAAAATAGCTTACAGTGAATTTTTGGTTTTTTTCTGAAAAACTTCAATTTTTGATGAATAGTGAAACCACTAAGTGGTAGTTTAAAAACTCATTTTTCGTTTAAATAAAACATTAACACTTCTGTGATTTGAATTTAAAAAATCAGACATTCATGGGTTTCATTAGGATGTAAAATGTGGTTCAATTGGATTAAAATAATTTTTTGGTGAATAGTAACTTTTATGTTTTTAATCGCGATTAGTGTTAATTAGTGTAATTTAAGGAAAAAATAATGTTTTAATCATATGAAATGACCAAGAAACATGTCCTACTATCATTGTATGTGTCATGGCCGACCAAGAAAATCCATGGGTCAACTTGGCGACCCCACAGTTCCACTTTGGTAGGAAAATGACATAAATATATTTTTATTTAAAGTTAAAATAAAAATTTCACAAACATGAGTTGTTTTACTATAATAATTTTTAAATGGGGTTATACAAGTCATATTTTTGACTATAAATGTTCATTAGAAAGATAAATCATTTTTATACATCATGATATTTTTTTTATAATTTTTAGACATTAAATAAAGTAAATTTTATATGACACCATGATGTTGCAGCGATTACCTCATTATTTAACGATTTAAATAAAATGAAACGATAATGTAAAATCTAAGACCTACACATAGAAAAAACATATTGGATGGGTGGATTTCCAACTCCTATAACCATATCCTCAAAATATAAAATTTTGGGTCCTTTAAAATCCGAAAATCATTTTATAATAAAGTAACCTTTTATAACAATTCAAGAGTGCCCCTCCTATCCTCTTATAAAAGGCCCCCACCTATACCACATTACCCACACCTCTCAAGCCTTTGGCTCAGCCAACCCCTGAACATTTCATCTCTCCACGTCCCTCTACTAATCATTGTAGCCTCACCTATGGGCAGAATTTTTTTCAAGGAATCCATTGAGCTCAAATCAAAAAGAGTTACCCGATTTAAAGGTAATGTCTTCCCTTATGTTCTTTTGTTTTATTTTGCTTCTACAACCTTCTAAAATATTTTTTTTATTTATATTGTAAAAAACCAATATATTAAATATACTAGCATGTTTCTATGTGTAGGATCCAAGATACACTAACACACACTTCCGTTTAATGGTGAAAGAACATACGGTTTCGGTGGATGGAGAATTACTGCCTCACGAAACGTTGATTGTTCAATCTTCTCATGCCACCTCTCATGGTGACCATTATGATGTAGCTATACTTATTTATGATATATATTATACTTATTTCCTCTCTATGATTATTTAATTTATATTTAATACATACCTTTATGCTTTTCATGTTGTGAAAATGCGATAATTTCATTTGATGATGTGTGGACTACAGCACCCTCAAGTGATGTGACTCGTTCTTGTAATACAGGGAATTTATAAAGAATGAAATTGATGAACATATGTGACATATATAAAATATATATTATAATGGAATTATAATATATATATATATATATCTATCATCAGGTTTTAATTTCATTAATGTTCCAACGAAATGAAAGTAGCGTTCATGCGTACGTACGACTTACCGTCTCCATAAACAGTGCATTTCATTTATTATCTCAAAATTTTATGTACTATTATAAGTACATATATATAATGGATATATATTCCATATATTACATCTAAATGATGTATATCATTCTGTAATTATAATATATATCTCCCTCTTTTAACTTTAATTCCATTAATATGACAAAAATGAAAGTAGCGTTCATGCGTACGTACGACCTACCGTCTCCATGAACGGTGCTTTTAATTCGTTTTCTCCAAATGTTATGGAATAGTAAAAAATGAATAAATACTGGATATATATGATATTTAAAACATTAATTCTATTCTGGATAAAATTTACCTATAACTACAATGAAAATTCTTTTCCAACAAGTTCAATTTTTACTCCTATGCCGAACATTGATAAAAACAACTGATATGAACTCACATTATTAACCAATTATTATAAAATTATAATATGTGATATTAACTGAATAAAACTATTTAAAAAAGGTCTTTAAGAAATTATAAATTGTCCAAATTTTATTATTCAAGAGATTAAAGAACGATCGAGTCATGTCGGAAACGAGGTAAGGGATCCAAAACCTCTCTTTCTTTTTAAGTACTCTCTTTTATGCCATTTATTTTAAGCTCATATTTCTTCTGTTTGGGGATGTTATTTTATATTCCTCATACTGTAATTTTTATGTTCATATTATGAGAGACCCTATTTTATCTCATAAATATATTTTTGTATGTTTTAATTGGCGTCATTAGGCTACAGAGTTTTCGTAAGGGATTTTTCATCTCACTTTTATTCTTGTGACATTTATGCTATGTTTTCCACTATTTACTTTGAGTGGTGTATGTACATACCATTATTATAAACATTGTGTAGTATAATTTCATTTTTTTGTATTTATATCTTCATTGTAGGACCCTTCATCCTTGGGGTGTACGTTTCGAAAGTTACCCAACTCGGTAAGGGGACCTTTCACCCTCCTCTTTTTAAAGGAATTCTTTTGTTATTTATTTTAATTAACATACTATTATGTTGTGATATTTTCTTCTATAACCTTATTTATGCAAATTTTATGTCCAAGTGATGAGATACAATTTTCTCTCTCATAAACTCATTTTCTGAATTTTAAAGTGACACCGTTAGGCTGTCGGATTTCTGTATGGGAACTTCTTAACCCACTTTCAATTCATTGGGTTAAACCTATAATTCATGATTTTATTATGCCAATATTATGTGTGTAATATCTATGATTAAATTTCGACAAACCGTTGTGTAGATATAATATTTCAACACATAATCCTTTCATTGATAAATTCTTCCGAACATGTATGGGAAATCATAACTCAATCTCATTTCATTGAGTTAAATTTCTATGTCATTGGTTTTGTTTTTCCAAGATTATGTGTGAATGACCTATGATTTTTTCACACTTAATATCCACTTATATTTAGTGTATTTATATTTCTCACACATAATTATGTGATAAATTTGACCTTAATTTAAGGATACCATCTTTTTAATGGATTTCATCTCAATTTACATTTCCATTGAGACTTAATTGTTGTTATGCACCAATTCACTCTTATATGGTGTGTATACTGTCCTTTGACATATTATATCATGAATCCCTTTATTCTCATGATATTATAATTCTCGGATTAAATGTTATTCAGTAATTATTTGTATTCAAGATTCTCTCATTTTGTTAAAAGGTCTTTAACAAAAATATCATTTTAAATGTTTTAATGATTCATTATTCTAAATCTTTATCTTTAATTTCCATGTTTTCAAAATAGTTTTCAGTATATATTTATATGGACATTAATTTTTTAAAATTATAATTCCATTAAAATCATCAATGTGGTATGGGACACTTTGATTCAAGAATCTCCTTTAAATGTTTTTTGAAAATGGATTGATTAATTCAATATCTTGGAATTACTTATTGTGATTTCAATTGAAATGTTGTTATTAAAATGTTTATATTTTCAATATTTTATGTGTAATGATGGTACTTGGACATTTTACGGGTGGTTCCGTGAATACCGGGATGGGTGGTTACATTATAACCTCCAGTGCATTGGGTATGGAAGTCGGTCGTATGACTATTCCATTAAGTGATCTGTGTGGAAGTCGATCGTATGGTTATTCCATTTATGTATGTTTATGTCCCAAGTTACCTTTATATGTTATGTGTTCTTTATATGGGTTTTTATGGTAATCGTTTGGTTACACAAGGGGTAAGTAATGATCTTTTATTCAGTGAAGAGTTTTTTTACTACATCATAAAGGTGAAAAGTATTACTTTGATAAATTATTCTTGGTTTACTTGTTGTTTTAAAAAACTAACAGTTTTCTTTCATTGTGTATCCTTTAAGAGGATTTTTATGCTCATCCCATGTTTTTGAAATGTTTTCCATAGGACTTAAACATTAATAGAGTCAAGTATGGGATCAAGGATAGACATTCTATCTAAAACAAGGAACTAGACAGGTTTATTTTTAAGAGTTTTTATTTTATGGAAACTTAGTAGAAGTGAATAACTTGTAATCTTTGATATGTAATTGTTATGTCATAATTCTCTAATACTCTAAACCTGAAAAGATCCTCTATGTGAATTATTCATTTAATTCATGATTATGTAATGTTTAAGGATGGGGCCTTATACATGGTGTTTGAGTTTTATTACTTTCCATGAGTAGGATGAGATATAATGTATGTGTGATTAGAGTCTTTTTGGTGTGGTGACATAAGGCTCTCTAGTGAAAAGACTGATTTTCAAGAAATTTAAATGTTAACATGGAGGGATTATATATGAAATAATGGCTATTCTGAGTTGAGAATCATTGATAACGTTATGGGTTGATCTTTGAGGAAGGAATCATGGATCATATATAGGGACATAGATTTAGTTTTAGTGATAAATTCAATGTTTGTTCACTATGAATCTGTAAAGGATTATTCATGTGACTAGGAGTTTACTATTGGATGTTTAAAATATTTATCCTCATTTTTGAAATCTTTATGTTATTTGTATCATAATTGGTGTTTCTATAAGTCCTAATATAGGTATGGATACCTTTTCAAATAAGTGTTAAAGGTTGAGTGGTTAATTAATCATATGGAAATCATGCTCAGTGGTGGATGGATCTTGTTCCATAAAGATGGGGAAACTGGCAGGTTTGTGATAAAATTTAATATCTTATGGGTTGGAGTGTTTTATCATTCATGTAGAATATCCCCACATATAAAGGTTGATGAAAATGTATGAATATAATTGATAGATTATTATTCCTAAATTATGTTTATTGAAAATAACTATAATTTAATACATCATGATTCCATTGTTGGTTTTGGGAATGGACTTGAATGTGATATCAAAAAATGTTTGATTGTCATTCTTGGGTTGTCATGAGATGAGGTGACATTATCATGATCATGATGATGGGATATTTCTTTATGACATGATCATCAATTTATGAAATTAATGGTTGACGAGTCAACTATTAAAAACATATGTAGTTTGGTATAATCATAATTTAGATCTTTCTATTTATTTTTATGTTCTATGGTAAAAAATGAAACATTATCTATAAATATGGTGTCAATTAAATATTTAGAGAATATATTTTTTTACAAATTTTATCAGAGTATAATCTGACATGTAATAGAATATTATAAGGAAGATAAATTTTATGGTACTATTATATAATGTATTTTTGAAAAATATAGTCATGTTTTAGAAATTGAACTAGGTGTTTTAGAGAATAATTTCATATTCTCAGCATATAAATGGACAATGGATATGAAAAAACTCATATGATCATTGATGATGAGAACGAAAACTAATATTTTTTTGTAATTTTCTTGGTTTTTTAGGAATGGATCACTGTGAACTATTTTGGTAGAACAATGACTGAAAACCCTTGAGTTTCCAATGAACATTTCTTATGGGGGTGATGACCATTAACATTTCGATAGTATAAGAAAAACTATAGTTGGAATGTTGTAATTTAATTTTTCAATATGAGTTGATAATTTTAGAATGAATTTTATTTTTCATATGTCAAATGGGATGATCTTTAATCAATGATTTTGAAAAAAAGTCAGAAATTTATAATTCCTAAAATATATTTTTATAAGAAGAATGATTATTAGAAGGTATCTCATCTACATAAGTTATCCATTTATGCTTCATGTTAATTGATGGGATTTATGTAGATTAAAATACATCGTGCATAATTTTGTTTTTAAAATATTGAAGAAATCATGTTCTTCTTCAGTCCTATGATATGTTTTCATAAAATTGTATTGTGCACTATTATGAATCACATTTAGTGAATGGCCTTGTGTATATCATATATGACTCAGCATAAATATCATGGTAGGGTGTTATTTTAGGAAATATATCATATTATATTACAGATGGTAGAAGAATAGTATACCTTTCCACAAAATGGGTATGGTTCTATATAACATGGTCGGTGTGTATTTAGAAAATCAAGCATCCAGTCATTTTATGTGATGTTAATTTTAGATAGATTCAACCCCATGGTTGTTAGATAGTATAAAATTTCATGTGGAAAAATAAATTATTTACTCATAATATCATTAAATTAGGTGATTTTTCAAAATTCCACAACGAATATTTGGTTCCCAGTCCA
Organism: Viscum album; assembly: GCA_963277665.1. Taxonomy (NCBI): domain Eukaryota; kingdom Viridiplantae; phylum Streptophyta; class Magnoliopsida; order Santalales; family Viscaceae; genus Viscum; species Viscum album. The sequence continues at coordinate 1,078,694,369 of OY728164.1, forward strand.
TTCTTCCACACTTATATATGAACCTATTGATAATGCAATCCTTACCTGTTTACCCTTTATCCTTTATTTGAATTATTTTTATGTATGATTCATTGGTGATTATTTTATCAATTATATTCCTCTAAATTAAAAAAATATATTTAATTTATTTCTTAATTATAGATGTATTGATTTTGGGTTCTTTATCTGATTCCATTAGTTCATTGTGGAAACATAAAATTATGATGTGTCTTTTAGTTGGTATATATAGGAATGATATTGAGTTGACCTCTACATTCCATCTCACATCTCTTCACATTAGGTGTTTTTTTAATATTGTTGTTTTCATTACATTGAAGTCAGTCGAAGTTTACTTGGTGTTTTTATTTAGGTATATGGCATATAATGTTGTGTGAGATGCCCACGATGCCTTTAGATTGTCGTTGGGTTTAGTTTTGGTGGTAGTTTATTGAATTGATGGGTTTTCTAGTATTATACAATATTGATAATTAATAAATTATTTAATTATATCATTTATAATTTATATAATATTGTTTAATTGAATTTGGTAAAATATTATGTCATTGATTTTACCTCCTTGGACATTGAAGAGTTTGTATTATACATGGGCAGTTCATGGAAAATATTTCTAGTATTAATAGAGTTTGGTAATTCTTTTTTAATGATGTAGGAGAACTAATAAATTATATAAAAAATGATAGTAATTTATTTTCATGCATATATGGTAGGGGTGATATCACAAATGTTTTTCATTGTATAAATCATTGTATTAGAAAATAATTTATTGGATATAATTTGATAAAATAGAACCCTTTACAGGTTCTGTTGGGCCTATTGATGGTTGTGACTCCGAACCTACAGCCACCCATTGCGTCTGTCACTTATTGAATATTGCAATGTGAGATACCAAATGTCAAATTGGATGATTATTTTCATAACATGGTTAGTCTCATGAGTTCTCTCGATATCCATGTTAAAAGGGTATGTAGAATAAATTGGTGAAAATGGTTATACAAAATTCTTAAAGATTGAATGGAGTTCTTTTATATGATAAGATTTATTAAGAACAATCATAGTTGTTTAGAAATGATTTAACTAGAGATGGTTGTATTTTGACTTGGTATTGGTTTCCATTGGGTTTAAATAGTTTTTCAATGTCAATTCTATTTTGAAATTATTTTTTGACTTAATGTTGTCTTAAAATGGGATCTTCTGTGAATATAAAATGATGATTTGATATGAATATGTTTTTTTCATTTAGTGAAATTATTAAATTTATTATTTAATAGTTATAATAGAATTTCATTATTTTACAATCTGTTGTATTTAATGGTTTTAATAGAAAGGAATTGGTTAGCCTTGTTTTTGAAGTTAAAGAGGAAGGTTCATGATTTATTGGTAGCTTTGAAAAACTTTTAATTGATTTTATAGACATATCATTTTTCCAATGTGTTTCTAGAATAGTGTTATGATATGCGAAGGATGTTGTCATTCACAAAACTGTATTGGTTTTAAAGTATAGTTGTGATCTTCGTAAATATACATTGATGGAATGGTTTCATCGTTATTTTAAATATTTTTAATGGATATGTTGTTGTTATTTTCAATGGATCCTTCATGTTTTTATAATAATGGTTGTAATGGTTTCTTCAATAATGAATGGGTGATTTCAATAGTCATTAATAGATAATATCAAATAGAAAATAAATATAAAATTTGGGGGATGATATAATGTATAATCAATTATAAAATGCTCTATTTTTTCATGTACTAGTCCAAATAGTATTTAAGAAAATCTAGTGTTTAGGTCATGATGGTGAAGGAATCAAAGAACGAATAGTGGATCACGATTATTATTTTACCAAACATAATAGACATATCATTCACTATGATAAAGGAAAGATGTAACTTGGGGTAAATATCTAACAGATAAAAATAATGTTCTAATATGTTAATACTCTCAAGGATTATATGGTGGGAGTTTCCAATTTCATGTCCTAAGGACCCTTAAAAAGGTTTTTGAAATTATTTTTCATGCTAAAATAAATGAGAAACTAACATGGGATTCCAATATAAAAGAATTAATATTGTTATTTATCATTGAAATTTTTGGTTGAGATAAATATTTGGGGTTGGTGACCACAGATCAAGGAGACAGATCTATTATGGAGTACTTGACTTTTATTATTTGTTGGTCCATTTTTTCTCACAATAATATTGTTAATGACTAAATCATGAAAAGTTTTATTGATATGAGACTAAATCCAAATATCAAGTATATGTTTATTATAATGTTCATTCAAAATCATGTAGAATATATTGATAATGAATTTAAGTATATGGATGAAAAATATAGGAATACTAGTCTTAATGGGTTTTTAGTAACCATAGGGGGAAGACATGAGATGTCTTTTAGAAAAACATTGAATTGGTTCATGCAATTTTAGGTTACTGGATGTGGTGTGAAGTATAAATTTCCAAAGATCCATGAAGTATAACTCTAGTGTCAGAGACATCTCCAAAAAAAGCTAGATTATAGTATTCCACAATAATCATGCTAAATATAAGGGTTTTCTATTAAATAATAGAACATTTTTATATTGGTACATCAAGGTAGAAGGGTTGGATACATGGATACCAAAGGCCCCTAGTTCTAGTGAGATTTAGTGAAATGAGGTTGATACCATTCTTGTTCCAATGTGGTTACTTAGGCTGTGATAAAAATATAGGATGATTTTAAGGCTAGATGCATATTTACAGTGTTTTGTGAACTGAAGGAATCTGAATTAGGGATATTTACTATGAGAAGTAAGATATTATTTCCATATTATATTGATATAGAATTGTTATATAAAATAGTATCATATTCCTTTTTACCAAATAAGTTGGTTGATTATTTATTTGTTTAGTTATTATTCACATTATGATAGACCATTATATTCCATTATGGATAATGAAGGGGAAAGGTATCACATTCACAGATTGTTGGGTGATCACTACATAATTCAAATCCTTGTATGATTTATTGGCTCTGGATATATATATTTATCCTTATTATGAGAATATATTGGATTTCTAATTTCAATAAATCTATCTACATTTTCCTTCATTGTATTTTGTTTTATTATTCAAATTATATCCACATTCCATTAATTTGAATGAGATCCTAGTTAATTCAGAGTTGGTCATGTTGTTTTAAATGATATTTTGATCCTATTATGGTATTTTGATTATGTTTCTCAATTTGGATCACTAGTTATTGAGTATTCCACATCCTATAGATTTGTGTCAGTACCCAAATGCCTTTCCATCCCATCTTTAGGGGTAATCACCCAATAGAAAGTTCATGTTCCCTAACGGTCTACTTCTTAGTAAATAGCCAATTACAATAGGATATTACTATATTTTACTCAATAGTTGATGTAATATAATATTCTATATGAAGATTACTATGATACTAAATTTTCTATATCCAATGATTTTATATTTTTAATCATAATTTCTCATTCTAAAGAATGAAGATGAAATACTCTGTCTTTAAATTAATTATATAAAACATAATCATGTCATTATTAAGAAAATACATTTTCCTTCAAGGGTCAATTAATTATTTGATAAATAGAGTGGATGATGAATGAATTCTAGAACCAACCATTGATTAAGGTGCTTTTTGTTAACATAATATAAATATGATATACCTAAGAGAAAATTTATGAACATATATAGACATTTATAGTTCCACGTTTTACAATTAATTTTGTTAATTATCTGATTAAATTTATATCTTTGATGAACTAGTTTTTTCATCACTTCTTAGAATAATTTATAGATTTATTTTTTAGCTATATTTTTGTGTCCTAGAAGCTAGTGGAGGGATAGAATGATATTTTGGATATCATTATTTAAAAATCAAAGGAATACCATTTATATTGATTATATCTAAGTGTCGAGTTGAGTAGCCAATATATAATGTTTCTATGGAATGTTATAATTTTTTGGTGAATATTAATGGTACCTGAGATGATTCAAACCCTAATTATTTTTGAACAACCCATAAATGTTATTGAGATATACTGCATCATGGGTTTTTAGGCCGTTGTTGATGTTTTGTTCAGGTTTTCTACAAATCCTATATCTCTAATTGTATAATTAACCCAAATTGGTTTATTGTTCCAATGGAATGATTTTTGGTAGTTATTATTTAAGTATCTAAATGTGTTATTTTCATTATATCTGGTTTTAATATTTTCAAAACCAGTTCTGGTCTATGATGTTTTCTATGATTCCTCAGGAATGATAATAGGATGTATTATAATTCATCTGTTGAAGGTTTTATCCTATGGTTCCTTCTAATTATTTCATAATGAGGATAAATAGCATATAAATGAATATGAGATTGATGTATGGACTGATCCTTTCAAGACATGGAACAGAAATATCTTCAGAAACATGTTTATTATATATTCAGTTTATAGGAGATTTAAATATATTTATACCCTTATTTTTTTTGACATATTACATTGATATTATATTAAGGGTCATAAAACATTAGATTTCTATATTACATACTGACATATAATTGAAAATTTTACCCCTAGTGGGATGATTTCAATTTTTTTATAATAAGTATGAAGGGTATTGGTTGAGGATTCATCTTTTATGTGTTTGTTTAATGATATTTCAATTAATTTGAAAGAATAAAATGAGATGTTTTTGTTATTTATCATGAAATCTAAATCAACATATGATTAAAATATTCATTAAGTCCACGAAAAAGATATAAATTTTCACCAGTATATTAATATTCTATATGGTGGCGTGTCCTTGGATTATTTGTCTCAGTATCCAAATAGTTCATGTCTATTCTGGGGAAGAATGGTATTTTGTATATCTAATGAATTATTTGATAGATAGTGAATGTGACACCTGATTCTCTCATATCCATTGGGATACCAATATGTGTCATTATTTGAGATGTTATTATTGATTTCTATGTATGAGATTTTCGATAGTAGAAACATTCCATGATGACTTACATGTATGAGTGTTATGGTACGACATCATAGTCCTACGAAACAGTTGTAGACCATATCCATTATAGTAAGGAAATGGGATGAGATATTTATGTACATCATTATTCTAAATCCATGGGAATTATTTGGAAATAATTCCATTTGTGTGATAACTGATTGACAAACAAAATTTACTCCTTTCTAAACAATTAATGTGTCTTTGAAGGTAGACGAGAATATTCACTTGTATGTTCATGGAATCATGATGTGATATAGTTTATTTTTTTTATGATTTATATTCATGATTTACATTGTCATTTCTGAAGGGATTACATGTGGTGATGGGTTATCATTTGAAGTTGAGAATGATGTTTCCTCCATTAAAGTATTGTCCAAAATTGTGAGCCATCATGATTCTAGAAGATATCTTTCGGTGTAAAAGAATTTAGTGGTCTATGAGAGGGGAAATAACCATTCACTATATTCTACTATAACTATTGTTATATTTATTTTAAAAAAATGTATAAATATAAATCATTTCATGGTCATCAAAGTAGACATTATTTATATTAAGTAATTTTTAGTGAGAGGACAATTTTGGGACAAAGAATTTTTCAATAGATATTGACGAAGATATAGTGTATCCATAAAATGATAGTGCTAGATCAATTTAACCAGAGATCAAATTCTGATTTCCATCCTCAAAAGTATCAATTTTAGGTTGGTGATTTGGGTTTTTAAATATTTTCTCCTTCGTTGGAGAGTCATATTTTCAGAATAAATGGAAATTTGGATCCATAATATGTTACCAAATTTGAGATCATTGATTATCCTATTAATTTAGAGTATCAATTAAGAATAAAATCTCATTTACTAGATATTTATGATGTGATCAGTGCTTCTTAATAGAAGAAGTATCATTTTTCACATTCCCTTTTTATTTAACGAATGGATGTTGATCTAGGGGCTGGAATCTCAATGGTTGAGTAAAAAGTTAAGATTATGCATCCTTAGGATAATATTTTATGTATTAAAATTTTCCCATGTAATTTGGATATATAGATGATATAGCCATAGTACATGAGGTCGTGAAATGTTGATGATGGGGTAATAACCTTCCCTTTTTATGATTTGAATAACTTGACTGATTTTTTGGTGGATTTTTTTTTGTTGGGTGGAATTTCCATTCTCTATATGACATTGCACGGTTTCTTTTCTGGGATCATGATATCTGTTATGTGGATATAAACAAATTTCTTGAGTATGTGGTCCTGAATTTTTTGTTTTTAGAGAAATTGGCCAAGGGCATGGTCTGTACAAAATTATTGTGAATTTTCGGCAATCATGTGACATGGATTTGTTGTATTCTATGTGTAATTTTGATTTAATTATATTAGTTTTCAAAAGAATGTGGATTATTAAATGAATACATGAACATTTAATTTAAATGGATAGTTGTTACTGAATGGACAGTTCACTATCTACCATACTATGTGACCAAATCATGTTTCACTATCCATACCTCATAATATTTAAAATTACAGTCATACACATTGTATAGCCCCAGCCTTAAACAATAAATAATCTTGTATTAACTTAATAATTAACATTGTGGAACATTTTAGGTTTTCAGTTTTAGAAAATTATGCCATGAATATTACATTACATCTCAAATACTAAAAAGAATAAATTCATACTCAGTATCAATTTATTTCATAAAATAAAACTCTTAAATGAAAATAAGATTTATTTTCATGATATAATATTTTTTTAATTTTTCTTTTCTTATTACACTGCATTATATAATGTGAATAAATATTTCTAAAACTAGGGATGAGCATAAATACGATCAGTATGGGTTATAAAATTGAGAAATAAGACCTTATTATATCATTACACACATAACATATGCCCTTTAACATATCTTATGAAATCATAAGATTTATTTATAAAAAATATTAATCACAAATCATTAATGTAACATGTGATAACCATAACAGACATACATTGTGGCTTTCACAACTACGTAGGGAGTTACATTCAAAATACACATCATAGTGTATTTCGTAAATCTATTAGGAGAAATAGTATAGTTTTCCTATGTCATGTTACCCAATCCATTGGGTATCTATCTCATGCTCACTTGCCATAGGTTTATCACATAACCACATGTATAAGTAAACAATGCCCATGAACCATAACATATTCATAACACATAAAACAAACATAAATGAATGATAACATTTATAGATTTCAATCACAGTATATTATTTATATATATTGACATTACGAATACATAATAAATACCATTGTCAATTCCAAAAAACATAAAATATATATGTTATTTATTTTTCCTTTTAAAAACATTACGACTTGTTATAAAGCCAAATATCAAATAATACACGTGGAAGTGGAACCGTCGTTGTCAACACGTTTGTTAAATAGAAAAATTCCCTTTCTCATTTAGTAAATCAATACATATGAAATTTTTTACTTTTATTTAAATGAAAATTAAATGGGTATTATACACTATATAAAATAATGTCTTGTATAAATCAAAATATTCCTTAATGAAAGGATATTGATATGAAGTCCCTTACCTCATGTACGACTTGACTCATTCGTTATTTAGTATCCTGAATAATAAAAAAAGGATAATTTAGACATTCTTAAGAACCTTTTTCAAGATTATTACTATTTTAATATTACTTATTACCATTTTATAAACATTACATAATCATTTAAGTTAATATAGGCCATTTTGAAGATATTTGGCACTTGAGTACAAAATGAAATTTATATAATTACAAGTTTTCCATGCGGTAAAAATTAAATTATCTCTAGATTGATATTAAAGCTTTAGATATAATATATATATTATATATCAATTATATATATGTATTTACAATAGTTCATATCATTTAGAGAAAACAAATGTAATACGTCATTCATGGAGACTGTAAGTCGTACATACGCATGAACGCTACATTCATTTTTATTTCATATTTAGTTGAATGAAAAAATAATGATAAATAGATATATAATAATTTCAGTATAAGATAATATTTAATTTCAGTAACGCCATCCTTTACATGTTCAATTTATGTCATGAATGATTCATATCACATTAAGGGGGTAGTAGTCTGCACCAACTCAAATTAAATTACCTTATTTACCTATTATGGAAACAATAATAGTATGCTATAAATGATAAATATATAATCATATAGGATATATATTTATAATATATCACATATAAATATTGTTCCATCTTAATGGCCACCATAATAGGTTGTAGGAGATAATTGAACAATCATCATGTCGAGAGGTAGTAGTTCGCCGTCTACTGAAATAGTATGTTTGTATCCATTAGATGGAGGTGTGTGGATGTGTAGCTAGAAACCTAATAATAAAAAATTCCTAGTATATTTACGATACTTGTGTTATAATTGTAGAATGGAACAAAATATTTTATAGGGGGTTGTAGAAGGAAAATAAAAGAAAAGAACTCGAGAGAAGATGTTACAATTCAATTTTGTAACTACCATTGGATGAACCAAAAGGATTTCTTGAAGTTTCTTCTACAAATTTTATGGCTTCTAGGTGGATGATGAATGTTTGGGAAGCATATTTGGGAAGATATTGGATGATCCAAGGGGGATTGATATGTGTGAGTAAGGGTTAAATGTGATGGATTATCATAAGGGGGAGGGGGTCTCTTTATGAAAGTTGGAAAATATTATATTATTATAAACTATATATCGATTTAAAAATGTCACCAACTCAAATAATTTTATAATATGGCGATTAAGGTTCTATATAATCTCATTAAATGGATTAAGGACAATTATAGGGCATAAAATTATCCTTATCTTTTGTCTTTGACATTTAGTTAACTAATTTAACTTTTACAATGACCTCCTCTATATTAATTCTATATGGTAAATATATTTAGTATTAATTGCCTATAAACCCAAAAATGTATCATTAATTACATATGGAACACCATATATGTTAGATGGCTAAATTATTGATTTTTATTGTAAATTTATCATTTAATAAAATATTTTTCATTTTAAAAACTAGTTTATGTCATTTCATAAAAAACTCATATCATGACCTTAAAAAATATATATAAGAACTTCATTATTTAGAACAACCTACATTAATTAAAACATATCAAGTTATAAACATCCATAAACGTTTGGATGGAATAAAAAGTTTCAAAATAAATCATTTTTAAAATTTATAATCTATTTTATTTAAATCATTCATTAATGAGGTAATAATTAAATTATCATTGTGACAAAAATAAATTTATTTATATGATGTTGAAAAATTATAAATAAAATACAATGATGTTAGAAAAATATGTAAATTTATAATTTCAAATTATTTCCAAATATATCGCTTATATAAACCATTTTAAAATTTCTTTTACTATGAGATATATGTTTATGTTAAATTTTTGGTTACATTAAATTAATTTTTATAATGAGTTATTTGAAATTACATGTGGCTCTATGGGGTACCAAAATCGACTCAAGGATTCCCATGATCAGACATGTATCATCCAATTGGATCAGGATAAGTGTCAAGGCAATTTAATATTATTATAATATTATTTTGTAACCTTATTTTCCAGATTTACCCTTTTACCAGGGAAAATAATTTTTTTACTGAAGTTAATATACCTGATGTCCAAAAATAAAAGTAATATATTTACATAATTTAAAAATCTGGATTCCAATGATTAAATCCATTGTTTGAAATTCAAAACAAATAAGTTACAAAAATAATTTAAAATTCATTCCCGTTGTAAACACCTAAAAAAAATATTTTTAAAAAATAATATCTATCAAAATATTAACACTTTTTTATGTTTAATTTCAAATTGAAATTACTTACAATAACAAAAATTGGATTAAATGGTAAAAACTAATCTAATTTCACATTAAAAGTAGTTAAAATATAATATAATGAAATAAATAAATTATAGTAATAGGTAGTTTGGAATTAAAATGTCGTATTTTTCACTATTCATAAAAAAATGAACATTATCAAAAAAAATAGAAAAACTTCATCCACATTAAATTTTGATGATCTAATTCTGAATAATAAATTTAATTTTTCAAATAGAACACATAAATATGACAAAAACTAGATTTAAAAAGGATTCAAAATCAAAAGATGGTAAATCGACCTTTTAAAGTATATAATAGGTTTATTTTTAAAATTGTATTCATTTACATTTTAATCATCTAACTTTTATTATATAATTGTAATAAAATTTAACTAACATGTATAATCATATTTTAGTTTTTTCTTTTCATTCCCTATAATACAATTACAAGGCGTTATCTACCATTTAATATAATATTATTTTATTTTTTTCAGTATGAATCAGCCTTATATGAAACATGATATTTTCTGGGAATCCCATTGTTTCATGTGAGGTACGCCATCGAACATTCCATCCCCTTTAACGTAAAATTAATATTAATGCACTAATATTAATAAATATAAAAATATCATATCCTATATTTTCCTGGGATGTTACATCCTTCCCCATTTTGAAATTGTGTCCTCGATATTTTATTCACATATAAATTAAATGGTGGTATTTATCCCTCATATGTATCACCCCGACCCCAGTTACCCAGAGTCGGTGCATTACTTCGTAACATTGGCATGATCACAAAAGATCAAGTCTCGAAAGACCAATTAGTTTAGTAGCCTTGGAAACACTAGATACATTCATAACTGTTAAATTACATCATAAAGCGAAAAACTAATAACAAAGTCTTCATAGTCCACACTCAAATCCTCTTCTGACTATCCCTGCAGGTCATTCATAAAATATTTCTTCACATCCTGGAAAAATTAAAACATTGAAAGGGGTGAGCTCAGATGCTCAGTAAGGATAACAATATAGCGGAATCTTTCATCAATAAACATAAACATTTAAGGCAATGCATAACTAAAACAAAAGCCTTTTAAACTTGAACTTCAACATAATATGGAAAAAGTAAAATGAGATAATTCCATTTAATTCTTCACATGGATATTCTATTGGTCAAATAATCACATGAAATATCAATAACCACTTTCATAATGATGGAATGCATAATCCCAGACTATCTTAACCACGTAGCTAAGGCCTCATGCCAAGACAACAAATAAGATTTTGTAAAGGCCTCATGCCAAGACACTAGTTTGTCTCATGAGACCTGCTAATGCATCGAGGAGCTGTAGCGAGATCCACCTGTCACTTATTAAGTCCAATTCATTCCTCATATGAATAGGTTTAAACATATCATAAACCATAATAGAATCGTATCACATAAAACACGCATAAAGGAAACACAACATTTCCACAATTCAATCACAAGATATCAATACAACACATTGATATAATAAAAAAACATTCAAAACCATTTTAAATAGAAAAATAAAATAAATTTAAAACCTTGTATTTATTTTTCATTAAAAAGAATTATGGCTTGTAGAGGAAGCTGAAACACAAATAATTGTCATTGTGGCGGAGAAGTCGTTGTCGCCGCATACGTAAGACAAAAACATTTCTTTTTTCTTTTAGTAAAACACTTCATAAAAATGATTCCTTTTTGAATAAAAGTCAAATTCAAAAGGGTTTATACACCGTATAAAAGAAAGTTGTGTATAAAACAAAATATGTCTCAATGAAAGGAGATTGAGACGAAGACCCTTACAAAGATCATTTTTTTAAATAAAGTAGATCTATTATGTGTATTCACTATAAGTACACATAAATAATGTACAAATATGAGATATGACATAATAATATCATGACGTAATTTGAAAGTAGGAGATTAACCCAAAGAATGGAAATTGGGTTAAGAAGTTCCCTTACCTCGTGTCCGACTTGACTCGACCGCTCTTTAACCTCCTTAAAATGAAGTAACTCTTTTTGATTTGAGCCAAATGCTTCCTTTGGAATACTTCTGCGCAAATTGAGGCTTCTAAGAGTAATGGAGGGAAGTTGGGAGAGTATTTGGGCAGAGGTTGGCTGAGCCAAATCACTTGAAGGTGTGAATAAGGTGGGAGTGGTGGGGCCTTTTATAAGAGGAGAGGAGGGGCACTCTTGGAATGTCATGAAATGTTACTTTATTAAGAAATGTTTTTTCAGATTCTAAAGGACTCAAAATTATATATTTCGAAGCTAAGGTGATAAGGGTTCGAAATATCTTCATCCAATAGGTTTTTGACAAGTGTAAGCCTTAGATTTTACATTATCCTTTCATTTTATTTAAATCGTTAATTAATGAGGTAATCGCGGAATCATCATGGTGTCATAAATAATTTAATTTATTTAATTTATAAAAATTCTATAAAATTATCATGATATAGGAAATATTTTTATCTTTTTAATTAATATTTATAGTCAAACATATGACTTGTATAACCCTGTTTAAAAATTGTTTTAGTAAAACAACTTCTGTTTATGACATTATTATTTTAACATTAAATAAAAGTTATTTATTTCATTTTCCTACCAAAGTGGCTCCATGGGGTCCCCATGTTGACCCATGTATTGTATTGGTCGGTCATGACTCATCCAATAGTTTTAGGGAAATTTTCAAGGTCATTTCATATTTTTATTATATCATTTTTACCTTAAATTTCACTAATTACCTTTAATCGCGATTAATTAAACTTAAAAGTTACTATTCATCAAAAAATTATTTTAATCCCATTGAACCATATTTTAATTCCTAATGACAACCATGTATGTTGGATTTTTTAAATTAAAATCACAGAAGTGGTAATATTTCATTTAAATGAAAAAATCAGTTATTTAACTACCACTTAGTGGTTTCACTATTAATCACAAATTGAAGTTTTTCAGAAAAATGCCAAAATATCACCCTAAGCTATAATTGATATTCCGAATTCAAAAATGATGTCTATTTTATTAAATTCCAATATTTAATGTTGCATTAATTAATTTTATAATTAATTCCAGCTGTCACAACAAATTGCGTGTTTTTAATAAACAATATATATCAAAAGATTGACAATTTTTTATGCCCAATTTCAAAGTGAAATTAATTATAAAACACCATTGGAAAAAATGGTAAAAATATATTCTAATTATACTTCAAAACCACCCAATATTATAACTTATCACTATAAATTATTTTGATTAAAAATGTTGTTTTAATTAATTTTCACTATTTATAAAAATTTGAAAGTTCTCAGAAAATTACAAAAAATTCCACATAGGATAATTTCGACATTCCGAATCCAAAAATGAAGTCCATTTTGAAATATAAAATATATATAATTTCAAAAAGTGGGTATTACTATTCAGAATGGCTATTTTGATTAGTCGTGGTGTGTTAGAATCTCGAACTTGCGTACAACGCAAGCTATTGCATTATTGAAAGAGAAGCGTATCGTGGAATCTCGGGGTGTTACATTCTCCCCTCCTTAAATAAATTGCTTCCTCACAATTTGAAATTTTTCTTTGAAAATAAATGGTTGCAAATAGAAAATACCTTTCTGGAAAACCCACATCATAAATAAGGTTAATAAAATTTAGCATTAATAAGAGGGAAAGGGAAATGAAAAGTCACCACCCAATTATGATCATAATTAGAAGAACATTGGTGGTAATTAGAGACAAATAATTGGAGGAAAAACGTAAATATTTGTAGGGAGTGATTGAAGTCATCAATCACATACACGTGTTAATTTGAGGGCCTCAAAGCCTTCAATCTATGTTGATTTAAACTATCATCAGTTCAACAAGACATAAGGTATTAGGATAACACATTTTTTGTTTTAATATCCCTTTACTATAGTGTAAGAATTAATTTATTCATAGAATAAGATATTGGTATATATATATATATTTATGCTTGACAAGTAGAGTTTCAACCTTCAACTAATTTCTACCACAAACTTATCCTTCACTCGAAAAGATAATAGAACTCAAAGATATTATATTTATCCTAATCGTACAAGGTTCAAAATATAAACAAAAAAGAATTAGATTAAAAAACTATTTTGTAATAACCATGGACTTCATGTAGGCTAGTGGTAGGTCATAATGGCCTGTCACAATATGGTTGTGGGTTCGATTCCAGTAGCTTTGTCCGAAGCGACGGGTTATCGCCCGACCTCAAGGTTGACCTTTTTCTAAAACTACTATAATATTCCAAAAATAATATTCATAAATGTTTTAACCTTAAACATTACTATCCAAGGTTCAACTTAATCCATTCCAACCTTTATAGTTCTCCAAAATACTTCTGTCCAACTCATAGTCCAAATTTTATGAGGAAGGTAAACATAAGGATGATCCCCTTTTTTGTGTAACAACATGTGAACACCTTCACCATGTATTCTTTTAAAACACTGCAACATCCTGAATTACCTTGATCCCTTATTCCTTATAGAATACTAGATATACTCCTTCTATCCAAAAATGTATACAAATCATCAATCAGTTTCAAGGAAGTTAAGAATATCCAATATAATTTATCCAAATCAATCATGTCTTATTCTAGAATCACTATATCAGTATCAGAACAATATTATGGTTTATCATTCTCTCAACCATATATTTTCCAAAAAATTAACCTACTGTGGAGTAAGTTTTCTTGGTTCCACACAATCTCAAGTCCTTGATGAAATAGTACTACAGTACAATCCTTATATACTCCATAATTATTATAACCTGTACATCAGTGATACAACACTCAAATTACAAAATTATTTAATAACAACATAAGAAATCTAATCATTCCCCCTCATCTGTGGTAGTATCATAAGTTTATTATTATCCAAAAAATCATTTGGGGAACACTCTGATGATATAGACATTGGTTTGTGTAGTGTCTCCACACCTTGCAGATGAAGCATTGTACATTTGAAACCTTTTTCTTACCCTTTCAGTCAGGCACTTGTTGTCCTTTTTCTCCACACTTATAACAAACTCCCTTTCCCTTCAGGAAAGTTCCATGGTGTCTCTTCCCACATTTATCACATATTGGAAAATTATTCTCTTCCCACGTCTATTTTTCCATCATTCTCTCTTCCATCCTTTTCTTGTCTTTCTTCCCTTCGAAGACATAAAACTCAAAAAATTATTTACTTATCTTATTAACACATGATACTATTTCTTCATATGTTGAGAACACATGGGAGTGTATTTCCCTTCTAAATGATGGATTAATACCGTGAAATATATGATCCTTCCTACACTTTGGATCATACATATTTCTAGAGTTCACATTCCTTCCACTGGGCACCATTTCTATACAATGGCATAAACTAGGTTAGTTTGTGAATTGCAATGAATAATTCCAAACTTGTAAAATACTTAATGTAAATTGAACAATTTATGGATTTAATCCATAATCATAAAAATGTTTTCTTTGAGGAGGTATATACTCATAACCCTTCATAGTGGTTTGTAAAGAAAACGAGAATTATCCCAAGCATATCCCACGGGAGTGTCGTAACCAGGAGTGTAGCAAGACCCATTGTCGTGCACTAGTTCCCGTTTGATTCTAGCTCAATGCTGTGTTTTCGGGTTTTACCCCTAGGTACATTTGTGCAAGAGCTGTCTCTTCCTACTCGTATCCGGACAGGGATGTATTTCTCAGAAAACTCACAAAATCTATATAATACCAAAATTTTAGGAAGTTCTTCTATACTAATCCTGAAAGTATATCTTCGGGCTATGTGATCTAATCTGAGTTTATATAAATCTAGCTTCCATGGATAGTAATAAACTTCCTCTGATACCAACTGTAACCCCCCAAACCCAGTTACCCGGAGTCGGTGCATTACTTCGTAAAATTGGCATGATCTAAAAGATCAAGTCTCGAAAGACCGATTAGTTTAGTAGCCTTGGAAAAACTAGATACATTCATAAATGCAACATTACATCATAAAGCGGAAAAATAATAACAAAGTCTTCATATTACACACTCATATCCTCTTCTGACTATCCCTGCAGGTCATTCAGAAAATTCTTCTTCACATCCTGGAAAAATTAAATCATTGAATGGGGTGAGCTCAAATGCTCAGTAAGGATAACAATATAGAAGAAGCTTTCATCAATAAACAAAAACATTTAAGGCAATTTATAACTAAAACAAAAGCCTTTTAAATTTGAACATCAACATAATATGGCAAAAGTAAAATGAGATAATTCCATTTACTTCTTCACATGGATATTATACATGTAGAATAATCACATGCAATATCAGTAACCACTTTCATAATGATTGAATTCATAATTCCAGACTATCATAACCATGTATCCAAGGCCTCGTTCCAAGACCACAAATAAGATTTTGTCAAGGCCTCGTTCCAAGACACTAGTTTGTCTCATGAGACCTGCCGATTCATCGAGGAGATGTAGCGGGCTCCACCCATCACTTATTAAGTCCAATACATTCCTCATATGAATATGTTTAAACATATCATAAACCATAAAATAATCGTATCACATAAAACATGCATAAAGGAAACACAACATCTCCACAATTCAATAACAAGATATCAATACAACACATTGATATTATCAAAACACTTTCAAAACCATTTTAAATACCAAAATAAAAGAAAATTAAAACATTGTATTTATTTTTCATTAAAAAAATTATGGCGTGTAGAGGAAGCCAAAACACAAATAATGGTCACGGCGGCGGAGAAGTCATTGTCGCTGCATACGTAATAAACAAACATTCCTTTTGTCGTTTAGTAAAATGCTTTGTAAAAAAATATTCATTTTTTAATAAAAGTAATATTCAAAAGGGTTTATACACCGTATTAAAGAAAGTTGTGTATAAAACAAAATATGTATCAATAAAAGGAGATTGATACGAAGACCCTTACAAAGATATTTTTTTTAAATAATGTAGATCTATTATGTGTATTCACTATAAGTACACATAAATAAAGTAAAAATATGAGATAGGACATAATAATATCATTACATAATATTAAATTAGGATATTAACACAAAGAATGGAAATTGGGTTAAGAAGTTCCCTTACCTCGTGTCCGACTTGACTCGACTGCTCTTTAACCTCCTTAAAATCAGGTAACTCTTTTTAATTTGAGCCAAAGGCTTCCTTTGGATGTCTTCTGCCAAAATTGAGGCTTCTAGGAGTAAGGGAGGGAAGTTGGGAGAGTATTTGGGTAGAGGTTGGCCGAGCCAAATGGCTTGATGGTGTGAATAAGGTGGGAGTGGTGGGGGCCTTTTATAAGAGGAGAGGAGGGGCACTCTTGGAATGTTATGAAATGTTACTTTATTAAGAAATTATTTCCGGATTCTAAAGGTCCCACAATGATATATTTCGAGGCTAAAGTGATAAGGGTTCGAAATCTCCTCATCCAATAGGTTTTTGACAAGTGTAAGCCTTATATTTTACATTATCCTTTCATTTTATTTAAATCGTTAATTAATGAGGTAATCGCGGAATCAACATGGTGTCATAGATAATTTAATTTATTTAATGTCTAAAAATTATAAAAATATTATCATGATGTAGGAAATCTATTTAGCTTTATAATTAACATTTATAGTCAATCATATGACTTGTATAACCCCATTTAACATTTTTTTAGTAAAACAACTTATGTTTGTGGCATTTTTATTTTAATTTTAATTAAAAGTTATTTATGTCATTTTCCTACCAAAGTGGCTTCATGGGGTCACCAAGTTGACCCATGTATTTTCTTGGTCATCCATGACTCATCCAATTGGTTTTGGACAAGTGTAAAGGTCATTTAATATTTTTATAATATCATTTTTTCCTTAAATTTCACTAATTACCTTTAATCGCGATTAATTAAACTTAAAAGTTACTATTCACCAAAAAATTATTTAAATCCCATTGACCACATTTTACATCCTAATGAAAACCATTTATGTCTGATTTTTTAAATTAAAATCACATAAGTGGTAATATTTCATTTAAATGAAAAAATCAGTTATTTAAATATCACTTAGTGGCTTCACTATTCATCAAAAATTGAAGTTTTTCAGAACAATTCCAAAATTTCACCCTAAGGTATATTTGATATTCCGAATTCAAAAAATGATGTCTATTTTATGAAATTCCAAACATATCAGTTTCATTAATTAATTTTATAATTAATTTCCGCTGTCACAACAAGTAGCGTGTTTTTAAGAAACAATATATATCAAAAGATTGACTATTGTTTATGTCCAATTTCATTGTGAAATTAATTATAATGAAAACCATTGGTTAAAATGGTAAAAATATATTATAATTATACTTTAAAACCACTAAATAGTATAAATTATCACTATAAATTATTTTTATTAAAAAAGTTGTTTTAAGTATTTTTCACTATTCATAAAATTTTTGAAGTTCTCAGAAAATTAAAAAAAAATCAACATAGGATAATTTCGACATTTCGAATCCAAATATGAAGTCCATTTTGAAATATAAAATATATATAATTTAAAAAGGTGGGAATTACTATTTAGAAGGGCTATTTTGATTAGTCGCGGTGTGTTAGAATCACGAACTTGTGTACAATGCAAGCTATTGCATTATTGAAAGAGAAGCGTATCGTGGAAGCTCGGGGTGTTACATCATATCATTCTAAGATTCCCAAATTGCCTCTTAAAACGTATGGTTTTTGCAAAAAACTTTAACCTGATAAATTATGTTGTTATACAACACGTTGTCTCTTCATTCAATAATCAAGACCATTTGTTACTCATAATAATTACTCTCTTCCAACTGAACTACATCTGGCCTTAAATCATGAGATGGATCCAACATATACTTTCTCAACATTGACAAAAAATTGTGTACCTTTCTTAAAACGGAGGTAAAGCCAGTCTACAAGAAAATGATACAACATTATTTAGGATTTCATAGGGTCCAATAAACCTCAGAATCATCTTTCTAGTCCAACCAAAACACATAACACTTTTCCATGTAGGGACTTTGAGAATGACATGATCACATACCTCGATAGAGGGAAACTTGCCTCGATTATCTAGAAAACATTTCTACCTAATCTAAGATATTCTTATTTTCTTCTAAATCACCTAAACATTTTCTGTCATCTCTTCTACCAATTCTTCTTCCATCATTTTTCTTTCACCTACCACATCTCAAAAAGATGGAGTTCGACGCAGCATTCAATATAATGTCTCTGATGTAGACATCTTTATACTGGAATAAAAAATGTTTTTATAAGAAAATTCAACCACATAAAGATGTTGGACCCAGTGTTTGTAGTAATCCATTGAGAAAGCATTCAACATATCATCGATTGTCAAAATTGTTCATTCTAACTACCCATCTAATTGTAGATATAAAGCCGTACTGAAATTTAATTCAGTACTCAACGAATTCTAATGGAATTTCCAAAAGATTGTAGTAAACCAAGGATCATGATTAGATATAACGGAGAGGGGAACTCCATGCATCCAGAATATCTCTTTAATATACCACTGAGAAAGTAGATCTAGAGACAGTGTATCTTCAATGGGAATGAAATGAGTATATTTAGTCAATCAATCAACAATAACCCAGATTGTATGATTACCATGAGAAATCATTGGTAATCCCATGATGATATCCAAAGAGATATTTTTCCTTTTCCACTATGTCATGGGTAAAGGTTGAATCATCCCTTTTGGTAAATGATGCTCTACTATAAGTTATTGACATGCCAAACACTTCACCGAAAAATCAGCAATAATGTTATTCATTCCATCCCACATGTAATACTCTTGATGATCTATGTACATCTTAGTACTGTCAGGATGAACTTAAAACGGAGAACTATGAGCTTCACAAAACGACCCATTCTTCACCTTTGAATCCCAAGGAACACAAAATCTCATTCAAAATCTCAAAACACAATAATTATCAAGGCTAATTTAGGAAACATATCACGCTGAACCAACTCTACCTTTTTCGGCAACTCACTAACTTCCTTCTATGAATTCTTAATTATGTCTGATAGAGATGATTTCACTAACACCTTAAACAATATAAGGGAATTTATTTCTAAAAAACATATATTCCAGATTTCATCAAATCATTAATCTATGTATCTTGTTCCAAAAGTGTCATGGTTAATGTAGAATTACATTTTTGTCTCAAGGATTCATCCACCTTATTTTCCTTTTCATGGATGGTAATGAATCGTGAAATCATAATCCTTGATTAATTCCATCCATCTCTTCTGTCTCATGTTTAATAGTTTTTTCGTAAATATATACATCATTTTTTTGTCTTCAGAATATATTTCACATTTTACTGTATACTGATGATGCCTCTAATTTTTTAAAGAAAAAATCAAAAGAAAATTTCCAATCATGTGTAGGGTAATTAAAATAATGATGTTTCATCTAACATGAATCATAAGCAATTACATGATCATTATGGATTAGGACACAACCCCGCCCCTTCAATGACGTATCACTATAGAAAAGAAATTCACCATATATTTAAGGTAATTCCAAAACATGAAAATTCACCAATATTATTTTCAATTCATGAAAAAAATCCTAACAATATTTTTTTCCAAATGAACTTAACACTTTTTTGAGTTAAATTAGTCAGTGGGATGGATAATCGTGCAAACTTTTGATCAAACCACTGGTAATAACTTATTAAACCTAGAAAAATACATATCTAGGTTATATTTGTGGGTATTGGACATTCATCAACAACTTTTTTTTAGTAGGATGAATAGTTTTTCCATTTTCTTAAACAATTTGACCATGGAATGAAATTTTATTAATATGAACTCACACTTGCTGAATTTCAAATACATTTTTTTTCTATTAAATATTGAATGAAAACCATCAAATGACTTTTATGCTCCAAAATCATTTAAGAATAAACCAAAATATCATCATTAAACTCAACCACCATTTGTCAACTTAGTCACTGATCCATCCTTGCAAAAAATAGTTCAATTTTGATTCCAAATATCTCAAGATGCTGATTTAGAAGTAAATTTTTCTTTGTATTCCTTCCTAGATCATATATCATGATTTCTCTATGAAAAATCATTATGAAAAAAAGACACATATTAGATGAAGCAACAAGGTAATCTATAAATTTTATATCATTTTAATCTTACCATAAATTAATTTAATGATGTTAATTTAACAACTCCCTTTCATTTAATGTTTTTTAAACCGACCATTGATATCAAATATAAGGCCTCATCCATAAACATTACATAATAATGAATTATGTTAATAATTTATACTTGGTATATTTTAATTTTTACAGTATTAGATAATTAGGCCATAACTATTACATTACATCTCAAATATAAAAAACGTAGACATATTTACTAAATATATATTTTTTCGTTAAATAAAATAAACGTAAAATAAAACAATAATACTGTTCTTGTATAAATCTTCTTGAATTTTTCCATTCACTTACCCTGCCATTTATCATGTTAAAATGATTTCAAAATCTGGGATGAGCATAAAAAAGATCATTCAGTGTTATATAATTGAGAATGAAAATATTAGTATATTATTACACACAAAACATATGCAATTTTACATACCTCATGAAATCATAAGATTTATGAATAACACATACTAATCAAAAATCATCAACGTTACATGTGGTAACCATAATAGGCATAGGTTGTAGCTTTCACAGCTACGTAGGGATTTATATTTTGAATACACATCATAGTATATTCTCTAAATCTCTTTAGAGAAATATTAACATTTTCCTATTTCATGTAAACCAATTCATTGGGTAACTATATCAGGCTCACCTACGCTAGGTTTACCAAGAAACCATAACATATTCATGACACATAAGAAAAAAATAAAGGGAAGATAACATTTTAATATTTCAATCACAATATATTATTTAATTATATTGACATAGCAGATCCATTATCGAAACCATTTTCAATTTTAATATACATAAAATATATAATTTATTTAATTTCCCATTTAAAAATATTATGACTTTTTATAGATGCCAAATATCAAATAATGATGGCAGTGGCAGAAAGTTCGTTGTCACTGCATACATTAAAAAGAAACTTTTCCTTTTTCATTTATCAAAATACTAAATATAAAAATATTTCCTTTGAATGAAATGAAAAGTCAAAGGGGTTTGTACACCCTATAAAATAATGTCATGTATAAATCAAAATATTCCTCAATGAAAGGATATTGATATGATGTCCCTTATCTCGTGTCTAACATGAGTCGTTCAATATTAAATCTTCTAAATAATAAAATTAATTCAATTTCTACATTATGAAGATCCTTTTTCCAGTTTATTGTTCCTTTTATATTACTTATTACTATTTTATAAACATTATATATCATTTAAGTTAATAATGTTCATTTTTTTCATTATTTGGTACGTGAGTCAAAAATGAACTTCTTATAATTACAAGTTGTCTATGTGGTAAAAAGTACATTATATCCAAAATAATATTCATTATTTCGATATCATGTATTTCATATATATCATATATATATATATATATATGTTTTTATAATAGTATATAACATTTGGATAAATCAAATGAAATGCACGGTTCATGGTGAAGGTAAGTCGTACATACGCATGAACAATACTCTCATTTCTATTCAGTTTTTATGGGAATAAAAACATAATGTACATTGTATATTATAATTACAGTATAACATAATATATAATTTAATTAAATCCATCCTTTATACATTCCTCTTGTGGAATGAAAGAGTCAGATCACTTTGAGGGGGAGGTAGTCCACACTTCCTCGAATAAAATTACCGTATTTACACATTATGGAAACAAAAAATGTAAGTTATAAATTAAAAATACTGAAGTATAAGGACAATATAATTATAATATATACACATATAAATACAACTCCATCATAAGGGCTACCATAAGAAGAATTAGTAGATAATTGAACAATCATCATTTTTAGAGGCAGTAGTTCGTCGTCCACATAAACAGTATATTCATATACATTAGATGGAGGTGTGTAGAAGTGTAGTTAGAATCATCCTCATAAAAAAATTATGTTTTTTTACGATAATTTTTTTATGTAAAAATGGAATAAAATGAGTTTATTGGGATGGATAAGGAAAATAAAACAAAAGAACTTGATAGATTACATTACCTTTAAATTGGATAACTATCTTTGGTTTGAACCAAATAGATTTCTCATGTGCCTTCTACCTATGTAAATGCTTCACAGTGGAAGATATGGTTGTTGGGAGATGATTTGGGTAGGGTTTGGATGAGTCAAGGGGTCTTGAGAGGTGTAAGTAAGGTCTTGAGGTGATGGATTTTTATAAGGGGTGGAGGGGATCTTTTGGAATATTTGAAAATATTATTTTATTATAAACATAATTTTGAGTTTAAAAGGACACCAACTCATTTAATTATAATATAATTTGTGTAGTTTTCTAAATATTAGCATCCAATGGTTGTTATACATGTTTAGTGCATATAAGTTGTTGACTCAATAAGGATATCTTATGACATCTCTATTCCTTATGTTTTTATGTTTTGAAAATCACAATCACTTTTTCTAATTTATAAATATTTTTTATTTTCTATATTTTTCTTAAGATCCAAAATATTCCTTTTGTTATACATGTAGATATGTCATTACAATTTTACATTCAGTTATTTTTACAAAATCTTCTATTCTGATTTTGTCATTCATTTTTCTAAACCAATTCCGGTGTATATATGATGTCGATTTTCAATACGGATTCTAGTGTATATAAGATGCCTATTTCGAATACTTATTTCGGTGTATATATGATGCCAATTTTCAATACTGATTCTGGTGTATATGTGATGCCAATTTTCAATACTGAATCTGTTGTATATATGATGTTGATATTCATGATTCCAAATCTGTTGTATTTGTGACTCAGATTTTATGATTCCGTTTTCTTGAGATTGTTATTTCTAAGAACATGTTTTCCTAATTTCATAAGATTATGATTTATTGTTAATTTTAGAGTATCCTAATGTATCATTCCAATGATATCGAATTCCATGATTTCTTATACCTAAAATTTATCTTTGGATTTACATTGTTTCTGTTACTTGGAATGATGTCGTACAATCTATTACAAACTAACCATTGTATGTTTGACATGTTTCTGGGTCCTTCAAAAATTTAATGAAAAATATTATAGTTGGAGTGGAGCCGACCGTTGGGTAGTTTTGACTATAAATACAACCTCATTTGAATAAGAAAACAATGACAACATCAACATCGACAATTGACATTGAATATGCTTGTGAAGTGATTTCTAGAGAGAGAGGCTCTTATATCTCTCAGTGCGACATGCAAATGTTGTGAACAACATGTTTAGTCATGAACAGCTTGTTCAGACTTGCTTAGTGCATAATTTGATTATGCTGATCATGGGCTTCCATGTATGTAAGACAAAGGTTCCAATTTCAATTAAAATTGAGGGCTTTCGAAGACATGAAGACATATACTGATCTTTGGATTGAGGGATTACCTGGGTTTGGGAAAGATAGACATTCCTGAATGTCTAAATCGATGAACGTTTATCCAAGGTTTTTTGATACCCTTCTCATTGGGTTAAAAGAATCTTATTGTTACTTTTATACCATTATGAGTTGATTTAATTCTGCTATTTTATTTTAACTTTGTTAAAGTTCATAAGTATAAATTTATTATACTTTATAATTCTGTTACACTGATTATATTATTGATTCTATATGCATTAAGGTAGAATATTTCTTTTTTTATGAAATTAGAGAAGGTTTCTTTAAGAGGACTTGTAGATGATTATTTAACATGTTAAACATAAATTTAATGGTTCTAATGGAATTTTTAAAGTATACAATTCACCCCTCTAGTATATCGAGAATCTCATTTTTACATATTCAAGCCTACAATTGGTATCAGAGGATGTTTCTGAAATACTAATATCCACTTATAAGTTTTCTTTCATAATTTTTCATTTTCTTATGTTCTTCATATTTGTTCTTAAATTATTCCTACTAATAAGTTTTGTGGAATGAAATACCTTTTTAATATGGAAGGTATTCATGTTGGATCTCTAGATAATCTAAATCCTACTAGACCACCGATCTTTGATGGAAATGAATATGATTTCTAGAGAGATAGAATGAAGAAATTTGTGATAAACAAATGTGTAGATAACTAAATTATGTTAATTGTAGATTATAATTTTCCTGATAAGGAACTGAGAACATTTACTAATACATAAAAGGTGGAATATTAGCTGAACATTAAGGTACTTAATACATTTCTATGTTCCATAACGAGAAACATTTATATCCATATTTCATCTGGTGAAGCTGTATATAGTATTTGGATGAAGCTTGAAAAAACTCACTCTGGAACTTAAAATTTCATTGAAACAAGATGATATATGCTCAAAGATGAGTATCATGGGTTCTTCTTTCCTTATGGAGAACCAATATGTAAGGTAATAAAAATATTTATGAATATTGTCAAAATCTTAAAATCCATGGGTGAGAAAGGTTTAGATGATGAAGACCTTGTAGACAACATTATATAAATCATGCCAAACGAATGGGAATCCAAATGGACTACTATAGATGAGAATACGAAAGTCACTCAGATTTATCTTGATGAACTGCTTCGAATTCTTCATCAACATGAAACTAGAATGAAGATAGATGCTAATATTATTAAGAAGAATAATGGAAATGGAGGTTTTGTTTTTACAACTACTTAAAATCATATTAATGACAAGACTCCTAAGGGAAAGACAACATCAAAATCAAAGAAAGTCAGTATTCAATCTGAATCTAGTGAAAGTGATGCTTTAGAAAATGAGATGGAAAATATTACTCGGAAGATGTACACTATTTTTGGATAGAAGAACATTCAATATAGGTAAAATAAGAAATATGGAAAGATAAAAAGATAGTGAAGTGACATGATATGAATGTAGAAGAACTGGTAATATCAGACCTGATTGTCCATTACTCAAAAAGAGAGATAAGACAGATAGGTATTCGGAAATAAATAAGAAGAAGTTATATAGAAAAAAGCATAAGAAAGTCTTTAATGCCAATGATACTTGGTGTTCTAGTGGTGGATATTCTTATGATGAATCCTCATAATATGAATCTTATGGGAAAAATAATATTGGGCTAATAGCCAGAGCTTCATTTCAAAATCATTGTCTTTTGCATAAGGTACAATCTTTTGAATCCTTAACCAATTTGTCTTTAAGTGAAATTTCCCAGATAAGGGAATTTCTTCTGATGAAGAATATTCTTCATTAGATAATGAGAATTTTGTTTCTACCTAGAAAAAAATATCTAGATTTTCAATGTTTCTTTAGAAGAGAAATTGTAATGTTTCTGAGAAACATGATAAAGAAAATTCTAGAGAATCTATTTTAACAGATGAAATTTTAAATATTTCCAAATATCATGATGAGAAAATTGTTGTTTCTGAAATTCTTTCTATAAATCATGAAGAATTTAATTATGAGAAGAATAAAAAATTTTAGGGTATTAAAAATATATTTTTAGAAAATGCTGTTTTAGAGGATGAAATTAACTATAAATCTATTATTCTTGAGGATAAGAATTTAGTCTTGAGACTAAAATATGAGATATTCTATATGAAGAAACTTCTTTCAGAATTCACCTTTGGTAAGGAAAATTTTTACCAGATGTATTGCCAGATCCAACCTCATGGAAATAGTCAGGGGTTAGGTTATTCTCATGAAAACCCAATTTTTAAAAATAATTATTTTGATCCTTCTAGAGCCCCTTTTTGTACTAAATTCCAAATTGGTGGGAATTGGAAGAATTTTTTTTCTCTAAATAGGGTTAAATGCCTTGGGATTCATAAAGCCTTATTTTTCCAAAAAAATATGTCCACCCATGCTAATATTATCTAATAATTCTAGATCCAAGCAAATATGGATTCCCAAGATTTTACTATTTCTTCTTGACGAGAATAAGGCAATTACTAATAACCTATATTACATGGATAGTGGTTGTTCCAAGCTCATTATGGGTAACAAAGACTATTTCAAGAAAATTTTAAAAACAAAAGGCGGAAAGGTAACATTTGGTGATAACTCTCTAGGAGAAATTATTGTTATTGGTAACATTATTCTTCATAGAAAAGCTATTATTTCAAATGGTATTTTTGTTAAAGGACGTAGGAATAACCTAATAATCATAAGATAGTTTTGTAATGAAGCTTACCTTGTGAATTTTAAAAATGATAAATGTTTAGTTCACAATTCCATGGATGAGTTTATTTTCACTACCCTTCGGAATGAGAATGTGTACACCTTAAGCCTAGTAGACTATATAAGTCAATATATACCTTCCCTTAGTGAATTTTAATATCAATCATGGATTTGGAATAAGGTAATAGGACTCTATAATTTAAATAATTTATGTATGCTTTCTAAGAATGAACTTGTTCAGGATCTACCAAAACATAAATTTATTTATTCGAAAGTAGGTGATCCTAGAAAATATGGCAAGAAACATAAATATAGATTTAAATATATAAGTAAACATACAACCTATAATGAATTATAGTTAGTGCACATGGATTTATTTAGTCCATCACAAACATGATGTATTGGTGGAAAATACTTTTTGTTTGTCCTAGATGATGACTACAATAGATTTACCTATGTCTATTTTCTCACAAAGATATCTGAAACGTTTTCTTATTTCAAAATCCTTAGAGTTGAGGTTAAAAATGAGAAAAATCAACAATTTATTACTATTCATAGTGATCATGTTGGAGAATATGAAAACTAAGATTTTGAAAATTTTTATGTAAAAAAGGTATTACCCACAACTTATCAACTCTATGAAATCCACAACAAAATAGTGTTATTGAAAGAAGAAATTAAATTCGTAATGAAATGACAAGGACCATGTTGAGTGAATATTCTATATCCAATCAATTTTGGGCCATAGCTGTAAGTGCTGCTTATTATACTATAAATCATGTTTTAATTAGATCATTTCCTAATAAAACACCTTCTGAGTTATGGACTAGCCGAAAACCAAAAGTTTCATAATTCAATGTTTTTGGATGCAGAGTATTTATCTTGAATACCAAGGATAACTTACATTAATTTTCACCAAAATCCATTGAAGGTATTTTCTTAGGTTACTCTACTAACTCTAATTCATATAGTGTTTTTAATAAAAAACACTTACACTCTCGTAGAAACTGTATATGTTAATTTTGATTAAAATGGTCCTTTTGTTTTCAAACAACCTATATCTTCAGATGTATATTCTAAAACTCATCACCAAACTTTAATAGATGATCTTTCAGACATGTATAAATCTCATGAAAATGCTTCTGATAACTTTACCCATGAAGATTTCTACCTTATGTTGATGAACAAGTTTTTCAAAATCCAAGTCAGTTGTTACTTAAGAATCATCCAAGTAGTTTTATCATTGGAAATGTTGATCAACCAGTAATAACTAAAAGATATTTAAGAAATAATGTTGAACATATTTCATTTCATTCCCAATTTGAACCAATGACTTTGGAAGAATCCTTAGGTGATGAAATTTAGATAATGTCTACGCAAGATGATCTCAATTAACTCGTAAGGAATCAAGGTTGGGAATTGGTTGAAAAACCTACAGAAAATTATTTTATTGGTGTAAAATGGGTTTTTAGAAAAAAATGTTTTGAATATGGAGCCATTGTTAGAAATAAAGGAAGATTATTTGAAAAGGGATATAACCAACAAGAAGGTATAGACTATAAAGAAACCTATTATCTTTTAGAAAGGCTTGTAGCTATTCATATTCTTCTATCCCTTGCAACATTGTTTAATTTTAAACTCTATCAAATGGATGTTAAGTTTTATTTTGAGAATGGTTATGTTCACGAGAATGTCTATGTAGATAAACCCCTGTCATTGATGATTCAAAATATCATATTCATATTTATAGATTTACCAAAGCTTTTTATGAACATAAACAATCCCCTAGAGAATTGTATGGTAGACTTTCAGGATTTTTTATTCAAAATAACTATGTAAATGGAAATGCTGATACAACTATTTTCATTAAGAAAAATGATAAAGATTTTATATTGTTCAAATTTGTGTTGATGACATCATCTTTGGATCAACTCAGCAGTCCATAAATTATTCCTTTGCGAATATTATGAAATTTGAGTTTGAGATGAGTATGATGGGTGAGTTAACATTTTTTAATGGTTTTCAAATTTCAAAAAAAATAGAGGGAACATACATATCCCAACATAAGTATATCAAAGATATTTTAAGGAATATCGGGTATGAAAACACTAAGATTATAACTACTCCCATTGGAACCATTAATAGTATTGATATTGATGAAGGAGAGAAACCTATAGGTCAGACATCATGTAGAGGGAGGATAGAAAGTTTACTATACATAACAACCAGTCGACCTAACATATTTTTTCTTAGTATGCTTATGTGAAATATTTCAATAAAATCTTGATTAATCCCATTTAAAAGATTTAAAAAGAATTTTCTATTATTTAAAGGTAACTGTAGATTTGGGACAATTTTATTCCTCTGGAAATGATATTGAACATAAATGTTTTTCAGATGCTGACTTTGGTGGTTATAAAATTTATAGAAAGTGTACATCCGGATCATGTAATTTCTTAGGAGATTCCATATTTTATTGGTCTTGCAAGAAAAAACACTATGTATCACACTCCACTACTAAAGCTGAATATGTAGCAGTTGGAAGTTTTTGTGCTCAAGTTTTGTAGAGGGAACAAACACTCACTAACTATGGTATGAGTTTTACTAAGACTCAAATCATTTGTGACAACAGAAGTGCCATTGACCTTAGTAAAAACCATGCACATCACTCTCATTCAAAGAACCTAATTATTATACATCACTTTCTTAGGGAACACAATCTCAAAGAAGATATTATTCTTTAATTCATCAGATCGTACTAGAAATTTGCTGATATTTTTACAACATTGTTACCTTCCATTAGATTTCAATACATTAAACAAAAGCTAAGAAAGATTTCTATAGGTAATCAATCATATCTACTTGTAGTTAAATAATTTCCTAACATTAAATTACTCCTTATTTACAGGGGAGTACATTTATTTGTTTTTTTTTTCTTTTTTAAAACGCTTTTTCATTAATTTGAAAATTTTGGATTTGAAAATTTTGGATTTAAAAATTTCGAATTTAAAAAATCCATTGAAAAAATATTAAAATACTGATAAATCTCTCAGATTATTCCAAAAGTTAGTATTTCTGACTCATTCTTCTCTTTATCTTATGTTTTGTTTGTTGGTATTTTAAAATTTCATAAATTATGGTTTACCTTACATCAAATTATTGGAATTCATATATTCTATAACAATTTTCAACCGTCAGATCAGATTAAGATGTTGTCACTAGTTTGATTATATTATGTAAGTTGAAAATTCATAGCCATGTCTATTTTAGGGGTGACTCTTTTTCAAGTATCGCACCATCCTTACTGATCCCAGTTCCAATGTTCTGTTGCCATCAAAGATTTTGTTTCGAAGTTCTCTTTCTCCGAATGACTCTGGAATCCTTAGTAGATGAGAATACAATTAGAAAGGAGATGAAGGATTGGTCAATATTTTGAGAAATGTTGGTATTCCATATGTTCATTGAGAAATTTGACTCATTTATTTGTAAGGTGATAAGATCTAGTGGATGGGAAGGTGTCTATG
Source organism: Viscum album (assembly GCA_963277665.1). Taxonomy (NCBI): domain Eukaryota; kingdom Viridiplantae; phylum Streptophyta; class Magnoliopsida; order Santalales; family Viscaceae; genus Viscum; species Viscum album. The sequence continues at coordinate 1,078,725,154 of OY728164.1, forward strand.
TTGCTATGGATAAATCTCAGGATCCGATTTATCCTGATCTACTTATTCAATTATATGGATCGGTTTATTTCTACCAAAAGGATGATACGATTTGTTTAAGTTAAAATTCTATGATAAGACATATACAGTTCCTTACAAGAAGGCAGAAAATGGTCCCTATATTTCATATAAAGGGGAATCCATTTTATTCTCTCAAAAACATCGTTAGAGGAAAGTATCTTTTGAAAAATCCAAGGCTCTATATTTTCATGGTCTTAACTTTTTTATGAATCCAAAGATCACAAATCTTTCAATGAACCACAATATGGTGGACCTTTGGATGCAAGGATTTATTATTCCATGAAAGGTAGAGAAATATTATCTAAAGATATGTGATATCTTTCTTTTATACTTTCTTGTCAGCTTAAGGATGATCAACATGGTGAAGTACATCTTTCTCACTATACAGGAAATAAAAGGCAGATCCATCAGATCTCAGATCGTTATGTACTTAGCAACTATTTCGACGATAATTGTTTTCTGTCTTTATGAAATGAATGTTATATGTCAATTAGTCTTGAATGCATTCAAGATATTGTTTCTATGTGACAACACCCTAAGGTGGGTGAATGTAGAGTCTATTCCAGAATCTAAAAACATTGAAGAAATGGTTGTCCAAAAAAATGGTGATGTTCTGGAATCTTCAAAGCTGGAATCTAAGAAAATAAAACATGAAGAACCATGCTTTCCCAAACATGTTTCTGATGTCCCAGTATCAGCACCTCCTCCTTCTAAGAAAACGAAAGCCTATTTAGATGCAATCATTGTAAAGTGGAGAGAACTGGAAACCACTTGAAAGTATGGAGATCATTCTTTTGTTTTTAATCACGTGGAAGCTAATTCCTTGACAATCAAGAAAGATGAAAATTTTGAGAAAAAAAATAAGGAGAAGAATTTGATGTAAAAAATCACTGGAAGAGCATTTTTTTCAGTCTCTTCTAAAAACTGTAGAAAATAAATATCATGAAGTATAAAATCATCAAGTTGTTCAGAATAATTCTTTTATGAATATGAAAATAAAAAAATCTAATAATGTTCTATCTATATCAGAACCTATTCAAAAAGCATAAGATCAAATAGTCCTAGATGAAGATGATGATGTTTTACGGGAAGTGTAAGATTATGTTGGAACTACTTCGAGTTCATGTTCCAAATCAATAGAACAAGTCATAGAATATGTTGAAGAATGAACTGAGGAAGAAGTTGATGAAGAGGTAGAAGTTGAGGAAGAAAATAAAGTGGAATATGAAGATAATGAAGAAGTTGAACATAAAGGTGAAAAGAGGTAGAATTTCAAAAGGAATAAGATGAATATGAATATATTAATGTTATCCAAGAATCTGATGAATAAACCGTAGACCAAAATTCAGTAAAATGTATCAGTGTTTTTTTTACATCACTAGATAACGAGACTCCCCAGAAGACCTCTAAGATAATAGAGAGAGACTATTCCTTAAATCCAAAAGGATTTGTGAAAAAAAAAGATGTTTCAGGATCTAAGTCCTCTGCATCTATTGAGAATGTTTTTTTTCAAGTTATCTCTATTAAAGTTGGTTAGTACCATTCCGGTTCATGCAAACATTGATTCTCAGAGTCAAATGATGCATGAGACCCAAAATAAAAATATTTAATCAACCAATATTCTTATGGACATGGTTTTCAAGCAAGAAGAAAACTTCAATAATCTTTTGATTGATTACAAACCTCAGAAGGTGACTTATAAGAAATAATTTAACCGCACCAAAACCATCAACGAAGATCTCATGCAGTTTGGTGATTTCATGGATTCAACAATGGGAGATTTTAATTGTTGATAATCTGAATTCAAGAAGGTTAAGGATTCATTATCTGAGAATGGTAGTCAACTCAATTATGTTTCCCGATCTCTTAGTAGAGAAAAGGAAGTCATAGCTGAATTATAGAAAAAGGTTGATTCTCAAGAAGAAAGGATTTTGGATTTAGAAAAGATGAACCAGGATCATGAGATCATGCTCATGAAGTTTTAAGATGATCATAAGGATATCAATATTATAAAATCCAAGATAAAGAAGATGTTGTCTGATCATAAGAAGAATGGATTACATTTCATTACATTCTGATGTTTTGATGTAATATAGTCCTTATTTCTAAAAATTTCATATTAAATTTATTTCATATTTTTTTTGGATGAATTCTTTCTTAACATTTCATTTACATCTTATTCTTCTCCATTCCTTTCACTATTTTGGAAAATAAAAATTCGTGAGAATTTATTTAAAGGATGAATTTAATGTCCAATTGCGAGAATATATTAAGGGGGAGTATGGAAAGAAAGGAAAATGTCCAAATTAGGGGGAGTTTTATTTTAAGATGATATGTTTATCTAAGGGGGAGTTGTTCCCTTAAGAAAACCCAGACATTAAAGGTCATGAATACTATCCGTGCGAAACATGACTTAAGGAGGAGTTATTTGTATTCATTTATAATCTCATTCAAAGGGGGGGATAAGTTTTTCTTACTCGTTTACATAGGTCAATATATTATTCATTAGAAATGTTGTTTGTATATTCAAAAAATGAGGAGATTGTTGAGTCAATAAGGATATCTTATGTATTCTCCATTCCTTATGGTTTTATGTTTTGAAAATAAAAAAAAACATTTTCTATGTTCTGAGTATTTTTTATGTTCTGTATTTTTCTTATGATCTGGAATAGTCATTCTGTTATACATGCAGATATGTCATTCTGATTTTCCATTCAGTTATTTTTAAAAGATCTGTCATTCTAATTTTTTCATTCAGGTTTTCAATACCAATTATGGTGAATATATGATGTCGATTTTCAATAACGATCCCAGTGTATATATGATGTCAATTTTCAATACTGATTCTGGTGTATATATGATGCCGATTTTTAGTACTCATTATGATGTATATGTGATGCTAATATTCAATAACAAATCTGTTGTATAAATGATGTCGATATTCATGATACCGAATTTAGTTTAGTTGTGGCTCTGATTTTGTAATTCTATTTTATTGAGATTTTTATTACTAAGAATATTTTTTTTAATTTCATAATATTAGGTTTTCTTTATAATGTTATAGTTTTCTAATGTGTCATTATAATGATATCAGATTCCAAGATTTCGTATACCTACCATTTATCGTCAACATAACATCGTTTCTGTTACTTGAAATGATATCGTACAATCTTTTACAAACTAACCGTTGTATGTTTGACAGGTGTCCAGGTCCCTCCAAAATTTATGGAAAATATGACCATTGGAGAAGAGCCGACCTTGGGATGTTTTACCTATAAATACAATCTCATATTAATAAGCAAACAATGATGAATTAAACTTTGACACTTGACAGCGAATAAGATTGTGAAGTGATTTATAGAGAGAGAGAGGCTCTTACAACTGTCAATGCTCCATGTGAATTTTGTGACCAACTTTTCCAGGCGTGAAAAACTTGTTCAGACTTGTCTTTGGGATAAAAGTATATTACTGTTACATGTTTACTGTTACATGTTGTTTGAATTCAGCTTTAGTATATTAAGTTTGTTAAAGATCGGAAGTTTAAATTTCTTATACATTTTAATTTTGTTACACTGATTATAATACAGATTCAATATTAATTAAAGTAGAATCTTATTATAATAAATTAGATAAGGCTTCATTATAAGGTCATGTGAATGATTATTTAACCATGTTAATATTAACATTAAAGGTTCCAAAGGAATTTTCAATGTATATAATTCACCCCCTCTTGTATATTGAGAATTTCTCTTTTACATATTCGATACTACATAATTAACGTTATCTTTTAGCATTAACCTTTAGTTAACTAGTTTATATTTTACCTTTTCCTCTTGTATATTCATATTATTTGTTTAATATATTTACTAAAAAATACCAAGTGGCCAGAAAATGGAATATTAATGAAATTAGTAACATCATATATGTTATTTGGATGAATATTTTTTTTATGATTATATATTCATTAAATATAATAGTATTCATTTTAATACTTCATTTATGTCAATAGATGAACTATTGATATTAAAAAATTTAAAATAATGTTTAAGAACATGATTATTTCAAACACAATACATTAATTAAAATATAACAAGTTATAATCATCCATAAAATATGTGGATGGAATAAATTTTTTCAAATTTTTTTTTAATAATTATAATCTTATTTATTTAAAACATTAATTAATGCGTTAATCATTACATCATCATTGTGTCATAAATAAATTCATTTATATGATATCTTAATATTATAAATAAAATACCACAATTTATGAATTATTTTTATTTTTCTAAATAATATTTATAGCCAAAACTATTACTTATATAACCCATTATAAACATTGTTTTACTATGAGATATATATTTCTATTATATTGTACTTAAAATTAAATTAATTTTTATAAAGATTCATTTTCACTTATATGTTTTTCCATGGGGTACCAAAAATGACACAACAAAGCCCATGATCATACATGTATTATACAATATGATTTGGGCATGTGTTAGGGTAATTTAATATTATTATATTATTATATTTTACCCTTATTTACCAGATATACCCTTTAACCAAAAAATATTTACTAAAGTTACTATTCATAATGTCTAAAAATAAATGTTATCTATTTACACTACATGGACCTCTTGATTCCTAATATAGAATCCATTTTTTCAAATTCAGAATACATAATTTTCAAAAATTAATTTAATATTAATTTCTGATGTCAAAACCGAAAAGCATGTTTTTGAAAATTATAACTATTAAAAGATTGACACATCTTTATGTTCAATTCCCATGTGAAAGTATTTCCAATGACCAAAATTGGATTAAATTGCTAAAATATAATCTAATTAGACATTAAAAAATTTAAATGATAATCTGACAATATAAATAAATTAGATTAAAAGGCAGTTTTGAATTTAAATATAGTATTTTTAATTATTCATTGAAAAAATGAACATTATCAGAAAAATACAAAAATATAATCCAAAGTAAATTTTTACTTCCCAAATCTAAATAAGAATTTTATTTTTTTGAAATAGAACATATAACTGTGAAAAAAACATGACATAATATCATTTTCTATTAAAAGGTGGTAAATCGACCTTTTAAAGAATATTAGATGATTTTTGCTAAAAATTGGATTCATTGACATTTTAAGCCTCTAAATTTTATTGCATAAATGTAAAAACAGTTAACAATAATTTATAATCATATTATATTTAGCTATGTCCATTATTTCCAATGGAACGACGTGGCATTAACTAATATTTAAAATAATATTACAATATTATTTTTCAGAATGACTCACCCTTATGTGCATCATTATTATTTTGGAGAAACCCATTATTTATTATCAGGTAATCTATAGAAAATAGCATCCCATTTAACATAAAATTGATATTTAATTGAAAAATATTAATAAATATGAAAAAATAATATTTTTTATTTACTTGGGATTTTACACACTTGGACATTTTAAGCATTATATCCTCTTGATTTCACATTATCATGATCTATCACATACATTATTATATATTGTAATATTCCATTGATTTCATAGTGATTATATATATTGGTGTAAATCATCATGGTTGGTTCAAATTTATTCTCAATTCCTCCTCTTTTTTCTATATTTATCATTTATATCTCCATTTCTCTTCTCCTTAAAAATTACATCTCAAATTGTTTTTTGTTTTTAGATCCAATGATTTCGGAGGATAACTAGTGATTTTTTAAGGATATATAATTTTGATGACTAGGTCTCTTTATTTTACATCCCTAAATTTGTTGGTGTCATAATTTCCTCCATTGACGGAGTAGGAGTCTATATCCAATGGATTAATTCAAATGAAAAATTTGAATTTACTTGTGATCTGATTTCATTGATTTTATAAAGGACTAAATTAAAGTCTATTATTCTATATAATATTGAGTGTTGAAATAAAACTTCATTAAAAGCATTTTTCATTAAAAAAAAATTTTATGTTCATTATGTGATATATGAAATGAGACAATTTTAATCCTAAAATATGGGCAATGTATTATCATTCATGTGAGAATAAAATTGGTACATATAGAAGACTATAATGTATGTGTCTTAGTAGGATCCTAGGATTCACTATGCTGAACAATGATTTTTGTATTTCTTGGTATCATATACAACATCGTGGATCGTGGTTTCTCATTACCAATAGACATTAGATGGATTCTTGTGTTATTATTACACACGTGTTTCATGATATTCATGGATTACTTGGTTATTTCATTTATTTTCCCAAGACTAATTTTTGTCCAATTTCATATGTATTTGGATATGGATTTTCAAAAAAAATAAAACAAATATGTGTATTTTTAAATATAATCATATGTAATAAATTTTTCAAAATAGTTTTGTTTTAACGATATGAATGATTGTTGTATTGTGTATCAGTTTACAATGATTCTTGCTGGTAACATACAATTAATTTTCATGGAACTTATATATTCATGTGGTCAGATGTATTCATTTTTTAGGAATATAATATTTGGAATGGAATAATTTATCTTAGCGGATCGTTCAAGATGATGTTATCTTGGGGTGGTTAGGATGGTGGTTACTGATGGTCACATAGAGACATAATCATTGTTGGTGATTTTTCATAAGATATGGACCATTAGTATTTTTCCTTATTTCCACTATTGTTTAATTTATACATTCTTTTGGTACTCTATTTTGGGTTTGATTACATTTAAAAATTCATTGGTACATTAGAAATACCTTGGTATTGTTCATCATTAAATCATTATTGTTATTTCTAACAATGATACCTATGTTATTTTCACCAGCATGTAGAGATTGGGAAGGAACTTCTGGCCATTTGATGGGCTATCATGGGTGATCTGGATGGTAAACCATGACTGTTTTTAACACTAACACAACATTAATGGAATCTTTCATAGATAATATTCACTTTAATATTTATCTAATTAATTATATGTAAGCTACTCCTTTTAAAAAAATCCACACATTATCGGGAAATATATCATATACTACTCAAAATGACTCATACACAATCTATTTTCAATAAAATGAATATTGTAAATGAATCAGACACAACATAAAAATGATTCATGTGAATATGGATAATGAATCATATATTCCCTTTTTTTCATATTCATAGAATTTTTATAATGAAAATGACTCATATACAACATCAGCATTTTCATATTTTGGTAAAATATTGATTTTACAAATATAGGCACAAAAAATATTAAAATAAATTCTTGTATTTTCAAAATACCATAGATAAACTTGAAATATATTATAAAATTAAAATATCAAGAGTAAAAATGGTGAAAACCAAGTGACTCAAAAATTCCTTATTTAAATATTACATCATTTTTATGAATATTAAATACATGTCAAAAAAATTCATACTTGATATCTATGAATGATTAATATATTTATAGATAATAGATATAATCAAAAAAATTCATCAATGTTATTAAAAAAGTAACATTAATTAATAATTAAATAGTTTCTATAACAGAATATTAAATATTTTAAAATATATATATATTTTAAGGGGAGATATAATTTATAGAATGTGTCAGCTCATATGCATGGTAAAGTTAGTGAAAATCATGCATGGAATTGTTAATGTTATATGGGGAATTAAAAATTCCATAAATAATAAAAATCAGAAAAAATAACTAAAAAAGTTTTTTATATGGAATGTTTATGAGTATAACCAACAAGGATGGTCCGTATTATCTAACATAGTTATTGAAATTGATATTCAAATTGTATAATTGTTTGGATAATGGGAAATCATTAAACAATGATGTTGTTTTATGTCAATTAATAAGGCATTCTTCATTTATCTATATTGAGGTATATATTCTAGGGATTCAATTCATTAAATGATAAATCCAATTTTATGTCAGAATTTGGTTATCAGGGATCCTTGGTGTAGGAACCCTTTTCTATTATTGTTATTTAACCTTTTTAATGGTCACCTTCTTAGAGGAATCACAGAAATATGATACCAAAAACCCTATCAAAACATAAAAACACTAGACCAAATAATGATCATATAAAAAATAAGGATATTAATTGATGAAATAACATCATACTCTTCGAATCACAATCAATGGTCATGAAATTGTAAAAATAAGAATAAGCTAACTCAAAAATGTTGTTACATCAATCCAAAAGTAGAAATTATAGTAGAAATAATACCCATGAAAAACATCCTTTATAATAAAATCTCTAGAGAAACAAAAATAATACTATCTCATTATTTGATTGATGTGAATGACTTATATTGATACCCTATAAAGAATGGTGGTGAATAAAGGCATTGAAGCATGGATCAGCGGTGGTGTGCATGTGTTATGTATGTCATCTAGGGGTCTATATTGATCCAATCCTCTTATGGAATTTTTTTAATGATGTTGTATTTTAATATGGTTGTTCATCACTCCATCATCCACCAGTGTATTTATTTTTCAACTTTGCGGAAATTGATCGGATGTGTAGTTTTACACAATGTGGAATCCAAATCAGCAGCTATTTCTTTATAAATTTTTCCATCCCAAAAGTCAAGTCTAATATTCCAAACATATTTTGTAATAAATTATCACTTTGTGTAATATAACATGAATTCCAATGGGTGGTGGATGAATCACGTGATTATCTCATGTTGTATAATTATATAAACCACGTGAAAATGGAGTTTTATCAACTTCATCAATCATCATTGTCATTAAAAAATTACTATTATTTTGTGTTTCTCATTATATACATATAGTATTTATATATCTATATAATGATTGGTTTTATCCTTCAGTAAAACAAAAAAAATATCAATCGAATCTTTAAAAAATTTATCAATTAAATACATAAATGAATATATTAAAATACCCAAAAATACATGTATCAATTTAATATATCAATAAACATGAGAGACATCAATAAATATTTTTTGTTAACATAAATTAAGAGTATGGGTTATGGTGTTTGATCATAACATATAAAAAGTAATACAAAATGACATAGACTATAAATAACGGTTCATGACCTCATTATTTATCATATTAAAAGACATGAGTTATGAGTGTGAGGAATCATCAATAATCAATCAGAAAAAATGAGAGCATATCCTAATTGTATGAACATGTGATAGGAGTGTGTGATACATTAACAAGAATTGAAAATAATTTCATTTTCCCAAAGTCATTTGTAATGCATTAATGACTAGTTGAAATAATCACATATATGATTAAGATCACTCCCTATCTTGTTTTCAATCATACTGGATAGAGTCCTATATTTTATTGGGGTTTTTACCTTTTCCATTTTAATTTATAGAATGACATATTCCAATATTAGAATGAGTAAAATGCCCATTCCATTAAATATTATATTATTGGAATTAAATCAATACCCAATGAGTTTTTGGGAATTATATTTTCATCCACACAGATAATATAATCTAATTCATAAAAATATATTACGTAATAACCCAAAAAATTATTCATTATTTCATAATAGTTTAATTAACCAAGGAGAATGTAATGCATTTCATGAAAATATCTTTAAAAAATCATATTTATAATCCATTTCGAAAAAGAGAGTAGATGTAAATATTACTTCATATCCCCATTGAAGCATCAAATTACATAAAATGTATTGAAAAATGCATCAATAATTATTTTATAAATTAATTTTATATATACATTGAAAAACATGGAAAAACATCCATATATTTTGTTAAAAATTTTAACTCCATAAATTCTGAAAAATATAATATTATTTTAATTGATACTTAGACAATAATAATAGAAATAATCAAAAAAAGTAGAATTCCTGAAGTCGGGAAAATTTATTCACAAAACAAATGTAAAAAATAAATTTTTGCGTACTATAGTATATATTCAATGAAAACCCATTGGTAAATAATTGTAAATATTACATATAATTCAATTAAATAAACAATAACATGGTTCATAAGGACCATAAATAATAATTTACACAATATAAAATGAAATTACATAAATAGTTTAAATAAAATAGACATGTACGAAAATATTTCTGACCCGAGAAGATAAATATTTTCTCCTTTCATTAACAGAATTTTCATTATGATTACCCAAGAGGTGAAAAAAATTAATGTTTGTTAACAAAAATATCAATAGTATAATAAAATATTTTCTTTTTAGGATATATATTGAATAAAATCTTCTAATGGACATTTAAAAAACATTTATCGCCATTAGAATTGAGATTTAAACATCAACCTTTATATAATGTATCGACACACTTTATATAAGTGAATGATTTAAAAATAAAATGATATTAATTTTATATTTATATTTAAAAAACAATAATTCAAAATTTAAAAAATTTAATTATCTTATAATATCCAAATATTCATATATCACCAACCCCTTATTAAAATAGCCTTTTTATATGCAATTGTTTTCTTCTCTTTAAATGTTTTTGTTCAGATATTTCAATACATTCTCCTTTTGCACCACATTATAATTAAATATTTTATAAATAATGTAATAAAGATAAAATTCATAAATAATGTACAATTTTATTACCATATCTATATTTTGGTGATGAAAAAAGAGTTATATAACATTATAGATGTTGTAGTCCATACATATAAACATTTGATGTTTCCAATTTCCTATAGATAGATATATAACTACAAAATTACAATTTTTTATTCTTTATTTATAAAAATATCATAAACATTATATATATAAATTATAACCATTATTTTAGATATCCATCTCTGTTGGATATTAAACTTATTCAAATTACTTCATAGAGGTAGTAGTGTGAAAGTACGCAACGTTATCATTTTTCCAATGGATTGGAGAGTAAGAGGGTAGATTTTTTTTGACATTATTATTTCACAAAAATAATATTTATACAATAATTAAACATTATATCCATCTATGATATTATATAATAAAAATAAAAATTACCAATTCATTGAACTGGTGATCCTAATGATTTCATTAGTGATGTTTACAATATCCATTAAACATAAAGTAGAATGAAAATGGTTGTACCATTAACATAAAAAGGTTTTCATAATAAATAAACTAACATAATAATGTTAAAGTTGTTATAAAGTACTTTTCATAGTATTAATCACTAGAAAATTTAAAATCTACCATTGAATCCAATTACCACTTCTTTATGTAAAATTATTTCAATTGGACATAATGTCTTTGGAGGATTGGTTTACGGGCATACTAGGGTAATGTTAACATTGAAAGGGATGCATGGATACAGATTTCTATGATTTATTGAAGAAAATGAACATTTGTTTTCCTTTCAGTTCTATTATTAAGTCCTCTTATATTGGAAAAATATATCTTTCATTTTCAAAAATATTAATGCATTAAGGGTCTTAAAAGTAAAAGATAGGGAGCCAGGATTCACAGAAATAGTCCAATGATGAACATTTTTGAAATTTCTCATCCAAATTTTCCTATTCTTATATTTTTTAATTTATAATCAATTTATTAAAAAATTATTTCAAATTTAACATCCATAATGTAATTTTTATTACTATTCACAAAATATGAATATAATGACATCTTGATAAAAATGGAGTTTGAATTAAAATATTTAAAATTTAACTAAAAATAGATTTTTATAAAATAAATTTATGATAGGATCTTACTATTAAAAAAATCCAATTTTATATTTTAAAAAAAGTATTCTCTGATTTTTCACTAGTTGGCACAAGTGCTACATTGGAAATGTGTAAGAATTCTCAGTAATAATAAAATCACTAACAATTACAAATAATATGATCCTATTAATATAAATTATTATAATAAGATTTAAAATAAAGAGCCATTCATATTTTATTTTTATCTATATCTACATCATGACAATGTAATAAGTTAGTGATAGTGAGATTTTTTAATTACTCTTAATAGAAAACAATCTAAAGCTATAATGAATGTGAATTTGGAAAAATTTCCCATATTTTTTATGATATGATTATTTGGATGAAAATATACACATAATATAAAATAATTTCGAGGGTTTGAGACACTTTGAGACCTTATATCGTTCTTTTAACCCCATTTATCATATTTTATTCATTAATATGATGATAATACTTTTACTATTTATATTTCATTATAAAAATTAATTTTGAATGAATTTTTTAAAATAAAATTAATATTTTATATTAAATTATCCAATATATTTTCTATGTCGAAATTTTTATGAAATCTAGAAATTATTATTAGCATATGTTTATAAAATACAATGAAAATAGTTTTCTTATAAATTTCATTTTTAATCACAAATATATTTACACCAAAATCAATTGTATTTTTCATTCACATAGAAATGTTTTTTTGAGAATAAATATATGTAAATGTATTATAATTTAAAAACAAAACTAAAATTTTAATTTTGAAATCATTATCAACGGTGAAGAACATGGAATATATATTGTGAATAAAATCATTATATGGATTTCAAAAATTCTAAAACATAAATATATATGTTCCAAATTATTTTATTAAATTCAATATATTAATTTTTAAATATATATATGTACTAGAGAAAAGGGTTCATAAATATTTAAATATATTTTATGAAGTAATAGTGTCCAAAATATTATTTTACATAATAATTATTAATTTTAATATTCACCCAAAAATCAACTACTACAAAAAATCCCAAATAATCCTTGTAAACAAATTTTTAATTAGTGAATTCAAAAAATAATTTATTTCATAAAATTAATCATATAAATTTATAAATTAAAAATTTTAATGAAAATAATACAAATAATGATAACCACTTTTATATAAAAAATATCCCTTTTAATATTTATATATTCCGAACCATATTAAATTGCAAAATATTTATTCCAAATATGGTTATGATTTCTAGGATCAAGTCAATAATTTCTTTATTATATTTTATAAATTATTTACATTATTTGGATACACTTATTCATTTTATCCAGTCAAAAAAAATTTATGACTATCATAATTAAATTATAATACTTATATAGTATATTATGAATCATTTAATCTCACTAATTAATGTGGTACTTGCTATAAAATGTAGTATTTTTTTAATTTTCATAGCCATAGTGGCTAAGGGTTTTTTTTAGAAAAGTGACTGGTATGAGTTTATAGAACGTGATTTAAAAAGATATAATATCATGAGTAGATATCAAATAAGGAAAGAGTTCTTCCAAACAAGTAAGATTTGAACCAATTCCTTTATTAGAGTTACAATCTACCACCTCATTAGAATCCAAATATGCATTTACGAAAATGTAATTGAGTTTAGAAAAAATACTCATACATTCCATCCTATAAGAAGTAAACCACCAAGAGAGATTTGACACACTATTTCGTATATTAGAAAAAAATTCATTGGATTCACATTTAAGCCACAGATAATTCCATCAATTATATTTTTCAATGTAGAAAACATGAATACCATTATTAATTTCATTATTTATTGAGTAAACCATTCCACATGAGCCACATTCTCACTATGAAAAAGATAAATTTCACCACATCCAGAATATTAGGGACTCCCTTAAGAAGATACATTTGAGCTAATTTCTATCCAATTATTATTGGGAGGATTCCATAGAAATTCCATATTACCCATCGATGGATTGAAATTCCTGATAGTGCGTTATGATTGAAAAAAGTGAAATTATGAATATATTATTCATAATAATATTTCTGGGGAATATTAGAATCCCTGATAGTGATAATTAAATTAGAAATTTTTTATTTTAGGTTTAACATGTGGGATTAAATCATCAATGCATTTCAAGCATTATAGATGGTGTGTAGCACCTCCTACCTTGGAACCCAATGAATATTAGAAATGTGAAAACATAATTAATGAATACATAGCTCATGAAAAGAAATAGGAGACCTCACAATAAGAATTGGCAGTTCTGATTGGTCATAAACCATCATAAACAAAGTTAACGAATTTTCATATATAATTAACTGGGGATCAATGTCCTCATTATGATGAATAAAAAATGTGTCACCTATAACAAATAGTGACTACAAAATCTTATAATAATGTATTAGTTGGAATTTAATTTTCTGAAATTATAAAAATCAAGGTGAGTATTGAATGCATGATCATTTAATTTCGTTATTTTCTACCCAGTAAAAATACCAACTATAAGGATAAGAAAGAAACTGGTAGTATAATCAACCATTAATTATATCATTACTAAATAGTTCTAATATTAACACATCCTCCCATGGGGATATAATATGATTCTTAATGACATACCTAATTTCATATATCTAGTTCTTATGAGGAAAATTATAGAAATATTTAAAGTTAATTTGAAAATCCAACGAATAACTAAAGGGATGAAATTCAGGAATCAGTGGAGTTTAATATAGTTTATGTTGTTCTTACAAAAATAAGGCTATTGTGACATAAAAATAAAACCAAATGTATATATTATCCTGATAATTTATTTATAAGATAGAAAAATATTTCAAACCCATACTAATGAATGCGTATCAAACAACATATTTTGGTAGTTTAGTGATGTTTCCAATTATTTTTATATTCCAGTTACATGAGTTAAGGAATTATTTACACATTTAGATATTGAATAATTAGAAATGAGATAACTTCATTTTTTTAAAAAAATTGGAACATTTCATATGATTTAAGTTTTTTTCACAATTTATTCATCTAATATTCTAATTTATGAAGACAAATTATGAATATTTTGACACTAAATAAATAAATAATCATTTAATTTGAAATAACATCTAAAAAATGTAACATGTTAATCATAGTATCTATATCAATTCACAGAAATCAATAATGTTTAAATTAGTAATATTATACCTAATATGAATAAATCTTCACACATCAATATCCAAAACATTTACAGTAACAACAAAAGTACAACTAAAGTACTTTCATAAATCCCAATCCATAATTTTTTTTTTAAAATTAGAATACTACATTTCAAGAGAATATAATATAATGATTTGATCAAATATTATTCATAATCTATTTAAAAATTATATCTAAATAAAATTTAGAATTAATAATTTCACATAAAAAATATATACACACTGAATCATATATACTCACAAATATAAAAAAAATCTTACAAAGAATATAAATTACCAAAAAACAGAACAAATTCATATTTTAATTCCAATGAAAACACATCCATCATTTCAAAAATTTTATCCCATTTTATAAAATTATTCAATTTAAATTAGTAAAAAAATGATCCCAATATAGTTTACTACATTAAAAATAACAGTAATAACATTGAAATGAAATCATTTTTCTATTCAATTTTTATTTATATCCAAAAATTAGTTCCCAAAATGTTATAACACTTAATCTAAATTAATCATAAATACATCAACATTAATGATCAAATTAAACATAATACATTACCTTACAATGCATGTCCACAAAATATAACAGGAATCTCTCTCAAATAATCAATTCACTAATAATAATGATAATATTGTGGCTTTCATATAGCTTAATCATCTATTAAAACTCATTAAATATCTCTTGAAGAGTCCATATAACTTGAAAAATACATTACAGAAAACATAAAAATGATATAAATTCCGTCAAATATATTATCATACTAAAACTTTTTAACCCTTAAACAAAATACCACTATATCATAACTATTAAAAACCTTTATTTAGATACAAGTGTCCTTCAAAATTCTTCATAATCCATTAAAAATGCATTATCATAAAATTATTTAAATCTTCATTTACAAAAATCAAATATATGGATCATTTACAATGGTTGATCAATAGGAATTTAACCATGATTATTATAGTACATATTAGAATAATTTATTAATATAAATTACATTTTATTTACAATTTTCATAATATTTATCAATATAAACACATTATTTCGATTAAACCATCATTTTCATGATAATTGTGATCTTCACATGGATATTTCATTCATGGACAATGATTTACATAATTTTTATACAACATGGATTTAAATCAATCAATTGTTATTTATGGGGTAACATTATCATGTTAATTGTATTAAATAAAGTAGAAAAATTTATAACTAATTAATTTTTCTATTCCCTATTTATATATATGTAATATTTTACAATTCAATTATGACATTTCCCTTGGTTATTTTGCCTAAATTATTCCCCTGATGCAAGTGAACCACTTTTGACTTTCAGGATCATTATCACTGGAACATCACTGATACACTATTTCTTACATCCATTTTTAATTATGATACTCACATTAGTTTATGTTTTTAATTATATATCGATAGCTCATCTTATGAATAAACATAAATTTTATCACTCTATGCCTTATCACATTTAGTTACTCATTTTATAGACCAAATAATTTACTTCAAACCATTTATGATCATTTTTCATTATTCATTCTTATTGTGGCCAAAAAATAGATAATATTATTTTCCATAAACATTTTTTATAGAATGTAATCAGTTGAAAATAGAAATAATTCATATTCTCTATAAAATTATGACACAATATTATAAACAGAGGACATATTAGGTTCATCCTAAACCACATAACTCTGCCATTACATTTTGTAGGTTCAGTGTCATCTCATTCCAAATAAAAATATCTAGAAATAACTAAAACCATATTTCATATATTATAATGTGACCTGAAAATTACATACAGAAATAATTAATCATTTTATATGAATAATTAATATGACTCTCAATTATAAATGTCATTGAAATATATTTTTTCTAGGTATTTTGAGATTATATAAAAAATATTATTATTTCATGAATAATGTTGACCATCTCCCAAAAAATTTCATCTCATAAGGTACCCCTATTAAAGATTTGATACATAAACCATTTCATCAAAACATGGAGAAATAAAAACATAATAATGTCATTGTTCTGATACATGGAAAAAGTAAAAATAAAAATATTAAATTGAATATCATAAGTGATTATATAATAAACATAATGGTATGAGGTCATGATCATATAAAGTAAAAATTATAACAAAACAATCATAGACCATAAATCACGGGTCATAAAATAAGATTTTACCTTAATAAAACAAAATCAAACAAAAGTATATTGATTCTATAACAATAAAACCTGAGGCATGATTGAAAATAATAATAATAAGAATATGTAACATGATTTTTTTCACAATCATTAATATAGGTAATGATTTAATTATTCATTTGACAATTCCAGGACCATCGTAAAATAGTAGAAAGATTCCCATAGTCTACGAGGTTCACAAACAATACCATTTTCATCGATGGTGGATATTGTCTAATATTGGATTAGTATCCCTCCCCATTCATATTTTTTTCAGGATGGAATTATTTTGATATAATAGTGGGTCCAATCCCCATTCAGATTCTTATTATTTCATGAGATAT
The DNA here is from genome assembly GCA_963277665.1 of Viscum album. Classification (NCBI taxonomy): domain Eukaryota; kingdom Viridiplantae; phylum Streptophyta; class Magnoliopsida; order Santalales; family Viscaceae; genus Viscum; species Viscum album. Next base: position 1,078,742,662 of record OY728164.1, read on the forward strand.
CATTCTTCAACTAATACATTTTTTTGGTAACATACTTATGGGCCAATCGATCGCATAATTTAAAAAATATATTTTATGGATTCAAGATCACATTAACAATAATAATTCCCTAATATATTAACATACTAAAAGGATATGTGGGTTCGTAAAAGAATATATAAATTATCATTATTGTAATACATCCAAATAAATAAATTGGATGATATCCTTCGAGAATATTATAAGGACCCAACTATAAAAATTATATAATAATGAAATTTATGATAATAATTAATTCTCATACATTTGAGTAACTTTTCATGTTTATATTTTAATATAATTTGGTCAAAAATCATACATAACCAACCAATCTAATACAATGTGGATACATCGAATCAGAATCCATTTTCCCCACCATATAATACATTTATTAACTAACACAATGAAATTTCATAAAACAATTTCGCATTATTTAACATGACCTCTTTAATTCCCTTAACCATCCATAAAATGTTGGAATCGCTTTTGTAAAATATTGGATAAGTACATTATTCTTAGTAAGGTATATAAAATGATAAAAAACTATTATTCCAATGAAATCATGAACACACATATAAAATAAAACATAATCTCCAATTTTCATTTGAAATATGAAATAAAACAATTTGTCAAAAAAACCTTTTTTCATCAAATGAAGCCTTTAAAAACACATAGCCTACAATTAAAAATAATTTTTGTAACATAGATCATCACATTCATAATCCATTTTATACATGTGTTAGATGTAATTTTAGTCTATTTAAATCAATTGGAGACAAAAAATTTAAACTCCATCCATATTTTTTGTTTGGATAATTATCATTACCTGATTAATAGATGAAATATTTGGGCACACCTGTCATTTAAGCTATATTGGGATTTAATTGTTATATCTAGAGACACCCATCATATAATATGTAATGGGAACACGTAATGATATATCGGTGGAACCATTTCTGTTGTTTCATTATAATGTACCATATCATGATTATTATAATTTATTCTTTCCATTTGAAAATATAAAAAATTTAAAACTCCTTTAAACATGTAATAAAATAACATTTTGCCTTAGAATAACAATTTCTTTAAAAAAACTATTCTCAATAAAAAAATTTATTTTTCCAAAAAATATAATTTAATAATGACCCAAAAAGATGAATAGTTTCATCATTTAAGAAAATATTAAATATTGACGTTCAAGTAGGAAATCAATTTATGGTAATGGGGATTAAAAAATTCATTCTCTTTTATAAATGAAAATAATATGCTCTATTTATCATTTATAAAAATATTCCATATAAGAAAATAATAATATTAATTTTGTAAATCGTTGAAATAAATTCAATTTGGTATAAAATTAGCATAATGAATATTGAATTTCTATATAAAGACTTTTATAAATGAATTAAAAATTCATGTACATTTAATCAAAAATCTTGGAAGGGAAAACTCTAAGAGATTATTTTTCTAATGAAATGTCGTTTATCACTAGGGAAACACTAAGATCATAAAACACAAAAAAATAGAATTACAAAAATAAATTATCATTAAAATATATTAATTAAATATATAACATGAAAAATGGGTTTTATATACACCTTATAAATATATTATAGTTCATAAAATTAAAATATTCTTTAAAGAAAGGAAATTGATATGAAATCTGTTACTTTTAGTCTGACATGGCACATGTGTTTCCATCATCCAAAATAATCAACTTGTATGAACTATTTGATTACATTAGAATAATTTTATTTCTTATTATTAATTTAACATCATGTATTATAATTTTATATTTATTTTCAAACTCAAATATGTTTACATAGAAGTATAGGACATTATTCACTTTATATATAAAAATTGGCATTATTATGACGATTATATTCAAAGTGGTATTTGTTTAAAATTATATTGGATAAAAATATTGAAATATTTATCATAATTTACATCAAATATAAATTTTAGCCCAATAATGTAATATGGTTTTAAAAAATCTATTACATTACAATCATGAAGAGGTATGCCCCTGGTCAGCCTGAGTATCATTCCACTTTTCAATGATCATTATAGATAAAAAGTAAAAGTAAAATTTTATCATTTAATAAGTATAAGAATATCATATATACCATTTTATTTAATTAAATATAATTTTATATATCATCAATGTGGTGTGGTGTTGAAAAGTTTGTAACATCGCTTCGTGAAGGCAATAGTCATCACATTTATGAACGACATTATCAATTTTTGTGAGTGAAAAGGTAAGAAATAAAATTATATAAAATACTTTAAGAATTATACTTATATCACGAGTAATGTAATTTTACTTTTATGTCACATATATTAATTATTTTAACCCTTATTACCTTCCCTTAATAAAAAGTTAGAAGCCAATTACATCCATTCCTGTGGCTGTAGTTCACCATACAGGAGTGGCTATATTATTTCCCTATATATGGGATTGTAAAAATTGATATATTTTATATAATGAATCCATAAGTTTTTATTATGTTTCAAATAATATAAAAAAATTTCTAACCATTATTATACCAATCGTTCTGACGTAGTAATGGAAAAACAAGGGACATGAATTCGTAAGGTCATACTCATCTATACACAAGAATGATGATTTCATATCCCATTTTATCGATGAGTATTATGGTTTAGGTTATTCCAATTATGAATTAAAATATAAATATATTTACTTTAAATTTTAAATTATATTATAATTTTTTATCAAATAGTTAATCAGGCTGATAATCAAGACATAATTAAAAACACTCATTGAGGAATGTTACAATTTTTTGGGTAATATCTCTTAGTTTCCACCAATGATATTTCACAGTTTGATTTATACAACAAATAATATTTATTTTATTATACGAGGGAAGTAAAAAATGTGATTAGGGTAGGTATTGGATGATGTAATGGTTTTTTATTAGAGGAAGAGAGTGTGTGGTCTTTTTTAAGTGAGTTGAGTGGAACACCATTAAATTTTAATAGAATTAAATCCACCAAAATATTCTCATATCATAAGGACCAATTAATGAATCATTCACAACATAAGAATTGATATCTTCTAAATATTTCTATAAAATACATATTGGTGAAGTGTTTCTATAACAACTAGAATTTTTTTTAAATATCATCGTTCATGTTAATTTAAATTATTATATAACTTCAGTTATAGATGATGAGTTGTTTAAATTTAGCTATATGCAACACTATGTTTATCATAAATTTAACTTAATATATTTTTTATTCAAAAAATTGTATTACATCTATGAACGAATCATACCATATGACAATATAATTTGAATAATATTATTTATTAGGTTTTCTTGTCACCATGCCATTGGAATGCTGTGAATGAATCAGAATAAGAAAATTCTGAAATATGGTTTACATGTGTTTATAAAATTAGTTCATTCATAAAAATTAATTTCAAATGAAAAAAATGAATTCAATATAAAGGATGTGATTTTAAATATGTTTATCTAAATAACTAGATTGGAATTTTATCTAAATTATTTAAATTAATCCATATTAGAGAAATATCATAATAAAATTTATATATTATATATTTATTATAATGTATTTATTTTAATCCAATAATTTTGATATTCTATAGAAAATAATAAATCCAAGTCTACTAATTAAATGATATATATTTCTAAAAAGTATTTTTTCGACATTTATTGGATTACTTGTTTTGAAAAAAATATTTTTCAATAAAATAAATTTTTTCAGAAATAATATTTTTTTTAATTTTTAATATCAAAATTTAGATCGGGTAACATTTTGATCTATTTCTAAGAAGATTCATTGTTGATTAATACTGTAAAATAATGTTTTTAGAACAGAACTACATTTTCAAATAATATATTTATATATAAAATTATTATTTAAAATTATTATTTTAAAAAAATGATCAATAATTACTTATAAAATATAATTTATCTAATTTTAATAAACATCATATTGAAATTTTGTATGAACACATTTCAATCTTCTGAATATTTTCTCTATAAAATAATATTTTTCCCTCAACAATTTGTGGTATTAAATTTAAAACAATTTTCACTAATTATGTGATTGAAATTTTAAATAATGGATTCCATATTCATAATTTAACTATTCTATTATTTTTATTATGGTCTAATTTTTTTAAACAAAAAATAATAGTAAAATAAATTAAAATTATTTACAGCTATAAAGGTAAAAATAAGTCCACATTGTGGTAAACAATTATTATAAAGGAACAAATATTACCTATAGAATTTTTAAAATACCATTATATGGAAATATATATAATTTATACACCCATGTATATAATTTCATAGATTATCTGAGGAACGTAATGGAAGGGAGACCTCCTGATAGTGTCTATATTTTTTGTATTTTCATGAATGCCACTCCACCTCAATAATACAACAGTAACTTGTGGTTGCAACTTATTAAAATATAGAAAGGGAATTTTTTATCTATTAACCCCAATACATAACTCCCCAAATCCATTATCTCATAGTAGAAACATTAATTTTGGCAGAAAGAAAGGCAAGGATGTCCTTTTATACAATCCAAAATGAGTTCCAAGATGTAGATGTAACATTTTTCAAAGAGAACATTTTTTATTTCATTATCCACTTATTCATTATTATTATTATATTATTATATAATAACTAATGTATCATAAAAATACTTATAAATTTTTATGTTAAATGTATGACCAAAACCTACATACACACCCTTTAAATGGGTTATGGAATCTCCATTCAAGTGCACAGTGGATTATTGCCCCATAAACCGATATTGAAAATTATTCCATTAGAAACTATATTGTTGGGAATAAATAATAAAATAAGTTTTATTTATATTATATTAATGATATTTTTTGGAGTTATTATATAAAACAAAACATCATGATTTCCATTGTTTTGGGATACGATAACATTGTTTATAGATATACAGACTCCCACCTCAGTAAATATATGTGATTCATTCCTGATTTAAATGTAATGTATTAAGGATGAGTTTTTAAAAAAATGTTTTATATATTAAATAATTATTATATTAATAAAATAATTATCAATTTTATTTTTAAATTATCACATTCCTTCTTCCATTGCACACTTTGAAAAAAGTGATAACTTTGTTTGAGGACATGTAGACTACTGCTACCTCGAAGAAATGTCATTCTTATTTTTTTCAGCACCACATCCAATGATTAACATATATAATTATATATATTAAAATATTAATTTGTTAATAATATAATGGTAATTTAGTAATGTTATATGATACTTATAATATTTCCATAATGATTGTTGAAAACTAGGATTGTTTCTCATGATTATGTGTGGCCTACTGCCTTTGTGGTCAAAACATTGGATTATTTTTCATAAGGATGTTTAATATATAATTCTACATGTATAAATTATGTAAACAATTATCCTTTATTTCATTTTTATTATTCTTTATATTTTAAAATAATTACCTCGTTGACCATAGTTGACTAATAATGTATGTTTTGGATTATTTTCTGGATATTGCCAAAACATTCTACTGTAATTTTATTTGATTAAGTAAATATATATTACATGTTTATAAGTGAAATAAATGTGAAACTTATCCTAGAAATTTTTATCAATAAAATAAATAATTTCCATGTGTTTATTATTCATTATGATAAAAAAATAATGAATAATCAGAATCAATGTTAGTGGATTTCTAGTATATCTTTTATTTCGACGACACTTATACATTATTTATAAATCTTTTATTTTATGCCATTTATATACTATACTATGAAATTTTATACCATAAATTTATATTATTTCATGATAGTAAATGATTCATTTTATTCTATTCATTTATGGGTATCATGATTCACAATGTTTCTCAAGTAGTTAGGGGTTTTTTATGTCACTTTTATTTTAGTGAGATAAATTCTATATTCAGTACTTATTTTTTTATTATGGTATGTACTAATAATTTATTTATTTGGTGATTCGTATACTTAAATTTATGGGGTTTATGTGTACATTTTAATATTGATTTTTTGTGGTTTAATGGTTTTATTTAAGCAAAGGTATAAGAACTTTATCTTAATTTCCTTTCATTATGGAATATACTGATGTTATGTACCATTATTCTTTTACAAGTTGTATATAAAGAACCAATTACATGATTTAAATTAAATTTATCTTTTATAATGGTATTTAATGTCTTTATATGTTATTATTTTATGTTATTTATGATTAATATTCTTTCTACATTATAATGGTATTTTAATTAATAAGTATCCTCTTTTACAACTTTCCTTCAAAATATATTTCTATTCAATGTTATTGTTATAAAAATTAATTTTCAAATTTTATCATATGGTTTTAAAAAATTTATAAATTTCATTTTTTGTCTTCCTATATTATTTAAAATGGATTTTCAATGATGATATTGTTTTGGTATTGACGATTTTTTCAAGAAAATTGTATTTTCATTTAAATGTTATTTTTATATGTTTTTAGAAGGGTGTTTCAATAGGTTTGATGAATAATGTTATTTATTATTTAACTATTATATAAGAACAATAAGAAATCTGTGATCCAAGTATATCTTATATGAAGGTTTGAACCATATTATAGCTCACGAGTGTGCACAATATAGCTTATATGAAGGATTGGTCCTCATTATAGCTCCTGAGAAACTGGTGAGTCGAATATAACTTATATAAAGGGTTGAGCTCCATTATAGATGAAATATAATAATTATTTAACTTATTATATATGATATTCTAATTATTTATATCTAATGAATTAGTTAATGATAATTTTGGAGGTGGGAATATGATTATTCCAATTAAATGTGTTTAGAAATTCTTTCCATATTGTTTTATGAATTTAATACTCCAACATTGCAAAAATAGATATAATGTCGTACTATTGGTTTATTATGTATTTGTTCATCAATATAGATATCAAATGGCTCTTGATTGTTGATTATTTTTACTACTTCCTTAATTAATTCTTTACTCTGTGTTTTAATGTTTTATGATCTTCGTGTTGATGGGTTTGAGTTCATTTGTGATTCGCTCATCCACATTGATGATGACATCATACACTTATAAACTCTTATTCACATTGACATCATTAAGATATTCATGAAAATTTTTATCCTTACTATGAATTTTAGATCACCTAATATTCATTTATTCAAAGGCTCTAAATAATGAGTTTGAATGATTTTTTTTCAATAAATTATTTCATGACGATGATGATGATGTCCTAATTTGATGTAAGGGATGGTGGGTATTAGGACATATGATTTTCCTCATTATGAACCATTTATTTAGGTGTCCAAGTTAATATGATATAACTTTATTTCCTTAAAATACAATACCTAAATGGACCTATATAATTAATATTATATGTGTTTTCTAATTTCTGTTATAAGGATTTGATGGAAAAATATTCAGTCACAGTTATCAGTATTAATGTGTGAAATTTAACGTAACGTCGTTCAAAAAATGATATGGGAGTTTAGGCTATTGACTGTTATTGATTGAATTAAATGTGAGTCTATATAACTTTTTATATTAGTATGTTTTCTTGTGAGGTTATACTAAGAGTTTTGGATACCATAATTGGTGTATAAAATTATGGTTGATAATAATTTCGATGTTACAGACACCTTATTTATAGGATTTGAATAGAAAGTTTTTTGAGGTTATTATTGATGTTTTTTGGTTGTGTTTTTTAGATTAATGGATTTTTATCCCCTAAGATGAAAATGAATTTATTTTATGGAGGAATTTTTTTGGGTTTAATTGAAAAAAGGACAACCAAATCCTCATGTGATAACCCATCTCATTCAATAAGGTAGTAGACAAAGCACCCAAAATCATAGGGCGGTAATGATATAACACCTTCAATTTTAAAATGTGATATCCTTACGAGTATAAGAATTTTTTACTATTAGTATTAAGCATATATTTTAAACATATGACAATTTATTTGATGAATATCCATTAAAATATCTGGGATGAATATATGATCACATAATTCTATAATTTGGGTCTCTAAAATAGTGAGGAAATGTTTGATGAATTTTATGGGTAGTTATTTATTGAATTATTTGGTTTTTTAATTTAATATTACATGAGAGAAATAATTTTTCAAATAAAGGTTCACTAATTTTGGGAATTATATTTATATGATCTATAAATTTTAGTTTGGGATAATTTCAAGTGACATATAGAATAGCATAAATAAACATATTATGGTTATGTGTTAATTTGATGTTTATTTTTGTTCTTTAGGTGTGACTAAATTGATATTTCAAACTCATTAATTGAAGAAAAAATGATATTTCTGTGTAAATTGATTACAAGGATAAACTATAATCATAAATTAATTATATTTTGTTATTCTTTAAGTCTAGATGGTATATGAGTTACCCATGTATAGAAATGTATCTTGATATAAATGTGTTTTTTATGTACCATAAATTCTAATGAACTGATGGTATATTCAATCATTATAAATTTATTTTTTATGGACATTAACATTCCATTGATCATTTACATATTTTTCATCAATGAACATAATCTATCACTATAATTATATATTATTTTCCTCTATTACTACATTTGTTCTCCCTTTATGGAATCATAGATACAGTAAACATTTGGTGACGTTTTGGATTCTAACATTACCTCTATAATAGGATCACTCATTTATATACTTTATGATTTCGGATTCAGTAATTGAATTATAAAAATGAAAATCATGTGATAACCAAGACGAATTAGTTTGGTGAAATTTATTTTAACTATTGTATGATTTGACTTCCATAAATTTTATAAATATATTATTTAAATTTATTTAAATTATTTTATAATGTTATTTCTAGAGAATAAATATTTTAAATTATTCTATATGAAAAAAAAATTATGCTAAGTTCCATGTAACATCAAGTTTCTTCAATGACATGGTTTACATGCATCATAATGTTTTACTAGAAAATAATTATTATTTTATATTATTATTTAATATGATAGTAATCACCTATCCATTAAAATGGAGGTAGTTCATATCATTAAATAAATTATAAGACATGGTTTCCACAGGTTAACATAATGAATTTAGAGGGTAGAAGTTAATTATTAATTAAAATAATAACCAAGTGAATATAAAGGATGTGTTATAATAGAAATAAATTATTTGGTCCAGGATGACAATTTAACATAAAAAATTAAATGAATAAATATTAAAGAATAATATTAGTAAAAATGTTATTTCATATCTTCATTAAAATTTCTTTAAATAAATTAAATAATTTTGATTTTCTTGATAAAATAATAACTACATTTTTAAGAATAGAATGATTTATTTTTCAAAATGATAGTTTTCAACCTTTTAATATCTTGTTTATTTCAAAAGTAAATATTGAATTATATATATTCCAAGAATTTATATTCACCTATGTATCTTAAATATATTGTTATATTTATATTTAATGAGTACGACCTTATCATATAAAAACATCCATCAAATTTGAGATGCAATCATCTTTTATGATAATGTCAGACTACTGCCTAATGAACAGATGTCAATATTTCTTTAATTACCACCTATAAAGGTTTTTATTAATGATGAATATTCGATATATATATATATGAAATTTTTTGATTTATTTTTTATTGTATATTTATTTTAAAACACAAACATTCATGCCTTACGTTTTGTGGGGATATGAATATGTTGTTTGTAGACGTGAGGACTGATACCTCCTTGAAGAGATAAGATTCATTCATACATTACATAGATTATATTAAGATGGGTATTAATATATATATATAGATATAATATAAAAAAATATGATATTCATGAAAAAAATAGCTATCTGTATATATTACATATAATATTATTCTTTCCTTTTTTGACACTGAAAAAGAAACCATTTCGTTCATGGATAAGTGAACTCCCACATCCTTGAAGAAATGTATTTATTTTTTTGCATCACCACATCACACGTAATATATATATAAGATTATAAAATTAATTAATATATATATTATGATATAATGGTTATTATGGAACAATAAACGTTACATACATTCATTCAGTCAAGATCATTTGAAAATTGTAATTGGGACTCATGTGTATGTTTGAAATACCATCTCCATGACCGTAACATTGGATCATTTTTCATAACTATATTTCATTTATTATTATAAATGTTTAATTTATATAGAAATTTTATAATTTTGTTTTTATTATTATTATAATTACTTTTAAATAACTTTTTTATTGACCTTAATTAATCTGTCAATATATGATTTGACACATAAGATGAATATATTCAAAACCACTGACATAAACTCAATTGATTCATTAAATATATACAAAATTTTAATATTTAAAATAAATTAAATAATAAACATCCAAAGGATTATCAATAAATTAAATAATTTTCGAATGTTTGTTATTATAAGATAATGAACAATCCTTATGAATCATACTCAAAGTGAGGATATTTCTTTTATTACATTTATTTTTGTGAGACTTATGCATCACTCAAGACTATTTTCTTTTTTTATGTGTGTATACTATCCTAAGAAATGTAATATTAGTAATTTAATTTATTTCATGATATTAAATTATTTTATTGATTTTATTCTTTTATAGGGATAATGATTAAAAATGAAACTCAATTAGTATGGGGTTTCCTTATCTCATCACTATTTCAATGAGATATATGCCATATTCACAAAATATTTCAGATGTGTGGTGTATATACTCTACCTGAGTGAATTTGATGATTCATAATATTATATTTACAATGTTTATAGATCCATATTAGGATCTCTCTATTTTGAGGACTGTGGTTTCAATGTTTCCAAAGTGGTAAGGGGTTTCATCTCAATTTTTTTATTCAGGAATACCATTATTCTATTCCCCTTTATTCATTCATAAGGTGTATATAAAATACCTTTTTCATTTTTAACATTAATTTATATAATTGTTTTTGTATTTATTGTTTTCATTAATGTTATTCTCTAATGGGTTCTATAATTCATTTGTTCACTAAGGGATTTAGTGTTTTCCATTGAAAAATATCTTCTATAAAATATATCTATTAAACTATATTAATCTTCCATGTCTATGTTTTTAAATTGATATTAGAATTTTTTATATATGGAAATAAAATATTTAAAATTTCTATTTTAAATATTTTTACTTTATATATTTTATTTGAATAAAAGGGTTTTTTGGTATAGGAAATGGAGTTTTAAAATTAAAATATATTTTTATCCAAATGTGAATCACATGTTATTTTTAATGTTTTTAAAAGGTTATTTATGACGATGTTATATTATTCATGAAGTGGTACATGAGAATTATTTGAAATGAGTGAGCCTGAAATTGCTTTCAGAATGGAAAGATCCCCATTAAAGGTCACATGTGAGCATAATATAGAATATATGAATGTTTGACCCATAGTATAGATCATGAGAAATGGTTGAGCAAATATAACTTGTACATAGGGTCAATACCCATTATAACACATGGGGGTGACCCATATTGATTATGCAATGGGAGTTCCTCATTATAGGTTACTAATTCATTGGGTATTGAAAATGAAGGATGTTGACCATATGGTAATTCCAATTCAATTGGGTTTGTAATGGAATTGAGAGGGTTTTATGAATGCGATACACCATGTTATTGAAAAAAGTTTTTTTTATAATTAAGTTTTTAGAATGTTTAATTTGATCAATATTTAAATAATATGGTTCATGATTATTTATTCTTATGCTTATTTAATTTATTTAATCTGTATTACATGTTTTCATGTTTGATGATCAATGTATTAAAGGGTATGAGTTATTTTATGATTCTATCATGATAATTGATTATTTAATTATACCCTCTTGCAATATTACTCTCATTATTTACATTATGTTATTAATTATTATGTTAACCTTTAATAAGAATGTTTTTTAAATATTTCTTATTTTACAATTTCCCTGGGCTATAAAGAATGTTTTTGAATGATTGTTTCATATAAATTATTTCATAAGGATGATGGTGTTGACCTAATGAGAAATAATAAAATCTAGCTATACAATGAGACGATGTTCATACTTATGAACCATTTTTTTATGATTATGTGTTGATATGTGTTGGAGTTGTTTCACTAATATACTATTACTAAAATGTCATCCATAATGAAAGTGATCTATGTTTTCTTTTGATGTTGTAACGTTTTGATGGAAAAAGTATGGTAATAATTACTAGAATCAAAGACATCAATTTTATCTTATCTGTTTCAGAATAGGATATACATGTGTAGCTTTTAGTATCTTGTTTTTAGGTCACTTTAACCATTATATACTTATTTTAACCCCTAGTAAATCTATTTCATCATTTATTGTGTAAATTAATTTTTTCTTTTATCACGAATTATTTTGGGCAAAAATTAAGTTGACATAATTTTAAAATATAAATAATTCCCAATAAATATGTAGATTAATTTAAAAAAACATTTTATATATGTGAAATAATAATATTTTAGACCAAAAGAAATATAGGTGACAGAAAATGCAGTTCTCAGGGAGAGTATTTGTAGAGAAAAAATATAAATATTCATTAACTATATAAATAATAATAATAATTGAATGAAAATAAATTGAAAATTTTTTATATATAATATATAAATATCATTTAATACATTACCTATTAGGTTTTGTTTTAATTAATTAAATTAGAGAATCATTATGCATTTTAAAACCATTTTTAGAAAATCCTGTTTTTAATCCTAAAAATAGTTATATTAAAAAATCATATAGTGTTGATTCAAAAGAAATTATGTCAACTAAATAGTAATTATTTTACTTAAGATATTATTTAAAATAAAATTTAACTTTAAAAATACTTACTTTAATCAAAATAAATTCATTTTCTATAGAAATCAGTATTTTTCAGTATTCTGTAAAAAATCATTAATTTTTAAAAATACCAAAATTTATAAATAGGTTGTTTTTATAATAGTATTTAAAATATTATATTAATATTTTATATTTAAAATTATAAAAATTTTAAATATACCATTTAAATATGACCACTAATAAAAAACATTTTATTTATATCTATTCACTTTTTGATCTAAAACTAAATTAAAATTTATTATATAAAAATATAAATACTTAATTCATATTAATAAATATGAAAATGTTCTATTCTATAATTTAATACCTTATTACATTCATTACATATTTTAAAACATCCATTCCCAAAATATTATTCTGTTATTTAACAGGTGGGTAAATTTAATTCCCACAAAACATTTTCTTATTCCCAAGTAGCCTCTTCAAAAATAGGGGTTTTAAATAAAACCTTAACTTGGTGAATCAAATTATTCTTAGAAAATTTCTATCAATGGTAAAATTATTTCATGAATAATGTTCAAAATGTCCCAAAAATTTCATCTCACAAGGTAACTCTCTTAAAAATTTGATACATAATCAATTTCATCAAAACATGGATAAATAGAAATATAATAAAGTCATTGTTATTATAATATATAAATGTAATAATAAAAATAATAAATTGAATATCATAGGTTATTATATGTTAAACATAATGGTATAATGTCATGATCATATCAGGAAAAAAATATTACAAAAAAAACATATACCATAAATCACGGGTCATAGAATAAGGGTTTATCTTATATAAATAAATCATAAAAAAGTTTATGGATTATATAATAATAAAACCTGAGGGATGATTGAAAATCATAAGAATAAGAATATGTCAAATGAATTTTTTTTCATTCATTAATATAGATAGTTATTTAATTATTAATTTCTAAATTCTAGGACTATCATAACGTAGTAGACAGATTCCCATAGTCTATGTGGTTCACAACCAATTCCATTTTCATCGATGGTGGATATTGTCTAATATAGGATCACGATTACTCCCCATTCATATTTACTTCAGGATGTAATTATTTTAATATTAAATTGGGTTCACTCCCAATTCTCATTAATATTATGTCATGAGATATCAATCTTCAACTAATACATTTGTTGGTAACATAATTATGGGCTAATCGATCGCATAATTTTGAAAATATATTTTAGGGATGAAAGATCACATTAACAATAATAATTCCCTAATATATTAACATACTAAAAAGATATGTGGGTTTTTAAAAGAATCTATATAATAACATTCTTGTAATACATACAGATAAATAAAGTGGATGATATCCTTATAGAATATTATAAGGACCCAACCTTAAACATTATATAATATTGAAATTTATGATAAGAATTCATTCTCATACATTTGAGTAACATTTCATGAATATATTTTTATATAATTTGGTTATAACTCATACAAAACCAACCCATATAATACAATGTGGATACTTCCAATCACAATCCATTTTCCGCACCAAATATTACATTTATTACATAACACGATGTAATTTCATAAAAAAATAACATCATTCAACATGACCTTTTTAATTCCATTAACCAATCATAAAACGTTTGTATAATTTTTTTAAAATATTGGACAACTGCATTATTCTTATTAAGGGATATAAAATGATCAAAAAACTATTAGTCCAATGAAATCATGATCACAAATATAAAATAAAACATCATTTCCAATTTTAATTTGAAATATGAAATTAAAATATTTGTCATAAAAAATGTTTTTTTCTTCAAATGAAGCCTTTAATAACCCATAGCCTACAATTAAGAATACTTTTTGTAACATAGATCATCACATTCATAATCCATTTTTTACCTATGTCGGATGTAATTTGAGGACATTTAAATAGATTTGTGAAAAAAATTGTTAATTCCATCCATATTTATTGTTAGTATAAATAATATTACATGATTAATTGATGAAATATTTGGGCACATCCATCGTTTAAGCTATGTTAAGATCAACTTTTTATATCTAAAGACAACCATCATATATAATGCAATCTGAACACTTAATGGTATATGGGTGGACCCATTTCTGTTGTATAATTATTATATACCATATAATCATTATAATATTTTATTCCTTGAAATTTAAATTATAAAAAATTTAGAACTCTATTAAACATGTAATAAAATAACATTTTTCCTTAGAATACCCATTTCTTTTCTAAAAAACATTTTCAATAACAAAATTACATTTTCTCTAAATAATTATTTAAAAAATACCCAAAAGTGGAATAGTTTCATCATTCAAAAAATATTAAATCTTGAAAATCATGTATGAAATCAATTTATGGCCATGGTGAGTGAAATGTTCCTAGTCATTTTATAAATGATAATAAAATTCTATATTTATAATTTGGAAAAACATTACATATAAAAAAATTAATACTCCTTTGGGAAATCATTAAAATAAGGTAAATTTGATATAAAATGAGAATAATGAATAATGAATATCTATATAAAAACATTTATAAATGAGTTATAAATACATGTACATGGAATCAAAATCATGGATTGAAAAAATATAAGGGATTATTTTTCTAATGAAAATTCATTTATCACTAGAGAAACACAAAGATCATAATCCTAAAAAAATACAATTAAAAATATAAATTATCATTAAAATATTTTAATTAATGATATAACATGTAAAATGGGTTTTATATCTTCTTATAAATAGATTACAGATTATAACATTAAAATATTCATTAAAGAATGAAAATTGATATGAGATCTGTTACGTTTAGTCTAACATGTCACATATGTTTCCATAATCCAAAATAATCCACATATTTTAATTATTTTTTTACATTAGAATAATTTAATTTCTTATTATTCATTTTACTTCTTGTTTTATAATTTTATATATTTTTTCATACTCAACTATGTTTACAAATAATTTTTTGAAATTATTCTACTTATATATAAAAAAATGGCATTAGTATAAAGATTATATTCAAAGAGGTCCTTGTTTTAAAATATATTGGCAAAATATAATGAAATATTTATCATATTTTTACATCAAATATAAATTATAGACCAATAATTTAATATAATTTTAAAAAATATAGTACATTATAATCATGAAGTCGATAAGCCCTTGGTCTGCCTAAGTATTATTTCCACTTTTGAATGATCATTATAAGAAACAGATTTAAGTAATATTATATCATTTAATAACGATAATAATATCATATATACAACAATTATTTCATTAAATATAAATTTATATATCATCAATGTGGTCTGATGATGAAAAGTGAGTCACATCACTTTGTGAAGGAAATAATCCTCACATTCATAAATGACTTTATCATTTTTAGTGACTGAAATTGTAACATCACAAGTAAGTAATGAATCATATATATTTTTATCAATGCCTATCAATGAATTAGATAGTGTTTTAGAGGCTTAAAATGAAAATAAATCCAATCTTAAGCATGAAATACACTAATATTTTTAAAAGATTATATTACTGCCTTTTAATGGAAAACCATTTTTAAATCAATCTTTTGAAAATTTTATAATCTATGTTTGTAAAAATTAATGTATTCATTATGATTGGGATATCAAAATTTACTTGGTGTGAATTTTTGGTAATTTTCCGATAAAGTTCATTTTTTAATGAATAGTGAAAAATGTTGTATTTTAATTCAAAACCTCTTTTTAATCTAATTTATTTATATTATTAGATTATATTTTGAATTGGATTTAAAGTGAAATTAGAATATATTTTTACCATTTAATCCAATGGTGGTCATTGGAATCAATTTCACTTTGAAATGGGACTTAAACTAGTGTCAATCTTTTGATACTTATTGTTTCATAAAAACATGCTATTTGTCATGACAGCGGGAATTAATTATTAAATTAATTAATGCAACTTATATGTTTTGAATTTTTTAAAATAGACATGATTTTTAATTCATAATATCAAATATATCTTACGGTTAAGTTTTGAAATTTTCTTAAAATCTTCAATTTTTGATGAATAGTGAAACCACTAAGTTGTAGTTAAAGAAACTAATTTTTCGTTTAAATGAAACATTGCCACTTATGTGATTTGATTTTAAAAAATCAGACATACATGGTTTTCATTAAGAAGTAAAATGTGGTTCAATGAGATTAAAATAATTTTTTGGTGAATAGATACTTTTAAGTTCTTAATCGCGATTAGAGGTAATTAGTGTAGTTTAAGGTAAAAATAATGTTTTAATAATATGAGACGAGCTTGAAACATGTCCTACCCTAATTGGATGTTTCATGGCCGACCAATACAATCCATGGGTCATCTTGGGGACCCCATGGAGCCACTTTGGTCGGGAAATGACATAAATAAATTTTTATTTAATGTAAAAGTAAAAATAACACAAACATGAGATATTTTACTAAAACAATTATTACATGGTGTTATACAAGTCAGATTTTTTACTATAAATATTCATTGATTTATAAAAATATTTCCTACATCATGATATTTTTTTATAATTTTTAGACTTTATATATATTAAATTATTTATGACATCATGATGATGCATCGATTATCTCATTAATAAAGGATTTAAATAAAATGAAATGATAATGTTAAATCTATGACCTACACATGTCCAAAACCTATTTTATGGTAGGATTTCGAACCCTTATCACCTTACCCTTGAATTATATCAATTTGGGACCTTTTTAATCTGAAACTCATTTTAAAATAAAGGAACATTTCTTTACTTTCCAAGAGTGCCCCTCCTCTCCTCTTATAAAAGGACCCCACCTCTACCTTCTTACCCACACTTCAAATGCCTTTGGCTCCGCCAAACCCTGACAATTTTGTCTCTACACATCCCTCTCTTACTCCTTGAAGCCTCACTTTGGGATGAAGTCTTCCGAAAGAATCCTTTGAGCTCAAACCAAAGGGAGTTACCCGATTTTAAGGTAATGTCTTCACTTGAGTCTGTTTGTTTTATTTTGTTTCTCCAACCCCCTAAACTCCTTTTATTCATTTCTTTTGTAAAAAATCCAGTATCTTCAATATACTAGGATATTTTTATAAGAATTATTCTACCTACACCTACACACACCTACATATAATGGGTAATGAACATACTATTTCCGTGGATGGCGAATTTCTGCCTCCTGAAACGATGATTGTTCAACATTCTTTTAACACCTTCAAAGGTGGCCATTAAGACGACAATATATTTATATATGTTATATAATATGTTTATGTTTTTATTAAGCTTCTGTATTTTTCATTTTGGGCATACCTTTATGGTTTCCATTATGGGTAAACACGATATCTTCTTTTAAGGAAGTGCAGACTACCACCCCCTCAAAGTGATTTGATTCGTTAATTCCATATGTGGGACGTATAAAGGATGGAGTAATTATATTATATATGATATTACACTGGAAGTATAATATACCTTTATATCATTATTATTCCATTATATAAAATACGAAATAGAAATTAAAGTAGCGTTCATGCGTACTTACGGCTTACCGTCTCCACGAACGATGCATTTCATTTCTTACCTCTAAATGATTATGTAATATTATAAATGCATGTATATAATAGATATATATGATATATATGATATATAAATCATGATTATAATTCTAGATGTAATGGCTACATGAACCACTTGTAATTATATATGGGATTATTTTTTACTCAAGTACCTATGATCGTTAAAACGACCGTTATTAACTTAAATAATTATATAGTGTTCATGACATGGAAATAACTGATATAAAAGGAATAATGAACATTAAAAAGGTTCTTAAACAAGTAAAAATTAACTCAAGTTTATTATTCAGGAGATTAAAGAATGACCGAGTCAAGTCGGACCCGAGGTATGGGACTTCGTCTCAATCTCCTTTCATTGAGGCATATTTTTTTTATACACAACCTGCTTTATATGGTGTATAAACCCCATAGACTATTACCTTTATTCAAAAGGAATCTTTTTTATACGAAGATTTTACTAAATGACAAAAGGGAATGGTTTTGTCGTACATATGTGGCGACAACGACTTCTCCGCCACCGTGACCGTTATATGAGTTTCGGCTTCCTCTACAAGCCATACCATTTTTTTAAAAGAAAAATAAATACAATGATTTAATTTTATATTATTGTGGTATTGAAAATGGTTTTCATAATGTTTTTATATCAATATGTTGTATTGATATCTTGTGATTGAAAGGTGGAAATGCTATGTTTCCTTTATGCATGTTTTATGTGATACGATTATGTTGAGGTTCTTGGGAATTATTATGAAGACGAGTGGTTCTGTGATAAACTAAGGGCGGGTGAGCCCAATATAGCTCTCCAATTCATTGGGTATCGCGAAGGAGTGAAACTTTAAGGTTTCTCCAAAGAGATTTAAGGAATATACTGTGATGGGTATTCCAAACATAACCAAGAGGGTTACTCCCTACGTAAAAATGTTATGAATGCCTCATGTTACTTTTATGTCTTATAATTTCTATGATTTATTCATGATTTGATGTGGTATGTTAAAGTGCTTATATTTTATGGGTAATGTATGATTTCATTCTTATGTATATATGAACTTATGTTTCCTTTCCATATTTTTATAACCCATACTGAGCTTTTTATGCTCATCCCATTTTTTTTGAAATGTTTTTCACAGGTCAAGGGAAAGGTACATGATATGATGATAGTGTCAAGGAATTTTCAAGAATGAATCCACGTTTTATTTTAAAAATGTTTCCACTGATGGGAAAAATGAATCCTATCTTTATGTAACCACTTTGTTTATATGTGTAACGTAATGCATGTTTTATGTTATAATTCTCAAAAACTCTAAACCTGAAAAGATCCTCAATGTGTAATCTTGTAATAACTCAAGATTAAGTAAGGTTTAAGGCTGGGGCCTTATAGTTGGTATCAGAGGACAGTTTAGATAACTTTATGAGTTAGAATTATATTAAATGATTATCCAAAAATATTTTCTTTATGGTAAAATTGAAATGATATAGCATTTGATGATTACCATGTTGCTTCATCTAAGACATGTTTGTTCAGAATGGTTTTCCACAGAGGAAATAGGGAAGCAGTGCTAGGAAGGCATACAGAAGGAAATAACCTTCTGAATCAGCATCCAGAGATGGTCGGAATTGGAACTAAACAGTTTGTTGTAGTAATGGTGTAATTGACTCAAGCGATAAATGGAGGTGGTATCCATGCACGAGATCAGCCAGATCAACCGCAGAGGAACATTCCAGTGGTGGAACATTTCATGAGGGAACATCCCCCATCATTCAGAGGATCATCTGACCCTGTGTTAGCTGAAGGGTGGATTAAAGAACTGGAGAAGATTTTCGATGTCTTGGGGTGTTCAGACAATCAAAAGGTTAGTCTTTTTATTTACTGTTTGGAGGGTGAGGCAGATCAGTGGTGGCCGATGTTTAAAAATATCAGGGACGCCGATGAGATAGATGCTCTTGACTGGGATGAATTTAAAGGTATGTTTCTTGAGAAGTATTTTCCTAAGGTTGTTCGACTTAGGATGGAAAAGAAATTCCTGGAATTGAGGCAAGTGGAAGACTCAGTGGCAGCCTATGAAGAGAGGTTCACTCGATTGGCAAGGTATGCTCCAAATTTTATCCGAGACCTTTATAGTAATATCAATCGTTTTTACTCAGGATTAAAGCCAAAACATCGAAGGGAATTAGCTTCTCATGAGTTTAAAAGGTATGAAAAGCTTGTTCGATGTGCTGAGAATGTGGAAATGGAGTTTTCTGATGACCAAGTGTTCTATAACAACCAGTAGGAGAAGAGATTGAGGTGGCAGGAGAAAGGGAATAATTCTTCAAAAGAATTCTGATGGTAAGAAAACTAAGTTTCCAGTTTCTGATAAATGTGGCAAAAGGCATGCTGGAGAATGTCTTATGAATTTTGGAATGTGCAACCGTTGTTGTAAGATGGGACATAAGGCTCATGATTGAACTGAAAAATATCAAGGTGATGGTAAGTCCAAATTTGATTTACAGTTAGTGAAATGTTTTAAGTGCAATGAGATGGGTTACTATGAAAACGAGTGTCCGACAAAGAGCTCGAGTGATGGGAAGCATTTAGACTACAAGCAAAAAGGGGTGGTGAAATCCTTTGCAACTACTTCAGCAAATGTCGTGCCATCAAATGAAGTTGTATCATGTACTTTGTTTGTTTTTTCAGATTATGCCTGTGTGTTGTTTGATTCGGGGTCTACAAATTCTTTCATCTCTGAAACCTTTTCTAGTAAAATAGGAATACCATCTCAAGAAATGACTCCTGATCTTGTGGTAAAAACAGCTGGGGGAAATGTTGATCCAAAAAGAATTTATAATATTCCTCCTGTCCTTATCCGTGGAAAGAACTTACTTGCAAACCCTATTGTTCTATCTCTAGTAGAGTTTGATGTTATCCTGGGTATGGATTGGCTCTCTATTTACCATGCTAAGATTGAATTTAAAGCTAATGAAGTTTCATTTCAGAAAGACATTCAGTTTGTGTACAAGAATGAACCCTTACTATTGATAACATATCAAGAGGCCGAGAAACTTGTAAAATATGGAAATGAATGTTACCTTGCACATATTGTAGAAAGCAAGGGAACTGTTCAAATTAATGATGTGCTAGTGGTAAATGAGTATCCTGATGTTTTCCCTGACGAGTTTCCTGGAATAATACCAGATCAAGAATTTGAATTTATTGTTGACTTAGTTCCTGATGTTAATCCAATTTCGAAACCCCCTTATCAAATGGCTCAAATTGAACTTTTAGAGTTGAAGGAGAAATTGCAAGATTTATTAGAGAAAGGTTTCATTCGACCTATCACATCACCATGGGGTGCTCCAGTTTTATTTGTTAAAAAGATAGATGGTTCTATGAGATTTTTCATTGATTATAGATCCTTGAATAACATCATTGATAAGAACAAATATCCTTTTCCTCATATCGATGATTTGTTTGATCAGCTCCAGGGAGCTTAGTTTTTTTCAAAGATTGACCTGAGATCGGGGTACCATCAACTGAAGGTAAAAAAAGAAGATGTTTCGAAGACTGCGTTTTGTACAAGATATGGACATTATGAATTTGTAGTAATTCCTTTTGGGATAACCAATGCTCCTGCTGTATTCATGGACTTAATGAATAGAATTTTCCATGAGTTCTTGGATAAGTTTATGGTGGTTTTAATTGATGATATTTCGGTGTTTTCTAAAATTAAAGAGGAGCATGAAAGACATTTAAGGGGTATTTTTCAAACCATAAAGGAAAATAAATTGTATGAGAAATTCAGCAAGTGTGAGTTTTGTTTGAAACAAATTTCTTTCTTTGTTCACATTGTTTATAAAGATGGGATAACCATTGATCCTGCAAAAACAAAGGTTGTTGAAGAATGGCCAAGACCCAAAAATGTAATATAGAATCATAGTTTCCTTGGTTTGGCAGGCTATTACCGAAGGTTTGTTAGAAATTTTTCACGGTTATCTAGTCTAATGAGTAAGCTAACTCGGAAGGGTGTTAAGTTTATCTGGACAAAAGCATTTGATGATTGTTTTCAGGAATTGAAAAGAAGATTGGTGAATGCTCCAGTTCTGGCACATCCTTCCAGAAATAGTGAGTTTGTTATATACGGTGATGCTTCGTTGAAAGGACATGGTTGCGTCCTAATGCAGAATGATCAGGTAATTGCTTATGCTTCACGATAGTTGAAAACTCCTGAGGTAAATTACCCTACACATGATTTGGTATTAGCTGCTGTTGTTTTTGCTTTAAAAATTTGGAGGCATCATTTGTATGGAGTAAAGTGTGAAATATATACTGATCACAAATTTTTAAAGTGTATATTCACTCAGAAAGAGTTAAACATGAGACATAGGAGATGGCTGTAATTAATCAAGGATTATGATTGTACAATTCATTACCATCCGGGAAAAGAAAATAAAGTGGCTGATGCATTGAGTCGAAAAAGTTGTGCTTCATTAGCAATGTTGTGGTTGGAACGTGATCCTTTGGTTAATGATTTGATGAACTTTGGCATAGAAGTTTTTGGTGCATGATGTTCTTCTGTTTTGTTTCATGTATCAGTGAAATCTTCTCTATCAGACAGAATCAAGCAAGCACAGAAGCAAGACAGTGAGTTGCAGAAAAAGGTAGAGCTAGTTTAGAAAGGTAAGTTTCCTGAATACAACATTGATAATGATTGTGTTTTGAGATTTGGGAAGATATTGTGTGTGCCTTGTGAATCATAGTTAAAGAGAGAGTTGTTATGTGAAGCTTATAGTTCTCCATTTTCAGATCATCCTGGTAGTACTAAGATGTACAGAAACATGCAGGAGTATTACAGGTGGGATGGAATGAAAAGAGTTATTGGTGATTTTACTATGATGTGTTTGACTTGTCAACAGGTTAAAGCAGAGCGGCAGTTACCGAAAGGGATGCTTCAGCCTTTACCAGTTCCAGAGTGGAAATGGGAGAATATATTCTTGGACTTTGTTGTGGGATTGCCGAAGACCCCTCGAGGTAATAATGCAATCTGGGTTATTGTTGATCGCTTGACTAAATCTGTTAATTTCCTAGCTATAAAAGATACTTCATCTCTAGATCAACTTTCTCGTTTGTATCTTAATGGGATAGTCAGGTTACATGGAGTTCCTCTCTCCATTGAATATGACCGTGATCCCAGGTTCACTTCTAACTTTTGGATAGGCCTTCAGAAGTCATTGGGTACTGAATTAAATTTTAGTACAGATTTTCATCCTCAATCAGATGGGCAGTCAGAACGAACAATTCAGACCTTGGAGGATATGCTACGAGCTTTTTCGATGGATTATCAGGGAAGTTGGGACCAACATCTTTCTTTGGTTGAATTTTCATTTAATAACAGTTTTCATTCTAGTATACAGATGGCACCATTTCAGGCATTATATGGGAAGCAGTTTCGAACTCCAGATTTCTGGGATGAAGTGGGTGAAAGGAAGTTGATGGGAACAGAATTGGTAGAAGAGTTGGCAGAAAAAGTTCAGCTGATACAGAAACACATGAGAACAGATCAGAGCAGGTAGAGGAGTTATGCGGATAACCAGAGGAACGATCTATCTTTCGAGGTAGGTGATCATGTTTTTCTCAAAGTCTCACCATGGAAAACTGTGATGCGATTTGGTAAAAAGGAAAGATGAGTCCAAGTTTCATTGGACCACATGAAATTCTGGAGAGAGTTGGATTAGTTGCATACCGGGTGGTTTTACCTCTGATTTTATCTTAGGTACACAATGTTTTTCATGTTTAAATGATGAGAATGTACATGTCGGATCCATCTCATGTTTTGAGTCAAAAGGTTGTTCTGCTGGAAGAGAACCTATCATATGAGGAACAACCGGTCCAGATTCGTGCCCACAGGGATCATGTGTTATGGAATTAGGTGATTAATCCGGTAAAGGTTTTGTGGAATAACCACATGATGTAAGAGGCAACTTGGGAATCTGAAAATGCAATGAGAGATAATTACCCCCATTAATTCGATAAGTAAATAAATTGCGGGGATGCAATTTTCTAACGGGGGGATGGATGTAACATCCCAAGTAAGTAATATATAATATATATTTTTATATATGCCTATTAATGAATTAGACCGTGTTTTAGAGGCTTAAAATGAAAATAAATCCAATCGTAAGCATTGAATACACTAATATTTTTAAAAGATTGTTTTACAGCCTTTTAATGGAAATCCATTTTTAAATATATATTTTGACAATTTTATAAGCTATGTTTGTCAAAATAAACTTATTCTTTATGATTGGGACATCCAAATTTACTTTTAGATGAATTTTTGGTATTTTTCCGATAAAGTTCATTTTTTAATGAATAGTGAAAAATGTTGTATGTTAATTCAAAACCTCTTTTTAATCTAATTTATTTATATGTTTATATTATCTTTTGAATTGGTTGTAAAGTTAAATTAGAATATATTTTTACCATTTAATCCAATGGTGGTCATTGGAATCAATTTCACTTTGAAATTGCACTTAAACTAGTGTCAATCTTTTGATACTAATTGTTTCATAAAAACATGTTATTTGTCATGACAGCGGGAATTAATTAATAAATTAATTAATGCATCTTTTATTTTTTGAATAATGTAAAATAGACATCATTTTTGAATTCAGAATATGAAATATAGCTTAGGGTGAAGTTTTGGAATTTTTCTGAAAAACATCAATTTTTTATGAATAGTGAAACCACTAAGTGGTAGTTAAAGAAAATGATTTTTCGTTTAAATGAAACTCTGCCACTTCTATGATTTAATTTTCAAAAATCTGACATACATGGTCTTCATTAAGAAGTAAAATTTGGTTCAATAAGATTAAAATAATTTTTTGTTGAATAGTAACTTTTAAGTTCTTAATCGCGATTTGAGGTAATTAGTGTAGTTTAAGGTAAAAATAATGTTTTTAATAAAATGAGATGAGCTTGAAACAAGTCCTACCCTCATTGGATGTGTCATGGACGACTAAGAAAATACATGGGTCAACTTGGGGACCCCATGAAGCCACTTTGGTTAGGAAATGACATAAATAACTTTTTTTTAATGTAAATGTAAAAATAACACAAACAAGAGATGTTTTACTAAAAAAATTTTACATGGGGTTATAACAGTCATATTTTGGACTATAAATATTCATTAGAAATCTAAAAAGCTCTCCAACATCATGAATTTTTTTTTATAATTTTTAGACTTTAAATATTTTAAATTATTCATGACATCATGATGATGCACCGATTTCCTCATTAAAAAAGGATTTAAATAAAATGAAATGATAATTTAAAATCTAGGACCTACACATTTCCAAAACCTATTGGATGGGTGGATGTCTAACCCTTATCACCTTACCCTCGAATTATATCAATGTGGGACCTTTTGAATCCGAAACTCATTTTAAAATAAAGTAACATTTCTTTACTTTCGAAGAGTGCCCCTCCTCTCCTCTTATAAAAGGCCCCCACCTCTACCTCCTTACCCACACTTCAAAAGCCTTTGGCTCGGCCATAACCTGCCCATTTTGTCTCTCCACATCCCTCTATTACTCCTTAAAGACTCACTTTGGGCAGAAGTCTTCCCAAGTTAGCCTTTGATCTCAAACCAAAGGGAGTTACCCGATTTTATGGTAATATCTTCACTTGAGTCTGTTTGTTTTATTTTGGTTCTCCAACCCCCTAAACTCTTTTTATTCATTTATTTTGTAACAACTCCAGTATCTTAAATATACTACTATTTTTTTATAAGAAGGATTAGAGATACACATATACACACCTACATCTAATGGTTATAGAACATACTCTTTTTGTGGATGGCGAATTTCTGCCTCCCGAAACGATAATTGTTCGACATTATTTTAACACCTTAAAAGGTGGCCATTAATATGACACGATATTTATATATGATATATAATATGTTCATGTTTTCCTTATTCTTCTGTATTTTTCATTTTGGGCATACCTTTATGGTTTCCATTATGGTTAAACACGATATCTTCATTTAAGGAAGTGCGGACTACCGCCCCCTAAAAGTGATTTGATTCGTTAAAACCATATATGGTACGTATAAAGGATGGAGTTATGATATTATATATGATATTAAACTGGAATTATAATATACCGTTATATCATTATGATTCCATTCTATAAAATACAAAATAGAAATGAAATTTGCGTTCATGCGTACGTACGGCTTACCGTCTCCATGAACGGTGCATTTCATTTCTTACCTCTAAATGATTATGTAATATTATAAATGCATGTATATACTGGATATATATGATATATATTATATATACATCATGATTATAATTCTGGATATAATGGATACATGAACAAATTGTAATTATAAAGGGTTTATTTTAGACTCAAGTACCAATGATCATTAAAACGACCGTTATTAACATAAATAATTACATATTATTCATGACATGGAAATAAGTGATATAAAATGAATAATAAACTTTAAAAAGGTTCTTAAACAAGTATAAATTATCTCAAGTTTATTATTCAGGAGATTAAAGAACGACCGAGTCATGTCGGACGTGAGGTATGGGACTTCGTCTCAATCTCCTTTCATTGAGGCATATTTTGTTTTATACACAAACTGCTTTATACGGTGTATAAAACCCTTTTACTTTTACATTTATTCAAAAGGATTCATTTTTATATGAAGCGTTTACTAAATGAAAAAAGGGAATGTTTTTGTCATACGTATACGGCGACAACGACTTCTCCACCGCTGTGACAGTTTTATGAGTTTCGGCTTCCTCTACAAGCCATGGCTTTTTTTAAAAGAAAAATAAATACCGTGTTTTAATATTATTTTATATTGGTATTGAAAATGATTTTTATAATGTTTTTATATCAATATGTTGTATTGATATCTTGTGACTGAAAGGTGGAAATTCTATATTTCATTTATGAATGTTTTATGTGATATGATTATGTTGAGGTTCTTGGGCATTATTATGAAGACAGGTGGTTCAATGATAAACTAAGGGCGGGTGAGCCCGATATAGCTCTACAATGCATTGGGTAACTTGAAGGAGTGGAAGATTAAGGTTTCTCCGAAGAGAGTTAGGAAATATACTGTGATGGGTATTCCAAACGTAACCAAGAGGGTTACTCCCAATGTAAGAATGTTATGAATGCCTCAAGTTACCTTTATGTCTTATGATTTCTATGATTTATTCATGATTTGATGAGTTATGTTAAAGTGCTTATGTTTTATTGGTAATGTATGATTTCATTCTTATGTATATATGAACTTATGTTTCTTTTCCATATTTTTATAACCCATACTGAGCTTTTTATGCTCATCCCATGTTTTTTTTGAAATGTTTTTAACAGGTCAAAGGAAAGGTACATGATATGATGATAGTGTCAAGGAAGTGTCAAGAATGAATCCATGTTTTATTTTAATTATGTTTCCATTGATGGAAAAAATGAATACTATCATTATGTAACCACTTTGTTTATCTATGGAATGTAATGAAAGTTTTATGTTCTAATTCTCTAAAACTCTAAACCTGAAAAGATCCACAATGTGTAATATTATAATAACTCAAGATTATGTAACGTTTAAGGCTGGGGCCTTATAGAAATGGTATGAAATAAAATTCTATAAAATATTTTAAGAATTATAATTATATCATGAGTAACGTAATATTCTATTAATGTCGCATATATTAATTATTTTAACCCATATTACTTTCCATAAAAAAATAGTGAAAAACAAATTATATCCCTTCATGTGGCGTTAGTTCACTATACACAAGTGGAGATATTATTTCCCTATATATGGGAAAGTAAAAATAGATATATATTATATAATGAATCCATAGGTTTTTATTATGGTTCAAATAGTATTAATATACTTTATAACCATTATCATATCAATATTTTTGATGTGGTAATGGAAAAACAAGGGACATGAATTCGTAAGGTCGTACTCAAACATACACATGGATGGTGATTTCATAACCCATTTTATGGATGAGTATAATGTTTTAGGTTATTCCATTTATGAAATAAAATATTAATATATTTGTGATACATTTTTCATTATATAATCATGGTTTATCAAACAGTTAATGAGGCTGACAATCAAAACAAAATTAAAAACACTCATTAAAAAATGTTACCTTTTCTCTTGGTAATATCTATTGGTTTCCACCAACGATATTTCATAGTGTGATTTATACAAAAAATAATTATTATTTTATTATATGAGGGGAGTAAAAAAATCTGATTTGGGTAGGTATTAGATGATTTAATGGGTTTTTAGAAGAGGAAGAGAGTGTGTGGCCTTTTTAGTGAGTTAAGTGGAACACCTTTAATTTTTAACCGAATTAAAGCCACCAAAATATTCTCATATCATAAGGCTCAATTAATGAATCATTATCAACATAAGAATTGATATGTTCTAAATATTCATATAAAATACATATTGCTGAAGTGTTTTGGTAAAAACTCAATTTTTTTTAAATATCATCATTCATGTTAATTTAAATTATTATGTAACATTAGTTAGAGACTGTGAATTGTTTAGCATTAGATATATGAAACACTAAGTTTACCTTGAATTTAACTCAATATATTTTTTTATTCCATAACATGATTTATATCCATAGATGAATCATACAATACGACAATATACTTTGAATTATATTATTTAATTGGTTTTTTCAACATAGCATTGGAATGGTTTGAATGAATCAGAAAAAGAAAATTATGAAATATGGTTTTATTGTGTTCATAAAATTAGTTCATTCATAAGAATAAATTTCAAATGAAAATATAATTTAATTCACTATAATGGTTTTGATTTCAAAAAAGTTTTTTTTAATGACTAGATTTGAATTTTATCCAAATTAATTAAATAAATCACTATTAGTGAAATATCATAATGAAATTTATTATTATATATTAATTAAATGAAATTATATTCATCCAATAATTTTGAAATTAAATAAATAAGAATAAATCCAATTCTAAGGGTAAAATTATTTATTTTTCTAAATGTTATTTTTTAGACATTTAATGGATCAGTTGTTTTGCAGAAAATATTTTTCACTAATATAATTTTTTTAGAAATAAATTTTTTTATAATTTGTAATATCAAAATTTAGTTTGGGTTAAATTTTTATGTATTTATAAGAATAATCATTGTTTATTAATACAATAAAATAATGTTCTTAGATGAAAACTACATTTTCAATTAATATATTTATATATATAAATTATATTTAATATTCTTATTTTAAATAACTGATCTGTAATTACATTTAAAATATAATTTATCTAATTTTAATCAACTTTAAATAGAAATTTGGTATAAACACATTTCAATATTCTGAACATTTTATCTACAAAATAATATTTTTTCTTCACCAAATTGTGGTATTAAATTTCAACAAATTTAATATACTTATGCGATTAGAATTTTAAATATTGGATTATGCATTAATAATTTTATTATTGTATAATTTTTAGTATGGTCTAAATATTTTTTGAATAAAATATTTGTAAAATTAATTAAAATTATTTAAAGTTATAAAGGTAAAAATAAGTCCAAAAAGTTGTTAACCATTATTCTAAAGGAACAAAATGACATGTAAAATTTTACAAATTACATTATGTAGGAATATATATAATATATACCCCCATAGATATAATTTCTTAGATTATATGAGGAACATAATGGAAGGGAGACCTCCTGATAGTGTCTAACTGTTTGTATTTTCAAGAATGCCAGTCCTCCTCTATAATATAAAGGTAACTCATTGTTGCAACATATTAAAACCTAGAAAGGAAATGTTTTCATCGAAGAACCCAAAAATATAACTCCCAACATAAATTATCCCACATTAGAAATTTCAATTTGGGTAGGAAGAAAGGAAAGTATGTCCTTTTATACAAACTAAAATGAGTTACATGATGAAGAGGTAACATTTTTCGAAAAGAACATTTTTTATTTCATTATCCACCCATTCACTATTACTAATATGTTAATATATAATAACTAATTTATCCTAAATATACTTATATGTTTTTATGATAATGGTATGACCAATACCTACATACAAATCCTTTAAAAGGGTTATGTGATCATCATTCAAGTGCACAGTAGATTATTGCCTCACGAAACGTTATTGAAAATTATTCCATTACAATCTATAATGTTGGGAATAACGATTAAATTATGTTTTTATAAAATATTAATGATATTTTTTTGGAGTTTTTATATAAAACATGACTTCATGATTTTTATTTTTTGGGATACAATAACATTGGTTATAAATATTCGGACTATTGCCTCATTTACTATATGTGATTCATTCATGATTTAAATGGAATGTATTAAGGATGAGCTTTTAAAAAAATGTCTTATATGTTAAATAATTATGATATTAATAAACTAATTATCTATTTTTATATTTAAATTATCACTTTCTTTCTTGCATCGCACACTTTGAAAAAGTTATAACTTTATTGGAGGATGTGTTGACTACTACCTCCTCGAAGAAATGTCATTGTTCTTTTTTTTAGAACAACATCTAAATATTAACATATATGAATATATATATTAAAATATTAATTCATTAATAATATAAGGGTTATTCAGTAAAGTTATAGGATACTTATAATCATTCCATAATGATTATTGAAAAATGGGAATGATTCTCATGATTATGTCTGGCTTACTGTCTCTATGGTCATAATGATAGATTATTTTTTATAAGAATGTTTAATATATGATTTTACAAGTATAAATAATGTAAAAAATTTGACCATTATTGCATTTTTATTATGCTTCATATTTTTAAATAATGTTCTCGTTGACCATAGTTGACCTAATAATGTATGTTTTGAATATTTGATGGATATTGTCAAAATGTTCTACTGTATTTTTATTTGATTATGTAATTATATATTACATGAATTTAAGTGAAATAACTGTAAAAATTATCCTGGAAATTTTTATCATTAAAATAAATAATTATCAAATGTTTATTATTCATTATGATAAAAAAATCATGAATAATCAGAGTCAATGTAAGTGGATTTGTAGTATTCCTTTTATTTCTACATCACTTATACATTATATATAACTATTTTATTTTCTGTTTTTTGTATACTATACTATCAAATGTTATATCATAAATTTATATTATTTAAGGATACTAAATGATTTATTTTATTTTATTCATTTATAGGTATCATGATTCACATTGTTTCTCATTTAGTATGGGGTTTTTTCATATCACTTTTTTTTCAGTGAGATAAAGTCTATATTCACTAATTATTTTGCAAATGTGATATATACTAATAATTAATTTATTTGATTATTCATATACTTAAATTTATGGGGTTTTATCTGTACATTTTAATATCAACCATTTTTCTGGTTTAATGGTACTATGTAAGCAAATTTGTAAGAACTTTATCTCAATTTCCTTTTAGTAAGGCATATACTGATGATATATACCATTATTCTTTTATAAAGAGTATATAAATAACCAATTAAATGATTTAAAATGAATTTTTCTTTTATAATGGTATTTAATTTTTTAATATGTTATTATTTTATGATATTTATGATTAATATTATTTCTACGTGATAATGGTATTTTCATTAATAAGTATCATCTTTTATAGCCTTACTTAAAAAATTTTTCTATTCAATTTAATTATTATAGAAATTACTTTTAAAATTCATTCATATTGTTTTTAAAAAAAAATTATAAATTTCATTTTATGTCTTCTTATATTATTTAAAATGAATTTTGAATGTAGATAGTGTTTTGGTATTGAATATTTTTCTAAAATAAAATTGTATTTTCATTCTAATGTTATTTTCATATATGTTTAAAAGATTGATTAAATAGTTTTGATGAATAATGTTATTTATTATTGAACTATTAGATAAGAACTATAAGAAATTGGTGATCCTAATATATATTATATGAATGTTTGAACCCTATTATAGCTCACGAGTGTGCACAGTATATCTTATATGAAGCATTTGTCCTTATTATAGCTCAAGAGAAACAGGTGAGAGAAATATAACTTATATAAAGGGATGGTCTCCATTATAGATCACATATAATATTGATTTAACTTATTATATAGGATATGATAATTACTGATATCGAATGCATTAGTTAATGATAATTTTGGAGGTGTGTCATATGATTATTCAAATTAAATGTGTTTCAAAATGATTTTAATTTTTTTTATGAATGTGACACTCCAACATTCCAAAAATAGTTTTAATTTCTTACTATTGGTTTATTTTGTATATTTTCATCAATATCGTTTTAACATGGATCCTGATTATTGATTATTTTGATTAATTCCTTAATTAATTCATTACACCATGTTTTAATGTATTATGAATCCGGTATTGATGGGTTTGAGTTCTTCTGTGATTCACTCATCCACATTGATGATGTCATCATACCCATATAAACTCTAATTCACATTGACATCATTAAGTTGTTCATGAAAATTTTTATCCTTACTAAGAATTTTAGATCACCTAATAATATTTTATTCATAGGCTCTAAATAATGAGTTTGAATGATTTTTTTCAATAAAATATTTCATGACGATGATGTTGATGTCCTAATTTGATGTTAGGAAAGATGGGTATAAGGAGAGATGATTTTCCTCATTATGAACCATTTAATTAAGTGTCCAAGTTGATATGAGTTGGCCTTATTTCATTAAAACACAAACCCTAAATGGACCTATATAATATATATTATATACTTTTTATTATTTATGTTATAAATATTTGATGGAAAATATTAAGTCACAATTATTAGTATTAAAGTAGGAAATTAAATGTAATGTGTTTCAAAAAATGATATGGCAGTCTAGGTTATTGACTGTTATAGTTTTAATAAATGATGTGTTTATATAACTTTTTAGATTAGTGTGTTTTCATGTGATGTTATATTAAGAGTTATGGATACCATAATAGGTCTATAAAATTATGGTTGATAATAATTTTTATGTTACATAAACCTTATTTATAGGATCCGTGTAGTAAATTTTTTGAGGTTTTTATTGTTTTTTTATATTTTTTTTCGAATTAAGGTATTTGTAACCCCTAAGAAGAAAATGAATTGATTTTATGGAGGAATGTTTTTGGGTTTAAAAGAAAAAAGGAAAACCCAATCATCATGTGAAACCCCATCTGGTTCAGGGAGGTAGTGGGGAAAGTACCCAAAATCGAAGGGCGACAAGGATATAAAACCTTCAATTTTCCAATGTTATGTCCTTGCGAGTATTGAAAATTCTAACTATTACTATTTAGTATATAGTGTAAACATATGTCAATTTTTTTGATGAATAACCATTAATTTATCTGGGAAGAATATATGATCACATCATTCTAATATTTGGGCCTCTAACATAGTGAGGAAATGTTTAAAGAATTTTATGTGTAGTTATTTATTGAATTATTTGGTATGTCAATTTTATATTACATTAGAAGAATAATTTTTCACATAAATTTTCACTAATATTGGGAAATATTTAAATATGTTCTAAAAAATTTTGTTTCGGATAGTATATAAAGCCATATAGAATAGCTTAAATAAACCTTTTATGTTTATGTGTTCATTAAAAGTTTATTTTTGTTCTTTATGTGTGAAAAAATTTATATTTCAAACTCATCAATTAAAGAAAAAAATGGGATTTTAGTAGAAATTGATTACAAGGATAATGTATAATAATAAATTAATTATATGTTTTTATTCTCTTAGTCTAGATGGTAAATGAGTTTCCCAATTATAGAAATGAATCTTGAAATAAATTTATTTTCAGTACCATCACTTCTAAGGAACTGATGGTATATTTAATCATTATAACTTTTTTTATGCACATTAAATTTCCATTGACCATTTACATGTTTTTGATCAATGAATACAACCACTCAATATAATTATATAATATTTTCTTCCATTCCTACATATGTTCTCCCTATATGGAATCATAGATATAGGTAACATTTGGTGACATTTAGGTTTCCAACATTCTTTTTATAATGGGATGTTTCATTTATATAATTTATGATTTCGTATTCAATAATGGAATTATAAAAATGACAATTATGTGATAACTAAGATGAATTTGTTTAGTGAAATTTATTTTAGCTTTGCTAGGATGTGACTTCCATAAATTTTATGAATATATTATTAAAAATTATTCAATTTATTTTATAATGCTATTTCTACACAATTAATAGTGTAAATAATTCTATATGAAACAAATTGTTTATATTGTGTACCATGTAACATCAAGTTTCTTCTATAACATGTTTTACATGAATCATAGTGTCATACAAGAAACTAATATTCATATTATATTATTATTTAATATGATAGTAATCACCTATCCATTAAAATGGAGGTAATTAATAACATTAAATAAATTATAATATGTGGTTTACACGTGTTAATATAATGAATTAATAAGGTAGAAGTTAATTATTAATTAATATAATAACCAAGTGAATATAAAGGATGTGTTTTTATGGAAACAATTTTTTTTGTCTAGGATGACATTTTAACATAACAAATAAAGCGAATCATTATTAAAGAATGATATTCTTAAAAATTATATTATATATGTTAATTAAAATGTCTTAAGATAAATCTACTTATTTTGATAGTCTTAATAAAATAATATATCCATTTTAAGCATAGAATGAATTATTTTTCTAAATGGATGTTTTCAACCATTGAATAGCATGTTTATTTGAAATCTAAATATTGAAAATTGTATAATATTTATTTTAAAAAATAATTATCATTTTTAATTAAGAATTTCAAAACATTAATTGGGTGATTTTTGGGTATTTTTCTAAAATGATTCAATTTTTTCTGAGTATTTTATAACACATACTCATAATTGAAAACTTCATTTTATTCTAATTTATTTGTATTGTAATGTTTTATTTTTAATTTGTCTATAATTAAATTTTTTAAAATAATGAATAATTAAATCCAATTTAGGTCTTTTAAATTTATTTTCAAATTTGAATTACATATAAAACATTTCAATCATTTGATTTGTTTTCTTTAAAAAATATTTTACACTCCTATCTGTGGGATTAATATTAAATTAATATTTTCAACAAAATTGATATGAATTAAAAAAATTGATAATTTGTTTTTAATAATATTAATTTATATTTATATTTAATTTATATAATTTTTGTTAAAAAAATTTGCTGAAAGTAATTAATATTTATTATAGTGATTAAGGTAAAACAAGTTTAATTAGTGGTTAAACATTATTCCTAATGGGACAAATGACCTAGAATCTTGTCCAAAAAATTTATATATAAATATTTAAAAATTATACTCTATAATATAACATAGTTAATTTTTTATGTAAATTTATTTATTGCATACCTTCAAATAGTGCATATGTTCTTATATATACATGAATCACACTCCTCCTACAATATAAAAGGGAACTCACTCTACCAAATAATTAAAAAATAAAAACATTTTTTATTACTAAAAATCATCAAAAGTAGGCTCCCAACACTACTAATCTCATTTTAGAAGCCACAATTTGAGTATATAAAAAATCATGGAAGTTCTTTGTCTTAATAAAAAAGTAGTTACATGAATAAGTTCCAACATTCGTCAACAAGGTATTTTATTTTATTTATGAATCTACAAATTCAATTATCCACATTCCAAGAATATATTTTCACCTAAGAAAGTCAAATATAAATTTATATTGGTATTTTATGAGTATGACCTTCATAAATAAACACATCCATAAAATAGGAGATGCAGTCATACTTTATGTTAATGTCGGACTACTACCTCACGAAATGATGTAGATATTTCTTGCAGTACCACGTCTCAAGGCCAGTAGTAATGATGAATGTACTATATATATATGTGTGTGTGTGTGAAGTTTTTTAATTATTTTTTATTGTAGATTTATTATATAAAACCAAAATTCTTGCTTTATAGTTTGTGGGGATATTAAAATGTGGTTTGTAGACGTGGGGACTAACACCTCCTCGAAGAGATGAGATTTATTCATACATTACATAGATTATTTTAAGATGGGTATTAAAATATATATATATATATATATATATATATGATATAAAAAATTTAAGTTATTCATGAAAAAAATATCTATCTGTATATATTAAATATCATTTTATTCTTTCCATTATTTGACACTAAAAAGCGTTCATTTCGTTCATGGATATGTGAACTACCACCTCCTTGATGCAATGTGTTTATTTTGTAGCATCACCAAAACAAAAGACTTATATATATAAGTTTATAAAATTAATTAAAATATTTATTATGATATAATGGTAATTATGGAACAATAATAGTTACATACATTCATTCAGTCATGATCATTTGAAAAATGTTATTTGAAGTCATGTGTATGTTTGTCCTACCATATTCATGAATGTAACATTGGTTAATTTTTCATAATCATATTTATTTATGATTATAAATGTTTAATTTATGTAAAAATTTGATAATTATGTTTTTGTTATTATTATAATTACTTTTATATAACTTCCTCATTGACCTTACTCAATTTATTAATGATTGTTTCGACACATAAGATGAATATAGTCAAAACATCTTACATAAACATAATTGATTAAATAAATATATATAACATGTTAATATTTGAACTAAACTTAACAATAATCTTCCAAATGTGTCACAATAAATTAAATAATTTTCATATATTTATTATTATGAAGATAATGAACAATACTGATGAATCATACTCAATGTGAGGATATTTTTAGTATTGATTTTATTTTTGTGAGACTTATTCATTTTTCAAGCATTTTTTCTTTTGTGTTTTGTATATACTAACCTATGAAATGCAATATTAGTAAATTAATTTATTTCCATATATTAAATGATATTATTCATTTTAATATTTCATAGGGATAATGATTTAAAATGAAACTCAATTCGTAAGGGGATTCCTTATCTCACTATTATTTCAATGAGATATATTCCATATTAAAAAAATAATTTCTGATGTTTGGGGTATATACTCTCTATGAATGAATTTTCTGATTCATAATAATATATTTATGAGGTTTACAGATCCGTATTAGGATCTTTCTGTTGTGAGGACTGTGGTTTCAATGTTTCCAAAGTGGTAATGGATTTCATATCAATTTTTTTCATTCAAGAATACCATAATTCTATGCACATTTATTAATTTATAAGGTGTATATAACACAAATTTTACATTTATATCATTAATTTATATAATTTTTTAGTATTTAATGTTTTCATTAATGTTATTCTCTAATGAGTTCTATACTTCATGTGTTTCCTACGAGATTTAGTGTATTCCTTTGGAAAATATCTTCTATAAAATATTTCTATTAAAATATATTTATCTTCCATGTCTATGTTTTCAAAATGATATTTGAATTTTTTATATATGGATATAAATTATTTAAAACTTGTATTTGAAATATTTTTTACATTATTTATTTTATTTGAATAAAAGGGTTTTTTGGTATTGGAAATGGGGGTTTAAAATTAAAATACATTTTTATCTAAATGTTAATCACATGTTATTATAAATGTTTTTTCAAAGGTTTTTATGACGATGTGATATTATTCATGAACTGGTACATGAGAATTATTTTCAATGAGTGATCCTGAAATTTCTTTTAGAATGTGTTGAGCAACATTACAGCTCACATGTGAGCCTAATATAGACTATATGAAGGTTTGACCCATTATATAGATCAAGAGAAATGGTTGAGCCTATATAGAATATACAATGTGTCAAACCCATTATAGCACATGGGGGAGACCCATATTGATTATGCAATGGGAGTTCTCCATTTTAGGTTACTAATTCATTGGGTATTGATAATGATGGATGTTGACCATATGGTTATATCAATTCAATTGGGTTCGTAATGGAATTGAGAGGGTTTTAGGAATTTTATGCTCCAAGTTATTGAAAAAAGTTGTTATATATAATTATGGTTTTACAAAGTTTCATTTGATCAATATTTACATCATATCGTTCATGATTATTTATTTTTATACATATATCAATTATTTACTCTTTATTACATGTTTTCATGTTTCATGATCAATGTGTTGAAGGGTATGAGTTATTTTATGATTCTCTCATGAACATTGATTATTTCATTATACCCTCATGCACTATTACTCTCATTATTTACATTAAGTTATTAATTATTATGTTAACCCTTGCTTATAATATATTCCCAATTTTTCTTCTTTTACAATTTTCCGAGGCTATAAAGAATGTTTTTAATGATTGTTTCATATAAAATATTTTATAAAGATAATGGTGATGACCTAATGAGAAATAATAAAATCTAGGTATATAATTAGACGATGCTCATACTTATGAACCAGTTTTTGATGAGTCTGTGATGATATGTGTTGGAATTATTTCTCTAATACACTATTCCTAAAATTTCATCCATAATTAAAGTGATCTATGTTTTTTTATGTTGTAACGTTTTGATGGAAAAAGTCTGGTCATAATTACTAGCATCAAAGACAAAAATTTTATGTTATCTATTTCAGAATTGTACATAAATTTGTTGCATTCAATATCTTGTTTTTAGGTCACTTTCACAATTATATTTTCAGTTTAACCCCTAGTAAATCTATTTCATCATTTACTATGGTAATTAATTTTTTATGTCATCAATATTTATTTGGGTCAAAAATAATGTTGACATAATTATAAAATATAAACAATTCCCATTAAATATGTAGATTAATTTTTAATGAAACCATTTTATATATGTGAAATCATAATATTTTAAACCAAACGCCATAGAGGTGACAAAAAATGCAGTTCTCAAGGAGAGTATTTGTGGTGAAAAAAGATAATTATTCATTAACTGTATGAATAATAAAAATCATTGAATGAAAATAAATTTAAATTTTATTATATATAATATTTAAATATCATTTAATACATTAACCATTCGAGTTTGTTTTAATTAATAATAATAGTGAATCATTATGCATTTTAAAACCATTTATAGAAAATCCTGTTTTTATTCCTAAAAATAGTAAAATACTAAAAATTAATAGTGCTAATTCAAAAGAAATTTTTTCAAATAAATATTACTAAATAGTAATTATGTTATATAAAATATTATTGAAAATATAATTATACTTGAAAAATACTTACTTTATTCAACAGAAATGGATTTTCTATAGAAATCATTATTTTTCAGTATTCAGTGAAAAAAATTAAATTTTAAAACTACAAAAAAATTTAAATAAATTATTTTATATAATAGTATTTAATATATGATATTAATATTGTACAGTTAAAATTATAAAATTTAAAAATAAACCATTTAAATAAAGCCACTAATAAATAATCATTTTATTTATATCTTTTTAATTTTTGATATGAAACTAAATTAAAATTTCTTATAAAAAATATAAATAATCAATTATTATTACTAAATATGAAAATGTTTTATTCTATAATTTCATTCCTTATTACATTAATTCCCAGTTTTATAACTTCCATTCACAAAATATTATTCTGTTATTTAACAAGTGGGTATATTCAATTCCCACAAAACATTTTTATATTCCCATGTAGCCTCTTCAAAAATATGGATTTCAATAAAACCTTAACATGGTGAATCTCATTATTACTATAAAATATCTATCAATGGTCATAAATATTAATAGGATATTCATCGTAATAGATTTTCACTTCCAAATGAAAAACTTCTCGAATAAAAACATAAGACTATTTTTGAAAATATTTCTTTAACATCAAAAAATAAAACTTGTTGTATTATTGAGATAAATTCATAAAAAAATTTAAATGGAAGAAAATTAATTCAACATTATTCATAATTTATAATAGTTCATTCTACAACAGAATTATCTTCCCATTCTTATGAAAATTGATAAAACATTTCTGTAGAGAAATTTTTAGAAATACACGTTCAATATCCTTAAAATAAGGAATAATATTATGGTTATCCACAAAATATATAAACCTATATTGTGCTATCCCCATATTTTCCAGATACAAATACACATTATAATCCATTTATTCTATTAACTTCACTCCCTCCAACCTTCATTATCATATATCACCAAAAGGCCCATGTCTATCATCACATTCTCTATAATGCCGGAAATATTTTACTATCTACTAGAATGAAAACTATCATTAATATTTCAAAAATAAACTAGTGAAAGAGGTTGATCCTAACATCCAAGTTAATCCAATGAACTTGAATGTTCAGTACCATAAATGTTACAAATAATTCAATTAAACATATTATAATATTGGTGTTGAAAAAATATGACACAATTAAATTTAGTACATAAAAATATCTGGATTCTATTAAAAAATTATTTGTGAACCTAAGATCATGGTATTAAAAATAGAGAGTCAATCCATGTTACTTGAATATCCCCATTAAATATATTTGAAGATCATTATCTAAAGATATTATATATAAAATGGGAAGAAAATATATATATTTTTTAATTAATGAAAAATAACCCAAATTAAATTATTCCCTTTGATATATATTCTGAAATCCAACCAAGCAATCAATTGATATATTATCCCATTTCCACTCTCACATTAAAAAAGGATGAATCATTTACTTGGGTAACATTGATTTTATTTAACCATTTTCTTAGTCAAACAATTCATGGTGGAGGAATCAAAATATATTTAAATTCAATCTGACCTATAATAATCATGAGGGTATTTATATGTCTTAGTGCTTCTTGTATGAACAGAAAATTGAGAAGTATTACTTTCACACAATATATCATTCCTTAAATGGGAATCACTAGGCAAACATATTGTTTATCCAAATCATAAAATTACAACTTTATCAATATTAAAATCATAAAACAAACCCTTTATAATGGATTCATACTTTTCCAATAAAGATTGATCCTCTTCTTGATAATTAATAATTCATTATAACAGTGATGGCAGACTAAAACCTAATAATAGAGGGTGTCCCTACATCTAAAATATCTATGAAAACTCTTATCAAATAACTATCAAATGAGTCTTGAACTAAAAATAAACTGCTTCATTTGTGATTATTTTTTGATTCAAATCATCATAAACTATTTTTATTTTCCATGGTGGTAATTAATCATGCAATCATAGCCTTTAATCAGTTCCAACCATCTTTTATGTCTCATGTTTCATTATTTTTTTGGAATATATTCTTCAATTTTTTACTAAATTTATATTTCACCCTTTCCCCCATATATATGATGCCTAATTTTTTTAAAAAAAACCATATTAACTAATTCTAGAAAACATGTAGGGTAATTTATCTCATGATGTATCAAATAACATGAATCCAAAATAAATTACCTAATTATTCTGAATTTGGAATCAACCAATCCCTTTTAAATAGTATCACATTTGATGAATTTTTTTAAATTTGTTAATAGAATAGAATAATCTAGGGTATTCACCTATCTTATTTTTTTATTCTATAAATAATCATCACATTATTTTACCCATATGAATTTAACTTATTTTTGAATTAATATAATTAGTGTTTCAGACACCTATAGAAATTTTTCAACAAACCGTCGGTATTAACCCACAAATCTGAGAAATCAATGTTTCATTGTGGTATTTGAGGGTATTTTCCAATATTTAATAAATTTTTTTAATGGGAAATATCTATTCCATATTTGAAAAACATATTATCATGGAATAAAATTTGTTGGTTCTAAAATTTATACTTTATAAATATCCGATACAGTTTATAGTTTTTATGATTGGAAGAAATTACATGGGATTCTTTCATATTAATCCGATATTTTAAAATATTCCGAAAATATCATCAATAATAATAACCGCAAACTATCCCATGATTTCATGATAAAATATTCATAAGGACTAAAAATAGAGTTGGTTCATTAGAAAACACAATGAGAATATAAAACTCAGAGATCCATTA
The DNA here is from genome assembly GCA_963277665.1 of Viscum album. Classification (NCBI taxonomy): domain Eukaryota; kingdom Viridiplantae; phylum Streptophyta; class Magnoliopsida; order Santalales; family Viscaceae; genus Viscum; species Viscum album. The sequence goes on from OY728164.1 coordinate 1,078,785,263, forward strand.
TCTATTAATAAATTAATAATTTAGAATATTATTTTCCTTCACAGTCTGATAATTTTATGTAGACTTCTTATCATCATTATAAAAATATTTTTATCCATGGATATCATCAAACAAAACATTGGTATTTGGTATATAGTAGATTTTATAAAACAATATGTTTCTCAAAGATATACTGTAATTGAAATGTCTCATTAAACCAACATTCTTTTTTGAAAATAATATTATCTCACCATGGTAAAGTTCTATGTAAGATGAAACAATTATCTATATAATCACATAATTAATTTTTAAATTCAAGAATCTCCCATTGATCCATTTTATATGGGAGTTTTATAATGTGATTAACATTAGGTACTTGTAGAATTGTAAACTCATCCTTCTGATCTAGAATAACACTTTGAAAATAATTAGGTTATACATCCATGTATTCATTTACCACTCGAGAATCACTGATTTGAATAGTTTTACTTTTTTAAATATTATGATCTTGGAAACATTCACATCCACCACCAATCAACATTACAGGTTTTTGGTATTACCCAAAATCATGAAATCATTTAACAAAACTTCCATATATATGAAATCTATATTAGCATTATAAAATAAAATACAATAAATAAAAATAGTGATATAAAATTTTATTATAACTATTTAAATTAGATATACATGAAATATCATCCCATTAGTTAGAACATTAATATTCATATAAATATTATTTTTCTTAAATATTTATGCATTGATTTTTCACCAAATGATATGTTTTCTATTCATGTGTTGATATTATTAGATTACATTAAAACTTATCAGAATTGAATAAATGTGAAGATATGCAGCCAAATTGGTTTTTGGAATAACCTGAATAAAAATGTGGAATACCTTTCACAACAATATTTAATGTACAAACATCAACTACAGCTGTAGAATTTGACATTTTTCTGCATTTCTATTTTCGATCATACTGATTTGATTATTGTGAAACTATCTTAAATCATATTTCAGTATAATGAACTAAATAATTACAACTAAAAAAACTCACTACAGCATGGATATCAGTTACCCCATTATTTGTTATTTCATGACCCATTTTTTATATTCATAATTCATGTGACCGGACACACCACACAAAAACACTTGTTTAGATGATTTCAAACATTCCTTGATATGTAATTTTCCAAAATTTGACGATTTTAGGGGATTACCCCCAAATATTATACCTAATTCCTTATCCCATTCCTTTCCCTTTTCTATCTGTTACACATTTATCTCTCAAAACATACATGTTGTAAAACTACCCTACATTTCTCACTAAAATGAAAGATTTTCTCAAAACATTAAAATTATCTTTTGAAAATTCTATTCAATATCATTTATTTTACACTAAGTAAAATCAGATAATTTTTTATCAATTTCCAAAATTATATTTTTCCTAAAACAGGTCAATCTTGAGATTTTTTCTTCATATATAGAAATAATATCATCATCTTTTTTTCTATATTCCAAAAAATGTTTTTCCCTCTAGATTCAAAGAACCATTTGGAAATATTTCTCTAGCAAATGATCCATAAATGTTATTTATTCTATGGAATCATGTACATATTAATCCTGAATATTCGAATCCAAAGACCACCATCAATTAGCATCACCATATTATCAATATATGGAAAATGTTTCTTTCTGATGGTTTGATCATACCATGACATCAAATATATTCTCATTGTAATTAATCCATTTTTAAAAAATCTAACTGTAAAATTATCCTTATAAATATGGGTGATGATATCTAATCAATTGCTCCATAATTGACATATTCCCTCAATATATATCTTGATCCTACCTATTATAGATACCACAATAGTTAATAGCTTATGTCAGTTGTATCATCATATAAAAAACACTTCTATTCCAATTCCAATGATCAAGGATGTTGATTTTTAAGGATATTCTCCATTTAATTCTATCCCACAATTGCTTCCTTATTTCCGATAAGTATAACCAAATCAATATGGTAATATTCAAATGCTATATCATTTTAACATAACCATAAAGAACTATATTTCAATGGTATTCTATTAACATTATCAAAATCCAAAAGGCTCTCTAAAATGAAATTCGATACGAACTATAAGAATCTAAAGTGAATATTTAAATAATATTAACATTCAATACTAGAAGATATTATCTATTATTTTAATATATTTTCACAATGAGAGTTTTAGGGAATTTGGAAATATATCCTACATAACCATCCTATATAATACAATGTGGACACTTATTATTAGTATCCATTATGTAAAGACCCAGATTTTTTTATGTAATTTTTTAAATAATATGTGAATAATATGAGTCTACAAAAAATTGACGGTGCATGATTTAGAGCCATAGTGTGTCTGGAATGAATTTTTGATCATTTTTCGGGTACGTTCACTAAACTGGCAAGCATGTTTTTGTAACTTTTAAACCAGTGCATGGAATTGAAATATGAGGACACCAATGAACATGAATCTCCAAAATTCGCTTAGGGAGACCTTCACCTTGATCGTAGTTATTTGAGGGTGAATTTTAGATTTCGTGTATTTTGTGAAAATAAAAATAAAATAATAGAACAACTTTTATTTTATTTTATCCTTCCATTTGGATGGTTGATGGTGGGGAACACCTGAGCTAGGAAAGACCCCATTTTTTATTTCATGGGGGTGGGGACCACCCGAACCCCTCTTAATGTGCAGAAAACCTCCCAACTTCAAATAATTAATTGTGCCAACTCTCCAATTAATTAATTTATTCATTAAACTAATGTGCCAAGATAAATTAAATGTAGAAATCTATTTTAATTTATTATGGCTCCTCACTTTATTGTGTGTGAAATCGTTGGAAAATGGTGTTCTTGTAGTATCCTCTTGAGGATGATCAGTTCTCACTAAGGAGGAACCAACAGAGAGAGGATCATCAAACTAGTGACGTCGTTGAAGGAGACTTGCTTTGGGATTGACAAACACAAATTTGTCTTCAACCACGGACAATATCCAGTGGAACCTTTGAGTTTTGGAATGTTATATTTAATACCTTTACCCCATTCATGACATCCTTCTTGAATTAAGAACGTTTTTTCTGCTTGCTACCTCTCTAATGTGGAGGGTGCGGGCCAAAGTAACATGGTTTTACCACTCCGTAATTTTTGGGATTTTTTTGTAGTATTCTTCACGAAGGTGAATGATGAAAACCAGTGCCGGCGACTGGGACAGGTGGGACTAGTGAATAGTGTTTGGCACTCCGACCGGCCATGACAATGGTGGCGGCATGACCACGCCAATGGAGATTGGTCGTGGCTCATCAGCCGCGGAGGAGAGGAGCCGGCAGCCGGCCGACTCGTGGATGGCCATGTGATGGGGAGACGGTGGCATTCGTCTGTGCCGCCCGACATACATAAGTCATGGCATGCGGACATGGCAGTGATGGAGGGAGCCAGACACCCTCCCGGCCTCCAGAGATGGCACTCTGTGCACCAGTGCTGCTTGGAGGAGCGAATGTAGACTCCACACCGCGGGCCACCCAGCGGCCCGCCCAATGCGGTCCAGGTCTGGCCTAGGGCCAGAACTGGGTCGGTTCAGGTAGACTCGGGCATGGTCAGGATGGCCTAGGTTGGGTCTGGCCGGGTCAGATAGGACACTGACCCTCTTCGACCCTTTTCACTCTATCAGCCATATCTTGTGCTATGGGTGTCCATTTGACGAACCATCTATGGTGATGGAAACTATGGATCGAGAAAGTCCATTTGTTTTTTCCCACATGAGTTTTTAATAATTTTGGGTTCTGACTAGGTTGGATCGAACATGAATCTATCCTGGCCATTGGGACTAAAAGACTAATAACATATAGACCGGGCATCTGATTGACTCTCTATCTCTTGCTTTGAGACCCCCTTTTCATGGAGATCCTTTCAGATTCATCTTCTTGGGACATCTTGGAAGTTTGAGTATTAAAAAAGTGTCTTGAGTATTGGACCCTCCCATAATCAATCATGCTTAGTGAAGGAACCCTATAGTTGGATGAAACATGAGAAACGCATCATGTGTGGGTCTGTGATATTTGATTCGATGTGGTTCTGTGCTTTTGGATCCTATGTGGGTATGTGATTTGGGATCCTACAAGGGTTTTTGTTTGATATTCTCACTTGGATATGCTCTAGGAATCCATGTGGGACTATTCTAGGATCATACATTGGTTTGATGATTTAGGATCATATGTGTGTCTGCTTGTTGACAGAGTAAGATGACTCAGTAGTTACATCGAATCATATTTTCTTCTGTACCGAAGTTATAAATGGTGTGAGATGATTCTTTAACATTATGGTAATCCTTTTTACAGTGTACCATTGTGGTACATACCTTTTTCGTGACACCTTTGTGGTATTCTTCTGTGTGGCATTACTGTTGAAATAGTGGGTTCCCTAGAGCCAACTATTCAATGGTTTTTACTACCATATCATATATACAGTTACCTATGCACGATTTCATCTTATCATTATAGTTTATACTATTTTGAATACACTATTGAGATGGTAATATCCAATGTTTAATTGTCATATCGAACGGTTATGGCAGTTCCCAAGCTATAATGAGAACCTCTAGATATTATGACATTAATCTTAAATGTACGTTCTATATTCTAGATACATCTTACTAATTATACATAGTAGATGTTTGAATATCAGGTGTTGGGGGTTCATAATCATTGAGACTTATTCTCATTATGTTCGTACATGGTGATTTATAGTAGTGAGATCTTGAGGATGGATCCGCCAATAGAAACACCACATGATTTAGCTGTCATTGGATGATCCTATCTACGATCATGTGTTATGGTCTCTTGACTTGAGATAATTACCAATTTATGTCACATGACTATAAAACTTGATGCAATATGTAAACAATGACAATGAAGTCGTGGAGAGGTAGTTGTGTTGGGTGCATCGTTGATGTCATGGCGTTGGTTGAATGGTAAAGAAATGATTTTCTCTTCTGGGTTACAAAAGTAATATATCTCAGGAAATGTTGATATGGATGTTATTACCATTATAAGACAATGGACATGGCTATCAAGGGTAAATCTTCTTAAATAAATCAACAATCTATAAATAAAGAATAGGGCGATGAAACAAGAGTGCGTCCTGGTATATGGGATATAACAGAAAAAGAGATTATATTACATAGTGCATGCTCGTAGGTTGGATGTTGCGGCTGTGAAAAGCGTTTTGTAATGACATGGAAATTACATGGAAACTTTTTTCATTAATACTTTGGATTTTTACGTGTATGTGAACATTTATGGGGCTTGATTACGAGGCCCGGTGTGTCTGGAATCAATTTATAATGTTTTTTTATGGTACATTCAGTTAACGTACGAGCTGGATTTTATAACATTTCAACTGGTGCTTGTAACTGAAATATGATGGCACTGTTGAACATCCGGTGCTAGTATTCCCTTCAGTGGACTTTCACTTCGACGATAGTGAGTTGAGGTTAAACGTTAGTTTTTGGGTTTTCAAAATAAAATTAATAAAACAAAGTGTAACACTTTATTTTATTTTTCAGCCACCATGTGATTTCGTGTAGTTGGAACTTCCACTTAAGAGTTGTTGGTGGGACTGCCACACTCCAACCTCCCATGAGAGGATATGGTGGTAGGGCCCACTCAAGCATAACCTCCTATGAGAGGTTACGACGTGGGGACCACCCGAGACCCATAACCTATCTATTAATGATAGGGGTGGGGACTACGTGACCCCTATTGATGGTGGAGGATGAAACCTCCCCAACCCCCCCCCCCTCATTATTGAGGGAGGACCTCTTGATCTCCTCTGTGCAATTAATTATGCCAACCCATGTGCCAATTAATTGTGCCAACACATGTGCAAATTAATTAAGCCAATGCACATGCCAATTAAATGTGCCAATGCACGTGAATTTATTAAGGGGGGTTTCTTTCTCCTTTTTAATTTCATTCCAACAATAAAATAATAGGAAAACTATTATTATTATTTTGGTTGGCATTCTCTTTTGGTGGAATAGAGGAAGAGGAGAGCTAGGGAGAACCATTCTCCCAACGAAAACTAAGAAGAACATGAAGAATGGCAGTGATGTTATTTATTCATCGGCTTCTTCCCCGGAAACCAACTGGTCAACCCTCCGCAACGTCCTCAATGTACCGACGTAGCTCAGAATTGAGGACATGCGGCGAACACGACGAATGAAATTATCCTCCATTATCCTTTCACGACTCTGTCAACGAATGACGAGCGTCGAGAGATGAATTAAATGGTAGGGGGTTTAACATAAGAAGTATTCCTCTTCTATTTTCATCTTTTTTTGAAAGGAATCATTGAGAAGTTTTGTGATTAAATTTTAGTTCTCGTACCTTGGATGAACTAACTACTACCACCAAAAAAGCGGAGGGTGCGGGCCAAACCAACATGGTCGGACCCCTCTGTTTATCTTTTTGTGGTGTCTCCATGATGGCATGTCAATGAGGTGACGTAGACAAAGATGAGGAACAAAGGTCATGCTACCCGTGGCCTCCGCGAATTTCGTCGCCCTCGCGGCCCCACTGGCGCCCTGACTGGCCCCCCCACACTGCTTGCTGGAGTGCTGTTGCGCCCCGCGCCGCTTCCCGCGCCCCCACATGCTGCCCTGGCTCCCTTCCAAGTGCCCTTCTTAGTGCACCCATAGTCCTCTCCCACAACCTGCCAGATGCCCTGGCGCGCTGCCCGGCACCCCGGAGCGATGCCCTAGTGAGGTGCCCGGTGCAACGACACCCTACACGGAACCCACGTGGCCCCCTGTCTTGTCAGCCTTGGCACCCCGGCGTGATGGTTGTGCCCCAGTGCTGTAGAAGCATGCTGCTCGATGTCCCGGAACCCTGCTCGACACCGCCACAGCCCACTACTGCGGCCTGCCCGGTGCCACGGTGTGATACCCTGTGCCCCGCCACCAAGCTCGGTTCCCCCGCGGCCCCCCTACTGTGCCCTTCCCGGTGCACTCACGTCATTTCCGGTGTCCAGCCAGCTAGCACGTGCCCCGCATGGCCTGTCGCTCTCTCCTGGCTTCTGACCTCCCGAGCCGCCCCCTCACGGCTTTGGCCGAATCGACCCATCCTTCAGGCTGAGAAGCCTGTGTGGTGGCATCCGGGTTGAACTGCCTTCACATTCCACTAGGTTGTACCCCATGGAAAGGGCCAAACTTAGCGGACTGACCTACCCAACGGGGCTAGGTCAGACCCATCGGGACTGTCTGGGATGACCCAGATCAGGTTGGCCCAGACTAGGTTGGGCTGAGTCTTTCCGACCGTGTCGGACTAGACCCGATCCCACAACCGACCCTTTGATTACATTGGCCATATCATTAGCATCAGACATCCATTTGATGAACCATCATTGGTGCTGTTAATCTCGTTGAGAGCCGGGTTCTTTGAGAATACCACATTGGTGTTCGGGGTATAATTGAGATATAGTCAGGATGGTTCATACATGAATCCAACCGGGCCCCCGGGACTACATGGCTAATAAATCATAGGCTGGGTGTTCGATTGACGTGTCTTCTTTGCAATGAGACCCCTATGACGTGGTGTAATACTTATATGTGAGACTTCACGACACATGAAGTATCGACATGTAGTTCATGATGCAGACCCTCCTGATGATGACCAAGTAGATTACAGAGTCCTAATAGCTGGATGAGTCATGACGACTACTAACTAATCAAATCATAGTGATTTGGATAGCCCAATGGTGAGCACTTGGTTGTAGTAGCAGACCCTCGGTGGTGGAGCACTTGGTTGTAGCTGTAGACCCACGGTACACGAGATAAGGAGTATCTCTATAAGCTATGGGGGAGTTCTTGGTTATAGAGGCACACCCATGGTGTGGAGCACCTATGTGTGAGCGTGGTTGACCCTAAGTACTCGACAGGTGGAGTACCTCAGTAGTCCAGGGTTAGTGGGAAGTGCTTGGTAGTAGCGGCATGCCCACTATACTCGACAGGGGCAGAGTGCTGTAGTAGTCGTGGTTTTCACATTGTGAATAAAAATCTTGGGTTGAGCTATGTCATTGACTTTTGTGTTTTCCTCATGATTGAGATGGGTTACTAGATTACATAGTTATATGTATGGGCATATACCTATGTAATGGTTATCCATTGATTTCATAATTTGTGATTAAACATTGTTGAATTTTGTAAAACCTTGAGGGTCTCGGGGTCCATACTCGGTATCATTATACTCATCCTTGAATGGGAAATGCCCGCACCTCCTTGTGTTGGATGAAGATGAAGGACAGTGCTGACGGTGGCCAAGAGTGCCAGGACTGGACGATACCTGGAGGTAAACAATACGATGAGTCGATACACAGAGCAGATGGATGGGTGTGAAGTTCTGAGGTGGCCATCTGTACATACCCTTCGGGTAGGAACCCAGTGGATGATCCAAGAGCTGCTCTTTACCATTCAGTTGTTATTCCCTTTTCTAATTGTACTTGTAACTTACAATTTTGTGTTTATTTCTGTCCCATTTTTACTTCCATCACACTTTTACTATTCAGTTTTTATTTAGATTTTTTCTTCCATTTATGTACTATGATGTTTTTGTTTACAGTAATAAGGTCAATGCCTTCCCAGTTTATGGATTTACATTATTGGTTATAGTCACCAACCCCTGGCCTATGGTATGTGGGCTTGGGGTAGTTACGACATGGGTCTTGGGGGATGGGTCATGAAACCTTATTTCATCAGGTTCCATGATGGGTTGCAAAATACCACTCTTTTTCTGTAAATACTATTAATTACATTCAAAATATAGGCCTAGAGGGTCACACACAATATCTTATTCAAAAGTATTCCATATTCAGTTGAATGGAAGTTTTCGACTTAGTGGGACCCGCCACAGGGGCCTGAGATTTTTCCAATGTTAAATTTTACCCATTTCAATAAATAAATTCATATTATTGAAGTTTAGAATAATAAGTATTGAATTTATTTATTAAATGTATTTATGATTTTAAGTAAATCCCTAAAAAATATTACATGAAAAATATAAAATTATTCAATGTTCAATTAATATCTATGGGGGAGATGAGTTAATTATGGACTAAATTATTATCATGTAATATATTTTAATATTATACAAGTAAGTGATAATAATATTTATATCTCTGTTCAATAGTCATAAAATGTCGTTGATAGTGAGTTTAGTATTCAGGGTCGGAAAAACAATACTGGGTATTCTAATTCATCACTATAAATAGAGGTGGAGGGGTTTTGGCTAATAACTATTCATAAATATTCTCTATCCTCTCCTCTCTCTCACACTCTAGAGAGAGATTCCCTAGATCCCAGGATCTCGGATGTGCCTCTCTATCAGGCATCACTACAGAAGCGATGCAGCGATCGTTGGAATGTCGACGCCATCATCGGTATTCTGCGCTAGCACCCGGACTGTGACGAACGACGCTCCCACGGATTCCTTGAAGTGTGTGTGGATGATCTGGAGTAATTATTATTCGGATTCATCATGAAATGATCGCCAATGACGAGAATATTTCATGCGTGACTTCCGATCTAAACCTTGTATTTTATGGTTTATGTTTGTTCTTAAAATCATCCACACATGGTCCTCAGCTTAGAATTGGTTTCTCTCCTCCAACGTTGACTTGTTCACATCGACATTCGGTTGAAAAAATTTAAAAAACCACTTGTTTGGGTCTTTCACAGCATGACTAGTGCCAACAAGTGGCATCAAAGGGACTCGTGTTGATTTTATGCCAAGAAACCATTAAATTTTCATTAAATATTAAAAGAGAAGGAGAAAGACATGATGCAAGTATTATCCTTCCGCTGTGCTGCAACCGAGCAAGGCCACACGAGTTGCCAACCCTCCCTGCTTCCTCTCTTCCATTCTCCCACTGCACTGCTACCCAGCCCAGGCCTCCAGACCACCTGACACCAAGCGATCTTGACGCCTCCTCTCCCATTCAGTAGTAGTATAGCACTAGGATGCCACCTTCCTTCCCCGCACCCAGGACATACCCCTACTTCACCTTGCAGCATCGCTGGAGCCGACTCCCAAACTAGACCTCCCGACTGAGGCTGTATGTACCTCACAGTGTCCAGCAGTGTAGATTAATAGTGATGATATTAAACCCATGTGAGTAAGCCAGTGTCGCCAATTGTAGAAAATATATTCACATGGAGGATCGAATTCCTTGATCTATGTGTTTAGGATAATGTTGTTTATTTCTTGTTTAATTTATTGGTTTGGGTTGTGTTGAGGGTTAGATTGTTTTGTAGTGGTTTTGTGTTTGTATAGTTTTGTGATAGGGGGAACGTTGTAGTGAAATGTGTTTTGTACTCATTTTGGATGGCATGTTTAAACAGTGGTTGTGATTGAGGTACGATGAGATGCTTGAGAGGTATCCCATGGAGAGGTTGTTCGGACCCCCTTTTCTCCTAGGCTTGGTTTTGGATTTTGGAGGGACATAATTGTTTGATATGTATCAGATTCAATGTTTCATTCCCTCTCAGTCCGTTAATTTTCCAATTTTATGTTTTGGAGGTATTTAATGGAGGTTCTAGGAGCATGAGTGGAATTTTGAGGTGAAACCGAGGTATAATAGGAATTTTATGTCATGTAAGTGTATTTTATTATGTGATGGTTTGTTTCATGAACTGTCTAGGGTATGTTCATTTTATCATGAATTTTGGGGTTAAATCGGTAATAAAAAAATAATTGTCATATTTTTCAACAGAAGTCAATGCCTGAGGATTTCCTGATATTAATGGGGGTTTCATGTCAGGTAATTCTCGAATTTGGTGGACTTTAAATGTTTATTTATGATAAAATCGTCATTCATTCGGATGTAGTTTATCATTCCTCTCATTTTGGGTGAATACTAGGAACCCGGGGGTGTTCTTTAATCCTAATTGATCCCTCATTGATTCATTGATCATAGAGGTTGTTCATCTGTGATACATTGTTGATCAGCGGTTAGTTCTAATCGATTTCATATTTTTTTCCATCAGTTCTTCATTGATGTCTCACTATGGTGGTGTTTCATTGGATTGGGGTGTATTTAGGATTTTTTTTACATCTTTTTTGTGTTATATGTAGGTATGTAGTTCTCTTAGTGTGGTCATGATTTATGGGAATTATGATTCCCCCTGAAGTTCCCAATGAGTTTAAGGCATATTTATGTTATGATTCCATTAATTTCCCTTGAGTAATGCATCACACATGAGGTATTTAATTCTTCATAACTATGGATCACGGTTGTTCCAACATAATTGATTATAATGAATTGGATAATTGAAATTGAACGAATTTAAAGAATATGATCTACATGTTCCATTATAACATTATTGTTTTTTTTATAATGTCTATTGTTCAGGCTTGATACCCTATTGAAAACTGGGATATCAGGGGCTTAGTTTTCACTTGATATATTGTATGACTTTGATTTTTTCTGTGATTGTTGTAGTATCATGATAAATGTTATTATTTAAATTACATATACATGGAAAATTAAAATGGCTTCCTAATGATTTTCATAGTGTGTAAAATCCAAAAAAATAATGTAGTATGTGATAATATACCCTTTTTAAATCTTTAAAAATGCTATTGATGCAATGTGGTTGTGTCGTCATAATTTTGGGCTGTGGGAAAATATGGGGTCATTTGGTCGTACTTGTGGGAGGATGATTTGTGGTTGGGTCTTGTGGGGAAGATATTTTTTATCTAAGGTTTTTGTGTAGAGAGGTTATGGTATATTCAAATTTTTTTGGAATGTCATTCTATGGTGCTAGATGCCTAAATAACGATGGAATAAAAAATTGAATAATTTTTTAAAATTTTTTTCAATGGAATTGGTTGGTTCTGATAATATAAATAAAACATTTAGTGACATATTATACGGTGGGTTTTATGTACAACTGTGGTTGATGATAAATAAAGAAAAAAATAGATGATAAATGTTGTATAAAGGTGAATCTTCATTAGTTTATTAGGTATTTTCTCCTTCAAAGAAGACATTTGTAGATAATAATAGTTGCATTTAAAGGCAGTATAAATGCTGATGGTCCTGTGAGTTTCTTTTTTGTCTGATAACCCTTAGGTTGGTTTTGAGTGTTTGTTATCATATATATATACTTGTATTTCCTTTGATATTTTTTATATTCACCCCACCCATGATGAACAATATGCATCGAACACCAGCATAGTCATGTGGGGGTGAATTTCATAACATATAGTGAGGAGTAAAACTAGATGGCGACCTCCACATTTATTCTATATCTATTAGGTGTAGTAGTTATTGATGAGGTTGTGATTTATTATGTTTTGAAAGTGCATTAGATGGTGTCTATGATGTTGTAACACATGCGTCTTCAAGTAGAGTTGTTATGCGATTTTCATTCCAAGGGGTCTTCAAGAAGAGATTTGGGGTGCTTTCCCATGTGTCTTTAGGATTATATTTAATTTGTTGTTAGGTCTTAGTTTATATGGGACAGATGTGTTGCGAGGCCCATGTTATTTTGGATGGGATGTGATTTGAGGCCAAGGTGTCATTCAATAGGATGTGTTTTGAGTCCCAAGTGTGTGTGGGTGGGATGTATTATGAGGCCCAGTTTTGTACATGCAGGATTTGATGTGGTATAAATTATGGATGAGTGGGCTAGAAAATAATAAATTTGGTTGGAGTGGAATAGCAATGAAGAATTGGTGTTGGGTACCATACCATCGATGTGATTAATATTATGTTACATTATTTGGATTGAGTTATTTGGTGAGATTTCCATTGTATGTTTGGGATAGTTATTATTATTATTTAGTGTTTTTTCGTTCTTCTATTTTATCACATGGCCATTAGTATTCTTCTTTCACATGTGTAATGGAGACTATCATTTTCTTTTTGACTATATGTGTATTCCCACCCTACATTTATTAATTGGTTTTTAGGATTCCATTACTCATGCGGGGATTGTGCATGAACTTACAAACTCATATTCCATGATAATTGTTGTGTTGCTAGATTAACTTCACATTCTGGTATTTTCTTTGGAAATGTTATTGTATCTGTACCAGTTTAATTTTGTGCAGGCATTTTAGATGGTTTGGTTATTTATTTTTTATTATATCTTGTTACTGTGTTGTAGTTCTTTTGATCCCCTATCATATTTCTTATAAAACATAATTCCATCAATATTGTCATATTTGTACAGCCTCGGTGTGAGTCGCTGACACAAGGCCAATAGAATTTCAGAATCAACGGTTCATTATCAGACATTATTTATTGGGAACATAGAAGGGGTATTTTTGGAGGGAGGGATTCAAGTAATTTTAGTAGAAATACAAACATCCAATGTCATAAAATCAATTTTCAGATCATTTTGATATCCTTTCTCATAGGATTGATCATGTTTAACCCATTTTTTTCAATTTTGTGGTGATAAATTGATACCATCATTGGTAATTACATTGCGTTCAAAACAAAATTAACCATATAAAATTATCAGAAGATTACAATTAAAAATATGGAATCTATATTTGGATGGATAATATCCAATATTATAGAGATTTTATTTTCTAATTTGTTATAAAAATAAACATTAAATTTTTTAATATAATATATTTTTTAAGTAGGAAACTTATTTTGCAATAAATAAATTATATTGTTGATTCAAATGGAATAAACTGGATTGGGATCAATAAATATAGAAATATTTTAGCTTTAAATAAAAAATTAAACCGAAATATTTCATTGGAAAATTATATTTTTTGATTAAACATTATTTAATTATGAATTAAAATCATTACATAGAATTATGAAATATAAAATATAGATTCGTATTTTAGAGAATATTTTTATAAATTAATTATATTATATATTATATATTAATTTTTATTGAAAAAGTTTCTCAAATATATTATTTTACTTCTTATATTGTTATTGTGAAAAAATTTATTGTACTTGAGGAATCTATATATTCCCCATTCTATAAAAATAATCTATTTCTAAAAAATATACCAAAAATTTAACTTTTGATTATTTTGAAATGGTGAATTAAAAAATTAGTTTCATTTAATCCTATAAAAATATTATATTTTATACAATTATCTTTTAAAAAAAATATAACATTTAAATAAAACATAATTTTATTAAATAAGATTCTTTTTTAATCATAAACTAATATGAAATCAATAATATTTCATCCATATGATTCAAAACTGAGTCCATATATTCTAATAATTAATTAATAATGGTTTGAAATAAAATTTTTATGGAATTAACTCTTTATTAAGGTCCATGTTAGTGTGAAATGTTTGTTGTATAATATGGAAGGCCCTAAGTTTGGTGTTTTTTGGGATATAAGTGGTTTCAAAAGTATTTTGGTTGTTTAAAAGGTTTTTTGAATATTTCAATGGGAGGTTACTGGGGGTGGTAGTATAAAATTTGTGAGAATATTTTAGATGATATATATTTATAAAAAATACGGTGGGAATCAAGTGGCCCTAGAGGGATACTAGGCTCTCTAGCTAGTTAATGATCCAAGCATCAGCTGACCTCTAGACTAGTACCTCATTGATGACACCTAGTGGCTATTCTGTGGTAAAAAGGGATGTTTTCTAAGAGATATTTTTATATTTCCCATTGTATCCCCATTTACCACATTTTTTCGTCTCTTCAACCATAACACATTGTGCACGACCCCCCCCCCCCACACAATGGGTTCATCCTCATCTATTGTCTTATATCATTCCACCTGATGAATTAGAGACATATAGATAAATCTAGTATTCTATTACATTATATTTTATTATCTTAGTATCTATAGATTTTTGACTCAAAAATTTTAGATATTATGATTTATTGTGATTTTTTTTGCTAATTTCTATTTTTTTCAAAATATAGTCTATGTCAAGGAAAATTACGGATGTGTGGACTCATTTACAGATAATGTTGGTGGCTAGTAAATTTTAAACCATTTTTATGCTAGTTGTTTTAATTATGTTTTTCTGTCATCAGACATACCTTACGCCATAATTAACCAATTAATATTAAAAATGTCAATAGTTTATTAACTAATTTAATCATAATATTTAAAATACTCTATACTCATTTGGATGGAAATTTAAAGATGAGGTTGTTTTGTTTGACATTGATTCTAGATTTATCATCAAGTGGTATTCCTTTATGGAGGTTCTGATGGAATGATTTTAGATTATATAATAAAATATTTACTTATATTATCAACATATAAATTATCGTTTAAATTATTAATAACTGTTTCATAACTTCAAACAATTATTGCGAAATAAAAATTCACAATGTTCAATTATCGTGTAATTAAAAATAAATAAATGTTATAGTATCTTCTAAATTATATTTATGAAATTTTGAAATTATTTTAGATACATTCCTTGATGATCTAATGTGGATTTTGTAAATTTGATTGATGATAATTGTAAATAACTAATAACTAATCCATTAAATAAATAATACGAGTTTGTATATTTTAATAATAAATTAATATTATGCATGTGGTTGATTAATATAAATCAAAACATGTGTATTAATTTAGATTATAAGGGAATGTAAACACACATAATGTGGGGGGTTGATCCATTAATATAAAAGTATCTTTTGATGTGTTTGATACATTATATTGAAAATGTTCTAAGAATAATTCTATGATAACATAAGTAGAAAATTTCATCATAGGTGATGTTGAAACATTAATAGAAGGTTACCTCATATGTAGTATCAATTTACTCTCCTAAAATAACCTCATATGTGTTGTTATTTTACAATTTGAAAACACTATTATATTTGTACATCATTTACGTAAGCAAACACTCATAAGTGTGGTCATTATGTTACGGTAAGAATTTTTCACAAAAAAATATCAGAGAAATTATATCACAAGATAATGTAGGTATGGTTTATCATGTTCATGAATGTATGGATTGATAATGGTATATATATATCATGGGGGTCACAATGGAGACATGAATATGTGGTTATTTGATGATTTTTCAATCAACTATTAATTTGATTAAATTTGTTATTTCACTGTTAAAATTACCTTTGCATGCACCTTAGTACACACTGGTTAAATTTAAGGATGCCATTGGTGGTGGCCTACTGATATGTACTCACACCCTTCTCAATCTTCCATAGAACATAGGTACCAAATAATATTCAAAATTATAGTATGTCATTGATTAAACACATATTTATTATTATTAATTGGATTTTATGGATAGAGCATGTAAATTTGAGACTGAGACAAGACTTGGGACTATTTTTAATATTCTCGAAAAATTTTATTTTTATTTATTTTTTATTACTACTTATATGACCATCTATTGATGTATTAATTCATGAAAGACAGTATACAAATGATTTTTTATATCATGATTTATTTTTAATTCTGGTAGAGAAATTATTGGATGTTGTTTAATAGACATTAATATATTCCTGTACTTGATTACATATTATTCCAATTATTGAATGCACTATGATAAAAGGGTTATAATATTACCAACACCCTACTATAAACCCCCTACTATAAGCCTATAACATTTTTCTTACATGGTGTCTCACCTATGATAATCTAGTGACTGCTGATCAAAAAACCGATCAGTGGTTTTGCAAGGAATATTTTCACAAAGTAGTACCAAATGTTCACTTACATTTATATTACAATTTGAGATAGGTTTAAATATGATAAGATAATTTAAATACATTTTATCAGACATTTTCCATTTGATAGAAACCCCATATATCGGTACTGTTCGTGCTTCTATGAGATGGA
This sequence comes from Viscum album, assembly GCA_963277665.1. Taxonomy (NCBI): domain Eukaryota; kingdom Viridiplantae; phylum Streptophyta; class Magnoliopsida; order Santalales; family Viscaceae; genus Viscum; species Viscum album. Next base: position 1,078,802,119 of record OY728164.1, read on the forward strand.
TTTTTTTCATACCATCAACATTTAATGTTAATTGTTTTCACCATTAGTGATACACATTCTTACGAGGCTACATATCATGAGATTTTATTATCTTTAAATTATTTTTCATACTGCATATCTAGAAAAAATCATTTACATGTCATTTTAATTACTTCAAGTGATTGACTACTTGATTACCTATACCTAGACAATGTCACTTGTACAAAGTCTCTATTGCCATTTCAATCAGGTATTCTTAAATATGTGAATGATATAATCATATATAAAATTTTTATTAATTATATAAATTCATATTACGTGATCTATTATCATTATTATAATAAACTATTAACACATTAATAGTCCAAAAAGAACTTATAATTCATATTCGGTTATTAAATTCTATTGAAATAATATCTGACATAGTATTTGTAGTAAATACCTGATAATTTATAAATAAAATTCCCTTTTTATAAAAATATAGACCTATTATGTAATTTAGGTTCCAAATATACATGAAAATGTTTCAATATTATGGGCCATTATATGTTATATCACATCATATTTAAAATAGCATTAAGAATCATAACAATTCATAATACAAATATTGAAATGTGATAATATGAGTACTGTTAATAATGTTTTTTGATACAGTTTCATTCATGTAGATGAATGATGATATTTCCTTTCCTAGTAGTATTATACAAAATAAATCACATTTAACAGGGAATTCATGGCGATATAATCATTGGGATATTTCTTACACGAATCTAATTTGATTATTCAACAACTAAGACAAAATGAAATTGTTTTTGAGATATTTTTAGGCTCATCGGGGTCATGGCCCAGACCATGTATGTCGAACCACTACAAGAAAATCTCACAACTGAACACCTTGTCCTTAATTGATTATATTATGTAATAACGGGATATATATCTATACCATAAATGTATGAATTATTATATTCTTATTTATTTAATTAATGATTACATTTATCTGGTGAAGATGTTACATTTTAGTTGATTAGTTAATGAGTTTGATAAATATTATATTTTGAACTAATGAGAGTGAAAATTTAATTTTTAGTATACTTTCAATCAAGACACTGTATTTGAATGGATAATTTATTTAAATATTTGAAATTTAAAAAAAAATTATAAAATATTTTTTATTAAATATAAATGAATATAAAATTTTATAATGATAAAAATAAATTTTAATGGTTATAAAATTGTTATTATGAAATAAACATATTAAATTTTTCAATAAATTTTGTTATTTGGATACGTAGAGTGTTTTTGGATAAAATAAATAATATATTTTAGATATACACATTGATATTAACCAATAGTGATTTTTCCGTATTATTGTATATAGGCTCTCTTTTTTTCAAATGTAAATATTTGAATAAATATATTCGGTCAGTTATAATATCATAATGACCCAAATTTTATTTAATATGTTCCACTTGGTGTATCCATGATCATATATATATTTTCTATTTATAATATATTCATTTAATTTTATTATTTTTATTAATCCTTTTTGATTCCTTCAAAAACATATATGATATATTATGGTTTTGAAATCAATTATTTTTTAACATGGATCACATAAACATCACTAAGGGTAATATGATAAAGAGATTTATTTCTAACACTATAAAATAATGATAAATAATTCACTATGGATTAGATCATGAAAAAATCGATGGGATTTTTTTTTGTTTTAAATATTATAGTATATCTAATCCAATTCCTATGTTAAGAAAATAATAAAAATTCCTTTCCACCAACACAATTATTATACGTCACTCAAAAATATTCTTTATAGTTAAAATCCACCCATAACTCTCTATATCCTTCTAAGTCTACCCCTTGCTCTTAATAGGATCCTCCCAGGATTATGGAAACACCCTATCAATGTAAGGGATCTTCTCCATATCATTATTATTCAATAACCTTTATTGTCTCATGCCTTTTATATAGCATTATTCAGGTGATATTTTGTTTCTACATATACCTATTACATCACTTATGGTTTTAAAACGATTATGAACCCATTTAAAAATCATTAAACCCTCACATGGATAATTTAGTGCCCACATTAGGCTCCTGAAATCATCCTTCTATTTTCCATAATAATCATTTTTTTGTGATTACCCAGACGAATTGCCTCTAAAGTATATTCTCCCAGATTTACCAATTACTTATTCATTGGGGACGTCCATGTATATATCACACATAACTAATTCGTTGTAATGAATGTGAAAAAAATTTATCATATGTTGAATATTCTATGTTGAACACTTATGCATGTTCATGATATAAATTGTAATGGTGATTCACGGATTATATATCCCTCTAATAAATGGGTAATGTTTTTATCTAATGTGATGAATTATATGGTAAATGGAAGGTCATCGCTAGAATGGTTTGTTATTTTTCCTTGGTGGATAGCCTTGACATACATTTATCATTCCATGTATTATGTAGTTGCTACATTCCTATGTTCCATGTATGATACCATCTTATATCATGCTTCAAATACAATCATTATGATTTTAACCCCTTTTATGTCCCATTGATTTTTTTATGAATATCATGTAATAAAATATTAATATTATTCATTTTCTATTACCATACTAGGATTTATTGATCATTATTTTATTATGTATTTCCATAGGTTATACCATGATGTTTTAAAACAGAAATGGAATTTCAGAGCATGTTATAAAATATTTCAAAAAAAATCCATCTATTAAGTGAATGCGTTATGTACCTAATTTCCAAAAACATTACATATTTTTATATTTTATTATTTTATTATTTATACTTTTATTTTATAAATCATGTAATAAATTGTATTAAAGAAATTGGTTTTCATAGTATTTATTAGAGAAAATGTCTAGTTATTTTATAATAATATCATAAAACACATGATAAATCCATGGGGATAATACCATAATTAGTGAAACAACCTTATATTATGGTAACGTATAGAGTTAATGGTTTCCATTAAAATAAATCATGTTTTATAAACTACATGTAGATGTTTCATTAAAATAGATGTACCTAGGGGTAGAAACCCTAAAAATATAGATTTGATGTAGACTTAATATTGAACAGGTCAAAAACAATGTTCCTTGTTACAGAATGGGTTTGAAACTCCTAGATAATATAATTTTGTATATTTACAAGCTTTTTGTAAACAATCATTGAGGTAATAAAAATTTTTACTTATGATTTTATGTTTTGAAATATATAATTTATTAATATAACGAAACCAATTAATTCAACAGTTTTAAAATATATATAATTTATGGGATATCTCTCAAAAATTTTAGGGTTTCATATTTATGTGTTTAATAGTTAAAAAAATTACCTACCTAATACAGAAAAATTAATAAATAGAACAAAAATAAAATGAAAAAATTTAGCATTATTTTCAATGGTTCTATGCATTATTTCTATTCACTGAATTATTGTAGAAATATTCAATGATTTCCTCACAGCATAGAGGCTTAGTTATCAGTTAAAATGGAAAATGGTTCATTCATTTTATCCAAAAAATAAAAATAAACCCAAATCCATATTTTTTGATTCATTTATTATAAAACATTATGATAAAACCATTAGTATTATTTTATAGAATTCAATGATGGATGGAATTTCATTATATAGAGATAATAGGAATTTTAGAGAGAAAGAAATTACCTGATATATTGTGAATCACACTCTAATTCATTACAGGTGTAATAATGTTGATGAATTTTCTCTTGAATCATTATAACATGAATAGAAATTAGTTCCCTATGAGAAATATAATCTAACTCAAATGATCTAGTATATGTAAAAGTCAATAACCGAATTCATTCTTAATGAGATGGAATAAAACAATGTATTTCCTAATTAATTTCTTGGTCTTCATCCTCGCTGAGAGGATTAATATTCCATTATGATTTTACATAAGGGTTATATAATACCGAAGAATCAATATCGACAGGATATTTTTCAACCTAAGGATATATTGACTAAACTAATGTAGAATTTAGATAAGAGGTTTATATTCGAAAGTGCATCACCGTGGGGACACATATCTACTTCATCAGGATGATGGATGTGATAATATACCTCAAAATTGATTGTCATGAACATAAAAATATCATTGTAATTAAATGTTATCATCTTCAATAGATTGATGAATTTTTCAATCATCTACATGGAAGCATTATTTCTCTAAGGTAGTTCTTTAGTTTCATTAAAATAATGTAATTATGATGAATTGGATATCTCCAATACAACATCATGTATGAGGTATGAGTACCATGAGTTCATAGTGGTTACATTTCAGCTCAATAATGTTCATGAAGTCATCATGTAAAAGAGGAATATAATCGTCAAGGATTACAATTATTTTTTTGTAGAATTTATAGATCATAATTTCATTTACTTAATAACCCTCTATGATAATGAAACATATCTAAATACTCTACAGCGGACCTTATGGAATTAAAATTTAGAATTGGATTATACTAAATGAGTATTATAGTTGGATAAAGTAACATTCCTAGAGAATTTTATAATTAAAATTTCATATCCATTGAACATTCACAAATAGTGGAAACTAAAGGATGGGCAAGACAAAGTAGATGATATAGATTTATGAATTATTTAGATTATCATGGTAAATTTTTTAATTTTTGGGAAATGTATCACTATTTTCAGTCTCTTTATGCATGATAACATGGAAATTCTTTAATATATAAATCATGAATATTGTGGAATTTCATGCTTTTGGTGAACATGGACCATACCATGTACACCGAACATCCTTAATAAAATATCACTATCTAACCCCATACCATTTGAGTCTATGATAGTGTAATAAAGGGCCCTCAATTTGCAGCAAAATAGTATGAATTTTTTTATTATTATAAAAAATATAGTAATTATATTTATCTCTTTCTCATTTTCATTTTAAATGTATATTTAATAAGTTAGATTAAAATCAAATTTTGATATGATGAAACAAGAAATATATTTATCAAAAATGAATATCATTAATCAAGACCCTCTATTATATTGAATTAAAGAAAATTAAAAGCAAATAATATTTAAATCAAATATTAGTATGAATTTTTTTATTAAATATAAATTATAATCAAATTTTATAAAGTCCAAAATAATTATGTAATGTTCAAAAATATGTTATTTTTAAGAATCATGTCATTTTCAATAAATAATGTATTTTGAATTAAATAGGTAAATTATAATACATTTGTATTTTTGGATAAAATATCAATAATTTTTAATTAAGAACACTTAAATTAACCAATAGATATTTTTTCAATGTTTTTGAAGAAAACATGATTTGTTGGTCAATATTTAATAAGGTAGAAATATATCATATGTATTCTCATATCATAATGACTAAAAAGTGATATAATATTTTTCATGGAGTGTATCATTAACCAAATATATATTTCCCTTAAATAATTGTTTTTGGATATCTGAATAATTTTATATATCATTTACGAATCCCCCCAATAATATATCATAAATATTATGGTTATAAAATGATTTATTTATTAACAAGACTAACTGCCACAACGTAATTGTAATTTTTAAGTGTAATTTTTTTCATAAACATGTAAAATAATTAAATACACACTACCTTCTTTGAAATAATTGGGGAAAATATGGTATGTTTTTTTGAATAATTTATTATAAATATTCCAAAAATATGTTTGGAAAATAATAATGAACATTCCTCTCTTTTCCTATATAACCACACCCAATATCCCATTTATATTCACTAAATACCTTTTTATTATTACTGTAATATATTTCTCCCTCTCTATATGACTCCCAACGATTCAATAATCATTCAAGAAGATCATCCAAATCATTTAGAAACACCCACTTAAGGTTAGGGATCCTCTCTTTCTCCTCATTACTCAATATCCTTCATTGTAATTTGTAATGACCCAAACTATTATAAATGCAATTTTTTCTTTATTATAATTCTGTTATAAGTATTAAAACACATTCATTTTATATATATACTTATGAAAACATTATTATCATTAATTAATAATTAAATAATATATTAATGAACTTTTACTAATTGAATATTTACATGACCCTTGGTATATTATCCTGACGATAAGGAATATAAATCTATCCAATAAAATAATATCCTCTCCTATGAATTTATAAATAAAATTTCTGCATACTAAAAATTAAAATATGATATAATTATATAATTGTTTATATATATATTTTTTCATAGAATTATGAGTTAATACTATTCTATTAATTAATGATACCTTAATTAATTTACCAAATTGTTGTAAAATCGATTAAAATATTAAAACAGGTATTTTTGAATAAATTTTATATTTATTTTGGAAATAAATTAATCATATATAGGAAATTTATTTAAGAATGCAGAGATCAGTTTTTAATTCTACAAGTCCAATAATAGTTCTGGATATTTTTTTAGGATATTTATAATATAAAAATTTTTATTTAATATTGAAATATGATAATTTACGATATTAGCCAAATACATGAATTTTTGAGTCATGGGTGATATATTGGGGAAGTAAGCATATAATATTGAATTTTACTGTATTATTTAACATAATCGGTGACATGATTAAACAACATTGTTATTCTTGGTACAACATAACAAAATAATTGGAATAAAAATGATAAAACACCCCTCTCCTCACCTATAAACACCACTTGTCAACACATATTCTTCTCGCACATCCAAATAATTGATACTCCTCCAAATTGAACAAAATAAACATTATAATACTATAAATCACATCAAATATCTCCTGGTCTCTACAAAATATCCAATCCATGTTCCTTATGTAGTTTCTCAAGGAGACGAAATTCCAGAGGTAAAATCGTCTTTCATTCTCTTATAATTTCATATAAATTCTTTTATTTTCTTATCATATATTTACCTAGTATGTTAAAATATCCAGATTAATCCATTGTCATATATATAATAATATTTTATTATGTTTATGAAATATTCATTATCAAACCCCTATACTTTTCCCTTTTAATCAAAAAATGAAAACCTCATTCGTTATGTGTTTATTTTCCACTATCATGGACGAGGTGTTTTCATTTTCCATTATTTCCTTAATGTCTAGTCATAATAACATAGTTATGGCTAAAAAATTTTTATTGTACATATTAAAAATAATATAATTTTATTGAATTGAAATATAAACATGAAAATAAATTAAAAGATATAAGTTCGTGATGATATCAAATAACAGCAAAAATAAATTAAATCATTTTCTCTAATGTTTAATCTATTGAATCATGGTCATGGTATATAAAATTTCATACTGTAGATAATTTAATATAATTAAATACCATTAAGAACATATAAATTTGATTCTATTTAATTATTTTCATTTCAGAAGAACTGCTAGACTTGTATAGAGGCGAACTGATCATGAAAACCAAAAAAGAAATACCACAAAAACAAAGGAATGAAACTATATAACTCTCTTAAACAACCATAATTGAAATTTAATATAGTATAATAAATCAAAAAAATACAATAGGATATGTATTTGATAATTAATGAATCTAATATCAAAATATATGATATTAATGTAATTACTGTACTTAGACATATGTTAAAGGGATTCATCAACCTATCTCACTTTCGTTGTGTAATTTATATTTCATTCCAAATTTCACTATGGAAATTATTTTTTTATTACAAAAAATTTAATTCCATTCCCCCTCCCTTTTCATTTCTTATATATACATGTTTCTAATATAAATTTTTTATGAAGAAAATGGTTTTCTCAAAGAAAAATTCTTTCCAGTACACATTTTAACTCATATTGAGTTGTTTATCTTTCACCTATGAATGCTGAATCATATTCAAAACAATTTTTTTCACAATTTCATTCAGGAACCCCAATTTAATTCAAGATATATGAAATCTTTCTGTAACCCATTCCATTAGATAGTTTACTTCATGAATTTAATTTATATCTGTTCTTAATTTCATTCATTATTATGTGAATGTTATGATGTGACAGGTGTGACTGAGATTATATAGATCTACATTGAATTATATATCGATATTTATCTCATGATATAATGTAAATAATGTATAAAATGGATTATATATTAATTTATAATGATTAATTTATGATTATGTAGATATTTTTTTTTTGTAAAAGATGATAGTTTCATTCCACAACTATGTGTCGTGTTTTACAAATAATACATTCAGTTTTAATTTTTTTCCATTTCCACATTTCATTCATTTATCTAATTCATCCTATCATTATTGTGATTATGATTATGATATTATTCTTATTTTTTTATGATATATTTTTTATCACCAAAGTAATATTAATTCATATACTAACGTATATAATTAATAGGATTTTAGGCCACCACTTTATTTGATGTATATCCATTTGTGACAATAGGTATTTAGAAGGGCTTGAGTATTAGTGGGAAAAATAATAAGTTAATTAAATTTTTATGTTTTATTTTATTAAGGGGGTATGGTATTAATTTTACCATGATAGTAAAACTTTTCATCTTGGTTTTATAATGAAATAATGTTGTTTATCGTGAAAATGATGTAAAATTCAAGAAAGAAAAATTATGGTCTCTATAGTTCGTATCATAGCATAGTTTAGTTAATTTGAGAATTATTATTAGTGAACATTAGATAAAACTCCCAGTATAAGAATAATAATATGTAATCTCCAATGAATATTTGTTTTTTAATGATTCTAAACATATAGATACCGTAATATATTTCTTTATAGTTAAATTCATCAACAAATACATTATTTACACCTAATATTTTGACTTATTTATTGTTATGAATTTAACTAATTTAGAAAATAGAGGAATCCAAGAGAAACCAGTCAAAAAAATCATGTATGTGTCAATGAAATAAATTCCTAAATGATATTCCCTATGCCATGGGAGATGGAGTTTATAATTTCACGGTGATGGTTACCTAGATGTTTTGGGCTATGAACAATAACATGAATAATTTGGAATGTCCACCTTCACCTAAGAGGGATAAACTATTAATCGACGGTAATAACTCAAGATTTCACATTATGTTATCTCATTAATGTATTTCAATAGCTTGCGCTACACACAACAATGAGTTCGAGTTCATCACAAATTACTAAACCAGCCATTCAAAAAGTGGTTATTAATAGTATAAATTGCATTTTAAATCTTGTATAATCTATATAATTTTAACATCCATATTATGTGTTTCATAGACATCATATAAGAACAAATTCATTTTTTCAGATAAAATAAAGTATTTTTAAAAAAGCTCACGTTTACCACCTTTTAATGGAGAACATTTTAGAAAAACAATATTTGGAACATTTATATATTCAATATAATGAAATTAAATTAATCATTAAAATAGGGACAAAAAAGTTAGTTATGATAAATTATTGGTATTTTTCTGGTAACTTTCATATTTTGATGAATTCTGAAAAATTAAATATCTTAATTGAAAAATATTTTTGTGATCCAAATAAAATAATTTATTAAATTATGCATTTGAATTGTGTTGAAGTATAATTAGATCATAATTTTATCATTTATTACAATGTAGGTCATAATAAGTAATTTCACATTTAAATTTGACATAAACACATGTCAATCTATTAATAGTTTTTACTTTTTATGAAATCCACCTATTGCTTTTTCCAATGGGTATTAATTTTAAATAAATTAATGAAACTTATATTCTTTGAATTTAATAAATAATAATTCATTTTTTAATTTGGAAAATCACAATTATCATAGGGTGAATTTTTGGAAATTTTTGAAAAACATTCAATTTTTTTTGAAAAGTGAAAAACACTACGTTATTGTATAAAACCGACTATTTATATAAATAAATATTTATTTTAATTAAATTATTTTTAAGTAATATTAGATATATAATACCTATTTATGTTCAATGTATTTAATTGGATTCAATTTATAATAAAATTAGATGTATAAATTTTTATTGAACTTTTTGATCTCTTTTACCAAACTTTTATGTACGTTAGCAAATTTGCATAAAACATAATTTTACTATTTATGTGAGTTTAATTTCAAAATTCAAAAATAAATGGTTGATATCTGTAAGTAAAATGTTATTCAATGCGATGAAAATAAATTTTGGTGAATAATTACTTTTAACTTTTATTTAACATGATTAAAAGAAAATAGGGTAATTAAGGGTAAAAATGATATTATAATTATCCTATCGCATGTCCTAATTCAATTGGATAAGTGTAATTCGACCAAAAAAAACCTTAGTAATAAAATATAATCCCCTTTGTTCCATATAGATTATATCAAGACATTTATTATTATTTTGTTTAAAGAAGACTTAATGGATTTAAATTCATTGTTTAATAAATAATCTATTTTTAATATAGGGATATACGTAAGATAAATTAGACTATAAATATTAATTAGAATGAAAATAATATTTCCTAAATAATGGATTTTTTTTATAATTTTTAGATATTATATAATTTAATTTATTTATGTCCCAATGATGATGCAGCAATTACCTTATTAATAAAAAGTTAAAATAATTGATGTAATAAATATCCAAATAAATGTAAATTAAATTTCTGATGAATTCCACTAATTTTATATGATAATATTACTAGATATGGTTGATTAAATATTTTTTTAAAATGTAGTCATGTTGTTATGATTTTCACAAAAACCAAATACAAAATAGTGTCAAAATTGACATAATTGAGTTTTTAAAACAGATACTATATTATTAATTGATATAATATTCCTAAAAATATAAGTATCAATAAAAGGACATATATAATGTTATATATATTAATAATGAACAACTTGGGGTTTTCTTGGATTGTTATAGGATGTTTATTAACCATATAATATCAAAATACAAAGAGACTTGATAAATTTCAAACTATTTTACTAAGAGTTAAATCTAAAAGTTAAGGTAAATATGGTGTCCAAAACATGTCTAAAACCTATTTTTTGAGATGTTTTAGACACATTTTTTCCTTATAATTTAAAAAATCATTTTGGACCCATTATAAACAGAAAATTATTTTATTTTAAAATAACATTTTAAGCTTTTCCTAAAGTGACCATCACCCCTCTAATAAATCGGTAGTTCCCTTTCTCTTAATTTTACACCTCCAAAACCATTTGGCACGGACAAACCCTACCCGTATACCCTCCCAAAATTCTTCCCTTCATCCTAGAGGCCTTAAATTGGTCAGAAATACAACATAAATATCCAATTTAATAAACTCAAAATGAAACACCAGAAGAAGTGGTAAAAACATCTCCACCCTCTTTCACGTTCTTTTTTTTCATCCACATCCTTTTTATTTGTTGTTTTCATTCCAAAATAATGAATCTAGTATATCCTATATAATTTTATTTTATTATAAATATTGTTCAACAATAATTTTTATTCTATCTATCCTATAAATGACAAAGTCACCATACGTGCGTACTTACGGCTTACCATCCCCAGGTCGTGGTGTAGTTTGTTATTCAAAATATTAATTATTTGGATGAGTATAATAATGAGTATAACTAATGTAAATAATATGTATAACATGTTAATTATTCTGTATATATGATATAACTTCCAATTACTTATTATTTCATCATCAATATAATGATAATGTCGCTCGTGCGTACGTACAGATTACCGTCTCCACGACACGATGAGGTTGATTCCCACGTTCACCATTGCATGATAATTTTAAAAGTATATATCATTAATATGTATGTAATATATAACATAATAATGATAATTTAGATATATATATATATATATCTATGTGTGTGTGTTTGTTTTTATGTACATACATATATCTTATTCACTTACATCCGTGCAATAAAATATGAAAACAGAATCAACATTTATGCGTACGTACAGCCTACCGTCTCCATAAATAGTTCCTTCCATTTCATATATAAATCTATTATAAATATTTATAAACTAAATATATATGATATAAAAATCAAGGTTTATATTCAGGAAGTATTTAGATCATGATCTAAATGATACGACCAAGAATATCAAGTTTAAACACATAAGATAATGAAAGCGATTATTCACCAAAATGCTAATTTAACATGGAAATCATTACTAAATAGGTAGTATATAGTAATAAATGAATAATTTATGATATTATAAATATTAATATGGTTCTTTTATAATATAATAACATTCTGTGGTCATTATACAAGACGTTAAAGGTACCCTTGACTAAAGAAAATTGCAAGGTAAGGGTTAATTTTACAATATCTTTTTTATCAAGGGTTTTTTTATGTAATTTTCTACTGGGGAATATTTATTATACATTTATATTTTTATTAAAATATATTTCAAAGGGATTATTTTTTAGGTAATACTTCACTAAAACATCATTTTAAATGTTTCAATGATTAATTTTTTTAAAATTTTCTCATTAATGTCCATGTTTTCAAAATTGTTTTAAGGATTTATTTATATGGACTTGAGTTTTTTCCATTGTTAATTACTTTCAAAATATTCAAATTGGTATGGGACAAATTTATTAAATAATATATTTTAAATTAATTCCTTTAAAATTTATGAGACTTTTAAATGATTTCATGAAAAGGGTTATTTCTCTCAATGATTTTTGTTGATCATTTTCAAATATGTCAACATATTTTATAGGATATTATTTTTTATCATGGTTGATTTATGGTGATAGAAATCATTCATACTATATTGAAGGTTTTGTGATATTTTTGGCTTTGAATGTGATATATTTACACCATTCTGTGTTTATGGATAATGTATTGACAATTCATATATTAATTTTAATATGATTGTTTATGTCATGTTTAAATGTTTTCATATAAGGAATGAATTGGACTTAGTATGTAATGGTTGGAGCCTGATAGAGCTCCTTGATTAATAGGTAGGTCACATGAGAAAATTAGTGTTCTGTCATAAGTCATTGGCAAAATATTATTTCTAGTCTTGGAACAAGGCCTTCATAATGTGGTTATGATGTCCAGCACTATGCATTCCATCATTATGAATATGGAAATTGGGATTTCATGTGATTATTTGACTAGTAGAAGATCCATGTGAATAAGTAAATTCATTTATTTGATTTTATCTATGCCTTATTATTCTGATTTTTATGTTTAAAAGGACTTTGTTTTATTCTTATTCATTGAATTAATTGTATATGCTTATTTATGAAAGTTTCTGCTGTATTGTTATCCTTACTGATCATCTGAGCGCACCCCTTTCTTTGTTTTTGTTTTTTCTAGGATGTGATGAAGTATTTTATGGTTGAACAACGTGGATAGGATATGGGATATGAATGTGTTCAAAATAGGACAACGTTGTTGTTGTTTCTGATCTTATATTGTAATGTAACGTTCATGTATGTTATCTATTTTCCATGACTGCTAAATTGATCGGTCCTTCAAGATTTGATTCCTTGTAATCAGTCAAATGAATTAAAATAATACACTGACTCTGGGTAACTAGGGATGGGGCGTTATAGTTGCATAAAAGGATGTTTAACAACAACCTTGGAATTATATTTAGATAATCTGTGATTATAGAACATTACCCTATGATAGACATTGATTATTAGTATAGAGGAACTTCCTAGAACTTTGGTAATGAAGAGATTTTGTGTATTTTATAAGAAATACATACCTCTCTGGATATGAGAAAGTATAGGCGGCTCTAGAACAGATGTACCTAGGAATGAAAACTATGAAAATGGGTTTTAGGCTTGACCTGGGGTATCCGGTTACACGACCACCGGACATGATACACTTTTGGTTACGAAACTCCAGGGGGATATGGTTAAGATAATTCACATTTACATGAAAATCCAATATGATGGATTTAGGAGTAAATAATACTCAAAGAAAACATTTTTTTGTTATATATTATATGAATAATCATTTCAATTTATGGTAGGTATTTTACAAGTTTGAAATTCTGCAATGTGATTAATAAACTAACCTAGTGTATGTCGTTGTTTAAAAATGGCTCCAAGTAGAAGGAATGGGAACTCCAACGATATGCTTGATCCAATGATTAAGAATGATCACATTTTTCATAGTATTCAGACAATATTTCCAATGGAAATTATCTCCAACGTATTCTCATCACATGAAGAAAAAGTATCATCTGCTATAAAGATAAGTAAATAATTATTTGAGTCCTATGGAATTGAAGGGATGCAATAGAATAAAATGATGGATGATAGAAGGATGGATAAAGGGAAGAGGGGTGAGAAGGATTTCACCATATGTGAAAACTATTGATATAATCACCTTGGTAAATCCTTGAAGGGATTGAATGTTAGTTATAAGTGTGGAAAAAATGACACCGACAACATGATATCAAGTGTGTGAAAATGGTTTCAAATGTACAATGAATCATCTCCAAGGAGTTGGGACACTACACGATGGAATATCCAAATCATCAGAGTATACCCCAAATGCTGATATTGGATAATAATCAAGTTATGATATTAAAAAAGATTAAGAGGAATGATTAGATTTATTTTGATTTTATTAATGTATTGTGTCATTTGAGTACTGTATTAATGATGTAAATGTTATAATAATTGTAGAGTATAAATGGATTTTACTACAATTCTATATCATTAAGGACATGAGATGAGTTGGAACCATGAAAAGTGATTCAATAGTAGGTTAATTGTTTTGGAAAATACATGGTTGATGGAATGGTAAACCATAATATGGTCCTGATACTGAAGTAGTGATTTTGGAATAAGATATGATGGATTTTGATAAATTATATTTTATATTCTTGAATACATTGAAACTAATTAATGGTTTGTTTATTCCATCATTGTTGGAATATTCAAAAATTTTGGATATAACAAATATATATAGTATTCTATATCAAATACAGTAGAATGAATGTAATAAATAAGGTTTTATAGTTATTCAATGTATTAACATGTCTTAATAGAATACATGATGAAGTTATTCATATATTATTATGTGGAAAAAGAGATCATCATTTTGTTTACCTTTATTATAAATTTTGTACTGTCAGTTGGGAAAGAAGTATTTTGGAAAAATCTAAAGGGTGGATTGGGTTAAATTTGAAGTTGGATACTATTATTAAGGATAATGCATTTCTTAAGATTATTTTTGTATTGTTATTAAAATGAAAACCTGTAGGTCAGGAGACAACCCATCTCGTCTGTGAATGGAATGAGACTTGAACCTGCAACTGAAGGTAAACAAGTGTTCATCACCTACCACATGCCTACTTGATTTCTTAGTTTATATAATTTAATTTTTTCAAATAGTCTGACAAATAAATTATAAATTCATTATTTTTGGACCCTTATAAGATTACGATATATAGAATATTTTCAAATTATATTATCTTATGGAGTGAAAGGTGAGTTTGTGGTAGGAATTATTTGAGGGATGAAATTCTACTTTTCAAGTATATTTTTTCCTCTTATTCTATGAATAAATTAATTCTAAAACAGTATGGAAGGGATCTTAAAACCAATAATGTGTTATCCTAATAACTTATGTTTTGTTGAACTGACGATATTTTAAATCACTATAGATTGATGTCTTTGAGGCCCTCAATTTTACTAATATTTGTGATTTATGAACTCAATTACAACATATAAATATTTATGTTTTCCCCCCATTTATGTGTCTCTAATTTACACCAATGTTCTCCTTATTGAGATCATAATTTGGAGGTGACTTTTTCATTTCTCTTTCCCTCTTATTATGTCTAAATTTTTTAAACCCAATTTTCGATGTGAGTTTTCTAAAAATATAAATTTCGATTTTTAACCATTTATTTTCAAAAAAAATTAAAAATTACGCGGAAAAAATTTTCTGAAGTAGGATAGAATGTAACACCCAATGATGTCAAAGTATGTTATCTCATTAAAGTAATTCAATAACTTACTCTACACGCAACACAGAGGTTGAGCGGACAACAACATATCAAACTAGTCATTCGAAAACCATTTAGGAATAATATTAACTGCATTTTGATTCTTATATAATATATATATATCTAACATTTATATAATTTGTTTCTTAGAAATTGTATAAGAAGAAAATCATTTTTCATATAAAAGAATGTATTTTTCAAAAAAAAATTAGTTCAGAAGCTTTTAATGGGGATCCCTTTTTAGAACCAATATTTGAAACTTTTATATAGTCAATTTAATTAAATTAAAATATTCTATAGTAGAGTAAAAAAATATAGTTTGGATAAATTTTTGTTACTTTTCAGAAAACTTTCATATTTTGATGAATACTGTAAAACACTCTGATTTAATTGAAAACAACGTTTTTAATCGAAATAATTTATAGTTTTAAATTATGCATTTGAATAGTTTTGAAGTTAAATTAGATTATATTTTTATCATTTATTACTATTTAGGTCATTATAAGTAATTTCACATTTAAATTTGACATAAACACATGTCAATCATTTAATAGTTTTTACTTTTTAAAATACCCCATTTATTGTTTTGAAAATGGAAATTAATTTTATATTAATTAATGAAACTTATATGTTTTTAATCTTGTGAAATATAATTCATTTTTAAATTCTGAATATCATAATTAGATTATAACTAATTTATGGTATATTTCTGAAAACATTAAATTTTTTATGAATAGTGAAAAACACTACGTTATTTTATAAAACTAACTTTTTTATATAAATAATTAATAATTTTAGTTAACTTTATTTTAAGTCAAAATAGTTATATAATACCTATATATATTCAATTTAATTAATTGTATTTATTTTATAATAATATTATATTTTTAAATTTTTATTGAACCTTTTATCCTCTTTTACCCACTTTCAAAGCACGTAATCAAATTTGCATAAAACATAATTTTACTGCTTCTCTGAGTTTAATTTCTAAAATCAGAACGACATGATTGATATCAGTAAGTAAAATGTGGTTCAATGATATGAAAATAATTTTTGGTCAATAGTACCTTTTGACTTTTTTTAACAGCTTATAAGACAATAGAATAATTATAGGCAAAAATGGTATTATAATTACTCAAAAACATGTTATAAATATATTGGATAAGTGTAATTAAACCAAAAACATCCTTATGAATAATATATGACCCCCTTTGGCCCAAATGGATCAAACTAGGACATTTATTGTCATTTTATTTTATGAATAGTAAAAAGAGTTAAATTCAAAGAATAATAGCGACACCATTTAATTTTGGTTTATACATAAGATAAATTTGACTATAATTATTCATTATAAATCTAAATATATTTCCTACATAATAGTATTTTATTTATAATTTTTATGAATTATTTTATTTAATTTATTTATGAGAAAATTATGATGCAGTAATAACCATATTAATGAAATATTAAAATAATTGTTATTTGAAATATACAAATATATGTAAATTTAGAAATATGATGAATAATAATAAATATATAGGTTAATATGACATTTTATGGTTGATTAAATAATTTTTTTCGAAGTAATCATGTTGTTATAATTTTTAGAAAAATCAAACACTATAGTGCCAACAATGACATAATTGTGTTTTTAAAACAAATACTATATTAATAATTGGGATAATATAAATATAAAAACCGGTTTTAGCAAAAATTACGTAGATAAAGATATATATATTATTAATGAACCTCTTGGGGATCATTTTTCTTGTTATAGTATTTTTATTAACCATATAAAATAAAAAAAATAAGACATGGTAAATGTCATACTATTTAACTAAGAGTTAAATCTAAATGATAAGGTTAATATGGTGACCTAAACCTATCTAAAACCTATTTTTTGAGTGGTTTTTGACCCATAACCACCATATAATATAAATAAATCATTACGGTGCCAATAGAAACCATAAATGATTATATAATAAAATAATTTTTCATGCATTTCCTAAAATGACCCTCTCCTCTCTTATAAAAGAGTACATCACATTCTCCTAATTTCACACGTCCAAATCCATTAGGCTTGGCCAAACCCTTACCAAATATCCTCCCAACCGTCCTCCCTTATTCCTAGAGGTCTTAGTTTGAACATATAGCCAAAAAAAATTTCCCATTATATCAACTCAATAGGAAACACCCGAAGAAGAGGTAATAATTTCACCACACTCTTTCATGTTCTTTTCTTCTTACACATCTTATTTCTTGATTATATTCATACCAAAATAATAAATCCATTACCTCCTATATAATTTGATGTTATTATAAATTTGTTACATCCATATTCATTATTCTATCCATACTATAAATGACAAAGTCACTATACGTTCGTATGTACAACTTACCGTCTCTATGTCGTAGTGTATTTTGTTATTCAAACACATATCTATTTTTTTTGAGAATAATAATGTGTATAACTTATTTAAATAATAAATATAACTTGTTAATTATTATGTCTATATGATATACCATCCAATTACTTATGATTCCACCATCAATATAGTTATATTGTCACTCGTGCATATGTACAAATTACCGTCTACAGGACGCGATGCCATTCATTCCCATGTTCATCATTCGTTGATGATTATAAAAATATATATTAGTAATAATTTTTTAATATATGAAATAATAAATATATTATATATATATGTATGTATATACTTACATGTATCTTATTCACTTTCTTCTGTTCATTACGATATGAAAATTGAAACAACGTTTTTGCGTTTGTATGACGTACCATCCCCATAAACAGTGCCTCCCATTTCATATATCTGTCTATTATAAATATTTATATTCTAAATATATAAGATATTTCAATCATGTTTTATATTCAGGATGTATCTAAATCGTGATCTAAATGATACGATCAAGAACCACAAGTTAAAACACGTACGATATAAAAAAACCATTATTACACAAAATGCATAAATAACATAGAAATCACTATTAAATGTGTGATATAAACTCATAAATGAATATTGTATGAAATAATAAACATTAATATGGTCCTGGTATAATTTAATAACATACTATGGTCATTATACATGAATATAAAAGTACCCTCCACCATTGGAAAGTGCAAGGTAAGGGTTAATTTCACAATCTCTTTATTATAAAAGGTGATATTAAGTAAGTATCTACTGGGAAATATTTATTATCCAAGTAAATGTTTCATAAAAGTGTTTTCAAAGTTCTTTTTAGGGGAATTTTTACTGAAACATAATTTCAAATGTTTTAAAGATTTATTCTTATAAACCATTCCCATTTATGTCCATGTTTTCAAAAGTGGTTTAAGGATTTGTTTGTATAGACAAGAATGTTTTAAAATGATAATTTCATTCCAAATATTCAAAGTGTTATGAGAATATTTGATACAAAACCATCATTTAAACTACTTCATTTATAAATTATGGGACTTTATAATGATTTCATGAAAAAGGGGTATTTCTCTCAATGAATTTTACTGATCATTGTCAACTGTGTCTGCATCCTTTACGGGTTATTATTCTTGATCATGGATTATATATTTTGATACAAGTAATTCATATTTTATTATAGGTTTTTTGATATGTTTGACTGTGTATGTGTTATTTTTAAACCATTATAGGTTTATGGATAAAGTATTGTCATTTAGTATGATAATTTTAATAAGAATTTTTATGTTCTGTTTTAACCCATTCATATGAGGAATGCATTGGACTTATTAATATAAGGGTGGAGCCCTCTATAGAACCTTGATACATTAGTAGGTCTAATGAGACAAACTAGTGTATTGTCATACGACCTCGACAAAATCTTATTTGTAGTCTTCGCACATGGCCTTGACTGTGTAGTTATGATGTCTGGCATTTTTTATTCCATCATTATGAAAGTGGATATTAATATTTCATGTCATTATTCAGCCTGTAGAATATCCTTGTGAATATGTAAATAGAATTATTTGATTTTATCCATGCCATATTATGATGACATTTGTGTTTAAAAGGCTTTTGTTTTATTCTTATACATTTCAATAAATGTTTACACCTATTTATGAATGTTTGCGCTATATTGTTATTCTTACTGAGCATATGAGCTCACCCCTTTCTTTGTTTTATTTTTCCTAGAATGTGAAGAAGGATTGTATTTTTGAACTGCATGGATATAATAAGGGATATGAATGTGTTCAAAAGGGGAAAATTGTGTTGTTGCTTGTCATTTTATAATGAAATGTAACATTAATGTCTGTTATCTATTTTTGAAGACTGCTACATTGATCGGTCCTTCAAGACTTGAATCATTGTAATCAGGCCAATGTATTAATATAACACACCGACTCTAGGTAACTGGGTTCGGGGTGTTATAATTGGTATCAATGGAAGTTTATTAACAACCTTGGAAATATATTTAGATATAATCTATTTAGAGAACATTCCCTATGATATACATTGATTATTAGTATAGAGGAACTTCTGAAAAGTTTGGTAATGTAGAGATTTTGTGTATTTTCCAATCAATACATTCCTGTCTGGATACGAGCCGGTAGTGACGTCTCTGGAACAGATGTACCTAGGAGTGATAACTAAGAAAATTACATATGGGCTTGACCTGGGGTATCCTTGTACGCGCAAATGTTCCTTGATTCAATTTTGGTTATGACACTCCTAAGGGATATGATGGAGATAATTCACATTTACATTACAAGCTATTATGAAGGATTTAAGAGTAAATACTTCTCAAAGAAAACATTTTATGATTATATATTATATGCATAATCATTTCGATTTACGTTAGGTATTTTACAAGTTTTGAATAATGCCATGTCATTCATAAAATAACCAAGTGTATGCCATTAATTAGAAATGGTTCGTAGTAGAATGAATGTGAACTCCAGCGATACGCTTGATCCATTGATTAAGAAGGATCACCATTTTCATAGTATTAAGAAATCATTTCAAAGGGAAAATGTATCCAATGTATTCTAATAATATGAAGAAATAGTATCATGTGTTAATAAGATAAAAAAATAATTATTTGAGTCATGTGGCATTGAAGGGATGCAATATAATAAAAGGAAAGATTAGAGAAAGATGGTTAAAGGGAAGAGGGGAAAGAAGGATTTTACCATATGTGAAAACTGTAGAAAAATAGCCTTTGTAAATACTTTAAGGGAATGGAATTTTGATATAAGTGTGGAAAAAGGACACCGACAACATGATTTCAAGTTTAGGAAAATGGTTTCAAATGTACAATGCATCATCTGTAAAGAGTTTGAAACTACAAGAAACATTATCCAAATCATCAGAGTATACCCCAAATGATATTGTTGGATAATAATCAAGTAATGATACTAACAACGATGAAGATTAATGATTTTATTCTAATGTTTTTATTAATGTATTGTGTAATTTCATTATTGTATTAATGATGTAAATACTATAATAATTATAGAGTATAAAAGGATTGTATTGCGGTACTATTTCAGTAAAGACTTGAGATTAGGAGGAACCAAGAAAAGTAACTCAATATTAGGTTTTTTTTTGGAAAATACATGGTTAATGGACAATGTTGTTGTTGTTTTTCATTTTATAATATAATTTAACGTTCACATTTGTTATCTATTTTCCAAGACTTCTAAACTAATCCGTCATTTGAGACATCATTCCTTATAATCATGCTAATGTATTAAAACAATGCACTAAGTCTGGGTAATTGGGGTCAGGGCATTATATTAACTCTTTCATGTGTTTATTACCATATATGTTTATAGGATACTTCAATACACAAGTCATGTAACATTTGGTCAACATAAAATAGAAGATATTTTTTTGCACCACTATTTTGAGAAGGATAAAGTGACACCAGTCATCTATCATTTAGATGTGGTTGATGATAAATGGTGAAACTTTATTATGAAAACCCAGCCAAAGTATTAAATTTATGAGATGGAGTGGGAAGACATTAAGAAATAATTTCCCAAATTTAATTTCCTTCATCCTTTATGGAGAAATATGAAGAGAGAATTCATAGACATGAAAAAAAATGAAAGTTAATCTATCAAAATATATGAAGAAAACATCATGAGGATTGAATGGTATGCCTTGTGTTTTATTATCAATAATGATTGAACAAAATAATGATTGATTTTGGTTTTAAAACATACCCTAAAAAGGATATAGCTTTTGAAGACTTTTATAGTTAGGAATATGTTTTTCTATGGGTTCTATAATGAGATATAGAGTTTCAAAAGTTGTCTGATAACTATAGAGATATGAATTGAAAATTTTAATTTCTAGCATGAGGATATAATGAAAAATGATGAAATAAATATCGACCTATAACATGTAATAAATATGGTATGAATCATAATGGGATCTAAATTAAAGGGAATGTAGAATGCTATAACTGTGGAAGAGAAGCCTACGAACCTCAAAAATGTGGAATAGACATAGAGAATCTAGGGAATGTGGTGGAGGAAATGATGGAACCACTCATGGTTCAATGCTCAAACTATATGGAGCAATGTAAATATAGAATATACTCATTAAAAATCAAGTCCTTGAGGTAAATTATCATTATTAACCACCAAAAACAAATGAACATAAAAAATTCTATGTAATAACCACTGATTAGGAGGATAATGAAAATGATGTCATACATGGTACAATTTCTATTCACTCAATAATTGAGAAACTATTATTTTATATTAGGTATACACATTACTTTATATCATGAATATTTTATTTAACAATTTAATGCAATCCTCTGAACATTGAAGTAGATTTATACCCAAACACACCTAGTCATGTGATCATTACAACCCCTGTGTTGGACACTACTCATGATAGCATATGTATGAATATTCTTCTAGTAAATCTCTTGATACATAACTTGGTGTAATTAGACAATATATTGTACATAGTTTGGCTCTCATTATATAGTTAAAATTATAACTATTGGGAAAATAAAATATATATTTGAAATAATGAATTATCCCCTGATACATTAAAAATGAACGTAGGAACACTAACTTCGTTTTAAAAATCACTCAACTTTGTGGGTGTCGATTCCTAGTGAAGAAGCATGTCTCTATCAAATAGATGATTAAAAGGAAGGTATTAACATGTCTGAAATGGACTTTTTAAGAGAGTATAATGTTGTATTTCACAAATAGTATCCCAAACATCCCACATACTATGATGTAGATTTCTCATTAGAACTCATACAGAATAATACTCCTAACTCAAAATGTCCCCATAGGGTGGACTCTATCAAACTGGGAGTGTAAATGAATTAGCTGGAAGAGATTTTTGAGATAGGGTTTATAAGCCACAGAAAATCACCATCTATTGTTCTAGTGATCCTTTTAAATAAAAAAGTATAGATCAATGTAGTTTTTTATAAATAATTTGTAACTCATCAAGATCAAAATATATAAAAACTATCACATTCCAATTATTAATGACATATTCTGTAAAATATGAAAATATATTTACATCTCAATTGTGGTTATTTGTTCGGGATATCATCATCTTTTGGTTAAAAACTAATATATTAACAATATACAATCTGTACTAGGTATGAGCATGATTATTTTTAGTAATTCTCTTTAGACTTACTAATGCCTCTCCATTCCTCTTGGCGTTGAGGAATGGATTATATATATTATACTTTGAAATTTATTTGTTGTAATTATCGATGACATTATCATAGAATCCAAGTTTTATTTTGAAAATGAGGAATATCTAATGATTATGTTGGTGGCATTATGTATGGGGAAATTCTAGTCCATTCTCCACAAGTGTGACTATTTAATGCATCGGGTCACATTCATTGGAAAATAAATCACAATTGAGAGAATTTTTATCGACCAATATAACTAATGAAATTGTGGAATTCCATAGACCCTGTAGTTTCCTGAAAATTTGGATTTTTATTTCATTAAAAGTGTACAGTTTAAATTTTGATATTCAATTCTTCTGATTTTCAATAATGCAGAATATGATAAAAAGTAATGGGGGTAATGCTCATCTAGATTAAAGAATGTGATTGAATCATCAATAAGATAAATAAGAGTCAGATCTCTGAACATCTAGTGAAATTACCTATAATTATAGGAATATTTTTGATAGACTATGATTCTTCAAAGAAATTCTTCTGTTATGTACTCATGAAGAATGACAATGTTATAACATATGCATAGTGGTTGTTGAAGATCCCTATTTAGAACAACCTAACAAATGATCTAAAGTGAGATCATATGAATTTTTCATCATAATATGTTGTAAATACATATTTGGTGAGTATTTTTACAGGTATACAAAACAAAATACTCTAATGTTTATATCCACATAGAATGGACTAATCATGCGTCATCCAAGATGGATAGAGAAAATGAAGGACAATGATTTATCTATTCTCTCTCATCATACGAATGAAGAAAATGTAGATGGTTATCTAAAATGAAAAAAACATACTAAATAGTTTATGATGGGGATTGTTATATTATCTATCCCTAAATATATTTAATGGATGGACCAAGAAATCATATTGGTATGGAATACATCCTATCATTACCTATGATTTCAAAACCATCTATCCAAGAGAAGATCATGTATGTAAAATTGGGTGATTTGGAGCATCAAACTATGGTTAATATAGTAATGGAATTGATTATACAAGAGTTTCATATTGATTGTGATGGTGTGATATTGTTTCGAACAATATTTTTGTAAATTTATCAACATATAAAATGAAGGTGTAATTGGATAATTAATTAGATCCCCTTTCTTTATCCATCCTGTAAGTACAAAGATATATTTTGATCTTTGAGAACACATTTAATGGGATAACATAAACAAGGATATTGTGGAAGATATCTCAAGGTGATTATTATGTCTTCGTGTTAAAGAAGAGTGAAATATGTCCAAATAGATTGTGCAACCATTTTTATACCAATGTTGTCTTGGGATAAAGTCACTATGGACTTGGACACTTGGATCCATAACACATCCAATGGAATAAAATATGAAATGGGGGTTGGTTGAGTAAATCACCAAGACTACCCACTTCATTGCTATTTTCTAATATCTGTAACAGGAATATCCATCTAGGATATATGTGAAGGAATTGGAGATTTTGAATGGGGTTCCACTATCAATCATCTCTTAATATGATCCAAGGATCATAAATAAATTCTAGATAATTCTTTAACATTATTTCTGTACTGAGTTAAATTTCAGTACAGACTACCACCCCTAATTGATGGAAAATCTAAAAGGACTATTCATATTCTTTTATACATCATAAGAGCCTACTCAATGGAATTCAAAGTAGTATGGGATCAAAATGTACAATTATTTTTGTTCTCATACAACAACTACTTCAACTCTAGTATTTAGATAACTCCATATTAATCTCCCTTTGGAGTGAAATGTAGAATTCTAACCTATTGGGATGATGTTGGTGAATGAATGCTAAATTGATATGATATTGTTATATAGATGATAGATATGGTTCAAGACATCTGAAAACTTATCATAACATCTATGAGTATTCAAAATAGCTGGGTTGAAAACTCTCAATGTTACATGAAGATTAACGTTGGAGAAAAAGTCTTCCTTCAATTACTCCCATGGAAAATATCTATGTGGCCTGGAAATTGTTGAAATCATATCATAAAGTACATTAGACCTAATGAGGTCCTTGATCACATATAAGTAGGGTCCTATCATCTTGATCTTCCCCCATGAATGGCCCATGATCAGGACATGTTCCATGTATCACTACTAAATATGTAAATTCCTGATCCCCCGTATTTCCTAAATTTGCAGGTGGTACCATTGGAGAACAACCACTTTTATGAAGGGAAACTCATAAAGATCATGGAAAAAAGATAGATATTCAAACATTAAAAATACATTTGACCTTGTAAAATTATTTTTGAGGAAACATATTAATGAATATGTGACATGGGATTCAGATGACACCGTTAATGAGAAATATTCTAACCTGTTTATGTAAAATGAAAATTTGTGGGTGAAATTTCAAAAGGGGGAATAATGTTGAGACCCGGACATCTATCTATGGAAGATTTAATTTATTATAATTATGATGTATAGTCTATATCAAATATATATTCATGAAATCCCAATAAATATATTATTCACATAAATAAAGAATGAAATAATTGATTAATGAACCTTTTCTGACAGAATAGTAACATGACCAATAGAATAATAACACAACTAGATGAAATAGTAATCCATCCATAAGAAATGTAACCTATCCAAATAAATTTTAAATAAATTTTAGGCCACTTAGAAAATAAAATTAGAGATACATATATCATATTACAAGTAAATAAATTTTTTCAAATTGAAAAAATTATGTGTTGGAATTTTCCAAATCATATATGATTATTTAAAGTTTATAATTTATATAATTATTTAAAATAAAATGTGTTCCAATCAAATAGATTCATAAATTAATATTATGTGGTAAATTTATGATCGCTCAATTATGTTTTCAATGTGTGGTAAAATCAATTATACTATTGAAAGTGGTATTATTCAAAGAAATTAAGAATTAATTTAAATATTAAATTTCTAAAATTTAGAAATCTAATATCCAAAATTGGATACAAATTTTTATTTATAACTGTCAAAAAATAGTTAGGTAGACTTTTTAGTATTTTTAAAAAATATTTCATTTTTTTGAATAGTGAAATAAAAAAATTTAAGTTATATGCTAAATACATTAATTTTAAATTCATGCCTAATATATGGCTAATAAAATTCCATAATCTTAATAATTGCTTCGTTATTTAATATATTTAGTGATAAGGTTCATCATTGTTGATTTACATGATCCAAAATAATAAACAAATAAATATAATAATAAAAATCCATACTCCATCCTATAAATACCACCCCACTTTCTATACACCTCACTCCTCTAAATCCTTGAAGATTTTTTGAATTATATGTACTCCATATTCTATGACCCTCCCCATGTCCGTAGACTTCTGATCTCAAAAAAAATCCAAAACCATGTTTTGTAAGGAGGTTCTCAAAGAAAATAAACACAAGAGGTAAAATCCATTATCAATCTCTTTTAATTTATTTTAATTTATTTTAATTTATTTTCTTTTATTTAACTATCCTTACATCATATGTTAAAAAACTCTTGAAATAAATAGTATTTTATGTATAATATAAATCATTGTATTAAGGGAATATTTATCATCAAACTCTTTATCCTCTATCAATTATTTTAAAAATGAATACATCATTAATGGATTGCTAATTTACTATTATCATTGATGACGCATTTTAATTTCTCATTACCACTATTTTAGATGGTTATAAAACCATTATTATAGATAAAATTCCTTATTTATCATATTATATGTTAAATATTTTTCTATAACCAATATATATTCAAGATATGATATAAAATTGTATAAGATAGTGATGGTCAAAAAAATTCCAAAATAAATTACATAAATTTTATTAATGTATTGTCTAATGAATCATCCCCAGAACATATAACCAAATGATATATAGATGATTTAAAATAATAATTTTCCTATAATATCATATAATTTAAATTATATAGAATTATTATCATTTTGCATAAACTACTAAACTTGTATACTAGTGTACTGATTATGAAAACCAAGAAAACAAACACTTACAGAACGATGGAATTGAACTTTATATCTCACCGAAATAGGCATAAATGGTCATTATAAAAATATAAGTAAAAATAAAGTACATTTATATGTGTAAATTTATTTTTTAATTAATGAATATAAATTTTTTTTACAATTTATGAATTTGAATATATCATTCATACAAAATCAAAGGGGATTCTCGAACCCAACTCATTTTTTGGGTTATTACTATTCCATGGAAAATGTCATTGTGGGTATTATTTTACTATTATTTAAATATAAATCCATTCTCATTAACAATAAATTTATAGGATAGACATGTTTCTAGTCAGATTTTATTACAAATATAATGATTTTCTAATAGAACTAATCTTATTTAGAGTACATTTTACTCTTCTTTAGTAGTATCTTATTAGTCATTAGTAATGAACCGTATAACAAATATATTTTTAAAATTTCATTCAGGAACCAAATTTTTATTCAATATTTATGTCTTCTTTCTAGAACCCATTCCAATATAATGGATACTTCCTAGCATTGATTAATATACATTCTATGTGGCACACATGATTATGTTAATGTTATGATGTGATGGTGCACCCAGAATTATATTGATCACCAATGCATGGATAATTTGATGTGTATCCATAGATGATTTAAAATTCATTTTCAAAAAGATTCTAAATTTTTTCATAATGACGATGTTATGATTATTATCATTTTTATAAATGTGCATGACGGTAGCTTTGATCAAAACTCAATGTACTATTTGACCACAAAGACAAGATGTTTCATTTTGTATGGATTTCCACACTCCATTCCTTTATATATATATATATATATATATATTCCTATCATGATTATGATGATGATCGTATTGTTTTTTAATGATTATTATGACTATAATCACCAATTTTATATTGATTCATGACATTTTCTATCCTCTTACTGGTCATTTATCGCACCCATTTATTTTCTTTATATCTTCGTGAGAGTGAATTTCTTAAGGAGATCATGCAGTTTATAATGATATGGAATTTTATTTTAAATAATTTAATTTTTTCTATTTTCTATAATTGATGCATGGTCCTAATATTCAAAATATACTAATCCTATGGATCCTAATTTTTACGGATATTATGTTTTTTATCATAAAATTATGCAATATTCAAGTATGTTAGAGTAGGATCGCGATATATTATACCATTTAAATAATAAAATTTCATGTTGGATTAGGTTCTTTCATATTATAGTTAATAACATTATTATGTAAAAAAATTTAGACACCCCTTTTACAGTTTTTAATCCCACACAATAATCATTGAGTACCCCATTTTTGTTTCCTAAATAATTATGTTATTTTTCATGCCAATATTTTTGTGAATAAGCATTCTCATTTAGAATCAGGTGTCTTCAACAAGATGTATCAATACATTATTGAGTGTGGAATTCCACGCATTCATCCAAAATTCCTCAATTAGTTGATTAAATGTGATAAAATATTATCTACTATTAAATTAATTCAATGTAATAATAATTAATGTACACGATTTCAATGTGACGAGTGGAATTGAAATTATACATCCCTCCAATGTAATAGGTAATGTTTTAATTTAATCAGATTCCATGTATGATTCTATGGAGTGTATCCTTAGTAATCTAGTTTTTGTGTTCTTTGAGATTATTGTTAACTTATGTATATGATTCGGTGTGTTATGTTGTTTCCGCATTCCCACAATTTCTTTATGTAATCAACATATATCTTGATTCAGCGGTCAATATTATGATTCTCACCATGTTTATGTCCCAATTAAATACATATTGATAAATATGTAATACAATATATGAGTAATAATTTTTTTATTCCCTAACTAGGATCTATATCTCATCCAATTCATATCTATGTCCCCTAGTTATCTATTGAAGTTTTAAAAGATTAATAAAAATTCGGATCTTGTTAATGATTTGTTAAATAATATTATTGAATCCACGTATCATGTATAATTTCAATGTTACTCATTTGAAAATACAACAATCTTAACAATAATTTTATATTTTCTTATGTGATTTTTTATTTAATAAATCATGAAAAAGGGTATTATTGGTATGGGCTTCAAAATATTTATAGTGAAATTTACGGTTAAAGTAAGTGGATAAAATCCCATTACATGGCCTCTATTTTTTACTTTTTATTTTTATAATCTAAATAAATATCTACGCATTAATAATAATTATCTATACTACATAACATGATTTTGACATTTCAATCAACATGTCCCTTATTTTTGAAATTATTGTATATAATATATGAAAATTTTAAAACTTTTAATCATACACATGTGATATATAATATATGATCCAATGATATTGTCCACATTTGAAACTTTTTATTGTTTATCTGACATCTCTAGACATTATATCCCTATGAAATGTGATTTGGGGAAGAGGTGGTAATGATATGTGTTAAAACTTTTCATTGACCATAACTTTTGTATCTTTTTCTAATGGATTTAGGATATATAATTGGTAAAAGAGTGTACTAAATGATCTTTTAGATGTAAAATATGGGGCTATTGAGAGTTCTTATCTTCTGAGACCCGTATCCATGTGTGGTGTACAATAGTCAAAATTTAAAATTTATTAAAAATATAGTTTGAAATGTGACCTTTATGAGAAGTGATATTCATTTATGTGTAGTGTATTTCCATGATTTAATTATTCTATTATAGATATAGCAGTTTCTGGGGTATATTAGATTAAACACTATGTATGAGAATTTACGCGGGTTTTTGCATGATAACACCTTTTTAATATGAGACATGAATGGGGGTGATTCTTATAATCTATGATTTATATGGATTATAAACATGTTTTTTAATAAAAAAATTATTTTATTAAATATTTTTTGGATTTTTTAGAGGGAATATACAATATAGGATGTCTCAGGTTATTTGAAAACTTAATATTTAGGAATAAATGGTAGATTATTACATTGAGATCATTTTTCAAGAAATACTACGGAGTATAGAATCCCAAAAAACTTAATCACTAAATCTGATAGTATCAAGATAGTTTTGAATGGGAGGGTTGTTTTGAAACCTGAATATGTTAAAATATTTTTTCCTAATATTGGTATGAGAAATTACGATCATAAATGATTTGATCTATGATGGATGGTGTATGAATAAAATATTTGGTTTTCACCCTTGAAAAATATTTGATTTTGTTGGATCTAGTGCGGTTATTCATGGCACATGATGGATGTGTGTAATTTTTTAAGGTCCCGTCTAGAATACATATCGTTTGGGCATTTATCGTTTCGAATATACATGGTCATCCATTGGTTAGGTGTCTGGTACTAGGATACATGGTCCATAATGGTTTTTCATTTTCAATTATATCTTGATGTGAGGTGAACATGGAATTAATGGTTGCTATGGTAATAAGTATCAATGTGGGTTTTCATACCCTTGTTATAGTGTTAGGTACTGATTGTGTCTATTCAGTTTGGTTATAATGGAGTGGCATATGAACATAGATATTAAACCCTATTTACAATGTGATTGATTATTATTTTAGGTAGATATAATTTTTGGGAGAACACCATCATCCATTGAAGGTTCTATCCAAGATTATAAAGTAAATACTTGTGTGAGAAATTTATGACATTCCTATGAGACTGAAATAGGTGGTAATTGATGTATCATAATAATAATTATTTAATAGCAGGATGACTATGTATATATAATGTGTCAGGTAGTGAGCAGGACAATATCCTAGGTGAATATATTTTTTATAGTCTAAATGAAGGAACTACTATGGTTTAGAGAAACATGATTGTCAAGGGGATATGAACCTGTTATGGAAAATCATAATCTATGATGGGATCCATCACTTAATTGTTGTCTAAGAATTATAATATCTATATATTGGTGAATTAGAATATTTCTATGTCTTTGATGATTATAGATATAAGATTCCTATATGAGTTCTTGACGACTTGGATCCATTGTTTCATGATCAAAGATGATTTATTAACATAAATATTTTATTATTCTTGTGAGAGTGATGATTCTCAGGTAATAGAATTTTGGTTGATGAAAATAGATGATGATATAATCATGGGGTTTCACAGAAGGATGAGATGTTATATCAATGAACATTATTAATAGATCATAAAATTATATCTTGATTTAAGGAATCATGGTCAAGGGGTTTAAAAGGTTTTCAGTAGTTGATGTTATGATTTTAAGGATTGATCAACCAAAGGAGGCATTATTAATTTTTTTCCTATGGAATAGGGTTCAGAGAATTGGATACAAAATATTTTATATGTTGTTTTATACGTAGGGTGTAGTATGATATTCAAACTCTACATTTGAGAAAAATCCATCAAAATCAATCCCTATGTACTAGAGTTGATACTGCTCGTAGTCATTTGAGAGTGGGAATGAGTAGGAATACATATAGTTTAATGGATTTTTACTCTTTTATGGGTATGGTTGGTTTGAAAAATTACATGATTATTTAATTAATTTTAGTGTTTTTATATTATTTAACATAATTATGAGTGTTGACTCAATATGTGATGGACTATATGAATTAACTAAAACAAGTGGACCACCACTATGGTTTTTATTTTCAATGGGGTATTTTTTGAGAAATAATGGGATGGATTGTAGGATGTAGATTAGAATTAAAAGGGTGTAAAAAAAATATACTAATATATTATGAGAAGTTTTTTGGTGGATGATTTTTTATCAGTATGAAAATTATTCCAGGATAATAGTGCTACTAGAATAAAATTTATAAATATGACTTGTAGTGTCTTTAGATGAAATGAATTGTACTCATGTTTGTGGGACATTAGTGAACTAGAATATTATAGTGGGGTGTGTCTTAAGTTGGATGGAAGTTTTCTACTATATGTGAATTAGATTAGATAAGTGACCTCAACCTGCTCGGTGTGAGGAAGGAATTATATGATTTTATAATTACTCTAGTGGTGGGGATTCATGTTGAATACGATTTACATAATCAGTGTCATGATACATTTGTAAGTGACATTTGAGATGCGTAGTTTTTGTGTTATGATGTTTTCATGACTGTATCAAGTAGTATGATTTTATTGGTTCATATTTTGATATTTGGTTATCCTGGTAATTTTATCTATGGTATGTGATACGATTATTTGTGTAGTTAGTAAGACCCCATCCTTTCATAATGGAGTTTGTTAGCTTAAAATCTTTACCATGCCCCATGAAATGCACTAGGATGGGTGTAGTTCTCGGGTTAATGGAGTGCATGAAAGTAATTTAAGTGTTTTGAGGGATCTTGATATATAACAATCTTCTTAGGAGAGGAAGAATCTTATAAAAGGTTGTCACATTGTTATCAAATAGACAATGTAAATCCAGCATACCATGAGGTTTTGGGGCTAACAAAGTATTGTGATACCCGAAACCATCCAATAATTAATTCAAAGACTCATTTTTGTATCCCAGAGGCATGATGGTGGTATGATATTGTTTTATTAAGGTAAATTTCATATTTTTCTAATCGATTACAGTATTCCCTATTCTTCAACTCCCATTGGAAAAAACCACTCAAATACGCCACTTCTATCCTCATTGTATTTTAGAGGGATGTCCATAAAATATAGTGTCATGTCTTCCTTCCTCCATATGAATTAGAGGGTGGAAAGTTATTTTGGTATTATTTATATTATCAATCATCATATACATCCTCATCTACATGTCACTCAAAAATTTTAGCAAATATTCCATGTTGTCTTATATTTTTTAAAGATTCCTATTTTTTTGGTTTAGGATGAACCAGATGTTGATTTTAAATTTGTGGTGTCTTATAAGGATAATACATATAGTCCCGTAATTTTAAAATATAATCTCACTACATATTTTAGGTGATTCATTATGTTTCCATACCATACAAGACAAACAATGTCCTATTTTTATAATAAATGATTTATTTTTTTGTCATGTTAGTTAACTTCCCTATTTGAAATTGTTGAAACCAATGAGAATTTAAATTATAAGGGGGATTCATTAGGTATTTCACATAATATTTTATTATAGGGAATTCATAATAAATCATAAATCTTCTTGGGAAATTATGTGAGATCATATAGTAAAAGTTGGCCTAATATTGTTATTTTGTAAACTGTAGTTTAAATGGATAACAACGGAATAATTATTGAAATTGATTATTGTGAAATGGAATTTCAAAATAATCAAATAATAATTTAATGAAATTGTAGTGATTTTAATTTTCTCTATCAAAATTTAAGTATGAATTTAATAATTCACATTTTTTTAATGCATGTATAATCTTTGTGGGGTATATAAATTTGAAATATTATAATTGTAAATCCATAATGTAGACTCCGTTATAAAGCAAAGAGATGTGGAAAATTAAAATTTTAAAAATATACGACCCTTGTGTATTATTTATGTACATTGTAAAATGTGCATAATATTATAATAAGAGTGAATAAAAAAACCATTGGGGGATGAATTGGTGTTTCAACTGACAAATCTCATTGAGGTGGTTTTGATTATTTATACATAAAATTATCTATGAGGAATCATGGGACACTTTATACACAAAATTACTTATATGGTTTTTGATGATACTTTATAATAAAAATTACTTTCATAGGTGCTATTGTGTTATAAAATAAAATACTTCATATTGCTTGTGTGGTGTTACAAAATGAAATCACCCTCATTAGAGATGTTGAATTTCTATATCAAATCTCTGTTTGGTATGGTCTTAAGATACTCAAGAATATATCTATAAGTTTTTTCATGATATTATTATTATAATGGTCAAGGAACGATTCTCAATGACACACAACCACTGGATGAATCATGTATGTTAATTAATGTCACGAACCTATGGATCTATGATGATATAAATTAATGTAGTGTTTCTCCATAGATCTGGAGCCTCATTTTGTATTTTATAAATTTAAATTAAATTGTTAACTTATTTTCAATTTTATTTTTATTATTTATTGAACTTATTTACACACATTATTATTGATTTTTTATTAAGGGGTTTGATTTGTGGTGTCCGGTTGTATTTCACCCACACCGTGATTGATCCTACGTCACACTAAGGTAACTATGAAAATTATAATTTACTATAGGATAGGGTTTTATATATCCTCATGCATGATAATTGGATTAATATTAAATGGAATGTTAGATCAATACCATCTTAGGACTCATTATAATTTTTAGGGTTTTCTGAGTATTTTGTTTCAAAATTTTAGTGTTGAGATATAAATGATCCACTATTGATGTATAAATTTCATCAATATAATTTTCATTTAATGTTTTATATTATGGGTTTCATTTTTTTTTTGCACCGTCCTATATATCGTTTCACTATATTATAGTCCCCAGGCTAATATTTAATATCATATGGGGCCTACCCAATATTTATTTTTATAAATAATAAGGATTAATAATGGATTTACATGAAAATAAATGTTTTGATCAATGAAATTAAATAAATTAATATACACAAAAAATAAACAATGAAACCAACATATAAGATCAAAATGCAATGTTTATAATTAATTTAATATATTGTCGAATTAACCCAGGATAAATTATATCTTCATTTATAGAAATCCCAACGTCTCAATGTCAACCAATAACTATATTGTAGAAACAATGAATACATTCCCTTCAAGGGTGTTCTAGATGTGTCCCTGAAAACATTGAACATCGTCATAGAAATCTATCGGTGTTATCATGACACATCCTAATTATTTTCTAGTTTACATTTTTTACCGCATGAACTGCTTCTAGGAAATCTTCTCATCGATCTATCATGAATTGATAGTGGAGGAGGAGGAGGATGATCACTCTATGTTATAAAGAGAGTTTTTAGAGAGACATATCTTTTGGGTATAAGAGGAATCTCCCCAAATATCATTGTGTCCAATAGAAAAATTAATTTCTTCTCATAAAAGAATAATAAAAATGGGTTTGTTTAATGGTATAGATAAGAAATAGTAATTTCATAGGATCCCTTATTATTTTTTTAATCCATGTAAAATCCCATTTCTATAATAATACTATTATTACTATTTCATGACATTTTCAACATTAAGGAACTAAATTAAATATTATTTATTAAAATAATATTGAATATATATTATTTATTATAAGTCCATTAATCAATGTTCACTAGTCCAACATAAAATTTTGTGGGCAATACATAAAGACTATTTAATTAAAAAATAAATATCATATAATAAATTGTTTATAAATAAATAGGTATTAAATTTTATAAATATTTATGAAATTTATTTAATACTTTTATCACAAAATATTATCTTGAATTATATGTTATTATATATGATCATTAAATAATAAACAATTAGTAAAAAATTTGAACAACTAAATTTAATAAAAATTTTAATTAATAAAAAATAATATTTTATTTTACTCAAAATTTGGATACACTTCATGTGTGTCCCTATAGACCTCCATCATAATTGCATTGTTTGAAGAAGACAAAAGTCAAATGATATCATCTAACACCAAGGAACTCATAATGAAATAATATAATTTCACAATAACATAACACCTCATATAGATCAATAATATGTAGTATAATCCATTTATCATGTTATCTCTAATCAAGTCAGTTGCATATTGATTCTCTTAACCTACATGCTTGATGTATGTTTTTTGGTCATTCATGATATTGATATTTACTATTCAAAACCATGGGATTTTTTTATTTAGGATATATAATTTCCAACAAAGGGCCCAAGATATCGAATTGCATTAATTAATAGAAGGTATGCATCTTTTCTATTGGTATTAATTAATTAAATATTAATCATAATGCACCAAACCAATTCTACCTCACCATGAACATATACCACCATAGTTTCAATTAATTAATACAAATAGACAAAATATTATACTCATTATTAATAATCCTAAAATATAAGGATCAATAAATAAATTCATATTTTGGAACATGAAATGCAAAATAAAAACATGGATTTCATGTGGGCAGGTCATGTTCTCACAATATCATTCATTGTATATTACCAACATCAGATGTCATGACCCATCATCAGGGCCCGTGTCGTGGCTACCCTAAGCCCGCCTTCCATATGCCAGGGGCTGGCGACTAGCACCATGGCGTAATTCCCGATAAAAAGGGAAGGCATTGCCTTTGTAAAGTAAAAAAACACCATATAGAAAGAAAGAAAAATTAAACACTATGTAAAAACTCGGTACAATAATATGTGTGGAAAAGTAAGTGGGCCAGAATATAAACCCAAACTGAAAGTAAAGTACATCTGGAAAAGAGAGATCAACAACTGAAAAGTAAAGTCGCTACCTCGAGTAGTCCACTAGAAGTCCCACCTGAAGGGTGGTTACAGATAGCCTCCACAGCTCCTCGGGTCCACCCGTCCACCCCGAGTAAGCCCCACCCAGTGATCCACCTCCAGGTATCGACCTTCTCCTCGTGCCTCAACCACAATCAGCGTTTTCTGTCATCTGCAACCAACACAATGTAGTGCGGGCATAGCCTGTATAGGGGTGAGTATAAGCTACTCCGTAGGGACCCCGAGACCGTCGAAGGTCTCCCAGAACCCACAAAGGAAATATACAAACACGAAGTAACATCCGGCGCTACTTAGGTATATGCCCATACAAATACCCCTGTCATCAATTCTCGTTCGGTTCCAACATTCGAGCTCATGTACAACCCAATCCACATAGGAAACCACAACCCAATACACATAGGAAAGCATAGCATAATCCACACAGGATATCAAGTCAATCTTATTCAAGATAAGGATTTAAAGTAAAGATACAGCTCACACAAGTATACTTCTTCGTAGGACGATAGAGATGATCAGATGTAGCCACTGATTCATCTAAGCCGTCGGAACCCCACAGGATCAAAAGGTACTAACCCCCGCAATGACCCAAAAAATATTGATAGGTACTAACCCCCGCAATGAACCACATAGGGTCTGAACCACAAAGGATCGATAGATAACTTACCCCCGAAATAACCCACACAGGATCAGACCCACACGAGGTCTATAGGTAACTAACCCCCACATTGACCCACAGAGGATCTGTAGGCACTGGCCCACATAGGATCGCTGAGCGCTGACCCACACAGGATCTAACCGACACAGGATCAGTAGCATTGATCCGCGTAGGGTTGCTGAGTGCTATAGTCATCGCCGTCGAATCAATGGAGGATTTCTTCTTAGTCGTCATCGTCATCGTAGTCACAGCAAGCTCTAGGTTTCCCCCACACAACAAGCTCGTTCGGGAGGGTCCGCTCCACGAGCCAACAGGTTGATACTTCAACTGAAACATAGTATGGAGTTGATGTATCCAAATGTTCCGTATTTTCAACAGGAACT
The DNA here is from genome assembly GCA_963277665.1 of Viscum album. Lineage (NCBI taxonomy): Eukaryota > Viridiplantae > Streptophyta > Magnoliopsida > Santalales > Viscaceae > Viscum > Viscum album. The sequence continues at coordinate 1,078,840,276 of OY728164.1, forward strand.
CAGCATCACAGACGGCGCGTCAATCGGACACTCGATCTGATAGTTATTGGCTTTTTGGTTTTAGGGGCACGGTTGGTTTTTATGTCAAAACCAACTCGACCATACTCCAACTGCGTCCAAACATCTAGAGGATTAATCCAAAATGTCTGTCTCACTAAGTGGAATCCAATAAAGTCAACGACACGTCAAACAGACATCCAGAGCTCATGTTATAAGCGTTTCTGCTCTGAGGGCCTGGTTGGTTTCGTGTACGAACCAACCCGGCCGAACTCATAGTACTACTAAACCTTGAGTGTAATATACTGAAACTCCCGTCTCGATCATAGGATCGCTACGCAACTGACGGTGCGTCGATCGTAGGTTTGTAGCCCATGTTATGGGCAACAGACCGAAAAAGTCTGGTATTAGGGGGTTCGGGCCTGGTCCGACCCGGCCCCGTACCCACTCGGTCGGCCCGAACCGGGTCGACCCGACCCGTTTCCAGGTCCGTCCCACTTGGGCACGGCCCGGTCTAGCCTGGGCACAGCCTGGCCCGGCTTGCGCAGCCCGGCCCGGCCTGGCCATGGCCCGGCCAGGAGGTCCGGTCGGGCGGCTCAGCCGTTTCGGTCGAGCGGTGCGGGGTGGTACGTTGCCCCCCGCCAGCAAGTAAGTGCATCCCCATGGGGGCATCTCTTTTTCAACAGACGTGGTCGAGCACAGCGTCCCACCTCTTTCGGTCATGCGAGGTCATGGGACCAGCGGACCTTCCCGGCGGCACGAAAGGAGGCATCGCGGAAGGAGGCGTCGTGAAAGGAGAATCATCGCCGAAGAAGGAGTCTTTGGAGTCGCGGTACATGGCATCACGTAGTCGATATCTGAGGATTCGACATTATTCGTCAGAGATCGGTGCGTTCTTCGCGTTGTTCGCATTCTTCGTGGTCTTCGATGATGAAGATGAAGGTCATCAAGCCTCCCTTAGCTTTTCTCCCAATCCTCTCAAGCAACAAGTCCCAACCAAAATAAAATAAGTACCTCACTTATTTTATTAACATAACATAAGTTTGAAATTCAAAAGTTGAAATAATCCACTTAATTTATTAACTCATGTTTTCAAATTTAATGAATGGTTATAGAAGGTAAGGAAAGATGAAGGGGTGGGGTTCGTGTGGGCCCCACCACCCTCATAACCTCCAATGGGAAGTTGGATGGTTTCCCCCAACTTCCACCCAAAGCATTAAAGCACTTAGTGAAAAATAAAATTGATGCTCAATTTTATTTTACATTCCAAAATTTTTTAACAACTCCACTCATGTAAACGCAACACCGGAAAAAGTGTTCCTAAGAAATTACCGGCATTGCGAATCCATCGGTGCCCTCAGAATTCGATTCCGAGCACAGGTTCAAAAGTTAGAAAAACCCGCTCGTTCGTTCACTGAACATACCCGAGCTAAACTTCATATAGAAATTCCTGTCACACTGGGCCTCAAAATCAAGTGTCGTTAGAAACCGCGTTCTTGTAAAATCCCAAATAAAATTAAGAAAAAATTTCTCTTGAATTTTACGGGTCTTTACATTACTCCCACCATAGGGCTTTACGTCCCTGTAAAGATACATCAAAAACTAGGGGAACAAATGTCGGTACTATGCACGCAACTGAGCCTCCCGCTCCCAAGTTCTCTCCTAGAGGTTCTCGTGATGCCATCTGATGCGCACTAGAGGAATCTACTGTCCACATAGGACCCGCTCTTGTCGATCCTCAATCTCCACCGGGACCTCCTCAAATGTTGCCCCATAAAAAATGTCCGTCTCCCAATTGTCAATGACATGCGTCAGATCGTGCACGTATCTTCTCATCTATGATACGTGGAAGACGTCGTGCACCTGGTGAAACAGAGGTGGTAGATCCAGGCGATAAGCCACCTCGCCAATCCTGCTGAGGACCTGGAAAGGTCCGATAAAGTGCAAAGATAACTTTCCACCTTGGCCAAATCACCGTAATCCACGTCGAGGTGAGACCCGCATGAAGACGTGGTTGCCATCTTTGAACTCCAGTGGCTCCGCCTCCTATCAGCATAAGACTTAGGCCAGCTCTGAGATGTCATCATCCAATCCTTCATGACCTGGACCTTTTCTGTCGTGGACTGGACCATCTCTGGTCCCATAAGTGCTAACTCCCCATGGTCTGTCCAGCACAGAGGTGATCTGCAAGGTCGGCCGTACAACGCCTTGTATGGTGCCATCCTGACGGTGGAGTGGTAGCTGTTGTTGTACGCGAACTCCACCAAGGATAGGTGGTCCTCCCAGCTATGACCAAAGTCGAGGACACATGCACGAATCATTTCCTCGATAGTCTGAATGGTAATCTCCTTCTGACCATCTGTTTGAGGGTGAAAGGTGGTACTCAGACATAGATGGATCCAAAATTCCTCCTACAACCCCTTCCAAAGCCGGGAAGTCAAGCGACTATCTCGATAAGAGATGATAGCTGATGGAACACCATGAAGTCGTACAATATCTTGAACGTAGAGACATCCCATGTTCTCCACTGAGACCTACTCTCTGATGTGTGAGAAGTGTTTCGACTTGGTGAGTCGGTCGAAAATCACCCAAATGGAGTCGTGACCTCAGGAAGTGTGTGGAAGTCCAATCACGAAGTCCATAGATATGATGTCCCACTTCCACTCCGGGATCTCAGACAGCTGTACCAAGCCTGTTGGTACCTGGTACTCTGCATTCACCTGCTGGCAGGTGAGGCATCGAGAAACAAACTCTGCCACAACCTTATTCATTCCCTGCCACCAATGATGTCGTCTGAGATCCTAGTACATTTTCTCCACTCAACGATGAACCACCAAAGAAGAAGTGTGAAACTCTCTCAGCACCTTCTCTCGTAAAGAAACTGGTACCATGGTATGCTCTCTAAAAAGGATGTCATGATCTCCTCCTAAAGAGAAACCATCAGGTTCCTGTCCTGAGGATATATGCACACACCGCATCTCAAAGTCGACATCCCCAGGTTGTGCCTCTCTGACCCACTGCAGTAGTGGAGGAGTGACTCTGAGTGACTGAAGAAAGGCTACTCCATCTCTATACATGATGGATATCTGCAAAGCGGCTAGCTACACTATCACCTCCCCATGTATTCGAATTCCCATCCTCTTACTGAGAGCATTGGCTACTACGTTCCCCTTTCCAGGAGTATAGACTATCTCAAAGTCATAGTCCTGGAGAAACTCGAGAAATCACCGCTGTCTAAGGTTCAGGTCCTTCTACGAGAAGATGTACCTGAGACTCTGATGGTCAGAATAGACTGTAAAGTGCTCGCCAATCCGATAGTGTCGCCAAATCCTTAGAGCAAAGTCCACTACTGCTAGCTCCAGGTCTTGGGTTGCGTAGTTCTGCTCATGCGGCCTCAAATGATGTGATCCAAAGGATATCACTGCCCGCTCCGGCATCAGGACACATCAAAGTCCAGTCCCTGATGCATCTCAGTAAACTACGTACCCAACTCCCTCCTCTAGTAGCTTCAATATAGGGATGCTAGTAAATCTCTGTCTCAGCTCCTGGATGCTTTGATGAAATCTATTTTACCACACGAAGGGTTTCCCCTTCCTCTTTAATGTTCTGAAAAGATTCAATGATTTGTCCTTTGCTGAAAATGGAAATATGGGCCCATCCCCTAGACGAACCAAGTTCCTTGCCTAATATAATTAGTCTGGTCATGATTAGTTAAATCATTCCATAGATGACGTTGTAAGGCCTCAAAGCTGCTACCAAGAGATCCAACCGTTACTCTCACCTCCAAGGGTTGAGTCACACTGTCGGCATCAGTGTGTGGCCACTGGGTCTCTTCCAGTAATAATCACATAATTGAGGGTCAAGTCAACAGTTTTTAACTAGAACCTCTAAGTATTATCATACAAAAGACAAGAAAGAAAACGTAAATATTTCATGTGTCTTTTATTACATCAACTCAAAGTATAATGATACAAGGCAACACAAACAACGATTCCAGAGGCATTACGGGAAAGGGCCTCTATGCCTGGAGCTAGTCTCGTACTTGTCCACCAGCATCTGGAGCTCCATGATCGTAATATTCAGCTGCCTAATGTTGTTCTCTCCCCTGAGGTCATGGTGGACCTCCTGGTGGTGGTGGTGGTAGAGACTCAAAACGCCGTCCACCACCTGCCGCTCGACAAGCTCCTTGGCCTCGTCCACCTGCTCCCTGCAGACCACCACGATCGAACCTCTGCCTCTGCCTGGGTGGTTCCTCAACCGTCTGCTGCTCCTCTGCATGGCGGGTCGGGAAGTCATGAGCCTTGTGGCCCTGCCCGCCGCATGCATAGCACTGTATTTCACTCGTAAGACTGGTTCTGCTGCGTGTGCCCCGCACCTCCGAGCCAGTATCCTGAGGTCGTCCGCCAGATGGCCTGGTCTGCATGAACCTCTGCAACATCTGTCTACTGCTGGCTACAGAAGACTCTGCCACGTGCCTCCCTACTGTAGGTCTCGCCGCTAGTGTAGACTCATCAAGGAAGCTCTCGATTAGAAGGGCTTTCTCCCATACCCATTCCTGAGTTGGAATTCTGAGGGAGATCAGCGACGCCTTGATCTCCTGCCTCAATCACTACTCGAAAGTCTGGGACCGGAAGAATGGGTCCCATACAATTTTCGTCGAATGTCGTGAGAGATCGGTAAATCTCACCTTGTGTTGGGCGACCGTCAAGCTGCCCTCTGCAGTTGTAGAACTCCTGAATGTGCATCGCACGGAGGGTGGCTGGGACGAACTCCGAGCGAAAGAGGCTCTCAAAGTACGTCCAGAGGAGAGATGCCTCGTCATGAACCCGGAGCCTCAAGATACACCATCATCCTGCTGCTGCGTGCAGTAGGATCGCTGCGAGGATCACCATGAGGTCTGTTGATGTCCTCACTAACATGAAAACCCATACAACTACCTCCAGCCAATCTTTGGCTGCCTGAGGGTCTGTCTCTCCACGGGACCTGGGTGGTTGCTAAAGCTGAAACTCGTGCAGTTCACTAAGGCGACGTGCATCATCCGCGACTGGTGCTGGTAGCATCGGTGGTGCGGTGTGTAGATGTACCTCCAGCGCCTCTGCTGTCAAATGGCCCCGTAATGAGGCCTCGTCGCTCGGTGGGTTGTCATCACACACAATGCTCGGAACACTAGATGGCAGCCGTCGTGGGGCCATCCTGAAATGAAATAGGTGTGCCACGGTCAAACAACATACCTGGTGAGCTGACACAATGTTATCACAATGAAAACTTGAAACACACATGCAATCAATGTTTTCGTGCATTATGTCGGAAATCATAAGTCAGGGTCTTAGTGTACGGATACGTTGGCCGCCGCACCAACACTGGACTCCCTGGACTGATAACCACACTCAATACTCTCAACACTATTGCTCCACATAGAAAATATTAGGGTCCTGAGTTCTGCGGTAGAACCGAACTCTTCTGATACCAATTTGTCACGACCTGTCCTCGGGGCCCGTGTCGTGACTACCCCAAGCCCGCCTTCCATAGGCAAGGGGCTGACAACTAGCACCAAGGTGTAATTCCCAATAAAAAAGGAAGGAATTACCTTTGTAAAGTAATCAAACACCACAGAGCAAGCAAGAAGAAGTATACACTAAGTAAAAACTGGGTACAACAGTAAGTGCGGAAAAGTATGTGGGCCAGAATAAAAACCCAAACTGAAAGTAAAGTACAACTGAAAAAGAGAGTACAACAACTGAAATGTAAAGCCGCTTCCTCGAGCCGTCAACTGAAAGTCCCACCTGTAGGGTGGGTAAATATAGCCTTCACAGCTCCTCGGGTCCAGCTGTCTGATCCGAGTACACCCCACCCAGTGATCCACCTCCGGGTACTGACCTGCTTCTCATGCCTCAACCAAGATAAGCGCAATCCGTCGTCTTCAACCAACACAAAATAGTGTGGGCATAGCCCGCGCAGGGGTGAGTATAAGATACTCAGTAGGGACCCCAAGACCCCCGAAGGTCTCCCAGAATCCACAAAGGATAATACACAAAGGAAAGATACAAACACGATGTAATATCCGACGCTACGTAGATATATGCCCATACATATACCTAAGTCATCAATTCTCATTCGGCTCCAACATCCGAACTCAAGTACAAACCAGTCCACACAGGAAACCACAACCCAATCCACACCGGAAAGCATAGCGTAATTCAAACAGGATATCAAGTCAATCATATTGTAGATAGGGATTGAAATTCAAGATACAACTCACACATGTATACTTCTTCATAGGATGATATAGATAATCAGATGTAGCCACTGATTCATCTATGCTGTCGGACCCACACAAGATCAAAATGTACTAACCCCCGTAATGACCCATAAAGGATCGATAGGTACTAACCCCCGCAATGACCCACAAATGATCTGACCCACATAGGATCGATAGGTAACTAACCCCTGCAATGACCCACATAGGATCGGACCCACACATGATCTATAGGTAACTAACCCCAGCAATAACCCATACAGGATCAGACCCACATAGGATCGGACCCACAGAGGACCAGACCCACACAGGATCTGTAGGCGCTGGCCCACACAGGACCGCTGAGCGCGGAACCACACAGGATCTAACCCAAAAAGGATCGGTAGCACTGATCCATGTAGGATCGATGAGAGTTATTGACGTCGTCGTCGAATCGACGGAGGATTTATGCATAGTTATCATCGTCGTCACAGTCGTAGCCAGCTCTAGGGTTCCCGCTCATAGAAAACTCATTTGAGAGGGTCCGCTACATGAGCCGAGGGGCTGATACATCAAATGACACATAGTCCGGAGTTGATGTTTCCAAAAGTTCCGTATTGTCAACAGGAACTCAACATCACAGACGGCGCGTCAATGGGACGCACGGTCTAAGAGTTATTTGCCTTTTCATTCCAGGGTCCTTGTTTGTTTTTTAATTCAAAACCTACTCGAATGTACTCCAACTGCGTCCAAACCTCGAGGGGAGTAATCCAAAAGGTCCATCTCAGTAAGAGGTATCCAACAACGTCGACGACACGTCAAACGGACATCCGAAGCTCAAGTTATAAGCGTTTCGGCTCCGAGGGCCCAGTAGGTTCCGTGTACGAACCAACCCGGCTAAACCCAAAGTACTCCGAAACCTTGAGTTTAATATACTAAAATGACCGTCTCGATCCAGGTATCACTACGAAACTGATGGTGCGTCGATCAGAGGTATGTAGCCCATGTTATGGGAAACAGACCGAAAAAGTCCGGTATTAGGGGGTTCGGGCCCGGTCCGACCCAGCCCGGTACCCCATGGGTCGGCCCAAACCGGGTCGACCCAACCCGGGTCTGTGTCCGGCCCGCTTGGACGTGGCCCGAACCTAATAGCGCGGCCCAACCCGGCCTGGGTGTGGCCCGACCCGGCTGGCGGGGCCCGGCCTAGCAGTCCGGTCGGGTGGGACAACTATTTTGGCTGAGTGGTGCTGGGTGCCACGTTGCCCCCCGCCAGTAAGTAACTGTGGCCCCATGGAGGGCCTCTCCTTGTCAAAGGACGTGGTCGAGCGCCGCATCCCACCTCCCTTTGTAACAGCCCAAGATTTTATAAAAAAATATTCTTTTTAATTTTATTAATGTCTTGTGTTGTACGCTACACCAAAAGGATCTTGCACAACACGCATCCTTGTCTTGCCTTGCATTACACGCAATCGCGACCTTTCTCGATAGCATGTGTAATACGCAATACCGAGTTTCACTAAACAACGATGTGCTATTAAAATATTATTAAAACTAGCCGTTATGAATAGTAATAACCACTTTTTAAAATTCTGTAAATCTTATTTTTCAAAATGAACTTCATTCTTGGATTCGGAGTATCGAATTTAGCCTAAGGTGAAATTTTGGTACTTTTCGGATAACTTTCATATTCTGATGAATAGTGAAAATTACTAAATTATAATTAAAAACAACTTTTTTAATCGAAATAATTAATAGTGATAAATCATTAATTTGAGTGGTTTTAAAGTATATTTAGAATATATTTTTACAATTTAATACAATGTTGGTCATTGGATGAAATTTCACATTTAAACTAGACATAAACAAGTGTCAATCTTTTGATAGATATTGTTTCTTAAAAACACGCTATTTGTTTTAACAGCGGGATTTAATTCCAAAATTAATTAATGCAACTTTTATGTTATGAATTTGGTAAAATAGACTTCATTTTTGAATTCGGAATATGAAATATAGCTTAGGATGAAATTTTGGCATTGTTCTAAAAAACATCAATTTTTGATGAATAGTGAAACTACTAAGTGGTAGGTTAAAAACTGAATTTTGCATAATACATAATTTTACCGCTTCTGTGAATGGAATTTCGAAAATCCGAGAGACATGGTTAATATCAAGGAATAAAATGTGGTTCAATGAGATGAAAATAATTTTTTGGTGAATAGTAACTTTTTACTTTTTTTTACCGCGGATAATAGTAAATAGGGTAACTAAGGGTAAATATGATATTACTATTACCCTAACACATGTCCTAATTCTATTGGACAAGTGTAATTCGACCAAAAACAAACTTTGGAATAAAATATGACTATTTAGGCCCACTTGGATTAGATTAGGACATTTATTATTAATTTATTTAAAGAAAGGTTAAAATAGTTAAAATCAATGTTTAATAAGTAAATCATTTTTAATATGGGGTTATACATAAGATAAATTCGATTGTAAATATTCATTAGAAAGATAAAAAGATTTCCTACATGGTGGTATTTTATTTGTAATTTTTAGACATCAAATAATTTAATTTATTTATGACACAACGATGATGAAGTAATTATCTTATTAATGAAATATTGACATAATTGATGTTATAAACACCAAAATAAATGTAATTTGAGATTTTTTATGAATTCCACTAATTTTCTAGATTACTATGATATATTAATGTTGATTTAATCAACTTGGTTCGAACATTTAATTCTGTTATGACTTTCACAAAAATCATATATCAAATAGTGTCAAAATTGACACAAAATAGTTTTTAAATCAAATATTATATTATTAATTGTTATTGTATTCCTAAAAATCTAAGGTTCGGCCAAATGACTTAGATAAGGACATATATATTAATAATAAACAATTTGGGGTTCGTTTGGCATGTTATAGTAAGTTTATTAACCATATAGTGAAAGAAAACAAAAAGACATGGTAAAAGTTAAATTATTTAACTTAGAGTTAAATTTAATTGATAAGGTTAAAATAATATCCTAAACTTGTCTAAATTCTATTGGTTGATAGGATTTCGACCCATCCCCACTTTAGCCTCGAAATAAGACCCTTTGGAACCATTATAAACCGATTTTGACTTTAATATAAAATAATATTTTGAGATATTCCTAAGGTGCCCCTCTCCTCCCCTATAAAAGGACATCTCCTCCCCCTCCTCCTCACACCAATTTGAGCACTCAAGCTCGGCCAACCCCTGCCATTTTCTCCTCTCCACTTCCCTAGAATAATCCTAGAGGTCCTGGTCTTATCCAAAGACCAATCTTAGTTCCTTAAGTGGGGGATTCAAAGAGGCGTTCCAACGAAGAGGAGGTTCGGACACATACGAGGCAAATTGGACCTAAGGTAAGGGAAATATCACAATCTCATTTTTATCCGAGATTGTTTATTCGTAAGTAATTACTGGGGTGTATTTTATCATCCACATCCATGTTCCCTCAATATGTAATATTATTTCCATCCTTCTACAATAGTTTATATCCAATTTTACCCTTCGGTGAGTTTTTAGTAAAAGATATGAAAGGAATCTTTTGTCGTTTTTCGTACGAGGTACTTTTTGACTTTTCCGACAAAAGTACGAAGAATGTTTTTTTTAACTTATACGGCATGAATGGATTTTTAAAAATTATTTCCAAGAAGCTTCCTTTACAAGTATTCATGTTTATTTTTAATCAACTTATTTTATTTTAAAGTTGTATGACATGTTAGGAAAGGAAAAATGTTTTTGAAGAAGAAAGGATATTTTCCTCAAGAATGGAGTTCAAGTGTTTTATCAAAATTATTTTCCATCTAAGATAATAAAAGGGTTCTGTTTTTATCCCTCCTATTACATGGATTTGATTATGTTGTGATGGAAATATTTTTATGAATTCCTTTATCTTATATGAATTGTTTTATGATGTCATGATGTTTCAAGAATCCCATTTTTGTTACATGTGTTATGCGATGATGTATGTTTTATGATTATGTGGAACACATAAGAAAAGATTCATTATAAGATGGGTGGGACCTATATCTCCCTCCAATGCATTGGGTAATGATTTTATATCTCATGAGATAGACATGGCTGGAACGGAAGGTTATTTCGGTTCAGTGATACAGGACTGAAACGAGGAGTGAACTCGGTTCAGAAAGCGACTTTGTCCACTAAGATAGTCTTGGCAATGGGTCATGACTAACAAGAAATGATTTTCCATGATTATGTGTGCATGCCACAAAGTTTCAAGTTTTATGTTATGATTATGGGGATCTCATTTTCAATTCTATGATTTATCCCATGTTATGATATTATGAGCTCTTTTGCAGGTCAAGATTTCCAAAAGCTACATTCTTATGTATATGATGTGATTGATATTTCTTTTGTTTACCCTTACTGAGCATTTGAGCTCACGCTTTTTTTGTTTTTCTTTCCCCAGGATATAAAGAAAGGTTTTAGGTAAAAAAAGGGGAAGATCTTTATGGGAGATATTGATGATCTTTCACCACGTTTAGAAGATTACGTTCCGAGTTTCCAAAGACACTAAACTATTACGATCCTTGTGTGTGTGTTTTTGTTATGTACTAAGTATTCCGCAAAAGTAATGTAATGTCCATGTATGATAAGTTTTGGGTCTCTGCAGTTGGTATCAAAGGAATGGTTTAGTCAACCTTTGGAAACTAGGATGCGAAAACGTTAGTGAGATCCCTAGAGATATTTCTAAGGTATGTCTATGGATGCCCCTAAGGATAAATATACGTATACGATATAGTCCTAGAACTATGGTAACGATATTAGATTAAACCAAAGATGTTAGATATTTAAGTTACTCCCCCTTTATTATGATTTTTGCCTCTCACACTCCTCTTTTTGGGTTTTAGACGATTGCTGGAACCCGAAGGAACCGTGTTGATCAATGCAATGGACAATGCAATGATTGCCCTCCTGAACAAACAAATGTTATGGGAGATGGAGTGCAAAATCTTATTTCTATACTTACACAAGCTATGAATCATTCTGGACTTCCAAATGAGCAGAGAAGGGAACAATATTCTATTGAGTCCTTCATGAGGCAACGTCCACCTTCTTTCAGTGGGTCTTCTGATCCACTTGTGGATGAACAATGGATCAGTACTACTGAAAAGATATTTTCAGTTCTTCAATGTTCTGAACATGATAAAGTCATCTTAGCAGTATATCGTTTGGAAGGTGAAGCTGATCAATGGTGGAATCTTATCAAGAATACGAGGCCAAGAGATGAAATTGAGTCCATGGAATGGGACGAGTTCAAGAACTTGTTTTTCAGTAAGAACTTCCCTCGTATTCTTCGAACAAAGATGGAAAAGGAGTTTATTGAGCTGAAGCAGAAGGATGATGAATCTTTTGGTATATACGAAGCGAATTTTACAAGACTTGCAAGGTATGCATCTGGCATTATCATCCAACCTGAAAGTAAAGTTGATCAATTTTTCAGTGGCTTAAAACCAAGTCTTCGAAGGGCATTAGCTATAAGAGACTTCAGTAGCTATGAAGAAATTGTGCGTTGTGCTATCAAGGTAGAAATGGAAGTTGGTGTAACATATCCATCTCATGGTTTTGACAAGAAACGAAAGATGGAGTTCAAGGAGAAATCTCATAAAAATGGTGAAAAGAAGATGAATGTTTCCTTATGCACAAAATAATGTTGTATCATTGAGTATTGCAATATTTATTGATGTGGTATTCAAAGTGATTGAGATATTTTTTTGGAAATAAGATGATATGCGCATAATGAAGACGAGAAAATGAAATGTTTAATAGTACTCATGAGCTCATGATTGATATAAGGACTAAGCGATATCATGGATTGAGTATATAGAATTTTGAGGATTTTGGTATGTGGAAAGTGTTAACTTTTAACTGCATTCATGTTTTCACTAAGGTATTCAAGAGAATACATGATTAAGGACTTTGAATGTTTAGAATGTGACCAACAAAACATATCTTATGATATATGGGGATCAACAATGGTATTAAATCTCTGGTAATCGTTTTCACTATGTTATGAGAGTGGACTGCAGTATTATGTATAAGCCTAAAGATTGAAATGGATTATGTTGGACATAAGTGATTATTGTTTAAGGATAGAATTTTTTTTTCTTCGATATTATTGATGGGATGTTATAGTAATGTAGTTTTAGAAAAAGGACAACCTGCAGGACGGGCGACAGCCCATCGTTTCGGACAAGGCTGTAGGAATTGAACCCACAACCGAAGTGCGACTGGCCTTTATCGCCTACCACTGACCTACAGGAAGTCCCTGTTTAGTAGAAACTAGTTTTATGATATATGAAGTATAAGTCCATTTTAGGAACTATATATGATTAATCTCACTATAGAATGACTTATGCTTACCTTTTGTTTGAGATAGATGGAATGACCCGATCTGCTAACACTTCACGAATAACAAATTCAACTTCATTTATTTAAGAGATGAAGTGGAAATTGTTCAAGGCACGAACAACAGTGATATTGTATCAAAATAAAGTAAGTATTTATTCTAATTCAAATTTTAAACTTTAGGGAAATGATCTTGAAAACCAAAAATGTTGTCCTAGTGATCTTATACCTGATGAATCAGATGGTACCTTAGATCGTCACAAATTTATGGATTTGTGATTACTGGCTTTTCCATAGCCATGTTCTCTACCACTCTCCATCAGAACATGATGGTTAGATTTCTCTTCCATATCTATATTTTCACCTATGGGGAAACCCAGTGATTAGTTTATTTGGGTAATCGTTACATTTCATACTTTAGTTTCTAAAGCCAAGTTTTGGTATTCCCTTTTACGATGTGGGTTTCTATTAAAGAAACTTTCAAATAGTAAATCATTTATAACCCCGACGAATTTCGAGGGCGAAATTCATTTTAAGGGGGGTAGAATGTAACAGCCCAAGATTTTATAAAAAAATATTCTTTTTAATTTTATTAATGTCTTGTGTTGTACGCTACACCAAAAGGATCTTGCACAACACGCATCCTTGTCTTGCCTTGCATTACACGCAATCGCGACCTTTCTCGATAGCGTGTGTAATACGCAATACCGAGTTTCACTAAACAACGATGTTCTATTAAAATATTATTAAAACTAGCCTTTATGAATAGTAATAACCACTTTTTAAAATTCTGTAAATCTTATTTTTCAAAATGAACTTCATTCTTGGATTCGGAGTATCAAATTTAGCATAAGGTGAAATTTTGGTACTTTTCGGATAACATTCATATTCTGATGAATAGTGAAAATTACTAAATTATAATTAAAAACAACTTTTTTAATCGAAATAATTAATAGTGATAAATCATTAATTTGAGTGGTTTTAAAGTATATTTAGAATATATTTTTACAATTTAATACAATGTTGGTCATTGGATGAAATTTCACATTTAAACTAGACATAAACAAGTGTCAATCTTTTGATAGATATTGTTTCTTAAAAACACGCTATTTGTTTTAACAGCAGGATTTAATTACAAAATTAATTAATGAAACTTTTATGTTATGAATTTGGTAAAATAGACTTCATTTTTGAATTCGGAATATGAAATATAGCTTAGGATGAAATTTTGGCATTGTTCTGAAAAACATCAATTTTTGATGAATAGTGAAACTACTAAGTGGTAGGTTAAAAACTGAATTTTGCATAAAACATAATTTTACCGCTTCTGTGAATGGAATTTCGAAAATCTGAGAGACACGGTTAATATCAAGGACTAAAATGTGGTTCAATGAGATGAAAATAATTTTTTGGTGAATAGTAACTTTTTACTTTTTTTTACCGCGGTTAATAGTAAATAGGGTAACTAAGGGTAAATATGATATTACTATTACCCTAACACATGTCCTAATTCTATTGGACAAGTGTAATTCGACCAAAAACAAACTTAGGAATAAAATATGACCATTTAGGCCCACTTGGATTAGATTAGGACATTTATTATTAATTTATTTAAAGAAAGGTTAAAATAGTTAAAATCAAAGTTTAATAAGTAAATCATTTTTAATATGGGGTTATACATAAGATAAATTCGATTGTAAATATTGATTAGAAAGCTAAAAAGATTTCCTACATGATGGTATTTTATTTGTAATTTTTATACATCAAATAATTTAATTTATTTATGACACAACGATGATGCAGTAATTATCTTATTAATGAAATATTGACATAATTGATGTTATAAACACCAAAATAAATGTAATTTGAGATTTTTTATGAATTACACTAATTTTCTTGGTTACTATGATATATTAATGTTGATTTAATCAACTTGGTTCGAACATTTAACTCTGTTATGACTTTCACAAAAATCATATATCAAATAGTTTCAAAATTGACACAAAATAGTTTTTAAATCAAATATTATATTATTAATTGTTATTGTATTCCTAAAAATCTAAGGTTCGGCCAAATGACTTAGATAAGGATATATATATTAATAATAAACAATTTGGGGTTCGTTTGGCATGTTATAGTAAGTTTATTAACCATATATTGAAAGAATACAAAAAGACATGGTAAAAGTTAAATTATTTAACTTAGAGTTAAATTTAATTGATAAGGTTAAAATAATATCCTAAACTTGTCTAAATTCTATTGGTTGATAGGATTTCGACCCATCCCCACTTTAGCTTCTAAATAAGACCCTTTGGAACCATTATAAACCGATTTTGACTTTAATATAAAATAATATTTTGAGATATTCCTAAGGTGCCCCTCTCCTCCCCTATAAAAGGACATCTCCTCCCCCTCCTCCTCACACCAATTTGAGCACTCAAGCTCGGCCAACCCCTGCCATTTTCTCCTCTCCACTTCCCTAGAATAATCCTAGAGGTCCTGGTCTTCTCCAAAGACCAATCTTAGTTCCTTAAGTGGGGGATTCAAAGAGGTCTTCCAAAGAAGAGGAGGTTCGGACACATACAAAGCAAATTGGACCTAAGGTAAGGGAAATATCACAATCTCATTTTTATCCGAGATTGTTTATTCGTAAGTAATTACTGGGGTGTATTTTATCATCCACATCCATGTTCCCTCAATATGTAATATTATTTCCATCCTTCTACAATAGTTTATATCCAATTTTACCCTTCGGTGAGTTTTTAGTAAAAGATATGAAAGGAATCTTTTGTCGTTTTTCGTACGAGGTACTTTTTGACTTTTCCGACAAAAGTACGAAGAATGTTTTTTTTAACTTATAAGGCATGAATGGATTTCTAAAAAATTATTTCCAAGAAGCTTCCTTTACAAGTATTCAAGTTTATTTTTAATCAACTTATTTTATTTTAATGTTGTATGACATGTTATGAAAGGAAAAATGTTTTTGAAGAAGAAAGGATATTTTCCTCAAGAATGGAGTTCAAGTGTTTTATCAAAATTATTTTCCATGTAAGATAATAAAACGGTTCTGTTTTTATCCCTCTTATTACATGGATATGATTATGTTGTGATGGAAATATTTTTATGAATTCCTTTATCTTATATGAATTGTTTTATGATGTCATGATGTTTCAAGAATCCCATTTTTGTTACATGTGTTATGCGATGATGTATGTTTTATGATTGTGTGGAACACATAAGAAAGGATTCATTATAAGATGGGTGGGACCTATATCTCCCTCCAATGCATTGGGTAATGATTTTATATCTCATGAGATAGACATGGCTGGAACGGAAGGTTATTTCGGTTCAGTGATACAGGACTGAAACGAGGAGTGAACTCGGCTCAGAAAGGGACTTTGTTCACTAAGATAGTCTTGGCAATGAGTCACGACTAACAAGAAATGATTTTCCATGATTATGTGTGCATGCCACAAAGTTTCAAGTTTTATGTTATGATTATGGGGATCTCATTTTCAATTCTATGATTTATCCCATGTTATGATATTATGAGCTCTTTTGCAGGTCAAGATTTCCAAAAGCTACGTTCTTATGTATATGATGTGATTGATATTTCTTTTGTTTACCCTTACTGAGCATTTGAGATCACGCTTTTTTTGTTTTTCTTTCCCCAGGATATAAAGAAAGGTTTTAGGTAAAAAAAAGTGGAAGATCTTTATGGGAGATATTGATGATCTTTCACCACGTTTAGAAGATTACGTTCCGAGTTTCCAAAGACACTAAACTATTACGATCCTTGTGTGTGTGTTTTTGTTATGTACTAAGTATTCCGCAAAAGTAATGTAATGTCCATGTACGATAAGCTTCGGGTCTCTGCAGTTGGTATCAAAGGAATGGTTTAGTCAACCTTTGGAAACTAGGATGCGAAAACGTTAGTGAGATCCCTAGAGATATTTCTAAGGTATGTCTATGGATGCCCCTAAGGATAAATATACGTATACGATATAGTCCTAGAACTATGGTAACGATATTAGATTAAACCAAAGATGTTAGATATTTAAGTTACTCCCCCTTTATTATGATTTTTGCCTCTCACACTATTCTTTTTGGGTTTTAGACGATGGCTGGAACCCGAAGGAACCGTGTTGATCAATGCAATGGACAATGCAATGATTTCCCTCCTGAACAAACAAATGTTATGGGAGATGGAGTGAAAAATCTTATTTCTATACTTACACAAGCTATGAATCATTCTGGACTTCCAAATGAGAAGAGAAGGGAACAATATTCTATTGAGTCCTTCATGAGGCAACGCCCACCTTCTTTCAGTGGGTCTTCTGATCCACTTGTGGCTGAACAATGGATCAGTACTACTGAAAAGATATTTTCAGTTCTTCAATGATCTGAACATGATAAAGTCATCTTAGCAGTATATCGTTTGGAAGGTGAAGCTGATCAATGGTGGAATCTTATCAAGAATACGAGGCCAAGAGATGAAATTGAGTCCATGGAATGGGACGAGTTCAAGAACTTGTTTTTCAGTAAGTACTTCCCTCGTATTCTTTGAACAAAGATGGAAAAGGAGTTTATTGAGCTGAAGCAGAAGGATGATGAATCTGTTGGTATATACGAAGCGAATTTTACAAGACTTGCAAGGTATGCATCTGACATTATCATCCAACCTGAAAGTAAAGTTGATCGATTTTTCAGTGGCTTAAAACCAAGTCTTCGAAGGGCATTAGCTATAAGAGACTTCAGTAGCTATGAAGAAATTGTGTGTTGTGCTATCAAGGTAGAAATGGAAGTTGGTGTTACATATCCATCTCATGGTTTTGACAAGAAATGAAAGATGGAGTTCAAGGAGAAATCTCATAATAATGGTGAAAAGAAGATGAATGTTTCCTTATGCACAAAGTGTGGAAAGAAGCATGGTGGAGATTGTCTTAAAGGAACTAGAAAATGTTTTAAGTGTGGAAAAGAAGGTCATCGAGCAGCTGAGTGTCGATGTAATGGAAAAAGGGTTTCTAATGATGTGAATAAAGCAAACACTGCAGAGAACGCACCACCAACACTTCAATACTTCAAGTGCAAGGAAATGGGGCATTATGCTAATTATTTCCCTAATCCAAGGGTTAGTGATGATCAACATGAGCATCCACTGAAGGCAAAGGACAAAGGGAAGTCACATGCGATCACTATTGGCGATGTTGAATATGATAACGATGTGGTGGAATGATTAAGCATTTATGTAATGGGATTCCAAAATAATGTTGTATCATTGAGTATTGCAATATTTATTGATGTGGTATTCAAAGTGATTGAGTTATTTTTTTGGAAATAAGATGATATGCGCATAATGAAGACGAGAAAATGAAATGTTTAATAGTATTCATGAGCTCATGATTGATATAAGGACTAAGCGATATCATGGATTGAGTATATAGAATTTTGAGGATTTTGGTATGTGGAAAGTGTTAACTTTTAACTGCATTCATGTTTTCACTAAGGTATTCAAGAGAATACATGATTAAGGACTTTGAATGTTTAGAATGTGACCAACAAAACATATCTTATGATATATGGGGATCAACGATGGTATTAAATCTCTGGTAATCGTTTTCACTATGTTATGAGAGTGGACTGCAGTATTATGTATAAGCCTAAAGATTTAAATGGATTATGTTGGACATAAGTGATTATTGTTTAAGGATAGAAGTTTTTTTTCTTCGATATTATTGATGGGATGTTATAGTAATGTAGTTTTAGAAAAAGGACAACCTGCAGGACGGGCGACAGCCCATCGCTTCGGACAAGGCTGTAGGAATTGAACCCACAACCGAAGTGCGACTGGCCTTTATCGCCTACCACTGACCTACAGGAAGTCCCTGTTTAGTAGAAACTAGTTTTATGATATATGAAGTATAAGTACATTTTAGGAACTATATATGATTAATCTCACTATATAATGACTTATGCTTACCTTTTGTTTGAGACAGATGGAATGACCCGATCTCCTAACACTTCACGAATAACATATTCAACTTCATTTATTTAAGAGATGAAGTGGAAATTGTTCAAGGAACGGACAACAGTGATATTGTATCAAAATAAAGTAAGTATTTATTCTAATTCAAATTTTCAACTTTAGGGAAATGATCTTGAAAACCAAAAATGTTGTCCTAGTGATCTTATACCTGATGAATCAGATGGTACCTTAGATAGTCACAAATTTATGGATTTGTGATTACTGGCTTTTCCATAGCCATGTTCTCTACCACTCTCCATCAGAACATAATGTTTAGATTTCTCTTCCATATCTATATTTTCACCTATGTGGAAACCCAGTGATTAGTTTATTTGGGTAATCGTTACATTTCATACTTTAGTTTCTAAAGCCAAGTTTTGGTATTACCTTTTACGATGTGGGTTTCTATTAAAGAAACTTTCAAATAGTAAATCATTTATAACCCCGACGAATTTCGAGGGCGAAATTCATTTTAAGGGGGGTAGAATGTAACAGCCCAAGATTTTATAAAAAAATAATCTTTTTAATTTTATTAATGTCTTGTGTTGTACGCTACACCAAAAGGATCTTGCACAACACGCATCCTTGTTTTGCCTTGCATTACACGCAATTGCAACCTTTCTCGATAGCGTGTGTAATACGCAATACCGAGTTTCACTAAACAACGATGTGCTATTAAAATATTATTAAATCTAGCCTTTATGAATAGTAATAACCACTTTTTAAAATTTTGTAAATCTTATTTTTCAAAATGAACTTCATTCTTGGATTCGGAGTATCGAATTTAGCCTAAGGTGAAATTTTGGTACTTTTCGGATAACTTTCATATTCTGATGAATAGTGAAAATTACTAAATTATAATTAAAAACAACTTTTTTAATCGAAATAATTAATAGTGATAAATCATTAATTTGAGTGGTTTTAAAGTATATTTAGAATATATTTTTACAATTTAATACAATGTTGGTCATTGGATGAAATTTCAAATTTAAACTAGACATAAACAAGTGTCAATCTTTTGATAGATATTGTTTCTTAAAAACACGCTATTTGTTTTAACAGCGGGATTTAATTACAAAATTAATTAATGCAACTTTTATGTTATGAATTTGGTAAAATAGACTTCATTTTTGAATTCGGAATATGAAATATAGATTAGGATGAAATTTTGGCATTGTTCTGAAAAACATCAATTTTTGATGAATAGTGAAACTACTAAGTGGTAGGTTAAAAACTGAATTTTGCATATAACATAATTTTACCGCATCTGTGAATGGAATTTCGAAAATCCGAGAGACACGGTTAATATCAAGAACTAAAATGTGGTTCAATGAGATGAAAATAATTTTTTGGTGAATAGTAACTTTTTACTTTTTTTTACCGCGGTTAATAGTAAATAGGGTAACTAAGGGTAAATATGATATTACTATTACCCTAACACATGTCCTAATTCTATTGGAAAAGTGTAATTCGACCAAAAACAAACTTAGGAATAAAATATGACCATTTAGGCCCACTTGGATTAGATTAGGACATTTATTATTAATTTATTTAATGAAAGGTTAAAATAGTTAAAATCAAAGTTTAATAAGTAAATCATTTTTAATACGGGGTTATACATAAGATAAATTCGATTGTAAATATTAATTAGAAAGCTAAAAAGATTTTCGACATGATGGTATTTTATTTGTAATTTTTAGACATCAAATAATTTAATTTATTTATGACACAACGATGATGCAGTAATTATCTTATTAATGAAATATTGACATAATTGATGTTATAAACACCAAAATAAATGTATTTTGAGATTTTTTATGAATTCCACTAATTTTCTAGGTTACTATGATATATTAATGTTGATTTAATCAACTTGGTTCGAAAATTTAATTCTGTTATGACTTTCACAAAAATCATATATCAAATAGTGTCAAAATTGACACAAAATAGTTTTTAAATCAAATATTATATTATTAATTGTTATTGTATTCCTAAAAATCTAAGGTTCGGCCAAATGACTTAGATAAGGATATATATATTAATAATAAACAATTAGGGGTTCGTTTGGCATGTTATAGTAAGTTTATTAACCATATAGTGAAAGAAATCAAAAAGACATGGTAAAAGTTAAATTATTTAACTTAGAGTTAAATTTAATTGATAAGGTTAAAATAATATCCTAAACTTGTCTAAATTCTATTGGTTGATAGGATTTCAACCCATCCCCACTTTAGCTTCGAAATAAGACCCTTTGGAACCATTATAAACCGATTTTGACTTTAATATAAAATAATATTTTGAGATATTCCTAAGGTGCCCCTCTCCTCCCCTATAAAAGGACATCTCCTCCCCCTCCTCCTCACACCAATATGAGCACTCAAGCTCGGCCAACCCCTGCCATTTTCTCCTATCCACTTCACTAGAATAATCCTAGAGGTCCTGGTCTTCTCCAAAGACCAATCTTAGTTCCTTAAGTGGGGGATTCAAAGAGGCGTTCCAAAGAAGAGGAGGTTCGGACACATACGAAGCAAATTGGACCTAAGGTAAGGGAAATATAACAATCTCATTTTTATCCGAGATTGTTTATTCGTAAGTAATTACTGGGTTGTATTTTATCATCCACATCCATGTTCCCTCAATATGTAATATTATTTCCATCCTTCTACAATAGTTTATATCCAATTTTACCCTTCGGTGAGTTTTTAGTAAAAGATATGAAAGGAATCTTTTGTCGTTTTTCGTACGAGGTACGTTTTGACTTTTCCAACAAAAGTATGAAGAATGTTTTTTTAACTTATACGGCATGAATGGATTTCTAAAAAATTATTTCCAAGAAGCTTCCTTTACAAGTATTCAAGTTTATTTTTAATCAACTTATTTTATTTTAAAGTTGTATGACATGTTATGAAAGGAAAAATGTTTTTGAAGAAGAAAGGATATTTTCCTCAAGAATGGAGTTCAAGTGTTTTATCAAAATTATTTTCCATCTGAGATAATAAAAGGGTTCTGTTTTTATCCCTCTTATTACATGGATTTGATTATGTTGTGATGGAAATATTTTTATGAATTCCTTTATCTTATATGAATTGTTTTATGATGTCATGATGTTTCAAGAATCCCATTTTTGTTACATGTGTTATGCGATAATGTATGTTTTATGATTATGTGGCACACATAAGAAAGGATTCATTATAAGATGGGTGGGACCTATATCTCCCTCCAATGCATTGGGTAATTATTTTATATCTCATGAGATAGACATGGCTGGAACGGAAGGTTATTTCGGTTCAGTGATACAGGACTGAAACGAGGAGTGAACTCGGTTCAGAAAGGGACTTTGTCCACTAAGATTGTCTTGGCAATGAGTCACGACTAACAAGAAATGATTTTCCATGATTATATGTGCATGCCACAAAGTTTCAAGTTTTATGTTATGATTATGGGGATCTCATTTTGAATTCTATGATTTATCCCATGTTATGATATTATGAGCTCTTTTGCAGGTCAAGATTTCCAAAAGCTACGTTCTTATGTATATGATGTGATTGATATTTCTTTTGTTTACCCTTACTGAGCATTTGAGCTCACCCTTTTTTTGTTTTTCTTTCCCCAGGATATAAAGAAAGGTTTTAGGTAAAAAAAGGGGAAGATCTTTATGGGAGATATTGAAGATCTTTCACCACGTTTAGAAGATTACGTTCCGAGTTTCCAAAGACACTAAACTATTACGATCCTTGTGTGTGTGTTTTTGTTATGTACTAAGTATTCCGAAAAAGTAATGTAATGTCCATGTACGATAAGCTTCGGGTCTCTACAGTTGGTATCAAAGGAAAGGTTTAGTCAACCTTTGGAAACTAGGATGCGAAAACGTTAGTGAGATCCCTAGAGATATTTCTAAGGTATGTCTAGGGATGCCCCTAAGGATAAATATACGTATACGATATAGTCCTAGAACTATGGTAACGATATTATATTAAACCAAAGATGTTAGATATTTAAGTTACTCCCCCTTTATTATGATTTTTGCCTCTCACACTATTCTTTTTGGGTTTTAGACGATGGCTGGAACCCGAAGGAACCGTGTTGATCAATGCAATGGACAATGCAATGATTGCCCTCCTGAACAAACAAATGTTATGGGAGATGGAGTGCAAAATCTTATTGCTATACTTACACAAGCTATGAATCATTCTGGACTTCCAAATGAGCAGAGAAGGGAACAATATTCTATTGAGTCCTTCATGAGGCAACGTCCACCTTCTTTCAGTGGGTCTTCTGATCCACTTGTGGCTGAACAATGGATCAGTACTACTGAAAAGATATTTTCAGTTCTTCAATGTTCTGAACATGATAAATTCATCTTAGCAGTATATCGTTTGGAAGGTGAAGCTGATCAATGGTGGAATCTTATCAAGAATACGAGGCCAAGAGATGAAATTGAGTCCATGGAATGGGACGAGTTCAAGAACTTGTTTTTCAGTAAGTACTTCCCTCGTATTCTTCGAACAAAGATGGAAAAGGAGTTTATTGAGCTGAAGCAGAAGGATGATGAATCTGTTGGTATATATGAAGCGAATTTTACAAGACATGCAAGGTATGCATCTGGCATTATCATCCAACCTGAAAGTAAAGTTGATCGATTTTTTAGTGGCTTAAAACCAAGTCTTCGAAGGGCATTAGCTATAAGAGACTTCAGTAGCTATGAAGAAAATGTGCGTTGTGCTATCAAGGTAGAAATGGAATTTGGTGTTACATATCCATCTCATGGTTTTGACAAGAAACAAAAGATGGAGTTCAAGGAGAAATCTCATAATAATGGTGAAAAGAAGATGAATGTTTCCTTATGCACAAAGTGTGGAAAGAAGCATGGTGGAGATTGTCTTAAAGGAACTAGAAAATGTTTTAAGTGTGGAAAAGAAGGTCATCGAGTAGCTGAGTGTCGATGTAATGGAAAAAGGGTTTCTAATGATGTGAATAAAGAAAACACTGCAGAGAACGCACCACCAACACTTCAATGCTTCAAGTGCATGGAAATGGGGCATTATGCTAATAATTTCCCTAATCCAAGGGTTAGTGATGATCAACATGAGAAACCACTGAAGGCAAAGGACAAAGGGAAGTCACATGTGATCACTATTGGCGATGTTGAATATGATAACGATGTGGTGGAATGATTAAGCGTTTATGTAATGGGATTCCAAAATAATGTTGTATCATTGAGTATTGCAATATTTATTGATGTGGTATTCAAAGTGATTGAGATATATTTTTTGGAAATAAGATGATATGCGCATAATGAAGACGAGAAAATGAAATGTTTAATAGTATTCATGAGCTCATGATTGATATAAGGACTAAGCGATATCATGGATTTAGTATATAGAATTTTGAGGATTTTGGTATGTGGAAAGTGTTAACTTTTAACTGCATTCATGTTTTCACTAAGGTATTCAAGAGAATACATGATTAAGGACTTTGAATGTTTAGAATGTGACCAACAAAACATATCTTATGATATATGGGGATCAACGATGGTATTAAATCTCTGGTAATCGTTTTCACTATGTTATGAGAGTGGACTGCAGTATTATGTATAAGCCTAAAGATTGAAATGGATTATGTTGGACATAAGTGATTATTGTTTAAGGATAGAAGTTTTTTTTTCTTCGATATTATTGATGGGATGTTATAGTAATGTAGTTTTAGAAAAAGGACAACCTGCAGGACGGGCGATAGCCCATCGCTTCGGACAAGGCTGTAGGAATTGAACCCACAACCGAAGTGCGACTGGCCTTTATCGCCTACCACTGACCTACAGGAAGTCCCTGTTTAGTAGAAACTTGTTTTATGATATATGAAGTATAAGTCCATTTTAGGAACTATATATGATTAATCTCACTATAGAATGACTTATGCTTACCTTTTGTTTGAGACAGATGGAATGACCCGATCTGCTAACACTTCACGAATAACAAATTCAACTTCATTTATTTAAGAGATGAAGTGGAAATTGTTCAAGGCACGAACAACAGTGATATTGTATCAAAATAAAGTAAGTATTTATTCTAATTCAAATTTTCAACTTTAGGGAAATGATCTTGAAAACCAAAAATGTTGTCCTAGTGATCTTATACCTGATGAATCAGTTGGTACCTTAGATCGTCACAAATTTAAGGATTTGTGATTACTGGCTTTTCCATAGCCATGTTCTCTACCACTCTCCATCAAAACATGATGGTTAGATTTCTCTTCCATATCTATATTTTCACCTATGTGGAAACCCAGTGATTAGTTTATTTGGGTAATCGTTACATTTCATACTTTAGTTTCTAAAGCCATGTTTGGGTATTCCCTTTTACGATGTGGGTTTCTATTAAAGAAACTTTCAAATAGTAAATCATTTATAACCCCGACGAATTTCGAGGGCGAAATTCATTTTAAGGGGGGTAGAATGTAACAGCCCAAGATTTTATAAAAAAATATTCTTTTTAATTTTATTAATGTCTTGTGTTTTACGCTACACCAAAAGGATCTTGCACAACACGCATCCTTGTCTTTCCTTGCATTACACGCAATCGCGACCTTTCTCGATAGCGTGTGTAATACGCAATACCGAGTTTCACTAAACAACGATGTGCTATTAAAATATTATTAAAACCAGCCTTTATGAATAGTAATAACCACTTTTTAAAATTCTGTAAATCTTATTTTCCAAAATGAACTTCATTCTTGGATTCGGAGTATCGAATTTAGCCTAAGGTGAAATTTTGGTACTTTTCGGATAAATTTCATTTTCTGATGAATAGTGAAAATTACTAAATTATAATTAAAAACAACTTTTTTAATCGAAATAATTAATAGTGATAAATCATTAATTTGAGTGGTTTTAAAGTATATTTCGAATATATTTTTACAATTTAATACAATGTTGGTCATTGGATGAAATTTCACATTTAAACTAGACATAAACAAGTGTCAATCTTTTGATAGATATTGTTTCTTAAAAACACGCTATTTGTTTTAACAGCGGGATTTAATTACAAAATTAATTAATGCAACTTTTATGTTATGAATTTGGTAAAATAGACTTCATTTTTGAATTCGTAATATGAAATATAGCTTAGGATGAAATTTTGGCATTGTTCTGAAAAACATAAATTTTTGATGAATAGTGAAACTACTAAGTGGTAGGTTAAAAACTGAATTTTGCATAAAACATAATTTTACCGCTTCTGTGAATGAAATTTCGAAAATCCGAGAGACACGGTTAATATCAAGGACTAAAATGTGGTTCAATGAGATGAAAATAATTTTTTGGTGAATAGTAACTTTTTACTTTTTTTTACCGCGGTTAATAGTAAATAGGGTAACTAAGGGTAAATATGATATTACTATTACCCTAACACATGTCCTAATTCTATTGGACTAGTGTAATTCGACCAAAAACAAACTTAGGAATAATATATGACCATTTAGGCCCACTTGGATTAGATTAGGACATTTATTATTAATTTATTTAAAGAAAGGTTAAAATAGTTAAAATCAACGTTTAATAAGTAAATCATTTTTAATATGGGGTTATACATAAGATAATTCTATTGTAAATATTCATTAGAAAGCTAAAAAGATTTCCTACATGATGGTATTTTATTTGTAATTTTTAGACATCAAATAATTTAATTTATTTATGACACAACGATGATGCAGTAATTATCTTATTAATGAAATATTGACATAATTAATGTTATAAACACCAAAATAAATGTAATTTGAGATTTTTTATGAATTACACTAATTTTCTAGGTTACTATGATATATTAATGTTGATTTAATCAACTTGGTTCGAACATTTAATTCTGTTATGACTTTCACAAAAATCATATAGCAAATAGTGTCAAAATTGACACAAAATAGTTTTTAAATCAAATATTATATTATTAATTGTTATTGTATTCCTAAAAATCTAAGGTTCGGCCAAATGACTTAGATAAGGATATATATATTAATAATAAACAATTTGGGGTTCGTTTGGCATGTTATAGTAAGTTTATTAACCATATAGTGAAAGTAAACAAAAAGACATGGTAAAAGTTAAATTATTTAACTTAGAGTTAAAGTTAATTGATAAGGTTAAAATAATATCCTAAATTTGTCTAAATTCTATTGGTTGATAGGATTTCGACCCATCCCCACTTTAGCTTCGAAATAAGACCCTTTGGAACCATTATAAACCGATTTTGACTTTAATATAAAATAATATTTTGAGATATTCCTAAGGTGCCCCTCTCCTCCCCTATAAAAGGACATCTCCTCCCCCTCCTCCTCACACCAATTTGAGCACTCTAGCTCGGCCAACCCCTGCCATTTTCTCCTCTCCACTTCTCTAGAATAATCCTAGAGGTCCTGGTCTTCTCCAAAGACCAATCTTACTTCCTTAAGTGGGGGATTCAAAGAGGCGTTCCAAAGAAGAGGAGGTTCGGACACATACGAAGCAAATTGGACCTAAGGTAAGGGAAATATCACAATCTCATTTTTATCCGAGATTGTTTATTCGTAAGTAATTACTGGGGTGTATTTTATCATCCACATCCATGTTCCCTCAATATGTAATATTATTTCCATCCTTCTACAATAGTTTATATCCAATTTTACCCTTCGGTGAGTTTTTAGTAAAAGATATGAAAGAAATCTTTTGTCGTTTTTCGTACGAGGTACTTTTTGACTTTTCCAACAAAAGTACGAAGAATGTTTTTTTTAACTTCTACGGCATGAATGGATTTCTAAAAAATTATTTCCAAGAAGCTTCCTTTACAAGTATTCAAGTTTATTTTTAATCAACTTATTTTATTTTAATGTTGTATGACATGTTATGAAAGGAAAAATGTTTTTGAAGAAGAAAGGATATTTTCCTCAAGAATGGAGTTCAATTGTTTTATCAAAATTATTTTCCATCTAAGATAATAAAAGGGTTCTGTTTTTATCCCTCTTATTACATGGATTTGATTATGTTTTGATGGAAATATTTTTATGAATTCCTTTATCTTATATGAATTGTTTTATGATGTCATGATGTTTCAAGAATCCCATTTTTGTTACATGTGTTATGCGATGATGTATGTTTTATGATTATGTGGCACACATAAGAAAGGATTCATTATAAGATGGGTGGGACCTATATCTACCTCAAATGCATTGGGTAATGATTTTATATCTCATGAGATAGACATGGCTGGAACGGAAGGTTATTTCGGTTCAGTGATACAGGACTGAAACGAGGAGTGAACTCGGTTCAGAAAGGGACTTTGTCCACTAAGATAGTCTTGGCAATGAGTCACGACTAACAAGAAATGATTTTCCATGATTATGTGTGCATGCCACAAAGTTTCAAGTTTTATGTTATGATTATGGGGATCTCATTTTCAATTATATGATTTATCCCATGTTATGATATTATGAGCTCTTTTGCAGGTCAAGATTTCCAAAAGCAACGTTCTTATGTATATGATGTGATTGATATTTCTTTTGTTTACCCTTACTGAGCATTTGAGCTCCCCCTTTTTTTTTCTTTCCCCAGGATATAAAGAATGGTTTTAGGTAAAAAAAAAGGGGGAAATCTTTATGGGAGATATTGAAGATCTTTCACCACGTTTAGAAGATTACGTTCCGAGTTTCCAAAGACACTAAACTATTACGATCCTTGTGTGTGTGTTTTTGTTATGTACTAAGTATTCCGCAAAAGTAATGTAATGTCCATGTACGATAAGCTTCGGGTCTCTACAGTTGGTATCAAAGGAAAGGTTTAGTCAACCTTTGGAAACTAGGATGCGCAAACGTTAGTGAGATCCCTAGAGATATTTCTAAGGTATGTCTAGGGATGCCCCTAAGGATAAATATACGTATACGATATAGTCCTAGAGCTATGGTAACGATATTAGATTAAACCAAAGATGTTAGATATTTAAGTTACTCCCCCTTTATTATGATTTTTGCCTCTCACACTATTCTTTTTGGGTTTTAGACGATGGCTGGAACCCGAAGGAACCGTGTTGATCAATACAATGGACAATGAAATGATTCCCTCCTGAACAAACAAATGTTATGGGAGATGGAGTGCAAAATCTTATTGCTATACTTACACAAGATATGAATCATTCTGGACTTCCAAATGAGCAGAGAAGGGAATAATATTCTATTGAGTCCTTCATGAGGCAATGTCCACCTTCTTTCAGTGGGTCTTCTGATCCACTTGTGGCTGAACAATGGATCAGTACTACTGAAAAGATATTTTCAGTTCTTCAATTTTCTGAACATGATAAAGTCATCTTAGCAGTATATCGTTTGGAAGGTGAAGCTGATCAATGGTGGAATCATATCAAGAATACGAGGCCAAGAGATGAAATTGAGTCCATGGAATGGGACGAGTTCAAGAACTTGTTTTTCAGTAAGTACTTCCCTCGTATTCTTCGAACAAAGATGGAAAAGGAGTTTATTGAGCTGAAGCAGAAGGATGATGAATCTGTTGGTATATACGAAGCGAATTTTACAAGACTTGCAAGGTATGCATCTGGCATTATCATCCAACCTGAAAGTAAAGTTGATCAATTTTTCAGTGGCTTAAAACCAAGTCTTCGAAGGGCATTAGCTATAAGAGACTTCAGTAGCTATGAAGAAATTGTGCGTTCTGCTATCAAGGTAGAAATGGAAGTTGGTGTTACATATCCATCTCATGGTTTTGACAAGAAACGAAAGATGGAGTTCAAGGAGAAATCTCATAATAATGGTGAAAAGAAGATGAATGTTTCCTTATGCACAAAGTGTGGAAAGAAGCATGTTGGAGATTGTCTTAAAGGAACTAGAAAATGTTTTAAGTGTGGAAAAGAAGGTCATCGAGCAGCTGAGTGTCGATGTAATGGAAAAAGGGTTTCTAATGATGTGAATAAAGCAAACACTGCAGAGAACGCACCACCAACACTTCAATGCTTCAAGTGCAAGGAAATGGGGCATTATGCTAATAATTTCCCTAATCCAAGGGTTAGTGATGATCAACATGAGAAACCACTGAAGGCAAAGGACAAAGGGAAGTCACATGCGATCACTATTGGCGATGTTGAATATGATAACGATGTGGTGGAATGATTAAGCGTTTATGTAATGGGATTCCCAAATAATGTTGTATCATTGAGTATTGCAATATTTATTGATGTGGTATTCAAAGTGATTGAGATATTTTTTTGGAAATAAGATGATATGCGCATAATGAAGACGAGAAAATGAAATGTTTAATAGTATTCATGAGCTCATGATTGATATAAGGACTAAGCGATATCATGGATTGAGTATATAGAATTTTGAGGATTTTGGTATGTGGAAAGTGTTAACTTTTAACTGCATTCATGTTTTCACTAAGGTATTCAAGAGAATACATGATTAAGGACCTTGAATGTTTATAATGTGACCAACAAAACATATCTTATGATATATGGGGATCAACGATGGTATTAAATCTCTGGTAATCGTTTTCACTATGTTATGAGAGTGGACTGCAGTATTATGTATAAGCCTAAAGATTGAAATGGATTATGTTGGACATAAGTGATTATTGTTTAAGGATAGAAGTTTTTTTTTCTTCGATATTATTGATGGGATGTTATAGTAATGTAGTTTTAGAAAAAGGACAACTTGCAGGACGGGCGACAGCCCATCGCTTCGGACAAGGCTGTAGGAATTGAACCCACAACCGAAGTGCGACTGGCCTTTATCGCCTACCACTGACCTACAGGAAGTCCCTGTTTAGTAGAAACTAGTTTTATGATATATGAAGTATAAGTCCATTTTAGGAACTATATATGATTAATCTCACTATAGAATGACTTATGATTACCTTTTGTTTGAGACAGATGGAATGACCCGATCTGCTAACACTTCACGAATAACAAATTCAACTTCATTTATTTAAGAGATGAAGTGGAAATTGTTCAAGGCACGGACAACAGTGATATTGTATCAAAATAAAGTAAGTATTTATTCTAATTCAAATTTTCAACTTTAGGGAAATGATCTTGAAAACCAAAAATGTTGTCCTAGTGATCTTATACCTGATGAATCAGATGGTACCTTAGATCATCACAAATTTATGGATTTGTGATTACTGGCTTTTCCATAGCCATGTTCTCTACCACTCTCCATCAGAACATAATGGTTATATTTCTCTTCCATATCTATATTTTCACCTATGTGGAAACCCAGTGATTAGTTTATTTGGGTAATCGTTACATTTCATACTTTAGTTTCTAAAGCCAAGTTTTGGTATTCCCTTTTACGATGTGGGTTTCTATTAAAGAAACTTTCAAATAGTAAATCATTTATAACCCCGACGAATTTCGAGGGCGAAATTCATTTTAAGGGGGGTAGAATGTAACAGCCCAAGATTTTATAAAAAAATATTCTTTTTAATTTTATTAATGTCTTGTGTTGTACGCTACACCAAAAGGATCTTGCACAACACGCATCCTTGTCTTGCCTTGCATTACACGCAATCGCGACCTTTCTCGATAGCGTGTGTAATACGCAATACCGAGTTTCACTAAACAACGATGTGCTATTAAAATATTATTAAAACTAGCCTTTATGAATAGTAATAACCACTTTTTAAAATTCTGTAAATCTTATTTTTCAAAATGAACTTCATTCTTGGATTCGGAGTATCAAATTTAGCCTAAGGTGAAATTTTGGTACTTTTCGGATAACTTTCATATTCTGATGAATAGTGAAAATTACTAAATTATAATTAAAAACAACTTTTTATTCGAAATAATTAATAGTGATAAATCATTAATTTGAGTGGTTTTAAAGTATATTTAGAATATATTTTTACAATTTAATACAATGTTGGTCATTGGATGAAATTTCACATTTAAACTAGACATAAACAAGTGTCAATCTTTTGATAGATATTGTTTTTTAAAAACACGCTATTTGTTTTAACAGCGGGATTTAATTACAAAATTAATTAATGCAACTTTTATGTTATGAATTTGGTAAAATAGACTTCATTTTTGAATTCGGAATATGAAATATAGCTTAGGATGAAATTTTGGCATTGTTCTGAAAAACATCAATTTTTGATGAATAGTGAAACTACTAAGTGGTAGGTTAAAAACTGAATTTTGCATAAAACATAATTTTACCGCTTCTGTGAATGGAATTTCGAAAATCCGAGAGACACGGTTAATATCAAGGACTAAAATGTGGTTCAATGAGATGAAAATAATTTTTTGGTGAATAGTTACTTTATACTTTTTTTTACCGCGGTTAATAGTAAATAGGGTATCTACGGGTAAATATGATATTACTATTACCCTAACACATGTCCTAATTCTATTGGACAAGTGTAATTCGACCAAAAACAAACTTAGGAATAAAATATGACCATTTAGGCCCACTTGGATTAGATTAGGACATTTATTATTAATTTATTTAAAGAAAGGTTAAAATAGTTAAAATCAAAGTTTAATAAGTAAATCATTTTTAATATGGGGTTATACATAAGATAAATTCGATTGTAAATATTCATTAGAAAGCTAAAAAGATTTCCTACATGATGGTATTTTATTTGTAATTTTTATACATCAAATAATTTAATTTATTTATGACACAACGATGATGCGGTAATTATCTTATTAATGAAATATTGACATAATTGATGTTATAAACACCAAAATAAATGTAATTTGAGATTTTTTATAAATTCCACTAATTTTCTAGGTTACTATGATTTATTAATGTTGATTTAATCAACTTGGTTAGAACATTTAATTCTGTTATGACTTTCACAAAAATCATATATCAAATAGTGTTAAAATTGACACAAAATAGTTTTTAAATCAAATATTATATTATTAATTGTTATTGTATTCCTAAAAATCTAAGGTTCGGCCAAATGACTTAGATAAGGATATATATATTAATAATAAACAATTTGGGGTTCTTTTGGCATGTTATAGTATGTTTATTAACCATATAGTGAAAGAAAACAAAAAGACATGGTAAAAGTTAAATTATTTAACTTAGAGTTAAATTTAATTGATAAGGTTAAAATAATATCCTAAACTTGTCTAAATTCTATTGGTTGATAGGATTTCGACCCATCCCCACTTTAGCTTCGAAATAAGACCCTTTGGAACCATTATAAACCGATTTTGACTTTAATATAAAATAATATTTTGAGATATTCCTAAGGTGCCCCTCTCCTCCCCTATAAAAGGACATCTCCTCCCCCTCCTCCTCACACCAATTTGAGCACTCAAGCTCGGCCAACCCCTGCCATTTTCTCCTCTACACTTCCCTAGAATAATCCTAGAGGTCCTGGTCTTCTCCAAAGACCAATCTTAGTTCCTTAAGTGGGGGATTCAAAGAGGCGTTCCAAAGAAGAGGAGGTTCGGACACATACGAAGCAAATTGGACCTAAGGTAAGGGAAATATCACAATCTCATTTTTATCCGAGATTGTATATTCGTAAGTAATTACTGGGGTGTATTTTATCATCCACATCCATGTTCCCTCAATATGTAATATTATTTCCATCCTTCTAAAATAGTTTATATCCAATTTTACCCTTCGGTGAGTTTTTAGTAAAAGATATGAAAGGAATCTTTTGTCGTTTTTCGTACGAGGTACTTTTTGACTTTTCCGACAAAAGTACGAAGAATGTTTTTTTTAACTTATACGGCATTAATGGATTTCTAAAAAATTATTTCCAAGAAGCTTCCTTTACAAGTATTCAAGTTTATTTTTAATCAACTTATTTTATTTTAAAGTTGTATGACATGTTATGAAAGGAAAAATGTTTTTGAAGAAGAAAGGATATTTTCCTCAAGAATGGAGTTCAAGTGTTTTATCAAAAATATTTTCCATCTAAGATAATAAAAGGGTTCTGTTTTTATCCCTCTTATTACATGGATTTGATTATGTTGTGATGGAAATATTTTTATGAATTCCTTTATCTTATATGAATTGTTTTATGATGTCATGATGTTTCAAGAATCCCATTTTTGTTACATGTGTTATGCGATGATGTATGTTTTATGATTATGTGGAACACATAAGAAAGGATTCATTATAAGATGGGTGGGACCTATATCTCCCTCCAATGCATTGGGTAATGATTTTATATCTCATGAGATAGACATGGCTGGAACGGAAGGTTATTTCGGTTCAGTGATACAGGACTGAAACGAGGAGTGAACTCGGTTCAGAAAGGGACTTTGTCCACTAAGATAGTCTTGGCAATGAGTCACGACTAACAAGAAATGATTTTCCATGATTATGTGTGCATGCCACAAAGTTTCAAGTTTTATGTTATGATTACGGGGATCTCATTTTCAATTCTATGATTTATCCCATGTTATGATATTATGAGCTCTTTTGCAGGTCAAGATTTCCAAAAGCTACGTTCTTATGTATATGATGTGATTGATATTTCTTTTGTTTACCCTTACTGAGCATTTGAGCTCACCCTTTTTTTGTTTTTCTTTCCCCAGGATATAAAGAAAGGTTTTAGGTAAAAAATGGGGAAGATCTTTATGGGAGATATTGAAGATCTTTCACCACGTTTAGAAGATTACGTTCCGAGTTTCCAAAGACACTAAACTATTACGATCCTTGTGTGTGTGTTTTTGTTATGTACTAAGTATTCCGCAAAATAATGTAATTTCCATGTACGATAAGCTTCGGGTCTCTACACCCTTAGTCCCACGCGGTCGCGGGACTGGCAGCCTTCCACCGCGGCTGAAGCCACGTCGGCCCTTCCCGGGGGCGCATTGGGCGTCGCTGCCTCCGGGAGGGGGCGTCACCGAGCTGGCGAGGCGCGCCGGCGGAATGTTATGCGGACCACCGGATGGGCTCTAGTGGTCGGATTTTCCTGTCGTCTTCGCCATCGGCCCTCCCGAGAGCGGTTCTTCACTGTGAAGACCTCAAAATGCCTGTGATGTCTACTTTATCATTTCTCGTCTATCTGCACACCACGAATGAAAATACTGTGGGTTTAGACTTGTTCGTTGGTCCGCACCCACCGCGTTAGTGGTTTAAAAAGGCTTCCGAAATATTTTTAACACATGTCGATGATATAAATCACATATATTACAATTAAATGAAAACCCCTACCTCGAGCGTAGCATGAAAGGAGGTTCTCCGTGGAAATAACTGTCGTGGAAGGAGGCGTCGTGAAAGGAGAATCGTCGCAGAAGAAGGCGTCATTGGTGTTGCGGTACATGGTATCGCGTAGTCGATCTCCAATTATTAGGAATTCTTCATCGGAGATCGGTGCGTTCATCGCGTTCATCGCGTTCTTCTTGTTCTTCGATGAAGAAGATGAAGATCTTCAAGCCTCCCTTAGCTTTTCTCCCAAACCTCTCAAGCAACATGTCCCAAACAAAATAAAATATGTACCTCACTTATTTTATTAACATAACTTATGATTGAAATTCAAAAGTTGAATTAATCCACTCAATTAATTAACTCAAGTTGTCAAATTAAATGAAAGGTTGTTGAAGGTTAGGGAAGATGAAGGTGTGGGGTTCGTGTGGGCCCCGCCACCCTCATAAACTCCAATGGGAAGTTGGGTGGTTTCCCCCATCTTTCACCCAAAGCATTAAACCACATAGTGAAAAATAAAATTGATGCTCAATTTTTTTTACCTTCCACAAATTTTTAACAACTTCTATCATGTGAACGCAACTCCGGAAAAGGTGTTCCTAAGAAATTACTGGCACTGTGAATCCATTGGTTCCCTCAGAATTTGATTCCGAGCACCGGTTCAAATGTTAGAAAAACCCGCTCATTCGTTCACTGAATGTACCCAAGCTAATCTTGGGATAGAAATTCCGGGCACCCCGGACCTCGGAATCTAGTACCGTCAGAAACTGTGTTCTTGTAAAATCCCAATGAAGATTAAGAAAACATTTCCCTTGAATTTTAAGGGTCTTTACGTCATACATCATGATAATGTGCCTCAATGTGTAATGAGTCTCCACTTCTGATAGCCTATATCATTTCTATCTCAAAATTGACTTCATTCCACAATATAACATATATTTAAAATTTCTGTCATGGAAGTTATGGGTTCTCATCAATGCGGTGGAAAAGTATGACCATTTAATGTTCCACCTAATCATAGAACATTATCACAAACTATGTTCTGAATAAGATTAATCATGATGTTAATAAGATTTATTAATGTTTAAAATGGAGAATACATGATATCATAGTGTAAATTGATGTTAGTTTTAGGGAACCACCTCTAATAGAATCCCACATTCTAAAGATCAAACTACAAATATACTTATATTCACTGGAGTGCACATGATACTAATGATTCTATAAATATATGACTTTAGTCAATGTTACACCATGTATTCTTATAAGGGAAGTCTTCATAATTTTTTTAAACCCAACTAATAACAATTCCTTATGAGTTGATACCTCTTGAGTATGTACTTTTTATATT
The DNA here is from genome assembly GCA_963277665.1 of Viscum album. Taxonomy (NCBI): domain Eukaryota; kingdom Viridiplantae; phylum Streptophyta; class Magnoliopsida; order Santalales; family Viscaceae; genus Viscum; species Viscum album. Next base: position 1,078,876,448 of record OY728164.1, read on the forward strand.
AGTGTGACCTTGGATCTATTACAATATTCACAATGAAAACATTATCTCAATACAATGTAATAGTGCCTTTACTTCTAGGTACCTAATAATGGTATGAGAAAATGATTCATATACAAATAGATTACAGGTATGCATCATAATATTCTATATACTCGAACGCTGCTATAAAATTAGTAAAAATTGGATTCTTCCAATTCTTCCCTATAACAGATTCACCATCGATATAGAAAACTTATACTGACTATCACCTCAGATCATTAAGATCTATTTTAAAACTAGAAACTATATTATGACTATATCCTCAACAGAACAATGTATTTTAACATATACATAAATAATCTCAAATATATAAGCATATCATTTATATTATTCTAATGTAATTCTCATGCATTTTATTGATATCCTTCAACCATTTTCAATAAATTGGAAACATCATGTATAGTACATAACATGGAAAACCTGATTTATTCTATAGCTCAAGCATATGGGATCTCATATAATCTCATGTTCTCAAATTTAGTCTGAGGTGACATTTTCATATAAAGATATATAGCATGTGAATGTGGATCTAATCCCATTTAGGATTATTCTGTAATAAATATACTTATTATTTGTTCAGTGCATGTACTTTGACATAGTCCAAGAATCCCCCTGTTTCTGTCATGAATGATCACAAAAATTATTATATAGGATTCTTCTCCTATGTCCATCAAAGCTAAACAGTTTTTTTTATAATTCATTAACATATTATAAGACACTTTTTTCAATTCCAATATGTAATATATCATCAAAATATACAACATGGATAATGACGGTATTCCCGATTGACCACTTATAAACAATTGGATTACATTAATTCATTATGAAACCAAATTATTCTGTAGCATCATCTAATAGAATTTTCCATTACACATATTATTGTTTCAATCAATAAATGGATCTCTCCAAATGGAATATCCTTTATCCATCACCTAGCCTCACTAACCCTACTATTTTTGTCATATATACATATTCATGAGTGTTCCCAATAAGGAATGTTTTTTGTAAATCCATATTCAATGCTTCATAGTCAATGTAAACAACTATAGAAAATTGAATTTAGAGACAATCAAATATGGAAACTAATTAAATTGTTTCATCATTGTAAATTCCATGAAACTATCTAAAACATTTGTACAATATCCCAATTCATAGGTATTTAACATATCTTTCATGTCCAGTTTTGAAAAAAAATACACATTTTTACCCTATGAGTTTTACGTCAATTAGTGTATCACATAAAACACAGACTTGGTTCTAATACATGGAATCCATTTTATAAGTATTTATTTCAACCAATATATTATTTTTTAAGAACTTTATTACTTGTTTTTTGGATAGAGGTTCACCATTTTCAACAAAATAATGGGAAAAAATGTTTCAATATCATCAATGACAAGAAACAAATTTCTATCTAGTTTTCTAAGATCTCTAGTGATCCTATACGATACATGTTTTTCTTTAACTACCTATTAAAATCGATACGAGGGATAAATTTCTCCTACCAACTATTATGTATCATAAAATTGACCTTTTCAAAGTAAACCTTGCTCCCACTATCCATTTTATGGACTTTAACCCTCTTAAAAAATACAGTACATTAGAAAAAATAGAATTCTTGTCTTAGGTTTTTTATGAAGTGTCAATATTCCACATGATACACCAAAATGATATTCATTGCATCATGGGTTACAGTTTCAATCCTATGTTGTAATTAAAAAATTACATACAACCCCACAAACATTTATGTGACAAAACAACTTTATTTTAACTCTGTTACTTGAACGGAATTTTTTCATTAGTTGGTTCTTTGTTTAATTTATATGCTATAGTTTGTAATGAATATTTTTAAAAGGACAATGGAATATTTAGATGAATCAGCATCGAACTTACCATCTCTAACAAGGGTTATTTAATGTTTTCACTAACACCAATCCACAATGGTGTGTTATGAGAAATGACTTTCTATAGAATCCCAAACCACTAGAAAAGGATTCTAAAATATTTATTAAGATATTCTCCACCATAATATAATAATGGATTCAGTATATTATTTCCATATTGATTCTGTACGTCATTTTTTACTTTCCTTGAACTTCACAAAATACTCAGACCTATAACACATTTTTTAGACCTACCAATATGAAATCAATTCATCAATAAAATATATTATACAAGAATACCCCCTTTTATATTCTACTCGAAATGGCCTATGTACTTTAGTGTGTTACAATCATAAATTTTATATTATCCCAACACTATATCCACAAAATGGTGGTTTATACTTTTGTTATAAAATACAATAATCTCATCTTTCAAGTTGTTTTAGATCAAAATATTCTAAATAACTATATTTTCCAATAATTTTCAATGTCTTCTTGTTTACATGAAATATATGGTAATTCCAATTCTTGGAGTAATATTAGATGTGTAAAAAATATTTGTCATCAATTTCTAAATATTTGTTTTTATAATTTAATACTTTAAATTCATTATTTAAATTCACTATACCAAAAAATATGTTTTGTTTATGAACGTAACAACTTTATTTTACAAACATGAAAATAAAGCCAAATTCATCTACGAATTAAGAAAAAATTATTTTCTTCATAAATTTTTTATATAAAAACAATATTGTATAACCAATACCATTTAATTTGGAAATGTAACAAGGTAGTCAATAATGTCTAGAGTAGCTAGCCTCACACCATTGGTAGCCCACAAGTCTGACTCTCTTATCGAAATATTTTGAAATCAACATGTCTTATATATATGGATACAAATGTAATCATAAAAATCAATATCTAATAACTAATGTGTAAATTTTGATATATTATAGTTGATAATTATTGAAAATTTATAATTCCCTTACATATTGTTGTAGTTATTTTTATAGTAGCCTTGCATGCGACAGGAAAAACATATTACATATTTTTCCATACCCTAATCTTGGACCATCCTCTTCATGGAAGGATGATGCTTTGGATATTTAGACATATTGGGGATATGGGGCCTATTTTACATATTCTTCCATTTCTTATTCACTCTATGGAAAATTGTTTTTAAAGAATTTTGTTCTTATCCACTAGTAGTATTTGAGTATGATGTTCATATATAATCTTAACATTATTTCACATGTTATAATTTGAAAAAAAAACTCGATAAGTACAAGGGTAGTGATTATTGTATGACATATGTGTATAAATAAACTATGAATTCCATCACTATGAAATATAATCATTCAATATATCTAATAAGCTTCACTACAGGAGGCCGAGATGGTGCTGATTCTCTAATAATAGTTTTAAATGTAGTATGGAGGTCTCTTATCTCTTTTTTATTGCATACTATTTATAGTGATCATTTAGGTAAAAGTACATGTTGTATGAATTGTTTTACTCATGTTGATTCAGAATCTCATTGGACATGGTTGATGGAATGGAACATTAAACATATGTGGAATCATTCAAATGATTCTCATATATAAATAACTCTTCTCAACAAGACTTATTTTCAGGTGGATCATAAATATGATCTTCTAGAACATATAATTTTTTTAATTGAATATGAAAAGACATACACCCCATTCTTATTAATGGGAATTTTTTCTTTTGATAATTTTATCCATCTAAATTATGGATATATGTGATTTTTTTTAGGTCAGTTTAATTATTTTCTATAAAAATAATATGAGTATTGTTATAGTACATTATTTGATAAAATTTACACAAATCAATGTAATATAATATCTACAAATCTTCTAATATTTTATCTTTACAAATTCACCCTCACCATTGAATTTTTGATATTCTATTTCTTGTATATACTAGTGCCAAGAAATCATATTCCCCTTATCATCAAACAAACGTTGGTCGGTGATGAAATTTGAACGGTTTTATGTAACTATTAAAAATTAAAACAACATTAACTCATTGTTACATGAGATTTTGAGTTTCCTCCCAAGTCTTAGAATCCTTAAATTATATCTAATAATCATTTTCCACTTAGTTACACAAAATATTGTTTTGTTAGTCAGTCATTGATGTTAATTATGTTATGTTAACACAAATAATCATTTTAGAATTATTTGATAATTGAAGGCACCCAACTATGGATAGTTAAGAACTTTGTAATATTGTTTTATTTTATCTAATATACTGGAAGAATATATCGATAAAATATATATAATTGGTGGATTATATCTTTAGGAATAAATTGAAAATAATTATATTTATAACATGCATATTCATATTAAGGGTATTTGTTTATGTGATTAGCCATGTCTATGTTAGTATTTACACATTATTCATTTTATGTTAGTTCTATCTAGTATGATTTTTAATTCAATAATTAAGGTAAAAATGAAAAAATTTGTAATGAATTAACATTGAAACATGACATAAATAAAATATAAATGGGTTTTTATCAAGAATTTTACTAATAGTCAGTTTCTGTAGAAGAAGATAAACTGAATGATGACCAAGGAGAATATCAATGAACCATTTATGTTTCATGATTTATCATTCCTCCTATCCAACTCTGTGCCTCTTGTAGATTTATTTCACCTTTTTTTTAAATGAATTGCCTCCAATAGCATGGGACCCAATTACATATTCGTTTATTCACACATAAGAGAGGGAACCAAAGGATATCATCATATGTTTACATAAATGAAACCATTTCCATTAAGGCCCTAAAAAAATTGGAGGAGGGATGAAACATAGGAAAACTATATAATTTAATAGTAATTTAAATGAAATAAATCAAATATAATGTTCAATTAAATGATCGTTATCATCATTATGCATGAAAAACATTATACATTTTGTAAAATTATATATAAATTATAATTGCTCTTATTTATGATAAATTTTAATTGAATTAATTGTTTATATTTATTAATTAATCAATAATTTTAGCTTAATTATTTTCTAGATTTCCTTAATATTCCAATTTATTTTTGTTTTATAAACACTAAAAAAATTATTTAAATTTAGGTGTGTACAAAAATGTACATTGGAGGAAACCTGATACGTAGCTGTTCTTACAACCCAATTTTTGTTATACTCATTTATATTTTATTCCGTTGACATGTTTTTTTTCACATGTTATCACGTTATTTCATGACATGTACTATCAAATTAATGACCATGAGAAAAAAATGTTATTTAAAATGTGTATATTTGTTCAATGAGAATATAGTAATAACTATAATATGAATTATACATGATATGTAGAACCAAACATTAGATAAAAATTGATTAGTAATATATATATATATATATATATATATATATATATAACTCATCACATGGAATGTAATGACAACATAGTGCCCACACATAAATTTTTTTTATAATTTTTGAATTGTATAATAATCTATTTTTTATTCGTGTATAGTATGGAAAAAGTACAAATCAAGTACATTAATGCTACATTGAGTGTATTATTCTCTCCACCTATCCGTAGTAAACTCCTATGAACTTGACATAAAACTGTGGTAGGATAAATATTTGAGTACACATTCTGATCATGGGATACATTGTGTGTGGTCTCTGAGTAACATGATCACTAGATAGTTTGGTTCTGTAAGTGGATACATTTTCTATCTATATGGGTTGTCTACAATTCATCATGGGATGTTTGGAAAAATGTAATCATGATGACCATGAACCAGGATATCCATTACAATGTCTGGTGTAAAATTATATTCGTCATATGTATTAAAATCTCATGAAGTGAATTAATTCCCAATTAATCCAACGTACATTATGCACTAGTAAACTATATATAACTTTGAGTTATGATGAGTATAAAATTATTTTATCATGAATGAATCGTCATCACCTATGGTTGTGTTATTCTAATTTATTTTATTAATAAAATAAATCTTGTTGATTATATTTGTGAAACAAAATTATTGAAAATCTACAATTTCTATTAAAGAATTATTAATCATTGACAGAAAACTAATGAAAAATTCATTGATTAAGAAATTATCATTAAAATTTTATAATAGATTATGTGATCCCACTCTAATACCATATGTAGGTTCAATTCTAGTAAAAGTGTCATATTAGGCATTCCCAAAATATATTTTTTTCCATTATCAATTATTAATCACATATTTAAAAGATGATAATCATCATGGTTAATTGAATTTAATCATAGAAAATGAACAACCAATTACATCATGAATTAGAGAATAGTATCATCAAATATAATTTATTATAATTTTATGCAATTAAATAATTTTATTTAGGAGATACTCCTTATTTATTGATGAATCAAAGAACATATCCAATTATTACCATATTTGCACTGAAGTAATCATGATTAGATTCCTTCTAGTGGTGGTCCACACAGATTCAACGAACCTCTTATTGTGAGCGTAGGAAGATCTACATTCTTGAATGGAAGACCCTAATGTTTTTTGTAATTTTCCTTTGATTTCCATCAGAACATCATCAAGGATGGGTTCTCATCTCTCTCAGTTGACTCGTGGGTGGTTGTGAAAAGGATCACACTCCATTCATGAGATAATAATATGAGAGGTTTATTTATAGGGGCATTAGAGGATTCTCCACGAATCTCATTATTCACAACACAAAACTGAATTACATATCTAAAAAAAATAATAGAATTGGGATTATATATTTTATAGGTTTACAAGATAAAAATGGAAAATACTCACTTATTTTATAAGTGATCCTTATGTAACCACATGTCTATATTAATAATAATAATAATATATATATTATTTATTAAAATGATATATTGTTATTAAATAAATTATTTTTTTATGCAATTTATATTCAACATATATTATTTATCTTATTACAATTAAACTGATTAATTTATTTGTCCATAAAATTTATTAGGCCTTCAATAATTATTAATTTTTAATAAATATATATCACTTATACACATGTCAATAAATGAATTAAATTTATATTCAGGAAAAATAATATAAATATATATAGAATATTTTGATCACATATAATTATCTGGATAAACTCCTAAAAAATATATATGAGTAAAAGAAAACATAAATAATTATTAAACAAGAAGAAGAAATAATATTTTTTCAACCTGTTTATAAATATGTAATAGTATATTAATTAATTGATATTTTGGACAGAGTTAGTGCGTGACCCTATTGGCATCATTCTCCATGGAATTATGTGAAGAGTACAAAAATCCAAGGATAACATTTATAAAATTCTATGGAACTAATAGAGAAATAATGTTTCATGTCGATAATAAATAGTATATATTCTTACAATGTAATAAAATATCATTTTCATGATATTTGTAATCATGTAGGTTACTTGTTAGGGATTTCAAACTATTCACTCTATGTATCTTTATTTGAAATTATTTAAACTAACCATAACTATACAAAACAATGGAAATGGGACTAATTTGGATATATAATTTCCAACAAAGGGCCTATGATATCAAATTCCATTAAAACAGTTGGGTTAAATACTTTCATTCATTATTCATTAGTGAAATATTACTCGGGACACACCTAATGTATCCTAACTCACTGTGAAAAAATATTATCATTTTTTATCTCAATACATAAATGTACACAACTTACAATACTCAATAATAATAGTATTAATGAATAAGGACCAATAAACACATATTTCAATAGGATCATCCCACGACACAAATAAATGTGGATTTCATAATGGTAAAACTCATTCTTATAACGCCATATACAAGATATATCCAAGGCAGTAAACTATTAAATGGGGAATAAGTTCTATATGAGCCTCACACATGATATACTATATAATTTGTGTCCCAAAAATGATTTTATATGGATATAGAACATATATTTATGAATATTATCATGGAATTTATAATTTTTCATCAAAGAGGGGAAATACACAGAACATTTAGTGTGATAGTTAGTATTAGGACATTAACATATACAATGTAATGTATATGATCAATTTTGATGTAATAAAAAGTTTACTAATAATCATAACAATTAATACATTTTATCATAAAGTGCATAACATCAGTTCTAGGGTTCCAAATAAATCCTTATTTATAAATCGCGATGACCTATTTTTATATTTTTTTCTATTTTCTTTTCACTCTGAAAAAGGTTGAATAATGTCCCCAACGTACCTATTTAGTCCCAATATAATATTTTGTATCCTATGTGGTACATTGAGGTACAAATGATGTATTTTAGCACCCATTTTTCTAGGAAATAAATATAAATCTATCGTGGTGTAATGTTAGAAAAAATATTCAACCATTATTTCATAATGTTTGTTCTTATTTTTATACATGTAAATCAAATGGAAAGGATAATATAACAATTTTAAATAAAAATTATTACATATTATATCATGGTCCCTTTATTATATGAGTTTTTTATGGCACAAGACATCTAATATAGTATTTATTTAAAATAAAATTATCTCAAATCTGAAGGTGTTAGAAACCAAATTATCGATAATTTCTATGTAAATTCCAACCCTCTCTCTAAATTTATTATCAACAAAAAATCCATTTTCATTTAATTTTATCACTCAAAATCTAAACAAAAATAATTTAAATAATAGAAAAAATCAATTTAAAAAATATTCCAACCAAACCACATGTTAGAATAGTGGTTTTAGAGAATAGAATCACTTACTCCCAAGAAACCATCTATCCTATGATAAGATTTCCCATCAATGAGGATACCAACAACATAAAAAAACACTCCCATTTCGTAATTAACATAATCATTGAATAGAAATATGGTAATGATAGAGATAGACACCCCCAAATAATTTATTAATAAAAATATTATGCACATGGTTCTCCTCTCATTGACAACATATTCCTAGGTTTAGTGGAGAGCATACCAAAACATTATGAATTGTGTGTGTATAGACGAATAATAATTATTAGAAACAATATTTTAAATTGATCCCTAGGAAAATATTTTGGGAATATATCTAATAGTTGATCTCAAGTATGAATAAATTTATACTTTAGTCATATATTTTTCACCTTCTCTTTGATTAAGTGAAACATGAAATAAATATTTTTAGACCTAGAGTGTCGCAACATTTTTTATAAAGTATTATAGAACATTTATTTTATATATGATTATATTACTCTTTTCCCACCATCTCTCTAAAATCATTAGGTTCTTCTTTTAACCATATTATCTAGGTGTACCAACTAATAACAGAAGCATATATAGACTAAATTTTACTAATTTGGGATAATTCATATTTCATGTAGTTCCAATACTCAAAGTTATACATCAAAAATAAATTTTCATCTATGGTGGCGAATATTTCATCACAATCACCACCCCCATCAACATTGATATATCTGGAGAGATTGGAGGTGATTCCACTCATGAACAAAACAACAAATATTGTAGTTCCTATTAAAATTTTTAGGACTCCATTATAAGACATGGAATGGGACCCCCTTAAATAACCCTAATGTCTTACTAAATGACTCACAATATAGATAATATTTTCTATAGAATCTATAATACACAGAAACAATCAAATTAGATTTTGAAATCCCATTGATATTCCCCCTCACCATTAGCATTATAGAAAACAAGTAACCTACTTGATATGGTGTCTATATTGTCAATTAATTTTCTATATTACATTCCATGGATAATAATTTATAATTTATCTCTTTTGATATAATTGTTTTTTTAGATTAAATTAATTGAAAATAATATTTCACCTCACCATGAAAATAAATTTCAAAATTGTTTCTTTCTATTATTAGAAAAATATGTACAAAGAATTCATTAAAACCCGGAAGGATAATATCATCAATATGTGTAATTAAAACGAGTGTACCGATATTCCATTATTTGATATTTAGTTTTTTAATGAATTTAAATTGAATAAATTTAATTCAATCAATAAAATATATAGATTTTAATAATAGGACCTTGGAGCCCATTTTTTCAATATATTGACTTCTTAAAATTTTAACACTCTATTTCATTCATCGTTAGAAAGAAGCACAAATATTTCCAAATAATTGAAATATTCTTCATGATCTAAATCATGATGGGTATATATGAAAAAAATATTATTTTATTATATACATCTTATAAGATACACACAATAGGTAAAATCCTAATATCCTTGATCATGGAACATAACCAAAAACATGCATAAACATATACCCCATTAAATTGAGTGTACCCTTTTTATACCAGTCTGGACATGTTCCCAAAAAATCATTGATCTTTTATATTTTTTCTAAATAACCGTATTACTTTTATGAATGACTTTTAAGGGGTTCTATAAACAAGAATCATATATAATTATTTTCTATTTGATGTTATATTACATATTTTTAATGAATTGACTCATTACTTTTTCCACAATATATGTTAATGAGTTATAGTTTAAAAAACATTTTTTAGTAGACCATAATTTTTTATCATCAAATATTTTCATCCATCAGCTCTGTATAAGTGAATGTTGTTTTATGATGTTATTTTTTGTTTTTAAATGAATGTTTATAATTTCAATTATTTATGTATAACTAATAGAAAATATTTTTTGATCATATATCAGTTAAAAATTCTCATCATCTATTAATAGATCGAAATCATCTTTTTTAATGGTCTATCCATTTTTATTCTCACACACCTAACAAATTTATTAACACACATATAAATTCAGATCATTGTTTTTTAGTTGGTCTATAATTGAATTTGGAATCATATATTCATCCATGTAGAGTTTTTATATTCCAGTAGCTATAGAATTTTCCATTACAATTTTACCCAAAAATTATACCATACACATCTCTTTCATCAATTTATACCACGTTTATGACCATTATTTTGACATGAAACTATTAACCAAAAAACATGAAATAATATAAAATATAATTCATTTTATGAAACATTAAATAAGTGTACTCGGGTTAGATTTTCCTATGAACATATCCATTTTGAATTTGAACTATATTTGACACCAGTTCTCTACTTTGATCACTAAAATTATTCTTTCCTTGATCTCCCTATTACAATAAATCTCCTTTTCATTATATTAGCAGAAATATTCTATTTGGGTGTTTTATGAGTTCTGTATTGATGTTGAATACCGTTCATTCCATGATAAGATTTAATGGACCTACTATTTTTTCCATGCACATTATTATTTTGAACATTTATGATATAAACTCTAAGATCTCTTTCATATTCTATTGTTTAATTATTAAACATGTTTATATGTTATGATTCATTCATCATATATTACACTTTGTCATTATTTTATAATATTATATGAATGTGGTAATGTAGGAGTCACCTATTGCGATGTTTTGTCTCATATATCCACATAAATCTCTATGATCTATTTTGAGAAGCTTTATAAATTTTGTATCAACCATTTTAATCATTCTAATAACCTTTTTCCCTTTTAAGTGGATGTATAAATTAAATCTATAGGTATTCATTACTGTGGAATATTAGTTAAAATATTTTTAATAAAAAAATTAAATCAATTATTTAATAAAATTTTTAAATCTATTATATACAATTAAAAATTTTATCATATTTAACAAATTTTAAATATTTACTTGTATCTCTAATTATAAATAAATTATTAATATTTATTTCCTCTATTGCCATTATTTTTCAAAATTTTAATTTTTTTATGAGCATTTTTCCATTGATCATTGATACGCGGGACTGATTGTCGCATATCGACTTGTCAAAGTTCGGGTGCTCTGCTAATGTGTATAGAATCACTCGGGTCGAATCCTCAGTGATGATACTTTGTAATAGTCGTTTGTTTTTAGTTGATTTTATTTTTATTGGGTGGGGTTTTTTTGCAGAGCTTAATTGAAATGAATAATTTATTATGATTCATTTAAAAAATTTATATTGATTGGGGTGAGTTCATCAATAGGTTAGTAAAGCTTGTGATTTCATTGAGCTTTTCTTTATATTGCATTTAAATTAACACACATGTCACATGTTGACATTGATTAGAATTCCCAAGTGTTAAGGATTTAATCCAAGCCTTAACATAACTTAAGGTTCTAATATTGATCATATGTTGTTTATGGTAGTGTATTTATGGTTCTAATAATCCATGGAAACCACATGTTAAACAAAACTAGTCATTAATCCATAACATGCTTAGTCCAACATAGACAATGTTAATTTAATGAATACTCATCGAGAAAAAGCTCTCAATCGCTTAACATACCTAAATTAAAACTCACCTCAATGACAGATTTATTCAGCCATTAATATGGTCATTAATATGGTAATATATGTTTATGGTGATGAATTATAAAGTGATAAAAAAGAAAGGCATTAGGAAAGGGAGGTACGTCAAACAGACACACACGAACGATGATGATAATTAAAAACAGACATTTGATTGAATGTGGAAGCAAAAGAAGGGAAGATGATTCAATTTAATTTAAAATATTTTAAGATAATTAATATTAAACTACATAAGTTGGATGAGAATAAGAGTTATTGAATAAGAAATTTGCATTAAAATAGAATTACAAAAGAAAGGACTTACAAAATTACAAAAATGATGAAGATGAAAGTAATTGAAACCAAAGAGAGGAGAAAAGGTATCTCATGTGAAAACATGAGTTTTTCAGGTCCTCCCATGCCTATTTCATGGATTTAGTTTTTCCAATATAATTTCCTCTCTTCTGAAATGCCAACCCCTCTCAAGGAGAGAAGGGGAGAGTATTTATAGCCCAAGGAGTTGACAGTTTGCATTCCCAATATGTCCCTCCACGTTGAACGCCAATTTGGCTATACAGACATCCGAATCTGAAGATATATTCTTCTTAAATGTTGTAGATAATATTGATTTCCGACAAATCTCAAAATTTGGAGGATGTTGGACCTATGTAGAAAATGTTATGGCAGGCGTATTAAACAATTTTAATCTGTCCATTTCAATCTAGTCTTTTTGATGTCCAAAATGTGAAAGTGTTTTTGAATAGGAATATGCCTTTAATGACGAATGATCTATTCAAAAAATTTTGATGCCTATATATCCTCTTACACACTGAAAAATATCAGCTTGATTTGAGGCTGAAATCGTGAGATATGTCTTGAATACTATACTGGTTTTATTTTTCTCGGCCAGAATGATGTGATGGATTTCAAAGCATATATTGGGCCCCTTGTGTTTAGAGTAGGGACTTGAAAGTTTAATCCACAACTCCTCACATTTTCCACAGAACTATGGTGGTGAATAATGAAATTTGGACTTTTTTATTTATCCTAGTAAATCAATCATCATGAATAGTCCAGTTTTTTCACAGATTCATTAGTCTTGTTTGGGAGGACTATATGACCCTTCAAATGGAGGAATTTGCTCATGGTAACTTCTAATGAAATGTTTTATATTTTAAAGGGAGTAATAAAAAATAAGAACCACATAATTTGGATCAGTATAGTGAGAGTTATAAATAACCTAGTAAACTGAATCAATTGGACTACTTCTAAAAATGCTCAAAAATTATACTTAGTATTAAAACATTAATATTTTACATAAATAATTAACATCTTATATAAAATCAGTGAAGGGTGTATTAAATATGTAATCAAAATATGAATTAAATTATATACCCCACACTTATTCTTGTGCATGTCCCCATGTTCAACAAATATAAAGACATAACCAAATCATTTTCAATCACCAAAAAATATTACAATTTTGTTTTCTTCAATCAGGGGATGTTTAGACTATTTCACTCCTCAATTTTTAATTCCACCACAAGTTTTCACAGAAAAAATTTTCCAAAACTAATTCATTTTTTTCAAGCTCAAATTTAGAAATGGAAAATTTAAACACTCAAAACTCACACTTCTCAAGATGATAAAATTCATTTGTGGAGGTTCCCTCTTTCACCAACCGAAAGTGAAAATCATAGAGTTTGAAAGAGATCTGAGCATACAATCCCTATCCAAAGTGCACAAGAATCAGGAGGTCATTTTAAGGGGTTTGTATGTGGCTATGAGACTGTAGGAATAAAATTTCCTAGAGAGAGAATTATAGGGTTAAAACACCAACATAGAAAAACAATGCACATTTTATGAAATAAAACATGGAAGGGAATGAGAACACATATTTACAAGGGAATGGTTGGGTGAAGAAAGACACAATAGAGGATGTTAATTTGAAGTGGATGAGAAGATGAAATATTTACATACCACAGAACTTATCCCAATAAGAATATAATGTAAGTGTTCTTTTTTTTCATTTTTTTCCTTGTTTTTTCCAAAGTTGACCTCGAAACAGATCTCACACTCATATCCAAACATATGTTTGATCTCCTCATGAAAATAATTGTAATAGTTATAACAAGATCAAATATTGAGGAAGAGTGAATTTTTACCTTCCCAAGACACAACCCATTTTATAAAAAAAATTATTATTGTTTTCATCATTTTTGATTTTTTTGAACACTTGTCAATAACATTTAAAAAATTACATAAATCGAAGTACATTATATTCCCCAAAACACACTGAATGACAACATATACCCCACACTGAAATGGTTTCATTCCCTAAAGTAGATGAAAACTCATTGAAAATCAAAAATAGGGTACCCAAATAATGAAATCTATTCCCCCCACACTTCAATTTTAAAAAATTATGCAATGAAAATCCATGTTGATATTCGGTGGGAAAAGGTATTGGGCTTGTAATGTGGCTATAAAAAAAAGGTTTTCATAGGATCTAAGGGGCTTTCAAAAGGAGGATTATTGTAAGGGAAATGAGAGGCTGCTTGTCTATTGTGATTCTCATGTGGTTCATAAAATACCTCTATCATATTAATACACAATAAGGTAGAAAATTCAGCTTAAAGGTCCACAAAATCAAGACTCACAAATGGGGGTGAAAATACACATTATGAAAAGATGGTCATAGGTGGCCTTGGCATGAAAGAAAGTTTTTATCCTCATGGGTGGGAAAAAGCATTTTCCAAATAAAAAACCGAGCATTCAAAATTTGTTAATTTTGACACAGAATTCTTTATCCAATCACATGATGAAAATACAAAAATTTTTAGTTGAAAAAATTTCTGTTAACTCCCCAAAATTGTTGGAAAAAATTTCAAAACTCGATGGTGAATAAGCATGACACATAATTTTTATTTGTATTTTTTAAGTGACTGTTTTTTTTGTTTTTTAGGTTTTTTTTATAAAGATACACCCACACAAAATAGAAATTGAAAATTAATGGTTCTGATAAAGAAAGTTGTAAAAAATAAAATAAAAGAGAGTGGAAGAAGAAGAATGATATATAGAGAGAGAAGAGAGAGAGTTTAAGGGAAAGAGCTGCCCAATGGTTTGGATTTTCCAGGTTTCAATCTCCAACTAGTGGTGGGTCGACTGCAGAAGTTGGGGATCCAATAGAAGTCTACATTGATCGAGGATTGTGTGTTGTTACCTGAAAAAGAAAAATCATTATTCATCTAATGAAAAACTAAAAAGTAATTAAAATTTCACAAAAGTAAAAGAAAACATGGGTTGCCTCCCAAGAAGCACTGCATTTATTGTTCTACAGCTAGACAGTTGCAGTGGAATACCCATAGTCTAACGGTGGCCATTGTATTTTCTCAACTCTAGTGTGCTTCCAGAAAAACTTCTCCTCAGGGAGGCCTAATGATTCATTGGATAATTTTTTCCCATCGTTTTTGGTGTTCTTGCAATTTAATGGGGGTGGAAAGAGAATATTTATATCCTTGCTTTTTTCTTTAACCTAAGGAATTATGTTAGCCAGAATGTGCTGGTTTTCTATGCTTAGAAATTCAGGAAGATGGCTCAATTCTGATGGTTCATTTATATAAGGATCAGATAACACAAAA
The DNA here is from genome assembly GCA_963277665.1 of Viscum album. NCBI lineage: Eukaryota > Viridiplantae > Streptophyta > Magnoliopsida > Santalales > Viscaceae > Viscum > Viscum album. The sequence continues at coordinate 1,078,892,360 of OY728164.1, forward strand.
CCAAAGTATGTGATCCCAATTGTTTTTGACTCATTAATTTAATCTCTTACCGATGTATAGTAATGGGGATTATAGGATTTATAAGACTGAATACAATTTTCAATATCCTTTATTTCAATGTTGTTCGCCATAGAATGGTCAATTTCAACCTCACCAGTGATCAAATTATTAATATCGGTAAAAATATCAAAAACATCACTACCATCAGTAAAATATAAACACATTGGTTCTTGGTTCACATCACATAAAAAAGAATTTTCAGAATCATGTATAGGAAATGATGAATGTGGGATAATCAGATTTGAATCAATAAATGAGAATTCAAGTTCATTTTCTTTATTACCATTCATGTTGTTGTATAGTTTTCAATATATCTGTCTGTCTCATGGATGACCTGGTTTCGTTCCCCGAAAACGACACCATTTGGAATGTGCGTCCAATTGTTGCCTATCGACCTGTCAAAGTTCCTATGCTTTGCTAATGTGTATAGCAGCACTCGAGTCTAATCCTCGATGATGATAGATTGTAATAGCTGTTTGTTTTTAGTTGATTGTATTTTGATTGGGGGTTTGTTTGCAGAGCTTAATTGATATTACTAATTGATTATGATTGATTTTAAAAATTGATAATGATTGGGGGGAGTTCATCATTAGGTTAGTTAAGCTTGTGATATCCTTGAGCTTTTCATTATATTTCATTAAAATTAACACTCATGTCACAAGTTGATGTTGATTTGAATTCCAAAGTGTTAAGGCTTTAATCCAAGACTTAACTTAACTTAAGGTTCAAATCGTGATCATATATTGTTTATGTGAGTGTATTTATGGTTCCAATATTCCATGGAATCCACACATTAAACAAAACAAGTCATTAATCCATGACATGCTAAGTCCAATATACACAATGTTAATTCAAAGAATACTCATTGAGAAAAAGCTCTAAATTGCTTAACATACCTAAATTAAAACTCATCTCAAAGAGATATTTACTCAGCCATTAAGATGGTTATTAATCTGGTAATATATGTTTGTGGTGATGAATTATAAATAGAAGAAAAAGAATAGAATTTGAAAAGGGTGGTACGTCGAACACACACACACGAACTATGATGATAATTAAAAACATATTTTTGATTGAATGAGGAAGAAAAAGAAGAAAAGGTTATTCAACTGAATTTAAAATATTTTATGAACATTAATATTAAACTACAAAAGGCAGATGAGAATAAGATATATTTAAAAATAAATTTTCAATAAAATAAAATTACAAAAGTGAGGACTTAAAAAATTACAAAAACTAAGAACACGAAAATAAGTGAAGAAAAAGAGAGGAGGAAAGGTCTCTCAGGTGAAAACATGGGTATGGAAGATCATCCCAAGCCATTTTCAAGGATTTGGTTGGCCCAATATTATCTAGTCTCTTCTAAAATTCCAAACCCTCTCAAGTAGAGAAGGGGAGTGTATTTAAAGCCAAGAAGTGGACTATTTGCATTCCCAATATATCCCTCCACTTGAATCACCAATTTGGCTATTTTGAAAGCTTAATCTTTAGATATCTCCTTCTTAAAATTTGTAGATAATAATGTTTTCCGACTACTCTCAATCTTTGTGGGAATTTGGACCTATTTAGCCAATGGTATATCCGGCTGATTAAACAATTTTAATCTTTACATTTCAATCCAATCTTTTTGAATTCCACCATGTGAAACTGTTTTTGAATAGGAATATGCCTTCAAATCCGAATGATTTGTTGAAAAAAGTCGGCCGCCTATATCTCCTATTTAACACTGAAAAATATCAGCTTTATTTGATGCTTACATCGTGAGATATGTCATTAATACTATACTAATTTTATTTCTCAGTCCGAATAATATTCTAGACTTCAAAGCATATGTTTGGACCCATGTGTTTTGATTTGGGAAATGAAATTTTAATCCAATACTCCTTACATTATCCCCAAAACTATGGTGGAGAATAATGGAATTTCATCTCTTGTATTTATCCCAGAATATCAGTCTTCATCAATAGTCGAGTTTTTCATAGATTCTTTGGTCTTGTTGGTGAGGACTATAAAACCCTTCAAATGTAAGAATTGGCTCATGGTACCTTCTAATGAAATTTTCTATATTAATATTAGAATCCTACAAAACAAGAACCACACAATTTAGATCGGTATCGTGAGTTTTATAAGTAAAAATGTAAAATGAATCAATTGTACTACTTCTAAAAATGGTCAAAAATAATACTTAGTATTAAAACATTACTATTTCCCATTATTATTTCACATTTTATATAAAATAATTGAAGGAGATATTTAATAAGTAATGAAAATATTAATAACATCAATCATCTTATTAACATAATCCTAAATAGTACTTACACATGGATATTACATTTTATCCTTTAAAAAACTAATCACCTGAAGTCGTCAAATTTTTGTGCCAAATTTTAACTGCTCAAATACCGTTCAATTTCAAAGGGAACTTATTTTATGAAGTAAAGGATCCACCATAATTCATTTACATTTATATTATAATAATTTTATCACTGTTAATTCTCATTATAAAGTATCTAAAACATTATCCTCTTACTAGTATTACGTTCTACCTCCACATTTATTAACTATTCGATATTTATCATATTTGAAGTAAATTTTTTGTTTGGATTTTTTTTTAACAATTATAATTGTTATATACTTTTAATTGATGTTATATTATGGTTAATATCATTTAATGACATATTAAATCCCATCATTCCACATTGGTATGGAGACATCTTTTTTCTGCACATAATTAGCTATCATTATTCTTGATTCATGGATCATAATTTCAATGCATCCACCATCAAACCTAATTTATGCCCTATATCATTACAATATATGTTCATATTATTACCAAAACATAGTTTTTGTTCTCATATATATAATAATAATGACAAATTAATATGAAACATGTTATATAAAATGGTATATGCACTCAATTGAAATATTCTGGATGTTTTTTCAAAGAATCCATCATTATTTCATACATTTTTATTATGAAATTATTATTATTAATTTACTCATATTCATTTTATTTAAGAATATTATTTTCATTTTTATTCTCAACAAATATTTTAGAAATTTTATATTTTTTATATGAAATATTAGCTACAATATATTTAGTGTTTTCAAAATAAATAGTTGTATATTTTACCTGAATTAATGAACGAGAATTATGATTATCCAATGATGATTGCTCAATTATCTCAAAATATTTTCCATAGTTTCCATTTATCATAAAATGGTTATTTTCATATTTATGACACCTTTATTTTTCTAATCTAAAATTTTATTTTTATTAAACCAACTCATAATCAGACTATTATAGTATTCCTTTATGCCTAGCCATATTAACATTAAGGATTTTAATTTTCATAATAAGATCATTCTCCCAAGTGTAAAAATCCCCATCATATTTTTTTCATTTTGATAACACCCTTGGATCACAATATATTTTCCACTTGGGTTTCTTTTTCCATTTCATCATCTACACTCATTCTATTATCAATATTATTCACCTTGTTTGATGAAATTATCATATTTCCCGGAAAATTATCTTTTGGCTCCATAGATGAAGAATAATTGTCATCGTCATACTTACTGAAAATGATTATTTAATTTCATCCATGAAATTTTACTCTCCCATAACTAAATTTCGTATAAAGTTTTTAATATCAATTTTTTTCTTCTATGGTTCTTTTATTTCCCATTTTTTTCCTCAGACCCCATAAATTAATTTATTATTGTGCAGTCAGTTAAAAATTGTTTTAATCCCTTACACCTAAAGAATCATAGTGGATAATTACACTAGTATTTGGAATTTACACTATTAACATTATTAGAGATAGAATCCATAACCACTTTTATCATCAAATTACTCTAACATTCTTTCTAAAAATAACATGAAAAAACAAAATCCATTACATAAAATTTATCTAACTCATGGATACAAAATTTATTAAAAATTTATCTTTCACATGGGGAATTATTTATTTTCTAATTTAATATTTTCCTATCTTTTTAAGTTTATGTATTCCAAATGATCCTCAAATTGTCTAGAATTGAAGAATCATTTAACACAACGGTATTATTTCCTCTAGAAAAAAAGGAAATAATGAAGTCAAAGCCCACTGATAGCATTACATTCAGAATTTCATGCAATAATATGTCCTTATGAAGGTCATCTAAATGGGTCAAACACCACTCAAGATTTTCCCTTGATCACATCAATCCACATTGAAAATTTATATTTTTCTTGTAAAGGAGTCCAGATAGGATTTTATGATCATACAGAGGCTGCGAGACATGATTCATTGATCATGTGACTTGTCAACCAATATACTCATAATAATCTCCAAAATACCCTTTTAATATAAAGGTAGATAAAGAATTATGTCTCAAGAGAAGTAGAGAAATTCTTATCTTCATGAGTGTCACGACCCGTCCTCGGGGCCCATGTCGTGACTACCCCAAGCCAGCCTTCCATAGGCCAGGGGCTGGCGACTAGCACCAAGGCGTAAATACCGAAAAACAGGGAAGGCATTGCCTTTGTAAAGTAAACAACCATCACAGAGTAAACAAGAGGAATAGTAATCACTAAGTAAAAACCGTAACAAGTTGTGATGAAAGTAAAAGGGGTCGGAAATGCAAGCCCAACTGTAATGTACAACTGAAAGGGGAAAACAGAAACTGAAAAGAAAAGTCGTAGCGTCGAGCTGTCCTCTGGAAGTCCCACCTGAAGGGAGAGCACAGATATCATCCACAGCTCCTCGGTCCAACCATCCGCTCCGAGTACGTCCCGCCCAGTGGTCCACCTCCAGGTACTGTCCTGCTTCACAAGCCTCCACCACGATCAGCGCTGTCCGTCGTCTACAACCAACACAATGAAGTGTGGGAATTGCCAATGCAGGGGTGAGTATAAGCTACTCAGTAGGGACCCCGAGACCCCTGATGGTCTCCCGAAATCCACAAAGGATACACCACAAAGGAAAGATACAATCAAGAAGTAACAACCGACACTGCTTAGGTATAGGCCCATACATATACCTAAGTCATCAATTCCAATACGCTCCAACCTCCGAGCCCAAGCACAACTCAGTCCACACAGAAAAGTATATGTATTCCACACAGGAAAACAAAACGTAATCCACACAGGATAACACAACACAATCCACACAGGAAAGCAAACAGGATTCAACTCACACTGGTATACATCGTCAAAAGGGAAAGGGGTGATCAGATATAGATACTGAATCATCTAAGCTGGGACCCACTGAGGATACAAGACCAGCTGTCTTCATTGATTCATCTATGCTAGGACCCACATAGGATACAAGACCAGCATGCCTGGGACCCACATAGGATACAAGACCAGCATTCTTCATTGATGCATCTATGCTGGGACCCACATAAGATACAAGACCAGCACTGAATCATCTAAGCTGGGACCCACATAGGATACAAGACCAGCACAGCTAGGACCCACATAGGATTCAAGACCAGCTGTCTTCATTGATTCATCTATAATGGGACCCACATTGGATACAAGACCAGTACTGAATCATCTAAGCTCGGACCCACATAGGATACAAGACCAGCACAGCTAGGACCTACATAGGATATAAGACCAGCTGTCTTATTGATTCATCTATACTGGGACCCACATAGCATACAAGACCAGTACTGAATCATCTAAGCTGGGACCCACATAGGATACAAGACTGGCACAGCTAGGACCCACATAGGATACAAGACCAATTTACTTCATTGATTCATCTATACTGGGACCCACATAGGATACAAGACTAGTACTGAATCATTTAAGCTGCCAGATCCACAAAGGATCGATAGGTACTAAATCCCACAAAGGCCCACACAGGATCGGACCTACACATGATCTGTAGCACTGATCCCCGTAGGATCACTGAGTGCTGTAGTCGTCGCCGTCGAATCCACTTAGAATCTCTGCACAGTCGTCGTCGAAGTGGCAGTCACAGCCAACACTAGGGTTCCCGCACACAGCAAGATCGTACGGTAGGGTCCGCTCCACGAGCCGAGAGGCTGATACATCAATTGTCACATAGTCTGATGTTGATGTATCCAAATGTTCTGTATCGTCAACAGGAACTCAACGTCACAGACGGCGCGTCAATCGGACGCCCGGTCTGAGAGTTATTGGATTTTTCGTCCCAGGGGCCCGGTTGGTTTCTAAGGAAAAACCAACCCGACCGTAATCCACCTGCGTCCAAACCTCGGGTGAAGTATGCCAAAAGATCCATCTCACTAAGAGAAAATCAACCAAGTCAAAGGTACGACAGTCGGACGTCCGGAGTTAAAGAAATGAGTGTTTCCACTCCGAGGGCCCGGTTGGTTTCGTGTACGAACCAACCCGGCCGGACACAAAGTATTCCGAAACTTTGAGTGCGATATACTGAAACGACCGAATCATTTCAAGGATCGCATTGAAACTTAAGGTGCGTCGATCGGAGGTCCGTAGCCCAAGATATGGGCATTTGAACCAACTCAGCTGGAAAATAGGGGGTCTGGGCCCGGCCCGGCCCAGTCCAGTACCCCATGGGTTGGCCGAACCGGGTCGACCCGGCCCGGGAGGCGACCCGACCCGACGACCCGGCCCGGTAGCCCGGCCTAGCCGGCGGCGCGGCGGTGTGGGCCGGCGCGGCGGCCCGGCCTGGGCGCCGCGGGGGGAGGGGGGGGGGAAATTCCCCCCCCCCCCCTTGGTTTCAAAATGGCGCGACATGAGGGAAATGTCCACCCCACATGGGGGCCCACTTCTTGGACGCCGCACGGGGGGGGGGGGGGGGGAAAGCCCCTCCCGATTTTAGTAACCGCGGCCCCTTAATTGGGGCTGCTTGAAGTCCAGCCGTGGGAAATAAATTCCCCCTGCTCCCCCTTGTCTGGCCGGTTTCTGCTCAACGAGACCAACGATGCCGGTCCCTTTCCAGCTCCATCGCCGGCGGCCCGGTACCGGCCGCGGGTCACCCTGCTCCACCGCGTCCCAGAACCGGCCGCTACCCTTGTCGTCCGGCGCAGTGTGATGGCACCACGCCCTTCCACAGCGACCCCGCTCCGACCGCGGTGTCTTCGGTTTTCTTCGACGTGGCGTGACGGCGTCGCGTCCTTGTTCAAATCCTCGGTGTGGGGCGATGGCATCACGTAATACTTGACGTGTGATTCCTGCATGGTGCGAGGGCAGCATGCCATTCCGTTCCATCCACAAAATATCAAACAAGATTTAAAGAGGAGGGTTTGGCCGTATTGGTGCGGTCCGGCCCCCTATCGATAATCGTGATCATTTAGTCGTTTAACCACAAAGAAGGACATACTAGAATTCCAGAACAGAAAAGAAAATTAAATAAAATAAACCCCTACATCGATCCACTTGTATGAACGATCCGCGGATCAACCCGGAATTGGTTGGTCCACGCTCGTCCTTCTTTTCTCAAATGTAAGAGAATACAAAAATAAAATCCCAACCCGCATCATAATCTTCACGGATCAAATTAATTTTTATTTGATCTCCATTCATTGATTTAGAAGGAAGTAGCATGGGTTTCATTAATATTTCATAAACATTTCCCTACCTCAGTTCAGGAATGGTGCACGTAAATTGAGCCGTGGAAGACAAGCGTCGCGGAGGTCGGGCGTCGCGGAAAACGAACGTCAATTCCGTTGTTGTCGAGATGTGTTCGAAGAGGAAACGTCGTTGGAAGAAGACGTCGCATTCTTCGGAAGAGGTGTTCTTCGTTGATGAATGGTTTTTTTCGCGTTCTTCGTCGAGGTTGAAGAAGAAGAATACTTCAAGCTTCCCAATCCTCTGAAGGTGGAAAAAACTCTAACAATAATAAAATAAGACCAAGTATTATTTTATTAACACAACCTAACCATTTGAATTTCAAAAGTTTGAAATTCAATAACCACACACAACTCACCTCATTATAGTTATTAAATTAATGCCATAAGTTATATCTTATTTAAACAAAATTAATGTGGGAGTTGATGGGTTTTAGAGAATATGAAGGGGTGGGGTTCGTGTGGGCCCCACCGCCCTCATAACCTCCCAAGGGAGGTTGAGTGGTTACCCAACTTCAATCAAGAAATAAACACTTACAGTAAAAATAATAAAAATTGTAGAGTAATTATAAAATAATCTTCCACAATTTTTATCATCAACACTCCTATAAACGCAACTCTGGAACAGGAGTTCCTAATCAATTACCTGCGATGCGGTTCCATCGGTGCCCTCGGAATTCGATTCCGGGCACCGGTTCAAAAGTTATAAAATCACACTCGTTCGTTCACTGAACGTAACCGAGCTAAACTTCGGAAATTAATTCCGGGCACACCGGGCCTCGGAATCAGGCACCGTCAGAAACTACGTTCTTGAAAAATTCGAAAGAAAATTAAGAAAAAAATTTCCTTGAAATTTTTGTGTCTTTACATTACTCCCACAACAGGGATTTACGTCCCCGTAAATCATCAACTCAATCCAGGGTCACAAAAGCGGTACAGAGTACGCATCTTGAGCCTTCTTCTCCTATGTGCTCACCTGGAGGATTATGTGATGACTATGAAAACGCCGAAGAGGAATCGACCGTCCTCATAAGACCTTCTCCTGTCGATCCTCAATCCCCACTGGAACCTCCGTGCATGATGCCCTGTCATCGACGTCCAACTCCATGAGGTCGATGATGTGTGAATGATCAAGCATGTATCTCCTCAGTTGGGATACGTGGAAGATGTCGTGCACCTTGTGCAACTGAGGTGGATGGGTCAAGCGGTAAACCACCTTGTCTACCCAGATGAGGACCTAGAAATGTCCGTTGAACCTTGTAGATAACTTTCCGCCTTGGCCACATCTCCGTAAACCTCATCGAGGTGAGACCCGTATAATGAAGTGATCGTCATGCTCGAACTCTGGAGGTTTCCAATTCCTGTTAGAACTAGAACTCAAATGACTACTGCCACAAGGGTAAGGTTGGCCGACTCAAGAGTGATCGGTCACACCCTCCCGTGCATGAGTTTAACTTGTGCTTCCCAGAGTTTCCTTTTCGCCGACCAAGGAAAAACCCATCCCGACGCTTGCCTAATACCATCAAATTGAGTATGAACAGTTATTTCCAAATCCATACTCAAACTAACGTCGTAAGGCCTCGACGCTACCACCAAGAGGTCCCAACCGAGACTCTCGCCTCAAGGGTCAGATCACACCGTCAGCGTAAGTGTGACTATCGAGTCTCCTCCCAAAGGTATCTCCATACGTAAGGGTCAATCCAATGACTTAACCGGAAACTCTAGGTCTGGGACTAGATTCGTGGAAGGAAGGGATGATTCGTATCGATGTTTGTGGCTACGGCAGCTAGTGGAAGACAAGTCTGCACCTCGAATCATCCATAGAGCCCTTTTTGGTCGTACTCCATGACCGCAGGCAGCAAATCTCTTCCCCTGCTCTCCAACTCCTTGAGTCTAGTGGGGACTACAATGGCGGGTGATGGTAACATGTTGAAAAGTACACCACCACAATCTGCTCTCCTAGCTCTTCCTCCATGTCTGCTGCTCTATAGATTCATCTGTCCTTAACATTTTCTCTACTTGAAACATTTTACACGCCCCAGTCTTCGAGACAGGAGTCAGTTTCCTGCCTTCCAGACTTTTAACATTCCTTAGTTGTATTCGATCAGCAAAGAATTCTCAACCACAAAGGTTCCTTCTAGAACCCTAGCCTAAGTAGGAATGCATAGAGAAAAGGAGCTGGCTCCGAAGTCCTTAAACAAACCATGCTCAAAGGTCCGAGCTCTATCGCACTGATCGAAATGCATTCATCGAGTACCCGATATGTTCGGTATGCCTCGATGAATTTTTAGCTATAAACACATCGTCCTGCTGAAACTGTATAAGCTATAGAAAACTCTCGGAAACCTCCTCAAGCCTGTCCTCAGCTGCCTATGAGTCAGGTTTGCCTCAGAACTTTAGGGTATCTAAAGTTAGAACACATATAAGGAAGTAAGCCTACATGTGTCACCTACCGGTACCGCCGGTTGTAACTGTTGACCAACAGGTAGTGATGTATAGCTGACACACTACCCAAAGCCACTATCTCAGTCATCGGTCCATGTACCGAAGCCTCATCACTATGCGGACCATCCTCATGGTCATTCCCTGGAAAACACTAGTGGCCAAGTCCACCATCCACTGTACTGATGTCTCAGCTAGGCGGAAAACTCTAGCAATTGCCTCTAGCCACTACTCTGCTGTCTGGGAATCTATCTCGCCTCGTAACCTTAGAGGCCTCTACTTCTGGAACTTGTGCAATGTGCTCTGCCAGCGTGCACATTTTTCTAGTATAGCTGTTGGAATCTTCTTCCCAACAGGTTGTGGTGCTGCTGGTACACCACCCGAGGGTGCCAACATAGTAAAAAGGGCCATGCACCAGAGCCTCGTCCCTCGGTGAGCCGTCATCAAGTACTCTCTCGGAACTCCAACTGAATGTCTGCGTGGAGACATCATGAACAGATGCGACACAGTAAACGTCTTATACCTGGTGAGTTGACACATGTAATCAAAAAGAAAACTTGAAACACACATGCAATCAATGTTTTGTGCATTAAGTCGGAAATTAGAAGTCACGGTCCTGGTGTACAGATACGTCGGCCGCCACACCAACACTGGACTCCCTGAACTGATAACCACACTCAATACGCTTAACACTATTTCTTTACATAGAATAAAGATCAGAGCCTACGGTAGAACTGAACTCCTCTGATACCAATTTATCACGACACATCCTCGGGGCCCGTGTCGTGACTACCCCAAGCCCGCCTTCCATATGCCAGGGGCTGGCGACTAGCACCAAGGCGTAAATCCCGAAAAACAGGGAAGGCATTGCCTTTGTAAAGTAAAAAACCATCACAGAGTAAACAAGAGGAAGAGTAAACACTAAGGAAAAACTGTAGCAAGATGTGCTGAAAGTAAAAGGGGCCGTAAATACAAGCCCAACTGTAATGTACAACTGAAAGGGGAAAACAACAACTGAAAAGAAAAGCTGCAGCGTCGAGCCATCCTCTTGAAGTCCCACCTGAAGGACGAGCAAAGATAGCCTCCACATATCCTTGGTCCAACCGTCCCCTCCGATTACGTCCCGCCCAGTGGTCCACCTCCAGGTACCGTCCTACTCCGAAAGCCTCCACCACGACCAACGCTGTCCGTCGTCTACAACCAACACAACGAAGTGCAATCATAGCCCGTGCAGGGGTGAGTATAAGCTACTCAGTAGGGACCCCGAGACCCCCGAAGGTCTCCCGAAATCCACAAAGGATAAAGACCAAAGGAAAGATACAATCACGAAGTAACAACCAACACTGCTTAGGTATATGCCCATACATATAACTAAGTCATCAATTCCAATATGCTCCAACCTTCGAGCCCAAGCACAACTCATTCCACACAAGAAATTATACGTTTTATACACAGGAAAACAAAACGTAATCCACACAGGATAGCACAACACAATCCACATAGGAAAGCAAACAATATTCATCTCACACAGGTATACTTCGTCAAAAGGGAAAGGGATGATCAGATATAGATACTGAATCATCTAAGCTGGGACCCACTGAGGATACAAGACCAGTTTTCTTCATTGATTCATATATGCTGGGACCCACATAGGATAGAAGACCAGCATGGCTGGGACCCACATAGGATACAAGACCAGCATTCTTCATTGATTCATCTATGCTGGGACCCACATAGGATACAAGACCAGCACTGAATCATCTAAGATGGGACCCACATAGGATACAAGACCAGTACAACTAGGACCCACATAAGATACAAGACCAGCTGTCTTCATTGATTCATCTATACTGGGACCCACATAGGATACAATACCAGTACTGAATCATCTATGCTGGGACCCACATAGGATACAAGACCAGCACAGCTTAGACCCACATAGGATACAAGACCAGCTGTCTTCATTGATTCATCTATACTGGGACCCACATCTGATACAAGACCATCACTGAATCATCAAAGCTGGGACCCACATAGCATACAAAGCCAGCACATCTAGGACCCACATAGGATACAAGACCAGCTGTCTTCATTGATTCATCTATACTGGGACCCACATAGGATACAAGACCAGTACTGAATCATCTAAGCTGCCAGATCCACAAAGGATCGATAGGTACTAAATCCCGCAAAGGCCCACACAAGATCGGACCTACACAGGATCTGTATCACTGATCCCCTTAAGATCGCTGAGTGCTATAGTCGTCACCGTCGAATCCACTGAGGATCTCTGCACAGTCGTCGTCGAAGTCGCAGTAGCAGCCAACACTAGGGTTCCCACAAAAAGTAAGCCCGTTCGGGAGGGTCCGCTCCACGAGTCGAGAGGCTGATACATCAACTGTCACATAGTCCGAAGATGATGTATCCAAAAGTTCTGTATCGTCAACAGGAACTCAGAGTCGCAGATGGCGCGTCAATCAGACGCCTGGTCTGAGAGTTATTGGATTTTTCGTCATAGGGGCCCGGTTGGTTTCTAAGGCAAAACCAACCTGACCGTAATCCACCTGTGTCCAAACCTCGAGCGGAGTATGGAAAAAGATCTGTTTCACTATGAGAAACTCTACCAAGTCGACGACACTTCAATCGGACGTCCGGAGTTCAAGAAATGAGCGTTTCTGCTCCGAGGGCCCGGTTGGTTTCGTGTACGAACCAACCCTGCCAAACTCAAAGTATTCTGAAACCTTGAGTGCGATATACAGAAAATACTATCTCGTTTCAAAGATCGCATCGCAACTGACGATGCATCGATCAGAGGTCCGTAGCCCAAGATATGGGCGTTTGACCCAACTCAGCCCGAAAATAGGGGGTGTGGGCCCGGCCCGGCCCAGCCCGGCCTAGTACCCACTCGGTCGGCTGAACCGGGTCGACCCGGCATGGTCGGCGACCCGGCTAGGTATCCCGGCCCAGCCGGTGGCGCGAGCCGGCACGGCCGCACGGCCTGGGCGCCGCGCGGGGGTGGGTGGGGTGGGGGGGGGGGAAATTCCGCCCCCCCCCCCCCCCCCCACTTGGTTTCAAAACGGCGCAACATTATGCCGCGCCTTGAGGGAAACGGCCCCCCCACATCGGGGCCCGCTGCTTGGACGCCGCACGGGGGGGGGGCAATCCCCCCACCGATTTTAGTAACCGTGGCCCCTTAATTGGGGCCACTTGAAGTCCAACCGGGGGAAATAAATTCCCCTGGCTCCCCCTTGTCTGACCGGCACGACCTGGCTGGCCGGTTTCTGCTCAACGGGACTGGCGATGGCCGGTCCCCTTCCAACTCCATCGCCGGTGGCCCGGTACTGGCCACCGGTCACCCTGCTCTGCCGCGGCTAGGAACCGGCCACGACTCTTGTCGTCCGACGTGGTGTGACGGCACCACGCCCTTCCACCGCAGCCCCACTCTGGCCGCAGTGTCTTCAGTTTTCTTCGACGTGGCACGACGGCGTCGCGTCCTTGTTCAACTCCTTGGTGTGGCGCGACGGCGTCGCGTAATAGTTGTCGTGTTATTCCCACGTGGCGCGACGACACCACGCCATTCCGGTCCATCCACAATGTATCAAACAAGATTTAAGGAGGAGGGTTCGGCCTTATTGGTGCGGTCCAGCCCCCTCTCGATAATCATGATCATTTAGTCGTTTAACCATGAAGAATGACAAACTATAATTCAAGAACAGAAAAGAAAATTAAATAAAATAAACCCCTGCATCGATCCATATGTACGAACGATCCGCGGATCAACCCGGAATAGGTTGGTCCGCGCTCGTCGTTCTTTTCTCAAAGGTATGAGAATACCAAAATAAAATCCCAACCCGCATCAAAATCTTCACGGATCAAATTAATGTTTATTTGATCTGCATTCTTTGATTTAGAAGTAAGTATCATGGGGTTCATTAATATTTCATAAGCAATTCCCTACCTCGGTTCAGGAATGGTGCACGTCAATTGAGCCACGGAAGACGAGCGTCACAGAGGTTGGGCGTCGCGGAAAACGAACGTCAATTCCGTTGTCGTCGAGATGCGTTCGAAGAGGAAACGTCGTTGGAAGAAGACGTCGCGTTCTTCAGTGGAGGTGTTCTTCGTTGAAGAATGATATTCTTCGCGTTCTTCGTCGAGGTGGAAGAAGAAGAATACTTCACGCTTCCAAATCCTCTCAAGGTGGTAAAAACTCTAACAATAATAAAATAAGACCAAGTCTTATTTTATTAACACAACCTAACCATTTGAATTTCAAGAGTTTGAAATTCAATAACCACACACAACTCACCTCATTGAACTTATTACATTGAATTCATAAGTTATAACTTATGTTAACAAAATTAAAGTGGGAGATGAGGGGGTTTTAGAGAATATGAAGGGGTGGGGTTCGTGTGGGCCCCACCACCCTCATAACCTCCCAAGGGAGGTTGGGTGGTTACCCAACTCCCATCAAGAACTAAACACTTAGAGTAAAAATAATAAAAATTGTAGAGTAATTATAAAATAAACTTCCACAATTTTTATCATCAACACTCGTGTAAATGAAACTCAGGAACATGAGTTCCTAAGCAATTACTGGCACTGCGGTTCCATCGGTGCCCTCGGAATTCGATTCTGGGCACTGGTTCAAAAGTTAGAAAATCCCGCTCGTTCGTTCACTGAACGTACCTGAGCAAAACTTCGGAAATTAATTCCGGGCACACTGGGCCTCGGAATCAGGTGCCGTCAAAAACTGCGTTCTTGTAAAATATCAAAGAAAATTAAGAAAAAATTTTCCTTGAAATTTCCGGGTATTTACAATGAGATTTGATTATGTAATTTTTAACATCATACATATCCCCATTAATCATGTACACCTTATCAAGAATGAGATTCTTGGTGTGTCATCTTAATCATTCATATGACCATGGACAAGTCTATTAATGCTAATGATTCTCATCCAGATCCTAAAATAAGAAGATGTATTTTCTGTGGAAATTATTGTGTATCGTCATGAGGTCAATCATTCATCACTGTATGCATCCCAGACTAGAAGATTTATTGTCCTCAATAGTGCTGACACTACATTAAGATATCCAAAATCCATGTAAATAAATTAGGAAAAAAAATTAGAAAATAAAAAACCATCTCAAAAATTTAAAATGCATTTATCTTTATAAGAAGGATTTATGTGCCTCATGTGATCTCCAATGACATTTCAAGGGATCATTGACAATCTTGATATTTTACATAGAGTCCCTTGAAATGTTTTCTCAGTCCTATGAAGGATTATGGGAAATTATTCTTGAGATCCCATGAGATCCTTCTCACGGGTGACCTGGTCTCCCAAAGGCAATAAGACAACATGGTTCAATTGTACAAAGGCCATTAAAATTTTCCAAATTTCCTACATAATAAATTTCAATAGTCATGGTCTAACAAACATGGTGATATAAAAACATTCTTCTGACCACTATTATCAAGTTACACCATGGATAACCCATAGTAGTATCAGGTGACATGTGTTATGATAAAATTAATCCACCAACTGTAGCACATATTTTGGATATAATCCCTATTCGTAGTGATGATACCATTTTTGATGGAAATTTTTTTTTGGGTGCTAAAATTTATTTGCATTGATTTTTTTAATTAAATTTCATTATGATGAAATCATTTCCAAATGTAATTATTTTTGATCATATGAAAGGGTTTACTAATAATATATGATTAGATGACTTTTAATTAAGAATTATCATCAGTTTTAGTGTGTGGTTTTGTAGATGTATTTATAGTGATTGGTTTTTTTTTGGATTCACATTAGTTCTGGAATGAAATTTTTACATGGAATGAAAAAGCCTATTTGAGTTTTATTGTCTACATATTAATCTAGATGAATCATTCCTATTCGATTATTTCTAAAATATGACAAGATGTCTCAAATACTTTTAATGATATCTTTAGGTAATAATGGGAGATTAGATGTGTTTAGTACATTTATTCATGGGATTCTATGATTATCTTAATGTTATTAATATCATGAGTTATTCAAGATACAAAATTAAATTTGTGGAATACAAAAGGCTGGGAGATTGAAGTGTTTTTAATGTAATTTTTGAATTACCCATACAAAGGTCCGATGAATAAGATAATTAGATCCACTAAATGAAGCCTCTAATAAGATCAATCATTTTTAAATAATATATTTATACTAACACCAGTCATTCAGGCATAATATGACAATATTTCATTGGTTGAGGAATGATAGAAATTTGAAGGTATAATTTTTTTGAAGAAATGTTGCATTGATCCATCAGATGGGATCATAAAATGATTAAATAAAATATGATCAACAATGTAGTTATAATTTTTTATTTGGATTTTTTTTTCAATTGGATAAATAGATAATGAACTATGATTTGTTTTAGAGTGGGTAATGTGAAAAAGAAGAACTGTTTATAATTTTCAAATTTGGAAAAGAGTCATCAAATTCTTACAGTCACTAATATGTCATAGTAAAATAGAAATGAATCCATAAAAAAATGGATAACAATGAAGAATCATTATATTATAAGCATCATCATATGTAATGTCATTAGTCCAAGGATTGGTTAAATAGAAGACACAATTGATGATTTTTTTTAGAGTTTTTACATAGTATTCCCCATGGGGTTTCTGAAGTTTAAAAAATTCAAAATGATCTTCATTGAAAAGAGTCTCATGATCCTTGGCTGGTAAGGAACTATCTAAGGAAAATTCATTCATATTTATGTTGTTAAAGATGATCAAAATGGTGATTTTTTTAGTATATAGAATCATAACGATAAGTCATCATTTATTACAAGTATTCTATCAGTTCATGAAAATACATATTGTAAAGACCCTACCATACATTCCCAATGGTGGGGACTTAATTCATTAAATTGAAATAATTTCTAGAAATTTGTATCCTAAAGGAATGAATGGTATAGTAGTTTAAGAAAAATAGATATATACATATGTTCAACATTAAAATGTTAAAGGAAGTACATTATAGAAATTCCTTTGACTACACTATAACTCTTAATTTATACTAGTACGCCATTCATAGTATACCTCTTCATGTCCTGGAAAAAATTAACATAATAATGGGCTGATCACAAATTCCTATTAAGGGTATCAAATATTTAATAAGATATAATAAACATAAACATTATTCATGGTTAATATATTAAAAACATTCTTTAATAAAAAAACTAACACATTGTGGAAGGAATATGAAATGAATAAATAATGCCATAATGGATCATAATCATGTGTATTCTACTAGTATAATATCCTCATGATCTTTAAATTTATAGTTTCATACTGAGGGAATGCATAATTTCAAACATCATAACCATATGATTAAGGCCCCATATAGAGACAACATATGACGATTTTGTCAACACAATATTCCAAGACCGTATTTTTCCTCCTGCGACATATCGATGCATCGAGGTTCTTTAGAGGGTCCCAACCATTAGGTTTTAAGTAAAATGAATTCCTATTATGAATAGGAATAATCATAAAATATCTATACAATCATATTTTCATAAACATATGATATATAGATAACTTTCCTCGAACATTAAGCATAAACACTAACCATTCAGAGTAAATTAGTGAACTGTTTTACGATAGCACATCAACAATAAAAATAATAATAAAAAATTATTTTAAATATGTTAGATTATATAAAAAAATATAAATCCTACTAATACATAAAAATCAACATGAGTGTGGAAATAGGTGAAGATACACTTACAAAATCGTCCTGTAATTATTGAGATAAAATACTATTTTTATTTTAAAATAAGATATCATTGGGAATTTTCTTTCTTAAAACCATTATTATAGAAAGATATAATATTAATTATAAAATGAGTTAATTTTTGCAGATAATGGATTCAAGAAATATATTTTATAATGACTTTGAATGTAGGTATGAATATGAAAAATTCATGTGAATCAGGCTTGTTTTTTAGGTATACTTTTTGAAAGATCCTTTTAAATCATATAAATCCACATTAATTAGAGTAGGATTATTTTGAGTAAAAAAATATAAAAAATTAACACAGTATTTATAATGAGTAAATATGGGAAAAAATTAAATTAGGTATGCATAGAATAAGAGAAACCCGAATGAAAATAGATGTTCAGGTACAAAAACCTTACCAAATTATAATTAATCAAATCATGTGAACCAAAATTAATAATAATAAAATGATAAAATGAAACCATGAACATTTTGATATTCATGGTATGATATATCAATGGGCAGTATGCATATATCATAAAAAAAGAAATACTTGTTAATAACGAATATATCTGAAAAATGGATGTGAGAAGAGGAAACCCATAGATTAAGTCTGATGGAATTCTTCACTATATCTTAGTGTCTGGGTTCTCCAATTTAAATAAATTAATTAATATTTAAAGAACCTATTATTAATAAAATTTACATATTTTAGCCGTATATCTTCATTCAAGTCCATCCTGATGGGTTTGAGATGTTCAATTTTATAGTTTGGGAATGTTTTCTTCCATCATATTCATGAACATTATTATTATATACATGTAAAGACAAACATCTGATATGCTATTAGGTGTTTAGAATACAAGTTTAATTATATTTTTTATCATCCATAAGATTACATGTTTAAAAAATACATTTGGATATTAGGAGTGAGGATGGATATTTATTTAAAACGTTAATGATAATTGGTTGGGTTAATTGGTGGTTTTTTATCACAAAGAAATCATTTTGAAATATATATTACTATAATGTGTTAAAAAATATTACAAACCCTAATGTTTTTTTTAATATATATATATATAATAGTATGGTTCAACCATAAAAATTATTTAATGACTATAATTGAAGACAATAATAGAAATTGAAAGCTCATCATCATTAAAAATGACAAATTTTTGGATCTCAGATTCTATTTTCATTTTTATTATAAATGAAAGGGAAATGTGCGATGATGATTAATTATTCCAATACAATAACATCATTCTGGTATCTGTTATAAACTAGAGTTATCATATCATTTGGATGAATAATGGTGAGGTATGAAAAAGATGTAATAACCTAGTTATTCTTTACACGTATGGATCATGATTTTGGGTTGTATTTGAGGAAAATTGTTGAAATGTGAATTTTCTATTTACACGTCAGGTACTCATAATAACATATTGTATACCTTGGTATCTCATTAATACATGTAATCGCCGAGTACATGGAACTGTAGGTGACCTTGCAGACCACATAAGGTAGGAACTATTAAAGGCTACTACATGACATGTACCTTTAATAAACCATCAATGTAGTTATCTTCTTACTTGATAAATCGGTTCATGGCCACGTCTCATCATCATAAAATTATTATTATCATTTTGGTTCTTACAAGAGAGTGCCAGAACACTGAAAAAATTCAAACCCCTCATAATTCTCCATCTGACCTCCAATTATGATGTCACCAGGTGCATTGGAATCCCACCAGTGAGTTATCAATTTTCATAGATCCTTTCATCATGATTCTCCATTTATATTTAGTTACAAAATATTGAAAAAAAAATCACCTTTTTGTATATGAAGACAATTCTAGTGTGGTTCATGGGCTGAAATTCTAGAGTATTGATCGTATGGAATCAAGGAAGGTGTATTGAGCCTTCCATTTTCTATGTTAATATTAGATATTATGAATGTTCTTAATAACAAGGTTTTGGGTATTATGAATTTTAGAATTTAATGTTATTTAATTCCTGTAATGGTTTTTTTGATTGTGAAAGTGTTATTTCATATGTTTAAGGTTAGACACCCTGTTATGGGACACCCCATGGGTGAGTTCTCTTTTTTGATTGTTTATTGTCATTTGGTCTATTATTCATGTAGGATTGACATGTTTTTCTTGTATTGTTTTGTTAGTATGGAGTTATCGATTATCTGATAGCATGTGATATACATTGTGAAAGTATGAACAAAGGGAATATGATTGTGATAGATTCTAGATGTATGATCATTTATGTATGTTTTACCATTATATTGACTAAGGGGGTATTGACTCTGAGAGATCTAAGAAGGTTGTCGAACTGGGGGTTTAGACCATGAGATATTCCGATGTGGTTTCTTATAAATTATTGATGCTATGATGACCAAGGGTAATTGAATGTGTGAGATGCCCAGGTGGTCGTTTGTAGTTGATTAATAATATGTTTGAACAGAGGGGTTAGACTGTGAGGGCTACCGAGAGGGTCATTATTTAAAATAATTGTTGTTAGGTTATACATGAAGGATTAGACAATGAGAAATTATCAAATAGAGAAGAAACTAAATAGTAGAAGGTTTGTGTCAAGTCGTCCATGACAAATCAAAAGCATCGACATCGTATTAGTTGATTGTTAGATGATCTTATGAGACATATATTTTTTACTATTACATATGTGATACATATCTTAGGCTATATCCTAATGGTTACATGATTCAATAGATTTATTAATAAATGCAAATGAGTTTAATTAAAAACTATATGATTGTTTATTTTTGAGTACTTCCTAATTTAGTACATCATTTATAAATACTACATGCTATATATATTCAATGACTGTTAGGCATAAATCATTTGTTGGTTGTCTATTGGGATTCATCTCACACCCTTTTTTGGTATTGGTTTTTGACCTAAATAGATTCAATGGATGTAGGTATAGATAAGGGAAATCAGCCTTCTTCACGAGGTACTTGATTGTTGTAGGATGTAGAGAACATGGGACCATACTGAAGCTTGTGATGCTATTTGAGTTTAACTATTTTCTATTTGTTGGTTTAATAATTTAATTTATATCATTTTAAATTTTTTGGATACATTCCAATACACATGTGACATGAATTATTTATATATATTCTCCAGTTTCATTGTTACTATCAGTCTTCTTCTGTTTAATTATTTTTTTTTGGTATTACATCATCTTCTATTGTTTTATATTTTCTTTTCAATATGTACACTCTTACAGTGACAGAATAGTTTCTCCATTACCACACCTAGGACCTTACTATTAGTCATTGGCCTATGGAATTTGGGGAAATGCGCTTGAGGTCAGGTAACCAACTAGGGTTGGGAAACCTTAGGGTGACATCTAAATATAGTACATTACCAAGTGCTTTCAAAGGATTTCTTGTCTACTTTGGATTTCTATTTGGAGCCTTTAGACGGGGGAAAAGAAGGAATCAGTAGTTGGTAAAAAGCTGTTCTCGGGAGTTGCTAACCATTGTACAACGAAAAGCCATGTTACCCCAAATAATGCATATTTTTTGAGTTTTCAAAATGTTACAGTTGATTTAATTTCAACATTGGTTGATAAACATGTATTTTGTTGTAATCATTGATATTAATAAGGTTCTTTCTCTTTTGAAACTAGATTAGAAGAGGATATTACATGTCATGCATCAAATAATCACATTATAGTGATAAAATCACATTCATTAATGCCATTCAATTTATGATGCATTACTGATTTCATGTTATTTTGGTAGATTTTATGCAAGATAGGAATGCAATTATGATAGATTCCATGATTTAATACAAATTATTTTGACAGGGTATTGGTGAATGTATGGTTTCATTTGGATGGACACCAAGCTTTGGTCCCTATGGTGTTATGCACCCTCATGGATCAGAATTTTGTAGATCTTGTTTAATATTTTTTGGAATTTTGTCAGCTTATGTGGTGGAAAATGATGCCAATCTAATATTTTCGGTTAGTATGGGCTCTCATGGGTAATAATTTGTCATACCACGCACAAAAGATTATGTTTTTATGGTTCCATAGATGTTTCAGAGCCTAACTATCTGGAAACCTAGATGACACAGAATGGGGTGTTATGAACACACATCATATGTTCTTATGTTCGAAAAGATCTATCTTTTCATAAGTATACACCATGTACTATATGTAAATTCACTATTGTTGTTGATTATGGGACATGACTGTGTGAGAAGAGACATGGGTTTGGTAAATTTTTGGTGGAACACATCAGTTACAAGGGGTACATTCCATGCTATAGTTGACCGTGTATCCATTGGTGTGACTAAAAAAATTGGTGGAAGAAATTTAGGTGGTACATGTTGTGTCTAGTTTGTACATGTCATGTAGCAGTCGACCGTGTGACTAACTAAATGGGTGGATGAAAAATTAGGGTTACCTGTCACATCTTTGGTGAACATGTCATGTAGTGTTACACTAGGAAAGAAACATGTAGTCAAAGCTGGGTAGAAGAATTTGGGTAGGATGGGATATTCAAGTACACACTATGTCTCTAGAATAACATGGAATGTTTATTAGTTGTTGCAAGACCATGATGGTAGATGTAAACTCCCATGTTAAAAGTGCATGGTAACACACCATATAGTTATTCTACACACCCGGTAACCCTCTTTTGTATAACATGAATGATTTATTCTCATGTTTCTTTTTTGCACATATATGTTGCATTCCATTAAAATCATTAAATGAGGTGTGCACTTGAACTTACTGAGTCATGAAACCAATACCTATTTTTGGTGTACGCTAGGTACATGGTGATGGTCAAACACCAGAAATGGTAGATTAGGGACTACCAGCAGATCCTCCCATTTTTCACATTTTTGGAAAAAAACTATTATACCGGGGGAAGGTGCTGATGTACAGTTCCAAGAAATCTTTTTGAGAATTATTTAGACCTTTCAATAAGCACGACATCCCTCCCTGACTATGGAAATGTTGATGTAGGTGTTCTAGTTACAGCATCCTCCCATTTGTTTTAGCGTATGGGGGACCAAAGTATGTCGAATCATTTTTGGAGGCCAAACATTCTATCATTGAGCATTTATAGAGACATTAAGATAAGAGGGTGAAGCTCGCGACTTACATAACACATGATTCCATGAAGATATGGTGGGATGGTATCTCATAGGCATGATTTCATCGGGATATGGTATGGGAAGTATTCCAAAGGAACATATATTATTACTCCTACCCCGAGATGTTGATGTCCGATCCAGCCCAAAATATCCTGAAATTTGAGCAAGGATCTCTTTCTGTGATGGATTATTCTTCAAACCATACATATCATCAGTGCTTCGCACCTGTTTTGGTAGGCGACAAGTTATCACTGCATAGCTAGTTTGGAGAAGGTATCTAGAATGACATTCAATCACAAGTGAATGTCTTCAGGATGACTAGGGTGACTTCTATAGTAATTCAAGAGATGATTACTGAGTACAATCTGAGGTAGTTTGGAATTGAAATTTTGGGAGGTTCAACATCTAGTTCTCGTACTCCTTTGACTGATAACAAGATGCACTATAGGGTTCTCTCATGTGATGTTTCTTTAGGTAGCCAATTGGTGTTATACCAATGTAGAAAGAGTGGAAACATGAGACTGCAGTGCTCGAGAGACCCAATTCTATGCTAATATTGCGGAAATATCTGTCATATTTAGTGTATTTGTCGGAACTTCTCACCAGTAGTGAGTGTTAAGGGATCATTTATGACTCCACATACAGGAATAGGACAACTAGATTCTCATCACTTAGGGAGTTAGGGTTTTTCAGGCCAAGGATGTGGTTGTGGCCATGGTAGCTAGACGATAGCTTTTTAGTGACATTAGGGTGGATCAGCTAATGGTAGCCTTGCATGGAAATAGGTTCATTATATAGGTCATTCTTTTACAATATAAGAGACCTAGCAAGAGCAGGATCCTAGACCATCTATGGTAATAGGAATGATACAAGTTTCTTCAATAATAGCTTCTACTATTTTCAATATAGGGGCTTCCCATAGTTTAATATCTTTTGATGTTTTGGAGAACAATTGGATAAGTATAATTACATATTATGATGTTATGATGCTAGAAACTTCATTGGGGATTATGATGGCTAGTGTATGTCTGTGTAAGGGGTGCCCTCTTGAGTTTGGTGGGAGTTAATTCATATAGGACCACTATTCTTTAAAGATAACAGGCTTCGATTTCATTCTTTTAATGGAATGTTTAGTCCATTTTTGGACTTTATTGACTACTATCACCACTAGGTTAATTTCATGTCACCAAAGGGTGGGTGTTATTTTTACAATGGGTAAATGGGATATCCAAGTGAGAAGAGCGGGACCTGATCATCATGGCTTTGGAGTAATTACCACATGGATTTCTAGTTTATATTTGGCTGAAAGGGGACATCACATATAGACATTACTCTATTTGTGGATCATTTCATAGATGTATCTCAAGGTGATTTTTCAGGGTTACCTCTAGAAACGGAGTTTGATTTCCCTATTGATCTTATGTCATCGACATCACTGATGTAGATTCAACTTTAAAATATGGCTACACCAGAGTTACGAGAGCCCAAGAAGGAGGTGGAGGAGTTATTGGAAAAGGGTTTCATCTGACCCAGTACTACTCCATGGTGTTCACATATCCATTTTGTGAAGTAGGTGGATGGTACCATCAGTCATTATGTGGATTAACAGAATTTGAACCAGTTGATAGTCATGAACTGATATCCTTTTCAGAGGATTGATGTTCTCTTTGATCAATATCGTGGATCCCGGGATTTCGCTAATATTTACATGAGATATATTTATCATCAAGTAGTGAATTAGACCATTAGATATACTTCTTAAATAATTTCAGAGTATAAATGGTCTATATGAGTATTTTGTTATGCCGTTCGGTATCACGAACGCACTGGATGTTTTCATTGAACTAATGAACTAATTATTCCATCCTTACATGGATTATTTTGTTCTATTCTAAATGTAAAATATCATGGAGTACTCCTACACTTGACACAACCCGGACAACCATCATGAGATCATAATGAGTACACAGATAGAGAATCAGTTATATTCTATGATTTCAAAATTCCACTTTTGGATGGATCAGATTCACTTTATGGGTATTGTAATCTAAAATATAGATGTTTCAGTAGGATAAGAGAATGTGAGAGTAGCAGTTTTCAAGGAGGATCAGAGGAACATCTTTGAGGTATAGAGTTTTATGGGTCTATTTGGTTACAATAGATGATTTATACAAGGCACTTCAAGCATAGTACTACCTTAGATGGGCCTGACTATGATGGTCGTGATGTACATGTAGTTAAATTCCATTGATTCATCATTTCAATAGCTGAATGAGATATTTACTTTATCTCCGATTAATGATTTTTTCAGGGATGGGCAAGGACATACATCACTATTTACTACGATGCATCTGGTATCGGGATGGGAGAAGTGATTATTCATGGGGAATGAGTTATTGCATATGGGCCTTAGTAGTTGATGCCAAATGAGAGTAATTAATTGACAAATGATCTTGAGTTAGCTTCATTTGTTAATACATTACTTTTTTGGATTCATTGTATATTTGGAGTCTATTTTGTGGAATATAATAACAAAAGTATTCTCAAGTATATATTTAATTAGCGATGAATGAATTTTGGAGAATGAAGATGGGTTGAGTACCATTAGTATTTTGACATTGATCTTTACTATATGACTCAGAATGAAAACATAGTGGCTGATGAGTTAAGTTATAGGACTCAGATAACAGTAGTTCAGGAGGCCAGCTATGAGTGGAAACTTATGAATATGTTCCCTGTGTTGCATTTATAGGTTCACGACTATCATGGAAAGATGATTCTTTCTTTTATAACACTTACCTATACTCTGTTTGATTGAGTAAAAATTATGCATCTATCAGATTCCAAAGGCCTATTCCTATGGTAGAGTGTGTTAGGTGAGGACCCTACACATGGGTGTACTGTAAGAGACAATGAGGTTTTGCGTTTTCAAGGACACATATAGGTGTAAACCATCATACATGATGAGATAATTTAATTTTTCATTCCTCGGTATGTGAAGTATATCCTGGTGTCACCATGATTTATCGATATCTACACCATCTTTATTGGTGTCTAGTTATGAATAAGGATATAGCTAGTTTTGTTATGAGATGTTCCACCTGTTAGAAGGTGAAGGCAGAGCATCAGTGACTCACTGGTGTTTTACAGTAGTTACCCATTCCAAATTTGAAGTTTAAAGATGTCATGATGGATTTCATGATAGGTTTACCAATGTAACCTCAAGTTAATGGTTTGGTTTGGGTTGTTGTTGAAAAACTCATAAAGGATGCAAAGTTTTGGTCGATTAAATAATCCATCAGTGTTGATGATCTTAGACAGTTTTACATTCGAGATATTATACCATTGAATGGGGTTCCACACTATATCTTTTCAGGTAGGGGCACCTAGTTTACTTCCCATATATAGAAGGAACTACAAAATAATTGGGGTACATAGGTACTTCTTAGTAAACATTACCATCCCTTGAAATATGGCCAATACGAGCACACAAACTAGGTTTTGGAGGAAATGCAATGAGAATGATTCCTGGATTTCAGGGGCTCATGGGAGAGACACATAACCCTAGTGGTGTTTTCCTACAATAATAGTTTTTGGATAACCATTTGGATGACATATTATGAGGATTTTTGTACTAGACCATGGCGATCACCCCTATGTTGGCTAGAGGTAGGAGAGTCAGATATGCCAGGACATCGTCATTTCCAAGAGGCCACCGAGCATGTAGAGCTGATTCAGACGATGATTTCTACTACATAGTCTCAAAAGAAATCTTATTCAGATTAACAGAGGATACCCTTGGAGTTTGAGATTGGATATCAGGTTTTCTTATGTGTCACACCATGGTTGGGATTCAAGAAGATTAGGCGATAGGGGAAACATTCACTGAGATACGACAGTCCATTTGAGGATTTGGAGAGAGTTGGATAGGTTTCCAATCGGTGGTAGTTACCTCAAAGGTACTGTGATATGCACAATGTCTTTCTTATTTCTCAGCTGTGACATTTATTTTCAGACTCATGTCATGTTACCCAACCCACGATGGTTGAGTTGGGGGATAATGAATCCTTTGAGGAGCACCTTATTTTGATTATGTATCATAGAATAAAAGTTCACTATGGAAATTATTTTCCACTGGTACAGGTGCTATGGTATAACGAGTGAGTAATGGTCGATAATTGGGTGGGGGAAGTTGATGTACGATCACAATGGCCCGAGTTATTTGATGAATCTTCTTCACCATGCTTGGAATGGGAATTTGGGGATGAATTTTATTATGGTCATACTTTTTTAAGAACCCAGATCTACATTTCTGTTATGGTAAATGTTTTTGGGTGGTTTTGAGTAAAATTGATGAGATGAAAATTTTCTATGTGCACAAAGTGTTTCCTATATAAATGTTGTTCACCATGGTACCATATACAACCACATACTAGCCATTAAATTACCAAGTACATGGTCGTGTAGTTGGCCTGGAAGTCAGATTAAGGGATTGGCCGATTAAGGATAGTACATGACGTCCACCATTAATGAAAATAATGTATAGTTTTCTTTTTATTTGATAAATTTCAGTGGGGCCAGGTCTCATCAATGGAAATGTATTCTTTTCCTCTTGGTTCGTACTAGAGAGTGATAGAATTCTGAAGGACATTGATCCCCTCCAAATTCTCTGACTGACCTATGATTGAGATGTCGTCAGGTGTATTGGAATCGAAATGGAGAGTTATCAATTATCATATCTCTTTTATTTATAATTCTATCTCTATGTTGAGTTACTCAAGGTGGGACATTTTTCAGTTTTTTATAGATCTACGTTGTTATATGAATATTCAAGGGCTGACGTTCTAGTGTTTTGATAGTTACACATCAAGGTAATGAGTGTGTGACTTTCGTTGTTCGTCTTTTGATTATATATTTTTAAAGTGCTAAATACCCAAATTTTGGGTAATTATCATTTTATAATGTAATATAATTTAATACCTGCTGTTGTTTTTTTGATTGAGAAATTGTTATTTCTTATGTGTAAGGTTAGATACCCTATTATGGGACACCCCATGGATGTGTTCCCTTGTTTGATTGTTTATTGTCATTTAGTCTTGGATTCCTATAGGACTTCCTTGTTTTCCCAGCCCTATTCTGTTAGGATGCAATTAATGAATATATGAGATGCATGTGAAATTCATTGTGGATGTTTTTGCAAGCCGAATTTGACTATGAAAACTTCTTGAGGAAGCATCATTTAGGTATGTTTTACGATTATGTTAACCGAGGGGTATTAACTATGAGAGTATCCAGGTGGTTATTTATAAATTATGTAAACAATGTTCTCCATGTTTTACTGACCATGTGAGCTCCAAGGTGGTCATTTGTAAATGATTAATACTATGTTATACAAGAGGGGTTATAGTATTGGAGCTACACATAGGGTTGTTATTTAAATGAATTTTAGTTATGTTAGACCTGGGGGATTAGACATTGAGAAATTTCCCAAAATGATTGATATATAACCAAATGGCCTGAAGGCCTTCTTTTTTATTTTATTATGTATAATACACCTTTTAAGGGTTGAAGGGGAACCTTGACATGTCCTGTAAGACCAAGTTATAAGGCCCAACAAACCCACGTTACTTGATCTGAAGGCTCAGAGGCATACCATTCCCAATACATGACTTATAGGCCCAACCCACTTGAACTGCCCCTCCCCAAATTTTTGCGTCATTGAACACCTAGCTCTCCACTTTTCATTGTTGATCAGCTAGCAGTGCCCCATACAAAGCTGCACGATGCCTGGTCCTGATGGAAGCTACCATGCCCTCTCATTATTCCAATCCAATAAGCTCTGCATCTGGTGGTTCCTACTCCTATTGCTCTGATCCTCTTCTCAGGCGTATTCTATGTGAACTGGGATACTCCATATTTCAAGATTGTAAGACATTCTTTTGAGACATTTATTTTTTTTAATAAAACCGGGCATAAAGAGCTTTTTCTAGATCCCAAGGGTTACATGATTTAATGTATTGATTAAAAAAAGTATATAAATGTAATTTAAAACCAAATGATTTTTTAATTTTGAGTTCCTCCAAGTTTAATACTTTATTTATGAATATTACATGCTATACATATTCATTGATTGTTAGGAACATATATATTGGTGGTTTCTTACTGAGATTCGACTCAGAACTTATTTGAGTCATGCTTTTGGACACAAACAGATTATATGGTTGTAGGTATAGATAAGAGAAATAATCCTTGTTCTTCATGTACATGATTTCAATTGGAGATTTAGAGAATGAGACCAATCTAATACTTATGATGCTATTGGAGTTTACTACTTTTCTATACATTGGATTCAATATTGTGTTTCTAGCATTGTGACATGTTTGGCTATTTTCATAGACACATGTGACATAAACCATATATATATTCTCTAATTTCTTTATTACTATCAGTCTTCAACTATTTTCTTATGTTCTATGGTATTACAACTTCTGTTATTGTTTACATTTTGTTTTCTCCTATGTATACTCTTTCATTGAGGGAATTGTTTCCCCATTATCACACCTTGGCCCCATATGCTAGTCAGTAGCCTTCAGACATCATGGATATGCTCTTGAATTTATGAGACTAACCTAGTTCATGGAA
Source organism: Viscum album (assembly GCA_963277665.1). Lineage (NCBI taxonomy): Eukaryota > Viridiplantae > Streptophyta > Magnoliopsida > Santalales > Viscaceae > Viscum > Viscum album. The sequence goes on from OY728164.1 coordinate 1,078,921,990, forward strand.
CCTTTGGGAAACATTAAGTTCTGAGACATTACAAAAGAAAAGAACGAAACTCATAATAAAAATATAAGTTGAGAAATGCCTTATGAAAATTTGGTAGCCTTATGACTTCACATAAAATTTATAAAATATTTTTATGACAGTAAAATAGGTATATCACTATTGTTACCTAATAATGATAGTAAGGGGTACATGTACCTTCATATCCCAACCTAATCCAATTGAAATTTAAAGATAATAACATAAAAAGTGTACTTGGAAAAGCAATGGGCGGTTGATTCCCGTACCTTGTAGAGTAACGCATTAAATAAAAAGTTTGGGACCATGGGGGCTTGATGGAACCTTAGAATGAATCTTAGGGTGGTTAATATACAATATATTCGGGTATTATATATTTTTAGTGAATTAATGTGAAGGAATGAGTGAGTATTTATTATAAAATAGATAATGTTTTTTTATTAATTTCAATGGACACCACATTAGTGGTATTTATAGAACCATGGGAATTCATGTGGTATTTTCTGAAGTAATTGGCCACATGGGATACATAATATTATATTTTAATCTACATAAGTCTACCATCATTTTATACTAATTTTTATATCATAATGGTATCATTAATCATATCGAATTCTCAGAACTGTATTATTACTATTCATGAAAACCAAATGTATTTTATAACATTATAATAAATTTAAATTACACTAATATAGACATTATGAATTCAAAATAGAACTCCATTTTTTGAAAATATTTTTCTATATATGGATAATTTAATTTTTAAATAAAATAAAAATTTATTTGAGAAATAACAATTTTAAATTCATATTTTGTTTTATATCACCTTGAAAAAATAATCAAGATCTCATTATCATATAAATATAAGATAATAAATTAATAATATGATTAACTCCTCATAAGGATTATATTAAAATTCATAATAATATTCATAAGGTTATGTTATTATTCAAAAAATTTATATTTGTCTTATCAAACTCTAAATATCATACATAACGCAACCGTGTTTGTTAATTATTCAAAATTCAAATCACAATGGTGGAAAAATTATGCTTACTGACTAGGTTATAACAATGTGTTGTTTATTAGAGACATTTAGTTTCGTGAATTCAATATTAAATTGATTTATAAATCAATGGGGTGTTACATTCTCCCCCCTTAGAAAAAATTCTTGGTTAAAATTACCATAAAGTTGCATCATAGTGAGATTTGTGTTGTTTTTCACTATATACTCTTAGGTTTCCCATGTTTCCTCTTAGATTTTATGATTTTTTTGAATGTATTCTTACCATTCAATTCATTCTATTCATAATCAACTTATATTTAGTGTCCATAAATTGGATTTTCTATTTAAATTACGAAATGTTAGTTTGGAATTATATTCCTTCAAATGTGATGAAATGTGTTGGGTCTTGCTTGTACATTCTAAATAATGAGACATGGAACACATTGTGAACCTTAGAAAGTCTAGGAGTCATTGAAAAATATTAATCAAAAGCTCTATTTCTAACCAAAATTTCAAATGTGTCTTTGTACCTGGGTCATAGTCACCAATATATTCCAAATCATATAACAATTTCCATGGAGATACTTTCAAGAAAACATGATCCCCCTCATCAAATTCCAAATCCTTCATTTGATTGTCAGCATAGTTCTTTTTTATGAATTTATATTATTTGATATAGGTTTGAATATTTATTATATTCACTATTGATTCATCTATATGCTCAAGACCCACAATCATTCTTTCATTGACTTCATCCCACCATGTTGGTGTACTGCATCACATTTAGCACAATGCTTCATGTGATTCCATTGGAATGATAGAATGAAAATTATTATTATTGTAATACTACACCAAAGATAAATATCAATCCCACATACATTGAAAATCATGTGATCGTGGTCTCGACATGAATTATAAGTTTTTTATCATCCTTTCGGATTTCAAATGTGTTTGAGAATGAAAATTAGTACTAAAATAATATCATAATCCAAATAATTTTTAATATATTTATATAATTTTGATCTATATCTAGGATCACAATTTGACCCTATTTGAATATGTACTCCATGAAGTCTTTTAACTTCATTGATATAGAGTCTTACAAGGTTCTCCCTTGATAAATATTTACATATAGTGAGGAAATGTGTAGATTTCATAAGTCGGTCTACAATTACCCATATTGAATCATTATTTTGTGGAGTTTTGTGTAATCCATTGAAGAAATCAATGGTGATGTCTTCCCATTTCTATGTAGTAATATGTATATTATTCATGAATCCTCTAGGATGTTGTCTTTCAAACATCCTATATTGTAAATCTAATGATCTTAATACAAAATCAGGAATTTCCCACTTCATGTTGTCCCACCAAAAATATTCCTTAAAATCATTGTACCTTCTTGTACTAACTGGGTGTATAGATAATTTCGATCTACTAGAATCATCCCATAACACCTTTCTCAGTTCTGTTTTAGAGAAAGAACATAGACTCTTCCAAAATTTTATAATTCCATCTTCACATATGATGTGAGCATCTTCTGATATTTCAGAACGTTAAATTTCTTTTAAATTTTATCATCATCAAGTCAAAATATTTTAATGATTTCTGATTAATATGGTTAGGAAACGGATTGAAAATATAATTATGTTTTGCGTTCTTTGCTAGTTCCCATGTTTATCCTTACTAGATCCCTGAATACATGATCACATTCAATTAAATTTTTTTTTAATACTCCATTATCCTTCAGGATCAATTCACTAGATAACTTATTTTCCATTCCTGGGTGGTAGTTTATGGGACAATCATAGTCCTTGAGTTGTTAGAGACGTCACATTTTCTTTATGTTGAGTTCTTTTTGTTATAATATATACATAAGATTCATTTTATCCATATATATTTAACATATCACACCATAGAGATAGGGTCTTCATATTTTTAGAGCATAGATCATAGTAGCTAACTCATGATCATGAGTAGGATAGTCCGTTTAATTAATTTTTTAATTTCCTTGATGCGTAGGCAATAATTCTGTCATATTGCATGATGTGAAAACAATGTCCTTTATTTTCTACATCACTATATATCATAATCCATTCATTCCTCAATGAATGTGTTAGGATCAAATAATTCTATAATATAATATTAAATTATTTTAAATAGTTCTAAAATTACTTTGTCCATATGAGCTTAACATTTTTATGTTTATACATGGTCAATGGTTTGGCTAAATGGGTTATTTTATAATGAAAATGGTATTTTATCCCATTTATGATATTAAAAAAATGTTTTTTTAAAAGAGTGCATCCCATGTGTTCGGTAAATTGCTCGGTTGGGGTTGATGTGCCTAGTGCAATTTAAAATGATTTTTGGTATTAATAAATACATTTGAAGCATGAAAAATATTAGTTTTGGATCCTTTTTAGCCTTTAAAATTAGAATTTTCTTTTACCAACAACTGAGTTTTGGTTTACAACATGTTTTGGCCCGATTTGCCGAAAAATGGCCCTTTTCACAGCCTCATGATAATGGTTGTGTTTTTAATATGTGACCTGAGTGTTTTAAGGGATTTATGATTTTTTCCTATTGTAAATGGTTTTACTACACCTCCTTAACATAATTTAAATTAATAACATTGTCAAATGTTAGTTTTGATAAAATTTTTAAAGTACCGTTTGACCTTTCCTAAAAATTAATAATGGGGGTTTTACATGTATACACCATGTTGTGTCAATTGGGATTGATTTATAGACCATGAAATGATTTTATTAAATATTTTAGGGATGAAATGTATGTATGGGTATGTTTTTTTTGTGTTTTTATACATAAAAGTGTGTTTTCAATGATTTTTATGTGTGAAGCCTGAATACACTTATTAAATTTTTCTACATAACATTTCAACTGTTTATTGATTCGTGAATCAAATGTGAAGAATTTTTGTGTGTTGTTGGTGGTTTTATGGTTTGGGAATGGAATTTTGATGTGAAATGTGTATTTTATAATATGTGTAACTTGATTGAGTATTAAACGGAATCCCAGGTATCTAGGTTGGAGGACGTGTACTACTATTCTAGTGATCCCATGGGGTTTGGCCCCTGCTTCCCATATCATGTATGAAAATTACCACACTAACTAAAATATGACGATGATGATGTTTGGTGACCACTATGTTATGTGTAATGTCCCTATAACTGGCTCATGTGCATGAGAAAATATATTTATTTTGGTTACATTCACTGTGATATGAGGTACCTGGGGCTCATAACTAACTTCTGACTAGGGGTCTTCCTGTGACATGAGATCATTCGATATTTTGTACTCATCACCAGCACAAAATGTGTTTGAATGGAAAATTCAGTACTGTTTTTGATTTATTTAAAAGTGTACATTCTTTAAAGCATCTGTCTTGAAAACTATTTTCATTTTTATGTTACACCTCTTTGAAAATTGTTTCTTGCATTATTAATTATAAAACGTGCAATCTTTTGTCTAGTAAATTAATTTTAGCATGGGACCTCATTTTTTAAGACACAATGTTATATCCTGTATTTAAAACATGAAATTGATGATTCTTTTTTTTAACGTATGTGCATTTGGAATATATTATCAGGCTAACCTACTAATTTTTAATACTCACACATATAGTCTTATTCTATTTTTATCCCTTGTGCATGTTTCATCTTGAGTTTTATCACCTTGGGTGATGTGTGATCATTGTATTGGAGAGTAACCAGAGTGGTCACATGGATTTTATTGGTTATTAGGTTTGGTCAGCTGAGTTTTTGGTCTAGTTTTACTCTAAGGATCTTGTAAAAATAATATTGAGTTTTATTTTTATGTAATTGTATTTTGGGTAGTCATTTTTTGTTTGTTGTTTGTTTATTTATTTATATTTGGGAGAAATAATTCCCTTGTATATATTATTAATTCCATCAGTGATTGTCGTCATCCTAAGAGGATCTGGAATGCCTCTTGATACTTGTCGCGTGCTAGCCTAGGTGATCGGTTCATGGTCGACTTGGATCGGTTCATGAAAAAATTGTATCAGAGGAGGTCGACAGTTAGAAGAGAATTCATTTTACAGTGTCTTTGTTATTTGGGTTATGTCAAGGATAATGGAGTAGGATTTTTGGTACTTGAGGTGTAAGTGTGGGAATAGTGTCATTATCTTTTTCTCATTCTGATCCTTTGGATTCCACATGAAGTCTGGATTTAGTATATTCCTTTTTCCTGGTTGTCTATTTGGTGTAGGGATATGACAAGGGGAGTCTTACTTATGGACTCTATGAACACGCAGGGCCAGACAAGCCATGTAAAGTCACAACATGTTTATAATATGTCTCTCTGTTTTGGTGTTGTGATTGACATATGTGCGCCAACCATATGGTGAAGTCACCCACTAACACTAGTTCCCATCTGTTGGTTTCATGGTCCATTCGAGAATTCTTAATTTTTTTTAAAAATAATAATGTGATAATTATGGAAATAAATTTTAAAGGAAGGATTAAAATATTAACTCTTTAAAAGGGGGTATTTAAAAACTAAATATAATAATGGTTTTGGAAGGTTGTGTTTCTGTGAAAAAAATTAGGAGTAGTGGAAATGATTTAACAGGATTGGATTTTCACTAATATAAACATGTGGATTGTTGAAATAAAATGTTATGAATGTGTGGATTATTTTATGTTTATTCTGAATATTTGTTTTAAATGGGGTGTTTTTGGATGTTGAAATTTGTTTTAATAAGATTAATTTTTTTTAGAAATTGGTTTTGAGTGGTTGGTGTCTTACTAGAAATGGTATTGGTCTCAATTTCCATCAGATTATGAAAAGATACCATGCTAAATTTTTAAAATATTGATTGAGTTGTTTGGATTATCTTGGTTGTTTTAATAGTTGTAAAAAAATAAGATGGGTAGGATTATAAAAAAAGGTTCCTGATGAAGTGTGGTTTGTTTTGTGAAAAATGAAAAGGGTTTTGGACGTGGTGGTTGGTGTTCCTTTTGATGGTACATGATTTTTGGGATGATGTAATTTAGTTTTAGAATTTAGTGTTTTTATGGGTTCTCACATGCATGGTTGTATAGATATTGGGAATGATGGACTATATGTCATGGTGGTTGGGTGCCTGGGGTGTAATTGAAATATTCATATGGGTGAGACATGATGAAACACCCTTGGTGATTGTGGAAACCCACCAAGTTATTTTGTTTTTCAAAAGTGATTTGAGCTGAAAAATTCTGGCATTTGTTTATAAACATATAGTTATGTGGCTAGTTTTTTCAATGTCTTGGAAGAGTTATTTATTCATTATGCTTACTTTTGATTTATAAATAGGACTCTTGTTGTGTCTGGAGATGAGATCTTGTTGGTGGCTCTGTGTTCGAGTAATGTTCTGTGGGTTTCTAAATATGTGTCGGATGTTGTGATGTGGCCATGAATAGTTCTCTATTGAAAATAATTCTTTTTTATCAACCTAAGGATTCATTTAAAATGTTACGACCACCTATTCAGAAGATGCATCAACCCATTTTTTGGAATTTAGAGTTTTTTCGGATCAATTTAATGTGCATCTAGGCCGTGATAAGTTTCTAGACAAAGCAATTTTGTTCAGTGATGCTGATATATTTCGTTGTATTCTTTTTCCATTCATCCCCTCATTCAGAGTGAGATAGTATTTTTATACGTATCTATGAGTTATTTAGATGATGTTTTTTTGTTGAGAATGAGAGATTTTTAGTGGTGTGCTCCTTAACAAACAGACTATGGTGCATCCGATGTTTCAAGAATCAGGGCTCCAGCCATAAGCCTTAGAGTGAAGGTTTCTACACAGTCAGGAAATCGCCAGTGGTGTGGGGAGAATGACCCGGCTCATGCCTCTACCATTTTGGTGTTGTAGTTTCTATGTATCTATTGTGGTTCCTCGTTTATATTAATTCCCCTTTGTTTCAAAAATAATTGTGGACTTACCCCCCACACAGTGTCAATGGTTATGCCATCCTGGATTTGGGATTCTAATCAATGTCCATGTGTGGACTGCCAATGTAAATATAGTGTTGTTATGGTATTACCTATTAATAGGAGGATATTTTAGTGTAGTCCCATTGATTCTTTTTTGGTTTCAGTGGCCTAATTATTGGGACCCCTTCCCTCCCCTCACCGAGTGGTGGGGGTCCAGATCAGTACCGAATGTGTTGGCCCAGTTCTTGTCCCCTCCATTCAGGAGTGGGTGGTTTAGATGTTCTTGTTGTAATCCTATTAAATTGGGTTAATAGATTGTTATGGGATATTTTTGGTGGACTTGTGCAAGTGATTCCCAATTTTAGTTAATTTTGAATTCTTTTTTCATCATTGCATGTTGGGTTATAATGGTGAGGAGACCCACCACAGGTCTCATGGATTTTCCTCCGAAGAACATATCTACTTCTAGTTGTTTCATAATGGTGGGGTTTCCATTCCTTAATATTATAGAATTTTTTTGTTTTTTTATTTCTCTTTGGTTTTGGTAATTGTTGTGTTTATTGGTTGATGTCCCAACAACCATGTTCTTGGTTTGGTTGTGGTGGTAGTTGCCCAATCTTTTTGTTGATTCTCCAGAAGTGGTAGAGAGGTGGTGTTTTGGTAAAGATACGAGGATTAATATACATTAATGGTTGATGATGTGTCATTGTATTAGGAGGCTGGACCATATTGAAAATGAATAAATAGGTTCTGATCATTAATATTAAATTTTCTATGTCTTTCAAGGGGAGGAAATGTTTAATGGTGGGGAGAATTATTACACCCAGTTTTTCATTTTATTGTTTTAATCTGCTTAAATGGAAATTCTGATCCTTTTATTGGGTCTTGCGTGAGTTTAATGTTAATTTTATAAGGTTCATATTTTGTCTAATCACCCTTATTTGGGTTCCCCGTTTCGTGTTTAAGAGTTTTTGGAGAAAGGATGTTTATTTCATTATTTGGGCCAACCATGAGCCCATTTCCAGATTTAAAAACCAAATTTGTTTATTTTATAATATCATAATATTTTAAAAATTTTAATCCATTCCACTCAAAATTGGACTCTATGGACATATTAAAACTACCTTATTCTTTTGGACCGCTTATAAATTCCTAACGAAGGTGAATTTGGGATACTAATTTATGTATTTGGCCAGACTGTGGGCCCATTTCCAGTTATAAAAATATAATTTCATTCATTTATATCTTTTTCTTTTTATAATATTTTTCAGAGATTCCACCTCCCATGAAAAGAAAATAAATCAACAGTCATCCATAGTATCTATTTTATGTCTATGTAAGTCATTTTCATTTCATATTTGGGTGAATGTTTTCTTGTTTCCTCAACATGTCCTGAATTGAGATGGTAAATTGTATCGTAAATAAGTCATTAAATTAGTAAACATTATCCAAAAAGTATTCATTACCTAATTCTTCCATACATTAGGATACTCTCAATGAACTTCCAAGCCATTCCATTTTTTATACGGGTGCAGATCTAGTGGAAGACGATGAGTTTTCTAGGTGGGAAGGTGAGATTCCTTCTTCATTATCCTTCCTCTTCCACCTCCATTCATTATTTCATGGTTTTATATTCTACCATATTAAATTTAGACAATGTATTTTGTTATATAATAATATTTAAGGGGGTTTTGTTGGTTTGGGGGTGTTCATCATAGGATTAGTGTTTATAAATCATTGGGTGTTGATATTCGATATGTGTTTCCATTACGCTAAGGATCAGAGGTAGGATATACCTTGCATAAAATTTTATCATTTATGTTTCATCATTATCATACTGTTATATCTTTATTTTTATGATGTGTGCTGCTTTGAAAACATGGTTTTAATAAATTTGTGTTCAAATGATATATTAGGATTTATTTTGTTAAAAATATAGTAGATTCGGTATAAATGGGCACTCCTCTTTTATAATAAATTATTCCTTGAGAACACTCACTAGGATTATGATATTCTAAATATGTTTTAGTATCTTGAATAAATATTTTTACTTAAAATTGTAATTTATTTCTTTTTAAGTCCGTCAAATATGTTATTTTTTTAAAGAGTGCAAGGGATGTGTTCGGTAAATTGTTCTGTTGGCATTTATATATCTAGTGCTATTTAAAATGATTTGATTGGATTTATAAATACATTGTAAACATTGAAAGATTAATTTTCTGATCTTTTTTCAGATTTAAAATTTGGATTTGGTTTTACAAAAAAAATGAGTTTTGGTTAACAACACGTTTTGGACCGAGTTGCCAGAAAATGGCCCGTTTCACAACCTTATGAAAGTGGTTCTTTTTTTTAATATGTTTCCTGAGTGTTTTAAGGGATATATGAATTTGATTTTCTTCTGTAAATGGTGTTTATACACATCCTTAAAAAATTTGAAATTCATAACTTTGTCAAATGATAGTTTTGAGAAAATTTTTAAAGGATTATTTGACCTTCCAAAAAAAGGAGGAACTAGGTTTTTACATGTATATACCATGTTGTGTCAATTGTGTTTGTTCTATGGACCATGATGTGATTTTATTAACTGTTTTTGGGGCTGAAAAGTATGGTTGGGTATGAAATTTTTGGGTGTTTATACTTAAAACTATGTTTTTGAATGAGTTTTTTGTGCAAAGCCTCAATACACTCCTTGAAATTGTTCTAACAAAAGTTTTAGTGGTTTATTGATTTGTGATAGAAACATGAATAAATTCTGTGGGTTATAGGTGTGTTTATGTTTTGGTAGTGGAATTTTTAAGTGAAATGTGTATTTGATAATATTGGTAACCCGATTGAGCACTAAAGGGAATCCCGAGTATCTAGGTCGGTGGACGTGTACTAGAATACTAGTGATCCCATGGGGTTTGGACCATGTTTCATGTAACAAGTTTAACGATGACTACACTAACAAAAAAATGTAGATGATGATGTTGGGGAACCCCTAGGTAATGGGTATTATCCCTAATAGTTGCTTGTGTGCATGAGGAAAAATATTTATTATGGTTTCATTCACCAAGATACAATATACCTGGGGCACACAACTAACTAGTGTCAATGGGTGTTCCTGTAACTTGTGCCCATTGGATATTTTTTACTCACTGTCGGCATAAAATGGGTTTGGTTGGTAAATTATGTAGTGTTTGTGATTTATTAAAAATTGTACAGTTTTTAAATATATCCTCCTTAAAACTATTTTCATTTTGATGTTGCGCCTCATTGAAAATTGTTACTAGTATTCATTTTTATAAAACATGCCAGTTTTTTTCTTGTATTTTTTTTCATGGGACCTCATTTAGAAAACGTACCATTATATCTTGTATTTTGAACATGAAATTTGTGTTTTATTTATTTTAAAGGATGTGGATTTGGAATATAATATCATGCTAACTTACTGAGTTTTAATACTCACGCCAATATCATTCTTCTGTTTTTAGCCCTTGTGCAGGTTTCCGCATGAGTTCAATCACCTTGGGTGACGTGTGATCATTGTATTGGATAGTGATCGAAGTGGTCCCATTGGAGTTAGTTGGTGATTATTTTTGTGTAGTTGAGTTTTTGGTTTAGTTTTACTTTTAGTTTCATGTAAAAATAATGTTCAGTTCAACTTTTATGTAAATGAATTTTGTGATTTACTTTTCATTCTTTAATTTTTAGTATTGTTTATATTTTGGAGAAGTTGTTCCCTTGTGTACTCTATTGATTCCCTTAGTGCTTGTCTCAATCCTAGGATAACCGGGAACGCCTCTCAGGAATTTTCATGTGCAGACCTTGGTGATCAGTTCAGGGTCGACCCGGGCTAGTTCGTGACAATAACAGATGTAACTTTGGGTAAAAACTCCAACAAGGAGCATTTAGACTAACACTGAGTAACCTAGTAAAGAAAAAAAATTCCATAATAAAAACATGGTTTGACACTCTTGTGTGAAATGTTTGGTTAAGAAAAATAATTTTATGAACCATTATGCAGGATATTTAAAAATTTTAATAATTGTTAATGAGTATCATATTTAAGAATTAAATTTTGTATGAATTTTTTTATAGAAATTAATGATTATTAATTTTTAAATGTTACTCACAATGAATTATTTATTTTAGAAAATCATGGGAAATTCATGAAATTGCAAAAATGGTGATCACAATCATCCATGAACATATTTCCTTCTAATGGAAAATAGAATTGAAAACATTATGAGTTTGATAGATCAATATAATAAATTAATGAAAAATTACATGTTTCAAGATGGCATACACAATTCACCTCAATGAAATTTTTTTTATTGATCCCTTTAGGTTTCAAAGACCTAATTTATTCAATTGATCTACAAACCCATTAAATTCTGATGAAATGATATTCTCTATAGAAAATATTTTTTTTATAAGTAGTTTAAAATAAGATAATTTCACCCTATATGAGGAACACATAAAGGGATATGTTGATAAGTATTTCAAACTAGCTAAAAACATGAATCCAGGAAGGGAGACTGAATCTTTGGAATGGGATATGTTTAGGGGATCCTTTTTCAATAAATTATTCCTCTCATTCTTTTGAAATTAAAATGGAGAAGTAATTATTATATATTATGTAGAGGGAAAGTTAATCTATTGGAGGCTATGTGGTAAACATCGCATGACTTTCTCACTACACCTCTATCATCTTCATGGATCTAGATGGAAATGTTGTTAGATTAATTTGTTGGATAAGACCCTATCTATGGATAAATTGTTCCAATAGTTACTATGAGAGCTATTAGGAGATAGTGTTAAGTACTATAAATAATTACATGTTGTCTTAATGGATGTAGGGATCACATTGATTGAATGAAAAGTAGAGATAAATGGATCTAAACATAGAGAGTAACTTTGATCACAAAATATAAGGAATGCATGTGTATCTTCCTTCAGGCAAACAACGTGGGAGAAGAATTCATGGAATTGATTTTGTGGGCGTGGTATATGTAACATGTATGTTAGAGATGTCCATATTTATTTGAGATATAGTAGTGAGGTGAAATCACAACTTATAACCACTAATGAAAAAGGGAAGACAGTGCAAGCCCAACATAATGATTATTTATGCACGTGTGGATAGCCTGGGAACTTTTCAGACCACCTTCAAAATCTGATGTTAATGGTGGGGAATAAACAATAACCTCAACATAGTCTAAGGGTGTACGATCAGTTTTTTTCTAACGCGACAATATAAGCTAAAGATCTTAATGATTTAGTGGAATGTACTCTTTTTATTATCTTAATGAAAGTATGTAAATTATTTTATTTTGGTTCTATGTTATCCTTTATTTACACAATGTATTCAAAGAATATAGAATTATTCCCAAAATATTACATAAGTAGAGGTAACTATCAATAATCCAAGAGAGATTAAAAAAGCATAAATAGTGAATAAAATTTATATTATTGTATTTAAAGAGTTTAGTATCATAAAAATTCATATATTAATTCCCATTGTGGAATTAAAAATTATATTAATGATGGAATTTATCTCAAATTTTATTGATAAAATCAACAACAAGAGAAAAGAAATAATTGTTTCCTATAATGGAAAATTGATAGTTATCTTCAATGGATAGGTATCTCAAACTATCATTTGTCTTGAAGCACCTCCCTTAGACTTCTTAATTGGAATGGTTGGTGATGATCAATAAGTAAATGAAAGTATAAGAATAAAATATTCCCTAGAGTTTAGAAATATATTTACATATTTCTTTCTGAGTTACATGGAGTTAACCCAAAATGGGAGGTAGAGTTCCCCATTGAACTCATGCCTGGATTGAAATTGATTTCATAGACCCGAGATAGAATTGTAAATGTGTAGGAGCAGGAATAAAAAAATAAAATATATATTTTCGGAATCATTAACACGATTGGTGTATCTCTTGAGGGTGTATATATTCCCCTTTTTAGTAATAATTAACTATTAATGCAGATGTGTATTGATTATAGAGAACATAATAGTATCAGTTTGACAAATGTACCATCATCTAATTATTGAGGATTTATTTTATCATCATCATGGGGATCAATTATTCAATAATATATATATTCAATTTTTTTATTTTTAATTGAGGATGAATAGAGAATTTATTTATAATATATCATTCTGATCATGAAATGGAAATTATAAATTTTTATGCCCTTTGGATTGACTAATTATCATTCAATATTTATGTATTTGGAGAAAAACATGTTTATGGACTATCATTATAAAAAAGTGATATATTTATTGAAGATAATATTATATATTAAAAAATTCACAAGGAGCATAAGGACCATCTATGAATTATATTACAAACTTTGAGGAGTGATAAGATATTAATAAAATTATGAAACTATAAATTTTTTTGAAAACATGTTTGTTTCATAGGGAACATTGTTAACAATAAAAGAATATTAGTTGACCCTATCAAGATAATGATGGTGGGGGAGTATCCTCATCCTATAATAGTAAAAAATATTCGAATTTATCTTCGATTAGAAGGATATTAAAATAGTTTTGTGAAAATATTTTAATGAAATTACAATCCACTGACCATGATTACTCAAAAAGGGTCCATATTCACCTGGACAATGAGGTTTAAAAAATTCTTCCAAAAGTTGAATAATATAGTGTTAATTGTACCCATGTTATATCCACCCTCTTTCACAGACTGATTCACAATATTTAGCATTGAATCCCTAATACATAATTGTAGAATACTCATGAAAAGTTAAATGTTGATTGCCTATTTATCCAAATAGTTATAGCCCCATGAGAATAAGTATCATACGCATGAACCAGAGTTGTGTGAAATTATTATTTCTTTGTTGATATAGATGAACTATCATTATAGGGATAAATATAATATCTAGATCGGTAAATAATGATTGATGTATATTTTCACACATAAGGAATTGAACATCGGATAGAGGAGATTGTTGGATGTTCATAAATACAATGTTTGTTTAATTAATTATCACTGATAAAGTATAAAAACAATGTTTATAATGAATTATGTTTTAAATACCCTATTTTGAATCAAATGATGATGATTCAGGTAGATACTTTCTTAATCGAACTAGTAAAACTAGACATAGTATTTTTAAGGGAGAAGACATTATCAACCCTATCCCAAATTATTTCTGAATGATACTTATATAGATGAAACTAGATCAGAAATATATTATCCAATATTGTAGAAAAAGATAGATGCTATGATTAATGGGTAGTTTCCTATGTTTAGTATAGATCCAGAATATGTACTAAATCTTTTTACAAGGCCATCTGTTCCATAAATTCTATAAATAAAGAAGTAGTTGGAGGATAAATCCCATAGAAACAAACTCTCCATACCTTGTTGAATGAATAAAATGTATTGGTACAATCATGGTATTTATTAGTTGGATAAAATGAATATAGTGATATCGGACTATACAACAAGGTTCCTAGTATATCAACTATTCAATGTAGAGAGACAACATCCTAAATGGGTATTCAAACCATTACCCTTAACAACATAGAAGTGGTACCATTATGTACATTGTCAGTAGTCTCATGAAAAAATCAAAAGTAAATAATTCCACATGGGATATAATTAGTTGTCTCACTAAGACTATGCAAATTATCTATATTCTATAATATTTCTCTTTTATAAACATTCCAGTGTATACATAATGTAAGTGTTGAGGTTGAATAGAGTGCCACTTTCTATAATTTCTAATCATGATCCAATGTTCATTCCAAAATTCAATGGATGTAGTCCACATCTTCTAAATACTGAATTTAATTTCATTTTTGCCTATCACCATCAATCAAATGGACCATCAGAAAGAAATATTCCGAAACATGAGGGAATGTTGTCAACTAGCTCAATGGAAAATAAAGGTGGACGAGATCAACATTTCCAATTTTGTTGAGTTCCCATACATAAAATTTATAATGTTCGAGTATATGAAGGGATCCCTATAATAATCTATATAAGAAGTGATATAGAAATCATAATTATGATGATGAAGTTGGTGAGATAATTTTTCATGGGTATGAAATTTTGAAAGAGATTA
This sequence comes from Viscum album, assembly GCA_963277665.1. Lineage (NCBI taxonomy): Eukaryota > Viridiplantae > Streptophyta > Magnoliopsida > Santalales > Viscaceae > Viscum > Viscum album. Next base: position 1,078,937,063 of record OY728164.1, read on the forward strand.
TAGAAAAGGTTCATACCATCCAATAACAAATAATTGCTTCTTAGAGTCGGCAGAAGAGCTTTGCTGCAAACCATGATAATGACTTGGAGTTTGTTTTTGGGGACAAATTCGTCCATTTAATTTCATTTTGGAAGATATTCAAGGATTTTATGAAGAAAGGGATGTTTAACCCCATGTACATTGACCCCTATAAAGTATTTCTTCTTATAGGATTAGTGGTCATTCATCTAGAACATCCTCACAATCTATCTCATGTAAGTATTGTATTCCACATATATCTCTCGAGGAAGTTAATACCTTACCCATTACATATATTGAATCCTAAGGTGGTAAAACAATAACATGAACTCACTTATGAGGAGCATCCATAAGAGATTTTATACTGTACTGATAAGGTTCTACAAAAAAGAATTCTAACTATATAATGAGTTATAGAGGTACCAAAAATATAAAAAAGTAGTGTGGGAACTAAAGGAATGAATAAGACAGAAGTACCCCACATTATCCCAATAAAGGGAACAAGTTTAAATTCAAGTGAATAAATTTCAAAATGGGGAATAATGTAATGACCCAAATTTTTGAATTATAATTTTTTCCTGAAAATTTGTGTTATATTATTTTGCACTCAACAAAAAATATCTTATTAAAAATGAATTGAGTATGAATAAAAATTTAACAATTAGGATTCTACCATTATATGACCATTGATAAATTTTAATCATTGGTCAACGTTACTATTAATAACTATATATGTTTTAATATAATAATTTTTATTTATATGATGAAATGACAAGAAAAAATTAATGTGGAAACAAGAAACGATGGAATCAACCAATAGATTACTTCTATATGAAGGCCATTTATTGGATTTTAAGAGGGGGTAGTGAATTTGTCTTCTATGTTGACTAATCCTTTGATGAGCTACCATATGTTAAGATTAAACAACATCACTGAAAAGAAATGTTCAAGTTAGTGGAAATTGACACATGATAAATTTTAGTCGGGATGCCCCAAGAATCGATCACCATATCACACCATACCCTCATGTCATATTAGATTGTTATAATTTGTAATGTGTTGAGTCCGTAATGATTTAAAAACGAATTAAATAGTATACATAATTTTTTTTCCATTATTTACATTTTATTAAAAGTTTTATCAAACAAAATGTTGGTCGAATTTGATAAATTCATTTATGCGATAAAAATTATAATTTCAAAAAATTAAATCATTATTATATTGAACTAAATTATTTTTAATAAATTTTTTTTTCTATAAATAATATTTTTAAAAACAATAATTTAAAAAATTGGAAAAATATGTTTTCCATGTGTTATAACTTTTACTATTTTTTTCAATCTACTAATAATTTTAATAAATATGGATTTTATATTTAAAATTTATAATTATCATATTTATAAAATAATAAAAAAATATTGTTTTTTAAATAAATATGATGAATTTATGTTATAGATATTTTATGTTAATTTTTTTAAATACATTAATTTTTCTTGAATACGAAAATAAAATTTGAGTTTTTGGTTTGTTTAACGAATTCATATTGAGGTCATAATGATATAATAACTAATTATATACAACCCAAAACATAGAATACATTGTATTACTATTTTAAATAACTTAAATATATTTTAATCAATTTCTAAATATTAAATTTACATTCAAAAATCTAAAATGAGAACATTAACATTAAACATGCTAATTTATGAATTGTTAGATTTTCTTTGCCAAAATAAGTAATATAAAATGTGATTGACTCTTATGGGATTAAATAAGGAAAAATATGATCTTTTTGTGAAATAAATTGAGAAAATACCAAGGTAATTCACATTGATTATAAATTACCACTATTATGGTGTCCAATGCCTTTATTTAGAAATTAATAATCAAATCCCCCACTTATGATCTAAATACAAACCCATTTTTCCATTTAATGTCTGTCATGCCCCCCTCCCACCAAAAATGCCCCTCCAGAGCAGGAAATAGTGAAAGGGAGATAATGACCCCCAAGTCTCGTATCCAGTAGGCCCCGGAGTTGCGACTAACACCATGGGTATGAGTGTTCACGAATATGTGAGGCATTACCCTTTTTATTATTTAAGAACAAGAAATATGATGATTAAAACACCAAAATAATAGGAAAGAAGTAATTGAAAATAAAACCAAAACCAAACCCATATCTATGTTATATATAATAAAACTGAAAAAAGTACAAGAACTCCAAAGTACAATACCTAACAAGAAAGGAAATGTCTAAGTAGAATCCAAGAACGACCAACAAAAACTCCAATGTCCATATTAGTATGGTCCCGCACGGCCTCCGAAGACCTCCTGGAAACATGAAAGTAAACATTGGGTGAGCATACAAAGTATAATCAGTAGAAAACCTAAATCTCTCATGCACATGTGGGATGATTTCCTAAAGTCACATTAGAAGCAAAAGAAACATCATCTATCAAGGAATCTAACCATCCCACCTCACCGACCACACTCACCAAATAACACAAGAAGTAAGATAATAGTAAATAACATAACACTTTGGTAACCCACACCACTATTTCCCCCACTAGATAACTACTCATCAGTAACAGAAAACGTTGTGACGCTACTACGCTCTTCCTGACCGCACACACCCGGGATTCACAACCATCAACATCCATGCTCGCACACACATGGGCCCCACAACCACACATCCCTAACCACACATACATGGGCCTCACAACCACACATCCATGCCCGCATACACCTGGTCCTCATCCCGAAGACACATGGGAAAACAAACTATAACCAGAACCCGTGCCTGAAAACACTTGGGCCTCATCACGAAGATTCTGGGGAAATAAACCAGCCTGAAGATTCTTTGGAAAACAAAACACCAAACGAAACCTAACCGAAGTGTCTTAGGTGTATGGTCGCCTCCATCCATCACGACCTAGGGATGATAGAGTAGGAATGAGAGTAACTAGGGGGAAACACCCTTCCGCATGAAATGGGGTGTCCGACAGTAAGTTCCCAACATGGGTGGGGTGCAACTAAACATTAAACATATAGTTACATATATATATATATACACTAACACAAATCCCAACCTATGTCTCTTAAAACAGATACAAGCAGGTTCCCAAGCACAGCTGCCTCAGAAAAGAACAGGCACACAACAAATAGTTCCCATATTCCCTATTCAAGTTATCATTTCATAACAGTTCAGTACGAGTTAATCCCTTCAGTACTGGGAAACTAACAGGCACAATCGCAGATGGAACCAAAATAAAGAAGGAAGGAAACCCATTGGGTAAATTAAGCATTCACACCTGGTTCTCTTGAAAATAATAACATCAATGTGGGATCAGTAGGAACCCTCAAAAAATATAATAAAAAACCCAAAAAACCATCAGATATCCCAACATTAATTCATTTCCGTCCCACCATGTTCATTATTAACATTATACTTTCATTCATGTTCACATCACAACTTGTATCCCAGCTGCTAAATACCCCCATAGCCACAGAAAAACTCATTCCATTCCAACCACACCATTTATAGACCCATTGTTCACCAATTCATAACAAAACACATTCACCCCTTCACCTATTTTATAACTGAACCATCCCAACAATCATAATTCATTATTTTAAATTATATAGTTCAACTGAGGTGATCACACAAGGTTATGGGCATTCATATTCCACATCCAATTTTATGAGTTTAACCGATTCATACATGATTCCCATTCACCAGACGATGTGTAAAAAAGTGAATAGCACAGAAGCATAATCAAAGGCCTCCAACAGACATGATTTTCAATAGGCCTAAGCCTATTCAGTTCATGAGAACATCATAGGGAAAGAATGGGTAAAAACATGTAACAACATTAACATACTTCCACATGTCCCCTTTATTTAAACGATTATTATCTTCATTATAGAATTGATTTACTGCCTCGTGGGAACCATAGGACACCCACTCCGCCTGATGCACAAAGTGGAGAGACAAAGGTAAGATCCCTGCCTGATTGATCAAGGATCGATGTTATGTCATCGCATGGAAACTGGAAAATAGGAATAGCAGGAATTCCATAGAAAGAGATCATGGAAAACATTATGGGGGTACAAATCATTGGGAGGAAGTGTACTCCAAGAGCAGGGTGATAGAGAAAAATGAAACCTAGGGAGAATAGAATCCTTTAGGTTATAATGGCTGAGATACAACATTCCTGAGACGGTTAAGATATGGAGAAAAACTAAAAACCGAGGAAGCAGAGGGATCCTGGGATGACCACGTTGCTGGGCCACCCAACACGTCCAACATAAAAGGTCCCCGCCTTTCGGGGCGGTAAAAATCGATAGAAACCTCCTTAACCAAGGAAGGACTCCTCATATGATGTGGTAGAGGCATTTCTAAAAACGCTGTTAAAGGAATGACCAAAATGCATGGTCATTCATTTAAGGAGGGTACCTCATATATCGTATAATTAAACGCCATTAATGGGCTTTAAAACATGCTTAATGGGGAAAAAACAGGTTTAAAACCCAATTCGTGCAATAGGAGGAGCTATTGGGAATCCCGTGGAGAGGTCAACGATTGGCTAGGTCTACCGGTAGAACATGATACTGGTTGGTTGAGGCTACCGGTAGGCCGAGGCCAATGGTTGGGAGAGCTACCGGTAGGCTGAGGAAATTGTTAAGCCGATGCCAGTGGTAGCCCGAGGCTAGCGGTAGGCCGAGGCTAGCAGTATGTCGATGCTACCTGTAAGCTGAGGCCATCGGTAGGCCGAGATACAGGTAGGCCGATCTACGGGTAGGCCGAGGCCACATGTAGGCCGAGGCGACCGTCTGGCGTCTTAAGCTTCACCGAGAAGCTGGGATGGCCTTCCAGACCACCAAGAACACCCCAAACATCCGATTTTCACTATGTAATATACCTCAAAAACCCTGGGCCATTACATCAGATACTTATCAAACTATTCTATTCCCCGAGAATATATGAACAAACCAGAAAGGATAAATGGTGGGGGTCAAAACAACCAACCTATAAGGATACTTCTCAGGGGAAAACCTCTGAGTTGTTCAAAAGTTGAAACAGAACCCCCATATATCAAGGAATACTCCCCCAAAGATTTATCAACCACAAACATATACACAAATCACAAGGATCACACTATCTAACACCTGAGTCAGGGAGTCCCTTCCTACATGTTAGGATATTATCCGCTTTGGGCGGCACTGACTCACCCGCATGGGTTTAATCGCATCCACAATAATGCATCTTGATTAGAAGTCAGGTTTTCCAATCATCACACATTCAGACAAAAAACAACAAGAACAATCATTTCATGTTTTAAAGTACAATGTGAAACAACTCAACAAAAATAATAATAAAAAACAACAAGGAAGTCAAAATAGCTCTGGGTACTGAACGCGTAACTGGTCCTCCCGCTACCTAGTGCTCTTCTTCATGCCAACATGCCTCCACAATACATGAACCAAGGGGATGGTTCATGTACGATGCACTTTCTCTTTACGATCCTCGAATATGATCGACAGTTCTATGAAGGTCGCATTGTTTTCAACATCTAACTATCCCCAGTCGATGACGTGGGAGTCATCGTTTTGATATCGACGAAACTGGGAGACATGAAAGACATTGTGAACTTTCTCCAACTAAGGTGGCAACTCCAGCTAATATGCCACCTCACCAACTCATCACAGCACCTCGAAAGGTCTGATGAACCTTGGAGAGAGCATACTCCACTTCCCAAACCATCGCTTACCACATCGAGGGGAAACCATCATGAACACATGATTTCCAACCTCGAAATCCATGGGCCTCCTCCTACGATCGGTATAAGACTTCTGCTAGTCCTGGTCTACCTTTATCCTCTCATGAATGAGTTTAACCTTCTCAGTGGTGCCCCGCACCACTTCTGGCCCAAGAACAGATGATTCCCAAATCTCTATCCATCAAACAGCTGAATGAAACTGCCTACCATACACGACCTTAAATGGTGTTAGGATGATAGTGGGGTGGAATCTATTGTTATAAGAAAACTCCACTAGAGGAAAGTGTCATACCCATGATCCCCCAAAATCCAAAGCACATGCCTGCACCAACTTCTGGATCATCCGTTCTGTCTGCCCATCTGTCTGAGGGTGGAAAGCAGTTCTAAGGCATATCTGGGTGCCAAAACCATGATGTAATCCCCTCCAGAATCGTGAGGTAAACCGCATGTCTCGATTGGAGACAATAGATCTCAAAATCCCGTGGAACTGCACCACCTCATCGATGTACCTCTGGGATAAGGTAATCACTCAGATCGACTCCTTAATCTCCATGAAGTGAGATGATTTTTTCAACCGATCCACCACTACCCAGATGAAATCATAGCCTCCCTAAGCAATGGGTAGCCCTGTGATGAAATCCATTGAGATGAAATCCCACTTCCACTCAGGAACATCTAAAGGATGTAACAACCCTCCAGTAAAACGGTGTTCAACCTTCACTTCAAGAGACACTATGCACTTAGCCACAAACTCTTCCACCACCCTCTTTACCTCAGGAAACCAAAACGGTCCCCTCAGGCCCTGTTACATCCTTGAGACACCATGATGTACCGTTGATGCCGAGCCATGTAACTCATGGAGAACTCCATTACGCATCATCTCTAGAACAAAAAGCCTTCCTCAGAAAAGCATCTGATGTTGAACATCCTCTGACCATCCCTCCAGAGCATTTCCCTGATAACCGTGATCTCTCATCACTTCCACCTCTTAGTCCCCCCACTGAGACTCTTCCACCTACACCACTAAAGAGGAAACTACAGTCATCTGAAACAGACAGACTCTTCCACCTTCCACCCTTGCATCCAAATGCAAGGCTGCTAACGCTTCCATTGCTCTACAGGTATATGAAGATTCCCAAACTACTTCTTTCTGTGATTTCTGGATCAGGGCATCAGACAAAAAATATCCCTTTCCCTTAGTATAATAGATCTCTAAGTTGTAGTCTTTGAAGAACTCATCCCATCTTCGTCGCCACAAGTTCAGATTCCACTAGAAAAATACATAACACAAGCTTTTGTGATCTGAGAAGACCACAAAGCACTCTCCGATGAGATAATGCCGCCAAAACATCAATAAAGGCACCACTGCTGCAAGCTCCAGATCATGGGTGGAATAGTTACGTTCATGAGGACGTAACTGCCTAAACCCATAAGAGATCACTCCTTGCTATTGCATCACCACACATCCCAACCCAAGCCCAGAAGCATCACATAACACTTAAAACAACACCCTTCCTCTGGTAATCTGAGTACTGGAGCACTAACCAGCTTCTCCATTAGGTAGCCAAAGGCAATCTATCCCTAGTCGCTCAACACAAAGGCCCGGGCCTTCCTAGTCAAAGCTATCAATGGAGCTGCAACTCGAGATAATTTGGGATGAAACCTCCTGTAATAGCTTGCCAAACCCAGGAAATTATGAACTTCCACCACATTCTTGGGTGCTTCCCCTGAAACGACTTCCATGACCTTCGATGGGTCTACTGTTATTCCCATCTAAGACACAATGTGTCCAAGGAAATATATATCTCTCATCATGAAATTTCACTTAGGTAGTTTCCCATAAATATGGTGGTTTCAAAGAACTCCCAAAACATCCCTATGATGCTCAACGTTCACTTCCTCTGATATTGAGTACAGAAGGATGACGATGATGAACACCACAATGAACTGGTCCAGTAACTCTCGGAAGACATAGTTTATGAGGTTCATGAACATAGCTGGTGCGTTCGTAATGCCAAAACATCAAGACCACGAACTCAAAGTGGCCATATCTGCACATGAAAGCCGTCTTTGAGATATGACCTTCTTTCACTATCATCTGGTGGTATCAAGACCACAAATCGATCTTAGAGAACCAACCTACACCCCTCATATGGTCGAAAAGAACATTTATCCTCGGGAGGGGGTAACGAATATTGGCTTTCACCTGATTCAATCTCTGGTAGTCTATGCATAGTCGTAGACTATCGTCTTACTTATTTACGAACAAAACTAGAGAACCACATCGCGACACACTAGGTTTAACAATGCCCATATCCATCAGATCGTCAATCTAAATACACAACTCCCGTAAATCAGAAGGTGCCATCTGATTAGGAGCCATCGATATTGGGCAGGGACCAGACTATAAGTCTATCACAAACTGAACGTCACGTCATTGGGGTATAGTCACAACATCATCGGGAAAGTCATTAGGTAATTCTCTTACGACCTCTGGGACATCCATCATTCCTGCATCTGTCGACTCCACTGACACCCCATCCGGCATAGAAAGGAGTGTCTCCACATGTCGACTCCCCACCTGATAACTCCACTCACCAACAAAAGCCACAGACTATCCATCCTCTTTGGAGAATTTAATCCTTCTCTGATAGCAGTCAATGATGGCATGCACAAAGAATAACCAGTCAATGCCTAGAATAACATTTTATTTATGTATATGTAATGAAACAAGGTCTCCACTGGACTGATATGGTCCCAACATCAGTCTACATCCCCAGAAAAAGTATGATACAATGGTCTGACCCCTAACTGGTGTTCTCAATACTAGGGGCACGAAAATTCTCTCGGTATCCAGACGCAGAGCATGGGATAATTCAGGCGTAACAAAGGAGTGTGAATATCCTGAATCAAACAAGGTAGAAACAAGAGTGCTGAATAAATAGATCTTACCTCAAACAACCTCTGGTCCCGCCGGAGATACTAACTTTGTGGCATGAAACTGTCCACACCCAGATCCTCTACCTCGATTTTTGCAACCACCTCCTCGACCACACCCTAGTTGAGGTCCCTGAAGAGCACCCTAGTGTCGGTCTCCTCCCGCAAGGTCATCCCTCAGAGGTCCAGGGGCCTACAACTGCTGCTGGAAAGGCCTCGACAGCAACAGATGCGGCTGAGGTGGGTGCTGAAACTGCCCACCACCACCATGTGGAGCTCGAGTCAGACACCTTCTCTGGATGTTCCCGAAAACTCTGCAAGAGAATCACTTCAGTCCTGGCCCTGTGGAAAAGGGGTGAGGGACAGAATCTTGGGACTGGAACTGATGAGGCCTAATCCTTTCTTGTCGAAACCTAGAAAGCCCTATCACTGGAGACATGATACTGGTAGCCTTCACCTTTGTTGAACTCAGTTGGTTCCCCTCTCATGGTGTGCCTCCCTTCGAGTGCATCCTCTATACTATCTCGGAATTCTTCATGTACTACTTGGTACATCAGAAGAGTGAAGGGAGTGGAAACGTACTAAAGAGAAGGAAGGAGTGCCTCCTTCTAACCGTCATGCCTGAGACTCGTTATCCGGGAAGAGATCCAGGGTAAAGCGGAAGAGATCATTGAACTTTATCCCCATCTCCCTCACTGACATTCTTCCCTACTGAAGGGAGAGGAAATCCTGTCTCTTCGAAGCCTTCACCGTAGAGGAGAGAAACTCATCACGAAATTCCTTCTCAAAACCGACCTATAAAACCCTTGCCTCTGTCTTCTCTCCCAGGAAAAGCGTCCACCAATGACGCACTGCTTCTCATAGCTGACTGACGTCCAATGGAACCCAGTACTCCCTCGGATCACGAATCAAAGAGAAGGTGATGACTAGCTCCACGATCCAGCCCTCCATTACTGAGTCAGAAATAATAACCTCATAATTTTCGAGTTTTTCGCCGGAAGGAGTGCAGGGTCCTCTGCTAGAAGTCGTCCTTCTCATCTCCGTCAACCCTCTACCGGTCAACTGCCTCGATCCAATGTGCCTCAACCGCCCGAGTCGCTCGTGGTTAACATCAAGGTGCCATAGATGCAAGGTAACCAAATAATTCCTAAGCCTGAGTAGCAAGGGAATTATTATTATTATTATCAAATTTTTATCAACAAGGTTCCCCAACTCAAACAAAAACACAATCAGTATGATGTATGTAATATCCCTAGGGTCTCGACCCTGCAATCAGTGTATCCTCACTTGGTCGTTCGGTCCGTCCAACGTCCATGAATAGGATCACGGGGGGCCCTAAAATCACATGTCCTAGCCAGTTTTTCTGGCCTATGTCATGCACCGAGATCATCCAACACTGTTTCCCTACCATACCATGCAATCCTCACTATGCCTAACTCCAGAATTCATCCTATATCTCAACCATCAGGCTTTGATACCATTATGTCATGACCCCCTCCCACCAAATGTGCACCTCCTAAGCTGGAAATGGTGAAAGGGAGATAATGACCCCCATGTCCTACCTCCAGTAGGACCCGGAGTGGCGACTAGCACCTTGGGAATGAGTTTTCACGAATATGGGAGGCATTATGATTTTTATTATTAAATATCGGGAAATAGGATGAGTTAAACACCAAAAGATAAAAAACAAGTAAATGAAATTAAACCCAAAACCAAACCCATTTTGAATGTTCTATACAATAAAACTAAATAATGTACAAGAAATTTAAAGTACAATTCCAAACAGGAAAGGAAAAGACTAAGCAGAATCCAACAGCGACCAATAGAAACTCCAACGTCCAGACTAGTATGGTCTCGCACGGCCTCTGATGCCCTCTTGGAAACCTGGAAGTAAACGTAGAGTGAGCATACAAACTATACTCTGTAGGAAAACCTAAAGCTCTCGTGCACAAGTGGGGAGACGTCCTAATGTCCCGTGAGAAGCACAATAAACATCATCTATCAAGGAATCTAACCATCCCACCTCACTGGCCATGATTACCAAATTACACAAGCAGTAAGATAATAGTAAATAATAGAACATTTTGGTACCCCGCACCACTATTTCCCCCACTAGCTAGCTGCTCATCCCAAACGGCAAACGTCCTGATACTACAACGCTCTTCCTAACAACAAAAACATGGGCGTCACAACCATCCAATCCCTACCCACACACAACTAGGATGCACAACCACACATCCCTGCCTGCACACACCTGGGCCTCACAACCACACATCCATGCACGCATACACCTAGGACACATCCCAATGACACCCCGGAAAACGAACAGTAACCAAAACCCCTGCCCGAAAAATCATGGGGCTCATCCCAAATATTATTGGGAAATCAACCTTCCCGAACATTCTTATGAAAACAACACATCAAACGAAACCTACCCGAAGATTTTTGGGTGAATGGTTTCCTCAAGACATCACAACCTAGGGAAGAGGGATCAGGAAGGAGAGTAATTAGGGAGAAGGAACATTCCCTATGAGATGGGTTGTCTGACACTAAGTTCCCAACGCAGGTGGGGTGTGAATAAACACAAAACATACAGTTACACACACACACACACACACACACACATATATATATATATATATATCAACACATAGCCCATCATATGGCTCCTCAAATAGATACAAGCGGCTTCCCAAGCACTACTATCTCAGAAAAGAGCAAGCACAGAAAAAACAGTTCCCAATTTCCTTATTCATGATATCATTTCATAACAGTTTAGTATGAGTTAATCACTTCATTACAGGGAAAATAACAGGGAAAATCACATATGGAACAACAATAAATGTGGAAGGAAAACCATCAGTTAAATTAAGCATTCACACCTAGTTATCTTATAAATAATATCATCAAAGTGGGATCAGTGGAAACCCTTGAAAAACTAGAACCAAAGAAAAACCCATAAAACCATTGGTTATCAACAAATTAATTCATTTCCATCCCACCCAGATCACTATTAAATTTCTACTTTCATTCATGTTTACAACCCAACATGAATCCCTACTACCAAACACCACCATAACCACACAACAACTCATGCCTTTACAACCACACCATTCACAACCACACTGTTCACAATTCCATAACAAAACAGATTTACCCCTTCACCCATTTTATAACTGAACCATCCCAGTGTTCATAATTCATTCTTTTATATTATTTAGTTCAACTGGGGTGATCACACATGGTTATGGGCATTCATATTCAACAACCAATTTTATGAGTTTTACCAATTTATACATGATTCAAATTCACTAGACGATGCATAAAATAGAGCATAACATAGATGTGAAAGAAAAGACCCCAACTGCTAGGATTTTTAGAAGGCCTATGACCATTCAATTTATAACAACATTATAGGTAAATCATTGGGAAAACCACGTAACAACATTATAAAGAATCCTTGTGTCCCCGTTATGTAACCGATTATTATCTTCATTACAAAATTGATTTACTGCCTCATGGGAATGATAGAAAACCCACCCCGCATGATAAACAAGGAGGAGAGACAAAGGTAAGATCCCTACCTGATTGATCAAGGATCGATGTTAAGTACTCATGTGGAAATAGGAAAATAGGAGTAGTAGAAACTCCATAGAAAGCGATCATGGAAAAAATGGCAGGGGTACAACTGGTCGGGGGAAGGGTACATCGAGCGTAGGGTGATAGAGAAAAAAAAGAAACCAATGGAGAAGATAAACCTTTAGCTTATAAAGGCTGAGATACAATATTCCCGGGACGGTTAAGATATGGATAAAAACTCAAAACCGTAGAGGAAGCGGGATCGTGGGTTGACACACGGCTGGGCCACCCCACACGTCCAACATAAATGGTCCCTGCCCTTCGGGGAAGTTAAAACCAAAGTACACCTCCTTATCCAAGTAAGGACACCTCACTGGATGTTGTAGAGGCATTTCTGAAAACACGGTTAAATACATGACCAAAATGCACGGTCATTCATTTAAGGAGGGTACCTCATCAATAGTTTAATTAAACACCATTAATGGGGTTTAAAATAGGCTTAAAGGGGTCAAAATATAATTTAAAAAACAATTCACGCAAAAGGAGGCGCTACTAGAAAACACGTGGTGGGGTCACCGTTAGGCTAGGTCTACCGGTAGACAATGCTACCGGTTGTCTGAGGCTACCGGTACGCCGAGGCAACGGGTAGGCTGAGGCCACCGGTAGGCCGAGCCCACCGGTATACCGAGGCCACCGGTAGGCCGAGCTACCGGTTGGCCGAGGTCACCGGTAGGCCTAGATACTGGCAGGCCGAGGCCACTAGTAGGCCGAGATACCGGTCGGTCGAGGAGGCAGGTAGGACGAGGCTAGCGGTAGGCCGAGGATACCGGTCGGCCGAGGCGACCGGTAGGCCAAGGCCACCAGTAGGCCGAGGTTACCGTCAGGTGTCTTAAACTTCACCGAGAAGCTGGGATGGCCTTCCAAACCACCCAGAACACCCCAAACATCATATTTTCACCATGTAATTGATCCAAAAACCCCCGGGCAATTACAATGTCTCTCCAAATTTTCCATACATAAATCACAAATATTTTTACCACACATGATGTCATCCCAAGGAGTTCTAAAGCCCTCAAGGTCCAAATCATAATGTTTTAGGTGTTACACTTCAATCTAATGGAAATATCGACTTCTGTTTTTTCTTTTTAATTCTATTTTATGAGGAATGTTATTTAAATTTAAATATTATTTTATTCTATAATTTTTATCTATTTCATTAATCTCCAAATATTATGTTACAAATGATTGGTCATTTTCCTCTTTTATTTTAAATGCTTATAAAACCATCTTTTATACATATTATGTTGTGGATATTACATATCAAATGTTCTATCTTATCCTAAAAAATTCCATTTTTATTTTATTTATGTTAATAACAAATCATATTTCAGTTCCAAGGGTATTTAAATATATTTTTAAAAGATATATATGATTATAATACGACAATATGTAAAACACTAATACCCTTTCTATGGGTTATAAATTATATAATGCTTCTATTTTTAAAAGAAATTTTGAAATGACATGATTATTATATGATACAAATTTTCTATTAATCTCTGTGGGTTATTAATTAAATCATATATTATGTAATATGTGGATAAAATTTAAAATATTACATATAAAGGTTGGGATCTGTAGTGCACCAAGGCATTGGGTAAATAATGTAATCATCAGTATTAAAAGATTTATGATACATGGACAAATAACATTAGAAATTTTTAACACACCATAGTGACAATACTTGGTTATATTTTTATGAATGTATGATTTAAATGTTTTAGCCACATATCCATATTATGATTCATGTTCATATTATTATTATATTCCTCCTTTACAGGCCATTATTATATTATTCATGTTCATATTGATATTTCAAAAGATCACATGTAAATTGTTTCACGTGAATTCCCTTACTAGGCCATATGATTATCCTTTACCTTTATATATGTCCCCAGGTTATGAGATACAGTAAATGTACTTACAAAAATCTGATGATGAATCCATTCAAGTGAATTGGAATGGTGTTTTATGTTTCATGTATAATTTAAATTATTTCAATGATACCACACATTAAAATATTATCCTTTCATACGATGTAATGAAAATTTATGTCATAAAGAGGTGGATAACATAATCCATTTAAATGTATTATAAATTTTTTCCCATTTGAATCATCTATTTCATGGTATCTTCTATAAGAAATGTATTAATATTTAGTATCACTTTATTGGTTCCAAACACGTTTCCACCACATGGGTAGGTAGTTTTGTGTCGGCGATACACATTTCTGGTATTATTTAACTCAAAATCAATGTTTTTTCATCTAAATTATATAATTTTTTTCATTTTCATGTCATATAAATAAATTGCAATCTGCATTAACCATGATTGTTCATTGAATCGTAGATCTAGTGAAAAACATATAACAAACTGACTTGATGTCCACTATGGGAATGCGATTTTCTTTGATTGATATTTTCTACGTTGGGGAATTTAATAATATTTCTTACACAATAATTTAATCATATTTTATTGTTGAGTATTTACAACTAAATTCTTAGAAGTGTTTTTATTATGAAATATTTTCTCCCCACAAAAAAGATATGAAATGACACTTGAACTAAGTTCATTATTCTCATAATAGATTAATTTTCATGCATCAATTTATAATCAAGTTCATAATTGGATCAATGATTAGTTGTTAGGAATTATAAAAGGAAATTTTAGTAGAGACTCACATGTGGTAATATTGTGACATTAAATATAGTGGAAGGATGTCATGATAGGAATGAGGATGATTAATGTATTTTTTCTTCACCACGAGATGTTTCAATTGGAATGGTGCATTATGTGTGAAATAAATACATTTCATTATAACTAACCCCACATCAAAGCATATAATAACCAAAATATCATTATTATGTCTGTCAACAAGGTGAATCTAGATCCATTAATCTTCCCATAAAATCCTATAAATTCCTTTTGGTTGTTGCGACCAAAACTATTCATGATTTTGGATGAAGAAGGATATGTATTAGATGGAATAGTTTTATGTGGGATTTTATGATGTCCCACCATATAATCCATGATTTTCTTTACAATTTCAATTACAATACCAAAAATCCTAGTCATAATATACTGTGGAACCAATTACTCCATGCAGGGATACTCGCCCATATATATTACTTGGTGGGAATATTTGGGGATGCATGACACACATGGTAGAGTGATTTTTACATTTGTTTGTGGGAAGGTTCCAGGAATGATCTATTTATTGAGGTTTCACAAGCCATAGTTATTTACTAGAGAAGAAAAGAATGAATTATAAATCAAGCACCATATGTATGTTGGCATCTACACCATATTTTTGGAGATAAATTTAAAAATGATGTCTGATGGAGTACTATGTAAATTTTATTTTGATTGAATTTGTTTAAAATTTTTTTACAAGGTTTTGAATATTCATTTTCAAATAAATCCTCAATGATTCATGTAGCTGGGTTTTGTGATTCTTTCATAATATATTTTAATTATATAAATATAATATATAATTATTTTAATGATTATAATATAAAATATTAAGAATGGATATTGGAATAAAAAAATATAATTTTTAATATATAATAAATATATAAATAGATATAAAATTTTCTCATTATATATAATAAATGGAAATATATATACTAATAATAATTGCAACTAATAAGTATGAAATATTAATTTTATTTAAATAATTTTAACCAACAAATATATTATCTGTTGGTATTATTATAATTGAAAACATAACTATTTTATATCCTCTTATAACTTTTAGTGGGAATGTTTTTTCATCCAATTATTGACAACAATTTTTTTTAAAACTATTTAGCAACTAAACATGAACATTTTCTAACAGATATGCCCCTACTGGATAAGGAAAATTATAATGTAGTGGTTTGATCATAACAAAATTTGATAGAAAAATATATAATCCAATATATAGAAAATTAGATAGTAAAATAGATGGATAGGAGAACCGGTATATTGTGAAAATGTTATATAGATATATGGACATATGACATATGTGTAAACTAACTAATATAATAATAAGCTAATCAATAGACTGATCCAAAAAAAAAACAAAAAAAAAAACAATCACACACATCTATAAATAGAAAAACATATATAGATGTTAGAATATTGAGGGACAAAGAGGAAATATATTGATTAGAGAAAGATATTGATAGTGTTTGGTGGATAAAAAGATACACATAGACACATGGGAACATTTATAGAGAGAGAGAAATATGCACATATGGGTGGTCAGATAGATTGCTCAACAAACAAACACTAATATAGATCCACTAACATACAGACCTATTAAAAAAATATAATATATAAAATATCAAATTGATAAATAGATAGGCATAATTATAGTCATATATATATATATATATGATAATATAGATATAAATATATTGGAAAAAATTGAAAACCAATTGATAGATAAATAGATAGTCACACACAGTAAATGATTGAAAAAAAGACCATATTATATGAATGATTTAAAGAAACGCTCATACACAATCACAATAATTCATATAAAATGAAAATGACCTAGAAACATAAACACATATATCGACACACACACATAAAAAATTACAAATAAACATATTTACTTGTCAGTAGATTGACAGGACAATAGATGAATAAAAATAAAGACATATATATCGAGAAGAAATGTTTTAATTGATAATATAGATATAAATAATATTATATATGAACATGTAATATCCTTATTTATTCAAAACATAAGGAAAAAACAACATATGAAGGGGTAATATTATAGTGAGATAATTATTTAAAAGAAAAATTATTATTCTAAAATTGGGAATGAAATAATGAACCCATTAATGTAAATATAATAACCATGTGATCCAAATATTAAATTTACATTTCTCAACGTAATGGTTTTAATTAGTTCTCTATAAATAGATATATAAAATGATTATACACATTTTGATATTATACAAAAATCAAAACCAACTATATGTAATTATAATATATAATTACCATTTAATAAAAATCCATATTTCAGTACAACTATTTTACATTCATTGAACATATTTAAGGAATATTATGAAAAAAATATTTTTACATAATTCACACACAATGAATATAAATTTATTATTAATAATCATAATTAAAAATTATTTTTTCATTTATATTGTGTCCACAAAATTAAAATCATAATAATCAATGATGTTCCTTACAATTATCACTACAAGATCTAAAAATATATAATTTCCTATAACTCTAAATTATCTTCTTAAAATTATTCCCTTAACAATCTATTCCCACATGATTTAAAAACCTAGTTTAATTTAAATTTAAAAAAATTCATTGATTTTAAGATTCCAGGCCAAGATTGGACCAAATATTTTTCTATAACAAATCAATTAACGTCATCATTAAAATCTATATCACAATTAGAATTAAAATAATAAAAAATAGAAAATATTCTTAAATTCATCTATACCATGTCTTGTTCATAAACTCGAGATGTGATTTTGTTTATACTATAAATTATATAATCAAAAAAGAATCCTCTAAATTTAAAATAGTTGATATTTACAGAAAATTTCAATTTGAAAATATCATATCTAAAGATATCATTGTTTATGTGCTATAAAATGGATCAGTTTGGACTTCCATTACAATATAACTAAAATATATAAAAATATTCAATTGAATGTTGATAATATAATAAAAATCCTACCAATTACCCTTTAACACCACTGTGACCTCGTAATGTATAGTTAGTCCCCAATAATAAGCCGATAATGGTTCTGTATATCATGGCATATAGGTATTTCATAATAAACAACATCTAAAATTATTTTAATACCTATAATACGTCATGGTTTGTATAACGATGGTGAAGTCCTCTAAATTAGGAAATAGATTATTCATGCATCAAGAAAAAAACCTTAAATCATTTTGAATATACTCCAACTATTCGTTATTCATAATTCCATATAAAATATATTTCTTCACATTCTGCTACCAGCATTGGGTTTAAAACAAATTTTATAATTAGAAATAATGATTTAGTAATAAAACATTTGAGAAAAATATTTTCAATATTTAACAAAAAAATTATTATATTAATTTATTTTTCATATTCAGTTCCATCATTTTCAACCATTACATTTGTTTAGAATCATATATAGATTTATAATTCAATACATACTATGTTTTAGGATGAACAATTATAAATGTAATAAATTAACAATCACTCAATAATTTATTGAGACATTCATGTTGGATTGTAATACATATAATGATATAATTTATAGATCATAAAATAAATTTCATATTTATATAAATTTATCCAATTTTAAAGGATTATTATATCACTGATTTTTAAAAACTAACTTTGTCACACATAATAGAAAAGTGTTTCTTTTATATAACCAATTTATTCAAGTTATTCATGTACTATTTTCATATCATCAATAGTATATTTATTCTACATGTTATAAATGATAAATTAATCACAATTTATATTTATTGATGTATTCATGATTTAATTTATCTAAATTTAATTTAATCTGATTTCAATAATTTTAAAAATGATATATTCATCTTATAGTTCCACTAAAATTGCATCGAGGTAGTGAACCACACGACCTCATGTGTGCATCCCCAAATGGAAAAGGCTTCCTACTAGTAGCATGGTCCATTGGTATGTCTGTGATGAGACTATTCTCCAATTGATCATATTTGATCTTAGTAATATGTATAAAAAATATCATAAACAATAAACCATAATAGAAAGTAGATGATTGAAAAAAATAATCAATTAAGATAAAAGAGAAGTAAATGGATGAAGAATATTAATAAGTTACAATACAATAATATTTCTATTAAATGTATCAATAATAAAATTAACATGCATGGGCATGTGATACATGCATATAGAAGAAGATAACACAAATAATAAAAATGACCATAACAGTAACTAATAGAATTTCATGAATATGCTAGGTCAGATGCCCCCAAATTCATCTTAAAAATGGGAATCTAATTTTGGAAGTTATATTCTTCCCATTTTCTACACATACAACCATAATTTCTACTCGGGTACTAATGAAGTTCATAAAGGGCATGTGATACAATCTTAGTTGGCAAAACCCCTCAATTTAATGGAAAATCCATTTCAAGAAGTACATTGTAAAGTGTTTTCATTTATGATTTTATTTAAAAATTGATTTATAAAATAAGATTCATTGGACTAGGTTTCGATTACATACAACACAAATTAAATTATTTGGCCTCAGTAGGTGAGTCTGATCCAAAGGAACTTGCATATATAAAATTATAGGAATAAAATGAAGGGAGTGGACTATCCTGAATATTGTGGTTGGTGATGGGGGACACATACCTACATATCCAAAATAATTAACAAATTATAATTTTAAATCATTAATTTACCCTTTTATTTCAATTGAATGCCTCTTCATTAAATAATGTGACACACCCTGAGCCTGTCCATAATAATTTTTGTGGATGATCCACATATCGTTCAAGGGGATTGATTCATAGACAATGTCGATGAGTCCTCATATGATGTCACAATGATGAAGTCCAATTTTGGACTATAAGAACAGTAATAATAATCATGTAGAAACATATGATTTTGTACCTATTATCTCAACTAGTGGAATGAGTATCAATCGAGGCATTCTACAACCAATAATTCCATCGGTCCCAAACAAAGGTTCTCCCCTAGGGAACCGGTGTCACTCTTTTGGATGTGAAAATAGTTAACACTCATAAATCACATCCCATGCATATCTGGTGTCACCCCCATCATATTTACAAAACACTACAAATTCTATCACGAAAAAAACAATACTCTATCCAATTAGTATATAAGTTCTAAAATATAGTTTAACCCACAGAACTATGGTTTAATAATCCAAAAAAAACCACTCATGTATAAATTTTATAGAAATAATTTTCATTTTATTTAATTAAGTCCATCGGATCTCATTAGGTATATTTTTTAAGGCATTTCATTATGTAAATTTAATTTAAGATAGAAGGAAAAAGACATAACCACTTAACCTCCTCAATTATGTAAAACCATTTCATTAATCATGGTTTTTTGGGATTCTCTCTCATCTTCCAATTCAATTTAACTATAATAAAATCTCTCAAGGTATTAAATATTAGGAAAAATTTCTCAGGGAGCTAAAAAACCAATGAAAAAAGATAAATTATGCTTTATCGTTGATGCACACACCATTGGGTAGCTTCAACCAATGAAAAAACACAAGGTGTTTATTCACTAATTACATGGAATGCCAATGGCACTAGAAAGTTTTCATTTTTATTTATTTGATGAAAAATATTTTCTATGACAGAAGGGTCTCGATTATGAAAAAATGGTGCATTTTTGGAATGCAACAAAATGATGGGAAAATATATAGACCACATATCATATCCATGTAGTACTTCCCTCATCCAGTCTCTTACTTTCATATTAGCAATGTTGGATGAAATCCATGAAACTGTCAAAGGTCCTACTAATGTGGAAAATAATATTTCACTCAAATAGCTTAATGGATGAGACGAAGAACATGATATAGATTAGATTGGATTTTATATTGGGTGGATGAGTTTATTCAAAACCATGAAATTTGTAGGATATGGCATTATACATGTAGAATGTGGACATATCCACTGAAGAAAATTATGGGGGAGAGGATAATTTGATTAAATATTGAAATGAGGGAATGTTGGTAATTTCACCCTCAAATCCCACTATGCGTTGTTTGGTTGCATGGTTTTTCCAAATGTTTTTCTACCGTATGAGATTATCTAATACTAAGGGGAATATAGAATGGTTATGTTCTTGGTTTGACTAACATTGTTGAAATTGTGAAAAATATATCTACCATGGAAGTATGAATCATTGAACGACTATGTCATCTAGATCACATGGTTATAGACAAAAATTGTGTTCCCACAACTACCCCTTGATTACAACTACATGGTACTGGGAAAACAGTGCGAGCTCCGCCATACTGTTTCACCAAAAAATGGGACCTTTTCAACTATTAACGAATCCAATAATGTGCGATCTGAACAAGCCATAGACGCACCTGAGTCATCCTTTACATAATTATTCATCAAAATTTGGCTCTTTTAAAGGGATTAGAACAAGAAATTAATTGTACATTCTCATGATAAATGTTAATTTGTTGCAAAAAAAACATTTATAATTTTTCCTCCATTTCATTTTATAAACCTATTTTTTATAAATTATAATAATTAATTATGTAATAAAATAATTATATAATTATATATGTATATATAATCTACCAAACTACAAAAATGTATGTATGTCACTAAACATAAAGACTCACATAATCCGTCTTAAAAACAAGTGTTGGTATTATGTTAGTACAACTGTTTATAACTAATTGATCTATTGTAATGTGACAATAATTGAAAAATACTTTTTCAATATTATAATTGATTAATTTTCATTATTTATTAATATATTTGAATAGGGGTTTTCATTCAAGAGTATTCATTTTCATATTAAATCATTACTATTCATAAAAACTATTATATATACATCCACCATATCACTAATATTATTTAATATTTTTTAATACATGAAACTTTTGTGTGATCATTGGTAAATAAAGTATAATATACATTATTAATATTATGAGATTATAATTATGTATTTTATTAATTTATAAAATTACATTGTTTCTAAAAACGAAATCTTCCTTTCTATTAGATTTATTATCCAAATCATTTATAGTCCAATAAATATTTTATATTTTAATTTTTCATTTACTTTTTTCTATCTATTATCAATACATTATCATATGTATTTTTTCTATTCCCAGGGATCATTCAACTATAGTGATATGTTCCACCATTTTGATACTTTAAAAACCTAATACCAAACACATAACAAAAACTATGTTCATCCATGTTTCAATTATGTACAATTATTTTTCATTCATTCTTATATAAAATGGTTTATAAATAGGTTTTTAACCATCAATAATTACAAATTCTCATCCAATATGAATTATGTTCAATATAATGATTCAATAAATCTATCATACATCATTAGTAACTCTATAAATTATTTTACGTGATGTATAAAATGGTACTAATTTTGATGATTTAATCTAATCATGAGATACTATATAATCCAACTATTAATATACACATTTCCCCAAATAACATTAAATTATAATATTTATATAATTATCACAACATATATATATTAAATATCAGTTCAAAAACATATATGATATAATAAAATACACATTGATGATATATTTAATGAAGAGTTTTTTATAAAATATTTATCTTTTGAATTCAAAATTTATTTTGTAAATAAAATAAACATTAATGTTAGATTTAATGTAGAGGTTGTTATAAAATATTTATCATTTGAATTAAAATTTTTTAAAATAAATGTGTAATTAATCTTACATAACCGATGTTATATATTATAATACCAATATTTTCTCCATTAAAAAAAATTTGATTCGAAATATTGACTTCTAAAGATTAGTAACTCTCTTATACCAACATCACTATAGGGAAATATAATCATGATTATCATTATCACATCCATTACATTTACATCTGAACCATCTTGTGTAAATACTAAAATGAAATATAGAATTTAATAGACTCAACACTAGTGAAATCATTTTAACTATGTCTATTCCTCCAATATTATTATAGACCTTATATGAAAATACTTATTAAATCAAACCAAATTTGAATGAAAAATATACTTATTCTTAAAACACCTATTTTTTCAAAATTTAATATCTTTATTTGAATACATCATGATTTATTAATAAAAAATTTTCTCTATTCAATCAATATTTTAATTTATGAAATTAACACATTGAATCATCCATAATCACTTCTTCAAAATCATTTAACACCACTAATGATAATAGGGACTTAGGTTTTTCACACCTCATCATTTTCATTTTCTATGGAGATTATTTATCTTTTATAATATTGGATATATCAATTTCTATCTCTTATCATCCTCATTTGATTAGTCAATTTTAATTTTTTACAAGTAAATTATCTTTCCAATTTAACCCTAGAATCCTCATAATTTTACTGGATTTTTAATCATCTTGAAAGTATGGTAGCATCATCCTCTTTTTTAAAAACAATAACTATTATATACTTCAATACATGATCCTTGGTTTTTCTTTATTAATATTAACATAATTGTATTTAACAATTTCATTTAAACTATTTGAATACAATATCAGATTTATAGTTGATTGGAGATTCAATGAATACTACTCGATTAGATTATTAATACTATTTTCCATGATCCAATTACTTTTTATAAATATTATAATTACTTTTGAACCCCCTAATGAGATTGAATAGTATTTTAATTCCTTGATACATTTTAGATAATTTTTTGTCTGTATATTAAATAATATAGATAATTTGTAATGAAAATAATTTATTTCAGTGAATGAATCCAGTAAAATCATATGTACAACATTAAATTTGTATTCTTAGTTTTTTTATTCACTATCTGATTATTCCATTTAATCGATCCATGGTGTTTCTCAATTATAAATAATTGTACATTATTTATGATTTCTGTTTTCTATCAAATAATTTTGTAAAACTATTGGAATTTAGAAACCTCATTTATCTGACTATAGAACATTGATCGATATTATGGATTCTATAATTTATCATATTAATAATTTTGATTCCATATATCTCATGGTCTTTGAAATTTTTAAAATTTATTTTACAAATTAATTAATATTCATAGAAATATTATAAAATGTTTTGGCATATGAGTTTCGAGATATCTCATTGACCATAAACAATGACCTGAACAATGTCAGTCATATTTCATAACCTCTTATTTTTATTATAGAGTTTGAAATAAATCATCCAACTACAACATGAATCACATGTTTTTTCTCTATCACATTAAAAAATCATAACCACAATTGAAACATTATACATGAAATTAATTTCAGATATTTATTGATTTATATAATCTATACATTTATCCTATATTATATTAACTTTGTATCGAATAACAAGTCATGTGTCCACCCCATTATCCCATTTTTGTGAAATATAAATTGTTCCCATCCAATTTTTTCAAATTTCCAAAATTATTATTCACTATTAATCATTTATGTAATATTTTATTTTTTATTATAAAATCACTTAATAAAAATCTTATAAAGTGATTGTATCAAATCCTAGGAATATAAAGCTCAATTGTTTTTTAAAATTAATCGCAAACTATATTCATTATTATAGAACATTTTATTCAGAATTCTCCATAAATTAATGTTTTAACGTTCACATATGTATAATAATTCACATTAATTGATTATTTTCTCTTTTCAATTTTTTTTGTAAAATCACCCACAATCAATAATTAATAAAATTTTGTTCTATAACAATAAATAATACCTCTGAAAATATATAATTATTTAATAATTATGAGAAAAATTAATTTTTTATGAGGATTCCATGTTATGGATAAAGAGTTAGTGAAGTCACAAAATGATATTTTGAAAACATCATTTATCTTTTTTTATAAAAATTAATTCATGAAAAATATGTTGTTGTGATATATGTGCATTACTGTTAAAAAAATAAAGATGCATAGAGTAAAATTGAATGATGTTGTGGGGAGATTATGGATTTTCCAATATTGATCAATTTTTAAAATTCAAAATATATTATCATCACAATGAAATCATAATATTATTTGTCCATAGTGTCAAATTATCACCTCAACCACCTATTATTCCTATTATGATAGAATGTTTTCATGATCATTCATTTCACTATGTAAATTTTATTGGTAAATATGCATATTATGTATTTGGTGTGTAGAGATATTCTGATCTCAATCAATAATGTCCTCTATTAATGTATTTTTTTTTTGTATACGGAGGCCAAGTCACAATATATATTTCCTATCCGTATTTATAATTCCTTCACTAATCAATAACATAGTCTATATATTACTTCCAATAATATGGGACGAGATTTATTTTGAGTTTAACTATTTAACGATGAATCAATGTGAATAATAATTTGGAAGTTTCTCATTGAATACCAAATAACATGAAAAGGTAAGTTATAGATTGATAAAAAATTAATACAACAAATCTATGTATTATTAGAAAAATTCATAACAAAATAAAACTGAATATAGTTGGTAGTCCTCTTAAATTTCTTTTTCCCCACACCCTCCATTATTATTTTCAATTAAAATTATAAGAATGAGATAAAAGTATCACATTAAAATGAATATTATATATTGAATGGTGTCTATCAATGTTGATTGTTACATACCATCAATAAGAGGATTCATATAATTAAAACTAGTATTAACTATCCCCATTCACCTACTTTCATAATTGTCTTCCTCATAGTATGCTTAATGGAGTCTATCTTGACAAGGTTATAAATTTATTTTAGAGCTCCCAAATTGTCTAATCAGGTCATGAATGTCCCCCATGATGACCCATTTCATCATCAATGGAAATAAATAATTTCTGAAATTATCGAAAAAATTTGAAAAATTCCTCCATGAACAATATTGTGTGTCAGAACATACCAAAGTGTTGAACGAAAGAGGTAGTTGTGTTATAAATGATCATGATCAATTTTACAATGAATTTAGTGTCATATTACCTCTTGAGATACTATTGTAATTAAATTATGATATGTTAATGAGTCATTTTAACTTCCTAGTTCAACAATTATCACAACACATTGAGGATTTTACTGACTATATAAAATGATTCGGGGGGTGAGGTATAATTGGCATGTGATTATTGATATAAATAGTCATGTAATATTCAGATGTTGATGAATTTCTGTGTAAATATTCACTAATAGACACAATATAAATTACGATGCACATACATAGAATTATATAGTACAATTTCATATATAGAACATATAGTGGGGAGTCTCTATGTGGATACATTGGTCATACAATTCCATCTCATGCTCTTCAACCAAGATATATTATTGAAATGAAATTCCCTCCAGGAATACTGAAACTATAATTATGATGATATCTCCATATAAGGATATTGTGTAGGAAATAATTTTCATGGAGGAGTATTGATATTATCGAATGTAGTATTTGTTATCCTTTGAAAATATTCTGACTATTCTTTTGAAAATTTACATTAGATTTTTGGTTTCATTGAATCAATTTGTAAAACAATTTCAGTGCATTATTCATTACTAAAACTATATTACAATTTCATCTTATAATTTTTCTAAAATATATTATATTTAAAATATTTCAATACATAAGAAAAATTTGGTATAATTAGTACTTGAAAAATAAAATAAATAATTAATACTATAAAATATATTATTTATTATGAAAAACAATAAATAAAATCTTACATATAAATAAAAATATATAATAATTTAACATAACATTTATAGAGATTGGAGTGATTAATTATCCTTCTATATGTATATTCAAATATTTCAAACCACTTTTTCAGCTCCACTGGAGCTTATTCCCAAGTCATTGAATAATAATCGATGTAGAAATAGTTATATTTTATTCGAAACAATTAACATGTTTTCATATTATTATCTCTCAATATCATTTTCAAAATTTAAATTTCAGATTTAATTGACACAAATATTAAAAAGATTATATAATGGAAATAAAAATGGGGCAGGTGGCTCTAAAATTTCAATTAACCCAACAAGTGAATTTTTCTTCTCTAATAACATACCATATTCTAAGATATATTTTCAATCATATAGTTGGATACTATGTAATATTTTAATTCTAATTTCTAAAATATATTCAATTATTATTTAAGGTAGAAACCTAAGGTGATAATCTATATTTCTATTCAATTTCATAGAAACTAAAACCTTTTTATTAATTTTCACTTCGAAAATGTTATAAAAATTTGATCCAATGGTTTAAATGTGAACCTATATTATAATTAATTATTATATATTTTTCAAACTCATTGAGTGACATGTATATCTATAATAGAATAATCACCCTCCCTCAAATTGAGTTCAAACTATCTATTTTGAAAAATACGTTTACATTTTTTAAAAAAACATTATGAGACAATAATTTACAAATGGGAAATACATATATATACTTTTTATTATATAATAAAATATATGTTTGGATATTAAATACTGTTGAATTAAAAAACAGATAAAAACATACAAATTGATTATTATTTTTCAAAGGTAACAAAAAAGTCAAAGGAAATGAAATATAATTATATTATTGGATTAAACCGCACAATATGAGTTTCATTTTTCACCATATATATACATATTAATATATATATATATAATTGTATTGTAAATCCATAATCTAATAATAGAGTTGGCCATTGTGAATTAATCTATTACATCTAGGTTCTCCATGTTCTCATCATGCAATATTATATCTAGGAGTCCACGTGTATTTATTTTCTATGTACACTGAAATTTCAAGGGTAAATAGAAAAAAACAATAGAGAGGATGGTTGTATGGGATCCAATTTTCAGATAAATAATTTTACAAACCCTTATATATATGTTATTGTCATAGATTATGTAGTGAATCTCCTTCTATATATTGAGTAATAGGTTGTTCTTAGATCAGTATCATGGTATTTTCAACCTCTTCTTTATTATTAGATTTTCAAATTGGATCCTATAGACTCTATTGTTATACTAACATATACTCTATAAATTCTTCCTCAAAATACACATGGTAATGTATCAATTGGAATTTTTTGTTTTTTTGTATGGTGTTTTATTATAATGAAGATTACCAATGATAATAATCTGAAATTATTTAAAAAAAAATTAACTCTATTTTTTTATGATAAATATTTTTGACCTCGTGATGATTCTATGGTTACAAAAACTTGATTTTTTATGGTACACTGATGTTTTTACCATCTTCCATAATGATATACTCAACCATAATATCATTTTAGTGTTGAAAGACTCACTGAATAACATGTTTGGTGAATTTTCTTCTCTATGTTACTTTTATGAAACTACTTTTTATTCATGGTCATCCTCTTAAAAAATGTGCACTATCACATTGGTTCTTTATTTTTAAAATCAAAGGTGTAAGGATCATACCAATAATAAAAGGAATAAAAACTCGTTGTTTTCTAAAAAAATATTCTTCACTTCTAAAAGTGAGATGATGTGTAATAAAGAAAATAGTGAAAAAATGACTGAAAATGAGATTAATAAATCTGATGAAACATTATCCACATTAAAAATACTCAGGAAATTTAATTCAATAATGCTATGCATAAATAATGATAGATTGTCGGTGTAGATTAATCATACTGTTGATGTAATGTCAATCCATGATCCACATTTTTATACTAATAAATTTTTTTGGGGTTCCACTTAATTTGAACCAAGAATAATATATTGTCGTGTTTTATGGGATGTGAATAAAAATTATATTATATACAAAATTAATTGAATATATTTATGTAATATGGTATTTTTCTATTTTCCATTCATGATCACTTAGAAATTAATACATTGTTTTAATTTAAAATAATATAATAAAACTATTTATCCTCAGTGATACATTATATCCCCATCCACATCAACTATATATTAGGGGAGATTGATTTAATCAACTATTTTTGAGGTATGTCCTTGATTCCTGTGAATATTTTCATACACTCTCATGGGTATAGTTACATTGATCTAAATATGTTACACCACTATCAAGGAATTCTTTATGAAAGGGGAGATAGATGCATACAAAATATTATTGATTCATTTTTTGTCCATTCATCCCTCAACCTAATACTCAATAATATAAAAATTATGATTACTTGCGTGATTAAAATTATTTTATTGTTTTAAAAGATGATTCATAGAGATGTTTAATGATAAAAACTATCACTAAATCCACCCTCTTAAAAAACGATTATCCATAGGTTGACAAAAAAAAAATATGAAAAAATTGAAATAATATTTCAAAACAAATGAACTATAGTAATGATATCAATTGGACTAACTATAATTTACATTCCTTCCATGGATGTAGTGATGAGGGATAAAGGGAGAAATAAAGTGCTCAAATTAAAATAAAAAATTTAAACCCAACTAAAATTGGTATAAATTTTCATCCACCATGGATCCATATTACTACAACCCACATTAATAATTTAGAGATAAAAATAAGATGGCTTTGCTTCTAGGATCACAGAAACATGGAATTGTAATCTTTAATGGGATGTTACTACATTTAATGTGAGATTAATTTATAATAAATATTTAGAAAATGTGAAAATTTCCCACTATCCTCCTATATATCAATACATTATCATTCACCATTTTTTATCTTTATTATATACATTCATGTTATGTCCAAAAAAGGAATTGATGATCCTAGATGGACCCCACTAGTAATTCATATCAATGACACATTCCATCTTCTTCATCAATGGTCGTGGTTGATCTATATGGGATTATAACAATGTGATACTACATTAACTTGAGGAAATTTAATGTTTTTTAACATAAGAGGGCATGGGATGGAGTATATATTATAATTGGAAATGATCAAGATATATTTCCCATAGAATATAGTTACAATTAAAATCTTGTGACTAATTTGGCATTCAATGATGTGGCATCTGCGATGTATTTAAAAATTCCATAACAGAGATTATTAAAATATACAAACTATAATAGAGACATTTTAACATGTGATGGGGGTTCTGGTTCCATTGGAGGGATAATGTTTCCATTGGTAATCAATATATAATGTTTTGGATATGATGTATATTTCATGATTACCGTGGGAAACTATTGGAATTATAACTTATTTTCAAAACCTTATGTGCGACTACATTGGTTTTATTGTATATTATATTTAGTCTCCATGATCATCTATTGGCATGGAAATTCAATCTAAGGATCTTTCCTTGAGAAATATTGATGATCAAATGCACTGATGGGGCCTATTAAGGATTCTGTTTTTATTAAAACCCCCCAAATGATGAAAATGATGAATAATTTATACAGGTGGAAAATTTACATCCTTAATGTAGGATACACTAGCCTACTAACATATTCCTGAGACTTATTATGATAATTGATTACAATATACTTACTTCCTTGATTTATCTTCCTCAACCACCTCCCCTAATTCACCCATAAAAAAAACTAGTAAATTTATTATGTGGATTCATTATTTAACAAAATATATTATTTTCATAACTTTTCAATGTGTTATTACATGATGGAAGATTTATTTCATAAATCAATTTTTCATTATTTATAGAAAACAATATATTTTTACATAAAACAATGTAAAATACAATATGAAGAATAAAAAACAATAAAAAAGAATACAATTCCATTTTATTATATTTATTCTTATTTATCATCCAATATAAAATCTTTATATTTAAGACATGTTTAAGTCTATTTGAATTTTTTTATCCCTAGTAATTTAATATTGTTCATTGTTTTCTAAAGGAGAAAATTTCATTCCATGTGGAATTAAATATAGTTGAATTTCCCCAATTATTTTATGACAACTATAGAAATTTCCTTAATAATTATTTTTATACCATACATAACACTCTATTTGAGGTTAGATAAATAATAACATTGCCCATTAATATTATTACTTCATTGGGTTACGTAATATGTACATGATCTAATTTTATGTTTTCTTGGTGAACTGCCTTTTAGATGGATTTCCAACTCCTCATAATTGACCATAGTTATAACACCACATGTTTTAGTAAAAAATGATATTTCCATCAAATATATTTATATATATCCAATGAAAACAAATTAATTTATCTTCAGGAAAAATATTCCATAAGAGAAATAAATACAATTATTGAATTGTTATTTATTGATGATAGAACATTAAATCAATGGTACGTGGAATAATATTTTACATTACATTGTTTCTTAAAAATATAAGTATTATATAAATTATAATGGGGTAATAAATAGAAAATATCATACATTCAGCGTTTGAATATACCCTTCATTGTCTTAAACGTTGAAAATCAAATTTAATAGAAATTAACATACAATTAATATGAAAATAATCAATATAGGTATAATTATACATTTTATTTAATGAAAACGTTTGGGTTAAGAAATGTAAATTATTATAAGGGAATTGAAGGACTTTATAGAATGAATTATTTAGTGAGGATATATATAGGAATGGAATCTAACCCTGAGAAATATGGTTTATGAGAGTATAGTTGTTCAAAAAAGAGTTGTTTGAGGTAAATTCACTATATGCATCTGTATTTAGTATGTATAATGAAATTCAGTATTTTTAGTATAAATATAATATAATATAATATATATGTTATAAAATGAAAAAATATATATAATAATTCATAGATAAATTTTTTATAGAAACAAAGTAATTATATATTATTATTATTAAAAATTCATTGGATGAAATTAAAAAAAATATTTTAAAAACATTTTTTCAGATGAATTTAAATTGTTAGAAAATTGGTGACAAATTTTTAGAGTATATGTGATATGTTCATTTAATATAAATCATATTTGATTTAAATAAACATATTTTTAAGAGTGTTGTATATTATTATTTTTAATAAAATAGATCATCTCTAATGATTTATATCAATGAATTTTATTCATAAAAATGAAACTAAATAAATAAAAAATCATAGAATATCTTTTACTACGACTGTAATAAAAATAAAATAATTTTCTACCAGAATAAATAGAATTTAAATTTTTTTATGCATTTTCTAGGTTTATATTAATAATTATTTATATAACATCATAAAATTTTATAAAAAAATGTTTTTAATATTTACAATTCAGATGTCCACACACAACAATAATTGAAATTTTATTTTTAATTACAAAAATGAGTTATCAGGATTAATTTTTATTACCATCGTAATTATAAACGGGGTTTTCATTTAATTTGTAAGTAATTGTTTATTTCTATCTTATTAATTTAAATTAAACCCTTTTAAATAATTAATCTATTATAATTTTAAATTATATAAACAAATAATTAGACAAATGATGTAATATAAGTATTGGAAAATATAATATTCAAATTCCCTCTTTTCAATAGAAAATAATTTTTATATGATTTGTGATTTAATTTATAATTAATATGATTATATATAGATATTGTTTTAGATTACATATAGGAAATATTGAGAATCTTTATAAAAGAATTTGGTAGGACGTTTTGTCTTGAATTTTGAGTAAAAATAATCAATATCATGTTAATTATTTTATCTAAGTTAATGGGAGTAAAAATATTATCCAGGAAGGATTTAATTTTGTAATACAAAAATGAAAAATTTACATTCTAGATGAACATATATGGGTTTTAAATTAATACTCATATTTTTCTCTTAACAATCATTACGTTACTAAACATACCCTATTGTGATTCCATCATTATCCTTCACCAATCATTTCATACCAAGGAAGTATCCATCACATTCACCTAAAAAGAGATCATATCCATCTAATTTAAAGAACTACTTTCTAGATAATTAAATTCCAATCAAATTGAATTCAAACTCTACTAGAATTATGTTCAATATTTGGAATCCCTTGTCAACTTGAAGACTGATAAATTCCTACACTCTTTGGATGTCATTTTGAGAACATGCTTTTTTTGAAATGTATGTTGCATATTCTACATTATTCATTTAATTTTCCTTTATAATATACAATCATAAAAATACACATTATCCCCTATAATTATTTCATATTAACTTCAATTATCTTAAATTAAAATATAATTAATATTACAAAACATCATAATCATTCCCATTCACTAGTTAAACAACAATGAATATGTTTCTATTAAACCACCTACATGAATGATTATATATTGTCTACAAAATATACATCATAAATAATATTAAAGATCATTCAAACATATAATATATGATATTAAATGTTAATATATTGTATTACTATATATACATAATAAATATAATTATATATTTTAAATATAAAAAAACTAACTATTTTTGAAAAATTACCCAAAACAAGCTCTTCATTGATTCAGTTCTCGCAACCCATGATAGTGACATAAAATAATAAAAAACTAACCTTATTATTCACTGAATATAAATAACAATATTTTTGTTAATATTCTGGTAATGATATAATTTTTATCAATAAAATTTAACTAAAAAAAAGAAAAATGAATGAAATAAAAAAAATTATTAACATCTGATAATAAAAATAAACTAAAATTAAGTAAATTATATATATATAGATGCATTATATATGAAAATTATAAAAGTTAATTTGTTTTAATGATCTTATAAAATAAGTGAAAAGGATTTATATGTTTATTGTATACCATTCTAAAACAAATCCAACCATGTGGGAATACAATGAAATGGGTTTACATTCTAATTTATCTTTATTGATGCATGTTTCGTATTATAAACATTCCTTTAAATGTATTTTGTAAATAATTCCTATATGAAATATTATTTTTGGACTTTATTTTTAGTCATGGTTTTTAATGTCATTTTTCATATAAAATCCGTAATCTTGCATGATTCAAAATTTACCAATATTGTAGGGGTTTCATTCGAGGGCCACATTCCAATCATTATTCAATATGGTGGAAATCATATTTAGGTAAACGGTTTGAAAAATTTAATCACAAAAATACTATATTTTATTCATACCTAAATATTTATATACATTGAAGGTCAGGTTATAATTTCATATCCCTTGTGATCGCAGGTTAATCAAAATTATATATTTAAGTGGAGCTGAACATGTCTCTTCATTTTTGTATAGAATCATTATCCTTCATCAGCTGACACTCTAACAAAAAATCACTTATTATATTCAAAGATAAATATGAATTATAATTTTTACACTCTATATATCTATTTCTCTGTTTTAAAATGTTGAATTTCAAATATTATTGTTGATGTGGGTTTTGAATTAATGATACATGGATAGTTTAAAATTATATTTCCTTTAATGTTTGTATATCTTATATATCACCCAAAATTCATTTAAAAATATTTATTTTTATTCAATGTTTATTTATTGAGAATTAAAATAATGTTAACTTTCCAAATATCCCCCTTCTCCAAAATAATTTTTAATATCAAATTTTTACAAAACCTATTTTTAATATTAATGAAAATGGTATAAAATAAGTACTTTTATGAATTCACATAAATTTTTTTGTCTATCTCCAAGTGATTTATATATTATGAGGTTAAATTCATGTTCACCATCGATGATATTTTATACCTATTTTTGGATATTAATTTTTTTTATAATCTTATATAACTTGTTCTATCATTTTCTGAGATCGTATAGGAAGATTTTATAAAACCCATTATCCTTACAAGGGTTTTATTTCATGATATATTGTATATTTAATATGTGAAATCATGTAAATTACTAATATTAATTTGAATAATGGTGTCCTATAAAACTATCAATGGAATTATAAAAAAATTATATCTCAATATTTGATAGGAAAAAATGAGTTTATTACACTTCAAAAGGTTACATTAGAGGTTATCCCATGACCAAATGGTGTGCTGGAGGTTATCTAGTGAAAAAGTGTACATATGATGTTATACCATGCGAAATGGTACATGAGTAGTTAACATAAGACCAATGGGTACAAATTTGTATATCCCTAGTTAAAAATCCTATAATCTTCGTCATTAAATGACTATATTATTGTGGGATGATTTTTAATAGTCCATTATGAGATTATTTTCATAATAGTAAATTTTTCTTTTCATTTAAAATTCCCACATTAATGACTAATATATATAGTATGATGCATTATATGGTTATTCCCTATTCCCCATGATTAATTTCCCTATTCCTAAATTTCTATTTCATATTATATGATTGTATAGTGGTAGATAAATTTATATCGCTAATTACCTATATAAATATATATAATTATATATTAATTTTATTTAGATATACATTTAATATCCATTCATAATCACATGATAATGTAGAAAACTCATTAAGAGTCATTAATATTTTTCCCTATAAAGTATTAAAAAACAATGATTATTTATTTTTTATTTTTAAAATTGATTTATTTATTGGATTATGTTTAGAGGGAAATTAAGTGATGATCATTTATGGGTAGAAATTGAAGAAAAAATGAAAAATATCAAATCTGTACAACTACTCAACAATGAAACTAAAATATTTGGGTCCAAGATTGGTCATGCAATTAATTTCCAATTCCCATTGGCTTGAGAGCTCAATGAGTTGTTACTAGTCCTTAAGTGACATCCCCAAGATGCCAAAGGCTGTCAATAAATGTGGTAGGGTTTCGAATACAACTAGGGGACAATTTTTCCATTAAAAATAACCCAGTAAACCAACCAACCATACCAAAACATTCACTATATGATACATGAACAACTAGAAGAGAAATAAAAAAACTTCATTTATGTTAAACCAAATTTTAGTGCACAAAAACGGAAGGCCAAACCAAGTATCAAAGTTCACAACAGATAAACAACACAAGACTCTCAAAATACACTAAGACTCTGTGCTCCACAATTTCCATGCTCCACAACATCTCCCAAGCATCACCATAGGCCACTAGCAATAAGATTTTTTACCTTTAACTATGTACCAGAACAAGAAGTCTCCAATAGAACCATATTTTCAAAAAAAGGGTGAGTATAAAACTCATTAGGTTTTCCCCAATGACATCCCTACTCTCAGCACTAGGATAGAAGAGTTAGAAAAAATTATATAAAAATAGATTATATAATTTTTTTCTCAAAAGCAGTTTATAAATAAATATAAAGAAGTTTTCAAAACCATTTGTAACCAAATGAATCCATGATCTATTGAAACCAAAATTCCAATAAGTTGTTTTCCCTAAAAATAACCAATCAAGCTTTATAACCATTTGAAAAAAATCCCTTTTGGCATACCCAACCATTTCACAAACTCGTGAAATCAACCATGAATGATATGTAATGACAGTTATATAGTCATGACCAGTTTCTCGTCAATCTACCATGTCATCAGAGGGTAAATTTTTCCATGTGCCATTACACCTTTGGCACCTAGCCCAAGGTCATATTTCAACCAAGCATCGTACAAATAGGTACCATGTGCCCTAAATTGTTTGGCACCGAGCACAAGGTCCTATTTCATCCAAGCCTCATACAAGAAATATGAACACGCACCACATATTCCCATCAAACATGCTAGAAAACCCATTCAATAAAAACACATTTTTATTGAAAACCACTTCCACCCAAACCATTTCAACGCCAAACCATTTCAGTAAAACTCCATTTTTATTGAAAACCATTTCCGTCAAAGTCATTTAAATCTCAACCTATTTCAATAAAACACCATATTTATTAAAACCAACATTTTATAAAACCATCTATAATTTCAGTAAATCCATAATTTCAAATCATAATTTTAATTTCAACAAGCCAAATCACTTTTCACAACAATTCACCAATATTGCACAATTTCATCAAGACAATAAATCATAAATAAAAAATATTTATTCTATGATTTTCAAAATAAAATCCATTCATATAATCCAATTTAAATATAATTAAATCAATTATACCAATAAAAGTTGAGAGTGAAGCCTCCTACCTCAATGGTTTTGACATAAACCCCAAAGAACGAAGAACACACAAGAAAACATGGTCGATTCTCAAATAATTCTCCTTACATCTCTTCTCCTAACACAACCAAGAACAAATCCCAACATATTTGGCCTCCACACACATAGATCTACGAATAACATGCATATATATAAGAAACCAATATATGAGAATAAGTAAATCTATGTAGATCTAGGAAAATGATCAAGAACGATCACATACCTCATGAATCAGGCTTCGATTCGCCAAGAGAAGTCTTTGGATCACCTCTAAAACAATGGGATAACCTTCCATGAATATAAGAGAACCATAATCCCGTGTTAGGGACTCTTAAGTGCTTAAAATAGGCATTTAGAGGAAAAACGTGTGAGATCCACAATTTAAGGATCCCATTGAAGTGCCTGCATGGTTAGTTCGCACGGTTTGACAAACCGTGATCTTACCGTGTGTTAGCTACTTCCTCGACATCCCTTCTCACATGGTATGGCCGCACAGTTTGAAAAAATGTGTGATTAATGTGTGGAAGCTACTTCCTCTAAGACACACTATACATGGTTTGGTCGCACAGTTTAGACATGTTGTGCACCGCTCGTGCGACTTCCCCTTTGACTCTAAACATCATTCCATGTTCCCTCGACTCACCCATTCAAAAACATTATCATTAAAACCATGAAAAGAACCAAGTAATGGTTACATAGAAGAAACCAGGGGTACTAATGTTTCCCTACCATTGGTCTTTCCATCCTCAGAATATACAAAACCTTTAGCCAACTGAAATAATTGTAGCCACTTCTCTTTCATTTCCTTTTCATGTTCCCAAGTCTCTTCCTCAATTTGGCCATGCTTCCCTAAAACCCACAATAGAACAATCCATTTTCCGCAAAATAAATTCTCTTGACTATCCACAATCCTTTCTAGGATAAGTATCAATGAAGCTTAAAACTCTAGGTCAACATGATCCCATATGATCACGTGGATAAGTTCAGACTGATACTTTTTCAACTGAGATACATGAAACACATTATGCAATGAAAAAAACTGTGGTGGTAATGACAACTGATATGCCACCTCTGCAACCTATTCCAGTATCTCAAAAGGGCCAATGTATATAGAATATTAATTTCCCTACTTCCAGAAATGACGTTATCTAGGCCTTGGAGGGATCCTCATGAAGACATGATCACCCACAACAAATGAAAATGGTCTTAAATGGTGATCTGCATATGATTTTTGAAAACTCTGAGCCATATACATCCTCTTTCTATACAGCTAAAACTTCTCTGTTGTTTTTTGTATGAGTCTTAGCATGACTAGTGATGTTTCAACCATTTCAAACCAGCATAGTGGAGAACGATAAGGACTCTCATACAATTCATCAAACAGATCCATGTGTATCGAGGCTGGATAACTGTTATTGTATAAGAACTCCACTAATGGTATATGATGCTCCTATGAGCCACCAGAATAAATTACTCAATCTTGCAACATATCTTCCAATTTTTTTATCATCCGATCGGATTTCCCATCTGTCTGAGGATGATACACCATGCTCATAGTCAACTGAGTCCCATGGGAAAGCGAAAATGATTTCTATAAATGAAATGCAAACCTCATATTTCTATCTGAGACTATAGACACTGTTATGCCATGCCATTATACCACTCCTCAGATATAGTATTTTGAATGATCTTCCACTATATGGGTTTCACGAATTGGAATGAAATGGTCTGACTTGGTTAGATGATTCACTATCACCCAAATGGCATCGTGTTGTCAGACTGTTCATGGAAGACCTATAACAAAATCCATTTCTATCTGATCCTGTTTCCACACTATGATAGGTAAAGATTGTAACGTACCAGTAGGTCTCTGATGATCTAATTTAACATGCTAACATGTTAAGCATTGTGAGACGAACTCAACCACATTTCTTTTCATGCCGCTCCACAAAAATTGTGCCTTTAATGCCTTATACATCTTCTGTGTACCTGGGGCATACAACCCATATTGAATGGTGGTAAGCATGTAGGACTTTTTCCGGAAAAACCCTACCTACAACCATCTGATCTCTAAAACACAAATCTTAACAACCATCATGTTTC
Organism: Viscum album; assembly: GCA_963277665.1. Lineage (NCBI taxonomy): Eukaryota > Viridiplantae > Streptophyta > Magnoliopsida > Santalales > Viscaceae > Viscum > Viscum album. Next base: position 1,078,976,228 of record OY728164.1, read on the forward strand.
CAACCATCAATGGTCTCCCCAAAATTGAGTTTTGAACATACAACCATACATTATGCATCAGATGTTTTTGATTCTTTAATCATCTTTACTAAATCTGGAGCAGGTGTCGAGGAAAAGAAAATAAAAATATCACCTATTTCTTCACATTCAACATTCTTGTTGGCTAAGACCAACATCTACAGCCATTCATCTCAGGATTCTTTCACAAACTGAGCATATGACTTCCTACTCAATGCATCCACAACTTAATTTCCTTTTCTTGGTGTGTACATCAATTAAAAGTCATACATTTAGAGATAATCCATACATCTACTTTGCCTAAGATTCATATTACGCTATGAGAAAATGTGTTTCATGCATTTTTGATCCATAAACACAGTAAATTTCTCACAATGAGATAATGTCTCCATGTTTTCAAAGCATGGACGACTACATCCAAATCCAAATCATGTGATGGGGAATTTTTCCCATGCACTCTAAACTGACTTTCACCATAAGCAACCACATGATCTCTTTGCATGAGAACACAACCCAACATCGATCCCGAAGCATCACAATATACCACATATAACTATCCTGATTCTAGATAGATCAAGATAGGTGCCGATGTATGCCAAACATTTTGTTCCTAAAAGGATTTCTGAAATTATTCAATCCATAGGAATAGAGTATTCTTCTTAGTCATAGCATTCATTGGTGAATCTAGTCGTGAGATATCATGCACAAAGCATTGGTAGTAACCAGATAGACCATGAAAACTGCATATCTCGAACACATTATTCGGTGGTTTCCAAGAGATAATAGATTCTATCTTTTCAATATCAAAAGAAATGCCTTTCTCAGAAAAGAAATCTACAATGAAACGTACATACAGAATCCAAAAATCACACTTTGATAATTTTTCATACAAATGATGATCTATTAAGATTTGTAACACTATTTCCTGGTGCACCTCATGATCATCCCTTGTCATTGAATAGACCAAAATATCAACCACAAACATGACAACAAAAGAATCCAGATATCGCTAAAATATCTGATTGATCAAAGCCATGAAGATTGCTGGGTCATTTTTTAGACCTAAAGGGATGACAACGTATTCGTAGTGGCCATATCTACCTATAAAAACTGTTATTAGAATATCCTTCTTCTGAACTAGAAATTGGTGATATCATGATCACAATTTAATCTTAGAGAACTATTGAGATCTCTTTAATTTATTAAACATGTCATCAATGCGTGGAAGTGGATATTTTTTCTTTATCGTAACTTATTTATGCTTACAATAATCAACACATAGCCAAAGAGTTCCATATTCCATCTTCACGAACAAAACTGGTGTTTCCCAAGGAGACGTACTTGGCCGAATGGAACCATTTATTTCCATCTCCTCTAACTGCGATTTCAATTCATGTATCTCTATTGGTTCTATCCTATAAGATGTGAGGGAAATAGTACTGGTCCTCAGAAGGAGATAAATCATAAATTCCACTTCCCTTAGAGGTGGTAACCCTGAGATGTTCTTGGGAAAGACATCTGGAAATTGATCCACCATAGCTGTAAAACTATTTTTCCCAATCTCATCCACTGATGCCAAGGTCAATGCTTTAAATTGGTAAGAGATCATTCCCACCATTGGTTCCAACATTCTATTTGAACCTTTCTTTATCATTCTCTCTCCACTAAAGAGATGCACAATGTCATTTTCAGTCTTGATACAAACTGTTCTCCTATAAAATTTGATGTGAGACTTAATCATTCTCAACCAATCTATTCCAAGGATTACGACATAGACATCCTTGTCCAACATCAAGAAGTCCCATTTTAACTCAACTCAATCAATAGTTTCAGCACATGATCTACAAACAAAGTCATTTCATTGTCTTTCACCAAGGGGAGTATTATGTTTTAAAATAGAAGGAATCATTTCAAATTTTAAACATAGCAAGTCAATAGCACGAGAAGCAATGAAGCATTATGATGAAACATTATTAATCAACACTTGCACAAAGGTACAATTCAAAAGAATCATACCTCTTACTGTAGATGGTCCAGCCAGATCAAAGACATTCATATTCTCAACACCGTAAAATTGCATTATTGTAGCACTGTTCTCCTTGTTTTCTTGCTGAGATTGTCTTGGTTTAAGAGTCATGGTATTTAGAGAATAAACATGGCTAGTTATGTTATGATGACAAGACTAATTCTGTTTTCCTCGTCTATTTGAAGCATATGATGCCTGCGACGTCTGATAAGTGTCACACGTAGCCGACATCGGAGCATTCCTACAATATCACTGTAGATACCCCATCATGTTGCAATTTTTACAAGCTCTAGGTTGTGTTGTACACTCTCTCTTTATGTGGTCAGTCGAACCACATTGAAAGCAATGTGCTTTGCCCTGGGGTCATGGGGAAAGGTTCACTAATTTTTCTGTCTGATAGTGATTCCCACTTGCACTGTGGAAATAGGTGTCTTTATTCCTCTTGTTCCCAGAGGTTGAGTTCCCACCCTTTCCTGTAGGTATCAACATTACTCCTCCAATAAATCCTGAGTAATCACGTTCAAAAATAGTCTCTATGTTCACCATCTCTGTATAATACATAAAAGAGAGCACTGAAATCTTCGAAGGAATCTCTTACCTTATCCCTGATTCGAAGATGCGTAACTTCAACAACACACATTCCACAACCTCTGGTGAGAAACAATCAATGTTCATGAACATATTCGCAAACTCTATGAAAGAAAGGATCTCCTACTTCAAGCTAAATAAGTCTATTTATTTCTGGATCGTGAACGTGTGAGGATAGAATTTTTTGTTGATCAATTCTTAAAAATCCTCTCATGTAAGGCCTTCATCCAATTTAGCATGCACCACTAATTCCCTCCACTGACGTGCAAGATACTAGAGCATATACATCACTATAATTACATTCTTCTCTACCAGTGTGTCGATGAAATCGAATATAGGATTCATCCTACATGGCCACACCTCCACCTTCTCGGTTCTAGCATCACCTCAAAAGTTTCGTTGAATCTTCTTCATGAACTAGATGGTATGATCCACATGCCTTGGTTCATTCTTCCAGTTCCCCATATCCACAACATGAGAAGCCTAGACAATATTCTGAACTAGCTCTTGGTTCACATGTGCTACTGGTGCAACCACATTCTCTACATCCTCTTCGAGTTGGTTCAGACCACGCCTACCAGGTGCCATTTTTTAAATCGACAACCAACTCCATAAATATCACTCTCTAGCAACTGCTGGCTTAGCATTTCAAATACTATCACATAATCTATCACATGAATTTATTTCAAAATATCCTTTTCCCATGTTCAAACATTTTTTAAAACATTCCTCACGACTTTTTAAAATCAACCAATTTTCAAAATACACCAAATACTATGTTTTCAAAATCTATTACATGAAAAAAATTTCAGTATTTTTAAAAAATTTGCACATTTAATAAAATCATAAATCATAATTCAAAATGAAATTTTCATTCCTAATGGGAAGTAATTCCTCCATAATGCATGTCATGCTCATCTCATTGGATAAACTCATGACAATATGATTTCCAACATTCTAGAAGGGTATCCAAAACACTTATGTACCCAACACCCTGGTAACTTGATGTTCAGTATAAACGGGTTCGCTACGTCCTTTTATGCAATACATTTCATGTTCCGACAATCCTACTCATGTCTATGATTTCGACCAAAGGAAGAGACACAATGTAATTTCAACTCCAAGACCAGAAACAATGATGAATACATGTTATTCAAGGAATGAATAAGCTGATACCATTTGTAATGACCCGCCAATTCCCATTGAATTGAGAGAACATTGATTCATTACTAGGCCTTAAGCGACATCCCCAAGATTCCAAATGATGGAAATAAATGCCGATGGGATACAAATACATATGGGGGACAATTTCTCATTTAACAAATAACCCAGTAAACCAACCAACCATACCCAAAAATTCAATATATGATGCATGAACAACTGAAAGAAAACTAAACAAACTTCATTTATGTGAAACCAATCTATAGTGCACAACAACTGAAGGCCAAACAATATATCAATGTTCAAAACAGATAAACAATTCAAGACTCACAAAATACACTAAGACTCTATGCTGCACATGCTCTATGTTCCACAACATCTCCCAAGCATCACCACGAGCCACTAGCAATAAGATTCTTTACCTTTATCTGTGTCCTGAAACACGACATCTGAAAAAGCACCATAGTCCCAAAGTAGAGGTGAGTATAAAAATCGTTAGGTTTTCTCCAATTACTTCCCTACTCATTCAACTAGGATTGAAGAGTTAGAACCATTTATATAATAATTTTTTATTTAAATTTTTTTCTCAAAAGCTGTTTATAACTTAATATAAACAAGTTTCAAAACCCATTCATAACCAAATGCATCCAAGAGCAATTGAAACCAATTTTCCAAAAAAGATATTTTTCTTGAAAAATAACCAATAAATATTACAATCCCGTGAAATCAACCATGGATTCTACGTTGTTACATTTCCATACTCATGAGTGGTTTCTCCTCGATCTACCAAGTCGTCACAAGATAATTGTTTCCCATGTTCCATTACGACTTTTGCACCGAGCACAAGATCATATTTCAACCATGACTTGTACATATAGTTACCATTGTCCATTATACATTTGGCACATAGCACAAGGAACTATTTCATCCAACCCGGTACATCTAATATGAACACACACAACATATTCTCATCAATCATGCCAAAACACCCTTTCAATAAAAACAACTTTTTATTGAAAACCATTTCCACGAAATCCATTTCAATGCCAAACCATTTCAATAAAACTCCAATTTTATTGAAAAAAAATCACATCAAAGCCATTTCAATCACAAACTATTTCAATAAAACACCCTTTTTATGGAAAACCTACTTTTTAACAAACCATCTATAATTTCAGAAAATCCATAAATTTAAATCAACATTTTAAATTCAACAATCCAAATCAATTTGCACAAAAATTAACCATGACTTCACAATTTCATCAAGACCATAAATTATCACTAAAGAAGATTAATTTTATGCTATTCACAATAAAATACATTCATATAAACCAATTTGAATCTAAGACAATCAATTATAGCAAGTAGAGTTGAGAGTGAATCCTCTTACATAAAATGATTTGATGGAAACCCCAACGAACGAAGAACACACAAGAAAACTATGTCGATTCTAGAAGAATTCTCCTTAAATCTCTTCAACTAATACAACCAAAACCAAATGGCATCATATTTCGCATCCACACACTTAGATATACCCATAACGTACATAGATCTATGAAGCTGAGATAAGAGGAGATGTATATCAAAGTATATCTAAGAAACATATGAAGAAAGATCACATACATCAAGAATCTGTCATAGATTCGCCATGAGAAGCCTTCAAGTCACCTCCAGAACAATGAGAGATCCTTCCTTGACCACAGGAGAACCAAAATCTCTTGTTAGGTCCACTTAGGAGAAAAAAATGGTATTTAGAGGCAAAAATGTGCGAGATCCATAATTTATGTATCTCATTGAAGTGCCCACACGGTTAGTTCGCACGGTTTGACAAACCGTGCACTAACCCTATGTTGGCTACTGCCACGCCCGACCTTCTCGCATGGTTTGGCTGTATGGTCAGTCAAACCGTGTACTGATCATGCCGAACCTACTGCCTCCAAGACCCACTGCACAAGTTTTGGCCACACGGTTTAGACAATTCGTGTGTCTCCCATGCGACTTCCCCTATGCCTCAAAACATCTTTCCATATTCTCCTGAATCACCCATTCAACACCCCTAACATTAAAACAATGAAAAGCATTGAGTAAGTGTTACATACCAGAAATCAGGGGTACTATTGTTCAATTATATATGAGGTGTAATTTAAAAATTATTGAAGTTCTATTAAATTTATGTATGTAATGTTTTATTTATGTAACTATATATCAAATACAGTATGTAAAGTATTTTTTAGCACTATATATGGGAGTTCATTTTTGTGTTCTATAGTTGGTAACAAAGTGTGGTTTTGATATTTTTTGTGATTATGGTATAAAAAATTAAAAAAAACCAAGGTATTATTATAAATATATGTGTTTACATAAATATTTTAGTAATGTAATTACTTTTTCTTTTAAATGTAGTTAAATAATTTTCTTTATAAAAACCTGTGGATGTAGGTTCTGGTTTAGATGAACCTAAGCATAAATACCCTAATATCGTTCGGTGGAAAAATAACTCTATCACCACTTGGGGAAAAAGAATCACACAAAATGCACACCCAATTTAGACTCCTAGAGTATATGATTTGGTGGATTAATGTTATCAATATGAAAAACTATGAATGAATTAAATATGTCAAAATTTAATTTTATAATGAAATATAAAACTAGTTTTTTAAATAACAGAATAGGAAAATGACTATGGATTTCCTAGATTGATAAGAAAGAGAATTTATAACGTATGGTACAAATATTATTTATGAGTTAATTGTTTTTATATAGTTTTCCTTATATGTGTTTTAGTATTCTAATATAATATTTTAAATTTACTCATTTAATATATGGATCTATACACAAATGATTTAAATATAGAATTATAATAAATATAAAGATGATCCCACTAATAAAACATGCACAATATGGTGTGGAGTAAAAACAATTATTGTTATCCTAAATTATCTCTCCCATGTTTTGAACAATATCACAAACCATATTGATCTATCAAATAATATTAGGAAACAACAACATTACTTTCGAGTCTTTTATTCAACGATGTCCACCCTCTTATAGTCAAACTCCAACAATACTAATTTTTTAGGACATTATCTATGAAATAATGAATATTTTTTTTCTCTTACTATCAGAAAATCATAATTTCATTTTGAGGGTGAGGAGGATAAATGAGGGACCATTATTTAGAATATGACATAAAAGGAAAACATTTAACATTATGTAATTATAGGAGTTAATAAACATATTCATTACTATATAATTTCCAAATACACAAAACATGATTATCAATAGAAACCACCAATAATTAAATTAAAAAGAGACTTAAAGCTTTATTAATTATGTAGAAAAACCCAATTATACTCACAAGGTGTTGTCCACTTTATCAATATTAAAAATGTTAGATCAAATCATTATTTTGTGGCCAAAAATAATGTATTCAAATGTCACTACATATAATAGGATTTTATAGCTTTGAAATTTTTCAATAATAAGTTAATAAAAAATGTGAAATAAGGAACCTCAATATTAAATTGGGAAGAAAAAAAGAAGATGTGTTTTCATGGAATCACAATGTAAAAATTACATGGAGGAAAGAATCATCAACCACATACAGGTTAATATTTTTGGAAGAATTAATCTTAATTTTTTATGATAGGAATCAGAAAATATTTTACTTGTGGAAGGAAAGTCCACCAATATTGTAATTTTCGCGAACCTATTAAGATACCAGTTAATGATTCGGATAATAAAAGTGTCCAAACTAATTCACCACATATAAATTATTGATTAAAATTATTCTATTATGGTTATTACACATATCGATTCCCTAATAATTGCGATAATGGGATAATAGGAAATAAAGACAACAAGAACAAAGGTAATGTATAATAGCCAAATAAATGTATTCCATTTTATTGGATCACTAGATCTATATAGTGAAATTTACACTTATCCTACAATTTAAATCTTCATATGTACTATAATAATTTATTTAATGTTTTATGTGAAATTTCATTCATTGCCAAATTATATGGATATTTAATTATCAATAAAACCACTAGGTGATTTTTTCGAAGGAACACTATAATTGCATGAGATGTTAAAATATTATTACATTTAAATAATTTAATGTTTATAATATATTTCATTGCCCATAACACAAAAACTAAATGAAAATGTGTTATATTTTAATTAGATGAATATATTTATTTAACAATAATAAAACCTTTCCATGGAATTTTTTGATTGAAATTGTGTAAAAATTTTATGAAATATATATATAAAAAATAATGGATACTTTTAATAATGTCAAAATTCAAATTGTACTGATAAAACACCAAAGAAAATCATTTTACTCTTAAAATTGTGATTTTATTTAATTGTTCTATTTTTTAACTATATTATTTGTATTATGATTATATAATAAAAAATATAATTACATTATGAATAATTGTATAATGACCTAGAAATTTCCATCTAATTTTTTAAAATTATTTAATATTATTTTGAGTATATAAAAATTTGCAGTGCATGATTTCAAGGGCTGGTGAGCCTGGAAATTTTTTTATCATTTTCTATGGTACGTCGAATAAACGTATGTGTGGCGTTTTCTACGTTTTGGACCGATTCATGAAGTTCAAATACAGGGACGTCGTTGAATCCACAACACTGATAATCGATTAAGGGTGGCTCCATTTCGACTGTAGTAGGTTGAGAGATGAAGGTATTTTTTAGTATTCTAATGGATAATAAAATAACATGAAATTGTTATTTTATTTTTCTCCAAAAGTTAAGAAATGATGGCAGGACTGCTTGATTTTATAGACAATTAAAGTCTTGAACAATTTGTTGTGTAACCACACCATGTTCAATTAATGGGACACATTAATTTCACCAATTAAAGGGCCCTTAATTGTATGATGAATCTATTCTTTAACTATTCCATTTTTTAATTAAAACGCTGGAAATGGAGATTTGGGCAGAATTTTGGTGGTGATCTCTGATGAAGACTCATAGATCCTTCTTATAATGATGAATAGAGGATTTTATGTCACCCATTAAAGAATCGATCCAGAGGTTGATGTTCGACGAATGAAAATGCATGTGAACCTTCTCATTCATCTAAAATACCCTCGAACGTGGAAGCACCACCATCCACATTGATCACCAATGATTCTCGAGGTAGGGGATTTATTATTTAAGATAATATTTGATTACATAAATTGCTAACTCCTCTTTAGATGATAACGTGGAGGGCGCGGGGCAAATTAACAAAGCCAGTACCCTCCACTACTTCAATTCTTGTTGCATTATTTGGGGGAAGAAATTAAAATTTAAACAGAACCATGAATCTGGGATCCGCGCAGCGATGGCGACATCTGAGGTGTAACACCCCATGTTTCCATGGTGCACATCCCTTAGAATAATGTAGTAGATTGTGTTGTATGCAACAATGAGTTTTAACACACCACAACTAATCAAACTAGCCATTATGAATAGTAATACCCACTTTTTGAAATTTCATAAATTTTATATTGCAAAATGGGGATAATTTTTGGATTCGGAATATCAAAATTATCAATGGGTGAGTTTTTGGTATTTTTTGAAAACATTCAATTTATGATGAATAATGAAAACACTACATTATTGTATAAAACTGACTTTTAATTTAAGTATTTAGATATTTTATATTAATTTATTTTTGGAAAAAATAGATACATAAGACCAATATATGATCAATTTAATTCATTAGAGTCATTTTATAATATGTTTTGATATATAATATTTTATTGGACTTTTTACATTCTTTTTCCCACCTTCTATGAGCATTTGAAAATTTACATAAATCATAATTTATCCACTTATGTGAGTTGAATTTCAAAAGTACGAGAGACAGAGTTAAAATTAGTATGTAAAAAGTGGTTTAATAAGATGCAATAAATTTTTGGTGAATAGTGACTTTTGACTTTTATTTACCACGGTTTAATGTAAATTGGGTAATTAAATGTAAAAGTGATGTTACAATTTCACTTAAAATGTCCAAATTCTATTGGATATGAGTAGATAAACCAAAAATATCCTTATTAATAAAAAATTATCCTTTTGGTCCACTTGGATTAGATTAGGTCATTTATTATTATTTTATTTATAGACGAGTTAACAGTATTAAATTAAATGTGTAATAACTAAAATATTTTTAATATTGGGTTACAGAAAATATATATTCCACTATAAATATTCATTAGAATGATAAAAGTATTTCCAACAAGATGGAATTGAATTTAAAATTTGTATACATTCAATAATTTAATTTATTTATGACCCAATGATGATGTCATAATTACCTTATTAATGAAATATCAAAATAATTGATATTTTAAATATCCAAATAAATAAAAAATGATCCTTATGATGAGTTACACGAATTTTAATGGTAAATATAACATGTTAGGGTTTATTAAATAAATTATATTTTAAATTATTATTTTCTTATGGCTATCAAAAAAATCAAATAAAAATTGTGTCAAAATTGTCAAAATTGAGTTTTTAAAACTAATACTATATTATTAATTGATATAACATTCCTAAAATTATAATTTTCAGAAAAATGACATAGATAATGTTATATATATTAATAATTAATCACATGGGGTTCACATGTCCTATTATAGTATGGTTTTTAACCATATAATATAAAAATAAAAATATACCTGGTAAATGTTAAACTATTTAATAAAGAGTAAAATCTAAATAATAAGGCTAATATGGTGACCCAAATCGTTCTAAAGCTTATTATATGATATTTTACTGACCCATACACACCTTATTGTATAACTAAATAATTTTTTATCGATTTCAATCAGAAAATTATTTTATTATAAAATAATATTATAAAGGTTTTCATAAGGTGCCCCTCCACCCTCTTATAAATGGGCACTTCCCGTTCTCTCAAAATCACACATCTAAAGACAATTGGATCCACCAAACCATTACCAAATTTCCTTCCAACATCCATCACATCATCCTTAACTCTTGAAATTGATCATATGGCCAACCTATCATTCCCTTTACATAAACTCAAAAAGAAACTCCCGAAAAACAGGTAATAATTTCACCACCCTCTTTCTAGTTCTTTTCTTCTTCCACATTCACATTCAATTTTTTTCCATAAAAAAATAATAACCCCAATACCTCATACAAAATTTGATGTTATTAAAAATATGGTACATCCATATTTGTTATTCTATCCATCCTATTACTGACAAAGTCACCATATGTGTGTATGTACAGCTTACCACCTTCACGTCGTGGTGTTGTTTTTTGATCAAACACTTCATTATTTAGATGGGTAAAATAATGAAAATAAATGATGTAAATAATGAATATAACATGTTTAGGGTTCTATATATATTATATACCATCCAAAAACACATGATTTCACCATCAATATAATGATATTGTCGCTCATGCGTACGTCCGAATTTCAGTCTCCACGAATGTGATGAGATAAATTCCCCATTGTAATCATTCGAGAATAATTTTCATATTATGATTAATAATAATTTTTATGAACATAATATCATTCTTTAAATAAGATAAATAAATCATATCCATAAAAAACATGGCATATGTAACAAGAAATATAAAGGAAATAGAATCAGTTAACACCTGAAACGATGATACTACTGAAATATTATTAACAAAACAATATTGGAGGAGTATATATGATATCATTTTTAGAAATATAGTTCATTTATAGTTTCATAAAAGTGATTTTACAATTATATAGAAGGACAACATACCCTCAATCACATAAAATTACAAGCTAAGGGTCAATTGTACAATCTGTTTACTTTTATAAGGTTGTTAATATGATAGTATCTACTAGGACCTCTTTATCATCAACATTCGTGTTTTCATAAATTGTAATTCAAACCATATTCACTATTTACTATACTATGGGTTAAAATCATTTATTCCCGTTTATTTGTTTTATAAAATAGTTTGAATGGAATCATTCTGAAGATTTTCAAACAATGTACATTATAACCTTTTCGACAAATTAAGGTAAATTTTTTTTATCTTATATAGAGGGTGTGGTTATTATCCACCAGTATTACTCCTTTGTATCTTCCCTTACAATCATATAAAAATATTTTCAACATAAATGTTTTCTTTTATAAATACATGACTTTTTAATGAATTCAAAATAGAAAGAGATATTTCTCTCAAATAGTTTTGATTTCATTTATATCAAAATCCATTAATGGATTTTATACTTGTTTGGAGTTTATTTATTATGATAAAAATCATCTGTATTGTATTTTAGGTTTTGTGGAATGTTGGACTTTGGATCTGTTATTTTTACACCATCCACGGTTTACAGTTAATGTATTTACATTTCGTATGCTAGTTTTAATACAATTGTTTTTGTTATGTTTCTACCTTTTATATGAGGAATGAATTGGACATAGTATGTGATGAGTGGAGCCCTCTATAGATCCTCGATGATTTGGTAGCTCTCATGACACATTCACGGTTTTTGGCACATGGCCTTGAAAAAATATTATTTGTAGTCTTGGCACAGTGCCTTGACTTTGTGGTTATGAAGTCTTTCATTTTGTGTTCCATCATTGTGAAATTGGAAATTGATATTTAATGTGAATATTCGACTAGTAGAATATACATGTGTCTATGTAAATATAATTAGTTGATTTATATTTTCTTTATTATGCATAATTTTATGTTTAAAAGGATTTTTTAGTGTTATATATTTTATTAATTGTATATTCTAATTTATGAATGTTTCTGCTATATTGTTATCCTTACTGAGCATCTGATCTCACCCATTACTATGTTTTATTTTTCTCTGGTTGCGAAGAAATATATTATGAATAACATGCTGGGATAGTCTATGGGATATGAATGTGGTCAATAGAGAAAATGTTTTCCTTTTTTTTCTTTTTATAATTTAATGTAAAACATATGAATTTATCTAACACTTCCAAGGCTACTGAACTGATTGGTATATTTGGATTTGACCCCTTGTGATCATACCAATGTTATGTCATAATTCACCAACTCTAGTTAACTAGAGATTGGCCATTACAGTAGGTATCATATGATGTTTAGTAAAAATCAAATAATATAGAATTAGAAAAACTCTTATTAGAGAACATTATCCAAAGATAGAATTTGATGATTAGTACAAAAGAAAATCCTAGAATTTTTCTAATGTAAATATTTTGTTTGTTTTTCATGCAATATATCCCTCTCGGGATATGATCACATAAAGGCGGTCTGGAACAGATATACCTAGGGTGAATACTTGAATACTCTACTTTGAGCTAGACTCGAACACGAACTAGTGCACGACAACAGGCCTTGCTATAATCATGATTACGATACTCCCGAGGGATATGGTTATGAAAATTCACATTTTATTTACAACCTATTATGAAGGATATTTGAGTATATAACTCCTCAATGATATCATTTTTATGATTATGTATGATAACCATAAACTATTCAATTTATGTTAAGTGTTTTATATGTTAGGAATTATTTATTGAGATCCATTAACTAACATATTGTATGATATTAATACGAAATGACACATAGTGGAAGGAATGTAAATTGTATCAATGCACGTAATCCATGTAGGGATTTTCCTCCTACTCTATAAAATTATAGTGGAGATGGTGATGAAACTAGTTCTGATCAGCATATCACCATTCTACAACAACTCACTCAGGTTATGAATAATAAACATACCCATATGGAGCACCATGATCCACAATACTGAGGATCAATGTATGACCGCTTCATGAGGAAAAAACATCCAACATTTAATGGGAGAAAAAATCTATTTGTATTGAGCAATGGATATGTTCCTTAAACAAAATTTCTATTGATTTGGGGAGTAGTGAAAGAGAAAAAGATGTTATATTAGTTCGTTACCTCACGATAGATGCAGATCTAGGGTGGTCATTGATTCAAAATAAAAAGGAATATGAAAGAGTATAAAATATGGAATAGAGGGTGTTTAAAGAGCTCTTATTAGAAAAATACTTTCCCCGTGACCATCAAGCTGATATGGAAGGACAATATCTGAGTCTATTGAAAAAAACGATTAGAATGACACCAAGTATGGGGCTAAATTTACAAGGTTTAGAAGGAATGAAGAAGATTATATACATAACACATGGAGTAACATTGTTCAATTCTATGATGGGTTAAAACCATTTCTCCATAGAGAATTAGTCTCACAATCATTCTCATCATATGAAGAAATTGTCTAATGTGATATCAATACGGAAAAAAAATTCTCTAAGTCACAAGAATTTAAAGGAAAACAATAGAAAAAGAGTTCTTCTGAACACTCTAGAAAAGGAAATATAGGGGAATAAAGGAAAAGGTGAATATCCATTCTACGGTAAATATAGAAAGAAAAACAGTTGTATATTCATGAAGTGAATGGGTGTCTATTGCTAGTGTGGTGAAAAAGTCCACAACGATTATGATTTCATGGGAGATAAGTTTGTCAATGATGAATTCTAAAATTGTAGATAAAAGTGTCCTTATGAAAATGAATTTCCTATTCGCCAAGGGAACATACCTCAAAAAAGGATAACAGAGTAAGGCCATTTTTATGTGATCACTACTGCTGAGGTGGAATATTTAAAAGTCATAGGGGAATGTAATTTAATGGTGTCTGAATGCTTATCCAATTCTTTATTTGATTCTGAATCATAACAATGTTTTGTATCTTCCCAATTTTCTATGAAAATTAGATATTTTCAAATTGACATAATAATGGAGTTCTCAGTCAAAACTCCTAAGGTAAGTATCATCACAACAACGTTTTTTGAATCTGTTCCTGTTAGTAAATATAAATTTTATTTATCTTCTGATATCATCATCATACCCATTATTGAATTTGATATAATTCTCATAATGGATTCTCTTTCAAACAATGATGTGAAATAAAATTTAAGAAGAAGGAGGTTACAATTTTCAATGATGGTATGAGGTACCTTAACATTAGAGGAGAAACGTCACCACAAGATTCTTATCTATATCCACCCCTAGTAGCTCTACTAAATTCAATTACTATGGAAGAAGAGAATGAAATTTCTATGGTGAGGAAATGAATGATCAAATAGAGGACCTACCTATTATTCAAGAATATGTTGTTGTGTTTCCAGATGAATTACATGGACATCCTCCAGAATAATAAATTTAGTTTTCCATTTATTTAAGTCTTGGTTAAATGCCCATATCGATGACCCTTTATAGAATGAACACTATGGAATTAGTGTAACTAAAGATACAACAAGATGAATTGAATAAAAAGATATTTATTGTCACTTGTGTTTCTCCATGGGGATCCCCTGTAATTTTTGTCATGAAGAAAGACTGATATATAAGGTTGTGCATTGACTATAGGGAGATCAATGCTATATCAATAAATAACAATTATCTCTTTCCTCACGTTGATGATTTATTCGAAAAAATTCATAGAGATCAACATTTTTCAAAGATTTTCCTATGATCTAGGTATCATTATTTGTCTTTGAAGAAGTATGACATTCTGAAAAAAACATTTCAAACCAGTAATGAGGATTACGAATATACTTTAATTCCTTTAGTATGGAATAATGAACCTTATGTCTTCATGGATCAAATTAATATATTTTCCAAAGAATATCTTGATGACTTTTTTGTGGTATTTATGGATTATTTCTTGGAATACTCAAAAAGAAATGATGATAATGAAAATAACTTGCACACTATTCTAAAAACCCTTAGAGGAAATGAATTATATGTGAAGTTTGGCATGTTTGAATTCTGGTTTCACGAGATATATGTTCTTGGAAATATTTCCTCAAAGGATACAATCTATGTTCATCATTCAAAGACCATGACAATCCACGAATGGCCAGCATCGACAAGTATAACTGAGGTATGCAGTTTTATTAGTTTAGCATGATATTGTCAATATATTGTTTATAATTTTCCCCTGTTGGATAACTCATTGACCAATATCACATGTAAAGTGGTTAATTTTTTTTTGTTAAAAAGAATGTGAAATTTTTTTTATAGAACTAAAGAGAAGATTATTAATTTCTCTTATCTGTATTCTACCTTCAGGGAATGATGAATTTTTTTTTAGGGAGGCACCAAAAAATGGAAATGGTTGTGACTTTTTTCAGAATGATAGTGTTATTTCACATTCATCATGACATCTAAAAATTTATGAACTAAACTATCCCACTCCTTATCCTAAGATAGAAGCTATAAGCATTGCATTGGAGACATAGAGACACTATCTCTATGGTGAAAATATGATATATATTCTGATCACAAAATTTTGAAGTATATTTTCACATAGAAATAAAATAACTTGTGGATAATATGATGGATTGAACTTCTAAAATATTATGATTCCACTATACAATACCACCTCGGGAAGGAAAATAATGTGGCAGATGCTTTGAGTGGAAATGATCATAGAGTTTTGAACAAGATAAGAGTTGAAAGGCAACCTATGTTCACAGATCTAGTAAAGATGGATATGGGAATAACCATGGAAGGTGAAACATAAATACATTATCAAAAGGTTTCCAAACCATCATTTTTAGAAAGGAAAATTTCTAATCATACTGATGATGTGGAGTTTCAAAAGAATATTAAAGCTGTGAATGATGGGAGATTGAGTTACTTCATATATAAAGAAGAAAGTTGGAAATTTAGGAATAGACATTGTGTTCCTAACATACATGATCTAAAATGGGAATTTTTGGATGATTCTCATATCTCCAATTTCTATATACACCATGGGACCGCCAAGATTTATAGTTATTTGATGGAACATTTTTGGTGGGACAATATGAAGATGAAGATTACTGATTTTATGTCAATATGTATGGTTTTCCATCTAGTGAAAGATGGAAGGCCACGTCCTGGAGGATTCATGAATACTCATCCCCTACTTGAGTGGAAATGGGATAATATTAAAATAGACATTGTCATGGGGATACCAAAGACTTCTAGAAGTAATGATGCAATATGGGTCATTGTTGTTCGTCTTACCATGCCAGCACATTTTTCTTGTTGTAAGAGAAGATTTACCACTTGAGCGTCTATCAATACTATATATTAATGAATTTGTAAGACATCAAAGAGTACCCCTTATGATGGTTTATTATGGAAATCCACATTTTACACAAAGAATCAATAAAATACTTCAGAAGGCCATGGATAATGAACTATGTTTGAGAACTGCCTACCACCCTCAAAATGATGGACATTCAGAATGGACTATTCAAACCGTAGAAGACATGTTGAGATCCTTCTCACATGACTTTCAAGGTATATGGGATAAATATTTACCTCTGGTATAATTTTCATATCGCAATAGCTTATATTCAAGAATTCATATGGCACCAGATGAAGTGTTATATGGATAGAGATGTCGCACACCAAGTATTTGGGATGACGTTGGTGAATGAAAACTTATAGGCCTATAATTTTTGGAGGAAACAATGGAAAAAGTGATGATTATCCAAACCCAAATCAAATCAGCCCAGTGTAGAAATAGACCAATGCTGATAACCGAAGGATGGATTTAAAATTAGAAGTAGGAGATAATGTTTTGTTGAAGGTATCTCCATGGAAGGGTGTTATACGGTTTGGTAAGAAGGGTAAATTGTGTCCTAGGTACATCAGACCTTCCAAAAATCTAGAATGAATTGAATTTGTAGCTTATCATTTGGAAATTACTCGATGCCTCTCCAAAGCTCATGATGTGTTCAATTTATTATTATTAAGAAAATACATTCCTGGCCCACCAGATGTACTCACCTTTGAGTAAATTTATCTAGAACCTGATCATCCTTACTATGTAGAGCCTGTCATGATTCCAGATTCTAGAGAACAATTGTTGATAAACTGGACGACTAGTCTGGTAAAAGGTATATGGAGAAGCCATAAGATGGAAAAGGAAATGTGGGAACCTGAGGAACTAATGATGAAGAACCACATGAATCTATTTTTGAATTAATATTCTAGAAATTTCTAGGGCAAAATTATTTTATTGTGGGGAGAATGTAACACCGCAGGCATCCCTAGTACGTTTTACTTTGAATAATGCAATAGCTTGCGTTGTACGCAACAATGATTTTTGACACACCATGACCAATCAAACAATCTGTTATGAATAGTAACACAAAAATTTTGAAATTTTATATTTCAAAATAGACTTCATTTTTGGATTAGGAATATCAAAATTAAGTTAGAGTGAATTTTTTGTATTTTTATGAAAACATTCAGTTTCTGATGAATAGTAAAAACCACAGTGTTATTATTTAAAACCGAAATTTTATTTAAGTAATTATTTATTTTATTTTAATTTATTTTTGGTCAAAAAAGATAAATAATACCCATATATGTTTAATGTAATTAATTGGAGTCAGTTTAGAATATGTTTAGATATATAAGATTTTGTTGATCTTTTTACCGCCTATTACCCACCTTTTTGGAGCATTTGGAAATTTGAATAAAACATAATTTTACCTCTTCTATGATTTGAATTTAAAAAACCCAAGTAACATGATTTATATCATTATGTAATAAATATTTCAAAAAGAACAATTATTTTTTTGAATAGTTACATTTGAATTCTATTTACCACGGTTAAAAGTAAATAGGGTAATTAAAGTCAAAAAGTATATTATAATTACCATACAACATGTCCAAATTCTACTAGATAAGTGTAATTAGACCAGAAAAAATCATAGGATTAAAATATGATAATTTTTTCCACTTGGATTACATTTTGATATTTATTATTATTTTATTTATTGAAGAGTTAAAAGTAATAAATTAATTATTTAATAACTAATACATTTTTAATAAAGGGTTACACACAATATAAAATTAACTATAAATATTAAGTATAAATATTTAAATATTTCTTACATAATGCTATTTTATTTATAATTTTTAGACATTAAATAATTTAATTTATTTATGACCCAATGATGATGCGTTAATTAACTTATTAATGAAATATTAAAATAATTGAAATTATAAATATCCAAATAAATGTAAATTCAGACTTATGATTAATTCAAATAATTTTGTAGGTTAATATTACATGTTAGGGTTTATTAGATAATTTTTATTATAAGTGGTAATGTTTTTATGGCTTTAAAAAAATCAAATACAAAATATTGTCAAAATTGACATAATTGAGTTTTTAAAACAAATACTATATTATTAATTGATATATTATTCCAAAAAATATAATTATTGGGTAAAAGAATTATATAATGTTATATATATTAATAATGAACAACTTGGGGTTATCTTGAATTGTTATAGTATGATTATTAACAATATATTATAAAAATACATCGAGACATGGTAAAAATCAAACTATTTAACTATGAGTTAATTATAAAATATAAGTTTAATATGGTGACCGAAACATATCTAAAACCTAGTAATTGATAGGTTGTCGACCCATACCAAATTTATCATTTAAATAAATAATTTTGAGACATTATAATACGAAAATGATTTTATTATTAAATAATATATCAAGCTTTTCCAAAGGTTCGCATCACTCCTCTTATAAATGGGAACATCCCCAAGTATCAATATCAGTCATCAAAATCCATTTTTCATTGCCATCCCCTGCCCAAATATCATCCCAACATCCCTCTCATCATGATAGAGTAATTACATTTATCATAAATATATCCTATGGATCCCTTTTGATCATTTCAAAAGGAAACATACGAAGAAGAGGTAATAATTTCACCACCATCTTTCATGTTCTATTCTTCTTACAATTCCACTTTTGTTGTGGTTTCCATACCAAAATAACAACTCTAGTACCTTCTATATAGTTCTATGCCATTATAAATATGGTACAACCATATTTATTAATCTATCCATCTTATTAATGACAAAGTCACCATATGTGCGTACGTACGACTTACCGACTCCACGTTGTGGTTTAGTTTGTTATTCAAACACATAATTAATTGGATGGGTATAATAATGAGTATATCCGATGTTCATAATGAATATAAATTATAGTAGATTTTTTATATATGATATACCATCCAATTACATATGATTTCACCATCAACATAATGATATTGTCGCTCGTGTGCACGTACAGATTACCGTCACCACAAACGCAACAAGATTATTTCTCCATCGTAATAATTCAAGAATAAATTTCATTTTATGATTAAAAATAAGGTTTATGAACATAATATCACTCTTTATATAAATAAAATACATCCTGTTACTGAAAAAATGGCTTTCATAACCAAGCATATAAAGTAAAATAGATCAGTTAACACTAGAAACAGTGATACTACTGAAATATTATTAACAATGCAATATTAGAAGATCATATATGATATCATAATTATGTATATTTTTCTTTTATAACATAATAACCATGATTTAATTATTATATAGGATGTTAACATACCCTCGACCATGTAAAAGTACAAGGTACAGGTTAATTCTAAAATCTCTCTACTTATCTGAGGTTGTTAATACGTAAGCATCTACTAAGACATATTTATCATCCACATTCGTGTTTTCATAAAAATGTAATTCAAAACATTTTTACTATTTACTATACTATGGTTTAAAGTAATTTATAACCTCTTTTTATTTTTTTAATAAATGTTTTGAAAGGAATCTTTTAGTCATTTTGCAAAAAAGGTGTTTTATGACCTTGTAAACAAAATAAGCTAAGAATGTAAATTTTTAAATTATACGGCGCGTGCGGTTATTATACACCATTATAACACGTTTGAAACATCCCTTACAAGATTATATAAATATATTTAAAATAAATATTTTCTTTTATAATTATATGAATATTAAATGATTTCAATATAAAAAGAGATATTTCTCTGAAATAATTTTGATTTCGTCTTTGTCAGCACCTATTAATAGATTTTATACTTGTTTGAAGTTGATTTATAATGACACAAATCTTCCATATTATTTTGATGGTTTTCACGTATGTTTTACTATGGATGTGTTATTTTTATATCATTCATGGTTTATAGTTAATTAATTAAGATTTCGAATTCTAGTTTTAAAATTATTGTTTATGTAATGTTTCAACCATTTCATTTGAGGTATGCATTAGACATAGTAAGTGATGGATAAAGCCTGCTATAGCTTCTCAAGGCATTAGTAGGTCTCATTAGAAAAACTAGTTTCTTGGCACAAGGCCTTGAAAAATATTTTTGTAGTCATGGTACATGTACCTGACTATGTGGTTATGAAGTATGGAATTATGCATTCCATTAATCTGAAATTGGATATTGATATTGCATGTGATTTTCGACTAGAAGAATATCCATCTGAATAAGTAAATGTAATTATTTTGTTTATATTGGCCACATTTTTTAGAATTTTATGTTTTAAATGCTTATGTTTTAGTGTTATTTATTTCATTAAATGTTTATACTTATTTATGAATGCTTCCTCTATATTGTTATTCTTACTGAGCATCTGATCTCTCCTCTTTCTATGTTTTATTTTTCCTAGGATGTGAAATAGTATATTATGACTAACGTGCATCGATTTTCTAAAGGATATGAATGTGTCCAATGGAGATAAATTTGTTGTAATTTTTCAGTTTATAATGTAATGTTTAATTTATGAATGTATCTAGTACATCCAAGGAATCTAAATAGACCAGTCATTCAGGATTTGATCATTTGTTCTCATGCCAGTGTTATTTAATAATGCATAAACTTGGGGTAACTAGGGTAGGGGTGTGGCATCAGGTGTCCCATATGCACAAGAGGAAGGAAAACCAGACCACTGGAGCTCACACGGTGGTCTCCAAAAGATCGTCTAGCGTGAAAACCACGACCGTTGCCAGTGCTCGCCTGCCACGGGAGGGTGGTGCACCCGCTCGGGGCTGCGGCGGACAGACATGTGGCCGTCTCTCGGCTAGCCATTGAGGTGGGTGGTCATGCACCATCAAGTGCCACGGTGATGCACACCCCAACATCAATGTCACAACAAAGGGAGGGGGCACGCTCCCTATGGGTCCCATGGAAAGCCAGGCACCGCCACCTGGCACCCAAAATTAAGAGTTGAATGGATCTTTGAGCTGTTTGGGAGGTGGAATGTGTGACCCTTGTGTTGGTCACACCAGCCGATAGGCCGAGCCCGCCACGACCAGCCCTGCCATGCCAGCCCAGGCTTCTTTGGGCCGGGCATGGTCAACCCGAATAGGGTCTGGTCAGCCAATGCTGGGTCGGGCTGAGTCGGTCTGATCGGGTCAGACCGAACCCCGACCCCTTTCATGATCATGTACCCTTAAAAGGTTGTATCTAAAAAACCAGACATTTGTTTGACAAAACATTTGCTGTGTTTGAATTCGTGTGTTAATACGGTCTTTTTGAGACACATTAGATGGGATTTGGAGAAATTTGTTGTACATTTGTGTTGGATTTTACCCAATCCAACTAGGCCCTAAGAACTAAAATGTCATTAACTCATAGACCAGGAGTCCTACTGATGGGATGTATGTAACATAGAAATGCTTATGACAAGGCATTCCTTAGGGTTACACCTTTTTTGGAAGATCATGTTGTTGATGCACTACCAATATCTAGAGGAGATGATATTTCGGATCTCAGGTTCTCATGATGCGTGGAATAATGTGGCTGGATGCCATCTTAGTAGAGATCGTGTCTAGATCAGCATCCTAGAGACCCTGTGTAGACCAGAATGATAGCAGCCCTGTTTGGATTAGTATCAAAGTGACCCTTTGGGGATTTTCATTTAGAGACCCTGTGTGGATCAACATCATAGCGACCCTATGTGGATCAGTATCATAGAGACCACGAGTGGCTTACCATCTAGCGACCCTTTGTGGAGTAGCACCATAGCGACCCTGTGTGGAATATCATTATAGGGACCCTGTGTGGATCATCAGTATATGACCCGATGATGACTAGACATATAGGATCCCATCATGGATCAGTGACATACAACCCTATGTGGATCAACAATGGAAAAACTCCTTCATATTTCAGTTGTGGAAAATTCGTTACGAAATAAAATGATATAGCTTAAGACTAATAATCTTATTTCATTAACCTTGAGTTGTATACCTTGTTTGATTTGAGTCTATTTCATTATGATTTGTAATTGAGATCATGCTTTTTGGTTTTAATTTTTGGCTTCCTCAGATACCATTAGGGGTCTCAGGGTCTCTACTGTGTATTGTTACACTCACCCACACATTAACTACACCCACACCTTGTTGTGTCTTGTGCAGACGATGAAAAAATCGAGTGAGACTATAGGATCAAGCACCAGGCGGAACATGGATGTGACTAGATGAAATGGAGAGTTGTGGAGACGAGTGGTACCTACCCATCCAGTAGGATTCTTGGAAGATGACCATAGGATATATTATTCATTTTCTTCTGTATTTCACCTTTCATTTGGGATTGTATTTCAGACCCTTTTCTATGAGTACACACATATACTACTCCAGTTCTACCTCACGGTTTCATCTTGTTGTGTTCAGGGACTATGTGTTTTTATAGGTTTAAAAGAAATTCCTTATCATTTTATATATATTCCTTTCTGGTGATAGTTGACAACCCCTGGACTATATAAGGTGGGTTAGGGGTAGTCATTACACAGGCGCTAGGGGACGAGTCATGACAAATTGGCATTAGATGAGTCAGATCTACCGAAGAAGTAGGACTCTGATGTTTCCTTTGGAAATATTGTGTTAGTGTTTTGAGTGTGTTTTTTCATTTGAGATGCCTAGTGTGTTGGAGGAAGCCGACATATTGACCTTGGTGCACCTATTTCTTTAGAGAAACTCACTAGGTGAAACATATTGACCGTGGTGCACCTATTTCTTTTACGGATTCCTCAATGTAGAAAACCTTCCACGATTTCTGAGGGAGTTCATGATAAAGGCCCACTAAGCAACGAGGCATCAGTGCATGGCCCTCTTACTGTGTTGGCATCTTCGGGTGTTGTTCTAGTAGCACCACTACCCATAGGGAAGAAGTTTCTACCAGACCCACGTGTGGATGGGGCACCCCGATTGAGCACGTTTCATGACTTCCAGTGGCAGTGTCTTTGGAAATTTCTAGGAAAGATAGATCCACAGGCAGTTGAGGACGGGCTGGAGGTTGTGTATAGTGTTTTCTGCCTAGTTGGGATACCAACATAGCATATGGTGATCCTCACTACTAGCCTTTTCCAAGTCATATCAAGGAGATGGTGGAGTCTGGTTCTCAATGAACATGAGGATGTGACACATTACTACTTATAAATTGAATCCCTCTTAAGGGGTGAGTTCGTACCAGCTACAATATGGTCAATTCATATCTAGGAGCTGCTGCACATACATAAGGGAAGCTTATCAGTGGCCCCCTAGTCGGTGAGATTCACTGACCTCTCCAGCTACTTCACTAAAATAGTACAAGTATCATTATTTATGGACTAGACCTTCGATTATGGTCTCTGGTGGGGGAATAGAGAATCAATAATATCACTGAACTTCATGACACTGGCTTGAGTGACCGAGAGAATATTACTGATGGAGATCTTTTTAGCCGAGTAGGCACCAATAGTTAGAGCCAACATCAAAAGATGGATGGTTGAATCTTCTTCAACAATAACTAGGCAGATGATGAAGAGGACGAAGCATGCCACATCCTCTGGCGGATGACCCCAGGATGATGGGTCATAGGTATAGAGATCGTGAGGAAGCGGGGGATAGTTGGGATGAATATTGTGCATCACCTACCATTGTAAGGGTCACATGGCTAGCGAATGCCTGACCCATCGTATCGATGACCAGTAGATGGTTTAGGAACCACCGAGGTAGAGCTAGATATTTTATTGAGTAGGTCTGTTGGGCGGAAAACATGGTAGAGGTGTCGGTCAAAGAAAATGCAGTGGACGTCGATTTGAGGTTTTACTGCCACCAACCCCATGTGGTCCACCCCGACCACCGGGACCAGGTGGAGATGGACCAGCTCAAGTATAGAATGAAAACTCCTACGACATTGGTGCTCCAGAGATTATTATAGGTATAATCAGTTACTATTCCTCCCTAGCTGCAGTACTTATAACCAAAGGTTCCAGTCACTCTTTCATTTCCACGATAGTTGTTCAGAGATCGGAGATTCTGATAGAGTTGTTGGCCATATCCTTTAGATTAGAAATTCCTACAGGAGAAGGTTCGATGAAGAAAAATCGGTGCAGGTTGTTTGTGCTCACTCTAAAAGGTGAGAGATTCATCCAGGATCTCCTGGTATTAGTCTTGAGGCCTTATGATGTCATCCTTGGTATGGAATGGTTATGCACAGTCCATGCTCAGATAGAATACTTTAGGATCAAGTGTGGTTTTTTTGCGATTATGGGTTTATTTTGTCCTTAATTGGTGATAAGAGAAAATTTACCTCATATGAGGCACTCTCTCAAAATAGGGTGCATCAAATCCCTAATCAGTTGGCAAGCCATAATCTCAGAGTAGTTGACATGAGGAATCCAAGTTATCCTATAGGGGTGGACGAGTATATTGATGACATTATTCATGATATTCTAGGATTACCTACTCAAAATGAGTTAGACTTCCACATCATCGTGTACCTCGGGATGACACCGATATCTACACCAGCATATCGGATGGCTCCCATAGAGATTCGTGAGTTGTGGGTACAGTTGGTGGTCATGTATAGGAAGGGGTTTATAAGGCCTATTGTTTCTCAATGAGAATCCCTGGTTTTGTTCTCCATGAAGGAATATTGGTGTTTGAGTATTTTTCATAGACTATCGGCCCCTAAACTAGGTGACCGTGACGAATAAGTATCCACTCCTGAGGGTTGATGATCTCTTCGACCAGGTGAAGGGATCTTGTTGGTTTTCGATGATATACCTCATATCAGTCTATCACTAGCTCAGGGTACTAGATGGGGATTGACCAAAGGTATCCTTCATATGTCGGTATGATGGTTATGAGTTCTTGGTGATGCCCTTTGGCATAACCAATGCATTAGAAGTGTTCATGTGGTTCATTAATAGGATCTTCCAGCCATACCTTGATCACTTCATAGTGGTCTTCATTGATGAAAACTTGATATAAGTGGTGTCAGAGGTGGAACATTCCATGTACCTACATATACTTCAACATACACTCCAAGAGCACTGTCATAATAGAAATTTATCAATGTACTAGTTCAAGATACGTGATGTCTACTACATGGGGCATGTTATCACAGAGGCTAGAGTCACTATGTATATAAAGAACATAGAGGTAGTTCTTCCTTAGGATCCACCCATGACTGTGACTGGGGTGTGGAGTTTGCTGGGATTGGATGGGTACTATCATAGATTTGTACCTAACTTCACTATAGTTGAGACAACATAGTCAGAACTACGGTACCCATGTCCTAGAGTTAATATATATGGTCATTGGGATAAAAATGTTTCATGACCCTTTGATGGGTGAACAATTTATTTTTAACTATAATCACAAGGGTGTGAGGTATGTATTATCATAGAAGGACTTGAACTCGAGACAACGACGATGGATGGATTTCTTCCAGGACTATGACATTGAGATTTTCTACACTACGGGGAAGGGGAACGTTGTATCAGACACACTCAATAGTAGTTCTGGTCTATAGTTTCTGAGTGAGGTGAATGAATATCTAGCTACATAGTAGATATCCTTTGTGGATAGAGATGTACCATATTACCTCTAGTCTTTGACAGTCACTCCACCACTCCATTAGCAAGTTTGGGAGGCATAGCTTGGGGAGGGAGACTCTGAGGCCCGAAATCCTCAGGAATCGTTCGGACAACCACATGAATGATTTTATGTTGGTGGGGAGCCTATCATTCTCGTCAGAGGATGCACCATAGTACCAGTGACACTACAATAGAAGGTGTTGAGGGGTTTCCATTCATCCCATTTTTGCAGTACAAATTGGAGTGCTGATGATGTACAAGGGCATCCAGTTATATTTCTAGTGGGCAGGAATGATGAATGTAGTGGTAGTGTTTGTATCCTGATGCCTTACATTTCAACAAGTGATAGTCGATCATCTAGTATGAGCAGGCATAGATAATCCACCTGAGCTACAAGAGTGGATGTGGTATGGTATCTCCCTGTACTTTGTGACATTTCTACAAATATTTCAAGTGGCCACAATTCCATATGGGTGATCGTTGACCGACTCAACGAGTCATCCTACTTATACCAATTAGAGAGCAATGATTAGTAGAGGGGTTTGGATTTTTCATCATGAAGAATATTATCCGACTTCACAGAGTTTTGTCACCGATCGTCTCAGATTGGGATGAACATTTTACATCATGCTTGTGGAAGGGATTGTAGGAGGTTCTTGGGACTCAACTATATTTTAGCACCACCTTACATCCTCATATAGATGGTCAAACAGAGCGAAACATACATACACTGAGGATATTCTTCATGATTGTTTACTCGATTTTGGAAAACATTTTTAGGAAAAAATTCCCTTAGTGGAGTTTGCGTAAAACAATATTTATCACTACACCATCAGCAAGGCTCCATTTAGGGCCATGTATGGGTTACAATGCAGATCACCCCTTTGCTGGACAGACCCAGGGTAGTCAACACTTATGTGTCTAGAGATGGTACTTGCTACCATAGAGAAGGAGAGAATCATCCAGTAGTGGATGAAGACTACACAACACAACCATAATTCTTTTGCTAACATGAGACAGAGACCCTTAGAGTTTGAGTTGGGAGTCCATGTCTTCATACAGGTCACACCCCAACGAGGATTACAAAGGATTGGCTGGGGCTACAATATATCCTTGTTGTTCATCGGACAGTTCCAGATCCTCAGAAGAGTATGTGAGTTGGCATACCATCTATCTCTTCCCCCACAAATGCATGAGGTTAATAAGTTTTCCATGTGTCATAACCGAGGAGGTACAGGCATTATCCATCGCACGTTACCGATTGCGGTGAGATGGGTATTGATGATGGGAAAAAATTTGAGTAGTTCTTGGTAAAGATAGTTGATCGATAAGAGCAGTTCCATTATTGATATTTGATTATTCTGGTGAGAGTTTGTTCGCAGCATTATAATCATTAGGAGATCTCATGGGAATAGTAGGCTCAAATAGGTTCTCAATACCCCCCATTTTATTCCCTAGTATTTTGTATACCTTTCGGGTATAAAAATATCAATGGTGTGAATAATATAAGACCCAAAATTTTCCATGTAATTTTTTTTAATTATTTGTGATTATTATTAGTCAGAAAAAATTGATGGTTCATGATTTTGAGTCCCGGTGTGCCCAGAATAGAATTATGAACATTTCATAATGTCTATTCAGTAAACGCATGAGCGGTGTTTTCAAACATTTTGACGAATTATCGAAGATGAAATCTAAGGGAGCCATTGATTCCAAAGAGTAGGGATTCACTTGAGGGAGGCCTCAATTTGACATCAGTTAGTTAGGAGAAAAAGTTAGTTTTCGTACTTTTTAAATAATAATAAAATAAAATAAAATTGATATTTTATTTTTCTACAATTTTTGAGTGGCGATGGTGGGGCCACTGGGTTGTCAAGCAATTTAATGACTTCTCTCATCTATTTTATAACCACACCACGATAAATTAATGTGACTCATTAATTTCTCCAATTAATGGTCCCTTGATTGAATGATGACTTAATTCATTAACTCTTCCTTTGTTTTATTAAAACATATGCAAAGGGATATTTGGGAGGAATTTTGGTGGTGAGATCTAATGAAGAACTGGAGAACCATCTTACGTCGAAGAACATATGATGTTATGACTCCTATTGTGGAATTGATCCGGAGGATGATGGTTAACGAATGACATCGCATGGGAACCTTCTCCTTCATCCACAATACCCTCAAATGTTGATGTACGGTTGTCCTCATCGATCTCCAAATATTCTCGAGGTAGGGGGTTTATTATTTATGTTTATTATTGATGAATTAAAGTTCTATTGCTTCTTAAGATGCTAATGTGGAGGTCATGGGCCAATGGAACATTGCCCAGACCCTCCTATGAATCATTAATTTTGCGTCTTTAGGGAATGAAATTTCAAATTTGACAGAACATTGAATCTGAGAGCCATGAAATGAATGTGGCATCCTAGGGGGCCCATAGGCGTCAGTAGAAGGGATAACTGACAACCCAAGCTCACTTGGAGGCCCGCAGATGATCTATTGGTGTGACTCCATCATGGAAGAGATGGAAGTTGGTGAATCCCATCAGCCGCGGATTGGTTTTCCACTACTCGATGCTGCATCAGACGGACATGCAGCCAACTCTTGGCTAGCCTTGGAGGCGGGAGGGGATACGTTGTTAGGTGCCACAGTGAGGTTGGTTGTGGATTTGATGCCACAACAAAGGTAGGGGACCCACTATCTGTGGGTCCCACAGTTATCTAGTAGGTTCCACCTAGAACAACCATTTTTGATAGGAACAACTCTTTTATCCATTTGGGAGGCAACCAACATGACCCTCAAGCGGGTCACACATGTCAGCGGGCAGAGCTGCCGCTGGCCATCCCATTAAGGGTGGGCAAGGCCTGTCTGCGGCCCAGAGGGTCAAGCCTATTGCGTCTAGGCCCAACTAGGACAGCCCCTACTGGTTCAGGCCTAACCTGGTAGGGTAGGCCCAGGCCGGGTCAGAACGGACCCTGACCCCATTCAGACCTAGGTACGCTTAACAGAATGTCTAATACAAACCAGACATCTATTTGACTAACTGTTTATGGAGTTTAAATAATTGTGATGAGGTGGTATTTTTGAGACACTCCACTTGTGTTTTGGATAATAATGGATTACAGCTGGGTTGGATTGAAACCAAATTGAACAGGGCCCTCAGCACTAAAATGGTTATAACTCATAGTTGGGTGTCTCAATGACATGCAATCTATTGCGTATGAAACCTTACGACATGGAGGTCCCTTGGGGTTCTCCTTTGAGTAAATTCATTGTAGTGTAGGCATGAATGATATCCAGAGGAGAAGGTACTACGAAGATCAAGTGTACAAGGTGTGGGGAATCATGTGGCTTGTTGTCATATATGTAGAAACCTTGTGGGGATCAGCATCATAGAGACCCTCTGTGGATCAATATCATAGAGAACCTCTATGGATTAGCATTATAACGACCATCTATAGATCAGAATCTATTGAACCTATGTGTATCAACATCATATCGACCATATGTGGATCAACATCATGGCGACAATGTGTGGATCTACATCTAGAACCCTAACGTATATCAGCACCATAAGGACCCTATGTAGATTATCCTTCTATAGGCTTTGTGTGGATCATCAGGACATGACCTAAAGTGGACCAACCTTAGATCATCCCGTCGTGGATCAACGACATATGACCCTGTATGGACCGAAAATGGAACAACTACTTCATGGGTCAGTTGTAGGAAATTCATTATGGAATAAAATGATATAGTGTAAGACTAATCATCTTTATTCCTGAGATAAGAGTTGTATACCTTGTATTGAACTGAGTCTTTTAATTTTTGATTTGTTATTGGTACCAGTCTTTGCAGTTGATCTTTTTGGAATTCTAAAATACATTCTGGGGTCTTATGTTCCCTACGAAGTATTGTTATACTCAACCCTGCGTGGGCTATGATCACACCTTATTGTGTCTTGTGCAGATGTCATGTAGCTCGACTAAGACTATAGGATCCAGGACCATGTGGTACACAGAGGTGACTAGCTGACATGGAGATCTATGAAGATGAGCAGTAACAACCCTTCAGGTAGGATTCAAAGTGGATAATATCATAAGATTCTTTCTATTTTCTGTTCTATTGTACCTCTCTATTGGGCTTGTATTCTACCCCCTTTTCATTAGTAAAAACTATTACTACATAAGTTCTACTTCATGGTTGCATCTTGTTGTGGTTTTTGACATTGAGTTTATACATGTTTAAAGGCAATCCCTTCTTGATTTAGGGATACGTATTTTAAGTGCTAGTCGCCAACCCCTATCCTACATAAAGTGGGCTTTTGGTAGTCACTAAACATGCCCCAGGGGATTGGTCGTGAAAAATGGAATTTTAAAAAAAAAATAAATAGTAATTTATAGGAAATATGAATACTGAACATGTAATATTTTTAAAATCCAATTACCAATTTAAAATGTTTTCTACTAAATTTTTAAATTTAATTTAAATATTTAATTATGAATTATTATATATTTAACTTGAAAAATTGAAAATAATTTTGTAATTAATCATATTGTTACATTAATAAGATGAATTTTTGATATTTATCTTAAAAAATAATTTTTTAGTGAAAATGTTATTTATAAAAACATGAATTTATTACATTATTAGTATACTTGTATAAATTAATAAATCATAATGATTTTTTTTAAGATTAAATATATTTTTTTAAGCCAAAATAATAATTTATAAAATGTATTTTTTAATTTACAAAACTATATTTGATATTTTATAAAAAAAATTATATTTTCTAAAAAACATATTTTAATAGATTATAGATTATTAGTTTAAATTAATTTTTACCACTTTTATAAAGTAAATAAAATTAAATTGAATTATAATTTACCATCAATTTATTTAAAGTCTTTAATAAGGTAGATGTTATTTTTTGTCATTATGAAAACATTTAATTGAGTAAAAACTAATTTCCATGTTAAATTTAAATGGTAAAAGTAAACAATATACTTATAAAAGAACTCATACATGTAAAAAACATGTATAGGAATGGGTGGTTGAGTCCGATATCGATATTATCCCTTGAAACTCTTTTAATTTTCATTTTTTGAGCCACATTCCTTGACTGTGCCTTTCCATTATTGAAAACATTTGGGATTCTATTTTCCATAATAAATGGGACACAACCCTCTTCATATTACCTCACTCAAAAACCCAATATATTCAGTCCAAAATCATTCAAAATCTCACCTATGAACACCTAGACAACTGAATTATATATCTGTCTCCAAATACCAATCATTAAGAATTTAACCCCTATTTCAATGGATATATTAAAATAAGTAATATGTATGTTATTAACCTATCATTTTCCATCATATTATAGTATGTGACTTCCTTCTTCATAAAAATATACTTTCACCATTTTAAATTAATTAAATTTGTATCATGATTATTTTGTAATTTTATTATCCATTTTTCACATTAATTACCCACCGTCACCTTTATGAATTATGAAAGAAAATGAGAAATATATTCGGCAGATTACTTCCATTAGTGTGCTTCAAATATTATTTTCATTCCCCATCAATAAAATATGGTCCTAGTAAGGAATTTCACAAATTATTTTGAAATTTATTAATACTTTTAGATTATTAAATTATTAAAAATATTATAAATTCCACCCATTCTATCAGAAATAAAATCATTAACCTTGAATTCGTGTAGACTAATGGTTATTTTCCAATTTTTTTTAGTTACCCTTGTTAACGGATGTTCCTAAAAATGTATTTAATTGATTAATATTATTTTTACGTTATAATTATTTTTCTTGTAAAAAAAATTGTATATCAAATTAATTTTATCTTGAATAACGATTATTATTAATTCATTATTTTAAATTCACTAAAATAATAGGAATGTGATTTCTTGATTTGTAATGGATTTTTAAAAATAATATTATCATTATATTTATATTTAAATTACAATATATCACACTATTATTAATAACATAATATTATTATGATTATGATATATTTATAATACAAATAAATCACCACAAAATATTCCATTAATCTAGGTTGGTTCTGGTATGTGTTGTTCAATCCACCTTGTTGAAAAATACGTTGAATTATAATAATAGAAGAAAAAGACAAATTAAATAATTAAATAACATCCTTAAAATATATGAATAATTTTTTTCCTATATATATTTTGTCATTTATTAACTCATCAATTAATAAAAAATATTTTTTGTTTGTTAATAATAATCAAAACATGGTCATCACTAATTTGAAATTCATGGGTTATAAAAAACACCATGATTAAATTATACCTTTATATAATATCATGGATCATATTTTATTGTACCTTATGTGATCTATGACAATTGAAATTTATAATTTAATATTTTAAAACATAATTTTTTAAAAACTAATTCAAATAATTAAATATTATAAATATCATGTGTGTAAAATATGAAAAAATATATAATAATTATATGTATAGACTGAATTTCAATGTGATTTCATAATTTTTATAGTTATGAAAAATGTTTTTTTTTTCATTTAGTTAATGAACATAATTTTAATATTCATATCCATTGTAGTAGGTGTATAATTAATTATGACAATGTAAGGTGTTTTTGTCTCAAATTCCTATGTTTGATACATGTTTGGTTTTTTTCATGTAATTTAATTTAAATTCGGTATATAATTATTATTTTAGATATCATACCATTAATTATATTCTAATATCCACTATGATCCATATCATTCAATACGGTTTTATTATGATGTTTCTTAATTTTCAGGAGTCTTCATAGCCTCAATTCAAATTCATTAAGAAATGTTAAATGTTGTAGACCATATTTTCATTATATGATGTTTTATTGAATTAATATATTTTTAATGTTATAAACATTTTATCCATAAAATTCATGGAAGAAACTGATCCAAATAAATTTCTTTACGTATAATTTCTTTCAAATAAAATCTTACAACAATTGTAATATTTGTTTTATAAAAAACCATTAATTAATTGAGTTATGATCATTCAACCGAACATATTATATATAATTTTGGTAAATTATTTTTATTTGTTGTACTATATGGTATTCCATCATATATAAAAATTATAACACATACACCCCTTTTCAAATGTTTTGTGATTAAAGGATTATATTTCTTATAATGGATATTAATAACACAGGTATTCAATCCTTCAATTATACTGATTAATCGTACAGTTATTTCTTCCATATTTGGGTTCTCCCATTCAAATATACAATTGTATGGTATTTTACAATGATATTTTGTAAAATTACTTTTTTACTCAAATTAATTTTTTTTACTCTTCTAAAAATGTGATGATGAACAAATGTATTTTCAAAAAAATAGGTTCTTATTAAATGCTGTATGGTCTATATCCCTTTCTCCATTTATCGTAGTGAAAAATTATTACATTTTATATATCTATTATTGAATATTATTATCATATTTTTTATCCAAAATACATTAATGATTCCTTTTCAAATGTTACCTTTGATGGTGACATTTATATTTATATTTTTTATTTTTGATAAAAATTATTTCATAAATATCTTTTCAGTTTTTGGAATAATTTACCTGAGCATTTTCAAAATGATTTAAATTACTAGGAAATATGTTTTTTTATTAATCATATATATATATATATTTATATGTCATAATTTGGGGGTTTGAACTCATAATATAAAATAATTTAATTCCTCATCCATTGATTCTTTATACCATTAAAATATTTATATTGAATGGTTGTTTTTCATTTATCTCAATATCCTTTAATGTTTACTCTAAAATCTTGTTTTATGACCTTTTAAAGCATCCACATTCATTATATTGATGAATTATGTCCATTTGATTTTAGTTTTAACTTATATGTGTACTCATTTAACTATACCATAAGAACATCAAATTATATATAAATTATAATTTATTATTTTCAACTAAAAATAATGTTATCCTTTTGACATAGTGAAAAGTGTGAATATTCTATATATTATAATTCAAATTCAGATGATTATTAGGTGGTTTATTATAATTCATTTTTACACCAACCGTCATTTAATGTATGGGTTGTGACAAGTTTATCTCTATTATACATATTATGTAATGTATTGAAATTCATTATGATTGTTAATAGAAATGTTGGTTGATTGGGTTTTGATATTTAATATCATCATTTTATGGATATAATAGTTTTTTTTATTAAGAGGTTCCTCATGTGGTATAAAATGTTTTGATGACTCTTATAGATATATCATTGGGATTAATTATGAGACGGGTGGGGCATGAAATTATATATCCCCATGATTCATTGAAATTTCTCATGGGACAAAATAATTATGATTATGGTCTATACGTCGCTACATGATAGGATTAATATCTTGGAATATGGTCATGAAAAAATGTTTTTGAGGTCAAATATTCTTCATTCCATCATTATGAGATCATTATTTTTATTATCCAGGTTTTCATTCACTTTGAGAGATATATCATCATCTCAATTTCATGTGCATTATCGATTCTTGTTGTTTAAATATTCATGAAATAATTTTTAGGCCATTGTTTTCTATGTTTTATTTTTTACCTTTTTTATTATTTCTTCTCTCCCATTAATATGACTCTATTTCCTTATGAGATTATGAACTGTTTTACTCATGTCATTTTTAGAAAGAAAAAAAATGTGAATGAATCTATGCAATGTTTTAATGAATTTGAATATATTATCTAGTTTCATATATAATATGAAAAAATGTCATTTTGATAATAAAATATTTCATAGGGGCTATTGATTTTATAATAACGAATTATTTATCATGTTATACGCTTCTAATAAAATGAATTTTTTAAAGTATGGGTTTATGGAAATTGATCTAGTAGTATAACTCTAGGGCACTACAGTTCATACCAAATGAATGGATTAAATAATATTAGATATTGGGATGTTTTTTTAAGACAATAAAATAATTGGTATATTAAATATCATCACAATGTCAATGGTATAGAAATTTTTTTGATTAATATTCTATTTAATTATATAGAAATAATGATGATTTCATTTATTGATTCAAATTATATAACTTTATTGAAACCCCTAGGGTTAAGTAAACATATTTGATGAAAAAAAATTGGAAAATTAATTATTATGAATATTTCCTTGAAATACATCCCCATATATAAATAGACAAGTTATTGTTTCTATGATGTTTATTCACAGTAGTGTAATCACCCTAAGAGGATTGGTTCAATATTTAATTAATTATCACACTAATACATGATGAATTTTCCTAGGATTTAACACCCAATTAGAAAGTCGTATAGGATATCTATTGAGTAGTCACATACTCTCTATAAAAAATTATGATGTATGTATGTACTTTGATGAATGATTTGATAATATTACATAATATGAAAATGACTAAGGATAACTATGGATTGAAAAACTATATTCGGAGGATAAAACCTATGTTTCATTTTTTTAAAATAGTTTTTTTATGGAAAACATATTTTAGTTATGTTTCCATATTCATATTTTGGATATTATTATAACTATATTTTATTTTAATATTTCATTGAAATCGAATCTGAGAAATGAATATAAGAATGGTATGTTGCATGAAATCATTGTTTCATAAAAATAATTAAGGGACCTTACCTAAATGGTTAAAAATAATATTTTCCCCTATTAAAAAAAAAATGGTTAATGTCCAAGACATATATATGATAGTGATATTGATACATAATTACAAAATAATTATTGTAAAAATTATCTATTCTCATTAGTGAGTTATAATTATCCGTGAAATTTTATTAGATTTTCAAAATTCCTGAGGATTATGTGAATAATATAATGATATTTCCTCAATAGTTTTGGTTTAATGGGTTGAAATAATATATTAAATTGTATTAATAACCATGGAAACTATTTTATGGAAATTCTACTTTATTGGAGATAAATCATAGAAAAATAAATTAATGTATACATAACTCTTTTGTTTTATATACACTTCATATTGAGATAATAAATGGTGGTAATATTTTAAATAATTATTCAATATTTTATTGGTAAACATAGAAGGGTTAATTTATTCAATATATTTTTGGACAATTTAATCATATTTTTGGGATTATTATATATAAAGACTATTTTGTGACCATATTAACAAGTGAATAGTACCACTTGAGGGTTAAATATAGAGTTCATTAATAGAGGAATATATAACATCACTGAGGATTATTTTTAAGGAGAATAAAGTGGTTTTTGGAAATATAGTCATGTATAATTTTGGATTAAGTTGTATAAATAATTTGGAATATTTTATATAAATGAATAATGTTTTTACGAAATATAAGTAACTATATATAGCCTATGATATTATAATATATAACTATTAGCGGTTATACCATGAATAATGAATATATTTATAATTTCCTCACCAAAATTATTCAATGTGTAATAATTAAAATCTTGACGATGAAATTTATTTATTGGGTAGAATGTAACACCAATATATTTTATTATATGATTACCTTTTAATATATAAATGTGGTTGATGGATTTATTCAAATGAAAAAATGTAAATAAACAAAGAAATCATATATTGAGATAAAGTATAAATATTTAATTATGACAACTAAAACCTAGACATTGATTTAGTGGGATGGAATATGAATAACATATTTATGTAATATTTATAGAAATAAAATAATTTAAACATTATATATAAATTACTTTCAATTAGTATAGAAAACAAAATTATAAAAATCATTATATTCAAAAAAACACATATATAGTCCTAAATAAAATTTTTTATTTCATGAATTTATGTATATTAATATTATATAATTATAATATATGTTTATAATATTAAAAATCTATTAGCAATAAAAAAATTTTAATTAATAGTAAATAAATGTAACCATTTGATATAATTTAAAAAAATTTCATTACATGAATTTTCCACTATATAATTGTATTTTATTTAAATATTGAATTATAAAAATTTTAAAAAATTTATTTTGGAAAAAATAACATATTTGTTTGAATAATAATTTTAATTTATGATTGTGATTAAACATTAATATTTTTTAAATGAACTATTTTAGGGGAATATACTATTTTTAAAACTAAAATTTCTTCAACAAAATTATTGTTATGTTAGTATGGACTGAACATTAATGATTTATTTTATATGAAAATATATATTTTGTAAAATAATTCATAATTTCGATAATTTTAAAACTAAAACACTAGTAAACCTATGTTATTGTACTCTCCAATAAATTTTCTTATGATACAAGGGATCTCTTCCGAAAGGACCGATCAGTTTTATATTCTTGAGTAATCAGATAAAATAATGCCTCACATTTTACATCAAATATAAAATATAAAATATAGTGAAAGAAAATATCATGACTAAATAAGTAATATTAAATATGAAAATAAAAAATATATGAAAGAACAATAAATTTAATCAATAAAATTAGAAAAAATCTCATTTTTGGATAATAAATATTAAATAATGTCACCGATAATAAAAAGTGAATTCAATGTGATGAAAATGAAGAAAATTTTATAACATGATAGTAGACATAATGATATCTTTGTTTCCCTATCTATATTCTGTGATAGTCTAAATTTTTCGTTTGAATACACCAAACCCTATTTAATATGTTTAGTCATTTAGTTTGTCACATAATTTATATCAATGCATCGAGGGCCTATATAATTTCATGGGCCTTATGGACACTATGTGTCAAGTGAATTCAACATATATTGAATGAAAAATTTAATTAATAATCCATTTAACTTCAAATAAATAAATGTATTTCATAAACAATATGAACAATCATTACTTCCAATGTCAATCAAATAACATTCATAGTAAAACACCATATATATATATATATGTTAAGTGGTTTATGAAATATGCATACCCATGATACTATAGATATATATATGTATCTATAAAAAATAATCATAACAATATCAATGTTTCTAGATAAAGTTAATTTTCAATAAAATAATCAACATATAGGTGAAAATAATTACAACAAAAGAAGAATTTCTTAAAAAATCATGTCTTCTTGAATGGTAAAAAAAATTAAAGTGAATCATTTAAAAAAAATCATTATAAAATTATATTTATAATACAATAAAATACTTTTAGGAGAAACTAAACACTATAAAATGACATTCTTGTTGGTAATTTAGGTTAATGCTATATGTGTTTAAGAGAAACATTCCTTTTGACTTTCTTTAATGAAAATTAAAATTTAATATTTGAAAAAAAATTATAAATAATCTAGTGAATCATTTTAAATTAATGGATAATATAAAATTTATGTAAACTATCATTTTATTAATTGAAATATATTTTTCTAATCAATTTCTGAATAATATGTACGTGGAAGAAAAATATAACAAATCAAAAATAGAAATATCATCAAATTTTTAATTAATGATTTAATTTCATGATTAATGTGTATAATATTATTAATTTAAATATTATAATATAAACTACATAAATATAAATCGAATAAATAAATGGATGATTGTTTTATAAATAAATATTATGATATTACTTCAATAAAAAATATAAGAAATCCCATAAAAATGAGATTGCAAAAATGAATTCTTACCTCATTAGTAAATTATATTTTATAACCCCTTGGAAGTTTAAAAATGGATTAAAATGTTAATAATAATAAATAAATATATATTCATGTAAAATATTTTGATGTTTTGATATATTCCCTAGTATATATTTAAATAGGTTCATAATATAATATATCTATCAATATAGTTGAAATTGTGACAAAATACCTTAAAATATCATTTCATTAGAATGAGAATTAATCATTGAAGGGATCATGCGTAACAAATTTAAATACATAGATGGATTGTTGATATAACAATATAAAACAATATATTTTCATTTCGCACATAATTATAACATAATAGGACCAATGTATATATCATATAGCCTAATTAATTGAAATTGAGTTAAGAAGCCCCTTACCTTACACACTCATTTTTTGAACATGCTTTAACCTGATGAATAATTTTTATAAACACGTTATTAATTTATATCAACTTGATATTCATAATTATAATATCATACATGATCCAATTCTAAATTTTTATCCCTATTTTATAAACAATCATTCCTTACAATCATTATTTATGTTGTTAACTACAATGTTTTATTTTTTTCAATAATTTGTTTTTTCATGTGAATAATTTATAGTATCAAAATATATAGAATGATGATATTACTATAAATGTTATATTCATTCATTATATATATTTTATTACACACTATCTATTGATGGATATGAAAAATTAATCACACAGCTTCCTGGAGACGATAAGTCATACACACAAACATGCATTGTTAAAATTATTTAATTGGTAAAAGGATATAAAAATAAGATATATATTAAATATTAATATTAAATATTATTTATAATTATCATATATATTAATTGCATCCATCCATATGATATGAAATGTTATGCAGTCATGGAAAAAAACTATATCGATTCTCAAGGTGGTTATTGTCATGACCCGACCTACCTCATGTCATTAACATAGTAAACTGGCCATGTGGGTATCCTATAATACTTCAGTAGCCTTAGAAGAAGGCCACACTTTTTTACCCAAGGGTTTCACCATTTAAGATAATGACTCTCACCATAGTCCAACACTTTTTCTTCATGTTTTATTTATCTTCACTCAAACACTCCCTTGAAAACGTCTCAGAAGTTCCCCCATTCAAATGAGTACTCAAATAAAAGAACCATTAACTATAGAGTTACAATGAGGTAATATCATAAAATAATGTACCACCTTGTTGACATGGATATTATCATTTTACCATTAATTACTCACTTTTTGTGGGGTGTTATACCCTCCCCTATTTAATTTATAATTCCATACTGTGAGCCACAAGACTCAAACCCATGTAGTGACAATATACTTATTGATATGTATTGCATCTGATACCATTTTCTTGACATGGCCTTCAATAGGATATGGACCTATCCAACTAGACCCATTGGTTTTCTGTAATATCTTTTTTTTCTCTCATAAAACACAACATGGTATTGTTCATCTGGTCTACTTATCATGTTTTTGATTTTCACCAAAATACAACACATTTTCTTCCATTGTGATTTGTGGTCATTCATACACACCCTAGAAAACATCCCAGGGGGTCACCCATTCTAACAGAAGAGAAGGAAAATTTTACCAAACTATGGTGTTCTAATCAAAAATTAATCCACAATTTCAAGGTGTATCTTATTTACATGGGTAGTGACTTTTATTCATTTTAATCAACACATTTACATGGGTGTTACAGGATTCCACCCTATGCAAGAGTGATAGTTTGGTTTCCCATTTGTAGGATAGGGATATGGATAAGTATAATACCATAAAAATAATCACATCTCATTATTTTGGAGATAAGGATGTATTTATATTAAACTTTTTAGAATAACGACCATTATTTTATTAATGAAATTACATTTTTGAAAGAATAAATTGCATACTATGAACTGTAGTCATATAAAACATAGTAAAAAATTGAATTTTAATAACATTATATAATATGTAAATTACTTTCATGTATGATTTATGATTACTTCATGAGTAACATAAATTCATAATATAGAAATTATACGGTTTCAATTAATAATCATTTATATTAAGGGTTTTGAAAATGTCTTATTTATAGAGGAGAAATTCCCTAACCAATCAGATTATACCTAGTGAAAACCAGTTTGTCCATTGGACACCAAATTAATGGGATGTAACATTAACCAATACCTATCTTGAATTAAAAAAATCTAAAACATGAATGAAACAAGTTATGAGATATGATCAAGTTTTTTAAGATTACAGACCAAACCATGTTCGGATAACCACCCCATGAAAGATCCACCATCACTCCCATTACCTATAGGTCATACACAAATTAATAAGTGGTCATGTATGTAGATTCAAATTGATAGAATAATTTTTTTTCCATTTTACTATACTAATGATTATTTTTATCCCATTTCATTATTGAGTTATATATATAATTATAAATGATTTTATGGAAATTATATTTTTATGAAACCACAATTATATTTTGGAAAATTTATATTATTAACACACTTATTGATAAATTCATGAATTTGGATTGAGATATTAAATTCATTAATATTTTTCATTAAATATTTTATATCTATATAAAATTGAAAATATAATTTAATGAAGTCCAATGTAATATTTATGAACTGTTGTGATTATTTATTATCATAAAAATATAATAATTTGTAATAAATAATGTTTTTTGATTTAAAATTTTAAATTCTCTAATATAATGAATTATTACTATAAAATTAATATTATTATTGAAATTCCAAAACTAAAAATTTCTAATTAATAATTTATCATAAATTTCAAAGATTGTATTTTTTCCTAAATATTTATACATTAAAAATATATTATCTACATTAGGACATCATAATAACCAATTAAGTGACGTAATAAATAATATATATTGAATAAATGATCACATATTATGTTTTCCATTTAATTTTTCTTTTTTAGGTAATTTTATTAATTTTACAATCCTTTAATGAATCCTCCAAAAAATAATATATTATTATTGGAAATCATTATTTTTTATCATGGCTGAGTTTTGCATCCCTAATGATATTATTTTAATATTTATAATTCTTTTTAGTATAAAATATAGATAGATACACATCATGGGAAGATACCATATATGAGAAATATTTTAATTTTATTTTTAATTATATAATCACATTGATTCCAAAACCTATGTTTATAATTTAGAAAATAATTCCCCACTCTTTAGTTTTAAATAGTTATTGATTATCCAACTAATTATCTCTCAAAACCCTCAGAGCATGAAATTAATGTCCTTATCCCTATATAAATCCATCCAATTATGTTACCAGGATCATAGAATGCTCATATCAGTAATCTTGTAGAGCCCTCTCTAGATGTGGCGATTGTCCTTTTCTCCTTATTAAATTATTTTCTCTATATTGTTCCATATAATTTTCATGAATTCATGATGTAATTTGATTCTATAAATCATTTTTATGGTCTTTATTATTTACATAAACAGAGGGAATTCCTTTTACTCTAATTAAATTATTCAATAAATATTTATTTACACTAATATTCTTTCGACCAAACCCCAATAAAATAGAGCATATGCCTTCTATTATTACCTTGGAATATTATACAAGGAAAATATTCAGGATGGACAAATTAGTTTATTAATCATGTTTTGTAATATACATACATGATTATTACATTACATTTAAATAAAAAATTTAATATATATTTTTTAATCTCTTATTCGAGAATAAATTTATTCCATATAGTGCATCCTTGCATATAAGTAAAAGTAAACTTCATGGAATACATGTGAATGAAAAAATAATAATGCTGAGCTCAGAAGCTCACAAATTATTTAATAAAATGGAAAAAATATTGAATCATTGACAATAATAAATATTGAAAGGTTATAATTAAACATATATACCATAAAATCAATAAACTATGAAGGAAGTGTAGAAACTATATAAAAACACAAAAAATAGGACACACATTCTATATACTGAATAAAATAATAAGGAAAAGAATAAACAATACGACATAGAATATATATTGAAAAACATGTCATTAAAATAATTTGATATGGAATAATAAATAAGGAAAGGTTACAAAGTGATATTGAATTTCATTTAGTCAATAAATATATAATAAAATGCATTCATATATTTTTTTATGGTGAAGTTAACGTTATTAATAATTAATAAATATTAATTAATTGTATTCTTAATTATTGAATTTCATGTTTCCTAAGTACATGATATCTTAACTGTCAAAACATCATAAAATATAGTTTATAACAAACTATGTCAAAACCCAACTAAGTATAGCCTATTAACTTGTCCCATGTGACTACAAATACCTCAAGGGGCTATCAATAATCAGGACCCACCCAAGTCGTACATGTACAAACCATTCCTCATATATCAAATAATATATTTAAATTAGGAATGATGTGATTTATTATATATCTACCACAAGTAAAAAAATATTTTTCAATATTTACCTGGTAAAGCAAATAACTTTCAAGTAAACATAAAATTATAAAAGTAATATGTTATTGATAATAATCATATACATTCCAAATGAAAGGGGTATATATTGGGAATATTTAACGATAAATGATCACCGGATGGTTAATAATCTGTAGATATTTAAATGTTAATTAAATTGATTCAAGGACTTAATTTTCAATACAATACTAAATAAATATAATCATAATCCATCCATAAAATTAATAATTATTGTATCAATATGGCATATACCCATTATAGTAATGATAAAGGGTTTTTTCTTTGAGGAATAAATATATCATTAAATAATTCAAGAGAAAAATATCATTTTCAATTAGAAAAATCATTTTAAAAAAATATCAATATAAAAATATAATTTAATAAATAAATTATTTGAAATGTTTTTGTTATGAGTGAAAATTTGTGAACATATATTTAATAAGTCATTTTTGAAATGTTTAAGAAATTGATAACATTTAAAAAAAATATGTTTTCAGAGAAAAATGATTTCTAATGGAAGAGATAAATGAATTCGAGATTTCTTAAAAACATTTTCTAGAAACGTTTTACTCATAAATTGTTGAAAATCATACTATTATTTCAAAAATACCGTTAATAACTATGTAGAA
Source organism: Viscum album (assembly GCA_963277665.1). NCBI lineage: Eukaryota > Viridiplantae > Streptophyta > Magnoliopsida > Santalales > Viscaceae > Viscum > Viscum album. The sequence continues at coordinate 1,079,020,636 of OY728164.1, forward strand.
TAAAAATGGTTTAATAAAAAATAATCAAATTATTTTCCTTAATGGGAATTCATGAATAAAATATCAATATGAGAATGACATTATGAATTTAACAAATAAACATGTCATAAAAAACAATTGATAATTAATAAATGAATTTATTATATTTATCAACAATAAATATATATTTAAAAAATAAATACAAAAATATTTTTTACAAAATCATTAAAACATAATCATAGAAAATCAATTTAAGAACCTAGTTATTTATTCAGGTATTAATTCTTTAATATTTTTGTCTAAATCATTAATTTGGACCAAATTTGGATGCCTAATGAGTTATTATGGGTTATGACGGTGTCAGGGGAATGTTCGGAGCCCAAAACCCAACTTTTTTTTGGAGAAAACATACTCTTCACATAATTTAGAGTAAATAGTGTGGAATTCCATAGGGGTTTCCAAATCATGATGATGTTGTTTCTTGGATAGAGTCACCTCACATGGATGGAGCATGGCTGTGTAGCCTAACGATGTGAATGCCACATTTTCCCATGTACAAGTGCATGGATGTCGAATAGCTTGATCAAACCGTGAAGGGAATACATTTCTAGTAGAACTGTCTTGCATGCTTGACACAGGGTTTGGAAAACTATATAGACATACCATGTAGACAAACCATGTGTAGGGTATAATACATTATAAAATGTACAAAATACCTTTAATGATCTAATTAGTCCTCACTTCCTCCATAATCCGAGTTTATGCGGGATATACCATTTTTCTCATTCAATTTTGGTATTTTTGAATATCAACACTGGGAATCAAGAGATATTCTCTGTTTGGCATCTGATCGAGCTTCTGTTCATCATTTTGGATGTGAAACGGTAAATAATCAATTTCCCTATTTTCGTTCTTATTCTCTTTCACTCTCATCTTTTGTATGAACACGTGAGTTTTTTTCACCATTTCATGGATCCACTAAATTCTGAGGAATCTAAAGGGCTAATTTGGGATGATAAATGTCGTGCAACTCAATGGTTGGTGGTCTATCACTCATCTAAAATGTTAATTGATTTATGAATATTTTTGTGGGGGGCACTAGTTTCATCGGAGACCATTCCTAAAATTTTCATTCCATGGTTATAGTTTTTAGAATTTTATGGTTATACTATTATAAATTATGTGATTAATTGCTAGTGGTTACACACATAACTCAATCCGACTTATCTCATAAGTTATGCTAGAATTGAGTTTTTACTGTTTTGACACTTTGAGAAACCATTCAGGTCTTCCCTTTATTAACCATCTTAATGGTGACACTTTCTATATAAATGGTATAATTTTTAATTATCACTTAATAATGGCATGTACCATGTATGCTAACTACTTGACCCACCTAACGCTAGTTCTCAAAACGATTATGAAATGTGAAAGATAAATGCAATGTATACTACGTATATAACATGACCTTATTTAAATGATTTTGAATAAAATTTATATGTATGTGGCACCGCCTTATAGGATAATAGAATGTAGCTGAGGGAAAATCAATAATTTAATATGCCTTAATGGTTAATCACTGCTTAATTAAAAGGTTGCAACAACACATGGTCTATCAACAACAATGATCCCAGGCTGGGACCAATAAATAAATGGTTTCAACTCTACATGACCTATCCCCACTAAGGTCAGGTAGTAAAGGAACCAAATTAATTATCTCTGGATTACATTATCAAATAATAATAGGCTGACTCAATCTTGACTTGGATTTTGAGAAGAGAATACCATGGGTCTCGGGAACCCCATTCAGATTCAAGGATGTAAATTGCATAGGTTGACACCCACCTCGATTCTGGTTCTTGTATATTCATTGGACACAATGTATACTACAGTAGGATCCCTTTCATGATTCTAGGTTACCATAGATACACTCCTTCGATTAAGCATAAAAGAGTAGGTTCCTTGGATACACTCCTTGGAACCAGTCCTTACATAGCCCTGTTTTACATTAGATTCACACCTTAGACTTGGTAGGATCCTTAATTTGAAATACTCATGATTACGTTCATAGGTTTACACACTTAACCCCTTAGGTAGACACAAATACTAAAAAGATATATTTAAATATGATTTTTCTTACCTTTGTTATTACACTAGATCTCCCTCATTGGATAACATTTTCAGGTTGCCAGGTATTGTCTTGGGACTGTCACAACTTATACTATCATGAGGTTCTATTAGTGCTGGCTATGCCTCTCATGACCTATTAACATTATACAGTAATTGATTAATTAATGAACCGGTTACATGTTTAGAGACCAGACGAGTTCTAAAGAAGGTATGTGGGAATTTAGTTATTTGAATAGCTTACATTACATTATATATTAATTCCTACACACTGTTATATTTCATTATACGGGCCGTATGTTATAGACACTATTGGTGGTGGCCCAGTGAAATTTATCTCAAACCCTCTCTGGGTGATGTTTGGTACCTAGAGTATATTACATGGTTGAAGGTATTGACCATGGGAAGCATAAAACATTCAATACATGATTTCATATCGATAGGATGAATCATGATCGTAAATGATCGAGTTAGTTCTCTGTATTCTTGGAGTATCATTTTATTCTTTTACTTTGTGGAACATGGTTAGCCTCCAATCTTGTTTCCATGTAATCATGTTTTCTAGTAAGATGTCATTACACATCTTTATTCCAGTTGATACAGTTTTTATTATTCTCATTTTTCTATAGAATCACTTTTCATTGTTTTTTAATTTATAATATTTATATTGCTTTAATTTTTTTAATATTCCATTATATTCCTTCTATAGTGCTATACACTACTATTGAGGGAATATCTAAACCACAAACAAACCCTAGGCCCTCACTTCCAGTCAACAGACTCTAAAATTTGTGATGATGCGCTTTAGGATATGTGACCCACTGGGCATGGGGAAACCATTTCGTGTCATTGGGCATGATTCGTCACAAATTCGTATCATAAGTGGTTTATTATCTTGCACTTTTATTTAGAGACAATAGATTAGAGGATAAGAATGATTGGGACTTGGTCATATGCCGTACTTAGGGGTCATGAACCCATGTATGGGGTAAAATCAAAGTTACCCATTATGAAATTGGTGATCTATTTTTTATGTTACAATTGATATTATTTCACCATTGGGTGATCAAAATGTTGTCTGGTGTTATCGATTATTGTACTTTTGAAAATTTATTTCACCCTTACCCCAACGGTTTTAGGGCATGGAGAATTGTGTCATGCATCATCATAGGCACCTTGATTTCACATGTCATGCATACTATCATTCCATATAGGTTCATTTAATTGCATTCCATTTCTTGATATTCCTATAATTGTAGTGTGATGTTGTGATAGTTTCTTATAGATTTATTATATTTTCTTTGATTGAGTGATTTTCTATGATAATTCATGATGTGTATGGGCCCTCATGTGATAGGATTATAATTTTACGTATTCAATCCATTATAGAATATATAATTTGGAGTCGTTCCTAATGATAGGGGTATGGGAAATGATTCATCAAAAATTACTATCCATTATAACTTTAATACAGAAATATAAACAAACTGGTTGAAAGTCCTTATCATGACTTGTCATTTTTGTGAAATGTAAAGGAGTGAACATAGATATTAATTACAAAGTAACTTGAAACTTATATTTGAGAACATACCGATAACTATCAATCCAAGAAATATGTATGGGTATTATGCATTAGGTAGTGATTTTTCATAATTTCATCTTCCATTGGTGATGCTATCTCTTTTCGTCTAAGATTGTTTTAAGGTATGTGATTTGAATTTGTAAACAAATGTCATTGCATCATCCTCATATCATTCACCAAGAATGTAGTGATGACCATGCTCAATACATGGTTGGCCCTGATCTATCATTATTACTTCTAGGAGTGCCACATGAATCACCACCTTCTATATGTAATTCAGGAACTGATTCCCAAGTTTATGATGGTTTTCAACGTCTGATGCAGTTCATGCAAGGTGCTACATGTGTTGAACCTACAATGGCTGATCTGATCCATGTGTTCTAGTTGAAGCATCCTCCTACCTTTTTAAGGGATAGTATATCTCAAGCTGTTGAGTCTTGGCTAGAGTTAATGTTTTCTATCATTGAGAGTCTGTAAATTTTTACAGAGTGGACAATCAATCATTATATATAAATTATTTTGGATTTGGACATAAATTGGTGGGATGTTGTTACTCATGCCGAACGTCATTAGGGAATGATATGGGTTGACTTCTAGACATTCTTCTTTGATCATTCATTCTTGATGCACTGAGAACTAATAGAGCCAGATAATTCATGTATCTCTAGTAGGGTTATATATAAGTTATGAAATATTCAGGACAATTTACTGATTTACAGTGCTTCACACTGCTTCTAGCCAGCAATGAGCTTTCGAATTCTAGATGCATTAATTATGGGCTCCAGTATTCCATCTGAACTCAAGTGAATGTCTTTTGTCTTCCTACCCATTCTATAATAGTTGTTCAGACCCTTATCATTGAGTGTAATATGTGGTATGGTGTATGTACCAGATTTAAAGGATTATTTCCCCATCAGTCTAGTAGTTCTTCTAGTTGTAGGAATCATTCCCTCGTGGTTTTTCTTCAGGGTAGGGGAAGCTAGAGTATCTAGATTGATAGCAGTGTGGAGTGTCATCAGTGTGGAAAACTAGGGAATAAGAATCCCTAGTGTGATAGAGATCCTATAGAGTGACTATATTGAGGTCGTATGGGTCTTCTTCAATGTTTATGGAGGAACGTTACAACAACTTCGTGTGGAAAATTGTTTCTCATAGCTCCAACTTTTAGAGTGAGTTATTTTAGGCTATGATAGGTTGGGGATGTAAAATAAATAATCGGTGTGGCTGAGGCGGAGGTCTTATCCATGGTAGTATTATCCCTAATCACCAGCAGCTGCAGTAGAGCATTCATGATCATGGTAATCTAGCAGTTGTGTGGGATTGTGGATCTGGTTAGTTGTATTCCTTACATCTGATAACTAAGGATCAGGCACCAGGACCATCTACATTATACGTTACTATTCTTGTATCCTCTACTATTGTCTCTATATTTTTTTATATATCCGGTTCAAACTCATTCATTTATGTGTCAATCATGGAATTTATTGGGATAAAGTTATAGATTCACTATGGTGTAATAACCACCGATACACCATTGGGAATATAGACCAAGGGAATATATCAGTGCACAGATTGTCCCCAAATGTTTTATAGTTACCCTTTCTAGTTAAATCTTATGTTATCAAGATGACATGCTTTGATTTCAATCTTAGGATCGAATGGTTAGTCTACTATCATGCTGTTGTAGACAAATATCGTCATATAGTTTCTTTTATACCGCTAGAATGCAACAATTTTCTTTTCAAAAGAGAGTGTTATTTCTAATCTTGGATTTCTAGGCAGAAGCATCATGGTTAAGTGGATTGGCCACCCAGAATAGAAATCTTTTCAAAGGGTTTCATGGATTTCATTAAACTGATCATCCTCCAGTGGTTAATCAATTGAAAGAAGCCTTTCATTTTAAATTTTCTTGTTTACCTCGTAAAGTATATGTAGAGTTCATAATTGAAATTGTTCTAGGAATAGATCCAGTGTCCATTCCTCAATATAGGATGCCACCTACTGAATATCTTGTTTATCGATTTGGTCTTACTAACGCACCTGTCATTTTCATTTCATTGATGAATAGGGATTTTCATCATTATTTGACTATTTTTTCATGGTCTTTATGAATGCCATCTTGGTGTATTCTAGCACTCATAATGACCATTCCAAACATCTTGAGATCAATCTGAGTACAAAGAGAGAGAATCATCTTTATACCAATCTCGATAAATGTGAATTATAAATTAAAAAAGTCTACTTCTTGTGTCATATTATCTTAGAATTAGGAGTTTATGTAGTCCTTGGTAATGTTTGTGTTGTTGTTTCCTAAGAGTAGACCAAACACGTGTATGAAATTAAGAGTTTCTTGTGGGTCACTAGATATTACATGTGTTTTATATAGGACATATAATGACATCCATTACCAATTACTTTACATACAAGGATGTTTTTTATGTTACGTTTGTCAAAATCATTCTAGAACACCTTTCAATAGGTGAGCATGAGTCTTTTCTCGACACTGATTCTGATTCCTCTATAACCTGGTAAAGGTTATATCATCTTTAGTTATTCATCAAGAATTATGTAAGTAGATTTTTTTATATATTAATAAAATGTTGTTTCATATGGATCTTGTCTACTGAGGCCACATGAGATAAATTACCTGACACGTCAACTTGATCTAGTTGAAGTTGTCCCAGAATTACTTTGCTGGATACATTATCTATTAGGTGAGTGCTTTGTTGTTTATATAGGTCACAAAAGCCTCAAGTATACCTTCTCTTTGCATGAAATTAACCTGTGACAGTGAATATTTTTCATGTACCAAGAATCCATTGATTTTGATCTAACCTATATACCTGGAAAGTGCATTATGGTCACTGGTGCACTAATTTAGAATACTCAAATGTAGTTCATTCAAGATGCCAGTGATGAATGGATGTTAGTTTCCGTAATTTCAGAACATAATCTAGTGCTTCATGATATTCATGAGTAGTCTTAGATCATCGTCTTAATAGTTACCTCTTACCTCCTTGAGAATGTGAAGAATAATGCGTTCTCAAATCCTGGAGGTTTGGATATCCATGAGAGTATATCAGGAGATAAACCTCCTCAACATTTTTCTTTAGATTGTGATGATGTTCTATGGTTACATGGAATTATATAGGTTCCTACAGATATGAGAGAGTTGTTGATGAATGTTTCCCAAGCTTCTTATTGGGAAGTTCATCAAGTCATCTCGAAGATCTATCGAGATATGAAATGCCAGTATTGGTGGCCTATAAAGAAATTTAATATTGTAGGCTTTATTACAAGGTGTTCCACCTGTCATAAGGTGAAGGCACAACACCAGAGACATGCTGGGTTGTAACAACAACTTATAGTTAAGAAATGAAAATGTGAAGATGTTGTTATGGATTTTTATGTCAGCTATCATAGGTCGATGAGGGGTAGGGACGCTATCTGGGTAATCATTTATCGACTAACAAAAAAATCTGTTTTCATTCATATTTGGTATACATTCATAGATAATGAGTTCAAAAGACTATATGTCTGTGAGATCATATGACTACATGGGGTTCCACATACTATCATTTCAGATTGGTATGCCCATTTAACATCATAGTTTTGGCAGGGTTTTTAAAATACTTTGGGGACTCAAGTTATTATATGAATATCATTTCACCCTCAATCCATTGAAAATTTTGAATGGACAATATGGGTTCTAGTGGATAAGCTTCGTGCATGCGTCCATGATATTATTGGTTCTTAGGAGAAGAATATACATCTCATTGAGTTTTATTATAATAACGATTTTCAGGTTGTGATTCAGATGGATCCTTTGTAGGACTGTTTTGGTTGGCCATGTCATTCATCCTTGTGTTGACTAGAGGCAGGTGAGGCTGCCCTAATAGGTGATTTTCGTGTTTTGGAGATATCAGAACATGTATAGATGATCAAGATGCGTATGACTACTACTGAGTCTAGATAGAAATCATAGCCTAATGAACATTTAATTCCACTTGTGTTTGAGGACAGGGATAATTTTTGTCTTTTGGTATCTCCCAGGCTAGGGAATAAACACTTAAGAATGCAGAAAAAGTTGTTTCCTTGTTATGTTGGGTCGTTTGAGATTCTAGAGAGAGTCGGTATAATAGCTTATCAGTTTATACTACCTCAGAGGTACTCAGCCAGGCACAATGTATTTAATTTCTCATAGCATAACAAATAACATGCTAACATATCTCATACATTTGATCTTGTAGAAGTGGATTTTGATTATGGTTCTAACGATGAGGAGTATCCAAAATGAATTGTTGACTAAAGCACAATGTTTCTCATTGGAAAGTATGTCCCTCTCATACGGGTTCTATGAAAGCACAACCGAGTACAAAATGAGACATGGGAGGGAGATGTCAATGACCATACTCAGTGGATAGATTTGTTATCAGACAATATTTCTTTACTCTTGTAAGGAGAGCTCGGGGGGTGAGTTTCTTAAGGGGGGAAGACTATAAGAACCCAAGTTTTTACTCAGTTATCAATCCTTTAATTTTGTTGTCTAAATCATTAATTGACATAATATGGATTCCTAAGGAGTTAGTAAGGGGTCCGAGGTTGTATGGGTCTTCTTTGTATTCTAGAACATATCTTTTTAAAAAAATCAGACTCTATACACGATTTAGAGTAAACCATGATGATGGTGTTTTTTCGGATAGTGCCACCTCACACAGTTAGCACATGGACGTGCAACCAAACCATTTGAGTGCCCATTTTTCCTAGGTAATCATGAATGGATGGTGCACTGTTTGATCATACCATGTAGTGGGGGAATTTTCAGTTAGAACCATCTCGCACGTATGTTCAAAGATTGACAAACCATGCAGACAAACTGTGCACAGTCTAAAATCTTATGTATAATTCCCACAACACCGCTGGTGATCTAATTAATCCACACTTCCTCACTAATCCAATTTTATTTGGGATTGACCTTTTTCTCTCTCAATATAGGGCTTTTTCATGATCAAATACTTGAATCAAGAGACATTCTTCATCAAGAATTTGATCGAGCTTCGGTTCGTCATGTTGGATGTGAAACTGTAAGTACACAAGTCCTCCTTAGTCGTTATTCTTCTCTTTCACTCTAGACCAAGGTGTCACCATGTGAGAATTAATCACCTTTTTATAGATCTAGTCCAAGCCTATGAAAATAAAGGGTTGGTACCATATGAGAAGGATCATACAACCATATGGTGGGTGGTATATAACTCATCACTAATGTTCATTGATTTCTGAATAATTGTGTGGGGCCCTTTGATTTAATCAGGGACTATTACTTAAATTAACATTCCATTATTATAATTTTTACAATAGTATGGATATACTCTTTCAATATATGTGATTAATTGTTAGTGGATACTGCCACAACTCAATCCACATCATGTCGAAGGTTATGCCATAATTATGCTTTTTGTTTTTTGTGAATTTTGAGTCACCATTCCAGTGAGACCATTATTGACCATCCTAATAGAGACCCTTTAAATAATAAATGTTTTACTATTTAATAAGGATTTATTAATGAATTATACCATGTATTCTCACCACTTGACACACATATGTTGTGTGCTTCAAATTATTATTTAATGTGAAATGAAAAATAAGAAGTATATAAATTATATAGCGTTGACAAATTTAAAAGTGTTTTAATAAATAATACCAGTCTATAGTACCCTGTTCCACGTGTATAGAAAGTATCATAGTGATTCTCAATAATAAAATATGCATTAATGGTTAACTATGGGTTAATTAAATGGTGGAAATCCTACATGGTCTATTCTCAATAATGTAATACATTTCATGGTCCAATCAACAAATGTCTTTAAGTCTACATGACCTATTCACACTAATGAAAGGTAACACATCAACCAAATTAATTATCTCATGATTTCAATATAAAATAGGAATGGATGGACTAATTCTCTCCTTGAATTCTATGAGGAGAATATCATGGGTATAAGGAACCCCATTTTATTCAAGGATGTATATTTTTCAGGTTGATACCTACCTAGAATCAAGTTCTTGTCTATTCATTGTATTCAATGTATACTACCGTACAAACCCTTTAATTATTCCATGATAACTCTGATACACTCCCTGGATCCGTCAATGACAAGTAGGTTCCATGGATAAACTCCATTGACCCAGTCCTTACATAGCCCTATTTTACCTGGGATGCACTCCCTAGACACATCAGACCCATTATTATAGAATTCCTTGGATTAAGATCAATGGATGACACTCTTGATCTATAGATAGACTCAGATACTACTGAGTTGGATTTCTATGATATTTATGTTACCTTGTTTATTACACTAGAACTCCCTCACCCGATACCATTTTCATGTTTTCTAGTTACGTCTTGGGACCATAACTACTAAAAATATAAAAATGTGATGATAGTGTTGGTTGTGCCTATCATTTCCCATTAACATTAAATGGTAATTTCATAATTAATGAACTGGTTACATGTTCAGACACCAATTGTTGGCTGAAGTAGGTACATGGGTATTTATTTATTTTTACTACTTACTTTACTTTACAAATGCATTCTTGTACACTACTAAATTCAATTACATCGGTTGGACGTTATAAACATTATTAGTGGTGGCCCAATAGGATTTATATCACACCCTCTCGAGGTATCGTTTAGTACCCTTAGTAGATTACTTGGCTATAAGTACTGACAAAGGGAAGCATAAAGCTTACAATACCTGATTATGTGATGATTGGTTATAGCATGATAGTAGATGACAGAGTTGGTTCTCGGGATTCATCAAGTAGCATATGTTTTATTTTACTTTTCTGAACATGTTTTTCCTACTATCTTATATCCATGTTTTCTATTTTTCTAGAAACAAGACATTACATTATCATATTTCCAGTTGATTAAATTAATATTATTCTCGTTTATCTATTGAATTAGTTTTCTTTTGTAGTTTTTTATATCATTTAAATTACTTATTTTGTTTACTATTCCATTATATTCCTTCCTTTCTGCTATACTTTTCTTCTGAAAGCATAGTCTTCCCAACGACGTACCCTAGGCCCTCGCTGCTAGTCGGTAGTCTCTGAAATTCGAGAATATGTGATTTAGGCCATGTGACCCCCTATGCTCGGGGCACCCATTAAGTGGTATTTGGTTCTAGGTCTTCCTAATTAATTATTGTGTGTAAGTAATATAACTCATGGAAATAAAATAGTGTTATGCAATTAGTTTCCACCTTGTAACAATTAATTCAATTCCTAATAGGATATGTAATTAAAACTAAAAAAATTTAATTTAGAATGATTTATTAATTATATAAAATTTCAATGGAATGTATATACATCATATAATTGAAATTGGGTTCATAACATTAAAATATACCGAAATGAAATAAAATTGGGACAAAATCCCTTACCTCATGCATTATATTTGGATTCACATTCATTAAAATCATCTACAATGGTTTTATGAATTTTATTGACTTATTATAGATATATATTAATAAATATTATATATTATGTCATCCATTTATAAAACATTCTTACCCATTCACTTGTAATCTTTTATTATCATCATCATTTCAAATAAAAATGGCACTTTTTGTTGTGTGTTTTGACTTGTTGTTTAATTTCTATTATACAGATCATGATATAATCATATCCTACATTTTATCCATTAATTAAATATCAAATATTTTTATAACATTTTTAGTTATAGTAACCCAAAATATTTATTGATCGGAAATGTCATAAATTGTTCACAAGGACGGTAGGCCATACAAACGCATGAACATTTGTCCGATTTTCATGTGATATTAAAAATAAAAATAAATTAACTTATATATCTCTAATAATCTATATCACATTTTTATTTCATATATATCACATATGTTTATTAACAAAATATTTATTACATTCCATGTAAAGCATGAACATATCAATCACTTTGTGAGGTGGTAGTACACAATACTCATGAACGACATTATCATATTAAAAATATAAAAGCATGATAAGACATGTTATATAATTATTAAAGAATCCTAATTAAATATAAATCTAATATATATCATATATAAATTATAAATCAATCATTACTCTGAACTTTGAAATGTGTTATTGGAAGAATGAAATAATACAAATGTAATCATTGATAAACACTACCAATTCTTATGCTTACTCTGTTTGGATTTCAAAAAAGGAAATACATGGTTTCATTTCCCACCAAAATGAATCATCCAGATTGAGGTTTGGGATTTTTGGAGGTTAATTAATTATTATTAGAATGAAAAATAGGATATATAGGTTTTAATAACTATGTGGGGTGACATACTTTTTATAGTTGGGGATTTCTATTCCTGAAATTAATGAAAACCAAACAATATAGGGAGGTAATCATTTTATCATGTTCCAAAAATAATATAAAATTATGGATTTTGTCCAAATAAGAACAAAACATTGGTATTTTACAAGTCTCTTGGTCATTTGACCCCTTGTCAGTAATGCTTAACATCTAATTAAACTCATTTTATCTATAATAATCTAATAAATTTTATTTGGTTTCCCTAATTTTTTTTGTTAAATACAAAGTTCAATTTAATGGTAATTTTTTATTATGATTATTAAAAATATGCATTCCATATTCATTATTCCCATAAAAAAGTGGCAGAATTTAATTCTTTACTCATCCCACATACTGACGAAGAATTCAAAATTTAAAACTATAAATGTTCAAAATATTCAAATGTTTTTTTGTCAAAACACAAAAATAAATTGATTCCAATGACCTATATTGGAATTTAATAGGTAATTTTTTTCTTATTTAACTGTAAAGAATATTTATAGCTAATTTAAGTATATGAATTAATAAAATTAATAGTCAGTTTTTTTCTATTAATATTCATTATTTTAACTATTAAAAAAAAAATAAAACCATTTAGAAAAATCCCATAGATTAACGATAAGATAATTTTTTTATTACACAGAAAGTAAATAATTTTATTTTTTAATATATAATTAATTAATGTGTCAAATTTTAGTTTTATAAGTTTGGATCTATCAAATGCTGTTAAAACTAACTTTAAAATAATAAAGCATTGTATATGAAAATTTTGTTTTTTCATATATTATGACAACAAAATATATTAGATTATTGTCAATAAATTATTTAAATATATAATTTATAAATATAATTCCATAATATTAAATAATTTTATTTGTTTGTTTTGTACACCGTTTAACATATTAAATATATTGTATTTATAAAAAATTTCAATATATTCAATTGGTTTTTCTATGAATATTTTATTAATAGGAAATTATTTCATCGATATTTTTTAATATGTTCATTAATCCTATTCATCAAAACTATTTTAATGTCATGGAGATAATTTTCATTTTAAATAATTATCTAATAAAATTTGTTAAAACACAATATTTTGTGTGACATAGGATATTATAGAAAGAAATTTTTTCATGTATCAAAATTTAGATTAGTGTTTCATGCATTGAAAGCTATATGAAATATAGAATTTATATAAAATATTAAATTATTATAAAATTATTAGGATTTCATACTGATTTTACACTTGTTGTGGTGTTTTATAAAATAAATTTAATAAAAAGTAATTCTTTTTGTGAATTTTTGGGTGTATCATTCTTCCCCTGATAAATAAATTTCATCATCGCAATTCAAACATGATCATGGTAATATAGGGTTTGAAAATTTATTATTACATTTTAAGAAACAAAAATCATAAAATGGATAGTTATATATTCCCGTAAAAAAATATACTGACAAGAACGAAGGTCTTATGGAATAACATATAACTAGGTTTTTATATAGGAGAAAATTTTTTCCAATTAAAAATTTAGACTTAGTGGAAAAGTGGAAATATTTATAAAGAGATACTGAGAAATTGATAACAAAATTAATTATCAATCAAAATTTGAGGGTCAAAATTCCATAAATCCTAGATGATTTAAAATTCAATTGGTTCAATAATATTAATGTATTAAGAAAAAATTTATTAAATAATTTCTCTAATGTTGTCTAATTCATTTACTAACAAACAATATAATGAAATATTTCCAATTTCATTACTTGGATCTACATTGATGAATATATATATCATCCTATAATTGGATATTCAAAAATGAATCCTTATGCCCGGATAACTATAATTTATATTTTTATGTTCCATAAAAGTGTGAAACATATTACTATGAATCTCTAAATATTATCCCAAGTCAATGTGTTTAATAGAATAATCTCAAAAACTAAAAATTAGTAATAATATTTCATCATTATTATTCAATTATTAATTTTCTTAAATATAGCTAATTATACTACAACAATGATATATTCCAGGACCATGGTAGACATGAATCTCAAATCTTCCATTAATCCGTGGTTCAAGAACCACTGCCTAGTAGGATATGATGATTTGTGACCCTGTAATTTGGTTTTTCTTTTTATATAATACATTAATAAAAATACTATGTTTTTTTTCAAAAACTATTATTTTCATCCTTTAAATTAATTTAATTTTTAAATAACGTTTTTACAATGGTTGTCAATTAAACATTTTTTCCACAACTTCCAATTATCCTAATAACATTTATTAAACATTCATTCATAAAAATATTTGAAATAAAGGGTATAAATACCATTAAACATATATCAGAAAAAATAGGTATTATTCCCAAAATTAAATATTCTACATAAAATATATTTACCAACACTTAATTTATAAAAAAGAATTTATCATGGAAAATACTCGTTACATAAAAACTAAAATAGATTTTTAGAACATTGAACTTAAGATAAATAATAAACACATGAACAATAATTGAATCCATAATTCTTATTTTATAACATATACAATAGAATCTAATATATTACATAATTCATAGATGTTTCAAAAAATGTATAAGAAAAATACCATTGGAAAAAATACATATAATATTTAATTAAATTTATTAAAAACTAATAAAAAACACATATTCTATCTTATTTATACATTTTCCTTCCATGGTATAGGTTTTGACCATGTTCAATAATTATCATCATATGTTCAATTCATTCATAATGGGTTGTTAAAATATAGAAATATTATAAGAACATCCACATAAGAGTATCAATGTAGTTGTATTGTGAGGCTCATTGTCTTCTATAATGTTTTTCTTTAGTCAAACCCAACACAACCTTTTCAAAGTTATCTCCCCTAGGTACAGTAGTTCCAGAACCACATCCTCATGTAATGTCAATATATATATATATATATAGATAAATATATATATAATGGAAAATACAGATAATCAATATATTACCAAACCTTTAAGATTTTCATCTATAGTTATTATCAATAAATATCATTGGGATTTGTTATCTAATAAATGTTTTCCATCAATTATCTTAAAATATTTATAATAAACCTCATTTGATAACAACTATAGTGATATGACCCCAATATCATAGATGTGATTCTTTATAATATTTCATTAGAATAAGATAAAAGGAAACCATCCATAAAGGATTGATCAGTTTAGATGTATTAGTAACCAAGATAAAAAAATGGTTATTAATTTTCATTTAAATACAGAACAATTATAATATATATTATTCCTTTTTATTTTAATGAATTAATTTATACCATATATTTTATCCATTAGTAATATTGATATTAAAATTCATGGAAAATTTTGAAAATAAATAGCATAGAGATTAGGTCAAATGATTTTTAATAGTTAAATACTGAAGAAGAAATCAAGAATCAATTATCATAATAAATATTTAACATTAATAACATTATAATTATTCCATAAAATCAATAAAAAGAGATGTATATGCATAAAAATATTGATAGGTAATTAACCACAAGCACATGCCATTTAATAATTTTTTTATAGAATAATAAATATTGAAAATTAAATAACTATAAATGAATTCATTATATAAGTAAACTAATTATGAAATGAATCCATATATTTTTTCACAGTGAAAATATCATGAATAATAATAAATAATTATTAATGTAAGAATGTTTAAATTATTAGATGCCATTTTTCTTAGGTACATGACACCTTTATAGTCAGGGCCTTTTAGAAGACAGTTTGAAACATAATTGGTGTAAACTTCACAAATTCTATCAAAAACATTTGTCCAATTTTACTATTAATTAACCTTTGTGATATTATTATATAGATCCCACACATGCCATTCATTTATAAGCCATTAATTATATAACAAATAATCAATTAATATGATTAACAATGTTCCTTATAAAATATCTCTGTGGAGAAAATCATACTGATTAATCAATATTTGTTAAGTTACTAAAATAATGTTAATGTAACTTGAATATGTAAATAATGGTATATGATTCACGAAATAATATTATATAGGAAAAATAATATATATATTTATATAATGGGGATATCTAATGTTTAATTATCCGATAAGGTTAATAATATAAGGGGATGTTAATGGTGAAACAATGATTCATGGAATTGATTGGAAATACTATTAAGGGCCAAAATAATAATAATACATTGTAATAAATAATAATTATTGTATATATATATATATCATATAACAATTATATTAATAATAATTTGTTTTTTATCATTGATGAATAAAACGATCTTTGGAAACATTCTTTTATAAAAAATCATTTTCATTTTGAAACTTTTTTTAAAATCTATTTTTTTATATCACTTTTAAAAACTAAATTTTCCAAAAATGTATTTATGTATTATTAATGGGAGAAATTTAATTTAATAAATAATTTTTAAATTGTTAGAAATACATTTCAAATTTTTCTTATAAAACATGTTTTTGAGAGAAAGCATCATTCCGACTGAAAGGAGAAATGAATTATTGTTTTCCTAAAACAATCTGTAACATTTTCAGTAACAAAGTGAGGGGGGATGGTATTATTACATTACAAATACCATGAATGATATTATGATAATAAAATTAAACGGTTAACCTAGAAATTATCTAATAACTCCCTTTAATTTTAATTTGGGAATAATAAATATCAATGAGAATGAGACTCTAAACTAAACCTATTATGAGATCAGAATATTGATGTGAGATTTAATAAAGTAATCAAATATGTGTATTTACTAAAAATCCACATGAAAAATGGGTAAAATAATAGATATTCAAAAATAATAACACATATAATCTAGTAATTTTTACAACTATGATAAAGTAATATAACCCATGGAAATGAAATTTAGTTATGATATTTTATTTACCACATTTAACATTTCATTCACATACACATCGATAAAATAAATCAAATTTAAATTTAATATACAATTAATTATTTATTATTCATGATATTACATGTCATGGGTCAGTATATAAAACATATAAAAGTAATTAGGTTTATAAAATTACAATATTCTAAAATGAAATGAAATTGAGTCAAAATCTCACACCATGTGCTTTTCTTTTAGTCATTCTTATTTAAGTATTTTGTATGGAGGTTATAAAAATATTATTATCATATTAAAAAACAATTTAAATATTTATTATGTCATATATGGTCCTTTAATTAAATAATATTACTCATTTAATAGTAACCATTCATTATTTTTATCATTTGGGGTATTAACTACTTTGTTTTTCGAGTACGTTTTACCCCATTTGTTTTTTTCTTATTTTTTATACAATACTCTCATCATAATAATGCATTAATAAATTATTTAAATATAGTTCATATATCATATATATATTTATAGAAATAATTTAAATTTATTAATAGTAAATAGAACAAATTTTTGGTGGGGATGGAATGTCATACATACACATTAACATTGTTTCCATTTGGTTGTCATATTTGATGAAATAAAATTATATGATATGTATATATATAATAATTAAATTACCATATTTATATATATATATATATATATTATATTTATATTAAAAATATCCTTAATACATTCCATAAATAGTGTGAACAAATCAAATCACTTCACGAAATCATAGTATGTCATCCACAAAAAAAAATTATCATATTAAAAAAAAAGAAATAATTTATATGTTATGTAATAATTAAATAAAAATAAATAATGTATAATTAGAATATATATCTCATATAAAGTATAAATCTATATTTATTTTCAACCTCTAAATGTGCTAATGGAAGAACGAATGACATTGATTCTTGGGGAGGTAGTCTTATATAATCATGGGATATGATTTTATATCCTATTTCATGAATGATTATAATGTTTTAGGTTAAATTATTGAAATAAAACAATATTATTATATTCATTATAATTATTATATTTTATAATCATTATATAAAATGAATGTAATTGGTGAATAATCAAATAAAACAAAACTTCTCATTTATTAATGTTATATCTTCTTCGATAAACTCATTTTGGATTCCACCAATGGAAGTCATTGGTTTTATTTATGAACAATATAATCCTCAAGGACTAGGGAAGAGATTTTATAGAGTTAATTGGAAAATTATTTAGTTGATCTAATATTGTTAATATGAGTGAATAACTATGTTGATTGTGTCACCATATATTGTGGTGAAGATATGTTATTCTTGTAAATATTAATAATATAATAATATTGTAAGGACAACCATAAATAATTTGAATCCAATAGTGAATAAAATTCAATACAATTAGTCATATGTTCAAAATATTTCCTGAAAATTAGTTTTTTAATAGTTTCTAGGTCAATATTTTTCAAAATATTAATGTTTAGCGAGTAAGTAAACTCGTTTTTACCTTAATTGATGAAATTAATCATATTAATTTCACTAATAATTTTGGTAAAAAATAATTGAACATAAAATAACTTATAGTTTAATATGATTCCAAATATTTAATAAATTTTTTCAAATTCCAGTCATATAAGTGGAATAATTTAATTTAAATCAAATATCATAGACGAATTGAGAAAGTACATTTTTATTATGAAAATGATCTAAGGATTGAAATGTTTTTTTATCAAAATTCAACAAAAAATTGATTCTAATAAAAAAATTGATTAATTTATGCAATGATTTTCTAATTTAACATAATAAAATTAACACATAATTTAATTGTATAAATTGATTAGAAACAAATTATGGTTTCAAATACAATTCAATAATTTTCAGTAATCAGTAAAAAATGAAACTTCTTGGGAGAATCCAAAAATATCATACAAATATAAATTTTACATTATTATTAATAAAATTAAGTTTATTTTATCATATAAAATGGATAAAAATTTCATAATTTAGTTTTAAAACATGTACACCATCAAAAGGTATAAAACCGCCTATAAAAAATACCACCATTAATGCATAAAACTATAATTATTTTTATATTATTCAAATTAAACCAATTTGATGATTGAAATTATCTTCGAATATATAATATATATAAATAGAATTAAATAATATTAATTAATTTAACTATTTATTATAAAACATTTTTCTGTGTTTAATTGTATTTATAAAGTATTTTCATTATATTCAATCCATTTATAAATATCTGTCTAATTAATTAGAAACTAATGATTTTAACAATTTATTTTAACAATTTATTTATACCTATTAATAACCTCACATTTAATAGCTATTATATAATTTTAATTTTAAACAATAACCTTAATTTTTTTTTGTAGAACTCAATCTAGTATCAAATAAAAGTTATTATGGAATGTCGATGTAACTGGTAATGAAATCTGACACAACACTGTCTTCATTTAATGATATATCATGGATTACATTTATTTAAAATATTAAATATATTTAAAATTATAGGGATGTTATATTCTATTCTATGATTGGTGTTTAGTTTCATACACACAACTAAATAAAATGTTATTCTTTTAGAATATTGGTGTATTACACATTATCCTAGAGAAATTATCTGGTGATTTTCAATGGAAAACTATTATGAAGTGAATATTAATCCCCATTATTACTCAAGTGTATTACCATAGATTAATTAATATTTAATTTTTTATTTATACACTTTTATTTATCCCACATTACATAATCATGTAATTTAAATTGATGAAATTAATTCTTGTGTTTTATGATCTGTGCGGTACACAAATTCATTAATGTTATTTGAATGGTTGATGGGAACTATAATTATTACGCCATATAATGTATTAGGAATTTTGTTTATCACATTTGATGTCATGTATGTATATCAATAAGTTATCTGATGAAAAGTATGTATTGTTATCATAGTGGTTAACATTGAATTATTCATGAGATTTCATCTTTTGTTTTTGTTTCCATATTCTTATGTTTTCATGATCTTTTCATGTAATATAATTATTTTTGGTTCATGTTCATGATTCCCACCCATTTTATGTCACCTTGAAATTTCTCTTGACTAGCATGTATAACATTCATCATATTCTTATTTTTCATTCATTTGATGGGATTTTTATCTTATTCCATTCCTATGTATATCCTCAGTAATTCCTTTCATTATTTGAAGATCGATATAATATAAGTGAATTTTGTGGTGTTTTTAATTAATTTTATTGTACCCTTGATTCTTGTTATTGTGAAATGTATTTAATTACTAAAATAAATTTAGAAACACTATAATGTCCCAAAACCAATATGACCTAGGAACATGGTTAATTTACTACATTGGTATAAGATACATGTGGTCACATACTTAATTATTAATTAATTTAGTAGTCTTAGTAATAAAGACTCATAATTGAACCACATATTACATTTTAAAATAAGAAATAAAAAACCTAATGTAACAAATTGTGCATCATTGAACAACAGAAACGATTAATTCATTATATCATAGTGAAAGGAAACTAAATAATGGTGAGATAAAATTCTTAGTAAGTGTTACATAAAAAAAATAAGATATCATAAATCAATAAAGAATAATCAATATTCCATGATAACAAATGGAAAAAATTTACATTTAATCAATTAATTGAGAATGAATAATTATGGTCAGATGCACCCAACAAATCATATCCAAATCATTTTTCATATATTGAGTCATAAATTCAATTCAACAATACTATTGCTCATTAATAAATATCAATATTGATTAAAGGATACATATTTTCAAAGACATTTAGCATTCAATAAATAAACATCCATGATAGAACACAATATAAATATGATATATTTTTAATCAAAAAACATATCCATGATTAAATATGTGGATATATAGAGGAAATTTAATGAAAAATTATCATATAAAAGTTAAATTTTATAAGGTATTTTAATGGTAAAATATTATTCAATAAAGTGAACTTCAATAAATTACCTCATCAAATTGATCATAAAACATTAAATAAGAGAATAAATGGTGTATTATTAAAACATATCCAAATTGTATAATAATTAACATAAATGGTCATTGTTTTTTATGAATATAAATACGATAGTATAATCATTAAAAAAATATTGATGAAAGCAACCATTTCCTATTTAAAATCTATATGAAAAACCAATCATTTCAAAAAAAATCCAGATTTTTTAAATGATTCATGGAAACCTTTGAAGGATTATTTCAATAAATTTTTGGTTAAAATGATAGGAATGTTCCATTCATGATGAGTAAATTAAATCTAAAATTCCTTTCAAATTATTGTTATTAATTGTAAAAAAATTTATTAGTTTTAAAAATAAATGATTGTTTTATTTAAAATTTTTTGTTAAAATCCAATCCTGGCTAAAACATAATTTAAAAATCCATGGATAAAATAAAAAATACTGTTGAAAACATTTTAGGAAAACATAGATTTGGATGGAAAAGGATTTTCAACCAAACATAAAAATAACAATACATTTTATTGATAATAATTTCTAAACACTTTTAAATACCAAAGAGGGTGAAATGGTAATATTAAGTAAAACTATCATGAATAAAAGACGATAATAATCTTAATGTTTTTTATTTTTCAATTATCAAATATTTTACTCCAATATAAATTAAACCATAAACAATGTTGATTATAATGATACGGAAGAACAAACGATTACCACATTTATAACTATTACATCATGACACACATGAAAGAGATAAATTTAAATAAAACATTGAAAAAAGTTATTATAAGGAGTTTCATGTTATAATATATAAATTGGGTAGTATATTAACATTATAAAATTTTATTTGTGCAATAATGATAATATATTAAAATGGAGTGGAAATTGAAAAGAAATATCTTATAATAATCATACCATTGAAGTGAGAATAAATATATGATTTGATTATATAAGTCAGTTATTGATAAAAATAAAAAATGTGGATAAACAACATAAAATAATAAAAATAAAATACACACATAATCATACAGTATCATAGTAAATAGATAAGTAATATATCCTAATGAAATGAAATTGTATATGAAACAATTTCTACTAGATAAAATTCTATTCAAATACATTTTGTATAAAAGAATTTGAAATAAAACGTAATATGAAACAAATAATATATTATAAATAAAATAAAATTTTAAATGATATTTATTTAAAACCTGTGAATGAATGTTTAAAATAACATTAAAACATTCTTCAATTAAAGGAAATTGAGATGAAATACTTTGCCTCAAATTTCCCTTTTAGTGTATCATGATATAAGTATATTTATATTGGTTTTATAAATATTATAATTTATATAAAATATATATTAATATTTAAAATATTACACATGAACTTATTTAAATATTTTATCACCTACTTGTATATAATATTTCATTATTATCACTATTTTGGATGTTTACTGCTTAATTATCTCGTGAATTTTTTCCAGAGATGTTTTCATTATTTGAATATCATATAGATTTAAAATATATAGAGTTCTATTAAATTAAATTAATTAATATCCTACCATACATAACATGTATATTCATTATATACATTATTATTGTTATCCATTTCGGTTAGTTATGGAAAATAAATTACATTAGTTCGTGAGTCTCTAGTCCGCCATTCACACAAGAATGTGATTTCATTCCCATTTGATGGAGAAGAAAATGTATAAATTTTATTATGTACATATAAAAACATATATATATATATAAACTATATTTTTATTATCATATACTAATTATTAAGACATAATTTTATGTGGAAATATAATATGTAATAAAATAAGGATCCATGTGATGATGATTACATTCACATAGATAAACTACCATTGGATATCTTATTAGGGACCCTAGTGATTGTATTTTATAAATAATATATGATCTATAATGTTTATAATGATGTTGGAGAGATATTGTTCCTTCTTCTATTGGTGATAATTGTTTTTAGAGGTATGAATTATTGATGGGAGGGAGTTTACTTTTATAATTGGTGAAGAGTTTCTATTTCATAAATACTAGGATAAATTGAATAATGGGAAGTCACTCTCACCCCATGTGACATAAAAATTAATATATTAAGGGTTGGAGGGAGTATTATATATATCATCACCACCAATCCTAAAAATTAACTTGTTTTATACATGTTTATTCTTTTTCTGCCAAGCTTACTCACTTTTACCATATTATTTTTTCCCAGTAGTAACAAGTTTTAAACATAGAATATTTATCAATTAAGAATAAAATAATTCCGTAATTATTATTTAATATCGACATAATTATAAAAAAAATTATGATAATTTATAAAATAAAAAATATATGTATTTGGAATGTTAACTTTTTTACACTCCCATATTTTGGGAAAAAATCTTGTTGAATTCTTAACAATGCTAAATAAATAATATTTTCATTAATAATCATTATGTCCAAAGATTTATTTGACCATATAACATAATATTATATAATATTATAATAAATAAGGTCCCCATTTAATGAAATTAAATTCATAATGGTGGTGGAATTTAATTTAATAATAATCATTCCAAACTTGTCAAAAAAAAATTTACATGAAACGAAATTTTCAAGAATATGACAATCATTCATTATCTATATGACATGTAATAATATTTAGATGGACTAATATACATAAATATGGATATTATATATATATATTTAATATAAATCATTTTAGTGTATGTATAATATTAATTAATTAAAAAGGAGAAACATTTTTCACTTAAAATTAGTTTTTCATGAAATTAATTTTTTACTTCTAAAAAAATTCTCAAATGATTACGAATAATGAGGATTGAAATGAAATTATTTATATTAAATTTAATTAAATAATAATTTTTTTATATTTAGTTAAAATAATAATGTATATTTAATGTTAAATAATTAAATGAAAAGATATAAAAGTAATTGAAAAACTATTATATTTTAACTATTCTCGAAAAAATCCCAATTTTCATAAAAATAAAAAACTTTAACCTTAAAGTAATTTTGATATGTTAAATTGATAAATGTTAATATATTTATTAAATTTAATTTTTAATGGGGTTATATATTGATTACAATTCACCAAAATTGAAAAATAAATCCATTTTTGAAGAAATTGTATTTTTGAAGCATCAAATGATTTTGTTGATATTTATATACATATTTGATGAAACAATTATACATATTTTTATAGTTTTATTATAAAAAATTCCCTCTAACATAATTTATATGTTATAATTTTTATTTTAATGAATAATTTTTAATATTTTATCACGATTCACATTGTACTAATGGTTGTGTGTCATATACTTTATGAAACAAAATGTTTTTATTTTCAAATTTAGGGTTTCTATATTAACCGATTTAGGAATAAATTTTACCCTCATAATTTTAACATGCACATAGAAATAAATGGTTTGATATTTTAATAAACCTTTTTGAAAACCCACATTGTAGAATATTTTAATAACACATCCACATAAAAGGGGAAATGGGGAATTATAAGGTCATTAAAAATAACAAATGACTTTTTTTCTATATTGTAGAACTTTGGTGGAAAGTAAAAATGTTGACTTGAAAAATAATCATAAATAATTATGGAGTATTTTTTGTCATCGATTATAGTAAATGGAATGATCAATAAAATGTTAATGGCAAAAAATTCATAAAAATGTGACGTGCTAAATGACCATTGATTAATCAAATATGAAGTAAATAGGATATTAGATTTGGTTAAAGATATTTTTCATATGCATGAGGAATTATTTTAATATTTAAGAACATAGGAAAATATGAATAATTGATATATTATTATTTATTAAGCACAATATCATCCATTGGTTGTGCATAAATAAATTTCCACATCGCCAAATTCTATAAGGAATGAATATAATATATGAAATATTTATTATTCAAAAAGAAATGATTTTTTATTTTACAATATAATAATATCTATTAATGTGTTACAAGTACTTTTATATGTAATTAAGGAATTGAAAATACAAAAATTATTTTAGAGATTTATCAAAAACAATACATTAATCTCTATACCTCAACATTAACACACATTCTTCAACGTAATAATTATCTATCAAATAGTTTAAGGGAAAAATAATATTAACAAGACAATTATATAAGATAGTGGTAGGTGATATACACTTTTCACCATTAGATTGTGGGTTTAATCCCCACAGACTTGCCAAATTTGTCGGGTTGTCACCCAACAAAGGAGTTTCCCAATTAAAAAAAACTGTATTAATATAATTCCTATAAAATTACCAATTTTTTCATACCCATAATAAAAATTTATAAGATATGACAATCCTAAAAGTCTACAAAGACCTAAAATATTTTTTCAATAAAATTAAAATGCATTCACTGTAATATTACATTTTAATTAAATCATATAATAATCAATTTTGTTATATTGGAATACATGTCTCTCAATGTACCCATAATATTAATAAACTCTCCATAATATAAAACTTAAAATTTCTTGGTGTTTATGAATTTAAACTAATGATATTTCTTAAAATCATAAACGGAAGATGTTATTTATAATTTTTTTATATAATCTTTGATGAAGGCATATATGCCTCCCAAATAAATAACACCATCCTTGCATGATCCATAATTATTTTAACCAATGTACGATTGATAAAATTAATCCATAAATATAAAACATTTATCCAAATACGAAAACACATCCACTATTTTTCTTCAACATATGTCCTTCCATTCATTTGGAATTATCCTTTGAAGAAGAAGATGACATCGATAATAAAAATGATCCTCACATTCATGCCAACAAACTATAAATAGATCTTATGAATGAACTATATTTCTATCCATTGATCTCTTCACTATATCCCTATAATTATTTTCTCTATGACATTATCTTCCACATATAAAATATTTTATTTTATTTTTGTGGAATTTTATTGGGTGTATCTTTCTATATTTCATTCATATAGGTTATTGATCCTTCTTTCCACTATTGTATCAACCACTTAGGCTCTTTTTAGTAACTATGATTCTATTATATTGAGTATGATTATTAGTATTAGTGTAGTTTTTCAATCATAAATATTTTTAACTAATTTTTAATTATAACAATATCTATTACATAATTTATCATCACTCATAGTCAATGAAAATAACCACATTATACATCAAATTAAATGAAAATAAATTCCTTAAGGTATTATACATTGACTAAAAAAATGAATTGGGTGAGATAGACTAATCATAGTGGTAAAACCACATAAAAAATTGTGGGATTTTAAAATCATGACAAATAATTTTAAATTTAATACACCTTTGGAATAACATTTTTCGTTAATTATCATCATGTATTAAAATCAATTATGATTTTTTACAATGAAAATACAAATTATCGTAAGCATACCTCCCAAGAGTTTAAAATAATGTTCCACATTTTGTTTTTATATGAATATTTATTTCTAGGAAAAGCCACATTGCCTCATCCTTACCAAAACATTTTGCTAAACATCTATAATTAATCTTAAAGTATGCAATTGGGATACCTTCTTTAATATATGTTTTCCTAAATATAGATTCTAATGTTTCAATTAAACATACTTTGATACCAACTATATGATCCCTGACCCGCTTAAACCAATATCGGGGGTTACTTTTCAAAAAATTTATAAGATAAATGTAATTACATAGTGATAGATCAAATAGTTTAGTAGTATTGATAATAAAAACACATAAATGAATCACATAATAAATTTAAATACCTGAAATAAAATATATTGAAATAAAAATATATGTATCCTTGATATTATTTAATGATTTTATATTCATATCATAAAGAAAGGAATGAAAAAAATTATCTGTAAAATATTTAATAAGGGTGACACATAGCAGGATATATCACGATTCAATAAAGAATATTCAATATAAAATGGTAAATTAATAAAAACATCTTCCACTTCATAAATATCATCTTCATGATTTATAATATTGTACGAGTAAATGATGGTCAAATAATTCCATTTAATTTATCATTGGATCTTAAAGCTAATCCATTGAATATATCAATTCAGTAATATAATGGATAACAATAAGTGAATTTTCAATATATTAAATTCTTAATATATGAAATATTTATCTCAAACACCATGATATTTATACCATCAAGACCTTATAATACTGAAATTTCATCTATGGGTAGGTATGCACCAATGAAAATTAAATAATTATATCAAACAGATTCATTTCCTAAGACTACTTATTCATTGATGGGGTATCTATTATAATGCCAAGACCATAATTGTATATCCACTTAATTATCAATATTTTAAATGTTTTATTCAATTTATAAACAACAAGAATTATCAATAAATATCTATATTCTGTAATTGATATTGATTTATCAAGATTTTAACTAGTCAATATAATAAAATCCCTAGTAAAAAAATATTTATAAAAATAATTAACATTTTATTCAGTAATAATATTCCCGATAAAGATTTTAATTACATATGATAATTTGAATACCTAATGATGACATTAAATTGAATGTTCTAAGTGAATTTGTATGATTATAAATTAATAAAATGTAATGTTCAATACATTCCTTATAATATCTATTAAAATCTGTAAAAATATATAAAAAGGGTGGTATTTTTAAAAAATAACCCCATTATTGTGCAATTAAAATTATTGGGTTTTGACTTTATAAATATAAATTTCTAAAGAAAATGATTACAATTATTTCGAGAGAAATATTATTTTCACTTCTAAAAAAACATTTAGAAAAATAATATTTTCAAATAATATTAGGAAATTCATATAATTTTTAACAAATCATGGAACCATGTGAAGAAATATTCCAATAAATGAGTGATCGTCACTCCATAAAATTTATGTTCAATTCAATAATGTAAAAACATTAATTAATTTAACATTTTTGTAAAAAATGTCAAAAACTACCTTTTTTCCAAAATTATTATAACATTCCATTTAAATTATTTATAGAATTAAATTAATTTTTCAAAATGAAATTAATAAATAAATAGATTGTATTAAGAATTTTGTTTATATAATTTTTAGAAATTATTTATTTGGAAGAAAAAAGATTTTCGACTGAAGGGAGAAACAATGTCATATTTTGATGAAAACATTTTATTAAAAATTTTAATTTCTAAATAAGAATAATGGTAATATTATTTTAAAATTTATTAAATAACCATATAAAATAAAATTAACGATGATTAATTATAAAATGATTATATTTTTTCCTTCAATATATATTCATATTGAAGCAATCCTAATTGAAATTTGATTGATGCATAAAACGTTACCACCAGTGTAACGTTTTAATCCTAACACCCATAAAAGAAATAAATGAAAATAAAACATTATATAACATGAATAAAAATATATTCATGAAAAATAATATATATGAGGTATTTGATATAACTCAAAAGAATTAATACGTTCCAAATTTGAAATACATCTGAATAGAGTAGAAGTTTAGATCAAATATCGTACACTGATAGTATCCTTGAAGTGATAATTAATAAATTAATATATTATTTGTATCAAATTTAAATTAAAAAAAGTGGAAATGATAAAAAATAATACAATGACAACACATAAATATTCTTATAATATCAAATGCAATGGGTAAGTAATATAATAGAATGCAAGGAAATTTTGTGAAGCACATAACACATTATGAAATTATATTCAAGTCAAATTGTATTGAATAATGTTGATTAAAACATAAAATACCATAGATTATGATTTATTAATTATACACAAGGAAAAGGGGAATTTATAAACCATAATAGAAATGGGTATATTATGTTAAAATATCTATCAATAAAAGTAATTTTAGATGAATTATCATACTTCACATTTCCTATTAGTTGAAAATTAATTAAAATCATGTATCATGGTTTGAAAAATGTTATTAATCTATAAACTAACCTTATTTATATTTATAATATAAAATATTTTCTTATTATATCATCCTATAACATATTTGTTAATAGTATTTCCTTATTACACTTGTTTCAGGTTTTATATAGTTCATTTTTAATGCATCTTTTATCTTGGATGATATGGTTCGGTGGAGTAAGATATATATCAACAATCTAAATAATTATAATGATTTGATAAATATAATATTTATTAATTTGATTATATTTTAGAAACATTCTTTAATTTTTTATATGGATAATGAACAACTTCCCTTCCCAGAGACGATACGTCGTATAAAAAGATAAGCAATGATATCATTCCATTAATGAAAAAAGGGAATGGAAATGTAAAATATATAATTTTCTAGAATAATTATCAACTCATATTTATCTAATATATTCATTATATTTATCAGTATGATTATCTATATGAGTTGATGATCTAAAAATTATATCGTTACACAAGGTGGTATTCCACCGTAGGCATGAGCGATGGCTTTATTTCGAATTTTTCGGCGAAGGAAATGGTTAAATATCATCCCATAAAATAATAAAATATCAATTTTTGTGAGATATGGATATTTTTATATTTTATTTTTTATTACCTTTTTGAAGGTGTAAAATTAAGAAATAGTTAGAGATATATCTTACATAATATTATTGCCCTTGCTTAGAAAAACGACCATTGGATTGATTTTTAAGGACCATAGGTTTGTTTTTTTTGAAATTTCATTAGATATAGTCAGTGTCTGAGGATTATTTTGAGAAATTTTGATCATTATTAATTTGATCTAAATGTATCGATATGTTTAATGAAGTGAGATGAGTTACATACATTTTATAATTGATATAGAGTGACATTTTTTAAATAACCACAAATTATTCTGTAATTGAAAGTATCTATCACCAAAAGTTCTTCCTAAATATTATAATTAATGGTTTAATGGATAATATTTTAAATAAAAACAGTATAAAATAAATGAAACATGTTTTAAATATGTTATTTCCAATACATATAATGTTACACACATTTCACATTAATGTTTTCACAAGAGAATCTTTATTTAACCTTGGTTATCATGAGATTAATACAAAAACATTTATATTTAATAGACAATTTAGACCATCCAATTATTAAAATGAAATACAGGTTATCAAAAAAATTATGATGAAAATTAAATTTAACAACATAGAATATAATTTGGATTACCATATTCCATCCTTAATCGTGGTAAATAAATTTGACAGAAATTATTCATCATTATGAAAAAAATAAGTTGGACTTATTATTTAATATGATTAATTATGATATAAAATATGAAATACATTTTATTAAAATAAATTTATATAATAGGTTAAATATAATATTAAAATAAACTCATAAAACTATTCAAAAGTTGTTTTTCAATCAATTCATTTTTCAAGCATAAGATGATCCGAAATTAACATTATGAATATTAATGTAATGACTCTTATATATTTTTTTTTAATTCTAAATATTATACACAATATTTTCAATCTATGATACTATGATTAAATATGATTTCCAGGCTTAGTGTACCCCGAAT
The DNA here is from genome assembly GCA_963277665.1 of Viscum album. NCBI lineage: Eukaryota > Viridiplantae > Streptophyta > Magnoliopsida > Santalales > Viscaceae > Viscum > Viscum album. The sequence continues at coordinate 1,079,051,215 of OY728164.1, forward strand.
AAAGGATTAAAATATATTTAATGAATTAACTTCACCCTCAAGAATTTTCCTACAAAGGAATAATAAATCCCAAACAGTGGCCCAAATAAAATATTTGAGGGCACATATGTGTTCATAGAATGGCGTTTTCCCATAGTATGATATAATGTTTTTCGGTGTTGGTTGTTTTTGGAAAAAATTTCATCGGGGAATGTTAATAAATGAAATCAATAAATCAATAAAATTTATTTATTTTTTATACAATGACAGTGCTCATCCATAAATACATATTTATGTAAATGAATTTGGTTTTGTCACTAAACCTCGGAGACATATAATGAATATATGAGAGCATTCTTTGAATATAATGTTATATAATTTTAGGATAAAAAAATGGTGTGCCAATGTAATGCTTGGGTATATACATTGATAAGGATTCATGATTTTTCTTCATCATTGATTGATCCAAACACTATAAAAGATATTAATTTGTTATTTTAATATTATCCACTAATCTTGGTCGAATGATGATCAATTCCAAGAAAAATAAATTGCTCATGGATCGACAGTATATTTACATTTATGGAATTATTTAAAATCATGTTGTGTGTGTCTTATCTCAAACTATATATTTATATTACTATATATTGATGAAAATCAAACAATGGATAAGATTCATTCTACAGTTTTCATGGAATATGGATTTCATCCCTTATTAATCAAATGTTCGAAATAAGAAATTTCATTGGCATGTGGTTTGAAGAATACTCATTATTTTATCATTGCATGACCATTCTTTGGAGGAATAGATTTATATTGTGGGTACATTTCACGATTGAGAATACGATAGATGTATGATGAATAAGAAGGACAATAATAGTGTATTTTTGGTTTCTATCGATCTGTGTTTCAATTGTTTTGTTGTAGATGGAATATGTGGGTGTTTCCATAGTGGATTCAATGCCTAGAATCCAAATATCCCACAATGGGAGGGCCAGATGACCACATATATTTGTTTTCTAGTTAGATATGTAATGATTAAGACATTGATAAAAATATAGAATCTATCCTTATTAAACTAAAAAACCCTAGGCTGACAAGAATGTAATATTGGATCACATGACATATTGTAAATCTTAGATACGGTGCTACAATTTCCAAAAAGAGTTAAATATCATACATTGTGTGACTAATTCACACGACATGTGACACATGATCGGTGGATCGACATGTCTATCAGTGGATATAGGAGTAAATGTAGGTCTACAAAATAGGAAAATCTATAGTACATGTTTATTTGTACATTGGAATATGCAGGGGTAAGTTTACATGGGAATGAAAAGGTATACATAGGATCGTACATGGGCACAACTAGTGGTACACATGAATGCGCTGATAGTGAGTTTATGGTCTTTATCTATCTCTACATTCTGTGTACTATTACTACAAATATTATATTTTAAGAGTTACATGCATTGGGAGGCATTGTCGTACAAGCTTATGATGTTGTTTTTGGACACATTGTATACCACTTGTACATGTCGTTTACCCGCAATTAGTGTATTTTGAGCCCTTAATTACATCAGTCTATACTAGTATTTGTGGAGTATGTTCAGTTTTTCAATTTTTCTGAAGGGTACAATGTTAAATTATTTCCACATCCAAATACATGGATCCCCTCAAGAGGATGAGTCTCTAATCATGTTTATGGAGTCCCTCTAAGAGACTGGAGTGTGATCCTCCACCATATTGGTACCCAAGGTGGGGTTTGTTGAAACATCATGACCTCATTGAGTAGGGTGTGGATCATTTGTCTTAAATTCAATATATATAGAGATTATAGTATCATTGGTATATTATCACCTACATAGAGGTTTTATCTACATGGGTTTTTTGGTTTCCCCAGGTGGTCATTGGATAGACATACTATTTGATTTTCAGCGACTTTGAAGATTAATAAGCTTTCATGGTTGTGCCTTAATGAACTTTACATCATGGATGAGTTTCTTCGATTAATGAATTTCTAATGGAGTGGAATCTTGGGGAAGAGAATCACTTTGAGTAGAATCAAGTGGATAAAAGATTTCTGTTACGACCAAGTAGAATTGGGTCCTTCTTGGATATATATTAGATTCAATTTATTATAATAATTTGATGTTTGTATAATTTTATAATCTATATATTCTTTATGTTTCATGTTTACTGTTTTTATTGTGCCTTATTGGGGATTCTTATACTCACACATAACTGGGACCATACTACATGTGTCATGTCATATATAGAATACTACCCATTTGTTTATGTACAAGGTGGATGGTGAAAGGGTAGAGAATATTTTGATCCTGACAGACTGAGACGTTTTTTAGTTACTTTCATTTGACCATAGTTTCCAACATTTGAGGAGGAACGACTTTATTTTTAAGGTTGGACATTTATTTGGATTACTTTTCATTTCAGTAGCTTACTATTATAATATTTTTGTTTGATCATAGATACATGACTGAATTGTTTTTACTTGTTATGAATTTTAACAGTTTTAGACATGGATATGTGTTCTTCTGAGCAGGTAATTTAGAATAATTCCTACCATTTTGATGGATATTCCAACATTGTGTTTGTTGTAATATCATGGCCTATATGTTCTGGGCATGGGTAGTCATGAGTCAAAATAGGGTATGTGAGGTCATGACATTGTGGTATTATAGGTGTTGGTTATCCCTTAGGATCAGAGTCAGTGAGATTAGTTAGGGAAAATAGTGTTATGTTTTTGGGGATTAGATTTTAGGCCAAGGAATCAAGTGCTCATGCAGCAACAAACATATCTATCGACCAGGAATATAATTACCTCACTATAGACTCATTACATACATGAATTTTTTAAGGGGAAAAAATCAGTACCTACTTCATATAGTAATATGTGATTTCATTCATTTCCTACTTGATTAATCTCAATTTATATACTCTTTCACCATGGTACATCTTGATAATATTCATGATTCCTCTACAATGACAGCAAACTAGGATTTTGAGATGGGGAAATGATAATGACATGATATGGGTTGTGTTTTTAGTTCTAGAACCCAATCAGAATGCATATTTATCTAGGTGTGCAACATGAAATGATACCCGCTATTGAGTAGCACGTGTATCTTTTTTTGAATCTGTAATTTGATCAACCAATTATTTAGAATCTTATAGCCCTAAATGGGCTAGTTGGATGAACATTTAGGCTAGGCATGTTACATGGTTCCTATTGAATTGGATCATTGAGGTTCTGTGAGGAGGTTGACCCTCATGTTGTATATATTTTTCTATTGTAATTTGTCTACCTTTTCATCTTGTTTGGATCATGACCTATCATATAGTTGTGCTTGTGACCCATTTAATCTGTTTTTCAAAAGTTGACTCTGGTCATTCTAGTAGATGGAACACTTATACATATTTTTCACTCGGATATCCTTAGATATAGTTTCGATTGGTTACAAAGTGGGATACAAAATATTTTTCTAGTAGTTGAGGAATAGAGTGATCATGTGTTTTTAATGACCCACATGGATGGTACCCCTCCAAAATGATGGTCCTAGCGATGTGTCATCCCTAGGGGGATATAGGGAGTTAGTAGAGATCTATATTGTAACTGGGTTTCTTATTATTATTTGTTTGTGTTGTATTGATAAACTAATGTGCAAGATAAATCGCTTGTAGTTGTAAACATGTGGGAAAGAAAGAGAATTAGTTCCAAGTGGTTGGAGATCATAGAGTAACTCTGTCTGGTATAAGGAATGAAATATTTATTAACTACCTATTTTGATTTTTATAATAAATGTAATAATACACTTTTCCCTATGTTTATCCTGTGTTCAAGATCTACTCATACCTATGGATCTAGTTTTTCACGACCCATTTGTTTGAGGCTCATGCGGAGAGGATCGGTTATTACACACTTCTTCCAATAGTGTAACATATCTCAAGGAGAAAATTGAGAGACCCTTTGGGAATATAATTATATTGGAGGTGATATCCTACAATATTTCATATATATGGATTGATTTTCATCAAATCATGAATGTATGTTGGTACTATTTATAGTAATAGTAGTTCATGTTTGTTGGGATTGAGTTTTTCTTCCTTAATAAGGACTGATTAATGGGTAGGGATGCGTGGGCTCAAGCATATGAGAGTGAAAAAAATTACACACTAGTTTTCTGTATTGATTCATGGTGTAGTTGATGCTATTGTCTACTAGTTCCCCCTAATGGGACCCGAGTACATGGATGTAATTCTTAATGAATTCTGAAGTTGATCACCCCTCCAATAGCTTTATTTCTACCTTAACATGAAAACTATGATCAACATAATTTATTTACTTTAATATCAGAAGTATCCTATAGATATTTGTGAGATAAGGTTGTAGTTTCATGACTAATAGGAGAAGGGATTTCTAAGAGCAATGGATTCCCACCTGGTGGCCCTAGTGTTGTTCTCTATGAATGTGGTTGATAGATTGAGGTTATATATGGATTATCAATACATGAACAAAGTTTACATGAAGAATAAATTTCCACTTCTAATGATTGATGACACCTTTGATCTGTTAAGAGGGGCGTAATGGTTTCAATAGATTGACCTCTAATCAAGAACTCACTAGCTACAACTACAGGATGATGATATATCTAAGATGACATTCAGATATCTCAACGGTCACTACAAGTAAATGATGATGTCATTTAGCTTCATGAAAAACACAGAATTGTTTATGGAAATCCTGAAAAATATCTCAAATTCCTTCATAGACCACATCATTGTAGTCAATATTGGTGATATCACAATTTACTCTTCATATGAGGATGAGAACATCAGTCTGTTGAGGAAGGTCTTGGACAAACTCTGAGAGAACCATCATTAAGGGAAGATATGGATGTTTTTTCTATATAAGAGTTACAAAACATTTGACACATCATCAAAGAGGTAGGAGTATTAGTGGACCATATAAATATTGAAAAATTTCATTCTCAGGAGCTAATAAAGAATGTTAATGTGGATTGTGTTTTACTAGGGCTAAAAGGGAACTATCAACGGTTTGTTCCAAAATTCTCCAAAGAAAATAACCATGACATATTTGAAAATAGAGGAAGTTTTTCACGATGAAAAAAAGGTAACAATGGTTCTATTTGTATTTGAAGAGGTGGTTGAATAGTTCTCCCCACACAATATTTACTGTGGATGGTGTCATGTACAGTGTGTTCTATGAACCATCAGTGGGCTGTCGTGGTTCTGTTTTGATGTAGGGAATGGAATTGATTATCTGTAGTTCACGTCATTTCAGAACACTTGATCAGAACTACACTAACCATGATCATGATATATTATTGGTATTCCCTACACTTATGATATGGTTAAACTACCATATGGCGAGTTTTAATCATATTATCTGACCACAAGAGACTCAATAATATATTCTCTTTGAAGGATTATAATTTGAGATATATATGAAGGATATTATTCCACTCGGAATATGACATCAATATTTTCTATAATCACTGGATGGGTAATATTTTATAAGATTCTCTTAGTTATAAATCATGTCCTATAATGTTGTATGAGGTGTTAGATAAGTTCCCATAGTAATAGTTTTCCTTTGTGGATGAGTATGGTGCTTCAAATCTATAGTATATTGTTCCTAACCGAGAAGTTTTATAGTATTATTTGGATTCTAATCATGGATATACCAACTGTGAGACATTATATATTTAGATATACTCTAGGTATTCTCTTGATTGATATTATGAAGCTTGTAAGCATGAAATAATCTTTATAGAATGGATGATGATATCATTGGAATTACAAGAGTATTTGATGAGGGAGTTTGAAACATCAAATTTTTTGTTACATCTAATTTGTGGAAAAGATGTACCATTACCTACAACATCATTTTTTCTGGCCATACATGAGGTTATATGCTGAAGAGTATATCTATTGATGCCATCAATGTTTTCAACTAATGGCAGAGCACTAGGTTCCAATGGGTTTAGGGGAAATACATAAGGAGATGGAGTGAAAGTGTGATGGAATATCCATGTAAATCATGATGGTCTCACCACATTCTTATAAGTGAATTGATTACATCTTGGTGATAAGATAATGAATCACTATGTTTCTACACATTTTATTAATTTATGTGTTTGGATATGTAGATATATTAGGTCTCTTCTATGTGCATATGATTTCCTAAATCCATTGAGTTCCATCGATGATAATTTCTTACCAATATTTTTTCATCATGTCATGATTATGGAATGTACCCTAGGAAACATCTGGGAATCAATTTCACATGGGCACAACATTTCACCCCGCCCCTAACTGAAGGCTAGTTTTGGAAGCCCATTAAGGTCTTGTTTTATGTGTTTCAGGATTTCATATTTGATTTTGGACATATTTTGTTGGATCATATACCAATACTATACTTTTTTTGAACAAATTATAATATTTCAAAATTTTGGTATAACCATTGGAGTCCCGGTACAAGAGACCTGATAGGTCACTGATTTTTTAGACTTATCAAGGAGGATAAGTGCTCATGGGTCCAATGATGATATAAGAATCTATATATACGTTTATCATGCAGATGTAGATGAGAATTTAATAGAGTTATTAGAATTCATATGCATATAGACGATTAAAGACTCTGTAGTTTGTGGAGAGAGACCACATGTTCCTAAGAGTAACACATCAATGTTAATTGTTGGTATTTGGAAATAGAGGAAATTCTTCTCTGAGATTCATTAACCTTACCATATACAACGTTCATTCGGAAAGGTAGAACACACTTGTATATTCAATGATTGTTGGACAAGGTACATGATGCCTCCAACATGACCAAGGTGAGTAGGTAATTACTTGACCCATCACATGTTATGGATTGAGGTGAGGTTTAAATTTGTGATGGACCTACCTTCTTTGAGTACCACATATAGATCAAGGATAAGAAGGATAAGATCCTTCATGGGTGATTGATTCAACGAGTTTATATTTTTTGGATGTGTATGAATCTCCAAGATATCACATTAGAGTGAGAGACCAATATGCAATCTATTTACCCTTATCATTTTTAATAGGGTTTTAACAATTGAGCACCCACGTCAAAAAGGTGAGGGGAATTTAATTGTGTTTATTATATTTTCATTATAAATTATAATATATGTTATATTTTTTCTAACCAGGAACTATGAAATCATGTGATTCTAGGTCCCAGTGTTCCAAGAATAAATGTTTGAGGTAAATTAAATATATTAACCTCATTCATACGCAAATTTCCTAAAAAATTTAAATAAAAATAAAATAGGGGGCCAATCATAATTATGATGGGACTATGAGTTCAAAACATGGGTAAAACCCTATGTGTGACATAACATTTTTTTGGTGCATGATATTTTTGAATAAGCGGTTATGGGATGTAATGTAAAAAATTAATAAATAAATAAATTTATTTATTTATTTATTTTTGAATCATCGAATGAGATCAACTATAAAGAAATTTTATTAGAGATGAATAATAGTTAGAAACATATTCTTGTATCACTATGTATACCTTTTGACGGATATCTTGAAAAGTAACTCTGGATGATGTTGGGATCAATGATTACTATTCCAATGTAACTTGTGGATATAACCCACAACAGGGACATAAGATAGTGCTTTATCATCGATCAATAAAAACTCTATCTAGGAGTTTTATTGTTGAATTATATCATGTTATTAAATCTCATTAAAAAGTGGTTCAATTACTCAAATATGTAGTGATTCAGAAATTAGTGTCTGATTAAAATAGATAGAATTGTTTTCTTGTTCTTTGTGTCTATATCCTCTCCATCTGTATATTTCAATGACAATTGATCGAGGAAAAATGAATAAAAATCATATAAAATTACTTAAATCGATTGTTACGGATTTATTCCGTTGTTATTCGGATGTTTATCATAGGGAATTCCATTTTCTGGTGGCTCATGGAATACTTGGTATACGGTAATATCATGATCGTTCTTCATCACAACTGATTGATAACATGGGTGATGTTTTTTACTGAGGAATTGAGTATGGTGTGATGATGATGAATATTGATAATAGGATGATCATAGAGTATTTTTTACAATTCATACTATTAATTATATTGAAACTACAATCAATGTGTGTGGGTGTTTCCCGAGAGGATAAAAATCACATTATCCGAATTTCAAGCAATTGGAAGGTCGAGTTTCCCTAGGTTTATGTTTTTAGGAAAGATAGTCGGTGATGATGACATGGAGAATGAAAAAGAGGACATCTTGATGAATATTTAAAATATCAGGTTACACGACATATAATCTTTCATTGTTATTCGTATGGGCCCTCTAGCTGCCGCGCTAGGTTTTCTATGGAGAGTTAAATACCCCATGTTATGTGACCTACTAATATTATATGTGAAAAATTCATGGAATATAGGTGTGTAAATCATAGGATATACATGAATTATAAGGCCATGTCTACAGACATGGAAAATGTATATGGGATGGTTTACATTGGCATGAGCATGTCTAGGTGTACATGAGCATGGTCGGGTATACATGGGTCGGTACACGGGCACAATGAGTAATACCCAAGAATTAGAATATGGCATGGGGATGGTGATAATAAGTCTCTAGATTACATTTAGTATTCCTACACACCATTAATTTGGACATGTAAAATCCATCTGAGTTGATACCCTATAGGAAGCATTGGGTTTGGCTTGACATGTCATGTACCCATAGTACACACCGTGTGCCCCTTTTTATGTTTCCTGTTTCACTTCATTTATACAGTATAGAGAATTATCAATTGATTGTCTCCCCATGATCCATTTCATTTAATGGTATAGTTATTAATTACATAAAAATCACAATAATTTGATCCCCTATAGAGGATGAGTCTTAGATAGTGTTCGTGGATTCCCTCTATGGGGCTAATGTGTAGTCATCTATCATCATATACCTTAGTAGGCAATTTTTTCATCAACATGACCTTCTAATGTAGTGTGTGGTTCCTCAATCATGTATGACATATCAGTAGGGTCTATGGTATCATTGTAATATGATCCCGAACATAAAAGTTTGAACCTAATTGGGTTATGGTGTACCTAGTTGTCTTGGGTATGGCCCCCAATCTGCATATCCAGGTATTCTATGTCAACTAAAGTATCATATGTGGGGAAAATGTTATCGTCCACTTTTAGTAGTTAATTTGGTGATAGCAAGGCACATGGAGTTGAATCGACAAGAATTACCATTTCTTCAAGAGGAATCATGCATCTGGAAGATGGTTATGACCTTCATGTGGTACGATGTCATTTTTGAGTATGTCTACGGTTACCTTTAATATTATTCATTCTTTGGTATATAATTTTTATGAACTGATTATTATTGATTCTTTCTGTTTAGTATTTTATTGTTTCATTCTAGGAATTTTTATTCTAAACCCTGCATAGGCACTGCTAGCATGTGACATATCACTTGTAGACAATGACCCATTTGATAAAATCCATAGATGATAAAGTATGGGCAAAGAATATAATAATATTTAAATACTGAGGTGCTTTATAGGTTCCTTAATTTTATCATAGTTCTCGACCATGTAGTAGGATTCAATGTTTAATTTTTTTGGTTGTTCTTGTATTTGTCCATTTTTTCACTTTAAATACTATACAGTTGTACTCGATTTGTGGGATCCTAGATGTATGCATTCATTGGTTTTAGTTGTTTTATATTGAATTATAATGTGTTCTTGGATATTTATTTATTTTTATTTATATTTAGCTACATTATTCCCATTCCTATAATTTATGGTATATGCCTACTCGGTGTTGGTTTCTAGCACCTCGCATATTAGAGGTGGGCATAATGTAGTCCTGGGTCGAGCATCAGTGGGTCAGATCACAATAATTAATCATCATTAAAATTATTTAAATTCAAATATTAATATATGTAATATATAAATTTATTTAAATCATTCTATAAATGGAGAATCATTTTTCACTTAATTTTATTTTTCATATAAATGTGTTCTAAGACCTAAAATTATCATATACCAAAATCTGGTGTAAACATGCTTCTAAAGAAAATAATAATAATAAATATAAATAAATAATTTTTATTTTTATTTTAAATTAAATAAATTTATAATGGTAATTTAAATTACTCAATTTAATGAAAATAAATAACCTTATTTGAATTTTTTTAATTTTCACTATTCATTGAAAAATAACACTTTTTTAGAAAATACAAAAATATCCACAAAATATATATTTTAATTCTTAATTTTGAAATTGATATTATCTTTTTTATGTACATTTCTTAATGTGATATAAATTAATTATAATTACCAATCATAAAATTCAGAAGAAAACTACTTTTTTTATGAAAATTTATTTTTTATGAATTAATTGATTTAATTGAGAATAATATATTTTTAAATAAATTATTTATAAAACATTTCAAAATTTAATTTAATATGGTCATTACCTCACCCATAATATCTTGTTTATAATGGTTAAATTACATAATAGTAATTTAATAGTATATCATTGTCTGGAAAAAACTCAGTGTTACGTGTCATATATTCTATCATAATGAATGTACATTTTATAAAATCACAAGGTGTATCAATAATGGTATTAATGGATGTTATTTAGTGTATCATTATATATTATGTCATCAATTATGGTTAATTAATTATATGGTTTATCATAGTTAAAATCAAACCATTGTCTAGTTATTTTTGGGGATTAGGATTCGAAAAACCTAGTGAATTCCTTAAGAAAAACACTAAAAATTGACAAAACACTATTTTTTGTGAAATATAGAGATATATGTATAAAAGAAATAAAATATGTATCCGGATATTATAAGTGTATATGTAACTGGCATAGATCTACTTTGGTGCAAATCCTTCAAAATGGGTGAATTGGGTATAAATTAGACTTTCACCTTATATTTGTTAAAGAGGCCTTACTGTGCACTAGGGTTTAAACTCTAATGGGATATGAATAGGTAAATTCAAAATATCCTTATAAATCATCATTAATAGGAAAATAATTCCCATAAATTTTTTTCTATAGATATATATCATGGATAACACATATGGAAACATAAGAATTAATTTCATTATAGAATATAAATTCTATGTGTTTTAATTTAAATTCTCATTGGTTCCCATTTATATAATTAATATATTTGAAATTTTTGTCCTTAATTCTTACTTTATTTCACTACAAGGATAGAATTTAGAAGGACCATGTCAAAAACCATTGTAATTTTAAATGTAAGGAATTCCCAAATGAGATTGTCATATTTATAGAACTTGGAGCTTGGAACATCAAGAAAATAAAAATTCACTTACAAAATTTTATGAACCAAAATATTCTTGATGTGGAAACAAAAATACAATAAAAAATACAAATTTTCAAATTAAACCTTTGAGATAAAATGGAATATTTATTTTAGTATAAATTTACATCAGTTAATCACAAAAAATGGATCATATTTTTCGAAAAGTTATTCAATGTCCCTAAATTCCCCAAAAATAGATTAACATGCTTTATTTTTATCATGTAGAGGTAAAATCTAATAAATAGTTGATTTTGGTAAAAAATTTGAATCTCGAGGTTGATTTGGAATTAAAGTAGTGGATTAAATTCATAAAAAATGACAAATATTTTCATTACAATATATATAAAATATAAAGGGAAATACAGGGCCAAAAAAATTATTCAAAATACATTAGGGTATATGGTTTTAACATGAAAATAATTTCTAGATACACCTTTTGATTTATTATTTTCAACAAAGGTAATATTGACCATGTTTTGGTGGAAAAAATCAATTTCTATGATATGGATTTTTAATTGAAGACATTAATATTTATTAAATTAATTTATGATATCCCCTTAATGTTAAAATGGAGATTTTAAAATCTCAGGGGTTTTATTATTGTAGATATAGGAACTAGATATTAGAATTTTTTTTCTATTAGAGGAGTGTATAAATTTCATAGTGTAATAAACTTTCATCATCCCACTTAACAAAATTGTTGGAAGTAGACTCCTAGAAATTCTATAATGGGGACAAGGAAATTATTTAGATGTGGGTAGTAATGGAACCTATCTAGTAAAAGATGGTGGGGGAAATATATCAATGTGAAGGATGGAAGGAATTCTCACATTAACTGTCATCCAAATATACAATATTTCTTAAAAAATGAATGAGGAAACTATGTGAATCAATGAACTATTCCAAGGATTGTTTAACATAACCAATGATAATATCCTCCAAGGCTTAAGGAGAAAGTGAAATCATAGGACATCCCAATTTTAGTGGGGGATCCCAAAAACTATTTTTCGATATGTACAATATTTTTTATTCATGGATATAGAACATAATTTTTCATTTCTGATATAAACATTGTTTTATATCATACAAGCCTATATGTATTATTCAAACACCACCTCAAAACATAAATGAGTATCTATCGATGAGAATTGGGGGAATTATTTCATACCATATATATAACATATGTTTTATCCATATTTTCTTTCTAAATTTCTAAATAACCCAACTGATACTTCCTATAATACAATTTTAAATTCATCGAGCTATATATTGGCATTCCCTGTATAGAGACAATAGAAGATTTTTTTGAGAACTAAATCACCATCTATATTATTAAAAGCCCTTTGATTCTATAATAACATAATGGGAAGGATTAATATACATTATAATCATTATATAATTAATGGTATTTATTTCCTTATGTGAAGGATTTTATTTTTCAATTATATAGTCTCTAAAAAATATTATAATCATTGCGATGAACATATTATGGTAGAAAAATGTTTTGTTTCCCAAAAAATATGCATAGAATTCCTCTTTGTTTTGAGGTATATTTCTTGACCGATGATAGACCTAATGTTTTTTCGAAATCCAATACTCCATATTTAATCGATACTATTTAAATTGATCTCGTGAATTAAAGGCTTCAATATATTCCAGGTAAAGGTTTTATATTCCCAAATTCAATACATTAGGGAAAATCAGTCTACTTCATCAAGAAAAGGGAAGGTGAATTCTCCACAAATAGTTATTATCTTGATATCACATAATCACAATAAAGAATATGTATCCTATATGACGGAATTATAACCTTTTGATCTGTATATAGATGTATGTACATATTTATAGTAGATCTTTGATTATGATATATTTAGTTAATTTTGAAGATGGAGTATATCCCCAAGACTTCATTTAATTAAATATAAATAAACAATGAGTTCATAATGATTGAATTTAGACACAATAATACTCAATTTATCTTCACATACAAAATAAATATTGTATTTAGGTATTACCTAAAAAAATTGTTGATATTTATAGATGTTATTCTTATATACATTGAATTAATGTTGGAGTCTGTGGAGGATTTTAATGATGTACTATACCCCATATTTTTTTAAAATTTAAGTGAAATTTAATTAAAATGTGACTTCAATATGTAGAAAGTAAGATTCTATGGGCATGATTTCATTACAAAAGTGAAATCATTGGATCCTTAATAAACTGAGTCTATTAAAGGATGGATCGTTTAAAATATGTGATTTGGATGGAATGTTTAATTTCATTATTTGTTTATTATCGTTATTGATGGGAATAATATCATGATTTTCAAACCCACTAACCATGTTGACTATGAATGGAGTAATGTTTTTATGGACTGGTAAATACAATGAAGGAATTGAGGTATTAAGGAAATAGTTAATCACTCCACATCTAATCATATTGCCCACTTGTAGTGATGGATTTTGTAACTAAAATTACCTTTCTAAAGATTGATTGGGTTTTGTACTCATGAATAATATAATAATGATAGAATTTTCTTCCTTATAACTATATATGAGTGATTATACCAACCCAATTCATAATACATAATTGGCCACATTGATCTTCGCATTGGATATTTGGTGACATTACCTCTGTGGGTAGAAATGACACATATATTCAAATCCTAAATATTTCAAGTATATATTAAAATAATAGGACTATCAATATTCAACAAAAATAGTGCATAATTATGATAATGTAATATGATGTTTCAATCAATTACCATCGTTCGATGGCGAATAAAGTGGAAGATACAATAGGTGGAAATGATCGTCGAACCCTTTCCATGATGAGGATTGAAATAGATCTATGCTATAAAGAAAATAAATAAATATACATGGTAATAAAAAGTTATGTTCATTATAACCTCCATAAATGACATATCAATAATATATTTATGTGATGATCTTGGAGGACTAATACATGATAAATAAGTATAATGAAAGGTAGAGAATATTTAAGAGTTCCCCAAAACTCCTGATGTATTTGTAATGATTTGACCTAGTATTTGGGTCCAAAAACCCATAGATAGATAGGGTAATTTTATATGATTCGCATAGACCATATTTATCTATTTATCCAGTATGTTTTAAGATGTATTGAGACGTAATGTAAAATTTCCAGTTGGATAACACGAAAAAAAGAGTGTATAATTTTTTTCTTAGTCCAGGGTATAACATTAAATAAATTATGTTTGAAATATTTTTAAGGGTTTTATGAAACCATTTCTCATACATATATATAAATTGGAATCGATAACCACATATTACATCATAGGGAACCTAATGACATCATTGGAGAGAAACACCTTTTGGGTGGTGATCAATCACCATACAAAGTCATCCCATTTCATTTCTATCATGGAATTTTTATCTCAGGACCAAATTGTCATGATATATATAAGGAATGTAGCGAAAATATTGTAATTTCATCTATATGATATTTTATATATATTTAAGGTTTACCATGAGGTTCTAGAAAATTTTTCTCCGACATTTGGATACATAACTATGTTTCAATGATGCTCACCACAAATAGATGAATGCTCTAATTTAGAAAACTATTCAAACTCTATAGGATTTATATATAATGATCAATTAATTTACATAGATTTTCATATCAAAACCATACCCTACTATATTTTTCATATAAAATCAACTTCCATTCACGGATTCAAATTGAATCTTATATAGCTATGTATGTGAAGCATTTTCGGACACTGACATGATGGGATGCGATTGGAGAATAGATGCTTATGGGAAGTGATCATATCCAATATATGACATATATTGTTACTAAAATTATATTTCATATTAATTTTTAGGATCGTAAACATAATAAATATGAATAAAATTAATTACGTGACCTAGTTTTTATGGTTAGATATAAAGTGTTCATTTATATATCACAACTGAAGAATGTTATGTGGTTTTCTATGAGGTGGAATCATACTCCTAGATATAATGACCCCTCTGAGATCCCTTATCATAGTATACTTTCATCCAACTGACTAAAATATATTCTAACATATATCATTTCCATGATGTGTTCCATGTATCCCTCATCGAGAAGTACATAATTAACCCCTCACATGTAGTGAATTCTAACATGGTAACCTTGTAGAGTGATATTTCAAATGATGAAAATATAGTGAAAATCATATATTATAGAGACAATATTATATTAAAGAACACAACTCACCAAGTCAATGTTTTTATTGGAACCACATGTTTTTGGAAGGAAACAAACTCATTAATTTTCACATTAATAACTATTTAAGAAGTATCCATAATTATCCTATCTAATTTAAATGAACATTTAGAATGATAAAATTTAAAAATAATTCATTTATTGAGTGAAGACTAATATTATGATATATTAAGTGTCATGATAATATCTAATTTACAAAGACATAATAATCTAATTCCTCAAACAATATGATCATAATCATTGAAGCCAATTTGTTGAAGCTTTAGAGAGAGGTCACATCACTGGTATTTTCCCTAGATAAATGAGAAGATGATATTGAAATTTTAAAACATGAAAGAAACCATTTATGGTAGTAGATGCATTTTTTCAAGATCAACTCCCAAACCATGTCCATCAAACCACGCCAATAAAGTGACACTATCTCACATCTTTATATTCTGGCATACACTAGTGTAACAAAAGGTTAGTATTTATACCTTAGTATTGTGAATTTATAATATTTAAATGAAATAAAATAATGATAATGTTTATACCTTCCCATTATTAATTTATTAACTCAATTATATATGAGATAATGAAACTAATATTTTTAAGAATCCAAACATGTATTTTGGGAAAAAATGACTGACAACTATTTTTGATAAATTTTATAATTATTAAAAAAATTGTACAATCATATAAAATTATTACTAAATAATATTTATTAATATATTTTGTATAATATAATATATTTATATCCATTTTAATCATTATATAGTTCAGAAAATTATTATTGACATAAATGTAATTTTTTCACTATATAATCATTTTTGTTCAAAATAATAAATTATCATATTTATATAATTATTTTTATACAATAAATAATGTACAAATTATATTATTTAAATAATCCAACATATGATTTTTATAATTTTATAATATCATTTAATTTTTTAGTTAAAAAAGAAATATGTTATAAATATATTGTCTCTATGATGACATCCAAATGGCCCAGAAGTGATGTATTGAAATATAAAATGGTTATCCATATAATAATATATATTTTCATTTTAAAATAATCATTTTTAATGTTATTTGATTAAAATTATGTAACATAAATGAATATTACAAAACCAATATTATAATTTAATGTTTTGAAATGTATTAGTATTGATCAAGAATCATTTTCAAATCATTAATGGTATTAATTTAATAAATAATTATTTAATATTTTACTCTAAACAACCACCCATCCTTCCAATCCACTTCACATAATACCAATTGAGAATGATTTTGATATCTTTATATCTCTCTAAGTAACTATCATGTGGTTAAAATTATTTTATTAAAATCCTCAAAATCTTTTAGATATTCCCTCTCAAGGTAATTGGATTGTCTCCTCTTCCACATTATGTAATGAATTTATTTGTATTATTTGAGTTGAATCCCAAATTTTCATATTGGAATGTGTTTTTACATATCCATTTTAATGAAAATATTATTTAAATTCTCTTTGAGACATCCATTGAGTACCATTAAACCCTTCCTGGAAACATTATGTTTACCTATTTTGTTGTCGAAATTATTATTTCATTTTCCATGAAAAATAGATTTTTATGGACTAACTATCTCAATTTTAACTCAATGGTAT
Organism: Viscum album; assembly: GCA_963277665.1. Lineage (NCBI taxonomy): Eukaryota > Viridiplantae > Streptophyta > Magnoliopsida > Santalales > Viscaceae > Viscum > Viscum album. The sequence continues at coordinate 1,079,068,477 of OY728164.1, forward strand.
TTAATATGAATTAACTACCATTCATTGAATACTAAATTGTTTTCTTCATCAAAATTCTAAAATTTTCGACATGAAAGTGATTAATGGTGTTATAATGTTGTGTAAAATATGATTAACAGAAATTCACATAATTTATAAGGATTTTACTACTAGGTTAAAAATTATATTTCTCTCCAATGAATTTGTTATTGTATTTATATCATAAGATTCCATGTAGAGTGAACTATAGGGTATCTCGTGACCAGTATGATTTGATGTCTCTGTGGATAGTCTTTAATTATATTTATGAGGTCATGTTGTATTGGGTTTCTAAATTCCTATGTTTTCTTGATGTTATCACTATATATTATTCTTTATTGTTCATGTCTTCTATTCTCACTCATTTAATATCTCCATGATATTCCTCTTGACTGACATGTTTTAATTTATTCATTTTATTGATTTATTATTCCATTATTATGATTTTTAGATAACACATTTTTTATATGTATCAATAGTTCTTCATGTATAGTATTAAATTATATATTGAATATATGGTGATGTTTCAATGTTTTTAAGCAATGTTGTTATACCTGTATTTCAAGTAATTATTCTTATTCACAATACCTAATGATCATTTGGGATGTAATTTTTTGTTTATTATGTTATTAAATCATTAATTATTTAGTTGTAATAATATGGGTTGTCATATGAAAACATAACTGAATGTAGTAAAAGAATAAGTAAAAAATAAAGAGCATAATGAAGATGATTAACGTATTCTGTGAACCCTCCTTTAGATATATTTTTATATGCCATATGGATTGTCTTATATGAATAAAAAAATCTATATAACAAGGATAAAAAATTCTTGGGTGATATGTTTTTTGGGGTTTCGTTGAGCTAAATAATTGAAGATGTGTGGAAGACTAAATGATGGATTATCCCTTTAAAATTGAGGTGTTTGGGACACATCTCATCTATCATACTTTTTAAATAATATTATGTCACACTATTAAATACAATCCTCTAAAATGAAACATATTTGAAGATAATAAGTTTATTGTATACATAAATAAAAAAATTAGGAATAAGAAATTTTTTATTTTATTTTAACTCATATCTTTTGGTTTAACCCCATGATTAACCATTTTTTACCTTAACCACATAAATAACTTTTTCATAAATAAATAATTATAATTTTACCCATATGTTAATTTTTTAAACAAAAATGAGATAGTAACAATATTTTTATCATTTACTTACCGTACATGTATTTTTGAAATATATTTAATATTTTCAAATAATTTTATAAAATAATATTTTTCATAATATAATATTTTAATCAATTTTAAAATATAAATTATTTCAGCATAAAAGAAAAAAATATAACAAATATATTTGAATATAAACTCTTTATAATTTAATAATACATTTCTATTCAACATTAAATTCATGTGAAACAATAATTTATCCAAAAAAACTACTGATGTTTTTAAAATAATATCGTTGATTTGTCTACTTCATGAAAAGGTGATATATAAAAGTCATTAATGATTTCCATTTAAATATACTATTACTTTTAAATTTTAAATATATATAATAAAAATAAATTACTCATTTTTGAATGGAAAATTTAGATTCATTAATAACAAATTATTATCATTGTGTTTGAATATAAATTATGATTCAAGTAAGAGGTTGTTGTTCGGGAATTTTATTTCTGTAAAATAATATAAACAACATTACCATGGAAAATTGAACTAACATTACATTTATTTTTTTTGGATTTATATGGTCCACATTATACACATAAATGAAATAATGTATTGGTTTGGGGTGAGGTTCAGACATTACATCATTACTTTAACAATGTTTTCCTCATTTTTCCCTTACTTAGGTGACTAATATTATTCACAGTTACTATTCATAATGATCAAAAATAAAAGGTCCCTATATACTAAATGAGAACCCCCATGATTATAAAAATGGTATCAATTTTTCAATATTAAATATCCATATATGGATGAAATCAATATTCATACAAATGAGTATTAATCCAAGATAAGTAGTTTATTGAAAAAAATTAATATTTATAAAGATTAACTTATATAAAAATCAATAATAAAATTTTAAAATTAAAATATTTATTTTATTATATATAAAATGGATCTCCATTAGAATTATAATAAAATCCAACATTATGTTGGGATTTTAAATTATTTATTTTAATTAAATTGTACAAGTGTTTTTGAAAAATAGATATTTTTAATATTCAGTGAGAAATTAGTCATTTCATTAAAATCATAATATATCAAACTTATGTGAATTTTGATATATTTTTTTGAAAAATTATGTTCACTATATACAGTAGTATATAAAAAAATTGAACAAAATCATTTTTATTTCTATGAAAAAATACATTAAATTCATTTTAGATAAAAAATCATTCTTAAAAAATAAAATAAATTCACTAAATAATGAGTTATTATTCCATTAGAATTCATCTGTACATTTGTATTTAGTATTACCAATATAAAAATAAAATATATTTCTTTTACTCACATACAGACTATTTAAATCAATGAATAGGTTATTAGGGTGACCTTGAAATTGTAATATTCTTTATAATATATATCAATTTTTATAATGGATAGTGTGGTGTGTTAATTAAGATATAAAAAATATTATTCACATAAACAATTTTTTTGGTGTCACACTCTACCCACTGAAAATAAATGTTTCCCCAAATTTAATCGTGGTCATAAATGTTTAAATATTTGTAAATACATTTATTTAAAATCATCTTCTAATGGTCAGATAATAATTTTTTATTTTAAAACTATAAGTGGAAAGGATCATGGATTTCTGAAATAACAAATAATGTAATTACTAAATAAGGAAAATAGAGCTAGTAATTTAAAATAAAAATGTGGGGGAGATAATATTCATCTAATAGAAAAATGTGTTTAACATAAAATGTGGTCATGGTAAATTTAATGACCACCAACCCATAAATCAATGAGGGGTAAAAAACAAGAAAATTCCTTAGAAATGATTAGAGGAGGGGAATTTTTAAATTCAATTATTTTTACTCATGTTGATTTCTTTTCTTCCACTAATATAGAGACCATTAGAAAATTTCATTACAATTATAAATTTACATTTCATAAGTACAACTTCAACCATTGGGTTGGATTGAAGGAAATTTTTATCATCCCTTATTCTATGAATGAATTATTTAATATTTATTTTTCATGAATTAACTACAAAAATTAACTTTTAAATGATTATATGATAGATAAAAAATTAATAAAATTCTATAATTCTATGACTATTTTTTTAAAACAAAATGGTTAGAACATGGTTTCAAATATGGATAAAAATAATAAATAAATCTCTAAAACCCCAATAATAACACAAAAATAATGGCTTATTCCATTCAATAAATTGGAAATCCTATAAAACATGTATAAAATGTTATGCCAATCTTCATTTAAAAAAAATCGAAAAGATTTGATCAAGAATTTATCCCTAAACATCTTGATGTATATCAAAATTTCCCAAACCAAACATGATAGTACCTTTTTCATTTATTATATAGAATCATTGTAATAAATAAAATCAATATAAAACCATGATTAAAATATATGTTGATGGAAAAGTATCACAATATTTATCCTAAAAAAGAACAAAAATGACTATGAAATTTATTCCATAGATCTATACATTCAATAAAACACATCAAATATGGTCTACAACTATTTTCATAAAACTACTAACAAATTTAAGGTTATAAAAACAGTCTCATTTACTTCATTGATTTCTACCAAATCATTATCCCATTTAATAGTGCTCAACTAAACATATGACATATATTAAGGGTTATATTTAAATAAATATTATATTTTACAAAAATATATCTTTACTAATTAAATCAAATCCATTATTCATTATTACCATTGGACATAATTTTTCAAATAAATAATTAACAACTACTATGAAAGAATCATTAGATTCACTCTGATTTTTATAACCACGATATCATTTGTATGGAAAATATACAATATAATAATGAAATATGAAAACATGAACCCATTAAATATTATTATAGAAAATATCCTTCCATAATTTATGTGAGGATTATTACATTAGATAATTGACGGAAGTAATACATAGGTGGTGTTGACTCAGATAATAAAAATTTTCCCCACACATAATGCATTAAAAGAAAAATGGTACCTTAAGATAATCTTCATACCACATCATAAAAACACTTTTGTTTTTCCTCAGTGATTATGTTATCTTTTCCCATATATGAAACACATAAACCACTTCTTGTTCCATAGAGACATTTCTCCTATTGCTACTTTTAATATACTTTACATGTAAGATGCTAAATCTTATTCCCACTATAATCTTCATGAAACACAATTTTTCACTAATTAGGGGGGTCAAGAATCTAACCCAAGTTCTTAATGTTAATCATATGATTAGAAACATCATTAGTCATAATAACAGGTGTTAGCCTTCTAAATGCTAGTTTATTTGGCTCCTCATGAGGAAAATTACTCCATTTTCCACCACATTCGTCATAATCTTTCTTTTTTGTTCCATCCAATAGACGAAACAAAAATTAATAGTATGGGAAATAATAATCATAGTGGGAAACCGAAAAATCATGAAAATACTTTATATGATTTCCATATATTGACACACTCATTTTAATATAAGATAAATTCATCTTTTCTAGGGTTATTCAAGATCATAATATTTTTTTATCCTTCATAATTATTTATTTAGAATATATAAGCTATCTCATTCATATCCCTATACCATTTAAAACCATGGGGACTATTAGGGAACAATTATAGTACATTAGAATAATTGTCAAGATATAATCATCATTTTTTTGTGATTATTACCCCATGATAAATTGATGCAAAACTCAATCACACATGTGTTTTCTGAAGTAGGTCGAGTTTCATGAAAAAATAATAATCATTACATTAGTGAATATATTTAAATTGTTATATTCTACTTCTACTTATCCTCATAGTAATTCATAGTGTCAAGTTACAAAATAAATTTGTTCATAAATCATGTTGATATGGTTTCTATTAAACATCCATGAATATCAACTATAATTTCTCTAAATCAAGTACCCTATAGTTTCCATCTACTTGATAAATCTAATATATGATATATGAGATTTCATTTGGATGGAATAATTTGTTTAGTATTCAAAATGAACTAAATACAAAAAAGATTCTCATTTTACATTGTAAATGAAATATAAAATGTAACGAACTTGGTAATTTGAAGGTAAATTATATTAATATCATGATACTATATCTTAATTAGAGTTGATAGTTTTAAATGTTTTATAAAAAATATATGGTAATTTTTCCATTTAAAGGGAAAATTGATATTTGTTTAACCAAATTGTATTTTCATGTAAAAAATGTTTCATTTAATTGATCAATTTCAAAATAAGATTTTTTAATATGAAGAAATGAATTTTTTGATTAGAATATCTTAAATATAATTTAAATTACTTTTTGTGTTCTTCTATAATGAATTATTGTTACATGAGTAATTAAAGATTCTTGTTTTAATGAAATATATTAGAATACGTTAAATATATGATATGTTAATTTCAATTATGGATTATTTTTTAAATTCAATTAGTTAATTTTTAATTGAAAAAACATTATTCCAAAAATAATTACTTCTATATTTGGAAGAAGATATTATTATAAATATGAAATACTTTTAATGAAAAATATGTATTTAATCACATTTACCCTATTTTATTTTATATTTGGTTCATGTACTTTTGTTTTTTAAATATAGAATAATGAATTAAATATTTGAAATTATAAATTCCAAAATATTAAAGCATTGACTTTTATTTTTTGTAACTATGAAAAGAAAAAATAGTAAATTTCTGTCACAAAGATACATGTAAATTTGCAGATTTAAGAAAAAAAATAATATTTCTGGACTAAAAAATGGCACCAAATCTTGTATTTATTTTGATGGATGAGTATATATGATCATAAACTTCCAAATTTATAATATATTACATTTTTTCTATTTTTCCATATTATTTTCATGATATAATTTTATTTAATATTTTCCAAATTTACATCCTCTTTTTCAATTATCATTAAATATTTTACCCATGGTTAAATTTGGAATATGTTTGGGTCAAAAATTATTTTTTCAATGTATTTTTATCATGGTAATTTATTTATAATTTCTAGTCATGAAATCGTTACCATACAATCTTATGAAATGAAATACAGTAATTATTCAATTAATTGAAAAATAAAATAAATTATGTTTAAAAATATTAATATTAAAAGGATAAAAGAATATTGTTCCATGAATTATATATATATATATACATTTAGCGATACTATAAATACTTTTTTAATTCTTATTATTTCTATATTATTATCTAGTAATATTAAATGATTACTTCTAAAATTGACATAAATGATAATTTATAAAAAATAATGTATTATTAAATGAAGGAACATTATTAAAAATATATCCATTGTCCAACTAAATGGGATATCATTTACTATATATAAATTCTCCATTTATAGAAATTTTTCTCTTATATAGTAACTATATTAACACTTAAAAAAACGTTATCGTGGTAATTAAAAAATTTTAAGGGGGCATTAAAATAAGAGGATAAGGGAAAGACAAAACCTAAACCTATATAAATATTATTATAGTACAATATTTAAACCCATCATCCCAATGTATTCTAAATATAGCATATTAGATCATTTTTTCATTAAAAACAATTTAAATAGATTAAATATTTTAAATATCAACAAGAGTGACCATCCACTCTCCAAAAAAGTAAACGTCATATTCAATTATATTATCACATAAACACTATTTTTGGTGTCAATTATCACCCAAAACTAATCCCAATACCCCACCAAGGTACAAGTTTACATGGTTTTATAATGAACTCAATATATGGAGGAATCTATTGAATACCATAACAGGTCAGCCAAAGAAGTGGACTTTTTCCTAAAAGGAAATTTTTATATTATTTAATTAACTACCTTAATAAAATAATATTAAAACCCAATAAAATAGAATATAATTTATCTTCAATATACTGATATGTTGTTATATTAATGTAATAACCTATATACATCTCCTCATTTATAAAATGGGAAATAACAATACCATTTATCTGTACGGTGGATTACCACCTCACGAAAAGATGTAATTAATTTTCCGTCAGAATCTCACTTGAATAGATGTACTTATAGATATATTGTAAATATATTATAATAATATTATGTTAATCATTATAAAAATATAATATTTCATATAATTTATTATCATTCCATTTATAAATGAATGATAATATCTTCTATCTATACAAGCGGATTACTACCCCAATGAAGTGATATGAATAATTAATCATCTCTAAAACAAAATAGATGGTATCTATATATGTAAATAATAAACAAATATTGTATTAATGAAAAAATATATATTCATAAAGGGAAAAATTGTAACAACCTAGGTAAATAAATAATATGAAATTTTCATATTTATCTATATTTGTGAATAAAATATTAATATGACTTTAAAGGGGACGCTATGCTCGATGGCGTACCCAACACGCAACAATGAGTTTCTTGGGAATCTTACGTTGCACTCTAATAATAAAATAATATTATTTTAAATGGTAGTTAACATGTAGCCGTTGTATTGGCGGGAATGGATATAAATAACTAAAATATGGTTATATATGTTTTTAAATATTTTTACATTTATCCAATAAAAGATAATGGCATAAAATACGGAAAGAATTCAATTTTCGGCGTATATGCCCTAGTTTTCACTAAAGGTTCACTTATCGCCTTTTTATGGAAAACCGTCATTAAATATAGTTTTTTTCACTCGTATAAATTCTATTGGACCAAATAAAACTCTTCTTTAGAATTGGGATATCATATTTTATTTTGTGTAAATTTTTGGTATTTTTCCGATAAAGTTTATTTTTTAATGAATAGTGTAAAATGTTGTATTTTAATTAAAAACCTCTTTTTAATCTAATTTATTTATATGATTAGATTATCTTTTGAATTGGTTTTAAAGTGAAATTAGAAAATATTTTTACCATTAAATCCAATAGTGGTCGTTGGAATTAATTTCACATTGAAATCAGACATAAACTAGTGTCAATCTTTTGATACTTATTGTTTCATAAAAACACGCTATTTTCTCTAACAACGGGAATTAATTATTAAATTAATTAATCTGACTTATATTTTTTGAATTTTGTAAAATTGACATCATTTTTGAATTCAGAATATCAAATATAGTTTAGGGTGAAATTTTGGTATTTTTCTGAAAAACTTAAATTTTTTATGAATAGTGAAACCACTAAGTGGTAGTTAAAGAGACTGATTTTCTGTTTAAATGAAACATTGCCACTTCTGTGATTTGATTTCCAAAAATCCGACATACATGGTTGTCATTAGTATGTAAAATGTGGTTCAATGGGATGAAAATAATTTTTTGGTGAATAGTAACTTTTTTTCATTAATCGCGATTATAGCTAATTAGTGTAATTTAAGGTAAAAATGATATTATAAAAATATGAAAACACCATGAAACTTGTCCTACCGCTATTGGATGAGTCATGGCCTACCAAGACAACCCATGGGTCGATTTAGGGGACCCTATGGAGCCTCTTGGGTGAGATAATGACTTTAATGCCTTTTTTAAATAAAATTGAAAATGACACTAACATAAATTGTTTTACTAAAAAAAATTTAGAAGGGGTTATACTAATAATATTTTCTCCTATAAATACTCTTTGTAAAGATAAAAAGATTTCCTACATCAGGATATTTTTTTATAATTTTTTAGACATTAAATAAATTAATTTAATTGGGACATCATGATGATGCAACGATGACCTCATTAATGAACAGTTTAAATAAAATGAAAAGATAATATAAAATCTAAAACCTAAACTTGTCCAAAAACTATTGGATGGGAAAATTTCGAAGCATTATCATCTTATCTTAGAAATATGTCAATGTGGGACCTTATAAATTCGAAACACTTTTGAAAATAAAATAATAGTTTCATGATTTCCAAAAGTGCCCCTCCTCTCCTCTTATAAAAGGACCCCAACTCTACCTCATTTCACACACTCCTCAAGACTTTGGCTCGGCCATCCCCTACAAATTTACTCTCTCCACATCCCTATCCTCATACTAGAGGATTATCTTTGGGCAGAATCATTTCAAAGGAAGCCTTTAGGCTCAAATCAAAAAGAGTTACACTTTTAAAGGTAATTCATTATCTCATGTTCATTTGTTTTATTTTGCTTCTCCAACCCCCTAAAATGTTTTTATTTAATTCATTTGTAACAACACCAGTATCTTAAATATACTAGGTTGTTGTTATAAGATTTATTCTAGCTTCACTCTCACACAACTATATCAAATGGTTAAAGAACATATGGTTTCCGTGGATGGCGAAATTCTGCCTCCCGAAACAATGATTGGTCAATACTCATTTAACACCTTCAAAGGTGGCCATTATGATGTCCCTATTTTTATATATGATATATAATATGTTTATTCTTTCATTAAGATTCTGTATTTTTCATTTATGGCATACCACTATTGTTTCCATTATGGGTAAACACGATATCTTCATTTTATGAAGTGCGGACTACCGCCCCCTGAAAGTGATTTGATTCATTAATACCATATGTGGGATGTGTAAAGGATAAAGTTAATGATATTATATATGTAATTATACTGGAATAATAATATACTCTTATATCATTTTGATTCCATTCCAGAAAATATGAAAAAGAAATGGAAGTAGCGTTCATGCGTACGTACGGCTTACCATCTCCATAACGGTGCATTTCATTTCTTACCTCTAAATGTGATGTAATATTATAAATACATGTATATGATGAATATATATGATATATATGTTCTCCAAATCATTAATATCATTCTGGATATAACGAACCTTTGACCAAATTAACAACATGTAAGTGTAAGAAGTCTATTTTTGACTTAAGAACCAAATACCGACAAAATGAACATTATTAACTTAAATGATTACATGATGTTCATAACATGGTATAAAAGGAATAATGAACATGAAAAAGGTTCTTATGCAAGTATAGATTAACTCAAGTTTATTATTCAGGTGATTAAATAATGGTCGGGTCAAGTCGGATACGAGGTAAGGGATCCTACTCCTCTCTTTCTTTTTAAGTACACTCTTTTATGTCATTCCTTCTAAATCTCATCTTTCTTGTTATTGGGATGTTCTTTTATATTAATCTTACTGTAATTTTTATGTTCATATGATGAGAGACCCTATTCTCTCTCATCAATCCATTTTTGGAAGATTTAAGTGGCGCCGTTAGGCTACCGAGTTTCCGTAAGGGATTTTTCATCTCACTTTTATTCCCGTGAGATTTATGCTACATTTTCCACAATTTCCTTTGAGTGGTGTATGTACTGACCATTATTTTACTCATTGTGTAATATTCTTTAATTTATGAGTATTTACATCAATGATGTATTTTCCTTCTTTCACGGAGCATATGTTTCGAAAGATACCCATGTCGGTAAGGGAACCTTTCACCCTCCTCTTTTTAAAAGACTTATTTTGTTATGTCTTTTAATTCACATAATATTATTTTGGGATATGTTCCTCTATATCCTTATTGATTTAATTTTTTTGTCCATGTGATGATATACCCTTTTTATCTCTCATCAACTCTTATTATGAATTTTGAAGTGACACCGTTAGGCTGTCTAATTATTGTAAGGGAACTTCTTAACCCAATTACCATTCTTTGGGTTAATCTCCTACATTCAAATTATGTCATGATATTATTATGTCCTATCTTGTATTTGTACTTTCTTGATGTGTACTTATAGTGAGTACATATAATAGATCTATTTTATTTTAAAAATGGTCTTTTTATGGGACTTCGTCTCAATCTCCATTCATTGAGGCATATTTTGTTTTATACACAACCTTCTTTTATACGGTGTATAAACCCCTTTGACTTTTATGTTTATTCAAAAGGATTCTTTTTTATAAGAAGCGTTTACTAAATGACACAGGGGAATGTTTTTGTCGTATATATGCAGCGACAATGACTTCTCCGCTGTCGTGACCATTATTTGAGTTTTGGCTTCCTCTACAAGCCATACCTTCTTTTTAAAATAAAAAAAATACCATGTTTTACTTTTATTTTATTTTGGTATCGAAAATGGTTTTCATAATGTTTATATATACCAATGTGTTGTATAAATATTTTGTGATTGAAATGTGGGAATGTTATGTTCCCTTATGCATGTTTTATGTGATATGATTATGTTGAGGTTCTTGGGCATTATTATGAAAATGGGTGGTTCTGTGATAAACTATGGGCGGGTGAGCCTGATATAGCCCTCCAATGCATTGGGTAATTCGAAGGAGTGAAACGTTACGGTTTCTCCGAAGGGATTTAGGGAATATACTGTGATGGGTATTCCAAACGTAACCAAGAGGGTTACTCCCTATGCAAGAATGTTATGGATTCCTCAAGTTACCTTTATGTCTAATGATTTCTATGATTTATTCATGATTTGAGGAGGTATGTTAAAGTGCTTTTGTTTTATGGGTAAAGTATGATCTCATCCTTATGTTTATATGTACCCATGTTTCCATTCCATATTTTTATATCCCTTACTGAGCTTTTTATGCTCATCCCACGTTTTTGAAAAAAATTTCACAGGTCGAGGGAATGGTACATGATGTGATGATAGTGTCAAGGATGTGTAAATAAAGAATCCATGTTTTATTTTCAATATGTTTCCGTTGATGGGAAGAATGAATACTGTCTTTTATGTAACCACTTTGTTTAAATGTAGAATGTAATGCAGGTTTCATGATCTAATTATCTAAAATTCTAAACCTGCAAAGAACCTCAATGTGTAATCTTGTAATAACTCAAGATTAAGTAAGTTTTAAGGATGAAGACTTATAGTTGGTATCAAAGGTAGGTTTATATATCTTTAGAGGTTTGGATATTCTTTAAGCATAAGTGACATTACCATAATGGTTAGGATTTCAGAAAGAGTCCTAGTTTTAGATAAATTGAATGAGTAAGTGTATCTTAGTGTTTACCTTCCTCATTAGTACATGATGGTTTTTTTTGATATACTCACACTGACATTTCGGTTTTTAGTGAATGGATGGATCTAGGAGGCACCAAAGAGACTACAGGTTTGAAGGAAACTGTGGTGGTTCTCTGATTAAGAGACTAGATAAAATGGGGGATTCCATGAAGAAACTCGTGGTTGTTCTAAACCAACTATCAAGGAATCATGATCAACTACTTAAACCTTAGTATGTTCGGGAATTCATCATGTACGAGAAGAAAAATCCATGTGGAAGTTCTGGTAATAATTATAACGGTAACAATTAGAGTTTATATGATCCTTACTTTTGAGGTAATTATGGGTTATTATATGATATTCTCGAAAATGAAAGGCATGAGATAAAATTGAGGTTAAAATACGTTATGATCATTTTTGATGATTTTATCTCTTTTTGGGGAATGATTTAATAATTATATATTTTTTTAAAAAGGACAACATGCAGACCGTGTGACAACCCATCGCGTCGGACAAAGCTGCGGGAATCGAACCCACAACCAAAGTGTGACAGGTATTTATCGCCTCCCACTGGACTACGTGAAGTCCCTGTTTAGTTTGACCGATTATTTTTAGTTAGATGATTTTATGAATTAAGAGTAAGTTGATTTTGGGTTATTTATGGAAATGATTAACCTATCATGGAGGATATGTGATTAGGTTAATTACTTTTCAATAAGAGACTTTAGGAGAAACTGATATTGTTTGGAGATAAATGTTACGATTTAACTTGGAAGACTATGTGACTAAATCCTTCAAATATTTGGGTTTCAATATTATATTGGTTTACTTTGAAGAATTTTATGGACAAATTGTTTATCGGATGGTCCTCGTTGAACTTTGGGTTTTGTTGGACAAATTTTGAGATTAAGAATAGATTTTCTTTTTATAAAGGGTTATCTTTTTTTGGATTATCTGACCTTATAATAACCTTTCTAGTTTTGGTTTTGGTTAAAGCCTAAAGACATGTGAGGTATATAGTTCTCTTTAGTGGATTAGGAGATTCTCTAGAAGTTGATTATATTACTCTTAATGCGAACAAGTCTCCCTAAATACTCATCTTTTGGAAAAAACATGAGTTTGATAAGGGAATCTTGTAAAAGATAAAGTCAACATGATAAGTGATTATGTTTCCTTATGAATAAATTCTTCAATAAAAAGTAACTTAAAACAAAAATGTTGTCTATTAACTTTTCCTACAGGGGAACCCAACACCATTTAACCCATCACAAGTTTGTGATTTTCTTATTCTTAACTTTCTCCTAAACATGTTTTCTATCACTCTCCATCAGAAAATGACCCTTTGTTTTCTCCTCCATTTCCATGTTTTTCTACATGGATTCCTAGTATAGGTTAACTCGGGTGACCTCTATACTTATCTTTCTTTATTTTAAAGTGATTGTTTTACCGACTCTTGTTCTAATGTGGGACTTTCAAGGATGTTTCCAAGCGCAATTTTAAAATTGCGAGGACGCAATTCCCAAAAGGGGGGAAGGATGTAACACCCCAGGTAAATAAAGAATATGACATTTTCATATTTATCCATATTTGTGAATAAAATATTAATATGACTTTAAAGGGGATGCTAGCTCGATGGCGTACCCAACACGCAACAACGAGTTTCTTGGGAATCTTACGTTGCACTCTAATAATAAAATAATATTATTTTAAATGGTAGTTAACATGTAGCCGTTGTATTGGCGGGAATGGATAGAAATAACTTAAATATTATTATATATTTTTTAAATGTTTTTACATTTATCCAATAAAATATAAAGACATAAAATACGAAAAGAATTCAATTTTAGGCGTATATGCCCTAGTTTTAACTAAAGGTTCACTTATCGCCTTTTGATGGAGAACCGTCATTAAATATTGTTTTGATCACTCAAATACATTCTATTGGACCAAATAAAACTCTTCTTTATAATTGGGATATCAAATTTTGCATTGTGTAAATTTTTGGTATTTTTCCGATAAAGTTCATTTTTTAATGAATAGTGTAAAATGTTGTATTTTAATTCAAAACCACTTTTTAATCTAATTTATTTATATGATTAGATTATCTTTTGAATTTGTTTTAAAGTTAAATTAGAAAATATTTTTACCATTAAATCCAATAGTGGTTGTTGGAATTAATTTCACTTTGAAATCGGAATTAAACTAGTGTAAATCTTTTGATACTTATTTTTTCATAAAAACACACTATTTTCTCTGACAGTGGAAATTAATTAGTAAATTAATTAATGTGACTTATATGTTTTTAATTTTGTAAAATATACTTCATTTTTGAATTCGGAATATCAAATATAGCTTAGGGTGATGTTTTGGTATTTTTCTGAAAAACTTCAATTTTTGATGAATAGTGAAACCACTAAGTTGTAGTTAAAGAGACTGATTTTCCGTTTAAATGAATATTTGACACTTCTGTGATTTGTTTTTCAAAAATACGACATACATGGTTGTCATTAGTATGTAAAATGTGGTCCAATGGGATGAAAACAATTTTTTGGTGAATAATAACTTTTTTTCATTAATCGCGATTAGAGGTAATTAGTGTAATTTAAGGTAAAAATGATATAATAAAAATATGAAAACACCATGACACTTGTCCTACCCCTATTGGATGAGTCATTATAGACCAAGAAAACTCATGGGTCGATTTAGGGCACCCTATGGAGCCTCTTGGGTTAGATAATGACTTTAATGCCTTTTTTAGATAAAGGTGAAAATGACAATAACATAAATTGTTTTACTAAAACAATTTTTAGAAGGGGTTATACTAATTAAATTTTAATCTATAAATACTATTTGGAAATAAAATAAGATATCCTACATCAGGATATTTTTTTATAATTTTTTAGACATTAAATAAATTAATTTAATTATGACATCATGATGATGCAACGATAACCTCATTAATGAACAGTTTAAATAAAATGAAAAGATAATATAAAATCTAAGACCTACACTTGTCCAAAAACTATTGGATGGGAATATTTCGAAGCCTTATCATATTATCTTCGAAATATATCAATGTGGGACCTTATAAATTCGAAACACTTTTGAAAATAAAATAATATTTGCATGATTTCCAAAAGTTCCCCTCCTCTCCTCTTATAAAAGGCCCCCCACCTCTACCTCATTTCACACACTCCTAAATCCTTTTACTCGGCCATCCCCCTCCCATTTACTCTCTCTGCATCCCTCTCCTCATACTAGAGGATTAACTTTGGGCAGAATCCTTCCAAAGGAATCCTTTAGGCTCAAATTAAAAGGAGTTACACTTTTAAAGGTAATTTATTCTCTCATGTTCATTTGTTTTATTTTGCTTCTCCAACACCCTAAACTCTTTTTATTTACTTCTTTTGTAACAAAACATGTACATTAAATATAATAGGATGTTGTTATAAGATTTATTCGAGCTTCACTCTCACACAACTACATCAAATGGTTAAAGAACATATGGTTTCCGTGGATGGTGAAATTCTGCCTCCCGAAACGATGATTGTTCAATACTCATTTAACACCTTCAAAGGTGGCCATTATGATGTCACTATTTTTATATATGATATATAATATGTTTATTATTTCCTTAAGATTCTTTATGTTTCATTTATGGCATACCACTATTGTTTCCATTATGGGAAAACACGATATCTTCATTTTAGGAAGTGCAGACTACCGCCCCTAAAAGTGATTTGATTCGTTAATACCATATGTGGCATGTGTAAAGGATAAAGTTAATGATATTATATATGTTATTATACTTTAATTATAATATACTCTTATATTATTATGATTCCATTCCAGAAAATATGAAATAGAAATGGTAGTAGCGTTCATGCGTACGTACGGCTTACCGTCTCCATGAATGATGCATTTCATTTCTTACCTATAAATGTGATGTAATATTATAAATACATGTATATGATGAATATATATGATATATATTTTATCCAAATAATTAATATCATTCTGGATATAACGAACCTTTGACCAAATTAACAACATGTAAGTGTAAGAAGTCTGTTTTTGACTTAAGAACCAAATACCGACAAAATGAACATTATTAAATTAAATGATTACATGATGTTCATAACATGGTATAAAAGGAATAATGAAATTTAAAAAGTTTCTTAAGCAAGTAGAGATTAACTCAAGTTTATTATTCTGGAGATTAAAGAACGGTCAGGTCAAGTCGGATACGAGGTAAGGGATCTTACTCCTCTCTTTCTTTTTAAGGACACTCTTTTATGACATTCCTTCTAAAGCTCATCTTTCTTGTCATTGGGATGTTATTTTATATTATTCTTACTGTAATTTTTATGTTCATATAATTAGAGACTCTATTCTATCTCATCAATCCATTTTTGGATGTTTTAAGTGGCGCTGTTAGGCTGCCGAGTTTTCGTAAGGGATTTTTCATCTCACTTTTATTCCCGTGAGATTTATGCTACATTTGCCACAATTTCCATTTAGTGGTGTATGTACTGAACATTATTTTACTCATTATGTAATATTATTTCTTTTATGAGTATTTAAATCAATTATGTATTGTCCTTCTTTCATGGGGCATATGTTTCGAAAGATACCCATGTCGGTAAGGGAACCTTTTACCCTCCTCTTTTTAAAAGACTTATTTTTTTATGTCTTTTAATTCATATAATATTATTTTCATATATATTCCTCTATATCCTTCTTGATGTAAATTTTATGTCCATGTGATGAGATACCCTTTTTATCTCTCATCAACTCTTATTCTTAATTTTGAAGTGACGCAGTTAGGCTGTCTAATTATTGAAAGGGAACTTCGTAACCCAATTACCATTCTTTGGGTTAATCTACTACTTTCAAATTATGTAATGATATTATTATGTCATATCTTTTATTTGTAATTTCTTTATGTGTAATTATAGTGAATACACATAATAGATCTATTTTATATTAAAAATGGTCTTTGTATGGGACTTCATCTCAATCTCCTTTCATTGAGGCATATTTTGTTTTATAAACAACCTTCTTTTATACAGTGTATTAACCCCTTTGACTTTTACGTTTATTCAAAAGGAATATTTTTTATAAGAAGAATTTACTAAATGAAAAAATGGAATGTTTTTGTCGTACGTATGCGGCGACAACGACTTCTCCACTGTCGTGACCGTTATTTGAGTTTCGGCTTCCTCTACAAGCCATACCTTCTTTTTAAAAGAAAAATAAATACCATGTTTTACTTTTCTTTTATTTTGGTATCGAAAATGGTTTTCATAATGTTTATATATACCAATTTGTTGGTTTGATATCTTGTGATTGAAAGGTGGGAATGTTATGTTTCCTTTATTCATGTTTTATGTGATATGATTATGTTGAGGTTCTTGGAAATTATTATGAAAACGGGTGGTTCCGTGATAAACTAAGGGCGGGTGAGCCCGATATAGCTCTCCAATGCATTGGGTAATGCGAAGGAGTGAAATGTTAAGGTTTCTCTGAAGAGATTTAGGGAATATACTATGATGGGTATTCCAAATGTAACCAAGAGGGTTACTCCCTACGTAAGAATGTTATGAATGCCTCAAGTTACCTTTATGCCTTATGATTTCTATGATTTAATCATGATTTGATGAGGTATGTTAATGTTCTTATGTTTTATGGGTAATGTATGATCTCATCCTTATGTATATATGTACCCATGTTTCCTTTCCATATTTTTATATCCCTTACTGAGCTTTTTATGCTCATCCCAAGTTTTTGAAATGTTTTTCACAGGTCGAGGGAATGGTACATGATGTGATGATAGTGTCAAGCATGTGTCAAGAAAGAATCCATGTTTTATTTTCAATATGTTTCCGTTGATGGGAATAATGAATACTATCTTTTATGTAACCACTTTGTTTAAATATAGAATGTAATGCAAGTTTCATGATCTGAATCTCTAAAACTCTAAACCTGAAAAGATCCTCAATGTGTAATCTTGTAATAACTCAAGATTAAGTATGTTTTAAGGCTGATTCCTTATAATAATATTATATATCTTCTTAACCTAATGATCTTTAAAAAATTAAAATGTTACTAATCAGTACGTATGACCTATTGTCTCTAATATTGTAACATAGTTCATTTTCCAAAACCATAATTTTTGGTTTGTTTTTAAAGAAGAATGGGTGCTTAACAATTATAATTATTTAATAATTTTTCCTAGATACTGTTTATTAATGAAAATTTTTTCCATAGTCATCCTACAAAACTCTCTTCGAAAATATGAAGAGAATATCATCAAAATATTTAACATGAACCAAATTGATTGAGTGATTCATTATAACATTGTTAAAAATAATAAAAAATGAGAAAGGATATTAATAATTTATATAATTGTTCTATTATTATTAATGATGATAATCAACATACGTGATGATTTAGACTCACGGTAAGGGACATTTCATATTGAAATGTATATTTTTAATTGTTTTACAGATTTATTTTCTAAATAATTTTATTCCTTATAGATATTCAAAAAAAATTATTATG
Source organism: Viscum album (assembly GCA_963277665.1). Lineage (NCBI taxonomy): Eukaryota > Viridiplantae > Streptophyta > Magnoliopsida > Santalales > Viscaceae > Viscum > Viscum album. The sequence goes on from OY728164.1 coordinate 1,079,087,223, forward strand.
TTGATTAAATTATAAAGATATTAATGAATAATAAAAGCTATTTTAATAATTCTTACTAAATTACAATGGGTTTCAAATGTTATATTTTATATAAATTTTTATCATTCATTACAAAAGACAAACAAAGTATTATATATTAATTTATATAGTGACATTATCATTTCCCCCTTATTAAACATTATTTTTTTAATATTTATTTAAAATAATTCATGATTTAATTATAGAAAATCCCTCCTTGACTTATTATTCATATTTATTTATTGTATGATTATTTAAAATGAATGTATATATCTATATCCCGTCAGTTTTTATCTGGGTAAATGATTGTTTTTAATTTGTTTAATGATTGTTCATTGTATGAATAATTTTTTTTATTAATTATTTTATCAATCAACTTTTTTTATTGATTACAAGTGATCTCATTATATTTCTTGATTATTTGTGAGATTGATATATATTATATTATTGGTGGGATCATATACCTCCTCAATGAATTTCATAACTATATTAGATTTCAACTGTGTGGTTCATCCAACTCTAAGGTTTCTGTATTGGTTCTATGATGATGCCTTCCCTCATAAACTACATGAATTATATACAGATTACAAAGATATTTTGTGTTAATCATATTATTTAAAATTTTAATCTATTAAGAATTTTAATTGTGGAAATATTATACCATTTCTGGTAAAAAAATTAAGAAATTGATTTTCTTGGGATTATATGATAACTAAGGAACCTCTGGGATTATGATTTTTCCATTATAATTTCCTATAATGAATCTTATTAAAATTAATGGGTATAAAATCATTTTTTTGTGTCAGTAAATTATTATTTGAGATCATGGTGTAATATGTTAATAACAACTTCCTTTTTGATCACATTGTTTTAAAAATGATGAATATGTTTTGTTCTTAATTTTGTATCCCTTGTTGAAATTTTTTTACTCATCGCATGTTTTAAAAAATCTCGTGTTTTAAGGATGAGTATGAATATATAAGATGTTATAGAGATAGTCATGATAATTTTTATAGAAAATAAAACCTATTTATTTTTAGTTTATTTCATGAAAAAATGTACAGTGAATAGAAATTTACACTTGAAAATATAATTTTTTTATGTAAGGGATATGAACAAACTCTCTATTAATATATACTTTATATAGAATTGGGAATGTAGGAAATTAATCTTTTATGTAAATAAACTAGAATATTCAATGATTATTGTTGGGTCCTTATAGTATCTATAAAAATAATATTTTTAAAACATTATGTATTAGGATAATGTTAATCTAATACACTTATGGTGTATTTGATTATTAGTGAGTGGAAATGATATTTCATTCGAATATTTACATGTTTCATCATCTAAAATATGAATATTTAAATAAAAAATCCATTGAAAAAACATGAAATATGAATTGCAAAGTCAATTGGTGGATATGCTCTTTCAGAATAAGAATACAATAATGGCTGACATTTAGACAAAAATGTTCGTTTAATATATATATAACCTGAAACTAGTTATAAACTATAGTGGTGTCCATATAAGTTAATATCCATGATCATGACAATAAAACATTTATATAGTTTATAATTCCATGAAATAAAACCCTCAGACATTCAGTGGATCATTTAAACCTTTGATGGTTACAGGTTTGACTAAATAAATAGAGGATAAATTTTATTTCATATGTTTTTAAGGGCAACAAATGATTATAATTTATATTTATCATTTGTAAGGTGAAAATTTCCATTGGTGGTAAATGATAATGAAGATCCAAGAAAGAAAATATTGTGATTAAATGTAATTGGATGATTTCAAGTATATTTTCCCTGAAAAATATTGTCTTTTAATTGTTTGATGTAGGGTTTAAAAACAACTTATTGTATTGAATCAAATGGTGGATAATTTTTGGAACACTAATGAAGAAATGTTGAATACATTAAAAATTTACTTCTAAATGTTTATGCATGATCTTTATATTAATATTAATATGTTTTACTCAAGATCGAAAACATGATATGAAAGGGTATTTTATTTTCGTGAATAAAAATGTATTTGGAAAATTTGTCTATGTTATAAGAAGGTAAGAATGGTTTTTACTAAAATCATGTATCCCAGTAAAAATAATAATGATCTATATTAATTTAATGAGAAATAATATATCCAATGAATATATTGGTAATAAAATAATGTTCCCAAATTGTGATAATTTTGGTAAAATAATCATGCATTATTTTTTTATAAATTGATGAATGTATTTTCTATGTGTAATTTTCATACATGTGGATCATGACTGCATAGAAAATTTTCAAAAAAGTAAAGATAAGTTTAATTTAGTATGTATTAATTGTAATTTGTTTTAGTAGTTTTATAAAATTTATCAGAAGTAAACTAAATATGTTGGAAATCATAAATAACAAATGAAAATATGGGTTGAAAAAAAATTTCTAGTACAATGGTTTATTTTGGTCTATATAATTAATTGTTGAATATTTTTTTTTGTATTTAATAAAATTATTTTGATGATCTATTTGACATTTTTTCTTATAAATCATTAATTTTGTAGAAATTTTTGAATAATATGGGAATGTCACCTCATGAAATAAAGATAAATCATTTTCTAAAAATTTCATGTCGAAAGATTATACAAACATTGATTGATAGAAATATTCTAATTTTCATTAGTGGTATGTTCACTAAACTGAATCTTGATGAAAATATTATAGTAACATTTGATATAAATTTTGGTGTGTATTGTTTTTTTGTTTATCATGATAATATATATTCTAGAGCCATTAAATCTTTATCAAATTACATAATAACTTTGGGAACATACTTAGAAGATGGAAAATATAATATAGATGGAAGTGAATAATACATAGTGAATAGTAATGAAAAGAAATAAGACAATAATATTAGTGTTTTCCTTGAATGAAATAAATATGTTGATATGTTTACTCATTATTTTCTTACTATGATTCTCGATCAAGATACAGAATTTATAGTTGACTTTTGATTGATACTAGACCTATTATAAAACCCCCTTATCAAATGCCACAACTAATTTTTTTGAAATTTAAAATGTAGTTGTAATAGATTATATAAAAATGTTTTATTCTGAATAATACTTCACCTTAGGGTTCCCCTGTTTTATATTTTAATATGAACTAGGATTTGATGGAACTTTTCCATGATTATAGTGCCTTTAATAACATAAATGTTAAGAACTAGTTCCATTTTCCTCATATTGTTTATTATATTGACTATCATTAAGGATCATATAACTTTTAATAGATTGACCTTAGGTTCGGGTTCCAAAAGTTAAAATTAAAGGGATAATATAACATAATGATAGGGTTTTGACCATGATATGAGAATTATGATATTGTAGTTATTATATTTGGGTATTTTACTGCGCCATAAAGTTTTATGCATATTATGAAATGATATTTTCAATAATATTTACAAAACATTATTGGGATTATTAATGAAATAGTTGTATATAATAAAAATAATGATGATAAACCAAGAACCTTAAGTATTTTTTTATTCTTAATTTAAAATAAAATATATTGAATTTTATGTAATTGTGATGTTTTCTCCAATTTTTTTCTCTCTTATATTATTTTTAAGTAATGAAATATTTTTGGCCCTAGTAAAACTATATTTTTTAAAGAATTTAAAATACCGTCTTACATCATAGATATTGATAAATTTCATGTATTAGAGGGTTATGATTTATGGTTTTTTTAAAAACAATGCCAATATTTTATATTCATTTTATTATGTAAACTCTTAATAGATTTAAACTAATCTAGATAAAATAAAGTAGTGGTTGTTTTTAGGAAATGAAAAAAATATTGGATAATTATCTCATTTTTTCCATGACTTTAGGAAATTGGGAATTTTTTATATATAACGATATTTCTATAAAGGGATATGGTTTTTTATTTATAATGATCAAATAATTTTAAATGTGTCACTAAAATTCAAACCATAGATGTTAAATTATCTTTCACATGATTTGTAATTTCCATCTTTTGTTTAATTCTTTATAAAAATTATAGGATCATTTAAATGTTTTAAATTGTTCAATATACAATAATAATAAAATATGGAATAATATTCACACTCAAATTGGGGTAAAAATGAGTTTAAAAAGGTTTCTAAAACTTAAGAAAGGTTTTAATTGCATGATTCCTTATAATTCTAGAATAAAATAATGTAGTTATTTCTTGTAGTCGGTAAACAAAATCAATGTTAACCATGTAAAATTTAGAATGTCAGCCTTTGATTATTGATTTTTTGGATTATTTCCCAGAATATGTGGATGGATAAAGTTAAATTATTTTTGTTCTAGTTGATTGTAAAATTGTCTATATGAGAAAACTATTTCATAAAATGAAGGATGATCATGTTTTAGAGGAAAATGATGAATCTATTAAAAAAGGTACATTTTAGGATTTCAATATTGCTGCATATGGTGTCATCAAATTTGGAAATAAATTATGTCATCCTTGTGATTACCAATTCAAGAGATAATTGATTCGTTATGTGCATAGTACCCTGTTTTCTATTAATCGTAGATGAACTGAGATAGAAATATAATTTTAAGAGTATTACTTCTAGGATAGAATGAAAATGATATTGATAACTTAACCATGAAATGTTGTAATTTTTAAATGATTATACTAGAATGAAATTAATTGAATGTTATATGTCATTAATTGTGAATGCTTGAGTGGAAATTGGATAAATACATATATAGATTTAAATGTGGTATTTAAAAATTTATTTTAAAGTAATAATGTGATTTTGGTTATTATTGATATGTTAAAAAAATGAATTTAATTCCAATTCAATATATATATAATTAAATAATCATTCTAAAATATATCTCAATTTTATAGTCATGTTACATAGTGTTCCTCTCCAAACTATATCGGACTATGAATCTAGGTTAACTTCTATTTTAGAAATGAAAATTATATGTCAAATGACATTTAATTAATCTTTTGTATTGGCTTTTTCCCCAATTTGAGTGAATGTGAACAATTGAGAACATGGGATACATCCCTAATTCAAGTTCAATATTTTAATAGGTAATTTGGGATCATAAACCTCCCTTAGTTGACTTATCTTATAATATTTGTTTTCTCTTCAATCTTATAGAATGTGCCTTTTAACGCATTTTTTTTAATGTTGTTTCATACTCAATATTATGTAGATGATGTTTGAGAAAGTAAATTGACGGGAATACAATTGGTAGATTAAAATATTTATATATTTAAGGACATTTAGTAACATATTATGGTGTCTCAAGGATGAAATAAAATTAATTTGGATATCTAGATGAATGGTCTTTCATTAAAAGATTGTCATCATGTTTTTCTTAATGGGTATCTATGGAATCATTTAATTTGTTTTGATATAAATGGAAATTTAATCCATGATTTATTTATTAGTATGAAATCCAAGAGAAAATCAAATCATTTACTTACTAATTTTAGTTGGCTACATTTTTATCCTAGGTATATAACATATTTTATAATTAAATTTCATGAAAATATATTTCAGATTAATATCATGTTGTATGACTGATGTTGTTAATTTGCATGATAAAATTTATTATGAGGACTGTTCAATAAATATTCATAACTATAGAGAGAATGTTTTCTAGAGAAAGGTTTGTACAATTTGATATTTTTATTTGAAAAAACTCGTGATCATGAAGATGCGACATGTGAATATCGAAATGTTGTAAGAGAATGATACCACCACTTAATTAATATGTGAATAATAATAGTTTGAAACAATTTTCAAAAGTGAAGAAGAATGTATCAAGTAAGGTTATTTCAAAATAAATAAAATTTTATATCTTTCTAATATTCATTAATTCTATTTTATATATTAATATTAAATATAAAAAAGATCTTATAATTTTACAATTATAGGGAATGCCTGTTTTTTAACCAAAATGGGTGTTAAGGTATGATAAAATTATAATTAAATGAATATTATAAAATTATAGAATATTAATTGTAGAAAAAAAACATCATTTTTTATATCTCCATATCACAATTTCTTATGATAATATTTTTCTATTTTTTGGAATAGATTTATTTTACCTCAAATAATTAATACGATTAATTTTTTTATTGAAGACTGTATTTTATTTAAAATTATTTATAAAGTATAATTGAATTTTAAAATATTTTTTACACTTATTTAGTTCTTAATTATTACACATAATCCAATTATTTCTCTAAAAATTGATTTAATACGTGAATTTGATATAGAATTATTTTTATACAAAAAATGAATTTTTTTGAAAACCTTTTTTATAGAGTTTTTATGGTTTAATTTTATATTGAATTAATCCACCTATATGTTTTTAATCATAAAACATATATTTTATTTTTAGAATATTGTTTTATAAATTTTTAAATAATTAATTTTCATTCATTTCAATATTAATAGTAACTGTAGTAAAATTATCTTTCCTCTATATGGGAAAATCAAGTAATTTACGTTTATAAATTTAATACAAGGACTCAAAATTGACCCTAGGACATTAATTAATTTTATTTGATTATTATAAATCATCAATAAACATATAAACATTTAATATATTTTCTTTTTTGGTCATTTAAAACTGATTTTTACCATTATCATATTTTATGTAATGAAATGTAAAAAATATAACTCCTTTTGTATTATTATTGGGAAATAGGTTAAATTGGGATTAAAATAGGCTATATTTTTTTTTTTCAAAAGTGTAATTTTAAATATAAATTATTATTTATCATGGTAGTTTATTTATAATTTACTGTGATGAAAAAATTAGAATAATAGCTTATGCAATGCTGACATAATAATAATTTAATTAAGAGAAACAAATTACTCATTTGGAAAATATTATAGTAATATTAATATTGATAATTTTTCTATTCCACGAATTAATTAATACATAAAAATTTTAAGATAAATCGTTACGGATTATATTTTTCATTATTTATATTCATGTTTTCATTAATTTCAACAAAAATGAATAGTTCCAAAATAGACATTATTGATCTTTTATAAAAATTTTTTTTTGTTAATTGATATAAAATAATTAAAATTATTTAAATCATACATTTTAATGGAATATGGTTAATGATTTAAAAGGTATATTTATCATTCATTTATTTATAGTCACTATATTGGTCCTTATAGAGTAAAACAATTTCTTATCGGTGTAATCAACAAAACGGTTAATGGGGTGATAAAGAATATAAGGGAAAAAACATCACTGTATCATGTCCATATTTAATTTTTCAAATTATTTAAAGAAAAAATATTCCAATATAATAAATAAATCAGTTTTTATATTTGTTAATTTGGGAATTAATTTTTATTATTTAAATATTATCAGCATATTTTATTTCAAAGTGTGCACATCCCCACTCTTATAAAAGGAATCCTCCACATAAAATTTATTTGTGAATTTGAAGCATTTTTTATCTAAAGACAACTTAATATATACCTTAAATATGTCCATATTCCTATAATAGAAGATATATTTTGATCATAATAACTTACTATGGAATATTTTGGTGTCATATTTAAGAGGTAGTTTGAGGAAGTTGTGTAGTTGTGATCATGGAATTTTTTAATTTATTCTTAAAACCCCAAAAATCATCATCAAACCAAGTAAAATAAATAAATAATCATCCTTAAACTAATATTACATTATTAAAATGAGTTATTATAACACTATATCCTCTTCCATCAAATATGAAATGAAATCTGCACTCATGAGTATGATGAACTACTGCCTCGCGAAGAGATGTAATTCATTTTCCGTCATTGCTTCTCATGACTGGTTATAATAATTTATTAAATGTATAATTATGATATTAACTACATATATATGATTATTAAATGATACTATTTCATTTACATTATTACATTTCACCCCTTTAAAGAATGGTAACATCATTTATGGGCACGTCAGGATAGCCCCCTATGTAAAGAGATGTGATTAATTTCTCATTACCAAATCACATTGGAGGTATCTATAAGTTTATTCAAATAATTAATATGGTATTAATTATATAATGGTCATAATATGTGGTTAAAATAATAGTTTTCTTTATTCTATTTTGATTGATGAAAAATTTAAATGTTATTCATTCGTGTGCATATCCATTCATCTCTATTATTCTGAAAATTTGCTTTTTCCATAACCATATTTTATGGTTTTGTTATAAAAGTATATTTGACATACAAAAATGATAATTATTCAGGATTATAATTCTATGGATGGGGGATTAATGAGCTCTTTTTCCATAGTTGAACTGCTAAATTCATTTTGATAAATGTGTTGAATGTCATTAAAACATATAATGTGAAAATATTTTAAAGATTTATTAATTATAACATAGTAAAAGAGATAATAAATTTTAAAAAATTAGTTAAAAATGTAATTAATTAATATTTTTTCATTATTCATGAAGATACAGAACGTATATGATTATTTATTCTTAGGATATGGATTGTTTAAAATATTGTTAAAACATTTATTAATGATTTATTTTATAAATTTTTGTCTTCTATATATATATTTCCCTAATTTTTAAAATGGGTTTTTAAGGGATATAAATGAATTATAAATTATATTTTATATATCTTTTTTCATTCATTCAATGGTTTTTAAAGTGAAAATTTGTATAGAATGATTTGATGTTCATTGAAAATAAAATAAGAACAGTTGTATTTTTACGTATATAGTTACAATGAATTTTTCCATTGCCAAATTTATTTATATTATTTGTGGATTTAATTTTATGATTTCATGTTTTAATCAAATAAAAAACATTGTTACATTATTCATGGAATTTATTTTTTGAAATACTCAATTTTATTTTGAAACAATATTTCGATATCTAAAAACGTATTGTATATGGATTCAAAAGATATTTTGAAGGTTTTATGATGAAATGGTTAGATATTAAAAATTATAATTTTTGATATCATCCTTGGAAAATAATTAAGAAATTAGGTGACCATGATATTGCTCAAGATGTTTGGTTTTCCTAATATTTTTTAGACATTTGGTGTACCTTGATAGAGCTCTAATACATTGGGTAATTATATCTGAATTATTCTGTATGGTTATTCAAATTGTGAGGGTTATGTAATTGTTATATGATGATTTTGTCCCAAATAACTTACATTAAATTTCTATACAATCTAATGAGTTTTTATTAAAATCATTTTATTTCAAAATGTATGATAATTATCATTTTATTAGGGGAATGATTTTTCCATATTTGGTTTAAATGGTATGTCTTATAGAAAATGTTTTTTATTGGTTATCAGGTTTTATAAGAAAACCTCAGGATTAATATTTTTTCATTATTTTTCTTATAATGTATCTTCTGAAAAATATTTCATAGAAAATATTTTTTCATGCCTATGTATATATTTTATTAATTTCAATGTTAATTGTTTAAATAGTGAACTTATTTTTTGATCTCATTGTTTTAGAAGGGATAATGGGTTTCTTATATATTTCAACATTATTTACTAATTTTTTTATTCATACAACATTTTGAAAGAATTTAATGGTTTTTAAGGATGGGTTAGAACTAGAATAATTCATCTTGAATGTTGAGTATATTTTTTATTAAAATAATAATTGTTTCATTATAAAATTATAGATCTCTATAAAAAATGGATACTAAATATAATTTTCGGGATTATGTTATATGTGTTCATTATGAAAGGTTTGTGACATAACAATCTAAAACTATAAACTATAAATATCATTTGGGATGAAGGAAATTGATTTTTTTTATTGAATTTAGGATTTTTAAGGTTTAATATTTGTTCCTTACATAAAAAAGAGTGAAAATAGATATTTTTCATCTGTTAATACATTAAAATTTTCCTCTATTGTATACAATTGAATGGAAACAAAATAAGTGTGATCTCAATTTCTTTTTTAGTGTTTTCAACAGTGAAAAAGTTCATGATTAAATTAGTAATAATTATTTTCACTAGGTACATAACTAGAATTACATTCCATTTAATTATAAAAAGATTATAAAATAAATTCATTAATAATAAAAATGAAATATTCTCATGGATAATAATAAATGAATTTTTAATTTATGAAATATTTATTGTTCGGGTTCATAATCTCATACATCAAGATATCATTACCATCATTGACACGTGCTATGGTAGATTAAAGTATTATAATTTATAAACAAAACACAAATTTAATAAATTTCATCAATGTTTTTGTCTCCATAAACCTATGTATTCCTCAAGGGTGTATATAGTTATATAGCCTTCCAATAACTGCCTTCACAATGCATACGCCATATATTTAATAATTAATATATTTCAAAAAAAATATTCCATATAAAAAATATATATAGTGACTATTAAATGTGGAGTAATAATATTTCCCTAATAAATCAAAAAACATTCATATTAACAACCCACATATTGAAATCCTATAATATTTATAAAATAAAAAAGAATATGATACAAAAAATATGGTTATATGTATCGAATAATGGTTATAAGAAAGTGAATGATTCATGATAAATTAATTTACCACAAAATTAATCAATATATAATATTTTACAATAAATTCGTCATAAAAGAATATATATCAATTAAAATAAATTTTTTTATAGTATAGAATAAAATTAATGTGAAACATTTTTTAGTAAATAATTTATTTTTAAACCTGGTGAAGAAATATAGAATAATATAAATACCATAACATGTTCATAGTGGTGTAAATGTTTATAAACATCGCATATATAAAAAATAATTATTTTGTAGTTTTTTTAGATAATTAAAATAATGATAAAATAGAAAACATTAAAATGATTCATAGGATGCCATTTAAAAGACCTAGGATATCTAAAAATTCCCTCAATAAATAATTTGACTAAAAAATTAGATTATTATAAATCCATTTTTAAAAATATGTAAATGATATAAAATATATATATATTAATAAAAATATAAATATGGTATACATATCTTTTAAATAAGTATTTTCTTGATTTTAGTGTAAATGATGGGAATGGTTGGATAAAATCAATGAACCTCCTTAAATATCTTGAGGATTTGAAAATAGATGATTTTTATGAAAGATATACTACAATATTAATTAAATAAAATCTATAATAAATCTATAAAATAAGAGATTAAATAATTATTTCCTTTAATATCAGAATATTTTAAATAGAAACTATGTTCGATATCATATACCACATGAATCATTGAGTTTAAAAGGGCCATGAAATAGTATGATTTATATTCTAAAGGCATAACCAGGACATTATATTATAATTTAATAATATTATTTACTAATTTTGAAATTTATATAATGGTACTAGTCAATACAAATGTGTTTATTAATTCATATAAAATAATCACTCAACTTTTAATAATGACATTTTCCTCTTCAAAAATAAGTTTTCATCATAAATGATTTTGTAGATTTTTGTGAGATAATAATATAATTACATTATTCAATTGTCAGAAAATATATTGAATTAAGAGGTTAAAAAAAATTAAATAATCATATTTAAATTATCTTCATGTGATATGTTGATATTTTTTTTGAAAAGGTAGATTCTTTTATCCAATAGTAAACAATACCGATTTTTGAAAAAAAGTACATTAACTTCCATAGAAATGACCCATTAATATTTTAATTAGGCCTCAAAGTAACAAATGTATTTATTAATATTATATAATATAATTATTTAATTCTAATTCATAATTAATCATGATTTTTGTATATGATCATTTTTGGAATCAACACACAATTTTTCAAAAAAACCATCCCATTATTTGTTTTAATATTATATTAATTTCATTCAATACATGGATAAATTATTAAAAAAAGATCCAATATTTTAAATCAGGTGTTTACAATTTCTCAAAATATTACCCTTTAATATTTTTCCATAATGAATAAGAACCCTAGAAAAAATTATTTATCACTATATATGTGATATAAATTAATTAAGGTAAAAATAGTTTTAAAATGTTTAAAAATTAGCCTAACAATTTCCTATTTTTTTTGTTTTTTATATTTCTTCAACAATAATTCATACTTCTAAAATGGTTCATTTTCATTTAACTTTACTCATATTATATAAATTATAATTTTTAATGTAAATATATAGTCAAAAATGTATATTTCTTATTTTTAAATTCTATAATATTTTTCTCATAGATAATTAAAATTAACATTTTTTATACTTATTTTTAAATACTAATTTTTTTTCATTTTAATATATTTATAATTTATTTTAATGAAATAATTACCTAGATTTCTTATGCATCTCTAACCAAGTGCTTATGATATAAGATAAAAATTAAAGTTAATGATTAAAAAACAACAAATAATATATTTTTGAAGAATATTGTATCCAATAAATCGTTACCACTCTATAATATTATAGGATTTTTAATAGTTTATATTAATAATACATCACTAGAGTCTTGTGATTATTGTCAAACTAAATGAATAGGGTCAGAAATCGCATTAATGATATTTAATGTAAAATAATATATATTAAATTTAATAAAAATAAAAATATTATTTCAAGAGAAGAATGAAGATCATTAATGGTTATAAATTTAAAAAAGTCAAATTGATATCCAAATTTCAAATTATATGTAAAATAATAACCATTTAACACTGAAAATTTCATTACAACATTTAAAGTTAAAAAATGATAACCAAGGGTTCAACACAAAATATATGGATTAAAATAAAATCTATACAAATATAAATTTTAATATATGTTTAAACTAATATCATTTCCCTCTTATCTTATACGAAAGGCCATTTTGGATCCATTTTAAATTATTTATGTATATATTATTTTATAACATTTTATTTATCTTAAAAAATTGTATTTATTATATGTTATGACAAAAAATAATTTATTCAATGAAATAAAATATAAAAAAATATATTTTTTCACATTAATTATGTACTGTTTGATATATCAACCATGGTCAATTTATGGGTCCTTTTTTTGATAATAGTATTATTGAACCCAAAAATGTAAGAAACATTGATATTGTAATAAATTTGAATAGGGTTAATGGGTGTTTCAAATAATTTATAAGGTTAAAAATATTATATATAAATGCATAAAATTTATCATAATATAGGAAATAAAATAATATTCATCCTATTTTATGTTTATATCATTATTAAGACACATTTGCTTGAAATTTATTTTACATTAATTTTATACATTGAGAAAATCATAGAATTATTATCCCATCACTTATAAAATAAAACCACATCACCTCTATATTCAAGAAGTTTTTACACTCTAAATAATATAACCCCTAAATTAATTTCATTATGACATCCCTCAATATTTTTTATAGGTCGTAGTTTATTAAAAACAGCATCATTAGATTAATTTGGTTGTAAAGCATTGTGGGTTTTCTAAAGAAGAGGTATATCCTATAGATGAATGTATTAATTTTATTTATTCTTATAAATGAATAAAATAATATTTAAACATTATTAAACAGTAAAAAATATTAATCCAATATAATTGTATGTTGTTATTTTAATTTAATATCATATTTATTTCTCTAAATTATATAATGTGAGAAATGAATCCGCATTCATTTATATAGCAGACTACCAACTCGCAAACTAATGTAATTAATTTTCAATCATCAATATTAATTAATTGTTATAATGATACATTTATTGTTTATATAAATTATATTCACGGAATAATAGTCATTGTGGAATTCAAATATTTCTTCTGTTTTATTCCCATTATGTCTATTAAAAAATTATAACATCCATCATGTGTACATGTAGATTATCCTTCTTTCTCTATTGTTTCTTGAAAGGCTATACCGTTTTTTATGTATAGCCAACCGTCACAATGGTGGTAAAATAGTCCATTTTTAGAAATCACCATTAATGGATTGTTCTAAAAGTAATATACTTATATATATTACAATTATTTCATTATTACTATTATATAGATGATGAATGCCCTTCCTCTTTAACCATGTTCAATATAATGATGTTATTATGATGTTATGATCTTAACATCCTCATAACACCATAAATGGGATTAATTGTTTATGTAATTACATTTTTCATAGAAATATATGATTAAATTTTTTTAATGCTAATGTATTAATAATCTAAAATGTTCTTAATAAATAAAATAAGTCATACATTTTAATTATATAGGTGTTAAATGACATAAACAAAATTCATGGACTCAATGCAAGGGATTTCATTTGAATTCAAATAAATTGAGGAATATTTTAATATAATAGATATAATTTTTTTTTGAAAGGGTGTGTATGCAACAAATATTAATTTTAATTTCATTAACCCTTGGTAATCCAAGTTATTTAATGTTTCTATTCAAATTACGTCACCTAATGAGATTGGAATTCAATTTCACAAAGTATTAAGGGCTTTTTAATTTTAATTTTCTATAATTTGATTATATAAAATATTAATTTATTGTAATATGATATGATTATGTATAAAATAAGTATTTAAATATTAATGAATTTTTTTATAATTTTTTAATTTGAATTTAAATCATTATAAATAATTTCACTATTGACTTATTCTAAATTTAATGACATGATATTTGTTAATTTTAATCATCTTAATTTTTCATTAATTGGGAAATAAGTTTCTTTTAATGCACTTATCTTCCATTATAAGGTGTATTTATTACCCCAAATGATATTTTATATCATTATTATCTTCAAGTTAATGGTATTATATTTTTCAATTGATGTTATTCTATGATAGGTATTATTAATTACATGTTATATATGTGGTATAGGTTCTATTCTTAAATCCATTTATTATAGAGATTTTTATTCTTGAATTTTCATTAATGAATTTATATATTATATATTAAATAACACTAGTTCTTTTTACATCATTGTTTGATATTTATATAGTATTTATTTATTTGTTTCATATTTTTCTTTTTGGAACTCAAACTAGATGGTAAATGTTTTTAAAAAATAATAACCATATTTCAAAAATTTCAATTAATTTTTTTTCATCTGTATCCATGTTATATAAAATCAATTTAATAATGATTTCATGTTCAAAATAATTTTGAAATCTATTTTTACTTATTTAAAGAGTTTAACTTCAATTTATAAAAATAATCCTCATCTTATTTTATGAACATTGTAATTATTACCAATAGTGTAAATATAATCTATATTTTGACGTATACAACATAAAAAGAATACTCTCATGTCTGTATTTCTTAATTATTTGATTCATTTTTGACATATTTTAATGGTTATTTCAAAGAAATTTTTTTAATAAAATGATTTTTTTTAAATTGATTTTTCAATGTGTAAAAGATATATTCCTCGTGAATAATTTTAATGATCATTTAATGTTATTTTTGTTCTACAAAAATAAATTTCATTTTTACTTTTGATCCATTATAGATATGTTGCAATGATAAAATTTGTATTCTTCCACTTGAAGATTATTATTTTTAAAATACCTTGTATATATATCCATTTATCTTACGAGGTTGTTTCTATTAGTTTTATGATAAAATCACACACATATATATATACACATTATTAATTCTGTAGTGACCCATTCCATATAATTCTAGTGCTTATTCCTACTAACAATACATTTTCATAAGATATAAGGAAATATCTTCCCATAGTATCGAGCAGTTTGGGATTCTTGGTAATCTATAAAAATACAGGAGCCTTGTAATAAAAATTAGTTAACAAATTAAAAAAATATTTTTTCAATAATTACTGTATTTCATCATGTGTATCCTTAAATATATTTATTATTACACTTCATAGAGTATTCGGGAATAGAAATAAATTATGTGTGATCCTAAATTCACAATAATGGTTACGTACATAATAATCAATAAATATTCATTGATAATAATTCATATGAAATGAAAAATAACTAAGAACACATTCCATGTATTAAAAAAATGATGAAATAAATAAGCAATATAAAAAGGTAAATAAATCGAAATAAATTTCATTTAATCAATAAACAGATAATTAAATATAAAAATATATGTTTTCAAAAAATATATATATTATCCTCCATTTAATTTGGCATTCTGATTTCATTCTTGGGAACTTAATATTAATTGAGGGGATATATAATGTTTTTACCCCTCCGATGACTACATGTCAAAAACATTCTTCAAATATAAGATAATAGACATAATTAATAAGCACTGTTCCTTACGATGAAGAATATATTTTGATCGAAAAATATTGATTTATTAATATTTTGATAATGAAATTCAAATTAGATCACTAGATATTTTAGTGATATATTGAACAACAAATAAGGATATGTGTGATATATGATACTGTTAATTAATGGAAATTTAATATATCATTAATATTTTAGGGGGAATATATGAAATTAATAATGTGTGTTAATTAAAATAAATTCTTTATTCAAAGTAATCGTAGACAATCCCCCTTATAAATTAGGATGGAATCAATATGTTGTATACGAACTAGATTGAAAACTAGGGTTTTTTATGAAATAAAAATATCTTTACAAAAAAATTTAAGGGGAATATCTTGTTTACTTTGATAAAAATTAAATTATAATTCTACGAAAATATCTTTTAAAATAATATTTTAAAAAATATTTTGTTTAATTGAAAATTAATATTAATAGAAACCAACGTATGTAATTTTGTATGAGGGTACATAGACATTGTTTTTTCATTGAAAATATATAGGAATGTTCTTTGTATAAGAATTGGAAAGGAGGTTCCTCGAATATTAATTGTAAAATAGAGTGGTTAAAATATATCTCAATAAATGATTTTGAAATAGAAAAATAAAAAATTATTGAAATACTTTTCTATAGAAAATGGTTTTATAGTAATAAATATTCCTACTAATGTGAGAAATGAAGTTGAAATTTCACAACAACTTTTTATTAAACAATTTATGTTCCATAGAGTGGTAAAACAATAAATTAGAATAAAAAATCTCGAATAGAAGGAGGATAATAAAATTAAATGTCTTATTAATCAATGATCAAATTAATACCTTTAATTAATTTCAAAGAATAAATAATCTCAACTAAAATGAAATTGTGAAGTAAATTATTAAAATTATCATAACATAGAAGTGAGAAATAATAATTGAATCAATTATTTGTATCAATTTTAAATACACATAGAAAAAGTGGAAATACATCAGTTGGAAGTAAAAAAGTAACTATACACATAATCATAATATATTAAAAATAGTGAGGTTGTAATATAACATTATGGATATTATTTTAATTTTAAAATATCAATACCAAATGGTAAATGGAAGTACAAATCCCATAAAAGAATAATTTTAATTGAAACTAAAAATAACATGAATAATGAATTATTCATTTTACTAAATTTTATATGGAATTATATACACCATATACAAGAAACTAGTGTATAACATTAAAATATAACTAAAATTAAATGAAATTGATGATTAATCCATAAAAACATGGTAACTTATGAATTATAATGCACGAGAAATAAATAAATTCAAATGAAACATTAAATTCCATTAAGATTATTTTATGCAGGATATATAATACAATAATTGTCATTATCCTACCCAGGTACTATCATAACTCGATGACTGTGCTAACACTAACATTTTATGTGGGTTATTACCAATCTACCCATGTAGTAAACTAGTACATGACATCATACAAGAATAAATGTTGGAACGATTTTACATTGATCGTTGTCGAAGTACAAGAAATAATACTATATGAATGAAGTATAATCTGCAATATGAGTAATGTAAAAGACATTAAATAGGTATAAAAACCTAATTTATTACAACCAAGTACCATAAAAAGTAATAGAAATAATTATATCCCAAAGGATGCAACTGACGATGGTCATATATCAATAGCAAGAACCACCTCCTTGCATTTCATTGCCCCTTCTAAAAAATGGAAGAAGATTTTCAACAAACATCCGAAGGAATAGGTATGGTGCGATCTAAAAATAAAATTATGGTCTCATTGAGGATTTAATAATGGATTCCAATAATAATTTAAATAAAGAAATGGATTTGAATTTAAATGAAATAAGTCTATCATTTCAAAAATCATTAATGAAACAATTCATGATTTACCTTCAAAGGATGAAATTACTTTTGAAAATCATGATTTATATTTCAAAATGATGTAAATACATTCAATAAAAGAATTAAATTTCAATTTATCAAAAATTTTCAATAAAAATCAGTTTTCCTAAATAGATTTAGAAAACCCTTTTATATAAAATACATTGTATCAATCAGATGGAATGAAAAATAGTTTAAAAATGGAATATATAAAGATGAAATATAATAAAATGAGTAACATGGTCATTTTCCAATGAAGGTATGATAATTATAGGATATTGGTTCTCCACACATAATGTTACAAGGAAATATGTACATACGTCCCACTAAAATTGGGCCAATGGGGACTCATCACCATCGCCTAAGGGATCCAATGTGCCTATTATGTTTCATAAAATTTTAAAGTGTAATGTTTTGTCCAAATAAATAACCTACTATATAAAGATTTTAGGATCTATAGTATATAAAAGTGATAGAATATTTATTTTAGTAAACTTTTAAATATAATTAATCCCATTCTATATTTCAAATAATTCAATTTTACAATAAAAATGGGTTTCTAATAAAAAACATTCAATTTCACCATGATAAAACATTTTGGTTTCTATCAAAAAAATTATCAATAAATATTCATAATTATATATTTTAAATTAATTCAAAATTCAATTTTCCTATCCAGTTTCTGAAATGCAATTCAGAAATTTATTTTTTCACAAAATTCCTCCAATTATTTAATTATCCACCAATTAAATGGAATTTATTTACACAATTTTCAATAAAATATATTTCACCTATTAAGTTCAATAATTTTATTGAAACAATATCCATTAAATGTACGACATAAAATTAACTATTTAAATATTAATATTTTCCATAAACACACACCAATTCAATAGAAATGTGGGTTTTCCGATTTCATACCAAAAAACCATGTCTAAAATCACAAATCATTGGAATTTGGAATTTCCCAAAAAAACATATTGACCAACATTTAATTAAAAACCATAAATTTAATTTCATTCAGAACAATTAATATTATATAAATCAATTTTTGGTTAATAAAAATATTCTTCTAATGGAATTCCCTTACTCTGGATAAAGAGATCTTGAATCACAAATCTGTTGGAAAAAACTCCAATGGATAAAGAAGACAATAATGATACATGAAAAAAATATAGTTTTAGATCAAAATTAGTGGTATTTATATCCCAAATCAACCTCAAGATCCATGTAATCGTATTGATGATAAGAGAGACTGCTGTATATAAATATTGGGATGATGAAACTATATTGGAGAGGATTAAATGATATTCCTCTAGTCCGGAATATCTTGTATGAGGGACCTCATATGACAAGAACTCTATATTGGAGCTCCAACGATGGGATAATTTTTTTTGGTCATTTTGGTCCATCGGAGACCTAAAAGTGGGGTTGAGGAATTTTTAATAAAGTTTTGGATTAATTAAATACCATATATAGCCCGGAAAGTGTATCCAGAGGGGAAACCCCTGACCATTTAATAAAATAAAATAAAAGACAATAAACATGCATTACAAACCCATCAGAGTCACATACAGTCCTCAAAATCATACCCCTGAGCACCACCATGGTACACAGACTCATCCTCTGTCGCCGTTTCCCACACCGAACTCCCATCTTGCTTCAGTACTTTGGAATACTTCCTCCTCAGATTCAACTTCTCCAACTCAAGAAACTCGTTCGGAGATTGCATGCTTCTAGCAGCAGATCTGGTCAACATCGGTTTTGACAGATGAGTGATGTCCTTTTTCATCCTTCCACGAGAAGAGGCAGTCCCCTTGTCCGAGACCATCGGCATTAACTTATTCCCAACTTGAGCAATCTCACTGTATGAAGGCCGCGTCATATCTCCACGATTCCCCTTGTCGCTATCAGTGAGGTCCCCCCATTTCCCATGATACTCTTGGATTTTCTTAAACTGATTGTTCGTATCAATTAATGCCAAGCATTGAGGCTGCTCCACCCTTGTGTTTTCAATAGCCTCCCTTGCCACAACTTGCAGAATGCCACTACCACCTTCCTGCATACCCTGTCCCTCGATAGCAGGTTCATCAGAGTCCAAAACAACCATATCAACATTATTTTGTGACGCAGGCCTCAGGACAACATTCCCTCTGCCCGACGACTTGCTCATCACTTGCGGAAGCACCACAACACCCTGCACAGCACCCCCTTCCTGCTCACCTGCAACTGTCTCCTCCTTCACCCCATCCAAATTCATATTTCCTAAAACATCAAACCTATTACCCAAAGAAACAGATACCAAAACTCCATTACTAGCCTCGCCCTGACCACTGCCCTTATCATCAATGGCCTTCGGCTCTACCACTGCAGCAGAAGCAGCCCCCTTCCCTGCCATAGATCTCCTATGCACCTTGCCGTCATCCACCGCATCACACATCCCTCCTGCATTCATGCGGCCACTGCCGGTCTCTTTGTTCTGACCAGCAGCTCCATCACCATCCCGAGAACCTCCACCAGAGGAAAAGCCAGCCCTCACCTGCACAGCAGGGACCTCCGGCTCCAGCCGGGGATCCGAGTTTATTATCCCCACAAGGGGGCGTGCCACACCAACACCAGCAGCACCCTCGGAGGACCTCCCTTTTGAGAAGCTTCCAAAATTCAGATCCTTCCTCAGCCTATCAAACACCCCAGACACCGAAGGGTTAGAAGCAGAATTCACAGAATGCAATTGTTCCTGCTACCCCACATTGGCACTTCTGTTTATGACATCCACGGTTTGCCTCTCCTGCATCATCTCATCAGTCGAGCCTGAGGATTTCCTGCGCCTGGTTCCACTGTGACATCTCGAAGATGAGTGACCCAGTCGCTTGCATGTGGAACAATATCCCAACCAGGATTCATAGACGACTTCTTGCTTCCATCTAAACTCATCTCCGACATAAATCCATACCCAGTGAAGCGGAGGCCGAGAGATATCCACCTCAATACAGCACCGTGGGTTGATCGGATGACAGAGCGCAGACGTGCGCGCATCAGGACACAAAAAACGACCGACCAAATTACCAATCATCCTAAGAATCAACAGATTTTGAAAGGGAAGGGGGAGATGAGGAAAGCTTACCCATACAGGAAGAGATGTGGGGTCGCGATTCATACACAATTCAAACGTCCATCGGAACAAGAAGAAGCTACACCCATTGCAGCGCCGGGGAGCACTGGACCAAGCGCAAATCAAATCTTCTTCAGAGGAAAACCGGATCATGAACTGTCGATTGTCAAGAAGTCCTACCACTGCGCGGTCCCTCAGATCCCATTTAGTGAAGACGAAACGGTCAAACTCATCCACGGACGGCCTTCGGAAGTTGAATCGAGCCACCAAGGTCAGACCCAGATGCCTCGATGCTTCAGAGAATTCCGACACTGAGATTTGGAGTTGAGTGTTTCCCAGATGAAGATTAGGTACCTTGGGGGTGAGCGCAATCCCCGGGAACTCCGGAAGAAAATTAGGGTTCGTGAAGGGAGAAAAAGCGGCCCGTGGCTTCAAAGTCGGGTGCTCCACAGCATCCTCCCCCCTCCCGCTGCCGCAAGGAAGGCGGGGAAAGTCATCACCCCGCATTCGCTAGGGTTCCGCCATCGCGAGGAAGGACAAGTGGTCCGATCGTCCAAATACCATATATAGTGTGCTAGGAAGAGTCACGCGGTTAGACAAAACCATGCGGATAGGCTAAGTGATGCATTAAATGGGCATCGTTGATTCTCCTAAGAGGGAACATGTCCTGAATAATTGTGTTCCAACTACGAGAAATATTACTATATTGATTTTCATGGTTTAATCTAAGACTGTACCTAGTTTTATAAAATAGTGTGCAAACCGTGAACTAGCCCATAAAATTTTAGACCCTTAAAATTTTAACTGGAAAAAACACAAAATAATAAAAATCAAATATTGGTTAAAATAGAAGTTTATAAATACCTAAAAATAGTCACATGATGTTTCATCCTTCCCACCATTGAAAATTCTATCCATAGAAATCATACGAAGAAGATTCCATACTAAAAAATAATGAGTCTACTGATCTCTCGTCAGTGCCTACCTCTCCAATGACTCATGACTATAAAAGAAATACTTTTAATGACACATGAATAAAAATCATCATCACTTGAAGTACCCTAGTTTTAGAATCAACTATATTTACATTCCATTCAATTAGGGATAAATCTGGTTCATACTCAACATCACTCTAGATCATAACATTAGATGGACCATATAGATATGTTATCAACTAAGATATATAAATCACATTATGTTTCAATGTCATCAATAGTGAAATTTATAAACAATATGAAAAATTGATAAACTTTTCATCATCCTAAAAAGGACCCATTAAAAGAAAAAAAATTTACCTTACCTCTCAAATAGGATGACCCAACCAAGGTGAAACATTCATGAAAATAATGTCACTAACTGATAATACAAATGTTTTATGGATACAATCACCATGTAACTTATATTGGCTTTATTCCATAATCATTATATAAATAATAAACTAAAACAGTTATTTTTTCTATATGAATAGGCATTTACAATGTATTAAATTCCATAAAACTCTTACTAACACAATAGAAATCTGTTAGGGCTTCCATTCAAGGCCTCAAAATGAGCCATTACGATCGCAGATATGTAAATATTGTTATAATAAATTTAAACCACTCACAATTTATCATCCCAAGCTCCACCAAATTTGATTAAACAAGTACGATGAATATCATAAAAAATATGTAAAGATATTTATTTCTATCTATCTAACTAGAGATGGTATGACATAATCAAATGGATATACGGAACTAGTGCTTCCAGATATCCGATCCCAAAAAAAGTAAACTGATGATCCCAATCAGAGACTATAGAATATGGAACTCCATGCAAGTCAACAATCTCTTTCAATTAGTGAATTCCCATCTATGATACCATAATTGTATCGTGAATTGGTATAGAGTGAGTTGATATAGTTAGCCATTCAATCAGAAACCATATCTATTTCTTCTATATGTGGGTATGTGAAAACACGCCTATAACTTCCATAGATATCACATCCCACATCCATGTTGGGAATGTAATCATTTGAATAAAATATGAAGTATTAATTATCTCAAAATTAACATGATGGAACGTATAATAATGACACAAATATCATCTCATGCCTGGCCACCAAAACCTTCATCACTTGTCATAGAAAATCGTTGTTGTTTGACGGTGAACAACTGATTAGAAATTATTCAGCTTATATTTACTTAACTCTAATGGAACAACAAATCAATTTTTATGGCATATAGAACCCTCGGATGAAAATGACAAATCTCACCATAAAGATAGTCTCTAATGATATAAAAATCAGTATAAAGCTATTTTTTCCAAAAGAATCACATTGAATAGAGAAGATTGAAACTAAGTAATAGACAAAGAAACCATGGCCCCTGATTCTCATTATCTAATATGAAACTATTCATAATTTTACATCAATTTCACTCTTTTGATGACTCTTTAATTACATGGGTGGAAATTTCCTACTTAATGAATCCAAAACAGCAGTATATATCTTTTAGGAATAGATAATATAGAAATTGAATGATTATATATTTCAAAACCCATCCCACTAGAATAAATTCAATTATTTTTGGGAGAAGATATAACTGAACCTCATGTGGTAAGAAAACACGGTAAACTATTCTCTAAAAAGGTAATGCCTCCAACACTTAAGTATTTGTATCATATAGGCATGATCATGTTTATGGGTGGTATAATTCACTTCCTATGACATAATGTTACATGATCCATAATAAAAATACATACCACTTTCATAAGAAAACATCACAAGCTTTATCCAAGTGCTTTACAAAAGAAAACATATCCCTACTCGGCCTCTCGAAGAGTCAACAATAGAATTGTATTCAAAAGAGATTTCAGATATACCAACTATTCTGAAATATTTCATCCTAAGATGTCTCTACTCCCTTCCATGTTAGTATAGTCGTCGAAGAAGTAAATTTTGGGATGTATTTTATGAATGAATCATAATTTCAAGCTAATCCCAATAAAATATGAAACTTGACAAAATTTCTTTTAGGATTCAAATTCACCACATCCTTCAATTTATTAGGATCAATCAATATTCCATCTTTTGACACCATGTTCCCTTAGAATATCACTTCTCAAATCCTAAATGTTTATTTCTAATTATTGGAATTATGTTGATAATATCGTAGAAAATATTTTTCAATTATTATATGATTCATGTGATCCTCCTCATACATAGAGTAAACATGGATATAAACCACAAATACAAAGAATAATTTATCAATATAATCGTGGAAATCTAGTTCTTCAAGCCATAAAAACGGCATGATCATTGGTTATAGAAAATTTTATAATAAGATTCTCATAATGGGTTTACATTCTCTGAATAAAGGTTCATTGAATATTAGAATATCTTATCCACATCATATGGACACTAGATCAAATTTCAATCATGAAGAACAAATTTTATACTTTCAATTTATAAAATAGATTATCAATACATTACAATTGTTATTTTTTTTTATTATTACCCAACTGAGAATTCAGTAATCAACACAAGGCTAGATTGAACCATCATCCATCATTTCAATGAGAATTAAGGGAACCAATGGTGACAAACATGGGCATATGATGAATTTCCCAAAATTATCATCCAACTATTACCTTATCTCATTAATTTTAGGTGGTTGTATTTGGTAAGACATAATTGCAACAAGTTGTGTACGAGACATTAATTTAATGAAGATATCAACCTCCCTTCCTAGGGAAAATAAGAGATGTCAGAGGAAACACATTGTTTTACTCAATAATGATAGGAGGAGTTCACCATTCAAATATTCTCAGTACAGATAAAAGTATAATATATAAATCAAATTCCTCATATTTGAATAGGATGTTCCATCAAAACTATACCATGGGTCACATTTTCGTTTGAAGATATGGTACACGACATTTGGTGCAGTGAAGTGGGGTATGTCGAAGATTATAATAAATCTTGGATTTATTTTCAATAATCCAATCAATCACAAAAATAATATCATGATGTTTTATATTGATAATAAAAAAGATAACAATGAAATTTTTACATCTAATTGAGATAAAACATAAGAGGGAAAATTAAGTCCCTATTATATCTTCATACTAATGGGTGTAATAATATCCTTTTCACAATATAAAATATTTTTATGAATTTTTAATAAAATAAAAATAAAAGTTGATGTAAATGAATGAGAATCTCCAATATCAAATAGACAAGTAACTAATTAAAAATCTCGAGTAATGGTACCTCTCATTGTCATTGGTCTGATATCATTATTCTTTGTAAACACTTATACTGCAGGATTATGATTCATTCCAGGTTCCAGTGGATAGAACCCCTTTACACGTGAATAATATAAATATTATGTTGACTTTGAAGGATCTGAGAATCCCATTCCTCTACCTGGAGTTGAAAAAACATCTCAGAATCTCAATATGTGACCTAAGCCACCATAGGATATATAATTCTTGGGACCCTTGATTCCAACCCTCTTTGATGGTCCAATCATTCCACAGTAGATACAAAGAAGGACCTATTATATATACTATATGAGGATTATAAAAACCATAATTTCTATAACCAGAATTTGAATTATGATACTTCATCTTTTCTTTATACTAATGCACATATCTACTATGAGAGTGAGATACTCCTAATAACCTTGACATTCCAGACAAGTGCATTTTGAAAATGAGCTATGTATCCAACACATCACAAAAAGAATTTATCATTAGTAAGGAAACATAAGAATAAATATGTCATTGAAGACCCAAATCAAAACGATGATCCTTCATCCTCTCGTTTGATACTATGTAGGGTGAAACCTGTATAAGTTCTAAAAAACGGTTTCTATACTCTATCATGAACTATACTACCTTCTCAAGTTTGAAGAAAATTATATCCCTCTCCAATAGTATAAATTCATTATAGATATAGTTGGGGAATATAAATTTGATGTTTTAAAAATTAATCCCCTATGTTTATTCCCTATGTAATTCATGTTCCTCCATTCTTACTTTTCCATATAGCATTAAGGAGAAATACATCACATTGATTTAATTGATTGTGTCTAAAACCCCAAAAAAACAGTCTATACTTATCATCCATTACTATGACTCTGGAGGATTATTTGAGACTATAAATTTTTGAATATTTTGTAGAAATAAATCTTGAGAAAAAAATTATAATGTCCCATTAAGGTTCCATAGAAGGATCCTAAATGGGGAATATATTTTTTGACTATCCTAGAGCTTGGACTATAAGCAATATCACCTCAACAAGAATCAATCCCACAAGATATTTCTCTCACTGTGATTTAGTTGTTGCTGCCTCATGAATCATATTCGCATGTTTGTTATAGGTATTGTGATATAAAAAATTAAAATACAACAAACAATTCATCATATTTACACTCAAATAGATCAAAAAAAATTATTCCTAGAAGATTCAAATACATTATTTGTATTTCAACCAATCCAAATAAAAATAAATAAATGATTAGAATAAATATACACGAGGACATTACCTAACCATCCATTTTTTTACAAAAGATTTATTGTAGTGAGTACTGGTCAGAAACTCAATCACAACTACTTCTAATATAGCCATAGGATTTGAAAAGTTATTAATGACATCACGAAAGATCCTTAACCTGGTGCTCAGATACAAATTTGTGGCGAACTTTCCCATGTAGCCTATTAAAAAGATAACTAAGATAACACTAACATAGAATGAAGGGAATTCAGGACTCCCACAAGTTAGTGAATTGAACCTCGAATCATTCTAGAATGAAAGTGGAAGGATTTTTCTAGAATTGTTTAATAATTTTGATACACTAGATGATATTTATATAAAATAAACACCCATGGGAGTAAAGTACCAGAGGAAAAATATTTATAACCCAAATTACTAAAACCGATTACCATAAAAACTAAAAGTTTGACACAAGTCCCATTGGATGGAACTCGCCATGTTGATAGATCAACAACTAGAACAACTACTATGGGGTGCTTTATCCACTCTCTATCCTTGAAGGAAATAATATGAAATCATTAGAAGGAATAGTTAGGGTGTGAGATAAAAATCAATGTAGCATCTCATTGTGGATTCCATAACCCAAATACAATATTATTTTAAACAAATACATTTTTTCAATAATAAAAACATGTTTTAAATTTCAATGATCATAAATGAAACAATTCAAACTTTAATTTAAAAAAAAGGAAATACTTTGGAAAATCTTACCTCACCTTTCAAAATGATGGAATTAAATTCAAAAAAAAATCTCATTTAAATAGATGGAAATATATCAAAATCAGTGGTAATTTTCTTAAATGGCTAAAAAAACTTTTATATAAAACATTTATTTTATATAATAAACCTAGCTTCTCTAAGATGATGTGTAACCTCCAAAAACATCCATGTCTCTCAAAGATGTATCTCCATGATAAT
Organism: Viscum album; assembly: GCA_963277665.1. Taxonomy (NCBI): domain Eukaryota; kingdom Viridiplantae; phylum Streptophyta; class Magnoliopsida; order Santalales; family Viscaceae; genus Viscum; species Viscum album. Next base: position 1,079,115,008 of record OY728164.1, read on the forward strand.
TTCCTCCCCCACCAAGCATTCTGTGTGCCTCGTTCACTCGAAATTTCACATTCACCTTCAAGGGATTCTGTTCTCCTACTATCGCTCATCCTGGATCTCAGTTCTATGGTACCACCATTGGCACACTATAACCCCGTCACCTCCCTTCGGATACCCATACATCACACTCTTGGATCCTTATCTTCCTCTATATATTCTCTTTATCTCCGTCTTTCACCATCTCCTCTCATTCCCGATTCTTCTCTCTAGCCACAGTTAATCCATCATCGATTTACCATTGAATGTTTTTTCTTACCCTCGCCTCTGATTTATTTTTTCATCTATGACCATGTCTTCTCCTCCATCTAACACGGGTCGTGGTTCCATACTCAAATCTTATGTTTCTTATCTTTGACATCGGCCCCCTCTACCTTTGCAACAACCTTTGGTGCCTCCAACTTCTCTTCCTATTCATCTATATGCTCCGTGTCCACATCCTCAACTTCCAAAGATTCTATAGTAGTGACCATGAATTTTAGTGGATTTAATTCATCTTCCTGTTGTACAGATTTGTGCAGAAACATTGTAAAATAATTCAGGAATTCTACTCTAGTTGATTGCAGATAGAGGTTTCTCATGTTATTTATACCATTCCCATAAGTGTTTCATCTATGAAAACCCAATGAACATGGGAAAGGATTCCTAAATGAACATGTATATTGTGAAATTAAATCATTTAGTTATTCTAAATGTGGTCCATATAACGATTTCATTGAACAATATTATTCTTTTCTGGTTTTTTTTAAACACGGGCATTCTGTTGGGAACCAGTTGTTCTGAGGTGTTTATGTTTTTTTAAGAATCCAATTTTTATGAATGTAGGATGGATTTATTTTTGTGTTTTATTATTTAACATAAAAAACATAATACTATTTTAACACTATTTTTTCATATATTCATTTCAAGGTTTTGTCTTTTTATTTATATGTAATTATTTGTCTAATAGTCAAATCATAGATATTTCTAGATTTCTCCAAACATTGAAACCCCTCATTCATTCAACATCTACCATGATCATCAGGTATGTTTTACTTTTTATTTTCTCAATACCTCCTATTATAGATCATAACCCTTATTTACTCCCACTTCTTCTTTGCAGTTCAGGTTTGGGATCATATCAGCTCATCTTGCATACATCGACTTTGTTTTGATCTTCTATTCCCTCCCGCATAAGCTTTTTATTTACGATATATGATTAATTACCTATTCCAGAACCTAACTCCATGATTAGGCATTTTTTATATCATTTCACATATTACATCAGGACCAAAATTTTTTTCGGATTTGTCATTTTATGTTTGAAAATAAAAAACATCTACTGTACATAATTTTAGGTCTGTGATTATATCTTGTCAGCTCGTTTCCTGCATCTCCTATTTACACATCAGGATTGAGATTAACTACTTATTCCAAAACCTAAATCCTTTGTCTCTTCATTAGGATAATCGGACATAAAAAAGGATGATATTTAGTTTTCTCAAATGGATATTCATGTGAATTCACTTAAACAAATAAAATGGTAAGCAACATTTAATATTTGAGTATTCCAAACAATAATATATAATAATTTTTCCCATATTGTAGGTGTTTTAAATTAATTTTTTGAACCCTAATAGGTTGCATTCCATGAGCATTCTTAATCTTGATATTGTTTCTCCATATGATTATATATATTATTTGTGATGAAATCTTTTGGGTTCATGATTTTGAGGCAGAAAAGGATGTTCTTCCATATGATTATAATGTAGATGCAATAGTTAAAAAGGGCAGTGCAATTACCAATGTCATTTTTTAAATTTTTTATACATATATTGTATGTTTAATTGAAGACTCTTTTCATGTAGTGATCATAAAACATTACATTAATTTTTTTTCATTAAGATAATCAAACATCTGAATGAGAGGAATTTGAGTGTTCTAAAAGGCTTATTCATGTGAGTGAACATAAACAGTTTTTTTTCTCATACGCAAGCATTCAATTAATCTTTTTGTTGTATGGTTTTCACTTTATTGAATTTATTAATTTTAGTATATGGTTTCATATCAATGAACATTTTATTTCTAACTAATGTGTTAATCATGATGAAGTTGGTACACAATTTTGAAGGTACTATAAAAACGTTCTTCACTTTATTATTACATTTATGTGTAAATTCATACTATATTTTTTATTTTTTTATTAACTAATGATGGAATACTATTGTTTTTTCCATTCAATTGTTTTTAATTTGTGAATTCTATTGATTCTAGGATATGGATTTTCATCGAAGAACATGTTTTTTCACGAAAAAACGGATGGCTCTATTGAAGTTGGTACCAGGAAATCCTACACTGCATCATATGTAAGCTTATTTAATTTTCCAGAGTAATTATCTTTTTCATATTTTAATCTCTCAATGTGATGGACATAATCATGTTGTTCATGTTTGAATATTTGGGATGGATATTTTCTTAGCTTTTCCAATTCATGATCGGGAATCTTATCCTTTTAACATGTTCTTTTTATTATTGGTTGAAGATAACATCATGTATCAATTTGTTTATCCTAATGGATCCATTATAGTCTTATGGTATTTTTTTATCACCTTTATGTCACATGGATTTTCATATATTAAAGAAACTTTTTTATAATAAAATAGTGATTGCAGTGAACTGTATGATGCATTCATTACTTTATTAAAGGAAATTAGAATATATTTTTCTAAAAAACAAAATTTTCCCTCTGCCACTATCCCTCCATATAGTCTCTATACATAAAAAATACATATGTATGATTTCATCCATGCATGTATTTATTCCAAAAATCCATGACAATATATTTGAATTTTTAGTGCAGACAGGGAAGAATGAAAAGAAATTTAAGGAATTCAAATTGCATGACATGGAAAACAATATTTTTGAATAATGTATAATTCCTAGAGGTTCCCTCTATCATAATATACTATTTAATAATGAATATTCCTCTGATTCAAATGGACACAATTTTTTGGGTTTTTCGGAGTGTTTGTCATTTCTCTAAGACAACTACCACTACCACTTTTGCCCCTTTTATTTATAACATTCTGGATTCTTTTGTTCTGGAATCTTCTGATGTTCACACATCTATTAAACTTCAAAAAATATTATCTCATGTCATCATGGTCGATGACATAGATGTTTTCATGAATTAATGGTTTACGCTGAACCCTATTACCCCTACAACTAATTATTTTAATGAAATTAACCAGTTTTACCGGTTAACATTAGAAAAGGTTCTAGTTCTTGATGTTATAGAGAGTTGTAATGTAATCACGAATTACTTCTATGGGAACCACATTCCCAAGGATAACCTAATAGATACTAATCCACGAGTCATTGTGTTGAGATTTATATCTAGGAGTCCCATGTACTTTTCCTTTCACAACCATCACCACATATATTTTCCACTTGTAAGAAGATGTAATGGTATGTATTTTATTCTCATGAGTATATGATTGTTAAATATCAATCATTAGAGTAAATGGAATGAAATCTGGAAAACACATTCTTTATATTTGGTCTAGAGTTTTTTCTACATATCTCACTTTCTCATTCTCATTTACAAAGAAACAAGCTACAATATTCAGTTGGTTATGTGTTGTAATATCTATAGCATCAAATTCAATTTACAATTTATATTGAATGATATTTTTGAAAACTGACATTACCTTAGAAAAAAAGTTAATATATTATTATCATTATTAGTACATTAAATAAAATTTAAAAATATCATTCCATGCAAAACATTGAAAGGTTATTATAATTGCATTCACATTAAATTAAACATGTCCAACAACCGTGAAAGTAGTAGAGTAGGTTGATAGAATTTGTATAGCATGAAAAGACTAATATTTTTATATCATTTTCGCTTTCAATAAAATTATAAGTAATTATATTTTTACCGTGGATTATATTGTTTGTGTGGGTTTTTTGGGTGGGTGTATTAATTTTCATGCAGTTTCTTACATAGTTTCTTCCCCTAATAATTGTTTTCTGCACAATTATTTTCCTTTTGATTTCATTATTTATAATATAAAGAGAAATTATGTTCTTAAGTGTAATTTATACATTTTTTCAATCATTATTATGATCTTCATGTGAGGTTTTGTTATTTAAACGTGATCAACATGTTTATGTGACATTAATTTTAGTTTTCATAGATTAAAATTTTACTTACATCCGTGTTGTGAACAGATTTTCTATGCCTCGTCAAGGTTGTATTTTTAGAAGATTATTTTGAGATTTAGCAGGACTTTTCACCATAATGGGATATTGATCTAAGGGGAAAAGTTAATGGAGGTGTCAAAAAGATGAAAAGGTGTAGATCAATGGTCTATATCTAAATATATATCAGAAATAATTCTATTTTATTCATCCCTTCATTGATAAGATCGTAAATATTGATCAATTTTCAGTGCTTATGGAATGAATGTATTTTAATTACATACATGGAAGAAAAACATAATCTCGGGTAGTATCACATGATTTGAAATTTGATGACATTTTAAATTAGTGGAATGATTAAAAAATGTTCATGCTTCTTTAGAAATATAATAGATTTAAATATAAATATAAAATATTATATAGATAAATTAAATGTCAACATTTAATTGTAAATATGATAATTCAATGTGATCATACTACACCCCCAACCGCTACGTTATATGGTATCATTCATCTCAACTATGAACTACTAGAAAGAATTTGATATATAATACCCCTAAAATTATTGTAAAAAATTAAAATATCTGTGAAAAAAGAGCTATATTTTCTTGAAGTTGTATATTCATGATCATGCATTTTAAATGTATGTTCCACAAATAATTATACTGTAGTTAATGTAAAATGAATGAATTTAATGAAAACAACCCATTTTGTCAATATCTTGTATAAATGGGGACATGGTTAGGTCACATTGCTAAATGTTGAAAAAAATTCATAGATTAAGGGAGTAGTTGTGTATTTTGATGTTAAGGATCTTTTTATTTATTTTTATTTAGTATTATATTTTTATTAAATTAAATGTGATTAAAATAATATTTATTTATTTTCATTAGATTTATTATTATATTCTAAACATGGTCATTGAGTGATATGTGTTTTGTGTATACATTAATATATAATGTTTTTAAATAGAATCTTTTATTCTATATATTATTAATTTACAATTTCATTTGAGGGATGTATGTCCTCAAATCAATGTTTAATTTTCAAAATTATCCGAATTTGAATTATCATTTTGACTGATGATTCTATTATTTTATTTTAATTCTTCATACATAATCTAAATTTGTTTTCCATAAAAATTATCCTAATTTTTTTCTACAAATTTTATAATGTCCGGCCAATAATTTAATTTGAATTTCAAAATAATATACATCAATCAAAGATTTATATTATTATTTTGCACTCTATTAACCATAATTTTTCTGAATGATATTTCAAATTTAGTTCATTCATGTAATTTAATTCACCATCTTCACAAAAAAAATCCTTACTTGTTAATCCTTAATGATTTCTTCAATATAGATGCTTTTTCCATATTTTTTCCACTTTTTTTCCATTTTTATGTACTTGTAAATTTTGAATTAAATATACTCAATATTAATGAATAATATTAAATTTAAAACGAGTAATCTCTTATGGAAAATAATCATTGAATAATATCACAGTGCGAATTCACGGGCAGATAATTATTTTATATAAATCAGAATGTTTACATAACATTTTACAATATTATAATATAGTCATTTGAATTACAAGAAAAAAAGATACATGGAATTATTCTTTATAAGATATTATATTTCTAGTCTATAGGTACTCTACACTAATTGTAGAACACCAATCTTTACATTCACCCATTTGAACTCAAGGAAAAAGAGAATGATCATGATTTCCTGTGTGATGTGATCTGCCTATTATGTTTTAGAATATTGTTAGTATAATATTTTCATCTAAATAATACCCAAACTACGTTAGGAATTCATGTGATCTAGCATAAAAAATGATGGAAAATTGATTTCATGATACCTTAAAATAATATTAATCACATTCCCCATTTCAAATATAAATATTATTCATTTAAAACCCAGAACTAGTTTTTAATCAAAAAACAAATATTTTCAACCAAAATAACCAAAGGATTCTATCAAAACTACTTTCAATCCATTTTCTCAAATAGATATTTGAAAAAAATTCCAAATCAATGGAATTGGTATTTTCAAGAATTTCTCTGTAAATACATTTCCTCAGTTAAATTTCATAATTTAATTGATTCATTTTCCATGAAAATGAAAATTTAAATTAAATAATTTAAATATCACAATTTTTTATACACATCCAACCCCTATGAAATTGATGGTTTTACAATTACATGCAAAAAACCAATGTTTGAAACCCCAACTCAAAAAAAATTGTGGGTTTCCAACAATCTAATTTAAATAAATTTAATTAAAACCAAGAAATTATATTTAATTCAAAAAAACTAAAATTAAATAATCCACCTTACGGTTAATCAAAATCATGCATCTTAACAGAACAAGCTAATTTAGGATCATGGGATCTCAAATAAAAAACCCATAAGTGAAAAAATTAACTATAGAAAAAAGAAGAAAATGACCTATGAATCAAAAACATATTTAAATAAAAACAAGGGGTATTATATCTACAAATGAAAATGGGGATCCATGGACCCCTAGGTAGGATAAGTTAGATTGTGATAGATAGTCATCCGATTTGGGAAACTAATTATTAGAAGAATGAAAAAAATTCATCTTGATTAGAATTCCTGAGCTATATAAGGGGCTGAGTACTCTTCTTGGAAACTCCCAGGGTAGTAGATTTTTTTGGGTCGTTCTGGTTGATACGATACATAAAAGGGTGATTTTGTACTTTTTACTCAAAATTTTGATGAATTAAACACTTGTACACATTGTCTCTATTGAATACCCACATGGTTAGACAAAACCATGCAGACAAGCCTTGCACATACAATAAATTGATTCATGGATCTTCCTATTATGTATTACAAGTTGAAAAACCACGTTCCGACCATAGAACTACCTCTAACTTGGGCTGATGGATTTTCTCTGAGAGGGTGAATGGATTGGGAGAACCTTTTCCTAACAGTGAACTAGCCCAAAAATTTAAAAAATATATATTTATACAAGATTCTACACATAAAAAATCCCATATAAAGATATTTAAATATATTTTTTTGGGAATAATATTAAATAGATAAATGATGTTACATCCTACCCACAATAGAAACATTTTTCCCCATAAATCATTTGAAGAAGATTTCATGCGAAACAATGCGGCCAAAAACCTTTCATCAGTTCTTCCCTATACCATATATCATCACCTTCAAAATAGTGCTTCTATAGCACAAAATAATTATATCATACTATGTTGAGTTACAATTGTTTCATAGTGAACTATATTTGTTGGTAGTTCAAACATGGATAGTTCATGTTCAACCATTAGATCACTCCATCTCAAAATATGAGATAATTAGATAATTAATTTCTCATATATGATACATGGAACTTGTTATATATCAATATCATCAAAGGGGGAATCTCATAATGATATTAAACATTCCCCACATACTCAATATCATTAAATGGTCCCAAACAATGATGGTCAAGATTCTCTTACCTACCAATTTGTTGATAAACCAACAACAGAAAGACATTCAAGAACACCATATCACCAACTGATAATTCAAATGATTTACAATGATGAAAATTATAAGAATCATATATGATCTTTTCTGACAACATTCTCTAATGAATCGTATTACTATTTGATGTCATCTTAAGAACCATGCATGGTATAGCCAAGAAACATTCACCAATTACTTACCAACACAATGGATATATATAGATTGGTGACCATACAAGGCCTTAAAAAGAGCCATTATGATTCCACACATTTAAATATTGTTATAATAAAACTCAGAAAACCCATGGTGATCATCCCAAGATCCACCAATGATAATAACAAAAAAATGAATATTAATCTCATGAATAATTATGGATATTTCTATATAGAAAAGAGATTATGTATGGTATGTCATACTCAAATAGATGTAGAGTCCCATGGAATAATGAAGGCCTCTATAAGAACAAGATGTGAACCATGGTTCCCTATTATAGATTATATCTGATGGAAATTTTATAAAATTGATAATAACATTCCCAAAGATATTTCCCAACTAGTAAAATTTAGTTGAATCATGAATGGGAATAATGTAATCCAATTTATTCAAAATGTAGTTCATCAACATAATTAAATTATTATTTCTATGGGTATGTAGAAAACCAACCACTAATTATATAGATATCTCATCCCACATCCATGTGGGGATTGGAAGTGTCTGAAGGAAACCAAATGGTGTATGGTGTTACGCCTTATCCTTCTAGAATGTATAACAATGAGAAAAAACTCACTGATTCCTCATGTAAGACCAGGACACCAAAACACCCTCTACATGTAATAGAACATCATTAGTGTTCCTAGGTGAACTAATCTATAGGAACTATAAAAATACCCCATCACATATTTCTTTACCACTAACTGCACAATGATTAACTTCTAATTGAATCGAATAACCTTGTTTGAATGTTATCAATTTGAAATGGTCCAACACCCGAAATAGATTTTCTAATGCTATGAATCTCATAAAAAATATTTTTTTCATAAAAAATCAATTTAATAATTTCATATTTCAACTGAACACAAGCCAATGAAACCAAATCTCCTAATTATCGAACCCCATTAAGAATTTTTTCAAAAAGATCCATCAATAACCACTCTTTTGATTATTCTTTGTATACATGTGTTATATTATTCTTCTAATATCATCATTAATGGCAACCCCTTCCATGAGGAATAATAATTTTCAAACTAGAAAGAATGTAGGTATTCTACCCAACACCTCTCGAATGTGTTAAAATCTTTTTAAGTGAATATATCACTAAAACTATTTTCCTTAGAAAACACACTAAAAAATCCTCCGTAAAGGTAATACTTCCAACTCAGGAGCATGTGCATCAAAACAAGGTCATGGGTTACATAATTCTTCTCATGTGGCCTAATATGGCACATACCATAAGCAACAACATTTTCCCATTTCATAAAATTTCACCCTATTCCTAAACATGATATATAAAATAGTCTTCATTGACTTACCCAACAACTAAATGAGTTGATTCCTGCACAATAGTCAAATGATGTTTCATCTCATCAAAATAATTCATATATTTTTTATCCCAATAAAAAATTGTTCCCTTATGAGTTAGTGTAGTCGTCCTAAAATCCATTTTTTATAACACTTTAATGAACCAACTACAATTCCCAACTAAACCAAAGAAGCTCTAAATCATGAAAACATTCCATGGTTGTTCAAAAGTAATAACATAATTCACCTTCTCAGTATCAATTGAAATTTCTTGTTATAACACTGCACTCCCCAAGAACATCCATTACTGAATCCTTAAATCATAGTTAAAAATATAGGGAAAATGTTGAGGGTTTCTTAGAAAACTCAAAGATGCTATCAGATGAGGCACATGATCCTCCTTGGGAACAGATTAATCAATCATTTCATTCAAAATTACTTCCATGATGATACTAAGATAATCATGGAAAATATTTTTCATTAAGTTAATGAAATCTAAAAGATCATTTTTATACCAAAGGACCTAGTATGATAAAAATATCGGTTATACCTACCTTGAATGATGGTTTTTTAAATTTATGAATATTAAATCTTCAAGTGATGTTAACTCGATAATAGGTAAATCATAGATAACTAGTTTTCAACTTTCAACCGATCAAACTGATCATCCATCCCTGGAAAAGTTAATTCTTTCTTTATAATATCTCGATTGAGCTTTCAGTAATCAACTAAGCATTGTATTGGATGACCTTATTTCTTATAAAAGATAAATAGTGTAGCGAAATGTGACACACAATGGTAATTGAATTGATTCCCAAAAAGATCATCCAACTGGGAGCTTAGATCGTCCATTTATATTAAATAATCGATCCTCTGCAAAAGACATGACACAATCTGGAAAATCCGATGTAGGGGTGAGTAAAACAATACACAGTATGGACCACGAAACACCAAGGTATGCTACAAAAAATAAACAAATATAACGTTCAAATAGGTACATGAATAGTAATCTCTAAGAAGTACATTTTAGGGAGTCTCTATAGTCATCTCACATAGGTATTTTTCAACAACACATATAACAGGAACATCTAGGTGTACTCATAAAAGATTCTATGACTGAAGGTCTCATCCACTTCCATCTATATAGTTCCACTCATAGCCTACTCGATATTGGGAGATCTCAAACGTTGAGATATTTAATCGCGATACACAGATAGGGGGTCATGAACCCTGGGCTCACTGGGGGATATTCTATCTATGTGAGAGACATCATTGAAGATGGGGGTTAGGTCTACGATATATAAAAAATATTTCTGTAAGAATCCATAGTACCCTCAAGTAGTAACATGTGGAATATTGGTAACACACATAGTGTAGGTAACACATGGAGTTTAGGTAATACATGTGGTGTCAGAAAAACATGGAGTGTAGATAATATACGGAGTGTAGATAAAATAGTTCTTATAAATAAAACACTAGTGTTGGTAACACACAATGTGTAGGTGACACACTAAGTGTGGTCAAAGACTTGAGGACCCACACCCTATTGGAATTGGGGAGTACCGACTAGTCTTGCTGATACACAATTTCTAAATAAGACCCATTTTCTAGGTATTAAACATTGTCTACGTAATAATGTAGCATCTAGGTCCCGGCCAATAGTAGAATTCCATCATTAGCACACATGTTCCATCAAAAAATCCACCTCGATCCAAAACACTGTACAACAACATCCATATAAACTCACTTAGAGTATCTCAAAAGGTATTCCTCATAACCAGTTTCCAAAATCGGCAAAAGTCTCGTCAAATATACAAATTGTTTGACTGTTATGGAGGTTTTAGAGATTGGGGAATGTTGGGTCAGGGTCCGGTTCAACCTGGTTATACCAACATAATATGTGTCCCACCTGACCCAACCTTCCTCGTCTTACCCTACGTGATGGTCCACGCCTGCCCTGGCTAGGCCTAACTCGATCTAAAGGCCCAGACTGCAGCCTGTCTGGCCAGCTTGGCCTAGCTGGTTAGCCTAGTCCGCAAGGAGTGGAGTTTCTTGGTCCAACAGACGCATCTAATGCCACATCCCTACCTAGTCATCTTGGTCGGTCACCTCTTCAACATGGTTGACTACCATGGGGTGTTCCCTATAGCCATTAACATCACATTTTGTCACCATATCACATGGCCTTCTACCGTATCTTAATCGTGGATGTTGTAAGCTGAACTCTCAACAGCCACGGTCGCCACATGTGGCCTCACCATCGCTGGCCCATTCCATCGGTTCCCTATTAATGATCGACACTAATGTGCCCCATTGTACAACCCCAGATATTGGTGTCCTATCCTATACATACCTTATTCTCTCATATAGTGCTCTAATATTTTAACTGAATGATGTTTCTAAATTCTTAGGCATCTACCTCTACTGCCAGGGGATTAGATCCTTTTTGTTCTTCATCCTTGTGCAAGGTCTCTTGAGCGAGGATATCTGACTCACAGTTTAGATACAATCTCCACCATCATAATCACACATCTATAGTGATGTGTCTATCCTAGGTCCACAATATAGGATCATTGTTCGAAGCATCAGGTGTGCAATGATTGATCCATCGTGAATTGTCAAGTTGAGGGCCAAACGAAAACACCCATGATGAATGAAAATTGGAGGGAGAAAATCATGAATCCACCAAAAGGGACAGACCTCAATAAATTTTAGTGTAAATTGTGGGTTTTCAACATTAAAAGGAAATTAAAAATAAAACATTATAGTTTCAACGATGTTCTCTAATAAAAACCCTACAAGGTAAAACCCATTCTGCAACATTGATCGATCTATAGGGAAATTTGTTTTTTAATGGGTCCACATTATACATGAAATATCATGAATGGTGGAAAGAATAATAAAAACACAACACCCTACCTCAATGTTTGGATATGTCATTAGTGAATAATGTAATTTCCCTATAATCATTCATTGATACTCTATCCTCGATATGTGATCTGTGTTCCATGGTCAGTGATCCATTGTCTGCTGACATTCATCTTTGTTTTTCATTCTGCAACATGAGGGAACCTCCGACACAAATATCTAGTGTTTCAATGAAATTCATGGTTTATGTGTTAACCCTAAATTCCTATTTAATTAGGGATAAAAAAGTGTCATCATATTGCCTCATTATAGCATCACCTTGATGTATCATTTATGAAATGAAATCGGCTAACTCATCACTGTGTCACTACAATGTATTTAGAATGAAATAAAATAAATTTAATTAGGTTTATTTTATTCTTCATTAAAACGTTCGTAAAATAAATTTTGATGTCGACCCATGCAGGTCGATGTTAGGATGTGTATTAGTAAATTTCCCAATTGTAAACTCATCGATGGTCTCCGATTTATAATCAAATTTATTGTTCATTAGTTACTAAGATTCCAAATTAATATAATATAATTAATTTTTTTTACTATTATGAAATTTTCACGTTTTCACTCTATTGACCAGTGCAGAATAAATTTAGGACATTCCTAGGGTAAACCTTCCATCTTGAACATAACAATGCACTCATATTTTTGTTCTAGTCATCTATATAAACCGTATTCCACATTTTTAGGAAAACCACTCACCTGCAGTATTAAAGACATCAATTTTTTCATCGAACCATTCATGGAACCCCAAGCCTCAAAATCACACACCGTCTCAGCACCTAGTCACATAATTATCTCATAAATTTTCTAAAAAAGTAAACTATAATGTATGATTCATTACATTATCGTCACCATAAGTCATTAAGAACGTGAAATACAAAACATGGGATAACCAAACACATGAGGGTATGAACATAAACCTAATCCTCCCACTCCCATGTGCTCTTCTTGATATTCTCATGCTTCCCCCAGGCACTGAATAAAAGAATCAACTACCTAGAGATAGTCCTCTCCCTCCAATCCTCGATCTCTATGACCACGATGAAAAAAATTAATTTATATTAGAAACTATATCACCTGGGACTCCATGTTGTTGGGCAATCAATTTTACGTAGAGGAATCCTAAGTTCTCTTCTGAACTCTGCTCCCAAAAATCTCGATAGTGATAGACATGAGGAGTCAGTCAATGATCAAGTAGATGGTATATTTTTTCCAAATTGTATGTGATAAAACCATCATTACATCTAATTACATCCTTTCTCAATCCCTTATAGGATCCCCAAGGAAGAAAGTCACAATAACTTCCAAGAACAGGGGCTCAACACGGTGATTTGACAAACCAAGAAACTGAGTCAATAATGAACTCTGATATTATATCAACAGGTAAGCCTAGTATCAACTTTTTATGTAATCCATGTTGTCAATATTGACACCCAAATGAATATCCTGATGTATCTCGTGACTCTAAAAATCCACTGCTATTACTGTGTGTCCTTTGAATGGAACAATGTGCTCCACACCTTTTGAATATTCATAAGGGGAATTACCCATGGACAAATGAGCATGTAATGTCTCGCTATTTGTATCACTTAGTCATTATGACCTGACTCACTATAAGAATTCTTTTGGTAACAACCACTAACTGGATATAAGTTACATCATCTCTATCCAAGAAGGATAAATATTGTGAGGCCAGTTTCTCTGTTTCCTCATTCAGTACATACCAACTGGACCTCCTAATGAGAGAATCCTCTACCACGATACCCTTACTAGGATAATAGAATATATCCTAATAATAGTCCTATAGAATATATAGAAAAAATATTGTCTCATGTTCATAACCTTCTAGGAGATGATATACTTGAGACTCATCTGGTCTGTGTAGAATATAAATCGCCCACACATCGGGTAGTTTTTTCATATCCTCAATATGAATAATATCATTGCCAACTCAAGACTCTGGGACACGTATTTATTCTCACATGGTCTTTATTGACATGAATCATAAGAAATAACTTCATTCCTCTTTATCATGACCCAACAACGTGTGGTTCCAGATGCACCACAAATCACTACGTACTCATCTACCTCCTCTGGAAAACTCAGGATCAGGGTTCTTGTCAAACACTGTCTCAACAATTGAAAATCCAACAAAAACCATTATATCCATGTGAAAGGTTTCCCATTACATATGATCAATGATTTCCTAAGCCCTTTGGTATTGTAAACTCATTCCCCCAATCACATTGTTATTGTTATGGTAATCCAAAAATAACCTCAAACACTATGTAATACTAACCACATCCTATGCAATTCCTCCACCTACACCCTCATGTCATGAAGATCTAAAAAATCCATATGATATATTGATTCTAATATTTGTTCCCTATCAAGGTGTATAATAATGTATAAGACTATATCATTGTGGAGAGGTAATCCTAGAAACATCTTATGGAAAGGCGTTATTGTGATTTTCCACTACTCCTCAGAATTGAAAACACATAACACCAATAACATCAAGGGTATGGATAGCTGACTAAAGAGTAATCAGTTTCAAACTCTTACTAATGAGTATATGACATGCTTTATAGGTTCAATTTTTTGATTACTAAGGAGAACACCATTCCGTCACTATTATTGTACCACCCCCTTTTACCTCAAACTGTCAATATGGAAATGGAATGTTGATATGAAATCCATAAAGAGAATGACATCGTAAGGCCTCAATGATAATGACAATAGTTTCTATCTAAAACTCTCACCTCAAGGGTTAGATCACACTGTTGACAGTAGAGTTATTATCGAGTCTCCTCTTATATATATCATCATACATAAGGGTCTCATTAATAGCATAACCAAATACAATAGGTCTCAACCTAGATTCGTGACAAGGAAGAATGATTAACACATGTGTCTATTTATATGGAATCTTATAATAGACATATATTTTACAATGAATTATTCATGGATCCCTTGGTTCATATTCCCTATTCATATGCTGTTGTTATTTCCCATAGCCTCCAACACCCTAATCCAATTTAGACCAAAAGTGGGTGGTGGTGGTAACATATTGAAATGTACACAATCGCATTCTCCCTTCCCATATCCTCTACTATTTATATCCCCATTTTTATCTATATATTAATTTACAAATATCTACTTTAGTGGCCCTTCCACAACATCCCTATCAGCGGGATAACGGTCTAGACAATCTATTGGGAGATGTCTCATGTTGTCCCATGAAAACTGTTACCTCTATCTATGATGACTGGAATCAACCTTTGAGCCTTGATCTATATTTCCCTTTTATAGGGACCTCCTCCCAGAGCATCTCACATGTCCATGTCTCTTAGACT
This sequence comes from Viscum album, assembly GCA_963277665.1. Lineage (NCBI taxonomy): Eukaryota > Viridiplantae > Streptophyta > Magnoliopsida > Santalales > Viscaceae > Viscum > Viscum album. The sequence goes on from OY728164.1 coordinate 1,079,130,530, forward strand.
GATGTCATCGTTTTACTCCCGTTGTCTCTTCTCTTTTGTTCATAGTGTTGACATCTATTTGATATATAAACTTTGCTAAAGCACACTCAACCATATAGAATCTCACAAAACCCATAGAATAAGTAGGAAATCAAAAGGTAAAAATTCATTCATATATTTCCAAAATCACACCTTACTCAATGATTAAATCCCAAAATCATTGGTCGTGTATCATATCCCTTGAGCGCCTAGGAAGGTTGGTATTTCACTATGGATACTAAGATAGCAGCATGTCATCATAAGTATGTTGTAGAGTCCCATGCGAACACATAGACCATAGATTTTATGGTGTTAGACCCTTATCTAATAATGTTTCTCAACCACTATCTGTTGAAAAAGTCACCACATTGTATGATCTCGTAATATAAACCCCACCATCGCCCTACTGATCCCTGTAGAAGGATCACTTCCGTAAACTGGTATCTAATTTAATGGTGGACATAAAACTCAGTTGCCACCTCTTTCCAGTGCTTATCATCCTTTGATTGAAGCTCAACTCAAATCCTGAGGGGTCATTGTTAACGAAACACATGATTTGCACTCAACTTTTGAATCTCATCCACCAGTACCATTAGTACAATGTACTACTCCACAAGTGGTGAAATATGTGGAATACCACCCAGAAAAATTTCCTATAGTATAGATCTCATCACCCAGTAGATTATTATCATGATCACACTATGGAATTTTTAATGGCTGATGACATGGATGAATATTTTTGTAAAATATGATGTACGATGTTCATTATTGTATACCTAGTGAGATGAATCATGTAGGACTTTGAAAACACAACCTATTATTACATGATCCATGTACCATCATCTTCCACTATAACTACTGTATTCATGTAATGATTTGTAATGTATAATTTCGGGTTATCATGTATGGATATGTAAATTGGCACACAAACATTGGATTCTCTAGCCTGAGAGCTGAATTTAAAACATTTTACACACTCTCCCGAAACCAAACTCATAGAATCATGGTTATTATGGTAGAACAAACTTACTTTGATAAAAATATATCATGACCCATCCCCCAGGGATCATTCCATGACTACTCCAATCCCACCTCTAATAAGCTAGGGGTTGGAAATTATAATTGGGTAGGCATAATCCAAAAAATGGGAGGAATGTTCTTAAATTCCTATACACATGCACAAAACTCCAAGCCACATATGGTGGAATGTGAAAATGCAATGTTAAAAAACACAAGGGTTGAAAATAAAAAATTGAATGTAAACGGGACTAGAATACAAGCCCCTAAATATTTACAATGGAAAAGTATATATCTCTAGAAATCCTCCTTTGAAAACCCTACCTGAATGTTAATTACAAAAATAGTTTTTTGAATCCACATAAGCACACCTCATCTATCGGCTTACACTATGAACCACATGGTCCTGGTCCACCAAGGACTCTATAAAAGCATTCATCATTTTCACATTACATGACCCGTGTGGGAAAATCCCATGTAGGGTTGACTAAAATATTACTCAGGAGGTCTCCCAAACAAAAATGGTATCCCACAAAGAAATATAGAATGTACACTACCAAAGAGGTATACAATGTGTAGACTATAAGAATTACAGTAAGGATATTCTTAGAGTAATATCACAAATGTATTTGTGAAGAAAAAAAATGAAATGAACATCTAATTATACTTATAAAATATTTCAAGACTCAAGGTGTCATCCACTACCTTCCATATTGTTCTGCACATAACATGCCCGATTCTAGGAAATTTTACACATCGCGCCACAAAATATAGATTCACATATATGGGGTCCTACACCAAGGGATCATTGGGGAACACCATATCCCTACATGAAACATCGTCCTTGATAGGTGAAAGGAATATGGCATGTGAACAAGATTTAGATAAAAATCTACAGTACTATCAAGTCAGAACACATGGAAAATTGGTAGCACACTGAGTGTAGGTAACACACTGAGATTTTTTAACACATGGAGTTAGGTAACACATAGAGTATATATAACACATGTAGTGTAGGTAAAACATGTAGTGTAAATAGAACACAAAGTGCTGGTAACACACAATGTGTAGGAAAAACATGGTGTGTATAAAAAAGTAGAATAACTGAACCCTGGTGGGACAGGGGAGTACTAACAAAGTCCTTTTAAGGCGAAAATTATAGTTAAGACACATAGTATAGGTATGAAACAAAATTTAGTTAATCACATAGCTTCTATGTCAAAATGAGCTGTAGGATTCCATCTTTAGCATGCTGGTTCTAGGAGGACCTCATCCTCAAGCCAAAAGAACATAGGCTAAAATCCATATAATCTCAATTAGTGTTAATTAAAAAGACTACATAATCACAAGGGTACCAATGCCCCAAAGGGCTCTTAATAAAGCCAACCCGTATGAGAGTTAAGGTACTTTATGTAAAAAATGACAGTTGGGTATGGGTCTGGTCCTACCCTATCGGACTGACTCAAACAGCAAGGCACAGCCCGCCCATGTTGGCCCTGGCTCGATCTGCCAGACAAGACCACTTGGTCTATCTTAAGATCCCTCTTTTCATGGATTGGACCATCATGTCCCTTCAAATGTTGTGAGGGTCACATCCCAACTTAATCAATGTGGACATCAGCTACGACAATGCATTTGACCGCCCTAACAATGCGCTCAACTGTCGCCTAAATGTGGTCGGACACCATATGATCCGCCCCCTGGAAGTTTTCATGTGGTTTCATTACAATCCTAGTAGACCATGGGTTTCCATCCACCTCATGAATCCTTTCACTATGTCTCGATTATGGCCATGGTCAACTGCCCTGCTGGTGGCCCTAGTCACCTCCTGTGGATGCATTCCCCTTCCATCAGTACCCATCACGTGAGTCACATTGCAGTGTAGTATTGGCCTCTGGGGCCCACTGATCCATGGACCAACTTATCTCTTTCGGTGGTCCGATTTTTGATCTAGAATATGTTCTAGAATCCTCTGGTGTCCACCTTCACTATTGTGGGATCAAATCCACACCATTATTCATCATGGTGTAAGGCTGTTTGAGTGGTGATATCTCCCACACCACTTAGATCGAATAAATAACATCATCATCACACCACAATCATGTAATTTACATACCATGTCCGTGATATTAGATCATTTTTCCAATCATCGTGTGGGAAAAGTTCGATCAATCATGAATTGTCATGTCATGGTCCAATTGAGAAAGCCCACAGTGAAAGAAGAATAGAGGGAGAAAAGTCTAGATTGACCAAATGGGGTAGACCACAATCTATGTTTTATTTGATCATGATTAATTGACATTAGAATGACAGTAATAATACATCATAATATTTTTAAGGTTTTTACTCTCATTAAAACCCCACAATGTAAACACCATCCTACAACAGTGATAGATCTGTGAGCCAATATGTTTCTTAATTAGACTGTTTTCATCATTGAATAATATGAATGTAGGATATGGGAATAAAAAAATAACCATAATCATGGTTTAAGTCTATATTTGGTGAAGAACAGGGATGTTTCTTCATCATTCATCGATTTTCCATCCTCGATTTGTGATCCATGTTCCATGACCTGTGATCCACGGTCTTCCGGTGTTCACCATCATTTTTCATTCACCAATTGGAGGGAACCACCAAATCCATTCACTAGAGTTCATTAGGAGTTTCAAGATTTTATATTAACCCTCAATTGCTGTTAAATTTGGTAGCAGAGAAAACGTGTCGCCCATTACAACGCTTCAGCATCACCACACTGTTTCATTTAAGAAACAAAATGGGGTGAATTGTTGTTGCATCGCTGTGTCACATTGTATCGCTGAAAAAATATGAAATAAATAAAATAAAACTCTAATTTTATTTTATTATTCATTAAAATTTATAAAAATTAGCTTACACGGCCGACCCACACCGGTTGATGTTAGGTCCTACATAAGGAAAATACCAAATTATGAACTCAACGGTGGTCTCTGATTTCCAATTTGATTCACCATTCAAGTGTTATTAATATTTTAATGTAAAACAATTTCATTTTATTATTTTATATAAGGTTGCTTCAGTTTCAGGTTTTCTCAATGGAGACCTGCACCGACTAATGTTTTGTCACTCCTATGGTAAACCTGCTGACCAGAATGCACAGATGCCCTCGGATTTATGGTCCATGTACTCATTTATGTGTTATTAAACATTTTCATGATAACCCCTCGTGAACAATATTACAAACATAACAATTCTCATTGAACCATTACGAGCACATTGGGCCAAAGAATCGTACATTGTCTGAATGCTTAGTCTCAGAATTTTGCCAAAACTTTTATAAAATTTGAACCAGAAAAATACAATTCATCCCAATTATAGCCAGTTCTTAGTCCTAATAATGAATATATACTATTTGAGTACTATTAATTATAACGATGGAATTTTCATCCTTATATACTGGTGAAAATGAGATAAGTAAGAGGAAATCGCATCGAGAAACACCATTTTGACTAGATAAAGTTCACAATTCAATGATTCCTACTCTAGATAAAAGGAAATCACATATTTTACAATCCCCAACTCTGAGTAATATGTTACAACTCTATTTTCTTTTGGGTCACATTCTTCATTGAAGATATAGCACACACCCTCGGGTGTATTGAAGGACACCTATCAAAGATATCAATCAATCTAGGAATTATTTACGATGAGCCAATCCATATAAAAAATGATTTCAATAATATTCATGTTTGGAATCAGAAAATAAAAAAATATCAACATTATATTGAATGAAAATAGAAGTGGGACTATAGAGACCATTATCTCTCATTGTACCAAGGGGTGTAATAATATCTATTGCACAAGATAAATTTTTTTTATGAATATTTAGAATATTATTAATACATCTTGAAATAATTGAATGAGATTAAAGATTATTAAATAATGTTTTCATTAATGATGAAACTATAGTAATTAGACCCCGCATGGTCATTGGACTCATATATGCTTCCTTTGTAGAATCTTATACTACATTAAAACACATTGTTCCATACTCCTATGGATGAAACACTATTAATCATGAAACGTCTTATTTTTCCATAGTATTAGAAGTTTGTGATGATCTCTTTCCACTAAAAGGATTGGAATAAATATAGAATAATCTCTTTAAGTAACATGTGCATCTGCAGGATCCACAATTCATTGGAGCCTTAGTGAAACCCCTATTCAAATGCATCATATTTACATACATGTAATAAACCAAAAGACCTCTTCTAGGTACAACTTCAGGTTTAGAAAAAAGTTCATTATAGAGCTACTATTGGAATCATAATGTTTCCTCTGTCCCGTAGATATATTCACTCTTCCACTGGGAGGGAAAGAAATAACCATAATATTGAATTTCCACCAAGGTCCACTTCGACATTCAAGGATCTATAAAACACATCATTATAAGAACATAGCATTAGAATGAAATAATCAGAATGAATATCCAATCGAATACCGAAATAAAAATATAAATCCTTTATCCTCTAATGCGATACTTTCTCTGGTGGAAACTGCATAATCTCAAAAAAAAATTTCTTGCATACTTTGGTGTTGTCCTGTCAGCCTACTCATTTTAAAAAATCCCAAAAGACATTAACAACAACATCGAATATAGAATGAACGGGTCGATGAAATGATCCTCAAATCCAGTCCAATATTATACTACATATTTCTTGTTCATCATCATCATTCCATACTCCTTATTCTTTGTACCTCCCACATGATGGGGGAACTCATCAATTTGATTTTGTCGAGTGTGTCTAAAATCCTCAAAAAAATTAATTTTCAAATCTGCCAATCCTTAGACACTTGAAGATCATATGATCCCTTTAATGTTAATGGATTATAGTAATGTAAATGATGTGACTATTTTTTTAAAATATACCTTAAGGTTCCATATTTGGAGCTCGAACAGGGATTAGAGGTGGTGCTTATCCCAGAGCATGGATAATTATGACTATCACCATAATGAGACACAATTCCAAAAGAGTATTTTCTTATTGTGTATTAGTGAAAACATCCTCTTGGATACATTTGTTATGTCTTATTAGTGGCATTCTACTACACAACATCATCATAATATAATGAAGTCATCATATTTAGACTTAAATAGATAAACAAGGGAAAGTTAACCACAAAAGATATAAAATAAAATATTGGCATTTAATCCATTACAAATAAAAACAGTTAAAAATAACTAATCCACAATATGGATTTCCCAAACCACCCAATGTGACATATTGTTCATTATGGGGAGAAATGGTTAGGCACTCAATATCAACTACCCTTTATGTCATGAAAAGATTTCACAATGCATACTGAATTCAAGGAAAAATATCAACAAATAGATCTAATAACAAATTTTAATGACCCATCATGGGTTCCCTAATAACCCAATAACTGATCTCGCACTAAAATAGACTGAACCGGTATTCCTGATCACCACAGGTCTGTGACTAGCACCTGCTATCATACATGAATTAAAGTGCGACAGATTTTACCTGAATCATTGAGGAAGTAAAAGAAACAAGAGAGATTGAATATTGAAGAAAGTATATTGGGAGTGATGTAAAAGAAGTTAAATAGGTATAAAAACCCCAAATTATTCCATTAAAACACATTACAAATGAAAAGAAACTAACATGTTCACTGATCAATAGCTTGAACCACCAGAAGGATTTTCTGTTCCCCTTCTCGAAATGGGATCGAGATAATCTAGAAACACATGAAGCCACTAGAATGGTTTGAGATAAAAATCCCAGTAGGGTCTCACCATGGATTTCATATAGATTCCACTATTATGTTAATAAATTTTATTTCATTAAATTATAAAAAAATTGGTTTTACATTTCAAATAGCATAAATGATAAAATTCATCATTTGAGTTTAAGAATATTGATATATTTTATAAAATCAAGATTCAAATTTCAAATGATAGAAATACATTAAGGAAAGCATCAAATTTTAATTGATTGAATAATTTTTATGTCAATGGAATGTTTAAAAAATTTCATAAATAAACAATTTTATATACAATTGTTTTTATAAAAATGAAGGAAAATAAAATAGTTTAAAATAATTCAATATATTATTTTAAAATAAATAAATGAGTGCAGGATGGCCATATTATATTGAAGGTATGATCATTCTAGGCTATGGGGACTCTAAAATCTTGGTAACACAAAAATATATACATATGTCACATTGAACAGAGGCCAAGGAGGACTCATCACCATCACCTAAGGGATCCAGTGTTACTGTTTTGTTTTAGATCATTGTAGATCATAATGTGTCATCCAAATAACACACTAACTACACAAGTCCATCATGTTCTCTAATACCAAAAAATTATGGGAAATTTATTTCAATAAACTGTAAAATAAAATTCATCCCTTTCTCTACTTCAAATATACCTATTTAACATTTATCAACAATAATTGGGTTTAAATAAAAAAATTATATTCACCAAGATAAAACCCTATGTTTCCTAAAAAATCCATTTTCATTCCATTTTTAAAAATAGTGATTTGAAATAGTTTCAAAATTAATATTATAAATCTAAATCCTCAAATTAAATTCAAAAATATATTTTTTACAAAAATCCATCAATTCCACAATAAAACCCCAATTCAATATAATTTTTTAAAATTTTTTATAACATAAAATTCTATAATTAATTTAAACAATTTAATTGATACAATTTCCGTGAAATCCATAATTTCAATTAAAAAAATTAATATTTTTTCAATTTTCCATAAATACTCCCCATTTAAATAGAATTTATGGTTTTCTAATTTCAAGAAAAAAAAACCATTTTTATTGCCCCAATTATAAATAATTGTTCTTATTCAACAAAACTATTTATAAAAATGTATTAAAAAAATAAATTTAATTTGATTCAAAATAATTGAAATTTAATAAATCATTTTATTGTTAAAAAAATTCAGCATCATAATAGAACAACCTACCATGGGATCATTGGAACCCAAATCACAATGTTTCATGGGGAATACAACAAAAGAGAACAATGAAAACAATGATCAATTAATAATTCCAAGGTTTAGATCGAAAAAATGGTTAGTAGATCCAAAAATAAACATGGGTATCCAAGGAACCATATATAGTAGAATAAGGATCATGAGAATAGATAATTGGATGAGGAAACTAATCGAGGGAAGATCGAATAACAATAATTAAACTATGAATCACATTCTGAAGGGATATTAGGAGAAAATAAATCATCAAAGGAGCTCTAAGGATTTGAAATAACAATATAATGCATTTATGTAATATCATGGTCCTAAAAGGGGGTTCATGAAATTTTCATCATAAATAGAACTATTTAATTATATATACACATAGTCTTATGGGATAACCAGCATGGTTAATCTAAATTGTGCAGACTAGCCGTGTTCATTCAATAAATAAGAATAATGGTTTCTTCTAATCATGAAAAAATATTTTCCATGTGTTTTTTAACCATGAAAAAACCCACTACCATGGGTTTCAATGTTTTTATAGGAGGGTGCACGGTTTGGGAAAATAGTGATCCAGTACTACACTATCCTATAAATTTCAAAACTCAAAAAAAATTCAACACTAAAATAACCCTATCAAAACCGAAAGAAATATTTTTTAAATGAAGGGATTTCAAATACTCGAATATATTAATAGGTTGTTTTAGTTTTTTATTTATATAAACCATAGAAAATAAATAAGTGGTGAAAATGGTGTATGGCTCAGAGATGAAATGTGTGATTATTGTCCATAAAATTAAGGATCCCCTTAGTCTAAAATATATTAACCTAATGTATAATGGTTTTAATAATATTTATGACTTATTAAATGGTAATAATAATGATATATATAATATCATTTTGGATCCTTTTACAACACCTTATCATAATTTTTTTATAGTATTTTATTGTTTTCGATGTATCTGGTTTTAATTGATTTATTTTATTGAGTATGTATGGACCTGAATTTTTTTTATTCCAATTAGTTAGCTAATGATTTGTATATATAAAAAATTTATATAATTATTTAATTTTCATATTTATTAATTATATATTTATTTACTTTAGTCAATAAATGTCATAGATAGGAAGGTAAATCCATCATTCATGGATATGATAGGTCATACGTATGCATAAATGTTGTTTTCATTGTATTGTTGGATAAAATAAATGAAAATTAAATGGTATATATGTATATTAATGTAAATTTATTGTATATTCATCATATATATCACATGATTTTATTAAATAAGTTATTAGTACAATCCATATATAGAGTTAACGAATCATATCACTTTGAGGAGCCAACAATCCACATGTTCCCAAATGAGTAAATCTGATTATCATAAAACATAGTTCATGAAGGTATGTCTTATATAATAATTACATAATAAAAAATAAATCAAAAATAATATATATATATATATATATATAATCTATAAATCCTTCATTAATCTCAACCATGAAATGTGGTAATAGAAAAAAATTGTCATCAACTTGAGAGGCGGTAGTCCGGCATACATAAGAACGATGTGTGTTTCTACCATTTAATGGAATTGACTGAATTTGTAAGTAATTAAAATATAATATCAACATATATTTATATTTAAGATACCATACTTATTATATTTATATTACAAAATAATATGTTAAAGAGTAGATAAATATATAAAAGAAAAGTTCTTGTTGAAGAACATTGCCTCTTCTTCAGGTAACACCTTTTGGTTTATTCCAAAATAATTCCATATTTTCATTTTCTGACATACTGAGACATCCTATATCAGTTAATATATTTTGGGAGTTATTTATGTAAGTGTTTTGATGAGACATAAGTCCTTATCGGTGTGAAGAAGTTATGGGGGTGAGTTCCTCGTTACAGTAGAGGATGAGTGGAATTCGTGTTAACAAAAAAGTTAATAAATATTTAGAGATATACCATACATCATGAGATTTTATTAAAAAAATATTATATAAATTATGATATTTTCATGAAATATAGGCTAAAAATTTGTTTTTTAGATGTTTTTATGTCATTTTTCTTTTAAGATTAATGTTTACTAACTAAACTCATATTTACCGTAATTGTAGAAATTTATTTCAATTGTTTTCACTCATAAATATGTTTATAAAAAAAGTTTAGCATACCTGAAATTAAATTTTATTATTATCAAAAATATGGAATTTATATTTCCAAATTGAAATTACAGAATTTGGGAGATTTAACATATGATTTATCCAGAAAACATCACGAAAATGTGCAGCTCTGATGTAAAAGTGATCGAATGTTTGAAATGTTTTTATATCAAAATTCAATATTAAATTTATTTCAATGTCCAAAATTGTATTAATAGATATATAATTTATCTTTTTTTACTTTAAAAAAATTTCAAAATATTATCTATCATTACAAATTTTTTATACGAAAAGTTAGTTTTTAATTACAATTAAGTATATATTAATATTTATCAGAAACGAATTCTCATAAAAATTCAAAAAAATCACTGTATTATTATTTTCATATTTCATATTAAAAAATAAATTTTATATTTTACATATAATTTATAAATATTATGATTTTTTTCAAAAAATTGTTCCATTAAATGGTGGAAAAATAAAAATTTTAAAAATAATGTTATTTATGGAAAAAAATTCGAATAGTTCTTCTGTTATGCCTATAAAATCTATTGTATAATTTTAAAAAATATATTACCTAATATAATATATATAATTTATTAATATAGTTCCTTATAGAAATTATTTTAATTCTCTAAGTTAATATTACATTAAAAGAAAAAAAATTGTTCTTTATAAAAACATTACTTATATACATATATTATTTCTACATTATTTCTTATTTTATTTATATCCAATGACTTCAGTTGTAAATTTTACATAGTAATTAAATTATATTACTAACATTAAAATTTACTAATAGATGATATTTTATAATAATATTAATATAATTTGGTAAAACAAATACTTCTATGTAATACAAAACATTGAAGAAACATTTTTTTCTTATAACATAATCATAAACTAGAGTTCTATGTAGAGAAATCTGTATAATAAAAAAAATTTATTTAAATATAAAGTAAAAAATAATATCATGGGATTTTATATAATGTTATACTATAGGTATTTCCTTTCAAATATGAAACTGAAAAAACTGTTATTCTTTCAAAATCATCGAGTTGTTATACAATTAGTGGTTCTTGTACTTTTTTACAATGATTAGTGGATATGTTTTAAAGAATGGAATGGTTGTTCCAATAAATTTAACATTTTCAATTATGTTAAAAACCTAGGATGAGTTGGTTAAATATATCAATCCAATGATATATGTAAAGAGACAAAGTTATCTCTTATAGGTTTCTTTAATGATATTGATTGAATTTACAAGGTTAGTTAATACATTTGTAATAGTGATTAAAAGAGTGATATGATAACGATCCTCCATGTAACCAATATGTATTATCAAATATTTCTTGAGTTTATAATGTATCCATTTATGAAGTTGTTTTTCACATGTATCTTGAATGTCGAAATATGTGAATCGTTTATTAAGATAAATATTAATATCATGTATCATGATTTATGACGCGCATTTTTAGGGTATGAATTTTTTATTCTATGATCATGAACTCTAATTATATCATCATTCCCTTAATATCATCAAATTCTCAATCATAAAATTTAATATTAATTCATTTTTTTCAATTACTGAGCATTTGAGCTAACACAAATTATGGTTTCCATTTTCCAATGTTATAATCATTGATTTGAAATTATTTTTTTAAAATATAGATTATTATTTTAAGAATATTTAAGACAAGATAATAAATAAGTATTCAACCAAAAAATATTTATATTGGAAAAATTATTACATAATTAAATTGTTATTGTAATGTAAATTGTTTTCCCAATTTTTAAAATTATATACCTAAAAGGTCTTTGGGTTTTTATGTGATATGATATTTTATATGATGTTGTATGTTTTCAATAGACACAATTTGCTCAAATTTATTGGTATTAAATACATGAATGTAAATACTATATTTATATCACTAGATATTAGAGTGTGGGTTTATGTTAATTCATGTTGGTATTAGTGGAAATGTTTAGATGACATCTTAGGGTAATATTTTTTAATATGTTTCTAACATTGGAGTGATAGACATCATAATTTTTAGATATGTTTAAGGTTGATCATAAAATTAAATACATTGATACCCATTAATTGTTTTATGTAATGTGATATTAAGATGATCATTGAATTTTGGGAGACATTTATGGTCATTTAGTCCATTTTTTATGTTTTTAGTGAAAATATGATTTGATTAAAAGTATTTTATATTTTGTGGACATATGATTAAATATTTGAGAACCATTAGGTTTATTTTGATCTTTTTATGTTGATGTAAATATGGATAATTCATATAAATGGTTATTTCATAATGGGAATGTTGTATGATTAAGGTAAAGATATATAAATTTTCTTAAAATGGGATTTTATTTTAGGAATGAAAGGTGAATTATATTTCACAAGTAAACATTATTTTTTTCATATTTTTGGATATTTATGTTATTCCATGGAGAGATTACTTTTTTTCAAAATTATATAACTAGGGAATATACATTATTAGTATTTGAACTTAGTACTGATTGATATAGTAATGAGATAAATGTTACGTTTATCCTGTAGGACTATGTGGTTATAAAATTATAATTATTGGGTTTCAATATAAGTAAGCAATATTTTTAATAATTTTAAGCATTGTTATTTATTAAATTATTTAATTGAATATTTGGGTTTTATTATTGATTCTTTGATGATTAAATATTTATTTCCTCATAAATTGGTTTTTTCCATATTTGATATTATCTGACATTATTTTTATTATTTGTTATTACATAATTTCTAAATTGAGGAAGAATAACATATTATATTTGTTTGGATCATATTATCTATTTAATGTTTTTCAGAGTTCCATTAGGTTGAAAATTGTTTCCTTATTCATGGTCGTTTGAAACAATATATTTTGTTAGGGTGTAATTGTATAAATTATGAAATTTTAATTTCTAAAATTGAATATTTTCATATGTTCTTCATATATATTGTAATGGAAATATTATTCTATATGAAGTGGATATTGAAATAATTTATTCACTTATTAAAATATTTTTCTGATGAATTGATGTCCCTATTCACAACACACTTATTTATGAGTTAAAATCCATTAACATTATCTTGATCATTAAATTTATTTTGATAAACATTATTTATCACATTCCATAATAATTCTAATCTTATATTTTCCTTCATTTCCATATATCTGAATCCCACCAATATTACCCTATTGGGTTACCTAGTTTCAAGTTATTCCAGATTTCCTTCAAATATCACTTTACATATACTGGATAGGATGTTTCAAATACACTTTTAGTGATGCAGTTTTTCATAAATGGTTACTTCCAATCTTGATCCATTGATTATCGAGGTCCAGTATATATTAAGAGAGTTATGATTGGTTATTGGGAGACAATGTAACATATGTATATTTTTAAAGAATACCATGTCTGAGATAATATAAAAAAAGAAACACATACATTCAAAGAACCATTTAGTTTTAAGGATGATATTAATTAGTTATTACATATTCTTTGAATTTCAATGATTGAATATGATTGACCACATTTTGAAATATATAAAAAGGTCATAATCAATACTAATGTTATGAAACCCACTTTCTCTTTAGCTCATTAATTCATTATGTATTAAAAATGAAAAAACCTTAAAACCCTAAAATATTGATAACCATTTCATATTGTAATTAGGTACATTACATAATTTATAATAGTGGATATAAAAAAATTATTGAAAACATCCATAACATGCTCATAATATTACATCATTCTTCAAAATGCATGGGATAACATGGCGACATACATAGGAAAAGGTTGAGCTATAAATACAAGTTAGGGGTTGAAAATTACATAACATGACCATGGAATTTCATGTTAGACAACAAGAATATGAATGGGAAATAAATCATGTAATAATCATAAACACGATCAATGAGACATGATATAGGTTGATAATATTAAATTATACATGTGAATCAAAGAAATAAAAAAGTTATTACACCATAAGATTTATTTTAGGATTAACACGAAGACAATATAACATAATGTGATTAAGATAAATTCATGTCCACCATATATGGTATCTCATTAGAATAAAACATTACTCAATGCATTGGAGCACTATTGGGGTGCACCCATTATAATAATGTCATATAAATGCATAAGTGTTCCATATAGATCATATACATAGGTATATTTTTAATTTAATTTAATCCCATGATAAAAAAGTTGGAATTACATAAATTAATATCAAAAATAAATTAATTATATGTTCATAAATGACATCATTCTTGATATGAAATGGGTACATGTATTCCTTAGGCAATTGTTTTGCATGCATAATCACAATGAAATTTTGTTATGTTAATGGAGAACATAAATGTAAATGGGAGGTCTTTATGAGATTCAAAAGAGTATAACATAATTTTGAAATCATATGGTTATGAAGTTGGATATTTAATAAAATATCCATAAAATGGAATTTGAGAAAAATGATATAATATAATGATGATTCTTGAATAATGTGGAGGAGGAGAGGATCTCTTACCGTGAGAGGGTTGTTAAAGAATATGTTTTGTAGCTTTTTGAGAGTGTGTGTGATCCTTGAGATGACTATAGAGAGGGTAGGGCTAATTAGTTAGGTACTACACAGTTTTTGATTGAATCATAATCTATGAATGGGTCAGTTTATATTGTAAAAGTGAGGTGAGTTCTTTATTATTTCTCAAACATAGATTTTTGATTCTATATAGTAATGTAATAAAAACTAGAAACCTTCCATTATTTTTCCCCTGGTTTCTAAAAAAGGGGAGTGTTTTTTATTATTTTATATTCAAAAGGGTATAAATTGTTATAATATTACCCAATGTCTTTTTTAACTAGTCCGAGTTCTTAATGAAATGATTTGAATGAATTATAATATAATATAGGTTTTGAAGGATTAAAAAAGGATTTATAAAATTAATCAAATGAACTCATAAAAATTTAATATAAATGGTAAACTATATTTGGACATGGAAACCTTTTTTATAGTTTATTACATCACTTTATAGACATTATGAAATAAAAATGCACTCTGTATATTTATATCATAATTGATTATTGTTTGAAAATTAGACTATCTTGGAAAATTATTAATAATTAATCATTTGATAATTTCTACATGTTGATTGCAATAATGAAAATAATTTAATAAAAATAACTTTCTATAAAATTTAATTTTCACTATTAAAATAGATTTGGTATTTATTGATAAATGATGGTTTTTTTATAATAATATTTTTAACCTGTATAAAAACAACATTTGACCTCATAAAAATTATATAATCATTTATATTAAATAATATTATCACATTAAATAATTATTTATTTAAAAATTCTAATAATTCATTAAAATAAATTTCTTAAATTAAATTCAATGTTACCCAAAAATAGAATTTATATTTTGTTTAATCCAAATAAAAATCATTTCTAATCATACATCAATAAGAAGAAAAAAATTCTTTTTGTATACACAATGTATTTATTAATATTATTATGGTCTTGATAAATATAACTAATTATAAAAGTAAATTCACTTATAGTATGTTGAGTGATTATGATATTTTTATTTGGTGTTGCACAATTCATGAATTATTTCATTCTCTCAATGAACTAGAACTTCTCCCGCAAACTTTTTTTCTCGTTATTTATTTATGTGATTCGTCTTGGGTTTGGTCATTAGAAAATCCAAATGAATCTGTCAACTAGAGAAGCTCTATTAAATGATAATTATAGGGTATAATCCTTGTGTTTGAGGAAATCGCATCCTTTTTTTCAATTAGATTTGTCAAAAACCAATATTTATACTAACCATATGATCACTATTAAATAGCCATATTATGAACTACTATGATGATTAGTAGTCCACAAAACTTGATAGGATATAATATAAGAAAATAAATACTCATTTCATTATATAAATAATTCATAGCAAAAAAATAATTAAATTCCAATTGGAATTAATTTTATAATGTTTTAGGTCCTTAAATTAAATGATATATTTCTATTTAAATAAATTTAATCCCTTTGATGGATTAAAATAGAAACAATTTTATGTCTAAAAGAACTATATAATAGTATACCATTAAAAAATTGATATTATATTGGATGGTAACAGTAGTTCTGACTAAACTGTTAAAAGAATATTGTTTAATTATGTATAAAATAAATTAATTTAATATCAATTTATATGAAATGAAAAAATAAATAATATTAATATAAATTATTTTTTTAAAAAAATATACATGAAATGCAGTAGTATATTATTTAGTTTACTTAATCGGTATTAGTGATTTTTTTATTGAAATATAAATATTATATATTTAATCAAATTATTTATCATTCATCTAATATTTTTTTTATTAAATGGATAATAATTTATGATGATCATGCTTAAAAAATATTGTTTTCTAAAGAGTGTTTTCATCATTTTTTCCACAATTATTTTAAAATTTATTTTTTTCCACTATTAAAATAATTGAAAAATAAAAATGATTTTTCATTAATAATTTTATTTATTATCATTGAGTGAATTTTTGATAATTTTTGGGAAATAATAATTTTTCGATGAAAGGTGAAAAATTGGAATTTTAAAATAATATTCTTTTCATTTAATGAATTTACAAAGTTCCAATTTTTTAATAGTTTTAATTGTAAAAGTAATTAATAATATATTCTGATTAATAAAATTAAATCCAATATTATAAATCTTATTATGAAATATGATATAAAAACATTGTATACATAATGAACACAATTCATTTGAAAACTCTATTCCATTGCGAATATAGGTTTAATTTAAACTAAAATAAAAAAAATTAATGAATTAAATATATTAAAATGGATTAAATATTTGAAATAAAAAAATAAATTATTTAATATATTAACCTAATTTTTGTACATAATGGATAAAAAATAGTAAAAATTAATTTCCATAGTTATTTTTAAAATTGGCTTACTCGGGTTCAACCCAAAATATAAGGGTATGTTTTCTGATAAAACATATAAAACAAATTATCTATATATATTTAAATGTTACCCTCTAAAATATTATAATATATATCCATATGAATCATTTCTAATATAAATGGATCTGTCAGTTTGTAATCTGTTTGGAATTATCCTAGGGGTCCCCTCCAACACTAATAAATGAAACCCCATATGATCTCCTATCCATTAATAAAGAGTATACTGGTTCCTACATGACATAACAAAACTATATACTTAAATCCAATCCTATAACATAAAATTCCACATTTCGATTAGAATACCATCTTAAGATGTATTTAGGTATAAACCTCGAAAGATTCTTTGTAGAAGACATATTGTTCTTTTCCTTGCATTTTCATTTTATTTCATCTTCCACCACTTGAAATGTTAAAAAAATATGGTAATATAAAAAATATTATATTTCATATAAATATATGTTATAAATATAATGTAATAATATATATCAAAACCATCTTCTATCAAATAGGAAATGAAATCATAGACTTTTGTACGGAGGACTACCGCCCCATGAACAATTATAATTCGCATTCTATTATCACCTCTCTAGGATGTTTATAAAGATGAATTCAAATTATGTATATGATATTAATTGGAAAATTATATTTATAGAAATATAATATCTCATATAACTTTTTACATTTCAATCTAAAGGAAAACAATAATATCACTCTTTTGTACATTTGGACTACCACCTCAATAAAATGATAGGATATGTGTTCAATTTATTTTGACATTGATGGAAATTAGGTTGTATTTAATAAATATACATGGTATATATTATATAATAATTACTATGTAAATTTTAATTATTATTTTCATTTATTTCATTTAATTATCTCAATAATTTTAAATATCATTCATGTATATGTAAAATTTACCATCACCTTGAATGATGTATCTCATTTTGGCATATTTATATTTTATGGATTACACTATATATATATATGATTAATATATAAGATAATTAAATAAAAATAAAAATTAAATATATGATCTAATAATTATTAATGAACAAGGACCTAGACTACCAAACCAAAATATACCTGAAAATGATATAGTTATCAAATAGAATAGAGATTTTAAAAAATAATTGATCATAAATGGCTGTTAAAATGTTTTAAGTAAATAAATGTTGTATGATATATATTTTTTATTAAATATATTTATAATAAACCTAGGCATAATATGTAGGAGTTTTTAACACATACAATTGAAATTGGATATAACATTAGGGTCTATTTCATAATCATATCATTATTCAAGATTGTTTCTGTTAAAGTCCCATACGGAGGAATTATTAGATCTTAATGTCATATATCATATATATTTCCTTATATTTTTGTATTCTCTATAAATTTGATTTTTTATTCATTTTCTTTTATTTATTTACTCATGATACCTAAACAAGGTTTTGAAGTAAAAGTAACTTTGGTTTTCTAGTCGGATGGAACTCTTTTTCATTTATATAAAACTTTTCCTTAAAATGGTTTAAGTAATATTTTTTATATATCACCAATTATTAATTAAATCACTTTATAAACATATTCAATCAATATTGGAAGATATAATCTTCCATTAATTTTTAAAATTAGGTACATTTCACTTTTTATAAAAAGAATAAAAGGATTTTACATTTATATGATACAAAAAGAACATAATTTTGCATCATTAATGACACTATTTTATTTACAAATTCATTTCAATGATTTAGTGACACATCGATGAAGGGACCCGATTGTCCACTTTTAGAAAGCGATAAATTTATTATCTACTCATCAAGGTAGAAATTTTTTTATAATAATACTATATAACACATGGTCATGAGTATAAATCCATAATGATTATATTAATGATGTGGAGACATTATCTCTATAATGAATTACATGATATATATACTGTTAAAAAGATTTTGAAGTACATATAACCAAAAAAAGAGAACAACATGAGAAAAAGAAAATAGATAGTGATACAAATGGATTAGAATTTATCAATACACTACTACCAAGACAATGATAATAAGGGTTTGAATCCATGGAGTATGAACGATCACTAACTGTTGACAAAAATAGCTATCTAAAGGTGACCTATGTTCATGGACATGGAAAATATGGATATAAGAATTATAATAGAAGGGGAAGAATCAAACCGTTTTCAAGTTATTAGCAATAAATATTTTTTAGAAAATAAAAAAATATGCTTTCCAGATGAATACAATTTTCAAATGACATTTAATGCTATGAATGATGGGAGATTATATGGAATTGAATATAAAAGAAATGTTCCAAATTTTTTAAAGAGGATATGATTTCTATCTGTATTAGATATAAAAAAGGAATTAAAAAATGTTTTTCAATTTTATCTTTTCCCTATAACCCATGGAAGCATCAACATATATATATATATTTGAAGAAACATTTTTTTGTATGATATGAGGTGTGGAATTAATAATTACATGTCAATATGTATTTTTAATTATTAAAAAATGTGAGATATTATCCAACAAGAATTATGTATCATTTTAATATTACAACATAGAAATGGAATTACATGGCTATATACATTGTTATTCGATTATTAAAGACACTAAAAATGAATGATGTTATATGGTTTATTATAGAACACCATACCTAATTATCAAAATTTCTTACTATAAGAGATGATTTTCCACATATTCACCATGAACATCTCTATATTAATGAATTTATAATCTTTTTGACACACATAATTATATTTTGTCTAACCATGATAGATTATTTTCATAAAAATTCTAAAAATACTTCTAAAGGAACTTCATATTGAGACTCATTTGAGAACCACTAATCACCCTCAAACTTATGGAGAGACTGGATGGACTGTTAAAATATTATAATACATGTTATGGTCGTGGTCTATTGAATTTCATGGAAATTGGGATCTATATTACCATATGGTATAGATTTTAAATAATAATATCTTCCATTTAAATAATCAAACATTATCGTATTAGGCATTATATCGAAGGATATGTCACACAAGGACATTTTGGGATGATTTTGGTGAGATAACTATTTTAGGAACAAAACGTGAAGAGGTATGTAACACCCCAGGTAAATAAAAAAATGAAATTTTATTTATTTATCCCTATTTGTGAATAAAATGTTAATATTAATTTAAAGGGAATGCTATGCTCCATGGCATACCCAATACGCAACAACAAGTTTCTTTGAAATAATATGTTGCACTCTAATAATAATATAATTTTATTTTTAATGGTAGTTAACATCTAACCGTTATAATGGCAGGAATGAATAGAACTAACTACAAAATGATTATATATGTTTGTCAAATATTTTTACTTTTTATAATAAATGTTAAAATGTGAATGAATCAAATTTTAAGCGTAAATATTCTAATATTTTTTAAAAGGTCGATTAACCAACATTTTATGGTGAACTCCTCTCATATTTGACATAATAAAATTTGTTTTAGAATCGGGACATCAAAAATTACTTTTTATAAATTTTTTGTATTTTTCCGATAAAGATCAATTTTAATGAATAGTATAAAATGCTGTATTTTAATTCAATACCTCCTTTTAATCTAATTAATTTATGTATTTAGATTTTCTTTTGAATTTGTTATAATGTGTAATTAGATTATATTTTTACCATTTAATCCAATGGTGGTCATTGAAATTAATTTCTCTTTCAATTGGACTTAAACTAGTGTCAATCTTTTAATAGACATTGTTTCTTAAAAACACGCTATTTGTTTAGACAATGGGAATTAAATATTAAATTATTTAATGCAACTTATATTTTTGTAATTTTGAAAAATAGACAACATTTTTGAATTCGGTATATCAAAAATAGCTTAGGGTGAATTTTTGTTATTTTTATGAAAAACCTCAATTTTGATGAATAGTGAAACCACTAGGTGGTAGTTTAAAAAATGATTATTCATTTAAATGAATCTTTACTACTTTTGTGATTTGAATTTCAAAAATCCGACACACATGGTTGTCGTTAGGATGTAAAACGTGGTTTAATGGGATTAAAATAATTTTTTGGTGAATAGTAACTTTTAAGTTTTTAATCACGATTAGAGGTAATTAGTGTAATTTATGGTAAAAATAATGTTTTAATAAAATGAAATAACCTTGAAAAATGTTCTAACCTTATTTTTTGAGTCATGTCCGACCAAGACAATCCATGAGTCATCTTTGGGACCCCATGGAGCCAATTTGGTAGGAAAAAGACATTAATAGCTTTTTTATATAAATTTATAATTAAAAGGTCACAAACATGTGTTGTTTTACTAAAACTATTGTTACATGGGGTTATACAAGTTATAGTTTTGACTATAAATATTCATTAGAAATATGAATAGATTTCCTACATCATGATATTTTTTTTATAATTTTTAGACATTAAATAAATTAAATTAATTATGACACCATGATGATGTAGTTATTACCTCATTATTTAACGATTTAAATAAAATGAAATTATAATGTAAAATCTAAGACCTACACTTTTCAAAAACCTATTGGGTGTATGTATTTAGAACTAATATCACCTTATCCTAGAAATATATAATTTTTGAACCTTTAAAATCCGAAAATCATTTTATAATAATGTTACTTTTCATGACATTCCCAGAGTGCCCCTCCTCTCCTCTTACAAAAGGCGCCCAACTCTACCACCTTACCCACACCTCTCAGACCTTCAGATCGGAAAAACCCTGCCCATTTTGTCTCTACACATCCCTATCTTACTCCTAGAATCCTCACTTTGATCATAATTCATTCCAAGGATTCCTTTGAGCTCAAATCAAAAAGAGTTACCCGATTTAAATGCAATGTCTTCTCTTGTGTTCTTATGTTTTATTTTGCTTCTCCAACCCATTAACTCTTTTTATTATTTGCTTTTGTAACAAAAATAGTATCTTAATTATTATGATTTTTTTATTAGAAGTATTAGAGCTACACCTACACACACCTTAGTCTAATGGTTAAAGAACATACTGTTTCTGTGGTTAGCGATTTTCTGCCTCACGAAACGATAATTGTTCAATATTCTTTTAACACCATTAAAGGTGGCCATTATGATGTAACTGTATTTTATATATGATATATATGGTATATGTGTTTACTATATGCTTCTTTATTTTATATTTAAAACATACCTTTATTTTTTGCATGTTGTGCAAATGCAATAATTTCATATAAGGAAGTGTGGACTACCGCCCCCTCAAGTGATGTGACTCATTCATGCAATACATGGAATGTATAAAGAATGAAATTAATGAAAATATATTTCCTATATGACATATATATTATACCGGAATTATAATATATATATATATATCTCATTTATTTTTAATTTTATTAATATGACAAAAAAATGAAAGTAGCGTTTATGCGTACGTACGACCTACCGTCTCTATGAACTGTGCTTTTCATTTTTATCTCCGAATGTTATGGAATAGTATAAAATGAATATTTATTGGATATATATGATATTTTAATCAGTAATAATATTATGGAAATGATTTACTTATAACTACATGGGAAATCATTTTCAAACAAGGTCATTTGTTTTACTCATGTACCAAACATCGACAAAAAACGTCTGATATGAACTAACATTATTAATCAATTATTGTAAAATTATAATATGTGATATTTAATTAATAATAATCTTTAAAGGAAGTCCTTAAGCAATTATAAATTGACCAATTTTTATTATTCAGTAATATAATGAAATGAACAAGACAAGTCGGACTTGAGGTAAGGGATCATACCCCTCTCTTTCTTTTTAAGTACACTCTTTTATGTCATTCCTTTTAAGCTCATCATTATTATAATTGGGATGTTTTTGTATATTAATATTACTGTACTTATTTATGTTCATATTTTTAGAGATCCTATTTTCTCTCATCAATCCATTTTGGATGTTTTGAGTGGTGCTGTTAGGCTTTCGAATATTCGTAAGAGATCCAACCTCTCTCTTTCTTTTTAATTACTCTCCTTTATGACACTTCTTTTAAGATCATATTTGTTATGTTGGGGGATGTTATTTTATATTCATCTATCTGGACTTTTTTTTAATATTCTTAGAGACCCTATTTTATCTCATCAATCCTTTTTTGGATGTTTTTATGTGGCGCTGTTAGGCTGCCGAGTTTTCGTAAGGGATTTTTTATCTCAGTTTTATTTCCGTGGGATTTATGCTACATTTGCCACCATTTACTATGAGTGGTATATGTACTTACCATTATTCTACTATTTGTGTAATATATGTTCTTTTATGAGTATTTACGTCAATTTTTTATTTTCCTTCATCCATGGGGTTTACGTTTCAAATGTTTCCCAAATTGGTAAGGGGACCTTTCACCCTCCACTTTTTAAATGACATCTTTTCTTATGTCTTCTAATTTACATATTATTATGTAGGGATATGTTCTTATATATCCTTATGGACGTAGAATTTATTTCCAAGTGATGAGATACCCTTTTTGATTCATCAATTCATTTTATAAATTTTTAAGTGACGTCGTTAGGCTGTCGAATTTTACCAAGGGAACTTTTTAACCAAATTTTGATTTATTTGGGTTCAACATGTAGTTATTAAATATGTCATCCTTTTAATTTGTGTTACTGAAATTTGATTGTTTAAAACATAATATCCACTTATATTGGGTGTATTTATATTTGTCACACATAATTTTTTAGATTAATTTATCATTAATTTAAGGATACCTTCTTCATAAGGGATTTCATCTAATTTTACATTGAGACATCATTGTTGTTATGGACCAATTCACTCTTATACGGTGTATATACTGTCCTTTGGAATATTATATCATGAATCCAATTATTCTCATGATATTATAATGTTCTGATTAAATGTTATTCCTCAATTATTGTATTCAACTGTCTCTTATTTTTTTAAAACCCTTTAACTAATATATCGTTTTAAATGTTTTAATGATTTATTCTTATAAATATTTCTCATTAATATCCATTTTTTATAAATGTTTTTAAGGATTTATTTATATGGATATTAATGGTTTAAAATGTTAAAATCATCAAAGTGGTATGGGACACTTTGATTCAAAAATCCTTTTATTAAATGTTTTAAATGGTTTTGAAAATGGTTTTCATAATGGATTCATTATTTCAATAACTTAAAATGTTATATTTTTATTGCAATGTGGGAATTTTATGTATCGTTTATGCATGTTCTGTGTCATACGATTATGTTATGGTTCTTGGTCATTGTTTATTAAGACCGGTGGTTCCTTGATAAACTAATTGCATGTGATCCTGATATAGATCTCCAATTCATTGGGTAACGCAAAGGGGTTAAATTCTAAGGTTTCTCTGAATAGATTTAGGGAATATACTATGATGGGTATTCCAAATGTAACCATGAGGGTTACTCCCTATATAATAATGTTATGAATTCCTCAAGTTACCTTTATGTCCTATGATTTCTTTGAGTTATTCATAAATCTTATGATTTCATGAGTTATGTTAAATTGATTATGATTTATGAGTAAAGTATGATTTCATTTATTCTTATGTATACATGGACTTATTTTTTCATTATTTATTATTATAACCCTTACTGAGATTTTTATGCTCATCCTAGTTTTTTTTGAAATGTTATTCACATGACATAATGTTGAATAGGGTCAAGGATGGGATCAAGGAACTGTCAGGCTGTCTAAAACAAGGAACTAGACATGACTCTTTAATTCAAGAGTTTATATTTTTGTGAAAAATGGAAGCAGAGTAGATGTGTCTACTTTGTAACCTTTGATATATAATAGTTATGTCCTAATTCTCTAAAACTCTAAACATGAAAATATCCACAATGTGAATTATTAATTTAAGTCAATAATATGTAATGTTTATGGTTGTGTCCTTAGAGTTGGTATTAGAGGATTTTTTAGATAACTTTATAGGTTAGTGTGTTAAGTGACAATTTGTGTATAACCAAAATGGTTATTATATTAGAGAGAGTCATTATTATTTTTGATGTTTGGAATGAGTTTGAGATAACATGGATAATTATATCTTAGTGATTATCTTCCTCTTTAGCACATAATAATTTTGTTGATATACACACACTAATATTTCGGGGTTTAGTAAATGGATTGATCTAGCAGGATCCAAAGTGACAATGGGTTTGAAGGAAACTGTGTTGGTTCTCTGATTAAGAGACTGCATAAAATGGGGGATTCAACGAGAAATATCATGGTTATTCTAAACCAACTATCAGGTGTCATGATCATCAACTTGAACCTTGGTGATTTCTCTAATACATCATGTACGAGAGAACCAACTTGACATGGAAGATCTGGTAAAAATTATAAAGGTAACCATTAGGGTTTATATGATCCTTACTTTTGAGGTAATTAAGGGTTACAATACTTTATGATGTAATATTAAGGACATGAGATAAAAATGAGGTTAATTTATGTTATGGTTATTTTTGAAGATTTTATCTCGTTTTGGGGAATGTTTTAAGAATTATATAGTTTTGGATAAAGGACAACACACATACCGTGTGACAACCTGTCGCGTCGGACAAAGCTGCAGGAATCGAAACCACAACCAAAGAGGGACTGGTATTTATCACCTACCACTGGACTAGGTGAAGTCCCTGGTTAGATTGACTAATTTTTTTAGTTGGATGATTTTATGAATCATTATTAAGTTGGATTTGGGTTATCTATGGAATTTATTAACCTATCATGTAGGATATGTGATTAGGATAATTACTTTTCAGTATGAGACTTTACGAGAAAGTGATGTTATTTGGAGAGAAATGTTAATTTGTAACTTGGGAGACTATGTGATTAAATCCTTAAAATATTTTTGATTCAATCTTAGTTGGGTTTACATTGAAGAATTTTATAGATAGATGTTTATTGAATTTTCTTTGTTGAACTTTGGGTTTAGTTTGACAAATTTTGGAGGTTAGGAGTAGTTTTTCTTTTTGTAAAAACAAATATCCTTTTTTGGGTATTATCTGATCTCATACTAAACTTTTTGGTTTGGTTTTGGATGAGATATAAAGGCATGGGAAATATATAGTTCTTTTTTGTGGATTAGGTGATTCTCTAGAAGTTGATTATAGTACTCTTAATTTGAACAAGTCTTCCTAAATACTCATCATTTGGGGAAATTATGAGTTTGTGTAAGAAATATAGTAATATTTGAAAGTCAAAATGACATGTATGTATGTTTCCTTATGATAACAAATAGATTCCTCAATGAAAATTAACTTAAAACAAAAATTATGTCAATTAACTTTTACTACTGGGGAATCGAATATCGTTTAACCCACCACAAATTTGTGATTTTCTTATGGTTAACGTTCTCCTAAACATGGTTTCTATCATTATCCCTCGTAACATGACCTTTTTCTTTTTCATCAATATCCAAGTTTCCTACATGGAATCCTAGTATGGGTTAACTCGGGTGACCTATGTACTTATCTTTCTTTCTTTTAAAGTGATTTTTTACTGACTCTTGTTCCGATGTAAGACTTTCAATGATGTTTCCGAGCCCAATTTTAAAATTGCGAGGACGCAATTCCCAAAATGGGGGAAGGATGTAACACCCAAGGTAAATAAAGAATATGACATTTTTATATTTATCCCTATTTGTGAATAAAATGTTCATATTAATTTAAAGGGAACTCTATGCTCGATTGCTTTCCCAATACGAAACAACGAGTTTATTGAAATCTTACATTGCACTCTAATAATAAAATAATTTTATTTTAAATGGTTGCTAACATCTAGCCATTTTAATGGCGGAATGAACAGAACTAACTAAAAAATGACTATATATGTTTTTCAAATATTTGTACTTTTTAAAATCAATTTTAAAATGTGAATGAATCTAATTTTAATAGTAAATATTCTAATATTCTTTAAAAGGTCGATTAACTACCTTTTGATGGAGTACCCCTATTAAATATTTATTTTGAGTATTTTATATGTTATATTTGACAAAATAAAATTCTTTTTAGAATTGGGACATCAAATTTTACTTTGTATAAATTTCTGGTATTTTTCTGATAATGATCATATTTTTAATAAATAGTGTAAAATGTTATAATTTAATTCAAAACATCCTTTTAATATAATTTATTTATATGATTAGATTATATTTTGAATTTTTTTAATGTTAAATTAGATTATATTTTTACCATTTAATCCAATGGTGGTCATTGGAATTAATTTCACTTTGAAATTGGACTTAAACTACTGTTAATCTTTTAATAAATATTGTTTCTTTAAAACATGCTATTTGTTTTGATAGTGGGAATTAAATATTAAATTAATTAATGCAACATAAATTTTAGGAATTTTTTAAAATATAAATCTTTTTTGAATTTGTAATATCAAAAATAGGTTATGGTAAATTTTTGGTATTTTTTCTGAAAAACTTCAATCTTTGATGAATAG
The DNA here is from genome assembly GCA_963277665.1 of Viscum album. Taxonomy (NCBI): domain Eukaryota; kingdom Viridiplantae; phylum Streptophyta; class Magnoliopsida; order Santalales; family Viscaceae; genus Viscum; species Viscum album. The sequence continues at coordinate 1,079,158,270 of OY728164.1, forward strand.
TGAAACCACTAAGTGGTAGTTTAAAAACTGATTTTTCATTTAAATAATACTTTACCACTTCTGTGATTTGAATTTCAAAAATCTGACATACATGGTTGTCATTAGGATGTCAAATGTGGTTCAATGGGATTAAATGAATTTTTTGGGGAATAGTAAATTTTAAGTTTTTAATCGCGATTAGAGGTAATTAGTGTAATTTAATGTAAAAATAATGTTTTAATAATATGAAATGACCTTGACACATGTCCTACCTTTATTGATGAGTCATTGGAGACCAGGAAAATCCATGGGTCAACTTGGGGATCCCATGGAGCCACGTTGGTAGGAAAATAACATTAATACCTTTTTATTTAAAGTAAAAATTAAAAGGTCACAAACATGTGTTGTTTTACTAAAACAATTTTTACATGGGGTTATACAAGTCATAGTTTTGAATATAAATTTTAATTAGAAATATAAAAATATTTCCAACATCATGATATTTTTTTATAATTTTTAGACATTAAATAAAAGAAATTATAAATGACACCATGATGACGCAGTTATTACCTCATTATTTAACGATTTAAATAAAATGAAAAGATAATGTAAAATCTATGACCTACACATTTCAAAATCCTATTGGATGTATGGATTTAGAACTATAATCTCCTTATCCTAGAAATATATAATTTTGGGACCTTTGAAATTCGAAAATCATTTTATAATAATCTTACTTTTGAAGGCTTTCCAAGTGTGCCCCTCCTCTCCTCTTATTAAAGGCCCCACCACTACCACCTTACCCACACCTCTCAAGCCTTAGGCTCGGACAACACCTACCCATTTTGTCTCTCCATATCCCTCTATTAGTCCTAGAATACTCAATTTGAGCATAAGCCATTCCAAGGAATCCTTTGAGCTCAAAATCAAAAAGAGTTACCCGATTTAAAGGTAGTGTCTTCTCTTGTGTTCTTATGTATTATTTTTCTTCTCCAACCCACTAAACGCTTTTTTTCTTTTATTTTGTAACAAAAAAATTATCTTAAATATCCTATGATTGTTTAATGATATGTATTATAGCTACACCTACACACACCATAGTCTAATGGATAAAGACTATACTGTTTCTGTGGTTGGCGATTTTCTGCCTCACGAAATGATGATTGTTCAATATTCTTTAAACACAACTAAAGGTGTACATTATGATGTCAAAATATTTTATATACGATATATATGGTATTTTTGTTTACTATATTCTTCTGTATTTTATATTTAAAACCCACCTTTATTCTTTGCATGTAGTGCAAATGTGATAATTTCATATGAGGAAGTGTGGACTACCGCCTCTTCAAGTGAGGTGACTCGTTCATGCAATAAATGGAATGAATAAAGAATGAAATTAATGAACATATGTGACCTATATAACATATATATTAAACTGGAATTATAATATATTTATATCTCTCATTTATTTTTAATTCCATTACTATGACAAAAAATAAATGAAAGTAGCATTCATGCGTACGTACGACCTACCGTCTCTATGAACGATGATTTTCATTTTTTATCTCCAAATGTTATGGAATAGTATAAAATGAATATTTACTAGATATATATGATATTTTAATTATTAATACTTTTCTGGAAATGATTTACTTATAACTACATGGGAAATCATTTTCAAACAAGTTCATTTTTTTACTCATGTTCCAGACATCAGCCAAAACGTCTGATATGAATTAACATTTTTAAACAATTATTACAACATTATAATATGTGATATGACCTGAATAATAATATTTAAAGTAGGTCCTTAAGAAATTATAAATTGACAAAGGTTTATTATTCAGGAATATAATGAAACGAACTAGACAAGTTGGACTTGAGGTAAGGGATCCTACCCCTCTCTTTCTTTTTAAGTACACTCTTTTATGTCATTACTTTTATGCTTATATTACTTATGATTGGGATGTTATTTTATATTACTCTTACTGTAATTTTTTATGTTAATATTATGAGAGTCTATATTTTCTCTAATCAATCCATTTTGGATGTTTTGAGTGGCCCCGTTAGGCTGCCGAATTTTCGTAAGAGATCCAACCTCTCTCTTTCTTTTTATATACTCTACATTATTTCACTTCTTTTTAGGTCATATTTTTTATGTTGGGGGATGTTATTTTATATTATTCTTGCTTTAAATTTTATTTTAATATGATGAGAGACCCTATTTTATATCATCAATCCATTTTTGGATGTTTTTAAGTGGCGATGTTAGGCTGCCGAGTTTTCGTAAGGGATTTTTCATCTCACTTTTATTTCCATTAGATTTATGCTACATTTTCCACCATTTCCTTTGAGTGGTATATGTAATGACCATTATTCTACTATTTGTGTTATATACTTTCGTTTATGAGTATTTACATCAATGTTGTATTTTTCTTCTTCCATGGTGTATAGGTTTCGAATGTTACCTAAATCGGTAAGGGGACCTTTCACCATCTTCTTTTTAAAAGACTTATTGTGTTATGTCTTTTAATTTACTTATTATTATGTAGTTATATGTTCTTATATATCATTATAGATGTAAAATTTATTTCCATTTGATAAAATACCCTTTTTGTCTCATCAACTCATTTTCTAAATTTTAAAGTGACGCCCTTAGGCTGTCGAATTTTACCAAGGGAACTTTTTAACCCAATTTCAATTTCTTTGGGTTCAACATGTAGTTATTGAATATTTCATCCTTTGAATATGTGTGAATGAAAATTTATTGTTTAAAACATAATATCCACTTATATTGGGTGTATTTATATTTGTCACACATAATTTTGAGATTGTTTTATCATTAATTTAAGGATACCTTCTTTATAAAGGGTTTTCATCTCATTTTACATTGAGACTTTATTATTGTTATTCACCAATTAAATCTTATATGGTGTATATACTGTACTTTGGAATATTATAGCATGAATCCAATTATTCTCATGATATTATATAGTTCTCATTAAATGATATTCCTCTATTATTGTATTCAAGTGTCTCTCAATTTTTTAAAAACCTTTTAACTAAAATATCATTTTAAATGTTTTAATGATTTATCCTTATAAATATTTATCATTAATATATATTTTTTATAAATTGTTTTAAGGATTTATTTATATGGATATTAATGGTTTAAAATGTTAAAAGCATCAATGTGGTATCAGACACTTTGATTCAAAAATTTCTTTATTAAATGTTTTAAATGGTTTTGAAAATGGTTTATAGAATGGATTCGTTGATTCAATATATTAAAATGTTATATTTTTATTACAATGTGAGCATTTTATATTTCCTTTATGCATGTTTTGTGTCATATGATTACGTTATGGTACTTGGGCATTGTTCAATAAGCCGGGTGGTTCCGTGATAAAATAAGGGCGGGTGAGCCCGATATAGCTCACCAATGCATTGGGTAACGCGAAGGGGTTAAAAGCTAAGGTTTCTCCGAAGAGATTTATGGAATATACTTTGATGGGTACTCAAAACGTAACCATGATGGTTACTCCTAATGTAAGAATGTTATGAATGCCTCATGTTAACTTTATGTCTTATGATTTCTATGAGTTATTCGTAAATATTATGTTTCATGAGGTATGTTAAAATGCATATGCTTTATGAGTAAAGTATGATTTCATTTATTATTATTTATATATGGAATAATTTTTTCTTTCCGTATTATTATAACCCTTACTGAGCTTTTTATGCTCATCCGATGTTTTTTTGAAATGTTTTTCACATGACATAAAGATGAATAGTGTCAAGGATGGGATCAAGGAAATGTCATGCTGTCTAAAACAAGGAACTAGACATGACTCTTTTGTTCAAGATTGTTTATTTTTATGAAAAAATGGAACAAGATTAGATGTGTCTACATTGTAACCATTGAGATGTAATAGTTATGTCCTAATTCACTAAAACTCTAAACCTGAAAATATCCTCAATGTGAATTATTCATTTAATTTAATAATAAGTAAAGTTTACAGATGGGTCCATAGAGTTGGTATCATAGGATGGTTTAGATAACTTTAGAGATTAGAGTGTTAAGTGAAAAGTTGTGTATAACAACAATGGGTATTATATTAGATATAGTCATTTTTATTTTTGATGGTTGGAATGAGTTTGAGATAACATGTATAAGTATATCTTAGTGTTTATCTTCCTCTTTAGTACATAATTATTTTGTTGATATACTCACACTTACATTGCTGGTTTTAGTAAATGGATGGATCTAGTAGGCACCAAAGTGACCATGGGTTTGAAGGAAACTGTGGTGGTTCTCTGATTATGAGACTGGATAAAATGGGGGATTCAATGAGAATTATCGTGGTTATTCTAAACCAACTATCAGGTGTCATGATCAACAACTTGAACCTTGATGTGTTCTCTAATACATCATGTACAAGAGAACCAACTCGACATAGATGTTCAGGTAAAATTTATATATGTAACCATTATGGTTTATATGATCCTCACTTTTGAGGTAATTATGTGTTACTGTACTTTATGATGGAATATGAATGCCATGAGATAAACTTGAGGTTAATTTATGTTATGGTTATTTTTGAAGATTTTATCTTGTTTTTGGGAATGTTTTAAGAATTATATAGTTTTGTAAAAAGGACAAAACATAGACTGTGTGACAACCCGTCGCGTTGGACAAAGCTGTGGGAATCGAACCCACAACCAAAGAGAGACTAGTATTTGTCGCCTACCACTGGACTATGTGAAGTCCCTAGTTAGTTTGACTAATTATTTTTATGGATGATTTAATGAATCAAGAGTAAGTTGATTTTGGGTTATCTATATAAATTATTAACCTATCATGGAGGATATGTGATTAGGTTAATTACTTTTCAGTATGTGACTTTAAGAGCAACTGATGTTATTTGGAGATAAATGTTAATTTGTAACTTGGGTGACTATGTGATTAAATCATTAAAATATTTGGGTTTCAATCTTAGTTGGGTTTACTTTGATTAATTTTATGGATAGATGTTTATTGAATGGTCTTTGTTGAACTTTGGGCTTTGTTTGACAAATTTTGGAGATTAGGAGTAGTTTCCTTTTTGTAAAAAAATATCTTTTTTGGGTATTATCTGATCTCGTACTAAAATTTTTGGTTTGGTTTTGGTTGATATCTAAAGACATGGGAAATATATAATTCTCTTTTTTGGATTAGGTGATTCTCTAGAATTTTATTATAGTACTCCTAATGTGAACAAGTCTTCCTATATACTAATCATTTGGGGAAACTATGAGTTTGTGTAAGAAATCTAGTAAAATTTGAAAGTCAACATGGAAAGTAAGTATGTTTCCTTAAGATAAAAAATAAATTCCTCAATTAAAAATAACTTAAAACAAAAAGGTTGTTTGTTAACTTTTCCTACTGGTGAATCAAATACCGTTTAACCCACCACAAGTTTGTGATTTTCATGTGGTTAACATTCTACTAAACATGTTTTCTATCACTATCCCTCAGAACACGACCCTTTGATTTTTCTTCCATATCATTTTTTTACTACATGGAATCCTAATATGTGTTAACTCGGGTGACTTCTGTACTTCTCATTCTTTCATTTAATGTGATTGTTTTACAGACTCTTGTTCTGATGTGGGTCTTTCAATGATGTTTCTGAGCCAAATTTTAAAATTGCAAGGACACAATTTCCAAAAGGGGGAAGGATGTAACACCCCGGTTAAATAAAGAATATGACATTTTTATATTTATTATTATTTATGAATAAAATGTTAATATTAATTTAAATTGAATGCTATGCTTGATGGCTTACCCAATACGCAACAACGAGTTCCTTTGAAATCTTACGTTGCACTCTAATAATAAAAATATTTTATTTTAAATGGTAGTTAACGTCTAGCCGTTTTAAGGGCGGTAATGACCAGAAATAAATAAAAAATTATTATATATGTTTTAAAATATTTTTACTTTTTAAAATAAATGTTAAAATGTGAATGAATATAATTTTAAGCATAAATATTCTAATATTATTTAAAAGGTCGATTAACCGACTTTTGATGGTGAACCCCTCTTAAATATTTTTTTTACAATTTTATATGTTATATATGACAAAATAAAATTCTTTTTATAACTGGGACATCAATATTTACTTTTTATAAATTTTTTATATTTTTTCGATAAAGTTCATTTTTTTAATGAATAGTGTAAAATGGTGTATTTTAATTCAAAACCTCCATTTAATCTAATTTATTTATATGATTAGATTATAATTTAAATTTTTTTTAATGTGAAATTATATTATATTTTTAACATTTAATCCAATGGTTGTCATTGGAATTAATATCACTTTGAAATTGGACTTAAACTAGTGTCAATCGTTTAATAGATATTGTTTCTTAAAAACACGCTATTTGTTTTGACAGCGGGAATTAAATACTAAATTAATTAATGAAACATATATTTTTTTAATTTTTTAAAATACACATCATTTTTTAATTCAGAAAATCAAATATAGGTTATGGTGATTTTTTGGTATTTTTCTGAAAAACATCAATTTTTGATGAATAGTTAAACCAGTAAGTGGTAGTTTAAAAAATGATTTTTCGTTTAAATGAAACATTACCACTTCTATGATTTTAATTTCAAAAATCCGACATACATGGTTTTCATTAGGATGTAAAATTTGGTTCAATGGTATTAAATTTTTTTGGTGAATAGTAACTTTTAAGTTTTTAATCATGATTAGAGGTAATTAATGTAGTTTAAGGTAAAAATAATGTTTTAATAATATGAAATGACCTTGACACATTTCCTACCCTTATTGGTTGAGTCATGGCCGACCAAGACAATCCATGGGTCAACTTGGGAACCCCATGGAGCCACTTTGGTAGGAAAATGACATTAATTCCTTTTTATTTAAAGTTAAAATTAAAAGGTCACAAAAATGTGTTGTTTTACTAAAACAATTTTTACAAGGTGTTATAAAAGTAATACTTTTTACTATAAATATTCATTATAAAGATTGAAATATTTCCTACATCATGATATATTTTTATAATTTTCAGACATTAAATAAATTAAATTACTTGTGACACCATGATGATGTAGTTATTACTTCATTATTTAACGATTTAAATAAAATGAAAAGATAATGTAAAATATAAAAACTAAACATATCAAAAACCTATTGGATGTATGGATTTAGAAATATTATAACCTTATACTAGAAATATATAATTGTTGGACCTTTAAAATCCGAAAATCATTTTATAATAACGTTACTTTTCAAGACTTTCCAAGAGTGCCCCTCCTCTCCTCTTATAAAAGGCCCCCACCTCTAACACCTTACCCACACCTTTCAAGCCTTCGTATTGGCCTTCCATGCCCATTTTGTCTCTTTGCATCCCTCTATTACTCCTAGAAACCTCAATTTTAGCATAAGTATTTCCAAGGAATCCTTTGAGCTCAAATCCAAAAGAGTTACCCGTTTTAAAGTTATTGTCTTCTCTTGTGTTCTTATGTTTTATTTTGCTTCTCCATCCCACTAAACTCTTTTTATTCATTTCTTTTGTAAAAACAACAGTATCTTCAATATAATAGGATTTTGTTTCGAGAAGGATTAAAGTTACACCAACACACATCTTAGTCTAATGGTTAAAGAACATATTGTTTCTGTGGTTGGCCATTTTCTGCCTCACGAAACGATGATTGTTCAATATTCTTTTAACACCATTAAAGGTTGACATTATAATGTCATTGTATTTTATATATGATATATATGGTATTTATGTTTAATATATGCTTCTGTATTTTATATTTAAAACATACCTTCATTCATTGCATGTTGTGCAAATGCGATAATTTAATATGAGGAAGTTTGGACTACCACACCCTCAACTGATGTGAATTGTTCATGCAATACATGGAATATATAAAGAATAAAATTAATGAACATATGTGACATATATAACATATATATTATACTGGAATTATAATATATATATATATATATCTCACACTCATTTATTTTTAATTCCATTATTATGAAACAAAATGAAAGTAGTGTTCATGCGTACGTATGGCCTACCGTCTCCATGAACAGTGCTTTTCATTTTTTATCACCAAATGTTATGGAATAGTATAAAATGAATATGTACTTGATATATATTATATTTTAATCATTAATACTATTATATAAATTATTTACTTATAACTAAATGGGAAATCATTTTCTAACAAGTTCATTTTTTTACTCATGTACCAATCATCAGCAAAAATGTCTGATATGAACTAAAATTATTAAACAATTATTATAACATTATAATATGTGATATTAACTGAATAATAATATTTAAAGGAGGTCCTTATGCAATTATAAATTGGCCAAAGTTTTTTATTCAGGAATATAATGAAACTAACAAGACAAGTCAGACTTTAGGTAAGGGATCTTACCCCTCTCTTTCTTTTTAAGTACACTCTTTTATGTCATTCATTTTAAGCTCATATTTATTATGATTAGGATGTTATTTTATATTACTCTTTCTGTAATTTTTTATTTTCATATTATTAGAGTCCCCATTTTCTCTCATCAATCCATTTTGAATGTTTTGAGTGGCACCGTTAGGCTGCGGAATTTTCGTAAGAGATCCAACCTCTCTCTTTCTTTTTAAGTACTCTCCTTTATGTAACTTCTTTTAAGCTCATATTTGTTATGTTGGGGTATGTTATTTTATGTTACTCTTTCTTTAAATTTTATTTTAATATTATGAGAGACCCTATTTGATCTCATCAATCCATTTTTGGAATGTTTTAAGTGGCGTCGTTAGGCTGCCGAGTTTTCGTAAGGGATTTTTCATCTCACTTTTATTTCTATGAGATTTATGCTACATTTCCTACCATTTCCTTTGAGTGGTATATGTACTTCCAATTATTCTACTCTTTGTGTAATATAATTTTGTTTATGAGTATTTACATCAATGTTTTATTGTCCTTCTTCCATGGGGTTTATGTTTCGAAAGTTACCCAAATCGTTTAGGGGACCTTTCACCCCCTTCTTTTTAAAAGACTTCTTTTGTTATGTCTTTTATTTTAAATATTATTATGTAGAAATATGTTATTATATATCCTTATGGATGTAAAATTTATTTCCAAGTGATGAGATACCCTTTTGTCTAATCAACTGAATTTCTAAATTTTAATGTGACGTTGTTAGGCTGTCGAATTTTACCAAGGGAACTTTGTAACCCAATTTCGATTTCATTGGGTTCAACATGTAGTTATTGAATATGTCATCCATTGAATATGTGTGAATGTAATTTGATTGTTTAAAACATAATATCCACTTATATTGGGTGTATTTATATATTTCACACATAATTTTGAGGTGGATTTATAAATAATTTAAGGATACCTTCTTTATAAGGGATTTCATCTCACTGTACATTGAGACTTCATTGTTGTTATGCACTAATTCAATCTTATATGGTGTATATATTTTCCTTTGGAATATTATATCATGAATACAATTATTCTCATGATATTATATGTTCTGATTAGATGTTATTCCATAATTATTGTATTCAAGAGTCTCTCATTTATTTAAAAACCCTTTAACTAATATATTGTTTTAAATGTTTTAATGATTTATTCTTATAAATATTTCTAATTAATATCCATTATTTAGAAATGGTTTTATGGATTTATTGATATCGATATTAATAGATTAAAATTTTAAATGTATCAAAGTTCTATGGGACACTTTGATTCAAAAATCAGTTTATTAAATGTTTTAAATGGTTTTGAAAATGGTTTTTAGAATGGTTTTATTATTTCAATATCATAAAATGTTATATTATTATTGCAATGTGGGAATGTTATGTTTCCTTTATGCATGTTTTCTGTCATACGATTATGTTATGGTTTTTGGGATTGTTTATGAATATGGGTGGTTATGTGATAAACTAAGGGCGGGTGAGCCCGATATAGCTCTCCAATGCATTGGGTAATGTGAAGGGGTTAAACACTAAGGATTCTCCGAAGTGATTTAGGGAATATACTGTTATGGATATTCCAAATGTAACCATGAGTGTTACTCCGTATATAAGAATTATATCAATGCCTCATGTTACCTTTATGTCTTATGGTTTCTATGAGTTATTCATAAATCATATGATTTCATAAGGTATGTAAAATTTCTTATGCTTTATGAGTAAAGTATGATTTCATTGATTCTTATGTATACATGGGATAATGTTTTCTTTCCATATTATTATTACCCATACTGAGCTTTTTATACTCATCCCATGTTTTTTTGAATTGTTTTTCACAGGACATAAAGTTTAATAGGGTCAAGGATGGGATCAAGGAAATGTCAGGCTGTCTAAAACAAGGAAATAGACATGACTCTTTTTTTCAAGAGTTTATATTTTTGTGAAAAAAATGGAAGCAGAGTAGATGTTTCTACTTTGTAACCATTGAGATGTAATAGTTATGTCCTAATTCTCTAAAACTCTAAACCTGAAAAGATCCTCAATGTGAATTATTCATTTAATTCAATAATTAGTAAGGCTTAAGGGTGGGTCCTTATAGTTACAGTGGGAAAGGTAATGTCTATTCAATCCAATAGCAATGAATCTCAAAGTAGGAAAAATAGGTATTCTGAAAATTGAATAAATTATTTGGAATTACAATAGAGAGGTCATGTTTTCCTAAAAGTATCTTCATGGAGAGGTGTTATATTGTTCTGTAAGAAATTGAAATTTAGTCGGAGGTACATTAGTGTAATTCCCCATTACCTTTATTTCAAGTATATTATAATCTTTTTTTGGTTTCCCTTTTTTTGTACATTATATTTTACCCTGATTTGGGAGATACATATAATTCTAAAGTTATAGATTTGTTGTATTTTATTCTATTCCCACTACTTCTATATTATTCAGGGGAAGTGTCATAATATATATTAAAATTTCACAATTTGTAATGTCTATTGGACTCATCCAATAAGATTAATTCATAGTGTGATAATGGAAACATCGTGTAAGGTTTACCCATCAGGTAATGTAAATTCTATTTTTTTATTCGAAAGGTCCCATGTTTTTGGCATATATGTACATAGAAAGGAATCAAGATGACTGAAACATTTACACCTTGTCATTCACTTATTTCCTTTTTTAGGGAGTCGTGTAGTTGTTTGATGGATCATTTATTTTTTTTCTCTTCTCCTATTAGCCATTTCTTTTACCCTTCGTGACATTTGATTTCTTCATTCCATCATGATGGATTGTTTCAGTGATTGGTCAGTATAGTTAAGAAAATTGTATATCTAGGTAATATTTCCTCTCATTTTCTCTCTCAACAATAGTTTTAGGGCCTTACATTATAGGGATTGGTAATTAGATTTTAATTTAAGTCATTTATTTTTAGTCAGTAGTTATAACATGCATTCAGAAGTCAAATCATGGGGTTTTCAATCCCAATTTTCATTGGAGATTAGGTTATATATACTTTTGTGGTAGGTGGATTTGTTCAATTGTTATAAATTCATTAATTTATTAATGATAATATGTATTTATTAGCTTTTAAAGGTGTTTTCATGTGTTTAAATGAAAAACGGTCATGGGTTTGAGTTTAAAAATGGGTTTTTTGTTGAAAATGGAATTTATAGTATTTAACATGAAAATGAATTTTCAAACCCTGAAGAATATTGGAATGGAATTGATTTTTTTTATAGATGTTAGCATGGGTTTTAAAATAGAAATTGATAGATATTTCAGAGTGGGCTCCTTGAATATTTTGAGAAAGATACATGGGTAGCCTTTGTTTTTATGAAACCACTAGTAGGTACCCTATTTTATGTCAATTGTCTATGAAACTCCCCATTTTTTTAAGATCTTAAATTATTCCGTGATTTTCTTGTCCATATCTAGAATTTATTATCTAATATGAAATGATCCCAAATTTTAGGTGAATTGTTCTATCAATTTTTAACATGATTTTTTATTTCATTGATGTTGGATGAGATATATATTTTTATTTAGTTAACATTACCTTATAGTTTATTGATTAGGAAATAGGTCATATAATATTTCTAAAGGGTCGGTTTGTTTTCAGAAGGATTTCAAATTGTTTCTTTTATGAAAAATCTCAATAATTTGGATTGTTTTAAAGCTTTTTTGTTAAATCTTGTTATTATAGCCATTATGATGCTTTTGGAGGGATCCTATTAGGATTTACTACTCACTACATACATCAACCTATGGGTGATTGTTGACATTTTTCCATAAATCAGGCAAAGGTAAAAGCATTGGGTAGTATGCAGGATTTTATTTACATTATAATATCATTTTGGGATAGTTTAGAGATAACATTTGAAAAAATGGAGAATAGTTCGCTTGAATTTTTTTTTTCAGGTTTAGCCTATGTGGATAAGTTGTATATATATATTTTTCCATTGTAATCTATTTTAATGTTTTTTAATTATACATGGTACATGTTTTTTATCGTAGTTTTACCCCACCATATGAGGGATGGCTTGGGTAACAATTCTGGTTTACCCGGGATGGTCTACTACAATTTTTCATCAGATCCGTAATCATCCAGAAGCGTATCAGCACTATCTGAGTAGGTACTACTTATTAGGTATATAAGAGTAAGTTTTTTAGAATTCATATATTATATAGGGAAAGGGGTTCTGGATAGCTCTCTCAATTTACTATATATTTCTTTCCATGGGTGTTTTGAAAATACAAACATGAAAAAAGACGAAGTATTTTTGTTTGTTTAAAAAAATATAATGGTATTTTTATTGAAATTTACTTGTATTTATTGTATGAAGGCTTTTTTTCTGTAATTTCATCTGAAAAATCTTAGTGGAGTGTTTATTTTTATAGAATTATTATTTTTTCTAGTAAATGTGTTACCTTTTGTGGTGATATTCATAACTTCGTTAAATTTTTATTACCATGAAGACAAATTTCGGATTCTTGTTTTTAGTATGATTTTTTGGGAATTTTTAATGGAAGATAGGTTAATTTATTATGATTAAAATACAATTCCTTCTATAAGACTTCCTTAATAATAAAATTGTGTAATACAAAAGGAAGGACCCACTAGGAGACACTCCAGTGGACCCTTCTTTGGCTGAAGATGTTATCTATACCATTGAGACTCTGGGTTCAGTAGGCATAGTAAATGTTGTATTGGAAGTGAATCATTCCTTGAAATTTACCACCCAGCATCAACAGATCATCCAGAGAGACAATGTATCATTGGGGTATGAGGAGTGTCTTGAATGGAATGAGATGGTCTTCAACTATTAGAGTAGTCTTAATGATTCTTAGGAGGGATTTCCAACATATATGATCGAAGTAACGAGAAGAAGGTGTTGGGAATCGATAGAGAAAGTTATGTTGTGAAAAGTCCCTACCTAGGTTTCATTGAAATGATCGTTAATTAAAATTTATATCCTAAAACATTATGAGTGGAAGTGACCGAGAAGTATCTGATGTTGGAGAAAATAGAGCATACTACTTGGGAGTACTCAACCCACTTTTTTGAGTTTTTTCATCTTTCACTGGAGCATGTCCACAATGATTACATGAATTCATGGAGGATTGAGACGAGCCTTAATAAGGATGTTCGATCAATGATTTTTGTTTTCTGACCTTTGAAATTTATAAACGTAGTCAGCAAGGAAATGTTGGCCAATTCAGACATACCTAGAAGGAAAATATTGGGAGGAGCTTTAGTGGGTGAAATACAAATATACAGTTCATCTTATGGTGAAAAAAAATGAAAGACTGATCAGTTTTCTATAGGACTTGTTTTAGGGGCTTCTACATTGTAGAAGTAGGTTTCCTGCTAGTAGTGTGGGTGGTGTGGTCGGACCATGACATTGTTTATGAAGTCCTATAGAACATGTCCTCTATGTAGGTTATATTTCAATATAAACTGTTTTTGTGAAAATATTTCACAATGTTTTAAGCTGGGATGCAATTTCCCCATGGGGTCACAGATTAATGTTTACGCTTCCAAGGGTGATGGGTCTTTTTCTTATAGTGAATAGTATTTCCATGGGTCTAATACCAAGTAGATTTATCTAGAATATTTTTATCTCACGGAATCATAATCTACTACTAAAAACTATTATCAGTAAAATGATTATTTCATCTTCTATGGTTCTTACATTGTTTAAGATTGGTGATGACCTTTCCTTTATTTCAACATTGTTTTTTGACATGTTGTCTATTCATTTAAAGATCTTACGATTCTTTTTGGATCATTCCCAGAATATGAACATATGGCCCGAGAAGGGTTTCAAATTTCCCATGATTCAGGTGGTGATAGGAATCATTGAGTTTGTTTGGGAAATCATTGTTCTTGAGCTTGAAAACTCGTACATGATTATCGGTATGGTTTGGATGATTAATGTAATGGCCCATATACAGTGTCATCTCCTTCAGTTAATTTTTTATCTACTGATGGGGTAACCCATGTTTTACATGGTCAGTGGGAATCTAGATCGGGAAGGGGAGGGCTGATTGTTCATTATGTCGGAATAATCACATTCCAATTTTAATAAACGTTTCATGATGACATTTTCATGTTTTTTAAATGTTTCCTACCTACTATTGTGTGTGAATACAATGAGGTATTTTATGATGATTCTTCTAGTTTTTCTCCTTATAGGGAGGCCAATTTTAATATTGACCGCATAACTATAATGTTTTCCATCCTATCAAAATGAACATGCTGACATGAGGGATCATAGTGACTAGATTAAGGATCTAGAGGTGAAAGGATTTATTCATTCAATTGTTCCTCTATGGGCTTCACGAGTACACTTTTATAATATTGAATAGAAAAATATTAGACTTTTTATTGACTATCTGATGTTTAATCGGGTGATGGATAAGAAAAAATAATATTTAACAAGAATTGATTATCTCCTTGATCAGTTGATGGGGTCTTGTTAGTTTTATAAGATCAACATGCCGTCAGGGTGCCACCAGTTGAATGCCAAAGAAGAGAATATACCGAAGACATAATTATGATGTTTATATGGGAATTTTGAGTTTTTACTTATTCCTTCATGACATAGTGATAATAATATGGTATTCATTGCTAGGTTAAATTGAACCGTTCATCTTTTTCTTGTACACATTTCTTGTTGGGTTTTAGATGTTGTCCCATTTTCACTAAGGCATAACAGGAGAATATTTACCATTTTCATATAATTATTAGAACATTAAATGAATATCTTCTATATGGTATGATTTACATGTGTGGGTTTTGGATATGATATGTGATGTTTCAAGGGAATGTGAAATATGAGCGCGGGTCTAAATTGGTCGTGAAAAGTTGGGCGCAATTATATCATGGAAGTAGACCAAAATTCTGTTTGGGATCTGATTTTTCTTGTGATTGGAATGTTAGTATCGAGTGTTTGTTTGAGACTTATATATGATCACATAGGAAATGGTTTCTTTAAACCATAACTGTTTAATTTTTGAATCCAATGATCATTGTTATATATATTTTGAGTTGTTAAAGATGATGTTAACATCATCTGCAGTTTCTATTCTCTCAGAACAAGATTAGGGATATAATGTAATCTTAGATTCATCTAGTAAGTGTTTGGGAAGTGTCATGATGTATTGAAAAAAATTTGTGCTTTAATTATCTCTCCATTTATTCCCTTTAAAAAATTACTACCCTACCCATGATATTGAGTTGGCTGCTATTATGCATGCCCTCAAAACATGGAATCTCTATCTCTTAGGAGAAAATTTTATTGTATATTCTGATCAAAAATTCCAAATGTATATTTTCATATAGTGATAAATGAACTTGAGGTATATATGGCGATTGAGTATCTTCATACATTTTATTTTGATAATATTTATTTCTTAATGAATGTTAATATGGTGGAAAATGCACTCGGAATAAAATTATTGTCACATGTTCTGAATGAATGAGTTGAATAGTGGTCACTGATGAGTATGTTTTCCAATATGATCTTCATAGTAGAAGAGGTTGGTGGATTGGTGTTATTGGATTCAATAAAGATTGACTTGTATTTTAATGAGATTTTTTGATAAGGGAAAATGATAGACAACAAGTGACTATGCGTAGGAGAAATCTTAATTGATGGCGAGAATTCATGCAAGTTGACACAGTCCCCAGTGGAGCATTGTGCTTTTGAAAAATGATTGGTTTTTAGCATTCCATGTGGTTAGAGTTCTAAGACAATGGTAACTATTCTTTTTTGTCAATTCACCTCTGGGATACAAATATGTATCACAATTTGAGATGTTGTTATTGAGGGTCATTAATGTGGTGGTAATTTTAAAATTTTATCATTATGTCTCTCTTTTCAAAGATTAAATGCATAACACTAGAGACCAACAAGTTTTTTTCATTCATTAAAAATTCTTATTTATAATTGGGATGATATTACTATATATTTAGTCATCGTTTTATCATGTTCTCCAATTGAGAAGGATTCATTTTGGGGGTTTAAAAATCGACTATCAAAATAAGTTCATTGACTTCAAATCATGTAAATAGAGATGCAGAACATCATGGGGAATTCTATGTATATTATGACCCTTCATGGGAATCCCTCTACAGTTATTTCATAAAGGGACATGATGTTCACATCTTGTTTCTAGAAATGATAACAATATGAAATGGGTTCTGACTTGAAATTGAGCATTTCATATCATCCTCAAAATAATGGACCGATTGAGAGGGATTTCGAGGTTCTCGGTGATGGGATTTAGAATTTAGTGCTTTATTTTAGTGTATAATGTGATAAATATTTTCCTTTTTTGAGTTCTCCTTTAAATATAGTTTTTTGGCTTCAATCAGGATGGTTTTATTTTGAATTTATATGGGTGTCCATGGGGATCACCATTATACTAGGTAGATCTGGGAGAGTGGTTTTTCGTATTGTTTACATTGGTGAAAAGGTGATTGAGGTGGAGAAATTGGTTCATAGGTGGTTGATCATGGATCATTGAAGTTATAAATCATATGTACATCATCATCGTCAACAAATATAGTATATGTGTTTAGATTATTCCTTTCTTATAGTTTCACCTCTCGTGGGAAATTTTTATTTGGGAATATAGTTTATGTTTCCAATGATGATTGATGGCCCCTTTGATATCATTTAGCAACATGGATGGGTGTCTTATCCATTAATAATACAAGTTGTCATATTTAGGACATGTTTAATGATTACCAATTGAGACGATATGTATCAAATCATTATAATTTGATTAAAATGGAAGATATATTTCTTGAGAATGTCACCTCATTATATGGGTAGCCAGTATAGATTATAGATCACTAGGAAAAGTTATTTCATGGTAAAATGATTCCACATGTCTCAGTACTATGGAAGTGCAGACAAGACCTCCATGAGACTTGGGATCAAGGTTTTTATGAGATAGTAGTTGCCTAATATTTTATTAGACCTATTATCTTTATCTATTTCTCAGGACAGATTTATATTATCGTGGGGGTATATAATGCCCCATTACCTTTCAGTCATGTATATTATGAGCTTTACTTTTGGGTTCCCCTTTTTCCTTTGGAAATTATTTTCATCACTATATAAAGAGGATACTAATAATGGTGAAGTTACTAATTAGTTGGATTTTCAACATTCCAATATACATTTATACTATACACTTGGTAGTTACATTATGTGTAATGGTATTCCATGATGTTTAATCCTGATAGGACTCATTCTGTGTATTGAACTAACAGTGTGGGAATTTACACATTGTGTTAGGCTTACACCTTGTATAATATGAAATCCGATTTTTAATTAGTAGGTTAGTCTTTTATAGTGAAACTTGAAATAATATGAATTAACGACATTTAAATTATTACAATCCATGTAATTCCACATGTTCCAGTTTTACGGTCTCATGCAGTTGATTAAGGGCTCATTTGTTTTTGAAGACTTCTCCAATTGACAAGAGCTATTACCCTATGTGATTTAGGTAATCTTACATCCATATGGTTTGATCTTTTATTAATTGGTTTGTAAGGATATTTGCTTCATCTCTATGGGTATGATTTCCCGTCAAATTATATCTCATTAGTGTTCGCAACACCATTTGTTGTAGGGATTAATAATTGTATGATGTTTTATATCAATCAATTTAAGTCTCTATTTAGGTTTCCTACACATTAAGGTATGTGTATCTATTAAATTCATCTAATTTATTGAATGTATTATTGTACTTATGGTTTTTGTTGATATTTGAAATGTAATTGAAATTGTTTAAATTTAAAGGGGGAATGGATTTTTATTTGAAAATGGTTTTTTCTTTCAAAACAAAATTTCCTTAATTTAAAATGGAAAATATATTTTCAAACCCCAAAGTATATTCTATTTTAATAGAAATTTTTTTATAATAATGTAAACATGGTTTTTAATTGATTCATTTGGGAAAATATCAATGCGGGAACCATCGATAAATTGAGATAGAGACACATGTTGTCTTAGTGTGTGTGAAACTACTAGGAGGTAATATCTTATATGTCTATAGTCTATGGAAAGACTCCATGTAAATTTGGATACAAAATTATGTCTTGTATGTAATATAAGTGCCAAATTCATATAGTCCTATATGATATAACACAAATGGTAGGTTCATTTTTGTTTTTGAATTTTTATTACATGATATTTTATTTCAAGGATTATTTCTAAAATATAAATTTGTCTTTAGGCATCTTTACTTGTTGTTTCTAGCAATGGAAACATGGAATGTAATTTGTGAAAAATCATTTAATTTTTTTTAAAGTATTTCAAAATGTTTTATTTAAAAAAATTCAAATAAACATTTTTTTTATTTATTTTAATTATGGAGTCTTGTTATTAGAACATGTATATATCATTCGGTTGTATCTTAATGGGACTTATTTCACACACCCCACTTCGGCCTTGGGTGGATGTAGAATTTTTCCAGTAGAATTTAGGATAATGTAATTAAATTTTATAGTTTGGTGGCTTATATTTATTATACTATATTGTTTTTGTACAGTTTGTAGGTCACTTTAGGTAACATGGAGACTTTTCTTCTTTAATTTTTTTCTATTTTAGCCTGTTTGGCTTAGTTTTATGCCTATTTTTTCCTCTTTTTTACTCTTGTTGTATATATTATTTTTCTTATATATGAAAATAGTTTTTTTGAATTTTTTCTACCTCAAACATTGATCGAATTACTAGGGAAACTGGTCTAGTTGACTCGGGTTAGTATGTTTAAATTGAATCATTTGAAATCAAAGAATGAATTAGAGAAATTACTTACAATTTTGAAATACCCCTGAATCTCTCTAATATACATGATGTAATCCATATAACAATTTTATAGAAGTCTATTCGAGATCCAATTCATGTGTTCGGTTATGAATAAAAAGAATCAAGATTCTGGACACTAGAGAGAATATGTTGAGTACTCATATGACCCAGCTAGTATGGGTACTTTAGAGAATTGATAAGATACAATGGGTGAAATGGGAACCTGAATAAATTCTAATAAATAAATAAGAAAATTTATTCAATAAGTCATATTCAATAAATATTGAGGATATAACTTTTGTAAATAACAAATAATTTAATCCCTGATATTTTACGATATTTTACTTTTATAAATATCTAAATCTCATCAATAGCTTACGATACGTGAAAACACATTTCTAAATGAACCATAATATTCAATAAAGTAACGACATATCCATTAATTTTTAAATAACTACTAATATTATATAAACTATAAAAATTATATTCCTTAAAAATGTACTAAATTAATTCATTGGTGTTCAATTAATTTTAAATGAAAAAAAAATTATTTGAAATTAAAAGAAATGTATTTTAAAAAATTATTTTTATGTAAAATTATTTTTTTACATATTAATTAAACTATTCAATGTTATTTCATTACATTAATTATATAAATATATTAAATATTAAATAAAATGTTTTATCCTTAACCGAATAATTATTCTACTTAATGGATACTAATAAAATCCAGTTTATGCTTAATAATATTTTATTTCAAAAAAGTGGTTTCAATTAATGTTCCACCATTATTATACCATTAATTTTTTACACATTTTGAAAATTTATTTTAAAATATAATATAATTTATCAAATATTAATTTATTAATTTTGTAGGATGGATTTAGTTTTTATAATTTTATGAAATGATAAATTTTTCAACTATTAGTAAAAAATAATAAATTTTATTGGAAATTATCAATTCATTTAAAGAATTTACAATTTTTCATTCTATTAAAAGGATTCATAAGTAGCAGTAGTTCAATTATATTGTAGATAATCCAATTTATGTCTTTTTAATCAATCATGGGATTATGTTTTTAAAAATAATTACTTTTGGAAAATGATTCTATAGATATCCATTTCATCATTGTGATTATAGATATGATATTAAATTATATTCTTCCACATATAATAATTTAATTTATTAAAATTGATTAAATATTTTAAATAATTATAATTAATATTAGATACCAATTTAAAATGTATATTTTTATTATTTAAATGTAAAAAAATAAAACATTTCCACCATGGTAATGGTAAAAAAGGGTCAGCTGGGGGGGTTAATCAAAATAAAACATTACATTTCCAACTAAAAATTAAAAATTCATAATTAATTTACATATTTTAGTAATATATTATCCCACCATAAAAAATATTTCCATTTATAGATTTTTTATTGGAATTGATTTATCGTTTTTTATTCCATTAAGAAATTTCTAATGGGTTCCCCTCCCCAAATTATAAAACAATATCCAATCTTCTATCCTCTATACACTACTAGAGCCTCTGGATTGGAAAATACATTCCAATATTATATCTATAAATCCATCTAAATTCACTAGGTTCCTTGTATTTATTATAATACAATCCTTTTAGGGCCTTAGGTATAATCCTAACGATGTTATTCGAAGAAGGGATATAATTATTTAACATGAGACATCATTATATTTATTAATATATAGCATAAAGTCTTCTCCAAATATGATAAAATATTATCAAACTATCTACCATAAATATATATTTTATTGTGTTATTTTTTTAATTGATATCCATATCCTCTTCCATGAAATGAGAAATGAACTCGTCAATCGTGTGAATGGCAGACTACCGCCTCATAAGCAGATATAATTAGTTTTCCATCAGAGTTACAGACAGATGGATATAATTACGGAATATATATTTATTATATTTATGGAGTAATTATACTTCTGGTTTTGAAATATGAATTGTAAATTCATAAAATAAAATCTATTCAGAACTGATAATGTCGCTTCTGGGTACGTGTTGACAACCACCACCATGAAGAGATGTGATGTGTTATTCATTTTTTTAGGGAATTTATTAATCATATATTTAATAAATATATATGATATAATGATTATTATGTAAATTTAATTTATTATTTACCATTTTTCCTTTCATTCATAAATAAATGTAATCATGGTTCATGTATATATATAACCTACCATCTCCATGAAATGTGTAATTCATTTATTCATCTCTAACATTTATGGATGAATATAAATTCACATACAATGAATATATATGATATTTTTATCATTATTATCATATATTATATGATGTAACCATGATCAAACTATATGTACCAAAGCAACTGAACCAAATCATACATGAAATATTATTTAGTTGTCAAACAAAATATTGTTTTAAATAAATATTGTTTAATAAATAAGTGTTAAATATATATAATTAAATCATATGTGGTATGATATATATGATTATGATTCTATATAATATTTTTAATAAATATATAATTATAATATTGGAGGATTGAAAAAATATAAACGAATTTAGGGTTGAGGTATCAGTTTATTTCAAGATCTCATAATTTTTCAAGATTGTTTCTATTAGTGTGTATACATGGGTAATAATTATATATTTCAATAATAAACCCAATATCTTCTCTTATCCTCTAATTATTTATTAAAATTACATTTTCCCTTTATTTAATACTCTTTATATACACAATATACCAAAATAAAGTATTTACAGATGGTGGTCATTGTTTCTCAACTCTACATGACATATTTTTCTTAGGTATCCATATATTCCATAAAATGTATTAATTATTATTTTTAATTTGTAAATATATTTACTAAATACTATTTGAAGTATTTTTTAAAAAATATATTCAAAGGAGTCTTCTTTTTTCCGAATGATGCACTTCTATTAATTTTTATAAAAGATTAGAAGGGATTATTTTTTAACTGATACAACAAGAAATGAATTTTCAATAATCATGACCA
This sequence comes from Viscum album, assembly GCA_963277665.1. NCBI lineage: Eukaryota > Viridiplantae > Streptophyta > Magnoliopsida > Santalales > Viscaceae > Viscum > Viscum album. The sequence goes on from OY728164.1 coordinate 1,079,180,615, forward strand.
CTTGTTTTTTAAAAAAATTATTTAAAATTATAAAATTTTACTTCAACATAAAATTTAATCATCAATTTTTCTGATTTTTTTAGGTTTTGAATATTTTGTTTCGAAATAAAAGGGTATTTTTCTCAAAAGAAATCCACTATTAATATTTTCAAATATTGTTAATCATTGTATGAAATATTTTGTGGATATTTTTATTTATATGGTATGTAATATTTTGATACCATTTTCTATATTACATTGTGTGTTTCATTATTATTTTTTATTATATGTGAAATACTAAAATTTCTATTTCAATTACAATTTCACCAATATAGAATTCTTATTGTTGATAATGTATCTCTTCATTCATTTGACTAATGAAATGGGGTTATTATGTGATGGTACAGGATAGTTTTAACCTCTGAATGAATTAGTATATCTTCTGAGACAAAATATCATGAGTATTTGGATGATTCCTTAATCATATAGGTAAAAAAATTGAACTAGGCCTTGATGGTATGCCTATGATTCCCAACATTTTAATTGCCATAGTATGAGATTATTTATTACTTTCCATGTGATTATTTGGTTAGTTATGATATACATGGATATGTTTCCAAAAAGTTTGATTATCTTTATTGAATTGATTGATCATTTTTTATTCCAACCATATAATTATTCATGTTCAATTAATTTATTAAATAGAATGGTTATTCGTATATTTAACAGACCATATTGATTATTCATAATTATTTCTGATATCTTTTGATGTGCGGATACAGATTCTATGAATTTAACCTCACCCATTTCTTATCATTTCATTCACCAGTATGATAATAATTATATTATCAATAACATGTTTTATTCTAATTAAGGATATACTGGGGTTCCATAAAAAATTTACAATGTTTTAATTGATGTTTTTAAATTTAATATTAAATTCATGTATTTATCTAGATTTCCAATACATAGAATAGATTCATTCCTCCATTATTGAATATGTCATTCCTATACAAATGTAATAATTTAACCACTAACACATATATAACATTGTTCATGTCCTTAAAAAAAGAGTCACAATTATAATAATACACATAATAGAAACCCACAGTCAATCCATGGGTCCATGAAACAGTTCAACTGGAGAACTTGTGAAAAAGGCATTTGGCTGGATATCATACCACTATATTCTCGAATAATAATGTTGATCATTGGGGTTGTAGTGTATATTGGGAAATCCTACAGAGACCAGCACAGAAAACTCCTAATGAAATATACATCACCATAGATGGGTACATGTCTTAGAACTGGGATTACCCATAATATCCTTAAATAATACAATGTAGATTCTTGGTAAAAACTAAACATCCAATAAAACATGTATAATGATTGAGTTATATGTCATTGTCTATAGGATTTCATGATATTGAAACATATATGAAAACTCATGAAGATGATTAATAAGAAATTTGTAAGGAATACTCTCTTAGACCAACATAACAAATTGGCATCATTCAATAAACATTTTAGTATCCCAATTTCCATTAATGTTTAGGAAATAAAGTAAATATGAAACCTCAAAAATCGTATGGATTATCTCATGCATAATTTGGGGAGATCTAAATCAATCTTAAAGAAAATATCTAATCCAAGGATGAGTGGAAAAGCACCAACATGATAATATCATATTTGAAAATCTGAATGGAATGGTGACAACCTGAAAATAAGATCCATGGGAATATTAGGGGAGGTGAATCCATCCCAATATATCATCTACGGAAGGCTCAGGATAACTTCACTAGCCTAAAAATATCATATAAGGAAATCTTAGGGGGGTGCACCCACCTAGAAATTTTATTTGTGGAATTATTTAGGTATTTGAACCCACAAAACAATATAATCTATTCAACAAGAGTATTCAAGGATCCTAGTAGAAACAGGTATCTAGATTAGGTAAAATTTAATCAATATGTCTATTAAGACAAATCCTAAGATTTTTCTCTTGGAATCCATGTCATATATCATATCGCATTAGGATCATCAGCTATGTACCAAGAAATACCTCTTAAAATCCTGGCAATATCAAGTGTAACAATGTGATAGAATTAGCAAATAATGAGGGTGTCCAAAATCCTAAACCAATTATTATTACCATAACAACATGGCCTAAAAAATCTATTAAATTTTTTTTGTTGGGACGTGCTTCAATCTATACCCAATCCAATAATTATCTAGCTCATGGGTGGTAATACATCATGGCAACCACTGGGGTCCCCAAAATCATAAATCATGATGGGAATATTATTTTGGATCCTCATGGATGAAACATAAACAAAGGAATCCCTCTTCAGATCCAATTTTTCATTACGTAGTTAGATTTATCCCTCTATAGATCCTTATACATAGTTCACTATTGAAGTAATACCTCTTTGGATCATTATAATGAGTGTAAAAATGAAAGCATCATACATGGGATGATCTACATGTCATATTTAGTAGAGTAGTCCCTCATAGAAATAACTATTTTAGGGAATAAGTAGAAGCATTCCTTTTGGGATCCTGAGGTACAAACTTATCTCACAAGTAAACACATCACACAACCCCTTCCTAAACATATCACAACCATATCAAAAAACTGAATGCCTTATAGTGAGAATTATTTATGGGAGAACCACATAATAATCTATCTTGGGAGATGACCCATATATCATTCCATATAAAATGGATCACTACATGTTACTCTGAACAACCATTCTACGTACTTCATGAAGTCAAAATCCAATCCGACTAATTAGGTATAGTCCCAAGGTACAACATATGTGTAAATTAGATATCTAAATACATTTTTACAAATAAAACCCCAAATCCTCAAATGGTTATTATTAAATGTCTCACTCCTCCGAGATACATAAATATTTTTACTGGGGAAAAAATATATATTCATGATTTCTCCCCAAAAAACCTTTTTTGGAGTCATAAAATTTACCAAAGGGTTCCACCATTAGGGTCTACATATAAAAATTATCAAAATATACTCCTTATATGTCAAATTATTAATTTAGTGATGAAAGGCACCAAAATAAATTAAAAGTGTAGACTGGGAGAATTACATGTCATGTAAACCCATTTATAAGATGTTTACAATAAAAGTTCCACCTGGGCAATCACGTTATGCATTCATGGATACTAAAACATAAGAATAAGTCATTTAGAACGTGTACATGACATGTACACTGCATGGGGAACCTTCCAATGTTAAATAAATTCCATGTCCTTGTGTTTTTTCATATACATGAACTAGTATATGTTGGATACTGAACATAGGGTCTGGAAGTGTACCCTTCATTGGTCGAAACACAGTGTGATTGGGATTTCATGAACATGAACCCCAAAAAATGATCTCAAATTATCTATTTTCCCCATTTATGCATTGACCAACCCCATGAGCTTCATTTGCAGTAATAATTAACATAAAAAATATTAGAAATGAAAACACCCAAATAATCAGAAATGTATTAATAATTTGTTTTTTAATTTGAATCTATTTTTAAGAATAGTAAATGTTTAACTACTTCCAAAGGAAGTTACAAAGAGAATTTAAGGATTTTTTAAATCATATAGTTTAAAATGTTTGGATAAAAAACTATGATACATGGTTAGTTTTAACTATTCCTCACATTCCCTAAGAGTTTTATAAAATCATGTGGTTTGAGATGATGATCATGTAGGTCCCAGTGTTTGTCTATATCAATTTGACAATAGGTGTATGACCATGTAGAAATTTTTGGCTTCTAGAGAGTGGGTTATTGAATTATTTTCAAATTGTCTTCCAAAAATCTGTGCCCCCTAATTGTGGGGGAAAATCAAAATTTCCCTAAATTTATTATCTTATTCCTTTTCATTCTCCCTTATACATTCTCCAATAGATGAAACATTATCTCTCATCCCGTTGATCTCAAAAATAAACTTAAGCTATGATTTGGCTCTAAATATTACCTCTAGTGTCTGGCTCCTTATATTATGGATTCATTGGATCCATATCAGTAATATTCCATACACTCTTAAATCATATTCATGTTTTCTTTAAAATCCATCGCACTATTTTTTTGAATGCTCATTTTCAGTATTTTATTGTTGTTTGATAGTTTTTTAGATCTCTTCCATTTTATTTCATATTTGAAGATGATAACAAGAATGGATTTTCATACGACCTTGAGTTTGGTTATCTCATTGTTATCCCTTATAGTTATAATGATTCATAATTACACTGTTGTGTCCCACATAAATTTTTCCCATTAATACTATTTATATTTATTACATCATATATAATTGACACATTGAACTTAATGCATTTCTGTTAATCCTGTTGGGTGGGTTAGAGGTTTTTTATACCTTATATGGTCACTAAATGAGTGTTACACGTACAATGGATAATTATGGTCAATTGGTTCAAATGATCAGAACTCATCTTAGTGTCTGACATTGATTTTAATTTAAATTTCCCATGAGTCATGGGTATTATATGAATCTAGAAGCACCTATTATGTTTTTCCCCTCTTATATTTTTAATTTTCTATATATGAAATCGACATGTTTCCCATGTCACCTCCAAAGTAACCCTTTGAGCCATCGAAATGATATTTGAATGTTTTTGTTAATTGAATGGAATGATTTGGATTGAATGTAATTCCCATGACGTCTTTCCCTCGTTAAAATTAATTTATTAGATCAAATGTGTGACACTTAAAATGATGGTGAAACCATGTATCCAATGAATTATTGAATCAAATTATCATTATGAATTCAATATTTTTTATTTAATTTAGAATCTCTTTATAGTTACATAACAGGATATTCAATAGTTATTATGTTATAATAATGATTATCCGTTGCATATATATAGGATAAAAAATTAATTCATGTAAGATAATGTAAAATGCTAGTGATAATTATAATATTACCTTATATGGGTTTTGTATGATGGTATGTGGTGTTGATCATGACAGAAATTCACTGTCCCTTACATCAATTATTAATTATGACATCTAACACCAATGATACTATATAGTAATTGGGAATTAGACATAAAGTACCATGATAATAGAGCTGACATAATGGCTCCCCCACTATCCGTACTGTTGTTTCATGACATCTCACACTCTTATGGGGATGTATGTCATGTATCCTAATGCTTGAGAATATATGATCATTAGTATAGTAATGGATGTTTGAGTTTGGCCCCTCTCCAATAAGAAAATATTATTCCATGTATAAGGACACTTACATTAAAATGTGCATGTTTCATATATGAGGATATATATATATAATACTATAAATGTTCACTTATTATATATATATTGTATATTTTCATATACTCCATGGGGAAATGAGACAATGTAGGACAAACTATCAGGTGTCCATTAGGAACCTGAGTGAAATGATTATTTATTTATTCATCCTTTCATTATAATTCCACTTATATGTACACTATTTAATTACACGCACCACATAGATAACACGTAGACACCATTGGTGGGAGCCTATTATGATATTTATCTCACACCTTTCTTAGGCTAATGTTGTTACCTAAAAAGATAATCTTCTAACATGAATGGGTAAGGGAACTCACCCTTCGATAGGTTTTTATATTGATTAATTATTGATGGAGATTATGAGAAAAGGACATGGAATAACTTGAGATTCTATAGAGATTTTTTTTAAAATTTCCCATATCATTATTGTATAACTATTCATTGTTACCTTTTGAATTTCCATTCCATATAACCCAATATTAGACACTACCAAAAAGTGTTCTAATATTATTTTATTTAGTTGAATTATTATACATTTATACTTCGATATTTACTTATTTATTCTTCTTGTTATACATGCTTCCACTACTAATGGATGTTATCTATTGTATCCTCTCATGTAAACATAAATGAGGGTATAGTGTATCAATTGTACCACCCTTTACACAATCACTTATAGTTTGTATGCTCTATCATATAGGTACGAGTGATTGAGGACATGTGACACACCATCTCGAGCCACCAACTATTGAAACCCTGGGTCAGGATGCTATAATGTATTGTTCGCACCATTTATTCCTTTTTTACTATATGTGTGTTATATAAGAGAATATGAGTTGAAGGAATTTTGAATTGACCTTATTCTTACATGTAGCAATCATATGTATAAGGAAAACCAAATTACCTAGGATGAAATTTTTTTATTGATCATTCCATTAATTTATTATATGACTTCCACATTTTGTGACACACTTTATTTATTATGTTATTATTATTGGTGTTATTGAAATTATGATTTATTTACCTTATCTTGATTAAATGAGGGAAACACATTTGATCATGCATCATAATTAGGCACACTAAATAAATCATTCCATGAATTTCTCCATTCCATGTTTATATTCATATAGAATTTTCAAAATTATTATTTTTAGTGAATTGAATATGTTTTGAATAGTTTTTACACTTCTTACAGGGATTGGGAAAAATTATTTATAATTAAAGTGTATTCTTTAGCCAATCATTTCATTCCTGAATAGGTTAATGAAAGAAAATTAAGGAGTTATTTATTTCATGTTTAGAAATAGACCATTGGTCAAATAAGTTATAATGTGTTTTGTTGTGAATTAAGTAGAATTCACATTTGGTTCATCTAGAATATAGACCCTTATGGGACATAAATGGTAGACCATATAATTCAACCATTATAAATTGATTTAAATGTTAAAATAAGAAAAAATCCAAATGATCGTGCCTAATAAATTTAAAACAACATTATTATATATATTTTAAAATGAAAATTATACCTGAACCTAGACTTAGTTTTCGGTAGTGGGGTAGCTCATGAGTTATATGGACTTTGTCCTTTCTTTCTAATTCGTAGACCTAAATTTCCAAAAATCCTATGTGTTGTGACTATTTATCTTGGAATGATTTATAAATATCCATGTTTATTCAATGAAATTTTTATTATTTCATATATCACCATTAAGGAATGTTTGATATTGTAGTGTCACATAACCATGGAATCCTCCGGTCATAGACCAAGAAGAAGGTGACGACCATGATGCTATGTTGGTGGTTGTGAGCCATGAATGATTCTTCCTATACTTCCACCTATGAAACCTCCTTGTATACCAACAATGGGATCTAAAACCCAGTTCCGAGAGAGTTTTATATATATACACCATAGAATGAATTGTTTCATTTCACCTACCCCTTGTATGGAAGACTTGAATCTGGTATTCTAGCAGCAGAATCCTCTAAACATTAATGGGACAGTAGGCCTTACACTTCTGATTCTTATCAATAACCGATGTTTTCATTATTTTAAAATCATGAAATTCATCCACAGTGAAGGATCAATGTAGCTACATATATTCTACATGAATCACCATTGTGGTTGTGGGACATAATCACTCATGGATATTAATATATTGATATGGACTAGGTTGACACCGAGATGATCTTCTATGATTGTTTCATTCCCAATACATTGAGGGTAGACAAAGATACAAGATTAATTTACATGAAATTGGGGAGCATGTTTTTCATGGAGTATTATTCTCATTTCATACAGTTTCATTGGTTCACTCGTACTCTAGCTAGTGAAGATCTTAGTACTACTAGGTGATTAGAGGATGGGAGAGTGTATTCCATCTGACGACATGTCAATGTATTCATGTTAACTATAATTTCTAAACTTATCAACCAATCAGTTATCATGAATAAAATCATGATGGAATCTAAATTTGGGGGTAAGGAATTTTCGACACATATATCTACTTGTGGTTCTTATTCAAGTCAATTCAGATGCTTTGAAGCTACATATAGAGGTGGTAGAATTCATACCCATCATGTGGAAATTGTTTTGATCTATCACCAGTGAAGGATGTTGGGGAATACTAAACCCCAATTCATGGAGTATCCAATGTAGTGCAGAGGCTATGGCACGATGGGAAATATCCAGATAGTCAGTAGGACATTCCAAGTTGTTCATAGTGAGAGGGAATCTTTAACCACACCATTATCCAGATATTTGAGAGTAGGATCATGATAAAAAGTCATCAGGAATACCACTAGATGATTATGTTGAGGAGGAGGATTAGGAAGAGTAAAATGTTTTTTATTCTCTGTGCCAGTAGGTAGGGCTTTCTCAGGGTGGTCATGTAATGAATTAGGACAACTGTATAGGCTAGTAACATGAAGTTTGACATTCTATAGAGTATAATATCACATGAACATATATTGTATGAGGCAGTATTATAATATCATACACGTTAATTTCTACTTTATATGACTTATGTGCATCACACTATAATATGTCTTATGCAATCACTAAGATTATTATCCTCAAGAACAACCGACCTCATAGTTTTAATGATCGCAATATCATGTATTTAGTACTACATCTGAATTTCATGTGTACCTATATGAAATTTCTATTCAGAGAAAATGTGATTAATTTGTATGAATGAGACACTATTGGGTAATGAAACACACACACACAGTACAATAAAAATATCTATGTCTGAGATATCATCCAGATATCACACCATCAGATTGTTATACCTAGTGAATAAAAAATTATAATTTTTTAGAAACCATTAATCAATAAATAGTCAGGATGTTATGTTGCTAGAAGGAAAAATATAGCAATGTATGACATAACACTAGACGATACATGGTCAATATCATTCCTTCATAATCATAAAATTGACACTAAGAATTTCACTGAGACTGAGACACCATAATACCTTACACTATCTCACCATACACTGCTTTATATGACACAACTCCTGTCATACCACCAGTATTATAGAAATTTGGATAAATCTAAGACACCTCCAGTGTCAAACCACAAAAAAAACATATCTCTAGAAAAACATTCTTCAATATCAACATAAAAAATATATCAAACCACTAGTGTCAATCCTCTAGAACATGAGACACTATTATAACTCAAGACATCGCTAGATCATAAACACCATCACTATTTATATTATATTACTTAATTTGTTTTGAATTGTATCAATATAAGGTCTATATTAACTGAAGAAAATAATATTAAATATTTTAATTATTTTTCAATAAAGGTATAATATATTTCACGTCATAAATATAAGTACAAGGAAGAAGCTATAGATTTTCTCCATGCTTCTATTCTAGATAAAAATTGTAGCACACATCATCATTGATAAATGTACAATAGAAATAGTGAAATAAATAATATAGGGTCTTTAACTACCAAAATATATCAAAATCAACCTACTTAAAATAAATATAGATTAATTGATAGTAAATCTCTTTGAGTTATCAAAACCACATAATCTCATTCAGTTCCTTCTTCCAGTTAGAAAAAAAGAGTTTCAGACACTATTTTTTTTCAGACACTGAGAATACATAAACTCTCTACTACTAGAGAGATTGATTTTTATATTTTAATACATTTCATTAGAGTCGGATATACACTATTTTTTGTGTTCACACTCTCTCCTAGGAAGAACTAGATGATAAAAGATATCATATATAACATTATGAATCTTTTTTTCCATAGATAAGATTAATAGAGGACCTTTTATGGAATGTCTAATAACTATGGATGGTGTTTTATGTTACCTACATATTTTTATATGTTGTAGAACACAATTAATGTTTAGGATCATCTCGTTATTATATATACTACATGGTGGTGTATGATTACCAAATGTAATTGTCTAAGTCTCAACATGTGATAGAACCTATTGTATTCATTTTTTTCACTGTGTGTTTTTAATTTTTTGTTATTATGCTTTCGCTTTAAAATTGAAAACTATTTTAACTATAAACAAAATTTATACTATGATAGTTTATCGTAATTTTTGTTTAAATATTATATAAATAAAGTAAATTGATTTCAAAGTATTACATAATGTTTTCTATATTATTCTTCTATGACCAAATGAATAATAAGATAAATATTAATAACAACTAAGATATGTATCATACAACTTATTTTGAAAATATGGGATGTATTTAATATACGGGGGGTTTCAAATAATTCATCTTAGATTGAATTTTTTTGGTAATACAATTTAACACCCTCTTGAGATACTAACGCCAACAAAAATTTAGTATTATAGGAGGATAATATATTTTTTAAATACATGTTTCCTGTGAAATTATTTGACCATTAATGACCTTAAAATTTTTGGTTGTTATAAATTTTGAGTTCATTATATATAAATTCATTCTAATAATTTTGTATGGATAATATCTAGGAAGGTTATGCTACCAACATACCTCCCTTCATTAATGGGAATAATTATTTCAAATGGTAAAAAATGTATATTTAATGTCTAGATTTTGATATTTTTTCTTCTATATTAGATGAGTATAATAAACCTACTACATAATTATATACATGGGATGATGAAACTAAGGATTCTTATAATATTAATTTCAAAGCCATGAATGCCTTATAATTTTCCGTAGCTGATCAGGATTTTAATATAATTTTTTATTTTAAAATATCTTTTGATATTTGGGATACTATACATATCTCAAATGAATGGACTAAAAATGTTAATGAAATTACAGTTAACACATAAACTAACAAGAAGATGAAATAAATTTTATGGAGGGTTAGTAGTGAAAGAGAATGGTAGTTTCTTTAAACACTGCTGGCTATAGACAACCAAAGGGAAAAAAGGAAAGAAAAGGTACACGAAATTGAATCAATAGGAAGTCAATCTATATCTGATAGTGATGAGGAAAAAACTCACATAGGTATATGATATATGAATTTATACAAGATTAATTTTTTTCATAATGAGATACTATAAAATAATATATGAAAATAGATTAAATTGGAAGAAAATGGATGATAACTCGAAGGAGGGATTCTGTTATGAAAGCAAAAGATGACATCACACAAAATCTGACATTAAAAAACAAATAAAAAAATAAATATGAGGTCAAGGGTATAACATAAAATACCAAAGTAATCCACATATAGTTCCTATTAAGATTGTTTAGGTGACATAGATTTTTTAACTGAAGAAAATATGGATTGAAAAAATATGTGCTATATAACTAAATCTGATGAGGTATCAGCTTTACCCATTATTTATGATATTCTCCATATACATGAGTTTGATGAATATGATATTTTTGATAGTTAAAATCATGATGAAGAATACATTTAAAATAATTAATTATTTTAATACTAAAATATGTTGGAAGTCACCTATAATGAGTTAAAAGATAAACAAATGTTTTGAAAAGACCACAATCATTAATTATAAATTTTTTGTATAACCTATCTATAGAAAAAGTGATGAATATTCAACATCTCAAATAATATAATTAACAAAAACATTCAAATTAGAAATTATATAAGGAACTTGAAAAGATTAAAAATTTTAGAGATATAATAAAAATAATCATGGTAATACTTGTTTTCCCAAAATATGTTATTGGAATATGACATGAACCTACAAAATAGAAATAACTAAAAATAATTTTATTCTTAAATCTAGACCTGAAAACTCTACTTCCAATCACTTTTCAAAGGATCATAACAAAGTGTATATTTTGAAGAGCCTACTGTATATTTATAGAAAATACTTGATTTAACTATTTGTTTCAATATATTTTGTTACTAATATATCCAGATGAAAATAGATTTGGGTACGAAAATCATTTCTTTGTAAAAACTTGTCTTGTTGGAAAAATGGTTGATGATATCTAGTATAATTATATAGTGTATGTATAGTAGTTATTTAATGCATATAACAAGAGACTATTCCATATTTATGAGTATTATCAATGTTAATGGTGACCATGTCACCTTTGGTGACACTGAAAAACAAAAAATAATCAGCCTAGGAAATATTGGTAATAAAAAGTTAGTTTTATTTTGCGAAGTGTCATATATAGAGGTTTTAAAATATAATATTCTTAGTATTTCTCATTTGTGTTATGATGGTTTCCGTGTTATTTTTTAGAATGCTTATTTTTTTTAATTATAAAAATTATTTAATCTTTAAATCTATATGAAATGAAAATGTTTAGGTTATAGACATATATTCATTAGTTTCGTAGGATGTTTCATTCATGAATTATAAATTATTAAATTATTTTCATAAGGAATCATAGAATTTTCATGGTAGAGTATGACACTATAACATTCACTCACTTAGAAAGCTAAATAAAAAAATTATTTAGAGATCATCCAAATTATGAGTTTCAATTTGATAAATTATGTAACCCCTATAAAAAATATATACAACACAATGTTTATTTTGAGCTAAATAATGACATGTCAACTTCTTAACCACTCGAGTTGTATCCCATGAATTTTTTGGACCTTCTAGAGTTTATCTTATTAAAGGTATTCTCTATGTTTATGATATTATATATGAAAATAATTGGTATACTTGTCTACATTTTCTAGCACATAATAGTGAATACTTTTCATATTTTACGAATTATTCTAATCAGATAGAAAATATTAGTGGACATAAGATTAAAAACATAATATGTGATCATGGCCTTGAGTTTGAGAATTATGATTTTGAATCATTATCCTAACAAAATGTCTACACTCAAAACTTATATAATATTAGGACTCCCCCAACAGAATGAATATATTGAAAATAATAAATAAAACCTTATAAGTGATAGTGTAGCCGATACTAAATGATTATTAATTGAATATCTATTTTTTGAAAAATATGTCAAAATATCATCAAATATCATAAATTGAGATTTTTTGGACATATTCTTAAGAAATCCCATATGAGTTTTGGAATAATAGAAAACCTAATGTCAATTAAATTAGAGTTTTTGGTTTCAAAATTTTATTCATAACACTATGGATGATCTGGAATAATTTTTCTTTAAGAATGATGAATGAAATTTTCATGGTTACTCGGTTTCTAGTAATGACTATAGAGTTTTCAATAAGAAGACCAAGATTGTGGAAGAATCAATCTATGTCATATTTGATTACACTAAACCACATGAGTCTAAGAACAATTTATAAATCCATGAGTATGAATTATAATCAATGAACTTAAATTCCATACGTTTAGATTCTTCTGTAAAATAATTAGTATAATAATCCATTTCTGAATAATTTATAGAACTTCCACATGAAAATATAGAACTAACTAGACTGACCATATCTTTATGTATTTGAACTATAAATTACCAACCATTAGATCTTTATGTATGATATCCTAATAGAGTTACTAAAACTAGATCATCTACTAGAAATCATGTTGAGAATTATGCTTTATTGTCACACCATGAACTTATGAACATGAATGAAACAATTAATGATGAATTCTGGGTGATAGAAATCAATGAAGAGTTACATCAGTTTCAATAAAACAATGTGTTGCATCATATACATAGAACCAATGACACCTAAATAATTGGTACTAATTGGATATTTAAGAATAATAATGGTGATTCATGAAATGTATTCAAAAACAAAGATAGAGTTATTTTACAAGGGTACATTCCTGATGGAAGAATTTATTATGAGGAACCCATTATATTGATAGCTAGACATGATTCAATAAAAAGTTTTCTTACCTATATAGTATATCAATGTTTCTAACATTATCAAATAAATGTCATTAATTCATTCATAAATGGTTTTATATTGAGGATATTTTTGTAGAACAACCCCATAGTTTTCAAAATCTTTATTTTCTTAAACATTATTAAATAATATGTAATGTTTTATATTGTTTAAAACAACCTCCAAGATCATGGTATAGTACGATCAGAAAATTTAGAATTTTAAATGGTTTTTCAAAAGGAATATCTGAACGTACCCTTTTTCATAAAATTAGTTTAAAATTATTTATTTGTCGTACAAATATATGTTGAACATATTATTTATAGATCTTCCAAAATATATCTTTTTAATAATTTCTATAAAATGATGGAAATGAATATGAAATGTTTTTTATGGTTGAACTAATGTTCTTTCTAGAATTTCTAAATTTTCAAAATAATGAAATAAATTTTTTGAACAAAATTAAATATTAAAAATATATTTTAAAACATTATAATCAGGATAGCACTAAAATTAGTGACACTCCTATAAGTGACACCATTAAATTATGTCATGATGAAATTTGGAATGCAGTTATAGAGGTATGATTGGATGTCTTTTCTACATTACTGTTATCTAACCAGAAATTATGTATAGCATGTGTATGTTTTCTTGTTTTCATGAAAATACAATGGATTCACACATAATTGATGTAAAAATAATTTTCATATATATAAAATGAACAACTAATTTAGGATTGTTTATCACCGAGGACATGTATTTGATTCAGTATGCTACTGTAATGCTGATTTTGGTATATGCATGTTAAATAAATAAAAAACCTCTAGAAGATGACAATATTTGGGAAGATTCTAGTTTATTGGAATAGTAAAATGAAATATTCCATTGCATTATCTACTATTGAAGATGAATACATAGAAACTGGTAGATTTTCTATACAAATTCAATGAATGCTTCACACTATACACAATTATGGATATCAATTCATACATGTCCCTACAAACTGTGATAATTCAAGTGTGATAATAATATATATGAATCTTGATTCTCATTCTCAAACAAGACATAATGATATAATACATGACATTGAGAGAGAGAAATTTGAAAATTGATTTTTCATTTTTGAATTTATTTGAACTGAGCATCATCATGGTGATCTATTGTCCAAATCTGTGAATTTAGAGATAATAAAATATTTAAAATATGAATTAGGAATGATAATTTTTAGTTAAGTATGTTGCTGGTTTTCATAATATTAATTATCATACCATTTTTTATACAGTTGGTTTTCAAAACATTGGTTGTCATACAATTAGTTGTCATATAATCGGTTTTCAAAACATTTAGGTTTCATACCAGTTATTCTATGCCTTTGTTAATTTTTTCTTTTAGTGTCGTGAATTGTTAGTTTATTTACCAGATTAGTTTACTTATTTAAATAGGATACATGTTTTTCTATCTCAATTTTAATTTCAATTTCCGGTATAATTTCTATTTTATAATTTCTAATATTAAAAAGTATATGAATACTACTTAATTATTTTCTGAAAAAAATATTGATCCCTTATTTATATTTGTCTATATTTGTTGAGCCAAGTGAAAATCTTTGCCTTATTCATTTGAAAACATCACCTTACCTTCGACCGAGTGTTTCCACCAGATATAGATTTATAGAATGAAAAGAACTTTTATATCTTCTCTTGTTATGTAAATTGCATCAAATAAATATAAGAATGATCCAAAATAACCTTCACCGTTTTCTCGAGTAAACCCTAAGCATGAAAGAATAATTTTTGTAGTGGGAAATGATGTATATTTGAAGTTTATTATCTTTAGTAACTCTTTACAGCTAAAGGTTCTCCAAAACCAATGATATTTAGAATGGTCCTCATAATATGATATCCCCTTTAACCAAAAACTATTACATAACTTATATTACTGTGTATGGTTTTTATTCAATAAATATGGTATATATTGGTTGAAAACCTATGTAAGTGTTCAAGTATTTTTATTATCTTCCAGAAAGTAGGATATGTATTTGAAGGTACCCCATTATAGAGTTTTTGATGATGATTAATTTAAAATTCACAAATCCCGTGTCCTTTTAATTTCTATGGAATCCCTTGCAATGTTAATAATTTATGGTTCAATTGGAATACATATTGCTTTTGATCATGAAGGAGAGTGTATGCTTATTTTCAAAATTGTATAGAATAAGAATTTTCCAAGGAAGGGATATTTTTCTACATTGAGATATCGAGAAGTGTATGTTCAATACATTATGACAGAATTTCATAAGATTAATCTTTTTAGATATGTAATGTTACATATGTGGGAGACGACCAAATCATCATGTCAATCTAATTTGTTGGTATATCATAATATAATTTATGCTATGTTGAACGCCATGGGCCTAGTTATTGATGATTATAAATTTATAATTGGTTTTGGTGGTTTCTATATGACCAGTTCAACTTTCAATATTATGAATATAAGATGGAATCTGTGGAGATGACAATGGTTTGGAGATTCTAAAAAGTTGTACACAGATTACAATCTAGTATATCATTATAGAAGACATAACAATGGATTTTATTATAGTTCGGAACCATATTATGTGGTGATGTACTCAGATGAAGATAAATGAGTGGTTATTATTGAGGAAGAGAGATAAAAATCTACTGATATAGAGAGAAATCATAATATATATACCAAAAATTTTATCATCATCAATGGTGCTCATAGTTTACCAATGAGGTTTCCTGAAATAGAAAAATTCATCACAAGTGATGAAGAAGAGACATAGGTCTTTGGCGATGATCAATATAACATTTCATAGGCAGTATGTGCTGATTATGATGATGGGAATGAAGAAGAAGAACAATAAGAAAAATATTGTAATGAAAAGTGGATACATCTTAGGAAAGTGACTCTTAATCTGATAATGATTTTGAGTGAATAAAAAATAACAAAGATTTAATGAATTCTGATATAACAGATTCATTTTTTGAGGGGGAAAATTCCCCATCATTGGAGAGTTTTCATTAGTATCTTGCTAGTAATTTGTGTGTTTCTAGTTCATAAACCAATGGACATGAATATACAGGTTCTTATATTAATGAATAGTTGAGAGTTACAATAGCTAATGAATCACATGTTCTTGTGCAAGAGATAATGAGATGATAGAAGGAGTGTTTGGGAATGAACAGTTAGTTGATGTGCATAATTACCATTTGGAGGAAAATGTGGATGGTGACTCCACTACTATTAATGCTCATAGATATGTTGAGTTACAAGATGTACCCATTATTAATACATTGTGGGAAGGTGAATCTACCAGGGTTTGAAACACTATGGCTTATCAATGTTTATTAAATCAATAGAAAAATCATGAGGTAACAATTTTTTCTTCTTGTGTCATTCCTGCTACCATAGTTTCTATTTTTTATTGATTTATTGATTTGATAGAAGAGGAGTGTGAAAACTTCTCAATTTTGGAATTCATCTATACAAGGGTTGATAAACCTGAAGTCGCTATGGAATGTGATCCTAAATAATACATAATATCCTATGTTGATATTGATGGAAATCATGAGATTTTCAGCTTTTTATGACCTACTATTCACGAATTTTCCCCATCTTCTCTATTTATTCCCTTAGAAAATTTTAGTCATACTGATACAAAATGCCTTGGGGAAATGTTAATTGATTTGTTTTATAAGTTTGTAAGGTATGAAACACCTCCTTCAAATATTAGTGAAGTATATTCAGGGTATTTATTTGTGTTAGTAATTTTACATATCCAACCAAAAATTAGGTATCATATTCAGGCTATGGAAATTGAAACTATGAGAATTGGAACTGATCTAAATTCTATGAAATGTTTTGTTAAGGAAACAAAATTTGAGCTTTGATCTTCCTATGATTGTATTATTAAATGTATTCGAGATACCTCCTCAGATACATCTATTTATGTTGATCCTCCTCTTGTAGTTGATATTGATATCATTTTTTTAGTCATCATAGATAACTTTGTTACTACGACAAGTTCTCCCTCTAGTGTAGATCATATAAATGATTTAGAATTTATATGGAAATTTGAGAGAGGAACTGAGAATGACCACATCATGATCTAAAGTATTCAATGGATATGAATGGTGACATGGAGTCTATTACAAATACTATCATGTTCTAAATTATTAGAATCTACACAAAACATTCAATGGATTATCATTTTAAATACATGTTTCTGAATCTGAGAGTACCTCTAGTGACTTATGCCTTCAACAAGAAAGTTAGGAAACTCATGGAACTCACTCATACTCTTCAATCCTTCCTGGATAATATGTATGATTACAAAAAGGCTGTGGAATAATTTATTTCATCATTGTATGAATGATTATACTATTGTAGTGGTAGCTCTTGACCCCTTTCCTATTCCTTCAACCTCTGTTAGACACAGTATTGGACTGTTGTACCCTTCACCTCATCCAAAAAACTATACTACCAAGGTCACTAATATTTATTACCGTTACCTCATCGCCTTAAACATTTTACAATGTCCCATACTATAGCTCTCAAACATCTCAATCTAGATGAAATTTTGGATGGATATACTTGAAATACTGTTGGAAATTCTTTTGATGTCCCATCTATTTTGCCTAAGGCCAATCCATCAACCTCAACTCATGACAATGATCTAGATCAGTTTAAAGGAAATAAACTGATGCACCCTTCTTCAAAACCTTATCTTTGTAATTTTTTTTAATTTTACTCTCATATCATTAATATGATTTAGCTTATAATAACATTTTTTTCTTAATTTCCATATCTATCTTACTTCAAATTTTGAAATTTTTAATGATATCTACTACTTAATCTATTTGTTTCTCTCTACATTACATTTTTTAATATACTAAATGATGGACTATTTTATGGATTAATTAATCCTTATCATTACTATTATCCAATTTATGTATTTCTTTCATTGTAATATTTTATTCTCGTATATTTAATATAGTCTCCAAAATCTATGAATCATTGGGTTTTTAGTTTTATGTATTCATTTTTTCCCAGGATTTTTCATCATTAAAATGTGGGTGATACTTGATGACTTGGTTTTAATGATCCAAAAAAAATTATTTAATACTACTAATTATTTTCATATTTACATATAATAATTTTTTATTCTGAGAGTAGAAAATAAATATATATCTATAAAACATTGTTGGTCATGACACAAATCTAATACAAATTTCTCTAAGTATTAGATACCATCATAATGTTACATTGTTAGACTGTCATATGGCATGAAAAGATAATTGACCAAGTATGAGACACCATTGATCGACACACCACCAGGATGTCATGTTGTCAGAATGAAGAAATTGAAATGTATGAGATACCGCCTGATGAGACACCATTAGTAATAAGTCATTAGACTCATAATTCCGACACTAAAAATTTCTCACGGTTTTAGACACCATCAAAGCATACATCATTGAACCATACACTGTTAGTTATGACACTGCCCATACCATACCACCCAGTTTCAGGAAATTTGTCGATGTCCTTGAAACCACTAGTGTCAGACAACCGGAACATCATATCTCCATGATAACATACAACCTAAGAAATGTACCAACAATATCATACATCCATTGTCATGTCATTGTAGCATTAGGTATTACCATAACATAAGACATAGCTAGAGCATTAGATTTCAACCCA
Organism: Viscum album; assembly: GCA_963277665.1. Lineage (NCBI taxonomy): Eukaryota > Viridiplantae > Streptophyta > Magnoliopsida > Santalales > Viscaceae > Viscum > Viscum album. Next base: position 1,079,199,929 of record OY728164.1, read on the forward strand.
ATTTATATTACATTACTTATTTTTGGAGTAATATCACCCTAACATATATATTTATTTAATTTAATACTATTAAATATTTAAATGATTGTTCCTTTGAAGGCCTATATATGTTATGGTAGAATACGAAGTATAAGGAAGCAACTATAGATATTCTCTTTGTTTCAATTGATAAAAAAAGAACATGTCACCTCATCTTATATAGTTTGACAAGAGAAAGAATGCATGGAATAAATTGTAGTGGATACTGAACCACCGAAACAGACAAAGTTGAACCTATTACAAATCAACAAAGGGAAAATTCAATGATATCTAAATGAAGAATATGAACCACATCATCTCATTCTGTGACTTCATCTATTTAGAAAAAAAAGAGTTTGTGACTCTATAATTTTCTAAATATTTCAGGGAAAACTCAACTCAAGCTTTATTTCTAAATTAAATCAACTGTTAAAAGTTTCATTTAAACATACTGAGAATCTCTAAACTATATATTCCTAGATGTTTTTCATTTTATATTTTATTACATTTTAGTAGTTTCTATTGTAATATATTTTATGTATGCACATTGTCTCCAGTGATAAAATTTAAGATACAATGTATCTTCTCACACTTTATTCTTATTTTTTGCCCATAGATAAGAGTGTTAGAGGTCCTTGTGTGGCTTATATATCATTACTCAGAAAAATAACTATGGATTTTTTTGGGTGTGATTTTTATAGTTTTATTAGTTGTAAAACATTATCCTAGTTACTAGTCATATGTTTAATTTATATAAACTGCTTTAAGGCGGGTGATCACCATGTAGAGATGACTAAGTCTCGACATGATACAGAACTTATTTTATACAATATTCTAATTATTTTACAAAAATGCTTCTTTAACAATAAAATTAATAATTATTATTTCTATTTATATATTTTCTTTTTTGATTATTTAGCTTAGTTTTTTAATATAGTATTTTAATCATGTAAATTTATTTTCAAGGATTCAATCAGAATTTCTATATTATTAATCTATGTCCAAATAAATCATAAGAGAAATATTTATAATCATTAGAAAATATAATACTAATTATTTTGATAAGTTGGGATATCATTGAATGCTTGGGGGATTTCAAATAATCCATTTTATTGAGAATTTATATTGAGTACTCAATTCAAACCCCTCTTAACATCCCCAATCTGACCATCAAGATTAAACAATTTTATATCGTTATGACCCTAGATACCCAATTATGTATCCAATCAGAGGTTGTTATCCATTATATATAATTTCCCACAGATATAGATGAATTTCCTTTAATATTGAATCCTTTTTCCCTAAAGATAATATGATTGGGTGTAATCATCATAATGGACTAGTTATTTCACTATAGTTACTATATTTACTTCATTCATCAAAGGAAGATTCCTACATCACCAAAGGTCGTTATTGAAATTCTAATAGGTGAATGGGATGTCATTGCACCTAGAGACGGGCCCATGCTTCTGAGGATGGGTAGTGTGATGTCTCTAATATCATTTATTTTCCTCAATTAATATGGATTACCACCAACTATTTTTTCTCATGTAGTCAAGCATTACGTAGACATCATTCCTTATGAATTTTAGGGTCTACCTCTGGTGAGATATGTTGAGGTCACTATAGATCATTTTTGGTGAGTCCCACTAGTGGCCATCCCTTCTAATAGGATTCTACCTAAGGATATTCATGATCCCACAAAGTAGTTAGAGTATCTAGATGGTAATGGATTTATACACACCATTACTTATCTATAGGGTTCACATGTCCTTTTATTCCAGAAGTTAGATGGAACCCACATTCTCTATTTGGATTAATGTTATTTGAATCATCTCTCAATAAGAATGTGTATCCAATGTCTATAATACATGACCTATTTAATCATATTAGAGAAAAAATGGTATTTTTAATGATATATATAAGGGTGGGATATCATGTGGTTCATTTCATGACTTTTGACATACCTCCCATAGTGTTCAGAAGAAGATATAGTTAATACGAGTACCTGGTTATGCCATTTCAACTCACAAGAACACCTTTTATCTTCATTCATCCTATGAATTTGGTTTTACACCGGTATCTTGATTCATTCTTGGAAGTATTTGATAAAAACATCATAGTGTATTCATTATTCATAAGAGAGAATGAAATCCATATTGATATCATGTTTAATACACCTAAATAGTATCATATCTATCATTATCATGGAAAATGACACTTCAGGATCAAAAAAGTGTACTTCTTGGGTCAAATCAAAATAGATTTAAAAGTATTACTAGACCTAAGGAATGTGATATCATTATTTTCATAGGATCATCCCATGATTTTATTTTAAATTTATAGTTTCTTGGTGAATTATTCATATTAATGACTCTTCATCCATGATTTTACACTTATTTCATTGCTTCTTAGGAGCATGAAAAAGAGTTTTGAAATTCATATTTTCAGAATCATGTGATGCATCCCTTCACGAGTTGAAGTGAAATTTGATATCCGCATCGATTTTAGTTCATCATCATAAAGGAAAAATTTCTACTATATATTTTGACACTATAATTAAGTGTCGTTGAGATGTTCTGATGTTGGATGAGAAATTCGTCACATATGGGTCTTGTTAGTTGATTCATTTTGAGAGTGATTACCGACACCTAACCTAGTGCATGTAGTTTTGGTTAATTAACTATGAAGATGGATACAATACCACATGGATATAGTTTTTTTGGTTGATAGATCACAAAACCCTCACTTATGTCATTACATGGTTGGATCTAAATATCAGGCAGTACATATTGGTCAAGTATATATATTCATTTGTTTTTAAACATGACAACATTCCTAGAAAAGATAATTTAGTAGGTGATTCTATAAGTATAATGACTCATCCATGTGATGATCAATAATCTAGTTGTTAATGGTATATTATGGCGTCATTGTTAGATATGAATATTGAGGTTCAATAAGACCATGTTAATACCATCCTCTCATCCTTAGTAGTTATATATACTCACCTTGAATGGTCTTGAATGATACAATTATCTCATATGAATGAATTTTCCTAAGCAAATGTGTCTCATATTATGATACATATTCTACTTGTACTATGGATTGGAATGATACATTATTTTTTTCATGGGAATGTATGGGTTCTAGCTGAAATGATATTGTATTTCATTTATGAATTCCACACCTCATTAAAGTTGGTTGTCCTGGTTGTAACAAAAAATTATCCAGATCTATGAAGAAAATATTGGTGGAATGAAATTAATCAAAAGATTTCCAAAATCAGGAAATGGTGTTCCACCTGTCAGTATGTGAAGGGGTATCATCAACAACTGGTAGGGATTTTACCATCGTTATGAATTCCTATGTGAAAATGGGTTGTTGATTCACTGGATTTCATGATCAGTCTCTCCAGAACACCTTGTAGCAATGATAAATTGTGGGTTGTTGCTGGTCATTTAATGAAGGTGTCATAATTTTTAAATAGCTGAGATACCTTTTAAAAATATTATATATGATGGTTGCACACCAAGGATTTTTTACATATTCATGATCAAACCATCATTAATTTATGAATGAGATGCTCAATTCACATCAAGGATCATGCATGGGTTGTTGAAGTAATTGGGATCCTAGATGGCCTATCACACAAATATGGATGGATACGAGGATAATATTATCTAAGAGGTATAGTATATTTTCATTTCACATTTCCCTGATCTTGGATGTCCTGGAAGAAAAAGATTCCCATTGAGTAGTTTTCATTTAATAATACCATTTATGCTACCATCGAGATGTGTCCTTATGAATCCATATATGTTATTCCTTTCCCTCACCTATGTGCGAGATACAGGTCAAGGATGTTGCAATAAATGGACCAAAACTTATGAAATAGGCTATATAGAATTTTTCCTGGATTTTATGGTTTATTTTAACATCTCCATCCAGACATTAGTTGTATTCCATGAAATTGTGGTGACATCAAGTGTTTGAGGTTATAGATTGGGTACTTTGGTGAGTTTCACTCATGATAGGGCATATCTATTTTTGGAAGTATGTTACACACTCCCCATGGTTCGATGGACCCATAAAGGTTTCGAGATAGATCTGACCAGTGGATTACCCATTGGATCTTCTTTATAGATATTATTATATGCATGAAATCATTTATGTATCTTAGCTTTATCGATATCATCCAGACCACTCACATGTCTTTCACCCTGATGAGCTTGAATTAGATGTTTATATTTCTTTCGATGGGTATCCTTTTCATATAATTGATACGTGCATGAAGATACTCCAAGGAATTTCAGTTTCTCTGGTATGGGTGTAATGGAATCATGGATGAGTAGAGGATGAGACTTGGGATGATACATGATAATGGTGGTCAAAACACTTTTCTGGTGATTATCTTTACATTCAGAAGGAAAACTCTTTGGAAATATTCCTTTTGGAGGGGATATTATAATGAACTATCATTTAATGAATTTATGTATCCTTAGTTTATAATTTTTAATCCTTATTTTAGGATTGGTTAATTTGTATAATGGTCCAGTGAAGGCCTGAGGAGCATTTGTGGATTTTTTAGAGCCCAAAACTCAGGAAATTGTGCTAATGAACTGGGTTCCACTATATGTTTCAGACGTTACACCGAGGCATAATGGTTTTTCTGAAACCATTTTGATGTAGTTAAAGGAACTTTTTGAAACACACCAAGCATCCTAGGCACTCTTCCTTCTTAAATAATTTAATAGCATGTGATGTGAACAACACCGAGTTCAAGCGCATAACGACCAGTCAAACTAGATGCTTAATACGAGGTTATCAATACTGTGAACAAAATTTTAAAATTTTAAATTTTTTTCTTTTTTTAGATATCCCATATAATTTTAACATTCATTTTCAGTGTTTCTTTTAAATAATATAATGAAAACTTCAATTTTTCAGATATAATAAGTATTTTTAAAAAAATGATATTTTCCACCATTTAATGGCGAAGCATGTTTAAATAAAAAATTATATACTTTTATATATTCAGTTTGATGAAAAAAATTATTTGTTATAATCGGGACATAAAAATTTATTTTTGATAAATGTTTGGTACTTTTCAAATATCATTAAAATTTTGATGAATAGTGAAAAATACTAAATTTTAATTTAAAACAACATTGTTAATCATAATAATTTATAAAATTTAATTACACATCTGACTGTTCGTAATGTATAATTATAGTATATTTTTTAAACATTAATAAAATGTATTTCATGGTAATTATTTTACATTCAAATTGGATATAAACTCATGTAAATATTTAAATATTTTTTATTTCATAAAAACTAAATTTTTTGTTTTGACAACATGAACTAATTTTAAATTATTTTCTACCCACTCTGTGTTTTGAATTTAGAAAAATTGATTTCATAATTGGAAATATATGCTCCAAATTTTTTAAATAGGTACCTTTTATTTATTAACATTTTGAATAGTAACATTAGTAATAATTTTATTTTCTATGGTTAAAATGTAAATCAATTAAATTAGGTTAAGAAAATTTATTATAATAATATAAAACAACCCGAAAACATTTCTTAATTCTATTAAATTGGATATTTCTGACCATGGGATTCCATGGGTTGATTTTGGGACCCTATGGTGCCTCTAGGGTGTGAAAATGACATTTTATAAGAATGAATTTAAAGTATAGAAAAATATAACATAATAATTTATATGTTTCTATAACAATTTTAATTTTATTTATATAATGAAACATTCAACTATAAAATTTAATTATAAATATAGTAAAATTTCTTATTTCATCATACATTATTTATAATTTTTAAACATCAAATAAATATATTTCTTTATGACATAATGATGATGTTGTGATTGTCTTATTAATAAAAGATTATATAAAATGATATTATCAAAATTAAAATAAATATAATTTGAATATTTTGATTCCATCCAATATTTTTATGGATGATATTGAAATATTATCATTTATTAAATGACATTATTTCTATGTATTAATGTAATTATTACTTTTAAAAAATTTCTAAATAGGGTTAAAATTGACAAAAAATAGTTTTTAAAAGAAATACTATATTATTAAATTATATAAGTGTCTTAAAAATCTAAGATTATTAAAAAAAGACTTCTATCATGTTTAAAATATCATTAATGATCCACATATGTTTTTATTGACATTTTATAATAAATATGGTTACCATATATTATAAAAGAACAAGAAGATGTGGTAAGAGTTAATATTTTTATCTAAGGGTTAATGATTAATGATAAGGATAATTTTGCAATTTAATCAAGTATAAAACCTATTGGTAGAATTGTTTTAACCCACATAATCTTATATTTGAAATAAATTACATTGGGACCATTTTAAACTGAAAATCTATTAACAATAAAATAATATTTCAATCACATCCTAATGGTCCCCTTCTCCCTCTTATAAAAGGGATCCACCTCAACCCAATTTTTCACACCTCCAATGCCCTTTGGATCAGATAACCCTACCCAAATATCTTCCCAACATCATCCAATTCATCCTAGATTCAACCCTTTGGGAATAAAAGAAACATAATGAGTCATTTTGTGCAAATAAAAATGAGACACCCGATGAAAAGGTAATCATTTTATCCCTTCTTACAATGTTTATATCTTATTCTACTTAATTTTACTAAGTTGTCACAATAAAAAATAAATGTAGAACCTAATATATTCTGATATGTTTTTCTGATTATGTTACAACAATATTCTGCTTTTAACCATCGTATGAAAAACAATATCACCATGTGTGTACATATATGGCTTACCATCTCAACATCATGGTGTAAACTATTTTTCATCTATTATTTATGTATATGGGAATAATGAAGAATAAAAATGACTTATGTAATAAATATAACATGATATTATTTGTTTAGAATTCATATTCAAGACAAATCCATCCCATTAATCTATTAATGAAATGATATCATCGCGTGTGGATATGTAGGTCTTACCGTCTCCATGACGCGATGAGACGCGTCTTCCACGTTCCCCATCCAATAATGACTACAAAGATATACATTATAAATAATTATGAAATATGTGAAATAATAATTAATCATAAATAATATATATATATATTTATATATATCTACAAATATTTCATTCACTTACTTCCATTCATACGATAAGAAAACTGAAATAGCGATAATGCTTATGTGCGGCCTACCATCTCAATGAATGGTGTATTCTAATCTATTATAAATATTTATATTATAAATATATATGATATATAAATAATATTATAGATTTTTGAAGTATGTAAATCATGATATATGTAATATGATCATGAATAAAAAGTCAAAACACCTCGGATAAAACGAAGCGATTATTTCCCGAAATGCTGCGTTAACATGAAATTGTAAATAAATGGATAATATAAACTCATAAGAGAATCATATATTATAAAATAAATAATTTTATGAATCTAATATATATTAATAATAACACAATAAAAATGTTTCCGAAAAATACAGAGAGTGTCAGACATAGGATAATATATTTCATATCAATTTCATTTCATTGAGGCAAGTTATAATGTTATACACATAGTCCTTTTTATACAGTGTATATTCTAAATTTTGAAATGTTATATCTGGAATCTCGTTAATTTCATGATATTTTATTATTTCATTCAATATAATTATTTAAAGGTCCATATTAATCATTCAATAAGGTTATTTTATTGTGCATATTATTAATTTTGATTATTCAATATGCGAAATACATTGGACTGGTAATGAAGGTTTGAGCCAGGGCTTTATATTTCTCTTTAATGCATCAACAGATTCTCATGAGATGAATAAGTTGCCCAAATGGGTTTTTATCCTTAATTTTAATCCTTCTAATGAATCATCTTGATATTAATATGATTTCATGTGCCTATGACATGACATCCTTAAATAAATTATTTCATTCATTTATTTTTACTTATTATTTATCCATGATATTTGGCATCAAAATATATATGGATGTATTTCATTCTCATTTTATGGATTTATGACATATGTTTCAGTTCTATACATTACATATTATTTGTGCCTTATCTAGTATTGTAAATTAAAAGTGTTCATAAATATTTACCTTTCCATATAGATTGGTTATTTCTTCTACAATACATAACCATACTAAGAATTTCATATCACCCATATTATGTATCTCTCCTTATGTTATGAAGAAGAGAGCATTTGATAAGCTTTCAAGGATAGATTTTATTTCAATTATTGTGTACAGTTTTCTATTTTTATTTCCCAATATATGATGGGTATCATGTGTGTGATCTGGATTACCAAGTCTTATAATCTATATGGACATTCAGGATTAGTTTCCTTCTAATCATGCTAATGAAATGTAATAATGCACCAGCTTTAGGTTATCTGAGGTTGGGGCATTACAATTTGAATTAGAGGAAGCTTATTAATAACAATTGGAATAGATATATAAAACATACATTAGGGATCATAACCCTATTATATAATTTGAGGATATGTATATAATAATCCTATAGAATTTTGGTAAAATAGAGATTAAATGGATTTTCCATGAAGTACATGCCAAACAAGATACTACATGTGGATGTGGTTCTGGAACATATGTTCGATGGGGTGAAAACTCTGAAAAGGTGTTCCGAGCCTGACATTATATAACTGGGTACATGACAACTATCCTTATTACAAACTTGGTTTGTCAATACAGGGGGATACACAAAGGGAAATTCATATTTTCTTTACAAACCATTATGTAGGATCTGTGAGTAAATATGCCCTCAAAGGAACCATATTTATTTTTACCAATTAGTTATGCATAAATTTATCAATTGTTTATTAGTATTTTACTAGTATATAATTATAAATTATGATTCATAACCTAATATAGTCTAATAAATTTTTAATAAATGGATCCTAGTGGATGAAATTAAAATAGTAACAAAACATGAAACACATGAAGGGATACCCTCCTATGAAAGATAATGATTGTGGAGCTGGTGACACATCTAAGTACATAACAACTTATAACCATAATGGGAAAACTGGTATTGGTTATGAATAATTACATTAACCATATGGAACATCATGATCCAAAAATGGGAGGATTAATTATAGAATACATCATGAGACAACAACCTCCAATAAAAAATGGGACTAAAAATCCTTCTATAACTGATCAATTCACAATATCCATTGATAAAATATTTATTTCATTGGGATGTAATAAAAGGGAAATTTTTTTCATTGATTTTTATCATATATTTGAATATGTAGATCAGTGGTGGTCGTTAATTCAAAACACAGTGGAGGATGGGGAATTTGGAAATATTGAATTGTGGGAGTTTAAAGGATTTTTTCTAGATATTTATTTTCCTTGTGTACATCGATATGATATGAAAATAAAATTTCTGAGCCTGAGGAAAAAGGAGTATGATAATTATGAAATGTATGAGGCTAGCATCACAAGGTTATAAAGTCATGCTACATAGTACATTTGTATTCCAATTATTAAGATTTATCTATTCTTTTAGGGGTTAAAACCTTTCTTCTAACGATAATTCGTCTCACAATCATTCTCATCTTATTAATATATAGTATCTTCTTCTATCAAGACAGAAAATGAATTCTTTATGTCTTATGATATTAATTTAAATAATGAGAATAATATATTGGTGGATCAAGATATAGATACTGGTTAAATGGGAATGAAGGATTTTCCCTTATGTGATAATTGTGTGAAGAAACATCCTTTCACATTCTTAAAATAATTGGAGTTTGTAAAAAATGTGGAGAAAAATGTCACTTTGATCATGATTGTAAGGTAAAAAAAATTTATGTTATAATTGTAATGATATATCAAATTATGAAATTTATTGCCTAATGCTTCATAGGCATATAGCTCAGAAAAGTAAAATTGATCAAGGTCAATCATATTTTGTTATTACATTTAATGTTGAATAATAAATGTATTTGTGACTTTACATTCACAAATTATATTATTGTTATAATTATAATGTGATATATATTAGGATTATAAAATAGTAAAAACATTTTGTTAAGGATATAATATGTATAAGATAACCATATATTCATTATGTGACATTAAGAGCAATATTTCATTGTTTGGCGAATCTGATGATACAATTGATTCTGGAAATTTACAGACTTTTTAGAAAGATATTGGACAAATGTATTTTGGATAAGTCTAATGGATGGAATAAATTAATTTTAAATTTGGATGGTATTGTCTAAGGATTAATCATTTCATAATATTATTTTTGGAATTTTATAATACTCTAGTTTTAGATAAAGGACAACCTGTAGGTTGGGTGATAACCCCCCCCCCCCCCCCCCCCGCATTGGACCAATCTATAGGAATCGAACCCACATACGAAGTGATACAAGGCTTTATTGCCTACCACTATCCTAAAGGAAGTCCTTAATTATTGGAAAATAGTTTTTTAATTTTAATGGAATATGTTTATATTAGTTACCTTATATGATTGAGAGTGATTGAATATTTTGAGTTATATCTTTTAAAGTGAAAGATTGGTTTCTTGTAGGAATTGGTTAAAGGATGAAACACAGTTTGTAAATTAATTATTCTTCATTCTGTTCATTTTATATTATTTAAATTAATTCTATAACATTAGGTAAAGGAACATATAACCCAAAATTTTTTCCTACTACTTTCTTTTGTGATGATTCAAATGAACCCATATATCATTGATGATTTCAAGCTTTTGGGTTGTTAACGTTCTCCTAATAATATTCCCTATCACTCACCATCAAAACATAATGTTTTGTTTCCTCTTTTATATCCACATTTTCATTCATGGAATCCTAGTATGTGTTATTTCTAGTAACCATCATACATAGCTTTCTTTATATTGAAATAGAGGCCCCAATAATCCATTTTTCGATATGGGATTTCAAATAAGAAATTTTGAAACTTGAATCCCCTAGTTTTCAATCCCACGATAAAATTGGGAGGACGAAACTTATTGAATGAGTTGATAATGAAACACTCTAGGATTATAATTTATTATTCTTTTTAAATAAATGAATTGTGTGTGATGTAGGTAACAACCAGTTCAAGCACATCATGACCTATCAATATAGTCATTTTAAAAGTGGTTATGAATAGTATCCAACATAATTTCAATTATATATATATACTATATAATTCTAAAATTCATCCTTTTTGTTCATTAGGTAAAATAGAAGTACAAATTCCAATTTTGAGATAAAATAATTATTCTTCAAAAAAATACATTTTTTCTGCCTTTTAATACGGACCCATTTTTATATCAAATAATTGATAATTTTTTATATTCAATTTGATGAAATTAAATAATTATTTATTATAGGGAAATAAACATTTATTTATGATTAATATTTTTACTTTTCTTGATAACATTCATATTGTGATGAATAGTGAATATAATACATTTTAAATGAAAAAAACATTTTTAATCAAAATAAAATATATTGAAAAATTATACATTTGAGTGGTTTTAAAATATAATAATAATATATTTTTTATTATATAATATAATTTAGATCATTAATAGTATTTTTACAATTTTATTTGACAAAAACACATGTTAATCTTTTGACAGTTTTTACAACCTAAAACCCCCTTTTTTGAGCATGAGAATTAAATTAAATTAATTTCCTCCAAATATGTATCTTGAATTTGGAAAAAATTGATTCCATATATGGAATCAGATAGTCCAAATTTGAAAATATATACCTTTTATGTTTGGAAATTGTGAATAGTAACTTCAGTAATTATTTTATTTACCATGGTTAAAAGGTAAATAGGTTAAATAAGTGTAAAAAATAATATTATAATATTAATAAAAAACCCTAACACAAGTCCTAATATTATTGGATGAGATATTTCCATCCATGGGATTCCTTTGACAATTTTGGGACCCCATGGATCCACTTGGATGTGAAAATGACAATTTATAGGAATTAATTAAAAGTAAAGATAAATATAACATAAACATTCATTTTATACTAAAACTATATTATTTCAAGTTATATAAGTTATATTTTAAACTCAAATTATTTAATAGATATATAAATGTACATCCTATATCATGTTATTTTATTTATAATTTTTCAACATTATAAAAATATATTTGTTTATGACACAATGATGATGGAGTGATTTTTTTATTAATGAATGATTCAATTGAATTATAATATAAATATTAAAATAAATATATTTTGAATATTTGGATGCCATCCACGTATTGTATTTATTACATTGACATATTATCATTGATTTAATTTCTTTGTCTCAAAGTAATCAGGTTGTGATGACATAGAAAAATTAATTCCTAAATAGTGTCTAAATTGACATAAATGATTTTTTAAAATAAATAATATTTTATTAAATGATATAATAGTCCAAAAAATGTTATATTTGTTCAACTGACATTTATAATGTTAAAAATGTCATTAATTATTCAATTATGGTTCGATTATAATTTTATAGAAAATATAGTTACCATATATTATGAATATACAAGAACACATGGAGATAGTAAATATAATTACCATTACGAATGTGGGGATATGTTCATATATATACCACCTATATACCTTTTGTTTCATAAATAATTAGAGATCCCATTAACTCATGTTAATCCCACCAAAAAAAATTTGTTCCCCCATTATAGTACCATATTTTCACATTAATTTATACCATATATTTGTAATGTTAATACTCATTCCCATTTTATATCAAGATTGTTCACCTTTAATAACATAGACTTATTTGATTGTTCAGTTAAATTTATGTAATACACACTTCATTAACATTATATTAGAAGTGATAAAATATTTTTGAATTTATATGATCTATGTGGCACACTTATACATGTACATGATATGATTAAGATAATTATACACATATAATGCTCCAATGAATTTGGTAATGTTTTAGTCTCATGATATTTCATGTATGGTGCATGTGAGGTTATACTAAGGACAAAATGATATATAGTCCTCCGTGTTAAACATGAATTATTATTTTTATGTCATGTCTAATTTTCTTTACACATTCCCATGTTTTCTTTATGTTATCATGTTATATCAAACCTCATTATTCATGTTTAGTATTATATACATTTTTATGTAACATTGATATGAGTATTGAATAACATGTAATCCCTTATTCTTTTTATTCCACATTTAACCCCATAATGGACTTTATGGATCACCCATTTCGGTTTTATATCCCCATGTTATCCCGTATATTTTAAGTATGATAGAATATTATGAGAATGTTATTGATTTGTTCTATAATGTAAATGTACCCAATATTTTATTTTGTTATGAAATATACTTAATTGCAAAATAAATTATATGTATCACTATTATGGGTTAAATTTTTTTACTTTCTTATGTAATATGTCATTAATTAATTAATTATATGTAAACGGGTTTCCATAGATGTTCTATATAATTTAAATGATGTGAGAAGTCTTTTTGAGATGATCCACCACAACCAAAATATAATAATTTCTTATTAATGTATTTGGAAGACTAGTGAAGAAGTACAAGGTTATTTTTTCCATTTCTAAGTATTTATGCGTAATGGTGTCATCATCCCATTGGATTTTCTCCTTTAATCCTTCACATGTTGATATACAAGACACCATTATGTATATTTGGTGACGTCCTTCTTTATATTTTCATACTAATATTGATTTTGATGATCTTGATACATCATTGTGATCTGTAGATTTGTGGTGAAGGTATAGATATTTAAATAATTTTGTATCTACTTCATTAACTATGTATTTAGTGGACCAAATTGTCTTTGACCAAATCTTACAACTCATTCATTATTAATTTTGGTCTCCGATGATTTTCCTTTTCATATAGCTTCTACATTCTTCTGAAATTCATCATAATCTCATCTGGATTCCATTCAAATCATTAGATGGAATGGATTATAAATCATTTGTGAAAGTATTGATGATGTTATTTTCTTTATTGAACCCATTTCCATCTTTTTCATTTCCAAGATGATTGGATCAATATATATTATTATAAATGATAAAATTACCGGATCTATTCTACATAGAGCCTCTGCCACATTATTTTCATTCCTAGGACGGTATTGGATTGATTAGTAATTGTCCATTATCAATTATATCCATATTTTATGGATCATATTCAGTTTATTATCTATGAATATATAATTTATGTTCTTATGATATGTCCATATTTCACACTTCTCCCCATAGAGATAATAACAATAGATTATAAAGGAAAATTTCATTGAAAATAACTCAAAATCAAGAATTGTGTATTTATTTTATATAAAATTCAATTTCATTGATGAATATGGTATCAATTTTCCATTCCACAATAACACACAACTGAATACCAACTTCAAGTGTTTTAATATACCGTAAATAGTTCCCCACTTATGTGTAGCATATGTATAGTTGTAGTGATAAGCCTATATTTCAACTCATTGAACCTATTTTCACATTCATTATTCAAAAAAATGTTGAATCCCTTATTTATTTTTGTAATTGGGAGAAATATCTCACAAATAAATGATATTACCAAGCAAATCGAAGGAAACTGTCATTTTTTGTCACAATTTGTTTTTCCTTGACCATCATTCAAATGATCATGTATTTGAATTGTCCAAATATATCCCATTAATTTTTTTTAAATTACGCATGAATGATACATAATTTAATAAAACTCACTTTATCTATAATTTAAATAAATATTCTCTATTCATAAGGTCTTCATAATTGTATGGTCCTGAAAATTCCTCAAAGGGAAGAAAATACTCCCACAATAACTTTGAAATAGGAAACTTGTCTTCCAACAAGTTGATCTAGGTGAATGGAATCTTATTGAGCTTCATATTTCATAAAAAATATGATTTCATTCTATGTTTCAATGAATTTCATGTGGCCCACGTACCATGACCGTGAAGGTTCCGCGGACAGCCAAGATCATGTACCACTGGTACATGGAATGATCCACGAACTGTTGGCCTGGATAATGATGGCACATGAACAAGGTGCACCATGATCCGCATTACTGAAGGACTCATTCTCCTAAAGGCCATCCATGTACCGTATCATGAACTCATTAGTTAATGGTTGAAGAAAAATGAGAGATTTTCACAAACCATGATCTCCAACCATAACCTCTACAATCCCCGGATTGACCGAGTCATCCACTGGTCTGATTATCTCTACATGGACCTATGAAAATGGTGCTTCAATCCCAATAGATACAATTTCAATAATTCTCTTTAAAAGAATAAAATATAATATTGGGAAAGGATGGATGATGAAATATCAAAGAGAACCAAGAGGTTGCAAAAAATAACATATAAAAAATTCAACATTGAGTCTAGAATCATTAGTGAAGCCCAAATCAAAAATCATGTTCTCTATAGGTACAAATAGTCACAAACAATAAAATGGGAGAACATAATAATAATAAGATAAACGTGAACCTGAATTATAAAACTGAGAACCATATACTTGTCATGGTTGAAATTTCCAGGAATGATTATAACAAACCAATATTTTATGAGAATTATTATTTTTAATTTCATTGATGTCTTGTGTTTTACACTATACTAGAATTATCTTGTGCTATACACAACATCGTATTAGCTTGCAGTATACGCAACACTATTCTTGGCTCGTGTTACACACAATTTCATGTTTATTTTGTGAAATTATTCTAGGAAACATTAAATATATATTTTGTTTAATTTATAAATGAAATATGTTTTGATTATGTTATATGAAACACCAAAAGAAGTTTTCACTATATGCATGCCTGACTCAGATTACATTATAACAATCAAGACCTTCCTCGATATCGTGTGTAGTACGCAATATCACGTTTCACTAAACGATAATATTATTATAAACTAGCCATTATGAATAGTAATAGCGACTTTTTGAAATTTTAAAAATTTTATCTTTCAAAATGGATTTCATTTTTGGATTCGGAATATCGAAATTAGCCTAGGCTGATTTTTCGTTATTTTTCTGAAAAAATTCAATTTTTGATGAATAGTGAAAACACTGGGTTACTATTTAAAAACCGTCTTTTTATTTAAATAATTATTTATTTTATTTAAATTAATTTTATCTAAATTTTTTTACATAATACCTATATAAGTTCAATGTAATTCATTTGAGTCATTTTATAATAATTTTAGATATATAAAAATATTATTGAACTTTTCACCGTCTTTTACCCCCCTCCTAGGGGAGTTTGAAAATTTACATGAAACATAATTTTACCGCTTCTGTGAGTGGTATTTCCAATATCAAAAAGAGACGATTAATATCAAGGGGTAAAATGTGTTTCAATTAGCCAAAAATAATTTTTGGTGAATGGTAACTTTTTACTTTTATTCACCATATTTAAAAGTAAATAGGGTAATTAAGGGTAAAAATGATATTAATATTACCCTAACACATGTCTTAATTCTATTGGATAAGTGTAATTTGACCAAAAACAACCATAGAAATAAAATATTACCCTTTATGTCCACTTGGATTATATTAGAACATTTATTATTATTTTATTTAAAGAATAGTTAAAATAGTTAAAATCAAAGTTTAATATCTGAAACAATTTTAATATAGTGTCATAAATTAGATAAATTCAACTATAAATATTCATTAGGAATATAAAAAGATTTTCTACATAATGGAATTTTATTTATAATTTATTTATGACACAATGATGAAGTGGTAATTACATTTTTAATGAAATGTTATCATAATTCATGTTATAAAAACCAAAATAAATGAAATTTGAGACTTTTTATAAATTCCACTAATTTTATATATTAATATTACATGTTATTATTGATTCAATTAACTTTTTTCTAAATAATCTTGTTGATTTTATTTTCACAAAAAATCAATTACCAAATAGTGTCAAAATTGACATAAAAAAGTTTTAAAAAAATATAATATATTATTATTTGTTGGTATATTCCTAAAATTATTAGGATCAGATAAATGACATAGATAAGGTTATATATATTAATAATGAAGCACTTGGGGTTCGTTTTACTTGTTATAGTATGTTTATTAACCATATAGTGTTAGAAAAACAAGAAGACATGGTAGAAGTTAAATAATTTAACTGAGAGATAAATCTAAATGATAAGGTTAAAATAGTATCATAATCTTGCCTAAAGCCTACTGGATGAAATGATTTCGACCCATCCCCATTATTTCTTCAAAATAAATCTATTTGGAGCTATTATAAACCGAATATGACTTTATTATAAAATAATATTTTATGTTTTACCAAAGGTGCCCCTCTCCACCCTTATAAAAAGGAAACCCATTCCCTCTTCTCTTCACAAAATTTTGAGCCTTGAAGCTCTTCCAAACCCTACCCATTTCCCTTATCATCTTCCCTAGATATATTATAGCGGTTATGGTATTCTCAAAAGACCAACCCTAGTGCCTTAAAAGGAGGATAAGAAGAGACGAATCAAAGAAGAGGTAATATACTTTACCGATTCTCTCCGATTTATTTCTTCTTCTAATTATTCTTATTTATTTGTTTCAACATAAATTAATAACATAAGTATCAATCATATACTGATATTTTATTATAAATATGAAACAATCCAATTTCATCTTCTATCCATCCTACGGAAAATGAAATCACCGCGCGTGCGTACGTACAGAATACCGTCTCCACGACGTGGTGTAATCTGTTTTCCACCACTACCTTACTTGGATGGGTATAATGGTGTAAATAAATAACTATATATGATTATTTTAAAGTGATATTGATTCTGAAATATTATACAGACACTTCAATACAATTCCACTATCATGGAAATGATATCATCGCTCGTGCGTACGAACGGAATACCGTCTCCACGAAAGCGATAAGATTCATTTTCCATGATTTACCATTCATGTATGATTATAAAGTATATATAATAAATAATCATGAACGATATTACATAATAATTATACTGGATTAATGTACATATATGTTTCATTTACATAATTCCATTTAATTCAATAAGGAAACGAAAATGGTGTTCATGCGTACGCACGACCTACCGTCTCCATTAACAGTGTATTTCATTCCATTTATTAATATATCATATATATTTATATACTGATTATATATTATATATTAATAATTTTTTAAATTCTAGAAATATTTATATCAGGATAGAAGTAATAATATCAAGAACAACATGTCGAAACACGTATGATAAATGAAACGATTTCACCGAAAACGCTACTTTAACATGAAATTTACAAAATAACGAGTAATATAATGTCATAAGTGAACCCTATATCATATCATAAAAATGAATATTATTTTTTAATAAGTCAATGAATTTATTTAAATCATTATACAGGAGGTTTGGATATGTACGAAACATATCTTACCTAAGGTATGTGATAATTTTGAAAATCTCATTTTTAACCAAGATTGCTTATACGTATGTATTTACTGGGGTTATTTTTTTTATCCATGTCCATAAAAATGTTTTCCAAAAAGTGTTTAATATTCATCCATGTATGTTTAAAGTATTTTTTACCCCTCTTTGACTTTTACATTGTGTTATGGAAATAATCTTTCTTTTGGTACCCTATGCGGAACTTTTTGACTTTTCAGACAAAAGTACAAGAAGAATGTTATTTTTAACTTATACGGCGTGAATGGATTTTTACGGTTTCATAAAGCATCATTTTCAGGATTCTTACTCTACAGGATTTTATTACTATATTCAAAAAAATACTTCTATTTTAAAATTTAATGGAATTTTGTGAAAAGAAAATGCTTTTGAAGAAGAAATGATATTTTCCTCAATAATTCATTTCAAGTGTTTTATCAGAACCATTTTCCATCTTAGATGACATTATTTCATATGTTTATGTTTAAAGTATAACGTCACTATTATTTACATGGTTTAACTTTTCTTATGATGAAATATATATTTTTTATATATGGATTATGTGATGATGGGATGATGTTTATGTAACGAATTTTATTCGTTGGGTTATGATGAATGTTTTAAGGCACACATAAGAATGATTTCATTATGATATGGGTCGGATCTATATCTCCCTCCAATTCATTGGGTAAAGATTTATATCTCATGATATAGACATTGTAGGAATGGTAAGTTAATCAGGTTTAGTGATACACGGCTGGAAAAAGGAGTGAACTCGATTAAGAAATGGACTTTGTCCACTAAGATGGCATTGGCAGCAATGCCTTGGCTACTATGGAAATCAAGTCATGTTCTTAATGGTTTTCCACAATTAAATGTTTTATTCCCATGATATTTTTTCATGATTGATGTTCCTTTATGATCTATGCTTTACATACTGCCAGGATTTATTTCACAAGTCATGATTTGATGTTTAAACTTTATGTTCATATTTTGAATTTCAAATGTATATATTTTGTTTTATATTCTCCATGCTTACCCTTACTGAGCATTTGAGCTCACCCTTTATATGTTTTCTTTTCCCTAGGATATAATGAAATGTTTTACATATGGAAAAGAGTGGAAGATCATTCTAGGAGATGTTGAAGATCATTCACCAAGATTAGAAGATTATGTTCCAAGTTTCCAAAGACAATAAACTATTACTATCCTTGTGTGTTTTTTTATTTATTAAGTATTCTAAAAAAGTAATGTAATGTCTATGTAGGTAAAGATTTCGGTCTCTACAGTTGGTATCAGAGGAAAGGATTAGTTAACCATTGGAAACGAGGATGTGAAATCTTTAGTAAGATCCATAGATATATTTCTAAGGTATGTATAGGGATGTCCATAAGGTTAAGTATAAGTATAGGTTATAGTCCTCGAATAATGTCAATGATAATATAATTAAACCTAAGATGTTAGATATCGAAGGTACTCCCCATTTATTAATTTATTTTCATTAGCATGATTTTTTCCTCTCACACTATTCTTTTTGGGTTTTAGATGATGGATGGTACCCAAAGGAACCGTGTGTATCAATGTAATGGATGATGCAATGATTTTCCTCCTGAACTAACCAACGTTATGGGAGATGGAGTGAGAAATCTTATTGCTATACTTACACAAGCTGTGAATCATTCTGGACTTCCAAATGAGCATAGATGGGAACAATATTCTATTGAGTCCTTCAAGAGGCAATGTCCACCTTCTTTCAATGGCTGTTCAGATCCACTTATTGTTGAACATTGGATCATTACCATTGATGTGATATTTTCCAAAAATCGCTGTTCGGAACATGAAAAATTCATTCAGGCTATTTACTATTTAGAAGGTGAAGCTGATTAATGGTGGACTCTAATTAAGAATACGAGGCTCTGAAATGAAATTGAATCCTTGGAATGGGATGAGTTCAAGAACTTATTTTTTAATATGTATATCCCTTGTATTCGTTGAACGAAGATGGAAAAGTATTTCCTTGAGCTTAAGAAAAAGGGTGATGAATCTGTTGATATATATAAAGTGAATGTTACAAGGCTTGCAAAGTATGCATCAGGCATTATCATCCAACATGAATGTATAGTTGATTGATTTATTAGTGGCTCAAAACCAGGTCTTAGAAGGGAATTAGCTATAAGAGACTATAGTAGCTATGAAAAATTGTGCATTGTGCTATCAAGGTAGAAATGGAAGTTGATGTTACATATCCATCTCATGGTTTTGACAAGAAACAAATGATGGAGTTCAAGGAGAAATCTCAGAATAATGGCGAAAAGAAGATAAATGTTTCTTTATGCTCAATGTGTGGAAAGAATCATGGTGGATATTTCCTTAAAGGGATTAGAAAATGTTTTAAGTGTTGAAAAGAAGGTCATCAAGCAGCTGAGTGTTGAAGTAATGGAAAAAAGGTTTATAGTGATGTGAATAAAGAAAAGACTGTCGAGAATGCACCACCAACACTTTAATGATTCAAGTGAAAGGAAATGTGGAATTATGCTAATCAATTCCCTAATCCAAGGGTTAATGATGATCAACATGAGCAACATCTTACGGAAAAGGACAACGGGAAGTCACATGCGATCACTATTAGCAATGTTGAGTATGGAAATGATGTGGTGGAGTTTTTATGTGTTTATTTAATGGGATTATAAAATAATGATGTGGAATATCATTTATAGTATTGTGGAACATCAAAATATCTATGTAATGGTTTATTGTGGTTTTTGATAATTATATGGTACCAATAACCAAGAAAAGTGATTCAAATATTTTGGAAAGTAGATGATTTGGGCATAATGAAGGGATAAGGAGAAAATTAAATGTTTGATAGTATTCATGAGATAACGAATAATATAAGGACAATGTTATATCATGGTTTGAGTACATAGAATTTTTGGATTTTGGAAAAAGTTATGTTTTCACAGCATTCATGTTTTCACTAAGGTTAAATGGGTATTCATTTTTCAAAATAATACATGATTAAGGTATTCAAATGATTGGAATCTAACCAACAAGATATATGAGGGAAAATGATGGTATTCACATGCTTTCATTATTACCTTTTTAGTTATCATTCTCTTTATACTATGATTTTTGAAAGAAGTATTTTGGATAAACCTACAGATTGGAATAGATTATGTTGAACATAAGTTAGTATTGGTTTAGGCTAGAAATTTTTCGATATTATTGATTGAATGTTATAATTCTGTAGTTTAAGAAAATGGACAACCTGCAAAATGGGAGACAACCCGTCGCATCAGAATGGGTTGCAGGAATCGAACACCCAACCGAAGTGAGACTGGCCTTTATCTCCTACCACTGGCCTAGAAGAACTCCGTAGTTAGTATAAACTAGTTTTATTTTATTAAAATGTATGATAGATTGAGTATAAGTCCATTTTTGGAACCATATACGATTAATCTCAACATAAGATAGACTTATGTATATAATGTTTTCTAATCCTATGATTGAGACAGATGGAATGACCTATCATTCTATCACATGACATGTTAACACTTCGCAAAAGAAAAATTCTACTTCATTTCTTTAAGAGATGAAGTGGAAATTGTTCAAGTCACGAGCAATGTTACGTTGTACGCTACACCAAAATTAGATTTTTCTATATGCAACACCATATTAGTTTGCAGTATACACAACACTACATTGGGCTCGTGTTACACACAATATCATGTTCGTTTTGTGAAATTATTCTACACAACATTAAATATATATTTTTTTAATATATAAATGAAATATGATTTGATTATGTTATACGTAACACCAAACAGAGCTTTCACTACACGCATCCCTGACTCGTCTTGCATTGAACGCAACCAAGACCTTCCTCGATAGCGTGTGTAGTATGCAATACCATGTTTCACTAAACGATAATATTATTATGAAATAGTCGTTATGAATATTAATAACCACTTTATGAAATTTTATAAATTTTATCATTCAAAATAGATTTCATTTTTGGATTAGGAATATCAAAATTAGCCTAGGGTGAATTTTGGGTATTTTTCTGAAAACTTTCAATTTTTAATGAATAGTGAAAACACTATGTTACTATTTAAAAACCGGCTTTTTTATTTAAATAATTATTTATTTTATTTAAATTTATTTTAGGTCAAAATTGATACATATTTTCAATATAAGTTCAATGTATTTCATTTGAGTAATTTTATAATAATTTTAGACATAAAAAGTTTATAGAACATTTCACCGTCTTTTACCCCCCTCTAAGGAGAGTTTCAAAATATTAATTAAACATAATTTTACCGCTTCTGTGAGTGTAATTTCGAAAATACAAGAGACACGGTTAATATCAAGTAGTAAAATGTGTTTCAATAAGATAAAAATAATTTTTGCTGAATAGTAACTTTTTACTTTTATTGACCACTGTTAAAAGTAAATAGGATAATTAAAGGTAAAAATGATTTTACTATTACCCTAACACATGTTCTAATTCTATGGGATATGTGTAAGTCGACCAAAAACAACCTTATGAATAAAATATTACCATTTAGGTCCACATGGATTATATTAGGACATTTATTATTAATTTATTGAAAGAATAGTTAAAATAATTAAAATCAAAGTTTAATAACTAAAACATTTTTAATATAGGGTTATACATAAGATAAATTCGAATATAAATATTTACTAGAATTATAAAATTATTTCCTACATAATGGAATTTTATTTATAATTTATTCATGACACAATGATGATGTACTAATTACCTTTTTAATGAAATATTAACATAATTGATGTTATAAATACCAAAATAATTTTAATTTTAGACATAATATGAATTCCACTAATTTTAATGATTAATATGACATGTTAGTATTGAATGAATTAACTATGTTAGAACTAATCATGTTGTTATGGTTTCTACAAAAAACCAGTTACCAAATATTTTCAAAATTGACATAAAATAGTTTTTAAAACAAATATTATATTATTAATTATTATTATATTCCTAAAAATTTATGGTTGTCCAAATGAATTATATAAGGTTATATATATTAATAATTAACCACTTGGGTTTCTTTTGGCTTGTAATAGTAGGTTTATTAACCATATAATGTAAGAAAGTAAGAAGACATGGTAAAAGTTAAATTATTTAACTTAGAGTTACATCTAAATGATAAGGTTAAAATAGTAACCTAAAATTGACTAAAACCAATTGGATTATATTATTTCGACCCATACCCACTTTAGCTTCGTC
Organism: Viscum album; assembly: GCA_963277665.1. Classification (NCBI taxonomy): domain Eukaryota; kingdom Viridiplantae; phylum Streptophyta; class Magnoliopsida; order Santalales; family Viscaceae; genus Viscum; species Viscum album. The sequence continues at coordinate 1,079,223,745 of OY728164.1, forward strand.
ATAAATCAATTTGGTGCTATCATAAACCGAATATGACTTTGTTATAAAATAATATGTTAACTTTTTCCAAAGGTGCCCCTCTCCTCCCTTATAAAAAGGGAATCCCATCCCTCTTCTCTTCACACAATTTTGATTTTTTAATCTCGGACAAACCTAGCCCATTTAACTTATAATCTTCCCTAGAATCATTATAGAGGTTTTAGCCTCCTAAAAAGTCCAACCCTAGTGCCTTAAGAGGAGTTTATGAAGAGGCACATCCAATAAGAGGTAATATCCTTTACCGATTCATTCCAATTTATTTCTTCTTCTACTTATTCTTCTTTATTTGTTTCATCATAAATTAATAACATCAGTATCACTAATATAATTATATTTTATTATATATATTAAACAATCCAATTTCATCTTATATCCATCCTATGGTAAATTAAATCACCAAGCGTGCGTACGAATGCAATATTGTCTCCACGCTGTGGTGTAATATGTTTTCCACCACCACATTACATGGATGGGTATAATGGTGTAAATAAATAACTATATATGATTATTGTAAAGTGATATTGATTATGAAATATTATACAAACATTTCAATACAATTACATGATCATGGGAATGATATCATCGCTCGTGCGTATGACAGACTATCGTCTCCACGAACGTGATGAGATTCATTTTCCAAGATTAACCATTCAAGTATGATTATAATGTATATATAATAAATAATCATGAACAATATTAAATAATAATGATAATGGATTTATGTACATATATGTTTCATTTACATAATTCCATTTTATTCTATATGGACATGAAAACAGCGTTCATGCGTACGCACGGCCTACCGTCTTCATGAACGTTGTATTTCATTCCATTTATTGATCTATAAAATATATTTATATACTGAACATATATTATAGATAAATAATGTTTTACATTATATAATTAGGTAAATCTGTATATAATTAATAATATCAAGAAAAACATGTCGAAACACGTACGATAAATGAAACGATTTCACCCAAAACGCTACTTTGACATGAAATTTACAAAAGAACTGTTAATATAAAGTCATAAATGAACCCTATATGATATCATAACAATGAATATGATTCTGTAACATGTCAACGACATTATTTAAATCATTATACAAGAGTTTTGGATACGTACAAAGCATATCGGACCTATGGTAAGGGATGATTTTTCAATCTCATTTTTATCTGAGATTGTTTATACATAAGTATTTACTAGGGTTATATTTTTTATCCATGTCCATGAAAATGTTTTTCATAAAGTGTTTAATATTTTCCATGTATGTTTAATGTCATGTTTACCCCTCTTTGTATTTTACATTGTCTTATGGAAGAAATCATTCTTTTGTTACCCATTGAAGAACTTTTTGACTTTTCTGACAAAAGAATGCGAAGAATGTTATTTTTAACTTATACGGCATGAATGGTTTTTTACGGTTTCATAACGCATAATCTTCATGATGCATACTCTACAATATTTTTGACTATATTCAACAAAATGTGAAAAGAAAATGATTTTGATGAAGAATGGATATTTCATCAATAATTCATTTCATTGTTTTATCATAACCAATTTCCATCTAAGATGACATTATTTTATATGTGCATGTTTCAAATAGAATTTATCTATGATTTACATGGATTCACCTTTCTTATGATGAAATATCCATTTGTTTTATATGGACTATGTGATGATGGGATAATGTTTATGAAATTCATTTTATTCTTTGGGTTATGATGAATATTTTAAGATTATTTTGGGGAAAAAGTAAGAATGATTTCATTGTGAGATTGGTGGGACCTATATCTCCCTAAAATGCTTTGGGTAAATATTAATATCTCATGAGATAGACATGGTTGGGATGGTAAGTTAATCTGGTTCAGTGATACAGGACTGGAATGAGGAGTGAACTTGATTCAGAAAGTGACTTTGTCCACTAAGATGGTATTGACAGCAATGCCTTGGCTACTATTGAAATCATGTCATGTGCTTAATGGTTTTCCACACTTACATGTTTTTTTACCATGATATTTTATCATGATCTATGTTCTTTTATTATCTATTCCTTACGTACTGCCATGATTTATTTCACAACTCATGATTTTTATGTTTAAACTTTATGTTATTGTTTTGAATTTCAAATGTATATGGTTTGTTTTATTTTCTCCATGCTTACCCTTAATAAGTATTTGATCTCACCCTTTATATGTTTTCTTTTCCCCTGGAAATAAATAATGGTTTTTGGTAAGAAAAAAATGGTAATATCATTATGGGAGATGTTGAATATCTTTCACCATGATTAGAAGATTATGTTTCAAGTCTCAAAGACACTAAACTATTACAGTCCTTGTGTGTTTGTTTTTGTAATGTATTAAGTATTCCGCAAAATTAATGTAATGTCCATGTACGTCATGTTTTGGGTCTCTACAATGATGATCCCCCGGACTATCCTAAAAAATAGTGTTCCGCATTGTGTATCACAACATGGACTTAACCCAACAACACGTATTACATTACTACATGGATGTAACCCCATGCGGTGTAACAGACCACATACAACTATTGTGTGCTTTGGTCCTTACACATGCTGGTGTACCACATAGGTATATAGAAAACCCCTCTGACCGTATAACATTTCTTTATGTATAGATATCCCCATCCTGTATAAGAAAAAAGTTTGTGGAATGGGGGTTTCTACTATTATTTCCTCCAGTTCTAACCACACCCATGTATTTGTGTCCAGTACTCCATGACCTATCCATGAATACATCTCCAACATTTGGACAGGGCCTCCTCCAAAGCATCTAAACCCGTATGATCAGACCATCAGGTGCATCATCACATCCTATTGAGTCTACATACCAATGGTATGAAAAGTCATGAAGGATCTCCCCAAAATGGTCTGGGATTCGGGAATTTCTAATGGCCAACATTCCAATGGTATCCAAGATTCCAACATTGGGATTCCGATGTGAACCTCATCATTACAAGGATTATAGGTTATCAATTTTTTTTATTCAATGATGGATAATGATATGTTGAAGTGGTTATTTTTGATCCCCCCTTTCAAAAATACACAACTCCTCCCCTTCCTAGAACACGTTTTGGTGCCCTCCCACTGAGGTATGTCTCCAATCTTCTGAGGCTGAGATGCGTGACCTATATTATCATTTCACATTATATGGTTCGTCATTCTGCGCCCTCTCCCACCATCTCCCGAATCAATTTTGTCATAGGCTCTCCCTCTCCCACCACTAGGAGAGGAAGCATATGGATTTTTGGATCCCTCACATCCTCTTGTTTCACTCACAAAGCATGACTCATGTGGTCTTAGTGGTTGGAGATAATTACATAATCTAGGAAAATATAATATTTAAAAAATTTGATTTTTGATCAAACCAGTATACATAGGATGCCTGCTTGAAGGCCTGAGCTCAAAATGGTCCCCATACAAAAAAGTTCATATAATCATAATCCTCTCAAATGAGTAGATTCTATGAGCATGACCTAGTACAGATGTACTTTGTGAACTCTAATTCTTGATCAAACCAGGATAGGTAAGATGCGTACTCGAATTCCTGATCTCAATGTGGTTCCCTACCATAAGGGATCACCCAACCTTGTCTCTCAAAATGGGAAGCATCAATGCATAAACCCCCAAAATTTTTGAACTATGTGGGTTCAAATTATTCTCTCAAGGATACGTAGGAAGCCCATCTTATGGCTCTGATCCCAATATCAAATCACCTTCCATCCCCACTGCATGGCGATAAACTCCAAAGCACCTTATTGTATGGCACAACATCACCTCTATAGCCTGAAATCCATATGCATTCTTTCGATGATCCTGCAAAATAGGGGTAACCTATAGACACACACTTGAGGAATGAACCAAGAATTCAATAAAATATAAACATTGACTTAAATCTATAAGAGATCTCGAAACATGAAATAATTCTCCACCGAAATAGTGCAGTGAGCCTGAATTATCATCCTCTCGACCAGTGGCTTCATTATGTGTTCTTGGCTGAATCATCGTCCAACGAGTGCCTTCCTTTGGAATTTTGGTCCAAGAATTATGGATTCTAAGGTCGTTGGGAGTTTTAGGGTCCTCAAATAAACTTGTCAGAGACCATCATAAGAAGATGTGCTTGAGGAGGACAAATTTCTCATGTACATGACCCCATGTAATTGCCTTTTGAGACCATATGATTGTAACATCTACTGAAAATCATGAAAGGGGTGAAATATTCACCCCCAATAGGGTAAATATAACCCTCCTTTAAATAATAATGACATATAATGGGTCGAAACAAAACAAATGATGAACTTGATGAGAACCCGTCTCTCAGGAAAATGTGACTAGTGATGGTTCCCGTTAGAGCATTTCATCATCAATAAGAATGCGCCAATTCGAAAGAGAAACAACAATGCTGAACCCGACGTGAATCCATAACTGAGGTGGAAATTCTACCCCAATAGTGAATAACACAAAAGGATATTTCATGTCCGAACATTTTGTTCACCCATGTGCAAGAAAAACATGCCACCTCATATGTGGAACAAAAATGGTGAACCCGATGTAAATCCATAACCAGGGTGGCAGTTCTACCCCAATGATGACATACACAAAATGATATCTCATGTTAGACTATTGTTTCTCCCATGTGCATGAAAAATGCGCCACCTTAGTGGATGAACAAAAAAATGGTGATGCAGATGTGAATCCATAACCAAGGTTGTTATTTTACCTCAATTATGATAAACCAAAAATAATATTGAATGTGGTACCCCATTATGCTCCATTGTGCATGAAAAATGAAGCACCTCTGTGGTGGGACCAAAAAATGTTGAAACTGAAATGAATCATTAATCAAGGTGGTTGTTCTACCCAAATGATGAGAGAAAAAAATGATATTCTACAATAGACCTTTTTTTGGCCCCTGTGTGAACTGAATGCACCACCTCGGAGGTAGAAAAAATACAGAACCATACATGAATAATTATCCAAACGGGTGGTCTTACACCACTCAATCCCCATTGACCCACAAAAAAAAGTATAAGAGGGGAAGGAGACCAAGGTGATTCTCCAAATATGCTTAAGTTAAAAATAACTCCACATTAACAAGTATTTGTCGTATATATGTCATGTGTGTATATTGTAGCTTCCCGCAGATCAACCATCGATCCAAATGACTTCCCGACAACTGATTCAGACATGCACATTATAGTTTCCTCATGATGCCTGGGATCCAATGTAGAGAAGGACCCCTTATCCTACCCCACACTGTCAACACTTTGTATGCAACATGCTGATCACTCTGTTCAACTGAAATGGTACTCTCTATACTGTGGAGGCCGTGAGACTGGACCTCAAGTATGCAAAGACTTGCTAGCCGACTATTCATCCACGACTGGAACCCTAGCATAAGGTAGCCCTGTAGTTTGTCTCAATCCATTTCTAACGTCTTTCACTGTAATGTTGAAACATATACCTCACTTAGATTAGGTGGCCGAGGAAGTCGATGCTAACAGCTTCATATCAACTGCACATGGGATCTCACTCACGGACCCTCACTAGAGAATGTTTCCAGCAATATCAAATTACCAAGACACTTTATGTTAGAGAGGACCTTATGCCGAGGGATCCTATACATGTCTATGAATCCTAGGGCTCTTACGATGCCCTCAATGGGTGGTGAATATTTAATCATGAACATTTTATCACCCTAGTTCCTATAGAGAAACTCCATCGCACAAAGGCAGTGGCATTAAATGGGAATAAATACAACTTTAACCCCTCCAATATATCCCACCATAGAAACATGTTGGCACAATATGTGCACTTTCATGTTCAAACTAGTGATCATCAGTCCCACCATGCAGACATAACAGAAAATTGCAGGTAGATGCAGATATTTTTTGATGCACAACAAGCCGACCATCCAAATAGGGTGAAAACCAGTTACATGCATGCAAAAATATATGCTGACGCATTTTTAAACTACCATCCAAATATGGGGGAATCTATCTACCTATAGGAAAAAATACCTACGGATGCATATCAAGACCACCAAATAAATAGGGCGACAAACTACTATGAGCAGAGTCAAATTCTTGTGGATGCATAGAAATCCCATGAGAAAAATACAGAATCAAGAGAGAAGATTAAAATTCCTACTTGTGGATAAGAATAAAACCAATGAAATATATTGTAAACGAGAGAAGTCAACAGGTGGTAGACACTTTACATTGTCCTCGCATATGAGAACTACCATTATCTACTAGAAACTCATGGTGTACCAGAGTAAGAACAAATACATGATCTGATATCATAATGAGACATCATACCCATTAAAACCGATGAGGTATCTCAAAACATTCTTGAAATGATAGAAGATTATATATCCAGCCTATACCATATCATCCAAAAATTCGAATACATAATTGAATTAGTGGAAAAGGCGAGATACAAGTCTCACGACCTAGTTTCCTCAAAAGAAATGACTCACTTGAAAAATGAGTTGGTCACTCCGGAGTGGTTATGCATCCTAGATCAGTACAGGTGGATCAACGGAAATATCCAACGATACATAGAAATCTAGACCAAGAAAAAAAATACCTATTCCAACTGGTGGATGTCGGTACAACGTGGTGCCCCCTACAGGGTAGGCATTTATTAAAACCAACACTGAAGTTGTCTATGGGCATATCCTAGCAGCATCACAAGACCCAACAAGACAAGGACCTATATATAAAGGACATTACCAATAGCTAATGACCCAGGTTACCCGCAAGACTGTGCTAAAAAATGAAATGTGCCAAAGAAAACAAGAAAATTAAGAGAGAATACATGATCCTACTCTATTGGAAGTTGGGGTTCATGATACGCTAAAACAAATATCAATAAATTATCAAGACCATGTCAATCCATTACAAAATTATTTAAGTGGTAATTGTAGTTTGGAAGGTCCTCCCCACAATATCACTTCCCATAGCTTTGAAGGTCCTCCCTAGATAATCCATATGGGTTCAAACTGTGGTGGAGGAATGATTGATTGTAAGAGCCTATATCCTGATGCGTTTCGAGGTATCCCTCCACTCAACCTGAAGACCAGACATCAAGATGGTCCCCCCCCCTTCTATCATCTACCTTGATGGTCCCTCCTAGGGAATACATTGAATATATTATTATCCCTATAGTCAGACATCCATTCATGATGGCAATCATCTCTATAATGTCAATCATTGGAAAGGCCCTCCCTGCAATGGTAGTTGCTGTGATGGCCCTCCCCATAGTAACATTATGAAAGGAGAAGGTCCTCTATTCATTTCATTACCTCTTGGAAGACCTCTTCAAAATGTGCAATGTAGAAATTCTTCCTACATCCAGGTATTAAGATGTGATGGTAGTCCTCACCATCAGAGGAAGAAAAAAAAATATCAAATCTCTCATGGAATATAGGTGGAAGAGTTCTCCCAAAACCAGAAAGGACTGCAACACCACCAGACCTAGTCATAGAAACTAAACCATCAACATCCAATTCCCAAACACCTAATGTGTATGTGAAAGAGAAACCACGAGCAAGGAAGCCCCGACATTTATAGAAGAAAAATGAAATTTTAAAGAAGATGACATTATTACTAGTAATGTTTTCAATCCTGGATGTGTTAAGAATTTATAGTGATCATAGGTAGTCACTCATTGAAGAAATAATTTTTTCTAGGAATTCAAGGCTGATGTTGCAGTGAACGAAGTTTATCATCTCATCATCTCATTCACAGAAAAAAATGAAGAATCCATCATGCAATGGAATATCAAACCCTTATATGGGTCTGCCAAGATAAATGTAATTGATGTATAGAGAATTTTTGTGGACAACATCTCTGGAGATAACCTCCTCACACTATGAATTCTTCGTTGGTAGGGCTATCTTGAAGACAACTTGTCACCCTACACTACAACTCTACTAGGACATGGAAAAGGAAAGCAGTAACTTTTGGGACAAATCAAGCTTAAAACATGGCTTAGAAACCTCATGTTGGATTATTATTTCCTTTTAGTATAGAAAAGTACGGCCTTAAATGTATTATTAGAGAGTTCTTGGCTACATTAGCACATTGTAATTTTATCATCATACCATCAGTGCGTCAAATATTTCACTATTTGGACTAAATAGGGTATTTCATGTCGATAAATCCGCATTTCAGTCCTATGAGTCACATTAATTTGACATCGTGTTTTATGAATCATATGAATAACATCTTTCGACCCATGAATGTTTTTGGATTACTACCCCGAATAGATTATAAATGGTTCCCACCAACCCCCTCCAGTATCTTGTAGAAGAGTATGTATTACCCATCAACCAAGTTGGATGCACAAGTGCATGTCTAGATACATACTCAATCATCTTTGTGGTAACTATTACGACCTCCAAGTCCAAAGACATCGAAAAGAGGGTTGAATCACATGTGATCAGACATATCCCTAATAGAGAAGCTCATGGACCATCCATAGGGCCCCAGATTCCTTTGGCCTCACTCTATATGAAAAAAGAGGACTTCTCTCCCAACATTGGATAGTTCATCTCAATATTTCCATCTCTATCAGAAGGGGATGAAGATGAAGATGATGAGGATGAAAAATAATGATGAAGAAGAATATGAAGACCTAAAAGATTCCCCTATTGTATACGAAGAACGTGTATCCACCGCAATCAATGAACATATGGATATAATCTTGGGCACTAAAAATGACAATTGGCCACATTGATTAGTGCGGCTATGCCTATAGAGGAGCGGGAGGTGTATACCTAATTCATAAAGAAGAATAGAGATGTGTTCATCTAGAAATATAGATAAATTATATGCCTCGATCTTGAGGTCTTCACTCATCCTATGGGCTTACCAGAAGATCCCCAGGGCTATATGTAGGTAGCCAGATGGGCAGACCCAACCCATGCTACCAAAATAGAGGATGAAGTTGACAATCTGATCAGAGACAACATTATATGGGAGGTCCAGTATCCAATATGGCTAGTTTATTTAGTCACTGCCAGAATGGAGAACATAGAAATTAGAATCTTCATTGACTTCAATTTCCACAATTATCATTTCCCAAAAGGTGATTTCCTGATACCGATCATATAATTGTTGGATCAATGAAACTACTAGATACAAGGATCTCTCATTCATAGATGACTATTCTGGATACAACCAGATCTGAATGGCCCATGGAGATGAAAAGATACTACTTTTAGTGACCCTCAAGAAGTGTTCTATTATAAAGTGATGCATTTGGACTATGGAATGCAGGCACCACATATCAGCACATCATGCATCACATCATCAAGCCCTTAGTGGGATGATTCTTCAAGTTCTATGTTTATGACCTGGTCATAAAGTCAGGACAACGCTCAAACCACCTAGTCGATCATGAAACTATCTTCATCAAAGTGATGTATCACAGTTTGAAGATAAGTCCCCTAAAGTGTGCCCTTGTATTTACCTATGGTAAATTACCCATCATTGTTATACTCCATTCACAAAATTTAAGGAAGCCCTGAGAAGACAGAAGCCATCATTTCCATGTCCCTACCTCACAACCTCACCGAGTTTAGAGGCCTTCAGGGGAATCATTCCTTCATCAGGTGCTATAGAGCCAACGAGGATGGTAATTGATTACCTTTCATCAGGCTCTTGAAGAAAAGTGTTAAATATGAGTGGGATAATAATATACTAGTATAATTAGACAATATCAAATGATATATCCTAATCTTACTGGTGATAATGATTCCATTTGAGGGGAGACTGGTCATTTTGTACGTAACCACCCAGGAACAGTCATCTGACATCGTCTTTGCGTAGAATAATGATTCTAGGAGAAATAAAAACTTCTATTACCTCATCCAAATAGTGACTGATGCTGAAAAACGGTAATCAAAAATCAAAAATAATTTCATATCCTGAATCATCGTGGTTCAATGACTCAGGCAATACCTATAGTACCATGAGGTTTAACAAGTCTCCCACTGCAACCTGATCAAATATATAAGAAACCATCAAATGCTAAATGGATTCCTATCATGATAGTATTTAATCCTAAAAAATATTTACATAGTGTATGTACCCCAGGAGTCCATTAAATACCAGTTGTTAGTAGACTTTATTGTATATCACCCCTCAAAGTAAAAAACATAGTTGGATGCTGAACTTATTAATGAATTAGTTTTTTATTTCTAGGAGGACCCCCATACATGGGAAATTTACTTCGATGGTGCTTCCCAAATCCTGATAAGGAAAATTATGGAAGCTCCCAAGCACAACAATGTGGTTCTAGGAATTATACATGTATCCCCCGAAAAGGCCACATTGCCTTAATATTTCTTCCTTTTGGAAGGGTGTAAAAATAATGAAGTAGAATATCAAGCTCTCATTGAAGGCCTGGAACATGCTCTTCACGTGCAAGATAAAAACCTAAAGATAATGGGTGATTCAGAGATATTAATTAAAAAGTTCAGTGGTGACTACGCCAATAAGAAATAAGTAATGGTCCCTTTGGAGAACAATATTCACGAACTGATGAAAGAATTCCCATCATAACCAACATTGACTTATGTCCATCGGTCAAAAAATTCACAATCCAGTGCTTTCGAAAATGTATTCACATCCCTATAAAATCCAAATTGGGATGAAATGGTCATTAGAATCACCCACCGCTAGATGATCTTTTCATTTATTTAGAGCAGTACAGAATAAATTGAAACAATCATCCCCATTTGTAAGCCTTATAGTCACACCATTGATTGGAGGTTGCCCACTGTAAATTAAAATCAAAAGGGGGAGTTCCCACTAGATAGGGCTAGAAGGGAGAAGGTATGAAGAAGGGTATTCAATATTTTATTGTACAATGTGGTAATCCATGAAAAGTTTCACTACAAATGTGGACTTGATAGAGTCCTTGTCAGTTTCATTGATAGAGAAGAGACTACTTCTGTCATTAATGATTTTCACGCTGAAGATTTTAGAGAGCACCAATTAGAAAATAATATATTTCATCAAATATGAAGGCATGTCTTTTATAGGACCACTATAATACAAGATTGTGCCATATTCACTAAAAACGTGATTCCTACCTATTAAATGAAAATGTTATAAACCAACCCCCAGAGTTACATCCTACAACTATGTATTCCTAGCCATTCGCTACTTGAGGGATGGATGGTGTGGGTCCATATCATCCTACTATAGCTAGACAATTCATGTTCATATCTATAGTGACCGACTTCATTTCCAAATGGGTTTAATCCATACACGTTAATGAATTTAGGGGGAAAATCATTAGCTTTATAAAGGCCTACATCATTACTAGAATTTTTGTCCCACATACAATACTGAAGCTTAATGGGACCAACATCTACTATGCTATGTTGGACAAGTTATACCAGGAGTATGGAAATAAATCCAACTATTCATCTTGTTACCATGCGTCTACTAATGGTACGATTGAGGCTTTCATCAAAAATCTGTCCAACATACTCTATAAGATGGTTGATAAGGATAAGACATCGCCTCTGGAAAATCTCTTTCATGATTTTTGGGATTACTAGACCATGACCTGTACTACAACCCAGGTGACCCTGTACTCACTAGTATACGGGGAAGAGGTGTTTTTTCCTATCGAAATCCAAGTTCCATCACTACGTGTGGCCATATTCAATCAAATGTCTATGGATGAGCAATCCCGTAGATTGTTTGATGAGTAGGATTAGTTGGATGAAAAAAGGGTTCACAGTTTACACCATTTTCAAATATACCAAAATAGGATTTCACAAACCTTCAACAAAAAGGATCACCCTCGATCATTCCCCCAAGGAGAAATGGATTAGTCCTTAAAGCCTAGTGATAATTTAGAAGAATCCTCCTAAGAATGAACCAATGTTCTAAGAGCCATATATCATACAAATTGTCTATTGAAATGGATCATACATCCTAAAATCAAGGAAAGAACAACTTATCACATATCCTATAAATGAAAAGTTACTAAAGAAGTTCATTGCGTAATTTCAACAAAGTGAAGTCATGTACCAAGCTCTATGACCCAAAAATAATATTTATAATACCCCTATGTCAATATCCAAACTCAAAGACCATATAAAATGTGTAGTAATAAAGTGATGTCATGGTCCAAACTCTAAGACCATAAACTATGAGTAGCAATAATAATAATCCATGGTCTAAACACTGTTCACTTAAAATTTGAGTAGAAATAAAGTGAAGTCATGGTCCAAGATCTATGACCCAAAACTATGAGTTACAATACCCTCAATTCATAGTCCAAACACTACGACCATAAAATATGAGTAGAAATAGTGGTAGGCCATGGTCCAAGCCCTATAACCCTAAAATAAAAGTTATAATTCCCTAATCCATAGTCCAAACTCTAGGACAATAAACTATTAGTAGCAGTAATGTGAAGACATGGTTCAAACTCTAAGACATTTAACAGTGCGTAGTAATAATGTGAAGCCACGGTACATGTTATGTGACCCTAATCTATGAGTTATAATACCCCCATAGCATGGTCCAAACTCCAAGACCATAAAATATTAGTAGCAATAAAGTGAATCAATGGACAAAACTCAAAGCCCATAAATTAAGAGTATCAATGAAGTGAAACAATGCTCCAAACTCTATGACCTTATTCTATGAGTAGAAATAAAGTGAATTCTTGTTTCAAGCTCTATAGTCCTAATCTATGAGTTATAATACACCCAAGTCATGGTCCATTCTCTAAGACCTTAAACTATGCATATATATAATGTGAAGTCATGGTCCAAAATCGTTTTCCTTAAAATATGAGTATAAATAAAATGATGCCATGGAACAATCTCTATGAACCTAAACTATGAGTAGAAATAAATTTAAGTCATGGTCCAAAATCTAAGACCCAAACCTAGCAGTCATTTTCCCTACAACCACATGTTTAACTATAAAGAAATCGACCCTGAAACATGACATTAAACTGTGACTCACATCCTCGTCATAAGATGTCAAACTATATGAAAGATATTGTCCTAATACCATGAAAATAAATTGCATGATCTCACACAAAACTATATAAGTATTTATTCCTATCGTCACAAGATATGTAGTGATGCCTCAAACATCAATCTTAGCCCTTCCCACATCATATCCCTTACCTCCCAGCACCAATACGAGAAACCCTATCACTACTTATTTCTCACATCGAGTATAACTCAAATGATCCTAGGATCTGATGTTGGGATTCGATTGAATACAAAAGTTATAGGAAAAATTAGTAAACCTGACACCCATAGCATTTGAACTAATATGACCTCACATATGGACTGAGCTAGATTGGTACAAGGAACGTTCAAAAATACATGTAGAATGGTAATTTCTGTTGTATGATACCTAGAGATGCATGAATTTTGATTAATGGCCCAAACACTATAAAAATGACCCTTTTCCTATTTGTAGGTCAGACTTGTACGGGGAGATCACGGATGGTCTTAATCACATGAAAAAAACTACGAAATTCGTCAAGAGTTATGTCCAGACAAGTTCTCACATTCACAAGATTATTCACATTCCCCTCACTGAAGAACTATCGAATGATCTTACTTGCCAATAAAAATATAGGACAGTCTTATGTGGAAGGTCCAGTAGTTCATGTATAGTCATGGTTTGGGTATTCTTTATGTTTCTTTGAACATCGTTCCCACTTGAAAAAATCTATATTCCGAGAAAACATGGATCCCCAAAATAATTCAAGGCCATCCGAGATTATATGTTTATGTCCTACGGACACCTTCATTTGACTATGCACATCATTCCTCGGTGGCTCTGAATATGTGGCCCCCCGAAACGGTTGTCAATATATGGAATATTTTTCCCCATGAAGGTCATATATGATCTCTGTATACCTAATGGTTCCCAAGCCCCATGTTATTTCTCCAAATTCATCTTTCCCCTGGGACAATCTTTTACACCTTATATCATCACTCATGTCAAAGGATTGCTAGAACAACCTGATTTTCATTAACTCAAAACTATTAAATGTCTTCGTGACAACATATTCATCCTCAATGCCTGACTCTGAAATGGAAAACAACATGTCCTCACAACTTGACATTAAACTGCAAGGCCAAAATCATCCTTGATGTATGAAGTTAAACTGCACAACATTTGAATATGATTATTGATCCCTCTAAATATTGATTTTTCTGATCTTATGTAATGACCCAGAATCCTTGTAATCCCTTTATTCTCACACCAAGCATAGCTCACGTGACATTAGGGATCTTATCCAGAGATCCACCTTGAAATTATGGAAAAATAGTCCAAAAATTTGGTCCTTGAAGCATGATCCTAACAGACATGTCATGGTTTCCATCCCTGATGGAACCCAATCCATTCCATGTGATGTTAAATGACTAGTTACCCAAAAATATTGGAATAATTCTTTACCCTGCATGTGTGACAGATATATGTATGGGATACCTAATTCCACACGTAAATCACATTCCAAATTTCCCCAATATATCCAGACACAGTCATTTCTTAAATCATACTCCAGGAATTGTGGAATATTGAATCCCCAAAATCCATCATGTCTATTTAATTTGGATGGAGAGTGTCCTACAAAAACCACTGTTTTACTATTCACAACATGCCCTAGTGGCTCTCCATACATTTCCACAAAAAACAGTTTCCATAAAAGGCAAATTCATCACCAGGATAGTCCTACCCTATATTATTTCACCCATTGGATTCAAAGACTCACACCATCCCTCATGATTCAAGGGCCCTCAATGTCATGGTTTACATTTTCCTTCCTAAACACATCCAAGATATATCGGAACCTGCAGGCCCGATTCATCCCGGATCTATTTTGTGGTTTTAATTATATACTATTCATATGTGTTACATTGATCCCCATAAAAAATGAGGATTTCTAACACTAATTTCATTGAAAATTTCATCTAAATTTCTCATTTTCGGTTTCAGGTGATCCCCTTGTCGAAGGTCACATACCACATCTAGAATGATACCAATGTCCATCATAAATTGAAGTCTAGTGTCCTGAGGACACCATTGTTTGAACATGTGCATCATGACCTAGAAAAGTTTCTTATATTTCCAACAAAACAGCTATCAATAAAATGAAATTTAGTTCTCAAGAGAGTCCTTCTTAGTCTCCATATGCTCAAATGACATTCATGTCTTATCACACCCCCAGATTTGGAAATTACATGATAATAGATTGTATACTATCCTCATTCCAAACTACACAGACATAAAAAAGAAATTTCTAACTGAGTTCTTCACTTCATAACTCTCTCTTGAGTATGTTAGAATCATGCATGAATAGTTTCCCACTCAAATCTGATATGAATGTCCATAATATTTTCAGACACCACTACTTAGGCCTGCCACCAACATTGGCCCCCCAACATCAAAAAAAATCATTGTGTTGCATAGCCCTACCAGGAAATTACATGAGGTAGGCCAGTGTCCTTCATACACCATTTATATACAATGTAGATCATGCTCTGGTGGCTCTACATATGTTTCAAAAAAAAAGATCATCAACCACAGGAAAATTTGACCCCTGCAGAGTCATTTTCTACTTCTGTATGCCTAAAACGACATCTCAACCTCATGCATGTCCAAATTTCATATGTTTAGGGTCATGAAACATCCATAATTCATGTGTGAAGTATATTATAACATTCTTGGTGGAAAATCCCAAATTCAGTCACTACCCCATTTAGATTGGTCAAAGCAATTTCAACTATGAAATCTCTAATAAGTTTGACTAGGAAAACTGAAAACTACTAGAAATGAAAAAGACACTATACGTTCCATAGGGAAATAGGCATAAAACACCTACTTTTAAAATTTCATGTATTGGTTCCCTGAAAAATTACGATCCATCAAAATAGATGTAAAGCTTGTTAGGTCAAGAAGCTGTGAAGTGTGGCCTATGAAAATTTCATGTTATGACCACTAGTCTTGTGCCAAGAATTCATAAGAAATAATTAGGGTAATAATGAAGAAGACCTAAATGTTATTCAGGTGTTCCATAAAACCTCAGTATTAGTTTAGATACACTCATTGTGTCCCAAAGATCAAGAAAAATTTAATGCCTGAGTCGATTATTTCAGTTTACTGGTAATGATTTAAAAGTAACACCTAATTGAAATGATGTTTATATTATTGATTATGATCAATTTATGTGACAGGAAAAGTCATAAAAGAAATATATAATAAAAAATTGGTTCCATCATATTATGTAAAAATATATTGTGGGTATCCACATCCAAGAGAATCTACTTGTAGGAAAGACATGGTTTTTACCAGAGACATCTGGTAGAGTCAGAGAGTTACATCAATCATTGGTATGTCACCACAATGGCTTGGAGAAGCTTTCATAAATTATTACTATTGGCCTCTACAATCACACTCATATCCTTAGGATCCCTCATGGATTTGAATGATTCTACTTTCTTCTTCATTCATTTTCTATCACCTCTCCTCAACAACGACCATGGCCCAAGCTCACTCTAGTTTACGCTACTCTAGTTTATGGCCTTGTTTCTCTACTTAATGGTCTAGTTTTTATGTTAATTTATCTTACTTCATGTGTTTGTTTTCTAAATTTATAACTATTCTATCATGAGTTTCAGCTATGTCAAAAAGAATTTTCAATGGAGCAACTATATAAGTTATCGTCTCTTTTGTGGAATGATGAGTTTTAAGCATACCATCTACATCAAAATTGTTGAAAACATTCCTTACTATACTATAAATACTGTGATTTCTAAATATAATGATTCCCAGACCTACAAACTATTAGTGTAACTTTGGAAATTTCACATTCATCTCAGTCAATGGGGACATAGAAATTAATCTCCAAATGTTCCTCTAAGCCTTTTTCCAACTGGGATGAATATCAAACAAACATTCCTGGTCAGTCTCAGTTCAATCCCTGATGATGAAATGTAGTCAGGAATGAACTTTACAATAGAGTGACTTTATGCAATAGCTAAAGCGCAACTCGACACTACAATGTTCCCATCTATGGTAATTGTAATGGATGACAAAATATGGGTGTCTTCCACTATTTCAATGGAATGTGATTGTGATTCTAAGGATATGGGGATATTACTTCAATACCTCCCTCCCTCTTAATAGTACCTCTATATAAAACAGTTTGTCATACATCTTAAATCATTTGTTGTTCCTCCGTGAAACGTGAGAATAATGAAGTCCCGGGACCATGCTCTGTGGAAATAGTTCCGTCATGGCGGCCCCAAAAGGTTTCTGATTAATGTAAGGCTTTTGGGGATAGTCATTATAGATAAGGAATCAGGGTCTCAAAATCCTATGGGCATGAAAAATAACCAATCTCAGAACTGGGAAAAAGGGAATAATATCCCACAAAAAAAAAATCAAGGGATAAAACATCATCCAACCTTATTGGGACTTTCCATGAGCCACCATGGGAAACAAAAACATATGTTTCTAATGTGACTCCATCTATAGGGGAAAAACAGAATAATCGATTTTTATTGGATACTCGATATATGGATCCCCTCCAATATCCATCAAGACTTGGGACTCGCCAAAAAATTCGACCCCAGCTATAAAGAACACCATGTCTCTCTATACAAGAGTCTGCTCAGCACTTTCAAGTGAGCCCTCAACATCTGGTTTCCATAGCATTACATGGATAAAATTTTTTGAGCATTATTATCCACACACCTGGGGTAAAAAAACCCCCCGTTCTCTTCAAATGGCGCTATTTCCCTATTTCGGTTTGCCACAAAAGATGATGTCCCATCCTCTTCCATAAAAGGTAATGAAGCAGTATATGTCTGGGAAATCTTCATCTGGTCACCAATAGGACCTTCATTAAAGTACAAATATATACCAGAGAGTTGATAATGTAACGACCCAATGTTTCATTAATGGAAAATCCCTCTTGATATAGTTAAATGTATCTTTATTAAAAATATTTTTATAAGATATCAACTTCTTTGGTTTTATGTGAAGAATTTTGGCTTATGCTAATATAGTCGTTGAACATTAATCACATGATTAGTATAAATATAAGACTTTAACAAATACAATTTACTAAGACAAAGGATGTGATGGCCTCATCCAGTAGAATTTCCAAATACGAAGCCCATTTTTCTGAGCTCGAAAAAGAGGTGGCGTCTTTGGGTTTCGCACTTAACCAATCCCAATCTGAGCTTCATTATGTCAAACTCGAACGTGACCATCTATGTGAAAAGTGGAAGCTGATTGAAATTACCACTCGAATGTTGTTATTCGAGCCACCCCAAGAGTCTATCACCATCGCAAACCATAACCTTAGGTATTATGCTACCGTTTTAAGGGGTTATGTAAAGAATAAGTATTACTATGTTCATGTACATTATTTTTTGTATATAATAATTAATATAATTTCTAGTCATTTTTGATACATTGTAAATAGTTTGTAAAGTACAAATAGTGTTTATAGTTATTATTTAATTAAGAATTTTATTTTATTAAATTAAGGGATTTATGAATTAAATAAAATTTTAATAAAATGTTATTATTATTATTATTATAATATTAATTTTTATTAAATATAAACGATCTTATAATTTTATGAATGAAATAATTTTTTTAAGGATTGAAAGCCATTTCTGTCAAAACCCGTGGATTTTCGATAAATGTCGGTTTTTATTTTAAAATTAAAAATTAACATATTTATAAAATTATTTAGATAAAATAAATGTTATTTCTGGAATCAAGACATTGAAATTATCCAACAGTGAATATTTCATAATTTTCTGCAACAATCAAATTTTTGGGTAAAAATTTAATAATGTTTAAATATATAATGTGTTCTTTGACATCAAAATGACCCAATAGTGATGTAGTTAAATACTATAATCATTATTTTAGGACAATATATGTTTTAACCTAAAATTAATGTGATTTTGGGTTTGTTTTACTTACATTTCAAAGAATTAATAGACCCCTCAAGACTTATTCAACACCTTGCTTTCTTAAATTAATTTCCATTAGAGTGTGACTCACCTCCACATAATAAACCCTAATATTTTAAGATGTTCATACTTAAACCTTATAAAATATTTTTTCCCTCTTCCCTTTTCCAAAAACCATGGGCAAAAACCATGGGATGGTTTGTGGTTTGGATTAATTTAATGTAAGGAGACCCAAACCTAAATAATAATGAATTCTCTCACCTTTCCTATACAAACCCACCCAAGATCCCACTTCCTCCTCACTCAAAGACGTTGTAGTTCGTCCAACCTCTTTCCAACTCTCTATAGAATCCTCCCAAGGTTCCCCTAGCTCCCATGAAGCCTCTCACAAGCCTCTCTCTAGCCGTTGGAAGCACACTTCCAAGTATGGGGTTTTTGTTCCTTTTTCATTTTAGTCAATTTTATTTAAGTTGTATTTCCCTTTTAATTTCACTTATGAATGATGGGGTATGGTTTCAATACTCCCCCATGCTTCCCTCTTATTTTTTTAATGATTGGAGGCCCCCATTCTCTCTCATAAAATGCCTCCCATGTACACCCGTTACTATGCCGAAATTCAGAAAGGAACTTCTCTCTCCTCTTTTACATTCAAGCAATAATTTTGTATCATGAATATAAATTCCATTAAAATTTGTTGGGACATGTATCTATATGACTTCATTACTGTCCATCACATGTAAATATGATGAGGAACCCCTTTCTCTCTCATCATCTATTTTTATGAAATCTTATGTCACGCCGTTACACCGCCGAAACCACACCGATTTTCTAAGCCAATTCCATCATGCAGTGAATACCGTGCCCATTTCTCCATCAAGGGTATTCACCTTTATGCCCATTTAATTATTTATTACAATGTTTCATGTATGAATTCCACAGTCCTTTATCCTGGAATTAATTATTATGTTTTATGATTCCATGTTTTATGATCCATGTGGCACACTTATGCATGAAATGAAATGTTTAAGAAGGGTGCACTCTTATAGTGCTCCAATACATTGGTTAAAGTATAGTATCATAATACGACATGTGAAACGAATGTCGAATAATGCTAATTCATGTGAAACTAGGGTTTACTCGTGCTTTATGTGCAATGATTATTTACTCATGCTCTATGTGCACTGAGCCTTGGCTCATGCTAATTCCATGTGAAGTGTTGTTTCCACATTTCAATGTTATGATTATCATGATTTATCATGCCTTTATGTTCTTGTTTCTTTTATGCTCTATTGATATTCCTATTGTATAACATGTATTGTACTCCTCATTTTATTCAATTGTACTCCCTTACTGGGCTTTATAGCTCACCCTTTTCTTATGCATGTCCTTAGGTTATCCCATGCAACGCTAAGTGTGAGGGAATGTAGTGGTCATGTAAAGGATGATTTCAATAAATATATTTTAATTCATGTTTTATGTTTTTATTTAATGATACTAAGACCCAAAGACACTTAACCTCTCGATCTTCATGTTATATCAGGTGATGTTTTATGTAATAAATCATGTTTAAGCTTGTAATAAAATCAGTGTTGTCATAGTTGGTATCAGAGGATAGGATTAGTTATTTTTGGGATTAGGAAACCCTAGCAATGACTTAGATACAAGACTATGTATTATAAAAACATCCCTAAGTTTTGGTAAGTACTGAGTAAGTGGTTTATCAAACAAATACATCCCTGTCTGGATACGAGCTGGTAGAGGCGGCTCTGGCACAGATGTATCCTAGGGGTAAAACCCGAAAACACAGCGTTGAGCTAAACTCGAACGGGAAATGGTGCACGACAACAGGCCTTGCTGTACTCTTGGTTATGACACACCCGGGGGATTTGTTTTGATAAATTCACAAGCTTAGTATGAACCCTTATTAAGGGAATTAAAAAAATCCCCCTACGAATATATATTAGAATGTAGATCATAAAAATCCTAGATTGAAGCCTATAGACACGTGATTTAAGGAAATAAAAGTTTATTTATATGTCATAAAATTTTTTCTTTGGATTACCCTATATGTGTTACCCCTAACATTCCTTTTATTCCAGCCAATGGCCGGTAATAGGAGGACTCGGGCTAACAACCGTTATGAAGATCAGTGTGATGATTGTACTAATGAAATGCCAAATCCAATGGGAGCGGGGATCGCAAACTTTGTCATGCTTCTCTATCAGCTAACTCAAGTTTTGAATAGAAAGACGGGTCAAGAGGAACAATCAACCCCCCCCCCCTATGAAAGAACAAGTAGCTATCGAGAGCTTCATGAGAAAAAGGGCTCTTACTTTTAGTGGATCATCCGATCCCACGATCGCTGAACAATGGATCAACTCCATTTAAATGATCTTCTCCATCCTTAAATGTTCTGAACAAGAGAAGGTTCTCATGGATGCGTATCATATGGAGGGTGTAGCTGATCAATGGTGGATGTTGATCAAGAATACAATGCTTGAGGAGGAGATCAAGGTGTTGGAATGGACGGATTTCCGGAAAATGTTTTTCAATAAATAATTTTTGCGAACCCTCCAACTTAAGATGGAAAGGGACTTCCATTACCTCAAGAAAAAAGATGATGAATCTGTTGGAGCATATGAGGAAAAATTCACAAGACATGCACGTTACGCTTCCGGCTTTGTCGTTATCCCTGAATGCAAAGTTGACTACTTCTTTGGTGGACTGAAGACTAGCTTGCGAAAAGCATTAGCGATCCGTGACTTCGACAGCTATGAGGAAATTGTCTGATGTTCCCTCAAGGTCGAAATGGATATCGAAGAATCACATGGGTATCATGGGGATAAGAAGTATAAGGTGGAATTCAATGCTAGTAGTATGATGGATAAATCCAACGGTGCAATGATGATCCAGCACCCCACTTGCCAAATGTGCGGGAAGAAGCACCCTGGAAATTGCCTTAAGGGGACGAGAAAATGCTTTTGGTGTGGAAGAGAAGGGAACCTAGTTGTTAACTGTTGGAAAGAAAGACCCACATGTACGACCAAGGAGAGGAACGATCTGTTCAATCCACAAAGAGTTGTTGAATGCTACAATTTCAAAGAACCGTGTCATTTTGAAAATCAGTTCCCTAATCCTTGAGTTTTCAGAGACAACCGACAACCTCCAAGGCATCAAGGATGAGCTTTTGCCGTCACTTCTGCCAAATTGAACCCCGAAAATGAAGTGGTGAAAGGTATGCTTGTTATTCATTCAAGAATAGCAAATGTACTTTTTGATTGAATTTCTACGCATTCTTTTATATCTCGAAAGTTTAGTAGAACAATCCCAGCACCACCACAAATCATGGAAGTAAAGATGTCGGTGAGTACGAAAAATGGGGAAATCATTTCATCCCATGAATATAAGTCCTCCCATGTTATAGTCTGTGGATTGAATTTCCCGGAGAACCTTGTCATACTCCCTCTGGTGGAATTTGATGCAACTCTTGGAATGGATTGCCTTTATTTATATAGAGCCAACCTAAATTGTCGTGAGAGGGAAATCACACTTCATATGGAGAATCGACCCCCGATTCATTACAAGTTTCAGGAGGAAGATGAATCTACTTTAGCTCCGTCATCTCAAGCATAGATATTAATTCCTTATGAGCATGCTTATCTGGCTCACATGATTGAGTAAAAGGAAGAAATCAACCTTGAAGAAATGCCTATTGTGAGGGAATTTGCTGATGTGTTTCCCGAGGAACTGCCTGGTCTTCCTCTAAGAAGTGATGTTGGGTTATCAATTGAACTTATACCAGGGTCGCTACCAATATCCAAGACTCCATATAGAATGGTTGTTGTTGATCTTGAAGAGCTGAAGAAACAACTACAGGAGAATCTGGATAAATGGTTTATATGCCCATGTGCTTCACCATGGGGTGCACCAGTCCTCTTCGTCAAGAAGATGGATGGGTCAATGCGTCTTTTCATTGATTATCGTGAACTTAATAAAATCATGATAAAGAACAACTATCCTCTCCCAAGAATCGATGATTTGTTTGATAATCTGCGTGGAGAACAATACTTATCCAAGGTGGATTTGCGGTTGAGATATTATCAAGTAAGGGTGAACAAGGAAGATGTCCCCAAGGCTACTTTTTGTACAAGATACGAGCACTATGAATTCATATTAATGCCTTTCAGACTCAGCAATCCTCCAACAATCATCATGGAATTTATGAATAGAGTCTTTAGAGATTACCCAGAAAAATTTTTGGTAGTCTTTATAGATGATATTTTAATATACTCCAAATCCAAGGAGGATCATGAGGAGCATTTACAAGATGTACTAGAGACATTGCGCAAGGAGAAGCTCTATTAGAAGTACATCAAGTGTGAGTTCTGGTTGAAGGAGGTCTCATTCTTGGGCCATATCATCACAAGCAATGGGATATCTATGGACCCCTCCAAAATAGATGCAATTGAGGGATGTCTGAGGCCAACATCGGTAACAGATATCCGTAGCTTCTTTGGGTTAGCTGGAAATTATCAATGATTTCTGAGGAATTTCTCACAATTGTCCAACCCTCATACCAAGTTAACTCGAAAGGGAGTAAAGATTTATTTGAGTGATGAATGTGAAAAAACTTCAAGGAGTTGAAAAGGAGGCTTATCACTGCGCCCATGCTCACTTTACCCACAAGTGGTTAAATTTTTGTGGTAGTCAGTGATTCTTCAAAGAAGGGATTAGGATGTGTGCTGATGCAGAATGATAAAGTGATATCCTATGCCTCAAAGAAGTTTAAAATCAATGAGCGAAACTATCCAACGCATGATCTATAGTTTGCGGCGGTGATCTTTGCCTTGAAAATATGGCGGCATTTTCTCTATGGAGTGAAATTTGAGATATATACTGACCCCAAGAGTCTTAAATATACATTCACACAGAAGGAGCATAATATGTGCCAGAGAATATTGATAGATCTCATTAAGGATTATGACTGTACAATACATTACCACCCTGGGAAATCGAACAAGGTGGCAGATTCCCTTTGTAGAAAGGATCATGTGATTCTATCAATGATGATAATTGAGAAGGATCAAATCTTCTTTGACTTGATAATGATGGATGTGGGAATCATAAATAATGGAACATCATAAATCCTTTCAGAAATCATTTATCAACCATATCATTTGTAATGGTTAAAGGATGCTCAAAAGGATTATGTGGGAATTCATGAAAAAGTTGAAGCTATTGAAAAAGGGAAATCCTTACAGTATAATGTTAATGAATAAGGAATTGTGCTGTTTGGGAAAAGACTATGTGTTCCATCAAGTCCGAAGCTGAAGAAGGAACTTTTGGATGATGCACATAGTTCAAATTTCTCTATTCACCCAGGGTGCACAAAGATGTATCGATATCTCCGAGAAAATGATTGGGGGGATAATATGAAGAAGGAGATCGCTGAATATACATCAAAGTGTGTAGTGTGTCAGCAAGTGAAGGAAGAGAGGAATAAGTCTAAGGGGATGATTCAACCACTTTCCATACCAGAATGGAAATGGGAGAACATCACAATGGACATTGTCACCGGACATCCAAGGACATCCAAAGGCAACAATGCAATCTCAGTTTTTGTGGATCGTCTTACAAATACTACACACTTCATTGATATTCGGGAGGATTTCTCTTGGGATCAACTTGCATGTATATATATCAGGGAAGTGTTAAGTTTTCATGAAGTACCATTATCTATTGTGTCTGACCGAGATCCAAGATTCACCTCAATGTTTTGGAAGAGTCTTCAACATGCTATGAATACTGAATTGAACTTCAGTACGACCTATCATCCTCAAACTGATGGCCAATCCGAGCAGACTATCAAAACACTTGAGGATATGTTGAGAGCATGCTCAATGGACTTTAAAGGAGGATGGGATCAACATCTTCCTCTGGTTGAGTTCTCTTATAACAGTAGTTTCCACTCAAGCATCCAAATGGAACCATATGAAGCTATGTATGGGAAAGGTGAAGAACACCAGCATGTTGGTATGAGGTCGATGATCGTAAGCTACTTGGATTAGAAATGGTCGAAAAAATGGTGGAGATGTTTAAAACCATTCAGCAGCATATCATGGCAGCCCAGAGTCGATAGAAGAGTTATGAAGATAATCATCGACGAGACCTTAAGTTTAAAGTTGGAGACATGGTGTTTCTACGCATATCTCTGTGGAATAAGGGCATGATGTTTGGAAGGAAAGGGAAGTTAAGTCCAAGGTACATTGGCCCCTTCGAGATTTTTGATTGTGTCGGGGTTGTGGCCTAACGACTATAACTTCCACCTGCCTTGGCCAAATTACATGATGTCTTTTATGTATCCCTCTTAAGGAAGTACATACCAGACCTTTGACATGTACTCTCTTCCGAGGTGGTACAATTGGAAGATGATCTCTATTATGAGGAGTAAACAATGATGATCTTATATCGCAGAGAAAAAGTTCTACGAAATAAGACAATGCCCCTCGTCAAGGTATTGTGAGAAACCAAAAGTTTGAAGAAGCGACTTATGAATCATAGGAAATAATGAAGCTGAGCTACCAACATCTGTTTTAGTTTGGGAAAAGAAAAAATTCGAGGGTGAAATTTCATAAGGGGGGAATATTGAAATGATACAAAGTTTCATTAATGGAGAATCCCTCTTTATCCAGTTAAATGTATCTTTATGCAAAATATTTTTATAAGATTCCATCGTCCTTGGTTTTTGGTTAAGAATTTTGACCGTTGCTAATATAGTCGTTGAACGGTAATCACATGATTAGTATAAATTAGGACTTTAATAAATCCAATTTACTCAGACAAAGGAAGCGATGGCCTCATCCAGTAGAATTGCCCCATACGAAGCCTATTTGTCGGAGCTCGGAAAAGAGGTGGCATATTTGGGTTTCTCCCTTAACCAAGCCCAAGCTGAGCTTTGTCATTTCAAGCTCTAACGGGACCGTCTACAGGAAAAGTAGAATTTGATTGAAATTACCACTCGAGTGATGTTATCGGAGCCACCCCAAGGTTCTGTCACCACCGCACACCTTACCCATAGGTCTTATGCGGCTATTTTATGGGGTTATGTAACAAAAAAGTATTACTATGTTCATTTACATTATTTTTTGTATATAATAATGAATATAATTTCTAGTCATTTTTGATAGATTGTAAATAGTTTTTAATGTTCAAATAGTGTTTGTAGTTATTATTTAATTAAGAAGTCTATTTTACTAAATTATGGTATTTTTTAATTAAATAAAATTTTAATAAAATATTATTATTATTTTTAATTAAATTTTTATTAAATACAAAGGATCTTATAATTTTATGAATGAATTAAATTTTTTATTAAGGTTTGAAATCCATTTCTGTCAAAACCCATGAATTTTCGATAAATGTCGGTTTTTATTTTAAAAGTGAAAATTAACATATTTATAAAATTATTTAGATAAAATAAATGTTATTTCTGGAATCAAGATGTCGAAATTATCCAACGGTTAATTTTTCATAATTTTCTGCAACAGTCAATTTTTTGGGTAAAAATTAATTACTGTTTAAATATATTATGTGTTTTATGACATCATAATGACACAATAGTGATGTAGTAAAATACTATAATCATTATGATCGGGCAATATATGTTTTAAAATTAAAATAATGTGATTTTGGGTTTGTTTGACTTACTTTTCAATGCATTAATGGACCCCTCAAGACTTCTTCAACACCTTGCCTTTTTAAATTAATTTCCATAGGAGTGTGACTCACCTCCACATAAGAAACCCTAATATTTTAAGAATATTGGACTTTGTCCTTATAAAATATTTTTTTCCTCTTCCCTTTTCCAAAAACCATGGGCAAAAACCATGGGATGTTTTGTGGTTTGGATTAATTTAATGTAATGGGACCCAAACCTAAATAATAAAGAATTTTCTCACCTTTCTTATATAAACCCATCCAAGCTGCCACTTTCTCCTCACTCAAAGCCTTTGGAGTTCATCCAACCTCTGCCCAACTATCTCTATAATCCTCCCACCATTCCCCAAGCTCCCAAGAAGCCTCTCACAAGCCTCTCTCCAGCCTTTAGAAGCACACTTCCAAGTAAGGGTTTTTCATCGTTTCTCATTTTTGTCAATTTTCATTAACTTGTATTTCCCTTTTAATTTCAATTATGAATGTTGGGGTATGGTTTAGCACCTCCCCCATACTGCCCTATTATTGTTTGAATGATGGGAGACCCCCTTTCTCTCTCATTAAATGCCTCCCATGTACACCTGTTACTATGCGGAAATTCCGAAAGGAACTTCTCTCTCCTCTTTTACATTCAAGCCATACATTTGTATCATGAATCTAAATTCCTTTAAATTTTTTGGGAAATGTATATATATGTCCTCCTTACTTTCCATTACATGTAAATATGATGAGGAACCCCTTTCTCTCTCATCAACTGTTTTTATGTATTCTTATTTCACGCCGTTACGCCACCAAAATCGCATCGATTTTATAAGACAATGCCATCATATAGTGAATATTATTCCCATTTATCAACCAAGGGTATTCACCTTTATGCACCTTTACTTATTTATTACAAAGATTCATGTACGAATTCCACATTTCTTTATCATGGAATAAATGATTATGTTTTATGAATCCATGTTTTATGATCAATGTGGCACACTTATGTATGAAATGAAATTTTTAAGAAGGGTGTTCCCTTATAGCGCTACAATGCATTGGGTAAAGTATAGTATCATGATATTTCATGTGAAATGAGTGTTGAATCATGCTAATTCATGTGCAAGTAGGGTTTACTCATGCTTTATGTGCATTGTGGATTTACTCATGCTTCATGTGCAATGAGCCTTGGCTCATGCAAATTCAATGTTAAGTGTTGTTGCCACATTTCAATGTTATGATTATCATGCATTATCATGCCTTTATGTTCATGTTTTTTTTAATCTCTATTGATATGCCTATGGTCTAACATGTATTTTACTCCTCATTTTATTCCATTGTACTCCCTTACCAGGAATTATATCTAACCCTTTTCTTATGCATGTCCTCAGGTTATCCCATGCAATGCTAAGTACGAGGGAATATAGTGGTCATGTAAAGGATTTTATCAATAAAGATGTAGTAAATCATTTTTAAAGTTTTTATGTAATGATCCTAAGCCCCAAATACACTAAACCTCTCGATCTTCTTGTTGTATCAAGTGGTGTTTTATGTAATAAATCATGTTTATATTTGTAATAAAAGCAGGGTTGTTATAGATAAGATAAGGGTACTTGGTTCAATATCCAGGTAAAAAGACAATTAGTTATGATTACCCTCTGAAGAAACATTCACAACTGAGAGGCTCGATTGCACTCCTCTAATTGTTGGGGGGAGATATCTTGAATAAGATCCCCAAGAGTAGATGTAGGATGGAATTCCATGGAGGATTTTGTAATGACCACCTCCATGTGTTCTTGGGGTCTAGGGGATCCTTATTTTGTACCCCCAACCAATGATAGGGTGAACATTATAACTATAGTTCTTCTAGGAAAATAAACTGAGAAAAAATATGTTTGTTGAGACCCTATGGTCCCTCAGAAATGAAAAGGGGAGGGTTTAACCATTAGAGTCTTTGATGTAAAATATTTTAAGGCCAAATGTGGCAGCCATAACAACCTCTCCCATCAACCATTGAAATAATATCATTCTATCCATGATGTCTGACTAGTAATTCCTATCTAAACGAATGAGAAGACACATATCCATTTTAGTGAACTAAGAAGTCACCTCATTAGGATCTATGTCAGCTAAAATATCGATAGGAGCAATGGATCCCCCCCAAAAAAGTATGATTGACGAATTCCTTATGAAGAAAACTCCATATATCTTAATTTTAATCTCCCACCCTCAATTCATCCTAGACTCTCCAGGTTTTTAGAAATGTAGTCTTTTTTGGGATGGCATACACTTGAGGATTGGTGCAAGGAAGGAAAAAATGTTATAACAACTGAAAACGTTTCCCAGGTGTCCCTATAAACTCCGGACCTAATGAATAAGTGTGTTTATGAGGAGATTGGAACACCATGGAAAGTGCACAATGTGATTACTTAAGGTGACCACTTTTGCAGTGGATGAGGGTCTCGAGGTCCTTATGATAGTGGTTCACCGTATTTGGATCCCCGTCAAAAGAAACATTATCCAGTGTTGACACGTAGCCAATGCCAGTAAGGTAAACATCCCTAGTCATGATGAGCTACCATAAATTATGAGGGGACCAGTCATGGATTGATGTATGACCATTAAAATGGTCTCATTTCCACCATGCCACTGGAAAATCAGCCTCAGAAGAAATGGATGATAGACTACCGGTAGCAGCTTTAGAAGCCTGTTTGGCCGCCCTTGAAGTCATAACCCCATCATTCACAAATTTCCTCATAATGGGTGGGGGGTCTAAGAGGCATTAATACGACATTTTATAATCTAGGTTTCTCATCAAATCCGTTTTTTTCTCCATTCCTATAACCTTGGATGCATCGTATGTTTTCACAATAAGAACCGGGTCAGGTAGTTGGCCATCGTGATATGACTTAACCCGAGCCTCAACATACTATTTGGAAAGTAAGGGTATAAAATAATCATGATCTGGAAGTATAGAATGGTCTTGAGTGTCCTCCAAGGAGAATATTATCGATATTTTATGGTCCATCATCATATTATTCTCCTGACGATCACTTATTAGTGAAAGATGTCACTACTTCTGGACATAGTTGAATTGACGACTAAACATGCAGTGGGAATAACCCTCTCAAATAAGTTACCCTATGATACGGTCAACTACGATTCCTTCTCAAGGATAAAATAAGTAACCTAAATTGATGAAGTATAAAAATTCAATATTTTTAACTGTACCAGTAGGGGAATCATAATGGTGATAAGTTAAACTTTCTTAAATGTTGAGACAAGACATTTTATCATTATCATTCTTTTCAATTTTCTTCTCTTTCATATCCTATGGAGCCCATTCCATCAACATGACCCTACTAGTGCTATAATGATATGATCAAATAATGGAATGTATAATTGGATAGAAATTGATATAGGAATAACCACATAAGTGTGATCTTATCCATCCCTAATGAATTTGGAAGGGTCCAATCATCTGATAAGGTGGCTCCCTTGATAACTAGACCATGTAAGAAGTAGATCTTGGACAACTCTAGGATAACTAATTTGATACATTTTCCATTCTCCAACAGGGTGACCCTGATAAAATCTAATTCTCTTACACCACCAGATTCTTGCACTGGTTGGATCCACCTATTCTGAATCAAGGCCATGAAAGCAGTCATTCGAAATAATAGATTAACAATAGGGATGACCCCCCATCCCCATTTCTGAAAATTCCTCTCTTCCAGGGTGGGACAGTAATATTTTCCTGCCTCCAGGTGGTTTTCATAGGACAAGCCATGGGTCTCCAGGGATTGGTCTCTAGATTGGTATTCTTAACAAAAGTTATAAACTAGTCATCAAAATATATGTCCTGCTTTGGATAGGGATCACTTTCCTTCATAAGAACCATTGCATGAATAATGAGTTTCCTGGATAATTGTGGGGGAATCATTCCTCATCATCCCAAATAGAGGTGGGTGGATGGATTTAATCATACCTATCCCTGAAGATAGGGTCTTGTGAAATCATATGAATGTGCCAAAGAGTGATATCGAACTCCCTACGAGTCAAGTGGATGGTATTGTTGTCTGGACTCCACCTTATTAGGAGCTATGAAATAAGGGAATTAGGATGATGGATGTATGTTTGAGAAGCCTAGGTGGCCTCATAAAGTTCCACAGTATGTTGCTCAGATCAGAATTCTTCACAACTCTAGAAAACCCAAAAGGTCACCCCCATTCCAAACCAAATGAGCCTCTAGAGAAAAGATCCCATTAGGATGACCAATATTTTTTCTCATTCACTATAGTTTTCTACACAATACTCTCATTAAGTGGGCCGTCTGTTCGGGGTTTTGCTGCACTCCCTCTAAATTTTGAGGTGCATAGTTCAGCAATGACCCAGACGTTGTATCTCTCCGAATGTACGTCCCTTTGAAATAAATCAATGCCTTCACAATAGAGGCATTAATTATCTAGGTGGTAGGATGATCAGTTGGATTTGGCTATGAGATTATTGTGGTAGACAATCGACCAAACTCGTGTAATGGAACCCAGTCTGAAACTGGGTAATTCATTTGGCTTGTTGTATGTAGATTTTCTAGAGATTAGTTAAATGGAATAATTTTTTTTGACTAAAACCTCAATTTTCCTTGACATTCATCAATAATTGAAATAGGGTAGTAATAATATCCATAGAAGAAGTAGAAACTCTAGTAGAAGCCTATGAAGAAGTTATAGTAACCTGCCCTGGAGGATCAAAAATCTAATAAAAATAAATCCAATAAAAATTGTTGGATAAATTATTCTTAGGAGAGGCTGACAGACATAAATTATATCCACATAGGGAACAATATACTTTTTCTTGAAATGTTATGTGGTGTCCAGAACCCACATAGATGATAATGTGAAGAATCATAACACATCATTTGACCACGATGGGTGGATGCAACCCTTGAATATGGCTACGGTACGTGGAAGCATCACACCATGTGTAACCATGGTATGAAATCCATCTAGGAGGAATTTTCCTATGGATCATTGTTCATTGAATATAACTGTTTTCGGATGATGGATACAATGAACCTCTACCCTGTTATGTTCATTTTCAAATATTGAGGGTGATAATTTTAAGTTCGGATTAATAATTCATACAGTTCATTTTTCCGATTCAATCTCGGTATGTGGACACGCAAGCTGCATAGCATTAACTTACAGGTAATCTATTTTTTTTATTATAAATATTCCACAATGCAATTTGTGAACCCCAAAATTCAGAACATGGACAGAGAGATGGAGAAATGTTTGATTTTCCACACATACAAAGTCGTTAGTGAGTAGTATTTTTCAAGAAGAACAGTAAGAAAATGTAGATGAATCAATGTGAGATAAGAGCACCTTTAACCATGATAAACAATATAAAAAATGAAATGGTCTCATATATATTTGTTTGGTCCCCTCTAAATTGGATTATCCATTCTACAACAGACCATTTTAGTTCAGGACCACTACTACATCTGAATAGTATTCTTTTCATTCCAAACGGATTCCATTCCAATGTGGGGAATTTTTAGCATCTTGAAAATTTTAATGATGGAATAAAATACTCCCCTAATCACATTGAAAACGAAATAATTTTTTGATAATAGTCTTCTAAGGTGAATGAACTCAAATCGAGTTGATGATTTCATAAGGAACTAGAATAAATTCAATGTTTTCAAATAATTTTATGTGGCCCACATACCATCAATGGGATGGGTATGTGGACTGCCCGGATCAAGAACCACTGGTATGCAGAACGATCCAAAAACTAGTGTCTCATAGAATTATAGCTAGTGGACACAATGCACGTTGAACTGCATCACTTAAGGACTCTGGAGTAAGAAGGTCATCCCTGTACTGTTTCGTGAACCTAGCAGTTCATGGCCAAATAAAATAGGAAGGGTTTGGAAAACTCTAGCCTCTAAAATCCCCAGATTGATCATTTCTTCTAAGGATTATAATATCTTCGTATGGTCCCCCACAAATAGTGACAGATTCCAAATATATAAATCTACCCCAATTCTATAAAATATGATCACAAGTATAATTTAGAAACAGAGGATGATGAATGCATAGTGGGAGTCCAGAGTTGGGAATAATGAACTCAGAGAGGATTCCGACTTCAGTCATGGATTATTTTCGAAGTCCTAATTTCAAATAGCATTCTACATAGGTATAGCCTACTGTGAACCATAAAACATGAGAAGATAATAATAAAAAAGAACTGCAAACCTGAATGATGAATCCACGAACTATATACTTCTTAGGTATGAACATCCCATGAACGACGATCCCCAAAAACCCCTCGGAAATGGTGTTCTGCATAGGGTATCGCTATGGATATTTATCCGAGTGTTACGTAATGCATCATTACACAGATAGAACCCAAAGAATTGTAATGGACTTCCTACCATCGTGGTGTGTGGTGGTCCATACCCATCCTTGTGTACCTTGTCAGTACGTTGAAGACCCCTCTTCCTACATATCGATGTGGAATGCAGAGCTTTCTCCATCGTTCAGTAGAAACCAATACACGAAATGGGGAATTTTTGGGTATTATTTACTCTGGTTCCAACCTCACCCCTACAATACTGTATATTCTTCAAAGATCCCTCCACAATCTAGTCCCCCAGCTTCAGGAAAAAGTTTCATCCAAAGCCACCAGACCTGTATGATTGGTCTATCAAGTGCATCATCATGCTACACACCCATGGAAAGAAAATTCACGAAGTCTCTTCCCATAATGGTTTGAGATTCTGGAATGTCTATGTGTCTACATTCTCATTGTATCCTAGAGTCCATCCCTGGGATGACTACATGAACCTCCCCATCCTTGGGATTAAGGATGATCACTTTATCGTCCATTAAATGAGAAATTTTGATCAATTTAAGGGATTATGTTTTCACCCCTTTTTGATGAGGACATAACTCCTCCTCTTCCTAGAATGCGTTCTGAGGCCCTCCCACTGAGGTATTTTTCTAATATTATGAGTTTGGTCCACATGACCTTTAATGTAATTTCATATTGAATTTATCATTGTTCTACAACCTCAATCATCATCGCCTCAGCCTCTTCTTATAAGGCTCACCCTCTCCAACCAATAGAAGAGCAAGCATCTGGTTTGTTGGATCCCTCACATCCTCTTATTTCTAACACTTATCAAGACTCACATGGTCTTAGAGGTTTTGTTGGATTAAAACATTCTTGAAAATATGAGCCACGAGAAGTCTAATTTCTGAGTAGACTAGGATTTGTAGGATTCCTTCATTAATGCCTAATCTCAAAAGGGTTCACATCCAAATGGGATCACACCATCATAATTCACTCAACCGGGAAGCTCCTATGAATAACACCCAGAACATATGAACAATAAAAACTCTAATTCCTACTCAATCCAAGGTACGTAGGACACCAACTTGAAGGCCCATGCTCAAATGGGTTCCCTCAAATAAGGTATCACCCAACCATGTCACCAAAAATGGGACGCTTCCATGTGTAAACCCCACATACCTCCGAACTATGTGGTTTCTGGTTCCTTGATCAAGGATAAGTAAGAAACCCATCCATTGTGTCTGATCCCAATATCAAGTCACCTTCCATCCCACCATCATGATGATAAACTCCAGATCACCTTATTGTATGGATTAAGTCAACATTACCTCTATAACATCAAATCCACATGCATGCTTATGACGATCATGAAAACATGGGGTATCCCATGGACACACAATTCAAGACTAAACAATGTATATACAAACATATGAATATGACTTAATTATATAAGGGAGTTTCAAAAATAGAGATAATCCTCCCCCGGAAAGGCGTGGTTAGATCGACTTCTCATCCTATCGGCCAATAGAGTCCTTAAGTGTCTTTGGCCAAATCATTGTCCAAAGAGCACCTTCCATTTGAATGCAAGACCATGAATCATTGATACCATGTCGTTGGTGGTTTCTGGCTCCACGAGTAAACATTTTGATGTCCCTTAGAAGATTTTATGTTTATGGAGGATCGATTTCACAAGTACTTGAACCCATGAAATTGCCCGCTACGACCATGTGAATGTGGAATCTCCATTGAATCATGAATGGGGTGAAATTTACACCCCAATAGGGTTAATAGAACCATCATTTAAATGATAGTGCCACAGAATGGGTGACAACAAAATAAATGGTGAACTTGGTGTGAACACAACTCTGTAGGAAAAGAGACAGGTGATGATTCTCATATGATCCTTTCATCATCACCCAGAATGCCCCACCACAGAGGAGGAAAATTCACTGTTCAAAAATTCTCCCAATCTCCCTCATTAGATTTGTAATATAGAAAAATATGATTAATAAAGACTAACAAAAATATTTTAAGGTAAAATCTAAGTATTATATTAATCATGTATATGAAAATTTCTAGATCACTACTCGTTTTGAATGGAATTACTATGAACTCATAATTCTCATACATTGTTCCATACATATTCTTGATGATGTCCTCTTTCGTCAACCATATATGATAATACTCATACCAAATATCCACCGTAGGAAACACATCATCATATTCCATCACAATGAGAATGTATTCAAGGTTAATCTTTTCCATAGACTCAATAATTTTAGCTACATAATTTATTTTTTGGAAATAATAACCATGATTTAGATGTTTATTCTAAAAAAATATTAGTCATCATCCTTACACTATTATATAATTGGGGGATTATTTGATGTATGAAGAGTGATTAACAAATCATGAAAATTTTTGTTTTATCTATTTATTGGATACAATCTCCCATACCTGAAATCAAATAAAAATAGAGTAAATAGATTATTATATGGTTCTCTGGGATGTCACGCACAAAAATTTGATATGGGATGATTTATATACTAGGAATTTAATAATATCCCCTTTTTTGATAATATCTCTACTTCAATTATTTTTTGTGGTGCTTTAATAGTTATAAAAATATTCTATAATATTGTGGAATACTTTGATATAGAATCAAAAAGTTTGTTGACTATTACTGATTAAATTACTAGCGTACCTATCACCACATCCTTTTCAGGATCCTCATCATTAGTTGTGATGAAATAATCTCACCCTTTGTACCGTAGAGGTTATTTGAATTCATTATATATAACAACTAATATCATAGGGAAATGTTTTTCACAGTTTCTTTGTTCCTTGTAGTCATAATATTTGAAAATATGTTGAGGGTAGGTTGGAGAATTAACATATTCTCTTACATTGGTGTCTTTATCATGTTATAAATAACTATCCAGTTTCCCCACCTTCTTTCCCCTATATAATTTCAATATTCACCTTCGAAAATTTCTATGGTTCTTCATTCCATAATATCGAAAAGTGGGATGTTAAAATTTCATACCATAAATAAATTTCTCTATTACACCACCATAATCAATCTCCACTTTCTACTCATTATCCAAGGGAAATCAGTGAGAATTTACAATCTCTATTTCAACATTGTGGGCACAACAAAAAATTGCCTCATATTTTTCAATGTCTCTGATCTCCATAGAATATCGTATACTTAGTTGTATCCTATGAAATAATATTTTAATATTACCTTAAAGGTTAATGACAATGAACGACGAATATCATGCATGTATTGTGATTTTTTAATAATACTCCCTATTGGATTCATCATATTCTTTCTTTCTAGAATGAAAATTAGTTTCAATTTTAATTTAGATAGTGTGAGGAATATATTAGTATACAAGTATATTTTATAAATTCATCCACCCCATCCATTCTATCTATTCCATAAGATTCACATTTTTAATCATATCCCACCTCTATGAAGCTTCTTGCTCTATATAATAAACACTGTGTATAACCGTCCCATGCTCGAAACATTGAATAATAGATGATGATACCTCAAAAGAGTAGATCAATTGCTCCATGATTAAAGTTACTGATGATCCATTAAAATTCAAGGGCCTTTGTTGCTTATTGCTCTCAATTATAGTTTGTTAATTCTTATAGGGATTTTTTTAGTCATCTTGATTTATTTTTCAATTCAAAACCTTAGTTAATTGAGAGAGTATCATCATAAATACCATGATTCCTTCTCTAGTCAAGTTGGGTAACTCATTTGGTAATTGATCACATTACCTATAACCTTGGTGGTTTACTCAGTTCCTCGAATTTCCATTCATTTGATAAATAAATTTGAAATTTAGGAAGTGTATTTATAAACTATTATACACATAAACATGAGTGCAATGATAGTATAGTGATAACTTACAAATGAAATTTATTTTCAACTTATGAATTATTATGAATAAATTTATTTTATTGATGATGAATTTCCGGAAATAATCATTTATATAAATTTTTTCCTCTAATAATGGATCATAATTATCTATTTAATTCACTAACAGACATCCACATAATGTTTTCAACTAGGATTTCATTATTTCTTATTGTAGTGAAGCATTTCAAGATAGATTAAAGCTCAATGTGGAGGTTTTGGTGTTACCTCTATGTAAATCTGTTCGACAGCCACATCCACCTGTAATATGAAGATGGAGATTTATTTTCATAGAAACCAATTAACGTATGCATTGCCAAGATTTACAGATTCCTTCTTATGTATAGTGTAATCGATAAAAAAATCCACTATTGTTTTCTAATCATATTCAAAAAATAATTTATCATTCATTTGATACCAGCTATGAAAAAAATGATTTTATTACACACAAATTTTTGATTTTATATATATGAGAAATCATAATACAACTAAGAGGATTTAGAAATATTTTTTCTTTGGGAATTAGGTACATTAAATAAAATTATAAAAATGGGGATATCCAAAAAATTCTAAAATATCTCTTATCGTGATCATAATATTAAATCTTAATAAAAAATCATTGGATAACATTGGGACACACAAAATTAATTGGTGATCTATGAGGCCTAGTATGGGGATAAACCTGAAATAACATGAATATGTTATTACATGTTAGAATATTGAGATATTAATGGGGCCTAAAGTGATCAATGTAATAAACATGAATAATGAGTCATGATATAACATAATAACATAATAAAAACATAAGAATGTGTAAAAATTTTTAATAATTACATCATATGCATATTTTGTGTATAAACCCAAATAAAAAATACCATAATATTCTTATTATGAACTTCCATTCACCATGCATGGCATATTATGAGTCTAAAACATTACCCAATTCATCGGAGCACTATATAGGTGCACCAATCCTAATCATATCATGTAAATTCATAAGTGTTCTACACAAATCATATAAATAATAACATATTTCATCCCATTAAATACCAAAATATTTATGTGTGGGTTAAACACATGTAGTCCCCCAATAAAGGATCTATATTTTCATAAAGGTGAAAAACCTTGACATGAACTGGGTATGAGCATAAACTACACTTATTATAAACAATAAAAATCATAGTAGAATATCTACAGTATAATAGGGACACATAAAAGTTCACAGGAGTGATTAGTGATAGCTAACGGGGTCTCTGATATTTTGAAATAATAATGTCATTAAGGGTTATATAGATAAACATATAAGAAAATTGGAATTGTAGATAAAATGAATAATATAAAGAAATGTTTGAATAAATTGGTGATGTAAAGGATCCCCTACCTTGATATAATGATGAAAAATCGTTTCAAGGAGATTTTTGAGAGATTGAAGGAAAATTTTGGGCATTATAGAGAGTATAGGATAGAATAAAGATGTTATAAAATGATTTATTGTAAATAAAAATACGTTCTTGAAAAAATTATGTTATTTTTCATATATTATTTTTGGATTTTTTAAAGAATATTTTCATGAACATACATAGAGACATCATGCTACTCTGAGGCCCAGTGTTCTCAAAATAATGTTTTGAAATATAATAAATATATAAAATATCATTTTCAAATAGTATTTCTAGAAAAAGTTGATTAACTTCTATGAAGATTCCAAGAATAAAATGAAGTAAGAAATATCATGTTTAGAATGTGGGTTTTACCTTAGGTGTGACAAAATATTTTTCGGTGTGGTGTGTTTGTAGAAAAGTTGTTAGGGATGTAAATGATAAAAATAATTAACTATTGTTTTATTAAATCGACTAATGTAGGGAGATATATTTTCTATATACATATATGGATATTTTTATTCCTCTGTATTAGCTACATAATCTTTGATATATTGGATAACCATTGGATATATAATTGGATAATATCTATTAGATGAATATAAACCATATCAATGATTAGTGATTAGTAGGAAATGGGTTTCAAGGATTTCCCCAACCAAAATAATTTAGGATTTCTCTTCATCATCAATAGATCCATCTTAAATTATGATGTTTCCTTATTTTTATTTCTTCCCTAATATGGATTTCTACATCGAATGTGAATTAATTTTCCAATTTATTGATTATAAAATAGGTTTTTTTGTGGGATGTAATTTTTAATGGTGTTTATTTGGATATTTATTTCATTATTATTTATTCTTTTTCAATCAATCTAACAGAAATTTGTAGTGGAAAACATGAACATTAAAAAAATTTATTCCCCGTGTTTTTATTGTGACTTCGCATCTATTTTCTCAATTCATTTATGGGGTTTCTTCACATTGTAGTTTTGGAAAAATACTGAGGAATTAATTATTTCACACTCGTTTCATGGAAAAATGTACTGATAATAAATATTTGGACTTGATATAGGGTGTAGATCAGGCGCTAATATAAATGAAATCATATCAGATGAGTATGGGTTACCAAATTAGAGCTCTTAATTATTTGAAGATGGTTAGACCTATGAGTCCATTTTCAAGAAACATGGGTTTTTTAAAACTAATTTTTTAATGAAGAAATCATCGGCCATAGTAGATTGTTTATTTTCAGTGATATCATGCGTAATATATAAGGTAACATTATCTTGGGATTATGTTTGAGGAAGAACATGGTTTTCTCGAAAATCCTAAACACAAAGGAATATATTAGAGAGAAACACCCCATGTGTGGTCCCCTTAGCATGTTCATGGGTTTTGGAATGAATATTTGAACAAACGAAGTATGACCCCTATCATATGGAATATGACTATTCTTGGTTGGCTCTATGTGAACCTTGGACAGTAGAAAAACATGACCAAGGTCACGCTCTATCCACCCACATAGAAATGACTATCTAGTAAGTAAATGGGATTACTCTTGGACAAGTAAATGTATAAAATTACATCGGCATCACAATGCTAGGTACATGTACATGGACATGGCCATGATACATTTGACAAGGGTAGGGCCTGGTGCTGAAGGGACATGTTTCATACTCCTTAATTGTTGGAATAGATATATAGTATTATATTTCTTAGAAATGTTTTTAGGTTTCATTAAAATATATTTTCCCTAAGGGATAGTATTGAATACCATCCTACACAATGGATTATGACCCATCCAGTAGAAATTCTTGTATAAAGTATTTTAGATCATTAAATGAGGCATGATGTGATATCCTCTATCATTTTTAGTCCCTATGTGGATTTCTTCATATCAACATGACTGAGACTATGTATTCCCCAATTCTCTAATTATAAAGTTAGCCCAAATTGAGTTTTTTGTATACCTCATGGACATGGAATTAATCATTATCTAGGTATAATATCTCTTCCAACTTGTTTTGTAAATGTCCTACGACGAGACCCAATATGAACTACCTCTAGGATAGGAGAAATTTTTGTTTTATAATTATTGGTGTGTGGTCTCCTATACAACTATGACATGGAACCTCTAATCTGGAAACATATGATGCAATTATGGTTATGAAATTTTATGGATATAATATTTTTAATGTTAAATATATACAATTATCCTTGTTATTTTTGTTGTAGACATATACCTATGTAGAGGTGGCTATTATTATTTTGTAATATTCTTTGTGATTTTTAGGTGTACTGCTGGGAATTTATATATTTACCAATGCATTGGATTTTCCCAAACATGTCAGGTCTTGTGAAGATTATCATCAATTTGGAATAGTCATATATGTACAAGGAATAAGCAGTGAATCATGAACTAGATAGACAAGGGATTGTTCTTGTTATATATTAACAACAGTCCCCGTCATTACATTTAGGTTTGACTAGTTTTGGACTATTTGTGGTGGACTTATATGAGGCCCTTTATACATCGTGATACAACTTTATGTACGATTTTTGTGGAATTTAGATGTATACAGGAATGGTTGTTTAGTATTTTTTACATTTTCGCATCATATAATCTTGGACATGTGTACATGTGTATAGGTACATAGGATAAGAAATCTCATGTTAGTGATTGGCCTTATCAGCAATATATGCTATTACCTACTCTATTGGCGGTAGTCTTGGATAGTAAAGGAATGGTACTCATTAGGAACATTTTTGAAAAATTGGAATTAGAGAAGAGAAATCATTCTTCAAACCTTAGTTAGTGAGAATGGTTTTGTGAAACAGTTTTAAATGTTTTGAGTTCGGATTTCTGTCTTGGGACACTGATAATGGTATGGTAGCTGACATATCC
Source organism: Viscum album (assembly GCA_963277665.1). NCBI lineage: Eukaryota > Viridiplantae > Streptophyta > Magnoliopsida > Santalales > Viscaceae > Viscum > Viscum album. The sequence goes on from OY728164.1 coordinate 1,079,265,087, forward strand.
ACACACCAGGACATTGATAATATTCCTTTTGAGTCTGTACATTAGAACACTAGTTTTTTTAGAAAAATTTTACATGGATCGTAGATGAATAGGATGTGGTTTCCATTTCCTTTTGGAGTATTTTCTCTAGATATTCACATTGTCCGTGGAATGCCTTTTATAATTTAGGATTCATCTATTATTATTAAAAGCTAGGATTTAGATTCAGAATAGTGAGGATGATCCCCTAAATTATGAATCAGTGATACATGGACACTTTTGAGATATTTTGTTTCTAGGTAGTTCACTATCTAAGACACCACATATAGAGCAGCATATGGCACCCACAGTAATAATAGATGTGGCACATTGGATGAACGCACCTCTTGACTTTTAGTGAATGATACCCCTCAAGATCAGAGGTGATCCCAACCCATATACAGCCGAGTATAGGCATGTGGTTTTTTCACAAGTTCTCTAACATTTTATGACAACATAATATATTTTTTTGGATCTAGAGGCGAGCCTTCTTCATGGATCAGCGAGATGATGGTGGGGTTTGGTAACCAAGACTAACGTAAAGGCGAGTCTTTCATGGTCAGATTTAGATTACCATTTCAGAGTGGTTATCTATCCTACAACACTAATGGATGTATATATATAAGGGCTTTTTTTAGATTCCATAGGGAAACATGAATTTAAATGATTATACACTAAGGTTCACCAACCACTCTCAGTACTTGATGGATATAGTCTAGGATATGTTCTTTTAGGATTTAAAATTTCTGTGAGAACTATATATATACTTTTTAGATAGTGTTATAACTCTTGATATCAAGAATATTCTAAGGATATTGATAGATATTAGGTTGTTGATAGTTTTATGACATTGATGAAGGAAGTGACCATTACTGTTAGTGGGAAAGAGGAAGCAAAGACTTTAGGAGCAAGGTGTCAATGTCATTCTTAGAAACCATGATATACATAAAATTATAAAAGGATGTCCTTATATTGTTGTTATACAGTCGAGGGATAAAAATATGGGTCTGGTCATCGTAGGTAGTGGAATTTCAACTCATGTGAAGGTAATATACCACTTGAACAACATTTTCTAACCCACCATATAAATAATAGAGAGATTGTTGATAGATTAAAAAGGTAGATATATAGGTAGGTACATATAATTCTAGAGGGAAGATAATAATGTATTGGATATGAGAGTGTAGTTGGAGGTTTTATGCACTTATTCATGTTACCACCACTACCCCAGGTGTCCCATGACAGACACATGGAGTTGGAGGATAGTGGTAGAGTAGCTGGAGGCTATTTAGGCGTATTGAAAAAAGTTTATTGTAATGATTCAAGTTATGATCTCTATATTGTCTTCCATACCCACATTAGTAATAGACATATGTGTCTGTCATACCATTATTTCATCCAATATGGTTTGAGACTTATAGATCACATAAGTCGACCCTTTTCTTGGAGATGTCTAAGTGATCACACACATGTAAAGATACTGTAACCTGACTCTTGTAGGTGATATATTTTATTTGGATAAAATTATAGTAAAAATTGTTGGGCGGAAAAGAGGAAAGTGATGGCAAGAGGGGGGGTGAATTGCCTTTTAAAAATTAATTAACAATTTAAAATCAAAGTGAAAGTGCAGCGGAAATAAAAGAGGCAAAACACAAAACTTGATAACGGAGTTCGGCTTAAACCAAAGCCTACGTCTCCGCTCCCAACTCAACCGTTGAGAGATTTACTACCACTTGCTTTTTAATGGTTTTAGCAAGAAACCCACTAGACTTTAAGGTTAGTCTAGAACCTATTACAGCTTTCTTTTAATCGTTATGCAAAAACCCACTTGCTTTCAATGGTTGAGGAAGAACCCACTAGCCTTCTTACAGGTGAAGGCTAGCTCACCTATGTCTCAAGCCTTTTAAAGGGAAGGATTGACTAACCTCTTCACACCTTGAAGGTGATGTGAAAACAAAAAAGAGAGGATGAGAGAAAGAGATGGGGTTTGTAGGCACAAACCCAAATTGATGCTCAAAATAAATAAATAATGAAAACCCGTAATGTGGAGAATTCTTGGGCGCCAATGGATTGATGAAGTTGATGAAGAGCGCTCCCAAGCTTCTTTGATGGTGCTCCTTGGATGTGGAAGTGAGTTGGAGCAATTGGGGTTCCTTGGAAGGAATGCACCGGAGGTTCGCCAAATGATCAAAAATGTGTCCGTGGGCTTTCTTTTTTTTCCGGGGCTTCCTAGTCCTTTATTTATAGAGGGGGAACCCTCAAATGGCCTTTGGGAGTCTTTAGAGCCGTTGGAGAGGCCTTCGGAGCCGTTGGGAGGCAAGTGGACAAGTCTGGTCAAAGCCCAACGACTAGTTTGACTGGCTCCACCGGCTGACCGGTGCTAGGCCACCGGTTGGCCGGTGCTTGCAAAATGGAGAGGCCTTCGGGCTCAGGCACCACCGGCTGGCCGGTGAGGAGGCCACCGGTTGGCCGGTGCTGAGGCAGTAGCTGACACTATTCTGTCTGGGCTCCACCGGCTGGCCGGTGGTGTGACACCGGTTGGCCGGTGGTCTGGACAGAGGGATGCCGTCTGTCCAGGCCTCTATCGGCTGGCCGGTGGTCATCCACCGGTTGGCCGGTGGGACTGAAATCAGTCCACTTTGGCTTTCTTGCTTTCTTGGCCCAATTCCTTGGCAACCTGAAATCATGCCTATCATCGAAAAACACTTAAAACAAGATTAGATAAATTAGATAGTGATTGTGATCATGAAAGTTAAACCACAAGGGGTACGAGAGGTACACCAATCTCCCCCTATTTTGATGATCACAATCACCAAAACAATCAATTTAAAAGACTTAAATGAAAGGCATGCTTTAGAGGATAAATTGAAAAGTAAATCAAAGCATGAGAGAAAGCACGAGAGAAAGATTTCTCCCCCAATCAACCAAGAATTTCTCCCCCTTTGTGATTATCAAAATTACACGGGGCATAAAACTTGATTGAGGGAAAGGTTGAAAAACAAGATAGATATATTTAAACCAATTGAAATATTTGAAATTTGAATTGAAATTTTTGAAAGTAAGTTTTGAATTGAAAGTTTGAATTGAAAGTTTTGAATTGAAAGTTTTGAATGCAAGTTTGGAATTGAAAGATTTGAATTGAAAGTCGCAAAAAATCTTAAACAATCCTAACTCCCCCTAAATAAAAACAACAAATCATCGGGGAGAGGATTTTGGAACCGAGACAAATTTTGGTCCAGTGAGACTCTCTAAAAGGGATTTTTCAATCCATACTTGTCTAGTGATGGGTCTTCTCCTATGAAATTCATCACTACGGAAAATGGTTTTAGGCCTACCATATCAGGCATTTTTTCAATTGCACTCATAAATTAAGTGCCCGTGTTTTTTGCAATAATTACAAAATTTATATTGGGAGCTCCCCCTTACAAAAATAGTTGGAGTATGGGAAGAGGATGCTTGCTTGGAATAGCCAAGCCCTTGGGTGGTTCTAGATATGCGTTGGGAACCTAGCAATTTGGTCAAATTTTGTTCACCTAGGGTGAACTTGGTAAGAGATTCCCTTATATTTTTGATTGTTGATTCCATAGAATCAACATCGGGAAGGATTTGGACTTTGAGTGACAACTCCTCCTTTTCTTTGAGAAGTTGTTCCTTTTCGGAAGAATGTTTTTTGAAATTCTTTTTTAAAGCAACAAATTTGGAAGAAAGTTCGTGAAAACCTTCCTCCAATTGATCTCTAGCATGTTGGAGATCCTCATAAGATAAATGATTAAATGAGTTTGAAGAACTAGAGGATGAATAGTCGGAAGAGGATACCTCATTAAATGCCATTAGACATTTTTTACCGTTGTCACTTGAAGAGGAGGAGGAGTAGGATATGGAGCTATCACTCCATGTGGCCTTGAATGCCTTCTTCTTTTCCTTTTGCTTGGCCTTTTTCTTGTTGAGTGGACAATCGGGCTTGTAATGGCCTTTCTTGCCACACCCGTAACATGTCACCTCGGGCTCAGATTTTTCGTTGGGTTGAGCCTTGCAGGATTTCTTCTTCTTGTTCTTCTTCATGAATTTGTGCATTTTGCGTGCAAGATTCTCCATTTCGGAATCACCGCTTGAAGAGGAAGATGATTAGGAGGAGGATCTTTCTTCTTTTTGAGCTTTGAAGGCGATGTTCTTTGGAACTTTGATCGGTTTGCCTTCCTTTTCAGCTTGCCTCCTCATGGTAATCTCGTAGGTCATGAGGGATCCGATGAGCTCTTCGACCGGCATGTTCTTGACATCTTTTGCTTCTTGAATTGCCGTGACTTTTGGTGCCCATGTTCTTGGTAGGATCCAAAGGATCTTCTTGACCATCATTTCTGCAGAAACATCATCACCAAGGGACTTTCTCCCATTGCAAACATCAGTAAAACGTGTAAACATTTCATAAATAGATTCGGATGGATGCATGGTAAATCTTTCAAAATCTTGGCGATACATATCCAATCGAGTATCCTTAACTTTGTTGGTCCCCTCATGGGTAACCTCCAATAGTTTCCATATTTCATGAGATGAGGTGCATGTGGAAACTCGATTGAAATCATTACGATCAAGGCCGCAATGAAGAGCGTTCATGGCTTTGCCATCAAGCTCGAAATTTTTAATATCGGCTTGAGTCCATTTGGATTCATCGGGAGAAGAGAGAGAATAACCATGCATAAAAATTCTATAAATAGGATAACCTATACTTCTAAGAAAAGTAGTCATGCGGGTTTTCCAATAGGTATAGTCGGTTCCATCAAAAAATGGAGCACAACCCAAAGAGTAGCCTTCGGGGGCGAAAGAGTTTGAAGCCATCACAATGGATCTTGAATTAGAAACCGGTGAAGGTATTACTCAAACTTTGCTTTTGATACCAATTGTTGGGCGGAAAAGAGGAAAGTGATGGCAAGAGGGGGGGTGAATTGCCTTTTAAAAATTAATTAACAGTTTAAAATCAAAGTGAAAGTGCAGCGGAAATAAAAGAGGCAAAACACACAACTTGATAACGGAGTTCTACTTAAACCAAAGCCTACGTCTCCGCTCCCAACTCAACCGGTGAGAGATTTACTACCGCTTGCTTTTTAATGGTTTTAGAAAGAAACCCACTAGACTTTAAGGTTAGTCTAGAACCTATTACAGCTTTCTTTTAATGGTTATGCAAGAACCCACTTGCTTTCAATGGTTGAGCACGAACCCACATGCCTTCTTACAGGTGAAGGCTAGCTCACCTATGTCTCAAGCCTTTTAAAGGGAAGGCTTGACTAACCTTTTCACACCTTGAAGGTGATGTGAAAACCCAAAAGAGAGGATGAGAGAAAGAGATGGGGTTTGTAGGCACAAACCCAAATTGATGCTCAAAATAAATAAATAATGAAAAACCGTAATGTGGAGAAGTCTTGGGCGCCAATGGATTGATAAAGTTGATGAAGAGCGCTCCCAAGATTCTTTGATGGTGCTCCTTGGATGTGGAAGTGAGTTGGAGCAATTGTGGTTCCTTGGAAGGAATGCACCGGAGGTTCGTCAAATGATCAAAAATGTGTTCGTGGGATTTTTTTTTCTGGGGCTTCCTAGCCCATTATTTATAGAGGGGGAACCCTCAAATGGCCTTTGGGAGTCTTCGGAGCCGTTGGAGAGGCCTTCGGAGCCGTTGGGAGGCAAGTGGACAAGTATAGTCAAAGACCAACGGCTAGTTTGACTGGCTTCACCGGCTGACCGGTGCTAGGCCACCGGTTGGCCGGTGCTTGCAAAATGGAGAGGCCTTCGGGCTCAGGCACCACCAGCTGTCCGGTGAGGAGGCCACCGGTTGGGCGGTGCTGAGGTAGTAGCTGACACTATTCTGTCTGGGCTCCACCGGCTGGCTGGTGGTGTGACACCGGTTGGCCGGTGGTCTGGACAGCGGGATTCCTTCTGTCCAGGCCTCTATCGGCTGGCTGGTGGTCATCCACCGGTTGGCCGGTGGGACTGAAATCAGTCCACTTTGGCTTTCTTTCTTTCTTGTCCCAATTCCTTGGCAACCTGAAATCATGCCTATCATCTAAAAACACTTAAAAAAGATTAGATAAATAAGAGAGTGATTGTGATCATGAAAATTAAACCACGAGGGGTACGAGAGGTACAACAAAAATGCGGCCTTATGATTTCATATTAGGTATGGAATATTCATCTAAAGACTATTCGAATATCTACTATTCCATTAGAAGGATGAGTCGTGTCTACAGCGTTAGGACTAGGTTATCTTTTCTGAGTAAAAATGAAATTCAGACCACAAAAGATGGATTATTTCATTGGAGGGTGTGGGTGATTACCCATTACGTAGACAGAATGAAACATGGTACTGTGTATGTTAGGTGTTTTTTGATTAATAAGTTTTCGATGGAGTATGAAGACATCTTCCTTGAGGACCTTCCAGGAATACCTCCCCATTTAAAGATTGACTTGTGCATTGATCTACATCACTTGAAGACCTCAATATCTATGACAGTATATCGAATTTCTCTTATAGATCTTCAAAATATAAGGGTGTGGATGGAGAACATAAATAGGAATGTATTTGTCTGACCAAGTGTTTCAACTTGGCAACCCAATTTTTATTCCCCAAAAAGGCAGATGTGATATTTATGTTTTTTGTAGACTATTGGTTCTTAAACCAGTTGAACAAGGAGAAAAACTATCCACTACCAATGATTGATGACCACCTTTGTTAAATGATTGGGTCATGATGGTGGTCAAATGAAGAACGTATATGAGTCTATCACAATTTATGATTATGAAATAGGGATATATCATAAATGACATTTAGATGTCTATACACTCACTATGAGTACATGGTGATTCTATTTTCCTAATGTACTCCCTTGATGTGTTAATGGGACTCAGAATCCTGATTATTTATCCATTATTAGAAGGGTTCATGGTAGTATTCATTGATTATATCCTTGTGGACTCAACATCACCACATGAGCACCTGAGATATTTGATGATAGTTCTAGATATGCAATGAGAGCATCAAATATATTGTAAGATGTCAATGACCTAGTTATAGATTCAGGAGAACCTCATTCTAAGACATGTTATGACATAAATTTTGTGTTAGTGTACTTTATGAAGTTCAAAGAATTTTTATCATGGAAGCCACATAAGAACATGAGTGATGTACAGAGATTCTGTGGGATCATATGGTATTATATTAGATTCATACCATAAATATCTATGATATCAGTACCCAAGAAAACATTGACACAAAATGTGGATCCTTTTTTGTAGAATTCTTGGTTAAAATACAATTTTAGGTGTTGTGGAATATATTGAAAATTGCTTTTCTCTTGAGATTACCGGAGGAAGTTGTCATGTAAATAGTGTTCTACAATGAATTGAGAACTAGTCTTGGTTGTGTTATGATATTGTGGAAGGTACTAAATGGCTATTTTTTATCTAATTTGTGATCACATGACTGGAACTATGTGTCCCATCAATATTATTTAGGATTAGTGGTTTTCACACTAGAAATATGGTGACACTACATGAGGGGTGAGCATTTTATCATCTATTCTAACAACATCTCTCTCAATAATATCATCTATTATAAGGATCATAACTTGATATATATGTGATTGATATAGATCCTAAAATATTTTTATTTCAACATTTTCAATACTCCTAGAAAGGGAAATTGGTAGTTGAATCTGCAAGAAGGGGATCTTGTACACAGTTGTTGAACGATGTGGTAGATCAATTGGCCTTATTACAGTTATCCTTTTCAGATGGAGATGTAATATCGTACATCCACTAAATTTTTATTACCCATGAACATTTTCATTTATTTGGTTAGTCAAATCTTGTGTATACCTTCATTGAGACACTACATAGTGATATATCCACTAAAAATCCTCCTTATTTATTTTCAGAAGGTGTGGAGTATGTAGTTATTTTCATAGGATGCAAAATGGTACCGGTGAAATTGTCTGAGGAGGTTTTGACATAATTTTATACATTGATATTATAAATATAACTTTTTGAGGAATATATGTAACTATATATATAGAATTGGTTTATGGGTCTAGTTATTAGGAAGGGAGTTACATATTTTTTCAATTGAAGCCATACAATCCAAAAGGATAAGGTTATGAACCAAGTTATAGTAGGATTATCCCAACACATTGAGGTGCCAGCGTGTAAGTCGGATGTATATCCATGGATTATTTTATGGGATTACCACATATATCTGGGGTATAGGATTCCATCTAGGTGATCCTAAACTGTTTCACCATGTTGGACAACATCCAAGCTATTCGATAGCAGTGTACATTTGAGAGTATGAGACATATCTACATGTAGTAGATAATCCAAATCCTTGGAGTACCATCAATAATAGTCTATTACCATGAGGCTCACATCACATACTATTTATGGAATGGTTTTTAGGATGTGTTTGGGACTCAAGTATACTCCAAAACAACTTTTCATCCAAATAATGAAATCCGAACTAAGTGGAAGATTAAATTTTTTAGGAAATTTTTTGAGATTTGATGATGATATTTGGAGAGAGTTTGGAGGGTATAATACCACTAGTGGAATTTTAGTTCAATAACAAATATAATTCAACCATTTTTCATGGAACCATTCTAGGATTTTTATGTGTCACCCTATAGATCTCTACTTATCGTGACATTCAATAATTTTCTGAACTCATGGAATTAGATTTGAGGTGATACACAAATGAGATAGATAAGATTATATATGTGTAGATAAGAACGAGATAGATCCATTATAATTATTATACAAATAGGTGATAGATGCCATTGGAGTTTGACGAGATATACTATGTGTTTATATGGGTCTCACTATAACATGGATTATAATTTTTTGGTATATGAGGAATATAATATATGAAATTTATTATACCATTTTAGATACTATGTAGAGGTGGAATGGTGATGTTTCTCTTATCTCTACCTACATGGTTATAATAGGTGCATGATATGTTCCACATGTCACAACTGAGTTGGTACATTAATGATTCATCACAGATTATCAATTACAGTAATCCGGATGTCACAGATAGATATAACATTACTGACTACACATTATTGATATATGATAGGTTTGATAATTTCTTTTTCGGTAGATTGATTCCTTTAGTGTGTGTATAGTGGCATCATGTGAATTTTATAGAGAGTACCTTTGATTAGGAGGCTCAAATACGTGTCCAGTATCCACATCCATTATATAGCCACATATTTTGGATTTTGACGATGTAAAGCCCCATGGTGTGGATAATTTAATGACTTATATTTTCCATATTAATTTTTAATATACTTTATAGTCTACATTTGTGACCAATAGCTGAGAAAACTTGTATGTTTTATGTTAGGTTTTTCATGAGTAAATTATTTTTGAATAAATTATATAGAAATCCCACATGTTTTTTCAGAAAAAGTGGTAATATACCTAAATAGAGGCCTATATTAGAATTATGAGGGAACTGTTGAGATTATACCATCATTTTTACCAAATGTGTGACATAAATATTCTTATCTCATAATTTTTCAAGAAAATACATTATGGGTGAAAAAAGAAAAAAGAATAAAATAAATTATATTATTTTATCCATTAACATAGTGACTTTAATTTCATCTAAATGAACATGGGTTGGAAAATTTAGAATGTCTTGCCACATAAACATGGAGCCATTGGAGATCCATTGGATAGAGTGTTGGAGGGACTATCTTAGACAAACAACAACTAAATAATTGATCGGGGATTGGTAGGCAATGAGATTCAGGTATCAGACAAAAAACAATGATATATGATTGTTCTTCATCATAAATTTTTCCATATTGAGGTTGGAAATTTGGTAATTTTGATTTATTCGACATTATTTACTTCTATGATTAATTCAAATTATTTATCCAAATGATTTATTAGTATATTGGTATGTTTATGGGATGGGTTTATTCTTGGGTTTTTATTGGGAGATTTTTTTATTACCATTAATACGTCATTTTTTGTTTCAATGGAAATTTATCTAGGAAAACATAAAAATTGTGTGAGGTTCATTCCTCATGTTTCTGATTACTATTTTCTCGCATATTTTCTCTATTAATCGATGAGGTTTTCTTTTCCATGTGGTTCAACCCAAATACTAATGAATCAATCGGAGCACAACTATTTCATGGAACAGCAATATGAAACTGTAGGTCTAGAATCAGAAAGGAAAAATGATCTTGTGATGATTGAAATATATATGGATTAGCTAGCATTAAGATACCAAATCTTTGTTCTTCAATGAAAAATAATAGTTAGAACTACAATGTCATGTTGTAAGTGGGTTTTGTGTCTATAATATAGTGATATATGATGGTCAAATTATTCTATATTATATCAGTGTTTTATGGTGGGATCAAGGAAAATATATGTGGCATCAGTGGATCCAGTATACCTGGGAGGTTGAATAAATGGATTTGAAAAATTATGTACAACCTGTTGTGTATTGTAGATCTACACGCCTTGTGGTACCCCATTAGTGGTGTCTAGGGTTTCAAGATGAAGTTAATTATCAAAAGGTTTGTGACATCTATCACAAAGCATGTGACAAATATTTTTTTAATGGTGCGTACCATAAAAGGTATAGATACAAATCAAGGGGTACACGGCCAAGGGCACACTATGTTTTATACTATAAACTTTTCCATCTAGGATAAACTATGTACATGAACACATGAATAATTACATAGGAATCGACATGGTCTATACTTTTACACAGGAAAATTCATGGTCCATTATATGTGGGAAGCAATTGGTTATGAAGGGACATGCATTGTACATATTGTACACATCATGAACATCTTCATATTTTGGATGGAGACCTTTTCTTCTATATCGTAGAAATGTTTTTTTGTGTATGTTACCGATATCATTAAAAGTGACGGTTAGTAGGGAGTCTCATCATACACATATGAAAGTTTTCCCTTTAGTAAGAAATTATGTATATAATTGTTGGAATCCTTCTCTGGGTCTAGAAGTGACATCATCAATCATTTTATTTTCCAAAGATGAGTTCTAGGTATCTTTGTGAATAACACCACACAATAGTAGATCTTATACTTAGTGGGTTAATATAGATTTAGTTTCTATTAAACCTCTTATCCTTATATGTGATAATCGTTTTTATATTATATCCCTTCAGACTTCAATCGTAGACTACTTATGGTGAGACCTGATGAGATCTACATCTCGGCCAGATATCATTAGTGTTACCTGTCTCATAAAATGCATTCTCTTAGAAGAGTTATATGTGGAACCATACAGTAGTTATCCTATGATGGAATTGTAGTTTTTAATTTTACTTTATATTTGGTGTATTTGTTAATTATATCTGGATATTTTTTTTATTTTATTTTGTAGACATATAATAGTGTAAAGCAAAAAATTATTTTCTGTTAAAGTGTTTTCTTATTTCAGGGTGTCCGAATATATATTTTTACACTAACCTATGTATGGACTTTTCTGTTATATATTGTGTATGTTTTGAAGATCACTTTAAAATTAATAGAGTACCAGAGGGACAAGGAACATACACTAAATAGTGATCCAAATAGTCTAGGGTGTGTTCATACAATATCTTTACACCCATCCCAATCATTACTTTCTGGTTGGACTTGTTTTCAGATTCATTGTGTTGGTTTTTTATTTTTTATTTTTTTACTTTTTATTTCTTTTCATCATACTCATGTTGTGGTATTTAGATGTATTCATGAATGGGTTTTCAGTTTTTTTTATATTTCATCATTATACGAGCTTTGAGATATGTGTGTGTGTAAATGTACTTAGGGAAAGTCCCCACATGGAAGGGTTAAACCTACTTAGTGTTACATTATAGACCCTATCTAGTTTGAGGTATGCATGGATTGTTACATAACTATCCACAATGGAATGGGTAATGATAAATTTTTTGGGAATATCTATAAAAAGTGAGGGGATTTCATTATTTTTTTTCCAAAGATAGGTTTTAGACTATATATAATAAATTAATCATGTTTGAAAATCATCCCCTGCTATTTATCCATGGTATCCAACTAGTAGTAGTAATTTATTTATCCAATAAGTTATAGGGATGAAACTATCAAAATATCATACATTATAATGCATAATTGATTGTTTTTCTTAAATAAATGATTCTAAAAAATAAAAATATTGTATAAATTTTTGAAAATTTAGTATTATGACCTAAAATAAACATTAATATAAATGGTAATAATATATTTGGTTGTGGATACCTTTTTTACACTTAATTTATTCTTATTTGGGTCATTATTATGTCATAATACTTAATATGTATTTATACATATTTTTTTACCTAAAAATTTGATTGTATCAAATATTTTGAAAAAAACCAGCATTGGTTAATTTTGACATGTTCATTCCCAAAATAATATCCATTTTATTAAAATATTTTGATAGATATATGAATTTTCACTTTTAAAAATAAATTTATATTTAAAAATATTTGTTTTTTTTTTCAAAAAAAATATTTTTTATCCCTTAAAAATAAATTACACTTTATTATAATTATTGGATCATTTATATTTAATAATAAATTTATATTAATAATATTCATTTAAATATTATTTATTAAAAATATCATCTCATCAAAATAATTATCTTAATTTAGATTGAATATTACCAAAAATACAATGTGTGTTTTATTATATCAAAATCATAATCATTTATATGGTAACAACTATAATAAGAAAATATATTCATTATTCAATAGAATATAAATATTTATTTTATTATGATCTTGATTCATATCCAATAATAACACCAGAAAACACTCTAAGGGTAAGGTTCAAGATAGTTATATTTTCATGTTATGGTATGGCATAAACGGTTTGGGTCATAATCCTAATGAGCTTGAGCTTCTCTTGAAAACGGGTTCACTCACACTTTAGTTGTCAGATTATGGATTAGACGTGGTCATGGGAAAATCCTAATGATGCTATATCCCATTGAAGCTCTAATAAATGTTATTCAAAGGGTACGATCCTTTAGTTTAGGACATAACAACATGTTTCTATTTCAATTCAATTTTTAAAAACACAATATTTATACTAGTCATATTAAAATAGTTTGACAACTATATTATCAAGGGTTGTAATTCTTAACGTAATTTTAAATACAAACAAATATAATAAAACAAAATATCTGTATTGGTTTTCTATAACCATAATACATAAAATGAAATTTAATTATATAAAAAATTTCCTTTTACTTATAATTTTTAATGTTCTTATAGTTGTTTTCATTACTTTGTAGAAAATAGGCACTATATAATTATTAAAGTCATTTCCTCATCTGATTTTTTTTCTTCAAAAATGGTTTTATTTATTTTTGTAAAAAAACAATTAATAACTAAATATATAATAAAATTTTTATAATTAAATTTTTATAATATTTGAAATAATCTTATCAAAATTATATTTGGGTGATATTTTGGGATTACTCTAAGAGGAATGATTTTTCATCCAATAGTGAAAATGCATATTTTTGTAAATATATAATATATTTTTACTCAAAAGTCCAGTTATGATTTGAATTTGATCTGAAAGAAACATATTCCCTAATAAATTAGATATTATATAAAAAAATCATTTAAACCAACAATATAATTTAGTTTGGTATAATTTTCTTTTTCATATTTGAAAATCATATTTATACATAATTAATTTTTATTACAGTTTTCATTTTAAATTTCTATAATTTAAATCCACTTGTACGAATTAAATTATGAAAAATGAATCCCATATTTTGAAACCATTAGCGAGAAAATTTATCTGATTCCAATTTTTTCATTATTTATAGTATGAAAATATAATTTGGGTTACTATAATAATGGTAAAATGGGTTAATTATGGTTAAAAATTATATGATAAGGTGTCAAAATCAACACAAAATAGTCATATATTTACTTTTTATGAGTATATTTAACGCTTAATAATTATAAATTGTAATATGGTCAATTACATGCCACATTCCCTTGATAATTACATAAAATTTTATTATATCAATATAATGTAAAAAAGTCACTACCATGATTTTAAGGCCTATAGTATTTTGTTATAGGTTTGAAAAAAATATGCGTAATTATAACAAGATATTTTAAATATAACTTAATATTTTTATTAAGATAATTTTTTTACAATTTTTAGTAACGATAGAATTACATTAAATGTTTACAAAATTCCAGTTTGGAGTTTCTGTTGGTTGTAAAAACCCAATTAATTGATTTTAAAATATCACCATTTTATGGTGGATTATAGATTAAAAGTAAATTTATAGATAAATATACCTTATTAGGAGATTATTAAATGATTATATTCAAAATCCAATACCATATTATTTTCATTTAAATAAATTGAAATGAATAAAGTCTAAAATGTTATTACTCATAGTTTTTGGGGAAATGATAATTTATTAAATATTTTGAAAATCATAGAAATATTGTAGTAAGATAATTATAATGGAAAAATGTTCCATTTTTTATCCAATTTTCACGTTCAATGTAAAATTATATCAATTTATTATTGGAAATGGCATCACCATGTCTAAGGATAAAATTAGTTAACCAAGGGGTAAAACCAAATGATACGGATTAATATGATATCTACGTATATATATATTTTATATGAGGATTAAATTATTACCATATAAACATAATTATTTAATTCATTATATCATTTAACTATTTAAAATGTGTTAAAGACATATTATATTATTATATTTAATGTATTTAAAAGAATGACATTAATGATTTTTTATAATAGACAATATTTTATTAAAGGATTTTAAATTCATATAAAATAATATATTAAGACAATTTAACCAAATATTTATTAAAATTACATACATATTCCACTTATGGATAATTTACCATTTTATAAGAAAACATTCTCCCCTAAAGAAGAAAAAACATTGATATCATGGTAATTGTAAAAAAGGATTATCATGGTATTAAAATAATGTGATAATGTTGAAAACAAAATATAAACTTTCCCAAATTTTATTAGATGATATTATTTAAACTCGTAATTTCTTTAAATAATATAAATTTACAACCACATGAAAATGAAAATAACATTATATTAATTTAATACTTTATGATATTCCATGAATTATACTTCCATCATTTATAAATGGGATCCTCCACTCCACTCTTTTGCACAATATTTGGGAACTCTGGTTCATCTAATTCCAACAAAATAACTGATTTAAATCTCCCTTAATATTATAAAGGTCTTACATTTGGTACAATACCATCCTTAGGAGGATTAATGTTTAATGAAAATTGGGATGAATGAAGATGGTATATAACTTATAACAAAATATTATAGTTTTATTTATCTACTAAATCCATAAATATTTATTCAAACATAATGAAATAATAACAAAATAATTTTAAATATAGTAAAATAATATTATATATATGTATAAATCGATATCCTAATGTTTATTGTATAAAATGGGCAATGAATCCATCATTCATGTGTATGGAATACTACCACCTATCGAACCATTGTTATTCATTTTCCATCAACACCCCTCAAGGAAGGATATAAAAATGGATATTATATATATATATATATATAGAGATTTGATAATCATGAAAAAGGTATCATATTTTGGACATATATATCACAATTATCATACCATTCCAGCCATAAAAATGATAAATATTTTCACACGTATCGGTATATTACCACCCCCATGAAACAATGTGATTTTATTTTATAAAAAAATAACATGTATATTATATATAATGTATATAGGGAGATAATATTTTATTCATGAAATAATCATATTTAATGAATTATTAAATATTTTGTTCATTATTTTTTCAAATTTATTGAAGTGTAGAAAACATACCAATGCATATATATGATCTATCATTACCAAGAGTGTAGCATAGTCCTAGATGTATAAACATAATTTACTGTTGATTTGAAAGGTAATATATATATATAAGATATATTTCTATCATGATTATTATTAATCTGTATGAAATTACCTTTTTTCAAAATTAATATACCAAAGAAAAATACATGTTATGAATGAATCTTATTCAAAACAACAAAACTGTGATTAATAGATTTATGATTTCAAAATTACATTAATATAAATAAAAGAAATGGTATAATTATAGGTTATTGATCCTATAGAATATTTAGAGGAAATTAAATAATAAATATATGTTTTTTATATAACTGTTAACATACAATCATAAATATTTAGGACTTGAGATAAGGGTTTTTGCCTCAATATTCATTCCATATGCAATATTATAATTTTATGAACCCAATCTAATTTATATAGTGAATATGATTCCAATTTTAATTTTAATATCAAGAATATTTCATAATTCTTCTTATTTGTATCCTGTAATTCAAATTATTTTATCCAATGTGATTTCACATGAAATTTATAATGTAGCATGGGTCTTCTGATAGATCAATTTTATTTAATTTTTTATAATACTTCTTAATTAATTATATTATGAATTTATTATTTGTAAAATTAAAAATATTTGATTTATTTTTTACATCTACATGGTTTTTATTTATATTTATTCCATGTAATTACTCCACTGATTAATTCTCAATTCGATGATATGGTATTTGTAAGGGTTATTCATCTCAAATTTTCCTTTTTTAAGATAAATGATTATTTTTTGAACATATATCCATTGATTAGGTGTATATACTATGATATTTATATGTTATATAATGAAACACCTCATGTTGATGATATTTTTTGTTTTATTATATGTTATTCAATCATTGATATTATAATTCAAAAATTACCAATGATTTAAGGGGTTCATGTTTCAGTTTTATTTTAGTAATGATAGTCTATACTATAATTTCCCTTGATGGAAATATATGATACTTATTTAGTTAATCCATTTAATTTTTCATCACCTCTGTATATTTCTGAAATTTTGAGATATTTTTACCATATTTTTTCTCATTAGTAAACAATATCTTCCAGAATATATGGTTGAAAAAATAAAACATTATTTTGTTATTTCATTAAAAAATATTCATTAATTATAAATGTTTGAAAAATATTTTTCAAGAATATTTTTATTATTCTAAATTATATTTTAAAATAATGTTTCCAATGTTTTAATTTATATTTCCAACATTAAAATACATTGTTTGTTAGTTTATGATCAAGGTAATGTTTACTGTTTTTGTGGGAATTAACCTTATTTTAAAATTTCTAGACTGAATGTAACAATCTTCCCTCATGATCTCTTAATGATTTCATTATTAACCAAAAATAATTCGTGAAAATTTTCAAAGAGATTTTTTCTTCTAATCTTCATGATTTTTTTTTTCAAAATGAAATTTAAAATATGGTAAGGGTATTTTCCTTAATAATGTATTAAATGATTTCTTCCTAGTATTTATATTAACCAAATAAAAACATTCTAGATGTTAATTATGATCCATGGGGGATATTTTGTGATGAAACCATAATTTTTATTTCAATTAAGGGATTATGATTATTTCTGTAGATTTTTTTATAAATTCGTTTGTTTCAATGGTTTAATCGTTGTATTAATAGAATAATGGGCATTTATATACGTTTTACAATTAAATGTATTCTTCATATAATTTATCCATAATTTGGTTAAGATAAATTATTAATGATAATTTGTGATTGAATTTTAAATTGTTGATTATTAATTCCATCATAAACCATGGATTATAGTTTAAATAGTATTCCAAGGATGGATGTGTTCAGTTTATCCCACCATTTCATTTGGTAAAGATATGAACTTAACCAGTTATAGATTTCTTATAAGAAAATTTTGGAATTTACCATGTAGGTTATTCTATTTGTAGGATTTATTATAAGAGTTATATGAAAATGATTTTATAGGTTACCTATATGTTTTATCAATGATTTCTATGAGTTTTTAATTGATCCTTTTCTTAATTATTATCTTCAAATGGCTCATGATTCATGAATTACATCACTACTGTCATATAATAATTCTTCCTTATATAACTTTTTATTTACATCAAATGTTTTTTTGGTTCCCTTCTAATGTTTTCTATATCACATGATTTTTAATAATTATAATAACTAAATTAAGTCTATAGAGGATTAATTATTTAATAATGTTATAGGGGTTGTTGATTACTGGATTTATAGTAAGAAAAATTGGGTACAATTGAAATTTTTCTCATATAAAGTATTGGATATTGTTATGTAAGAGTTTTTCCTAATTATCGGAAAATATAATCATAAAATTTACCTCGTTATGTATATGATAATATTTTTATGTTGTTTTATTTTTGATTTGGATAAAATTGGATAACATTATTCAATATCAAATATAGTAATATAATGATTGAATTTATAGAATAGTATTTGTGAATACGAGTTTAGGGTAATTGTATTAACCCATTGGTGACATTAAAATATTTACTTATTGAATGTGTATACATCAATTGAATGATTGATAATAATGATTCAATATATATTCATAGTAAATACATTAAGGGTTCAACATAAACACCACATAAATTTTAATATATTAATAATAACAAAACGACCAAACCGAATGGAAATTGAGATGAAATTACTTTTACTGACCACATCATTGAATTGGGAATTCTTAAATTAAAATATTAAGTGTGAAAAAATAAAATACATACCAGTTAAGGTTAAATTCAACATAATATAAACCACTAGAGAAATGCTTCCAGAAGGTTGAATGTTATATAACCTCATTATAATAGTTTAAAGCATTTTATTATTTTATCATAATTAATGATCAGTATTTACCATATCTTATATGATACACTTATAATTCTTATCAATTGTCTATCAAAAATCATTCACTATTTTCTTCGTATTCGGTGTTAATTGTATAATTTACTTAATATATTTTATTAGAGATATTATTGTTCTTTTGAAAATGATATTGTTTGTTCATTTATAAAATTATATTAATACCATAAATAAATTTTTTATTTTTATACGTGTTTTTAGAATCAATCATGAAATGTGTGCATGGAAAATGAATTGTTTCACTTTATGGAGATTATATTTCATACATATACATAGGTGACGTTATCATTTTTAATGATAGAATGGGAAAGTATTTATATTTAAAAAAATTAAATAATTAATATTATGTCCTAAAAATCATATATATTCATTTTTACCTAATTATCAATATCAATGTGAGTTGGTGATGGAAAAACATTACATCGATTCACGTGGAGGATTACCATACAATAGCGAAACCTCCCTTCAGTAATTTTTTTATGATAGAAGGGATTGTATATTATAAATTAAAGATCATATATAATGGTTATAATAACATTAGAGTGTTATTTTTTAAATTTCTGTCGAGATAAATTACATTATTGGTGCCAATATGTGAGGGGATGATGTTTCCATTTACAATCGTGTGGAACGGTACACTAATAATTTTTCAGAGTGAATTAATATTAATAAGTAACATTATTGTTCAAATGCCTCAAGAATAATCATATTAAATTTTGATACGTATATGGTCTAAACATAACTATTCCATGATTTTCATTAAATTATTTAGGTCATTTTATTCAATATTTATTTTAATAACCCATTCGGAATTTTTTTTATCCATAGTTGTGGTAAGGACTGTTTTAATATTAAATTGTAATAATTTAACTTATAATGTTAAAATTTTCCCATAAATTACTAATGGATGAAATTTTAAGAAATTTATTCTCAAATTTTCAACATAAATTTTTTAATTTTTTTAAATAATTTAGTAAAATATCATTTTCATAAAATATCATAAATGTCATTTTTAAAATATTTATTTTATTTGACTTCAAAGAAATAAATAGAAAAAATTAATTTAATAATAAAGACTTTTTTCAAAAGCAATATTCTATATTAACTATATCCATCGTTTGATACACTAATTCAACCAAAATATATTAATTTTATTGATTTTATAATAATTTTATTTTCTTTTTGTTTTTCTTGCACAATCAATGTATTTTCATATTTTAACCTTTTTAGATAGTTATACCACTATGGAAAAATAATGTAAATAAAATAAAAATTTAAATTAATAAAATTAAAAAATAATACTTTATATTAATATGTTTTTTATTAATATCGTTATATGAATAAAAAATAAAATAAAATCAAGAGAGTGAAATTTTGAGAATTTTCCTTAAATAAAAATCATTAAATGACATCATCTAGGTAGAATGAGACTAAAATTCATTATATTATAATTTGGGAAGAATGTGGTTAAATGTATCAAAAATCATGAAATAATAGATTATTTTTTGTTGAATTTGGGACTATATATCTTAGAATTAATCATATTTTTAGCATTTTAACTTTAATGTGGAGTCAAATATTATCAATTGTTATAATTCATAAGGAAAAAAACTAAATAAAAAAATTCCCCAACATTGAAATCATGAATCAAAATAAAAAATAAATTTGTCAAATTTTAATTTCTATAATTTGAAGTAATAAATATTTATATGAATACACAAAACACAATGAATAAATGTTTTCAGAGAGAATTAGTTAAAAGAATAAAAATATGACATATTTAATGATAATTACAAATTAAAATTTAATTAATTAGATTTATTTTAAATAAACTGTATCCTATTCCAATTTATGGATGAATTCCTAAATATATTGAGTCATTTAAATTAAATGATTTAATGAACATAAATTAGAGAATTTGAAAAATATGTATTTCACACTATTCATTAAAAGACAAAATCATTTCAAAAGAATCCTAAAGGTTTCCTTAATTTATAAAATTGATAATTTCATAAATGGTGTTCCTTTTATAAAAGGTAACTTTCAAATGTCAATAAATTTATTATAATTTTTCGGAAAAAATTTTCATAAAATCATTTTTAAAGTAACCTCATTTTTAAAGAATAAAAAGATTGAGAAAAGTTGGATGATTAATTAATTAGTTCTATTAAATAATTTTTTATTTTGAATGATCAATATATATATATATATATGTTAGAATATTTACTTATCCACATTCTCCTCAACAATTGGATTTATAGCTTATTACCGTCACATTTAAATAATATTATTTTTATAAAATATAACAATTCAGAAAAATATCTTTTATACATGTTAAGATGGAAAACAATATTCTGGATCTATTTAAAAAAAATATTTGGTGGGTAATAAAATAATATGGTTTTTACTAACAAACTCATATTTAATATTTTAGAACATATGAAACCATTTATGAAAAAAATTAATATATTTTAAATTTTTATATTATGAATAAATATAATACACTAATAAATTATCAAAAATGGTATTTATATAAAATTTATAATGAGATTTCACAAATTATCTAATAAGGAAAAGATAAGTTTTTGTAATAAATGATTAATTACCATTGGGATAAAACTAGTTATCACAATAAATGATAAATTGTAAAAAGAATAATATATGAGTAAATGACAACATATTTTATTTAAAAATGTTTTGAAATGGTTGTTTTAGTCCATTCAAGATTATATCCATTCAACCATCAAATATGCATCAATTTTAAAGGAAATTACATTGATTCTGACCTTCCATTATTAGTAGCCATCTACTGTTGTCAAAATGCTATCATCCCTTTTCACATAAAATAAGGATCGTCCTCCACTCATATCCCCTAACATAAAACCCCATATGATGGACCAAAAGTATTCCAAATCTTCTAATTAATACATTTTTCCAACATAATATGGTTCTTTTATTCTAAAAAAAATAATCCATTAAGGGTGTAATCCCCTTTGTAATGTAGATAATTTAAAAGTGAGGTATATGTTCTTAAGTAATCATTATCTTTCACAATTCATTATGGATTTTCAATCTTATTAATATATATTTACAGATTAATAAAATAACTTAACGAGTATAATTATTTTATAAGTAGGATATTATAATGATAGTATATATATTAACTATCTTCCCATATTCTTTTAAGAAAAACTACTCCTTTACTTGTATGTTTCGTGCACAACCACCTCTACAAAGCAATGGAGGTTTTCCCTAAACCTCAATAAAAATATTTTTTATTAAATATTTTAACAAATAAAGATGAATTTTTAAATAGAATTAATATTTTTAAATGAAAAACAAATTATACAATCCTCTTGTTATATAGAGAAATTAATCATTATCCATTCATATGTGTGAACTACCACCTCTATATAAATATTTATCTAAAATTTTATTTTCATTAAATCAACTCTTATATGGTAACATTAATGGGCCTAGTGGATTTATATAATTTTTATAATTTCATTAACTTTATAGTATGAAAAAATGGATAAATTTTTATTTATATAATTAGTTATGGTTACTGATAATGCAATTTTTTTGGACAAGATATCTATGGGGAAAATGATATTTTATATCTAAATAATGGATTAATATAAATTAAAATATTTCTAAATGTTATTAAAAATTTAAAATAAAACACATATAGTTACATAATAGTATGATTATTATTTTTTATAATGATACCATTACCAATCCACCTCAAAATCATCCATTAATCATGGGTGGTAATGTTTGGTATATTTACCAAAATGAATGAAATATAGTGAATTAATTTCATGGATCAATATTAGAAATTAACTATTTATAAAATATGATACTAATATAGAATATATTTTTTTATCGTTTTATTTTTTTCAGCATTCAACTCATTAATTAAGTAATCATATTTAGTTATTCAAGAATCTCTTGAACATTATCATTAACCAATTTAAAATTAAAAGTTTATAGCCAAATATACGATCGAATGAAATTATGTATTTATAATATGTAATGAGATATCTATTCTAGGAAATTATAATTTCAATTAATTTTGTAATATTTTAAATTAATATTTACCAAAACCATTTTTTCAAATCTAGTACAAAGTGATAATGATTACTATCACTTAGTATTGAAAATGTGTCAAAAACGTAATAATATTTATATTAATAGAATGAATTTGAATGATTATTATAAATTAAAAAATTTAAGAATATTGATATTTAGAATGTATTTAAGAACATAATTTAATTATCCATGGTGTTTAGTGTAACTACAGATTGAATCGGGAATGAAGTACGATTTTCTATAAAAAATTACTCCATTTGGGACATGCTTTTTACTATACATGTAATTTAACATTCTTTGGGTTATATAATATCTTTTGAGATATTATATCATGAATTATTCATTACGTTGAATTAAAATCACCCTCATTAACAGGGATTTGATTAATGTTATACATAATCTTCAAGAGCTTTTATGGTCTCAATTCATATTCACTGAGAATTTTTTTGTTATTTACTATGTTTTCTTTGTTTGATATAAAATTGATTTAAAATAATATGAAATATAAATATAATTTTAAATTTTAATTAATTTGATATTCTATGAAAATTCCATTTGTTTTTATCAAATTTAATTCAATTCATGTTTTACACCAATCAGAAGATTTTTTTATAATTCAATGATAATTTGTTGAGTGTTGATGGATATCTTATACTTATGATGTAATTTTTTTTATATTTTAATTTTTTACTATAGTGTTTTTTATTCTCTTATTGTGTATATTTTATCTAAAACATACCCTTTGGAAATATGTCATTCTTCATGTCTTATTTTCAAAAAATGGATATTGATAATTCAATTTCTTGTTCATTGAGTTATTTCATTTCTTCATTAAGCACATTCATCTTTCTTTGGGATCCCCAACCATAATATTTTAATAAATGGGATTTAATAATTTCATATTTTAGTATTATCTTTTATTAAAAATGACTTTTTTACAATTTTATCTAATGAAATATTTGACAGTGGTATTTCAAAAATTTAAAATGGGGGTTTCCAAAATACATTAAAAGGATTTTATTCCTAGTATTATTTATATAAGATCATCATTATTTATTATAAATTCTATTTTATTAGAGACTATCATAGAAAATTAATGTTTTCAATTCCTTTCTCGTCTTCTTTTAAAAAGTAATCATTAAAGGATACTTGTAAATTTTCATCTTATTTAATTTATAAAAATGTATTCTAAATGGTATTTTATGCCTTTCCATAAATTTTTCTAATTGTTTTGAAATTAGTTAACCATTTGATATTTATTATTCATGATATTATCTATAATTTATATTTTTTTATTTTGGTGATCGAACTAATAGTATCAAGAATTTTTATTCTTGATCCCTTATTTTGTGATATCCTCTGAAGAATCCTTTTAATATGATGTTATTTTCATATATATAAACATCTTTATAAGATTCCTCTACTACCCTAGGATTATATTTTTTTTGAAAAAAATATTCCTCATTTATCTACATGTGTTGTGATAGTGTTTATTCATGTATTTAAATATTTTTATACTCATCACTCTATATTGTGAGGATATCACATTTTTCATCACTCAAAGTTGATTTTTCTCAACTATATGAAAGTTATTCTATTGACATTGGGTTTGGTATTTTCATTCCATATAAAGGACATCCAATATATATGTACATTTAAAAGGTGTATATATAATTTTTGATCATCCATATTCATTTTCTATATTGGTTATGATCATGATACCATGCTATTGATATTATAATTTTTTTTAAAATGATTTCTGATTATTGAATCATTAAAAATGATGATTAATTATTGACATTCAATAACTTCATTATATATAATTCCATATTTCTATTCAATAAGAGGTTCATTAGGGAATGATATAAAATGTCTGGTTGATACTCATGGTGAATGTATCAGAAATAAATAGGTGATGGGTGGGTTTTATAATTTTTATCCCTACCACACCCGATGAATATATTTGTCTAATGATACAATCAAATTAGTTTTTTATAAAATTACCTGTAAGGGGATAAGAGTATTAGGATAAGTCCTTGAAAACATTATTTTATAAACATGATAATTAGATAAGTATGAGATCAGTATTATTTATATCTATGATTTTATTTATTTTCTAGGATACAAGAAAATATCATCTTCATATTGACTATGGATTTTTGTGCTTTCGTTATTCCATCAATAATATTTATTTCATGTTCATGTAATAATTTCAACAGTAATATGATTTCCATTAATAATAATTTGATCTCACCCCATTTTATGGTTCCTATTTATTAGTATATGAAAAAACATAGTACATGGGACATGTTTTGATGTATATAACTTCTGAAAGAGTTTATGGAAAATTTTGAAGAAATTTTATATATTAAGTAGTTTCATATATACTGGGAAAAATGATCATTTGATACCAAGTAAATATAATATGTTATTTATTATTTCATTCCAATTATTTAAATATATAAAACCTTATCAATCCTTTAGATATAAGATATGAAATAGTGGTCATTTAATTTGTTATTATGATTGTGTATATCTAGTATTTTATACTTAGAATCGAAGTGTGTATATAAATAATTTATTTTTGGAATGAGATATAGGAGTATGGGTCTAGGGAACCACAAATACAAATCATCTTCATTTATTATGGGAAGTTACATATTCTTGATCTAGTTTTTCCACCCTTATAATAATTTATATATATTTTTTATATAGTTAGCTTTATTTACAAATGAAACATATAAATTTTTAAAAATGGATTCATTATTTAACAAAATAAATAATATCAATATCAAATCATGTTTCACATTGGATAATAAATATATATTGTAAACAAATTCTATTATATGTGTCATGATACTAAATAATTTTTGATAAATTAATCGAATATTTAACAAGGTACTCATCATAATAACCATATAAATGTTTCATTTCTTATGAAACAATATCATTAGATTTTATATATATATATATATCATTTTTACTATATTAATATATACTATAATAAAATTAGTTATAATTTATTTAAGGATATAAAAGAAACAAAATTTCATTAAGCCTATTATAAAATTAATACCACTGTGCATTAGTAACATTTTAAATCAAATATTGGTAGAAAATATATCACCATAAATGAAAATATATAGTTATTGTGCTTCAATGAAGAAATAATCATCCATCAAAAATAATAATTTGGTACTGAATTTGATAAATGGTATATATTTTTAAAATAGAATACATTTGACATAATCTTAAGAAAAATAATAGAAAAATATATTACAAAATTTCCCCTAATGAATAATATTTTGTAAAAATGTTAATGTAAATTTAATGTTTTTGGGAATGATAAGAGGACTTTTTCACTATCCCATAATATATTTTGGTTCATAACTCATTATAAATTATATTGTGATTTTTCTAATCCTATAGATACCCATAGATAATATTTTTAGAAAATTATAAATCTATCAATGATGAAAAAATTTATTTATGTTGGCTAATGTGGCAACCATTATTTTAGGATAGAGTAATAATTCCATATTATATATTCCAAAAATTCTTCTATATGATTTCGAAACAAAATCTAATGGTGAATAAAACAATAAATATGATATATGAATTAATAAAATTAAAATGTATTCATTCATAGTTGGACATTACATTGATATTTCATGAAATAAATTATTATATACCATAGTTTATTACAAGCATGAAATGTGTGTTAATTAAAATAGTACAATAAAGATAAAAGATTAATATTTTCATAATTAAAATATATTTTCCATCTTATGTACTCATGTTATTATCCATTTGTATAAATGAACCAACAATGAGATATAAAATAATTAAATGAAAAAAAATTGTTAAAAAATACATAAAAAAATTCATGTAATGAGACATGTCCTTTGTAAATTGAGAATGAAAATAATTTACATGTTTAATGATTTTTAAAAATCTATATATATAAATTAAATCTGATAGTTTTAAATGTGATGATTTAAAATATTATTATTGGAGATATGGTCATTGGATATACATGTATCCAATAGTTGTACTAAAATTTTGTATAGTGACTAAAATAATTATATAATATTACTATCAATTAATAAAATGAATCATTAATATTATTTGTAATTATAATTTTTTATTTTAATGTTATTCAATATTAATTTTTTTTGAGGAAATGATATGAAAAAATTAAAATAATTATCTAAATATTAATTTGCTACATATTTTAAATTTGTAGTGTACAAGAAATTAATTTTATTAGAATCTAGGTTAATATCATTTAATATTAAAGGTATAATATTTTTTAATAAACTATTTTACTAAAAGTGTTGTAATATTTAAATTTGAAAAATTATTTTATATTAAGGAATGATTTTAGTGAGTTTTTTGATAATATTTACAGTTAAGAATACTCAAAATCATTAAATAGATATTTTAGGGAATATAATAAGAATAAATTTATTCTGTGTATAAAAATACTTTTTTAACAAAAAAGAGATTATTTGTTTCAAGGTTATATTAAAATTATTCATTTTATCTGTAATATTGAATATAAAAAAATAAAATAATTTTTTTATAAAAATTATCATATTAGGTTTCATGAACAAAATCAACTACCCTAGAACTCTGATACTAGATCGTGCTCTGATATGGCCTTAATGTTGTTATTAACCCCCTTGACTTGGAAACAAGCTGTAACATCCGAGGTAAATAAAGACATAATACATTTTCAATTTTATTAATATTGGTATATTAAATATTAATTTTACATCAAATGGGTTTTTATGTTCGATGGCGTACCTGATACACAACAACGAGATTCATTGAAATCATGTGTTGCACAAATATATTATATTATTATTATATTAAATAGTAGTTTTTGCATAGATGATGTATTGGTGGGAATGAACATAACAAACTACAATATTATTATACATGTTTTTAAATTATTTTTACATTTATCGAATAAAATTTGGAGGTATAAAATATTCATGAATCTAATTTTAAGTAAAATTTACTTTAAATGGTTTATTTAACGCCATTTAATGGAGAACCCAATATAAATCTAGTTTTTTCATGTTTATATGTTCTATTTGACCAAATAAAATTCTTCTTTAGAATCTAGACAAAAAATTTTTCATTGGGTCATTTTTTAGTATTTTTTTGATAAAATTCAATTTTATATTAAAAGTGAAAATTGATGTATTTTAATTCAAAACTGCATTTTAATCTAATTTATTTATATAGATAGATTATCTATTAAATTTGTTTTAAACTGTAATTAGATTATATTTTTACCATTTATCCTAATGTTGGTTTTTGTATTAATTTCACTTTTTAACTAAAAATAAACAACTGTCAATCTTTTGATTGTTATTATTTCTTAAAAACATGCCTTTTATTTGAAGAGAAATAATTAAATATAAATTAATTTCCTCCACTTCTATGATTTTATTTTGAAAAATGGATTCCATATTTTGATTCGGGATGTCTAAATTGTGTAAATATGTAACTTTAATTTTTAGAAATTATGAATATTTACATGAGTAAATAATTTATTTTCCATGGCTAAAAGGTAAATCTGGTAAATAAGGATAAAAAAATAATACTATAATAATATTAAATTACCCTAACAGGTGTCCTAATCATATTAGGTGATACATATCTGACCATCAGTATCCTTGGGTTGATTTTGGGACCCCATGGGTCCACTTGGGATTGACAATGACACATTATTTTAATTAACATGAAGTAAAGTCAAAAATGACATAACAAAATATATTTTTGTTAATTAATTATTACATGGGGTTATATAATAAAACTTTTTGACAATAAAGATTCATTGGAAAGATAAAAATATTTCTGTCATAATGGTAGTTTTTATTATTATTTTGATACATCTAATAAATTAAATTATTTATGACATAATAATGATGAATTATTTTCCTCATTAAGAAATGATTTAAATAAATGAAAATAAAAATATTAAAACAGTATACAAAAACTATCCAATTATTATTAAATGATTTTAGTTCATCCATTAGTTACTAATATTCTACTTTATTTAGTTTTTGACCTTTAGAAACTGAATATCATTATATAGTAAAATAATATTTTCACACATTCCTAAAGAGCCCCTCCTCCCCCTTATAAAAATCCCACACTTCTAACTCATTACTCGCTCCTCTCAAGCCCCTTGGATCATCCAAACCATAATCCTATTATTTCTCAAGATCCTTATCTATTACTTATAAGTCTTAAATTAGGAGGAATTCACTTCCACAAGTCCTTTGGGTTCAAACCAAAGGGAGTTACCCAAATTAAAAAATATTAATGGACAAACGAGTCAAGTTAGACACAACGTAAGGGACTTCATCTCAATCAAAATTAATTGTGGCATATTTTGTTTTATACAAGACTTTATTTTATAATGTGTATTAATACCATTGACTTATCATTTCATTCAAATGGAATCTTTTTCTACCAAGCATTTTACTTAAAGACAAAAAATATGGTTCCCTTTTAACGCAAGTGGTGACAATGACCTTTCCACTACCAAGAGTATTATTTTAATCTTTCACATAATTAACATGGAACAGTGTTCTTTAAACTAAAATAAATACCATTTAATCATTTACGTATTTCGGTATTGAAAATTGTTTGGATATTGTATTTTTTATTTCAACATATTTAAATGATATATTGTGATTTAAATGGGGAAATTTTATTTTTCATTTATGTTTATTTCATATGTAATGAATATTTTATGTTTCATGGGAATTGTTTACTTATATAGGTGGTTCCAGGATAAAACTACGGTGGGTGAGCCCGAGATATCTCTCTAATGAATTGGTTAACATGACGGAGGTAAACATGAATGTTTCTCCAATGATATTTATGGAATATACTTTGATGGGTTTTACAAATTTGACTCCCAACATATCTAATCAAGCTACAATGTAAAAATTTTATGGTAGACACAAGTTACATTTATGATTTGGAATTACTATGTTTTATTCATAATCCTTATGTTTCAATAAGGTATGTACAATATTTTATGTTTTGTATATACTAACGGACTAATGATTTCATTCTTTATATTATAACCCTTACTGAGATTTTATTTCTCATCCCATGTTTTGAAATGTTTTTCAAAGGAAATAAAGAGTAATAGGTTCATGGATGTGATCATGGAAACACCATGCTATCTAAAACGTGGATCTAGACATGACACTTTTTTTTTCAAAGAGTTATTATTTTCTGAAAAAATAAATACTGGGTAGAAGTGTCTACATTTTATTTTTGAGATGTAATGTAATAGTTATTTCCAAATTCTCTAAAACACTAACCCTGGAAATATCGTCATTGTGAATTATTCAATTAAATCATAATTATGTATTTTTTAAGGTCGGGTCCTTATAGTTTGTATCATAGGTTAGTTTAGACATCGTTAGATGTTATTATATAGTTAAATTAATATCCATAAATTATTTTTATTTTATGTTATGATCGAAATGATATAGCACTTACAGATTACAATGTTTCTTCACCAAAGAAATTCCTATGTTCAGAATGGTTTTCCACAGGGGAAATAGGGCATCCATGTTGGTACGACATCAGGTCGAAGACAACCTTCCAAATCAGCAACCTGAGATGGTTGAAATCAGATCTGAACAGTTTGATGGAGTGATGGAATAGTTGACTGAAGCTATAATGGTTGGTGGTATCCATTACAAGATCATCCAGATCAACCACAGTGGACCATGTATGTAGTGGATCATTTCATTAGCCAAAATCCCCCATCATACATGGGATCATCTGACCCTGTGCAAAAAGAAGGGTGGATTAAAGCACTGGAGAAATTATTTGATGTCATGGGTTGTTGATAACATCAAAAGGTTAGTCTTTTTTATTACCATTTTACTGTGAAAGCTGATTCGTGGTGTCTGATGGTGAAAAATATCTGGGTTAGTGAGGATATTGATTCTCTTGATTGGGTTTAATTCAAAGTTATATTTCTTGAGAAATATTTTCCTAAGGTGGTTCGTCTTAGAATGGAAAAAAATTCTTGGAATTGAGGTAGGAGGATGACTCAGTGGCTTCTTATAAAGAAAAATTCACTCGAATGGAAGGGAATGATCCATATTTTCATATGAGGTGTTGAGAGTAAAATCAACCATTTTACTCACGATTAAAGACAATGATTTGAAGGGATTTATCTTCTACTGAGTTCAAAAGTAATGAAAAACAAGTACATTGTGCGGAGAAGGTGGAAGTGTAATTTACCAATGATTAGGTGTTCTTTGACAAACAACAGAATAAGAGGTCAAGGTGGCCGGAAAAATGGATGAAGTATTCAAAAAGGTCTGATGGTAGGAAACATATGTTTTTATTTTGTGAAAATTGTGGTAAAAATCATGATTTGGAATGCCTTTTAATTCTAATAAGTGATAAAAATGTGGTAAAATGGGACATAAGGCTCATAATTTCACTGAAAAAGGTCGAGGCAGTGGTAAGAAAAAATTTGATTTAGATTCTGTAAAATTATTTATGTACAATGAAATGGGTCCTTAGGCAAATGAGTGTCCAATGAAGAACTCAACAAAGGAAAAGAAGCCTAACTACAAGAAGAATGGGGTGGTGAAATCATTTTCCATTACTTATGTAGATGTTGTTCCATCGAATGATGTAGTATCATGTATGATGTTTGTCGGTTCTGATTATGCCAATGTGTTATTTGATTCAGGTTCTATAGACTCTTCAACTTCTGAGAAATTATCTTGTAAATTGGGAAATTCCATCTCATGATATGAATATAGTAATATTAGTAAAAACACCTGGTGGAAATGTTGAGACAAAAATAAAAAATTAGAACCTTCCAGTCCATGTGTGTAGGAAGAATCTACCATAAAACCATATTATTTTTCCTCTAGTAGAGTTTGATATTATTTTGGGTGTGTTTCGGATTTCTGTTTATCATTCTATGATTGACTGCATAGCTAAAGAGGTTTCTTTTCAGAATAATTTTTAGTTTGTGTAAAAGAATGGCCCATTTATTTTGATAACGTATTAGGAAACTGATAATCTAGTAAATGATATAAATGAATTTTACCATGAACATATTGTTTAAAAAAATGGAACTGTTGAAATTAATGTTGAGACAGTGGTAACTGAGTACCTTGTTGTTTTTCCTGATGTGTTTCTTGGTATTATGCCTGATCGGGAAGTTGCTTTTACTACTGACTTAGTTCTTGATGCTAATCCAATTTCAAAAACCCGAATAGAATGGCTCAAATTGAACATTTAGAGTTATAGATGCAACTGTAAGAGAATTTTTATAAAGATTTCATTCGACCTAGGATATCACCATGGGGTTCTCCAATCTTAATTTTTAAAAATAAATATGGTTATAAGAGACATTGCATTTATTATATAGCATTGAATATCATCAATGTTAATGAACAAGTATCATTTGCCTCATATAGATGTTTTGTTTGATCATCTCTAGGGAGCTAATTATTTTTTAAAGATTGAATTGAGGTCGGCGTACCATTAGTTGAAGGCAGAGGAAGCAGATATTCTGATTACCATGTTTTATAATAGACATGCCCATTATTAATTTGTAGTTATGCCTTTTGGGTAAACCAATTCACCTGCTATATTCATGGATCTTATGAATAGAATTTTCCGTGAGTTCATGGATATGTTTTTGTTTGTGTTTATTAATGATATTTTGGTTTTTTCAAAAATTAAAGAGGAGAATGAAAGTCATTTAAGGGTTGCCTTTCATACCTTAAAAGAAAATTAACTGTATGGGAAATTCAACAAGTGTTTATTTTGGTTACAAAATTATTTTTTCTCTGGACACTTTGTTTCCAAAAATGATATAACTATTGATCTTGATCAAAAAAAATTTGTTGAAAAACGGCCAACACTCACAAATATAATTGAGATCTATAGTTTTATTGGTTTGGTGGGTTATTACTTGATGTTTGATGAAAATTTTTCATGATTATATGGCCCACCGACTAATCTAACTCAAAAAGGTGTTATGTTCCTTTGGATAAAAAAAATGTAATGATTTATTTTAGGAATTGAAAAGAAGATTGGTGAATGCTCCAGTTTTCGAACTACCTTCATGAAATGGAGAGTTTCTTATCAATAGTGATGCTTCGTTGAAAGGACATGGTTGTGTCGTTATGAAGAATGATCATGTAACTTCTTATGCTTCCAATCAGTTGAAATCAAATCAGTTAAATTACAAAAAACACGATTTGGAATTAGATGCTATTGTTATTGATTTATAAATTTGGAGGCATCATTTGTATTATGTAAAAATTTGAAATATATACTGACCAATAATGTTTAAAGTAGATATTCACTCAGAAATAATTGAACATGATATTGAGGAGATGGATGGAATTAATCATGGATTATGATTGCACGATCCTTTACCATCGGGGAAAATATTATAATGTGGTTAATTCAATGAGTCAGAAATGTAATGCTACATTAACCATGTTCTATTTGTAATGAGATCCTTTGGTTTTTTTTATTTGATGAAATTTGGCATAGAATTTTTTGGTGATATAAATTCTTCTGTTTTGTTTCAGGTGTTAATGGAATCATCTCTAACATATAAATTTAAGCATGAACAGAAAGAAGACAGTGAGTTATACAAAAAGGTAGAGTTGGTTCAAAAAATGTATGTTTCCTGATTATAATGTTGATAATTATTCTGTTTTGTGGTTTGGGAAATAATTATGTGTGCCTATTGATTCATAGTTGATGAATGATTTGTTTCTTGATGCGCATAGTTCCCCATTTTCAGTTCATCATGGAAGTACTAATATTTACAGAGATTTTTAGGAGTATTACTGGGGGATAGAATGAAAAGAGATATTTCTTATTTTACTATGAAGTGTTTGAATTGTCAGCAGTTTGAAGAAGAGTGGAAGTTACCAAAATGGATGCTTCTATCATTACCTGTTCCAGAGTGAAAATGGTAAAATATATCCATGGATATAATTGTGGGATTATCAATGAAATCTCGAGGTAACAATGCAATCTGGGTTATTATTGATCGATTGACAAAATCTGCACATTTCCATCCAGTTCGAGATACATTGTCTCTAGATCAACTTTCATGGTTTTATGTTAAAGATATTTTCATGTTGCATGGAGTACCCCTCTACATTGTATCTGATCGTGATCCAAGGTTTACTTCTAACTTTGGAAGGGCCTTCAGAAGTAGTTGGGTACTTAATTAAATTTTAGTACAACTTTTCATCCTCAAATTTGATGGGTAGTCAGAATGAACTATTCAAACCATGGAGTATATGCTATGTGCTTGTTCACAGGATTACCTTGAATGTTGGGAACAACATCATTATTCGATTGAATTTTCCTAAAATAATATATCTCGTTCTTGTATACAGATGGATCCATTTGAGGAATTATTGGAAAAGCATGGTCTAACTCCATCATTTTGGGATGAAATTAGTGAAATAAAGATGATGGGACC
Source organism: Viscum album (assembly GCA_963277665.1). NCBI lineage: Eukaryota > Viridiplantae > Streptophyta > Magnoliopsida > Santalales > Viscaceae > Viscum > Viscum album. The sequence continues at coordinate 1,079,299,609 of OY728164.1, forward strand.
TGAATTGGTTTTAGAGATGGCAGAAAAGATTTAGATTATTTAGAAGAACATGAGAACAGATCAGACTAGGCAGAAAAGTTATGTGGATACCTGGATGAAGGATCTATCTTTTGATATAAGTGATCATTTTTTTCTAAATGTTTCTCCATGAAAATGTGTAATGTGTTTTGGTATAAAGGAAAAGTTGTGTCCGATGTTCATTGGACCTTATGAAATCCTAGAGAAAATTGGATCGGTTGCATACAGAGTGGCCTTACCTTCATGTTTATCCAAGGTATACAATGTTTTTCATGTTTTTACGTTGAGAAAGTATTTCTAGATCCATCTCATGTTGTGAGCACAGAGGATGTTCAGTTTGAAGAGAATCTCTCTTATGAGGAACAACCAGTGACGTTTTTCACCATAGAGAGAGAGTGTTGTGGAATAAGGTAATTCATAGGGTAATGGTGATGTGGAAAGACCATATGGTTGAAGAGGAAATGTGGGAATCATAAAATGCAATGAGGGATAAATACCTCCATTAATTTGATTAGTGAATAAAATTATAAGGACGCAATTTCCAAAAGGGGGAACGATGTAACATCCCCAGTAAATAAAGAAATAATACATTTTTTATTAATATTTGTACATTAAATATTAATTTTACTTTAAGGGGGTTTCTATGTTTGATGGTATACCTGATACACAACAACATGTTTCTTTTAAATCTTACATTGCAAAATAATAATATAATATTAATATTTTAAATGTTAGTTAATGACTAGAAATTATATAGGCGGGAATGAATTGAACTAACTACAATATGATTATATGTGATTTTTAATTTTTTTACATTTATCCAATAAAATTTAGATCCTTTTAAATTTTAATAAATATAATTTGAAGCATACTTTACTATAAATGGGTGATTTGCCACCTATTAATGGACAACCATCTATCAATCTAGTTTGGCCACTTTTATATGTTCCATTTGACCAAATAAAATTCTTCTTTTATAATTTGAACATCAACATTTACTTTGGGTAAATATTTAGTGTTTTCATGATAAAATTTAAATTTTAATGAAAAGTAAAAAATGCAATATGTTAATTCAAATCTACCTTTTAATCTTATTTTTTTATATGGTTACATTATCATTAATATTGGATTTAAAGTCTAATAAGATTATATTTTTACAATTTAATCTAATTTTGGTTATTGGAAATAATTTCAGTTTTTTATTATGCATAAACAAGTGTCAATCATTTTATTCTTATTATTTCATAAAACCATGCCTTTTATTTTGACAAAAAGAATTAATTTTAAATTAATTTATATCACTTCTGTGATTTGAATATTAGAATATGGATTCCATATTTGGAATTAAGAGGTCCAAATTTTTTAAATAGGTAACTTTAATTTTTATACATTTTGAATATTTACTTCGTTGAATATTTGTTTACCATGTTTAATGGGTAAATCAGGTAAATAATGGTAAACGAATATTACCATAATAATATTAAATTACCTTAATAGGTGTCCAAATTCTATTAGATGATACCCATCCGACCATGAGCATCCTTATATCGATTTTGGGACTCCATGGGTCCATGTGGGAGTGATAATGACACTGTATTTTAATTAAACTAAAGGAATGGAAAAAATTACATAAACTAATATCTTTTTGTAAATTAATTTTTACATGGGGTTAAATAAGTCATATATTAGACTATAAATATTTATTGGAAATATAAAATGATTTCCTACATCATGGTAGTTTTTTGAATTTTTAGACATCAAATATATGAAACTATTTATCACACAATAATGATGAAGTATTTTCCTCTTTAATAAATGATTTAAATATAAAAGATTATACATATTAAAACAATATCCAAAACCATTCCAATTCCTATTGGATGATTTTATTTATAAACATTGTCATCTTATAATTGACTTTAATTAGTTTTGGAACATTATAAACCGAATTTTATTATATAATAAAATAATATTTTCACACTTTCTTAAAGCTCCCCTCCGTCCCCTTATAAAGATCCCTCACATCTAACTCATTCCTCGCACCTATCAATCCCTTTGGTTTGTCCAAACCCTACCCAAATAATCTCTCATGATCCATCTCTTCTACCTAAAAGCCTTAGATTAGGTAGAAGTCACTCCCAGAAAGTATTTTGGTTCAAACCAAAAGAAGTTATCAAAATTAAACGAGATTAAATGACAAACATGTCAAGTTAGACACAAGGTAAGGGATTTTGTCTCAATATCCTTTCATTGAGGAATTTTTTTTAATACACGACATTCATTTATATAGTGTATAAACACCTTTTACTTTTCCTTTTATTCAAATGGAATATTTTTCTCCAAATCGTTTTACTAAATGAAAAAAAGAATGTTTTTTAATTTAAGCGGTTACAACGACCTTTCTGTCGTTGCGAGTATTATTTTATATTTTTCTTCCCTAACAAGCTATAATGTTTTTGAAAGGAAAAATAATACCATCTACTCTTTTATGTATTTTGATATTGAAAATTATTTTGATAATGGATTTGTTATGCCAATATATCTAAATGATATATTTTGATTGAAATGTGGAAATGTTAACATTCCATTATGTTTTTTTCATATCTAATGAATATGTTATGGTTATTGGGAATTGTTTATGTATACAGGTGGTTCCATGATAATCCTAGTTTGGGGGATACTGAGATAGATCTCCAATACATTGCGTAACATGATGGAGGTAAACGTGAATGTTTCTCGTATGAGATTTACGGAATATATTGTGATGGGTATTAAAAATGTGACTCCCTACATAGAAATGAATGCTACATCATAAGTATCTTATGGATTACACTAGTTACCATTATGATTTGTGATTATTATGTGTGATTCATAAACCATATATTTTCTTGTGTTATTTACTATGTTTATGTTTTGTATGTATTGATGGACTCATAATTTCTTTCATTATTTTATAACCCTTACTGAGGTTTTTTATGCCCATCCCATGTTTTGAAATGTTTTTCGGAGGACTTAAAGATGAATAATGTCAATCATATGATGAAGGAAAAGTCATGTTGTCTAAAATGTGAAAATAGACATGACACTTTTTTTCAATGTGGTTTTCTTTTGTGAAAAAAATGGAAACTGAGTTGAAGTGTCTACATGGAATAAGATAATATAATAATTCTTGACAGAAATTTAACATGTGACCTTTAATGATCCATAGGTTCTCATCATGTGTTCCATTGTCAATTCCAAAATAAAGTAAAAATTTTTTATTTCAATTTACATTATATACGGAATTTCATAACATTTACTTATTTTAAACAAAACATGATTTCATAATCAAGGGACGAATGATATAATATAACTAGATAAATTAAATATTTTATACAAAATATTTATATAATGAATTTGGAATAAATAATATAGTTATTTCAATAAATGGAATGAAATAATTGAATAAATATTATCAATGAATAATATATCATGATATATGATATTTTAGTTTCTAGTAATTTTATTCTCATCCTACTAAATTAGTGGTCTCATATCAATGTGTGAACACATCTCATGACAAAAGAAATCGGGACTCAACTCCCAATTGAGGAAAAAAATCTTGTCGTGATATATTTATGTTAATTTTGAGAACATTATTCAAATTATATGGGTCCAGATCAATGAATTCCTATCCCAATTACCCAATAACTAGCTGACTTGCACAATATTTAATCAATTAATCATTCAATACTTCAATCATGTCAAAATAATTCATTTCAAATTAGCTTAAATTATAGTATACCACATTCTATTTTCAAACTTACTTTTTAATTTTAAGACATAACTAAACGTGTTCATTAATTCAAAACATTTAAAATAATCATAATTTGAATCAATATATATCAATATCATTCTTAAAAATAATCCATATGTTTTTTACAAATCCACCCAATATTCTAAATTCAATTTAATTTGGGTCTATTTTATAGTATGCATACCAATTTGAAAGTCATCCATATATCAACTCCAATATGGATATTTTAGTATGTCACCCAATAAATTGAGATAAATCATGTATTTAAATATTTAAATTGTATGAAAAAATTTTCTTCAACAACATAACAATTTATCAGTTATCGAAATATCACCTTTAAATGGAAAAACAAATAAATAATGAAGGAGAAGTATACAAATAAGAAAATAATAGATCAGAAACATCAAGATCAAACTCCAATTCTATTGAAAAACATTGGATAATAGCAATGAAAATAAGGGATATCATAGATGAGGTGAAAATCATAGCAAGGTAAGTCACTGAGGATCAAAAACCAAACTATGAAATCTATTTAGAATGAAATTTCTTATAACACATATGCATAGGCCTAGGGGTCTTGGTATGTGTTACAATATAATTAATAATAAAATCAGAATCTTATTACAAATACAACTTTTTTCATCTATTCACATCTATTGTGAATAACATTTTTATGGTGTAAATGCATCAAGTTATACATAATATGAAAAAAAATGTTTATATTCAATAAAACACATCAACTAATTAGTTTATGGAAATTTTCATATTCTATAGTGAAAATCAATATTCACCATAATCCATTTTATTATTTATGTCCTTAAAACATTATTTCTAGAAATAAATGATTTATAGTATAAATACATTCTAAATCCATCTCCCGAAATTAGAATCTAGGGGAATCACCCAATAAAATCTAACTCATCACAATCCCAAAAATGAATCCCTCTAAAACTGTTGACACATTTATACCATCACACTATTATTTTAAATAGAGATAAATCCAAGACCTTTATCTCACATTCCATGAAAAAATATATCCATCCTTAAGAATATTGAATCCCTACAAAGAAAACGGGAAATAAATACAAGAGTGATGAAGTACCTAAAAGAAGATAATGATAGGTTAACACCTCCCTGTCAACACAAACATTTTTAGCCATAAATTTTGTCAATATATTTATATATCAAATATACATGTCCACTAATCTCCCATTAGTTCCTCATTAACTATGTATCATGTGAATCTGAACCATGCCCCCATTTTATATGGACTAAAGATATCCTCTTCGCAAGATGAACCATTTTCTTATAATCACAAATCCTAACTAAATGGTAATTCATGGATAAATATTCATCGAACATATGACATACCCATTACAAAACATGATAAGGGATAAAATTATAATTTAAAATAAGTAATACATGTGTCACATTTTTTATTGATTTGAATTAATTTCGATTTGTTAAATAGAAGAATACATTTAACATTATCTCAAAAATTTCAAAAAATCCCACAAAACATGGTGAAATCATTCCCTATTTTCCAATTCCTTATTAAGACAACTAAGGGGAAACTATCAATAAAACCATGTCACCAATTAAAAACTTAAATGATCATCATTTATTCTTAAAATTTGATTTATACCTACAATGTTCTTTAAAAATGTTATGATGAATCAATTGAATCAGTATCTCCATTTAATGGTATAAACATGGTCTAACCCTGGGACTTTATCTAATCAACCACCAACAAAACAGATATATGAAAGGGAAAACATAGAAGGCCCTAAAAGTAACCATTGTGATGTTAGGATTGTAATTATTATTGTAGAAAAACTAAACCAGTCCAAAATGTTCATTGTATGCTCTAGTGAAGTCTAGAATGTAAACAATTGGAATTCCCTCATGAATTTTTTTTAACACATTCTATCTATCCATATGTCTCAAAATTATAAATTTTTCATAAACATACATTGTTTCCCATGGCCTATTCCAATCTTCTCTGAAAGAGATAAGTTGAACGAGGATCATTTTTAAAGATAATAGAAAATGTAACTCTATTTAATATAATAAACTTCTTTATGTAGAGATATCCAATGTCATCAAATTTTGGTTGTATATTTAATGAGTATACATTTATTGGACTTGGACAACCAATTTATTTTATACCACACCTAATTGTTCCCGTAAAGGGGTATGTAGTAACCCCATAAAAACTCCATTGAAATATAGTCCCACTTCCATGTCAGCACTGGAAGGAGTTGAGGAAAACATGACATCCTCTAGTTCTTGATTTTGAACAATTGGTTGTATAATAATGCGATACAGTGCAAATAATGTATCATCTCATACATGGGAACATTAATATTCATCACATATGTTAGAATATCTTCTTGGTTCTTGGGTGAACAACCTAATTCGAATTATGGATATATTACATCGTAGAATTTCTCACATGAAAATGTATAAAAAAACGTATCCTATAAACATAGGATACACCCTATAGTGAAAGGCCACTAACCAATGAAATTCTCAAATAAAAATGGTCCCAAATTTCATGGTATCCATCATTATGCTAATACCATAGATGAATCATTTTGATATGGGAGGAGGTCAACAACACATTTTCCAAAAAAAAAATATACCTCATTATCCCATACACCAAAATGTAATTAAAAAAATTTAGCATTAAATTATACTCTTCTAATGATACATAAGGTTCAAAATATTCTTTTTAAATTTAGCATCAATGGTGTTCACCTTTCTATGTGTTTAGGAAATATCAAAATCAAATTAATTGATATAATCACCCCAATACATTAATTTCTTGTTTAAATATTCCTGGAAGAATGTATAACCCATGATTCCATTGTTAAAAAACTGGTAAACCATTCACTATGCAGGTAGTTTCACAAGCTCTTCACACCAAAAACCATACTTGTGTGTTCACGATCATGGTTTAGATATTTATTATCATTTGGATTTAAATATATGGAAGTATAGGCTACAAGATCATCACCCTATATAAATATAACTCATACATGCCTATAATGCATCAAAGAATACGACATAGCCTATACTGGCCTTTGTACGAGTCATAACATGTACAAAATATAATATAAAATTCATCTAAACTATTAAAATGACATTTCTCAACTCAAATTATCTTTACTCCTTTCCAAGTGAGTGTTTTCATTTAAGAGGCCAACGACAAGAAATATATAATGATTATTTGGTAATATCCTTAAATAAAAAAGTGCTCCAAATCTCAATAACAATACCTGGTTTCTCTCAGGTCATCACAATTTTTACTATATAATGGATGATTTAAATACAATATTCCAATAACATGTGTCCCAAATAAATCACTTTTGAAATTATGATATTTAATTGTTAATAAAAATCATTTCTAGAACTAATCTCATATGATGCCCTAGGTCCTCCACTGTAAGATATTAAACAAGGATTTTGTCCACAAATACCACCATGACCAAGTTGAGGTACTCATAAAATATCATTTCCATTAATGATATATATCTATTATAGGAGAAAATGATAGTCCAAATGGTATTAGATGATACTCATAATGTCCATCCCTACTCATAATGTTGTGCTGAAAATGTCAGACTCATTCATGTCAAGCTTGACCGTCAATGCTCAATCCCACACATCAACATAAAAAATCAAAATTTTTACCAAAACATTCGAAAAAATATTATTTTAGAGATGCATCTCAAAATATCAGGCCCTCGTCATCTTATTGGAAAAAATATTGACTGCAAGCTATGCAATCTCAGAAAAATGGTTCACATATTGTGAAATGTTCCTATGACCCTATTAATGTTTGGAAAACTCAATGTATTTTTTCAAATACCATCTAATATATATAAATAAATAATTAGTGAAATGAAATATAATTCCTTTCTACACTGATTGATAATGATTTATCCCAATTACCACTGAATCCCACTATATCCTGCTATATTGCACAACCATAAATGATTCACATTTGACCCATATAGATTATATAATTTCCATGAACTAAAAAAAATTAAATATTTTCACACTTTTCAATAGCCTCATGACGATCATTTTAACCTCATAAATATGGTTTCTTCCGAAAGAGTAGCCCTTGATAATGTTTTATAGATTCATCACATCTAGGATTCACTACTGGAACTGAAATGGAATGGATTAAAGTTCATATCCCAATGATCTGTGAGCATGAACCACAATCTCAATATATTTCAGATTTACTAGAGGATTTCCCTAATGTGGTTAATCAATAGGTTCTTTCTATGGCATATTCAAATTCTATAATTGATACAAGATTCTATAAAAAGTTAATAGATAACACAAAAAGGATCCACAATGATACACATTTTGTCATATTGAAAATGTCTCCCATGAATATGAATTCCATCAAGATGAATTCAATATTTGGGATTGAACATATTCTGATCATAAGTAATGAAAGTACTATAATTGGGTAAAACAATTCATCATGACATTATTCCCATACACCCAAGTTTAATTAAGGCTCGTTACAATGTTAGTTGAATAGTAACTTACTCAGAACTACCTCAAATGTCTCATAAATTCTACTTTCTATATATTAGGACTACCCAATTGCATTCAATTAATGAGTAATGAAAAAAAACCTAACATTTAAGATCTAAAACCTTGTTTTTGTGAGCTAGACTAGGTACTCTAATACCCTAATAACTGGGTGAGCTAACATGGACTGAAGGGTATTCCCGATCCCCATGGGTTCGTAAGAAGTTGTTGAAAAAATAAAAGAATCATGAGGGAACAACTTTTTTATAGTAATGCGACAGAAAAATGATTCATATCAATTTAATATTCTATCCATGAAATGAAAATACCAGAATCAATTAGGAAAAACCATATTAAGACAGTACATCATCAAAAGACAATACATATAGAGATTCAATGAAATAAGATAAACCCATATAGTACGTGGTTCACATCTCCATCACTCATCACCATCACTCTGGGCCGAAGGACCAAGATTATCCACAAACTCTAGATTGAAATTTATATTTTCTTTTTCAAGGCATAATATAAAAAATATATATAAAAGGTAATACTATGGTGTGATCTATAAATCTATGTTTGGTCTCACCAAGTGTTCCTAAATATTTTACATAACAATTAAATAAAATTTAATTTCAATATAAATAAAATTATTCATTCCATGTCAGGTATATATTTTCAACAAAATGTTCATTTATAATTAATAGACAATAGATATATCAAAATAATGGTAAAGGTAATTTTTTATTAAAAATTTCTATTAATTAATTGTATGAATAAATTTTTTTGAGTTAATGGATTGTAATAATATAATCATATATATCGTGTAACCATATATCATTGCATGTGGGATGTTATTTTTTGAAGATTATTCTCGCAGTACTTAATTAGTGATCTCATCTCAACCAACACACATATCACCTAACTCAGGCTATCAAGACCAAAATCCCCATTAGGGAAAATTATTTTTTATTATGTTTATATAAGTGTTTTCATAATCTATCTAGTGCTACTATGTAATATCCTAGTGTCAGTGTCCAGATTATCTACTAACTACATATGATCACATGTTCTTCTATAAATCTGTCAATTATCCATTCCATAATTTAAAAATAAATAATTTTAAATCTGTTCAAAATATAATTTCTCACATTTATATTTCAAAAATCCATTATCATGTCCTAAACAAATCAATTTATTTTATTATTTCATGACTTTTCAAATTATATTTCAATTTTATACAAAAATGTCAAAGATAGTTTCTATAATCCAAAAAAATGGATGTTTTGATATCACCATTCAATATTAAAGAATTCCATAGAACAACATGAATTTTCATTTCTAAATAATTTAAAAACTCATTTTAAATCAATCATGAAATTAATGAGTTAAATTATATGAAAAATAATATATAACCCCATGAAATTTAATCATTAATTAAATCAACACCTATAATGGAAAAACTCCTATGAAGATCAATGGTGAAGGATACAAATAATGAATTCCTATGTCATAAACATCGAGATAAAACTATGATTCAATCATAATTTTTTGTTCATATAACCTCTTAATTGGGGAAGAAGATATGAGTATAAAACCATAGTGAGTGAACTAACTGTGTATCAAGCACAATCTAATTAATTTAGGAAAATAAAAAATCACTCACATTGCATTGGACAAGTCCTAGGGTACTTTTTAGGAGTAAATTCCAAATGAATAAAAAATCTTATTCATGTGGATCTTATAAAAATGATATTCATAATGAATTACATGCTAAATAAATGGTATAGTGAATAAATGAATCACGATGAAAATATGATTGTAATGGTGTATCCGAGGGTTAATTCACACTAAGGAAAAAATTAACTTCATAATTCCATCTATTTTCGTAAAACATTTTTTCGTTATAATCCATTCTCAAGGCTTATAGACAATAGAAAATTCACATACTGAAATAAGGATTTGCGTCCAAAAGTTATTATTTATGTATCAACCAAATATATAATCTTGAAAAAACTCCCAATAACATCATAATAACCTATACTGAAAAATGTGACCCTCTTAAATTCAAAATTCAAATATACATCGACTCCATTAATTAAAAATAAATTACATCCCCTAACATTATGGAACATTCCCTTACAAATTAACTCCATATTAAAAAATAAAAAATCTCCAAAAATAAAAAATATAAATATAAATACCTATGAATTAAATAAAGGAAGGTAACCAAGTGTTATGTTGGAAAATAATTTTAATTTCATTTTCTATCATATGTATATATTTCTAAGGATATTTTAAATTACCGTTGTAATTGAGAAGGGGTTTTCTCAAATAATTTATTATCAGGAAAATATATTTTTACCATAAAATTATTGAATTTATATCTGTTAAATAATGATTGTAATAAATTTTTTTAAATATTTAATGAGCTAAATTATTAATTTATATTAAATAAAAATAATGAAAATTAATATTTTAAAAGAAAATTTTCAAATGAAAATATTTATTAAATATATTATTTGTTTTAATTTTAAATATAATTTTATCATAATAAGAAATTGAAATATATTAAATATTTTTACAATGCAGAATCATGACATTGAGATATGATAATAGTTGTAATATTATATTTTTTGTAAAAACAAAAACATCGTAAATATTAATTCTAGGTTAATGGGGGTAAAAGTGAAAATATTATTTAGCATAAATTTTATTTAATTTTGAAGACATAAAGACATTATACAAGATCATTGTCAGATTGGATCTTAATAAAACCTAGTATCCCAACCCATTAAGTGCATAACATTCCTATTCTATAAGTGATTGCATCGTTAACCCTCACTTAACTACTATTTCTAAGTATATATTCTTCATTATCAACATTAAAATGAGCTCAAGTCCAACAACATCAATCCACTCAATTCATTATAATTAAATTTTACTATTTATATTATAATTATAATAGATTTATATTATACTCTTCGAATCCCTTACCATCAAAAAGTTGTTGTAATTCATCTAGTCTGTGGGAAGTAATTTTTAGAGGAAGCAATTTCACAAAACAATGTAATATGTTCTTCCTTATTCTTTTCATATTCATTCCCATGTCCACTATGAACTGAAAAAATTCCCAATTAAAATGATATTATTTTAATATCATCGTAATTATAATAATATATTATATATAATATATAAGATAATACTCATTTCATTTGTACGTGTGACACATTATATAAGGGTTAGTCGAACCACCTACATGAACAATGCAATACTATAATCACTTTATCAATCATAAATATTAATAAATATAATAAAAATACTAATATATATTATAAAATGTTAATTTATTTTATTGATATAGTTTTATGATAACAATATGGAAAAAATTAATGGTCAATATAATGTATGTCTATGTTGACTACAAAATACATGGACAAACCTCATCCTGGATTTTGATCCCATAAAGAATCCCAATATCATAAATAAAATGTAAATCAAACTTCATAAATATTTATAAAACTTATTAATATTTTTTATAATCTGTTAATGTAGAATGTTTTCTAAATATACATGAACCAAAATCCAGGTTTCATAAATTTTATGAAAAAATAATTATTAACATCTCATTATCAAAAGAGAATAATGTTAATATATGTGTATAGAATGATTTTAGATAATAATTATAAAATATAATATATGTTAATATTTTTTTAAATTTATAATTATAATAATTATAGTTAATATACTAGAGGATAGAGTGCATCTAACCTTGTTGGAATCCAACGTAAATGTTTACAGTACATGATTCCTTTATAGAGAGAATATTAATATTCCATGACTATATTAACTTATATGGTGTAAATACCACATATTTTACATAATATTTCATTATTAATATAATAATAAGGGGTTTTAATGCTCTATTTTATTTTCATTCTTTCAATTGGTATGATTCAAAAGTGACCAAATTGGTGGGGGTTTTATTCTCATGTCACATTTAAATTGAGATATTCTATGTATAATACTCTATTTAATGAATGTATTTTTTAATTATATATTAAAAAAATATATATTCTTATCATCATGTTTTTTGTGGGAATTACATGTCTTATCAAAATTTCAAATTAATTGTGTCCATAGCTCAATTGAAAATATGTTTTTACAAATATATAACCTTATCTATTTTTAGTCCAAAATAATTCTCCACAATATCCGTATTTCGGAATTATAGAAATATTTTCAATTATTATTTCTTAATATAAGAGTTTGTTATCTAATTTAAAATCCATAACTCTATTTAAATATCTTATAATTTCAGTTGCATATATTTTCCATCAATGTGGGTTTTTCATTAGTGGTACAAAAAATCTGTAAAAATGTATATTGTTTGATGTCAAATTATTTAATATTTAACTCCTCTTTTATTTTTGAGACATTTAATTTTAATGGTTATAATATTAGTTATTCTTTTAATTTGATTTTTTAATATCTCCCTTATTGAAAAGTAGTTTTTCAGTTGAATTATAAATTTTTATTTTTACTCAACTCATATTTTTTAATCATTTTAAATGATTATCCATACAGTTTTCATTCTATAACCAATTTATTAATCTATTATATATTGACATTCATGATGACACATGAATTTATTTTTACTTGTTTAGATATATTATATTAATATATCTTTAAATCTGACTCTTGAGGCCATTTTTTGTTATATTATTTAAATATATTATGAAACCCATTTTATTACATAGGTTTTTATTTCATAATATTATATATGATTTATTTCATAACAGAAATTAATATTTTATCAGTACTTGATTGGTGGTGTCTCATATTTCCATCTATTTGATTGTTATTGTTTTTACATCTCATGAGTTTGATGGTGTACATGGGAGGATATTCCTTTCCCACATGGGTAAACATGAGGTTATCCCATGTATAATTGGTACACGATAAGTTATCCCATGTCCAATGGTAGATGAGAGGTTTTACCAATCCCTAGGGTACACGTGTTCATATCTAAATTCCAAAGGGTCCACTAGAGGTTAACTCAAGTAGAAAAAATGTAAATTAGTTTTTATTGAAAGCATACTTTTCATGAGAATGTAATTATTCTCGCTCAATATGTACATATTGTGTCAGAAGTTAATCATAATACAAGATAGATTCTCTTCATCATGATTTATTTATATTTTATTCAACATGCATATTTTATTCTCAATGGATAGTCAATTTTGGATATTTTCAGGAATTCATAATATATACTATATGTTTTATGTATTTGGTTATATGTACCTTAATTCCTTATGGAAATCTCATATGAATCCTATTCATTTTGAATGTATATTTCTCCATTGATATTGATTAATCACATGAATTTTTTTAAAAAATCATTATTATTCATTGATATGTTTTCCCTTAATTAGATTTTTACCACACACATTCATTAGTTTCATATTTTCTAGAGGAGATTATATAAGGGTTCTATATAGAAGGAAGACATGTGTAGTAAATTTTGGAGGAGTTGTTGATGAAATAATGATATACAATATATCTATAGTTATAATATCAAAGGATACTAAAAATTTGGTTTTAAGGATATTTTTTTTTGATATTCAAATTTAAATAATTGATTGAATGTAAAAATTTTTTATGTTATGTTTAATTCATCTCCCCTGAAATCAGACTTCTTTTGAGTAGGTATTTTTTTCATCGGGTATGGGAGTGTAGGTATAAGAACTTCAATTTTGGTGATCAATATAACTAAAAAATTATAACATCATTATTGTTAAAATATTTTAATCACTACTCCAAAAATATACACCCTCCAAATAACTCCATATTTATTGATAACCTATTTATGATTAGTAGATATCTCAATAGATTTATATTCCATTATCCTTTGGTATTTGAATATAATATTTCATTGATTTTAAATACTAAAATTATAATTTTATCCATCCAAAAAAATAATCAGTAAAAATACATTACAAAATCACATGCCACATTTAGAAAATTATATCCAATGTTTATAAGTGAATTTTATAAATAGTATATTTTACATCAAAACACTGGTATTTATATTTTTCCCTTTAAAATTATTACATGTTTATTTCCCATCTTTATGAATGATTTCAATATTATTTAAAATATTATTTATACAAGTGTCAATATCTTTTGTTACCATATTTTTTTCATCAATTTCAATCCTATAAACAATATATTTTACTTGATATTCTTGTCCAATTCATTTTTATACACCAATTTATCTAGCCAAATTACATTAGAGTGTTATCTTGAGATAAAAAATTCCATTTATTTTATTTTTTACTTGGATTTCATATCCAGAAACATAACATTATTCACCCAAAATTATTAATAATCTTATTTATAATCTATGATCTTCTATAATGCACACATTTTCATCTTCATCCACTTATAGTGTTAAATTTTAACATAAAATTTTATTTTAAATGTAATTTAAAATTTTATGATCTGTTATTATAAAGGGATCCTATATGATTTTTCTGTGAAATTAGTGTCCAAATCACCATTATTATTCCTTTAAAATCGTTATAACATGTTTTTATTGTTTCCAAAGTATTTTTTTAATGCATAAATTCTTCCAAACTATCCGTTTCATTATTTGAATTTATATTCCAAACATTATAAAATATCATCAATTATATCATATTATATATTTCTTCTAAATTTTGTGTTGATTTACTAAATTTAAATGAATTAAAGATCTATAGATTAATAGTTGAAATTTTCTTCTGGTCTCATATGAATCTATAATTGAAATGGTAATTTTTTCTAGATCATTCAATGAATGGTATAGTATGTTACATTTTTAAAGGGATAGAACCATCATATTTTTAAAATGAGGAAATATCCTTAAGATTAATATCGATATTTCTACATAACCAATTTTAACACCATGTATATTAATGAAAAATATTACCTCAATGGTCCCATTATATAATCCATTAATGTTTTCATAGGGATATATCATTAAAATATCAATCTTATTATGTAATATGTGAAACATAGATTTTGTCACCTTTTTGTTATCATAATTTATATAGTCTTACTTATCCAAAAAAATTGACGTCGAACCTAAAATTTATATATATATATTTATATTGAAAATGAAACGTATATGGATATATATTTGTTTACAAAAACATTAAGAAATATTTCATCTATAGGAATCGTAGATAACTTAATAGGATCAACAATTTGAAATAATACTATAGATTTTTTGGAAACATCATATATAGAGAAACACTGATGTAATTTTGTTTATTCATTGTATTTATAATAAATTCACACATTAATGTATTGAACATGTATCATTAATTTAAATACTTATTTGAAAACATCTTGTATGAATATTCACCATGAATTAACCTAGATATATTAAAAATATTTGACCACATATCAATATAAACCAAATGAGTATTGGTCAATTAGTGTGTGAACATTATATTAATACAAAAATATATCATGTACTCACATTATAATGATTTCAATGAACCCATTGTGATCATTTAAAATATAAATATGCATTAAAAAAATCAAAATGCATGGGCACTAAAATTGTACTTGATTTCCCATATTGGGATATATTCAACTAATATAAACACATAGTTGAATTATAATACCAAATACAACCACTTGATATATAAGGTGGTGAAAATAAGTTAGGGGATGATCCAAATAAATATATTGTCCAACTATCTTCTTATCTTCTCACTGATGTTGAAAATAGATCTAAATAATAAATGGCATGAATATTTTTATCAATAACTTTTATTAAAATCTTCATATAGTAAATATGTATGGGTATTTAGATTAGTTATATCACCTCAATGATAAAAAAAGAATTATAAATTATGTTCAATATTTTTATAACTACTACATCTATTAATTAAAATTTTCTAAAAAAACTCTCTATATTTTTGAGTTATACATTTTTCAAAATATCCCTCCAAATTTTTTTTACATGTCATTAATTTTAAATCTATATTAGATTTCAATGGATTTCCTCATGCCATACAATGATGGGACCCAATATTTTGTTCAATAAAATAAATAATGTTGATAATCAAAACTCATATCTCACTATGAATTTAAATTAGATTAATTAATCATTGTTTATAATTTTCCGTATACCACAACATGTTTATATTTATCCATAATAGGTTTTTATATTTATTCAATATTGTAATCCAAAAACAGTGGAAATTGTTTTTAAATTTCTCAAGTTATCTATCCATTACATCTTATAAAATTAAATATAAGTTCAAAACATGATAGTGTGTTCTTTGAAACAATTAATAGTCATTTATTCCACAATTCTATTACTATTATTGAAGTAAATTGTTGAAAAAAATTTCATAACCATGAAAAATTCCATCATTTAGAGAAAAGAAAATATTAAACCAAACACTGATTTGAAACAATGATTCACATTTCCAAAAAAATTACACAACATATTTTCAAAAAACATTTCCTTGGTTATGATGTGTTATGAAACTAATTCATATCTATATATTCATTTTAAAAACCCACTACTATTTCCTTCTATAAGACATAAATTATTCCATGATTTTCATTGAATCATAAACACAACCAATACATAAAACACCATATCATAGACTCTAATGATTTTATCATTGAAAATGGATTCCTAAATAATGAAAATATACATCCTTTGTCATTGATTATTGGATAGTAATTTATTCCTCTATATTAAGAAATATTTTCATCATCCTTTAATAAAACATAATGTATACCATTATACAAACCCTAGAATTTTTCTATGATTATTTCAATATTAATAATTATTTATAATACTCAATAAATGTATTTATATATAAAAAACATTATTATTATGTTTTAGAAATAAACACTTTTAAAAAACATTATATTATATTAAGAAACGATTTACAAAATTATGACATCTATCAATGTATATTTAATCAGTAATAGATAGGCAAATTTAATAAAGAATTTCCTCTACATAGATAGACTAGTGTGTGTGTGTGTATTTGTATGTGTGTGTGTGTGTAGATGAAATTTATTCTAAATTACTATTGAGCATGGGGGGTAAATGGACACTGAGCTTATTACTGGGTAGATAATCTAATAGAGTGAATTAGGGGATGAATAATATACAGATAGATAGACCAAAACACACATACCCTAATAAGATTTTTTTTATTATTTTCGTTGATAGAGAGTTAAATTAAAATATTAAAACACACAAAGTGATAAAAATATAGAATTATTGACTCATTGGAACACATAATAAACAAGAATAAAGATAGGTTAATAACAACAAATTCTGAAATATTTTTTGATAAATTGATATATGGATAGATGAACATACAATAAAATTTTTTATTGGATGAAATATAGATATATAATCGTATGGGTATATGGATAAATTGATATATTGATTGGTTAAATATTTAATAGATTGAAAAAAAACCATAGAGACACACAAACAAAAATATTAAAAAAATATAGTTTAAAAAATAATTATGAACACATAAACATAAAAAATAGAAATATACTTTTGAATAGACAAATATTATTATATATAATATTATACACACATACATATGTATATAATAATACACACATAATAAATACTCTCAAATAATAACACAGAAACTAGTGCACTGAAATATAAATGAATTACAATATGGTCATAGATGGATTAAAGAATATCACAACAACAAAAATATAGTAGTCAAATTTATATATTAAAAATATCGAAAAAATGGAGGCATAAAATGAATGATTGAAAAAAATGGATAATAAGACTATAGTCATATAAATATATAGATAGATTAAACCACCAAAATATGAACATACCAATAAATGTATTGACAAAGAGTTTGAGATATTGGAAGGTTGAAAAAAAATTATATTAATAAAAAACATAAAATCTATCTAATATAAGGATTAAAAAATTGAATATTAGAACACAAATAAATAAATGGATGGAGAAGTAACACTTAGTACAACATTTACCAAAATACATATAGATATATAGACACTTAGAAAGATTATATATATATATATATACAATTGTATGATATAACATGATAGTGTAGGATATTAAAGATGATTAAACATAATGATAAATAGGATAGAAAGATAGATAGAAAATAACATAAATATAGAACCTAATGATTAATTTAAAATAAAATTGAGGATATATTTCTTAAATATATATCTTTTATATGATTCATGACCATATCGAGTTCTTTATATATCAAAATTCTTGTCCATAATGAAATTTTTATAATGATAATGCCATAGATCATATGAAAACATATATATTAAATAATATTAACATTATTATAGTTAATCTCACGTTACATCTATCATTTAATGAACCATTATGATAATTTTAATGTAAATAGAGTTTTCTACAAACATTCCTTTAATGAATGAGTGTTTTTTATTTTAACTCATGTGTTTTAAATTCTTGAGACAATTCTCACACAATATAGAAGTATCCTTGGAGGATCTATAATGAAAAATACCAAAGAATTATTATAATTTTTTTGGGAAATATATCCATACTATAGAAAAAACCTCCCTATACCAAAACCCTCTCTTCTATCATCTGACATTTCACATAGATGTAGCATAATATAGATGAGATGTTGCATTATGACATAAAATTTTTAATAATTTTAATAATTTTAATTATTTATATCCTCATTTTTTAACTGTAGGTAGGTCTGGTTAAAATTTTAAAATTTTCATGTAAGGAGGGTCCCTACGGTCAGGTTTCCAATGGATAATAGTAACTAGACCATAATCCTGCATACGAGTTTTTCAATGAGAGAGTTCCATTTTGTAGGGTTGGATAACAATTTTCTGAACGATGAATTTTCTGGTAGGTAACCATGTGAGGGTTCAATTCTTAGGTAGTGACTAGCACATGGGTATCACACGGTCTGGTAAACCACGGACAAACATTGTGGGTTATGGAAAATTTAAAAAATAAATTTTTATTCAATTTTTACACTCCTACTCATTTTCTCCTATTTTACATTCCCCATCCCCATCATGTGCATCATGCGAGGTCTGTAGGTTCCGAGCGCAGCGGAAGCGCGTTGGTGGGTTTTCCCAACTTTAATTTAAACGTTAAACAACTTTGAATCCGAGATCCGTCACGATATAAAATGCCGAATCGTCGGAATAGAAAGAAGAATGAAAAGAAAATAAGAGTCCAGGAACCCTTGAGGAGGATCATCATATGTTGATTATAATTAATTTAATTAATGCATAAGAATTACCATGTTGGAATTCTTTCTTCGTTGATGTGTCCGGTCACGATTCGGTGATCCGTCATTGCGTCATAGAATCCAAGTGTAGGATTCCTCTAGTGGTGATCCACATGTGTGTCACGTATCTCCAGACATCACCGAAGAGATCTTCGGGTTCTAGCGCGGAAGAACCTTCGCATGCGATGTCCGCCTTCGACCACCTTGATCCAGTAGTGGATCTTGCTCTCGTAACTTGAGGGCATTCTTGGTGGAAAGAGAATTCTCTCTTGGCGTGAGAGTATGTCCAAATCCATTGGGCACAACAATGGCTCTAAAAAATGTTGGGGTTGCGAGGATATTTATAATTAGGTCTGAGGTAAATAGAGTTATGACAATAAATAAACATGTTACATGTTTTATTTATTTCATTAACTCTTATTGAAAAAACCCCCATGTCGAATTATTAATTCCTTGAAATGCGCCCACGCTGATTATAATAAATATCATTTAATAAAACAATATTAAATCCTCAAAATCACAATTGGAAAAACTACATGGCGTGTAATAATTAATACACAGTGTGTACTTGTTTCCCATAAAACTACACAGCGTTTATATTTAATATACACGGCGTGTACTTTTATTTTCCATTTTTCTCCACCACATTTATTAGACCTTGAGTAATGACTATTTATTTCTTAAATAAATGTAACTACATTACTCACTAATAAATATATTATTTTATCCACAGTATATTCTCTCGAATAACTAGTGTCAAAATAAATGCGATCAGACATCTTTAAATAATTATTAAACCACAGTCGGGAATAATATTTATTTAACTTGTTAAATTAATATTTAACTGAGATACATTGACACACTTAGTGTGTGACCCTCTAGGCCTCTTTCTCAGTGGCATTAGGCTGAGCTTGCCTAATGTCCACGGTTAGCGTCTAGCAACATGCCAAGGCACCCATAGAGAATGAAGTTAATGCCGCAATGACGTGTCACCTCCTACGAACGCTTACCGTGTAATATAATCTATTTGTCTCGATATCTCCAATCAAGCGGGTTGCATGCTAGTGCCATCAACACATGTGCTTGATTATTCTTTCTTTGACTTCCGGAATTGAACTTTCCCATACCGTACCCTGGCCATGGATTTATTTAGGCTATATCAATTCCATCAAAGTGCCTGAGATATCTACTTCCGTTATGGAACATAAGGGGCAAATCCTTTCTCGCATTATCTATTAATGCGGTATTACTCGTGATGCACCCAACGTATCCTACCTCACTATGAACAGTGTGTCATCACAGTTTTCGTCAATACATCTACGTGTGTGAGTTCTAATACCCATTAATAATAATCTTAAAGTCTAAGGATCAATACACACGTCCGTAGATAGGAACATCCAATGACACTATGAAATGTGGATTTCCTACTGGCAGGTCTCGTTCTCATAATTTTTTCCTGGATATTACCAAGGGCGCACACCATGAGAAGGTGGCTCAAATTTTTATGAGTCCTCACCCCTAATGACCTGTATTATTTGTGTCCCTCAAATAATATCATCCGGCCATAGAACATACATTCAAGAACAGTGTTATGGAACTTTCGGGTTCTCATCATAGCAGGGATCCGCTACGACCCTTTAATGCAACAGTTGTCCTTAGGAAATTATCACATGACATGTCACGCAGAAGAACAATCAAGATGTGATAAGGCTTTTATTTAATGAATAAAGTACAATGTAGTTGGTTCTAGACCACCAACTCCAACAGACTCCCACTTGAACTAGAGCCAAATGCTAACAACATTTAACCCGCTAGCTCTCACATGATATTCATGCTTCTGCTGAGATATGCCTTTAGTCATGGGGTCTTCCACGTTCTCTTCCGTGGACACTCTTCTCACCGCAACTTCACCCCTTTGATAGAAATCCTTCAAGAGGTGATACTTTCAGAGTATGTGCTTTGTCCGTTGATGTGACCTTGGCTCTTTTGCAAGAGCCACCGCTGCAGTATTATCACAATACAATGTAATGAGATCTTTACTGCTAGGCATCACATCAAGCTCCTGGACAACGTTTCGAATCCAAACAGATTCTTTTTCTGCATTATAAGACACTATATACTCGAACGCCGCTATAGAATTGGCGACAACTAGCTGCTCTGAACTCTTCCAGCTCACAGCTCCTCTATTGAGACAGAAAACATATCCGGATTGCGACTTCTGATCATTCTGATCTGCTTGAAAACTAGCATCAGCATACCCTCTGATGAAAAGCTCCTTGTCTACTCCATACACCAGAAACATATCCTTAGTTCTTCTCAGATACTTAAGGATAGTCTTAACAGCAGTCCAATGTTGTTCTCCTGGATCTTCTTGATATCTGCCTACCATGTTCAGTGCATAGGCAACATCATGACTGGTACATAACATGGCATACATGATAGATCATATAGCCAAAGCGTATGGGATCTTGCTCATCCTATCTTTCTCCTGTTGTGTTTGGGGACACATTTTCTTAGAAAGATGTAAGCCATGTGACACTGGAACCAATCCCCTCTTGGATTTTTCCATACTAAATCTCTTTAGTATCTAGTCAATGTATGTACCCTGACTTAGTCCAAGAAGCCTCTTGGATCTATCATGAATGATCTTGATACCTAGATGTAGGATGATTCTCCTAAGTCCTTCGTGGAGAAACACTTGTTCATGCGGCCCTTAACTGACTGTATGGCTGGTACGTCATTTCCAATAAGCAATATGTCATCAACATATACCACTAGGATGACGACCACATTCCCATTAAACCTCTTATAAACACATGGCTCACATTCGTTCCTAATGAAACCAAATTCGTTTATGGCTTCATCAAATAGAATGTTCCATGACCTGGATGCTTTCTTTAATCCATAAATGGATTTCTGCAACTTGAAAACTCGTTTGGCTTCACCTGGTGTCACAAACCTTTCTAGTTGTGTCATATAGACATCTTCCTGAAGGTTCCCGTAAACGAATACTGGTTTGACATCCATCTTCCAAATCTAGTAGTCATGGTAAGCTTCTATGGAAAGTATGATTCTTATGGATTTAAACATGGCAACTGGCGAGAAGGTTTCATCATAGTCAATTCCATGACGCTGTCTGAATCCTTTAGCCACTGGCCTTACTTTATAGGTTCTAACATGACCTTCCATGTCCAGATTTCTTTTGAATACCCATTTGCATCCAACAGGCTTTACATCAACTGGCTCATCGACCAGAACCCAAACTTGGTTCTGATACATGGAATCCATCTCAGAACTCATAGCTTCTAGCCATCTTGCAGCTTCTAAGCTTTCTACTACTTCTTTGTAGGATAGAGGTTCATCATTGACCAAAAATAATTATTCACCATCCACGGTGACTAGGAAACAAAATCTCTCTGGTTCCCTTACCTCTCTTGAGCTCCTACGCAGTACTTGTGTTTCTGGAACCTCTTCTACGGAGACCTATGAAACGTGTTCCTATACCCACTCTTGTGTATCTTGAGAATCAACTTCGTCGACATCAATCTTGCTCCCACTATCCTTCTTGAGGATGTGCTCCCTCTCAAGAAAGACATCTTGTCTGGAGACAGTCACTTTCTTGTCTTGGGGGTTATATAGGTAATATCATTTTTTTCCTTGGGATATCCTATAATGATACACTTCGTGCCCCGGGGTGCTAGTTTGTTGCCTGAGAAGGCCTTAACAAACGCCTCGCATCCCCATACACGTGTGTGCGACAAAGTGGGTTTCCTTCCATTCCATAACTCGGATAGAATTCCATTTGCCTCCTTAGTTGGTACTCGGTTTAATGTGTATGCTGCAATTTGTAATGAATATCCCCAAAAGGATAATGGAAGATCCGCATGACTCATTATCGACCAAACCATGTCCAACAAGGTGCGGTTCCTCCTTTCACTAACACCATTCCACTGTGGTGTATAAGGAGGAGTGAGCTGAGATAGAATCCCAAACTCCCGTAGAAGATCGATGAACTCTTGGTTCAAATATTCTCCACCTCGATCCGATCGAAGCTTCTTTATCATCTTACCAAGTTGATTATCTACTTCATTCTTGAATTCCTTGAATTTCTCTAAGGACTCTGACATATACCTCATTAAGTAGACATATCCATATCTACTTAAATCATCAGTAAAAGTAATAAAGAAAGAATATCCACCTCTAGATTCTACTAGAAATGGTCCACACACACTTGTGTGTACCAATCCTAGAAGCTCTGTGGCCCTTTCACCTTGTCCACCAAAAGGCGGCTTGGTCATTTTTTCTTGTAGACAAGCATGACATATATCAAGTGGTTTTAGCTCAGTAGAGTCTAAATATCCATCTTGGCAGAGCTTTGTCAAGCGCTTCTCATTCACATGACCAAGGCGGTGATGCCATAAACGGGTGATGTATGAGTCATGTGAGTTTGTTTCGTTATCGATTGCCAACACTTGGTTTTCGTAATTTAATACATACAAACCATTATTCAAATGTGCCATATCATAACATATGTTTTTCTTATAAAAGAGACAACCCTTATTTCTAGTCTTGAAAATAAATCCATCCATATCCAAACAAGATACAGAAATTATGTTCTTGGTAACACTAGGCACAAAATAACAGTTTTTTAAAACTAAAATCATGCTAGTTGGCAATGAGAGGTGATAGTCGCCAATAGCCAATGCAGCCAGCCTTGTGCCATTGGCAGCTCGAAGATCCACCTCTCCTCTGGCGATCATTCTAAATCTACTTGGTTCCTACATTTGAATACAGATGTGAGCCCCACAAGTTGTATCTAATACCCAATGTGTATAAATATAACGATTTCACTCGATAACGAATGCACCTTTAGCGTCCCCATGCTTCTGGGTGCAGTTCCCCTTCCAGTGGCCCTGCTTGCCACATGAAAAACACACTGCTTCCCGTTCCTTTCCCTGCCTCTGGATCTTCCCCTTCATGGAGGGACGGTGCTCGGTGGCTTCAGACCGTTTATAATTCTTTGTCCCCTTTGCCTTGTCTTTCCTTTTCTTGTTCACCATAAGGACCGTTGGTTTGTCACGCCCCATGTCCTTATCTACCTGGAGAATCAAGGTCAGAAGCTCTGATAGACTCTTCTATTTGCCGCTCATGTTATAGTTGAAAATAAAGCTAGAGAAGGTCTTGGGAAATGATGATAGGATGAGATATGTACGCAACTCATCTGGGAATTTATTCCCTAAGATGTCCAAGAATTCAATGTAGCCAATAATCTTGACCACATGAGGCCCAACTGGCACAGACTCTCAAAGCTTCGTGGTAAACAAAGCATTGGAGATCTCATACCTCTCCTATCTCGCCTTCTCTTGGTAGAGATCTTTAAGGTGAGACATCATGCTATACGCATCCATGTTTTCATGTTGCTTCAAGAGCTCATTAGACATGGCTGATACCATGAAACACTGGACATCTATGGCATCATCCATGTGTTTCATGTAGAGAGTTAATTCCTCATCACTAGCCTTTTTCCTAGGTGCAACTGGAATAGGCTCTTCCAACACATATAATTTCCTTTCATGGCGAAGGACGACGCGTAAAAGCCTCTGCCACTCTTGGAAATTGGTGCCGTTGAAAAGGTTTTCTTTTTCGAGTATGGTGTTCAATGATATGTTTGAAGTCATTTTCTTGTCGTTTCTACAATTTACGATGAGAAAATGTGTAGTAATTTATTATAAAAATTGAGACAAATAAATAAATTAATACTTATTAGTCTCCCACATTTTTATCGAAATCCAATAGCCCTCACCATTGACATCGGAATATTCTATTGCGTTAATATTCTAGTGGCAAGGATCCATATTGCCCTTCGCATTACCCTAACTAGGGTTGGCCAAGCAACTAGAAGGGTTTTAGGTAGGCATTCCAAATGCCAACTGCATTATCTCACAGTTCCTTGATCCGCTGAGTGGACTCCCCAATCCTGAAATCCTTTTTGGATTTCCTCAACCTTTGCCTCTTGGTCACACCATGTCCTGCTGTGGCAGTCAAACCTTGATGCGAACCAAGTCAAGTCAACCCAAAACCTTGAATTATAATTCCCCGATAATTGAAATCACCCCAACTAGGGTTGGTCAAGCACTTTGAACTATGGTTCGATTCTAACCAAGATTATGGAAGGCTATGCTGACATAATATTTATTTTTAGGGATTTTATCCTTATATGTAAATTGCCATTTTATTGTCTTTGATTACATTCTTTTTAATATTAAGTGGGATATACTTATGTGGTTAACCATGTCTAAGATAATATTTACGTATAACCCAATTTTATTTTAGTTCCATCTTGCATGCTCGTTTAGTTCATTAATTGTGTGATCATGACAACACACCCACAATAAATAAACCATGCAACTGACAGAAATAAAATAAATGGTATGATCATGAGCTTTTATATTGGTTAGTTTATCTAGCAGTTGATAAACTAACCCAAGACCTAGGGGAGAAACACCTCGAACCTTTCGGGTTCGTGTTTACAGCTTTCCACCTGTCCACCTTTGTATCTCCTTGGATTGGTTGAATCATGGCTCCTGACTTAAGCTACCTCCACTAGCTTGGGAGCTCCATCAATTACATATGCATTTATCTCACACGCAGGTGAGGGAAAAAAGGGGTTTTTACATAAATGAATCCTTTGGCGCGCAGTCCCTACATATTAATGAGGAGACAGCTCGGAGGCCAACAAATTTAATTTAAATAAATAAATTAAAAGAAACCATTCACATACAAAGGTCTCAGTCTAGCTCATGATCATCCATACATGCAACGATATTTACGCAAAAATAAAACTAGCATTAAATTCACTAATTGTTATTGTTAAAGATAAATAATGCTCGAATCAATTAATTATCTTTAATTAATCATTCCTTTTATCTTAAATCCCTTTTCGGAATTTCCTTGAGATTCTCATCCATCATAATTTTTAAAAAATAAATTCATTTAAAATTATCCTTGTACAAGAGGCTGTACCTTGGATAAAACCCGACGAATTCCCATTTATTACGTTGATGTTAAATTAAACACATATATATAAAACACCTATCACATGTTGTGCCTCAGCTGTACGCCTGCACCATGGTACACGTCTCAAGGGTTTGTATAATATAATAATAAATTTTAATAAATCTGCGTAATTTGGGTGAGTACACGGCGTGTAGTTCCGACTACATGGTGTGTACTTTTTCTTCACCGTCCATCCGAAGTACACGCCTGGGGATAGGGCGAGTTAATGTACTTCATAAATTTTCGGAGTACACGGCATGTACAGTGGGACACAGGCCGTGTAGTTTCCGCGTTACACAGTTTCCAACCGAACAGGCTATGTATGGAGTACACAACCCAACCCAAACCCGAAGGGACTACACGCCATGTTCATTGGACCACACGACATGTATTCCGGAAACCGTGTGCCACCTGTTTCTGGTCAACACACGGTGTATTAAATTCTTATAAAGAATCCAATACACGGCCTGATTTGGTGGATCAGTCAATGCATTGAACATAGACAACACGGTGTGTACTTCTGAATACACGTCGTGTATTCTGGTGTTATACGGCCAGAAACATTTTGCTCCTCCGGATGAGTTCCACTATTTAATTTTAATCAACATTAAAAGAAAAATCCGTTTCTGTGAGGTGAACGAGAAACAAGAGAGGAGGAACATATCTCAATAATCAGATTTTCATAACGATTAAACATGAATTGAAATAACTAAATTATTAAATGCGTAAATCACCAACAAAAAACTAAATAATAATAACCAACGATATGACCGCTCTGATACCACTTTTAGGTTCCGGGCGTAGTGGAAGCACGTTGGTGGGTTTTCCCAACTTTAATTTTAACGTTAAACAACGTTCAATCCGAGATATTTCATGATATAAAACGCCGAATCTTCAGAATAGAACGAAGAACGAAAAGAAAAGAAGAGTCCCAGAACCCTTGAGGAGGATCATCATATGTTGATTATAATTAATTTAATTAATGCATAAGAATTACCTTGTTGGAATTCTTTCTTCGTTGATGTGTCCAGTCACGATTCAGTGATCCGTCATTATGTCGTAGAATCCAAGTGTAGGATTCCTCTAGCTATAATCCACACATTTTTCACGTATCTCCGGACATCACCGAAGAGATCTTCGGGTGCTAGCGCAGTAGAACCTTCTCTTGTGATGTCCACATTCGACTTCCTTGATCCAATGGAGGATATTGCTCTCGTAACTTGATGGCGTTCTTGGTGGAAAGGGAATTCTCTCTTGCCTTGAGAGTATTTCCAAATTCGTTGTGCACAACAAGGGCTCTCAAAAAATGTTGGGGTTGTGAGGAAATTTATAATCAGGTTTGAGGTTAATAGAGTTATGACAATAAATAAACGTGTTACGAGTTTTATTAATTTCATTAACACTTATTGAAAAAACCCCCATGTCGAATTATTAATTCCGTGACATGCGCCCACGCTGATTATAATAAATATCATTTAATAAAACAATATTAAATCCTCAAAATCCAAATTAGAAAAACTACACGGCGTGTAATAATTAATACACGGCGTGTACTTGTTTTCCATAAAACTACACAGCGTGTATATTTCATATACACGGCGTGTACTTTTATTTTCCATTTTTCTCCACCACATTTATTAGACCTTGAGTAATGACTATTTATTTCTTAAATAAATGTAACTGCATTACTCGCTAATAAATATATTATTTTATCCACAGTATATTCTCTCAAATAACTAGTGTCAAAATAAATGCGATAAGACATCCTTAAATAATTATTAAACCATAGTCGGGAATAATATTTATTTAAATTGTTAAATTATTATTTAACTGAGATACATGGAAACACTTAGTGTGTGATCCTATAGGCCTCTTTCTCAGGGGAATTAGGCTGAGCCTGCCTAAAGTCCAAGGTTAGCATCTAGCAACATGCCAAGTCACCCATAGAGAAAGAAGTTAACGCCGCAATGACGTGTCACCTCATATGAATGCTCACCCGTGTAATATAATCCCTTTGTCTCGATATCTCCAATCAAGAGGGTTGCATGGTAGTGCCATCAACCCTGTGCTTGATTATTCTTTCTTTGACTTCCTGGAATTGAACTTTCCCATACCTTACCATGGCCATGGATTTATTTAGGCTATATCAATTCCATCAAAGGTCCTGAGATATCTACTTCCGTTATGGAACAAAAGGGACAAATACTTTCTCGCATTATCTATTAATGTAGTATTACTCGTGACACACCCAACGTATCCTACCTCGCTGCGAACAGTGTGTCGACACAGTTTTTTGTCAATACATCTAAGTGCGCGAGTTGTAATACCCATTAATAATAATCATAATGTCTAAGGATCAATACACATGTCCGTAGATAGGAACATCCAATGACACTATGAATTGTGTATTTCCTACTGGCGGGTCTCGTCCTCATAATATCCTCCTGGATATTACCAAGGGAGCACCCTATGAGAAGGTGCCTCAATGTTTTATGATTCCTCACCCCTAATGACCTGTATTATTTGTGTCAATCAAATAATATAATCCGGCCATAGAACATACATTCAAGACTAGTGTTATGGCACTTTTGGGTTCTCATCATAGCAGAGATCTGCTAAGAACCTTTAATTCAACAGCTGTCCTTAGGAAATTATCACATGACATGTCACGCAGAAAAACAGCCAAGATGTGATAAGGCTTGTATTTAATGAATAAAGTACAAAGTAGTTGATTCTAGACCACCAACTCCATCAAGGTGCACCTCCACTCTCCAATGGTCGCATTCCTTCCTCCAACATGTCCCTATATTATTTAGAAATTCCAGCAGGATTTCCTCCGGTTTTTCTCTCAGATCATTGAGTCAATCCCTCCACATCCACCTCATCCATCATTATAGGGATTTACCACCTCCATGTTTCCCCCATTATTTGGGACGAACCCTAGTGTTTTGGGTGAGGTAATTTTTTTTATGCTCCATTATATTTTAGGGCATATAATGGCGTCCTCAGGTCATCATAAGGTCTATTGTGAAATCTACCACCGAAGTCATAACATATTGGCACATCATGTCTTGTCGATTCCACTCAAGGTAAGGGTATCTTCTGACATTTTCATCCACACACTTAGTTGGGGGTCTTTGGTGATAATTGGACTCTCTAGGTTAATTAATTAGATCATTGGTGTCTCCCTAATGTTTTTCACTCACATAACAAGGTATATATATATATATATATATATCTTCCTATAACAAATTCCCTCTTAGTGGTGGGGAATATATAATTGGATTAAGTGTATTTATATATATATTAATGGATGTGATTAATAATGCGGGACTATATTTGACAAAATAATCAAGAGTCAATTTTTTTTACATGGTAATATTCCTATTTGAGGTAGGTTCCCTATATCCACACCTTTAATTTCGGATTCCCTGATTTAATAGCACTTTAAATTTTTTTTATACTCTTATGGAATATATATATATATATATATATATATATTCATATCTATGGGATTGGTAATATTTATTGTACCTCTTGTAATTGGCTCCCCATTTATTTACATGACTTTTCTAATATTTTTTACAATTTTCTTTTAAATGTAATGTATCGTAATGTTTTTTATAGTTTTATAAAATAATATTATCTTGTGATGTGTGATTTTTTACCCAAAATTATTCATATAAATGTTTAAATTAAAGGTTTTCCTTTTTGATACATCGAAGTGTAGTTTTCCAACTAAATGACATGAAGGCTCAATTGGAATGTTTTATGCGTGTAGGGTATTTTTAAGCTTGAATTGGAAATGGATTTAGAAAGTGAATCTTGTTTGAAAAATTTAACAGCTCGTATTGGAATTTCTTATGGAATTTCTCTTTCCAGTATTTTTGAAATGGGTTGTAATTTTCTGAATACTATATAGGAGTGGTGGTATTAATGGACCCATTGTAACCTTATATCATTTTTGAAGTGATAATTGGGTTTAATAAGGATCAAATGCATATGTAATGTGATTCCCCTTTTGGAATATAAAATTGGATTTTTATGTGATGTGATCACCTATTAGGGATTTCCACTTGTGGGTTATGATAGAGGTGGTGTAAATGTTTGGGTGCACAAGTGTAGTGATGGTAAGTAAGGTGAGTTGCATGTGAGATAGCCCCCTACTCACACAGTATGTTATTACCATTGGTTTCATAGACTTCATCTAGAGGATCTTGTGACAGTTTCTTATCATCCCTGATTAGATTGGTTGGTACCCCATGGATTAGTTATGTGGCCATGTGGGATGTGCCACTATATTGGTCAATTTATGGCATCCATTTAATAATTGAGTATGGAGTTTCACAATAAGTTGACAGGTGGTTACAAATCAATTTTGCCCAGAGATTTAATATAGGGATATTTAGGAAACTCCCATGATTAGATAATTATATAATACTATTTTATTTTGTGTAAATTTTGTTTCATTGATCTCATCACACATTTAATTTTATTTTAATTTTTATATACATGTTATTGAAATAGTTTGTTTTTAAAAGAATTTATAAAATTTATTTATGTGTTTTGGTAATTGTTTAAAAACTTAAATTAAAAGAAATTATTCTTACAAATAGAATCCCCTAAATAATTTTTTAAATTGTTCAAAACCTTATTTTTACATGTCGTATTTTAAAAATAGAATGAAATGATTTCACATTTGAGGTGGGTAATTAGACATGGTTTATCTATGGTATTCTTATTTGGCATTTTGGTATTGAAACCAATTATATATTTTCAATTTATGGTTTTTTCAGTTCTAGATAAATCTCAATGAAAATGTATCATGGGGTTTTGATATGACCCATGTAGTCACACAGAGGTACATTTAGGTTTTTTTTCTATAAAATGATCCTTTTTATTTTTATATGTTTTTTTCTTTTTTATGTTTAAAATAATTACCAATGGTTTTATCTAGATTACTCACACTTCTTTTAAATCCATAGGTATGAGGAATTTCTTTAAATCATTATCATGGATTAGATCAACTGACTGGTTCAGGGTATTCCCAGGTTGGTTTGTTAAAAAATGGTATCATACTAATCCATTTTATTTGGGGTGTGAGTTCATTGAAGACTAGGACTATTGGGAAATAGGAGGTAGGTGCGGGAGGAGAGTCATGAACTATTTCATGTTCTGGTCCTTCAGTATTCATGGGTAGTATGGTATTATATTCTTTGGGTTTGGATTGTGTTGATGGGGGATGGCCAAGGCAGTGAGATTGGGTTTTATGACAAAATCACTTAGAGTAGCAACCCATGTGGAGTCCAAGTGTATAATTTGAGACACTCCTAGTGGATGGTGGGTTTTTAGATAGTTGTCTTCTAATCCACGTAGCTAGGATAGGCATTAACACATGTTCCACATCTACATACTACAATGTGACTGTTTTTTTGGTTTGTATTTGGTTTGATTGACTTTAAATTTATTTATCTGTTGTTTTATGGAGTAATTAAATGATGGTTGATTTGAGAATGATGGATTTCAAAAAAAATTAAAATCCTTGGGTTGTTTTGAGAATGATAGCTAAAAGGTTTGTAACATCAATAAGATTTTAAAATTTTGATATAATAGTTATTATGGAAATGCCTGGTATTTATGGCGAAAGTGTATGTGTTACCCATGGAATTTATTTTGAACATTCACATGTGTGTGTGTGGAAATTCCATGTTTTTATGTATATGATGATTATATAAAAATAAGTCGAATGAACAAATATGTTATAGTTTATATGATTTCATGGGTAAATATTTAAAATTAAACATTTTTCTTAGAAAAGTGGACCCTTTTATGAAAAGATTTAATGATTTAAAGGTAAAATGTTGTGGTGTTTTTTATTTTTAATAAAATTTGTTGGAATGGGTTTTAAAGTGGAAAATGGTTTTTTATTTCAGAATTGATTTACATTTCAAAGATGGTAAATTTTGGAAATAATTATTTTCGAAATTATAATGTTGGCGTATTATGTGATGTTGTAGTGGATTTATTTTTGTTGGGATTTTATTCTACTTCAATTCATGTTTTTATGTGTTGGTTAGTGATCATGAAATTTGGTCGGATATTTCCTTTTTTATTTATATTTGTCAAGGTGTTTATTTAGTTATTTATTATTTTTTTATTTGGAGAATGCATCTCCATATAGTCATAGGAGTTTCATGTGTCTATCAGTCCTTGGCCTTGCACAGACTCCGAGTGGAGTGGAGGGACTGAGTTTGTTTTGGTTGTTGCCCATTTTTTATGAATATAGTGGTTTCTTAAAAGAAATGGAGTGTCTTGAGGTTGTTTAAATCATTTTTATTTAATCCAATGTTGGTGAGGGTTCAAGCTAGTTTGATTTTTTTAGAGGTTTGACAATGGACCAATGGTGGGTGGCCATCCCGGTTTCATTGCATGTTGTGGTGTCATAGAGAGGGATTAAGAAAATTTTCATATATTAATTTGTTATTGAGGGGGTAAAAGAGTGTAATGTTCATAATCTCATTGGAACTCAACAATTTACAGTGATAGTGAAGAGATATATTGAAAATATTAAGGACAAGGCTTCATTTTCTTCTGATGTAGTGTCATTAGATTAGTTTAAGAAGATGGGGGATGGATTTTTTTAGCAGATTTTGTTTCTGAAATGTAGTTAGTTGGAAATTTTGTGTCAATTTATTATCGTGAAGGTTCCCCACTGGGAATATGGAATGTGCTAGAGGAGCCTATTTTGTAATGGTCTCCTACATTGGGACAAATGGAAAGTTGTTTTGATAGTTCAGTTTCATTCCATCATTCTGGAATGATTGGGCATTTGAAGCCATCATGTTCTAATCCTCCAAAACAATTTCATCTTTGATGTTATCTATGTCATTTGGGAATGATTTTCCAAAAGAATAACATCAGTATGAAATTATTATTTGAGGATCATAATTCCTGACTATGGGTCTAGATATTCATCGGTCATTAGGGATCTATCCATATGCATTGGAATAAAGCTCGTTTAGTGTCATGAATTCATCGAGAGAGTGATAAATATTGGTCTTACTTTTACCTTTGATGCTGGAATGGGGAATTTTAAGTCTCAGTAATAGCATATTGATTTTTAAAGGTTCTATTTTCTTGTAAATTTTTTAGATTCCTCATTTTCAAATTGTTTTATTTGTTTTTGAATGTTACACTTTGGTTATGAAATGTATGGTGGTCTTATGTCCTTGTATGCTTTTAATGTTTTAATTATTCATTGTGGTTGTGGACCATTGAAAATTGTTCACATTGAGGATGGTTTTTTGTTCTGGGTTGTGCCCATTTTTTTGATGCATGTTTCTTATGGAGGTGATAAATTTTGGTTTGTCCCGATTCATGATTTGGGGGGATTCGTTAGAGCTCCCTTGTGGTGAAGTTTTCTCAGTGCAGGAGTTCTAGGGATAGACCATGTTGGGGATTCCCAATTCGATTTGCATTAGTAGTTCTATATTTTGAAAGTATCATAATTACCATGGTTTGTCTTAGATGGTTGGTTATTTAATGTTGGAGAGACCCACAAAGCGTCTCATTGTGATTTGCTTTTGTGTTGGTTAGTACTAGATAATTTCTTATTGTGTGGAAAAACCTTCACGTTCCATCATGGTTCATCTTGTTGCAGTTTCCCTTGGAGTTGGATGGGTGTAACTAGAAGAATGAAATTATACACTGGGTTCATGGACTCGTTGGCCTTGAGTTTGATTCCTTATTTGACTAGGTGACTTTCTGGGGGAAGAATGGTTTTTTTGTCGGTATAATTTTTCACTTTTAACTCAAAATTTTATTTAAATTAATTAATTTAATTATTTTTATCCTAATATTTTATTTCGAACTAATCTGGGATATTTTTTAAACATTTCAATTAAGGAAGGTTCCCATCACACAAGATTCACATTGTTAAGAGTAACCATAAAGAAAATATTTGTGAGGTAATATCATTTGGATATTTCCATTCTAAATGGTTGGAGAAAATATTTCTCGACCATGTGTTTACTTGCAGGTATCCATGTATGGGTTGCAGTCATAGGCAGGGGCCAGCACATGATTAATGCATGGTCTGTTAAACTATATGAAAATCGTGCTAGTTTCATAGAATTTTTTAAAATGAATTATATTTTTTTTCTTTTCATTTAATTTTTTCCCTCACTTATATTCCATATCTTATTCCTATGTGTCATGTGGTTTGAATCTCCCCTCTACCATGGTCATGAAACTGCATCCCTGAAGTCCCTCTCTTCTACAACGATTCCACCGGGATTTCCTCTTGTTTTGAAGTTTACTTTTTATAGTAAGACCACCTTTTCTTGCTCTTCCCTCATTTGGATTATATTCCTCCTCTAAATCAACGCCAATATTTCATACTAACCATCGGGGTTTGGTTGAGGTGATTTTGACACTCCTCTTGATTGTAGGGCATGAAATGGTTTCCTCATATTGTATTCTATTGTCTCCTCGCATACACTTCCTAACACAGAATGGATTGGCTTGTCTCGACATGTTTCTCTTGATTGAGATAATATTTTAGTTCTTTATATTTTTCAACATAATTTTGGGTTGTTTAGTGATTATTTATCGTTCTAAGAAAATTAATTAAATCATTAGTGGCACCTTGAAGGGATTCACTCACAAAAATAGGTTTTTGTGTTTGTGTATCTTACATGAACATATTCTACTATCGTATTGGAAATATGAAATTTTATTAGTGGTATCTATATATACTAATGAATGTGCATGAATTTTTTGGTTATCTTAGTCAAAGGATTCAAGAGCTAAAGTTTTTTAGCTGGGTATTCATTAATTTTTCGGTAGGTTACCTATATGTGTACATTTAATTTTGAATTCATTGAAATCATAGAACATTAAAATTGATTTTGAATATTTATGTGGTATATATATATATATGAATATATATTAGTAAGGTAAATCTGATTCCACCCATTTTAATGTTTTCCCCCGATATATTCATAACATTTATAAGATTGTTTAAAGATTTCATTTAAATGTAAAGTTTCTTAAATGTTTTAGAATAGTTTTCCAAAATATTTTTTTCTTGTGACTCGTGTTTTATAGATAATAATTTATTTAATTAAATGTGTTATCTAAAACATCTCTTATTTGACTACTCAAAGTTTATTTTGACTATTAAATGACTTGAGGTCATGTTTGGAACCTTTTATGTGTGTTTTTTATTTTTAAATTTGAATTGAAAATGGATTTTGGAAGTGAATATGGTTTGGAAAATGTAACGTATTATATGGAATATGCCTGTTGAAGTGGTGTTTATGATTCATTAGAAATGGTTTAGAATGTTTTTGTGACAGATTGGAGGTATTTTTTTAAAGGATTTATGGGCACATTATATCATTTTATATATGAAATTTGTTTTTCAAATGGTTAAATACATTTGTGATGTGACAGAGTAGTTGAAACTTGTGATTGGTTTGTTACGTGATGTGATACTCTATTAGGGTTTTTCGCTTTGGATTTATCATATATGTGGTGTATGTGTTTTGGGTATGCAAGTGTGGTGACGATAGGTAAGGTGATTCAAACATGGGGGGGCCTCCTACTTAGACAGTATATTGTTATGATGGGTTTCCAAGGTGTCTTATATTAGTTATAGTTATAGTTTCTTATAAACACTATTTAGATGGGTCGGTATCCACTAGATATTCTAATAGGCATGATAGAATGAGGCACTATATTGGATAGTTTAGGGTAGCCAGTTAGTTATCGACTATTGAGTTTCACCGTAAATCGACAGGTGTATTGAAACTAAGGATAAGTAGGGATTGTATCGAGGGATATTTACGAAACAGTCATGATTACATACTTGACTGTTATAATTTTCATTAATGTCAATTTTGGTTATTTGATCTCATGACATATTTACATGGATTTCTATGTGAAAATACATGTTCCAGTAGTAGTTTTGTTACAAAATGATTTGAAATGACTTATTTTTTTTGGGAAATATTTTTGGAATTTAAATTTAAATGTTTTTTCCTTCAAAATTGCATCTTGTTAATTATTTTGATTAAAAGAGGAAAACCTTATTTTAACTTATCCTATTTTAAAACTAGAAACAAAGTATTTCACTTTGGTGTTAGGGAATTCGTAGTGGTTTTCCATTGGAATTCCAAATAAAATTCCATTTCTCACACATACTATATCTTTTTAGTTTCATGCTCTTATAGTTATGGATCAATCTCACCGTGATCTTGGTTCTATTTTTTGTTGTGAAACATGAGGTCACTGGGAGGTATGTGTAGAAGTTTATTTATCTCCTCTATTAGGGCATATTTTTATTATACAGTTTCTTTTTCATTTAATTGTTTTTATTTTGTGTATGGGAAAAATCATTCCAAAATTTTTTATCTTGATGACTGATACTAGTGGCCAGTATGTGGTGATCGGGAATGCCCATTTGGGCTTGTCGCAGATCAGCTTGGGTGACCGGTTTAGGGTTGACCAAGGTTGGTTTCGATAAGAAATATGGTGAGTCCCATCCAAATATTAGATGATTTTGATTGCTTTGTTTATACCCCACCAAAGTGGAATTATTTGGTTTACCAATTTTTTATCTATTGAAAGATAATATTTATGACATCAAGATATATATAGTTTATCTTTGGAGAAAGGTGTACATTTTTTACAATATTCATAATGTATATATTTCAATTATATACATATTATATTATATAGATATCCCTAAACATTGGTTTCAATCACTTTTTTGATCTAATATTATAATTAGACTCAAAAAAATTCCTTCAGTGCTATCAAATCCAATAATCATTATGTTTTATTAGGTAATTAATGGAAAATAAGTATAAATATGTAAATAGAGCATGCTTTTGAAAATTTTAAAAAAATATAGTAAACAACATAACCTTAAGGAATGGGCTATGTAAAGATAATATAATATTTAGCCATTAATAGTTGGGCAACATAAAGGTCCCAATTGGCTTACACTTACACAAATGCGATTCATATGGGTAGATAAGGAAATTAACTTACATAAATTGGTCATCATAAAAGATATTACAATATACATTTAAGTGAAATTAAGACTCTCTAAAGGATTTTTTATTTTTAAACGGGCCACGTAAGGGTTACATGGAGATTTACCATCATCCCTCTAGTTACTAGAACCACTTTGAAAAGGTCCATGCAATTTTCGTTAATGTTGTGGAAGAAAAAACATTACCTTTATGTAAATAAAATGTCTAATGGTATTACATAAAACCCAAAATCTATATAGGGGTGTTTATTAGTTACCCTTATCAAGGGGTAATTAACATTGAGTAAAGGTAGTCAGATGCTCAGTCATACATGATCCGGATAGTTAATTATCATACCCTTAAGGTGTATGCTTTTTCAGAGGTTCATAATTGTAAAATGGTGTCCAAACTCAAAAATTTCGTCTGGAAGGTCCACGAAAGGGTTATGGGAGACATAATATATATAGTTTGGTCATATAAGGGTAATGTGGGGATATCATTACAAAGGAATTTTTATCTATGTATGGGGAAATTGAAAATTTATTAAAAATTGAATACAAAATATAAAAGTATTTAAATAGATTATAATTTTTTTATAGATCTCATCAAAATGTATTTTGTTAATATTTATATTATAATGGGTTTATAAATTATTGAATTAATTATATTTTATATATAATTAAGTAGTTAAATTTTTATGAATGTATTATTTTCTCTAAAAATTTAAATACTTGAACTAATATTTAACAAAATTTATGGAAATTATTATAAAATAGAAATAAAACAGCCTAATTTGAAATCCGAGTGAATAATTTATAAATCGTTATAAATTATTGAATAAGGATAACATATGAAATTTATTATTTAAATTATTAATTTTCCATAATTAATAATTTATGAATTGCAGATGTTATTAATTTATTTATATATTTTTTCATCTCCTCCACAAAAGCATTTTCATAGAAAACAACATAAATGTAATGAAATGTGAATGTTTAAATATTAAATATAATTAGTGTAAATTTCATAAATTAATCAAGATTTATTAAATTATAATATATTAATCATTAATCTCATCATAATTATCAAAAAAAATTATTATTTATTTAATGGGTTTTAATTCAATTTTAATACATCTCATTAAAAAAGGGATTAGGTTAATTTTCCAATCTAATTGCTATATAGACCATACAACACGCCCAATAAATCTAGGGAGAAAAATAACCCCTCCAGGAAGACTTACACTCTTTTCACAATCCGAAAGACCAAACATGATGAATCTTAAAAAAAAATTTCTAGTTATCATGAATTATATTGGAGAAAATATTTCAGACCTTACACAACCAACATGTGGCACAATTGATCCATGAAATTACAACCCACAATTCATAACTATTTTCCAAAAGATAAGTCTAAATAAGCTCTAATTTTGTGGGGATAAATTCATGATATATAAATCTTTATTTATAGAATAAATATATTGCATTTCTGGTCATCTTAATATCCAGAAATGAATTCACATTTTTTCCACATAAAATTTGAGGACAATTATCGAAAAAAATACATTTGTTACCAAAACTACCCTAAAGATGTATCAATAACTCTAATAGTCCTAAAATTTTTAAGCTGTTTTAAAATCATCCATGACTAAAACATTTAATAATAATATTTCATGATATTAATATTTATTAAAGCTGAAATGGATGATCTTAAATGAGGTGTAGTTTTTGAATTAAAATAGTCCACCACCATGGTCTATAGATAATCCTATTATTCTCCTTGTAAGGGGTTGGAATATTATAATTCATGGAGGAGAATTGGAATGAAAATAACCATTAAAATTTTCTTAAGAGGAAATTAAATACTTTTTTTTAAACAAGAGAACCCTCCCCACCATTTTTTCTATACATATCACTCTTCATTCATATTCAATGGTAAATTTGTCAGATTGATTATATTTGTATTTGAATTTTAATACATGATTATAAATATTCAACCTATCATGTTGTTTTCATTAGGTTTTGTAACATTAATTATCATAACATATTTTAAATATTGGTAAAAACATAAATATTCATCTTTATTATTCTATCAAAATATAGTTTTACTTCTCTTCATTTATTCATGTCTGGTGCATAATTCTTTTCTAAATTCATTTATATTTTTTTGTATTTAGAAAATAATAGAAAATATTCCCATATATTTTAATATCAATTGAAGTGGTGTATTAAAAAATTTATTTAGATTTTTCCATAATTTGAGATGTTATGTGATTGAGGGACTTCACATAATTGTTGTTATTAAAATTAATATTTTTTTAGTGAAATGGGAGATTAAATGGATTATAAAATCTCATTTTTAACATGTTTATTCCATTTATAATTCATATTAATAGTTACACATGGGTTAATGGAAAATTATAACATCCATAAATGAAACTTTATTGTGATTAAGACCCTCATTGAGGCATGTATTAATCCAAAAATAGGGAATCTCCATCGAAATCATCATGTAGATTGAATGACAATTTAATAGAATATTTTTAAAATAACATTGATTTAATAAGCACAAATCAACAGTAGTGAACTCATCTAAATATTTATCAAATTATTATATCAAAAATCATCTAAAAATAAATTCAATTACTTTCTATAAAAAATCCCCCATATTAAAATACAAATAAAAAACAGCTAAAAAAATAGTACCACCATTGAGGATTTGACTCAATTGTTGCTATATATATTTTAGTAGAGAGACAGTCATTTGAACTATTGATAAAGAAAATTTTTCAACACAGAATTTGGGATCATTACCAGGGATGGTTGACTACGTAGTTAATGGTTTTTTTTGAAAAAATTAATAATTATACAAACAAAACAAAAAATCAATTATATAGGTTAATGGAAAACAAATATGATATTTTAGCTTCCATACAGTTTTGAAAATATTTATAAATTCCGCACATATATCCAAACATTCCCTCAAGATTATTTAACATGAATCCATGTAAACTAAACACGAAATTTATAGAAACATTATGGATAATAAAAAAAATTCACATCCAATTTATCTAGATATGGCTATTCATATGGAACATATACATAATGGGATTGCTTCCCCTTATATGAATTATCAACATGTTTGTATTGAATATAAAAACATAGACGTTTATTTCATACTGAACACATTTTTTGTTCATATATTAACTCATTTATATGAGCTAGTTGGTCAGGATCCTCATCTTCACCTCAAAGATATCCATGATGTATTCTCTACTCGAAATCCTTAAGGGGTTTCTGAAGAAAGAATACAACATCATGTATTGAATTTCCTCCAAAACCAATCATCTAAAACATGGACCTATTTCCTCCACCATTTTATAAAAATCACATGGATTAAAAGTAATCATGAATTATTTAATAAATTCTTCCCTATTTCTCAAAACACTTCTATCAAGAAGAAAATCGGATGTATATGTTAATTCCCTAATGAATTACTCCATATGTTCTGGGAGTGGTTCAAAAATACTTTGGAAACATTTCCAATCCACAAAATACTAGACCTATTATTTTTAAAATACTTATATGGTGGTTTATTTTACAAAGATATAACTCTATTAAACAATGAATGTTGAAATACTCATGTTGAAAACACACCGCCAATAGCATGCTATTTCATAAGATACATGGCTGAAAATAAGAATTAATTCTATAATTTAGAGCATGATCAAGATGGACATGCCCAAGAGAATTAATCCATATATCATAAAAATATGATTATGTGGGTGAAGGAACTAACAGGTCTTGAGGGTCAATTATTTGTGGCTTCCATTTCTATACCTCAATCCTCTCCAAAATAATTGTTCCCCATAACACACAATAAAATATGGAATTTTTATTTCATTTGATCACCCATCTGACACATTTCAGCCACTATATGATGATACATAAGATTATTCTGGTCCAATGGAAGTCAACACCTCATTTTGTTTGTGAAACACTAACCGTCAATTAACATGTTAGTTTAATAGGAAGTCCCACCAACCCCTCTCAAATATCATAATTTCAACCTATAACTAGGTCTTGAGGTTTTATAATCCCATCTCTCTCCCCCTCAGTTATATCCTCAATGTCCAATCTAAATCTAGTATATTCAAGGTGGTGGTATAATCTAACATCCTTACCCTTTGTTACTCAATATTAATGGAGATATAATCCCCTTTCTCCTCATAGATTCCACTATCCTATTTAGTCATATCAATTCTTATCCAAAATACAAGAACTTTCCAAATAAATCAAGTCAATGATACCTCAATGTACGACATAAATCTCCATCTTAGATGACATGGGAAATCACTATGTTTGATATTGACTCATTTACCCATTCCAGCCATAAAATCAGTGAATACCAGAATTTTTAACATGAAACTCAATGATTTTATCAC
Source organism: Viscum album (assembly GCA_963277665.1). Lineage (NCBI taxonomy): Eukaryota > Viridiplantae > Streptophyta > Magnoliopsida > Santalales > Viscaceae > Viscum > Viscum album. The sequence continues at coordinate 1,079,341,846 of OY728164.1, forward strand.
TAAAAATCCAATTCTTCCCCAAATAATATCTCATGCATTTCCCAATCCCATGGGAAATATAAGTTCCATTTCACCTAGTTTTGTAAATAAATTATTTACGACTCATGTTAAATCCTCTAAATCCCTTTAAAATAACTATATTTAAAAAAATAATAAAATTCAAGAAAAGAAACATGATTTCACTCACTCACCTCATTCAATTCCTATATGTATCCAATTCCTTTTCGTCAAGAAACATGTATTATTAAGAATCCCTTTGATCCTGATGCATAAATTCATAATATATTTGTACATGTTTTAGTAAAAATTATCCTTCTAGATTCCATTAAAAATATCCATCTCTATTAATATTTTCATTAATAGTTTTGCCCCTATACGTGAAAACGTAGGAAAATTTGAAATTGTTTCATCCCAGTAGTCATTTCCCATGATGTGGAAAAATCCAGGGTATATTATGGTTCCATGAAAAATATGGGGTTCCAAAATTTACTATTCCCTAATAAACAATATAGCCTCAATAAATATTCATTTCAAATATATATATTCTCGCCTTGGTCTAGGTTACATCCACCCAATGTGTGTTTTCATCAAACAATCTAATTGATGACCTTCTAGTCTTGAATGATTAATCAATGAGTACATTGTACAATGCATTAATCTCATCTTTCATACTATTTTTTATTTAATTAACATGGAATGTGAGAAATATTCATCATGATATCCCCATATACAAGAAGAACATCACATGGGAAACCTATAAGTATAAAGGATTTCCTTGCAGAAATATTATACATGGAGTTTGGAGACCAAATCATTAAGTTTAATAATTTTCAATCCATGAAATACCCTTCATAGAATCTACATTTTATCTCTATCCATGCATCCCAATACACATATATGATTGTATTGAGTCCTATTCCATTATATTATTCTCACTCAATTGAATAATGAGTTTGTGAAATTTTCACAATGATTAACTGTGTCATAAATGTAGAATATTATTTTAACCTTTCATTTCTGGACTCCATCAGTCTAAGGAATCATGAAGGATTTTTGGAATACCATGTCACCATTGATCAATATTAGTCTACCTTGGATAGTAATTAAAAAAATTATTCAATCCCAATATGATGTAATTCATTTATTACATTGTTGTTTTTAATATAAATAAATGATGTAAGTAATCTAAAACCAATTCATTCCCACATAAAGTATAAATTCATATTCAATGATCATTTTTATGGAATCATTTTCTCTGCAGAACATATTGAAGCTGAGAAATCTAAACATATTCATGTGTAAGAGGGAATGAAAAAGGACTTAGGTTCAACCTTCTATGACATATCAGTAATCAACTCATCCCATTTAATGCATCACATCTACATAGGGTAATGATACAAAGAAATAATACAGCCATAAAGTAGACTAAATACAGTAATACATGAGGTGGTTAAGGAAGATATCACACATATTTTGCAAAATTTTATTAGCTACCCAATTTGTGATGGTGAATGGGTTTGTATGATTCATGTGTTACTTAATAATGGTAGGATATTTGGTGTCCCAAATTAATATGGGGAGGTGGTCCCAACACGAGTGAAACAAATGGTTTGGGTGTATCGATTATCTAATATTTAATGATTAACAATTAAATATTCACTACCATCTTCCTCTTTATGATAAAATATTATAATTATTAGTTTGAAATTCATATTAATACATTATTTATGGATTCATTGGATAATTCCAAATCCCAGTCACACCTCAGAACTAAGAAAAGTTACATTCACATTACTAAGTGGATCTTATCCTTATTGAATATTGATTTTTTTTCCTTTTAGATTCTCCATGAACATTCTATAGGTTTATGTGTTTTATATTTATTGAATTAATTGATCATTTAATGGTAGTTTAAATTGATTAATGTATGATCTATAAAGATTCATTTTAATCCTTATCGTATTTACTCTATCTAATCCTATCAAACTATTTCCAGTTAAACCTTAGTTTAAATTTTGAACAAAATACACATCATGGTTAATAATGGGAATACTCTGAGAAGATTAATATAACAAGGGGTAATTGAATTTGATTTATCATGTATTTATGAAATAAAATCACTTCCAGAAACTACATCATTTTATGACATCCAACCATTCCTTGAAAATTTCATTTTATACTAGAAATTCATATAGAAAATCAGTAGGATTTTCCCCTCACTCACTCAGCTACTCGAAAATGATGATACATTCTGTTTTGATGAGGATTTCAAGTGATCCTACAATGAACTAAAATATGTTATTATATCTTCCCCAGTAATCCAATATATATAATTTTCCTTACCAATCGATTTCATGTGTGATTTATACTGTAAAAAAACTGGGTCTATTCATGTTCAACAAAAAGATGAAATTTCCCATGACATATATTGTGCCTAAAAACCTCTACTAGAAACTCAATTACACCACACTGTCATTGAAAATGATATTTTACCTTTTGTTTTCCAGTGGAGAAATTTTAGACAAACCTATTATCATCCAAAATCAACATCATTTTTGGCCAATAAACATGAATTTTTCTACTTAGGAAAATTTATTACGCACAATGACTAATTCTATAGATATTAATGCTCCAAGACATCAAATTTGGAATAAATTTTTGTCTTCGAAAATAAAACAACATAGTTTGTATTCTGAGTAGAATCATTAATACTTCTCATTCTGAAATCATTGATCATTAAATTCCTATAGAACCCCTTTCATCTCTCATAAAAAATATACCATGTTTTCCCCCAATTTAATTTTACTTGGTCATAGTTATTTTCATGAAAAATATTGAATATAGTTAAAAAAGAGAAGTTTAAAAGTGATTAAAAATATTTATTTTCGGAATATAATAAATATAGGATAATTGGGGTGTATATGTTGATTTGAAGATGTGTTGTTGAAGGCAAAAATTAATCCACCTTGGAATTATACAACTTATTTCCTGAAAGAGTCCATTATAGACTATAATGGACCTCATAAAGGGTCTTTGACATTAGATTATTTTGGAATTATCTCATCATGGACTCACATGAGTTCTGATGATCATTTACCACATTATATAATATTTGAACACATTATAAATGACATTAAATTCCACAAAATAAATTCGTAAAATGGGAGATCTACAGTTTTGGGTTTATCAATTTCATAAGACCATTCATCTATTATATTGTATTCTTGTATAGTCTTCTTTCATTCTATTTTGTTTCTTGGTGGGATGATTCTAAAACTACTAGAATGTATGATTAAGAAACTATAAGTGAGTATATTGAAGTCATCATTTTATATTGATTTGTTACTCCATGTGACTTGTTATGTTACTTGGAAACCAATTTCTCTAATCTGGCCATATAATCCATTTTAAAAATGGGGTTGTACAAAAAATTCAACTACATATCAGACAAAAAAATAAAATGGCTGGGATTTACCAATGACAAATGAAAAGTGTTTCTGATATAATTTTTATTCAAACAATAAATTATGGGTTAGTATGTCTAGTTGAATCATCTTGTTTCTTATCAAACTTCCTACAATAAAAACATTAGTATGTCACCCTTCAAGATAGTTTTTTTTTATACTATGTAATTCAGCAGTTGAAATATAACATATGTTAGTTTGGGATGTGGAAACAATTAATTATAACTAAAAAAATTCTAGGGAAGATATATTCTGGATGTTTAATGAACTAGAGTATCATAGATATGATTCGTATGAAAATTATAAAGTCTATAAAGAATATTAAAACGAAATACATTATAAAAACAACATATAAAATGTATTTTAGGAAGGTGAAAAGGTAATTCTCATAAATTCCAGATTTAATATTCACCTATATAAGCTCAATTCCCATTATTATGGTTCTTTTATTATTACTATTTTTTACCATTTTGGTGTAATAAAAGTCCATGTCCCATCTACCAGAAGAAAATTGATAGTTAAAACACCAGTATAACCATCAATATGAGAGGTCACACACCCCCATGAACCACATCGACTTCAACTATATCCACACCCATCTTACTCAAGAAACATTTGAATAGACATAGTTACCTAATAAATCTAAACTTGGTGAAATATCATTCCATTTAACTACCTCATAATCTCTTACTCTTCTATATATTCCTCTCTCAATCTCTTTAGTTTTTCTTCTTCATCTACTCAAATCATTGTCTATATAATTTAATTACAAACATTGTTCATGCTTTATTCCTTTATTGGTATAATTAACTAACAAAATAAAACAAAAAAATAAAAACAATGAGTCGAGATTACTCTCTATTTAAATAGGAAATTTTGTCCATCCATTTTATAGAGTCAAGCGACTTATTTTTATATAAAAAATCATTTATTGTCCACATAAAAATGGATAAAAAATTTTGTTTCAATTGTTATATGTTATTAATATTCAATTTTGTGTTATGGAATGTTCCTCCCAAAACCGTGTAGAATGAAGTCATTTTCCATGAAAATAAAAAATAAAATTATCTCTTCATATTGTTTTTTACCCCTTATTGTGTGAATTTAGTGTTTGGACCATTGAGATTAATTTCATACCTTCATGTTAATTAATATGATATAGGGATTCTTTGATCAATATTAAATTAAAATTAGACAAATGTCCTCTAGTTACACATACATCCATTTTCTTTTTGAAATCCCCTTCAATCCTATGAAAATATCTAGTCTATAAACAAATTAAAATCCAAAACCACATCCAACTAGTTAACTACATGTATTTTAATTGAATTTTTTATTGAAATTTTGGGGGGGGGGATGGATTTAATTTTGGGTATTCATTCCTTTATCTTCAATGATTCATCATATGATTCATGGAAACATCCATTTATATGTGGCGATGAGTTTTCATTTATGTAGTTTTGTAAGTGTATATGTATTATTTGATAATTTTGTAAACAAAATTAAAAGTGTTAAAAATGAAATAATAAAAAAAATTGAGATAAATAATGTGTTGTGTTTTCTGTACGTCAAAATTTGGCATCACAAGGAGGTTTTGTGAATTACAATTTTTTGGATTAATTTATAATTTTTTTATTTTCCATGTAACACAACACTAATTATTGTGTTTTTATATAAATTAACTATGTGTGACTACTTTTATATTTAAGACCACATTAATTATGGAGAAAAAATTATATTATCTTATTGTACACGCAACACTCTTTTTTATTGTATTACACACAATATTGATTCCCTTATATACATTGTGTTACATGAAAGGCCATTTTTAACCGAACTAAAATATACTGTTATTAAAATACGTATATAGTAACCACATAACCATAGAAATAGATGTTGCAAACAAGATTAACTAAATTTTAGAAATATGATTTCCACAACTATATAAAATAAAACCATTTGTTTTCAATTTCTATAAGTGAATTAGGGAACTATTTGTATGTAATGAATTTTTTTTGAAGGAATAAAAATTTATGTTACAAAAAAAATTAAACCAATAAAATAAACAAGCCATTTTTAAGTAATTTTTTTGAATTAAATTACTATATTATATATTAAATAAATATTTTTGAATCAATTCTATTAAATTTTATTGGTGTATTATATGAATGAATCAAATTTTGTGAATAAAATTATGTGTTTTTATTAAATATAATTTTAAATCCTTTTATGGGAGAACCCAATTTAAAAAGGATTTTGAATCTTTTTTAATTATTAATTGAAAAATTAAAAATTCAATTTTTAATGTGGAATATAAAAATTTACATTAGGGTATTTTTTTATCTTTCAAAGAAGTTTAATTTCTTATGAATTGTAAAAAAATACTAAAGTATAATTGAATAATACTTTTTCATCTATATTAGTTACATATTTAAATTATGTTTTTTGATGGTTTTAAAATATAATTATAATATCTTTAAATAGGTTAACCCAATTTGGATCATTGGACCCAATTTCACGGTGAAATTGAATATACAATCGTAACAAACATTTGAACATTTTTAAATTAAAACCAACCTTATTATCTTGAATATAATATTGACATTATAAAAATTTCATTGAATTATTTTATTAGAATCTGGAAAAATGGAATCCACATATTTAATCAGAATAATTTATAACAACAGTAACATAGTTCTTGAATATAAATTTAACTTAATGTAATTAAAATTAATTACATTGATTAAAAGGAAATTTTGCATAATTATGGACAAAACCTTAATATTAAGGGATTAAATTGCCCATAAACAGGGCCACAATCAATAATATATTCTTATTTATTCCATATAATCCATTTTAATTAATTTTTACAATTATTTTATCGACATTAATTTTGAAAACATGGGTGTAATTTCCTTTTAATAAATATACTAGAATGCCACTATTCCTCCACTATAAAAAGGTACTCATCCATCCCACTTATTCACACCTCTAAGTCTATTTGTGCTACCAAAAAATTCGTAAATAGTAAAAAAATTCCATTCCTTATTCACAGAATATCCACTGGGGGAAAAATCCATCAATGGAAGCTCTTTGGTGAAATACAAAATGAGTTACCAAAATATTATGTAACATCCTTCCTCAAGCTCCTTTGTTTTATTTTCAATATCCACCACCTAAATCAATTTTATTCCATAACTTTATAATAAATTCATTATCCTAAATATAATGAGATTTTTTAATTATAATTTTTTTCCTACATATACACACACATCAATATTATCGGTAACAAACATATAGTTCTACTATATGGTGAATTACCATCTCATACAATGATGTGGTTCATTTTTCTTTTACCACCTCTCATAGATGAGAATTATAATTGAAGAAATATTTTTATATCATATATATATATATGATATTAATGATTTATTTTTGATTGATTAATTATATTATAAAATATACCTTAATGTTTTCTATTTTTTTAATATGATAACCTCATTTGTGGACATGTGGATTACCACCTCATCAAAGCGATGTAAATCATTCAAACATAACATGGAATATATAACGAATGATTTTAATGAAATGATATGATATATATGAAATAGTAATTATAAATTAATGTAATTATATCCATTTAATATTATTTCATTAACTTTCCTTCTTTCAATTTGACAACAAAACGGAAACAACATTCATGCGTATGTATGACCTACAGTCTCCTTGATTAGTGTATTGCATTTCATATTTATATATTTTATAGATTTTTATAAATAAATATATAATGAATATACATGATCTTTATATCATGATTTAAATTTTTTAAATAATTAAATCAATATCTACGTAATAGGTTAAAGATTATAAAAACCAAATCTTATATGAAAAACGAAGCTAATAATAATCAAAACCTAACATGAACATGGATTTTCTAATAAATCAGTAATAAAATGACATATAAATATTATATGGTATTAAATATTATAATATAATTATATGTAATGTGTAAAATAAATTTAGATTTATTATACATGAGTTTTTAATGTGTAAAATGAAATTCAAGACTCAAATTAATGTAATTTAATCTCACTTTTTATTTCCAAGAGACATATGTCATATTCACCACTCACATATTTTTTTGGTTTTTATACATACCTATGAAGTTTTATATATTTAATTTAATTTATTTAATTATATTTAAATATTTTATTGATGTTATTATTTCTTAGGGATAATGATTCAATGGTGATTCAATTAGTAAGGGTTGTTTTATTTCACTATTATTTTCCATGAGACACAAGACATGTCCACCTCAAATTTCTTATATTTTGGGTGTACATTTCACATGAATTTATTCAAATATTTTTATAAACAAAATTATCAGTATTTAATTATGCATTTGATAATAATTTTTTCAGGCGGATTATATTTCAAATGATATAAAATCCGTAAAACAATTTTCTCTGAATTTGGATTCTTTGAGACACATTAGATGTTATACACAAATATTCTTCAATAGAGTGTATGAAATTACCCTTAAATTATTATATAATAAATATATTTATTTTAAATATATATTATGATTCATGTAATTTAATTATTACTTGGGAGTTATTATTCAATGTTACCAAAGTGGTAACTGTTTATTTCTACAATCTCATCATTTATCAAGATTGTTTAGTATTATGTATCCATTAATGAAATCTTATTATCCAAATCTAAAAAAAAATTCCACTACTCCGTTTATCTTCTATATCCTCTTGTATTATTACTATATACAAGATATTTTTAAATTAATATAATTATGAAAAAAAAATTAATGAAAATATGAGGTTACTTCTCCTTTTGGCTATAAATCAATATTATTTCCAAACCAAGTTTTTTAAAAATATTTACAGTTCCATAACAAATATCCAAGTATGTAAAAAGTATTATTTACCATTTTTTAAAATTTTAAATAATTTTTATTTTGAAAATTATTATTCTTTTCATTTTCTAATGAAGGCACTTTTCTAAATGTTTTATTCTATAAAAAGAATGATCAAAATATAAAGAATTGTTGGATATTATGACCATATTTTCTTCGATGATTCCATCATAGGTAAATGATGTTATTTTTATAAAGAATTATATTTCCTTATATTTGGTAATTTTTTTTATTTTAAAAAAAATTGAAAATGGGGTTTCAATAACAGTTGTTTAATGTTGAAAAATAGTTTTAAATTATTTTCAATGAATATTTTTTATGTTTTCAAATGTTTTTTTTTCAATGAAAAGGATTCAACTAACTTTATATCTTATATTATAATATCTAAAATTATATTTAATGAAAAATGATTTCATAATGTTTTCATGCTTTTTAATAATATTTCAAAGAAAGCAATTTTCAATATATTAGTATGATTCTTTAAATGTTTTCCAACATATTTTTGTGGAAAATGTTTATCAAATTTTTTTTTATGTTTTATAATTATTTTTCAAATAGATAATGATATTTTCCACAATATTTATTTTTAATGATTCTATCATATGATTTCATTGTTCCATCAATGAAAAGTATTTTTAAAATGAAATATGTTATAAAATTTTATTTTTATTGAAAAGTAATGATCCATGTGGCCTTTAAAAATCATTCCTAACCTATGATAATATCCTTGGTTTTATTTTATGATTTACTAGGAATATGTTCCGTGGATAACATTAATATTATTTCGATTAATGTTATATTTTATCATGGATTTATTTTAATCAATCCATTTTATATATAATGGAATATACCATGATAATTCCTTATGATACTCACATAAATTCAAAGGTTATTCAATGATGAAAAGATTATTAAAACCTATATATTTTCCATATAATATGGTATGATTAAATGACGGGGATATCCTTCCCTTTTCCATGGTTATGATATGACGTTTATGCATCCATATCTTTTTATGGGTCATGATAAGTTGAATATTTTAGAGCACATGTATGTATGAATTAATAATGGGTTAGGTGGTACTTATATATTCCTCCCATTCATTGGGTAATGAATTATATCCAATGAGATAATTTTGAGAGAGAAGTCAATTTTCCTAATCCCCAATGGGAAATAGTTGTCTTCATATCCACTATGGGTAACGGGTGGTTTCAGTTCCATAATAGGAAACAGGCGCATCCTAATCCCCAATGGGAAATTGCTATGTCCTAATACACACTGGTAAATAATTGTGTACAAATCAAATATGTTGATGATATTGGTTTTTAACAATGATACATTAAATGTATATCAATATTTATGATGGTTCTATTAAAATATGGCATGATGTCATGGTTCATGATTTATTTATGATTATTTATCACCCATACAATTTATGTATTTTGAACTCCAAATATTCATTCCATGACCAATGTATATGATCGTTAATATGTATGGTATGATCTTTATATTTTATTCTCATGTTCTCATACCCTTTTGTTTATTTCATGATTATATATATCCATTATTTATCCTCACTAAGAATCTGATCATAAATATTCTTTTCATTCCTTTCCCCTTGATGTGAATAATGGTTTTTAGTAGATGTATTAAAGGGTATGATCTATATTTGAAACATTTAACATCATTCACCTAGTTATAATATGTTGTTCCAAGATTCCAAAGACACTAGAATATTATAGTCCACAAGAATGAAATATTTTAAAATTATTAATATTCATCTAAATTGATGTAATAACTATTTATGTCAAGTTAGGGTCACTATAGATTGTATGAATGGAATGTTTTAGTCATAATTTCAAAACTAGGATGAAAAAACTATAGTGGGACCTCTATGGATATTTTTATGGAATATCTATAGATGAATATATGGATTGTCCTATCGGTTAATAGATTAAAAATTAAGTGTAATGATTTAAGAATCTTATAAGTATTTCTTCAATATTATGAGATTTAGTCTATGATATGTGTTTTTCACCCATTTAATTATAGTTTAATTAAATGAGGGAAATCGAAGAATTTTTTTTAATGTTGAATTTCCTAGATGTGGTGGGTATGAGAATATAGAAAACCGACTTCCCATGTTCAAATCTCATAGGGAGTATTAATAATTTGTTATAAGTATTTGTTATTCTGTTGAAGTTAAAGAGAATTCAAATGGCATGTGAAAGTTATGAGATGTTCCTCTGGTATTGTTTACATAAAAATTAAGAATTATTATTATATATAGGTTTAGGATCCTCACTAAATGATTCATATTTCATATTCTATTAAATATTTATTATTGAATAATTTTATGAAGCATGATAAATGGTTATAGATTAAAGATATATGATTAAAGTGTAACTATTTTGGAATTCAAATATTATGTTATATGAATCATGATGTATATAAATATTTTTTGTAGAATTAATCCTTTTAGTATAATAATGAAGGTGGTAAATGATACTGATAACTTATAAAATTGATTTGATTGGATGGTCACATATGGTAAGGCAACCCTTAACATGTTATTGAGGATGAAAAATGGTATTCTATAATGATAGTGACATGATGACATTGAATAAGTATTCAGGATAGTATTTATGAAATTTGAAAATATAATTTATTTGTTGAAATATTTGTGTAGGTTATCATGTATGAAATTCAAAACATCATATATATAAAGAATATGTCATGTAATCTTCGAATTTAAGTAGCATGAATGTTTTCAAAATGGATTTATGGTAATTAATGTTAACACCATTTTTTAAAATAATATATGATGAGGGTAATCCTATATTTTGAATGTGATAATCATTATGAACATTATTATATACGGTATATCAATGTTAATTTAATTTACTTAACTTGTTTCAAAAAAATTATATTTAATCCCTTTCAAGGGTTACAAGGTGAACCATTTATGAAATGGATTATGATAAACATTGGATGATGTTTTCTGGATTAAAACATAGTCTCGACATTTAAGGATTTATATATATTGGGTAACCTCTACCGACCAACATTCAAAAATGATAAATAATGATAGAATGAATAAATTATCATTCTATATTTGGATTATGATCATCTAGTGATTCAGTATTGAAAAATAAACCTATATTTTGGAGTAAGAGATGAATAGTAAATTATTATGGACAAAACAAAATGGTGGGATTGTGTAGAAATCAAGAATTTATATTTTCTTATGAAAATTATTTACAAATACTAAAAAGTTCTTCAAATTAAATGTTTTCTTGTAATATACATTTTTTATTATATCAATGACCTTTTTCAAAAATATTTTGTTTTGTATTTGTGATCAATAACTCTCTATAAACCATGTTCACAATTTCAATACAAAATAACAAGGAAGTTAGATTTTTATTTAATTTCTATGTTTTCACATCCCACCTATGAATTCATGTTTGGAGAACTTTTTGTGAGTTACATTGTTAATATGTTATCATTCCATATTCCTTTTCATAAAGGATGTTAAATTATTCAATTTTATATTTTGGGTCTATATGAAACGAACATTCAAGTATTAATTAACTAATAAACCGGATGAATTTTGAGGTTGAATTTTATTTTATGGTGGGTAGACTATAACACCCCAATATTTTGTGAATTTTTTTTTGAAAATAATTTTATCTTTTTATTATTATTCATTTCATGCATCTCTGAATATGGTTTTTATATAACATCACTATGTTTTGAATGAATTCTAGGAAACAAAAAGCTAATATAACATGAAAAGAAACACTAATATTTTCTTAATGTATAAGAAACACTATTTTTCAGGTATTGTACACAATAATGAGCCTCTTTGATATCTTTCACTATACACGAGGCCAAGTTTTACTAAACATCAATATTATATTATTAAAATATTATTTTAGCTACCACATATCCATTCAAATAAAAGTTAATAATAATATTAACTATTTTAGGAAATATTATATACAAATGTATTTAATATCAATCCATTTGTTATCAATTTATTGATATGAATGTATGAAATTTTTTAAAAATATTAAAATTGTTTTCAAAGAAAAATATTTTTCTACGTCAAAATAAAATTTTATAATAGTAAAATAAAAAACCAATTTGGATTATTATTTTAAATAAAATTTAAATATTATATATTAAATAAATATTTTTGGTACGCAACCAAAAAATTTATATGTATATGACAATAATAAATCCAATTTTATGAAAAAAATAGTTATTTTTTCTAAAAGGTAATTTTACCTCTTTTTAATAGTGAAACCATTTCAAATTTGACGTTTATAACATTTATTATTTTTATTTGAAAAAATAATCACCATTTTTAAATCAGAATATCTAAATTTAATTTATATAATTTTTTTTTAATTTTTATTCTTTACTTAATAATAATAAACACATAATTTTAATTATAAATTTATTTTTCGTCTAATTTATTTATATAGTTAAAATTTGTTTTATTATAATTTTAATGATTAAATAGATCAAATATAAATTACATGACCCAATTTATGTCATTTAAACCAATTTCACATTTAAATTGGACATAATAACATAGATAAATGTTGATCATTATTACTTTTAGAATGTACTTTCTCATCTTTTATGTGGGAATAAATATAAAATAATTTCTACTAATTCTGTTGTTTAAATTTTTTAAATGGATTTCGTATTTGTAATAATAAAAATGATATATAATTTCTAAAAAATTATTCAGTTTTTAGAATAAAATAATTATTGAATGTAATTAGATTTATTACTAGTGATTGAGAGGAAATTTAGGTGTATGAATGACTAAACCATAATCATAAGGTCAAAAATTACCTATAATGTTATAAAAAAATAAATTGGAAGGGCATATTTAGACAGTATCCTCCCTTTTATTGAATGTTTCCATTAATTAATCAACTATATATTTGATAATGTTAGTTTTAATTCCCTTTTAAAAAATTTACAAGAAAATCACTCCTCCTCTATAATAAAAGGCACTAAGCCCTCCCACATATTCAGAAACATCATTCCCCTTATCTCATGAGCCCTTAGATAATATCAGTCTCTTATATTCCTAAATTTATCCCACAATCATCCATTTTTTAAAAAGTCATAAATGTAACCCCATTGGTTTAAACCATTATTTGTTACTCAATGAAGTGGTAACATCCATCCTAAAGCTCTTCGGTTTTTTTCTCATTTTCAACACCCTAAATTGAATTTTTTAAATTATTATATAATTACATAAGAATACTATATTTAATGATAATTGTTTTTATAAATTATATACCTAAACATAAAAACACATTTATTTAAAGGGTAATAAACTTACTGTTTTTGTGTCTGGAGAACTACCGCCTAACAAAATGACGTTGTTGGATTTTCTTTGACATCCTTTCATGGTTGGTAATTATGATGGAACACATTTTTTAAATATAAATATACATATATATCATATTTATGAAATAATTTTTATTTTTCATTAATTATATAAATCATACCATCAAGCATTCCATATTTTTTTATACATGATATATTTTTTTGTAGATGTGTCAACTACTACATCCTCAATGGAATGTGATTTTTCAGACATTAATGTAATGTATTGGGGATGAGTTTAGTGATATTATATGATATATATTAAATAATATTTATACTGTAATGACATTATATATATAAACACACATATTTTATTTACATCCTTTCTTTAAATGTAACAATAAAACAAAAACCAATGTTCATGTGTATGTATGGCCTACCGTCTCCATGAATGGTGTATTCCATTTCATATTTATATGTTTTTTATATTATTATAATTAAATATATGATGATTACATACTACATTTATGCCATGTTTTAAATTATTCATATAATTAAATTATGATTTAGTGAATAATATCAATAATAAAAAAGACAAATCATATATAAAAACAAATCATTTATTACCCAAAACCAAACATTAACATGTATTAGTTAATAAATAGGTAATATGAATTCATTAAAATATCATATATGTTATTATAAATATTATTATTATTATTATGTGATATATGTATAATGAACATATTTTTAATATAACGGACGATAGAACATGTATATAAAAATTCAATACATAAGGGAAGGTAATTTAAATGCAATTCTTATTTACATGAAATTCATTCCATATTGTGAAATCGCTTCATTTTTTGGAATTTATACTCATCTATGACATTTTATCTCATTAATCAAAATTATTTAAAGTTATTAAATTCATTAATTTATGTTAATGTTTCATGTTGATCACTATTCAATCATTAATCAAGCAATCATGGTTTTATCATCTCACATTTATTTTCCGTGAGTCACTGGACATGGAAGCCTCATATTTTCATATATGTAATGGTTATAAATCCTAGGGATTTATTAAATTTTTATTATAGATAAATAAATGTGTATGCTAATGTATATTGTGTGATATTTCATTCATGAAGTTTAACTTTCAAATGATACAAAATCGGTAATGTAATCTTTTCTGAATTTTCCTTCTTTCAAACACATGACCTTTTATGAACGTGTGTTGTTCTATAAGGAGTATTAAATTAACATTTAAATGTTATATAATAAATCTGAATATTTTCATAATATTTTATTATTCTTGTAATTATATTATTTCTTGGGTTTTATTAATCAATGGTAAAAAGGTAGCAAAATATTGCTTCTATAATCATATCATTTATCAGGATTGTTTAGGGTTACATCCCATTGACGAAATATTATAATAGAACTCTAAAGAATACTCATAAAATTTCTTATATTATAGTTATCCATTATATCCTAATATATTATTAAAAAAATTCAGCACATTTGTACAGAAGATTATTAAAAAACATATATAAAAAATACTCCTTTTTCCCCTTCTGTTGAAAATTTATGTTCTATCAAAATCATTTTTTCTAACAATTATTTTAAATTTATTTACTATTATCCAATGATATTTATGTAATTTTTGGAGAATTATTTACCTTTTCACAAAATTGTTTTAAATGTAATTTTTTTATAGTTTTCTAATCCATGAACCTTTATAAATTTTTTATTATTCAAAAGGAATGTTCATCGTGTACGGAATTACCTGCCCACATGACCAACGTTTTATTGATTATAGCTATGTATTTTTATGAGGAAATTTTTTTACAATAATGTTCTCACTAATATTATATAAGTATTTTTATTTTAATATGGCTTTCAGAAAATATTGTTTTTTTTTTGAAATTGGGTTTTTATTTAAAAAGGTTTATAAATAACATAGAATAAATTCATTATATGTATTGAGAAGATGGTTTTAAATATAAAGGATTTAAATGATTTCAGATATTATTATTTTGGAATTAATGTTATTTATTAAACAATAATTTAACAATATATTCATTGTATTTTAATATATACTCATGAAATTGTTTTTTCAAAATGTTATCATGATTAATTATAACTATTAAAGGTTATTTTCTGGGAATATTTTTTTCTATTTTATTTATGTTTTAAAATTTTTTATTCAATGTGTGAAGGATAACTTGTTCAATAATGTTTTTTAATTATTAGACCTTATATTTTCAATGTGGTTTCGATGAAATTTTTTTGAACATGTTTTATTTATTTAAAATTTGTTTTCAAAGAATATTTATGTTCCATATGATTTTTTAAAATCCTTCTCCATGTAAGATTGTTTCCTTGGTTATAGTTTATAGTTTAAAATGGATATTATCCAAGGATATGAGTCATATTATTTATCTGAATGTTCTATGTATTTTATGGCATGGTTTTTACAAAGCACATTTCACTTCAAGGGGTTGTACCGTGATAAATGAATATGAAACCTACTTCCTTTCATATGTTATTCTAAAAAGAAAATTTTAACTAAGCATGTGTATTTTTATAGATTATAGAATTATTATATGATTATTGTACCAATTTTGTAACGCCCCGACCCCAGTTACCTAGATTCGGTGCATTATTACATAACATTGGCATGATCACAAAAAGATAAAACCCCGAAAGATCGATTGGTTTAGTAGCCTTGGAAACACTATATATATTCATAAGTCTTACATTACATCATAAAGTGAAAAACTACTACAACAACACATTGTATCCATAGTCCACACTCATATCCCCACATAAAATCCCTACAGGTCATTCATAATTTACTTCTTCACATCCTGGGAAAAATAAAACATAGAAAATGGGAGAGTTCAAATGCCCAGTATGGATAACAATATAGCAAAAACTTTCATAAATAAGAATAAACATTTAAGCCAATGTATGACTAAAACAAAAGCCTTTTAAACTTGAACTTGAACATATTATGGCAAAGTAAAATGAAATAATTCCATTTACATATTCACATGGATATTCTACTAATCGAATAATCACATGCAATATCAATAACAACTTTCATAATGATGGAATGCATAATGCCAGACTATCATTGCCACATAGCCAAGGCCTCGTGACAAGACTCCAAATAAGATTTTGCCAAGGCCTTGTGTCAAGACACTAGTTTGTCTCGTGAGACCTACCGATGCATCGAGGAGCAATAGCGGGCTCCACGAGTCACATATTAAGTCCAATGCATTCCCATATGAAAAGGTTTACACATAACATAAACATTCGTATTAAAACAAGCATAAAAAATGACCATAAATTCCCCATAAACTATGAACGGTATAAAAATAGCACATCCACAGTCAAAAATATGACAAAACCTTCAATACAATATAGAAGTTTTGTATCATAATAAATCAACGTAAAATCCATCAAAGGATGTTGACATAGATGAAATCAAAACACTTTTTAGAGAAATATCTCTTTCTATTTTGAAATCATTTAATAGTCTTATAATTATGAAATAAAACATTTTCTTTGAAAATTTTATTATAATATTGTATGGGACGCTTCAACGATTTTATAATGGCGGAAAATAGTCGCACCCGCCGTATAAATTAAAAAAACATTCTTACCTTAATTTTGTCGAAAAGGTTAAAAAGCACCTTGTTTGGAAAATGACAGAAATATTCCGTTATAAACCTCTTATAAAAATTAAAACAAGTGTATAAATGACATGAACACATATTCTAGTAAATATTAATAATATTTTGAAATTCATTTTTAAGAATCATGGATGTGGACGATAAAGATATCCCAGTAGATTATTACGTATAAACAACCTCAGATAATGAAGAGATTGTGAAATAACCCTTACCTTGTACTTTTCCTTGGTTGAGGGTAGGTTAACCTCATGTATAATGGTGATATGATTGTTATTAGATTATAAATGAATAATATATATTAATATGATATCATATATGATCTTTTAACATTTCATTATTAATAATATCTTAGTATTATCGTCGTTTCGGGTGTTAACTTACTCATTTTCTTTTATATGTTTTGTTATGTAATCCATGTTTGTAATGGATAGGTTGTATATTATTCATATCCAGAATGATATCAAGTCCTTAAACATCATTTTTAAATCATCAAGTGATAATTATACTTGAATGGATACGATGGAGAATGAATATCATCACATTCGTGGAGACGGTAGTCCGTACGTACGCACGAGTGACAATATCATTATTTTGATATTAAAATAATATATAAATGGATGGTATATCATATATACAGAATCATTAACATGTTTAATTTATTATTTACCTGAGTTACATATCATTATTATACCCATCAAAATAATAATATATTGAATAACAATTACATCACGACGTGGAGACGGTAAGCCGTACGTACGCACGTATGGTGACATGTTATCCAAAGGGTGGATGGAATACTGAATATGGTTGTACAGTATTTATAATAACATCACCGTATATATATATGATACTGGATTTATTATTTTATAATGGTAATAACAAATGAAGAAAAAGTGGAAGAAGAAAGGAACTTGGAAAATGGTGGTGAAATCATTACCTCTTCTTCGGGTTCTTCCTTTTGATTTGATCAAAAGGGCTCCATAGGTTGGATTTATGATCAAAATAAGGCCTCTAGGTTGTAGTTAGGGAAGTTGGGATAGTATTTGGGTAGATTTTGTCTGAACCAAATGGATTTGAAGGTGTGAAGAAATGAGAAGTAGGAGTGCCCTTTTATAAGAGGGGTGAGGGGCACCTTTGGAAAATCTAGAAATATTAATTTATTATAAATTCATATTTGGTTTATAATGGATCCAAAGTTGATTATTTAAATGTTAAGGTGTGGATAGGTCGAAATCCATTCAACCAATAGAATGTAGACAGGTTTGGGTTACTATATTAACATTATCTTTAAGTATTAACTCTAAGTTAATTAGTTTCAGTTTTACAATGTCTCTTTGTATTTTTATATTATATGGTAAATAAACTTACCATATACATCCCAGAGACTCCCAAGTGGTCCATAAATGATACAAATATCATTATATATGTCTCTTGGCCGATTCTTAGATTTTTAGGAATTTAATATCAATTAATAATATAATATTTTTTTTAAAAACTCTTTTTTGTCAATTTTGACACTATTCAATAGTTGATTTTTTTAAAACTTATAAAATAATTATTACTTTGAAAAAAGTTAATTAAATCAATCCTAATATGTCATATTATTGTATAAAATTATTTTAATTCATTAAAAGTCTCAAATTATTTTTATTTGTGTACTTATAATATCAATTATTTTAAATTTCCACTATTATGGTAATTACTACATCATCATTGTGTCATAACTAAATTAAATTATGTAATCTCTAAATATTATAAATAAAATATCATTATTTATTAAATATTTTTAGGTTTATAATGAATATTTATTGTCTAAAATCCAACATATATAACACTACGTAAAAATTGTTTTTCTAAAAGATATATGCATGTGTCATTTTTGTATTCATTTTTACTTAATTAAAATAAAGTGTCCCTATCACCTACAAGTGGCTCCATGGGGTCCCAAAATAAACCCAATGATTCCTATGGTCTAACATGTATCAACCAATAAGTCTAGGACACGTTTTAGGGTAATTTAGTATTATTATGATATTATATTTTAACCCTTATTTACCGGATTTACCCTTAACCATCGAAAATAAAATATTTACCCAAGTAATTATTCAAAATGTCTAAAAATAATAGTTAACTATTTACATAATTTGAACATCCTGATTCAAAATATGGAATTACTATTTCCAAATTCAAAACAAAGAAGTGGAAGAAATTAAATTAAAATTAATTCCCGTTGTTAAAACAAAAAGCGTGTTTATAAGAGATAATAACTATCAAAATATTGACACTTGTTTATGTCCGGTTTAATTGTAAAATTATGTCAAATGACCAATATTGTATTAAATGGTAAAAATATATTCTAAATATACTTTAAAACCAATCATATTCATAATTTATCACTATTAATTATTTTTAATAAAAAGTTGTTTTTAATTAAATTTTAGTAATTTTCACTATTCATCAAAATATTAAAGTTATCCAAAAGGTACCAAAATTTATCCATAGACTAAATTCGATATTCCGAATCCATAAATGAAGTCTATTTTGAAATATAAAATATATATATTTTCAAAAAGTAGATATTACTATTCATAATGGCTAGTTTGATTGATTATGGTGTGTTAGAACTAAGTTTTGCGTACAACACACGCTATCACATTATTCAAAGAGAAGCGTACCGTAGAAGCTTGGGGTGTTACATTATCCCCTCCTTCAAATAATTTCATCCTAAAAATTTCTAGAATACTTATCACATGAAAAGACTCGGGTGGTTCTTCATCATAAGTTCCTCGGGTTCCCACATCGCCTCTCCCATCTTATGGTTTGTCCACAAAACTTTGACCAGAAACGTCGTCCGGTTTCTCAGTACTTGTTCTCTCGAATCAAGAATCCTGATGGTCTCTTCGCAATAAGACAGATTGGGTTCTATTTCTAATTCTTCATAGGTGAGTACATGTGTTGGGTCAGGCATGTATTTTCAAAACAGAGATACGTGGAACATATCGTGAACTTTGTAGAGACATGGCGGCACTGACAATCGGTAAGCTACAACACCAATTAGATCTAGAATTTCGAAAGGTCCGATGTACCTGGGAATCAATTTACCTTTCTTACCAAAACGTGTGACTCCATTCCATGGAGAAACCTTCAGATAAACATGATCACTGAATTGAAATTCCAAATCCTTCCTTCGATTATCATCATAGCTCTTCTCCCTACATTGAGCTACTTTTGATGTGATTTTGGATTACCTTAACCTTATCCATCGTTTCCTCCACCAGTTCTAGACCTACATGTTTTCTTTCACTAACATCATCCCAATAGGTTGGTGTGCGACATCTATTTCTGTATAATGCTTCTTATGGTGCCATCTGAATACTCGAATGGAAGCTATTGTTATAGGAAAATTATACCAGAGGTAAATACTAATCCCCCATACCCTGAAAGTCATGTGAGATGGATCTCAACATGTCTTCTAAGGTTTGAATAGTCCGTTCTGATTGTCCATCTGTCTGAGGGTGGTAGGCAGTGCTCAAATGAAGTTCAGTATCCAGGGATTCCTGAAGACTCTTCCTAATTCTTGAAGTAAAACGGGGATCACGATCTGAAACAATCTATAGGGGTAATCCATGAAGTCTCACAACATCATTAATATATAGTCTTGCTAGACGTTCCAGGGGTAGATCTTATCTTATAGAAAGAAAATGTGCTGACTTGGTAAGACGATCAACAATAACACATATTGCATCATTCCTTCTAGGAGTCTTTGGTAGCCCCATGACAAACTCCATCGTAATATTGTCCCATTTACACTCTGGTATGGGAAGAGGTTTCATGACTCCTCCAGGGTGTTTTCTTCCAGCTTTCACTTATTGATAAACCATACATCATGACACAAAATCAGCAATCTCCCTCTTCATATTGTCCAACAAAAAATGTTCTTTCATATCTCTATACATTTTGGTGCTCCCAAGGTGTATAGAGAAATAGGAACTATGAGCATGATCCAGCAATTCCCTTTTTGGATCAGGTATATCGGGAACACAAAGTCTCTTCCCGAATTTCAAAATTCCATCTTCATACACAAAGTCTCTCAGTCTCCCATCATTCACAGCTTTAATATTCTTTTGAAATTTTTCATCATCAGTCTGAGAACTCTTAATCCTTTCTAGTAAATATGGTTTGGAAACCATTTGAAAAATCATTGATGTTTCTCATTCACTGGTTATTCCCATGTACATCTTCACTAGATCCATGAAAATTGGATCCCTTTCAATTCTCATATTGTTCAAAACTCCATAATTTTTTCTTCTCAAAGAATCTACCACCTTGTTTTCCTTTCCCGGGTGGTAGTTTATCGTGCAATCAAAATCCGTGAGTAATTCAAGCCGTCTCCTTTTCCTCATGTTGAGTTATTTTTGTGAGATAATATACTTCAAACTCTTGTGATCAGTATTAATCTCACATTTTTCACCATAGAGGTAGTGCCTCCATATCTTCAAATAAAATATCACAGCTGCTAACTCGAGATAATGTGTAGGATAGTTTTGTTCATGAACTTTCAACTGTCGTGATGCATAAGAAATAACTCTATCACTCTGCATAAGGACACAACCAAGTCATTTTTTCGATGCATCACTATAAATAACGAACCCATCATTCCCTGATGGTAGAGTCAATATAGGAGAATTGACTAATCTTATCTTCAGTTCTTCGAAACACTCTTCACAGTCTTTTGTCAAAACAAATTTAACCCCTTTACGTGTGAGATTTATTAATGGGTTATCCAATCGGGCAAAATTATGGAAGAAACGTCGATAATAACCTGCTAAACCAATAAAACTATGTACCTCAGTTATACTCGTCGGTGCTGGCCATTCTTGGATTTCCTTGGTCTTAGAAGGATCAACAGAGATTCCATCTTTAGAGACAATATGGCCAAGAAAAGAAATCTCCTGATCCCAGAATTCACACTTGCTAAACTTCCCATATAATTCATGTCTTCTCATAGTCTTAAAGATAATGCGTAAGTGATTTTCATGATCTTTATAGCTTTTTTATTATACCAAGATATCATCCATAAATACCACCACAAATTCATCGAGATATTCCTTGAAAACTCTATTCATCAGATCCATGAATACAGAGGATGCATTAGTCAATCCAAAAGGCATTACAGTAAACTCGTAATGCCTGTACCTGGTTCGAAATGTTTTCTTAAGAATGTCTCCCTTCTTCACACACAACTGATGGTATCCAGATCGAAGGTCAATCATTGAAAAGTATTGAGATCCATGCAGTTGGTTAAATAAATCATCAATGCATGGTAGGGGATACTTGTTCTTTATTGTTATAGCATTGATCTCCCTGTAGCCGATACATAACCTCATAAATCCGTCATTCTTTTTAACAAAAATAACAGGGGATCCCCATGGAGAAACCCTAGGGTGAATAAATCCCCCATTACTAAATTCCTCTAGTTTTTTCTTTAGTTCAACTAATTCTACAGTGTCCATTCTATAAGGGGTCTTTGATATATGCCTTGATACAGGAATTAAATCAATGAAAAACTAAACTTCTCGTTCTGGAGGATGTCCAGGTAAATATTCCAGAAATACATCAACAAATTCTTTCACAACAGGTACATCCTCTATTTGAACATTCCTTTCCTCACCCACAGTTATTTCATTCTCTTCCTCCCGAATAATTGAATTTAGTTGAGCTACTGGGGGTGGATCTAAATAAGAATTAGGTGGTGACGATTCTACTCTAAAGATAAGGTGTTCCTTATCATCATCATCAAAAATCGTAACCTCATTCTTCTTAAAATAAATCTTCGCTTCACAGTCTAAAATCCAGTCCATACTGAGGATAATATCACACTAAATCATATTTATGATGACAAGATTATAAGATAAAGAACATTTATGTGCTCTAATAGGGACTGATTCACAAAACTTTGTTGCAATGATACTTCCCTTAGGAGTTTTAACTGACAACTCCCTTGTTAAATAAAATTGGAAATATCTAATTTTCTTAGAAAACTGGGATGATATGGAACAATGTGATGATATAGAATCAAATAATGAATTATCTAAACTTGAGGAAACCATTAAATTACCTTCCACCATGTCTTTTGGAGCTTCTACCTCAACAGTATTGATAGCATAATCTTGGCATTGATCCCTTGGCCTTTTCTGATGTAAGTTCTCTTGACGCTTAGGACATTCATTTTCATAATGCCCCATCTCCCTGCAATTGTAGCACTAAAAATTGGTAGATTCTTTCTACCCCTTACAATCACGAGCTTGGAGGCATTTTTCACCACACTTGTAACAGACTCATGTTCCCTTCAAGAAAGTACATGGGTGTTTCTTACCACATTTACCACAGGATGGATATTCAACCATTTCATTCGTCCCCTTATTTCCATTCCCAGATTGATCAGTAGGTCTCTTATTCTATTTCTTTGCTTTAATGTCATAAGACTTAGAGAATTACTTTTCTGTCTTGATAGCACATGAGACAATGTCTTCGTACGATGAAAAGTATTTAGGCTAATGCTCGACGCAGAAATGGTTTTAACCCATCAATGAAACGATCAATATTACTTCTTGTGTTATGTATATAATCTCCAGCATACCTTGTTATCCTTGAAAAGTTAGCCTCATACTTTGCGACATTCTCATCCTCCTTTTGTCTCAGACTCAGAAATTTCCTTTCTATATCTGCTCGATGGTCGCGAGGAATGTATTTTTCTAAAAACAAATCTTTGAACTCCCTCCATTCCAAATTTGATACTTCATCATCTTCCTTCATGTTTTGAATCAATGACCACCACTGATCAGGATCTCCAGTGAGTCGGTAAACTTCCCTGATAACTTTTTCCCTTTCACTACTCCCCAAAGCCTGAAATATTTTCTCTAGGGAATTTATCCATTGCTCAGCTACTAAGGGATTTTTAATCGCATTGAACATTGGTGGTTGTTGACTCATGAATCTATCTAACATTGATCCTCCACGATGCGGATCAGGGTGCTCCATATGGGTAAGGTTATTATTCATAACCTGAGTGAGTTGTCCCAGTATTGTGATTAGATGATCGGGACCAGTTGCATCACCAGCTCCACTATAATTATCTCGGGCAAGAGGGAAATCCCAACATGGAGTGCATGCTTTTATACGGTTTCCATTTTTTCAACTACGCGCCATTTCTAAACAATGGCATAAACTAGATCAATTTATGAATCAAAATACATAATTCCATACTTATAAATCACATAACATAAATTGAACTATTTATGGATATAATACATAATCATAAAAATGATTTCTTTTAGAAAGTATATACTCATAAACCATTCATAATGATTTTTAAGGAAAATGAGGGTTATCCTAAGAATATCCCCTGGGAGTGTCGTAACCAAGAGTGCAGCAAGGCCCATTGTCGTGCACCAGTTCACGTTCGAGTGTAGCTCAAAGTGGTGTTTTCGGGTTTTACCCATAGGTACATCTTTTCCAGAGCCGCCTCTACCTGCTCGTATCCAGACAGGGATGTATTACTCAGAAAACTCACAAAATCTCTTCAATACCAAAATTATAGGAAGTTCTTCTATACTAATCCTCAAAGTCTATCTTAAATCTATGTGCTCTAATCAACGTTTATCTAAATCTAGCTTCCAAGGTTTGTACTAAACATCTTTTGATACCAACTGTAACACCCTGACCCCAGTTACCTAGAGTCGGTGCATTATTACATAACATTGGCATGATCATAAGAAAGATCAAATCTCAAAAGGTTGATTGGTTTAGTATCCTTAGAAACACTAGATATATTCATAAGTCTTACATTACATCATAAAGTGAAAAACTACTACAACAACATATTGTCTCTATAATCCACACTCATATCCCCACATAATATCCCTGCAGGTCATTCATAATTTACTTCCTCATTTCCTGGGAAAAATAAAACAAAGAAAAGGTGTGAGCTCAAATGCCCAGTAAATATAACAATATAGCGGAAACTTTCATAAATATGAATAAACATTTAAGGCAATGTATAACAAAAACAAAATCTTTTTAAACTTGAACTTCAACATAGTATGGAAAAAGTAAAATGAAATAATTCCATTTACTTATTCACATGGATATTCTACTAATCGAATAATCACATGAAATATCGATAACCACTTTCATAATGATGGAATGCATAATTCCATACTATCATACTCACATAGCCAAGGCCTTGTGACAAGACTCCAAATAATATTTTGCCAAGGCCTTGTGCCAAGACACTATTTTGTCTCATGAGACCTACCGATGCATCGAGAAGCTATAGCGGGCTCCACTCGTCATATATTAAGTCCAATGCATTCCCATATGAAAAGGTTTAAACATAACATAAACATTCGTATTAAAACTAGCATACGAAATGCCAATACATTCACCATAAATTATGAACGATATAAAAATAGCACATCCACATTCAAACATATCAAAAAACTTTCAATAAAATATAAAATTTTTGTATCATAATAAATCAATGTAAAATCCATCAAAGGATGTTGACATAGATGAAATCAAAACTCTTTTTAGAGAAATATATCTTTCTATTTTGAAATCATTTAAGAGTCTTATATTTATGAAATAAAACATTTTATTTCAAAATATTCTTATAATCTTGTATGGGAAGCTTTGACGATTTTATAATGGCGGAAAATAGTCACACCCGCCGTATAAGTTAAAAAACATTCTTACCTTAATTTAGTCGAAAAGGATAAAAAGCACCTTGTTTGGAAAACGATAGAAAGATTCCATTATAATCCTCTTATAAAAAGTCAAAAAAGGGTATAAATGACTTTTACCCATATTCTAGTAAATAGTAAAAATATTTTGTAATTCATTTTTAAGAAACATGGATGTGGATGATAAAGAGATCCCAGTAGATTATTACGTATAAACAACCTCGGATAATGAAGATATTGTGAAATAACCCTTACCTTGTACTTTTACTTGGATGAGGATAGGTTAACCTCCTGTATAATGGTGAAATAATTGTTATTAAATTATACAAGAATCATATATATTAATATGATATAATATATTATCTTTTATCATTTCTTTGTTAATAATATCTTAGAATTATCGTCGTTTCGGGTGTTAACTTACTCATTTTCTTTTATATGTTTTTTTACGTAAGCCATGTTTGTAATGGGTAGGTTGTATATTATTCATATCCAAAATGTTATAAAGTCCTTAAACATCATTTTTAAATCATCAAATGATAATTATACTTGAATGGATATGATGGAGAATGAATCTCATCACATTCCTGGAGACGGTAGTCCGTACATACGCACGAGCGACAATATCATTCTTTTGATATTAAAATAACATATAAATGGATGGTATATCATATATAAAGAATCATTACCATGTTATATTTATTATTTACATGAGTTAAACTTCATTATTATACCCATCCAAATAATAATATATTGAATAACAATTACACCACGACGTGGAGACGGTAAGCCGTACGTACACATATATGGTGACATGTTATTAAAAGGGTGTATAGAATACTGAATATGGTTTTACCATATTTATAATAACATCACATTATATATATGATACTGGATTTATTATTTTATATTGGTAATAACAAAGGAAGAAAAAGTGGAATAAGAAAGGAACTTGGAAAAGTGTGGTGAAATCATTACCTCTTATTTGGGTTATTCCTTTTGATTTGATCAAAAGGGCTCCATGGGATGGCTTTATGATCAAACTAAGGCCTCTAGGTTGTAGTGAGGTAAGTTGGGAGAGTATTTGGAAAGATTTTGGCCAATCCAAAAGGCTTTGAATGTGTGAAGAAATGAGAAGGAGGAGTGCCCTTTTATAAGAGGGGTGAGGGGAACCTTTGGAAAAGCTAGAAATATTAATTTATAATAAATTAATATTCTGTTTACAATGGATCCAAAGTTGATTATTTAAATTTTAATGTGTGGATAGGTCGAAAACAATTCAAAAAATATAAATTAGGCAGGTTTGGGTTACTATATTAACATTATCCTTAAGTATTAACTCTAATTTAATTAGTTTCACTTTTACAATGTCTCGTTTATTTTTATATTATATGGTTAATAAACATACAATATACATCCAATAGACCCCCATGTGGTTCCATAATTATACAAATATCATGATATAAGTCTCTTGTCTGAACCATAGATTCTTAGGAATTTAATATCAATTAATAATATAATATTTTTTTAAAAACTCTTTTATGTCAATTTTGACACAATTCAATATTTGATTTTTGTGAAACTCATAAGAGAATGATTCCTTTAAACAAAGTTAATTAAATCAATCCTAAATTGTCATATTATCCTAAAAAATTATTTTAATTCATTAAAAGTCTCAAATTATATTTATTTTCGTATTTATAATATCAATTATTTTAAATTTTTACTATTATGGTAATTACTGCATCATCATTGTGTCATAATTAAATTAAAGTATGTAATCTCTAAAAATTATAAATAAAATATCATTATATAGAAAATATTTTTATATTTCAAATGAATATTTATAGTCGAAAATCCACCATATATAACTCTATGTAAAAATAGTTTTTCTAAAAGATATATGCTTGTGTCATTTTTGTATTCATTTTAACTTAATTAAAATAAAGTGTCCCTATAACCTACTTGTGGCACCATGGGGTCCCAAAATCGACCAAAAGATGCCTATGATCGAACATGTAACAACTAATAATGCTAGGTGACGTTTTAGGGTAATTTAGTATTATTATAATTTTATTTTTAACCCTAATTTAACGGATTTACCCTTAACCATGGTAAATAAAATATTTACCGAAGTAATTATTCAAAATGTCTAAAAATAAAAGTTACCTATTTACAGATTTTGAACATCCTGATTCCAAATATAGAATCCATTTTTCAAAATTCAATACACAGAAGTGGCATAAAATAATTTGAAATTATTTCCCGTTGTTAAAACAAAAAGCGTGTTTTTAAGAGATAATAACTATCAAAAGATTAACACTTGTTTATGTCCGGTTTAATTGTAAAATTATGTCCAATGACCAACATTGTATTAAATGGTAAAAATATATTGTAAATAAACTTTAAAACAACTAAAATTTATAATTTATCACTATTAATTATTTTTGTTAAAAATGTTGTTTTTAATTAAAATTTAGTAATTTCCACTATTCATCAAAATATTAAAGTTATCCGAAAAGTACCAAAATTTCACCTTAGGCTAAATTCGATATTCCGAATCCAAAAAAGAAGTCCATTTTGAAATATAAAATATATATAATTTCAAAAAGTAGGTATTACTATTTAGAACGACTAGTTTGATTGGTTATTGTGTGTTAGAACTCGGTGTTGCGTACAACACACGCTATCACGTTATTCAAAGAGAAGTATACCGTAGAAGTTTGGGGTGTTACAAATTTCATTTAATGGGTTTTGATATTATGTTTATAAAACCTGTCTCATTTCTATGTTTTCACATCCCACCTATGAATTCATGTTTGGAGAACTTTTTGTGAGTTACATTGTCAAGCTGTTATCATTCCATATTCCATTTCATAAAGGATGTTAAATTATTCATTTTTATATTATGGGTCAATATGAAATGAACATTCAAGTATTAATAAACTAATAAACCAGATGAATTTTTAGGAAGAATTTTATTTTATGGTGGGTAGAATGTAACACCCCAATATTTTGTGAATTTCTTTTTTGAAATTAATATTATCTTCTTATTATTATTCATTTCATGCATCTATGAATATGGGTTTTTTATATAAAATCACTAAGTATTGAATGAATTATAGGAAACAAAAAGTTAATATAACATGAAAATAAACACTAATATTTTCTTGACGTATAAGAAATACTATTTTTCAAGTATTGAACACAATAATGAGTCTCTTTGATATCTTTCACTATACACAAGGCTATGTTTTACTAAACTTCAATATTCTATTATTAGAATATTATTTTAGCTACCACCTATCCATTAAAATAAAAGATAATAATAATATTAAATAAATTAGGAAATATTATATACAAATGTATTTAATATTGATCAATTGGTTATCAATTTATTAATATGAATGTAAGAAATTTTTTAAAAATATGAAAATAGTTTTCAAAGAAAAATATTTTTCTATGTAAAAATAAACTTTTATATTAGTAAAATAAAAAACCAATTAGGATTACTGTTTTAAATAAAATTTAAATATTATATATTAAATAAATATATTTGGTACGCAAACAATAAATTTATATGTATATGATAGTAATAAATCTAATTTTATGAAAAAAATAGTTATTTTTTCTAAAAGGTAATTTTACCTCTTTTAAATAGTGAAACCATTTCAAATATGAACTTTATAACATTTTTAATTTTTAATTGAAAAATAATATTCATTTTTAAATAAAAATTTCTAAATTTAATTTATATAATTTTTTTGGGAATTTTCATTCTTTACCTAATAATAAAAAACACATAATTTTAATTATAAATTTCTTTTTCATCTAATTTATTTATATAGTTAAAATTTGTTTTATTTTATTTTTTAAGATTAACTAGATGAAATATAAATTACATGACCTAATTTAGGTCATTTAAACCAATTTCACATTTAAATTAGACATAATAACATAGATAAATGTTTATCATTATTACTTTTAGAATGCACTTTTTCATCATTTATGTGGGATTAAATAGAAATTAATTTCTACCAATTACGTTGTTCAAATTTTTATAAATGGATTTCGTATTTGTAAGAATAAAATTGATATATAATTTCTAAAAATTTAATCATTTTTTAGAGTAAAATAATTATTGAATGTAATTAGATTTATTACTAGTGATTGAGCAGAAATTTAGCTGTATAAATGACTAAACCTTAATCATAAGGTCAAAAATTACCTATAATGTTATAAAAAATCCATTGGATGTGCATATTTATATAGTATCCTCCCTTTTATTGAATGTTCCAATTATTTAATCAACTATATATTGTATAATGTTAGTTGTAATTCCCTTTTAAAAATTTACAAGAAAATCACTCCTCCTCTATAATAAAAGGCACGAAGCCCTCCCACATATTCTGAAACATCATTCCCCTTGTCTCATAATCCCTTAGATAATATTGGTCTCTTATATCCCTAAATTTATCCCACAATAATCCATTTTTTAAAAATTCATCAATGTAACACCTTTGGTGTAAACCAAATTAGTTACTCAATGATGTGGTAACATCCATCCTAAAGCTCTTGTGTTTTGTTCTCATTTTACACACCCTAAATTAAATTTTTTACATGATTATATAATTACATAAGAATACTATATATAATGATAATTTTTTTATAAATTATATACCTAAACTTACAAACACATTCTTTTAAAGGTTAATAAAATTATTGTTCTTGTGTCTGGAGAACTACCTCCTAACAAAATAACATTGCTGGAATTTCTTTTATAACCTTTCATGGTTGGTAATTATGATGGATCCCATTTTTTTAATATATATATATACATATATATCATATTTATGATATAATTTTTATTTTTTATAAATTATATAAATCAAACCTTCAAGCATTCCATTTTTTTTTACACAATATATTCATTTGTAGATGTGTCAACTACTACATCCTCAAAGGAATGTGATTTTTTCAGACATTACATAGAATGTATTGAGGATGCGTTTAGTGATATTATATGTTATATATTAAATAGTATTTATACTGGAATGACATTATATATATATAAACACACATATTTTATTTACATCCTTTCATTAAATGTAACAATAAAACAAATAAAATGTTTATGTGTCTGTATGGCCTACCGTCTCCATAAATGGTGTATTCCATTTCATATTTTTATGTTTTTTATATTATAATAATTAAATATATAATGATTACATACTACATTTATTTCATGTTTTAAATTATTCATACAATTAAATTATGATTTAATTAATAATATCAATAATAAAAAAGACAAAGCATATATAAAAACAAATCATATATTACCCAAAACCAAACATTAACATGTATTATTCAATAAATAGGTAATATGAATTCATTAAAATATCATATATGTTATTATAAATTATATTATTATTATGTGGTATATGTGTATTGAAGTAATTTTTAATATAAAGGATGATAGAACATGTATATAAAAATTCAATACTTAAGGGAGGTAATTTAAACGCAGTTTTTATTTACTTGAAATTCATTCCATATAGACAAATCACTTCATTTTTTGGAATTTATACTCATCTATGAAATTTTATCTCATTAATAAAAATTATTTAATGTTATTATGTTCTTTAATTAATGTTACTATTTCATGTTGATCACTGTTCTATCATTAATCTAGCAATCATGGTTTTCTCATTTCACATTTATTTTTCGTGTGTCACAGGCCATGACAGCCTCATATTTTCATATATGTGGTGGTTATAAATCCCAGGTATTTATTAAATTTTTATTATAGATAAATATATGGGTATTCTAATGTACATTTTTTGATATTTCATTCATGGAGTTTATCGTTCAAATGATATCAAATTGGTAATGCAATCTTTTTCGAATTTTCCTTCTTCGAAACACATGACCTGTTATGAACTTGTGTTATTCAATAAGGAGTATTAAATTACCATTTAAATGTTATATAATAAATCTGATTATTTTGATGATATTTTATTATTCTTGTAATTATATTATTTAATGTGTTTTATTAATCAATGGTAAAAAGTGGTAAAAGATTCCATCTATAATCTTAACGTTTATCAGGATTGTTTAGGGTTACATTCCATTGACGAAATATTATAATAGAATTCTAAAGAAAACTCATAAAATTTATTATATTATATTTATCAATTATATCCTAATATATTAGTAAATTTTATCAACTCTTTTGTACTGAAGATTCTTAAAAAATTATATAATAAATACACTTTTTTCTCCTTCAGTGGAAAATTTATGTTCTATCAAAACCATTTTCCTAAAAATTATTTTAAATTTATTTACTATTATCCAATGATTTTTATTTAATTTTTAAAGCATTATTTACCTTTTCACAAAATTGTTTTAAATGTAATTTTTCTATTGTTTTATATTCCATGAACCTTTCTAAATGTTCTATTATTCAAAAGGAATGTTCATCGTGTACTGAATTACCTGCCGACATGACCATCGTTTTATTAATGATACCTATATATTTTTTTGAGGTCTATTTATTACGATAATTTTCTCCCTAATATTATATATGTATTTTTATTTTAATATAGCTTTAACAAAATGGTTTTTTGAAATTGGATTTATGTTAAAACAGGGTTATAAATAACATTGAATAAATTCATTATATGTATTTGAAAGCTGGTTTTAAATATAAAGGATTTAAATGATTTCAGATATTCTTATTTTGGAATTAATTTTATTTAAAAAATATTAATTTAACAATATATTCCTGATATTTTAATATATATTCACGAAATTGGTTTTTCAAAATGTTATCATGATTAATTATAACTATTAAAGGTCATTTTTAGGGAATATTTTTTTTCAATTTTATTTATGTATTAAAATGTTTTATTCAATGTGTGAAGGAAAATTTGTTCAATAATGATTTTTAATTATTAGACCATATTTCTTCAAAGTGGTTTCGGTGAAAATTTTCATGAACATGTTTTATTTATTTAAAATTTGTTTTCAATGAATATTTATGTTCCATGTAATTTTTCAAAATCATTCTCCTTATAAGATTGTTTCTTTGGTTATATTTTATAGTTTAATATGGATATTATTCAAGGATATGAGTAATATTATTTATCTTAATGTTCTATGTTTTTAATGGCAAGCTTTTTACGAAGCACATTTCACTTCAAGGGGTTACACCGTGATAAATGATTATGAAACCTTCTTTCTTTCATACGTTATTCTAAGAAGAAAATTTTAATGAATAATGTGTATATTTATAGATTACATAATTATTATATGATTATTGTACAAATTTAATTTAATGGGTTTTGATACGATTTTTATACAACCTTTCTCATTTTCTGAGTCATGATAATATGATTTTTTATGGAGGACGTCTGTATGATTTCATTATGAGATTTTTGTGACTTATATATCCCTCCAATAAATTAGGTAAATATTTATATCTCATGATATTATTTTTTCAACCATTTTGATGGGAATTATCTACAGTGTAAAATATTTACGTCTTTATCCTTATGGAAAATAGATGGGTCCGGGTACACAATAGGGAATAGGGGCATCCTGATCCAAAATGGAGAACATGTCTGTCCTCTTCCACTATATGAAAAAGTTGCATCCTAATCCACTATGTATATGGTCTTATTATAAAACCATGAACATAAATTTGATTCTTATATTTATGACGGTTACACACTTATATTAAATGATATTAAGGACCATAATTTATTTACAAGGATTTTTCACCCATGTTATTTATAACATTTGAGTTGTAAATCATTAGATCATGACTCATGTATTTGATCTATGATATGTAGGGTTTTGTATTCAAATATTATTCACATGTTATAATTACATTATGTCCATGATATTCATACATATATCTTTTATTTATCCTTACAGATCATCTAAGATTACTCATTATTATGTTTCCTTCCCCAGAACATGAAGAAATGATTTAATTTGAAGTACTAAATGGATGGACTTTTTGGAAAATATTGAAGACATTTCACTATGTTAGAAAATTTAGTTCCATGTCTTGAAGGACTCTAAATTATTACCATCCTCAGGAATTTAATTTTGTAATATGTAAAATATTTCTCAAAATTGATGTAGTGTCCATATCTATTAATAATTGGTCACTTTATGTTAAATCGTTACCAACCATTTACCTTATTATTAATATTAAAAATATTATCATGACGATATAATATACGGTTTGGGAAATGAGTGTGATATTCATTCCATATTCAATATATGAAAAAGTTAAAATAACACTTTAGTCATGTTTTCTTGAATATTTTGGGATGTTTTGTTTTTTTAATATTTAATGTTTTCATCCCATTCTAATTTTCTACCATTATGGTCTTCCATTACACATTACATCTATTGAAATTATGTGTTTCTATTTCCCTCCATGTCTTATTTTAAATAATTATGAAATAATTTTTTCATTTAGTGCCTTCACTGCTATATACCTATATTTCAGATGTTATATTCATATCAACCCATATTTGTTGAAAATGTACTAAAAAATAACTCTTTATTCTTGAAAACATTATTATTTCTAAATGAAGATGATACCGATCATAGACACAATGATATTACTTTTTGTTAGTGAAAGGGTGAACCATCTTCAATATATTGAAAAGACCTTGAGAGGAGTGCATTATGAGTGCCCAAATTTTACATTATTAATTTTTAAGAATGAAAAATTTATTCATTGGGAATATTAATTCTATAAAAAAATTTGGTTGAATTTATTATGGAGGAATGCACTACATTAGACACCTAGATTCGTGAAAACAAAATTTTGATATTTTTTGGTGAGTGAAAAAGATTTTTTACTTTTTTATGATTTTTGAACATTAAGAAATGAAAAAGACTAATCATATTGTATTTGATACTATTAATTAATTCCCAAAATTATTATTTAGCCTCTTAATTATATTCCTGGAAAGGTGCTTAAATGGTGTGAAATGACCATGTTTTTATATTGAATGTAATTTATGAGCATTCTGTAAATTAATCTAGATTAAATTAATATTTATATTTTAATTATTACATTCATAGTACCTATACATATTGTTTGATTATTATCTTATTTGGTTACTAAATCAATGTAATAAATATCATTAAATTGATCATTGGTTAATTCGTCCATCTATAGGTTCATATAGACCACCCAATGAGGCCCACTAAAACTGTGGATAAAAACGGACTATCCATAATGATTAAATTATTTGGTATAACATATAAATCAATATTTTATGTAAGCCCACATTCATTTCAAGGATATTTAAAAACACATTGGATATAAATTCTTAAATCCCTACTAAACCATCAATGGTCCAAAATCAAGAATGTATGTATAAGATAATTATTTTTAAATATTCATCCATTCAAGAAGCCAAATTGAAATGATATTTTTTACAGAGAAAATAAAAATATTAGAAGAACAAATTTTATAATAAATATTTAATTTTTTTTCCAAATTTATATCCATAAATTATTTCACATTTAGATTATGGATTAATTCTGAAAAATTAATGATAGATGATCATTGTTCAAAAAACAACCATTAAATGGATAAAAAAATACAACGACCATAAAATTTGTGATTTAATTTCATAATAAATATCTTAATATTTTTTGAATAAATTTAGTAAATATTAATCAATAAAAATGTTTTAATGTAAAGTAGAACATTAAGGGAGTTTCGGAATGCAAACATTCTACCACCATGGGATACAAAAACACTCCCTTATTCCCCTAATAAGGGGTTAGTATTTTAGGACACAAGGGGGATAATTGTAATATAATTTACCATGAAAATTAATTTAGGACATTAAATAATCTATTTTATTCAATATAAACCTCACCCCGATTTATTTTCTTTTGATATATGGTTTCGTTCTCTTCCAATTAAATTCATGTATATTTGATTATAATTTAATATTTAATTTTAATACATGACAGTTAATCCTATCCTATTACTCTCATATAACTTTTTTTAATATAAATTTTAATAAAATACATAATGACATTTTGAAAATAATTCCCTATTTTCTCACTTATTAACATAGAATATTTTGATTACCTCCATTAATTAGTGTGTTTTTGGTGCACAATTAATGATATAATCTCTTTATTATCTTATTACATTTATATAATAATAATAATCATTCCAAACATATGAAAAACCTTATAAATATTTTATTTACTCATATATTTATGAGAGTTATAATTTTGGAATCTTACGTGATTGCAAAATTTCTCTCAATAGGAATTTTTTAAATTTACATTGTATATATAAAACTGGATGTGTCATTGTTTATTGAAATGTATTGATTGAATTGTGGATTAAAGGGATTATTGATACCATAAAACTCATGGGTTAATTAAATATTTAACCCTCTATATAGGATAAATGATAAATATTAGATCCCTTGTTGTGGATTTTATTAAATCCATAACAGGGAATTTCATTCAAAATCATCATTTGATGTGGATATTACTTTAATGAAATTATTTCAAAACTTCATGCATATTGTAATACTACATCACCGAAAAATAAATCACATAAATAATAATAAAATTATTAAATCACCCATAATCTATAAAATAATTTAATTAATCTCATCAAACTACACCCCCAATTCCATATACAAAACAAAAAAACAATAAAATATTGAAATAGTAACATCCCTATGGGTTAGACACGAGTACTAATATACCCATTTTAGTAGATAAATTGACCATTGAATGATTTATTATTGATAATATGCCACCGTTCAATTTAAAAATTTAACAGGGGATTTATTTCGATATTTTATAATCCACTTCAAAATTGTTTTGATTGTTATTTTGATCAATTTTAATAAAGTGACTAGTTATATGAAATTAATATCACTATAAATTGAATAAATTTTTTGACAATTTGATTTAATTATAATAATTTAAACCAATATTTTCTATGTGATCAAAAAATAAATACAATAATTTTTTTTGATGTATATGTTCAAACTTACTATATATACAATACATGAATGTAAAATTTCAAACCACAAGAATGACAGTTGGTTGAAATGTTATAATATTATTCTTTACGAAGCTAATTATGGAAAAATAAACCCATGTTAGTTAGGGAGGAATAATAAAAATTAAATATGATTGGATTATCCATGGTATTAAATTAATGGAGTTTATGAATCTCCCTGGAATTTCCTAGTTAGGTATGAATTTTATTGAAAATAATTTTATTATTTTTAAAGGTATGTTATATAAAAATTATTCATTACGATTTTTTGTAGGTTTACATGAGTTCATAACAAATGGAAGTAGTCATTGACAATTTAGTTTATATTCTTGGGGTGAGTGAATATTTACTCCATCATGTATTTGAATGTAATGGTTTTTAACATGCTCAAATTAATGAATTTTAAAGTTATTTATCTTGATATTATATCCCATGTATGATAATGTATGTGTTTTGATTATAAATATCTGATGTGAATATGTCTAAAATGATTAATTTAATACACATGATTTATGATACATATATATCTATAACAAGTTTTTAGATGAAAATAAGTATAAAAGTGTTTTATACTAGATATAATTTTTATCTAATAATTTGTTAAAATATGTGGTAATTATTTCCACCAACCATTTTTTTTATATTTTAATGGAGCCTTATTTTTAAATATAAAAGGCTCCAGATGCATTGAAAACAATATATGTTATAAAAAAAATAATTTGTATAAATTTACAAGTAAAATTAAATAAATGTTTTTTAATATCATATAAGGGTTTCTGTGTCATTTAAATATATAAATAATAAAATATATTATTTTAGAATATTTGGGAGTATATTTATACTTAAATGAGGTCAATGTAACAAATAAAATATTATATATATATGATAAAAGTTAATTTTACTTAATATAAATAGAGTGTTTGGATGTATTCAAAATAAAAAAATAATTATTTATTTTATTTCATGGGGAATTTTTTAATATGGTTCCAAGGATGTTGATGGAGAAATTTTATTGAATTATAAGTAGAAAAAAATTACATCATAATATTTGAGGATGTCATTTTCAGATATTTTTAGAATATTTAAGAAGATTAATAGTTAAGAATATGATTCTAAAATCTAACAATTATTCAAAAGAGATTACTTTCTAGATGATTCTTACTAAATATTTTAGTGGGGATCTTTATAATGTGTTAATGTAGAGGTGTAACATCAATGGAATATGATTTAATGTTTTATCAAACCCTAGAATGTGTATCAAAAATAAGGTTGGTCCAGAATTTTATCAAATATGATATGATAAACCGCTTCTTATGTTGATTTTCAAAAAAAAAAACGATTTTCTGAATATTAAAATGTATCATATCAATAGAAAACTTTATTTTAATAGTTAATAACAATGTCTTAATAAATGTATATATAGAAATACAATTCATGAAGTTTAATGAAAAATCACCTCTCATGGTATAACTTTTTGTTTATTGTTAATTAAGGTTCACCATAGATTATTATATATTTTGATGAAATGATAAGATTATAATAGTAAGTATTAATTTTTAGATTCAAAATATGAACATGAGGAAAAATTAAAATAATAGGTTTCATTGTTGGTATTGTATGACCAATAAGTATATCTCAGGGTGTGTCATAGAGAAGCCTTTGGTATACAAGGGGTGGATGGAATATATTTGATTCCATAAAATATATGGTTACTGTGATACGTGTCATGATATCACTAATATATTGATACCCTACATGTGAAAGTCCACATATTGAATTATATAATATTAGGGTGTCATGGTATGTTTTGTATCAGGTCATCTATTGGAACCTAAACAATACCATATTTTCCCTCTATTATGATAATTATAAAATCAAAGCCATCGATTATAATAGACTGTGAGAGTGATCTTGTACACCTAGATTTTTTTATTCATCTTGATAAAGGATATGTGATTTTCTTACATATAATGATGATTGAAATGTGAAGTATAAATAAATTAGTTTGTAATTTCTTTTATAATTGAGAACATATTTTTTTTCTATATAAGAATGACATGTTTGTTTTTCATGGTCAATTGTTTTCATAAAAAAAAGGGAAAATATGAGAATTCATGTCTTTATATGTTACATATTAGTGGAAAAAATTATATATATATGAGTTTTTTATGTTGATCATGCCAAATTCCATTATAATTTCAATAACAGTAATTCATTTCTTACTATTGATCATGGCCTTCACATATAGATTCATAGATTCTAATTTGTTGTTTATGATGTAAAGGTCTGTGGAGTAACACACTATATTTTACTGAATTCAGATTGACATAGACTCATAGAGAGACCTAAATTTGTTGTAGATACTCAAAAAAAATTGTATGGTTTAAAACAAGGTATTGGATATGAAGTTATACCAGTTTATTTTGATGATAAATTTACAAATGTGTTTTAAATGATATCCTAAAGGTTTATAGATATGGTTTTATAGGATATTTTATAAGAGAAAATATAAGGTGAAATGACATAATTTATATAAGGATTTAGTGAATGTCAGATACTAATGTATATATTCCCAATATCTATAACTTGTAAATTTTTATTTTCCATATTGAGTGAACTATATATTGACATGAAATCATGAAATTATATTTAATTTATGATAATGTCATAGATTATATAAATAGATAAATATTAAGGTGTTTCAAAAACTGAATAGTCCAATTCACATATAAATAATCATTTATTGAATTGATTCATGATTTTTCATATAATAGGAGATTGATTCATTATAATATATGATAAATGGATGGTTATTGAATTAACGACTTCATTTTAGACACCTGAGATAATTCCTTCATCATTAATTATTTTCCATGAAGAAATAATAAAATCTACTTCTAAATGATGTTTTTATGGGGTGTGTATTTTATATCCTTATGCTTTGTCAAACTACAATATCCTTAAAAGCGTTGTTACCACAACCTCATATGTATATGGGTGTTCTATAATACTATTTATAATAATTTAATACCATATTTATGTCGAATTATTTACGTAATTCTGTAGATTCACTAAATTTATATTTCAATTTTTTACTTTTTGATCTCTCACAAACTCAACTGATGGAGATCAAAATTGATGTAATGGTTCTTCGATTTAAGGTACACACGATTTAATTACATTAAGTATTTTAATTATGTATATTTATATCCTTAAAATGGGTTTCAGTCCCTCTTTAATAATAGTATGATAATTCTTATTCTTTAAAACCCCCATTATAAAATATTGACATTCCCCTGACCCACAAACCCATATCTAGCCATAAAATATAATTTTTCATATTATTTTGAAACCGATCAAATTGATTATATAATAAAAAAGTGTACTTATGAAATCAATTATACATATTGGGGCTCATATACAGAAAATTAATTTTATTTTTATAGTTTTTTTCAATATATGGATATTTTAAATAAAAAACCCCATATCATTGACATGAACGTTTAATTTTCCTCCACTAAAAAAATGACACCATATTTTACAAAAAAATAAAAAAAACCTCTCAAAAAATTATCCGCACATCATATCATTAGAGATATTTCAAATATAATAGTAGTATTCATAACATAAAATAATTAATTACCCGAAGGGTCATATAAAATTATCAATTTGGTAATTCACAAGGGATAAAAATGAAGATCATAACAGAGCGTATGTTAAAAACGTGGGTATAAAAAATAATCAAGGTACATGAACACATCATAAATAAATCATAACCAATAATTTAAGGATAATAACTACTAAATCATAATTTTCGGATTTTAGAATAATAAAGTAGATATAATAAGATGAGGTTATCATGTGAATGTTATAATAATATATAACCTAACTTAATAAGCATAAGTCAAGGGTCACTGACTAAGAAAACTAAAACTTGTAAAAAAGACCTATTATGGATTGATTTTATAAAAAGTACCTTATATATCATATCCTTATATAAAAAATATTAATCAATTCATTGGAAATATATATAATTTTTCTACCACCCATCACTCCCTAGTATGTATATGAATATTTCATCCATATAATAAATCATTCATAACATAATAAATAAATAATTTACCTCAGAAATAAAATGTTAACAAGAATATATTAGTTTAAAATGATAATGGTCCATCCAAAAAATGGTGACTGGTGGTATTGATATATTATATACTCAATGAAACATTGTAATCATTTAGGATTGACGGCATAGATGTAAATCACATTTTTGTGTTCAGAGGAAAATACAGAAGAAATAGACAAATCAATTTTCATAATGATTTTGTAAAATTCCTGAAAAAAAAACAAACATATATGTCAGACGAGAATTATGATTCAACGAGAATAAAAGGGGATAATGGTAATGATATTGTTGAAGTGTTCTAAATATTTAATTTTTTAAATGAAACGATGCCAATGATATGAAATTTTTAATGAATATTAAAAATGTAGATAAGGGGAATGAAATTATTTTATTTTTAAATGTTATTAAATATTATTTTAAGAAAAATAAAAAAATAGATGGAATATAAATTAATTATGAAAACCCCAAAAACATGAAAAATATAATTTTTTATAAAATTGAAGATAAAATAAAGAAAATTTGTTCATGTCAAAAATGATAAAAATGATATTCAATAATATATTTATAAATAATATCCAAAATTTCCCATATGAAAAACATTTTGAATATTTCATTTAATAATATTTATATGAAATTCCAAAATACTAGAAAATGATTTTAACAATATATGAACATATAGAGTATTAAATTCATTAATATTTGTAATTAATTTGGATATTGAGGAAAATTATTTTAAAATAAAAAGAAGAGATTAGGTGGGATCCATTGAAAAACCCATTTGGTTAAATTATGAATCAAATAGATTTAAATGTGTTTAAATATACAAAAGCCCAAATAATTACCAATAGAGAACATTTATGGTATGTTTTAAGGGATAATATCATACAAAATTCCCAAATGGAAACTTAGTTATAATAATTTCCAAATCAATATTTCATGGGATCGAATGGTCTTACAAATAATGTAATATGCCATCTATAAATTAATATATAAATAAGGATAAAATTAAACTATAATAAATTAAATCAATGTAGTTTGGAAAAAATTCATGAAAAATATTTTTAGTCAATAAAATTTAAATATGTAATTATAGAACAATAGATTCAAAGGGTAAAAATATGTAATGTAAACCCGTAATAATATCAAAACATGTGATGAAAACTTATATCATGTAAGATAATATGAAAAATTTAAAATAGTGAGATTTTAAAAGTTGAAAATTAAGTTTGATATTATAAAATAATAAATTTTAGCATAAACAATCCATTAAATTTTATATATGACTGTTATAACCTAGTTATTTAATTGGATAGTATGAATAGTAAATTCAACATTAATAATAATTTAGAAAGGATCTAATGAATAAAGATTAATTGATTATTGATTAGGATATATTTTATCTACTTTTAATAATGTTATTTTATGTTTTAGAAATACATTTTCTTCAAAACTTATTTTTATTTATTTTTGTTAGAAAATCTTATAATTAATATCTATATTGACTATAAATATTAATTTATAGAAATAGTATAACTTTTTTAACAATATTTTCAAAAATATTATTGAGTAATTATTTTTGATATTTTCAAAAGATGGATTTTCGAGTGAGTATTGAGAATACTGATTATTTTTGAGAAAAAAATATTTGTTTAATCATTTTCAAGAGATTTATTTTATTTTAAAATGATTTTATAAATAAATTATTTATATTATGTTTTTAATAATCCAATTATATTTAATAGAGTTAATTTTCTAAATCAATTTTGTTTAAGAAAATTGAAACCTAAAATGCATTAAAAAAACTATTTTTGTTGATTTATTAAATCATATTTCTGATTAAGTAATATTAGTCATATACGTGTAATTTTGAAAAATGATTCTGTAGTTTGAATCGAGTCCTCAAAATATTGAGAACACATAAATTTTTGTTTCAAACATTATGAATTGTAACCATAGTAATAAATTGTCACCATGGTATCGGTAAATTAGGTAATTAATATCATAAATAATATGATAATGGTTATAAAATTACCCTAACACCTGAATTAATTTATTTTGATATAAAAATGTCATCCATAATTATAAACTATTCTAAAATCTTATTTTTTTTACTTATCTATGATTTTTTATTTTAAATTATTATATGTTACGAAATGAAAAAAAATTAACAATCTCTTTGTTTTATTATATTACATTTTCCAAAATAAAATAATCAGTAGGTATTTTTAGTTCATAATAGTCATTACAAAGATAAGTAAATTTTTCATTGTAATTAATATGCAATTTTTAGTTATGAAATAATTTTTTATAGGATTTTTAAAATGATAATTCATTATTTAGTTATTTAACATTAATATAAAATACATGATTTTATAATACTGAAATTAATATATATTGAAATAATAATTATTTTTAACTAATTATTTGGATAAATAAAATATTATTGATATTATTGATATGTTTACTTTCTAATTACCGACTTTTCATTATGTTTTTATAGTTAAATTAAATTAATAGTGTCAAAAGTGAATTAATGATAATTTATTAGATATATAATATAGTAAATTATTTAAAAATAATAAAAATATTGAAATAGGTTCTTTTGTATGATAGGTGTTATATAATATCATCTATTGATTATTTATGGAACAATTTCTCTTTTATAGTAATATTAATGACTATCAAATGGTAGGAAACATTAATATTGGGGGGATTGTTAAAAGGGGTAGTAGGTGTCATAACAAAAAGATAATGGTAAAAGCATATCCAAAATGAAGAATCATTTTATTTTATGATTTTACACTAACATTAAATCTTATTTTATTCAAATTATATCATTTTTGAACAATTTTTCCATGTAAAATAATTTATATTGATTTAATATTTTACAAAATGCATTAATTTCCCTCCCATTGATTATAAAAGGACAACCCTTATCTCAATTATGTTTACAAAACTGACCCATCTATCATGACCAACCCCTACCAATATATATTTTCAAAATTCATAGTCACCTTATGGATGTTATACTCAAATAAAAAGTATAAGTAACAGACCATAATCATTACATAAACATGTGTTTTTACCTAAGAGTTCATTAACATACATTTGATGGCCATTTCTAGATTAGAGTTTTATTTATTTAGTTCATAAATCGTACATAGAAAATATTAAATTAAAAAATGGATTCTTTTGATCTAAAAAAATCTCCATAAGATAAAACATTTATAATAAATAATTATTTATTTTCCCAAAAATCATTATGAATTTAAACTTGTCTTTTCCATTTCCATCACACGTACATAATCCTATTAAAGATCAGTCAAAAAATATATGACAAGCACAAATAGATCAGTTATGGACCAAATTTTTTTTAATTAAATTATTCAATTGAAAAACATGACACCCCATGAAG
This sequence comes from Viscum album, assembly GCA_963277665.1. Classification (NCBI taxonomy): domain Eukaryota; kingdom Viridiplantae; phylum Streptophyta; class Magnoliopsida; order Santalales; family Viscaceae; genus Viscum; species Viscum album. The sequence continues at coordinate 1,079,386,661 of OY728164.1, forward strand.
ACCCTTTTCCAAAAAAGCATTACATTTTTTCCAAAATATATTAATTTTTCTTTAAAAATATCATTATTTTGCCATTTGAAATGAACCAACATCCATGAAAACATGTTGGAATCCATATAAATTCATTTTATGTTTCTTGGCCAATCATATCATACAACCCTTACAAAACCCTTATAAATTGGAATTATCATACGTCCAACGGCTAATATAATTCCTTGAAGAACACAATTATCACCCAAACATTGGGGAACTATTTTGGTGAAGTTGATGAATAATCTATAAATGGATCACTTAGCTCTATCTAGACGAACAAATTATAAAAAATATCCAATGACCATATCATGAATAAAAAATTATATTCATGTATATTTTCAACATAAAAACCTTTAATAATTCTTCAAATCTCATTTCTAAAATAGTTCAATCTTACAAAGTAACTATTTGTTTTAAAAATACATTTTCATACCCAAAAACCATTTCCATTTAAATTCTTCTTTTCAATACCAAAATTCCAAGAAAAATTGAATTGGGATTTTTCATTGAAGAAAACATGAAATTATTCAATGAAATCCAAACATCAAATAATTGTTACGATGGTGATAAAAGACATTTTCATTGTATATGTAAAAATAAAAAACTCAATTTTTTGGTAAATAAATTAAACAATTCCATAAAAGGATTCCTTCATTCAAAAATTCAAAAAATATTTAAAATTTTATTATAAAACTGTCATGTCAATAATGAAATCTATTTAATAAATATTGAAATATAAGTAAAAAATAGTTAGTAAGAAGGCATCAAAAAAATATTTTTTAAATATAAGTCAACTATCACATTGGAAATATATAATTCATTTTTTACAACAAATAATTACATTAAACACATTAAATCCCATTATAATAGGGATCATTAGAATATTACATGTCAAATGCGAGGTATATTCAACACATAAAAGAATATTGATGCATAACATCAAATATTTCTAAAATATGTGAAATTGAGATAATTAGCTTACCTTGAGTTTGATTCATCATGTTCATTCATTATCATACTGAATAATAAACTCAAGATAAATATTAAAATTATTACTATCCATTATAAATTTTATTATTCATTTTATTTTTCATATGACCATGTTATATAAAATTACATAACCAATTATATTTACATCAATTATTTTGATGATATTTAGCTTATGTGTCTGACTGACATTGGTATGATGAGTATTGGTCTATGTGGTAATAATGTAAACTTCCCCTATATAATTAAAATTATATAATTATCATATTTATATTTAAATTTAACTTTTAAAACCAATCATGAAATATGGTTTTGAAAAATGAACGTCTTTGCGATCAAGGGGGTGGTGGGTTGTAACTACGCATGAGTAACATTTTCATTTTCAATAATCCTTATAGAAATTAGGAACATAATAAATTATCGTTATATAATTATTCTAAAATTATATATTAAATATTATATCATTAAATATAATTTAATTATTCCTTACTATGACGTGGTGATGAAAAAATCTATTTCATCTCCTTTTTTTATAGTTGGTAGTCCAAACGTAATCAAACAACAGCAACATTTTCATTATAATAAAGAAACTGATATTTTTTTACCATAATGATAAATATGTCCTGAATGTTATTATGAATTTATAATATCACATATAATCATTAAAATTACCCTTAATACCTTTTATTAAAGCGTTAGTGGAATAAATCACATCTCTTTGTGAGGCAGTAGTTCTCCGTACACAAAAGAGACACTATTATATCCCCTAATAAATGAATGTTAAGAAGGTATATGTGATCTAATAACTTCATAATTATTTATATGTTATATTAAATATATATATATATATATAATTACACAAATTAGTACTACAGACTGTGATAGGTGATTATGGAAATCGAATCACATGGGTTCACGAGGAGGAAGCCCATCATAAAAGCAGTTGATGATTTAGTTTCCCATTTAATAGAATATAATATTGATATTCATTATGAAATTAAAAAAAATCTTGTTATATGGTAGAATATGGTTCTATAATTTAAGAATAATTGATGAATATTTGAATGATTTGGGAGAATGAAATAAAAAATTGATGTTCGGTTGAGCCCGATACCTATTCATTAGAATTGATTTGTATGTAAACACCAAAATCCATCATTGGATGTGTTTATGCTGAATATATGGTATTAGGGTTAGGGGAAGTCAATTTAGGAAGAAATTTTGGTACATCATGGCTGATCCATAGGTTTATTGATGTGTGATGAGGATAATCATGGTTTGGCCATTTGTATCTGAGATGAGTGGTACACTTGATATTTTTGAAAAAAAAGGTTTGAACAGTTTTTATAAATAACAAAATGATTCAAATGGACCATTTATGTAATTTAACGTGAAAATGTTGAAATATATCCCAAAACTATATATTCTTAAAAAATATTCCATTTTAAACATTATCATTTATTGTTAACCTAGGTAAATTCGTCTTTAGCCCAACCGTGGTAATCATTATTTATTATTTTCACTATTCGTTTTGGATCAAAATTATGTTAAACTGATTGGATAATATATAATATTAATATTAAAATATAATATCCAAAAAATGTATTAAATAATCATAACGGACATATTTTTTGTTCAATGAAAACACACAGATGTAATGAAAAAGAGAGATTTCATGTATTGTATTTTTGAGAAAAGATGATTTTATATTAACTCTATAGAAAATTATAATAATTTTGTTAATATATATTTATATTCATTAATATATAAAACATACCATTTAATAATACCATTTTCAATTATGTATTATTTTATTTAATTAAAATGGATAAGCAATATACACTTTAAAATAGTATCCAAAAAATTATCTTTCTTAAACCCAAAAAAAACTTATTCCAAAATGAAATATTATTTTGATTAAAATTTAATATAGTTGAAAAGAAAAGATTAAATAATTATTATTTTACATTAAATAATATTCAAAAAATAATTTTACATTTAAATTACCTAATTTATGGAAATGAAAGGATTTTTTTAAAACATTGTGTTTAACTATACACTGAAAAATCAATATTTTCAAGAAAATTCCAAATGTTATTGAAATTTCAATTTGGTATTATGATTTAAAAAATGAAATTAATTTTTTCAAATTAAAATTCTATAATTTTTATATTAATCATTTAAATAAAACCTTATAATAAATGTGTTTTATAAAAACTATTTCCATTTTGATTTTTTATAAAACAATTACAATTTTATAACGAATTAAACTATAAATTTATAATAATATTAACAAAAAAATATTTATTCAATCATTACCAAGGTTGTTATATACATTTCCCATTCTTTACATTGTCTCCTCGTAATTTTATTCACTTATTAAATGAGTGGGGATAAATTTACATCATAGAATTTTATGATTCACATGATGCTTATTCAACCGTAACATTTGTATATAAAACCATATCATGTAAAAAATCATAATAAATTTTTTTTCTCTCTATGTTAAATTATCTGAATATATCATTTATCACAAAAAATGTCCTCTTACAACTGAACTACTCTAGGGAACAAAACATGCGATGAATCTGGAACAATCTTCCATAAAATTGAAACCTAAAACACATTGTGTACATTGGGTAATTTTTAGTGTACGTGATCATGTTAGAAAACTAATCAGACTTTTTATATATCTTCATATAGTCTAATTAATCAAAATCTCATAATATAATTATTACCAAAATTAATAACAACTTACCATGTAGATACATTAATAAAAGAATTAATCACCTATCATGAATGAATGATCATTCCTCCGGTTACCCACATTACATTTCAACCTACTCTAAGAAATACAAATTTTTTCAAAATAACACCCCCATATCAACCATTTAACCTACTAAGAATTGTCCCATCATCTTTATCTAACAAACATAATCCTAAAAATATGGTTCCTGACATAGCATTCAATATAATCCCTCAAATGGTTCCATATGTATACTAGAAGTAAAATATTTTTTTTAGGAAAACTCATTGAAAGAAATATATTCATCTATACATCACTAATGATACATCGAAAAATTACAAATAACATCATCAATGGAATTAATCATTTTATCATACTAACCATCAGTTGGAGGATTAAAATATATACTAAAATTTATTTCAATAACCAATGATTTCTAACTTCCTTTCCATAAATTATATGGGAACCTAGGATGAAGGTCTTATATGAAGGAGAGAGGAAGTCCACATAACTATAATGTCTCTTTCATATATAGTAAAAAGAGCATTCCCAAAGACATGTCATCACAAATGTGATGTAAATGTGAATATTTAGTTAATAGGTCAATAATAACATATATCATATTGTTACCCTGTGAAGTATTTTTTAATCCAACCAAGAAGTCAATTCATATATTTTCAATCAGCACTGAAAAATTAAATTCATTCCCTTATGCAATTTTTTTATTCATTAACCTTCTTAAAATTAAGTCACTTTATTTTAATGTCATAAATATCTATTTTCATTCCATATCACCAATAATACTACCAATAGTCTATGTAAATCTGTTTAAATTAGGATGATAAAAATATAGAATAATGGACCTCATGAAATTACATTTATATGAATTTTGAATCACAGGGCCCATATAATCATTTTTTGAATTAAAAAAATCCATATATGTCAATATCAAAAATATACAACATTCCCTTATGAAATTATTCCTTCTCCAGAAAATCTTATTCATCCTTCTTCTATAGCTTAATTCATTCTATGAAATTAAACATCCCAAAACATTATAATAAAATAGTGGAAGTACTAGAATCTGTAACTTCTTGGTTATAAAAAATCAAATCACTATAAAAATGGATACAATAAAAATATAACATATTTAATGTATAATTTTTTTTCTAACTCATATAATCATCCACTTAATTTTATTTTCTAGTATTTTAATTAATCATGTAATCATAATCCTTAGAATGTCCCAAAAAAATTCTCTATCTCATGTTCAATTATTTCTAATTGAATATATAAATAATAAATTTTTTAATCTATATAACTTTCACAATATAAACTATATAAATTATTTCTACAAATTTTCAATGAAAAAACCACAGTATATAATTCCAGATTTCATGTATCATAATTTTACTCATGAGGCATCAACTATCTTGAATCGTATATAATTACCTAATAATTCATCACTAAGACACCTCTATGTTATTTCAATAAAAAATCTGTATATGAGGAGAATTATATATTTCATGTAGGAGGTCCCACAAAATGGTCATTTTTCAAAATCTAATTTAGTTATAGAAAAAAATTCATCAAATTATGTTTCAATGTATAATTAACAACTTTCCAATTTGGCATCGTTCGTGAGACAGAAAACTGAGAAGGTTATTAAAAAAATAATCGATAGTGTCCTCTAAATTTAAGAAAGCTATTATTCTCCATGATATTTGTCAGTCTTCTCTTGTCTTAAAATAATTATACTGTAAATATTTATTCCATCATTTGATACAATGTGTCGAAAAAAGTTACTCTACTCAAAACAAAAGAAAAAAATAATAAATTTCTATTATAATTTTTTTCCTTTATTGATTATTTAAAAAAAATACATAGTTGTCTATTATATTCATATAGAAATTTTTAATATAAAAATTTCAATCAATTAATTAATCTACAAAAATATCAAATAAGACATCGAATACTATATTAATGAGGTCCATAAAAATAGTATGTCCATTAGAAAAACCAAATGGTATATCTAAAAACTCATAGTTCCCATAAATATTAAAAAAATTTGTCTATATTGTGTCAGCATTCCCCACCTTCATATTATTCTACACAAACCATATAAGAACCCTTAAAAATACTGATATCTTAGTAGCTAGTCAAAAAAATATTTATTATGATAGAAAATATACTTTTTCTTAATAATAATTTTATTCAGGGATCTATAATAAATCCATCTATCATTGAACCAAATTTCATTTCAATAATCAAAAAATGATGACCCCATCATGAATTTCTATATTAAATGAAAATTCTATCTCGAAACTCCTAAATTTTCTTATTTTAACTATGAAATAAATACATGATCAATTTGATAAGGGATTTTTGGGATATCCATAGAATAAAGCACTAAGTCTAAAGAAAACTCATCCTACTTAATAGAAATAAAAATTCAAAAATAGTTAGAAAATAAACCCATGTATTAATTCACTATTATAATGTCACTAATTTGAAGAAAAAAAATTCCAATCAACAATGTGAGCTATATATCAATCACTTCCATTTTTAATAAATTTATTAGTTTATTGATATGATATCAATAGTTTGAAATCATTGACTAAAAATTCAATGTCTCAATAATATATATTATTCTAAAAATATAAAAGTAATCCATTCCCAAAATCATATCAATCTCTATAATGGGATGTTTAATAAGATTTTTATGAAAGATAATGCCACAATTTATAATTGAAATATTCCTTAAAATTGGGGTTCATTTAATACTTCACCGTTGATTTCTTACCATAAGTTCAATCATCCATTCATTATTTTGTAATCCATATTTAAGAAAATATTTTTTAAAAAAGAATGGATATAATGATCTAGTGTCAAATATGTTTTTAACATTGTTTGAAAAAAAAATTAACATACCCATCACCACATAATTTTATGGCCCAATATCAACTATTTTAATTATAAAATATTTTCCAAAACCCTTTATCTTCTCATCATGATGGATTCAATCATGAGTTACTAAAATTAGAAACCTATTAGCATAATGACCCAACTCATTACAATAAAAATATCTTAATGTTTTCATGGATATCTGTTACCCCATTACTAGACTCTTCATTATTATTTTCCTTGCAATCATGGGCCATATTGCAAAACTTTCTGCTAAAATAATAGTTACATGATTTCATAAGACATAATCTAGGGGGATTATTACCACACTTACAATAAGTTGGGAACGTCATTTTAATACCTCCAGGTAACATTGATGTTTATTTCCCTATTGTATTCCATTTTGGCCACTTCTTACATTCATCATAATAAGGTACATAATTTGTAGAGTAATCTATCACATATTTTCAAGTACAACAAAAATGGTTCCCATAGTTTTTTAGATCTTATGAGGCCAAATATATTCATATTATAGGTCCAAATACTATATTAAATCAACTAAATTTTCTATCAATATCCTAATAATAATTTTTATGTAACTAGGTAGTATTTGGAATTTAGATTCATACATGGCCAGATAATCATTATATGTTTACCTCAATTATGACATTTGTTTCTATTAGCAGTCAATCAACCTAAGGGAAATTTTCTTCCTGGAAATGATCATTAAATGTTTCCCATTCCACAGTATAAGGATCCACTTTCTCTCTAATATTCTTGTCCAAATACAACTATCAATCATATTTTACATTAATATTTTATACAATAACAGTTACTGTTTCAAATTCAAATCATCAAATGTCATCAAATATCTTTTCTAATGTAGTGCTCAATCCTTCTTCTACCAAACGGATTGATGATAAAATAATTAATTTGGGATGTTTACTCATGATATTATCCACTATAGAGATGTTTCATCAGGATATATAGGGTTACTCCCCAACAAGGATTCCAACACCAGTAATAGATTGAGTAAAATAAGACATCAATACACCTTCCATGTTTCCTATATGGAAATCCATTCTAAAAATACATAGTTTAGATGATGGGAAATTTTAATATGGAAATTCAATCACATTTCGTCTTACCAAAATGAAAAATCGTTCAAGGTCATGGTATTAACATTAAAATTTCTTTTAAAGTTATCTAAACCATCCATTTATACCAACTATAAGAAATTTTACTAAAACATTACATAATCATGAGTTATAATTCAAGAATTTATTAAATTACAATAGAATATCCTTTCAGGTTATGATTTTTAGAGAAGTAGGTTATAAATAACACACAAAAATATATTAAATATTGTACACATAAATTAGTAACCATTATTCTTATAACAAAAAACTAATTAAAATAAAGACTAATTTCATTCAATTAAGTATATTAATGAAATAAATATTGAAATCTTATATTCCATTACACATCCTTAAACCCAATGAAAAACATATTAAAAAATCGGATCAGTAAAAGAATATTATTAAGGTAAAATTTTGAATAACTTCATTAGTCCATTGAAACAAAAAAAACCCAATTAAAAACATTTTCTAAAAAACAGAAGATTTTTTCTAGAGTGGGGACCATCATTCCGCAAAAATATATCACTATTATTCTTTTTGAAATCAAATAATTTCCATGAAAACGAATCCTAAATAATAGAAAATTGCTATAGGTTCCTGTGTATATATTCTCATAGAACCCTTTATAAACTCATAAAAAACTATAATAATTGTATGTTCAACATAAAATATAAATATATGGAAAAAATAATCAATATCTTATATATCAGAGGTCTATCTGGGCACCCAAATCATAAAAGCTATAATTTTCTCACCTAATGATATATAGGTGAACCCACCCTAAACAATTTCCATGGATTATATCATAGATAAATAATTTTAGGAATCTAACATTCCATCATAAAACCCTTAATAATTTATTTTAAACCTGTTTCCATAACAAACTCTGATATCAAAAATACCAACTCCTATTATTAAACCATTTTATATAATGAAATTTTTTTTCTAATAAAAACCATTATCAATACCAAAATACCCTGAAAATGGAATGAATTAATTTTTTTTAAAATTACCACATATAATGTAATTGAATAAATGTTTAATGGTTTCCATAATGGGAAATTTCATTGTCCCATAATAGGATAAAATAGAGCATTCTATTAATTGTTTCTAAAAAGTGAAAAATTCTATTAAAAGATTACATGTTTTCAAGAACATTGAGAGAAAGTAAAAAAAAAATTAGTTTGTAAAGATTTAATTTCAAATGTAATGATTTTTTCAAAAATAAAGAAATTAATGACATAGAGAGGAAGATGGAAAACATTAAAAGATAATTTCATTTGAGATAGGTTCAAAATAGATTTAGAAAAATTTGGATTATTATCGCCATGAAGGAATAATATTAATTAAATATTTATGTACATGTTTAACAGAAAATTAATTGTATAAAATTTATAAGGAATAGTATATAATCATTAAAAGATAATATAGGTTCATAACATCAAAATATGCCCCAACTAAGGGAAATTAACAAAATTCCCTTACATCGGGTGGGATTTGGCACGTTCATTCATTATATTAATAAATAGTAAAATTAAATTAAATATCTTATTTTTGAAGAGATTTTATTTATTTTTATTATTCCTTTAATTTAACTTATTACCATCTAATATACAATTACCTAAAAAATTATTTCTATGTTGGTTGTTTTAACAATATTTGGATATTGTGTCAAAATAACATCATGAGGCTCACTACTTTTATAAGAGGTAATCATTTCCGCATCTAAATTGTAATTAAAATTATATATTTATCATTTTTATATATATAATATTCATTTAAAACCAATTATGAACATTGGTTACGAAATATGAAATTCATTACGATATTGGATATGATAGGTTATACATAGGCATGTATAACATTTCCATTTTTCAACATTCATTACAAAAAGAGATAATGACATTTTATCCTTAAATATTTATAATAATTTCATATATTGGAAACTATTTCATTAAATATACATATATATATATATTATTCTTGTGAAGTGGCATGGAATAGATTAATCACATCACTTCGTGGAAGCGTTATTCCAAACCGACACATAATAAGATATTATTTTATAGTGTAGGAAACAAAATTAAATATTAAGTTTCTAGAATGAAAAATATGTCATGAGTATAATTATGATTCCATTAATATATGATATATTCACTAAAATTACCCTCATTTTCTTCCTTGAATATAATTATTCCAAAAATAATCACATCTCATTGTAAGTCAGTATTCTAGTATACACACCAATGCTGTAGTAATATTCAAAATAGAATTGGAATAAAGGAGGTATATGTGATATAATAACTACAATAATAAAAATATTATACAAATAATTTTATATTTAATTCAAATACAGCATTTACAACATGATATTGGAGGATATGATAGAAAATTAACGACTTCGGTTCGTGAGGATATAGTCTACCAGACACAAGAATACTGATTCTGTATCCCATTCCACAGAATAGGATATTTATTTATATTATAACATAAAAAAACATAAAAATAAATATATGAAATATGTTAGTGTTATTATATAATAAAATATGATTAATATTTGTCTGTGTTTGAAGAAGAAATAATATATAGAATCATGGTTTACTATGAAACCTCTTCTTCAAGAAACCTCATCAGTTAAACCAAAATATCTATCCTAGAATAGTTTAATGATTAAATTATTAGATCTAGGTACTTAATATTTTAATAGATCAGTTATTTGGGTTTTTATTATCTAATAAAATGAGGTTTGATGTTATGAATTGGATAAGAGATCGGTTGAATTTTTAAGTGAAGTGAGTGCCACACATGTATCTTTTGAATAGAAAAATGTGTAACACTGATTTTTTACATGCCACAAGGGTAATACTAGAAATGTTCTAGAATTACACATTATATGATCAATATATTTACATATAATAGATTTTAGAAGGTTTTTTATATTATTTTATGCTTTATCATTTTAGTTTAACCCCTAAAAAATATGTTTATACATTAAACATGATAATTAGATTTTATTATTGCGCTATTTCTTATTGTAAAAATGAATTTCAACATACTATATAATACATATTATTATAAATATAATTATTTAATCGATTTTACAAAATTAAATAAGAATAATTAGAAAATTTTAATTAAAAAGAAAACATAGAAACATGATGAAAAGTTGTGTTTTATCAAGACATATTTTTTTAATATAAAGTTGATTTTATATTAACATTATGAAAAATAATACTTTTTCTGAATATAAATTAATATTTCTTTAAAAAATAATAAAAAAAACTAAATAATTTTATTTTTGATTATTTAACTAAATTAAAATGGTAAAGCATTATTCACATTAATTTTTTTTAATAAAAAATATTGTTTTTAAACCCCCAAAATATATACTATAATTCAATAAAAAGTTTAAATTTTTGTAATTATTTTGATTAAATATGAAAAAAAACTATATTACTTGAATTCATATTTAACATTATAGTTACAATTAAATTACATAATTTATTGAAAATACTTTTTTTCAAAAAAACATTAATTTATATACTTTTTTGAAATGTTAATATTTTTTGAAAAGTCACGAGATTTAATAAAAATTTAATTTTTAAATTACCACCTAAAAATGATATTTTTTTCAAATTATAATTCTACATTTAATGAAATATTATTTCACATTAACATTAAAATTAAAGAGTTTAATTAAAATTACTTCTTTATTTAAATAAAACAAATTACATAAAAATTTTATAATGAATATATGAATCCAATTATTAATAAAACACTATAAAATTGTTTTCATATTAATTTCATATGTCTTTAGAATAATTAAAACATTAATTTCTTTAATTAGTCATCTAAATCAAGCCTGCAGATAAATAATTGGCGATCATTGCAGGCACTTTTAAACTTATTTCATCATCGAATTCAAAAAAAAAATTGGTCTATAATGAAATAATAAATAAGTTATCATAAAAATAATTATTTTATTTTATGATGTTGTTATTTTCAATTTTAAACTCTCTTCCATCCTATGAAAATTCAATAAACATCCCTCTGGTGTACAGATTTCTTAACATCTATACCATGTGCTCTATGTAATTTTTCATCACCACATTAAAAGGATGGTTATAAAGATGTTGAAATTTAATATATTTGATCTTTATGAAAAAATTTGTTGTTAGATTGTTATAATATCATACCTACAATCTTACCATCCAATTTGTTTGAAAATTCTGGCATCGTTCGTTCAAATAGTTGGACTACCACCACTAAGAAAAAATGTGATTAGTTTTTAATTTCCTATTTACATTACTAATAATAATGATAGACATAAATAAAATATATGATATATATTTTAATAAAAATTATTTTTTAATGATTACTTATTATATATATTCATTCATAAAATATGATGAAATGTGATAATAGTGTTTATGTATACATACAACTGATCATCTCTATGAATTGTGAAATTCTTTTTTATATCTATACTATTCCTAAAACACTATAAATATATATATAGTTGATATATATACTATTTATTCTATTAATATTATTGTGAAAATAATCAAATTGTGATCAATTTACATAGGCCAAAACATATGAATTGAAACATACATGTAAAATAATTCAATTATAACCAAAATCATGATGTTAGTAATGATATTTTAATAAATGGGTAACAAAAAGTTTGAAGTAAATCATATATTTCTATATATATATGTATATATATTATAATATTTCAATAATATATTTTTAGTAAATCTCGATTTGTTATATAGGTGTTTTGAACACATGCAGTTGATGTCAGACCTCATATAAGGGTTTATCATCTCACTTTTAATTATATAAGACACATGGCACACACAAAAATTATTCAATTTGTGGCATGTATATACATCCAACTGATATCTTATGGCATAAATCATTATTATTTATGGTATTTAATTTCATATGTTATTCTTTAATGGGGATTATAATTGAAAAGGTACCAAATTTTTTACGGTATATTTCACACTCCTTTAATTAGTAATGATTGAATATATTTCTATCTTTTTTGTGAAAAAATATTTAATAAATATATGTTATACCAAATAAATTTTTTAATCATAATTATTTTTTATAAATTACTCATTTCCCTTCATTTTTCTTTTTCTCTGTAACCATGAAACGAAAAACATGCCTTTTATGTAAAAGTGACTATGTTTTCAGACTAGATCGAGAATATGTTAATTTCATGTCCTTTTATTCATTAAAATATTCTAATGAATTGTCTTACTATCATCTAATTATTTATTACTCAAATTTACACTAATAATTAAATTTTTAAAAAAATTTAATGGTAATCATTATTTATTTTATTTAATGATGTATTATGTTTAACTTTTTAAAAAGCCTGAATAGAATGATTTAATTTAAATTATTTAGCGTAAGGTTAATTTCCCAAATTCATTTTCAGTAAATGTTTTTAATATTCCATTAAAATTTTAAAATTTTAATTTTAAAATAATTTTTTTCTTAAAATATTATAATTTATTACTTATATGTTGTAATGTTTAAATAGAAAATGTTGTTTTCCATATGAATGTTTTAATTTCTTTAAAGGTAACATTATTCATAACATGAAATAATCATTTATTTTTCTTATACACCACCAGGTACATATTTTAATTATACCATCCTTATTCTTCCCCAAGATAGTTAATGATAAAAGATACCAGAGAAATTGTATCCTTTCATATGATAGATTTTTTATACATATATTTTTGTTGATTATGTAAATAATTTTTATTCCCCCATTTAAATTAATGAATTAATTGGACTTAGTTTGCAATGCTCATGGCATATTTCACCCCATCGATAGATATTTTCGTATCATGAGTCATACTAATTTTTATATTTCTTGAAGCCATATACATTTATGTGTGAAATCTTAGCATGATGCCTTGATAGTTAGTTTGTGATATACGAGAGTTTTCACTATATCATTATCTGATTAATTATTGATTACAATGGGATTATTTTAATAGATGTATTATCGATGGATATGTTTGAAAAAATGTAATTACATATATGGAATTTTTTATCGTAATATTTTCTTTACATTTTACTCTTCCTGACAATTTTATTTTTTAATGGTATATTTTTATAATATTTTCTTTTCCACAATGATGATTACTTATTTAATTTTGTTAGCTTTTATTATACACAATCCTTAAGGATCATCTAATAACACCCTGATTGAGTTTTATTTCTCATAGTATATGAATAAATTTATTATGTATGATATTTATAAGAAGGGTTTAACTTATAACTAACTAATAGACAGAAAATATAGCAATTTATTTAACCAGTTATTTACCTATCCATGTTATCGACGGTAATAGACATATATGGTTCTTATATGGGTCATTATGCTATGTGATGAAAATTATTCAAAAAATATGAAACATATATTTGAGAATCTGTTTGGTCTATATATGATGGAAATTAAAATTCACATAAATTAAGTGGAAAAAATAAATAAGAAGAGTTTATAATGTAGATATTCCAATAAAAACAAAATAAATGGAAGAAGTATTTTTCTCAACAAAGGATAATTTATTTAACCATCCATTTTCATGTTTGGTAATATAAAAATAAATATCACATTGAAATAGATCATTATTTAAAAAAATAAATTAAACAATGAACTGTTATTGATGAAAAAATTAATCAATGGATAGTAAACAATACATTTCAAATTGGGATAGATTTATAATTTTAAATTTATCTCAAGAAATTTAAATTGGGGAAATGGACCATAAAATTGGATCACCTATTAGTCTGTCATGCTATATAATATTTTATAATAAATTATCACTTCCTAAATAATATTTAAAAACATTTTATGCATTATTTATATGTTAATTTCCACTTATTATCATATTTCATCAAATAGGTATACAATTTTGAACTCATCATCTACTTAAGGTTTTGTGTTAAATTTCTAAAAAATTAAATTATTAAAATTAATATTGGAAATGATGTTATAAAGTATCTCTAGAATATATATATTTAGAGTGTCATATAATTTTTATCATTCAATTATAATATACATTATATATCTCAATAGATTGTCAAAAATATATTTAATTAACCAAATATGTGTTGGTTAGATCGTTTTTTGGGCTATTGAAATCACTATGTTATTTAGTTATTAGTTAATAGAGTGGAATTTTCTACATTATATAATTTTTATAATTTCATAAATATAATATTTTATCATTAAATCCAATTTTAGAACAACACAAGAAAAGTGGTGTGGTAAAAGGAAGTAATTAGAATAGAAAGGAAACAATCCATCCATAATGTGGGCGATGCTTTCATATCATGAAAGGATAAAAAGAATACAGAAATTGGATATTATATAAAATATGAATATTCATCATAAGAATTAAAATAGTTCAATTTTATTAAGATTGATATAACAGGTATATAGGAAACAATGTATGAAAATTTCAAAGGAATAGAAATGAGAATGTTATTAAGATTACTTACCATAATCCTTGGAATGACCCATTCACAAATTGTATTATGCATTAAAAGGATTTCTTTTAATAAGATTAGAACATCTAGGATGTGGTTAAAAGTGTTAAGAATTGTCTTATCATATATTGGTAGAATAGATGACCTTAATCATTGAGGGTACAAGGGGTGGTATTAGGGTCCATTAATATGTGTGAGGGTGAAACTTTTTTGGTATTAATTTATAAATATTACAAGAGATATAATATTCTAGAAATATAGATACTAATTTTACACTGATTTAGTATATGAATCTTTAAAGATGTGAAAATCTCAAAAACACATTTTGAGATTACTTTTACTGATGGATTATGACTTTACCCCTTGATTTTACACATTTCACTCATTTAAAAATTCACTATGGAAATTAATTTTTTATCAATGTGATTTAATTTTAGGGGTTATAATTAAATTTTACCCACAAACTAATTATTATTATTATAATTCAAAATATTAAATTCAATTTAATTATTTCAATTTTTATCATTTTTAAATATTATATTCGATATAATAATCCATAACATAATACTACAATTATGAAAACATTTTTTAAGAAATAAATACCCATTTAAACCCAATGTAATGAATAAATGTCATTACATTGATATTTATCTGGTTTTTTATTAAATAAATGAGGAATATTTTATTTTCATTCCATGAGAATACAAAATTTATTCAATAACATAATTAATTAGATGAAAATGACCAAAATATTTCTAAATATAATAAAATATATCATGTGATTCAATTGAAAATAAGATAATTTTTTATTCACAATACATTCTTTAAATGTATTATTTTAATTTATAAATACATATATTGGAAATAAAAATTTATAATAAAGATTAATTTCAATTTTTATCGTCAATTTTTCATTAAAATTGACATATTTCTAAGAACATTATTTGTTAATATTAACATAAAAACCATACATTTTATAAAAATATAATAATCATAATCATAACCTAATATATTATAGATAAATCCAAAATTTAATTTCATTATATCAAATTATGATTATAAATTTTTGGAATATAGTTTTTTAATATTATCATACAATATAATGAAACAATATTTTCATAAAAGTCTTCTTAAAAATATTGATTGATTAATATTATTCATATCAATTTCAAATCATATAATATATAATCTATATTTTTTCTCATTAAAATATTTTATTATAATAATACATTTATAGGGACATATTTAAAACTATCTTTTAAATAGTACTTTTAAAAAATAACCATTCAATATTTAATTTTTTATCAGATCCTATTAAAATATATAAATTATCATCTAACATTATTTCAGTTAATTGGTATTAAAAAAAAGTCCTCAAAACAATTATAATAAAATCCCTCAAATTAATATAAATAATTATAACAATGTTGTTTAATTACATGGGGTTTTCCTCTTCTAGTAATTTACATAAGGTAGTTTCACATTTTACTCTCAAAATGTATTGATGTTTATTGTAAAATATATCATGAAACATTTTATTTTTGGTTTGTGTCATAAATTTTTTTAAAAACTTTTATTATATAATGGAAATCATATAATAAAATTTTGGGTTTTATATTCTACAATGTTAAGGAAATTTCTTCCTTGCAATTTAAATTTTCATGTATTGATGAAAATAAGATAGGGTTTCTATTGAAATAGATGATGAAATTATTTGAAATGATATATCATAAAAACTATATATGTTAATACATGGATAATCATTTATTACCCCATTATAATAATATGTTTATATTTTTATTTCTCTTAAACATTTCATCCAAAGTATAATTTCTTATTTTTTGATAAAAATTAATTTTTCCTAGATAAAAAACATTTTAAGAATCATTATCATAATCATTAATCATAAATATACTAAAACCAAATATATATTATACTAATCAATAAAAATATTTATATGATACACTAATCATAAGTGTCTTATCCTTTTCCACCTTTATTTAAGGCACATATGTCGTGACCAGACCCTACAGGTCTTGAGCCGCAACTACCCCAAGCCAACCTCCATAGGGTAGGGGCTGGTGACAAGTGCCGAAGACATAACAATCTTGGGAGTCCTTTTCCTATATACTTGTACACACACACACACACAGCCAACTCAAGGCAGAAGTGCGAAGTAAAAAGAAAACTAAAGTACAAACCACTATAACCCAACCACAGTATTCCATCAACTTCTATATAGGATCAGTAAATATCTATAATGTACTAACAAGATAAATGAATAGAAAAAGTGAAAACGTACACCCAACTAAACTTTTTCCACAACCCGGAAATATGTAAACTAAAGTAAACTACTGGTGAGTTTCACACCCAGAAATCCTCCTACAACCACAGAACGTAGCCCAAGCTTCTGTGTCTTCTACACTTCTCTGTAGTCTCGATCAACCTGTCTGTAATCTTCAAGGGAACACCAAGTGCAGGAAAATCCCAAGCAGGGTTTAGTATAAGGAATCTCAGTATGATTTCTGGAATGCTCGAGGGAGCAACAAAAGGGATACTAAAAATGGTGACCAGTAGATAGAACAAAGAACAGTGAAGAGTACAATAGAGAGAGTGTAGCTCAACCCAACAAAAGGAAGGAAGTGTAACCATCCATATCAAGAGAAGCTAGACACGAAAATCATGTGGCATACCCCACACTTCTTCGACCCTCCTAGAAGGAGAGTAAACAAACCCATGGAGTGGGAACAAAATTAGGGTCTATATATATATTCTCAACAAGAACTCTGAATGAGTGTTTAAGTGGATCCCTATCTCTAAGCTCAGCCCAAGAAAATTCACCAGAAGTTCTATGGGTAGCCATCACTGATGCAAAAAAATCCCGCATATCAAGCAGCCTCATCGTTAAACCATACAACGAAGTGTCCCGCTCTGGAACTCATAAAGAAATTTCACTAACCAGACTCATAGAAAGGGATGAGTCTGAAAGAGGTAAACGAGTAACCCACTTCCCAGCCCATCTGGAGGGTAAACCCCAAGAGCTCGTCGGGTAACCCACTGCCCAACACAGCTAGAGGGTAAACCCTAAATTCAACGGGTAACCCACTACCCAGCCCCACTAGAGGGTAAACCCAAAGGTCAATGGGTTACCCACTTCCCAGCCCTGCGGGAGGGGAAACCCTATGTTCAAGGGGTATCCCACTACCCATCCCCACTAGAGGGAAAACTCTAAGGTCATTGGGTAACCCACAACCCATACCTGCTAGCGGGTAAACCCTATTGTCAACAGGTAACCCATTACCCAGCCCTGTCAGAGGGTAAACCCAAAACTGGTCTGATAACTCTGCACTTCATGTTCCATCACATGGTTTCACTAACACCACTACCATTCTTAGGTTCCGAGTGCATCAAAGGAACCTCCGAACAACCCCCTTTCATGAATCCATATTTAATGAGATCTCGAAAGAGGCTCTTCACGCCCAAACAAATTACACTATTGCAATCCTTGGGGAAAAACACTTGAGATAGACTACTTAATCACCAGAAAATGTATCTCAAAAAAATGTTATTCAACACCGCTTTAGCCCCATACGACATCTCATTGGGACCACACCTCGGTCACGAAAAATGTTGGGCGAAATTGTCCATTGCGATGCTCTTGAAAAAACACTCCAAATAAACTATTCATATGCCCCAAAAAGATGTCTAATGAATAAGTCACAGTACACTACACACAGCTTAAAAGACGTCTTGTGGGGCGCACGCCACAACACCTACCTGAACACTTGAAACCACCCTGGTCAAATTTGTCTCACTGCGAGGGTCACAAAGCCGCTGACAATCCCTAAAACAGAGTCTGTATGCAGAAGCTGGAACTCCCCGTATTATGAAAATAAGGCCCTGTGGGGCCCACACCTCGACCCTGAAACACATCATGCAGATCACACCATTGTGTTTCTTATAGATTACAACATGGTGTAGGCTATTCAATTTCCCTGAACAGACTTATGAAGCATATGTCGTAAAAACACAGCATACGTCCGAAAGCCACCTCCTGGGGCCCACGCCTCAGGCTCTAATTTGGGTGGCTGGATTGTGCTGTCACAATCCATTTGGAATGACACTCTAAAATTTGTACTTAAACACCCCAAACAGATTTCGAGTGAAAAGGTGGTGTTTCAATAAAAAACGTGTTAAAGAGGTCATGTGGGGCCCGCACCATGTCTCTAACTCGAACCCTTCGAAAAAAATCTAAAAATGTCCGCACAAGGTATGGGGTCACGCTACAACTGAAGGCATTTCAATCAGACATATCAAGAAGGAGTTAGGTCTTACGCAAGAATAATTAATTATTTAAGTTGTTAATTAATTAATCTCATTAAGTGTTTCATGCCTCCGGGCAATGAAACCAAACCTTAATGGTTCCAAACAAACTTTGGAAGGACCATCTCTACTAAAGGTCCATAGTTAATCTGACGGCCCATCAAACAGACGCCCGGCTCGAGAAGCACATTCGTCCCAATCTGTAATAATAGTTTAAAATTATTAAATTAAATCATATCAACTCACCCTCCCCTGAGCGCAGAACCCAAAAAGATAGTAACTCAATAAAAAATGTATGTCTATATGATTCAAACACACATCCCTAGATGGTGTGTCAAACAGAGGTTCTATTTAAATGTTACGCCCATTTGAACACAAGGGGCCTAGAATGGGCTGGTCCAGACTAGTAGGACCAGTCCAGAGCATCGGCCCGCGGCCTAGCCGCAAGTGCCGACCGACTCATCGCGGCCCATAGGTCGTGGCCCACTCCAGCTACACTGGACCCCCCCCCCCCTCAGGTCTGGTTCTTCAAGAAGACTAGCCCTTTGGCCGAGCTTTGTCGCCCAGTAGGACCACAATGCGTGGGACGTTCTCTCCTCAGCACACCTGAGGTAAGTGCCTCGGGTTCCCCCTACCGAGCGTGATAGGCCACCGCTGGACGCTGGCGCCCCCGCCTCTCATAGCGCACCACCATGCAACCCCTCCTACACACCACACCTCTCTTCAGGCCGCACACCACTCGCTCGACGCGACCCACGCCACATGGTCTTTCACACTCCGATATCTCGGGCTTCACCACCCAAATGAACCCACATCGGTGTTCCCTGCTACAATGGACGAAGTCAATGGCGCTCCCCCCAAAACCGCACCCCAGCCTGCCACATCCAGCCGAAGTCTCCAGTTCACACCCGTCATCTGGACTAGAAACACCGGACACTACCACCTCATCTGAACCCCCGACCAAACCTCGCCTGAGCGCTGTGCTGCCGGCCACACCCGCTGCCTGACGCCCGAACCCCGCTGTGCCACCCTGACCTCCAGCCACTACCCTTGCTGGATCTGAGGCTTCCAATGGATGCCTCCACTACTCTGGTGGCCCAATTTCAAAATCAAACATTGTTTCGAGATCCTCGAGATCAGGCCTTCACAATGTCTTCCCCTTATCATCGATCCGACAATATTTTCACGTCCGAAAATTGGGACGAAGAACACCAATGAACAGGACTTAGAACGGGGATCAGATGTTGGCCATGTTCATTTGGCCATCACACCAATTATAAAATTAAAATATTTAACTGATGTAATATTCAAGAACACATGACATTGGTGATAGAGCAGTAATAACAACTGAAAGCCTACCTCGATCTGGTCGTTCGTCGTGGGTGATATGCCCACTGTGATCCCACTTTGATATGTCGGAGTTCGCTCCTCGATCAGGAAAAGAACAAAGAAGGATTCCGAAGAAAAATAGAGAGAGAGAGATAGAGAGGGGGGAGATTGGAATGGTTTATCCCTTAAAAACCAACATTCAAGCAAATTTATAAAAAAATCACAGAAACTCCGCCGATGAGAAAGGATTCTGAAACCATAGCACCCACCTATTTTATATCATGCCTAGGGAAAAATCCCTCATTGGAATTCAACAGAAGCCTTTGATTTCCATTCCGAGTCTTCGTCTGAAATATATTCTAAGAAAACTCCAGTGATAAATAATTCAGTAAGTTAATATTTTATGATGACATCTTTTTCCTTGGGTGGCATCTCTCACAGCATGCCCGCGCCCGCAACTTTTACACCCCGTCGTGGGTAAACAACACACTCCGGACACAACTATGCCCTCATATTTTCGATCCGAGAGACTTTTTAGGAGAAAACACAACCCCTCCATGTTCATAGTATAAAAACACATAATATTTTATAAAATTTATTCAGGGCACACCAGGCCTTGTAATTGCATGTCGTCTCAGCTCCTTGCTCCAGAAATATATGTTGAAATATTCCAATGTCTTACATGGAAAAACATGTGTCTCCCTATTATTTCCTCCATCATGCTTTTCATCCCCGAAAATCCAAACTAGGAAAAAAACTCAGGATACAAGGCTCACACCTAACACTCTCACCCCCAGAAAAACTTGCACAACACCATGCTGTAACGACACACAATCCAAGGGACGGTTCGTACTCATACGGTCTGCTACATTCGATGAAATGTGTAGGAACATGCACAAACATCTCATCTGTGACATGTGGAAGATGTCGTCTTCCCACTTATACTATTGGGAGGGTAGAGAAATACTTTAGGCAACCTCACAATCCCATTCATGATTCCTGAACGGCCCAAAGAAACTCTTGGGACTTCCACGGCCGAACATAAAATATCCATGTCGTGACTGAAATCACAGTTTGTTCTTCTAACATGGACTCATGATTCCCTCATTCAGAATACCCATCTGGTGTAACACCCAAGGATATCTGTTCAAACAAGTTTTAACAGTCGTTTCATCACAACTGAGACTCTCCTACATGCTCAATAAGTATATGAGTCAAATCCATCAACCGCAGAAAAGTTTCACCGTCCTGGTTCAACAGGGCCAGCTGTAGGGAAGCTAACTACCACGAAACATCATGCACCTAACTTGTCTAAGTCTTTCAGCTAAGGGAACCTGCTACAACACTTCCTTGAATGAAAATTTCATAGGGAATCATCAACTACATCTCAATAATATCTTTTTTTGGGGGTATTGACTCTCCCTCAGGGTTTTGATCGCTTCATAATACCATGTCTTGGTGGGGGAAGAACCCATATTTTCTGTGCATTCAATGATATGTTGGACAACAGTAACACATGGTTACACCAACGCCCTGTGTTACTCTCAGTAACCCATCAAACAAGCAGGTAGACGAAAAGAGTACCTCACACAGCATCTAACAAGTTCTACTGAGAAAAGTTGAAAAAGTCATAGAGCATTGATCTTATCATCTTATGTGATGCAGGATTGTAAACATCCATTGCACACAACCCCCCACTGCCCCGTCCGTCAGCTCCTTGAGCCTGACATGGGCCACCTAGTGTTGGTGGAAGGACCTCGAAATGTCATTCTCCAACCATAGTTGTTCCTACATTTCTTCCAACACCGCCGCTCTGGGGACCACCCAGTCCTCACCTGGGTGTTCTCTGATCACAACATTGCCTCTGTCGTGGCGGTACATCTACAAACTATCTGGAAAACTCATCACACATGGTTTAGTTGTCTCATGACACCTAACCTAATACATCACAATCATAGTATAATTCCTCCCTGGGCTGTCTCGGTGCTCTACGTTTTTCCCAACCATGTGCCTGAGTCTCATTAAGGGAAGACCTGCGGTGTCGAGGCCCTGCCAATTGACGTCCCTTTCATATAAATTTCTTATTCAACAATGTTTTCTCCAGCACCCTGAGATGGGTGATGATGCAGAAGGGCACTATGCTGGCACGAATCTCCTTTACAAAGTCCTTGCTCTAACTTTTTTTCTCGAATGTTGTCAGCATGGACCATGTCCAAAGAGTACCGAGTAAGGTATATGAACCCAGTAACGTAATTATTCATTGTTGTCACTCCCTGCTGAAGCCACACCAGATCATGAAATAGTATAAAGCGTAAGAAGGAGCGGTAATACTCCTCACAAAATAGTTACTGGAAGTAAACCCAGTAGAGTACCAACTAATCGTGCATATGAGAACCCATGACTCTACTAATTCCAAACTTCATGGTGTAAAACTGGATGTCAATGCCACCATCTAACATGTCAGTGTCCGAACAAGCCTGAAGTGGAGAACCACAGACTCTAGCCAACCCCTCAGTGTCTGAGGGTATGGCTCCCCATGGAACCTCAGTGGCCTCTGACGCTGGAACTCACATAGCGCGCTTAGCCTATTCTCGTCATCGGCCTTCACTACTGGTACTATCTACTGCTCCACATGTGGATGTGTTTCTTCTTGTCCTGCCATAGAATGGGTAATCATATTATGGATTTTGAACTGAGGTCTCGTAACTCACAGAGTCATCGACATGAACCAGAGCTATTATACTCACTGGCTATCATCGAAGAGAAATCGTGAATCTAATCAAGGAGTACCACGATCAAATGAAAATATATTTATCAACAATGATGGGGAGATATATCAAGAAATAGATTCAAAGACTCAATCATATATAATTCACGGACAGAATTCACTGCAACAAGCGTTACAGTCTGCCGAGTCAAAAAGCTGGTTATTAGGGTCCTGGTGAATGAATATGTCGGTCGCTGCACCATCACTGGACCCTCTGGCAGGAGAGCCTCTCTCGAGACACGTTGACACTGTTGTCCAAAAACTCAACCAATTCCTTTTTAGGGATGTCCGAACAACACCCCAAGGAATGAACCACCTCTGATACCACATTGTCTCAACCCAATCCTACCGGTCTCAAGCCGTAATTACCCCAAGCCTGCCTCCATAGGCTAGGGGCTGGCGATAGGCACCGATGACGTAACAATCTCGGGGAGGCCTTTGCCTAAGTACCAGTACACACACACACAACCCACTCAATGACGAAGTGCGGTGTAAAAAGAAAACGAACGTACAAACCACTATAACCCAACCACAGTCATTCATCAACTTCAATATAGGATCAATAATGTGATGAAAAGTACTCCAAATATTATTTAACATGAAAAGGAAAAAACAGGCACCCAACTCGAATAGTGAGACAACCCGAAAACAATTAAACAAAAGTAATGACCAGGTGAGTCTCATAACCAAAAATCCTCCTACGACAACTGAATGCAGCCCAAACTCATGTAGCCTCTACATTCCTCAGTAGTATCGATCAGCATCTACTTCGTCTACAAGGGCACACCAAGTGATGGAAAAGCCCAACCAGGGGTGGTAATAAAGATACTCAGTAGGATGTCCCGAAAGCACAAGGGAGAAACAGGAGATAATAAAAATGGTGATAAATAGATAGAACAAAGAACAGTGCATAGTATAATATAAAGAGTACATCACAACCCAAAAAAAGGAAGTAGCCTCATCCAATCCATGAAGAGAAAGACCCGGAAAGCATGAGGCATACCCCATGTGTCTTCTCCCCTCCTAGAAGGAGAGTAAACGAACCCAAGGAGTGGGAACAAAAGTAGGATGTATATAAATATATGCTAAAAAATAAACCCGAACGAGTGTGTATGGGGAACTATATCTCCAAGCTCAGCCTAGGAAAAGTCTCCAATAGTTCTAGGGGTAGCCATCACTGATTCCCAACAATCCCGCATTCCAGGATGCCTCTTTTATAAGTCGTACAACCAAGGGTCCCGTTATGGTAATCACTGAGAGAAGTCACTGGCTAGACGCATTGAAAGTGCCAAGTCTGAAAGAATTAATCGGGTAACCCAATACCCAGCCCAACTAGAGGGTAAACCCCAAGAGGTCGTCGTGTAACCCATTCCCCATCCCAAGCAGAGGGTAATCTCTATGGTCAACGTGATATCCACAACCCAGCCCTTCCGGTGGGTAAACCTGAAACTTGTCTGATAACTCTATACTTCCTGTGCCATCACTTGGTGTCACTAACACGACTGTCATGCATAGGTTCAGAGTGTGTTAGTGTAACCTCTAGACAACACCATTTCATGTTTCCACATTTAATTAGATCTTGAAAGGGGATCCACACGCCCAAACATATTACACTATTTCAATCCTCATTTAAAAACATGTGAGATAGACTACTTGATCACTAGAAACGAGTTCCTGATGAAAAGGTTATTCAACATCGCTTTATTCCATTACGACGTTTCGTGGGGCTAACACCTCGGTCCAAAAAAAGGTCAAAAAAACTATGCCATCGTGATGCTCTTGGAAAAACACTCCAAATAGACTATTCATACACCCCAAATAGACATATGATGAAAATGCCACAGTACGCTGCACACAATTAAAAAATGGAATGTGGGGCCCACACCTCAACTCTATCCTCAATGCCTAAATCCACCCTGGTCAACTATGTCTCACTGAAGGGTCACAAAGCCACTGGAGGCGCCTAAAACATACTTCAGATGCAGCTGTTGCAACTCCCCGCATTATGAAAACGGGCCCCTTGGGGCCCACAACTCAACCCCGAAATACGTCACTAAAATTGTACCATTATGTTCCTTGCAAATAATAGTGTGGCATTGGCTGTTCATTTGCCCTGAATGGATTTATGAATCATAAGTCATAAAAACGCCGCATACGTCTGAAATCCGCCTCATGGGGCCCACGCCTCAGACCCAAATTTGGGCGGGTGGATTGCGTCGTCACAATCCCATATGAATAACACTAAAAAACGAGTACTCAAACAACCCAAATGGGTATCGGGTGAAAAAGTGGAGTTTCACAATAAAAAATGTGAAACAATCTCTTTAGGGCCCGCATATTGTCTCTAATCTGAACACTTCGGAAAGTGTCTCAAAAAGTAAGTATGAGGACTGGGTTCATGCTGCCTCTAACGGCGCGTCAATCAGACACCCAAGATAGAGATATGTCTGACACAAGAATAATTAATTATTTAAGTAAATAATTAATTATTCACATTACTCGATTTATGCCACTAAGAAACGAAACCAAAGTGCAACGGTTCTGAACCATCTTTGGAAGGACCTTCTCAACTCCACGTTCACAATGCTTCTGATGAAACGTCAAACGGACATCGTCTCGTGAATCTCATCCATCGCAAGACTTAAAAATAGTTTAATATTTTTAAATTAAATCATCTCAGGTCACTCGACCTCGGGCGTAAAACCCAAAAATCTCAAAACATAATTCAAAATTCTATTCTATAAGATGTGAACCCATATCCACTGATGACACATCAAGCAGATGTGCCGTTTAAATGTTACGGCCTCTTGAACACAAGGGTCTCATAATGGGCCGGTCCATACCGGCCTGCCCGGTCCATACCGGCATGCCCGGTCCAGAGTGTCGGCCTGCAGCCCATCCTCATGTCCGGCCCCACTCGCTGCGACACGCTGGCCTCGGCCCACTCCATAAACACCATAACCCCCCCCCCCCCTCAGTTCGATTTCTTCATGTATACCGGCCATGTGGCCCATCTTCGTCGCCCAAAAGGATCTGCAAAGCACGGGTCATTGTCTCCTCCGCACACCTAATGTCATCGCCTCGGGTGCCCCCTGCCGAACGCGACATGATACCACCATATGCCAGCGCCTCCTCCTCACGTAGAGAACCATTGTACTGCCCTGGAAGCACACCATGCCGCTCCTCCGGCTGTGCACCTCCCTCTCAATGTCGTCTGCGCCGTCGGGTCCTCTGCGCTCCGCCGTCCAGGGCTTCACCACCCATATGAACCCGCCTTAGTGCTCCCTAATGCACTGGCCAAAGTCGCTGGTTCTCCACCACTCGACCACACCCCGACCTGCCTCTTCTAGATGAAGTTTTCGGGTGACACCTGTTGTCCGCACCGGCGACACCTGACACCACCACATCATCTGAACCCTTGGCTGAACCTCGCCTGAGCACAACACTCCTGGCTGCTCCCGCTGCCTGACGCACGAACCTCGCAACGCCACCCCAACCACCATCCACTCCCCTTGCCAGAGTCGGGGCTTCAGACCACCGCAACCACCACTTCGGTGGCCCGATTTTAATACCAAACGTGGGTTTAGGATCTTCAGGACAGGGCCTTCACAGTTCCTACACCTGAACGTTGATCCGACAAGATTTGTACGTCCATAAATTACGACGAATAACTCCTATGAACAGGATTTATAAGGGGGATCGGACGTTGTCCGTGTTCATTCGGCCATCGCCACAATTCTAATATTATTTAATTTAAATGAAGAAATTGGCAAGAACTCAAGAATTTGATGAAGGAGCAATAAAAACATCAGAAAGCCTACCTCGATCCGGTTGTTTGTCGTTGGTGACGCACCCACTGCAATCCCACTTCTATCTGTTGCAGTTCTCTTCTCAATAATGTGATGAAAAATGAAGAACGTTGAACAAAAATAGAGATAGTTATAGATATAAGAATGGGTTCTCCCATTAAATCCACCACTCATGTGAATTTATAAAAAACTCACTGAAACTCTGCCGACGGGTGAGGATTCTGAAACCTCTGCGCCCGCCTATTTTAAATCAGTTCTAGGAAAAACACCACATTTATAATTCAACAGACATCTCAGACTTCCATTCCAATCAATCCTCTAAATGTTATTTGAATGAAACTCCAGTGATAAAATAAATCACTAAGTCATTATTTCAAAATGACGACATCTCCCCTGGGTGGCATATCTCATAGCAGGCCCACACCCGCAAATTTTTATCCCGCCTAGGATAAACAGCACACTCCGGACGCAACTGTTCCCTCATATTTTTGATCCAAGATTCCATTTAGGAGATAAAACAACCTTTCCACATTCATAGTATAAAAAATTAATCTTTTTATAAAATTTATTCCCAGAACACCAGGCCACAGAATCGCATGTCACCTCAGCTCCTTACTCAAGAAATAAATGTAGAAATATTCTAAAGTCATACAAGGGAAAAAACGGGTCTCTATAACATAAAAAATCAGTCCAAATGTGGCAAAAGTAGGTCAATATGATACCATTGTAGGTAAACTAATGTTTTAATAAGCTTACCAATATTAATATTAATTAAATAATCATAGATAACTACTAATAAATTATTTATAAATATCATTTTTTTTATTTCAATATAAAATATCTTCAACAATAATACTCTTAAAATTTAATTATATCCATTATCCAAAAAATATTATCACATATCCATTAGAATATATATATTATACAAATTCTATCAAATTATATTAATCATTTCCAAAATTAGCATTATTTTATTTGAAATCCAAAACCTTTTCAATCATCAAGGTCATCATATCTTATATTCATAATATAAATTTATCGTTTTTTTTACTTTTCAAAATTTCCCTAATATCTAATCACATACAAACATGACGTGAAATATTTATCTTAATCCATGTTTTGAAAAATTAACAATAATAATTTTCAAAAAATAATTATATCAAATTAAAATATGGTAATGTAATACATAAAATGTTGTATCTATATTGTTTAACAAATGATCATGGTTAATCATATTAACCCATTATAGTACCTAATATTATTAAATTATCTTTATTAATACTAATATGACCTATAATTATTTATAAACATTTATTTTATACCAACATTGATGCCCCAAACCCTCACAGTCAGATGTAGTGAAAAAAAACACAGTCTTTCACACTTCGTTTATGTCGACTAATGTTATAGAAATATAGTTATGATATTAATAAAAAACATTGGTTCATTTATATATAAAACACCATTTAGGTTGGTAAATTATATTATTATGAAAATATATAAAATAAAAAATCCCATATCATTACCATCAAATAGGAATTTCTCCAACTAAACCAAAGAATCATTTTTTAATAACAAATCATCAACATCTACTGCAAAAATATTTTCAAATTATACCCATTTTAAAATTTCAAACATATTATTATTTTTTAGGACCTCATGTAATGGATATATAATAAGATTGATCCAAAAATACTCACTATGGGTAAACATAAGTAATAATAATTAAAGAATCAATGTGATAATATGATATACATGTGGTGATGAGAAAAAAATAAGGTACAAAATAAAATCATAATAAAAAAATAATAAAATATATATAAAAAATAATCAATCATAACATAAGAAATTTTTAGTAAATATGTTTATACATTGAAAACTGAAATCCTAATATTATGGAAGTAATATAGAATTTGATATTATAATATATAAAGGATCACTGGAAATACAACAAAATATAGTGGAAAGAGGCCCAATGCTTATTAGGATCAGTCCAAAGTCTCATAAAAATCATCTCATATGAGATAAAACATTACCTAATGATTTGGAGGTCCATGTAATTTCTTCCAAACTGTGACATTATAATAAATGCATGAATATGAGAGACAGAAAACAAAACATATATAAATTAATCATTTTATATTTAATTTGAGAGATGAATGGGTTTCATAATGATATCCAAAAAAACGTGATAATATTCCATCTAGAGAGAATAAGTATGGATTGTTTTATTAGTGTGAATTTCCATTGAAACTTTGGAAATATTTATATATGTTAAAATTGATAAAAACACTTTTATGAATACGTGGGTTACCTAACACTCTTGAATGGAATCACATCAAAAGAGATCAATAATTGGAACATTTGACACTGAATACTCAATATCATAATAGTAGAAACGATTGGAATGTTTTAAGGGTAATAAGTGACTCATAACTCCATAACTGATAGATATTTTATATTTGGAAATTAAAATTTAATTAATAATATAAAAATAATTTTTATTAAAATCTTATACCATGGGGATAAATAAAACCATTTATGTCAATTAAAAATTCCTTTTCAAGGGGATGAGAAGAGTTAACTGAATTCTTAATCAATTAATGAATTCCATATGTTGAATTATTGGAATCAAATAATGTTAATGAGAAAAATGTAATGTGGGATACGAAAAAATACAACTTTTTAATGAAATTTATTTCCTAATTTTTCTTAATGATTAATATTTTCATTAAAATTAAAAATTCATAAATTATTTGAAATTAAAATTATATTGTAAAAAATGATAAAATAGACGAAAATAATAAATGAAAATATTGGTATGAAGTTGAAAATGGAGTTAATGTGGAATAAACAAAAAACTAAATTTTATTCATTCTTTTGTTATGAATGTAAAAAATTAAACATGTGAAAATTATTAACAATATTCCTAATAATAATTTTAAATAAATTCAATGATAGTAGAACATGACTGTATATAATCCTTAATGTACTGTTATTAACATCATTTAATTGTGATAATGAATATTTAATTTGGTAAAACATATTAATTATCATAAAAAGTTGTAGAGTCTTCTCTACTAACAAGAAAGTTTTGGGTTATATTGTAAATGAATTGTAAATAAAAAAGTTATGATGATGTGTAAAACCTAAAAAATAATGATTTGGATAAATATATATGAGTTTCAAAAGATAATATCATATTATTTCATTAGATTTGATCTTATTCAAAAACAATTCCTAATTCAAAAATTGTAGGAAAGTTAAATTTTATAAATAAATAATTTTTTTACTATAAATTCATAACAGAGAAAAAAATAAAATTAATTGACACAAATTAATGGAACACAGTAAAAAAAATTAACGTTTTATAATTTATTTTATATCATTAAAATTTATATATTGAAAAATAGTGAATAAAACATATACATATTTGGAAAGGAAACCATTACCAGGAGAATAAAATTTGAGGTAAAAATATATGTTGGATGATATTAAGTGATGGGGATATAAATTTATATAAAACAATAAGAAATAAAAAATAAAAAAATAATATGTTATAATTCACTTAATCATAAAATAATGTAATGAATAAAATAATGGTATAATTGTGATACTGGAAATTGAGTTTAGAATCCCATTATGGGTTTGGTAAAATATGAGTCAAAATCAAATGGAGAGATATTGTGAAATATTGTTTTAAATCACATGAAATAAAGGTGATTTATAAAAAAAAATTCTATATAGTAATTACATGATATTAAATAAGATTTGGTTCATAATTTTACTATGTCTCCATAAATTTAAATTGAGTCTTGAATTTATAACCATGGATTCATGATTATTAAGAAAATCTCTAGACTTGTATATTAAAAAAGACTCACAAATTCTTTATTCAACAAACAGTTCATGTATATTCAATTTTATTAGTATCATTTACTGTCATATTCCATATATTTATTTTATTTTATTCTCTTTTCTACAGCATAAGGTTGTTTAGTCATGTTCACTAGAACATATTTTTTTTGTTGAACATTGTAGAAGGAGTTATAAATCAGTTCTATATTTTCTTTAATTATCTCTTTATATATAAATTATCATTATAGTATAACTTAAGTTATAAATCACAATTTGTTTTCCAAAATATATTTAATTTATGAATGATGTTGAGGTATGCATGTTTTTTATAGTTAAAATTACTATATCATTTATTGTTAATCTAAATAAAAAGAAATTTAAATAATATTAATAATGAAACAAATATTTTCTTACATTATTAAATTTAGAATTTATATTCATTAATTTAAGTTAGTTTTGTATAATTAAAGACATATTATATATAGGGTGTTAACAGACCAAAATATGGCTGACATTATAATTTTAGAATTGATTATAGGATGGAATATATTTGTTACCCAATCTAGATAATAACAAATTAATGTAAAAATGATACAAATATCATGATATAAACATTGATATAATATACATGTTGGAGGTTAATGGGTAATTTATATTAACATTGATGGTAGTGTGACTAGTAGTTCTTATCTTAAACCTTTGGATGATTCGTTATATTATTGTATAATGACTTCGAATAGTTGTATGTTTTATCCAAAACCTATAAGAATCAGTTAATAGTGTGGGGAAATGATTTTTTATATATTATAATAACCAAGGAGCTTTATTTTTTAGTATCAGTGGGGTAGTGAGGGTGTCCATTTATAAGTAAGTGGGGTGCACTATTGAAAATATTAATATATTAATGTTAAATGGGTTTCATATTAAATAATAGAGATAAAAAATTAATAATTATTTAGGATAATAAATTTCAATTTCATGAAATTCCACACATAATATTTTAGAGATGGGGTTTCATTATAGTTTTATACATTACCTCTTGGTTAAACACTTTTCCCATCATTTTTAAAATTTTGTGCGCACTAATTTTTTTTACATTCGTAATATATTTTTATTCCATAAAAAATAATAGATTTTTTTTAATATTTGGGATTATACTAATTCCATGAATTAAGAAAATATATTTATTTAAATTCCAATTTTGATAAAATATTACTTCATCATAAATAACCGTAACACAATAAAAAATATTTTCTAAGAATTGTTTTTAAGAAAAAAACACATATCTATACCGAATATTATCAATAGAACTAATAAAAATAATATTTACTAATTTATTACTAAAAAAGATATATTTAATTAATTTTATTAGATTTCAAAACATGAATGTAATACTTTGAATATATAATTAATGGAAAAATACCAAATTTTTTTAAAAAGAATATGAAATGGAATATATTTCCAAATCTCACTCATAGGATTATAAATTCATAATATTATTTTTAAGTGCATTATTCTAATCCATATATTAATATTTGGCAGAGAAAAATATTTATAGATTTTAATTCATGTGAAAATATTCATTTATTCTTGAAACATTTTTAATTTTTAAAAATTGCATTGTAGAATATTCATTTAATATTCAACCCATTTAAAAAATCAACAACAGTTACCTAATTATAATATTTTTTCAAAATAAAAAAATGATATCTATTTTAGCATACTCATAAAATAACTTTTTTTAATTTAACATTTATTTTATAATAAATCATATTCTGAAAACACTTTCTCAATAAAATTACTTTGTAAACATTATTTTTTCATAAAAAAATTTCGTATTAATTTCAAAATAAATGAGTGTTAATATATTTTTTCATAATGATATATTTTTAAAAATCCATTAAAAGTGAAATATTCATTGAAAACATTATTAAAAATATTCATATGAAAAAATACCAACTTTAATATTAAATAATATTAATAAAAAATAGTTTAATATAATAATATTGGATTTTACAATTAAATTTCATAAGTAAAATTGTATTAAAATAGATAATGTTTTTAAAAAGTATAACAATAATTGGTTTGAAACTAAAATTAATAATTTTAAATAACATATTTCCCTTGAAAATTTACATTACATGTAATTTTTTTATCTTATTTCCCAATTTATTCTCATGGTGTTACCATTTTTATATTAGAATATATCATGAATAATCCTTGTTCTATAATTCATATGATATATTCCATTCATTGTGGTATTTATTTCACAGAAACAACACAAAAAAATAAAAATATAATTCATAGACAGACTATAGATATAAAACATGATAGGGATGATTGAAATATATATATACATAAAAACTGACATTTATACTAATATATACATGCATCACCAATATAATATAATTAATATAAAATAGATATAAAGGATTCATGATTTTATGACTGACATGCTAACTAATAGAGAAAATATTATATTACATGATAAGAGAAGATAATAAATATTACACATACACATAATCATTCATCCAAACAAATAGAGAGGCATATGATATCATTAGGTATATTTTAAAAGTATATTTTATTATAGGAATAGATCAAAAATAAATATATATACATATGTAAATACATATGAAATTTCTATATATATGAAGGCAAGTAGAGTACACTAAAATAGAGAAAGATAGTCTTTGGGAAATTTAAATGTGAATGAAAATAGATTGGTACATGGAAAAACTACAAATTTTTTTGATAAATATGGATTGAAAAAAATACTAACAAGGCATGTACTGATGTGAGTAAAATAAAAATGTGTATGCATATATGATGAAATATATTCAAGAGGTAATGAAACCGAGATAGAAAATAAATAAACATATGAGTATAATGATTGATGATCTAAAATATGGCTATATGATAAATTTAAAAATAATTTATAGAAAATAGAGTTAATGGACCAACCAACCAGAACAGGGACATATGGATAGATTAAAAAGTAGATAGATATAAATACATATAAGTATAAAGAATATGATTTTTAATCAATGAGATATATATACATAATGATATATAAAAAAATAATAGCCATACATGTTCTCAAGAATGAAATGACAATAATGAAGGGAAATAAATGGTATATATATATGATAAATAATATAAAGAGTTGACATGAAATACATATATATTGAAAAACATGAAACATATAGATTACAGAATAAGAAAATACTGATTTATGGAACATGATAAGAAATCACATATAGATGAAAACGAGACAGATAAAGAAACGAGTTAGAAGGAAAAATAAATTTAAATAAAAAATATCGTAGAGATGATATATTGACAAGTAAAAAGTATGTTATGATGGAATATTTTTAGGAAGAAGAAGAAAAATAATTACATATATAAAAATATAAATTGTACTAATCAAAAGAATAGGGCATGATGGATATATTTACATTGTAACATCATATCTTATTTAGATGTAAGGACCATTAATTTTTTTATTCAAATTGTTATTAATGGCCCAAAATATGATTTCTAATCAGGTAAATGAGGGTTCATGTGCTTCTGAGGTTCATTCAAAACTGAAAACCCCATAAATTGATGAGCATAATAGGCCGCATGATATTCAAAAAACAATTCAATATTTGGTGCAAAGCCATGCGATCCATATAAAATCAGTAGAAGATAAATTTCTTATTTTTTCACATAGTTAGTAATATCATTCATAAAACCATGTGATGTTCCACATGTAGTGGTGTGGGTGCACATATTTCACACAATTTGGCCAAACCATGCAGCTAAACGGTCTGCAATATAATTTTTGGGAGATATCTAAAAAAATCATTATTTATTAAATTAATGGCTTTTATAGTCTCCCTTGTTTTTATACAAATACAGATAACACTTCTTCACCCATTGAAACCACTTATCTCAAATCTATGAATCATGGAGGAGCCTTCATCCAGTCTTCGATGTGTACGTCATCAGATCCAATGAAATTATATGGGTATGATCTGTAATAATTTCTAATAATTTTGAGGTTTTATTCAACATCCATTTTGAAATTTCAATGAATGACATTTTATCCAATTTTTATTGAAATTGATGTTTGAATTGATTTCTTCTAACCTAGGTTAAATAAAATCTTGAAACATGATAAGGCTACCTTTATTTAGATAAGGTAGTTGGCCATTCATTTTTTCAATGTATTGTTGTATTTTTTAAATTTTTATATTATTCCACTCATTTGGGGTATTCTGGTGAATCCTCCAAAAAGAGAATTTTATTATTCCAAAGAATATTTTCTCATATGTTTTGTGACCGTAAATACCAGTGAATCACCTTAGGAATTTTGGAAATAATGATATTCTTTTATGGAAATGGAATAAGGTCTATTTTTGTATTCCACACATATTAGATCAAGGATTTTGGAAGGAAATTGATCATTTATTTGAATCGTAGAACAGTATTGAAGTTGGTTTTGTTTCCTTGTATTTTCTAAATAGTTGGGGTCTAAAATATGGAGGATGATGATAGCATCACGAAGGTTTATTTTCATGAAATAAATATACATAAAACTGGTGAAGGCATTGTTTTCTAAATGATAGGGATGATGTTCGAGAGGATGACAAGAATCATGAAGGATCACATAGTTCTCCATGATTATTATAATTTGAGCCTCGTGAAGGGACAATGGTTTTAATGGACATCTCCACAATTATGACATGCATCACAAATGCCCTAAACTGTTTTTATGAAAATATCTAAAATTTTGAAAAACCTTGTGAATAATAAATTCCCCTATATAATATCTATAGTATGATCACCACAATGATTTTTTTAATGTTACGGAAATTCTTTTAAGCATTGTTGGAGCATCACGAATGGACATGCCTATAAATCTGGAATCACTCTGATTTCACAATGATAAGGGAGATTCATGAATCGTGATTTCCATACAAGTGTAATAATAATGAAAATAAATTTTGTGTCTTGACTGATGCTAATTCTAATGAGAAAATGGTGAATTTGGATGATGGGTATTCCATGTCAACTCTATATGCTTCCGGAGGATAGATTATTCTACAACGGCAGGGGGATTTTTGAAGGAATGAGATTGATGAAGGAGGTCTGCAAAAATAAATTCTGAACTACTAGTTATTATAGAATTGTTATTTCATATGTAATAAATGTAGTTAAATTGTCAAATAATAGTATAGATCTAGTTAGTGGAAAATAAATTAATTCCAATCCATTAAAGATATATTCATTTCAATAATCATAGTTAGACTTCTCTCAATGTAGTGAGCTAGGGGGAGTTGATAGAATTTTTCTAATCGACATAATGATCTATCCCTAAAATCATTTAATAGTAGTGTGAATATTGTAGAGTGTTTGTTTCTAAACATCTATATTACATAACTAGTAAATATTAGTGGATTCAGGAATGACTGATAATTGTTCGGTGTATACTCCTTGGAATTTTTCTTTAGTTGTGAACCATGTAAAATTTTTTGTGTTTTCCTTCTGTGTGTGATTATTTAAATTACTAAACATTACCAATAGGCATGTTTAATAGGATTCTACCAATTTGGTAAGCATATTAATTTTTTTAAAAGAATAATTTCACACCCAAATTCACCACTTCCCTTAAATAGTGTTTTGGGGTCCTTCATGCTGGTGGTTTCCTTGAATTATGCTACCCCTTTAGATGAGAAATACATTATAGGCCCTTAAATTCCCCTTATTATATGAGGATTTAACACTCACCTAGTAGTTTATTTTTTATCTAATAAATTCCATGAGTTATTAATTGATTATTTTGGGTTGATGCAATTGGTGACTAATCATGCCCTATGCTGGTTACGAAGGGGTGGACGTAAATTGAGTTGGATAAGTTTCATTGTCTTATGAAATTTGATTTAAATTGAATATTCCCAATGAAATTAAAAGATTAATTGGTCTAATATGATCAAATTTATTGAATTAAATTAAATTTAATATTATTTGATGTTTTTGAATATAATTTATTATTAAGTGTTTCTTCTATTAGAACCGAGGGTGAAACAAGCGGTTCATAATTAAGGACCCCTTGGATGGACTCCTGTGACAATATGTTGGAATTTTTAATCTGAGTAAACACATTGGGAGAAATAACAAGTATTCTAGGGATGGGTTCGCCATGCGTGTTTTATTTTCACCTCCATACGAGTAATGCTAGTTTCATATGCGATACCCATTTGACAGTCATTAGGAAAATTTGGTTGATCCTTTCCTAGAGAGACACTCGGGACCCTATGTCTGAGACCTAGTACAAATATGGAGACTAGTACTAGACTTATTAATATAAATTAAGTGAGGTGTGGGACTTCATTCATGGGTTTCCATTTTTGGGCTCCTTTTCATGTGTTATGTGATGATCCCAAGAGCGATTCATGGAATGAATCCTCACATTTTCAAGGATGGGCTCCTGGAGTATCTCTATATTTCATAAGTGGTTTTTATATGATATTAAAATTAAAAAAAGATGTTTTTAAATTGAAAAATGATCCTTGTTATTAAAATCATATGGAATTTTCCTTCATGTCCCTGAACATGTTTGGGGATAGTCTATCAATTATAACATTATATATTTCAGTTTACCCTTCCATGGGCTGTCAGTACAAACAAAATTGGTTAGAACAAAGTATGATATTAGAAGGGTGTCCAAAATCAACCCAATCGAGTGATTTTATTTGTTTAATCTATATTGCCTTAAATTTTTATGAAACACTACTTATATTAATGTGGTGTTAAATGGAAAGTCATCAACAACATGGGTGCTTGAATACTGAAATTATGTCTCACTCCTTACTCTTGCACCTATTTTTACTCATTTATAATTTATGATTTTAGGTCCTAATCAATGGAAGTATACAGTTTACAATGCTTAATTTACATATATAGGATGTAGTTGGGAGCCGAGGATAGATCCTATGATCAAAATGCTATTTTTAGAATGTTTTTTGATTTTGTACTTTTTTCAACATTTTTTTATTTTGGTATTCCATACCACCTTGGATGCTCACTTTTTTTAAAGAACATGATTGGACATCAAATTTTCTATCTATTATTGCTATTTTTCTTCCATATTTCAATCATTTAGCCCCCACTTTTTTATTGTCTTTGTCTTAAATAATATATTATGATAATTCAACTACTATATATCTATTTTTATTTTTGATATTTATATTCTTAATTTTTAACTCTATTATAATCAATGAGGGAACAATATCCCCATAGACATACTCAAGGCCCTCTCTACTAGTCAACATATTCTATAATTTTAGGATATGTGCATGAGATATTGTGGTCAACCGCATCATAGTATTATTGTGTGGAACGTGGGGTCTGAAGTGACAATGTGGTTTTGAATATATTTCCTTTTCATACTATTTGGGATAGGTATGATACCAGGATATAAACATTTGGTTAATAGCCTATGCCTATGTGTATCTACCCCATGAATAGAGGTATTCAAAATAACATGGGTTGGGCAAAAGCTGCTATTTCATTCACATGTTTTGGTTTCATATGATTTCATCCATGGATGAATTAATCATTTTAAAATGTTGTGAATATATAATTTACCTGATTTGGTTTTTTAGCCCAAGACTAATGATATGACAGAACATTGAAAAAATGAATCATACTACAAATAGTTGGAATAAATTACCATGTATCATATCATTCCACATCTACTTATCAGTGTTCAATTCATTTATTTCTATTGATAGTCGAATGTCACATAATAATTGTTCATTGAAGTGTTATATAGTTTTCAATGATGGAATAATTTGTATAAATACCAATATTTCCACATTAGTTTTTTTGAATGATATGTGTGTAGTGTAGCTCATCCAATCAAAACACTAACGGTTTGTTACACATGTTGCATTGTGTAAGGGTCAGTATGACAAATATTTTAAACACCAATATCAATTTATAAATGGTATAGACCATTATAAATTTGAATTGATGACACAATTGACAAGATCATGAACACAATAACGTAATTAAGTATGAATGAATTCAAATAATTAGACATGAATGCATTATTGAAATTAAATTGGATCTTATAGATGTGATGATGGATTTTAGCATGACCTGAACACAGTAGAAGGATGTAGGCCATGGCATTTAATCTATTATTGACTCATTATTTTTACTAATAGGTGACTCTTGGAGTAGGCTAGGGTTTTTACATTCTTATAAGAAGACGTTTTCCTGTCCATATCTATAGAATTTCCTATTTATAATAAATTATTTTAGAGGCATGCACATGGAATTATTAAAGATATTCTAGCACATCGACTAAATATTTTATGCCATGAAATTGGTGATGAACATAATATTGAGGTTGTTGGACCATATAATCACATTATACCATGTATAGTGTCGCCTAAAGCACCTCATCTTAATCATCCATTATGTATTGAGGACCAGTTCCCAGATATCAGTCTACCCTTTATGCAATCTATGAAAGGTGCACCTTGATCTGAACCTACTATGGTAGTACTAACCATGGAATTTTAGTTAAATATTCCTCCCACCTTCTTGGGGGATATAAAATCCCATGCTATTGAATCTTGTTTTGTGGTTATGCTGTCAATATTCGATCACCTCAATGTCCCTCTAGAGTGGTAGTCCATAATTGAGACCTATATAAAACATGACTCTTCCATGAATTGGTGGGATTTTATCACTAGGATAGTCAAAATTAGAATATGTTATCGGTGGAATTCCTAATGGAATTATTCAAATATTTTCTTCATTCACATGGTGAGGAAAAATCAGGTTTTAGAATTTATTCACCAAGTGCAGGGTGACAATGTTAGTGATGGAATGCTTAACCCACATTATAGAGTTGCAGCATTTTTCACATACTATTAATTGTGATGTGATATATACTATGAGGTTCATTGAGGGTAGGATCTCTTATTCCATCATCACAATGGTGAATTTATTTTTGATGAAAACCATTTTTTAGATAGTCAACTGGGTCTTTATCACCGATTGGAACCTGTGGGAATCATGTGACATCAAGTAGGGATGTTTAGCTTCTAGGAAGACCAGTAGTGGTATAATTACTGGAAATAATAGATTCATCATGGGTAAACATGCGGGGATGTAATATCCAGGATTAATTATCTAATCATATACTGTGACACAAGTGCGTCATA
Source organism: Viscum album (assembly GCA_963277665.1). Taxonomy (NCBI): domain Eukaryota; kingdom Viridiplantae; phylum Streptophyta; class Magnoliopsida; order Santalales; family Viscaceae; genus Viscum; species Viscum album. The sequence continues at coordinate 1,079,427,307 of OY728164.1, forward strand.
TCAGAACATAAAAATCCCATTGTTTAAGAATACCTTTCAAGGGTTGAGCTTGTGGCGGAAAGGGTCACCTCCAGCATTGTTGACAATATATTCCTTCATTTCCCAGTGATTGAGGTTATGCACCACCGCCACCATTAGGTGTTGGGTTAGGGACACATCATCATGGAGAATGTAGGTCATCTATAGGTAATTCAGGGAAAATAGGGTTTTGATACCAAAGAATTCACGATTCCGGGTTCCATCTTCAGTAGAGTGGATCTTTTTAGACTACTCAGGCGGTATCTATGGGTCATGGTTCCATCTGTATCTCTGTTTCTCATCCTACTCTATAAGATCAATTTTCATTTCCATATATAGTGGGCCATAATATTCTATTAACTTCTAATTTTGAATATTCATTATTTGACATAGGTGAATCAATCTTCATTCTACTTGATGAAACTATAGGAAGTATTGGATTGGTAATTGAATAATCCAAAGATGTTATAACCCATGATATTCCATTATGATCTCTAGAATAGGGTATATGACTGTGGAATATGTTCCCCCTTGATAATGGTTGGTACCATATTCTATGGAGTTTCTATGTACTCAAGATGACAAGAATTGATGTCCTTCTCGGGGTGGACATGGATGTGCCTTATCGAGTCCAGGTGGATTGATATTTCCACCAAGTTTCTTTCACATACCACAAGGGAAACATGTATATTTATAAGAGATAATGGGATGTCCAGGTAAACCCAGATGGAAGAAATAGAACTAGGGTAGGCAGGATGACAACCCTGCTATCTAGCCTCATCATGAAAAAATATGAAATGAATTTGTCTGAACATTCTCCAATCATGGATCACTTAATTCATTTATTTCCCATGTGATTTCTATGGCATGAATTTTGAGAGGGTGATAAATTTATTACATCATTGATCTCATGTTAGATGTGAAATTATTTCTTATTCATCCATATATTATGGAACATACAGAGCCCCTGAAACTCAATAAGCATCTTAAAGACATAGAGGATAAATGTTTTATCAAAACAAACACATTTCATTGGGTACACCCGTCATTTTATCCAATAATGTGGATATCATCGTCATATTATTCATGGATTAACTTCCTGTGAAACATATTATGTTGATGAAAATGTATCCACTTCCATGTATATATGACATATTTTACCATATTTGGGGAAGAACTATTTTAAATTAAATCTATTTGTTGTTTGACTAACATTAGGTTCATGTGAGGCCATCATAAAAACCGTGTACAATGTTCTAAATAACATATTTTTTTAATGAATATCATGTTATTCCATTCATACTGACAAATACAATATCAATCATCAAGGCTTGTATTACTCGGGGATTCCACCTATATATTAATTCATGCATGGTAGTCTCCCTATAATATAACATTTTGAATTCTTAATTTCTAGACATATAGTTAAATTATCACGAGATCATTCTTAGTATAGTAAGAGAGAACTAGTTATATCTAAAAATCGGTAAATGCAACTTTTGGATAAGCAAGGTTCACATCATGGGTGATAATATATTTGAGGCAGGCATATTTGTTGATCAAAAGATGTTGAGTGCCATGGTTTTCTAGGAGCAGCCTATGAATGAGTTTGAAATATGTAGCTTCATAGGTCATGATGGCTATTACAAGAATTTTATATAGGAATTATCATACTTGGAAACCCACATATATTCATGATAAATAAGGTATCAATGTTCAAAAGGACTGATACTTGTGATACAACTTTTTAGGTGTTAAATCATTGAAACAATTAAGCATTGATTTTAATTCTTCCTGAGTCAGGATGAAGTTATAATATCTATTTTTATTCTTTATGGTTCAATCTTGGTTCAATTATAATAGAAGGAGATAAAGTTGTTTTATTTGAATCCATCTAGTTGAGGAATCATGACAGTAACTATCCATGTAATGAACTAAAAATAGCTGTGGAGGTTTATAATATTTATTAATTTATGAACTACATGTTAGGTGAGAGATTTTCACTATACATAGAGACTAAATGATTCAAATACATCTCCACTCAACCATCCTTGAATATGTGGTAGAAATAGTAGGTGTTATACCGGTTGTACTTCAACATTGAGCATTCTTATACATCTAGGAAATCTAATATAGTGGATGATTCCTTAAGAAGAAAAACTCATACTCAAACCACCAAACAGGTTATCATTTAGTTTTTTTTGATGGAATTGTTTTCTAAAATTTATCTTGAGGTTCAAGAGTAGTATGTGAATATTGTTCAGGAAGCTATAGCAGTGAATTCCTCTATTCTAGCATAGTTTCATATGAGACAACTATCAAATTCATATGGAATCATCTTGAGATATATTGTCGCATGAGATAACACACCTCTTTCTTGGGTTTTTCATGTAACTGACACCTTACTCTCTTGTGGCCTAATGCAAGTGTCTTTTGATATACGAGATGAGTGGATTCAAGAATATCATTAATCTAGTTTGTAAGATCATTCTATTAATACAAATTTATATCGAGATATCAATATTTAGTATTAGGGTTATGGTATTAAGAGATCAATATAGGGATTTATCCCTTGGTACACCACATGTAAGTAGATGAAGGCTATGAACCAAAGGCCTTCAAGACTTCTATAATCACTATCCATTCTTGAGTCAAATGGAATAATTTCCCATAGAATTTTTGACTGTATTTCATAGATACCCTCAAGGTAGTGATACGATATGGTTAATCATTGATAATATGAACAATTTCCTTCACATCTAACTGAGCTGGGAGATCTTATCTATTGATGAGGTTGGAATTCTATACATCTGAGAGATAGTTCTATAAATTGGTGTTCCATGTTCTATCATTTTGGGCTAAGACACTTAATCCACATCATGGTTCTAGGAACGGTTACAGAAGGCACTTGTTTCATATGCTCTCTTGAGTATTGTATATCACCCACATACAAATGGGTAGTCTATATGGATGATTCAAGTGTTATAGGATATTGTTTTGAGTCCATATCAAAAAATTTGGACTCTCCTGATAAAAGATTATTCCTATAGTTGATTATACATATAATAATAGTTTCCATGAAACAATTTTGATAGATCTGAATGGGGATATCTATGGTAGTCTATGTTTTTCACTAATAAGCTTGATAGAGGATCGTTAGGTAGCTCTATATGGTGATTTCCTCATTTAAAAGGCATTAGAGTAAGCCTATTTGATTAAGTTGTCAATGGATTTTGCTTAGTCTTGGAGGAATTCATATACTGATCATCATTATAAACCACTTGAGTTAGAGGATGGACATATTATCCTTCTCTAAGTATCATCCAGGTTGGGACACTAATAAATGAGAAGACCTGGAATGTTATCACCAAGATATGATAGCACATTCAAGTTTGTGAAGTTATTAGGTCCCATATCCATTTGGTTTATATTAGAAAATAGGTATCATGTCATGCCCAATGTTTTCCACATATCTATGTTTTGAAAATATCGTGCCAATCCATCTCATTAATTTGACTCTAACGATATCGAGATGGATGTAGATGCATATTTTTTGGAGCATTGGTTATGTATAGGTGATCAGAGCATAAATGTTCTCTGAGGTAAGTAATTCTCCTTACTCTTAGTGTCATTGAAACACAAACATGAACATGATGTGACCTCGGATTGGGAAGCTCTTTTACATTCTAAATGTTCATTTCACTTCTTTGATGATATTCTACTACCCAAAGAAGGGAGAATCGTGGACTAGTTATCTTATGGATGGGACCTTGTAATGTCTCAAGTTTTTATATAGTACAGAAAATTAATTTTTGTAAATTTTCATTTAAACTGTGTGAAATTCGATGCATAATAAAGTCAAATAGGCCATAGGGTTATCTAAGGGTCGTTCAAAACATAAAACCCCAAAAAAGAAAGTGTAGAATAGGCTACATGGGTTGTCTACAAGCATGATACCGAGGGTTCGTAGCTATGCGGGTAGTATGAAATCTATGATATAGATATTTTACATTTGTTTGCATTTTTATTCAATCATTATGTGTAACTATGTGGTGTTCCCTATGTAGTAGTGATAAATTCATGATTGTTGAAAATTTGGGCCAAACATTGCATCCAAATCATGATAAGTGTCTTCTTTTTGGTGAAATTTAAAATATACATTACTCTAATGAATTAAAGGCTTTTTTCTTTTCCCTTTTTTCCTCCAATAAATGACCACCATTATTGTCCAATTGAAACCCTTCATATCAAAAATATAGAAATCAAGTTGGATCCTTTGTCCTGTCTCTAATTTGATTGTTTTCAAATCCTATAGAACACTAGATGTATGGGATATAATCATATATAATAAATTTCAGGATTTTTCCACTGTCCACTATGCTATTTGGGTGAAATATCATATTCCCCATTTCCCCATTTTCTAGGAATTTGATAATTTGGTTGCTTTCTTCAACCCTAACTTGAATCAATGTATGAAATAGGATAAAGAAATTTCCAAGAGGCTAAGTTAGGTGTCCATGCCATTTTCCAATTGTTTTTTTCGTTTATTTAATTTTTTTTGTTCCATTTTCTGAGATAAAATAAGAATGCCTCCAAAACGAGAATTTGATTATTTTGAGTTGTTTTGAACATGTGATGTGACCCTATCTTGTTCTGAATCACCATAGATATTGGTTTCTTTGGATTAATATACCCCCTTTGCTGAGATATCCTTTAGAGGGCCTTCTTTCCACTTATTCTAAGATGATTTAAAACACCCCTTGAAGTGTTTAGTCACATGAACAAAGCCATGAGTTGTTAATTAAATTATATTGGGCGACGAACCTACTGACTAACCATTTTCTGTGCCTCTTAAAGATGGGTGGACTTAAATTGAGTTGGCTAAGTGTATTTTTCATATAAAATATTTTTTAAATTGTAAATTCCTAATGATATTCCTTGAATAAATGTCCTAATGTGATCAAATGAATTGAAATAAATGCAATGATCCATCAGTTGAGAATATTAGATATAAATTTCATGTTTAGTTTTTTTATTAGATATGACTGGTAAAAAAGTTGTTCTAACAAAAGGACACCTTGGATGATCTCTCATTCCACTATGTTAGAATTATTAGTCTTAGAAAACATAGTGGGAGAGATACCAGCTATGTCTGTGATTGGTTCACCATGCATTTTTTATATTCACATAAAAATGAGTTACATTTTTTCAATAGGGGATAACCCTTGAACAGGCTCAATGAAATGTTTGTTGAACCATGCCAAATGACATGCTTGATCCCCTATGTGTGATACCTGTTATGGATTCAGAGGAGAGTATTTGACTAACCACCATGCTTGGAGTGAGACGTGGAACATAATTCATGGGGTACAATGTATAGGATCTCTATCAATTATTATTAGATGGTCCCGTGATTGAATCTTGTAATGTATCTTTGAATTGTCAAGGATGGGCGCTAGGGATCTCTCTATATTTCATAATACATTTTAAAATGAAATCAAAATTAATAATAATTTTATTCAAATGATAATTGTTAATTCATACTATAAAAATATTGAATTCTTCACCATGGCCAAGCTTAAGAATTCATATTGTCCATCCTATATCACATTATACATCTCACCTTACCCTTATAGGTTCTCTCAGTTCAAAAAACTGACATATTCAAGAGTAGGTAGTTGGGTGGGTTACTACATAGAACCCATTAGAGTGCTTTAATTTATTTAATATATATTGAATTTAATTATTATGTCACACTTATAATATTTATTCCTCATAAAATGAAAATGCCTTATCATCGTGGGTTCTGACCTACTATGATATTGTATCATACACTTTTCCAGTGCCCTTTAGTTTTTGAGTAGACATTAATATTTCATGTACTGATAAATAGAAGTACCCATATTCTATTGATTTTTTACATATAATTGATGTATTTATGAGAAGAGTGTTTATCATATGCTTGTGATATAAGATGTAAACGTTTTTGGGTTTTTTTTCATTTTGTCTACATGTTTTTTATTCTTGTATTCCATGCCCCCTTTTTCTAGAAACTTTTCAATAGAATATGACATGACATCAACTTTTTTATCTATTATTATTATTCATATTCTTCACTTTTTGTTTTTAGCTTCCTCTAATAGTTTTTTTTTCTGAAATATGTATTATACTGATTCAGTTACTATCTATTTGTTCTTTTGTTTCTTATTTATATCCATATTTTTGCACTCTACTATAAACAATGAGTAAATAGTCTCCCTAGGAATTATCCAAGGCCCTCGCTACTATTCAACTACCTCTATCCATTTGGGATATTTTATTAAGGCCTTATGGATAACTACCCTAGTATACTATTCAGTGCCACTTAGGAAACGATTCTATAGAAATCCTAATAACCATTTAGTCAACCAACCATATATATAGTATATAAAAAGAATTTACGTGACATGAAAATAGAATATGATATCAAAATATATTATAAATAAACAAATAGGCCAATATAGATAAAAAAATACTAAAACATAAAAGATAACATATATAGAATAAATACACACTACAAACAAAAAGTTTACACGAATGTACAAACATGCATAAAAATATAGATAAGAGAGAGCGAGAGAGAGGGTATGTGCACATGCACGTGTGTGTGTGTGTCTGTGTGCATGTTTGTGTGGGAAATACGGAAATAATTATATACAAAAAGACATAAACACATGCATAGAATCAAATAAATAGATATATATTAAAAATTACATTGATAAAATAATACATAGGAACAAAAACATAGAAATTACTAGAATAATAGATATTGGTATATTGAAACTAAGAAATCCATATACACCAATAGAAATAAAAATGAAATCATAATGGAATAGAAACAAACTTGTACACAAATATAAAAATAAAATGAAACCCCACATAGTCAACCTTTGACACAAACCTAAAAATACACATAATAACAAAGGCACCTATATTTAAATTTAGATAAAAATATACCATGAAAATCACTGTTACACTTATATTGATACACATAAAAAATTATGTAAATTGAAACAAATACACGTACCAAAACACAAATGCAAAAAATTACAATGTTGTATAAGGAAATATATAAAGGTAGATAGATATATAAATAAAATTAGTCAATAAAGAAGATATGTGAATAAAAAATCTTGTAAACATATACATATATTCATATATTAATAGATATATACTCATAAATGTAGATATAATAACACAACCTAACAATAGAAGACCCCGCCTCAGATAGTGGTAATTTCACAACTCCACCCTCAGGTCTCCATTTAGAATATAGGGGATAATAAAAATCAACCATATAATTTTCCATGAATTATAATATAAATCCAATAATAAAATTGTCGAAATGATAAAAAAAATTTAAAATTTTTTATCTATCAATAATACACGTGTTGAAAACAACCACAATGTTATTAATGAATATAATATAGAACAAAATTATAAAGTAAAAAAACAAGTAGAACTCTGATGGAAAAGGAATAAAAAATGGTCCAATGTTCATGGGAAGACATACCTAAGGAAAAATAATACTCATCCTCAATGAAAGGATAAAAAAACAACCAATTATAGTGGCAACTCCTATCATCATTCATCGAACCCTGCTATGATGAAGTCGCTCATGATAACCGTTGTCATAATTAACCTCTTTGAACATAAAATATTCAATATTACTAAATATAAGACATCTCCTAATAACCCATGATCACCATAAAAATTTCCACCATCTTGATAGATAAAATATCTGTGGGAATGATTCCTTTTCATGGCTATGAATCATAATATCTAGTTAGATTCCCCAAAAACCATATTTATATGATGAAAAAGTCATATCAAAACCCAATATTATGGGAATTATAGTGTTTCACAATTGAAATATTGAAAAAAAATATAAACATTAATCCTCAGGATATAAATATATTTTATTTTGTCCCATATCACGCCTACAGATAGGGGCAACTCCTTAATAAGCAGAATTTCCCTAAAAAGAATACACATACAGTCCAATATATACATAGAATATATATATTTATGTCATTTCATGAAGGAAACTAGTTTTTCTAGAATCACAGAAGTGATCATGTCGTATGAACTAAATGGACTCTAAAACTCTTTAACCAATCATCAACAAAATTGAGTTAGGAATCACACCTCATAAAAGAATGAATGCATTGAATAATAACTAAACCCATATATTTCACAAACATAGGCTGAAAATATAATATACTATCAATACCATTACAAATTGATGTTTATTGATCATGAGATTATAAATATATAAACGGTTGGGGACCACTAAATGATGGTAGAGAGTGTACCAAAACTCAATCAACACCATCCTCATCACCTCAAATTAATTGTATTGGGGTACTCATAAATCACTGATAGTATGTGTGATAGTTTAAGTAAAAGTAAACCATTTTTAATTAATTTTAATTCATTAATGTTGAAAATATTCACAAAATAAATCGATCATAAAATATGAATCCTTTTCATTAAATGGTCATGTATTGATGTTTAATACATATTGGAAGCACAGTTTAAACTAATTCTTTTTATTAATGTTTTTTATGTCGGTCAAGAAAATGATATATTATAATCCCATTGATATTATTCATGTTTGTTATTATTTATGTAATAATTTTATACATATGATTTTATTGGATCATGGGATAGATTAATCACATAGAGGCCTACTCATATGATATATAATGCCCAACATTTTTCTTATACATCTTATAATTGATATTTTTATGGTTTTATACAAAATTGAAGTCATAAATTTCTATAAACTCCATTAATTGATAAAACACTGAATTTCCAAAATATTGAAATATTAAATTATTCCAATCTAACCATTTATTAAAAAAATTATTTATGTTACAGTTTAATAATATTCCTTAAAATTAGAAATTTTCTTATGTTTTCCACTTATCTTTGAAAATATTAGTCAAACTAAACTAAATTATTTTTGGTGACATCATGGAAGACTAGGATAGACTAATTGACTATTATCTAACATAATTCATATAATGTCATGTTTATAAAATAATTTCAATAAGAAACTTTGGATATTTAATTATCTTTGAGGGTAGTGAGTTTCAATTTATTATTTCAGCTATAACAATTGATATAGGTGTAAAGTTTTCATAAAAAAGTTTTTAAATCAATAATATAGATACCTAAAACACTTTACAAAATTTGATTTTGATATTATATTGTAATAATTAATAAATATACATTTAATGTTTATGAGAATATTTGGAGAGAAACTATTAATCCATGTTTCTTATAAATATTTTATTCTACTTCCAATTCATTGGGGTGGAACTTCTGAACTCAATTAGTGCGAATGAGATCTAAAAATACATTCTTATTTTATGAAAGAGTATTCAAAACTATTAATTATAATATAATATAATCTTATCCCTCCATCCTTTGTTAATGATTTCATTATTTATTCATTGTACATATCTAATACATATTGCATTTTTTTAATTAATATATGTCGAGTTTTTTTCATCTATATATTGTTATATATTTAAATTTTATTACCTATGGCTTGAATAAATTATTTCGGAATCTATTTAATCAATCAACATTCATTATACTTCAAATATGTTTTTATTAAAATTACATTTAAATATTTTAGTTGGGTTAGTTTAAATCACTTACTATATTTATCTTTTTCATTTAATTTTATCACTTTCATCCATATCTCAAACATATTTACTTAGTATTTAGATATTTTAGAAAGATTAATTTTTAGAAGAGTCTAAAGTTTGGGAATTCGGATTGATAATGAAAAAATATCGATCGAGACTATTAAAATTTCAATACATGGCTCCTTCGAATACTGCATTGATAAATGACATATTTGTTGAAATTTGATGATTTTATGCATTATTGGTTCCCTGGAAATATTTTACATCATGGATTGTTAAACAATTAATTAAAAAATGTTTTCATAGATTTAATCTCTACGTATGTCATCTAATATAGAAATTCTATCATGGAAACATGATCCTTCATATATAATTATCTTAATGTTAATTTAAAATAATCATTTTTAACAAGGGTTGAAATCAGTTTATTAGTCACCTATCAGTTTTTCTCACCCTATATTTTTTTAATTACTATTATTAAATGTGTATTTAAAAATATATTTCATGCTAATATCCTTTCCCCATTTTATTGACTATTAATATCAATTGATTCAAAAATAATTGCACCACATCCAAGGATTTCACTCTCCTTTCACAGAAAATTGTAGTACTCCATTATTTAATTGATGGTCAATAGGAAACAATCCCTCATGTTTCAACCTTAATGATATACCCTCTCACAAGCTCTATTAGAAAACATTGATCACTAAAGATAGAGGTCGTATTCCTAGTGTCACAGAGGATTATGTAATACAACTATAGTAAAGTGGACTAATGCCTAATTTGCTTCCAGGGGTACTAAAATAATGCTTAAAATATCTATAATTAAATTAACACGGGTCCTATAACATTGGATTTTATATGTAATATATTCATAAATTTTTCAGATCAAATTCTTTTATGATAGAAATTTTTTAGTTGTGTTATCGACTTCTTCATTTTTCTGTGCCACTTCAGCCAATCCAAGAAATAATTGTAGACTTCATAATCATAATCTTCATAAAAAATGTGTAACCAATCTATTTTTCTTTGATGAATTCATGAGCCTTGCCTATATAAAATTTTATAATAATAGACAATATTTTTTCATAACTCTAGAACACGAGTGAGAGGATATGAAAAATATCTAAAAATCATAGTGCATTTGATGAAATTTAATTTACAAGGTGTTTAAGACACCAATAAATGTCAATATTCTTATAGGGAACAATATATAAAGTAATAACTCTTGTGAGACTCTATTATTAATCTAGGAATATTCCAAAAATCCTCCCAAGTCATATTTTTTAACTTTATGTGTCATGTTGACATGATATAAGAGTTGTTTAATACTAAAAGTAAATGTCATTGTCTACCACCAAAAACCTATGTCATGATATTCCAAACTGCATTGAAAACCCTCTTGGTTATATAGAATGTTTAGGATTAGTAATTCAATGAGAATTTAATGAATCATTTTCTATGTTGTGTAATCAAAAAAGGATAGTACTTATTGCTAAATGAAATTTATATTAAATAATATGGATGGATGTATACACAACCACACCATGAGTCATGTAGTAAATTTATATAAAAGGAGTGTATCAAAAAAACCAAATGTTTTCTATTGATTTATATATTTTAAAATATATTCACACTAAATAAATATATTTGTTTTTTTCCATGATTACATGATTTTTTATTAGGAATTCCATACACATATTCCCTACAACCATCTTGATCCACAGATTCTACCATAAATCATTCTACGAGAAGTATTATATATTATAATTCCATCAAATTTCCAAAAATTGAATTTGAAAAGTTCACAAACCTTGAATTAATAAAATATTAGTAAAAAATTTCAATCATTCAATAATTCTACAATACGTTCAATTTCATGCAACAATGATATATGATTATTCGTCATGTATCTAGTATCAATGGATTTGATATCCCCCATAGATGTTATACCCTATTATCCCAAGGGGTATTGTAGTGAATAATATCCCTCCCCATTATGAATGTTGTTTGGGAGGATAATACCATGAAAATTAAAAAAATCATGCAAAAAATTCATCCATACAAGGACCTAGTTAGTTGGGAAGATTCAAAAGGGGTATTCTTCCTTCCCCGTCTAAGACACAATATTTTAGTAGTGATGTTTTTGTGGAAAATTCAATAAATTTATATGTTTAGAAGATTTTAATCTTCACATACATTGAGATATGTATTTATATAATTAATATATAATATATAACATAAAATTAATCTAAAAAATATTCCCCATAAATCCCTACCCATGGATAATAACTATTTGTAGAGATCAACAGAACCATCAAAAAATTTATAAGGAATCATATTAACAAATATTTAGAATTTTTCATCTTTTATTGTTCCATATTATAGATTAAGAATTACTTTGAATGTTTCTTACATTAACAATACAAGTCACTATAATTTTCGTAACATTATAACTTTTTTTGGAAAAGTAATTATCAATGGAGATGATCTAAGAACACAAATAAACCCCATATAGGATGATGATTATGTACTTATTCACATTCCCAATCTCTTCTATGGACATAAAATCCATGATCAGTAAGGGGACAATAAAACTATCTACAACTCCTTAAAATCATTCATGATGTTTTAAAAACACCAAAACCAATTATTATATCATTAGTAGCGCAAGGAAGTACCTCATATAACACACCAGTTAACGTCATATAGAACATTTAGCTTCTCTCTATAATAATTAGTTATAACAGAAAATTTATCTCTAGGTAATTAAATTCAATACAGATAATAAAATTTACATCATAGAATGGTTTATTATTATAGGTACCATTAAATATCATCACACTCTCATTATTTTTAATGAACAAAAATATCCTCACATCCAAAACTATCATTAGAAACCTCAATGATATAACACTATAACATCATATAATCATTAATTATTGGAGCCCATAACAATCCACCATAACTCACTAGATCCTAAAAAATAATACATATTATCTTTTTGATCATAGAGGATGATGATCAAATAAAAACGTTCACTACAGTAGTATAATGAGAATATTATTTGATATTGAACATTAATAAAGTTTTCATCACCATAAATAACCATTTTGGGTTGGAAAACCATCTAAAATTCTATAAATTATTGAAAATAATTGAAGCCTTCTTACTATAACAAGTAACTAAAGGATCACTCATTAATTACCCATCTTTCAATAGCCAGTCATGTATGGTCAAAACTAATCATCATGGATCTCATTCATTAGTTAAATGACATTGGGTAACATATTCTATGGATTAAAGTAGGATAGACCCATTATACAAAAGTATTTACCTAAACATTCACATATGGTTCCATAGGGAATATGTCATAAAATTATCCATAAAAAATATGGTTTTATATATAATTGTATGACTAAAAAATTGGTCATTCATATAATTTCAACGAAAAATCTCACCAATCCATACTATTTGAAATATAATATTTTATTTACATAAAATCATCTTAATTACCCATTCCTTGATAATATACTATATCAAAGTCATAATCCTCCTGGAATAAAAGTGTTTACCTCTCTCTCAGGTTAATTTCTCACAATGAAAAAAATAGCTGGGAATTTATATCTATTAACACCAAAAACTCACATAGAGTTTATAGTCACATAAGATATTAAATTTACATAATCCCTATAAAAATTATCTCATCGATCATGTAGATTTACTTGGTATCCCCGAAATCGCAGATCCTGGAAAATTCATTGCCACCCTCTTTCAAGGAACACATTTCAAAATTGATCTAGAGGACTAATAAACCACCATCATATAATATATTTTCACTTTAAAAATTTTGATATGTGTAACTATCAAATAATATATGACATGGCCCCCAAGGATCCTACTAGAGCCAAAAGTAATCCTATTGTGCAACCCAAACGCCACTCTAATAGGCCAGGGATAAGGGACTAGCAAACATATGTAATAAATTCCCTATAATGCCTCTAACCCTATCAACCTATAATACACTTATATCAAAAAATTATAAAATAACCTAAAAGAATAATAGTATATATAAAAATTAGTAAACCATATACATTTCATTAATATAACACAAAATGAAGAGAACATTTCCCTATAGAAAAAAAACCCTTATAATCTTTATATTTGATAATGTATGTTAATGGAATAGACCTGACTCAATGGGAATCCCATATTAAGTACATTGTCTCCAAGAAAAATATATTACTAGAACAGAATATACACTCATCATGAACCCCCTAGTGCCACTGTTTGATTTATTTTAATGAGACATAATAGATCTATATCTAATAAGACAATATTAGATATGTTCCTTTTCTCTGTGTTTGATAAAACTGTACATATCATGTATGATGTATTCACTATTAGATTAATATTGAAAAATAACATGGTTTGAAAAGGAATCATTCCTAACAATTTAGGTTAATGCACAATAAAGTTTCTATGCAAATATAAATGAAAATGTCTATTTAAAATTATCGGTGTACAATGTGTTCATAGAAGGTGTGTGTCTAAATAAATAAATAATATGAAAACGTGTGTGAACAAGGTGTGTGGGAATAAAATAAGAAGTGAATAATTTCTTATACACACAATGCGGGAATTAAATATTTGTATTATACATTCATAGAATACACAAACATGTGCAGATATGCATAGTTGGATATATAATTTCCATAATACATGTGTGAATGACATACAATTTACATGTATATTGAAATATAATATTTTATCTTTCATCACTCAATGTTTTTGGGAACATTAATAAATAATTATATTTGTTGATTTATTGGTATGTATTAACATATTCACTATGGTTGATAGTTCAAGACTGGTATTTGATGAATCTTTTCTTGTACCACATACATAGGTATGTTATTATATTGTGTTTCATTTTTTTATTTAGCTTTTCAATTTATTTAGTTATTGTTTCTTTATATGATTTGATTATAGTGTCTCAAACAATTTCCATTCTGATGTTAGTGGACCACAGATTCTATATTGTTCATGTTGGTTTGCTAGTTATTAGTATACACAATATATAATATATTTTGTTTTTTAAATGATCGACTCCCCCACCCATCTGATCAAATGAGTTAAGTAATGTCATTATATATGTCCCATGATCTATCAAACTCCATATTATAAAGAACAATATATTGAATGGAACCAATAATCATGTTTACAGGAGGAGAATATGAAAATTCTTAGTCACTTTATAGAAAACAATTTGAGAACCAAACCCGAAATTCACAGCTCAATGCTGACAATGTAGTTTTGAATGACCCAATGGGATACCATTTGATAATAATTAACTACTGATTTATAAAAATTAAATAGTATTGAAGAAAAATTAGTATACCAGTTGTTTTAATAATGATCTTTAATACTTATAATATTTCATTCTTGAAAAAAATTTACATTATGGAATTTTAAACCAAATTCATTCTCAATATATTTTCTTCATTATAAATATTTTCATCTAATATTTAATGACTTATGAAATATTTCATTTCAATATTTGTAAAAAAAATTAATCAAAATATGATTTGGGGCTCTGGAATATAGAATCATCATTATATTTATCATACCAACATGGTCGGGATGACATGGGTATTCCCTTCCATTCCATTGTGTATTCTCTCGTTTCTTATTCATAGACATAAATTGTTTATTTTATCAAAATGTCACATGCAATTGGTCATACATTATTTAAAATATATTTCATATGAAAAAATAATGTCATATGAAGTCTTGTGAAAATGTTTGTTATACAAATATTATTATTTATAACAGTAGGATTGATCTTCCAAATCAAACATCTAGAGAATATTTCCATGGAGTTATGCAGTTTAATATGAAAATTAGATGATTTAAAAGTGACTATATTAGTTTTACATGTAGATAATGTGCAAATAGATATCAATTCACACAAGATACCATGAGGGAGGACATATTCATGAATGTGTTTTCTAATAATTATAATATTTGGACTATTCATGGGGAATAATATATTCATTGTCAAAATAATTATGTAGTTCAATTTGATGTTGTTGTGATGATGAATAATCCAATGCATGAAATGGGTACAGAAATAATATGTGGGTTGGCTCCTAAATGCATTGACATCTAGAATTTTTAGTCTTGTAGGATAAGTCATCACTCTAGTGCATATCGTGATTCGAGGAGGTTTTATGAAGTACATGATGATGAAATGGAATTATATCATAGATGTACTTCTTATATTAAATATTTATTTATTATTGATTCATAGCATTTGAAGATGTTGAATCAGTGGTCAGACACATTGTTCGACATGTTTTTTGTGTTTTTGAAAAACGTTCTTATTATTGACGGTAAGATTCTTGAGTCGAAATATAATGGTCGTATGTTGACAGATAATAAAGGTTTTACATATGAGACCACAGATTCATTTGAAAACAAATTTACGTTTTTTATAAAATAATCAACTGATTTGGTTATTTTTATGGTCTATAGCTCTTCTAAGTGGAAATTGAAAAGGGGATATCAAACACATCAATGTCAGATTGTGAAATACGAAAAACCAGTTTTCATAATGAAAATATGTCACTTCCCCCTATATATGAGGTTGAAAATATTGTTTATGTCATTTAGAGTTTCTAATATAATGAGATCTCATGTAGAATGAAATCAATAATGTGATATGTTAACTCAATTGGAAGACTCTTTTACAGGTATGGATTTCGATAAGAGACACCATGGCTTTGCTAAAGATGTTCATAATGTCTGATTGGGGTTGGCAGTAGATGTTTCAATCCATTCAAGTCTATAGTTTGTGATACTCATATCCCATGGCCCGTGGAGTTGTTTCCTTATAATCTTCATCTATGGATATGTATGAAGGAATTTTTCTTAATTTCCACTCTTATTAATTGACCAATAATTATGGGGGATAAGATTCATGATTACCATGATCCATTGATTTATGAGTTGAATTAATTTTGAGGTGATGGTTTGATGACATACGACTGTGAAATGAATGAAATCTTCAGACTTGAGGTTCTTTTATTGTGGACATTCAATGACTTCGTGGATTATGAGAAGTTATCAGGAAGGTGTACTAACTTGGAATTTTCTTTCCCTCGTTGCAATAAAAGTAAAAAAAATATAGATTAAACAATCCAAAAAGTGGGAATAAATGGGTCACATATGTTATCTACCCCCTCAGCACAGGTTCAGAAAGGACGGAGAGACATTTGTTTTTTATATATAGTTCATCCTAGCACCGTTGACTAGGACAAGAGTTAAAACGTTATCGTAGATTGAGAAGTAAAACATCTGAATGGGGAATAAATTATAGTATTCTGTGGCTTATCCATTACCTATTATTCATGGTGCGGGTCGACAGCACAGTCACAGTTGGAAAAGAAAAGTATTTTTTACAATCTCCCTTATTGGAAAACTAACATGCTAAGGAATAATTTGGATGTCATGCACATTGAAAAAAATGTTTGTGATAATATATTGTGAACCATTGTAGGTGTTAGTTGAAATTCCAAGGACAAAGTTAATGAACATCGTGATTTCGATGAAATGGGTTTAAATAAATAGTTTCATTTAAAATTAGCTGAGGGAAATAGGAATATGTGCCTTCTATATAGTATACAATGACTAAAAAGGATAAATATTCATTTCATTCCATTTTGAAGATGCTCAAGGTTCCTGATGGTTTTACTTCTAATATTTCAAAGTGTTTGAATTTGACAAGAAGGATGCTACAAGGGTTGAATAGTCATGACAATCTCATACGACTTCATCAGTTATTACAATTTTAATTTTGTTATTGTTTATCCCCCAATGTTTTCAACTGTTGATTTAGATGATTTGTTTTTGTAGGCAATATTGTTTATGAAAACACCGAATGAGTGACTTGAAAAAATTGTCAGACCGAATATTACTTATTCTTTGTCACATTGAAAAACTATTTCACCTATAATTTTTCAGTGTTATGGTTCACATGATAGTGTGCCTAAATAAATATGTAATGGATGTTGGTCCAGTGCAATTCAGGTAGATGTATCCTATTGAGTAGTATCTAAATAAATTAAAACAAATTTTAGGCAATGGAGCTATCCTGGATGCATCAATTGGAAATGGTCATTTGATGGATGTCTGAACTAATTTTTTTGTAGAGTATCTTATGGATAATGAAAAAAATTAGATAAGACCTCCCAGATTCCTAATGTTCTAGATGTAGAAAGAACCATATTTGATATGGAAAACATCGAGTTGATAAAATCACATTGATATACCTTGTTCAATACTCCATCAGTTTCACCATTAACGCAGTAATGGTCTTATCACTTTTCTTGTTTAACCTTTACATAATTTTTTTTTCATATTTTGAGCATTTAAATATCTTGTTATCATTTATAGGATACACATTAAATTTCTAAAAGAAGATATGTATCGTGCGACTATGTATCAAGTTAAAAAATATAATTATGTGTGATTTCATGATTGGTTCAATGATTTTGTATGTATAACTTAATTTTCATTATGATTGAAGTATTATACTAATTTATTTCGGCAGAAATCATTATTTTATTCTGTGAATTATGTAGGGTCATAACCTGAGAGAGTTAGGTGACCCTATGCTAACTGAATAATTTATCCAACAAGATGAGGATCTATCCATAACATATTGTCATTATGAAGGTATAGATTTTACCTGATTTTGATTTATCTTTAAATATCTTGAAGAAAAACGAGAAACTAATAATAGTGTCATAAATTGTATATTCATTGATTTTTTTATTATTATGGTCAATTGAAAGACATCATTGAAGTTGTATATGCACATGGGACGTAATAGTTATTGTTAAATCAAAATTAAGTTGATCTAGTGAGTAGACATAAATTCAATCAATATAATTTGACATTGGTGAAATTTATCAATATGTTATACAGAAATTAAATATTTTAAAATGATACCAAAACTTTGATATCATAAGTGGAAAAATTATCCTTCATTTCTTTTCCTTCAAATCCTACTTGGAATGTTTTAGTGAAAATGTATCTACAAATAGTGTTTTATCTCAACAATATGAACCCAAGACTATTCTATTTGTTTCCCAACATCTTGACCAACATACTGAAGTATAACTTCAAGTGGATATTTATTGTGTTAGATTGGCAGTTGAAGGGGAAAAGGTCGATTTTATTCTCTAATGATAGGTATAATTTTTTTCCCACTCGTCAGTTTAAATCATTTTTTTAATTGTTTAAAACATCCTAAAACAAATTAGGAACATAAGAATTTTTTTATTATTAGTTAGAATCAACCCCTCCACCTGGCCAGCCCCAACCCCCCACCCCACCACCATCTCCTCCCCCTCCACCTGGATAGCTCCACCCCCACCCTCATAGCCCCAGATAGCCCCCCACTCCCAACCCCGCTTCGACATCCCCCACTCAGATATCCCATGCCCAAAACTCCCCTCGGATAACCCCCACCCCACCCCCACCCCCACATGCACAATACCTCCCCCTCCACATGGACGACCCGCCAACCACGAAAAACCCCAACTCTGAACCCCTCCTTGGACATCCCCCCCACCACCACCAGCACATTCCCTCCCCCTCCACTTGGGATGCCCTCCCCTATACAACCCCTTTCCATTGAAGAACACCCATCCCATCCCCCTAAATCCCCACACTTAACCATGATAAAATTGTTTTTAGCTACATTATTTAATATTATAAAGGTATTGCTAATATAATATCCAATATGTATTCTAATATATGAATTTTTAATAAATAGTTTAAATATTCCACTATTTTATATCACTTCATGTTAATAGAACCCTTTAAATACGAGCCTTTTTATACAATTTTATTCCTGGTTTGTAAATTTCTAATTTTTAAAAATCCATTACCAACTAATTATTCTTTCCCTTTTAATTTTACTATCAACTGTAATAGTTTGATATTTTTTTTAAAAATTATCTTTTTGACACTTTTAATGATCCCCATACTAATGTTTTCTATGACTGAAGGCATGCCAGTGGAATAATCAAGAGGTCCACATAATTTATCTGAGCCATCTACATCTCAATTTCGGGGTATGTTGGAATTTAATTTTTCTTATTTTTTATGTAATTTTCAAACACACACACACACACACATATTCAAATCTTTCAAATTATGTATAATTTTTCTTCAATAGGATCGAACATTACCTCTTCTTCCTCTCACAAGAGAGTCCCTAGTCATTGAATTTCATCATAGAATCCTGACACATCCTTTGATGCTTCATTTGCAGAGAGATTTAATCCTGTGGGACTGACTACGACTACATATATTCTCCTTTAGAGTCATATTATATTCAACCCACATTGATTTCCATTTACCACACATGACTCAGATTCTATCCCTCATGATAAATTAGATTGTCTATGTTGAGAATTTCTTGTTCGAGACCATTTTAGTTTCTTCCCTATGTATAAAAAAACAAACATGTGGAAATCATTTTAATAAATAGAATAATATGAATGTGTTCCCGGATGAGTTTCATCTAGTTTGTGTGGGAATATGATGTAAGATATAGAAGTATTATAAAGGAAATTTCTAAATTTAGTAGTGGGTACCAAATGTGAATTCCCTATACATTATAGAAAAAGTCACAAGTTGAGTCCTCCTATCTCAGTGGGTTGAAATTGCTGCATATTGGTCTATTAAGTCCATTGTTGTTAGTATATTTATTTTAGAATATATATTTTCATGAATTTGTGACATTAAATATGTTTAAAATTTGAATTAATTTAATGTAGGCCGTATTTGCATTCCATTATGAGAATCAAGCATTGTAGGGACCACCTCCTAGTCTCAGGACTCGTCATGTGTCTCATATCTGAAATGATTTATTTATTACTCATTTTTTTAAATTTTTATTTAATATGGTTTTCTGTTATATTTTTATATTTTATTTGTATACAGTTTCATGAGAAAGGTGCCCTGACTGATAAAATGTCTGTATTGATGACAACTCATGATCGAAATGATCCAGAGGATGCAGATCTGATAGTAAGTTATTCTAATAATTACCAATACTTACATTAATCTATATATAAAAATATATATGTAAATATCTTTTATATTTCAAATGCTCGATTTGATGTAGAGTTATTACAGCTTCCAGAGGACCATCGATAGCTTCCCGTAAAAAGGGATGAGATATTCCACCGCATTATTTTTCACGACAAGAATGGATATTGTTTGACCAATAGAAAGATGATTCCTCATTTGGTAGTATCACGCACTGAGGATGTCGGTCCTGCTCTTGCTTGGATGACATTATAGCTTTCATATTTCCTAGCACGGTTTCTTGTTTCTGTGGAAGAAAAAGAAAAATTGATCACTGAGATTAGAATACTACGGGATTATGTGCATCCGGGTTATGGTGTAGCGGATCATATGGCATAGTTTTATACTGAATTTATTAATTTACATTCTATTATTTTTGTTTAAAAATCATTGTAATTTTTATTTATCTTAAGCCCCTAAAACTCTGGATGGATGTATCTTCCATGACCACGATGGACGCATCATATTCATGAGGTATATTTCATCTATATTTAATATTGAATTAATGTTATATATTGATTTGGAATTTAAATATCGAATTGTTTTATATTATAACAATTTATGTTTATAAAAACGCATTTGTTTTTTAATTTTCAAAGTAAGATCAGTAATTGGATACATTATTGTGATAGAGAATTTCATAGAATCCCCATCAGTGGATATGAATTATGCTAGGTGTCCAAATGGTGTTGTGTCCCAATGGCATAGTGGTCTATTGGCATAAGGGCCAAATGGCCTACTACCTCACTAGCCTATTGGCCTAATGACCGAATGTCTGACTAGCCCAACGACCCATATGGACCAACACCCCAATATGCAAAATGGCATAACGCCCCCAATTACCTAATTCCCCAATAGTCTAATGCCATAATGGACTTATATCTTGATAGCCTAAAGCCTAAATAGGACTAATGCCTGAACTGCCTAATAACCTGACGACCAAACATCCCAATGTCCAATCGACCCAACGGCCTATTGCCCTAATGGACACATACCCCAATTAACTACTGTCCAAATTACCGAATGTCCTATTGGCATATGGAATATTTTCCTATTTTCCTAATCATGAAATGATCTATTGGAATATTATCCTATTGTCCTAATGACCAATAGTCTAAAAGGACAGTTGAAAAATTTTCAAAATTCCCAAATGCCCAAAGTGCCTAATGCCCAAATGGTCAAATGCATAAATGACCTAATTCCCTAAATGCCTAACACCCTAATGGACTAACGGCCTATCGTCCTTTTTCATTAATGGCCTAACACCCAAACAGATTAATAACCAAACAGCCGAATGGCCTAATATCCCAACGCACCAAAGAACAAATTCCCCAATGGCACAATGCCCCAACGCCATAACGCCCCAACGACCTAATGCCCCAACGACCTAATGCCCCAACGTCCTAATTCCTGAATGGCCTAACCCCCCAACTCCCTAACCCCCCAATGTCCTAATGTCCCAATGACCTAATGCCATAACGTCCCAAGGGATCAATTGTCCAAATAGACAAATGTCCTAATTATCTAATGTCATTTTGTCTTATTGTCAAATTAGCCTATTAGCCTATGGGAAAAGGGCCTAATGGAAATTCACAAATGAAAAAATGACTTAAATTCCTATTTTTAAATGATTTTATTTTATACCATGATAATAGTTTTCCAACTGTGTTGCTAGATAGTGTAATCTATATACAATTCTTGTATGTATGTATTGTAATGGAATGGATGAGCATGTTATTATTGATAAAAATTTGTAAAGAATGTAAATCATGAATTGATTGATAATTAATTTGATAAGGAATTTAGAGTCATGTTTACTGAATGTAGGTTTGGCTATAATTTGATAATAATCAATGTGACACATTTCACATGTTCATTTGAAAATGAATCTTCTATTTGGGCATACTAGGTTGGGGGGCTGTACGGGGAATGTTTTTTTGGGGGGAGGGTGGTTTTCTAGTGGGTGGGGTGGGAGTGGGGGATATCCTGGGGTGGGGGTGGGGTAGATAATGGGTGGAGTATGGTGTTGTGTGTGTGTGTTTGTGTGTGTGTGTGGGGGGGGGGGTTGTCCAATGAAGGTTTATCTGAGGGTGTGGGGGTTTTGGTGTGGGGCTATCTAAGGGGGACTGTCAAGGGAGAGAGATGGTTGGGGGTATGGGTTGTCTGAGGGTTGGGTGCTGTATGTGGTGAGTGTCGGTGGGGAACCAAGGGTAGTTTTTTTGTGGTGTGTTCAAGGGGGTAGGAGTGGGTGATGGGTGCTGTTTTTTTGGGGGGAGGTATTGTCCGGGGAATGATTGATAGTTTTGTGGAGGATTTTAGGGTGGGGGATATTTGAGGGGTGTGGGGTGGGGTGTGGGGCTGTCTGGGGGGGCTAGGAGTGGGGAAAATTATGGGGTGGGGGATGTCCAAGGATGGGGGATATTTGTGGGGAGTTTTAGGTGGGATATCTGGGGCGGAGTGTGGGGGCTTCAGGGGGTTGAGAGGGGGTTGTCCAAGTGGGAGAGGGTATTTCATACTGAACATTACTCTATATACTTCAATTTCGCGCGAACAAATATGAATGGTTGTCCAAACCGCTTTTTAATCTACCTCATCGCGTATGACCAGCACATTAGGTCACTAATAGAGTATAGTAGGGTTCATAATGGCCTAATAGACTAATGGCCTAATGTAAAAATTAGCCTAAGTTCCAATTGAATTAATATAGGCTTGCCCAATTGGCCAAATTCACAAATGGACAAATTCCCTAATGGCGTAACACCCAAATGGCCTAACTCCCTAATGGCCTAACACCCTAAGGCCCTAATGACATAACACCCTAACATCCTAACTCCCTAATGGATGATCAACCTAACTCCATAAGGGCATAATACCCTAACGAACTTGTGGCCCAATGGCCTAACAACTAAATAGAGATTTGGCCAAATGGACTACTTTCCAAATTCCCTAATGTCGTAATAACCTAATGTCATATTTTACTAATGGAATATTGTCCTATAGGCATGCTGAACAAATGTCCTAATGACATATTATACTATTGTATTAATGGGAAATTGGATAATCAATGAATTGGCCTATTGGCTAAATTCATAAATTCCGAAATGGCAGGACACCATAACAGCCTAATTCCCTATTGACATAATGCCCTAACAGCCTAATCGCCTAATGACCTAATGGTCGAGCACCATAATGGCTAATCTCCCTAATGTCCAAACTCCATAATGCAAAAACGCCCTAATGGACAAACTCCCTAACGAACAAATGACCTTATGGACAAATTACATAATGTCCTAATTCTCCAACATCCTAATGGATCAATGGCTTAATGTCCCTATGGAAAAATGGCCCAACCGCCTAATGTACCAAATCCTACTGGCCTAATGGAAAATCAGACAAATGGACTGCAGTTCTAATTACCTAATATCATACGGGCCTAATATCTTATTAGGCCATTGGCATAATGGCATATTTTAATATTTTCCTAATGACCAAATGGCCAAAAGGCATATTAGTGTATTAGCTTAATGTTCATTTAGCTAAATGGAGACATGGACAACTGTCCAAATTAACCAACAACCAAATGGATGAACACTCTAATGGCGTAATTCCATAACGGCATAATGCCCTAACAGCCTAACACCCTAACTCCCTAATGCTCTAAATTCCTAAATCCATAACTCCCTAACACCTTATGTCCCTAAGGCCATAACTACCTAATGCCCTAATGACCAAATATCCTAATGATGTAATGACCTATCACCCTAACAGCCTAACACCCTAACGGCCAAACCCCATGACGACCTAATTTCCCAATGGCCTAACAACCCAATTGATTAACGGCCCAAAAACCTAATCTCCTAAAGGAAAATTGTCAAAATATACTAATGTTATAATTAACTAATGTCCTTTTGGTATAATGGAATATTAGCCTATTATCCTAGTGACTAAATGGCTTAATATCATATTAGCCTATTTTACTAATGGACAATTGGATAAATGAAGACTTGGACAATTTTCCAAATTCCCAAAAGCCCAAATAGACAGACACCCTATGTGCCAAATATCCTAACAAAGTTACTCCCTAAGGGCCAAATGCCCTAAAGGAAAGAATCCCTAATGGCCTAATCTCCTAACAACCTAACACCGTAATGTACTAATGCCATAATGTCCTAATTCTCTAACAACCTCACTCCCTAGTTACCTTACTCCCTAATGGCCTAATGGCCCCATTTAATTATATATATATACAAATGAATAAATATGTCCAATTTTCATTTTATTTTTTTAGTTGTTTTACTTGTATATTTTTAAATATTTATTGAACCAAAATATTATAATGGATTAGAGAAATTTGGATCACTGGATATGTGAGTAAGTGTGTATGTGATTTATTTTTTTGAGGATCTTGGTGTTTCTACTATCTCGAATTGATTTTTTTTATTTTATCACAGTTTCTGTAGTTTGAGAAGTATTACTATAAATTTTTGTAAATAATTTTCTATGAGAGCTACCACATATAGAAGTTCCTTATGGGTTGAATTTTGTTCAGAGTCTAGCAGCTGCCATTTGAGGTCTCTATAGGATGATTTTTTAGGTTACGTATAGTGTCCCCCATTGGCGGTACCTATAACTCGATTAAATAGAGGCCACTATTCGGCTGGGCATTAGGTCACCAACAATGACTTCCATTGGAGATCTCTATATCCCTATAGCGACGAGCCTAATGTTTCTTCCATTGGTGGCCAAAAGGTATTCTGTAAAGGCCATTAACGGCCACCCCTGGACAGTCACTAATGGTCAAATTTCTAGTAGTGCATAGGCAAAGAATATTTGGGCAAAAATTTTGTGAATATGTGAGAATAAACATTCATATTAGATTCCATAAAAAACATTATGTAAACACAAACATAGAAACAATGAAGGAACACATATGGAGAAAAAGACTATGTATTCCCTACAACTATTAATCATCAGAACATAATAATATCATAGTAATATCATCTTCGTTGTAATGAGTATCTCACCTAGTGAGAATCTCTTTATTATTAGAGTTATAATTGGATTAGAAAGTATTATGATGATATCTTAACTATAAGTCACATATTTGAGGAATTTAAGGGGTTCCTCATAATGCTCGGCATATCGAAACTACATGGCCTTTGTAAATTCCACATGGCCACAAAAAAAATAATGGTTTACCCACTCCTCAGAGAAGTATATACATCAGTTGGTGGAGTACCGCACTATGTAATTTTTAATTTCCTTTTCATAAAAATATAATTTTTTTTTAAAAAAAAATACCTTACATAAAAAACATTTTTTATGGTAGTTATAAATCATTATTAGTATAAGTACTCATTCATGTGATGTCCTAGACACCTCATGGAGTATATAGTGGTTTTATTTCACCGCACTCATCATAAGAGTTAATCGAATGTGGATAGATCCATTATTTTCATAAATAAATATTAGACATTTTTAAATGAATACTCAATACATAACATTATGATCAATTATAAAAAATTAATGATTTTTTAAATTTGGATACTTGATACATAAACATCATATTGATGAAAATTTTTCATCATCTCTCTTTATGTATTTCTACTTTTTTCCAGTAGTGGTATAAACTACTTAAATGAACTATTCATAACCTATGGAATGTAAACCAACAAAGTGGTTATATTAGATACATTGTAAGGGTATACATGGGAGATATCAATCAATAATAATAAAGAAGAATAATATATGTATATTGGTTTGAGATGATGATCATAACAATCAATGTTTGTACAAAATCAGTCATAGATTGTAAGCACATTTCATGGAATAAGACATTATCAATTTGGATTACATGAATCATAAGAGTGATAAATCCTTATAATAAATAATAAACCATATGTTTAAATAATAATCATAAAATTGTGTTGTTAAATTGTGTATCGATATTTGGAATATGAATGAATCCATATTTCTAGTATGATAACAATGACCATGAAATCATATTTCATCAGACTGCAACACGTGTTTCCCGTATCATAACATATTAGAAATCCCCATTAATTTCATATAGTGGATCATGAATCCAAACATGATTCCCATTGTGTATTGATTAGATTAGGGAATTTCACATAATTATGTCATTATATATATAGAATTACCCAATGAATAGGAAAACTATATAGTTCTAATTCTGTCCATCACATAATTAAAATGATACATACGTGTTTTTTAATATCATAAAACATTAATCATATCATCATAACTTAATTCATGGAATGGAAATGGGTTACACAAATTATTTCATAATTTCATCATAGCATAACCCATAAAAAATTCATTTTAGAAAATATCATCATTCTAATTATAATCCAACCATAGAAAAAATAAGGATGTTATCACTAGAGGAATCCCCTAGTAAAGAATAATTAACATCTCATAATGTTACCATATATGAAAATTATTAAAAAAATATAACTATTATATTATTTTTGACGTAAATCCCTATATTATTTTGAAATCACTTATATAGAATAAAAAATCGATATTATTATAAAATATATTTTTAAAAAAATAATCCGGGAAAATTTTAATAGAATATTCAAAAATTTGTGTGGTCTTCACAATGGAAAATTCCATTCATGTTGTATAAATTAAATTATAGTTTCCTTTGAATTTTTTTCCATATTTCTAAAACATAAACATTTAAAATAAACAGAGTTAATACATTTAATCATATTTATAAAAATCCAATCATGGATAAAATGACATTAATTGATTGTATAATAATATTTACACATAATTGAAAAAAATTAATGATAACATTAAAATAGAAGAAACTTGTTCTTGAAAAAAGTAAAAAATAATATATCTTTCCTAAAAAAGTCATAATCATTTTATGTACCAAATAGAGGAAAATGATGAAATTATATAAAAATTATATGAATAACAAGATGAAAAAAACACTAAATGGATTTATCATACATTGATCATATAATTTTACAAATATAAATTAATATATATACAATCCAAATTATAATATAATTGGAAGTTAAACCCATAACACATGTCTTGAATTTATTTATATGTTCTAGGACCTCATATATAATAAATATGAATTTATTATAAAAGTATTAAAAAAATATTGTCATTTATATCTCTCTATCACACAAGTTTATTTAAATTTTTTAATTCTCTTTTCTTAGGGATAACTACATCGTTTCTCATGGATCTTTCAGTTCATAATTCTGGGTCAATATATAATGATCATGGTTCTATAATCACTAGAACATTAATCATGAAATTTATATTATATATATTTATTATATATATATATATATCTACAATAATCCATTAAATGCACCGAACGAAAAATGAATTACATCATTAATAGAGATGGTTGGTCGTACGTATCCATGATAGTTGTTTCAATTTTAGATTGGTTAATCAAAAGAATGATAAATAATGATTTAACTTTATATATTCAATAATATGACATATATAAAACAAATATTTTTTAAATATTTAATTATTTCCATCTACTTAATGTTAAAATGAAAATTGAATCACACCATTCCTTAGAGGTTGAAGTCCACACTTAGGTACGAGCGTTGTTATCATTTTCCATCAAAAGGGTTGATGTGATGATAAATAGTATAATATATTTCCAAATTTATAATTATACAATAAGAATCATATATATAAATTTTGAAACCATCATATTTAGATTCCATAATATATTTTAATTGGAAATTTATTGAATCCTAAGGATGAGTTGGTATTATACACCTATAAATGAGCGATACCTTATCATAAAATTTGATGGAATAACAGGAGGATTATGGTGGATCCTATATCAAAATAAAATTTTATTGAATTTTCAATAAAAAAATAATTCATATATGAATATTATTATATATTTAATGTATGTATAATAAGGATTAATTTGGATGTGTTTGGATTAAAATATTACCTCTTCTTTAGTTGGACTCTATATCACTTTTTAAGGACACATTGAATGGTATATTAAAATGAACATAAACACAAATTAATGGATATAAGTGTTTATTAGAGACATGTAAAGGGTTTTGTTTATAAATATAGGTCATATAGGTGTAATTAAAATATATAAGGGATTTCTTTTTTTAAGGGAGGTAAAGGGAAAACATGGAATTTGTTAAATGATTTGAATAAAATTTATATGTTTACAAATATAATGCCTTAATATAGGAATTTATTATAATTGAGAGAGGATATGATAATATTTTCATAATCCAATGTAAAGTTAAATGGATTTCTCTTTATTTAAACAATTTTTTTTCATTTAACCCCTTTATAAACAATTTTTAACATTAACTGTTGTAAAACAATTATTAGTAATGGGTTACAATTTTACATCGAAGGTAAAAATTTGTTCATAAATTGCCATATTTTGTGATTAAAAAAAATTATAATCATAAGAATCATATATCTTGATATTTTTTATTTTTTAATTATTTAGTAAACAATTATTTTTCATAAAATATTAATGTTTCATTAGAAATATAGTTTTCAAGACCCAACAATTGATTGTGGGGGGTTTAATGTGTTTCACAATTCATCACGTTAGGTTTACCATTTTTTCATTCATAGAATCTCCCAATGATTCCTAGATCCATGAAAAGGTAAATATATACTATAGAAATTCATGTAGTTGTATTGGGATTCACACCAAATGACCATAAGAAATCAAATTTGTTAAGAGGATGGGAGGTGAGGCTAATCACACCCATTTTGTCATTGGTGAATTATCAATTACTCTAGGAATGTCTTATAAATTTATGTTAATATCATAAATCTATTTTCAATCCTGATATAGGACTAGTTACCATAAAAATTTTAAAAATTGTTGAATCATCATCTTGTAATGGAGTTTCTAATCATGAAACCATCTATAATTATCTGACGTTCTTCATATAATTCTTATTATTTATGGGAAATATGTATATGGTTATATTGTGAACACATATAACCAGTAGTTCCAGATTTTATTTTCTTCTAGGGAGTCACTTGATAAATTGAGGATGTGATTGAAAGTTTTGAGGAATCCTACATATACATTTTATGATAGGAATCAAAACCAATATAGATCATTTGATTTGTGTTGTTTATCATCATATGGAAATGACATATATAAGGGAACATATGCACTTAGTATTGAGATCGATCCTTAAAAAGGCCTTATGCCTATAATGTTTATAACAGGTCTCATAGTTACCATATTTTGTTCATATCCTTAGGACATACTGGGAGGATGATAACCTTTTATGGGAAATTAATACAATGCCGCTGAATAGGGCTTACACATTGAGGATTCCCTATATGGGGTAGATTCATGATTTCAACATTATTATCATTACAAATCCCGAATACCACATGTTACATTCTCCGATTCAAAAATAAGGGATATCAAATAATCATTTTTTCATATGGATTACTGAATTATGAACAAGGGTGGACCTTTGGGATGTTTATTATGCACATCAGGTTCCTGGAATTAATCATATATATAAAAATTATGGTAGTAGTATGACTCATCATTGGTCAACTTTATCCTCAATCTATTGATGGGTGAGATGGAATAGACGCCCCATATAAGATATTGTGTCCCAATAGTTAAAATATTAGATACATGGAAGGGATTACAACGAGGAGGAATCCCATTAGAGATCACTCCTTAAAATGGAATCCAATGTATAATATTCGGGAAAGAATTAGAGTTTTTATGGTTGAACAGGTGGTATGCCAATATATATCCACTTGAAAGGGTTATCATGTCCATGAACATCTACCTATCATGGTTGTATTGTCTAACAAACATTATTAGGGTGTCTGTATTACATGTATTGTAAATTCACTAACCCCGAAATCCTAAAGCTGGAGCCTTATATAATTACATTGGTACTATGAATAAGAATTCACATCCCAATGTAATAAATAGTTTAGTAGTATTGGAAATCCAGATATAAATATAATTGTTACATTACAATATTAAAATGAAAAAAACATTGAATTTACAGTATAAACACCCATAAATGTCTATATTATTACTAGAAGTCATTCATAATATGTGCCTTCTCATACTGGAAAAAAATAAACCATATGAAAGGGGAGATATTAGATGCTCAATAATGGTTTGAAATATAGAAAAGGCTATGATAAATAAACACAATCAGTAAGGAATGATGAATAACTAAAATAAAATTAACTAAAACATAATCTTGATCATTATATGGAAGGAATACGAACTAATTATATAGTAACATAAAATATCATCTAAGAAATAAACATAACCATGGATATTGTACTAGTCAAATAATCACACAGAATATTAATTATTAATATCACTTTGTGGGAATTTATAATTCTTGTCATCATAAACAAAACATCAAGGACTCTTCAAATACCCCATCCATAAATTTTTAGATACCAAATCTATTATGTCTCATGAAGCTTACCGATGCATTGAGGGGCTATAACGGCTCCCACTGGTCAATTACTATGTCTTATGAACTCATCAAATATAAAATCATATTATTTATTTAAATCAATGTGTCTCATACCACTTTGTATTATTTTAATAATAATTATAGATGAAATTACTCTAATAAAATCATTGAGTAATTCGTTAGAGAAATACCATTTTTCTTGAAAATGAGAGTTCTTTGGGAAATATTTTTTATTTTTCATAAAAATAATGTTGTAAAAATTTATATCGAAGAAAAAATTATTTATGTACAATGAAATTATTTTTCATGAATACATTATTTCAAAAATATGTGAAAAAAGTAAAATGAGTTTTAAATAAATGTTAGAAATTGGCCACTTGTGTGCAGTTTAATAGAAAATATAAAAGATTCATTAAAATTAAAAAATTAATAATTGTATTCTTCAAACCAATATTGAACTAAGATAAGTATTCATGTTAATAATATTTATTTTATAAAAATTATAGGCTCTTAAAACATAGTATTGAATTTAATTAAAAATAGGATAGAAATTGGGAAGTTCAATTTAATCGAGCTTTCTTGTCCGGATGAATTGAAAAGGAATCCTTATAAAAAACATTTTTTCCCATCAATGAATAACGAATTCATCCAAATACATACATAAGTATCATAAAACAAAAATTTATGTGGTTTGATTACGAATAATTAATATTTAATTTAGGTTAAATAGATATAAAATATATCCCAAAGGAAAAAACGGATCTTCGGGATGAAATCCTTACAACATTGCAAATAGTAAATATATTAATTATAATAACAATAAATTATCATTATACATACAAAACATGTGAGAAATATTGGGTAATGAGGAGTATCTCACTGAAATTGAAGTGAGAGGAGAGAACCCCATACCTTGTCTCAGAAAGGATTATTTGCATGTACCTAATATATAGGATAACGAAATTAAAATCATTAATAATTTAATAAAGACACTATTAAATATTTATTTAATTTATTATAATTTTATTAATTTCATTTATGTAATTTTTATGATTTATAATATTCAATTTCATCGTAGGAGAGTTTTTTTTTCTGTGGTTTTCGTAATTATTTCACTAGTATGTATGAACAAAAACTTATAAAATGTGAAATGATATCCATATTTTAATTTATATATTATTAATTAATTTCATGGGTATTTAATGGTCTTAAATATCATTTTTTCAAGATATGTGGATGATTCATTATATAAGGCATTAATGAAAACCATTTCAATAATTTAGGCATTTTTTTAGTCATCATGCACTAGTATTAACATATCGATTAATATTATGAATATATAATCTTTAAAAACCACTAAATATGTTTTATTACATATATTAATGTATATATTAACCATTAAAATGGTTTACTACTATATTTGAAGGTTGAATTGAAAAACAAAAACACATCATCCATGAATTTGGAAAATTAGTACCTCACAAATGATGTTTTTATTTTTAGAATAACAAAGGGATGAGTGAAGAATTGATGGTTGATGTACTAATAAAATAATAAAATAATAGTATATATTAGATAGTATACATTTCTTGCATTCTTGGAAATGGGAGGTATGTAATGGATAATTGATTAAATGAAAATGAAAAAAAAGTGAAGAACGAAATGTGATTTTAACTCTTTAGTGTCCATTTCTTGAGAACCTTCTTAAGGGACTTGGAAATAGATTTTTACGTATAATAGTAATAAAATAATCTAGTTTTGTGGTTTGAGAGAGGAAATGGAAAAAATATAATCATGATTTATATTTTATTTGTGTTATGAGAAACGGTTGTGAGGGGTGGTATTTATAGTGGATGACATGGGTGTTTTTATTATTTAATTCGTCCGTTTAATATTTTTTCCCATCAATAAATGGTGATGATTAATGTGACATAATATAGTAAATAAATTAAGTTAGTTAAATGAAATGGGTTATTACCTCATCCATACATCATCCATCAATCAATAAGTTATTTATTTACTTATAATGCTAAATACTACAAAATACCATATTTCACTACTCACCAAAAATTAATCTATATTTGAAAAATCCAAAATATGCCCACTTATATTTTTTGGACATGTAAAATTTAAATTTTGAATCAATTTTATTAATATTATTATATATATATATAAGAAATTTTATTTTTAATTAAATTTATCATTTCTTTGAAAAATACATATTTTAAAATTATAACTTCTTTTATAACACTATGAAAAATTAATTATGGTATAATAAATGTATCGAATAATAATTAGATTAAAATATTAATTTAGGAATATATTTTAAGAAAATAAAGTTTCTTTTACATCATTATATTGATTAAAAAATTTCCAATACAAATTTATACTACACAAAAATACCAGTACTTAATATGTCTTTTCTTATAAATTTATTTCCTTATTCCACAATATAAATATATCATATAATCATTAATGAGATATTTGAATTTTATACGTAAATTAAAATTTTAAATCTCATTATAATAAAAAAAATATATTATTAATATAACTAAAATAATATTTTTATAAAAATAAGGGTTTTCACTCTTCAGTGCAATATAAATATTTTCTAAAAAGTGTTAAAATTAAACCTAATAAAACTTTGAGTTTAAAATATTCAAAATGGATCTATATTGTTCATTATAAATAAAAAAATGTGGAAATTTTCATTCAAAACATGTTATCCATTAAATGGAGGTAAAAATACCCTTAGAAAAATGTAGTATTTTATGTGTACAAAGTTGATTTCATAATATTTTATGTCTATCAAATATTTTCGATGAATGTAAAAAATTGAATAAATATAAAATATATATAAATTCAATTATTTGGATAGTACTATTTGTCTCAGTAATTTAATGTCTAATATCTAACATTCATTTTAAGATAATGATATTTTATTATATATCATTTCTTGTTTACGATTTATGTTGTCTGAAACTTATTTTTTTTAATAAATTTAATTTTACAATATTCCATCCATAAAATAATGGGGGTGTTAAATTGCCCCCCACCCTCAAAAAAATTCAATTCTGAAATTTAAAATTTTAATTGAAAAAACTAATGTTGATACTTCAAAATTCATTTTTAAGAAACACACATCAAAAATAAGGTTAATAATATAGCCTATTAATTAATGAGAAAGGTAATGAAATGGTTAAAAAACGTGGATTTAGGGTTGACAATCATTATTGAATGTAACAAAAAGGATTTGGATTAGAAATTTAACAACCATGTCTTGATGGAGAATATTTTAAAACATGGTTCTTAGAATTTCAACCACCAAAATCCATAAATATTATGATCGGATCAAAGACCATTGATTTATCTGAAAAAACAATAAATGGATAATATTTTTCTTACTAAAAAATACCATGATTTGAGAGATTCATTTAATATCCAGATAATCACTTGATAAAATTAACATAATTTATTACATTCCATGTCATAAGAATAATCCCATCCACTGGTTCTTCTTGGATATATTTTCTCCTCACCCCTCACACATGAAAATGAAATTTCTAAATGGATTTTTCAAGCCAGAAGCACTTTTATGAATTATGATATCCACCAGTCATTCTTTGATTCTTTAAATAATTACTGAAATGGAAATTGTTAGCAAATGTTTTCCAATATGATAAATCATATATTAATCTCAACTAATAATATCCTTATTCCATTCCATATGTAGGTTACCTTAAAACTCATCAAAAAAATGTCTATCCAAATTCCAAGACCAATTGTTTTGAATTAAGGTTATATAACATCTGATTTCCCTAAAAAAACATATAATGAATCACTTATTTTCATGTCACAAATATATTCCTACCTTGATCAACTATAAACTTTTATAAAACCAGAATACTTCTATGAGTAAAATCTCATGTTGTCTTTAAATCTAAATATATAATAATTCTAACATAATTTAAACCATCAGTTCACTAATCACCTTCATGGAAACCAATACTATCCAATCAAAATATATCTATTATTATATAAATCATCTAGCACATATTTAGCTTTATATTTCCCAAAACATTTTTTAACAAAAATATAATCCTATAATATAATCACATCTCTTGGTTACTAGTACAATTTTTCACATGCTTATAATTCAATAATAAAGAAGTAAAATAGGACAATGCATATATATATATATATGATGAATCTTATAAATAGCGAACTATTGATAAAATACTCAAATAATATAATCCTTGATTCTAAAATGGTCATAATAATCAATCCTCAATGTCTGACGTGGTAGTGTAGGACTCACCTTGATCCCTTTTCTTCTTCTCATCTATATTCCCAAGTTGATTTGGATATTCAATTTTGCAGTGCCTCATATTATTACACATGAATCTTTGAATATTGGAAAATTGTTTACTTCTCTTTCAATTATGATCAGGGTGTCATTTTTATCTACAATTTATGAATACCCATTTTCTGCTAAATCATATATCAATGTGTTTCTTTTCATAATTATCACATGTTGGAAAATAATTCATTCCCTTAAACCCTTTATTTTCCTTTTTCAGATATTTCACCTTCTTATAATATATCCCATAAATCCATTATACATTGAAACATGACTCAATTTTTTTATTATAACAAGATATTATTTCCTAAAATGATGAGAATATTTAGGAGAATAATTTCTTTCGAATGATTTCCTTAATCTCATAAAAGGTTTCATTATTATTACACTTTAGATCATGTGCATTGGAAGGGTTCTCATTTTTTTATAGGCACCATTTATTAAAAATTTAATAGAATAAATTATGTTATGAATCATAATTCACTATATTGAATAAGAAAAAAACTTATTAAAAATTGAAAATTTATATATAGATAATCTCATAAAAATAATCAGAGTTTTTTAGGATATATTTTCTTTTAAATCCTTTATACTAGTTTATAAATAAAATTTGAATTTTCATAATATTATACCCTTAGAGTCTCAAACCATGTGAAGAGTAATGAATATTGGCATATACTTGGTAATTTTGAGTCATGCCAGACTCATCGTGTTAGTGTTTTTCCCTTAAGTATATCTGTTCTAGAACTAAATCAACTTATAGTATCCGGACAAGAATATAAAAATAATAAGAACCATATAATCTCCACTATACCAAAATTCTACTATTATCTTCAATACTTATCCCTAATGTCTATATTAGTGTAATATTCTTTAATTTATGTTTTCTAAATCTAGTTTCCATTTCTTCTACGAATTTGGATTTTATACCATCTTTAAAAGCCCCAAACTAGTAGTACAAAGCCAATACTAAATTTAATCACACTCGTATTGTGAACATGCATTCATATCCCAACAAAATGAATATTTTATTATATTTTAAAAAAAAAGATAAAATCATAATTTCAATACTATGAATTTGAATGGAAAAATCATATAATATCCATTATAAACACCGCTAAAATCCATGATTATCCTTGAAAGTCATTCATTATATGCATCTTCACATACTAGGGAAAAATAAAAGTTAAGGGGTGAACTCAAAATGATCAGAAATGTTAATAAATATATTCAAATATATCATAAATAAAAAAACAATATTTCATTAGGTATAACTACAAACCCTTTCCACTAAAACATAATATTGAGCATATTATGGTAGGAATAACAGTCGATTAATCAATTCTACGAATAATCACATGAAAAAGAAACATTACAAGGGATATTCAAATATTAAAATAATAACATCCAATATCAATTACTAATATGATAATAAGGGAAATCATAATTTGACACATTATAAATATAGAATCAATGATTCAGTCAAGACACCATACCTAAATGGGTAAAAACCATGTCTTTTTTTCTCATGAGACCTACCCATGAATCAAATGGCTATAGAAGGCACCTCTCATTAATGACCTTGTCTCTTAAATTAATTATATATGAAATAGAAAATATTTAAATAAATATTTCACTTAAAAATATGAAATATTTAAATAAAAATCATAGACGGATCCACTCTAAAAAATCATTGAGAAGTTCTTGATGGTAGTAACCTTTTCATTATGATAAGATTTATTTTTTAATATCAATTTTATTATACATAAAAATAGAATTGTAAACAAATATATCCTACAAAATAAATGGGTTGGAAAAAGAAATTATTTTTGAGGAATAATTAAGGTTCATATGAAGTGAAAAAAATTAAAAAGATATTTTATAAAACATTAGTAATGGGAACCTTTAATACAGTTTAAGAGAAAATATAAAAGATTCATTAAAAAAATTATAATCGTTTGAATTATACAAGATATGAAATAATATACTTTTTA
Source organism: Viscum album (assembly GCA_963277665.1). Taxonomy (NCBI): domain Eukaryota; kingdom Viridiplantae; phylum Streptophyta; class Magnoliopsida; order Santalales; family Viscaceae; genus Viscum; species Viscum album. Next base: position 1,079,465,033 of record OY728164.1, read on the forward strand.
ATTTAAATATGGCGAAAATAATAAAAATATTGGGTTATTAAAATTGATTTTGTAATGTACATGAAAATGGCCATCAAATTGATATGTTCACTTTAATCAGGAAACCTTATCAGGAGAATTTAAAAAGAAACATAAAAAACATATTATTACCATAATAGAAAAATGAATTAAGATAGTAACATATAATTGGAACATAAAAAAATAATTTATTAGGATTTTATATGAATAATTAAAATAAAATTTATGTAATGAGAGAGAATGTATATCCTGATGGAAAAATGGATGTTCAGGATGAAACCCTTACCACATTGAAAATAGCCAAAATGCATCCCTAAAAGATTAATGAATATAAAATTAAACATTGAATACTATAAAGATAATGATATTAATGATATGAAACATATAATTTTAGTATAAATACAGAACACATGAAAAATAGTGGTGAATGAGGCATATCATACATAAATGAATGTGAGATGATAAAAACCATTACCTTATGTATGAAAGAATTCTCTTATTGTACATTGCAAGATGGATAATGAAATAAAGTTGATTAATAATTTAATTAAAAAAAATTAAACAATTATTTTTTTATTATAATATTGTTTAGCTCATTGATGGTCTTTTTTAAGAGATGTAAAATATAATATCATCATTCAATGTTGTTTGTTTTCGTGATTTTCATGATTGGTTCACTTTTATACATGTATAAATAATTTTGTAAAATGGGAATATTTATCCCGAATTCATGTTATAATTTATTAATGAACATAAAATATATATAATGGTATTATATAACACTTTTTCTTGATATCTCTCTGATTCATTGGATAAAGCATTAATGAAAACCAGTATGATTATTTTAGTATTACATCGATCATCGTGATCATATTTTATCTTATGAATTAATATTTTGTATATGTATTTGTTTTATAACATTGGATAAGATTTACTAAACATATTAAATTCATTTTTAAATGTTAAAATGGTATTATTACCAAAATTTAAATGGGAATTTAAAAATGAAAACTTTTCATCTACGAAGGAATTAAATCGTCACATCAGATGTATTGTTTTTATTTTTAGAATTAAATGGGGATGAGAATAAACGTAGTGGTTTATATAAAATTCCACTATACATATGATACTTTATTTTTCATTAAAGATTGTACATATGAGATACTGAAAGGATAATAATGTAATGTAAATTGAATTAAAATTAAAATAACCTAAGGGGATTTTACCTCTTGAGTGTCCCCTCCCTGAAAACCTCCTTAAATGTCATGAAAATAGAATTCTGGTGATACCATAAATACCATAATGTGGGTAAGAGGTTTGGGAGATAAAATTTGAATGATATAAGTATGCATCATGGATTTGGATGTGTGAGAAGAAAGGGTGGTCAGGGGTGGTATTTTTACTGTAGGAGAGGGGTGTTTAGTGATTATTCAATACATTTGTTTATAATTTTGGGTCATGACTATCGATAGTGATGATTTTTGTGATTAAATTTATTAAATAATTCATGTGAGTTTGAAAAAATTTGTTCTTACCTAGTCTATACATCATCAATGACTCAATAATTCATTTATTTACATATAATATTAAATACCATAAATTTCATTCATTCACTATTCACAAAAATTTAAGATATTTATAACTAAATACTAAAAAATCTCCCATTTCATTTTTTAACATTTAAAATTAATAAATGGACTATGTTTAATGAAAATAGTTTTATAAATATGTTAAATTTTATTTTAAATTAAATTATAATTTATTGGATAAATGCATATTTTAACATTATAACTTATATTATGACATATTGAAATATTGTTTATGTTCACAGAAAAGTATATTATTATCATTAGACAACAAAATATTGATTTATAAATATAATTTTCTAAATAATTTTTCTTTTAAATCAATATATTTATTTTATAATTATAAAAAAATTCCCCATTCATATAAATACAACTAATTAATTTATTATTTTATGGAATTTTTTTAAATATTAATTTATATAAATATATCACATATTAATTTATGAGATAAAAAATTTATTTATAATTCTTCATGTGATATGAAGTTTATATCTTCAATATAATAATAATATAATTAAATGATAGTTTTATAAAAATCCATGTTTTCACAGGTCACTGGAAAATATATATTTTCTGAAAAATAACAAAATTTCACCCGAAGAGAATTTTTATATTAAAATTTTTATGATGAATTATATTTTTCTCAATATAATATGTAAAAATGTAAAATTTTGGTTTTAAATCAATTGTTCCATTAAATTGTTGTAAAAATGCCCTTAGAAAAATTGTTTTTTATGCGTATTTTTTCATTATTATCTTATGCGTGTAGAATAATTTGGATGAATATAAAAAAATTTAAATATATAGTATATATAAATATCATAAATTTTTTAATACTATTCATTCCATCTAATTTAATGAGTAAAATATAATTCTAATTTTAAAATAAAGATATTTAATTGCATATCATGGTTTTTTATGCCTTTTGTTGTGTAAACCCAATGTTATCAAATAAATTAAATTTAAAAACTGACTTAATATAAAATCGTAGGGTGTTACATGTATGAGGATTTCTAGAATTGTCTTATTTTCATAGATTACATGCCTAATGACAGACACATGATCGAGTTGACATGTCCTGAGAAAATCACTTGATTGGTATTTCTTGTTTGTGAGGACATAACATGATCAAGAATGATATGTCAACAGGTAAATTAAATACATGATTGACATGTCTGGATGGAATCTCCAGAAATAGGTGACATGTCTGCAGGGTTTTAAATTACCATGACTAAATTTCTAGAGGTTTCCCCATGATAGGGTTGTGATTTCATGAAAGTGTTGCAAGAAAAGGTTTACATGTCTACAGGGTGTCACATGACTTGGGTGGTTTTTGTTTAATGATCTCTAGAAGTCTTGGGTGACAATACCTAATTCTTAAGTATTACTTGAGTGAGATTTTTGGTGGATGTATGATCATATTTCATGAAATCTTGGATGACATCTCAATACATGGGAGACATGTAATGGTGTTGTCGCCTGACTTTCATTATGTGTCCATGGGAAATCACATATTCCAAATAGGTGTTTCGATGATCTCATGTGACATTGGTGACATGTATTTTTCATTCACGTGATATGGTATATTCATGTGAAGTGCATGAAGATTACTGTATCTATCTTCGTATATGAGTTTTGTCTATATTTCTATCATTTTGTGGACTTTACTTCTTATGAGTCTGGATTTTTGTCAAGCATTGTCTTATTTTAGGAGTCAGATGGCCCAATAAATATTAACTACCTCCTCTACATAATATGGATAACAGTATATATTTTAATTATGTGATTGATATATTGATCACAAGAACCATATATTCATATCGTGTGATCCCTCAGGTCATTCCCCTTATTTTAACTATTGGAAGGACATTCTGATCACATGAATTTCCACTCAACTAATTTCTCTCTAGAGATTCGATGTATTTGTTGACATCATGTGATTTTTTATAGATGAGGGGGAGGAATTTTTTGGAATATCTACATAGGTTATATGCTATCTTGAGCATCACATATATTAAAAATATGTGTTTCAATCAGTGTTTGGATTTTTGTATCATGCACTTTTCATAATCCAATCATTGGTAGTCTATATCATCGTATGATACGATGTTACTGAAAGAATATTCATCCATCCCCATGTTTACTTAGAGAGAGCATTTATTATTTTTTTAATATCTCAAAATTCCACTTTTGTATGTACCAAATTTTACTCATGGGTCATGTTATCTCATGGAATGGAGTATTAGTAGACCTAGTGAAAATGAGAGAAGTAGTTTCCTAGGAGATGACAAAGAATGTTTTTTAGATGTGGAGGTTTTTGAGGCTACCTGGTTAATACATGTTCTTTATTTATGAAATTTCATTCTTATAATTGCCAATGAAATAACTAATTAAGATGGGAGAAATGTACTTGTATAGAGAATCATACGATATAGACTTTCATGAGCTGAAAGGGAAATTGGATTCAAAAACAATAATGATTTTTTCAGATCTAGGAAATAGGTACAATGTTTACTATGATGTGTTATGTATTAGAATAGGAGAATATCTTATATTTGGGGAAGGTGTCTTTGAGTATGGGTCTTTGTAGTTGATTCCACATGAGAGGAATTACCCAATGCACAATCTCGAGTTAGCTCCAGTTGTGCAAGATTTCCACTGTCAGAGAAACTATCTTTTTGTAGATAATTTTGTGGTATTCAATAACTATGTGATAGTCAAGTGTATATTTAATCTTCATGATCTGAATTTGAGACAACTATGGTGGGTTGAGTACCTATAGTCATTTTACATTGATATTTCCCACACGCCTGGGAATGGCAACACATTGGTTGATGCTATGAGCAAGAGGACTCAGATACAGGCTGTCCCGAAAACCATTAGTGAGTTCCATCTTATGGATCTACTATCTGAGAATCATTTGGAGGGGCACAACAGATATTGGTATATATTAAATTATTCTATAGCTATTACATATACAATACTGGATCTATTGTTATTGATAATGCTATAAAATTCCTTAGGCATAGTCATATGAAAGAGTGTGTTAGGAGAGGACACTACATTTGGGTGGACCTTTGGTGTGGATGAGATCTTGTGTTTACATGGGTTCTTGTGGGTGTATGCAGACATACGTGTGAAGTTTATGCAGGATTTTTATTACTCAGTTTAGGGAGTTCATCCTAGGTTCACCAACATGTATTGATAACTGTAATGTTAGTATTGTTGGCCATGTATTAAGAGGGATGTTGTTGTTTCTGTTATGATATGGTCCACATATCAGTAGGTGAAGTCAGAGCATCAGCTACCAACATGGATTTTATAGTAGTTACCAATTCTCGGGTGCAAGTGTAATGATGTTGCAATGGATTTCATGAGGGGTTTACCAAGTTTTCCTCAAGAGAATTATGTTTCACGGGTTCTTATTGAAAGGCTCACAATGGTTGTAAATTTCTTGTTAATTAAGGAAACATTCAATGTTGATGAGCCTAGAAGGTTTTATATCCAATATATTGTTTGTTTTCCTGGGGTTCCATTGTCTATAGTTTTAGCTAAGAACTCCTTGTTTACATTTCGTGTATGACACGGGACTACATAGGGCATTGGTTACACAGTTCTTTTGAGTACAACTTACCATCCTCCAAAAAACGACCAGTCTGGGTGCACGATTTAGGTTTTGGAGGAAAAGCATGGATCAATCATCTTGTATATAGGGGGTTATTGGGAGAGATAGATAACCCTAGTGGATATTACCTACAATAATAGTTTTTAGGAAATAATATATATGGAACCATATGTGGCTTCGTACGGTAGTTAATTTCGATCACCCCTATGTTGGATGGTGCCAAGGGAGGCAGAAATTATGGGACTACATCTACTCATGGGGAACACTGAGCATGTGGAGTTTATTTAGAAGTGGACGGGTACTGGATAGTCTCTCCAAAAATCTAATGCATATTAATCGTGAAAACCACATGAATTTAGGTCGGGGATAAGGTTTTCTAATGTGTGACACAAAGGCTGGGAAAAATGAGGATTAGGAGATATGGAAAGTTTTAACCAAGATATGTCAGGTCAATTGAGGTTTCGGAGAGTGTGAGGCTGACTTCCTATCAGTTGTAGTTACCTCATTGGCACCGGGCTTTTCAAGATCTCTTCCATGTTTCCCAGCTATGACATTAATTTTCAGACCCGCCTCACATTTTCAACATGAGTAGTTTGAGTTGGAGGTGGATGCATCCTTCGAGGATCATCCTATTTGGATTGACAATCACAACACAATAGTTCTCCATGTCTTATATGTTCCTCTTGTATGGGTGTTAAGGTATCACGATAGAGTAAAGGATGAGACATGGGAGAGGGAGGTCAACGTACAATCACAGTAGCCAGAGTTGTTTGAAGTTACTTATTTTATACACTTTGAAGGGAATTTCAAAGATGAATGGAATTAGGGGGAGATGTTTATAGGAAACTAGATCTCCATTTCACATATGGATCATTATTTTCGGTTGTTTTCAAGGAAAAAAAAGAATAAAGATATGTTTTTTATGTACATGCCTTGTACTTTTATGTACACAATGTGCACTCAGTTGCCGCATGTAGGCATGTACTAGTCATGTAATGTCCGAGTATATGGATTTGTGATGACCTAGTCAATCACCTAATGCAGGACCTCATTGAGGCATGTACATGGTGTTTACATTAAATTAACATGTCATGTACCTTTATTTTTATTTGATTAATCAAACTTGGGTCGTGTCTAATCTCTCGAACTATCATTTTCTTGTTGTGTCCTGTACAAGAGAGTGATGAAAAACTAAGAATATTCATGTTCCCCATGTTCCTCCATCTGAGATATGAATGAGATTTGATTTGGTGCGTTGGATTCCTATCAATGTGTTCACTCATCCCTTAGATCCTCTTTTCTATATTTCTCGTCTTCCATGATTTATCCAAGGTTGGACAATTTTGACCTTTTTTAGAGCTATGTAATTCTAGGTCGATTCAAGGGTTGACGTTCAATATTGTTCATCGTACAACATCGAGGTAGTTTTTTTGTGCTTTCTGTGGGTTTTCATTTGATTTTATATGAAAAAACTATTGAATATCCATTTTTGTTGTATTTCATATCTTGGAATTTAACCCTTTTTAATTCATTCTATGGTTTGTTTGATTGTTAATGGGATATAGATTGTGAATAAGGTATATTAACATGAATATAGAAGTGTTAACCATGTTTTCTTTGTTATATTCATTGGGTATTGAAAGCATGTTAGGCTAATTTATTTCTATTTATAGTTTTTTTATGATGTAGTTTTTGATTATATGTGATTCATGTTTTTATCATTATGACTGTGTGACCAATGGGAATTGACTATGAGAGGTTCCTACTGAAGAATATTTTAATTGTGAATTTTTATTATGATTGACCATATGTATTGACTATGAGAGTTGTCATGGGACATTGGCCAAAGGGTTTAGAATGTGAGAGTTACACAAAGTGTTGTTATTAAATAAATATTGGACCACAGGTAATTGACTATTAGAGCTGTCAGGGGATCATTATAATTCAGACCAAGGGGGTATTGACCATGTGAGATACTTAGGTAGTTGGTTGTTAATGAATAGTGTCATGTGAGACCAAAGAGGTTTTACCATGTGACATTTCCAAATGGGTATTTATTATTAATTAATTTGATAATTTGAAAAAAAAAGAGTGGATTAGACTATGAGATCATTTCCAGAGGGTTTCTTGTGAATGATTGTACGAGTGTGATGAGTCTTCCAGGCCAAATCACAAGCTAGGAATTAGTCTCACTTGATTGTTTAGATGGTATTTTGTGACTTGTGTTGTCATTATTATATTAGGGTATATATAGAATAGGCTAGATCTATAGGATACATTATTAAATGCGTTGAAAATTTATTAAATGTTAATGAATGTAGTTGAAATTGTAGGATGGTTTCCTTCTAAGTACTTCCTTGTTTATTGCTTCACTTATGCATATTACATGTTATATATATACAATGACAGTTAGGAAAATATATTTTGGTGGTTGCCTACTGGGATTCATCTCACACCCTATTTAGGTCATGATTTTAGACCCAAACAGAATATATTGTTGCTGTTATATATAAGAGAAAGCTCTCTTCTTTTTCAGGTACATGATTGCTGTGAGAGGTGGAGAGCATAGGACAAAGATGAGGATTTCAATTATACTGAAGTTTACTTTTTTTCTTTTTTTTAAAATTGGTTTAGTAATGTATTTCTAACATTTCTACCAGTTTGGGTGCTTTCCTGGAAGTATTTTTCATGCATCATTTATATATGTGCTCCATTTATATATTTACTATACATCTTCTGATATTTTCATGTCTAATGGTATTATTACTTCCGTTATAGCTTACTATTTTTTCTCTTCAGTACTCTACCAATTTCGGCATAGTTTCCCTACTATCACATGTAAGTCCCTCGCTGCTAGTCGGAGGCCTCTAGCGTTCATGGAAATGCACTTGAATCCATGTGACCAATAGGGTTTGGTGAACCTTTGTGTGGAAAACAGAACCCGGACCTTAAATATTATATCATAGTCCACTCATTATTATGTCCTAAATTCCCACCAACATAATAATATAAATAAAGTAATAAGAACACATGGATATTGAAATCATGTTATAAAAACTGTATTCATACCTTGAATGGTTATTGACCCCATTAAAAGATCTTCCACATTCATAACAAATTAAAATTATAAGTGGGTAGTGTATCATAAAAAATATTCAGATCAGAGTCTCCCTAATATTCTATTGTCCATAGTAACATTAACCACTTTCTTATTTCTCAAAGGACCAAACATGAAATAATAATAGTGGAATTCTTAAATAACTTCTCACTATATTCACTAAGTCATTCTATGGTTTTTATTTATTTTTAGGAGTTATATATGGTAAATGGGTTCATAATACATATATCTAACATCTCATTTCAAGCTCCTTTTTTGAGATAGATCAGAATATATGCAAAGGATTTGTAGAGATCAATAATATTTATCTTCTCCTTCTCGTAATAAAAACCATTAAATTTATGTATGTCTTATGAATACCGAGTAAATCAATCAAAAGTCACATATTCATTTCAATGAAAATCTAATTCTATTAACCTATAAATCTCACTCAATATTCCCCTATACTGTTCAAACAAATCTAATACATATAAAAAGTATAATCTAAATGATATCATAGGATCATTTTCTTCATACCACTTTCTCGCTGTCAAACAAATCATAGAGTGATGTGTAGATTCTCCTTGATCAAGCTCTATACTAAAACATGTTGTGAGTTAATATAAAATTAATTGAATGTTTTTCAATTATATCTTGTGCTTACGAATTCCTCTCACAAATTAAAGATATATCATTATTCTTTTTTTATTCCTCCATCCTCAATCATAACACCTTATCATATGTATGTGTGGCTATGTTAAGATCTCGGTTAATTAGCAATTACCATAATTAGTACGTCTATGGGAAAGAGTAGAAACCATATCTGAATCACAATGAACAAAATAACCATTTTTTGATTTATTTATTCCCATGAACATCATTTTCAAATAAAAAGGTAATCCATGAATACCTAAATTTATTTCATCTCATTTTTTGAAACCCTATCAGATTAATCTTCATAAAATATGTAAAGTGTTAATAAATTATTATTCATCCAATTCATTCTCATTTTTCATGGATCATGCAAATATAATATTTTGATAAAAAAACATATTTTTTTAGGTTCAACTTCTTCAAAATATCTTTACTGAGATCCTCACTTAAAATTTTCAAAACTATATAAATCCAAAAAAATTGTTACAGTTTAGAACCCACCTTTACTTCTAGTTAAACAAAATTGTTCTTAACATTAAACATGTATTGGTAAAATTCATATACATCAATCTCATTCACATAGGAACACTCAAATATCCTTATATCAAACTGATATAGGTGACTGTAATAAATATCTTAAAGTTCAATGGAACTTCAACAACATTATTTTAGAAAATAAATCAAATTTAATTTTTTTCATAAGGAAATACATGCATTGTTTTTCCTCATAACAACATTTTCTAAAAATGATATAATCATCAATTCTGTAGTATTTATAATGTTTTGAACATTAAATCAAATCTTCATCATTGATTAATATAATTTATATTAGAGTAAAAAAATTTTGGAGACTCTTACATTCATAAATCCTAGATCATCTTATCACTATGGATGAATAAACGATCTTCTTTATTTTCTTGATTAGATCACACACTGTTCATTGTATTTGTGGTTTTTTAAAAATGAAGGAACATTTATTGTATCATTTTAATGATTTATTCATTATATTAATTATAGAATGAGATCTACAATTTTTACCCAATATGTACGGTAAATTAGACATGTGAATTTCAATTTCTCATACAAGGATTAATAGAAATAAGGGGTTACATGTACATGGATTCGCATAACAAAATTTTTATAATTAATGATCTTATGTCAATTTTCCAATGAAATACATCATTCATAAACATGTATCTAAATATGGATATGCGGTGGACTTTGGATATATATAATTTGGTTATTTTATGACATCACTAACATTAAGACTTCATCTATGTTGTTTAATTTCGATACATTGAGATTTATTTGATTAAACTGTATTGGAATTTGGATACATAGAAAACATTTTTGATTATATTTTCTATATGTGTATAATTTAACCACATCACTACATCTAGATAAGTGGGTCTACACTAAAGATACATTTTTCAAATATAAGACGTTTTGTACGCAGGAATTAACTTAATCTGTAATTTTCATATATGCAATCTAAACATTTACATTTTTTCATATTTCTAAAAATTTCAAATTTGGACTCCTCAACATAAACTCCAACAAATCTCATCTACCCATAAATACATTCATTTAATCATGTATCTTCTTAAAATTATTTTTTGAGCTGTTGTAATAATTTGAGAATCATTTCAATGATTTTTTAGGTTATTTGATTTATAAAATACTCATCTCAAATTATTTCAAATAATCAATTTTTGAGATTAGGTGTATGACTTCATTAATTAAACATCTATCATCTCCACTTTGATTATCATTCATCTTTATGTCTATAGACCTATAATGTACCATATATAAAAATATTAATACTTAATGTATGACTCTTAACTTTTTGTTACCTCTTCTCCAATATTTGTTAATAATTTATTTCAGTTCTCGATATCCATATATGATTATTGGCCAAATGCTATACTGCATGTAGTTATTACATTAAACCTATTAGTGATATGTATTTTTAACTGTCATGACATATCATGACTTAATTGTGATGTCCATCTCCATCAATCATCATGTGTACTAGCATTCCCAAATGAATATTTTCAGCTATGTATTTATTGGAAAAAAATCTTCAATCTTCATTACCCATAAATTATATAAAATTAATATTCTTCATTCAATGGGTTCATTATTATTCCATCACCCAATAGTTCAATTATTTTATTTATTACATTGACATATTATTTTAAAAAACAACCAAGCACCTTTCAGAACATTACATATGTTTTGTAGTCCATAACTACACTACATGTATTTGTACCCATATTGGGTGTTGTTTCCAGTGGTCAATATATAAAATTATTATAGACATTTCCATGAAATTTATCTCATGTATTGAATATATATCCACTAAATTTTATGCATGAAAATCAAAATGACATAGAATATAATATTTTTCAAACTAGTTTGTGTGGGCTTGTTACATATATCATATACAAATTCTAAAATGGTGTATATTTCCAAACAATGAAACTGGTCCAAAACTCTTATACTTAATTTTCTACAAGTCCTTGGAAAACATGCTTTTCATTCTTGATTCACACACCGTATGATATTAATAAACTACTAAAACCATAGAACAACAAATCAATTCTATACATGACATGTGAATTATTTATGTACATGAAATTTAACCATGTTATTCATTTTTATTATAGATCTCTATTGAATTTCTCCGCAAATACTACATATTTTAAAAAATATACCAAAATTACACATTAATCACGAATTTCCCTTGTCACACTAGAAAAGTACCTTTTATTTAATAATTATTGAAAAAATAATATGAGGAATCTTTTTATTTTTCACTAATTCCTTATAACAATATGTACATTTTAAAATGTACTATTTACACATCTCTGGAAATTAGTATCATGCATTGAAAACCCAAACCTCGAAACATTGTCCCAATGTTTCCATTAACAACACATTCATAGTCCAAAATGGTGGTTATATAAAAGTTATCAATTTATTGAATGATTTTATTCAGAACCCTTGAATCAAAATCCATTTAAATTGACATAGGTGAAGTGGGGATTTGATAAATGAAATAGTTAATGAGGGGTGGAGGGAATAAAAATTCAATCCAAGGATTCTAATCCGGTGGAAAAAAATCTTTAATGGGATTATAGTGAGGGATAACAATTCCTAATCAAACAATTACTATTCAAATATTATAAAGATTTTATTCTTTTAGAATATTAAATATAATAAAAACATTTTACATGTCACATCAATGAAATTTAATTTACAAAAATTAGATCATGAGTAATGGTGTAATATACTTTTCAAAGTTATGCCTTAGTTTGTTCAACATCATCACCTCGATATGTTCATTAGTGTCTAAAAATAAAATAAATGATGTTGATGAAAAAAAGACCATTATCCCAACATAATATATTTATGGATAACCATAAAGGAAGAAAAATATATATCTCTCTCTCACACAATGTGACCATTAAATGTTTTTGGGGGATAAACCTTGGTATAATTTCAAAAATACTTATTGAAAACATGATATAAAATTCATCTAGTTTTTTATTGAAAACAAAACAATATTCTATCCCGCCCTAATAATTGGGTATAATAAATGTTAACCTCTATAGGAAAATAAAATATTTTGGATAATTCCACATAGCTATAACTTACATATGTGTATCACATTAAATGGTATCACCAGTGTTTCACATGGGATACTATTTTATTTATACAAAAAAATTTAAATCCATAAAAAGTTTATTTTTATCACGATATTAAAAAAATTACATCCCTGGGAGAAGAACACCATCAGGTTAATATGGCCACTATGAAATATTTATATAGTTTTATGATAAGGTATATTTAATTTTTTATAAATTATTGAATATGTGTGTCTCTAATACAAAAAACTGATCTAGAACTCAATCTACTAGAATTATGTTCACCTCATTAAGAATTATACATATTAAGATACATATAACTTCAGTTAGACTATACGAAGAACTATTACCTTTCTGATATAGGTAGTAAATACATAATTATTATGTAGTAATCAACTATAAATATCAAGATGTATCCTGTAACACCCCTACCCAAGATGCCTAGTGCTGATTCCATATATTATTAAATTATCATTGTTACAAAGAATCAAATGCTAAAGGACTGAATAGTTTAATAGTTTTTTTAAGCATCAGATTAGATATATGATAAATATAATAAACTAGGAAATTAAAAAGAATCAGTAAATATGTAATAGTTCACCATCATTGAAACTCATTTAAAGGATTCTTCAACAAAAACTAAATAATTTGAACATAATAAGAGTGTGCTCAAATGATGAGTAACGGTATGTAAAGAATAAAAAAGTATTTCATGAAAATAAATCTACATTGAGAGGATAATAAATTATAATTAATCCTTCCTAATAAAAAAATTTAAAAAAAACTCATCCATAGATTTTATCGTATGTAAACATCAGGGATAAAAACAAAAATAAATGAAATATCTATAAAGTAAATTATTGATTATAAGACATCTCATCTGAGGAACATAAAAACCTATACTGTCAAGATCTATTATCATGATAGTTTAAACTAATATAATATTTCCAAATTTACTATCTCATGAGAACCTATTGATACATCATGGGGATATATAATGTCTAGCCCCTACCAATCAATACTAGTCCAAATCATTCCTTGTATTGAGTAATTGAATAAATAAATAAATAATATTCCTTATAAAATATATATATTGAATAAATAATACATATTTATATATAATTACCAAGTGTAATATAATGGAAAATAATGATTGTTGACATTGATGAATAGAAATACAATTTAATGAACCTTAAAAATATTCTGGAGTAAAATAATCATTAAATAGTGCAATGTGTCTCAAACCACATTGAAACATTTAAATCAATATACCCATGATGGAATAACATTAAATGAAACTTATTATGTCATTAAAATAAGTGAATTCATGATATAATTGTTAAATGGATTATATATACACCATTTAAAATAAAGGAGGTATATAACAATCCAAAATACCTCCATGAAATGAAATTGAAATGAAATCCCTTACAACTCTGGTAACATATTAATAAGAAGACAGAAAAGTAATTATCATCAAATTAATAATTTGAATACCATGGGGAAAAAATAATTTATGATATAATATATAAAAAATAATTATAAATATACCACACTCAATATATAAGTGGTGAAGAAGTCATATATGTCACCGAAGAAAAAGTGAGACGAGAAAAACCACTTACCCGACATTTATTTTTGTGTCAAAATCATTTATCATAATATAAAATAGTTTTTATTATTTCATTAAGTTATACTTGGAACATAATAAAAATAATAATATCTTATATTTACTTCTCAGAATATATCATTACTTGTTTCTTAACAATCATCGATTATTTTCATTATTTTTGGAGTTAATGGTCTTGTTTTTTGAGTATGTTTTTACTTGATAGTAGTTTCTAATATTAATAAAATCATTATTCACTCATGTAAATAATTTAAAACATGATTTAAATATTATATATCTTCAATATATATTTATTTATAATAATCCATAATATTTGGGATAGGAAATGAAATGCACCGTTCATAGAGATGGTAGGTCATAGATACACTTATATGCTACATCCATTTCCTCACTATATTGAATGAATAAAATGTAAATTCTGTATATTATAATAAAGTATCATATATATTTCACATATTTTTGTTAAAATAATACATAAGGAATTCCTTTTTTTGTTTGAACGAATCACATCATTTTGAGGAGGCAGTAGTAAATATGTTCACAATTGAAGTTATCAAAATTCCACAAAATGAAAATCATGAAAGTATGAGTTATATAAAAATTAAGTATGAATAAATAAATTATAAATATTATATAAATATATATAATACATAAATATATATCAATCACTATTTCCAACCATTATATGTTGTAAATGATATAATGAACGACCTTGGATTGCGAGACGGTAGTCCGCCATACACATGAAGGATGATTATGTGTCCCATTTGATGGGTGTGTGTGAAAGTGTATCTATAAATAATAGAATAACAAAATCATTATATAGTTAATATACTGGGTTAATTATATATGTAGGGAATAATAATAATTTAATTTTTTTAGAAACAAATAAAACTAAAGTGATCATTGATGTATGTTATTTTGTTTTTAGGTAACTCCATATAGTTTATACCAAAGAACATCCTTCATTAGTTTTATGCCAAAAGGAAAACATATAGGATGAGGATATAGAATTAGGGAGATTATTTTTTTGGTTTGGGTTGAGATATAATGGTCATTAAGGTATGTGGAAAAGGAGTAGGAGGTTCCCTTTTATAATTGAGGTGACTTTCACTTTTTGAATCTCATGAAATATTTTATTAATAAAAAATTTCAACTAAATTACAAATGGATCCAGAGTAAGTTATTTAAATGATAATATTTTTATTGGTAAGAAGAATCTCCACCAAAATTTTTTAGATAGGATTATGTAACATTTTTACAATTATTATTTGGATTTTACCTTAGTTAAACTCTTTAACTCTAATAGTGACAACATGTGTAATTACTCTTTAATGGTTAATATAGTAACTATAAAATTTCAAACGAACCCTAAATGATTTCATGAAAATATTATCAACCATATACATGTGTTTTTTATTTTTTTGGATTATTATGAATTTTCTATTATTTAATAAAATACTATTTATTTTAAAAAATCACGAAAGTCATTTTTAACAATATTTAATACATAACTTTTCAAAAAATATCAATAAACAAGGTAAATTCTAACCAAAACCATTAATAAATCCACAAAATATAATGGAACCTTATAAAATTCATGTGTAACATTAATTCTCTCAAATTAAATCTATTTCTAAACTTTCAATATCATTTACTAGATATTCCCATTAATTAAACTAATATTGAAGCATCATTATGCAAGACTTTGTGTTAATTATTGGTTTCCTAAAAATTAAAAAAAATTACCATGTTTTACAAAATCATTTTATATTTGAGTTTTATATTTATAGTCAAATAAATAGTATAATTTTTTATATTTTATAACTATAATACTTATAAAAAATGAGTATGTCATATTGGGGGTTCTATATAATTAAATATTAAAAATGGCCTAGAATCATAAAATTGTCTCTAAGGAGCCATAAAAATAGCCTAATTATGACTTCAATTGGTAATAACTTATAAAATAAATTTATGACAAATTTTATGGCAATTTTATAATACTTAAAATACAATGACTACTATTAATTACCCAATTTTCCCTTCTCCATGGTAATTAAAAAAACTAATGTTATTATTCATATTGTACAAAAATAAGGGGGATCTATTTATAAAATTTGTAAATTTTAATTCGAAAGATTTATTCCAATTTAAAATTTTTTTAACAAAATATTGGCTGATATTAAATTAAAATTATTCGAGTTGACGAAACAAGAACATGAGTTTTTGAATTGAAAACATTAAAATTATTTAAATGTTTTTAAATCTAAATTCAATTTGAATTTGACTATGGTAACCATAATATAAATAATAGATAAAAATTGATCTAATTATACATTAAACCCGATTAAAAACATAACTTTGAATTAAAAATTATTTAGATGATCAATTTTTGTTCATTTAAAATGAAATATTATATTACTATTCATCAAAAAAATAAAAATTATAAGAAAGAAAAGATTCAACCAATGTAAATTTGGATATTATTCATTAACTAAAAAATTTATTTTTTTAATATGAATTTAAAAAATTCTCAGAAACGTGATTTAAAACATTTTCTTCATCAAAAGTTGTCAAAACTACCTTTTTATAAAAATACTTATTATATGTGTAAAATTGGATATGTTCATATGTAATGTATAGAAAACACATATGATGAATGTTAAAAATTATATTTAATGATATATATATATATATCATTAATATAATCAAAAAATAGTTACTTCTATATTTCTTGGTATAAAACACACTTGTGAAATGTTAAATAGTATTTTAAAATAACATTTCCATTTACATTAAATAGGGTTTTATTTCAATATATAATTTATTATTAAACAAACAATAATTGATATATAATTTTTATACCATATTTTCGTAATTAAGTTGTTATTGTTCATTCACTTCATTCTTTTTACTATGTTATAATGGTAACATTTAAATAATAGTATTTAGTTGTTCGTTTTAGCTCAGTGTTGCATGCAATGTAAGTTTTAAAAAATAGTAACTTTAAAAATAGGCATACCATAAAATATTATGGGGATAAATTATACCCTAATTAAATAAATTTTTTCCGCGCAATTTTAAATTTTACATCCAAAATCAATGTATGATAATTGAAAACCAATCTATGGGAATCACACATCAGAAATAAGTTTAATAAAATATACTCTTAACAATAGGGAATGAGAAATTAGAAGGTCTCCATAAAAATAAGACATATAATAGGATAAAATATGTGGTAACTAAAAACATGGACATTATAGAGATATATACCAATCATGTTCTAATTGTGACTTTTAGATAATATGGTCATTATAATGTTAACTATTTCAAGACTATAAATTATTGATCTGGTAAAAGAACATTTATTTCATAAAAGGAAAAGTAATAGGAAAATGTTTTTTTAAAATAATATTCATATAGTTGGGGATTTATTTTATATCAAATACTTATAAAATAATGAAACATGCTTACTTGAAAAGTAGAGTTTCTACTTTTAATCAATTTCTAATATAATCTCAATTTTTTCTAAATGAGGAATAGTTTTGATATATTTATCATTACTCGAGAATTTGAATCAATTTATAGGAATTAGAAAATAAAAAAGTATAAATAACTATTCATGTTGTCTTCATGAATTCACCAAATCGAAAATGTTTTGTATTAGATAAAATATATCCCAAAAATAATTAATTGTTTTTTTGAGGAAAAACAACATTAATATCTGAAATTCAGTTGTAACAAATATATTTCAACATAGGTCATTTTGGAAAAAAGGAACCTTCTTAAAAAAATTCCATGAATAATATTGAAAAGAAATAATAAAAATGATTTTATCATATAGTCATCCAAATAACATTAATCTCTCTTAATGACTTATGCCAATAAATTAATTTCATAAATAAAATAATATCTATGATAATGTAACCATTTACTTAAACAACCTAAATGACCATATGTCCAGAATAAAATTTTTGACAGAAAAATCTATTTTATCCTGTATTCATTAAAAAGATCTGTTTACCTTAATCTTATAGGATTATGAAAATAATGGCTGTCTTTAAAAATATCATTAGTCACTTAATTTACAAATCTTTTTCTAATCAAAATTTTACCTTTTTGATAATAGAAATTTCGTAAAAATCAAAATAACCATTCCCCATTATATATGTTAACTAAATATATCATTTAAAACTTAAATTCACATGGTCTATTTGTTTTATATCTCTGTTGTCTTCCTTCCGTTGTTGGTTCATACTCTACGACCTTGCCGGACACGACGGGCTGTCACCCGACTTTCTGGTTGTACATATTCTATGAATATATTAATATTAACAAAAATTCTATAAAAATCATTAAAAATAACATAAATATATTCAATATTAATTAAATATTTTAAAAAAATTGTTATCTCATATGTTTCATTTTGTATCTTCAGTAATAGATATACCTATAATTACATTACATCAAAAGTTCATGTAAAACCTACCAATTATCCTTAACTTTAAACACATTTCCATAAAATAAAATGGGATAATTACTTAAATAACATTTTCATATATATTAAAATAATTGGTTATGTTCTATAATCTATTTTTTCCCTAACTCTATTTTTCATGGTTTCTACAAAACATCCATTTATACCAACTATAACACCCTAGCCCTAAAAGCCAAGATTTGATCACTTATTTTATTATATGGTCATGATTAGAGGGAATACTATCTCAAATGACCTAATATTTTAATAGTTTTTGAACAACAAGATTACATACATGATACCCACAATACATTGGAAAAATAAAATAATGCTTAAAATAAATAAAATCTCAACATCCTTTAAAAAAATTCTAAGGATTCCTCTTCCTGACCCAGGGAAAGGAAACATACAAATGGTGATATAAAATTATTAATAACGGTATGTAAATTATAATTAATAATGAATAAATGAGAATAAATCAACCTGGAGTAGGGAAATAACTGAAATCACATAAAATTTAATCAATAAACTAATAATTAAATGCATATAGTGATTTTATCATATAAAACACACAAAGATAATAATAACAATAACTAAAATATCTATGATGTAAATGATTTATTATTAGAAATCGTGTCAACGGTATATAATATTATATACCATAGATATATATTTCAATGAAATTTAAAACTACCCTATTTTGGGGAACTTATTTCTCTCAATAATACATTCCAATGCATCTAGGGGCTATATAATGTTCAGGTCCCACCCGTCACTGCCAAGCCAAATCATTCATCATATAGAATAATTTATTTACATAATAAAGAATATTCTTGAGGAATTATACATATTGAATATTGAATATGGATTTTTCAATAATTCTCTACTGTAGGATAATTAAAAATATTGTTTTTTGACAGCGATGAATGTAAATACCATTGAATGATCATTAAAAAAATTCTTTAAGAAAATAATATTTAAAAAATTAAAAGATTCAAATAGCACATTGAAACATTTTAATGATAAAACACATGATTTAATAACATTTATTTACAACTTATTATATCATTAAATTATGTATATTATTGATATTACATGTCAATGGGAAATATTAATAACATTTAAATGAAACAATATGCATAAAATTACAATATGACTCAATGAAATAAAATTGAGATGAAATCCCTTAAAATTGAGGAAACATATAAATCACATGACCCAAAAGAAATAATCATAAAATGAAAAATCTAAATACCATGAAAATCATATAATTAATTATATGATATATCAAAATTAAGTATAAATCTTCCATATATTTTAAAAATTTGGTAAATAAGTCATATATCATACAAATTTAAGAGTGAGACAAGAAAAACCCTTACATTGAATTTCTATTTGAAATAATTCCCTTTAACATCTTATATAATGGGTTTTATAATTATAATATCATATAAAACACCAATTAAAAAAATTATAATATCATGTATCAACTTTTCAAAATATCTCATTACTCATTTGTTAACAATATTCAATAATTTTCATTTATCTTGGTGTCAATTGCCTTCTTTTTAAATTATTTTATGATGTGTTACTTGTTGTTCCAATTAATTGTATCATGATTTCATCATCACTAGATTTTGAATCATGATGTAAATATTTTATATATTCTTCATATTATTATTTATAATAATCCATTATATTTTGATATAGGAACTCAAATGAACCATTGACGGAGATGGTAGGTCGTACGTATGCATGATTACAAATTCTATTTATTTTTATTATTAAAATAATATAGTGTAAATAATGTAAATTGTAATAATATTATCATATTTATTTCATATAAGCCCCATATTTTTATTAAAAATAATCCTTAATACATTCCTTGTATTGTGTGAATGGATTATATCATTTTTAGGAGGCGGTAGTCCACACCTCCATAAATGATGTTATCGTGTTCCCACAATATGAAAAGCATGAAGGTAAGAGTTATATATGAAATGTAGAGGCATAAATAAATTAAAAATATGATAAATATGATATATATAAAATTAAAATACATTATTGTTTACATCCATTAAATTTATTATGTGGATGAATGAATGACATTGGTTCGAGAAGCAGTAGTTCACTGTACACATGAATGATGATTGTATATCCCATTTGATGGATGTGTGTGAAATTTTAGATTTGAATATTTTTAGAATAAAAACATCTTAGTATATTGAAGATACTTGGGTTATTATATAATCATTTAAAAATAATAAGTTAATGGTTTTACAATGAAATATAATCACAGTGATCGTTGAAGTATGTTACCTCATTTTCAGCTAACACCATTTGCTTAATACCAAAAAACATCCTCTATTTGATTTAATACAAAAAGGAGGATAATAGGATGGGGACACATAACCTTGGAGATTATTTTTTCAGATTTTTTATGAGCTATAAGGATTAAAGTGGTGTTAGTAATTGAGATAGGTGGTTCCCTTTTATAATTGATGTGGGGGGCTCTCTTGGAAACTCTCTAATTATTAAATTAATACAAATTACATTTCAATTTAAAATGTCCCAAATGCTTGTTATTTCCAATATAAGATTATTATGGGTCTCAATACTCTGAATAAATTATTACTATTTCAGTTAAGGACGCACTATTATCGTTATATTTTATATTTAACCCTCCGTTACACACTTTAACTCTATCCATGACAACTTGGATTTTATCTCTTTATGTTTGAATATAGTTATTGGAAAATGTCATACAAACAATAAATGATCATGGACAACATTTCTAACCTTATAAAAATTATTTTTTTGTTTTATATATTTTTATGAATTTTATATCATCCAATAAATTTTATTTAATCTAAAATTTCATTTCTTTCAATTTTGACACTATTCATAAATTTACTTTCTAAAAAATATAAACACATAAGATTACATGTAAAAATAATTTTAATGAATCCCCAATATGTCTTGGTCACCTATTTGATTCTTTGATGACAATAATTATACAAAATTACATTTATTTGAATATTTTTAATATCATTTATTTGATAATTCCATTAATTAAAAATTGAATGAATCGTCATTTTGTAATCCTTTAAGGTAATTATTTTTTTCCTGAAAATTAAAATTAAAATACCATGATTGTGGTAAAATTTTAATCAATTAACTTTCCCCTTTTAGTCGAAGATATATTCAGAATAACCACATATAAAAAATATAATAATTATTAATAATAAGAGTATGACATATCAGACATTCCTTATAAAAAATAATTTAAAGGATTAAATTTATTGAAGTCACTCCAATAGGACATAGAATCGGCCCCATAATGATTTTTTTAGCAATAACACATCCAAAAAAATACTTCAATTGTTAGGTTAATTTTATAAAACATATTATATTATTTCTTCCATAATCTACCTAATTTGACCATGTCCATGGTAATTAAAATAATACAAATGTTACTATTTATATTATCTAAAAATAAACGGGTCATAAATAATTAATAGGGCCCTTATAATTCATAATATGGAATCCATTTTTCAAATTTCAAAAATACATAATTTTTTTTAATTAATTTAAAATTAATTCTGTTGACGGAATGAGAAAATGAGTTTTTAAAGTGAAAATGTTCAAAAGAATGAAATACTTTTATATCCAAATTCAATGTAAAATTAATTCAAATTACCTAAATTAAATTAAATAATAAAAAAATTATCTAATTATATATATAAATAAATTGTTAAAATAATTTAACACTATAAATTATTTAGAAAATAAACCTATTTTTAATTAAAATGAATTATTTAATTAGTATTAATCAAAACAGAAAACTCATTGTAAAATACCAAAAAAATCAACAAAACTAAATGTTTTTTTTTTGATTTAAAATATGAAATTTATTTTTTTCAAATAAAATATTCAATAAAGTGTAAAACTAGATTTAAACCAAGTGTGGCATCAAATGGTAGAAAACCACAATTTTATAGTAAAACTTATTTATATGAGAAAATAAATTTGTTTCTATAGAATTTATCAAAAACACGTAAGTTGAATTTTATAATTTTGATTTAATATTACACATATATATATTTTTAATATAATCACCAAATTGTTATTGGCTATTTCTTGGTATAAATAAAGCTTTTCACATACAAATAGTTTTTCAGAAAAATAATCCTTTTATTTAAAATAATGGATTCATTTAATTTATGAATAATTGGAAACAAAAAATATAGTATATAATTTATAAAACATATTTTCCTAATTTAGTCAATACTTTTGATTCCTTCAATTTAATAAAATTATGATGAAAACATTAAAATAAAAATAATCAGTTTTTCATTTAAGCATAGTGTTCAGTGAAACATAATCATTCAAAAAATAGTAAATTGAAAATGTTATATAGTATAAAATATTGGGTGTTACATATCATTTTAGAGTATGAATGTTTGGAATATTTACCACTTATAGGTGGATCTCAATCTATCAACTACCAAAATTCAACATAAATAACAACTAAAATTTCTTATGAGGCGATTTCCCACAAAAAATGATTATTCCTCTATAGAAATAAATACCTTTATGGATTATCAAGCATATCGTTCTCTTAAATCACAACTATTACAATTCTAAAATACATATTATACACATACATTAACATAGAAGATGGTTTCTAAAACAATAATTTCATTTTAATGACATAGATTTACATGAAAATCCCTTCTCTTATTCTCATAAGAAAAACTACATTTCATAATACTAACTAAAATCATTATAAATATGCAATGTCCATAATTAAACTTGAATTATATTGTCATATCATAATCTCAATATCATTTATGAAATTGTGTTTTAAAAAACTAATGAAATAAAGGGAAACAATTTCACATTTTTATGCCAACCAACACTAAGTTCCCCCAAAATAATAGAGGAACTAGTTAATAGAAAAATCATATTTAGATTCATTGGAATTGATCCTTGAAATCTATTATATATACCTCTCACGTTTCAGGTGAACCTCATCCAGCTTCTTAAAAACACTACCCCTTAATGATATAAACTTTTCTAACCCGAAAATTGACTGATCAATATTTTCAAATCAAAATAATATGAGGTCACATATCAAGAATGGAGTTATCTCCTGTTAACCCCTTTATAATGTTATGACTCACATGGATGAAAAATTAATGTTATAATATAATACCAATAGTTAAAATACTTAGTAAAAAGAAATTATAATAGACTCCATTTGTTTATCTGATTCCCATATGAAATATTAATATAGAAAATCGATCAAACTGCTGTGTAAAAATATGAGTTCCAACATGAAAAATGAATGGAACGCACATCAAACCTCGTTCTTTTAAATTCAATATAAAACCTCTCACTACCACAAAAACAACTTTTCTTAGTGCCAACCTTTATCAGCGCTAACAAAAAATCACTGATAAAGGGTGGTGCCTTTATCAGCGCTTAAAAAGGTGCTGATGCAGGGTCCCTTTATCAGTGCTAAAAAAAGCACTGATAAAATCACCCCATTATTAGCACTGATAAAGGTACCCCATTTATCAGTGCTTTTTTAGTAGCGCTGATAAATGGGAGCCTTTTTCAGCGCTTTAAAAAGCGATGATAAAGGGTCTAAATCGTAAAAAAATTAATTAAAAATAATATATTAAAATATAAATATATAAATATAGTTATATTGAAATAAATATAATATATAATTTTTAAATATAATTTAGATAAGTATAAATATACATTTACACTTAATATACTTAATATATAAGATATTTAGTGATAATGGATTATATAAATATTAAAAATAATATTTTTTTAATTAATAATTTTCTAATTATTATGGAGTAATTGTCATTTAATAAAAAATTTAAGACTAAAAAAATAAATAAAAAAATGATCCAAAATATGTTTCAAACACAACTCGAACATTAATCGGCCATAACTTTTGATCTGGGTTTCCATTTGAGCTCTACCACATATCAAATCAAAGAATACAATGAGCTCTACATCACTATGATTGGGGTACACCTCGGTCAATTTTTTTGGGGCAAAAAAGGCCTAGATGGCCTCCAAAACTATGTTATTAGTTCGTGGTACCCCGAATTTTTATCATTTTGTGGATTTTCAGCCTCATTTAAGCGGGTATTATTGGATTTTTTTGGTGGGGACTGAATTTTTTCAAGGTATTACATTAATAATGATTTTATGTCTTTAAAATTTCATCGATTTATTATTATGCACTTGTACTTATAATCAAATATATAACAACATATAGATATATTTTTTACAATCACATGTAAAAATTGAATTTTAAATATAAATAATAAAATAGATTTACATATAAAATATTTTAGCTTAATATAAATTATTAATAATATCAATTTATTTAATATACAAAAAAATAAATATTTATACACATATATATTAATATATATATATATATATATTTAACTATATATATATATTAATATAACTACATATATATATATTATTATTACTATAAATATATATATTAATATCACTATAAATATATATATTAATATCTCAATAAATATAAATTAATATAATTATATATATAATAATATAAATATATATTACTATCTGAATAAATATAAATAAATAAATATATATATATATAGATATATATTACTATAACTATGTATATATTAATATAAATATATATAGATATTAATATAAATAAATAAATATATATATATTATAATATAACTATATATATATTAATATTAATATATATTACTATACCAATAAATATAACTATATATATAATTATATATATATATAGATATCATGAATTGGAAAACAAATCATAAAAGAGGTGAGGTAAGGGATTAGGCGCGCAGGGGGGAGGTCTCGAGATCAAATACTCGTGGAGGTAGGGGCGCGCACACATGTGCGAATATGGGAGAAAGTACCGTTAAAGGGTGGATGGGATGCGTGGGGCGCTGTAGGGGGGCAGAAAAGCACTGTAAAAGGGGAGCCACATGCGCTATAAAATCCCCCGGGATTGGAAGTATTTATTTAATTTTTTTTTAATAATTTAATTTTTTTTCTTTTTTAAAATTTTAATTTTTTTTTTTGTTTTTATGTTTTATCAGTGCTTTTAAAATAGCACTGACAAAAGGGGTCCTTTATCAGCGCTAAAACAAAAGCTCAGATAAAGGATGCACTAATAAAGGGGTCTTTTATTAGCGTTTTTTTAGCACTGATAAAAGGGATCTTTATCAGCTCTTTCTGAAGCGCTGATAAAGGGGACCCCCTATCTTCACTGCCAGTAATAGCGCTATTCTAGCACTGTTAAAAGCCATTTTTTTCACTGATAAAAGACATATTTGATCTAGTGTCTATTATATATATCTATCAATTTTAGTGGGTAACATCTTCTTAGTCATGATGATGTTAACCTATTGGTGGGGGTGGAGGGAGGACATTTACACACCATCCACCTCTAAATAAACTCATTACACTACTGAAACCACTTCTAAAACTCTATCATATTAGATATTGTATAAGTATATAATCTCAACTCAAATCATTCTAAATAGTTTTCACTTTGGCGTCAAAGACCATAATAATTCATTCATGTATTATATCATAGAATCCATTCGATAGGTCTATAAATATCTATTTATATACCAATATATTAACTCTTATCCCACAACGGTACCACAAATCTTACATTCATACCATTCTCAACTTTAACAAAAAGTTATACTTTTAAAACATGTTTTGAAATATTTACTATTGGAGTAACCACATTTTGAGTTGGAGTAGTTTAACTTTTCAGCATCTTCTCATCTCCCCATGTAATATACTTGAAAAAAATTATGATACAGATGTTGGGTGTCCAAACACGATAGAATTTACTATTCAAAATCTATATAATATTCTTGAATATGATTGGATCATACCCTCCCTGAAACCCATGAATCTATATATTATAAATATTATACCACATAAAATCATATGTGTAGTTTTATACTAAGAGAGTCTAACTAACCCATTTTATAATGATTTAATTTATACCCTTAATCACGGTTTGTTTATAGCTCCCAATTATTTCCATAAATTTATCCTTGCCATTAAAAATATTTGGGAAAATTTCTCTCTTACCAGTATGAGATCAATACAAACATTCCTCAAAATCATAGCATCCAATCTATAAGGTGGAACTAATAAAATATTTAAAATACATAAGCCTAATAAGGTATTTATTTTTTATGTTTCCCAGGAATAACTTGATAAGAATCATTACTAACACTCTACATGATCTATATACCAACATGTGACCCACAAAAACTGATACATCAGAGAGTAACGTTGATTGATAGATCATTTGAGTTATATCTAGTATATAAGTCATCCAATGTAACAAAGTAGAGTCCCATGGTCTAAAATTAAACAATAAAAACAATTTAACTATTTACATAAATCTAAAACCAATCATTAAAAGTTTATTAACTCCGATATTAAATCAATTATGATCCATATTATCATATATTTTAATGAGTAATTTTCATTAATTTTTTCGATGTTATTGCACAAAAGAAAATACATTATTACGTTTGGAGAGCTCTATTGGAGGATATGAAATTGATAGTGGATTATGTTTTTCTATCATGGATTCCATATTTATAGATCTCATCACCTTTATTTATGACATTATATATGATTTATATTTTGACTACCAAATGGAATATTCCAAAATTTAAGCCACTGTGTTGATCAATTTTAATTTAAAATGTAATTTTATTTTAATGGATGATCAATGGGACTTATCTTAATGGTTTTCAACATATATATTATGTATCTATTATTATAAAAAGTAATCATAGAATATATCAATCCTTTATAAATGTTGAAAAAGTATTTCACCCTATCATTTTCACATAGATTACAATTTCAAGGTATACGGATGGTATAATTATTTTTCATAGAGTTGAATTTGTAATTGAACTATATTTTAATGTATTAAAAATAGTAAATGTATATAAAAAATAATGGACTGAATCATTGATTATACATTGAAATATATCATGTAGAATCTAGGATCATTAGACTAGTACTATATTTAAATCTCCAACATAGATTGATATCATGATACAAAGTGTGTAAGATTCTTCTTTGTATCTCTCTTTTGATTTAATATCAGGATAAGTAGATTTTTATATGTATGTTTAGGTGGAATAAAATCCACCCTTTTAGTATACATCTTTATTTTTTACCACAACATCTGATGTAAACACATCATAGAATCCATTCGTGTTTCTAGAGACTCATTGAAAATGAAAAACTCTTTTATTATTATTACATGAGCTAATGTCTCATTCGTGACTATTATTGGAAACTATCAATGTTAACATTTCTCACCTATGGCTGGTAATTATCTTGAGTCTTTATGTGGTGACATTAATGAACTAATGGTTGTTTCTATACAAATATAATACATTCTACATATTCAATGGATACATGGATTTGGTAGACTGGTATTTTTAACCCTTGATGGATTGATTCATCAATTCTAGGCTCATTGTTCAAAAAAATCTATATTAATGTTATTTTGTAGGAGGAATAATAGAATTATGATTATTATTTAACTCAATAGTTTTATTACATATAAGGTATTTTGAATTATGTTTTTTAAACACTTTTATGTTCAATTTATGTAATGGAATACTTTCCTTCATAGAATGATACTAAACTCCATCAAGGGGTGTGTTAGTTGTGGAACCTACTATATCATTTCAGGGATAATTAGTAGTAACTCACTAAATGGGTTACAATGGGATCTAAAAAGGAAATACCAATTATGAACTTTACGTTGATATTGATTAATAAAAAATTCAACTCTAAAAAATGACTAATATTCTATATAAATGAATCTTCAATTTATTAGTATGAATTATTTATGTGGTTCAATTTTTTTTGGGGTTTGTATTGACAATAGTTTCAAATAAAAATGACTCACAACATTTACAAAATGAAATTTCATAAAATGAATTGATTATCCATCTGAATAAAAGTATTTAGGGGTTTCATAACCCTCTAGAATCATTTGAGGGGAAATTTGTGTCCTTATTTATATTTTCCCATGATGTGTGATTCTTTTTAATTTTTTTAGCGAATCCAAATTTTTTCAAGGTAGAATTTTAGACATTTTATTATTTTGGGTTTTCCATTAAATATCCAAGGATTTATAGGTGTTTTCAAACATATATATTGATATATTTAAGTTATTTAATATATTTATACTCAAACACACATAATTTTGGAATTTTTAGTATTATTATTGATCAATGTGTGATATGTGAAAACTGTGACCTCAATGAGTTAGAAAATGGGTTTTATGCTAGGTGTGATATTAGTTTTATACATATCAGGTTTTGGGAAGATTTGAAATCTCCAATAGACTGTATGATAATGTTATATTATATGATTTAATTTACTATTTTCATTTAATTAATTTAATAAATATTTTTTTGATTCATCCTCCATTTAAACTTTTATATTAACAATCATCAATGTTAGAAATATAATACCATGACACATTTAATGGAGAGATACCCCCTCAATAGGGGAGAATATTCAATATTGGATAATGGGAGGATGATGGATCGATAATGGGATCATTTTATCTCAATAAAAAAATTATTCATATTAATTATTTATCAACTTTTTATCCAATTATCATGATGGACTTATTATTTTTGGAATTATTCATTTTTATTATTATTAATCCTGATCAAGTATTTTATATCTATTGTTTATTATATTATTATTTTTTATCGATTTCTACTGAAAAAATAAGTTTTTATTTGATCCTATATTTAATCTATTATATTATAATTCATTTATTTAATTTTCTCTTATACAATTTTGACCTAATATCATCTTTGTACAGATTTTTTTTAAAATTGGTTCCTTTATATTTCCTTCATCTGCTAATTATTTATGTATTCATCATCACTATAATAATGGGTGGTGATTTGATAACTGATCAGTTTCAAGGTGTGATCGAACCCCATACCTATGGGGTTTCATGCCATTGATTTTATAGATGGAGTTTTAATGAAGCATTTAGGATTGGTGATGAATCATTGTTTGATGATTGAGGAACAAATGTTGACCAATTGTGTGGTGGTTTTTTTGGATTTTTTATGTGGAAATATAATCACTTTTTTTAGGTGATGCATGTATGTAATCTAGAATCCAAATAGGATTTAGGCGTTGTCACCCCACCATGTAAACTCTATAGTGAATATAGAAGTAGATTTGAGAATTTTTGCAATTATTTCAGAATAATTTGATGCTTTAATATTAAAATGGACTTCACATCATATATTTTGATGGAACAAAGACCATGTAGTCTTTCTTTAGTAGATTATAGGGTTTCCATTACTATTTATATACCACATTCCATGTGCTAGTGAACACATGTAATGTGACCCTATATAGGTTGTTCAGAAGTGTACATGGTGTACACACCAAAGACCCTAACTTGTCCTACACATCTTGTCCTTGGATGGACATTTCTTATGATACTACCCTATATTTGAATTTTTTATGATTTTATGCATAGGACCTTAAGTTGTACAATACTTATGGTGTATTTGATCACATGTTGTGTACTTGGGTTTTCATAGGTAGAGTAGAGGAAAATGACATGACCAAAATAGGACATTGTAGTACATACATAATATCCCAATGCCCATGAAATATACATCCTATTATCATTCATTATGTCATGTCTCCATCATTATGTCTTGTAAATTGACTTGTGAGTAGTATATTTCTATGGAGGATGTGTTGGTTTTTATTAATTTGGCATGATTGAGACAATTAGTGAACGTCTGGGAATGTCACTAAAATCATCGTGTTGGTTAATTAACATCTGGGGTTGAAAAAAATCAACAATTTTATTGTTTGGATTGGTACACACCCAATTGAGGAATGTTCTCTTAGTGAATATTTATTCTATTTTGATTATCGTGTTTGGTATAAACACACCAAAAACATCTTTTTTGCCCTATCTATATAGTTGGTGCTCCCCCATCATTGAGCCCCCTTGGGGGGAATGTCCTCTACTCTAATTGTTTGTCTCATGACCATTGAATCTTAAAGTGAGCATGGATTACCCAATATATTATAAATATTTTATATGGGTGTGTATCTTGGATTTATGATTTTTGAAAAAATTGAGGGACTCAAATTTTTTTTCTATATGTAGTGATCAATACAAATTTATCTATGTTCCTCTACTTCATGATAATTATATATATTACTAATGATTTTAATTATATAATTTGAATTTGATTAAGTTGTGTTCTTTCAAATTATTATTACCTTATATTTTATAGGTCATCCTACTTTATATATATATACTCACTCTTAAGGGGTTTTTTCACATACATTTTATAAATTATATTGTAACATATATCGTGTAAGAGACATTGATGGACCCAAAATAGTTAGATCATAGGTTTACATATAGGTTTTGACCACATATAGTGGTCAATTCTTAAGATCATGTGAAGATATATTTTTTTAATCCTAATTATAACATTGGGTTATAACAATTTAACTTTTTTCTTCAAATATATTATTTTAATCTCCCAAAAATGGATTATTTTTTTATACAATTATGATTACCTAGATGTGTTTATGCATTCGTTTCATCTCATTAGGTTTCTATATTTATATTTGTATATAAAATTTGGTATGGTGTTGTGTGATTGTGTATTAGAATATTATGATAGCTGAAGAAATAATTTTATATATGCCAATTAGATGATTTTAACTAACACAAGTCAAATATGAGGAAATGAAATGGGGATAAATCTTTGAATTATTGTTGATCCATGTATGAACTCTTTGCATTGTGTCATGAAATTTTTGATCCATTATAGAAATTAATCCCATCAAATGAAGCTTATTTTGATATGAACTAATAATTAATTCATGTATAGTTATTTTAAGTGAATCAAAAATAAAATACATTTTATATAAACCAAAGAAAGGGAACGAGTCAGTGAGGCGTGAAGAAGAAAACAATGGTGTTGCCTATTATAGATAATCTCTTAACCTAGAGATTACTAAAATTTTCAGTGGAGGTGGATATATTAATTCCCTTAACCCATTTGGATATTACAGAGTTGAATATGATACTGTCATGAATTTACCATGGATTATATTTTAATTTTGTAGGTTTGATGGTAGAGATAAAAATTCTACCATCCTTCATGACTCTGGGATTTCTCAATGTATCTAATGAAGATACTTATGCATCCCTCTTAAATTATCTAGTTTTCTCACATGTATGGGTTTAGTGATGTGTGATCTCTGGATGCTCTAAATTAGTTGATCCAACTATAAAACGTTTTCCAAATCCATTGTAATTCAATTCATTAAAATTAGATTCCCAAATCTAATTTCTAGATTCCTAGTGAATAAGTATACCGATGGAACATTCCAATTGAGATTACATTTTCTAAGATCTAGGGAAAATGATATTTTGATATAATGTGGAATTAGTATATCAAGGTCCTAAACATGATTCATTGATGAAGGTAGTAATATTTAATCTTTATTTTTCCAATATCATCACACTCCAGAAAGTGGAGAAGAGTACAAAGATCCATATTATCCTCTCTCGATGATTATCACTTTAAATAAGAATAATTTTTTATTAAATATAGGATCATTAAACAAGTAATATATGATTCATCAAATCACTAATGATATGTCCCCTATTCATGATTATGATCCATTAAAATGATAGCTATATCAGCATGGTAGCATGTCTCATAAAATTACTTGAGGTTATTAGTGTATCCCTCATAGATCATGTTCAAATATTTAAATTAATGAATTATCATCAAGTTATTTAATAAAATTTTTGGCCTGGATAACACCTCCATGTTAATGGTAATGTTTTAATGTGTAGTGGGAAAAGAAATGAACATGGTAGTTATCCATTCTTGAATCAACTTCCAAAACAAGCCATTATAGTTTTCTTTATCGTCCATGAGTGATTATTCAACATTGAATGATCATTGTGATAATTTACCAATCATTTTGTCAAGAATATTTGAATTATTTTAAATAATTATTTATATTTCTATGGTTTTCTAATCTTTGGGAGGAACCAAAAATGTATCTTACCTCAATATACCGAAAAAATAGAATTAAATTCCAATGGTCAAAAATCGAATTCCTAGTGAAGTTGTCTATGGATTTTATGTGGCCTCTTTCTATGTGAGAATCCTTGGAACATCTATGATTCATGTATTACCATTATGTCTTCGAAATATATATAATCATATGGATGAACTTCACATTGAGAGATGTAGGGATGAACACCATGTTTAAAGTCATAGATTCACTATCATTCAATGGACCACCAATTTTGTTTATCTTAGATTCACTATCATTGTATGTACCACCACATTTGATATTTTTTAATCACTATAAGTAAGAACTCAATATTATATATTTAATTGATCGTCATTCAGGGGAGTAGTCCATTTGGGATTTTTATTTCCCTTTGGTAGGTAAATCTATATTGATAACCCTGTAGGGGATATCTAGATATGTCCACATTATACCCATTGGGATAACATCTATGATTTATAATGTAATTTTCATTATACTTGGGAGGACATCTGTTTGAGTTATTCAATAGATCCCCAATAATATAACCTCTATTATTTTCATTTTTCTAATTCTAAATAGATGTACCTATTTATCTATTTTTTATATTATTATGAGAAAGACCTCTATAGCTGGAATTCCATAGGTATCGTTCATATTTTTCTACTATTTTGTTTGAGTAGGCCTTTAATATTTATTTTTATATTATTTTTTACATAGGGAAGTGACTTTATGGTTGAAATCCATGTTATGATGTGAAGGAAATATTTTATAGGAACTCTATGGAGAAATTATGAGGCAATTTACATGATCACTATTGGAATGGCCTTTGTTGTCCTTGCATTTTTTATCTCCAACCATTCATGTACCTTCACATTGGTTATTCATTTCCTTCTATGTGGGACCTCCTCACCAAAAACCATGTAGAGGGCCACTATAGCTATTTTATATTATACATTTTGGAATACCCACTTTGTGTAATTCATTTTCCCTAAATAATGATGTCTATTTGAATGTGTAAATAAATTTGTGACTCATGTTTTGG
The DNA here is from genome assembly GCA_963277665.1 of Viscum album. Taxonomy (NCBI): domain Eukaryota; kingdom Viridiplantae; phylum Streptophyta; class Magnoliopsida; order Santalales; family Viscaceae; genus Viscum; species Viscum album. The sequence goes on from OY728164.1 coordinate 1,079,499,017, forward strand.
AAGTCATCATCATCATGGTTAACTCAAATCATACTACAAAAATATCCAGAATATTTCAATGATCTTGGAGGATGTTAGTGGTAAAAAGTGTATAAATATAACTCTAATAATCACTATTTGGATACCCTAAGGAGATATCCATGGTATTCTTAATCTGGTTCTAATAATAAGATCTTAATTATTATCATTCAAGGTTATTATTTCATATAGAAGAAACATCATTCTTTACCAAGAGTCCTCCAAGGTGATTCATTTTTATATGTAGCCGGATTCCCCCTGCATGACCTTATATTGTGTTTCCTATTTCAAAAATCATTGGAAAAGGACTTTAATCATTCTTTATAAATGGACCCCATAGAGATTGGGTTAAGGTGGTGATAGTACATGCCGCACTTAATCACATCCATCTAGGGAATATCCTCATTAATGCCCCTTATATAATGGATATCCTAGTACAACACCACATAATATGGATGCATTTGTTTGTTAGGATCCAAGGAAAAGTATCCAAAATCATTTGTTGTTGTTAAAATGTTCTCTCACGACCCATTTTATTTTCAGGAATAGGACAGAATTTGAGCTTATAACTTCTTCTAGATATAACAATACACCTTTAGAGTTGGAAATAATCTATTGAAATTATCCTCTATAAATATGCTTTTACTACATTTTGATAGACAAACTAGGTACGTTAAAAATATTTTCTATGTTTTCATGTTACATAATTCTATGTCGAAGATGAATATGTTTATGACATCATCTATTAGTGATCTGTATGAACCTAAATTATCCCATTAATAACCTATATGATGGTTGATGAACATGATACATATTGATTATTGGGTTGATTATGTCATTTGGATTTTTTTAGAAGTGATAAGATTACACAAATTTTGAATCTATTAGAGTATTATTGGAAACATGAGTTTTTTGGAAAATAAATCACTTCCACAAGTATAGTATTTCACATCAGGTACACCATTTTGTTACCTAAATGTTTGTTATAACATCTTTTTTGGTAGGGGTCCAAATTTTTAAAGTCAGTTATACATTATGATAAACTAATGATACATTGTATTTCATATTTAAATCCGGAGTAGAGGATTTTTATTACCAATTTGAATATTTAAATAATATACCCCCATAATTTCAAAAAAATTTATTAAATGTACATGAATTACATCATAATGAATAATTTTTTTACAATTTTTATGAAAATGATTAATTATTATAAAGAACACATATTAAGATAAATATATGTTTCAAAGGATTTATATCTGTATGTTTAATATTTTCACAATTTTCCACATTCATATTTTGTTATTATGTGGTCAAAACCTATATAGTTGGTAACAAAATAATTTATCACTTGCTATAGATGTTGTTTGTTTTCTATACCTCTTATTACACTTAGGGGAAATAATAATTTTTTATCATTATTATATAAATACAATCCCATTTATCATAGTTTTGTGAAACTAGGTACTTTATAATTTTTAAAATTCAAAGAAAAGACAATTATTTTTCATGTCAATGATCTTATTCTATGCCAATGTGGTTCGTTTTTGGACATTAATCCATGGGTACTAGTTTTATTATTATAGTAATGATACAAGGATGATAAAGATAATTTTATGGTCATGTATCTATGATAATTATATTTATAATTTTTCATTAATAATACTAGAAGAATTATTGTTCCTTTTAATTTAGTTCATCCATGACCAATGTGAGTCATTTAATGTTTTCTGAAAAAAAGACCAATTATGTTTCTTTTATTATTCCTTATTTATAATTTTTTTATTATAATTATTGGTCATATGATTAGTACTATATTTTAGTTTTTTAAAGTCAATAATATAAGGATTATATGTTTATGTTCTTAGTAATATATTCCATTTGACTTATGCATACAAGACCCTTTCTTGTTTAACTTGGAAGATGACATTAGTGATTGTAGACGTAAAATTAATATTGTTTAGAGGCCTTTTATGGATGGAAAATTTATTAATATAATTAATCTATAATAGGATCATAAAATCCCCTAGTGGGAATGGTTTTTTATTACTGAATCCATGTCTGGTGAGTCGAGAGTGCCAATCCAAAGAATTATTTGTTAGTTTTTTATAGAATAATATTTAATATCATGTAAATAAATGATCAACTGTATGTTGAAGATATTATCAGTGATATTGGATAATTATTTTCAGAATTATTATAAAATTACGTGAACCCATTATCAATAGATAATAGTGTTAATGGGGACCACATGAGATTTTATAATGACCCAGCCCAATAAGTCTCGTGGATTTAATGGAGGCCATGGTGGAATAACATTTTAATTTTTGGGACATAAACGAGAGGGATTTTGTGAGGAATTATAAGAGACATAACATATTCATAAAATTTTCCCCAATATTTTTGGAGATTTTGTGAATTGTGATTATGTTTAGCTAATTTTGGGTATGATTTTAATTTGGTTAGGATGGGAGAAAGAGAATCTGAGGTGGAGAATGGAAGGAAAAACATGATTACTCATTAGATATATTTGGTATCCATGATTCTCACCCTTATGTGTGTACATAAGTAAAATTATTTTGTGATTAAGGCTACCTAGTTTTCCACTATATATTTATTAGGGTAATTAGAACCCTGGAAGATCTTTTATAGTGTCTATTCAAAGTATAACTCCTGTAAAACCCGATGATAATCTTGGTGAAGTGACACCATGATTAGAAATTCCATATATATTTTTTGAATTTGTAACCTAGAGGGTTCTCCTGCTTCAAGACTTTGTATAGTGGAAAACTTGTGTTACTCATGGTGGGGACTAGATAATGGTTCCCCCAAATGGTCAGCATTCGGAGTCTACGCCAATGTGTCAACCTAATGGCACCCTAGGTGAAGACTTTGAAAAGTTATGATATAATGGAGCTCCTCCATAATTCTAGGAAATTTGGGGTCATATGGGCTCTCCAGGATATCATTAGTGATGCGGATCTCTTATAAATGTCCTTGTATAATGTTTACCCTATTATGCATAATGTATATGTTACATGGTTTCTAGTGAATTTTTTTTAAAATACATGTAGGGAAAAAATATAAAATATCTACTATTTGTTTTCCCAATGGGTTTGTCTCAAAAAATGACTAAGAAAAGAATTCAATGAAATTAATTTTGGTCTTATTTACTAAAAAACCACAACATCATGGTGGTTAAGACATCATAATGGTTTATCCTTTGGCTCCACACGTTATAGTTAGAGACACATTTTCATGCACATTATTTCATATGACTTTCATATTTTGTCATTTCATGTGATAATAATCCAAATCATTTCCAAGAACTATTATTTTATTATTCATCATGTTGTCAGGAATCTAAAGAATTTGAGGAATAATAGAAATATATTTTAGATATAAATAAATATATAAAAATCAAACCAAAATTATTATACAGGCTTAAACATTTCAAAAATTTATGAAGGATTCATATTTATATTTGAACAAATTGTAGAATTCCAAGAATCCAATATAATGTTTTTTGATTATTTTATGGTTTTTTCAATTAAATTTAGTTGAGACCCATGTTTGAGCCCCAAAAAAGTTAGATCATAACATACTCCTGTTTCTAGCACAAATTTGAATTATATTCTAATAGAGTTTGGTAAATATTTAGAATCTTCTCAAATATTAAGAGAGTAATATTATAATAAGGTAATAATAGAGTAATGAGTCCATCAAATTATTCTAAAGGATATAGATCAATAACATTATAATGGTTTCAATAGTTCAAATTGAATATAATATAGTAATCCTTTATTTTCCATTATTTATATTCATTAAAAAATTATAGATAAAGTTTTTGTTATAGAATGTTTTATATTTCTTTTTCATGTGTGTAATAGATGTTAAAAATCAATACAAAATACTTCATTTGTATCATTAAAAATATATTTACATTTGTAACGAGTATCAAAATGGATTAAGACACATGAAAGAAATTTTACAATGTTCTATGGTAAATAAAATTATAAAATGATCATTAAATTTATCTAGATTCCAATACTATGAAGAATTTCACATAAAAATGATAATTATATTTTTCTAAGGAAATTATACATCACATAGTTTATGTGAAATGGCAATATCAAGTGTTATATAAAAACTATTAAAATCTTTATAATATTATGAAAATTATCTATGTCATGGTGTGAGAATGTTTTTGTGTCATAAATGAACTAAACCCTAATGAATCGCCATGCTATATATCAAATGTTTTTGGGAGTCCTAACTATTATCCAAAATAGTATTACTCTTATATAGTTCTTTGAGTATTGTATTAATCATTCTAATTCTTTCTTATTGAACATGAATCCTAATGAATTATATTATTATACAAATCCTAACATAGTTACCCAACCTAAAACAATGATCCAGATTAGCCTACTATGACATAAACATATGACACATTAAATTACTCTCCAGAAATAGAAAATAATCCACTTCATATAAAATGAAAATGAAAAATTTCCCATTTAATCTACTATTTTTATGATATAATCATTTGTGGTTGCAATATAAATATAAATTACCTCTAAAAATATAATGTCCTTTTAATTTCACCAAAACATAGTTCTAGGGCGAACACAACACCTTTAAATCAATATAAATATTGAAACAAAATTAACGCCATATTTTAGGGATAATATAATGTATTTTCCTTTGCAAAAGTCTTCAGTCTCTGATACAAAAAATAAAGAGAGTCCTTTATTGTAAAAAAAATGGGTCAATATATCAATATATATGCATCTAAAGACACATAAAACAATATTATGATGAAAATAAAGTAATGCCTCGCATACAATAAGGGTGTTCATAACAATATAATCCATGTGAAATCCAACATAAATATCTCACTTCATCCTACTGTCTTATGAATGTTGACACCTCAACCACTAACAGTTTTCTATCATGCTATAATAGGAATAATTTCTATAGAGTAAACTAATTCTCCACCCTGTGATGTGAAAAATCCCTAGAAATAAGCAATCATCATTTGAAAACTACACATAATGATTTTCAACAAAAATATTTCTCTAGAGGATATTCTAAGTAAATAATCAATTACAAAACTGAATTTCCACCAATAGATAAGTGGATTACCTTAATAAATTCTAAAATTAATTAGTGATGTATTTTTTAGAATATTTATTACTACTTCCCCAAAATAGGATTGGTAATTCATCCTTATATCCAAAAAAATAGGATTATATAATATTCAATAATTTAAAGTAACACCATAATAGAAACAGAATCTTGAGATCCAATATTCCATTTTTGGTATAAAAAACAATATTTATCATGGTGAAACATATTTCCTCAAAAACCATAGGAATAATGATATCCCCTAACAACCCTCATAGATTCTATTACATATTTTATCCACATTATAATCATAAAATGATATTGATTTGGTCCTAAAATAGAAACCAACATGGTCAAATTCTAACATGGGAGTATCCTTAGAAAATTCTGTTGGTAAATACGAGTTAACTTTTCTAAAAAAATTAATTATCCACAAAACCAACCAAAACCCCATAAAATATTATATAAAATAAATAATAATTTGTAATAGATTCTTGAGGGTTGTTTTGGTGCATCTATCCCACGTCTATCAAAATATTGAGGTAAACAATGAACCATATACATGATATTATTAACCATTAATTATTGAAATTTATCAATCTCAACTATTTTTTTTAATATATAATAGGTAAACTAAGACACAGACTCATCCTAATGTTGAAGTGATCCCTAGATAACCTTCATTCCATAGATCAACTCAAATATATGAAAAATAAATGCCCGTTTACAATCACCTACAATAATATTCCATATATGAATGAGTTTTTACTATACTCTACCATGATTTATGAGGCACTTATTCATTATAAAGAAACAAAATCATGTGTGTTCTTGAATAAATATATGATTAAAAACATGAAAAATTCATTGACCAATCTTCAAACAATGTTTATCAAATATCAATAAAATTAATCTATAGAATTCATCCAACAATTTTCTAATGCACCAGATTATTGATATTGTGAGTGCCTCCATATGATTAAGATAAAAAATATGATACCTCATGAGGTTCACCACAGACATCAGAAATGAAATATTGACTATTAGGTCTAAGGATTGACCAAAGACTGAAGAGAGTTAGGATCTTTTCCCTAAACAATAACACATATACTGATGTTCTCAATGTGATTTTGTTGGGTAAAACTATAATGTATGAGGTGGATGATGTATCAATACGCTCCCTCCACCAACACCATATAGTGGCACACTCCTATCTCCGGAATCCAGTGCCTAAGACCATTGATCAATTAAATCAATATATGAATTTTATTTAGAATTTATAAACATGTTTATATGATTTGATCAATGAATTTATAATATTATAACTCATACTATTCTTCACCAACATAAGTAATTCTTTCATAATCATGATTAGGGTTGTCATATAAATTTTTAGAGATAATTAAAACCCATTTTAGGAATGGAATATTATTGGAGGTTATAATACAATAACCTTTATATTTCATATATGTGTGTTGATAGATGGAAAGGTGGATATCTTGTGATCAGTCAGTCATTGAGGTGAGACCTTGTGTTATTGTCTCTAGAATTGATTAAAAATTCACATACTAAAATGGATTCCTTTATACCATTAACGGTTAATATGAAAAATTATAATCTAATTTTTTTTACAAAATATACCAAAAAAAATCACATATTCTAATCCTCTAGAAAAATCATTTTTAATATGATTCTTCATAACCTATGAAAATGGAATCATAAATAGGTCGATCAAAAACTCTTATTAATGGGTAACATATTTAATAATATATCATGGAATAAATAATATAATGAATAAAATTGTATGATATAAAGGATAGATAAGTAATTGAATATTATGGATCACATATTATTAAAATTATCCATATGTGAAATAAAAATAAATGTTATCATATGATTAAAAATAAATAAATTCTTAGTTTTTTAATGAATAATTTCTTAAATAATTATCATTACTATAAATTCCACATCCACAAATAAATTTATATCATCATGGATATAGCCAATACATCATTCTTCTCATCATATTCAAACCTATAAAACCATGATTTTATTGGGAATCCATACCCCAAATACCCAAAAAAAATTCATACAAACCCAAATAATGCATTGAAGAGATATATAATATTCATCGTCACGCATAATTTTTTTTAAATCATTCACCCTATGAATGATATAAATATTAATAAATTTTATGATCAACATTCCTTATTAATCAATAAACATCATTATTATGATACAAACATAAAAAATGTTAACATTATTACATTTAACAAATAAAAATAATATATTATGAGAAATAAGGTGGAAGGTATGGAAAAAACATAACCTTCTCAAGTATTCCATAAACATATGTCTAATAATTTTACGTATACTAATTTTCAATAAATCCCCATTAAATAAGTGGAATAATTACTTATCTAATCAACCTCAAAAAAATTGTATAGAGTGATTTTATATGGTAAAGTCAAAAAAATATAGAAAATCATTTATATTGTATCATTTCTTGTTACCTTAAAACAATGTAGTGAAAAATAGTGTATTCATATATTAATGTAATTGGAAGAAAAATCATTTCTATAATATAGGATTCTTTAGAAAAAAAATTAGTGATAGAGTAATTAGAGTTTAATAAACTAAATGATAATAATAATAGTGTATTTCCAAATTTATATTATTCTAATATATACACCAAAAAAATGAAAAAACATGTTTTATATGAATGATATCACAATGATGAAAAGTTGTGATGCTTAAAAAATTATGGTAAGGGTAATGTACGAATAAAAAGAACATGAGTGGTGTACCGTGAAATTAAAATATAATTAATTGATAAATATTGATTATATTTAAAGTGGATATGGTATTCAAAAAACAACCTAAAAAAATTTATCGTGACGAATATCAAACATGTTTCAACGAATTTACAATGGACACAAATAACACATACTAATTTCTAAGAATTAAAATCAACACAGCTTGTTGGATTCAATTTTAAATGCAACATTAAATTTCATAAATAATAATATAATTAATATACTAAATATTTAAAGTTTATTAAGTATACCATATTATATAAAACATTGTGTAAAACCTAAATACATATCATGAAATTTAAATTTGTTATACGAAACCATTTATCTATATCCCAATATTCCACTAAATAACATAAATAAAATGAAAAAAATATTACTATCATAGTACTATTATTCATAAACATATTCTTACTTATTACATTTTATATAATTCATTTATGATAATTTATTATTAAATCATTAGTTATATGTATCATATATATATGATTTGATGTTAGTAACCTTAAATATTTCATGCATGTTTTATAATGTTGAAATCACAAAAAATTATTTTATATAGATTTATTCACTAAATTAACATGAAGGTATACTAATATATACCTTATATTTATTTATAAATATAATTTATCATTTCATAGGCCATTATTTATGTTTTGTGAAAATTTAACATATTTCATCCTATTTTGGTAATCTTAGAAAATGATAATGATAATTTAATAAAAATTTAAATATTTAATATATAATATAAAAAATAATAAATTAATAAGGATATAATTATTTTTTATATTAATATTTATATTTATTTTCTTATAGTCATCAATGATATTATGTTATAGCATTATTCAGCTTGATGGTTAGACAACCCAAACTAGAATATACCATAATTAATAGATAATTATTGTAAAGAAAGTGGATTATTTTGACATAATGTCATTAATGAATTATAATATAGATATTATTTTATTTTTATGGTATATAGTCATATTATAATAAATTTCAATAAATAAATAAAAATAGAAAATTTAGATATGTTACTTAGTGGAGGATGTAGTTCGTATGAAGCACTATCAACTCTTTCATTTTCTATAAAATGATAGGGAATGAAGTCGAATAATAAATTTCATACTAATAATATCAATTGTAATGGCCTAACCCCAGTTACCCATAATTGGTGCATTATTACATAACATTGGTATGACACAAGAAATTAAGTCCCGAAATACTGATCAGTTTAGTAGCCTTGGTATTAATAGATAAAAACATAAGTTTTACATTACACCATTAAATAAAAAAATCACATTGTGTCCCATTTTAACACTGTTATATCCAATAGAATATTCCGGAAAGATAATATTAATATACTTCATTGAATCCTAGTAAAAATAATACATAAGAAACGGGTGAGCTCAGATGCTTAGTAATGATAAAAATATGGAAGAAACTATCTTAAATAAGAATAAATATTTAAGGAATCATATATTACTATAACACAAGCCTTTTAAACATAATCATTATCATAATATGGAAAAAATAAATCATATCATTCCATTTACTTATTCACATGGATATTCCACTAGTCTAATAATCACATGTAATATCAATAGCCAATTTCATACTGATGGAATGCATAATGTCTTACATCATGACCACACAGTCAAGGCCTCATGCTAATACTAAAAATAAGATTTCATCAAGGCCATCGGCCAAAACACTAGTTTGTCTCATGATTCCTACTGATGCACTAAGGATCAATAAAAGGCTCCACCCATCACTTACTACGTCCAATGAATTCCTCATATGAAAAGGTTGAAGCATTACATAAACATTTGTATTAAAACTAGCATATTAAATGTTTATACTTTAACCATAAATGAAAATTTCTATAAAAATAATGCATCCACAGACAAACATATCACAAAACATTCAATAAAACTTTGAAGATTTTATCATAATTAATAAACATTATAAAAAACATAAAATCCAATGATGGATGTTGACATAGATGAAAATAATAATTAAAACCATTTGAATGAAATATCACTTTTTTTATGAAATAATTTAAAAGTCTCACTGTTTATCAAGAATCCGTTTAAAATAGATTTTTGAATCAATGTTTTCCATTTAAAATTGATTTTTTTTAAATTAATTTTAATTTTAAAACATTCATTTATTTATAAATAAATCCTAAAACCCATTTTTAAAACATGGACATTACTGAGAAGGATTTAGGAAAATAAATTTTTAATACATTTTAAAAAATATTTTTGTTAGAGTTGCTAACCGAATGAGATACGATTTAAGAAAAATAATTTTGGTAATAAAAACATTATAATATCTTTAGAAAAAAGGGATTCGTTATATATTGTTCTAGTGTACAATATATACACCTAGTAAATGTGAATTGGCACATAACAACAAATAATTCACAATGGAATGTATATTGAAATGAATTTCCTTATAAAGACTGTATCCTTATTTTAAAGATAATTTAATGAAAAAATTATGTGTGAAAAATATAAATACACTAAATGTGATTGGATATTCAGTGTGAATCAATCATAGGAAATTCACACATATTATTTTAAAAACAACACCAATGACTTTGATGTTTAACTCAATGAATAGATATTGAGTTAAAATTACTCTTATCAAATTCATATTGATGAATTGATAATTAATAAATGGAATTATTATGTTAAGAGAAATTATATCTACACAAAGGGGGGTGTAAATTACTAAATAAGTAAATAAATAGTGATTTTACAGATAATGTTGGAGTAAAATAATAAATGAAGTTTGCGTCAAACCCATTGAGTACAAATTGATATTTGAAATTTCCTTACTGATTTGGTAACATACGAAACATACACCCCACGAAATAAGGATCATAAAATGAATATTTTAATACCCATAAATTAAATTATATTACACAAATAATAGAATCATTGGGGTAGTACATACACCACACAAATTAAAATAGTTGCAATATAGGATGAATCTCATGGGAATAAGAAGTGAGATAAAACCCCTTATCACAATATAATGAATATTGTCATAAGACCAGAAGTTCATAACCACCAAATGAATCATAGAATACCATGTATATCAATAAAATCATGATAATATATATTTAATAGATTTAACAATACACCACATGTAAAAATATGTAGTGAACAATTGAAATCTCATGGAATTAAAAGTGAGAAAACAAACCCCTTAACTTGTACTTTTCTTTAGTATACGGTACGTTAACCTCCACTGTAATGGTGAAATAATTTTTATCAAATTATTCAAAACCAAATACATAAATATGATATCATATATGATCTTCTAATATTCCTTTTTAATGATATTTCAGTAGTATCATTGTTTTGGTTATTTACTGATTAGTTTTCCTTTATAGGATTTATTACATAAATCATGTTTGTTATGTATAGGTTTTATTTGATTCATATCTAGAATGATATAAATTTCATAAATATTATATTTAATAAAAAAAATAAAAATTATTCTCAAATGATTATGATGGGGAATGAATCTCATTTCATTTGTGGAGACTGTAATCTGTTTGTACGCATGAGAAACAATATAATTATATTGATGGTGAAATATTATGTAATTGGATGGTATATCTTATTTAAATAATCATTACCGAGTTATATTTTTTATTTACATCAGTTATACTCATTATTGTACCCATCCAAATAATAACGTGTTTTAATAAAAAACTACCCCACGACGTAGATACGGTAAGCCGTATGTACACACGAAAGGTGACTTGATCATTTATAGAATTGATAGAATGTCGAATACGGTTGTACAATATTTATAATAACATCACGGTATATAGAATGTACTAGATATATTATTTTTTTATGGAAATAACAAATAAAGAAGAAGTGGAAGAGGAAAATAACTTGAAAGAGGGTGATGAGATTATTACCTCTTATTTGGGTGTTTTGTTTTGAGTTGTTCAAAATGGGTCCTTAGGATAGAATTCTGATCCAATTAAGGAATCTATGTAGATGTTAGGATATTTGGGACGTTATTTGGTAATGGTTTGGCCATTCCAAATGGCTTGGGAGGTGTGATTTTTAGAGAAGTGGAAGTACCCTTTTATAAGATAGCTGAGGGTCGCTTTTGAAAAACCTTGATATACTTTTTATTATAAACTCATTTTCGGTTACTAATGGCACAAAAATAATTTATTTAGAATCATAGTTAGGTATGGGTCAAAATCCACTCAACCAATATATTTTATAAAGGTTTAGGTCACTATATTAACCTTACCATTTAGGTTTAACTCTTATTTAAATAGTTTAACTTTTACCAGGTATTCTTGTATTAGTATATTATATGGGTAACAATCTTACTATGAAATTCCATGATCACCCAAAATTTTTTCTTTAATGATATAACTTTATTAATATATATTTTTGTTTTTCTAAGCATATAGTTTTACGATTATTATATCATTTAATAATATAGTATTTTTTAAATGCTCGTTTATGTCAACATTGACACTATTTAGTATGTTTTTTTGTTAAATACATTACATCATTATTACCTAGGAAAAAATCATTGAATAAACCCTAACATGTCATATTAACCAATAAAATTATTTAAATTCATCATGAGTCTCAAATTACATTTATTGGGATATTTGTAATATCAATTATTTTAATATTTCATTAATAAGGTAATTACTATGTCATAATTGTGTCATAAATAAATAATATTATATAATGACTAAAAATTATAAATAAAATACCATTATTTAGGAAATCTTTATATCTTTCTAATGAATATTTATATTTGAATTTTTCTTATGATTACCTATATGTAAAAAATGATTTATTTATAGAACATTGAATTTAACACTTTTAACTCTTCGTTAAATAAAATAATAACAAATTTCCTAATCTAATACATACAGACCAAAAAGATCATATTTTATTCCTAAGGATCATTTTTGTCAAAATAAACTTATCCAATATAATTAGTACATGTTTTATGGTAATAATAATATAATTTTTAATCTAAATTACCCTATTTACTTTTAACCACGGAAAAAAGTTAAATGTTTCTATTCACTAAAAAATTATTTTAATCTTATTAAACCACATTTTACATACTGATATCAACCATGTCTCTCATATTATTTTAAATCAATTAATAGAATTGGTAAATTTATGTTTTATACAAATTTTAAAATGCTCCTAAAAGGTGGGAAAATGATGGTAAATTGTTCAAAAAAATTATATATATATAATATTATTATAAAATGACTCCAGTGAATTACATTGACCATATATAGGTATTTTTATCTATTTTAACTAAAATAAATTTAAATAATATAATTATTTATTTAAATAAAAATTCTATTTTAAACCAAATCGCATTGTGGATCATATTTTTGCAATACTGATTCGGCATGAACATGATATCTTTTACACCTATGACCAATCAATTTAATTGATCATTTCCACCACCATTCCCACCTTGTTCATCATGTTCAATGTTATAATGAATTCCTTGGAATCCAGCCTTTGACTAACAAAGAAGCCATAGTTTGAGTCATAACATCATTTAAAGAATATCATAACACCTTATTTTCAATCTAAAACTCCTTAGGATTAACCAATGTTATTTATTCTCATCTTATATTAAAATCCTTTAAATAGGTTTGTAATGAAAATGTGAAGTATCCTAAAAATATCCACTTGGAGTGTCATAACCAAGAGTGCAGCAAGGCCCGTTGTCGTTTACCATGATAAATCAGGTCAAGATCGAAACTCCATGTTAGAGTTTTCACTCCTAGGTACATCTATGCCAGATCCACCTCTACCTACTCATATCTAGACAGGGAATCACTATTTGGAAAAACCACATAATATTTACATTGCAAATTTTATTGGATGTTCTTCTATAATATTCCTAAATGTCTATCTTAGGGTAGTGTTTCCTAATCAGGGTTTCTAAAAATCTAGCTTCAAAGGATTTTACTAAACTTTCTCTAATACCAATTGAAACACCCCAATCCCAGTTACCCAGAATTGGTGTGTCATTGCATAACATTGCCATGATATTAGGAACAATGTCCCGAAAGACCGATCAGTTTAGTAGCCTTGGAATTACTAGATACAAACTTATGTTTTACATTAAATCATGAAAAAAACAACCTTGTGTCCCCTTTGAACACTATTACATTCCATATCCTATTATTTCAGGTTAATCATGATATATTTATTTGCATCATAGGAAAAATAAAACAAAATAAAGTGGTGAGGTCAGATGCTCAGTAAGGATAACAATATTGCAGAAACTGTCATAAATAAGAATAAACATTTAAGACAATGTGTAAGACTATAAGACAAGTCATTTAAACATTAAAATCAACATAATATAGAAAAGATAAATCAAATTATTTTATTTTTTTATTCACAAGGATATTCTACTAGTTGAATAATAACATGTAATGTTAATATCCAATTTCATAATGATGGAATACATAATGCCAGACATCATAACCACAATGTCAAATCCTCATGCCAATACTACAAATAAGATTTTGTCAATTCCATGTGCCAAGACACTAGTTTTTCTCACAATACATACAGATGCATTAAGGAGATATAGATAGATCATCCCATCACTTAATAAGTCCAATGCATTTCCCATTTGAAAAGGTTGAATCATAACATTAATATTTGTATTAAAACTATTATATGAAATGTTAATACTTTAACCATAAACCATAAATGGTATAAAAATATCACATCCACTATCAAACATATCCCAATACCTTCAATACAATTTAGAATATTTTATCTTAATGAATCATCTTTTAAAAATGTAAAATCCAATGAAGGATACTAACCTAGATTAAAAAAATCATTAAAACCATTTGAGGGAATTATATGTTTCTTCTTGATAACATTTCAATGCCTCACTATTTAGCTTGAAGCTGTTTAAAATAGATTTTTGAATCAATGTTTCCCATACCACATTAGAAACATTTAAAAGAAAATTGTATTTTAAAACCTTCACGTCCATATAAATTAAATCCTTAAAACCATTTTTAAAACATGGACATTAATGAGAATCATTTAGAAGAATAAATTTTTAAAACATTAAAAATTATCTTTTAGTTAGAGTTCTTAAGGAAATGAGAGACGATTGAATAAAAATAATTGAGGTAATAAAAAAATTATAATATCATGAGAATAAAGGGATTCATGATATAATATGTCAAAGTGTAGTATATACACCAAATTAATATGAATTGGTGAATAACAACAAAAAAGTCGCAATGTAATTTAAGTTTAGATGGATTCCCTTATAAAGACCATATCCTTAGGTTAAGGATAAATTATAGACATAATTATGTGCGAAAAATAAAAATAAACTCAATATTATTGGATATTCATTGTAAATCAATTAATGGAAATTCACATATATTATTTTAAAAACATCACCAATGACATGGTTGTTTATCTCAATGAATAATTATTCAGTTAAAATTACTCTTATCAAGTTCATATCGAGGAATGAAAATTTATCAATGGACTATTTATGTGTATCAAAAGTATATCAATATAAAGGGGAGTAGAAATTACTACATAAGTAAATAAATAGTGATTCACACATAATATTGGACTAAAATTATCCATGAAGTTTTCATATAACCCAATGAGAAGAAATTGATAATTGAAATTTCTTTACAGATTTGGTAACATACAAAGCCTACAAAACATGAAAAAAGTATCATAAAATGAAGATTTAAATACCCATATATTTAACTATATTACAGAAATAATACAATCATTGGGTAGTACATATACCACACAAAAGAAAATAGTGGCAATATAGGATGAATCTCATGGAAATAAGAAGTGAGATGAAAACCCCTTACCACATTGTAATCATTCAATTGATATGACCATAAGTTAATAACCACCAAATTAATCACATAATACTATGAATATAAATATAATATTTATAATATATACCAAATGACACTATAGAAAATAGCACATGCTATAAATAAGTGGGAAATAATGGAAATCTCACGGAATTAAACGTGAGATAAAGAACCCCTTACCTTATACTTTTCCTTAGTATAGTGTAGTTAAACATTAATTATAATGGTTAAATAATTGTTACTAAATTATAAAAGAAACAAATACATAAATATGATTTTATATAAGATCATTTAATGTTTCATTGTTAATGATATTTCTGTAGTATCCTTGATTTGGTTGTTAACTGATTCGTTTTCCTTTATATGATCTGTTACATAAGACATGTTTGAGATTTAGAAGATGAATTTGAATCATATCTATAATGATATTAAGTTCATAAAAAATATTTTTAGTCATTAAATTAAAATTATTCTTGAATAAAAACGATGTGGAATGAATTTCATCACTTTCGTGGAGACAGTAATCAATACGTACGCACGAGAAAAATTATCATTATATTGATGGTGAAATAATATGTAATTTGTTGTTATATAATATATACAGAATCATTATAATGGTTTATATATTATTTACATTAGTTATACTCATTATTATACCAATTCAAATAATGAAGTTTTTGAACAACAAACTACACCATGACGTGAAGACAGTAAGCCGTACATTTGCACTTATAGTGACTTTGTCATTTATAGTTTTGAGAGAATAACGAATATGGTTGTACCATATTTATAATAACATCACAGTATGTATAGTGTATTAGAGTTATTGTTTTGGTATGGAAACAACAATGAAATAGGAATTGTAAGAGGAAAATAACTTGAAAGGGGGTGATGAAATTATTACCTCTTTTTCGTGTGTTTCCTTTTGAGTTGATCAAAAGGGCTCCATAGGTCGGCTTTGTGATCAATGTAAGGCCATTAGGTAAATTTGATGATAGTTGGGAGGATATTTGGGAAGGTTATGGTAGAGACAATTGGATTTTTGGGTGTGATTTTGAGAGAAGTGGATGTACGATTTTATAAGAGATGTGAGGGTCACATTAGGAAAACCTTAAAATATTATTTTATAATAAACATATTTTTAGTTTCTAATGGCTCTAGATTAATATATTTCCATGATAAGGTAGGTATGGGTCTAAAAACTCCCATCCAATATGTTTTATACTGGTTTAGGTTACAATTTTAACATTATCTTTTAGATTTAACTCATAGTTAAATAGATTACCTTTTATCATGAATTCTTGTAATATTATATTATATGGTTAATAATCTTACTAAAAAAAGAAAAAAGAACCCAAAGTGGTTGATTAATAATATATCTATTAATTTTTTTTTCATTTGGCTGAACCATATATTTTTAGGACCATTATATCATTTAATAATATATTATTTGTTTTAACTCATTTTTGTCAATTTTGACACAATTTAGGATTTTGTTTTCATTAAAGTCATAATAGCATGATTACCTAGAAAAAAATTAATTGAATAAACCCTAACATGTAATAATAACCTATAAAATTATTTGAATTCATCAAAAGTGTAATATTGTATTTATTTGGATATTTATAATATCAACTAATTTAATCATTCATTAACAAAGTAATTAATGCATCTTCATTATGTCATAAATAAATTAAATTATATAAGATATAAAAATGATAAATGAAATACCATTCTGTGGAAATTTTTTTATATTTTAAATGAATATTTATAGTCAAATTTATCTTATTTGTATCCTTATATTAAAAATGATTTAGCTATTATACTTGGAATTTTACACTTTTTACTTTTCATTAAATAAAATAATATTAAATGCTCTAATTTAATCCATGTGGACCAAAAGGATCATATATTATTAATAAGTTTGATTTCGTTCGAAATAAAATTATCCATTAGAATTAGGACCTATGTTAGGGTAATAATAATTTCATTTTTACCTTTAATTACCATATTTACTTTTAACCGTGGTAAATAAAAGTTAAAAGTTACTATTTTTAAAAATTCATTTTCATATTATTGAACCACATTTTACTTACTAATATCAATTTTGTCTCTCTGCAATTTGAAATTCAATTCACAGAAGAAGTAAAATTAAGTTTTATATATATTTGCAAGTGCTCCAATTAGGTGGGAAAAAATCGGAAAAAGATCAATAAAATTTTATATATCTAATATTATTACAAAATTACTCGACTAAATTAAATTGAACATATATAGATATTATGTATCTATTTTTACCTATAATAAATTTTAATAAAATAATTATTTATTTAAATAAAAATTTGGTTTTAAACAACAATGAATTGTTTTCACTATTCATCAAAATTTGAATGTTTTCAGAAAAATATCAAAAATTTAACCTAAAGTAGTTTTGATATTCTGAATTCAAAAATGAAGTTTATTTTTAAAAATAAAATATATAAAATAGAAAAAAGTTGGTATTACTATTCATAACAGCTAGTTTTATTAGACATGGTGTGTTAAAACTCTATGTTGCCTACAACGCAAGAAAGTACATTAATCAAATGGAAACATACCATAGAAGAATGGGGTGTTACAATAATTATGTTATACATTTAAAATATATTTCTTAATTCCATACTTATAGCCTATAAATAATTGTGGTGGTAGAAAGTAGATTATTTCGCATCACGGAGGTTGTATCCCATAAAAATTTTCGATCGACATTATTTTGTTCATCTATGTTTATTGAAAGAAATAAATAAGGGTTATTAAATTAATTTATTAAAAATTTCATATAATAATTTTATTTAGATCATTATATTAATATTTTTAGGAATGTTTTTTTAGATAAATATTTTTGAGCAAATGACAAGGATTATGTATTACTAATATTGGGAAATTGAACATCCCCTTGAATGTCTCCTTGGAAATGATGGTATTATTCTAAATTATTTTTAATGGAGACTTTGTTAAGATAATGTTAAATATATTAAAAAACATTTTGTTTTGGATCTTGTAAATTCTAATGTTCATGTGTATCATTTGGTTGGTGGGATTGATCACCTTTTATCAGTGAACAGACATGATCAATTTGGAATACCAGTTATATTTCTCTAACAGAATTATTATATTCATTGTTCAATAGTCCCCAAAGTGAGAAATATTGTAATTTAGGGTGAGATAATGATTTCCAATACTCTAAACTTTATTTTTACAATGTTTTTAAACATGTCTCAATTAAAGTTTTCTTAGGTTTCTAATGAATAATTTTTTTTTCTTGGAAAATTGTTTTTTATATCTAATATCAATTTTAATATCAATTGAAGCTAAAACCTCATTTTTTTGCAATGAATCTATATTTAAAATATATATAAATATATTATTTTTACTTACAAAAAAATTAAATTATACATTATCAATAAATCATTTAATATATGGAAAACCATTATAGAAAAATTAATATGTTAAGCATAAATTGTTCTTAATCTTATATAGAAATAATTAAAAACAAAATAATTTTGCCATTGTTGATGAAAAAATAAAATAATAATAAAATTATTATATGAAAATTTGAAACTATACATTTCATATTAATTGAAATTATTACATTATATTTGAATCAATCACTAATCCCTCTCGATCCGGTTTAGTTATTTAGGCTGATTCATTTAATATTATTTAAAATAATTCCTTAAAATAAAAAATCCTTAATAATTAGTGGTAAATATATTATGATTAACTAATGAATGTCCCCTTAGATTGAATCACTAGTCATTAAATAATATTCCCACACATTTTGCAGTAAGATAAAATTGAGTTGATTATCAACCATCCGTTTTTATGAAATTATACCATATCTACATCAACATTCCAATATCCACAACGACATATACATTTTTGGTGTCAATGTATGCACAAAATTACCACCAAATTATTATTTTATGAAATACATAGAATTACCCCAATGGTTTTAAATATATTTCTATTATCCAAAACCCTAATAAACATAAAGTATTCATTATTACCTCATCCAACCAAAACGGTTATCTATACCATTTAGATTAAAATCAACCTTATCATATACCCACATGATGAAATTTATAAATTTAAAATTATATTAAAAAATAATAATATAATAGTATATAAACATATTTAAACAATATTTTAATATATTTTTTGATGCCTCATCCCCACACTACAGGGATCTGCTGTAATTAATCACATAACATTAATATTGTCTTTCAAATGAACTGAACATACCAAATATTAATAATAATTAATTTCAATATCTTAAAAGAATATTTATTCCCTTACATTGGAATTAAATTTTATGTATATAGTATAAATGTTTTAAGAAAAAATATTTAACTAAAAAAATATCGTATCATTATCATTAAATTGAAATTATGTATTTATTTATAAAATAACTCAATCCATAATATTTATTCATCATATCACTCAAATTTCCTTAAAAATGATACACATTAAAATTATATCATTGTCAATTAATTTTATCCAATTATGACTAGACGTAATCCTAATAGTGGTGATATCAAACACTCTAAAAGGTAACATGTATATTAAAATATATGAAGGGAAAAACATGGAATCAAAAATATAGTATGAAATTAATTATAATAAAATAATTCCATACAAAACATAACATTATCTTGACAAAAAGACCAATAATAATAAAAATATAATAAACACATCGATAATAATAAGTTAATTAATTGTAATATAATTAATACTTTAAAAAATATTTTTCTTTGATGTGAAAATCTCATCCAATAAAAATTCTTATCGTCAATACCATAGTAAATATGTCGTTATTTTCATCAGGGTCCACAACATGTAATCATGTTTTCATTGGGTAGTCATATAGATAATACCCAAGATATTTTTCTCTTTAGACTAATTCACGTATCAAAGGGCTATAAAAAAACCCCACTTTTCACTTCATTAAATATGACGCATTAAACACATGAAATATATAAATATCCATAATATTAATGAAAAAGTTTCTTTATCCATCCATAAATATTAATAATAACATAAATACATACATAATTTCTATAGTTTTTCATTCAAAAAATGATGATATTAAATATATGGAAATAATTTAGGAGTGTAAACAATACATAATCATCATTTTTGAGTATTCAATAAACATATCTATCGAAATATCAAGTATAATTATTTCCAATACTTATTGTATAAATAAGTGGAATACATTTCTATATAAACATCATAAAACTAACCCCATATATCATAAATATATTTGATTAAGTCAATGATTTTTCACATCAATTATTTTTTGAAAATCATGGACAATATTTATCAGAAAACGTAATGAATAATATGGTATTCACATTAGAAAGGCATTGGTTGATAAATCTTGCTAATAATGGAGGATAGATTTTAAATTAAAAGGAACTGATGGATTTAAAGAAATTTATTCCCCCAATGGAAAATATTATTTCAGAATTTTTTTTAATCTCATTCCAATATATACATCATAAGAAGGAATCATGTTTTGAGTATGAATATTATCTCAATGAAGTCAAATTGAGTTGTCAGAACCATAATGTAATTGTATTGTGAGAATAAAAATAACAAGGTAATTATAACATGAAAAATAAATAAATTTAACTGAAAAAACATTCCCTAAAAATAAATTAAATATGATTTAGAATACATTATATTAAATAATACATTGTGAATAATATCAAACATAACTCATGGCATTGAAAAAAAAATTCATAAAAAACATATGACATTTGGGAAACTTTAATAAAAACCCCATAATGGATATAATTTAAGATAGAACTTCAATTATGATGAATAAAATGAGAAGAAATATATAAATTATAAAATGTGATATAATTACCCAATACAATATAAAACAAAGTGGGTAAAAAACATGTCTCAATGGATTGAAATTCTAGACAACAAAACATAGACATTAATTTTTAACATCTAGAAATGCACTAGAATTTATTGAAAAACAAACATTAGGATCTTAATAATATATTTACAGAACATATTCATATAAATTACCATTTAATTATTACACTTTATATCATTTACTATGAATATATTTGTTATTTATATCTTATTTTCACCATAATGTGTTAGTAAAAATAATTTTTTATGCATGATTAATAATCTCATTAGTAGTATCCATTAATTTATACCATGTAATTCATTCATAGAATATTTTATTATCAATACAAAAAGTTTCATATTTAATCATTTATGTCATATATTAGTATATTAGTAGTTTAGTTGTGTTGTGTGAAAATGAAATTACTCTCGTCCTATTAAGGTAATTTTAATGATAGAATATGATATTTTAATAATATAATAAATATAAAATATAATGACTATAGAAAAATAATCATATAATCATTTTCATAAAAATTATTATAATATTAGTAATTAATTTCTCGTAATCAAACATGAAACTATTTTCATGAATTTTTCACGAAATTGGTCATTCCAATCCAAACCTGAACATTCCAAAATTAATGGATTACTATTTCTATGAAAGTGATTCCATTTAAAATATTATCAAAAAAATAAAAAATATATATTATCTGGATATTTTTATGATTTTAAATACAATATAATGATATTATCATAAATAAGAAATAAAATTCATGAAAATAAGATATATTACTTCATAGAGGTTTTAGTCCTCATCACACACTATAATGTTTTCAACCTAATGAATTATAATGATTAAAGGTGAAATATATATTTTTTCTCAAAAACTATATATATATATATTATATTTCACATTAACTCTTCTATTAAATCCTTATAAATCTAGAATAGTGGTGGAGGTGAAGAACGGAAGGTGGGGATTGGTGGTTGTGGTGGTATTTACAACCACACAGGCATTGCTGTTAATTTTTACAAGAGGTTGGTAAAAAATAAATAAAATTTCTTCCATTTAGATAATAAATATTAAGTATAAGTATATTTCCAATAAAACAATATTAAAATTTTTAGGAAAATAAATTTGAGAATAATTTTGGGGAAAATGATGAGTATTAAATATTACATACATTGGGGCATTGGACAATCTCTTAAAAGACTCCCTAGAAATTAATATATTACACTAATGTACAGTGAAAACATAATTTAACTCATACAAGTTACATAATTAGAGTGACTGATATAGTATGAAATCATGGAACATTAAATGTTAATGTGTACCTTTGAAGAGGTTGTGAATGATCACTTTTTATAATTGACGAAAAAGACACCTTTTAAAAAACCAACTAATTTTTAAGAATGGAATGATAGTATACAATTGTAAATGATTCAAAAAGTGTAAAATAAGAAGATTTTTTATGAAATATTGTTTTTTTGAGAAATGGATATGAAATTATCTACCACTCATTATTAAAAAAACATTTCAATCACATTCTTAGGAATTTATTCTTTTGTATTTAATATTATAATTTTATTTATATTGGTTACTCATTTTTAAAAAAGTAATTTATGTTTTCTAAGAAATATAGGATAACCCATATTAAAAATATTTGACATTTATATCCTATATTTATGCTCTATTTTATATAATTAAATTTTTATATATGTGAAAAATAACTATTAAATTAAAAAAATGTAGATAAAAATGTAAATTTACCAATTACATGTTCTTAATATGATATGACATTATTTATATATTAATTGAGAGATAATTTGTTTTTATATATGTGTTAAAATCATAAAATATTCATTATATTTAATAGATCAATTTAATTTATCATACAATATATTACATGAAATTAGTAAAATAATTATTTGAAAATAACTCATTCACCATATTCATGTTCAGTAGAATTATTAACAGTAACAATGATTTTACGCCAAAAAATGGAATTCTTCTTATTAAATTATATTAATATGTTTACTTAAAATATAAAACCCATTTTGGGAGATATAATATCTTCATGTGGGGAACTATAATTTACAACATTAGTTAATTAGTATATTTTCTATAGTATAATATTATGTAAGGTACCATGAAATTAAAATTGGATTGTTTATATTCAAAATATTATTTTTAAATTATTCATTAAACATTAAAATTAAATATTTTTATCAAAAAATAGTTCAATAAATTTTAATTCGTTTTTTTATTATGATAATTCCATAAATGATGGGATATTAAGAAAACAATTTTTTTTCATTATTCATCAAAAATATCAATTGTACTATAAAAATATAAAATTTTATTCTTATGAAAATTTTATTTATGAAAACTAAATAAAGGTTCCCAATTTTTTCAAATTAACATTCCAAAATAAGATAATTTAAATTTTAAATGAAACATAAATATATAATGAGAATTGTTAACATAAGAAAATAAATTTTAATCGGGTTACATATTCTTGTTTTTCTTTCATAACACTCACTAGAAAAAATGGTGGTAACTTGTAATTCATATCCATAATATATTTAATAAATGAAATATTTACTATCATAAAATAATTTATATAAAATAAAATCTTAACAGAGTGTCATTTTAATGAAATTTTTTTTATTATTAGATACTTAGATATATAAATTGAATTTCATTAATGAATTTGTATAAATATTGACTTTTTTTTATTCCACATATGGTCCATCATTATTTTACATGAAAAGTTTTCCCCCAAATTCTATAGCTTCATATTAAGAGTTATATATTTCTCCATGGTTATAAATGGTTTTGGGTTGTTTGTGATTAAATTTATCAAACACATTAAATATCAAAGGAATATATAAGTTAAAACTTTATAATATTTAATTCATAACATGATTGAACTTGTACTATTGTAAGGTATACTAGATTCTTTGATGTCAGGATGGTCGGATGACTTGAATTTTCTATTTTTGAAAAATAAATAACCTCTTGTGGAAGATAGATCATTGGTAGAGTCATATTATTTATAGTTTCAATTAATTACAAAGTAGTTCTTTTCCAAATGAGTAATTTATAAAATTGTTTCCACAAATCTTATAACATTGATTCACATTGGGAAATATTTTCCTCTATATAAATAGTTTCAACACCATCATGTGCTAGGTGGTCTATAGATGTATCCATACACATTCCATATTCATTTGTAGTAACTCATTAGGGGGATGGTAGTGGGATTTTTATAGTATCTATAAAATCATTAGTCTTTTTATAATGATGAGAAATAAAAAATTATTATCACACTCCAGTATAAAATATATTTTCAATAAATTATACTTCATTGTGTACCTTTGTATCATTTTAATAATTCAAATAATCTATGGGGTTTTATAAAAAATCATTTACATAATTGATTTATGATATTGGAATCTATTCCAAATATTCATTAGAGTCGTAAGCTGATCAACATAAACTATGAATCCTTTGTGGTATATATATTATCCTTCAATTTATTCCTCCCTAAAGGAATTCTAATTTTCCTTGTTACCCCTTTAGAAATCCTTCGTCTCCCATAAATCCTAATTTATGATGGAGTAATAAAAAAATCTTTGACAATTATTCTATGTGAATATCTTATAATATCATCTGAATGTGACCCTAATAAAGGGGAAGAGACATGAAATGATATAATATAAAATAACATAGGTTCTTAATATAAATATAATACCAAAAATAAAAAAAAAATTGTGAAGGATTTTGATGTAATAAATTACACATCCCTATGGTATAGGTAGAAATCTTCTATATTATGGTCAAAACATCAACATAGTCAATCTATGATGATTTTAGTGGTGATTGTGGATTTTAAAATAACCCAACCCTATGGACTATGGTTTCCCATATTTTTTCGAAACTTTTCATATATATATATTCCTCATTCTTGTTATCACACAAAAAAGTTATTGGTACAATTATCATTCTAGATGATCTATACGAGATGTGATAGCCATCCAAATTGGTTTTTCTCATGAGGAAATTTAATTTATAAAAGTATATGCAAGATTCATCATTAATAAGTCATAGTGTAGAATCCTACCAATAGATCACAACTAAAATATTAATCTTTTCTCGGATAAGTTTATATCAATATTTCTTTTGAATTTGAAACCAGTACATCTCAGTCCATTAATTAATAATTATTCCATGGTAATGAAATTTTATGATTTATTTGATAAAGAACATTTTTAGATAGTGAATGTATTTATGTATAGAGATCCAAATTTTATCCATCCACTAATATGCACATTAGATTTGGAATCATGTTTTATTTAGTAGATATCTTTCAATTTACTCTGAAATATGTGTTGAAGACATGCATTAAAATTCTCCAATTTGGGATTCTGTTCTATTAAGAGGGTAGAAATATCAAGATGGTATAAATTTTCAACTAATTAATTACAGATATTATGACATTATTTATTTGTAATGTTACTATAATTATATTGATCAATTATATCCTACACATTAATGTGGAGATATGGCATGTACTTCTCATATAGTTTTACTATAATTTCATAAAACGGTGTTTGAATAGGATATAATAAGATAATTATTTTTTCATTTCCCAATTAATATAATTAGATATTATATTTTTCTTTATCTTACATAACTTGTTATTAAAAAATATCTGATCTTATTTCGAATATTCTAACTATTTTTTTCATAAAGATAGTAATTATTTTGAGTTTTTTCAAACTATATCTAGGGTTATGGGATTTGGGAGAGGCACAAATAATGATTGTCACCAATTTTTACCATTAGGTAACATGAACCATTAGTGGCTGTAAATGGAGTACCTATTATAGTTGGCTTCCTCATTCCATGTTCCTGAAATTATGAGTGAAACCAAAGAAACTAAAAATAAAATAAGTAATGTCGTTTAAAGGAAATATATCATCACAAATAATACATATAAAATAACCATGGTGAAGTCCTCTAATTTTTTTCTTCAATTATTCACAATCATGGGGATTCCATCAACATTGGACTATTTATTATCATCATGAAGAATACTATCATAGTTATTGGTTTTTTGATCACAATCATTGAGTGAAAAACTAAATTGTCTATTTATTTAAATTATTTATAAACCTCCATAGGGGTAAACCTATGGATGACATCCATAGCTATTCACTTAATAAAAATAGTGAGCCATTTAATTTTTACAAATGTATATCTCATAAACCTAGAGACGACCTATAGTTATAATATTCATATAATCACTATAGGAAGGGCCTCATTTGTTTTCAATTTATTTATTTAAAATGGAATGAAATCATGTGATAATATTTATAATTTATTTGTATGACCTATATAGAGTGAAATCATTAATGAACCTCTATATTTACATGCATATAAATGGTGATGAGGTTTAATTTGTTTTTTATTTGTATGTTGTTTTTTACCATGTGGATAACCTTTATGGATGAAATCTATGTTGTTATTTAAAGACAACATTTATTTGAACTCTAGGGAGAACTTATGAGGATATATCGTTGACCAAAATATGAACATAATCAATAATTCTTACTTTTTTTCATCTGTAAGGTGGAGATTATCGTTGGATATTCATTACATTGTCATGAGAACCTACATGGTAAGAACCATCGGGAGGGAATCTGGATCATTTTTATTTGAAACAATGGGGATAACATGATATTGTTTTTAATTTTCAATCACTTATGAGGAAATTGAAAAAATAATAATTAATGATTTCCTCAATAACATAGGTTTTTAACTGGCGATGATTTCCTTGAATCACGCTTTATAAAATCTTAGTATATGTTGATGTGCTTTGAGTGTTTTTTTGTGGTAGAAAGGGTGAAAATATACCTATTAAATTGTAACACCCCGAGATTTTATGAAAAATATTCTATTTAATTTCATTAATGTCTTATGTTATACGCTACACCAAAAAGGGATTTCACAACACACATCTCTGACCTAGCTTGAATTAGACGCAATCGCGACCTTCCACGATAGCGTGTGTTGTACGCAACACCAAGCTTCGCTAAACAACGATATACTATTAAGATATTATTAAAACTAGCTGTTATAAATAGTAATAACCACTTTTTGAAATTTTGTAAATTTTATTTTTCAAAATGGACTTCATTTATGGATTCGGAGTATCGAATTTAGCCTAAGGTGAAATTTTGGTACTTTTCGGATAACTTTCATATTCTGATGAATAGTGAAAATTACAAAATTTTAATTAAAAACAACTTTTTTAATCGAAATAATTAATAGTGATAAATTATTAATTTGAGTGGTTATAAATTATATTTATAATCTATTTTTACAATTTAATACAATTTTGGTCATTGGATGTAATTTCACATTTAAACTAGTTATAAACAAGTGTCAATCTTTTGATAGTTATTGTCTCTTAAATACACGCTATTTGTTGTGACATCGGAAATTAATTATAAAATTAATTAATGCAACTTATATGTTAGGAATTTAGTAAAATATAAATCATTTTTGAATTCGGAATATCAATTATAGCTTAGGGTAAAAGTTTGGCAATTTTCTGAAAAACTTCCATTTTTGATGAATAGTGAAACCACTAAGTCGTAGGTTAAAAACTGAATTTTGCATAAAAAATAATTTTACCACTTCTGTGAATGGAATTTGCAAAATCCGACAGACACTATTGATATCAGTAAGTAAATTGTGGTTCAATGAGATAAAAATAATTTTTTGGTAAATAGTAACTTTTTACTTTTTTTACCGCGGTTATTAGTAAATAGGGTAACTAAGTGTAAATATGATATTACTATTACCCTAACACATGTCCTAATTCTATTGGATAAGTGTAATTCTACCAAAAACAACCTTATGAAGATAATATGACCATTTAGGTCCACTTGGATTAGATTATGACATTTAATATTATTTTATTTAATGAATAGTTAAAATAGCTAAAATCAAAGTTTAATAAGTAAATCATTTTTAATAAGGGGTTATACATAAGATAAATTGGACTATAAATATTAATTAGAAAGATAAAAATATTTCCTATATAATGGGTTTTTATTTTTTATTTTTAGAAATTAAATAATTTTATTTATTTATGACACAATGATGATGCAGTAATTATCTTATTAATGAAATATTGACATAATTGATGTTATAAACACCAAAATAAATGGAATTTGAGACTTTTTATTAATTAAAATAATTTTATAGGTTAATATGATATATTAGTGTTGATTTAATTAACTTGGTTCGAACATATAATTCTGTTATGACTTTCACAAAAATCATATATCAAATAGTGTCAAAATTGACACAAAATAGTTTTTAAAACAAATGTTATATTATTAATTGTTACTTTATTCCTAAAAATCTAAGGTTCGTCCAAATGACTTAGATGAGGATATATATATTAATAATAAACAATTTGGGGTTCGTTTGGCATGTTATAGTAAGTGTATTAACCATATAGTGTAAGAAAACAAAAAGACACTGTAAAAGTTAAATTATTTAACTTAGAGTTAAATATAATTGATAAGGTTAAAATAATAACCTAAACTTGTCTAAATACTATTTGTTGATAGGATATCGACCCATCCCCACTTTAGATTCAAAATAAGACCCTTTTGAACCATTATAAACTGATTTTGACTTTAATATAAAATAATATTTTGAGATATTCCTAAGGTGCCCCTCTCCTCCATTATAAAAGGACACCTCCTCCCCCTCCTCCTCACACCAATTTGAGCACTCAAGCTCTTCCAACCCCTGCCAAAATACATGCTCCACTTCTCTAGAATAATCCTAGAGGTCCTGGTCTTCTTCAAAGACCAATCTTAGTTCCCTAAGTGGATGATTCAAAGAGGCGTTTCAAAGAAGAGGTAATATCCATTACCGATCTTTACAATTTCTTTCTTCTTCAACATCTTCTTATTTAGTTGTTTCATGAAGAAGTAATAACATCAGTATTAATTACATACTGATATGTTATTATAAATATGAAACAACCCTAATTCACCTTCTATGCATCCTACGGAAAAATGAAATCACCGCGCGTGCGTACTTACGGAATACCATCTCCACGCCGTGGTGTAATCTATTTTACACCACCACCTTAATAGGATGGTTATAATGGTGTAATGAGTAACTATATATGATTATTATAAAATTATATTGATAATGAAATAGTCTACATACACTTCAACACAATTCCACGACCATGGGAACGATATCATCACTCGTGCGTACGTACGGACTACCGTCTCCACAACGCGATGAGATTCATTCTCAATGATTAACCATTCATGAATGATTATAAAGTATATATAATAAGTACTAATGAAATATATTACATAATAATGATACTTCATTTATGTAAATTTATATGTATGTCATCTACTTAATTCCATTCACTTCAATAAGGAAATGAAAAATCATTCATGCGTACGTACGGACTACCGTCTCCATGAACGGTGTATTTCATTCCATTTATCGATATATTATATATATATATATATATATTCTGAATATATATTATATATAAATCATGTTTTACATTATGGATATATGTAATCATGATCCAAGTAATCATATTAATAATTACAAGTTAAAAACAAGAACGACAAATGAGACGTATTTACCGAAAACGCTACTTTAACAAGAATTTACAAAAGAACGGGTAATATAAAGTCATAAGTGGACCATATATGATATAATAACAATGAATATGATTCTGGAATAAGTCAATAACATGATTTAAATCATTATACAAGAGGTTCGAACACTTACAAAGCAAGTCGGACCTAAGGTAAAGAAAATATCACAATCTCATTTTTATCCGAGATTGTTTTTACTTTGGTATTTACTGGGATGTATTTTATCATCCACATACATGTTTCCTCAATATGTAATATTATTTCCATCCACCTAAAATTGTTTAAATCCAATTTTACCCTTCGGTGAGTTTTTAGTAAATGATATGAAAGGAATCTTTTGTCATTTTTCGTATGAGGTACTTTTTTTTGACTTTTCCGACAAAAGTACGAGAAGAATGTTTTCATTTAACTTATACGGAATGAATGGATTTTTAAAACACTACTTCCAAGAAGCTTCCTTTACAAATTTTCATGTTTATTTTTAATCGACTTCTTTTATTTTAAAGTTGTATGACATGTTAAGAAAGGAAAATTGTTTTTGAAGCAGAAATGATATTTTCCTCAAGAATGGAGTTGAAGTGTTTTATCAAAATTATTTTCCATATAAGATAATAAAGGGTTCTATTTTTACCCCTATTATTACATTGATTTTATTATTTTATGATGGAATTATTTTTATGAATTCCTTTATCATATATGAATTGTTTTATGATGTCCTGATGTTTAAGATTCCCATTTTTATTACATGGGTTATGCAATGATGTATGGTTTATGATTTTGTGGCACACATAAGAATGGTATCATTATGATATGGGTGGGACCTATATCTCCCTCCAATTCATTGGGTAAAGATTTTATATCTCATGAGATAGATAGGGCTGGAATAGTAGGTTATACCGGTTCAGTGAAACAGAACTGGAACGAGGGTGACTCGGTTCAGAAAGGGACTTTGTCCACTAAGATAGTCTTGGCAATGAGTCTTGACTAACAAGAAAAGATTCTCTATGATTATGTGTGTAAGCCACAAAGTTTCATGTTTTATGTTCTGATTATTGTGATTACATTTCACTGCCATGAATTATCCCATGTTATGAAATTATGATCTCTTTTTCAGGTTTAGATTTCCAAAAGTTATGTGCTTGTGTATACGATGAGATTTATATTTCTTTTGTTTACCCATAATGAGAATTTGAGCTCACCCTTTAATGTTTTCTTTTCCCCAGGATTTAAATAAAGGTTTTAGGTAAAAAAAGGAAGATCTTTATGGGAGATGTTTAAGATCTTTCACCACGATTAGAAGATTACGTTCCAAGTTTCCAAAGACACTAAACTATTACGATCCTTGTGTGTGTGTTTTTGTTATGTACTAAGTATTCTGAAAAAGTAATTTTATTTTCATGTACGTTAGGCTTCGGGTCTCTACAGTTGGTATCAGAGGAACGGTTTAGTCAACCTTTGGAAACTAGGATGCGAAAACGTTAGTGAGATCCCTAGAGATATTTCTAAGGCATGTCAAGGGATGTCCCTAAGGTTAAGTATACGTATAGGTTATATTAATAGAATTATGCTAACGATCATAGAATTAAACCTAAGATGTTAGATATTGAAGGTACTCCCACTTTATTATGTTGTTTTCCCCTAGCATGATTTTTGCCTCTCACACTATTCTTTTTGGGTTTTAGAAAATGGCTCGAAACAAGATGATTCACGATAATGGAGAATATGATGGACAATGGAATGATATTCTTCATAATGAAATGGGATTTGGAAGTCCAACCTTCATTATTATGCCTAATCATCAATCTCATAATATGATCAATAAAGTAAAATTTGGTAAGTTTCCTGACTCGACTAATAAGAGAAAGATTGATTTTCATGATGATCATAGAGGAAAGAAAGTTCAATTTCCCCTATGTTAATCATGTGGGAAGAGGCACCAAGGAGAATGATTCAAAGTAACTGGAAGATGATTTGGGTGTGGAAAAGAAGGACACAAAACCAGTAAGTGCAAAGGAAAAATATCAGTTAACACTAGGGATGAGGATAATGGTTTTGCTACAACATCAACAATGGTTAAATGTTTTAAATGTGGAATGTACGGGCATTATGAAAACCAATTCCCTAAGTTAAAGTCTCATGAAGAGAATCAGTATGGTCGTATGGGTAGTATTTATGTTGATGATGATGAAGAGACTACAAATGATATTTGAGATGAAAGAATTGTTGAAGCTCGGTCAACTGTTTAAGAATGTAGTGGAATGATTACATTTTTATCATGTGTAATGTTGTATAAGTAATCTCATGGTACTATTGAATAAAGAGACATCTAAGGATTGTTACACTGTTGCCTTTCCTTTAGTTTTTAAAGTGTATGATTAATGGTACTAGTAACCATGAAATGTTATTTAGAAATTTTTTGGAAAGTAGGTGATATGCGCATAATGAAGGAATAATAAGATAATGAGGTATTTGATTGTATTCATGATCTCATGACTGATATAAGGAGAAGGTTATATCATGGTTTGAGTATATAGGATTTTTGAATTTTGGTATGTGGAAAGAGTTAACTTTTAACTACATTCATGTTTTCACTAAGGTTCAATGGGTATTCAAGAGAATACGTGATTAAGGCCTTTGAATGTTTGGAATGTGACCAACAAGACATATCTTATGATATATGGGGATCAACGACAGTATTAAATCTCTGGTAATCATTTTCACTATATTATGAGAGTGGACTATAGTATTATGGATAAGCCTAAAGATTAGAATGGATTATGTTGGACATAAGTTAGTATTGTTTAAGGATAGAAGATTTTTGATATTATTTATGAGATTTTATAATAATGTAGTTTTAGAAAAAGGACAACCTGCAGGACGGGCGGCAGCCCATCGCGTCGGACAAGGATGTGGGAATCAAACCCACAACCGAAGTGCGACTGGCCTTTATCGCCTACCAATAGCCTACAGGAAGTCCCTGTTTAGTAGAAACTAGTTTTATTATATTAATCAGTATGATATATGAAGTATAAGTTCATTTTAGGAACCATATATCATTAATCTCACTATAGATGGACTTATGTATTTTTTGACAACTTTTCTAACCTTTTAAGACAGATGGAATGACCCATCATTCTATCACATGATCTGCTAACACATCACAAATGACAAATTCAACTTCATTTCTTTAAGAGATGAAGTAGAAATTGTCCAAAGAACAACAAATAGTGAGACTATACCCAAATCACGAAAGTATTTATTCTAATTCCAATTTCATCAACTTTAGGGAAATGATCTTTAAAACCAAAAATGTTGTCCTAGTGCTCTTATATCTGATTAATCAGATGGTACCTTAGATCGTCACAAATTTATGGATTTGTGATTTCTAGCTTTTCCATAGCCATGTTCTCTACCACTCTCCATCAGAACATGATGGTTAGATTTCTCTTCCATATCCATATTTTCACCTATGTGGAAACCCAGTGATTAGTTTATTTGGGTAACCGTTACGTTTCATACTTTTTTTTAAATGATTTGTTTTGGTATTCATTTTTACGATGTGGGTTTTGATTAAAGAAACTTTCGAATAGTAAACCATTTATAACCCCGACGAATTTTGAGGGCGAAATTCATTTTAAGGGGGGTAGAATGTAACACCCTGAGATTTTAGGAAAAATATTCTTTTTAATTTCATTAATGTCTTGTGTTATACGCTACACCAAAAGGAGCTTTCACAACACACATCTCTGACCTGGCTTGAATTAGACGCAATCACGACCTTCCACGATAGCGTGTGTTGTATGCAACACCATGTTTCTCTAAACAACGATATGCTATTAAGATATTATTAAAACAAGCTGTTATGAATAGTAATAACCACTTTTTGAAATTTTGTAAATTTTATTTTTCAAAATGGACTTCTTTTAAGGATTTGGAGTATCGAATTTAGCCTAAGGTGAAATTTTTCTACTTTTCGGATAACTTTCATATTCTGATGAATAGTGAAAATTACTAAATTTTAAATAAAAACAAATTTTTTAATCGAAATAATTAATAGTGATAAATTATTAATTTGAGTGGTTTTAAAGTATATTTAGAATATATTTTTACAATTTAATACAATTTTGGTCATTGGATGTAATTTCACATTTAAACTAGTTATAAACAAGTGTCAATCTTTTGATAGTTATTATCTCTTAAAAACACGCTATTTGTTTTGACAGCGGAAATTAATTATAAAATTTATTAATGCAACTTATATGTTGGGAATTTTTTAAAACAGAAATCATTTTTGAATTCGGAAGATCAATTATAGCTTAGGGAGAAATTTTGGCATTTTTCTGAAAAACTTCAATTTTTGATGAATAGTGAAACCACTAACTGGTAGGTTAAAAACAAAATTTTGCATAAAACATAATTTTACCGCTTCTGTGAATGGAATATGGAGAATCAGATAGACACCATTGATATCAGTAAGTAAATTGTGGTTCAATGAGATAAAAATAATTTTTGGTGAATAGTAACTTTTAACTTTTTTTACCGCGGGTAATAGTAAATAGGGTAACTAAGGGTAAATATGATATTACTATTACCCTCACACATGTCCTAATTGTATTGGATAAATGTAATTAGACCAAAAACAACCTTATTAATATAATATGACCATTTAGGTCCACTTGGATTAGATTATGACATTTAATAGTATTTTATTTAATGAATAGTTAAAATAGTTAAAATCAATGTTTAATAAGTAAATAATTTTTAATATGGGGTTATATATAAGAAAAATTCAACTATAAATATTCATTATAATGATAAAAAGATTTACTATATAATGGTTTTTTATTTGTAAATTTTAGACATTAAATAATTTAATTTATTTATGACACAATGATGATGCAGTAATTATCTTATTAATGAAATATTGACATAATTGATGTTATAAACACCAAAATAAATGGAATTTGAGACTTTTTATGAATTCCACTAATTTTCTAGGTTACTATGATATATTAGTGTTGATTTAATCAACTTGGATCGAACATATAATTCTGTTATTACTTTCACAAAAATCATATATCAAATAGTTTCAAAATTGACACAAAATAGTTTTTAAATCAAATATTATATTATTAATTGTTATTTTATTCATAAAAATCTATGGATCAGACAAATGACTTAGATAAGGATATATATATTAATAATAAACAATTTTGGGTTCTTTTGGAATTTTATAGTAAGTGTATTAACCATATAGTGTAAGAAAACAAAAAGACACCGTAAAAGTTAAATTATTTAACTTAGAGTTAAATATAATTGATAAGGTTAAATTAATAACCTAAACTTGTCTAAATCCTAATGTTTGATAGGATTTAGACCCATCCACACTTTAGCTTCCAAATAAGACCCTTTCAAACGATTATAAACTGATTTTTACTTTAATATAAAATAATATGTTGAGATATTCCTAAGGTGCCCCTCTCCTGCCTTATAAAAGGACACCTCCTCCCCCTCCTCCTCACACCAATTTGAGCACTCAAGCTCAGAAAACCCCTTCCAAAATCCCTTATCCACTTCCCTATAATAATCCTATAGGTCCTGCTCTTCTTCAAAGACCAATCATAATTCCCTAAGTGGAGGATTCAAAGAGGTGTTTCAAAGAAGAGGTAATATCCATTACCGATCTTTTCAATTTCTTTCTTCTTCAACTTCTTATTCTTCAGTTGTTTCATGACAAAGTAATAACATTAGTATTACTTACACACTGATATGTTATTATAAATATGAAACAACCCTTATTCACCTTCTATCCATCCTACGGAAAAATTAAATCACCACGCGTGCGTACGTACAGAATTTCGTCTCCACGCCGTGGTGTAATCTATTTTCCACCACCACCTTAATAGAATGGGTATAATGGTGTAATGAGTAACTATATATGATTATTATAAAGTGATATTGTTACTGAAATAGTGTACATACACTTCAACACAATTCCATGACCATGGGAATGATATCATCACTCGGGCGTACGTACGGACTACCGTCTCCACGACGCGATGAGATTCATTCTCAATGATTAACCATTCATGAATGATTATAAAGTATATATAATAAGTACTAATGAAATATATGACATAATAATGATACAGGATTTATGTAAATTTATATTTATGTCATCTACTTAATTCCATTCACTTCAATAAGGAAACGAAAACAGCGTTCATGCGTACGTACGGACTACCGTCTCCATGAACGGTGTATTACATTCCACTTATCAATATATTATATATATATATATATTCTGAATATATATTATATATAAATCATGTTTTACATTCTGTATATA
The DNA here is from genome assembly GCA_963277665.1 of Viscum album. Taxonomy (NCBI): domain Eukaryota; kingdom Viridiplantae; phylum Streptophyta; class Magnoliopsida; order Santalales; family Viscaceae; genus Viscum; species Viscum album. Next base: position 1,079,535,891 of record OY728164.1, read on the forward strand.
AGTAATCATGATCCAAGTAATCATATTAATAATTACAAGTTAAAAACATGAATGACAAATGAGATGATTTTACCCAAAACGCTACTTTAACATTAATTTAAAAAATAACGGGTAATATAAAGTCATAAGTGGACCATATATGATATAATAAAAATTAATATGATTCTGGAATAGGTCAATAACATTATTTAAATCATTATACAGGAGGTTCGGACACTTACAAAGCAAGTCGGACCTAAGGTAAGGAAAATATCACAATCTCATTTTTATCCGAGATTGTTTTTACTTAGGTATTTACTGGGGTGTATTTTATCATCCACATCCATGTTTCCTCAATATGTAATATTATTTACATCCACCTAAAATTGATTAAATCCAATTTTACCCTTCGGTGAGTTTTTAGTAAAATATATGAAAGGAATCTTTTTTCATTTTTCGTACGAGGTACTTTTTGACTTTTCCGACAAAAGTACGAGAAAAATGTTTTCTTTTAACTTATACGGAATGAATGGATTTTTAAAACATTATTTCCAAGAAGCTTCCTTTAAAAATTTTCATGTTTATTTTTAATCAACTTCTTTTAGTTTAAAGTTGTATGACATGTTAAGAAAGAAAAAATGTTTTTGAAGCAGAAAGGATATTTTCCTCAAGAATGGAGTTCAAGTGTTTTATCAAAATTATTTTCCATCTAAGATAATAAAGGGTTCTGTTTTTACCCCTATTATTACATTTATTTGATTATGTTATGATGGAATTATTTTTATGAATTCCTTTATCGTATATGAATTGTTTTATGATGTCATGATGTTTAAGATTCCAATTTCTATTACATGGGTTATGCAATGATGTATGGTTTATGATTTTGTGGCACACATTAGAATGGTATCGTTATGAGATGAGTGGGACCTATATCTCCCTCCAATTCATTGGGTAAAGATTTTATATCTCATGAGATAGACAGGGATGGGATGGTAGGTTATACTGGTTCAGTGAAACAGGACTGGAACGAGGGTGACTCGGTTCAGAAAGGGACTTTGTCCACTAAGATAGTCTTGGCAATGAGTCTTTAATAACATGAAAAGATTCTATATGATTATGTGTGTATGCCACAAAGTTTCATGTTTTAAGTTATGATTATTGTGATTACATTTCACTGCCATGATTTATCCCATGTTATGAAATTATGATCTCTTTTGCAGGTTAAGATTTCCAAAAGTTATGTGCTTGTGTATACGATGAGATTTATATTTCTTTTGTTTACCCATACTGAGCATTTGAGCTCTCCTTTTTATGTTTTCTTTTCCCCAGGATATAAAAAAAGGTTTTAGTTAAAAAAAGGATGATCTTTATGGGAGATGTTGAAGATCATTCACCATGATTAGAAGATTGCGTTCCGAGTTTCCAAAGACACTAAACTATTACGATCCTTGTGTGTGTGTTTTTGTTATGTACTAAGTATTCCGCAAAAGTAATGTAATTTTCATGTACTTTAGGCTTAGGGTATCTACATAAATAGATTATTTTACTTCCTCTGATGATCTATCTTATTTTTTTTAATTCATGTGGTTTGGGATAATGTTTCATTATATTATTTCAATGGGATTGTGGTTATATAGTGGAAGAAACATATGTTAGAAATCACCCTCTTAGGTTAATCTAGAGTCTCACAAGTTTGATTACCTAATTATGACCTCATTCAATGTACACTAATATATATAACTATTATTAGCACACCAATATATGAATCATAAATGATTTTGAATGGGATTATGGGAAGTTTATGTTGATTATTTCCAAAATTGAGTGGTTTATTGTTGGGAATCATAATAATATGTTTCTATATATGGTAGATATCCTACTAAAAATCCCAAATAGAAAGAGGAAAAATCTTATCGCATTCTATAAATAATAAAATGATATTTTATGAAATTTTTATAATGGAATCATTCCACCCAATGGCCTATAATAGACTGTGTGTTCTATAGGGATTTAGAACCATGTTGTTTTCAAAATATACCACCACAACAATAATGGATCCATTTAGTTTGTGACGTAAAATGTTAACACCTAGAAGTGGAGATCCTAATTAGGTGAAATTTATTTTAAAGGCTAAAATTTAATAATAACCATTTTATAGAAGTCATTTATCTATGAACCCAACCATTGGAAATGTGTTGGAACCTACGTTACCCCACTATTACCACCAACCTTTTCATGGAATATGAAAAATTTGTGGTCTATTTATTAAGAATTTCATTTATATTTTCTTGAAACCTATATGGATATATTGATAAATAACACATTATATTTTCATCTCAGATAAGATTATTTAGTAAAATGTCTTATTTTATAAGTTAAGGATTTCATTTTAGGAACAATACCTTTATTCACATGATGTTTATATTTATTTATTTGTGTCATGGGACCACTTTTTAATGGGATTTATGGTTATGATGCACTACTAACACATAAAGTTTCATATATTTATCTTTCTTCTAAGTGGATCAGTCATACGATAAAGGGTAGTATTATCATTTCCAATAAAATGCAATAGATTAATGATAAATTCATGAATTTTTTCCAGTGAAAATATATCATACCCATTTCATGAAAATTATTTATTAAAGTCATAAATATAAGTAATAATATACATATATCATAGTCTTTACTTCTTTAAGTATGGTAATTTTTCCATCCTCCCTCTTGTTGGTTAAATATAATATGGTTTAGAGAAATGAAGTTGAAAAATCTAGAATTTATTTCAATCAAAAGTGGTGGTATATGTTTTGATGATTTCATTATGACAATGAGAACATATACATTTTTTCCCTATTATTTTAATAAAAAAGCATGTTTACCAATTCCTTTAATTTTAGACTTTAATAATTCTTATGTCATTTGAAAATACCATTATGGTGCATTTCAATGTATTTTTTAATTTTGAATAGGTTAAATTTAGGTTACGCATCGAAGGGGAATAAAATTAATTATATATACATGCATCCTAGAATAATAATGTGATTTTTTTCATTCATCCAGGACCATTAGGTATTTCATTTTATAGTAATAAAAATAGAATCATTTTAGTTTCATTCAATGTCCTATTATCAGGACCAATTAAATTCATATTAACATTTTTCATCAAGAACAAATGATGTCCCTTTTATGTTTGTAAAAATATGACCACTTCTTATTATAGGTTATAGTCATATTATTATGACCATTTTGTGATCCATTTAATTTTATAAATAATGTAATATTTATCATAGGTTCCTAACAAAATATTTCTTGGCACTAATGCTTAAGAAGAATTTTCTAGAATATTCTAACAAATGAGTAATGTGATAGTAAAATAGGGGTCACAGTAGGTTGTAGGAAACATTACATTGATGTATAATTATTTATAAATGTTATAATAATAATAGAATGTCTATATTACTTCTTTACATAATTTTCATTTATAATAGACATTTTTTTGAGAGGTTTTATTGGGACTATTAAAAATCAATCAGTACCCTAAATGGAATAATACTTTTCATCAATTCTATATATGATTGAAAATATTTCAAGGGTAATAATATTGATGAAGGATGATTTCTAATATATTATTCATTGGGCTCATAATTCCATTTATCAATGTAATACATAGTCAATTTGGAGGACAAGATAATGTATAATGACTCGATCATTTAAATAAGGTGGTTTTAGAGAAGTGCTTGATGGAATGGGAATATCATGGTTTGGAACATAACATTATCGGGTATATAAGTTTATTTAAGTGTGTAAACCAATGAATGAGGCTACCCACAATGTCATTTAAGCATTTACATAGAGTAAATGTTGTTTATCCACTATAGTGGACTAGGAAAACTAAGGTGTCCCATTCTGTGGGTTTTGGTAATGCAGTTCTATGGTGGGGGATGAAAGGAAGCGAATGAAAACTCCTGTAAGAGTTTTGAAATCCATGAATGGTTAATATAGGAATGTCCATGGGTAAGAGTTTTTTAAAATTGTGGCACCCTAGTTCGATTTTCTGTAGCTTGGCATAATTGAAACCATTAACAAACTCATAAACAGTAATCCTGGTGTGGCTGCCTAGTTTAATCCTTATAGGTTTTGGGTGGTGGTGAACCCTGATTGTATATTCCAATTAATATAACTGAATTGGGAACTATGATGGTACTCTTCCTTGATCCCTGAGTAGTGTAGATCCCTTACGGCATGAATATTAAAATATAACATAAATATTGATGGAATGCACAATACTGTAAACAACCATAAAATAATTTGGAGTGGAGTACTAAAGCATTTTTTTTAGCAACACCAAAATTTTAAACATAATTATTTTCTTTATCAGTGACATCCCATTATATCCAGTGTAAAACCCTTATTTTGACATTGTAAAGACTTATTAAAAAATATAATTATTTTATACTTCTTAAAATAAGCATGAATAAATGTGAAATAAAATATATTTTCTTATATATATATATAGTTATAACCATCATGAATTTTTTTCTATGAGTTTTTACAACTACCAAATTTATTTTCAATTGTTTATTAGATTATAATTGATGTTTTAAAATCTATATAATTTTTTGTTATAGTTATAATTTATTAATAGATGTTCAGTATACCACTAGAAATTAATAGATGATAAATAAAACTTTTAAATTCATACATCTATACAATAAATATTTAAAAAATAGAAAAAATATTTCAAACAAATGAATTCCATTTTCATTAAAATAACTAAAAATAAATTAAAACGTTAGATAAACATATACAATACCATTAATATTGGAATTAAAGACACCTATGTTTAGAAAAACATATATGTAGAGGATTCATATACATAAAAACATCTAATTCATCAGAGACCATCATACAATGCAACTACATCACCATGACTTCCATGATATGATATGAATCCTCATTTTTCATAATATATCTAGCCTTTTGGGCCTATAATAAATTAATTTTAAATCATTAATTTGAATATATTATGTACTAATGTATAAAAAATATAAATAATAAGAATTTAAATAATATGAGAATTTTTTCATCATCTTTGCAATCACCATGATACTACTCAACTTGATGTACCAAAATAACATTTATAATGCATCACCCACTATAGTACATTTATCATACAAAGATCTCATGGGTTACCCAAAAACCATTATTTTGGTCTCTAATATGACAAATTTTTTTCGAAACTAGATCATGAACACTACATGGACCATTGGAAGAATATGATGTCACAGTTAATGATGATGTGGAACTCTTAATGACTCATGATAGGGATGGATAATTTCCCAACGTCTATACGTATCCTAGATTCATATTTCATGTAACCTAGATAATAATATTTAGCATATGTTATTAAAACCGCGGCGAAAAAAACCGTGAAAAATGACTATTTTCTTGTAGTCTTTGAAATCCAAGAGGGAGACGGGATTATGATAAATTTTATGATTCATGTAAAATGGTATTCTTAATCATTACATGGTATGGTCTTAAGGTTTTGGATGTGTAGAATGAATATGTCACCAGTGAACCATGTCACACCAACTAGATAAATCTATGAACAATCAATTCCTTTGTTTAGAGATAGATATAACCTAGATGCATTAATCCTACCTTCTACTGCGAAAAGTATCAAACATTATTTATCATAGTCTATTATAATCTAATTGGTTCAGGGTCATTCATTCAAACTTCTTGTGGTTGGGGTTTCTTAAAAAATAATCAACAGTTGTTTAACCTCATAATTATTCTTAGGGATACCAATTTTATATTAAAATATCATCAAATTCAAACACCCATCTCTCAACCCCTACCATTGGGGCTTTAGCCATGGATGGTATACTTGATCCAGAATAGGTATAGAATTAAAACATAATCAATATACCAATAACAATTGAGATCAAGCAATTATAGATCTAGAATTCAATATTATGTAATTTAAAACTCAAATAAATCTAAAATTCAACCAAACACTTACTCGAAATAGGATTATAAATAATGGAACAAGGGTTTTTCATCAATTAGTGATTGAAAAAATACACAAATAATTTGGCATAGCTATATAAAAGAACGAGGAACTATTTGAAAGTTTAATCTATGATGCATCAATAGATGGAAAACAATGAAACTAATTGATACAATTTTGAGTTGATAATGAGGGAAAAATTAAATAATGATGGAATATATGGAGAAACAATGAGATAAGCGGAAGAAGTCTATAGCGTTCTACTCACTGTGCACTTGTTGGAGGTAACTAATATAGATTTTAGAAGGAATATATTGGATCTTCACATCATGTAATTATGATCCAATATTTTCATTACCTATTTTAATTTATGTGTGAATGTCATGTGAATCTTGTCCAATGTCTACATGATTTGGAATTTGGCTGCTTTCACACTGTGTAACTGAACATCACGATGTGTATCTTTCTTGTTTCTTGATCATTAAAGTAATAACTGAAATTATAATGTTACATGATTTTTATATTTGATATAGATAATGTAATCTATTTATGATTTATAATTCATTAAGGACTTTCTTCACGACTTGTAATTTTTTGTGAAACAAGACCACACCTACTGTAAGTTAGTTTCATGATGTGTATTGATCATTTTTTCCATTTCTTCAGATTTCACTTTTAATTCATGGAAAACAATTTTCCTAAATAAATCAAAACATACATTGTGAAATATAGATTAAAACATGCATAATACATATTAATGTGACAGTAGAATGTATATATTATTTTATATTATCAAATTCTACTATACATGAATAATTTCTAATCCTTATGCAAAAAGTTCTCAACAAAGATTTACAAAGTTAAATAATTTTAAAAAATTGGAAACATTCCATATAACCAGGAAAATAAAACTATGTGTAAGTAGATAAAGTTCATCTATAGAATCATATCTACGTATAATATCAAAAATTCCATATAGTTCATTTAATTACAATATTCTTAATCTTTTAGTTACAAATTTCATAGCATTTCCTTAATTAAAATACCAATTTTCAATTTAACTTACAATTAATTTTCCCTCATCACTTAGGTTGAAATGAAGCTAAAGTTATTCTAATACCTTGAATAAAATTTTCTAACCATAGGATTTTATTGGTTTTATCATCACCATATTTTAAATAAAAACAATAAATAAATCATACAGGCTATAGAAAATGGTTCAACTTACTCTAATATTGAGGGTAGGTTGGAAGATAGTAAAAAGAAAACAATCCAACAAGGGTAAGATCTTATGTATAATTAATGAAATCCATGAATAATGTTATGAAATATACAATCCCAAAAATAATGAATATCAAGGACTATTTAGCTCTTGACAGATCCTTCAATATATCCGTGAGTTTTGAATGAATAATTTTTCATTATTTTATTTTCATGTTATTTTTTTTGAATTTCATGTAGAGGCCAGATCTCATATTCATCCCCTAATCACATATGATTTTTGCAGGAGTCATTCGTTTCGAAATAGATATTTTTTACCTTCCTAATACACAACCGAATTATCGTTTTCTTTTTCATTTTTGTATTTTTAAAAGATATGTGATAAGTTTAAATAGAAATAATTAAACATATATCAAAATGTAGTCTAGTAAGAACCAAAATAAATATTGTCAATAAAATCACCTCATGTTCATTTTCTGAAAAATCCCCCCACACTTCTTCAATGAATAGTTAGGAATCAAACAAAAAGTAGAGTAGGAATGTATAATCATATTGGAATAGACACATCATATTAATGTAATTCATGTAATCAGAAGGTTTAATGAAGCAAATATGCAAGGTGGGTATAAGGAGAATGTATATCAAAAAATATTGCATCATTCATATTAAAATTTCAGTTGTTTATTCACAGAATCAATAGGATTTAAATGCATCTCCTGATAAGTTTACATGATCCATGTGTCACTCATGAAATTTTCTCTGAAATTAATGTACAATAATAGTTTCAATATCTTCTTGGGAAGGGGAGAATATATAAAAAATTGTTGATCAGTAAGGGTATAGAATAAAGAAATTAATAAATTAAAATAAAATTAAAAAAATTGAATTTTGAAATACCTTATTTAAATCGAAAATATTCATAAACATATAAACAACAACAAAAAAATGATATTCCAGCAATTTCCATCTTAACATTTCTTTTATTTAAATTGGAGTGATTAGCCTCAATTTTAAATATTGATTTAGAATGTAAAATGTCACATCCATAAATGTAAAAATTTAATAATATATGTGAATTTAAATTGAAACTCAATAAATAATGTACCACACTCATAATGAGATAGTGAAAACACTATTATTTAAAATACCATCGGAGGGATTTGAATATAAATTGCAAATTCTGAAAATTGAAATTTTGAAAATATAAATATAAGGAATTAATATATCCATGTAATTATTGGAAATCCATGTGGAATTTCGATAAAAAATGTTTCTTTGGATACCTACATATTTGTTTATAAATATGAATCCTTTACATGTTAAAACATTATTCCACATGTTTTAAACATTTTTTATGTATTAAACTCAGAAGGTGCACACAGATAATAGAAATAAATGACTATTTAGATAAATTCTTGTATGTGTATACAGTAATGCTCAACGTAACTCATGAATAAAAAGAGAAATATTTAAAGGATAACTAATCTAAAAAATATTTAAAAATTAGAAGAAAAATGAAATATGGGTTACCACATTTGAATATGTAAAAATTGTGTCGACATCCAGACTGATTGACAAATTTATAAATAAGAATTGTCAATCATTTCATATCTTCTCTATCTTATGTAGCTATTTTTGTTGGTATCGTATAGATATAATTGTATTTTCATTGGATTGATCACATAAGAATCATACCATGCTTAGATGTTTTGTGGTAAGAATTGTATATGTGCTTTGGTGGTGGTGGTTGTTGAGCACAAATCTCTAATGGTTTCTCCTGTAGTTAGTGCTAACATCATCCATGTGTTGATTCATGATGATAGTATATGTATATTTTGGTGGAATATTCCAATCAATGACTATTAAAGATGTAGATATTATATACATGGATACTATAATTGTATAATGAATTGAAAAATAATCTATTTAAAATTGGGAAAAATAGCATCGCAACTATATAAAGTTAAATGATCAAATGATGAAATGGAATACATGTAGTAAAAAAATGGTCACAATTGTAGGATTCAAAAAATAGGGGATGGTACTTGGTTAGAATGTGATAAATCAAATTCATCATTAAAATTACCTATATTCCACTCTCAAATAGAGTGTCTTTATATATGACCCATAAAGTAAATGGATGTAATGGTAGAAGGTATTGGGTGATCAGCTAATCAAAATGGTGTCATTGTGCTAGAAGCTTTCTGAATGGTGGGTGGTGGGGGAGTACATATTCAGTGTGTGGTTTTGCGTCTGGCAGCTAGATCAATAAATCAAACCTTACAGGATGGGGTGGATACTGGTCTCTTGCCCTTCTAGGCCGTCTCTGTGAGATAATTCTACCGAGTATTAGGGACTTTTATCTCTGATGGTAAGTCAGTAAGTAATATGGCATAGGAAAGGGTGGTTTATAATGAAGGGATTATATAGGACAGTGGTGGATTAAAATATTCATAATTTGATGATGTTAAGGAAGAGGGAGTGAAAAAATAGAACTCTATGAAAGGTATGTGTAGGTGTCGTGATATCATTCACACATTATCCATGATTCATAAATCTATTGTCTAGAGATATTATATGTATGACAATGTGGTTGGAGCTATTGGATAGGTGGTGGTGGATGTAGGAAAATGGGTAGGGTCACGGTGGGAATGAATGTTGTAGGGTCTAGACTGATGGTGGTGGATATGAGTGGATCATGTTCTGCTTCATGAGCTCGAGGAATTTGTCTTGATCCCCAACTAATTATAGCACCCACCAGTAGGAGAAATATTCCTTATTTGGTATATACTTATTATATAGAAATATAAAAGCAATGGACACCATAGGGACATGGGTGTTTTGTTTATGGTAATAATAACAAACGATGATATGATGGGATAAATGGTTTATGAATGATCCACCCATCATCTTGCCTCATGTCCACTATGTATGACCACTTTTGTAGAATGTGAATGCAAATGCCATGTTGATGGTAGTGCTACCCATATATGCAGCAAGGATTATTTCATCCATATGAATAACACTTCCATGAGGCTCGTCTAGAGAAAAACCGGAATGGGTCAATTCCCTATGTAGGATGTGGTTATGTTGACCATAAAGAAAGGTGGATTTAGTAATCATGGGATCATGCTTCTTGTCAGCATCCTGGGAAATCATCCATCATGTCCTATTGACTCTGACATTGATGGATGATGATTCAAGGTTGAAAAAACATCAGATCTAGAAAAATCATATTGGATAATTCTAATGATAATACTAAATTATGTGAAATAGATCTCCTCAGGTAATCTTCCTAATCAAAAGCATATGTTGTCAATTTATAACTAAATGATGGATAACAAACCAAGAAATATGTCTTGATATGTATACTCTTTGAAATCAATGATCAATAATACATGGAGGCTTTTTATGAGTTGGAGTTCCTCCATACTAATATGAAGGTAAATTTTGATGTCCATATTGAATTTTTGTTGGTTCTTATTGTCTTTTCATGTAGTTGGCTGAGTAAAATACGATGGTTAGTGACAAAGAAGTGTTTTATGGGATGCATATGTGTTTGGATTTCCTCATTTTATTCACCATAAATATATTGAGAGTCCTCAAGAACTTCTAGCACCTTAGGGGAATCAATGGAAGTGGGGGAAGTATGTGTAGGGGTACGTGAGGTGCGTCACCATGGAAGCGCTTCTCTGGCGGTGGATCATCTCGCTCGGGTATGGGATCAGTAGGAAGAGAGCACACAATATTCATCCAATCAATTTTAGAGGTGGATATGGATACATTGAGGAGATCATGAAGGGGTAATAGAGATGAGTGAGATGATCAATTCATGGGGAGAAGAATGGGGTACGGTAGGGGAGGTGAACAGTGAGAGGGAGGGGAGAGGTGGTAGTGAGTGGTGAGGAGAGGGTGGGTTCGGTTGTTTTGAACCCTAGGGTCGTGACATAAAAATATGTGTCAACTACATGACGTTTATTTGAGTTGCCTAACATGTAATTTTGTTTTTAATCAATTTCATTCAGTGAAAAGAAGATGTAGTGAAAGATGGATACATGGAGTGTGATTTTTTCTTTTTTCTAAATTGGAAACCACAGTTTTCTCTATTTCTCCATGAATTACGTATGTTATCCTAAATCTTATTCTACATAGTATATCATAACATTATATTACTTGGGCTTCCCCATTTTCAACACTCTATTTCACATTGAGATCTTAATTCTTTAGTGCTCAACTGAATTTCAGGTGTATGACACACTATTCATGGAATGGTTATTTATATATTTTTATCCTTTTCCCATTGAAAGTTATTGGTGGTCTTCCCACTTTATAAATCTTTATGTCCCCATAAGGAATTATATATATAAAAACAATGTTTCATTACAATCTAGATTTCAACTACCCAATAAAAATTTTAATCTTAATTTGAACAATAAGACCATATTTCCTATGATAAAAATTAATCTGGAAAGGTGTTGATCAGTATATTTATTTGAAACTTCATTATAGATAATGGAATATTCATAAAAATAATTAATTATTTATTAAAATTAATCCAATTATATCATACCAACTTTCCCACCATTTGAAAATGTATATAGAGCTTTTTAATTTCCTAATATGATATATGCTCACATTCTAATGTAATATGACATAGATTTTGATGTAGCAATCATAGTGGTGTGGTACAAATGGGTGTTTTTTACATAGTGTGTTATGGCCCTAATTCATCATCTAACATTATAATCCAATCCCTTCAACTTATTTTTTTTTTAAATTTTATAGGAATATTTTAATTTCATGGATTGATATTTCAACATGCCCACTTGTACGTGGGTGGTAGGGAGTTCATGTGTTATAACTGATTCTAGATTTATTCAGTAGTCCATCGAAAGAATTATTTGAAAAAATAATTCCCCAATAGTTAATTTGTAATATTGGAAATCCTAATCCTGAAAAAAAAATTATTCTTCAATAAATTAATGTCCACCTATGTTGGGTCATGAGATGTATCTTCAGCATCTACCAATTTAGAAAATGTAGTGAATGGAAATAGGGATATAAGACATTCCCTGTGAACTTGGAAATTGTTCCATGAAATCTATTCCCCATATGTGGAATATTTATACTCAATATATTGGGTTTGGGGCATTTCATTCATTTTTGAAATGGTTCTAGTTCATTGTAACTAATCAGAGCATTGCCAATATTCCCTTGCTTTATAGTGGAGTTTTCTCTAGAAAAGTACAAAATTAAAAAATTAATCTTTTTACATTCTAGTGCATGATCTCCTTTAATGGGTGACACATGACACATGTAGATCACATTATGTATTTTATACTATCAGATGCACCGTCTAAATAATCCATCAACACAATTCTCGAAATGTAGTTGTTCATACCATAAGTGTTGTAAAACATCTTATCAGAAACTTCTGCATTGATGTTAAGAGAGGTATGGGCGTAGAAATCCCATTTATAGATAGTCTTCAATATCATAAAATCACAGTTTCACTTTTATGTTTAAGATAGTTTCAACGAGTATGTTGACTTCAATTTCTATATAATCCTCATATTTTATAAGTGGCATAATAAGTGGCGATAAATGATCCGCAACAAGATTTTCCATTCCATTTGTATCCTTTTTGAGGATGTTGAACTCTTGAAGTAATAGGATCCACCTTATCATTCGAGGACCGTCATCCTTTTTTCATCCAATATTGTAGGGAATCATGGTTAGTGTACACAATGACTTTTAACAAAACTAGAATGAATCAAAATTTCCAAAACGAAAATACAATATCTAAGAGATTCTTATTTTCTGTTTTATAGTTCATATAAAATTCATTCATTGTGTGAATGGAATAATTGATGGGATAAAATATGTGATTGCATCACTATCCAAGAATATCACCAATAGTGAAATCATAGGCATCAAAAATTAATTCATACAATTTTATCCCATCTGGGTAAATAATTATAGGAGGCGATACTAGTATTTTAAATATATTATTGTAATCAACCTGACATTAATAAATTAATAAAATGGTTTTTGTTTTGATAATGTGCATGTTAGAGGGCGGAAAAAATTCACAATATCATTCATGAATTACCGACTGAATGTTCCTTATACCTTTGACTATTTAGGGATTAGGCAAATATTTGATCAACTTTATCTGAGAAGGATCCATTTTTATGGATTCCTTTTATATTTTGTGTCCAAAGGCTTTGCCACCATGAACCATAATGTTTCATTTTTTGTAATTTAATCCTGGGATAATCGCTTTTTAGCATTATATGACTAACTAAAGATTGTGTAGACATTCCATGAAAAATCACCCATAAGACAAGAAGTATTCCATTAAAATATCTAATAATTAAACATATATATCATGGAATATTTGTTTCATTCACCATTAAAATGATACCGGTGCATTGTAGTTATTGAACAACATGCCCCTATAGGTGATGTTACTAAGAGGACATGTGAATGTTGGTTTATAGTAATCATACAGGTTGGATGAAATCCATTTGTATACCGAATAACTATATATGAAATAATAGAATCAATGTCCTATTAGTTTCTCCAAAACATATCCTTTATGGTAAGGGTGATATAATAATTTCATGTTTTTTCATTTAGTTTTCTATAGTGCACACATACTTTACGTCAACTGATGGTGTGAGGTGATATCACTTCCTTTTCATCGTTTTTTTAAAATGTGAGACTGGATTTATTAGGTAAAACATATAGTGGGATCCCAAACTAACAATAAAATATTGAAAACATTATTCCAGCATCTAAAAATTTAATTATTTCCTTCTTAACAACTTCCTTTATTAGTGGGGTGAGTCGCCTCTGGGGTTGGGGGTTGGTTTTTGCACCTTCCTATAATAATATATTATCAATGAATGATTTAGAATTGATAACATCAAAATTTTACACTCCCCATGTATTTGAATACATAAGCCTTCTCATAACTTTAATCAATTTCTCTTCTTTTAATTGTGATTGTTCTATGTTAATGATAACTCTATGCACATCAATAGTTACCAAAAATAAATACTTGAGTTTTATGGGGATTGTTTCAGTACCAGTTTTGATAGATGAATTAATGATGGTTTTGATGGTTTGATTTTTTCCCTTATTAGAGTTTCTATGTAGTTCACTTACTCAATGTCATATTTCTCATCCTCATCAGGGGAATTTCATTACTATATTCTTCATTGTCTACATAGTCATCCATATTATCTATTAGAACGATAGTTTGATTGATAAGAGAATCATCTATTTGGTTTTATGTTTTCTCTATTTCAAACACAAATAGTTTGTAACCTACATTGAATATAATTATTCCTTGATTTACATAAATGAGATCATTCTTTGGAGGATAGAATAGTCAATGTGGGATAATTGTAACATCTCCATCCTCTTTTATTACCATGAAAAGGATGTCTGGTGGAAAATTGAAATTTATGATTTGAAAAAAGAATATCATAAGAAATATTTTGGGATACATTACTAACTGTTCAGATAATGAGAGTGGTACTATAGTTTTGTTGTGTTCCTTGAGTCCCATTTTAGGGAATACAGTCATCAACATGAGGATGATGTTATCTCATAAAACATATAAGTATCTTCCAAGGATATATTCTCCTATTGCGCATGGGATTCAGAAACATCGAAGATATATCATTTTTATATGAACTTTATAATGAAAAATATAATAGACCTATTCATTTAGTGAGATAATTCATAGTTTTTCAATTTTCCTTTCTTTGTAAATTATCTCTGTAATAATTTTTTCATAGGTACACATTTTAGTGATTATCACAACAAATGGAATGTTTGTGTGAATTTTCATGAACATATCTATGAAATCATTTATTTACCTTGAATAATTCCTTGACTAACTCTTTCTCGAAAGGATAGAGGTGGTTTTCATGTATGATTTATAACGTAGAAATCATTTTTGGATTTTTCATGAAATGAATATTTTGCAGATGGTGGTTCTTCACAAGGTATCATTTGGTCAGTTTCTGTTGATTTTTATCATATAATTATTTTATTACCATTGGATTTTTTTCAGGTTGCATTATACATATTTTCTACTTAAACACATGGTTGCTAAAATTCCATCACATATCCTCTTCAAAAAACACATCCTTGGCCTCTTCCATTTGGTAAGTCTCTATATTTCAAGGTAGAGTACCTATAAATTTGTCTAAAAAGTTATTTGAGATATGAACCATTTTATGATTGAGGTTTCAAATATCTTCCCCATTAATTAAATATTTCAATCTCTTGTGTTTTTATCCTTTGATATACCTTTTGAAAAAATAATTAAAGTAGATTTTACTAATTTTTTGGAAGTGGAATAGTCAGTTGTGGAGTTCTCATTGGAGCATGTTGAAATTGTTTTTTGGATCATGGAGGGAAGGGATGTTGTGTATATTGTTATAGTGTTTTATGAACAATATTTAGAAGGGGATATCATGGTTGTCCTTGGTTCTAGAAAGGTGCCTCTCCATTTATTTGATTGTAATACACGTGATTATTTTGTTCTTATTTCTGTATGGGCCTCCGCTGATAAAATGGTTGTGGTTGCTAAATTTTTTTATTTTTATTAGTATAATTAATTAAATTAAAGCCTCATATTATTTATTACTCAAAACCGACTATGTAGTTTTGATATATATATGGTCCACCACACATTTTTCCAGATTTTGTTTCCACTACAAGAGTAAAATGGGGAGGTGGTGCAGTCAGTAACTGAATGGATTTATGCTTCCTAGTTAAGGCCTCAACCTGTGTGCCTAGTTGAGTATTTTATTCAATATGGTGGATGAAACACCATGGTGGTCCAATATTACTTTTCCAATGACTGGCATTATATGATACTTCTTCTAAAATTTCTCATCCTACCTCAGGTGTTTTAATTATTATCCTTCAATAAGCGGTGAAATCAATGACGTTATGTGCTTATGGTTGTATGTCTTGTTATAGTTTTTTGATTTATATCCCCATATAATTTCTATGATTTTGGAACTTATAATTGAGTTACATTAAATGATCTCATATTTCCCATGCTGATTCTCCAATAGTCTAAGCTGATTTTTATATATCATTCAATAATTTGAATGTCCGGATAAGTGGGAAATAATTTTCCTAATATTTGGCGGCTAAATCATCCAATGTCATGATGGACTTGAGAGATTGGCTTTTGAATGAATCATTGGTTCAGTCTTTAAATGAAATGCTAAATACCCTTAGTCTTATTGCATTAAAATATACTCCCTAGTTTCGAAAGGTATCATAGACTTCTAGGAATTTTGAGATATTTTTATGGGGTTCTTCATTTTGAAGTCCACTAAATTGGAATATATTGTGGATCATATGAATGAGTCCATTTTTGATATCAAATGCATGTTCCTAAATAGGAGGTCGTATAATGATGGTTGTACACCATTGATCGATGGAAATACCAAATCCATAATAGTGCATTATTGATGCATGGCCTTTCTTCTTGAATAATCAGATTCCTGTTTTGCATGTTTGGTTGGTATGGGCATACAAGAT
This sequence comes from Viscum album, assembly GCA_963277665.1. NCBI lineage: Eukaryota > Viridiplantae > Streptophyta > Magnoliopsida > Santalales > Viscaceae > Viscum > Viscum album. The sequence continues at coordinate 1,079,552,686 of OY728164.1, forward strand.
TGTTTCCTTCATCAACTAATTAATAGTAGAATGTAGACATGTACCCTTTGATTACTGACTCGAAGCTAATTTTTTCTTCTATGTCAATACTATTTGAATGATTCAATGTCCCTGAGTCATGCACTACACCACGGGGAGAAGTAAACAGAGGTGTTTGAAAATAAAATGTAAAAGGGATTCCAAGAAAAGTTATTGGGGGAACGGGTTAGGTAATACTAGATTTTATAATAAATTTATATGGTGATAAAAAAATTCAATATTTAACCGATAATGGTGCCAAAATTTGATGTTCTCTCATGCATCGTTTAATTTATGTGGTCTATGGTTATTTAGATTTATTATTTTTCAAACTATACATGTTACTATAAAATATTATAGTGATAGTGTGGGGTCGATCCCATAGGGGAATGAGATACATGACATGAAATAAGTCTTCCAACCCTATGTATAGCATTCCTTACAAGTTGACTGATTTTGAGAATAAATAACACGATGGGAATTTTTTATTGATATTAGAGATATAAAGAATCAGGAAATATATCATTGTTTAGGTAAAAGTATAATATCAATCCTAACATTGTATGGTCCTATAGATTAGGCGAAGAAGTTATAAAAGGTCACTAGTTTACCATGGTAAAAAAGTAGATCTCTCTAAGAGGAAACTATTACTTGGTCTATAGATATCTAAATCCATGATTTAGTAGGACTTGATTCTAAGGAAAATAGTATCATGTGTTATTATTCATAACCTATTATATTTCAATCAGGTTAATGTCGTCTATTCAAACATCCTTTGGCTTGGTATTCGTGAAAAAATTAGAGAAAACAAAATTTTATTAACTTGATTACTATCATTATGGAAACCATGTTTGGAAATAATGATTCATTAAATTCAAAGACCCATACTATAGACCCCTACCCTGGGTGGAATATCCACTCATACTAGTATTGATCATGAGTAGGTAATGAATTGAAAACATAATCAATATACCAATAACAATTGGGATCAAGAATTTATAGATCTTGAATTAAATATTAATAAATTCAAAACTAAATTCAATCACAACTTCAACCAAACACATACATGAAATTAGAATAGGAAATATGTTGTAAGGGTTTTCTTTTGATCGATTAATGATATAGAAATCATGCATAACTCAGCATTGTGATGTAATAGAACAAATAATTATTTGAACATTTAATACACTATGAATGAATATATTTAAAAAATTAATGGAATCGATAAATTTTCAGTTTTTATTGGGAGAAAAGAAATAATTACATAAGATGCATTGAAAAAACAAGATAATTTGAAGAATTCTGGAGTTTTCTGCCTGGTCCGCCCCCTCTTGAGTTAAATAATCAGGATTTTACATAACATGTAATGGGTTTTAAAATAATGTAATTCCAATCCAATTATTTCTCTATGAATTTTAATTTTTTTGTGAATATTGTGAAAATATAATCCTGGATCTTTGAGATTTTTTTGTCAACCCCTTTCATGATGTGTAACAGAACTTCATGACAAGTATCTTCCATTGGTATGTGTCTTCAAAGATAGAATTGAAATTAAAATATTGCTTGACATGTATTAATGAATTATATCTTGTAATCTCTTCATGTATTGTAATCCTTTCATGACTAGCTTCATGACTTTTCATAAGCTCTGGAAGAAGAAAACACATCATGTAAGTGTGTTTCACGACATGTAATGACCATTTTTTATCCTTTTCTATATATTTTCTATTGAATCCTTGTAAAATTATTTCCTAAATTTTCAAAACATTCATAGTGAATTATTTATCAATAAATGGATAATCCTTATTCAATTGATAGTATAATTTATATAATATTTCATCTTGTCAAAAACACATTAGGAGGTGTTCCCGGAACACAGGGTCAATGGTTTATGGCTTTTAGGGTGGCTTGAATTAGTTATGGGAGATGTGGTGTTTCTATTTTAATGGTTGGGGACATGACGATCGGGCATGTCTAACCCATCGTACAACTGACCATGAAAAAATCATGGAATGACTGAGATAGAGATATATATAGGAGTGGTTGGTTTACTGGTTGACAGATATAGAAGACGATCTTGAAAAATAGCATTATGTGATTTGAAGTTCAACCTCTTACCATCACTACCCCATGTTGTTTGTGTTGGGAATACGGATCTAATGGACAAGGAATGGGCTAGTTGTAGGCTATTGATACCATTGATCCTGAGGCTACAGGTATGATATGAGGTGTATTCTATGTATTCTCTAATTTATCCATATTATTGATTAAAACTGATGTGTTTTATTCCTTCCATACCAATTATTTGGTTTGAGATATATATATTATAGTTAACCCACCTGAATTACCCTTTTGGTTGGATACTCCAATAGGTGGTTACTCTATGATTTCACAGTAATGATGATAGTGAATTCTGATGCATGGAAGTGAGTGTTTTGTAAGGGTTCAATATTTAGTAGTAATGAGGGATTATGAAATCATTTTAGGTATGGAATCATTATCCATAGTGCAGGCCTATATTTGCTATTTTACATATATGACGCATTGTGTCCATATTGAAACAACGATGTTTAACTTTGTTGGTGAAAAGGAAACCATATGGGACCAATATAAGCTCAGTATTAAGTGAGTATAAATGATTATTAACAAGTTGGATAGAATGATTCTTGGAATAGTGGATGAGTTGGGTTATCATTTTCCTATGGTGTTTTCAGTTTATGAGGACGTCCTTCCAGAGGATGTACAATGTAATCCTCAAAACTGTGTGCTAGACTTCGTCATTGAATTGTATCTTTGGATACAACCTTTAACTACAACATCATTATTTCATCTGGAAATGGGGATGACCTTGTTTCTTTAAGGTTCAAACATTCCGATCGGTTTCTAATGGGTTTATTCATATAACTGAAAACAACTAATGATTCTATGTCCATTTGGACCGATGTTCCAAATGTAGGTGCTCATTAGTTGTGGAACGATCAGCCTTATAAATTTCCATTGGTCGATAGGATGGCCGGTCAAACCGATCACACCTTTTGGGGGGGAATTATTATCTACTTTGGGACTTTCATATATATTTTTGTTATGTTCACAAATCCTTATTAATTCACAAAAAATGAAATTGAGTTTTCCTTTAGATTTGGCAATTGATTATTGATATGTATGTGATTTAGAGAATCTATTATATGTATTTGATGTTTTTCATCGATCGAGAATCATATGTATGAATTATTGATTCCCACTCAATGGTATCCTACAGTACATTATATAAAAATATTGTGGTCATTATGATGACTATACTGTTTTTAAAGCCACTCAGTGTGGCACTCGAAGATTATTTTCATTCAGAAAGACACAAATTATTTCAGAGTTGGGATCGTACTCACAGATGGGCTACCTATGTATCCTTGTTAAAAATATATCAGAACCATGTAGTTCAATAAAAAAATATATAGTTTAATGTCATATGGGATGGAAAATAATTATTGAATGATAGGCTTAAACTTTTAAAAGGCTTCTATGTACTCTACTTTTAAGGAATAGATCTGTGTCCATGTAGTTCAGGTTACGAAATATAGGGCTTATGGATGGTTAATGGCCCAAAAAGAGATGTCATTATTACATTTACACTCTAAGATCACATGATTCATGCTCAATATGAAAAATAGGAGGTATCAGTAAAACTGACGATTGTTCCATGAAAGATGCAGTCACAAGAAATGATGTGGGGATTATGTATGTATGACTGCCCAATTAGATGAATATTGGGACTTACTTTATGAAGGAAGCCCAGGAGCACAGTCCATAAATGTATTTGTACATAATGGTGATTTGGAGTTTTAACCTTGGGATTATCCTAAGGAGGATACCCAAATTAAATGGGACTTATAACTAAGGGATTAATCCTGAGAAGGAGGCCAAATAAAAAGAAATTAATATTGGGGCTTACTCTTGAGGAGGATTCCCAACGTTAAAGGAAACTATGACTTGGGATTACTCCTGAGAAGGAGGACTAGGTTAATGGGACTTACTGATTACTCCTATAGAGGATTCTATAATTAAATTAATTATGATTAGGGTTATTCCTGAGACGGAGGCCCGAATCAAACGAAATTAATATTGGGGCTTACTCATGTAGAGGATACCCTAAATCAAAATATCTTCGCATCACAAAGGATGATGTTACATGGAGGAAACCTCTAACCATGGTTACATAAACCTTGTATGTCATGAAGTTTTGGGAGAGGTTCTCAAATAATTCCTTTCAGATAAGGATTCCAACAAAAGAACCATGCCTTAAATGGCATTGAAAAGGGGTTCGAGGGATAATATCTTTATGTGGAGAGGTGAATAGTAGAAAGGCACAAAAATGATGTTGGTGGGAAAGTATGGGTCGCACAAGTGTACTGGGGTGTTATGGGTTCACCTGGGAAACAATGAATCTGGGGGTTAATACTTGGGTAAGACTTAACTCATGCCCCAAGAATTATCCTATGATGTTTCCAAAAGGGCGACTTGCAATTTTCATAAAAAAGATTGGGTGGCACACAAATGTTTCTATTTTTAAGGAGGTATGGATATTTAGGCACCCAAGTGTTCTTGAATTCTAAACACTTAGTCTTTATCGTACTCCTTGAAGTCATCCATTCAAGGGAAAAACTTACCTTAGAAGCTTTCGGAAGAGTTGTGTTGAAGACATGGGAAACCAGAGCTTGAATTTGAATTTTGGAAAATCGGTCCCCCGAAATGGGGTCCAATAGGGGATATTTATAGGCCACCTTTCACCTTGGGTGAAAAACCAAGATGGGCGCTCAAGTGTGTTGCGCGACTTATAGGTGGCGCAGAAATGACTTCCGCAGCGCGCTAGTAACTTGTGTGCCTCAATTCAAAAGTTATCCTAGTTCATGCCTTTGTCAATTGTTTTTTATGTTCTTGAAAGGGTGACCCTAATTGTGCTTAATTTATTCTCATTTTCCGTTCGTTGGACTCTGTAATGGAAATGAGTGTCAAAAAAAGTCCCCTATCAGAGTTAGATTCGAAAAGGAAAGAGGATCAAGCTCTGCGGTAATGTATGAGGAATAAGGGTATGTTGTGCGCATGTTCGGCGCGGAGATGATGGGGCGAGCATGTATAGCGTGCATGGGGGTCTGTATTGCCTATATATACAGGCTCACTCTTGCGCAAGATCTCTCGGCTTTTATAAACATGATATCTCGTCACGCAGGTGCTTCTTTCTTCGGCGAATCTCCCTTTGGGATTTTTTTGTGCTTTTGTAAAAGGAATTTGACTAGCGCATCATGACTAGGGAGGAAAAACTTGTGCGACCAGTTTGACTTGCGTGCCATGTTTTGGGACTTGTGCCCCTTAATGCCTATTCCATTTGTATGATTTCCTTCATTATACATTCACAAAACAAACTTATATAGATGTTGACTGTTTGATCTTTGTTCATATTTAATGGCTCCGAGAAGAATTGGATCAGCTGATGAGTTGTCCAGCAAGAGAATAGATGACATGATGAACATCATCGGCCATGAATACTATGTTATCGATGACAACACTCTCCCAGAATTGGATATGTACATAAAGAAATATCATACCAATTTCCAATAGAGAATCTACATCCCTTTTTATGACCATGTTCATCTTCATGGAGTCAACGTTCTAGAGGAAAATAATTATATCCCTCATTCTTGGTTTCAGATCTACAGTAACTTCTATTCAGAAAATTTCTTAGTTGCTGGAACATTTTTAAATGTTGGTTCTATAGAGAAGGAATACAAAATGCATCATAGTCCATGTGCAATAGATCTGAAGCCTCACATGCCTGAGCTACAACCGCATTGTTATCCCTCTATTTTCTGAAATTCTCAGATGGACCAATCTATGATATGGAAGAAGATTTGGGATTTCTGTCTTTGAAGTGGTGTGAATCCAACCTGGATGTGGGAATATTGGGTGCGAAAAACCTGTTCCAAGTATATCGATGAATTGAAGGGAGAAGAAATATAAGAAGCTGTCTTGGATGGGTAAGGATATGTCTTTAGGAATGTCAATTTCCTGTCGGAGTTATTCAGCCATTGGATCCTGGATACGAATTCCTTCCATCTGACTCATGGAGAAGTACTCATCATTTTTTGGGATGTCTACAAGATTTTAGGGGCTCCAATTTTGGGAAATATGTATGATTATTTCATCCCCTGGATGTGACATGGAATGATATGGAGAAGACTCTGGCTTTGGATCGAGAGTTAATGAAAATTTTCTACAAGCTTAACACAACCACCACAAAAACAACCCACTCTAGAAAATATATCCATCCAGAGGAGTGGATGGACATGTTTCTGATTAAGAATAGAGAGGATGTACCTTCCTGCACTCATCCTACAAGTTTCGCAAGAGCAGAAATGTGTGGTGCTCCGGGTACATTTTGGACAACTCTGGAAGTAGGAGAGTTTGATAGGTGGGTGTATGAAGTGAACCAAAAAATTCTAGTGAAGAACAATCTGGAAGGCTTCTTGGCCTTATGGATCAGTGTTTACCTTTTTCCATTTTGGGATTCGAAATGAGGTGTGAGGCCAGGGACCTTTGTCATTGTAGCCATGCTGGTGAAAGGAATATGGTTGTGTTGGCCACCCTAGTTTTGGAAGAGATTCATAGGAACATAATTCATGTTTATATGGGTGATTATACTCAAATAATAGTGGGAACATTCTATGTATTATGGGGATGGATCTCCACCCACATCCGGACATATTCTGTACAAATTGGGGTAAAAGATCATGGATGTTCTTTTCAGCCGTCTGTTCAGGCCTTTTTCATAAATTTATCTATTATCCCTCAACGCTTAGGATATCAAAATAAGGCTAAGCATGTTCAAGAAGTTTCACTTCATTCCTTATGGAAATCCTCCAACATGGTGATTTGATGATGATGGAACATCCATCTTGGAGTTAAGGGAATATTTGATGGCATGTAGTGATGGTACACAAGCCACGAGGATAGATGAAGAAATTATATGTGAGGCCTATGCACCATACAGATTCACACGTCAATTCAAATGTCTAAATCAAATTATCATATCCCTCCAGTGCAAGTCAGTTTAGAGCATCATCTGATGGATGCTCCAAAACTATGGTTTCTTACATCTGTGGAGAATATCGGGGTGATATTTTATTTACCAGTGGTGGAAACAGCAAGTCGATTGACAATATCGTATGTCGAGAACTGGGTAGCATCATACCATGATGGGGTGCTAAATCAATCGGTGCCTCCGGTGGAGATAAAGAAGAAAACTGTTAGGAAAGAATCTTTTCATTCGGAAGGTGACTCTTCCTCACACGAGGCTGATTCACTAGATACCTCACCCGAAGCTGATTCCCAGGATTTTATGGATGGGGATGATGAGGCTCGAAGTGCGTCAATGAAGCCTCGTGTCAGATATAATCCACTTTATAGTGTCAAGAAACCTAGTCCATAGACTCTTGTGAGTTACATCATTGAGGAAATTTTGTTGCCATTATTTTAAAGAGAAACATGTTTCATTTTCTTATCCTTTATCTGTGATTGCAGGAGCTGGGAAGAAGTTGAACACCTAGATTGTAGGACCCTCCTCATGGCCATCTGGTGAAAATTCTAAATATTTTTGACCAGAGGATTTCCGGACATAGAGGAGCTTATATTGTGATACTAAAACCGCCAGGATGGACTTATGTGAAGGGTTGTATATCCCTGGAGTGGGGAATCTCTGGGATTCCTCTAACATCTGTTTTGATGAAAACCCCAATGAAGTGAGTGATTACAGAGAAGAGATGGAAATTCTCATATATGACACTTATGAGTCAGTTCCTGTCACCAATAGGGTGAAAGAAATTATGGAATGTGGTACCATTGAGGGGATTAGTACTTCAATAGATAGAGAGATGCGTCATTCCGTAGCTCCTAAAGATGTTAGTTTCCTTTTTTATCATATTTTTATTTTCATAGTAATTTGAATTTAGTCAAAGAATTGTTATTCAAGGAAATAATCTTCTTTATCCAACAGCTTGTAATGGAATGAACCACTAAAATTCCTTCACTGTGGTATATCCCTGGTGGCAGTGCTCTTGGAGCCACTAAATTTCTACATGAGCCGGGTGAAGTATCTTCAGTCTAGCAAGTCGTGGATGAGAAATTATAAAGAGAGTTATTGTCTCTGATACATGTTTTCCTAGATGATGATTCCAATCCAATCCAAATAGTCCAAGACGAAAAGGCATCGAAGAAAGAAGACCACAATCAAATTATTTATCAAAATTGGTATGTCTTTCTGGTATTCATAAATCTTAACTTATAAAAAACTATTCAAAATTTTTAGGATTGCAGGGGCATCATCAGTTTCCCATTTAAGGGAAAGGATTGACCATCTTTGAGTACAACAAAGGGTGTTGTAGAATGGCTACAATTTCCTGCTGAAATGCTAATAGAAGAAGAGTGGGTGTCTGTTCCCAACACCTCTCATGATTCTGATGCCCGGAGAGAAAATGCTTCTGATAAATTAATTATACTTCATAGAATCTCATATGAGACAAAAAATGACTCACATTATGTGATGTTTTAGTTTCAACACATGCACTAGAACATTTGGCTACCACCGAAGCTGACCCAACAAATATCTTTGAAGAATCTATCTAGGGTCAGAGATTGCAAGATGGAAGTCATGAAGAAGAAATGATGAGTGCTCCCACTGGTGAGACAAACATGGGATCTGGGACATCATTGGATAAAATAAATAATCTTACCATGCCATTTGAAGAACTTTTAGGACATGTTAAATTACCAAGTGATTTAGAAGATTCTGGAGACCTAGTTATAGAATGAACTGGACGTGAGTTTCATTATTTGTCCTGTTAATATTCTCATGATTACACTTCTAACAATGTTTGGTTAAAAAAAATTTACTTCCATCTAAATAAACTTTTTAGCCAACAACTCTTGAAAGGGGTGTAGACATTGATGTCAACCTTGTTATTGCAGAAACACTGACTCATGTGGATTTTAGCGAGGTAGACCCTCCTGAAACCCATCCTGAAAATCCTGTTGAAGCTAGGAAAAAGGGAAAGAGTCTTCTAATGTTTTTGATCTACTGTTAGGTAAAAGATGATTATATTTGTGTCTTACATAACCTATAAGACAATAAATAATATTTTACTATCCATTGAAACTAAAAATACTTTCAATTGACCAAACAGTGATGTCAAGTTCAATGGCATGATCTGGAGGTGAAGCCTTTGACTCATCCCAAAAAGTAGTAGATGGTGAAGCAACTATGGTTAGGGAAGGAGCAGAACATGGCACATTCTTATGTGCATTAATACCATACTATGTTTCTCCCTGTGATAGTGATGTCGAATTAGACCCATAGGTGATAAAGGTGCTCCAATCCTCACATCATAAGGCATGGAAAAATTTATAGAAGATAATATTTGAGGTTCCTCTTAAAGAGATGCCTTTGAAAATTCCAATACATTCATCCATGTTCTTCATTCTGGGATTTGGTGGCTTTGGATATCAATAAATCCATGTTGTAATGAAACAAGTCATTCAAAGGAAGGAGCAAGAGAAATAGTGTCGTACAGACCTGATCAGAGCTAGATTTCTTACCAATATCAGAGATTTTTTAGATGTAGTGTCACGAGCTAAGGCTGATCAGACTGCAAAGGTGATGGAGCTAAAGAAAAAGATCAAGGAAAAGATTGTCCAGAATTTGCAACATTATAAAAATCTATATTCTATTACTGGGTAGCATGAACAGCTTCATAATTTTTTGGAAAAAGGCAAAGAGGATTTCTAAAATCCATCAATTATTCCAAAGAAGCACTTCGTTGAGATGAAGAGATTGACTATGGTTGATTAAATGAACTTCATGTGGATGCTGATGATGCTCAGGATGCTGTGAAATAGATGAGAAATCATGTTGAAAGTATTCTGTAATTAATGAAAAAAGATAAGAGACTCCGGTCATTGTACTCTCTTCTAATCATGTTCATCCATGAAAAACAGTTCATCTTCAATCAGTAGTACCTTCATTTTATTGATAATTTATCCTATTTTATCTAATATAATGGGCCTAGTAAACATAGATTTATTTTTATTAGGGTTATATAAACAACCCCAGAAATATTATCTATTAATTGCTCAATATTGTTTTAGCCATAAAAAATGTATGTTTAGTTAGTTGGGTGCTGAATTTTGTTCAATGTACCCTTTATAGGTTCCCAATTTAATATGTACCATGTCTTTTGATATTGACATTTTAAATTCATGGATGTTGGACTATAAAAAAGAATGATATTTAAGGATGAATATCTTTGACCGAATGGATGATATTGACTCAATTCTTGATAATTTGTTTGGAAACATATTACCATATTCATGTATGGTGGGGGGAAATTTAAAACTATTACTTGAGAATTTTTGAATCTGGGGAATGACATGGGGAAATTTCTAAAATGAATTACAGGAAGCCTTTTCTATGAATGAAGTTACCAATACTTAAAAAACCTGATATGGGGGCTGAATTATGTAGGTCCAACTAGGGAATATGCTGCATAGTCAAATAGTTGTATCTTTTGTCCAAATGGTCTGTTATGTAAACAACTTATGAAAGGGAACCTAAGGGAACATGAAGTATAGTTGGGAAAACGAACTCTTATAAATTTTACTTTCTATTTCTTAAATCTAATGAATGTTTTATGGAGATTCATATTTTCCAATTCATAGATTCTTCTTTATGGGGAAAGGGACTTTAATATGGAGAGGATATTTCCAATAAGAATTTTCATTGAATTAGAGGAATGGTACATTTACAAATGTCTGACACAAATGTAGGAAAAAAGGTTTTTGCAGTTTTAATTCTTATGACTAAAACCAGAGATAGAAACAGTATATGACATATGGTCATGTAGTCCAAGGTTATTTCATATTACTCTGAACATATGTAGAAGGATAAAATTTTAAACCATAGACATGAATAATTTCAGATCATGAAAATGAGTATGGAACAAATATGTTAAAAATGGAAGTTTTTTGAATATACCAACATATCATCGTTAAGACTAATAGAGGAAAAATAGGCTTATCTGAAGAATGAAGTTACCATTACTTGAAAACCCCATTATGGAGGTTGAATTATGCAAGGAAAACTGGGGCATAAGCTGCATAGTCAAATAGTAGCATCTTGTAGCTGACATTTCCATTATGTAAACAACTTATGCAAGGCCACCTAAGGGCACCTGCTACATAGTCAAGTAAAATAACTCTTAGGTACCTGACATTTTACGAACCGATATCCAGAAAAGGGATTTGGAGACCATGAATATTATTTGAATAATGTTGCGGTTGGGCCCTGAATTGATATTCTGGATGTCACTACGTATCTCATAAGGATGATAATAAAGCCAAACATAGTTCTTGAAATACAGTTTAACGTCATACCGGATGACAACATGGAAGATCATTGTTTAAGGTCATATAACTCAGACCATAGTGAGGGATACACATCGTGCAATTTTTATAAACCTAATGTGAATAAAGACCAGGGTGTTCCATATCACACCATCTGCTGCCAGAGGGACTTTTCAGCCAAGGGACTAAAAGTGGAGTTTGGGGTTTGGTCCAAAGCCTCAGGGCAGGACTCGTGGAATGCTCAAGCATTCCTACATATCCCATGTGGATGGTAATCATGCTACACGTAGTTCTTGAAATACCCTTTGTACAGATTTTGTTTGTAAATATGAGGGGTAAAGAAGAAATTTATTGCAATTATGGATGGACCCATGATTAAAGACTTGTGTGTCACTACGTATCTCATAAGTATGAGAATCATTCCATATGTAGTTCTTGAGATATGACATGGTTGGAGACCATGTCAATGATTATTCATCTCAAGTGAGGGTATCCGGGATTGTTGCAGTTTATTGTCATACAGGAAAAAAGTGAAAATAGTTTATGGGAATATTAATGGGCCAGTGAAAAGGAGTTTAATGTCTTGCACCAAGGATAGAGGGGGACTGTATAGTTTAAAGTAATATAGATAAGATGATGGGACATACGCATTTTAATGTCATTTAGGAATCAAGTGAACCGGTATGATTAAGACAGATGACGAGGGATTCACAGATCAATATAATATGGGATGGTGGTGAATCGAACGAAGAATGTGGTTTTGGTCTTGAACCTCAAGAGGTTGCCTTTGTACCTGTCCTGGGAGGAAAGGATCAATTTCCACGTAGTTAAATTGAGCGGGATTCAGGGATCGGGGTGTACATGATAGAAATGACATGAAGATGATGTCGGGACATAAGTGAGGTTAGCGTCCCAGAGAAGATGTCATGGTTAAAGCTTACTCTAAGCTCACATGACTCGTGCTTGGGGTGAGAAATAAGAGGCAGCAACAGACCTGATGATCATGTCATGAATGATGTGACCATGAAAGATGGTGTGGCGATTATGTATGGTTAGCTACCCAGGTCACGCATGGAAATAGAGTTTAAAAGACAATTATTCATATATTGATCATAGTTTAATGTCATGTGTCACTAATATGGGGTAATTGGTAGTTTAACATCCTTTAGCTCAGATGATGCATAGTTTAACGTCATGTTGGACAATAGAGGTACACAATTTAACGTCATGTTGGATGATAGAGGGGCTATGCAGTTTAATGTCCTACAGCAAGGATAATGGGTGTATTTGTGTTACACAAAATACATCTTCAAGAATATTGTATTGGTTGGAGTTGTAATGAGTTCTCCATCCATTGATATTAAAGAATAACCTTCATTGGATTATACCATGTGTATTGAGTATGGTCCTTACCACTTTGGCTCATGCTTTGAAGGATTATTTCTCAGTTTTATTGGGGTTCTGAGGATCGATACCAATTATCCATGAATGAATGTACGAAGACGAAATTTATTATTGAATGCTCATGCTATTCGGTTCTAATAGAATTCTAAATAGTGTAGTGTGAAAAATATTTTTTCGTCTAGTCATTCCAATTCAACCAATCATTTTGGATATTGTTCATCTATAGATAACCAATCACTAATGGTGACCCTAAGTGAAGGAAATTAAAATTCATAAGAAAATACTACTTCAGTTACATATACCAATGAATATGGAGTTGGTCGTGTCGCAGTGCAGGTGGTAGTCCGATAATACAATAAAGCATGAAAAAGTTTTTCAGGACAGGACTATTCACTTTATCCACCACATTTTGATGTATGTTTTAATGATTCTTATTGAAAGCCCATACTTTAACATGGTCCACTGCATGATACTGAGATGAATGTTTGGATCTGATCTTGTATTCTTGATATAGTTTTCATACCTCGGATGAACAAAAGTTCATTCCATTATCCATCAATATGGTATGAGGAACACCAAATATGGTAATGATGTTGTACTGGATAAAGATAACTATGCTTTTAGCACCATCTTCTTTGAGAGTTATTTCCTCTTCCCATTTGTAAAAGAAGTCAGTAGTAGTAAAAATATATTTAAACTGATTAGTTGTATCCAGAAGATAAGGTCCTACTACATCCATTCCCCATGTAGCAAACGGACATGAGTATTTAGTCGTATGAAGAAACTCTGGGGGTTGATGAATGAAGATGGCACATACTTGGAAATAATGAAACTTCTTAGTGAAATCAACACAATATTGTATTATTGAAAACTGAAGTATTAAAGCCTTCGAATTTGACCAGAAACTCTCTGTACAAACTGGTGGGCACCACAAAAATTCACATGTACTTCATTAATGACAGCCATTTTCACTTCACCATCAATACATCTAAAGAAAATTCTATAAAAACCAATATTTTAGAGAATTTTTTAGTTATCTGGGATATCATAAAGTGTAAAATTTCCAACACGTCACCAGAATTGTTCGTTCCTAGCTCTATTAGGTGGGAGTGTTCCATTTTGAGGGTATTCCTTTATAGGTATATTCCATCATGTAGTATAACAATATGGTTCAGAAATAAGTCTGATTTCATTTAATTCCTCTGCTCTAATATGAACAATATGTGAAACTATACGACGGTGGGAAATACTGATGAATGTTTCATCCCGATATGGATCTTCCATGGCTGTGGCTACATTAGCTAGTGCATCATCTTTGGAATTTTATGATCACGAGACATAAGAAAATGTTGGTTCCAAAGGAAATTACACCATTATATCTCTGATTTAATCACAAAAAGGGATTAACTCTTCATTTTTGATGGCATAATCCAAATTGATTTGTTTCATTACCCAATCTGAATCACCTTTTACTTTCAGGTGATTCACCGGTGCTTGAAGCTCAAATTCCATGCCTGCGATGAGAGCTTGATATTCTGCTTCATTGATTGTACCTCCTTACAATCAACAAGAAGGAATATGTTAAAACTACCATTTCTAGGGAAAAACATGATTCCTAATCCAACATTTTTGAATTTACTATATTCTATATTCTTCGTTGTTGGACTTATGGAGGCACCATTAATGTAAATTTCCCATCATTGAGGATTATCTTGATTAGAGAATACTTCATCACTAGGAAGTTCAATATTTAATGATGTATCTTTTACATATGGGTGTTCAGCATGAATATCAGCCAGAGGTTGGCCCTTTATTGCCTTTTGATACACAAACTGGATATCAAAATGCTTCAAAATAACTGCCCACCTTGCTAGAAATCCCGTAAGCATTGGACGACAAAGGATAAATTTGAGCAGGTTATTGTGAGAAACCAATTGGACCTCATGATATTGCAGTTAGAGTCTCAATTTCTGGACTTTAATGATTAATTATAGATAGCACTTTTCCAAACATGAATATTATGTTGCTGGATCAATCATAGTCTAACTACGATAGTAGAGGCTATTTTCATTTCCTGTATTATTCTATTGGTCAAGGAAGTCACCCAATTATTGCTCTAAAGATGTCACATTGAGAATAAGTGGTCTTAATTCAACAAGTTTCATTAACATCAGAGAACAAAAGAAATATTTCTTGAGTATATTGAATAATTATTGACATTATTTGGTCCATTGGTAGGTGACCCCCTTCTTCATTAATCTAGTTATGGGTAAACAATTTCTTTCCAAATAGGAATATAAATGCCAAATATAGGATAAGTGTCCTTGAAGTCCTATTAATTTATTCAAATTTATATGAGGTGACATGACAAGATTTGATTTTGTCTACTCAGGATAAACTTCGATACCACGATGGTGTACAACAATTCCAAGAATGTTTCATGAGGATACCTCGAAAGAACATTCCAAGGGGTTCATCTTTAAATTGTGTTGTCAATGTTTGTTGAATATGATTTCCAGATCGGCCAAGTGATTAGAACATTATTTGTATTTATACACCAAATCATCCAAATAAAATTCAAAAAATTATTCAGAAATGGTTTGATGATATGGTTCATGGAACATTTATATGTTGCACCTACATTCTTACGGACAAAGGGAATTACCCGATATCACAACACACCTTTGGGATCTCTGAAGGCTGAATACTCCTCATCTTCTGGGTCCATTAAAATTTGATTGTACCCAGAGTAACCATCCATGAAGGAAAGAGATTTGTAGCCAGCTATTGCATCAATTAAGAGTTATGTGATCAGAACTTGAAAATCATCCTTGGGAAAATGCTGAGTAAGATCTCTAAAGTCAATGAAAACTATTATTTTTCCATTCCTTATTTTCATAGGGACAATATTAGCTATCAATTTGGTATATTTAACTTCTCTGATGATGTGATCCTTAATATGATTATCAACTTCAACTATAATTTTTGAGTCATAAGTTGGGTGTGTTCTTCTTTCTACTTGCTTGAATCCTCAATGTTCTTCTGGGAAACCGAAATGATGAATGGCATCATCAAGATCAAAACCTTAAATTTCTGTATAATTAAAAGAAAATACATCTTGATTTTTCTTTATAAATGAAGAAAACATTTCTTTCTCTTCAAGAGTCATAGCTACACTAATTAATGTGGGGTTTGGATCTTCTTTTGTTCCCCAATTTATTTCTCAGAATTCATCCATAGTGGTAGAGATAACCTCTTCAAATGTTAGAGTACAACCCCTGAGATCTTCCTATTCTTCTTCAATATGTGTTACTTATTTTGTTTCTACTTGCATAGTAGATGATGAAGTAGAATTTCCA
This sequence comes from Viscum album, assembly GCA_963277665.1. Taxonomy (NCBI): domain Eukaryota; kingdom Viridiplantae; phylum Streptophyta; class Magnoliopsida; order Santalales; family Viscaceae; genus Viscum; species Viscum album. The sequence continues at coordinate 1,079,568,912 of OY728164.1, forward strand.
TGGTCAATAGAGATGTTAAAATTTGATCATCTTGAAGAATATGCTGCCATTTCTGACCCTATTGATGATGGAGGGTCTTCCTTGTGTTAAAAAGGGGACCTGATGGATTGATAATCGACTTCATTGTTTTCCTCTAGTATTGCTATAAATTCTTCTTTCCTGGTTGATAAATTATAGAATTTTTTAATTTCAATGGATGAAATGAAGACATCTCTATTTAAGCATTAATCCCTGCTTGGAAAATCAACAATTTCTCTCAAGTTGTCTACCTTGATTGTCGTAATTGACATTATGGATGTTTCCATAAGAGTGTTTGGATTTAGGTCTATCATGTCAATTTCATTGATAGACAACACATAATCTGTACTCACGGGTATGAATGGATTTACTTGAATCTTTTCCAAACCATATGGATCATTAATTTATGTGACCTTCTTGGTTGTGGAATTATCCTTTCCCTCCATGAGATAAAATTATTCCTTAATGTATTGAGATTCACAAATTTTGAATGGGTCGTTATCACTATTCAATGTCCAAATTTGACCCTTGAAACAATTTTTGAGACATGGATGGTATGACGATGGTACGACGTCCTATATTTGTAGCCAAGGTCATCCAAGAAAAATGTAAAAGTTTGTGTCATAAAGAACAACCATAAAATCTAAATTAGAAACAAGGTCTCCAAACTGAATTATGAGTTTATTTCACCCATAGGTTCTTGATCATTTTTATCATATCCTTGAAAATTAAAAGTATAAGGAGATAGATCAGATTCGGTGAGGCCAAATTGATGAATTATTTGAATAGAAGTGAGGTTGACTCCTAATATGTTATCAATGTAAGCTCATCAAATGTGTATGTCATTGAATTTTCTAGATAGTTACAAATGTCTGATATATCCATGTACACCATCATCTCCATCATAATCTATAAAATATATCACTACATGGCATTCTAGAAGATCATTCTCTATTTGGTAGACCCCAGCCGCAACAATTTTAGTTTCAAATTCTTGAGCACATGAAAAAGCCTCATTAAGCGCCTCTCGGAGATATTTTGATAGATTCAAGGCGTCAAGAATTTATAACATTGCCCGTACATGGGAAAAATGTTTCGAGACATCATTATTTTGGCCAAAGATCTGCATTTCCCATCATGAAAATGTGGTTTTGCAGTTTCCTTGGATGTTGATGCTTTGGTAGTAGATGCATCCCATATCAGGGTAGGAATTGGAAACACTCTTTGCTTCAGTAGATTAGAACAACTATGTATATCTATTTTTTGAGAGTAAGATGGTGTAACCACTAACTGTTCCTCCAAAATAACTATTTTAGGACTAAATCTTCCATGTGTGGAAGAACATTCTTGTTCTTTTTGAGCTTGCTAGAGGGCTATTCCATGAGTTTCTACCACATATACAATTCTAGCACGGTTAAGATTGAAATAGTTTCTTCTAGAATATCCACATATTCCCCTATATCATGGACCTCTGTCTCTTCATATGATTCCTCTGTTATATATAATGAAAATAGGCTCATCATGATCAAATTTTTCATTGGAAAATGGATATGTTAAATGAATCATGTTAACAAAACCAAAGATCAATTCATCATTTGATGAAGATTCGACCTGATGAACTAGTTCAGGCTATGCCCATTGGTGGGGCAATGCCTGTAATTTTGAAGCATATGGAATAAAATCATCCAGACTCAATGACACCTTAGGCATTGTGATGATCTCATTTTCTTTTGACTGCTCTTCTTTCTTCAAATTACACTGCTTCTTGGAGGATTTTCCTTATGAGGAAGGGGGTTTTCCTATGGTAGAAATATCAGAAGACACAATTCATTGATTAAATTGGGTTCGCAAAATTGCATGAGTTTGGTTGATCATTTTCTTGACCATCCAATCATCACATTTCTGTGCATTTTTACTATTGACTTTTTGCCACTCGCCTTCTTCCTCTAGATCCATTGTAGTAACACTTGCTACATGGGATGAAGAAACTTTCAGTTTTACTTGTCTAGAGACTACCATCTTTTGCAGGAGGAGTATGAAGACAAAACATTCATGATTGGGATGTCCCAACATCTTGATGAAATGGGAAATATTTTGGGAGGTCTTCATATCTTTCCTTTTTCATAATTTTGAGCCTTTGTAACAGAACTAGATTGTTTTCCAGAGATGAGATGAAGTAACCTGGAACTTGTTCATTCCAGAAAGAATAATCATTGTCCTCTAAATCCTCAAACTATTTTTTCCCTTTATATCTTTGATAATATTGATGAGGAAGATGTATTTTTTGACACTCAGTAGGTGGATACCTTCAATATGATTAAGGTTTTGATGTGGAAGCAGGTATAGGTTCTTGTTTAAGTGTAATTGTAGAATTCTCTGATTTCATTATTCTCCTTTTTGGAGCTGATGGAATTACACGAATTTTAGCCCTAGTCTCTATAGAAGAGTCTTCTATATGCTGAGAAATTGAAGTATGGTCTTGAAACCCTCTTTTTTTATTTCACAGGGATCAACGGTGTACATAATTCATCACACATATTTTCCACACAGATTGGTAGTATCTCTTCTTGAGGTAGTGTTAAATATTAGGAATATGTTATTCCCTTACAGTGAGCAATGAAATCTGAAGAACATTCATTTTCTATTTGGTTACAATTGGCAGGAAAAAAATTGTCATCTTTGGAAATGTTGATCTAAATTGAAGAACGAATTTTTGACGAAGATATTCCCACCCAATAATTGACCGAGATTGGAAACTTTTATAACATAAAAAATATGGTCCTTTTAATGAGGGTACAAAACACCTGAGCTTAACTGATTCTTGTTTTTGTGGAGTTCCAATCATTGTAACACAATGAGAAACAAAATGTGTTAAGTGTTGTTATGGATCTCCTGAACAATTAAAAATGGGGAATGTGGTATTCACAAAAATTGATGGCGGAGTAATTACATCCACCCATTCATAGTAAGCTCTATTTTCTAGTAGTACTAGTTCACTTCATCCTTCCATATCTACCGAATAAGATGTTAATGACTCAATGGTAATCATTAATGCTTGAGAAACATCCAGTTGAACTTGGACCCCATCATGTGCAATAAGTGGAGTTTTAAATGTTTAGGTTACTAGTACTTCCACTGAAGGTTGTATTGCCAGTTTCGGTTGCATATGACCCATAGGATTGGACCTGTGATGGTGTACATGTAAAGGTGGATATTCTTGATACATCCCAATATCTTCAACAAATTCCCTTTATTGATTAACTCTAGCCTGCTTAGGAGGAATAATACCTTGAAGTAGTTATTTATTTAACCTCCATGACTCATTCATTTATTCTTTTTGTTGTGAGAGCCTTTCCTCTAATGAGATTTATTGGTCATCTCTAGAGGTAGGGTGGAATGTAACCAGAATTTTTCCTTTTTCCATAGCATGTGCCTTTCTAGAGTATTTAAGGAATTACCCGAATGAATATCTTTCCTCTGGGAAACCATCTGGCTTCTGAATTACACACCTCCTACTTTTTTTTCTGTTTGTGCAGCCCCTTGAAAAATAACTTCATCATCTGACTCCTCTGAGTGAGCCTCATGTTCTGGAGTATCAGTGACAATGACATTGATGACATTTATCAATGCATAACGCATTACATCCCTACTGTCAGCATTTCTGAGATACAGCCATCTTTGATTTACTTTATGATACATTGCCTTTTGTTTTGTTTATCCCTCAGGAACTTCTCGATGAACCATAATTTAGAGGAAATTTCCTAATAATTTGGATCTGTGTTTTTCTTCTGGATTCTTCCCTAATAGTTAGAAGACTGACTTTTGCTGAGGAAGAGACTGAGAATTTGAAAATGTCCCCAGTCTGGTGGACTGGGGCTGTTTTGTTTTTTCCTACACAACTCCTCATATCATATCTATTGATCTCTAGGGTTGGATTATAATAGTCCTATACATAGAAATACGAGGTGGCAATTGAGATGCTACATCAGAAACATTCTTAAAATATCTCCTGATTTTATGGACTTTAGTCTTGAAATTGGTCGGATGCATCATCTGACATCCTCTCAAATCACTTGGCTCAGATGACCATTGGATTATATCTGACACCTCTGTCACTTAATGATGTCCATGCTCTAAATAGGAATAATATTCAATATTCTTTCTTTCTTAATGAAAGTGTAATTCAACAACATGTTCTTTATATTCCTGAGTTTTGGAAGAACTAGTTTAGGTCTGTTCCTGAGCATTCCTTTGATTACAAAAAATTCCAATTAGCTATGGCTAGCCATGGGAAATAACATTGTATTAGACCACTTTTGGCAGGCTTTGTTGACTAGAGAGCATAGTGAAATGTAATGCTCCATGAACACCCAATCCCCTGATATGAATACCAAATGGGGCGTTGGTTATTAAGTGGTGAAACCTTTTTAATGCTCCAAGGAATGTATGCTAAAGGGCTCTCTACTACTTTTCAATTCATGGATGTCAGGAAACTGAGAGAGATGACAAGTCAATTTTTCATTGCAACCATTCTATTACCTTATCATGATTTTGTTATTCATCATAAGGTAATATTTTTTTTAAGTGACAATGAGTTTTCTATATGTTGAGACGAATATTTTGAAGACATTATTCTGTCAACGTTTTTTGAATATCATTCCAAAAGTCATCCAAAGCCCAAAATTGACTGGTATTTCACCTATTTCAATTATTTTGTCATATTCAAGAAATCCTCTTTCTCATTTGATAATGATTATTCTACCTGATTGGACCAAATCTGTTGCTTCTTTGTTGCTTGATGAGATTTAAGAAGATTGGTAGGTAATTAATTTGTCAAATTAGAAGATGAATGACCCATGAATGATTTGGAGAATGACCTACACCCTAGACTATGTTCTGATTGAGAAATTATTTCACCTGCTAGTGGTATGTCATAAAACATGACTAGCATTGCATTTGAAAATGCCTCAATATAAGAGTGATTTATCTTTACTGAATTGTCTATTGACGAGTTTTCTAGGAAATTTGAATAACGACTGCGAAGAGGACTTTCGCAGCTAAATTCATCATCCGGGGGAGGACCACCATGGTGGGTTGCAAAAAATGATGAAACCTTTTGCTCCTTGGTCTTTTGGATATGCATAGGGTTATCGTGGCTCTCATCTGAAGATGATGCTGTAAGATTGAACAAATTGTCTTGAAGAAATCCTTCATGAGGAAGTGTCTAATGAATGCCTTGGAAATTATTATTTTTATTTCCATAATTTGGAAATGAGAGAGTGGGATATTTAGTTTCAATATATAATTGTCAGAGGACTTCAAGAACCCCTGCATTGTGTAAGGCTTTATTGCAGATTGGATCTTTATTTTTTAACTGTGCTAGATGGGTTTTTTTCCCGGACACCTTCTAACTCACATTGTAAAAAACATGTTGAATCACGTTTTTATTATGGGATGGTTTATATTCCTAAATAGTAAAAATGGTTAGGTTAGTCTGACTATCTTCATTTAAATCAGTTTTATGTGACTGACATGATTGTCTACATGACATTGGGGAGTATTCCCCATGACCCTCCAAGAGTAGAACAAAAGTTTGTATCTACTCTTGGGTGATATGTTGATGTGTCACTCCACTGATAGGGATATATTTATGTTTCTTTCCCTGTGATGTTGCTGATGTTGTTATAATATTCTGACAGGTATCCAAAATATGGACAGGGATTTGCTTCTGCTCTTTCACCATTGTCAAAATGTTCTTGGTGACTTTAGCTGCTGGAATGAGAATATACATTCAATAAGTGTTTGGAGTAGGTGTCTGTTCCTTCTCTTGTCCACCTTTTCTTATATTTGAATTCTGATAGTACTCATGTGTAGAGGAATAATGTAGTGTCTGCCTCTTGTTTCTCATTGGAGTGTTCCAATAGACATCTCGGGGTGCTACCAAACGAGACTATTGGTTAGCTTGATGAATTGCTGGTGTATGTGCATGTTGATTTTTCTCCACTGAATATGATTTATGAACATCCTTCAATACTGGAAAATGAGAATATTGGTAGAATTGATGAGTGTAAGTAGGTGTATGTTCATGTTTACAGGTGGTCACCATATTTGGTTGGTGGGAGTCTTTGGATGCAGTCAGACGAGCCTGCTGATAGGATAATGATTTATAAATAGGTTTATGTGCCTGTCTATAGCACTACACCAGAATATCCTGGTGGGATTGGTGTGTTTCATACATAAAAGTCTACTGGGTAGTGAAAATAGGATGGATGGGTGTATATGCTCGCTGATTGTTTGCCTTCATGTTAGGTTGATGAACTTCTCCATAGGGAAAAGAGGCCTGAACCTGCTCTCTATTGGCTGAATTTTTCCTCTGATGGTTCGTCTTGTGTGCTCGAGTTTGAGGAACCTGCACTGAACGCCTAGAGACGATACCCCCATAATGTTGAGTATAACACCTATGAATTTTATAAGAAATATTTTGTTTTTATTTTATATAAATCATCAAAGAAATCGTTCACTACACACAACACTAGCTTGGCTTTCATTACACGCAATCTCGACCTTCCTTGATAGCTTGCATCGTACGCAATACCGAGTTTCAATAAACAACGATATGCTATTAAAATATTATTAAAACTAGCTGTTATGAATAGTAATAACCACTTTTTAAAATTTTTTAAATGTTATTTTTCCAAATGGACTTCATTTTTGGATTCAGAATGTCAAATTTATCCTAGGGTAAAATTTTGGTATTTTTCTGGAAACTTTCAATTTTTAATGAATAGTGAAAACACTAGGTTACTATTTAAAAACCGAATTTGTATTTAAATAATTTTTTATTTTATTTAAATTTATTTTAGGTCAAAATTGATACATAATACCTATATAAGTTAAATGTAATTCATTGGAGTAATTTTATAATAATTTTAGATATATAAAACTTTTATTGAACTTCTCACTGTATTTTACCCACCTCCTAGAAGAATTTTAAAATTCACATAAAACTTAATTTTACTACTTCTGTGAGTGGAATTTCAAAAATCTGAGAGACCCGGTTAATTTTGAGGACTAATATGTGGTTCAATGGGATGAATATAATTTTTGTTGAATAGTAACTTTTTACTTTTTTTCCACGGTTAAAAGTAAATAGGGTAATTAAGGGTAAAAATGTTATTATTATTACCCTAAAACATGTCCTAATTCTATTGTATAAGTGTAATTCGACCAAAAACAACCTTAGGAATAAAATATGACCATTTGGGACCACTTAGATTAGATTAGGACATTTATTATTAATTTATTTAAAGAAGGGTTAAAATAGATAAAATCAATGATTAATAAGTAAATAATTTTTAATATAGGGTTATACATAAGATAAATTAAGCTATAAATATTAATTAGAAAGAAAAAAAGATTTTCTACATAATGGTATATTATTTTTAATTTTTAGATTTTCAATAATTTAATTTATTTATGACACAAAGATGATGTAGTAATTATATTATTAATGAAATATTGACATAATTGTTGTTATAAATACACAAATAAGTGTAATTTGAGACTTTTTATGAATTACACTATTTTTATAGGTTAATATGACATGTTAGTATTGATTTAATTAACTTTTTATAACTAATAATTCTGTTATAATTTTTACAAAAATCAATTACTAAATAGTGTCAAAATTGACATAAAATAGTTTTTAAAACAAATATTATATTATTAATTGTTATTTTATTCCACAAAATCTAATATTTGGAAATATGACTTAGAGAAGGTTATATATATTAATAATAAACAAATTGGGGTTATTTTTTCTTGTTATAGTATGTTTATTAATCATATAGTGTAAGAACACAAAAAGAAACGGTAAAAGTAAAATTATCTAACTTAAAGTTAAATCTAAATGATAAGGTTAAAATAGTAAACTAAACTTGTCCAAATTCTATTGGATGAGAGGATTTCGACCCATCCCCACCATATCATCGATATAAATCAATTTGGAGCTATTTAAAACCGAAAATTTCTTTATAATAAAAAAATATTTTTAGTTTTTTCCAAAGGTGCCCCTCTCCTCCCTTATAAAAGGGCACCTCCTCCCTCTATTCCTCACACCACGTTGAGCCTTCAAACTCATCCAAACCCTACCAATTTCTCCTCTCCACTTCCCTAGAAACAACCTAGAGGTCCTGGTCTTCTTCAAAGACCAATTTTAGTGCCCAAAAAGGAGGTCTCAAAGAAGCGCTTCAAAGAAGAGGAGGTTCAGACACTTACGAAGCAAATCAGACCTAAAGTAAGGGAAATATCACAATCTCATTTTTATCCAAGATTGTTTATACTTTTAAATTTAATAGGGTGTATTTTATCATCCACAACCATGTTTCCTCAATATGAAATATTATTTCCATCCACATACAATTTTTTAAATCCAATTTTACCCTTCGGTGAGTATTTAGTAAAAGATTTGAAAGGAATCATTTGTCGTTTTTTCATACAAGGTACTTTATGACGTTTTAAATAGAAGTACATGAAGAATGTTCTTTTTTAAGTTATACGACATGAATGAATTTTTAAAACATTATTTCCAAGAATCTTCCATTACAAGTTTTCAAGTTTATTTTTAATCAACTTCTTTTAGTTTAGAATTTTATGTCATGTTAAGAAAGGAAAAGTGTTTTTGATGTAGAAAAGGTATTTTCCTCAAGAATGGAGTTCAAGTGTTTTATCAAAATTATTTTCCATATAAGATAATAAAGGGTTCTGTTTATATCCCTCTTATTACATTGATTTGATTATTTTGTGATGGAATTATTTTTATGTATTCCTTTTTCTTATATGATTTGTTTTATGATGTCACGATGTTTATGAATCCCATTTTTATTACATGGGTTATGATATGATGTATGGTTTATGATTTTGTGGCGCACATAAGAATGGTATCATTATGAGATGGGTGGGACCTATATCTTCCTCCAATGCATTGATTAATGATTTTATATCTCATGAGATAGACATGGCTGGAATTGCAGGTTAAACCGGTTGAGTGAAACATGACTAAAACGAGGAATGAACTCGGTTCATAAATGGACTTTTTCCAATAAGATAGTCTTGGAAATGAGTCTTGACTAATACGAAATGATTCTCTATGATTATGTGTGTAAGACACAAAGCATCATGTTTTATGATATGATTATTTTGATTACATTTCACTACCATGATTTATCCCATGTTATGATATTATGATATCTTTTGCAGGGTAAGATTTCCAAAATGTTATGTTCTTATGAATATGATGTGATTGATATTTATTTTGTTTACCCATACTGAGCATTTGATATCACCCTATTGTATGTTTTCTTTCCCCAGTTCAGGAACAAGGTTATTAAGTAAGATATTCCAAAAGGGACTATAGATATGATGAAATAAATGGGAGACATGGTAGATTCTTTATGAACAAGTTGTTTATGTTTCCCAATTTCTAAAGACACTATAACTATACGGTCCTTTCATGGTTTTGTTATATTTTGTAATAAGTGTACATCAATTTTGAAGTACTAAAAATGTATGTAATGTATGTGTCATTATAGTAGGTATTAGAGGCAAAGGGGGTAGGAATGTATCCGGTCCTTGGGAACTCTCACATGTGAGCGTTGGACGAAGCATGGCTCTCCGCCCAAGGGCATCATGAGGAAATGGCTTCCACTGGGGATGGTGGTGTGTCCCGCCCATGGGGTGTAGCTGCCCATGGAGTTCCCTGATAGGTATCAATTATAGTCCACTAGAAGTAATTCCAGACCGTTATAGTTGGTATAAGAGGAATGGTATATTCAACCTTTGGAAACTAGGATGCGAAAGCCTGAGTAAGAATCCTAAGGATAAGTCTAAGAATAGAACACAATCATAGTGTTTTAGAAATGGAAATGAATAACCTAGGATAAGACCTTATGTGTGAAATTTTATTCTTTATTATGTGGTTTTCCTATTATAATTAGTGTTGCTCACACTATTCTTCTTGGTTTTATTCAATGGCTTGAACCCGAAGGAACCGTTTTAATGCGGAATGCGACGGGAAATGCAATTATTGTCCCCCAGAGCAACCAAACCTTATGGGAGTTGGAATGAAAAATATTGTAGCCATGCTCACACCACTTTCTCAAGCTATGAATCATTCAGGACTTCCAAACAGGCAATGGAAGGAGAAACATTCTGTTGAATCCTTCAGGAGACAACATCTACCTTCATTCAGCGGGTCTACTGATCCATTAGTTGCTGAACAAGGGCTGAAAATATATTTTCAGTTCTTCAATGTTCTGAACATGATAATTTCATCTTATCAGTGTATCGTTTGGAAGTTGATGCTGATCAATGGGGGAATATTATCAAGAATATGAGGCAAAGAGATTAAATTGAGTCCATGGAATGGGACGAGTTCAAGAACCTATGTTTCAATAAGTACTTCCCTCATATTCTCTAAACAAAGATAGAGAAGGAGTTTCTTGAACTAAAGCAAAAGGATGATGAATCTGTTGGTACCTATGATGAAAATTTTACAAGACATGCAAGGTACTCTTATGGTATTATTATCCAACCTGAGAGTAAGATCGATTGATTCTTTAGTGGCTTAAATCCAAGTCTTTGATGGGTGTTAGCCGTAAGGGACTTCAATATCTACGAGGAAATCGTTCGATGTGCTCTCAAAGTTGAGATGGAGATTGGAGTAACCCATTAGTCATATGGGTTTGATAAGAAGAGGAAATTGGAATTCAAAGGAAAATATAAAGAGCACACTAAAAAGAATATGAGTTTTCCCTTATGCTCAAAGTGTGGAAAGTAACATGAGGGGAGTTGTCTTAAAGGGACAAGTATATTTTTCAAATGTGGAAAGGAAGGTCATCGGGCATTTGAATGCCGCAATGAGGGGAAGAATATGTCTAGTGACGTGAAAAATGAAATGGGTACACATAGTGTTCCTCCTACACTTCAATGTTACATGTTCATGGAAATGGGGAATTATGCCAATCAATGCCCTAATCCAAGGATTGTTGATGATGATCAAAGTCATCAAAATCATAAGGCTAAAGACAAAGGAAATTCACATGCACTTTCTATCAGCAATGTGGAGTACGATAACGAAGTGGTGAAATGTACACTTACCATCCACTCTAAAGTATCAAATGTTTTATTTGATTATTTATCCACCCACTCCTTTATTTCTGAAAAATTTTCTAAGGGCATCATCGTATTAACTACACAATTAGATGTTGAGTTAGTTTTGACAACCGATAATGGCACAATAGCCGCATCAAATGTTTATAATTCTTCTCCGATTGAGGTTTGTGGGAAAGTGCTTCCTGTAAATCTGCTGATCCTCCCTATAGTGGAATTTTATGTGATTCTTTTCATGGATTGGATTTTTCTATACGAAGCTCATATCAATTTCCAATGAAGTTAAGTCACATTTCATATTCCAGATCAATCTTTTATCGTCTATTGATGCAAGGATGAACATAACCATCTAGTGGAAATTTCATCCATTTTATGGGTCTTGATTCCACTAAATGAAGGTTATTAATCTCAAATGGTTGGTGAGAAACTCACGATTACGAATATTCCCATTCTACGGGAGTTTGATGATGTCTTTCCAGATGAATTTCTGGGTCTTCCACCAAATCGATAAGTTGAGTTTTCAATAGAACTCATACCGGGTGCTTTACCTATTTCAAATACACCTTATATAATGGCCCCAATTGAGTTGCATGAATTTAAGAAGCAACTCTAAGAGAATCTTGATAGGGGGTTCATACGCCCTAGTGCGTCACCTTGGGGAGCCCCTGTTCTATTTGTTAAGAATAATGTTGGATCAATGAGACACTGCATTGATTATCGAGAAATTAACAAGATCACTATCAAGAAAAAATATCCTCTCCCGCGCATTGACGAATTATTTGACGAACTATGCGGATCTCAATACTTTTCCAAGATTGATCTTCATTCAGGATATCATCAATTAAGGGTCAAAATGGAGGATATAACAAAGACGACTTTCTGTACAAGGTATGGAGACTATGAATTTATAGTTATGCCATTTGGTCTTACTAATTCCCCTGCTATCTTCATGGATCTGATGAATAGAGTCTTTAGAGAATATCTTGATCAGTTTGTGGTAGTCTTTATAGATGATATTCGTGTATATTCAATGAACAAGGAAGACTATGAAGATCACTTGAGAATTATATTGAAGACCCTATGAATGGAGAATATTTATGCCAAATTTACCAAGTGTGAATTTTGGCTTCAAAAAGATTCATTTTTGGGTCACATAATCTCAATAGAGGGGATATTTATGGATCTCGCAAAAACAGAGGTTATCGAAAGATGGTTGAGACCAACAACAGTAACTGAGATCCAAAGTTTTCATGATTTACCTGGATATTATCAACATTTTGTGAAAGATTTTTCATGATTATCTAATCCACTCACCAGGTTGACTCAGAAATGAGTTATGTTTGTTTGGACGGAGGAATGTGAAAAGAATTTCAAGGAGTTGAAAAGAAGGTTATCCAGTGCACCTGTGCTCACACTTCCTGGTAGTGGAAAAAGGTTTTTGATCTACAGTGATGAATCCATGAAGGGATTGGGGTGTGTTCTTATTTAAAATGATATATCGATAGTTTATGCCTCACGACAAATGAAATCCATGAGCAAAATTACACAACTCATGATTTGGAGTTAGTTGCGGTAATCTTTGCATTAAATATTTGGAGGCATTATCTTTATGGAGAAAGGTGTGACATTTATACTGATCATAAAAGTTTAAAGTATATTTTTACACAAAAGGAGCTAAATATGCACCAAAGAAGATAGTTGGAGCTGATTAAGGATTATGAATTCTCAATTCATTACCACCCTGGGAAATCAAACAAGGTGAAAAATGCATTAAGTCGACAAGATCACGCCAGTTTATCCATGATGAGGATCACAAAAGATCCAATATTTAAGGATTTAAAAAGGATGGATCTTGGAATTATAATGAAACGGGAAAAATCATATCATTATCAAATGAATTTTCAACCATCTATACATGTTAAGATTAAATAGGAACAGAAAGAAGATGTAGAGTTACAAAAGAAGGTGAGAAATGTTCCTGAATTCAACCTTGATTGTGATGGGATAATAATGTTCAGGAATCGGGTTTGTGTTCCTCCCATAACCGAATTAAAGAAGGAGATACTAGATGAGGCTCATAGTTATTCATTCTCTATTCATCATGGAAGCACGAAGATGTATAGGGACCAGAAAGAGTACTTCTGGTGGGATGGCATGAAAAGAGATGTTGCTGAATATGTCTCTCGATGACTGGTCTGTCAGTAAGTTAAAGCTGAGAGACAGAAGGCTAAGGGGATGTTACAACCATTACCTATACCCGAATGGAAATTGGAAAACATCACTATGGACTTTGTCACAGGAATTCCTAAAACATCCAAAGGAAAAAATCCTATCTGGGTCATAGTTGAACTTCTTACAATGTCAGAACAATTCATTGCTATTAGAGAGGATTTCTCTCTGGATCAGCTTGCCAGGATATATGTAAAGGTAGTTGTAAGATTGCCTTGAGTACCACATTCCATTATATATTTTCGGGATCTGAGATTTACCTCAATATTCTGGCGAAGTCTTAAGCATTCTCTGGATACAGATTTGAGTTTCAGCACTGCTCATCATCCTCAGACAGACGGTCAGTCTGAGAGGACAATTTAAACTCTAGATGATATGTTGAGATCTTTCTCTATGGATTTAAAAGATTGTTTGTATCAACACCTACATTTGGTGGATTATTTTATAATAATAGATTTCACTCCAGTATTCATATGGATCCTTATGAATCTCTCTATGAAAAGAAATGCAGGACTCCAACTTGCTGAGATGATGTTGGGGAAGGAAAGCTATTAGGACCTGATCTTGTTGATGAGATGGCAGAAAAGGTCCAATCATTTCAAAAACACATAAGAGAAGCTCAGAGTCGAAAGAAATGTTATTCCAATAACTGAAGAAAAGACATAGAGTTTGAAGTGGGTGAAAAACTATTCTTACTAATATCTCCTTGGAAGAGAGTAATGAGATTTGGAAAGAAGGGAAAGCTGAGCCCTAGGTATATCGGTCCATTCGAAATATTGGATCGTGTTGGGAAACTAGCTTACTGATTGGCGCTTCCACCAAATATCACTCAAGATCACGATGTCTTCCATGTATCTCTCCTGAGAAAGTACATACCTGATCCTTCACATGTACTCATCTCAGAAGTTGTACCGCTAGAACAAGATCTTCCTTACGAAGAACAGCCGATAGAGATTCTCGATCGTAGTGAAAAAGTCCTACGGAACATGACCACTCACATGGTGAAAGTTTTATGGAGGAACCACCAATTAGAATAAGCAACATGGGAGCTTGATGATATGATGTGGGAGAGTTATCCTCATCTGTTTGTCACAAGTGACAAATTTCGAGGGCGAAATTCATTTTAAGGGGGGTAGAATGTTACACCCGAGACTTTCATAAGAAATATTTTGTTTTTATTTTATATAAATCATCAAAGGAATCTTTCACTACACACAAAACTATCTTGGATTTCTTTACATGAAATCGTGGCCTTCATTGATAGCTTGTGTCGTACGCAATATTGAGTTTCAATAAACAACGATATGCTATTAAAATATTATTAAAACTAGCCGTTATGAATAGTAATAACCCCTATTTGAAAAATTTTAAATGTTATTTTTCAAAATGGACTTCATTTTTGGATTCGGAATATCGAAATTAACCTACGGTGAAATTTTGTTATTTTTCTGGAAACATTGAATTTTTGATGAATAGTGAAAACACTGGGTTACTATTTAAAAACTGACTTTTTATTTAAATAATTATTTATTTTATTTAAATTTATTTTTGGTCAAAATTGATACATAATACCTATATATGTTCAATCTACTTCATTGGAGTAATTCTATAATAATTTTAGATATATGAAATTTTTTTTGAACTTTTCACCAACTTTTACCCACCTCCTAGGAGAATTTTCAAATTTACATAAAACATAATTTTACCACATCTGTGAGTGTAATTTTAAAAATCCGAGAGACACGATTACTATCAAGGACTAAAATGTGGTTTAATGAGACGAAAATAATATTTGGTGAAGAGTAACTTTTTACTTTTTTTACCACGGTTAAAAGTAAATAGGGAAATTAAGGTTAATAGTGTTGTTATTATTACCCTAAAACATTTCCTAATTCTATTGGATACGTGTAATTCGACCAAAAACAACCTTAGGAATAAAACATGTCAATTTATGCCCACTAGGATTAGATTAGGACGTTTATTATTCATAGATTTAAAGAGGGGTTAAAATAGTTAAAATCAATGTTTAATAAGTAAATAATTTTTAATATAGGGTTATACATAAGATAAATTCGACTATAAATATTCATTAGAAAGATAAAAATATTTCCTATATAATCGTATTTTATTTTTAATTTTTAGACATTAAATAATTTAATTTATTTATGACACAATCATGATGCAGAAATTATCTTATTAATGAAATATTGAAATAATTGATGTTATAAATACCCAAATAAATGTAATTTGAAATTTTTATGAATTAAACTAATTTTATAGTTTAATATGACATGTTAGTATTGATTTAATAAACTTTTTTACAACTAATCATTCTGTTATGATTTTTACAAAAATCAGTAACTAAATAGTTTCAAAATTGACATTAATTAGTTTTTAAAACAAATATTATATTATTAATAGTAATTTTATTCCTAAAAATCTAAGGTTCAGAAAAATGACTTAGATAAGTATATATATATTAATAATAAACAACATGGGGTTAGTTTGGCTTGTTATAGTATGTTTATTAACCTTATAGTGTAAGAACACAAAAATACACGGTAAAAGTAAAATTATCTAACTTAAAGTTAAATCAAAATGATAAGGTTAAAATAGTAAACTAAACTTGTCCAAATTCTATTGGATGAGAGGATTTCGACCCATCCCCACATTAGCTTCGAAATTAATCAATTTTGTGCTATTTAAAACCGAATATGTCTTTATAATAAAATAATATTTTTAGTTTTTCCAAAGGTGCCCCTCTCCTCCCTTATAATAGGGAACCTCCTCCCTCTCTTCCTCACACCACATTGAGCCTTCAAGCTCGACCAACCCCTAACAATTTATCCTCTCCACTTCCATACAAACATCCTAGAGGTCCTGTTCTTCTTCAAAGACCAATTTTAGAGCCCTAAAAGGAGGTCTCAAAGAAGCGCTTCAAAGCAGAGGAGGTTCGGACACATAAGAAGCAAATAGGACCTAAGGTAAGGGAAATGTCACAATCTCATTTTTATCCGATATTGTTTATACTTGGAAATTTACTGGGGTGTATTTTTTCATCCACATCCATTTTTCCTCAATATATAATATTATTTCCATCCACATACAATTGTTTAAATCCAATTTTACCCTTTGGTGATTTTTTAGTAAAAGATATGAAATGAATCTGTTTTATTTTTCGTACGAGGTACTTTTTGACATTTTCGACAAATGTACGAGAAGAAAGTTTTTTAACATATACTGAATTAAAGGATTATTAATATATTATTTCCAAGAATCATCCTTTATAAGTTTTCAGGTTTATTTTTAATCAACTTCTTTTAGTTTAGAATTGTATGACATGTTAAGAATGGAAAAGTGTTTTTTAGGTAGAAAGGATATTTTCCTCAAGAATGGAGTTCAAGTGTATTATAAAAATTATTTTCCATATATGATAACAAAGGGTTATGTTTCTATCCCTATAAATACATTTATTTTATTATGTTGTGATGGAATTATTTTTATGAATTCATTTATCTTATATGATTTGTTTTATGATGTCATGATATTTAAGAATCCCATTTTTATTACATGGGTAATGCTCTGATGTATGGTTTATGATTTTGTGGAACACATAATAATGGTATCATTATGAGATGGGTGTGACCTATATCTCCCTCAAAGCATTGGGTAAAGAATTTATATCTCATTGGATAGACATGGTTGGAATGGCAGGTTAAACCAATTCAGTGAAACGGGACTGAAACAAGGAATGAACTTGGTTCAGAAATGGACTTTGTCCACTAAGATAGTGTTAGAAATGAGTTTTTAAAAATAATAAATGATTATATATTATTATGTGTATATTCCACAAAGTTTCATGTTTTTTTATTATTGTTATTACATTTCACTACCATGATTTATACCATGTTATGAAATTACGATCTCTTTTTCAGGGTTGGATTTCCAAAATGTTATGTTCTTATTAATATGATGTGATTGATATTTCTTTTTTTACCCTTAATGAGCATTCGAGATCTCCCTTTTGTATGTTTTCGTTCCTGAGGTCAAGAAAAAGGTTATTAAGTAAGATATGCCAAAAGAGACTATAGATATGATGAAATAAATGGGAGACAATGTAGATGCATTATGAACCAGTTGTTTATGTTTCCCATTTTCTAAAGACACTATACCAATACAGTTATTTCATGGTTTTGTTATATGTTGTAATAAGTGTACTTCAATTTCGATTTACTAACAATGTATGTAAAGTATGGGTCGTTATATTGAGGCTGCATTGCCGCATGAGTCTGGAGGGGATTGTTGGTGGGAGTCCTCCGGATGGACTCTTGTCTTCATGAACTGAGTCCTTGAGTGACCTCTTGATCCACCTACCTATAATATGGGAGGGTCCAGTTGTTGTGTTCTGGGGATAAAGACCCTATACTGTTGGATGTGGAGGTTGGAACCACCTACATCATGACCAATGGGCGTCCCTGTATAAACTACCAGGGTGAGTTGTTAACTTGGAGGGATTATCGAGCAGCCTCCAGAGTAGGGATGGTACCATATTGATGGTATTACCTCACCAATGTATTTAAGACCTAGTGTTGAAGACCCTGAGTAGGTGATGTCATCCATAGTGTGGATGAGGATCTAGCAGGAGTATCATCTAAGGCATTCACAAGTGTGAAGCTTAGAGAAGCCATTTTGTGTTGCAGAGAGATCATTGAAAAGAGTCTATGTTTGATATAGCATACATAATCTAGATAAATCTAGACATACTACATATTTTGGAAGAGCATATATGTTATTGATTTATTTTTTGGCCCCCCATATTGAGTTTAATAGGGGCCTACCAAATAATTAAAACATTATTTATCATTGTTAACGATTAATGTCAGGTCGCCAATTTTTTGTTTCTTTTGAAAATGGGGATGACCGTGTTTTTTTATGTTTTAAACATTCAAATTAGTTTTTAATGGGATTATTCATAGAACCAGAAACACCCCATGATTCTTTATCTATTGGGACATACTTTCTGAAGGTAGGTTCTGATTAGTTGTTGACAAATGAGGCTTAATAATTTGCATTGGTTGAGAGGATGGGAGGTCAGGCCCCTCACACCTTGTTTGGGGGATTATCGCCTACTCTGGGACTCACATAAAGATTTATGATATGTTCATGATTCATTATTAATTCACCATGCATAAAAATGAGTTTTCCATTAGATTTGGAAATTGATTATTGATATATATGTGATTTATAGAACCTTTTTTATGTATTTGAGGTTCTTCATCGATTGAGAATCATTTGTATGTATTAGATATTCTTACTCAATGGTATTATAAAATACATTATATAGAAATATCATGGTCACTATGGTGACAAAAATGGTTTTAAATCCACTCAGTGGGGCACTTGAAGTTTATTATCATTCAAGAAGACATGGATTATTTCAGAGTAGGGATTGTTACCGCAGATTGGCTACCTTCATATACAGGTTAACAAAGAATCAGAACCCACGTTGCTCGATAAAGAGGATATAGTTTAATGTCAAATGGGATAGAAAATAATTAATGAATGATGGTATTGAACCTTAAAAAGGCTTCCTACGTACTCTACTTTTAATGCAGAGATCAATGTCAATGCAGTTTGGTTGAAGAAATATGGGTCTTATGCATGATTAATGGCCCAAAAAATAGATGTCGTGATTATTTTTACACTCTATGATCATGTGGGACATACTTGGCGTGAGAAACAAGAGGTATTAGTAAACCTGACAATTGATCCAAAAAAGATGCAGTCAAAATAAATGATGTGTGGCTTACGTATGTGTGACTGCCCAAGTAGATGAAGACCATAACTTAATTCTGGAATTAACCCAAGGAGAAGGGCTCATAAAGGTATTTTTTCTTTATAATGATTTGGTTTTTTAACCGGGGGATTACTCCTAAGGAGGATTTCCAAATTAAAGGGGACATATAACTTGGGGAATACTCCTGAGAAGGATGCCCAAATCAAAAGAAATTATGATTGGGGATTACTCGTGATGAGGATTCCTAATGAAAAAGGAAACTATGACTGTGGATTAATCCTGAGAAGGATTCCTAGGTTAAGGGGGCATGGGGATTACTCCTGATGAGGATTTCCTAATTAAATGAATTTTTTATGGGGCTTATTCCAAAGAAGGATGCCTGAGTCAAAAGAAATTAATAGTTGGGCTTACTCCTGAGGAGGATGCCCTATATCAAAAGATCTTCTCATCTTAAAGGATGAGGTTACATGGATGAAAACTCAAACCGTGGTGACATAAATCTTGTAATTCATGAGGTTTTAAAATATGATCTCATATAATTCTATTAAAATAAGGAATCCAACAAAGGAACTGTGCCATACATGCTTTGAATAGGGGTTCGAGGGTTAATATCTTAAAGAGGATATGTGAACAAGAGAGAGGTACACAAATGAAGTTGGCGCATAAGACATGGTCACACATGTGTACTTGCATGGTATGGGTTCACCTGGGTGATGAAGAATCTATAGGTTAATACATGGGCGAGACATAAATCAAGCATTTAGTATTATCCTATGATGTTTCCAAAAGGGTGGCGCGCATGTTTCATCAAAATGGTTGGGAAACTTGCAAGTGTTTCCATTTTTAAGTAGGTATGGATATTTAGGTGAGTGTTGATTAATTATAAACACTTATGCGTTATTCTATTCCTCCAAGTATTCCATTATAGGTAAAAAGTTACCTTTGAAGCTTTCAGAAGAGTATAGTTGAAGACTTGGGTGACCAGAGCATGAAATTGTGTTTTGGAAAATCTGTCCCCTGAAATGGGTTCCCACAGGGATGATTTATTGGCCTCCATGCACCTCGGATGAAAACCAAATGGGGAACTCAAGTGAGTTGTGAAACCCATAGGTGGAGCGCAAGTGACTTGCAGGGCACGCAAGTAACATGCACGCCTCACTCAAAAATTTTTCCTAGTCCATGCCTTCATCAATTGTTTTTAATTTTCTTCGATGGGTGAACCTCTTTGTGCTTAATGTATTCCACATTGCCATATGTTGGACTCTGTAATACAAAGTAGTGTCAACAAGAATATTGGATGGATCATGTAGTGCTTTGAGAGAAGAAGTGACAATTATATGACTTGCATGAGAATGACTTTGTGAGACCCAACATTTTCCCTTGGGAAGCCCCAATATTGTTCTTCAAGAATGCATATGGGAGATTGAGGTTATTTGTGGATTTCTGCACATGGATTTTTTGGTCTTGGGGAATAAGTATCTAATACCAAGGACCAAAAACCTCTTTAATCTATTGAAAGTGTCATTATTATTCTCAAATATTGATCTTATAACAAGTTATCACCGGTTGGGAGTACGATATGAGGATATACATATGATGATATTCTGATGTTTCTATAGTCACTATGAGTACATGGTGATTCAATTTAGTGTGATAAAAACTCCAACAATGTTCATGGTACTCATTAATAGTTTATTTTTCCTCTATTAGATTGTTTGGTGCTGGTCTTTGTTGATTAAATTCTAGGGTATTCAATATCTATGGAAGAGCACACGAGAAACATGAAAATGACTCTAGAAACACTCTTAAAGCACTAGCTACATTGGAATATCTTGAAGTGTCATTTTTTATTTGAGTGGTCCTTTTTCTAGTACATAACATTTTATAGTCGATAATATTAATGGAACTGAATATGGTTGAGGCAGTTCATTCTTGGGATCCACACAAAAAAATTTCCAAGGTCTGAGGTGTCCATTAGTTGGGAAGGTACCATTAGAGGTTTGAACGAAATTTATATTGAATGGAATCACACATTACATCATTGGTATGGACGATGAATCCATTCATGTGGATGGAAAATTTCTATTCGTTCATTCAGGTGTTGAGGTAGACGTTTACAAGCACTCTAATGTTGGGGTTTCCATATAAGGGTGTCATGTATGTAGTGTTCTTTAATGCATCATAGATAGGTTTTGGTTGTGTTATAATGCAGATTATTGTATTTATTAGATATGGTTCAAGCCACTTGAACCCACGTGATAAGAACTATTTGAACTATAATGTTGATTTAGTATTAGTATTATTCACATTGATGATATATAGAAACTACGTGATGGGAGAAATGTGTATTGTTTATTCTAAAAACAAGAGTCTCAAGTATAGATCAATATAGAAATATCATAATATTATATATAGTATTTTGATAGGGTTCTTCTAGGACTATAAACTCATGATATTTTATTCTCCTAAAAAGTGGAATTTGGTGGTAGATTCTCTAAGTAGACTATCTTACTCTCAGTTATATTCTAAGGCATCAAAATAGTTAACATCATTGAATATGTACTTTTTATACAATGATTACGCCTCATATCATCAATTTATGGTTGTTACCCCAATTATTTTACATCATGTTAGTGATTATCAACATGTAGATATAGACTGTAAGACCTATTGCACTTAGATATCCCTTTGAATATCTCTTAATAGACATTATTATGGTGGGGAGAATTTTATCCTTTCTCGAGGATAGATTATGGTACCATTGATTTTGCAGGTTGGAATTGATGCGATAGTTTTATAAATCCCCTTTTTTGGTGCATATAGGTGTGGAAAAGATTAACCAAGTTATCTGATATTAGTTTCTGTGTCTAGGAATGATGAAGGGATTTTTAGATTTTACCTCTTGATGCCTCACTTCACAACATGTCACGGATAAACACTAGGATCCTACAGGTTCATCCTAACCCATTTATATCGCATAGTGGTAGAATGATGGTATTTCTATGGACATAGTGATTGGGTTACAATGTATTTCTATGGGACATTATTTCATATGGGTGATCATAGACCAACTAAATATTTTTTCCCACATCCATGCTATTTGAGAAAAATGTTCAGTATGGATCTTTGGATGCCTCTATGTGCATGAGATAGTCTAACTCTGTAGATTCCCCTCGATGATTATCACACACAATTATGGTCTCATAACATCTCAGTTATAGAGTGGATTATAGGAGGCCTTCAGGACACAATTATTCTATATTACAGTTGTTCACCCCCATACTGATGGGAAAACAGAGCAGTCCAGTCTATTCTTATAGGACAATAGGCAGTCTTGCATATTTGACTTTCTATGTAGTTGGCTGGACCACTTACAATTGTTGGAGTTTACAAAAATTAATAGATACTATTATACCATTGGCATGGAATCATTCTAGTATATTTATGGGATACAATGTTGGTCAAAAAATTGTTTGGATACTGTAGGAGTGTCATCACTCATTGTCCTCGAGTCGGTGCATGCTGATACATTGAAGGTGAAGATCTTTTAGGAGTAGATGAGGAATGCACAAAGCTATCAAGAGACTTATGACGACCGAAAATAGAGACCTCTGGAGTTTGAGGATGGATACCATATGATCCATAGGGTATCATATCACCATAGATAAAGGAGATCTGGCCACGATGGAAATTTATCCCTAGGATTCATTGGTTCCTTCCAGATACAATGTCGAGTTGGTGATGTGGCATAAATCATAGATTTATTATTTCTGTGGGACCGGGTATATGAATTCCTCCAAATGTCACATATATGTATGTAAGTGCATGACCTATTTCACATTATTGAGCAGGGAAATCATGAAAATAATTATGGTGCAACAATTGTAGAGTACACCATGGAGATCAAGGATTGGCTGACGAGTAAATATCAACGGTGATTGTTTTCCCCAATGCATGTTTTGTAGTAGTACGAGAATATTATGACCCAGATTCAATCCCAATAACATCATACTTTTGGGTAGATTTTTCTCTTATTGGGATGATTATTCTTAATGTGGTGAGAATGTAATAACTCTGGTTTTCCAAGTATTATTTTTAGATCTTATATTTTAAGACCCTTAACCCAAAAATCCTAGAACTGATGTCTTTTACCATTTCATTGGCGTGATTATAAGGAAATTTATCCTAAATGATATATTTGTTTAATATTCTTGGTAAACCATATACATACATGATTCTCATATTATAGGTGAACACAATAGTATAAAAAATAAAGTATAATAACACTTTTCCTACTAATCGATCAATTAATATCATTCTTAGTACACATATTGGATTATTTGTGAAAGGAGAAAAATACGGATGAGTTCAAATGCTCAAAAAGATATAAGTTCAATGGAAAACATAATGATTCATTAAGAACAATCAATATGAAAACATAAATTTCGGAACACACATACCATGTAATCAATAAACATAGTGGGAGTATGTAAATGATATGGGAAGGTAAATAATTGTACACACATTTCATTTAAAATTACTAGATAAAGGATAATCAAAATGGAAAGGTAAAAAACTAAAACCTGTTCCATTTAATTAATAAATTAATAATTAATTGCATCCATTGATTTTTTCATAGTGAAAAACTCTGGGATAATAACTGAATAAAAATGTAAGAAATTCATAATTATGGGAATTTACCTTTCATATAAACATGATACCTTTAACATCAAGTACTATTCTTAATACCTTTTATATTTGTTGGTAGAATCACATTTATTCTTCTAGGACACAAACCTGAAGGGTTTGTCTCCAACTAATTTCGTCTCATGAGACTATCGACACATTGAGGGACAGACATTAAATAGTACCCAACCATGTCATAGCTATCCAAATAATTCCATATATATAGAATAATTGATTTAATTATTAAACAACAATCTTTATCATCAAATATTCTAATGGAATAAAGTATATGGGTTTTTTATAATGTACTTAATTAATTAAATAAAATTAAAAATAAAACCCTTATTTAATAATTGAATACAGTTTAGGAAATAAAAATATGTTTCACACCAGAATACATATATTTGATATAAATGAAATTTACAATAAGAAAAATTATTATAAGGATATAAATTTTTTAAGAGGATGTCAACAATCAAAAAATAATATCATATTTTAAAGATAACATTCACCACTTCCTAATTTTCAAGTCAAAACCCCTTGGATATAATAATTCAGATTGAAAAATAAAATTACATGATTTTTTGTGAATAATGTTATATAATGAATGTGTGGAATTATATAAACCACAAATAAGAAGAAAGTGGTGAATATGGAATTTATGTCAAGGATTTATAAAGTAAGATGAAAATCACATACCTTGTGTTTCTTTTCTGGTGATTACTCCATTACCACGTATAGAATGGTTTTTTGAATGTTATTAAAATATATAATAACCATAATAATATTTTCAATATCATAAATGAATCATTTAAAATATATTCTTACCCATTCATCAATGATATTTCCTTATTTTCGTCATTTTGGGTAATAAATACATTGTTTTTTTAGCTTGTTTGGCATAGTATTTTTATATAACATTGAACATGATTTAATCATATTTAAAATTTAATTTTTTTTTTAATTTTCATGTATATTATATTTATATTTATTTATAATAATACATAATATATGGAGATTGGAAATGTAATGCACTGTTTATTGAGATTGTAGGTCATATGTACGCAATAATGCTACATCCATTTATTTTTCATATTTAAAAGAATTAAAAGTAAACTATATATATGTATATTATAAATCCATTGTAATATTTATACCATATATGTCATATATTTTTACAAAAATTATTTCTTAATATATTCCATATAAATTGTGAAAGAATCACATCGCACTGTGGAGGAGGTAGTTCACACATCCATAGACGATGATATCATATTTACACCAAATAGATAACCCAAGGGTATGTGTTATATTAAAATTTAATAATTATTAATTCAATATAAATATCAAATATATGTCATTTAAAAATAGTGTATCTATCATAATTACCAATGATCTGATATGTTAAAGCAAAATCGACTGGTATATTTTCGTGAGGTGGTAGTCCACCGTACACAAGAACAGTAAATTCAATAATAATTTTATAGAGGTTTGTATAGATGTATGTAAAACCCTTAACACAACAACATAATAGTATATTTATTATAATGGTGATATTTTTTTTGATTTATATAAGAACTATTTAATGGGTGGATAAAGAAATGAACCAAAAGTGATCATTGAAGAATGGTACCTCTAATTTGGGTAACTCCTTTTGGTTTATACCAAAATACTTCATTGTTTCTATATATTCCCAATGTGAGGAATCTGAGATGATTTAATAGGCTTCAGTGAGATATTTTCGCAGGATTTGGATGATAAAATGTTCTTATAGGTGTGAATAATTGGAAGTTTTGAGTGTCTTTTATTGTGGAGGAGGATTTGAATTCTTCTAAATATAAAAATTTAAACACTATTGAGAGGACTCCCTTGCGTCATGTGCCTTATATAATGAGAAACATTATATCCAAGGGAGAATATGATCTAAATATTTCCATATAATGGATTTTGAACAATTTTTAGGTAATTTTATCCCATAAATTTATGGATTGGTCCCTTTTTAAGATTAATTTTACCTTATTCGTTATAATTAATTTTAACTGTATTTGCTAATATTTTTTGTCAAAACCTATGTTCACATTACTAGAAATTACAATTTATTATGATTGAAAATAAAGAATCCATTTTTAAAAAATCATATTTAATAAGTGCAAGAAATTAATTTAAATTTAATCCCACAGACAGGATAAGAAAGCCAGTTCCATTTTTTCAAATTCCAATCACATAAGTGGAAGAAATTAATTTATATTTAATCCCACCAAGAGGATGAAAAAATTAGGTTTTTAAATGTAAAAATGCTCAAAGGTATTATTTTTTTATTGCCAAATTTAATTTGAAATTATCTCAACTTCCCTATATTTTATTAAATGTGAAAAAAATTCTAATTATTCTTCAAACCCAAATCAAAAAATAATTTATCAATAAAAATAAATTATATACAAAATCAGTTTTCAATAAAAATATAGTATATTTATCTATACATCAAAAAATATTAATTCACATAAAAATAATAAAAATTAAACATAAGACAATTATGAAATTACTATTTCAAAAATGAATATTATTTTGACATTAGAAATTTTAAAATTTTTACAAAATGTAGTTTTAAAAGACGATTATCCATTAGAAGCAGTTAAAATTGCCTTTAGAAAAATATAATTTTTATGCATAAAATTGGGTATGTTCTTATCATATTTCTATAATATATATTGTATGAATATTAAAAATATTTTATTGAATATGTAATATAAATATATATATCATTAATATAAAAAAATAAAATTAATTAATTTAATTATTTTTCAAAAAACACTTATTTGAGCCCAAATACATTTCCTTTACATTAAATTTGATTTTATATTCATTTCCAATTAATTTGTAATATATTAATTCCATTTATATTTTTATAAACCACATATATTTATAATTAATATAATAATATTAATAATAACTAATCTAATGGCTAGGATATATATTATTATATTAAACAATGATATATAAATAATATATTTTTGTTTTGTAGTACATTGACTTAAGTGAAAATCAATAAATTGAATAAATTATTTATTTTGCGTGATACAATAAAACTCATTATTGCATGAATTATAATCTATATTATTTATAAAAATTATTTACAATATTAAATATATCATAATGTATTGAGAGGTTATCTTACATTTTGATGGTTGTTGTTGTGTGTATTACACACTATTAAATAAAAGTTACCCATTTTGAGTATTTGGAGTGTTAGATTTTCTACACCATAAATAAATTTAGCCTTCATAATTTTATCCTGATCTCAATAATCTAGGGTTTGATATTTGAAAATAATTTTTTTTAGAATCCCACATATTGGGAAGATATAATACAATTTCAAATTAATAAGAGAGGATGATAAGTATAAAGGTGACATTAAATAACATATAACTATGTCTCTATGTATGAAAAAATTAATTTCAAGTAGATATACATAAATTTTGAAAATGTTTAAATTTTTATAGGGGTGGATGAGGTCATCAATCAAAAATAAATTGAATGGTTAATTTAAAGTTGAAGGCCTAAAATTCATAATTTTATTTTTGATTTAAAATACTATTAGTCCAAACAAATTAGGTATTAGGACAACATTTTTTTATGTATCATTTTCCTATTGTTGGATAATTCTTTCTCTACATATGAATATAAATAAATACACTAAGGATCAATATTTCACATTAATAAACACAATTTTTTTCATTTTTTAAATTTTGATCCGTTACCAATTCATCAATTACTTCAATAAATGTATATCCAAAGATTAATATTTATGCCTGGAGAAGTAAAACACGCTATTAATGGGTCATAAGGCATACAAAAGAGTGAAAAGTAATCACATTTTCCTCTAACTATTCTCTAAAACCAATATGTATGATAAATTAATCTCTATAACTAAAAAGAAATATTAGTGGTTCAACATAATAATTTATTCATAAAAATTTATATTAAAAAATAATAAAACAATTTTACAATACATCACATTGTCGAGTGGTATGCAGAAAACCCTTATCAACCTTGAGTAATGGGTTCATGATCCACCACCTTTCTAAATTTTATTGGATTTCACCTAACATGAATGTTTCCCATTTTCATAACTATATTAGTATAACTTCCAACATTATTATTATGAGAATCATTGAAATTTACTCATTAAATACCGTCTTCTATATGGTATTCAATACCAAATTATTTAAAACATATAATATTATTTGGATATTAGTAAAATGTAATTAATGATTATAATAACATTAAAGGTTATCAATAACAATGAACTTATGTCTCTAAAATTTATTGTAATTATTCAATAAATAAATATTCTAATATAAAAAATACTAAACTAAGGAGTTGTATTTCTGAAAATTACTTCTGAAATATAATTAATCATGGTAGAATACAACTACATAAAAAATAAAAGTGGTTTTTAAGACCTATAACTCACAATAAAATATTATCAATTAATGTACTAACTGAATCTATAACTCTTAAGATAATAAAGACATGTGTGCTTTTATGATAATTAGCAATGATTACAATAGGGTGATATTCCCTAATAAATTTTTTCCAAATTCTTGTTCCAAAAGTTTCTAATAGAATTACTTTGATTCCAGTTGTAGCACCTGATCCCGAGAAAGACTGGATCTAGTGTCTAGTACCATTACATTGAAATTATTACAAAGAAATGATGCCCGAATGATGGATCATTTTAGTATTGTTTGTAAATAAGATACATACTTGTGTATTTTTTGTCAAATCAACACAATAATTATAACATTTTTTAGGATAACAACATTTTCCCACTTACATATACTTGAATATATTTTAATGGGATGTTCATAGATTCCTGGGGAAAGGAAAAAAACTAGTGAGCTCAAATACGTATTAACATTGAAAAAATGGATACAATAATATTTCAATGAGATTAATCAATATAGGTAGGTAAATAACTTAACACACGTTCAATATTATCATTAAACTAAGAGGGTGTGCATTAAACATGTGGAATGTTAAATAACTAAACCACATGACATTCAAAAAAATATATATGCACAACCAATATAGAAATATAAATAACTAAAAATTAGTCATTTAATCAGAAAATTGTGAATGAAATGCATCCAATGATTTTTGTCATATTGATACTAAAATGGATATAACTGGATAAAAATGAAAAAAATTCATAATTATTGTATGTAATGTTTTCCATGACCATTATACTTGTATCTTAAAAACATATTCTCAATATAGTTTAAATATTTGGGTAAAATTTCATCTATTCTACTTGGAAGAAAACACGAAGAGTTTGTTGAAAAAATAACATTATCACATGTGACTACTGATGAATTAAGGAGATTAATTTAAATGGTCCCCAAAATAACACCCAAATATTTTATGGTATGTATCTTTTAAAATTTAATCACTTTGATAGATTACGTTACACAAAACTCAATGTTTAAATAGCAATGATATATAATTAAATGTCATTATTTTAACACAACTATTATAACATAGTAATTAAATTTGCAGGAATGGATGGTATTAAAAAAATTACGAAATTTAATTATTATATATTTAATTAATTTTTTTAACATTCATCCAAACTATTTTATGGGCACAAGATATGAATAAATCTAATTTTACACATTAAAATGATATATTTTTCTACATGTAGTTTTATCAACATTTGATTGTATAATAATTTTATATTTAGATTTTCACAATTTTATAAATTAAATCAGAATAAGTATACTTTTTATTGAAAATAGGAGTATCAAAATTTACTTTTCCTTACTTTCTATTCTAATAAGTTTCTCACGTTGATGAATAGTGAAAAAATAATGGATTTTAATTGAAAACTAATTTTTAATAAAATTAATTTAATATAATTATTTTAATCTATTAATGGTTTAAATGTAAAATTAAATCAGTTCTTTTATCGTTTAACACAATTTAGGTCATTTGAATAATTTTCAAATTTAAAATAGATATAAAATAGTTTTGAACTTTTGAACATTTTTACATTAAAAATAAGTTTTCTCATTTCATCAATGGGGTTATTTTTTAATAATGTTAGACCAATTATATATTTTAAATTTAGAGAAATATATTCTATATTTTAAATCATAGTTAATAAAATATATAAATATGTCCCATTTATTATTTAACAATATGAATAGTAATGTACGTAATATTTTTTATTACCACAGATAAAGGTATATCATGTTGTTATATGTAAATATTTTGTTATAAATATTATAACAATATCCTATCAATTGTATTAACTTTATTGTGTGAGTTAGTTTTGACCAAAATCCTCCCTCTTCCAATTTTATGTCCACTTTGATCCATGTGAATGACTTTATGGCTTTTATAGTTTTTTATTCTAAGAATAGATACTTTTGCCACACATTTTATAATAAACATGTTAAATATTTTTAATATGTGGCCATATAATTGATATGTTCTATGATAAATATATATTTTAATGTTAAAATTTTTATATTAAACATCATAATTTATTATAAATTTTCATGGATATAATAATTATATTAATGGCTTTGACAATTATAATGCCGAACTTGTTCAATGAATAGAAATATGAAATAAATTATTTTCAAAATATTAAAATAAATAAAATATAAATAATTACTATAATAAAACAATTTTATAGATTTATTATACAAGTTTATGATATGTTAAAATATTTTTTTCATCGGTAATTTTTAGTTATTATTTTTTTAAAAATATAAGTGATGAATAGTGTCAAAATTGACATTAATGATATTTAAAAATAAATAATAATTTTGTAAATGATATAAAATTAATTAAAACATTAAATTATGTCATATTATTGTAGTATGTGTTAAAATATCATAAATAATCCATTTATGTATCGTTTGAAATTTTATAGGAACTATATTATTCCTTAATGTGTAAAAAACCTATTTGTGAAGGTAAGAGATAGAGGGTTGAAGTAATGGTTAAATCCATAATACAAGGGTAATAATGCAATTAAAACATGTATAACACTTATTAATTTATAGGATTTATACCAATACACATGTTCTATTCAATATTACTCTCTTTGAATGCTTTTTTGTTGTATATTATTTTATATTAATTTAATATTTTAAGAGTTTACAAATGTACACCTCTCCTCATTTATAAATGGGAACCTTATCACTCCCTTTCTCACACCTCTCGAAACACTTTGGCTCATCCAAACACTACCAAAATAAGCTAAAAAATTCCCTCCCCTCATTACATAATCCATCGTTTATGTAGAAATCCTACCAAGTTCTAGTCTTTTGGTATAAAGTGAAATGAGTTACCCGAAAAACAAAAGGTTAATGAACATTGAACTAAAGGAAAGAACAAGGTAATAGTTTTCTCATCTCACGTTTACTTCTATGAGATATATGTTGTTTTCACCACTTATTCCAATTTTTTGTATGTACCACCCGATTATATATCATATCACTTATAATATTATTCTCATGATATTACAAGTTTTATTTAATGTTATTACTTCATACATATTATGATTTAAATGTTTCAATGTGGTATGATACAATTTAGAATATTTATATATTATTTATCATTAAAAAACATATGATCACATTTAAAATTATGTTATAAAATGGGAAAATAATTTTTTATCTTTTACTTCATAGATATTTATCTCTTATAATTCCATATATTATACACCACTAAAGGGTTTATGATCATTTTGAATGTTGTGTGCTATTTTGAATCCATTCGTGGTTTATTGTTAAAGTATTAAAATTTTATGGGGGTGTTTTTTAATATGAATGTATATGTTGTTTATGTTATAATATTTTTATGTGAGTAATGTATTGTACTTAGTAAGTGACGGGCGATCCCCGCTATAGAAACTTAATGTATTGGTAGGTCTCATGAGATGAAATCATTTGGTGATAAAAACATAGAGTTTGTTTTTAAGAAGTTATAAATTTTTATGAGGATAGATCATGACATAAATTTCATTTGTTTCTACGCACAAACATAATCTTTCAAGAGGATAGATCTTGAAAGTATCTATGTTGATGCCATATCTTAATAATTCTGAAATCAAATATTATACGTTCTATTATTATTATTATAACATGGGATTATTTGATTAGTTTAAATATATGTAGGTAATGTTCCTATATCATATGATTATTTAAATGGGATGTGTTTTAGTTATTTTTATTTACATAATTTTTATTCTCTATATACTAATAGATTTCATTGAACAATTACCCTAATTGAGCATTTCAGCTCAGCTGTTTCATATGTTTCATTTTATCCCATGATTCCATGAATTATTTTATGACTGATATGCATGGTCTAATAAATTCAGAATAATGTAATAATTAATTAATTTTTTTATATTTTATGTTTTAAAATTTATGTTGGATTAATTTTATGTATCTATTTTACAAAGTCTAATAAACTATCTAGTCCCTTGGGATATTATTCTAGGTATCTTATGCTAATGTATTAATGACAGGTACCTACTCTAGGCTACTAGTGTTAGAGTCGTTACATCCAAAAAATGTCACACTAGTTCAAATTTTTATTAATATGTTAAATAATGAATTAAGTTAATAAATAATGATCCTTATAATCAAATATATGTATTTAATAAATGATACTGATTTAGAAAAATTTCCTTCGTTAATCAAACAACATTAAAATTAAACAGCATATGTAAAAAATGAATAATTTTTATGAAATTATAATATCCTTATAACTAGAATATAATTATATTTTTTACTAATTTAATTTAAAATAATAAAAAAGATCGCAAGGAAGTGATTTTTTCAAAATAATGTTAATAATAAAAAAATAAAGTGACATTGCAATGTTAATTGTTAACAATTTGTAATTTTTATCTAAAAACTCATTGGATGATATTATTCATAGTTAAAATTAAAATACTATGATTTATGAGAGAATAATGATATTAAAATGTAAATGGGGTATTATATAGACCACATAAAAAATTAATTGGTGAATATGAAATTTATTTCATAGATGTAAAAAAGTGGGATGAAAACCCTTTACCATTTTATTCATTCATGGTAACATCATTTAACCTATTTTTTGATGGTTTTAAAAATGATATTAACTTATACCATAAATATAATAAGTATTATTATATATTATATTATTATTTAATTGTTTCATATTAATTTTCATTTAATGATCTTTCTATATTTTCATCATTTAGGCTAATAACTATTTTGTTTTTAAAGAATGTTTTGACTTACTATTTTATATTTTTATCTAGATAATGATTTAATCATGTTGAGATTTTAAACAAAAATTTTTATTTATTATATATATAAGGTATATAAGTATATAGTAAAATCCAAAATATTTGGATATTGGAAATGAAATGAACCATTCTTGGAGATGGAAGGTCGTACATACGTTTAAATATTGCTTCAATTTATTTTTCATATTTTAAATAATTAAATTTAAATGATATAGATGTATATTATAAATAAAGTATGATTTTTATTTCATATATTTCACATGTATTCACTAAAACCATTCTTAATACATTCTATGTAAATTGTGAACAAATCACATCATATTGAAAAGGAGATAGTCCACACATCCATAAATGATGTTATCATATTTGAAATGAAATATAGTGAATTGCAGTATGTTTTATTTAAAAATTCATTAAGTATTAAGATAACATAGAAAGAATAGATATATCATATAAAAATAATTTTCCATCATAATTTCCAACCATGATATTTGGTAATGGATAAAACGAATGACAACATTTTGCGAGGAGGTAGTCCATTGTAAAGATGTACGATACAGTCATTAACCAATTGATAGAACCATGTGTATGACTAGTTACAACCAATAACATAATAAAATTAAAATATATTTGGGAAATATATATTTTTTTGAATTAATTATCAGATAATAATTTAATGGGTGGAAAAATAAATTAAACTGAAGATATAATTGAAGAATGACACATATTATTCGGGTAACTCCTTCTGGTTTATACAAAAAGACATCCTTGGATGGATTTATTATCAAATGGAGGATTAAAATATGATGTGTGGGGTATCTTGGAGATATTTTTTATGTGTTAGTATGATTAAATGGGGTTTATATTTTTTTTATTTTGCATTGTGAGTGTCTTTTTTATTATGGTGCAGGAGTGGCATTCTTATATATATAAAATGGTCAACATTATTAAGAGCTATACCTTAAATCATTTTCCTAACATAATGAACCAAATTTGTTAAAAATTATTATATGTTCTAAATATGGACATTAAATTTATTTTTGACATGTTTTGGGACATTTTACTCCATATGTTTAAGGTTTAGTCCCCTCTTAATATTAATTTTACCATAATCGATGTAATAAATTTTAACTACATTCCATAATCCTTTTAGAATATTTTTTTACCAAAATTGAAATTATAAATTATTATAATCATGAATATGTTGTCCGTTAATTCAAATATCAATTACATAAGTGAAATAAATTATTTCAAATTTAACCCTATGTATAGAATGTGAAAACTGGGTTTTTAAAGAAAAATTGTTTAATAGTTTGAAATATTTGTATATCTAATTACAATGTGAAATATATTATAATGACAAATATTAAATTTTATTAGACTAAATTAATATAATTATACTTTAATACAAAATCTGACAAAATTATTTATTTACATTAATTAAATGAAAATGATGTTTTCAATTAAAATTCAGCATTTTTCCTTATTCAACACAAAATTAAACTTAATAAACAAATAAATGAAATTCACAGTAATTTGAATTTCAATATAATCATTCAAAAAATAATTTTATTTTGACTTATAAAATTCTTAATATTTTGAATATCTAATTATAAATTGTTGTGCGAAATAAAAAAATTATATTAAAAAAATATACGACTTTAGGCATAAAATTGTATTTGTTCATATCTTATAACAGTCAAATATTTTGGATAAAAAAATTACTTAAAAATATAATAAATATATTTCATTAATACAATCCATCAAAATTAATTAATTTAATTTATTATGATAGAAATCCTTTTTTTTCATAAAATCATCTCCTTTATAATCAATTAATTTTTAAATTTATTAAAAACTTATAAAATAAATTTAAAATTTTATAAAACATATATTTTATTATGTTTTTAATATACATCATAATAGATAATTTATCATCTCTGTCAAGTCTTATTACATTAAATACAAATATTTTAATAATATATACTTGGTTTGTAAAAATCATTCTTACATCCAATGAATGATATTGAATATTGTCATTATTGTGTGTGATGTAAGATAACTTAGTATTGCATTCATTTTAATATATAGAATATATAAAAATTATATAAAATAATAAATTTATCATAATATATCAATAGGTTATATTTCATTCAATTTTTAGTGTTTTGTTTCATACACACTATCCAACGAAAGTTACTCTTTTAGAATTTTAGGTGTGTTAAATCTATGAAATACTTTGGACATTATGATTTGAGACAACATGATATTATAAGGCTTGGTGTTCTCAAAATAGATTTTTTTTAATATATATAATGTAATTCAAACTATTTTTTTCTACGAATGTGGAATAACTTCTGAAAGGCAACCCATATCTGAAATTCATGGGCCTCATTTTGTTCAGAAGGCATGTTTTACCCTATTCATAGAATAATCACTATCAGCACTAGATATTATTGAAATTGTAATCATGGTCATAACTAAATAAATTAATTTATTTGATTTTCATATTTGGCTATTTTGATGTAGCATTCATTGTCCCCTTTACGTACATACTTATAGATTTTTTCATAGGGTTGGACACTAATCTTTAGAAACTGTGAGACAACTGGAGTAGAGCGTTCATGGAAAATGAATATGGATCGAGATAAAATAGTGAATCATTGTTCCAATTGAGTTCATGGATCTCTTCAAAGAAATAAACAAAACAAGTCTTTATCGACGATAAATATGAGTACTAAGTGGGATATTTGATTCTATGTATTCTATCCCATCCTTTAATCCTTGGAAAAAATATATCAATTTAATTAATATAATTGATTCATAGACATCATCATAATTAAATTGATTGAATTTTATTTCATTGTAATTTAATACTCATCACAGGTCATTCTCTAAAAAAATAAATTGAGGACAATAGAGAAATGGTGGAGGTTTCTTTATCAATAATATGATCATTTTGAAACCATTCTTTTGTGCACCTCATCGAAACCACAGGTGAGGCTTGTAATGGAAGTTACGGTTCCTGAATCGATAACAATGGAGGATGGATCAATGGAGAATGAGATAGAATCGGGTGTTATTCATTTTTCATGAGAGATAGACTGTGTTGCTACATATTGTACAAATGAGTGATTCTTGAGTGGATTCAGAGGTCGGATCTATGATATTTGTATAAGAAAAGCTTAACCCACCCTGATTATGTAGAATCTAGAAAGGGTGTTGGCTTCAGTGATGTGACTGATATTTCCTAATTTAAGAACGTTCTCTAGAAAATACCATTTTACATGGAGTGTAATGTGATATTAAACACCATGTGGGACCCTCTCGGTGGTTCTAGGGTTTCCGCGAATGATAGACATATCACCCACTATGTGACCCTATCACATGATCTATGACCCTATAACAGACAATGTGACAAGTGCTGATTTTTTAGAATATATCTCAATGGATACACAGACATAGGCAGTCTGAGTAACATTGATGTAGAAAAACCATACATGGTTTAGATAGTGACCATATGTACACAGCCAGTGGTACATCATGTACTCAATACATGTATACATCTACCATTACACTATAAAGACACTAGAATTTTACACAAATCCTTATTTGATTTTATGTATAATTTACCATCAAACTACCATCAATGGATTATAAATTATAGTGTATTTGGAAGATAAGATATATAATTTGACATCATGAAAACATATTTTATTTAATCTCTATGATGACCTCTTAAATTCTATTGAAATCCAATATGTGCATATGATATCTTGGGGGAAATCATTAATAAAAGGAATGATATAAAATTCCCGATAAGGAAATAATAATAGGAATAAAACAAATCAGATGTGTTAGAAGGCATAAAATGATGGAATAAAATGTATGGCGTAACATCTGGGGTCCTAATGGAACATAATAGTGCTCTGATCCCAATTGGCCAAATGGCCTCAAGTGCATCACCCCAATTTCCATAGGTTACCGACTAGTAGTTCAGACCTTGGATATAATCAATGAGTGACTATAACATTATTTTAAGATTACAACATAGCCAAAATAATACACAGTTAGTGGAAGCAGTAATACTATACAATAATAGTAAATAAGAGATGAATGATACAATAAATAATCAGATGTCATAGCATGCAAAGGATGATGCTACATGTCACATGTTCTAGGAAAATAGCAAAAACAGGTTACATTGTGGTAAAACACAATAAAAGTACCAAAAGTTAAAAAATTGATGTGACTCAGAAGCATCACATGCCTTGGTGTGGTCCCACCCTCTCCTTCTTGTAGCAGCAAATAAATTACCTAAAAAATGGTTCTTCCCTTGTCTAAACCTACAACAATATAATCATTTTGGGCATAATAATATTACTCAAACACGGTGTGAGAATAAATCCTAGTAAGACACCACCCTCATTCTCTTCTAATCTATCAGTGAATATATATAATAGGTAGTGTGGAATAGGGAAATAAGTAAACTAGGACGTATAGAAAATTAAAGAGTCCTACAAGTAATTGTTTCCATTCACATTCATTTTATGTTCATTATCAATTCAATTACGTGGAATTATACAAGTCTTGTGATCTAGACATGGCCCAAGAAAACTCTATATAAATGTAAGCCCATCAGATATATCAAAATACCATCTAATAATTTATATGTAAATACTAAATTCAAGCTTCTGCTTCGTCGTGGGGAACATGTCATAGGAAAATAATTTTAAACATTTAGTTCAGAATCTCCCCTTAAGGAATAGTAAAAACCACACCCAAAGGCATAAAAAACCTCTCTAGAAGTCATAGAAAAAACCTTACCTAAAGGCCCAGAAAAGCCTCTCCAACATGCATAGAAAAACATCACCCACATGCATTTCATCAATCAATCAGTTCCAAGCCCGGTATATAAGAATTCAGCATATAAAAAACACATGTAATTTACAATATTACATGGTTAAAAAATAAAAAATTCTCATCAGAATCAAACATGTCACAAGGCTTTCATATAATCTAACCATTTCCAGGATTAAAAATGTTAAGCACCGATGAGAAATTCACACACAAGCTTAACAAATTAATTAAACTATCATATTCATTAAATATTTATCTATCACACGTGGGAAAACATTTAATTAACCAGTTTAATTTTTAACAACTAATAAATGTTAAGTAATGGAATGCCTATAGTCATCCTAGTCCAAAACAAAAAAACATTGGTCATCAGAGGGAAACACAACAAGGAGTGGCCGTCAATCACATCATGCAACCTCATGCATTATTTGATTCACTTAATCAATTATATATTCAATATTAGAAATACCATGGCTCCATTTCTTTAAAGGTGCCACCCTAAACATGGTAGTGTGGCACTCAAGAACGTATAAGCAGCATAACAATTCACAAAAGGCACAAGACCCTCTTCCTTATAGACGTACATCTCTCATCGTCAACTATCGACCTCTAATTTGAACTAGAACGTGGTATATCTAAAAAATGGGTACAAAAACTCAAGGTCTGATAACTTCATTGAGTGAAAATATCATCAGAAATGGATCAAGAGGAAACGAGAGCATATCGATTGGGTCTAAATGACAACAAAGGTTATCAAATATGAGTTCAAACAGATATTTGGATAGAGAAATTAGGTCTTCTGTTGTTGGTTCATGGGTGGGGTTAGCCCTTCTATCAAAAATTACAATGATGATTATGCTACATGATTGAATGAATAAAATTAAAATAACATGGAATTTACTAGAATCTACACATAGTTTCCATATAGATTTTTTCTAGACCATGACATGTCATATACAGGGATGTACATGGTGTGTAGCATTATTACATGAGGTTCTCTTAAAAATACACGGCATGTAAAACCTAGTTATGTCATGTAATAGACCATCATCCATCCCTTTACCTATTTTCATTAATTATCCAACTTATAACCAAGAAAGTAATGATTCAAACTTCAATTGAAGAACTAGGTTCATCAATACTTGCCCCTTAATGTAATTTGTCCTAAAATTTCCCATCCAAGGGTGGTGAATGAACAACGGAGAAAAACTCCAGCCACATTGATTGTACAACATCCTTCCACTCCAAGGTCCCATCATGCACTCAACTATGGTACTATAGCACC
The DNA here is from genome assembly GCA_963277665.1 of Viscum album. Taxonomy (NCBI): domain Eukaryota; kingdom Viridiplantae; phylum Streptophyta; class Magnoliopsida; order Santalales; family Viscaceae; genus Viscum; species Viscum album. The sequence continues at coordinate 1,079,608,275 of OY728164.1, forward strand.
TACACTAAAGGAACATACTGACTATAGAGAGAAATCGAGCTATGATCCATAATTCAACTTGGATTCCCCCCCAATGGATAGATCCACATACAACTAAACTACCTTGGTCAGAAAAACATGAGACGGGCCGGAAATGCGACGCCGCAACTAAGAACATGGAAGACGTCACACATAGTATGATACCTATGAGGCAACTACAACTGATAGGCAATCGGCACAACAATATCTAGAAACATAAATGGATGAATGTGTCTTGTTGAAATCATACCATATCACATGATCCTTCTATCTCCCAAACTCGGTGAAACATGTATGAAAAACTCAATCCCTGACCTCGAACACTTGTGGTCATATGCGGTGATTGACAAAGGATTTCCAATGAGACTACATAGTATTCATCCACTTCTGAATCACCTAAACATGTTTACTGGACTTCCACAAAGGATGGGGTCCATACATTTCATCTCCTATTACCTCCATCCAACACATGGGTGATCGACATCGCTTTCTGTACAAAGCCTCATATTACACCATCTGATAAGTATCCTGAATGTTATACTCATTGGTGAAATCAACAAGGGGTATCTATTTCTCCCAATAACCCCCATAATTTGGGAATAATGCACAAATAATTTCTTCCTACACCTGATTTGTGTGCTCTGACTGGACATCTGTCTGAGGGTGGTACATTTTTCACAACATCACTTCTATAAACTATGACATATATAGCCCTTTATACAAAAGAGATGAAAATTGGTTTTCCCTATCTGAAATGATAAAATGAGGGACACTAAATAGTAATAAAATATCACAGATTAACAATGTCTCAATCTCATCAACACAGAGGGTTTCCTTGATTGGTATGATATGTGAGAACTTTTTGATCCTGTCAAGAAAAAATCCCACGACATCATTACCACGACACCTCCCATGTAAGAAAAACAACACTAAGCAAGACCCTGATCTTTCCAATGATTCTATTGGAATGATTTCCTTTATCTAGGAAAAACCAAACACAACTAAGGTCTTCTCAACATCCTCATGGCAAAAAATAGTCATCCCTTATCAATACCTGTCACAGAGTCTTCCCTCAAAAGTCTTTGCGGACGTTCATATCACTCTCCCATTAAATAGTCGATGTTTTCAAACTGATTCACATGAACAATACATGAAGAACAAGAAGAAAAATGATTCAAAACACCATTGAATGACCTATCTCAAAAACACCTGACTTAGATGGCCGGTGTATTGCATCATTGCACAATTTCTTCTCCAAAGGCACCAAACATCCACAACAGGAAAAATCATAATTTCATATCCATCCAACTGGAATAATTATATCCTTTTAATTCATAAAATCTAAGCCTGAATATAAGTATGAGATAAATATAGATTCAACAAATCAGAGTCCCGGTAACTAACCAGGGTGTTCCATACTCCCTGTTACAAGTCATACTTTGGCACACAACCAAAATTTCAAATAAGAAAGCTAACTAAACCCAATGAGGCCTCCACCTGGAGGTCACGTCAAAGAATTTAGCAAGCATATAGAATTAATTCAATAAATTCCTACATGTGAACCATGATATGACCCGTGATTGACAATGCTTAATCAAAACCACACACACAAAACAAAATATAGAAGAAAACATGAACTAGCCAAATGGATTTAAACTGTAGTGCGACATATAATCGACGCTCTCTTACTCCATCACAGAAAATTTCAATATAGAGAACATTCTCACATGTTAATAAGAATCAAACTAATAGGATTTCGTGTATCATCATATAATGATAGTTGAACCACTACTGGTCAACCTCCTTAATAAAAATTGGCATCACTTTCCAACGCATCATCATTTAACTGACCGTAATTCTATTATCCCAAGGCATTCTTGTGGTATCTTACACATAACCACTGAGGTCCATTCATAATCATCAGTGAATCAAAATGTATTAAATCATAGACAACTATCAATATTTAAACAACGAATCAAAATGAAACAAGACTCCCTAGAATCGAATTCATTCATGTAGAAATGAACATTTCAGAATAGTACTTGACTGTGATACTTTTACCTAGAAGGACACATTTACAATAAACCGACCTGAATCTCTCCACCATTGAGTGTCATAGAAATCAAGAAATAATGGCCATCCTCTCACAATGTTCTAGTTCAGAACCAACATAAATTCATGAGGTTTGATCAATGAACCATGATCACCATGTCTTACCACATGGAATAAAATCCAAAATTAAACAGACCAGCATTTCAAAAACCCCATGTCACAGAAATTACTCTATTTTAGTGGGAAAAATATGGTTCTATAATTCTAAGGTCACTCTACTCAAGATATTACCTGAGAACATACACAAATTCTCAGAGAACAGTGATTTATTCAAACTTAATGGATCGTTTTATCCGCCAACACTCGATGGGTTCCGCTTATGTCAATATATACAACTCGAAGATTATAAAACAAAATTGAACAGTATGGATTCTATTCATAGGTTTTCCACCCTATTCATCCTAGTACCAAATGGATGATATAGGAACTTTCTCAAAACCACATCATCTACAAAACCATTTACACAGGTAATGATGTACTATGTTAGCCATAATTTAAGGAAATTGAGATTAATATAATCTGTTAAGATTCTCACCATGCCTTCAGGATGACTAACCTGCTAAAATAATAATTCCTCAATGATAATTCCCACATTAAGGGGAAATATAAGAAAAATATTTCAGCTCAAAATTATAGATATAAAAAAAATAATGTTAAAGTCCTTCCCCTAATAACTCACCCTTCTTCATTCCCCATGGGTCAATTAATGGTGTCAAACAATTAGGGATACAACCCAAATTCCACTATGAATGTTGAATTTTGTCATATCAAACAACGAAATTCATCATACATAGGATCCTCTAGGTAAAAATTTGTGAAGAAATCCTACATGGAATACTTGGAATAAAAGGTAAGGGAGGAATCCTACACAGAATCCTCAAATGATAAAGAACAAAGGCATACTACAACAGGTATCCTCACAAATGATACTTAGGAGTTGGATCCTAAAAGGGACTCCCTAGTTTAACATGTAATGGAGTTCATCGATTTTGGGATCCTTGGTAGCCAAATAGAAGATAGAGTCATCCTACTCCGGAACCTCTAGTTTGAATCATAAGAAGAAAAATCCTACAAGGGATATTTGATAACAACCGGTCTCACATCCACATAGGCTTAAAAGGAACATCTCACATGGAAACTTCCTCTTTGTGTAGCTCATGATAGAGAGATCATATATCATTATAGACCATACATCTCAACTAGGCTAGTCTAAACACCCAACCAATCATTCACACTCATGTATCACTCTATGTAGGACACTAATACGATAACTAGAGGAAGAACATATCCATTTAGAAATAAAATCCCCAAAACACCCAGTAGGAATCCTCATATCACAACACATGTTTTATCATTATGGTATTTGTTGAAAACTACTCATAATGGACAACTCAAATGTTGAAAGATGATAAATGTGGGATAAAACTGGAAAAGAGCCTCAAAGGGTACCAAACGTGAAGTGCACGTCATGTAGAAACCATACACAACATGTAACTTAATGCTCACAAATTGTCATGTACTCCTACTATCCTTGTCAGGTAAACAGTTCATTTACACGATGTTCAAGAATAGTAAATGATGTTTACACAATTTTCCCCTTCTAAACATGTAATTTTACATGGCCAGATTCACATGGGGTTTGCCTGCGTAAATATACAATGTGTGTACCAAATGTAAGCAGTTGTGTTCATTTCCAGAACTGTTATTCTATGTTTTATTTCTCACGGTTGAACACATAATAACCTACCACATTTCATGTATACATAGTTCTTGGAGTGTAATTTTGAATGAAATATTACTTCTCCGAATAGAAAGAACACATTGCGTGTGAGTATAAACAACACTCCATGTAAACTAGGTTATTCATTATATTAACTCCAAATATCCAAGAGAACCATTGTTCTGTAGAAAAACCAACTAATGGAATGAAAAATTATGATATGTGAGGTACCATACTACACGTGAATCGATTATTGTCTCCCAAGAATAACAAATCGAATTACAATTATATAAAAATTTTTGAAACATGATCCACCCAATTTCGATCCAAGAGGGACATACACGTCCGAGACCAATGTTTGGTGTCCATACAATTTGAATCTTAGCACATACAAATAATCCTACCACAAAAATAGGTATATCAATCATGATACCTATCACAAAATAATGAATATCAATCATGGGATCTATCAAAATAGCATGGAATTAGTAATACTATTAAATGCAATGGCTAGAAGGCATGAAATATGATTTTTAACAAGATCATATATGATGCATGAGATGTGATGCCCCCACATCATCTAGTAGAAGATAAATTAAACCACAATAATACCAATAATAATATCACAAAACAAGTGAGCATCCCAATGGTGAAATCAAATCATCTATACTAACTCAAAATCCAAAAAACAAAATTCAATTTGAGGCAATTTGGATTTTCATTGTTTGTGGGTAGCTAATCCGAGGAAAATATTTTTATCAAATGCATTTCCTTGTTATCCCTATCTAAGTTTTCTAAATAGAAAGGAAAACTATAAAAAAATTCCTTTGATACCACTTTGTAATGTCTCGGGTCTGAATACCACATAACAGTGCGTTAAGAATGGTTGGCCACATGGCATGATGCACATCTCAGAAAATTTTAGACGCTTATCACTAGTAGCAGGGGCCTAGGTGATGATCATGGGGAGACTATTCCATCATTAGTAGAGTACACCATGATGGAAATAGTAAAAAGATAATAGAAGTTGTAAAACCATACAATAGAAGTAATGAACAGAAAGAAAATACTATAAATAACAGTATGTCATTGTATACAATGGATAGTGATTCATGTCATGTGTTCTATAAAAACATTCAAAATAGGATACAGTACAGTAAAAATAATACATGTAACAAATTCATAAAAAAGAGAAGAAACTAAAAATCATCACCATCCTCATCTTGGTGTCATGCTATCCTTCTCCTAGAAGAAAATAATGATCCGAAAAAAGGGATCGTATCATTATCAACACATGAAAAATATAATCTATTTGGGCCTAAAAACATGACCCAAACAGGTTGTGAGACTAAATATTAGTAGGTAACCACCCGATTTCTATTCAAATCTATTAGTGTGTATATATATCATGCATTGTGATATTGGAAAAGTAGTAAACTAGGAATTACTCAAATGTAAACAATCCAACAAGTATCAGTTTCTATTTACATTAATTTTCTGTCCATTATCAATTCAATAAAATAGAATTATATATGTCCTCAGATGCAGCCTATGCTTGAAAATCTATGTAAAAATGTAATCCCATCAGATATCTGAAAATACCATCTAAACATGTATAGTTAAAGACTAAATCAAAGCTTATGATTAGTTTGGAAGATGTTTCATAAGACAATAATTTTCAATATTCTGTTTATAACCTCACCATTAGGAAAAGGAAAAACCTCACATATGGAATAGAAAAACCTTTCTCAGAGGCATGGAAAAAACCTCAACCACATGGATAGAAAAACCCCACCTGCATGCATAGAAAAACCATACCCGTAGTCATTTAATAACTCAATCATGTCAAAATATGGTATATAATTGTTTAATCATAATAAAATTATACTTTACACTATTAAATAGTTAAAAAAATAAAAAATCACCTGGGAATCAAAAATGTCACAAAACTTTCAAGTAATCAGACCATTACAAGGATTAACAATTATAAACTCACATGGGAAATTCACATCACAATCCAAAAAAATTAATTAAACTATCACGAGTATTAAAAAAATTATTTATCTCATGTGGGAAAAAATTCAACAAACCAATTTAATTTTTAACAACCCAACAAAGGGAAACAAATGCATTCCCATTAGCATCCAAGGCAAACTCATAAAATATTGGATATTTGAGGGAAACACACTAACAGGTGGCCCTAAATCCCATCAAGCAACCACAAACATGAATTAATTAACTTAATCAATTACCTATGAAATATTATGCAATAACATGGGTCAATTATCTTCAGGGATACACCTTATACATGGGTGCATGGCACTCCGGAACATATAAACAAGAAGAAAATTTTTGAAAGGCACAAGACCACCTACCGCATATTCATAAAACTCTCTTAATCCATCATTGGCCTCTAACTTATCCTAGAATGAGGTAGATCTACAAAATAGTTATAAACTATCAACGTCTGATAACTTTTTGGAAGAAAAAATAACAATGAATGGATCAAGAGGAATTGAGAGGTTACCGAGTGGGTTCAAACGCCTCTTATGGTGATCAAATCAGGGATCAGATTGAGATTTGGAAGGATAAAATATTTTGATCATTTTTAGTTCACAAGATAGGTGAGCCCTTCTTTCAAAAAGGCCAAAGATAACACAACATCCATATTTAACGAAGAAAAATAAAAGTTCACAATGAGTACTAAAAACTACATGGTGCATCTATAAAGATCATGGATAGACCCTACAATTGTATATATAGGGAAGTAAATGGTTTTTACCCATATTACGCTGTTCTATTGAAATTATATAATGTCTAAAACCTTGTTATATCGTGTAAAAGGCATATATGCAGCCATTCACCTCATTTGTTCCTTTATCCCAAGTATAACCTATACAGAAAAGATCCATACCATAATGGAAGAGCAGGGTTCTTACACATAGAATATGAATAAACATAAAGACGAAGTATATTTATAACATGGGAACATATAATCATGGAATCATATGAATATTGAAACAACAAATGACATTTTATAAACATGATTCAAGAATAACTACCAAGACTACAACACAAGTTCGATAAAGTCCCCTAATGAAATTATGTTCACTCTCTATATCAGCAAGACGTCTCATGAGAATATAAATTACCCAATGCATTGGAGTGTTATTAGGTCACACCCATCATAACATATTCATGAATATGTGTTCCACAAGAAGAATCATACATACATATTGAAACAAAACATATTGGTTACCCTGGGAAAGAAATGTGTATCATAATCATTTATTAAGGCATTACAAGTGGTTGTATCATAAATGTTTCCATGAAATAATGGTTATAGGAAATAAATTTAACCTCATAATGAAAAATTGGAATATATATTTTTATATTGTGTCCAACTGAATTAAAAATATTTTATAACAATGTTTAGGAAGCAGTTAAAATTATCCAATATAGTTTGGTTCTAAGGGAAAATGATAAAGAGTCTTTAAAATGGATAAAAGTATAATTGTTTTCACAAAAACAAAAGTTAAATTTTTTATTATTATAGTATAATATGATTTTTTTTAATATTATGTTGGATTTAAATAGATTATAGAAAACACGTGGTAATGGGTATGAAATTAGAAAATTCCCTATAAATGGAATTGCTTATTAGGAAGTTTTGAGAAGTGAACCTTTTTAATTATGTTGTTTTTACATAATAGAAGGATTCAATGACCTGAATACGATTTTGGAACATATAAACAAAATTTGAATTAATTACACATAATTAATGATTCATTACATTGGATAAAATAGGGTGAACGAGTAACCTAAAGGAAAAATGGGGGTTTCTGTTGAATCACTAACCTTATGTATGAAAAGGTTCTTCAAAAGATCCTAATTTCCTAAATAATCAAATTATATTAATTAATTATTAATTAAATAACATTTTATACATATAATTGATAAATTATAATTTTATTATGTCCATTTATATCCTTTTTGATGGGTTATATTTTTCAATTTCATCATCCGGGAGTGCTTGTTTTATTTGTTATCATGATCTGTTTTCTTATGTATGAGTATAGAAGTTCATGTAAAATGAAAATATAAATCAATAAATGAATTTATATGTTTCTAATAAAAATACATAATGTTAAATGTTTATATAAGTCATTAAATTATTATTTTTGAAGACAATCATTACATAAGATGTCAATGATAATCGTTTGGATTATTTTGATCTGTTTTCACTCACACCAAACATTTTTTTATTATTATTTAACATAATTTTTATATAAAAATAAAAGTACACTAAATAGTTTGTTATATGTTTATATTATATTTTTTTAATCAAAATAACGGTTTTATGATCAACCTCTATGGTGTCAACATAAAATGACAATTTTACATCCATAAAGGTGATAAATTGACACCTCACAAATGATGCTTTAATTTCAATAATAAAATGAAGGGGAGAGGGGTTTACATATTTATTATTCCCTTATAATAATAAAATCCTAGTATATGTGAGGTACTAAAGTTATCATACCATTCTGATAATGGAACATGATGAGAGAACAAGAATAGTGGAAGAAAAAATTAAAAGAAAAGAAAAGAGGAAATCACCTCTTCTGATTCATCTCATTGAAAAAATTCTTAGGGAATGGTTTTGGGTATTTTTCTGTGACCAAGAGCTTATAAAAAAGTTATAGGTCATTTTAAGAGTATTTTTAAGAATTTTTAACAGGATAAAATCAGGGATGGTGTGAGTAGAAGATGATGTGAGGGGTGGTATTTATAGTGGTGGGGATGAGTGTTTTATCATTATTTTATTCATTAGAATATTATTTTGGCTCTAGAATATCTATAGTTTGATAATTATCACCAAATATATTAAAATAATTAAGGGCAGTTATATAATATTTTTACTACATCATCCATGACATTTGATATATTGTATTTAATATATAATTCATAAAACCCTAAATTAAGGTATTTTACTATTCGCCAAAAATTAATGTATTTTAGATAAATCCAAAAAATTTATCCTTACAATTTTTTGAAATGTATAATTAAAAATTGAAATACATTTTATGAAAATAATTTTATAATTATTATAAATTCATTTGTCATTTAAAATAATAATTTACTTCAAAATATAGAATTTTATATTGTAACAGATTTTATAACACATTGAAAAAATAAATAAGGTCTAACTAAATTATCATTTAATCAAAAAATATCAAAATATTAATTTATTAGTATATTTTATGGAAATTAATTTTGTTTTAAATCATTATATTAATTGTAAAATTGATAATACATTCAAATTTTTTATAAAAATATTAATACGTAATTGATAATTTCTAAAACAATTATTTAATTATACTATTATATAATTTTTTGATATTACTATTTATAATATGTATAAATTTTATTTATACATTCATAGATGATTTTACTATTCCATTATCTGGTTTACTATTTATATGGGTCACATTACTATTCGATTGGTCAGGTTACTATTTCATCGATATAGGATTCTTAATTTAACGAAATATTTCATTTTCCATTAATTAATCATTTATAATGTATATATTGTGTTTTTTATTTGATTTTATAAGATTTATAATGTATGAAAAATTTATAGGTGAATTTACATTTATAAACATTTTGAGTCAATAAATTCTTTCCCTTACTGTAATTTCTCCCCCAAAATATTGTTTTACATACTATGGTGAATATAGGTGAGCTTAATTTCCCTACATATATTCATCTAGTTCACATGTTCCCTTTTAGCACTAATAGGTCCTCCATATTACTTTGACCATGTGAGTAGTATTTTTTGTGGACAACGTTATCTCTATGATCCAATATCATCAATGGCTGCTCCTCTTAAGTGATATCATTTTCAAAAAATACCACCTATGAATTTAGTACATGTGAAGTATTAGATGTGTTCATTCACCAATGGGATATGTGGAAAACATCATGTACTTGAGACATAGGAGGTGTAAGTTTTAGTTGATAGGAAATGGATCCAACATGATTAAGAAAATTGAATGGGCCAATGTACCTAGAACAGTGCTCTAATTTCCTCCCAAATATTGTTGTTATATTCCATGGTCATATGTTAAAGAATACCATGTATCCAGCCTTAAACTGAAGTACTCATCAAAGATTTTATGTGTTACTCTTTTTTGATATTTGGGATTCATTGATGTGTCGCTAAATTGTTTTCACCAACTCCACCATTTCCTGGACCATTTTAGGTTCTATAATATTACATAATCCAAATTTATCCCATAATTCTATTGTTATACATCTTTCACTATAAATTTCCTTAAAGGGAGCCATTTGGATGATAGAGTAGAAATTGTTTTTTGTAAGATAACTCAGCTAGAGGTATATTTTAATCCCACCCTCCTTTGAATCTTATATAACAAATTTTCTTCATTTCTTCCATTATCTGAATAGTCCTTTCATATTGGCCCTCATTTTGAGTATGATAGGTTGTACTGAATATCATCTCAGTGCTTAGATCATGTTAGATAATTTTCCATAACAGTGAGGTAAATCTTGAATCTAGATTGGATAAAATAGATAGTGGTAATCCATACATTCTTACAACTTCTCAAATATATATATACACAAGTTGATCCCATGAGAAATCCTTTGAAATTGTGATAATGTACGTTTTCTTTTTATGAAGATCCAAAATACCCCATATATCATTTTTCCCTTTGGATGTCTTTGAAATCCGGTGACAAAGTACATGGTAATTTTATCCCACTTCCATGTCAGTATGGGTGGTGGTGGAATCATCACCTTATACACTATCATTCATTTTTACCTACTAACATTCCAAGACCATTGATGTATATTAATGTATTTACTTCTTTCTATTTCCCACTAATAGTTCTCTTAGAGATCGCGATACATCTTTGTCCTACCTGGGTGAATAGAGAAGGTTGATCTATGTAATTCTTTCAAGAGAACACTCAATATATCTAGATTGGATGGTAATCATAGTCCTGACTAAAATCTCAAGAATCCTTCCTCATCCATTTAAAACACTGAGGATTTTCTATTTCACAATCCTTTCACCTTCATCCAAATATCCACATCATTTCATTGAGAATCCATTTCTTTCTCTCTATGGGATGGTTGGTAATCATTTTATAAAAGATATATTTTTTCAATTTTGTAACAATTCGCATGTCCATCATCTATAAATCTAAGAATATTGGATCCTTCCCAATTCCCATCATTGAAAAGGATTCAAGATCAGTTCTACATGGAGTATATTCCACATTTTTCCATACTACGACAGTAGTGGATTTAAGAGTAATAGTCCTTGATGATATCAAATAATCTTCTCTAGCACATATTAATCTTCTTTTCTGAGAATATATATTTGAGACTCTTATGAATAATATATATCTCACACATCTCCCCATAGAGATAATGCCTCCATATTTTAAAGACAAAGATCACATAGACCATCTCCAGATCTTGTGTGGGATAGTTTTTCTCATGGATTTTAAACTATCTTTACTCATTGGCTATAACATTATCATTTTTTATCAACACAGAACATATTCCATTCTATTAGGCATCAGTATACACCACAAAAAGTTTCCCACATATTGGTATTGTAAGAACTACTATAGTGACAATATTTTTTTGTACTCATTAATGATGTATTGACATTAATTGATCAAAAAAAATTTCTCCCTTCAGATTCATCTTGATTAGTGGGTTCAAAAATATTGGTATGTTCTTCACAAATCACCAATAATACCCAGCCAGACAATGGAAACAATAGAGAACTATTACAGTTGTGGGTCTCATCCACTATTTGATTGCATTTTTCTTCTAAGGGTATATAGATATCCCATTCCTAGTGATAACATGCCCCTAAATGGAGATTTATTCCATCCATAACTCATATTTTCAATAATTTGCATATATTGTATCCCTTCAAAAATTCTTCATCGTAGTATTCAAATTCTCCACATGCTCCTCCTTTCTCTTGAATTATTTTAGAATATCATTCATAAAGAAAACCACAAATTAGTTGAGGTAATTTATAATTTCACTATTAATTAAATCCATGAAAATTTATAGATTATAAGTGAGTCCTAATTAATCACTATGAACTCGTTATTTCAATACCTTTTTGGAAATGTATCCTTGTGAATATCTCCCTTCCATGCCATTATTTAGGGATCTACCAACCGAAGGTCGACCTTCAATAAATAGTTGGCCCCATGTAACTAATGAAACATGTAACCTATATATTCCATGGGTTAATTGTTCATTATAATGATTTATTTGAGCACATGATAATCAATGCAAATGAACATTGATCTATACTTCATCTCAATGAAGTGGACATGTACGCCCCTTGGTGAAAAATTTGGGTATAAAAATCCCTTATCTATATTATCATATAACGAATTATTTAGTTCTTCCTACTCAACAGTTTCAATTATACATTGTTAGTTCATATTGTTAGACATCTCGGAATGTGTTCAATTGATAACTCACCCTATAGATCATGAGGAAGACCGTGTGATTTTTTAGGTAATTCATCAGGGTAATCTCTCACAATGGTCATATAATAGATAATTATTCTCTTCTTCATCTCATGTATTTCATCTAGAGATGATTTATTATTAGTAAATAATATCCACAATTTAGATGATGATTTAGAAGGAGATTAAACTTTATCATTACACTTGTACAGAATTGGAGGTTGCTTTGCGATGTAAAGTGTGATCTCCCATTCCCAATAGTTGATATTGTATTTATATAATGATATTCCATCCATGGAAAATATAGAACAAAACTATACTAAAGAGAATATGACAAGATTTTCATGGAGGATCATTCTAAAAACATTAACATTGGATGAGTTCTGAACTTTGGATACAAAAATTTCCAAATTTTCGGTAATAATAGATAAGTCAACCTCCAAATAGTTGAGATTATTCTGGAATTTGATTACTAAAAGAGATAGATATTAAAGAATGTGAAAACTAGAATCAAATTTTATATTCTCTATTATTGAATAAATAACCTGTGTACATATCACCACATCATTTTTGAGCTCCAATATAGTAATAGTAGTGATAGCATATACCCTTCATTACTGCATTGGAGGTTGTTGTTATTGATTACCAATATCAATCTTTATTTTAGGGAAATAGTTTGCATAAGGATGATGTTCCTTGTAATTGAAATAATACCCTATAGGATGAATGTCAATTTGAACCTTCCTTTATTCTTCTACACTAGTGGGATTCTTTAAATCCCTCCATGTGTTATCATCCATATGACACTCTCTTCCACATTTGGGAAAGAACTTAGTTACCTTTAAGTAGCCTCATGTATGATTCATCCCACACTTTTGACACATGGGATGTATGGTCTTCTTTCCATCATGGTATTGATCACCCATTACATATATCCATTTTTCACCTTTTCTCCTAGGACCACGAGACCACTTTGAGTCTCTTATACCCATTTTAACATTAAGGGAAAAACATATAATATCCTCGTAACTATAAATGTTTTAAATCACCAACTCTATTTGTAGACTCTTCTTTAGACCACCAAATAATTTATCCACCTATAATTTGGTGTTCATGAAAAATTCATAGACGTAACTTGCAAGACATGTGACTTTATCTTCATAAAGAAAAATAGATTCTTCATTATTTTTAATTAGTATGAGGAATTCCAATTCCATCACGTAGTGGAGGGTTTTTAGAAGATATTTATTGAAAAATATTTTCTCGAAATATTCCCATTAAATAGAATTAATACACAGCATGTTCATATTGTTTTGGATTATTGTCCACCACCGATCGTCTACCACATCAAGAATAATAAACTAATATCACAAAATTCTATTCTTCTGAGCATTGGAGGATAGAGAATATATTATCAATGGATTTAATTAATTTTTCTGTAATGATGGGATCATAAGATCAAGTAAACATGGGAGGTTTTTACCATATAAAGGATTGAATGAAAAATTTCTCTTTATTTAGATAATTGGGGTCTTCCACATTATTCAGGATATTATTTATAACTTGATATAGTAAAAATGTAATTTTACAAAATTTTGAGAAGCCATTCCCATAAAATTTTTCATATCATTAGGGATATAATCACATTAACTATCATGTTTATTATTTTCATGTGTAATTCTATTTCCATCCATTAACTATGAAAAATAAAGTATAACTAAGAGGCTTGAATACTTAACTAATAAGTATATAACAAATAATACAATGTACATTTATGGATAAACTTTTGTATGAAAATTATATCCTATCTTATGATCCCTATGGTTTTAATATCGGTTACCCATGATATACTTCCTAACATTTATTTTTATGGAATTTTACTCTTAATAATAGTTAATAATTAGAATATAAATTTACAAAAGAATATCCCTCATGAGTGTTAAACCATGTCCCCAGTAAGGCATTGTTTCATGTACCAAGTTACCCTAAGTAAGGGCTAGCACAACTTGTTGGAGGTGTTACTCTTATGAACATCTATGCTGGAATCTTATCCACATGTAAGATTCAGAGAGGGATTTATATTCTTGGAGAATCACTTAATCAATACTAACAAAAATTTAGGGATTTTTTCTCATCCATTTTTTTATCGCTATAGATTTTTTGGACGTTTTGTAATCTAAATCCCAAAAAAGTACAAGACCTTTCCCTGATTCCAACTATAGTGAACCTAGCCTTTTAAATATATCATTACAATATTTTTATAAGGTCCCAGCCTTGAACATTACATAATCATGAGTTAAGTCTTGAATTCACATTGAGGATATTTTTAGGTTAAATGTTTTATAGAATTATGCAATAACTATTACAATACATCTCAAATATTACAAAGTAGATACTTCTACTCTATATATTTTATTTCCCAACAATAAAACAAATTGATTAAATCCAGAATTATTTTCTTGATAAAAATAATCTTAAATAATTCCTTTCTCTTAACATTCCTTACACCATGTGAAAAAATTTTCAAAAACATGGGATGAGCATAAAAATCCCAGTAACAGATATAAAATATGGGAAGAAAATATTAGTCAATCAATACATTAAAATGATGAAATCATAAATTTCAATCATAAATCATAGATCTTTAAAATAACTCATGAAATCATATTATTTATGAATAACACATAGAAATCATAAAACATAAATATAATCAATGGAATCCATAACATAATATATTGTAGCATTCACAGCTACAAAGGATGTAACATTTAGAATACCCATCAGAGTATATTAACTAAATCTCTTAGAAGAAACATTAACATTTACCTCCTCCACATATCCTAATGAATTGGAGAGATATTGCTGGCTCATCCACCCTTGTTCTATCATAGAGAAACCTGTATATGTAAACAATGCCCAATAACCATAACATACAATAACTTATTCATAACAAATAAGACAAGAATAAAATATTGATAACATTTTCACATTGTAATAAAAATATATCATTTAATGACATTGAAAAATTAAAATCTTACTGAAAACCATATTTAATAAAAAATAAAAATGTTTATATGGTATTTATTTTCCATTAACGAACAATACGACTTGTTAAGGAACCTAAATAGAAAATAATACTCATGCTGGAAGAAAGGTCGTTGTCACTGCATATGTTAAAAACATACACGCCCTTTTTCATTTAATAAAATGATTTGTAAAAAAATATTAATTTTAATAATTGTTGAATGAAATCCAAAAATTAGTATAATTATAACCTGTATAAAATAAGTTACTATAAAAACCAAAATATGCCTCAACGAATGGATATTAAGACGAAGTACCTTACAAGGTCTGTATAAATTATGTAAGAATTTATCAATAGGGAAACTATGTGTACAAATAATAAATCCACACAAAGGATGGTGCAAATTATAAAATTTATTAATAAATAATTATTTCACACATAATATTGTCATAATATATTTAATGAAGTATTCATAAAACCCAATGAAAAGAAATTGAGTTTATAAATTCCCTTTCGAAAATTCAGCAGCCTAATAGTGTCGCGTAAAAATTCAAAAAATGATTTGATGTGATAAAAAAAGGTTATGTCATCATTTGAACATTAAATGGACATTAATAAGGATATATAAGAACATATCCCAATATATGAAAATTGAAATTAAAATACATTACATAAAATAAGTCTTTGACTAAAAGAAGAGGACAAAAGGATCCCTTACCGCGAGTCATACTTGTCTCATTTGTTCTTATATTCAGGAATAATAAACATTGGTTAAATTATACATAATTTATAAAATATTATATTTTTATTCATTTTAAATTACTTATCATCTTGTTATAAAAATTACCTAATTATTTAAATTCATACCGGTTGTTTTGTTGATATTCGGTAATTTAGTCGAAAATGAACATGATATAATTACAAATTTTCCTTGTGGGATGAATTTTAATATCTCTAGAATATTATACATGATTTAAATATAATATATATCCAATATATATATATATATAATATTCCATAACAGATGGAGGTAGTAAATGAAATTCACTTTTCATGGCGACAATAGGTCGTACGTACGCTTGAACACTACATTCATTTATTTGTAATATTAATGAAGAGAAAACTAAATGATACATAGGTACATTATAATTACATTAGAATATAATATGTTATATTTGTTTCATAAGTTCATTAACACCATTCTTTATACATTCCATGTATGGAATGAACTAGTCATATAACTTTTTCGGGGTGGTAGTCTGCATTTCCTCAAATGAAATTATCGTATTTACCAATTATTGAAATAATAAAGGTATTCTTTAAATAACAAATAAAAAAACATATACAATATATAAATACAATATATATCTTATATAAAAATATTGTCATCATAATGGGCACCATGAGAGATGGTAGGGGAAATTTGAATAATTATCGTTTCTTAAGTTGGTGGTTCACCGTCCACATCAATAGTATCTCAATATCCATTAGATGGTTTTTTGTGTAATTTTAGTCAGAATCATTATCATAAAAAAATCCAAGTATATTGAGGATACTAGTGTTTTTATCTGATAAAATAATATGAACAAAATAGTGAGCGAAGAAGTCAAATAATGGAAAGGAACATGAGAGAAGATGCTACCTCTAAAATGTGTCACTCCCATTGATTTGAGCCAAAAGTATATATTTAAATTATTTTTTCCCAAGTTATGGATTATAATAGGAACGTAGGGATTTTGGGTGCTTATTAGGTTAGAATTTGGATGATCCAAGGGGCTTGAGTGGTTTGAGTTATGTGGGTAAAAGTGGTGGCCTTTTATAAGAGAAGGAGTCTAACTTTAGGATTATTTAGAAAAATTAATTTATTATAAATTCTATTTATATTAAAAATGGTTAAAAATTTAGTTAGTAAGATATTAATATGAATATATTTAGAAATAAAATTATCCAATAATAAATATATAGGTTTTTTATATTTTTAAAACCTTATCGTTTTTTTAACCCTTATTTATACTTATCGTTTTATAAAGAATTTATAACATTGAGAATTAAAATAGTTACCAAAACATAAAAAATTTAAAATTAAAGGGTAATTAAATTTTTTTAAGACTTATAATTACCATTTATCAAATATTATATTTTCATTAATTTAACATAATTTAATAAACTATTTTAAATTTTACTGTATGAATTTTGTCAATTTTGGACACTATTCAAACATGAAATTTTTACAAATTCATAACATCCTGATACCTTCTTAAAAAAAGAATTAACACACACCTAATATGATAATATAATCCATAAAAGTTTAGGATGACATTAAAATAACCAAAAAATATATTTCAACATTTATAATATCCTTTATTTGATTCGTTTTTTAATGAAGCAATCATTGCATCATCATTGTATAATAATTAAATTCATTTATATAATGCCTAAAAATTATAAATAAAATATCATGATATATAAACTCTTTTTAGATTAATAATGACTATTTACAGTCTAATATATCAAGTATATAACCCCATATAAAAAAACTAGTACAAGATTCATGTTTTAGTAATATTTTTCATTACATTAAATTAATTCTTTTAAAATGCCAGTTTCACATTCTAGTGGCTCCATGGGGTCCCAAAATATGTCCAAGGATTTCCATGGTAAGATATATCTCATCCAATATGATTTAGAATTGTGTCAGAGTAGATTAATATTATTATAATATTAATTTTTACCCATATTTATGAGATTTACCTTTTAACCATGGTAAATATAATAATTTCCAAATTCACTATTCATAATTTTTTAAAATAAAAATTTCATATTCATACAATTTGGAAAACATGATTACAAATATGGAATAATATTTTCCAAATACAAAACATAAAATTCTCATTAATTAATTTAAAATTAATTCTCGTTGTCAAAATCAATAAATGTGTTTTTAAAAGTAAAAACCACAAAAAGATTGACATGTCTTAATATTCAATTTAAAAGTGAAATTACATAAAATTACTATAATTTGATTAAGTGGTAAAAACATAATACAATTACACATTATAACCAATTATAAGTACAATTAAACTATATAAATAAATTATATGAAAAGGCAGTTTTGACTTAAAATGTGGTATTTTTCACTATTCATTGAAAATATCATTATCAAAAAATATCAAAAAAATTTAACCAATGTAAATTTTAATGTCACTATTATAAATAAGTTTTTTATTTTTTCAAGTATTACATTTTAGGGTGACAAAAAAATGATTAAAAAGGGTTCTCCATCAAAAGGCGTTAAAATACCTTTTAAAAATATTATAGTATTTCATTCTTAAAATTGGATTAATTTTATTTTTATACCCTAATATTTATCGAATAAATGTATAGAAATTTAACAAACATGTATAATCATACTTATTTAGTTCTGTTCATTACCCCAAATACAGAGACAAGGCATTAATTACCATTTAAAATAACTATATTATTATATTATTTTTTAATATAACTCAAAGTTATGTGCAACATAAGATTTAAAAGAAACTTGTTGTTGTTTGTAGATCAAGTTATCTGAAGAAATCATCCCCATTAATGTAAAAATAATATCTCATTCATAAAAAATCATATAAATGAATGAAGTTATAAGAACCTGGATTTTCATTTCTGGTATGGATCTTGATTTCAGGTGTTTTGAGGAAATTGAATTAATTTTGAAATTTTCCAAGTACATGTCATGTAGTGATGAGTACATGTTGTGTATCTAGTTTCCACATGTATCCATGTATTGGTCATGTTTCAGCCGAGAACATGGTTGTGTGGACAGCATAAACCAGGTGACGATTGAGGCATACACACGACATGTATATTTAATGAAAACCTTGTGTACATGTATTTTTTACTTGAGATATCAGACATGGGTTGTGACTAATCCTTGTTTTCACCTTCTTCTGGATATGCATCACAAATGAGAATACATAATCTATGAATCTTTTCTAAGACACTCATCCATCATTCATTCTCCGAATGAAATATTGTTGATTCCATTAGAATCACCTCGGTGAGTTACTGGTTCTACTAGAATCTCTATTTTTGGTTTCATTTCTCCCTCAATTTATCCAAGGGTAAATATTTTTGACCATTTTTCAGATATACGACATTCAAGGCTGATTCATGTGCTGATATTCTAGTGTGTTCATCACACAACATCGTGGTAGGAGGGTTTTTTCCTTTCATAGTTTTTCTTCAATTTATATATTCCTATATGCTGACTACCCATGATTTGGGTATTTTTTGTTAAAGAATAAAACACTATAATCATCCTCAATATATTGATTGATATATTAAGGTATTTTGTTATAATATTATGCTAAATTTCATGTTTAGGTTACACCTTGTTGGTGTGTTTCCTTGTTCAATGTTTATAACCATTTGGTCCAGTTTTCCAACGTGGTCGGCCATGTTTATTTTCTTTTATTGTTAGGTTGGAATTGATTTCTTAATTGGTTATTTTTATATGCCTATTTTATGCATTATAACCACATATAAGTGATGTAGTTGATATTACCTTTGGCTGTTGGATATCATTTGTGTACGATTGTAATACACATGGTTGTGAGAACCTAGTGTACATAGACCATAGGGGGAATTAATGTTGAGGGCTTCATCATAGTTTCTATTATATATACATTGCAAGACTATAGGTTGGATTGAAAATGTTTTCTCCCTCAGAGTGTATATAGTATATCATTATGAATCCACCATGAGAATGGACATTGAGATCTTCCTCAGAGAGTCAGCAATTTATCATTTAAAGACCACATGGGGAATTAATGGTGAGTTCTTCCTCATAGAGTCTCTGTATTTGTGATACGAACAGGGTTAGACTATGCGAGATTTCCCAGAGCATCGTTATATCTTTATTGAATTTATGATATGTTAAAAAAGATGGATTAGACTATGAGAACATTACGAGAGGGTTTCTTGTGAATGATTGATTGACTATGAGGATCCTACCAAGAAAAAGCACATGCTTGGAATCGGTCTTACTTGATTATTAGATGGTATTCCAAGACATCAATTTTTCATTTAGTCAAGGGATACAACACATATTCTAGATCCTGCGATTTCATTATTCAATTTTTTGAATAATCAATAAATCTAAATGAATGAAATTGGAAACTATAGATTTTTTTACGTTTGAGTAATTCCTTGTTTATTGCTACATTTTTCATATTGCATGTTATATATATTAAATAATAGTTTGGAACATATCTTTTGGTGGTTTAATATTGGGATTCTTCACACTCCCTTGTTGGGTCATGATTTTCGACCCAAATAGATTATATTTTTGCAGGTATAGATAATGAGTGATTCCCTTATACACTAGGTACTTGATTGCTTTTAGATCTGGAGAGCGTGAGGCCATGCTGAGGCATGAGATTCTATTGTATATTACTTAATTTTCTGAACTGTGGTTTTAGTATTGTATTTACTGCATTGTGACTTGTTTGGTTGCTTTCATAGATACATGCGACAAGCCTCATTTATCTATATATATATAATGAAGTATTATATACTATGTCTTCCACTATTTACTTGTTGCATGTTATTACTATTTTTGTTGTTGTTTATTTTTTCTATTCTAATATGTTTCTCTATGAATGATGGAATATTTTTCCCAATATCACACCCAATGCCCTCAGTACTAGTCAGAGCCCCTGGGGTTCGGGGAAATGTGCTTGAGGCGATGTGACCAATCGGGTACAGGGAACCTTTAGGCAGCACACAGATTTTGGATGATACAAAGTGGTATCAAAGGAGGATTTTCTATTTGGTCTTACTATTTGGCTTCTATAGATACGTATAATAAGGAACATGTATTTGGTAATAGGATATTACCGAGAGTAGGTAACCCATGTACATGGAAAATCTAGTTTACCTCGAATATTGTAATTATTCTAGTTTTTCAATTGTTATAGTTTATTTGTTTTAACTGTTGGGTGATACACTTGTTTTTTGATGTTAGTATTTATATAATTGTTGTTTTATTTCTGTTTAAAACAAATGATATGAGTGTATTCCATCTCATGCATCATATAGCCACTTGATAGAGATCACATATCATGCATTCTTGCCATGCCATTTAGAGTGCATTAATGATTACATACTGTTGTAATAGATTTTATGAATGATATTAATGTTGTTGTGATAGATTTCATGATGAAATACTTGATAAATTGATGGGGGTTATAATGTGTAATGTTTCATTTTCATGGATGCCAAACATTGGTCCATGAGGTGTTATAGTCCCAATTGATTCAGAATTTGGTTGATCACGTTTGAACATTAATTGAATTTTGTAATGTTATGATATGGAAAAGGATGCCAAAACATTGATTCTAGGGATTATGGGATCTCATGGGTTGTAATTGTTCATGCTTTTGACAAAATTTTGAGTTTTTAAGAGTTCCAAATAATTTTTAGAGGTCAGTTGTCCAGAAACCAAGACAAAAACAGTGTGTGGTGTTATAAACACACACCATGTCTTCTTCTATTTAGGAATTAAAAACCATTTTTATGTACACGTCATGTAATATATGTACACACTCTGTAGTCTTTAACCATGTGACTTATTTTTCGATCAGAGATGTAGGGTTGGGATACTTGGGTATAACACATCGCGTACTGGGAGTACATATCATGCCAAAGAGGTCTTGTATCCAGCCCTGTGACTAATGACCACAATGGATAAAACATTGGTTTTAAATGTCATGTCATATTATTACACTTTATGTAGATATGACCATGTCTCCTGCCATGTGACTAATGACTTAGGTGGTTATAACATTTGTGGTACACATCGGGTGTATGGTGAACATTCCGTGTAGTGTTCCTAGATGAATACTGTGTGGTTTATCCACATAGAAGGAATCAGGAAGGAGGGAAAATTCATGTACACTCCATGTCATAGGAGGAACACACCATGTGTAGGGGTGTTACACGACATGTTTTTGAAGAGGTACAATCCCATGATGAAAGCATAAGGGAACACACTATGTAGGGGTTATACATGTCGTGTACCATTATTTTGTAAAACATTATCATTTTTATTCTCTTGTTACTTTCGGGAACTTATAAGTTTCAATCCATGATAATATTGAATTGAGGTGTGTTCTAGAACATGCAGATCCATGCCACCAAGACGTCATTCAGTTGTATTTTAGACTCGTGGCAATGATCAGACACCCTGAATTGTAGATCAAGGACTACTAGTAGATCCTCTCATCATTCCTGTCATGGCACCAGCAGTTATACCAGACACCGATGCTGATGCACAGTTCTGAGAAGGCATCAGGAGGTTTATGCAGACCTACTATGGAGAACCACATCATTATCCTTCTATGGAAGAGTTGATGTGTGTTATTCAGTATTATCATCCTCCCACATTCATAAGGCATAGAGGACCTCAGGTTGTAGAGTAATGGTTAGAATCGATGTTTTTTTATCTTCGATCATCTCGAGACACCTCTTTTGAGGAGGGAGAAGCTCGAAAACTACATGCTTTGTAATTAATCCAAGAGATGGTATGACATTATATCACAGGTAGGAAACCAATGATTTATGTATTCGAATGAGTTCCAGCAAACCTGATTGACAATTTATACCTAGAGACCTTGAGGGTCGACCAAGCCCCAAAGTTCATTGGTCTGGAATAGGGTACTCATTCAGTTAAGGAGTATTCTTATCGCTTTTCAAAGTGGTAGTGCTTGAAACCCAGTCCCAGGGTGATGTGTTATTTATGGACATGAATTTTTCAGATGGTCACTGAAATGAAATCAGATCCCAACTGAACATCATCAAGTTGACTTCCATGTCATCTACATTAAACTAGGAACTGATCACCTAGAGTAATCTGAAATTATTTAGAGCTGTGATCAAGAGTGGTCCAACATCTAGAGTTGGTACCTCTCTGCTCATAGTAGGAGGCTTTATAGGGTGTCTACGTGAAAATATACCAGTGGATGATATACTACATCAGGTTGCTAGGTGGTATGATACAAGTGTGGTCATAGTGGGAATGCGAGACTTTAATACCCAAGAAACCCAGTCCAGTGACGATAATGCAAAAATATGGCACATCTTCAGTGTTTTGGCTAGTTTTACTCACCAGCGGTTAGTGATAGGGGTTCTTCAATGACTACAAATTCAAGAGCAAGTCCACCAGTTTCCCATCAGTCAGGGAACTTGAATTCTCCAGATTGTGCTGGTCAAAGAGGTGCTCATGG
Organism: Viscum album; assembly: GCA_963277665.1. Taxonomy (NCBI): domain Eukaryota; kingdom Viridiplantae; phylum Streptophyta; class Magnoliopsida; order Santalales; family Viscaceae; genus Viscum; species Viscum album. Next base: position 1,079,631,963 of record OY728164.1, read on the forward strand.
CCGTGGGAATCCAACTCCAGGTTTTTGGAAATCGTAAGGTGGACCAGCTCAGGGCAGTCAGGTAAGGTCATACGGTCACCGTATAGGTTAGTCTTTTTTTAGCAGAGTCAGTTGGAGTAGGATTCTTGGACCCTCTAAATTTATGGGTATGATTCTATTTTCCTAAACATTAACTTTCGTATCATTTTGATATGTGGTATTCCCATTGTTTCATATATGTTTTTGTTGTGAAGATCCTTGGGCTTTCTATCTTTACATATAAGGATGTTATGATGCTTGATACATTATTGGGGATTAGTATGGCTAGTTTATGATAGTGAAAGGTGTGTCCTCATGAGGTTGGTGGGTGTTAATTCTAATGGTACTTCTTTGTCTTAGAGATGACATGCTTCGATTTCATTCTCGAGATAGACGGGTTAGACTTTCTCTCGGCCTTTGATGACAACTATCACCATAGGGTGAGTTTCATGTCACTAGAGGGTGAAAATTTTCTACACAGGGGATCAAATATGTCCACGAGAGATAAGATAGACCCAAGAATAATGGGTTTGGAAGAGATATAACCCATATTGTAATATTATGTCTATATGACCAGGGTACATCACATATGGACTTTCCTCCAGGGGTAGATAATTTTATATATTTAATTCCAAAAGACTTTTCATGTTTTCTTCTGAAGAGAGAGGTATATGTTTCTTCCGAGAAAGTTCCATGAGTGGAACTGGTGTCTATTCCTCCTTATACGATGGATACACTAGAGTTATAGGAGATCAAGAAGCAGTTAGAGAAGTTGTGGGAGAAAGGTTTCATGTGACTTGGTACTTCCCCTTGGGGTTCACTTATCAGTTTCACGAAGAAGGTGGACGGTAACCTTCTACATTATGTATATTATTTGAATTTGAACTAGTTGATGGAAATGAACCAATATCTCTTTCCAAGGATTGAAGATCTACGTAAATATCTTTGTGGAGCTCATGTGTTTGATAAGAATTACTTGAGATATGGTTATCATCAGTTTCACGTTGGAGTATCAAATAAATCTCTCATAGCCTTTCAATGTAGGTATGGTCTATATGAGTGTGTGGTTATGTCATTAGGTCTTAGGGATGCACTGTCAGTATTCATGGAACTAATGAACTGAGTGTTCCAACTATTCTTGGATTATTTTGTGGTAGTCCTCATGGATGATATCTTGGTGTACACTCATACTCGACACGGACATGATGCCACCATTGGATGAACCAGTTTCACTTATTGGGTCCCGTCATCTCAAAGAAATGAGTATTAGTAGAGCCAAATAATGTGAGAGATGTAGTTTCATGGGAGTAAACACAGTGATTATTTGAGGTGAAGCGATTTCAAGAGATGACTAGATACTAAATACACTTTATAAAGGACTTTTCACAGTTAGAAGTGCCACTAACGGGCCTGACTATGAATGGTTTGAAGTAATTGGGGACCGATTCCAGTGATTCGGCCTTTCAGGAGTTCAATAGAAAATTGAGTTTTTCATCAATACTGATTTTTTGGAGCTGGAAAAGAATTAAACTATTTATTATGATGCATCAAGAATAGAATTATGAGCAGTGCTTATGATAGGGGAAGGAGTCATTGCGTATAGGTCTCAACAGTTGAGGCCACAAGAGTGGAATTACCTGACACTCAATCTCAAGTAGGCTGCAGTTGTGCACACATTTCGTTGTTGGAATCATTATCTTTTGGGAGAAAATTTGTCTTTTTTACTAACTATAAATGTCTCAAATATATATTTAATCAGAGTGACCTGAATATGAGACAGAGAAGGTGGGTTGAGCTCCTTATGTATTTTGAAATTGAGATAGTCTACACATCTGGAAAATACAACACAGTGGCTGAAGCATTGAGCAGAAGGACTCAGATACTAGTAGTTTAGGTGGCCATTAGTGAGTGGAATCTTATAGCCATATTCTATTTGAGGCATTTAGGGATGCATGACCGAAAGGGCCAGATGGTTCTTTGTTCTATATCATTTACCTATACTCTTCCTTATCGAGTGAAAATGAGGAAACAATCAAATTCCGAATGCCTAGTCTTAAGGGAGAGTGTGTCGAGTGAGGACCCTACTACTGAATAGACCATAGATGAGGATGAGATATTGAATTTAGTATTGGTTTCCATGTATGAAGAGAGATGTTGATATTTTTTTGTTGAGATGTTCGACCTGTGACTAGGTGAAGGAGGAGCATCAATGACCAGAAATGTTTTTACAACAGTTTCCCATTCTTGATAAAGTGGAATGATGTTGTGATGGATTTCGTGAATGGGTTTTCGAGGTCATCTCTAGATAATGGTGTTGTATGTGTATTTTTTTGACATACTCATTAAGGTTGTGCATTTCTTACAGATTAAAAAAAATTCATTGTTGATGATCATTGAAGATTGTATATCTGGGATATTGTACATTTTCATGTGGTTATGTTGTCTACAATTTCAGATAGGGATGCATAATTTACATCTCATGTCTGGAAGGGACTACAAAAGGGCTTTGGATACAAAAGAACTCTTGAGTACAACATACAATCCCTAGATAGATGACCATGTAAGTGGAGTTGATTCGGATGATGATGGTTACTACAAAGTCACACTATAAATATTATGTTGATTGATGGAGATGACTTATAGAGTTTGAGGTCAGATATCAGGTTTTCATACATGTCACAATAAGGTTCGGACATAGGAGTATTGGAAGAAAGTGGAAGAATTCACCAAGATATGTTAGGCCATTTGAGGTATTGGAGACAGTCGATCTGGTTTCCTATCTGTTTTATTATCCTCCAAGGTACAAGGCCATGCACAAACTCTTCCATATTTCTCATCTACGTCATTAATTTTATAACATATCTCATTTTTTTTATCATGCGTAGGTTGAGTTGGAGGTGGAGGAATCGTTCGAGGATCACCCTATTTAGATTTTCTATCGTTGTAAAAATGTTATTTGTGGATAATCTATTCCACTTTCATGGGTTCTATGGAAGGATTGACGAGTACAGAACGAGACATGGTATATAAGGGCTGAAGTATGATCACAGTGACCAGAGTTGTTTGAAGAATAATCATCCCCACACTTGGATTACATATTCAAGGATTAATTTCTTTTGGGGAGAAGTTTTTAAGAACTATGATCTTCGTTTCAGTTATGGATCTTGATTTTGGGTGTTTTCTGAGAAAAATGAATGAATTTGGATATTTTCTAGGTACACACCATATACTCTAGAATGAACACCATATATTTGGTTGCCGCATGTATCTGTGCACTAGTAGTGTAACAACGAAGTACTTGGCCATGTGGACCGCATAAAGTAGGGGCTGGTTAACACATGTACACAACATATACATTAAATGTAAAAGTTGTGTACTTTTATTTTTATTTGAGATATCGGATCCGGGTCGTGTCTAACCCCATTTTTCTCCTTCTTATGGACATGCCTCACAAAACAGCATAAAAAATTTTCGAATCATATCATATCCACCACTCCATCATTTATTCTCCGAATAAATAACCATTAGTTGTGTTGGAATCTCCTTAGTGAGTTCTTGGTTCTTGTTCAATCTATCCTCATGATTTCTCCTTTGTCTCGAGTTGTCCATGGTTGAACATTTTTGACATTTTTGTATATCTATGATTTTCTAGGATTATTTAAGGGTAGATGATTAGGAGTTTTCTTCATACAATGTTCAGTTAAGTGGTTTTTTTCCTTTAAGAGTTTTTCTTTTAGAAATATATGCATAAGTGTTGATTACCCATGATTCATGTATTTTGTGTTAAGGAATTGAAAACTGTTATCAACCTCCATAGATTGATTGATATATTAAGGGATTTTGTTAGTATATTATTCTAAATTTCAATTTTAGTGGACACCTTGTGGGTGTGTTTCCTTGGATTAAGGGTTATGACCATTTGGTCCAGGTTGCCTATGCGGTAGGCCTTGTTTCATTGCCTGGCTTCTTAAGTTGGAATTTATTTCATATTTTTTTCTTATTAATGGTGTGTGTTATGAATTGTAACAATTATCCTTGAAATATTTTAGATTAAATTTGGATGTTGGATATCGTTTTTTTATGATTGTTTTAAACAGGGTTGTGAGAAACTAGTGTAGCTAGGCCATAGGGGAACTGACATTGATGTCTCCCAAGAGTGTCTGTTATATTTACATTACAAGACCATAGGTGGGATTGATGGTTATTTCTCCCTTATAGTGTCAATAGCATGATTTTATAAGCCCACTGGAGGAATTCAAATTTAGATATTCTTTAGAATGTCTGTAATTTATCATTAAAAGTCCACCGAGGGAATTGACAGTGAGTGCTTCCTTAGAGAGTCTTTATTTTTTGTTAGAAAAATTGGATTTTATTGTACAATATTATCTAGAGGTTTGTTATATCATTATTCAATTGATGATATGTTGAAAATTAACGGTTACACTGTGATAACATTCCTATAGGTTTACTTGTGAATGATTGATTGACTCTAATGAGCCTTCCAAGACAAATCATATTCATGGGCTCGGTCGTACTTGATTGCTATATGGTCTTCTGAGACAACTATTTTTATTTTACACAGGGTATACATAGCTTATTAATGATCCTAGGATTTAATTATTAAATTTTTTTAATAATCAATAAATGAAAATGAATGTAATTGGAAACTATAGGGTTGTTTACTTTTGAGTACATCCTTGTTAATTGCTTTATTTTGCATATTACCTGGTATATATATTCACTGAATGTTATGAACATATGTTTAGCTATTTACCTACTGGGATTCATCTCACACCCTATTTGGGTCATGCATTTTCACCCAAAAAAATTATATGGTTGCCGGTACAAGTAAGAGAATGTGCCCTTCTAGATCAAGTAACTGATTGATGTTGGAGCTAGAGTGCATGGGACCAAGATGAGGCTTGAGATGCTATTGGAGTTTACTTAATTTTCTATACATCAGTCTCAGTACTTTATTTACATAATTGTGAAAAGTTCGGATTCTTTCCTAGATATATGAGACATGCTTAATTAATTTATATATTATCTACAGTTGTTTATAACATCAGTCTTCTGCTGTCTACTTGTTGTAAGGTATTACTATTTCTGCTGTTGTTTATTGTTGTTATTTCACTTTGTATCTCTTCCAATGAGGTAATATAATCCACACTATCATAACCAAGGCCCACACTTCTAGTTGCAAGCCTCTGGAATTCGGGGAAATTTTCTTGGGGACGTGTGACCAATCGGCCACAGGGCGTCATTGGGTGGCACCCGGATCCACGACGTTACAAATGTATTATTCTATAAATACCTAGGTTGTTACATCCTTCACCTTTTTTGGAAATTTCATCCTGAAACATTTAAAATTGGACTCCAAAAATTCATTTAATGTACCACATAAGAAATAGAGTCTGTAAAAATATCACATTAAAATAATTAAAGATAATTACAAAGGTCACCCGAGATAAAACATACTAGGATTGCCTGTAGGAAACCATGGACATGAAAAAAAAAACTAACCATCAATATATGATGGAGAGTGATAGAAAACATTATTTGGAGAAGTTTGACCGCAATAAAACCTCAAACATTTAATTGGTTAACTAGTCATTGATTAAGAAATAGGGAATGTAAAAATAATACCTTTTTTTTTCATATCCTTTTCAAATTGTTCATGGATTGATTTATAATATTGACTATGAATATACGGAAATATAATTACTTTTGAAGTAGAGTTTCATACATTGATAAATTTATATAAAAAACTCATATTTTCTCCAAACGATGAGTATTCATGACGACTTGGTCACACCTAAATCACTATAATCACCTTCTAGAGAATAACATAATCCAAAAAATATTAACTATATATTTCACTTGTCATTAGATGTTATCCAAAACAAAAATTGTTGGAATGAGATAAGATAAAACCCAAAAAGAATAATCCATTATAAAAATAAATATTACTCTTAATCTCAAAAATTCATCAAACAATGCCAAATGTTCAATAAAGACCTTTCAATAAACAATTGTCTTTAAAATTATTCAAAATAATCAAAAGTAAGAAAGAAACCCAAAATTCAGAGGTATTTGATCAAATAATCATCCATGAAAAATCATAAAAATTATTTCAAAATAATATTGGATACTCTTAATGTCTAATACACAAATGTAATTTATCTATTCACATGTTCTCCATGATAGGTTAATCATTTCCATAAAAAATCAAAATCCTTTTTATTCGATTATAAAAACATAAATTCTTCCAAAATAAAATTCAACCATTACACCTCAAATAAAATCATGTCGTATTATATTTTCGTTATGCATATAGTGTTCCCAAAAGATAATACATCTTCCAAAATAACCTTTTTCACATAATAATAAAAATCATTTACCTATAAAAAGGATATCAATTTGATAAATAAGATGTTCTCAAAATCAAAATTTTCTTCATCCATAAAATCATTTAACTAAAATGAATAAGTCATACTAACCAAGGACTTCATGTAGGCCAGTTGTAGGCGAAATGCCCTTGGAAACCTTTGATTGTGTGTTCAATTCCCATGACCATGCTGTACATGATGTGTTGTCAACCTTATTATGGGTTTTCATTTTTCTAAAATTTTATAATTTTCTAACATTCCAAACAATTATATTAATTTCTAAAAAATAACCATAACTTATTATAACCTCAAATTTTATCTCATATCTCGCATTTTCATACCAAAAAAGTAATAACCTGTAATTGGCTCAATTTGAAGTATATTATAATCTCAAATTTGTTATTTATAACTATATTCACAAAAGAGAAGAAAATTCTTCATCAAATAGAATTTTCACATAAAAACATCAGGTTTAAACATACAAGTGGAATGTCTTCCCATGTAATCCCATGAACGTAAGAGCATTAATAGTTTTAAATATTACATCACATAGATATCCATCAAAACTCTCAAATTTCCAAAATGCAGATATATTAATCATTTAGCATTCTTCACTATCCCTTAACAATTTTTACAACTTATTCTAAAATTCGAATTTCATAAAAAGAAAATTAGGAATCATATATGAAGATTCAATAATGTCAAAACATTAGAAAAAATATAATTTATACCTTTCATTGGTAATTGTCTGTTTCCTCATCCTCAATTGGAATTGCATTAGGTATTAGTAAAGATATATTTGAATGGTCATGTGGATCCCATTCTGAAACCATCTTCTTAGGAAATCTATTTTCATAATGAAGATGAGGACCACATTTAAAACATTCAACTGACAAGTTATAAAGTACTTCTTTCCCTTTCATGGATTTAATTGAACGCTTCCTTTTTTCAAGATATGTTATTACTTTTTGACATTCAGTTCTACATCTATTACATCTTCTCGTCCCTTTAAATCATTATCATTGATGTTTATCTCCACATCTTTGACACATAGGTTTTTGAATATATTTACCTTTATGATTATTACATGAACAACAATAGGAATTCATTTCTCACATATTATATTCCTTATAAATGACACCATGGTTGAAGTGATCATTCATGACTCAAAATAGTTGTTTCAAAATAACCACAAGAGTTCTTATTGTATCTCCCATTACATTATGTTTCTTATTATGAAATCCACCAGAGTTTCCTTCACATCCATTGTTACATTGGCTCCTGCTAGATCCATCCATTTACTAAATAAGAAAAAAAGGATAGTGTGAGTATATCAGTAAAATCATCTTCTGCAATCTAATGAAGAGGGTAAAAAATAAGATATACTTAATCATGTTATCTTAAACTCATTAAATTTATCTAAATTAACTATTACTCTTTCTAATATGATAACCACATTGGTTATATAAAACATGTCACTTATTCTTAAATAACACCCTAACATCTAAAGTTATCAAAACTGGCCTCTAATACCTACTATAAGGCCCCGTCCATAAATATTACATAATCATGAGTTAATTAAAGAATTAACATTAAGGGTATTTTTAGGTACAGAATTTTAGAGAACTAGGTCATATCAATTAAATTACATCTCAAATATCACAAAGTAGACACTTCTACTTTAACAACATTTTTTCACAACAATAAAACTAATTTATTAAAATAATAATTCGTTTCATGATAAAAATCTTCCCGAATTATTCATTTCTCTTACAATTCCTTACATCCTATGAATAAAATTTCAAAAACATGGGATGAGCATAAAAATTCTGAGTAAGGGATATAAAATATTGGATGAAAAGAAATTCCATTAATACATACAAAACAATAAATCATTCTTTTCAATCATAAAGCATAGTTCTTTAAAATACCTCATGAAAAAATAATATTTATGAATAACACAAATAATTCATAAATATTAATGGTATCATGTGGAATCTATAACATAATTACATTTTAGTTTTCATAGCTACAATTGTTGTTACATTTGTTATACTCATCACAGTATATTACCTAAATCTCATAAGAGAAACATTAATGTTTACCACTGTTATGATAACCAATGAATTGGAGAGATATCCTGGGCTCACCCACCCAGGGTATATCACAGAACCTACCATATATGTAAAAAATTCCCCTGATCCATAGCATACCATAACATATTCATAACAAATAAAAAAATCATAAAGGAAAGATAACATTTCCACTTTGCAATCACAATATATCATTTCAATATATTTACAATATATCTACTTTGTCAAAACCATTTTCAATACCAAAATATTTAAAAATGTTATAAGGTATTTATTTTCATTTTAAAAACATTACAGCTTGTTAAGGAAGCCAAATATCATATAATACTTATAGCGGTAGAAAAGTCATTTTCACCGCATACAATAAAAATAAATATTTCCATTATTGTTTAGTAAAATTCTTTGTAAAAAAAAGATTAATTTTGAAAATAGTTGAATGAAATTAAAATAAAAGGGTATAACTATACTCTGAATAAAAACATTTTGGTATAAGACAAAATATTCCTCAATGAAAGGATATTGGGATGAAGACCCTTACAGTGTTAGTATAAATGTCGTAAGAAATTTTCAATGGAGAGACTATGTGTAGGAATAGAATATCCACACAAAGGGAAGATTAAATTATAAAATTAATAATTAAATAGTGATTCCACTCATAATATTTTCATAATATAATCAATGATGTATGCATAAAACTCTATTAATGGAAATTTTGTTTAGAAATTCCCTTTCGTAAATTTCGTAGCCTAATAGTGTCACGTAAAATTCATAAAATGTGTTGATGAGAGAAAATGGGGTCTATCCTTATTTAGAAATAAAATAGACTGAAATAAGGACATCTAATAACATATCCCAACATAATAAAATATTAATTAATATACATAACATAATAGAAGTGTTTGACAAAAAGAGGAGGGTTAAAGGTTCCCTTACCTAATGTCCGACTTGCCTTGTTCATTCTTTATATTCCTGAATAACAAACATTGGTTAATTTTTACATTTTTATAACCTTTCCAGATTTTAATATTAATTTTTCATTACATATAATCATTTTATAAATATTACATATTATTTAAGTTCATATCGGTTTTTTTGTTGATATTTGGTACTTCAGTCAAAAATTAACTTAATATAATTTCAAATTTTCCATGTGGTCAAAATTCATTAATCTCCATAATAGTATTAATGGATTAAATATCATATATATAAATTTTATATATGTATTTATAATATTCCATTGAATTTGGAGATAAAAAATGAAATTCGCCATTCATAGATACGGTTGGCTGTACGTACGCATGAACACTACTTTCATTTATTTTTCATATTAATGAAATAAGAACGATATGATATATGGTTATATTATTATTAAAATATAATATAATATGTTATATATGTTACATAAGCTAATTAACATCATACTTTATACCTTCCTTTTATGGAATTAATGAGTCATATCACTTTGTGGGGGCTGTAGTCCACACTTCCTCAAATGAAATTATCGTATCTACACGTTATGGAAACCATAAAGGTTTTCTATAAATAAAAAATAAAGAAAAATATGAAAAATATAAATATAATATATTCCATATATAAATATAGTTCCATCGGAATGGCCCCCGAGATAGTTGGTAGGTGAAAATTGCACTATTGTCGTTTCATAAGGCAGTAGTTCCCCATCCACTGAAACTGTACGTTCACATCCATTAAATAGAGGTGTGTGTTACTGTAGTTATAATCCTTATCATTCCAAAAACCTAGTATATTTTTAATACTGGTGTTTTATGTAATTAAACAATAAGAATATAATAGAGAGTTTAGAAGTAAAATAATGGAAAGGATCTTTAGATAAGGCACTACCTATAAAATGAGTAACTCTCTTTGATTTGAGCCAAGATGCTTTCTTGAATTGCCTAATTCCCATATTAAGGATAATAAAGGGATTTTATGGATGTTAAAAGATTCTTTGTGCATAATTTGGTTGATTCAAGTGGCTTTATAGGTTTGACTTATGTGGGTAGAGGTGGGGTACTTTTATAAGAGGATGGAGGGGCACTTTAGGAATGTTTTGAAATAGTAATCTATTATAAATTATATTTTGATTCAATATGAGTCCAAATAAATTGTTTTCTTATATAAGATGAATATAAGTCAAAATAAAATCCTTGATAAGAATTAGACAGGTTTTGTGTATTTTTTATTCATATCCTTTAAATTTATCATTTTTTTCTCTTATCGTTTTGTTATGAATTAAACACTTTGAGAATGAAACAAGTTACCAAAACATGAAAAGTGAAAAATAAAAGATTAATTAATAAATATTTAGACTTATAATAACCATTTTATTGAATCATAGTTTTTATGTATTTTAATATCATTTAATTAACTATTTGATATTATAAGTTATGTATTATATTAATTTTCAACTCTATACAAACTTGACTAATTTAAAAATTCATAACAACTTTATTTCATCGAACCAGAGGAATTAAATACCACCTAATATGTAAATATAATCCATAAAATTCGTGTATTACATAAAAATAACCAAAATAAATTTATTTTATCATTTATTATATCATTAATTTGTATCCTTTATTAATAAACAATCACTACATCATCATTGTGTCATAATTAAATTAATTTATTTAATCTCAAAAAATTATAAATAAAATATCATGATATAGGAATTATTTTTTGATTACTAATTACTATTTATAGTTGAATGTATCATTTATAAAGTCCTATATAAAAAATTTAGTAAAAGATATATTTTTATGTTATAATTTTCATTACATCAAATTATTTTTATAAAATTTTATTTTCTCATCCAGGTGGCTACATGGGGTCCCCAAATAGACCAAGAATTTCTATGGATATAAATATCTAATCCAATATTATTAGTACATGTGTTGGGGTAGTTTAATATTATTGTAATATTATTTTTTACCCATATTTATAAGATTTACATTTTAACAATGTTAAATAAAATAATTACTATAGTTAATATTCATAATTTATAAAAATAAAATTTACATATTCAAAAAATTTGGACCTTCTAATTCCAAATATGGAATAAATTTTTCCAAATTCAAAACATAGAAAATTCAGTAATTAATTTAAAATTAATTCTCATTGTCAAAACTAAAATGCGTGTTTTAAGATGTACAAAACTATCAAAAGTTTTACTTGTTTTTAAATCCAATTTCAATGTGAAATTACATTAATTGACTATAATTTTATTAAATGATAAAAACTTATACAATTAAACATTAAAAATAATTAAAATTACATTTTTACTATGTAAATAAATTATATGAAAATTCAATTTTTACATAAAATTTGGTATTTTTCATTATTCATTAAAAAATGAACAGTATCAAAAAATTATCAAAACATCAAAAAACGTAATTTTTGATATCATGAATCTATAGAAGAATATTATTTTTTCAAATATTACATATAAAAGGTTAAAAAATTAGATTTAAATGGTTCACCATCAAAAGGTGGTAAAATGGCCTTTTAAAAATATTAGAGTATTTCAAGCTTACAATTAGATTAATTTATATTTTGAGCCTCAAAAATTTGTTGGCTAATTTTAAATCCATTTAAAAAATATGTATAATCATAATTTAATTTGTTATATTAATTCCTACCAATCCAACTACAAGGCATTAACTACCCTTTAAAATAATATAATTATTATATTATTTTTCACTATAACTCAATGTTGTGTCTAATATAAGATTTCAAATAAAATCATTTTTGCGTGTTGAGTAATCGATTGGCTAAAGAATCACCTTTAATGTAAATATAATATCGTATTCATAAATATTAACATAAATGATAAAATATATTATTCTATAAATACCTAGGTCGTTACATCCTTCCCCTTATAGAAATTGCGTCCTTTTAATTTTAAAATTGCGCATGGAAATTTAGTTGAATGTCCAAAATCAGAAAAATAGTCAATAAAAATATAACTTTAAAAGAATCGATAATAATTACAAAGGTCACCTGAGATAAAACATAATAGGATTCCTTGTAGGGAAACATGGATATGGAAGTCAAAACAAACCATCAATTTCTTATGGAGTGTGATACAAAACATGATTAAGAGAAAGTAAACCACCAGAAAACCCAAAGAAATTGATAGGTTAAACGTTCTGTGATTTTTCAATAGAAAAGTATAAATATAAAATTTTTGTATTAATTTTTTTAAAAAAATTTACATAATTCATTTATATGACTGAGTTAGAACATAAGGAAATGTACTTACTTTTCAATTTTAGTTTCATCATTTAATAAATTTATACTAGAAACTCATCTTTTCCCTTAATGTTAAGTATTCAGGATGACTTCGTCAAACCTAAATTAATAGAATCAACTTCTATAGAATCAGATAATATAAAAAATATGGACTATAATTTCCCCCCAACTTTTGACATTAACTAAAATCAAATTAGTTAGTACGAGATTAGAAAATATCTAAAAGGATAATCTATTATAAAAAGAAACACTACTCTTAATCTCTAAATTTCAATAAACAATACCCATATTTTAAAAAAGACCATTCAATAAACAATTTTCCTTAAAATTCTTCAAAATAATCCAAACTGCGATTGAAACCCAAAATTTAGAAGGATTTGATCACATAGTATTTTATAATAAATCTTAGCATTTATCTCCAAATAACATAGGATACTCTTAATATCTCATAATTACATGTAAATAACCTAATCAAAAGTTCTCCATGATAAGTTAACCATTTCTACAAACAACCAAAATCACCATTTTTTCATCATAAAACAGAGATTCTTCAAATATTAAATTCAACCTTTACTACTAAAATGAATCCAATTGTGTTCTATTTTACGTAGGCATATAGTGTTCCGAAATGATAAATCTACTTCCAAAATAACATTTGTCGCCTAATTACAGAATCATTTTCTTATACTAAGGATACCTATTTGAGAAATCAATAGTTCCAAAAATCAATATGTTCTAATTCAATAATATCATTTAATTAAAAATAATAATTCTTACTAACCAAGAACATTGTGCAAGCTAGTGGTAGGTTATGGGCCTTTATCGCCATTCGATTTTGGGTTCGATTCCTATGACAATTCTAGTCGTAATGGGTTTTCACCATTCCTATGGGTTTTCATTTTCCTAAAACTATATAATTCTATAACATTACAAAAAATGAGAATAATTCCTCAAAATAACAATATCATATTTTAAATTCAAATGTTATCTCATACCTCTCATTTACAACCCAAAAACTAATAACCTACAACTACCTCAAATTCAAGGATAATATAAATCCAAATGTTTTTTTAATATATTCACAATAGAAAATATAATGCTCCATAAAATACAATTTTCACATAAAATAATTTAGGTTAACAAATAAAAGAAAACATTGTTCCAAAATAATCCAATCAACAAAAGAGCATTAATACTTTAAAACATTTCATCAACAAGATATCTATAATAACTCTCAAATATCTAAAATTTATACATCTTAATCATCAATAAATTTTTAAGATCCCATAACAATTTTTTCTAACTTAGTCTATAATACTTCTTTCCTAAAAACAAAATCATGAATTATATCCTAATATTCAATAATTTCGAAACATCAGCTAAGATATAATCAATACCATTCAACGGTAAACGTAAATTTTATCATCCTCAATTGGATTGACATCTGGTATTGGTAAACATATATTTGTTTGGTCCTGATGATCCCATTCCCAAACCTTCATCATAGAAAATCTATTTTCATAGAGACCATGCACACCACATTTAAAACATTCGATTGATATCCTAGAAATATCATCTAAACCTTTCCTGGAGACAACAGAATGCTTCATTTTTTCATGAAAAGTTATTTATTAATGACCTACATTACCAAATCTATTATATCTTACGATCCCTTTTAATAATTTTTTTCGTGTTTCCTTCCACATCATTGGGACATAGTATTTTGAATATTCATACCTTTATGATTATTACCTGAACTTCAATAGGGAGTAGTTTCTCTCATATAATATTCCTTATAAAAATAAACAAGGTTTAAGTGGTCAATCATGACTCTAGATACTTGGTTGAGAATAACCCCAAGATTACTCATTACAGCTCCCATTTCATTCGGTTTCTAATTTATAAAACCACAACAGTTTCGTTCACATCCATTGTAACATTGGTTCTAGTTAGATCTATCCATTAACTATGACAAAAAAATGTTAGTGTAAGTATATCTATTAAATCATCATATAATATATTATAATTAATGTAAAAACTAAGATATAAATATTCAAGTTATCTTAAACTCATTCAATTTATATAAAATAACTATTACTCTTTATAATATTCTAACCATTATGGTTATATAAAACATGTCAGTTATGCTTAAATAACTCCCAATCCTCTAATGTTATCTATACCAAACTCTGATACCAACTATAAGACCCTATCTGTAAACATTAAATAATCATGAGTTATGCCCAGAATTCATATTTAGAAACTTCTCAGGTTTAGAGTATTAGAAAAATAGGACATAAATATTACATTACATCTCAAATATTTCAACTTAGTCACTTCAATTATAAAATAAATTAACAATAATAAAAGTTATTGATTAAAACAATAATTATTTTCATGAAAAAAATATTCCCAAGATCTTATTTTCTATTACAGTTGCATAAACCCTGTGAAAAAAATTTCATACACTTGGGATGAACC
Source organism: Viscum album (assembly GCA_963277665.1). Classification (NCBI taxonomy): domain Eukaryota; kingdom Viridiplantae; phylum Streptophyta; class Magnoliopsida; order Santalales; family Viscaceae; genus Viscum; species Viscum album. Next base: position 1,079,647,213 of record OY728164.1, read on the forward strand.
TAAAAGTCTCAGTATGGGATATAAAATATTAAAATAAAATATTAGTCCATGAATTCATAAAAATTATAAAATAATACTTTTCAATCATATAAAATAGCCCTTTAAAATTCCACCTAAAATCATAATATTTATGAATAATACACAGAAATCATAAATCACAAAGGAAAGATGTGGCATCCATTACATACTTACATTTTAGCTTTCAATGATACACAAGGAGTTATATTTGTAAGACGCATCATAGTATATTCCCTAAATATCTTAGGTGAAACATTAACGTTTACCTCCATCAAGTTACCTAATGAATTAGAGTGCTCCCTCGGGCTCACCCACCATTGGTTTATCAAGGAACAAACTTTAAATGTAAAAAATTTGGAAAAACCATAAAATTCCACAAAATATTCATAACACATAGAAAATAATAAAGGAAAGATAAAATTTCCACATTTCAATCACAATATATCATTTCATGATATTGAAAAACATAAATGCTTTCTCAAAACCATTTTCAACACCAATATATGTAAAAGGTGTATATTTTATTTATATTCATTTTAAAAACTTTATTCCGTGTAAATGAATCCAAATATAAAATAATTCTCACAGTGGTGAAAATTTAGTTGTCACCGCGTACGTTAATAAGAAACATTCCCATTGTAGTTTTGTAAAATGCTTCATAAAACAAAATTTTATTTTTGAAAACAATTTAATGTAATTAAAATAAAAATATTTAAATTATAAAATATATAAAATAAGGTTGTGTATAAAAAAATATTCCTCAATGAAAGGATATTGAGACGATGTCTCTTACAAAGTACATATAAATGATGTATGAATTTATCAATTAGGTGACTATGTGTAACAATAGTATATCAACACAAAGAGAAGTGGAAATTATAACACTAATACATAAATAGTGATTCCACACATAATCATGTCACAATATAGTCAAATACGTATGAGTAAAACCCAATGAATGGATATTTAGTTTATAAATTCTCATTGAAAATTTTAGTAGCGTAATAGTGTCACGTAAAATTTCATAAAATGAGCTGATCAAAGAAAAAAAATTCTCTCAACATTTGAACATAAAATTGACATAAATAAGGATATATAAGAACATATCCCAAAATAATAAAATATAAATTAAAAATAATAGCATAAAATAAGTTATTTACTAATTTAGAAGGGTGAAACCTTTTCTTACCTTGAGACTGACTTGTCTCATTTTTCTTTATATTACAAAATAATAAATTTAGTATAATTTATACCTTATTCATAACATTTTTAAATTTTATTAATCATTTTATATTACTTATAATCATGTTATTAAAATTACATAATTATTTATGTTCATATCGGTCGTTTTGTAGATATTCGGTACTTGAGTAGATAATGAACTTGATATAATTGAAAATTCTCCATGTGGTCAAAATTTCCGTATCTCTATAATAGTATTCAAGATATAAATTTCATATATATCCATTAAATATATGTATTTATAATATTCCATAACATTTGGAGATAATAAATGGCATTCACCATTCATGGGGACAGTAGGTCATACGTACGCATGAACACTATTTTTATTTATTTATCATATTAAACAAATTCAAAATAAATGATACAAAAGTATATGATAATTAAATTATTATTAAATTTATTTTATATGTTAAATACTTTCATTAAATCCAAATTTTATATGTTCTACGCATATCATGAATGAGTCATATCAATTTGTGGGGGCGGTAGTCCGAACTTTTTCATATAAAATTATCATATTTACACATTATGGTAAGCATAATGGTTTTATATAAATAAAAAATACAGAACCAAATAAAAAATATAAATATAATATATATCATATATAAATTTGTTCCATCATAATGGCCAGCATGAGCGGTGGTAGGGGAAAATTGAACAATCATCATTTCGTAAGGAAGTAGTTTTTCATCCAAAGAAATAGTATGTTCATATCCATTAGATGACAGTGTGTGTAAGTGTTGATTGAATCCTTATCATAATAAAATCCTAGTATATTGAGGATAGTTTTTTTGTTATGTAATAAAATAATAATATTATAATAGGAAGTGAAGAATTAAAATAATGGAATGGATCTTTAGAGAAGACACTACCTCAATAACATGTAACTCCCCTTGATTTGGGACCAACATCTTTCTTGAATTGTCTTATGACAAAGTAACTAATTTTATTTTTAAGTTTGGAATTTTTAGAGCATATTTTCGCATTATTGGGACGATCCAATGGGCTTTAATGTTCTAATTTATGTGGGTATAGGTGGTGACCTTTTATAAGAAGATGGAGGGGCACTGTAGCAAATATTTGAAATATTAATTTATTATAAATTCTACTTCGATTAAAAATTAGTAAATATTAAGTTAGTTTTAGAATAATATGAATATATTTTTAAATAAAATCATATAATAATAATTTGACAGGTTTTGAATATTTTTTAATTCTTATCTTTTTTATTTAACCCATTTTTACTCTAGCCATTTTAATAAGATTTATGCATTTTCAGAATCAAAATAGTTAACAAAACATGAAAATGTCCAATAAAAGAGTCATTAATAAAATATTAGACTTATAATAAGCATTTCTACTCATATTAATATTTTAAGAATTTAATATCATTTGATAAACTATTTTATATTTTATGTTATGAATTATGTCCATTTTGGAAACTATTCATACTTGACTTTTTTACAAATTCATAACAATATGATTCATTAAACCAAAGGCATTAACAGACACCTAATATGTCTATATTATTAATAAAATTAATGTATGACATCAGAATAACAAAATTAAATTTGTTTTATCATTTTTAATATGATTTATTTGAATGCTTTATTAGTGAAGCAATCATGGTTTCATTATTGTGTCATAATTAAATTTATTTATTTAATATCTAAAAATTATAAATAAAAAATAATTATTAGGAAAAAAGTTTAGATTTAATATGATTATTAATAGTCTAAGATGTCACTGATATAAACACATAAAACAATTTACTAAATGAAACGTGTTTAGGTTATATTTATTGTTACATTATATTAATTATTCTAAAATTTTATTTTAACATCCAAGTGGATCCATGGGTTCCCAAAATAGACCCAATGACTCCCATGGATATATTTATATCATCCAATAGGAATAGGAGATGTTTTTTGGTAGAATAATATTATTATTATATTATTTTTACACCAATTTACCAGATTTACCTTTTAACCATGATAATTAAATAATTACTGAAGTTATTATTTACAATATCTAAAAATAAAAGGTAACTATTCACACTATATGGAACATATGATTCCAAAAATTGAATCCATTATTTTAAATTAAAAAACACATAACTTGTTTAATTAATTTTAAATTAATTCACAGTGTCAAAATTAAAAATCATGTTTTATAAAACAAAAACTATCAAAAGATTGACATGTGTTTAGGTCAAATTTTAATCAGAATTTAATTCCACTGACATAAATTTTATTAATGGATAATAAATAATCCAAATAAAAATTAAAAATAATTTTAATTTAAATATAACTATATAAATAAATTAGATGAAAAGACAGTTTTGACATCAAATGCGGTATTTTTCACTATTCATTTAAAATGTACATTATCCGAAAATTATCAATATTTTAACCACAGTAAATTTTAATGTCCTGCTTCTACATAATAAGTTTATTTTTTTTAAATATATAATATGAAGGTGAAAATAACTTAATTTAAAATGTGGTCACCATCCAAAGATAGTAAAATAACCTTTTAATAACAATATAGTATTTCATGCTTAAAATCGGATTAATTTATATTTTAAGCACTTAAAATTTATTGGATAAATGTAAAGCCATTCAAAAAACATGGATATTCATTCTTTAGTTAGTTTTGTCCATTATGACCAATGGAACGAAAAGTCATTAACTAATATTTAAAATAATAATAATATTTTATTATTTTTTTAGTATAACTCAATGTTGTGTTGAACGTAAGATATAAAAGAAACGTGTTGTTGTGTGTTGAGTACATTATCATAAAATTCATCCCCTATAATGAAAAAATAATATCTTATTCATAAATATTCATAGAAATGAAGAAATTTATATTCTTTAAATTCATGGGTTGTTATAATTTTAATCACAATTCACCATGAAATTATATTCCAAGGATCGCAATGTCTAGTGTATTTGGATGATTAGGTACATAATTAAACATCATGAAAAAATACTTTATTTATTCTAATAATTGTTGTCATATCTTATATTGATCTCCTATAAAACTGCCTGAAGGCCTTCAAATATTTTTTATTATTGATAAATCCCCCTTTTAAGGGAAGAATGGGAAAACCTAAAAGACTTCAAGACTTAGGACAATCACACCTGAAGGATAAAAAGAATGAAATCTAGACTATAAACCAGATCAACCCATCCCCAGAATATAAACATGTTGAAGCACTCCAACATTGGAAGGAAATCGGCAAGCCAGTGTCCTGTGACAAGCACAGTCCCGATCCGATGGCAAACACCATAACCTCTCAATCAACCGAGTCAAAAAAGCACTACAAAGAAGAATCACCAGCTCTAAATCCTTCTCTATGCTTGATCCAAGTGACCGAGTCTAGATGCAAAAACTTCCAACCGCTATGATCAAACCAAAAAAACAAAACAACACCACAAAACACATCAAAATACTTAACACATCACCAAATAAAAGAAACCATTTCTACTTGACCAAATCAACCATTCCAACTTAACCAAATCAACCAAAGGTGATCTGGAGAGCCAAAGCACCAAAGTGTAAGACAAATTCGACCCCTTAAGACCTTCACCTATAGGAAACACAAAGCAGGAAACCCAAAGCCTCCCCCTCTGAGGCACTACAGGTCAGACCCGGAGACCACTGGAAACCTGTCGGAGCCCTCACCTTAACACACCGGACAAACCGAGAAGTTGAAGCCTCTCAGTGGACGCTGGAGAGACCGCTGGAAGCAACATAAGTGACTGGGAGCTGAGCGGAGGATCCCAGTAATGCCAGAAAGACGGTACATTGCGCCACCACCAAGGAACTGCTCCAGGATGAATCATCCCACCGTGGAGCTGTGCCAAACTGCATCATCCCAAAGCATGCTGATCTGAAGCACTGGAGCGGAGCATCTTCATCGATACTGGACACAACGCCGAACACCACCGGATCTCGTTGCTCCACACCAGAAAAAAGGTTCGAGTCAGATATAGAAGGAGAAACAATGTCCGATCTAGGCCAGAGGGGGGAGGAAAAAGGAAATAGGGGAAACCCTAGTCACCTCATGGGAGAGAGTGTATCCCGCTCAGACGCCTTTGGTTGTATGACACCTCTAGAGTTATATTGATCTCCTATATCTATAAAGGATATCTTGAGGATAACATAGACATAAGGGATAAGATTAAAATCCCATTTTGTAAATAAGCATAGGATTAAAATATACCACATGGGTTACAAGAAATAATATAAAGTAATTAAAGGAATATAATATGAATAAAGAAATGAAAAAATTAAATTTATATCATGGGAACGTATAATCCTGGAATCATAGGAATGTGGAAACAATATATAACATTACATAAACCTGAGTCATGGGTAACTTCCAATACTATATAACATGGTTGAAAAATTCCAATAAATGAATCATGTTAACTCCATGTCCCAACATGATACCACATGGGAAAAAACATGACCCAAATTATTGGAGGGCTATGTAGGTGAAACAATCGTAACATGGTTATGAATATGTGTTCCACATGAAGAATCATACCTAATAATTGAAACATAACCTATGGGTTACCCATGTAATGAAACATGTGACGTAATCGAGTCATAATTCTTTACAATTGGGTGTATCAAATAAATATCAATGATGGAATATATTTAGTACATAAATAGACATTAATAAATAAAAATAGGAATATATAATGATAAATGGTTCCCAATAGAAGTGAAAACATTTTAAATTATTATTTAGGAAACATTAAAAATTAGTCACATTAGTGTGAGATTAAGGGAAAATATTACAGAGTCATTCAAATGGAAAATAATTAATTGCTTGTATAAAACTAAAAAGTGATTAATGATAGTTTTAAATGATAAGAATATTGATTTTTTAAAAATAATTGGTGCTTAAATAGATTATTAATTGTAATTGAGAATGGGTAAGAAATAAAGAAATTACCATTCTCCTGGATTTCTTGTCAGGATGTTTTGAGAAGTGATTATGGAATCATAGTAACCTAAATAAATAAAAAATGTGAGTTCAGGTAGAATCTCTTACATTATGTCTGAAATGGTTCTTCACATGACCCTAATTTCATTAATAATAAAATTATATCCATTAATTAATAATTAAATAATATTTTATATATGTAATTGATATATTATAATTTTATTAAGTTCATTTATGGACTTTTTGAGGAGGTATAGTGTTCAATTTCAATGTTTGGGAGTGCTTGTTTTCAAATTTTTCATGATCGAGTTGATTGTGAAGGATTTTAGAAGTTCATTTCAAATGGAAATAAAAATCTCGAATTGATGTTATAAGTTATTAATTAACATCCAAATGGTTAAATTTTTATATAATTAATTTGTTTATTTTGGGTGAGGTTGAATCATTAGAGAAGCTGTTAGTGATAATCAATTATAATATTTTCGGCGATTTTCACTCACAATGAATATGTTTTGTTTTATTATTTAACATCATATTTATATTATAATTAGTTAAAAATAAATAGGTTTTAATAAATATATTATGAATTTTTAACCATAAATATGGTTTTTTGACCATCCTTTATGTCATTAATGTAAATTGAAAATTTTTCATCCTTGAAGGTGATAAATTAACACCTTACAAATGAAATTTTCACATCTACAATGATATGGAAAGGGTTGAGGTTTAATGATTTATTATTCCATTAGAAGAAAAATTTTATAGTACATGTGTGGTTTTGGAGTTATCATACCATTTTGATTACGGGATGCGTAGAAAGAACAAAAAATAAACATGAAAAGAGATTAAAAGAATAGAAAAGGGGAATTTACCTCTTGAGTTTATCCACCTTGAAAACCTACATAGGAAAATGAATTTTTTGATGATACCAATAGCTCTTCTACTTCGAAACGAGATTGGGAAGAGAATTTTGTAGAATTTAAAAAATGATAAAATCTTAGAAGGTGTTGTGAGAAGAGGTGGTGTGGGATGGTATTTATAGTGGAGGAGATGGGTGTTTCTCGTTTTTATATTCATTAATTTATTATTTTAGATCAAGACTCTAAATAGTTATAAAATTATCACCAAATTTAATAAAATAAATAAGGGGAGTTATATATTAAGTTGATTAAATCAGTCATGGTTTGGTGATTGTTCTATTTAATTTATAATGTATAAATACTGTAAATTAACATATTTTACTATTCACCATAAATTCAAGTATTTATGATAAATACAAAAAATTATCCCTAACCATTTTTATATATTTAGAATTAAATAATGGACATAATTTTATGAATATAATTTCCTAAATTTGATAAATTTTATTTTCATTTAATATCACAATTTACAAATATTATATTTATTCTGAAATTATAACTCATTTTACAACAAATTTAACAAATTACTAAGGTATACTAAAAATATACAATAATAAGTTATCAAAATATTAATTTTTGAGTAAATTTAATGAAAATATTTCATCTAAAAAATATATTAGTTATAAAATTTGAAATAAATACATCTGTTTTATAATAATGACAACACTAATTTAATAAATTATTAATTATTTTTTATATATACTATAATAAAATTATATCGTATTAAAATTTATTATATACCTAAATTATATTTATAAATTCATATTTGAGGTTATAATTCCATTTTCAAATTTACTATTTGAATTGTTCACATTACTTTTCCAGAGGACAAGTCACTATTTCATAAGTATATGTTCTTTAACTTCTATAAATACTAATAATTTCATTCATTTGTCATTTATAAAGGATTATTGTGTTATCAATGTGATTTTATATGATTTATACAACATGAAATAATTATATGAATGAAATTTCTATTGAAATTTTTTTTTGGTCGTTATGTACACTGGTAAAACATCAGCACACATGCAAGTATCTCGTGATCTCTATCAACCATGTACCCTTCATACATGTTGTGTATTCAGATATTTTCATGCCTTTTCCGGAAATAAAACAAGTTAAAACATGGGGATAACTACTCACACCATGTAACCATATTACACTCCACATACACCTAGTACACATCATGTACGCCCTTCAAGAGTTGTGGTAGCTCTTAATTTCTTTTGTTTGGAACAATTATGGTTGAGTGTGTTCCCTTGGTCCATTATTTTAAAGGTAAAGTGTTTAATTACAAACATGGAAGAGAATTGTGACCCCCTCTAGTGGATGAGTATCATATATTGTTATAGTGTCCCTCCATGAGAATGTAGTGCGACACTAAATCATGTTTTCCCCTTGTGTTGGATTTGTTGAATCATTGTGACAACCCTGAGTAAGGCATTTATCTACCATCTAGCAGGCCACGTCAGTATGGATTTTGAAATCATTAATATATGATCTAGAACATAATAGGTTGATCCAGATTTAATTCATAGTGTCCCCCAAATGTTATTTGTGTTCTCCCCAATCTGTGTGTTAGGGTATTATTTGACCGGTGAGCTTTCTTGGTCAACACCTAATGATCTAGTCCTCTTAGTCGGGTGTCTATAGTGATAGCGTAGCTCATGGAGGGGATTCTCCCAGAATGAGTATTTCATTGATTAGAATCCTATGGATGGTAGTTGGTTATGACTACATGGTGTTGTGATGTCTTTACGCATTATAATTTGGTGTTTTTTATACATAGATTATTATATGATATATTGAGTTTACAATACTTGGTGCTTCCTGATTTGTGTTTTAGGTGTGTCATACTGGATATTCTTCTATGCAACCAAACATGGGATTTTCATACACATGCCATGCCATATGTATATGATGGACTATTTGATGGTGTCTTCTGAGGACAACGAGTTGGTGGATTATATCATTAGTTTTTCAAACAGAGGTGGTTTTGGGTTATTTCATTTGACTTTAGTGATATCCCACTAATAAGGTTAGACTATTTACAATATATATTTTGGATTATATTTGGTTCCTTTTACCTGTTTTAGTAATTGCCTATCATACTCTATTTCCAGATCATACATATATGCATTCGTTATTGTCTACTTTTTTAACATTTTGGTGTGTGTTGCCTTCACGATTTGCATGTGTATAAATACCTTAGTATCATTCCTTACAGAGGTGAGATATAACTACTCAGAACAAGTCACCAACACAATTGGAGGTGGGTTCGGGGTAGTCACAAGTCTAACCGTGGAATTTTGGTTGATGAATCTTATTAAGGGGTCTTCTTCTTGCCCCTTTTTTATAATGATAAAATATTCAATGCCATCATGGATAAATATATCAATTTATATTGTAAATATGGTTCACTATTATTAATCTATTATTCAATTTCATCACCCATATCATACAAGTATCAAAGGGTAACATTAACTAAAATTATCCACCCACTATTGACCTAATCATCTACCTAATATTACATTTTATATAGTGAATAAAAAATATATAGACTGAATTATTTTTTCTCAGTAGTATCATTTCAAATATCATGGTTTACAGAAGTAAATTGAGAAATAATTTCTTTATATTTCATTGAATATCAACATTTATTCATTTTTTAAAAAATAAAAATAGTTTCCATGATTATTTAATTCGATAAATTCATTCAAAATTCCATAATATCCTAATTATATAAAATGTTATAAATATCCCACTTTTTTTCAAAAATTTCATCATGTAAAGTTGTAAGCCACTTAAAAATTAATATTATAGGAATCAAACCTCATATACTACTATAACGTACCTCATGATCAATATTTCAAATCATCAGATAGTTAAACATGATTATAAACATTCACGATCCATAAATATGTATAAATGAATTAATTTTTTTATAATATATTTATCAATAAGATGGTATCGATTACAAAGTGGAAATGTGTTTTCATCTCACTTCTTATTCCTGTGATATTCATGCCATTTTCCCAAAAAAATTAATGTGTTGTATATCCATCCCCATGATTGTATAATATGTGTAATATAATTTAATTTATGGTCTTTTGCATCATCATTTTTTGATCCTTCTTTCATGGGGTGTTGGTTTCGTAAGTTACCAAATTGGTAATGGAATTTCGAATATCCATTTATACTCATTGGGTTTTATGCAAATTTGACTGATTATTTTAGCCCAAGATTATGTGTGAAAACACTATTTATTACTTATTTAGTAATTCCAACTTCCATTTTTTGTGGATAAACTTTTGATACACATAATCAATCCATTTATAATTATTCAAGTCTTCTATATGAACTTGATAAGAGTAATTTTAACTCAATTTCTATTCATTGAGTTAAACATCCATGTCATTGGTGTTGTTCTTACAAGAATATGTGTGAATGTCCTCTAATTTATTTACAATGAATATACCATCATATTTAGTGTATTTATATTTTCCACACATAATTATATCATTTATTTATCCTTAAGGATACAATCTTTATAAGGGATTCCATCTCATGTTACATTCCATTGAGACTTTTTTATTGTTATGCAGAAATTCACTTTTATTTGGTGTGTATACTATCCATTGACATATTATATCAATAATTCCTTTATTCTCATGATATTAAAAAAATTTATTAATGATATTATTTGTATTCAAGTGTCTTTTATTAGGTTAGTAACTTTTTAACTAACATATTGTTTTAAATGTTTTAATAATTTATTATTCTAAATCATTCTCTTTAATGGAAATGTACTAAAAATAGTTTTATGTATTTATTTATTTGGACATGAATTATTTAAAATTAAAATTACAATTAAATGTTTTAAAGTGTTATGTGACACTTTAATTCAAAAATATCTTTTAAATTACATCTTTATAAATTGTGAGATTTTAAATGTTTACAAGAAAAAGGGGATATTTCTCTCAATTAGCTTTATTGATAATTTTCATCTATGTAAATATCCTTCATTGAATATAACATTTATTGAGTTTGAATTATTATAAAACAATCTTCTATACTGTATTTAATGTGTTAGATTTGATTTTGGATGTGCTATTTTTATACCATTCATGGTTTGTGGTTAATGTATTGACATTTCGTATTCTAGTTTTAATGCGAATGTTTATAAATTTTTTCACCATTTTCTTAAGAAGAATTCATTGGACTTAGTATGTGATGGGTGGAGCTCGCTATAGTTCCTTGATTCATCGGTAAGTCTCACAATACAAACTGGTGTTTTGGCACTAGGCCTTGACAAAATATTATTTGTAGTCTTAGTACGAGGCTTTGACTATGTGGTTATGATGTCCGGCATTATGGATTCCATCATTCTGAAATTAGATATTGATATTACATGTGGTTATTCGTCTATTAGAATATCAATGTGAAAAATTAAATGGCATTACATGATTTATGTGTTCCATATCATGCGGATGTTTATTTTTAAAAGGCTTGTGTTTTACTCTTTAACATTACCTTAAATATTTATGCTTATTTATGAATGTTTCTTCTATATTGTTATCCTTACATAGAATCTGAGCTCAACACTTTCTATGTTTTATTTTTTGCATGATGTGATGAATTATATTATGGTTGACATGTAGGGATAGGATAAGGGATATGTGTGTGTTCAAAGGGGGAATGGTGTTGTTGTTCTTAATTTCATAATGTAATGTAAAACCTATGTATGTTTCAAGTACATCCGAGGCTAGTAATTTAATCATTCGTTCAAGACATGATCTATTGTGATCATACTAATGTTATGTAATAATGCACCGACTCATGTAAACTACGGTTGGGGTGTTATAGTAATTCTAATCCACTATGGGAATTTTTCAACCAAGTCACATTGCCTATGTAGTTATCAAGTAAAAATCTTTATGTCATGTTCTATTTCACATACAAATTTCCTATGTTAACATGATTCTTATAATACCATGTTGTTCAAGACATGATTACTCTTTTTCAGAAGAAATGTTGAGATAATATTTTTTTACTATGATGTGAAAACATTAATGGGAAATAATGCTGAAATTATAAGGATAATACAAATTATAGGAAAGTATCAATGCCTTTTGGTGAAGGATAGAGTGATTGGTCTCTATGAAATTACATTGTTGTCTGGATACTACAAGTGGATGTGGATCTTGAATATTTTTCTGATGGGATAAAGTCTCCAAAATTTAAACATTTTGATAGAATATATTTTCACATGGTGCATAAAAATAACCCTTATTGCACACTTTTTTGACACTCTTAGGGGGGTATGCTTTCGAACATCAGAAAATATTTAAATCCCATTATTATGGACTTGAATAATTATTAGGTTAGAACAATTAAAAATTAAATTTCTAGGGATATCATATATTGAAACCTATAGAATCCTAAGTCAGTATATACATATCAATTATAATTTATTACATAAATATTTACATTTTTCTATTTTTTATGTTATTATGATCCCATATATTTTCTCCTATTGGACAGTGGATGGAAATAAGAGATACCATGCCAGAAAAACATGATATTTTGTTAGATATTTACAACCAATTAAATTCCAAAAAATATAGAAGTGATAGATGATAACATCATCTATGTACTACACATACTAGATCATGTAAGGAATAATATCATAAATCATGTGGGGAATACTCCTCCTAATAATAAAAATCAAGTAGCAGTTGAGTATTTTATTCCACAAAGTCCCACTACCGTTATGTTATCATCTAATCTCATTCTCATGAAAAAATGAACTAACTATATTAAGAATTTATTATCTAACATCCAATTGTCATAGAAATTGTATTTTGTGAGGAACATTTATCTCATTGAGGGTGAAACTGATCAGTGGTGGACCTTGATCAAGAACACAAAATCAAATTAGGATATTGATTCTATCAACTGAATAGATAAAGAGAAAATATTTTTTAATAAATATTTTCCCTTCTCAGATAATACTTAATTGGATAGGGAGATCCTAATTATAATTAAAAAATATATTGGTTTATCATGGCATATGATCCAAACAAAAATTATATTTTATAGTACACATTTTGGTTTTTCATTGTCATTAAAATTATGGTGAACAATTTCATTAGTGGGTTATATAAATTTATATGAATACAAATGGAGATTTTAAACATTAATTTTTATTAAATAATTGCCTATTTTTTCCTCAATGTTGAGATGGAGATCATAGAATCCAATTTGTATCCTGGTATTGGAGTTTAAAAATATATAAAATGTATTTTTATTGGGATTAACAATAGATATTCCCTATAGAAAATTTGAAAAGTAAAACTCTATCTTTTAAAATTTCTATGAATTATAATTCTTGAGTATATATTTTTTGAAAATGGATATGTTTCAAATTTGGAAATGTGGATCATCAGTTTATCCAATGCAAGAGGGAAAGGAAAAAACCCTACTAATGTAGATGAACAAAAAATGATTCAGATCAATAGTGAACTAGTGGTGTTGTGTTTCAAATAAAAGTTATACATGAATTATGAAAGAAAATTTTCTATGACATGGTTTTTCAGAGAAAATCAATAAAAAACCTCCAAATCCTAGTCATAAATGAGGATAATATGATTTCACTATTGTTGAGGTGGATCCTGACAATTGTGGGATAACATGTACAATACCTATTAATACCAGAATAAAGATTATACTATTGGATTATAGTTCTATGCATTTGTTCATAACATTCATGTATAGATGAGCTATACAAGAACCACCTCTAAATATTAAGTTTTACTTATTTATGATAATATAAAATAGTGGAATGTTTTTATCCCAAGTATATAAATCCTCCCCAATTAATGTTTTTGGAAAAAATATTATAGAAAATATCATCATAATTCCATTAGTGGAGTTTTATTTTATATTGCAATCAATTTTATGTTCTTATATAAATAAAAAATCAAATGTTGAGAGGGGGTGGTCTCTATCCATATCTTTAGTCAACCTGCAATTATATATAAGTGTAAGGAGGTGGATTAATCTTTTATACATTCATCTATTCAATCAAAGATATTGTTAACTTATGTGTATGAATGTCTTGGTTATATGATTGATACCAAGTAGAGAACCAAGTATGATGACATAATTGTAGAGGGGGATTACACTAACCTATTACCTAAATAATTTAATTTTATATCTCTTGATTGGTTTTTGAGTTCCCAATCATACATATACCAGGGTCTATGTTAATATTGAATTATCCTTATATAATGGTAATCGATGATTTAGATGTGTTGAAAATTTTTTCATAATAGAATTTGTAAAATGCTTTTATAGGCTTCAGTGGTTCTTCTTGAGGTACAAAAATATTATTCATCAAGAAGAATGATAGGTCAATGTGCCAGTGTATTGATTATAGTGAACATAAAAAATAATGATAAACAAGAAGTATCACCTACCATGTATATATGATTTTATTAATCAATTATGTGGTTATCAATATTTCAATATGGTGTATATTCAGTTGGGATACCACCAATCAAGGTTAAAGAAGGTAAATATTCCCAAAAAAACCTTTAGAATGAATTATGTACTCTATGAGATCATAATGATTTTCTTAGACTCAATAATCATCTAATAATATTTATAGATATGATGAATAGTCATTAGAGATTACAATGAAAAAAAATTGTGTTCATTATATATGATATTCTAATTTACTCCAAAATCCATGAGGATCATATATAGAATTTGAAAACTATGCAAAAGAATTTGAAAAGGGACAATGTAGATTAAAAGTACACCACATGTGATTTTTTGATGAAGGAAGTGTATTTCTTGTGGCTCATTATCTCCAGAAAGTATATCAATTGACACTTCTAAGATAATGGAAATCAAAGTGTTTCATTGACTATCATTTTTAATTAATATTCACTATTTCATCAGACTAGATAGTAATTATAAATGATATGGGAGAATATTCTCATGTTATTAAAACCCACTATCCATGATAGACTAGAAGAGAAGAAGTTTTTCTAGAATAGAGAATGTGAAAAAGGATTTAATGAGTTGAAAAAGAATCTTAACAATACTATTTTCCATACACTTCCCTCAATAGTAGAACATTTCATTTAATATAATGATTCAAAAATGAATAACTTGGGATATTTACAAATTAAAAATTACATATCAACATCATGTGATTCTTGGAACTTGAATTTTCCTGATCAAAAATATCAAACACATGATCTATATTTTGAGGCGGTGATTTTTTATTGAAAATATAATGAAATTGTCCCTATAAGGTGAATTTTGAGAAATTTATGTATTATAAGAGCCTATTATATATATTTACCCATAAATATTCTAATATTAAATATCTGATATGGCCATATATAGTTAAGGACTATAACTTAACTATCCAATACAATCATGGGAATGAAAAAATTGTGGCAGATTCTCTAAGGAGAAATGATTTGTAAATTTTTTTAATTAAATTAATTGGGAAGGATACAATATTCTTAGTATATGAATAGATGTAAATAGGAATCATTTATGAAGGAACACCATTATTGATTTCTCTAATGGCTTTATAATTTCCCATTCATTATAGGTGAAAGGGACCTAGAAATATAGTGATTTTCTACACAATAAGAGAGATAATATTCCAAATCTTAATGTTGTTGAAGATGTACATATAATGTTTAGGACGTGTATATGTGTCACATAAAAACTAGAGAATAAGTGGTAGATTTTGAGAGATTCTCATAGCAGTCATTCTCTATTAATATGTGAAGCACTAAGATGTATATATAATTCAAGAAAAACTTCTTGTTGGATAAAATGAATATCGAGATTTTGAAATGTATATATTGATTCTTGGTATTCCAACATGTTCAGTATAAGTGAAAAAATAAGGATATGATGAAACCATTACCTATAAAGGTATTGAAAATTTAGAACATAACCATGGATTTCTTCCTAGGACATCCTGGGACACCTATATGCATTAATTCAATATAGGTGAAAGTTGATCACCATATTGAGAAAGAACATCTCATTGCTTTCAAGGAATATTTCACTATTGACCACCATTTTATGATATACATTAGGGATATGGTGATATTTAATGGACTTCCAATCATTATTTTATCTGATTCATGTCTGAGGATTACGTTAATGTTTCAGAGAAGCCATCACATTGTCTTGTTTATAGAGTTTTGTTTTAGTACCAAAAATCACCCTCATATTGATGATAAATATGAGATAACTATCAAAGAAATACCAATTGGTTTTAGATATTATTTAATATAATATCAAGGATATTGGGATAAACACCTTCTCCTATTTGAGTTCTCCTAGAAAAATAGTTCCTACTCTAGAATTAAACTGAAACCTTATGAGGCTCCATATGGGAAGTGGTTTTTTTCCACTGATATGATTGGGATGATCTCAGAGACTATAATTTTATGGAAATTGACCATTTTTTAGAGATAATAATGATGTTTGAATCCATTTTGCATCATATGAAATCTGTACAATATTAATGAAAAATCTATATAGTCAATAATCAATGATAACTATGGTTATTGGTTGGACATAACGTGTTCATTTATGTAACACCATGGATGAAATTAGTGAGGTTTTGGAAGTATATAAATCATATTCTTATATGTATAGACCCATTTCAAATCCTTAATCATATTGGAGTAGTGTCTTATCGACTATAACTCCCATATAATCTATCTTATATACATGATGTTTTCAATGTATCCCTCTCAGGAAAGTACAAAAAACACCTAACATATAATGAATCTAGGGATGTATCATTTGGGAAATTCCTTACATATGAGGAGAAGCCAATAAATATCATAGATCATAAATAATTAGTTCAACAAAAGATGAGAACTCATCATGCCAATGTTCATGGGTGAAACAAAATGTATGAATAACTGACATGGGAAGTAGAATAGATGATATAAAAAGTAATTTCTCCTTTTTTCACCATATAATATAATATATAATTTTTGTGGGTATTTTTTTAAGGGCATAATAATGTAAAACCTTTTGTTTCTTATATAGAAAAATATGTCTGATAGCATATGTGACACTGAACACTCGACCCCAAAAACCATGTTTTTTTAAATATGGATCTTATAATCCAGAAATTAAATTATTAATTTTTCATAGTAATAAATACTTAAGAATTATATATAATGTTTCTAAAAACATTATACATTCATTTTCAATAAGAACAAAAATCTTAACAAAGATGGTTATTGTTCAAGAAATTCATTTTTAAAAAAATGGTTTATTATTTTTAATAGATGATATTATAGTTAATTTTTATAATTTATAATTTTCTTTTTATAAAATTAAAATCATTTTATAAATCATATAATAAATATTTATTTAGGGTGATATTCTGGGATTTTTTTGAAAAATATTGATTTTTCTGTTAATAGTGGAAAATAATAAATTTTTGAAAAAATTTCATTTCATTTTAAGAAAAGATTTTTTGTATTATTTAATTTAAAAATAAAATACTATTGTTTAGTTATATTCCAGTTAATTAATTTCATATAAATTTTAATTATATTCGATTTTAATATAAGGAAATGTTTAGGATGAAAAACTATTTTTTGTAAAATCTGTTTTAAAGAGAATAATGTTTTTCTATATTAAAAAATTCAAATAACCCCTTATATGAAATTTTTTAAATCAAATTTATATGTTATATATAAATAAGTATAAATTTAAATTATTTTAATTTTTTCGTAGTAGAGTACTCAAGAGGGGAGGCTGAATTGTGTATCTATAAACCATTTCTATTGAAATGTTTTCTAAAAAGGTTCCCCAATAAAAATAAATACCACCCCAGTCAATCAAGGTAATATGGTTATAAAAGTTTGACTATTGAAATATCCTATTAGATGATCAATTAATTCTCAGTAATATCAGTATGAGTTTTTGATATTACCTTTGGCATTATTCTATTATGAAAAAATAGTTATAACATTTCTCCATGATTAACAATAATGTAAAATATAATGATTTCAGAATTATATAGTAAAACAGAGAAAAAATAAACTAAACAACATATTAGATAAAACGATTGGTCTAGTCTTAAGAAGATACCTAATTCACTCTACATGGTGATCACCTTCCACCATGAATTTTATGTTAATAAACATTGATCCACACCCGGGATCGGATTAAAAAATAATGCACAGGACAGTTCAGGTCACCTGAACTCTTCCACAGTTCATCATGGTTATAGACAACCAGGTCACACACAGACCACTTCCACACTTATTCATGGGATTAAACAAATGTATAAAGATATTAGAGGAAGGATATCTTGTACAAATCTGTTTAATACAGGAGAATGTTTGTGTTTTAATAAACACACACACACACTAATTTAAATCTAAAACAATACACAATATTTCAACGATGATGAAATAAGGTTAGAATTTCATTGATTTTTATTTTATGTATCACTGGAATTAGAGGATGAAGCAGATGCAAGTATCGAGTCCTCTTGTGAGAAACAGAGTATCACAAATCTGGTGCCCTATTTTCCCAGGAAAAATATCTCATGTTCTTCATGGAGTTGGTATTGTGAATATGATATTGGCTCTGATCTGTGGTAATATAGCCTTTTTAATCAATAATTATTCTTGTGTTCTTCAAATTTATCTTGTTTCATGAATCAATTCTCTACAGAAAATAATTACTCATGTGTCTGCTATTTTACAATTTATTGTTCAAGTAAAATGTTTTTATTTTTAAGTTGGAGTGCACTTGTTGGATCCAACAGGATGCATGTAATCTGCACCTCATATGTCGTACTATCAGGTGACATGTCTACAATGAAATATTAATTATGGCAGTGCATTTCAATGACTCAAATATGACCGTTAGAAATTATATTGAAAACAACAAAATAGATTAATGAATGGTGTCACAGTCTAACTAGAAACGATATCACATGGAAATAGTGTCACTAGGAAACAATATCTTCTTCTTTTCCTTTGAGCGGTGAGACATTATTTATGGCATATTTGTATTAAGATGAGGAACTGATATCCCAGATGTGGTGTTATTATTACGGTTTCTGGTCTTTTACCAAACATTGTACGTTGTCTTTGTGATGGTAGTAGGGAACCAATGTAATTGAATTCATGAGATCAGAAACTAGTTACGGTGTCTCGGGCATGGTGTCTGGGTCACAATGTCTAGGTCACAGTGTCAGGGTCACAATGTCTGGTTCACATTTTTTGGGATATGATGTCTCAGTCACGGGGTCTGGACACAGTATCTGGTCACGATGTATGGTTCCTTTTCACAAAAACTAGAAATGGTGGCTAACTCACTATTTCTCATTATTAGCCAAATATTTGTATACAAACATAATTAGTAATTTTCATAGAATTAATTTTACTATATATTTCATAAAATAAATTCATTAATGAACTAATTAAATGTAGTTTTCAACAATAAAATGTGATTTATATAAAATATGATCTTGGGTAAGTTTATTTGAATCATAATGAAACCGACAATATCTACATATTATTTGAGAGAGATTAAATAGGATTAACATGATTAATAGGACTTATTGGATTTTTGATCATTAAAAAAAGATTAAAACACAATGAGAACAACAATATCCCCATTTTTTATGATCACAAATCATGTCTATTCTATGTGTAGTGTTCTCCCCATTTTGGTATTATCAAAAAAATATGATAAGAAGATAATGAACCTAAATAAGAGAATTGAGAGAAATAGTGGACAATGCATTAGATAAAAAATGAGGTGGTAGTACAAGTAGTTGGAAAAAATAAAAAATCTCTTATCAAAATACAATTTTTCATATTTTTTAGAATGTGTTATCTTTTGTTTTCGGTTGGTTGTAGCATCAGAAAGAGCCAGATGAGAAGAAGTAAAAGTTGAAGAAGGGAGTGATCCAACTAGCAAATAAGGGAGAGGGATTCCTTCAAAAATTGAAGGATCCAAAGTATGATTGGTGGAAGACTGGGGCATGTTTTGTTCAAGGATAACTGCTTTGATCTGGATCAAATCCTAAGAAACATATATTAAAGTAGAAACAAAAGTAGTGGATGGGGAATGAGGTATACCAGGCTCTAAGGGTGTAGCTACAGGAAACACAATAGCAGTGTTATGCACATGAAGATAAGGCTTCAATAACTAAATGTTGTCATCAATAATGACACCACTATACATAAAGTCATTCTCAAATTCATCTTTGTTGACCATGAATATGATCAACAGGGGAGTGAAATATTTCATCTTTTGAACTCGAGTCTTGAAGTCTAGAGTGATACGAGGTATTTTCAAATTCCTTACAGGATACTTGAAGTTACATGTAATATCATACCTTGAGAAAATTCTATTAAATTAGAAATCCACATTCTTATTAATTTCATCCTTTGAATAATTCATAATATTTGAGTGAATCCATTCCAAATCAAGTGCCTTGTCTCTATTCATGGAAACTTTAGATAGAGTCTCTTTTTCCAAGACACTTAGCACAGATTAAAGTTCCTCTTTAACAATAGTTCTGAGCATATCATTGTCAAATGAGGGTTAAGATGACTAACAAGAGGCACTAGAGGCTAAAACTGTAGAAATGAGGGACTATAGTTGATTCAGTCTTTTCTGTAGACACCACTTATACTCATTAGACAGTTTGTTGAGACCAATAACAAGCTCACATGTCTCTAGAAATATGTGCTTGTTTCTCTCATAATCATTGTCAGCTAGTGAAGTAAGGTTTGTCTGAATGAGAGAGGGAAATTCATGTGGAATCTGACCACTAACATCCTCAATAGTATTAGTAATGGGAGCTTGTCCTGATTGCAAGAATTTTTTCATATCTACAACCAAATATTTGAGAGAATTAACTTTATCACTTAGATGTTTGGTCTTAATTATGACATCTTGAATTTCAGGAATGATTTTTGGCAGAATCTGCCATATGATCATCCATAACATTAGGACATCATCTCTTTCACTTACTTTTGTTATAGGAGAAGGTTGTGTGTTCATGAGCTTTTCAACTCCATCCAATAATGTATTTTCCAAAGGCTTTCAAATCAATCTGACTTACAAAGGAAAGAGGATGTTGTGATGGTTCAGGAGTAGGAGCTGAGATAGGATCAGGTTCCATGGTAGATATTACATCAATAGTAGAGACCGATTTTTATTGAAACACTATAGAATGGTCTATACCATTAACCAAGGATTCCTTGGAATCATTCACATCAATGTATCTAGGGAACTGATACAATGTATCCATAGTACTTTGATTAACTAGATTAAAAATTTCAACACATTAATGATTAGGGTGTTTCTCCCCTCAAAAAGTGCTTCTTGCACAGTAATAACAGATTTAATTCCTTGATCTGGTTCTAAAAGATCATCTACAATACATTCACCCATTTATTTTCTAGCCAGCTAGAATGGTTGTTCCATTTTTTCCTCAGTATATAGGTTAACATCAGTAATATCGTTTTATTCTAAAGATTTATCAACCACAACATCTTTATCAAGAGAAAATTATTCTTTTAAAGGCTCCTTAGGAACAATCTATTCTCTAAAATTAACAAAAAATTATTTTCTAGAACAAGGTTCATCATTCAAATAAATACATCTTTCAGGTACATGTGCTTCCTTCTCAACTTAATCTTTTTGAATAGGTCCAGTTTCTTCCTTGTTAAGTATAGTTTCTTCTATAGGTGAAATGACTACTTCCTCTTCCTCTTCAATAGAATTGTCATCTATTTAATCTGGTTCTATACTAGGATCATAAATGATCTTAGGTCTTGAAGGATTCTTAACTGGATTAAATTTTTCATATACCCTTTTATTATACTCCACCCAGGCCTTTCTATATAGATTTAAACTGATTTTCATTCATTTTATAGTATCCTTGGAGATAATGAATTCACAATCCTTGAATACTTCATCATTTGGTGGAACCATTCCTTTGTCATATATAATAGTAGTGATTAACCTTCAGTTGAACAAGGAGGTAGAAATTGAGGTTGTCTTTATCAACTCACACATATGAAGTATAACAATGTTTTATAGGTAAATATTATGTACACTAATTATGAAATGAATCCAAAATACATCCTGATACTTGAGGGTATAAAAATATACTATCCTCAAACTAATCAGATTCTGAGTAAACTTAAATAGCAATCTAGTTTCACCATCTAACTCAGCAGCAGTATCTCTTCTATTCTTTTTTTTTCCAGTCAAGCTTCCCAAAGCCTCTTCCAAAACATAAATATCCCTTTGAGGAGGAGGTCCTCTCTGGTAGTCATCAAAAATTCGTTCATGATGTATATCTAGGAATGAAGCCCATAACCTTGAGGAAAATGTGATATTTTTTCCATTAATCCAGCATGTCAGAAAGAAACCGTCTTTTGTATCAAAATAGAATTCTACAAACATATAGAACTGAGTAATATTATTGGGATAAATCATCTTTGTTTCTTTTGAGAACCAATCCATCCATCACTATTATTTTAATACATCACACAGTAAAGATATACCTGACCACAACCATTTAGGGAGAGAAATCTGAATCAACTATTCTATGAACACAGTTTGGTTTCAGTAGTCCTTTGGGTACTATATTCAATGATCTTTTCACATTCTTCATAGATCTGTGCTTCATATCCATTGAAGAAGATATGAGATTCATTCATGGAATCCAACGAGGGGTTCGACAGGAAGAGATGAATTATTGAAGGAGGTCTTACAGTTTGAGTGAGAAGTGTTTCAGGTTTGACTGATGAAAGGTCAAGTGAAGAAGCTAGTGAAAGACAATTGATTATGATAATTTAGGGAATTCAGGTGTCAAAAATTCAAAGGTGCATGATTAATATAATAAAATAATTATCTCAATGAAATGGGTAATAAAATACAAATGAAACAAAAAAGTTTCTTTATGGTGCGACTCATACAAGTTTTCATGGTGAGACCGGAATTGGTTTTCACAGTGTCACCAGTACAGTGAGTCTCGATATTGTGAGAACATAATAATTGTGACAGTATGTTCAAGATTGTATCTAAGAGACAGTAAATGTGAGACTCTAAATAGGAAACATCAACTTGAATACATTATATTATTAGACTCTAAGATTTAAATAGTATGATTAAGACAGTGACTTGGGAAACCGTAAACTATGAAACAATATGTTATAAAATAGTATTCTTTCTAGTTAATAATTATCATTCCTAATTCATGTATGATGTAATCACCCCTTTCAGAATTTAATTTTTAGGTGAATATATCAGCAAGCTAATATTCAGTCCCAATGAATTCCATATTGGTCTCCCCTTTTGATAATGGTCTCTCAAAAAGTGATGTCTTACATCAATATGTTTTTTTCTATTCTGTGAAACAAAATTTGTTTAGATGTTAATTTCTCTTTTATTGTCACAATTTATGGATACATACCATAATTGATATCCACAATCTAGTAATGTGTCTTCAATCCACAATATTTATGCACAACAACTATTGGCTTCTATGTATTAAACTTCGATAGTAGATAATGAAATTGAGTTTTGTTTCTTACTACACAATGATACAAGATACTTTCCTAAAAATGACATTTTCCGTAGGTACTCATTCTTTATAACCGAAAACCACTGAAATCATCATCATAATATCTAACTAAATAAAATTATTATTATTTGGGATAGAAAAACCTGATATTGGGTTAATGTTTGGGATATTTGGAAATCCTTTTAACAACATTTAAATTAGATTCCTTAGGTTATTCATGAAAACGAGCACACATATATACATTAAAAATAATGTCAGGTCGGCTAGAAGTTATGTAGAGTAAGTATCCAATCATTCCACTCTATGTGGTTTAATTAATAGATTTTCCATCTTCATCAAGATCCAGCATACAAGTAGTACTCTTTGCAGTATCACTACTTTTAGTAATATCATAGACAAAACGTTTTGGAATATCATAAATATATATTATTTGATTTAAAATAATACCATATTCATTTTGAAAGATTTTAAATCCATGAAATAATTATTGTTCACTAAATAAACTCATTTCAAATACATTCTGCAATATTTTATAAAATTCAATACATAAATAATATTTGAAGATCCAAAAATATATAATCTATATAAATATTTACTAGTAAAACATCAGTGGAAGTTATATTTATAAAAAGGGTAGGATCAGTTATAGATTTTGAAAAAATATTAGAAATTTGATAAGTAATTAATATATCATACCAATATTTTGAGCTTGTATTAAACTAAAAAAAGCATTTGGTGATTTGAAAACATGATGTGGAATGTGAGGATTTGTGAATCTAGGGGGTTGTTCCATAAAAACATCCTCAGCTATATGCCCATTTATGAATGCACACTTAAAATCCATTTTATATAGTTGGAAATTCAAATGTACAACATAATCAAGCAAGATTTTGATGGTTTCATGTCTAGCTAATGGTTCCAAGGTTTCTTCATAGTAAATTAATTTTCTTTATTATATCCCTATGCAATCAATCTATCCTTATTTATGACTATATTACTAAATTCATCAACATTATTTCCAAATACACACATAGTTCATATGGTAAATGTATCTTTGGGTATTTCAATAAGTTTCCAAACATTGTTATGTTCAAACTGATTAAGTTCTTTATGAATTCCCATAACCAAAAACTCAACATATATAGAATATTTATTTTTTAGGGTTCATATTTTGACAAGAAAACATGATGTTCAACCTAATTTATAATATAAGCACTACATTGAGTTATTTTATCTAAATGTTCTATAAAATCAACTAATAGATGTTTCATAAGAGTTCTAAAAGCTCTGAAAAAAGAGGTACTTTTTCTTTTGGGTTCATTAATAGGTTCGGGTTCAATATTAATTGAATTTGGAGTATTTCCAGAACAGGATGTTTTCATAGAATACCTTACAGGTTAGTTATAGGGTTTATAATTTATGTCCTGATTTGAAATAAAATCCTCCAGGTTCTCTAGAGATGTATCAAGCTCATGTGGATCTATCTCATCAAACATGACATGGACAGATTCTTATACCCAATTAGTTCTTTTTTTAAACACTCTATAGGCTTTACTAGATATTTAATATCCTAGAAAAATTATTTCATCACTCTTGGATGAAAACTATTCATGATTATCCTTAGTATTAATGATATATGCATTATAACTAACAACTTTGAAGAAGCTTACTTTGGTCTTTCTATTGTTACATAATTCATATAATGTTCTTTTAAGAATGGGCCTAATCAACACTTTATTACTGATATAGCATGTTTTATTTACAAAATCTTCCTAGAAATAAATAGGTAAGTCAAATTCAATAATCATGGTTATTGTAATCTCTTGCAAGGTTCTATTTATTCTTTCTATAACTCCATTTTGTTGAGGTGTTCTAGGGGAATAGAAGTTTTGACTATAGACATTTTTGAGCAAAAAGATAAAAAATATTGATTTTCAAACTCACATCTATTCCCACATATTATGTATTTAATTCTAATTCCACTATGTTTTTCTATAGTTTTATCATATTTTTTAAAATGCAATCATGATTTATTTCTGTGAATCAAGAAAAAAATTATAGTATATCTAGAAAAGTCATCCACAAGTACATAAACATAGTGCTTCCAAATTAAACTGGAAAATCAATATGGCCTTAAAAAATATATTGGACCAATTAAATAATTAGATATGTTGACAATTCATTCTTTGGTTTGATGGAAATTTTTTGTTTCTTTTCCTTTTGACAAGGATTTCACAATTTATCATTTGGAAACTCAAGTTTGTGTAGGACTTTGACTAAACATTTTCTAGATATCTTTCTATAGAAGTGAATATTGTAGTGTCCTGGTATTATATTCCAATTCCAATACATTTTGTAAAATAAAATTTAATATGAATCATTTTTTGAGAAACTAAATAATCAATGATAACAAACTACACATTTTCATTTCTCAATGTAGAAAATAATAATTCATTTTTAGAATTAATACCATTGAAAGAATTATTTTCAAATTTAATATGAAATACATCACCACATAGATGAAAATTAATAAGAAGATTATATTTCAATCCATAAAAAAAAGTAATCTGGAAATAAAAAATGAATTAGAGTTAGTGATTTGGAAAAATAAAATGATTTTTCCTCTAGCATTATCACCAAATGTGACATGTCCACCATCAATTTTTATTATGGTCTTGAAGAAAGAATTTTCCCCTATGTTTTTTTTGAACAACCTCTATCCATATACCAAAATATTTTATAGGATATCTTTAAACATTTCTCCTACTAAATAGTTAAATAAATAAGACTTTTGTACCCATATTTTTTAGGGTACAGTAATATTAGAAACTGAATATTTAGAAACTCACATCTGCTTTATAGGTTTCTTATAAGAATTATGATAAGTATTTTAAACATATACTCTATTTGGTTCAGAAATAATTGAAACAGTAGAGAGTGTATCATAATTTGAATTAGCATATTGTTTTCCAGAACAAGGATTAAAGTTGTATGTCTTGGATATAGAGGCAAAATTGGTTCATCAAAAATTTCATTTACTAGGTTGATTCCCAATACCAGTAGTGTATTTATGGTAAGTCTATTTACCAAGAATTTATACCATGGTATATTTACCATTAGTAAAAATTTCAGTGTCCTTTTTCAATTTCTCATTTGATATGTTTAGTTTGTTGTATTCTTTGAGTAATTTATAATTTTCTCTTTTTCTACAATATGTTCAGATTTAACAGTTGATGTAAGAGAATTCTATTTCTACAAAGACATGTATTTATCTTTCAGTTCATTAAATGTATCTTAAAAAAATTATATTAATAAATAATTTCTTCATTAGATGTATATTCGAAATCACTTATATATACATAATAATAGGAATGGTGTACAAAATATTATAGTGTTACCTCAGATGTGTTTGTCATAAAACACATATTGCCTTTGTCATAATGTTCATCATGTGATGATTCTGAGTCACTTTAACTATCCTCACAATCACTCCATGTTAATTTATTTTCATTTTTATACATTCTATCTTTGTTCTCATATTTGTTTTTCTACTTGAGTTGGGATAAAAATACATTATATGTCCCTTTTTCTTACATTCATAACAATCTATATCTTCAGAGTTGTCACTTATTTACCAATTCTTCTTATAGTTTCCGCTTTGATCGTATCTTCTTTTGAAGTTAGGATTTCTGAAAAATTTTATCTTCTTGTAAAATTTCATAAAATTTTTGTATAATTGAGCCATATTCTCATCACATTCAGGTGATGATTGTACATTGTTGGAACTCTTTATAAAGACATTGGGTTTCTCTTTTTCTTTTTGTTTAGATGTTGTAGTCTTCAATGAAATATATTTTGTTTCGGGATAATCCTCCCCTTCATTATTGACTTTCAGCTCCAATTCATACACCATTAGTTTCACAATGTTTTCTTTGACAGGTAATTTCCTAATGTCACATGAATCTCTAATAGAGACAGTGGTTACTTTACATCGATCATGTTTTAATCTGAGAATCCTCATTATTTTTTCTTTTGTAGTGACTTCAATTCCAAGATAAATAATTGTGTAAAAAATTTCATTGAACATAGGATACATTTTAGAAATAGGCTCATTATTCATTATTTTAATGTTATCATATTTAATAATATATGTATTGAGTCTCATTTATTTTGCAATAGAAGTGAATTCATGTGAAACTAACAATGTATCTCAAATTTTATGGGTAGTTTTACATGAATATATTCTATTAAATTTATCATTAGCTAAAGAAAATTATAATGAAGTAATGGATTTTAAATTGTAATTATGGGAATTTTTAGGTGGGTCATCCCATGTTATTCTATCAGTGGTAGGAATTTTATACTCATCTATAATTTAAGACCAAATTGCTATTCCCATAATTTTTAAATGCATTTTTATTTTTATTTTCCATTAGAAATATTTATTTACATTAATGAATTGTGGTATGTTTGTCGAAGCATGTTCCAGTATATTGTCCATAGTATTATATTTTTTTAAAGAGATAGAAATTTAGAATTAGCAGAAATTTACATATCTATAAAGTGAAACTAAAATCACAGTTGAATATTTTTAAAAACATAGTCTTAATAGGAATACAATCTTCATTGATACTAAATTTTGGTCGTATTACAACACTCAATGGGGAGGGGTGAATTTAGTATCTATAAAAAATCAGTTCACATATTTACTTAAAATGTTCCCCTATAAAAATAAAAATATCCTAGTCAATCAAGGTAATATAGTTATAAAAGTGTGATTGTTTAAATAACCTCTCATAAAATTGATAAATTCATAGCAATATCAGTATGATTTATTAGTACTACTTTTGATGATATTCTAATATGAAAAAACAATTATAAATTTTTTCCATGATTAACTATCAATGTAAAATCTAGTGTTTTATTGAATTATAATGTAAAAAAGAGAATAACTATATTACATAAGCCAATAGATAAAATATTCTGTTCAGTCTCAAGCCAGAACTAATCCAATACACTTGGTGATCACCTACATCCATGTATTTTATATTAATAAACATTGATCCACACACTGGATCAGGGTAAACAACAATGCGTAGGACTTTCCAAGTCACAGAACCTCTTCCAAAGTTCATCGTGGGTATAAACTACCAGGTCCCACATATACCACTTCGACACTTATCTATGTGAGTAAACAAATGTTAAAAAGAAAATAGAGGACGGATATCTTGTATACTTTAGTTTAATGTAGCGTAGAATGTCTATTTTAATGCACAGACACACACACACAATTCTCGAAAGCTATATCAATACAAAACAGAGAAATGATGATGAGATACAGTTATAATTTCTTTTAGTTTTATCTGATGCAGTTGTAGACTTATAGGATGAAGCATATGCAAGTATTGAGTCCCCTTGTTAGAAAATGAGTATCATTTGTCTGTTACCCATGCTTCCTATGAGATATAGGTCATGTTCTTCATTTAGATGATATTGTGAATATTTTCTTAAATCTAATCTATGGTATACCATCCTTTTGATTTGAGAATTCATTGTGTGTTCTTCAGATGCATCTTTCTAGATTTATCCATTCACTTCAAACAATTTCTTGTGCATCTGCTATTCTACACTTACTTATTGTAGTACCACATTTATCTTTTTATGATTGAGTGCACATGTTGGAGCTTACATGATGCATGTAATATACACCTTGTACAATCAGGTGACATGTCTAAAAAATATTCCTTATGTTAGTGCATTTAAATGACTCTAATATGACCATTAAAAATTAAATTGAAAATGACTAAATAGATTAAATAACAGTCTCACAGTCTATCAAGAATAATTATCACATGGAAATGGTGGCCCCATGAAACTTTTTCTTCTTATTTTCCTTCATGTGGAGAGATATTCAAGATGGAATAGGTTTACTATGACTAAGAACCGGTAGCCTTGATGAGGTGTTTCGATCACTGTGTCTAGTAATTTTCCAAACTTCGAACGATGATTTAGTGATGGTAGTAAGGAAACGATGTTACAGAAATCATGAGATCTGAAACAGTTTATGTTGTATATGGAATACGGTCTGGTTCACTCTGTTTGGGTCATGGTGTTTGGGTCATGGTTTCTAAGTCACTGTGTCTGGTTCACAGTGTCTGGGTTATGGTGTCTATTCACAGTGTATGTGTCCTTTTTCGGAAAACCAGAACTGATGACAGACTCACAGTTTCTCAGACATATCCAAATATCATTATACATACTTAATAAAAAATATCAACATAAAGAATTATACTAGATAATTCATGAAGTTAATTCATTATAGAAAAAATAAAATATAATTTTCAATAATCATATATGATATATAGTAATTAAGTTATTGGGTAAGTTTATATAAATTATTAAGAAACCAACCATCTAAACACATGATTTGAAATATGCTAAATAAGATTTGTAGGATCTATTGAATTTATAGGATTTTTATCATTAAAATATTATTCAAACATGATGAGTCCAAAATTATTAAATATTATATAGTGAATGTAAGATCATTTTAGGCTTATAAAATATATTTCTTAAACAAATGTGTTTTCAATACATTTGCGGGTTTGACTTGAAAATAAATTCTCCACCTTATTTCAATTGAGTTTGATAAAATGGATTTCATATATATTATTATCTTAATTAATATTATTTTATATTTTCAACTTAATTGATGATGCAAATGAATAGTAAAAACCATGAAAATATGTTACCACATTTAATGGTAACGTAAGTTAATCATGTGTTAAACTAACTTGGTTAATAGAATTAAATTGATAAAAAATGTATATTTTTTAATGATGGAGGTATTTCTCCTTAATATCACCACTCTACTCCATTATTAATCAAATTTTTTGGAACATCTATATATGGTGAGTTCAAATTATTGTTCACTTTTTGGTATTTACAATAATTCCACTCTATGGAAACTGTGATATTTTATTACACAATTAAACATAATTTATAACATAAACATCACTAGATAAAGATGGATGATCAAGTGGTATAGTGTCATTGGGTCATAGGATCGTTATATAACAACTTTAAACATGAAATACAATATCTTTATTGAAAGCATTCTTTACATGACCACTTCATTTCCTCGTAATTATCATTGAATGGGATAACATGAGGACATGCATAAATAAAGGTGAGATATAAAGCCCAGTAAGGGAATAATCATTGAAAAATATGAGGAATATAATACATGATAGAAAATAGGCATATCAATATAGCACATAAGAGATACATGAAAGACATCATGTACCTTGGACATGGTAGGTGGAAGTGCTTGTCGATAGTCCAAAACCACGACACGATCAAGAATCTCGATGTGGCCAGTGTACCTTGGACATAACATTCCTTTCTTTATAAACCTTGGGACCATCATCCACTAAGATATTAAATGAAATACCATATCTCTGTCTTTAATCTCAAGGAATCGTCAACGATTGTCTGCATAACTCTATTGTTGACTCTGGACTGAAATGATATGCTACTGCATAGTTTTCACCTTCTCCACCATTTCTTCGACCATTTCTAGTCCGCACACCTTATGCTCACTGACCTCATCTCAACACACCTATTTTCTACAGCTTTTCCCATAAATGGATTCATATGGTTCCATTTGGTTTCTCGAGTGGAAAATGTTATTACAAGATAACTCAACCAACGGAAGATGATGATCTCATCATCCTTTAATGTCCATTGAGCATGATCTCAAAATGTCCCCATGTGATTGGATAGTCTGCTCGGATTGGCCATCAGTTGGAGGATTATAGGCCATACTGATGTTCAGTTCTGTATTCAGAGCATGTTAACGACTCTTCTAAAACAATAAGGTGAATCTTGGATCTCGATCAAATGCTATAGATAGTGGTACTCAATGAAACCTTACCACATCCCTGATATATATATGTTTTAGTTGATCCAATTAGAAATTATCCCGAATAGTAATGAATTATGAAACCTTTGTATAAAAATACACAACTACCCAATTTTCATTGTTGCCTTTGGATGTCTTCGAAAGTCCGGTGACAAAGTCCCTGGGGATGTTCTCAAATTTCAATTCTGGTGTGGGAAATGGTTGCATAATCCCCATATACTTCTACCTCTCTTCCTTCACATGATTACTCACTAGGTACTTTGATGTATATTCACCGATATCCTTCTTCATATTATCCCACCAATAATTTTCTTGAAGATCTCGATACATCTTTTTATTTCCTAGGAGAATATAGAAATTTAAATTATGTGCATCATCCAAAAGTTCCTTCTTCAGATCCAAACAAGATTTAACACATAGTCTTTTCCCAAATCTCAAAATTCATTCTTCATTAACATTAAAATCATTGAATTTACATTTTATGATAGCTTCCACTTTTCCATGAATTCCCACATCATCATTTTGAGTAGCCTTTAGCCTTTCCAAAAGTGATAGTTGATAAATTATTTGTGAAAGGATTGATGATGTTCCTTTATTTATGATTCCCATGTCCATCTTCATCAAATATATGAATATTGGATCCCTTTCAATTATTATTAATGACTGAATCGTTGGGTCCTTTATACTTAGGGAATCCAACACCTTGTTCACTTTCCCATGGTGGTAATGGATTGAGTAGTCATAATATGTGATCATCTCTAACCATCTTCGTTGGCGCATGTTCAACTATTTTTGTGTGAATATATACTTGTGGCTTCTGTGGTCCATATGTATTTCACACTTCTCCCCAAAGAGATAGTGCCACCAAATATTTAATTCTAAGATAACTATATCCAACTCAAGGTCATGTGTTAGATAGTTGTATTCATGAAATTTCAATTGCCTTAAATCACAGGAAATGAATATTTCATTTTGCATCAACACACATCCCAAGACCTTCTTCAAAGCATCATTGAGTACAACAAAAAGTTCTCCACTTGTGGTTAATGTGAGCACATGCATAGTGATATGCCTCTATTTCAACTCCTTTATTCTTTCTTCGCATTAATCACTCCATGAAATCTTTACACCCTTCTAAGTTATCATGGTAAGAGGTTTGGTCAATCGTGAGAAATTTCTCACAAATCATCGATAATATCTAGCTAACCCCATGAAGATACAGATATTCTTTACCAATGTTGTCCTCGACCATCCCTCAATTGCATCAGTTTTGGAGGGATACAAATATACCCCACAGGTTTTGATGATATGGCCCAAGAATGAGACCTCATTCACAATAACTCACATGTTCTGTACTTTACATAGAGCTTCTCCTTCCACAAGGTCTCCAGTACAGATCTCATATACTCCTCATGATCCTCCATGGTTTTGGAGTATATCAAAATATCATATATATAGACTACCAAAAATTTGTCGATCTAATCTATAATCACTCTATTCATCAAGTACATGAATATTTATGAAGAATTAGTGAGTCCAAAAGGCATTACTATGAATTCACAGTGACCGTATCTTGTACGAAAATCAGTCTTGGAATAAACTTCAATCTTCACCCTTACATTATAATATCTTGACCGCAAATCCTCCATGGGAAATTATTTTTCTCTACAGAGCTGATTGAACAAGTCATCTATCCATGGGAGAGGATACATGATTTTTATCTTGATTTTGTTAAGCTCACAATAATCGATGAAAAGATGCATTGACCCATCTTTCTTCTTGATGAAGAGGACTAGTGCACCCCGTGGTGAAGACCTCAGGCATATAAACCCTTTATCCAGATTCTTCTATAGTTGTTTCTTTAGATCTTCAAGCTCCACAACATTAATTCAATATGGAGTCTCAGATATTGGAAACACCCCAGGTATAAGTTCAATTGAGAATTGAACATCTCTCCTAGGAGGAAGACCAAGCAATTCCTCTAGAAACACTTTAGCGAATTCCATCACAATAGGCATGTCTTCTATAATGGTTTCTCCCATGGACTCAATCATCTGAGCTAGATACGCGTGCTCATAGGGATGTAATATCAACCCTTGAGATGACGGAGCTAAAGAAGATTCATCTTCCTCCATGCACTTGTAATGAATCAGGGGTCGATTCTTCACATGGAGAGTGATTTACCTCTCACGAAAATTTATGATGGCTCTATATAAGGAAATCCAATACTTGCCAAGAATTACATCAAATTCTACCAGAGAGAGTAAGTTGAGGTTCTCTGGGATGTTCAATCCACATATTTTGATAGGGGAGGAGTTATATTCATGGGATGCAATGATTTCCGCATTTTATATACTCACCGAAACCATCACTTCCATGATTTGTGGTGGTGTTGGGATTATTATACTAAAAATTTGAGAGATAAAAGAATGTGTAGTAACATAATAAAAAAGTATGTCCTCTATTCTTGAATTAATAACTAGAGTTCTTGTCACCACTACATTGTCGGGGTTCACTTCGGCAGTAGTGATGGAAAAAGCTCTCCATTGCAGCCTTGGAGGTTGACGGTTGCCTCAAAAAACACTTGGCTTTGGGAACTAATATTCAAGATTCCTTGGATCACTGGACATGTAGAAATGAACCCCGCATTGAGGATCAAACTGAGTGATCCTCTCCTATATCGCAGCTGTGGGTCTTTTTTACCGATAGTTAACAGCTAGGAGACCTTCTCTTCCACTCCTAAATCAATTCTCCGTACCCTTCAGGCAATTTCCAAGTTGGTTCTTTCCGCACCTTTGGCATGTGGGGTGTTGGATCCTCATAGAACAGTTGGATTTATTCATCAAACCACCAGCACTGAAATCCACCATACACTTCTTATCCCCATGATACCCTTGAGATTCTAATATGTCTATTTTAACCTTGAGGGCACATCGGAAACATTTCTCATAGCTGTCAAAGTCACAGATTTCCAGTGCTTTCCTCAGGCTAGGTTTTAGCCCACCAAAGAAGTAGTAAACCTTTCATTCAGGGGTAGCGATAAAGTTGGAATCATATTTTTCTAGCCTTGTGAATTTTCCCTCATACTCTCCCACATATTCCTCAACTTTTTTCTTGAGTTCAAGGAAGTACCTTTTCCATAGTAAACCGGATGGTGCATGGAAAATATTTATCAAAAAACATTTTCCGAAATTCATTCCATTCCAACACCTCGATGTCCTCCATAGGCTTATTATTTTTTATCAACATACACCATTTATCAAATTCACCCTCCATACGATAAGTTGCCAGGAGAACCTTCTCTTTTTCAGAATATTGAAGGATGCAGAAGAACATTTCAATAGATTTGATACATTATTCAATGATTTAGGGATCAGATGATCCATTAAAAGTAGAATGCCTTTGTCTCATGAAGCTCTCGATAGAGACTTTTTCTTTTATAGGGGTGTATGAACATTCTTCTTGACCCTTGTTTCTATTCATATTTTGAGTTAGATGACAGAGAAGCATGAAAATTTTCGTGATTCCCTCTCCCATTGGATTGGGAATCTCATTAGTATAGTCATCACATTGATCTTCCTATCTGTTGTTAGCCTGATTCCTCCTATTACCAGCCATTGTTTAGAATAAAAGAAAAGTTAAGGGTAACACATAAAGGGTAATCTAAGGAAAAAACCGATGACATATAAATAAATTTTATTTCGTTAACATATTAGTCTATTGGATTCAGTCTATTTTAGTCATGATCAACTTTCTAACATATATTCTTAGGGAATTATTTTGACCCTTAATAATGTTTCATACTAAGCATTTGAATTTACCAAATCATATCCCCTAGGAGTGTCGTATCCAAGAGTGTTTCAAGGCCCATTTTCATGCACTATTTCTTATTGTAGTCTAGATCAAAGCATTGTTTTTGGGATTTTCCCCTAGGATACATCTATGCTTGAGCCGCCTCTACCTGCTCGTATTCAGATAGGGATGCATTTGATTGATAAAGAACTTAATCAATACTCACCAAAACATAGATATGTATTTATTATACTCATTCTTTTCTCTAGGTAATCACAAGGGTTTTCAAATCATGTTTTCAAATATATCAAATCCAATCCTCTAATACCAACTATGACAACCCTGATCTTTTATTACAAAATAAAACAAAATTTATTACATAAACTTCACTTGATACCACATGGAATATCTAGAGTAATAGTGTCTTTGAGGTTTAGGATTATTACATAATAACTGAAAACATGAAATAAATCATCTTTATTGAAAACATCTTTTACATGACCACTAAATTCCCTCATACTTTTCATTTCATGGGATAACCTGAGGACATGCATAAGAAAAGGGTGAGCTATAAAGCCCAGAAAGGGAATAATCATCTAATAACATGAGGAGTACAATAAATGTTAGAGAATAGGAATATCAATATATCACAAGATAAGAATAAACATAAATTCATTATAAAGCATGATAATCCTAACATTGAAATTTGGCAACAACACTTAATATGGAATTAGCATGATACAAGGCTCATTGCACATGGAGCAAGTGTAAATCCTCATTTCACATGAAGATTGATTCAAACCTTGTTGAACATGAATTATAATGTGTAAACACCCATTTAACATGGAGTATAATGATATTATACTTTACACAATTAATTGGAGCTCTATAAGGGAACAACCTTCTTAATCATTTATTTCAGGCACAAGTGTGCCACATGGATCATATAACAAGGATTCATAAAACATAATCATTTATTCAACGATAAAAGAATTTGGAATTGATATATTATACTTTATAATCAATAATTAAATGTTTATAAAGGTGAATACCCTTGATAGAAAAATTTGAATGGTATTCACTACACAATGACATTGTCTTCGAAAATCGGTGCAATTTCGGCAGTGTAACGGTGTGATGTAAGAATTCAAAAAAATGGTTGATTAGAGTGAAAATGGGTTATAATAATATGTACATGAAATGGGAAGTATGGGGGTCATATAGATACATTTTCCAACAATTTAAATGTAATTTAGAGTCATTATACAAAATAATTTCCTGAATGTAAAAGCGGAGAGAGAAATCCTTTCAAAATTTCGGTAGAGTAACAGGTGTACATGGGAGGCATTTAATGAGAGATAAATGGGTCTCTCCTCATTAAAACATAAATAAGGCAGTATGGGGGATGTGAGAAACCATACCCAACATTTATAATAGAAATTAAAAGGGCATAAAAATTAAATAATACTGGACAAAATGAGAAAGGAAGAAAAATCCCTTACTGGGTAGTGTGCTTCAAAAGGCTTGAGAGAGGCTTGAGAGAGGCTTATTGGGAGCTTGGGGAACCTTGAGAGGATTTCAGATAAAGGAGGGAATAGTTTGGGCGAACTCCAAATACATTTTGTGAGGTGTAAGTGGGATCTTGGGTGGGTTTATATTGGAACGATGGGATAATTCTTTATTATTTAGGTTTAAGACACCTCACATTAAACTAATCACAAACACAAACGAGCCCATGGTTTCATCCAATGGTTTTTGGAAAATTTTAGTGGAAAAAAATATTTTATAAGGCCAAATTCAGATATTCTTAAAATAATGGGATTGCTTATGTGGAGTTGAGCCACACTCCCAAGGAAATCAATTTAAAAAGACAAGATGTTTAATAAGACTTGACGGGTCAATTAAAGCTTTGTAAAATAAGTTAAACAAACCGAAAATCACATTATGTAAATCGTAAAAAATTTATTGGGAAAACATAAGGCTTATAGTATTTTATTACGTCACAAGTGGGTCATAATGAAGTCATAAAACACATTATATATTTAAACAGTATTTATTTTCTACCCAAAAATTTAACTATATCATAATATTATGAAAAATTCACCATTGGATAATTTCGACATCCTGATTCCAGAAAAAAAATTTATTTTTTCTAAATAACATTCTAAATATGTTAATTTTTACCTTTAATATAAAAACTAACATTTATCGAAAATTCATTGGTTTTGAAAAAATTGGCATTCTAACCTTAATAAAAATTACAAATGCATTCATAAAATTATAGGATCATTTATACTTAATAAAAAATAATTTAATAATAATAATATTTTATTTAAATATTATTTAATACAAAAATCCATTAATTCATCAAAATAGATTTCTTAGTTGAATATTAACTAAAAATACTATTTTTGCTTTAATAACTATGTACAAGGTAACAATAATAACATGAATTTATATTCATTATTATATTAAAAAATAATGTACATAACCATAGTGATAATGTCTTTTTACATAACCCCTTATAACACTTGCATAAGACCTAAGTGTAAGGTGTGCAAGGGTGATACACTCTAGGGGTGGCTCAGATAACATTGCTCGGGTGGTAATCTCTATCAATTTTCATTTCTCTCGTAGGCAGTCCCGCTCGAGCATATCATTTTCAAGCTCTGCTTGGGCTTGGTCAATAGAGAAGCACAATGATGCCACCTCCATTCCATGCTCTGAAAAATGTCTTCGTATGGGGCACATCTACTGTATGAGGCCATCACTTCTTCTGTCTGGGTAAATTGGATTTGTTAAATCCCAATATTTATACTTATCATGTGATCCCTATTCAATGGATATATTAACAACATTCACACTTATTAACATAAAACCAAAGAATTTGTCAGTTTATATAAACATTTTATATAAAGAAACATTTTGTAAGATCCAGAGGGATTTCCAGTAATGAATTATTGTGTCGTTACACACTCCACCTCTCTTATAAAGGGAACCCAATATCCTCTCATCTCTACACGTAAAAATAATTTTTTTTCTCCCATACCCACACCAAATCCCATCATTAATTAAATTCCCACATCAAAGTGTTAATTTTTGGATCAATATGATAATATTGGGAGGATTTTTGTATAATATTAAAGAGGAAAACCTAATAAGAAGTGCCATTATTAACCGAGAATAATTGATTTATTTGTTCTTAAAACACAATAAAGTATTAATCCATACACAAGAAATAAATAAATAAGTATCCATTATATACTATGATAACATTATGATAATGTAAAAACATTCATCCCACTCCACATAAATAAAATGGGAAATGAAACCACTAATTCATTGTACAAAAAACTACCACCTCATAAACTGATGTATTTCAATTTCTATCATTGAATATCACGACTATTTATGATGTTGTTTTTAATAATTTATATAATATTCCTTCAATATTAATCATTATATAGAATTAATATATCATATAATTGTTTACATTACTAACCACTGAAAATTATAATTTCATTTTTGTTTACGATGGACTACCACATCACGAAATGATATAATTTGTTTTTTACACAAGGATGGTATATGTATGTGTATTAAAAGAAATAATAAAATATATATGATATTATTATCATTATAAAAATGTAAAATAACTAATAAATATTATATACCAACATCATTGAAAAATTTAAATGTTGTTAATGAGAACATACGACTCACCCTCTCAATGATTTTAATGTAGTACATATCATATCAGAACCATTTATTACTTATTTTAAAATAATTATTTATACATATAAATGATAATTATATCCTTATTATTCATCTATATATGATTAAATAATAATCTATTTTACTTTATTCAGCATACCAATGTGATTTTGGACATATGAGTTGAATATCTTCAAAACATTCAACAAAAATCAAAATTATTATGTATTTGAATATAACCTGAGAATAAATAAAATAATTTTATTACAATACATTAAAATAATATCATGAAATTAAATAAGTAATATAATTTTTTTTAATTCTTGAATATAAATAATGCATATGACATGTTGGGATTGAGGTAAGGGATCTATCAAGCCCACCATTTTTCCTTATTATGGCCATTCATTCGATAACACTCTTTATCTATCATTAATTTTTTTTAATGATTATAATTTATGTATATATGTCTCTCACATATATAGATAAATTTGTCTCTATTTTTTTTATAGATTAATGCATTCCATATGTTCATTTCCCAAATTCCTTCATTATTTATTTCAAATTGATTATGATATGAGGAATGATTATTCCACCCATTTTTCATTCCATTGTTAATTATAATGTTCATTCCATGTGATTGATTTCCAAATTTTCACACATTTATCATTAACATGTTAGGATTATAGGACCCATATATCTCTCTAATGCATTGGTTAATGTTATAACTTCTCAATATGTAATGTCTGGGATTAAAGAGTATGCCCAATCCATTATGGGACGTTGTCCACTATAGGATATTTTCTACGAAGTTATAATTTACTCACATTTATGTCATGTTTTATGTTTCTACAACATTACATATTATACCTTTAATTAATAATACCATTTTAGTTTTATTATTCTCACATGTGATTACACAAGAGCCACCCCTCTTTTGATATCATATTATACTTTTGAATCACATGTTATGCTTCCTTAGTTTTTTTATTCCTATACATGGTTTTTAAGCTCTCACATTTATTTTATATATTCCCATGTTTATCCAATTATGATTTATGTTTTAAAATTCATTTAGTATCTCATAATGGAGTATAAAATATGGATTTCAATAATATTTCCATTTGATGTATTTTTAACTAAGTCATATAAATGAACATGGTATCATGATCACTATTTGGTATTAATGGATATTTAGGTTTAAAAACCAAAGAATAATGTTCCAATGGTTTGGGTCAATTTATGTACGACTAATTATAAAGAATACATATACTACTATAAGTGAATGTTATCCTTAACTATAATTAAAATGCAGTATTCTGTTATAACTGGTGAATGGGTTGTTAATGCTTGAGTCACATGAATTGAACTTAGTTTATTTGGGTTATTACGACGCATGTAGTAAAAACATGAATGAATCAAATTTGATTTTGGGTTATTAATCCACAGGTGGTGAGAGTGGATATTTAAGTTGATCAGGTTATATCTCCCTTACCATTTCTTCTTGTAGTATACCTATATAAGGATGTATTTCAAGATTCTACCTCTAAACGTCTTCCAGATAGAGGTGTTTTTTTGACACTAAACTCATGTGAGGGGAACAACAAATAGTGATTCTGTGGTTTTGTATGATTTTTACTGAGAAAAAAGTGGAGGTAAAGGGATTAATAAGGTTAATCATATATCCCTAGGGGTTCTCTTATATTATTCTCAATGAATGTGTATGATAATCTTTTTTTATTCATAGACTACACAAATCAATAAAACATGACTTTGAAAAAAGATTCCACTAAAAAGGATCAAAATCTTATTTAATCGTATGTGGGGATCATATTGGTTCTCTTAAATTTAAAAATGATTAGTATAACACTATAATCATGTTAAATTTAAGAACAATAATAATATAGAATTCATGAGTGTATGTATTCTGTAAGAGTATATTTTCATTATTTTTTGGTTAGAAATGATCATTATTGTTCATAGATATGATGAATATGTCATTTATCAATATAAAAACACTTTTTGTGTTTGTTGATGTTATCCTCATATATTCACTGACCTCATTGATGTTCTCATGCTATTTCTATATTTTTTTAACAACAATTAGAGAACATATAAACTCATTTATGATCTTGAAATATCTATTTAGATCCATGATGGAGTTTTTTTATGTAATCTGATCTATACAGATAAAAATTTTCTAGAACCTAAGAAGGTTGCGGTAGTGGTTTATTGGAAATGGGCTAGAAATGTTATTTAGGTGGGAATTTTTCTAGGTTGGTGAGATACTATCGAATATTCATTCCAAAAATCAACCATTTTTCATTTTCAAGGATTGTAATTTTCAATAAACTGGTGATGTTTTTTTGGACTTATTAGTGTGAAGAGGCCTTCTTAGATATAAAGAAAAGATTGGTGATCACTCTAATTTATACATTATAAGATCCTAAAAGTGGATCTAATATTTATTTTTATGTAAATGATGTTGGCTTATTTGATGAGATTATGTATGTGGATCAACAAGTAGATTATGGGAGTCATAAGATATGACCCTAGGAGTTGAACATCCCTATGAATGACATGGACATAGATGTTTTTATCTATGATCTAGATAGTCATCACTATTATCTCTTTGATGAGATATTTATTTTATACATGGAACACAAGTGATTTTTTCAGATATTCTCAAAGTGGGACTTGAATCTTTGGTAGAGGTTTCAGTTAGAGAATATAAAAATATATATGTATGGGGATTATACTTTGGGGAAAATAAATACCATTGTACATTCCCTCCATAAGATAATGTAGGATATTGGAGAAAGACCATACCAATTAGAATGGTGGTTAATGAGTCTATCTTATTACTAGTTTATGGATATATTTAAAATTATATGGTAATTCCGTAAAATAACATGGTTATCATGTTGATGTTGGTGGATCTGGTAATGACTAGGCATGAGTTATATTCTACAGTCTTTGTGATGCGAGAAGGTTTGGTAGATGTTATCCTAGTACTATGTTATTCAATGTCCAATGATCATGTTTTCATGATTCAAGGGTTATTTTGGGTTCATTATTTAAATAGGGGAGATCTGATAAATAAAACCCATTCCACTCAGTGGGATGTTCACCTAGGTTAACAGAAATATGAATCAGTATATCAAGAGATGCATCCAATGAGTGGGAATAAAGAGATACATTTTCAGTTGTATCTCTCACTGTCTAAACTATTTGAGTATCAAGTAAGAACATATGTTACTAGGGGTTTTACTTCATCATATATCTATTCCTAGGATGTAGTGGTATGAGGT
The DNA here is from genome assembly GCA_963277665.1 of Viscum album. NCBI lineage: Eukaryota > Viridiplantae > Streptophyta > Magnoliopsida > Santalales > Viscaceae > Viscum > Viscum album. Next base: position 1,079,689,736 of record OY728164.1, read on the forward strand.
GATGATATAAATCTTGATGGGGTTTCATAAGACCCTAAGAATATTAGATGTTTTTTGAGTGATAAATGATCAACTGATGAATGTAAAACATTTCTTGTTGATCAAAGACACTCACACAATAGATGATTCTTGAAATATATTTGTTTAGGATGTTGTATAAATGCATGTAGTGCCTGAAAAAATCATGTATTTCATGTAATTATATTTTACATAATTTTAATATCAAGGATTTGTGAAGACTTTATGGGACCACCTGAAGATTATTATAAATTATCATCCACATACTGATGGACTTTCATAGAGGATGATCCCGATTTTGGAGGAAATCTTATAGGTATATGTCATAGACATATATATATATATTTGTATAATAATTTAAACATTTTTTATTTTATGTACAATAATAATTTATATGATTTAGTTCAAATGAATCCTTTTCAAGCTCATTATGGTTGATCATGTCACTGACCACTGTGTTGGAATGTGGTCAGTGTTGAAGCTATCATTGGTCTGAGTATGGTTCATGAGAACATGGATATTGTTTATTTATTAAGTAAATTGTTTTATAACTCTCAAATTATGTAATGATAAAATGCTAAGTGAAGGATATGGACATTTATTATCTTTGTATGTGATCGGGATTTCATTCTTGTGTCACCTTAGTTGGAGCGTCATCATTCACAAGGGAAATGGAATCTAACAGCATTTTTGTGAGAGTATTTTTATTCATGTTGTGTATTTTTCAGTGAAATATGAACTAGATAATCCTCCAAATGTATCTTAGTACTCATAATATATTCCTTGCCTCTCGACATCAGAGCTATGAACATGATTTTGTGAATGTGATCAACTATGAGGATATTGAATTGGAACAAGATATGTAAATGGTTGCCAAGTCAATTAAAATTATAAACTTAATTGATATGTTCATTAGGATAAATGTAGTAAAAATTGATTAGGTATAGTGTAATCATATATGGATCCATAATGAGACACAATATTTAGAGTTTAACATTCAAGATCAATGACGATAGTTTTTTCTGTCGGTCCATTAGAGATACATCATGATGATGAAAGGTCAATAGATGGGGAAATTTTTTACACCCTAAATTTTAAAATGTACATCAATTTATGTTTTTTTATAACTTAATTTCATTTACTATACTATTTATTATGATTTGGGTGTCAGGATAAAGATCATAGGAGGATAGAGAAGAGATGAGATGAAATCTCAGTTCCAGAGAAACATTGTGACATGGATAATTATGCTAAACCCTATAATCTCGTATGGATTTCAAGTGATGTAATAGATTATGATATGTATCATAAAGGATATAATGGATATGAATTGGTGGTTCTACTGATTTATTGTACTACGTTGTAGAGAATTGGTTATGGACTGAAGGATTGGAAGGTTTGGTCAGGCAGTTCAATTAAATTTCGTATATTAGTTGCATGGGGAATTGGATTCAGAGTGGTGTTATTATGAGGGATTGGAGGATGTGGTATAATAATTATAATTTTATTATTCTACATTTATACAATTTATAGTATCTCACAATTTAACATAATCTGGATTCCAAAGAGGCTTATAACCATGAAACATTGTGGCATGTCCTTTGACAGACATCATTGTTCATTCTGATTGGGACCCATTGTGGTGTATTCTTAATTTTTCCTCCTAGATAGATGATTTCCCTATTTCACTACAAATTCAAAATACCCCTCTATCATATCCTTCTCATATACATTCCCCTTTAACCTATGGTGACTCTAGATCCACTCTAAGATCACTTTTTATAATCCTAACTCTTAAATTCAAACTAGATATTAAAGGATCAACTATTGTCAATTCTATGTTAGTTTCTACCTTATTCTAGTTGATTTTCCTCTTTTATTTATGGGTTTTATTTTTATCATTCATTTATTAAGGGTCCATCTCTATGTAATATTAATGACCTATGGGATCCATGGTGAGGGACTAATTAAGTGAAATGTATTCTAGGTTGACAACATCCCCTGGTGAAATCGTCACCCACATAACACCTTTTCATCTAAATTCATCAAAAACTCAATAACCATTTATTTCTGTAATTCTAACTTTGGAAATAATGTGTGAGTCTTGTTCCACATATTCACTCTTACATTTTTTTTTCACCGCTCTTGATGTACGAATTTCCTTACTATGTAGATCTATTTTATAAATTTCTGGACATTATATTGATTACATGTATGTTAAATCATGAGAACCTAGTTTTATTTTGCTCACATGTGTGTGAATGGGTAACCAATGATACCTATTCTTGATAGATGTTGATATGCGGGCATGTGTTTTTGTGATAAGCATTACATGATTTATAATTTCTATGAATTTATATGATGTGACTAATTATGGATTATTTATATCTTGATTTAATATTAATAATGTTGTCATGATATCAGGTAATCCATGATAAACAAGTTTACTCTTTATAAGGGGTCATTGTGATGGGACGAATGACTGACGGTTCTAATATTACATTATGGTGAGTTTTGGGGTATAACATTCCATAACAATTTTAATTGAACATATGAAGAGGTATAGATCCAAGAGTCGGCATTTCATTCACACTAAGACAATGGTATGAGTCTTGGTGTGATGATAATGGAGTATATAGTACATGCTAGGTAGAGATGTATGTTGGGTATTTTGTATGAGTCAACCCGAGATAATTAGTTTTTATTGGGGGGTTACCCCACTATATTTTTTTTAATAGTTGATATGTTTCTAGTGGATGGACCATCATTTTTAAATAAAAACTACATGACTTTGGTTTGATGGATGAATCGAGTTAATACTCTATAAGTGTTTATAATTATTAGTCCTTAACGAAATGAGAGTATTTTTCCTTAAAGGTGCAATGGAGAGTACATATTTTTATCTTTGTGAGTCAGGTATTATGTTAAATATTGGGATGAGCTAAGTCATGTGATTACAAATGGTTACTATTCTTATATAATAGTGACGAAGAAATAACATTAAGGTTTTATAGAGAATCAGTTGTTCCATGAATACACCTAAGATGGTTGATTATTTAATTATTGATTATTTACTTATTTTCACTGCATATATAATAATTAATGAGAAAATATGTTAGATGTGAATTGGTAATTTCTTACTGGGATTATACTCACACCTAGAAAAGAAATCTCGAATCACATATAGAATTCATCATCAAGTATGAATGAATTATAAGAGTCCCATAGATATGTAACTAAGAAGATATGTCTTGGATGTAGATTTGGAACTAGGAAGTACTGAGTAGATATTTCATATGGTCTTATTTAATTCCGCCTTTATTTATTATACTCTTGAATTCATTACTCATCGGGGGCTCTAGTTTATTGTTTTTATTACTAAAATACACATTTTATGATATATTTCATTTACTACTAATTTATTTGTTTTTTATTACATGTGGATTTATTAATACTTTTCATTATATTATTTTTGATGTATATCTTGATATTGTGTGTATAGTCTCCACACAACATTATTTGGGTCCCCACTGGTAGTTGTAAACCTCTTAATCTTAGATATATGTTGAAGAGGTCATGAACGACACAATGCATACATCATTACTCAAGTTAGGGTATTAAGTAAAAATCATGATTATCATATTCTATAAGTCCATAGAACTCATTTTATTTCTCAGTTGGGTTGTAAACAAATAAATCTATATAGAATTGAAAACTTGATATATTGACATTTTATAATATTTATCTGGTTGTGTTGCTCTTCTGAATGTATAAAAAATTATGTTTTTAAATTTATTCTCTATTATTGGGAAATACCATGATAACAATAATTTTCAAATAATTTAACAAAAATTCTAATGTTTTATTCACCAAGAAACATCTATATCAATATCCAAGAAGAAATTATTTCAATGTCATATTTTCAAAATAATCATTTATCCTCAACAATCATATAAAATTATAGTAAGGAGATGTAAAATTTATTTATCCTTGTAATCTCCCAGACTGACTCAACGCTGAACCAGTGGCTGGACCAGTCGCCACATGACCTCAAGCGTGTATCCTCGTACGCTAGAGTTTGTCGACTAGGATCGAGGATTAACGGATAGTTAGTGGGGATATTATACACTCTTATCAGAGTTATATAATTGTATATTAGAGTAATTATCAATCAATAGCAGAATCAGTAATACAAAATTGGAAAAACAACGGAAGACAAGTAGTAATGATTTTATAAAAGTGTCCAACTGCAATTATACAACAAATGCCTGAATTCCATACTAATGAAAAAAATGGAAAGTAGTGAAAAAAGAAACATGATTTACATTCCAATAAAAAAATAAATAAACAATGAATCAAATCTGCAACCACAGTATCCATGAGCATCCTGAGCTTCCTCTCGATCCTCTACTCATATCTCCCACGTAAATGCAAATAGAACAATCCTGGAACTAAATAGAATCTACATGGGTTCCTAATGCAATGGCAGCCCGAGTAGGCTGTGAGATATTACTCTAAGTAGGCCGTGACCACTGGTGTCTACACCACATCCCGATATAATAAATAATTTAAATAGTGTGAAATAATGCATAAATATAGTAAGCAGTACAATCTAACAGTATATCAAAGTACCTCCTTCAACCCTCAGCCGGTGTCTGAACCTGTATCTTACATTATTCATGAATACTCAGCAATCAATACACAGTCATTTACATTTATCAATAATTCAAACCACATTAAATTATTAAATTATCAAGATACAGAGAAATCCTGACATCCCCCATATAAGTCACTCTCCATTGAATTCTCTAAAGAAAATCTATGTAATCAATGCAAAGACAGAATCCAAAATTTTTCTTTGGCTTGGATAACACGTCAAAAGAAGTTCAATTTAATATTCCATATACTATGTCTGAGCCTATCCACTAAAATAATTATTCGACCATGGGTCCGTCCACTGACTGTTTTTCACCGAATTCATTAATACGTTTGATCCCGTTCCCTTATTCAAATCACAAATCATTATGCCAGAACAGTTTTAATTAACCATTAATCCATTTCTTGTACCACCCTTATGACTCACAGTCCAATATTAATTAATGTGTGTAGAACATCATTCATGGAACCCTCAAGAGTATTTTTAGTGTCATTTCTTGTCTCACAACCCATCGGTATTTGGAGCATTAGTCCTAGTCTAATAAAAAATATTTTCATGCGTGCTGGGTGTAGAATGACATGTCTAGAACCCTGTGGGTATTTAAAGAATCCATACCTGTTTCAAACCCCATTTATCAATAATAAATATATATTTATCATTGGTGTAGAACTCCATGTCTAATACCCAAAAACCATCCATTAATTAATTAATATATTAATTAATCTAATTAGTTAATTAATTCAACAACTAATTAACATCATATATCACCCATCAAATAAGTAAAAATTTAATTAACCACTCATCATCTCAATATTTAATAATTAATTAACAATTAAATATTCATAAAAATATAACTAAATAATTAACTCAACATTTAATTATCCAAAATCATTAAGAAGTATAAACACGTCCACTCAAATAGTGATTCTTCCAGGACTTAAACAATTTACATGTGCTCCATAATCATCTCAAATCATGCATAACATGTCCCAGATATTTAGAAACTATATTACATAGCATATAATTTTTTTAAACAACTCCATCTTAAACAACTTAAGGAAGGTAAAATAAACATTCACCCAATGGTATTATAAGCCATCATTCATAACAATCAATCAAATCACAGTCTTAAATCAATGCATACAAAAGAAACAAATAAACAACTAGTTAATTAAATCATATCACTATAACTATTTCATCAATTAATAAGAAATGTACTATTTTCCATGAAATAATTAATCCATCCATTAATTATTACTAGTTTATGATTTATATATTTAACATGCCAAAATATCCAATATTCAGATATTCAATTAATTCAATTAACATCATCCAATAGTTTTTCTTTAATCATCGTTTAATGAATATATAGCATTTCCTTAATCTAGGAAAATAATATTCTCAAATTATTTAAAGAAGCATCTAATTATTAAATAAAGTGAAAAATATAAGGGACCCTACCTTGGGGTGGAACCAAAACATGCCACACTTTATCACACATCGGTAACCAATCCATAACTGGTCTACAGTTTCACTTGCACCTACCTTCATATATATATCTATGTGTGTGTAGGTGTTTGCACGTGGGTTGTCTTCATTGATTAAAAATTCAATATATTAAATTGCTACCCATAATTAATGAATATATAATCAATATAAATATAACATGGTATTAATGGAACATAGAAATTTAATTGACCTTAATTTAACTAGTGAAAAACCAAACAACGGATTTTAAAAGCTTACCCATACAAACATATTCAAAGATAATCGAGCTCATCCTCTCACCCATGGCAGTAGATGTCGGATCATGGATCAAGGGGTCCTTAAACATAAATCATATATCTTTTTGGAGGAAGAACATAATAAATGGGTATTAACCCAAGACCCTAAAATCGTCCAAAAACTAATCGGGTGTTGAAAAAACATCAAACCAAAAAAATGATGATGGTGAACATGAGATAAGATCATACTTCTAGTAATCGGAACCTAACCCTGAAGAATATAGGAGGAATAATCCACAGACGGAGGACCCAAAAAGGGGGTGTCGCGCCATGGGGGTTGCGTGCTGTAGAAGCTCTGCCTAGGGTGTAGCGCTGTTGGTGCAGGTAGTCCGGGGGTCCAGCATGACTTGTGATGTTCACACCAACAAGGTGGATGTGGTTCTAAGGAGCTGTAGAAGAATATGGATTCACGCTATAGTGATGCTCCGGAGGGTTTCTGTCAGGTGATGTTGCACAGCTACTGTTTGGGGTACAATACAAGGGAAAGACGCCTTGGGAAAGCCACCTGTGGGAGATGGAGAAGAAGGCTTCTTGTTGAACATCCAATGTTGATCATGGAGGAGGTTAAGTAGGAGGTCACACCACTTGGGGGAAGAAGAAGAAGAAGAAGAACTAGGGGGTCGCGCCTCCTTTGTACAGTGCCTCACCGTTTTAAAAAAATAAATTTTTATTATACAAAATATATTAAAAATAATAATAATATCAATACAAATAATAATAATAATAATGATAATAGTCATAATATTATTATTTTCATTTCCATTTATATCATTAAAACCAAAACTCCCCATTTAATAAAAACTGTACTTTGACAACCCCAATAATTAAATTGAATTTAATTTATTCAAAATCATTTATGATAATAATGAAAACTATTATTATTACCACCTCTTTCATCATTTATTAAATTCTAATCAAAACCACCAAAATATACTTATAAGGCAGCCATAAAATTTTAATAATAATAATAAATATAAACATAATAATATGCATAATAATAATAATCATAAACCATTATAAATATTTACATTAACCATTACTTATTACGACCATAACTCCCAATTAACCCATATAAAAGAAAACTATTTCATTTGAAATCCCAAAAGCCGCAATAAATTCTTTTAACATTTATTTTATTAAATAAAATAATAATAATAAAAATATCATCATTATTATTATTATTCCAAATTAATTATTTTAAAACAAAAAATTAAAAATTTATTATAGTATCATTAATATGATATTAATGATATAAATTTCATCTCATAACCGCAATTTAATAATAAATAATCATTTAATAATTCTAAAACTCTTCATTTAATTAAAAAAGTTCTTTGATAAACCCAAAAGCCACATTAATGTCTTCAACCATCATTTAATTAATTCGTTATTATTCATTTATTGGTTAAACAAAATAATAAAAATTAAAATAACTTCATTATTATTATTATCAAAAATTTATTTTAATTAGTCTCAATCTCTCATATAATCTTATTTATTTAAATTAAAAAATTATTAAACAATGTAAACTACATGGGTTGGACCACAATTGTGTGTTGCCCCTGCAGATCCATTTAAGTGGAATTTCCCAGATAAGATTCCCCCGAGACTCATTGGGACACCTACTAAAATTATAGGTTAATTGTGAATGTCCAAAAACTAACCCATTAGGCGGTCCAACACTCAGAATAATATTCTAAAGATTAGTTTAAAATCCGACTCATAGATAAACGGAAGAAAAAATTGAAACCCCTCATATTTTAACCTTGTTCAAAAACACGAGACATTATAATATACCCACCATAACAACTTCTCTTCCATGAAAAGCCGTCGGGAAAGACTACTAAAAAATTTACATACCAAGGACATTTAATCTTTTTAGAACTGTTGTGTTGTGTTCCCAATGCCAAACACACCTTTAACCCTTCACAATCCTTACAGTTAATCCTCTTAAACATATTCCAAAGATCACTTTGAAGATTAGTCATAAAAAAGAGCTTATATGTGAGGCCATTATAGGGACCTTGTCAACGGAAATGGTTGAATCTCGATCAACGAACATAACATTTTGCACATGAATCCCTCAAATGATTTTGCGGACCAAAAACCCACATTCTCTCTTTATCTAATTATGTGCCTTTAAAACTATTCCAAAACCATCTGTATATATAATGAAGTCCTTACCAAAACTCCCGTTAAATTTCCATGTCAATCAATCATTATGCTATTTTAAAAACAACCATGCCCCAACACGAATAAAGGAGTATCCCAATGAAAACACACATCCCAAGTACTACCAAGATAACAACTAATCCTCAAATGAAACAAAATTAAAACTATAGCACAATATAAGAACAATGATATCATAGTATCTCTATAAAATGGTCAAGATATGGGAGATTCTCCTCGTATTCAGATGAGAGCACTAAGAGAAAACCAAGGACATGAAGTAGATCAGTCAAACTACTATCGTACAACTCTTTTCTAAAAGATTTCCATCTCCTGCCTACACATTTACCAAAAACAATGTCACACTACCCACCATAGGATTGTCCATGACGTCAAATAAAAAGATCACCATCTCACCATCATGATATTTTAGAACACATTAACAAATTCATGTGATGTTCTTAGAACCACGATCACCATGTCAAAAATTGATACAAAAATCCATAACATAAACCTATTCACATGCCACGACAGTCGAGTCCCAAGAAGTCCTCCCGAGCAGTGGGACAAAGATAAATTAATGTCATAAAACTTTCTAATGGTACTACATTCCACGGGTTAGCCCCTTATGAAACCTAAATGTAGACCCTCTCTCTTAGTCCCACAAAACTGAAAACACAAAATTCAAAATCCCCTTTTTCATTTTATCCATTTTAATTATTTCATTTCGACCATCACAATTTTAAATGAATTTCAACAAATAAACAAGTACTTTTATCATATAAAGCCACTTGGTTTTCAAAACAATGAATTATCGAAAAAATAGGCATTCTATAAAAAAAATCCACTTTAATCATTTAACATTAAATGTTATTCAAATTTAAACAAGAAATTTAGCATCAAAATTCCTTTTACCAAGAAGGCGACCTTTGAGCGTCCCATTTATTCAATCAGGGTTATTCTAAAAGAAACCCAACAACAGTTCATTTCAATAAAAACTCAATGGTTTTATATTTATAACCATTTTCAAATATTCTATTTTTATATAAGTTTCACACATATGGGTTCCCATCAAACAATTGATAAGGCACCCATACACCTTACCACTGTAATTGGGATCCAATTTATCACAATAAACATTCATTTATAATATTAAATTTTTCATCCCTTTCATATATCAAAACATTTCTAGTGTGTTAGAATCTGGAGTGACCCAACAACATGTTATTACACAGATCCAAGGCAAAATAACAAAACATGATAATAACTTAGGATGTATGGAATATGATCACCCAATCATGTTAAATCTTCCAATGAAACATTCTATCTACATAGTAATTCTAAATAAGATCAAAACGAGGCATTGCACCCAAGACACCCAATCCAAATTAGCAGAAATCCTTCTAACAAAACTACATGGTGTGTTACATGCATGTAATGGGGGTTTATACATTCCTAAGATGATTCATGTATGAAACATCCTTTCCCTATCACGCCAAGGAATTTTTTTTTCAAAAATTTCAAAATCAATAAGAAGTGGAAAATATAACAATCAATCAAGGTGAAATCATATCAACTGTAACATAAAATATTACAAACACAAATCCCAATCCTAGGCCACATGATCATTTCTCGTACATGGGGTGATCATTATCAATCCAAACTATTAACCCAAGCCCTGACACATTCCTACACTTCTATCTACCAACCCAAAACAGAAAGACAAAATGAAAATTACCTATTATGTTACCACTTTATAACATCCCGAATCATCTTACCCATGATCCATTAGCCGGACCGACCACATCATAAAATCAAGCGTGTCTCCCTGTACGCCATAGGCTACCGACTACTAGGGTGGGATTAAGGGTATACAATGGGGATACTATACCCTCTTATCATAGTTTCACAATGGTATTTCATAGTAAATAACAATCAGTAGCCAATGAAATAATATATAATAGACAAAATAGTAGAAGAAAAATAGTACAACTTTTTTAAAACTGGCCAATGCCAATTATACAAGAGATTCATGCATGCCATTGTACTGATAAAAAATAGACGGCATAGAACAAAATGACAATAATTATAAACAAATACATAAATAAATCAACAATGACTCAAAGCCACTATATCAGTCTCCTAGAGCATCCCGAGCATATGCTCGATCCTCTGCTCTTATCTCCCATCTATATTCAAACAACACAATCCTGCAACCAAATAGAATCTAATCGGTTACCCAGTGCAATAGTGGCCTGAGTGGGGTGTGAGAAAAATATCTCAGGAGTCTGGGACCACTTGTGTCTACCCCAAATCCACACATTTAATAACTAATTTAAACCATGTGAAAAAATGCATAAATAAAGTAATCATTACAATGTAACTATATACCCAGGTACCTGATTCAGCCCTAAGCTGGTGTTTGAACCTGCATTATACATTTTTCATGCATACCCAACAATCAATACACAATCATTTTAATTTATAATTTATTCAAACCTCATTAAATTATGAATGTCTCGAGATTTGGCCTAATCCCAATATCCCCCATATAAGTCACCCACTATAGATTTCTCTAAATACCAACTATGTATTTAATGTAATGACCAAATCCAAGATTGTTGTTTTTCATGGATGACGTGTCACAAGATATTCAATATAATCATTCAAATTCAATGTTTGAGCATGTCCTCTAAAAAGGTGATTCACTCTTGAGTTTGTCCACTAACTGTGATTCCCCCAATTAATTAATTGGTTTGTATCCTTTCTCATATTCAATTCAAAAATCATTATGTCACTCCATTTTTTATTAACCATTAATTCATTTTATATATGAACCTATGGACTCACAATCTAATGTCAATTAACTTGTGTAGAACATCATGTCTATAACCCACATGAGTATTTTGATCGCCAATCCTGGTCTCACAATGCATGGGTACTTAGACCATCAGTCCTAGTCCCATAAAAGAATATTTGTGTGCATACCTGGTGTAGAGTGACATGTCTAGGACACCGTGAGTATTTGGAGTATCAAACCTCGTCTCACAACCTATTTATCAATCATACATGTATATATTTATCATTGATGTATAACTCCATGTATTTCAGCCCAAAACCATCCATTAGTTAATTCATAAATTAATTATTCTAATCCATTAATTAATTGAACAACTAATTAACAATATAAATCACCCGTCAAATAAGTCAACAATTAATTAACCACACAACATCTCAATAGTTTATAATTAATTAACAGTTATTTATTCTTATCAAGCCATCAAAATAATTAACTCAACATTTAATTATCAAAATTATTTATCTACTCTAAACCAGTCCACTCAAATAGTGATTTGTCCTAGACATAAACAATTTACATTCTTGTCATAATCATCTCAAAACAAGCGGGACATTGCCCATATATTTTTCAACCATCTTGCGTAGCATATCATATTGTTAAACAAATCCATCCAAAACAACTTAAGTCATCAATAATTAACATGAAACCAAAGGTATTATTGTCCAATAGTAATAAAAATCAATTAATTCACAGTATTCAATCAATTCATGAATATTAATTAATTCATGATTTAATTAATTAAATCATATCACAATTACCAGTTCATCAATTAATTAACCATTTACCATTTATCATGTAATAATTAATCAATAAAATAATTATTACCAGCATTCAATTTATATTATGAACATGCCAAAATATTAAATATTCACAATATTCGGTAAATGACATAACCATCATACAAATATTTATCATTAGTCATTTTTTAACGAATATATAGTAGTTCTATAATCATGGAAACTTGTATATTAAAATTATTTAATGAATCAACCAATTCATAAGTAAAGTCAAATAGATTTTGGAACCAGCATCAGGGTGGAACCAAAACATGCCTCACTTCATCACACGTCGGCAACCAATCAAGAACTGTTCCCTAGTCACATGCACGCACACTTTCATGTGTGTGTGTGTGTGTGTCTGTTTTTGCATATGTGCATGCATTTTCTATTTTGATCAAAAATTGTTTAATTTAAAATGGTACCAATAATTAAAGAATCTATGATCAATGTACCTCTAACTGGGTACTAGGGAATCATAAGAAAATTAACTGACCTTAATTTAACTGATGAAAAACTAAACAGTGGATTATAGAAGCTTAACCGAACCAACATATTCAAAATGTATAAATCACACCCACATCACCCTTGGCAGTGAATGACGGAACATGGTCCAATGAGTCCCAAAACATCTGTCGCATATCTTATTAGAGAAAGAACACAATAATCAAGTATTATCCCAAAACCCTAAAATCATCCAAAACCAAATTGGTGGATGAAATAAAATCAAATATCTAAAAATATGATGGATAATAGGATAGAAGGCCTCAAATAAAGTAATTTTACCCAAACCATAGAGAAAAGTGGAGGAATAATCAATGGTCAGGAGACCTGAAAAAGGGGGGTTATGCCACGGGGGTCACGTGCTGCAAGAGCTCCACCCAGGATGTTGCACTGCTGCAGTAAGTAATCTGTGGGTCATGCATGTATGGTGATGGTGTCATCATAATGTGTAGGAGGTCCAAAGGAGCATTTGAAGAAGCTGGATGCATGCTATAGTGATGCACCTGAGGGTTTCCGCCAGGTGAGATTGCGTTGTTGCAGTATGGGGTGCACTGTAGGGGAAAGATGCCATGGGAAATCCATCGGTGGTAGAGGGAGAAGAAGGCTAATCATTGATTCTCCAGGATCGAGCTTTCCTGAGGTGAAGTAGTGGGGTGACACCTCTTGGGTGTGGAATAGGAAGAAGAAGTGCATGGGGGGTCATGCCTCCCTTTTACAACTCCCCCCTTAAAAAAATAAATTTTTACTATACTAAATATATGATAAATAAAAAATAATGACATTACACATAATAATAATATTAATGATACAGGTCATAATATTATTATTGTCATTTCCATTTTTATCATTAAAACAAAAACACCCCATTTAATAAAAAATATACGTTGATAAATCCCATAATTAAATTGCATTTAATTTATTAATAATAATTTATGATAATAATAAAGGCTATTATTATTACCACCCATTTAGATATTTATTCCTTTCCATCCAAAACCCCCAAAATATATTATTATTGTTATTAATAATTATAAAGAAACCATAATATGTTAATAATAATAACACATATAACCATAATAATATGATTAATAGTAATAATCATGAACCATTTTTATTATTTCTGTCAACCTTCTTTTATTAAGACAATAACATCCAATTAACCCTTCTTAAAAGAAAAAATTTCCTTAAAAATATCAAAATCCATATAATATTATTTTTAAATTTTTTAAATAAATAAACTCACTAATAGTAATAATAATAACATTATCATTATTATTATTCTAACTATCATTAAATTAAATCCCAAAACAACCAACTAATTACAGTATCATTAATATTATATTATAGATAAAACCCCCATCTCATAACATCATTTTAATAAGAAATGTTCCTTTAATAATTCTGAAACTCTTCATTTAATTAATATAGTTCTTTTATAAACCCAAAAGGCATATTAATTTCTTCAACCATCATTTAATTAATTCTTTATCGTTTATTTAATTAAACTACCACAATATTAATAACAGTAACTTCATTATTATTATTATTAAAATTTTCTTTTAATTAATCACAATCTATAATATAATCTTATTTAATTAAATTAAATAATTTATTAAACAAGGTAAACTGCACGGATGGACCGTAACCGTGCACTGCCCGTGTAGAACCATTTAAGTGGAAATTTTCAACTACGGTGCTCCTGACACTCATCAAGACAGCCACTAAAATTATATGCTAATTGTGCAAGTCGAAAAATGAAACCATTAGGTGTTCCAACACTCATAATAAATTTACAGAGATAAGTATAAAAACCAACCTATTGATAAACCAAAAAAAATTCGGAAACCCTCTTATTTTAACCCAGTTCAATCCCATGGGACTTTACAATCCATTTATAGATTCATTCTCAATTAAATACTTAAAAATAAATTTAAATACATAAAATATTGAGGTGTATATTTTTCTAAAGTATTCCAAAATCTATACATTTTATTAATGTTAAGAAATATCTTTACGAATAATATAAAATATGTTAGTAACATAAAATAATGTTTCAAAAATAATAAAAGACTAATATAAAATATTTTTGAAACTGAGAATAAAACAACAATATAAATATATAATATGAAATATATTTTTCTAATGATTAACATACATAGGAATCTAATGAAATATATATTTGGAACATCAATGAAAAATATAGAATTTAATTTACATAGTTATTATTTTACAAATATTAGAAAATTAATATAACAAATTGTATGATTAATAATAGATCATGTTATTTTTTGTATTTAAATAAATAATTAAAAATGTTAAATATTTTGTAAAAAAACTACAATTTTAGATCATACTATATAATTTGAGAGTCTTTTATAACATTAAATAAATATAATTGGGTGTGGAAAACTAGTATCAATTAATGTAGTGGTGTTTGGTGTTCATTGATTGGTTAACCAAGATATGATTTTGAGATGGAGAAGAAGAAAACCATATAAAAAAATATTATGTTTGTGATTGGAGGAAAATCATAATCAATATCTTCTAGGATGGATGAGTCTAGATCTTTCACTAGGATAACTAATGATGTCATTAGTATGAGAGGATTTCATCGAGTGGAGGTGATTATTTCCCCAAGTGGAGGGGGAAACATAAATAATATGGGTCTATAGGGAGGTAAGTATTTCACTATGTTGGGGTTTATGGTTAGATATGGGGTTGAGTGATGTAAAAAATGGGGTCATGGGATGAAATTTAGGATTTATTAGTGGTTGTATTTAAACACCTCCTCCAATTACTGAATTAGTGGTGGTTTACTATGAAATTGTTTCTCATAATTAATCAATTATTGTTTGAATAACACTACCACTAATGATTTAGCTCCCCAATATTTTATAGTATGTCTCTTTTTAATGTTAATCTCTTCAAAATAATATGTTTCATACACAACTTAGATTCAACGAACCATGATATACTATTAATATTATTATTTAAAATGAAATTATCTCCAACCTAATAAATTAGTAGTTATGAATAGAATTTATTTACATATGGAAATATAATATGGAATTAACTTTATACCTATTTAGTAAAAATTAATATAAAAACCAATTTAATATAATAGAAATCTTTATATACAAATATTTAAAAGTGCAGTTGTGTGTTTTATAAAAATTAAAAAAATCACATATTTTGAATTATATTAATTAAATATATATATATATATATTCAATCTAATGTTTAAAATTAATCTTATGTTGTTTATCTACATTATGTAATAAAAAATTCAATTTTTTCATAAAAGATGTATTTTTATTAGACCAAAAATTATATCCTTTTTATTACGCACATGTTTTTAAACTATTTTATTAAATTTTATAAATTATATTTGATGAAATAAACTTATTATTTTAAATAATAATATAAAAATGTACTTTCAATTATGTTTTAAAATTTTTATGAAATTTTTTATTATTGGATGAATTGTGAAAAAATATTGCATTTTAATTGAGAATTGGTTTATCAGCTTAATACATTATATTGTATAATATTATTTCTAATTGATTTTAATATTTCAATTTTTCAATTTTTCTTCAGTTAATATAATTTAGTCAATTTTAATCAATTTCACTTTAAATTTTTAGTGAAACATTCCAATATTTTGATCATTTTCAATTAAAAAACTCAATTTCTCATTTTTTCCACTGGATTAATATTTAATTATTAATATATAATTATACGTTTTTTATGTAGAAAAACAGATTCAATACATGTAATATAAAGGAAAATATTTGTAAATTTTTCCAACTTATTATTTTGACAATATCAAAAGTAAGTAGAATTTTTTTAATTACCAATAATAAGGGTAAATAATATAATTAAGGGTAAAAATAATTTTATAAGTATTATAAAATGACTCTAATACTAGTACTAATTTTATTGGATGAGTTTTTATCAAACCTGATCATAATTGGGCCAATTTTATGGCCTCTTAGAGCCACTTATATGGATTTATGAATTTTTTTGTATTTTATTCTACAGAATGCCCAATATGAAATACTCTTGTTTTTAAAAAGTATTACATTTATATATGTGTATATTAAGAATATATCATTAGCTATGACAATTAATTTAAAAGATAAAATTGTACGAATAATAATTAAAATTTATTTTTAGTTTTTATGGAACAAATAATTAACGTAAATTCTTACACAATGATGGTACATTGGTTGTTTAATTAGTGGACATATCAAATAAATGTTATTAAAATATTATAATAAATATAATATTATATAATTAGTTTCATAAATTTTCTTTACATATAACATATATATATATAATATATGTCTTCAATGTTTTGGTTTGATGTTATCTTGGGTATTAATATTTTTAATAATGTCACCAAATGAATAATGTCAAAATTGTGATTAATGATATTTTAAAATAAATAATATTTTATTAAATGAAATAAAATTAAAAAAGAGTAAAATGGCCAAATAATATATATATAAGGTTTCAAATATCCTCTTTGGATCATTTATGCTTCTTTTTTCATCTTATTGTAACTATATTAACCATCAAACATTAAAAACACATTTTGTCACAAAAATAGTTAAAAGGGTTTAAATAAGGGTTAAAAGTGAAATAGGTGGGTATAACCATGACTTAAGAATTCATAAAAATTATTGGATGTATAAAATTAATCCCTAATAATCTAAATATCTAATTTAAATTGTTTAATAGTTAATTTTACATGAAAATAACTTATATGTTATTTAAATCCAAGAGAGTTACAAAATGTCTCTCCCTTTGTATTTAATATATTTTATTTGTCCACAAATGATCAAAATCAAGATATAAATGAACCTAAATGTATATAATTATCTTAATAAAATTAAATACCATATAAATCATTATTTATAATATTTATAAACTATATAAATAGCTTAAAATCATTTTCAATGATAAAACAAATAGTATGTAATTAACAAAAACAATAAAATAATTGATTTTAATATTATTAAAGTTGACATATTTTTGATTCCTTGATCAATTTATATATTTTCATAGATATTTAGGATATATTAGAGATGTATTAGGGAATTATATTCTAATTAAAACTTTTTATATTTTATATGATGTCAAATTAAATGAATAGTATCAAATTTGATAATATTGATATTTTATTAAATTAAAATATTAATAAAATATTAAAAAAATAATTAAATGTTAAAAAATTAAAAGGTTATAATATATGGTGTAAAATGTATTTCCTTATTCATTTACAGTCTATTTGGTATCCTTTGTCTATAGTATTGGCTTTTTATATTTTAATATTTTGAGGATTTTTAAAATACCCCTCACCTCAATTACAAAAGGAGACATCCTCCCTCGCTTCATCACAACACATTGAGCCATATTTATTGAAAAAAACCCAAAAAAATTATATTCCCAACATATTTATTGTTGTTCTAGGGATCCATTCCTTCCAAAAAGACCATCCTAGATCATTTAAAAGAACATCTAAATAATGTTTTCCCAATAAGGGGTGATTATACTTACCAACTCATCTATGTTCTTGTCTTCTTATACATCCTATTAATATTTTATTTCCATTATAATGTAATAAATATAGAATCATCTATATTATTAGATGCTATTATTATTATTTTTTAACAATATTAAAACTTTTATCCATTCTATGAGAAATGAAATCACCCCAGGGTGTATTGTGTGTTTCCACGCCACTTTATTAGGATGGTTATAATGATAGATATAAAAATATATATATATTTATATATAGAAACTATAAAATTATATTGATTATATATATTTAATATAGAATCCAATTCCTCACCATTTCATCAATATGGGAATGATAATGTCCCCTGTATGTACGTACAGCCTAACATCTCCATGATGTGATGTGATTTGTTTTACATGCCAACCATTATCGAAAGACCATAAAAATGTATACAATGAATAAATATTATATCGTTAAACATAATATGAATATGGACATTAAAAATGTGTTTCCTATTCAGACTAAACATGACTTACACTGCAAAACATGAATTGGAAAATGAAGCAGTTTAGACCAAAAACAAGGGAAATAATGACATATTTTTAAAAAAACTATATACAAGGACAATATGTGATATCATTAATATGGTTATGGTTATTTAATAAGATAATAACATGATTAAAATCATTATACATGAGAATGAATCACATTCTACTAAATTAATTTTACCGTAAGGATTTTCTCATCTCACTTTTACTTCCCTGTCAAATTTTTGTTTATTTTCCACTTGTATTTATTATGCGGTGTATATAATGATCCCTTAAAATTTTATATATTTAAAAAAACAGTTCTCAAGATATTATTTGATTAATTAATGTTATTAATTCATGGGGATTATAATTAAATTTTTTTAAAGTAGTATGGGAAACAGTGTAATGTTTAAGGATTATTTTCCATAATATATTTTCCAATGAAATCATTTAAATAATTTTCAACTAAGTCAAAGTCATATTAAATATAATTATTATTTTAGTTTGATTCTTTATGACAACATATACCATATTTTATAGATGATTTATGATCATTTTTTCTATGTATGTATTATTTTGATACAATTAATGGTTTATGGTTAAAGTATTCACATTTAATATGCCAATTTTTCAATATGAGTGTTTCTATTATTTTTGTTTCACCACATATATATGTTGAAATAATTGGGATTAGTAAGTTATGGGACGGTCCTGATATATCCCCTTGATGTATCTGTAGTCTCTTGAGATGAAATAATTATGTAAAAACCCATTAATGTTTGTTTCTAAGAAAATTTATATTTTTAGGAGGATATAACATAACACAAATCAGATGATTTTCTATCCATAGACTAAAACTATGTTGAGGATAGATCATAATAGTAACATTCTTGATGAAATGTTTTGATAATGAAAATGTCCAAAATTATGAATTCCTTCATTACTATTATCTGATGTGATTATTTGATTTGTTATACTAATTGTCATATTTTAAGTTCATGTGATTATTTCTATAGAATTATTAATTTTTTTATTTACATAATTATTATTCATTATTATTTCATGTTTTCTTATATTTTATTTTACCCTTATTTAGTTTATTACACAACCCCTTCCTTGAGCTTATTTATCCATATGATTCCAATAAGTCTATTTTGAATGATATGTGGGATTAAACTAGGACAATAATGGTGTTCTCAACTAATGTAATTTTTTTATTTTATGTTAAAAATGTTATTTGAATTTCAACGATGTATATAGTTTTTCAAGACTACTAAATTGTTTAGATTTTTGGGATACAGTCTCTTATATTTTTTTCCAATGTAATAAAGTAAGTCATTAGCTCTTGGAAACAGGGGTTGGGGTCATTATAATCAGTATCAAATACATTTTAGTAGAAACCATTGGAAGAAGATTTAGGAAATCATGGATTAGAAAACATAACCCAATGAATGAATATTAAAGAAAAGTATAAGTATAAGATAACAACATATAGAATTAGTAACAGCCATTGATAACCTATGTTAAACCTATGGAATCAATTGTTTAGAAGAATATAACATTATTAAGACATCATATAAATGATTCTTCATGAGTATAACACTTGATTAGTGATTATCAAATTGTGATTTTGCTTTTGGTCTACGGTTAGAATCAGATAGGTTATAGAAGTGATTGTAATACTATCGATGGTAAATATACATGTAAATAAAATTAAAAGTAAGGAGGTATTAACGAATTCTATGATGAACCATCATTAAGGGTTTAACAATTAAGTAAAATAATCAATTTTTCTATATATTTTCATTGTATAATTAATTAATCAATAGTGATATGGGTATAATAATCATTATATATATAATGATTGTACTAATAAAACATGTCTTTAAGGATTTAGAAGCATGAATATTTTTATTATGGTTTTATGGTGATCTAGTATTTGGTATGTTACAAAAAGAGCAATATTATGTTGTTTGGGTAATTTGATGATTAGATTGATTTGGGAAATTTAGAGACATTTCTAGACATTGAATTTAGACCAATGTATTTTGAAAGAGTATTATGGAAACTACATAAAGAATGTGTTATGATGAACATTTGATATCATTTTATGAGGTTAAATAAGGATTTTTTGGATACTTTGGGCTAACCATTTTGGTTTTAAAAACCATTTTATGGTTGATGGAAAAACTTACAGACGATATGATTTCTTAAATGTTCATTAATCATAAAAATTAATCTTGAATATCTATCTATGGGTGTATGAAATTAAGTGAAAATAGATCGATTAACAACCAAATAATGATATTTAGCTCATCAACTGGATACAAATCAAGAAAAGTTTCTTTAGTTTTTTATCTGGATATTAAATGAATCCATGAACATTAAGAAATGTATTTTGAATCCAACATATTATCTGTTTACTTATATTTTTGGGAAATCATTGGTTTTTTAACTGAACACAAAATTATTGTTATGTGATAGTTAACCTTCTCATGGTCATGTTCTCTATCCCTTTTTATTATTACTTGCGAGTAATTTTTCTCTTCCATATCCATGTCCTCATATATGGAAACTTAGTATGTTATATATTAGGAGAACTTTATTATATTTTTTTATCTTATCAAAAGTATATTTTTCCAATCCCGTTTCTTATGTGGGTTTTTTGAAAAATGAATTTTAATGTATCAACCATTTATTTTTGATTAGAAAAAATTATATTGAAAGAATTCAATTTTTTTGAACAATTGTATAATGTAACACATGAAACTTTTATCACATTTCTATTTTTAAACATAATCTATTGGAAATCATATGTCACACAAAACACTCATCTTAAATGATCCATGATATGATATTGATATTATAATTAAATATGAAATTATATCATAGATATGAAATTAGTAGTTATTAATACTACTAAATAAATTATAACAATAAATAATTAAATTCATTAGTTTTCAATTAAATATAAATAAATATAAAATCTAGTTAAATTTAAAGTTAATTTTCCTATAAAAACAATATAAATGTTCACAAGTGGGTTTTATATCAATAAAATAAAATAATCCCAATTTTTTTGACTATATTAATGATATATATATATATATAATAAATTCTCTCACAACCCGTCCACCAAGGCCCGTACCGTGACTACCCCAAACCGGCCATCCATAAGTCAGGGGCTGCCAACTAGCACCAAAGTCATAAATCCCAAAAATAGGGAAGACAGTGCCTTTATAAATTATAACACAAATAATAGAGTACGAGTTGGAAGTAAAACACTAAAAAAATATATATACAAAGGAGTTATGAAAAGTAAAAGGGGCATTATATACAATCACAACTGTAAAGTATAAGTACAACTGAAAAAATAAATGGAGCTGTAAGATAATCCACCAGAAAACCCTACCTGAAGGGTTGGTAAAAATAGCCTCCTACGTGCTCCACGTCTCTCCAACTCATCCATGTACCGACATTTCATAAGGTCCACCT
This sequence comes from Viscum album, assembly GCA_963277665.1. Taxonomy (NCBI): domain Eukaryota; kingdom Viridiplantae; phylum Streptophyta; class Magnoliopsida; order Santalales; family Viscaceae; genus Viscum; species Viscum album. The sequence continues at coordinate 1,079,712,053 of OY728164.1, forward strand.
CTGGGTACTGTCCAGTCCTACTACATTCAGCCTCAGTCAGCAATGCACTTCGTTTGCAACCATCACAATGAGGTGCGGGCATAACCCGTGCACGAGTGAGTATAACGATACTCAATGGGGACCTTGACACAAGAAAAGTCTCAGAAATCCAACAAGTATATATCAAAATGTATGAATTCAATAGATAACATCACTTAGTAATATTCCCATAAATATATTTAAGTTATCTTGTAATCCTTCTAAATCATGAGGAAAACACAATGTCACTGACTCAGCTCAAACCAGGATTTTTATTCACATTGTCGAAACCACGGCTACTAGGAAACACCTCCTCTGTCGAGTACAGTGGGCCAATTGTGACACCAAGGTTCTTCCCACTATCCTTGGATTGCTGAGATATTCCTTCTGTTGATTACGGTGGGTGTGTTGTGTCACACAAAAGCGCTCCCCACCTTAGGTCTGCCACAACCAGGCGCTCCCCCTCATAGCCTGTATAGGTACTCCTCCTGTCGAGTACCACAGGTCTACCGCCACAACCGGATGATGCTCCGCTGTTGGTCTGTCTCCACAACCAGGTTCTACCCACTAGGCCATCCGAATCACTCCGAGTCGATCGGTCATCAGTCGTCAAGTCTGAGATAGCTACTAGGTCTCTGCACTTAGTTTTCTCATCTATGGAATGATATGCTCTACGAGATACTGGTCGATACTTCAACTTTCACGATGTCCCACGTAGAAGTATCTAAAAGGTCTACCATGCCATAAAGGTTTGAACATAATATATGGCTCTCCAATCATATTCCCAGGCTGTGAGTTGTTAGCCTTTTAGTCCCACGGGCCCGGTTGGATTCGTGTACGATCCAACATAACCATAACTCAACTAAACCCCGAAATCTAGTGGGGTATACTAAAAGAGACTATCATGCTCCAAGAATACCAGGGCCTCTGAAGGTTTCTCAAATGGTCATCTATTTCCAAAGATATGGACAAATAATTTAAAGGGTTACTGGTGGGCCCGGGTCCAGTCCGACCCGGACTGACCCAGTCTGGGCCGACTCGGTTTGGGTCGACCCGGTCAAACATGTTGGGTATGGCCCGACCCATTCGGCAGGCTAGCCTCTTATGTTCGGACTGGTACGCTAGGACAGGTTGAGCGGAATACAAGGGTGGTTTGGCCCGGAGGACTCCGCGTTGGCGGCTCGGTCCGGAGGTCGGGCCTGGTTCATCCATCACCACCTGGGGCACGGCTTGGGTGGCTCAGTCTGGGAGGCCGAGCTGGTTCGGCTAGCAACACCATGAGGGACGTCGCGGGTCGGCCTGGGAGGTCAGTGTGGCTTGGCCGGTTCGACTGGGAACTGGGGCGCAGTTGGGCAAGCTGGGCAGCGGTCGGGCAGGGCGCCGGGTATGCCGGCAGGCAGCCTAGAGGGCCGGGTGGTGGCTTGGGCAGGCCAGCGGGGCACTAGGCATGTCGCAGATATGGCGCGCGGGGAAAGATAAGGTTACGGGACGGGCACAGGTAGGCCAGCCGGGCACCGGGCAGGCCGCAAGCAGGGCACGAAGGGTGCGGGGAGGCTTCAGGCAGGTCGTGGAGAGGGCGCGCGGGGCGCGACAGGCTGTAAGGGTGTCGAGCGGGCTGCTGACAGGGCGCCCAGGGTGTGGGTATGCTGGAAGGGCACCGGGCACCCTGTTCGGTGTGTCTCAGGCCGGCGCGGGCTGACGGTGTTTGGTCGGGAGTTTCGGAGTGCCACAGGTTGCACACCCTTTGTTGTTGCTGCCTTCATCACCTCGTTGCTGCTTCTTCGCCAAATGTTCAACATAAAAAGATCTTCGTGGTAACACACCTAGATTTTAAGAAAAAAAATACTCTTTTTAATTTCATTAATGTCTTATGTTGTACGCTACACCAAAAGGAGCTTTCACAACATGCATCCCTGACCTGCCTTGCATTACACGCAATCATGACCTTCCTCGATAGCATGTGTAGTACACAATACCGACTTTTACTAAACGAGATATTATTATAATATTAATCTGAACTAGCCGTAATGAATAGTAATACCCCCTTTTTGAAATTTTATAAATTTTATCATTTAAAATGGACTTCATTTATGGATACGGAATATCGAAATTAGCTTTGGGTGAAATTTTGGTACTTTTCGGATAACATTCATATTATGATGAATAGTGAAAATTACTAAATTTTAATTAAAAACAACTTCTTTAATCGAAATAATTAATAGTGATAAATTATTAATTTGAGTGGTTTTAAAATATATTTAGAATATATTTGTATAATTTAATACAATGTTGTCCATTAGATGTAATTTCAAATTTAAAACAGACATAAAAAAGTGTCAATCTTTTTATAGTAATTATCTTTTAAAAACACGCTATTTGTCTTGACGATGGGAAATAATTTTTAAATTAGTTAATGTAAATGATATGTATTGAATTTGGTAAAATAAACATCATTTTTGAATTCATAATATCAAATATAGCTTAGGCCTAATTTTTGGTATTTTTCTAGAAACATTCATTTTTTGATGAATAATGAAACCACTAAGTGGTAGTTAAAAAAACTGAATTTTTCATAAATCATAATTTTATCACTTCTGTGAATAGAATTTCAAAAAAATGAGAGAAATAGTTAATATCAAGTACTAAAATGCGGTTTAATGAGATGAAAATAATTTTTAGTGAATAGTAACTTTTTACTTTTTTTTACCACGGTTAAAAGTAAATAGGGTAATTAAGGGTAAAAATGATATTATTATTACCCTAAAACATGTCCTAATTATATTGGATAATTATAATTCGACCAAAAACAACTGATGGAATAAAATAGGACCATTTAGTCCCACTTGTATTACATTAGGACATTTATTATCAATTTATTTAAAGAAGGATTAAAATAGTTAAAATCAATGTTTACTAACTCAAGAATTTTTATTATAGGGTTATACTTAAGATAAATTGGACTATAAATATTCATTAGAATGATATAAATATTTCCTACATAATGGTATTTTATTTGAAATTTTTATATTTAAAATAATTTAATTTATTTTTGACACAATGATGATGTAGTAAATATCTTATTAATGGAATATTGACATAATTGATGTTATAAATACCTAAATAAATGTAATTTGAGACTTTTAATGAATTATATATTTTTATATGTTAATAAAACATGTTAGTATTGATGTAATTAATTTTTTTCGTACTAATCATTCTGTTATGATTTTCACAAAAATCAATTACCAAATAGTGTCAAAATTGACATAAAATAGTTTTTAAAACAAATATTATATTATTAATTGTTATTATATTCCTAAAAATCTAAGGTTCGGCCAAGTTACTTATATCATGATAGGTGTATCGTTAATGGACCACTTCGGGGTCTCTTTGATGTATATGGTATGTTAATTAATTATATAATATAAAAATACAAAGTGACATGGTAAATGTCAATCTAATTAACTAAGAGTTAAAACTAAAAGATAAAGTTAATATAATGACCTAAACTTTTTTAAATTCTATTGGATTAGATTATTTAGACCCATCCCCACCTTATCTTCAAAATATATCAATTTGGAGATATTAAAGAACTGAATTTGACTTTATAATAAAATAATATATTTAATTATTCCAAAGGTGCACCTCTACTCCCTTATAAAAGGGGACCTCCTCCCCCTCTTCCTCACACCACATTGAGCCTTAATTCTCAGCCAAACCCGGAAAATATCTCCTCTCCACTTCCCTAGAAACATCCTAGAAGTCCTGGTCTTCTTCAAAGACCAATTTTAGTGCCCTAAGAGGAGATCTCAAAGAGGCACTTCAAAGAAGAGGAAATGTTCGTTACCGATTCTTTCAAATTTATTTCTTCTACCATATTTCTTATTTAGTAGTTTCATTATGACGTAATAACAATAGTATCCCTAATATACTGATATGTTATTATAAATATGAAACAACCCTATTTCACCTCTTATCCATCCTATAGAAAACGAAATTACCGCGCGTACGTACGTACAGAATACCGTCTCCACGCCGTGGTGTAATCTATTTTCCACCACCACCTTACATGGATGGGTATAATGGTGTAAATAATAACTATATACGATTATTTTAATGTGATATTGATTCTGATATTGTATAAATACACTCCAATACAATTCCATGATCATGGGAACGATATCATCGCTCGTGCGTACGTACGGAATACCGTCTCCACGATGTGATGCGACTCGTTCTACATGATCTTCATTGCATAATGATTATATAAATGAATTGAGTGAATGAATAAGATATATATTACACTAATAAAATTCTGGAAATGAGTTATCTACAACCGAAAAAGAGAAATAAGAATTTATTCGACAAAACGCGCATAAGAACAAAAATTAATAAACACTTGAATAACAAGTAGTAATGAAATATTACTAAATAAGAAGCTATGAATATGACCATATATTATATCATAAAAATAAGTATGATTCTGTAATAAGTAAATAACATTATTTAAATCATTATACAGGAGGTTCGGACACTTACGAAGCAAATCGAACCTAAGGTAAGAAAAAATATCACAATCTGATTTTTATCCGAGATTGTTTATACTTTGGTATTTAATGGGGTGTATTTTATCATCCACATCCATGTTTCCTCAATATGTAACATTATTTCCATCCACCTACAATTTTTTAAAACCAATTTTACCCTTCGGTGAGTTTTTAGTAAAATATATGAAAGGAATCTTTTGTCGTTTTTTGTACGAGATACTTTTTGACTTTTTCGACAAAAGTACGAGAAAAATGTTTTTATAACTTATACGGAATGAATGGATTTTTAAAAAAAAATTTCCAAGAATCTTCCTTTACAAGTTTTCATGTATATTTTTAATCAACTTTATTTATTTTAAAATTGTATTACATGTTAAGAAAGAAAAAACTGTTTTTGAAGTAGAAATGATATTTTCCTCAAGAATGGACTTCAAGTGTTTTATGAAAATTATTTTCCATCTAAGATAATATAGGGTTATGTTTATATCACTATTATTAAATGTATTTGAGTATGTTGTGATGGAAATATTTTTATTAATCCCTTTATCTTATATGAATTGTTTTATGATGTCATGTTGATTAAGATTCCCATTTTTATTACATGGGTTATGCTATGATGTATGGTTTATGATTTTGTGGAACACATAAGAATGATATCATTATGAGATGGGTGGGACCTAAATCTCCCTCCAATGAATTGGGTAATGATTTTATATCTCATGATATAGACATGGATGGAACGGCAAGTTAAATCGTTTCAGTGAAACAGGACTGAAACGAGGAGTAAAATCGGTTCATAAATGGACTCTGTCCACTAAAATAGTCTTGGCAATGTGTCTAGACTAATAAAAAATGATTCTCTATGATTATTTGTGTATGCCACAAAGTTTCATGCTTTAAGTTATGATTATTGGGATTACATATCACTAATATGATTTATCCCATTTATGAAAATTATGATCTCTTTTGCAGGTTGAGATTTCCCAAAAGTTATGTTCTTATGTATATGATGTGATTGATATTTCTTTTGTTTACCCTTACTGAGCATTTGATCTCACCCTTTATATGTTTTTCCCCGGGATTTAAAAAAAGGTTTTAGGTAAGAAAAAAAAAAGGGATGATCTTATGGCAGATGTTGAAGATCTTTCACCATGATTAGAAGATTACGTTCTATGTTTCCAAAGACACTAAACTATTACAATCCTTCTTTGTCTGTTTTTGTTATGTACTAAGTATTCCGCAAAAGTAATGTAATGTCCATGTACGTCAAGCTATGGGTCTCTACAGTTAGTATCAGAGGAAAGGTTTAGTCAACCTTTGGAAACTAGGATGCGAGAACTTTAGTGAGATCCCTATAGATATTTCTAAGGTATGTCTCGGGATGTCCCTGTGGTTAAGTATAATTATAGGTTATAGTCCTATAATTACAGTAACAATCATAGAATTAATCCTAAGATGTTAGATATTGAATTTACTCCCCCTTTATTATGTTGTTTTCCCTAGCATGATTTTTTCCTCTCACACTACTCTTTTTGGGTTTTATACGATGGATGGAACCCGAAGGAACCGTGTTGATCAATGCAATGGACAATGCAACGATTTTCCTCCTGAACAAACAAATGTTATGGGAGATGGAGTGAAAAATCTTATTTCTATACTTACAGAAGCTATGAATCATTCTGGACATCCAAATTAACAGAGAAGGGAACAATATTCTATTGAGTCCTTCATGAGGCAACATCGACCTTCTTTCAGTGGGTCTTCTGATCCACTTGTTGATGAACAATGGATCAATACAACTAAAAAGATATTTTTAGTTCATCAATGTTCAGAACACGATAAATTCATCTTAGTAGTATATCGTTTGGAAGGTGAAGCTGGTCAATGGTGGAATCATATTAAGAATACGAGGCCAAGAGATTAAACTGAGTCCATGGAATGGGACGAGTTCAAGAACTTATTTTTCAATAAGTACTTCCCTCGTATTCTTCGAACAAAGATGGTGAAGGAGTTTCTAGAACTAAATAAAAAGGATGATGAACTTGTCGGTGTATACGAAGCGAATTTTACAAGGCTTGCAAGGTATGCATATGGATTTATCATCCAAACTGAAAGAAAAGTTGATCGATTCTTCAGTGGCGTAAAACCAAATCTTCGAAGGGCATTTTCTATAAGAGACTTCAGTAGCTATGATGAAATTGTGGGTTGTGCTATCAAGGTAGAAAATGAATTTGGTGTTACATATCTATCTCATAGTTTTGACATGAAACGAAAGATGGAGTTCAAGGAGAAATCTCAGAATAATGGTGAAAAGAAGATTAATGTTTCCTTATGCTCAAAGTGTGGAAAGAAGCATGGTGGAGATAGTCTTAAAGGGACTAGAAAATGATTTAAGTGTGGAAAAGAAGGTCATCGAGCAGCTGAGTGTCAAAGTAATGGAAAAATCGTTTCTAATGATGTGAATAAAGAAAATATTGCAGAGAATGTACCATCAACACTTCAATGCTTCATGTGCAAGGAAATGAGGCATTATGATAATAAATTCCCTAATCCTGGGGTTAGTGATGATTGACATGAGAAACCACTTAAGGCAAAGGAAAAAAGGGAAGTCACATGAGATCACTATTGGCGATGTTGAATATGACAACGATGTGGTGGAATGATTAAGTGTTTATGTAATGGGATTCCAAAATAATGTTGTATATAGGATCATGGAATATTGTAATATTTATGTATTAGTCTATTGTGGGTTTCAATAATTTTATGGTTCCGATAACCATGGAAAATGATTGAGATATTTCCGGAAAAAACATTATACGCACATGATGAATGGATAAGGAGAAAATGAAATGTTTGACAATATTCATGAGCTCATGACTGATATAAAGAAATAGTTATATCATGGTTTGAGTTTTTGGTATGTGAAAAGAGTTAACTTTTGACAGCACTCATGTTTTCGCTATGATTCAATGAGTATTAATTTTTCAAGAGAATACATGATCAAGGCCTTCTAATATTTGGGATGTGACCAACAAGACATATATCTTGATATACAGTGATGAAAGATGGTATTAACATGCTTGTTATATGAACTATTCAGTAATCATTTTCACTATAATATGAGATTGGACAACAATATTTTTGATAAGCCTAAAGATTGGAAATGATTATGTTGGACATAAGTTAGTATTGTTTAAGGATAGAGCTTTTTTCGATATTATTGATGGGATGTTATAGTAATGTAGTTTTAGAAAAAGGACAACCTGCAGGATGAGCGACAGCCCATGGCGTCGGACAAGGCTGTGGGAATCAAACCCACAACCGAAGTGCGACTGACCTTTATCGCCTACCATTGGCCTACAGGAAGTCCATGTTTTGTATAAACTAGTTTTATTATATTATGCAGTATGATATATGATTTATAAGTCCATTTTAGTAACCATATATGATTAATCTCACTATAGATCGACTTATGTATATTTAATAACTTTTTCTAACCTTTTGTTTGAGACAGATGGAATGAACCATCATTCTATCACATGATCTGCTAACACTTAATGAATAAAAAATTCAACATAATTTCATTAAGAGATGAAGTGGAAATTTTTCAAGGCACAAAAAACAGTGAGATTGTACTAAAATAGAGTAAGTATTTATTCTAATTCAAATTCTTCAACTTTTGGGAAATGATCATGAAAACAAAAAATGTTGTCCTAGTGCCCTTATATCTGATGAATCAGATGGTAACTTAGATCGTCACAATTTTATGGCTTTGTGATTATTGGCCTTTTCATATCCATGTTCTCTACCACTCTCCATCAAAACATGATGATTAGATTTTTCTTCCATATCCATATTTTCACCTATGTTCCCCTACGTGGAAACCCAGGGATGAGTTAATTTGGGTAATCGTTACGTTTCTTACATTAATTTTTAAAGCCAGATTTTGGTATTCCTTTTTACGATGTGGGTTTCTATTAAAGAAACTATCGAGTAGTAAAACATTTATAACACCGATTATTTTCGAGGGAGAAATTCATTTTAAGGGGGGTAGAATGTAACACCCCGAGATTTTAGGAAAAAATATTCTTTTTAAATTCATTAATGTCTTGTGTTATACGCTAAACCAAAAGGATATTACAAAACACGTATCCCTGACTTGCCTTGCATTACACGCAATCACGACCTTCCTCGATAGTGTGTGTAGTACGCAATACCGAGTTTTAAAAAAAAGATATTATTATAATATTATTATGAACTAGCCGTTATGAATAGTAATACCCACTTTTTGAAATTTTATAAATTTTTTCATTTAAAATGGAAATCATTTTTGGATTCAGAATATCGAAATTATCTTTGGGTGAAATTTTGGTACTTTTCGGATTACTTTCATATTTTGATGAATAGTGAAAATTAATAAATTTTAATTAAAATAAAATTTTTTAATCGAAATAATTAATAGTGATAAATTTTTAATTTGATTGGTTTTAAAGTATATTTAGAATATATTTTTACAATTTAATATAATTTTGTTCATTTGATGTAATTTCACATTTAAACCAGACATAAACAAATGTTAATCTTTTGATAGTTATTATCTCTTAAAAACACACTATTTGTCTTGACGACGAGAATTAATTTTTAAATTAGTTAATGTAAATTATATGTTTTTAATTTGGTAAAATAAACATCATTTTTGAATTAATAATATCAAATATATTATAGGCCTAATTTTTGGTATTTTTCTGGAAACTTTCATTTTTTTGATGAATATTGAAACCACTAAGTGGTAGTTAAAAAAACTGAATTTTTCATAAATCATAATTTTACCGCTTCTGTGAGTAGAATTTTGAAAATAATAGAGACACAGATAATATCAAGGACTAAAATGTGGTTCAATGAGATAAAAATAGTTTTTGGTGAATAGTAACTTTTTATTTTTTTACCAAGGTTAAAAGTAAATAGGGTAATTAAGGGAAAAAATGATATTATTAATACCCTAACACATGTCCTAATTCTATTGGATAAGTTTAATTAGACCAAAAACAACCATAAGAATAAAATATGACCATTTAGGCCCACATGGATTAGATTAGGACATTTATTATCAATTTATTTAAAGAAGGGTTAAAATAGTTAAAATCAAAGTTTAATCGCTAATGCATTATTAATATAAGGTTATACATAAGATAAATTCGACTATAAATATTAATTAGAAATATAAAAAGATTTCCTACATAATGTTATTTTAGTTTTAATTTTAAGACTTAAAATAATTTAATTTATTTATGACACAATGATGATGAAGTAATTATCTTATTAATAAAATATTGACATAATTGATGTTATAAATACCTAAATAAATAAAATTTGAGACTTTTTATGAATTAAAATAAATTTTTATGTTAATATGACATTTTATTATTGATGTAATCAATTTTTTTCGAACAAATCATTCTGTTATGAGTTTCAAAAAAAAAACAATTACCAAATAGTGTCAAAATTGACATAAAATAGTTTTTAAAACAAATATTATATTATTAATTGTTATTATATTCATAAAAATCTATGGTTCGACCATGATACTTATATCATGATAGGTGTATCATGAATGGACCACATGGGGGAGGCTTGGATGTATATGGTATGTTTATTAACTATATAATATAAAAATACCAAGTGACATGGTAAATGTCAATCTAATTAACTATGAGTTAAAACTAAAAGATAAGGATAATATAATTACATAATCTTGTCTAAATTATATTGTATTAGTTAATTTCTACCCATCCATACCTTATATTCTAAATATATCAATTTGGAGCTATTCTAAAACCGAATTTGACTTTATAATAAAACAATATTTTTAATTATTCCAAAGGTGACCCTCTCCTCCCTTATAAAAGGGAACCTCCTCCCTCTCTTCCTCACACCACATTGAGCCTTAAAGCTCGACCTAACCATTCAAATATCTCCTCTCCACTTCCCTAGAAGCATCCTAGAGGCCCTGGTCTTCTTAAAAGTCCAATTTAAGTGCCCTAAGAGGAGATCTCAAAGAGCCGATTCAAAGAAGAGGTAATGTCTGTTACCGATTCGTTCAACTTTATTTCTTCTTCCACTTCTTCTTCTTTTGTTGTTTAATTATGAGGTAATAACATCAGTATCCCTAATATACTGATATGTTATTATAAACGTGAAACAACCCTATTTCACATCTTATCCATCCTACGGAAAACGAAATCACCGCGCGTGCGTACATACAGAATATCGTCTCCACGTCGTGGTGTAATCTATTTTCCACCACCACATTACTTGGATGGGTATAATGGTGTAAATAATAACTATATATGATTATTGTAAAGTGATATTGATTATGAAATAGTATAAATACACTCCAATATATTTCCACGATCATGGAAATGATATCATCACTCGTGCGTACGTATGTAATACCGTCTCCAAGATATGATGCGACTCATTCAACATGATCTTCATTGAATAATGATTATATAAATGAATTGAGTGAATTAATATGATATATATTACAAAAATACCATTCTGGAAATGAGGTATCTATAACCTAAAATGAAAAATAATAATTTATTCGACAAAACACGTATAAGAACAAAAAGTAATAAACTCCCGAATAACAAGTAGTAATGAAATATTCCTAAATAAGAAGATAATAATATTCCCATATATGATATCATAAAAATATGTATGATTTCTAAATAAGTAAATAACATTATTTAAATCATTATACAGGAGGATCGGACACTTACGAAGCAAATTGGACCTAAGGTAACGGAAAATATCACAATCTCATTTTTATCCGAGATTGTTTATACTTTGGTATTTACTGGGGTTTATTTTATCATCCACATCCATGATTCCTCAATATGTAACATTATATCCATCCACATTAAATTTTTTAAAACCAATTTTACCCTTCGTTGAGTTTTTAGTAAAAGATATAAAAGGAATATTTTGTCATTTTTCATACGAGGTACTTTTTGGATTTTCTGACAAAAGTACAAGAAGAATGTTTTTCTTAAATTATATGGCATGAATGGATTTTTAAAACAACATTTCCAAGAATAGTCCTTTAAATGTTTTCAATTTTACATTTAATCAACTTTTTTTGTTTAAAATTGTATGAAATGTTAAGAAAGGAAAAATTGTTTTTGAAGTAGAAAGGATATTTTCCTCAAGAATGGAGTTCAAGAGTTTTACTAAAATGATTTTCCATCTAAGATAATATAGGGTTCTGATTTTATCCCTATTATTTAATCGATTTGATTATATTGTAATGGAAATATTTTTTTGTATTCCTTTATCTTATATGAATTGTTTTATGATGTCACAATGTTTAAGATTCCCAATTTTATTACACGGGTTATGCTATGATGTACGGTTTATGATTTTGTGGAACACATAAAAATGGTATCATTATGAGATGTATGGGACCTATATCTACCTCCAATGAATTGGGTAAAGATTTTATATATCATGATATAGACGTGGCTGGAATAGCAGGTTAAACTAATTCAGTGAAACAGGACTGAAACGAGGAGTAAACTCGGTTCAGAAATGGAGTTTGTTCACTAAGATAGTCTTGGAAATGTTTCTTGACTAATAAGAAATGATTCTATATGATTATGTGTGTATGACACAATGTTTAATGTTTTAAGTTATGATTATTGGGATTACATTTCACTATTATGATTTATACGATGTTATGAAATTATGATCTCATTTGCAGGTTAAGACTTCCCAAAAGTTATGTTCTTATGTATATGATGTGATTGATATTTCTTTTGTTTAACCTTACTGAGCATTTTATCTCACCCTTTATATGTTTTTTCCCAAGGATTTAAAGAATGTTTTTTGGTAAGAAAACAAAAAGGGGATGATCTTATGGGAGATGTTGAAGATCTTTCACCATGATTATAAGATTACGTTCGAAGTTTCCAAAGACACTAAACTATTACTGTCCTTGTGTGTCTATTTTTGTTATGTATTATGTATTCAGAAAAATTCATATAATTTCCATGTACATCAAAATACAGGTCCTTACATTCGTAGGGGTCAAACCATGTTGGTTTGGCCCGCACCCTTCGCATTTAGGATGTTATAAAAAGGCTCCCAAGTATGATGCACCACAACCCACATTCTTTATTTTGAGAGAAAGGAAGAACATGTGAAAATATAACCTAGGAATATTAGGGTTTTATTATTGGGTTTGGTTAGAATTTATTTTATTTAATGATATATTTAAATATTTAATGATAAGAATAGTGTCAAAATTGACATTAATGACAGTTTAAAATAAATATTATTTTATTAAATGATATGAAATTATTTAAAATCTAAAATTAATCCAACTAATTGAGATAAGGTGAAAATATCATCCATGATTCATTTATTGTTCATTTTCATCTTATAGTGTCTATATTATAATTCAATGTGTAAAAACACATGTCATAGAAATAGTAATAATATTAGAATAAGAGTTCAAACAAAATTATAAGGGTATAACCATGCCCTAAAAATGTCTAAAAATTATTGGATTAATAATATTCAACCATAATCATATTAATTTATAATTTTAATTTCTTAAATGACACTTTTACATGAATATAAATTATATATACTTTTAGTTAATGATAGTTACAAAATGTAACGCTCTTTGTATTTTATATATTTTTTTCCATGTAAGGAAAACATAAATATTAAAATGATCCAAAATCTATATTTTTATCTTTCTAAAATTATGTTAATTATAGATATTTATTTAGAATTTTTAGAAGTTATTTAATTACCTTAATCACTTATACCACTCTGAAACAATATTTATATTATTAATAGAAAAATACAATTATTTGTTTTAGTAATGTTAATATTGATATATTTAAGATTAGTTAATGTTTATAAATAATTTTATAGGTCTATATAATATATTATGTATTTTTTAAACAATTATATTTGAATTATTTCTTTTTATTTGTGTATTTTACTTCAAATTAAATGAATATTATCTACTTTGACAATATTGATATTTTATTAAATTAATATTTTATTAAAATTTGTAAAAAAAAATGAAATAATCACAATCAAGATAACAGATGGTCGAGAATATATTCACATATTCAATTATAGGCCATTTTGAAGTCTTTTTCTCTCGAATAGCCTTATTATATATAAATATTTAGTGGATTTTTAGAAGTACCCCTCACCTCAATTAAAAATGGGCACATCCTCCGTCCCTTAATCACACAACATTGAGAATTCTAGTTCGACCAAACCCAACAAATTTCTCTTCACAACATTTTTATCCTCCTTTTGGAGATCCATCTATTCCAAAAATTCCATAACTAGTTCCCTTACGAAGTGACATCAAGGAAGACTGCCAAGGAAGAGTTAATGTTTTTTACCCACTCATCTAAATTCCTGTCTTCTTCTACATCCTATTCATGTGTTGTTTCTATTATAGAGTAATACAACAAGAATAACATATATGATAATATGTTATTATGATTATGGTATAACCATATTCCTCATTTTATCTCTCTTATGATAAATGAAAACACGATGCATGTGTATGTACAACTTACCATCTCTACATCTTGGTGTAATTGGTTTTTCCTCACCACATTATTTTTATGGGTATAATGGGGGATATAATTGGTTTAAATATATATTATTTTTTACATGATATTTACTATGTATAATTAACATACCATCTTATTATATACCTTTTCACTATTAAGGTAATGATACCGTCACTCAAATGTACGTACAACTACCACCTCTATGACGCATGTGATTCATTTTAGAAGTCAATCATTCAAGAATGATTCTAAAAATGTATATAATGAACTTATATGATATATATTAACTTAATATAACTTTAAGATGAAATAAATATATTATATTCATAAGAAATATCACTTACAGGGAACAACATTCATAGGAAAATGAACCATTTAACATCCAAAACAATGGCAGTAATGAATGATATTAAAAAAATGGTAAAAGAGGATAATATACGATATATAAAATATGTATATGGTTCTAGTATAAATTAATAACCTATTAAAAACCCCTATTCAATTTTTTAATTAATATTCAACTAAATTATGTGTAGGGTAAGGGGTTTTTCATCTCAATTTTACATCTGTGGGATATTTTCTTTATTCACCGCATATTTTTGTTGTGTTGTTTATATGATGTTTCTTGGACATGTTATATCATGAATCTACTTAATATAATTATATTATAAGAACCATTAATTTTATTATTTCGTGGGGTTTATAATTCAAATTGTTTCAATGCTGTATGCGACACGTTGGAATGTTTACAAATTATTTTTCAAAAGAATCATTCAATGTAATCCATTAAATTATTTTCATATATGTCGAAATTCATTATTGAATATTATTATTCTCTATGTTTGACCACTTATGATACCATCTACCATATTTTATTAAATATTTATGATCATTTTTTCGGTGGATGTTCTATTTTGATATCATTCATGGTTTATTGTTAATGTATTCACTTTTCAAATGCCAGTTTTTCAATTCAAGTGTTTATGTTACTTTTGTTTCACCCATTTAATATCTGGAATTATTTGGAATTAGTATGTTATATGAGGGGACCACAATATCCCCTCAATTAATTAGTATAATCTTGAGACAAAATCAATTGGTGATAAACAATTCGCATTTAATTCCATGATGTTTTAAATAATATGGATAATAGATCATGACACAGATTTGATTGTTTTTACACACAAATTAAATCTTTCTTAAGGATAGATCTTAACAGTAACTATCATGGGGATATATATAGATAGAGTATATGTATAAAGTTATGAATTCTATTATTATTATTATTACATGTGATTATTTTATTATTTTTAATATCCATAATCATGATTTAAGATAATGTGATTATTTATTTGTAATTATTCAATCATCAATTATTCGTTATAGCTAATTTCTCATTATTAATTCAAGTTATCCCCTTTTTTAATTTTCCATTAATTATTATTTGAGCTCACCAATTTCATATTATTTATTCTTACCTGGGATTCTATGAATTATTTTATGACATATATTCATGATTAAGCTAGGATAATAATTATTTTCTCAAAATTTAATTTGTATATATTTTGTATAAAATATAACTTGATTTTAAAAAATGTATATAGATTACAAAAACTACTAAATTATTCTATATTTTGGTATGTAATCTCATGTATCTTATTTAATTGTAATAAATTAGGGAACTCACTCGTCGGAACTGGGTTTGGGGTTATTACAAATTATTTTGTAGAAATTTGGTTTTCTGTAATTCATAGGTGTTATATAAAACTACAACAAAGACATGTCTAAAAATATCAAATTTTTTGATGTTCCAAGTGGTAACTATAGAGAGTACTATGTGATGAAGATCCAAATTAGTTCTTCTAGATAATCATGCTTAATATGATGCCCAATTGGTTCTCCAAGAGAATCCAAGAAAAGGTATTTACATTATGGTGCTCCCCGATGATCCTAGATGTAGTGGGTCCACATGTGTACTCTTGGAGGTTCCAAGGTAAAATGTATCCCTAGTGGTTCTACTTGGATGTTCTTTATCTCCATAATCAGTATATAACGAGTGACATGGTATATAAATAATTTGTATGTTAACACATTCTAAGGAAACAAATATAATTCACTCCCATCCTTTTTCCAATAATCATACTCAAGAATCACCTATGAGACATATCATGATCCATAGGATATAAAGATATTAAAAAACTAACCCATGAAATCATATTGGTTATACCAACATCATATTCTATCACCGAGTTCGTAATGGTCTTATTTGTGACACTATTGTAATGTATTATAATATTTCTCAGCTTTATTAAAAAATATACCTAAATCATCTCTAACAAATATCAAATATGGTTATTCAATATGTGATGATTAAGAAGAGAAGTTTTACCATTATAATTTTAGATTTTTTCATCCAATTAATTATTCATAATAAAAAAAATTTCAATGGGTTATAATATATAAATAGTTTAATAAAATTCATACTCATATTTCTGATGTGTAGGAAATGTTTTATGAATATATAAACTAGTTTGATCCTTATTGTATTTTTTTATTCAATTGATTTTGGAATACTATTTTATCTCCCCAGAACTAGGATAATATCTTTCTTTTTTTTGTCTCCTACAATTGAAAATGTTTATAAAATATTGTGGGTATTAAAGAAGACTCTTTAAGAGAATCAAGATACTTCTATGATATGTGGATACCTAAAATGAAGAAGGCCTTTAATATTATTTTTAAGGATCTATATCTGTATCTAATGAAATAATATTATAGGATTTATTAGGTGGAGCAATTTATTCATTTCTTGTTCATAAATAATATTCATTCCGATTTCATAGATAGATTCTATTATTTATAGTGTATTTAATAAATTACGAACTATTTTTTATATTATATCTATCTATAAACACATTCTTATGGTATCAAATCCAATATATCATTATTTTGTTTGAAATTTTAATTGATGAATAAGTTACATAAACATGTTTTTCATGATCCATAGTAGGGTTATTTCCAAAACAATAATTCATTTTATTGAGAATGAAATACCATGTTATATTTATTATAAAAATTGAAATTTTAGCTCATGAATAAAATTACACATTTCTTAGTTCTTGTGTAATAACTATTTTAGGTGTTGTAATAAAATCATGAATAAAAAATAATCATTGGATTATACTCTTTATCGTGGAAGGATATGGTTTTGATGTAACATTCAAGCTTCACTATGAGGAATAATCATGATATAGTCTAATATTTTTGTAAATATGATGTCCATTCAAATATGGAATTTGTATTATATAAGTATTAATTCTTTAGTTTAATATTATACATTCTCTTTTATAGAATGTTATAATCATAGAGTTATAATACTCAAACATATCCTGAAATAGTGACCCTCTGTAAGATACCATTCCAACATGTCCTCAGTAATAGCCATGATCTGTCTATGGGAATACTTTTCACAATGGGTAAGACTACATCATGGTGTAATCTATATAGGAATCAATTTTAAAGATATATTTTTTGTTATAATTATCAAAAAACATCACAGACATGGAGATATAGGTTCTTTGATTAATATGAGGGATGATTTAATCGAGAATAAAAATAGTTCTGTTTATTTTTTCATTCTTAATGCGTATTTAAATGAAAAATAATTTTTAATGTGTTTATAAATTATATTAGTTAAATTATGAATGTGATTATATTTAAATATGTATAGTTTATAAATATAGATACAAAATATTTATAATAAGGCCTTATTTTAATAATATTTTAATAATTCTAAAAGGTATTTTAAATTTTAATTTGAAAAATAGTTTAAATAGTAGTTAATGCAGGATATTTAATTTATGTCAACTGCTTTCATATATTTTAAACTATTTTTATTTGATAACAAAATAGTTTAAAAAGTATCACATTATTTCAATATGGGGGAGTTCTTTTTAAAATAATATAAATGATAACATATATTCTTTATAATATATAGAAGTTAATTTTATTAGTTTTTTATTCCTAAATTATATAGTGTATATAATTTATCTATTAGTTATTTATAATGTTTTTATTTCAAAATTAAAAATATTATTTATATTTAAATTTATTTAATTAATACTTTATTTATAGATAAATTTATTTATTTTATAAAATATAATTTTTTATTTGTTCATAGAGAAATTTAATGACTAATTTTTCATAAAAATTATAATGAGTAACATTCTTCGTATGATAATTGATTTAGTTTTCTTTAACCTTTAATTCAAATTTTTAATGTTATAATCATGAATTAAAATTTTAATTATGATCTATATATATTAGGTCATATATTTATAATGGAATTAAAATATCCCTTGATTAAATTATCTATTCATTCATGGAATTTGGGTTGGACTTCTCAACAGATCATAATATTGTTCCAACTCTAGAGAATTGTTAATTTGTTATATGTCACTCATGTATTTTTCTTATGTGGGATTTTAATTTTGAATTTTTCTATGAATTTAGATGAAAGGGTTTCAAGAAACATTTCATTGGATGAATTTTGATATCCATGAGTATAGTTAAATTTTAATTTTTGTTTTTAAAATGATTGTGAGTTGGGTTAATCATTATACATCAATTTGATTCCAACATATTGATTTGGTCAAAGATTGGGATACCAAACCAAATTACGAAAAGTATCACTATGTTAAAATTGAATAAATGTGATAGGATTGGGAGATTAAATCTTCCATAAACTACCATACACAAACCTAATCTTATAATAAATAAATATGAACTCTTATACACAAATATTTATTTTATAACATAACAATACATTCTAGAATATTTTAGGTTTAGTTTCTTAGGAGACATTGAATCATGCACAATTGGAGCATACCTATGGTATGTGATCACCCACTATGTTCTCCATAATTAGAAAACTTATTAGATGTATCATTTATAATTCCCTTCCTTATATACTAGTTAATTGAAACAAAACAAAGTGTGATCTCATATCCCGAATAATGAAAAACAAGGGAGATATTAAATTAAATTTACCATATATGTATGATAATATTATAATAAAATTTTAATGTCATCCCTACATATAATATATCATAAATATGAGTCATGGTATAAATCATGGAATTTAAAATTACATTAATCATTATGTTATAAAACAACATGAGCCATGAGAGAAAAAAATTGGCAAAGGAAAAATATTTGTTTTATAATAATAAGAATATAAAATCTTATTTCAATTATAACAACCATGAAATTTATCAAATATTAGCCTTGGGCTAGCCACCCATGCACATTATTCAGTCATGGTATAACATCCGGTGTACCCTCTCGAATCATGGAACGTTAGTCATTAGCCTTGAATAAGAGGGAGTTATAGGTCTCATCCATCACATAAATTATACACTTACATTCACATAAAAATTAAAAATTTATCATTCCATATGAAATAAAATTAAATGGGTTTCTTAATCATTACATCCTATAATCATAGTAAGAACCATGTAAAAGGAATAAGTTTCCTAAGCATATTCGAATCATAAACAAAAAAAACATTCTGATAATGAATAAATATGGTATCACTACAGCATATCTATAGTAAATATTAGGTAACATCAAAGGATTCCATTTTAGATGGAAAATAAATTTCAAAGAAAAATGCCACGGTATATTTCTTTTAAAACATATAATTTCCATTTAAATCTTTTCTTTAGGAAAATAACATTTTCATAATGAAAAACATTTAAAACAAAAACCATCTTCAAAATAAAAATCATTTTTAATTAACATTAAAACTTGTATATAAATCATTGTATCATTGAAAAGTCATGAATGTGTGAAATAATATTCATTTCATGCATGTTAAAAAAATTATTCCATTCACATTTTCGATAAAACCCAAATAGAGGTTATTTTTTAAAATAGCATAAATATTTCTTTTACTTTTAAAAAAAAACCCAACCAAGGGAAAAATTATATTTAAATAATCATAAAGAAATAATAAAATACTTTTTTAAAATCATTTTTCAAAAACATGTTTATGGAATAAAAAACATATTTTAACTAAGGAGATAAATAATGACAGTTTTCATCAAAAACATTATTTTGAAATCATGTGTAAATATAGGGAATAAAATTATGTTAAAATATTAAATATCAAGGAATAACCATATGGGAAGATATTTTTTCATTTTCCTATGTGATATATCATATGGTTTCATCATCAATATTATTATCATAAACATCCCTGATGAATAATGTGATCATAAAATCTAACACTGACCACTTTGGGGAGTTTGAATTATTAAACCAACTAAGTGATAAAACAAATATTAAAGTTAAATTTCATCAATATAATTATATTCATGATATATAATTTTAATGGAATGTATATACACTTAATATAATAATACATAATCATAACATAACATATTTCCTAATGAAGACAAATCGAAACAAAAATCCATTTCCACTTTGGTGACTTATGAATCACAATACCCATTGAGTAATAACAT
Organism: Viscum album; assembly: GCA_963277665.1. Lineage (NCBI taxonomy): Eukaryota > Viridiplantae > Streptophyta > Magnoliopsida > Santalales > Viscaceae > Viscum > Viscum album. Next base: position 1,079,732,756 of record OY728164.1, read on the forward strand.
TAAATGAAACATTAAAAATATTTATAATAAATATTTTAAAGATAAAACATTTCAATGAGGATGTATATAAACCATTAAATATAAATTAGTGGTAAAAAATGTCATATATCTCCCAAAAATAAAATAAGGGCAAGAAATCCCATACCATATGTGTCGACTTGTTTCTACATGTTCAAACCTAATGTATAATAAATAAATTTTTATTAAAAGAATATTATAGGACCATAATTATTTATATAATGATATATATTATTTACTTATGACCTTTTATTAACTGTTTATTAACAATTCCTTGTTAAACTCATGTTTTGGGTAATAACAGCTTTGAATTTTGTATATTTTGATTTTTTTATTTTCATACCTTTTATTTTGATCATGGTTCCATAATTTCCATAATTTAAAAAATTATATTAATATAATTTATATTTATTATATATTTATTTAGTGTACTATATTAATTTTATACATATAAATTGGAAGTCAACATTCATTGACATTGTAGGTCATACGTACCGATTAACTTTGTTTCCATTTTCCCAACGAATAAAACCAAAGAAGTTAAATAATATATATCTATTAAATAATTATTATTATGTCATATATATCATATATATTCATTAAATTTAACATTATTTCAAGAAATAAAAAATTTAATAAATGAATCACATCACCTCAGGAAGTCATAGTCCACCGTACATGCAAATGACGTTATCTTATCCACCATAGAATATAAAGTAATAATTTATATGTGACATATTTATTTCCTTTGTATAATTATTTCAAAATTATAATTTATATTAATTTAATATATCATTATTAATATCAAATGAAAAAATAACTAAACAACATCACATTGGTTCGTGAAGTGGTGGTCCTTCATACAAATAGTGATGTTATTATTTTTCAAAATGTTTTGTGGTAAAAAGTTAGAAGTTGAATTTTATTTATAGAGGTATGATAAAATCATAAATATAATATATAAAAATTAAATAGATAATTATATAAATACATTAGAGGAGGTTTATAAAATGAATACCATCATTTCTTAATGTGGTTGTCCACCGTAAACAGGATCAACGATTTAGTTTACCAATTGATCAAAGAAGAGATGGATTTTGGTTGTAAAAATAACATAATAACATATAATTAAATGAAATATAATGATTTTTATTATATTATAATTGTTTAGAAATATATTTAGGTGTTATAAAAATGAGTTAAACAAAAATGGATTGTCAAAACAGAACCTCATTTTTAGACAACTTATTTATGTTTAAAATTAATTATTCCTATATTATATTTATGACATTAAAATGGAATCTATAATGTTTCAACTGATGTAATAAATAAAATATTATAGGTATTCAAAAAATAAAATTTTTTATAATGTGTGTATAAGGGAGGAGTTGTGATGGTCATTTATAAGTGGGAAAGACGACACACATGCACATTATGGAAGGAATAACGTGTATCCGTATTTTTAAAATTCAAAAAGGATAAAAAATGAACCATTATTGATCTACAGAGGTCATAAGGTAAATATATTTCTATAAAATGTGTTATATACAATATTATAGTTCATTTTTCTCCTTATTTTCAAGTTTAACCATCTGGAAAACACTTTTTTTCATTAACCGTGTGAATTTATTTTTTCTTTTTTTATTTATAATTTTTAAAAAATTTAATATGAAATTATTATTTAATATAAAATATCAATATAAAAACTATAGAGTCCGATTTCCCCAATTTCTTGCATAGATTGGAAAATATTTAATTTAAAATTATACCCACATATGCAATTAAAAAGTGGTTTAGAAAACAGAAAATCATCAAATGTTTCAAATTTATTTATATTAAAACACAATATGAAATTGACTTGGATGAAGTAAATTGGATAAATAAAAAAATAATATAAATAAAATTATTTTTTATACAATAATAAAATAAAATTTCTTATTAAATTCTTTACTTTAAAATGAATTTTTAAATAAAATCCTATATTTTTCACTATTCAATGAAAATTTTATCCATTTATAAAATCATAAAAATTTAACTCAAAGATAATTTAGAAATTAAAATTTCAATAATTATTTTTTAAATAGATATTATAAATTTTAGAATAATTAATATCAAAAATCATTTTTTAAATAAGACAAAACATATTTTTAGAAAAAATAATATTTTTAGGCTTTAAATTAGATATATTCTTTTCTCATATATAAATAACATAACATGATTTCTATAAATATTATTTAGTGAAATAATTTTATCCTTAAATACATTCAACAAGAGTTATTTATATAATCTATTATGATAAAAACCTTTTTTGTATAAAGTGTTCATTCTAAAAAAAAAATTTATTTTAAAATGTTTTTTATTTTCATTTATAATTAATTATTCATCAATGAAATTATTTTTTACACTTTTTTAAAAAATTTATTTCTATAATTTATTTAATATTATGAAAAAAATATATCCAAATTTCAATGAAACAACTCTCATATTAAAGAAATAAATTTTAATAACATGTCTTGTTTCATCAGTGTTACATGGAATGCATGTTGTCAATGAAAATTAGATGTATATGAATGAATATTCACCAAAATATTGGATTATTTCATTGTATCCACATTAAAATTAATTTCACCCTTTAAATTCAAAACTATGATTAAAAAATGGGGGATACGCCTAACTCATTCAATACTAAGGTTCCGATATATCATTCTCAAGTTATTTGTCTTCTCCAAAAACATTTTCAATGTGGATGGTACTGTTTCATAGATTTTTTTTATAATTAATAAATTATAACCATTATTCTTCAAAATAATTATCATTTTTAATTGGAATGACATCTATGTTTATTACATGTGAATGGTCCGTTGTCTACTTCCTTAGATGAGATACATTGAATACTATATGGAATTGATAGAAGTTTGATGAAATCTCCAAATGATAACAAACTATCTCAATACAATCCTTAATTTTAAGGGAAAAAAATATTTGGTTTTAAAATTTCCTTTATATCATAAACGCAATTATATCCTATGGTTAATTTCCAATAAATATTAATTTCATCACTTACGTCAAAAAGTAAATATAATTTTTTTAATCCTTAAAACACAAAAATTAATTTATATTAGATCATAAATATAAAAATTCATGCATTTATATCTAGATATAATAAAATAGAACATGGGTTACAGCAGTTATCTCATATGGATAAATATTTATATGTAAAAATAATTAATTATTATCTAAAATATCAATTATATAGATTTTCTAGTATGCTCTAGTCTAAAAAAATTAAACCATTAGGCTCATACAAAAATTAAAATCCAACAATTTTTAAATAGGGCCACTAAATATCCAAAATAAAAATATCATTAATCCCACAAATGATGAGAATTATGTCTTAATGTCAGATACCAAATATTTTAATACAACAGTCATATATTCTCTTGAATCAATGTAATGACCTGATTTTCTCAAAATCTACAATGAAAACATGGCTAAATCCAAAAATTTAAATATTAGTCCTTACATAAATATGATCAAATATTATAGAATATATTCCATAAATCTATAAATTATAAAACTCCATCAAAAAATAATCTCAGTAACTTTGATGTCAAATCTCTAATAATTTTCAAGGACATAATTGATATCCAATTTATTATATCTAAAATAACCATCTATTTATCACAAAAAAACATCATTACCTTAACATCTATAATAAAATAAGTGTTACCTTTCTCTTTATTAAATTTTTGTAATAAATGATCACCAATCCTTTAAATCAAAATAATAGGTCTCCAATATCAGTCATCATATTCTCACAATTCCTTAATATAAAACTTTTTTCTAACACTTATATATTTCATGATTCATAATTCATGAATTTCAAAACATAGTTACATCAATCATACCACTTCATTCATAAACCATTAAGTATGATTCATCTTATTCCCTAATAATTCCATCCTTCTATATGTCAGTCACATTCTATACATCATTAATAACACAGCCTTTACTCATACAACCCTATGGTCTTTCTATTTATCTTTCCCCCTTGGAAATTTATTTTCATAATACTCATAATTTACACATTTATAAAATTAAAAATTTATGATGTTGTAGGGAAACCATTATTTGCATTCATTGAAAATTTTTAGTTTTTATTTGTCATACAAAATATTATAATTTTTTATCATCTTATACACATTTAAAATATCTTCTCATTACTTTGTGACATTCCCTAGAGTATTTCATCACGCATTATCGACTTTTTGGAAGCCGAATCATCATTCCTCAAATGTCTTGACAACTTATGATATTAACAAAATATATCCTTATCTTCTATGGAGTCCAAAAAAGTTGGTTATGTTGTATGTTTATAATCTATTATCACGATAACTAATTGGGAATAATTTCAAAATCATTCCCTCCAGTCACCATCTCTTTTAGTTTCCCCAAAATACATTTTCCATGACATTTATTGTTAACCAAATTACTTCTAGATTCATTCATCGACTAAAACCATGAATCATAGTGTGATGAAAAATAATCATAGTGGTAAACCACATAATCATAAAAATCACTTATAGAATGTATAAATAATTGACCCTTTTTTTAAATCTATAATTCCATAGTAATAAATCATTACCATATTTTTTAGAGGTAGATAAAGATCCTGCCAATCTTATAATGAAATCAAACATACATGTTCCACAAGGTCAAAAAAATTAATCAAATCATAACCCATAAAATTAAAATGGTATCATAAACATGTAATCATATCAGAACCTGTGGATAAAGATTTGGTTCATAATAATTTCATCAAATAAAATCCAATGAAAATAAGTGGTTTTCATAATAATATAATAACTTAATTTTAAGTGGTTTCATAGAAATATGACCCATGAAAGGTAAACAGGTTTCATAAATATCATTCCATCAAAACATAAACCATTTATAAAAATAATATGAATGATATTATTCTATAATTTCCCCATAAAGGCATGAGTTACTCAAATTTATGTCATTTTATATGAAATATAATTTTTTAATATCTTGTAAAAACATTTATTGGTAAAAATATTCATTATTCTTTAAGAAATACTTTTTAAAATATGAAATATTTTCTAAACACTGTTCTTGTGAAATAATATTATTGAATATTGAAAACATGTTGAAATCCATTTTCGTTGAAAACATAAAAAAGGATCTTGAAATTTTGTTAAAAAATATTTTCCTTGAAAACATATAAATGATACTTGAAACCATTTTCAGACTATTTACCTAGAATACATATAAAATAATCTTGAAAAAATTTCAGATAACCATTTTTCTTTAAAACATATAAAAGGATTTGGAACATATTTATGAAAACCTTTTCCCTAAAAATAAACATAAAAATTATAATGGAGGCCTAAAAAGAAGAAACAAATTTTTATATAGAATAACATGAATAATTATAAAATAATATATGATATCATTGGAATAATTTTTATTGAAAATTAAATTTAGAAAACATAAAAGTAATCTATAAAAATCATTTAAAATACATTGTTTTAAAAAAATTCATTTTTGAAACATTAATCATTGAAAAAAAAATAAAAATTTATAAAGAAATCCCAAAAAATTAATTTTTATAATTTTTTTAAAAACCCATTTAAAAATCTTTGTTTTTAAACATCATGGATTATTAAATAAGTGGAAGATAATGTTGTATTTTCATAAAATAACATTCTTAATCATCCTATGTACCAATGTGTAGAAAATAATACAAATACCTGAATATTTCTTGAATAACCAGAGTATAATAAAATTAAAGATAGTTTTTTAAGGATGTATCATAGTGTTTCACCAATTAAGTCTTAATCATAAACAATCATTATAAATGACCATATTATTGTAATAATCTGTTACCAATATGTAACATTAAACCATACTCCCCCTATAAGAAAATTAAATTACATAAATATATAAATATAATTAAAAAATTATATTCATTATAAACCATTTAATTGATAGTATATATACCTCATAGAAGAAAACATGTTCATAATAAGACATCTGTCTTAATGATTGAAAATTGAGACAATACTCTCTTAACGATTTGGTAACTTTTGTACTGTAAAACACCATGAAATAGATATCATAAAATGGATATGTAAATTAATATAAATTTATAGATAATAATATTATAATACATTATTTGTTATTATATACATCACACAAAACAAATTATTAGTGAATAATACATATGTATCACGGAAAAAAAGTGAGACGAGAAACCCCTTTCTACTTGAGTAACATTAGAATCATGATACCCATGAAATAATAACATAAACTAAGTATTTCAATATTATTAAATAAATGAAATTAATGATATAAAATTTCATAGGTATGTACATACACTACTCAAAAGAGGAGATATGTAAATATATAATGTATCTCATTAAAATAAAAAGTGAGATGAAATTTCCTTACCATGAGTCTTTAATCTCCTAGTATTTATAAAAACATATTTTATAATAATATATGTTTATTAAATATATATTAAAGAACCATATTATACTTTCAAATACCATAACATTTTTATTATGACTATATATTACCCAATTATTAATAATTCCATGTTAATATTATGCTTTGCGTAATATCTGAATTGTTTTTTGTACATGTTTTACCTTATTATCCAAATCCTATTACATAGATAATTATTTATTTTCTAAATAATGTAAAACAAGATATATATATATATATATTCAGTATTTTCATATTTATAACAATATATAAAATATAGAAATATGAAATGGAATTCAATATTTGTAGAGATGGTAAGTCATACATACACATGAATGTTGTTTTCATTTACTTGTGATATTGAAAAAAAATTAAGTAAAATAAATATATGTAGAGATATATATATATATATAATATCATTAAATTAGAATTATATTGTGATATATATCATATATTTTCCCTAAATTCATCTTTAATAAATTTTATGTATACTTTGAACGAATCACATTGCTTTGATAATTTGGTAGTCCACACATACACAATTGAAGTTATCATATTTTCACAAAATGGAAAGTATAAAGGTATTTTTCATTTAATAATTCAAAAGTCACTAAGTAATAATAAATATCACATATATCATATAAATTAATATTTTTTTATCATAATTCCCACCCATGAGATGTGGTAAATGAAAAACGAAAAACAATATTTCATAAGGATGTAGTTCATCGTAAATACGAAGGGTAAGTTTGTTACCCATTAAATGGAATTGTGTGTATGTGTAGGTAGAAAAATACAATAGGAAAATCATAAAATATTTAGTATACTGAGTTTATTATATAATCATATAATAAGAATAGTTGAGGTGGTGGAGAATGAAAATAAAATAAGGGAGTTGGAGGAAGGATATTACCTCTTCATTGGGTAACTCCATTCGGTTTTCTCAAAAGTGCTGTACTGGATGGATTTCATACAAAATGCAGGATTCTAGGATGAAGGGAGATATTTTTGGATACTATATGTGTTGATTTTTGATAATCCAATGTGGATTGATATTTTTGAGGAAGGGGAACAATTATTCCCTTTGTATAAAGGAGGAAGAGAGTAATTCATGTAAATACCAAAACTTATACACTATTGGGAATTATCCCTTACCTCATATGCCTCAAAAATTGAAACATAATGGAGTAAAGGGGAGGTATGGTCGATCAAAAAACCAACATGAAAAAATAAGTTCATATTTCTAATTTTTCCCGTAACATCATAGTTTACCGAATTTTATCATTTGGGTTTTTATTAAAGTTAAATCTTTTCTAACGTATGAAATTTAACCATTACTTATAAATTAAATTGAGATTAATTAGAAAATATAGAACTAATAAATTATAATTATTATATATAATTTAAAAATATAAAACCTATGTGTTCGGGAAATTAGTTTTTAAACGAGCGCATATAATGTGCAAAAACATAGCTCTAACCCGAACAATGTTAACAATGTTTTAAATATTTATTGGTCATTATTCCTTTTATAAAAGGAATATTTCTATATTAATAGTACCAATTTTATATTTATTCATACTTGAAACTATCTTGGAAGAATATATGATTTATATTGATTTAAAATCATTTAATACAATATCATTAACTATAAAATGACATTAATGTCAATTCTCACATTATTTATTTAATTAAATTAAAAATATCAAAACATTATTGGAATTAAAATATATTAAGTTAAAATATTTTTAACATGATTTATTTATCTAAAAATATATATAAAACAATAATTCCTTAAATTTACTTACCTTATAACGTTTTTAGGCTCATCTATTTTATTTTGTCATTTACTAAATAAACCATGTGTTAGTGTTTTTTTAGTGATTAACGAAACTAATAAATCTCTAATAATTATATTACCATTATTTGGATAAATAAATAGTATAAATTTAAAAATAATTTTTATAATCCATTCTATGTATCCTCTTCCTTACTACAAATCTATATAAATGTTAATATTAAGAATGGTTTTTTGTCATTTTATTTAGGTAACATAATATATGGTTCTATTTCATGATAATGTGTATCACTAACTAATATAAATAGAACCACGAGGGTTTATGATCGAAAAATTAGAATAAAATGGATTTTTTAAATGTTTATATGTCATTTTGGTGTTTAAGATAATGTTTTAGTTCGTTTTTATGCTTAATTTTTCATTGATCACTATAATTAATTTTAATTACCATTACTTATCATTTTTTGTAAAAAAATAATTTGATCATATTAAACTATAAATATTAAACCTATTATCAGCGTGAATTCCAATATTTTCAAATTTAATTCACATAAGTTGAAAATTTAAATTTAAAGCTAATATAGTAGACATGGTGATAATGTGGGTATTTAAAGTAAAAATGAAGAAATGTTCCATATGTTTTTATATGTAAATTGAGTACAAAAATGATCCCAATGACATAAATATGATTAATATAATTCTAATTGAACTATTTGGACTTTTATAATCACTTTGAAATATAATTCAATATTTCTAATTATACAAACAAAATGCATGCATTTTTATCAAAAATTTTATATTTTCACAATTCTTCAAAAAATGAAACTTTTATAAATAATACCAAACTATCACCCTAATATAATATTGACCTTATGAATTAAAATATGATTTTTAATTATATAATTAAATTTTAATTTGTCTAAAATTATTCTTATTATGGTTCACATTAGGACATATAAAGATGTTCATTTTAGAAAATCCAATTTACAAGCATATAATGACTTTACCAAAAAAAATATGTTTAATAATAATAATTTTTTATTTATATAAAAAAATTATAAATAATATTAATAATTATTTATTACTATTAAAATTACTATGTTTAACCTCTATTTAATGACTATTTGGTTTAGATAATTATATTATTAAAATGTCGTTTCATAGAAATGCAGTGTTGCATGTAACACAAGCTAAATCGATGGTGCATGTAGTGAAAGAATATATTGGTTTAGATTTTAATAAAATATTAAATTGGTGTATCATATAAATAAATTAAATACTTGTTTCTTTCATATAACATGGTCTATATTCAGTGTTGTGTGAAATGAAAAATATCCAAAATTTAAAATTAATTTGAAAAAAAAATTAAAAAATATCAGGGTGTTACACAAAAGGCAAAGAATTAGATCTCTATCAAACCATATAGGTGATAATGTTTTTATATTTCTGTAAAATAGATTTTTGACAATTTTCTAGGTCATTTAACCCCTTATCATTGTTTAACCCACCAATAATCTAATTTTAACCGCAACTGCGATAATTAATTTTTACCCATTCCACTATTCATTTTGGATAAATTTTTAGATTATCTTATTATAGAATATAAATTATTATTAATTAAAAAAATAAAACATTTTTCAATTTTTTCTATATATTAATTTAAAAGATAAATTAAAAAGTAAACACACAAATGGGATGAAAAAAATATTTTTCCAATGATAAATTAACGAATTATTTTTTAAAATTATTTTAAAAATTAAATTCAAAAATTTATTCTAGTACCAAATATTATATTAATATATTTTTAGTTTAACTAAATCTTATTTTAAAATAATATATAAATGAAAGTTATATTGTAATTTCTTTGATCAAAATGTAGTTTTTTAATAAAAACATGTATTTTCACCGTTAATTAAAACTTTTGTCTATTTGGGAAATTATAAAACATTTAATCCAAGAATATTTAACATAATAAGTTCAAAAATAATTTTATTTATCTCAAATAAATCTTCTATATGTGTCAAAATTTAATTATAAAAATAGATGACCAAAAAGAAAAAAAATCATATCATTGGAAAAAAATATGTTTTTAAGCATAAAATTAGATTAATTAGTATATTACACATATAAAACACACAAGATGAATGATAAAAATTTATAAAATATATAATATACATAATTAATTAAAATCATTAACAAGTAATTATTTATATAAATTATTGATATAAAAAAATTGTATGCATAAAAATAGTTTTCTGGAAAGAGATTTCATTTTCTTTAAATGGTTATATTTTAATTTCAAATTAAGTATTGAACAATGAAATTATTATATATTCATGTGTAAAACATATAATTATAAATTTTATTTATTTTTATTTATACCTTCCAATCCAATTTCGTGGTGATAAATATCGTATTAAAAAATAATATTTTAACAGTTTGTCAAATTTCGCTAAAACACAGTATTTCTTATAAAAAATTCCATCGAATTGAATTATTTTTTAAAAAAAACATATATTTTATAAAATCTGTTGGTGTTACATAACATTTTTACATCACATTAAAAATTAGAAACCACTAAAATACTTGATCATCCATCGTGATAATTTTATATCGAAGGGGGGTTACCATATATTATCATATCTATAATAACCAAGTAATGAAGTCACCCAAAGAGCTGTGTTCAACCTGATTATGTTTTTATCTACATTAAACCAAAATAATAAAGCCTAATAGTTAGGATATTATATGAATATTTTGAGTGAATCCTTATGTTCGATTTGATAAAGAATTTTATTCTCATCCATTAGAGTGTCATATATGAATTGACTTGAATAATATCCCATAAACATAACCATTCAGTGATAGGGATGAAAAATATAACTAATTGCCTAATAGAAAATAGATCTACGTACCCAAAATTTATATTATGAGATTAAAGTGGAACACCATTTTAATAGTACTACATTTAATACAAGTACTTATTAAGTGAATCTAAAACATGATCCTAATTTGATAAAAAATTATTTTGTAGGTAAAATGAATAATTATCATCCAAAAAAAATTATAAAAATATTTACATATAGGAAGATTTATGTAAGAAATTTATTAGTCTAGTCACATAATACTAATTGATATTAAATCACATAATATTATATCTATTATATAAATCCATTCCTGAGTAATCAATTGGTGAATTCATTATCCCTAGGAAGAAATATTCTTACTAGATCAAAATGTAGTTTCATGTTTCATTTCAATGTCATTCGATATATGTATAACACATAAAAATCAATATATACTCACATACAATATATGATTCGGTATGTAATGACATGGTTAGAATTAATATTATCATATTGTAATGACATTTCTTTGAAAATCACACTATCTAGTTTTTTCATGTAATGAGAATGGGTTCAATAATAGATTACAAATATTTTAAAAATAATTGAGAATATATAATAATAATATATAATATATATTCTATACTAATATATTAATAATATTATAGGTTAAAGGCTTTATCCTAGTAAAGAATATTGTATTTTCAGAATAGTCTACCCCATTCATTGAACCACAAATGTCGTGTCATGAATGAAGAAAAATATAATGCCATGTAAAAAAGTCAACGCATAATTACGTCATTTACAATCATGATTTCACAAGAAATTATTTCAATGATATTTTATGTTTTTAGTTTTATAGTGTTTGTAAATATATTTTATAACACATTAGATATTTCCACATAGTGTATGTTTTTCACAAAAATGGTTCTCATGATCACACTAATATTTCATTGGGAATGTTATTACTCCGTTTAGTGTATGTCACCGTTAACCTTTCTAAAATACCTACAAATACATAGTAACTATGTAAAATCATTGAAATAATGGGATGTGAAAGAAATTCTACATAATGGAAGTTAATTAAAATAAAACCCATTTGTGCTTTTGAAAATTCATTAAACCAGTAATGAATGTGAAATTTTTATTAAAAATTGATCTCAAAATAACGATAACATACTCTTGAAATAAACTTCATATCCCAAACATTTCTTAAAAAATATTCATGTAATGAGTAAATTAAAATTCATAATTATGAAATTTACTTAGTAAAACATGAGAACCCATGAAAACAAACCTCCAACCTTTAAAAGATCATAATATTTCCATTAATATTGATTACATTCTATTTCTTTATGGTACCAAAATATTTAATTTAACCCCCATATAATGACTTGAAAATTTATACAGTTATCCTAGGACATTATCAATATAAACACTATTACAATAACCCTTAAAAAATAATAATCAAGATGATTGATTCCCAGATATCGATTAGTTGTTACGTAAATATTGTTATCTTCTTCTATTTATCTAATTAATTAGTTATCATTGTTGCGCTCACCCATTATCAAAACTATATAATTATCACCCTTCATAAATTTTACCAGAACCACCTCACGAAAAATAGACATTTATTGTTTATTTTCCACAAAATATAAAAAATTTGGCATTATATTGCATAATTAAAAACCCTTTTAGTTTTTCTGATAAAATTAAAAGTATTATTCATTTATTTAAAATTAATTTAAAAATAAAAATACTATTAGACAAATGGGAAAAGTATAAATTTGGAAAAACATATAAAATTATAGATGAAAAATAATAACTAATAAAATATATGATATAGGGAACATTTGTTCATTATATATAGAAAAAAACCTTATTTACACGCATATTAGAAAATCATCAAAAATTATTTGTTTGGAAAACATTTGAACATACTTGAAAAAAATATCAACATAAATTAAACGAATTATATGACATTTTTAACAATGTTATTAAGAGAAAATATTTATTATATTAATAAAATAAAATTTAAAAAAACAATATGTTTAATTAGTGAAAATTAAATGAATTTATAAACCAATTTAATTTTAAAAAATTAATTTTTTTAAAAAATCAATATTGATGTTCATACACTATACTAAAGTAAACATGTTATGAAAATAACATAAGTGTCAGAGAAAGTGAATTGAGATGATAAGTCCATTACATCTTCTACTAAATGTCCTCATATGTATAAACTATCATGAATAATAACATAATATAATTTTTTAATTGAAAAATAACCTTCTTATATATTCATTCCCTTAAAATTACCTCGTATCACATTTATTACACAATTTTATTTAGTTTTTATGTTTTTTGATGGTCTTTATATGGGTATTCAATTCATAATCCCAAAAAATGGGTACGTTTACCATGATAAAATTGTTTATTAGTTATTCATATCACTATGTTTAATCATGACATAATTATGATTTCTATGCATTAAACAAAAATTCATTGCTATCCAAAAGATACTAAAAGAAAAATGAATCAAATCGATTTATTGTGGTGGTAATATACATGTATTCATGAGTTAAGTAATCATTTTACCTTGGATAGAAGGGTAATAATTAATCTACTATATTAGATTTAATGAATATTAATTTCTTTATAAACATATTATATATTAATTAATTCTATCTCTGTATGCAAACATATTATGTGGATATTTAAAAAATATGCATCACTTCATGTAGGTGGTAGTCCACACATACATTAGAGAAATGTTTCAATTTTCTAAAGGATTGAAATGTATATGAAAATGGGTCCTAACATAAACAGGTTAATATTGAATTAAATTGAAGATATTTTTTTTATTTTTTTATTATGGTTATGATTTATTTGAAGGATGTATAAGAATAAATAAATTGAAAGAACAATGATGTGGGTTATATCTCTTCTTTGGAGAAAATCTGTTGACTTAAACATTATTCCATATAGGTTGGTATTTTGATGAGACCGGAGCCTCTACGTCAAGATTACATGGTTGGTAACAAATTTTTGTAGGGATTGGTTAAGGTAAATAGCTCGTGAATTGTGAGTTAAAGAGGATAAGTAGGGGCCTATTATACATGAAGGGAGTGACATGCTAATAATTTTTCATAACTTTTAAATATTCTATTTTTCAAAAACATTGAAATTTTAGTACGATTAAATTAATTTTCAAATGTAATGCGTTCATGTTAAAAATAATCTCATACCATGAAAATAAATATGAGAATTCATGACTTTATCACTTAGTTGAAACCTTATATAATTAATTTTACACCTTATCACGGTTATACCATTCTTCCACAGTAAATATTAATTAGGATTAAAAATAAAATTTACCATATTACCTAATTTACTCCTTGGTATAAAAAATTAATTTATAAGGAATCAATTTATAGAATTGGAAAAAATAAATTTCAAATACATTCAAAAAAGGAATACGGAATAAAAAATTCAGAATTTTTTTTAGAATAAAATAAATTAATTCTTGGAAAATTTATATTTTATATTATGATGGAACTAACTATATTTTTTTAATAAAATTTATTTTATTTCATACTATAAACAAATAAAAAATATAATGTGACTGTGAAATTTCATTATTTAATGAAAATAAATCATAGTTTTACAAATCTAAATTTTTTTATAAGTCTCTCGAAAGTAAACATTTTCAAGAAAAAATTGAGAGTATACTCTATGAAACATTTGATGTGATGTATCCAAAAATGATGTTCGTTTGATTAAAAACAATTCTAAATATCTAATAAATTGATTCTAATATCTCCACATGAAATTAAATAAAAACAATTTTTAATGGAATTGTTGTTTCAATCATACAACGACTTTATACTCATTACTTTCTAAATAATCATAGTTAAATGAATATTAATTCATTTTTTGGGATATTTAATCTACTAATTTCATTATAGTTATTTATCAATATTTATTAATATAACCTATTATGTTAATAATAAATTGCATATATAATGATAATTTTCAGAAGATTATATATTCATCCTATAAATTAATTTGTCTTTATTTATATCCAATTAATAATTAAATAATTAATAATCATTCATTTTATGGTTAAATAATTAATATTTTTTATTTATAATTTTTTTACTCTTATTTAGTCCATCTAAAACAATGATTTTGATATATCATTTAAATTTAGATAATAATATTTAGATAATGTATCGCGGTTCATTTATTATTATTGTTTCATATATCTTATGATATAAAATATAGTATTATATAAAGAATATAGAATATAAAATATTATTGTGTTATAAGAAATATTTACAATGGATCAATATTTTTGGGGTAACAAAATTTTTTTTGAAACATTATAGAGATTCAATTTAAGGATAGATTTTTGTAGAGATTTATTTGTTTATTATGAATGGAATCTGATATTAAATGTAGAAATTATAATTTTTTTGTGTATATAGGGGTTCTTAGGGAAGTAAAAAATTGAAATAGATTTAATTTTTTATTTAAATTATAATGAGAATTGTTTCTGAATCACAGATTGAATAAAAATTTATAATTCATGTTAAAATGAAACTATATAATGTATGTTTATAATTACTTATTTTATCACATTAGATAATTGAAAATATTTTATGAAAAATATATATATTTTATGCACAATATAAGATAATTGATTTAATATCCATGTTTAATGATTAATCAAATTCTATAATTAGTTTTTAAAAGAATATAATCATAAAAATGTATTTCCATGATATTGTTTTTATCTATGTTATTATTAAAATTTGAATAATATGGTTCCACCACCTTCATTGTCATATTTTTCAAAAAAAAATTCATCTTTTTCATAAAAGTTCAAAAATCACATAGAATTATTCTTAAGATATAGTTGAAAATAATATATTTTTAAAATATTGACACTATTGGTAGATGAGTTTTATTTATAAAAAAATTGTTTAGATCTGTTGTAATGATATTCTAATGGAATAAATCTGTTAACAAGAGTGTGTGAGTATGGTATATACATTGAAAAGCTCAAAGGTAAAAAATATAATACTTCTAATATTTATTCAATGTAAGTATAAATAAGATATCGTAAAATAATTTTTATTATGATGGTAATGATATATGTATAGAGTTTTATTTAATTTTAAAAAAGAGGATAATATAAAATTTTACTTTAAAAAGAATAATATATGTTGGTAAAGATATAATGTTAATATAACCATTAGATACCAAGATGATATTATAGAAATTTAAGATGAAAAGTTTCAGTAAATAATGATCATGATGATGACTATTGACAACATTCTAATTATATAATTGATGTTATAAGAATAATAACAGTTAATGATGTGAAATGAGGCAGTTTTAATATTCATTCATTGAAATAAACATAAGGAATATGATTCTTATATCCCCCTATTTTTTAAAAAATATTACATTCAATATTTTACTCACTAAAGGAATTTTATGGATGGATTTTATTAGATTTTAACATAGTGATGTGATAGTAATTACAAAGAGATGTACTAAATTGACCAAAACCCTAAAAGTGTAGAAAACAAAAGGATGGTATGGTGTTCTATCATATTGGATAAAATTATATTATAAATTATGTATATTAATATAATATTGTCAATTAATCATATGAATATAATATATATCATGATAACATAAAAATAAATATCCAATTTTAACATTAGGATCTTATATTCTGTGAAATAACCACTCAATATACAATGTTTATTTATCCCAACCCAATGTTTTTTATATAGTAATATATTTTGTAAAGAAATGAAAAGTTAAGATCAATTTTGAATCATGTATCATGATATTATATATATTCATAAGAAACAAAGGGGTCTTTTTGTGCTAGATAACCCTCTATGTATATACTACATGGTTTGTTATACGCTATATATTTTCAATAGTAAGGGTGGGTGTTTCAATTTTTTTATTGTAAAATTGATCATTGGGATATACCTAAAATGAGAAACTTAAATGATTGATAAAATTTTAATGTGATTCTTGAGGTGTTCCTATTCCGGCGGTGGTTGGGTATTTTTCAAATCATATCGTTACATAGATCTTAAATGAGATAAAAAATTTACTCTCATGTAAAGAGTATGGAATTTTAGTCCATGATAATGATAAACATAGTTAGTATATTTACATTCATAAATAATAAATTTTATGTGTTTTTATATTAGATGTGGGGATTTAGATGTCATCATCTATAATGGTGAATGGAATTTGATGTATTCATCGAACTGATTAGGTAAAAATTAATTAATCAAGAATATATAGGTAGCTATATAATGTTGAAATTATCTATGTTTCTGGTTACTCGATTTCTTTCATATAAGAATCATAGTAAAAACCTAATTTAATATGATGATGGTAGTAGAAAAATTTATATAGAGATCTTTCCAAAAAAATCCAACTTTAGTAGCATTGATTATTTCTTAAATACCGATCCTTTATTAATTAAATTTATGGAATCTAAAATTCATAATTGATTTTATTTCAAAAAAATACATGGGTTTCAATTTTTTGGCATTATTAATGAGGACCATATATATATATCATTGAATGATTCCCTAAATTTTTTAGATAATATCTTGAAGAATAAGTAGTTTAATTTTACTATAGTTGTTATATATAATGTATCATGTGGGAAAAATCAATGATCGAATTTCAAAATATATTTTTATAAATATTTAAATAGATGTTAATATTTATTTTCATTAGTTTATTCATATTATGTTACATAAAATTAACATGAACTATGTCTATGAAAAAATAAATTAAGGGGGAAATTGATGGATTTATGAACTAAAGGAACCACCACAACATAGTAGTTCAGACCATTTTTTTTCCTTCCTTGAGTGAACCGTGGAATACCATGACAAACTATTCTATTGATGTTCATTCATAGGATTATGAAATTATGTTATTTACCATTGGAATCAAACAGAATTAACTACAAAAGCTAACATATTATACTATTCACCAATTGATGGTGAATCATAGAATATTGAATTATTGAAAAAAAAATTTAATAACTAATTTACATTTTGAGGATAAAAATTTGGTTCAATATATCAAAATGTAACACCCTAAGATTCCACTGTACATTTCCCTTTGAATAATCCAATAACCTGCATTGTAGGGAACATTGAGATTCTAACACACCGTGACCAATCTGACAAGCATTTATGAATAGTAATACCCACGTTTTGAAATTTTATAATTTATATATTTCAAAATGGACTTAATTTTTGGACTCCCAATATCGAAATTAGCCTAGGATGAAATTTTGGTATTTTCATGAAAACATTCAATTTTTGATGAATAGTGAAAAACATCGAGTCATAGTTTAAAACCGAATTTTTAATTAAATAATTATTTATTTTGATTAAATTTATTTTATTCCTAAATAGATACATAATACATATATAAGTTATATGTAATTCATTGGAGTCAGTTTATAATATTTTTAGATATATAAAAATTTTATTGAACTTTTCACAGTCTTTTACCCACCTCCTAGAAGAATTTACAAATTCACATAAAACATAATTTTACCGCTTCTCTGATTTTAATTTCGAAAATCTGAGAGGAAAAATTAATTTCAAGGAGTAAAATTTGGTTTAATAAGATAAATTTTTTTTTGTGAATTGTTACTTTTTTACTTTTATTTACCACATTTAAATGTAAATTGGCTAATTAAGGGTAAAAGGGATATTATTATTACCATAACACATTTTCTAATTCTATTGGATAAGTATAATTCTACCATAAACCGCTTTAGGAATGTAATATGAACCACTTTGATCCAATTGGATTAGATTATGACATTTATTATTATTAAATTCAAAGAAGAGTTAAAAGAGTTAAAATCAATGTTTAATAAAAAAAAATTAATATAGAGATATAAAAAAATTAAATTCGATTATAAATATTCATTAGAAATGTATAAGATTTACTAAATAATGGTACTTTATATATAATTTTTGGACATTAAATAATTTAATTTATTTATGACACAATGATGATACATTAATTACCTTATTAGTGAAATATAAAAATAATTAATATAATAAATACCCAAAGAAATTTAATATTAGACTTTTAATGTATTACATGAGTTTTATAGGTTAATATTTCATGTTAGAATTGATTATATGAAATAGTTTCGAAGTAATAATGCTTTTATGAATTGAGGAAAAAATACCAAATAGTGTCCAAATTGACATACAAGTGTTTTTAAAACAAATATTATATTTTTAAATGATATTAAATTCCAAAAATTATAAGGTTTGGAAAAGACATTTATATCATAATATATGTATCATTAATTAACCACTTGTGGTTCTCTTGGAATATTATAGTATTTTTATTAACCATATAATATTTAATTACAAAGGAAAATGGTAAATTTGAAACTAATTAACTAAAAGTTAAAACTAAAAGATAAGGTTAATATAGTGACATAAACCTCTCTAAAACCTATTGGTTGGGTGGTTTTTGACCCATAACCACCTTATCCTAGAAATAAGTCACTTTGGATCCATTAGAAACTGAATATGAATTTACTATAAAATAATATCTCTAACTTTTCCAATGGTTCCCCTCACCCCTCTTTTAAAAGGGCACTATCCCTTCTCTATAATTAACACCTTCAATGACTTTTGTCCTGGAAAACAACAGCCCAAATATTCTCTCAACTTCCCTAAATTCAACCTAGATTCCTTATTTTGTTTAGAAAGCCATCTTATGGAGCCCTTTTGATCAATTCAATAGGAAGAACCCAAAGACAAGGAAATGTTCTCACCAACATCTTCCAAGTATCTTTCTTCTTTCACTTATTATTTCTTTGTTATTTCCATTCTAAAATAATAAATCTAGTATCTTTTATATACTGTGATGATATTATAAATATAGTACAAATATATTAAGTATTCTATCCATCCCTTGGATGACATGTCACTATACGTGCGTACATACGACTTACCGTCTCCACGTCGTGGTGTAATTGTTATTCAATACATTATTATTTGGATGGGTATAATAATGACGTGTAATTTATGTAAATAAATAAATTAAATGATAATTGTTTTATATAAATTATAAACCATCCAATTATATATTATTTTAATATCAAAAGTATTATATTGTCCCTCGTGCGTACGTACGGACTACCATCTCCACGAACACGATGAGATTCATTCCCCATCATATCCATTCAAGAATAATTTTCATTTTAGGATTAAAAATAATGTTTAAGGGATTCATATCATTATGGATATGTATAATATACAACCTATGTAAAATCAACACGACTTATGCAATAAAACATATAAAATAAAATGAGTAAGTGAACACCTGAAACGATGATAATACTAAAATATTATTAACAATGAAATATTTAAAGATCATATATGATGTCATAATTTTTTATATTATTATTTTATAATTTAGTTACCATGATTTAACTATTATACATGATGTCAAAATACCCTCGACCATGGAAATGAACAAGGTAAGGGTTCATTCTACAATCTTTTTATTATCTGAGCTTGATTATACTTAGTTATCTACTAGGATCTCTTTATCATCCACATCAATGTTTCATAAAAATGTATTTCAAAACATTCATAATATTTTATATAAAATGGGTTAAAGTCATTTATACCCTTTTTGACTTTTTATAATGTGTTTATAAGGTAATATTTCCGTCGTTTTCCAAACAATGTCATTTTTAACCTTTTCGACAAAATTAGGGTAAGAATGTCTTTTTTAAATTATACGGCGGGTGCAACTATTTTCCACCGTTAAAAAATAGTTGAAGCTTCCCTTCCAAGACTATAATAATATTTTAAAAGTAAATATTTTGTTTCATAATTATGTTATTTTTAAATGATTTCAAAAAAAGAGATAATTATCTCAAATAGTTTTGATTTCTTCTCTTTCAACAATCATTGAGTGATTTTAAGCTCATTTGAATTTGATTTATTATGATACATAACTTCCATATTGTATTTTAAACATGTTCATATATGGATTTCATTGGACTTAGTATGGGATGGGTGGAGCCTACTATATCTCCTCGTTGTATTGGTAGGTCTCAGGATAAAAACTTGTGTCTTTGCATAAGGACATGAACAAATATTATTTGTTGCCTTGGCACAAGGCCTTGACTATGTGGTTATTATAGTCTGACATTATGCATTCCATCACAATGAAAGTTGTTATTGATATTTCATGTGATTATTCGACTATTAGAATATCCATATGAATATGTAAATGAAATTATTTCATTTTATCTTTTCCATATGATGCTGATGTTCAAGTTTAAAAGGATTTTATTTTAGTTATACATTTCCATAAATGTTTATGGTTATTTTTGAATGTTTTTGCTATATTGTTATCCTAACTGAGAATTTGAGCTCACCACTTTCAATGTTTTATTTTTTTCCAGGATGTGAAGATGTATTTTATGCAAAACCTACATGGGCAGTATGAGGGGATATTAAGACAAAATTTTGTTGTTGTTTTTTCACTTTATGATGTAATGTATGACTTATGAATATATCTATTGCTTCCAAGGTTACTAAACTAATCTGTTTTTCAAGACTTGATATTTTGTTATCATGACACTATTATTAATAATGCATCAACTTTGGGTAACTGGGGTCGGTGCATTACAGTTGGTATCAGAGGAAGTTTAGTAAAAGCATGGAAGCTAGAAATAGATAAACTCTGATTAGAACACATGGACCTAAGCTATACTTTGAGGATTAGTATAGTAAAATTTCTATAATTTTGGAATTGTAGAGATTTTGTGAGTTGTCTGAGCAATACACCCATGTCTGGATATGAGCAGGTTGAGGTGGATCTGGAACAGATGTACCTAAGGGTAAAACCTGAAAACAACGCTTTGAACTAGACTCAAATTGGAACTGGTGCACGCCAATGTGCCTTGCTGTACTTTGTGTTACGAAACTCTAGGGGGATATGCATAGGATAATTCTCATTTTCTTTACCAACCATTATGAATGGTTTATGAGTACATTATTCCTCAAAGAAAATATTTTTATGATTATGGATTATATCCATAAACTATTCAATTGATGTTAAGTATTTTACATGTTTGGATTTATGTATTGAGATTCATACACTAATCAATGGTATTCCATTGTTTAGAAATGGTTCCTATTAGAAGGAATGGAAACTATATCAATGCACACACTCCATATAGGGATTCTCCTCCTGCTCAAAATAATTCTAGTGGAGGTGGTGATACAACTGGTACTGATCATCTAATCACCATACTGGGACAACTTACTCAGGTTATGAATAATAACCTTACCCGTACGGACCACCCTGATTCGCAGTGTGGAGGATCAATGTTGGATCGCTTCATGAGGAACCAACCACAAACATTAAATGGGGGTACAAATCCACTTGTATCTGAGAAATGGATAAATCCATAGAAAAAATATTCCACGTCTTGGGGACTAGCAAAAGAGAAAACGTTGTCATGGCAGTTTACCGCCTCCCTAGAGATGCTGATCAATGGTGGTCAATGATTCAAAACATGAAGGATGATAATGAAGTATCAAATATGGAATGGGGGGAATTTAAATATATATTTTTAGAAAAATATATTCCTCATGACCATCAAACTCTACAGACCTGGAAATTTCAAGGAAATTTTTTTCTTAAATACCATGTAATTTTACGAGTCTGCGGTTTCGGACGACACTTGACTCCAAGGACAGGTGTGCCCAGAATTAATTTCTGATGTTTTTTTATGTTACGTTCAGTAAACATTCAAGTGTGTTTTTCTATCATCTGAAACAGGGCTCAGAATTGAAAACCAAGGACACCTATGAACTCACAACATTGGTAATTTTTTAAATGGACCTATACCGCAATTGCATTTTATGCGGGTTGAAAGATAAAAATCGGGGTTTAATTAAAAAGATAAATAAAATTTCTTTGAACAATTTTATTTATAATTGGAAGTTAATTCCTCCCATGGGAAGTCATTTGTGGGGCACACACCCACATAACTTCCCATGTGTCGGTATTTGAGAGGTGGGTCCCACACATCCCCAACCATTCATCTTCCATAACCTCCCATTAACCCCCCATTAATCTTATCTTCATTAAGTTGACAACACCCCCCCCCATTTATTATGTGGAGCCTCTCCACCATCCACCCATTGATTGTGCCACCCCACCTAATAAATTAATTAATATCTTAATTAATTAATATATGTGTAAACAATTAATTTTTGAATTGTTTTGAATTGGTGGGAAATTCTTTTAAAAGAGGGGAAATCATTTTCATTTGTTTTGGTTGGTAATTCTTGGTGGGAGAGCACTAGATATGATTTTTAAGGATGTGTTCTTCTCTGACAAAGAACAACAACCTTAAATGAATAATCACTCCGACGAAGAACGTGAATGTCTTCTCCATCGACTCATCCCTTCAGATGCACCCCGACGTCAACAGAAACGACGTCTATATACCGCGGCACTGTCTTTCGCGATGCTCAACTACTGCGAAGCTTTTCCATGGTAGGGGGTTTGTTTCAATTTTTAATTGATTAAAAATTGTGATTCATCCTTCATTGAATCCATGGATTGTCATTGGACATGAGATACCACTTAACGAGAAAGGCGTGGGCCAAACGAACATGGGCCGATGACTCTCTGTTGGATCTTGATTATTTTTTTTTGGAATCAGCAACTAGAGGCGGAACGCGGATGTGGTCTGTGGCACAATGGCCACCATTGTACACACAATGAAAAGTCACAGCTAAGAGGACCGCGGCGGAGGAAGCTGGTTCTATCGCCACAGCTGTGCGGAAGGAACTGCGGCCCGATTTGCTACCCGCATTGGCAGGAGAACCTGCCGGGTCGTCAGCCAGCCGGCCGAAGGAAGACTGTGGCGGTAGTAGGGCTCTGCGCTGGAGAACATGCGGCACACCTGAGCGGGCCGCTTGCGCCAAGAAGACCGGTCAGCTTTGGCCGACCGGTTAGGGAGGTCTGCAACGCTTGGCACCCCCGATTCGAGTAGTCGGGGGGCCGCGCCCACCTTCGCAGACCGCTCTTCCCCTTCGGGCCAAGCCACTCGGCTAGCCGGCCGGGCCGGGCCCCGCCACGCCAGGTCGGCTCGGGTCGCGCCATACCGCATCGGGCCATGCCCTCTAGGGTTGGGCCCTCGCCCCTTCCGGCTGAGCTGTGCCAGCCACCAGTTCAGGTCATGTATCTATAGGCCAGTCCAACACCCCAAACTGGGTCAGACCCGCAGAACTGTATCGGGCCGATCCGCCAGGCCACTGGGCCTAACGGGTTGGGCCCGTATGCTTATATGTAAATATCTTCACAATCGTGTGTCCGATCGACGCACCGTCTGTGGAACTGGGACCCTCATAGTGAGGCGGTCATTTTTCAATACTTAAAATGAGTTTTGGACGTCTTTGGAAAAATGTACGGGTTGGTTCGAAACTGAAACCAATCGGGCCCTCTGAGCGGAAACCCTTATAACAAAAGGACAAGACCTCCGATTGACTTGTCATCGATTACATTGGATTCCTCTTGATGAGACAGTCCATTTGGCATACTCCACAGTGGATTTATATGTGGTTTGATTATGGCCGGGTTGGATTGTACCTGAAATCCAACCAGGCCCATGGAACAAAAATGCTAATAACTCATAGAATGGGTGCCCGATTGACGTGTCTTCGTATCTGTTGAGACCCCTTTGAGGAGGCTGTAATTTGAGATACAACCACATGAGATTACTTGACCCTTGGAAGTATCGGCCAAAAGCTCAAGGAGCAAACCCTCCTACAGAAGAGTGTACGGAGTGCAGAGACCTAGTAGCTGTAGACCTGAAAATTGCTTTTCTGATTCGTTTCGGGGTAACATGACTAGCCCAGTGGGGAGCAGTACATTTTTTGGGTGGTAGACCCATGGAATAAGAGTGCTACTATGTTGGGGTGGTATACCCGCAGTACTTTACATGATGAGTACCTATGTAGGCTATTAAGGGGAGCGCTACTGTGTTGGGGGGCAGACCAATGGCGGGAAGTGCTACTCTGTTGGGGTGACAGACTCACGGTACATGACAGGAGGAGTACCTCAGTAGTATAAGTTTAGTGAGTACCACCTTGGAGTCACGACAAGACTACTATGATCGACAGAAAAGGAGTTCTCTAGCAGTCGTGGTTTCGACATCATGAATGAAAATCCTGGTTTGAGTTGACTCATTGACCTTTGTGTTTTCCTCATGATTGATATGGGTTACTTGATTACATAGGTATATGTATGGGAATATACCTAAGTAAATGTTATCTATTGAGATATTTATTTTTGGTTTATCCTTTTCGGATTTAGTGAGACCTTGATGGTCTCAGGGTCCCTACATAGTATCATTATACTCACCCTTGCATGGGCTATGCCCGCATCTCGTTGTGTTGAATGAAGAAGATGGAAAACACTGACCGGGGCAGAGTGTACGAGGAATGTATGGTACCCAGAGGTGGAACTCATGATGATTTGGTACCCAGAGGATACGTACGGACATGGAGCGCAGAAGAGGACATATGTACCTACCCTTCAGGTAGGAACCCAGAGGACGATTCAGGTGTTGCATCCATCTTCCAGCTATTTTTCTTTTCCTTTGTATTTTCATTCAGATGTAGCTGTACCTTTCTGTAGGGCTTGTATTTCCATCACCTTTGTATTTTCAGCACACCTGTTATACTGCTTCACATAGTGTTATCATTTTCATGATCTCTGGTTGTGTGAGTTTACGTTTTATAATGGAAATTCCTTCCATGTTATAGGTATTTACACCTTTGGTGCTAGTCGTCTGCCACTATCCTATGGAACGCAGGCTTAGGGTAGATATGAAACAGGCCCCGGAGGATGAATCATAACAAATTGGTATTAGAGGAGTCGGTTCTACCATAGAACATAATACTCTGATATATGTTTTTTGTGAAGCAATAGTGTTAAGAGTACCGAGTGTGGTTTTCAGTTCATGGAGTCCAGTGATGGTGTGGTGGTCGATGTATCCATACACCAGTTCCCAGACTTCTTATTTATGACTCAGTGCACAGAAACACTAATTGTGTGTGTGTTTTCAAAAGTATTACTTCACGTCAACTCAAACAAGGTCAACTCACTAGGTATATTCTTTTGACTGTGTCACATCAGTTTCTTTTTAGGATATCTTCTCCTAGTCAGTCAGCACGGGTTCTGAGGGGAGGGTGCGATGGTTACCCATCGAGAAGAAAGGCCATAATGCATGGCCCCATCACAACAAATGCACCAGCGGTACCATTACCCGCTAGGATACCATTATCACCAGCCCTAACAGTAGTGGTGCGCGCCGATTATGAAAATTTCATGGGTTCCTGCAATAGTGTCCTATGAGGTTTCGAGGTAAGACAGACTTTCAGACGGCTGGGTACTGGGTAGAGTTTATAGCATGAGCATTCCATACAGCTGGGACAACCGCTGAATTGATGGTGTACCTAGTTGTTAGTCTTTTTTAGGGAGCAGTTGAGAGGTGGTGGATCTAGATGCTCTAGTTTTGCGACGAGACGACCTTCACCAGGGGAAACATCGAGGGTTTTTTTCATGGTGAATTTTATAAGAGTTTCTCTACACTCTATTCATACTCAGGAGCTTCTTCTCTTGCCGTAGGGATTTCCATCAGTAGTCGGGTCATCTGTAGGCAGTAGACATATGACACAGTGGAACATGTGGGTTTGACCTACTGACAGACAACCCCAAGATGTGGTAAAGGGGGTGTAGGGCACCCGACACCAAGGACGAACTGAACAGATAATGTTCTGTTATTCCTGCAGGGAATGGGGTCATAAATCACGTGACTGTGCGACTCCCCACACAGTTTATCAGCATGCATTGGAGGATCCACCGAGATAGAAGCAGTAATAGGAGTTTGAGCATCAGCCGAGTGGTGGACAAGGAAGTAGAGCATGTCCTTCAGTGGATGGTGGTCAGAGTCAACACACACCACTACTCCTACCCCGAGGGGGTTTACCTCGAGCTATGGAAGCAAGTGGACATGAGTGAGACTATTTCCACGCATATAATCTTTTATTCATGACGTCTCTAGCTTCGTTAATATCATTGTTGTGGTTTCTTTGTGTCATTGTACTTCGAGCTGCACTAATAAAAGACACTTTTCCTTGTGATGTTTTATTTCCCTCTTATGATGTGGTTAATACTAAGAGATTTCGGTTATAACCGTTGATATGACCCTCACATTTGAGATTTCTACAGGAGGAGAAACAGTGACCACACACTAATGCTGATTGTGTGACTCAACCCTTGGAGGCGATTGTAATGGTTTGATCTCTTGGTAGTATATTATAGGCCTTACGATGTCATCGATGGCATGAATTAGTATTGTTCATGTCATGATGTATAGTATTAGGCAATGGGAGTGGTTCATTCAGGGACTGAGACCAGATATTTCTTTTCCTCAAAAGAGAAATCTTAGCACCTCTTAGAGATCGTAGGCGAAGAAGGGTGAACATCAACCGACTTACCAAGTCGACTGGCTTCCTACCGAATAGTGATAGTACAAGCTATGTCGGAGAAGGTTCAGATCATCCTAGAGCGAATGAAGACTGCATAGAGCATGTAAAAGTCTTATGCTGATAGGATACAGAGACCTCTGGAGTTCACGGATGGTGAGCACATCTTTATATGCGTCTCACCTCAACGAGGCCTATAGATATGTGGCTGAGGCCGCAAGTTATCTCTAAGGATAATCAGACCATTCCAGGTCCTTAACAGGATATGTGAGGTAGCATACCACTTGGACTTTCCACCACAGTTTCACCGGGTGAACGACGCCTTCCACGTATCTCAGTTGAGATGATATGTGCACGAACTGTTCCACATCATTGACCATGAATATCTAGATATCGATGATGGGGTTATTTTCATTGTGGTTTTGGTAGAGATTGAGGATTTACAGGATTAGGTACTACAAGGGTATTTGATTCCTCTAGTGCTATTTCGCTGGTAGCACAGAAACCGTCAGGGGAGCACATAGGAGTAGGAGTCTCAAATCCATGCTCAGTACCCCTTTTGATTCCCTTGTGTGTGTTGAAGCATTACAGGGATGTAAATCCCCAAGGTGGGAGAAATTTAAAGTCCTGTAAATTTAAAGGAATTTTTTTTCTTAAATACCTTGGAATTTTACAAGTTTGCGGTTTCTAACTGCACTTGATTCTGAGGCCCGGTGTGCCCGGAATCTATTTCAAATGTTTTGTTCAGGTATGTTCAGTAAACGTACAAGTGGGTTTCTATATGTTTTGAACCGGTGCTTGGAATTGAAATATGAGGAAACTGATGAACATGCAACACTAGTAATTGCTTAAGGGGCCCTTTACCGCATTTTTGTTTTATCCGGGATGAAAGATAAAAATTGGTGTTTAATTAAGAAGATAAATAAAACCGTGTAGAACATTTTTTTTATATTTGTATGTTAATTCCTCCCATGGGATGTTATTGGGGGGGGGGCACACACCCACATAACTTCCCATGTGTGGATATTTGATAGGTGGGTCCCACATGAGCCCCAACATTTGATCTCCCATAACCTCCCTTTAACACCCATTAATCTCGTTTTCATTAAGTTGACAACCCCCCCCCCCCAATTTATTTTGTGGAGCCGGTCCACCTTCCACGCATTTATTGTACCACCCCACCTAATGAATGAATTAATCTCTTAATTAATTAATCTATGTCTCATCATTTCATTTTGAATTGTTTTGAATTTGTGGGAAATTATTTTATATGAGGAGAAAGCCTTTTCATTTGTTTTGGTTGGAAAATCATGGTGGGAGATCTCTTGAGAGGATTTAGAAGGACGCTTTCTTCTCTGACGAAGAACACCAACCTTCAACTAGGAACGACTCTGATGAAGAACGTGAAAGACTTCTCCATCGACTATTCCCTTCGGATGCACCCCGACGTCAAAGGAAACGACGTTCGTATATCGAGGCATCATCTTCCACGATGCGTGACAAATGTGATGATTTTCAATGGTATGGGGTTTGTTTCAATTTTTAATTGATTAAAAATTGTGCTTCATCCTTAGTTGAATCCATGGATTGTCATTGGCCATGTGTTACCACCTGTGGAAGAGGGCGCGGGCTGAACGAACACGGCCCGACGACACTCCGCTGGATCAAGATTAATTGTTTTTTTGGAATCGGAGACCAGAGGCGGAACACAGATGAGGCCGGCGGCGCAAGGACCGTTGTCACACACGCAAAGAAAAGACACGACCAAGCGGGCAATGGCGGCAGAAGAACGACACCACCGCAACGTTTCGTGGACATGTAGCCGCAGCTATGGTAGGCCGCGATGGAAGAAGATGTCACCGTTGTAGCAGAGGATGTCGGCGCCGTCGCGTCAGCTGTGTGGATGGAACCGCGGGCCTCTTCGGAAGGAGAACCAGCCGTCTCATCGGTCGACCGGGTAGAGGATGGTTGCAACGCCAGGAGGGAACCACACTGGAGAACCTGCTTCCGCCCGAGCGGGCCGCGTGCGCCGAGAAGGTCAGCCGGTTTCGACCGACCATTTACGGAGGGTGGCCTATCTTGGTGCTGCCGGTTCGGGTAGCTGGGGGTCGCGCCCACCGCCACAAACTGTTCGGCCCTCTTCGGGCCGAGTCACTGTCGGCCGGGCCGCGCCCTGCTGGGCCGGGTCGGGCCGCGCCGGGCCCTGTCGGGCTACTCTGCATCGGGTCGTTCCACGCCCTCACATGTTGGGCCACGCCTACCTTCTGTCTAGGCCGCGCCTGCCACCGGGCCAGGTCATGTTTCTTTAGGCCTATTTGACACCCTATTCCAGGTCATACATGCTGAACTGGATCGGGCCATCCCATCAGCCCACTGGGCCTAACGGGCCGGGCCAATACATGTAAATGTGAATATCATTACAAATGTGCGTCTGATCGACTTGCCTTTTACGGAACTGGGACCCTCACAATGAGGCATTACATTTACAATACTCTAAGTGAGTTTTGTATGACTTTGGAAAAACGTACAGGTTGGTTCGAAACCGAAACCAACATGGCCCTCTGAGCGAAAACGCTTATAACATAAGGACCAGATGTCCTATTGAAATGTTGTTAACTATGTTGGATTCCTCTTGATGAGACATGCCTTTTTGCATACTCCACATAGGATTCAGATGTGGTATGAGTATGGCTGGGTTGTATTGTACCCAAAATCCAACCGGGCCCCAAGAACGGAAATGCTAATAACTCATAGACAGGGCGTCCGATTGACGCGCCGTCTATTGCATTGAGACCTCTATGACAAGGCGGTCCTTTGAGATACTTCCACGTGAGATTACATGACACTTGGAAGTATCGAATAGAATCTCATGGAGCATACTCTCCTGGTGAAGAGTGTACGGAGTGCAGAGACCTAGTAGCTATTGACCTGAAGAATGATTGTCCGATTCGTTTCGGAGTGACTTCACTAGCCCAGTGGGAATCACTACTGTGTTGGGGCAGTGAAAACTTTGTGGAGAAGCGCTACCGTATTTGGGCGGCAGACCCGCGGTACTCTACATGAGGAGTACCATTGTAGGCAGTTAGGGAGAGCGTTACTGTGTTGGGGTAGCAGACCCATGGCGGGAAGCGCTACTGTGTTGGTGCGACCGACTCGAAGTACTCGACATGAGGAGTACCTTAGTAGTCTATGGTTAGTGAGTAGCACATTGTATTAGTGGAAAGACTAATGTGTTCTATAGAGGAGGAGTTCTCTAGAAGCCGTGGTTTTGAGATCATAAATAAAAATCCAGGTTTGAGGTGAGTCAATAACCTTTGTGTTTTCCTCATGATTGAGATGGGTTACTTGATAACTTAGGTATATGTATGGGAATATATCTAATTAATGTTTATCTTTTGATATCATTCTTTGTGGTTATTACATGTTGGATTTAGTGAGACCTTGAGGGTCTCGGAGTCCATACTGAGTATCGTTATACTCACCCCTGCATGGGATATTACTACACATCGTTGTGTTGGATGAAAAAGATATTAAACACTGACTGAGGCAGAGTATACGAGGACTGTACGGTACCTGGAGGTGGACCTCACGACGAGTCGGTACCCAGAGTAGACGGAAGAATATGGAGTGCTGAGGAGGACATATGTACCTACTCTTCATGTAGGAAACCAGAGGATGATTCAGGAGCTGCATCAATCTTCTAGCTATTTATCTGTTTTGTTTTACTTTCATTCAGTTGTTGCTGTACATTTCAGTTGGTCTTGTATTTCCGACCCCTTTGTATTTTCAACACACTTGTTATACTACTTTACTAAGTGTTTTCTCCTTCTTGATCTTTGGTTGTGTGAGTTTACGTTTTATAAAGGCAATGCCTTTCTAGTTATAGGGATTTACTACTTCGGTGCTAGTCGCCAGCCCCTGGCCTATGGAAGGCGGGCTTGGGGTAGTTAGGACACGGGCCTTGGGGGACGGGTCGTGACACGAGCAGATATGGAAAGAAAATTTCTAAGTCTTGAGGCAAAAGGAGGACGAGAATGTTGAAAAGTATGAGTCTATCATTACATGTTTAGCAAGGCATGCTGAAGATTATATACATAACTCATGAAGTACGATTGATCATTTCTTTGATGGGTTAAAATCCTTTCTCCATCGATCATTAGTATCACAATCCTTCTCATAATATGACGATTTTGTCTCAAGTTCTATCATCACAGAAAATTAATTCTATAAGTCGTTCGACTTTATAGAAAATCAAGGGAAGAAGAGATCTGATGATCACCCTAGAAATGGAAATAAGGGAAAGAAGAGATAAATTGAATATCTATCATGTTGTAAATGTGGGAAGAAACACCCCTATACTTGCATGAAGGGAATTAGGGTCTGTTATAGGTGTGGTGAAATGGGCCACCAAGCTCGAGATTTCAAGGGGATGAAAGAAGATACCAATGTTCTACGGTACAATTTCAGGAAGATGGGACATTATGAAAATGAATGTCCTAAACATTAGAGAAACATACTCAGAAAAGGCCAAGGGATCAAGGCCATGCTTATGATATCACTACTGCTGAGGTGGAATCTCAGAAAGACATTGCGTCACGTAATTTAACGGGTTTTTCATGTTTATCCTATGATTTATTTGATTCTGTATCATTTAATTGTTTTATATCATCCCAGTTTTCTATGAAAATTAGGTATTTCAAATTTTATTTAACACAAGAGTTGTCATTTAAAACACCTATAGGAAGTATCATCACAACAATGTTTTGTGAATCCATTCCAATTAGAGAATATAAAGGATCACTATCTTCTGATCCCATCATCATACCTATGATTGAGTTTGATATAATCCTCATTATGTATAGGTTTGTAGACCATGATGCGAAGATTTATTATAAGAAGAATGAGGTTACAATTTTAGTTGATGGTGGTAAGGAACACATTATCTTTAGAGAATAATTGTCACCACCTAATTATTATCTAGATGCACCCCAAGTAGCTCAACTGAATTCAATTATTGGGGAGGAATAGAATGAAATGACTGTGGGTGAGGAAAGGAATGTTCAAATAGTGGATATACCTATTATGAGAAAAAATATGTAGATGTGTTTCCAAAATATTTTCCTAGACATCCTCCAGAACGAGAAATTGTGTTTTCCATTGATTTAATTCCTAGATCAAGGCCCATATCAAAGAACCCTTATAGAATAGAAATTGTGGAATTAGTGGAACTATTAAACAACTAGAGGAATTGAGTAATAATGGATTTATTCTCCCTTGTGTGTCTCCATGGGGAGCCCCTTTCCTTTTTGTTAAGAAGAAAGATGTATCTATGAGGTTATGTATCGACTACAGGGAAATCAGTGTTATAATAATAAAGAAAAAATATCCAATGCCTCGCATTGATGATTTATTTTACCAACTGCATGGAGCTTAATAATTTTAAAATATTAAAATTCGATCAGGATACCATCAGTTGTGTGTGAAGAAGTAATACATTCCGAAGTAAGCATTTCGAACCAGGTACAGGCATTACGAATTTACAGTAATGCATTTTGGGCGGACTAATGCACCCTATGTTTTCATGGATCTAAATAATAGAGTTGTCAAAGAATATCATGATGAATTTATAGGGGTATTTATTGATGATATCTTGGTATACTCCAAAATCTATGAAGATCATGAAAATAACTTGCGCATTATCATGAAGACTCTGAGATGGCATGAATTATATGGGATGTTTAGAAACTGTGAATTCTGGATTCAGGAGATTTCTTTTATTGGATATATTGTCTCTAAGGATGGAATATCTGTTGATCCTTCTTTGAAAAGATAAATCCATGAATGGCCAGCACCTATGAATATAACTGAGGTACACAATTTTATTGGTTTAGCTGGTTATTATGGATGTTTCATCCAGAATATTGCCCAGTTGGCAACCCATTAAGAAATCTCACACGTAAAGGGGTTAAATTTGTTTGGACAGAAGACTGTGTATACTGTTTCAAAGAACTAATGAAAAGATTATTCAATGCCTTTATTTTGACACTACCATCGGGGAATTATGAGTTTGATATTTATAGTGATGCATCGAAGAAAGTACATGGTTGTGTCCTTATGGATATTGATAGGGTTATTGCCTATGCATCACGCTAGAAGAAAATTCATTAGAAAAACTATCCTACCCATGATCTCGATTTAGCTACTGTAATATTTGATTTGAAGATAAGGATACATTATCACTATGGTAAAAAATGTGAGATATATACCGATCACAAGTTTTTGAGGTATATTTTCTCACAGAAAGAACTCAACATGAGGAAAAGGAGATGGCTTGATCTACTCAAGGATTATGATTGCACGATACACTACCACCCGTGGAAGTAAAATAAGGGGGAATTTTCATTGATCAGAAATGATCATGGAGTTTTGAAAAAAATGATTGTTGAAAGGGATCCAATTTTCATGGATCTATTAAATATGGATATGGCAATAACGTTGGAAGGTGAAACATCGATTCCTTTTCAAATAGTTTCTAAACCATCTTTACTAGAAAGGATTCTGAGTTCTCAGACCGATGATCAAGAGTTTAAAAAGATGATTAAAGATGTGAATGATGGATGATTGAGTGACTTGGTATATGAAGATAGAATTTTGAAATTTGGTAAGAGACTTTTTGTTCCTGATATATCTGATCTAAAAACGGAATTGTTTGACGATTCTCATAGTTCCAATTTCTCGATACACCCTGGTAGCACCATGATGTATATATATTTGAAGTAACATTTTTGGTGGGACAACATGAAGAGAGAGACTACTGATTTTGTTCCAAGATGTATGGTTTCTCAATAAGTGAAAGCTAGAAGGAAACATCATGGAGGAGCCTTGCAACCTCTTCCCATACCATAGTGGAAATGAGATAATATTACGATGGACATTGTCATGGGACTACCAAAGACTCCTAGAAGGAATGATGCAATAAGGGAAATTGTAGATTTTTTTACCAGGTCAGCACATTTTCTTTCTATATGAGAATATTTAACACTTCAACATCTAGAAAGACTATATATTAATGATTTTTTAATACATCGTGGAGTATCCCTATCAGTTATTTCTAATCACGAAACCCATATTAATTCATGATTTGGGAATAGTCTTCAGAAAGCCCCAGATATTGAACTTCATTTGAGCACTACCTACCACCCCCAAACTGATGGAAAATCATAACAGACTATTCAAAAATCATAAGACATGTTGAGATCTAGCTCACTTGAATTTCAGGGTATGTTGGATCAATATTTACCTCTTGTGGAATTTTCCTATAATAATAGATTCCATTCATGTATTCAGATGGCACTATATAAAACGTTATACGAAGAGTGATGTCACACACTATCTTGTTGGGATGATGTTGGTGAAAGAAAACTCGTAGGACCATAACTAGTGGAGGAAACGATGGAAAAAATTAAGGTAATCCAAAACCACATCAAAGCAGCTCAACGTAGGCAGAAGAGCTATGCTGACAATCAAAGGAAGGATTTGGAATTTCACGAAAGAAAACATCTTTTCATGAAGGTATATCCATTGAAGGGAGTTATATATTTTTTCATGAAAGGTAAATTGAGTCCTAGGTACATAGGACCTTTTCAATTTCTAGAACGAATTGGGGTTGTAGCTTATCGTTTGGAAATTCCACCAAATATCAACAAAGTTCACGATATGTTACAGGTATCATTGTTGTGAAAATAAATGACTGGCCCAATGCATGTTCTCACATATGAGGAAGTAGAACTCGAACCTGATCTGTCTTATTGCGATGATCTAGTCATGATTCTTGATACAAGAGAACAAGTGCTGAGAAACCGGACAACTCTTCTATTAAAAGTTTTGTGGAGAAACAATAAGATGGAAGAGGCAATGTGGGAACCCATGGAACTTATGATGAAGAACCACCCAATTATTATTATGAATTAATATTCAATAAATTTCTAGGACAAAATTATTTGTAAGAGGGGAGAATCTAACACCCCAAACATCCACGATATGTTTCCCTTTGAATAATGCAATAGCTTGCATTGTACGCAACTTTGAGATTCTAACACACCGTGACCAATCAAACTAGCCGTTATGAATAGTATTACCCACTTTTAGAAATTTTATAAATTTTATCATTCAAAATAGACTTCATTTTGGGATTCTGAATATAGAAATTAGCCTAGGGTGTAATTTTAGTATTTCTCTGAATGCGTTCAATTTTTTATTAATAGTGAAAAACACTGAGTCATAGTTAAAAACCGAATTTTTATTTAAAAAATTATTTATTTTATTTAAATTTATTTTAGTTCAAAATAGATAAATAATACCTACTAATTTTTAATGTAATGTATTAGAGTCTGTTTATAATTATTTAAGATATATAAAACTTTTATTGAACTTTTCATCGTCATTTACCTATCTTCTAGGAGGATTTCCAAATTCACATATAACTCAATTTTACCATTACTGTGAGTTGAATTTCGAAAATCTAAGAGGCATAGTTAATATCAAAGAGTAAAATGTGGTTCAATAAGATTAAAATAATTTTTAGTGAATAATAACTTTTTTCTTTTATTTCCCATGGTTAAATTTAAATAGGGTAATTAATGGTAAAAATGATATTATTATTACCCTAACACATGTCCTAATTCTATTTTCTATGTATAATTCGACCAAAAAAATTAGGAATAAAATATGAACCTCTTTGGTCCACTTGGATTATATTATGACATTTATAATTATTTAATTCAAACAAGAGTTAAAAGAGTTAAAAACATAGTTTAATAACACAAAAATTTGTAATATAGGGTTATACATAACATAATATAATTTTATAGGTTAATATGTAATGTTATTGATGATTAAATGAATTAGGTTCGAAGTAATAATTCTTTTATTAATTTAGAAAAAACAAAATACCAAATTGTGTCAAAATGGTCATAAACGAGTTTTTTAAACAAATATTATATTATTAATTGATATTCAATTCCTAAAAATCTAATTCTTGTCCAGGAGAGTTATATAATGATAGGTGTATAATTAATGAACCACTTAGTGTTTTATTGGAAGCTTATAGTAAGTTTATTAACCATATAATGTAAAAATATAAATAGACATAATAAATGTGAAACTAATTAACTAAGGGTTAAAAATAATTGATAATGATAATATAGTGACCCAAACCTATCTAAATCCTACTGGTTGGGTGGTTTTCGACCCTCCCCTACCTTATCCTATAAATAAGTCACTTTTGAGCCATTAGAAACTGAATATGAATTTATTATAAAATCATATTTCTAGCTTTTCCTAAGGTCCCCCTCACCACTATTATAAAAGGGAACACCCCCTTCTCTCTAATTCACACATTCAAAGCCTTTTGGCTTAGCCAAGACCTGCCCATATATTCGATAAAAATCACTCACTTCAACCTAGAGGCCTTAGTTTGATCTTAAAGCCAACCTTATAAGCCATTTTGATCTAATCAAAAGGAAGATCCCGACGAAGAGGTAATGTTATCACCACCCTCTATCGAGTTCCTTTCTTCTTCCACTTCTTCTTTCTTTATTATTTCCATTAGAAAATAATAACTCTAGTCTCTTATATATACATTTATGTTATTATAAATATGATACAACCATATTAAGTATTCTATCCATCCCTTGGATGACATGTCAACATACATGCGTATGTACGGCTAACCGTCTCTACGTCGTGGTGTAATTGTTATTCAATACATTATTATTTGGATGGGTATTATAATGATGTTTAATTCAGGTAGATAATAAATATAACATGATTATTATTCTTTATATATGATAAAACATCCAATTATATATTATTTTAATATCAAAATAATGATATTGTGACTCGTGCGTATGTACGGACTACCGTCTCCACGAACGCGATGAGATCCATTCCCCATCGTATCCATTCAAGACATATTTTTATTTGATGATTAAAAATAATTTTTTAGGACATGATATCATTCTTGATATGAATAATATAAAACCTATGGATAACAAACATGGCTTATGTAACTAAACATATAAAATAAAATGAGTATGTGAACACCCGAAATGACGATAATACTAAAATATTATTCACAAATCAATATTAAAAGATCATATATGATATCATATTTATGTATAGGATTATTTTATAATTTAATAACAATTATTTAACTATTATAAAATAGTTTAAACTACCCTCTTCCAAGTAAATGTACATGGTAAGGGTTAATTCTACAATCTCTTCATTATCCGAGGTTGTTTATATGTAATTATATGCTGGGCTCTCTTTATCATCCACATACATTTTTCATAAAAATGTATTTCAAAAAAATCATACTATTCTATAGACCATGGGTTAAAGTCATTTATACCATGTGTTTACTTTTTATAATATGTTTATAAAGGATTCTTTTCATTATTTTCCAAACAAGGTCCTTTTTATCCTTTTCGACAAAATTAAGGTAAGAATGCCTTTTTTAAATTATATGGCGGGTGCAGCTATTTTCCACCGTTATAAAATTGTTGAAGCTTCCCTTAAAACAATATAATAATACTTTTAAAGTAAATGTTCTCTATTATAATTATGTTACATTTAAATGATTTCAAAAAAAGAGATAATTATCTCAAATAGTTATGATTAAATTTATGTTAACATCCTCTGATGAATTATAAGCATATCTGATGTTTATTTTTTATGATACAAAACATCCATTTTTTATTGAAGGTTTTGTGATATTTTTTACTATGAATGTGTTATTTTTATACCATTAATGGTTTATGGATAATGTTTTGACCATCGATATGCCTGTTTTAATATGAATGTTTATGTTATGTTTAAAACTGTTAATATGAGGAATGCACTGGACTTAGTATGTGACGGGTGGAGCCCCTTATAGATTCTTGATGCATCGGTAGGCCTCATGAGACAA
The DNA here is from genome assembly GCA_963277665.1 of Viscum album. Classification (NCBI taxonomy): domain Eukaryota; kingdom Viridiplantae; phylum Streptophyta; class Magnoliopsida; order Santalales; family Viscaceae; genus Viscum; species Viscum album. Next base: position 1,079,771,531 of record OY728164.1, read on the forward strand.
ACTAGTGTCTTGGCACAAGGCCTTGAAAAAATATTATTTGTAGTCTTGGAACAAAGCCTTGACTATGTGGTTATTATAGTCTGGCATTATACATTCCATCATTATGAATGTGGTTATTAATAATGAATGTGATTATTTTACTAGTAGAATATCCTTGTGAATAAGTAAATGGAATTATTTCATTTTATCTTTTCCATATTATGCTGATGTTTATGTTTAAAAATATATTGTTTTTGTTATTCATTTCCTAAAATGTTTTTCTTTATTTATGAATGTTTCTGTTATATTGTTATCCTTACTGAGCATCTGAGCTCACCCCTTTAAATGCTTTATTTTTCCTCAGACGTGAAGAATTATTTTATGAATGACCTGTAGGGATAGAATGAGTGGATATGAAGACAAGATGGTGTTTTAGTTTTTTTCACTTTCTGATTTAATGTAAGACTTGTGAATATATCTGATGTTTCCACGGCTACTAAACTAATCAGTCATTCGAGACATGATCATTTGGGATCATGCCAATGTTTCATAATAAGGCACTGACTCTAGACAACTGGGGTCGGGGAGTTACACATAATATATCAAACATTTATTATGAATCCATATTTATATTAGATAAATGATTATATTTTTATTGTTAATGTATAAACTATTTTGATTTTTTTTATTCAACTATGTAAATAATCCAGTAAAAAATCCTCAAAAATTATATCATATCATGATCTCATTTCTATTATATCACTGAAAGTGTTTTTAGTTAATGTTTTATAACAATGGAGACACATCCCAAGAAATAGCATATTCATATTTTCAATTATTACTCCATAATAAGGTGTAATTTAGCAAATTGTTTTTAATGTGGATCAAATTCATGTAAAAGGATTCAAATGGTCATGTCAATAAGAGTAAGGTACCTTATTATAGTATATTGTATATATTCATTCCACACTTACAGATATATAATAGGTTTTAATGTGATTATAGTTGGTCTTCAAATGGGTATTTGATGTTTGATATCCCTATGAAACTATTCAGTAGTCAGATAGGTTGTCAATATATTTTTCCAGGTACCATGTATTCTCTATGTTGGTAAAAATGGAAGGTTAGTAGTCTTTATATATAATAAAAAGAGGCTAAAAACATTAAATATCATTAAAACCTATCATAACCACATTTGGTTCCCTTTTTGGGTAAGAACATCATGTGGGGAGTGATAGAATCAGGAATAAGTGTTCAGGTATTAGGGTGTTAGGGAACTCCTAATGCATAGGGAACAACAAAAGTTTGGATGTGAGGGTTCTAGGGTATCATTATATCACATCCACTTGCATGATGATATTTCTAAAGGGGTGTATATAGGCATTCAATATGAAGATTTATAGATTTTAGGAACAAATTAACGGTACAAAATTAATCATCATTTTGATTATTCAAATGATCTATGTAATCTTAATCCATAGAAAATTTTGGGCTCTAATATAGGTTGATATTATGAAATCTTATTCCTCATTGTATCCAACCTAAATTGATTTCATATGATTATGTATACATTTTTCCACCCTGTACAGATAATGAAATATGAGATTTGTGCATCATATTATAGTTCATATTCTTTCAATAACATTGGTGGTATGTATAATTCTGCTTCAAATATTCCAAACCTATATTTATCAATATTAAACAATGATATGTTCCCCTTTTTTATAACTTATACATTTTAATCAATATATAATCTCTTTATGATTCCATAATTATCTATAATAAAGACTTATGAGTGATAATTGGAGAAATGTTTAGTTCCGTACCTTCATTTTTGATTACCTAGAAAATCATTTAAATATATATAGATATAATTCATTTTAATCTTCTTTATGGATACCTATAGAAAAAATATTCTTCTTATGATATTTTCATATTTTTCTTATTTAATTAGGACGCTAATGTATTCATAATTAATAGTATTTGGTAATATCTAATGATCATTGTTGTTTTATAATAATTAATATATATATTAATTTATTATTTATTATTTTATAAACATTATATCTATTATAAATCCTTATATGGGGACAATAATTCTCAATATGAAAATATTGCTACATCGAAATGTATATCATTATTTAGTTAATTTCACTCATATAATATCAACTATATAAATGAATATTTTATAAAATTATAATATTTTATGATGAAACATCCATATATCTTCTTTAAATAAAAATTAAATATCTATACCCCTTCTCTGATTTATCTTATTATGGGTAATGAATCTTTAAGTAGCCTCTTATTTAACCACTTGAACAACACATAACGTTCTATAGTCCAAAATTTATTAATACATTCCATTTTAACATGATATTATGTTTATAAAATATGATAAATTCTACAAAACAATTGATGGTACCCATCTAGTACAATGAAATTATAAGTCAACATAATTGGTATTAGTTTAAAATATTTTTCAATAGCGACTATATATAAAATATCCTCATAAATACAATTTTTATTATATTCCCTAATAAGGTAGCATCCTACATCTAAAATTTACATTATTTATACCTTTAATACTAATTCTCCTTTAACAAATTAATAATAAAAATACCCAAATTATCCAGGTATTCTTCATTACTTATGGAATATATTAGAATATCACCAATAAATACCACCAAATATTGGATGAATTATTCAATAAAAACTATATTCAATATTTCTATGTGAACTAATAGTTAATTTGGATGTGTGAATGATGTCATTTATATCTAATAGTGTCAATATTTTTTATGAAATGTTGCTTTTGATGTATTCTATATTTGCAGGATCAATTAATGATATTTAGTTGGAAGATCCACTTTTGAGAGTCTTTAATGGCCATATAGATGATTGAACCTTCATAAATACATGGTAAAGATAAAATTTCCTTATAATCATTTTGTTTTGTTCACCATAATGAATACACATATTCATTTAACCATCATTATAACTAAAAAATCGGTCTAGATAATCCCATAGGCAAATGCGAGTTCATATAAAATCCATTTACACATTCTCTAATTATTTCAAATTTATTTATTAAATTTTAGTGGATTCTATTATAGAATTTATTTTTAATATGGGAATCGAACCATTTAAATGTTTTATCTCTCCTACAAATTAATAAAATTCTATGCAAACCATCTATGAATAAATCATCATATTCCCTCACAACGGTAATGTCTTCAAGGATGTTCTTATTCATTTCCTCAACCACTCAATTCAGATATAATTTTTATAATAAAATATTATGAATAATAAATATATATTTTCCAATTTAAATTCACAATTCTATGTTGATTTTTGTAGAATTAGTGGTTGTTTTGAAATAAAGAATGTTATTTTTGTTTTTTAAGATTATAATTGAATTTTTTTAATGAAAACCAATCCATGGTTGATATAAAATCCAATTACACTAAATATTTAATAATTCAATTATGTAAAAGATATATAAAATAAATTTCTCTTCGAGAGTGGTTTTACACTTTAGATATAATAATACTAGAAATCGGTGATTTTAAAGATAACTAAACATTAATATATTCTGGTAGAAGTTAGTTTAATCCACTTATCTAGTTTTTATTCAATGAAAAATATATTTGAGTGAATATATATTAAGAATATCAATTAATTACTTGAACTAACTTTTAAATTGATTATATCCATTACTTTAGGATAACTAAATCCAAAGATCCATCAATTCATGGATGTTGTAATCCTAAAAATGAAACACAGATATTTGTTCCATCATCATTGAAAATTGATACTCAACATATTTCCACATAACATCAATAACATGAATCAATGTAGAATGTGAAAAAATAAAATATTTCAATCTATATTTGATTGTATTATGCATCTCAATCATGAACATTTAATTTCCCATTTCATTAGTTATTGTCACAATTATTCATATTTTAATCCTTCATAATATACCACTAAAAAGTTTATAATGATAATATTATAAAAATCATGAATAAGAAATTTAAATTACGTACTTATATAGAATAATTGTTAAGTAATTAATATAAACTATAGTATATCATCCAACGCTTCATCCTCTACTGTTTACATTTATTTTCCCATTTTGTTCACTAACCATATAAACCAAAAATGTAAATATCCTATTACTTTCCATACTTAGTTATTCCTTTATATCATAATGGTGGATCTTTTAGACTTTAGTGGTACTGGTTCATCTCTATATCATTTTTTACAGCTTCTAGAGACTATATTTGGATTATAACATGGGTATCAGTCAGTTTATAGGGTCGTATTATTAAAAAACTTTTATGGATCACCTTGGGATTTTAGTATATTATATTTATTCATAATTATAATTTACCCCAACTATTAATTCCATGATTTTTCTAATTGAAATATTAATTTTCCTTTTCCCATATATCTAAATTTCTTTTCCCTTGGTTTTTATGTGATTATTACAATCTAATATACTCTCAGGGTAACTATGCATCAGGTTCAACACTAGGAAGTTTTCTCCTGAGAATATTCATTTTGATTTTTAGGAAATATTTTATGGTTTAACATTATTCAATAGTAATTAGTATAAAACGAGAGATGATATTTTATGGTTTTGTTTAAAGGTATTTCGTTATGGTATTTTTTCTTGTGTTTTGATGATGTATTATTGGTTTTATTTGTTGGATCAGGATAGGTTTTAAATATTTTTAATATTTATATGATGTTTATGTGATGGTTTTGAGAAATTTATTATCATTTTTTTGCTGTAACCTACGGTGAATGAAGATATTCTAGTTTCTAATACTTACTGGCTTCTAAGGAAGTAATTTGGGGATTCAGGTATTTCCACTATGACCTAATTCTCTAAGATTCATTTATTACTTAATCCCCATATTCTATAGGTTCTTGTGTAGATTGATGTTATTTTGAATGATGGTATTTTGGTAAACGTATTATCTCATTTGGTATCTAGGAATGTATTTAATTTTATGTTCTATTTGTTTTCAGTTATTTTAGAAGACTGTAATCTATTATAATGGTTTTTACAATGTTCCAAGTGAACCCAATGTTGCATTAAACAAAAAATGTAAAAAATGAGTATCCACTTAACTGATATCAACTATAACAACCCATAACTCATTAACATGTTGTTACAATATTTTTCTTATAAATGACATATAATATCACTAGCCCAGAATATGATGGCATATTTTCTTTTATATATTAGTTATACAATAACAAATATTTAACATAAAACATAAATAATAGTTTTCATAAAAATATTATATAACCTCCTAGATATCATCATAATCTTATCATTACATGAGATACCCTAGGGACACACAAAAATGATTTTATTTAAAAAAATTAATATTGGGTATTCAAAATATTCTTAAGGATAAGATATATCATTTGATTCAATATATATAACATGGATGCATAAAAGATGATTTTAAATAATAATTAAATAAAAACATTATATTAAGTAAATTACATAATATCAACAATGTAATAATGAGTATTTTATTAATAAAAATTAATAAAACATGTTATAGTAAGCATAAGTTGGGGCTCTCTGTTAAAACAACATAACATATTTTGTAATTCTCACTACCCACACACTATATATTGTTTGTAATGTGATGTAATAATTTCATATCATTTTTAGGGGAGGTAAAACATTTTCTCCACCCCTCACATAATTATATATCTTGTAATTAACATCCACATTAAATATAAATCATATTTAAATTGGAAAAATTAAATAAAACCATGATAATGGTATAGTTAATATAATAATGTCACTATAAAAAAATAATAACTTATCATGTAATAACCTAATATATAATGGTTTAAATTTATATATGAATTTCATAATTTAATTAAATTATAATAGTTCATCGAAATTGTGATAAATAATGGAGTAAAATCATAATAAATAAGAAATGTGAATTTCATAAAGGAAGGCCTATATCAAAATTTTAAGAGACAAGTAAAAAAAATTAATTGAAATAAAAAAATTAATTTTTCCCATAACTCAAAAGAAAGAAAATATATATATATATATATAAATATATATATATATATATAATCATATATATAAATAAAATATAAAAAAAATATAAATGAAATGATGTAATTAGTGTCATAAGAAATAAAGAAACAATCCAATTTTGTCGGGTCTGACATAAAAAAAATTATTTAAAGAGATAAATAATGAAGATTATATCCTATGAAAATTAAATGGAAAAAAAATTGAATATTTTAAAGAGGAAGGTATAAATACTATAGAAATATAATATGTAAAGAACAAAAATACTAACTGATATAGAGAGAGTGTATAAATAGAAATTTTAAAGGAAGGTTTAAATGTAAAGGTACCTTGAGACCAATATCTTTGGAAAATTCCTTGAACAATGTTAATATCAATATTAAATATGTTACTTATATATTAAATAATTTATTAACTTTTTAATTCCTTATTTTTTATTTATTTATACATTATTATTTTTTACTTTGATTAAACCATTATATTATGATGATAGTCTGAGGTTTTTGAATCAACTGTTTTAAAAATACATTTGTATAATAGTAATAGTCAAAAAAAATTATCTTCTGGTTTCATGCGTTATAGAGGTTTTATGGTTGGAATGTTTTACTTTACAATATTATAAGATTAAAAAAGATAAATATATACTACAGAATATTTAAAATAAAAAAAATTCACTGAATACGCCAACGAGATTGTACCCAATTGGTAGTGTCTTTCTCTTGGCATCAAAAAGACTAAGGATCAAATCCTGGCAAAGCAGGAGATCCCGAAAACTATAGAAACACTATAGATGGTATAGTAGTAGTATTGTAGCAATGAAGGAACTGTAATAGTGGTGGCACTATAGCGACGCCGGTACTATAGAAGGTAATGAAAAAGATCGGGTAATGTAGCAAAACAATTCACTGTTGGAGACTTCGGGCCAAAAAAATGGGGTTTCACACCTTATAGTTAGGCCACATTTTCTTTGGATTTTGGGCTATGTAATGAGTCTCCTTCTACCAAGACAATAAATATATGTTTTCTTTAAAAACTAAAAAAAAATTAGACCATTCCTTTTAAAAAATATTTGTAAATAGCCTTGTTTTTAATTTTTTTAGAATCACCTTAATGTTTTTTTATTAATATAATTAATATCAAGACTATTTTCCACTATCAAGTAATAAAAATGAAATTAATTAAAAATAAATGAATATTTATAGATAAAAATCATACTTTGAAATATAAATTAGTTGATTATGTGAAATAATTATCTTCTCACACATACATGTTATAGAGCTAGAATGTGTATTTGATGATTTCAACGAAAATAATAGTGATAAAACTAATAAATATTTAATTTTTATGTGAATTAATTTATAAAAATACAATAAAATTTATAATATTTTTAAAATAAAATGTATTTTGAAATAGGTATGATGAAAATGAATAAAATATCATGTGATTTAGAACCCAATCATATTTAGATGACTCATACAAAAAAAATTCATTCCTCTGGAGTGAGTCTTTTTTTTAATAGTTCCACCAAATCATGGATATTTTTTTATAGGGAATGAATATGATAGAGAATTATTAAATGAATTATTTTTTTGATACGATTTGTAAGGAGGGGGTATTGGTTCATTTATAGGGAAAGAAGGTAGTTGTATTTGTATTTAAAATAGAAAAAATTATAATTTTTTCTCAAGAGTGTGATCGGTTTTGAGTATTGGGATTAATAATAGTATTTGATAAAACATATTTTCATGAAAAAAGACACTTCCAATACCAAATAACATATATTGAATAATTTATTCATATTATATATAAAATAGTTATTTAATAGAAGAAAACAATATTTTGGTTGTTGAAATTGATTTATTTGTTTGTAAATTCTATTTAATAGTGTTAAATATATTATTTTACATACTAAATACATAGTGTGTTATAAAAAATAATTTAAAAATAATTTAATCATATTTACATCAAAATGAATTCAGAAAATAAATTCTCTGAAAAAAATTGTTTTTAGACTCTGAAAATATTCTTCTCTTTAAGAAAAATATCAAAATTTCACTCTTGGATAACATCAACAACATGAATATAGAAATGAGGTATATTATATACAATTAATCTTTAAATTAATTAATAATAAAATTTATATTTTAACAGAAATATATGTGTTTCTAAATTAATTATGACATTCATTATTAAAAATATACTTATATTTTTTTTATGTTTCAATATATGTGAAATAATTATCTATTCTCAAATATTAATATATAATTTTTTTATTCATGGTAAATATCCATTATCTATTATTAAACTCTTCCAATAGTTAGATTACTAATCTAACAATGATATTACCATTCCAATGGTCAGGTAATTATTTAATCATTCTTATTTATTAGAAAAATCATAAAAACCTCATACATCTTATAAATACATATTATTATGTTTATTAATCACTTATTCACTTCTATCCCAAGATTCAATATATATAATAATTATATTTTCAATCATTCACGTAATTTTTTAATTTTATTTCAACGGGATATTAGTGGTTGCAGAATTTATTAGACCCTGGAAAATTATATATATAAAATATAGTACTCTTATTTAATAATTTTTATTTTACCATTATACATATATTGATCTTAGAGAATATATTCAGCATTTCATTATGGTTAAATATTTAACCAACCTATTGGATTGAGAATGCCCAAAATTAAACTGACCATATGTGACATCCAAATAGTTCCAATTCATAATAAGAAATGTCTGGAGATTTACCAAATAATGAGGGTTGGTTTTCCAATAAATGAACTACTTATAGGTAGAATAGTATGATTCATAAATACTAGAATATATCCAAATGTATAGAAAAATAATAATCAATGAAATAGCTATAGGGATAAAAAAATTATTCAATCCCATGATAATATGACTCCTCATAAATAAGAATCATGGAAAAATACACAGGACAATAAGGTGTCACCACTCTAGATTCCAAGATTTTACATCCACACCATACTCTATCTACAGACCACGAAGTGAAAAACATCAGACACCATTGATGGTAAACTAAAAAAACATCCCCATACTTGTTTCATGATAAACTATTTATATATATTATTAATTGTTCATATGCATGGGTGAGTATCCATCCTTGTAAGAAAACACAAATACATCCTACAAATGATACAAGAAAAGTAAAATTGTAAAATCCCATTTTATTTATAAAAAATACACGATGATGAATTAAATACAGTGAAACAAAATATATATTGAAATTCCATAAAATAAATCCCCCAAAAACACCCTCGTGGAACAAATACATAGAACTATGCAAAAAAATCCAATGAAACCTCTACCTGAAAGCCACTCATAAAAGTCTAACTCCCAAGAAGATTTTATCCCTCTATTCCAAATATATCACTATATGAATTAATACATTGTGAAAAAATATTAGCAGATTTCCCATTTGTAACCCAAATTTCCCTTTCTTTATGTTTATGAACATACCCACAATGTCCATGACATGTTCTATCTTCAAAACACCCGTTTAAAAACCATAATAATTTAATAACATAACTAAAAAACTTGTGTATGTCACCCACAATTCTAGTTATTATGTAAAATAATTGAAGGATATTTAGAAATTATTTTTCATAATGATGATCCAAAAATATATATAGATATTATATTTTAAAAAAACATATTTCTCATTCCTGGATAAAGTTCAAAATGAAAATAAGTGTTCTACCACTAATGCATTCAACATGAAAAAAATTATAAAATCTCAAAGATCATGTATTCATAATCTGTCCTATTAAAAAATAACAACAATATGTATGAATAAATTATTAAACAAATACGTATAATAAATTTATTCTTAATCTATGTTTCTCCAAAAAAAATTAGGAAGATTGATGAGGGAGAATAAGAACAAGACTATTACCTCAATCTCTTAGAATCTAAACTCAGTGATATATTAGAATAAATAATGTAATCAAAATATCCTAGGAGAGTAATTTTATTCAATAATTTATGTTAGATAAGGAATTGGGAGGTATTTAATGGTAGTTTTGAGTCTTAAAGACAATATAAAGATTATCATTTTCACATCTTACATATTAGCTGCATGGTTTTGAAAACCATGAGAAAACATTGTATTACGACTCTTTCCTAAAAAATATTATGATTATTAGTGATCACATGGTTTTTCCAAATTTTTTCCCAACCATGAAATTTTGAAAAATACACCTCTATATGTTATATAGGTAGCTGGAGGCAACTTCATGATATTCATTATCCATGCCCAAATTATGAACTTCATAAACCTTCCCAAAATATCCTATTACCACCTAGAATAATTCAAAAGAAACCCCAAACATTATACATCTTTAAATATAAAAATTAAAAATAGAAATAAATTAATCCATCCGTATTACATTCTCTACACCATAAAGCATTCTCAATGGGAAATTAGACGTCGATATAGTTTTTAAGGAGTTATAACCACTATTACATCATAAATAAAATGCAATCCCATGTATCCTCTTGATTCATTACTTGTTTCGAAAAGGAATATTCCAAATAGATATATATCCCTCATAATATATTTTATTATTTACCTAGAATATGAATCAGGTATTAGATAAATATATCATCAGTTTCAAGAATAACATAGAATATGTTTATTTCATAGATATGATCAATTGGGTACATCCTTAATTGATACACTTGGAAAACATTATGTAAAAAATGAATCAAATATGGAAGGATAACCAATATAAAATTTCACAAATAAAATTCAAAATCTCAAATAGCCGAATGTATTGAGGTTGCAATTTTCTTTTCATTCCTAAATAATGGTGATCCAATCTTGGTGAGATTTTTAATATATGTGATCACATAACTAGAAATATAAGGGTCATTTTTGATGATCAATATATACGAATTTTGATGGATTTATAAAACATACACCTTTTCATAGTTATATATATATTTTTGATAGTTTCATAGAAAAAACATGGTATTCATGGTGATTTCTTGTGACATCCCGACCCAATATCCACAAAATAGTTCCCTGATCTAGTTGGCCACGTGTGCTCAATCACGCATCCCCATATGCCTGAGCGTGCCAACTAGTAGCGAGGGTCTTGTAAGTTGGTCATTGGGGAACTATTCCCACTTTTGTTAGAATACAACACTAGTAGAATAAGATAACAATAAACAAGTGTGGGATTGTATAAATACCCAGAAAAGTACAATCAAATATGATAGTAAAAACTAGAAATTAAAAAACTCAAATTAAAGTTAAAACATGATATGACAATGCAAGTGACTAGTGTCTACAATGAAACGCAATGTAAAGGCTCAAAAACTCCAAAATGGGTCCATAACTGCATATGGTTCCCTATCCCATTATCCAATCCTAAACAGAAACTTACCCCAAGGCCTTTCCTTTATCATGTACTGCAACAACAAATTCCGGTTAGGTTCCAATCAGAAAGCTCAAATAGGGTGTGAGTACAACTCAGTAGGCCACCCCCAACGGTGTCTAAAATTAGTCTAGTCAAAAGAAAGTGCATGCAGTTTTGTGAATCAATAAGTACAATGAAAAATTTAAAATGTTGTCACATTATCATTTAATATTTAATCATCACATTATGCCATTTTTAATTCATTTTTTCCATTTAAATCATTATTCATTATCATTAATAATTCAGTTTAGGTCGTCATTCCTATCACCCTAATTCTTAATTGAATCATCATTCATTATTATTAGTATTAATCATCTGGTGTAGTTCTTCATTACTATAACCAAAAATCTAGTTGAATATGGGTCTTCATTCCTAGAATTTAACTTCTCATTTGGTGTAGATCCTCATTCCTAACACCCCATAATCTCATGCTTGGATAACTATTGGGGCGGAATTCCATGTCCATGTCCCAACATCTAATCAGTCTAAGATTCCATTCATAGAACCACAAAATATTTCCTATTCAACCATTATTTTAATGCTATGAATTTTCCACAGTATTCATTCTCCAATATAATGATTATTTAAACATTTCAAATGCCATTTGTTAATTCAACTATTAAATAAGCACATAACCCATTAATTAATTCATCAATTAATTATTCAATCAATACCATTATCATTCATAATTAATTCATCACTATTAATTGTCTATATAAAATCTCAACTTCACACAATTAATTACTATAATTAATTATCTTTGATCAACATCGTGACATATAATTAATTCTACCAATTAATTATCTTTGGTAAACTTTTTGGTACATAATTAATTTTCACAATTAATTCTCTTACATTTCCAGTCATATTTCATAATTAATTACCCCCCAATTAATTATCTCATTAAAATAATTCAATATCCTAAGACATTATCCCAACCCAAAATCAATCTCCAAAATGAAGATAAATTTGGGCAACCCCCTTCGTTTGTTCCATGATCAATTGTCAATTAATCGTCTTGGAAAATCACATTTCAAATACATATTCCTAATTAATCCAATTTAAGAATTCAATTACCAAAGGAATATAGAAAATTACAAAAAACATGCACATTTAATTAATCATGACTATAATAGATCTATTTAGACCACCTACCTTGTTTTATTGACCATATATATCCCAATAGAAAACCCTAACATCTGAGGGACACAACATCTTCGATCAATCTCTAGATCTAAATACATAAAACCAAATTTAATGTCAAATGCATCAAGATATTGTAAAACTAGATCTAGATCCACAATCCTAGATCAAGATATCAACTAATTGTTATATATCTATGGAAATGGTGAAGATCATCCGTGAAACGATCATGGAAATATAGAGGAAGGAATGTGAGAAGCGACGTGATGAAATCCACTTATTAAAAGTAGAGAAAATATTCAATACGATATTTCAATTATGAAGAGTGGCATTCATATCAATTTGGAATCTCTAATACAGACTTTAAAAACAACTACAAATCATCATTCCTGATCCAAGGTAAAAAATATGGTTTTCTCAAAGGTTCTGGTGGTTTTAGAAGATTTTTTGAATTAAATTCTTTGGTCCATGGTTTCCAAGGTAGAGTTGCATTGATAGGAAAACTGTGTGCCAACCATGCCAAACTCTCTGTGCATTTTTGAATGATTGGAATGGCTTGGACAGAAAATTTTTCAAACTCTGCACAAACCATGAAAACCCCTCTATCTAGTTTTACAAGCATGACATGGTTTGGTCTCACGGGTTGTCAAACTGTGTGCAAACCCTGCTCAACCCATTTCCTTTATTTTTCCATAAATTTTAACCCAAAATCACCCCATGTCACCAGTCCAACTTAAAGGTAATTAAAAGATTCAAAATTTACCTGAAAACACGCTGGAGATGACTCCAAAAAAATTATAATATCTTACAATCTCCCTACCTTATAACAGCTCGTCCTCATGATGCACTCCCAAACATCTCTATGATTCCCTGAAAAAAATATTTGGCCATTGAGCCCTCATGTCAGCTTCACATTCCCATGTTTCCCCATGATCATTTCCTTGTTTCAATAACACATGAACTAACGACACAATCATTCTCAATAACACATTCTCACTATGACCCAGCACACATATCTGATGCTCCTCAAAGGTTGCATCAGTCTCTAGGTTGTCCTCTTACACAAACATAATATGAGAAGGGTTGGGGTGATTATTCCATGGTTGTGACGCATATAATACATCATTCAAATCCATGTATTTATGTTGAAGTGCTAATCGGATCACCACTGGACAGATTCTCTCCAGAACCTCAAATGGTCCCACAAACCTGGGAACTAATATGGCATGCCTCTGTATCCTATGGAGACCCAATCTAGGAGACACCTGAATGAATAGACAATAACCCTTTGTAAAATCTATGGTTCATCTTCATCAATCAACATAAAACTTTTTTCTACTCTAATCCATAAACATACGTTTCTAAATCAACTGTACCCGCTCTGATGTATCATATACGAGACATGGTCTCAACACCTCTGACTCACCCACCTCTAACCAACATAGTGGTGATATAAAAGGGATACCATAAAGTTCTTTTTATGGTTCCATTGGTATTGTTTCCTGATAACTATTATTATAGTCGAAATTCACTAAATCCAAGTGATTTTCATAATAACCACCAAGGTCAAGCATGTAAGCTCGCAGTATACCCTCTAACACTTATATGGCACGCTCTGACAGTCCATGTGTTTTTGGGTGGATGGTCATACTTAACATAACAAGTGGACCAAATGCCTTCTATAATCCATACCAGAACATGAATTAATGCATGAATTGAAATATGAAACTACTTTCCATGGAACCCCATGCAAACGAACTATCTCATTCACATATAGTTCTCCCAACAGATCTACTTTGAAGGTTTCTTTAATAGGCAAGAGGTGTGATACCTTCATTGGTTTAACCAAAAAAATCCAAATAGCATCATTTTTTCTATGGGTTTCTGACTTAATACAAGTAAATTCATAGTCATGTCATCCAACATCCATTATGTAATAGGTAACGGCTGCCATAGGCCTCAAGGTTATTAATGCTCTATTTTCACCTACTGACAGGTGAAACATCTTGTCACAAACCCTAATATCTCTCTTTTTATGCCAGGCCACCAAAACTATCTTTGATGGTCACATTACATTTTTTTCACCCCATGATGTGTTTCCCACCTTGAAACGAGAAATCATCGCATGAGTTTTTCTCACATTATCGTAGGAACAACAACCCAATTTTTCACATATATGATCACATCCTCGTCTATTTTTTGGGTCTAAAGGTGTCTCCAGACATTCAATGTTTTCCCTTAAGGATAAACACTTAGGATACTCATAATTAATGTATCTGATCTATCTTAGGAGTGTATACTCCACTTCTATGGAAACCAGAGCCATCCTCTCCTAAACCCAAACATGTATTTCTACCAGAAAGTTCCTCATCTTCCACTTTTTATTCCACTCATGTACCAACTGATTCAGTGTTTTTATGCTCATGGAAATAAAACACACTAATCCCCTTCCTAGGTGTATATTCTAGATCAAAATCAAAGGATTTGATATACTCTACCCATAATCACTCCCAAATATTCATGTCTTATTCAGAAAATTTATACTTCAATATTTTAGGATCAATAAAAACAATAAACTCATTACCCAAAAGATAGTGTCTCTGACACACAAGATCATAAAATATAGCTTCCTACTCAAGGTCATTTGTAGGTTAATTACTTTCATTTTTCCTTAGCTTCCTAGAACCATAAGAAATGAATCTACTCCCTTGCATCAACACAACTCTGAGTCCAACACCAAAAGCATCATAATACATCGTGTAATCCTCGCATATCTCAGCTATGATCAAAACTGATTCCTATGTCAAGCGCTTATTCAACTCCTTGAAATCATTATTGCATATATCTATCCAAACAAAACATATCCCTTTTTTGTCAAACTAGTAAGCAGTGTAGCCATTCTGGAAAAGTCTTGGATAAACCTCTTGTAAGAACCAGCCAATCCCAAAAATCATCGAATATCAAAAACATTCTTTAGATGCCCCCAAAAAATCACTACCTGCACTTTCTATGGGTCAAAATCCACACCATATTCCGAGATGATATGCCTCAACATGTATACCCTGTCAATCCAAAACTGACATTTAGATAGCTTGGGGTATAGTCGATTCACTCTCAGTCTACCCAAGATGTTGTCAAGATGTTGAGCATGATCATTATGATTCTTAGAGTACACTGATATGTTTTCGACAAACCCCACCACAATCTAATCTATGTAAGGATTAATGATCATGTTCATCAATGCCATAGGCACTTCTGGATAATATTCAATCCAAAAAACATTACAAAAAATTCATAATGGTCATAACTTCTTCTAATACTAGTTCTTGGTATATCCAATTTCCAAACTCTCACCTGATGATACCAGGATCTCATATCGATATTTGAGAACAAACTAGCCCACATCAGCTGGCCAAAATGATCATCGATACACTAAATATGATATTGGTTCCTCACAGTCATTTTATTTAACTTATGGTAATCGACACACAAGTGTAAACTCCCATTGTCCTTCTTCACAAACAAAATTAGTAATCCCTAAGGAGATGTACAAGGATAGAAATCCTATTTTTCCTATAAATATTCCAAATGTGTTTTGATCTCTTGAAACTCAGCCGGTGATATTATATAATGTGGAATAGTTACAGGGTCAACCCCCAACATAAGCTCAATTGTGAATTCCACATCTCTCTCATGTGGAAACCCAAAAACATCTTCCTGAAAGACATCTTGAAATCATTCTATAATGGGTGGAAGGATTTCTTACTTACCACCCCTATCATCTAGAAAAAGTCTAGCATCATTGGCTATAATCCCTCCCAGCCACTGAGTAATTAGACCAGATCTTCCAGCATGTATATCTAATTCTCTATGAAGAACAAATCAGTATCCCACAAGAGATATAAAGCTCAATTTTCTATTGTAACAGTAATTTGGGCTTGGTATGTGACTACTAAGTCCATACCCATAATCAGGTCAATGTACGTTATATTAAAGACGTAGATATACAAAAGGAAAGGATACGCTCTGATCTCTAGAAAACATCCCTTGCATAAAACAATATCCCCAGTCTGTGTTCCCAATGGTCTATCAATATTCATCATCCCACATACAGACTCCACCTCTAGGCTCAAGCCATTAACTTGATTTACCGATATGAATGATTGTGAGGATACATTATCAAACAAAGAAATAGATAATGTAGAAGAAACTAGAATAGTACCTCTCAATTCCTATGGACCAGCCTCTCTCTCCATAGGTGTAGGATGAACTACTTGTAACTATCTTGTCCCTCTTTCCTATGGGGTCATCTTACTCCCTTGAGTAGCACCACATTGCTGGTATGAGCACTCATACCATGAAGCACTGGGCCCACATCCTCTACTACCTCTATCATTAGAACACAAGATTCTAGACATATATGGTGTAGAAGACCCCCTTCCCACACTCTGACTCTGAGAAGCAGCTCCCCCAGCTCTAGCCTGCCATTACTTCTAATAGAACAAATGTAGATGTCCCATCTTGCCAAAAAACTGACACTCCACTAATGTTCGAGGACACTATTTTCAATAATGTTTTTTCATACCGCACTGGTGTAAAAAACACATGATAATGATATGGTGGATCCTTTCCTCCTAACTGTCCACCTTTCCATCCACTGTCCTAACTCTGATTCTTATGACGAAGCTTCCTACTCTTGATAGGCACACACGGTGATCATCCAACTACATGTATGGTACATGAAGCCTCTATCAAGTACCCCTGTGAAATGAGATCCTGATTAACCAGTTCTGAAAATTTCATCAAGCTAATGATATTCACATGGTACTTAATATCAAACTTAAGTTTGTCCTATACTTTTTTTTGGAAAATATTCCTCATATACCACCAAAAATAGAGAAAAATGATGTAAGTATGTGAAATGTTCAGCGTACAACATTTTGGAAATTCTTCCTTGTGTCAGATGCGTAAACATTGAAGCCTTCTCTTTCCTTCGTGTATCTGGATAAAAGTGTTCCATGAACTTCTCCAAAAATTCCTTCCATAACATATTATTAGTCTATCTAAATCGTACCTAATTTTCCCTCCAGTGCATCGCTGAACCCTATAGAACATAAGCATCCATCTTGACCCTCCTCTAAGTTGGATTCCCTAAATGGTCAAGTATCATCTCTATTAATTCAATCTAGAATTAATCTACATATGTTCTACTCTCTCCAGTAAAAGTAGAAGGGTGTTGTAGTTTAAACTCCCTAGTCATCTTATACATGCTTTTATGAACCATCTATGGGTATATCTCCCTAAATTTCATGAAACAATCAAATTTCTCTGAGAATTGTTTCCCGTCTTCCTCAGCTTACACAAATGATGCCACAATCTCCCTATCTGGATGTTCATTATTGTCCAAACCCCTCAGTATCTCCCTCAAAAAAAAAATCTTGAGGAATACTCCAACAATTCCAAAAGAATGTATCATGTCTCATAATTAAACCTTATAACATTTACGTATGTGGAGAAACTAACACAACAATTTTCAACATGTCTCATTCCCCTTTTTGTCACAACATGTTCAACACTGAGGCCTTATAAATACCCATAACCATATTACTCATAGGTCTTGGATAAAAATGGTATAATAATTCGTATTAATTAATACAACCATTAATTAATCGCATTATTAAAAATTAATGAAATCAAAAATTAATTAATTTCACATACTTAATTCAAAAATCAAGGATTTCATTAGACACCAATTTATTCTCATTTTGCATCATTATTTTAATCTCTCATAAGGACAAAGACGTTTTGGTTCAACAATATACCCATAACCCATTTTCTCATGAGTGCCTAGAATGATTCATGTCACAACAAACCTGAGTGCCTAGAATGATGCATGTAGACTCAACTATCAAACCTCTTTAGTCCCCGAATTAAAATTCAACAATTTTCAAAAAAAATGTATCACAAATCAACACAAATATGTCACCCAAGGTGAAATAATATACAACTGTAACAACAAATAGCAATCACAACAGTCCCTCACTCAGTATATGGATTTTCACCCATACATGGGTTTGAAACTCCCAGGCATGAGGTCATTACCAACCCTAGACTCCTCCTAGTCTCTTTCCTACATTTTCCATTACAAATAACACAAAAGAAGAAAAAAGAAATGAAAAATCATCTGATTCCACTTTGTGACATCCCGACCCTTGAGCCACTGAACAGTGCCCTGATCCGGTTCTCCATATGCCCTCAAGCGCACCTCCTCGTATGCTAGACAGTGTTGACTAGTAGTGAGGGTCTGGTAAGTCAGTCTTGGGGAGACTATACCCTATTTTGTCATAATAAAACACCTATATAAGAAAATGAAAACAACCAAGTTTGGATGCATCTAAATAATAGAAATAATACCATGATATATGATAGTCAAAACAATAAAAAAATAAAATACTCAACTAAATGGTAAAACATGCTATGACAATGAATGTTCTAAGTGTCTATAATGCATCTCAATGTAAAGACACAATGACTCTAAAATGGGACCTGAACTGCAACTGGTTCCCTCTCACATGCTATTATCCAAATCCGCAACCTATCTTAGGGCCTTGCCATTATTTTGTCCTGCAAAAAAAATGCCTTATCAGGTGCTAATCAGGTGGCCCAAATAGGGTGTGAGTAGAACTCAATAGGCCACCACCAATGGTGACTAAAACAAGTCCAGTCAATATATTGTACATATACTTTTATGAATCAAGAAGAACAATTCATAATTTATATAGTTGTCACATTTTCATTTAATCTTTAATCATCACATTAGGAAAATTTCAATTCATATTTCCCATTTAAATAATCATTCATTATCATTACTCATTAATTTTATGTTGCCATTCCGAGAAGTCAAATTCATAGTTGAATAATCATTCATTATTATCATTACTAATTGGATGTAGGTCTTCATGTCTAGCACTACAAATCTCATTGAGTGTTGATCGTCATGCCTAGCACTCCAATTATTATTCGGTGTAGGTCCTCATGTATAGCACCTCATAATCTCAATCTTGGATAACTATTGGGGAAGAAATCCATATCCAAGTCCCAAATTTTATTCCGTCTAGGACACCATGCATAACACCAAAAAATCGTGTCCATTTAATAATTCTTTAAATCATAAGAATTTTCAACATTATTCATTGTCTAATCCAATTATTAGTTATAGAATTAAAATTAAATTATTTAATACAATAATTAACTATGCACATTACCTATTAATTAATTCATAAATTAATTAATCAATCAATACAATTCTATTTCATAATTAATTATTCAAAACTAATTATCCATTTCAAATCTAAAATTGCAAAAATTAATTATCACAATTAATTATCATTGATCAAAATCATGACATGTAATTTAATCTCCAAATTAATTTTCTTTGGTCAACTTCTTGGAAAATAATTAATTCTACAAAATAATTATCTTACATAGAAAAAAATAATTCCATAATTAATTCCCCAAAATTAATTATCTTATTACAACAATATAATATCTCAAGAAATTATCCAATCCAAAATACAATATCAATAACCAATATCAATTTTGGAAACCCCATTCATTTGTTTTGTAATCAACTATCTATTAATCTATATGGCTATTTACTAGACAAATCCATATTCGTTATTACTCCAATTTAGGAAATAAATTATCAAGGGAATCAAGGAAATTCATAAACTCAATCAAATATCATAAATAATGATTATAGGAGTTTGATTTAGACCACCTACCACATTTTATAGTCCGAATCTAGTTAAAGGGGAATCCTCAAAATCCAAGCAGCACAACCTCATCGATCAAGCTCTAAATCTAAATCCCTAAATCCAGAATTTAGAGAAAAGGCATCAAGATAATGTAAAAGTAAATCTAGATCCACAATCCTATATCTAGATCTCAACTCCTAGGTTTATATATATTGAAATTATGATGATGCTTTTTGAAAAAATCATGGAATGATAGAGGAAATAATGGGAGAAGCAATAAGATTAAATCCACTTACTAGGAGGAGATAAGATCTTCAATCCAGCTTTAAATATAGAAGAACGGTGTTCAAACCACCTTGAAATCTCTATTGGAGGCTTTAGAATCATCTAGAACTCGTCCATCTTGAGCCAAGGATAAACATATAGATGTCCCATGGGTTTGGTTGGCTTTAAAAAGAATTTTCATAATTAAAATCTTGAACGCACGGTTTCATGGGAAGTGGCCAACAGTTACGAAAACTGTGTGCCAACCATGTGATCCTACCTATCCAAGTTTGAATGATTCGAATGGTTTGGCCACACGGTTTATTAAACCATGCACAAGATGTGCAGAACCCTCTATCTAGTTTTGTATACATGGCATGGTTTGGTCTCACCATTTTTAAAAATGTCCACAAACTGTTCATAGAACACTATCCTTTGGTGTTTGTTAAAAGTTCACCCATACAAACCCCAACACACTAATCAATGTTAATGGTACTTTAATTCTTCAAAATGTACCTTAAAATACACCCTATATGACTCTAGAAAAGGATTGGATCTTATATACCTCTCCTATCTCATCCCAAAATAATTAGACACAAGCTTGGACATCCATACAATTAATCAAAAATAACCATATTTTTATAACCATAATCACTAATCTTATATAAAAACTCCACTAATAGAAAATTTTCTACCCTTGGCTAATGAAATAAATAAAAAATTTCAATAATTTTTTTTATAAATTTACATTCTGACTGGCCATACATTTTTAGTTAATACTTTGTTCTCATGTTTAACTATGTGGATGGGGATTTCATAAAAGATCGTTGGAACCCTAAAGCGAATCAACGATATTTATAAGATAAAATTGATAAGGGTACCTTATATGATTTTAAAAAATCAATGATATAGATATTTCCCTAATCTTATATAATATTAGAGTATCTAAATACAATGGAATGTGATAACTTGATGATTTGATCCACCATCACCCAAAAAAAATTGTGTTTTTGAAGTGTTCATGGCAGACTAGTGAAAAAGATAAAGGTAATATATTCCAATTTCAAAACGGGTATAGCCATTAGATAAAAAAAAATTACTGGTCATTGGTGTTTTGAATTTATATATTGGTAGATTTGAAATATCATAAGATAATCATCCAACTTCTATTTCGTATATGTCTAAAAATTGGGACTTTGTTGCCTTATTTTTTTTTGAATTCATAAGCGAACTACAGATTTTTAAGTTAAAAATAATAATGATGTTGTTTTGGAAATAAAAATTGTCCACCATTCAATTTTAAAATTTTAACAAGGTGTTTTCATACACTTTATAGACCTAAATGGTCTCCCAGCACTACGTTTTATCCTCATTGAAAGTAAATCTTTGTATGATTACTCATCCTCCTTGATTAGACTAAAAAATCTTGGAAAAATAGTAATGGGAATGGGAAAAACATTTCAATCTATTCTCCTCATTCCAAATACATGTCACCATTTATAATGACATGATACAATAGGTCATGAACCTCTCTAAACACCTCATTGTTTGACATTTAACTCAACGAGTACACCACTTAATTTCTTTTTTATATTGTATAAAAAACAAAAAATTCAAAAACTATATAGATCTTACATCCTATGATGTTGCATAAGGATTGACTATAGTTTATAAAAATATTCATTTTGATATTTTATGATCCATAAGAAAGGTTATCATTCACTAAAGTGTTAGTGGCACAATGTTTTTAGTGCGTAGAACACTGCATTTAATTAATGATTATGTAGAAGATAATGATTTTCATGTTTTCTAATTGGAATAATATATGGATATGATTGAAAATTATATTGGGTGTGAATAATTGTAGGTAATTTTAAACTAAACATACATTTTATAACTTTTTCATTAAACCTCATTAACTAGTTGAGGTGAATAAATTATCTTATTGTTTGTCTCTAATTTTGATATTTCATGAAAATACAAACACACACACCCAAAAGGGATATAATAAATTCAAATTTTCACATATCAATATTCTAAGGCTAATCCAAATAGTGATATAGTAAATCCTATGGACATACAATGCTTTAGTAAACTCGTATGATTATAACCCAATTATCTCCCAACAGTGTATATGTTACATCTTATATAATTGATTAGTGCTTCCCATTGAGAGGTAAATATTTAATTTTTTATTTTATAATAGTGAAAATAAGAAGATATTAAAATACCAATATATAATGTAATATAAATTTTTATTTTATACACCTTCATGTTCTTCCCTTAAATAGTACAAATTATCTTGTTCTATTTGTATGGCCAACACTACACACAAAATTTTTCCTTTCATTATATTAAAAAATTGACCTGATAATACTTGTTATACCACTTATTATGTCATAAATTCTTAAAATTATTATATAGAATTGCATTCCACAAATCTTATCTTCTTTTAATGAAAATTATAGCCAATTTATAAAATCCAAATCATTATTCTTCTTTGTAATTCTATACAAATATATATGTACAGTACATTCTTCCCTTCTCCCTTATTCTTTCATTTTTATTTAGTTCATAATATATTAAAAAACATATCCATACCCTTATTTGAATCATTTGTATATATATGAATAACCATATTTAGGTCTCTCTATTCCTCTTTGATATGATAATATATTTTCATCATATATTATTTCGAATAAAAAACTCTATTAACTCATTAAAAATGTAAAACTAATTAATCAACAACATGGAATGTAATTATGTTATAATAATAATAATATCTCAAATGTAGGGTTCTCCTTCCGATGATTATCCATACATTAGCCTTGTTTTTATTCTTTATAATTATATCTTACTACAACATAGTTACTCATTCCTGATATTTTTTAAATAATGAAATATTAATTAACTTCACATTATTGTCTGGTATTATTTAATTTATAATTTACAAGAATTATTATACATAAATTATATATAAATCATGATCCAAATATCATAATAATAATTCTATAAATCTTAGTTAAATTTTAATGAAATGATTATTCTCCCATAACTCCTAGTTTTGATTCATAAATGAATTTGGTATTCTTTATCATCTTTATCTAAATTTTTTTCATTTACAAATTTTTTTCAATCGTTATTAACCATGTATAGACTTATTAAAACCTCATATGTATTTATAATTGAATCATAAATGTTCTCTAGATTGGAAAAAATAATCTCAGACATCTTATATTTTCTTCATTAATCATATTTATGCATTCATTATTTCAATCATATTTGAATGCCAAAAATCATTCACCATATTCCTATATCATAATATGTGTAGATATCACATGGTGGGTGTGTATAGTCTGTCACTTAAATGAGAATAAATAGTTAATGATGTTACATTAAACATTTATTTTAGGTTTTACTTTAATAAATATTCATGAATATATAACAAGATTCTCGTACAAACCCCTTGATATCACCTCAGAATAAATCAGGTTCATGTACAATTAATATTGGCCTGCAGAGAATAGGAATACCTAGAATCTTGAGCACCTCTGAGTATGCATGACAATACATATGAAAATATTTAAACTCATAATATATCTTATCACCATGTATTATATGATATTTCTAGGAACCATCATTAAAAACCTCATTATTAAGAAAACATTAAAGGAAAACAATCTAATAATCCTTTATTTTCATTTGAAAATGAATGTTCAAAATAAATATGTCTACTTTGTTCTTACATCAGTGCACTAAAAAAATAGTATAATTTCCACCTGATCACTTTTTACATCTATCTTTATTTGAGAGATTCTTTACAAAAAAATATGACAGTCTATATCATTATATTTAATCCTTATAAGAAAACAACAATTTTTAATGATTGATTTTATTCTTGGAAGGAAAACGTACCATGATATTCGTGGTTGATATTTTTTGCTAAAAATACTTATAACTCCCACGGTAATACCAAACGGTAGAATACCATCATTTCAAACTAATAGAAGCACACCCATGGAATCCCCTTATGATACTAGGTTCATGGTAGCAGCAGACGCTGGCACCTAATGGTAGCACCATTCAGTAGTGCCTAACGGTGTTAGCTAGAGGTACAACCTAAAGGAATCACATAGTGGTTGAGCTTGACAATAAAACCTAACGGTAGAAAATAGAAGTAAAACCCGGTTGTTGTAACTGGTGGTATCACCCCAATGTTATCAAACCAATAGTATAATGCTAGTGTAAGTATCTCCTACTATCACATGGTAGAACCTCTAACCATTACATGGTTTCACATCCTACAATAACACAATAGAACCCTTTATCATCGCATTGTATCACCTCATAATATCCTATTTTCATAGGCTTCATTTAATAATTACTTCATCATCTGTTAATATTTTTTATGATTCATTAAAAAATATGGGTGGATCTCATTAATGAATATCCAAGATACTTGGTAGGTATGAAACAACTTCTTAGGTTGCATCCTTCAACCAATAATCTATTCTATGAAACTTTTATTCATCCAAATCATATTGAAACCTATTGAAAATAATTATTAGTAAAAAAAATCATATACATAGTGGACTAACAAATATCTATATTTGTTGAGTCAATGTCTCTATAAAAAGAAAAATTCAATATGATTCATTTTATCTCCCTCTTTATTTTGAAACATTCATTTAATTTTCTATCCAAATTGAAAAATCATAAAAATTTCATGGGGAAATATTTATCAACTCATACATTGAAATGTTCCGTAATCAATTCTAATCTAAATATACTTGATTCATACGTAGTGTAGAAAATAAGATAATTTGATCTAGTGAAAAATCTCTTTAAAAATGATACCATGTGAGTAGTTAACATACTAAATTTTCTTTATCGGTGTTAAATTGTATTTCTTGATGAGGAAAATGATAGATTTCAATTGGAATACAATTTTCTTGTAACAACTAACTTTTAACACTAGAACTCAATTCACTAAACAGATTAATATCATTCAAGTATAAATAATACAAATTGAAAACATTTTTGGAACTTCTTCATCATTCCATTTTTATGTCATATTTAAAAATAATTTTACCCACCTTTAAATTAGAAAATTATTTTTCATCATGGATAAGATTGTTAAGAAAAAAAAATTAATTGACATTTCCAACATGTACTTTCATGAAAAATATGATGTGTATAAGAAAAATATTTATTAATGCTTTTCCATTATCCTTCTCTATGTTTCCCAATCAGAAAAACCACTCCTAATTAACATCATAATGGTGAACCTCATCATATATATATTTCAAGCTGTTACAATATTAAGATACCAAAATGTAATTATTCAAGAAGTTATCTAGTGATTTCTACATCAACGTTATAATAAAAAATAATAATTTTCAATACTTTATATTATAAACGCTAAATATAATATCAAATGAAGATGGTACCTTTTTCACCCATGAAGTCGAGGTAATTAGATCACACACTCCTCAAATTCATCCTAGTGTTAATTCATCACCTTTGATTTCATGGATAGAAGGTTTAAATAGAATAATAAAAAAAATTAATGGTATTAAGGTGGATTTTCATGTTCTTAAATGTCTAAAATAAGGTTGAGATCATTTTCTAAATCATGTGTCCTTATTTCCTCATTTTTTCGTGTATAATCATCTGAGCATCAATTTAGATTTACTGTGATAATTACTTTATCTCATTACTAATTCTATTTCATTGCGTGAGATGGTTATTTTATCATTAGCCATTAAATCATATGAATCTCTTGATGAAATTACTATTTTCATCAAGTATTCATATAGTGTTAGAAATTTTTTCAAATAACCATTTTAATTATGTCCATCAATATTTTATCTCTTATATGGTTTCCATTTTTTGAAATAAAACTCTCCTAAAATTTGGGTATATTATTAGAAAAAATATCATCTAATTTTCCCCAACCTTTTTCTTCTACTATTCCAATATTTATTACTCTCAATGAATATTTTCAAGAAAATTAAAATATTTAATGGGTAAAATGGTATCATTTGGGAGTCTCTCCATGTAAACCACTAATCTCCTGTAATTTTATATTTCTTATTATATATAACACTCTTAAAAATTGTAATGGACTTATTTTGAATCTTATTTTTTATTTGGCTTGTTCTCTAATGATATTTTATCATGTAACTTTTTATTCATGGGATAAATATTATCTGAAAAATTATACTGATTTCCTCCCAATAGTTATTTTTCAATCTTCTTCTGTGGTTTTTTCAAATTACATTTACTTTATACATGTTTTTTTGGATTCATCAATTCATTTACCACATCCACGTCTAACATCACATGAATCTTTAACAGCATAAAATTTGTTTGATTGGAAAATATTTTTTATAAGATGTGATTATTATATCATTAAAGGATTTATCACCCAAGATGTATTCTTCCTTTCTGATTTACACTTTAATGGATTGTACAAAAAATCCAAGGAAAAAATCATGAATCTTTTTCAGTTCCAAGAAGACCTGAATAATATTGTACTTTTCAAATTATATTCCTATATTACTAAATTGTGAACTACGTATTTTGGTGTCTATCAACCTATTTATGTAGAGATAATAGGGAGTAAAATTTTACACATATTATTAAATCCCCTATGGACTTGGTTATAGGATTTACATCAATTTTATTCATCCATACTAGTGAATTTTTTTTACATCTGCAGTTTTTTTGAAAATAGATTTTGAAAATTCATTACCAATAAAAATGAATGGTACTTTTTTCTATATTTTATCTTGAGATAGAACATGGAATTAATTAATGGTCTTATTTTAATACAATGGATGTTGTTTTATTAAATAATAAATGAAAAATTAGGGGTAGTAGCAACACACTTCATTATCTAATAAGTCTCAATGTATGTCAGTTCTTAATTGTATAATTTGATTTCTAATTCTATAATGTTAATATTGATGAAATTATTGTGATCATTAATAATTTCTATTATACCAGGAAATTTCATCCTTATATTTTTATCATCCACTTCATGCATTACATCCTTGTCCTATAATAAAGAGTCAATATCCTCAATTCTCTTGCATTAAATATCTAATTATTCATTCATGAAATGAATGGTTATTTTAATAATTTAATTCAAAACAAGGATATTTATAGAAATATAATTATATTAATTATCATTCTATTGTATTATAATTAGCCACACATCATAAAAATTCGATTATATTTCTAAAATCTCGAAATACATATCTTCATTGATAATAACTTGTTTGGGAAACGTTGTACATGTTAGATCTCATTCACTTATTTCTGCGACTATGTTATTAGTCCCAACTTCAAGTTGACATATCTCTTTATACTAATATCCAAATAATATACATTATAAACTAATTCTTTATGTAATCCATGAATGATTTCCTTTAATTTATCAAACGTTAAGTCTATTTTATATTGGATCACACCCACATAAGTATTATTTTTCTACATAATTAGAAATATTTAACATTAATGACTTTAGGATAACATGAATCCCAAGATCTCATTAAGGTATAAATTTTTTCCATATCCATGGCTATTGAAAAAAATATTTTTTTGTCACTAAAATTATTAAATCTAGGTTCATAACAATAAGGTGGTACTGAAACTCATTCCACTATTTGAAAAAGGGACATATTAATCATATTTTACTTCTATTTCATTTTCCAATTCATTGAATTTTTCATAGAAACTGAACATTGATCTAAAACAAAAGGAACATCTCCAAAAATGAACTTCAATATAATTTCTTCAATGAATTTGAAATATTAAAAAGAGATAAAAATCAATGTATTGAATCTAAATAGAGGTGTTCCTTTTTAATAACAATTATTGGATTTATGAATGTATGTTATTTTGTTAGAGAGGAGGAGTGATTCTAGGTGGGTATAGTTAAACAAAATTTATATTTTCATCGACATTTATTTAATCTTTTTTCACTATATAAACTGAATTAATTTTCATGTTCATTCAATCAATTGTTTATCATGCATACACATCCAAACAAACACCCCAAAAAGGAAAAAAATGTTGTTTAGGGTTCACCTATCTATATAGAAAGGCTAATAATTAGTGTTATCTGGTAAAACACATGGTCACATAACCAACAAGTAAAACTATATGATTGTTACAAAATTATCTCCAAAAAATGTATAGTGTGCATCCAACATATTTGTTTGGGTATTCTATCAAAAAAGAACATTCCAAAAAAATTCAATTTAATTTTTGGGAGTATAATATTTATTCTAACACTAATATATAATTTTTTCTTATTATGTATGATTTACTAAATTTTCTTCTTACCCACTATAGTATAAAGTCCCTTCACCTATTTATATGCATAGAACCACACATATCCACTAATTCATTTCATAATAGATTAAATTTAAGATTATACAAATAGAAATGAAAAATATACTTACCTCTAATATCTCCTCTTCTCCCTTTATTCTCTAGTTCATAACCAACTAGACTGGATCTCCTTATCCTTTTTCGAATCATTGGGATGTGTATGAATTACTAGAGTTCGGTCACTCTATTATTAATTATTATGAAAAATATTTTATTCATTTTCTGTATTGAAAAATCGATGCCACCACTCTATTAATTATCACAATCATTTCATTGAAAATGTGTAATATATGTATCTAATAATGAAACTCCAACTTCCATGTTAGTTTCTCATTTACATGACCTTACATATTTTCCTCCATAATTTATTCTTCATAATGTAATGTATCTATAACATGGATATTGATTCCTTTTAATTCAGAGATAATGAAATTCTTATTTACTACATATTATAATGATATATTCCTTCATTTATAATATCCTATAACTTTTATTCGTCATGTATTTATAAATAGCGATCTACATACTGTATTATTCTTTGTTAAAACATATTCCTAATTGAAATATCAACATTCATCTTCCCAACCACCTAATTTATATACCTAATGATCTATTTTATTATACATTATTTGTCTATATTTGTTTTTCATTAATAATATTTCTTCAATGTTAATTATCTATAAATGGTAACCATATACATTATGTTGGTATGTATACATGAAATGTTCAATTTCTTTTTATTTTCTAGATTAACACAAAAATCCACTGTTTTTATCATTAATCTTTTCTACATTCATTATTTCATGTATGATAGTATTTTAAAAATACATATTCATATTCCTAGAAGAACATATATATGGATATAACTTTCATTTTAGGCATATCATATCTCTTCAATGATAAGAAACTGTGATGGATATTTCTATCTTTATTTAACTTTTTTTATCCATCTATCATCATATATTCTTGTTTAACTACATGAATGTATAAAAAAAAATTCACCTAATGCCAGATTCCAATTAATTTACCTGCTATATTGGTTTCTTTTGAATAGGTGCACAATGATACATGAGATAATGAAAATCTGAATGATGGTAAACATGAATTTTTTTTTCTTAACATATATCTTGTCTCCATTATTTTTCTGATTTCCATTATCCAACAATGAGAACCTAATCTATAAAATGAATTGACATAAAACTCTTAAAATTATCCTCAATCTTCATAAGTATGAGAATATAAACAACACATCATTATCCATTCATTCTTACTTCAGTGAACTAGAAAATTATTCCATTTTACTTATACTTGATTATTCGATTTTTATACATCAAATGGATAATTTAAAATAATAATGATACTATATTTCATTATATTTAATCATTATAATAACACATCACTTTAAATTGAGAAATACAATTCTTGATAGCACTAGGTACCATGTGAATAAAAATTTCTCTATTTTTATTGATGTGGTCACATATCCCATGGTAGAATCTGGTGGTAGCACACTCGTGGTAGCACCAGATAGTAGTATACCCATAGTTTCACCAAAAAATAACACTTGATAGTCATATTGGTGGTAGCGTCTGATGGTAAAACATAGAGGTAGATCATTACGATTGATTCTGGTTATAGCACCACGACATATCAGCAGATAGTATCACCACAAAGGTGGAACCTAAGAGTAAAAAAAAAGTGGTAGCACACTATTATTAGCCCCTCATACCATCATAGGGTAGTAACTCCTACAATCACAAGGTGTCTCTAGAGACCCATGATTTATGTACATGGATGTGACATTTCTTTTTCCTAATTCTAAATACATGACACAAACATATTCCCAAAGACTGTATTAGTTTATTTTAATTGGAAAAGTGGAAAATATCTTAAAATCAATGTGAAATATCTTCAAAATATCCCATAAAGATCATCCCATTTTTCCCTACCTAAAGCATTTATTTATATCCTAGGTAAAAGAAAATATTAAAATATTGATCTCAAATTCTGGGCAAGGATAAACATGGAGAGTATAAAACAAACCATAAACATTTTAATGTAAAAACATTAACATAATTTTTAAAAATCCAAATCTTGTTCATGAAATAAATATTGGAAGAACGTAAGCCATGGATTATAAAAGAAAGTTAACCTTGATAGAATAACATTGGAATAAAAACAATAGTTGTGGAATACTGATAAGAAAATTATATGATTTCCATTGTAACCATTGCATTGGTTCCAAGACCATCATAGTTGACAAAGTCCATTACTGAACCGGGTTTACTTGCCATTCCTGCCAGGTATTTCTAAAACAATTTACTAGTTAATCTATCATTGAATTACAAAATCGGATTTGTATTCTATTACATTAATTTCTATCTAATGAGATAAAAATAATTTCCCAATGCTTTGGAGGTAGTTATAGGTCCCACCCATCTCATAACAAAATCATTATTACATGTGCTGCAGAAAACATAAAACATTCATCATAGCATAACCCAAGAAATAAAATGGGTTTCATAAATATCATTTCATCATAACATAATCCAAAAAAATCATTCCATCATTAACACAATAAATTAATAGTAACAATAGGGATATTAATATAACCGTATTCAAGAGTTTAATCTTAGATGGAAAGTAATTTTTATAAAGAATTTGAATATAGTTCTTGAGTAAAATATTCCTTCTTATTAAAAACATTTTATTATCAATATGCCTTGTAATTTAAAAATAAAATAATGTATTTATAAATAAATGTGGAATAGTGTATTGGAAGCTTCGTCGAAACAAGGCATCCTAAAACCGTAAAAATCCATTCATTCCGTACAATATGAAAAAACATTATCCTCTTACATTTTTAAGAAAAGTCAAAAAGTACCCCATATGGTAAACAAAAGAATGATTCATATCATACCATGTAGTAAAAGTCAAAAACGGATAAAAATGACATTAAACCTACATTAAATAGTAGTTAAAATTTTATGAAAACATATTTAAAAAACATGGACATAGATGATAAATATAACAATAGTAAAAAATTACATATAAACAATCTCAGATAAAATTGAGATTTCAAAATTATCCCTTACCTTAGGTCTGATATGCTATATATTTATTTAAAACTTCTATATTGTGGGTTTATTTGTATTATTAACTTGTAATAAAATGATAATAATATTTATGATATCATTTATGATTTACTTATGACATTATATTACTCATTCATTTGTCAATTCCATGTTAAAGCAATGTTTTGGGTAATAGTAATTTTATTTATCATACATGTTTAGTCATATTATTCTTGGTATTATTACAAAGATATTTATTAACATACTTCCATAATGTATAACATGATTTATATATCATATATATTTGGTAAATATATGTATATATATAATAGATATATTAATGAAATGGAATACAATGTTCATAGAGACGTTTGGTTATACGTACACATGAACGCAATTTTTTTCCTTTATTGAATTGAATGAAAGTAATTAAATGAAATCTATATTCATAAATCTATTAGAATTTTTATTTCATATATTTCATTATTATATTTTATATATACTTTATAATCATTCATGAATAATTAACATGTAGAATGAATCACATCACATCATGTAGACGGTAAGTTGTACGTATGCATGTGCGATTATGTACTACCCATAATTGTTGAATATTATGGAATTGAATGAATTATAATGTCTCATAATTAGTATAATGTTATATATAATTATTATTTTGACCATCATAATGATCCATTTATGATGGTGGTGAAAAATAGATTTCACAACGGCTGGGAGACGGTAAGTCGTACGTGCGCACGCTCGGTGATTTTGTTTTTCATGAGATGGATAGAAGGTGAATTTTTTTAATATTTATAATAACAAATCAGTATATGAGTGATACTGATGTTATTACTTTATAATAAAAAAAATAAGAAAATAGGAGACAGTAGAATAAATAAATTTGAATGAATATATAGAAGAGATTTTTTGTTCCTCAACATGCCTCCTTTAAATTTCCTCTTAAGACACTAGAGTTGGTCATTTGAGAAGACCAGAACCTCTATAATGTAACTAGGTAAGTAGATATGATAAATGGGTAGGGTTTTGCTGAGAATTGATGCTAAAAATGGACTGAATAGGAGAGGGAGGATATTACCTTTTATAAGAGAGGAGAGGGGCACTTAAGGAAACTCTCAAAATATTAATTTTTATTAAAATGAATATTCCTTATAAAAATGTTCAAAACACATTTAAATAGATTTTACAATGATTATTGTTTGAGATACTATAAACCAATACTTTTTAGACAAGTTTAGATCTCAAATTTAAACATACATTTTAGCTTTAACACTTAGTTAACTAATTAAACTCTTACCATGTATTCTTGTATATTTAGAATATATAGTTAATATAGTTTCTATAAAATGAAATTATAATCTCAAGTGGTTAATTAATGATATTTTCAACATTTTATAAGTCATTTTTCATAATCTTATATTTTTAGTACTATTATATCATTTAATAAAATAGTATTTGTTTTAAAAAATCATTTATATCAACTTTTTATACTATTCATATCTTGACTTTTTAAAAATACATAACTACACGATTCCTTAGAAAAATGATCATTAATTAAAATATAATAGGTCATAATAATCAATAAAATTCACGTATTCAAGAAAAAAGTTAAAAATAAATTCATTCTCATATTTATTATCATATTTATTTAAATCAATCATTAATAAGATAATCACAACATCATCATTGTGTCTTAGATAAATTTATTTATATGGTGTCTAAAAATGAGAAATAAAATAACATTATATAGGAAATATTTTTATATTTCTAACTAATATTTAGTTACATAGTTATCGGTTATATAACCCTATATTTAATTTTTTAGTAAAATATATATGTTTAGGTTATATTTACCTATACTTTAAACTAATTCTTATAAGATGTCCTTTTCACATCCAAATAATTCTATGGGGTCCCAAAATCGACCCAAATATACCCATGGTAGAAAATATATCTTAAAATAGGAATATCGCATGTTTTATGGTAGTATAATATTATTATAAAATTTATTGTCACACTTATGTACCAGATTTACCCTTTAACAATGGTTAATAAAATAATTACTAAAGTTTCTATTTATATTGTCAAAAAAAGGTACCTATTTACACAATTTTAAAATTATAAATCCAAATATGGAATCCATTATTTCAAATTCAAAACACATATAATTCTGTAATTAATTTAAAATTATTTCCCCATTGTCAAAACTGAAAAGAGGGTTTTAAGAAGTAATAACTATCAAAATATCAACATGTGTATATGGCCAATTTAAATTTAAAAGTACTTTTTATGACCAAAATTTGTTTAAATGACAAGCATATAATATAATTACACATTAAAATCAATTAAAATAATATTTTATCTATGTAACTATATTTGATAAAAAGGTAGTTTAAAATTAAAATACTATTTTTTCACTATCCATTAAAATTTTAATTTTATTAAAAAAATAAAAAAAATGAAAAAAATTATGTCTCGCATATAAAGATGAAGTTTATATTGTCAAATTTAACTCGTAAAAGTGTCAAAAACTAGCTTTAAAATGGTTTTTCCATTAAAAGGAGGTAAAACTTCAATTTTTAAAAAATATTTATTTTATCTAAAAAATTGATTTTTTTCACATTCCATATTCCAGAAAAACTATAATATAAATGATAATGTAATTGAATTTCAAAGTTTGGTTAACAATAATCATAAAATATATTCTATATAATATTATAATAATATATCATTGTTTAATGAAACTCGGTATTTCGTACAATGCAAGCTATCGAGGAAGGTCGCTCTAGCGTGTAATGCATGCCAAGCCAGTGTTGAGAAAACTACAAGATAATAAAGTCATGGGTATAGAGGAAGATAATATTAGTATATTATACATGAAAAGACATCAAAGAAATTAAAATGAATATATCTCATAAAATATCATAGTGTTACAATATCACCTCTTACCATTTCATAGTATCACCTCCCACAACCACATTGTATAACCTCATACCATTGAATTTTGTGGTCTTTTATTTAAAACATCATTATATTCTGTGTATATTTTTTATTATCTTTCAAAAAAATGTGTTGAAATCCTTAAAACATAAACATCCAATATACTTAATAGTAATGATAAAACTTATCGGGTTCCATTCATATTTAAAGAAAAATCTTTTATTAAAAATTGATTCCTCTTAAAAATTTGGAAAAATAATTACAATAATTACTTGAAATCATATATAAATTACCCTTTATGGACTATTTTTTTTTAACTTCCTAAATTCATAAGTGATTGCCTGGTATCCCAACCTGATAATGAAACCTAGTCCCATACATACACAAGAATACAATTATTTATCAAATCATAATATTACCAACATATTAAAAATGTGTAGACCAAATATAATGTTTATCATTAGAGAAAAAATAACGGGAAAGGATAGAGAAGAATAAGAAGACTCTAATATTCACTTTCCTTTATCCAATGCTGTACAATTATTATGATTGATCACCTAAAGGAATATGGTTTTAGGGATCATCTAATGGAGTGATTGAATTCATGGTCTTAGTTAAGTGAAGAATGGGGGGTTTGGGAATCCATAAGAATTAAATCCAATTTTATTATATAATTACTAATATCGCATGGTTTTTCAAAATGGTTTTGAAACTATATTATTAACCATAAACATTATATCTACCCAAAAAATTTGAATGAAAAGTATATCTCACATTGTGTGGAAACAAATATGTTAACTATGTTCTTTCCCATATGACACCTATAACACTTATACAATTATCTTGAGAAAGAATGATGTTTTATCCAAACCTTGTTCAAAATTATTACCTCTTAAAACATTCCCAAAATATACCAAAACCAGATAGAATATTTAAGAACTCGCCAGGAATTGTATGTAACCACAAAACACATAATAAATTTTTTAAATAACTTAAAAAGTGGAATTCTTTTATTATAATGTAATATTATGAAATAAAATGAGGTTTAAATTATTTATAAGTGTATATAATTTTTATATAATATATTATTTATTTATATAAATTTTTAATATATGTTTTAAGGAATAAATATTCAAATAAATACACGAGAAGTTACTGATATATATATATATATACATTAATAAAAATACTCTAGCACCATTCCTTACAAACACACACATATATACTGACCGATGGATTGAAATAATGAAAGTTGGTTAAATGAACATACATATAAATATTTAGAAGAATAATTATATGTGTAGACAGACTTTCTAGCGGATAGAATGATATATATAAATAGAGATATGAAAAACACTTATAGAAAGATTGTGATGTGGATAGAATGATATATATATATATATACTGATCCAGGATCATTTCCAATATATATTGAATCTATATATTTACTTACATATATCTCATTAAACCATCTTTTATATCTAAATACGGATTTACAAAAAATATTTTTCACCCTCCATTTCCCATCACTACCCCGAATTTCCGCCCAATCCTTAACCATCCTTATTCATTCACAATGGATTTCCTCTATCTTCACCCCCTTCCACGATCTCCTCTAATATTCCTCCACCTACCCAATAAATGATATCCTTCACTCTACAACTGCCCATTAGGATCGATGATCATTGTCATTTTGGAATTATTTTTTTAACCCATAACACTATTTTTAGTATTTCACAACACAATTTGCATGTCACAGTTGCCACCTACTAACCTATATCAGTTCAATTTTCTCAAAAACACTCAAATTTATATTGTTTTTTTGGTTTACTTGTGGTTAATTTCATGGATTGTCACCATTCATTTAGATTATATAAGGACTTTTGAAATAATTATTGTTATATTTCATCAAATTTATCTATGATTTCTACTTTCAAGGTCTCAATTTCCAGCAGTCACACCATATGTTCAATATGAGATTTCATTAACTAAAACACTATCTATTTAGAATACCTATTTTAAATTCATTGGTATAAAAATATTTACTAGGATGGTTCTACTTCCCCACATGAGTCTTTTATTTCATCCAAAATGTAAGGTGTTTTATTCTATATCACTAACCTACTCCTTAGATTTATATAGGGTTGGATGGCTCTACTCGTTTTTGAAATAATTTTTATAATATATTTAAGAATATATTTTATTTATTATTTTTTATAGATCTTAAATTATTATTATGAATGAATTTTTTTTGATACAAGGAATTTTGTAATGAACCAACTCAGGCTGAAATCCAAATCAGTACACGAATTATCCAAACACATACCCATAGATTGTCCCTAATCCCCCTAAGAGGATTAAAAGTGTAAAAGGTATCAAAAACAACCATTGGGGGTTGTTTCACCATCAATAATACAAAGACCAATATATAAATATGTAATAACGATAAATATATAAGGATTTATACCCACTTATTAACATAGAATCAACAAGTTCTTATAATATAGAAAAAAAAGATACAATTAAAGTTGCAATAAATCAAAATGAAATGATAAATTGGATAAAAACTTACTCGGTCCAATAGTTTCCTTGAAATATATGTTCCAATAACCGTATCTATGTGGATCAAATTTCACCACCATGATCCCAACAATAATCCACCTCCAAAGGAAAATGACACAAGATCTAAACTGAAAGACAAGGCCTAAAAAGATTCCCAATAAATAAATTTTATATACCCAACAACGTGACTATGTATGGTGTGAGACTATATAAGTATGATACCACCATGAATCTGTTATTTATTCTATAATAAAAAACCAAATTATGCAAGTTTCAAATCGTCCCTTGGGACGATTGATTGTCCTTACTTTTTCAAAAAAATTGAGTAAATCCAAACATCAATCATACACTATTCCAAAGTGTTCCATTTTCTAATACCATATCATATGTTTAGTTCATTTATTAATCAATGGCATTCCCAAAGGAAACCAATAATATTACTTTCAATCATAACATATTTGGAATTAAAATGACACAAGGTTTTTATTAATTTTAAAAGATCCAACTCGAGAAAAAACATTTAAAACCGTCTCCCCCGCTTAAAATTATTTATTACAACCAACTAAATGGAAAAAAAGAAAAAAGGAAAATAATAATCAAACACAACTATATATTTCACAATAAATAATAATAAATAGATGAATGAAAACTAGGAAAATAGTGATAAACCATATGATAATAAAGGCATCGAATCATGTCCATAAAAACAGTAAACAATTTACATGCCAATAAATTAATGACATAAAATAATCAGGTTGTCATGAATGAAAAATATAGTATATATTGCTTATTGAAACACCATAGGGACCAATGATACAACACAAAACATGTAAAATTCGTCTTACTATAGGATTTTTAGCACCCACATGTCCTTCAAATAAATTTCTACAACCGGTCTCTTCATGTAAAACCCCACTTGATAGGTTTTACATAAAACTATAGATTATCCAATACAAAAACTCATCTAGTCAAACAATGTCACACTACATCCCATTTAGGAGCCTCATTCACCCCATGGTATAATAAGGCATATGGTCAATGAAAAAAAGCATCTCATGAATATAATAAAACCCCTAGGACTAACACCATAATCAAATCCATCCCACCTATTTCACTAGAAATTATTGGAATATCCCCACACCATAATCACATCAGGGATAACATAACAAAACACAAATGAAATTGATAACATAACATAATGAACAAAATATAATTTTCACAATAAGGTAACAATCAATATCACACCAAAAAGTGAAAAAATATCCTTCACATATATCATATAAATTTTGAATAAACAAATTAAAACATGTAATGAAAGAATATTTTAAATGGAAAACATTACCAAACATAAAATAACTAAAAGCACCCATGGGAAACTCCATTTTTCATTATAAAACAATATCACCCCATTGAAACATTAAAACCATTTTAAACAATCATGGATACCTACATTGAAAACATTACTTATATTAAAACCTAATGAAGATGTTATTTTATTATAGTAAAATATCTTTTCCATTTTACAAAACATCTAAAATCCATAAAAACCCCACTTAACACTAATCGCCATTTTGATTAGAGAATTCCACCAATTTCTCGTATGTAAACCAGTAATGGTTAACAAAATATTTAATAAAACAATCATAGATAACCCAAACCATCATTATATATGTTATAAATAAATTTTGAAACATTAATCATTAATGAAACTCTTAAATAAATGAATATTAAATGGAAACACATACATCATGTGGTTGAACCATATTGTCTTCAACTAAATCCAACCAAATTGAATTCCTAATATGGATCCCAAACATTCCAAGACAAAACATCTAATTTATGCCATCCCTAACCATGATAATTGGATAAAATGGCCATTGGGGTCAGATGATTTTGAGAAAAAAAAAATATATAAAGCGAGTGGAATAGATCAGATTGACTCATACCTCTTGATTTGGACAAAGAACTATAAACGAAACACCCCCAATCCACCTTGGAGATCATATATAAGGAGAGAGAACCCCTTGGTAGGACTTTGGGTTGAAAGGATCAAGTGGGGTATTATTGGAGCTAAAATAATATAATAAAGACAATGATAAATGAAAACAAATCCCCAAACATGGTAGGTTGTGTGGTTGTCTTGCATGTTTTTCCAATTGTTGCACAAAACGTGAATCTTTGACTACCTCAAAACCCTAGGTCTAACTCAGTGGTCTATAATGGTTTCCATAACCATGAACCAACTGTGTTCTCCCCACTATAATAATTGAAAATTCCAAATAGTTTCAACAGCAAGGATTCTAAACCATGTTTCAAAAACATTCACCCCTACAAAACCCTCTAAAATTTAAAAAACAACATATAACACCATTAACTAATATGGAAAAACACAGAATTACTATCATAGAAGTTACACATAATGGTGTCACAAACTTCCCACTAGTCCCTTTACTCCATCAGAATGTCCTCATAAAATCAATGAAAATTGGAAAATACAAGGCCATATTACCACTAATGTGGTCTTGATTAATAACCAACTTCCATAATATAAAAAAAGGAAAAATATTAAAACAACCCCACATTAGGATATCCATAACATAACAATTAGAAACTCACTAGATATAATTTCTATAGGATTTGTAAAAACAAAAATTCCACTGAATAAAAGTGAATTGACAACAAAGATGACATTAGGATCTCAAATCTAATGTTAGAAAATCCCAACCCAAGGAAATACCAATGTATCACTCCATGGTAATTGTAAATACATAGACACCTATCACATGTCTCACCACTACAGATAATTACTATGAAATTGTTAAAAATTTGATTGGAGCATCCAAATAAAATATCATCACAAATAAATACAAACATCAATAACCGTGAAAACCAATAATAATGCCCCCCCACACACACAAAAACACATAAGAGTAGGAGACATAGCATCATTATCATGAACATTTAGAATTAATATAAAATGTTGAGATGCTAGTAAAACTTATTCCAAAATTCAGAAAATAGAATTCAAAAAAGACAATATAAGAATAGTTAATTTTACCATCCCTATGGTGTTTCCAACTAGGTCGTTGATGCTCTAGATTTTTGGATGCCTCTAGTTGAAGAATCAGCGGCACACCTCACTACGAGATGATACGTCTCTGTACTAAGAATCATATCTAGAATATGATCATACCTAGGTAAAAATCACTCCATTACCATCTCATCGTAATCCAAAGGTAAAACAAAAAGTAATGGTACCCAAAACCCAACAATAGATAAAACCTCAC
This sequence comes from Viscum album, assembly GCA_963277665.1. NCBI lineage: Eukaryota > Viridiplantae > Streptophyta > Magnoliopsida > Santalales > Viscaceae > Viscum > Viscum album. Next base: position 1,079,812,514 of record OY728164.1, read on the forward strand.
TATAAATTTCATAGAATGCACCTTAGTTCCTCCATATGTACAAATTGACGAACATAAAACATCAAAAAGAAAAAAGAAAATGATGAGCTGTGAATATTTTAAATGTAACATAAATATGGTCAAAATAAATTTTTATACACTGTAGTCAAAGTAATTGGTTATAAAAAAGATTGGGCATGCCACAAACCAAAAAATAGGAGTACAATAATGGATGATCTCAAAAATAGCACACAACATCTTTATCTATAATGGAAGTAAAAAAAACCCTAGTATGAATCAGGAGAGGTCGATGAAAATAAACATATGATTATGTCTAGGATAGACACATAAATTATATGTCATAAATGTTAATAGAAATGAATAATGAATGTTCTTGGAAATCCCATATTGGACACACACCACTCTATTTAATTTAACTAAAATAAAAATGGAATGTGGAGAATATAGATTCCCATCATCTTAACCATTCCTTTTTACCTTCATATCTAGCTATATAAACATTACATGGTCTGTTGGTAAATGAATAATCGCATGCCATAGGCTACACTTCCAATATTAAGACCACAATGACGAACTTATATTCCACTTTCAATATGTTTTTAGGACAAATTAATCCCTTGACGAATGTAGTTCTGGATGTGGGTCTATAGTAACCAACCACACATTCATTTTATCATATGTATCCAATTATATAGTTAAATTCACTATGATTGTGAGACATTTAGCATATCCTCCCACTAACTTATCACCTTGGAAGAAAATTCAGATGCTTGATTTCCTTCCCTACAATAATCTATTTAGGATAAAACCACCAAATTAATGAATCTTCAAAGTATCCCTAAGAGATATCCTCAAACGGGTCATCATGGATAGTGGGATTTTACCACTCCACACCTAATCAATCAACCTGCGGAATGGTTCACCTCAACCTAGAGGATTCAAGAGTTCATACCGTGGTGAAAATGTCTGCATCCTTATTTAACCACTCAATTAACTCATTGTATACTAAATCCTAGTAGATGAATATAATATATTGACTAAATAAATTCTACAATTGATCCATGAGTTATTAGAAACATGGAATATCTATTCCATAATGGGTCTAGGTAGAGTGAGATTTCGGAAAGACAACTACTAGATCACAAGCACATCTACCCAATGCATTGCCTTCATAATTTGACAGTTCTTTCTTGGGGGACTCAAAAAATCACCCAACCAAACTAGTTTAAAAGTCACAAAAATGTGAATATCTAAAAATATGGAAAAAAAGAATTCAAGACAACACAAAACTTCCACATGTGGGAATCACATACTCAAAATTTCCAAATCCAGGTCACTAACCCCCTTCATAATTTCTACTAATAATATTTGGAAAATTTTCATAATACTTTCCCAAGGAAATTTGAAACTAACAAACATAAAAATGACATCAATTAACTCCAAAAACTTGCATATATATTAATATATTTTTCATAAAAATACACTCAACTCCATCGAAACATGGATAACTTAATAATAAACATATCTAGTTCTTAAATATTATAAATAATTATATCATCTGCGAACCCATAGAACTCAAAAATATTTCATAGAGTAAATATCCAGTATACCCATGATATTTGGGAAACCAAAATATGGTTTTAAAAAAGAACAGAAATACTAAAGAATAAAGAATTTCATTTATGCATATTTTAGAAGCCATAAAAATTCACATAAACGTCCAAAAACATGAAAACCAAACACAGTGATAGATAACATCATCAAAAGACGAGAACACCAATATTTCATAAAATTATCCATAGTTAAAGGTCTGGATATGTTGTTTTTTATAATATTCACAAACCATGTCCGTGAAACGTTATGTTTTAAAGAGATGTTTTCTTGGGTTTTTCAGGGTTTCATAGACCATTTTGCATAACTATTCATCATCCATATTTCTTCCAAAATCATTATGAAATGATTAATTTCTCTAGATTTCTCTTATGATATTTATACTACTCAATGTGATATCACCCATAGCATAAAATCACATAAATAAACCACTATATATTTAAAAATCATAGAAACCTTGCACCCCCACTTGGAACACCATAGAAAACTCGAGATCCGACCGAAAGAATAGTGGACCATGAACTACCCATGACCAATAACTCTAATCTCACTGGTCTTAAATCCTTTCTACTATGGTCCTTCAAATACATTTTAATTCCATGAATGTAAGAGGTTTTCAAGAAATCTATTTCTCTGATAATATTTTGTTACAGACCTACTCAGGCTTCCATTTGAACCAACTCACTACAAACCTGAAGAGCTTCCACAATCCACCCAATATAATGAAAATCATAAAGGGTATCAAACATATCCTTTACATATGGTTTCAACCTAAAAAAATTAATATATACAAACATGGAATAATAATAATGAGATAAGGATAAATACCCATATATTCTCATTAAATCAATAAGAATTTATAAAAGATCCACAAAAAAATAACCAAAGAGAAAATAAACGAAGATGGAAGACTATGAAGGGTAAACAAACCTGATACAACCAGTTACTTGAAACTAATGTCTACTAATCATCACTATATCACTCACAAGTAACAACCATGATTCTAACAACTATCTACTTCCAATGAATGATAACACCTTATCTTACTGGAAAACCATGAATAAAATATTACTGAACATGACATGAAGACTACATAACCACTAATGTGAGTATGTAGGGTGTGTTTCGAATCTAGTTGGATACAACAATGAGTCAAATTACTTTTATTTTATATAAAAATCAATTTCTGCTAGTTTGAATGAATGGAGTGAAAACGGATTTTAATTCTCTTTTAAAAAATGTGGAGTAAATCCAAACATGATACACACCCATTCCAAATGTTTTACTTAAGTAAAAAAATTGTACACGAATTGTTCCTTCATAAAAAAATTCCACTCCAAAAATTAATACAAAAATTTTCACTGAAAACATCAATCTTTTGGAATTAAACCCGTACATAGTTTTTTAGTATTTAAATAGTTATAACTAGAGATAAACTATTTAAAACCACATCCCTAATTAAAATATTTTTCACTCAAAAATCATATATTTGAAAGGATAAAATGGAATTATTATTCATATACAACCATACAAGTGACAATAAAAACTGTTAAATTAATGGAACAATATTAGACACAAATATTGATAAACCATAATATAATAATGGAATCAAATAAAGTCATTCCAAAATATAAGAATGGAGCATTACAATGTACAAAAAAGGAATAACATAAGATTCATATCTAGAAATAACAATATATGATAAAAATAATTAGGAAACAATGTGTGGAACAACGATATAACATGATACATGTGAAAGTGGCCCTACTTATATCATTTTAATGGTCTCATATTCATCAGCTATATCAATAAAATAAATCTAATCTATGAAGAAACAACTAACCATGTACTATGTACCTCTATGAGGTCAATCCAATGTTAAAACTCAACTTTCTAGAAAATCAATCACTACATCCCATAATTAAGCCTTATTCTCCCCATGATATAATAATGGAGGTGGGAAATGAACTAAAAATTTCATCACATAAAAATAAAAGAGCCCATAGGGCTAACACCACAATCATTCCGTTCCCACCTCTTTCACCGCCATCAAATAGTATATCCAATACCCATGAGAACATCTTGTAAAACATAACAATAAATCCACAACATGCATATCAAAACATTATCTATAAATGAAAGGGTATTTAACAAGAGAAATATCAATATCACATCGCCAAGTTCCAACAGATCCTTCACTTATATCATATTAATTTAGAAAAATATTTATAAAAAAAATTTGAACCCATTAAAAATAATCATTGAAATCATAACTAACAAGAAACATAATAAAAAACCCAAGGCAAAATCCATTTCACATTATAAAATTTCACCACCCCTTTAAAACATGGACACCCATTTAAACATAAAAAAGAAACTGACATTGAATCCCCCATTTAGAATAAAACCCTATTAACAATTTTTATTAATATATAAAACCATCCTTGGAATTTTCTTAGACATCTATAATGAAAAAATATCCACTTCTCAAAAATGACTGTTTTTATCATGTAATTAAACACATTTTCCATCTGAAAAAAAAAATTAAGAAAAACATTAACAGATGAATCCTAGATAAACAGTACTATAATTATCTATGATAAAACTAAATTTTAAAAACTTATATATTTATGGAAGTTCTATGTGAAATAGAATTAATTGAAAACACAAATACTATGTGGTGGAACCTTGTCCCCATTGATGAAATCCATAAGAAAAGAACAAATAATATGGATTACAACTATTCAAACAAAAAATATCTTCATTACACAAACCCTAAGCAAGAAAATAATTCAAACATGTTCACTATAGTTAAAGGACCTAGAATAAAATAGATAAACAATAGGAATAGAGTAGAGGTACTCGTAACTCTTTATGTGGATGAATAATAAAGATAGAAAAACGCAAAATCCACCATGGAGAGATTTAGAAAAGAGGTAGGAATCCATTAATAGAATTGGAATCAAAAGGGTCAATTGGGAAAGGGTTGGGCTGAATGGATGTAAAAACAGAAGAATAAATTGAAAACAATACACCAAACTTGGAAATTCGCCCAGTTTTTGTGAATCATTTTCCAAACTGAAAATCGTTCAATACCATAAAACTCCCTACCATTTTGGAGTTTTCTTGCATGGTTTTCTTATTAGTAAAAAAATATGTCCTCTCTTTTGTCTCTTCTTTATAGTCTTCATGGTTTCTACTACACAGTTTTTAAACTATGATCATTATCCATGAACCCCAACAAAAAACCGTAAAAAAACTAAAAAACTATCAGAAATACCTAGAACTCAATGTGGAAAATAGCCACAAGATTACTACCTTGAAATTTACTTCCTGGGGTGTCACATATTTTTCTATGTTATGTATTTTAAATTATTCATTTTAGGTATATATTTTAATCATTATAATGAGGTCATTATTAGATATATATTTTAAATTTTAAATTTTAAATTATTTTTATGCATTCATTATTAGGTATAATCATTAAATTTTTACTTCGAATCAAATTTTAATAGAATAAGGAATTAATTTATGTTTTAAAAGTAATAAAATTGAAATTATGTGTATTAGGAATATGTTTTAAGTCACTATTATGCATTATTGTTTTTAGGATTCACAGTTTAATAGATATATAGTTCATTAAGAATTAAATATTTGGGGTTCATCATTTGGCCAATAATTTGACATTATTATCCAATAAAATATTAAATCATTCATATGAATTCACTATTATTTTCTGTTATAAATTTTATAAAATCAATTGAATAAATTAAATGTGTGAATCTTATTGAATAAATTGTATAATTTATAATAATTTCAAGATTATTATTTAATAATCATTATCAGGTTTTTTCAATTAAAAAAATCATATAATTAATGATGTTTATTAAATAATCTAATTATAATAAATTTATTTTAATTATTAAATAAACATAAAAATTTATAATTTATTGAATATTATTTATGATTTCTATTATATAAATTTTATACAGTTGAATAAATTTTATGTGAATTTTTTAATAAAATGTATGCAATTTATTTAATAGATTATATTAATTGTATGTAGTTTAGTGATTTTGTAAACATTATATATACAATTTACTAATTAAAATAAATTCATAGTCATTAGAAATAATATTAATCGAATAAAATTATTATATATTCATTAGGAATCATGTACATTAAATAATTTTAAATAAATATATATATACTAATAGTGGTCACTCATATCCTGAATGAAATGACTCATCCTTTTATGTTTTCCCTCAATTTTTCCCATTCAGTCACCAAATACATACATTATTTTTTATCATTCTAAAATCATATCATTATCAATTATTTTATATAATAATATTATATATTTGAGTATGATCTTCTAAATTAATCTTATAACAATCCCGTAAATTTTTTTAATGAATATATGTATTACTCAAACTAATTTATGATATTGCGGGATATTTTTTTATATTGATATACATTGATATGTTAACATTCCATTACATTTTTTTTATATTTTTTTTATTCCATTTCATCCATTCATATTTAATGTTTAATTTTTTTATGAAACAATCTTCAACGCTCATGACAAAGCCAAAGTGACACATGGTTATCTATCAATTTATTTCAATCTATGCACGTGTAACAGATAAAATAAAATTAATATTCACGTTATCTTGTGCACTCAAAAATATCCTTAATCATAATATTTATTAAATATTATATTATAAGAACACGTATTTGAGAAAAACATCTAATGGCGTTATGGTGGTAAAAAAATATCTGTCATAGTTGAAAATATTTAGTAATAATTTTATTCACAATAAAATATATTACTATATTAATATTATTATAAATTTTAATTTATTTATAAGATATTTTATTTATTGGATTTATGTGTAATAAGATAATTTTTTGAGGAAGTTTTACATTTTATTATGCTGAAATTTGTATGTCTTCTTCATTGTATCTCTAAGGTCATTGTAGTGTGTATAGGTGCAACAATATCATCGAAAAGTATTTAATACTTATAGAAATTTTCTAATCTATCTTGAGAACACATTTTTTTAAACTATTGAATTTTTACACATTCATGGGTATTGAATCACATGTCTCATACAAGGGTTGAATATTATTTATTTGATAAAATGTAATATATATAATAAATTACATTATCTTTTCCAAGAATACAATTCAAATTACAAAAAACCCACATTCTTAAGAGGTGAATTATATATGGTTATCTAACAATAAAACAATATATTAATATATAAATAAAATTTACAATGTAATACTATTTTTTATATTGAACACATTATTTATATTCCTTAAAAAAATATTATTTTATTCTAATGATTTATATTCACCACAATATAAAATTCATGGTAATTTTTTTGCACATAAACCATGTTCATCATGTTTTTTAGGTATATAAAATATATATATTTATTTATTTATCATAATAAATCATTACTATAAAATTAATAATATACAAGAATCGTTTGATTGGGAATCTTGTTGATATATATTTAAATATATCAATAATATAGTTGCACCATTAATTCATATTTTTACCTGCATAATTTCATTTACTCACGCCCCCAACTAATGTTTGTAAATAACATTTTCTAGTATTTGAAAATTGTAATCAATTTCAATATTTTGTTTCATTTTGTGTTGAAAAAAAGTATCATGCATCTAATTAACATGATTTTTTAATATCATTGATAATGGAATAAAAATTTTCCAATCCTCTAATATACGACAATAAAAAAATTCCATACCCTCAACATTTTTGATTAAATTAGTAACTATATTGTTTAGACACACATCAATGAAATTAATGTAATATTAATAATTTAATTTAGTCGGAACATAAAAAATATTCTATCATCATAAATCCATGATGAGAACCTGTTAAATTATAGTGATGTAAATTCAACATACTTATCACACACATGACACTACTGTAGCAGGAAAACACTGTATCCTGAACTATCACCAAATATACCCTTTACAGTTCCATTATCAATGAAATTTTTTAATACATATTTTTAATAATTATAAATTTTCATATTAATTAAATTTTTTATTCATTATATAAAAGTTATATTTTAATATTTTTTAAGTATTTTCATAAATGGTTAGCCATAATCCAACAAATATTGTTTTAACAAAAAATAAAAAATAAATGATTTTATAGTTATATAATATTGAAAAATTATGTTATATTTAATTTAAGTAAGTATATATGATTATAAATAGAACCAATATGCATTTTAAAATATTTTGTCAATTATAAATCCTTTGACCAATGTTTTTAGAACAACGTATTATTACACATTAATAAAAAACAACTTGAAGTTTGTTTTTTAAATTAATTATATTCAATAGATATTATGTTTTAATTTACCTTTATAAAATCATGATTATTATTATTTCTACCATAAATAAATTTATATTATTAAAACCAATATCCTTGAAAAATTTATATAAGATATAGAATTATATGTTTACAATTTTATTTATATAAAAAATATTTTTACATAATTATGTATAATTATTTTAACATTAACTTTTCAAAAATTTATAAATATTTCTTGACTAATTTATTTTTAAATTCTAAATTAATTGTAATAAATTGGTTAGATAGGTCAAACATAATATTTTTAATTAGAATTATTCATAATGGTTAGAAACTAATTTCCAAGGAAATTAAAAAATTAGGGTAAATGAAACAATGTAAAAACATTGAAATAAAACACATGAATATGTGTAGAAATTTAGTGGTTGAGGTGAGTTTCAACCCACCCTCATTTTATTCTACAATTATTTCCAATTTTGATTCTCTGAAACTTGGATAGTAACCCTTAATTGTTGAAAATAATAAGGGTTACCCCAAAAATTACCCTTCCATTTAATTGTAAAATTGTAAAAATCCACACCACATAAATAATCACATATAATTCAAATTTATAAATGAAAATATGAAAATAATTCTTTATGGGTTACTATACCATGTTTGAAAGATTCTCCTCATCTTTTTTAGAACAATCCCCCCAATTCCTAGGAGACATCTAAGGAAAATTTAATACATATAACGAATTATTATCAACTACATAGTTTTCTTCTTAATTATCTTATTTCAAAATTATTATATCCAAAATAACATAATTATATTGTTATCATTTTTATAATATTATGTTACAATATTAATTTCATTTTCATTGTTTATTTATATACCTCATCCATTAATAAGAAAAATATTTTTCATGTTTTATTAGTAGTTATGCCTCCAGATCATAACATGTGTTGTTTTCCTATAATGTATTACAAGGGTAAATATTAAAATGGTTCTAGAGGATGAATGTTTTTTTATTATGTCACTAGGGTTATACTGTTAAAAAATTATAATTTATTATTTATATTATTAACAATGGATCATCATTAATTTAATCATTTAAAATAAAAGTACTAAGAGGTAATTTTTTTATTCAAATTGTGTAATATCTTTACATGCATTATAACATTCACTGTATAATTAAAATTTAGATATTTCTATATAATAAACATTAAATAAGACCTTTTTTTATTAAATTATATTGATATTACAAAAATCACCTCTTAATTGTTCATTAACTTAGGGTATCTTCATTTTTGGGTCGAATTAATCATCTACTTGAAAAAAATGTTGATTATGTACATGAATGCATATGTGAACATATTTACTATTATATTACATGTTAATTTTTCAATGATTATTTTATTCTATTATATGAATATATATATATATTATGAATATCTAATTAATAAGTTCACAAATGATCATTTGTTCGTTAAAAACCCCAAAACAAGCATATTATAAATTTAATCATCATGGATAAGGGAAAAAATTAATGAATAGAATTTTAAAAATTATAAATTATGATAAATAATAAATACACTAATAATAATTAAATATTAATAATGATATTTAGAATAATAATGATTAAAAAAATGTTTTTATCAAACTAGTATAAACGATGAAAACTATAAACTTCTCATTTGGACAATCATAAGAGATCTTGAATAAAATTACCATTTATGAAGTATATAAATTAAAATGAATATTATTAAGCCTCATAATTATGTTATTATTATTGAAATTTACATGAAATGTGAATTTATTTTATGTTTATGATTATTCAGATCAGTGTCATGGGTTTTTTTATCTCTAATTACTCTCATTGAGACATGATTTTTATTATACACCAAATATCCTATATGTCATGTAAATAATTCCAATTTGAGATATTTTATCATGGAATAAATTTATTTACATTTTTTTAGGATAAATTTTAATATATATATTTTATTATGTTATGGTTTAATTGTTTCCCAAGTAACAATTTAGTTTTTCTTCCCAATTTTAATTAATTAGGTCTCGGGTTTCTTTCACAACATATTTAATTATGTATAGTGTATATATTTAAGTGGAATAATTTTTCCATATTTTTGACGAAGTTTATATGATTTAAAATACTTATTGTTATCCCTCATTCATATTATTTTGATTCAAGTGTTTTTCAAACAATATTATAACTAAATAATTTCTTTATTGTAAAGATTGTATAATGCTTTGGTAATATAAAAGCATGTGTAGTCTCCTATCAAATATATCCCCATATGGATATTGGAAACATGATTCAGTCCTCTCATAGATACACCTAGTCTTAATCACCCCCATTTTTGTTTGAGAATTAACTCAATAATTACATTCATGAATGATAAATCAATTTATGGTTACACACTAAGATATACACTCTTAGGGGATATGATTTGGAAAATTCCCATTCTATTTATAAAAAAAAAATTAATATTCATACCATTACCTTGGAATCCAACCAAATAATTATATTTAATTAATGTACTATCTTCTTTGAAAAACATATCACATGAGAAGTACCCTCACCGCTATAGTTTTTTAGTTAATTCTTCTTCATGTTACATTGACAATACCACATGAATTCCATGTTTATTAATGATGTCCTCCTAGACCTACACAATATTATATATGAATGTAATGAATTTTATTTTTGTATTTCAAATTATATGGATAACCCGGTTTTATATAGTTACAGGCTCTATGCGGAATGGTATGAATGGTATTAGGGAATCTTTTAGTGAATACAATGAACTTAATCAAGTTATGGATATACACCAAAATTATATAACTATTTGAATCCTAAAATAGTATCATGAGACAATATATTTTTTGTTTTTTGTACCAATTCCCATTATATGAATGTGTCTTGGTGTATGGCCATGAAAACATGTTTTGATGTATAACATTACAAATTCCATCAGTATGAGATCAATGACTATTATTATCCATGTGTTCAATTATATTTAGTGATATATAATTCCTTATATTTAGACCTATTATTTCTTCATGTTTTTCATTTATACATCTCAAATCACTTATTCCTTATTTATTTTATATAATCCTTAGCAGTATGTTACTCCTTACTAACCATCTGAGTTCACACTTAGTAATTTTTATTTCACAATGAATCAAATGGGTGAACTATTATTATATTTTAGAGATATTATATAAAGGATAATAATGTTTTTTAATATTCTATTGTTTAATATTATGTATTAAAAAATAATATATATATTTATGTAATCATCCATGTCTTCTACACTATTTGTTCTTTGGGGGAATCTTGTATCACGTACTAAAAATGTATTATAACTATAGGATCTAGGTTTCGGGAGTTAGAGATATTATAGTTTAAATATAACGAAGTTTATTAGAAACATGGGTATGTGATTTTGATTAACTATGTAATATCACAAAAGTAATATAAAATGAACTCAATATTTCATAGAAACCTTATAGAAATATTATTCTGAATTTTACATTAAAATTCAATATCATGAGATAATAATGTTTATGTCATTCTAGAAATATGGTGAATAATCGGGAAATGGAAAAGGTATTAATAACCATAGTCAATACATGGATATCCCCTTGAACATGTTAATCAATATGGATTTGTGGATAATCAGTTCATAACCATATTAGGGTAGTCAACACAGATCATAGAAAATAATTTCTTTTTTATAGAGCATATCATTGATACACAAAATGTTCTAACTATAATGGATCTATTCATGTGAAAAAAATTATAATTCCCTTCAAATAATAAATAATTTGCTTTTTAACAGTGGATTAATTCCATAGAGAATATCTTCCATGAATTTGGATGTCGTGATAAGGAAAAAGTCATCACAAAAATGTATATTCTAATGGGATATGGAGACTAGTTTTGGTATCTAATTCAATGCACTGCAGAGGATGATGGGATAATGTTCGTGGAATCTGGATCATTTATAAAATTAGTATGTGGAAAATATATTCCTCATGAAAATGTGGATAAATATAATTCATGTTCCTTGATCATAAAATGAAATAGGTGGAAAATATTATTGAATATGATGTTATTGTTACATTCTTAGTGTTGAATTAAATGGACTATCTACATACACTAGAACGAACGAATGATCATTTAGTTGATCAGTTAAAGTAGATCCATAATTTGGTATTACACTCTATGATCATTTTATCATATGAATATATTTTCTTAATATCCATTAACAATTGAAAGGGTTTCTCAATGATGTATGTATTCAATCAAAATTGGTAGAAGAAGAGGTTAGTTGATCATCCTGGGAGGAACAATTAATCCAAGTGGAAGAGTGCATGTATCAGATTTCATTTATTTGAAAACAATTGGTATAAACACTTGGGGCTTGTGTGAAGGGAGAATGATTTTTTTATAAGTACAGAGAAAAAGGAAAACATTCTCACCAATTTAGGTTCAAGGTAAAATCTATTTATGTTAAATTATTAATAAATTATTAGAAGAGATATTATATAAACCAATTCCCCAAATGATAAGGAAATTTTCATTATGAAAGGATAAGGTAGAATGGAATATACTATTTTGATACCATATTTGATGTATAAGTTCCTAATGACATGTTCAAAGGTTCATTAATTATTCCCTCAAAATTATATAATGTTTTATTTCATTCTGGATCCTCAACCTATTTTACATATTCCTTTTTTCGAAGAAAATTATACTTTCATATCACCCTAGAATGGTATTATTCAATTAAGACAATTTTTTAATATTATTACAAAAATAATGTGTTAGGAAGTTTCAATTATGATGAGTGAGAGTACACTATGACTATAGATAGTTATTATAATTATGGTATACTTTGGAATTATCCGTGGAATGGGTTGGGTTTCATAGAATAATGAAAGAATATATATTTCGAAAAGAATGGTATTACAATTCCTAAAGAAGATTTATAATCTATTGTTCTTGTTAGGGAAATATAATTATCTAAATAATATTCAAATACTCCCTAAGTAATAATCATTAATGAAATATTGGAATAAATTGGATGATTATGAGAAATCATTAGATGATAAATATGTCCTAAGAATAGAGTGTGTACCCATAGTATAACATTTGATTTTTGTTTTTTGTGTATATACCAAGTCATAAACTATAGAGTTAAGTTTATTCATCTATTGAACTCATTATTTATGTAATTCTGAAATATAGAACTACTTATATAATTGAACTGATGGAGTTGGGGAAGTTGATGAAAAACCTATAGGAATTGAGTAAACAGGGATTTATACATATAATTGTTTCACTATGGGAGGCCACTACTTCATTCTACAAAAAATAGGATGGGTACCTAATATAGTGAATTGATTATTGGGAGATGAATTCAATTTATATTAATAATAATTATTCATTTCCATTAATTGATTAATTAATTGACCAACTTCAAGGATCCATATCCTTTTTGAAGATTGATATTTTCTCATGTATTCATTTTATTAGGATGAAGTTGGGTGATATACCAAATATTTAATTTTAAATAAGGTATGGATATTATGAGATTATGTCAATGAAATTTGGATTGAAAAGTGGGCCATGTTTTTTTGTGGGAATGATGAATAATGTATTCATATAGTGTCTTCATACCATTAGTTTTGTTATTCTTCACTGATATATTGATACATTCTGTGTGCTTTGAAGAGAATGGTATAAATATAAAAATAATTCTATAGAAACTTTTAAAAAAAATTATATGGGAAGTATAGTAAGTGTGAATTTTATATTAGTTAAGGTTACTTCCTTCGTTATATTTTCTCCAAGAATAGGCTTGGTGTTTACGCTTTAAAAATGTTACTGTTAAGGATTGTCCAACACCAATGGAAATAACTAAGTTAAAATTTCTCCTAGAAATATTATTTTACTATCTATGGTTTGTTATTGATTTTTCAAATTTGAGAAACATTTTAACCAAGAAAACAAATAAAGGGGTTTAATTCATATATATAAGGTAATGAATGTAAATTTTTGAATAGTTAATAGGATTATGTTTAATGAATTAGTTTGTACTCTACCATAACAAGGAATGATTTTTAATATATAGTGATGAATTTAATAATGAAATTTTTTGTGCCCATATATTATATCATATGGTTCTTGATAATAAAAAAATCAAACTGAAAATACATGAACATAAATATCCAAGTCACTACATTAGACTAGAAATGGTTATCTTTAATTTGATACAATTTCAACAATACCTCTATAAATAAATATTTTATATATTTTTGAACCATTAGAGAATAAATTAAATCCATCCTTAGAATGAGAAATATGTTAGGCAAACAATATGGTTGGAACTAGCAAAAGACTATGAAAGATATATACACTATATACATGGATAAAAAAAAATTTGGTTGTTGCATTTGAATGAGTTATCATGGTGCTCACAAAAATATGAGGATTAATATGTTAGGTCAGACAAGGTAGAGTCTGATGTTCTAAAGTGGGGGGAATATATATGGCCCCGGCCATAAACATTACTTTATATTGAATTAAATGAATAATTCACCTTGAAAATCTTTTCATGTTTAGAGTTTTATAGAATTAGGACATAACTATTACATCTCAAATATTACAAAGTATACACTTCTACTAAATTTCAATAAAATAAAACCTCTTAAAAAATCATGTCTAGTTTCATGATTTAGATAGCATGTCATTCCTTGATCACATCCTTGACTCTATTCTTCTTTAAGTCCTGTAGAAATCACTTCAAAAACTTGGCATGAGCATAAAAAGCCCAGTAAAGGATACACAAAGAATGAAAACTGTTAGTTTTTTAAACAATAAGTAAACCAAGAATAATTTATCAAAGTAATACATTTCACCATTATGATGTAGTAAAAAAATTCTTCACTGAATAAAAGATCATTACATATCCCTTTTGTATCAAAAATATTACCATAAAAAACCTATATAAAGAACACATAATAGATAAAGGTAACTTGGGACATAAACATACTTAAATGGAATAACCATATGGTCGACTTCCACACATATCACTTAACGGAATAGCCATACGGCCGACTTCTATACCCAATGTATTAGAGGTTATAACATAACCACCCATCCTAGTATTCACAACACCACCCGTCATATGCTTTATCACGTAACCACCCGTCAAATGTCCAAGTACCATTATAAAATCATAAGACATAAAACAAATATAATGGAAAGATAAAATTTCCACACTTTGACCACAATATATCACTAAAATATATTAAAATAAAAAATCCATTATAAAAAAAACATTTTCAATACCAAAATACAGAAAAGATTATATGGTATTTATTTCATTTTAAAAACATTATGGCTTTTTGAGGAATCCAAATACCAAATAATACTCGCGGCGGCGGAAAAGGTCGTTGTCACTACATACGTAAAAAGAAACATTCATTTTTGTCGTTTTGTAAAACGCATCGTAGAAAAAGATTTATTGGGTATAAAATTAATATCCAAAGGGGTTTATACACTGTATAAAAGAAATCCTTGTATTAGAACAAAATATGCCTCAATGAAAGGAGATTGAGATGAAGTCCCATACAAAGATGGTATCCTTCGATTAAGGATAAATCAATTATATTATTATGTGTGACAAACGAATACAAAAAATATAAATGGATACTCTGTGTAATACAATCAGATTTTATTCACACATATTCATAGAACGACATATTCAAGGAGTACATGTTTATCCAAAAGAATCATAATTGGGTTAAGAATTTCCCTTGCAAAAATTTAAATGCCAAACGACGTCACTTCAAAATTATGAAAATGAGTTGATGAGAGATAAAAAGGGTATCTCATCACTTGGACATATAATTTACATCAATATGGATATAGAAGAACATATCCCAACATAATATTATGTGAAATAAAATACATAACAAAATAACTCTTTTAAAAAGAGGAGGGTGAGTGTTTCCCTTACCGACTAGGGTAACTTTCGAAACGTACACCCCAGTGAATAAGGGTCATAAATGAATATGTAAATACCCATAAATTAAATTATATTACACAAAGAGTATAATAATGGTCAGTACATACAACACTCAAAGTAAATGGTGGCAAATGTAGCATAAATATCACAGGGCTAAAAGTGAGATGAAAAATAGCTTATGAAAACTCGGCAGCCTAACGACGCCACTTAAAACATCCAACAATGGATTTATGAGATAAAATAGGGTCTCTCGTAATATTAACATAAATTTTACATCAATATTAATATAAAAGAACATCCCCCAAAATAACAAATAGGAGCTTAAAATAAGCGACGTAAAGGAGGGTACATAAAAAGAAGGAGAGAGGTTGGATCTCTTACGAAAATTTGGCAGCCTAAAGGTTCCAATCAAAACTTCCAAAATGGATTGATGAGAGAAAATATGGTCACCCATCATATGAACATAAAATTTGCAGTAAGTGTAATATAAAAGAACATCCCAATTATAAGAAAGATGTGCTTAAAAGGAATGACATAAAAGAGTGTACTTAAAAAGAAAGAGAGGGGTAGGTTCACATACCTTGTATCCGACATGACTCGATCATTCTTTAATCTCTTGAATAATAAACATGAGTTAATTTCTACTTTCTTAAGATCCTTTTTCAAGTTCATTATTCCTCTTATATCACTTATTACCATGTCATTAACACTATGTAATTATTTATGTAAATAATGGTTGTTTTAACGATCATTGCTACTTGAGTCAAAAATAAACTCTTTATAATTACAAGTTTGTTCATGGGTTAAAATATCTATTATATCCAGAATTATATTAATTATATATATATCATATTTATCATATATATCCATTATATAAATGCATTTATAATATTACCAAACATTTAGAGGTTAGAAATGAAATGCACCGTTCATGGAGATGGTAAGTCGTACGTACGCATGAACACTACTTCCATTTATATTTCATATTTAATGGAATTAAAACATAATGATACATAATATTATTATAATTCCAGTATTTTATCATATATAATATCATTAAATCTATCCTTTATACGTACCACATATGGTATTAACGAATCAAATAACTTCGAGGGGGCGATACTCCGCACTTCCTAAAATGAAGATATCAATTTTACCCATAATGGAAAGCCTAAAGTTATGACATAAATTAAAAATAAAGAAACATAAGGAAAAAATAAACATATTATATATCATATATAAATATAGTTACATCTTAATGTCCACCTTTGAAGGTGTTAAAATAATATTGAACAATCATCGTTTCGTGAGGCAGAAATTCACCATCCACAGAAACAGTATGTTCATTAACCATTAGATGTAGGTGTGTGTAAGTGTAGCTCGAATAATTATTACATCAACTTCCTAGTATATTGAATATACAGGTTTTGTATTAAAATAAATGAATAAAAAGAGTTTAGGGGGTTTGAAAATCAAAATAAAACAAAAGAGCACAAGTGAAGACGTTACCCTAAAATCGGGTAACTCCATTTGGTTTGAACCAAAAGGGATTCTTGAAGAGCTTCCTGCTTAGGTTAAGGATTATAGGATGAGGAGAGATATGTGTAGATACAAAAGGATTAGAGCTTGTCCAAGCCAACACTTTGAGAGATGTGGGTAAGGAGGTAGAGTTGGGGGCCTTTTTTAAGAGGAGAGGAGGGGCACTCTTGGAAAAGTATAACATATTACGTTATTTTCAAATGTGTTTCGGATTTTAAAGGTCCCACAATGATTTATTTCTACTATAAGGTGATAATAGTTCTAAAACCACCCATCCAATAGGTTTATGACATGTTTATGTTTTATATTTTACATTATATTTTCATTTCATTTAAATCGTTAAATAATGTGGTAATCGCTGCATCATCATTATGTCATAAATTATTTAATTTATATAATGTCCATAAATTATTAAAAAAATACTATGATTTAGTAAATATTTTTATCTTTTCAATGACTATTTATAGTCAAAACACTGACTTGTATAACCCCATGTAAAAATTTTATTAGTAAAACAATACATGTTTGGGTCATTTTTACTTTTACTTTAAATAAAAGGCATAAATCACATTATCTTACCCAAGTGGCTCCATGGGGTCCCAAAAATAGACCCATGGGTTGTCTCGGTCTACAATGACTCATCCAATAGGGTTAGGACAAGTTTCAAAATATTTTTATTTTATGATAATATCATTTGTACCTTAAATCACACTAATTACCTTTAATCGTGATTAATAAAACATAAAAGTTACGTTTCATCAAAAATTATTTTCATCCCATTGAACAAAATTTTACTTAATAATGAAAATAATTTATTTTGGATTTTTGAAATTCAAATCATAGTTGTTGTAATTTTCCATTTAAACGAAAAATCAGTTTTTGTAACTACCACTTGGTGGTTTTACTATTCATCAAAAATTAAGGTTTTTCAGAAAAATACCAAGAATTCACCCTAGGATATATTTTATATTCTTAATTCAAAAATGATTTCTATTTTACCAAATTCATATCATAGAAGTTGAATTAATTAATTTTATAATTAAATCCCGCTGTAAAATCAAATAGCGTGTTTTTAAGAAACAATATCTATTAAAAGACTTACACTCGTTTATGCCCAATATCAATGTGATATTAATTACAATGTCCACCATTAGATTAATTGGTAAAAATATATTCTAATTTAAATTTAAACCCAATTCAAAATACAATATGATCATATAAATAAATTATATTAAAAAGAGGTTTTGAATTAAAATACAACTTTTTCACTATTCATTAAAAAAATGAACTTTATCGGAAAAATACAAAAAAATTACAAAAAGTAAATTTTGATGTCCCGATTCTAAATAAGAATTTTATTTTGTCAAATATAACACATTAGATTGTCAAAAAGTGGATTTAAAAGAGGTTCTCCATAAAAAGGTGGTTAATCGACCTTTTAAATAATATTAGAATCTTTACGCTTAAAATTGGATTCATTCACATTTTTAATCTTGTAACATTTATTGTAAAAAGTATAAATATTTGAAAAAAATATATAATCATTTTTTAGTTAGTTCTGTTCATTCACATCATTACAACGGCTAGGTGTTAACTACCATTTAAAATAAAATTATTTAATTATAAGAGTGCATCGTAATATTTCAAATGAACTCGTTGTTGCGTATTGGGTAAGACATCGAGAATAGAATTCCATTTAAATTAATATTAATATTTTATTCAAAAATAGGGATAAATATAAAAATTTATATTCTTTATTTACCTGGGGTGTTACATCCTTCCCCCTTTTGGGAATTGCATCCTCACAATTTTAAAATTGGGTTTGGAAACTTCATTGAAAATCCCCAATCGGAAAAAGAGTTAGTAAAACCATCACTTTAAAATAAAGAAATAGAAGTACAAAGGTCACATGAGTTAACCCATACTAGGATTCCATGTAGAAAAATATGGATATGGAAGAAAAAGAAATGGTTCACGTTCGGATGGAGAGTGACAGAAAACATGTTTAGGAGAAAGTTAACCACAAGAAAATCACAAACTTGTGGTGGGTTAAACAGTATTCGATTCCCGAGTAGGAAAAGTTAATAGAAATTTTTTTTAAGTTACTTTTCATTGAGGAATTTATTTTTGATCGTAAAACATACTAACTTGTAATGTTGAATTTCAACTTTTACTATATTTCTTACACAAACTCATACTTTCCCAAAATGATGAGTATTTAGGAAGTATTATTCACATTAAGAGTACTATAATCAAAATCAAGAGAATCACCTAATCAAAAAAAAGAACTATATATTTCCCATGTTTTTAGATCTCAACCAAAACCAAACAAAAAATTTTAGTATGAGATCAGATAATACCCAAAAGGGCTATTTTTTTTACAAAAATAAAAACTACTCCTAATCACCAAAATTTGTAAAAAAAATCCAAAGTTCAACAAAGATCATTCAATAAAAATTTATCCATAAAATTATTCAATGTAAACCCAACTATGATCGAAACCCAAATATTTGAAGGATTTATTCACATAGTCTTCCAAGGTACAAATTAACACTTATCTCCAAATAACAACAGTTTCTCTAAAAGTCCCATATTGAAAAGTAATGAACCTAATTAAATATCCTCCCTGATAGGTTAATAATTTCCATAGATAACCAAAAATTTATTTACTCTTAACTCATAAAATCATCCAACTAAAAAGAATATGTCATACAAACCAGTGACTTCATGTAGTCCAGTGTTAGGCGATAAATACCAGTTGCACTTTGGTTGTGGGTTCGATTCCCACATCTTGATCCGACACAACGGGTTGTCACATGGTCTGCATGTTTTCCTTTTTCCAAAACTAAACAATTCTTAAATGATTCCCCAAAACGAGATAAAGTCTTCAAAAATGATCATAACATATTTTAACCTCATGTTTATCTCATGCCTTTCAATTTCCATCATATCATAGAGTAACCCATAATTACCAAAAAAATAAGGATCATATAAACCCTAATGGTTACCTTTATAATTATTACCTGAACTTACATGTTTAGTTTCTTCTCTCATACATGAGGCATTACAGAACTCACCAAGGTTCAAGTGGTTGACCATGACTCCTGATAGTTGGTTTAGAATAACCACGAGATTTCTAATTGAATCCCCCATTTCATCCAGTCTCTTAATCAGAGAACCACCACTGTTTCCTTCAAACCCATTTTCACTTTGGTGCCGGCTAGATCCATCTATTTACTAAAACCAAAAATGTCAGTGTGAGAATATCAACAAAATCATCATGTACTAATGAAAAAGATAATCACTAAGATATACTTACTCATTCACTTTATCTAAAAACTATGACTCTTTCTGAAATCCTAGACATTATGGTAATGTCACCTATGATTATAGAATACCCTAACCTCTAAAGTTATCTAAACTGACATTTAATACCAACTATAAGGCTCTGACCTTAAACATTACTTATTATTGAATTAAATAATTAATTCACATTGAGGATATTTTTAGGTTTATAGTATCAGAGAATTAGGACATAACAATTAAATCTCAATTATTACAATGTAAACACTTCTACTAAGTTTCCATAAAATAAAAACACTTAAAAAGAAACATGTATAGTTCCATGTTTTAGATATCAAGTCTTTCCTTGATCCCATCCTTGACCATATTCATCTTTAAGTCCTGTGGAAAACATTTCAAAAACATAGGATGATCATAAAAATCTTAGTAAAGGATTCACAAATATGGAAAACTGTTAGTTTTTCAAACAACAAGTAAACAAAGAATACATTATCAAAGTAATAATTCTCATCTTTATGATGTAGTAAAAAAAACTATTCACTGGATAAAAGATCATTACTAACCCCTTTTGTAACCTTTATATTACCATAGATAACCCATATAAAGAACACATAACATATAAAGGTAACTTGGGACACAAACATACTTAAATGAAATAACCATACGGTCGACTTCCAAACATATCACTTAATAGAATAGCCATATGGCTGACTTACATACCAAATGAATTGGAAGTTATAACATAACCACCCATCCTGGTATTCATGGTACCACCCGTCATATAGTTTATCATGTAACCACCCATAAAATGTCTCAGTACCATTATAAAATCATAAGACATAAAACAAATATAATGGAAAGAATACATTTCCACACTTTGATCACAATATATCACTAAAATATATTAACAAAAAAAATACATTATAAAAAACAATTTTCAATACAAAAATAAATAAATGAGAATATGGTATTTATTTCATTTTAAAAACATTTCGGCTTGTTGAGGAAGACAATGACCAAATAATACTCACAGCGGCGGAAAAGGTCATTGTCACTGCGTACGTAAAAAGAAACATTCCTTTTATTCGTTTGGTAAAATGCATCGTTGAAAAATATTTCTTTCGTATAAAATTAATAGTCAAATGGGTTTAGACACTGTATAAAAGAGTGACTTGTATTAGAACAAAATATGCCTCAATGAAAGGAGATTGAGATGAAGTCCCATACAAAGACGTAATCCTTGGATTAAGGATAAATCAATTTCATAACTATGTGTGACAAACTAGTACACCAAATATAAGTGTATATTAAGTGTAAAATAATCATAGGTTATTCACACATATTCATAGAACGACATATTCAAGTAGTACAAGTTTGTCCCAAAGAATAAAAATTGGGTTATGAAGTTCCCTTGCAAAAATTTGATAGCCTAACGACGTCACTTCAAAATTTAGAAAATGAGTTGATGGGAGATAAAAAGGGTATCTAATCACTTGGACATAAAATTTACATCAATAAGGATATATAAGAACATATCCCGACATAATAGTATGTTAATTAAAAGACATAACAAAATATGTCTTTTAAAAAGAGGAGGGTAAAAGGTTCCCTTACCGACTTGGGTAACTTTCAAAATGTACACCCCATTAAAGAAGGGTCATACAATGAAAATGTAAATAACCATAAATGAAATTTTATTACACAAAGAGTATAATAATGGGAAGTACATACACCAATCAAATGAAATGGTGTAAAATGTAGCATAAATCCCACGAGACTAAAAGTGAGATGAAAAATCCCTTATAAAAACTCGGCAGCCTAACGGCGCCACTTAAAACTTCTAAAAATGGATTGATGAGATCAAATAGGGTCTCTCGTCATATTAAAATAAAGTTTACACCAATATTAATATAAAATAACATCCCCCAACATAAAAAATAGGAGCTTAAAATAAGAGACATAAATGAGATTACATAAAAAGAATGAGAGAGGTTGGATTTCTTACGAAAATTTGGCAGCCTAACGGCTCCAATCAAAACTTTCAAAATAGATTGATGAGAGAAAATATGGTCTCACATCATATGAAAATAAAAATTACAGTAAGAGTAATATAAAGTAACATACCAATCATAAGACAGATGAGCTTAATAGGAATTACATAGAAGAGTTTACTTAAAAATAAACAGAGGGGTAGGTTCCTTTACCTCGTATCCGACATGACTCGATCGTTCTTTAATCTCCTGAATAATAAACTTGAGTTAATTTTTATTTTCTTAAGAACCTTTTTCAAGTTCATTATTCCTTTTATATCACTTATTACAATTTCATGAACACTATGTAATTATTTTAGTAAATAACGGTCGTTTTAACGATCATTGTCACTTGAGTCAAAAATAAACACTTTATAATTACAGGTTTGTTCATGGGGTAAAATATCCATTATGACCAGAATTATATTCATTATATAGATATCATATATATCATATATATCCATTATATACATGCATTTATAATATTACATTACATTTATATGTAAGAAATGAAATGCACCATTCATGGAGACGGAAAGCCATACGTACGCATGAACGCTACATCCATTTCTATTTCATTTTTAATGGAATTAAATTATAATTAAACATAATATTATTATAATTACAGTATGGAATCATATATAATATCATTAAATATATCCTTTATACATACCACATATGGTATTAACGAATCAAATCACTTTGAGGGGACGGTAGTCTGCACTTACTAAAATGAAGATATCACGTTTACCCATAATGGAACCATAAAGGTTTGCCATAAATTAAAAATACAGAATATTAATGAAAAAATAAACATATTATATATCATATATAAATATAGTGACATCTTAATGGCCACTTTTGAAGGTGTTACAAAAATATTGAACAATCATCGTTTCGTGAGGCAGAAATTCACCATCCACTGAAACAATATGTTCTTTAAGTGTAGCTTGAATACTTCTTATAAAAACATCCTAGTAAATGTAAGTTAATGGTTTTGTTACCAATGAAATGAATAAAAAGATTTTAGGGTGTTGGAGAAGCAAAATAAAACAAAAGAGCACAAGTGAAGACGTTACCTTAAAATAGGGTAACTCCCTTTGGTTTGAACCAAAATGGTTTCTTGAAGAGCTTCCTTATTATGTTAGGTCTTCTAGGATGAGAAGAGGGATGTGGAGAGACCAAATGATCAGATATTGGTCGAGCCAAAGTCTTGAGAGATGTGGGTAAGGAAGTAGAGGTGGGGGCCTTTTATAAGAGGAGAGGATGGGCACTCTTGGAAAAGTATAAAATGTTACTTTATTTTCAAATGTTTTTAGGATTTTAAAGGCCCAAAATTGATTTATTTCGAATATATGGTGATAAGAGTTCAAAAACCACCCATCCAATAGGTTTTTTACATGTTTAGGTCATATATTTTACATTATTTTTTCATTTTATTAAAATCGTTAAACAATGAGGTAATCACTGCATCATCATTATGTCAAAAATAATTTCATTTATTTAATGTCCAAAAATAATAAAAAAAATATTATGATGTAGGAAATATTTTTATCTTTCCAATTAATATTTATAGTCAAAAATTTAACTTTCATAACTCCATGTAAAAATTGTTTTAGTAAAAAAATACATGTTTGTGTCATTTTTACTTTTACTTTAAATAAAAGGCATAAATGTCATTATCTTACCCACGTGGCTCCATGGGGTCCCAAAAATCGACACATGGGTTGTCTTGGTCGGCCATGACTCATCCAATAGGGTTAGAACAAGTGTCAAGATATTTTCATTTTATTATAATAACATTTTTACCTTAAATCACAGTAATTACCTTTAATCGCGATTAATAAAACATAAATGTTACTTGTCATCAAAAATTATTTTCATCTAATTGAATCACATTTTACTTAACAATGAAAATAATTTATATTTTATTTTTGAAATTCAAATCATAGAAGTGGTAAAGTTCCATTTAAATGAAAAATCCGTTTTTGTAACTACCACTTTGTGGTTTCACTATTCATCAAAAATTAAGGTTTTTCCGAAAAATATCAAATATTCACCCTAAGATATATTTGATAATCCTAATTTAAAAATGATGTCTATTTTACCAAATTAATACATTAGAAGTTTCATTAATTTATTTTATAATTAAATCCCCATGTCAAATGAAATAGCGTGTTTTTAAGAAACAATATCTATCAAAATATTGACACTCGTTTATGTCCAATCTCAAAGTGATATTAATTTCAATTTCCACCATTGGAATAAATGGTAAAAATATACTCTAATTTCACTTTAAAACCAATTCAATAAAGAATCAAATCATATAAATAAATTAAATTAAAAATTGTTTTTGAATTAAAATACAACATTTTTCACTATTTATTTAAAAATGAACTTTATCGGAAAAATACCAAAAATTTTAAAAAAAGTAAATTTTTATGTCCTGATTCTAAAGAAGAAATTTATTTTGTCAAATATAACACAAAAAATTGTCAAAAAGTGTATTTAAAATAGGTTCTCCATCAAAAGGCGGTTAATCAACCTTTTAAAGAATATTAGAATGTTTACGCTTAAAATTGGATACATTCACATTTTTAAAAATATAAAATTTATTGTAATAAGTATAAATATTTGAAAAACATATATAATAATTTTGTAGTTAGTTCAGTTCATTCCCGTAATTACAACGACTAGGTTTTAACTACCATTTAAAATAATATTTTTTTATTATTAGAGTGCAACGTAAGATTTCAAAGGAACTCGTTGTTGCTTATTGGGTAAGACATCGAGCATAGCGTTCCGTTAAATTAATATTAACATTTTATTCACAAATAGGGATAAATATAAAAATTTCGAATTCTTTATTTACCTGGGGTGTCACATCCTTCCCCCCTTTTAGGAATTGCGTCCTCGCAATTTTAAAATTGGGCTTGGAAACCTTATTGACAATACCACATCAGAACAAGAGTCATTAAAACCATCACATTAAAATAATGAAAGATAAGTAAAAAGGTCAACCGAGTTAACCCATACTAGGATTCCATGCAGGAAAACATGGATATGGAAGAAAAATAAAAGGGTCATGTTCTGATGGAGAGTGACAGAAAACATGCTTATGAGAAAGTTAACCACAATAAAATCACAAACTTGTGGTGGGTTAAACGGTATTTGATTCCCCAGTAGGAAATGTTAATGGAAAATTTTTTTGTTTTAAGTTACTTTTCATGGTGGAAGTTAATTTTGATCTTATGGAAACATACTTACTTGTAATGTAGACTTTCAAATTTTACTTGATTTCGTACAGAAATGCATACATTCCCAAAATGATGAGTATTTAGGAAGTCTTATTAACATTAAGAGTATTATAATCAACATCTAGAGAATCACCTAATCCTCAAAAGAGAAATATATATTTCCCTTGTATTTTGATCTCATACAAAACCAAACCAAATAGTTTAGTACGAGATTAGATAATACCCAAAAGAGATATTTTTTAAAAAAATTAAAACTACACATAATCTCCACAAATTTTCAAACAAAACTCAAAGTTTAATAAAGACCATTCAATAAAAATCTATCAATAAAATTCTTCAAAGTAAACCCAACTACGATCGAAACCCAAATATTTGAAGGATTTAGTCACATAGTCCTCTAAGGTAGAAATTAACACTTATCTCTAAATAACATCAGTTGCTCTAGAAGTCTCATATTGAAAAGTAAGGATCCTAATCAAATATCCTCCATGATAGGTTAATAATTTCCATAGATAACCCAAAATAAACTTACTCTTAATTCATAAAATCATCTAACTAAAAAGAATAAGTCATACTAAGTAGGGACTTCACGTAATCCAGTGGTAGGCGATAAATACCAGTTGCACTTTGGTTGTGGGTTCGATTCCCGCAGCTTTGTCTGACACGGCAGGTTGTCACACGGTCTGCGTGTTATCATTTTCCCAAAAATACATAATTATTAAATCAATCCCCAAAACGAGATAAAATCTTAAAAAATGATCATAACATATTTTAACCTCAAGTTTATCTCATGCCTTTCATTTTCCATCATATCATAGAGTAACCCATAATTACCCAAAAATTAAGGATCATATAAACCGTAATGGTTACATTTATAATTATTACCTGAACATCCATGTTGAGTTTCATCTTTCGTACATGAGGAATTAGAGAACTCACCAAGGTTCAAGTGGTTGATCATGACTGCTGATAGTTGGTTTAGAATAAACACGATATTTCTCATTGAATCCCCCATTTCATCCAGTCTCTTAATCAGAGAACCACCACCGTTTCCTTCAAACACATTTTCACTTTGGAGCCAGCTAGATCCATCTATTTACTAAAAAAAATTCAGTGTGAGTATATCAACAAATTCATCATGTACTAATGAAAACGATAATCACTAAGATATACTTACTCATTTACTTTATCTAAAAACAAAGACTCTTTCTGAAATCCTAGCAATTATGGTAATTTCACTTATGATTATAGAATACCATAACCTCTAAAGTTATCTAAACCGACCTTTGATACCAAATATGAGGCCCCGACCTTAAACATTACTTATTATTGAATTAAATGAATAATTCACATTGAGGATCTTTTTAGGTTTAAATTATTAGAGAATTAGGACATAACTATTACATCTCAAAGATTACAAAGTATACACTTCTACTAAGTTTCCATAAAATAAAAACTCTTAAAAAGAAACATATATAGTTCAATGTTTTAGATAGCACGTCTTTCCTTGATCCCGTCATTGAACCTATTCATCTTTAAGTCCTGTGGAAAACATTTCAAAAACTTGGGATGAGCATAAAAATCCTAGTAAAGGATACACAAAGAAGGGAAATTGTTAGTTTTTCAAACAACATGTAAACCAGAAATACTTTATCAAAGTAATACTTTTCACCTTTATGAAGTAGTAAAAAAAAACTCTTCACTGAATAAAAGATCATTACTTACCCATTTTGTAACCAAATGATTACCATAAAAAACTCATATAAAGAACACATAACATATAAAGGTATCTTGGTACATAAACATACTTAAATGGAATAACCATACTGTCGAATTCCTCACATATCACTTAATGGAATAACCATACATCCGACCTCCATACCCAATGAATTAAGGTTATAATGTAACCAACCGTCCTGTTATTCACGGAACCACCAGTTATATGGTTTATCACGTAACCACCCATCAAATGTCCAAGTTCCATTATAAAATCATAATACATAAAACAAATATAATTTAAAGAAAAAATTTCCACACTTTGATCACAATATATCACTAAAATATATTGACAGAAAAAATCCATTATAAAAAACCATTTTCAATACCAAAATACATAAAAGAGTATATGGTATTTATTTCATTTTAAGAACATTACAGCTTGTGCAGGAAGCCGAAGACTAAATAATACTTGCGGCGGTGGAAATGGTCGTTCTCACCGCATACGTAAAAAGAAACATTCCTTTTTTTCGTTTTTTAAAATGCATCGTAGAAAATGATTCCTTTTGTATAAAATCTAAAGTAAAAGGGGTTTATACACCGTATAAAAGAAGGACTTGTATTAGAACAAAATATTCCTCAATGAAAGTATATTGAGACAAAGTCCCACACAAAGATGATATCCTTGGATTAAGGATAAATCAAATACTTAATTATGTGTGAAAAACGAATACACCAAATATAAGTGGATATTATGTTTAAAACAATCAGAGGTTATTCAAACATATTAAAAGAATGACATATTCAAGGAGTACATGTTTATCCCAAAGAATCATAATTGGGTTATGATGTTCCCTTGAAAAAATTCGACAGCCTAACGACGTCACTTCAAAATTCAGAAAATGAGTTGATGAGAGAAAAAAACGGTATCTCATCACTTGGACATATAATTTACATCAATAAGAATATATAATAACATATCCCAACATAATAGTATGTGAATTAAAATACATTACAAAAAAAGTCTTTTAAAAAGAGGAGGGTGAAAGGTTCCCTTACCGACATGGGTAACTTTCGAAACGTACACCCTAATAAAGAAGGGTCATACAATGAATATGTAAATACCCATAAATGAAATTATATGACACAAAGAGTATAATAATGGGATGTAAATACACCACTCAATGTAAATTATGGAAAATGTAGCATAAATCTCACAGGACTAAAATTGAGATGAAAAATCCCTTATGAAAACTCAGCAGCCTAACGACGCCACTTAAAACATCCAAAAAATGGATTGATGAGATCAAATATGGTCTTTCATCATATTAACATATAATTTAAATCAATAGGAATATAAAATAACATCCCCCAACATAACAAAGAGGAGATTAAAATAAGTGGCATAGAGGAGAGTACTTAAAAAGAAGGAGAGAGGTTGGATTTCTTACTAAAATTCGGCAGCCTAACGACGCCAATCAAAACATCCAAAATGGATTGATGAGAAAAAATAGGGTCTCTAATCATATGAACATAAAAATTAAAGTAATAGTTATATAAAATAACATCCCAATCTTAATAAATATGCTCTTAAAAGGAATGACCTAAAAGAGTGTACTTAAAAAGAATGAAAGGGGTAGGTTCCCTTACCTCGTATCCGACTTGACTCGGTCGTTATTTAATCTCCAAAATAATAAACTTGATTTAATTTCTACATGCTTAAGATAATTTTTCAAGTTCATTATTACTTTTATATCAATTATTACCATGTCATGAACACTATGTAATTATTTATGTTAATAATGGTTGTTTTAACGATCATTTCTACTTGAGTCAAAAATTAACTCTTTATAGTTAGAGGTTTGTTCATGGGGTAAAATATCCATTATATAAAGAATTATAATCATTATATAGATATCATATATATCATATATATCCATTATATACTTTTATTTATAATATTACATAACATTTAGAGGTATGAAATGAAATCCACAGTTCATGGAGGCGGTAAGCCGTACATACGCTTGAACGCTACTTCCACTTATATTTCATATTTAATTGAATTAAAACATAATGATAAATAATAGTATTATAATTACAGTATTGTATCATATATAATATCATTAAATATATCCTTTATATGTACCACGTATGATATTAACGAATCAAATCACATTGATGGGGCAGTAGTCCACACTTCCTAAAATGAAGATATCGCATTTACCCATAATAGAAACCATAATTGTATGCCAAATATGAGAAATACAGAAGCTTAAGGAAACCATAAAAATATTATATATCATATATAAATATAGTGACATCTTAATGGCCACCTTTGAAGGTATTAAAAGAATATTGAACAATCATCATTTCGTGAGGCAGAAATTCACCATCCACAGAAACAGTATGTTCATTAACCATTAGATGTATGTGTGTGTATGTGTAGCTATAATAATTCTTATAAAAACATCATAGTATATGGAAGATACTGTTGTTGTTACAAATGAAATGAATAAAAATAGTTTAGGGGGTTGTAGAAGCAAAATAAAACAAAAGATCACTAGTGAAGACGTTACCTTAAAATCGGGTAACTTCCTTTGATTTGAACCAAAAGGGTTCTGTGAAGAGCTTCCTGCCTAAGTTAAGGATTCTAGGATGAGGAAAGGGATGTTGAGAGACAAAATGTTCATATCTTGGCCGAGACAAAGGCTTGAGAGGTGTGGGTAAGGAGGTAGAGGTGGGGGCCATTTATAAGAGGAGAGGATGGTCACTCTTGGAATAGTATAAAATGTTACTTTATTTTCAAATGTGTTTCGGATTTTAAAGGACCAAAATTAATTTATTTCGAAGATAAAGTGATAAGAGTTCTAAATTCACCCATATAATAGGTTTCTGACATGTATAGGTCTTATATATTACATTATCCTTTCATTTTATTTAAATCGTTAAATAATGAGGTAATCGCTGCATCATCATTCTGTCATAAATAATTTAATTTATTAAATGTCCAAAAATTATAAAAAAATACTATGATGTAGAAAATCGTTTTATCTTTCCAATTACTATTTATAGTCAAAACTCATACTTGTATAACCCCATGTAAAAATTATTTTAGTAAAACAATACATGTTTGTGTCATTTTTACTTTTACTTTAAATAAAAGGCATAAATGTCATTATCTTACCCAAGTGGCTCCATGGGGTCCCAAAAATCAACCCATGGGTTTTCTTGGTCGGAAATGACTCTTCCAATAGGGTTAGGAAAAGTGTCATGATATTTTCATTTTATTATAATATCATTTTTACCTTAAATCACACTAATTACCTTAATCACGATTAATAAAACTTATATGTTACATTTCATCAAAAATTATTTTCATACCATTGAACAAAATTTTACTTAATAATGAAAATAATTTATATTGGATTTTTGAAAAAAAAATCACAGAATTGGAAAAGTTCCATTTAAACGAAAAATTAGTTTTTGTAACTACCACTTTGTGGTTTCACTATTCTTCAAAAAATAAGGTTTCTCAGAAAAATAAAAAAAAATTACACTAAGCTATATTTTTTATTCCAAATTCAAAAATTATGTCTATTTTAACAAATTAATAACATAGAAGTTGCATTAATTAATTTAATAATTAAATCCCGCTTTCAAATCAAATAGCGTGTTTTTAAGAAACAATATCTATCAAAAGTCTTACACTCATTTATTACCAATCTCAAAGTGATATTAATTACAATTTCCACCATTGAATTAAATGGTAAAAATATATTCATGTTTCACTTTAAAACCAATTCAAAAGGCAATATAATCTTATAAATAAATTAGAATAAAAAGTGGCTTTGAATTAAAATACAACATTTTTCACTATTCATTAAAAAAATGAACTTTATCGGAAAAATACAAAAAATTTACACAAAGTAAATTTTGATGTCCCGATTCTAAAGGAGAATTTTATTTTGTCAAATATAACACATTAAATTGTCAAAAATTGTATTTAAAAGAAGTTCTCCATCAAAAGGCGGGTAATCGACCTTTTAAAGAATATCAGAATGTTTACGCTTAAAATTATATTCCTTCACATTTTTAAAAATATAACATTTATTGTAAAAAGTATAAATATTTGAAAACATATATAATCATTTTTTTGTTAGTTCTGTTCATTCTCGTCGTTACAATGGCGAGGTGTTAACTACCATTTAAAATAAAATTATTTTATTATTAGAGTACAATGTAAGATTTGAAAGGAACTCGTTGTTGCGTATTGTGCAATCCATCGAGCAAATTGTTCCCTTTAAATTAATATTAACATTTTATTCATAAATAGGGATAAATATAAAAATTTCATATTCTTTAATTACCTGGGGTGTTACAGAATAGACCAGATTGAAAATTTTATTCAAAAGAATTAATTAATTAAATTAATTATAGTGTTCATTATTAAGGTTAATTAGCATCGAAAAAATGAAATAAAGCAATGATGTTTTTATAGTAGGTCAGTCCAATTTGGTCCTACTCTACTCTTATACCTTAATACTCAGTGATTGATACACGTGGACTAAAAATTATTTTTAAAGGGGAATCATAACCTAATTACAAAATCCATTTCTATTGGAGGGATAACCATAATACTAACTTTTGTGTGGGGAGTCACAACCCTTACAACCAGACTTTACATATAGAGAGTCACAAC
This sequence comes from Viscum album, assembly GCA_963277665.1. Classification (NCBI taxonomy): domain Eukaryota; kingdom Viridiplantae; phylum Streptophyta; class Magnoliopsida; order Santalales; family Viscaceae; genus Viscum; species Viscum album. The sequence continues at coordinate 1,079,845,078 of OY728164.1, forward strand.
CCGAAAAGTATTGAACTTAGATATAGGGAGTCACAAACCTAATATCCTATCATTAGAATCTAGGATTCACAACCTGAGGAAAGAGAATAAAAAATAATGATTTTTTGTGCAACAACGTAAACAAAAAAATAGAGTGGGGTGAGATATGGGAATTAGTGTTACAGACTCAGAACCAGATGAAAGAGAAGATAAAAATTAAATCATAGGTACTGGTTTTTGAGGTTTAGATCATCACGTCTCTTCAATGAAATTGTAGTTGAAACAGAATTAATTTAACACTTGGGAGAACGAGTAGGTGGTGAACCAAAGTGTCAATGGACATTTCAAATGCATAGTAGGTTCAGTGTTCATAGCACATTCACATTGTATTGTGTTATTATAATTTTTCCTATAAGATAGAATGATATATATAGAGAATATAAATATCTAGGAGGTGCAACAACTCCGCTTCCTTAGGATATTCAAAATTAATTGAGTCAAGAGATCTCATAAATATCTCCACGAAAATATCAGCATTGTTTCTTTTTTATTCCCATAGAATAAATATCTAATGAAGTAATTCAGAATATTTTGAAAAATATTTCTAATAAAATATCTAGAATAATAAAATAATTGACTGATTTAACATTGAATTTTAATTCAATTTAAAATGATTTAAATGTAGTCAAAAAAATTCCTAAAAACTAGATATATATTTAGAAATTAAATTCAAACATTTTAATTTAAATAATTTTGAAACTTCTAAATTTATTTGAAAAATACATTGAAAAACATTATTAATTTTCTCTCTAAATATAACACCAAATATATTAAAAACACTTTAATTATGATAATTATATTTAATGATAATTTTTCACAAAAAGAATATTTAAAAAATAATCCATATATTTGAAGAAAAACAATTTTAAAAAATTTCAAGGAATGAATAGTATCTTCTGAATGAATAAAATCTTCAAAATGAATAGTAACTACACAATGAACAGTACTATCAGAGTGAATTATAACATTTGAGTGAAAAGTAATGTAACGTAAGGAATGAACAGCAAAGTGACATAGGGTATGAATAGTAATGTAATGTAGGGTATGAACAGTAAAGTAACTTATAGTATGAACAGTAACGTAGGGTATGAACAGTAATGTGGGGTATGAATAGTAAACCATAGTTTTGTGAGATAAAAACTAACCCATAATTTTGTGAGATGAACAGTAAACTAGACTTTTTTAAGATAAAAAATTAACCAAACTTTCGTGAGAGAAACTGTAAACCATACTTTTGTGAGATAAAGTGTAAACCATATTTTCATGTGATAAACAGTAATGCATACTATCGTGATATAAACAGTAAAGAATACTTTTGTGAGATAAATAGTATACCATACATTCTTGAGATAAAAACTAAACAATAATTTTGTGAGATAAATAGTAAATCACATTTTTGTGAGATAAACAGTAAACCATACTTTTGTGAGATAAACAATAAACCATACTTTCCTGAGATAAATAGTAAACCATACTTTTGTGAAAAATCTGGATAGTATATTTTGATAGACATTAATTAATTTTTAATGTATATTACCAGAAAATTAAGGCTTTTTTCATAACTAATTAATTGTGGAAAAATTTATTATCTTTTCAACAAAATAATAATCAATTAAAATTGATATCTTCAGATCGTAAAATCATCAAAAAATATAAGAAAAAAAATTCTGATAAAACTGATACTTCAAAACAGCATGATATAACATCATGTAATTAAAAGTCAGAAGATAATTTTAAAAATTGATATAAACAAATGAAATCAAGATAAACATTTTATCATTCTGTAGAATCATGTTTCTTTTAACTCATATAACTATAGAAGTTGCATTAAAATAAATACAGAAATGTTTTAAAATAGTGAAATTTAGAATTTCTAAAACTATAATAGCAAGTTAATTGATTTTTTCTTTGAGAAATTGATATTCATTTTCAAACATCCTCATTAACTAATAATGTGTAGATACATTACTTATCTTTACAAAGTTATAAGGAACACAAAAATCCAAATAACATAAAATATTATATCATCAAAATACAGAGAAAAAGTAATAAAACAAAACATATGAAATCAAATTAAATTATATATACACATGAACAAACAATCTCCCTCGTTTTATGATTACAAAACCAAAAAATTTATACCATAAATGAATTTTTAAAATAATTGAAGCCAGATTATTTCTCCCCAAAACAACTCTCCAAAACATTCCAACTTTTGTAAATAATCAAAAACTGAAAACATGATCCCCCTAAAAAATGTAGCAAATAAAATTTAAAATTCCAACATACCAAGAGAAAATTTAATTTTCTCGAACTGAGTAGAGTTTAAAGGCTTTTTAAAAATATCTACATTCTGATTTTTGGAAGGGATAAATTCTAAAAAAAATCACCTTTATTCACATTATCTCGAATAAAATGAAATCTAATATCAATATGTTTTCTTCTATAATGTTGTAAGGGATTTATTGAAATAGAAATTGCAGATACATTATCATAATAAATAGGTAGTTTATCAAGATTATCACCAAAATCAAATAATGTTTTCTTAATCCATAAACTCTGAGCAGAACTACTAGTAGTAGAGATATACTCAGCTTCTGTAGTAGATAAATCAACAGATAATTGGTTCTCAGAAGACCAATAAATTTAAAATTTTCCCATAAAATGACACATACTTGATGTGCTTTTTCAGTCAATTCTACTGCCTCCGAAATCAGAATAAGAATAAGATATAAAATCAAAACAATTATATTTTTCATAAAATAAACCAAAATCATAAGATCCATTAACATATCTAATTATTGTTTTTATAGCATTAATATGACTTTCTTTAGGATCATGTTGAAATCTAGCACATAAACAAACACTAAAAATTATATCAAGTCTAGATACAGTTAAATATAGAAATCTACCTATCATTTCTCTATAAACTATAAAATCTAATGATTTACCAGATTCAACACAGTCTAATTTACAATTAGTAACCATAGTAGTTTTCATGGATTTAGAAGAATCAAAACTAATTCATTTAACTAAATCTTTAGAATACATTTATTTATTAAGAAAAATTCCATCGTTCCTTTGTGAATTTTGAAATCCATGAATGAAAAATAATACTCCCATTAAACACATGTCAAATTTAGAAGACTTAAATAAAGAAAAATATTTATAATGTATTTCACTAGATGATCCAAAATCTATATCATCAACATAGATCTGAAAAATTAAAATATCATCAGTGGATCTTTTAATAAAAATAGTTGGATGAACAATTCCTTTATTGAAAACATTTTTTAATAAGAATAAATAATGTCTATCATACTAAGATTGAGGTGATTGTTTGATACCTTATAAATCATTAGATAATTTAAAAACATGGTTGGGAAATTTTTTTTTTGAAACCTGGGGGTTGAGAAACAAAAAATTTCTCAGTAATAAAACCATTTAAGAAAGTTCTTTTTATATCCATTTGATATAATTTAATGCCTTGGAATCATGAAATATCTATCAAAATTATAATTACCCATAACATGGCAACCGGTGAAAATAAATATTCAAAGTCTATACCTTCTTCATGACAGTATCTTTGAGAAAAAAGTCTGGATTTATTTTTCACAATCTATCCAGATTCATCCAGCTTGTTTCTAATGTTCAACTTAGTTCCAATTACCTGCTTATCATCAGGAATTTCTACTAAAGATCGAACATTATTTCTAAAAAAACTGGTTAAATTCATCTTACATTGCTAAAATCCATTTTTCATCTTTTAAATCATCATTAATATTAATAAGAACAAAATCGGGAATAAAAGAAGAATTGGTACAATAATTTAAAATAGAATTTCTATTTTTGACACCAGAATCAACATTTCTAATTATATTTTCAACATGATTTTAATTTTGGAATCTTCCATGATCATAGATCCGGTTGGGAAGGAGTATACTCCCCCTCAATTAATTCATTCTTATCTTGAGGAATATCTTCACAAATTATAATATTTCTAAAATCATCTTCAATATTATTAGAATCAGAATTTATTTTATAATTATTTTCATCAAACATAACATGAACAGATTCTTTAATAACCATCGTTATATTATTATCAAATCCATAATATTTACTATTATTAGAATAACCAAGAAAAATACCTTCATCACTTTTATCATCATATTTATCTAAATTATCCTTTTAATTTAAATTAAACACTTTATAGAAAAAAAATATAAAATAACCAACTTTAGGCATTTTATTTTTGAATATTTCATAAGGTGTATTCATTAGATAAGTAATAATAAGTATTCTATTTGAAATATAAAATGAAAAAATAGCTTCATACCAAAAATATCTAGGTATATTATATTCACATAACATAGTTTGAACCATTTCAAAAAAAAGTTCTATTTTTCCGTTCTACAACACCATTTTTTGTGGTGTTCTAGAAGAAGAGAAATTATTAAAATATCCATCCTTTTCACAGAATCATTCAAAATCTAAATTATGAAATTCACCTCCTTTATCAGTAAAAATAGAAATAATCATAAAACCTTTATCATTTTGAACAAATTTACAGAAAGCAATGAATTTAGATAAAGTGTCATTTTTATAAGATAGAAAATATACACAAGTAAATATACTATAATCATCAACAATAAATAAAGTATATTTCTATCCACCAACTCTAGAAATTTGAGTTGGTCCAATTAAATAAATATGTACTAATTATAAAGGATTAATAATACTTATCTGAATGATAGGTATAAAAGAAATTTTGTATTGATTCCCTTCCATGCATGTGTCACAAACATGAAGTTGTTATTTCTTCAAAGAAGGAATCTATAAAACATTCTCACTGTTCGAGAGCATATGGAACATTCTGATATTAACAAGACCTAAAGGTCAGTGCCAAAGGATACGGTCATTCTGTACAACATTCAAACACGTTACATGTTGAATGGTTAGTTCAAAAAAATCAATAGTATAAATGTTATCTTTTTGATTTGCATAAAATAAAAAATATTCATTTTTAAAAACTAAACATTTATAATTGTGAAATTTAACATCCATTCCATCGTCACATAAATGTGATTAACTAATTAAATTATTTTTTAAACCTCCAATATATAAAACATTGGAAATAAATGTAGAATTTGAAATACCAACTTTACCAAAACTATTTACTTTGCCTTTGGAATTTTCTCCAAAATTAAGATTGCAACCATCACATGTGTGGTATATGGTTAAATTTGGTGGGTCTCTATTAAAATGAGTAGAGCATCCATTGTCCATGTACCATATTTTGTTCTTGATGCATCCAATGGATTTTTTCTTACAAAAATAAAATAATTGAAAATTTTGGTACCCAAGCTAATTTGGGTCTAATAAAATTAGTAATACAATTTTTAGGTACCCATACATAATTTAATCAGTTATTGTAAGGTAATGTCTATAACAAGGATTTTGAAATTTTAGTTTTTGTAAATCCCAATGATTGCTTAAATCTATGTGAGAAGTCATTGGCATAGTGACCATTCATGACACATTTAAAACAATTAATAGTTGATGTACAACAACTTTTAATTTTATCAAAATATGTTTTATAAATTTGATTTAATCTATTATCATAATAAAAACAATATTTATTTTTATCAATTTTAGTCAAAGACATCACCTCATGATATTTTTCACAACCTTGAATAAATGTAGATAAATTTTGTTTAAGACATTCAACATCCATTTTCAATTTCTCATTCAAATCATGGGTTGTTTTCAAATTATCATAAACTGATGAATGAGAAGTAGAAGCAGTGTTTGCTAACTTTTTATTTTCTTGAAAAATTAATTTTATTTCAAAAATAAGTTTCTCATTATCTTCTATACATTTATTATATAAATTAGTAGCTTTGAAAATTCTTTTTCATAATATTTAAATATATTTATTTATTTAAAAAAACTTTGGGGTTTTCAGATTCATATTCATTATCAGAACACTCATAATAATAACTATAATTACAAACTTGTCCAGTGATTCCATGAAACCCAAGTTAGCATATTATTTGGCATTTCCAGATGGTTCACTAGAATCAGATTCATCATTACAACTCCACTTAAATGTCAATGTCTTTTTATACCTATTTTTGAAATTTTCATTATTATTAATTTCAGGGAAATCATGTTTTATATGATCTTTCATCCTGCACTCTTAAAAATTTACATCTGAAGAATTGTAATTTATATCACCTTTCTTATCTCACTTATATTTTTCTTTTTGGGGGTTTCTTCTAAACTGGTTTTTGAATCCTTTCTTTTTCATTTTTTTGTAGTCACCAGTTACAATCTAATCTGTGTCTTCTTTTTCAATATCATGTAGATCAGAACTAGAAGAATTTTTAGAAATAACATTCAGAGACATAAAAGAAATGCCTTTTATTTTTGTTGTCTCCTCATTAACTATGTTTTTCAGTTCAACTTTATATTATAGTAGTGATCAAATCAATTAATCATGTGTGTATTATTTTATGTTCATTCTTTCATCAATGGAAACCTTCTTTTCATTCCATTTCATTGGTAATGCTCATAAAAATATTTCTACAAGTATAGGATTTTCTAAATCTTCTTCAAGTGAATCATTTCATTAATAATGTTTGTGAATATATGGAACATTTTTTTACAGGTTCATCATCACCCATCTTGATGTCTTGATTCTCAGCACGAATCATTCCAATCTTGGTTCAAATCAATTTGTCAGAGCCAAGGTGAGTAACTTACAGAATCTTCCAAATATCCTGAGCTGTATTGCATGCAGATAGATGACTAAAATCACTTCTTTCAATAGAACCATATAAAATTTAAATGACTTCATTATTCAAGGAATATCGGGTTTCATCAATTCCTATAAGTTTATCTAGGTCAACTTCAGGTAGTGTTTATTGTTTTGACATTCTAGACCAATGCTCAGTGCTCAACTGTTTGAGGTATGCCTCCATTCAGAATCTCCAGTATCCATAATCATTCCATAAAAATGTGGTGGCTTCTGAGGAATCCAAGCATCATTCTGGTTCAATCCTGTCATCTTCGATTGATATTTATCCTTAGACAATGATGTCTAGGAATATCTTAATACAGTAAAATATAAATGTAGACTAAAAAATTGGTTTGATAAATTCCTTAAGGAACAACCAATGGTACAGATCATTGGCATAATGAAATATAATGAGAGAGAAAAATTATTCTTTGAAGGATTCCCTCTGATAACAATTGTTATGTCAGACAGGGTAAAAGAAGATGGTCTATAGGGGGGGGGGGTGAATTAACCAGATTGAAAATTTTAATCAAATGATTTGATTTTTTAAATTAATTATCTAAATATTTAATATGGATATTTAGCAGCGGAAAATTGTAAATAACACAAGGATGTTTTTTATAGTTGTTTGGTCCAATGTGGGATTACTCTACTCTTATACCTATCTACTCGAAGGATATATGTGCGTACTAATTTTTTTAAAATGGAAATCATAACCCAATTACAATATCCATTTCTAGTGGAGGGATAACCACGACACCGACTTTTGTGTGTGGAGTTACAACCCTTACAACCTGACTATATATACAGGGACTCACAAACCAAACAGTCTTACTTTAGATAAAGGGAGTCACATCCCTGAGATCCTGATGATAGAATTTGGGAGTTTCATCCCGAGGAAAAAGAAACAAAATTAATTCTTTTGTGTGCAAAAGGATAAACAGAAAAATAGAGTGCATGTGAGAGATGGGAAGTAGTGTTTTAGACTCAGAACTAGATGAAATTGAAGAAAATAAATAAATCACAAGTATTGTTTTTTGATGTTTATATTTGAACGTCTCATGAATTCAATTATTGATGATGGGGAATTAATTTTTGACATGAGAGAACAAGAAGGTGGTGAAGCAATGTGTCACAAGATGTTACAAATGCACATCAGGTTTAATGTTCACAGCACTTTCTCTTTGTATTATGTTGTTCTAATTTTTCCTTTATGAGAGAATGATATATATAGAGAATAAAAATATCTAGAAGGTACAACATCTCTACTTCTTTAGGATAGTCAAAATTAATTGAGGCAAGAGATCCCACAAATATCTCCTTGAAAATTACAGCACCATTGATTTTTTAGTCCCACAGAATAAATATCAAATTAAGGAATCATGAATATTTAGAATAAGTATTCTAATAAAATATCCAGAATAATAATTGAATTGACTATTTTAAAACAGAATCTTAAATCCTATTAAAATTATTTATTCAAAGGGATGATTGTTCTTGAAAACTAGCAGCATATTGGGAAATTAAATTCCAACATTTGAATTTAATCAATTTTGAAAAATCAAATTTTATTTTCAAAAGATATTTATAATAATAATTAATTTTTATCTATAAATATATCACCAAAAATAGTAAAAACTCTTTTATTTTGACCCTTATATTTAATGATAATTTTTTTACAAAAAAACCATTTGAAAATAATCCATATATTTTTATAAATTAATATTTAAAAAATTGCATGGAATTAACAGTAACTATGGAAGGAATAGTATCTTTTGAATGATCATAACTTCAGAATGAACAATAACTTCAAAATGATTAGTAACTTCAGAATGAACAATAACTTTAGAATGAACAGTAACTTCGTAATGAACAGTAACATCAGAGTGAACAGTAAAGTAACATATGATATGAATAGTAAATAACATATGGTATGAATAGTAATGTATTGTTGGGTATCAATAGTAATGTAACGTAGGGTATGAACTATAATGTTGTTTAAGAACAATAACATAGGTTATGAATAGTCACAGAGGGTATGAACAAGAAACGATACTTTTGTGGGACAAAAAATAAACAACACTTTTGTGAGACAAACAGTAAACCGTACTATTGTTTGATAAACAATAAACTATACTTTCGTGAGATAAACAGTAAACCATACTTTTTTGAGATGAACAATAAACCACACTTTTGTGAGAGAAATAGTAAACCATACATTCATGAGATAAATAGTAAACCATATGTTCGTGAGATAAATAGTAAACCATAGTTTCGTGATATAAACAATAAACCATAGTTTCTTGAGATAAAAAATAAACCATTCTTTTGAGACAAAATCAATAAACCATACTTTCATGAGATAAATAGTAAACCATACTTTCGTGAGATAAACAGTAAACCATACTTTTGTGAAAATCCGACACAGAATATTTTAACAAATTTCAAAGAATTTTTAAGCGATTTTAACAGAAAATTAAGGCTTTGGTCAAAATTAATTATTTGGAGAAAAACGTATTATCATTCCAAAAAAAAATAATGAATTAATACTGATATCAATAGATCCTAAAATCCTAAAAAAAGAAAAACCTAACAATTCTAGAAAAACTTCTAATACAAAACAGCATATCATAACTTCAAGTAATTAAAAATACATGAAATAGATATATTTATACCAAGATGTAAACTAATGAAATCAAGATAAAAATTTTAACTTTCCATATAATCAGGTTTTCTGAAAATCAGATAACTGAAGAAGTTTCAGTTTAATAAATTCTGGAAAGTTATTAAAATAGTGAAATGTAGAATTTCTAAAAACATAGTAGCAACATCATTGAATTTTCTAGGGAAATTGATAATCATTTTATAAGTTCCTCATTAACTAATAATTTATAGATTAATATATTATCATTCCAATGTGATAAGAATCACAAAAATTCAAATAACATAAATTAGGATATAATCAAAATACAGAGAAAATGTAATCAAACAAAAACAAATGAAATCAAATTAATGGAAATATGCACATGAAAAAATATTATAAGGGTCCCATATATATTGAAATTTTAAATATTAATATGGTTATTTCAATAAAGGGTTCATAGAATTTTTCTTCAATAAATTTATAGATAATCATTATTGGAAAGGATAGGGAAGTCAAAAAAGGATAATGAGAACATAAAATGGAATATAAAAAGAGTTAATGTTTGGTAATTGACAGAAAATATCCATAGAGATAGAGTGTGGAATTTTGGTTAGTTAGTGTTTTTTCTATTGATGTTATACTTGAATAAATAATTTATAAAGGAATAACATGGATCATGATTCTTTATACACTACTGTAGAGAAAAGATGTATTATGATTTAATTGAACATTTTTATTGGGATGGTATGAAGAGGGAAAGTATTGACTATATGTCCAAATTCATAGTATACTAGCAGGTAAATTCTTAAGGAAAAAATCATAGGGGATTCATTAAACCACTTCCTATACCTATATTGTAGTGCAATAATATTAGAATTAATATTTTAACTATAAACCTAATTACTTCAATAAAGAATGATTCTAAATGGTTCCTCATTGATTGTATTACTACATATACAAAATTTATACGGATAAAAGAATATATACTCCTTTAGATACGTTACCACCTCTATAAGAATGAAATAATATGTCTTCATGGTGAAAAGTATCAATTATATTTTACCATAAATTCTCATCCTAATTCGAGATTATTCTTCAATGGTTTTTCAGTACTGGAATAAATTTAAGCACCACATATCATTCCTAGACTAATTGGTGGTGTGAATGGAAAATCCATACTTTAGAAGATATACTGAGATCATTTTTTCCATTATTACATGCTATATGGGATTTGTATATGCCATAATTGGAATTCTTATACAGTAATTTTTCCATTGAAGCTTCAATATTTCACCAAATGGTGAATGTGTGGGAAGAGGTTACTTAATCCAGCATATAGCATCCAAGATCTGTATTCCTCTAAACAGTGCTCTGAACTTTTTGGGTCACATAGACTCTAGATCATCCTCCCCAACAAGAGAGTATTTCAACTAGTAGCGAGGTCCTAGGTTTGTCTACAGGGATAATATACCCACTTTTCAGAGTGTAGGATATCAGAAAATAATAATATTCAAGTAGAGATAGTAGTAAAACATATATATTAAATAAGTAAATAGCCTAAATCTTATAATATAACAAAACCAGAATCATTCTCATATATATAATTATTTTATATATCATATGAATATAATAATGAAGCCAAAATAATTACACAACAGTCATACACAATAAATGTAATATGAAGAAAAAATTCCAATAGTATCCTTGTAGGATCTCAATCCTCAACATGGTCCCATTATCTCCTTGAAATTAATATAAAATCAATTACTTGTTGTAGGGCCCTTTCCCTTATCAGTAATTGTAGTAATATAGTTAGTTTATGTGCCAAAAAGTGTCCCAAATAGGGTGTGATATATAATAATAGTAGGAAACCACCGAACTTTTATGTTACTAAGTAATTGAAAATATATTAGTTGTATGTAGGATGTATAAAAATAATAAAAGGAATTACTAAAAATTTAACTGTTTGTATGTTCAAGATCTCATTTAATGTCCAAAATATCTAATAAATTTAATTTAATCAAATTTCTTAATAGTTGGATTAGATCTTAGATTCTCTTATATAATCACATGAATCTATGTATTTCAAAACAATCCGTCAATATATTATGATATAGACATAGAATAAAATCTTTTGCATTTCCATGGAATATGCATCATAAAGTAATTTTATTCTTTAATTCAATTATTTACCTAAGCAATTCCTTGACATTCCAAATTTGGAATTCAAGTATTTATCTAGGTATAATATAAACCAATACCATAAAATCCCATCTATGGATAACCTATGATGAACACTTGTAGAACTGTAGGTGTGGTATACTCCAATATACAATTGAGTCTTCCCTTGATGGTCAGCTAAGGGAGCCCGAGATTTACCCATTGAAAAAAGATCAAATTCCATCATGAGTCAGCCCTTGGCATCCTCATTTGAATCCATGTATAACTCAACATACAATTCAATCCTCAATGAGTCCATCCATGGTACCCTTCATTTTGATCATTGTATCACTCGTGGTATAAGAATGTTTCAACCCAATTGAGTAAATACATTGCATTCAAATATGAATCCACATATCACTCATGGCATAATTTTAAATTCCAAATTGATTTCATCCATGGAATTCTAATATGAATCTATGTATCACCCATGGACATTTCAAATTTAACCCACTCAATATCATTTAATAAAATTTATTTCTTATTCCATGGTCAAAACCAGAAGCATCCAATTTAATATCACCAAGATAAGTGACACGATTTATTAACCAACCCCAAAGGATTGGTCTATAATTACTCACATGGTAAATAGCCTCTAAATAACTTAATCAAGATTAAAATGTTGTTACATGGATTAGTTTCCATTTAACTCCCACGTATAAAACAATAACAAGAGTAAATCAATCCATATAAACAATTACAAAGAACAACCACTATTTACTCACATGGGAAAATCACTTTAAAGAAATTCAAGCATATCATGAAACTCAATATTTAAAAATATAAGAAAATACAAGGTATAAGGGTAATGTCCTCATCAATTCACATTAATCATTTCAATTATAATTAATTAATATTTCAATTTAATTAATAATAAAATTTACACATGACATCTCTATAAAAGGGTAAAAAGGGAACACCAAAGGGTGTCCAATGACAAAAGCCATTAAAGGGTCCATTTAATAAAAAACTCCCAAGGGGTGTTTTAAATATATTTAATGGTACTAGACATTTTAGAAAACAATAACAAGCCTATTTAATTATATAGGTTGTGCACAACAAATATATGATTGAATTTCAATTTAAGGCAACACTTAGAAATTTGGCACACAACATGATGGAACATATAAATAGCTCGACAAAAATAAAATGGCACAAGACCAAATAACATAGGTCTATAGTAGATAGCTCATCTAGTATCAGAATATGATTCAATTCCAATTGGGAGAAAATTTATGAAAGGAAAAAGAACATAATAATTGGGAAAATCAGCTTGCATCCAAATAGTGCTGCAGATATCCCAAAAAACATGAATGGATAAAAATAAATTGACTTCATACCATTATAGGTTAAACAAGATGAAAAAACCTTAAATTGGATATCAGAAAGAGATCTTACATCAAGTCCACGAATAACCAAGGAGAATATATTCTCAATTCATCATCTTGTTGTACATGTGAAAAAATCCTAAAATTTTGTTTATAATAGAATTTTATTTAATAAAAAATAATTAAAATTTCTTAAATTATAGGTGTCACTTAGTTTAGGCACATGGTTTGGAAAACCGTGCACCAACCATGAATGAGCACCTATAGAAGGTGGAGAATCACACTATTATCCCACATATTTGACTAACATGTGGAAACTATGGACAAATACTATATCGATTTTTAGATCAAGTTTCACATCCATGCAACTCAATTCAGAGAGTTGTTCTTAAATAATTCGTTATACCCCTTATCTCTACCCATTCCTTTCATGGTTTTATAAACTATCTACCACACCACACATGGTTTAATATAACATTAGTCTAGGTTAAAATCACCAATAATATTGTGATTGGAGATTCAAAATATCATGCACACAGCCAAAACCTCTATAACATAAAATAGAACTCAATTTAGGAGACATTTATACATTTAAATATAGATTTAATTGAATTTAAGTGATCTATATCTCAAAGAAGTACTGAATTTTTAGGAAATTGGTTTGTAAGAGAATGGAGAAAGAAATTTAATTGGAAAACATATTAGAAATTAGGTAGTAATTAAATTATAGTCTATTTGGGATCATATTATTGTGTTCTAATGAAATAAATAAGATATTATAAATATTGATGGAATGAAATCAAATCTCAGGTGGGGTTCATATATTCATGAAGATTTTTTTATGGAATGGAGTTGTAATATTTGGTTGATAGGTATAGTTAAGTCCTAGGCATATTAAAACTCTTAAAATGAAATAATTAATTGGATTTCTGTCTTTTTGATTTAATATTTTTACCTACCATTCAAAATTACATGACATCTTACATTTTTTTATTACTATATAAATATTTTTTTATCCAATGCATGTGATCTCATATGGGGGAGTAGAGTTGGATCCTTACTCTTCGAGACCCAAATTATTAGTGAAATAACTTATTCAATATTCTACTGATCTAGATAATACATCTCACAAATATCTGCATAATTCATAGACTGATAGTCATAGTGTATTAGTGACTAATTACATAAATATATTATTTTACTACACTTGTGAGCATTTCTCCAAAATAGTGATCCTATAGAACTTTTCCTATATATCTCACATGAAATAAAAATATTTTTGACATGTGGATTGGAAATATTAGTAAGGGTATATCTTATAAGCTCAGTAATAAAAAATTGATTTCAAAACATGAAGGAAATAATGAGGGAGATGTGAATATAATAATTGAAGATCATGAACCTGTTAATGATAATTATAGAACATGTTAAATATACAAATGAGTAGAAGATGATCGCTAAGGTGAAATAAAGGATATTACATGGATAAAAACATATCTCAATAGTCATATAACATCACAACATGTTATAAAAGTATGAAATACTAATAAAAATAAAGAATAATCTTGAAAACATATAATTTCACATAAATGAAATTAATCATGATAATTAAACATAACATGAATAGAAAAATTCAAATTTTTTTGAACCTAATAAAAATGAAAAAATTTCAAAGCCTCTATCTTTGGAAAACCAATGTTCAGAAACTCATCATTCCAATGCTTATGTTGTAAAACTAATTATATCCATACATGAAAATGTGATAAAATTCATCATTCCTACAACTATGTGAACAAACACATTATATTAATTCCTAACTATATCATGATATATTACCTTTAACTAGAGAATTTTATTTTGATATAGGAACCCATCCATCATCATGCATTTATATGTGTTCCAATAAAAATAAATCATCATTAGATCCTAAATAACCCATGGGACAATTATGTATCATAGACCATTAAAAATAAATCACATATCATATATTTATGAAATCCTAAGATATAATTTTTTTTTTACAAAATGAATAATGTAATACAAAATTTTGGGAAATGAAATCATTCATCCAGGTAAGAAAACACATGGAGGGTAAATATATGTGAAAACAAAAAAATGTTCACAAAACCATTTAAAACACTAATGTAAATATTATTTTCAAAAAAAATATTTGAGAGAAATAGAATAAATTTTAAAACCTTATTATATGGAGTTTCAAATAAATGGTTTCTGAAAATATATAATTGTTTGAAAAATTATATGTGAAAATAAATATATAAACATTTACTTTTAATGTAATAATTTATTATAGAGACATGAAAAGTCATAATATTTTCAAAAATATATGTATAAATACATTGAATTATTTTACCTTTTAAAAAATTTCATAATGAAACTAATAAATAGATATAATGACTGTGAATGGATAATGTGAGATGGATAATAATTCCTTTTATTTCAAAAGTAAGGAAAAGCCTTTAGAATCATTTTGAAATAACCTTTTTGAAATCCCACATTGTTAAAAGGATAATGAAACCATTTATTTAAAATTAATTAAGTGTGATAAAATGGTCATTAGAGATAAAAATAATAAATCAATTTCACATTAGGTAATGTATAAAATTAATTATATTAAAAACATGGATATTGAAGAACATGACATTAAAATAAATAAGAATTATTTTTACAACATTTCTATCTTTTGAATAAAAACCCAATGGTAGGTTAAACATTATATAGAAAACTAAATATAATAAATAATTATATGATCATTATACCAAATTACTAAAGGGTAATATTTACACTATTTAAAAGGATACATTGACCATAACATAAACATGTCTCAGTGAATTTATATTTGAGAAAAATACACTCTTGCAGATTTAGAATCATTTGATTCCCAACCCCGTGAAATATAATAATATAAATTAAATGAAAAATAAAAAGATTAAAATATAATCTATGATCTAATATCTCAAAATGGTAGTATATATACACATAAATTAAATTACATTAATAATATAAAACATGTATCAAATAAAGGAATAAATTTTAAAAACACATGAACGTTTTACTTACTTAAAAGAACCTAATATAACCTCCAATAAAAAATTTTATAAATTAATTTAATAATTCAGAAAAATAATTATAAATATTGAATATCGATAAACCTTAAATTAATTTTTTATTATTAGTAGATTATTTATTTATAGCCTATTTAAACTTTCTAATTTTAATTTATTTAATTTTTTTGAACATGGTTAATAATTTTGGATATCCTTAATAATAAATTGATACGGTGTTAATTATTATAATATAATATTATTATATTATAATATATGTGTTATGTTGATTTATAATTATCATATACCATTATATGATTGTTATACTAACACTGCATGCATATTGTACATAGGATGGGAAATTTTGGTGATTTTTAAAACTAAAAAGGATATATTACTAATATATTAAATTTATATTTTAATATATCAATAATGATATACTAATAATTATTTTATTACTGGATTATAATATTATTATTTTTAATTATTCCATTTTTATCCATAATTGGATTTTAATGTTTCATTCGTGTAGGCAGTTAAAGAGACCCAAATGTGAACACACTATAACATGTTTTGTTATTATGGTTAAAGAGGTATTGTTTTGAAATTATGTCATTATAATAGAGTAAATATGATATTATTCTTATTTTTTTTATTATATTAAACCATATTTCATTATATTTGGATATATAATGAAAAACAATTACAAAAAATGAAAAATATATTCCTTTTGGAGGCAGTAATCTATGTACACACATGAATGACGTTCCATGGATTTTCTAAGTGGTTGGAAAAGAATAACTAATGGTATTACCAATAATATAACAAATTATAATAATAATAATGTTACTAAATACATCATTTTGTTATATTAATATTATATTGGGAAGTGTGATATTAAGAATAAATATATAAGAAAGAGAAAATACTTATGTTGAGGCATATCTTTTTCTTTTCAAGTTCACTTGAAATTGAATGTAAATTATTATAATGACTGACCATGGTATTTGGATTGTTGTATAATAATATATAATGATTACCAATTTAGAGTTTTCATAAGTAATACTCTATTGACCCAATAGTTTTACCCATATTTTTACAATATGTTAATGGTAATTATCCAATAGATACAATCCAATGTTCTCAAAGTCTAGTGTATTCGGGAGGCTGGTACATAATTAAAAAACACAAAACCAAAATAAAATATATTATTATTAATCTCCAAAATAATTCCGTTACACCCTTTGAGCTCTTATAAATTCATTGGATATCCTGGGTTATACATAGACCAAGAGAATGAACTAAAAATACTAGTAAGTGAACAAACATGGTAATGAATCAGGGAACTTGATTTAGAAGACATAAAATGAGAACATAAAAGTCATATGAAACAACTTGGTTTTACTATAAAGAATTTAGTTTTTTATTTCCAAAAAAATCTTTCATTTTGACTTAATATGGATGCTTAGTGGGTCTATGGAGGAAAAATGGGTGTATAGGGCTTGTTCGATGGTTATAACCCTGATTGGTGGAAGAAAACAGTAGGCCACATGGTTAGTAGAAAATTTGATGCCCAATCCACATGGTTTATACTAACTATGTAGGGATATTTAGAGAGTAGAAATGGGAACACGTTTTTCCCTAATCATTCCCCTAGGGAAACACTCCCATGATGAGGATTTACAGTTTTTAGTATAGGAAAAAAGAATAGTTTTTGATTGGTTTTCGAAAACTCTTGCCATGAACAATGTGATTTGGGTTTTAAGTTAAATAGGTGTTCAACGTTAGTGCATGGTTTTTACAACCATGAAATCAAACCATGTGACCCACATATTTTTGTTTTATTTTACCAAAATGTCTTTAATGGATTCTAAAGATAATCCCACCTATCATTTTTTTTATTCCAGTAGAGAAGAGGCACATTCCCTCTATTTTTGAACTCGTAATACTCTTTTCCTATGAATTGATCACATTTTTTCATCCAAACATTGATTTTACTTCTGATCATATAATTAGATATGCACTAATAATTTCTCCATTATTCTTTTTCCTTTTTTTGTTTTTCTTCCTCTTAATGGAGTAAATTAGGTATATGATCATGTGCCTTATTTTCATCATTTTCATCTATATTTCTATTTTCATCTAATATTGACCAAATTAAATGCCAATACTAGATGAGTTATCTTCTACAGGGATAATGTAGGTGTTCTAGTAATTATCGCTCATTTTTTAGATTCTTATTATATGCTATTTTTTGAATTCTTGTTTCACTGTGCCCTACCCCTAAATTTAATCTTCCGTAAAATTGGTTGTATTGTTTTAAAAACCAATAATTATATTATATCCCAAAATAAATTACAGTTCACACTCCTCAACATGATACATCCATTAGGGGTTCCTTCATATTCTTATTTTACCTTCATTTCTATAGAACCAAAATACTAATCAGTGTGTTTGGCTATACTTCTAAGACAATATTAAAAATGAAGTGGATTGTTATTGTCACGTATCAGGACTAACATCCATATCAATATATATTGAATTTTATTAATGGTGAGTGTTATGGACATGTTAATTGATTAATAGGACAATGGTTATTATTCTTTAAAATAGAAATCCTGTTAAAGTATTAACTATTCATTAGTTTGTATTAAATAATTTAACTGCTTCTCACTATTACCTTAAATGTGAATAAGATCCCAATGTATAATGTTATATTGGTAGGGCATCCCACCTACAGGTGTAATATATAGGTATGAATTCTCTCCTTCTATATAAATATTAATATATATATATATATATATATATATATAAAGGGCATACCTTCTTCTAATGTGATATAGAGGCATGCTTACTCTTAGTAATTATTGTACACATGTGTGATAACACTTATTAATTATAATAAATGGGCATGGTGACCCTATAATTGTGATTCAGGGACATATACCCTTCCAATATAATATGGGAATGAAATCCCATGTAAATATGATATTGGCATGGTGACATCATAATTGTACTACATACATGGAAACCCTATTAATGTGTTACTAGGAATGGTGACCCATACTATTTTGATATACATTTATGATAAGCCTCACTCATATGATTTGTCTATGATGATCCTATAATCATTATACCATCATGAATACCCTCACTATTATGATTCATGTATTGTAAACCTACTATTATGATGTCATTCATGGAGTACCTTATTCATGTGACACTGATCATGGAATCCCTTGAAACATGTAAGAATCATGTTACATCTTATAGACCCTGAAGTTACACATAATTCTAGTCTAGTATTATTATCTTTATATACGGTTTTATATTTCATTCAATATACATATAATATATGTGTATACATGTAGTTACATGATTGGAGACTATCCAAATAATGCAGAATGTATTGTCAGCCTAAAATCCTTCTAGGACTAGATTCGACCCCTTTACATCTTTCATTACTACTTTCTATTAATATCTTTACACAGCCCAATTATATGCACTAAATAGATATATATAGACACAATTTATGGTGTCTTATTGAGTTTTGTTCACATCAAATCTTGACCATTGGTGAAACCTAGGTAGATAATGTGGATGTGTATAAGGAAAGATGAAAGAACTGAGTTTTTGATACTGGATTTGTTTATAGAATGGGATTAAGGAATCACATGACTGAGAATGGGATCATGATCCTATTTGAGATATAATTTTTGGTCTTTTTTGTTTTTTTGAACATGTTTTATATTTCAATACTCCTACAATTCATGAATATTTCTTTTTATTAGATACATAAAATTATAACATTCTATATATGATACTGGATATGGTTGTTGTTGGTTATTAATTTCATTTGGATTATTTACTATCCATTTCATGTTATTTATTATGCTTCTAAAATTTTTGATATTCATTTACATGATGTGCTACCTTGATCATGATATTATATTCTTCCCATTGTACAAACTTTGAAACTCACTTCTGGTTGGCTACCTCTGAAGTATATGGGGGCATGAAATATGCCATGTTCCCATCAGCTCGGTGAACTGTTTATATGGAACCAAGGTTGGGAACTTATAATGTGGTATCAGATGATTTTCAATTCATTCTCATATCATATAAGAATATAATATATAATATTATGATTGTATTTGAATTTTTTAATTTGTTGTGTCTTGGAGTACCTAACCCGCATATGGGGAGTGGCCAAATTACATGGGATGGTATATTTTCTTCTATGTTTTACTTATTATAGTTTATTTTATCCATCTATTGGGTGATGAACATGATGTGTGATATTTACAATTCTTAATGGGGATTATATTTTATCCTTGGCCTGATATGGAAAGGAAATATTGAATCATGCATCATTTTTAAAACCTTATAGGATTTATATGTCATGTTGTATGTCATGCCATGTTTACTAACTGTGTGCATTGCTTGAAGCATTTATTGTGCTTTTTTCTATTTCTATGAATTTTTCTTTTATTTTATAAAGGGACATAATATGTTAGTGGTTGGGATAAAATTAATTCCTCTCTATATTTTATATAGTGTATGTGCCCTTATGAATTATAAGTGGCGGACTATACTGCTCAACCCTTTAAATAAAAATTCTATTTAAATGAGAATCATATTAAATGAAATTGGATCATAAAAATTAATGGTCACCACTAAATCGGGATGCATATTTTCTTTTGAAGCATATTTTTACTCTATATATTTCAATTATAACTTAGTGTACATGGTCATTTGACTCAAAACATATAGAATAACCCAAACATGACCTTTGTAGTGGGTAGTAGGTATTATCTCTTATGTTCTATATAATTAATTCAATCAACTATTCTTGGGTTTATGAGTATTCATGGGATGGTTATTTTACATATAAAATCACTTCTATATCCTACATATGTATTTATGATATTTACCATGATTTACCCCATCTGATACATGCATTTTTCATTTATTGATCTATTCCACCATGATGTCTTCTAATCATTTTCTACGATGGTTGTCATAAATACTATAAATCTTGTGGGAACTGAGCAACCAATGATACGTCTAATAGTGCAAAATATTGAAGATCTTATCATTATAGATGTGGGTGATGATGTAATGATTCATGGGGAGATTATGAATCTTATATAGACTATATAGGGAGCTCTACGACCTACCCCTACTATGAGAAAGCTTATATGGGAGATCCATAAGTAATATATACCTACTTTTTAGGTGATGGTGGATCCCATGATATATATTTTTGCTTGAAGATATAATTATAAATTTTCGAGAAACTTGAGATACCTCCTAGTAGGTTATTTAATATTTCTACTTATATTCATCTTGGATCCACCAAACATTGTTGGGATTTTCTCAACCCAGATATTCAGTATTAAAAAGTGATTTAGAGGGATTTACATTTTACATTTTATGGTAATTTATTCCATAGGTCCCTAAGGGATTCTCATTATAGGTATTTCATAACCGTTAGTGGGTTTATATAAATGATATGTAATAATCAACTCATTATACATAGCTTTATATATTTGTGCCTATCTACACTACTAATGATCTAGTGAAAGAGATCCAATTTGAGGATGGCCTTAGGCATTCTATTCATTATCAAGTGAAATTTTTTAGTCGACTACCATGTCTGATATAGGAAATTATTCTCTCCACACTGAGAGAAACATAAGATAGGCACATAATTTTAAAAAGGATGGCTAAGAACCATGAAATATTACTGTTCTGACTAGTGGTTATAAGTGGCTCTTTTAGACTGAGCATGTTTGTAGAAGAATCCATTTTACAACCACTAATTGTTACATGGTTTATCACCTATGTGGGAAGCCAAGAAATAAGTAGAGATAGTGTCTAAGAGACCCCATTGATTGATGTGGCCATAGTGGATTGGGGTATCTTAATAACTAATTCATGACCAACCCATCTATGTCTAGTAGTATGAGATCTACATAAACTCTTCCTTTTAGGGGGAGGATCAAGAAAGCCTAAATATGGAGGTATATTGAGTATTAATGGATGTACCTGAATAGGGGGAGGTCGTGGTTGAGGTATTGGGGCTTCAAATACACAACACAATTAGGTAAAACCCACTCATGGATGTTAGGTTTCTTCACAGGGTCATGGATCATAATAGATTTATTTAGTGCATCCTATAGTGGAGAGGAATGGTGATAGAACATCTATTATTTGAGTTTCTATTCATGTTGCCTCTAATATAGTGTATCCTTTAATGGACCTAGGTTCTTCACATTATTTTGTCTTCATGACCATTGTGTAAATCCATGTGTTTAATTTTGAGTACCCTAGTGGCATTATTATCCTTGACACCACTTTAGGGTTATGATCAGAGATTGTACCCCTAGTGTACGGAATTCCCCCTTTAGGTATGAAACCATCATTTCTTTTGGGAACTCGTCATCCACAATGTGAGAGTCTTTGATTTCATTCTTGAGGTGGGGTTTTTGGTCCCATATAACGCATATGTGGGTTTTTATCACCAGCAGGTTTTTTTTCATCACCAGAGGGTGAAACATATCTCAAAAAGGGATAGGAGGAAGAATAGTAAGGAAGAGATAGTTCAACACATATTGCTATATGTGAAGTGATTGCCGATATTTCTATCCATTATATGGATGATTAAGGTTTCCATAGAACTGAATTCCCTCCTGTAGTCATTCATTTAAGGGATGTTTTCATTGAAGATTTTTTCAGACTACCACCTAAGAGAGTGGTATAATTTAATATTGACCTAGTTACTGGACCTACAATGGTATCCATTACTCATTATAATATGACCACTACGATGTTGATGAGATCAAGAGCAAGCCAAATGGTTTAAGATATAAGGTTTTTATATAGATTAGTACATATCCATGTGGTTCACTTGTCATTTTAACCAATATAGTGGGTAGAATGATTATGTTTTATGAGGATTACCAAATGTCGATTCAACTTTCTATGATTGATTGGTATCCCTTACCATGTATTTAGGATCTGTGTGACTAGAATAGAGAAGATAGATTATTCTCGAAGATTTACCTAAGATCATGATATAACTATGTACTTGTTTGGACATTAGATGTAATAGTTATGACTTTTTGATGTTGGTAAATTTTATACATTTGTTTGATAATAACATTTAGACATATGAATTTGTAAATTTTATCCATGGATTTAGAAAATAGTGTTTTCACCACTATCTATATTCCTATTTGTTGGTCTTAATAGATTACATCTTGGGGTATTATCATAAAAAAAACCATGGAACTCATCTTCAGGTGATTTTCAATACACTAAGAGAGCACCAGTTTTTTTCTAATCTCATTAAATATCGCTTATATATAAAAAGGTGCAATTCCTATGTTATATAATCTCGAAGGTAAGAGTATTACCTAGAGTATATGAGAGAAATTTTAATCAAGGAGTGTTCTAAGAATTTTTTTAACATATGTAGATTCTTGGGGATAGATGGTCAATTCAACCATTTTGTGTAGTACTTATCAAACATAACAACATATATTACATGCTTGAATATAAAGGTTATGATGTTTATATGAAAATAATCTTATGAAACAACCTTTCTAGAACTTAAAAATAGAATGACTACATCACCGATCATGATTCTACCATAGTCATGAATAAGTTATACAATCTCTAATGATGAATCTGGTATCAGACATGGAGAATTTATAATGTAGTAAAATGGAAATTTTTCATTTTGTTGATGGAAACTAAAGCCTACTGAGGGTATTAATCAACACACAATCTCACGATGGAATGATTTTTTTAATGCCTTGCACTATTTGTGGAATTACCTTCTCAGAGATCATTTTGTTGTGTTTACGGACCAAAATATCCTCATATATATTTTCATGTAGTGTGACATGAACCTCAGTAATTAATGATTGGTTGAATACCTTATTCCTTTTGATTTTTTGATTGACTATGTTCCTAGAAAGTGATATGATATCATTGATTTTGAGTAAAAGGAATCTGACACAAGTTGTTTTGGATGCAAGTAGTGAGTGGAACCTTATTTCCCAATTCTATGAGATGTACATAGAGTAGATGGAACCTCATGGAAATTTTTGAAATGGATTGTTATCAGTGTCATCTTCACATCTTGAGAGAGTAGAGATAGCATAGTTTTATGTTCTGGGAGGGTTGGTCCTATAGGAAGATTTTCATTTGGAGGACCCACCTCTATATTATTCTCTCGATGGTGAAAACACCCTATGTATACATAGGAATATATAGTTATCTAGATACATGAGAGAGGAAAATTTGTAATATTATCATGCTTCTTAGTCATATGTGGACCTAGGTATCTCCAATATGTATCAGAATATGTGTTGTTAGTATTGGGTGTTGTGGGTAAAATGTTATATAATTTGTTTAGTCACTAGGTGGCACAACATTCAGTAGGTGAAGGAAGAAAATTCGTTCCATGCTGGCTAGTTACATCCATTACTAGTCTTATAATATAAATGATATGATGTTGGGATGTATACATTAATTGAATTACTATGGTCTCCTCAAGGGAGTGGCATGGTCTGGGTAGTTATGGATCATATGACAAAGTAGTCCATTTCCATATTATATGGGAGAATTTATCAATTGTTGAGTTCGGTAGACATTATTTCCTTAAGATAATATGGACATTATGGTTCCTTTATACTATTGTTCTAGATAAGGTTTCTCATTTCACATCATGGTTCTACCAAGGGTTACTGAGTTCTATTGGTACATAGGTGCTTTGAAGCACAACCATTTATCCCCATATCGATTACCAATTGGAATAGACTATACTGGTTCTGGAAGACTTTCTTACAAAATTACTCCTTGATTTTAGTGGTGTATGGGAGACTAATATCCCACTTATCACGTTCACTTACATTACTAGATATTAAGAGAATATTCTGATTGATCCTCTTGAGGTGGTATATGGTAGGAAATGTCGTTCAGGACTTTGTGGGTTAGAGGTAGGGGAGGTAACACAATACATCCCTATCTCAATCAAGATAATTAATATAATTTTCATATTATCATAAATCATAAATATTCTACTCAATATAGATAGAAATCACATGATGATCATCATAAACATCCTCTGGGGTTCGAGGTCATAGATCATATTTTCTTTCAATTATCACTCAGTCTTGGGAATAAACAGATATGGATAAAAGATATTTTTTCATCACTCTTTGTCACTCATTTTGAGCTCATCAATAGTAGAAAATCAATAACCTATCAATTTTTGTTACCTTATTGGTACGATGTCATGAATTATATATTCAATTTTTAACAACAACACTATTATCCTACCAACCCATCTAAAATCGTTGATCTTTGGGATGTTGAGTTACATGTTGATACATAATTTGATGGCTATCCAATATGAATCATTTATAAAATCATGGATGATCATGAAGTAAATTCTACCCCTTTAGTATGGGTTCTAGGATAGAATTTCCATGTTTAAGATGAGACTTGGGAAGGAGATGATGATATACATGCTCAATGGATGGAGTTGTTCTCATAAATCATTCTACCACCCTTGTAAGGGTAACTCGAAGATGAGTTCTATTAAGGGGGAAGACCATAAGAGCCCGATTTATCAATGATGTATTGATCCCTTGGTTTCTAGTCTAATTTTGTGGTTCTTACTATATTGGTAGGACTAGTGGGTCTTGGGAAAATATAGAAGTTTTTTATGATTGTTCGGATATCCGAACCTATGGATGTGGATAATAATAATGGGAAAATAGTTAGTGGAAAACATTCATCCCAGTATACATGGTTTCTCATAACCGTGATGGTATTTTTAGAAAGCATAAAAAGGATACTAGTTTTTCAATAATGTGTTCCCAGCCCCGCATGCCCATGAATAATATCCACATTTTCTATTAGAGAGTAAAATCACTATATTCATCCAAACCATGCCCATGAACCATGTGATGTGGGTTTTGAGGTAAATAGGTGTGAACATTTGTTGTATTGTATGTACAACCATGTTTCAAAACTATATGACCTTATATTTTGGGTGATTTTAAAAAAAATCGTTAATTACTTATAAAATTAAACCCACATCTTCTTTTCTTCAATCTTATGGATAAGATTCCCTTCTCTCCCCACCGAATTTTGAGCTCTCAGTCCTTTCTTTCTGGGATTTGATCCTATTTCATAATCTAGAATCTTACACATATTTGGATCATCTTGTTGAATGCTTGTCAGTATGTTATTTGTTTATCTTACTATATTCATCAACTATCTTCTTATTGATATAGTTGTTTAAGTGTAGGATCACATGACCAATATTCATGGAATTTTTTAATTTTATGTTTTCTTCTGATATGGACTAAATAAGAGGCTGATACTATATGTCTACTCTTATACATTCATATGTTAGTCAGTATGCATATTTCACCAATTCATTCCCCTAAACTGAATCTTCGTTAATTTGGTTGTCCTGATTTAGAACATAATTATTCTATTAGATCCAAAATACATTGGATTTTGTCAAACTCAACATGATCTGCCCCTTTGGGTGCTCCTTATTATGATTATTTGACCACCATAGATATATAACCAAAGAACCGATCAATGTGTTTGGTTCGACATCTATGTGGATGTCATAAATGAAGTGAATAATTATTGTGGTATAGTATTGAGACCACCCTTATATATCTATAAAGAATTGTATTAATGATGAGTGGTATAACTATGTCACATTATTAAATAGGACTACCATTACACCCACATTAATGAAAGATGTTATTACATTATAACCTTTTAATTGTCTCTTATTAAATCCTTTGAATGCTTATTGATATTATAATAAATGGGCATGGTGACCCCTCTAGATAATGTTATGTTGGTAAGGAATCCATCTTACTATTTTTCTATATTGACATGGGTTCCCTTATGATATTTATATATATACACATGGTAACAGTTCCCCTTATGTTAATGTGATATAGGTTCATGATGAGCTTAATTAATTGTGATACAAGGGCAGGATGAACATTATTAATTATCTTAAAGGGTCATGGTGACTTTTTATGGATTATGTGTGCATGGTGACTCTAAAATGGTGATATTGGCACTAAGACCCTATCGATATGTTCTACGCATTACATCCCTTATAAATAAGATACATGCATAGAGACACTATTGATATGTTACTGGGCAATCCAACCCTAAAAAATATTATATACAGGTATAAAGACCCTCATTGGTATAATTCGGGCATAGAGATCCTAAATTTATTATAAAATCATAAAGAATCACACTATTATGATTCATGTATAAGGACCCAACAATTATGGTACTGTTCATGGAGATCCTTATTCATGTGACTCCATTCGTGGAGTCCCTTGATACTTATGAGACTCATGTTATAGATTAGGGACCCTGAAGTTACACCCTGGTCCAAGGCTAGTACAATTATCCATATATATGGTTTTCAGTAATACTATATATACATACCAAATATGTGTAAACATCTCGTTACTTGTTCAGAGATTATCTAGATTAGGCAAGAAGAATATAGTATTAGCTTACTGTCATTCTGGAACCATTATTGACCCCTCTATAGCCTACATAACTTATTATAATTATTGTCTCCACATTTCTATAGTATATGCCCTGGGGTGGCCTATTGAGTTTTCTCACTCCCTATCTAGGAAGCTGATATTACAATGGTATATTATATAGACACATATAGCGATAGGGGAAAGAACTCATTTAGATCAGTTTATAGCATGTGAGTTGGGAAGTACAAGACAAAGCTACATCTTTGGATTTTATTGGAGATAGATTTTTATTATACATGTATTTTAATTCATGCCTTTTACCATGCCTACCTATTTCTTTTTTTAGATACATTACATTGAATCATTATTTATATATTAATATATATGGTTTTGGTTGGTTATTTATTTCGTTTTGATGCATCACCTTCTACTGTCATTAATTTATTATGATTTAAATATTTATCTATATTATATTCACCAATGTACTACTATAATTATGAGGGTATATTATCCCCACCATACCACCTTGTATACTCACTACTAGTCAATATCCTCGGGCATATATGGAGGTGTGCTTACAACCATGTGGTCAATCATCTTAGGGATGCGTTTATGTATAACCAATGTTGGGACATCATGGTATGGGTCATGAATAAACACATGGTTGAATAACTTATAGAACATGGTATCATACTATCATGGAAATATATTAATGTGGTATAAACATATGTCATGACATAAACATGAGTTAAGGAAATCTTCTATGTTGGTTTCACATGGTGCACAAGGTCCCATAATGTGTTAGGTTTACTCCCTAATCCCATACATTACTTCTCCTAATACAAAATATTACCCAATTTCCATGGAGTGAAATTTATTTTCAACCTTTATAACATGTAAGTGCATATATTTTATTCAGAAATAAATCACACATAAGTATTAATCATAATTCTTACCAATCGAAGGATATGGGTTTCATAATCATCTCATAAGGCAATACTAATGGGTATATCATAATGTCATCCATGATAGAATGTATTGAATCCTTCAAGAAAAATAATATCATATAAATAAAAATATATCACAATTAATGATTTCCAACTGATGTGAAAACATGAAAAATATTTTTTTGGCATCCTTCAAAATGTGACAATTTAGTTTGGATTAATGGAAATATTAAAATGTACATTAAGAGGATAAATACATAATTAATTTAATAAATTATTAAATGAACTATAAATTATTTTTAGTGATAAAATTAGTGATTTTGAAAAATTAAATTTTATTAAAAAAATTTACGGATTGTACTTGAAAATGGGTATGAAATAGTGATGTTCTCATTTTTCAGGTTTGTTTATCGAGAGTTATTGAGATGGGGACATTTTGAAATATGTATTTCTCCACTAAAGAAAGATAATTTAGGATATACATAGATGGAACATGTATACATAATATAGAATAATTATTTAAGAATAATGAAGGGATGACATGAGGAAAAGAGTGATAAATCACAACCCAAATGAAATTTGAATGATCAAAGATATCTCTTACCATATGTTCGAATGTGTTTCATACATCCACATAATTTATTGGATAATAAAATTATAACCATTAATTTATTTATTTTGGAATTATTACACATTTATTTTATTTATAATAATTTTATTATGTATATTTATGTCAAATTGATGAGTTATAAAGTTCAATTTCATTGTTCTCAGAGCATTTGTTTCATAGTTTCATGGTCGGTCAACTTGTGTATATTTATGATTGGTTTTATCGAAATGGAATGGTACTACATAAGTGAAATTATATGTCATTTAGGCACATCATGTAGCTTAAATTGTACAATATATCAATTTTTTGGGTATGGGGATGATTTGTTTGATAAGACATTTATGATAAATGATTAGTTTATTTTGGAGGATTTTTCAACCATCACAAACTAGTTTTGTTTTATTTAATATTATGATTATGTATTAGTTACATAATAATAAAAAAGTTATAATATACCTATTATTACTATATTTAACATGAATTATACTTTTATGATGAGAAATGAATGTGGTAATGGAAATTAAAAAATAGCAATATACGGAGACATTTAGCCGCTATAATTTAGACAATGGTTCTATATCTTTGAATATGGGGATATAAGAAAACGGTGGATAAAAGAAATTTAATTATTAAAAATAATTCATGTATATACTTTAATCCCAATTTATTATTATTTTGTGGATGAATGATGTGATGATAAGGTAGATGAATGAAAAATTTAAAGATGTGGTTTAGTAATGCTCCCTTCTGAATATATCTTCCTTGAATGGCCCCTTCACGAACATGGATTGTAACATTAGTGAGGCTAGTATCACTAGGACATGGATAGAGTCGGGAAGAGTGGTTATGGTAGATATTTTGAATTTTTCATGGCTTATATGGTGTGGGGATAATGGGGGCGCGGGGTGGTATTTATAAGGGGAGGATATGGATGTTTTTTTATCATTATATTCATTTTTTAATTATTTTGTATCATGGCTATCTGTAATGTTAATTCTTGTGAAATTATATAGTATCTTGTGCATCTGAGATCAAACTAATATGTTCTCACATCACTAATGAATAAAATATTATTGTATGTGTCTTATAATGTCAAATGTCATAAGAAACTATCATTCACTATACACCCAATATTCTACTGTTTTAGAAAAAAAATCACCATAACATTTCTTCGATGTGTATACTTAATAAATGGAATCAATTTAAGAATATAGTTTTCTAAATATGAGAAATTTAATTTTTATATAAATTCATCATTTCTTGAAAAATACAAACTGTAATATTATAATTGATTTTTTTACCTATAAAAAAATGAAATATCGTCTCATAAAATTGTCATAGAATTTTAATAAAAAATAATATTTATTTTTCAATAAATTTTTGGAAATTAAATTTTCTTTTACATATTCATATTTATTATAAAATTGAAAATGAAAAAATTTATATTTTACATAATTACTAACACTAAATTTATCATTTTTAAAACATTTACATACTTTTACCATGATATATTTATATCATTTTTAATTTTTTAAGGAACCTAAATATTATTTTAAATTTCCAAAGTTGAGTTTACTATACTATTTATTGTATTTCTATTCTTAAGGGTAGGATTACTATTCCATCAATCATGATACAAATCCAATGGTTAGATTTATTTTCCAATGGTAAAATGGGTCCTCTAATTCTTATAAATACCTATTATTCCATTAATTCATAATTTAATTTTATTTTCATTCATTGTTATATATAAATTAATATTCATAATTGATATTGTATGATTAACATTAATATTTAGTTATATTTCATTGTTCAGGAGTGCGGTCACTCGGGTGGATGAAGTAGATCCAAAATACCATATCCCTATTATCTTATTTTCAATTTATTGTCCTAATATAATATATGGTATTCATATTGGTATATTTTCTTGAAAAATGTATCATTATTTATTTATGAGAATATTTTTTGTTTCTTTCCCTATATGGTGAATTTTCATTATAATATAAAATTTCAAATTTCATCAATAAAATTATGGGTCATTACATTATTCCCCATTATGAAATTTCACCCACAAAATTTTGTTTTACAAACGTTGGTGAAAACACGTGAGGGTAATACTGCATCATCAATTCCTCTAGTTCCCATTTTCCATCTTCGTATTTATGGTACCTCTATAGTCCTTTGGTTATATGAGTAGTCTTATTGCATATAAATTTATTTCTATTGGCAATGGTCTTCACCAACTACTCTTCATAAGAGAGATGATTTTTAAATTGTACCACCTATGAATTAAGTACATGTCAATTTTCTGGTATTTACTTCTTCAAGATAGATATGTGGAATACATAATCTACTACATACATGGTTGGTGGAGGTGTTTGTTAATATACCACAACTCTGATGCAATAAAAAATATCAAAGGGACTAACATTACTAGGATGTAGATTTCCTTTCTTCCCAAATATCACAACTCTCTTCCATGGCGATATTTGGATGAAAACCATTTCTCAAACCTCAAAATATAAGTACCATTGATTAATATCTGCATAGATCTTCAATCAACTTTTGGATAGCCCAATGTTCTATTGAATGGTCAACACCTTTTCAACCATTTCATTGACCCTCATTGGTCCCAAAAGAATACGTTAACTAACATCATTATAAAATGAATGTGTTATAAATCTCATGAAATAATGGGATTTGTATGGATACATTTATATTCTTTATTATAAACTATTGTTATAATAAAAATCATCCAAAGGAATATTTTGGTTACATCCTCTTTGGAATTCCATTGACCATGCTCTCAACATGTCTTCCATTGTCTGAATAGTTCTATTAATCTGATAATCTCTTTGAGGTTTATAATATGTATTGAAGTTCCTTTTAGTGTTTAAAAATTATTAGATTACCTTCTTGAGCATAGAGGTAAATCTTTAATCTTGATCAGATACAATTAATAATTGTACTCTACGAAATTTCACCACTTATCTAATGTATATCTATTCATTTAGATTGACTAAGAAATCCTAACAAATTTTCAAAATTTTAGCATTATTTATAAGATGAACCAAAGAAACCCGTATAGAATTATTTCCTCTAGATGTATTTGTGTGTATTATTACAAAGTAAATGGTGTAGTTTCCTCTTTTACATGTTGGTATGGATAATAGTTGCATCATCCCATAATACTTTTACTTTTAGCCATCAATTTCTTTCATAGTCGCAAATTTGATGTATATTATATGATCTCTTTCTTCATATTGTCTAACCTGCAGTTCTCTCAGAGGTATCAAAAAATATATATTCTCTTAGGCTGGGTGGAGAAAGTTGAGATATGTGCATCATTTATAATATCTTTCAATATAACATGATTTATTTGTAAACATAGTAATGAACCAAATATTACAACTCCTTTATCATCAATTTGAAACACTATGTATTTCTTATTATAATAGTATCCATATTCATTTAAATTTACGCATCATCTATTTGAGCATATAGTATCATCACTAAAAAAATGTTTGATACCTCATTTGACAAAGAATTGATGACGTTACTTCCATTATTATTCCCATGTCCATTCATGGAAAGTGTAGGAATAATATATCCTTCTCGTTTCTCATCATTGATATTGTTGTAGGATATTTTATACATAGACCATATACAATATTATTTTCATTACTTGGATGGTAGTAGATTTAGAAGTCATAATTCGTGATGATCTATTTCCATGTTTATTAGAGAATATTATTCTCTTTCAGTGTGAATATATATTTAAGGCTGTTATGATTATTATATATCTTACAATTCTCTCCGTATAGATAAGTTGGATTATTTTTAACATGAAGATCACTATTTACAATACTAGATCATGCATAAGATATCTTTTCACGTGATAATTAATCCTTTTTGAGGTGCAGGATATAACATTAACATTTCTCAATAGTGCACAACTAAATACATTCATTGATGAATCTTTATATACCGCGAAGAGTTCACCACTTTCGGGTAGTGTAAGTACTAGTGTAAGGATTAGTCTCTTGTTAAAATATTTATTGTATTATTCAAATTCAATACTAAAATAAATATAACAACATTAGAATTTATCATTGTTATTGGGGTTGATAATCATAAGCAGTTCATCATATTTCATTGGTAATACCCATCTAGACTATTGAAGCAATGGATCTCTGTTACATATGTTAGTGTGGCCCACACATCGATTGCATTTTTTATATAAGGATCCACATGCATTGTTTTTATAGTGATAACATTCCACAAGAATGATAATCCCTCCATCCAAAACTCACATTTACTGTACATCTCAAATACTTTCTCCCTTCAAAAGTTAGTAATCACAATATTAAAATTCTCCTGATGCTCCTACTTGATTATATATAATATAAGAATATCATCTATAAGTACTAATAAAAAAATTTCTAAGTAGTATATAAAAATTTTATTCATTAAATATGTGATTTTTTTGAGAGAATTACTATGTCCTAATGGAATCACTATGAACTCATAGTGTCTATACCTTTTTCCAAAGGAATTCCCAGTAATAAATACCTTCTTGACCATTAAATGGTGATATACTAACCAAAGTTCCACCTTAGGGACATACATTACCCCACCTAGATTATTGAACAAGTAATATATCCATGGATGGGGATAATTTTCCTTTATCAATATTTTTTTGATCTCACGATAAGAAATCAAAATGAATATTGATATATCATTCTTATTGACAATGAGGACCGACATATCACATGGTGAACCACTTTTGTATATGAAAACCTTTTCCAAATTATCTTGTAGCTAATTCAACAATGTTTATATCTCAATATTGGACATCCTATAGAGAGGATATGTTATGTTAATGTATATATATATCTATCTATGTGTGTGTGTGTGTGCAATCTCAATTGAGAACAAAACCTCATGTTCAAAAGGAATATTGGAAAATACTTTTGGGAGTACATTTGTTTAGTCCCTTACAGTGAGCATGTATTTAAATATAGTCATGACCATTATATCAATCATTTGATCTAGATACTCTTTCTCATAATGAAATAATATATACTATAGATATGATGATTCTAAATTATATTCATCCTTATCCATAAACTTGTATAGAATTAGAGGATGCCTCGAGGTATGAATAGTGATCTCCCTCTCTCGATAGTTGATGTTGGATTTATATTAAGGTAGTAAATCCATGCCCAATATAGCATCAATATCCACTAAATGAAGTAATATGATAATTTTATTGGAGTTTCATTACAACAGAATTTATTGAGGAGGATTTATATACATTAGATACAATAATTTCCCATTTATATGATCCCATGGATAACGTATCCTCTATATTTTAAGGTAGTTTTTGAATGGTTATATGAAACATGCAAGATTTGAAACATTGTACAGAACTAAAATAACAAAATTTTGTTTTCTATTCTTGAATTAATAACTAGAGTAAATTTCAAAACATCATAGTCATGATCCGCCTTAGAAGTAGTGATAGAATATTCCCTTACTAACAAACATGGAGTCTATTTTCATTTATTGTATCTAAAAACCCTTTTCATAGGGCATTAGCTCACATAATTCCCTAGATAATTATAATATTCAACATTTTACTACATGTTGGTTTTTTATTTGAACCATTCTTTATTCATCTAAATTAGCGAGATTCCTCATTTCCCTTCTTTATTTATTAGTGTGATTACCATATTTTCCATATTTGAAGAATATCATTGTTAAATTTATAGGGTTCCAAGGATTCTTTATTCCCACACTTTTTATAGGTTAGATGATGTATTTTCTTTCTTATATAGGATATATCTATTCGTCCTCCAATATTAAAATAAATTTCCCACTTTTAGACTCTGAGCCATAGAGACCATTTGAAGTCTCCATTCTCAATGACAACCTTAAGTGAAGAACAAAAAATATCATCATAGCATTAAAAGTCTTCAATAACCAATTATTTTGATATCCTAGGATTTAATACACTATGGATGAGAACCACCTTTCAGTTAGTGTTATTGGAAAAACAGTATTTGTATCATGAAATCCTTTTACTATTTTCCATGTAATCCCTTATAGAATAATATTCCGTTTAATTTAGTCTGAGAAGCTATCTCACCATCATAAGATATATATTTTAGGTAAAATATTTATTGATCAAGTATTTTCTGGAATACTTTGAATTATATGGAATAAAATATCCAATTATAATTCTTGTTATCGATCTGTTTCCACCACTAATCACAATCCCCGTCAAAATGAAAGAGTCTCCGTATGACTTTATATTCTTCTAATAGCTAGATGACATAAAATATCTTCTTAATATAGATAAAACATTTTTCGTAGAATATGGGATCAGAAGATCAAAAAATGAAAGGATAACTTTTTCCAATAATGTATTTGACATACAAATTATATTTATAAGGAGAAGGTTGGAATTTAACATGATTATTTATATTATTAATAAAATGATCTATTTGAGAAAATAGTATCATGATGTTTTAAGATCTCATTTCCAACATGGTTTTTTTCTAATTTTATAAATATTCACATTAACAATCACTTTAGTTGTTCGCATAGTCCAACTATTTCTATTCATTAACTAAAAAATATATAAATTTATGGGGCTTAAATGCTTAGATAAATTAGAATAAAAGAGTAAAATATGAACATGTAATGATAGACTCATAATTTAAAACTATATCTTATCTTATTATTCCCAATGATTAAATCTAGGTTATCCAAGATGATTTAATTTTCATTAGGATTTTTACTAAAGTTTACTAGTCCTAATCCCTAAAAAATAACTAGAACGTGCCACTGATGAAAGTTAATAAGATATGTCCTTTACACATATTTTTAAATTAATTGAAGAATAATTATCGATGAATAAGAAACCAATGATAAAAAATTATATTGTCTTTGTTAACCTAGAAAAATATTTAAAAAATAGGAATCCTTGATAAAATATAATCTTATTAACTTATATAATTAGATCCTATCTCCCTTTGTGCTCCTACAACTTTAAATGATATCATAGGGAATATATTGACAAAAATAATTCTCTAAAAAATTATTTAAGGGAATAAACATGGGAATGAATAGTTGAAAATGTGAGAGAAACCAAAAAATGATAACATAAAAGGAATGGATCATAAATAAACACATGGTGGCATAACCTCTATAACATGTAATAATATTATAATGGAAATATTTTAATTTGGAAGTAAGTTATATAATGATATAAATATGAGTCATGGTTAACTGTGAATACAATATCACATACTGGGCAGGGTCCAATAATGGATTAGGTTTACTCTCAATTCCCATACATTACATCTAATCAGACAAAACATTTTCCAATTAATTGTTACACTATTAGTGTTCACCCAAAATATTATGTACAATCATATGTATTATATTTAGTGAAATATAAAATATGGAATAATCATAAGGGTTACCCATGGAAGTATAAGGGTTTTCTAATCCTGTTGTACGGAAAAACATGGGCATTTAATAGTGGATTATTTAAAAGTATGTGTGTAATCATTATTGGAAAATAATAAAGTAAATTAATAATAGTATATCATAAATCATGTTATCTAAATGAAGTGAAATCATGAAAAATAGTGTTTATGTAACTTTAACAATATTCCACTTTAGTGTGATTTACTGGATAAGATAAAATATTAATTAAATATAATAAAGGAATAATTGTTTCCAAAAAATTAGAAATGATCTAAAAAATGTTTTTATAATAAAGTAACTTATTTGTTTACATATTTTTTCTTATATTATTTTATGATGTATACTTGATAATGGGTAAGAAACATAGAATTTTCCATTAATTAGATTTTCATACCAAGAGGAATTGAGAAGGGAACATTTTACAATAAATATTTAAAAATAAAATAAAGATTAATATGAAAATGTATATATGTTTGGAATATATATTCATAATATAGATGAATTATATAATAATTATAAAGATATAACTTGAGGAAAAGAGACATAAATAAATACCCAAATGAAATATTTAGTTTTGATGAGATCTCATACCTTATGTATGAATGTGTTCTATAAGTACACCTAATGTCCACGATAATTAAATTAGATACATTAATTAATTCAGAACATGTTAAGAATATAATTTATTTATGATAACTTTATCAATTTCATTTATGGCCATTTTTATGAGTTACAAAGTTCAATTTCATCAATCTAGGATTGTCCGTTTCACGGATTCATGGTTGGATAACTTGTGAAAAATTATCGATGTTTTTTTAAATGGATATTATACTATAGAAGATAAATTATTGGGTTTTCATGAAATTATATAATTTAAAATTGTCTCATATACCATTTTTCTTTCGGGTATGAGGATTACTCATTTGATAAAACATTAATGGTAAAAGATTAGTTTATTTTGGTTGGTTTTTTCCATCATTAACTAGCATCATTTTATTTAGTGTTATGTCTATATATTAGTTCTAGAACATGAAATAACATATAATTTACCTACTAAAATCAAATTTAACAGAAATTCAACTGAAAGGACCGAGCTTGACTTTGGTAATGGAAAAATCATTTTCCATAAAGATGGTTAACCACAATAATTTGGAAAATGGTTTTTTTACATTGAATAATAGAAGATGAGAAATGGGAGGAGTGTTGATATTAAATTAGAAATATAAAATTCTAGTATATATATGACATTGGTGTTATTATGATTTCATGGATAAAGGATGTGAGGATTGGGTAGAAGTAGAAAATAACTTATGATAGGTGGTTTGATAAAATTTCCTCTCGAATATCGCCTCCTTAATGAACCCCTTAAAGAATATATAATTGGACTTTTTTTGGGAACAATATCACGTGTACAAGAGGAGAGTGTATAAGATAGGGTTTGTATGAGATTTGGTGACCATTGTTAATTAAAATGTTTGAGGAGAAGGGGTGGTGAGTGGTGATATTTATAAGGGGAGGATATAGATGTTTTTAATTATTATATTCATTATCTAATTATTTTGGCTCAAAAGAATAAATTTTGTTTATTATTGTGACTATATATTGGAAATAATTCATGTGATTTCTAGATAATGAATTCTTAAATAATTGATGACATAAAAATTCATGTATTTTTCTTATAACGTTAAATATTTTAAGTTGTTTTATTTCACTTTTGACAAATAATAAAACTATTTTAGAGATATCCAGTAAACTCATAATACATAATTTTAGATATGTAGACATAAAAAAATTGAATCAAATTTATGAAAATAATTTTATGAAAATGATAAATTTATTTTTTAAATAAATTATTATTTATTTTTAAAAATACTAATTTTAGTGTTATAATTGATTTTATGTCCCTCTAGAAAATTATATAGTCTCACAAAATAATATTATAATTATTTTAAGGAAAAATATTAATTTATGAATCCTTTTTATGGAAATAAATTTTCTTTTAATTATTTATATACAATATATACTTGAAAATAAAATATATACATTTTACAATTATTCTAACACTTAATTTTTCATTTTTAAAACATTTATTTACTTATAACATTATATAAATATATCAAATTTTAAATTTTTTAGATTTTTAATTGTAATTTTACATTTCCATTGATCAGGTTACTATTCTAGAAGTCTTACTACTATTCTTAGTTATTATATTAATATTCTAATAGTCTGGTTAGTATTCCAACTATCATATTACAATTCCAATAGTCAGACGGGTACCCTAATTCCAATAAATAACTCATATTCTATTCATTATTCATTCACTTAAATTTTCTATCATGTTTATATATACATTAATATTTAGAATGAATATTTTATTACTAACATTGTAGTTTTTTTTATAGATTTTTTCTGTGAGTACGGTTATTTTGGAGAATCAAGATGTTCCAAACAATTTTTTCATTATTATATTATTTTCTATTTATTATCCCATTTTAATATTTAGACTTATATTTTTTCTTATCTAAATAATGTTTCATTAATCATTAATGATAATAAATATCTTTATTTTTTATTCTATATGATTTATCTACATCATACTTTATGAATGGGAATTATATTAATACAAATATGTCGTGTTATAAATCCATAGGAGATATGTGTATTTGAATGTCGGTTATTTATCTCTTTTTATAAGATTATTAAAGGGAAATTTTGAAAACATCCTTTATTTATTAATAACATTATGAAACTATTCCAAGGGAATTGGATACAAATTTAAGAAATAATTGACTTTTGGGTGACTTTGGGTCAATAATTACACAAAATAGTCATTCAACATATGTTATAACCATGTTATTTTGTTTTTAAAATTTCTCATTTACATTTTACACATTTACATTTGAACAAGGTATCTAGTTTTTAACAATGTGATTTTTTGTTTTATTAATCATAAGAAAAAACCCATATTACAAAAAGTATTATGCAATAATAAATTATAACCTCTATTTAACCGAATTTATATTTTCAAACTATAATGTTATCATTTAAAAAAACATATAACATGTAAAAAACTATTTAATTTAAAATTTTCATTTTGACTAATATGAACTCATAATCTTATTTTCCAATGGAATAAAATTATAAAAAACATTATCATTATTACACATTAATATATGATTTAATTAGCTAAAATTACACTTAGTACAACTTGAATGAGTGATAAATATATTTTCTTTTGGAATTAAGAACATTGCATTGCAAATTTATACATGAATTACAACATCCTTATTGAAAACTTCTTTATCATTCTTGAGTATAAAACTATATTGGATAACATGGGGAAATACATAACAGAAGGTGTGAGCCATAAATAATATAAGGTAATAATCCTAGGAAAACATGAAGATAATAATACATGTTATATAATACATATCAATGAGTCATAAAGTAACATGAATAATAAGGCATGACATAGAATGGTAATCATAATCTAGGAAATGTGGCAACAACTTGAAACATTGCATAATAAACATAGGCCAAGGATAAACATCCTAGACTTTATGGTGGAAAATTTTCCATAAAGGAATTACGTATAAATCTATGCCTACAAGAAATATCATGATATAAAACATTACCCAATTCATCGGAGTGCTATATAATTTTGGGATCTCCAATCACTTTAATTTCACATCCTTACTGAACTATACCACATAGATCATAAAACATTGATTAATTCATCCTTATAATTTATTCCACGATCATGGAGTGTATAATAAATACATGTATGTCCCAAATAAAAATTTATATTTTCAAAAAATTGAAAACCATTGATAGAAAATGGGTATGGAATTCACTACACAATTGGTTTGTCTTGAAAAATCATGGTGAAAAGTCAGAAGCATAACGACATCACTTAAAAATTAATAAAATGGGTTGATGCGATCGAAATGGATTTCTCATAATTTCTACATTAATTGGACAACAATAGGTACATTTAATTACATGTACACAGTTATAGAAATAAAAAAACCTGGCATATAATAATAAAAAATCTTGAATATAAAGAGAATGGCAAGTATGCTTATAAAGTTTTTTCAAGGTAATTGGTGTACATGGGATTGATTAGTTAGAGATAAAAAGATATATAATCATTTAAACATAATAATGGATTTATAGGGGAGGGTATAAAATATACCACATCATTAGTAATTGAAAATAAAATGTCATAACCATAAAAATAATCTTAGATAATTATGACATAGGAAATAACCCTTACATGAATGTGTGGCTCTAAAAGCATGAAAAGGGGATTATTATGATATTAGGGAACCTTGGAAAGTTTTTAGAGTGGATAGGGAAGAGTAAGGATGTGATAAAAGTATCATGAGTGAAGAAAAGTGGGATCTAGGGTGGGATTATATATAAATAGATTGTTGGATTCATTAATACTTCAAAAACATAGGTTTTTGATGATATATAATAAAATATTCAGAACCAAAAACAATACAATGGTTTCTACCCAAGGTTTTTTAAAAATTAGGTAACATTTAATTATTTTATTATTAAAATGATATAACATATTATAATATTCCAATTGCTTATATGGAGGAGAGTCACTATATTAAAGAAATGAATTGATAATCATAACATATATTATATATTTTGGAAGATTCCAAAATGTATTGTAAAATTAATAAAATTATCATAAAACCATATTATTTTAATGAAAAAATATATTTATTCAATAATTACGATTTTAGTATTTATTACATCATTTATGAATCTTTATGATGTTATAAAACACACCATATATTTATACGATATTTAATTTTTACCCGAAAATTCAACTACCCCAAAAAATAATGAAAAATTCAGAATTTGATAATTTCAAAAATTTTATTCAAAAATTATTATTATATTTTATAACAATCATTTTATAATTATGTTCATATTCTTCTTCAAAATAATATTCAACATTTACTGAAAAAATATTTTATTTTTGACAATAATTGTTTTGAACCCTGATAAAAAGTACATTTCACCTCCTTAAAATTATATGAAAATTTATAAATAATAAGACAAAATTAATAATAACATTTTATTAAAATACAAATTATCTCATAAATCCATTAATTCATCAAAATAAATCCCTTTATTGAATTTTAATATTACCAAAATAAATAATTTGTGATTAACTAAATACAAATGAAATTTACATATAAAGTAACAATAAATATAGAAATAAATTATTTATTATATAAAAAAAATATTAATTATTATAATTCCATTAAACATATCCCTTTATTACACCAGTATACACCCTAAGATTCTGGTTTTTGAGTGTGAGACATTCATGGGGCAGACCGACGAACATGGTTCGGTTCATGATCTTAATGAGCACGAACATTTCCGGTAAATGGTTTTACTCATGCATATGTTTTTCAATATCAACATTGTATTGGTCAAGGGAAAAAGATCATATTTTC
Source organism: Viscum album (assembly GCA_963277665.1). Taxonomy (NCBI): domain Eukaryota; kingdom Viridiplantae; phylum Streptophyta; class Magnoliopsida; order Santalales; family Viscaceae; genus Viscum; species Viscum album. Next base: position 1,079,887,280 of record OY728164.1, read on the forward strand.
TATATCCCTATGAATGTCAAAAAAAGGGCTTCATAGGGTATTATTCTTCTGGTTGAGGCTATCACATCATTTTTCTCGGTCAATTGGATTTTTTAAAACACATATATTTTTTCAAATCATATGATAATTGTTCAATGGATATATTAAAAATGGAAATAATCTTAATGTTTTTTTAAATCAAATAAGATATGACAAATTAAGTCCATGTTTTTTTAATAACCATATTATATAATAAGACATTTAATTAAATCACAAATGGGAAACTTCATTTATAATTGTTTAAGTCATTATAATCTCTCCCCCCTAGAAATTTTTCCCTTGGAATTTTAAATTCTCACATTAAAACTGATGAGGGTAACTATGTTTCATCACCTCCTCTAGTTCCCCTGTTTCTTCTTCAAGCCTTTGGATTCTCCACAAGACATTGACTAGGTGCATTGTTTTATTTCATTGAACATTTTCTCTAATATCTATTATATTCAGCAGCTGCTCCTCCTAGGAAAGATCATTATCAAATGGTACCAACACTTGATTGAGTACATGTGAGGGTTCAGGTATGTACTTCTTCAAAATTGATAAGTGGAATACATTATGAACACGAGATAGGTTATGTGAGTGCTTAAGTCGATATAACACCACTCCAATGCAATCAATGATCTCAAAGGGGCTGATGTATCTTGGAATATGCATTTAATTCGTACCAAATTTTATCAAATTCATCCATGAAGACATGTGAAGGAATTATATGCCTCAAAAATCAAACTCTATTTATCATCAAAGTTTATATGTATATCTCTTTTGTTGACTCCGATCAGCCTTGATGTGTTGCAGAATTCCCTTAAAAATATTCACCATTTCCTCAACCATATTAGGACCTAGTAGTTTTCATTCATGAACGTCATCCTAGAATGCAGGTGTCCTACACCTCTTCCCATAAATGGATTCATGGGGATCCCTTTTGAATATCTAGTAAAACATTTTTTTAAGAGACTTGAACCATATGAATACAATTATCCCATCCTCCTTCGATGTCCATTGAGCATTCTCTCAATAAGTATTCATTTTCCTGGATAGTTTTCTTAAATTTTCCATTAGTTTGTCGGTGATATTACATGATGTAGTTAATCTTAGTATTAAAATAATTTTAATGTAATTTCCAAAACATAATAGTGAATTTTTTATATCATTCAGATATAATCAATAGTGGTACTCTAGGTAGTCTGACCAGTTCCTTAAAGTATACCATTATAAGTAGATCCATTGAAAATTCCTCTCATATCTTAATGAATTGTTCAGTCATTGTAAGACAATCCACCACAACCAATATATACTTAATACCTCTTGATTTATTTAAAATATTAGTGGTGATGTCCATGGTGATTTGTTCCCATTCCCATGTAGGTATGGGTAATGGTTGAATCATCCCCTTAGATTTTTTTCCAATCCTATTTTACTTGGTGACATAAAAGTCATCTTGATGTTTATTTTGTGATATATTTCAACATATTGTCCCACCAATAGTGTTCTTTATGACCTCTATAATTTATTTTTATTCCTCTATGATGGGAGAAGGTTCATTTATATCCATCATCCAATAGCTCCTACATTAACATAGGATTTTATGGTACACAAAGTCTTGACCCAAATCTCACATAACCTTCATAATTAAATTTGAACTCTAAGTATTTCCCTTTAATTATATCATCTATATTTATTTTAATTACAAAATCAACTCATTGAGCATCCCTTAACCTTTCCATAAGATATTGTCCATCACAAATTTGTGAAAGGATTGATGATATTACTTCCTTTATGATTCTCATGTACATCGATTCAAAATATAAGAAGATTGAATCCCTATCAATTATCATTAATGATATAATTATAAGATCCTTTTTTCATAGTTAATCTTCCACTTTTTCCACTTTCCCATGATAGTAGTTGATTGAGAATTAATATTCATTTTGTCATCTCTAACCATTTTCATTGGTTCATATTCATCACTTTTTTAGGTTAATATATTCATGGGATTTTTGTGATCTGCATATATTTTAAACATCTCCCGAAAGATATAATTCCACCTAATAATTAAATAAAACATCATTGTAAACAAATATATTTCATGTTATGGATACCTATGTTCATGAAATTTCAACTACCTTAATGTGGTGGAAATGACATTATCATTTTTCATCAACGCATTGCCAATATCCTTCATTGAAGCATAGTTGAATACCACAATAAGATCTCTAATTATGTGTATTGTGAGAAAAGGTCCAGTGAAAAGCCTCATTTTCAACTCCTTGAAGATTTATTTTCATTCGTCATTCCATTAACACATTACGCCCTTGAGATTTCTCTTGGTCAGAGGATTTTTAAATCATGAGAAATTTCTCAGAAATCAGTGATAATAACTAGATAACCCAGGTAAAGTATGAATGTTCATAAAAAATGTTGTCATCATCCATGCATTAATTACATATATCATTGAAGGGTCTATAGATATCCCAATTCCTGTTATGATATGTCCCAATAAAAATACTTTTTTCAACCAAAACTCGCATTTTTGACCAGCATAAACCTTTTCCTTTGGAATGGTCTATATAAAAATTTTAAAACGCTTATCATTCCCTTCTTTAACTTTGGTGTATTTTAGAATATCATATATAAATACTAACCAAAAAAAATTAGGTAATCCTTAAAGTCAATAATAATCAATTAAATGATCATTTCTATAAAATTAGTTTCTCTAAATGGAATTACTATGAATTCATAATGCATATCCCTTGTATAAAATGATGTCTTTGGGATGTCTTACATTTCAAGTATACATTTTAATATCCTAAAATAAAATCCACCGTAGGTAAATATTGTGCTCCACATATCTGATTGAATGATTCATCATACTAAGGAAGAGGATAGTTTTTCATTATTGTGATCTTGTTAGGCTCACAATAATCTATAAAAATGTGCATGGACTAATCCTTCTACAAGATGAAGAGGACTAGTGGAAGCCATGGTGAAGCACTTTGGTGTATTAACCATTTATCTAGATTATTCTATAGTAATTTATTCATCTCCTCAATTTCCAAAACAACCATTATATACAGATTCATGTATAATGTTAGTGACCCATGAATAATCTCGATTAAAATTTCAATATCATGGTTATGAGTTAGACCAGACAATTCCTTGTGAAACACATCAGCATATTCCCTCGAAATCAGTATTTATTAGAGTATTATTCATTACTTATACTTGATCTTTTGAGGTATATATTCATTCTCATAGAGAAATAATCTATATGCTTGATATTATGGTATTAAATAAGACTCATCCTTCTCCTTGAACTTGTAAAGAATCGGGGGTCGATTCTCAATACAGATAAGGATTTTTTTCTCGCAGAAATTTATGTTGGATATATATAGATGAATCTAATATATGCCCATAATTTCATAAAATTCCACAAAAGGTAGTATGAAAAGTTTCTCCTGGAAGATCAGCACAGAAATTGTTATAGGGTTCGAGTTATATACTTTGGATGCAATAATTTCCCCATTTTTCATCATCACTAAATTTCCCACTTTAAGGATTTGTGATGGTGTTTGAATAGTTCTACTAAATTTTCATGATATGAAGGAAATACTAAAACCAAAATCATAATTGTAGATTCCCTATTCTAGAATGAATAACTATCATACCTTTTACCACCTCTTTTTCGTGATCCACTTTGGTAGTTGTGATGGAAAATGATCTCCCTTTCTTCCATGGAGGTTGTTGGTTGCCTCCAATAACCTTGCCTTCGTTGATTGGTTTTAAAAATACTCTGGTTCCTTATAGTTTTAGAAATGAAAAATACGCTCCAGGTGGACTAGTAAATTCCAATCATCCATCACTGTAGCAGGTATTTTCTTCCAGTAATCGCTGGCTAGGTATCCTCCCTTTCCGTACCTAATGCATTTGCTCATCCCCATGAGGTGATTTCATGGGTTATTATTTACGCACCTTTCAAAAGTGGGATGTTGAAATTTCATGGAACTGTTAGATATTTATATCAGACTACCAGAATTTATATCCACTATTTGGTTGTTATCCCCATGATACCCTTGAGATTCTCTAATCTCCATTTCGACATTGAGGGAACATCAGACAATGTACACATAGCTATCAAAGTCAAAGATCACTAAGGACTTCGTTAGGATAGGTTTCGGCCCAACAAATAAAGGTTAAACCATTTACTTATTGGTTACAATAAAGTCAAACTTATATTGGTCATTCCATATGATGTATTCCTCATACACCCAAATAGATTTGTTGTTTTATTTCTTAAGGAATAGTAAATAGGTTTCCATTTAATGATTGAGAGTGTGAGGAAAATATTTATCAATTTTTTTTGTAAATACATCTATACAGTTGCATTGATCAATTCATTAGGCATTGTATTTTTTATCCATATCTACCACTGTGAAATTTCCCCATCCATATGATAAACCTCAATTAGATCCATCTCTTTTTTAGAACAATTAAAAATGGATAATGTACTTTCAAAAGAGTAGATCCATTGTTCTGCATTTAATGGATTAGATTACCCCTTAAATGTAGGAGGCATATGACACATGAATATATAGATTCTAGATTGTTCTCTCTTTAGGGGGGTTTCGATTCTATTTCTAATCTAGGTTTCTATTCATAACATTAGTCAAATAAGAGATTATCCTCATGAAGTGTTTGATTTTAGCTCTAATTGGGTTGGGAATCTCATTGTGGTTGTCATCACATTACTCTTCACATTGATTTTTAACTAATTCGTCTTATTTTTGGTCACCAGATAAAATAAAAGGAAAACCAGGATGAGTATATTTACCTTTTAAACACATAAATGGAAATTTATAACATTAAATTTATAAATCATAACTTATAACTTACATATATTTTCAGAACATATGGATTTTTAGTCATTAGACATTGTTATCCACAATCCATTTCCTAATATATACTCTTATATGAATTTTTGTACTCCCCTAATAATGGTTCATAATGAGATTATTATTTACCAAGGCATATCCACCTAGAGTGCCATACCAGGTGCACAATAAGGAATGTTATCATGTACGAGGTCACCTTGAGTCAGGCTTGAACCACCGTGTCAATGTTGTCACTCCTAGGTACATTTATGCTAGAACCACATCCACGTGTAGTATCCATAGAGGAATATATTTTCATGATACAACATTAACTCAATACTAACCAAATTTAGGGTTGTTTTCATATAATAAGTCTTATCCATTAGGCTTTCTCTAGAGTTATCTAATCATAATCCTAAAAATAACTAAATATTTTCTCTAATACCAACTATAAAATCTTTTATCATTATTACATATTAATACATGATTTAAATTCATCAAATTAAACATAATAAAACATGAATGATCGATAAGTCTAGTGTCTTTAGAAATTATGTACATTTCATTATAAAATTAATGATGAATTAAAATATCCTTATTTGAAACTTCATTAACATACTTGAGCTTAAAACAACATTGGATAACCAAGGGGAAAATATAAGAAATAGGTGATCCATAAATTCCTATAATGGAATTATCAAGGAATAATAAGAAGATAATAATACATATATATAAGTCAAATCAATGGAGAGTAAAGGATCTTGAATAATAAGTTATGACATAACAGGATAGTCATAACTTGTGAAATATAGAAACAACTTATAGAACAACATCATAAATTTATGTCATTGATTAGCCACCTAGACTTAATGGTAGAAAAGGTCCCATAAAGGAATCAGGTAAAATAATATCCCAACATGACAAATTATTATACCAATAATTACCCCGTGCATTGGAGCGCTATATAATTTTGGGTGCACCAATCACATTCATTTCATTCCCATACTTATTTGTGCCACATAGATTATAAAAAATGGATTCATTCATCATCTTAATGTATTACAAAGTTGGGGAGTGTGGAATAAATACATTTAAGTACCTAATTAAAATGTATAAGTGAAAAAAGTGAACAACCTTGATAGTAAATGGGTACAGTATTCACTATAAAACTATTTTGGAATGGAAAATCAATGTGAAAACTCAACAGCAAAACAACATTACTTAAAAATTCATAAAATTGGTTGATGATATAGAATTTCTTCCCTCAATATGTGGACATGAATTTGACTCTAATAGGTTAATGGAAGGACATGTTAAAACATATATAATTATAAAAACAGGGCATACGATAATAAATAATATCTAATAAAAAAGAGAAAGTACAGAATGCTTATGAAATTTCAGCATGGTAAAGGGTCTACATGGGTGGGATCAATGAGGGAGAAAGTCACATATCATCATTTGAAAAAAAATTATGTATATAGGAGGTTTTCAAACATAAATCATTATTATTAATTGAAAACAAAATCTCATAACAATATAAACAATCTTGGATAATGATAAGAATGGAAAGAACCCTTACATGAATGTGTGGCTCTAAAGGCATGAAATAGGGATTGAAGAGAGATTGGGGTTCCTTGGGAGGATTATAGAGAGGTGAGGGAAGATTAAAGAAAATTATCAATGATTTTGAGTGATGATAATAAGGATATTGGGTGGTTATATATAACTAATGTTAGGGGGATTATTTAATATTTCACAGATATAGGTTGTGGACTTTATACAATAAAATATTAAAAACCACAGACCTTCCCATGGGTTTTCAACATGTTTTTTCAAATATGTGGAGTGTTTAATTATTTTATTAGAAAAATGGACTAACATATTATAATATTATACCTTCTTATTTTGTGACATCCTAGGTAAATAATGAATAATACATATTTAATATTTATTAATATTTGTGAATTAAATATAAATTCTACTTTAAAGGGGTTGCTATGTTCGATAGCGTACCTAATACGCAACAATGAGTTTCCTTAAAATCTTTTGTTGCACACTAATAATAAATTATTATTATTTTAAATAGATGTTAATTCCTAGTCATTGTATTTGCTAGAAACGAACAAAACCAACTAAAATGTTATTATACATGTTTGTTAGATGTATTTACTTTTATCCAATAAAAGTTAGAGGCCTAAACTTTGAATTAATCTAATTTTTATCATAATTTACATTAGAAGATCGATTTACCGCATTTTACTGGAGAACCCTCATTAAATATAGTTTTAGTCATTTTTATATGTTCTATTTGACCAAATAATATTCTTCTTTTGATTTTGGATATCAAATTTTAATTTGGGTAATTTTTTGGAATTTTTCGGATAAAGTTCAATTTTTATGAACAGTTGAAAATATTGTATTTTAATTCAAAACTATCTTTTAATAGAATTTATTTATATGGTTATATTATATTTTTAATTGGTTTTAAAGTGTAATTATAATATATTATTACCATTTAATCCAATTTTTTTCATTAGAATTAATTTTACATTGAAATTGGACGTAAACAAGTGTCGATCTTTTGATAGTTATTGTTTCTTAAAAACACACTATTTGTTTTAAACGAGAATTAATTTTAAATTTATTTAATGAAACTTTTATGTTTTGAATTTGGAAATATAAAAATCATTTTTTCATTTGGAGTATAAAAATAATTCTTAGGATTAATATTTTTTTATTTTTTAGAAAAACGTCAATTTTTTAGGAATAGTGAAACCACTTAGTAGTAGTTAAAAAAACTAAATTTTTGATTTAAATGAAATTCTACTGCTTCTGTGAAATGAGTTTTGAAAATTTGAAAAACATGGTTGTTATTAGTAAGTAAAATATGGATCAAAAAGATGAATTTTTTTGGTGAATAGTAACTTTTGTGTTTAACATACCACGGTTAAAGGTAAATATGGTAATTAAAGGTAAAAAGAGTATTATCATAATTCAAGAATACCTTAATACTTGTTCAAACCTTATTGGTTGAGTCATTAAGGACCATGGGAATTTTTGGGTCGATTTTGGGACCCCTTTGATCCACTTGGAAGTGATAATGACAATTTAGATTAATTAACTTAAACTAATGACAAAAATGACAAAATCAAATATCATTTAGTAAATTAATTTTTACAAGGGGTTAAATATATTATCTTTTATACTATAAATATTAATTGGAAAATAAAAAAATATCCTACATCATGGTATTTTTTTATAATTTTTATAAAAATAATAAATTAAATTATTCATGTCAAAATAATGGTGTAGTGTTTACCTCATTAATAAATGATTTAAATAAATAAGATTAAAATGATTAAAATATTATCCAAAACCTATCCCACTCTTATTGGATTATTTTATTTCCACCTTGAGTCATCTTATATTCTAGTATAATTATTTTTGGTCCATTAGAAACCGAATATCAATATATAATAAAATAATGTTTTCATACGTTCCTAAAGAGCTCCTCCTCCCCCTAATAAAAAGAGACCACTTCTAACCAATTCCAAACACCACTCAAGACATTTGGGTCACCCACCCTTTTCCCATTTAATCTCCCTACATCCCACTCCTCCTCATAAAATCCTTAACATAGGTATAATACACTTCATGAAGTCCTTTGGTTCAAACCAAAGGGAGTTACCCGAATTAAAGGTAACAATTTTTCTTAAATTTATTTCTTTTATTTTACTAATCCATCCACTAAAATCGTTTTATACAATTATATTGTAACAACAATAAATTACTCATTATACTGTGATGTTTTTATGCTAATTATTCAAACTAAAATTACCCATAACTCAATCTAATGGATAATTAACATAATGTTTTTGTGGATGGTAAACAAACACCTCACGGAACGATGATTGTTCAAATATATCCAACCACCTCTCAGGGTTGCCATTATGGTGGAACTGTATTTATATATGATAGATATTATGTTTATGTTTTCTTTATCCTTATGTAATTTCCATTTATATCACGCCGTTATGGTTTCTATTATGGGTAAACGTGAAAATCTCATTATAGGAAGTACAGACTACCACCCTCTCAAAGTGATGTGATTCGTTAATGCATTATGTGGGATGTATAAAGGATGAATTTAATGATATTATATCCTATGCATCATTAGTTTTTAATTCAATTAAAATTAGAAAATGAAATGAAAGTAGTGTTCATGTGTATTTACAACTTACCTTCTCCATGAAAGGTGCATTTCATTTCTTACATCTAAATTTCATGTACTATTATAAATTCATGTATATACTGGATATATATGATATATATGATATCTAAATAATGAATGTAATTCTGGATATAATGATCCTCTGACCACATGAACAGTATGTAATTATAAGAAGTCCATTTTTCACTTAAGTACCAAATATCGACAAAACAAACATTGTTAACATTAATGTTTAAAAAATGTTAACAACTTGGAAATAAGTGATATAAAATGAAAAATAAACTTCGAAAATATTCTTAATCAGTTATAAATTAAATTTAGTTTATTATTCAGGAGAATCAAGAATGAACGGGTCAAGTCGGACACATGGTAAGGGATTTTCTTATCTCACTTTTTATTTTGTGAGACTACCATTTTTCGCCACTTATTCATTTAATGTGGTGTATTTTACACTTACTTTTTATATATATTATCATCATTCTCATTATATTCGTGGTATACTGTTATTTATTTTGTGGTTATTCATTTTTGGTCCGACAACTCAGTTGATTACAACGTGGTAAATGGTTTCATCTAACTTTTTATTCCCTGGAGATTCATGCTATATTTTCAACTATTTACTTTTGTGTGGTGTATATACTCCCATTATGGTATTCATTGTTTAATATACTTCAATATTTGGGTATTTACAACTTCATTTTCTGATCATTCTTAAATTGTCTTTTTGTTTCGTAAGTTACCAAATCGGTAAGGGAACCTTTTAACCCAATTTCTATTCCTTGGGTTAATCATCTAATTCTTGATTACATCATGATATGATTATGTGTGGAATCGCTACTTATTTTTTGTGTAGTACTTTATACTCCCCTTTCTGTGGATATAATTTTGATTCACATAATCACTCCATTGATAAATTCTGAACTCATCAATATGAACATGATAATAGTAATTTTAACTCAATATATATCTATTGAGATAAACATCAAATTCATTAGTTTTTTTACAAGAATATGTTTGAATGACCTATGATTTATTTACACTGAATATCCAATCATATTGACTATATTAATATTTTTCACACATAATTATGTCGTTGATTAAACCTTAACCTATGGATAAGGACTTTATAAGAGATTTCATCTCAATTTACATTCCATTGAGACTTTATTGTTTTTATGCACCAATTCACTTTTATATGGTGTATATACTGTACTTTGGAATATTATATCATGAATCCTTTTATTCTCATGTTATTATAAAGTTATGATTAAATGTAATTCCTCAATTATTTGTATACAAGCGACTCTCATTTTGATAAAAACTCTTTAACTAGAAAAACATTTTAAAATTTTTAATTATTTATTCTTCTAAATATTTCTCATTAATGTCTATGTTTTCAAAATGGTTTGGGATTTATATATATGGAATTTAATGTTTTAAAATTTTAATTCATTTAATATTTTCAACGTGGCATGGGAAAGTTTGATTCAAAAATCTCTTTTTAAATTGTTTTGAAAATGATTTGATAAAGCAATGTTTATTTCAATATCTGGATTTAATATAATAGAATGTAGAAATGTTATATTTCCTTTATACATGTGTTATGTGTTATTAATATGTAATTTTTATTGGGGATTTTTTACGTATACGGGTGGTTCTGTGATAAACCTAGTGCAGGTGAGCCTGAAGTAGCTCGGTAATGCATTGGGTAACGTGATGGAGGCAAACCTGAATGTTTCTCCTAAGAGATTTCGGGAATATACTATGATGGGTATTCCAATGTAACTCCCTATGTATCTGTGATAGCTAAAATATATGTATTATATTAATTCCACAAGTTTCCTTTATTATTTATGATTTCTATGTGTTATTCAAAAATCATATGTTATTATGAGGTAAGTAAAAGAGTTCAAGTTTTGTATATATTTATGAACAAATGTTTTTATTCTCTGTTTTATAACAAGTAATGATACTTTTATGATCATCCAACGTTTTTAAATGTTTTCACAGGACTTAATGATGAATAGGGTCAAGGACGGGATCAGGGAAAAGCCTTACTATCTAAAACATGGATTTAGACATGACTCTTTTTTCCAAGAGTTTATATTTTATGAAAAAAATGGAAGATTTGTAGAAGTTTCTACCTTGTAATAATTTTATATGTAATATTTATGTCCTAATTATATAAAATACTAAATCAGAAAAGATCCTCAATGCAAATTATTTGTTTAGTTCGATATTATAAAAATGAATAAGTCTGAGTATAAGGCCCCAACCTTAAACCTTACTTAATATTGAATTAAATGAATAATTCACGTCGAGGATCTTTTCAGGTTTAGAGTTTTAGAGAATTAGAACATAACTATTACATCTCAAAAGATTACAAAGTAGTCACTTATACTAAGTTTCCATAATAAAAAAAACTCTTGAAAGAAACATGTCTAGTTCCATGTTTTATATAGCATGACATTCCCTTGATCCCATCCTTGACCTTATTCCATATTAAGTCCTATGAAAAACATTTCAAAAAAACTTGGGGTGAGCATGAAAAGCTCAGTAAGGGATACAAAAAGAATGAAAACTGTTAGTTTTTCAAACATCAAGTAAACCATGTATACTATATCAAAGTAATACCTTCACCATCATGAAGTAGTAAAAAAAATCTTCACTGAATAAAGTATCATTACTTACATTTTTGTAACCAAAGGATTACCATAAAACCCATATAAAGAACACATAGAATATATAAAGGTAACTTGGGACATAAACATACTTAAGTGGAATAACCATACGGTTGACTTCCACACATATCACTTAATGGAATAGCCATACGGCCAATTTCCATACATACTTAATGGAATAGCCATACGGCCGACATCCATACCCAATTCATTGGAGGTTATAACGTAACCACTCATCCTGGTATTCACGGCACCACACGTCATATGGTTTATAACGTAACCACCCGTTAAAATTTCCAAGTACCAGTATAAAATCATAAAACATAAAACCAATATAAAGGAATGATAGCATTTCCACATTTCAATCACAATATATCATAAATATATTGACATAATAGAATCTTTTTTCAAAACCATTTTCAATACCAAAATACATAAAAGAGTATATGGTATTTATTTTATTCTAAAAACATTACGGCTTGTTGAGAAAGCCAAAGACCAAATAATACTCGCGGCGGCGGAAAAGGTCGTTGTCGCCACGTACGTTAAAAGAAACATTCCTTTTTGTTGTTTTGTAAAACGCTTCGTAGAAAAATATTCCTTTTGTATAAAAGTAAAAGTCAAAGGGGTTTATACACCGTATAAAAGAAAGTTGTGTATAAAACGAAATATGCCTCAATGAAAGGAGATTGAGACAAAGTCTCATTCCTCGGGTCCGACTTGACTCGATCGTTCTTTAACGTCCTGAAAAATAAACTTGAGTTAATTTATAATTGATTAAGAATCTTTTTAATGATTATTATTCCTTTTATATCACTTACTGACATGTTATAAACATTATGTAACCATTTAAGTTAATAATGTTTGTTTTGTCAATATTTGGTTCTTAAGTCGAAAGTTGACTTCTTACAATTACTTGTTGTTCATGTGGTCAAAAGTTCTTTATATCCAGAATGAAATTCCCGATTTGGATATAATATGTATCATATATATCCAGAATATTCATGTATTTAAAATATTACATAATCATTAAGAGGTAAGAAATGAAATGCACCGTTCATGGAGACAGTAAGCCGTACGTACGCATGAACGCTACTTTCATTACTTTGTCATGTTAGTGGAATTAAAACTAAATGAGAAGTAAGTTTATTTTAATTCCAGAATTTTATTCATCATTTAGATATTTCATTAATTATATATATCCATTATATACATGTACTTTTAGTAATACCTTACATTTGGGGATAAGAAATGAAATGCACCGTTCATGGAGACTGTAAGCCGTACGTACGCATGAACGCTACTTTCATTTCTATCTCATACTTTAATCGAAATAAATAATAATGATATAGAGGTATATTATAATTCCAGTATAACATCATATATAATAACTTTAAATCCATCCTTTACACGTCCCACATATAGAATTAACGAATCACATCACTTTTAGGGGGCGGTAGTCCGCACTTCCTTAAATGAAGATATCGTGTTTACCCATAATGGAAACCATAAAGGTATGCCAAAAATGAAAAATACAGAATCTTAAAGAAAATATAAACATATTATATATCATATATAAAAATAGTGACATCATAATGGCCACCCTTGAAGGTGTTAAATGAGTATTGAACAATCATCGTTTCGGGAGGCAGAATTTCGCCATCCACGGAAACCGTATGTTCTTTAACCATTTGATGTAGTTGTGTGAGAGTGTAGCTCAAATAAATATTATAACAACATCCTAGTATATTTAAGATACTGGTGTTGTTACAAAATAAGTAAATAAAAAGAGTTTATAGGGTTGGAGAAGCAAAATAAAAAAAATGAACAAGAGAGAATGAATTACTTTTAAAAGTGTAACTCCCTTTTGATTTGAGCCTAAAGGCATCCTTTGAAAGGATTCTGCCCAAAGGAAATCCTCTAGGATGAGGAGAGGGATGTGGAGAGAGTAATTGGGCAGGGGTTGGCCGAGCCAAAGTCTTGAGAATTGTGATAAATGAGGTATAGGTGGGGGCCTTTTATAAGAGGAGAGGAGGGGCACTTTTGGAAAGTAAATAAATATTACATTATTTGAAAATGTGTTTCGGTTTTAAAAGGTCCCACATTGATATAATTCGTGGATAAGGTGATAAGGGTTCGAAATCCACTCATCCAATTGGTTTTTTCCATGTTTAGATTTTAGATTTTTCATTATCTTTCCATTTTATTTAAATCGTCAAATAATGATGTCATCGCTGCATCATTATCATGTCATAAATAATTTAATTTATTTAATGTCCAAAAATTATAAAAAAATACTATGATGTAGGAAGTCTTTTTCGATTTCCAATGAATATTTATAATCAAAATTTGGACTTGTATAACCCCACTCAAAAATTATTTTAGTAAAACAATTTATGTTAGTGTCATTTTTACTTTAACATTAAATAAAAATATATTAATGTCATTTTCCAACTAAAGTGGCTCCATGGGGTCCCCAAGTTGGGCCATGGCTTGTCTTGGTCGGCCATGACTCACCCAATAGGTGTAGGACAAGTTTCATGGTGTTTTCACATTCTTATAATACCATTTTTACCTTAAACTACACTAATTACCTCTAATCGCGATTAATGAAAAAAAGTTACTATTCACCAAAAAATTATTTTAATCTCATTGAAACACATTTCAATTCTTAATGACAACCATGTATGTCGGATTTTCAAAATTCAATACAGATTAGTGGTAAACTTTCATTTAACTGAAATATCAGTTTGCTTGATTACCACATAGTGGTTTCACTATTAATCAAAAATTGAAGTTTTTCAGAAAATTACCAAAAATTCACCCTAAGATATATTTGATATTCTAAATTCAAAAATGAAGTCCATTTTACAAAATTCAAAACATATAAGTCAAATTAATTAATTTAATAATTAATTCCCATTGTCATGACAAATAGCGTGTTTTTGTGAAACAATAAGTATCAAAAGATTGACACCAGTTTAAGTCCAATTTCAAAGTGAAATTGATTCCAATGACCACCATTGGATTAACTGGTAAAAATATTTTCTAATTTCACTTTAAAACCAATTAAAATAATAATCTAATCAAATAAACAATTTAGATTAAAAAGAGGTTTTGAATTAAAATACAACATTTTACACTATTCATAAAAAATGAACTTTATCCGAAAGGTACCAAAAATTTACACAAAGTAAATTTTGATGACCCGATTCTATTGAAGAGTTATATTTGGTCCAAAATAAAGTATAAGAGTGATCAAAACTATATTTAATGATGGTTCACCATTAAAAGGTGATAAGTGAACCTTTAGTGAAAATTAGAGTATATATGCCATAAAATTGAACTCTTTCCGTATTTTAAGCCTTTATCTTTTATTGGGTAAATGTATAAACATTTAAAAACATATATAATCATATTTTAGTTATTTCTATCCATTCCCGCCAGTACAACGGCTACTTTTTACTAACATTTAAAATAATATTATTTTATTACTAGTGTGCTACGTAAGTTTCAAAGAAACTCATCGTTGCGTATCGGGTACGCTATCGAACATAGCAACCCCTTTAAAATAAAATTAATATTTAATTCGTAAATATGAAAATTCTTTATTCTTTATTTACCTGGGATGTTACATCCTTCCCCCCTTTTGGGAATTGCGTCCTTGCAATTTTATTCACTTATCAAAATATGTGGGGGTATTTATCCCTCATAGCATTTTCAGATTCCCACGTTGCCTCTTCAATCACATGGTTTTTCCACAAAACCTTTACCTGATTAATCACCAAATTTCGTAACACTTGCTCCCTGTGGTCAAGAATCTGGACCGGTTGTTCCCCATAAGATAGGTTCTCTTCTAGCTGAACTACCTCTGGGCTCAAAACATGAGATGGATCTGGCATATAATTTCTCAACATTGAAACATGAAAAACATTGTGTACCTGAGATAAACTCGGAGGTAAAGCCACCCGGTATGCAACTGATCCAACTCTCTCCAGAATTTCATATGGTCCAATAAACCTTGGAATCAACTTTCCTTTCTTACCAAATCTCATCACGCTTCTCCAAGGAGAAACCTTGAGAAAAAACATGATCACCTACCTCGAAAGATAGATCCTTCCTCCGGTTATCCGCATAACTCTTCTGCCTGCTCTGAGCTGTTCTCATGTGTTTCTGAATCAGCTGAACTTTTTCTGCCATCTCTTCTACCAATTCTGGTCCCATCAACTTCCTTTCACCCACTTCATCCCAAAATGCTGGAGTTCGACACCGCTTCCCATATAATGCCTCAAATGGTTCCATCTGTATACTGGAATGAAAACTGTTATTAAAAGAAAACTCAACCAAAGAAAGATGTTGGTCCCAACTTCCCTGATAATCCATAGAACAAGCTTGTAGCATATCCTCCAATGTCTGAATTATTCGTTCTGACTGCCCATCTGATTGAGGATGAAAAGCTGTACTAAAATTTAATTCAGTACCCAACGACTTCTGAAGGCCTTTCCAAAAGATATATGTGAACCTGGGATCACGGTCTGATACAATGGAGAGAGGAACTCCATGTAACCTGACTATCTCTTTAAGATACAAACGGGAAAGTTGATCAAGAGATAAATTATCTCGTATAGCAAGGAAATGAGCAGATTTGGTCAAGCGATCAATAATAACCCAGATTGCATTATTACCTCGAGATGTCTTCGGTAATCCCACAACAAAGTCCATGGATATATTCTCCCATTTCCACTCTGGCACTGGTAAAGGCTAAAGAATCCCTTTCGGTAACTGCTGCTCTGCTTTAACCTGTTGACATGTCAAACACTTCACAGTAAAATCAGCAATGTCTCTTTTCATTCCATCCCACCAGTAATACTCCCGCAGATCACTATACATCTTAGTACTGCCAGGATGAACTGAAAACAACTCATTCTTCAACTGTGAATCACAAGGCACAAATAACCTCTTCACAAACCTCAAAACACAAACACAAACTTATCCATGAACTCAAGGAAAATTTTATTCATAAGGTCCATGAATACAGCAGGTGCATTGGTTAACCCAAAAGGCATAATTACAAATTCATAATGGCCATATCTAGTACGGAACGCAGTCTTCGGAACGTCTGCTTATTTTACTTTCAACTGATGGTACCCCGACCTCAAGTCAATCTTCGAAAAATACTGAGCTCCCTGGAGCTGATACCACTTCATTCGATGGACCAACATCTGCTGAAGTTGTTTCAAATGATTCTACCACCCCTTTCTGCTTGTAGTCTAGCTGCATTCCCCTTGTTGAGTTCTTCGTTGGACACTCGTTTGCATAATGACCCATTTCATTACACTTAAAACATCTTACCATTGGCTTTTCATTTCCTGCTTGATCATTTTCATTACAGTTACGAGCAATATGACCAGACTTACCACACCGAAAGCACTTACCAGACTTTGATAAACATTCTCCAGGATGCATTTTACCACACTTCTCACATGATGGATATTTGGTTTTCTTACCTCCTTGCTTCTTTGATGAATTCTTCCCCTTTTCCTGCCAACTAGACCTCTTATTCTGTTGTTTGTCATAGAACACCTGATCATCGGAAAACTCCATTTCCACCTTCTCAGCACATCAAACAAGTTTTTCATAACTTTTGAACTCACGAGAAGCTAAAGCCCTTCGATACTTTGGCTTTAACCCTCAGTAAAAACATTTTATTTTACTATCAAGATCTCGTATGAAGTTTGGAGCATACCTTTCCAATCGAGTGAACTCTTCTTCATAAGCAGCCACTGAATCATCCTCCTGCCTCAATTTTAGGAACTGCTTTTCCATCCTAAGACGAACCACCTTAGGAAAATATTTCTCAAGAAACATACCTTTGAATTCATCCCAGTGAAGATCCTCGATCTCATCACTATCCCTTATATTTTTCACCATCGACCACCACTGATCAGCTTCAACTTCAAAACGGTAAACAACAAGACTAACCTTTTGATGTTCTGAACACACCATGACATCAAAAATCTTCTCCAGTGCTTTAATCCACCCTTCAGCTTGCACAGGGTCAGATGATCCTCTGAATGATGGGGGATGTTGCCTCATGAAATGTTCCACCACTGACATGTTCCTCTATGGTTGATCTGGCTGATCTCGTGCATGTATACCACCACCATTTATAGCCTGAGTAAACTGTGCCATCACTACAACAAACAGTTCAGTTCCGATTCCGACCATCTCAGGTTGCTGATTTGGAATGTTATCTACCTCCTGATGTCGTCCCAACATAGCTGCTTTGTTTCCTCCGCGGAAAACCATTCTGAACACAGAAATATCTTAGGCGAAGCAACACGGTAATCTGTAAATGCTATATCATTTCAATTATATTATAATTTAACACTTTTCTAACTCCTAAAGTTGTCTAAACCGACCTCTGATACCAAATATAAGGCCCCAGCCTTAAACCTTACTGAATATTGAATTAAATGAATAATTCACGTCGAGGATCATTTCAGGTTTAGAGTTTTAGAGAATTTGAACATAACTATTACATCTCAAAAGATTACAAAGTAGTCACTTATTCTAATTTTCCATAATAAAAAAAACTCTTGAAAGAAACATGTCTAGTTCCATGTTTTATATAGCATGACATTCCCTTGATCCCATCCCTGACCTTATTCCATATTAAGTCCTGTGAAAAACATTTCAAAAAAACTTGGGGTGAGCATGAAAAGCTCAGTAAGGGATACAAAAAGAATGAAAACTGTTAGTTTTTCAAACATCAAGTAAACCATGTATACTATATCAAAGTAATACCTTCACCTTCATGAAGTAGTAAAAAAAATCTTCACTGAATAAAGTATCATTACTTACCTTTTTGTAACCAAAGGATTACCATAAAACCCATATAAAGAACACAAAGAATATATAAAGGTAACTTGGGACATAAACATACTTAAGTGGAATAACCATACGGTTGACTTCCACACATATAACTTAATGGAATAGCCATACGGCCAATTTCCATACATACTTAATGGAATAGCCATACAGCCGACTTCCATACCCAATGCATTGGAGGGTATAACGTAACCACCCGTCCTGGTATTCACGGCACCACCCGTCATATGGTTTATAACGTAACCACCCGTTAAAATGTCCAAGTACCAGTATAAAATCATAAAACATAAAACCAATATAAAGGAATGATAGCATTTCCAAATTTCAATCACAATATATCATAAATATATTAACATAATAGAATCTTTTTCCAAAACCATTTTCAATACCAAAATACATAAAAGAGTATATGGTATTTATTTTATTCTAAAAACATTACGGCTTGTTGAGAAAGCTAAAGACCAAATAATACTCGCGACGGCGGAAAAGGTCGTTTTCGCCACGTACGTTAAAAGAAACATTCCTTTTTGTCGTTTTGTAAAACGCTTCGTAGAAAAAGATTCCTTTTGTATAAAAGTAAATGTCAAAGGGGATTATACACTGTATAAAAGAAAGTTGTGTATAAAACGAAATATGCCTCAATGATAGGAGATTGAGACAAAGTCCCTTACCTCGGGTCCGACTTGACTCGATCGTTCTTTAACGTCCTGAATAATAAACATGAGTTAATTTATAATTGATTAAGATCCTTTTTAAAGTTTATTATTCCTTTTATATCACTTACTGCCATGTTATAAACATTATGTAACCATTTATGTTAATAATGTTTGTTTTGACAATATTTGGTTCTTAAGTCGAAAGTTTCTTCTTACAATTACATGTTGTTCATGTGGTCAAAAGTTCTTTATATCCAGAATGAAATTCCATATTTTGATATAATATGTATCATATATATCCAGCATATACAAGTATTTATAATATTACATAATCATTAAGAGGTAAGAAATGAAATGCACCGTTCATGGAGACGGTAAGCCGTACGTACGCATGAACGCTACATTCATTTCTTTGTCATATTAGTGGAATTAAAACTAAATGAGAAGTATGTATATTTTAATTCCAGAATTTTATTCATCATTTAGATATATCATTAATTATATATATCCATTATATACATTTACTTTTAGTAATACATTACATTTGGGGATAAGAAATGAAATGCACCGTTCATGGAGACGGTAAGTCGTACGTACCCATGAACGCTACTTTCATTTCTATCTCATACTTTAATGGAAAGAAATAATAATGATATAGAATTATATTATAATTCCATTATAAAATCATATATAATAACTTTAAATCCATCCTTTACACGTCCCACATATGGCATTAACGAATCACATCACTTTTAGGGGGCGGTAGTCCGCACTTCCTTAAATGAAGATATCGTGTTTACCCATAATGGAAACCATAAAGGTATGCCAAAAATGAAAAATACAGAAGCATAAAGAAAACATAAACATATTATATATCATATATAAAAATAGTGACATCATAATGGCCACCATTTAAGGTGTTAAATGAGTATTGAACAATCATCGTTTCGGGAGGCAGAATTTCGCCATCCACGGAAACTGTATGTTCTTTAAACATTTGATATTGTTGTGTGAGAGTGTAGCTCAAATAAATATTATAACAACATCCTAGTATATTGAAGATACTGGTGTTGTTACAAAAGAAGTAAATAAAAAGTGTTTAGAGGGTTGGAGAAGAAAAATAAAACAAATGAACAAGAGAGAATGAATTATCTTTAAAAGTGTAACTCCCTTTTGATTTGAGCCTAAAGGCTTCCATTGAAAGGATTCTGCCCAAAGGGAATCCTCTAGGATGAGGAGAGGGATGTGGAGCGAGTAAATGGGCAGGGGTTGGCCGAGCCAAAGGCTTGAGAAGTGTGAGAAATGAGGTAGAGGTGGGGGCCTTTTATAAGAGGAGAGGAGGGGCACTTTTGGAAAGTAAAGAAATATTACTTTATTTGAAAATGAGTTTCTGTTTTAAAAGGTCCCACATTGATATAATTCGTGGATAAGGTGATAAGGGTTCTCAATCCACTAATCCAATTGGTTTTGGCCATGTGTAGATTTTAGATTTTTCATTATCTTTCCATTTTATTTAAATCATCAAATAATGATGTCATCGCTTCATCATTATCATGTCATAAATAATTTAATTTTTTTAATGTCGAAAAATTATAAAACAAATACTATGATGTAGGAAATCTTTTTAGCTTTCCAATGACTATTTATAATCAAAATTTGGACTTGTATAACCCTACTCAGAAATTATTTTAGTAAAACAATTTATGTTAGTGTCATTTTCACTTTAACATTAAATAAAAATATATTAATGTCATTTTCCAACTAAAGTGGATCCATGGGGTCCCCAAGTTGTCCCATGGCTTGTCTTGGTCGGCCATGACTCACCCAATAGTTGTAGGACAAGTGTCATGGTGTTTTCACATTCTTATAATACCATTTTTACCTTAAACTACACTAATTACCTCTAATCGCGATTAATGAAAAAAAGTTACTATTCACCAAAAAATTATTTTAATCTCATTGAACCACATTTTACTTCTTAATGACAACCATGTATGTTGGATTTTCAAAATTCAATACACATTAGTGGTAAACTTTCATTTAACTGAAAAATCAGTTTGCTTGATTACCACTTAGAGGTTTCACTATTCATTAAAAATTGAAGTTTTTCAGAAAATTACCAAAAATTCACCCTAAGATATATTTGATATTCTGAATTCAAAAATGAAGTACATTTTACAAAATTCAAAACATATAAGTCAAATTAATTAATTTAATAATTAATTCCCACTGCCATGACAAATAGCGTGTTTTTGTGAAACAATAAGTATCAAAAGATTGACACCAGTTTAAGTCCAATTTCAAAGTGAAATTGATTCCAATGCCCACCATTGGATTAACTGGTAAAAATATTTTCTAATTTCACTTTAAAACCAATTAAAATAATAATCTAATAATATAAATAATTTAGATTAAAAAGTGGTTTTGAATTAAAATACAACATTTTACACTATTCATAAAAAAATGAACTTTATCAGAAAGGTACCAAAAATTTACACAAAGTAAATTTTGATGTCCCGATTCTAAAGAAGAGTTATATTTGGTCCAAAATAAAGTATAAGAGTGATAAAAACTATATTTAATGATGGTTCACCATTAAAAGGTGATAAGTGATCCTTTAGTGAAAATTAGAGTATATATGCCCTAAAATTGAACTCTTTCCGTATTTTAAGCCTTTATCTTTTATTGGGTAAATGTATAAACATTTAAAAACATATATAATCATATTTTAGTTATTTCTATCCATTCCCGCCAGTACAACGGCTACTTATTAACTAAAATTTAAAATAATATTATTTTATTACTAGTGTGCTACGTATGTTTCAAAGAAACTCATCGTTGCGTATCGGGTACGCTATCGAACATAGCAACCCCTTTAAAATAAAATTAATATTTAATTCGTAAATATGAAAATTCTTTATTCTTTATTTACCTGGTATGTTACACTGAGTCCTTATTGTTGGAATCAGAAGGATGTTTAGAAAACATTAAGGATTATGATTTCTCGTTAGACACATGGTTTCTCCTTTTTTAAGCTATTTCATTTAAATCCTTGTTTCAATACATTTTTAGATAAAGGAAGGTCAGTGAAAAATGGAAGGAGGAGGATCTCAAATGACATTTATATCTCTTCCTGATGACATGCTTGCAATAATTATTGCAAAAATCATGTTCAGATGATTGTGAAACTTTTTATCGCATATAACCACTTCCAGAAAGATTTTTGAGATATCAAACAGATCCACTATACCATGTTATAATCATGGATCAAGGGTTGTATTTAAACAAATTCTATTCTCACAATATTCTCATATTTTTATGAAATGAAAATATTATCATGTCATTTTCAAATATTTTACCTTATCACGAGATTTTGAAGAATATCGTATTTATATTTGATTTTAAAATATAGTCTCTCCGCCCATACTTATGGAATTTTAAAAGGAATTTTATTTGAATGTTTCAACTCAAATTTTGTCCGACAGTTTTATAGAAATCATTTTTTATCTGATGTTTTGAAATTATATGCCATACATGAATATTTTCAAAAAACAAATTTCTGTGAACACCCATATGACCCATGTTGTACAAGGTGTATTTGGATGGAAGAATCAAATGATTTTGATGGATATCTAAATCATTTTTGTAATGGATGGACATTCTACCTACATGAACCAGATGATTATGAAACCAAGTGGACACCATGATCAAGGTATGATTTTATTCATTTTGGGAATCATATTATTTTTTCTTATGGTAGTGAAATAAGACATCAAGAATTAAGATGTTGAGATAATAATGAATTTGGATGAAAATTAGATGTATAAGGAAACCATTGAGGTTAAAAAATGATAGGTTTATTTTTAAGTTTTATAAAAAGGACAACCCATAGGATGGGTGACAACCCATGGCATCTGGTAAGGCTGTAGGAAATGAACCCACAACAAAAGGGTGACAAGGGTGCACCACCTTCCACTAGAATACTTGAAGTCCATGGTTAGTATAACATCTTATTTTAGTGAAATGTTTTTATAGAACAATAATAAGTTTATTTTTGGAGATTATGTTTTATCAAATTGATAAACTTTGTATTGAAAATGATATAGTTATTAAATGATAAAAGTTATTGTGGAAGACGTTTTCTCTTTTGAGGAAACACTTTATTCCTATGGAAGATAGAATACTAAGGGATTTCAATTGTGGAATAATGGTTGAAATTTTTGTTTGGAAGAATATAAGTTTTCATTATATACAAATGATGATTTTTTTTTAATTTATGAAAATGAATAACCTATCATGGAGAATATGTGATTTGGTTAATTACATTTCAATTTGAGATTTTATTAGTAACTAATGTTATTTGGTGATAAATGATAAGATTAATCCTGGGAGACTTTGTAATTAATGTTTTATAAGATTTGGGTTTCAATCATAGTTTGGATTAATTTTGAATAATTTTATGGACAATTGTTTATTTAATGGTATGTGTTGATCGTCGGGTTTCGATTTAAAAATTTTGGAGATTAAGAGTAGTTTTTCTTCTTATAAAAGATTATCCTTTTTGGGTATTATCTGATCTCGCACTAACATTTTTGGTTTAATTTATTTCTATAGACAAGGGAAATACGTATTTTTTGTGGATTATGTGATTCTCAATCAGATGATTCTTGTGATTTTGATGTGACCATTTAATTTTGAATGCTCTTTGTTTGGTGAAATTATTATTTTTCTCATAGAAAGTTATTAAAGTATGAAACTTTACATGAAGGTTAGTATATTTATTTATGTTCTTATTCTATCTAGTAAATTAATTCCACCTAATTATGAAATGTAATATAAAACAAAAACGTTGTTGGTTTATGTTTCATACTAGTTAATCAAAGACCGTTCAACCTGTCACATGTTTGTGATTTTCTAATGGTTAACTTTCCCCTAAACATGTTTTATATCACTCTTTCTTAGAACTAGACCCTTTGTGCTTCTCATTATTTATTTTAAAGTGATAGTTTTACGAACTCTTTTTTTTTTTGATGTGGGACTTTCAATGAAGTTCCCGAACCCATTATTTTTAAATTGAGAGGACGAAATTTCCAAAATGGGGTAAGGACGTAACATCCCACGTAAATAAAGAATAAGACATATTTCATATTTATTAATATTTGTGAATAAATATTAATTTTGCTTTTAATGGCATGTTATGTTCGATAGCGTACCCGATACACAACTACGTGTTTCTTTAAAATCATATGTTGCACACTAATAATAAAATTTTATTATTTTAAATGGAAGTTAACTCCTAGCAGTAGTATTGGAGGGAAAAGAAAAAAATCAACTAAAATGTGACTATAAATGTTTGTTAGATGTATTTACTTTTTTCCAATTTATGTTAGAGGCTTAAAATGTGAATGAATCTAATTTTTAGAATAATTTGCATTAAAAAGTCAATTTACTGCATTTTACTGGAGAATCATCATTAAATATAGTTTTTGGTAATTTTTATATGTTCTATTTGACATATTAAAATTATTATTTTGATTTTTGACCTCAAATTTTACTTTGGTTAATTTTTTGGTATTTTTCAGATAAAGTTCATTTTTTAATGAATACTAGAAAATATTGTATTTTAATTCAAATGTGCCTTTTAATTTAATTTATTTACATGGTTATATTATATTTTTAATTGGTTTTAAAGTGTAATTAGAATAAATTTTTACCATTTAATCCAATTTTGGTCATTGTAATTAATTTCACTTCGAAATTGGACATAAACAAGTGTCGATCTTTTGACAGTTATTGTTTCTTCAAAACGCGCTATTTGTTTCAAACAATGGGAATTAATTTTAAAATTAATTAATGAAACTTTTATGTTTTGAACTTGGAAAAATAAACATCATTTTTGAATTCATAGTATCAAATAATGCATTGGCTGAGTTTTTGGTATTTTTCCAAAAAAACTTTAATTTATGATGAATAGTGAAACCACTTAGAAGTACTTCAAAAACCAAATTTTTTATTTAAATGAATTTTTACCACTTATATAAATTTAATTTCATAAAATATACATACATGGTTGTTATTAGTAAGTAAAATTTGGTTCAATAAGATGAAAATAATTTTTAGTGAATAGTAACTTTTGACTTTTATTTACCACGATTTAAGGTAAATAAGGTGATTCAAGATAAAAAGAATACTATAATAATTTGAAATTACCTTAAAACTTGTTGAAACATTATTAGTTGAGTCATTAACGACCATGGGAATATTTGGGTCGTTTTTGGACCCCATTGATCCACTTGGACGTGATAATGAAAATTTAGATTAATTTACAAAAAGTAATGGAAAAAATGACAAAAACAAATATCTTTTAGTAAATTAATTGTTAAAGGGTCATATAAATTGTCATTTCAACTATAAATATTCATTGGAAGGTTAAAAATATTATTTACATCATGTTTTTTTTTAATTTTTACACAAAAAATAAATTTAATCATTTATGACACAATACTGATGCAGTGTTTACCTCATTAATAAATGATTTAAATAAATAAGATTATAATGATTAAAATACTATCCAAAACATGTAAAATTCCAATTGGATAATTGTATTTCTATATTGAGTAATTTTATATTAGAAAATAATTATTTTTGGTCCAATAGAAATAGAATATCAATATATAATAAAATAATGTTTCCACACTTTCCTAAAGAGCCCCTCCTCCCACTTGTAAAAGGAGTCCACTTCTATCCAATTCCACACACCTCTAAAGCTGTTTGGATCGTCCATCCTCTGACAAATTAATCTCCCTACATCCCAATAGTCCTCATAGAATCCTTACATTAGTCAGAAGACACTTCAACAAGTCCTTTTGTTGAAACCAAAGGGAGTTACACAAACTAAAGGCAAATGTTTCTCTTAAATTGTTTTCATTTATTTCAATTCTCCAGCCCCTAATATCTTTTTATTACATTATTCTCTAACAACACTAGTATCATAAATATACTAGGATGTTGTTATGCGAAGGATTCTAACTACACATACACACACCTCAATCTAATGGATGATGAACATAATGTTTCTGTGGATGGAAAATTAAAGCCTCATATAGTGATGATTGTTTAAATATCATCAACCACCTCTTAGGGTGGCCATTATGATGGAACTGTATTTATATATGTTATATATTATGTTTATGTTTTCATTATCCTTCTGTAATTTCCATTTATGGCACGCCATTAAGGTTTTTAATATGGGTAAACGCGATAATCTCATTAGAGGAAGTACGGACTACCGCCCCCTCAATGTGATGTGACTCGTTAATGCCTTCTGTGGGATGTATAAGGGATATAGATAATGATATTATATATGATATTATACAAGAATTATAATATAACTATGTATAATTATGTCTTAATTCCATTAAAATAAGAAATAAAAATGAAAGTTGCGTTCTTGCATAAGCACGACTTATCGTCTCCATGAAAGGTGCATTTCATTTATTACCTCTAAATGTTATGTACTATTATAAATACATGTATATACTGGATATATATGATATATATGATATCTAAATATTGAATATAATTCTGGATATAATGAACCTCTGACCACATGAACAACATGTAATTATAAGAAGTCCATTTTTGACTGAAGTACCAAATATCGACAAAACAAACATTATTAACATAAATGAATTCATAAAGTTTATAACATGGTAATAAGTGATATAAATTAAATAATAAACCTAAAAAATTTTCTTAAGAAATTATAAATTATCTTTATTTTTTTATTCAAGAGATTAACGATTTAATGGGTCAAGTCGGGCACAAGGTAAGGGATTTTCATATCTCAATTATAATTCTGTGAGATTTCCTCTATTCTCCACTTATTCATTGCATGTGGTGTATTTTATACATCCATTAGATATATATTATCATCATTATCATTATATTCATGGAATACTATAATTTATTTTGTGGTTATTAACTTTCGGTCATACGACCTAGTTGATTACAATGTGGAAAAGGGTTTCATCTCACTTTTTATTCTCGTGAGATTCATGCTTTATTTTCCACTATTTACATTTTTGTGGTGTATGTACTTCCCAAGATGGTATTCATTTTGTAATATACTTCAATATATGGGTATTTACTTCTTCATTT
The DNA here is from genome assembly GCA_963277665.1 of Viscum album. Classification (NCBI taxonomy): domain Eukaryota; kingdom Viridiplantae; phylum Streptophyta; class Magnoliopsida; order Santalales; family Viscaceae; genus Viscum; species Viscum album. The sequence goes on from OY728164.1 coordinate 1,079,914,806, forward strand.
TTTAATCTTTATTTCGTGGGTTGTATGTTTTTTAAGTTACCAAATCGGTAAGGGAAATGTTTTTTTCAATTTCTATTCCTTGGGTTTATCTTCTAATTATTGATTACATCATGATATAATTATACGGGGAATAAATTTTTATTATTTGTGTAGTAATTTCGACTCACCTTTCTATGGATAATCTTTTGATACACATAATCACATCATTGATAAATTATCAACACATCGATATGAACATGACAAGAGTAATTTTAACTAAATCTATATTTTTTAGTTAAACATCGAATTCATTGGTGTTGTATTTACAAGAATATGTGTGAATGAACTCTTATTGATTTACACTGAATATCCAATAATATTTAGTGTATTTATATTATTCACACATAATTATGTCGTTGATTTATCCTTAACCTAATCATACGGTCTTTATAAGAGATTTCATCTCAATTTATATTATATTGAGACTTCATAGTTTTTACGCACCAATTCACACATATATGGTTTATATACTATCCTTTGGAATATTATATCATTAATCCTTTTATTATCATGATATTATAAAGTTATTATTAAATATTATTCATCAATTATTTGTATTCACGCGTCTCTCATTTTTTAAAAAACTCTCTAACTAATATATCATTTTAAATGTTTTAAGGATTTATTCTTCTAAATATTTCTCATTAATGTCAATGTTTAAAAAATGGGTTTGGGATTTATTTATATGGACACTAATGATTTAAATTTTTAATTTATTTAAAATCTTCAAAGTGGTATGGGTCACTTTGATTCAAAAATCCATTTTTAAATGGTTTTGAAAATGATTTGATAAATCATTGTTTATTTCAATATCTTGATTTGATATAATGGAATGTGGAAATGTTATATTTCCTTTATACATGTGTTATGTGTAATGTTATTTTATGGTTATTTGTTATTGTTTACGTATACGGGTGGTTCTGTGATAAACCTAGGGCATGTGAGCCCGAGATAACTCTCAAATGCATTGGGTAACATGACGGAGGTAAACGTGAATGTATCTCCTAAGAGATTTAGGGAATATACTGTGATGGGTATTCCAATGTATCTCTCTGTGTAGTTGTGATAGCTACAATATACGTATGATATGGATGCAAGAAGTTACAGTTATGATTTATGATTTCTATGTGTTATTCAGAAATCATATGTTATTATGAGGTAAGTAAAAGAGTTCTTGTTTTTTATGTATTTAGGAAAAAATATTTTCAGTATTTGTTTTATAACCCTTACTGTGCCTTTTATGGTCATCCCAAGTTTTTATATGTTTCTATAGAGCATAAAGATGAATAGGGTCAAAGATGGGATAAAGGAAAAGTCATGCTCTCTAAAACATGGAACTAGACATGACTCTTTTTATCAACAATTTATATTTTATGAAAAAAATAAAAGGTGTGTAGAAGTGTCAGCATTGTAATCTTTTGAGATGTAATAGTTATTTACTAATTCTCTAAAACTCTAAACCTGAAAAGATCCTCAATGTGAATTATTCATTTAATTCAATATTATGTAGATGTTTAAGGTCGAGTCCTTGTATATGTGTATGCGACTAAATCTTTTAAAGAATTGAATTTAAAATCAAAACATGTATTATATATTTTTGAGGATTCATAAAGGAATAATAAAATTGAGAAAATAAACTCAAAATAAAAATATTTTAAGGGGAAAACATATATTTTTCTGATTATATCCATTATAGTTTTTATTATATCATTTTTGGGTCATTAATATTTCCTAAAACACACTGTATATTTATAAGGTATTTATTTTTTACCCAAAAAACAACCATCTTAGAAAATTATAAAACAATCACCAATGGAAAATATCTAAATTACAATTAAAAAAATAATATTTACTCAATCTAAATAATTTTAGAAATATTTTCATTTTCTACTTTAAATTAATATTATACAATCGATAAAAAAAATCTATTTTTTGACAATAACAGTATTGAACGCATATAAAAATTACATTTCACATCATAATAATAATATGACCATTTATAAATAATAAAACATATATAATGATAACATTTTATTATAATACCATTTATATAAAAATTCATTAATTAATCAAAATAAATCTCATATAGAATATTTATATTTCTTAAAAAGACAATTTTTTTTTAATATAATAAAATCAAAACCATTTATAATGTAACAATAAAAAAATATATTATATAAAATATGAATATTTATATTATTATTTCCTTGATACAAATCCAATTATTACACTAGTGTACACCCTAAGATTATTGTGTACGATACTGATACTTTCATGGGCATATTTGTCGAACATTGTTTGGGTTGTGATCTCGATGAGCTTGAACCTCTCCGGTAAATGGTATCCCTTAGGCTTAGTTTTTTATCTCAGATTTGTCTTGGTTGAGGGAAAATCACATAGATTCTATCTCCCTCAAAATCTCTAATAAATGGTCATTGTAGGGCATGATTCTACTAGTTAAGGCCATCAATTCTTTTGTTTGAGTCAATTGGATTTGTTATAATCCATATATTTATACTAGTTATGTGATTACTATTCAATGGATATATTATCAACAATAATATTCATAAGGATATTTTAGATACAACAATATATAACCAAGGAATTTCATGTATTCCCTATATCTGTAATACGTAAAAAGACATTTAATTAAATGTCAAAAGTGAAACATCATTTATAATAGTTCGGGTCGTTATAACAATTAATTATGTTTTCATATATATATATATTTATATTCTTACACATCAAATTATATTGAATATTTAATGGACTTATATTTATTTATTTTAATAAAAAAATCCATGAAATTAATATAATAATAATTTTAAATAATTGTTTCACTACCATAGAAGTAACTAGTAGTAATCCTAACAATATATATATTATAACAAAAAATAAATTATTCCATATTAGGTAATATAAAAATAATTATCTAAAATATAAGTAGAATTATATTAATTTATCTTTCTATGTCTATGGACATTAATTTTAATTATAGTGCATGTAATGTGTAAAAACCCATATTTTTAGAAAATGTGATTTTTTAAACAAAATTATTTATGTATATGAAATAATATCAATATTACTGTTTTTTCTTATATAAGTATGATTATAAATTTTAATGTAAATTTATGTTAAATTAAAATATATCCAAAACCAAATTTCTTAAAACATAAATTTAATTAAATAAATGGAAACAATACTGTTTTTCTAAAATATTACTTGATTTTCAAAAATGATATTCATCCATTTTAGAAATTAACATTCTATTTTTGAATGATTTTTATTTGTTTATAAAAATAAAATTATTTTATATAAATTGTTATGGAAACTTATATGCCGTATAAAAGAAAATATATTAAAAAAATTGTATTTTTTTCTATTCACCTAAAAATTGAATATTTATCAAAAATCTCAATAAAACATCCTTTCGTAATTATTTTTAATGGAATTAGTAAAATAAATTTCCTGATTTAATTTCTAAAATTTTAAATTTATCTTTTTGAAAAAATATAATACAAATATAACTTATTTAATTGAAAATAACCTTTTAAATATTAAATAAAATAAACTATTTTCCTTCTAATAGTAATAAATATTATTGGTTTAACATATTAGTGATTAATAGATCATAATTAATAATGTATTCATAGTATATTTTCATTTTTAACATTGGGTGTATCATGTGACAAAATATATAGGACATAGTATGTGTTTCGAAGGATCAAAAATATTATGCATTACTTTATTCCCACAGAAAAAAAAATTTCGTTTAATTCAATTATAATTTTTATGAAGGAATAGTTATATTTGGGGAAAATATTGATAGCCTCAAGACTTTTTCTATAAATATATATTATCATTAATATCATATAATGAATAGAGAACACTTATTTCCCCTATCCATTTTACGAAAATTTATCTCATAAGTAGTTATTAAGGCCCATCTGAAATATTGATTTTCCATCAAAGATAATTCTTAATTGTCCTTGCCCTAATATATAGTCATAGATTATATAGAATATATTTTTTTAATTTGAAAAATTAATGCAGAGTCAAAGAGAAGTTAATAATTCTACATTGGAAATGTTTTCAATTATTTTATTTCTTATATTTTTAATAAGGAAATATTATAATTTGCCTAATGATTTTACCACAATCATAATATTCACAACATTATGTTTGTCCCTTAAAATTAAAATAACTGATGATTGTGGATTGATGTCTCGGAAAGCAACGTAAATTCAAGAGGGTTAATAAAACTAGAATTCACCCACTAATTTAGGGTGGAGGTTATGTGAACAACTTATTACCACTATACATTTAATCAATTATCATTACATAGGTACTTCTTTATTCACTAGGTCCAAGGTATTTCAGATTCCGTATATCCTCAAAAATCGTTGGTATAAGTAATTTTCATAGATAATTATTTAGTTCTTTTCACAAAATACATTGAATTTTTAGCGATTCCCAAAGATGATCCCTATATTATTTCATCATGTTAACTACAATCTATTTGTTTACTCAATAATATAATTTTTTATTTAATCTATTACCAAATGTAATTCATCATATATTCCCATTGTTGAAATTACCTAGATTATTCTTCCCAATTTTATTACATAGAGGTGGTTTAATATTCATTCATTAATCATCTAAACTACATGAATTTTAATGTACTGCCACCCTTTTTCTTCATTAATGTAAATAGGATTTCAACTATTTTATTATTATTAATCATGTTTCATGATAGTCAATTTATAATAATCACCAACTATTTTAGTCTATCTCCCTTTCTAAATGGTTAATTATAGAGGTAATCATCTCATCTTACTTCATACCTCTGTTTCAATCATGATCATGCCATTATAAAAACCAAAAGGTTTGAAATGAGTAAAAAAACATTTACAATACAATGAAAATATAACAATAAAAAATTGAATTTCAAACTAAAAAAAATATTTTAAATTATTATTTTATCTTATAGTTCTTCCCATTCAACCTACATCAATATTAGTTAGAATTAAAATATTTTAAATTAAGATATATTTCACAACTCAACCTAATAAATAAAAGTAAAAATATAATAAATATTTTTTATTATGTTTTTAAAATAGAATCCGATCAACCAAATAATATACCTTGCGATTTTCAATCCAAGTGTGTAATATTTGGACCACTCATCATGCATCTAGGAGATGATCAAGTCAATGCTCAACCAACCATTTTTGTGTTATTACCCAGAGGTGTGTTTGTGATACAATAGAATCCACTTCTTTTATATAAAAATGGATTTTTTTACTAAGTAAAACCATATACTAATCATATTCCATATATTCTAGTATATAGTCCTACACATAGACTCATCACTCACATTATCACTAAGGTTATATAGCCCAAACACAAAATAAAATTGAATTAAACATTATAAATTATTAAGTTTTCTAAAAAATAACTAATATAATCTCATAAAAATATCAGGCCATTTTTTTGATACAAACTATAGGAAACCAATATTATCATGAAACATTTTTATTATAATATCATGATTTCAATTATACATGTAACACCCCAAGATTTCATAGTGTGTTATTTCTTCAAAATAATTTAATAACTTTCACTACACGCAACACTGAGTTCAATTTCACCATGACTTACCAAAAAAAAATCCATTAAAAGAGGTCATGAATAGTATTAACTAAATTTTAAACTTTATATAATCCTTATAATTTTAGAATCCATATTATGAGTTTCTTAGTCATAATGCAAGAACAGATTCATTTTCAGTATTGCACTTTTATCAACTTTTGATAGTGAAACCTTTTTAAATACAATATTTTAAACCTTTTGACTAAATGGAGACATAAAAAAATTTAAAATGAAACATCCCAAGCTTCCACGGTACGCTTTCCTTTGAATAAAACAGTAGCGTGTGTTGTACGCAACTTCGAGTTCTAACACACCGTAACCAATCAAACTAGCTGTTATGAATAGTAATACCAACTTTTTGAAGTTATATATATTTTATATTTTAAAATGGACTTCATTTTTGGATTCGGAATATCAAATTTAGCCTAAGGTGAAATTTTGGTACTTTTCGGATAACTTTCATATTTTGATGAATAGTGAAAATTACTAAATTTTAATTAAAAACAACTTTTTTAATCAAATTAATTAATAGTAATAAATTATGAATTTGAGTGGTTTTAATGTATATTTAGAATATATTTTTACTATTTAATATAATGTTGGTCATTGGACATAATTTTACAATTAAACCGAACATAAACAAGTGTCAATCTTTTGATAGTTATTATCTCTTAAAAACACGCTTTTTGTTTTGACAGCGGGAATTAATTTTAAATTAATTTCTGCCACTTCTGTGTTTCGAATTTAGGAAAATGGATTCCATATTTGGAATCAGGATGTTCAAATTGTGTAAATAGGTAACTTTTATTTTTAGACATTTTGAATAATTACTGCGGTAAATATTTTATTTACCATGGTTAAGGGTAAATCCGGTAAATAAGGGTTAAAAAATAATATTATAATAATACTAAATTACCCTAAAACGTGTCTTAACCCTATTGGTTGATACATGGTCGACCATGGGCATCTTTGTGTCAATTTTGGGACCCCATGGATCCACTTGTAAGTGATAATGACACTTTATTTTAATTAAGTCAAAATGAATAAAAAAATGACACAAGCATATATCTTTTAGTAAAACAATTGTTACATAGGGTTATATAAGTTGGATTTTAGATTATAAATATTCATTAGAAAGATAAAACGATTTCCTACATAATGATATTTTATTTATAATTTATAGACATTAAATACTTTATTTTATTTATGACACAAAGATGATGCAGTAATTACTATAATAGTGAAAAATTAAAATAATTGATATTATAAATACCCAAAAAAAATATAATATGAAACTTTTAATGAATTAAACTAATTTTATAGGATAATATGATATATTAGGATTGATTTAATTGACTTTGTTCGAAGTAATCAATCTGTTATGAGTTTCACAAAAATCATCTATTGAATAGTGTCAAAATTGACATAAAAGAGTTTTTAAAACAAATATTATATTATTAATTGATATTAAATTCCTAAAAATCTAAGGTTCGGCCAAGAGACTTATATAAGGATAGGTTCATCATTAATGGACCACTTGAGGGTCTCTTGGATGTATATAGTAAGTTTATTAACCATATTATATAAAAATACAAAGAGACATTGTAAAAGTGAAACTAATTAACTTAGAGTTAATACTTAAAGATAAGGTTAATATAAGTACCCAAACCTGTCTAAATTCTATTGGTTGAGTGGTTTCCGACCTATCCCCACCTTAACCTTTTAATAATAAACTTTGGAGCCTTTAGAAACCAAATATGAATTTATTATAAATTAATATTTCTAACTTTTCCAAAGGTGCCCCTCACCCCTCTTATAAAATGGCACTCCTACTTCTCATTTCTTAACACCTTCAAAGCCTTTTGGCTCGGCCAAACTCTGCCCAAATACTCTCCCAACATCCCTCACTACAACCTAGAGGCCTTAGTTTGACCAGAAAGCCTACCTAAGGAGCCCTTTTGATCAAATCAAAAGGAAGAACCCGAAGAAGAGGAGGTTAACCTACCCCAACCAAGGAAAAGTACAAGGTAAGGGTTATTTCACAATCTCTTCTTTATCCGTGGTTGTTTATACGTAATAATCTACTGGGATCTCGTTATCATCCACATCCATGTTTCTTAAAAATGTATTTCAAAACATTTTTACTATTTAAAAGAATATGGGTTAAAGTCATTTATACCCTTGTTTGACTTTTTATAAGAGGTTTATAAAGGAATCTTTCCGTCGTTTTCAAAACAAGGTCCTTTTTAACCTTTTCGACAGAATTGAGGTAAGAATGTTTTTTTTAACTTATACGGCGGGTGCGGTTATTTTCCGCCGTTATAAAATCGTCGAAGCTTTCCATACAAGATTACAAGAATATTTTCAAGAAAATGTTTTATTTTATATGGCTCTTAAATGATTTCAAAAATAGAAAGAGATATTTCTCTAAAAAGTGTTTTGATTTCATCTATGTCAACATCCTTTAATGGATTTTACGCTTATTTGAAGTTGATTTATTATAATACAAAACTTCTATATTGTATTGTAGGTTTTGTGATATGTTTGACTGTGGATGTGCTATTTTATACCATTCATAGTTTATGGTGAAACTATTGACATTTCGTATGCTAGTTTTAATCTGAATGTTTATGTTATATTTCAAACTTTTCTTCAGATGAATGTACTAAACAAGTATGTTCCGGGTTGGGGACTGGTAAAAGTAAGCCCTCCAGGTTGGGGACTGGTAAAAGTAAGCCCTCCAGGTTGGGGACTGGTTAAAGTAATCCCTCCAGGTTCGGGACTGGTAAAAGTATGCCCTCCGGGTTGGTGTCCGGTTATTAGAGGCACTCCGGGTTGGTGTCCGGTTATTAGAGGCACTCCGGGTTGGTGTCCGGTTATTAGAGGCACTCCGGGTTGGGTTCCGGTTAGAAGTAACCCCTAGGTCTTGGGATGAGGCCTAGACAATGAAATTAACATTTGACATTATGAATTCCATAATTATGAAAGTGGTTATTGATTTTTGCATGTGATTATTCGATTAGTAGAATATCCATGTGAATAAGTAAATGGCATTATTTCATTTTACTTTTGACATACCATGTTGAAGTTAAAGTTTAAAAGGCTTTTGTTTTAGTAATGCATTGCCTTAAATGTTTATTCTTATTTATGAAAGATTCCGCTATATTGTTATCCTTGCTGGGCATTTGAGCTCACCCCTTTTCTATGTTTTATTTTTCCCAGGATGTGAAGAAGTAAGTTATGAATGACCTGCAGGGATTTTATGAGGGGTTAATAGTGTGGATTGTGGAAACATTATGTTGTTGTAGTAGTTTTTCATTTTATGATGCAATGTAAAACTTATGAATATATCTAGTGTTTCCAAGGCTACTAAACCAATCGGTCTTTCGAGATTTGATCTTTCTTGTGATCATGCCAATGTTACGAAGTAATGCACCGACTCTGGGTAGCTGGGGTCGGGGCGTTACAGTTGGTATCAGAGGAAGTTTAGTACAAACCTTGGAAGCTAGATTTAGATAAACTCTGATTAGAGCACGTAGACCTAAGATGAACTTTGAGGATTAGTATAGAAGAACTTCCTAGAATTTTGGTATTGTAGAGATTTTGTGAGTTTTCCGAGCAATACATCCCTGTCTGGATACGAGCAGGTAGAGGCGGCTCTGGCACAGATGTACCTAGGGGTAAAACCCGAAAACACCGCTTTGAGCTAGACTCGAACGGGAACTGGTGCACGACAACGGGCCTTGCTGCACTCTTGGTTACGACACTCCCGGGGGATATGCTTAGGATAACTCTCATTTTCTTTACAAATCATTTTGAAGGGATTATGTGTATATACTTCCTCAAAGAAAACATTCTTATGATTATGGATTATATCCATAAATAGTTCAATTTATGTTAAGTGTTTTATAAGTATGGGATTATGTATTTTGATTCATAAACTGATCTAGTGTATGCCATTGTTTAGAAATGGCGCCCAGTAGAAGGAATGAGAACTCCAGAAATGCACATGATCCATAGAGAAGGAAGGATCATATCTTTCATGGTCTTAAGCTAGAATTTATAAGAGAAATAGTCTCCCATGTATTATAATCATATGAAGAAATAATATCATGTGTTGATAAGATAAGTAAAGAGTTTACTGAGTCCTATGGCTTTGAAGGGAAGAAATAGAAGAAAAGGATGGAAGAGAGAAAGATGGATAAAAGTAAGAGGGAAAAGAAGAATTTTCCCATATGTGGTAACTGTGGAAAGAAACACCCTGGAACTTGCCTAAAAGGAATGGGAGTTTGTTATAAGTGTGGAGGAAAAGGGCACAAAGTACGTGACTGCAAGGGTAAGAAAATGGTTTTAAATGTACAATGCTTCATTTGCAAGGAGTTTGGACACTACGCGAACCTATGTCCCAGTCATCAGACTATGCCGCAAATGATGCTATTGGATAATAATCAAGTTATGATACTACCACAGATGAAGAGGAATGATTAGAGTTCTTATGTTGATTATGTCAATTGAGTTTTGTATCAACAATGTACTTGTTATAATAATTATGGAGTATATAAGGATTGTACTGCAGTACTATTTCATTAAGGACTTGAGATTGTGTGGAACAAAGAAAAGTGACTCATTAGCATGATAGATTTTTGGAAAATATATGGTTGAGAGTATGATAAACCATAATATAGTTCTGATACTGAGGTAGTGATTTTGGAATAATATGTGATTGTTTTGGATAAATTATATTGGATATTCTTGACTACCTTGGAACTGATTAATGATTTGTATATTCCATCATTGTTGGGGTTTAAAACATTTTTGGATTAATGAAGTATATCCAGCATTCTATATGGAATAAGGGAGCATGAATGTAATCAATAAGGAATATGGTAATACATGATGAAGGTATTCATATGCTATTACGGGGTAAAAAGGATCTATATTATGTTTACCTTCCTTATGAATGTTGGACTGTGAGTTTGGACAGAAGTATTTTGGATAGTTCTAGTTTGTATTATTTTGGATTGCCATAAAAGAACAACCCGGAGGTCGGGCGGCAACCCGTCGCGTCCGGAAAGGCTGTGAGACTTGAACCCGCAACCAAAGGGCGACAAGGGTGTATCACCTACCACTATCCCACGAGATGTTCTGGATTAAATAAAGTAGTTTTTTAAAAGATCTGGTAGATGAATTATAAATTCGGAACCCTCTATGAATAGTATAAATAGAATTTTTTTTTACGAGTGAATGATGAGTTTTGGTATAAATTTATTAATGGATAAAACTCTAATTATAAACTAAGTATATCGTCTTATGATCTTAGCCAATATCATAAATAAATTCCTCATCATTAATAAAAGGAACTTAGAACAAAAATGTTGTCCTAGATGGTACCTTAAATCATCACTAATTTATGGCTTTGGGATTGTTGGCCTTTTCATAGCCATGTTCTCTACCACTCTCCATCAGATAATTGATGGCTAGATTTTTCTTCCATATCCATATTTTCTTACATGGAACCCTAGTATGTGTTATTTTCGGTAATCTTCATACTTTCCACTCTTTATTTTAAATAGAGGCCCCATTAATTCATTTTTCGATGTGGGATTTCAACTAAGATATTTTGAAACGTCAAAAATGTGTTATCCTAATACCCTATGTTTTGTTGAACTGATGGTATTTCAAATCATCATAGATTGATGAATTTAAGGACCTCAATTATACACTTGTTTGTGATTGATGACCTCAATCACTACCTATAAATATTTACGTTTTTCCTCCGATTATATGTCTCTAATTTCCACCAATGTTCTCCTAATCGAGATCATAATTTGGTGGTGACCCTTTGATTTATCTTTTCCTCATATTAAGACTAAATTTTAGTAACCCAATTTCCGATGTGGGTTTTCCAACAAATATATTTTCTACTTTCAACCTTTTATTTTTGAAGAACAATTTCAAATTGCGAGGACACAATTTATTGAAGGAGGGGAGAATTTAACACCCCAAGATTTCATAGTGTGTTATTTCTTCAAAATAATTCAATAACTTTCACTACACGCAACACTGAGTTCAATTTCACCACGACTTACCAAAAAAAAAGCCATTAAAAGAGGTCATGAATAGTATTAACTAAATTTTAAACTTTATATAATCCTTATAATTTTAGAATCCATATTATGAGTTTCTTAGTCATAATGCAAGAACAGATTCATTTTCAGTATTGCACTTTTATCAACTTTTGATAGTGAAACCTTTTTAAATACAATATTTTAAACCTTTTGACTAAATGGAGACATAAAAAAATTTAAAATGAAACATCCCAAGCTTCCACGGTATGCTTTCCTTTGAATAAAATAGTAGCGTGTGTTGTACGCAACTTCGAGTTCTAACACACCGTAACCAATCAAACTAGCTGTTATGAATAGTAATACCAACTTTTTGAAGTTATATATATTTTATATTTTAAAATGGACTTCATTTTTGGATTTGGAATATCAAATTTAGCCTAAGGTGAAATTTTGGTACTTTTCGGATAACTTTCATATTTTGATGAATAGTGAAAATTACTAAATTTTAATTAAAAACAACTTTTTTAATCAAAATAATTAATAGTAATAAATTATGAATTTGAGTGGTTTTAATGTATATTTAGAATATATTTTTACTATTTAATATAATTTTGGTCATTGGACATAATTTTACAATTAAACCAAACATAAACAAGTGTCAATCTTTTGATAGTTATTATCTCTTAAAAACACGCTTTTTGTTTTGACAGCGGGAATTAATTTTAAATTAATTTCTGCCACTTCTGTGTTTCGAATTTAGGAAAATGGATTCCATATTTGGAATCAGGATGTTCAAATAGTGTAAATAGGTAACTTTTATTTTTAGACATTTTGAATAATTACTGCGGTAAATATTTTATTTACCATGGTTAAGGGTAAATCCGGTAAATAAGGGTTAAAAAATAATATTATAATAATACTAAATTACCCTAAAACGTGTCTTAACCCTATTGGTTGATACATGGTCGACCATGGGGATCTTTGTGTCAATTTTGGGACCCCATGGATCCACTTGTATGTGATAATGACACTTTATTTTAATTAAGTCAAAATGAATACAAAAATGACACAAGCATATATCTTTTAGTAAAAAAATTGTTACATAGGGTTATATAAGTTGGATTTTAAATTATAAATATTAATTAGAAAGATAAAACGATTTCCTACATAATGATATTTTATTTATAATTTTTAGACATTAAATAATTTATTTTATTTATGACACAAAGATGATGCAGTAATTACTATAATAGTGAAAAATTAAAATAATTGATATTATAAATACCCAAAAAAAATATAATATGAAACTTTTAATGAATTAAACTAATTTTATAGGATAATATGATATATTAGTATTGATTTAATTGACTTTGTTCGAAGTAATCAATCTGTTATGAGTTTCACAAAAATCAACTATTGAATAGTGTCAAAATTGACATAAAAGAGTTTTTAAAACAAATATTATATTATTAATTGATATTAAATTCCTAAAAATCTAAGGTTCGGCCAAGAGACTTATATAAGGATAGGTTCATCATTAATGGACCACTTGGGGGTCTCTTGGATGTATATAGTATGTTTATTAACCATATTATATAAAAATACAAAGAGACATTGTAAAAGTGAAACTAATTAACTTAGAGTTAATACTTAAAGATAAGGTTAATATAAGTACCCAAACCTGTCTAAATTCTATTGGTTGAGTGGTTTTCGACCTATCCCCACCTTAACCTTTTAATAATAAACTTTGGAGCCTTTAGAAACCGAATATGAATTTATTATAAATTAATATTTCTAACTTTTCCAAAGGTGCCCCTCACCCCTCTTATAAAAGGGCACTCCTACTTCTCATTTCTTCACGCCTTCAAAGCCTTTTGGCTCGGCCAAACTCTGCCCAAATACTCTCCCAACATCCCTCACTACAACCTAGAGGCCTTAGTTTGACCAGAAAGCCAACCTAAGGAGCCCTTTTGATCAAATCAAAAGGAAGAACCCGAAGAAGAGGAGGTTAACCTACCCCAACCAAGGAAAAGTACAAGGTAAGGGTTATTTCACAATCTCTTCTTTATCTGAGGTTGTTTATACGTAATAATCTACTGGGATCTCGTTATCATCCACATCCATGTTTCTTAAAAATGTATTTCAAAACATTTTTACTATTTAAAAGAATATGGGTTAAAGTCATTCATACCCTTGTTTGACTTTTTATAAGAGGTTTATAAAGGAATCTTTCCGTCGTTTTCAAAACAAGGTCCTTTTTAACCTTTTCGACAGAATTGAGGTAAGAATGTTTTTTTTAACTTATACGGCGGGTGCGGTTATTTTCCGCCGTTATAAAATCGTCGAAGCTTTCCATACAAGATTACAAGAATATTTTCAAGAAAATGTTTTATTTTATATGGCTCTTAAATGATTTCAAAAATAGAAAGAGATATTTCTCTAAAAAGTGTTTTGATTTCATCTATGTCAACATCCTTTAATGGATTTTACGCTTATTTGAAGTTGATTTATTATAATACAAAACTTCTATATTGTATTGTAGGTTTTGTGATATGTTTGACTGTGGATGTGCTATTTTATACCATTCATAGTTTATGGTGAAACTATTGACATTTCGTATGCTAGTTTTAATCTGAATGTTTATGTTATATTTCAAACTTTTCTTCGGATGAATGTGCTAAACAAGTATGTTCCGGGTTGGGGACTGGTAAAAGTAAGCCCTCCAGGTTGGGGACTGGTAAAAGTAAGCCCTCCAGGTTGGGGACTGGTTAAAGTAATCCCTCCAGGTTAGGGACTGGTAAAAGTATGCCCTCCGGGTTGGTGTCCGGTTATTAGAGGCACTCCGGGTTGGTTTCCGGTTATTAGAGGCACTCCGGGTTGGTGTCCGGTTATTAGAGGCACTCCGGGTTGGTGTCCGGTTATTAGAGGCACTCCGGGTTGGGTTCCAGTTAGAAGTAACCCCTAGGTCTTGGGATGAGGCCTAGACAATGAAATTAACGTTTGACATTATGAATTCCATAATTATGAAAGTGGTTATTGATTTTTGCATGTGATTATTCGATTAGTAGAATATCCATGTGAATAAGTAAATGGCATTATTTCATTTTACTTTTGACATACCATGTTGAAGTTAAAGTTTAAAAGGCTTTTGTTTTAGTAATGCATTGCCTTAAATGTTTATTCTTATTTATGAAAGTTTCCGCTATATTGTTATCCTTACTGGGCATTTGAGCTCACCCCTTTTCTATGTTTTATTTTTCCCAGGATGTGAAGAAGTAAGTTATGAATGACCTGCAGGGATTTTATGAGGGGTTAATAGTGTGGATTGTGGAAACATTATGTTGTTGTAGTAGTTTTTCATTTTATGATGCAATGTAAAACTTATGAATATATCTAGTGTTTCCAAGGCTACTAAACCAATCGGTCTTTCGAGATTTGATCTTTCTTGTGATCATGCCAATGTTACGAAGTAATGCACCGACTCTGGGTAGCTGGGGTCGGGGCGTTACAATACATCTAACAAATATCACCATAACATGACGACTGGTATTTTTAGTGTCTTAAAGCTACCACCTAAAACATCTTATTTCACTACACTTGTGAAAAACTCTCCATAATGGAGATCATATAGACCCTTTAATATATATCTCACATGATATAATTATCTTCATGACCAATGTATAAGAAACATTTTAAATTGTTATGAGCTTATGATTAATAATTAAAAAACATATATGATAATATAATCTCGAATGTGATAGAGACATGACTATTGTAATACAATTTCATTACAGCATAGATAATTATCATTCAAAATTATAAAAATATATAATATCATTAAAAACATTAATGGATCATATAATATATTAAATTTCTTAAAAAAATATATCACAAGTCATATAACATTAGAACCATTCAAAATAATGGGAAAGAATTTAAAAAAATGAATTGTCGTGAAAACATGGAATTTTAGGGAAATGAAATATATCATGGAAATTTTAACATATATTAATGAAGAATGTGGAAATGTGTTGTAAATTGATAAGAATAAAAATGTGTAAAAATGATAATAATAAGAAAACCATGATAATAAAATACATTATGATCAAAATTTTGCGAAAAAACTCATTATGTTCATGCCATAAAATGTGAGAAACTCATCACATTCATCCCTTGGTTAAAAGATCAACTTTGTTTTCACCTGAATATATCATGAGATATCATCATAAACCAATTCATTAGTGGTAGATATATAACCCCACCCATCCGCAAGAATACATTTATGTTCCACTAAAAATAAATCACCATCATACCTTAAATAACCCATGGAAAAAGAATGGGTATCTTAAACAGTTATTATATCCTTACATATCATGAACATTAAAATCTAATGATTAATAAAATTTATATTTTAAAAATTAATAATATAAAATCATATATAAGGTGATCAAAACAAAAAACCTGACTGAAAAACCATGTAGGGTTAAAATAAGTGAACATACAAAATTTTTTACGAAACATTTTAAATAATTTCAATAAAAATTACATTAACAATATTTTTTTGTGAAAGGAAAGATAATATTCCTAAAACCCATATTATAAATAGTTATAAAACAAATTTCCTTGAAAATAAATAAATTTTTAAAAATGGATAATTGAAAATAATTTGAAAAATTTTACACTTTTAATAATCTAAAATAATGGCGGCTTGAAAATGATATAATTTTTCCAAAATGTTGAAGTGAAATACATTGAAAAATTTTTTGTTTAAAAATAATATTAATTAATATAACCTTGAAAATGGAATAATGATCATAATAATAAAATAAATTAGTGTATTCTTAATAATTTTATTTTTAATAGATGGAAAAACCTTTTGAATAAAATTAATATTATATTGTTCAAAACCCACATTATTAGAAGGATAAAGAAAAATTACGTTTAAAATTAATTAACTAGAATATAAATATTTTTGGAGATAAAAAAACAAATTGTTTTTAAATTATGGATAGAATAACATTTTTATGAAGTAAAAACATGGATATGGATGAAATATTTAGTAAATTAAATTGAAATTATTTTTAATAAAAATCCAATTTTTTAGAAAAATGGGAATCATAAAAAAGAAAACATGTGTTTTAAAATTGATTTCCTCTAGAAAATAAGGTGTAAAAAAATCCTAAAATATTCAGTTGTTATGGAAGATTAATCATGAAAAAATAATATAAAAATATGAGATATTATAACCCAAAAAAATTATATTTTGGTCGTGAAAACCCCTTAAACCATTATAAAATTTGAAATAAATCTATACCAAATGTATAAATTTAAGTAGCTTTCTAAATATCATAATGTATAATATAATCATGGTTAATATTTTCAATAGGATGGTATTTAAACCAATTTAAAGGGAAAGTGGATAATATCATAAACATGTCCTGATGAATTTAGATTTAAGACCAGTAAACCCTAACAGGTTTAGAAATATTTGAATCAAAACCAAATGAAAATGAGATCCCAGAAATACACATAAAATTACATGATTAAAATATATATTCTTCTATTATGTATATAATAGGTATTATATACTCAAAATAAATTAAATTTGGTCCATAATACCTATCCTTTTCATAGGAGAGTACTTTTGAGATAAAAACCCATTATAATGTCTCCATTATTAGAATATCACACAATCACATACTGTTAAAAAATAATAAATAAAATAATATCAAATTAAATAACCTTACTAATAATTATTACCCCTTTATAATCCTTATTATTATTTATTTATAATTATTAAATTAATTTTTTTCACATATTATGACTATTGGTGTAAATAAATTTATCTAATTCGTGAATGTTTAATAATCTTGATGTCTTTACTAATAATTTTATACAATGTTAATTATCGATATATAATTTAGGTTTCAGTGATATATGTATTATAAAAATTTATAAATGTCTTATATCATTCCATAATTTTTTTATTTATGTTGCATGAAAAAGGGATATATGTTTGCTTATTTTAGTCATTTTAGTGAAAAAAAACTAATACATTATTGATAATTGGAATTATTAATTTAATAATTCAAGAACAAAATAAAAATAATCATATTTTTATTAGATGATAATAATAATATTTCACATGTTTCTATATTCATCCATTATCTGGTTTTAAATCATCATTCATGTTACTATTTAAATCAACCCAAACAAGGATATTCATTAACATGTTTGGATAGTATGGTTAAGGAAGTGTTTCATTTGAAAATATATAATTATAGTATAAAAATAATTTTTTTTAATTATATTTACTTATTTTTAAAATAATAGTTAATGAATTTTGTTAAATAATGAAAAAATGAATAATAACTAAACGAAAATGATTTATCATATAGGTAGTAGTCCGCGCACACT
Organism: Viscum album; assembly: GCA_963277665.1. Classification (NCBI taxonomy): domain Eukaryota; kingdom Viridiplantae; phylum Streptophyta; class Magnoliopsida; order Santalales; family Viscaceae; genus Viscum; species Viscum album. The sequence continues at coordinate 1,079,932,982 of OY728164.1, forward strand.
CATGATTAATGTTCCATTGTTATGATTGGTGGATGGAAATTAATAACTAAGGGTTCTATAATTAAAATTGAAAAGTATTATTATTATAATTATTATTATTCTAAAAACATCATATTATTAATGTGAAAATATATTAGTGAATTAAGGTTCTATTGAGTTACAATTTTCTGATATTAAATGAATAATTCCCATGATTGGTGTGAGCCTAAAAGTGTGTAATTGATCCCCTTTTATAACAGATTAAAAGGGAAAATTTATAAAATACTTTTATATTTAAAAAATTATATGAAACTATTCAAGGGTCCGCGAATTGAAATTTTAGAAATAATTATTTTTGGGGTGCTTTTCAGTTGAAAATTACTCAAAATGGATTTCAACACATGTTTTAAACATGTTAGAGTTTTTAAAATTATTTGCTTACATTTTACTATTTTATTTAAAACATATTTAACTAGTTTTTTACTACGTTATTTTATGATTTATTAAATAAGTAACATAATCACTAAAACAAAATTTTGGGTTTTAGGACTAAAATTAACCTATATTTATTCCAATTCAATATCTAAAATTAATATATATTCTTTTTAATTAATAAAGATATCATTTTTAAAAAAACATTTTAGTAGAAAAGTGATAATTTTCCTATTATTGATTCTGAATTATATTTAGTAATGATTACAAAAAAATGAGTGCTATTATACATATCAATGTTCTTATAAATCATATTATATTCATTATTTATAGAATTTAAATTTAATTAATCCAATATAAATTAATATATATTGATAATGAAAATAATTTTAAAATAATTGTTTAACTATTTTAGTAGTAATTAACATCAATCCATAAAACCTAAAATTGTATACCCAAAAATTATATTTTCCATGTTACATAATATAAAAAAATTTACCTAAAACATAAAAAAAATACATCAAATTAATGTTCTGTTTTTTGGAATATTCATCTTAATATTAATGATTATAAGTAATATAACCCCAATTATTTACAAAAAATCAATTTCAAAAATGAATTTTTATGTATATAAAAACATTGTAAAAGTTATTTACAATATTCATATAAGGAAAATTATAATTATATAATGGATATTTATGTTGAATTTAAATGAATTTAACTCCAAATTTAAAAGAAAAAATATAATTAGAGAAATAAGTGATTTTTTTTTAATAAACTATTACTTGATTTTTTAAAATGATATTCATTGGTTTTAAAGATCTATTAATAATTTATTAATTTATTATATTAATATAATAATTTTACATTTATAATAATAACATAATTTCATTAAATCATCGTATCAAAATTATCATGGTTTGTATTGTTGAGAATTTTCATAAATGGTAAGTTATTAGTCGAAAATTAGGTTTTCATAAATTTACTGTGTTCAAAAATATCATTATATAAGAATGATCTAGAAGATTAGATTACATTTAATAAATAAAATTTAAATTTATTTAAGAAACAATATTTTTAAAATATTTTTTTGAATTTATAAAACCAATGTCCAATTTTTTTTTGAACAAATTAAAATGTTGATTTAATAAGAAAAGATTCATCAAATATTTTTCTTTAAATCAAGTACTTTCAATAGATGTTTTGTTTTGTTTTACAATGATAACATATTAAGATTTATTTTTTGGAAAATAAATCAAGTTATATCACTATAATAAATACCGATGAAAAATGATATCATATATATATTTAAAAGATTAAAAGTCATATTTCACTAAAAATTGTGTTTACATGATTAAGTGTGTTATTATAAAATTCTCATTTCACAGTATTATAAATATTATTTTATTAAATTATTTTAAATTTTAATATTAGAAGTAATTTTTTTTCAAAAAAAATCTCATTCGTTTTCATTACAATTAATTACTAAGGTAGGAAATTAAATACCAAGGTAAAAGTTAATTAGGATAAAAGACAAAAAAAGATATAATAAATCCCCTAAAATACATAATCATGTCTCAAAAGGTATTTTTTTACGAGAGTTTCTACTCGTAATCATTTTCCACTACTATTCATTCAAATTGTTGGCATTTAATCCTTGAAAAATAACCATATATTATTTAAAATGCATGGGTTACCCCATAAAAGCCCATCCCATCACTTATAAATGGGTAACATCTTCCCCACTTCCAGGAATGCCTCTAATTATAATTTCTACATTAATCCCATCCATATTTGTCATGGAATATCAATGAACAAATAAATAGAAACCTAAACTGAACCCCCACCCCCACCAGGGGTTCAGCTTTACCTCTGCATCATGATCCCTCCATGTTTGTCCCCATGTAGACTCCATTTTATAGGTCCACCACTCCTATAAAAATCTGTAATTATAACATCTTCAAGAAATTTCCATCGACATCCCTCTGGAGATCCATGTCGATCAGGATCATCCCTAGAAATTGATGTTCTTCATCAAGATATTTAAGATCTACTAGTCCTCATTCTTCCTAGTTTTGTAGCTATCCATGAAAACTAACAATGGAATCCGCACACCGATGAAGTATGACACCTGGATAATGTAACTTCGAAGAAGATCCTTCAGCACTTCCATGATGAAGAAACCTGTAGCGATTGAATCTTCTAGGTTCATTGTCAAGGTCAAGGGTGTTGTCTAGATCTGTCCTCCATAATCTTGTCGCTATTATCCCAAATTATATAATGTGAATCAGATCCACCACCACACAGACTCACTTTGACGATCATATCTAAGACACTAATGCCAGATATATAGTGTTAATGAATCTTCCCTAAAGCTATGACGCCAGAATCTGTCCGAGTCATCAACCGTTTGAATCCCACACCGCCTATTTAAATCGGCACCACCCAAGAGGATCGGGGAGAACTTCCTCATAAGTGTTTCTTCCTACCTGAGCTAGTTGAATTGATATTACCCTTCATCCTCCTCTAATGATTATAAAAACTAAGATTTCCTTGGGGTGGGATCATCAAACCTCAATATCGCCACTCATCGTGTTGGAAGAATAACAGCCCAATGAAAACCCTAACATCAAAACGAGGAGGAAGACAGATAAGAACATGTGTAACATTCAGCACGCCTAGGTAGTTCATGAAAAACAAGTGTGTAACTACATTAAAATAAAAAAATATTATAATTAAATTAATTTAATTACAAAAAATGGTGAATAAATAATTCACAGGATTTATAATTTAGTGGTTTCTAATTTTCATTGCATTAGGAATATTTTTTTGTTAAAAATACATTATATTTTGATAGGTATGATTTTTTTGTGATATATTTAGCAAGACAGAATTAGGTTTATTTGAAGTATTTCATTTATAATTGGATATCTATTATATATGAGTATTTATTACATTAGTTATTATTATATTGATATTTATATTAATATATACATTTGGTTTTAATTTTAGATTTATTTGGTTCCAGTGTAAGAGGAGATCTCTTTTTTTGCTGCGGAGAATCCCACTTTTATATAGATTTTTTTCATTCATTATTATAAGAATATATTGTTGAAATTTATAGTGTTTGGGGGTTACCCATTATCATATATGTGGTTTTAGTCAAACAGTTTCATGGGGAAATTAAAGGACTGGAACGTTTTATGGGGTAAAACATTGTATGGATCCAGGCCTATGGAAGTTTGAATATTTGTTTTAGATTTTAAATTCTTATATAAATTATTTTATTTTGATAAAAAAATTTAGAATTTTTTGGAAATTTTTTAAATTGATAATTGATTTCAATTTTTTATAGAGTATATCGATATATGATACTAATTATACTATAATTATGTTTACTTGTGATTTATTTTTAAAAAATTATGGAAATATAATTCCTCTATATATATTGGAAAATATGTCTATAAATATAATAACCCATGAGGTTTTAAGAATTATTATTTATTCATTGATAATATAAATAATGTGATATAATAATAATAATAATTATTATTATTATTATTATTATTTTATAATATATAGTTGGTCATTATAAATGAAATGAAAAATTGATGAAGAATAATGAAGTGGGGTATGTAATTCCAATGTTGTTTTATTGATTTTAGGGAATTTATGGTTGCGTCAACTTCTTGGGTATCTACGAATGTTTGTTGTGAGATTGAAATTAATTTTTTAGTCATGAGTTGAGCTATGGTGCTCCATCTATAACATTTAATTTCAAATCCTTTTATATATCTTATTTTTTAAATCATTTGTTGGATTCTTTTAAAATTTATAGATTACTAAATTAATCTCTCTTGAATGGTTTTTTCGGGGATTTCTATATGATTATGAAAAGTCCTTCAATATTTGAAATTAATATTTTTTCTTATATTATCCAAATAATTTTTAAAATACCTCTAAGGATTCAATTAAAGGATTCTAGTTAAAAATGTATTTTTCAATTTTTATTTATTTTAAAAAAAGGAAACTTTTAATTTTGTAATATAGATAACAAAAAACGGATAGAATTTAGTTTCCTAAATTTATATTTACTTTCATAAAGAAATAGACAATATAATCATATCAATACAATTTTTTAATACATTTGTGTGAAATTTATATAAAAATGCGGTGACATGAAAATATGAAAAAAATATCATCTAAAGGATTGGGTTTTATATAAATTAAAACATACATGGGATTTAGAAAAACATAAAATATTTAGGAACTAGATTTCTTTATGGACATATTATTATTTTTTATGTAGTGAATTTGGTACCTTTTGGTGTATTTGTGTTAGGATATGACTGGTTTGGGATGGGTGAGTGGGAAATGACATTAATAGAATGGTGAGAAGAATATTATTATATACCTTTAATGTTATTTTTTATTTACATGGGAATGTAATTACTCACTTATAATTTGTTTTTAATGGGATCCTACAAAACCTAGGTTAGGGACATGACTATTAAGTACCTAACCATTAAACTATTCAGCATATACTAAACATTCCTTATATTTGAATAATAGAGTTGTGGGGCACTATTCACGGTGTCTCCACTCTACTTTGCTAAGTGATTGTTCCCTTAAAGAGAATCAGACAAGGTTGTGGAGAAATAAAATTGTGTCACCATGATGACAGAACAATTTTATGTACTCTTTAATGCCTTCTTCACACAATTGGATATTATTTAGTATGTTCAAGAGATAGAATGATATTTTTAGTTTTCTTTGAACATATTTTTCATTGGGCCACTCCCGTTACATTGTTTACATTTGGTTACCATATTATACTAGATAGGATATTTTGTTTCTTATGTTAATTTATTTATTTCACCCACTTAATTTTATGTTATTGGAATTTAAATTCTGTCATTTATTCTTAATTTTAATTGATAAACTCAATTCTATTGATTGATTCAATATAGTAATTTTACACATTATTCATATACTTTTATAATAATTGAATTTTTGTTTTTATTTTTGTATTTATTGTTTTTTGACTTTTTTATCTTCTCTATGATTGTGGACATATAATTTTGGTGTGTTATTTATGTGGTTTTAAATTAATTAAATTAAAAGGTGATATTCATTCATTCATGTCTAAAATATGATCACTTTTAAACAATGATTCATTTAAATTGGACCCATTATTAAAAATAATTTCAATTCCCGAAATCCCTGAAAATGTACAGATAATTAAATGGTAGAATTGTTTATACATTGATAAAATTGAATTTAAATTATATAATTGCATGATTCTATTAAATGAAAAATAAATTGGTTACTTTCATAGTTTTATTTTTATAGAAGAAAAAATAATATATAATTTTAATGGTTATTCATAGAGTGTTGGTAGGATAACTACACGGATTTTTCACATGCTAATATATTTTAATATTAGTTTATGTAACATTATTTTTTATCATTTGGCTATGGTGTGTTGTCTTGGGTTACTTTTAATAACCTTTAGAGTTGGAAAGATATATAATTATTTAGATGAATAAATTATTTAATAATTATGTGTCATTCTTTTTTAGATCAATTTATTTAATGAACTTCTTATTTCATTTTCATGACAATTTGACACACATAATGGTCATGTAGAACATATAATGGTAAGTAACATGTTTATTTTGTTTTATTAGGATAATTCATTCCCATTTGTGTTTATTTAGATGTCATGCCCTAGTTTTAATTCGATTGGGATCTGTATGGCCCCTCATTCCTGGTCACAAGCCAACTTGAGTTCTTAGATAGGGTGTGTTATAGGGTTGGTTTCTGATAGAGTGATACATGGTATATGCCGGTGACATGCATTACATTAGTTTACAATATAATTAATAAGTTAAAATTATTATATTGAGAATATAATTATATCTTATTATAATTAATATTAAATTTTTTTATATGTTTATATGGTATTTCATAAGGAAAATAATTTTTTCTTTTTTTAGGGTAATTCTTATAAATGATTTCATTTGGTTATTATTGTGTAACTCATTGTCGGTATTGTTTATGTTTTTCTTGAAGTGTGATGTTAGTGACCCAAGTTTATGTCATATCACATAAACCTATTTTTTCAATGTGTTAGATGTTTTTTTATAATATCCCTATGTTTAAATTCAAGCCTTAGGATTATCAAATGTTTCAAAAAATCATGAGAAAAATATTTTTTAGGGTTTTCTTATGGTCAAAACCTTTATTTATAGTTAAAATATAAATAAATAGAATCTTATTGAGACATAAATATTTTCTATAAAACAATTCCACCTCATCCAACATAAATAATAATGGAATATAAGCTAATGAAATTCACATAGCTTATGGTTAAGAGAGTACTTCAATAGTGATGTGGTATATGTTTGATTATTTAAGAAGAAGCGATGTAACACAAGGGATTTGAACATTATAAATTAACAGTCAATATCGAGAATTATTACACAAGGAAAATTTTATGATTTTATCAAAATGGTAAAATAAAAATAAATGTAAATATGAAACCGGATAATTAAATTTATTATAGAAATAAAAACAAAAACCACAAAACAATTCAAAATATGTGATGCACTATAAGCTTGATCTCAAGAGGATTATACTCAAATAAGAATAGAAATTATAAGAGTTGCATTCCTATTAGATAAGAATAAAACATAGAAATATATATAGTGCATAATAAATGAAATATATATGAATGATGGACTCATAATGAAGTATATATAAGGAGTAATATGACAATTGGGAATCTGTCCATTGGAATCTAACCATTGGAATATGGTTTTTGGGAATCTTGCCATTTGAAAGATAACCCATTCAAAAGTAATATTACAACTATAAAAACAATAACATGATTTAATCAATAAATATAATAGAAAAATATATATAATTACTAAATAATAAGAAGGTATATTTACTAATTAATTTTAGTATAATTATAAAGATATATAATATAGAAAAATAAAAATAGAAAGAAAAATGAGTTTTTATTTTTGAGTTACAAATGCTTGATATAAAAATATATAGTTATTTTTTCAATTAATTAAATTAATTATCGATATAAATCTATTTTAATAAAAGGACCTTAACTTAAAAATCATCATATCAAATTTTTCCAATGGAAAATTTTTCATAGTTTTGTAAAAGTTGATTTTTTGTCTAAACAGTTATGTATGGTATAATTATATTTTAAGAATTAGGAGATAATAATAATTTGAATTGATGTGATAATAAAAATATTACCCTTATAAATATATATGTTACCTTACTAATATTAATTAATTTATGGAATAAAATTCATTTTCTTTACCTATAATAGACTTTTCAAATTAAAAAAAAGATTCAAAATTTATATTTTTTTGGAAAAATTACATTTAATTGGCCTAAATAATATTAATTAATCAATGTTGGTTCTAAACCCAACTTAATGTTAAAACACATATCTTTTATTCTAAATCCATGAATAAAGATCGTTAGTTTACTAATGGTTTTTTCCATTTAGGGTGAATATATTTCTATGGTCTATGTTTAGAAAGTAATAAATAATTCCCCTAATTTTAAAATAAATTCCCACACATTTGCTTATTCCTCTACAGAAAAAATAAGCACATCCATCCTCTCATTTTATGTCTTTTGAGTCCCTCCAATGAGTTTTTATGCTTCTAAGATTATCTTTAGATTCATGATTATCCTATCTTCTAAGGTACGTGTTCCCAATCCACCTTTTTTAACCATTAAATTACATGTTATAATGTAATTTAAGAATTCATTGGATATATATAAATTATTTTATTTCAATATTTTTTTCATAATTATTAAATATTTTCAATGACATATTAATTACTCCCTCTCATTATAATATTTTTCTAAGTTGTTATTATGCCGATATAATGGTTAATTTTCTCACCCATTACATTTCTTATTTACATTTACATTATCTTATCCTTTAATACCCTTATTATTATCCCATTATTATGTTGGTTTCATTGTTTGTGAAATTCATAAGTCATATCACCAATGTTATCAATACCTTCACTCACATTGATTCAAATACCTATGTTGTCACTATTCTTAAACCTCCAAGTAGACATAAAAATTCTACACATTAGTAAAGATAAAAAAATTATATCACGATATACATCCTTGTCTTTATATTTCATATAGATGTGGTTTTGGAATATATTATTCTCATAAAATAACACTAATTTGTTTTTCAAGGTATACCCAAATCATCACCCCAGTGAATTTTGAATTGGACCATACTACATACCTAGTTTGACACTCCTGGGGATATCCTATCGATATTCTTAATTTTCTTTAAAAAATAACAAAGAATTTATATGATATTATATAATATATGTATTTATTTTTTCTCATACCCCTGAAAAAAATCTTAAACACATTAGAAATATTTAATATTGGTAGATAACCATTAGTTATAACATCTTATAGATCACTTGTTGTTGTTATTATATGAAAACTATGAATCCCTATTTATTATCTCTTTGTGATGAGGGAATACATAGTGGAATTATTATTATTTCATTGATTGTGGAAATGAATGAATGTCACAAATAATAAATTGTTACAGTCATTAAGATCAGGTATAGTAAGATTAATTGATAAAATATGTCATATATTTCAATATTGTTCACCCTTTAACAGTATTACATATGTATCCAATAATTATATTGTATATAATGGAATGAATTTGAATTTTATGTGATGGTTGGGGACCAAAATTATATATCTCCTCAAAGAACTGGTAGGTCTCATTAGACAATTTAGACTGGGTAATGGGAGCCTCCTTACCTTTTATATAAGATGTATTGGAAAAAATATTTGAGGGTATGTTTAAGATGTCTGATGTTATGAACTCCCATTACTATAATATCAGTTATTTCAATTCATGAATTTATTTATAAATATTTCATCAATGGATATATTATTCCAATAGATTTATTTCATTATGGAATTATTATTATTATTTATTCATTCCATATTGATTATTCCATACTCTTTATCAAGACTTATTCTATTTAATATTACCACCTTAGTAATCATATAACCCTTACCTTTATATTTTTTCATGTTCTCCCAATAAACCATGAAGAGATATATATTTGGTAGATTTCTTTAAAGGAAGATAATAATTATTTTAATGTATTATGACGATGCATTTTTAGTTTCATAATATTTAAAAACATGATTTTGTATTTAGTTTCATGATGCTATTATATTATTTCATCCAATGTATTGTGATGTATGTGAAAATGTAATAAAATACACACTAGTACTAGGGTTCTTCTAACAGACAAACCTTGGCCAACCAGACTAGTCACCCTAGCCATCCCATTACGTGGTGAGTTAAAACAGATTCAATGAGATAAGTCTTTAATATAATAAAAACAAGACATAAAACCAGATTACTATGCGTAAATAGTGAAATATATAATCAAGAAAACCAGGATAAACTAGAAAAACATGAAAAGTATATATAATATGTTTCCATGTGGCCATGTGTCACCTCCAAACTATTCCAAAGAAAAATAGAAATGTAGAGAGAAGCCTGCTTGCTACACAATTATCATCTCTTTACCAAGATCGTGCAAAACAAGGTCTACAAATTCCCATAGGAAGTGGTAGGGTGTGAGAAATAGTATCAAATAAGATAGCACCAAAATATATAACCAATCTCTAATAATAATAACTCACATCATTAATCTTTAATCAAAAATATTTTTACAAGTAGTTTTATAAAAAACTCCATTTAAAATCCATTTTTTCCAAAAATCCTTCTGTTTTTCACAAGTTTCATTCTATAAGTTCCAAATCCAAATACAAAATCGGTAAGGAAAATAAAGATAAATATTCTTCTGATCCAACATCCATGAAATTAACATTCATGAAATATACAACTAGAAAAAATATTGTAAACACTAACCAGGATCTAGCCTACGGAACAATACATACTAGATGTAACGCCCCGACCCCAGCTACCAAGAGTCGGTGCATTAATTACATAACATTGGCATGATCACAAGAAAGATCAAATCCCGAAAGACCGATTGGTTTAGTATCCTTGGAAACACTAGATATAATCATAAAGTTTTACATTACATTTCAAAGTGAAAAACTACTACAACAACAAAGTCTTCATATCCACACTATTAACCCCTCATAATATCCCTGCAAGTCATTCATAATTTACTTCTTCACTACCTGGGAAAAATAAAACATAGAAAAGGGGTGATCTCAAATGCCCAGTAAGGATAACAATATAGCGGAACATTCATAATAAGTATAAACATTTAAGGCAATGAATTACTAAAACAAAAGCCTTTTAAAATTGAACTTCAACATAGTATGGCAAAAATAAAAATTAAATAATGCCATTTACTTATTCACATGGATATTCTACTAATCGAATAATCACATGCAATATCAATAACCACTTTCATAATGTTGGAATGCATAATGCTAAACGTTAATTTCTTTGTCTAGGCCTCATCCCAAGACCTAGGGGTTACTTCTAACCGGAACCCAACCCGGAGTGCCTCTAATAACCGGACACCAACCCGGAGTGCCTCTAATAACCGGACACCAACCCGGAGTGCCTCTAATAACCGGACACCAACCCGGAGGGCATACTTTTACCAGTCCCTAACCTGGAGGGCTTACTTTAACCAGTCCCCAACTTGGAGGGCTTACTTTTACCGGTCCCCAACCCGGAACATACTTGTTTAGCACATTCATCTGAAGAAAAGTTTGAAATATAACATAAACATTCGGATTAAAACTAGCATACGAAATGTCAATAGTTTCACCATAAACTATGAATGGTATAAAATAGCACATCCACAGTCAAACATATCACAAAACCTTCAATACAATATAGAAGTTTTGTATCATAATAAATCAACTTCAAATAATCTTAAAATCCATCAAAGGATGTTGACATAGATGAAATCAAAATTCTTTTTAAAGAAGTATCTCCTTTTATTTTGAAATCATTTAAGATGCATATAAAATAAAACATTTTCTTTGAAAATATTCTTATAATCTTGTATGGAAAGCTTCAATGACTTTATAACGGTGGAAAATAACCGCACCCACCGTATAAGTTAAAAAAAACATTCTTACCTCAATTCCGTCGAAAAGGTTAAAAAGGACCTTGTTTTGAAAACGACGGAAAGATTCCTTTATAAACCTCTTATAAAAATTCAAACAAGGGTATAAATGACCTTAACCCATATTCTTGTAAATAGTAAAAATGTTTTGAAATACATTTCGAAGAAACATGGATGTGGATGATAAAGAGATCCCAGTAGATTATTACGTATAATACAACCTCGGATAATGAAGAGATTGTGAAATAACCCTTACCTTGTACTTTTCCTTGGTTGGGGTAGGTTAACCTCCTGTATAATGGTGAAATAGTTGTTATTAAATTATACAAGAATCATATATATTAATATGATATCATATATGATCTTTTAACATTGATTTGTTAATAATATCTTAGAATTATCGTCGTTTCGGGAGTTAACTTACTCATTTTCTTTTATATGTTTTGTTACATAAGCCATGGTTGTTGTTTCTTATTTATATCCAGAACGATATCCAGTCCTTAAACATCATTTTTAAATCATCAAATGATAATTATACTTGAATGGATACGATGGAGAATGAATCTCATCGCGTTCGTGGAGACGGTAGTCCGTACGTACGCACGAGCGACAATATCATTCTTTTGATATTAAAATAATATATAAATGGATGGTATATATATATACAGAATCATTAACATGTTATATTTATTATTTACATGAGTTACACATCATTATTATACCCATCCAAATAATATTATATTGAATGACAATTACACCACGACGTGGAGACGGTAAGCCGTACGTACGCACGTATGGTGACATGTTATTCAAAGGGTGGATAGAATACTGAATATGATTGTACCATATTTATAATAACATCACAGTATATGTGAGATACTGGAGTTATTATTTCAGAATGGTAAGAACAAAGGAAGAAGAAGTGGAAGAAGAAATGAACTTAGAAAAGGGTGGTGAAATCATTACCTCTTCTTCGGGTTCTTCCTTTTGATTTGATCAAAAGGGCTCCTTAGGTTGGCTTTCTGATAAAACTAAGGCCTCTAGGTTGTATTGAGGGATGTTGGGAGAGTATTTGGGCAGAGTTTGGCCGAACCAAAAGGCTTTGAAGGTGTGAAGAAATGGGAAGGAGGAGTGCCCTTTTATAAGAGGGGTGAGGGGCACCTTTGGAAAAGCTAGAAATATTAATTTATAATAAATTCATATTCGGTTTCTAAAGGCTCCAAAGTTGACTATTCAAAGGATGAGGTGGGGATAGGTCGAAAACAACTCATCCAACAGAATTTAGACAGGTTTGGGTACTTATATTAACCTTATCTTTAAGTATTAACTCTAAGTTAATTAGTTTCACTTTTACAATGTCTCTTTGTATTTTATATATTATGGTTAATAAACTTACTATATACATCCAAGCGACCCCCAAGTGGTCCATTAATGATTAACCTATCATAATATAAGTCTCTTGGCCGAACCTTAGATTTTTAGGAATTTAATATCAATTAATAATATAATATTTGTTTTAAGAACTCTTTTATGTCAATTTTGACACTATTCAATAGTTGATTTTTGTGAAACTCATAACAGATTGATTACTTCGAAAAAAGTCAATTAAATCAATCCTAATATATCATATTATCCTAGAAAATTAGTTTAATTCATTAAAAGTTTCATATTATATTTATTTGGGTATTTATAATATCAATTATGTTAATTTTTTACTATTTTAGTAATTACTGCATCATCATTGTGTCATAAATAAAATAAATTATTTAATGTCTAAAAATTATAAATAAAATATCATTATGTAGGAAATCTTTTTATCTTTCTAATGAATATTTATAATCGAAAATCCAAAATGTATAACCCTATGTAAAAATTGTTGTTCTAAATGATATATGCTTGTGTCATTTTTGTATTCATTTTGACTTAATTAAAATAAAGTGTCATTATCACTTACAAGTGGATCCATGGGGTCCCAAAATAGACCCAAAGATGCCCATGGTCGAATATGTATCAACCAATAGGGTTAAGACACGTTTTAGGGTAATTTAGTATTATTATAATATTATTTTTTTAACCCTTATTTACCGGATTTACCCTTAACCATGGTAAATAAAATATTTACCGCAGTAATTATTCAAAATGTCTAAAAATAAAAGTTACCTATTTACACAATTTGAACATCCTGATTCCAAATATGGAATCCATTTTTCTAAATTCAAAACACAGAAGTGGCAGAAATTAATTTAAAATTAATTCCCGCTGTCAAAACAAAAAGCGTGTTTTTAAGAGATAATAACTACCAAAAGATTGACACTTGTTTATGTTCGGTTTAATTGTAAAATTATGTCCAATGACCAACATTATATTAAATGGTAAAAATATATTCTAAATATACTTTAAAACCACTCAAATTCATAATTTATCAATATTAATTATTTTGATTAAAAAAGTTGTTTTTAATTAAAATTTAGTAATTTTCACTATTCATCAAAATATAAAAGTTATCCGAAATGTACCAAAATTTCACCCTAGGCTAATTTCGATATTCCGAATCCAAAAATGAAGTCCATTTTTAAATATAAAATATATATAATTTCAAAAATTAGGTATTACTATTCATAACGGCTAGTTTGATTGGTTGTGGTGTGTGTTAAAACTCAAGGTTGCGTACAACACACGCTACTGTATTACTCAAAGAAAGCGTACCGTGGAAGCTTGGGATGTTTCATTTTAAATTTTTGATGTCCCAATTTATTCAAAAAGATTAAAATATTGTATTTAAAAAGGTTTCACTATTAGAAGTTGATAATACTGAAAATGAATCTGTTCTTGCAATATGACTAAGAAACTCATAATAGGGATTCTAAAATTATAAGGATTATATAAAGTTCAAAATGTAGTTAATACTATTCATGAACTCTTTTAATGGTGTGATTGAACTCGGTGTTGCGTGTAGTGCAAGTTATTGAATTATTTTTAAGAAATAACACACTCTGAAATCCTGGGGTGTTACATTCTCCCCTCCTTCAATAAATTGCGTCCTCGCAATTTGAAATTGTTCTTCGAAAATAAAAGGTTGAAAGTAGAAAATATATTTGTGGGAAAACCCACATCGGAAATTGGGTTACTAAAATTTAGTCTTAATATGAGGAAAAGATAAATGAAAGGGTCACCACCAAATTATGATCTCGATTAGGAGAACATTGGTGGCAATTAGAGACATATAATTGGAGGAAAAACGTAAATATTTATAGGTAGTGATTGAGGTCATCAATCACAAACAAGTATAAAATTGAGGTCCTTAAACTCATCAATCTATGATGATTTGAAGTACCATCGGTTCAACAAAATATAGGGTATTGGGACAACACATTATTGACATTTCAAAATATCTTAGTTGAAATCCCACATCGAAAAATGAATTAATGAGGCCTCTATTTAAAATAAAGAGTGGAAAGTATGAAGATTACCGAAAATAACACATACTAGGGTTCCATTTAGGAAAATATGGATATGGAAGAGAAATCTAACCATCAATTATCTGATGGAGAGTGGTAGAGAACATGGCTATGAAAAGGCCAACAATCCCAAATCCATAAATTAGTGATGATTTAAGGTACCATCTAGGAAAACATTTTTGTTCTAAGTTGCTTTTCTTAATATTGAGGAATCTATTTATGAGATTGACTAAGATCATAAGGAGATATACTTACTTTATAATTATAGTTTTATCCATTAATAAATTTCTACCACAAACTCATCTTTCACTCTAAAAGATAATAGAATGTAAGAAAAATTCTATTTACACTATTCGTATAGGGTTCCAAAATAAATGAATTTATAATTCATCTACAAGATCTTTTAATAAAAACTACATTATTTAATCCAGGACATCTCGTGGGCCAGTGGTAGGTGATACACCCTTGTCGCCCTTCGGTTTCGGGTCCAAGTCTCGCAGCCTTGCCGGACGCGACGGGTTGTCGCCCGACCTCCGGGTTGTCCTTTTATGTTAATCCAAAATAATCCAAACTAGAACTATCCAAAATACTTCTATCCAAACTCACATTACAACATTTATAAGGAAGGTAAACATAATATAGATCCTTTTTACCCCGTAATAGCATATTAATACCTTCATCATGTATTACAATATTCCTTATTGATTACATTCATGATCCCTTATTCCATATAGAATGCTGGATATACTTCATTAATCCAAAAATGTTTTAAACCCTAACAATGATGGAATATACAAATCATTAATCAGCTTCAAGGTAGTCAATAATATCCAATATAATTTATCCAAAATAATCACATATTATTCCAAAATCACTACCTCAGTATCAGAACTATATTACGATTTATCATTCTCTCAACCATATATTTTCCAAAAATTTAACCTTCTATTGAGTCACTTTTCTTTGTTCCACACAATCTCAAGTCCTTAATGAAATAGTACTGCAATACAATCCTTATATACTCCATAATTATTATAACAAGTACATTGTTGATACAACACTCAATTGATATAATCAACATAAGAACTCTAATCATTCCTCTTCATCTGTGGTAGTATCATAACTTGATTATTATCCAATAGCATCATTTGCGGCATAGTCTGATGACTGGTACATAGGTTCGCGTAGTGTCCAAACTCCTTGCAAATGAAGCATTGTACATTTAAAACCATTTTCTTACCCTTGCAGTCACGTACTTTGTGCCCTTTTCCTCCACACTTATAACAAACTCCCATTCCTTTCAGGCAAGTTCCAGGGTGTTTCTTTCCACAGTTACCACATATGGGAAAATTCTTCTTTTCCCTCTTACTTTTATCCATCTTTCTCTCTTCCATCCTTTTCTTCTCTTGCTTCCCTTCAAAGCCATAGGACTCAGTAAACTCTTTACTTATCTTATCAACACATGATATTATTTCTTCATATGATGATAATAAATAGGAGACTATTTCTCTTATCAATTCTAGCTTAAGACCATGAAAGATATGATCCTTCCTTCTCTTTGGATCATGTGCATTTCTGGAGTTCTCATTCCTTCTACTGGGCGCCATTTCTAAACAATGGCATACACCAGATCAGTTTATGAATCAAAATACATAATCCCATACTTATAAAACACTTAACATAAATTGAACTATTTATAGATATAATCCATAATCATAAAAATGTCTCCTTTGAGGATGTATATACTCATAAACCCTTCATAATGGTTTGTAAAGATAAAGAGAATTATCCTAAGCATATCCCCCAGGAGTGTCGTAACCAAGAGTGCAGCAAGGCCCGTTGTCGTGCACCAGTTCCAGTTCGAGTCTAGCTCAAAGCGGTGTTTTCGGGTTTTACCCCTAGGTACATCTGTGCCAGAGCCGCCTCTACCTGCTCGTATCCAGACAGGGATGTATTGCTCGGAAAACTCACAAAATCTCTACAATACCAAAATTCTAGGAAGTTCTTCTATACTAATCCTCAAAGTTCATCTTAGGTCTATGTGCTCTAATCAGAGTTTATCTAAATCTAGCTTCCAAGGTTTGTACTAAACTTCCTCTGATACCAACTGTAACGCCCCGACCCCAGCTACCCAGAGTCGGTGCATTAATTACATAACATTGGCATGATCACAAGAAAGATCAAATCCCGAAAGACCGATTGGTTTAGTAGCCTTGGAAACACTAGATATAATCATAAAGTTTTACATTACATTTCAAAGTGAAAAACTACTACAACAACAAAGTCTTCATATCCACACTATTAACCCCTCATAATATCCCTGCAAGTCATTCATAATTTACTTCTTCACTACCTGGGAAAAATAAAACATAGAAAAGGGGTGAGCTCAAATGCCCAGTAAGGATAACAATATAGCGGAACATTCATAATAAGTATAAACATTTAAGGCAATGAATTACTAAAACAAAAGCCTTTTAAAATTGAACTTCAACATAGTATGGCAAAAATAAAAATGAAATAATGCCATTTACTTATTCACATGGATATTCTACTAATCGAATAATCACATGCAATATCAATAACCACTTTCATAATGTTGGAATGCATAATGCTAAACGTTAATTTCTTTGTCTAGGCCTCATCCCAAGACCTAGGGGTTACTTCTAACCGGAACCCAACCCGGAGTGCCTCTAATAACCGGACACCAACCCGGAGTGCCTCTAATAACCGGACACCAACCCGGAGTGCCTCTAATAACCGGACACCAACCCGGAGGGCATACTTTTACCAGTCCCTAACCTGGAGGGCTTACTTTAACCAGTCCCCAACCTGGAGGGCTTACTTTTACCGGTCCCCAACCCGGAACATACTTGTTTAGCACATTCATCTGAAGAAAAGTTTGAAATATAACATAAACATTCGGATTAAAACTAGCATACGAAATGTCAATAGTTTCACCATAAACTATGAATGGTATAAAATAGCACATCCACAGTCAAACATATCACAAAACCTTCAATACAATATAGAAGTTTTGTATCATAATAAATCAACTTCAAATAATCTTAAAATCCATCAAAGGATGTTGACATAGATGAAATCAAAATTCTTTTTAAAGAAGTATCTCCTTTTATTTTGAAATCATTTAAGATGCATATAAAATAAAACATTTTCTTTGAAAATATTCTTATAATCTTGTATGGAAAGCTTCAATGACTTTATAACGGTGGAAAATAACCGCACCCGCCGTATAAGTTAAAAAAAAACATTCTTACCTCAATTCCGTCGAAAAGGTTAAAAAGGACCTTGTTTTGAAAATGACAGAAAGATTCCTTTATAAACCTCTTATAAAAATTCAAACAAGGGTATAAATGACCTTAACCCATATTCTTGTAAATAGTAAAAATGTTTTGAAATACATTTCGAAGAAACATGGATGTGGATGATAAAGAGATCCCAGTAGATTATTACGTATAATACAACCTCGAATAATGAAGAGATTGTGAAATAACCCTTACCTTGTACTTTTCCTTGGTTGGGGTAGGTTAACCTCCTGTATAATGGTGAAATAGTTGTTATTAAATTATACAAGAATCATATATATTAATATGATATCATATATGATCTTTTAACATTGATTTGTTAATAATATCTTAGAATTATCGTCGTTTCGGGAGTTAACTTACTCATTTTATTTTATATGTTTTGTTACATAAGCCATGGTTGTTGTATCTTATTTATATCCAGAATGATATCCAGTCCTTAAACATCATTTTTAAATCATCAAATGATAATTATACTTGAATGGATACGATGGATAATAAATCTCATCGCGTTCGTGGAGACGGTAGTCCGTACGTACGCACGAGCGACAATATCATTCTTTTGATATTAAAATAATATATAAATGGATGGTATATATATATACAGAATCATTAACATGTTATATTTATTATTTACATGAGTTACACATCATTATTATACCCATCCAAATAATATTATATTGAATAACAATTACACCACGACGTGGAGACGGTAAGCCGTACGTACGCACGTATGGTGACATGTTATTCAAAGGGTGGATAGAATACATAATATGATTGTACCATATTTATAATAACATCACAGTATATGTGAGATACTGGAGTTATTATTTCAGAATGGTAAGAACAAAGGAAGAAGAAGTGGAAGAAGAAATGAACTTAGAAAAGGGTGGTGAAATCATTACCTCTTCTTCGGGTTCTTCCTTTTGATTTGATCAAAAGGGCTCCTTAGGTTGGCTTTCTGATCAAACTAAGGCCTCTAGGTTGTATTGAGGGATGTTGGGAGAGTATTTGGGCAGAGTTTGGCCGAACCAAAAGGCTTTGAAGGTGTGAAGAAATGGGAAGGAGGAGTGCCCTTTTATAAGAGGGGTGAGGGGCACCTTTGGAAAAGCTAGAAATATTAATTTATAATAAATTCATATTCGGTTTCTAAAGGCTCCAAAGTTGACTATTCAAAGGATGAGGTGGGGATAGGTCGAAAACAACTCATCCAATAGAATTTAGACAGGTTTGGGTACTTATATTAACCTTATCTTTAAGTATTAACTCTAAGTTAATTAGTTTCACTTTTACAATGTCTCTTTGTATTTTATATATTATGGTTAATAAACTTACTATATACATCCAAGCGACCCCCAAGTGGTCCATTAATGATTAACCTATCATAATATAAGTCTCTTGGCCGAACCTTAGATTTTTAGGAATTTAATATCAATTAATAATATAATATTTGTTTTAAGAACTCTTTTATGTCAATTTTGACACTATTCAATAGTTGATTTTTTTGAAACTCATAACAGATTGATTACTTCGAAAAAAGTCAATTAAATCAATCCTAATATATCATATTATCCTAGAAAATTAGTTTAATTCATTAAAAGTTTCATAATATGTTTATTTGGGTATTTATAATATCAATTATGTTAATTTTTTACTATTTTAGTAATTACTGCATCATCATTGTGTCATAAATAAAGTAAATTATTTAATGTCTAAAAATTATAAATAAAATATCATTATGTAGGAAATCTTTTTATCTTTCTAATGAATATTTATAATCGAAAATCCAACATGTATAACCCTATGTAAAAATTGTTGTTCTAAAAGATATATGCTTGTGTCATTTTTGTATTCATTTTGACTTAATTAAAATAAAGTGTCATTATCACTTACAAGTGGATCCATGGGGTCCCAAAATAGACCCAAAGATGCCCATGGTCGACTATGTATCAACCAATAGGGTTAAGACACGTTTTAGGGTAATTTAGTATTATTATAATATTATTTTTTTAACCCTTATTTACCGGATTTACCCTTAACCATGGTAAATAAAATATTTACCGCAGTAATTATTCAAAATGTATAAAAATAAAAGTTACCTATTTACACAATTTGAACATCATGATTCCAAATATGGAATCCATTTTTCTAAATTCAAAACACAGAAGTGGCAGAAATTAATTTAAAATTAATTCCCGCTGTCAAAACAAAAAGCGTGTTTTTAAGAGATAATAACTACCAAAAGATTGACACTTGTTTATGTTCGATTTAATTGTAAAATTATGTCCAATGACCAACATTATATTAAATGGTAAAAATATATTCTAAATATACTTTAAAACCACTCAAATTCATAATTTATCTATATTAATTATTTTGATTAAAAAAGTTGTTTTTAATTAAAATTTAGTAATTTTCACTATTCATCAAAATATAAAAGTTATCCGAAATGTACCAAAATTTCACCCTAGGCTAATTTCGATATTCCGAATCCAAAAATGAATTCCATTTTTAAATATAAAATATATATAATTTCAAAAATTAGGTATTACTATTCATAACGGCTAGTTTGATTGGTTGTGGTGTGTGTTAAAACTCAAGGTTGCGTACAACACACGCTACTGTATTACTCAAAGAAAGCGTACCATGGAAGCTTGGGATGTTTCATTTTAAATTTTTGATGTCCCAATTTATTCAAAAAGATTAAAATATTGTATTTAAAAAGGTTTCACTATTAGAAGTTGATAATACTGAAAATGAATCTGTTCTTGCAATATGACTAAGAAACTCATAATAGGGATTCTAAAATTATAAGGATTATATAAAGTTCAAAATGTAGTTAATACTATTCATGAACTCTTTTAATGGTGTGATTGAACTCGGTGTTGCATGTAGTGCAAGTTATTGAATTATTTTTAAGAAATAACACACTCTGAAATCCTGGGGTGTTACACTAGACAATCACAAGCCAAAATGCATAATTTTTTATCGAAACTAACATCAAGGCCTTCTATAGACCACCAAAATATAAGATGGTAACTCCTAGGGTTTTAATAGTCACTACGACTGCCTATTTGTCTATATCAATGTACCCAATGTTCTTGATGTGAAATGTTTGTGAATTTCAGTTTTAAAAACCATTATTAAATTTTAAAAAAATAATTTCAAATCTAATCCAATATTCTTTTAGTTTTTAAAATTCATTTTTATTTTCATGTCATGTCGGGTCATTTTTAAAAGGGAAAACCCCAATTAAAACATGAACTCGTTACCTTTTAAATTTTTACAAATTCAATTCAATTTCAAATCTCACAGTCCTAATATGAACAACAAGAAATTAATGAAATTAGAATAATTGAATAGATCAACCAACTTCAAGTGCATATAAAACCTAATATTTGTTGACAATGGGGATTGGAAAGCCCAATATCATATTTTGGAATAAAAGTGATGAAAAATGAATGAAAATTATTGATAGAAAACACAATCTATATCAATAATCCTTACAAAAAAATGGTGGCCCAACCACAAATAAGATATATATATAGAGAATAATTCTTACTCAGTTAGTTGAACCGACTTACCATTTACATCAATCACTGAAAGAATGAATCATTTCAGAAGGAAGACACCCAAAATTACCAAGCCTGGGAGATCTAGCCAAGTAGGTGATGATTCAAAAATAGATGATCCCTCAAACACCCACATGGTACCCAAAAAACTAGAACTCAATTTATTACATGGCATGTAATATTTTACATGCATGAACCCCATTAATTTTGACAATCATTTAAAAATGAATCCCTATTTTAATTATAAAAATGATTTCACATTACAAGATGCATAACCCTTACATGATATGAAGGAAATCATGCTATAAATTTAACTTAAATGATTTTTCCTGTGGGTATTTCATATTATAAAATAGTAATGCACATTGTGTAACTTCTAAAATAATTGTATGAAAAACATAAGAAAAAGCTGAATGTCTATAAAATCTGTGAATTAATGATTACAGGTATCCTCCCAATTCAAGGCTGGAAATATTTACCCAAGGAAAAATTGAAACAAAAAACAAAGACCAAACATTCAAAACAGAATGGTAATGGGGCATTAAAATCTCGCCACAATAAAATCTTTTTCTCCAAAAAGAGCCTAAGATCCCATATTTGAAAAAAGAGTATGCCAATTGTTTCTTTATTAATGACACACGCTCTCCTATTCATGGTAATAATGTATCCATAATCATAGTACCCATACTAGGAGAATTATTTTACCATGTAATACCATATCATGAAGATCCATAATCTAAACTAACTAGTCAACAAAAGTGGTATCAGGATCAAGAACAACAACATCCCATATAATCACATTGGAAGGATCAGGTACATACCTCCTCAACTATGAAATATGTGACACATCATGTATAGAATTCAATCCATATGGTAACAACACCATATAGGCCACCCTAACATGTCATTCTATAACATCAAAGGTCCCTATAAACCATGGTTCTAACATACCCTGGTTACCCAACTGACGATGTCCCAAGTGATGTAAAACTCCAAGAAATACCTGATCACCAACCTCAAACCCTAGCAATTGATGATTATGTCCTTTATAAGATTTATGAGGTCTTTATAACATGATCAAGTATCTCTATATCAACTGCACCACCTTTGTCATCTCGTGAACAACACTTAGAACAACCATAGACCTCTCTCCCAACTCTGCCCATCAAAAGGGAGATAGACATGGACTCCAATATAAATCCTTAAAGGGTTCTGTCATGTTATAATCCTTATATCTATTATTATAGGTGAAATTGACCCATGGAAAATTTATTTACCCAGATCCACTGAAATCAAGCAGACAATCCCAGAGCATATCCTCAAGAACCAGGATATCCCTCTATATCATTCCATCCATTTGTGGATGATAAGATATGATCAATTTCAACAATGAACCCATTTACTTTTGTAAAACATTCTAGAATATTCATTCGAACCTCTATTCCCTTTTTTAATCAACTATAGCGGGAAACCCATAACGCTTCATAATCTCCCAAACATGCATGTCCCCAAGTAGGTCCACTTTCTTCGTCTCCATTGTTGGATATAAATACTCTTATTTAGTGAGTCTTTCAATAACCACCAAAAAAACATCCTTTACACCATGATTCTATTGTAAACCTATTTTGAATTCCATGGAAATATCATCTATCTTCCATATCATAATGGGTGAAGGCTGTAAAAAACATACATGTCTCTAGTTTTTTTGCCTTAAATCTTTGACATGTGAGACACCATGATACAAAATCTGAAAATGACCACCTCATGACCAAAAGACTATTCTGTCATCTCAAATTTTGGTACATATTTGTATACCCATAGGGCACAGACTAACAATATTATTGTCCACTATCTTGAAACTCCTACCTCATAGAAAACAGAACAACCATTCTACTACATAAGAATAAATCTCCACTAGGAGACAAAGACAACACCCATGAGGCCTCCACACAATTTAGTATTTCTCCTAAACATCGTATATCAGTATCTATCATCTGATCAAGTGAAAAACGTTCATCAAAAGAATATTCAACATTTATCAAATCCATGAACACCTGTACTCCAACCTCCTCCTCTCCCAATCTTATCTTAGAAAAAAATCATCAAAGACCACTAATCAACAGATTTATTCATAGATTTCATTGGTAATTATATTTTCAACGTATTATCTACCACATTTTATATCATGGGGGTATATATGATATCAAAGTAAATCATCTGATGATACTCAACCCAGCTTCTCTGGAATAAGTTCAAATATCTCAATGTGAGAATATACTTTATGATATTGTGGTCAAAATATACCATAAACCTATCTCCCAAGAGATATTGTTTCCACATTTTGATTTCAAGCATGATATTTTTCAACTAAAGATCATAGTTAGGGTGCTTATTCTCATGAGGGAGTAACTAGAATGATCTATAAGAAACAATACATTTCCCCTAAATCAAGACTCATCTTAAACCTAAAACAGACATATTGAAGAAATCAAAATAACCCAAGCTTAGTTCCAAAATAATTAAAATTGTTGATGTAGTCATCTTTATATTTGGATCCTCAAAATATATCTAAAACTTGTCATTCCATTCAAATATTACACCCTAACAGGTTATAACTATGATCTAATATGATATATTAGAGAAGTCTTGAACAAATCCTCTATAGTATCCTACTAATCCCAATAATGATTAAATCTCAAACAGATTTCTAGGATTATCTTAAGACCAAACTATCTATACCTTTTCAAGATCAACTAATACAACCCATTCAAATATCTCATTCCCTAGAAAATTCACTTCTCATATTGAAAACTGTCAATTAGAAAAAAATTCATACAGATAATTTTCCATCAATGTATGTAGAATGATATTGAAATGGTCCATATTTTAATCTTATGTCATAAATTACACTAAGATATCATCTATGAAAAAAACCAAAAAGGATTCTAAGAATTGATGATGTATTTGGTTAATCAAATCCATGACTACCATGAGAGAATTAGTGATCCTTAATGGCATAACTAAATACTCAAAATGCCGATATCAACTCTAAAACAATATATGGGGTATATCCTCTTCTCAGACTCTCAACTTGTTGTACCCTGACTACATGTCAATCATAGAAACCTAACGATCTCCTCTCAACTGAACATATAGATTTTAAATTCTCGGTAATGGATACTTGTTCTTAATGTTCACCGGATTCAACTATTGAATGTCAATAAAAAGTCTAAGAATCATATCTACCTTCTTATAAAAGATTACAGGAGAAGCCCATGATGGCATTCTAGGATGAATATTTCCTTTAATTTCTAGATCCTCAATCTTGGATTAAAGTAATACCTACTTAGTAGGTTTCATTCTATAGGGTGGTATTGAAATGGTCATCATTCTAGGTAGTGGTTCAATAGTAATCTAGAACTCTTTCTATGGTGGAAATCCAAGAAAATCATCGAAAAAGACCTTAGGGTATGCACACAAAATTTTAGGTAGCTGATCACCAAATCACGGGTTAACTACATCAATAAAAATTTACAAAAATTGGCAAGATATTAAACCAAAAAAAAATACTCGATATAGAGTCCCACTCACCGTGTAAAATATGAGTGACCCCATCGGTAGATAAGAACTATACCTATTAGGGATAAAATTATATTTAGACATTTACACTAATCATCTAGTCCATGTTGATCATCGAGTAAACAATGTCAATATCATAAAAAATAATTTCCAAACCACCTTAAAGTCACCAATCACCATCCAACAAGAAGAAAATTTCAAAGCATATTTAGACCTCTTTCCCAAAAGAGAGGAATGATCCAATAAGAATAGTATAATATCTGAACATAAATCCCATATGTCAAACATTTTTCAATATAAAATAATGATTATCAACTATATAAAAAATAGATCACTATAGATGATGAAATTAACATTTTACCTATAATAGTAGCTAGCCCTGCTTTAGATTCATCCAGAAAAGATGCAGCTACAAAAGGTTGTCTTTACTTATCCACATGTAGGGCCCTCATTTTATTAGGATGATAACCACAACTCTTGATAGAATCAATGTAAACTTGCAACCCATTGGTGAAATTCAATCCTTCCTTACTCCCTAGGGACATATTATCAGAAAAATAATTTAGATGGCCAGATCTCCTACAATGATGACATGTTCTTGGAGCCATTATAATATGAGGTATGATATGACCCCATCTCCTTCATTGGTATAAAATAATCTATTACTGGCCTTAAGAATACCATTAAACCAGTCCTATAAAATACTTCCCACTCTTGATATTTCTTTTCTAACCTTATGAATAATGTTTCTTAACTGATGCACCAACTATAGTTCAAGCCATGATTATCCTATCAACTATGTCAACCTTAGCAAAAGATTCATTATCTACAACGTTCACAATATTAAGAAGGCACAAAATAATAATCATTGACCAATCACCTACCCCATACTCATATCAAACATTCGATCCTTCAGGTAATCATTGGTGACAAGCTCCGGTTCTAGACGCACAAACATGGAAAAGTAGTTGGAGTACTCCATAATGGTATTCCCCCTTTTATCCATCATTAGAAACTCTTCGGTCTTTTCCACATGTAAAATCCCATGATAAAATTGCTGATTTAAGATCTTCTTTAATGGATCCATGGTATCACCATAATTAAACTTAACATGAACTATATAATCTCACAATCTTCATTCTGGTTCATTGAGAATATACATGGAGAACCCCACCTAATAATCCATAGTGTTCTTTAAAAAATTCATGATCCCCTCAATCTATTCAAGATTCTCCTTTGCCTCATGTGTTCTATTGTCTCCCCCCCCCACAAAGACTGGGTGACACTGATTGGTAAATTCTAATCCATGATTCACTTCCCATCCTAGGTTTATTGTACCCAATAAACATAGAGCCTAAAAAGTATAGATCATTGCATCATCCAAAGAAGGTCCCACTATAGGATTTATATAAGGATCCTTCCTTATAACTTCCTCAATTTTATTTGGAAGAGATATTCTTGGGGGTATTTTATGTTTAACACAAGACAATAACCAATCACCAATGAAAAAATTCCTAACCCATAAAAATGAAAACAATAATCCAAAACCATGCTTTAGAATCATATGAATTTATATCATTTATATATTATACCATAAAAGGCTATCACCTTTTCACTTCGGGCCACCAAAACTATTCCCTTTGGCCTTGGTACATTTTTGAAACTCCCGGATGTACCGCCATTTCTGAGATATGGAACTCATAGAGAACTCCCTCACAGATCGCCTTCAGAACACAAAACCTTCCATGGAAAAGCATCCTATGGTGGGTGTCCTCTGACCATCCTTCTGGAGCGTTTCCATGATCAACACAATCCCGCATTACTTTCGCCTCAGAGTCCCACCACTGAGACCCTTCCACCTACTGCAACAATAAAGAATGCACCATCATTAGAAACAAAGAGTCTCTAACTCATTCTACCATTGCATCCATGTGCAAGGCATCCAACTCTCCCATCTCTTTCTAGGATTCAGTAGATTCCTGAACCACTTCCTTATGCGACTTCCTGCACAGGGAATTAGCCACAACATTTCCCTTACCTTCAGTGTAAGAGAGATCGAAGTGATAGTCTTGGAGAAACTCAAACCATCTCTGTGGACATAAGTTCATGTCACACTAAGAGAAGATATAACGTAAGCTCTCGCAATCTGAGAATACCACAAAGTTCTCCCCAATGAGGTAATGTCCCCAAAACATCAGTTCGAAGACTAATGTATCATGCTCTAGGTCATGGGTGGCATAATTACTCTTGTGAGGGAGAAACTGCCAAGACCCATAAAAGATCACACCCATCTTCTGCATTAGTACACACCCCAAACAAAGGCTATAAGCATCACAAAACACCTCATACAACAACCCTTCCTCTAGAAACATGATTTCTGGAGAACTGAACAAGTTCTCCGTCAGGTAGTTGAAAGCTTTGTGGCACTGCTCGCTCCATAAAAAGACCTGGTTCTTCCTAGTCAAAGGTGTAAATGGAGAAAAAACTCAAGAGAAGTCTGAAACGAACCTCTGATAATAACCTACCAACCCCAGGAAACTATGAAATTCTTCCACACTCTTGGGTGATGCCTAAGAATCAACTGCCTCTAACTCCGACGGGTCCACTGACACTCCATGCTGAGACACCACGTGCCCAAGTAAGTGTAATTTTTGCATAATGAACATAAACTTCGACAATTTACCATAAAGTTGGTGGTGTCGAAGGTCTTCCAAGACTACCACAAAATTCTCAACATGCTCCTCCTCTGATCTTGAGTAGGATGTCGTCGATAAACACAACAACGAACCGGTCCAGAATCTCTCGGAAGACAATGTTCATAAGTCCCATGAACATAGATGGTGCATTCATAACTCCAAATGTCATCACTACAAACTCGAAGTTCCCATTCCTGCACCTGAAATTCATCATAATGATTTCATTATCCTTTAACCTCAGCTGATGATATCCATATCATAGATCAATCTTAGAAAACCAACTTGCTCCCCTCAGTTGGTCGAAGAGATCATCTATCCATGGAAGGGGGTAACGGTTCTTGACCGTTACCTAATTCAAACTTCGGTATTCTATGCATAGCCTGAGACCACCATCTGCCTTCATCAAGAAAAAAACAGGAGCACCGCATGGTGACATGCTGGATCGAACAAAACCCTTCTCCATCAGAACGTCAATCTGAATTCGTAACTCTCGCAACTCTGAAGGTGTCATCTGATAAGGGGCCATCAAAATTGGACGGGCACCAGGCTGTAAGTCTATCCTGAACTCAACATCATGTGGGGGGGGGGGGGGGGTTAATTCACAACCTCCATGGGAAAAACATCGAGGAACTCCCCAACAACATCTGGGACATCCATCATCTCTGTATCTGCTGAAATCACTGATAGCCCACCTAACAAGGAACGTAGAGGCTTCACATGTCGACATCCTTCCTGAGATCTCCTCTTTCCAATAAAAGATACACGGTGCCCATCCACATCGGAGAACATGACTCTTCTTCGGAAGCATTCGATAATGAAACTTATAGAAAATAACCAGTCGATGCCTAGGATGACATCGTATGGCTTCATCTATAGAAAAAGAAGGTCCCCACTAGATCGATGTGGTCCCAACGCCCGCCCACATCTCCGGCAAACACAAGATACACTGGCCTGGCCTCCAACTGCTGTACTCAGCACTAGTGGTATAGAAAGTCTCTCTGTTTCTAGTCCCAAATCATGGGATAGACCAGGTGCAACAAAGGAGTGCGATGCTACCAAATAGAACAAGGCATAAATGAGAGTGCTAAACAAACAAATCGTACCTCGAACCACCTCTGGTCCTGCCGGAGCTGCCAACTCTACTGCGTGAAAATGTCCACACAAAGCTCCCCTGCCTCTCTAATGTCAACCACCTCCCCGACCACACCATGTTCTTGGTCCATGAGAAGCACCCTGATGTCGGCATCCTCCTGCAGAGTCTTCCGTCTGAGGAGTAGGGTTCTGCTGCTCCTATAAGGGGCTCGCTGGAAACTGGTGCTGCTGAGGCGGGCGCTGAACCTTCCCACCTCTACCGTAATGAGCTCTGGTCAGGCACCAACTCGGAATGTGCCCGAAACCTCCACAAGAAAAACACATCAGTCCTGGGCTTTTGAAAAATGGACGAGAACATGAAGATATGAACTTGAACTGCTGGGGTCTTCTCCCAACTGGACTGAATCAGGAAGGTCCCATCATAGGAGACCTGCTGCTGACTACCTTCCCCTTCGACAAACCCAGCTAGATCCTTTCTTGTTGTGCACCTCCCTACGAGTGCATCCACTCTATAACCATTGCCTTCTTATGTACTTACAAGTATGTTAGAAGGGTGAAGGGGGTAACATCATATTGGAGCGAAGGACGAAGTGCCTCCTCCAAACGTCTCGCCCCAGACTCCTCATCTAGAATGTGATCCGGAGCAAAGCGTTGGAGATCCTTGAACTTAATACTAAACTCTCTTACTAACATACTCCCCTACTAGAGGGAGAGTAACTCTTGCCACATATCTTCCATGATCATTTAAAAAAATAATTCCTCTCTAAATTCCTTCTCAAAGTCATCCCACAGAACCTCTACCCCTTTCGTCTCTCCGAGGTAGAGCGTCCACCACTGACGCGCCACACCTCTCAGCTGGATGACTTCCAAGGGAACCCAGTACTCCCTCGGAGCACAGATCAAAGTAAAATATATCCCTATCATCCCAAGACACCCCTCCATCTCCATATCTGAAGTATTACTCTCATACTTTTGAGGGTTTTTCGGTGGAATGAATTGAGAGTCTTCTCTCACTGGCTATCTGACTCCTCTCGGTTAATCCTCAACTGATCGACCGCATGAATCTGCTAGGCCTCGGCCGTTTGAGTCACCAGGGGACGTCTTACAGGTTCCATAACTATACGGTATACATTTATCGCCTAATCCCTAGTATTAAGAAAATTTTTCTCAAGGTTTTATTTTATCATTTTATTTCAATTTCATTACCATAACACCCAAATCAAGTAAAACACTATCATTACAATTCATGTACCTTCCCTAGGGTCTCTACCTTGCAATCAATGTAGTATCACTTGGTGGTTAGGTAGGCTCAGAGTCCTTGTATCGTATCACGGGGGGGCCTAAAATCTCATGTCCTAACTAGTCTTCCCTGGCATATGTCACCCACCAAGATCAGCCAACACTGTTTCCCTACCATCCCATGAGATTTTTACTATTCCTAACTCCAAACTCCATCCTATCTCTCAACCATCAGCTCTGATACCATTCTTTCACGACCCCCCCCAGCAAAGATGCCCCTCCTGAGCTGGAAATGGTGAAAGGGAGAAAATGACCCCCTGAGTCCTGCCTCTAGTAGGCCTGGGGGTGGCGACTAGCACCAAGGGTATGCGTTTTTACAAATTTGGGAGGCATTAAATTTTTATTATATATGATCGGTAAATATGATAAATCAATCATCAAAAGAACGGAAAAAGGATAATTAAAATAAAATAAACCCAAACCAATCCCACATGCATGTTTAATAAATTATGAATCAAAGTACAAATACAAAAAAGCTCAAAAGTACAATACCAAAAGAAACAAGAGTAAAACAACTTCAACAACTCCAACTGTCCCAACTAGTATGGTCCCACACGTGCCTGGTATTCCTCATGGAAACCTGAAAGTAAACGTAGGGTGAGCATACAATTATACTTAGTAGGGGAACCTAAAGCAGTCGTGCACAAATGGGGAGACATCATAATGTCCCGTGAGAACAACAGATGAAACCAAAACCGAGAAAGGAATTCTATCCACCCAACCTCACCAGCCACGCTAACTAAAAACACAAAAAAACATGTAGTATTAGTATATAAGGACAAGAGTATAGGGTACCCCGCACCATTTCCCACTAGCTATCTTCTCTTCCTAATGGTGAACGTCATGATTTTACGACACTCTTACTGTCCACACACACATGGGCCTCACAACAATGTATCCCTCCTGCACACACCTGGGCCTCACAACCGCATATCCCTCCCACACACACCTGGGCCTCACAACTGCATATCCCTCCTGCACAGTCCTGGGCCTCACAACCGACTCTCCCGCCCGCACACACCTGGGCCTCATTCCAAAGGTTCTTGGGGAAATGTGAAACATTCCTGAAGATTCATGGGCTAAAAACACCCTAATAGAAACCTTCCTGAAGATTCTTGTGTGTAAGGTCACCTCAATCCATCACAACCTATGGAAGAAGGAGCAGGAAGGAGCTAGTAACAAATTGAAAAACACCCTCTCCCATGAAATGGGATTTTTCGACACTAAGTGCTCAACATGGGTGGGGTGAGAAAAAACACAAAGATATAGATATATATATATATGTATACCAAACACACAGCCCAACCTATGGCTTCTAAACAGCGAAACTGAGCACGTACCTCAACACTTCTATTTTGAAGCATGCATACAACAAAAAACCCTAACCCCATTATGGTTTTCATGTTTGAAAAGAATCTATTTATTAGTTCCGTAAATACTAGGAAACTATCCACAACCAACCACATCGATCGTTCACAAAACATATCCCTACCATCCCCAAATCAAGTTAGAAAAACACAAGAAACACAAACAAGTCCCTTCTTATTAACCAACAAACCCCATTGATTATTATTCCTATTCCATTACCACACCATTCATTAACACTTCCACTTTTATTTATTATCACAACACAATGTTGTTTCAAATTAAAATCCATCCTTGAGCCCCGCTTCCAACCACCATAACCACACACACCAAAACATGTACATCATCATAACTTGATACCATTTATCAAAGCCCCATTGCCCATCACCAACATAGCATTCCCACCAAACCACAACAAAGCCAACCGCAGCCCCGCTGCTCACCCGATCCACAACAATGCAAAAAACACCCCCTTTACATTAAAAAACCCTAACCATCACCCACATTATTATTATTTCAGTTTTGTTCAACCGGGGTGATCACACAAGGGTTCCAGATTTTCATTTAATCATCCAACTTTACGTGATTAACCAATTTCCACATTCCTTAATGTTTTCATCCATAAATGGTCTAGAAAGATAGGGAATCATTTAATTTGAAAAGAAAAGTCCCCCAAAATCTGTGATATTCAGTAGGCATAAGCCTATGCAATTCACAACATAACATCACCGTATATAAATAATGTAAC
Source organism: Viscum album (assembly GCA_963277665.1). Taxonomy (NCBI): domain Eukaryota; kingdom Viridiplantae; phylum Streptophyta; class Magnoliopsida; order Santalales; family Viscaceae; genus Viscum; species Viscum album. The sequence continues at coordinate 1,079,965,693 of OY728164.1, forward strand.
TGCATTCAAGAACTCCCCATCAACGTTATATGATACAGTTATTGTCTTTATTAAACCGGTTCAAATGTGTTTCACATAAACAAAAGGAAACTCGCCCCGCATGATTCAAAATTTAGAGCGACGAAGGGAAGATCCCTACCTCAATAAGTTCTGATCACAACGCTCCCCCGGATCAACTTTAGAAGACATCCGTCGGTGTCTGTCGCTTCATGGAAAAACATAGGAAAATGTCCACGGGTGGAAGATTGGAAGGAATGGCCAAAGGTAAAGCAATAGATAAAAGAAAAAAAATTATGACTCATCATTATGATCTCGTGGCCACTGAAGAATTGTAAACCGGAGCTCGGACGAAGAAGTTATGGAGGAAAGATCCATGGAGTCTCTTGGGAGAGCTCTGTTCGAAGGAGAGTGGAGGAGAGGAGTGATTTGAAAAGGTGGAGAGGCACCGTCCTTTTATTGGTGAGAAAAAACTAAATTAAACAGAGTTTACTATCTAGTACGTGGGGTGTACTCGTCCATTTCACACGGTCACCACGTGACTTCCAAAACAGCTTTCAATGCGGCACACAGTCATTGACTGGTCATCAAATAGTTTGAGGGTAACACATACGCGGGGAGACACTACACAGCGTGTAGTATGGGAGACATGTTGTATACTCATTTATTTCACATGGAAAGGGAATGGCTTCAACATGGCACACGACAATTGACTAGTCAGTAAATGGTTTGAGGGTACCACATACGCGGTGAGACACTACACTGTGTGTAGTATGGGATACACTGTGTGTAATCATTTATTTCACACGACAAGGACATAACTTCAACACGGAACATAGTCGTTGACTAGTAAACACATAGTTTGAGGGTAATGCGTTCGCGGGGAGATACTACACAGTGTGTAGTATCAGATACATGACATGTACTCATTTATTTCACATGGAAAGGACACGGCTTCAACAGGGCACGTGGCTATTGACTAGTCCACACACAGTTTGAAGGTAATGCGTATGCGGGGAGGGACTACACTGCGTGTAATATGGGATACATGGCATGTACTCATTTATTTCACACGGCAAGGACACGGCTTCAACACGGGGTATACCCGGCATGGTGTTACATGACGTGTACTCACACTACACGGCGTGTAGTTACAAAATTCTGAAAAGTGTGGGAAAAGTCCCTTATACCCTCCCGTACACTTCATTACCTTATTTCAGCAAAGGAATGGGCCGGAGAGGTCTGATCCATTACATATAAAAACATTACCAATAATTGAGTAATTTTTAACCAATATTTTTTCAATATATAAAACCATTGTAAATAATATATAAATTTTGGTTATTCATATTCATGCTACAAAATTTAATAGCTTCAAAATAATGTTCAGGTTTACATAATAATATTAATAGTTTATCATGGTTCATTAAAAATCCATGTTTTGTGTGACGTAAGATATTAATGAATTTAATGTTACGAAAAAATATTTTATAAAATATCATGGTGCGTCAGTATATCCCTTCAAAAGGAATTTTACCATCTAAATTCATCACTTTGATATAAAAATTGAGGATAATTTTTTCATTATATCCTATGGCTCCCACATAGCTTCCTCAAGTGAGTTGTTTCACCAAAAAATTATAACCAATAGAGTGTCTTTTTTTGTAGAACATTATCAGATTGATAAAAAATATATAATGTCTATTCATTAAAATAAATACCATTATCCATAGGTATGACCATTTATTTTATTACATGTGATGGATCAGGTTTGTACATCCTTAGTAGAGATATATAGAACACATCTTGAACCTGAGAGAGGTTCAGTGGAAGTACTAAGTGATAAGATATGGTCTCGATATGATCATAAATTTCAAAGGGAATAAATTCCATGGGATTATATTTCTATTAATTCAAAATAACATTTTCTTATTCCATAGATAAATGGTAAATAAACCATTCTCACTTAATATAAAGTATTGATCGTATTTGTGATTATAAGTATAACTTTTCTATTGACTTTGTACTTATCTTATGTGATGTTGAATGACCCTATCCTTATCACCCATTTCATTAGTTAGTTTTAGTCCCAATAGAGTTATTTCTCCAAATTCATCAAAATATTGATTTATTTCTATACCCTTATCCATATAGGGCTTCATATTGAGCAGAATGAATTCTTTAGTGAATGATATTATTATACGAAAACTCAACTACAGTAATGTGTTAATCCCAACCACCCTTAAAATCTTAATAATAAGATCTCAATATATCCTTTAGGTTTTGAAATTTTCACTGAAAATGACCATATATGAGGATGATACATATCTCTAAAACTCAAATACATATCAATTGTTTGATGAAGACTTATATAGAACATAATGATAAAACACATATCTTGATGAAATATAATAGATTGTGGTACTCTATACCACTTAAATGATGTATATTAAAGAAATATGATCAATATATAAGTATTCTATATTAGTTTTTAATTGTTAAGAATTTTTTAGGAGGTTATCGATGAACAATATTTCATTATTTCTGCTTTACATTTATGGGAGTCTAACAAAAAAAATCTATGGTGATGTTTTTCCATTCCCATTCTTGTGTAGATAATGGTTTTATAATACCATTATACATTTTTCTCTCAACCTTATCATTATGAAATACCATTTCCAAAAAGACATTCTCATAAATATCTCCCACCATGTCGTCCCATTAAAAATTATATTTCTCATAGGCCAGTGGTAAGAATTTTACACTTGTCATCTTTAGGTTAAGGGTCCATGTCTGGCAGCCGTGTTGAATGTGACTGGTTTTCCCCCAACATATAGAATATCATATTTTCTAAAGATTAATAAAATAATTACTATTATATTACCAAAATTAAATAATCCATAATTACCACAACATCAAATATAAGATAAACCCTAATGGTTTACAATACCATTAATCTTATTTCCACAAAATGTAAAGGCATTCCTTATCAAAATATTTTTTCTCTAAAACATAAACAAAGCCACATGATTTAAATTTAAAAAAATTATCACAAAATATACTAAACCATGATAAAAATCACAAAAATCCTCAAATGTGGTGTCTAATACTTTGAAGATGGGATCAACCTAGAACGTAAAAACCCATGATGGTATCTATAACTCTTAAGATAACATTACATGGAAACATATATAATAATAAAATATAAGTCACCAATTATTCCTCGAATAAACTATTATCCTAGATATAAACGTTTCCATTTGTATTTTTGGGTTCATCCATTCATCGATATATTATTAAATGTGGCTTCATTATACTTGAATTCATTTATAGAGAGATAATCAATGATCAAAATCATATCATATTTTAGAAATGGTTAATCGATATGATTTTAATAAGTCTCATTCATATGAAATCAAACTGGAAATTTACAATTATGGAGTGGTTGATAAGTGTTCATTAATTATCATGATAATCTTAAACTATTATGATATCCAAATAATTCCCTTTTTTCCTTCATCTATTAATTATTTCATGTGATATATTCCTTATTAACACATGGATTGGGTAATTGATTCACATAATTCCCAAATTACTTGTACTTGAAGAATTGGGGTATGGGTGGTGCATTCTTATAGGATTTTCATTTATTCTCATCATTAGCTTATTTATTCCAATAACATTTGAAATCATCCACAGAATGACCTTCCTATACACACTAAAACATTCTGTTTCCCCATTAAGATAATTTCCACCATGTTTTCCACCACACTTTGAGCATAAATGGAATTTAATCTTCTTTTATCCATGGTTTTTAGAGTTTCCTTTTAATTATATCCTAATTTTCTTATCAAACACATACAATTTATGGGTAACTCTAATATCCATTTACACCAAGAAAACATAACAAATGATTTCGTCATAGCTACTAATGTCACTCTTTCCTAACACCACTCATAGAAATAGTTTGAATAAACTCATTAATCATTCAACCGTACATTCATAATGGATGATAATATTAGAAGCTTCCATACTAATTCATGTAAAATTTTCCTTATATATACCAACCAATTTATCATCCTTTTATTTTAACTAAAGTAATTTCTTATCCATTTTCCTATTAATAATATATGGAAAGTGATTAATGAAATATAATATCTTAAACTCATTTAAATCCAAAGTTTCAATTTCATAATTTTTTTTATTCTGGATAAGATTCCACCATTTATCTACTTTTTCTTCCTAATATTATATTGATGAAATTAATTTTTCATGCTCTAAATAATAAAGAATGGAAAATATATTTTCAATGGTATTGATAAATTTATCATAAACTACTGAATTTTTTGAACCAATAAAATAAGGTGGATGTTTCATCATGGTAGTCTCAATATAATTATGTTCCATTTGTGTCTCATTCAGAAGCTGCATGATTCATATCTTGGGAATGATGTGAAACCATAGAAATATGATTTTTCATTCCATATCCCAAAAAAAAATGGTTTATCTAGAAGAAAATCATTTTTATTTTCCATTTCATTCAATATTAACATAGTTGATTCAATCTCTATCCATTGAATAAAACAAAAAATAATTGTGGTGAAACCATATAATCATAAATAATCAAGTTTAGAATATCTAAATTCTGGATCCTATTACTCAATATATGACACCTTATGTTCAAAATAGTTCATTCATGGACATCATTTATTTAAGTTATTTATGAAGAATCATAAATAATTTATGATTTTACAAATCATTTCCCCCAAGACTCTCAAACTATGTGTGCAACAAGACCCATTATCATTTACCGGGTGAGGATCCAATGCAACTCAATACACAATTTTCAATGTTATTACCCCTAGGTACCTTTATGCCAGATCCATATCCACTTATTGTATCCATGATGGAATTTATGCTATTAGAAACCAACCTATCTAACCATCAATAAATTCCATAATATTTTCTTATACTTAGAAAAATTCTTATGGTTCTCAATAATTTTTTTCAACCTAGATTCCAAATTATTAACAAAACCTTACTCAGATACCAATTGTAATGACCCAAAATTTTGATACATGAATATAAAATAGTAAAGGATTAAAATTTATTACATATCATAATGATCCATGCTATAACCTTTTAGTTATAGGGCCTTTTAAACAAGGAATCATAATCAATTGGTTCTTAGGTTATCTAATGAACCTCCCACCATGTTATTCAAAACTAACACCCTTCTTAGACATATCATACATAATATCTTCTATCATAACCTGGTGAAAGGAAACATAAGAAATATTTCTCTTATGAAGATATGTAGTTGATAAAAAATGACATATCAACATATCATGATCGTAAGGGTTTTTGAATATGATAATAACATTTGAAAACCATACCATTCAAATCATATATCATAAATATGAGTCATAAAATAAATCATGGTAGTGTAAATGACAAGAATAACAAGAATATTAAATAAAATAGGTCATGATATCACAAAATTTTAATAATATAAATTATTTTGGAAAACATATAAAAAATATAACCATACTTCAAGGATACCTATCGAGACATTCATAATATTTTAGGCTTTGAATACTTCCCCTATACCATCTTCTTGATTGATATAACCTCCCTTATGCCTTTTTTTGGGATTCAGATATCCTTACATGTTCCCTATGAACTCATACCACATTAATAAATCCACATTTTATTAGAGGTAGTTAATTTTTCCACACATCATGTAATGAAAATCATACAAACATGTTCATCAAGATCATAAACCATTTATCATATTATTACCCATGATAACAAAAGGGTTTCTTAAAAAAATTGATCATTATATATCATATGAAAAAGAAATGGGTTTCATTAAAATATGTCCAACATAAACATAAATCATTTATAGAATTAATAATGATTGTATCATTGGATTATAACCACTGTAAATATTATTTAACATCAAATGATGAAATCTTAGATTAAAATTATTTTTAATAAAAAATCACATGGAAAATTTCATTATAAAAATAAGATTTAATTCAAAATAATCATTTAAAAAATAGAAATTCAAGAAATTTTTCATAAATTAATTTCATTAAAAATCCTCAATATCTTTATAAGGGAGATATAATAATTATATAGAACACACTGCAAAAAACAGTTGATTAATATCATTTTTTTAATGGGGTTATGCACAACCCCCTCTAAATTTATTTTAGAGGGGGTTATTCCCAACCCCTGCAATTCTCGAAATTTAGAGGTGTCCACAAACCCCTCTAAATATTTTATCTTTATTTATTTAACATTCGGTAGGGTTTTAGAGGTGGTTATTTCAAAACAACCTCTAATTTTATTATTACTGTCATTAAATGTTCAGTTGTATTTTAGGGGCTCAACATATATAATATTATTTTCGATATTAAAATATATCTATATAAATATATATAATGTATTTAAAAAAATAAAATATTGGGGGCTCACAATGCCATCTAGTAACTTAAATTAGAGGTAGGGATTTGAACTCCCTCTATTGTATGATATTAAAAGGTGTATTCAAGACCCATTAATTTTTGATATTTGAGGGGGTTCATGAGTTGTCAGTAATGCATTAGATTTTAGGTGGTCTTGAACACCTTTTAATTTAGAAAAATATAGGGGTTATGAACCCCCTCTAATTTATGACATTGGAGAGGGATTACGAACTAATGTTAATCACTTTGATTGGAATGGTTTATTTAACCCTCTCTAAAATTTCATTTTTTTTGAAATAACTCTCATATTAATTCAATTTACATATTATAAATGTGTATGTGTGATCATGTGTGTGTATATATATATTTCATAAACACATTATATAAGTTTATTTAAATTTATTTTAAATATACACAAACACATAAATATATATAAATACATTATATAAATACTATAAATAAAAAACTATATATATAAACAAAAAATGTATTCATATAAAAATATTTCTATACATAATTATAAATATATTTCATCAAGAATATAAGATTTATGTATGGTTTTATAAATAATGTTCATTTATATTGTGATTTATATTACACATATAATATATTAAATTAATTTTTATAGTGTATTTAGAAATAAATACATTAATATTATATTATGTATACAAATATATATAATATAGACAAAATAAATAATAAATATAAATATATTATATATTATATATTTATATTATATATTATTATATATAAATTTATATATATTAAATAATTATTATATATATTTTTATATTATATTAATTATAAATTAATGTAGTAAATATATATATCATTTAAATGTATAAAATATTTCCAATTATATGAATGTATTTAATTTTGTGTGTGTATATATATCTGTGTGTATATATGATATAATATAATTTAATATAATTATATATACAAATATTTACTATAAATGTATTAAATAAAATATATGTATAATATAAACCATAAATTAATTTAATGTACAGTATTAATGAGTCAAACATACAAATTTTATAGTTTTAAAAATATGTGTAGCAATAATAATAATAATTAATAATATTATTATTACAAACCCACACACATATATATAAGTATATAAAAAATATATAAATATAAATATTTATATATTATATTATATATATTATATCTATAAATATTTTATACATACAGAAATATGCACACACACAAGCACATAAATATAAATGTATAAATAAATATAAGTATAAATATATATTTATTTATGTAAATATTATTAATTATATTTAATATATATAAAAAGATATAATCTATATATAATCTATAATATATATATAATATATAATATATATAAATATTATACACATATATATTATATATTATTTATAAATATATTATATATAAACAAATATATTATATTATTTATTTTTGTATGCATAAATATATTTATATATATTATCTAATATTTATATATGTAAATAAATATAATTTATTGTATATATTATATGAAAGATCATTTAATATAGTGGTTCAATCACACCGTTCCCTCCAATTGGTCATGCGTTCAAATCCCAATACGGGGTTTTCGGCCTTAAGTGAGGGTGCAGGTGATAGGTGCATGGGTTCACATGTGAGGGCCTCGATTGTCTTGTGTGGCCTCTTTGCAGTGTCAGAGTGTCAGGGTGGGTGTTATGGGGATTGTCCGTTGGGGAGCCTGGGGTGTCGTTGGGGTGGTCTATGGGGTTTCTCGAGGGATTTGGATGGTAGGGGGCATCTGTAGTGCCTTTGTGGTTGTCTAGGTTGCCTGGTGTGGATTTCCTAGGTGGTTGTCTAGGGTGTTCCTATGATGTCATGGGGGTTGTCTTGGGGGAATTTGGGGTTGTATAGGGTTCCTAGGGTTTGTTTTTTTGGGATCCTGGGATTCTTCATAGTTGTTCACGGCTCTTGGGTGGATAAAATATTAATAAAAGTTTAGGTTAGGGGAAGTTATAGTATTACTACCCCAAAATTTAAAATTTTAAATACAATTATAGTCCCACCCCTAAATTTATGTTTTGCATTAGGGTTAGTTTGAACCACACAAAATTCATCTATTTATGGGTAATTCAAATTAGAGTTGGTTAAAACAACCCATAATTTATTTTTCAATATATATAGTCCCATTTTACCAGGGCTTACCCATGACCGCCCCTAATCAATGTAGGATTCGCCTTTAGCGATAATTTCACGTAATTTCCACTAATGAGTTTAGAAGGGGTTATAACCCCCTCTAAATGAAAAACCAACCACATCTAATCACCTTGATTTCTTTATACTAAATTTTTTTGGGGAAAATATCATTTCAACATTAAAAAAAATTACAATACAAAACATTTTAAAAATACTTTTATTTTTAAATAATCTTTCGAAATAATAAATGAAACATTAATACTTTTGTTTCTCATGATAGTGGGAAATGAAATAAAATTCAAAAAAATTATTCCTTTCTCATTTTTTTAAAATTCTAATGGTCCTTGATTTTGAAAATAACATGATGATTACTTTATAAACATTTTTAAAAAAACTGATAAATGGTAAAACTAAATTTTAAAATTCATAAATAAACCATAAAATGTTTTTGTAATCATTTTTAGAGAACATAGATATGGAATAAAATGGGTTTTACTAATGATAGAAATAAATTTCGTTTTTTAATAAAAATATTTATGAATAATTGGTATATAAAGAAAAAAATATGAATATAAAAGATATATTATAATGAAATGACTAGAGATGATGAAGTAAAATTATTTTATTAAGTTATGGATCAACTTATTTATTGTTTAAAACGTAATTAAAAAAACCTCTATGAACAATGAGATCGTAACATTAAACCCTTAACACTTTGGTAAATTTTTAATCATAAGACCCATTAAAAATAACATAAAATGAAACAATAAATATAATTAAAACAATTTTATTAATAATATGACATTTCAAACGGTCTTTATATGTACCCCATAAATGATGATAGTTGTATAACAAAACATATGTCCCAAATATGACAAATTAAGAACAAAATCTCATACCACTTTTTTAACTTTTGAACTAGAACCCCTATTCTAGTGATATAAAAAATTTTATATGTAAATAATAATACAAATAAATAGAATAAAAATAAATTTAAATAATGATAATTATATAAACCACATAAATTAAACACATAGTAAATATTGGATTTGGATCACTGAAAAAAAAAGTGACATGAAAATCCCTTACCTTCAGTATCGACTTCTTTCATACACATTATAACTTATAATATAATAAATATAATTTTATTATAAATATATTAAAAATATATAATTATATATATATAATACCATAAATTATTTTCTTATGGCCTTTATTAAAGGTTAATTAACAATTCCATGTTAAAATTGTGTTTCGGTTAAGAACTTCTTTTTCCTGTATGTTTTGATTTTTTATTTCTAGAACAATAAATTTATTAATTTTTATGTCATATAAATAAATTTAATCATGATATAAATATCATACATATATATATATATATTACATATTTATTTATGTTAATCCATAAAATTTAGCGAAGGAAAATGAAATACATCATTCATTGAGACGGTAGGTCGTATGTGTGCAAGAACATTGTTTCCATTTTGTCAAAAGATGAAATGATAGAATGGTGAATAATATATTTCCTTTATAAAATAATTTTGGAATTATATATATCACATATATTCATTAAATTTTTCCTAATTAACATTCATTCAAAATGTGAGATAAAAATGAATCACATCGCTTTTTGAGGTGGTTTTCTTATATACACATGAATGATGTTTTCATACACCCACACATAATAGAAAATAAGAAGTTATATGTGATATAATAATATATATGTATTATTATGTAAGAAATATCATATACATTCTTTTAATATTTCTTAATTACCACCAATATAATAATGAAAAACGCATCACATTGGTATGTGAGGTAGTAATTTTCCAAACACACGAGCAACGTTATTGTTATACAACATGATGGATGGTAAGAAATTAACTATGATATTATAATTAAAATAGTTTAATAATAACATAAATATATTATATAAACATTAAATTCATTATTATATTCTTCTCTGAGAAGTGGTTATGAAAAAAATATCATTGGTTCGCAAGGCTGTAGTCCATCGTACGCACATGAAAAAGTTTCATTTATCATTTGATGGATGCGGAGATACCTATAAGTTGTTAAATTAACATAATAATATATTAGTATATTTTAAATTATGTTATTTCTATCCTATCATATTTTCAGAATATTTTATGGATTTGGAAGAATAGATAAAATAATGCACATGTTTAGAAATTTTACCTCTTCTTTAGAGAACCTCTTTCGGTATACATATAAAGCCTTCTTAGGATGACATAACAATAAAAATATGTAATATAGAATGTATTTAGAGTTGTAATTAGGATATTTAGTTAGTTATTTTATGATCCAAATGGTTTTTTAAGGGTGAAGTGGAGAGGAGAGAGGGTGGCCTTTTATAAGTATGGGAGATGATAGACATATATTTTTTAATGAATAAATTTTACATATAGTTTTCACCTGAAATAATGATCAATAAGGATCCATTCAAGATCATTATATCTAATAAATTTTAAATAATTTCACATAATTAGTTTTGGACTATTTTTAAGGTCATTTAACCCGTTATATGGTTAGTTTAACCTCCCAGTAAACTCATTTTTACCAAAACCACTATAATTAATTTTCATTATTTTAAACATAATTTTAACAAAAAAATAAATCTCACCTTATTAGATAATATAAATTATGATGATTCCAAATATTTAATACATTTTTAAAAAAAATTATTTATATAATTTTGAAAATTTTATTTAAAATTAAACTCGTTAATGTGTTGAGAAAGTAGTTTTTCATTGAGAAAATGGTCAAAATTTTAGTAGGTTTTTATATCAAAATTTTATATGAAATTAATAAAAGTGACATAATTTATATTAAATAATTATGTAATTGAACTAATTTTACTTCTAAATCCATTTTAAAACAAAACTAACCTTATATATTATTTAAATGATAGGTAATTTTTCAAAAAATACATGTAATTTTAACAATTCATTGAATAATCAATATTTTTAGAAAAATCTCAAAAAATCAACCTCATTTAATTTTGATATTTATTTTTTAATAATATGGTTTTGGGAAATTATTTTTCTAAATGTTTCAATAATTAATTTTATTAATTTTTAACAAGATGTAATAAAAAACTTATTTTTGAAAAATAATTATTTTCAAAACATGTAAATACTTTACCCACAATTGCATATGATTTTACATATATGATCTATTGATATAAATTTAGTGTACTGTATATTTTAAAAAAATTATTAAAAGTAATTTTTTCAAGATTAATGGAAAGGTAATAATGGTAATTTTTAAATAATAATATTTACAGATTTTTGTGATTCATTAAAATTCGATGTTAGATATAATTCAAGATATCGAAGAAATTAATTTTACATGATAAAAAATCATTAAATCTCATGGTGTTATATTAGAAAATTCATGATATGGGAAATATTAGGGAAGTGGAACTATTATAACCTTTCTAAGTAAATTCCTAACTATTTTTTCTTGAACAGATAAAGAATACTCAATAAGATGGCTACGGTATTGAAAAGAAAATGAAATCCACAAAAGATGGTAAATTAGAAGAGTTAATATTCTGAAATTTAATATTTAAATTTTTATAGAGATAAGGTGTGACATTTATACCACAACATAAGAGAGAGTTACAAGATTAATATCATAAATCATTCTTCTCTACTCACCCAAATAATACCATAATCTATATAGATCTAAAACACAACATATTGTTAGATAACATGAATGAATAAATTTATTATTAAACATCTAGTATATAGGTGTGATAGTATATAATGGCTAAATAACACCATCCAAAGGGTGTGATACAACATCTCCTGTTACCTATGTGGATGTGGGATAACATCATAGTGGATTTTATTACTTGGATACCTTTTATAGTTAATAGAAATGGTGATATATAGATATTTTGGATCTTCATAAAAATTATGAACAATTATTTGATATAATGGAGGATATATACCTTGATAATGATGATTGAATCTATATTAATGAAATTTTAACACTTTATAGGGCACCATTATCTATTGTTTGTGGTTATAAACATCACTTCAAATATAAATTTTGGATGATACTTAAAAATGATTTGAAAAAATAGATATTTAACAACACAACCACTGTTTCCAAAAATTAATTCATTATTTCAATACCATTGATTAATTACATGGTACTAAGTCATAAAGGAACGATATGTTTAGCAGTCTTGGAAAATAGATTATATAAATGAACATTACATTACAATTTCTAAAAAGAAACAACCTAGAAAATATTTTGAGAATTCCATTGTTACCCTAGATAAACCCTACATATCAATCATAAAATACTTCTTGGCATACTGGGGAAATAAAACACAAGAAAGGTGTGAGATCAGATGCTCTATTAGGATAAACAATATAGAGGAAGCTGTCAAAAATAATCAAAAACATTAACAGAGAGGTAAAAAACTAAAACACAAGCCTTTTAAAACATTATCATCAGCATAATATGGCTCGAATAAATCAAATAATGTCATTTAAACAATAATATGTATATTCTACTATTCAAATAATCACATGTAAAATCAACAACTAATCTCATAATGAGGGAATGCATAATGTCTGACATCATAACCACTACCTCACGTCCTTGTGTCAAGAACTTTCACAAATATTCTATCAAGGGCTTATGCCAATATACTAGTTTGTCTCATGGGGCCTACTGATTCATCGAGGGTCTATAACAGGCCCCCCATATCACCTACTATGTCTAATGCATTCCACATATTAAATTGGTGAAACATAGAATAATCATTTATATTAAAACTAGCATATGAAATCTCAATAATTTAACCATAAACCATGAATGGAATAAAAATAATACATTCACAGTCAAACATCTCATAAATAATTCAATAAAATATGAAATATTATATTTTAATAAATCAACTTCAATTAAGAATAATATTCTGTAAAGGAAGTAGACATAGTTGAAAATGAACAGTAAAACTCTTTGGGAAAAATATCCCTTTTTCATGAAACCATTTAAAAGTCACAGAATTTATAAAGTATGTCATTTAACATATATTATTGAACCATAGTTACCCATACCAATTTAAAATTTTTTAATGTAATTAACATTTTAAATGAATAATTTCTGTATAAATAAATCCTTAAAATCATTTTTGAAAATATGGAAATTAATTAAAGAGATTAAGAAAAATAAATCAAAAAAACATTTAAAATAATGATCTAGTTAAAGATACTGTTCCATAAAACCTTATAATATTACTTTTGAAAACATTTTTATACAATATATACATGGATGATAAATATGTCCCATTAAATACTTACACATAATTAATCTCAGATAATAATTAGATTGAGGAATTTAAACTTACCTTAGATCTGATACTCTTTGTACATGTCTGAAACTCATGTATAATGGTTTTTAAAAAATTATTAACTTATATCAGAATTATAATAATATTTATGATATAATATGTGAATTTTTATGACTTTATATTACCTATATATTAACAATTCCATGTTAACGCAATGTTTTATAAAATGATCGCTCTATTTATCAAACATGTTTTGACTTATTATTCATGATGGTTTTAATTATATATTTATTTACTTACTTATAGAATATATAATATAATTTTTATATAATGTATATTCATAATATAAATATATATAATATATGGATATATTCAATGGAATACACCATTCATAGAGACAATAGGTCGTACATACAGTAGATCGTTGTTTATATTTTCTTATCGTATTGAATAAAAGTATGTGAAAGAAATATATGTAAATATATATATATATATCATTCTAGTAGACTTATTATGACATTTATTTCATAATTATTAATAATATATATTGTTTATAATCTTTCATTGATGGTTAACATTGAAGATGTGTCTCATCGCGTCGTGGAGACGGTAAGTCATACATAGGCCCAAGCGACGATATAATTTCCTTAATGGTTAAATGTTATGTAATTGGATTGAATTTGAATTTTATAGAAAAAAAATCATGTAATATTCATTATTTACATAAATTATATTAATCATTATACCCATAGAAATAAAGTGTACATGAAAAACAATTTACTCCATGGCGTAGAGACGGTAAGTCGTATGCAGACATGCATGGGGATATTGTTATTCATAGGATGGGTAATAAGAGGACTATATTTGTACCATAATTGTAATAACATCTCATAATGAGTAAGGTACTAGATTTATTATTTAATTATGGAGAAAATACATAAATAGGAAGATAAAAAATAAAAGAACTCTGAATGAAAGGATAAAATGATTACCTCTTCTTCGTGTGTATCCTTTTGACTAGCCCAAAATCACTCCATATGATGAATTTATTACCATTGTGTAGCCTTAAAAATTATGTAATTTTGGTTTTTAGGAAAAATGGGCATGTTTTGGCTGAGCCAGTGGGATTTGGATGTGTAGATCAAATAGAAATGGATGATCTGTTTTATAAGAGAGGTGAGGGGCACTTTTGTAAAAATCAATAAATATTAATTTATTATAAAATTATTTTCGACTTTTAATACAAAAAATTGATTTATTTCGAGTATAATATGATTTTTGGTGTCACTCCTCTCCACAAATATATTTAAACATGTTTAGTTCATAAAAATATCCTTATCTTTTATATTTAACTATTAGTTAAATAGTTTAACTCTTACAGTGTATTCATATTCTTTGTCACTATAGGGTTAATATAGCGACAATAAATTGAAACAATCACCCTAGTGGAATATTTAATGACAATTGAAACATAATATAATTAATTTTTCTAAATTGTAGATTTTTAGTATTTATATATCACTTAAAAAAACAGGATTAGTTTTAAAAACTCATTTAATGCAATTTTGACACTATTTAGTAATTGATTTTAGTTTAAGTCAAAAAAACATTATTCCTTAAAAAAAGTCTTTAAATCATCCCAAATTTGTAAATTTAATCCTTAAAATTTTGTATGACATCAAACTTTTCAAATAATTTTTTTTAATATTTATAAATGCGGTTATTTGAATCATTCATTAATAAGGTAATCATTACATCACCATTGTGTAATAAATTAATATATTTATCTAATGTATAAAAAATATAAATAAAATACCATGATTTGGGAAAACATTTTATATTTACAATTAATATTTTTAGTCAAATATATAGTTCTTATAACACTATATTAAACTTGTTTTAGTAAAATATATTTGATTATGATATAATTATCTTTACATTAAATTATTTCTTATAATATATCATTATCACACCCAAGTGGTCCCATGTGGATCTAAAATCATCCTAAGGATTTCCATGGTTAGAAAAATCTCATATAATATGATTATTACATGTGTAAGGGTGGTTTTATAATATTATAATATTATTTTTTCACCCTTATTTACCATGAATACCCTTTAACCATGGTATGTAAAAATAATTAATGAAGTTTATATTCATAATGTATGAAAATAAAAGGTACCTATTTAAAAAATATGGAAATTCTGATTCCAAATATGAAATCTATTTTTACAAAATCAAAACACAGGATTGGTAGAATTTAATTTAATATTAATTACCATTCTCAAAACAAGAAAGCGTATTTTTAAGAAGAAAAAACATAAAAAAGAATACCTCGTTTTCAAGTCCAATTTAAAGGAAAAATTACTTCCAATTACCTAAATTTTATTGAAGGATAAAAATATAATCTAATTTTAGTTTAAAAACACACAACATTATAATTTATCAATATAAATTATTTCTATTATAAATGAATTTTTCAATTAGAATTTAGTATTTTTCACTATTTATAAAAATAAAAAAGTTATCAGAAAAGCAGCAAAAATTCATCGAAAATAAATTTTTAGTTCCCTATTCTAAATAAGAATATAATTTCATAATATTTAGTAAATAAATGTTCCATATTATATATTTAAAAAGGGTTCTCCATTAAAAATAGGAAAATTGAAATTTTTTAAAAATATTTCTTTTATCAGAAAATATGAATTTGTCCTTATATTATGTGTAATAAACATAGAATTTTTATTTTAAAATTATATGGGATATATATAAAATTAGATATTTGGTTAATATTATTTATAACCCCTTCTTAAAATGGCCAATTTGATAGGTCATGGTGTGCTTGAACTCAGTGTTTCTTAAGTCGCAGGGTATTGAATTATTTAAAAAGGAAGTGTACCATGGAAGCTTGGGGTGTTACATTATCCCCTCCTTCAATAAATTATGTCCCCGAAAATTAAAATCGAGATTGAAAATTTTAGGTTTTATATTTAAAAATATCTTAGATGAAATCCCACTTCGAAAAATATATTAATGAGTGCTCTATTATAAATAAAAGAAAGGAAAGTATGATGGATACCAGAAATAACACATATTTGGGTTAGAAGAAGGAAAACCTGGATATGGAAGATAAATATAACCATCATGTTCTGATGGAGAGTGATAGATAATATTGTTATGAGAAAGTTAGAAATCTAAATGCCATAAATTTGTGATGATAAAAGGGACCATTTGATTCATCGAAAAAGAAAGTACCAGGAAAACAATTTTGGTTTTCATGATCTTTTCCCTATCGTTAAAGAGAACGGTAATAAATTTTTACTTGATTTCAATACAATATTAGCATTGGTAATGCATTGAACAATTTCTACTAGATCTCTTATTCATGAAAATGATGTTTAATTTGAAGTTTAGGATGATCATGTGATCCCTAAATAGAAAGATATGTAATTCCATATGTGAAAAAATGATTTCATGGGTTATCACATATTGATAAGTCCACCTATAATGACATAATACAATAATAAAAAAATCAATTGGAGTATAGTATCCATAAATGGATAAACATACAATCCTTCCAAAAAAAAATCTATAACTTTAGAAAATGGTGAACCAAATCGTCTTAGCATTAATCTCCCATTTAACATAGGGTAGTTCTTGGTTGTCACATTCTGAACATGTTAACACCTTCATCGTGTATTCTCCTGAGTCGTGGCACCAACCTATATTGTCATATATCATTATTGAAAATATGCATGATTCCTTGTTCAATAACATAGTTGATTATTCATTAAGCCCCAAAAATAATTACCCTTCATCAATGATAGCATAACCTCCTTTTCTCCAAATCCAAAATTACTTCTCAAGAAACTACAAACATAAAATTTACTTATTCATATCTGACCTATCCTTACCCAAACATTATGATCTGAACTTAAGGAACAAACTAAGGGTTATCTTTACCTTATTAACATGTTCTCTAAATATAATCTTAACCTTAAATAAATTTTCTTTCCCATTATAAAAATTCAACATATTCTTGAAAATCCTTAGTGAAAAAAAAAACTGAATACTCATTATATAATTCACTTTTTCATTATTCTTGGATCCAAATAAAGAAATACTTTAATCTGTCCAACATAATGGTTGGAATGGAATAATTATTTCCTTGGTTTAGAGGTAGATTCTTATGTCTAGGTATTGAGTTGGTTAATGCCATTGATTTACACAGATGAGACATTGAACTCCATGAAAATTGGTCACTCTATGAACCTATTCCCCATAGAGATAAAATATTCCCCTCCATTTGAGGTATTCCTAAAGGTTCTTCTTCCCTTATTCTTAACATGTTTGAATCCAAATCATATTTTCTCTATGCTTATTAAAATTTGAATATTTATAAATGTTCATCTTCCTCATTTGAAATGTGTAAGGAAAGTCATAAAATATCACATTGTTAATCATATATAATTATAACTGATTCAAAAAAATCACAATATCTTTCTCTCCAGTAATTATCCCATTTTGTTGCTCAAAATCTCCAGATTCTCCATCAAAATCAATGTTAATCCAATTCATTTCAATTTTCTCCATTAACCAAGACCAAAAAAGAACATGGTGGGAAACACATATCATTGAAGAAAACCACAAAATCATGGCGAGGTGCTTTTAATCTATAACATCTTAGGTTAAATCCATGGTTATCTATGATCATTGAAAAAAATTTTAGGGGGTTCTTATATACATATCCTCAATGTTTACCTTAGGTTTATGATACCTAATAAAAGATTTCAAAATCTATTTTCCAGTTTGTTGATAAAACTACCCTAATATGAACTGTACCACCCTAACCTTAGTTAACCAGATTCGGTGCATTATATTAAAAAATTAGCTTGATTACACAGAATCAAGTCTTGAACAACCGATCAATTTAGCAGTGTTGGAAAATATATTACATACATGACCTTTACATTAATATTTTTAAGATAAAACACATCATTTATAATCCATTGAGAATGCCATTATTCCCCTAGAATAACCCTTCATATCAATCATAAAACAATTTTTGGCATCTATAGAAAATAAAACATAAAAAAGGGGTGAGCTGAGATGCTCAGTATGGATAAACAATATAGTAGAAGCTATCAAAAATAATCATATAATTTTAAGGCAAGTTAGAAAACTAAAACACAAGATTTTTATTAAACTATATTCAGCATAATATAGCTAGAATAAATCAAATAATTATATTTAAACATTCACATGGGTATTATTCTAGTCGAATAATCACATGTAAACTCAATAACTAATCTCATAATGAGGGAATTCGTAATGTCGGAAATCACAACCACTACGTAAAGGCCTTTTTCCAAGACCATTCACAAATA
Source organism: Viscum album (assembly GCA_963277665.1). Classification (NCBI taxonomy): domain Eukaryota; kingdom Viridiplantae; phylum Streptophyta; class Magnoliopsida; order Santalales; family Viscaceae; genus Viscum; species Viscum album. The sequence continues at coordinate 1,079,985,054 of OY728164.1, forward strand.
TTCTACCAGGTCCTTCTACCTTGACACTGGTATGTCTAATAAGAACTATCGATGAATTGAGAGGCTATAGTGGGCCCCACTCGTCACTTACTAAGTCAAATGCGTTCCTCATATGAAAATTGTGAAACATAACATAATAATTCATATTAAAATTGGAAAACGAAATTTCACCACTTTAATCATAAACCATGATTTGTATAAAAATAATAAATCCAAATTCAAACATATCATAAATTATTAAATAAAATATGGAAGATTGTATTATAATAAATCAACCTCAATCTTAAATAATATTCATTAAAACTCTTCGAGAGAAGTAGCCCTTTTTGAAAAATTCATATATAAGTCACATAATTTATAAAATAATTAAATTAGAATATATTTTTTAATAAAAGTTTCTCATGTCACATTTAATTTTTTTAAAGGAATTTACATTTTAAAACAAACATGTCAATATAAATAAATCTTTAAAATCATTTTTCAATACATGAAAATTTATTAAATATATTTACATATATAAATCATTAAAACACTTAAAATGACAATGTAATTAATTATACCTTTCCATAAAGCCTAAAATAAATCCATGTGATATCCTTATTATGAAACATGTTATTGGATGATAAATATGTCCCAATAAATACTTGTACATAAATATTCTCAGATAATAACAAGATTGAGGAATTAACCCTTACTTTAGGTATGATACTCTTTGTACGTGTCACGAACACCTATATAGTGTATTTAAACATATTATTAACATAAATTAGAATCATAAAAATATTTATGATGTCATTTATGATTATTTTATAACATTACTTTACCCATTTATTAACAATTAAAAGATAATGCAACATTTTAGGAAATAATCGTTTTGTTTATCGTACGTGTTTTGAATTTTTATTCTTCATCATATTATGTAGACCATGATTTAAAAACATAATGAATTTATAATATTATTTTAATATCATATATATTCATAATATAAATATATATAATAGATAGATATATGAAATTGAATACATCGTTCATAGAGATAGTATATTGTACGTACGCATAAACGTCATTTCCGTTTTCTTATCGTATTAAATGGAAAGAAGTGAATGAAATATATGTGAATACGTACTCACACACACAGATATATAAATATCATTATATTAGACTTATTTCATAATATATTTCATAATTATGAATAACATTTTTTTATAATCATTCTTGGATTGTGATCATGGAAGATGAGTCTCATTGCGTCATGGAAACGGTAAGCCGTACGTACGCACGAGTGACAGTATCATTTCCCTAACAGTTAAATGGTATGGAATTTTATAAAATATTAATTTTAAAGAAACAAAAAAAATTATATTTGTTATTTACATCCATTATATTAATCATCACACCCATAGAAATAAAATGGACAGGGAAAACAATTTACACAATGCCATGGATGTGGTAGGTTGTACGTACGCGCGCATTGTGATATTATTTTTCGTAGAACTTGCAGAAGAACGAATATAAATGTAAAATAATTATAATAATATATTAACATTTGTGAGGTAATTGATTTATTATTTTAGTATGGAACCAACTATGATATAAGAAGTTAAAGAAGAAAAGAACATTGAAATAAGGGATAAATCGATTACCTCTTCTTCGGGTGTCTCCTTTGATTTTCACAAGAAACTCATTAGATGACTTTATTCCCAAATTTTATCCTATAAAAATAATTATGGGTGGTTGGTTGGAGAAATGGGTATAGTTTTTCTGGGCCAAATGGATTTAGATATGTGAATTAAAGAGAAAAGTAGGTTCCCTTTTATAAGAGAGGTGAGGTCACTTTAGGAAAAATCTTGAAATATTAATTTATTATAAAATAATTTTTGATTTTCTAAATATCATTATTGATTTTTTTTGAGGATAAGATTATGGTTCGAAATATTCCCATACTATAGGTTTTATACATCTTTCTGTTATAAAATTAACCTTATCGTTTGTATTTAACCCCTAATTAAATAGTTTAACTCTTACCATGTCTTCTTATTTTTTTGACACTGCAGGGCTAATATAGTTACTATAAAATGAAAAAAAGAACCTCAAATATATAAATAATTAAATTTTTTAAATTAGCTAAGTAATTTGGCTGAATATTGTATTTTTATGATTTTTATATCATTTAATAAAATAGTATTTGTTATAAAAACTCATTTATGTCAATTTTGACACTATTTAGTAATAGATTTTTTTAAGTCATAACAACATGATCCCTTCGAAAAAATGTATGAAATAATAAATTTAATTTAAATTTAATTCATTAAATTCTTGGATGTAATCCAAATTTCCAAATTACATTTATTTAAATATTTAAAAATCCATTTATTCGAATCATTCTTTGATACGGTAATCACTTCATCATCATTGGGTCAAAAATAAATATATTTATCTAATTTCTAAAAATTATATATAAAATATCTTAACGTACAATTTTTTTTTAAATTTATAATTACTATTTATTGTCGAATATATTAGTAATATAACCCCATATTAAAATCGTTCTAGTAATATATACACGCTTTTGTTGTAATTATCTAAATTATAAAAAAAAATTTATAACATGTCATTATCACAACCATGTCATCCCATGCGGTCCTAAAACAATCCTATGGATACCCATTGTCAAAAATATTTCTTAATGTATGATTAATACTTGTTTTAGTGTAATTTTATATTATTATAATATTATTGTTTACCCTTATTTACCTGATTTACACTCTAACCATGGCAAATAAAAAAATTACTGAAGTAACTATTCATAATGTCCAAAAGTAAAAGGTACCTATTTAAACAATTTATAACATCAATTGAAAATATGAAATCCTCTTTTTTATGTTCAAAACACAGAATTGGTAGAAAAGTATTTAAAATTAATTCCCATTCTCAAAACTATAAAATGAGTTTTAAAGAAATAAAAACTATCAAAAGATTGACATGTGTTTATAACCAATTTAAATGTGGAAATACTTCTAATGACATAAATTATATTAAATTATAAAAATAAAATATAATTATACATTAAAATCACTCAAATGTATAATTTAACAATATAAATTATTTTGACTAAAAAATTTATTTTCAATTAAAATTCATTATTTATTTACCATTCATCACAATATGAATGTTATTATAAAATTATCAAAAAATTCATCCAAACTAAATTTTTATGTCCCACATAAAAATAATAATTTTATTTCATCAAATTAAATATATAAATGTGTCAAATATTAGATAGAAAATGGGTTCTCTATTAAAATTACGAAAAATGCTTTTTTTTAAATAATTCTTTTGTTTGAAAAATTGAATTTGTACTTATATTATATCAAATAAACACAAAATATGAAATTTAAAATTATATGGGATGTATAAATAATTCAATATGTTGTTAATAATATTCATAACCTCTTTTTAAACATCTATTTTGATAGGTCGTGGGGTGTTTAAACTCAGTGTTGATTACATAGCATGCTATGGAATTATTTAAAATGGATGTTTACCGTGGAAGATTGTGGTGTTACATTTTCCACTAATTTAATAAATTTCATCCTCAAAAATTTAAATTATTATTCAAAAATAGGTTTTTGACATTTCATAATATCTTAGATTAAATCCCACATTAATAAAATGTATTAAAGAGGCCTCTATTTTAATATAACAAAAGGTATGTATGAAGGATACTGGAAATGATACATTCTAGAGTTCCATATTGGAAAACATGGATATGTAAGAGAAATATAACCATAATGTTCTAATAGAGAGTGATATTTAATATTATTTGGAGAATATTAACAATCTAAAAGCCATAAATCTTCCATGATCTAAGAGGACATTTGATTCATCATCAAAGAATGTACAAGGAAAACATTTTTGGCTTTCAAGTTATTTTCCCTAATGTTGAATAACATGATAATAAATTCTTACATGATTTCCATACAATCTCATCATTGGTAATTCCATGATCAATTTCCACGTCATCTCTTATTCAAGGAAATGATGTCGAATTTTTCTTTTCTAAAGTGTTGGAAGATCATGTGATCCCTAACTAGAATGACTGGGCATTCCATCTTTCAAAAAAATGTTTTCATTGGTTATCACATATTAATAATTACACCTATAGTGGGATAATACATTAATAAAACAAAAATCAATTTTATTTTGACTTATACAATCCAAAAATGGATAACCATAAAATCCTTCCAAAAACATAAAATCTACAACTTTAGAAGGAGTTAAACCAAATTGGATTATCATTTATCTCCCATTTCACATAGGGAAGTTCGTGGTTGTGACATTCCAAAAATGTGAACATCTTCATAATGTATTCTACAGATTCACCATAACAACCTGTGTTATTAGATATCCTTACTAAAAACATGCATGATTAATTTTTGTAAAACATAGTGGAATATTTCTTAAGTCTTACAAAATTATACACTTAATCCATGATAGCATAACCCCCTTTTATAAAAATACAAAATTAGTTCTCAAGAAACTATCATCATCTAGTTTAATTTTTTCAAATCCAACATATCATTACCCAAACATTATTATCTTAACATAAGTAAAATACTAAGGGTCACCTTTACCATAATCATATGTTCTCTAAATGTAATCTTACCCTTAAATCAAATTTCTCGGCCATTAAACTTTTTCAACATATTCTTGAAAATCATTAGAAAAAACATAAACTAACTACTCCTTATATGATTCACTTATTCATAATTTATATATCCAAATACATAAATACATCAATCCTTACAATTTAATGGTTGGCATGGAATATGTCCTTCCTCGATTTTGAGGTAGATTCCTATGTTTGATCATTGATTTGGGTAATGCCCATGATTTTCATAGATGAGAAATTGAAATCCATAACAATTGGTTACTCTATGACCATTTCTCCAACAGATATAACATCTTCCAATCAATTTGAGGTATTCCTCAAGGTTCTTTTTCCCTTTCGCTTGACACCAAGAAATCCAAATCTTCATTCTTCTATGCTTTTAAAAATTTGAATTTTTATAAACGTTAAAATTCATCTTTTTCAATATGCTAGAAATGTCATAAAGGAACACATAGTTAATCATATATCATGATAACTGATTCGACATAATCAAAATATATTTCTCTCCATTTATTATCCAATTTTGTTGCTCAAAATCACAATATTTTCCATCAAACTCAATGTTAATCCAATTCCTTCTTCTTTTCTCCATAAACTAATAATAGAATTAACAAGGATAGAAACACATCTCATTAAATAAAACCACATAATCATGGGAAGGTTCTTTCAATCTATGACATCTGAGGTTTAATCCTAAATTATCAATGATCGTTTCAAACAATTTTAGGGGGTTCATATATAATTATCCTAAAAGTTTATCATAGGTTTATAATCCCTAATCTAACTTTTCTAAATCTTTTTCCAAGGTTGTGGATAAAATTCCCCATATAAAAATAGTAAAACCCCTAACCTAGTTTCCTAGACCTGGTACATTATTTCATCAAATTGGCACGATTACAAGGAATCATGTCCTGAAGGACTAATCTGTTTAGCTGTCTTGAAAAATAGATTACATTCATGATCATTACATTAAAATTTATATGATAAAACATGACATAGGTAATCATTTTATAATTCCCTAATTTCCATAGATTAACCCTTCATGTAAATCATAAAACACTTTTTAGCATCCTGAGAAAATAAATAATAATAAAGTGGTGATTTCAAATGCTTAGTAAGGATAAACAATATAGTGGGAGCTGTCAAAAATAAGAATAAAATGTAATGGAAAGGTACAAAACTAAAACAAAATACTTTTAAAATATTATCTTCATCATAATAAGGCTAAAGTAAATCAAATAATTCCATTTAAACATTCACCTAGAGATTTTTATTGTCTAATAATCACATGTAAAATCCATTACTAATCTCATAATGAGGGAATACATGATGTCGGACATCATAACCACTATTTCAAGGCCTTGAGCCAAGACCATTCACAAATATTTATGCAAGCCCTTATGCGTAGACACTATTTAGTCTCATTAGAACTACCAATGCATCCAGGGGCTATAGAGGGCCCCACATGTTACTAAATTAGTCTAATGAATTCCTCATATGAAAAGGGCGAAACGTATAATAATCATTCCTATTAAAACTAGCACACTAAATGTCAATAATTTAACCAACAACCATGAATGGTATAAAAATAAAACATCCACCATTAAACGTGTCATAAATCATTAAATAAAATATGGAACATTTTATTATAATAAATCAACCTCGATCAAGAATACTATTTAGTAATGGATGTCGACATAGTTGAAAATGATCAGTAAAACTCTTTAAGAGAAATATCTTTTTTTCATGAAATCATTTAAATGTCACGCAATTTATAAAGGAATTCACTATAAATATATTTTTGAATCAAATTGTCCTATAAAACTTTGAAACTTTTTAAATGAATTAACATTTTAAAATAATCATGTACATATAAATAAATCCTTTAAAATATTTTTTGAAAACATGATCATTATTTAAATAGATTTAGAAAAATAAATCTTTACAACAATTAAAATGATGAAATAGTTAAAGATACCCTTTCATAATACCAAAAAATATTAGTTTTTATTTTTTATGTAACATGGACATGGATGATAAATATGTCACAATAAATACATACAAATAAATAATCTCGGATATTAATGATATTGAGGAATTAACATTTACAATAGATCTATACTCTTAGTACGTGTCTAAAATTCTGATATATTGATTTTAAACATATTATTAACTTATATTAGAATCATAATAATATTTATTATATAATATATTATTCCTTTATTAATTTATATTACCTTTTTATTAACAATTCTATGTTAATGAGACATTTAGGGTAATAATCGATGTGTTTATCATACATTTCTTGAATTTTTATTCTTGATCATATTACTAATATCATGATTTAACTACTTCATGAATGTATAATATGATTCTTATATAATATATATACATAATATAAATATATATAATAGATAGATATATGAAATGGAATACACCGTTCATGGAGATAACAGATCGTACGTACACATGAACGTTGTTTCTGTTTTCTAATCGTATAGAATGGAAGCATGTGAATGACAGATATGTGCATGAATATATATATATATATATATATATATATATAATTATAGTATACTTATTATATAATATATTTTATAATTAAGAATAATATATTTTTTTATAATCATTCTTTGATGGTTAACATGGAAGATGAGTCTCATCACATCGTGCAGATGGTAAGTCATATGTAAGCATGAGTGACGATATCATTTCCTTAATGGTTAAAAGGTATGGAATTGGATGGAATATAAATTTTGGAAAAAAAATAATGTTCTTTTTATTATTTACATACATTATATTCATCATTATACCCATATATATATAATGTCTACATGAAGAACAACATACACCACGATGTGGAGACGATAAACTATATGCACGCACACATGGTGATATTATTTTCAATAGGATGGGAAATAAGATAAATATGGTAGTACCATAATTATAATAACATATTATCTTTAGTATGGTAATGGATTTACTATTTTAGTATGGAAATAATAGATAAAGAGGAATTTTAAGAAGAATAGAACATTGAAAGAAGGGATAAAACGATTACCTTTTCTTTTGGTGTCTCATTTTTATTTGCAAAAAATACCTCCTTAGGATGTCTTTATTCCAAAATTTTATTCTCTATAATGAATTGAGGTTTTTTGGGAGGATAAATGTGAATTTTTTGGCTGATACTAATGTCTTTCGTGGTGTGAATTAATGAGAATGTGAGGTTCCCTTATATATGTGAGGTGAGGGGCACATTAGGAAAAATCTTGAAATATTAATTTGTTATAAAATTAATTTAGGGTTCATATCTATAAAAATTGATATATTTTGAGTAAAATATTAGTATGGGTTTAAAAACTCTAAAACAATAGGTTTTTGACATATTTATGTCATAAACATACCCTTATATTTTATATTTATCCCTTAGTTAAATATTTTAACTCTTATCATTTATTCGTTTTTTTTTTGACATTATAGGGTTATTATAGTTACTATAAAATGATAAAATAACACCCATTATAAAATTAATTAATTTTTAACATTATATAAGTCATTTTTCCGAATATTAGTTTTTTATTATATTTATATCATTTCATAAAATAGTATTTGTTTTAAAAACTCATTTATGTGAGTTTTGAAACTATTTAGTTATTGATTTTTTAAGTCATAATAGCGTGATTACTTAAAAAACGCCTTAAAACATAACTAATATTTCAATTTAATACATAAAATTCTTGTATGGCCTCAAAAGTACAAATTACATATATTTTAATATTTATAAATTCATCAATTTGAATCATTCATTAATAGATAATTATTACATCACCGTTGGGTCATAAATAAATATATTTATCTAATACATAAAATTTATAAATAAAATACCATGATCTGAGAAATTTTTTTAACATTCTAATTACTATTTATAGTCAAATTTATCATCCATATACCCCAATATTAAATTTTATTAGTAAAATATACATGTTTATGTTATAATTATCTTTACTTTAAATTAATTCTTATAACATGTCATTATCACACCCAAGTGGTCCCATGAGGTCCTAAAATAATCCTAAGGATACCCATGGTTGGAAATATCCAACAAAATAGTATTAGGACATGTGTTAAGGTTGTTTTATAATATTATAACAATAATATTTTTTACCCTTATTTTCCTAATTTACAATTAAACCATTGTAAATAAAAATAATTACTGAAGTTACTATTCTTAATGTCCAAAAATAAAATGTAACTATTTAATCAATTTGGACCTTATAATTCCAAATATGAATCCTTTTTTCTATATTCAAAACACATAATTGAGAGAAGTTAATTTAAATTTAATTCTTGTTCTAAAAACTAGAATGCATGTTCTAAAGAAGTAAAAATTATCAATAGATTGACATGTGTTTATGTACAATTTAAATTTGAAATTAAATAATAATTATGAAATTATATTAAATAATAAAAATATATTCTAATTATACTTTAAAATCACCCAAATGTATAATTTGACAATATAAATTATTTCATTTAAAAAAGTTGTTTTCAACTAATATTTAGTATTTTTCACTATTCATCAAAATGTGAAAGTTATCTAGAAAGTACCAAAAAATGATACAAACTAAATTTTTATATCCTATATATAAATAAGAATTGTGTTTCATCTAATTTAATTTATAAATGTGTCAAATAATCTATTTAAAAAATCGTTCTCCATTAAATGGTTGAAAAATTGAATTTTTTGAAAACTAATTATTTTATCTGAAAAATTGAATATATCCTTATACTATTTATAAGAAACACAAAAGATTAATGGTAAAATTATATTGGATATATAAAAAATTCAGAATGTGGTAATTAATATTCATAACCTATTTTTAAAAGTATTGTTTAATAGGTAATGGTGCGCTTGAACTTGATGTTTCTCACATCGCACAATATTGAATTATTTAAAAAGGATGTGTAATGTGGAAGCTTGGAGTGTTACATTATCCCCTACTTAAATAAGTTCGATCCTAAAAATATAAAAACTAAAAAAAGGGTTTTTATTTTTTAAAATATCATTGTTGAAATCCCAAATCGAAAATTGTATTAATGAGGCCTCTATTTTAAAATAAAGAAATGCAAGTATGATGGTTACCATAAATTACACATATTTGCGTCCCATGTAGAAAAACATAGATATGGATGAGAAATATAACCATAATGTTATAATTAAGAGTGATAGAGAATATTATTAGGTGAACGTTAACAATTTGAAAGTAATAAATCTACTATGATCCAAGAGTCTATTTGATTCATCAAAAAAATTACTAGGAATTTTTTTGGTTTTCATGATCCTTTCCCAAAAGTTAAAGAACTTGATAATAAATTATTTTTTTATTTTAATATAATCTCATCATTTTTCAGGCCTTGAACTCTTTCCACTTCACCTCTTATTCAAGGAAATGATGTTGAATATTTCATTTCTGAAGCGTAGGAAGATCATGTGATCACCAAATAGAATAATAGGTCATTCCCTCTATCAAAAAAAAAGTTTTCTTGGGTTATCACATCTGCCTAAGTCATGTATAATGATATAATACACTAATAAAACAAACATAATTTTGTGTATAACTTATATTATACATATATTCATAACCATACTATCCATCAAAAAACATATAATAAACTACTTTATAAAGAGGTGAACTGAAACGAATTAGAATTTATCTTCCATTTCTCATAGGGCTGTTGTTGGTTTTCACATTCCAATCATGTGAACACCTTCATCATGTATTCATTTGAGTCATGGTAATAACTTGTATATTCAGATTACATTATTACAAATATTCATGATTCCTTATTCCAAAAAATAGTGGATTATTGCTTAAGTCCCGAAAATTTTTACACATCATCTATGATATCATAACACCCTTGTCGACAAATCAAAAATTAGTTCTCAAGAAACTAAAATCATACACTTTACTTATTCAAATCCAAGATATCATTACCCAAACATTATTATATTAACATAAGGAATATACTAAGGGTCATAATTACCTTAATCATATTCTATGAAAATATAATCTTACCCTTAAATAAATTTTTTTATCCATTATAACTATTCAATATATTATTGAAAACCCTTAGCAAACAACATAAACTGAATAATATTTTTAAAATTCACTTATTCATAATTTTTAGATCTAAATACATAAATAATTCAATCCTTCTGATTTAATGGCTGACATGGAATAGTTCCTTCCTGGGTTTAGAGGCATATTCTTATGTCTCAGAATTGAGTTGAGTAATGCCCATGATTTCCATAAATGATTCATTTAACTCTATAACAATTGGTCACTCTATGACCCTTTTTCCTGTAGAGAAAACATCTTTTTATCTGGGTTCTTCTTCCCTTCCTCATGACATGTAAGAAGTGGATTCTTATTTCTTCTATGATTCTTAATAATTGAAAATTTATAGACATTCACCTTACTCTTAGGCAATGTGTTAGGAATGTCATCAAAGAACACATTGTTAATAATATATTGTATTAACTGATTCAGAATAATTATAATATCTTTCACTATAGGCATTATCCAATTTTGTTCCTCAAAATCACCATATTTTCCATCAAACTCAATTTTAATTAAATACATTAATATTTAATCCATTAAATAAGAAATGAAATCACTGGGTGAGATACACATCCCATTTAATAAAACAACATAATCAAGGGAAGGTGCTTTCAATATATAAAATCTTAGAATTAATAATAGGTTATCCATGATCATTAAAAATATTCTAGGGGTTATTCTATACTTATCCTAAACATTTATCATAGGGTTAAGATCCCTAATATATGTTTTCTAAATCTATTTACATGGTTGTTGCTAAACTTACTATGGTACCAACTCTAACACCCTGAATCCAGTTTCCCAAAGCTGATTAATTGTTTCAATAAATTTGTATGATTATATGGAATGAAGTCCGTAAGGACCGATTAGTTTAGCACTCTTGGATAATAGATTACATACATGACATATTCATTAAAATTTATAAGATAAAACATAGGATTAATAATACTTTTGGAATGGCGTTATTACCCTATCTTAACCCTTCATATCAATCATAAATAACTCTTTCGAATCTTGGTAAAATAATTCATATGAAAGGGGTGAGATCATATTCTCATAAATGATAAAAAATATTAAAGAAGCTGTTAAAAATATGCACAATATTTTATGGAAGGGTACAAATCAAAAACCAAACCCTTTTTAAACAATACCTTCAGCATAATATGGATAGACTAAACAAAATAATTCCATATAAACAATCAAATAGATATTCTAGTAGTTGAATAATAAAATGTAAAATCAATAACTAATCTCATAATGAGGGAATTCATAATACCAGAAATCATGACCACTATGTCAAGGCCTTATTCCAAGAAAATTCAAAAATATTCTGTAAATGCCTCATTCCATGAACCTAGTTTGTATAAACTGAACTACCGATTCATAGAGAGGCTATAGCAGGCCCCACCCATCACATACTAAGATTAATTTATTCCTCATATGAATAGGATGAAACATAACATATTCATTCGTATTGAAACTTTCATAAAAACGTCAATTTATTAAATATAAATCTTGAATGGTATAAAAATAATACATCCACTATAAAACATATCATAACTCATTAAATATAATATATATGATTGTATTATAATAATTCAACCGCTATCAATAATAATATCCAATAATGGATTTTGACATGATTGAAAATTTTCAGTAAAACTCTTTGAGAGAAATATACCATTGTCATGTAATAATTAAAAAGTCTCACTATTTATAAAGGTAGGGATTTAAAAGATATTTTTGAGTAAAATTTTCCCATACCACATTGAATCTTTTCAATGTAATTAATATTTTAAAACAATAATTTCCATAGAAATAAATCCTTAAAATCATTTTTGAAAAGATATACATTAATTATATTGACTTTGAAAAAATAAATCATTAAAACATTTAGAATGATGATCTAGTTAAAGAGATCCTTTTATAAAACCTTAAAATATTACCGTTGAATGAATTTATTTGAATCATTGGCATGGATGATAAATAAGTCCCAATAAATACTTACACATAAAGAATATCAGATAATAATGAGATTGAAAAAAACATACCATAGGTCTGATACTCAATACATTTTTGAATATCTTGTATAATGTTTTTAATAATATTAATAACTTATATAAGAATCATAATAATAATAATTATTTCCTAAAATATTCATTTATGACAATATATTACCCATTTATTAACAATTCCATGTTAATGTAATGTTTTTGGTAATAATCAATTTATTTATCGTATGTGTTTTGACTTCTAATTCATGATCATATTACATAGATCATGTTTTAATTACATGAAGAATTTATAATATTATTATTAAATTGTATATATACATAATATAAATATATCTAATAGATAGATATATTAAATGGAATACATAGTTCATGTAGATGGTAGGTTGTACGTACACATGAACGTTGTTTCTGTTTTGTTATCTGATTGAATGGAAGTAAGTGAATGGTATATATTTACGTACATACATATACACATATATACATATCATTAAATTAAACTTATTATTTCATATATTTTATAATTATGAATAATATATATTTCCTTGTAATCATTCTTGGATGATGTACATTGAAGATGAACCACATCGCATTGTGGAGACGGTAAGTCGTACGTATGAACGAGCGATGATATAATTTACTTAATGGTTTAATGGTATGTAATTGTATAGAATATAAATTCAAAATAATGAAATCATGTTTTTTTTAATTATTTACATCCATTTTATTTGTCATTATACCAATAGAAATAATGTTTACATGAAAAAAAATTTATACCACACCGTTGAGGCGGAAAGTTATACGTACCCACACATGGTGATATTTTTTTTGTAGTTTCGGTAAAATAATGAACATGGATGTTTCATATTTATAATAATATATATGAATTTGGAAGATTCTAGAGTTATTATTTTATTACAGAAACAATATAGAAGATAAAGACAGAATATAAAAAATCATTTAATGAATGGGATAAAATGATTACCTCTTTTTCAGGTGTCTACTTTTTATTTGCACAATAGCACTCATTAGGATGAATTTAATACTAATGTTTAGCCTCTGGTAATTATGTGAGGGTGTTATGGAGGAGAACGTTTCAGGGTTTTTCTGAGCCAAAGGGATTTGGAGTTGTGAATTAAATAGAAAGGGAGGTTCCCTTTTTTAACATTGTTGAGGGGAACATTATGAAAAATATTGAAATATTAATTTATTATTAAATTATATTAGGATTCTAATAGGTAAAAATTGATTTATTAAGAGTATAATATGATTATGGTTATAAATCCCATAAATAAATCTATTTTATACATGTTTTGGTCATAAAATTAACCTGATCTTTTAGATTTACCCCATAGATAAATAGTTTAACTCTTATCGCATCTTCTTATTTTTTGACTGTATATGGGTAATTTAGTTACTATAAAATTCTGAAAGTGACCAAATGGTATTATTAATGAAATTTCTAACATTATTTAAATCATTTTTTCTAATTTTAAATTTATAGGATTTTTATTTCATTAAATAAAATTGTGTTTGTTTTAAAAACTCATTTATGTAAATTTTGAAACTATTTAGAATTTAATTTTTTAAGTCATAACAAATTGATTCCTTCAAAAAATAGTATTAAAAATTATCTCATAGGTAAATTTATTCCATAAATTTTTTTTTTGGAATCAAAATTTTCAGATTACATTTATTTTAGTAATTAGAAAATCATATATTTGAATCATTCATTATTAAATTAATCGCTACATCATCATTATTTCATAAATAATATATTAATCCTAAATCTAAAAATAATAAATAAAATAACCTAATTTACGAAAAAAATTATATTTATTATGACTATTTATAGTCAAATATATCAGTAACATATCTCTATATAAAAATTGTTTTAGTAAAATATACTTATTTCTGTTATAATTATCTTTACTTGGAATTAATTATTATAACTTGTCATTATTACACACATGTTGCCCTAAGGGGTCCTAATATTTTAAAAAGGATTCCCATGTTTGAAATATCTCATCCAATCAAATTATTACATGTATTGGAGTAGCTTTAAATTATTATAATATTCTTTTTTTACCCTTATTTAACTAATTTACCATTTAAAATGGTAAAAAATTAACTATTGAAGTTATTATTCATAATGTCGAAAATTAAAAGGTACCTATAAACACAATTTTGAACATGTGATTCCAAATATATAATCTATTTTTCTAAATTAAAAACCCATAATTTTAAGAAGTTAATTTTAAATTAATTCCCAGTCTCAAAACCAGAAAGTGGATTTTTAAGAAATAAAAACTATAAAAAGATTGACATGTGTTTATGCCCAATTTAAATGTGAGATTACATAAAATGACACAAATTATATTAAATGAATAAAGTAATCTATTTATTATTTAAAACCACTCAAATGAATAATTTAACACTATAAATTATTTCAATAAAAAAAGTTGTTTTCAATTAAAATTTAGAATTTTCACTATTCATCAAAAAATGAAAGTTATTAGAAAAGGGGAAAACATTCATCCAAACTAAATATTTATGTCACAATTCCAAATGATAATTTTATTTCATCAAACTGAATATATAAATGTGTGAAATTTAATATTTAATAATGGTTCTCTATTAAAAGGTAGGATACTAAATTTGTTGAAAAATAAATCCTTTATCTGAAAAATTAAATTTATCCTTATTTTTTTACTAGGAAATAGAAAATATGAATGTTAAAACTATAAGGTATATATATAATTAATAATGTGGTTCATACTATTCAAAACCTCTTTTTAAACGGCTTGTTTGATAGGTCGTGGGGCGCTTGATCTCAGTGTCGCTTACATCGAAATATATAAAATTATTTAAAAAGAACATACATCATGGAAGATTGGTGTGTTACAAGATATTTTTGAACACTTCCTATCATAATTAAATATAAGGATAGTATTAAATGACCATCCTAGTCTTAGATTATATGATTTGTTCATGTTTAATCAAAGATTATGAAGCATGTGACAAATACTTACCTCTTGTGAAGTTTTAATATTACATTTTTTCTATTGGAGAATAAAAATGGAATGATATAAAGACTTGTATCATAAATGATATCATACACTATAATTGTTGGGATGATTTTGTAGAAAAGATTCTTGATTTTCCAAAACTCATTATGGGGGAAAGTGAGAGGGTTAAAGATATCCATAATCTTATTAAGAGATCTCATTGTAGAATGTGTTGATAATAGAAGGAAGGACTTTTAATTAAAATTATGTGATTATTTCTTCTTGAAATTATCAATGTGGAAGGAGTTATACAGTTTGAGAAGAAAATAATGTTAATAGAAAACATTATTGTTTCATTTGAGATCTTATAGTAAATTGGATCTATGGATTATCATTAATATTTTCCATTGAAAATCACAAAATTTCTCAGTGTCTTATATATCTCAATGAAAAGGAAGTATATATATAACCTTCACATATACTAAAATATGATGATATCGAGATCAAAAAAAGGTTTTCATGTAATGATGAGTCTTTTCAAAATCATGACACTAGATATTAAGTGTTATGAAATAAGAAACCCATTCTTGGGAAAGTAATTTGGGGAAATAAATAGTTGGGGGAAGCAACAAGTGATCTTTAGGAATTAATTATAAAGAGTAACTGTCACTTATTCATGTTTTGATATAAACTCCCAAAATATCATGGTTGAAATTATTTAGGTTGTGGTGTTTTTGACACCTGAGATTAAACTATTATAAATAAACACACTATTTAAAAAATTATTCCATAATTTAAATAATATTATTCTCAGATAATGTCATACTAAAAAATAAATAAAATAGAAAAAAATATAATTAGATTTATTTCAGTGGCGAAAATAAGAACCATAAAACAATTAAAAATATGTGTCATCAACATTATCTTAAACTCTGAAGGATCATGAGTAAAGAAGAATCAAAAGTGATGAAGATACATTAATATTTAAAATAATAAATATATCATACAAATATAAAGTGTATAATATAAATCCATGATAATTTAAGATATATTTACTTTAAAAAAAATTAATCAATTTGATAGCTTGCAATACACCTAACACTGAGTTTTAATGAATCGTAAAATTGTATACCATTATAACATAGTAATTAAAATGGTGGGATTTAATAATAGAAAATTGAAAATTAATATTTTATTTGTTATCCATATATAAAATAAATTCAATGAATATTTATTTTTTAGAAATAATATTTATTCACCTCCTCCTCCATCATATGGAATATGAAATCATCAATCGTGTATATGACAACATACTTCCTAATGAACCGATATAACTCATATTTCATCATCACATCCCACATATGGATATTAAAATAGATATACTATATATATATAATATTTATGATAAACATATACTTATGTATTTATAATGTGACATATAAAATATTATTTTCTATTCCATTTAAAATATGAAAACAACGCTTGTGTATTTGGTCGACTACCACCTCACGATATATTGTGATTTTTTTCATGTATTATTTACATGGATGGTAATAAGGATAAATTGAATGAATATTTTTTATTTATATAAAAATATTTAAATCCTAGAAAATAAAAATACTATACACTTTCATACCCTTTCACCCGTTAAAGGGAATGATATCATCACATGTGCATACATAAGCCTTATGGCCGATATGAAGGGATGTGATTTATTTTATATTTATAATTTTAAATAACATATAAATATGTATCTAATGAAAAAATAATAATTTTTATAGTTTTAATATAAAAAATTAGATTATAAAACTATATCCTGTGTAAATATCTGGAACATTCATGAATAAACACACATGAAAAAACATGAAAACTATCACCTATAACGTTGAAAATAATGAAAAATTATATAAATAATTATAATAAAATGTTATAAGAGGGTCATATATGATGTTATTATAAATATAATGGATATTTTATAAATAATATACATTATTTAAACAATTATAATATCTGTTTAAAAAATTTAACTAAATGAAGGCGGTAGGTAGGGGATTTTGTCTCAATTTCCATTTTATTTAGACATATTTTTAATATGCAACTATTCATATTTATCTGGTGCATATGATACCCATTTTATGTATTTAACATGGATACGTATAGATTCATGATGATTAATGTTTCATATCTGGTCTATTAATCATGTTCTTACAAATTAAAATTAATAAAATAGGACATCATTATTCTACAATGCCACTTTCTACTGTGATTAATTTTTTTTCTCGTGAAATAATAACATTCATGTGGCCATTTTTCAATGAGAATTAAATTTATATTAAATATCTATAAAAATTTATTATTTATATAATTATTTCCTAAACTGTATACCATTATTATATATGGGTTTTACATAGAATGTTATTTGATTAAAAAGGGAAATAGTGATAGATCTATATCCTTAACTAAAAAGAGATATTTTATAATAAAGAATATTGATTCAAGAATTTAATAGATTATTTGATATAGAAGTTATAATTTGAAAATGTATTTAAGGGTTTTGACTGGTTATAAATATACTGTACATGAATCAAAAAAATTCCTAAGAAAAAATTATTGAACAAATTAGATGAGGTTTCAAACTATATTTTAAAATGTCTTGTGAAAGGATATTACAATAGATGTATCTTGTTGAATAATATCATTATGTATTATAATTCTGAATTTCTTTCATTGAGAGTTTAGTTGTTATTATTATCCATGATATTTTCACATTTATATTACCACTAGATCCATTTTGTTCTCATTTTTTAATTAAATGGAAGGATTGTTTTGTTATTTACCATTCCATAAGGATTATGTCGTATCTAATTATGATTTTCAAGTAATTTATAAAATGGAATGTGATTTACCTTAATTTAAATTTCCATATGGATTATTTCATATTGATTCATGATATCAGCCAATGTATCTATCCCTTGATAAGTATTTTATCACACCTTTATTCTGTTTCATTTTCTCTATTTATAAAGATGAATCCATTGAATGTGTTTAAAGGATGTTGGAAATTTTGTTTTGTTTTGTTTTATTCTTCTTTTTCAATTTGGAATGGGTATCATATATGTATTTGGTTCTCTAAAACTACTAATATAATTTATCATTTGAGATTTTCCCCTATGTGTAAATTCTAATAATGTATGCACCATATCTGGGTTAATGGAGTCATGGTTTTTATTGTTGATATCATATGGATGATTAATAGAAACGTTGGGAACTTGATAAAGTAAAACATGTTTTTTCGGAACACAAACTAATGATGTAATTTGAGGATAGTGATAGAAGATAATAAGAATGTTTTAGTGAGGAAGATATTATGTAGTTTCTATAGAGATATATCAATTTATAGATACAATAAGTTGATGTGGTTCTAGAACTGATGAACCTAGAGATAATAATTCCATAAAAGTAACATTAAGGTTCACTCAAGAATTACCTAGTATATGAAAATGGGCCTCACTACAGACCTAGTTTCTCACTCCCAATAGATATTCTTATGATAAATCATATTTTTTTACAAGAAATAATGATGGATTTGAAAATAAATATATCACCAATGAAACCATGTCTATGATTCTAATATTAAAAATTCATAATTTTACAATTGATGTTTAGTTTTTCATAATATTTAGAATTTTAAATTATTATTTAAAATTAATAATTTTATTTAAAAAACATAGTTCATGCCATTTTTAGAAATAGAATCTCAATGTAATAAGGGTATTAATACTCATTGAAAATTTAGAGATTTTTCTACTGAGTAAACTAATATAGAAGGTATAGGAACTAGTTAGATCATGTCTATTATTAAGTTAGATTAATCAGATAGAAAATATAACCTTTCTCGAATGGAGTATCCTTTTGTTCTATAATGTGATTGTCCTATGTTGGGTTGGATCAAATTATATAAGCCCCCATAATTTTCTAGGACCACTAATCAAACAGAATCTGAGGAAAAGATTAACTCACATGAGAAGATATTTATTACCTTGTCGTGTGATGGAAGAGAAAAATTTACACATGTAGTGTATTTTCTATAAGGTGATGTTGAAAAATTCTTTTTTTAGATCCAGAATATTAGGTAATATGAGGAAATAGAACACATTTAATGAAAATCTTTCGAATAAGATTTCATTGATAAATATTCAACTCTTGAGTAATAATCTAAAATGAAAATAATTTTCCTTATCCAAATTAAAAATGATAAAGAATTTTTTTTCGAGTCTGATGTAATAATTACAAGTCTATCTAGGTAGGTTATAAATTTTATAGACAACACAGAATAAATGATCGATCATTTCCTTAAAGTACTAAAACCAAGTGTTTAATATGAATCAGTATCTCATTATTTTTCATCATATGATGAATAGTTTTATTAAACATAAAAATAATGAATTATTTATTTATAACTTATATGTTTTTTGGAAATCATGAAAATTATAGGTCGAATAAAAATCATGAGAAAGGAAATATTTAAAAGAAGAATAATTCAACAAATATTTTTCTATATTTTGAAGAATGTGAAAAGATTAATTATGATATATTATTAATGTTAGTGATATTTTTTTATAAATTCATTAATAAATATCATTAAGATAAATAATGAAAATGGAAGAAAAAACAAATAAATGATTTTTCAACTAGATGGTAATGACGATGTATGAAAATGAATGAACCAAGTGTTAATAGAATCTAACACAGAAGATGCCAATGGGAGAATTTTAGGCCTATGAAATCACTACAGTTCATATTTAAGTACCCTATGATTTATTGGTAGGTAAGTTTATCATATCTTTAAATTTATCCAATTCATTACTTAATTTTAGATCTCCACTCTTTTAAATCAACCATGTCTACTAAGAAAATCAAATATATCCCACACACCTTACGAAGGGAGTTGTTAGGAAGAAACTCCTAGTCGAAGTCTCACTTACTCATGGATGTGTTAGTTAGTACCCATTATAACACAAAAAGTTATTTATTTGGAAATATTATTACCATAACTATGAATGAATTTAAATTAATCATCAGAATGTGATCGATATCAAAATATGTTTCAAAATTGTATTGAAATAATAATCAAATTACATTTCATTATGAACATATAAAATTACATATATTTAGTGAAGATCCTTCATCATCTCAGACATGTATATATCCACCCCAGAAGCTATTCTGAAATATATTATTGGAGAAGAAGAGAAATCAAAATCTATTGATGGAAAATGTAATCTTTAAAATGATGATGTTTTAAATGAATAGGAATATATTGATTTATTTCCATATAAATTACATACACATACCACATAAAATTATGTTGTGTTTTCCAGTGACTTAGTCCATTATTCATGAATAATATCAAAGACACCTTGTAGAATAGACAATGTGGAATTAGTGTTGTTGAATAAAAACTATAGGAATTTTTTTGATAGGAGACATATTCGCCAAATAGTTTCACTATAGACATCCATTGGTATCATTATTTAAATTAAAGATGAATCTATTAGGTTCATCATTGATTATAGGGGAATCATTGATTTTATGATAATAAATGTGCATCATATTCGATGTATTTCAGAATTATTTGATCAACTTCATGGAACCAAATTTTTTTAATGACTGGCACTTGTTCTGGGTATCATCAATTCTGATTAATGAATGAAGACCTTCTGAAGATAGAATTCCAAAAAAGGTATGCACAATATCATTTTACAATAATTAATTTATGAGAAACTAATTAACCCCATTTTTTATCAATATAATAATAATATTATTCAAGGAATATAGTCATGGATTTTTTATTCATTAATGATATATTATTTTTGTCTAAATGAATAACAACCATGATAATCACATTTTGTTCACTCTTGAGAATATTAAAACGATATTGATATGTGGAAAATTATCTATGTATTATTTATGTGATAAAAAATATTTGTTTATTATCTATATTGTATCTGTGGATGTAGTCTCATTTGATCATGTAACAAAAAAAATTAGTTAAATTATGGGCTACACCAATGATCATAAATACGGTATATGGCTTCATTGGTTTGGAAAATTAATATTAGTTATTCATTCATATATTTTTCTGTATTTTATATGAAAAATTAACTAAGAATATATGTAATGGGGTTATGTTCATTTGGATAAAGAAATGTGAATAATTTATTGATAAAGTAAAGAGAAGATAGGAAAATAATCCAATTTTTACACTACCATCAGGAAATGATTGGTTAGTGATATATATTGATTCATATAATAAGGGACACAGTTGTTTAATAATAAAAAATGAAATATTTGTTTTCATTTACATCATGAAAATTGATGTCTCTTGGACAAAACTATCAAACCCATGATGTTGAGTTAGCATTTGTAATATTTTCGTTAAATATTTGGAGAAATTTTATCTATGGTTAAATATGTTATAAATACCTAGATTATAAGATTCTAAAAGACATATTTTAATATAATGATCACTATATGAGAGAAAGGTGATAGATTGAGATACTGGATAATAATTATTTCTCAATACATTACGACCTAGTGTAGGAAAATGATAAAAAAGATATATCTATTGAGAAATATCATGGTGTTCTAAGACAAATAAGGATTTAGATAGATATTATGTTGATGTATCTAGTAAAATTAAATTAGGGAAAGTAGGGGTTACATCACTATTTTTAAAAATTATTTTCAACCCATATTTTTTATAAAAGATAAAAAATTTCTTATTCTGATAATGAGATCATTTAGAAGAAAATTAATATTGTGAATGATGGGAAATTAGAAGTCTTCATTTGTGAATATCCTATTTTTAATTGTTTTTAATGTGATTATGTGTTCCATACAAATATAATATTGAATTCAATTCTTGGATGATGTTTATAGCTCGAATTTCTCTATGCACCCAGGTAGAACCAAAATGTATCGGGATTTATGGGATATTTATGTGGGATAACATTATGGGGGATAATTTTTATTATGTGTTCAGATGTTTCATTTTTTAAAATGTGAATTTTAAGGGAAAAATCCTAGAGGATTCATGCAACCTATTCTTATTCCCGTGTCTAAAGAGGATGACATTACTATCGATTTCATCACATTTTTACTAATGACTCCCATGAAGGGTGATACAATATGGGTTATTATTTACCTTAATACTAAATATGTACACTTAATTTTCATATGATAATATTTTCTTATTTACTTCCTCGTAATGAATTATATTAAATACGTTTTAATACTTTATAGTGATCCTATTTTGATTTTCTCTTATCGGGATCCCTATTTTACATTAACATTATTAAAGAGTCCTGAGAAGACTCTAGATACTGTGGTTCATTTGAGATCCACCTACCATCCATAAACTGATGGACAATATAAAAGTCATAATCATGAAATGGAACAAATTATTAGTTCATTATCACTTGACATTCAGGGCATATGAGATTTTTATTTAGCTTTGGTGGTTATAAAAATAGTTTCCATTCATGTATTCAAATAGAACCATATAAAGCATTAAATATTAATAGATTTTTTACTCCATTTGTTGGAAACAATTCAATGAAACAAAACATGTAGGGCTAGAACATGTTGAATAGAAAGTAATAAATTGAATGACTATTTAGGATCATAATAAATTATCATAATGTATGAAAAATATTTATGCTGATAATCGGAGGATGGATTATAAATTCGAAATGGGTGATGTTATTTTATTGAATGTATCTCCATGGAAGGGTTTCATAAGAATTAGCTAAAATAAAAAAAATACCTTTATAAATTATACCCTTTGAAATTATTGATAGTATTGGACCTATATATTATATTTATTTCAATGCCACCCAACCTCCCTATAGTATATGATGCATTCCATTTATCATTGTTAAGGAAGTACATGACATAATCAGTTCATGTTTTCACCTATGATGAGATAGAATTTGAAAAAAAAATTATCATTATATGAATAAAAAATCAAAATTCAAGATACTAGATAGAAATTTTTCAGGAATGAGATGACTCAACTCATAATGGTACTTTGGAGAAATAAAAAAATAGAGGAAACAACATGGGATATAGATGTTTCTTTGAATAAGAACTACCCACATATGTTTAGAAGGTAACATCCTCAAATTTTAAATGATAAAATGTTTGTATTAGTGATTAGTATATCAACCAAATACAATATTATATAATTCCACTTAAATAAATTTAATCTCTTTGATAGCCTTCATTACCCACAACATTATGTTTTAGATAACCATAATATTGTATACCGCTAAAACATAGTCGTTAAATTAAATTTTATGAATTGTACTAAATAATTATAAAAATTATTGTTCTTTCTCATTTATGAAATAAATTAAATGGATTTATATTTATTATTAATAAAATTCATACATTTTTAAGGAAAAAATAAATGTTTTCAGAAAAACTGAATTTTTCTAAAAGACTATTTCATTATACATTTAACACATAATTTAAAATTAATCTAACCAATTTTAGAAAATAAATTTATAAAAAGTAAATAATTTATTAAATATTTATCTAATATTATCTTATAGTGATTATTTATTAATTTATTAATAAGTTTAATTTTTCAATTAATAGTGAAAAATATTGTTTTTTATTGAAAACAACCTTTCCATTTAAATAATTTCAAAGATCAATTTTAATTATATTTTTTATAAGTAAAATTATATAAATTATATTTTGATTAATCTAATTTATATCATTATAATAAATTTCATATTGGATTTTGATATTAAATCTCTCCATACTTTTGAAAAGATTCTCTTTGGAAAACTATTTTTCATCGCCTTTGCAGGATTTATATCATATTAAATAATTCAAATTATTTGTTAAGAATTAATTAAAATATGTTACATATTTTTAATAATAATATGTTATATTATATAATTGTTCCATATTACTTTTTTGTTATAATAATTATTGAATAAAAAAATTAATTATTGTGATTAATTTAAAAACGGGGTATTTCATGTTACATACACGTATGTTACAATTTATTTTCCACATAAATAGTAATTATATTTGATAAATTGTGATAAATATTTATAATCATTGTTTCCAAATTTCTTAATAATTATCATTTTGATTTTAATCTTTTAGGATAATTTACCAAGGTAATGGAAAAGATACAAGTTACCATGGTGAAAACTAAAATGTTAAAATTTAGTAAATTTAAATGATATGTAATAACATGTATTGTGTGTTTTAGATGTTCTTATTGAATATGTAATATAAAAAAATACATTATATATCATTATTTAGGTGCAATGGGTGATAGTTAATACCCATTATTGAATAGTTTTTTGTATTTAAGAAAATGTCACTCATCCTCTATTATAAAAGGGAACTCAATCCAATAACTTATGCACACATACTAAAATGTTTTTTCAAAAAAACTTAAACAATACCTCCCCAAAATTTTTATACTCATTCTAAAGCTTCTTTTCTTCCCAAAATACCAACCCTATGGTCTTTAAGAGGATATGCCAAGGAGCTTTCTCTAAGAGGTGGTAATAATTTTAACAATGCTATTTCTTTTACATTATTCTTTTTCAACATTAAATTATGTATTTACATATAAAATATATTAAAAATAGTCTCTAAAATATAATTATATGTTATTATATTTATGTGAAAATATGGATCTATATATTTTTTCCATCATATTGGAAACAAAATCATCAATCGTGTGTACGACGGACTACCACCTCACGAACCGGTGTAACTTTTTTTCAATAAACAACGCTAATAATTGTATATAATGATGGATTCACTGTATATATATAATATTTATTTTATATTTAATTTATATAATTATTCTATCTACATACCATAATACTTTTTATTCTGTTTAAAATACCATAATGTCACTCGTGTGTATGACAGACTACAACCACACAAAGTGGTGTGGTTCGTTTTTCACTAATGATTTACATAGAAGATAATTTTGATAATTTTGATGAATATATGTGATATATATAACATAATATAAATACTATAAAATAAAAAATCATATAATTACATACCCCTTCACTCGTTCAGGTGATTATATTATCACTTTTGTGTACGTACGATATATCATCTCCGCAAATCGATGTGATTTATTTTATATATCCAAATTTCAAGAATGGTTTTAAAATATTATATAATTAAAACTAATAATATTTATAATATTAATATCATTATTTATATTATGAAACTAAATTCTATGTCTATGAATCAGAACATTCACGATGAAGGACACATGAAAAAATAATGTAATTAACAATTTAAATATTGAAAATAGTGAATAATTTTTAAAAAATGGATGGTATAATTATTTATGATAATATTATATGATATTATAAATATTACTATGGTTCTGGAATAAATTAATAAAAAAAATCAAACTGTTATATAGGAGGATAAGTCATGTTCATGTTATGTAAAGTGTGATGTAAGTGATTTTACCTAAATATCCATTTAATTATGATATATTTTTTATATACACGTATTCATATTTATAAAATTTATATAATTACCATTATATATATAATATTAATAAATTTTTTTAAAAATTGATAATTTTTTTATTATTTATCCTTTAAGGGGTTACAATTTAAAATTTACCTTTGAGGTAAATATTATTGTAAAATCTCACTTTCATTTGTGATGGTTTACATTCACTTAAAATAATCACTTTACTAATATTATTAATCATTTGAAAATAAATTTATATTAAACATACTTATTAATATATGGTGGATATTCTTATATCAAAAAATATATACCATTCTTACATACAGTGTTTACATTATGTTTTATTTGATTAACTAGGGATTAATGACGAATCTGTATCCTTTACACAATATGAATATTTGATGATAATAAATATTGATTCCTAAATTTAACTAATTATTATATAATTAAGTACTGATTGGGTACCATTTATAGTTGTCCACTCATTGCATCGATATGTCCTATAAGACAAATTAGTTTGCCAAATTTGATGGGGATTTACCCGTTGTTTTACACTGTCTTATATATTGATTATCTCTTAACCAATTATGAAAGTAATGTTATTGATTAAATGTAATGTGTGTTGTGTTAATTAACTGACCACATTTATTATTCATTATTAACCCACGATATATTCAACTATAGTTAAATTATAAAAAGAATTTTATGCCATGATTTTTATTTTTTCTTTCCCCATCTATTGAAGATAAATCATTGAATTAGTTTCAAAGATGATGATAATGTATATTTTTTATATTTTATTTTATTTTTCAAAATTAAAATGGGTATCATGTATGTATTTGGATCTCCAAAACTACTAAATTGATCAGTCCTTTGGGATTTCCCCTTTGTGTATATGCCAATGTGGCAATTTAAACACCTTCTCTAGGTTACAAGATCCGGGTATGTTACATAGAAGATATCAGATGTATATAAATTATTGATTGATAATTAAGTATATATAATAAGAAATATAATAATTGGGATCTGACCATTGGAATATGATTATTGGAATCTAATTGTTAATACTCTGACTATTCGAATCTGACCATCGGAAATCAGACCATTATATATTGATATTACAATAATACAAAAAAGAAAATGATTAATTGAACAATAAATATTCAAAATCATATAAATAAAAAACAATAGTAAGATATATTGTATAATTAATAGTAATGTAATTATAGAAATATATCTTAAATTAAAATAATATCCAAAAAGAAAAAGAGTTCTTAATTTTTGGCACCAAATATCTAATTACAAAAAAATATCAGTATTTTATTTAATAAATAATTTTATCATATATATAATTATATTTCAATAAAAATAATATTTAAAATAAAATCATCATTTCAAAATTTTCCAATAGTGAATTTTTCATAATTTTACAACATAGTCGAATTTTTGGATAATATTTGAACAATAGATAAATATTCTAAAAGCATTATTAAAACATAATAATTTAAAAATAATTTAATAACTAAAATACTTTCCTCCGAAACAAAATATATCTCATTATAGTAATATTATATACTTTAATGCATTAAATTCAATTTCTAAACCAACAATACACTTTTCAATCTAAAAAATCAATAAATGATTAAAAAAATATTTTTGTGGAAAATTATCATTTCCATAAAAAAAATAATTTAAAATGTATAATTAAAATTATAAACCCAATAAATAATTAAATAAAAACAATTAATTCTAAAAACAAGAATCAAAACCTTAATAAATCAAATGGATTTTACATTTTCCCCAATCTTGATTTCTATGGTTTATGTAATATCTTATGAAAAAATTCCCCATATTTTCTATAAATATAAACCCATTCACTAATTACTATCCACTACAAAATTTTCAGCACATTAATCCCATAATTTACTCTCCCTATGAACACTCCATGGAGTTTTAATCTTATAAAGTTCTCTTCTAAATCATGAAAAATCTACAATAGGAGGTATGTTTTCGCAATACTTCTCTTCCATTTTCAATAGTGAATCCTTTATTATGTTATCATTTAAACGTCCTTTTGAAATAAAAAAAATTATCTAAATTCTATATTCTTTTATACCATTAAAAATTTATTCAATGATATATTAATCATGCCCTATCATTATAGAACTTTTCTAAATCATATCTATGAAAATGTAAGGGTTTATTTCCTCTCTCTTTACAATTTTTATTTAGATTATAATTTTCACATCATTTTAGTCATAATTTTTTTATCCCATTATTTCTTTTATTTCACAATTTTTTCAATTCATAAAAATCTCATTCATTTGAGAAATACTTTCACAATCATTATCCCTAATTTAGAATATTTTATTATGCTCAAACCTCCTCATATCTATAAAAATCATATACATTGGTTAAGTAAAAAGTGCATCATTTTCCATGAAAATGCATCCCTATATTAATACTATAAGTGGAATTGGTATTGAAATATATTTATCTAGGGGTAATAATTCTGAAAATATTTGGTCCAGTTTTCCAATTGAGTATCTTAGTTCATAGCTTATGGGACCTTACTACCCTCTGGGATTAACACTCCCAAGGGATATTATATGGATAAATATAATACTATTTATAAAACAGACCACATAATATATATTATATTATATAATGAATGTATTTATTTTTCCACTTACCATTTCAAATATGATTTCTTAAACACATTGAAAGTCCTTATTCATGAAAAGTACTAGTTAGTTATAATTTCATTTGTATCACTTGTTTGGGGAACTTTTTTTATACTATGAAGTCATAATTATTCCATATATGTGGTGAAAAAAAATCCCATATACATTATTATTAATTATTTGACTTAGAACTGTAATAAAAACCATATAACCTTGTATTTCAATTGGTAAGGTTATGTAAAATAAGATAATTTAGGAAAATGTTCTATGTATTTATAAGTTTTTGACCTTTGAACATTATGACATGTATAAAAATAACTATTTTTTATATTATGGAATAAATTTTAATTTTATGTGATAGTTGGGGAATAGAATATTATATCCCCTAAGTGAACCAGTAGGTCTCATTAAACAACTATGATAGGGTAATGGGAGTTTCCATACATTTTTTTGATGTCTTGTACTTGGGACTTGAAGATATATTAAAAATGTATATAATAATGTATTCTAATAATTATATGGTTAAATATTATATTCCTTTCATTTATTTATTAATATATCGTCCATGTGTTTGTTATTCCCATATTTTCAATTCATTATGGCGTTATTCTAGTTATTTTTTCCTTAAATATTGATATTCTAGGATTATTTTCATAAAATAATTCCCTATAATATACCCCCTCACTGAGAATATAATCCCACCCTTTATAGTTTTTCCTATTTCCCAAGGAAACCAGGAAGAGTATTGTATATGAAAAATATATTTCAATAAATATAATAACAAATTTTTATGTATTTATATGATGTATTTTACATTTAATTGTAATTTTACAAACATTTATGTATCTAGTATCCGTAGACTACTAACCTTTGAGATCATCTATATTTTCATCTCTGTACCAATGTAATAAAATAACCAATAATCCTAGGGTATTGGAGTTAGAGTGGTTACGTGATATTTTATCTAAAATGCCTATTGGTTTCAGAATTATCCAAAATATTTTTTATTTGAGAAAAATTGGTTTTATTAGGATAAAAGTTCATATATGTATGATATTAATATTGTTTTGAAATGGTTCCTTATAAAAAGAGATTATTAATTAAAAATTCAATCTTTATTTCATTAAATTCTATTCAAAAACAAATTTTCAAAGTCACTGCTTTTTTTTATTTTAAAACCACATTATCAATAATAAATTATGTTATATGTAGTGTTAATTTTAAATTATTTAATAAGTAATGTTAAAAAAAAGTGGGACTTTTAATATATAAAATTATATTGGTTAGTCACTTTAATACATTAATATTGGATTGTATTTATAGTTATTATAAAAAAATATCCTTGATCTATTATGAGTATTCTATTGTTTACACCTTGTTTGGGTTTTTTATACCATGTATAAAAAGACAATAAATCCTTCATATATATTTTTTTATGAGTCATACATGTATGTCACAGGGGATGTTTATTTTATAACACTAGTTTATTTTGGAATGGGAATAACTTTTTTATGTACTAATTTATTTTAATTTTTCCAATATCATACTACCTTTCACTAATTATATTCAATATCAGTTGTTCCCATGTTTTTGTGATGTTATATTTATATATTGAGTAAGGAAAAAGTATTATTATATTTTGAATCTCATTGATTAATTATATCAATAACATTTATTATCATAACAAGAAATGTTATATAGATCATGGATACCACTTTGGAAAACTATGGGAATGTTCGAAGGGGTATTCTATTTTTTATGTTAGTATCGAATGGTTATATTTTTGTGACCTATTGATTCCTATGAAATTTATTGAAGATTTGTATTACTATACATATTAGTATATTGTTCTAGGATTATTATTAAAGTTACTAACCATATATATAATTGGATAAATGTATTGAGATGGAAAATGATTCCTTATCTCATTTTAACCACTTTCCATATCCATTATAGTTGGCCGATTTACACATCTACTCATTATAAACAATTATATTTCCCCCTAAGATGGATTTTTTCACAATTAATGCAATAAAAATTATTGATTGGAATAGAATTTTTTTTTTCATTCACATATAATCTTGAATTAAAAGTATTAATATCAAATCATGTATGATAATTATAGATCCTCCTGGTATAGGTGGTTATGTCTTATAATAAAATTATCCCTAAATTATATCACTAGTTACATTTCACATTAATTATTTCATTAATAGATGTAACAATTATCAATATATTTATATATTTTCATAAAAATATACATGAATTTTCTTTTTTTTAACTATTATGTTGATAAATATTTGGTGGTTCCCATCTTTGTATTTATCCCCACACAATTCAATGAATCATCAGTGGGAATCCTACATTAATTGAAAAAAATTTTATTTGCATAAGAAATTCATTTTCATAGGATTCTTGAGATATTGTTTCTCATGTATTCAATGTAGTTGAGTAGATCCCAGGGTTTTTTGTATCTATTGAGTAATATCTAGATGATCTTCTTGGAACATTTTCAATTCATTTTTCATTTTTCCTTATCTTGTGAAATATTTAACATTATTGTTAATTATGGTATCATTATGTTTATTTTTTTCACTGTGATTATATTGTATTAAAAATATATAGATATCTTTTAGGTTTATATTCTGTTATTAATTTTTTATGACATATTTTGGATTGATTTAATTTTGGAATATCTAACATATGAATATTTCTAATTTTATTTCCAATAGAATCCATTCATGACATTATTTTATATCCAAATAATGTAAATCATTCCATAATTTTATATTGAATCATGTGGTTCTAATAATAGGCCCCTATAGATTTGGAATCACTCCTAGGATTATATAACCATATCACGGGACCATTTTGGGCATGTAAGTCTAGGTATCTATAGGTGGTATTAGTGTGTTGTGGGGATTAAAACAATTATTTACATAAAAATTAAGATAATTTATATTTGACAAGTAGTTTATAAAAGTTTATTCATAACATAATTACTAAAATAAATGTAGATACCAAGGGTTTAATAGTGACTCGGTAGATACCATAGGTTTGAGTGAAACATTCATTAAGGGCACATGATGGAGATAACTATTTTATTTATTTTAATAAAAAAGATTGATAATGCCACATTTTAACGAGGATAATCAATGTATTAATCTTATAACCAATTTATAATAATTATTTTACCTATAAACCGGTTAAAATGAAAGGTTTTTTAACTTGAAACTCACTCTTATACTATATGTGTGAAATAATAATCAAATAAATCAATGGATAAAAATATAAATATTTTTAAAGGATTATGAAAAAATTTTGATATAGTATTTAGTTCATGGTGATTGTAATTTTACTCACATAATAATAATAATACTTTTTTAAAATTAAAATATGGGAAATAATGTGGCCTTGAAACCTTAAACATAAAACCAAACTAATCAATTACACTGTAACGACTGGTAATAACATGAACTGACTCACTACTATCAGATATTGGAACTACAAATATTCTATTCTAGAAAGATTATTATTTTTTATTATTCTTTGATTTAATATCAATAGGTCAATAACATGTCTCCATTAGACTTTAAAATATGTAGTCTTCATCCATAGTAGTAGAAATGTTCAATGTTTCTACCTCTCTTCATCATTAGGATAACTGATCTTCAATATATAGAGTTCATATTTGTATCTATCTATCTCTACATATTTTATTTTTTTATCCTATATGATGTATAATGTATTAAATTATATTAGATATAGATACATTATATTTCATTCATATATTATAAATGCTTTATCATTAAAAATTACATGCACATTAACATATATCATATTCTTATCTTAACCTATTATGATATCCTGAAACAATTATTTGGTATCACAATTCATATTTTTTCTCAAACTAAACATATATATAAATATTTATGTATTAGTAAAATAGAAGAATAACATTTCTAATATATTTGAATATAATAATATCCCAGAAATAAATTATCAAGATATTTTTTATTTTTTAAATTATAAAAAATAATATCTCATAAAATAATAGTTGCATTCACTCTAAATAAATTCAATAATTGTATATTGAATCTCTATAATTAATCAATAAAACATATTATAAAAAAAATTCCCCAAAATAATCAACTCATATTTCATTTTTAATATTCCTTAATTACGATATTCTATTTTAATGTATCCTTTCTCACAATCATGAAATAATGTGTTGCAATGTGTCGTTAAATGTCATAATATTTTTATTTAAATTTTAGATTGAGTTAATAATAAAAAAATTGTCCCGATATATAAATCATTGATAAAACCCATCATCTATATTAGATATTATGATTCACATTAGAAAATTATTATACATATACTAAATTTTCATAAGAATCATAAATAGTTATAGAAAATCATTTGTTAATTTTATATAACATATGAGTTAATTTTATATTTCCCCCTGAAACATTGATTTAATATTATGTATCCTAAAATTACTCTTTAATATATCCCTTTTCATTTAATATACCTTAGTTTATACATTGTTAACTAACATAGATCATTTAGATAAACTAAAATTTCATTTAAATTAATAAATTTAATCATTCATAGTTTCATTTGAATATTTTATAAGTCACAGTCTCTCTTACGTGGATCAATTAAACTCATGTTTATCTATAGATTCCTCAACTTTATTCATATAAACACTATTATATATTTAATTTAATCTTACATGGATTGAATATATATTCTTAATCAAGCTTAGTTTTCATAGATTTACTATTACACAACTTAAGGTTATTCATATATTTTCCAGTTATCATGAATTTACTCTTATGAATCATAAAATTATTCATACTTACTAATGAATATATCATAATTTTTCATAGGAATGAAATCCGTCCATTTAAAATATCTTTATATCAACTCATTACCTCTTCAAATATCTCTTTACACCTTACTTTAATTCAAAACACTTAAAATAATGTTTAAAATTCATTAAATTTTTATAAATCTCATCAACCCAATTTCTATAGAATGTGTAGCATATTTAAACCTAATAATTTTTTTAAAAAACATATCTAATAATATTTATACACTCTATTTAATTTCAACTAAATTTATGTTAATATGAAATTACCATAATGAATATCAAAATGCACCAAAATACGTTTTAAAATATTATTATTTATTTTATAAATATTTAGTTAAAATAATAAATAAATAAATACAATGAAACTCAAAATTACAATATATTTATAATCTTCATCAATTCCATTAGAAAATTCATAATGATTTATTTAATTATAAATTAATTTATAAAATTATTCATCTAATATTTGCATAATATTCCCATTAAGATCCCATATTGGGAAGGTTAATGTAGATCCCTTTTTATTAAAAAGGACAAAAAAGACAATAGAATGTTGGACGAGGTCAAACAAGAATACATTCCCTCATGAAAAGAGGATACAATAAATAAGATCATAAATCATAGTCACAATAAGAAGAATCATAATCACCATACGAATTAGAATTATACTCTAAATGACTGTGGGATATGGTAATCGAAGATGGCTTCAGATATGAATAATCTTTCTTTTACCTTTCTTTCCTATGAGAAATATTTTGACAACCATAATCATCCATAATAATATTATTACCTTTTGAGAAAATCTGACTATAGATTTATTTTTTTTGGATATCATCCTCTAAACAATCTCACCATCCATTTATTCCATGTGTTTCCCTAAATATTTAAATTTCCTATTGTATATTTCAATGATTAGAACCATATCTCAGAGTTTATTTCCCCTATGTTGTTAGACTAGAGTCCTTCCAATCCACTTCTAATTTCATACCACCATCAACATGGGAATTCACTCCACACTCAGAATAAAAATCTTGGGAAAACATTGGATCATAACTAATTAGAAATTGACCATTTTTTTTTGTTTTTTTGGACTAGCAAAAATTCAGTATCCAGATCCTCCTAATGCTTTTGTGCCAATTCATAATAAATCACTTCCCCCACTTATGTATGAACAAAATTAATGAAACCCTTTTTTTCTGTATGAGACTACCTTATTCCAAAACAATGCTCATGATTCATCATTTTCTGCTTTCTGAACTACTTATTATACGAAGCCTTATGATTCTTATTTAGCGAATAAAAATATCATGCAATATTTTTACATCACATGTCTTTTTCATGACCAATAGCATGATGATCAATACTAAAATCAGGCAATATCTCATATTCTATTAGGTTTAGTCATTTATTTATATATCCAATGTCAATCCATAAATATCCACACTGATAGATTTCATGAAATAGTTTATGGTGTGTCTTATTAACCCCTTATAGAATAATATTCATTTGTCAGTATAGAATAACTGAAAATATTTTTTTAAATATTTTGTTAAACATTAATCAATTTCATATAAATATAGAAAAATGAATTAATTTTTTATTATATATCTAATTTTGCCTTAATTATCTATAATGTTTTGTAAAATTATTTGTTCCTTTAAACAATCATTCCACATTACAATGACCATGTTGATTTTTGTATCCATATATTTTCTCTAAGATTATATATCGATTAAAGATAAATAAATAATATTATTTTATGTATTTTATTTAAACCAATATTTTATCCACATCGATGTCATCATTCGTTTTATTTTATTTTATTAAATGAAATTCCAATTATAAATGGATTTATTACATAATTTTTCAAAACACCTATATTAGCATATTAATATTTCTATATTTATTTGTAATAAAAAATGTAAATTTTTATTTCTAACCATTTTTTGTGTAAGTACAAATTCTTTTATATAAATTTTTGAAAAAAATTACCTTATTGTTTATTCCATCAACCATTGATGTACTGCTAGATTTAAAATCATTTTTATCAACCAATTTTTTCAAAATTTTAAATTTTATCCTACACTTATTATTGATCAAATATTTTTATTAAAAAATCACTACAAAGAATAAAAAAGTATACATTGATGATGAAATATATTTTTCATTATATGATATAAAAATTATATAAAATATAGATAGAAATCTTGTAGGAAAATATATATTTTGAAATTATTTTTGCATAAAATATTTTCTTAGCTTCATGTGAATACTCAAATTAAATTTGTTATTTATCAGAAATTTTGATGTCAATATCAATACAATATAGGTTAATATTATTCATAAAATATTAAAAAATCTTCACTCTTTTTAAAATTATTTTTAAAAATTTCATTACAATTATTATTTGTCTTATTTTTACCTTGAATGTAATTATCATTTCTCTTTACCCTATTAACAATAATCACTAATTAAGAATCCTTGATAAAAATGAATTTTTCTGATGTATGTATCTTATCCTCTATAAATTTATTATATTAATTGATCTCTTCTGTATTTGCAAGAAATTGAATCTCTATTAAAAAAAAATATATCAAAGCTCTATATTTATATCGCTTTTAGCCTACACTAGTTCGGTGATATTTAAACATATCATTTGTAACACCGTATGATTCAAAAAGAAGAACACAAAATTTGATAGAGTATATGACATGCAACACCAAGCATAGAAAAACTATGACACCTTATGATTTGATGATATATTTATTTTTAAATATGTTCAATCTCATAAATGGCATTTAATGCATACAATATTGTGTTTAAATGAAACATAGTACCCTATTAAGATATTATTATTTAAACATGTCCAATATAAACAAGTTGTTATGTTTTCCTATATGAATAGGTCTGAAATTATGAAAATAATAATTTTTACACATATAAAAAATACATTCAATGGTTTTCTAATTATAAAAAATTTAAATAAGAATCGTTAAAACCCATTTCTTGAAAATGATATTTTTATTAGAATTAGTCACTCTTAGCGCACATAATATAAAATTAATTTATTTACCACTTTATAAACATTATTTGAAATAAATAACATTAATTTTTGAAATATACTTGTCAAAATTATATTCAGGTCATTTTTTATAGATTTTCATAAAAAGAATAATTTTTTGATGTATAGTGAAAAGTTATTATTTTTATTCAAATATTCTTTTTCATTTTAATTATATAAAAGGATAATTATTTTTAAATTGTTTCTAAAGTGAAACTAGTTCCATTATATTAAAATTTATCCTACTTAGGATTTAGGAATTAATTTTATTTTGAATTCTGATATAAAAAGATTTTAACATTTTGAATGTTTTGTATTCAAAAAAAAATTAACACATGTATTGGATTAATTTAAAATTGAATTATTCCAATTATATGAATTTAATTTGGAAAAATTTATTTTATATCTCAAATAAAAATAATTTCTATTATCTAAGAGTTCAAATTAATTTTTTCCTTAATAAATAACATAAACAATAAAAATTAAATTTTACAGTTAAGGAAAAAATGAGTTTACCGTGGGTTAAACTAAGAATATATGCGTTAAAATGACCTATAAGTTGTCCAAAACTCATTTTATGTACATATATAAACCTTATCTCCACAATGGTTTTATAATACCAAATTTTAAACGCTTTTGGAATGATTAAAAAATTTCATACTTAATTCTATTAAAAAATTCTAATAGTTCCCTCTCCCGCACTTATAAAAGGAAACCCACTCTCCACTCCTCTTAACGATAGAAAATCTAATTAGATAAGACAAATCATCCCCATATAAATTCTTAACTACCCTATACAAATACTATAGGCTTTTATTATATGTGAATAGTATTCTAGTAAGGGTTTAGGTAAAACCTAATGTTATTTCCCAAAGAAATTGTAATGTTTTTAACTATGTGTTTTCATTTTACATCATCCTATAAAATCTTAAAATATTCTTCATATATAATGTTATAATGACACCATTATATCCCATAAAAATGTTATTATATCAATTTAATAATATATATCCGTCTACTTTTTCAAGAAATGTAAAATGAAATAGTCGATCAGGTGTACTGTGTACTACCACCTCACGAACCTATGTGAATTATTTTCCATCACCACATTTCAAGGAAGGATATAATGATTGTTTTATAAAATTTATATGATAATTATGAAATTATTATAATTTTATAATTTTGAAATCATGAAAACATTCTTACATTCTATTCATCAGGTGACATGATAACATCCCTTCTATGTACGGTGAACTACCATTCGGCGAAGCGATGTGATTCATTTTTCACTTAAACATTATATGGATGTTATTATGGTTTAAATTAAATAATATATGTGATATTTATGACATAAAAATACTTCTATAAATATAATATCACATATAACTTCTTTACATCTAATCTTTTGTAAAATAATGACATTTTTCGTGCGTACATGTGAACTACTACCTCCACATAGTAAATGGAAGGGTATTTCATTTTATTTGTAAATGTATGGTTAAAGGGTTTATTTTAATTAAATAAACTATATATATGACATGATATAGTCTATTTAAATTTTAATTAATTTTTATTTTCTGTTTGTTCTATCAATTGAGAATATATGAAACAATGGTCATGCATAAACTCTGCCCACCATCTTAATGAACGATGTAATCCTTTTTATATAAAACATTTATATATTACTATAAATAAATATATAATTAATATATATGAAATTTATATAATTTTCTAAAAATGAAAATTATACAACCATGATTAAATTAAAATGACCAAAAATACCAAATGAAAACATACATGAAAAACAAAGTTGTTATTACCAAAAATAGTGATTTTAACAAATAATTTTTTATGAATGGGATACAAAAGACATTAAATAAACCATATATGTTATTATATGTGTTATTAAATTTATTTATTAAATTTATAATGATCATAAATTTATTATATATGATTTTCGTACACATATGATGAAATTTGAACCTATGGTAAGTTTTTATGATCTCACTCTTACTGTTATGAGACATATTACATATTCACAACTTATTCCTTCATGTTGTGTATATAATGAATATTTTGACATGTTATATGATGAATAGATTTCAATTCATGATATTTAAAGTTTCATTTGATGTTATTCCTTTCATATTGTTCATGATTCAAACATTACTAAAATGGTAAAGGTGGATTTCAGAATATCATCATTACCCAATATTGTTTATGTTTAAGTATCCCATAGATAAATTATTTATTATTTGTAAATTTTGATATATTTTATTATAATATTCTTATTAATGAAAAAATTCAAGTGATTGTACTATTTCCTCCCTTTTTTCTTAAAAGTAGTAATAAAATTTTTCAATAAATTTCAACATTTTTTATCTCTTCGGTCGAAAATCCATTTTTCCTCCAAAACCATGTTTTTGGGAAACGTTTTAAAATATATTTTTTATATAATCCAAATGTTTTGTTACTTTTTTAACATGTTTTGTTATTTAGAAAAAAAATCTAAACGGAATGTTCATATCATTTTTCAACCAAGGCCTGGTTGGCTTTTGTCAACAATTTGAAAATAATCATGGTTTTAAATTGTGAACCATTTGAAAAATTTACACCATAAGAACCGATAAATATATGAATTATTATATTATATGTTTCAAATTTTATTTTAAAATAAAATTATTTTAATAATATTTTATGAAATTAAATTTTTACAAATATTTTCAAATAAAAAATGTTTATTTTCCCAAAGAATGTTTTTAATGACATTTATATGGTATTTCTATTCATTAATTAGATTATCCCATTATTATACTTATGATAAAATAGTAATATGTTGTATTTATTACATCCATATTATTTATTTAGATGGTTTATGATCATTTGACTAGGATATTATATTTTGATACTATTTACTATATTATTATGAATGGTTTATGATTTTTTTTATTGATTGTGGAATTTATTAATATTTCATAAGCTATTATTTCTATATGAATGTTAATTTTTGATTTTTTTCCCCCATTCCAAGTGAGGATTTCATTAGTCATAGTAAGTGATGTTTGGGGGAATTTGTAGACCTGTGATGCATCGTTAAGTCCCACGAGGCAATATAGCTGGGTTTTTTGCATATGCATTAACCATTTATTTAATATGTATTGAAATGAGGACATTGTAGTATGTTTATGTTTATTTTATTATATATTAACTCATTATGAGGATAGTTACTGATATTTAATGTGATTATTTAATTAGTTATAAAATTCGTGGTTAAATTTCAAGCTCATGTTATTATTTATATGGAATTATTTGATCATCATTTATTTATTTGATATTATGTTTATGTAATTGATTGAATGGATTTTATTTAAATTTTTTACATTTCTAAATTTATTATTCTTATAAATTCACAATAGCATCTATCATATGTATAACCTTACTGAGTGTCTGAGCGCACTTCTTTATTATGTTTTATTTTCCCCAGGATACAAAAATGTATTTTATGATTGATATGTAGGGATATGCAATGGGGGAAATATGGATTTCTCAAAGAAAAATCATTATGAATTTTATTTTTTCAATTTATAAGGTGAATTTAATTTTTTTATCTCGTTTACCAAACTAGAAAAATTTTCAATCCTTCGAGATGTGATTGTTGTATCTTATTCAATTATAATGAAGTAACCAATTACAATTGGATATTAGGTTTTTGGTCACTGCAGTTGGTATCATATAAAGTTTATTAAAAACCATTGGAACTAAATTTAGGATGACATATACTAAGGAATATCACCCAATGATATACATTGATGATATATATATAATAACATCATAATTTTTTTAAGGTATATATTTTGTGTTTTCCTAGAAATAAATCCCATTCTAGATAATATAGGTTGAAAAGGTACTATAATATATGTACCTTGTGGATATAACTCTTAAAAATGGTGTGTTGGGATTGAATTGATAATTACACAGTACATGAAAATAGTCATTAATAAAGACATGTTTTTTTCACTCATGGAGGATATGCTTTAGATAATTGAATCATTCTATAAAAATAATTATGAGGGATTTGAAAATATTTTTATGATTTTAAAACATTCCCAAAAAAACCTTGTTTTTTAAAATGAGATTGTTCATGCATAAAATATTTAGTTTATGTTATGTATTTCCTTAGTCTTGTAGGTATACATTACATTTCATAATGTTATGATATAATATTTTATAATGCATTACATAGAAATAAATCCTAGTGGAATTAATGGAAACTATATTAATTCCCCTCCCCCGTGTAAGGATTTCCTTCATATCAATGATAATGAAGTTGGAGTTGGGGATACTGCTATAAACGATTAAATTATTACAATATTTGTGACAATTAATCAGATTGTGAGCAATAAACTTGAGCATATGATGTATCCTACTGCTCTAAAACACATTGTAACAATGTTAGACTACTTTATACTATCAAAAATCTATGTAATTCAATTGGACTACAAATCCAATTTTAACGGAGAAATTGATAAGTTCCA
Organism: Viscum album; assembly: GCA_963277665.1. Taxonomy (NCBI): domain Eukaryota; kingdom Viridiplantae; phylum Streptophyta; class Magnoliopsida; order Santalales; family Viscaceae; genus Viscum; species Viscum album. Next base: position 1,080,026,572 of record OY728164.1, read on the forward strand.
AAGAGAATTTATCCATCCATTTGGGAAGAAATGAAATAGGTAAATTTTTCATTGTATTTTATCATATCTTATGGGATGAAAATCAATGATTTCCATTGATTCAAAACAGTAATTATGGAAATCAAATTGAAATAATGTAAAGGAATGATTTTATGTACCACTTCTTGGAAATAAATTTTCCTCCTGAAAAAACCAGTGACTATAGAGTTACAAATCATAGGTCTAATACAAATATAGGATGAAATGTTTTATATGTATCAATCCAGCATTACATGGTTAGAATGGCATGCTACGGACTATATACACTATCCAAATACTAATATTTATTAAATTATTTGATGAGAAAAGGTAAATTATTTGAAAGGAAATAGTAACCAAAACTATATCATTTTATATGGACATGGTATCATGTAGTATAATAATAGAGAAAAATTTATCGATGTCTTTTGGATTTGAAAGGAAGTAACTTCACTAAATTATAGAAGATAAATATACGGATAAAGGAAATAAATGAATGAACGATTTAATGAACTTATATTTGTGGAAATAATCATTTTGGTACTTTCTTAACGGGAAAGAGATCATTCTAGAGGTGTAGAGAGAAATTTCACCATGCTTGTTATTTCAAGGAAATAAAGAATATACCAATGTGTAATTCATGAACTATAAATATATGGGGAACTACAAAAATGAATGCCCAATGAATCAACTAAATACACCACAAAATAATCTAAGGGATCAAGGACAATCTTATGATATTAAAATAGAAAAGGTGGAATGAATGATATACATGGGAATGGATTCAAGAATTACATTATATGAGTATTTTATTAATGATATTGTGGGTGTAAGAATTATGAAAATTATAATGATTGTATTGAAGTCATTTTCCTTGGAGTATTTTAGATTAAATATTTACTGATATTGATGACCATGAAATGTGAAAAAATGAAAGTTCAAATCCATTGAAAACACATGATTGAGCAAGGAATACCCTTATTATATTCCTAATAATGATAAAATACTGATAAAGTTGTTTTTATGAAGGTACTAGTAACCATTAAGGTTTTTCCTACCTTTTATGTTTAAGTAAATATGGTTTATTACAATTTGGTAACATTTTATAAACTATATTAATAATGATTTGGTGAATAGACAACCAACATACTAGACGATAACCTATCCAATCTAGAAAGGAAATGTTGATTTACCCCACAAATGAAGGGTGATAACTGTGTTACTCATACCACTGGTTTACGTGATGTTTCAGTTAATATTTCATTATTTTAACTTAAATGATTTGACGGATACATTTTAATCTTGATCAAGTGGTTTTACTGATGATGTTTATAAATTAATGTATAATATTAAATAATTTTTTATAACCATTTTGGATTTCATGTCGACAATATGAAAAACATGTTACTCTTATTTTGATAATATAATCTATTAAATGTTAATTTTTTTCTTTAATAATCAAAATTTTATCTATGATATTTCTTTATTATATTATGAAGTGAAGTGGATATTGATTGAAGAATAGAAAAATATTGAAATTATTATTCAAAGGATATTATGTATGTATATTTTTTGGTTTTATCTATCATTATGACAAAATGATTTATCATCATTGAAAAAGGGATCATAAAAAAATGTCATTTTATTAACATTATATAGGATAAATCAATGGTCACATAACCCATCATAGATTTATGTCTCTATGGTCATTAAAATTTCATTATCACACATTTTATTTTTATCAATTATCTCTACCACTCCCCAAAAATATTTATTCCATTCTTTTATCAACATATAATTAGTTTCCACAAATGTTCTCTTATATAGAAAACCTACTTATGTGTTTTTTACAGATTACCTTCAAGCTTCCCTTTCTATCTTATCAAAGGGATTTATTTTAACCCCTCTCATTATATGTCATTTCATAAATGTTATTTTTAAATTTAAATTCCTTGGTTATTATAATCTTTATAAAATTATGATAAATAAATTTATTTAAGGGGGTATAATAAAACACCATGTGATTTTAAATGATAAACATCATGTTTGATAGAGTATATGACTCACAACACCAAGGTTTTAATGGAATGTAATGCCCCGAAAAACTATTATAAATTAATTTCTAAAGAATTATAGTCTCTTGTATATTTTGTGATTCACACAACATTGGTTTTAAATGTAACATTATTATTTATAAAAATATTCTTATTCAAACATGAACAATATATCCTAGAAACTAAAATTGATGTTAAGAATAATGGTAAATAAATTATGAAAAAATATTGTTTAAATTTTTATAAAATAAATTCATTTTTTATCTATTGATTATAAAAAAATAAGATTCATTTGAATGACAGTGAAATGTTTTCTGAAAATTTATATTTTTCTAAAATGTTTTTACTACACGCTTTGTGAAAATAATATAAAATTAATTTTTTAAAAAATTTAAAAAAATCATTTTAAAAATGAAATTTATTTATTAATTATACTTGTTAAAATTATCTTTTGTGTAATCTGTTGGATTTTTATAGAATATTAATTTTTTCTGAATAGTGAAAATACTTTTTTTATAAAAAAATATTTTTAAATTTAAATTATTTACAAGGATAAATTATATTTTAAATTGGATTTAATGTAACATATTTTCAATTGTATTAAAATTTTATTAATTTAGGGATTTTGAATCAAATTAATGTTGAATTATGATATAAAAACATTTTTAACATTTGAATAATTTTTATTGGAAACACCGTTTTTTAGACAAGTCTATAGGTTTAATTATAAATTGAATTTTTTCACTTCTATTATAATAATTTACTAAAAGGAATTCCATTTTTTTATTCACCATAATTTATTTTATCTAAAAAGTTTAAATTATTTTTATACAATAAATAATAGTGAAAACATCAAAAACTAATTATCGTGGTTAAGTTAAATATTGGTTTATTGGGGGTTAAACTAAAATTATAATGGTAAAAAACTACCTAAAAGATGCAAAAAAATTGTGGAAATATTTATATGTTATAAACTATTTTTTTATGAATAATTTTTTTGGATTATTTAATTATACAAATTTGATTATAATTTACTATTTTCAAATAATCTTAGTGTACCCTCTCCCCCACTTATGAAAAGGTAACCTACCCTCCCATCATATTCACACTACCAATGAATATTGGTAGAGAAAATGGATGTCCAAATAGCATAATTACACGAATATCCTCATCCTAGAGGCGTCTTTTAGATTATGAATCCAATGTATGTATGATTTAGGTTTATCCTAATGTGGTTTATCAATGAAAATGTAAATGTTTTAACTATGTATTTTCATTATACTTAGTCATAAAACTAATTATAATATTTTTAATATATGATAAAATAATAACACCATTAAAACCTATATAAATATATTTTATTATGTAAAATTCTGAACCTATATCCATATACACTTCCATCAAATAGAATATGAATCTATCGATAGTGTTTACGAAAAACGACTACCTTGCGAACCGATGAAATTATTTTCCATAACCATCATTTAAGGTAGGATATAATGATGGGTTTAAAAAAATTTTATGATTTTTATGAAATTATTATAATTAATTATATACTAGATCATATAATGCATCTTACATTCCATTTCATAGGGGATACGATAACGTTTTTCATGTTTGAGGTGGACTACTTCCCAAGAAAGCAATGTGATCCATTATTAACTTAAACATTTCAGGGAAGGTATTAAAGAAAATATTAATGAATATATGTGATATGTTTACCTATAAAAAATTATTTAAATAAAATACCACTTAAAACATCTTACCTTACAATCTGTTGAATATCAATAATGTAGCTCTTGTATACATGTGGACATCCACAACTACATTGTGATGTGAAATGTTAATCATTTTTTTACATGTATGATAATAAGGATACGTTGGATTAATATAAATTCAATATATTAAATAATAATGACTTTATAAATTTTAATTAATATTTATTTACCTGTTGTACCATCTTTCTAGAAAATAGAGAAACAATATTCTTGAGTACTTATGGGAACAATATACATGAAAAATGTCATACATTTTCAATATTAGACTTTTACGGATTAATATAAAAACATTCATAATGAATATATATGATATTTATATCATAGGAAGATAATTAGATTATGCAACCATGATAAAATTAATTGGATAGAAGATACCAAATCGAAACATACATGAATTACAAAGCAACATTTTCTTGAAACAGTGATTTAAATAATGAATTTCTAATGAAGGGAAATAAAATATAATAGTTAAATCATATATGGTGTGAGATATTTTATTATGGGTATTGAAAATATTTTTTTTAAAAAATATTTATTATATATGTGGTTTGAAAATATATAATGTAATTCGAACCTAAGGAATAGTTTTTAGTCTCACTCTTACTTCCATGAGACATATTCCATACTAACCACTAATTCATTTGTTTGGTGTATATAATACCCCTTTCGATATTTTATATGATGATTAAATTTATATTAATTGAATTTAATGTTTCATTTAATGTTACTATATTCACGGTGTATATGAATCAAATGCTTCGTGAATATTAATGTTGTATTTCAGAATCTCATTATTATTTGGCATTTTTTATGTTTAAGTATCCCTTTGGAGAATTTCATGAAATATATTAATATTAATAAATTTTATAATACATTGGTTCTTCAAGAATTTTTTCATATAATATTACTATGTTCCCTCTCCCATCTACTTAAAGTGATTATTAAAAATATTTTAAGAAAATATGAGTATATTTATCTCTTTGGTCGAAAATATTTTTTCTTACAAAACCATGTATTATAAAAAAATTTCCAAAAAGTTTTTAAAATTATAAAAATTAATTATTAAATTTATTTATATACTTATTTGAATATTTTCTAAATGATTTTAAAGAAATCATGATTACTTTTTCAGAACACAACCTTTTGGATTTTACTAAAAATTTAAAGGAATTGTTGTTTAATCATATAATTCATGTTTGAAATTTCCTTCACTATGACCACTCAATTTTTAAATGATTCCTTTATAATTTTAAAATATTATTTTTAAGAAAAAATATTCTCAAAATATATTACAATTTTTTAGTTTTAAAAATATTTTCAATGTAAAAAAGGTTATTTTCCTCAACAGTGTTTTTAATGACATTTTTGTGGGACATATATTCATCAACAATATAAAAACTCTATTGAAATTATGATACAATATAGTAAAATTTTATTTACACCATAATTTTTATTTCTCTAGATGGTTAATGATCAGTTGATTGTGATGTACTTTATTGATACCACTCTCTTTATAACTCTGAATGGTGTGTGATTATGTTTATTGATAAGGTAATGTATTAACATTTATAATAATAGTTTAAGATATAAATGATTATTTTCGTTGTCTCTAATTGCATTAATATAAGTAATTCATTAGACTTAGTAAGTGGTATGTGGGGATCACTATAGCCCCACCATGCATTTGAAGGTCTGATGAGAAAATTTTGCTCTGGATTTTCACTAAGGCCTCACCCATTTACATAAGATTTTTCATAATTATGAATTGATGGTATGGTTATGATGTCAAATATTATGAATTCCATCATTATGATATTATTTATTAATGTTCCATGTCACTATTCGATTATATAGAATATCCATGGTTATATTTCAAACTAAATTGATTATTTATATAGATTTATTTTCTCATTATTTATCCCAACCATATTATGATTATGTAATTAAAATTAAATTTTGTTTAGTTATTTACATATCTATATTGATTATTCTTTTTTATTCATGACATATTCATTTGAATTCATACCATTACTAAGCATCTGAGCTCATCCCTATTATAGGAACTACTTTGATATGATTCCAGGATGTGTTTTATTATTGATATTCAATGATATAATAAGTGTAAATTTGAATTTCTCATAATAAACACTTTTTTATTTTATGTTTCGATAGTAATGATAATTTAATGTATGTATCTAGATTACCATTTCTACAAAACTATTTGGTCATTCAGGATTCCATTCCATGTACCATATTTCATTGTTATTAAGTTACAACCAACTCTAGGCTAATAGGGTTAAGGACTTTACATCAATACCTTCTCATCTAGTACTTCCAACAATATATCTGTATATTTATCATGATTTGTGATCTCATCCTGCATGTATTTAAAATAGACATAAATAAAATTTACAACTTATTTGGGAACATTCTCAATGATTCCTTTCAGCAAATATATATTAATCAACATATAATTCCTTTGAATAACAATATTCACCACTTGTAATTGGTCCTTCCATTGGAAAATCATTGTAATCAATATCAATTAACTCTTAATTATTTAATGATTTATAAACATATAATATTGACTTATTTTTCATATTCCTTATTGGAAATTCTTTCTCTAGATGTTTTTTATACATTCTAGATCTGACTTATACATGATTATATTAGGTAAATGTAATTTGTTTCTTCCAAATTATTTAAATTTGATTCATTCTCTTCACTCATATAACAAGTTTCTTGGACAAGAAAATTAAAAATAGATATAATAGGAAATTATACACATTGATTACCTTCAATTATTTCTTGATAATCATCTAAATTTCTATTTGATGAGTCCTATAAATATTATTTCTCTCAATTTTCTTCTTATTTTTAGATGTATGGTCAGATATTTCCACAATGTTTACTTTTTTATAGTATTCATGGGATTCTTCAAATCAACACCTAAAAATCTCTTCAAAAGAAAAAATCAACACAATATATCATCAATATAAGATAATATAATCATATATTAATACATTATATCTAATACCAATTATTATTCCCATAGGATCAATGCACTCATATATAAAGGTAGAATGAATAAATATCGAAAATATTTTATAAATTGAAACTCTTTAATTTACTACTGGTCCTTTAGGGATTTTGGTTCTCAAAACCTCAACTCAATCTTATATTGAATGCATGAAATAATTAGTAATAACACCATATAAAAAAGGTATAATTTTGTTAATAGTTTTACTCATTATTTTTTTATTAGTCTCTAGTGTATTGTGTTTATTAAATAGATCAAACATGGATGGTATTCTCTTATAAAAATAAGCCTGATAAAAAGGTTATATCCTTGAACAATTAAATATGAAACCAACCATGTTACATTCTTAGTACTAATCATTTACAAGAAAAACTAACTCGTTACTCCATGATACTAGAACTAAGAATATTATTTTTATTTAAACTAAATTAGATTGGCTCATTCATTAATTTAATTAATATAGGTTTTTCATATGTCTCTATTAGACATTAAAAATCATGATCATCTTTCTTGGTTATAAATATTTTCAACAAAGCTACTTTTATTTTTTATTAGGCTAATTGGTCTTCAAAAAATAATGTACATGTTAGTGTTTCTTTATATATATATATATATCTTATTCTAATTCTTCTTCTTCTTCTATAATTATTAATGTATCCTTTCCTAGTATCACTAAATCACCCACTCTCCATCAATTGAAAATAATTTGATAATCATCATCATTTGGTATAAATGAGAAGTACTATGTTATTATATTTATTGAACCATAATATATTCATAAAATTAATCATTATAAAACAACATCTTCTCAATTAAACTCACCATTTATATGTATGAATCAATGAAATATCATATGAATATTTCAAATATATTATAATATATATGTATTTTAGAATTATCACATTATTGTATTTATTATTATAAAACTAATCAAAATAATATCTCAAAAAATATACCTTTGATATTTATTAAGGGAGAAAAATAACAAATTTTGAATCATCAGAATTATCCAACAAAATATCTTCTCTTTATAACTCACATAATTATATAAAATACATGACTCATAATTCATTCTTAAATATTCCTTAATTCAATCATTCTGTTTTCTATATATTCCTTCTCTCAAACTATGAACTCTATATTTTTTTAAATAATGAAACAATCATCATTAAATATAATCTTACTCAAGATTGATAGATATTATCATGATTTATAAATCCATGATGAAATGGAAATCATCATATTGATTAAACCTCATGATTCTCTTAATAACATCTATTTACTCTTACATAACATTCTTATAATTACTCTTACATTGAATTAATATTACATAGACTAAAACAACCCTATTGTATCTCTATTTTAGTATGACATACATCATTAAATAAACAAGTTATTCATACATAGCATTATGTTATACTTACAAAGAATTGAAAATATTCAATTTATTCATGTGTAGATTCAAATTAATAATTCATTTCTCATAGTTACTCTTACATTGATTAAATAAAATTAGGTTTATTTTTACACAAATCCAATTAATTTATAGTCACCCTATTAAATCAATATGTTTTTCTTATATAACCTCAATTGTATTTTTACCTAAGATCAATTGTATTTCTTATCTCCTATGAAAAACTTTTACTTTTACCTCCATCACATTACCCAATGCATTGGAGTGCTATCCCATGATCACCCGCCCTAGGATTATCACAAAACCACCTATATACATAAACAATGCCCAAAAACCATAACATATTAATAAAACATAAAACAAGCATAAAATAAAGATGAAATTTCGACATTTTAATCACAATATATAAATTCAAGATATTGACATTATCAATGATTTATCAAACAATTTTCAAAACTATTAAAAACATTTAATAAATAGATTTCTGAATCAAAGTGTCACATTCGACATTGAAGAATTTAAAATAAATTTTAATTTAAAAACAATCACCTCAATATAAATAAATCCTTTAAAAAATATTTAAAACATTGGAATTATTGATAAATATTTAGAAGAATAAATTGTTTAACATTTAAAATGATATTTTAGTTAATGAGTTCCTAACAAAATGAGAGACTCTTTAATAAAAATAATTGGGGAATAACATTAATATATACATTATAATGTCATGAAAATAAAGTGATTCATGATATAATGTTCCATAGGATAGTATTAACACCATATAAGAGGTAATTAGGGAGTAATAACAATGAAGTATCAATGGAATGTAAATTGAGACAAAATCCCATATAAAAACTGTATCCTTAAATTTACGATAAATCAATAACATAATAATGTGTGAAAAATATAAATAAACTCAATTGGACTAGATATTCAAAGAAAATAAAACAGAGGACATTCACACATGTTCTTTTTAAAACAAAACCAATGACTTGGATGTTTAACTCAATGTATGTAAATTGAGTTAAGATTACCCTTATCAAGTTCATATCAATGACATGAGGATTTATCAATGGAGTGATTATACATATCAAAATTATATCCACAGAAAGGTGAGTGAAAATTAAAACATAAATAAATAAAAATTTATTTCACACTAAATCATAGCATGACTTAAATAAGAATTAGAATATTTACCCAAGGAATGCAAATTAGGTTAAAAGATTCCATTACCGATTTTGTAACTTATGGAACATACACAACATGAATGAAGGATCATAAAATGAAGATGTATATACCCATAAATTAAATCATATTACACAAATAATTCAATCATGGTCAGTACATACACCATACAAAAGGAAATAGTGGAAAATATAGTATGAATCTCATGGGAATAAAAAGTGAGTTGAAAACCCATTACCCTATTGTAATCAATCGAGTCAAATAGAAGTAAAAACCTGCCAAATAAATAAAATAATACCATTAGTTTAAATATAATCATGATAATATATATCAAATGGCAGTACAGAGTACACCACATGCAATTAATAAGTGGTGAATAATTGAAATCTCACGAAATTAATAGTGAGATACGAAACCCCTTACCACATGTCCGACGTGACTCGTATATTCCATGTTAATCCTAAATAATAAATTTAAGTTAATTTATAAATCCTTAAGAACATTTTTCAAGATTACTATTACTTTTATATAACTTATTACCATTATATGACAATTCGTTTATTATTTGTGTTCATATCGAATAGTTTGTTGATGTTAGGAATTTTGTCAAAAATGAACTAGTTATAGTTACAAATTCACCATGTGGTCAATCATCCATTATCACCAGAATTATATTAATGATTATGATATCATATATATAATATATATTCATTTTATCTATTTTTATATCATTCTATATCATTTGGAGTTACGAAATTAAAAGCATCCTTCATGGAGATGGTAAGTCGTACGTATGCATGAATGCTACATTCATTTCTATTTTATATTAAAAGGAATTAAAATTTAATAATATATAGGTATATTATAATTCTGTATAAAATATATGTTATGTAATTTAGTAACCTCTATCTTTTATATGTTCTATGTATACCATGAACGAGTCATATCACTTTAAGGGGGTGGTAGTCTGCAGTTCCTCAAATAAAATAATCATATATACCTATTATAGAAACCATAGAGGTGTGATATAAAGGAAAAATACATTAGAATTTATAAATTATAAATATAGTATATATCACTTGTAAATAGAGTTCCATCTTATTGTCCACCATAATAGGTGGTAGATGAAGATTGAACAATCAACGATTCATGAGGCAGTAGTTCGTCGTCCAAAGAAACAATATGTTCTTCACCCATTAGACGGAGGTGTGTTTAACTGTAGTTCAAATAATTTTTATATAACAACCTAATATATTGAGGATGATATTTTTGTTTTATAATAATTTAATAAATAGAGTTTAGCGTGCTAGAGAAGTAAAATAAATGATATGAACTTAAGAGAAGACGTTACATTTAAATTGGATAACTCCCTTTGGTTTGAACCAAAACGATTTCTTGAAATACTTTCTACCTAAGGTAAGGCTTCTATCTAGAATATAGGGATCTTGAGAGAATAATTGGGTATATGTTTGATGATCCAAGTGGATTTATTGGTGTGATTACTGGTTTAGAGGTGAGGGCTTTTTATAAGGGGGAGGGCCTCTTTAGGAATGTTTGAATATATTATTTTATTATATAATGATTTTCGGTTTCTAAAGTTCCAAATCATATTAATGTAGAAGATAATATGACTCTTGTTTGAAGTAAAATAACACTATAATAATTGGATGGGTTTTGGATATTGTTTTAATTTTTATAATCTTGTTTATTTAAATCATTCATTAATGATGTAAACACTACATCATTATTGTTTCATAAATATGTTATTTATTAGATGTCTAAAAACTGAAAATAAAATACCATTATATATTAAATATTTTAACCATTATAATTAATATTTATAGTCCAATATATCAATTATATATCCCCACATTAAATTTTTTTCTGCAAAACAATACATGTTTATGATATTTTTCTTTTTAGTTTAAATAAAAAGTTATTAATGTCATTATCTTACACAAATGGATTCCAAAGGCCAAAAATCTCACCCATAGATTTTATTGGTCGGACATGACTCATCAAATATGGTTAGGATAAGTGTTAAGGTAATTTTAAATTCATATAATACTATTTTTACTATTATTTACCCTATTTACCTTTAACGTTGGTAAATAAAAGTCAAAAGATACTATTCATAAATAATTATATTCATCTTATTGAACCACATTTAACATAATGACTAAAACCATGTATTTTGGAAATTCCATATTCCATTCACATATGCGGTAAAATTTATCTTCAATGAAGTAGTCGGTTTTTTATACTATTACTTAGTGTTTTCACTATTCATCATAAATTTATGTTTTTCGAAAAATTCCAAAACATCAACATATGATATAATTGATATTATGAATTCAAAAATGATGTTTATTTTACCAAATTCAAAAAATAGAAGTAGAATTACTTAATTTAAAATTAATTCTCATTGTTAAAACAAAAAAAATCGTGTTTTTATGAAATAATAACTATCCAATTATTGAAACTTGTTTATATTCAATTTCAAATAACATTTACATATAATGACCAAAATTAGATTAAATGGTAAGAATATAATAAAATTACACTTTAAAAAATTTGAAAATATTATATAACAATATAAATAAATTAAATTAAAAGGAAAAATTGAATAAAAATACAGTATTTTCACTATTCTTTTAAAAATGAATTTTATCATAAAAACACCAAAAATTTACCCAAAGTAAATTTTGATGTCCCGATTCTAAGGAAGAATTTTATTTTTTATAAAATGACATATAAATGTGACCAAAACTAGATTTGAAGAGGGTTCTCTATCAAAAGGTGGTAAATCAACCTTTTAAATAATATTAGAGTATTTATGCTTTAAATTAGATTCATTCACACTTCAATCATCCAACATTTGTTGGATAAATGATAAAACATTAAAGAAACATGTTTAATCCTAATATGATTTTTTCTATTCATTCCCACCAATATTATAGCTAGGTGTTTACTACTATTTAAAATAATATTATATTATTATTTTTTAATGTGACCCAACGTTTTGTGCAACGTAATATTTCAAAGAAACTAGTTGTTGTGTATCAGGTACACCATCAAACATGGAATCAACTTCAATGAAAAATTAATATTTAATTAAAAAATATTAATTAATATGAAACTATCATATTCCTTATTTACCTATGATTTTACACATATGTTGCCCATTTTTTGGTGTTACTATTGTAGAATGAATGATTATTAACATGTATGAATGAAAATATTATAAATATTCATATGTATGAACATATAAATTCCTATATTTTTTCAAATGAACTAATAACTATTGAATCATAAATTTTACTTCTTACATTTACATTATTTTAGTTTTGGAAATCAATAACACCATGTTCAAAATATGTTTACTAAATTTATATGTCCCAAGTGTTTTACTGTGTTCTTAAATAAAACCATACTTTTTACCGAACATATAAATAATTTGAATATTCTATGAATGTAAAAATATTATTCTTCCATACTATCCATCGGAATAAGGAAGTTCTTGATTCATCAATCTGAACTTTATTCTAACCAGTTGGTAGAGTATTTTCTTCTCTCTTGTAATGAAAAATGTCATCACCATAAAATTGATATTAGTAATGAATCATTGGAATAATCCTCATAAGGTTTCCCATTTTGAAAAATGATAAATAAGCCCATCAGACTATCCAATGATTAAAATCAGAATATATATATATATATATATTTATTTATTTATTAAAAGTAATATAATTTATAAATGTAGTAGTTCTAAAAAATGATGTCAAACATTCAGTTATGCCAGATAATGATGGCATATCAAATTCAAGTTGTCAATGTCCATTACAACTAACTATAAAATATGATCGTTGGGAGATCGTCTATTTGAGGGGTGACTTTATATATTTCATTTGTTTTAAAATTTCCAAAAACCTAGAATGTACTTTTGTATCTCAATATAAGTATATAAAATATTTACAAAAGAAATTTATTTATAAAAACAATAAAAGTATAAGTAGTCCCATTGAAACCTCTAATAAATGTGATCATGATGAGGCTAGGAATCTAGCTGATCCAAATACATTTACTGTTATTATTTGAATCTTATTTTATTTAACTACATGTCAACAATATTTAATGTTTTTATTATTCTTATTTTATAGATATCAAGCCAATCCAAAATATTCACATCATAAAGCTGTAAAAAAATATTTTTTTACCGTAAGGGAACAACAGAGTTAGGCATATTATATTCTTATTGAATTTTTTTGATCTCAAATTTCTTTTAGATGTTGCTTTTGGCGGATGTATAATGGATAGTAAATATATATCAAGAACTATACATTTCTTAGAAGTCTCTCTAATATCTTGGTGATGTTAGAAACAACACTCAGTCACACATTCCACTACTAAATCTGAATATGTGTTAATTGTAAATTATTTTTCTAAAGTGTTGTGGATATAACACAGATTCACATACTATATAAGGATTTTTACATAACTCAAATACATTTTTTATACAGGTGCCATTTCTCTAATTACAAACCCAACACAACACATAAATTCTAAAAAATATATATAAGACACTATTTCCTTTGGGATCACCCACTTAAAAGAGATATAATTTTATAGTTCATCATAATGAATGAATAAATTGATGATAATTTTACTAAACACATTATTTTTTATATATTTGAATAATTTAAATAGAAGTTAGAAATTATGAATTTTAAGTGATCTATAATATCTATTTATTGTTTACTCATATACTTACATTAATTAACTCTTTTTTATAGTGATATTACATATGAATATGTTTTCTAAAAAAAATTGTTTTATAAAATCATTTACATTTTCTGATGTTTTTTTATAATTCATTTTCTAGACCAAATTTTTTACAAGAAAAAAAATCAATGTCCAAATTTTTTATAATATTTCATAGAAAATATATTATGTCACAATTATTTTATTATAAAAATATCATAATTAGTTTTTATTATAATAATATAAAAAAGAATTTTTATTATAAAATTATCATTATTAGTTTTTATTATAAACATATTATAATAATTTTTTTATAAAACTATCTTAATAAGTTTTAATTATAAAAAAATATCATAATTACATATTTTTAATATAATTATAATAATTTGTTTTATTAATCTATCATTATTAATTTTATTTAAATTATTTTCATGTTATAAAAACCAAGAAGAATATGTTATTCATAACAATAAAACATTTTATTATTAAAGGTATTCTAATTTTAGTTTTATGCATTTTTCTTTTAATTTATATTATATTTTTTTAATAATTATCCATTTGGTTTTAATATTTTTTTATTTTGAAAAAAAAATAATTTTTTTCTCGATGAAATCATACTCAATCCAATGAAAATTTCTTCATAACATTTTTTGAGATAAAAATAATACATTTAATACATTATTTTGGTAAATATTATCTATCATATCAGTTAAAAATTAATCTCAACTGTAAAATGTTCCTTGGAATTCGAATCAAAATTTTATTTTGCCAATATATAGGTGTGACAACCCTTATTTGATATTAGTTTTCATATGTTCTTCTCCAAAACTCCCATCTTCCTCAAATCCACTCATCTAATTGTTTTGAGGTTCATCTGATCTCCAAATATAGTTTCATTATTAATGAAAAAAATGTAGGATTAGATTAAAAGTTATGTGTTCCGAGAATTACTCTTCAAAAGGTCATGGTCCAGTAAGTACGGATTTTTATTCAAAAAGATCATAAATTTTCTAGGATTGAAGGAATTGTGTGTATATTGGCTGGATATCTATTTTGACCAACAATAACCTAAAATCATGAGAGATTTATATGCTTATGTGATGTTCGTTAACGAAGGTGATAAGGATCTAGTTTCATTCACTTTGTTTAGGAATAAATAAAAACTTTCATATAAAATATTAGAATAATTTTTTTAGTTCTTATTAAAGAAAAAGCCTTCTTACCCTCATAAAAATTACCAATTTGTCATGGTTATTTTGAAAGAATAAAAGTATAGGATTATTTTTTTCCTTATTATTATAAAGTAAGGATTGTATTACATCTACCACTATATAAAATATTAGTAACTTTGTGTATGATGGGTAATTTATTACTGGGGAAGGTTGATATTGTCACCCTTAAGGTATTAGATATTTTTTTGTTGGATTTATGGATCAATATGAGACAGATAAACCATGTAAAGACCTATTTTAATTATGATATAATCCCTGAAAAGTTCCTCAATAAAGTCAAATATTGTCATGTTTCCTTATTTATCAACAATTTAATTTTGAAATAAAACTCGTTAATGTTGAGATCCAAATTTATCCAATGAGAGAGAATATTTACTTTATTGGTGAAGATAAATTTTCAACAATGAAATTGGTTTTTGATTTTAAGTCAAAAAAGGATTTGTTCTAAAGGATGATGGAGATACATTAGAGGAATAACCATAAAATAAATCAGAGTTTGAGGATGTAAATTAAAAAATAAAGGCTCATTTATTCTTTCCAATAATGAAACAAAAGAAATAGAGGACAATTCAAGATGATGAGTTTGAAAAACTCATAGAAAATAAGGCCAAAAAGAAACATAATCCTGATAAAATTGAGTTTGATAAGGATGATGTTCTATCCTTGAAAATACATGATGATGTAGAATTGAAAAATAATAATAATAAAAATAAATCAAATAATTTGTTGGAATAGGAAAAGAACATTGAAATTTTTATGAAGAGTGTGATGAGAGATTATTAGAATTCCAATTTACTAGTTTCCCATACTAATCAAGTCATTCCTAATACTAGACAAGTATATAAGGAAACATCAGTTATTCTATCAGTTTTTTCATTTGTGAAAGATTTGGGTAAAGATTTTTTTTTTCAAATTATGAAGAATAGATTCTAATAGAAATATATAATAAAAGAGAGAAGAAAAAAGAATCTGGTTACGAAATAGTTAGAAAATCTATTCATTGAACGGCATGGAAATTAGAAAATTTTTATTAATGTTTTAGGAGGAGAATTAAGAAAGGAATAAAAAACAAGAGAATAATTAGATTAATCATAAGAAGAGGATTATGAGGAAGATAATGAACAAGATTATACTTATAGTGAATATAAAATCAAGACTGATAAAGGATCAAATGAAAGAAAAGAATTAAAATCATCATCTTATAATTTGTCTTCCTAATAATATAAGTATATAGTTATAGAAGGGACCCAAGGAAAAAATTAGTCAACAAAATTGGATGAAAAATCATCCTCAAAAGAATCCGAACAGAATGATCAACAACCCCAAATAAATGATTCATAACATATTTAATTCAATAATAATTTGGAAATTGTAGTTGTTTTAGATGATAAGAATGATTCAAATAATTGAAAATATAAATATAAGGAATTATCAAAACCTGATTTTGAATCCTTAATATCTAAAACTCCCAAAACCATCATCACTGTCATCGATCATAGAGGATAGAATTGTTAAAACATTATTTCACTTTGTTTTCAAATATTTAATAAGTTGAGAGTACATCATTCCTTAATTTCTTATGATTAAGGAATGATGCCAACTTACTCAGAATTATCATAGTGGAAAAATAGATTCATCTAAATTGTTAAATAAATCAGTTATCAGGACTGAAATAGAGTTGAAAACATTTAAATAAATTTCTTGTCTTTGTTAGAGATCATTTAATCATATTGTGAAGTGGTATAATAATATAAATTGGGATATCATTGAGTATGAAGATAAATTTCTTAAAATTAAGAAACTTTTGTTATAAACATCATAATATTTTAACATATTATCCTTAGATTTTTCTGATAGTGTAATGTTTTTGGAAGAGTTTATAGACATCATTGATGGTCATACCTAGAATGTAAAAGTAATGAATGAAAAAATTTTGTCATTTGGAGTTGGAAAATAATAGGTTGGGATCATGTAAAAATGAATTGTTCATTATGAGGGATAAGAATTATGAATTTTATGTGGTGTTTAAATGGTAAAAGGCTCAATAATAAAAGAAATGTGTAATATAAGAATTAATTGTAGTTCTTGATAAGGATTGAGGGGATTTAAAAAATATGATGTCTTTTGTAATGAAACTGATGAAGAAAGACTTACAACCTTTTTCATTTTGAACTCTCGATGTATATTTTCAAATATTTCAATGATTTTTTAAATTTAATGGATTTTCATCCAATACTTTTTGTTTGAATTTATTTCTATACTTTTGGATATATTTTATTTCTATTAGTTCATGGATGATTAGTTAGTTCATGATTTATTTTTTCATACGTTATCTTTCAAAACATTTTCAGAAACATTGGCTACTCTCCCATTTGATTAGTAAATCACAAATGGGGAGATGGTTTCATATTTTTATATAGGATGTGTTATTATTTTAAGGGAGAATATGTGAATAAGGGGTTCTTTCTAAATGGATAAATTTTTTGGGGGTGAATTATTGACAATTTTATAAGATGTTTATAAAATGGGAATATCTATACATATTAGAGAAGTATAAAAACTATCAGTCAAAACAAAAAATATTTATAAACTCATGGGGAGTTATAAAGATTGTATTTAAAGTTATTAATTGGTTAAAGGATTGTATATATTTCATGTTATAATTTTCCAATTATTTATAGTGGTTTGTACCTTCCAAAATGGGAGAGATTGTTGACTTAAAATTTTTAATTCTTACTTTTCCATTACTTCAGTTTTGGAAATAATAATCACCTTATTAAAAATATTATTACTAGCTTTTTATGTATCAGGATTTTAGTAAGTTTTTTTGTAGAAAACATTAATTTTTACATAATATAGAAATAATTATAATTTATTAGGAATATAATCTTATTATTCTTAAACATGATTCATTTAGGTTAATGATGTTTTTGATTCATCATAATAAAAAATATCTTGACCAGTGGTTAGACTTTGGACTAGACTCTTGTACTAACAAAAGTCATGACCATTGAAATGCTATTGGTACTGATACATCAAATTGATATTTATAAGATTTATCATATTATTAAATGATAAAAACAATTCCATTAAACTATCATATGTTTATAATCATAATATATCGATTTTTTTCAATTAGAAGGATTAAAATTTAGTCATGTAATGGTGATTAAAAATGAATTCAGACATTCAGTTATTTTAGATCACGATGAACTATCAAGTTGTTTCGTGGTATTTTCTTTCATCCTCGAAAATCCCAATGGCTCTGTATACAATGACTGATGGACCTGCTTTTCAAAGGCAGGAGATCGCCAGATAGTCTAGCCAGCGACACATAAGAACTCACATTGGTTGAGAGGATGGGATGTCGAGCTCATTGCACTATTTTTTGGGGGGAAATTATTGTCTGTTCTGGGACTCTCTTATAGATTTAAGACGTTATCATATTTTTTAAAATCGTTGGTTTATACCCAAACATAGTATCCATGGTTTTATCCCCGGTGGGCAATGGTCAACTAGTCACAGGGGATTCAGAATCTTTTAGGCATGAGGTTTACCATCCCTCGTTTGATTAATGTCCACATGGAGTCTGGAATCATTGAGACTATGCTGGGAGAAGCTCGGTGAACTGATGTGAAGACAGTCGGATCAGCCGGTTGTAGGGCTTGATCCTCAGAGAGGCTTCCTACGTACCCTTTCTAGGAGGGATGGATCAACGTCCATGTAGTTTGAATCGACTTGGGACATACGCTCTGAGGTATCCCATGATGGATTGGGGATTACGCTCTGAGGCAGCCCAAGATATTGGATCAGGGCTTACACTCTGAGGAGGCCCATAAGAGGATGTCATGGTCGATTCCTACTCTAAGCCCATGTGAGTCCTGCTCGGTGTAAGAAACAAGAGGCATTAGGGACCAGATGATCACATCGTGAAAGGTGCATCCGTGAGAAGTGGAGTGGGGATTATGCATGAGGGAAGCCCATGAAATCGGGGCTTACTCCGAGATGGACGCCCAATGTGTTCCTCATGTCTGGCAATGATGGAATCCCAACCCATTGGTGAGTTGAGGAATATAATGGGGGTCGACGCCTTTGTGCAAGTGCACAAACAGGAAAACACCATGGGCGTTGGATTTAGTCTGAACAAAGGGAGATGAAATGTGTGAATTACATGACCGACATTCAGAAAGCAATGAGGGTATCATGGAGATGGAGGAAAAATGTTGACTGTGTTTGAAACACAGCATCCATATTACGTTAGCTTTAAATTGGGAAAGACAAATAAGTGTCTACTAATGACCATGTTCGAAACACCGGACCTGACTCGAAGTGTTGTCCAATGTCTTACGGGGAGTTGTCCTAGGATTGTAGGTGAGACGATGTGGCCTGGGACCAGGCCGTTAGGGGTTCCCTTCAGACATGTATGAGTATGAAGATCTGAATGAAGGACACGAAAAGCGTGGGGGGTGGATTGATGGAATGTTTTAATGTATTACAACACTATTTAAATTATGACACGGTAAACATGGCATGATCCATCTTATAAGTTCGGGTCTTACTCCGAGATGGATGACCAAGTGCTGGTAAGAAGCGGCACTAGTGAATGGGGCTTACGCAAGGATGCTGCCAAGGTGCCATCCTCATATATTACCATGAGGGAATCCCAACTCACTGGTGGGTGGAGGCTTATAATTGAGGTCCAATGCCTATTCGCAAGTGCACAAGAAGTATAACACCAAAGGCATTGGAATCCGTCATAACAAAGGAAGATGGAATGTTTGAATTACATGCCCGGCATTCGAAATGCAATGAGGGTGGCATGATGATGGAGGATAACTACTGACCATGTTTGAAACATATCATCCATATCACATTAGCTTGAAATGGGGACAAACAAATTAGGGTCGACTGCTGACTGTGTTTTAAATAGAGGACCTGACTCGAAGTGTTTGCCAATGTCATCTGTGGCATTGGCCCAGGACGGTAGGTGAGCCAATGTGGCATGGTACCAAGCCTTTAGGGAGTCCCTTCAAACATGGAAGAGTATGAATATCCGAATGAAGGACACGCAAAGTTTGGGGTGGAGTGATGGAATTTTTGAACGGATTCCAACACTCTTGAAATTATGCCACTGTAAACATGGCATGAGGCATCTTATGATTAGAGCATAAGGCATATCGTTCATGAAGAAGGAGGCATCCAATTAATTAATGAGAAGGAATGCTACAGTTTAAATTAATGTAGAGAATACTATTTCCATACAGTTTAACGTCATATGGATATAACAAGGTCTATACAGTTTAACGTCATGTGGTGAGGATGTGGGACATACAGTTGAACGTCATGTGGTCAGGACGACTTGTTATGAAATACCTAGAAATGGTTGGTGTGGGACTTACAAAAGGAAGGCCCATTCTGGATGAAACTAGCAAAAGGAACTAGGTAATGGGTTTATAAGAGATCCATGAGGTGTAACTCGACTCATGGAATTTATAGGACGGATGAGGGGGCGGCACAAAGGTACAATGGGAAAATCCCGTCATCCCGGCCCGAAAAGATGGTGTTGTGACTATCCATTTTTCATGGGGGTCAGTGAAGGTAGCGAAGGGACCGGCACAGAGGGCCGGAACCACCGGCCGACAATGAACTCGAGCGGGGGTGTGGGGGCACAACCACCGTGGTATGGACCAGCGACTGCATGGGGTTTTTGGCATGGGGCGGGCCGCGTAGGAGTTGGCCACGAAGGAGCAGTCCACGAAGATCCGGCCATGATGGAATGGCCGCAGAGGAGCTGTCTGTGAAGGTTTTGCGGTTTGGTTGTTTGCGATGGGTCTGTCCGCGAGGTACCTGGCCACAAAGGATATCCATGAAGGAGTCTCTCTGTGAAAGAGCTTCTCCATGAAGGATGATTTCCGCGAAAGTGGCTGTCCATGAAGAAGGTTTTCCGCGAATGAGATGGTCTTCCGGGAAGGGTGTCTTCAAAGGAGATGGAACCCGTCCTACTTCACAGTCGTAGAGGGGTTCCACCTCCTTTTCATGAATGACACCGGTCTGCGGAAGGGGTGGCTGTGGAGGGATTATCCGCGATGGAAATGGAAACTATGGGCTGCTCACGGAGGAGCTGGCCACATGTCGTTTGTGGGATGGTTTCCCCTCTCCATGGAAGAGTTTATCTGCAGACGATATGGTGTCCGCGGATGGCCTTGGAACACCACTGTGAGCGATTCCTCTAGCATCTCCCAACGGGTTTTCACCCATCCTTCCCCCATTAATTTTTGGTTCCCCTAGGTTAATATTTATAGAGTCATGAGGAGGCAATATTGATGGGCTCATGACACATTTTTCAGAAGCCCACGAAGTAACCCCAACACCCGGGAACGACTTGGTCAACCGATATTTGATGAGTCGCAGCGGGGTTGCTTCACGGCGACACACCATTCTGCCTTTATTCCGCGAACTATGACATTCGCGGTGGCATGGGAAGTTTGTCACAGTTCGCGGTGGTGGACTGGCCTGGCACCCATCCTGCTTCGCACCTGCAGAGGTCCCCGGCTCTATTTCGCTGACGACACTGGTAGGCGGAAATGCGGGAGGGCGATCTGCTGAACCGGCTGGGTGCTATTGCTGGGAGACAGTGCACATACTGGTTTGGTCCTTTTCTACATTTTGGGTTAATTGGATTTCCCCCTTGCGGAATTTTCATGACCCTACAAATTCCCCCCATCAGAATGGGGTCTGATCAGAACATATAAGAGTCTATTTCGATGTGGAGTGGTCCTGAAACTTTATCAGTTATAGGAACATGCTCTAAATTGTTCTTGATCCAAGCGACTCAGCAAGTACAGTTTGACTATTTCTAGGGTTTAGTTGAAAATCTTTAAAAACTTTTTGTCTCTTCTTTTAATACCCTATTTTTTCTTGGGCTCTTTTAGTGTGAGCCCAGTGGGTATGGCCTGAATTTTTCTTAGGTCACCCTTTTCAGGTTGTTGGCCTAACATGTTTTGTGCCTCTTTTTGTGAGAGATTTAATGTCCCTCCGACAAGACTATCATTACTGATGTTTTAGATCGAACAACTTTGATCAAACACGGTGGGGCAAGGTCCCCCAATGGGGTTAAACATGAATAAAATATGTCTCAATACTCTTCAAATGCACGTGGGTGGAATCCTGTTTAAATTTGAACGGTATGCAGGGAATGCCTCAAGGCATGGTAGCTGCATCAGCGTACAAAGGTAGGAAGATCATTTCCTAAGGAAACCATGCATTTGGTAGACGATCCAGGGGCGATCAATATGAAGAGCTGCTGAGGGCATGGTATGCATAGTTGTGCAAAGGTGTCCTTAAGTCGATGACTATCCATTTCTGATGGCTATGGGACTTTATGGAAATCCGGCTCATGGAAACCACGATGGGTGGCTTTGAAGATTATGAAACCCCCCCTGGGGTGACTCATAAGGGGAGTGTGACATCTAAAATGGTTTTGGGTGCATTTGTACTAGTCAGAAGCGTGGTCAGGAGACCACTTCCCTACACATTATTTAGCGTAATGGATGGTTGAGGGTTGGAGCAGTTTAAAGTCATGTAGCAGGGACATCATTTATAATGTAATGAATTCTCCTAGTTCTCAGTAATCTTTTCAATGGTGTCCCACCATATTCAGGAAGGTTTTTGAATGAGGTTGGTAAACTGTAGCTCAGAGTGTTTCCGAATCCTGGGCTAGACATGGGGGCTCAGGGGCCCAGGGGCATACGGATATAAGCACTACCTAAAAAAATCATGACATTGGTAGATGGTCCAGGGGCGATCAATATGCAGAGCCGCTGTGGGCATGGTATGCATAGTCATGCAATGGTGTCCTTAGGTCAATCACAACATTCCCCCTATATCAAAGAAACTTTAGGGAAGTTGAGATTTGGGACCACCGAGGGTGGCTTGTGAGAGTTAGGCTTTTTCTGTGTGCAGACTACGGTTTATGATGAGAGGTTACCTGGATATGGGGGAAAAATCTAGACTAAACATCCTGAGAATGGGTGAAGTAATCCCTTATCACGTGGGTGTGAGATGGTGACTTGTGCCGATCTGACCCGTGCACTGAAGGACAGAGAAAAGCCATTGTTCCTTGCTAAACCCGCGGGGGGTTTGACTGTGAAGTTTATCATCATGAGGTAAGGACAAGGGAAATTATTTAAATTTTTCTGTGCATTTTAACATCATGCATCAAGGACGATGGGAATTTTTATTTCCTTTGCCAATGATGTGCAGTTTAACGTCATGCAGCAAAGACGATTGACCGTGCAGTTTAACGTCTTGTTGCGAGGAAGTAGTTGAAAAGGATTCTCTTGATTAGAAGGTAATTGGGCCCAAGTATCCTGGCATGTTCAAGATGTGGATGGGGGTGATAGTGTAAATCATGGTTATGGGGATTCTTGGATCATGAGAGATGTCTCGGAGGCTGTGAGGCAGGTATGTGTACGGACCTAGGAAGAGTATCACTTGGGGAAGACATGCCTTTGGTGGGTGAGCCAGGGGCTATCATTAAGCATAGATGATGGGGGCATGGTATGCATAGTCATACAAAGGTGTCCCTCGGGTCGATGACTTTCCACTTCTGATGGCCAAGAATTGTTATGAGGATCCACAAGTATCCTGGCTACGTAGTCTATCATTGAGGAAGGAAATGTTTGAACATGTCCGACATACTCGGACCTCATTGCTGTTAAAGCATAGAAAGCTCCATGTGCTGATTTATCTTACTTATGGGGGTGTTCTTTCACTATATGCAGTTTAGCGTCATGCGAGAAGGATGACATACTCCTAGTTTTTCGGTCATAGTGCTCAGACCATTGAGTGACTATTGTTGCGGTCCCTCGAAGGATAACTGGGTCAACATGTTCTGATATACATAGTACAAGGTGGGGGATGAGGGTTGTAAAATACAACATTTAGTTTTCCCGGATAAGGAGGTGTTGTGTAGGGGATCTGAGGCTGGTAAGCGTACGTGGCTAGGAAGACTACCGCATGAGAAAATCTTGCCTTTGATGGACGAGCCAGGGGTATCAATAGGAGGATCTGCTGAGGGCATGGTATGCATAGTCGTGAAAAGTTGTCCCCGGGTCGATGAATTTCCAATTCTGATGGCCATGAATGGTTATGGGAATCCGTGATTGCTCCTAGTGCAGAGTTCGGCATGTGGGGATAATGTTGTCTGGGAATACAAGAAACATCTTCACCGCAATTGTCCATTGAGTCAAAGTAGCCTAGTCCTGGTTTTATGTTCTTTGATTGAGGTCGCTATGTGATCCACTGACGGACACATAGGCTAGCCTGATAGAGATACCCTGGCAACACCTGGATATGAAAAGGGGAATGAACTTGTAAACCACATCACCATTAACTTCTGGATCAAGAGGTATGGTATGGGGGCTTTGAGTCCGGTAAGCGTACGAATCTAGGAAGAGTGTTGGCTATGGAAATCTATCTTTTGGTAGATGAGCCAGGGGATATCATTATACAGAGCCACTAAGGGCATGGTTTCCATAGTCATGAAAAGGTGTCCACGGGTTGAGGACTTTCCACTTCCGGTGTCCATGAGTGGTTTTGAAGATCCATAATTATCCGGGTCCTGGAGTCTGATGTATGGAAAGGATGCATCCAAATGTGGAAGGGGTATCTCCATCTCAAATTACTATGTGTCTTGTGTGGGTCGTGACAATGTCCGTGCAGTTTAACATCATTTGGTGAGGAAGAATTACGGGCAGTTCATCGTCATGTGGTTAGGATGAAGTCAGTGCAGTTTATCATCATGTGGTGAAGACGAAGTCCATGCAGTTTAACGTCATGCGTTGAGGATGAAGTCCGTGCAGTTTAACATCATGTGGTGAGGATGGACTCCATGCATTTTAACGTCATGCAGTGAGGACAGACTCCATGCAGTTTAACGTCATGCAGTAAGGACATATTATACACCCAGTGCCAGTCTGGTATGTATACGGGGGAAGGGGCATTTTTCACATTATCATCCATGCAATTTAAAGTCATGCGGAAAAGACGTATTAATACAACCCATAGAGGTCTATCCCATTCACGGGGAAATGGATAATTTTTAAATCTTGCTATCCGTGTAGTTTTACGTTGTACGGTAAGGACGAGGAGTAAATCACATGTCGGTCTGGTCCATGCATGGAGGGAAAAGGGACGTTTTATCTTTTATTCAGGGGGTTGGGCCAGGATGGAGAACCCCGGCGTCACTACGTATCCTACGTGGGGAGAAGTCAAGCTGCACGTAGTTCTCTGGATGAAGTATGCCTCGTGCAGGGCTGCTCCGTACCTTGGGGAAGGAAGTAATTTTGAACTTTTATTCCATTTCATTTGGAGGGGGTTGGGCCAGGATGGGGAACCCTGGCATCACTATATATTCTGCAAGGGCAGAAATCAATCCGTACATAGCTCATTGAAATCCGTGTAGTTGAACGACATGTTGTGATGATGAGGTCCATACAGTTTAACGTCATTTGGTTAGGACGATGTGTATTATTGGATTCCAAGTAGTTTAACGTTATACGGTGAGAACGTGAATACACCCCGTGCAAGTCTGGTCCATGCACAGGGGAAGAGGAAATTTTTTGAGATGGTTGGGCCAGGGTGTGGAATTTTTGTGTCAATATGTATCATACGAGTGCATGAATCAAGACTCACGTAGTTCTCCAAAAGACGATACACCCCGTGTAGGTCTGGTCCGTACACATGGGAATCGGGCATTTTTAAATCATCTTGTCAGTGCAGCCTAACGTCATGCGGTTAGGATGAAATACTCTTAGATTAAGGTCATATAGTATGGACCATTGGTTTCTTGGAAGTTTAACGTCCTGGAGCTCAGACGATGAATACACCCCGTGCAGGTTCGGCCAGTACATGGGGGGGTAGGGTCATTTTTAAATCATCTTGTCTGTGTTGTTTAACGTCATGCAGTGAGGAAGAAATACTCTTTGTTTAAGGTCATAGATTTTGGACCGTTGGGTGCTTGGTAGTTTAACGTCATGCAGGTCGGATGATGAATACACCTCGTGCAGGTCTGGTCCATACATGGGGGGAAGGGGGAATTTTCAAATCATCTTGTCCGTGCAGTTTAACATCATGCGGTGGGGACGAAATACTCTTAGATTAAGGTTATAGAGTTCGGACCATTAGGTGATTGGTAGTTTAACGTCATGCAGCTCAGACGATGAATGCATCCCATGTAGGTCAGGATCGTACATGGGGGGAAGGGGCATTTTTAAATAATCTTGTCTATGCAGTTTAACAACATGCGGTGAAGACGAAATAATTATTGGTCTCTATGTGAAATACTTCTTTAGGAATCTTGCATTGGTAGGAGCTATTGTAAATTGTCCGTCCATGGAGATTAGGACATCTGCTCCATTGGAGTAGACCTTGTGTACACCATATGGTCCCTCCCACATGGGTTCCATCATTGGAGGCTTTTTTCTAGGTATCATTGGGGTCCAAAGGACCAACACTAATTCTCCTTCCTTGAAAGACTAGAGGCGAACCTTTTTTATGAAGGATCATGCGATTTGGTTCTGGTATACCTCTACATGGTGCAAAGTGTGTGACCACTTCTCATCCGGCTATTCCAATTCACCTATCGACATTTCTGACTACTCATAATTGGATAACTGATCACAGATGTCAACACGGAGTGAGGGAAGTTGGAGTTAAATGGGCAGGACCGCCTTTGTGTCATACATCAATGAGTATGAGGTCGACTGAGTAGCAGTGCAGATCATGGTTTGATAAGCCCACAATGCATGGAGGAGTTTATCCTGCCATGACATCTTGTCTTTGTCCACCATTTTCTGGAGGATATTGGACAGGGTTTTTTGAAAGCCTCTATTTATCCTTTTGTCGTTGCATGGTAGCAAGATGAGTGGATAGCCTAGATACCATACTCATGGTATAGTTTCTCCATTTCAGCAGAGCAGAAGTTGGTGTTGTTGTCTGTCATTATGGTATGAGGGACGCCAAATCTGGTGATGATATTGGTCTTCCCAAAGCTGACAATATTCCTTGCCCCGACTTCCATGAGGGGTATGGCTTCGGCCCATTTGGAAAAGAAGTCAGTTGTCGTGAGGATATACTTCAACTTTTTTGCCGTGGAGGGAGGATATGGTCCAACGACATCCATCCCCCAGATGAAAAATGGCCAGGAGTAATTGGCTTGATTATGAAACTCCGGGGGTTGGTGTATGAAGTTGCCATGAATCACGAATGAGTGTAATCTTGTGGTAAAATGCTCGCAGTCTCGTACCATTGTGGTCTAGTAGTACCCAAGCCATCGAACCTGATTAGAAAGCTTGGTCCCTGGTTGATGTGCTCCACATGCTCTGGAATGTAATTCATTCATTACGGCAATGGTTTCATCCCCATCAACGCATCTAAGGAGCACTATGTTGAGACCTCGTTTGTAGAGGACCTCTTACTGACTTGTGCCACCATATTTGACAAAGTTGATTGCCCTTATCCGTATTTTCTCTCATTCAACCCTGTCTGATGGAATCTCTCCCCGTTGAAGGTAGTTTTCTATGGGGGTCATCCAGTTGGTGGAAGGAGCATATGGCTTGGGTACAGGACTAACTTCATAGATTTCTTCCATCTTAGCTTGAAAAAATGGAAATACCATTCGACGATGAGCAACAATGATGACCGTTTCATCCTAGTTTGGGTCATCAAGGGCTATGGCTGCATTGGCTAATGCATCAGCCTAAGTGGTCTGGGACTGGGGAATATAAGTCAATGTTGGTTCGGTGGAGAACTCGGCCATCATCCCTCGAACATGGTCAAACAGGGGGATGAGCTCCTCCTTTTTAATATCATAGTCACTATTGACATTCTTGATGATCAGATCTGAGTCACCTTTTACCTTAAGGTGTTGTTATAGTTCTTGGAGTGCAAGTTCAAGACCTGCAATGAGTTCTTGATATTCCGATTCATTATTTGTACATCCTTCTAATATGAGGAATGAATATGGAAAGACTACCTCCTCTGGGGACATGAGTATTATCCCCAAACCCACTTTGTTGAATTTGGGATCCACTATCATCTTCCTGGTTGGGCTTCGAGATGCACCGTTGAAGTACAATTCCAATGCTAGGAACTCCTTTTGAACCGAGAAGATATCCTTGTCAGGTAGTTCGGCGTTTGGTGTAGTGGTCCCTGTCGAAGGGTGCTCTGCTAGAAAGTCTGCTAATGCCTGGCCTTTGATGGATTTCTGAAGCACAAACCAGATGTTGAACTATTGCAGGATGACCACGCATAGGGATAGGCGTCCGGTTTGCATCGGGTGACTTAGGATGTACTTGAGCGGGTTACTCCGCAAGATCAAATAGACATTATGATGCTTCATATAGTGTCACATCTTTCGAACTGTGAAGACCACGTCCAAACAGTTCTTCTTGATATTTGATAATCGAGTCTCAACATAAATCATTCTTCGAATGAGGTAATAAAGACTGTTTTCACTACCGGCATCATTCTTTTTTGTGAGGAAGGATCCCAGTGATCGCTCTAAGGCTGTCACGTACATACGCATGAACGCTACTTCAATTTCTATTTCATATTTATGGAATTAAAACATAATGATACATAATAGTATTCCAGTATGGTATCATATATAATATAATTAAATATATCCTTTATACGTACCACATATGGTATTAATGAATCAAATCACTTGAGGGGGCGGTCGTCCACACTTCCTTAAATGAAGATATCGCGTTTACCCATAATGGAAACCATAAAGGTATGCCATAAATGAAAAATAAGGAATCTTAAGTAAAAGATTAACATATTATATATCATATATAAATATAGTTTCATATTAATGGACACCTTTTAAGGTGTTAGAAGAATGTTGAACAATCATCGTTTCGTGAGCCATAAAATCGCCAACCACAGAAACAGTATGTTATTTAACCATTAGACGAAGGTGTGTGTAAGTGTAGCTCGAATACTTCTTATTAAAAAATCCTAGTATAATGAAGCTACTGGATTTGTTACAAAAGAAAATAATAAAACGAGTTTAGGGGGTTGGAGAAGCAAAATAAAACAAAAGGACACAAGTGAAGACATTACCTTAAAATCGGGTAACTCCCTTTGGTTTGAGCTCAAAGGCTTCCTTGGGAAGACTTATGCCCAAAGTGAGGCTTCAATTAG
Organism: Viscum album; assembly: GCA_963277665.1. Lineage (NCBI taxonomy): Eukaryota > Viridiplantae > Streptophyta > Magnoliopsida > Santalales > Viscaceae > Viscum > Viscum album. The sequence continues at coordinate 1,080,056,265 of OY728164.1, forward strand.
TTAGAGAGATATTTTTAGAGACAAAATGGGCAGGGGTTGGCCGAGCAAAAGGCTTTGGAAGTGTGGGTAAAGAGGTAGAGGTGGGGGCCTTTTATAAGAGGAGAGGAGGGGCACTCTTGGAAGGTAAAGAAATGTTACTTTATTTTAGAATTAGTTGCGGATTTTAATGGTCCCACATTGATGTGTTTCGAGGATAAGGTGATAAGGGTTCTAAATACACCCATCCAATAGGTTTTGGACATGTTTAGGTCTTAGATTTTACATTATCTTCCCATTTTATTTAAGTCATTAAATAATGAGGTCATCCCTCCATCATCATGATGTCATAAATAATTTAATTTATTTAATGAATAAAAATTATTAAAAAAACTATGATGTAGGAAATATTTTTATCTTTCCAATGAATATTTATAGTCCAAAATATCATTTATTTAGACAAAATTAAAAATGTTTTACTTAGGTGATACATTCTTTGTTACATTTAACATTCTTTAAAAATAAAAAGATAAAAAGTCACTTTCTCACAAAAGTGATTCAATGGGGCCCCCATGTTTTGCACAACGCATCACATGGTACCCCATGAGACAACCAGTAGCCTTAGGACACATTTTGTGGTCATTTTTTTATTATAATGATATTATCTTATTATCTTTAACTACCGGATTACTCATTAATCTAGATAATTAAAGATAATTACCGTCGTTACTATTCATAATGTCCAAAAACAAAAGAGTATTAATTACATAATTTGGACCTTCTGATTCCAAATATGTAATCCATTTTTCCAAATTCCAAACACATGAATTTCAATAATTAATTTAAAAAAACATCCCGTTGTCCAAACAAATAGCTAGTTTTTTTAGAAACAATATTTATGAAAATTTTGGCACTTGTTTATGCCTAATTCCAAAGTGAAATTAATCCCAATGACCATCATTGAATTACATGGTAAAAATATATTCTAATTACACTTTAAAAAAAATTATAAAAATAATATAACCATATTATTAAATTATATGAAAATGCAGTTTTGATATAAAATGCTGTATTTTTCACTATTCCTTGAAAAATGAACATTGTCAGAAAAATACCAAAAATTAACCCAAGGTAAATTTAAATGTCCCAATCATAAATAATATGTTTATTTTGAAAAATAGAGCTTATAAAATTGTCCAAAAGTTTATTTAATATAGGTTCTCCATTAAAAGGCGGTTAATCGACCTTTTAAATAATATTTGAACGTTTACGCTTAAAATTGGATTCATTCGCATTTTTAATCCTCTAAAATTTATTGTAAAGAGTAAAAATATTTGAAAAACATATATAATCATTTTTTAGTTAGTTTTGTTCATTCCCGCCATTACAATGGCTAGGCGTTAACTACCTTTTAAAATAATATTATTTTATTATTAGAGTGCAATGCAAGATTCCCAAAAAACACGTTGTTGTGTATTGGGTATGTCATCGCACATAGTGTCCCCTTTAATGTAATATTAATATTTTATTAAAAAATATGGATAAATATGAAAATGTCATACTTTTTGTTTACCTGGGGTGTTACAAATATACATATAATTGATCTTATTTTACTATTAATAACATATAAAACAAAAAAAATCATGTAAATTATTTAAATTAAATGGTTGTTTTCAAATAAAAACCAGTATTTTCACTATTAATTGAAAAACTTTTACTTTTCAGAAAATTATAAACAAATACTATGTGATAATTAAGACATGATAGATTGAAAATTAATTTAATTTTTTAAAATAATATTCATAAATCATTGAAAATATAATTTTAAATTAGGAGCACGATATATGGAAAAAATGTGTTTTTTAAATATATTTTTAATCTTATTATTGGATTTATTTTTATCTCAAGCCTACAAAAAACATAAAATTTATTATTGAATAATTTATTGAGATTATAATATATACATTTCCTTTAAATAATTCACTAAAGTGGAATTATTTAATTTATTTACATTTTTTTCACATAAAAATATTTTTTCTAAAAACGATTTTTTTTTAAAAAAAAATTATTTTCATTTATAATCAATTTGTCACAAAACCATTAATTTTATGTATATGTGTAGAACATATTTTCTCATAATTTTGTTAATTATATTCATTACCATAATCCAAATTTTTGGGGAATTATTATCATATTAATTAATAGTACATTAATAGTATTATGTGTATCATTTTAAATCTATGTTTTCTGTAACAAAATATATTGAGAAAATTAAATTTATTTAAAAAAAATATTTATATAATGGGGTGTTACATTATACCCCTTTAAATAATTTCCTTCCCCTTAATTCTAATTTTTTCTCATTAATTAAGGGTTATTCTTTGGAAAATCCATTCATGGTAAAACCACATCGTAAATGATTAATAAAACATTGTCTTAAAATGAGACAATGGGATGTGAAACGTTCAACAATAATAACACACAAAATGAATTATATGTCATAGAACATTGTTGGGAAGTGAAAACGTGGACATAGAAGAGAAAACTAATTCTCATGTATTGATAGACAATGGTAGAGTATGACAACCCTGCTTTTTATTACAACTTAAGCATGCTTTTTTACATAAAACATCACTTGATACAACAAAGATGATCGAGAGGTTTTGTGTCTTTGGGGATTAGGATAATTAAATTAAAACATTAAACTTTAATTACAACATCTTTATTGAAAACATCCTTTTCATGACCACTACATTCCTTCTTACTTAGCCTTGCATGGGATAGCCTGAGGACATGCATAAGAAAAGGGTGAGCTATAAAGCCCAGTAAGGGAGTACATAATGAATACCATGAGGAGTACAATACATGTTTGGAAATAGGAACATTAATAGAGCATTATAGTAACATGAACATAATGGCATGATAAATAATGATAACCATAACATGGAAATGTAGCAACAACACTTAACATTGAATTAGCATGAGCCAAGGCTCATTGCACATGGAGCATGAGTAAACCCTCATTGCACTTGAATCACGAGTAAACCCTCATTGAACTTGAATTAGCATGAGTCAAAACTCATTGCACATGACGTATCATGATACTATACTTTACCCAATGCATTGGAGCGCTATAAAGGGCGCACCCTTCTTAAACATTTCATTTCATGCATAAGTGTGCCACATGGATCATAAAACATGGATTCATAAAACATAATCATTCATTCCACGATAAATGGATGTGGAATTTATACATGAAACATTATAATCAATAAGTAAATATGCATAAATGTTAATACCCTTGATGGATAAATGGGCATGGTATTCACTACACAATGATATTGTATTAGAAAATCGGTGTGATTTCGGCAGCGTAATAGCGTGACATAAGAATTCATAAAAAAAGTTGATGAGAGAGAAAGGGGTTCCTCATCATATTTTCGTGTAATGGACAGTAAGGAGGTCATATAGATACATGTCCGAACAATTGAAAAGGAATTTAGATTCATGATACAAAAGTATTGCTTGAATATAAAAGAGGAGAAAATGGTTTCTTTCGGAATTTCGGCATAGTAACAGGTGTACATGGGAGGCATTTAATGAGAGAGAAAGGGTCTCCCATCATTCAAACAATAAGAGGGCAGTATGGGAGAGGTGAAAAACCATACCCAAACCTTCATAATTTAAATTAAAAGGGCAATACATCTTAAAGAAAATTGACAAAAATGAGAAAGGAAGAAAACCCCTTACTTGGAATTGTGCTTCCAAAGGCTAGAGAGAGGCTTGAGAGAGGCTTCTTGGGAGCTTGAGGCACCTTGGGAGGATTCTAGAGAGAGTAGGTAAGAGGTTGGACGAACTAAAAGGGATTTTAGTGAGGAGGAAGTGGGTTCTTGGGTGGGTTTACATAGGAAAGGTGAGAGAATTCATTATTATTTAGGTTCGGGACCCCTTATATTAAAATAATACAAACCACAAACCATCCAATGGTATTTTCCAATGGTTTCTGGAAAAGGAAAAAGGAAACCAATATTTTACAAGGCCAAGGTCCGATCTTATTAAAAAATTATGGTTGCTTATGTGGAGGTGAGTCACACTCCCATGGAAATTAATTTAAAAATGAAAAGTATTGAATAAGTCTTAAGGGCTCCATTAATACTTTGAAAAGTAAGTGAAAAAAACCCAAAAACTCATTATTTTAATGATAAAACACATATTTTCCGAACATAAGGATTATGTTATTTTATTACATCACCATTGGGTCATTATGATGTCATAAAACACATTATATATTTAAAAGGTATTTAATTTTTACCCAAAAATTTGACTGTTTCAGAAAATTATGAAAAATTCACCGTTGGATTATTTCGACGTCCTGCTTCCAAAAATAATATTTATTTTATCTAAATAATTTTCTAAATATGTGAATTTTCATTTTTAAAATAAAAATCGACATTTATAAAAAAATTCACGGGTTTTGTCAGAAATGGATTTCAAACCGTAATAAAATTTTTAATTACATTCATAAAATTATAAAATAATTTATACTTAATAAAAAAAATTATTTTAATATTAATAATAATATTTTATTAAAATATTATTTAATTCAAAAATTCTTTAATTTAATAAAATATAATTCTTAATCAAATAATAACTAAAAACACCATGTGTACTTTAAAAACTAATTACAATGTATCAAAAATGACTAGAAATTATATTCATTATTATATACAAAAAATAATGTACATGAACATGGTGCTACTTATTTTTTACATAACCCCTTAAAATAGCCATATAAGACCTAATGGTAAGGTGTGCGATGGTGACATACTCTTGGGGCGGCTCAGATAACATCGCTCGAGTGGTAATTTCTATCAACTTCCACTTTTCCCGTAGACGATCACGTCCGAGCTCTGACAAATGGGCATCATAAGGGGAAATTCTACAGGATGAGGCCATCGCTTCATTTTTCTGAGTAGAAACGGGTTCATTAAAGCCTTATATTTATACTACTCATATGATCACTGTTCAACAGCTATAAAAGTAACGGTCACAAATCTTAACGTAAAACTAAAGAATTTGACATCTTATAAAAACATTATTCATAAAGAAACTTTTAACTTGATCAAGAGGGATTTTCTATTAATGAAACTTTGGGTCGTTACATAGAGTATCTGGTCAAGAGAATTTTAATGACCACAAATCCATAAATACAAGATAGTTGAAAATATCATTCATTGATAAAAAATCAAGATAAATTTATAACTTTTTATGTCAATATATATTTACTTAATTTTATGTAAGTTCATTGGATGATATACTTAGTTTATTTCAATTCATTTTTTAATAGAAATCTCATCCGATGTTTGTTTTTTGATCAATTTATACTTCATCTCTTACTCTATGAATGAATTTCTAATTCGTGCACTAGTAATGGATAATATGATCCATTAATCAATGACTATTCATTACTTATATCTATAGTTATTATCGAAAGAAAAATTTTAATAACATGTTATTGAACTAGGATAAATTCTCATTCGCTGAATAATAAATTAATCTATAATACCTCATCCAAAGATCAGTATAAACCATTCCTTAAAAGGTTTTCATTACGAACCTTCCAAAAATTAAATATTTATAATAAAAGTAAATTAATTTCTAGAAATAAACATAAAATCAATCCATAAAATATAATTATGTTTTTCATAATGGTCATATTCCGAAAATTTAAATACCTTATTCATATATTCTTTAAAATCATGGTCATAAAAATAATTTTCATAAAACCTAAATGGAAACATAAATGCTTCCTTGCTCCTTAAATAAAACCATAGATTATTGAATATATTCTATAAATATTAAAAATGATGTAAACTTCATCAATGGTATCATAAACCACTGTGTCAAAAAAACATAAAACATTTCTAGGGTTATCAATAATATATAATTTACTATATCTATATCAATCATCTCATTCTCCAATATATACACCATTTTATCAATATAAATAATGTATTGAGGGTTATTTCCCCTAAATAAAGTGTTTCCTATAAAACATCACCATTCTATAAAATAAATTGTATTTGTAATCAATATCGTTCAATATAATCATGAAGACCCTTAATGAAAAACTTCTATAGAACAATATTTATATATATTTCATTATCTATACAATACAATTCTTGAATTCCAAAACATAAATACTTCAATATTATACTTCATTACTAAACCATTAACAATTCCTCATTATATTATAACACCAAGTCTCTTTTCCAACAATATTAATTGTGAATCACGTCATAACATCCATCAACTTCAATTGAATCGTGGTTCTAAAAATTAATATAAACAATAATGTTATAAACGCTCATGCCTTTATATAAATTTTTTACTTTCTTCATCATCAGAAGTACAAAAATTACATGTTCCACCATGATTAATCTTTTCTCTAGTAATCCCCTTTTCACATAAATTTGAATAATTCTCCTAGTATCCAATTTTTAAAATATAATATTTTTATAATACCTTAGGGAGAAAATATTCCTATATATTTCATTAACTAAAAATTTCATTTTTCTTTGTAAATTACTAACTTCATTACCATCTTCTACACACATAAAATATCTTCTAGTTCACTTGCTAATTTAACTCAAGTGCTTATTCTCATATTTTATACATATTGGAAAATTAATCTTTTTCCTATATGTTCTCCACCACCCAATCCCTAAAATAAATCTTTATCCTTCTCTCCCTTGGTGAATCTGAGAGTTTGTTAAGGAGAAATTTGTTATTCATATATCATGATATCTAATTATTAATAATGATAATATTCTTAGTTCTAGTAATCATCCCATTTGGTTTCTCATCAACTCATTTTCCATCTCATTCAACATTAAAGAAGTTTTTTTTGTCCCCTCCAATGGATAATATGAAAAAACATAGGGTGAGTGACAATGATCATATAGGAAAAACACATAATCATGAAAAAAATATGTCATTACTAGATTGTGACACCATATTTTCCATCTTTGACACCTTATGTTTAATATAGGTTATACAAGATTATCATAAATTCAAATCTTTCATGATGGTTGGAAAAGAGTGTGTGAATTCTTAAATCATAACAACCAAAAATGTCAACCTATGTTCACAGTAAGGATCAATTTCATGTCAAAGTTAAAATCTTGTCAATGCTGATGTTCCTTTTGTGGAGTTATTTCACCTTGTTAAATCTCTAACAAAACCAAACCCACTTGTATTATCCAAACTAGTATATAAATTCATGGAAACCACTCACTTTATCCATCAATAATATTTTTAGATATTTTCATTTAAAAATAATTACTTATACTTAGCCTTAGAAATATATCTAGGGATCTTACTAATGTTTTCATATCATATTTTCCAATGGTAAACTAAAACTTTATATAACAAAAACTTTACAAACCCAAAATTTTCATTCATAAAAATCACATATTATTATATGATTATTCATTACATAACATTATTATCCATGCCAGAATCTGTCTGGTCTTGTTCTGTGGAAACATAGACACATAAAAATGGTTGATATGGGTGCTACTCATATCGAACAAATTTATTCATAACCTACACCCTTATTAGATATATCATACATCATACCTTTTATTATATCATAGAGAAATGATACATAAAAAGGGTGAGATTTGTAACAGCCCAATATTTTATAAAAAAATATTCTTTTTAATTTTATTAATGTCTTGTGTTGTACGCTACACCAAAAGGATCTTGCACAACACGCATCCTTGTCTTGCCTTGCATTACACGCAATCGCGACCTTTCTCGATAGCGTGTGTAATACGCAATACCGAGTTTCACTAAACAACGATGTGCTATTAAAATATTATTAAAACTAGCTGTTATGAATAGTAATAACCACTTTTTAAAACTCTGTAAATCTTATTTTTTAAAATGAACTTCATTATTGGATTCGGAGTATCGAATTTAGCCTAAGGTGAAATTTTGGTACTTTTTGGATAACTTTCATATTCTGATGAATAGTGAAAATTACTAAATTATAATTAAAAACAACCTTTTTAATCGAAATAATTAATAGTGATAAATCATTAATTTGAGTGGTTTTAAAGTATATTTAGAATATATTTTTACAATTTAATACAATGTTGGTCATTGGATGTAATTTCACATTTAAACTAGACACAAACAAGAGTCAATCTTTTGATAGATATTGTTTCTTAAAAACACGCTATTTGTTTTAACAACGGAATTTAATTATAAAATTAATTAATGCAACTTTTATGTTATGAATTTGGTAAAATAGACTTCATTTTTGAATTCGGAATATGAAATATAGCTTGGGATGAAATTTTCGCATTGTTCTGAAAAACATCAATTTTTGATGAATAGTGAAACTACTAAGTGGTAGGTTAAAAACTGAATTTTGAATAAAACTTAATTTTACCGCTTCTGTGAATGGAATTTCGAAAATCCGAGAGACACGGTTAATATCAAGGACTAAAATGTGGTTTAATGAGATGAAAATAATTTTTTGGTGAATAGTAACTTTTTACTTTTTTTTACCGCGGTTAATAGTAAATAGGGTAACTAAGGGTAAATATGATATTACTATTACCCTAACACATGTCCTAATTCTATTGGACAAGTGTAATTCGACCAAAAACAAACTTAGGAATAAAATATGACCATTTAGGCCCACTTGGATTAGATTAGGACATTTATTATTATTTTATTTAAAGAAAGGTTAAAATAGTTAAAATCAAAGTTTAAAAAGAAAATCATTTTTAATATGGGGTTATACATAAGATAAATTCGATTGTAAATATTAATTAGAAAGATAAAAATATTTCCTACATGATGGTATTTTATTTGTAATTTTTAGACATCAAATAATTTAATTTATGTATGACACAACGATGATGCAGTAATTATCTTATTAATGAAATATTGACAAAATTGATGTTATAAACACCAAAATAAATGTAATTTGAGATTTTTTATGAATTCCACTAATTTTCTAGGTTACTATGATATATTAATGTTGATTTAATCAACTTGGTTCGAACATTTAATTTTTTTATGACTTTCACAAAAATCATATATCAAATAGTGTCAAAATTGACACAAAATAGTTTTTAAATCAAATATTATATTATTAATTGTTATTGTGTTCCTAAAAATCTAAGGTTCGGCCAAATGACTTAGATAAGGATATATATATTAATAATAAACAATTTGGGGTTCGTTTGGCATGTTATAGTAAGTTTATTAACCATATAGTGAAAGAAAACAAAAAGACATGGTAAAAGTTAAATTATTTAACTTAGAGTTAAATTTAATCGATAAGGTTAAAATAATATCCTAAACTTGTCTAAATTCTATTGGTCGATAGGATTTCGACCCATCCCCACTTTAGCTTCGATATAAGACCCTTTGGAACCATTATAAACCGATTTTGACTTTAATATAAAATAATATTTTGAGATATTCCTAAGGTGCCCCTCTCCTCCCCTATAAAAGGACATCTCCTCCCCCTCCTCCTCACACCAATTTGAGCACTCAAGCTCGGCCAACCCCTGCCATTTTCTCCTCTCCACTTCCCTAGAATAATCCTAGAGGTCCTGGTCTTCTCCAAAGACCAATCTTAGTTCCTTAAGTGGGGGATTCAAAGAGGCGTTCCAAAGAAGAGGTAATATCCATTACCGATCTTTTCAATTTCTTTCTTCTTCAACTTCTTATTCTTTAGTTGTTTCATGATAAAGTAATAACATCAGTATTACTTACATACTGATATGTAATTATAAATATGAAACAAACCTAATTCACCTTCTATCCATCATACGGATAAATGAAATCACCGCGCGTGCGTACGTAGGGAATACCGTCTCCACACCGTGGTGTAATCTATTTTCCACCACCACCTTACATGGATGGGTATAATGGTGTAAAGAATAACTATACATAGTTATTACAACATCATATTGATTCTGATATATTGTATAATCCACTCCAATTCAATTCAATATTTATAGAAATGATATCATCGCTCGTGAGTACGTACGGAATACCGTCTCCACGACGCGATGAGATTCATTCTCCATGTTAACCATTTAAGAATGATTATAATGTATATATAAGAAATAATAATGAAATATATGACATTATAAATCTACTGGATTTATGTATATATATACATATGTATTTCATCTACTTACTTCCATTTCAAGACAATAAGGAAAGAAAAACAGCGTTCATGCGTACGTACGGACTACCGTCTCCATGAACGGTGTTTTTCATTTTATTTATCTATCTTTTATATATATATATACTGAATATATATGATATATAAATCATATTTTATATTCTGGAAGTAAGTAAATCATGATATAAGTAATAATGATGTCAAGAACATCAAGTCAAAACACCTACGATAAATGAAATGATTTTACCCAAAACACTTCTTTAACATGGAATTTACAAAAGAACGGGTAATATAATAAGTGAACCATATATGATATCATAACAATGAATATGATTCTGTAATAAGTCAATGACATTATTTAAATCATTATACAGGAGGTTCGGACACATACGAAGCAAATTGGACCTAAGGTAAGGGAAATATCACAATCTCATTTTTATCCGAGATTGTTTATTCGTAAGTAATTACTGGGGTTTATTTTATCATCCACATCCATGTTCCCTCAATATGTAATATTATTTCCATCCTTCTACAATAGTTTATATCCAATTTTACCCTTCGGTGAGTTTTTAGTAAAAGATATGAAAGGAATCTTTTGTCGTTTTTCGTACGAGGTACTTTTTGACTTTTCCGACAAAAGTACGAAGAATGTTTTTTTAACTTATACGGCATGAATGGATTTCTAAAAAATTATTTCCAAGAAGCTTCCTTTACAAGTATTCAAGTTTATTTTTAATCAACTTATATTATTTTAATGTTGTATGACATGTTATGAAAGGAAAAATGTTTTTGAAGAAGAAAGGATATTTTCCTCAAGAATGGAGTTCAAGTGTTTTATCAAAATTATTTTCCATCTAAGATAATAAAAGGGTTCTGTTTTTATCCCTCTTATTACATAGATTTGATTATGTTGTGATGGAAATATTTTTATGAATTCCTTCATCTTATATGAATTGTTTTATGATGTCATGATGTTTCAAAAATCCCATTTTTGTTACATGTGTTATGCGATGATGTATGTTTTATGATTATGTGGCACACATAAGAAAGGATTCATTATAAGATGGGTGGGACCTATATCTCCCTCCAATGCATTGGGTAATGATTTTATATCTCATGAGATAGACATGGCTGGAACGGAAGGTTATTTCGGTTCAGTGATACAGGACTGAAACGAGGAGTGAACTCGGTTCAGAAAGGTACTTTGTCCACTAAGATAGTCTTGGCAAGGAGTCATGACTAACAATAAATGATTTTCCATGATTATGTGTGCATGCCACAAAGTTTCAAGTTTTATGTTATGATTATGGGGATCTCATTTTCAATTCTATGATTTATCCCATGTTATGATATTATGAGCTCTTTTGCAGGTCAAGATTTCCAAAAGCTACGTTCTTATGTATATGATGTGATTGATATTTCTTTTGTTTACCCTTACTGAGCATTTGAGCTCACCCTTTTTTTGTTTTTCTTTCCCCAGGATATAAAGAAAGGTTTTAGGTAAAAAAAGGGGAAGATCTTTATGGGATATATTGAAGATCTTTCACCACGTTTAGAAGATTACGTTCTTAGTTTCCAAAGACACTAATCAATTACGATCCTTGTGTGTGTGTTTTTGTTATGTACTAAGTATTCCGCAAAGTTATGTAATTTCCATGTACGATAAGCTTCGGGTCTCTACAGTTGGTATCAGAGGAAAGGTTTAGTCAACCTTTGGAAACTAGGATGCGAAAACGTTAGTGAGATCCCTAGAGATATTTCTAAGGTATGTCTAGGGATGCCCCTAAGGATAAATATACGTATACGATATAGTCCTAGAACTATGGTAACGATATTAGATTAAACCAAAGATGTTAGATATTTAAGTTACTCCCCCTTTATTATGATTTTTTCCCCTCACACTATTCTTTTTGGGTTTTAGACGATGGCTGGAACCCGAAGGAACCGTGTTGATCAATGCAATGGACAATGCAATGATTGCCCTCCTGAACAAACAAATGTTATGGGAGATGGAGTGCAAAATCTTCTTGCTATACTTACACAAGCTATGAATCATTCTGGACTTCCAAATGAGCAGAGAAGGGAACAATATTCTATTGAGTCCTTCATGAGGCAACGTCCACCTTCTTTCAGTGGGTCTTCTGATCCACTTGTGGCTGAACAATGGATCAGTACTACTGAAAAGATATTTTCAGTTCTTCAATGTTCTGAACATGATAAAGTCATCTTAGCAGTATATCGTTTGGAAGGTGAAGCTGATCAATGGTGGAATCTTATCAAGAATACGAGGCCAAGAGATGAAATTGAGTCCATGGAATGGGACGAGTTCAAGAACTTGTTTTTCAGTAAGTACTTCCCTCGTATTCTTCGAACAAAGATGGAAAAGGAGTTTATTGAGCTGAAGCAGAAGGATGATGAATCTGTTGGTATATACGAAGCAAATTTTACAAGACTTTCAAGGTATGCATCTGGCATTATCATCCAACCTGAAATTAAAGTTGATCGATTTTTCAGTGGCTTAAAACCAAGTCTTCGAAGGGAATTAGCTATAAGAGACTTCAGTAGCTATGAAGAAATTGTGCGTTGTGCTATCAAGGTAGAAATGGAAGTTGGTGTTACATATCCATCTCATGGTTTTGACAAGAAACGAAAGATGGAGTTCAAGGAGAAATCTCATAATAATGGTGAAAAGAAGATGAATGTTTCCTTATGCACAAAGTGTGGAAAGAAGCATGGTGGAGATTGTCTTAAAGGAACTAGAAAATGTTTTAAGTGTGGAAAAGAAGGTCATCGAGGAGCTGAGTGTCGAAGTAATGGAAAAAGGGTTTCTAATGATGTGAATAAAGCAAACACTGCAGAGAATGCACCACCAACACTTCAATGCTTCAAGTGCAAGGAAATGGGTCATTATGCTAATAATTGCCCTAATCCAAGGGTTAGTGATGATCAACATGAGCAACCACTGAAGGCAAAGGACAAAGGGAAGTCACATGCGATCACTATTGGCGATGTTGAATATGATAACGATGTGGTGGAATGATTAAGCGTTTATGTAATGGGATTCCAAAATAATGTTGTATCATTGAGTATTGCAATATTTATTGATGTGGTATTCAAAGTGATTGAGATATTTTTTTGGAAATAAGATGATATGCGCATAATGAAGACGAGAAAATGAAATGTTTAATAGTATTCATGAGCTCATGATTGATATAAGGACTAAGCGATATCATGGATTGAGTATATAGAATTTTGAGGATTTTGGTATGTGGAAAGTGTTAACTTTTAACTGCATTCATGTTTTCACTTTGGTATTCAAGAGAATACATGATTAAGGACTTTGAATGTTTAGAATGTGACCAACAAAACATATCTTATGATATATGGGGATCAACGATGGTATTAAATCTCTAGTAATCGTTTTCACTATGTTATGAGAGTGGACTGCAGTATTATGTATAAGCCTAAAGATTGAAATGGATTATGTTGGACATAAGTGATTATTGTTTAAGGATAGAAGTTTTTTTTTCTTCGATATTATTGATGGGATGTTATAGTAATGTAGTTTTAGAAAAAGGATAACCTGCAGGACGGGCAACAGCCCATCGCTTCGGACAAGGCTGTAGGAATTGAACCCACAACCGAAGTGCGACTGGCCTTTATCGCCTACCACTGACCTACAGGAAGTCCCTGTTTAGTAGAAACTAGTTTTATGATATATGAAGTATAAGTCCATTTTAGGAACTATATATGATTAATCTCACTATAGAATGACTTATGCTTACCTTTTGTTTGAGACAGATGGAATGACCCGATCTGCTAACACGTCACGAATAACAAATTCAACTTCATTTATTTAAGAGATGAAGTGGAAATTGTTCAAGGCACGAACAACAGTGATATTGTATCAAAATAAAGTAAGTATTTATTCTAATTCAAATTTTCAACTTTAGGGAAATGATCTTGAAAACCAAAAATGTTGTCCTAGTGATCTTATACCTGATGAATCAGATGGTACCTTAGATCGTCACAAATTTATGGATTTGTGATTACTGGCTTTTCCATAGCCATGTTCTCTACCACTCTCCATCAGAACATGATGGTTAGATTTCTCTACCATATCTATATTTTCACCTATGTGTAAACCCAGTGATTAGTTTATTTGGGTAATCGTTACAATTCATACTTTAGTTTCTAAAGCCAAGTTTTGGTATTCCCTTTTACGATGTGGGTTTCTATTAAAGAAACTTTCAAATAGTACACCATTTATAACCCCGACGAATTTCGAGGGCGAAATTCATTTTAAGGGGGGTAGAATGTAACAGCCCAAGATTTTATAAAAAAATATTCTTTTTAATTTTATTAATGTCTTGTGTTGTACGCTACACCAAAAGGATCTTGCACAACACGCATCCTTGTCTTGCCTTGAATTACACGCAATCGCGACCTTTCTCGATAGCGTGTGTAATACGCAATACCGAGTTTCACTAAACAACGATGTGCTATTAAAATATTATTAAAACTAGCCGTTATGAATAGTAATAACCACTTTTTAAAATTCTGTAAATCTTATTTTTCAAAATGAACTTCATTCTTGGATTCGGAGTATCGAATTTAGCCTAAGGTGAAATTTTGGTACTTTTCGGATAACTTTCATATTCTGATGAATAGTGAAAATTACTAAATTATAATTAAAAACAACTTTTTTAATCGAAATAATTAATAGTGATAAATCATTAATTTGAGTGGTTTTAAAGTATATTTAGAATATATTTTTACAATTTAATACAATGTTAGTCATTGGATGTAATTTCACATTTAAACTAGACATAAACAAGTGTCAATCTTTTGATAGATATTGTTTCTTAAAAACACGCTATTTGTTTTAACAGCGGGATTTAATTATAAAATTAATTAATGCAACTTTTATGTTATGAATTTGGTAAAATAGACTTCATTTTTGAATTCGGAATATGAAATATAGCTTGGGATGAAATTTTGGCATTGTTCTGAAAAACATCAATTTTTGATGAATAGTGAAACTACTAAGTGGTAGGTTAAAAACTGAATTTTGAATAAAACTTAATTTTACCGATTCTGTGAATGGTATTTCGAAAATCCGAGAGACACGGTTAATATCAAGGACTAAAATGTGGTTCAATGAGATGAAAATAATTTTTTGGTGAATAGTAACTTTTTACTTTTTTTTACCGCGGTTAATAGTAAATAGGGTAACTAAGGGTAAATATGATATTACTATTACCATAACACATGTCCTAATTCTATTGGACAAGTGTAATTCGACCAAAAACAAACTTAGGAATAAAATATGACCATTTAGGCCCACTTGGATTAGATTAGGACATTTATTATTAATTTATTTAAAGAAAGGTTGAAATAGTTAAAATCAAAGTTTAATAAGAAAATCATTTTTAATATGGGGTTATGCATAAGATAAATTCGATTGTAAATATTCATTATAAAGCTAAAAAGATTTCCTACATGATGGTATTTTATTTGTAATTTTTAGACATCAAATAATTTAATTTATTTATGACCCAACGATGATGCAGTAATTATCGTATTAATGAAATATTGACATAATTGATGTTATAAACACCAAAATAAATGTAATATGAGACTTTTTATGAATTCCACTAATTTTCTAGGTTACTATGATATATTAATGTTGATTTAAGCAACATGGTTCGAACATTTAATTCCGTTATGACTTTCACAAAAATCATATATCAAATAGTGTCAAAATTGACACAAAATAGTTTTTAAATCAAATATTATATTATTAATTGTTATTGTATTCCTAAAAATCTAAGGTTCGGCCAAATGACTTAGATAAGGATATATATATTAATAATAAACAATTTGGGGTTCTTTTGGAATTTTATAGTAAGTTTATTAACCATATAGTGAAAGAAAACAAAAAGACATGGTAAAAGTTAAATTATTTAACTTAGAGTTAAATTTAATTGATAAGGTTAAAATAATATCCTAAACTTGTCTAAATTCTATTGGTTGATAGGATTTCGACCCGTCTCCACTTTAGCTTCGAAATAAGACCCTTTGGAACCATTATAAACCGATTTTGACTTTAATATAAAATAATATTTTGAGATATTCCTAAGGTGCCCCTCTCCTCCCTTATAAATGACATCTCCTCCCCCTCCTCCTCACACCAATTTGAGCTCTCATGCTCGGCCAACCCCTGCCATTTTCTCCTCTCCACTTCCCTAGAATAATCCTAGAGGTCCTGGTCTTCTCCAAAGACCAATCTTAGTTCCTTAAGTGGGGGATTCAAAGAGGCGTTCCAAAGAAGAGGTAATATCCATTACCGATCTTTTCAATTTCTTTTTTCTTCAACTTCTTATTCTTTAGTTGTTTCATGATAAAGTAATAACATCAGTATTACTTACATACTGATATGTTATTATAAATATGAAACAACCCTAATTCACCTTCTATCCATCCTACGGAAAAATGAAATCACCGCGCGTGCGTACGTACGGAATACCGTCTCCACACCGTGGTGTAATCTATTTTCCAACACCACCTTACATGGATGGGTATAATGGTGTAAAGAATAACTATACATAGTTATTACAACATCATATTGATTCTGATATATTGTATAATCCACTCCAATTCAATTCAATATTTATAGAAATGATATCATCGCTCGTGCGTACGTACGGAATACCGTCTCCACGACGCGATGAGATTCATTCTCCATGTTAACCATTTAAGAATTATTATAATGTATATATAAGAAATAATAATGAAATATATGACATTATAAAGCTACTGGATTTATGTATATATATACATATTTATGTCATCTACTTACTTCCATTTCAAGACAATAAGGAAAGAAAAACAGCGTTCATGCGTACGTACGGACTACCGTCTCCATGAACGGTGTTTTTCATTTTATTTATCTATCTTTTATATATATATATATACTGAATATATATGATATATAAATCATATTTTATATTCTGGATGTAAGTAAATCATGATATAAGTAATAATGATGTCAAGAACAACAAGTCAAAACACCTACGATAAATGAAACGATTTTACCCAAAACGCTTCTTTAACATGGAATTTACAAAAGAACGGGTAATATAATAAGTGAACCATATATGATATCATAACAATGAATATGATTCTGTAATAAGTCAATGACATTATTTAAATCATTATACAGGAGGTTCGGACACATACGAAGCAAATTGGACCTAAGGTAAGGGAAATATCACAATCTCATTTTTATCTGAGATTGTTTATTCGTAAGTAATTACTGGGGTGTATTTTATCATCCACATCCATGTTCCCTCAATATGTAATATTATTTCCATCATTATACAATATTTTATATCCAATTTTACCCTTTGGTGAGTTTTTAGTAAAAGATATGAAAGGAATCTTTTGTCGTTTTTCGTACGAGGTACTTTTTGACTTTTCCGACAAAAGTACGAAGAATGTTTTTTTAACTTATACGGCATGAATGGATTTCTAAAAAATTATTTCCAAGAAGCTTCCTTTACAGGTATTCATGTTTATTTTTAATCAACTTATTTTATTTTAAAGTTGTATGACATGTTATGAAAGGAAAAATGTTTTTGAATAAGAAAGGATATTTTCCTCAAGAATGGAGTTCAAGTGTTTTATCAAAATTATTTTCCATCTAAGATAATAAAAGGGTTCTGTTTTTATCCCTCTTATTACATGGATTTGATTATGTTGTGATGGAAATATTTTTATGAATTCCTTTATCTTATATGAATTGTTTTATGATGTCATTATGTTTCAAGAATCCCATTTTTGTTACATGTGTTATGCGATGATGTATGTTTTATGATTATGTGGCACACATAAGAAAGGATTCATTATAAGATGGGTGGGACCTATATCTCCACCCAATGCATTGGGTAATGATTTTATATCTCATGAGATAGACATGGCTGGAACGGAAGGTTATTTCGGTTCAGTGATACAGGACTGAAACGAGGAGTGAACTCGGTTCAGAAAGGGACTTTGTCCACTAAGATAGTCTTGGCAATGAGTCATGACTAACAAGAAATGATTTTCCATGATTATGTGTGCATGACACAAAGTTTCAAGTTTTATGTTATGATTATGGGGATCTCATTTTCAATTCTATGATTTATCCCATGTTATGATATTATGAGCTCTTTTGCAGGTCACGATTTCCTAAAGCTACGTTCTTATGTATATGATGTGATTGATATTTCTTTTGTTTACCCTTACTGAGCATTTGAGCTCACCCTTTTTTTGTTTTTCTTTCCCCAGGATATAAAGAAAGGTTTTAGGTAAAAAAAAGGGGAAGATATTTATCGGAGATATTGAAGATCTTTCACCACGTTTAGAAGATTACGTTCCGAGTTTCCAAAGACACAAAACTATTACGATCTTTGTGTGTGTGTTTTTGTTATGTACTAAGTATTCCACAAAAGTAATGTAATGTCCATGTACGATAAGCTTCGGGTCTCTACAAGATTAGATCCTAAAGATGGGTATACAAGAAAGATATCAACATATCATGATAAAAATGGTATGATAACATGATAATAACATTTGAAAACCCTAAATTTCTTGTGAAAATTGATAAATATGATTAATTGAATAAATCATGTTAGTTCACAATACATGAATAATAGTGGAATTAAATAACATATTCCATTAGATCATAACAATGGAATAATGCATAAAGTTATGGAAAAAAAATATGTATAAAAAACCATCTGATGAGTCTACCTAGAAATACATTCATAACATTCTATGTTTGGTCTAACCACCCTTGTACTAGTTTTGGTCATAGGATAACCTCCTATATACCCTTAATTTGGGATTGGGATAACCTATTATGTACTCTACGAGCTCATAGAAAATTAATTAATAACCAATGTATTAGACGGGGATGTAGCTCCCAACTATAAAATAATGAAAATCATAAACCCATATACCAAAATATCATAATTTAATCATCATGTCAAAACAACTGAAAAATAATTGGGTTTTATAAAACATTTCATCATAGTTTAACACATGAAAATGAAACATGTTTCAGAAATATCATATTACCTTTAACATTAATAATCGTGGTAACAAATAAATGTGGTGCAATTATATTAAATCCCCAATAATGGTTATGTAAAATTAAAAAATATTATATTATATGGAAAAATTATTTTTTATGTAAAATACCTTGGATAATTTGTTTAGTAAAATAACATTTCATTGAAAACCATCTCTCTAAAATATAAAATTCCTAAAATTATTAAAAAACCCATTTTGTTGAAAAAATTTATGAAATATTATCAATAAAGCAGTGAAAATCATTTTAAACACTTAATGTTTAAAATAAAAATTTGAATACACTTTATTTTAAACATAAAACATTTTAAAATTACTTATCATTGAAAATAAGCTTTGAAACATATAAAAGGTATTTTAAATATCTTACAAAACATTTCTACTATAAGATATATATAAAAATTTAAAAAACAATTTTTTAAAACATAATACACTTCCAAAACCATTTCTTTTAAAATATCCTTGTAAATATATAAGTAATCATTAAAACATTGAGGTTTCATGATAGCAGGAAATGTATTATATATTAAAATAAATATTCCTTTTACAATTTTGATAAAACCTAAATTGCCCTTGTTTGAAAAAGACCTCGAGATTTTTTTTAAAGAATCATAGATGTAAAAAAGTAGAAATTACTTTAAAAAATTTCAAATTAACTTGAAAATATTTTTTAAAACATTTTTATAAAACATAGATATAGAAGGAAAAATATTTTTTGAGTGAAGATAAAAATAAAGAGGATTTGCGTTAAAAACATTCTATTAGAACCATGAATACATAAAATGAGTAAAATTAATGTAAAACATGAATTATCATGATATAATAATCATATTTTATAATTAATGTGTTTCATGAGAGAGTTATCATATTATTTCAGCCTCTAAACCATAACCCTAAAAAATACAGATGAACAATGGGATCGTAACCTCAAACTCATACCACCTTGTTAAATTTTGAATATTAATCCCCATTAATGTATAAAATCAATATAAAATTTAAATATTATTAATACAATGATATTAATTTTTTAACATGCTAATGGGTAAATATATAAATCATATAAAACATGATAGGTTCAGGACGTAACTTATGTCCCAAAGATGACAAATTCTGTCAAATTCCCCCTATAGCTTGAAACATCTTTTTAATAGTAAGTACGAAAAAATAATAAAATAAAAATAAAATTTTAAAAATCATTAATATTTGTATACTAATAATATATCATTAAAATTGGTCTGTATATCAACCACACAAAATATATAATTGGTGAATATGGCCTATATCTTATAGAAATAATAGAGAAACTTAAAATCTCGTTCTGTAAGTCTCAACATCCATCGTAGAAGTTAAAACCCCATTTATAATGAATATATGTTTATTAAAAAATATTATAGAACAATATTTACATATATAACATCATATATTACATTCTTATGGTCTTTTATTACCTGTTTATTAACAATTCCATATTAAAATCATGTTTCAGAAAATAATTACTTTGTTTTTCATGGATATTTTAATTTTTTATTGTTTTCAATTAATTTGGTTATGGATTCATAATATAAATATTTTTAACCATGACATAAATGTAAAATATATTCATTAAATATGTATTTATAGTAATCCATAAAAGTATGGGATAGACAATAAAATACAGTGTCCACAGAGTCGGTAGATCGTACATGTAAATGAACCTTGATTCTATTTTATTGATAGATGAAATGAAATAAAATAAAATAATATATTACATTTAAAAAAAATTTATTTAAGAAATATCGGATTAATTTTTTAAACTTTTCCTCATTACCTTTTATGAAAATTGTTAATTAGAAATAAAACACATCGCTTCACGACGTAGTAGTCTTCCATACACACAAACGACATTGTTGTATCCCATGGGTAATGGAAAGTAAGAATGTGTATGTGATAAATTATTATTAAAGTATTATTATTTCAAAAATATCATGTATATTCATTTTTTCATCCTAATTACCATCAATGTAAATCTTAAATGAAAATCACATAACATTATTTCACAAAGCAGTAGTCCATCATACACATGAGTGATATTATAGTTTTTAATGGGTTGGGTGGTAAGAAATTAGGTGTGGTATTATAATTCCACAGGTATAACATCATAAATATAATTCATAAAAATTTATTATATCATTATATCTAGTTGTGAGAAGGGGTTTCAAAAAATTAGTAACATTGGTTCACGAGGTGGTATTTCGTCATACAGACGAATATTGATTTTGTATCTCATTTGATGGAAGGGGAGAGTGATTTATGTTATTATTTTAACATAATAACATCTCATTATATGGAAGATTATTTTTTATTACAACATTATAATTTATTAATATCTTGTGTTGGTGGAAGAAGATGAAAAATAAAGATGCTTAGTTAAGCAAGATACGTCTTTTTTGGACAACCTCCATAGGTAATCACTAAAAGAGTAATTATTAAAAATTTATTATTAAAATAATGGATATAAATAATGGGATGGAATTAATTAACTAATTTGGGTATTTATTTGATAACACAATTTTATATTATGTCGTTATTAAGTAATAGTAGCATTATCCTTTTATTAGACAGGTGAGTGGCCCAATTATTATATTTTTGAAGAGGATAAGTTGTACCTAGGTTTTTTTAGAGGCCTAAAAGATATAAAGTTTCCAATTATATAACCTTATATGTGATAAGGTCTAAATTTATATTGAGAATTTGTGTTTTAAAAGTCTCTCAATCAGGTTTCCCTTTTGTATTTTTAGTTTAAAACCCCACCCTGATAAAAATGTTTTAATCCTTAACAACAATAAATATTTTTTCTATTTTTACTATTCAGTATATTATAATATAATGTTTACCTAATTTTATAATATTAATTATGATTATGAGAAAATATTTAATCCACTTGCAAAAATCCCATTCTCATAATTGGAAATTTGTAATTTAATATTAAACTCCCCAACATGACAAAAAAACATTTTTCCAATGAAAATATCCATAATATTTGAAATGTTTTTATATAAAAAAATAAAAATCAAATTGATTTAAAATGACTTAATTTAGATTAATATATATATATAATATTAATAATTTTTCTTTTAATTCAATATTAAAATAATCTTTATTTTTTAAATTGTTTGAATGAAAATGTGGTTTTATAGTAAAATCCATAATTTTTCACTATTCACTGAAAAGTATATCATTTCAAAAAATTATTAAACATGAACAATAAGATAATTTTGATACTATGATTATAAAAATTAACATTATTTTTTCAAATACATTTTCTAATATTGAAAAAAAAATTAATTTCAAAATAGTTGCTCAAAATGCGGCAAACCTGTCTTTCTGGAAAAATACAATTTTGAAGTGTAAAATTTGATTTATTATAATATAATGCCTCAAAAACCCATAAGATGAATGTTAAAAAATATATATTAATATATAATATATACATTTCATTAAATTATATCACCAAAAGTTATTTATTTAATTTTTTGAGACAAATCATTTTACTGTGAATATAAATAGTTTTCTAGAGAAATATTTCCTTTATTTTAAAATGGTTTTATATTTTGTTTTATACTAAATTAGTCACCAAATAATTCAGTATATATACATGTCTAAACCATATCGATTTATAATTTATTTAATCCTATTCATACATATAATTAAATCATCTAGATAATTAATATCATGTTAAATTATAGCATATTAATAGTATTTCAATTTTATAAAACTTGTTATTCCATATAACAGAACATATTGAACAAATATTTTATTTGTAAAAAAAATTTAAAAAATCTTCAGGTGTTACTCCTTAAATGGAAATCCTTCCCATGTTCTCATCCACTTAGATAATCCCCACAACATGGTGTGTTCCCCTCACAACATGTTGTGTAGTTCCCAAATAGAATATTCTCTAAATAATAGGAAAACATGATCTGTATTTCAAAACTATAAATCAATTGATCGGGATTTATAAATGGGAAACCCATGAGATACTCCAAATTCGCCTATTTTAACTAGATATCCATAGATCAATCCCTAGGAAGTATTTATAGTCATATAATTACTCTAAATCCAATAAAGGATGCATATATGGGGATCGTGATGAAATTCTCTTAGGTCCACCTAGATCCTAGTGAATCACAGTATATTTTAATCCAATTTGATTCCTAGAACCATTGTTACCTCGATCTATTGTTGATTTAAATCATGGATAGAGTCCATTGATACTTCCTCTCTCGTTCAATATAGTTATCCATCCATTTCTATCAGAGAAAATATCCCACTTCTTCTATACACTAGAATACAAATGGAGTTGTAGGACTATTAATTAATTTTATTTAATTAATAAACCTCTATAATTTATCACAGTGACAATGGTTTACAACAACCGGGCACCTGAAGCTGACAAAATTTATGCCATACCAAGGGTAAAACTCACATTCTGAATTCAACTGTGGTCTCATATTTTTTATTCGAGAATCTATTCTAGATTTAAACCACATTTTCATAAAAACATGATAAAAATATAAAATATTTGATATTTTTAATATCACTGTATTGATTCTCTATAGACCCCATAATTCAATACCGACTTAGATTCTCACTTTATAAATATTCCATGAAATATTGAAATGTCCTACATGGAAAAAATTGAGTTGTTACACAGTCCCCAACATCATGGATTTCAATAAAAAAATAAACTTTCTAAGTACAATTGAGTAATCATTGAGCTCTTAACTGGGTTTCCCACACAAGTATGTCTTCTTAAAATATTATCATGTTGTGGATAATTAATAACCTATGGGAACTACTTACCCATAGAGGATCTTCTCTCATTAGATATCAAACACAATCAAGTACCTCAATATTTTTACTCCACACTCAAAAACTAGAATATCCCAGAAACAATTATGAAACAAGGTGTGTTCATATCTCATCGTCTACAAAAAATAGAAAAAATAGCAAACAGCTAAACCAAATATGATCCCGGGGTCTATCGGTACACCGCCTCACTAATCCATATTGATATCCTACCAACCCAGATAAATCTCTATAATAATTTATGAGGTGATATCTCTCAGAACATATGATCTCCTCATCGAAAGCCAAATTCCTCCTTCATTCATCCACAAGGAACTCTCAACATGTCTCATAATTACTCATATTCCCCTTGATGAACTCCACCATCAAATTCCTCCTACACACATATACATCCCTTTCACTACATTAATCTCTTCTCTTCAATGGTTATGTAGTAGGAAATCCTAGTGATCTAATCTATGATCATACAAATTGTTTCATTTACTCTACCCACATTCATAAAATCCTTCGGGAACATGTCTAGTGGATTCTTGGTCACATGTGACCGCACAAAAAATAATCCATTTGTTATGACTCTTTAACATAGTGAAAAATATTTGGGTTCAACCATAAAATGTAGATATGTTTAAACTTCCTCAAGAGTATGGGAGAAATAGAAATAGGTTAAATAATCCATTAACTCACTCAACAATAACTGACAGAAACCCTTTTTGTGATAATATATTACTACTAGTACACTCTTTGGCGGCTCTAATGCTACTCCAACCATAGGCTCTAGTGGTTCCATTATCACTCCCATGTATGAGGAGAAATACCTCATGAAGTGGACCTCTTGAATCCAAAACTACATCTATAAGAGATTCCTAGGGAACTAGTACACTTGAATCATGTTTAGATCCACCCCTAAGTGTCTCACATGTAACTCGAATACCATGAACATGAGTGTACCAATGAAGAAGACTGCCACAA
This sequence comes from Viscum album, assembly GCA_963277665.1. Classification (NCBI taxonomy): domain Eukaryota; kingdom Viridiplantae; phylum Streptophyta; class Magnoliopsida; order Santalales; family Viscaceae; genus Viscum; species Viscum album. The sequence continues at coordinate 1,080,081,412 of OY728164.1, forward strand.
ACTGATCCAATAAGGATTATAGGAATTGGTTTACAGTTATCTCATCTACCTCCTAGGAGAATAACTATAACACTCTTATATTTTGTGGAACTATTTTTTTTCTTCTATTAAATTTAAATTTTCATTTATATCTTGAAATACACTATGTCAAAGATTCAATTTTCATGCAACAATAATATGTTGTACAAACACACAACATGGATTTTCTGTGAAATATATCTTTTATATTATAATTTGAATGAGAAAATTATAACCCATAGATTAAACATTGTTATATTAATATTAATATTTTCTACAATTATTTTATTTAAATAAAACATACAGATAATTAAAGGTATGACTTTTGGTAGAGTATTTTTCATGTAAAAAACATTGTTTTCTAAAATGAACGACTTCTAATAATGATTGTAATTTTAGGAACCATTAAAAATTTAATTTGATAAAAACAAGTTAATTTTTGAATTTAGAACATAAAAATTATCCTAGGGAATTGTTTTGGGTTTTTTTGGAGAAATATCATTTTTTTGATGAATCGTAATAATACTACTTTTTAATTAAAAACATTATTTTTCCAAAATAATTTATAATGATAAATGATATTATAAATATTTTCAAGGTCAAATTAGATAAATATTAAATATATGTATTAAATTTGATACATTATAGTTATTTTACCTTCCATACTTATAAAAAAATTTGTTAAAATTTTGAACATTTTTAAATTTAAAATATTGTTATTTCATTCCATTTGATAAATTAACACAAATATTAATTTTTCCACTTATGTGAATTTATTTTTAAAAATAAAACAAGAAACTTTTTATTATGTCTAATATTTAGAGTCTAGTAAGACCATGTTTATTTTTTTGACAATGACAAGTAAAAGTGATAAAAACTAATCACAATTGTTATGGCCAAATTAATATTAATTAATGACTAAAAATTAAAATTAAGGGCCCAAATAACCTATAAATTTGTACAACACCCATTTTATGTCAATATTTATGCCATATAACTTCCATTCATGAGTTATTTAGGTTTTTTATGACTTTTTTAGGTAAGAACATGTGGACACATTACTTGTTCCTATATATTCCAAGTGAGTCATTTTCCTTCTCTATAAATGGCCACCACCTCTACCCATTCCACACAGATCTAAAACATTTTTTTTTCATCCAAAATCTTCCCAATTAGACTCAATAAATTTCTCCCTTATTCTTTGAATCCTTGCTTAGGATAGAAGGCCTCTCAAAGATTCCCTTTGTCACAAACAAAATGGAGTTACCAGATTTAAATGTAACATATTCTCTCAATCCCTTTTTATTTATTTTACATATCCACCCCTATAATAATTTTATACCATTATTTTGTGAACAAAAAAGTATCATAAATATAATATTATTATGTTATGAAATGTTTATGACCTACATTAACACACACCTTTATCTAATGAATGTTGATCAGGTTGTTTCTGTGTATGGTGGACTACTACCCCACGAAATGATGATTGTTCATTTCTCATATACCACCAATCATGGGTTTCATTATAATTAAGATATTATTATATATAATATATTATATTTAATATATATTTAATATTAATTATTCATTTTACAATGCACATTTTTTTACTTTCCATTTTGTGTTAACACAATACTCTCGTTCGGGGAAGTGTGGACTACTACCCCCTCAAAGCAATGTGATTCATTGAAACACCACATGGACTATACTATGGATGGTTTTAATGATATTTTATGATATATATGATATATAAAAGCTAATGTAATAATGATACATATACATACATACATATATATACATATTTCATTAATTATTATTTTTAATATGACAATAAAGACGGAAACATCATTCATGCGTACATATGGCTTACGATCTATATGAATCGTGTATTACATTTAATAATCCTATATTATATAGATTATTATAATAAAAATATAATTTATATACATTATATTTATATCGTTATTTAAATTATGGAATCATTATTTAAGTATAATGACCAAATATTTAACAAATTAAGACAAATACAAATAACAAACCAAATTTTACCTGAAATAAAAATTTAACATGGGATTGTTACCAAGAAGGTAATATAAGGTCATAATAAAACCATATATGGTATTATGTATTAGAATATTATTCTATATAAGATTTATAATAAACTTATATTTTTTATACAGGAATCTTGTACAAGTACGGATAGAGATAAGACTCAAGGTTAAGAGATTTCATCTCACATTTAATTTCTATGAGATATAAGCTATGATTTCCACTACATCATTTTGTGTGGTGTATGAAATAACCATGTTTTTATTATATTTATCATATAAATAAATTTATGGATATTCAAATATCCATTATGTGATCATTATTTCATGGGGTTTAACTTTCAAAAGATAATTAAACCGGTAAAATATTTTTGTCTCAATTTTCCTTCATTGAGGCTCATGATTTGTTAAGCACATAAACACTATTTTGAGGAGTATATAAATCCATAATAAATTTTATATCATGAATATAATTATTTTAATGATATTTTAAACATATTTTAATTTCATTTTCATACATGGAGAGTATGAAACCTAGTTACCATGTTATAAGAGTTTATTGAGACAATCTCATAACATTTCGAGATTGTTTATGTTTATGCTTATTTTGATGAAATATTATGATCCATATTTCAATAATAATAATGATTTTACTTATATTATATTAATTAATTATATATATAACATTTTTTTAGTCTTTGGTACTTATTATAATGTTATTTTTGTAAAATATAACTATCTCTCATTTCTGTCGAAAATATTTTGTATTCAAAAACCATGCCTTTTAAAATGATTTCAAAATGATTTCAAAAGATCCATTAAGATAATTTTCATGGAAAAAGGATTTTAATAATTTTATTGTTCTAAAATATTGCTATATATGTTTTTAAATATATTTTAAAATAAAAAGGTTATCTAATGGTTTTATGTATTAGAAATCATTTTTCAAATAAGAAAGGATATTTTACTCATGAAATGTTCATAAAATATCTTTCAAATTTATTTTCCATATAATATTATATACATTTGTGTTACTCATGGATTTTTGGATAAATTATTCTGTTTTTTCATTCTTATTAATTATCAAAATGGATTATGATTTTATGGAATGATGTTATGGGACCTGTATCTCTTTCATGGGTTATATGCATTTGCAAACCACTAATTTTCACAAGTTATATTTATGATAAAATTTTTATCAAGCCTATATCATTTCGAATTTTATGATATGTTTACTTTTTTATGATAACCGTTTTATATCATGTTTTATGATATGTTTATTTATGTTACTGTGGAAAATGTATAATTGATTTCATTATGTTACGGGTGTGACCTATATCTGCCTCCAATGCATTGGGAAAAGTTTTATATGTCATGAGATAAGAAACATGGTCTTGGGAGGAAACCTTGAATACTATGATGGATTTTGGAGTGAACTATGTGAACAAAGATGGAATGATGAGTAAAATCATACTCCAATGATGGCCATGAGAGTGAGCAATGACAACTTGGATGGAATGGGTAGTGTACCCATACTACTAAGATGATATTAGAATCAATGGCTTGGCTGATATAGAAATAATTATATTCTTATCTGTTTTAAACAATTCCACATCATAATTCATTGTTATTTTTTAACTAGTTAGGTCTGTTACTTCCTTTTTATTAATTTAATATGAACTGCCATGATTTATTTCATGGTTCCTGTATATGATCTTTGAATGTAGGGTATGATATAATATTTTCATTATCACATTCTCATACCCTTATGATCATGTTTATGCTTATATGTCTCCACTTTTTATCCTTATTATTCATTTGATCTCACACCATTTTATGTTTCTGTTCCCAGTTATGGAATACATGTAATATTTTTGAGGTGCGTAAGACGAGTTCTATCCAAGAAGAACGTAGTGGGAGATAATGTAGCTCACTTTTGTATTAAGGTTTTTGTATACCATGCTTCCAAAGGCACTAGACTAGTATGTTATTCTTGAGTATGTTTTTTTAATTTTTTGTGTTTTTTGAAAAACATATGTTATATTAATGTTTTAAATTGTGGGTCATTATAGTTGGTAATATTGGAAAATTTTAGTAATCCTCTTTAGACTAGAGTGATAAAACCTTAGTGGGTATCCAAAAGATAATTCGAAGGATAATTAATAGGTAAAAAAAGTGTATGAAATTTTCCTGGAATATTGGAGAAGGATAAAGTGAGTGGCTTCATTGAAATACATCCCTATATGGATACTAAAAGTGGATATAGCTCTGGAACAAATGAACCTAGGGATAAAAACCCTGACAAGATGTTATGAGAATGACTTGGTGTAATCTGGTACATGACAACGAGCCTTGTTGCACACCTGGTTTGACACTCTGTGGGGATTTTATTTTGGAATTCACAATATCTGTGTGAACCATTATGAAGTATTTATGTATAATTTGGCTATGAATAAACTAATATAAACCAAAGTTGTCATATATTAAAGAAGGTGTCATATTTTAGTTATCCTATAAGTTATTTTTCATGAATATATAGTTCCTAATTTTGATAACTATTTCTTACTCAATGATTTTGGTTTTAGTAAATGTATTTAACTAAAAAGTACTATGTAAATGGTGATGCTAATGGAAAATGAAAATATTTTCCTATTGAAAAACTAAATAAAATGGGTACTAGAATGAAAATATTCATATCTATTCTCACACAGATTTCTCAAGATATAAATCTTAGTGGACATCCAAATAAACAAATGAGGGAACAACATCATGTTTAGTATTTCATGAGTTAATTTCCACTTTCATTCAGAGGGTCTCATTATCCACTTGTTTTTGAAAAATTTATTAGAACCATTGAAAATATATTATCCATTATTTATTCTTTATATTATGATAAATTCATTCTAGTTATTTATAGGTTAATGTAGAAGTATATCAGTGGTGGACTGTAATCAAGAATATGAGGCATCATGATGGGATTGAATCCATTGTTTAGGATGAGTTAAAGATCTTATTTTTCAATAATTAATTTCCTTGAATTCTTCATACCAAGATAGAGAAAGAATTACTTCATTTGAAACAAAGGGTTGTTGATTCTTGTTGGTACCTATGAGGCTAATTTCATGAGACTTGTGAGGTACACTTTTGGAATTATCATCCATACCAAAAGTAAAGTTGATATGTTCTTTTTTGGATTAAATAAATGTTTTATAAGATAATAGAAAATAATATAATTTTGTATCTATGAATATATTTTTATTTTTGAAATCAAGGATGAAATGGAGGAAGGAGTCATGTATAAATATCATGGCCTTGACATCAAGAGGAAGATCGATTTTAAAGGAAACTCTAAAAACCACGGAGAAAAGAAGATGAACAATACTTTATCCCCTATGTGGGAGATGAATCATGGAGGAAATTTCCATAGGGGGTATAATAAATGTTTTAAGTGTGGAAAAGGAGCCCATCAGGCAATTGACTGCTGAGGTGATGAGAAGAAGTTATCTCAAAATGCTAATGGTGAACGATCTACACATAATTCACCTCATATGATTTCGTTCTACAAGTGTAAGGAGAATGGTAATTATGACAACTATTTCCCAATCTAAAGGGTCAGTGATTATAATCGACAAAAGCAACTTCATATCCATAGGTAAAAGTGTAAATCTCATAAAATCTCTATATATGATGAAAGGTGAGATAATGAAATAATGAAAGGTAAACTTATCATCAACTATAGAACTATTAATATGAAGTTTTATTCTGGATCAACCCACTCTATAATATCTAAAGAATTTTCCAAGGATGTTAATATTCCTCCAAAACAATTAGAGGTGGAATTAGTAGTGTAATCCCATAATGGTATTACCATTTCATCCCATGTATATGACTCCTCTCCGGTTCATTTTTATAGGAATGTGCTTCCTGCAAATCTTATCAATCTTTCTTTGGTAAAATTTGATGTCATCCTAGGAATGGATTGGATTTCTTTGTATAAATCCCCCATATATTGTCATGTTATGGATGTTATGTTAGATATTTATAACCCTCCTATGATCATCCATCAATGTGATAATAAGTATGAAAAACCTAGGTAGATTACATCTAGTGTATGGGTATTAATTCCAATTCAAAGGGGTTTTTATCCCAAATGTTTGGTGATAATATCGACATCGATGATATGATTGTTTTTTGGGATTTTTTGGATGTCTTCCTAGAAGATTTGTCGTGTATTCCATGAAAACATGAAGTTGGGTTCTCAATAGAACTTATACCTAGTTTCACACCAATTTTAAAGACTACTTATAGAATGGCCCCAATCGAGTTGTATGAATCGAAGGAGAAAGTCCAATAAAACCTTAATAAAGGATTCATGTAGAAAATTGTGTCACAATGAGGTGAACATGTTGTTTTTTAAAAGAAGTTTTATTCAATGAGGCTCTACATTTGTTATCAACAGTTTAACAAGATCAAAATCAAGAACCAATATCCCATTCACCATATTAGTGACTTGTTTGATCAACAATCTACAGCTCAAAACTTTTCAAAGATTGAACATTGTTCTACATATCATCAATTGAGGGTCAAGAAGGATGAAATATCCTATAAAACATTACGAACAACATATGGTCAGTATGAATATATAGAGATGCCTTTTGTTCTTATTAATACCCCTACTATCTCCACAGATTTAATTAATAGAGTCCTTAGAGATTACTTCAATCAGATTTTGGTAGTCTTTATAGATTATATTATTATATATTAAAAGAAAAAGTAAGAGCATGATGATTAATTTATAATTATATTGAAGACCCTAAGGAAGGAAAACATATATACAAAATTTTGAAATTACAAAATTTGGATGCAAATTTTTCATTTTCTGGTCACATAATCTCAAGAGATGGTATAGAAGTAGATCCATCAAATCTAGAGTTTATTAAAAGATATCCTAGACTAACCGGAAGGAGTTGAACATGCACCAGATAAAATGATTAGAGTTGATAAAGGATTATGATAACTCAATACATTAACACCTTGAGAAAGTGAACAAGGTGACCAATGTATTGAGTTGGAAATATCATGCTACTTATCTATGATGGGGATCACAAAAGATCCAATATTTCTATATTTAAAATTTATGGATTTTGAAATCATGAATGAAGGGGAGAGATGTTATTTTTCTCAAATGAATATTCAACCCTTTGTCCAAGTTATGATTAATGATTCATAGAAGGAAGATGAAAAACTAAAAAAGAATGTTAGAAATGTTATTGAGTTTAACCTTGATTAGAATGGAATGATAAGGTTCATGAAAAATATAAGTGTTCTTTATATGTTATATTTGAAGAAGGTGATGTTAGATGAAACTCTTAGTTCTTAATTATCTATTCATCCTGGAAGTATGAAGATGTATAGGGTCTTAAAAGAATGATTTGGGTGGGATGGAAGGAGGAGAGATATCGCAGAGTTTGTGTCTAAGTGTTTAGTATTCTAGGAATTTAAGGATGATTAAAATAGTATAAAGGGATGTTAAATCCATTATCCATACCATAATAGAAATTTGAGAACATCACTATTTATTTCCTCTTTAGACTACCCAAATCCCCTAAAGGGTTTAATTATATATGGGTGGTAGTTGATCGCCTTACTATATTAGATCACATCATTGAGATCATATAGGATTTATCTACCGATCATCTTTCCAGAATATACATAAATTAAGTCATAAGGTTTTATGTTGTATCAAAATCTATTGTATCACATTAGGATCTAAGCATACCATTATTAATATGGAAAATTTTATAGAAATCACTTGATATAGAATTGACTTTCAATGCTTCTTACTATCCTCAAACAGATAGCTATTCTAAAAGAATAATTCAAACCCCCGATAAAATGTTGAGATCTCATTCTCTAGATATCAAAGTTGCTTTGGATCGACACCTTTTTCTAGTTGAATTCTCTTACAACAATAATTTACCTAAATAACATAGATGGAACTGTATGATGCCCTTTATGGGAAGAAATATAGAGCTCCAATGTTCTAGGAAGAGTTTGGAGAAATGATGCTATTAAGACCAAAGATTGCTGATGAAAAGGTCATGAAGGTTATAACTATTCAGTATCATATCAGGGAATCTCAATGTCGGTAAAAAATTTATGCTGATCATAGTCGACGTGGTCTAAAATTTGAAGCTAGTGAAAAGTTGTGTCTATGAATTTCACACTGATGAATGTTATGAGATTTAGGAAGAAATGGAAACTAATCCCGATGTATATCATCCCCTTTGAAATTCATGATCGTATCGGGACATTATTCTATTACTTTTCACTTTCTCCAAATCTCTCTCAAGTCCATGGTGTGTTCCATGTATCTCTCTTGAGGAAGTACATACCTGACCCTTCACATGTACTGAACTCAGAGGTCATACTGCTGGAGTAGTATATTTATTACGAGGAACAACCGATTAAAATTATGGACCATTTCGAGAAAGTCCTATGAAACAGGACCACTCACCTGGTCAAAGCATTGTGAAAAATCTCCATTTAGAGGAAGCTACATGGGAACATGGGGGTATGATGAGGCAGAATTATTCTCATCTTCCATTACCTGATTGAAAATTTTCGATGGTAAAATTATTTTTTAGGGGGGTATAATGTTACACTATGGGGTTTTTTGACATATTTGTTTCTTCAAATAAATTAAAATATTCATTTATATCTTGCAATACACTAAATCAATGATTCCTTTTACACGCGACATCGACATTGGGTATGATACATGAAACACTTAGATTCTACCAAATATCACTGTTTTGTTAAAATTTAAAGGAGGTAATTATATCATGTCCATTAAACATAGTTGTATTAATATTAATATTTTATATGATTTTTTATATATGCAAAACATATTTATAATGAATTATTTGATATTTGGTAAAGTTCTTTTATATTTAAAGACATCATTTTCTCTAATTAACCACTTCTAATAATGAATGTACTTTTAGACACATTTAGAAATTGAATTCTATAAAATAGAATTTATTTAAATTCATCACATTAGAACTCTTTCCTACTTTAAAATCCTATTTTTCATTTCATCTGTGGGATTAGCACAAATCCTAATTTTTCAACTTATATGAATTTAATTTCAAAAATAAAAAATAAAACATTGTAGTAATTATAATATTTATATTATAATAATACCAAGTTAACTTTTTACCAAAATTATTAGTATAAGAGATTAAAATTAATCAATTTTGTTAAGGACAAATAATGTTTAATTAGGGATTGGACCTCAAAATTAAGGGCTAAAATGTCCTAGAAACTTGTCCAACGCCCATTTTATATCAATATTGCATCCACGAATATTCTATTATTGATTTTTTGGGTATCTATTACTTTTTTATGTAATAACATGTGCACAACTAACATGTTTATTTTAAATTCAATGTGAGTCATTTTCCTTCCCTATAAAAGGCCACCAAGTCAACCAATTAACCATACCTGAAAAAACATTTAATATAGTACAATATCTAACAAAGTAACCTAACAACAATAATACCTTCAACTTTTAAGCCTCCCTTTGGTCAAAAATCCTCTCAAGGATGTATTTTGGCACAAACCAAAAAGATTTACCTGATTTTGAGGTAATGCCTTCTCTCAAGATCTTTTCTATTATTTTCCTTCTCCACACCCAAATATATCATTATTCGATTATCATTTGGAATAATGTATCCTACTTATACTAGGATGCTTTTAGAAAAAGGTTTTGACTGAAACATACACACACCTCCATCCAATGGATGTTGAATATTCTATTTCTATGTATGCTGAACTACTACCACAAGAAACAATGATATCTATTTTTTTTTCACCAATCCTGGTGGACATTTTGGTGAAAACAATATTTATATATGTCATATATTATATTTAATATTTATTTAATCTTATTTAATCTTTTTACAACACACATCTATTTACTCTCCATTTGTTGTTAATACAATAATCTCGTTTGAGGATGTGCAGACTACCACCCCTCAAAGTGATGTGATTTGTTAACACACCACATGAAATGTATTATGGATGGTTTAAATAAAAAAATATTTTATATATGATATATTATTTCTAATTTAATAACTATAAATATATATGCATCCATATATATACATATTTCATCACATACATCCTTTCAATATGATAATAAAGATGGAATCATCATTCTTCCATCTGTACGACTTACCGTCTCACTGAACGGTGTATTCCATTTCATACTCATATTTTATATAGATAATTATAATACACAAATAATTTATATTCATTATATTTATATAATTTTTTACATTCAATATTAATGATATAAGTATAAGGACCAAATATGTGACAAATTAAGCCGCATGCGAAGAACAGAGCGAATTTTACCCAAAGTAAAACATTAACATAGGATCGTTAACAAGTGGGTAATATAATGTCAAAATAAAACTATATATGGTATTATTTATATGAATATTATTATTTAGAATATTTATAATAAACTAATATTTATTATACAGGAACCTTGTACAAGTACGTAGAGAGTCATGATAAAAGGTAAGGATATTTCATCTTACTTTTAATATCTATGAGATACAAGCTATGTTCTCCACTCATTTTTTTTGTGGTGTATGTACTACCCTTGATTTAATTTTATTTATATTTTATATAAATTTATGGTTATTATCATTTCCATTATATGATACTTCTTTCATCTGTCTGACTTTAAAATGTTATGAAATCGGTAAAACCGTTTTGTCTCAATTTTCCCTATTTGAGACACATGTTTTTTTATGCACCTAATCTATTTTTTGAGGTGTATATACTTCAATTATACATATTATATCAGGAATATACTTATTCTAATGAAATTTTCAACTTAATTTAATTTCCTTTTCTTACATGGTGAGTATAAACCCATATTACCAAGTTATAAGAGTTTATTAGGACAATCTCATCACTTTTCAAAATTATTTATGTTTATGATTCCTTTGATAAAATGATATTAACAATATCTCAAGAATATTCATGAGGTTCCTTCTACTATGTTTTTTAATGATATCCTCTATTGTTGGTACCATTTTCCCACTATTTTTTACTTAAGATAATGTTTTTTATGTAAAAAAATACCATCTCTATCTTCAGTCAAAAATCTATTGTATTCAAAAACCATGATTTAAAAAATGTTTTAAAAATTATTTCAAAAGATACATGAAGATAATTTTAATTGAATTTTTTATTCTTTTATATGGTGGTACCCCTTAGATTGATAAGGATGTTTTATAATCTGTATAGATAGTACTAGTGGTTATGAATGAATAATATGTTAGTGGGATTCAGGATGAGATATTTTACCATTGAGTAGGTGAATGCCAAAAATCAAATTAATGTGGAGCTATTACAGCCTCTTCCTACTATATAGTGGAAATGGTATGGTCTATAAATGGATTTTTAAGCCGTATTACCTAGTAAATCCCATAAGAATGATGCAATATGGGTTATTAAAGATCGACTAACAAAGGTATGCCACTTCTTACCTATTCGGGAGACCTTCACCATTGATTATCAAAGTAGTATCTATGTGTGTGAGATATTTAGGTTATATTATGTTCTAAGGAGTGTAATTTTAAATAGATATCCTCATTTCCAGCATATTTCTAGATTGATCTTCATAAGGTTCTACAATTACATGATCTTCTGATTATGGCCAATCACCCTCTCACTAATAGTCAATTTGGGTAGACTATTTAGACTCTGGAGGATATTTTCGATCCTATGTTTTGGATGTTGATGTTTAATTGGGGTAGAATATTGTACTCATAGATTTTATATTTAATAAAATCTTCCAGGGATGGATACAAAAGGAACATTTTTTAAATTGTTATTATAGTCCATTTCGTTTGCCACTTTGTGGGGTAGAGGTAGGTGAGTCAGTGTTTGATGGGCCTAGTATCATGTAGGGGGTGTTTGATAAAGTTCATCTAATAATGAGTTAGTTAGTGACCAAATAGAGAAGGAATAAATCATACACTATCAATCAGAGATGACCTCTGTATTTTGATGTTTGTCATCATGTTTTCCTTCAGGGGTATCCCAGGATAGGAATCATCGTATCAAGAAATAGGTAAATCTAGTACCTAGGTTTCTTAGTTTGTTTTAGATAGTGTAGATGGTTAGTCCAGTTGTGTATGAATCAGACCTTCCATAGATCTATATATTAATTCACAATGACCTTCACATATCAGCGGTTGAGAGATATTATGCTAAATCTTTTCTTATGGTAGACATTGAAGACATAAAAATTTGTGTAGATTCATCAAATGATGAGTCTATGATAAATATTTAAGATCGTATTTGGAAGTATCTCTAGGGTATTAATATACATATGGATCGAGTGTAGTGTCTCCATGGGCTTGTTCAGGATGAGACATGGGAGAGGGAGTCTGATATGTGATTACATTGCCCAAAAATGTTCACAAAGACATGAAATTGATTCTTAGAGAAGATTTAGGGAAAGTTTTTATATAGTGGGGAGGCAGTAAGATCATATATTTGATTAGGTATATCCATCTTTTAGTTTATTGTTAAACACCATTCCTTTTGGGTTTTCCTTATCTTTATACCTTGGTGGTTCAGTCTTTTATGGATACTGAGAGCCTTTGTTTGAAAAAACAAACTAATATTCTATGATGTGTTTTTTAAATCAATTTGGTATGGGTATAAATATGTTAAATGTATTTTTAAGTTTTCACATGATCTTCGATGCCACTGGAGGTTGTTTAGGATTTATTAAGAATTTTGGGGCATTAAGATGCCTACATGGAAATTTTAAACGGTGTAAATATGCTACATAACATATAACTTATTTTAGGAAAAATCAATGAACCATGTTCATAATGTTAAATGAATACATTACATGAATACATCATGATATGTGTGATGTTTGAGCATGGTTAAAGATAACTATATGAAATTTGATTTTCAACATAACTCATAATTTTGAATTAATGGTCATGTAATATATTTATGTATCATATATGTACTGTGTTGGGTGTTCATAAGGTTATAATGCATATTTTTTATTTCATTACATTGGTGCATCCATTATCCCTTGACACAATGCTGATTTCCAAGTTATTTTGGTGTATCCTATTTTATTGTGGAAATCCTATTCAAGAAATAATTCTCTTTTGAGTTTCTTTCATTAGTTTTCCCCTCATTTCCACCTATTCTTCATTATCACAGTGTAATCATTTGACTATTATGGAATCAGGTTTTGATCCTAATCTAGGTTGATCTAGGATCTTTATAAGAACTTCAATGCCTTTGTTCATATTATAATTCTCTATAGGAAACATTTTATTATTTGTCAGTTTATGATAGTTGTTCTAAATCCTAACATGATGGTCTTTTTAATTATTAAGTATATGAAATTCTATGAATTTTGTAGACTTAATGTCTGAATTAATCAATTTATTAGTGAGCAATTATAATTTGTAGAAATGATTATTCTACAATTCCATTTGTATTTAATATTGTCGACTCAAATATTTTTGGCAACCCATTGGGTGATCAATCCCTTGAATAATACTGAAATTGATAATGGATTAAACTGTGTATAGCATGAGATGAATTATCAACTGATTTCCTGAAATAGATTGACATTATTAATAATTTATGGGATACTAATATGAGTATTAATAATTTGATTTATAAATGAATGTTTAATTCAATGAAAAGTATTAATTTTCTTAATTAACCATTTAGGCTTATGATATGATATTATAATATACATTATATTTTTTCTTCTTGATTTGGGCATTATAATTCTTATATAGTGATATTAGCCTAGTTGATAATGAAATTACTATATATGTGGCAATGCCTGGTGATACTGAAATGCTTATGTAGAAGGATTATCCTAGTTTATGAGTAAATTCTTATAAACAGGGCTATACCAACTGATATAGAAATGATTATACAATGGGATTGGCCTAGTTGAAGAAAAAATGATTATATGTAATTATTTTCTTAAAGGATTAAATGATTATATAGAATGGTTTTCTCTTTAATTTGATTATGTCATAGTTTAAGTTTGTGGTTAACATTTTTGTGCTATATGCTCAGTTAAAATTTTACATAGTTCCAAAGTAAGTCGATTTATATATTTTATTAATAGATATTTTAATAAACCTATTTATAATTGTATTGAATTTACTTATTATTAGGTTTTTTCTATTTAAACGTGATGGATTCAACCTAATTATTTTTAGTCACACCATATGTGGGAATCCTCTTGGTACCCCATAAGATTACATGTATACAAGTATTGAAAAGTGCAAGGGACCTTCTTATTGACTGTTTGAAACTGGATGGGTTGTAGTTTTAAGATCGTACCGACATTTGGTTTGTGACTCAACTCCTTTGATTTTATTTGAGTTATCTGATTCCTTTATTTATATTACATAAAGATAGGCATTTAGATACATTGCATTCTATCATTAAATAGTCCATTATTATTATTTTATTGGTTATTACTTTTATTTTCTTATTGTATATTATGTGGTTTTCGATATTTCCATTATTGTGGTGTAATTATTATTAATTATTCATCTATATTGTAACTAAGTACAAGGGGGTATACTCTCCCCACCATATTCATTCAACCTCACTTGTATTCTTAATCATCTAGAATATGGGGAGGCATGCTTGAGGACTTATAACCAATCAGATTTTTCTAAGGGATAGACTATTGGATTAGGGGATGGTACATGTAGATTTCCATGGATTCATCTAAAATATGCAGTCATAATCCACCTCTATGTTAGGGATATTACCATTGAGATGGTACTCCTATAATAGTGTATTCATAATATTTTATAGAATATGTTCCAAAGGCATTTATGTTATCTTGGACAAAGGCACCCCAACTTTGGTGACATTTGTTACATATCCTTTTTATCTGGATGATTCCATCAATTCAATATTGAAGAGGTCACGTTCTTAAAAATCCTATGTTGTTCAACAAATACAACAAAAAATCCAATTTGTTAAAATCCACGTGTAAGAATATACTTGATCGAGTCCATTCATGAATGAAGGATTCACATTGGTACTCAATTCTTTTGTAAGGTAAAATCTAATAAAACTGAATTGTGGGTTTTTTAGTTTATGCAGACCCTTTTTTGAATGGCAGGATCCCACATGGACATTTACTATTACATTATGGAGTTCTCATTAGTTAATAGTGTAGGATATTAGGATCATCCTCACCTTTTGAGGGTGTATTGGTTCCTACTTTGGGACACTCTTGTTTATTTATGTTTTATTTCATGAATCCTTCTAAAATTAGTGTATGAGACTAGATACCATTTTGTTAATAATTTATCATTGATATGGGTTGATGTGAGGATATGTACATATCAGAGGTTCTCATTAATTTGAAAATTTTTATGTACAATAGGTTCTCCTTTGATGGTGTAATATTTATGTTTCACTACCTCTTCATATTTCATTTATGTATTAGTGTTGAGAGTTTTTTTAAATCCACATTTCAATGTGGTCAATATTCTAAATTCATAGAAAGAGGTTGTGTGTTTTCTTGGTTTTAGATACATCCGAATAAGAACGGTTCCCTACATATCCTTGTGAATTGAATTAGCATCCATATTTTTTATTTACACATAATGGGAAATGTCATATGTTATATGGATGTGTGTCAAGAATTATCATACTATATTTTATGTTCTACAAACCATGTACACTTCCAAATATGTTAAGGTCACGTGGAATGGAATTCTAGCTGAATGAAATATAGTGATAGATCGTGTATGATTTCCATGAAACCATAAGTTTACAATTTATTTCAATTATAATAAGGAATAATGAAGATGGATTTATTTTTTAATTAATATTTTCATATGAGATAGTTGATTTGTATTGTATGGATATATCCCATTGAGCAGAAATGAACTTATCTAGAATGTGGCCAAAAGAGGATAGTTCAATAGGGGATATGGCCATAATTAAAAGACACTATAAATTATAGGAAATGTTGAATGATTAGGGAGGAAATAAATTGATTCATCTGGAATATAAACTCATGAATATGGGTATTCTGATTACTATATAGGGATATATTCTATTCTGGTGGGGAAAAAAAATAAAGTATAGTTCAGTAAATAGATGGATTTAGACATTTTCATTTGATGTTGGGTGTGGTCTCATCAAGAATATATACCAGTGATATGGTTTCATAAGGATATAAGCTTAATAAAGGAACATTTATGCTTATGAGTAATATAGAACCTTGATGAAAGATTTATGTGGTAGTTATTTTTGGTTTTTATATTGACCCTCCTTTTTTATTCATTATTTATAACATACTTCATTGAAAAAATATTACATTAATAACATTTATGTACTTTCTATGGTTATGTGTCTTGGATATTAAGTATATAATAAAATTTTTATATAAATAAAATATAAACACAACTATTATTTAATCCTCTTGAAGGACTCCTTTATTAATACGTTTAAGGTCACCTCACAACAAGTTATTTCCAAGGGATATACATCTATATGAGAATAAATCATATCATGGGATAAAAAAATGAAATGGATAATTTTTTATCATGAAATATATAATATAACAAATAAAAATATGGAATAATATTAATTGTTTAATAAAATTCATGGAAATATAGATAAAATAAAATATAATAGAGACATTTGAAAGCATATCACCATGTCCAATGTGTCCCATCATAGACCTTTATCCAACCATAGAACAATATTTGAAAATATATCATCGATCCTCAAGGTTCTAATCATATTAGAGAACTTATATGAACTTATCAATGTGTTGTATACTCTAGGACATTATAATATTATATTCATGCATAACAACAAAAAATATGTAGTAAGATGTTTTAATAATATTCAATTCATTGAAAATTTATGTAGTCAAAGTAAAAAATAGCAGGTCCAAGGACACCAACTTAAACAAACTCCCACATAGTCTAGATCTAATTCCTTACGATGATGAGTCATCTAGACCTTAAATGATATTAATATTTTTTCTAAGTCAAGGATTTAGTCAATAGGTCTGTCGTGTCATCTTCCATGGAAATACTACACACTATAAATTCACAACTCGAAGAAAAATCTATCAAGATATGATACTTACAAGTTATGTGTTTCAACTATTGATTTCAGCTTGGATTTTTTTCTAGAGAAACCACTTTTATATATTAGCACAATAGACTATGATGGGATCTTTACTATTAGGTACCACATAAATCTCTTGGACAATGTTTCACATCCATACATCTTTTTAACTACCTCAGAAGTTGCAATATACTCAATCTCAACTATATAATTTGCAACCACATCCTTCTTTAAGCTCTTTAGCTCACATAACATCAATTCAAAGTAAAGATGTATTCCATTTCAGAAAGTATTTCATCTTGATCTGTTTCAAAAATAGAGCTTTCATATTATTTAATGATTAGTTCTCCATCTCCTCTAAAAACTAGAAATATGTACATATTATTCCAAAGATACATTCGGATAGTCTTGAATGTCATCCAATGGTGGTCAACTAGATTATCTTGATATCTTCATACTGTACTTAATTTGTCGTCGACATAAATCCTAGTACATAGCATAGCATACATGACTAACCCAATCATTGATAAATATATAATATCTATCGTTATGTTTATTTCCTTATGAATTTCTAGTCACATTTCCTTGGAAAGATGAATGTCATGTGATGCTGTAAACAGTCACCTATTGGATTATTCCATACTAGATCTATTTACTATCTTGTTAATGTATGTACATTGGGTTAGACTGAGCATCCTCTTATATCTATCTTGATAGATCTTAATCCTAAGATAATATGTTGGCTCACCCAATTCCTTCATAGTGAATCTTTTATTCAACTATTCCTTAATAAACAATAAAACATTTATTTGGTTTCCAATGAGTAATATATCATTCAAATTAACTATTAATAAAATGAATAAATTCCACCTAAATGTTTTAAAGACACACGACTCTCATTCATTATTTATGAAACCAAATTCTTTTATGGCCTCATAATCACATATGTTACATGACTTGGATGATTTCTTAAATCCATAAATGAATCATTTCTACTTGAAAACCTGATTTTTAACCTTTAGAGTCGCATGATTGTTAGGATATTTTATATAGGAGACTTCATAAATTTTCCCATTTAGGAAGAAAATTTCGACATTCATTTTCTAAATCTCATAATAATGGAAAGTTGCAATTAAAAGTATAATTATGATAGATTTCACTATTGAATCTAGTGAAAATGTTTCATCATTGTAAATTCCTTAATTTTGTTTAAACCATTTTGCAATGTGCCACACCTTATAGGTACTGACTTCTCCTTCCACATCCAATTTCCTCATAAATGTGAATTTTCAACCAACAGGATTTATCCATACTGGAGGACCTACCAAAATCTAAATTGGTTTTCGTATATGGATTCCATTTCAAAATTCAAGATTTATTTCCACTTAGAAACATATATTCCACTTACTGCTTCCTTTTAGGTTAGAGGATCACAATTATCAACTAATAAATATTCAATATCCTTGGGGTCTAAAAAATCATACCATTCTATTTATCTAAACTCTCTAGTACTCCTACACAGTAACAGTGTCACTGGAAAAATTTATTCATCCAAGGGGATTTGTAGAATTTGTACCTATGACAACTATTATGTATCTCTAGTCTAGAAATCATCTTTTTCTATCTCTCTTCAACTATCTCTTTTAGAGTTAAGATCCTCCTCAAGAAATGTGGGACGTCTATTAGGAACAAACTTTTTGTCTGAAGGATTATATAGCTAGTATCCATTTTTTTCATTGTGATATTCTATAAAGATACACTTATACATTTCTGTGAAATATTTTAACTAGAATAGGAATTTATAAATTCTTAAAAACCCCAAATATATAAGTTAGAAAAGACAAGTTTCTTTCAATTCCATAATTGGTATGGCATACCTTCTGTTTCTTTAGTTGGAACTCAGATTAATATGTTTATTTTTATTCATATCGTATATCTCTAGAAGGATAATTAAAGAATTTCCTAAATCTTCCTTGATCTAACCATTCCAACAAGGCGTGGTTCCTCATTTCACTTAAACCATTCCACTGAGGCATATAATGAGTAGCGATTTGAGATAATATCTATAAATCCCATAGATAATCACTGATGTATTTATTAAGATATCCACCACCATAGTCTGAGTGAAGATTCTTAATCTTCGTACCATGAAGGTTCTCTACATCATTATTTTATTTCTTTAAATTTTCAAAAAAATATTACTTAAACTTCATTAATTATAAATTTCCATATATACTAAAATCATCACTAAAATTAATGATTTATATATACGTACCCCTCGATTCGATAGGAAATGGTCCACAGTCATCATTATTAACTAATTCAAGGAGATAATTATCCCATTCACCATTCCCTCAAAATGTGTATTTTTTTTCATTTTCTCTTATAAACATGTGTGACATACAAAAATAGGTTTTATTTTAAAAGAATCTAAATATCCATCTTGATGCAATTTAGTTAAGCACTTTTCATCAACCTGACATTTTAGGTGATTCCAAAGATGGGTGTAGTAAGATTCATGTGAAGTTACTTCATTATGTATTTCCATTATTTGGTCTTTGTAATTAAAGAAATAATGAATATTATTTAAATGTGCTTTACCACAAAAAATTCTACCTTTATAAAGTAGAAAAATTTATTCCCATATTTTAAAATAAATCCATTCATATCAAGTATGGATACAAAAATAATGTTTTTGGTATCTGAAGGAACATAATAAAAACCATTTTAAAACCAAGACCATTCCATTTGGAAATTTGATGTGGTAGTCCATGATAGCTACAACAACAGGTGTAGATATGTTGGTTAATAGAATATCTACCAGTCCTCAGTCAATCCATTTGAATCTACTTTTTTCCTATATTTTAATACAAATGTGAAAACCAAAATATGTATGTAATTAAAATTTTTTAAAAATAGATAAATTTAACTCGATAACAAACACACATGATGCTTAACATTTATTCTTTATTTGGTTTATGTTTTTATTCCAATGTCCTTTCTTTCCACATGATAATCATATTGAATCTTATTCCCTTTCATTCCCGTGATCTTCCTCTTCATGGAAAGGTGTGAAGAATCTTTAGGATTAATGCTCATCCATTTCCCTTTTCGTTTGTTCTGCATAAGGTATGATGATTTTTCATGATTAATATCCAAAAAAACTTGGAAAATAATAGTAAAAATATCTGGAAGAGACTTCTAAATGTTGTTTATATTGAAATTCATAAAAAAGATGTAGATTTTTGTGGGAGTGATACCAGAATAAAGTTAATTCCCATTTCATTATGGAGTTTACACCCTAGAACATATAAGTGATCAATGTAGCCAATGATATTGACTATATGAGGCATATATGGGAACCTTATTTTAGGTTTATATAAAATATAAGATTAAAAATATCAAATAGTTCCTATATATATCTCTCCTAGTAAAGACAACAGAGGTGATTCATCATGCTATATGCATCCACATTTCTGTGAGACTTCATTCGTTCACATGAAATAAATGAAAGCATCAAACAGTTAACATTGATCATGTCACTCAAATGTTTCTCATAGACTAGTAACTCTTCATTAATCACCTATTTAGAAGGAGGATTTGGAATTAATGATTCTAGCTCGTATGATTTATGTTAATGGTGTAACACAACCTGAAGGGGTCTAAACCATTCATGGATGTTACTACCAGTTAGGTTTTTATCTTTCTCCAATACAGATCATATGGATAGTGTGTAAGATGATCTTGTCATATTATTCTACAATTAGATGAAGGATATTATTATAAATTTTATTGATTACAAAATAAGTGGGATATAATAAATTAAAATTTTTATTTATTTAAATTTTATGTCTCTCACTATTTTATCAAGTCTCAATAGCCCTCACCATTGAACTCAGAATTTCCAGTTACTTTAAGATTATAGTGGAATGGATCCCCATTAAATTTAATAGTTATCCACAATTTTTCTATAAAAACGTTAATAAAATAATTAGTTAGTTGGTCTTTCTAACTGAAGACTTGAATATCCATGATCTATTTAGTGGATTCCCCTATCCTAAAATCCTAACATGGATTTCTTCAACACATGCCGCTAAAATTGTATAGAACAGTCTTTGGTCATTAATTTCAAAACAATTTCAGTTATGTCTACCCAAAACAGTCATGATAACTCCCAGATAAATGTATGTTTCTAGAATTTGGCCATGAACTACACATAGTTGTACAGTTTCATTCCTAATCAAGTAATGGGAGGCCTAGTCTCAATAAATATTTAATTGAGATATTTAAATTTATTATGCATAATTTTTATCTTATTTTATCCATTACACATATTGTTAATATTAATTGCGTGTTAATTAATTAATTAATCTTGTTGTATAAATCATTTACACATGATTCATATAATTAATTTTTATATTTTCACATTAATTTATTTATTATCGATTCATGATATTTAGAAAATAGTTTATTTAATTATCATACATTAAATAATCCTTCTAACTAGGTAAAATAAATCATATTTAAATTTTTGGAATGAGTAACAACATTCTACATATCCACCTATGTATCACATCGGTTGGCATCATTATGTTTCCACCTTGAAATCCATCCATGTTCCTTGGGATACTAT
This sequence comes from Viscum album, assembly GCA_963277665.1. Classification (NCBI taxonomy): domain Eukaryota; kingdom Viridiplantae; phylum Streptophyta; class Magnoliopsida; order Santalales; family Viscaceae; genus Viscum; species Viscum album. The sequence continues at coordinate 1,080,103,315 of OY728164.1, forward strand.
ATTAATTAAAAATATTTATGACTCACATATAGTTGAGGGGAACCAAATGTGTAACACCCCTAGATTTCATAGTACATTATTACTTCAACGTATTTCAATAACTTCCACTACACGCAACACTATGTTCAAGCGCCTTACGACTTACTAAACTAGTTGTTCAAAAGCTGTTATGAATAGTGTTAACTGATTATTGAACATTATATAATCTTTATAATTTTATAATCTGTATTATGAGTTTCATAGATATAATTTAGGAAAAAATAATTTTTTTTCATATAAAAGAATAATTTTTCAAAAATTGCAATTTTACCGCCTTTTAATGGTGAACCCTTTTAAAATAAAATATTTGAATCTTTTATATATTACATTTGAAAAAAATAAAATTCTTCTTTAGAATCGGAACATTAGAATTTGTTTTCAATAAATTAGTTGGTTTTTTTGATAACTTTCATATTTGGGTGAATAGTGAAAAATACTATATTTTAACCAAAAACAACTTTTTTAATCAAAATAATTTATAGTGTCAAGTTATAAATTTTAATGGATTTCAAATATATATAGTTTATATTTTTATCATTTAATCCAATGATGGTAATTGTGATTAATTATACTTTGAAATTGGATAAAAACATCTGTCAATATTTTGATAGTTATTATTTCATAAAAATACGCTTTTTGGTTTTGACAACATGAATTAATTTTACATTAATACTGAGTCTTCTATGTTTTGGAATTTGTAAAATAGAATTCATTTTTGAATTATTAATATCAAAATTATCTTAGGATGAATTTTTGGTATTTTTCTAAAAACATTAAATTTTTTATTAATATAGATAAACACTAAGTTATTTTTTTAAAACCCTCTTTTTATTTAAATAATTAATCAATTTATGTAAATTTGTTTTAAATAAAAATATATACATAATAATCATATTAGTTATATTTAATTCATTGGAAACATTTTTATAATAAAATTTGATGTATATAAATTTATTGAACTTTTTACCTTCTCTTGCCCACATTCTAGGAGCATTTGAAAATTTGTATAAAACATAATGTTACGGATTTTTTGAGTTGCATTTAAAAAATACAAGATTTTTGGTTAACCTCAGTAAGTAAAATGTGGTTCAATATGTTGAAACTATGTTTTGGTGAATAGTATGTTTTGACAATTATTTACAACTGTAAAAAGTAAATATGGTAATTAAGGGTAAAAATGATATTATAATTAAAAAAACAAGTAGTAATTCTACTGGACAAGTTTAATTATACCAAAAAAAACCTCAGAAATAAATTATGACCCTTTATTTCCACTTGGATTATATTATGAAATTTATTAACATTTAATTTGAAGAATAGTTAAAAGTGTTAAATTCAATTTTTCATAACTATATCATTTTAATATAAGTTTATACACAAGATAAATTCAACTGTAATAATTCATTAGAAATATAAAAATATTTCCTACATAATGGTATTTTATGTATAATTTTTTGACATTAAATAATTCTTTTTATTTATGACACAATGATGATGCACTAATAACATTATTGACGAATGATTAAAATAATTGATGTTATAAATATACAAATAAATATAATTTGAGCCTTTTTATGAATTACACTAAATTTATAGGTTAACAGTACATGTTATGGTCAATTACATAAATCGTTTTCGATGTGATAAGGTTGTTATGAATTTCAAAAAAATAAAATACCAAATATTGTCAAAATTAATATAAATTAATTTTTAAATCAAATAATATATTATTGGCCGTTATAATAATCCTTAAAATATAAGGTTCGTCCAAATGGAAAAAATAATATTATCTATGTCCTTATTGAACCACTTTATTTTCTTTTGGATGTTTATAGTACGTTTATTAACCATATAGTATAGGAATACAAGAAGACACGGTAAAAGATAAATTGTTTAACTTAGAGTTAAATCTAAAAGATAATGTTAAAATGGTAACCTATGTATGTATAAAACATATTGGTTGAGATGATTCTGACACATCCCCACTTTAGGTTTGAAAAAAATTAATTTGGAGCCATTATAACCCCAATATGTTTTTATTATAAAATAATATTTCAATATTTTCCAAAGCTATCCCTCACCCCTCTTATAAAAGGGCACTCACACTTTTCCCAAATTCACACCATCAATGCCATTTGGCTCCGCCAACCCCTACCCAAATATCCTCTCAACTGTTTTCCATTCATCCAAGATTCGTAACATTAGTCTGAAATCCAACCTATGGATCTCTTTTGATCAAATCAAAATGATGAACCTGAAAAAGAGGTAAATATTTCATCGCCACTTTCAAGTTCTTTTCTTCTTCCACTTCTTGTTTACTTGTTGATTCCATTCTAAATTAATAACAGTAGTATCTTCTATATACTATGATTTTATTATAAATATGGTACAACCATATTCATTATTCTATCCATACTTTGAATAACATGTCACCATACGTGTGTACGTACAACTTACCATCTCCACATCGTGGTGTAGTTGTTATTCAATACATTATTATTTATATGGGTATAATAATGTTGTATAATTGATGTAAATAAAAAATATAACATGATAATTTTTCATTATATATTATATAACACACAATTATATATGATTTTAATATCAAAAGAATGATATTGTTGCTCGTGCATACGTAAAGATTACCGTCTCAACGAACGCGATAGGATTCTTTCCACATCGTAACCATTCAAGAATAATTTTCATTTGATGATTAAAAATAGTGTTTAAAGACTTGATATCATTCTGTATATGAATAAGAACCATACCATCAATAATGAAAATGACTTAGGTAACAAATCATATAATGGAAAATAAATTAGTTAACACCCGAAATGATGATAATACTAAAATACCATTAAAAAGCATTATTAGAATATCATATATGATATCATAATTAAGTATATGGTTCTTGTATAATTTAATAACAACTACTTTACTATTATAAAGGTGGTTAACATACCCTCAACCATGTAAATGTAAAGGGTAAGGGTTAATTTCAAAATCTCTTTATTAGCCGAGATTGTTTTTACATAAGTATCTAATGGGACCTCTTTATCATTTAAATCCACGCTTTCTTAAAAATGTATTTCAACACATTTTTAATATTTTCTAAAATATGGGATAAATTCATTTATACCCCTTTTTTTTTGCTTTTTAGAAGAGGTTTATAAATGAATAATTCTGTCATTTTCCAAACAACATACTTTATAACCTTTTCGACGATATTAAGGTAATAATGTTTTTTAACTTATATAGCGGGTGCGACTTTTATCTGATATTATAAAATCATAAAATCATCCCTAAAATGTTTATAATATTTTTTCAAAATAAATGTTTTCTTTATAATAATGTGACTCTTAAATTATTTGAAAATAGAATGATATATTTCTCTCAAATAGTTTTTATTTCATCTATCTTAACATAATTTGATAAATTTTACACTTTTTTGATGTTGATTTAAAATGATAAAAATATCCCATATTGTATTTTTGTTTTTGTGATATGTTTGACTTTGGATGATTTATTTTTAGGCCATTCATCGTTTAAGGTTAAAGTATTTACATTTCATATGCTACATTTAATACGAATGTTTATGTTATATTTCAACATTTTATTAATTTGAATGTATTGGACTAGAATGTTTCGGGTTTGGGAATAGTAAAATTAATCCCTCCGGGTTCGAGACTGATTACAACAAACCCTCCAGATTGGAGTCAAGTTACAAAGGCTCTCTGGGTTGGAGTCTGTTTACAGAGGCTCTCCTGGTTAGAGTCTAGTTATAGAGGCTCTCCATGTTGGGGTCTAGTTATAGTTATCCCCTAGGTCCTAACATGATGCCTAATCATAGAAATTAATGTCCGGTACATTACATTCCCTCATTGTGAAATTAGATATTACGTTTGATTATTCTACTATTAGAATATCCATGTGGAAGTTTATATGGTATTGTTTGATTTATTATTTCCATATTATGTACAAGTTTATGTTTAAAAGGCTATTGTTTAATTTACAAATCTTGCCTCAAATGTTTATAGAATCTACTAAATTATTTACCCTTACTAAGCATCTGAGCTCACCCCTTTCATATTTTTTTCCCATGATGTCAATAAGTGATTTATCTTTGAAATTCAATGTTAAGCTAATGGAAAAATATATTTCTAAAAGGAATATTTTTTGGGTTGTATGTTAGAAATTGTAATGTAACATTCTTGTATGTAATCTATTTTTCAAGAATGCTAAACTGGTCGGTATTTTAGGAATTGATTCCTTGTAATCATGACAATGTATTAAAATAATGCACTGACTATGGAAATCTAGTGCCAGGGTGTTATAGTGGGTATTGTAGGAAGTTTAGAAACATCCTCATAAATAGATTTAGATAAACTCTGAGTAGAGAACATTACACTAAGATAAACATTGAGGATTAGTATAGAAGAACATTCTAGAATTTTGGTAATGCAGAGATTTTGTGTATTTTTTAAGTAGTACATGCCAATCTGGATGCAAGCAGGTAGAGGTGGCTCTGGAACATATTTAACTGGAAGTGAAAACTCTAAAAAAGAGATCTGAGCATGACTCAGGGTATCCTGGTACATGACATCGGTCCTTGATGCACTCTTGGTTCCAACACTCCGGGGGGATATGTTTAGGATAATTCACATTTTCATTATAGGCCATTATGAAGGATTTAGGAGTAAATAATACCTCAATGAAAAAAAATTTGATTATAGATTATATGAATAATAATTTCAATATACATTATGTATTTTACATGTTTGGAAATATTAATTTTGATTCATAATCTAACCTAGTGTATTCAATTGTTTATAAATGGCACCTAGTAGAAGGAATTAGAATTCAATCAATAAAAATGATCGAAAGACTAAGAAGGATCATATCTTTCATCATATTAAGACAACATTTAAAATGGAAATAATCTCCCAAATATTCTATTCATATTAATTAATAGTATCATGTGTTAATAATATATGTAAATAATTCTCTGAGTCTTATGGCATTTAAGGGAAGCAAGCGATTAAAAGGATGGAAGAGGGAATGATGGATAAAGGGAAGAGGTGAAAGAATGATTTTCCCATATGTGATAACTATGGAAAGAATCACCTTGGTAAATTCGTGAAGGTAATGTGAGTATGTTATAAGTTTGGACAAAAATAACACCAAGTACAAGATTGCAAGGGTAAGAAAAAAGTTTCAAATGTAAAATTCTTCATCTGCAAGGAGTTGGGACACGACACGAATCAATGTGCCAGTCATCAGATTATACCGCAAATGGTGTTATTGGTTAATATTCAAGATATTATAATACCACATATGAAGAGGAATGACAAGTGTTCTTATGTTTTTATTTAATAATTATGTCACTTCATTATTGTATCAATGACACAACAATTATATGAATTATGGAAATGAATAAGGATTGTACTGCAGTACTATTTCATTAAGGATTTGGGATTATATGATACGATGGAATGTGACTCAACAAAATGTTAATCATTTTGACAAATACATGGTTCGAAGAAATATAACCTTTAATATGGTACAAATACTACGGTAGTAATTTAGGAATACTAGGTGGTTGATTTGGATTAATTATATTGGATACTCTTGACTAACATGGAACTGATTAATGATTAGTTTGTTTCATCATTGTTGGAGTATTCAAAATTTTGGTGTATAAGGAATAAGAAATCATGAAGATAATTAATAATATTTTATGGTAATTCAGGGCATTACCATGTTTTAAATGAATACATGATGAAGGTATTCACATGTTATTACGTGGAAAAAAAGATCTTCATTATGTTTACACTCCTTAAAAATTTTGGATTGTAAGTTTGGGAAAATGTATTTTGGATATGTCTAAAGGTTGGAATAGATTATGTTTTAAATTGGATTCTATTGTTATATTTAAATCATTTATCCATATTATCTTTGGATTGTTATAAAAATTAAGTCATGGGGGTCGGGCAATAGCCCGTCGTGACATGCAAGTCCATGAGACATGAACCCGCAACTGAAAGGCGACAAGGGTGGATCACCTACAACTATCATACGTTATTTCTTGGTTTGTATAATGTAGTTTATTAAATAGTTTTAAAAATGAATTATAGAATTCATTTGTTTTGGAACCTTATATGATTAAGATAAATATAATATTTTTGAGTTCTATTATTATTTGGAGTGAATGATAAGTTTGCAGAAATTAGTTAATGGATGTAACTCTACTTGTCAAGTATATATTTTATCCCAATTATTCTATGAATAAATTAATTGAAAAACATTAGGGAAGGGATCTCTGAAACAAAAATGTGTTATCCTAATATATTATGTTTTTTTTGAATAAGTGTATTTTAAATAATCATAAATTGATGGCTTTGAGGCTCTCAATTTGACACTTGTTTGTGATTGATGAACCCAATCACTCCCGATAAATATTTAAGTTTTTCATAAAATAATGTGTCTCTAATTTCAACCAATGATCTCCTAATCAAGGTCATAATTTTATGGTGACCCTTTCATTTCCATTTTCCTCTTGTTAAGACTAAATTTTATAAAACCAAATTCTAATGTGGGTTTTCGTACATATGTATTTTCTATTTTCAAACTTTAATTTTTTAAGAACAATTTAAAATTGTGAGGATGTAATTTATTGAAGGATAGAAGAGTGTAACATCCCAAGATTTCATACTACATTATTTCATCAAAGTAAATCAATAACTTGCACTATAGGAAACATTGAGTTCAACCGCACCACGACATACCAAACAAGCCAATCAAGATCGGTTATGAAAAGTTAATTTTGTAATTTATATAATAATTATAATTTTAGAATCCATATTATGAGTTTCTTATACATAAATTAAGAACAAATCCATTTGTTTTAGATAAAATAAGAATTATTTAAAATATGTAATTTTATCGCCTTATAATGGAGAACCATTTTTAAATCCAATATTTGGAACATTTATATATTCAATTTGACAAAATAAACTTTTTCATTAGAATCGAGATATAATAATTTAGTTTCAACAAAAGTTTTGGTGTCTTTCTGGTAACTTTCATATTTGAGTGAATATTGAAAAATACTACATTTTAACTGAAAACAAGTTTTTTTATAAAAATAATTTATAGTGTTAAATTATACATTTTAATGGTTTTTATGTATAAATATATTATATTTTTACCATTTAATCCAATGATGGTCATTGTAAGTAATTTCACTTTGAAATTTGACATAAACAAGTGTCAATCTTTTGATAGATATTATTTCTTAAAAATACGATTTTTGGTTCTGGGAATGAAAAATTATTTTAAATTAATTAATGAAAAATCTATGTTTTGAAATTTCGTAAAATATATTTTATTTCTGAATTCAGAATATCAAAATTATCTTAGGGTGAATTTTTTGTGTATTTTTGAAAACATTCAATTTTTTATGAATAGTGAAAATAATGTTTTATTGTTTAAAACCCAATTTTTATTAAAATAATTAATTATTTTATTTAAATTTATTTTAAGACAAAATAGATACATAATAACAATACTATTTCAATGTAATTCATTGGAATGTTTTTTATAATAAAATTACATGTAGTAAACATTATTGAACTTTTTACCATCTTTTACACACCTTCAAGAAACATTTGAAAATATGTATAAAACATAATTTTACCACTTATGTGAGTTGAATTTCAGAAATCAAAGAGATATAGTTAACATCATTATATAAAAATGAGGTTCAATAAGATGAAACTATGTTTTGGTTAATAGTAACTTTTGACATTTATTTACCACAATTAAAAGTAAATAAGGAAATTATGGGTAAAAATGATATTATTATTACCTTAATGATTGTCTTAATTCTATTAAATACGATTATTTCGTCCAAAAAAAAAACTTAATAATAACATATGACCCCTTAGGTCCCCATGGATTAGAGTATGACATTTATTATTATTTAATTTAAAGAAGTGTTAAAAGTGATTAATTAAAGTTTTCATAACTAAAACATTATAATATAGTGTTATAAGTAAGATAACTTTGACTATAATAATTAATTGTAAATTTAAAAAGATTTCTTAAATAATTATATTTTATTTAAAATTTTTAGATATTAAATAATTCAATTTATTTATGAAATAATTATGATGCAACAATTACCTTATTAATGAATGATTAAAATAATTGACATTATAAATATATAAATAAATATAATTTGAGACTTCTAATTAATTCAAATAATTTTCTAGGTTAATGAGACTTTTTAGGGTTGATTAGATAATTTTTTTTCTATGTGATAAGGTTTTTATGACTTTCACAAAAACAAAATAATAAAATAGTGTAAAAATTGACATCAATTATTTTTAAAAAAAATATATTATATTATTGGTTGACATAATAATTATAAAAATAATTTTTTTTTGAAAAAGGTCTTAAATAATATTATATATTTCATTAATTATATACTCGATGTCTTTTTGGATGTTTATTGTATGTTTAGTAACTAGATAGTGTAAGAATACAAGAAGACATGGTAAAAGTTAAATTACTTAACTTAGAGTTAAATCTAAAAGATAATGTTAAAATGGTAAAAACAACTTGTATAAACCTATTGGTTGAGATTATTTTGACCTATCCACAATTTAGATTCGAAATAAATTAATTTGGAGCAATTATAAATCGAATATGATTTTATTATAAAATAATATTTCAATCTTTTCCTAAGGTGCCTCTCACCCCTCTTATAAAAGGGAACTCCACCATCTCTAAAATTTACACCATAATAGCCATTAGGATCTTCCAAAACCTACCCAAATATCCTCTCAAATTCCTTACCTTAATCCTAGAGGCCTTACTTTAGTCAGAAATCCTACCTAAACAACCCTTTTGATCAAATAAAAATTGAAGAAACCGAAGAAGAGGTAAATGTTTCATCACCTCTTTCTTCTTCTGTTCTTCTTCCACTTCATCTTTCCTTGTTAATTCAATTATAAAATAATAAATCCTGAATAATATATATAAATTGATTTTATTATAAATATTGTAAAACCAAATTCATTATTTTATTCATCCTTTGAATGACAGGTCATCAAACATGTGCACGTACGACTTACCGTATCCACGTCGTGGTGTAGTTGTTATGAAATAAATTATTATTTGGATGTGTATAATAATTATTTATAATTGATGTAAATAATAAATATAAAATGATAATTATTTTTTATATATGATATAACAACCAATTATATACGATTTTAATATCAAATGAATGATATTGTCACTCGTGCATATGTGAGGATTACTGTCTCCACGAACGCGATGAAATTTATTCCCCCATCATAATCATTCAAGAGTAATTTTCATTTGATGATTAAAAATAATTTTTAAAGACTTTATACCATTATTTATTTGAATAATAAACATCCCATCCATAAAAAACACGACTCATGTGACAAAGAATATAAAGGAAAATGAATCAGTTAACACTCGAAATGATGATAATACTAAAATAAAATTTACAAAGCATTATTAAGTAATCATATATGATATCATAATTATGAATATGGTTATTTTATAATTTGATAACAATTATTTAACAATTATACAAGAGTTTAACGTACCCTCAACCATGGAAAAGTACAAGGTAAGGATTAATTTCCCAATCTCTTTATTCTCCGATGTTGTTTATATGTTAGTATCTACTAGGACCTCTTTATCATCCACATTTGTGATTTCATAAAAATTTATTTCACAACATTTTTTATATTTAATATACTATGGGATAAAGTAATTTATACACATATTTTTCTTTATATAGGATTTTTATAAAGTAATATTTCCGACTTTTTCAAAATAGGATACTTTATGACCTTTTCGATTAAATTAATGTAAGAATGTTTTTATAACGTATATGGTGGATGTGGATATGTTTTGCCATTATAAAATCGTCCAATCATCCCTTACAATATTATAATAATATTTTCAAAATAAATTTTTCCATTATAATTATGTTACTCTTAAATGATATAATAACAGAATGTGATATTTCTCTCAAATATTTTTGACTTCAACTATGTCAACATCCTATGATAAATTTTACAGTTATTTGAAGTTGATATATTATGATACATATCTCCCATATTTTATTTATGTTTTTGTAATATGTTTGACTATGGATGAGTTATTTTTAGGTTATTCATTGTGTAAGGTTAAAGTATTTACATTTATTAGTCTAGTTTTAATACGAATGTTTATGTTATATTACAACCATTTATTAAAATGAATGTATTGAACTAGTATGTTCTGGGTTGGGGACTGGTAAAATTAATCCCTCCAGGTTGGGTTCTAGTTACAGCAGACCCTCTGGGTTGGTGTCTGATAGATTCTGGTTACAGAGGCTCTCCAAGTTAGAGTCTGGTTACAGAGGCTCTCCAAGTTGTGGTCTAGTTACGGGTAGCCCACAGGTCCTGGCACGAGGCCTTGACACAGAAATTAAATTTTGGTGTTGAACATTCCCTTTTTATGAAATTAGTTATTACATGTGATTATACGACTACTAGAATATCCATGTGCAAGTTTATATGGTAATGTTTGATTTATTTTTTCCATATTTTTTTCATGATTATGTTTAAAAGGTTATTGTTTTATTTAAACATTTTACCTCAAATGTTTATATCTTCAACAATAATATTTACCCTTACTGACCATCTGAGCTCAGCCCTTTGTCATGTTTTGTTTTCATAGGATCCTAAGAAGTGTTTTATGTTTGAGATGCACCGTTAAGATAAGGGAACAATGTCATTCTCAAAGGAATATTTTTTTGTGTTGTATGTTAGAAAGTGTAATGTAACGTTCATGTATATAATCTATTTTCCAAGACTGTAAAACTGATTCGTCCTTCGGGACATGATTCCTTATAATCATGCCAATGTATAAAAATAATTCACCAACTATGAGAATTTAAGGTCGGGGTGTTACAAAATGAATTGTTAAATGGTTTTATATAAATATCTTAGGACACATAGGTCCTATATAATAATGTAGGAAGGGATGACTCACAAGACATTATTTAATTAAATATTAAATATTTTAAAACATATTCAATAAATTCAATTAAAAAATACAACACATTCAATGGTATTGGTCAAGCTAATGTATGGTCTTACATTCCACGAATATGAAAAAGTAAACATCTAGGATTGATTTCATTATTTCAGATAAATGTGCTTGCATTAATTAATTATCATTCAACTTAATGACTATACAATTGTATTTTGAGATATCTATCAATAATGAATTCAAAAAAAAAATAAACATAATAACCAATAATAACATATTAATTATATAAAATTAATTGATAATTTAAAATTTGTTAAACCCATTATTTAATTTTCAAACACACAATGGTGTTCCAATCAATAAAATATGGTTTTAAGGATAAAATTGTCAAATTTAATGTAGTTTTAATTTTTTCCAATTAATGTAATACTACACAACATGAACGTACAGATACATGCCATGTACCTTGGTTTCCATATATCCAAGTAACATTCTTTGGATTTCAGGGTGTTAACTTGGCTGGACTACATAGTGTGAACATGCCACATACACACCTTGTATTTAAATTCCATGTGCCAAGTTGGCCCAGTCAAAATGAGGTGTAAAATAAATGAACCACATGTAATTAATTGATTGGAGCATCTAGATACAATACACAATGTTAAACGGAATTTACTCCGACAGCAAGTTGGTTGACTCCGTTTTACTAGCAAAAGATTTGGCACTACCTGATGGAATCTATGGTCATTCTATATTTGTTCGGAAACCTTTATAATAATTAAACACTGAACAAACATGATTAATATATTGTAAACATGTCAATTAAAATTGGATTAAATAAAAAATAAGTTGAAATGAATATCTAAACACAGTTTTGAAAATATCAACAGTCAAATAAATAATTAAAAATTTAAATGTGATCATTTTGACACGAATTGGTGGTTCCATGCAGAAAAAAGCATGCATAGGTGGGTGATATATTAAACATTATTTTTATAATCGTTCCTTGAAACCAAGATTGATGGTCTTTCAGATCAAAATAATAATTAATTTATATAATATTTGATGAAATAAATACCTGGTATTAGGAACATTGTTCATTGGTGAATGTTGATCTTCTGGGAAGGCCCTTTTGGATTACCTTATTTTAATTTTGAGAATCCAAAGATAGAATCCCTCTAGCGGTGATCCGGAAATGTTTCTGTGATCTTCTTGAAATACCACTGGATCTCATAGTTCTAGCACACCCAATCAAATTTCTTATGATATTCATTATTTTTCCCTCATTATTCAATCATGAAGAAATATCTCTTCAAATTATCATTCTTTATATAGAGAGTGAAGGGTGAGTTGAGAAAGAATTATTTGTGTGCAATAATTCCCTATTCATAATTTTGGATACTATTCAAAATAGACATATCCATATATTTATAGAAATAGGATTTATGTTAAAATAATTTTTAATTGCATATTGGACATTTAATAACATTTATTACCTTTAATAAACTCTATTACACATAATAATACTTATATTATTATTATTTTGTGGTCCTCTCTAACTTGTGTAACAAGAAATATTACGTTACAATATTGTTAATTAATATTTTTCCCCAGAATCAGTTTTGGTCCATTTTAACTCCTATAGAATTTATTGAATAACCGAATAAATATTTTATAAACAACCTATCAAATAAATATTTATTAAAATTATAAATAAATAAAACTAATATTTTATTCACATATCAGCGAATAAGTATTTATTTAATTTTTTCAATCAATATAACTTGAATAAAATTGTCCCTTAAACTTGAGAAAAATATTTATTCCATTAATTAAACTGAAATATAATTTAATCTAGATCAAAGGAATCACTTATCATTTGACCCCTTATGATTTTTTCTCATTTCCATTCGGTGTCCTTGCCTAATGTCCAACATTACTATATAGAAATATGTCAAGGCACCCAAAATAAATACTATAATTTCACAATGTAGATAACCATATTTGAATGCTAACAACATAATATAATACATTTATCACAATATCTCATCAAGAACATTGCACATCCAAGTCACCACCCAATATACTAGATTTTTATTTCTTTGACTATCTGAAATAATTTTGTCGTTACACCATGGAAATGAAATTTAATTTGATGGTTTTATTCCAATCAATGGGATGTGATATCCTCTTCCACAAATAATGAAGATGAAAATCCTTCCACAAATTATTTATTAATGAAATATAACTCTTGACACACCCAACATATCCAACTTCTCCATGAGATATTATAATCAGGGATTACGAAATAAATCGATATACGCGAGTTGTAACATGCATTAATATTAATCATAAAGTATAACTACCATTACACACGCTCATAGATATGAATGTCTAATGAAACCAAAAGCGTAAAAATTCATAATTCCATGTAATTTCTAATAATCTTATGTCTTGTATATTACCATGTGTGTATATCACGACAAGAAGCCTCATCTTCTTATGAGTACTACACCTGACAATCTAAGTACTATGTGTCACATCTTATTAGGTAATCCAACCGCAAGACATTATTTGGTAATATCTTAATATCAAATCATGGTTATCATCATAGTTGGTAACTACTATGACCCTATCAATGATACTTATACTCTAGGAAATTATTACATTAGATTCATGTAAAACAAAAAAAATGTAATAATAAGTTTTTTTAATATTTAGAAAATCGAATATTTATGTAATCAAAGTAAAAAATTGTTGGTCCTTGGAAACCAACTCCAATGTAAACAAATATATATGATACTGATAACATAATTATACATCTAGAATAATTATATCACATATACCTTCTTACTTTACATTCTGTTGGGGTACAATAATATCATTTGTGTGTATGGTGGACTACCGCCTCGCGATGTTATGTGATTCATTTTTCACTGAATATTTTCATGGAAGGTAATTCGAGAATATTTAAAGAATATATGTTATATATATGACATAAAAAATTAATAGTTTAATATATTGTTTACCTTTACTTCATTTCATCTTCCTAGATAAAGGAAACAATATTCATTCATATGTATGGCCTACTGTCTCAACGTACTGTGTATTCCATTTTCTATCTCTATCTTTTATGCATTACACTAAATACATAAATAATGAATATATATGATAATTATTTCATTTTTAAAAATATCTGGTTGATGTAACCATGATCAATGTAGAGTATTGATAATAAAAAATCCAAACATACACAAAAATCAAAATAATTGATGCCCGAAACATGATTTATACATGGAATTGTTAATAAATATGTAATAAAATATCATAAGTATATCATATGTGTTTAGATATATATATGTATGGTTATTTAATATTTTTATAATAAACATAAATTTATTATATTATTGTTTTTTAATGTGTACAAAGGATGTTGAATCTTAAGGTATGGGATTCTCATCTCACCTTTATTTCCTCTGAGACACATTCCATATTCACCATGTGTTTCTTTAATGTGGTTTATATAACACCAATGAATATATTTTAGGATTATTATAGTTAAAATAATACAGATTACCATATGAATATTAGGATATCTATTTCATGGGTTTTAGGGTTCAAATGATACCAATGCGGTAAGGGATTTCTGTCACAATTTTTATTATTCAGGACATACAATATATTATGCACTTATATTATATTATGAAGTGTACATAAAATACCTTTGACAATTTTTATTCTAATTATACTTCTATTGATGTTATTTATGTTTTCCTTTTATTTTATTCTATAATGGGGCCTGTGATTCAAAAGTAACCAAAGTATTAAGGGTTTGATGTTATGATCTCATTGTTCATTGAGATTATTTATGATTATGATTTCAATGAAGAAATATTATGAAACATATACAAATAAACTTAGTAATTTAATTCTCCTCTAGTTATTTCTTGAGAATGCATGTTTGACCTTAATTTTCCACCTGTTAGGTACTCATGATTTCAAAATTATTTTTTTAATGAAACCCAACTTTATTTAACTCATTAGTAAAAAAACCCTTATTTCATTCATATACATGTTTTCTAAAAACATTCAAAAATTTAAACCGAATATTTCTATCATTTTTAAAAAAATTCCCATTTTGGTTTTACTAATAATGTGAAAGGAATCTTTGTTTTAAGGTGTATGGAATTTCCCACATTCATTACCACATAATGTTTTAATTTTTTATTTATAAATTTCAAATGTTTTTCTCAAAGAAAATGAATTTTAAAATTTGTTATTTTAAAAAATTCATTATGGAAAAGATATTATCGTCAAGATATATTTTAAATGATTTATAAATATTTCTTTCTAAGATATCAAGGTAATTTTCAAATAAAATTATTTCTAAAACATTTTAGGAATTTATATTTTTAAAAGGTAATCATCAAAAAAATTATTTTTCTTCTTAAATTTTACCTTTTATTTTTAATTAAAAAACATTTTTCCATATAAGAAGATATAGTTTGATGTTACATAATAAGTATTGGGGCATGATTCAATAATACCATCTATATTAATTATCTTGATGGTTTTTTTGATGATATGATTTTTATGATATTCATTTATTTTTCACAAGATTTGTTATGTGGAAATGTTTTATGAAACCCATTTCATTTTATGGGTCCTAATATGATAAATGTTGAGATAATATAACACATGTACATATGATATTCATTATGTGAAGCTGGATATATATATCCCTTTCTAATGAATTGGGAAATTATTAATGTTATATGAGATCAAAGGGTACATGGTAGGTTATCCAAATCATGAAGATATGGTACACGAGAGGTTATATCAAACAAAAAAATAGTTCACATGGGAGGTTATCTCAAGCCTGAAGAATGTACACTAGTGGTTATACCAATCCTAACATGGTATGAATGTCTTCATGTGTTTTATTTACATAAGGTTTTCTTTTCTTATATGTTTTTTACAACTCTATGTCTTATTCCAATGTTATGATCTCATGGATTATGTTAATTTATCCCTATGTTATTCATGTATTACGAACTACCATGATTTATCCCTTGACTCATGTTTATGATCTATGATTTTTAGATTATGGTTTTTCAAATTTTATTCTGATTTTTTCATAACATTATGCTCATGTTATGTTGATATATCCCTTATTTCCCCAAACCGAGCATCTAAGCTCACTGTTTCTTATTTTTTCTTTAACTAGGATATAAATAAAGGTATTATGAATAATATTTATAATAAGGGTTATAGTTATGTAGAACGTAGTGTGTGAAAACATATCCCACTTATGGACCATTTTTTATGTGTCAATGTTTGCAACGACACAAGACCAAAATGATTCATGCTTGAATCATTATCTCATGAAATTAATATTATTTCACTAAGATGTAATATTTATATATGAGAAGTTTGAGTCTCTACAGTTGGTATCAAATAAAGGATTAGTTAATATTATGAAACTATGAGGATAAAAGTTTTCTGATATCTTAAGATATATGTCTAGGGGTAAGTCTAAGGGTAATTCTATGTAATATAAAATATATTATAATATTATTGATGGATAAAGATAGAGGTTTATAGTAAATTTCATATCTATCAAGATATTGTATGTTGACATGGTTTAAGAAAAATTTTCTTAAGGGTAATAACAATAAAAAATTAATGTCTGGCTTAGATGGAGTGGTAACATCCATATAACAATGGGCCTTATAGGGCACCTAGTTTTACACTACCAGGGGATATAAATTAATAATTCACAAACTCATTACGAACCATCAAAAAGGAATTTAATATATGATAATCATGTATTATAAATGTTAAACCTAAGGTGTCATAGATCAAAGTGATGGAGTCTTGATTTAGTCATCCTACAAATTATTTTTCATTATTATGTTGGTTTCTACTATGATTATTATTTCTCACATTATTATTTTTGTTTTTATTTTATATCAGGAACCAGAGGGAATAGTGATAATGTTGAATGTGATAGAATATGAGTTTATGAGAATCCAAATTGTATGATAATTGGATTGAATAATTTTTATCTTAGTCCTAATCAATTATCAAGATATATGAATAAAAAATTTCACCTTAACCAACTCATGGACTCAATAAATAAGAGATGGATAGAGTTTGTTGAGTGTTTAGGTGGTATAGATCATGGGGGAAAGAAGATTCAACATCATATATATTGAGAATACGGGGAGAATAACTCAAGGAAATGTCTTAAAGGAAAGGGAAGATGACTTATGGGTGTTGAAGTAGGGTATTGAGTATGTAATTTCTGAGAGAAAATGATGAGTTTAGTTGACTAAATGGATGCTAATTTTCTTCTCCATAAGGTATTATCATTGTATGAATATTATAAATTTTTCATGCATGAGAATTATGAAAATCTATGTCAGAATGGGAAAGATCGTGAAGAGAAACCTCAAGGTAGTATGAGTATGGTGATATAACTGATGATGAAGAGACTATGAATGGAATATAAAAGGTATGAGTTTTTATAATAGTATTGTTTTTGTTCAGTGTAAGAAACATGATTAAATTGAATTTGATAGATGTTAGGATATTACTCATATTTTATAATTTACGAAAAGAGATATTAAATAATAAGAAAATGATTCATGTTTAATGGTTTATGAATGAAGTGGGATTTTTGTGTGCAAATGTATTGGAATTTAAGGATTAGATCAAATAAATCATGAAATATATATAAATATTGTCATATATATGTTTTTTGTGGCTGATTTTCAAGAATATTTTGAATGGTACTGATAATCTAGAATTGTGATTTAGTGGAAATGTGATATTTTATAGAAATCACATGATTAACAGAAAATAACACTTAATATGTTCTTCGTGTTGAAAAAATGGTTTTTATTTTGCATAAAGATATTATTTATATAGATATCGTAAATTAGATTGTATTGATAATTTTTCAATTGGTTAATGATTTAAAAAAATGTGGTTCATGTTATCAATGATGAAGTTTATATATTTTTTGATTTATATAATATATTATATAATAAAGGGTTTTATTTAAATAATAATAAAGCATTTATGTCTCTATTGAGGTTCTATAGTGATTCTGGTTATTACAATAATTTAAGAGAATATATAACCATGGTAGTTAACTATTTTTCATGTGATCATTAAGAGAAAATTAATGATATTTTAGGTATTATTGTTAGGATTAATTTGATAAATTTGGTGAAATTCATTATAAATATAGAAATTTGGAGGGTTTATAAGGTTAACCACATATAAAATGTTTTATGTTGAACTTATGATGAGGTTTTATATATAAATGTAATATTTTACCAAATGATGATTTATGCATATTGGATAAACTATGTAAAATATTTTTTTGATAATTACTATTATTAAAGGATTAATTATTATTGTTTTATTGATCATTTTATCCATTATTACTTAATGTATGAAAAATAAAACATATAGAGTAAGGGAGGAATTCAAAATTTATTAAGGAATGAAAAAATGATGAGATTGTGCTTATTAAATGGAATGAAATCAAGTAACTATATATTCTTATAGAAATTACCCAAATTGAGGAAAAATATATTTAAATAATATTTTATACATTTACCTTCAATTCTGATGAATGAATGTACTTTTCACCTAATATGGATTTATTGATTTTTGGTCATTATCCTTCACCTGATCATGTTCTCTATCACTCCCTATCAGTATTTGGGCATTAGTATTCTCTTCCTTATCTAGGTTATCAAATCCAACAAATGTTATCCTATAAGTAAAACAAGTTATGTGTAATTATTTTTCACCTTCACACAACCATTTTATTCAATATAATGTTTTACTATCACGTTTTATGATATGGTTTTCTCATTATGGGACGTCCAATTTTTAAACCCTTGATTAATAGAACATGTTAAAATTATAAAGCAATAATTTTTTAATGGGGGTTGAATTTATCACCATGATATATTATAATTTTTTTCAAATAAATTTATTTTCTTCAATATATTTCATTACACAAAAAACTGATATTGAACGAATCAAGACATACAATTAAAATATTTTAATTTAATATGATATTTATAGTTTTTCCCTTTTAATGTAGTATATGAATACGATTAACTAAATTATGAAAATATATGGTTTATACACATTCATAAAATATTTTCATTTCGAACAAATTAACTATAAATTAAAATAAAAAACAACCTGAAAATAAAGGAAATCATTTTAAAAAAAATATTAATACACACAAACATTTTTTTTATCAATAAATTAATTTAACCATTTTTTTTAATTATATTAATAAATTTTTTGTATAATATATTCAATAAAAATTTTAACATTCATCTGATGGGTTTTATGGGCATGAGATATTAATAAATCCAATTTTATAAATAAAAACTGAATTTTTATAAAAATAAAATTTTGTCGCATTTTTCACACATAATTAAAAAATAAATTTTGTCACTTTTATAAACTATATATAAAAATATCATATATTTTTTTTAATAAAAATGTAAAAAATATCTTACATTTATTTTTTGATAGGTTTTTGAAAATCTATTTTTTTAGTGAATAATTATAATTATTGTTTTCTATTAAAAATGCTTTTTCATTCATAAAATTTATAATATAAATTTTATTTAAATATTATTTAAAAAGTAAATTTAGTTCAATTATATATCTAGTAACATAATTTTGGTGATTGGAATCAATATCATATTTATTTTTTATATAACACCATTTAAATTTATTTATTATTTTCTCTTTGAAAAACTATTTTTTTCTGTATGGGGGTTTAATTTTAAATTAAAATTTTCAATTTATATTTACGGAAATTGAAAAAATGGATTCCATATTTTGAATCTGAATAAATAATATTATCTAATTAATTCATAATAAATTTTTACCTTAATTTATTGTAAAAATTGTAATATTTAATTACAATTGTTAAGGATAAAAGAGGTTTACCGAAGAATTAAACTAAAAAGATAAATAGTAAAATGACCTAAAAACAATCTTACTCCCATTGGTAGGAAATAAGTCGAATTTATCACCTATAAGGTTTTATAATTACTGATTTTTTATCTTTTGGGAATATAAAAATCTAGGTGCACCTCTTTCTTTTCAAAAAAATTATAAGTGTGTCCCTCACCTCACTTATAAAGGACACCCCTGTCCAATCATATTCACACATTAAAGTACATTTTTCTAGGAAAGTACTTATAATACTTAAATCCATACACATGAACTAGAACCTTTGGTTTCAGTGTAAATCCATCATAATAATCCTTTTGTTTCTTACATAAGGAGTTTGTTCAAAGAAGATGTATAGTGCTTAACCGATCATCTTTATTTTGATTCTTCTTCCACCTAAATAAAATATTCTTCAATTTTAATGATATAATTAAAAAAATAATTGACATATATTAATATTATATTATGTTTATTAACAACCTAAATCAATTTCATATTTCATCAAATGGGATATGAAATCATCATTCGTGTGTATGCTGGTCTACCACCTCATGAACCAATGATATTCATTTTCCAACACCACATATAATGGTTGGATATAAATTTGGTTTTAATATTCATATATTATATATAAGATATTAATTTATCTATTTAATTATAATACCACAATGGTGATATTACAACCCATCCCATTGGAAAACAATAATGTTCATTGTCTGTACAACGAACTGCCACCTCACAAACCATTGCGATGTGTTTTTCAATTATGTTTTACATTGATGGTAAAAGGATATATTAAATTATTATATATGATATTTTTAAAATAATTATATACTTTTTATATGATATCATATATACATTCTTATTTTTTATTCTTTGGGGGATTCGATAACGATGGTCAGGTGTATGATAGACTATCGCCTCACGAAGCGATGAGATTCATTTTTCACTAACACATTACATAGAAGTTAATTAGAGTTAATATTATGAATATAAGAGATATATCTGACATAAAACTGATTTTTTAAATTTAGTATTTGTTGGGTCCTGAAAATTCCTCATATAGGAAGAGAAATGTCATTAAACATGGAAAAGGTAAGAAATAAAACTATGAAGAATATATTCATGAAAAGATTCAAAGGGGGAGACCATAAAACACAAAATGCTATGTGGACTGTGGCTCCAAATGAAATTCCACCATGCCAAAAAATTTCCAAGATAAAATTTGTTTTTGGATGGAGGGGGTGTCATTGGTTCTTGCAAATGGAACTAAAGTCATTTTTGGGACCGAAGTGGTGATCTCTGACCCTACGAACAAACATTCCATGTGAACAAAATAGTATGTAAGAAAAAGAGATATCATCTACTCCCAAAAACAAAATAGAGACATTTATGGGATTGAGATGTTAATTGTTTCTCCCATGAATGATTTTTCCCCACTAACTAAGTTATTCAAAGGATCGGGAATCCTCTTGGGATCCCTCAAAAGAAGATTCATGGCCTACCACAAATGACCGGCTTGATCAATACTTGGTCAATAGACTTTACTATAAATAAACGCCAAAGTGTATTAAAAAATAGATGGAGGAGGATAGTGAATAAAAGGGAGATAAAGTAGACGAGTGATGATTTAAAGTAAAACCTAGAGCATCTCCCTCAATTCCTTATAGGTAAAACTCTACGGCATAGTAGTGTGCAAGAAATAAATAAAATCTATCCACCCATGAACTCAAAACCCATTGTGGACATCATTTCTGCATGAAATAAATGGATTTCCCTTTACGAACAAGAACCCTACATAGAAAAACATTATGCGTCCAGAACCTTATCTCACATAACAAAACACAATGCATAAAGAACCTTGTCCTCCGAGAAAAACTCTATGTTAGAGGAACTCGACCCCATGTAGGAACATTCTACATAGGTATAACCTTGTCCCGCATAGAAATAAGTTACTTAGGCGGTACACTCACCCACATAGCAACACGCTACCTAGAGGAAACTTCAACATTCCTAACTGTATGCTATGCTGTATAGGGAATCCTAGGGCCTTCCACACTCCTTATCACATCACTCTCTTCTATCATTTCATTTCCCCCATGTTAGCCCTTCCACGGACAGTTCTAATGGAATCAGGACAATTCCACTTCCAAAGGTACCTTAAATTTGTTATAAGATCATCTGGAACATCACCGTACACTTTCATGTTTACATACACATAGTATGTTGAGTCACGTGTGTAGCATCTTCACCAAGGAGAGCCTTCTAAATTCCCTTGATATTATATTCCTATGGTAATGAGGGTTATAACCTTGGGGTAATCACATGAAGCACCATGTCTAGAGATTGAGGGGAACCACTGGCCTTTACCATTTATGAGGTTTGGTGTCGTACATTCCTATTTTCCCCAGAACCAATCCAAAGGTATCCCTCCTATCGGAATCCCATAGCCTTTCTCGAGGGAGGTGGAACTTTTTCACCTCTTCGATATCCTATGACATATCAAAAAGGATCGCCAGATGTAACTATCTGGGTTATGAAAATAAAAATTTATATTCGAAAATTCAATTCCCACTCCCTCTCCCTCTAGGCTAGAACACCATCCATCAGTGGAATTATTGGAACCATGTGATCTTAAGATCTATTATTTCTTCTTGTTTCTCACACCGATCATGACTGAAGCGAACATAGAGGTTAGTGGAGATCATGTTGTCCACATGGTCCAGCACCAAACGTGAATCACTTATTTATATTCCCCAACCAAATGGGCGTCATATTGGGTGTAATCCCTAAAACCACACATCGACCCTCAATAGTCCATATTCCCAATGAAGCATTATCAAATGAGTCTCTTCCACATGTAAGCCCAAACCATGTGTTCTATAAGTATCCCATTTGTTATAAGTCCCAAACATTCCAAATTCTAAGGGATTCATCCTTGTATAATCCCTTCGCCAAATCCAACTAAGAGAAATCCTCATGAAAAAGGTACCTCCCACACGTAATCCCCCAAATGCATGGTTATATTTCTAAGTGTAACCCCCAATCATGCCATCTTAAATGAGAATCCTTCATGTGTAATCCCCAAAATACGAAACTACTTGGGATTTGATTCCCACCGAACTGGGATACATAGGAATATTCTTTATGGTTCAAACCGAGCACCTAATGCAATAACATTTCCCCCCTGAGGATCGTATTGTGATTCCTCCATGCATGCCTCCCGAAGGCTAGGGGTTAGTGACTTGCGCCAAATGCATCATTTGAATGTGTGAGGAATTTTTCTGAGTACCTGTACACATGAAAATACTACCACATAACATGAAAAATGTAAAAGGGAACCGACATTCTACTAAAGAAACAATGTGTAAAAACACAAGTTAAAGTAAATGGGTCAGAATACAAACCCAACAAAAGACTAGTTCAATAAATGTATGTACATGATTGATGGAAATCTGTTCACTGAGAACCCCACTTGATGGGTAAGTATAGAGAAACATTTTAAAGTTGTATAATCATGTCCTAATTACCTGATCTCACTAGGAACCACATGGTCTGGGGCCCCCAAGTCCTCTGCCATGTCGTCGAATGTCTACACCAGACACAACACATGAGGGTGAATCCCATTTAGGGGTGGGAATTAAAATACTCAATAGGGACCCCAAACCAACATGGAATGACTAGAATGAAATCCATAAGAAAACCATTAAGAATGAGCCCAAAGAATGATATCTCATACTAGGAATAATCTAGAGTATAGAAAGCAAGAGAATAGGTCACAACACTGAACACCTTGGTCTACTATGGTACTCATCCCTGATAAGTACCGCGTGTATACTGAATCACACAGAGCCTCTCCCCATTATGGGCCTACCACGTCACACAGAACTTCTTCCCACTAGCCTTTAACTACTTTGGTCCCATCTCAGATATGTTATATGGGTATGGGGGTCACACATAGCCACTCCCCACTATGGGCCTACCAGATTATATAGAGTCGCTTCACACTTTGGTCATCATACTGAGATACTCCTTCCCGATGAGTATCGTGGGTCGGTTGGGTCTCATAGAAATGCTACCCACCATGGTACAGCTGGGTCACATAGATCTGGTTCCCACTAGGCCATCTTATCTGATCCACATAGGGTCACTTTTTGGCAGTCGTTGGGTCTCATCCAGCCATAGGATCTCCACATGTAGTGCACTTGACTTTGAGAGAAACTGATCCTCAATAAATTCATTGTATTCCAAAATATGTTAAATCCACCTTATATTATCTCAAAACATACTCCTAGTTGTGAGGGTTCCAATTCTACAAACAGATCATCAATAGGATGCCCGGTGTGAGAGATATTGGTGTTTTAGTAAACAGGGGAAAATTGCATTTGGGCCCGATCCGCCCGATCAGACTGACCTTCCCAACCCAGCCTATGGGTCCCACATGACCCGGATGGGTTCAAAATACCCGACCTGACCCAGTTCAGGTCTGGGAAAGCCAGGTCCAACAAGGCCGACAGGCCAGGCCCATTGGGCCTTGCTGGACCTGGCTCGGTTCTGTCAGGGGTCCAACCCGCTGAGTAGCTCAGCGACCCTTTCCTATCCATCCTAGACCACAACTAGTAGGATTATTTGTTACCAGCCCAAGCCACTAAATATCCCTATGTTAATTTGATAACATGGCCTACAGAAATAGTCCAGCTTCAATTCCATCCTGGGCCGCATAGTGGCTCTGTCTAGGTGACCTGGTCCAACCCGCTCAGCGGGTCTTACATCTCCATCCTGGATGCCTAGTGGGCCATCCGGTTCCACTTCACCATGGATGGCTAAGACAACCACTTTAACCCCCCACCCCACACTTGGTCTATGGATCATGATCCAGTGAGAGACCCAACCCGAGCGTCGCGAGCCACTCCACCTCACACGGTCTATCGGCCCGCTGCCGAAAGCTCTTGTCGCACCGCCATAACCCAATCCATTTTCTACATCTCTCCAGTTCTATCATTGTGGTGAATCACCACCAGCCTGTAGACAACAGTGCTACCGGCCTCTTCTATGGACCACTGGGTCCATTTTTGTGGCCTATTCTCCTCACCGTTTGTGCCTTCGGCATCCATGGGGTGTTGCCTTCCCTACTAAGACCTCAAAATATTCTTATCTCAATTTCAAATGTTTGACCATGAATAATGCCCAAGGTGGAGGGGCTCAGTCCTTGTTCATATTGGCATGTTCCCTCCGCATTAGTGTTTAAACATGGGGAGTTTTATGATTTTTGTTATTCCAACCAAATAAATTTAATCCCAATACAATACCACATTAAATGAAACCCTCTCGCAAGAACAAGAATTCTACGGATCAACCTATTCATGGGATGATCTGTGTTCATTGTTTTTGAATGAATAAATGGAAATCGAATTCAAATCAAAGAAACACATACCTATGATTGAGTTTGTCACTGGAGTGATCCATCCATGGGAATCCACATTATGTTCTTCATAGCTATTGGTGTTCATTGCACACTGGTCCTGTTATTCTATGTGTGTGGATGACACGTGAGATTCACAGGAAATCTTCATTGGAGATAAAAACCATTGTCATCCATTAGAAAAATTATACCTTCTAATTCTCCAAACTTTTATCTCATTAATATAGAAACAAATCCCTATGTTTTTATTACACTGCATCATTGTGTCATTAAGTTATTTCATTAATGAAATAGAATATATGTTTCACTTCAGTTAAAGAGTATCTTTAAATTGGATCATCACCGCCTCTTCACCATATCATTGTTATGTTGTTCCACTGCTCAATGGTGAGGAAAATATAATAAAATAACTTTTTAATTTATTTTATTTATCTTCCAAAATGTATGAAAATTATCTTTTCCGGTCAACCCTCATCCTTTTATGTTATGTCCTCTCTAGTAAAATCCTGATGCTCTGAGTTCAATGGTGCCCTCATATTTTTTATCCAAGCACTTGGTTAAATGATAGAAAAAACCCATTTTCATGTTTAATTAAATGAACATAAAAAGTTCTAAATTCAATTTTTGAGTCACCATGCCTCAGAATCAGGTGTCTTCAAAGTGTCTCCTCTGGAAATAATCCCATATAATTTTTAAAAATAATTACATGGAATTTCCATGACATTACATTTATCCAACTTTTAGGTCTTCATGTCCCCATAAGACACAATACATCTAAATGAAATAATGTGGGTACTGAGTAAAAATATGAGCATCCTTCTACCATGTTCTCCCTTGGGGTTTCTCGTGATTCCACCATTCATGCACTACAAAAATTGACTGTCCATGAATTACCAGCTCCTATCGATCCTCTATCTCCACCAAGAACCTCGCAAATGTCTCCCCATCATTAATGTCCAGCTCACCCCTATTGATGATATGCAATGAATCATGAACGTAACTTCTCTATCAATCCTTTCTCCCTGATGGGTAGGAATTGAGCTGACTTGGTGATTCGGTAAATGATCACCCAGATAGAATCGTGATGCTTTGACATGTGTGGTAATCGCATCACAATTTCCATTGAGATACCATCCCACTTCCACTCCAGTACCTCAAGTGGTTGTTCCAAGCCTAGTAAAACCTAATGATCAGCATTCACTTGCTGACAAGTGATGAATCATGAAACGAACTTGATCATCCCTTTTTTTAACCCTGGCCTCCAGTGCTAACATCAAAGGTCATGATAAATCTTTTCCACACATGAGTGTACTTACAAATGGGATGTATGGGACTCCCTCAACATCTCCTCCTGTAATGTCATTGGTACTATGGTGTTCTCTTTGAAAAGGATGACGTACTAGCCACCTATAAAAAATCCATTTGGATACTTTGTTGAGGATAACTGAGCACGTTGGGACTCATATTCATCATCCAAAATTTGTGCCTCCATAACTCACTATATGAGTGGGGGAGTGACATTAATTGGCTGAAGGTATGAGACTCCATTATCATCTATGAAGGATATCTGAATCGTATCTAGGTGCAGCATCGCATCACTAAGCATCTACAAACTGGATCTCCTCCTGAGCGTTTCTACCACCACTGTCACCTTCCTAGGATTATAGACTATCTAGAAGTCATAGACATGTAGGAACTCTATCCATCGTCATTGTCTCATGTACATATCTTTATAAGAGAATATATACTTATGACACTTATGGTCAGAGTAGACGGTATACCATTCATCCATCATGTAGTGCTACCAAATCATCAAAGTGAAGACCATAATGACTAACTACTGGTTATGGGTTTCATTGTTCATATCATGATTCCTCAACTGTCATGAACCATAGGTAGTCACTTCTTTCTACTACATCGATATGCATATCATTTTGGTCCCTGATGCCTCAATGAAAACTACATACCCAACACCCTCCTCTGGTAGTCTCATGATCAGTACCCTCTTCAGTCTCCGCCTTAGCTCCTAGAAACCATGTTGAAGCTTATCTATCCACATGAAGGGCTATCGTTTCCATGTTAAATTCAATAAGGGTGATGCTACTCTATAAAATATGGGCTGGAATCTCTGGTAGTATCCGACCAACCCCATGAAAATTTGATCCTTAGTCATGATTTTGGCTGGCTCCCGATCAAAAATTGTCTCTATCTTCATCAAATCCACTATAACACTAGCATACTAGATTCCATGTCCCAGAAAGTGTACTTCCCAAATCCAAAACTGGCACTTTGAGATATCCCCATATGGTTTTTTCTCTCAGTGTCTATAGAGGACTATCTGCAGTTGTATAACAAGCTCCTCTTCCGAAACCAATTACACTACGATGTCATCAATGAATACCACCACAAAACGATTGAGGTAAGGCTGGAATATTTTGTTCAGGATTCTCATGTAAACATTCAGGGCATTGGTCATGTCGAAGGAATAACCAATAACTCATAGTGTCTATACTAGCATCTGAAGGTTTTCTTTGGTATATCATCATTCTGTACCTGAATATGGTGATAGTCTGATCCGAGGTCTATAATCGATAAACACCTCACTCCCTTCAGCTAGTTGAATAGGACATCGATTATTGGAAGTGGATTTTTGTTCATTAGGGTCACCTTGTTCAGGCACTAAAATTCTACACATAGCCTTAACCATCCACTAGCTTTTGGAAAACATGATTGGGGTTACCCATGGTGAAATGGTGGACCTCCTGTAAGTCCTCCAATTGTACCGTCAACTCAAGAAGCTCCCTAGGAGCCATCTGAATTGCGGGTGTGGATATCAGTGTCATCTCGGGGAATATTTCAATGCAGAAGTCTACCTCTCTGTGAAAATATTGTCCCAAAATGTCCTCAGGAATCATGTATTAATACTCATCCACTACAATAGGAATTTGAGGAATCCTCTCATCCAACACACTGCTGGTGAGGCTTTCCACCTATTCAGTGATCGATTTCACCCTCCTACAAGAAATAATTTCCTATAATAAAATATTTCCCCTCTTGTTGGTTAAGGAAAAAATTTTCCAATACTCATGGAAACACCACACTCTTTACATAATACCGTCAATGTGAGCATGAACTGTAGATAAAAAGTCCATACCTAGGATGACATCGTAATGATTTGATGTCGCTACAAGGAGATCTCAGTCGAAGATCTTTCCTCCAAGAGTAAGCTTATACTACTAGAACTCGTGTGTAATTGTTAAATCCCCTCCTGTATGAATATCTAATCATAAGGATTAAGAAAACAGCTCCACCAGAATCATCAATAATTGAATGAGGTGTATTTAAAAGAAAGATTCACTAGAACCGTTGTCTATATGAACTATGGATAGGGTGGTGAAGAAACAAATAGTACCTCTAATCATATCTGGAGCACCAGTGTCATAGACCTCCACTATTTGAAGCTGGCCATTCCCCTATCCACCTCGTATATGAGGTCGTCGTGGACCACTTGGGGGTGCTGGTGGTAGTACCTCGATCCATCCTCCACAACATGATTCTCTCGCCAACTCCTTTTCACTGTATGCATCCATATGGACCTCCTCGCTTGAATCTCTACCTCTCCCTCGGTGGTCCCTTGACGATCTGCTGATTTTCTGTGCAGGGGGTTGGGAAGTCACATTTCATGTGTCCCTCCCCACTATATGTGAAGAAAATCATGTATCCCTACTGGCTCCCCCTTCTCTGGTATCCCTACACTACCGAAACTGAGTCATGGGGTCATCCCTTGAATGATCTAACCCACTCGGGTCCCCGCATCTGTTGCCTGCTTCTCACCACTGAAGACTATGTCGTGTGATGTATATTGGTGTCTCTAGCTGTCAATGCCTACTCTTCTAAGAATATAATCATATGAAGGGTTGTCTTAATCGCCCCATCCTATATAGGGATTTTTAGAGACATTGTGGATGCCTTGATATCCTGGCATAGTCCCTTCTCAAAGCTTCAGGATCATAAGAAATGATCATGCACCATATCTGTAGAGTGGTAGAGTTGTTCTGTAAACCTCACTGAGTACTCATTTAGTAAAACATTTCCCTACTGTAGTTGTAGACACACCTGTATGTTCACGTTGTATAAGGGCGTGGGAAATAACTCACACTGAAAAATCCACTCGAAGTCAATCCAGGAGAGGGTCGCCTCATCATGAGTCCGAATTGTTAAGCCCCACCATCTCTCTATTGTTTCTGGAATAAGGATCATGGCTAAGATCTCCATTTGTTCAAGTGGAATTCTCATGAAGAGGAAGACCTATGTCACTACCTCTATCCATTCCTCAGTGGCCTGATGATATATCTCTCCCCTGATCCTGGGAGTTCTCTATCTCTGAAACACAAGCAAGGCATTGAGTCTACATGCTTCCTCTACGGGTAAAGCCGGTAGTAACTTCTAATCAACGGGGGGTGGTAACACTGGAGCGCCACCCGATGGGGACATCTATAACACTGGTCCCTATACTGATGCCTCATTACTAGGTGTGGGTGTCCTCATGGTCAGGTTTGGGAATCGTAGATGGTTTTCTATGTGTAGGCATCCTGATATTGATCAAGATGTACAACATTTAGTATATTATACCTAGTGAGATGACTCTAATTCTAGAATAACATGAGGAAAAACATAATTCCAATATGATACATGCAATAATTGTTAATATGTGTTGAGAAAAAAAGTTGAATTCATTATCCTGGTTTATAAATATGTTGGATGCCACACCAACACTACACACACCAAATCTAAAATTAGAAACATAAAAATTTAACATTGTTGCCCGAAAAAACAGACTCTCAGTATTTGAGGTACAACTGACCACCTCTGATACCAATTTTTTCATGAACTGTCCCCGAGGGCCCGTGTTGTGACTCCCCTTGGCCCACCTTCTAAACGTCATGGGTTGGAGACTTGTCATGAAGGTGTCAACCTAAAAGTGGGAGACATTTTCCGGAGTACCCGTACACACACACAGAACCATGTTCTACGAAATCTAGAAAATAGAACATTCATGGTACTAAACAACCAATGTGTATAAAATAACAACAGAAAGTAATTGGGCTTCAATAAAAACCCAACACAAGACAACTGATATAAGAGTACATACAAGATAGATAAAAATTTGTTCGCTAATAACCCCACCATATGGGAAAGTATTGAGTACCTGTGGGAAGCTGTTGAAGAATGTTATGCCTCTCTGATCACATTGGGCACCACCTATTCATGGGACACCATTTCCTCTACCATGCCGCCCGTCATCTGCACCAGACACAACACTTGTGGGTGAAGCTCGTTTTGGGGTGACTAATAAAATACTCAGTAGGGACCACAAACCATCAAGTAAATACAACAAAGAAAACCACAATAAAACTATGAAGTATGATCACAATGAAAGATAGGTCACACCAATTATAATATAGAGTATAGAAAGAAATACTATAAGTGGAAACACTGAAAACCTTGGGATGTTGTGATACTCATCCCTGATAAGTATGGTGGGTATGTTGGGTTACACAGAGCCACTCCCCACTGTTGGCCTACCACGTCACATAGAGATGCTTCCTTCTATGGCCATCTTACTGAGGTACTCCTTCCTGATGAGTACCATGGGTCTTCCGGGTCACACAGATCCAATCCTCACCATGTGCATGTCGGGTCACACAGAGCTACTTCCCATTGGTTCTTCATTATAGATTCACATAGGGTATCTTATCAGCAGTCTTTGGGTCTCAATCAGTTTCAGGATCTCCTCATGTAGTGTGCCTGATTATGGTAAAAATCATTTCTAAAGACATTTATAGTCTTCCAACATCCATGATATCCTTCGTAGAGAGTTCCAAAAGATCTACCTCACCACAAGGGTTTCAACACTGCAAACAGCTCGTCAATTGCTTGCCTATTTTGACATATAATGGTGTCTTAGTAAATCGGGACTAGTTACAACCTGGACTAGTCTGACCCGACCAACCCGGCCCGTGGGTCCCACATGATCTGACCCGGTTCAACTGGCCCATCCTGAATTGGTTTGGGTCTTGGCAGGCTAGGACTAGCCTGGCTAGTGGGCTAGGCCCCCTGGGCCTTGCTGGACCTAGCCCGGTTTGGTTGTGGGTCCAGCCCGCAACATCACCTGATGACCCGGTCACATATGGCCCAACCCGAAACAAGTGGGTCATTTTGGTCCAATCCTGGGATGCTCTTCGGCTTAGAGTTTATTTGATATCTCGGACTGTTGAAGAAGGGTAGCTTAATTTCCTTCCCAAGACGCATTGCGGCTCGATCTATGCACCCCGGTCAATGAACATCTGTCAATCCCACCCGGTGGGCCCCACATCTTCAGCCCAGACGCCCAGCGGGGTTTCCAGTTCTAGTGCACCATATCTGCCTAAGTCGTCCACATTTGACCCCCCCCCCCCCTACACTAGGTCACTGGGCTGCGTACCTATGAGAGACACGGCCCGCGCTGTTCCGACTACTCCGTCTGACACAGCTGGATGGCTACATCCCTATGCCATACATCACCTCGCTGTCGGTGGATCCTTGAACACCACCACGGCCCGAGACGACTTTGACGTCTCCCCCAGCGTTCTGTCATGGAACACCGCCAGCTACCCGTTGGCCTCTACCAGTGGTGGCTAGCGGCCTCTTCTGCAGACCAACAGGTCTGCTCCGGTTGTCGATTCTTTATGTTGCCTGCGCAACTAGCCTCCTGTGGTGATGTCTTCCCTACTATGGCCTCAAAACATTCTTTCTTCCATTTCAATGGTTTTTTCCGTAAGACCACCAAATATTGAGAGGAATGTTCCTTCTTCATTATGTCTCGCGCTCTTTACATTATATTTAAACCATGGGGAGGGCTATGATTAATGTTTTATCAACCAAATAAATTTATTCCTAATTCAAATTCCCAAAAAAGGATCCCTCCTGAAAGAACAATTGATCTATAGATCAACATGCTCATGGGTTGATCCACATTCATTGTTTTGTAATGAGAAATGGTAAGATAAATTCAAATCAATGAAACCCCAACATGTGATCAAATCCATCACTACGGGAATTTGTCCATGGGAATCCACGTTCTGTTCATTGAAGTCGTGGGCATTCATCACAAACCGATATCATTCATTGATGTGTGCTGATGTCACTATCGATTCACCGATGTATTCATTAGAGAGAAAACTCTTCTTCGTCTATCAGAGAAATTCCTCCATCTTATTCTCCAACATTTTATCTAATTAATAGTGAAAACACGTCGCATTGTTTCTGTTATGCTATGTCGACACACCGTAATGTTTTTTCATTAATGATATACTATATCTGTTTCACCTCAGTTAAAGAGTCTTATTAAATTGGTTCATTACCCCCCATCTCTGCACCATAGTGCTTGTGTGCCACCACTCAAAGGTGAGGAAAATAAAATAAAATAACTATTTAATTTAATTTGTTTATCTTCTGAAAATTCTGAAAATTAGTTTTTTTTATTAACCCTCGCTAGATGAAGTTAAGTCATTACTAGTTGAATCTCATGTTATGAGTTAAATGGTTCCCTTATAATTTTTATCTATGAAATAGTTTCAATTTTGAAAAACCCACTCAAGCGTGTATTAAAATGATCCCAAATGGATTAAAATAATATTTGAGTCTCACCGGGCCTCAGAATCATGTACTGTCAAAGAATCTGGTCATGAAATAATCCCATATATTTTTTAAAAAATATACATGGAATTTATGAAACATTGCACCTAAAAAAACTCTAAGGTTCTCTAGGACACATCCTTGATAGGGTTATATCTACCCAGGAGACCACATCTCTTATGGGTCACTCATCTTACCAATATGTCAGTCCCACACCATCCTTGACCAAGAACGTTTCACTTTGATGTCCTTGGTTTGTAACATTAAACAGCATGGTTGGGTCCTCATCACATGACCTCAAAAGGTGATATGTCCAATTATGTGACATAAACCTATACGGATTTCGATTCTTCTCACAAGGATACATAGTAATCCCATCTTATAGGTTTGATCCCAACATCCTAACAACTAGTTTTCCCATGGATGATGGTAACATCCAAAGAACCCCACCACGCAACATCTAACAAACATTATTCTATTAAATAACAAATGAATCCATAATCTATCCATAAGAGGTTATGATTGATGTAGAACCTCAAATCCATACAAATTTATCCATTGAAATAGAACATCATATTCTACTAATGATTCCAAAACCATGCATACTAATAATTTATCATTACCTTAGGTTAATTCATAATATACACATTTGGTTATGAACAAAGGATTTGGGAACAAATCTTATATTTATAAGAATCCCGAAAAATAAAATACTTCCCCCCTAAAGGGTATGATGATCCTGACTTCCCATCCTCTCAACCAACTAGATTTCTTACGTTTCATTGTCCATGTTACCCAATAAATACCTTACCTTTGAAATTAGGTCCATGATTTATTGATATGAGAGCCATTGGGAATTTCAGGCTCCATAAAGAAAACCTTCTAAGGACCATTTGAAGACAATTTATACATATTTAATAATTTCACACCATTAAACCACTATAGTCAACCAACTGGGTGATAATGGATTCTAATAGAAATGGAACGGTAAATTATATGTGAAAAAAATGATTATGACAACACTTTTACTAAAAAATGATTTAATTGTTGTTCAGCATAATAAAATTTCATTCATAACCCAGAAACACCATTTTAGAAGGAAACAATGTTAAACCCAATGTGAATCCATAATCAAGGTAGTGGTGTTATTCTATATTAGGTTCATTTATATTTCAAAATAGAAGAGGGATAGAGAAGACTATAAATTATTCATGTGGTCAGGAGATGCTATTTTCATGTGGTTTTATTGTTTATAATTTTTAAATACCTTATAGGAACTCTTCAATGATTTCATCAATACTATGATATATCGGCAATTGGTGTAGACCTGTTCCCTAACCACTCCACTAGATGGGTCCTTCACAAAGAAAAGGAACTCATCAACTAACTATTTTCTTCAATACTAGGTCACAAATGAACTACATAGGGGGAACCACTAGAATGAAACTCTCCCCACCCTAGAGGCAGCTAGATTGGACCTCTGGTTCATGAAAAATCACTGGCCATCCACCCCGTGATGGATGAAAATCTAGAAATAGGCAGCACTTGTGGAAATGTCGAACTATTTTGGAATCATTTCCTTCGAACGTGATAATGAACTATTCCCTTATCTTAAGAAGTATAATGAATTCTTCCCTGATGACTTCATCTCAGTATTATATGGGTCCCTCACTAGGGCCCCTGTCATAAGTCATCTCCATCAATGGCATGCGTCATAACATCCTTATCTTATGGAGGATACCACTACCCAGTCGCTCGTCTAATAGACCCAGTTCCCAAGACAATATCACAAAGCATGACGACCATTCAATCAGAAACATGTCATTGTCTTTATTCTTATTAATGAAAACTATGAGGAAAATACAACAGTGAAATATGGGATTATGTTCCTGTTATTCATATACATTTGAAAATTATGAGCAGGGAAAAACTATTACTACTACACACCAAGCCCATTATTGAAATAGAGTGTAAAATTTCAGGTAGATTGATATCCGTATAAAAAAACGTCTTGAACTTCATTAAAATACAATGTAAAATTAGTAGATGAAAATAACTACTCGTAAATACGAATACCACCCATCAAATACAATGGTAAGAAATTAATATATGAAAATTAAAGCTCATATTTACCAAGACATCTATGAAAATATGATAGTAAGAAAACAATAGTAGTGTAAAATTCTTTTAGATGTATATGAATCCCATTAGTCAAATATGATGGAAATAAATGAGTAAACACAAGTTCATTTTCGTCCAAATCAATCCCATCAGTCAAATATGGTGAAAATGGGGAAAAATTGATGGCATATCCTACTTAAAAATCAGGGGTAAAACCATATCTTTGTCCCAGCCCAGGAGTACTATCACTAACTACTGGAAAGAAATGGAGTATTGGAAAAGGCCCACATTCCTTCTCTGACACATAAATGGGCATATATTCTCAATCCATTAAAAGACATCTCTTAAGATGTCTTAGAGATTTTAGAGGGTCATACACCAATACTTAACCATATCCTTCATACATTTCTATATGTCTTCATGTCAGTGGAAAATTGAAAGGGGTTCAGCCCAAAACCCCACCTCCCCATATGGGGTGACTCATCCACACAATGGGGTGCTCTCTCCGGAGTATAAATTCATCAGTATTACCTTCTAGTAGGTTTTTCATCAATATTATATGGTAAATGGACAATAGGATCAGGAAAATATAATAATTCCAATTGTTGGATGTGGATCGACTATGGTGTCCACTCTAGGGAAAGAATATATCACTTCTAGAACTCAGGATGCTCACTAGTCTATCCCGGTATCAGCATTGGATATACATGAATAAGCTCTTGTAATGAAGGCCATCACCTATTGAAAGAGTCCCAAAACATCTTCTTGAGATTACCAAAAATAAAATCAGGTGAAAGGAAACTGGAAAATGATGATTTCATTCATGACCCTACTCAGCTGAAAGATTAATTTTTCAATGCCATCAAACACCAATCATTGGTGGATCATGATCTTACTGGTCCATTACAAAATTTTGCAACTGGAAGTAACAGTTGTGAAGGTCCTCCCTACAACAGTTTTACTAGAATCTTTGGAGGTCCTTTCTAAAGTAAAGATGATGAAGGATTACTTCGTGGGAACAAACTGATTGATCCTAAGAGATTATCTATTGATGATATCCATTGAATCCATCCTCATAAAAATAAAATAAAATTACATGAATTTCCTCCCATTTATTTTGTTTTCCCTGAAGTTCATCTCCTTTATATCCTCCCCTTTTTGTCATCCTCCCTAGGGTATACCCTGTAGACATTCTCCCTATATTCGGACATCAAGATATTTTAGTAGTCTTCACGATGATGTATCCCACTGTGAAGGTCCTCCCCATGGTCACACATCATATCAACAAGGAGGTTTTCCCATTTCTACGTCAAATACGAGAAATACCTCTTATTCTGAGGCAAATGGAAGGATGGGCTCAAGCATGTTCTATAACCTATCAATGAAAAGTGATATCCTTTCACAACTAAGATATATACCATGGTAAAATCAACTTCCAAGTCAGCCCCCAAACCATTCACATACTACTAAGACCCCTACCAATCCTCATACTGGTGACAAAACAATGAAGAAGTGTCCATGTTGGGAAGATCAAGTATAAGAGACTCTGGAAGAAGAGTATAAGGATATGATGCTCAAAAATAGAATATTTTCTATGGAAAACATACTTGTTATGTTTTGGACCGTAGTTACATCTATGGTTGACATACCAAAGTAATTTTCAAAAGAATTCATACATAACATTCATCTCAATCTATATACAACTCTCAACTACCCAAAATAAAAAATATTACATAATAATAGGTACACGGACTATTTCTGTAGTACCCTTAGTTTCAGGTACAAAACCCATTTCCTCACATTTGCTCTAATTAGCGTTTCTTTAAAAGAGACTTCCCATAATGTTGGTAGTTTCCGTAATGTTGGTTGTTTTTTAATGTGGTTTTTTTCCATAAAGGGGGGTTTTTCTATAATTTGGTTTTTTCCCTAAATTGGGGTGTTTTCATAATGTGTGGTGTGTTTCCATAAAGTGTGTTGTTTCTAAAATGTTTAGTGTTTCCATAAAGTGGGATGTTTCCATAAAATATTTGTTTCCATAAAAATGGTAAAGGTCAAGGATGTGAGATTTTGTGGGGTTTTATAAGGATTGTTGGGTGCAAATGTAAGGTTTCACGATCCATACATGGTTGGCCCAACCCGTGTTGCCAAACCTTGCATAGAGGTCAAATCTAGATCCTATTTTCTAGGATCTTATTCATTTTTGCTTTATATATTTCGTTTTGGCTCTAAAACTCCCCTAATTTGAGATTAATCTCCCTAGGAGGTTAGATAACCCTCAACACACAAGTTGTAGCCAACCTAGAGCCTTCTCTTGGTGATTTTGAGTCCGATTCTTGAGGTATGTCACCATTCTCTGTGGATTTTTCAAAATTTTGTATATCTTCTTAGATCTACTTCTCTTATCTCCATTATTTCTCATATCTTAAACTATAGTGGGTAGATCAATGTTTTTGGAGGCCAAATAATTCAATTTTTAGTTGTTATCATTCTAGTATAACAGAAATAAGGTCATTTATGGAGAATCGACCCACTTTATTGTATGTTCTTCATCGGTTGTAAATGTTTCATCAAAACCTTCAATTTAGGTGGCTTCACACTAAACTCCTCTTGAAAGAATCGATTTTATTTGA
Source organism: Viscum album (assembly GCA_963277665.1). Lineage (NCBI taxonomy): Eukaryota > Viridiplantae > Streptophyta > Magnoliopsida > Santalales > Viscaceae > Viscum > Viscum album. The sequence goes on from OY728164.1 coordinate 1,080,141,289, forward strand.
TTCAAATTGGTTTATTGATTGTCAAAATCATGCAAAATATTCATTTTTGACGATTTATGTTTTTTGTGAAATTTCATGATCTTGGTGAATACTTGGGAAAACGGGGGTTTAGGTTGATGAATTTAAAATGATGATTTTAAATAATGGAATTTCAAAAATTGCTAAATGGATGATGAAAAATTAATTTTCAATATAAATGGTTTTCACTAAAAATGGATTTTTATTGAAATGGTTTGGAATTGAAATATTTTGGCATTGGAATGGTTTTGACAGAAATGGTTTATAATATAAAGGTTTTTTTATTGAAAGGGATGTTTTTGACCTGATCATTGAGAATGTGTGGTGTGTGTTCAGGTTGCATATATGGGTTTTGGTTGAAATATGACCTTTTCTAGGTGCCAATGGTTTAATTTGACATGGGAATTTCATACCCGAGGATTTATTGAAATATGACAGTGTGCTCGATGCCAATGGGTTAATAGAACATGGGAAACAATTACCTTGTGAAGACATGGTAGATCGACAAGAAACCACTCATGAGTATGGAACTGTCATAATGTAGCATGCATGGTTTGTTACAAGGGTTTGATGAATGGTTGGGTATGTTGATAAAGGGATAGATTAAAATTGTTGTAAATATTGTTTCGTTATTTTTTTGGAAAAATATCTTGCAAGGAATATTGGATTCAATAGCACTTATATGATTTTAGTAATGAATGGTTTTGAAAATGAGTTTATATTTAGATATAAAATGTTTCTAAGAAATTGTTTTATATAAAAACATTTATATAATTTTTTCTAACTCTTCTATCCTAGTGTAATGAGTATGGACGTCATTGGGGAAAACCTAATGAGTTTAATACTCACCCCTACTATGGAATATTGGTTCTTGTATAGATGACACATTCTAAGACAAGGGAAAAATTAATTTTTCACACGTGTTTCACACTAAATTTTTGAAAAATAATGGAATTGGTTTTGAAATGAATGATTTTGAAAAAGAGAATGCTTATGGTATTTTGAAAATAGTTTAACTTTCAAAATCATGTGAAGTGTTTTAAAAAACATTTGACCATGGGAAAAATGTTGTTTTGTAAAACAATGTTTGATAGTTGATGTGATAGAATATGAAATTATAAGAAAATAGTTACTAGATAGTGAGATTAATAGGGTTTTTTGTTAGTTTAGAAATGTCACATGATAGGCATCATTGAAACCAACCTGAAGATGTTTCGGAGAATTTGGTTTCACTTGAACCACGTGTGAACCAAGAGCTAGTTCAGAGTATTGTATATGATTTTCAATCTGTGGACATAGGGAAATAGAAGAATGTGGCATGGAATTTGGATCATACCATCCAGTTCATGAAGCAGATTCCACCTAATATATGGGGTGATTCTAAACCCGAGAAGGAGGAGGTGTGGTTATGTTTGATTAATTGTATCTTCAACTTCATCGGCACACCAGTAGAGATAAAGGTCAAACTGGTGATGTATATGCTTCAGAATCATTTATGATAGTGGTGGGATATAGTGGTGAAAGCTAAAATGGATGAAAGACTTACAAGGGAGGATTTTGAGAAATTGATCAACAAAAAATTCTATCCTCACACATTCAAGATCCAAAAAATGACAGACATCTTTAGCCGGAAACAAGAGAGTCTCTCGGTCACAGAGTATGCAACTATATTCATGAACATAGTACGCATTGCACCAGAAGTTGTGTCTAGTGCCTCTTTGAAGGAACACATCATTAAATTAGGGAGACGACCAATGATACGATCAATGATTTTTGTACTTTTTAGTACATATTATACAGAGTTGGTGAACAGAGAGATTGTGGAAGAACATGATATCTCGGGATCTATGGGAAGAGGCATCATGATAACTATAGGAAACAGTGTGAACTCAACAACTAGGAACAAGTGCAAAACGGACAACTATTTCCATGGTTCAATTAGAAATCAGAACTAGAGGCTGAATCAATAAACCTTCCTCCATAAACCCATAGTAAAACATGGTGTTTTCAATGTGGTTCACATGACCATGTAAAGAATTATTGTATGGTATAACCTAGATCATTTCGTAATTTCAGCAAGATGGGATATATTCAGCGCTATTTTCACAGTGATCCAAGGTCAGGTGCTCAAGACACTTCTCAGGTGCTGCAATCATAATATTCTTCGAATAGGCGAGTACAAAAGAATTAGCCTCTTTAGCAAGAGCAGAGCTTGCCATGGTGATTCTAGAAATACCATGACTCTTAAACTAGAGAATCATTAGTAAGGAAACCTGGAGAACAATGAAGTGAAGAAACAATTATATGAAACTGAATAGATGATTTTTGATGATCTGGATAGACTATCTATAGTGAGAGGTACGATTATTTTTAAATCTACCTTTTTTCCAGTGTTGTTTGATACTAGGGAATCACATTCCTTCATTTCATCTCATGATGTTGACTTTTTATGTTTAAAACTAGAAACGATTCCTTCTATTTTGAAACTGAAAACACCTCTCTGTGGAAGTGAATCTCCATCGTTTGTGTGTAGAGCATGTGATATAACTATTGATGGAGCTATGTTAAAACTGGACTTATCGATATTGGATATGGATGTCTATGATGTAATCATGGGTATGGATTGGCTGAAAATGTTCAAGTATCCAAGAAAATATTATTGGAGAATAGTTAGTTTCATGACTGAGAACGACATGAAGCATCTCTTTAGAGGATATATGATTGTAACGAAGGGTGAAAAGAGCATGTTGGAAACAATGGTGGGAATGATCTCGTACCAATATGCAGTGTTGAATTTCGCATCTTAGGACAAGACTGAGGAAAATTGTTTTCTAGTTCTTTTGGATCAATTTTCCGATACCTTCCCCAAGAATATCATAGGGTTACCACCTCTATGGGATGTCGAGTTTATGATTGATAACCTTTTGGGACCAGTCGTATTTCTCTTCTGTCTTATTGGATGGCACTAATTGAGTTACAAGAATTTAAAATGTTGTTAGAGTAGCTGTAAAGGAATGGTTTCATTCAACCATGTACGTCTCCACGGGCAGCACCTGTTTTGAATTTTGATCAGGATATCACTAATTGAGAGTTCAGAAAAAGGATATTCCAAAAACATCATTCAGAAGTAGATATGGAAACTATGGATATATAATCATGCCTTTTATTCAAACAAATGCACCAAATATCTTCATAGAATTGATGAATCTGATATTTCAACAATATCTATATTCTTTTGTTGTGGTGTTTTTGGATGACATTCCGGTCTATTCAAAGGAAAGGGATGATCATGGAATGCACATGGAAACAGTTTTACAAACCCTGATAGATCATTGTTTGTGTGAAAAATTATCAAAGTGTGATGTTTCGATATAAGAAGTACCTTTTCTTGTCCATGTTATTTCTATGAAATGCATTTCTATTGATCCTGGAATGATATAAGTTGTTATCTCTTCTAAACCACTGAAGAATTTTTTCGAGATACGATGTTTTCTTGGTCTAGCTAGTTACTACCAATGCTTTTTATTTGATTTCTCATGACTAGCTTCACCAATGAAAGATCTGAAAATGGATATTTCTCCATTACAATGGATGGTGTAATGTCAAAACTCTTTCTAGGAACTGAATGTTTGACTTATATCAGAACCTAGTTTGATCTTTCCTAAATCAGGACAGGGGTATGTGGTGTATTGTGATTCATCAAGATGAAGGTTGGGCTATGTTCTCATGTGAAGAGATCATGTTGTTGCTTATGGTTCAAGGAAGTTGATGTTTCAATAGAATAATTACCCAACAAATGGTTTGTAGTTAGTTGTAGTCATCCATGCTTTAAAAACATGGAGACATTATCTCTTTAGGGAGAAATTTACTATGTTTATGGATCACAAAAGCTTTAAACACATTTTCTCAAAACGATATTTGATTTTGTGGAAAAGGAGATGGAGGGAGTTTCTCCAAATGTTTGACTTTTACTTGATGAACACAGAAGGGAAAATAAATTTGGTGGTGGATGCATTGAGTAGAAAGTCATATGCTCAGTTGGAGAAAAAAGCTCCAGATGAATAGCAGTTGAAATCAATCGTAGCCGAAAATCATGTGGAATGTGAAGACCAAGGTGATGTTACAGTTTTCTTTTCATCTACGGTTGTTTCGGATTTAGTTAAACTTATCAAAGAGGCACAAAAATCTGAAGCATAATTACTAGTTGAACGTTCAAAACTCAATGGTGGGGAGACCATTGAGGGTTGGAAACATGATGGTGGTTCATTTTTGTGTTTTAGAGATTAGATGGTTGTACCTATGGTTTTTTTGGAAAAACTATTTCATTCTTATAGATATTAAATATGGGTTTTATGTCAAGGTACATATAATATGTATAAGGTGTTGAAGGAATGGTTTTGGTGGAGAGAAATGCAAAGGATGGTACTCGAGTTCGTCTTGCAGTGCTTAACTTATCAGAAGGTTAAACAAGAGAATCAGATACCAGGTTGTATGTTACAATCTTTTCCCATCCCAGTGTGCAAAGGGGATCAGAGAGTAATGGATTTTATTATAGGTCTTCCATGAAAGGTCCAAAAACATGATTCCATTTGTGTGATAGTAGATCATCAAAACAAGTGATACCATTTCATACCTATTCGTGAAACTCATATAGTATAGGATCTTTCAAAAATATATATCTTGGGAGTGGTAAATAGGCATGTTGTACCTATGTCCATAGTATCAGAGAGTTATCTTAGGTTCACATCTTGTTTATGTAAATACTTAGAGCAAGCCCTTGGGACTCAGTTAGATATGAGCACAGCGAATCATCCTTAGACAGATGGGCAATCTGAGCGGACTATACAGACATTGGAAGACATGTTACGGGCTTGTGTAATGGATATTGGTGGCTCGTGGGAGGAGCATATACCCTTAGTGTATTTATCATTAAATAAAATCTATCATGCCTTGAAACACATGGCTCCGTTTGAATCATTGTATGGTCATCCTTGTTGTTCTCCATTATGTTGGGTGGAAACATGATAAACATCACATGTTGGGACAAGCCTTGTACAAGAAACAATGGATAAGATCTAGTAGATTATAAAGAGGTTGGGGATGAATTAGATTCATTATAAATCATATGTTGATCACCATCGAAGACCATCATCCTTCAATGTGGGTGATCATGTCTTCATGTGGATCTCTCAAAGGCTTGGGAATCATTGCATCTGGAATTAGTGTAAGTTATCTCCTAGATACATTGGCCCTTTTGAGATATTGTAATGCGTTGGAGATGGGGAATATCAGGTGGCATTACCACCACAGTTTAGTTCACTACATAATGTGTTCCATTTATCCCAGTTGATAAATTCTCACCCTGATCCTGACCATGTGATCAGATGGGATCACGTTGAGCTAGAAATGGATTATCAATGATATATATCCTTGTACGGATCATGGATAGACAAGTGAATTTATTGTGTGGGAAAATCATCGGCTTAGTGTAGGTTTTATGGAAACATGGATGGATTTTGGAAGAGACTTGGGAACATGAGATGGAAAAGAAAGAGTAGTGAATGAAACACTTTTTGGCGAGTTAGGGTTTTCCACATTCTGCGGACGGAATGACCAATGGTGGGGAGAATGTATTACCCTCGGTTTCGGGTAAATAACCCTTTTATTCACTTTTTTAATTAGTGTGTCTTTATTAGATAGTTTCCATAATGTTGAGTGTTTCCATAATGTTGGTTGTTTCCATAAAGTGGGATGATTTTCTTAAATTGTGGTGTTTCTATAAATTGGGTTGTTCCCATAAAGTGTGGAGTTTCTATAAAGTGGGTTGCCTCCATAAATTGGGGTGTTTCAATAAAGTGGGATGTTTCCATAAAAAATGGGATTCCATAGAAACAGTAATGGTGAAGTATGGGAGAGTATTGGAGTTTTATATGGAGTGTTGGGACCAAAAGGAAGGTCACACGATCCAAACACGGTGGGGCCAAACTGTGTTGTCAAACCATGCGTATAGGTCAAATTTAGATCTTATTTTCTATGATATTACTCATTGTTTCTCTCTCTATGTATTTTTTTCTTCAAAATACCTATATTTCGAGATTACTCTCCCTAGAAGGCTGGATAGCCCTCCCCACATGTGTTGGATCCAACACAGAGCCTTCCCTTAGTGATTTTGAGTCTGTTCCTGAGGCATGTCACCATTCTTTCCAGATTTGTCATATTTTCTTAGATATGATTATATCTACTTCTCTTATCACTATTCATTCGTAGATTTGAACCTATAGTGGGTAGATATACAATTTTGGATGTCAAATAATTCAATTTGGAGTCAAGATCATGATAGTATTAGAGAACTATGGTTTTTCTTGGAGAATCGACCTTCTTTCTTGTGTATTCTTCATATGCTGTCAAAGTTTCTTTAAAAACATCAATTTAGGTGGATTCACTGACATATTATCTTTATATAATTGATTTAATTAGATCCAAATTGGTTTATTTGTTTTTAAATTCATGAAAAAATATTCATTTGTGATGATTTATGGTTTTGTTGAAATTACATGATATTGGTGAATTGTTGTGAAAAAGGGGGTTTAGGTTCGTAAATTTTAAATGATGATTTTAAATTATATATTTTTAGGAATTGTTAAATTCTTGATGAAAAAAGAAATTTTCAATAGAAATGGTTTTCAATAAAAATGGATTTTTATTGAAATGGATTGGAATTGAAATGGTTTGGCATAGAAATTGTTTTGATGAAATGATTTTCAATAAAAATGTATTTTTATTGAAAGGGTTGTTTTGGAATGATCATTGGGAATATGTGGTGTGTGTTCATGTTCTATATGAGAGGATTGGGTGAAATTTTAAATTGTGATTAGTGACAAAGGTTTAATGGAACATGTTAATTTCATACACAGGGCTTGGTTGAAATATGGCGTTGTGCTCGGTGCCAAACGGTTAATGGTACATGGGAATCAATTACCTTGTGATTACTTGGTAGATCGACAAGAACCCGGTCATGTATGTGAAACTATCATAATGTATCATGCACAGTTTTTTTCATGGGTTTGAGGAATGGATGGTGATGATGATAAAAGGATATAGTGAAATGATTATAATGATTGTTTCAATTGTTCTTGTATGGTTTTGGTAATGAATGGTTTTGAAAACGTGTTTGTATTTAGTAATAAACAATTTTTGTGAAATTTTTTTATATAAAAAAATTTATAAAATTTTTTCTAACAAATCTATCCTACTTTATTGAGTAGGTAAGCCATTATAGAAAATATACTGAATTTTATACTAATCACTTCTTTGGATCTTTGGTGCTTTTTCATATTCTATCTTCTGAGATAACAGAAAAGGTAATGTTTCACATGTGTTCTGCACTCCCTCATGATGTCTGGGTTGTTCGAAGATTTTGTATCTTGGTGCTTGTAGATCATGGAGTCCTGAGGTCTTTGGAGAGTCTCGTGTATTATATCTACTGTGTAATTTGATAATTGGTAATTCTTCTTTTGTTGCTTAAATTGATGTTATTTTGAAATATATGATGTTTTTGAGTTCTCTTCCATTTGTTTGTGCATCATATAGTGAATGTTTGGTTATAGTTATTTGGTTTATTGGTTTATTTCATAAATGGTAAATCGCCCCTACGTGTATTTGAAGCCCTTCGGGATTTATTGCTAGCATTTGGTGGCTTGGGGATGTCGCTTAAAGCATAGTAATGAATCATTGTACTTCAAGACACTAAGAATTGGTGGGTCATTACAATTTCAAAATATTGGGATACAATCATCATCACATTTATTTTTAAGACCTTACATATTCCTTATGATCACAATCAAAGAGTTGGTGGAATGATCTCTTACTGAACTTCCTCAATTCACTTCATAAGTTGGGTCATCTAATTACTGATTCCTCACCGGGTGTACATATACAAGGATGGATGAAACATTGATGCATTCACTTCACCACAAACCCTCTTTGGAATAAATCATTGTAAATAGAGCCATGTAATATCATTATTACAAGGTGGATTTCATGAAAATACCCTACTTATGAAAGGTTGAACACTGCACACAAATTGTCCTTGATTAAGTCTTAAAAGTGTCTAGACTGAAGAGACTGATCCATCAAAAATCTCCATAACTAGGAAACCAAAAACATTCAACAAGATTCTCGCATAACGGAATCCAATAATCAAACATCGTGACTGTCTTCTGAAATAAATTGTTTCTATCCAAACTCAACATTTTAATAAATCATGCTCAAATGGGGATGGACAATATCAAGAGATTGATGACATCAGTAGTTGTTGTAGCTGTATGGAATCAACCCCAACCCATAGTGCTAGAGGTATTTTTTTAAAAAAATCCCCCATATGATTGATAAATTCATAATGGGGAACAAAAATAGGAGAAAAAGATCAATCCCAGCATGCAGGGTTGGGGGGATTTTTATCTCAACCACCCCTTAATGTAAATCAGTATGTTCTTGTTTAGGTACGTAGGAATGAAAGGAGGTATCCTAGTTCATCCCATCTCATGAAACATTTCCCTCCAGAAGGGAGTTGTATGACTATGATGCATAGTGGTTCGCTTTGAGTTACTATTCACCATGAATCATGAAGCAGATCCCAAAAATTAAGGGATATTTCTAGAAAACAAAACAATCCATCCTATCATTCTGCAGGTACAATGATACCCACTATGCATTGTGCATCATCGAGAGTTGTAGATGTCCACCCTGCATATGACACAAAAAATATTGAAAATACAGATTATCAGTAAGATGATGGTTTAATATATAATATATCCAACACCAATAATGAATTTGTGCATACTCAAAACCATATAATTGCCTTAATTTTTGGTTCTTTCACAATCAATCCTATACTGCCTCATTAGTGAATCTCTAACAGAGAGAAGAATGAAAACAAGGTTGTACACAACCCACCTCCTTTAAATGAAGACAAGTTTCCTATGATCAATGATAGATTATCATGGTATGATTATGAAAAGAAATAGTTGATGTGAATCAACATAGAGATTCTCATTAGAAGCATTTTTATCAAATATGATCCCTATGAAGAGCCTTAATGTACCCCTCCTACATATGTACCTCATCTTCTATTGTTCATCCCACCGATTGATGAAAGGATATGAAATAATCCCAACACAAATCATATACCATAGGTAACCCTAGAACTGACCATGGATGGATATCATTATTTCACTTCATTAAAGAGACAACTGGAATGGGTACATGAAAATCTAAAAAAGATTTATTTGGTCAGATATCCTTCTCAAATAGTGGTAGAACTGACATATCAAATATTTCCCATTGATGCACCTATCAGATATTAGGATCAAGAAAACAGTCATCATGTACTTATCGACAAGATTGTGGAAATGTTATCTTTATTTTAATCTATAAAAGAGTAGGGTGCACCAGTTTTGTCAGAATGTAAACCTTTACCTTATTGGGTGTGTGAAACCCTTCCACTGCAAAATTTTGAAGTCTTGCATTTTCAATATTCAATGGGACCAGTGACCCAAAACAACATCTAATTCACCATGTGTCTCATTTTAATCCCATGATGTGAACTACTGAGCAACAAGGAGTGAATCTCATATTCTTTGTGTGAACCTTATAAGGGCTTACTTCCGAATGGTATACGATTTTTCTAGCCTGGTCGATCGCGATATGGGATGATCTCCACTAAAATGTTCAATTTTAGTATATATTAACACTATATAATTCAAGAAACAGTGTCCAATTGTATTTAAAATAGTGATAAAATGAGACGACCTCATGTTTCATTGCCATATGGAAAGGTTTAACATACTACTAGAACCAACCGATTCCTCAGGAGACGATTCTTTCTCTCTTCATTGATAAAATTCAAGATGAGATGTGAATGCCACTAATCTAAATGATGTATACAACTAGATATTCGTACTTCTTGGCCATCTCCCATTGAATGGAATACACCATATGAAAAACTAATCTCAAGTACTAAGTAACTCCCCCAGTCTTGGGGAAAATAGTAGGGAATGTGGAGGTGGCCTAGGTTCCACATAAGAAAACCATTACAGTGGCTCTAACCCCAAAGAATTCCTTTTATCATGTAGCAACCCATGGTAGTCATAGAATTCCCCGGCTAAATAAGACGAGGGAAGGGGACCCAGGAAAAATCAATTCAAGGTCCAAGGAAAGATTGTTTACTCATTCTTGGATAATCAATTAAGTGGTTATTTTATTGATGTTATGGACTAAAACTTACTCCATCTACTAGATCCAAAAAAACTCAACCAAGCAGGTCTTTCTAACCATATAGATTGTATACCCTTTCACCGGATACTAGGTAATAACATTAATGGATTCTCATCTTTAAAGACCACCTATAAAACATTATAGAATCTGGGAAGGTAAATTTAGAAAAAATACAGTACAAGTGGTATGTGTTTCAAAAAATTCCCCCAATGAAGAAGTTGAGGGGAAATAATTTTTCAATAGAAGCGAATAAAAGTTTTATGGCTATATGACTAGAAAAAAAATTAACAGAGATCATGGAATTCTCTAAGCACAGTTGAAAAATCCAACTGTGCCCCTTGACAGATTCACTGCAACATATCTGACGTCATCATCCCCTCAAAACTCTAGAATCCATGCATTCAAAAGGAATAATGGGTGGAATGAAAGGAAGGATAATCCTATAGAAATACCAAATTTTTTATTGACACATTCTTATTTTATTCCCTCTTATCTGAATTAGTGGGCACCAACCTTCCAAATGGCACCACAAGAAGTGGTTAGTCAGGAAAAGTCATTATTAGATGAAGATTTTATTTTTATCTCCATAAATTTAATTCACTTAATGTATCCCTTCTATGAATAGGGGTATGGATAAAAACCAATGTTCCCCACACCATGTTAAAGGACTGAAGAAATATTCTATAGGAGATTAGGATACCATGTAAAATGAAGTCTTACCTGGAACTAAATATATAGTCACACACCTGATAATTCTGTTAATGTTGCAGAAACTCACATAAGATCACTTCAGCTAGTGCATCATGAATAAGAAAATTCCCCTCCACCTATCAAAATAAACTTTCACCTGATCACTATGGGATATAAATCAAGATAGTAATAGGTGTCAGATCTCCCTTACTAGGATGGCATACCTACCTTACCCAACCCATCAAGGGTAAAAGTACCTCTTACTCCTACTCAAAGGGATGATCAATCTATATCAAAATATCAATCCATTAATGTTCATGTGAAACAATATACCCATATTGGAAGGTGCATGACACTAAATAATAAGAATGAAAAATTAAAATAGTTATCCTTAGTACTGGCTAATCTTTGGATCATGTACACCATGAGTTTGTTAGAAGGAATTAGGAAATCACTCATGGATAATTTTCTAATCCCCTATGAGTTTTAAGCTGAAGTGGACAATATTGAGGTCTATCAAGTAGAGACTGATCTTGTAGAATTCAACACAGGTATCCCCTTCGTAAATGAGTATTAAGCCACCATTAAACAGGGATACATCATAACCATGTATATTTCCATCAGGATAAATAATGATGATATCCAAAGGTGTTCATAGTCAATGGATCTAGAGCTAATCTCATTCAAGTACGTACACTCCATTTGATTGGCTATGATGAGGATAACCTAGAAACTCCTACCATAACACGCAAAGGCAATGAAAAAATGTAAAAAAGAAATTGTGCCATATAAAACTCGGGGATTGGTTTGGAGACCTTCTAGTTGAATCATAATTTTTGGTTGTTCGGTAGAACAAATCCTTTAATGTCCTTATAGGAAGGCCCTAGTTGCATCAACATGAAATGATCCACTCATCATAACATCAATACATCATTTATTGAATTTATTGAAAAAATTGAGATGTTTCACATTGATAAGGAAATGTTTTATTCTTATGAATTGTGTTATATTAATGTTGTATTCTATCAAAGGAATGGGAAAATACCCCAAGCTATTTACATGGAATGGGTCACCACCCCAAATAGTAAATTAATGATCACGTCCGACCCCATCAAAGATCTAGGTGATGAGTATGTTCTAAATTTCAACTAGATCGAGCATATGAGCCCAAAATTAAGCACATATTCTGAAATCCCCAAGATTTATATCCTGTCCGGTGAGTTTAATAATTTTGAAAGGTATGCTAACTATCAAAAAACTAGAAAAATCTCATATAAAATTCCATTTATTTAATCCTCATCACTCCAATAAATCCATTCCTCTCCAATATAATATATAAGATGTCATATCATCACTCAAATAGGATTAAGAAACTCCTACACCATCACTCCATCCCCTCTAGTGTTTCAACGAAATCCTTCACTATCAGCGGGGTAAAAAGTGGTTTCACAATCTTTAGAAAATCGAGATATTGGATCCTCCACCAAATCTATAGAACATATCCCACTACATGAATACCTTATGGGATATGATAAATAAGATAAAGGGGAATAATAAAAGAATGTTGAGTAGAAGGACTTGAGGGAAACCCCTCCATAATTTATGTAGCGAATCTACCCGACCATTGATGAGCTGAAATAAATAAAACTGGGTATAGAAGAAGAACCACTTCCCACCGTGAATAGAACAACCATGACTTCTACAGAGAAATTTCTATATAACACTTTCTTAAAATTATGGGTATTTTAATAACAATTTTAAGACCTCACTTTAATGAGATTTAGATTTCATATTTTTCCAAAGTTGTATGGAATTGGTTTCTTGATATCTCTTCTTTGGTATATACATTATGTTATGAAACTATTTTATTTTATATAGTATGTATATACAGAGTAATTGAAAATATATATCATTAATATTATTATATTAATGATATTTAATTTTTAGTTTTTTGTTATACTTTAATGGTTCTTATGATTCAAAAGTGACTAATGTGGTAAGGGTTTGATGTTATGATCACTTTGTTCATCATAAATATTTATGATTAAGAATTAGATGATAAAATATTATGTTACATCCCTAAATAAACAAATTAAATTTCTTCTCCTATGATTATCTAATGATAATACATGTTTTCCCTTCATTTTTATATATTTATGAACATAATAGTTGAAAATAATTTTTTTAATGAAAATTGGATTTATTTCTCTCTTTGATTGAAAACAATTTTTTCTACTATATCCATGTTTTCTAAAACTTCTTTCAAACATGATTTAATGTTACTATTGGGTATTATAATGTTATTTTTACCCTTGGTTGATATTTTACAAAAATATAAAAGAAATTTTTTGTTATCATTAAAATAAGGCTAGTTTCTATTTTATATAAAATGTGAAGGGAATTATTATTTTACCATGTATGAAATTTCAAACAATTATGACCAATCTATGTTTTATATATTTCTCTAAATGTTTCAAAGGATATTTTATATGAAAAGTATTATTAATCTATTTTAGGTTATAAAATATATTTTCTCAATGTGGAATCGGTATTCTCTATTATAAATATTTTAAATTATATTTAAATATTCCATTATATGTTATGAAGTTTTCATTCAAAAAAATGCTAAATATTTTATGAATTTATAGTTTTAAAAGGTGATTTAAATAAAATTATTTTCTTCATTAAATATTCAATGTGATTTTTCTTTAAAAATATTTTTTACATCTAAGATGACATCATTTGAAATTAATTAATATTTACTGGATATATAACCCAATGATTCCATTTTAATTCATTTTATGTATGGTTTATGATTATAATAAAATAATGTTTATGAAACCCATTTTTTTCATGGGTAATTCTATGATAAAATATTTTAAGAAACCCATTTTTTATGGGTTCTATTGTGATGAATGTTTTATTGTATTATGCAATACATATGTAAGATTTTAATTTTGTGATGGGTGGTACCTATATCCTCTACCAATGAGTTGTACGATGATTAATGATATATGATCTCAATGGGAATACAAATGGTTATCTAGATCCTTAAAATAGGGTACACAAGAGGTTATCCCAAAGCTAAAAAGTGGTTACATATATCCCAATACTAAATAAGGTACATGTGTTGTTATACCAAGAATAACATGTTATAGATGTCATAGTGGGTAGCATTGATATATGTTATTATATTATTCTGTGTTTTCGACAACATTATGTATTATTCCAAAGTTATTCCCTCTTTGACAATGATTGTTGATTACTTTATTCTTCATTTATTATAAACTACCAAGGATTATTTCATGAATCAATTTTATGATCTGTTATATATATTGTTTGGTTTCTAAAATTTTATTCTCATTTAATAATACCATTATGCTCATGTTATGTTGATATCAAACTTGTTTACCCTACTGAGCTTCTGATCTCATCCTTTATTATGTTTCCATTCCCCAAGATATGAAGAAAGGTATTATTTGTGACATGTATAAGAAGGGTGGTAGTTATGAAGAATATAGTGGGTGATCGAGTAGATTTCTTATGGAACAGTTGGTTATAGGTCTATGTTTCAAAAGGCATTGGACCAAAGTGATTTTCGATTTGATCATAATGAAATATAATAAATTGTATTCTATTAAGATTTAATATTTATATGTGATATGTTTGGGTCTCTACATTTCCCCTAGATATATCTATGCAAGATCAACATCCGCTTATTATATCCCAAAAAGGATTTCACATCTTAGATACAACCTAATTTATATTTTAAATAACATTTTTAAGGTTTATTATATATAAAAATATCCCTAAGGTTCCTAATAATGGTTTATAGTACTAATTCCATAAAATTACAAACACTTGTATTTGATACCAAATATAGAATCCCACCTTCTATAGACTTTATTTATCATTTAATTTCATGAAAAAATATGATATTAATAACTTTGAAGGACCTTATTAATTATAATGTCAAAGAAAATAGGTGAATTATAAATAATGTATATAAATAAAATGTAAACATAAAATTACTTTATTCTTTTTAAAGTACTCCTTTTTTATTCCTTCCAACGTCACCTTGATATCAGTGATTTATTGGAGATGTACATCAACAGAAAAGGATGATCATAAATCCAAATAATGGATAAACAATTTAAATGGAACATGATTGATTAACATGGATAAAAAAGATGTGTGAAATGATAGAGTAATCATATGTATATGATACATATCATGAAAATGTTGATAAAGTATAAAAATGTGAAAAATAAAATAATATCGCCTTATTTTAATACCAAGTTTTCATAGAACATACTACCAGGGTTATTAACTATGATATCATAAATCATGTAATCTCTAGAGCTTAATTACTTACCCAATGAATTATAGTTTTATTAATATCACCCATATTAATTAATAATTCATATATGCAACAAAAATCATATATCATAATAAACAAATTGTTCAATAAACCATGGAGAATAAGGAAAGGGTTTTATATAAAATCGATGAGTACAAAAGTGTTTGGAGGGTTTCAATTTTAATCATTTTATCCCAAGGAATGGGTATGTGAATTTGAAACATGTAAATACCAAATAAATGATTACAATTAATTATATATGAATAACCATGAATAGAAATAGGAATGCATATTCAGAACATAAAAAGAGAGTCATGGAAAATGAAATAAAGATTTTGATAGAATGATATGAACATAACATGGTTTACATAATAAAATTAATGAGATACAGTGGTATTATTTGATTCATAAAATATATTTGGATAGTAATTTTATTATCATATGTTCATGAGAACGTAATAATATTTAAAATATAATAAATCTAAAAATTTAGTACATGGATATAAATATAGTGGAATATATTCCTTTACCATGAGAGATATCTTTATAGAGATTAATGAGAGGTCCTTTGAACCTTAAAAACAGTTTATAAATTATATATAGAGGTAAAATATAATGACTCAACCTTAAAAATTACATAATCGTGTATATATAGACTATAATTCACCTTCTTTCGTTTCTAATTATCTTTAATGTTTAGAGTTATAACAAATTACATCTTAAATCTTACATACAAGACCCAATACATTACGAAGTGGACATGTACACTAAATATCGATTTTATCAATAATATAAAACACTTATAATTTAATATGTTTTATTTTCATGAATATTATTCATGAAATTCAACTTGAATTGGATTATTTATTACCTAACCATAAAAATCTGTGGATTTTTTTTTTAAAATTATAGATGAGAACAAATAGACTAGTAAGGGATATAAAAATAATGAATTAATCATGTTGATCTATTTTAAAACTAGGAGATAATAAATAGAGATTTCCTTTAAAATAATAATCATTACGCTTAAAATAATAAATCACGTGAAATTTTCATTTGTGTCTAAATTTTTTCATTACACTCTTTTTAACAAAATATATTGTCAATATCATTATAATGTGGTTTTTTAGAAAACATGAGAATCCATGAAAAAAATTCATAAAATACATAAATTTTACCCAAAAAGATCATGATCATTCCAAAAATCAATATATATATATATATTTCCTTTTGAATTAAAATTATTTCCATGAAAACTAATTAGAAATCATAGAAAATTAATATATGTTCCTTGGGAAATCATATTCAAATTACACATAAAATAACTATCTCATATTGAATGACCCATACAGTTAACTTCAAACATAATTCTCCATAGAACATAATTATTACCTAATACATTGAAGAGTTATATAAGTCTAACCCATCATCATGGGATATATCAATTTCAACCATCATAATGAGTCATATTATTGTTACCCATCATAATAATCCATATTGAGCTCATCCATCATCATGAACATGGTCTGAGGAATATAACTTGCATAAAAACAAAATAGCTTGCATTTCCATTATTAAACTAATAGAAATATCCTAAAAATTAAAAAAAACATCCAAAAACAAGGGGTGTAAGGGTTTCATTTAATTAAAAGATGAATTTTTTAAGGGATATAAATATAAAATAATGGTTATTTTAGTGGGAAAAGACATTGATGAAATATATGTTAATATAGAACATTCATATTATATTTTGTAAAGAATTATAACACATTCTATAGAAATGTTAGTTTTAAAAAAATTTCTAAAAAATTAAAAAGTTATCTATGTAATTAATTCATGTCCTTATAAATACATCAATAATTTAATTTTATGAATATTCATATTAAATAAAAATATTTATAAAATAAGTCATTAAAATAATTAAAATGTGTTTTTAAGAATAAAGAGTCCCTTACCTCAAGTTTGACTCATCACGTACATTCCATAACATCCTATATAATAAAAATTTGTTAATTATTTACCTTATTAAGAACCATTTTCATGTTTATTATTATTTTTATTATAATTATTTTCATGTAATAAATAAATTATTTAATCAATTAAGTCCACGTTGGATATTTTGATGATATTCAGCTATATGTCCAATTGACTTTGGTATTTTGACCATGGCCAAATATTTCATTATTCAATAATATATAGAATGAAAATCATGAAATAATTATCATTTTTATTATATAATAATACTTTAAAAAACATGCGTGAATGATGGATATGAAAAATGAACAATGTTATATTCATGGTGGTGGTATGTCATATATATGCATGAGTAGTGTTTCTATTTTTCATAGATCATGAAAAAATAAGGTAAGTATTACTTTATATTTCATAAATTTAAATAATATAATAAATATAATAATATATATTCAATTAAACATATATATATATATCATTCATATAATGTGGTTCTGAAAAAAGAATCGCATCGCTTTGTGGAGGTGGTAGTCCACACGTACGCATTAATGATGTTGTCATTTTTCCATGGATAGTAATGTAAAAAATTTAATAATAAAATATAATTATATAATTATAAACATGTCATAAATATCATATATATACATTAAATTTTTTTTTATAACCATCGATGAGAGGTGGGTGGAAAATGAAATATGACTGTTCGTGAGGAGCTACAATGTCATACATAGAAACTACAGTTTCATTTCCCATTTGATAGAAGAGGAGAAAGATAAATTTGATTCAATTAAAATAATGGATTCTTAGTATATATAAGATATAAATTTTTTTAATTCATAATGTATAAATAATATTTGAAAGAGGTATAGAAAGAAGAAAAATGAAAATTATTTATTAAGAACTATACCTCTAATTTAGATAACCTCTTTAGGTTTAAAACTAATTCCTTCCTAAGTTCGATATATGATCAATATAAGGCCTATATGACATATTTAGGGATGTAAGTATGGTATTTGGGTATTATATGGACAATATATAGACCTCAAAAGGTTATAGGAAAAGAATAGAGGATGTTCCCTTTTATAAGAGACCGGAGGGTCAATCTTGGAATTACTTAAAAGAGTCTATAATATATATATATATATATAATAATCATATAATGTTGAGTTAAGGAACATGGAAATAAAATATAAGGTCTTATAGTGTCTAAATAAAAAAAATCAAATTTTGACAAATAATGGTTACATTTTAAGCCTTATCTCCAAGTTAAACCACCTTAAACTTGTTTTAACATTGACCATTATAACATATCTTTTTTCCAAGATAACATAATTATATGACCAAAAATTAAAGGTGGATTATTAAAAAAAATTAACGTGATTTTTCCTAATTTCTAATCAATTTTATTTGTTTCATATTCTATTTTTCAGGGAAATTTATTTTAATAAACGAACAAAAAATGAGTGAAAAGTAGTTTTTAGGAAAATTCCTGATTTATTTGTAAAAAAATTTAAAATAATAAATGAATTGGATTGACAATTTTTTTAATATATAATAAAAAAAGGAATTTATTTATATTACTTTAGTAAAATAAAACTGAATAGAATCTTGTAACCATTCCATTAAATGAAAAATGGTAAAAGTAGATTTTATTTTGAATAAAATATAACTTATCATCACAAAAGTTAATCTTAGATTAAAAAATTGAAATTAACCATTTAAAATAAATTTTTTAAGTATATAAATATTTAATTGGTTGAATAAAACTAATAAAATTTTAAGAATTAAGGTTTTTATGTAATTATAATCCATATCTCTTTAGTTTAACCCCCCACATTGGTAAACTTGTTTTAACATTAACTTTTGGGAATAGATTTTTACTATTTATAAGTTAAATTATAGAAAAAGTAGTTGAAAGCATTAAATTTTTTTAGTTGTTATAATTTAAAATATTTTTCAAATGTTTTCAAATTTTATTAATATATTTTTCATTATTTAATTTCAAATTAAACCCTCAAAACTCAACAAAAAACTTTTTTTTAGAAAAATATTGTTTTTAAACCTAAAAATAACATATACCAAAATAAGGGTCAATGATGATTCATATTTGATTATTTAAATTATTTAAAATTAAATAAAACTTATTTAACTTTAAGATCAAATTAAACCTTTAAATTTGTTTATTTAATGAAAACAAATGATAGTTTACCAAAAATCTATATTTTCACTGTTCAGTGAAATTTGAATAGTTTCATAAAAATACCAAATTTTCATAGTTAGATAATTATAATATAATGATTTAAAATTTTTACATTATCATTCTATAAATTTTAAATCATTTTTTCAAATAAACACATATGATATATGAAACCCCTATTTAGTTAATAATATAATGTTTCCCTTTTGATAGAAAAAATATCTAAAATTGTTATAATTAGTAAAACTCTATGAAATATAATTAATTTATGATAATTATATGTGAAAATTATTTATCTTAACATTGCTTGAGTTTTTACTCTCTTCCCCCTTTTGTAAATTTCATCCTCCCAATTTTATTCATTGCTTAAAAAATTTAGGATATTTTTGCCCGATGGAATTTTATTATTCCCATGTTGATTCTTCATCATTATGGTTTTTTCAACAACAATTTACTTGATGAGAAACATTATTCGTCAATAAATACTCTATTAGTCCAATTATATGTACTATCTATTCCTTATAAAAACTTTTTTCTTTCAATAGAACTATTCCACGGATCAAATCATGAGACACTTCTAGTAAATTTTAATTTATCAACAAAATAAGAAATATGTTATATGGCTTATATAAAATCAAGGGAAATAACAATTAGTTGTAAAAGGATCCAAATTTTTCCATAATTTCATATGTTCTAATAAAAAACTCACATAAATTTCCCTTTATTCCTAAATTAATAACACCTTTTTATGAATATAATTTAGGAATATCATGGTGACCTACTTCCAAACCCCATTTTTCTATTTTCTGGAAAACCCACTTTTTTTGTTGTCTAGGAACCTCAAAACATACTCTATACGAAAAAAATTGAAAAATCTATAGCACACACTCCATAACATTCAAATTTTAATTCAAATTCATTAATATAAATCAAATAAAAAACATGTTCCCTAAAATGAACATAGAATAACATCTATTGTGCCCCAATGACGGATTTGTAAATGAGATGAATCAGATTTCACTGTTGAAAAAAACTAAATTTGAATCATCTGGAAAATAGAGTTATTAGAGTTTAGTTGAACGATATTCTAGGTCTACACCCTAGGAGGGGAGATAGATAAATTTGGATTGATGATGAATAATTGATGTTGAACCTCAATTACCAAACTATATTTCTATGAAGGGGAACTGTCACCCAGGTCAAAATGATCATTCATATTTTTCATGCCAAGACCTACCAAAGGGCTATAAAATTGAGAGCATGGCTCTCCATTTCCTTGGTTTTTTTATTTTGGACTTTCAAAAGTTGAGGTGTCAACCAAGATGGATGTTTGGGATGAAGAGGCATCCATGCGAATTTGTTTATCTTACTTGATATAGAGAAATCCATTAATATCGAAAATAAGTCCTTTAACCTTATTCACTAAAGAGATCTGGGGAGCCTTTACAAATAAATTAGTCCCCATAGAATCTATTAATGGGTAAACAAGGCCACCCACACCCTTGTAGACACATGGCATGGATATTCCTTTCGGAGTGGAGTACCACATTGTGGTTGTGAGGAGGAACCACTAGACCAACCCCGATCAGACCCCTTCCAAAGATTCATGATAGTATAGGTAGAATTATATGAAACTTATGTGTAGAAATTACCCTCCCTCCGATCCACTTTATAAGCTTTAACCTTAGAAAAATCCATAGAAACGCTCAGATCAGAGCCCTTGAGGCCATGAGTCATTAAGAGAGGATCATAGATAGAGGAGGAAGTCAACACCTGAGTAGATATTGGTGTTTGAACATGACCAACTTCCACTTGGATAGATACATTCAAACTAGCATCTCTATTGGGGGAGTGTAATCTATGACTATTACCACCACAAAAAAAACTTATTTATAATTCCCTAGTTGAAAAAAGATAGAGAATAATAAAAAAACCTTCTTATAGAAGATCTATTATCAGAAATCATCCTCACTATCAACTGAAAACAAGATACAATGGGTATTGACCCTTGACAAATCAATCTCAACACATACTTGGGCATACTTAGGATATAACATGTGATTATTATAGTCTTAAGTGTGAACAAAACACCCCATCCAGTAAATGATTCCATTTAAGACAATAGGGTTCTGAAAAATGAATTGGAATATAAGGAAGATGTATCCACAAGGTTGAGAGATTATTATCGTGGACAATTTCTATTAATCCTACTAGTGGTCAGTCTAGACAAAACTTTTCCACCAGTGTACGGAAATTAATCGTGACAGCTTTGTAGAATTTGTATGGGGATAAGGAGAATTCTACAAACCACTTGAGAGATTTGGATTCCTTCAGTGAAGACCTGATAGTAGGAGCCTCCATAAGAAGCTGGAATGGGAAGGAATGAGGGAATGAGGCCCTTGAAAATTCTATAAATAAGAATATGAGGCCATTTAATGTTCCATATATATACTAGAATACAAAATATTTTTATAATAAAAATATCTAATTAGATATGTGGATCCCAAAATCCCAATAAGTCCATTGAACTACCAAAAAAATGTCCTTCATGTTCTAAAACATCCACTCATACTATCCATCCAATTTAGGAACAACATTTGTACATAAGATTAATTTAGTACTCAAAAATTTCTGAAGGCCATTCCAAAAACTTGATGTGAACCTTGAATCATAATCAGATACAATGGAGATGGGATCTCCATGTTACCAGTCTAACACCTTAAGTCACTATAACAAAAGTTGATCGAAAGATGATGTATCTTGGATTATAAGTAAATGTGAAAATTTTGTTAGTCGATCAATAATAACCCAAATTTTTTTATTACCTTTAGTTTTCTTTGGTAATCCCACCACAAAATCCATTGATATATTTTCTATTTACACTCTACCACAAGAAAAAGATGAATAATCCCATTTAGTAATTGATGTTAGACTTTAGCCTATTGATAATACAAACAACTCCTGGTAAAGTCATAAATATCTTGTTAAATTCAATCCCACGAGTAATACTAACAAAGGTCTTTGTATATCATGGTGCACCCAGGATGAACAAAAAAGGCAGTTAGGAGCTTCACTCAACAATTCATTCTTCAACATTGAATCACAAGAAAAACATATTAATTTTCAAATTATGATAACACCAGCATCATCAAAATTGAACAACTGAAACATACCCTTCATAATAAATTCTACCTTCTCTGTCAAAACATTATCCTCCATCTTAGCTTCCTCCTATAAATTCATATTTTTTTCTATTTCAGAATAAACCACTTTTTGGGTTAGTGTGAACCTCACAACCAAAACTCGTATAAAACAGATCCAACACAATATTAAAAACCACCATACAGTGTAGGAAAATACCTAATTCAAAAAAAAAACAGATTCAAACCAAATAAAATTCAAAATCCCATGCCACAATATTCAAAATTCAAATTTGAATTGAAAATCTGAACCAAACAACTTCTGGGGAATCCTGTTTCATGCCATAATGATGCACCACATGACACATCCATCCTTTCACTCACGTCCATCCAGTCATCGTCGAATTCTATCGTCACCACCACAACCAACCAATACGAAGCGCCAGACCAACATAACTCTAGTGAGGAACCACTAGAAACCATCATCAAAGTCTTAGATCACTATATCGTCAACAAAAACACACAGAGTTACAGAATACCCCATGCCAGAAAACCAAAACACAAAAAACCTCGGGCCGCGAGTTTTGAGCCATGAGCCACCATCGTCAGAAATGTCGAGTCCATCGACAATCTCGTAGTAATCTTCCTTTAATCATAATCACATCTCCGTCCTAAGCACACAGGTGGCCGCAAACAACCACACCAACAATCGAAACAAGACTCTTTCGTAGTATGATTAATTATTTTTTACAGAAATAATTTTACTAACACATAAAAAAGAAACATAGGAAGTTACTACATGAATAATTTAAAGACACAATTCATCAAATCATTAAATAAAGGTTTATGTTCCGATCATAACATAGTTAATATATAGAGAGATTTATAAATCAAAACATCGACTACTTTTTTTATTTTCTAGGATGATAATAAATCATGTAGTCATAATCCTTAATTAGATATTTCTATCTTCTCTTTCTCATGTACATCTCCTTCTGAGTGAATATATAATTCATATTTTTTTTGATCATTGTATATTTCACACTTAAATATATATTTGTGATTCCTCTAAATATTCAATCAAAAACCAAAATAGTTATTTCCAAATAACGTATAGGATAATTTAACTAATGAGGTTTTAGTTGATGTGGAACATAAGCAATTAACTAGTCAGTATATATCAGGAAATAAACATGTCCATTAAAGGATGCATCAATGTATATGAAAATTAAATATTTCTTGTGGGATGTGTCAAAACCGAATCATTCACTGATATTTTTTTAGTCTCTAAAAATAAAATCTATACTCTTTTTTCTAGATAAAGTTATCTCCCTATCTAGTTAACCTAGTCTAGGAAAATGATAAAAGAGATATTTTTTAAAAAAATAACGATAATAACCATCTATTCCATGAAAAGTATGAATCACTATGAAAATTTTTATATCATAGAAATTATTTAAAAAATTAATTTTAATAGGGAGAATATTTATTCTATATTTAGAAATAATAATCCATATGAATGAAATTTGTTACTTTAAAATTTGAAAATTACTAAATTATCTACATAGTTTAATTTAATATTTTTAATATAAATCAATAGGTTTCTTTCATGATCATCACAAATTTTAGAATATAACAAAATATGGTTATTAAACACAACCAAAACCTTATGTAAATAGTCATGGAAAACTCTATTTCTAATACCCATGAATAGGACTAGTGCATTAGAAAACCCGAAGTGCATAACTATAAACTCGAAATTCCAATATTTAGAATGAAATTCTATATTTATAATATCTTCCTAATTTATCGTCAACTCGTTACATTATGAAAAGGGTTCAATACTTGGGAAATTCGGATCCCACATGAGATGATCAAACAAATCTTTGATATTAACATTAGTTACTTTCTCTTAATAGTGATTCTATTCAAAGATATGTAATCTATAAAAAGTGTCACTGTACCATAATTGTTTTACAAAAATAAAACATGTGGTCTATATGGTGAAGTGCTCAAAAAAATTATTACATTATCATGACACTTTAGCATCTATATTTTCATTTCCAAAATTTTTACATAAGCCATTTGATAAGAATGTTTTGAAATTATCATGGTATCTGGCACTAATTAAATATTAAATCAACCTCTTGGTGAGGAATATATATTTTAAAATCATCAGGATATACATAAATATATTTATTTAATACTAGTATATCAATAATTTTAATAGTTTCTTTCTATTCAATAATATAATCTATTTAACATTCACATCCATATCTTATCAATTTTTCACCTTCTTTATATGATTTCAATGGTTTAAAATTATTGAATATAACTTTATTATCTCTAAAATATATCTTTACATTAAAAATTGAGATTTAATCTAGACATGAAATAATATCAAACACAACTATGTGAATTTCCACAATATTTTCATGAAATACCGTTCCACTAATTGTAATAGGAATATTCATATAAATCTTGATTTCTTTAATATTTCAAACCATTTTTTCACAAAAACATATATATTCTTTCCATGATGTGATATTCTAATTTTTATTTCATATTTATTAGAAATAATAAAATGTGATGATCCGAAGTAAAATGAGGAGTCAGTATAATTAAATAAATAAGTAACCTACATGTTACCACTTCATTGGATGGTGGACACCTATTTTTTCAATATTTATTATTTCCACCCTATGAAACAAAATAAATACACTATCATGATTTCCAAATCCATTATAATTAAAACATCTCACCATTGGACTAAAACTTCATACTCCATTATTTGATTGTTTGAGGCTCTTTTATTTGAAATCATGAGTGTAGTGACAAAAATTTCAACATCAAAAACATTCTACATATTTTATTAAACATTCATAAATATTATTTTTACCACATATATCAGAAATTAGAAACATTGTTTTCTTAACATCAAATTTATTAAATGGATTATTCCCAAATTCATTATATTATGACCTTTTCTTCTTCTTGTTCCCATAAAATACATGCCCAATAGAAATCTATATTTTTACATTTTTTGAAAAATAAAACAAATTTATTATAAATCGTGAATTAATGGGAGTCCAATGCCCTTCAATATCCTAGATTAAATCCTGATTGAAGTCATTTAATCCTTCTCTATATATTTCTGATACAATTTTGTGTGTACCTAGCCAATCTGGTGAATGTTTCATTATAGGTAGCCATTGATTCATCCCCATTCTATCTAAATTACTATAATTTTTTCCAACCTATGTTGAAAAACCATAGAGAATTATTTCTCAATAAATATATTATAAAATTATTATCATTATAGGGAAAAAATATCTTATCTTTCTCAAATATTATTGACCATTGAAAAGAATTGACCATCTCCACCTTTAAAACAGATAAGGAAAGAGATTCCTTTTGATGATCTAAATAACCCATGACATAGAATGTCTTTTCTATAGATTTAATCTACCCCAAAACTACCACTAGATTATATGATCAAAAAAATATTGGAGGGTTTTGTTTCATTAAATACTCTACAATAGACATGTTATACTATGGTGAACATAGTATCTATCTCACAAGCATAGCAAAACCATTTGTGAATTGTGTCAACATATTCATCACAAAAAACTACTAATTTAAAATTATAATAGTTTTCAGATTTTTATTTTAACGGATAATTTCTTATTGGTTAATTCCTACTTATGCTTTCCCATTTATCTATGGAAAACCATTCTAAATAGACAAATTTTTTATAATTAGAAATTGTAATTTTAAAATTATATATCATGATAACCATAAATTATAATCTCAAATGGGTACTCGGTTATATTATCCTAAATTCAAAAATTACATAAATCTTTTATAAGATACCAATTTTAAGGAATCAACACTAAACATTACATAATCTAGTGTCATTTTACTAGAATTAATTTTCATTCATTCTTAAATTTATTTTGTTCTTAAATTTTTATTTATTTAGGTTATGAACCTTACATAAAAAACCCAATATATTAAAAAGTGGACATGACTACTCAGGATCCATTTCTACCATAATCTAAATTTTTTAAAATGAAACATGTTTTCTTTTCCTGACTATTCTGCATGACATTAAATGTATTATTTATTTTTATTATTCATACTTAATATTTAAAAAACATTTAAAAATATAAAATTATCACAAATAGAACTATAATGTATATAAAAATTATGAAATAAATATGTTTTTTCTTTCTAACAACATGATATCATAACAAATATTCTCTGTTACCAAAATAATATTTTTGCTAAAATAATAATTTAAATGAAATATACATTACTACAGAATATTTTTCATAAAAATTTTTTCAATGTAATATAAACAATGATAAATTATCATATTGGTTGGTTAAAAAACATTATAACCCATGAAAAAACAATTCTAAAAAAACATTCATTTTTACCCAAAAGGGCATAATCAGTCCTTCTAACCGAATGATATTTAGCAAGAATTTTAAAATCAAATGATTTACATGAAGAATCAATTGAAACCATAGAAAATTCAAATAGGTTACCTAGGAAATCATTTTCATTTTAAACTTAAAATTACTCTTATATGATTAATGACTAATATGATTAACATCCAATATAATTTTATTGAGAAAACAATCTTTACCAAATACATTGGACAACTATATAGGTCTCACCCATAATTATTAGCCTTATCAGCATCACTCATCAGAATGAAAAATATTTAGATCACCCATTAAAACGAGCTATATAAGGCTCACACATTATTATTAATAATTTACAAACACCATAACATACATTACATACATTACATCTTGCATTTTCTCCATCAAAATCATAAAATTATCAATTTAATAAAAAAATCGAACTAAAAAACCAAAATTAAGAAGTATGGGTTTTATTTAATGAAAAAAATGAAAATTATAATATTTTACAAATATCTAATAATGTTTGTGGTGGCGGGATAAGTCATTTCTGTCGTATATGGTAAAATAAAATATTTGAATTACCTTTTGTAAAGAAACTAAAACATTCTCTTTCTAGATTAATTTTGAAATAATTTTTAACAAAATATTAATTTCCCATTATAATCCATTCATGTACATATAAACACAATCTTAAAATCATTTTTAAAAAATATAAATAGAATAAAATTATTTTAAGAATAAATATTTAAAACATTTTAAAAGGGTTTTTTTAAATAAAGTGTCTCTTACAATGAGTCTGACTCATCATGTGTGTTTCTTATATTCCAAAATTATTGAAATATATTAATTATTTTATTACCTAAGAAATTTTTTCATATTTATTATTCTCATTATTTTATTTATTACCATTCTATATACAATTACTTGATCAGTTAAGTTCATGTCAATTGTTTTGATGATATTTCGCTCAATGGTCCAATATTACTTTAGTTGATTAATTATGTTCAAAGAGGTCATTATTCCATAATTTGTATAGTAATAATCATTAAATAATAATAATTTATATAAATTAATTATAATATTAAAACCGACCCTGAAAGATGAATATGAAAAATAAACTATGTTATAATCATGAAGATTATAGGTTGTATGTATGCATGAGCAACGTTTCCATTTTTCAATGATAATAATAGAAAGAATATAAATATAATATAATATTTATATATTGAGAATTACATCGTATATATAATTTTAACACATTAAATAAACATATATATATCATCTTTATGGTCTAGTGATGATAAATTAATCTCATCACATTATAAAGGTTCTAGTCCACATGTACGCATGAATGATGTTATCATTTTTCAATGGATTGAAATGTAATAAATTAAATGAAGAATAAAGTATTTTATAATATTTTCAAATTTTTAATAAATCCTATTTTCTATCCTCAAGGATTCGTCTTACGTATCGTAATTAATATTAATCAAATCCCACAAGGATCATGGGGAAAAATTCAAGGTTATGTGACTAAGGTCATGGCATGTAGTTTGATGAAATAACATTTGGATGATAGTGTTGTGAAATAGAATATTATATTGGATTGTTTGGGGATTCTAAATGGGGATTCCTTGATATGGGCATAGATCACTCTGTTAAAAATGATGATTTCCCATGATGAGTACATGATTGTGGTTCACACTAAATTGGAGGCCCAAAATACTGCTTAGGAAATAGTAGCTCATCATTATGGTTTATTAATGAGTTTATGATGCCCATATATTAATGATCCAATTTAATGGATGAACTATGGTGATGAAAACAATTAATGGGAACATGGTTTGAGACCATACATTGAAAAGTGCCCTTTTCTACATGGTAAATTGATTTGTATTAGGTGCTAGGATGATCATTATTATCTAGAAAAAACTATCCTATTTTATAATTATAGGGAACATTATTAGTAAGGGAAATTATAACACCCATAGATTTGTTGATATAGTTCTCAAAAAATAAATTGGATTTATTTGATATTTTTCTTTACAGACAACACTGAGTTTAAAAAAACCCAAGTCATACTATTGAAATATTATCATTTAATGGGATAGTTATATCCAACACATTTCATTGAATTAGTGTGTATGAATTAGTTTAACCACATTATGAAATAAATATAATGTTCCTTCTCAACATAAATTTATAAATTAATGGTTATCAAATAAACACTCAATTATTATAAAATTAATTTTATTCTTCCAAAATACATTCTCATCAAAAATGGGTTTTATTGTCTCTTATAAGTGTATATAGTAATTTAGTTATAGAATATTTTAACATTGTATTTTATTAATGGTTATAATTTTTTAGATCAAAATATTAAAATTTTATTACATTGAATTTTAGGTATTTTTCTGAAAAGATTTAATTTAATGTGAATAATGAAAATTACAATTTTATAATGAGAACTATTTTTTAAACCCCTAACAATGTTAAATTTTGTTATAAAATGGTCTAAAAGTAAAATTAGTTCTCTTATATAAGTAGTAATTAAATTATGTACACTAAAATCAATTTTTTCATTATTTTTTTGTTAAAACATTTTTATATATCAAAAGGCGTTTCTCAAAAAATTGTTTTTCATTGGGATTTTTGTTTTTATATTTAATTAATTTATTCCACATATAGAAATTAAATTTTGAAACATTCATTCCATATTTGTAATAATGAGGTAAAATTGGATAAATATATCTATTTTTAAAAATAAAAAATAATCATATTAATTTTTTTTAACCATAGAAAATGTAAAATGGTTTAATTATGGTGAAAACTAATTTTATAAGGAATAAAATTAATTTAATCAATTTCCATTATCATATTAAATGAGTGGAGTTAATCTATTAAAATATAATTTTCATATAAATTTTCATTTGGTTATATTTTTATTTTATTATAAACATTATATTAAGATTACAATAAATTCTAAATTTCACCCTCTTGACTTAAATATCCATAAAAGGTTTTCATAAAGACAAAGGAGGATATGAAAATTTCTAGATTTTTTAATGAAATATGAATAAATTTTTCATATCATGGAATTTTTTTTAAATTTTTTTTTACTTATTAATTATCATAAATACAAACGAAACAGTGGCATACTATTTATTCTTCTAAAATAATAATATAATAAATGATTTACATAATTTTAAATGTAATAATATCTGGATGAATTATTGTCTTGAAATAATTTATAGTTAAATATAACATATTAGTTTTGTTTTAAATGTTCATATTCTAATTTATTTTTTGTTTTATAGTTTCCAATGTCAAATTAAATGAATATTTCCAAAAATTACAATAATGAATGTTTTAATATATACTTTATTGAATGATTTTCAACTCATAAAAATATTTTATTCATCATGTCTAATGATATATAGTTTAATATAACATCTATGTTTCATTTATGAGTCACTTTTCCTTTTATGTTAATATTCCTAACCCTTAAAGAGCTGAAAACATTAAAATTTGGGTAATTGTCAAAAAGGGTTAATGTATGGTTAAAACTAAGCGATTAGTGTAAAAACATTACAAAACATGTTCAACTATTTTATTTGAGTATTTACACTAATTATCATGTTATATTTAATTTATATAAATTTTTATCCATTTTTACATGAAAATTAATTTATATTAATTTAATATTTTATGTAAATCCAAGAGTGCCCATCCCCCTCTTATAAAATAGAACTTACCCTCCTTCATTGTTCTCAATTTTTAGCATTAAATCTTGGAAAATACAAACAATGATATCATATATTATTCATTAAACACATCCTAGATCTTCTGGTCTTACAAAAATACCATCTTGTCAAGGGTTAAGGTGTAAGATAAATAATGTTTCTCAGTGATAAGGTATATCTCTTAACCATAAATTTTCATTTTTATTCTTATTTTACCACCTCTAAATCTATGTTTTCTATTATTTGGTAAAGAATTAAATATATTAAATATAAATTATTGTAATTTTGATGACGGAACCACTGTTATCCAACTTTTTCCATCTATTTTAAAATAATTATGTCACTTGTCCATACGTTTGGACTACCACCTCTACAAAGTGATGGGATTCATTTTCACATTTATTTTACATAGTTGTAAATAAAGATAAATTTATTGAATATATTTGATATATATTATTTCATAATTATCCTTTAAATGTGAATTATTATTTACCTTTATTTCATTTCATCCATAAAAAATTGAAAACTATTTTCATGCGTATGAACAACCTACTTTCTCTATAAACGGAGTAATTTTATCACTATATATACCTTTTAGGGATGAATTTAAATATATATATAATTAATATATATATACATATTATTTATATCATTATTAAAATTATGTATATGATGTTACCATGATCAAAGTACATGTACTAGAGCTGGGGAACTAAATCATGCATGAAAAAAAGCAGTTATCACCCATAATAGTGATTTTAATAAAAAATCATTAATAAATGGGTGATATGATGTTATAAGTAAATCATATATGAAATAATATTTACGAGTGTAATTATATAATACATTTATAATAAATCTAAATTTATTATAATATAGTATTTAAAAATTATGAATAAAGACGAGACTTGAGTTAAGAGATTTATGACTCAATTTCATTTTATTCTGAATTATTTGTGATTGAATTTACATTTAATACCTTCTTTTATCATTATTTAATAAACCCCTATAAAATTTTTTAACCTCTGGTTATTTCATTGGAATAATATTTTTCCATTCAATTTCTTCATGTCATATACTCAAGAGAGTGAAAATATATTTTTATTGGAAATCAGCTATGTTTTACAATTTAGTCAAGAATCCTTTTCTTCCATGTCCATGATTTGATAAAATGTATTCATTAATGTTTTACTATTCTCATATGAATTTTTGAGTTCATTTATACCTATTTTTTATTCATTATATAAATTTTAAATGTAATATTCTTTGTGTTATCTAAACAATATACTTTTGACCCTGTAAAAAAGTGAAAGAAATCATTTTAGTATTCTAATCATTTTTAATGTAATATTCTTATTTTTTATACAAAAATTTATATTAATGAAATGCTTTCAAAATGAAAATTCTATTTTCTTAATGAAATACTCCAGTTATCTTTTAATGAAATATTCATCAATCTTATAATCCTTAGTGTTAATTATGATTTACTATGGATATGATCCCGTGGTACCATATTTATTCTTTATATGTAGGTTTTAGGATTATGGGGATGATATTTTTACAAAACCCATCTTTTTCCCACGAGTTATTCTATGATGAATAAATGAGATACCTATAAAGCCGATTTTCATTCCATAGGTTATGAAATGATGAAATGATGAATGTTTTATGATCTTCTGGAACACATTAGTGTGGTTCATATAATGGGAATCGTTGTCCAGTAATTATATATCCCTTCAATTAATTAATTAAAGTTTAATATCTCACAATATAATTATGGGATCCAAGTTAATGTACTTCATCAAATATAAGATATAGGTGATGAATCTTGATCCATTATGATAAGGAAAATTTGTTTTTCATGCATGATCCATTATAATTTCATGGTCTTGGTAGTTAACCATGATATAAGAAATGTTTTGAATACCTATAATGGTGCCACACACTAATAAAATGTTTTTATCCTTATAAAATAAAATCATGGTTCAAAATTGAATTATGATAATTAATCCCTTTTACCTTTCATTTCTTTTGACATGATAAAATTTTATTCAGTAAATCATGTGTATGCTCCATGAAATGTTGCGTATGAATTTGTTAAGTTATGGTCTTAATAGCATTCCCCTATGCATAAATTATGCCTTCATATGTTCATCGATTGATATCTCCCTTGGGTACCCTTACTGATCATCTGAACTCTCCCAGTTTTTAGGTTTTCATTCCCCAATTTGTGAAAAAGGATTAATTGTTGGTACGTACAAAAGGGAACCATGTGAAAATAACATTATGATAGATGATGAATCATGTACCTACATAAAATGTTTTTTTATCTAGTATCTTAATAAACAAATTATTTATATTTCTGGAAAGGATAATAATGGTATGTGTTGAATATTGATCTATAAATATGTAATATTTATATAAAACTTATTGGGGTCATTATTATCATTATTATAGTGGAGATTAGTAAATATTTATATATTATGATTAGTAAATTTTTGTGAAACCCCTATGGATATGTTTAATTATATTTTAATATTCTAATGATTCAATAATGACAATGTATAACCTAGGTTAAACCTATTATTTAATATATCATGAAGAAAGAGTCATTATTTAGGTATCCTTTGAATGATATTTAATGATCATATGTTATATAACTCTAATTATTATAGCATAACACTTACATTTCTCTTTTCAGTTTTAGTCTATAAATGGAACTAAAACACATTATGATAACAATGAATGTTATGGAAAATGTATTTATTTTCCCCATGAAATACTAAATTAAATAATAGATGGAATAAAAAATATTTTTTATATACTCACTCAACATTCCAAATCCATTAATAATATTGAGTTTTTGAAATATCAAATGAGAGAGAAACATATTATTGAGTTTTTAATGATGAAATGCCCACCTTATTTTAGTGGGACTTCTGATCCACTAGTGTATGCGATATGGATCATCTACATTGATATAATATTTTCTATTCTCCCATGATACAAAAATGAAAAATTAGTCTTATCCATTTAATAATTTAAATGAAAATTAGATCAATAATGGAATCTTTTTAAGAAACAGTTAAAGAGGAATAAATTGACTCCGTGGAATGGGATGAGTTTAAGAGGATAATATTCATTAAATACTGTTCTCTTATTCTAAATAAAAAAATGAGAATAAATTCATTAAGATTAAGTGGAAGGATAATGAATCCATTAGTATTTATAATGAAAATTTAACAACACTTGTCTAGTATTCTTCTGGTTTAATAATCTTCCCTAAAATAAAAACTGATCATTTTTATGGTTTAAATAAATGCTCTTAATAGGAGTTGGCTATAAGAGACATCAATATCTATAATAAAATTATTTTATGAGAACTTCATATATAAATTAATATTATATATTTCCACCGTTCCATTGGTTTTGATAAGAAAAGGAATACAGAGTCTAATGAACTCTCAAATAAATCACATGACAGAAAGAAATTTGAGACATATACATTCTTGAAATATGAGAAGAAATATAAAGAAAATTCAATGAATTGAACTAGGAAGTTTGTCAAATGTGGGAAGGAAGGTCATAAAGCTTTTGAAAGTTATAATATGATGAATTCCCTAGTTAATGAAAATATGTAAAAGAATAAAAAAACTAATGGACCACCCACAATCCAATGTTTTAAATGCATGGAGTTTTGGAATTACACTAACAAGAACATAAATCTAAAGGTTTTAAATGATGATAATTATCAATGATAATTTAATACCAATGAAAAAAAGTAAATCTCATGTGATCATGACTTCAGAAGAGGGTTATGAGAATGATGTGTTGATAAGTTCACTTATTATCCACTCTTGAATAGATAATTCCTTTTTTTGTTGTATATTTATATAGAATTTATAACTAATTAATTTATAATGGGTAAATAATTACCACCTCAACAATTAGATATTTAGTTATCAGTGAAGACTACTAATGTTATGATGGACACTTCTCAAGTCTATAGTTTCTCTCAAATTCAATTCTGTGGGAATTTTATTTTTTAAAATATTTAAATTCACCCTTTATTTGATTTTTATGTGATTTTAGTAAAGGATTGGATTCCTTTTTATAACACTCATATCAATTTTCCAGGAAATAAAGTCACGTTTCACATTCTAAAAAATCATACAGTGTTTTATTAGTGTGGGGAAAAATATAAAATTCTTATAGAAATTACATATACTTGGTGATTCCTAATTATGATCCATGATGTGAATTTATCATAGATTTTTATGGTAAAACTCAAAAATGATAATACACCTACTTTGTAAGAATTTTTTGATGACTTTCTAGAAGAATTTCCTATTCTTCCTATAAATTGTAATGTTTATCTTTCAATATAACTAATACCTAGTTCTATAAATTTTTCAAATTATCATTATAGAATAGAACCAATTATATTGTAGGAGTATATTTAGGGAATCTAGCATAATCATTATACGGGATTCATATTGCCTAGTGTGTCTCAACAAGGTGCACATATTACTTTTTTTAAAAGAAAAAATATGGGTCAATGAGTCTTTTCTTTTCTTAATTGGGATCTTAATAAGATCACTCTCAGGAAAAAGTATTATCTACTTTATATCAATCATTTTTTTGATCAATTAGTAAGTGAAAAATACATATACATAATTTAAAATAATTCAAGATATCATTAATTTTTTATTAAGAATTAGAATATAACTAATACAAACTTCCATATATGGTATAGAAATTATTAATTTATAATAATGTTGTGTGGATATATTAATGAAAATAAAATCTTAATTTATTTAATGAATAAAGTCTCTGGATATTACATTTAATATTTTTTTGTAATATTTATAAATGATAATGTTATATATTCCTAGAGTAAATAAATGTATTAATATCTTTTGAGAATTTTTCTTAAGACCTTGTTGGAGGATAAGATGTAAAAAATATTTACCTCCTGTGTATTTGGTATTTAGAATGTTTCATTATAATGTCATATAATATCTTGTGACATTATATCTATGGATCCTTCAGAGATGGAAAGTATTGTTAAATGGACTGGGATACGTATGGTTACTATGATCTATAGTTTTCTTAGGAAATCTCGATGTTATTATGGTTTTGTTATAAATTCATCATGGCCATAAAATACACTTATCATGTCAAATTGAAAGGGGTTTACATTCTTGTGAAAAGTATAATGTGAAGATGATTTCAATGAACTAATGATACGGATGGTCAGTACAATAATTCTCATAGTACCCTGTAGTGGAGAAGGGTTTTTGATCTAAGGGACCAAGGTGTGTCCTTGTTTATATTCATATGGTGATAGAATATTCCTCACACCAAATGAAAATTCATGATCATAATTTTATAAATCCGGATTATGATATGAGAGAGGTAATTCTTCATCAATCATAAGGAGGAACAATCATTTTTGTGAATGTTGTGAGATATATAATGATCATAAAATTTAGAATTATGTCTTTATATAAAATGAGTTGAATATGAACTAGAAAAGATCGTCAGAGTTGATTAAAGATTATGACTAATCGATACATTACCAAATTAGATATATGAACAATGATATTGATTTATTGATTTAAAAGTGTAATTATAGTTTTTCCGGATAATAATAAAAAGAGATACTATACATATGGATTTAGGGAATGTGGAACTTCAAATACATTGAAATAGTGATAAATCATATATTTATCATATAAATGTTTAACCATAAATCAATGATATAATTAAATATGCATGTAATGAGGATATGGAACTAAAAAATAAGGTGATAAATTTTCCTAAGTTCAACCATTATAGTGATGGAATGATAAGTTTCGGGAACAAAGTTTGTGGCCCTTCAATATCAGACTTTTAGGAGGATCTTTTTTATGACGCTTATTTTTATCATTCTAAATTAATCAATGAATTAAAAAGATAGATAGATATTAGAATGAATAT
Source organism: Viscum album (assembly GCA_963277665.1). Lineage (NCBI taxonomy): Eukaryota > Viridiplantae > Streptophyta > Magnoliopsida > Santalales > Viscaceae > Viscum > Viscum album. The sequence continues at coordinate 1,080,178,101 of OY728164.1, forward strand.
TCATTATGGTACAAAATTATCATAGATATTTTAGAGTATGTATCTCAATTCTAGGTATGTATGTATGTTAAGGATGAGAGATGTAAGACTATGGAAATTTTATAACCATTACATATACCTGAATAGAAATAAGAAAACATTGACATAGATTTTACCATTAGAATCCCCAAAACATCTAAAGGGAATAGTGTTTTTTTCATTATATTCAATCACCATATGAAGATAGAAATGTATATTTTTATTAGAGAATATTTCCCCCTTGATTAAATTTTCAGGTTATACATTAAGGATATTGTTAGGTTTTATGGAGTACAATATTTTTTGATATCTGATTGGGATATGAGGTTTATCTTGATGTTCTGGATGAGTCTTCACTAGTCTCATGATAAAAAGGTTATTTCTATTAATTTTTACCATTCTCAAATAGATTGTTAGTGTATGATTACTATTCAAACACTGGAGGATATGTTGAGATCTTTCCCTCTGTATTACAATGGCTTTTAGGATCAACACCTTCCTCTAGTTGAGTTTTCTCTTAATAATAGATTTCACTCAAGCACTCGGATGTATCCTTATGAATATCTATATAGATTTAATTACAGAAATTAAATGTTATGGGATGAATTTAAAGAAATAAATCTATTGGGACATTGAATAGATTATAAGATGACAAAAAATTCAAATCGATTCACAAATATAAAATGGAATCATTGAGTCAACAGAAAAATTTTACTCACAATCATCAGTGATATTTGGACTTCAATGTTGGTAAAGGGGTAATCATATTAATATCTCTATGGAAGAAATTATAGATATTTTTAAATAAACCAATGTTTATCACTAAATATATATATCAATCCTATTTAAAATCATGATCATATTTGGATTGTATTTTATCATTTTGAACTTATAATGAATCTCATTAATGTTTAGGATGTGTTCCACGTATCTCTCATAAGGAAGTACATAACTAATCCATCATATATACTAAATTCAGAGTTAATACTACTGGAAAAAGATCACTATTATGAGGAACAATTGGGGGAGTTTTTTTATCACAGATAGATTTATATGAAACATGACTTGTAACCCCCAAACCCCAAAATCCCAAAGTATGTGCATTATCTTATTAAATTTTCATGATTATAAGGAAGAAACCTGTAAATTACTATACGGTTTATCACTCTTGTAATTAAAAATTGCATTCATGCTACACATAATACATTTGGAAAAGAATACAAAACATAATAAAATTTAAAATGAAATAAATTATATATTTGAAATCTTATTCAATGAGTTCTTCTTCAAAACATCGGGAAAGGAAAACAAGAAGGAGGTGATATCACATTCCCAGTAAGGGTATGCAATTAAATGGAAGCATAAATAACAAATCATGTTGAATAAATAAATAACACATTACATTATAATATAATATTAAGCCTAATATGACAGGAATAAAAGATAAAAATAATTTCATAATAAAACATAACCATAGATATTCTACTACAAAAATAATCACATTGAATATCAATTACTAATTTCATAATGTGGTAATGAATAATATGGGACATCATAACCATACCATCACTGTCTCATTCCTAGACTATATATAAATGGGGAAAACCAAAACTATTTAGTCTCGTGAGAACTACAAATGTTCCGAGGGGATATAATAGGACCCACTCGACACATACTAATTCTAATTAATTATTCAAAAAAGAGGTGAAACATAATAAATATGTACATTCATATTTATACAAATATATGAAAATTAAATAACTTTCCCCAATTAGTACGCATAATCCCTAACCATTTAGAATAATATGGGGATTGGTTTCAAGATATTACATCTGCCTTAAAAATAATCATAAATCATCCGATAAAATATTGTAGATTATTCATAAAATATTAATCTCAATTAATCATAATAATCAACAATAGTGTTTAAATAGTTGAAAATACATTTATAAAATCATCGAGTAAATGTTGAGATAAATACTTTTTTACATTTAAAAGAAGGATTATTTTGGAGAAATATTTGTATAAAACTAGAAATAAAATAATATAGTTTGTTAAAATAAAATCATTTATTATATAAAAATAATCGTGGCTTAAAATATATTATTGTGTGCACTTGAAAATATGAAATAATTCGAGAAGCTCTTTTGAATCGATCATGTTAATAAGGAAGAATTTGAGAAGGATCCTTTTAAAAAATGTAAATCCCCATAAAATAAATTAGGATTATGTTTGGTACATATATGTATAATATTAATTTATAATTTATGAGAAATAATTAATAATCTCATTGGGTAAAGAGAGAAAGCGAGTAACCTGGATGAAAATAGTTGTTCGGGTAGAAAGCCTTACAAATATCGTATCATTAGAGTGACAAAAAAATCAATAAAATAATTATGTGGGAAAAATATAAATCCACACAATATAAGTGGATAAATATTATAAAAAAATAATATTTCACTCACACATATTATTATAAAAAAAACATAACCAATGACATAGATGTTTAACTTAATGAATGGAAATTGAGTTAAGATATCACATACCTCGGGTTTAACTTCCTTAAAATTTGTTGAAAACTTTTGAATAATGGTTAAAATAGAGATATTAAATTATTAATGAACTAAAATTATATTTATAATAACTGACATGATCTTATTATAATATTTTTCCACGAATTTATTAACTTTATTGTGTTATTTCCATAGTTTCAGGTAATTTCTTTTCATGGTATTGAAGGTTGGTTTATTACGGTCCTCATTTTCAAAAATAAATAATAATTCATAATTTATTATATATATATATATAATTTTAGAAAATGAAATGTGAATTAATAATTCCCATGATTGCAGTAAACTGAAACAAAAACTCAACGTCCAGAAAGGCGGTGAATTGACAAACAACAGATGACAATTTCATTTTTTGATGAATAAAATAATAAAATAAGAGATTTTATTAAAAAAATATCATAAAAAAAATTATATTATATATTTGATACATCATTTATCCTTAATCATTGTATAAGAGGTATGGATAAGGTAGTAGTGGGAAATAATTTGAAAAAGAAGAAGAAGGAATCATACCTCTTAAAAACATCTCTTCTAAAATCTACTTAATGACCTTAAAAGGGGTATATTTGTGAGAATATAAGGAAAAGAATATGGTAATTTATAATGATTAGTGAATTTGGAAGAGGTATTATGAAAAACAATTCTTGATTTTTTGAAATTGGTAAAAGAAGGATCCTACTTTTATAAGGCATGTAAGGGGTAACTTAGGAATTAATCAAATTATTAAAATATAATAAATATATTATAGGATTTAAGAATTAAAAAAATGCCTTAAAATAATATATTTTATATTTTCAAAGTAATATTATCACTTTTGAACTTCCTATATAATTTTTTTAATTTTTAAAACACTTAATGAAATAATATATTCATGAAAAACTAAATTTTCAAAATAAAAATCTATTCATAAATATAACATTAAAAACATCAAAACAATGTTTTAAATTAGAATAAATTTTCTATTATATCATAGAAACATTATATTATTTTATAAAAACATTAATTATAATAAAAACCTAAAATTATTTTTATTTTATTATTTTTAATAACATTAATTTGATTTATTCGTTAATTTAATTAATAGAGTATCATATTTGTGAAATCCATTATGGTGTTTATTTGTTGTATTAAAATTAAAAATATAATTCTATGATAAATATAATTTTATTATATTTCCAAATACAATTCTTTTTTGAATAAATCATCTGAAAACCCATATGTTAAAATACTATACAATTAAAAATCCATAATGTGACAAATTTACTTTCTTTTAAAATAAATATTATAAATCCATTAATTTGATTCATGTGGGTCCAAAATATCTCAAATTATAATACAAACATTTTAATGCTCTAAAATATATTACATAACATGTTTTACCAAAATTATGGGTCATTTAATAATTCCTATAATTTTAATTAAAAACAATTTGTTTATTTTTCTTATTCATTCACAAGAATCGCATTAGTGATGCATAAGCATTAATGCTAATTATTTCATGTATAAAAATAAAAAATAAATTAATATTTAGAAAATAAGTTAATTAGGTTAAAAATAATGTTCTATATTAATTCATTATGTATATTCACTCATATAAATGTCAAGAAAATTTCTTAAATTTTTTATTTTGCTTTTTCTTTCCCTACACAAGCACTACAGAGGGCATTTTGATAAGATTAATATTATATAACAATAAATTTATAATTTAAAATATAAAAAATATATAATTCATAATAATCAATAAAAATCCATTAAAATTATATTTATCACTCAATTATTATTTATATAAAATCAAATTTGATATTTCCAATGTTGCACAGGCACTACGTCAACTCTGACAATATTGTTTTGTACCTATATGATATAAATTATAGCATAAATGTTATATATTATTTATATATAATATTAATCTTATAAAAATACAATTTATTTATCCAATAATTTTAATAAATTTTATATCATAAATATCTCTTGACGTTGTCAGAAAAAATAATATATTATCATAAAAATTGTATTTTTTATTATTCAGAAAATACTCTACTATTTTGGAATAAATATAAGAAAATAATCCTAACCATTTCATGAAATTTATAATTAAAATATAAATTACATTTTAAGAAAATAATACTCTATATATGATAAATTATGTTTTTAATTAAAAATAACATTTCTCGAAAAAAAAAATTTAAAATTTTAATTACTTTTTTGACACTTTGAAAAACTAATAATGGACTCAAAAAGTTATATTATATTAATAAGACAGAATAATATTATCTTATGATTTTATTTTATGATAATAAATTTTATTTTAAATCGTTATATTAATTATAAAATTTTAAATAAACATTTATGTTTTAAAAAAATACCAATAGATAATTAATAATTTCTAAAACATTTATTTACTTATATTATGATATAAATATATCATACATTGATTTACAAGATAAATAAATTTTATTTATACTTTCATCGGTGACTTTATTATTTATTTTTCTAGTTTACTATTCATAAGGATCTTATTATTATTAATAAGGTTAACATTACTATTCAAAATGTTCAAGTTACTCTTCACCAACAAATTAGGTTGTTCATATAAAAATATAAATATCATATTGATCGCAAATGTGTATGTATTTTTTCCAAATTCAGATCATAAGAGTGGAAAAATTATGTTTAATGTATAGTTTATAATTATCTTGTTTAAATAATTATAATAACATAGTGTTATTTGGTAGAGACTCAGTTTTGTGTGCATTAAATTTATTTGTAAATACTTTCGGTGTTACCTTCTCTCCTCCTTTAATAAATTTAATCCTCTCAATATAAATTTTCACTCAAAATATGAAGAAAAATTTGATACTAAAAGATACCATGGTGGAAATCCACATCGGAGAAGAAGGTACTATGATAATTTTTTTTCCAAGATCCATTCTCTAAAGTTGAGAAATTGTTTCACTCTATAATAATTTAAGGAAATATGAGTACTTCATATGTTTCTATAAACAAAATCTTATTCTTCAATTCTAACTTTAGTTATTCCTACTTAATTTCATGGCACAAGATGTCTCATTGGGTATATTAATCTCTATAACCTTGTCAGAAGATCAAAATTTACCATTCTATAAATTTGAATCTTATCCAGAATATCATGATCCAACACATTAGAAAGGAGTTCATTTAATTTCCATAATGAACATAATAAAATACATGAAGTGGATATTAATCATCTCATATAAACATGTGAGTAAATTCTCCTTGTATTCTATTGAATCATCGTAATAAATTTAATTACCATAAAACATTGCTGAATTCATTCATTCTTTATTATTCCTTATAAAAAACATTGGATATTGGATATATTCCTTAAATCCATAAAATTGCAGACTCTACCAATGATAACATAAACCACTTTATCAGCAATCCATTACATATATCGAAGATAGTAAGTGTTATCCATTTTACATTATCCTAATAAATCTTCTCTTTATTCTAAGAACTATATCTCAGTAGAATGACCATATTAAGGGTTGTCTTTTCCTCAACATATAATTTCCCAAGATATTCACTTTCTACTGAGTCACTTTTCTTTGGTACCATTCAATATACATTGTTAAATCCTTAATGAAACATTACTGTAGCACAATCCTTATATATATTATAACTCTTATAATCATAATTTAATTATTGGATCCAATAACAAAAATACATTACTTATTCCATTTTGACCATTATAACAAAAAAATATTAAGGATAATCTATTATCACTTGGGATATTTATTTTCATAGTGTCCCATCTCTTTATAATTAAATCACTAAATATTGGAAAAAAAATTCTTTTCTTTATAATCAAGAACAAGGTGGCATTTTTTCATCCAAACATGAAGAAACATACTTTTAATATTATGAGTTTTTCATGATGTTTCTTTCATAATCATCACATGTAGAAAAATACTTCTCTCCTTTCATCCCATATTTAATTTTTTTATTTTTCATTCTTTTCTTCCCTGGACTCCTTCTGAATCCATAATACTTATTACTCTCTTTCTACCACTTTTTAAAACATGATACTATCTCCTAATTTGACAATAATGCTTGATATACAAAGTACCATGGAAAAAATATCATAAAACCAAAAAATACAAGATCATTCTTACTCTTTGGTGTAGGTTATAGGCACAATGGAAGTGCAAGATGGGTGTATAACTAACATTGAAAATCTCCCTGATTGATAATTAATCCTGGATCAGTATTATGATAAACACCAATATCCATAGAATTTAATCAAAGATAAATGATAATAGAGAGATCCCGGAACTGAGAAGATAGGATCTTCATATTTTTCTTATAATTAATTTAATTAAATAAATGAATTAACTCCAAGGTAATTATTTATTCATTGATGCATTCAGTCATGGGTAATAGGTGATGGTTCATTGTGATGTAAAATCCAAGGATAGGATTCCTCTAGCATTTATCCACACATCCTCAATATATCTATAGACATCGCCGAATGAGTCTCTGGGTGGTTGTGTAGAAGATCCTTGCCCTTGGAATGTCCTCCATCAATCACCATGAGAATATCTTCCAAAGGCATTCTACTTGATCCAATGGAGGAGGATCACTCTCATTTTTTATAGTGTTCATTGTGAGGTTATAGTTATCTAGGCTTGAGAGATTTTCTCTAAGGATTTTGTCCACACAACAATTGGATAACATATGGAATGACACTTGGACAATTAAAGAATAATAACATAACGATGAATATAATTCACTAGGTAATAAAACATAATTATCATATGTGGCATTATTTAATTTATTATTCCATGTAAAATCCCCATGTGAAATAATAATAGAAATGTTATTATTTACATGACATGATTTTAACATTCACGTTATATTTAAATATCATTTAACCAAATAATATTCAATATTATTTCTCAATAGATCAATAAATTGTTCCACTAATCCTCCCAAATATATACCAAAACATGAATAATGACTATTTATTTATTAACTAAATATAATTATATTCTTCACTGATAAATAAATATGTTGTCTGCAATATATTCTCTCAAATAACCAGTGATGAAATAAATGCAATTAGAAATTAATTAATAGTTATTAAACCACCACTAGGAATAATATTTATTCAACATATTTAATATATAATATATTTTTTAACTGAGATATTAGATACTCTTAGTGTGTGACCCTCATAGCCTCTTTCTCATTGGAATTATGTATATTTTCCTAAAGTCCAAGATTACAATCTAGAAATGGTTCAAGGTACCCAATAGAAATAAGTTGATGTCACAATGACATGTCACATCATATGAATCATTACTGTGAAATATAATCCATTTTCCTTGATATATCGGATAAAGCGGGTGTCATGATAGTCCCATCAACCAATGTGATCGATTTCACATTCATTGACATCCCATAAATGATCTTTCCTAATGAACACTATGGAAATGGATTTAGTTAGGATATATCATTTCTATTAAAGGGACTTATATATCTACTTCTTTAGTAGTGAAAAAACACTTCTCGCACTATTCAATAATAAAGTATTACTCATGATGCACCCAACATATCCTACCTCACCACGATCATATACCATCATAGTGATTATTAATACATATATATGTGCAATTAATAATACCCAATACTCATCATCATCATGTCTATGTTTCAATAACCAAGTTCTTATATAGGAACATCCAATGAATCTTATAAATTTGGATTTCCTACTGGAAATTCTTGTTCTCGTAATATCCTCCATGATATTTCCAAGGGAACACACCATTATAAGGTACCTCAAAGTTTCATGATTCCCCACCCTGATATCGTGCATCATTTGTGTCCCTTCAAATTATATCATTTGGCCATAGAACATATATTTAAAATAGTTTCATGGAACATCCCAGTTCTCATCATAGAATGGACCTTTTATGACCTTTTAGTGGGACAACTATTATTAGGAAATTATCACATAACATGTCACAAGAAAATCATGATGTGATAAGGAGATTATTAATATGAATTAAATAAATATAGGTTTATCTGTATTTATAAATATTTTAGTTTATAGGGCACCAACTCCACCAGACTCCCACATTCTCTATAGCCAACTGTTAACAACCTTCATTCTCATAGCTCTCACATGATATTCATGTTTTTTCTAAGATAAGCCTTTATTCAAGGGTTCCTCCACATTCTCTTCACTGGACACGTTGATCACTACAACTTTACCCCTTTAATAGAAATCCCTCAAGAGGTGATACGTTCAAAGTATGTGTTTTTTCTGTTAATGTTACATTGGATTATTTGAAAGAGCCACCATTGTAGTATTATCATAAAAAAATTTAATGAGATAGTTATTTCTAGCTACCACATAGAGCTCTTAGACAATGTTTCAAATCTAGTAGGATTCATTGGTTTCATAAAAAGCTACTATATATTTGAACTCTGCCCAAAAATCATCGCCAAATATATGCTTTGAATTCTTCCAGCTCACAGATCCTCTGTTAAGATAGAAAAAATATCCTAATTGCAACTTCGGATCATTATGATCTATATAAAAACCACCATCATCATACCCTCTGATGAAAACCACATCATCTCCTCCATACCCCATGAATATATCCATTGTTCTTTGTTGATACTTAAGGATAGTCTTAATAGCAGTCCAATGATGTTCTCATGAATCTTCTTAATATATGAATGCCATTATCAGTGAATAGGAAACATCTTGTCTGGTATATAAGATGGAATAAATTATAGATCATATCACTGAAGCGTATATAATCTTACTCATCTTATCTTTCACATGTTGTGGTTAGGAAAAAAATTTCATAGAAATACGTATACCATTTGACAATGGAACCAATCCCCTCTTGGATTCTTACATACTAAATATCAATAGTATCAACTCAATTTATGTACTTTTACTTAGTCCAAGCAGCCTCCTAGATCTATCATGAATGATATTGAACCCTATAATCTAGGCTATTTCACCTACGTCTTTCATAGAGAAGAACATGTTCAACTAGTCATTCACTAACTGCAAAACTATTAGTTCATTTATAATAAGAAAAATGATATCAATATATAATACTGGTATAATGAACACATTCCTATTAAAACTCTTGTAAACACATATCTCACATCATTCTTAATAAAACCAAATTCTATTATTTCTTCATTGAATCAAATTCTCCATGACCTAGATGTTTTCATTGATCCATAAATGGTTCTATACAACTTGAATACCCGTTTAGCATCACCTGGTATCACATGAACTTTTGGTTGTTTCATTAGACTTGTTTCTGAACAATACTGTCAAGGAATATTGTTTTGACATCTATCTTCCAAATCTCATAGTCATGGAAATATGCTATGGAAAGAATGATTCTTATGGATTTAAAAAAGGAAACTCGAGATAAGGTTTCATCATATTCAATTCATTGATGTTTCTTAAAACCTTTATCCACTAGCCTTGATTTATCGGTACTTATGTGAGCTTCCATGTCTATTTTTTTGATGAATACCCATTTACCCAAAACAAAATTTACATCAACAAGCCCATCGACAAGAAACCATACGTGGTTCTAATATTGGGTGTCCATCTAAAAATAAATAGATTCTATACTTCTTGCAGCTTCTGACCATTCTACTACTTTAGTGTAGAAGAGAGGTTCATTATTTCCCAATAATAACGAGTCACCATCCTCAGTTATAAGGAAATCACATCTATTTGGTTCCCTTACCTCTCTTGTACTCCTATTCAGTACATGTGTTTTAGGAACTACATATTCCATGGGGACATGTGGAACTTATTCTTATACCAACTCATGTGTATATTGAGTATTAAATTCATCAAATTCAATCTTTCTCCAACTATTTTTTTGGAATGTTCTCCCTCTCAAGAAATATTGCTTGTATGGAAATAGTAACATTCTTGTCTGAGGGGTTGTATAGGTAGTATATCTTTATTTCATTGGGATACCCTATAAAGATATACTTCGTGCCTGAAGGTTTAGTTTGTTTTTTAAGGACTTAATAAATTCCATGCATGCTTATAGATTTGTAATTGACAAATTGGGATTCCTTCCACTTTATATCATGAAGGGAATCCCATGTTCCACCTTAGTTGGTACTTGGTTTAATTTGTAGGTCAATGTTTACATTTCATATCCCCAAAATTATTATTAAATATCTACATGACTCATCATCAACCTTACCAAGTCCAACAAGGTACAATTCCTCTTTCACTAAAACCATTCCACTATAGTATATATGGTGGAGTGAGTTGAGAAATACTCCCAGACTCCCGCAAAAGGTCGACAAACTCTTGGTTAAGATATTATCTAACTCAATCTCATCTATGCTTCTTTATATTCTTACCATGATGATTCTCTAAATCATTCTTGAACTCCGTGAATTTATCAAAGGACTTGGACTTATTCCTCTTTATGTAGACATATCCATATCTACTAAATCCATTAGTAAAATTAATGACGTAAGAATATCTAGCTCTAGCTTCTACTAGAAATGGTCTACACACATCAGTGTGCACCAATCCTTGAATCTCTTTGGACCATTCACCCAATCTTCTAAATGGTTCTTTGGCCATTTTACCTTGTATACAAGAGTGACATCTATCATGTAGTTTTATCATAGATGAGTCTAAATATCCTTTTATAAAGAGATTTGTCAAACACTTCTCGTTTACATGACAGAGATGTTGATGTCACAACTGGGTGTTGTATGAGTCAAGTGAACTTGGTTCATTATCAATTTCCGACTCTTAGTTATACTAATTTAATATATACATAATATTATTTAAATGTGTTATAATATAACATATGTTGTACTTATAAAAGAGACAAAATTTATTTTTAAACATGGAAATAAATCCATCTCTACCTAAAATCGATACAGAAACCATGTTAATTATAATACTAGGTACATAATAATATCCATGTAAAAAAATCATTTCAGTCAGTAATGTGAGGTGGTAGTCACCAATAGCAATATCATCTAGCCTCACACCATTATCATCTCGTAGATCCACTTCTCCTATGGAATTTTTTAATTCTACTTGGTTCATGTGTTTTAATGTGATCACCACAGGAAGTATCTAATACCGAATTTGATGAAATCGAAACATTGAACTTGATAATGAATACACCATTGGATTCCCCTTGCCTCTGGGTGTAGATCCCTTTCCAGTGGTCAAACGTGCCACATCAAAATGAAACTACTTCCTTTTTATTTCCCTATCTCTAGATCTTCTTCTTCTTGGTTGGATGGTTCTCGGGAACTTTAAACTATTTATAAATGTTAGGCTCCATTTCTTTGTCCTTTCTCTTCCCATTCAACATAAGCACTACATTTTTTTTACGCCCCATGTATTTATAAACATGGTGAATTAGGGTATGAATCTCCAATAGACCCTTCTCAATATTTCACATATTATAATTCACAATAAAACTAGAGAAGGTATTAGGTAGCTATGAGAGTATGATATTTGTATGCAACTCAAATGAGAATTAAATATGTAAGATGTACAGATTCTCAATGTATCCAATAAGCTTTAATAAATGTGGTTTAGCTAGTGTATACTCTCCATGCTTAGTTGTGAACAATGTGGTGGAGATCTTATACCTCTCCTATTTTTTGTTCTCTTGATATAGATCCCAATGGTGAGACATCATGCTATAAGCATGCAATTCCTCATGTTTCTTCATGAGCTCATTGGTCATGGTTGATATAATAAAGCATTGAATATCTATATCATAATTTTTATTTTTTTTATACACATATAGTTCTTCATCACTTACCTCATTTCTAGATACAAAGGGAAAAGCCACTCCAATCACATAAAGAATCTTCTCATGGTAAAGGATAAACTGAATGTTCCTTTTCCAATCCTAAAAATTAGTACCTATGAGAAGGATTCCTTATAATTTATGGAACACAATTATATATTTGATGTCATTTTTATTGTTGTTTCTAAAAATTAATATGAACATAGTTTTAGTACATTATCTTGATAAATGTAGAAAAATAAATTAATTAATATTGATTAGTCTCCCACTATTTTTTCAAAACCTAACTATCCCCCCCATTGGCTTTGGAATAAAATGTTTTTTGGACATTATTGAATCAAAAACCAATATATCCTTTCACATTAACCCAAATTTGGTTGGTCAATAAACTTGAATGGTTTTAGGTAGGAATTCTAAATTCCAACTGCCTTAACTCATAGCTCCTTGATATGTTGAGTTGTCTCCCCAATCCTGAAATAATTAATTTTTTATTTCCATAACCTTTTCTTCTCAATTACACCATGTCCTACTAAGGCAGTCAACCATTGATGTAATCTATGTCAGGTTAACGCAAACCTCAAATTAGAATTTCATGATAATTGAAAGCACCCAAAAAAGGGTTGGTCTAGCACTTTGAACTATGGTTTGATTCTAATCGAAGTAATGAGAGGTTATATCAACATAATATTTAATTGAGGTATTTTATCCTTTCTGAATAAATTTCCACTTATTATCTATTCACATTCTTATTAATATTTAGTGGGATATACATAATTTATTAACTATTTATAGATAATATTTATGTATAAAATTTTTTATTTTAGTTCCATCTTGTATTCTTGTTAGTTCATTTATTATGTGATCATGTCAAGAATCCATAATGAATAACCATAAAACTGACAGAAATAAATAAATGGAATGATCATTAGATTTACAATTGGTTAGTTTATCTCATGGTTGATAAACTAATTCTGACCTAGGGGAATAACACCTTGAAACAATTAATGTTCTTGTTTATAGCTTTCCACATATCCACCTGTATATCTCCTTGGATTGATTTCACCTCAACTCCTAACATTAAGTATCTCCACTATCTTAGGATCTCCATCCATTACAAATTATTTTAACATTCATGATGAAGAAGGATAAAAGGAGTTTTATATAATAGAAACCATGGGAATACAGTCCTTACATATTAATGAGGATAAGGCATGTGTACCAGTGATTTTAATTTAATAAATAAATTAAAAGGGAAGCAATCGCATACACAAGAAAGTTCAAGCTCATGATCATCCACATACATCCAACGAATTGATAATTTAAAAAACTAGATTTAAATTATTTAATCTTTATTATTAAGTTAAATTATGCTCGAATATATTAATCATTATCAATAATTAATCAATCCTTTTGTCTTAATCCCTTTCTGAATTTCCTTGAGATTCACATCAATATATTTGTACCTAACTTGTAACATGGAGGAATCCAGGTGAATAACTATCCAAAAACACCCATCATGTATTTATACTTTTATACACTTTATTCTTTGTGACATGAAGCATGCACGTAGAATTATAATTTTAATACTACTCATACATGATGTGAAGATCTTAGAAAAATATACAGATGTTAATTAACATATATATATATATATCAAACACCTATCATATGTGGTGTCCCAGTTTTAAATACACATCAATATACATATCTCAAGGGTTTACATAGTATAATTATAAATGGTTAAACCTATGTAATATTGAAATAGTACACGGTGTGTACCCTCCTCACTATATATCTAATGTACATGCCTAGGGAAATTCATGTGAGGTTTAATCATGAAATATTTCGAGTAAACGACATGTCTAGGGGGCCACACGTCGTGTAGACTCTATGTTACATAGTCACCAACCATGAAATCCATGTATGGGACACACAAAATGCGCCTGACCTGAAGGGACTACTTTCCATGTCCGGTAGGCCACACGACATGTAGTTTGGCCGACAGTGCAATAGCTTATACAATTCAATACACGCTGTAATCATTAACTACACTGTGTTAAATTAATTCTCGTATCTTGAGTAATTTATGATTTACTCTGGGTGCCTTGAACACAAATACTTAATGTGTAATTTGGATTACACATAATATGTGGCAGATTACATGGTGTGTAATTTTGAATACACGAAATGTACAATTTTGTTAACTAGATAGAATCATCATCACCTCCTGATGATATAATCAATTTAATTATTCATATCTATTGTATCTATGAGAAACAATAAGGGAGTAATAGATCTCAAAATTCAAATTACAAGAATGATTAAACATGAATTGAAAAACTAAATTATTAAAGATTAAATCATCAATGAATTATTTAAATAATTATAAATGAGAATATGACCCTTATGATGCCACTTGTTGGTTTCAGGTGCTATGAAAGTTCTTGATAGGAAAATACCCAACATTTAAAATTTATATGATCAGTGATTAATTTGGGTCCAATACGATGATAAACATCAGTATCTAAAGAATTGAATCTATGATAACAGTCAAAGGAGAGAACACGAAACTGAGAAGAGATGATTGAAATATTCTTATTATAATTAATTTAAATAAATTAAATAATTAGCTCCAAAGAAAACTCTTTCTTTGTTGATACGTTAGACCATACGTCTCAGGTGCAGGCTTAGTGTGATGTAGAATCCAAGGATAAGATTCCTCTAGCTTTGATCCACATGTGCTCCATGTATCTCTAGACATCACCGAAGGAGTCTCTTAGTGCTAGCATGTAAGGTCCTTATTCTTGAGATGTATGCCTTCGATTGCCTTTATAATCACTTCCAAAGCATTCTCTTTGATTTGGAGGATGAGACTATGTATCGTTCTTGAGAGTGTTAGTGGAGAGGGAAGAGTTATCTAGGATCGAGATCTTTTCACCAAGGATATTGTACATAAAATGACTGGTTAGTTGATGGAATGACCCCTTGGCTAATTAGAGAATAATAACATAATGGGTAATTGAATTCACCGGGTAATAATAAAAAATTACCACAAGTGTCGTTACTAATTTTAATATTTCATGTAAAACCCCCATGTCAAATAATAAAAGCATTGTTATTATTTCCATGACATATGCTTAACATGAATATTATATTTAAATATTATTAAACCAAATAATATTTAATATTATCTCTCACCGGACCCATAAAATGTTCAGTCAATCATTATCAATATTTATTGGGATATATATAATTACTATTTATTTATTAAATAAATATAACTGCATTATTCACTGATAAATAATATTCCAACCGAAATATATTCTCTCTAATTACTAGCAAAAAAATAAATGAGATCAGAAATATTTGAACAATTATTAATCAACAACTGGGAATAATATTTATTCAACTTGTTAAATAAATAATATATTATTTTACTGAAATATTGGATACACTTAGTGTGTGACCCTCTTGGCCTCTTTCTCATTGGAATTAGGTGGGTTTTTCTAAATTCCTTGATTACTATCTAGAAATAGTTCAAGGCACCCAAGAGAAATAATTTTATGTCGGAATGACCTGTCACCTCATACAGATGCTACCGTGTAAATATTGTTTCCGAGGTTGCTGGTAAACATTCTTTGATACCAACATTAATGCCCCGACCCCAAAATCCTGGAGTCGAGGCCTTATTTTAATACATTTCAATGATTATAAGTCATTAAACTATGAATGACCAATTAGTTCATTAGTATTAGAATACCAGATTACATTCATGATACTCATAATACACCTTGAAAATAAAATAAAACATGATTCAAAATAAAATGAAATAAATTGAATCTTTGAAATCATATTCAATGTTTTCTTCTTCATAACCTGGGAAAAATAAACATAATAAATTGGTGTGATCAAGATTCCCAGTAATGGTATGTAATATATATGAAGCATAAATAAAAATTCTTGATAAATAACTAAATAAAAAATTCCATTAGATTCTATTCTTGAGCATAATATGCTAAGAATAAAAGATGAAAATAATTCCATAATAAAACATAACCATAGATATTCTATTAGTTGAATAATCACATAGACTATCCATTAATAGTTTCATAATGAGGTAATTTTTTATGGGGGACATCATAACCATACCATCAAGGCCTCATGCCAAAAACATAAATAAATGTATAAAAACCCCAAACTATTTTGTCTCATGAGACATACTGACGCACTAAGGTGCAATAACGGGCAACACCTGAAACTTACGTCTTTCAATTAATTCTTTATATGAAATCAGTTAATCATAATCAACATATAAATTTATATTGAAAATTAAATATGAAATGTAAATAACTTTCCCTGATCAGTAAACATAATCACTAACCATTCAGAGTAAAATGGTTAATGGTATCAAGATAGCACATCCACATAATAATTTATTATTTTATAAAAATAATGGAGGATTGAAATATATTATATAGTGAACTTGAAAATATTTATGAATTTGAGAAGTTCCCTTGAATCGGGCCTGTCTATCATAGAAAATTAGAGAAATATCCTTTTAAAACAAGTAACTCCCCATAAAAGAAATAATTATTATGGATGAAATATATATATATAGATCATTAATAAAGAATTTATGAGTAAATAAGAATAATTTAGAAATCCCTTCGGGTAAGTAGAGAAAAAGAGTAACACGAATGAAAAAGATGTTTTTTGTACAAACCATTACAATGATAGTATCATTAGAGTGATGAATAATCAATGAAATAATTATGTCAGAAAAATATAAATCTAAAAAAAAATTATATATATTGTAAAAAAATCATAGTTAATTCATATATATTCTTGAAAAAAAAACATAACTAATTACATAGATGTTTAACTCAATGAATGGAAATTGGGTAAAGATATCCCTTATATTTAGATCAACTTCCGTAAAATTTGTTCAAACCTGTTGTATAATGGTTTGAATAGTATTATTAATTTATTAAAAAACTAAACTCATGTTTATAATACCTTACGTAATATTCTTATAATATTTTCCACCCATTTATTTACATTATATTTTTATTTCAATTGTTTCATGTTTGTTCATTTCTAAGTTTTCAAGGTCAGTTTATTACAGTCTTCCATGTAAAAAATAAATAATAATTGATAATTGATAAATTATATATATATATATATATATATATCTGTGTGTGTGTCATTTTAAACAATTACATGTGAATTAATAATTCCCATGATTGTGGTAAAGTGAAACGAAAACTCATCATCCACAAAGGCGGTGAAATGACACCCCACAGACGACGTTTTCATTTTTTTAAGAATAAAAGAATATAATAAGATATCTTATAAAGAATATACCAAAATCAATACAAAAATTTACTATATATATGATTATTTGGTTTTTATGAATCTTTCGATAAGTGTTAAGGTTAAGTTAGAAGTGAGAAAGAATTTGAAAGAAAAGAAAAAAATCATACCTCTTGAAAATTTCTAATTTAAAACGTCATTAAGGTTATTGGATGATGTATTTTTGTCATACCATAAGTATAATATCGTGTTAAAGGATGAAGATGAAGTAACTTGGCATAGTTTTTCTAAACAATAAGGCTTAAGGATATGAAATATGTGAAGGAAGGAGATTCCTTTTATAAGTGAGGTGATGGGTAACCTATGAATTACTCAAATTATTAAAGTATAATAAATATATTATAGGTTTTAACACATAAAAAAGGCCTAAAACAAAAGGGGATTAAATCTTCTATGTAATATAATCATTTTTTGACTTTTAAATAAAATTGTTTTTAAAATAACTTAAAAAATTAATTTATTCATGGAAAACAATTTTGGTCAAAATAAAAACTATTCATAACTAATTTGCTAAATGCATCAATAAAAATTAAATTTGAATAATTTTTTTATTGTATCATAGACACATAATATTAATATGTGTAAAATTTGAATTAGCTTAAAACCAAAAAATTAAATTTATTTTTTTTAACTTTTATTGTTAATAAATTCATTTATTAATTAATTAAATTAACACTCTATCATTTTTTTGAATGTAATTATGGTATTTATTTGTGTTATAAAAATTTAAAATAAAATTAAATGTGAAATATAATTTTATTAAATTTCTAAATAATATTATTTTTTGAATAAAACTTCTAGAAAAAACTCATATTAAAATATTACAAAAATTTAAAACATTAATGTGACAACTTGACTTATTTTTGAAATAAAATACTATAAAGGATTTTGTTTGAATCATGTAGGTAATAAATGGCCCAAAATAGAATAAAAAATGGTAATTTTCGGAAAATTTTAATATAAAACGTTTTATCCAAAATAAGTGTCATTTAATCATTCGTATTATTTTAATTAAAAACAATTTTTATAATTTTATTATTTTTTTACAACCACTACATCTGCATTGCCTAAAAACTAATGTTTATTATTTCATGTATACAAATTAAAAATAAATTACAATCAAAAAAATAAATTAATTATATTCAAAATAATTTTCTATATTAATTCATTATATATATTCATTTATATACATGTTCGGAAAACTTCTTAAATTTTTTATTTTTTCTTTTCTTTCCCTGCACAAGCATTGGACAAGAATTTTGTGGGAATTAATTTTTTATTACTATAAATCTATTAGTAAACATATAAAACATTAATAATAATTAATAATTCATAAAAATTTATGAAAATACTTTTTATCACCCAATTATTTTTTATAAGGAACCAAATTTGAAATTGCTAATTCTACGCAGGCATTGCATCGGCACTAACAATAATTTTTTATACCAATCATGAAATATATTATAACAATTGTGTTCTGAATTATTACTCTATAATATTACTATTATAACATCTTTATTTATTAATTCCATAATTTTAATAAGTTTTATATCATAAATATCTCTTGATAGTTAAATAAATACTGTATTTTCTAAAAAATTGTATTTTTTATTACACACTAAAAAAAATATTTAAAAAAATTCTGAAAAATTCAACCTAACCATTTTTCGATGTGTAAAATTAATAAATTAACTATATTTTATGTAAATAATTTTATATATGTGATAAATTATATTTTTAACAGAAAATACCTTTTTCCCGAAAAATACAAATTTTAAAATTATAACTGATTTTATGACACTTTGAAAAATTAACTAAGGTCTTATAAAATTATCTTATAATAATAAGAAATCAAAATTTTAAATTATGATTATATTTTATGAAAATACATTTTCATTTGAATGGTTAAACTCATTATAATTTTTAAATAAACATTTATGTTTTATAAAAATACTAATACTAAATTAATAATTTCTAAAACTTTTGTTTACTTATACTATGGTATAATTATATCATACATTCATTTATAAGATTCCTAAATTTTATTTATACATTTATGGGTGAAGTTACTATTCATTTATCTAGTTTTCAATTCACAAGGGTCATATTACAATTCATAAGGGTAACATTACTATTCAAAAGGGCCAAGTTACTATTCAGTAAAAAATTAATTTGATCCAATAAAACTCTAAATATCTTATGGATCGCAACTAAGTATGCCCATATTTAAAAATTCTAATCACAGAAGGAAAACATGTTTAATGGAAAGGTTATAACTATCTTATTTAAGTAATTATAATAACTAAGTGTTATTTCGTAGAGAATCAATTTTGTGTGCATTAAAATTATTTGTAAATACATAGGGTGTTACAAGACCACTAACTTTTTCACATTTCTCTAGTGAAACCATAAGTTACAGGAATTTATTTGGGAACATGGGGATGTGATGAAGCAAAGATATGATCAATTTTTTGTATAGAAGTATTGGAATTTCAAGGGACAAATTCATTTAAATGGTGGTAGAATGTAACATCCTTGGATTTTATGACATATTCTCTATAACTAAATTTGAATTCTTTGATATCTTAATTTACATGAAACACTATGTTTAAATAAACCTCATAATACTATTGAGATATTATTACTTAATATGAAAGATATCGCCTAACCATTTAATTAAAGGATATAAATATGATTAAACTCATTTGAATATATATATATATATAATTTAAAATCAATTAAAATTTATTAATTAATTCATAATAAATAGGATCTTAATTATTATTCATTTCATTTTATTCTTCAAAAATGATTTCCCTTAAAAAATAGATTAAATATAATTTTATAAGTGAATATTATAATTAATTTATGGAACATTAATAAATCTTATTTGATAAAAATAAATAATTTTATAAATAAGTAAATCAAAAATAAAAAAAAATTAATTTTTTGGAAATTTATAAGATAATTGATATTCTATTGAATAGTGAAAAATACTGAATTTTATGAAAATCGGTATTTTTGTTCAACTAATTTAAAAAGTGTCATTTGATTTTATAATCTGTTAAAATTAATATGAGTTATATTATATTATTAATAATATAATTATTTTCATTCTCATTAATTTTATTTTTGAATTTTTTATAAATAAAAATTATACATGAAAACGGTGTTTTTCTAAAAAATTTGTTTTTTATTACATTTTCAATTTTTATCAGAAAATAATTTCTACCACATATAAAATTTAATGATTAGAAATGGATACTATGTCTTAAAAAATTATTTTCAAATTTTTTAAATATTTCCCTTTTATTTTTGGTCAACATTAATAGTATTCATAGTCAATTTTTGTTCAAAAAAATGTAAAATTGTTTAATTAGGGTTAAAAAATATGATAAAGATTAAAATTCATTCAAACGCTTTACATTATCAAATTATATTAGTTTTGTTCAGCTATATCCATACAATACTCAAATTTATATCTACATAGTGTCATTATTCTTGGATTGTGACCATTTTATTAATTTAAGAAAATAATAAATACAAAATGTCACATTCTTGACTTAAATGTCACAAAACAATAATTGTAAAAAGAGGATTATTAAAATTAAATATTTTTATATAAAATTATAATCAATTTTTTTCAATATATTTTTTTCCATTTTTATTACTAAATAATTACCCTAAATGAATACACAACACTGAGAGAGTATATATTCAATTAATATAAAATTATAGGATATGATTTTAAAAATATTAAATGTAATAAAATATAATTGAGTTATTTTTTCATGTTAATTTATTATATTAATATAACAAATTATGGATTTATTGAATTTTTATATTTTAATTACATTGCTTTCACATTTTCATAAAAGTAAAATTAATTGAGTTGTTCCAAATATTCCATTAATGACATTTGATAATAAAAAATATTTTTCTAAATGAATTAAAATTAAAAATCATAATAATATCTTCAAATTGATTAATATTTTTTAAAACATATAATACATAGTTTATTTATGAGTTAGGTTTAATTTTACGGTAACATTCTTAACCCTTCAAGAATAGAAAACATTGAAATTTTGGTAATTTTTTAAAGGTTTAAGAGGGGGTTAAAACTAAGAGATATTGGTAAAAACATAATGAAGACATGTTCAGATTTTATTGCAAAAAATTATCTATTATCATCCTAATATTATTTTATAATTATATAAATTTGAATCCATTTTTCTAGGATAATTAATTTATATTAATTTCATATTTTTAGTAATTCTAAAAGTGACCCTCCCCTCACTTATATAATGGGACCACATCACCTCAATTATAATCATTTTTTGAGACTTGTATCTCAACCATATGCTACCGTAATTTATTCCTATAATCCCTCACCACATCCTAGAGCTTATTATCTCTCCATTAGATTATCCTTTCAAGGAATAAGTTATAACCAATGAAGATTTCTCAACAAATATGTATAACTCTGAACTGATAATTTTCAATTTTATTTCTTATTATACCATCTTTATATCTGTGGTATCTATTCTAAAATAATTTATTCATTATATAAAATAGTATTAATTGTTATTATTATGATGTTAGATGCATCTTCCACCATCTTTCCATTTGTTGGAAAATGATAATGTCACCCCTACAAACGTGTAGACTACCACCTCCACAAAGTAATGTTATTTATTTTTCATACCCATTTAACATGGATAATAATAATGGTAAATATAATTAATATATATTATAAATATGATATAATAATGATTTTATAAAGTTGAATTGTTTTTTACCATTCTTTTGTATTATCTTTCGACATCTGAAAACAATATTCATGTGTTTGTATAGTCTATCTTCCCCGTGAATGCTGTAATTTTTTTTATCTAATAATTACGGAATAATATATATATAATTAATATATATGATATTTATATAATTTTTAAAAATAATTGATGGATCCATAAACAATGTACATGAACCAGGAATTTTGAACAAAAATATTCATTAAAAATGAATTATTTATCAGTCAAAACAATAATTTTAAATACAAATTATCAATAAATGGGTGACAATATGTTATAATAATAACATATATGGTATGATATCTATTATTATGGTTCTATAAAACATGTATAATAAATTTATATTTATTATGAATTATTTTTTAATGAATATAAATAACTATGAGACTTTAGGTAATGAATTTACATCCAAATCCCATATTATTCAGGATTGTTTGTGCTTGAATGTACACTTGGTAAATTTTATGATCCTTATCTAATTAATACAATTAATTTTTCTTATCATCTTTTTTATTTCTAGGAAATAATTTCATTCCCACCTTTTCTCCACATTATGTAATCAAGAGACTAAAATTATGTTTTTAAGTAAATCAAACTATGTTTTTTTATTTAGTCGGGAATATTTTTCTTTCATGTATATATTTTTTATAAAATATTTTCAATATTATATTACTATTTTCATATAAATTTTCAATGTAATTTCACACATTTTTTAATATTTATAAAAATTATTCAATTGAATCATCTTTTATATTTCTAAATGAGGTAATTTTTAATTTTTACCAAAAATGGGAAAGCATTCATTGTTCTAACATATAGTTTCAGAAAGAAATTATTTACCATTATTACTACTCAATTTTTTTGAATTTTTCCCTTTAAATTTATAGAGAAATTTTATAATAAAATATTTCCCTAATATTCCAGAAATTTTTTTATTTTAATATAGTGATTAAAAAGATAAATGGTTATTTTCCTAAAGAAAAATTATAGTGATATTTTAAAGGAATTTTCATCTTTGATAACATCCTTGATGTAAATTAATCATTATTACAGATTTCATCCAATGGTGACATCATTATTATGAGGCCCCACCCTTAAACCTTACTTAATCTTGAGTTATTTCAAGATTACACCTTGAGGATCTTTTCAGGTTTAGAGTTTTAGAGAATTAGATCATAAAACATGCATTACATTCCACATTTTAACAAAGTAGTTACATAAAATATAGTATTAATTTTTCCAATCAACGGAATCATATTTAAAATAAAACATGGATTCTTTCTTGACATTTCCTTGACACTATCATCATATCATGTACCTTTCCCATGAACTGTGAAAAACATTCAAAAACTTGGGATGAGCATAAAAAGCTCAGTAAGGGTTATAAAAAGTATGGAAAGCAAACATGAGTACATATATACATAAGAATTAAATCATACTTTACGCATAAAACGTATTCACTTTAACATATCTCATAAAATCATGAATAAATCATAAAAATCATAAGACATAAAGGTAACATGAGGCATTCATAACATTTTTACATAGGGAGTAACCCTCTTGGTTACGTTTAGAATACCCATCACTGTATATTCCCTAAATCTCTTAGGAGAAACCTTAACGTTTCACTCCTTCACGTAACCCAATGCATTGGAGAGCTATATTGGGCTCACCCCCCCTTAGTTTATCACAGAACCACCCATCTTCATAATAATGCCCATGAACCTCAACATAATCGTATCACATAAAACATGCATAAAGGAAACATAAAATTTCCAACGTTCAATAACAAGATATCAATACAAAACATTGATATAAAAACATTATGAAAACCATTTTAAATACAAAAATAAAAGAAAAGTAAAACATGGTATTTATTTTTCTTTTAAAAAAGGTATGGCTTGTAGAGGAAGCCGAAACTCAAATAATGGTCACGACAGCGGAGAAGTCGTTGTCACCGCATACGTATGACAAAAACATTCCTTTTTGTAGTTTAGTAAACACATAATATAAAAAAGATTCCTATTTAATAAACGTGAAAGTCAAAGGGATTTATACACCGTATAAAAGAAGGTTGTGTATAAAACAAAATATGCCTCAATGAAAGGAGATTGAGACGAAGTTCCATACCTCGGGTCCGACATGACTCGGTAGTTCTTTAATCTCATGAATAATAAACTTGAGTTAATTTATACTTATTTAAGAACCTTTTCCAAGTTAATTATTCCTTTTATATCACTTATTCCCATGTCATGAACATTATATAATTATTTAAGTTAATAACGGTCGTTTTAACGATCATTGGTACTTCAGTCAAAAATAAACCCTATATAATTACAAATTGTTCATGTATCCATTATATCCAAAATTTTATTCATGATTTAGATATCATATATATCATATATATATCCAGTACATGCATGTATTTATAATATTACATAACATTTAGAGATATGAAATGAAATGCAACGTTCATGGAGACGGTAAGTCGTACGTACGCATGAACGCTACATCCATTTCTATTTCGTATTTTATGAAATGTAATCATAATGATATAAAGGTATATTATAATTCTAGTGTAATATCATATATAATATCATAACTCCATAATTTATACGTCCCACATATGGTATTAATGAATCAAATCACATTGAGGGGGCGGTAGTCCGCACTTCCTTAAATGAAGATATCGTGTTTACCCATAATGGAAACCATAAATGTATGACCAAAATGAAAAATAAAGAAGCTTAAGGAAAACATAAACATATTATATATCATATATAAATATAGTTTCATCTTAATGGCCACCTTTGAAAGTGTTAAAAAAATGTTGAACAATCATCGTTTCGGGAGGCAGAAATTCGCCATCCACGAAAACAGTATGTTCTTTAACCATTAGATGTAGGTGTGTGTAAGTGTTGATCGAATCCATCTTGTAACAAAATCCTAGTATATGGAAGATACTGGTGTTTTTACAAAAGAAATGAATAAAAAGAGTTTATGGCCTTGGAGAAGCAAAATAAAACAAAAGAACACAAGTGAAGACATTACCTTAAAATCGGGTAACTCCCTTTGGTTTGATCTCAAAGGCTTCCTTGGGAAGACTTATGCCCAAATTTAGGTTTCAAGGAGTTATAGAGGGATGTGGAGAGACAAAATGGGCAGGGTTTGGCTGAGCCAAAGGCTTTGGATGTGTGGGTAAGGATGTGGAGGTGGTGGCCTTTTATAAGAGGAGAGGAGGGGTACTCTTGGAAGGTAAAGAAATGTTACTTTATTTTAAAATGAGTTTCGGATTAAAAAGGTCCCACATTGATATAATTAGAGGGTATGGTGATAAGGGTTCAAAATTCAACCATCCAATAGGTTTTGGACATGTGTAGGTCATATATTTTACATTATCTTTTCATTTTATTTAAATCCTTTATTAATGAGGTAATCGCCGCATCATCATGATGTCATAAATAATTTAATTTATTTAATGTATAAAAATTATAAAACAAATTATCATGATTTAGGAAATATTTTTATATTTCTAATGAATATTTATAGTCAAAAACTTGACTTGTATAACCCCATTGAAAAATTGTTATAGTAAAACAACTCATGTTTGTGTCATTTTAATTTTAACATTAAATAAAAAGATACTAATGTCTTTTTCCTTCCAAATTGGCTCCATGGGGTCCCCAAGATGACCCATGGCTTGTATTGGTCAGCCATGACCCATAAAATAAGGGTAGGAGATTTTTCTAGGTATTTTCATTTTATTATAATATCATTTTTTCCTTAAATTGCACTAATTACCTCTAATCGTGAATAAAACTTAAAAGATACTATTCACCAAAACATTATTTTAATCTCATTGAACCACATTTTAATTCTTAATGACAACCATTTATGTCGGATTTTTGAAAATCAAATCATAGAAGTGGTAATATTTCATTTAAAAGAAAAATCAGTTTCTTTAACTACCACTTTGTGGTTTCACTATTCATCAAAAATTGAAGTTTTTCAGGAAAATACCAAAACATAACCCTAAGCTATATATGATATTCCGAATTAAAAAATGATGTCTACTTTACAAAATTCAAATCATATAAGTTACATTAATTAATTTAATAATTAATTCCCGTTGTCATGACAAATAGCGTGTTTTTATGAAACAGTAAGTATCAAAATATTGACACCAATTTAAGTCCAATTACAAAGTGAAATTGATTCCAATGACCACCATTGGATTAAATTTGTAAAAATATATTCTAATTTCACTTAAAAATAAATTCAAAAGATAATATAATCATATAAATAAATTAGATTAAAAAGAGGTTTTGAATTAAAATACAACAGTTTTCACTATTCATTAAAAATGAACTTTATCGGAAAAATACAAAAAATTCACACAAATTAAATTTTGATGTCCCAATCTTAAAGAATAAGTTTATTTTGACAAACATAGATTATAAAATTGTCAAAAGATATATTTAAAAATGGTTTTCCACCAAAGGCAGTAAAACAATCTTTTAAAAATATTATTGTATTACATGATTAATATTGGATTTATTCTCATTTTAAGCCTCTAAAACACTATATAATTAACTAATAAACATAGATAAAAATATCTATTATTCATTACTTACGTGGGATGTTACATCCTTCCCCCCTTTAGAAAATTGTGTCCCCGCAATTTATTTACTTATCGAATAAATGGGGGTACTTATCCCTCATTGCATTTTCAGATTCCCATGTTGCCTCTTCCATCATGTGGTTTTTCCACAAAACCATTACCTGATTAATCACCTTATTCCATAACACGTGCTCCCTGTGGTCCAGAATCTAGACCGGTTGTTCCTCATAATAGAGGTTCTCTTCCAGCTGAACTACCTCGGGACTCAAAACATGAGATGGATCTGGAATGTACTTCCTCAGCATCGAAACATGAAAAACATTATGTACCTGAGATAAACTCGGAGGTAAAGCCACCCGGTATGCAACTGTTACAACTCGCTCCAAAATTCCATATGGTTCAATGAACCTTCGACTCAACTTCCCTTTCTTTCCAAATCGAATCACACTTTTCCATGGTGTGACTTTCAGAAAAACATGATCACCTACCTCAAAAGATAGATCCTTCCTCCTATTGTCCGCATAACTCTAATGCCTGCTCTGAGCTGCTCTCATTGGTTTCTGTATCAGCTGAACTTTTTCTTCCATCTCTTCTACCAATTCTGGTCCCATCAGCTTCCTTTCACTCACTTCATCCCAAAAAGCTAGAGTTCGACACCGCTTCCCATATAACGTCTCAAATGGTGCCATCTGTATACTGGAATGAAAACTTTTATTATAAGAAAACTCAACCAATGAAATATGTTGGTCCCAACTTCCCTGAAAATACATCGAACAAGCACGTAGCATATCTTCCAAAGTCTGAATTGTTTGTTCTGACTACCCATCTAATTTAGGATGAAAAGGTGTACTAAAATTTAATTCAGTACCCAACGAATTCTGAAGGCCTTTCGAAAAGTTAGAAGTGAACCTGGGCTCACAGTCATATACAATGGAGAGAGGAACTCCATCTAACCTGACTATATCTTTAAGATACAAACAGGAAAGTTGATCTAGGGAAAAAATATCTCGTATAGCAAGGAAATGAGCAGATTTAGTCAAGTGATCAATAATAACCCAGATTGCATTATTACCTCGAGGTGTCTTTGGCAATCCCACAATGAAGTCCATGGATATATTCTCCCATTTCCATTCTTGTACTGGTAAAGGCTGAATCATCCCTTTCGGTAACTTCCGCTCTTCTTTAACATGTGGACAAGTCAAACACTTCACTGTAAAATCAGCAATATCACTTTTCATTCCATCCCACCAGTAATACTCCCGCAGATCTCTCTACATCTTAGTACTGCCAAGATGAACTGAAAATGTAGAATTATGAGCTTCACATAACAAATATCTCTTCAACTGTGAATCAAAAGGCACACACAATCTCTTTCCAAATCTCAACGCACAATCATTATCAATGATAAATTCAGGAAACTTACCCTTCTGAACCAGCTCTACCTATTTCTGCAACTCACTGTCTTGCTTTTGTGCTTGCTTGATTCTGTCTGATAGGGAAGATTTCACTGATACCTGAAACAAAATAGAAGAACATCCTACACCAAAAACTATTATTCCAAAGTTCATCAAATCCTTAACCAAAGGATCATGTTCCAAACACAACATTTTTAATGAAGCATTACTTTTTGGACTCAAAGCATCAGCCACTTTATTTTATTTTCCCAGATGGTAAAGAATTTTACAATTATAATCCGTGATTAATTCTATCCATCTCCTCTTTCTCATGTTCAATTATTTAGAAGTGAATATATACTTTAAACTTTTGTGATCGGTATATATTTCACACTTTACTCCATACAAATAATGCCACCAAATTTTTAGAGCGAAAAGTGCAACATCTAATTCCAAATCATGTGTAGGGTAATTTACGTCATAAGTTTTCAACTTTCGTGAAGCATAAGCAATTACCTAATCATTCTGTATTAGGAAACAACCAAGTTCTTTTGATGAAGCATCATTGTAGATAAAAAACTCCCCACTCCTTGAAGGTAGTGCCAAAACTGGAGCATTCACCAATATTCTTTTCAGTTCTTGAAAACAATCATCACATTCTTTTGTCCAGGTAAACTTAACACCCTTCCGAGTTAGCTTAGTCATTGGACTAGATAATCGTGAAAAATTCCTAACAAACCAATGGTAATAGCCTGTCAAACCAAGTAAACTATGAATCTCTGTTACATTTTTGGGTCTTGGCCATTCTTTAACAACCTTTGTTTTTGCAGGATCAATGGTTATCCCATATTTAGAAACAATGTGACCAAGGAAAGAAATTTGTTGCAACCAAAACTCACACTTGATGAATTTACCATACAATTTATTTTCTTTTAAGGTTTTCAAAATAACCCTTAAATGTCTTTTATGCTCCTCTTTACTTTGTGAAAACACCAAAACATCATCAATGAAAACCACCACAAACTTATCCATGAACTCATGGAAAATTATATTCAGTAATTCCATGAATACAGAAGGTGCATTGGTCAGACCAAAAGGCATTACTACAAATTCATAATGGCCATATCTTGTACGAAACGCAGTCTTTAGAACATCTTCTTCCTTTACCTTCAGCTGATGGTACCCCGATCTCAAGTCAATCTTTGAAAAAAAACTGAGCTACCTGGAGCTGATCAAACAAAATCAGCGATATGAGGCAAAGGATATTTGTTCTTAACAGTGATGTTATTCAAGGCTCTATGATCAATGCAAAGTCTCATAGAACCATCTTTCTTTTTAACAAATAAAACAGGAGCACCCCATGGTGATGTGTTAGGTTGAATGAAACCTTTCTCTAATAAATCATCCAATTGCTCCTTCAACTCTAATAGTTCAATTTGATCCATTCAATAAGGGGGTTTTGAAATTGTCTTAGCATTAGAAACTAAGTCAATAGTAAATTGAACTTCCCAATATGGTATTCTTCCGGGAAACTCATCAAGAAAAACCTCAAGATACTCATTTACCACTAGCACATCATTAATCTGAACATTTCACTTGTTTTCAACAATATGTGAAAGGTAACATTAATTTCCATCTTTTACAAGTTTCTCGGCCTCTTGATATGTTATCAATAGTAAGGGTTCCTTATTGTACAAAAAATGAATGTCTTTCTGAAAAGAAACTTCTTTAGCTCTAAAGTCAATCTTATCATGGTAAATAGATAGCCAATCCATACCCAGGATAACATAAAAATCTAAAAGAGTTAGAACAATAAGGTTTGTAAGTAGGTTCTTTCCACAGATAAGGATAGAAAGATTCTTATAAATTATTTTTGCCTCAACATTTCCCCCAGGTGTTTTTACCACATGTTCATGATTCATTTCTTGAGATGGTATTCCCATTTTACTAGAAAAGGTTTCAGAGATGAAAGAATGTGTGGACCCCGAATCAAACAACACACTGGCATAATCTGAAAAAACAAACAAAGTTCCTGATACAACTTCATTTGATGGCCCTCCATCTGCTAAATTAGTTGAAAAGGATTTCACCACCCCTTTCTTCTTGTATTCTAACTTCTTCCCATCACTCAAGCACTTTGTCAGAAACTCGTTTACATAGTGACCCATCTCATTGCACTTAAAACATTTCACTAAATGTAAATCAAATTTTCACTTACCATCACCTTGATCTTTTTTAGTGCAATCACAAGAGTTATGTCCCATCTTACCAAATCGGTAGCACTTTCCAGAATTCAGAAGACATTCCCCATCATGCCTTTTACCACATTTATCACAAACTAGATTCTTAGTTTTCTTACCATCAGACTTTTTTGAAGAATTCTTCCTTTTCTCCTACCACCTCGGTCTCTTCTTCTTGCTAGTTGTTATAAAACACTTTATTATCGGAAAAATCCATTTCCACCTTCTCAGCACATCGAAAAAGCTTTTCATAACATTTAAACTCGCGAGAAGATAATTCCCTTTGATAATTTGTATTTAATCCTGAATAAAAACGATTGATTTTACTATCAAGGTCTCGGATAAAATTTGGAGCATACCTTGCCAATCGAGTGAACCTCTCTTCATAGGCAGCCACTGAGTCTTCATCATGCCTCAATTCCAAGAATTTTTTTTCCATCCTATTTCAGACAGCCTTTGGAAAATAATTCTCAAGAAACATACCTTTTAATTCATCCCAGTCAAGAGCATCAATCTCATCAGCGTCCCTGATATTTTTAACCATAGACCACCACTGATCTGCCTCACTCTCCAAACGGTAAATAGCAAGACTAACCATTTGATTGTCTGAACACCCCATGACATCAAAAATCTTCTCCAATGCTTTAATCCACCCTTTAGATACCACAGGGTTAGATGATCCTCTGAATGATGGGGGATATTGCCTCATGAAATGTTCCACCACTGACATGTTCCTCTACGGTTGATCTGGCTGATCTCAGGCATGGATACCACCACCATTTATCGCTTGAGTCAACTGCACCATTACTACAACAAACTATTCAGTTCCAATTCCGACCATCTCAGGATGCTGATTCGGAAGGTTATTTCCTTCTGTATTCCTTCCTAGCACTGCTTCATTATTTCCTCTCCGGAAAACCATTCTGAACAAACATGTCTTAGATGAAGCAACATGGTAATTTTCAAATGCTATATCATTTCAAAAAATATATTTTTGGATAATCATTTAATATAATTATAACTCTTAAAGTTATCTAAATCGACCTCAGATTCCAACTATAAGGCCCCAGCCTTAAACCTTACTTAATCTTGAGTTATTTCAATATTACACCTTGAGGATCTTTTCATGTTTAGAGTTATAGAGAATTAGATCATAAAACATGCATTACATTCCACATTTAAACAATGTGGTTACATAAATGATAATATTTATTTTTCCCATCAACGAAAACATATTTAAAATAAAACATGGATTCTTTATTGACACTTCCATGACATTATCATCATATCATGTAGCTTTCCCTTGACCTATGAAAAACATTTCAAAAACTTGGGATAAGTATAAAAAGCTCAGTAAGGGTTATAAAAAGTATGGAAAGGATAAATGAGTACATATATACATTATAATGAAATAATACTTTACCCATAAAACATATTCACTTTAACATACCTCATAAAATCATGAATAAATCATAGAAATCATAAGACATAAAGGTAACTTGAGGCATTCAAAACATTATTACATAGGTAGTAACCCTCTTGGTTACGTTTGGAATACCCATCATAGTATATTCCCTAAATCTCTTTGGAGAAACCTTAACATTTCACTCCTTTGCGTTACCCAATGCATTGTAGAGATATATAGGGCTCACCTACCCTAAGTATATCAGGGAACCTCCCGTCTTCATAATAATTCCCAAGAACCATAACATAATCGTATCACATAAAACATGCATAAAGGAAACATAACATTTTAACCATTCAGTCACAAGATATTAATAAAACACATTGATATAAAAACATTATGAAAACCATTTTAAATACCAAAATAAAAGAAAATTAAAACATGGTATTTATTTTTCATTTAAAAAAAGGTATGGCTTGAAGAGGAAGCCAAACTCAAATAATGGTCACAATGGCGGAGAAGTCGTTGTCGCCGCATACGTACGACAAAAACATTCCCTTTTGTAGTTTAGTAAACGCTTCATATAAAAAACATTCCTTTTTAATAAATGTAAACGTCAAAGGGGTTTATACACCATATAATAGAGGGTTCTGTATTAAACAAAATATGCCCCAATGAAAGGAGATTGAGAAGAAGTCCCATACCATGGGTCTGACTTGACTCGGTCGTTCTTTAATCTCCTGAATAAAAAAATTGAGTTAATTTCTACTTGTTTAAGAACCTTTTCCAAGTTAACTGTTCCATTTATATTACTTATTACCATGTTATGAACATTATGTAATTATTTAAGTTAATAACGGTCGTTTTAACGATCATTGGTACTTGAGAAAAAAATAAACCCTTCATAATTAAAAGTTGTTCATGTATCCATTATATCCAGAATTGTATTCATGATTTAGATATCATATATATCATATATATCCAGTACATGCAATGCATTTATAATATTACATAACATTTAGAGGTATGAAATGAAATGCAACGTTCATGGAGACGGTAAGCCGTACGTACGCATGAACGCTGCTTCCATTTATATTTCATATTTTACAAAATGGAATCATAATGATATATATGTATATTATAATTCCAGTTTAATATCATATATAATATCATAACTCCATCCTTTATACGTCCCACATATGGTATTAACGAATCAAATCACTTTGAGGGGGCGGTAGTCCGCACTTCCTTAAATGAAGATATCGCGTTTACCCATAATGGAAACCATAAAGGTATGACAAAAATGAAAAATAAAGCATCTTAAGGAAAAAACATATTATATATCATATATAAATATAGGGTCATCTTAATGGCCACCTTTGAATGTGTTAAAATAATGTTGAACAATCATCATTTCGGGAGGCAGAAATTCACCACCCACGGAAACAGTATGTTCTTTAACCATTAGATGTGGGTGTGTGTAAGTGTGGCTAGAATAATTCTTATAACAACATCCTAGTATATGAAAGATACTAGTGTTGTTACAAAAGAAATGAATAAAAATAGTTTATGGGGTTGGAGAAGCAAAATAAAACAAAAGAACACAAGTGAAGACATTACCTTAAAATTGGGTAACTCTCTTTGGTTTGAGCTCAAAGGCTTCCATGGGAAGGCTTATGCCCAAAGTGAGGCTTCAAAGAGTTATAGAGGGATGTGTATAGACAAAATTTATAGGTTTTGGCCGAGCCAATGGCTTTGGAAGGGTGGGTAAGGAGGTAGAGGTGGGGGCCTTTTATAAGAGGAGAGGATGGGCACTCTTGGAATGTAATGAAATGTTACTTTATTTTAAAATGATTTTCGGATTAAAAATGACCCACATTGATATAATCAGAGGATAAGGTGATAAGGGTTATAAATCCACCCATCCAATAGGTTTTGGACATGTGTAGGTCACAGATTTTACATTATCTTTTCATTTTATTTAAATCCTTTATTAATGAGGTAATCGCTGCATCATCATGATGTCATAAATAATTTAATATATTTAATGTCTAAAAATTATAACAAAAATATAATGATGTATTAAATATTTTTATATTTCTAATTAATATTTATAGTAAAAATCCTGACTTGTATAACCCCATTTATGAATTTTTTTAGTAAAACAACTCATGTTTGTGTCATTTTAATTTTAACATTAAATAAAAAGATATTAATGTCATTTTCCTACCAAAGTGCATCCATGGGGTCCCCAAGGTGACCCATGGTTTGTCTTGGTCAGCCATGACACATCCAATAAGTGTATGAGATGTGTCTATGTATTTTCATTTTATTATAATATCATTTTTTCCTTAAATGGCACTAATTACCTCTAACCGTGATTAAAAACATAAAATTTACTATTATCCAAAAAATTATTTTAATCTCATTGAACAACATTTTACTTCTTAATGACAACCATGTATGTTGTATTTTTGAAAATAAAATCACATAAGTGGTAAAGTATCATTTAAACGAAAAACTAGTTTCTTTAACTACCACTTAGTGGTTTCACTATTCATCAAAAATTGATGTTTTTCAGAAAAATACCAAAACTTTACCCTAAACTATATTTGATATTCTGAATTCAAAAATAATTTCTATTTTACAAAAATAAAATCATATAAGTTACATTAATTAATTTAATAATTAATTCCCGCTATCATGACAAATAGCGTGTTTTTAGGAAACAATAAGTATCAAAAGATTAACACCAGTTTAAGTCCAATTTCAAAGTGAAATTAAATCCAATGACCACCAATGGATTAAATGGTAAAAATATATTCTAATTTAACTTTAAAACCAATTAAAAAGATAATATAATCATATAAATAAATTATATTAAAAAGAGGTTTTGAATTAAAATACAACATTTTCACTATTCATTAAAAAATGAACTTTATCGGAAAAATGCCAAAAATTCACACAAAGTAAATTTTGATGTCCCAATATTAAATGATAACTATATTTTAAAAAACATATATTTTAAAATTGTGAAAAGATATATTTAAAAATGGTTTGCCATCAAAAGGCAGTAAAACAATCTTTTAAAAATATTAGTGTATTCTATGCTTAAGATTGGATTTATTCTCATTTTAAGCCTCTAAAAGACTATCTAATTCACTAATTGACATAGATAAAATTATCTATTATCCTTTACTTACTTGGGATGTTACAATTATTTTTTTTATGGTTTTTTATAATGATGATGTGATTTTTATGAAACTTGTATATCTTCTATGAGTTATTCTATGATGAATTAAATAGATGTTTTTGAAACTTATTTTATTTTTATAGGTTATGAAATTATGATATAATTAATAATTTATGGTCTTGTTTCACAAATAAGTATGGTTTTAATTATGTGATGTGTGGGAATAGAATTATATAACCCTCTAATGCACAAGGAAATGTTTTATATCTCATGACATGGTTGTGGGAAATAAGTACATGTGCTTGATCTACTAGGAAGAATATATAGGGATAAATAATATATTATGGAAAATAGGTGATGATACCTAATTCATCATGATATTGGAAATAGTATTTAATGGATGATACACTATGTTTTGATAGTCTCTTTGGTTGGCCTTGATATATGAAATTGTTTTAATACCTATGAAAGTTTCATAATATTATGGTATGTTTTTATTATTATGATATGAAATTATAGTTCATGATTGATTTATGATGATTCCCCACTTTTATTATTAATGTATTATGAAATGATAAAGGTTTATTCCTTGAATCTTATTTATGAACCAGGAACTTTTGGTTGTAAATATTTTAATGTGTGGTCATGATATCATACCAATATTATTACATTATGATTTTATATGATCATAGATTGATATCCCCATGTGTACCCTTATTGATCATCTTATATCACGTTTTTTGTATTCTATTCCTGGTTTATAAAGAACGGTGTTAAGTAGGGTATGTCAATATGAGTATGAAGTGAGAAGAAACTTATGAGATATTATGAATTATTTACCTATATAATATATTTTTTATCAAGTATCATTGAAACTAAACCATTACAGTTATGTAATTGATATTAATATTATATATTGAATATTGATCTAAAAAATTTTAATATATATATATAATGATTTTTAGGGCTGTTTTAGAAACGAATTTTTAATTCCATCTATTGTTCCACCAATATATGATGGAAATTAATGACCCTCTTATATCATGGGAATAAGTGATCAAAGGGGTGAACAGTAATCAATGAAAATTCATGAGTCTCTAATCGATGTATGACCTACTCATGTGGATCCTACGTTTTTATAGAATGTATCATGTTATCCTTTTAAGGGTTCTGACCTTAGTGGATGGAATCCAAAATTCCATTTTGTATTAACAAGACAAGAGTACGTTACATGGGTGAAGATATGGTTTTGGGAATTCCTAATGCCTCAAGTTTCCAAGAAACAATTAAATAACATTTTTATAAGAATCGATAGGGGAAGAGAAAAAAAACCTTGTGGCACCATTTATTAACATAATATATCATTTGAAATCCATGATCGTATGATATGTGTTCAAAAGTCAACCTTTGAATATATCCACACAATATGGGGGGATCACATAAGAGATATTGTGTGATATATTAATGCAAGGGAGGTTCATTAATGATCACATAACAATCTGACAAATGAGACCTCACATGATGGTTTCACTGGAGAAATCCCAAATAAAATATTCATATAAGGATTTTTTGAGGCCATATAATACTCCTAATGATGAGACCGTGAAAACCCACTTTGTATAGTTCAATATAATTCATATTTGTTTTCACCTTTAATTTACCTATAAGGTTCTTAAAGGATCCCCAATATTGG
Source organism: Viscum album (assembly GCA_963277665.1). NCBI lineage: Eukaryota > Viridiplantae > Streptophyta > Magnoliopsida > Santalales > Viscaceae > Viscum > Viscum album. Next base: position 1,080,215,252 of record OY728164.1, read on the forward strand.
AAATATATTATCCCATAATCTTCTTATTTTCTTCTCCATTTAAATTTATCTCTCTAGGTTTGGGATTTATCCTTTCGTAAAACAATAATTGTGGTATTTATAGGTAACACATGTGAAAGGGAATAGGTGAATCTTGTAACTCATGTGGCCTGCATGAGTTGTTTTTGACAAAATTGTGAGCATGGAGGCTATTATATGACCATATTATATGTCCATCATTGTTATATATTTGGGGAGAGTTTTTCAGGTACACATGTTTTTGCCCTTATCTATGATTCAGTAGTGTTTCTTATGGGGTTTTCCCTATAATTACAGTAAGATATCATTATTATTCTATTTAAAAATGATCTTTAATGAATTGTGAGTCAATACTTGTAGAAAAACATATATGTAAAGGATAAATTAAATGATAAATATTATATAATACATATATAAAAAATTAATACAGATATTAATAACCAAATAAAGTTATGTATGCATAAATAAATATACAAATAGATGTAATTATATAATACACTATTATAAAATTTTTGTATTTATATTGTTCAAAACCTTGGTAATAGACCCTCAGATAATGTTCATATCCAATAGAAATATTCAACAGTCCAATGGCTGGTATTTCAATTAATTTGTCATATATTGTTATCCTCTTAGAAAATAATTGTAGTATAGTTATGTCCATATTTTAGACTGTGGCAATAAGGTGTCTATGGACACCATTTATGATGTTGGAAAAACTATGTTGCAAATATGACCCATCATTATGGTTATGTACAATATAAATTTTTTCAAAATATCCATCCATAGAGGTTTGATCCCATGACCACATATATATTTCTACAGTAATATACTACTAAAACATGACACTCTATATGTATATATGCCTATATATATATATATGATATTTTATATTTATATTTATATTCAATATACATTGAACAGAATTAAAATGGTGAGGGTCTGTATGGACCTCTAGACATGGTCCAAAAGAACCATATCTATAAGTGATTTAATAGCCACCTACGTCCATAGTCGTCACAGACCTTATGTTAAGGCCACATATGGCCTTTATCATGCCAACCATGAATATTGAATCATGTGAAGAGGACAATTTTTAGATAGTATATATTTAAATATATATTAGTAGTGATTATGTTAATATGAACCACTAATTGGTTCCCATACAGATATAACATTTTTTAATCCTATTCATAAATAGTTTTAAATATTTAATATATAATGTATAAAATTATAAACTTATTCTATGATATATTTTTTCTAATAATTATGTTCTTTCATTTTTTATTTATTCATATTTGTCCATAGGTGGATATATTATTTTAAAGAAAGTTTTTATTCTTTATTTAATTATATGTTTTTAGAATTGGTTCTAAAATTATTTCACTCAAACATGATAGACAATACTTTTTGTTAATGTCTAAATGGAATTTGTTTCATTTGATATGAGTAATAATAAGGGATCTATATAGTTTTATGGTAATTGAAAAAGGTTTCATAACATTATTGTCTACAGTTTGAAAAAACGATTCAATATGAATTTTATATATAAAAATATAAACATTATAATTACAAATATGTTGTATTGGAAATTAAATTAATATTTTGTAATTAAAATAGAATTAGGATTAGTGAAAACTATTTTCTGGTTATGTATGATTTAAATAGAATTACTTTTTTTCAAAATGGGGTTATTGGTTTCAATAATTGACATGAAAATAAATTTTGATGTTTGATTAAATTTTTTTAAATAATGTTGAATTTAATGTCATACTTTTCTAAAAATAAATCATTTAAAATATGTAAGGTTTTTTAAAAATAATTTGTTGAATTATTTCATTAAATAAGGTATTATAGTAGGGTTTTTATAATGTTTTTATTTTTGGAAATGAAATGATGTCTAATTTTTGAAATCATTAATATTTTTTTCAAAAACATTGTATATATGTGTCTTCTTAAAAATTTGGAATTCAAAGGACATTCAAGCATAGGCAGAACCGAGTAAAATACAATGGAGTGGTGTACCTTGGAATTTATTCTATCTAGATTTTGTTATTTAGAGGGTCTAGATGATGGTTTTAAATACATTATTGCATCTATTTTATGATGGATTAACTATTTTCTCTTTATTTTGGATCCATGAATTAGAAACATGATAGGTTATTGTAAATGATCCAATGTTCTAGATGTGTGAGTCTTTATTTTATTGTATTTAGTGACTTGAATCAGACTTCAATGCTATAAAATATAATTTAGATGAATGTTTTCAGAGTTTTTTAATGAATGTATTGAGTTTTTTATTGTTTATATCATTAGGATTTGGTGATTTTAGATATATATGGGAGTTTTACATAAAGAGTTTAATGAATGCCTCAGTTCATGTATTACAGACTTAGGGGTAGTGGATATTTGGATGAATGTCTCCCAAGACTTCTTAGTGATGAGAAGTCATTTGGTGGGGAATTTGTAATTATATGTTTCCAGATTTTTTTAATTAAGTTTTATTAAGGTTTTAAGACTGAAATTTTTATTGTTAAATTACAATAACTTCTAAACGTTTTGTTTTGGATGAGGAGTTATTTTTATTTTTGTATTAGGATTTGAACATGGTATTTTGAGGATAAAATTTAAGATTTTTTTAGATTTTTTAAGGTTTTATAGAGTGTACATCATTTATGGTTATCATTCATGTGTTTCTATACAATGTTTATAACTACATGTGACATAATGTACTAACCCATTGGTCCTGATAGATGTCTGGGTGTCTTGGATTTTAACTAGGTACCTACTAGCCCACGATAATTTACCCATAATGCCTCTTGTTGGATTATTATTAAGTAGGGACATTTCTATCATTTCTTATTTTTCCCTAATTATCACTTTCAATATTCCTTTCAAGAACGTAGAATCCTATCCATTTGAGAGCACTCTGTGAATCCTCCCTAGAATCCCTCTTCCCTACATTCTTTCCCCTTAATTCTAGGAGGATTCATTGAAGTTCCTCATAAAAAATATAATGTAAATAATACCTTATACTATACTATTACATTTTATTCCCTTTTATTATCATTTCATTTTCATTAGTTTGGGATTCTAAAAATAATTCCACCAGACTTTATTCTAATTCAGCCAAAACCATGATTATTTCTCTTCTCTTTCATGAGGGATTCTTGTATGGGTATTCTATAAATATTCATATTTTGTAAGAAGGAAATGAATGTGTTATTTCTTATGGGGTTATTTATCTTTTATATAATGTTAATATGGTTTCATAATGTCATTTTTTCTATTTTTATTATTTTTGGGTGGATTTTTTATTAAAACAAAAAGAAATCATATCCATTTTCTTGAAAATAATAATAAACTCATGTTGAACTGAATTAACTAGATGTATTTTATTTGAGTTTTCCAAGTGTTTTTTATATATTTATATTATATCATCTGATGAAATAAGATGTAAAATATAATTTCTTTATCTATAAATAATTATTTTTATTTCATGTTAATTACTTCATAAGAAGATATAGAAAATTTCATGTTGATTTTGATGGAATCATCAAATAATTAGACCAAGTTTTTGTGTAATTTTTCTAAAAAAATTTTCATACAAAAATCAATTTTGATCATACTGATGTTTTTCATCTTATCATGTCCACTATAATATCCTATTTTATTTTTCTAGTAGTTTTATTTTTTAGAGATACATTTTTTATTATAAATTTATATGTCTCATTATATTTTTTCATATTAAAATCATCAAAATATGTGATATATTGATGAGAAATAGAATACTTCCAATCATGGAGGTCAATAATGATATGAAACAATGATTATATATATTTTTATTTTTTTGAAAATATATAGGGTATATGTAAATTATAATAATAGTTATAATTAAGGAGGTTACTATAGATATAGATACCTTCTACCAGTATTCAAATGAAAATATTCCTCTTGTAGAACTTATTTTAACCCATTGTCGTAGTCATTGAAGTTCCAATTTTTAGATATTTCTGATACATTTTATCTTGTCTACTAATTAACCTACAACATGGTTCTAAAAGAAAAAATTTCATGTGAATCAGCTATTTAGAAGACTTTTGGTATCAAATATATTAAATTGATATTCAAGATATAATTTTTATTTTATCTAGTCCTTAGTTATTAATGTCACTCATTTGTTTTTTTTAATTTATAATTTTTATTGTACTAACCATGTAGTAGTGAAAATATCTATTTAGTTTAGTTATATTAGATTAAATTATAGTCCAATATATATATATTATGATTCTATATGGGCCATTGATTTCAATTTTATTAGATAATGAAAATTACTGATAGTAAATGGATACATATATGAATAACATTTGTTTTGATAATTAGCTCATCATCTCTAAAAATTAAAAAATACTGGAGATAGAAATTTTTTAGTTATTAGGAGATAAATGATTTTGAGTTTAGCTTTTTACTCAAAAATGTGTAATTATGTTACCCGCGGATAAATATTCATGGTACATTTTTCTTATATAGAATAAATAATGATATTTGACAAAAATTTATAGGTTACTCCCTTTAACTCATTATGAATTTTAAACATAAAGAGGCTGATTCTGTATATATATTATCAAATTTCTCATTTATTATATGGTGAATTAGTTTCTGAGAAAAAACAATGTTTTATGATGACTGTGAAGATTCAAAATCTCTAGGTGAAATAGAGATCATAAATGAACAATTGGTTGAAAAAAAATATTTATAATTTAATTAAAGGGTGGGAATCTAAAAGTGATTCTATTAATCATACTAAACATATTAGGATGCATGGTTTGGTTGATCTCATAGGTATTCTAATGAAAAATTTAATGAATCCTAAGAGGGATTTTATGGATTAAATAATAGGAAATATATTAGAATTTTCAACACCTTCCAAATAAAAATCTTTCGGGACTCATACCGAAAATTTAGGTACATATTACAGAATATTTATATAGATTTTTGAAAATATATATATATTTTATTAAAATTAATATTGTACATTTTTTATAATAATTAAAAAATAAATTGGAAATAAGTAATTATAATATCATAATTATATTGATGGGTAATTTTCAAATAGAAATGACACAAAATCTTTGGGATCTACTAATGGTATGAGGAGTTCCATTGAGGATTTTTTGTCTAGATGTTATAGTGATATAGTTAGTGGTGTTAGTGAAAGAATATTAGGCCTTTAAATAATAATTCTTATGGATATTATTTTTTATATAAGAATATATTCCTTACTCAATCCCATGGTTATTTCTAAAAAAATTATTTAACATTAGATCATGATAATAACAATTACTCATCCAATTATGAGTATTACACACCTTGTCTTAAGGATCTAGAAATATATGTGACATGTACAGTAAGGAGAAGTACGTTTTTGAAGAAATACATTGATTTGGAAATGGATTTTCACTATATGGTTCATTATTCTTATTATAATATTTCTAAGAATTATTTAGTACTGATGGAAGAGTATCTTTAAAATAAAGAATATTCTACAGTTTCTATGAAATAAATTTTTTGATTATCCTATAAATGGAAAAAAACATGTTTTTATGATATATTCAAATGAGAAAAATGAATTTGTGAGGTTGATGTATAAATTCAATTTTTTTAAAATTATTACCATAATTTATTTATATGATATGTTCATATAGGAATTCGATATCTAATTGAGGAAAAAAGGGAAAAAATTGTATTAGGTCATAAATATAATGAAAGATGTCATAACCAATCAGAATACATTCTGCTGAGAAAAGGACCATTTTTCAAAAAAAAATATAGTGGTGGTCCCAAGAGGAATAAATCCTCTATGAATAAAGACTAATACTTTAATATTCACAAGGCCTTTATTTAATATAATCTTAATGCTGTTGAGAATAGATTAGATGTTCATATTTTAGTGTTGAATGTTTTTTTAACAGCACTAGACCAATGAAGTTCTAGGTTTTGAGGAAAATTTTTTTTATCATGGAATGATTATTTTATATCGTAAATTAAAATATAATATTTGGTACCTGGTAACACTCTACTTTTACACATTCATATTTTATACATATTAATATATTAATTTTTCATATGTTTTTCTATATTACTATTATGTTTTCAAAGTTTATCGTACATATATATTTCAACCAAAAAAATATGTACGGTTTTTATTTGAATTTTTTTCATATAGAATAGGTATCTTATTTTGAATAATTTTTCATGCATTGAAATAGTTTTCATTAATTATATACTCTTTTAACATGGTGGATTTGATCCTCCTTGTTTAATTGTTTTATTCCACATTTATACCAAAATGTTAAACTATTTTATGTTAAGAAAATCCAATTTAATAATAAATCTAAATTCTCATTTGATTTAATTATATAATTTTAAATATTTCAAAAGGTTAAATTTCACTTATATAGATTTTTACATTTTTTATGGAGGTGATTGGGAGATCTCAATATGATGTGAGAGAAAAATGAGCCAAACTGCATGGAAGATAAGAAGTCTTCTCTACAAATTTTATATTCCTAAAAATATATGAATATACATGGGATGAATTCTGATGGATAGATCCCAAACAGTGTTAGATAAAACTCTTATGATGATAGTAAATCAAAAATCAACCGTCTCATTTAATGAATGATGTAATAATACTAGGAAACTGAATCATCGTGATTTTAATAGTACTAATAGGTATTTCTACAATATCTACCATTATATAAATTAAATGGATCAAAATTTTTATTGTAAGATAGTAAAGAATATGTACATCAACTATATTATTTTATCAATGATCATATAATTTCATATACAAATACAAATATAATCCACAACTGTAATTGAGAAATATCTAAGATGAAAACCACCTTCCAAATTCCAAATGAAATGACTCCATAGTTTCCTCATTTTCAAATTAAAATAAGTGAATAGTTTCTTTAATTTTTTTTATCCAAATGAGTTCTCTTATCATAAAATTTGTTCTATATCTCCCAATCCTCAAAGGGAGAGTTGAAATAAATAAGGAGATCCACATGAGCCTCGTCCTCCTCTCGATGGTGAGGTAAACCATCGATGATTATTGTGAGTTAGATACACACATTTCAAGGGAGTTCCAATTCACCTATTATATTTAGGTTTGGTTTATTTGGGTTATATAAAATTTTATTCTATATATCATTAATTATTTCATATTTTAATTATTTTTTATGCATGTGATCTGTATTCTATTTATTTCTAACCAATTTGTGTGGGGTTTTGAGTGTATGAATTTTTATAAGATTTTAAAATAGAACAACCCATTTAGTTTCAACATTTTTTATATTTTTATATACATTATAAACTATTATTACATGAATAATGGTTGGAACATTGCTATACTATTGTTATGTTAATATTTGTTCTACTTGTATTGATATAAAGGCTTTGAAAGTAATTGGTATCATTGACTACCTCAACCAATAGTGTGCTCCAAACCTAAATCAATGACATTGAATCATGATCTTGACATCATTTAGTGAACTTTTAATAATTAACTCTATAAACCATTATCAAAACTCACTTTATTTTATAAAATACAAAAAAAAATTAGAGTTTTGTAAATCCCTATATTTTAGTTTTTTTATAAAATATATTATCAATTCACTTTATAAACCATTAACTCTCCTTGAGAGATAAAATAAGGTATTCCATGAAAAATAATGTAATTTATAAATCATAACTAATTTTTAATTTCATAAGAACATGATCCAATTTTTACATCAATTTTGTTAAGTGCTATTGTTTATAATATATTTTTTTATGAACATTATGTATTCTATAAATATTTGTTTTTTTGTTTTCATATTTTAGAAATTTTTATATTATTATTTTTTCTATAAACTATTATATTAAAGTGTGACCCATTCTGCCCACATGTGGATCCAAGAATCACTTCTTAAAACCTAACTCTATTTCCATCATTATTTATCATTATTCGTCACTATTTTTATTCCTTCTTCATCTCTTTAGTTTATCTACCCCATTCTCCATTTATATTTTCATTAATTAATAAACATGTTAAAAAATATTATTTAAATTAAATTTTATGATAAGTTACAAAAATTTCAAACTGGTCTATTAATTCATCAATTTCTCAATTTTGAGGATTAATTTACTATTAATGATTCTGATAAGTGTTTAAAATAAGATTTATCACGTGAGGATAAATTCCTGGAGAAAATATACAGGTTTAATGAACTATCTCGTTATTATATTCTCTGAAAAGTCTAAAATACATATTTTGAGAATATAAATGAATTTTCTCTCAATTCATTCACTCCACACAATATAAATAATGATCCCAATTTTTTGACCTTGATGTGGAGTAGGAATAAGTATTGGGATGAGAACTCGCATACATTTTCATAAATTTCCCAAACATCCCCTCTTACCAGATGATTCACTGGTGCTTCTTATCACATAATTTTTTCCTTCCCTATCGCCCTTAGTTTTTTCTATATCCTTCTTCCTTTAAATCTGGTGGTTGTTCATGCACCTCCATCATCCATATTAGTCTTGGACGGTCTATAATTGAAGGAAGTATTATTCATCTGGCATTTTCTTTGTCAACCTGACATTCCCATATTCCTTAAATTCCCCCGACCATTGTCCAAGTGGATTCTATTGATAGATCATCATATATTTATTTTCATTCAGACTCATTTTATTTGACTATAGAGTTCTATTAGTGGAGCTTGGTTGCTCTATTTCGAGTAGATGGTCCCCCTCTCCCCATTTTCCAGAACTTTGTTCTCTCTTGGTGGTTGGAGACTCTAATGAGAGTTCAATCCTTAACAACAATGTGTTTTATGTGGTTCTGGCCACATGTGAGGATTTAGTGAAAGCCCAATCCTGAATCTCATGGTCTGTCAGAAAATAGTAATTTGACCTATTTTGATGGTCTATGGAGGCTCACTTTGGAAAGGATTAATCTAAAGTGACACTCTAGGTGAACTTAATAAGTCTCCTCCTTACATTTAATAACCTAGCCTACTCTATTGTCTTGGAGAAACAATCATTCATTTGTTTGTGCTGATGAACGTACTCTCCAACTCTCAGATGCGAGTGTGGTTCAAATCTATGTTTATCTGAATTTATCTTGTTCTATCCGAACATACATTCTTATTTGGGAATGTGAAGCGGTGTTTTGGTGGAAGGATGTTATATACCACTCTCTCATGTGGTAATTCATGACGTTTCATCTAAATGGTGACCCTTATTAGGTTTATCTTAAGTCACAATTAAATATGAAATCTTCCCTCTCTATGAAACCCCTAGATTCAAGTGATATTTCAGGTTAACAGAATAAAGACCCTTTTGTAATTCAACTTATCATTTCTCTTGAACTACTATGTGCCCTCTAACCCCTTTCGGTCACATATCACCCTATACAAGATATAAAATATATGCTATATCCTCCTACTAAGGATATGGTGATTGGTAGTAGTTATCAGAATAACACATTCATTGGTATGGTACTATTTTTTCCTTCTTCCAACCTTCATCCTAATTTTGATTCATTACATGTAATGGTAGATTAGTCTTCATATCTACGGTGTGAGGCCCTCTTTTTTTATGATCTAAAACCTAGTTTCAAAAAGGGGAAATAAACACTATAAAACCTCAGTCCATCTACCCCCAGTGTGCTTTCTCTCTCAAATATTTTAGCTTATTAATTCTTGTGGATATATGTATGGAGTCTTGTAAAATTTATCCTCATCCTAGTGGAGTCCAAACCCGAGTTCATTACAAATAAGAGAAATATTCCTCTTCAATTCAACCAAAGTGATCATTAGAACTATTGGAAAATTCTTGACTACATAAGCTTCAATGACCTCTTTACTCATTTGGAATGCTTGAGGACTAGTTCTGTGAAAAAATATTGACTTCTTAGAATCAGTGGTTCATCGGAGGAATGTGGACGTGGTTGTAATCTCCAATCAAAAGCAGCAGTAGTCAAGAATCTAGAATATAACTAACAAAATTGGCTTTCGACAGTTTAGCCATGGAGATATAGATAAATAATATAAATAGGTCTTCAGAAATAGCTCCATATTGGTTGAGAAGATCACTACCTCCAATCAACACATTAATGTTGATTCCATATTGTTTTTTTTTTCTCTTGATTATTGTCACTTTTTATGTTAAGTGAAACCTAATAGAGAGTTAACTTCTCTAGAAATATTTGAGTGGCCTCCATTGATATCATGAGGGTTGTCTTGTCATTGGGGATTTTAATTGCATCATTTACCCACAGTAATGCAAAGGCAGAGGAACTTAACCATTGAAGGATATACAAGAATTTATAGGCTTCATAGACCAAAACTATCTCTATGACCTAGGATACTTAGTATAAAATTATGCACGTGTGAAATAACTACAAGGAATGTTTTTTTATGTGGACCTGGATCGACTGTCATTTATCTAATATTAATCTTATATCATCCTTTCCTGATGATAATGTGAATAATTTGGTTTGGGTGGTCTCTGATAACATATGTATCCTCCACTTCCTTACAGGTGAAAATATAATCTATGATTATTTTTTGTGTTCCTAATATTGGGAGACTGGAAATGTATTTACCCAAGTCGTGTGATCATCATGGTAAAAACCCATTCATGACAAATCTTTGGTGGTAGTTCATAATAGACTTCAAATTATAAATAAATACCAAAGTATTTTTAGTTAATTCCAATCCATCCCGATTCCTAGATTTTGATAAAATTATGGCCATTATCAAACAGGCTAATCAGAGGCTTGAATCTTGATGGGGTGATGATGTTTTCAGTAACCTTGTGTGACTAAAGAATCAACTAGTCGGCCTACTCCTTAAAAAACAAATAATTTATAGTGATAGGTCACGGGTGACTTGGATTAAAGAGGGTGATAAAATTACCACCTTCATTGAAGTATACATCAAGTAGAGAAAGATATAAAAAAATGCTCCAAACATCCTTCTTGAATATGGCTCTTTCAATAACGATCCACAAGTGTTGGTAGGTATGTCTGGGACCCATTTTTGCTCTTTACTTGTCGATATTAACCCACTCATATAAAATGGATACCCCACTAGACATGCTTACTTCTTTGAATCCATCCTGCACATGGTCTATCATGATATCAATGTGGACTTTGAGAAGTCTCCACATGAGCAAGAGGTGTGGAAGGATGTTTCTTGACTTAAATCTAAAATTACCCTTGTGCTATATGGATTTCTGGGATCTTTCTATGTCACATATTGGGACCTCATAAAAAATGGGCTTGTTAACTACATTTTTGAAAATTGTATTAGGGTTATTTTACCTTTATTGGCTTGTTCCACCTCTTTAATTCTCATCCCCAATGATAAAGAACCATCCTCATTAATGAAATATTGGTCGGTCACCATGTTCAAAAATCCCTAATAATTTAATTATACTATTAACAACCAAAGGCTTTTTATTCACCTACATAGATGGGTATATGATGAGTAGTAGGTATTCATTCAATGCAGGTCCACTCAAACCTCCATTTTCCATGGCTCAATAAATGTTGGGTGATATCAACAAGAATGTATCATGTTCAAACATTTCCAAAAAGGTTGACATGGATAAATCCTATGGAAGGTATGAGTGGAGTTTCATCATCACAGTCATGAGTTATATGGGTTTCTTTGAAATGTTGGTTGATATATTCTTCAAATTCATTGGGTCTCCAGAATTTTCAATTACTTTTATAGGGAAAAGTATGGCTTCATTAAATAATTTTAAAAGATTATATGGGGTACCCCCTCTCCCATAGTGTTTTCATTATGATACAAGATCCCTTTAGTAGATATTTGAATAAATATAGTATTGATGGTTGTATCCAACTATTCTAGTTCAATAAGAACATCCCTGGCATTACTCACCTCTTCTTTGTGGATGAATTTATTATTTATATCAAAGGAAATATTAGGAACAGTCATGAGATCAACTTATTTCATGATTTATTTTTTAAAAGGAGTGATCATATTATCAATCATGGGATGAGTGGTGTGTATATCTCAAGGACTTATTCAAGCTCCAGTGGTAGGATGACTGAAGATAGTCTGGGGTCATAGAGAGGCATTTTACCATGGATTTTTAGGGGGCCTAATTTCTCAAGTATGGTTCGCATTCATCATTTTTATGGAATTGTGGAAAAGATAACCTCACATATCCTTAATTAAGAGAAATTATTCATATCCTTTAGGGGGATAATTACTCTAGTAAACACATTGTTAACCTCTTCCTTGTGCATGTCTGGTAGGCCACTATTTATCCAAACACTATTCTTCACAATATTAAAAAAAATCCTAGTCATTATTATTTTTTATGCGTATGTGGATGGTAGATACCATTGGTCCTCATGGAATATAATTTCATATGATATTGAGGAATTTGGAATCAAACTATACTTGTTTTGGACACCATATCATACCTATAGGTGAAGATAGATTCGGTTTTTCTGGAGGGAAGGAATTTATAGGAAAATTTCTCCCTTATAATGAATGGGAATCATTTTGTTGTTGTAGGTGGGGGATGCTCTTAATTTGGAATGATACTCAATGACACATCATTACTATGAAATAATGTTTGAGATGGATTTTTGGGGAGGTATTAATCAAATTTTGGAGTGATAATTGTTTTTTTAACACCATTGGTTTTGTGGGTTTCCCGGTACTAGATTTATATTTCCTACTGGCCACCTTTTTACCCACCTTCACTGATGTTATTCTTCACCCTCAGCAACTATAACTATTCCAATGTTTTATAATCACCAATAATATGGATAGTTTGGTGTTCATAGGTTTTGAGAGAGGGTTTTCTCATTGATGTCTTAACATATTTTTTTCATGAAATTGATGATCACGATTAATGGGGAGGGGTTATATGGTGTAGTGACTTCTAGACAAAACAAAACATATCTTTTGGTACACTCATAATCATTCACTTCCCATAGATTAAGGGGTGCATATAAAGGGGTGTTCTATTACCTATAAAAATTCTTGTTGTAGCGCCCCCAAGGAGAATATTTTCCCACACTTCTTCATTAAAAGTGAATGGGTGTCCTACATCTGGCATGGTTTTATCATCTACATGGGTTGGGATGTGATGGGTCTCTTAGGGGATTCATTTCATTACTCATGGTTCAACATATTGGCAGAAAACATGCATGAGTAGAATTCAAGATCATTTTTACTAGAAGAAGGTTGTCTAAGCATGTGGACTTCATGGAATAGGGCCAAACATGAGAGATTTCCCAGTTCTGGAATGTCTATGAATGCTAGATATAAATCCTTTGTAGCATAGTTGGTATTTTTTCTCGATCAAGGAGATCTATCCCCTTATCTATAGAGGCTTATCGATTCAAAGGGTTTCAATATTTTGGTTCAATATGTGTCACCTAAAAGAAATTGGGGGCACTGGAATCCCCCTGAATTAGACATTAAATTAAACATTAATGTCTCATACATGAATGGTTTAATGAAGTTAGAGAGAGTTATTGTTGATGAAAATTGATTCTTTTTTCTATTAGTGTGTGGTTTGGACAAGGATACTCTTTTATGGAAAATGCCGCTACTATTCTCAAGGTTTTGGGATTATTTTAATCCCATAACTTAATACTCTATCGGGTGGAAACAGATTCCAAGATTCTCCTCAACTCAATCCATGGTGTGTCCACAACTCCTTGGGCTATCACCAATTTAATTATCTAATATAAGATTCTTCTTATTAATACCATTCATCTTACGCACACTTAGAGGGATGATAACAAGGTTACTGACTTCCTGACATCCTGGTCTACACCTAACAACCCTTTTAATATTTTTTGTAGTACATGTTATCTTCCTCTCGAGTTTGTTTATCAAGTATGGGACGATGATTTAGGTTTTCATTAATTTATTTCCCCATTACATGTTTCGATCTTTCATCCACATTTCTCATCTTCAATAAATACATCTTAACATTGGATCGATGGACTAGTTATTTAATTAAATAACTAATTATGAAGTGTTTACCATGATTTCATGATGTTGTGAAATAGTAAAAAAAATATAAATATATGAATTTGTTTTTATGGAAAGGAGGCAACTGTGAATGCATGTCTAGTTTTCATCAATTGATTGTTGTTGGAGGTTTATTTCTTCCACAATAAATAACATCTGGTTACCATGGTCATTCCCAATAAAAACATTCAATGGTTCCCCCCATCCATAACTGAGTACAAACATACCTTCCAATGTCTTGTATTCAATTGGGGTTTCAAAACCAATGACACTTAGGGACTCTCATTGTTCGAGAGGATGGACGTTGGGTTCATCTCACACTTTTCAGGGGAATTGTTTCCGACTTTGCGATTGTCTAATAGATTTAAGGCATGTTCAAGAACCACTTCCTAATCATGATATGATATTGGTTACCCTAATAATGACTATAGTTTATGTCTTAATTGTACACAAATTATCAGGGGATCCCATTATGTAATCCTTCTGTTTGTATCTGGGGTTCTTCATTTATTTATTGGCAATGAATGACTAATTTATATATTGATTCTATATAACATAGAACTTCAAAATTTGATGACATATAGGGATTGGTTATTATTCCATGGAGGGGATTAATCCATTATAGGGAATCCTATGTATCATGTTTATTACAAGAATCAAAACCCATGTTGTTCATCAAACCGATAAGGTTTGGCATCATCCAGAGAGGGCATAGGTGTGGGAACTCAGGTGCCAGATATTTGAACTCAAGTCGTGAGGAGGAATCTTTTATATCTTGATTCTAACATGAGTCATATTTATTTTAGTTCAATCAGGCCATTGGGTCTAGATCCATGCTATACTTCTTCATATGTGGTATATTTATATCATACCATTAATGAGGGAATACATGCAAAGATATCATAGGCTGGTGTAGACTCATGATTCCAACGATGTTTAAATTGAAATTCCCTAAGGCCACATGAGCAATGCTCGGTATGGAAAATAAGAGATAGATTGAGATAAGTATCATTACATGTGGATGTTGTAATTATATATTTGAATATTCCATGAAATGTTTAATATGGTTTTCAGGCCTTAAGGATGGTATCCTACGTATCCTAATTATATAATGAATTATACTCATCATAATTCATTTGGCTTCTAAATTTTTTAATGGATGAGGTAATATGATCAACCCATTTGAATTATTGGGTTCTTTATTGTTGAAATTTCAGAGATATGGTGGTGCTTACAATAAGGTTGATTCATATTTGAGTTTGGAATTGTGCCTTATGAAGGAGTCTTACGTCTCTCAGTTATGGTAGGAATCAAAGTCCTCATATATCAATTGATCGAGGTTTACACATTGTGGTTTCCCTTGTATAGAAGGGGGAGTCATATCATGTTGCTGGTTAGGGATTACTCACAGAAATTACCCTTATGATTGGGTCTGGTATAGAAATTTTACGCATGTAATTGAAGAGACTTATGAACTATATGGTATAAAAATTTCAACTCCCTAAGTCCTCATGAGAAATGGTCGGTGTGAGAAATAAGGAATTCAAAGTTATCATCCTCATTGATTATGGGTGCAGGACTTATGTGTTGGATCATCCCATGGGATGTTTTAATATGGATCATAGGCCTTCGGAATACGTCATATGTATCCTGAATATTGATGGAAATGGATTCATCTTAGTTTAATTTTTAGTGATTACACAATAATTTTTCCCTTACGATTGGTGATTAGACACTGAGGATGAGCAATGGTATCAAGTCATGGGATTCCCTTTTGTACGTAGCCTACTTTCATGACTAACATGAATTTATTTTCTTCTCGTCATGACTTGATTTCCTAATTGAAATGTTGAAGGATGTCTTTCAAAAATCTCCTAGGATAATCACACAATCAAATTGTCTTTTCAAATGGACAATGGGAATATTGGATGGCATAACCAAGGGTTGTCACATGATCAAAGCTGACTTGTCAAGAAGGAATCACAAAACCCTTATGGTTTTCCCTATATGCCATTGCATGACCCCATTTGACATTTAGAAAGGTTCTGACATGAACCTCGATAAATTACATGTCGTCATCCAAAGATATGGCTAACTTGCTTGGGATACCATGAGTGTTATTTCAATATATCTCAGAGGGTGATTAATATCTCAGATGAAATTTCTCGAGGACATCTCCGGACCCGGATGGCATATCTCGTGGTTGTTATGATATATATTTAACATACCTGGGTTCTACTACATAACACAGATGACGTACACCAAGGTTTTTAAATGAGCAGGGGGAAATGTCTAGAGGACACCATGAGGTCTGTATAGCAATCCAAGAGGGCATCGGTGACTCAGGTGGTATGCCCAAGGGGTCCCATTTGACTTTCTTTTACACATCCAACAGACATTTCATGATCCAAATAGTATACCAAATGAGTGTCGTGAGATGTAACGACATGTCCTTTTTCTCTCACATGTCATGGATTGTTCACTCAAAGCGTATGTGGATAATCATACATATATTTCTCATAATTCACCCATTTCATTAGTCTTTATTCGAGCCTTATATTCATATTGCCTTAGATTTATTTAATGATAGCTTGTTCTAGGTCTCACATGATCTAAAAATGTGAGGCATGTTCTTTTTATATCCTTCCAGAATTCTTCCACAAGATATATATATGATAAATGTATTTTTATGCATATTTCAGGATTTCTTTGTCTATTCCTTGAGTATTAACTTATTGGAATTTTTTCTGATCGAAATAATAGCCTCTTTGAGAAATTCTCTATGGTACATAGGTGATCAAGTGCGTCTGGATGAGAAAAAAATCCACCCTTACATTGAGGCTAGGTTGGGGGACTTATAGGCCTTGACATCCCAGTTGATTGCCACTTTTCACAGATCATATCACACGAATCTAGGATGGATTTTGCAGAGGGCCTTAGTATCACACAACTTCGTAAGGTCCAGTCATTGTTCCTTAGAAAGGCATCACCTTGTTTTCAACAACTGCAAGATCATTCTGGTAATGCCTCCTTTATTAGATTTTTTTCAATTAATGTATATTTATTGAATCATTCGTATACATTTAGGGACTTTAATATTATTGATCTACATGTTCATGGGCCTTTACAAGATCAGGGAACCTATTGAAGGGTCTTCATGTGATCTCAGGTGACTTTTTTGGGACTTTCTATGTGACTACAATGGTTTGTCAAGGGGCCTTCTTGGGATCATGCCAGATTACCGAGGGGTCTAGCACGATCATTCTATGGATAACCTTATCAAATTACAATAGTTTTACTACTATGATAGCATATTGTCTCTTTTATTTTTTATTTATTTTATTTACATTCCATATGTTAGGGTTTTCGATAGGTTTCATGACTGTTGTTGAGAAAAATAATTCTACCACTTGGTGATGCATCTAACGACCAATATATGTTCTCATAGAGATGTGTGATAATTTCAAGGAAAATTAGATGTATTTTTCTTTAATGATATAAATGTAAAATTGAGGTTTCCTAGACACACCTTAGCCCCATCAAGTTATAGGGGTGACATGATAGAAATATTTTGTGAGATGAGGTAGACACATCACCAACGTACTACATCATTATGCAGATTTATATGAAAACATCATGTGTATTTTATGGATATAAGATGCTAATACATATTTCTTTTCTATTTCAATTTTTTTACAAAGGCCTGAATAAATTTGGATTTTTCTTGGATGTTATCGAGGAAAATAATCCTCCCCACCTGTGATACATCAGGTGATCATTACGACTGTAATTGGCTTTAGACTTATGGATATTTCCATTATATTTAAAAATTATTTATAGATGGAATTTAATTCATCCACTATTTTTTAAATCACGTACCCTAAGGGTGCTCGTATTTATGTCATCGCAAGACCAGTGATTTTTCAGAGATCCTTTATGAGAGAAGAAGTACCTTGTTGAAAGGATGTGAACAATACATTTTATAGGCTATTTTATATGCATGGTGTCTTTGTGTGACCTCATGATGGTCACATGATCATGTATCCCATGGAGTTTCACATGATCCATGAGTCTTGGGAACCTTCTTATTCCATTTCTATTGAAGGGAGGATAACACCCATATTTATGTATTTCTCCATTCATGAATTTTATGATTCTCATTTGGTGGTAATCAACAAATGTCCACCCTAAAGAGAATTGTCCATGGGGAATTTGATCTATTCTGAGGAAATAAAATGCTCGCCTAAGTCATTGGTGTCATCATGAGTCAGTGTGTTGGGTGATGTTTGGTGTTTTGAGTGACCTTTGGTATTCCATAAAAATCCATATATAAAGGGGATATGAGGAGGATTTTTTTCACAAGATACTGAATCATCCTGATCTTCCTCTTCCTAGTTCCATCACATAATATTTTTGTAATATAGTTCAAATGGGCCTAATCGCTAGACCCTCCTGTGCACCTGTTCTCTGAGAACTACTCTTGAAGAACACTTTTTCTCAGGATCCTTCTCAAACTAAATATAAATTTTACATTGGTGATTGATTTAATTTTTTATGAATGGATGAGAGTGTCTTTGAGGGTTCCATGAGATTAGATTCCTTGGTCATATGTATCTTTGAAAATTTTATGGCTCGTGTGACCTTGTTATGGTCACGTGATTACAAGTACTTGTAGGGTCACACAGCTGTGTGATTCCCTATGGGTTTATATGACATGTGAGACCTATAAGGGCATGGCGATTCACAATACCCTTTTAGAAATTTGGGATTAAGTTTTTTATATCATGTTATGTACATGATGCTAGCAGAATGTTATGTCTTACTCTAGATAATATTTTATTTTAACTGTCTGACATATTCTCACATAATTCTTTCCAAATGGATTACAGTTCTTATAAATATTTTTCTATATCCAATAAAATTGATATGATCACTATAAATCACAATTTTGACCCCCAATATCATAAATATTCTGATATTGAGGCTTTAAATAGGTTACTCTAGTCCAATATCTAGGATTATCCCATATCACATCGAATTCCTCTATATAGTTCTGTCTTTCTAGTGGATGTTATTATTCCTCCTTCAGACACCAATTTATTTTCCCACTAGGTATCAACTTCTCTTCACTATTTTTATATGTGAATTGTTTAGGATGGATGGATAGTTGCAGCTCTATCCCATGTCTTTTCTTATCAGTTTCAAAATGTTCTCTTAGGACTGGATGGTTGTAATTTCACTCATCAGAATATTTCATAAAGAAATTCATGTATATTTACCTCTTATCTTAATTGTTTGAGTATTGTATGGATATTGAAATAAGATATTCATCATAGTAGTAATTTTTCATACGAATGGTCATAACTATTCTCGTTCAGAAAATGATGCTTGGTGTTTTCAGACCATTTATATAAGGGTCATTTTTATAAATCATTAGGGATCTACCAATTTATTATCTATATTCATTCCAATCCTATTTGATAATTTATCTTCCATTGGTGCAATATCACAAACACAATTTATCTATCCCATAGTAATGTGGGAATTAGCCTATGGTACATCTACCAACGAGGTTGTATTCCCCCTCTCGAAGAGTTGTATAATGAATTCCTCCCTACCAAAGATATTTGGGATGACCCCTTGCAGACTGAAGTCATCATGAGGGATATTCTCTTCATTATGAAGGTGAAGATAAAGAAGGAGATGACAATGCACTCTCTCATCACCTCAAGTATTAGATTGATATTTCCCTTTTCTATAGTGGGGAGAGACCAACTACTATACATCCCCATAGATGACCTTCCTAGAAACATCGAGATATCACTGGCACAAATTAGTCCATTCTAGAAGGTGGGGATTATACAACATGGGGATATTAAGTCAACTCAGGGATCTCTAGTATTAGTATATTGGTTGGCTTTAATGATGTTTTTTTAACAGATGGAACTTCCCAGCTGGGGGAACATACATGAATCTGAGTTATTATGCATGTTATGACTACATTACTGTTGTAGGGACAATGTCTCAACTTGATCTTTTTGAACCTTTCACATTTTAATCAACTATTGCCACATATTTATCAATGTAGTGTCCCTTATAGGATTAGTGGACCTTTCCAATTCCTATTAGGCTATATAAAAGAGCATTTACATTGTTATTTTAGAACCCCATGTTTTTTTGGACATATTTTTTTGAGTAAGTTTAAATTTCCATCTATATCAGGCAATACACTAAATAAAAGATTCATTTTACAAACAACACTGACTTGCCGTATGATACACGCAACAATGAGTTTCTACGAAGCATCAATTTTTTTTGTTATAATTCAATGGAGACAATTGATATATATATTTGAAAAATGTTTATATTAATATTCATTTTTTCTACAATGTTTGTATATAAATAAAGCATATTTGTAATGAAATATATCATTTCTGGTAATATCCTATAATATTTAAAACATTGTTTTCTTGAATAAACTACTTATATTAATGAATGTTATTTTAAACTCAAGTTGAAATGGAATTTGATAAAAAATCATTTTTCAATTCATAATGTTAGATTTTTCATAGGGTGAAATTTTGGTATTTTTCTAAGAAACATTATTTTTTTATATATAGTGAAAAATACGGCTTTTTAGTTAAAAATGTCTTTTGTATAATAAATTGTTAATAATAAATGGTATTATAAATTTTATTAAGGTAAAATTATATAAATATTAGATATATTAATAAAATTTAATTCACTATAATCATTTTCACTTTCAAACTAAATATAAAATCTTAATACACTTTAGAACGTTTTTCTACTTTAAAACCTCATTATTTCATCGCGTCTGTGGGATTAGCACTAAAAATAATTTTTCCACGTCTGTGGATTGAATTTAAAAAAAACTAACATAAAACATTGTATTCAGATTAATATTTATATTCTAATAGTATCATGTTATTTCTTTTACAATAATTATTAGTAAAAGTGAATAAAATTAATCCGAGTAGTTAAGGCCAAATTAAGCTTCGTTAGGGACTAAACCCTAAAATTAAGGGCCCAAATGGCGTAGATACTTTTCTAAAATCCATTGTTTGTCAATATTTCGGAAATAAACCTTTAATTATTGAGTATGATTAGTTTTTATGTCATTTTTAGGTAATAACATGGGCACACCTAACTTGATTCAAACAATTTCATATGACTCCTTTTCCTTCCTTATAAATGGACACCACCTCTACTCATTCATCATGCCTATAAAACCATTTATGTTCTTCCTATATCAACTCAAGTAGACTCCCAAAAATACCCCCTTTTACCTTGAATCCTCCTTGGGGGGAAATATTCTCAGGAATTCCTTTTGGCATAAACCAAAATGAGTTGCCTGATTAAGAGGAAACATGTTCTCTCATGCTCCTTTCCATTATTTTGTTCTCCACCCACTCCACAATCTTTATTCAACTATTGGGTGAAAACACCAGTATACTCAAATTACTATGATATTTTTATTCTATGGTTAAAACCAAAACATACACACACACCTCTATCTAATGCATATCAAACATTCTATTTTTATTTAGGGTGAGTTACTGCCTCACGGAATGATGATTGTTCATTTTTCATTTACCACCAATACTGGTGGCCATTATGAAGGAAAATATATTTATATATGTCAAATATTATATTTAATTTTTTTAAGTTTCTATATTCCTTTTCCAACACACATATCTCTATTCTCCAGTTGGTGATAAAATGATAATCTCGTTTGAGGAAGTGTGGACTACCACCCCCTCAAAGCGATGTGATTCATTCACACACCACATGAAATGTATTAAGGATGGGTTTAATGAACCTATATGATATATATGATATGTTAATTCTACAATAGTGATGATACATACATATACATTCATATATATATACATATTTAATTACTTATTTTCTTTCAGTATGACAATAATGACGGAAACTACGGTCATACGTACATACAACTTATTGTCTCCTTGAACTGTGTTTTACATTTTATACGTCTTTATTATATAGATTATTACAATAATAATATACTGTATATACCTAAAATTTAAATAATTTTTTACATTCTAGATTCACAATATAACTATGTGGACCAAATATATAACAAATTAAGGCTCATGCGAAGAACAAATAGAATTCTACCCGAAGCGAATATTTTACATAGGGTCTTTAACAAGAAGGTAATATAAGTTCAAAATAAAAAAATTATATCTTATTATTTATAAGAATATTTTTCTTTAGAATATTTATAATAAACCAATATTTATTATACAAGAATATTCTATGAGTACAGAGAGATTCAATACACTAGGTAAGGGGATTTCATCTCACTATTTATTTCTATGAGATACAATCTATGTTCACCACTCTTTCCTTTTGGGTGTTTCATGTTCTAAAAATGATTTTATTCTATGAATAATTTATATAAATTTATGGGTATTAAAATATCAATTATATGATACTTCTTTCATGGGGATTAACTTTCATAAGATACCAAATCAGTAAACTGTTTTGTCTCAATTTTCCTTCTATGAGACTCATGTTTTGTTATATAACTAAACTCTTTTTTGAGTTGTATATACTTAGATTATACAATCTATATCATGTATATTATTATATTTCTTATAAATTAACTTATTTTAATATCATTTTTCTCGTGGAGATTATAAACCCAAGTTACCATGGAATAAGAGTTTATTGACCCAATCTCATCGCTTTTTTAGATTGTATGTGTTTATGACTCCATTAATGAAATATTATGATCCATATCTGAAGAATATTATGGAGATTCATTATTTCATATTTATTCAAGATATTCTATATTTTTAGTCCCATTTTTCTACTCTCTGGTACTTAAGATAATGTTTTTAATGTAAAATACCATTGTCTCTCTCTTCTGACAAAAATATATTGCATTTAAAACCCATGTTTTCAAAAATGTTTTCAAAATTATTTCAAATGATCAATGGAGATCATTTTAAAGGAATTTTTTAATGTTTTGTTTTTTTTCAAATCTTTCTTTATATTTTTTCAATTCTATTTTAAAGGAAAATTGTTGTTAAATGGTTTTATGTAAAAAAGCATTTTTTATGGAATAAAGGATATATTCCTCAAGAAATGTTTCTAAAAGATATTTAAAAATTATTTCCCATAAAAGATAATATACATTGGTTTTACTAATGAATTTATAGGGAAATTATTCAATGTTTCCATTCATATTATTTATTTGAATGGATTTTGTATTAATTACATGATGTTATAGAACCCATTTATCTTTCATGGGATTAATTATTTTGAAACATGCTTATTTTTATGTGTCATTTTTATGATTAAATGATTATGAATCATATATATTTCCAGTGTTTATGATATGTTTACATGTGTATGATACCCATTTAATTTCATGGGTTATGATATATTTATTTATGATCTTTTCTCACATGTACATATGCTTTCATTATGTGACAGTTGTGACCTATATCTCTTTCCAATGCATTGGGTAATGTTTTATATCTCATGATATAAACTAATGTGGTATTGGGAGTGAACCATGGCTACTATGATGGCCATTGGAGTGAAAAATTTCTACCATGATGGTATGAAGAGTGAACTCATGCTACTATGATGGTCATGGAAGTGATCTATGACTACTATGATTGTATGAGGAGTGAACTCATACTACTAACATGGTATTGAAAGTGATACCTTAGATACTATGGAAATAATTATATTCATATGTGTTTTCCACAATTCCATGTCTTACTCCAATGTTATTCTTTCTTGGCTTATGTCCTTTACTTCCTTATTATTCATGTCTTATGAACTACCAAGCATTATGTCGTGATTCATGTATATGATCATTGATATGAAGGGTAATATCTCTTATTTTATTGATCACATTATCATACCCTTATTATCATGTTTATGCTTACATGTCCCCCATTTTTACCCTTATTGAGGATTTGATCTCACCCCTTTTTATGTTTCCATACCCAGGTTGTAAAGATATGTATTATGTTCGAGGTGCCTAAAAATGGTGTTAGTCAATAAGAACCATTTGGGAGATAATATAGCTCACAAATTTATCTATTTTTAGGTATTCCATGTTTTCAAAGGAACTATGATAGTACAATATTCTTTCACCTATTTGTGTAATGATTTGTGTTTTCCGAAAAAAATATGTAATGTTAATTTTTGAAAAGCAAGGGTCTCTATTGTTGTTATCAGAGGACCATTTTAGTTAATATTTGGAAACTAGGATGTGAAAACCTTAGTTACGACCCTATGTAAATGTATATGGATATGTCTAAGGATAAGTAAAAGCAAAAGAAAATGTCCTAGATTTTTGGTGAAGGATAAAGTGAGTGGTTTTCAAGAAATATTCCCTTGTCTGGATACTACATGTGTATTTGGAACTGGTACATATATACCTAGGGGTAACAACTAGGAAAATATGTTCTAGTTTTGACTTGGGGTAATCTAGTACATGATAATGGTCTTTGCTGCACACCTGGTCTGACACTCCTGAGGTATGTGCTTTAGGAATTCACAAACTCTTCATGAACCATTATACAGGATTTATATATAAGCTATCTATAAATTACCTAGGATAAACCAAAGGTGTCATCGATTTAGTAGTTTTTCTTATTTATATATCCTATAATATATTTTTAATGATTATGTGGTTCTTTATTATGATATGTATTTATTACTCTTTGATTTTGGTTTTAGTCAATGGATAGAACATTAACCAACTACATTAACGGACATTGCGATGGACAATGCTGTAATTGTACTTCTAAAAAATGAATGCTATGGGATTGGAATGATAAAACTCATTTTTATTCTCACATATCTTATTCAAGAAATGAATCATAGTTTAAATCCAAATGAGAAAATACGGGAACAATATTCAGTTGAGTCTTTTATGAGACAAAGTCAACATTCTTTAAGAGGGTCTCATGATCCACATGTTTCTAAACAATGGATCATTACCACTAAATGGGTATTCAATGTTATTAAGTGTTCTGGGAATGATAAATTCATTATAGTTTCCTAAAGTTATATGATAAAGCATATTAGTGGTGGAATCTAATCAAGAATATGAGGTAGCATGAGAAGATTTAATCTATTTTTCAGGATGCGTTCAAGAACATATCATTCAATAAGTACTTTCCTCAATTTATTTGTACCAAGATGGAGAAACAGTTCCTAGAGTTGAAGTAATGTGTTGATGAGTCAGTTGGTATCTATGAGGCTAATTTCATGAGAGTTGTGAGGTACGCTTCAGAAATTATTGTCCTTCCAAAAGTAATTTTGATATGTTTTTTGGTGGATTAATGCCAATTCTTAGAAGGGGGTTAGAAATAAGATACATTAGTAACTATATAAAGATTGTTTTGTTTTCAACCAAGGTTGAAATTTAGGTAGGATTCGTGTATCAATATCATGGATTGGATATGAAGAGTAAGATAGAGTTTAAAGAAAACTATAAACACCATGGAGAAAATAAGATGAACTTTCCTTTATGGTCTATGTGTCAGAAAAATCACGGAGATAATTAGCATAGTGGGGTATAATAAATGTTTTATGTGAGAAGGGAAGGCCATCGGGCAATTGACTACAGAGGTGATGAGAAAAAGTTGGATCAGAACACAAACGCAGAAAGAGATGCATAGAACACACCTCCCCTGATTCAGTGAAAAAAAATTCAGAGAATGGGAATTATGCTAACTACTCCCTAAACCAGAGGGTTAGTTATGATTATCGACTTTAGAAACATCGTATGAAAAGAGACAAGGGAAAATTTATTACAATCGCTATATCTGAGGAGGGGTGCGATAATGATGTGATGAAAGGTATGCTTACCATCCACTCTAGAACTGCTAATGTCATATTTGATTCTAGATCAACCAAATCTTTCATATATAAATAATTGTATAAGGGTGTTAGAATTACCCCAATATAATGAGAGTTTGAATTAAAAGTACAAACCCCTAATGGTATGAGGATTTCATCTCAGCCCTGCAATTCCTGTTTGATTGATGTTTGTGGGAATTTGATTCATTAAAATATTTATTCTTACTTTTGTCAAATTAGATATCATATTAAGCATGGATTGGATTAATATGAATAAATCATACATTTATATTCATGGAATGGAAGTTATTTTTGATATTTCGAACCCACCTATGATCATCCATAAATGTGAAAATAAGTCTGATCTTCCAGTGGATATTACATCCAGTGTATGCGTCTTAATTCCCATTCAAAATGATTGTTTATTTGAAATGGATAGGGATAATATTGACATCATTGATAAACCTATTATTGGGGATATTTTGGATTTATTTCTAAAAGATTATATTATTCCCCCAAAACATGAAGTTGAGTTTGCAATATAAATTATATGTGGTTCCATGCCAATTTCAAAGGCTCCTTATAGAATGGCCTTGATTGAGATTCAGTAATTGAGGAAGAAACTCCAAGAAAATATTAATATGGGATTCATTCAGCCAAGTGTTCCTCCATGGGGTGCACTCAATATTTTTATGAAAAATAAATATATATCAATGCGACTATGCATTGACTATTAGGAGTTAAACAAGATCACAACCAGTATTGATGACATGATTGATCAACTATGTGGAGCTAATTACTTTTCAAAGAATGAAATATGCTCTTTATGTCGTTAATTGAGGATCAAGAAGGAGTATATACCCAAGAAAACATTTTGTACTTGTTTTGGTCACTATGAATATAAAGAGATGCCTTTTGGTCTTACTAATACCCCCATTATCTTCATGAATTTATTTAATAGATTCTTTAGAGATTATCTCAACCAGTTTGTGGTAGTATTTACGTATGATATTATTATCTATTCAATATGTAAAGATGATAAAGAAGGACACTTGATAACTATACTGCAGACTCTATGGACGAAGAATTTATAAGAAAGTTTACAAATTATGAATTTTTTATGCACAAGGATTCATTTTTGGGTCACATAATATCATGATATGGTATAGAAGTAGATTAATCAAGGAAGAAGTCTATTGAAAGTTGGCCTAGCCCAACCATAGTGATTGAGATCTATAGATTTCATGGTTTAGCTATATAATATTAGAGGTTTTTGGAGAATTTATCATGACTATCTAATCATATGACCAAGTTAACTCTGAATGGTGTTAAGTTCCATTAGACAGATGAATGTGGGGAAAATTTCAAGGAACTAAAAATAAGGTTGGTCTGTGAACCTCTACTTATATTTCCCAATGGTGGATAAGGGTGAGTAATTTATTATGATGCATCTGATAAGGGACTGAGATGTGTTCTTATGAAGAATAAAATGGGTATAATATATACATCTTGATAGTTGATGATTCATGAGAAAATTACCCAACTCATGATTTGGAGTTAGCAGCGGAAATTTTTACATTAAAATATTAAGGAATTATCATCATTTTGAAATGTGTCATATAAATATTGATCAGTAAATTCGGAAATATATATTCACACATAATGATTTGAACATGTGCTGGAGAAGATAGATAGAGTTTATAATGGATTATGATTTCTAAATAAATTACCACCCAGGAAAAAAAAACAAAGTGATCGGTTCTTTGAGTAGAAAAGATCATGCTAGCATATCTATGATGAGGATCACAAAAGATCCAATATTTCTGGATTTTCAAATGATGAATCTTGAAATCCTGAAAGAATTAGGAAAATCTTATCTTCCTCAATTGAATGTTCAACCCAATATCCAAGTAATGATTATAGAGGCAGAGAAAAAACATGAAGAACTATAGAAGAAGGTTAGAAATGTTCAAGATTTTAACGTTGATTAGGATGGAATGATATGGTTTAGGAAAAGTTTATGTGTACTTTTTATGACATATTTGAATAAGGATATATTTGAAAAAGCTCATAGATTTTTATTCTCTATTCATCCATGAAGTAAAAAAGATTTATAGGGACTGAAAATAATGCTTATGGTGATATATAATGAAGAGAGGTATCAAAGAGTTTTTATCTTGATGTTTGGAAGCACAAAAGTTATTTCTGATAGACAAAAGTCTAAATGGATTTTGCATCCATTACCCATAACAGAATTGAAATGGGAGAACATAACTATGTATTTTTTTATTAGACTACCGCAAACCTATAAAGGGTTTAATGATATATAGTTGTTAGTTGATCACCTTACTATGTAAGAACACTTTATTTCTATTGGAGAATATTTCTCTATTGATAAAATTTCTAGAATATAAATTAAAAAGTAGTAAGGTTGCAAGGAGTACAATATTATATTGTATCAGATAGGGATATGAGGCTTACCTCAATGTTTTGGAAAAGTATTCAGAAAGTACATGACATAGAATTGAGTATCAGAACTACTTATCATCCTAAAATAGATGAGTAGTCTAAATGTACAATTCACAACCTAGAAGATATATTGGGATCATGTTCTATGGATTTCAAAGGTGTTTGGGATCAATACATTCCACTAGTTGAGTTTTCTTATAATAATTTATTTCACTCAAGAATTTAGATGACACTGTATGAAACACTTTATGAGATGAAATGTTTATCCCCAAATTTTTATGATGTGGTTGTAGAAAGATAGTTATAATGATCTGAGATCAATGATGAAATTTTTGAGATGTTTAAAACCATTCAGTATCATATTAAGGCAAATCAAATAAGTCATAAAAGTTATATTGATAACAATCAGTGTCATATAGAATTTGAAGTTGGTGAAAAGGTGTTTATATGAATATCACCCTACAAGAAAGTTATGTGTTTTTTGAAGAAATTGAAACTAATACATAGGTATATGGGCCACTTTGAAATTGTTGATTGTATTGGGAAAGTATCTTATCAATTGTCACTTCTTCCAAATACCTCTCAAATCCATGATGTGTTCCATGTGCCTCTCTTAAGAAAGTACATACCTAACTCTTCACATGTACTGAACTCAGAGGTCATATCGCTCGAGAATTATATTTCTTATGGGGAACAACATGTTGAAATTATACACCAATCAGATAATTTTCTACAAAACAAGAGCACTCCCCTGGTCAATTTATTGTGGAAAAATATCCAGTTATAGATTATTATGTTGAATTATAAGGATATTATGGAGAAGACGTATCTTCATTTTTTTACCTGAGTGATGAATTTAAAGGGTTAAATTAATATTAAGTGAAGTATAATATAACACCCCATGTTTTTATGTAGCTGTTTTTTTTTGAATAAATTTAATTTTTTATTTATATCTTGCAAAACACTACGTCAAAGATTCCTTTTACATGGAACACCGACTTGGCATATGATACACGCAACACTGAGTTTATAAAAAAATTATCTTTTTTTATAATTTAAAGGATATAATTATATCCTATCCATTAAACATAGTTATATGAATATTAATATTTTCTATAATATTATTATATAAATAGAACATATAGATAAAAAAATATAACTTTATGTAAACTCCTTTTATGTTTAAAAACATAATTTTCTCTAATGAACTACTAATAATAATTAAAGTAATTTTATCAATATTTAAAAATTTAATTTTTTAAAATAAAATTCATTTTTTAATATAGAATGTCAAAATTATCCTTGGGAGAAATTTTGGGATTTTTCTAGGAAACTTCATTTTTGGCGAATAGTGAAACATAGTGATTTTTTGTTAAAAACTACATTTATCTAATTAATTATTCATGATAAATGATATTATAAGTAGGGTTTATGGTCACATTAGATAAAAATTATATTTATTAATACAATTTAATTCACCATAATCAATTTATCTTTGAAATTGGATTTAAAATCATAACAATCTTTTGAATTTTTTCTACTTTAAAACCCTGTTATTTCACCCTATCGGGGGGATTAACACTAATCTTAATTTTTCCTATTATGTGATTTTAATATCAAAAATCTCCCACATACCTTTTTATTCAATCTTATATTTATAGTCTTATAAGACTATTTTAATTTTTGACTAAAATTATTAGTTAAAATGATTAAAATTAATCACAATATTTAAGGACAAATTAAGCTTAATTAGGGACTAAAAATTAAAATTAAGGGCCCAAATGACATATACACTTGTAAAAAACCAATTATATTTACATAATTTTTTCCTAAAACTTCTGTATTTTAGTTATTTGGGTTTTATATGACTGTTTTTAAGTAAGAATATGTAAAAACCTAACTTGATTCTAAAAAATCAAAGTGAGACCTTTTCCTTCCCTATAAAAGGCCACCACATATACCCATTAATCGCGCCTCTAAAACCACTTATGTTAGTCCAATATATTCCCAATTAGCCTCCTGAAAATCCTCACTTCCAAATTGAATCCTCCCTTTAGAAAAACTTCTTCTCAAGAATGCCTTTTTTATAAACCAAAAGGAGTTACCCGGTTAAGAGTTAACATATTCTCTCAAAATCCTTTTCTTTATTTTCATTCTACACCCCCGAAACTCCCTTTATTCCACTGTTATGTGAAAAAACCCATATCATCAATATACTAGTATGTTTTTATACAATTGGTTCAACCTAAACTTACACACATGTCAATATAATGGATATCTAACATATTGTTTCTGTGTATGGAGAGTTACCACCTCACGAAACAATGATTGTCTATTTTTCATTAACCACCAATAATGGTGGAATATATTGTGAAAATTGTGATTATATATGTCATATATTATAATTAATATTTATTTAATATTTTTTATTTATTTTACAACACACATATCTTTACGTTCCATTTGGTGATAATACGCTAATCTCGTTTGAGAAATTTTGGACTACCTCACCCTCAAAGCGATGTGATTCATTCACACAGAACATGGAATGTATTAAGGATGGTTTTATTGAACTTATATGATATATATGATATATTAATTCTAATGGAATAATTATACATATATATATATATATATTCATACATACATATAATTGTTTTATTACTTACTTTCATTCAATATGATAATAAAGAGGGAAACAACATTCATTAGTACGTACGACTAACTATCTCCATGAATGGTGTATCCTATTTAATAATCCTATATAATATAGATTTTTATAATAAAAATTTAATATATATACCAGATATTTATATCATGGTTTAAATTTTGGAATCATGACATAACTATAAGTACCAAAGATGTAACAAATTATGTCACATGTGATGAACAAAGAGGATTTTACCCGAAGTGAAACTTAGAATATGATTGTTATAACAGGTAATATAGTGTCTTAATAAAACCATATGTGATATTAGGTATAATAATATTATTATTTAGAAGATTTATAACAAACTTATATTTACAAACAATAATATTTTATTAGTATGAAGAGATTCAAGACAAAAGGTTAGGGTATTTCCTCTCACTTTTAATTTTTCTAAGATACAAGCTATGGTCACCACTCTTTACATTTATGTGGTGTAGGTTATAACCATGATATTATTCTTTGTATATTTTACATGAATATATGTTTATTCACATATCTATTCTATTATCCTTATTTCCTGGGGTTTAACTTTCAAAATTTGTCAAATTAGTAAAACAGTTTTGTCTCAATTTGCCTTCTTTGAGACTCATGTTTTATTATGCACCTAAACTCTTTTTCGAGGTGCATATAATTCCATTATACATTTTATATCATTAATATACTTATTTTCATTATATTTTAAACATTATGTCATTTAATTTTCTTACATGGAGAATAAGAACCCAAGTTACCAAGTTATAAGAGTTTATTGAGACAATCTCATCACTTTTAAAGATTGTTTATGTTTATGATTCCATTGATGAAATATTATGATCCATCCCTCAAAAATATTTAGGAGTTCCCTTATAATCTATTTATTCATAAACTAATCTATCTTTAGTCCCATTTTCTACTCTTTTGTACTTATGATAATAATTTTTTACGGAAAATTTGATTGTCTATCTCTTCAATCAGAAATCTATTGTATTAAAAAATCATGTTTTAAAAAAAATTCAAAATGATTTCAAAAATATCCTTCAAGATCATTTTCAAAGAAACTTATTTTTAAAATGAATTTTTATTTTCATGTATTTGTTTACAGATTTTCAAAACTATTTTCAAAGAAATTTTTTATCCAAATGTATTATGTAATAAAAATCATTTTTCAAAGAATAAAATATATTTTCCTCATGAAATATTTATAAAATATATTTAAAAATTATTTTACATCTATGATAACATAAATTGGTGTTAATATTGACTTTATGATGAAATTATTCAATTTTTACATTCATATTATTTCTCTAAATGAATTTTGTTTAGATACCATGAAGTTAGGTTGTTGTTTCTCTTTACTGGGCTATATTCTTTTGAAACCTGAATCTTTTTGCAGGTTCTGTTTATGATGAAATAATTATGAAACCTGTATATTCAAAACCTTATGATATGTTTACATATTTATGATACTCATTTAATTCCATGGGTTATGACATGTTTATTTATGATCTTTTGGCACATTTATATATGATTTTATTATGTGATGGTTGGGACCTATATATCCATCAAATGAATTGGATGTAGTTTTATATCACAAGAGATAAACTAATATGGTCATGGGAGTGATCCTTGACTACTATTATGGCCATGGGAGTGAACCATGACTACAAACATTGTAAAAGGATTGAACTCATGCTACTAGTATAGTCATGGGAGTAGAGCTTGATTACTATGATGGTATGGGGAGTAAAATCATACTA
Source organism: Viscum album (assembly GCA_963277665.1). Classification (NCBI taxonomy): domain Eukaryota; kingdom Viridiplantae; phylum Streptophyta; class Magnoliopsida; order Santalales; family Viscaceae; genus Viscum; species Viscum album. The sequence goes on from OY728164.1 coordinate 1,080,248,155, forward strand.
CTAATATGGTCTTAGAAGGGATGAATTGGCTAATATGGAAGTCATTATATGCCTATGTTTTTTCCATAATTCCATGTCTGGATCCTATTTTATTCTTAAATGGATTATGTCCTTTACTTCATTTTTATTCATTTTTTATGAACATCCAAGATTTATGCCATGCTTTATGTATATAATATTTGATATTCATGGTATGATATTCTATTATCATGATCACATTCTCACACCATTATTCTCATGTTTATGCCTACATTTCATTATTGTTTACCCTTAGAGAGAATTTTAGATCACACCATTTTATGTCTCATTCCCCGGATTTTGTATATATGTGTTATGTTTGAGGAGTACAAGTAGGGTACAAGTAAAGAAGAACCTAATGGAAGATAATGTAGCCCACTTATGTATAAAGTTTTATGTATTTTAGGTTTCCAAAGGCACTAGACTAGTACGGTCTTCTTGGACCTATTTTTGTTCTGGTTTTTGTTTTCCAAAAATGTTACGTAATGTTAATGTTTGCAATGTGATGGTCACAATATTTATGAATTCTATAATTCCATCAAGATCCCTAACACATCATCTCTTCCCAAATTTCTAAACATATCCATTGTTGCATCCATGTCCCTAAGCTATGATGAGGTTACAAATGTGTTGAACCAATCCAATATATTTGATTCCACACCTTATCATGTAATTATTTGGCTGATCGTTGACAATGGTGTTATCTCTATTGATGAAAGGTCTTATATGATCTCCCATTGATATGGGATTCTTTTAGATATGATTGTCGAGATGATTTTATACGAGCCATAGAAGCCTTCTCGGTTGACGCATTAGATTGGTTGTATCCAAAGGGTCGCCCCCTTCAATTAGTTAGTGTATGAGGAGAGAAAACCCCTGGGATAAGCTTATAGTTTTGGATGACATTGCCACGTGAATATAATGATACTAGAATCATCAATTTTCCCTCCACATATTCCTCCTTCCTTACTCAGGAATATTCGCAGTATTAGGTAGAAACCTATCCAGGGGTTGTGCTAAGCCAACTGGTCCATCATGTAGGAAATCCATTTGCTTCACCAACTCCCTGCCTATGATAACATGGATATAATTAAATATTTGGGTGAGACTTCAATGAAGAACCCTTATCTAGGTGAAGACCATCTTTAAAGGGAGAGAGATTCTATTGAGGAAATCTATAAGGCCCAGGCCTTAAACATACTAAATCTTGAGTTATTTCAAGATTACACCTTGAGGATCTTTTCAGGTTTAGAGTTTTAGAAAATTAGATCATAAAACATGAATTACATTCCACATTTAAACAATGTGGTTACATAAAAGATAATATTCATTTTTTCCCATCAACGGAAACAAATTTAAAATAAAACATGGATTCTTTCTTGACACTTCCTTGACACTATCATCATATCATGGACCTTTCCCTTGACCTGTGAAAAACATTTCAAAAACATTGGATGAGCATAAAAAGCTTAGTAAGGGTTATAAAAAGTATGGAAAGGAATCATGAGTACATATATACATAAGAATGAAATCATACATTACCCATTAAACATAATAACATTATCATACCTCATAAAATCATGAATAAATCATATAATTCATAAGACATAAAGGTAACTTGAGGGATTCATAACATTCTTACGCAGGGAGTAACCCTCTTGGTCACGTTTGGAATACCAACCACAATAAATTCCTTAATTCATTTCAGAGAAACCTTAACGTTTCACTCCTTCACATTACCCAATGCATTAGAGAGCTATATCGGGCTCACCCGCCCTTAGTTTATCACAAAACCACCCGACTTCATAATAATGCCCAAGAACCTCAACATAATCATATCACATAAAACATGCATAAAGGAAACATAACATTACCACCATTCAATCACAAGATATCAATACAACTCATTGATATAAAAACATTATGAAAACCATTTTCAATACAAAAATAAAAGAAAATTAAAACATGGTATTTATTTTTCTTTTAAAAAAATGGTATGGCTTGTAGAGGAAGCTGAAACTCAAATAATGGTCACGGCGGCGGAAAGTCGTTGTCGCCGCATACGTATGAAAAAAACATTCCATTTTGTTGTTTAGTAAACGCTCCGTATAAAAATGATTCCTTTTGAATAAATGCAAAAGTAATAGTGGGTTATACACCATATAAAAGAAGGTTGTGTATAAAACAAAATATGCCTCAATGAAAGGAGATTGAGACGAAGCCCCATACCTCGGGACCGACTTGACTCGGTTGTTCTTTAATCTCCTGAATAATAAACTTGAGTTAATATCTACTTGTTTAAGAACCTTTTCCATGTTCATTATTCCTTTTATATCACATATTTCCATGTCATGAACACTATGTAATTATTTATGTTAATAACGGCCGTTTTAACGATCATTGGTACTTGAGTCAAAAATAAACCCTTTATAATTACAAGTTATTCATGTATCCATTATATCCAGAATTGTATTCATGATTTATATTTCATATATATCATATATATATATTACATTCATGCATTTATAATATTACAAAACATTTAGAGGTATGAAATGAAATGCAACGTTCATGGAGACGGTAAGCCGTACGTACGCCTGAACGCTGCTTCCATTTCTATTTCGTATTTTATGAAATGGAATCATAATGATATAAAGGTATATTATAATTCCAGTGTAATATCATATATAATATCATAAATCCGTCCTTTATAAGTCCAACATATGGTATTAACGAATCAAATCACTTTGAGGGGGCGATAGTCCGCACTTCCTTAAATGAAGATATCGCGTTTACCCATAATGGAAACCATAAAGGTATGCCCAAAATGAAAAATACATAAGCTTAAGGAAAACATAAACATATTATATATCATATATAATTATAGTTTCATCTTAATTTCCACCATTGATGGTGTTAAAAAATGTTGAACAATCATCGTTTCGGGTGGCATAAATTCGCCATCCACGGAAATAGTATGTTCTTTAACCATTAGATGTAGGTGTGACTAAGGGTAGCTCGAATCCTTGTTATAAATACATCCTAGTATATGGAAGATACATTTTTTGTTACAAAAGAAATGAATAAAAAGATTTTAGGGGGTTGGAGAAGCAAAATAAAACAAAAGAACACAAGTGAAGACATTACCTTAAAACAGGGTAACTTCGTTTAGTTTGAGCTCAAAAGCTTCCTTGGGAAGACTTCTTCCCAAAGTGAGGCTTGAAGAAGTAACAGAGGGAAGTGGAGAGACAAAATTGGCAGGGGTTGCCCAAGGCAAAGACTTTGTAAGTGTGGGTATGGAGGTAGAGGTGGGGACATTTTATAAGAGCAGAGGAGGGGCACTCTTGGAATGTAAAGAAATGTTACTTTATTTTAAAATGAGATTCCTATTTAAAAGGACCAAAATTGATATAATTCGATGATAATGTGATAAGGGTTTTAAATCCATACACCCAATAGGTTTTTGACAGGTTTAGGTCATAGAGTTTACATTATATTTTCATTTTATTTAAATACATTATTGATGAGGTAATCGATGCATCATCATGATGTCATAAATAATTTTATTTATTTAATGTCTAAAAATTATAAAAAAATACTATGATGTAGGATATCGTTTTAGATTTCCAATTATTATTTATAGTAAAAAATATGACTTGTATAACCCCATTTAAGAAATGTTTTAGTAAAACAACTCATGTTTGTGTCATTTTAATTTTATCATTAAATAAAAAGATATTAATGTCATTTTCCTACCAATGTGGCTCCATGGGGTCCCCAAGTTGACCCATGGCTTGTATTGGTCGGCCATGACACATCCAATAAGGGTAGGACATGTTTCTAGGTATTTTCATTTTATTATAATATCATTTTTCCTTAAGTTGCACTAATTACCTCAATTCGCGATTAAAAACTTAAAAATTACTATTCACCAAAAAATTATTTTAATCTCATTGAACCACATTTTATTTCTTAATGGAAAACATGTATGTCGGATTTTTGAATATCAAATCACAGAAGTGGTAAAGTTTCATTTAAATGAAAAATCATTTTTTTAACTACCACTTAGTGGTTTCACTATTCATCAAAAATTGAAGTTTTTCAGAAAAATCCCAAAACATCACCGTAAGATATGTTTGATATTATGAATTAAAAAATGATGTATATTTTACAAAATTATAATCATATATGTTACATTAATTAATTTAATAATTATTTCCCGCTGTCATGACAAATAGCGTGTTTTTATGAAACAATAAGTATCAAAAGATTGACACCAGTTTAAGTCCAATTTCAAAGTGAAATTGAGTCCGATGGCCACCATTGGATTAAATGGTAAAAATATATTCTAATTTCACTTCAAAACCAATTCAAAAGGTAATCTAATCATATAAATAAATTAGATTAAAAATAGGTTTTGAATTAAAATACAACATTTTTCACTATTCATTAAAAAATGAACTTTATCGAAAAAATACCAAAAATTCACACAAAGTAAATTTTGATGTCCCAATCATAAATAATAAGTTTATTTTCACAAACATAGCTTATAAAATTGTCAAAAGATAGATTTAAAAATGGTTTTCCATCAAAAGGAATTAAAACAAATTTTTTAAAAATATTAGTGTATTTCATGCTTAAGATTCGATTTATTTTTATTTTAAGCCTCTAAAACACTATCTAATTCACTAATAGACATTTATAAAAATATCTATTATTCATTACTTACTTGGGATGTCACATCCTTCCCCCCTTTAGAAAATTGTGTCCCCACAATTTATTTACTTATCGAATAAATGGGGGTTCTTATCCCTCATTGGATTTTCTGATTCCCATGTTGCCTCTTCCATTATGTGGTTTTTCCACAAAACCATTACCTGATTAATCAGCTTATTCCGTAACACTTTCTTTCTATGGTCAAAAATCTGGATCGGTTGTTCCTCATAAGATAGTTTCTCTTCTAGCTGAACTACCTCTGGACTAAAAACATGAGATGGATCTGGCATGTACTTTCTCAGCATCGAAACATGAGAAACATTACGTACCTGAGATAAACTCAGAGGTAAAGCCCCCCGGTATGTAACTAATCTAACTCTCTCCAAAATTTAATATGGTCCAATGAACCTTGGACTCAGCTTTGCTTTCTTACCAAATCGCATCACACTTTTCCATGGTGAGACTTTGAGTAAAACATGATCACCTACCTCAAAAGATAGATCCATACTCATGTTTCCCGCATAACTCTTCTGCCTGCTCTAGGCTATTCTCATGTGTTTCTGTTTCAGCTGAACTTTTTATACCATCTCATCTACCAATTCTGGTCCCATCAGCTTCCTTTCACCCACTTCATCCCAAAAAGCTAGAGTTCGACACTGCTTCCCATATAACGCCTCAAATGGTTCCATCTGTATACTGGAATAAATACTATTATTATATGAAAATTCAACCAAAGAAAGATGTTGGTCCCAAATTCCCTGATAATCCATAGAGAAAGAAAGTAGCATATCCTCCAATGTCTGAATTGTTCGTTCTGACTGCCCATCTGATTGAGGATGAAAAGATGTACCTACATTTAATTTTGTACCCAACGACTTCTGAAGGCCTTTCCAAAAGATAGAAGTGAACCTGGGATCACGGTCAGATACAATGGAGAGGGGAACTATATGTAACCTGATGATCTCTCTAAGATACAAACGGGGAAAGTTGATATATGGAAAAAGTATCTTATATAGCAAGGAAATGAGCATATTTAGTCAAACGATCAACAATAACCCAGATTGCATTATTTCCTCAAGGTGTCTTCGGAAATCCCCCAATGAAGTCCATGGATATATTCTCCTATTTCCATTCGGGTACTGGTAAAGGCTGAAGCATCCCTTTCAGTAACTGCCACTCTGCTTTAACCTGTTGACAAGTCAAACACTTCACTGTAAAATAAGCAATATCTCTTTTCATTCCATCCCACCTGTAATACTCCCGCAGATCTCACTACATCTTAGTACTGCCAGGATGAACTGAAAATGGAGAATTATGAGCTTCATATAAAAAAATCTATCTTCAACTGTTAATCACAAGGAACACACAATCTTTTCAAAAATCTCAAAACCCAATCATTATCAATGATAAATTAAGGCATCTTACCCTTCTGAACCAGCTCTACCATTTTCTGCAACTCACTGTCTTGCATCTGTGCTTGCATGATTCTGTTTGATAGAGAAGATTTCACTGATACCTGAAACAAAATAGAAGAACATCCTGCAACAAAAACTTCTACTCCAAAGTTCATCAAAACCTTAACCAAATGATCATGTTCCAAACGCAACATTGTTAATGAAGCATTACTTTTTTGACTCAAAGCATCAACCACTTTATTTTCTTTTCCCAGATGGTAATGAATTGTACAATCATAATCCTTGATTAATTCTAGCCATCTTCACTGTCTCATATTCAATTCATTCTGAGTGAATATATACTTTAAACTTATTTGATCGGTATATATTTCACACTGTACTCCATAAAAATTATGCCTCTAAATTTTTAGAGTGAAAACTACACCAGCTAATTCCAAATCATGTGTAGGGTAATTTACCTCATTAGTTTTCAACTGTCATGAAGCATAAGCAATTACCTAATCATTTTGCATTAGGACACAACCATGTCTTTCCAATGAAGCATAACTGTAGATAACAAACTCTCCATTCTTGGAAGGTAGTTCCAAAACTGGAGCATTCACCAATCTTCTTTTCAGTTCTTGAAAACAATCATCACATTCTTTTGTAGAGATAATCTTAACACCCTTCCGAGTTAGCTTAGTCATTGGACTAGATAACCATGAAAAATTTCTAACAAACCTTCGGAAATATCCTCCTAAACCAAGGAAACTACGAACCTCTGTTACATTTGTCGGTATTTTCCATTCTTAAACAACCATTGTTATTGCAGGATCAACAGTTATCCCATCTTTAGAAATAATGTGTCCAACGAAAGAAATTTTTTGCAACCAAAACTCATACTTGCTGAATTTCCCATACAATTTCTTTTATTTTAAGGTTTTCAAAATAACCCTTAAATGTCTTTCCTGCTCCTATTTACTTTTAGAAAACACCAAAATATCATCAATGAAAACCACCACCAACTTATCAAAGAACTCATGGAAAATTCTATTCATTAAGTCCATGAATACAGCATGTGCATTGGTTATCCCAAAAGGCATTACTACAAATTCATAATGGCTATATGTTGTACAAACTGCAGTCTTCGGAACATCTGCTTCCTTTACCTTCAGCTGATGGTACCCCGATCATAGGTCAATCTTTGAAAAAAACTGAGCTCCCTAGAGCTGATCAAACAAATCATCGATATGAGGCAAAGGATATTTGTTCTTAACAGTGATGTTATTCAATGGTATATAATCAATGCAATGTCTCATAGAACCATGTTTCTTTTTAGCAAATAAAACAGGAGCACCCCATGGTGATGTGCTAGGTCAAATGAAACCTTTCTCTAATAAATCTTTCAATTTCTCCTACAACTCTAAAAGTTCAATTTGAGCCATTCGATAAGGGGGTTTGGAAATTGGATTAGCATTCGGAACTAATTCAACAGTAAATTCAACATCCCGATCTAGTATTATTCTAGGAAAATCATCAGGAAAAACATCAGGATACTCATTTACCACTGGCACATCATTAATCTGAACAGTTCCCTTGTTTTCAACAATATGTGCAAGGTAACATTCATTTCCATCTTTTACAAGTTTCTCAGCCTCTTGATAAGTTATCAATAGTAAGGGTTCATTATTGTACACAAACTGAAAGTCTTTCTGAAAAGAAACTTAATTTTCTCTACAGTCAATCTTAGCATGGTAAATAGAGAGCCAATTCATACCTAGGATAACATCAAACTCTATTAGAGGTAGAAAAATATGGTTTGCAAGTAGGTTCTTTCCATAGATAAGGATAGGAAGATTCTTATAAATTCTTTTTCCTCAACATTTCCCCCAGGTGATTTTACCACACGTTCTGGAGTCATTTCTTGAGATGGTATTCCCATTTTACTAGAAATGGTTTCAGAGATGAAAGAATGTGTAGACCTCGAATCAAGAAACACACTGGCATAATCTAAAAAAACAAACAAAGTACCTGATACATCTTCATTTGGTGGTCGGACATCTAATGAAGTAGTTACAAAGGATTGCACCACCCCTTTCTGGTTGTAGTCTAACTGCTTCCCATCACTCAAGCTCTTTTTCGGACACTCGTTTTCATAGTGACCCATCTCATTGAACATAAAACATTTCACTAACTGTAGATCAAATTTTGACTTACCATCACCTTGATCTTTTTCAGGGAAATCACGAGCCTTGTGTCCTATCTTACCACATCGGTAGCACTTTCCAGAATTCAAAAAACATTCCCCAGCATGCCTTTTACCACATTTATCACAAACTGTAAACTTAGTTTTCTTACCATCAGACTTTTTTGAAGAATTCTTCCCTTTCTCCTGCCACCTCGGTCTCTTCTTCATCTGGTTGTTATAGAACACTTAATCATTGGCAAGCTCCATTTCCACCTTCTCAGCACATCGAACAATCTTTTCATAACTTTTAAACTCACGAGAAGCTAATGCCCTTCAATATTTTTGTTTTAATCCTTAGTAAAAATGATTGATTTTACTATCAAGGTCTCGGATAAAATTTGGAACATACCTTCCAATTGAGTGAACCTATCTTCATACGTAGCCACTGAGTATTCCTCTTACCTCAATTCCAAGAATTTTTTTCCATCCTAAGGAGAAAATCCTTAGGAAAATACTTCTCAAGAAACATACCTTTGAATTCATCCCAGTCAAGAGCATCAATCTCATCAGCATCCCTGATATTTTTAACCATCGACCACCACTAATATGCCTCACCCTCCAAACGATAAATATAAAGACTAACCTTTTGATTGTCTAAACACCCCATGACATAGAAAATATTCTCCAGTGCTTTAATCCACCCTTCAGCTAACACAGGGTTAGATGATCCTCTAAATGATGGGGGATGTTTCCTCATGAAATGTTTCACCACTGACATGTTCCTCTGCGGTTGATCTGGCTGATCTCGAGCATGGATACCACCACCATTTATCGCTTGAGTCAACTGCGCCATTACTACAAAAAACTATTCAGTTCCAATTCCGACCATCTCAGGATGATGATTCGGTAAGTTAATTTCTTCTGTATTCCTTACTAGAACTGCTTCCCTATTTCCTCTGAGGAAAACCATTCTGAACAAACATGTCTTAGATGAAGCAACATGGTAATCTTCAAATTCTATATCATTTCAAAAAACAAATATTATTGGATAATCATTTAATAGAATTCTAACTCCTAAAGTTATCTAAACCTCCCTCTGATACCAACTATAATGCCCTAGCCTTCATCCTTACTTAATCATGAGTTATTTCATGATTACACCTTGAGGATCTTTTCAGGTTTAGAGTTTTAGGGAACTAGATCATAAAACAATCATTACTTCCACATTTAAACAAAGTGGTTACATAAAAGATAGTTTTCATTTTTCACATCAATGGAAACTTATTTAAAATAAAACATGGATTCTTTCTTTAAACTTCCTTGACACTATCATCATATCATGTACCTTTCCCTTGGCCTGTGAAAAACATTTCAAAAACTTGGGATGAGCATAAAAAGCTCAGTAAGGGTTATAAAATGTATGGAATGGAAACATAAGTACATATATACATAAGAATGAAATCATACATTACCCATAAATCACAATAACATTAACATTACTAATAAAATCACGAATAAATCATAGAAATCATAAGACATAAAGGTAACTTGAGGCATTCATGACATTCTTACGTAGGGAGTAACCCTCTTGGTTACGTTTGGAATACCCATCAAAGTATATTCCCTAAATCACTTCGGAGAAACCTTAACGTTTCACTCCTTCATGTTACCCAATGCATTGGACAGCTATATCGGGCTCACCCGCCATTAGTTTATCACGGAACCACCAGTCTTCATAATAATTCCCAAGAACCTCAACATAATCGTATCACATAAAACATGCATAAAGGAAACATAACATTTCCACCTTTCAATCACAAGATATCAATACAACACATTGATATAAAAACATTATGAAAACCATTTTCAATACCAAAATAAAAGAAAAGTAAAACATGGTATTTATTTTTCTTTTAAAAAAAGGTATGTCTTGGAGAGGAAGCCAAAACACAAATAATAATCACAGCGGTAGAGAATTCGTTGTCGCCGCATACGTACGAAAAAAACATTCCATTTAGTATTTTAGTAAATGCTTCGTATAAAAACTATTCCTTTTGAATAAACGTAAAATTCAAAGGTCATTATACACCGTATAAAATAAGATTGTGTATAAAACAAAATATGCCTCAATGAAAGGAGATTGATACGAAGTCCCATACCTCAGGTCTGACATGACATGGTCGTTCTTTAATCTACTGAATAATAAACTTGAGTTAATTTCTACTTGTTTAAGAACCTTTTCCAAGTCCATTATTCCTTTTATATCAATTATTGTCATGTCATGAACACTATGTAATTATTTAAGTTAATAACGGTCGTTTTAACGATCATTCGTACTTGAGAAAAAAATAAACCCTTTATAATTACAAGTTGTTCATGTATTCATTATATCAAGAATTGTATTAATGATGTAGATATCATATATATCATATATATCTAGTGCATGCATGCATTTATAATATTACATAACATTTAGAGGTATTAAATGAAATGCAACGTTCATGGAGATGGTTAGCCGTACGTACGCATGAACTCTGCTTCCATTTCTATTTCATATTTTATGAAATTGAATCATAATGATATAAATGTATATTATAATTCCAGTGTAATATCATATATAATATCATAACTCCATCCTTTATACGTCCCACATATGGTATTAACGAATCAAATCACTTTGAGGGGCGGTAATCCGCACTTCCTTAAATGAAGATATCACGTTTACCCATAATGGAAACCATAAAGGTATACCCAAAATGAAAAATACAGAAGATTAAGGAAAACATAAACATATTATATATCGTATAGAAATATAGTTTCATCTTAAGGGCCAACTTTGAAGGTGTTAAATGAATGATGAACAATCATCGTTTCGGGATGCAGAAATTCATCATCCACAAAAACAATATGTTCTTTAATGATTAGATGTAGGTGTGTGTAAGTGTAGCTAGAATCCTTCTTATAAAAACATCCTAGTATATGGAAGATACTGGTTTTGTAACAAAAGATATGAATAAAAAGTTTTTAGGGGGTTGGAGAAGAAAAATAAAACAAAAGAACACAAGTGAAGACATTAACATAAAATCGGGTAACTCCCATTGGTTTGAGCTCAATGGCTTCCTTGGGAAGACTTCTGCCCAAATTGTGGCTTCAAGTAGTAAGAGAAGGAAGTGGAGAGGCAAAATGGGCATGGTTTATCCGGGCCAAAGGCTATGGAAGTGTGGGTAAGGAGGTAGAGGCGGGGGGCTTTTATAAGAGGAGAGGAGAGGCACTCTAGGAAAGTAAAGAAATGATACTTTATTTTAAAATGAGTTTCAGATTTAAAAGGACCCACATTGATATATTTCAAGGATAAGGTCATAAGGGTTCGAAATCCACCCATACAATAGGGTTTGTAATGTGTAGGTCATATATTTTACATTATCTTTCATTTTATTTAAATCCTTTATTAATGAGGTAATCGATGCATCATCATGATGTCATAGATAATTTAATTTATTTAATGTCTAAAAATTATAAAATATATACTATGATGTAGGAAATCATTTTATATTTCAAAAGGCTATTTATTGTAAAAATCTTACTTGTATAACCCCATGTGAAAATTGTTTTAGTAAAACAACTCATGTTTGTGTCATTTTAATTTTAACATTAAATAAAAAGATATTAATGTCATTTTCCTACCAAAGTGGCTCCATGGGGTCCCCAGGTTGACCCATGGCTTTTCTTGGTCGGTCATGACACATAAAATAATGGTAGGACATGTTTCTAGGTATTTTCATTTTATTATAATAACATTTTTGCCTTAAATTACACTAATTACCTCTAATCGCGATTAAAAACATAAAAGTTACTATTCACCAAAAAATTATTTTAATCTCATTGAACCAAATTTTAATTCTTAATGACAAACATTTATGTCAGATTTTTAAAAATCTAATCACATATGTGGTAAAGATTCATTTAAAGGAAAAATCAGTTTCTTCAACTACCACTTAGTGGTTCCACTATTCATCAAAAATTGAAGTTTTTCAGAAAAATACCAAAACATCACCCTAAGCTATATTTGATATTATGAATTCAAAAATGATGTATATTTTACAAAATTCAAATCATCTAAGTTACATTAATTAATTTAATAATTAATTCCCGCTGTCATGACAAATAGCCTATTTTTATAAAACAATAACTATGAAAAGATTGACACCAGTCTTAGTCCATTTTCAAAGTCAAATTGATTACAATGACCACCATTGGATTAAATGGTAAAAATATATTATAATTTCACTTCAAAACCAATTAAAAAGATAACCTAATCATATAAATAAATTAGATTAAAAAGAGATTTTGAATTAAAATACAACATTTTTCACTATTCATTAAAAGATGAACTTTATCAGAAAAATACCAAAAATTCACACAAAGTAAATTTTGATGTCCCTATCATAAATAAAAAGTTTATTTTGACAAACATAGCTTATAAAATTTTCAAAATATATATTTAAAAATGGTTTTCCATCAAAAGGTAGTAAACAAATCTTTTAAAAATATTAGTGTATTCCATGCTTAAGATTGGATTTATTTTCATTTTAAGCCTCTCAAACACTATGTAATTCACTAATAGAAATAGATAAAAATATCTATTATTAATTACTTACTTGGGATGTTACAAAATTAGTCCTATAAAACTACAAATAGGTAACGATCCATCCAAGAGGAGGTTATATGAGGCCTCCTATATTATTCCATTTCTAACTCATCTGGATATTCCCCCGTCTAGAGTGCCCATCCCATCTAGAATTGAATATCAAACAAAATGTAGGATGATCAGGTAGATAATTGATTCTTTTATCACTAAGACTCCTTCAAAATCATTTCATGACCTAGGGTAATTCCTTCATCTACTTTTTCATCACATGGGGTTAGATAGATTTGGTCTTTAATCATTATATAAAATCATAAAAAAAAATTGAACCCAGATGGATTTTACTTCCAATAAGAGGGAATTACAATGAATTTTTAGACGAGACACCTCTTTCTGATATGATAAAGGAGGTGTTAAAGTAATTGGATAATGGTAACTAGTTTATATCTATGCTACAAGCCCAAATGGATTCATGAACTAAAAAAAGATGTAGTTTTGAGTAGATCATAGACTGAATAGAGTTAAACCTATTGATTTCATCTTTCCCTTTATAAGCTACTCAAAAGAGAGTTTATGAACTAACTTTTTTAGACGAGACACTATGCCCTAGGATAGATACAAAAACTGATGGATGAGAAACACTTCAAAATTCAATGGACACTTATCACCAGGCTCTCACTGACTTAGTCAACTTTGTAGATTGAATATTTTTGTAATTCGATGTAATCTGTTTTTTATGATCCCCAGTGAGACTCCAAAATGTAGAGAATCCTCCTTTGACATGATATATCCAAAAATATATTCTCTATACATTATATGTGTTGTCATGATTTTTTATTCAGTATGTGCATGATTTTTTTTGTCAATCCAATATTATTTGAATCATCAATGATACCCATGCTTTTTAAAATATCAAGTAAACCATAATTTCTAGATCTGAATATTTAAATCATAATAGATTCTTCTAAAGATGTGATCATGAATTCCCACCAACATGAGATTCTTTATTGATGTATTTGTTAAAGTTATCGTCAGATCTATTGATTTCTAGAAGGGTCATCTGATTTGGATATATATCTTTTAGGGAGAGTTCTCTTTCATTTTCTGAAGCTAAATGTCTTTGTGAACATTGATTTTTTTTTCTATGTTCATATGTTGGACCTTACATGAATTTTCATTCTTGCATACTAAATTGTTGTTGTGTTGTAGTTTTAGGGTTGTTTTTATTGGACCTATCATTTATTTAGTTTATGATATTTTATCTCGGTCCTTATATCTCTTCAGTTTTTTTCTTTTAGCTCAGACCTTCGATCACATTATTTTAGGGTCTTTTAGCTTGATCCGTTTATTTATTTTGTTTCTGTTCTTTTATCTCATATCTTTCTTTTATTTTAGTCTAGTGCATTTTACCTCAACCCTTCTATTGTTTATGTTTATTGTCTTTTATCTTAAACATTATATTAATTTTATTTTATGGACTTTTATCTTGTAACATATATTGCATTAGTTTAGGGTCATTAATCTTAGACATGATATTGATTTATTTTTGGATTTTTTAGCTCAGAAATTCTATCACTTTAGTTTAGGTTCTTTTAGCTCATACCTTCTACTACTTTAGTTTAGGTTCTTTTAGCGCGGACCTTCTAATACAACAGTTTAGGGAATTTTATATTGTTCCTTATATTCACTTGTTTTGGGTTATTTTAACTCTAACCTTATCAATGATCATGTAATAAGGTGCATACATTCCATGAATGACCCAAAACACTTTGGGGTGTTGGAATCTACTATAGTGTTGTTACCGCTCATGACGACTCAATCGACATTATTGCATGTAAGGTATTCCTCTAGTTGGTGGATCATGGAACTTATGTGTCGGTATAATTTTTAAACATAGGTGTATCCTCTATTTTCCTATGGTTATGGAATATTTACGGGGGTTGTATCGATTGATGGTGAAATACTGGAGCTGGTAGAATTTTCTAGATAGTTAAAATGTTGGTGAATCAATTCATAACCGAAAATTTTGAATCCATAAATATAGAGCAGGGAAGACAATTTGGGTAAGTCCCATGACACTCTAAGATGAGAGGTTATGTCATCGTGTTTCTAGGGATCACAAAAAATGAATATCCTTTCTGCAAAAAATGACATGCCTTTAATTGGTGGGTCAAGACCCTTATGCATAAGTAGCATGGTCAAGAAAATGAAAATATACACTATGTTCTATGATTCAATAAGGATTTCAGAAGAGTCAAACATCAAAATGATGTGGTTGGGTATAGAGGAAGGCTATCCAATATGGGTTCTATAACCCTAGGGAATTTAGCTCTTGAAATTAGAAGCTCGGGCCCTACACCATTGTGGTTTCAAATCATGAAGGGTGGGCAATAAAGGGTTTGATAATGGAATATCATGTTATGGTCTTGAGACATGGTATTAAATATATTTATGTACCATCAATGATGTCAAATGTGCTCAGATATTTCGGTATGAAGACTGTATTTTATGGTCCAATGTTCTCGGGTCAGGAGGATGATATGAGATAGTCATGCCAGGAGTAGTTCAAATCGCACTGAGATGTTTAGTTCTTATGCAATGATTCCAGGGCTCACAAGGATTTTAAATCCATTTTTAGGGTGATGAATTTGGTTTAGGACCATATGCACATATGTAGGAGACATAGCTGTAAATGAATAGTCCAAAAAAGGGTCCCTTGAATTCTAGTATCCTTTCCACATTCCACAAAAGGTTTTGGAGATCCTAGGTACTCAAATCATGAAGTGTGAATTGTTGAAATTGTAATCTACAAGAAGCCTTTCAACACCCTAAAATTTTTGACACTGCCTAGAGAACATATCCTCACAATAAAGATATTTGAAAAATCATTACGCTTACTTTTTTTGAACCAAAGGGTCCAGCAAACATAGCTTGGATTATACTAGGTATACCGAGTATGCCCTATGAGCTTTATGAATTATTTATTTTTACCCCAATTCTTTCCTGAACTCTGGAGATGAAAATTTTAGTGAGAAAAGACATAGAATTTTCTCAATCCTCATTGTATAGGTTTTCAACCTGAAACGTTTTGTGTCTCTTTTTCTAGCAGTTTAAGGTCATGCGATTTAGACCATTGTAGGATATAGTTAAAATAATATATCATTGAACAATGTCTAGGTAGTTTAATTTCATTACACACATGAACCTAGTATAGATAATGATACAGAATGTAACGCCCCGACCCCAGCTACCCAGAGTCGGTGCATTAATTACATAACATTGGCATGATCACAAGAAAGATCAAATCTCGAAAGACCGATTGGTTTAGTAGCCTTGGAAACACTAGATATAATCATAAAGTTTTACATTACATTTCAAAGTGAAAAACTACTACAACAACAAAGTCTTCATATCCACACTATTAACCCCTCATAATATCCCTGCAAGTCATTCATAAATTACTTCTTCACTACCTGGGAAAAATAAAACATAGAAAAGGGGTGAGCTCAAATGCCCAGTAAGGATAACAATATAGCGAAAACTTTTATAAATAAGAATAAACATTTAAGGCAATGTATAACTAAAACAAAAGCCTTTTAAATATTAACTTTCAACATGGTATGGCATAAATAAAATGAAATAATGCCATTTACTTATTCACATGGATATTCTACTAATCGAATAATCACATGCAAAAATCAATAACCACTTTCATAATGTTGGAATGCATAATGCCAGACTATCATAACCACATAGCCAAGGCCTCGTGCCAAGACTACAAATAAGATTTTGTCAAGGCCTTGTGCCAAGACACTAGTTTGTCTCATGAGACCTACCGATGCGTCGAGGAGCTATAGCGGGCTCCACCCGTCACTTATTAAGTCCAATGCATTCCCATATGAAAAGGTTTAAACATAACATAAACATTCGTATTAAAACTTGCATACGTAATGTCAATAATTTCACCATAAACTATGAATGGTATAAAAATAGCACATCCACAGTCAAACATATCACAAAACCTTCAATACAATATAGAAGTTTTGTATCATAATAAATCAACTTCAAATAATCTTAAAATCCATCAAAGGATGTTGACATAGATGAAATCAAAATTCTTTTTAAAGAAGTATCTCCTTTTATTTTGAAATCATTTAAGATCCATATAAAATAAAACATTTTCTTTGAAAATATTCTTATAATCTTGTAAGGAAAGCTTTGAAGATTTTATAACGGCGTAAAATAACCGCACCCGCCGTATAAGTTAAAAAAACATTCTTACCTCAATTCTGTCGAAAAGGTTAAAAAGGACCTTGTTTTGAAAACGACGGAAAGATTCCTTTATAAACCTCTTATACAAGTCAAAAAGGGTATAAATGACATTAACTCATATTCTAGTATATAGTAAAAATGTTTTGAAATACATTTTTAAGAAACATGGATGTGGATGATAAAGAGATCCCAGTAGATTATTACATATAAACAACCTCGGATAATGAAGAGATCGTGAAATAACCCTTACCTTGTACTTTTCCTTGGTTGGGGTAGGTTAACCTCCTGTATAATGGTGAAATAATTGTTATTAAATTATACAAGAATCATATATATTAATATGATATCATATATGATCTTTTAACATTGATTTATTAATAATATCTTAGAATTATCATCATTTCGGGTGTTAACTTACTCATTTTCTTTTATATGTTTTGTTACATAAGCCATGGTTGTTGTATCTTATTCATATCCAGAATGATATACAGTCCTTAAACATCATTTTTAAATCATCAAATGATAATTATACTTGAATGGATACGATGGAGAATGAATCTCATCGCGTTCGTGGAGACGGTAGTCCGTGCGTACGCACGAGCGACAATATCATTCTTTTGATATTAAAATAATATATAAATGGATGGTATATCATATATAAAGAATCATTAACATGTTATATTTATTATTTACATGATTTACACATCATTATTATACCCATCCAAATAATATTATATTGAATAACAATTACACCACGACGTGGAGACGGTAAGCCGTACGTACGCACGTATGGTGACATGTTATTCAAAGGGTGGATAGAATACTGAATATGATTGTACCATATTTATAATAACATCACAGTATATGTGAGATACTGGAGTTATTATTTCAGAATGGTAAGAACAAAGGAAGAAGAAGTGGAAGAAGAAATGAACTTAGAAAAGGGTGGTGAAATCATTACCTCTTCTTCGGGTTCTTCCTTTTGATTTGATCAAAAGGGCTCCTTAGGTTGGCTTTCTGATCAAACTAAGGCCTCTAGGTTGTAGTGAGGGATGTTGGGAGAGTATTTGGGCAGAGTTTTGTCGAACAAAAAGGCTTTGAAGGTGTGAAGAAATGAGAAGGAGGAGTGCCCTTTTATAAGAGGGGTGAGGGGCACCTTTGGAAAAGCTAGAAATATTAATTTATAATAAATTCATATTCGGTTTCTAAAGGCTCCAAAGTTGACTATTCAAAGGATGAGGTGGGGATAGGTCGAAAACCACTCAACCAATAGAATTTAGACAGGTTTGGGTACTTATATTAACCTTATCTTTAAGTATTAACTCTAAGTTAATTAGTTTCACTTTTACAATGTCTCTTTGTATTTTTATATAATATGGTTAATAAACTTACTATATACATCCAAGCGACCCCCAAGTGGTCCATTAATGATTAACCTATCATTATATAAGTCTCTTGGCCGAACCTTAGATTTTTAGAAATTTAATATCAATTAATAATATAATATTTGTTTTAAGAACTCTTTTATGTCAATTTTGACACTATTCAATAGTTGATTTTTGTGAAACTCATAACAGATTGATTACTTCGAAAAAAGTCAATTAAATCAATCCTAATATATCATATTATCCTATAAAATTAGTTTAATTCATTAAAAGTTTCATATTATATTTATTTGGGTATTTATAATATCGATTATTTTAATTTTTCACTATTATAGTAATTACTGCATCATCATTGTGTCATAAATATAATAACTTATTTAATGTCTAAAAATTATAAATAAAATATCATTATGTAGGAAATCTTTTTACCTTTCTAATGAATATTTATAATCTAAAATCCAACATATATAACCCTATGTAAAAATTGTTGTTCTAAAAGATATATTCTTGTGTCATTTTTGTATTCATTTTAACTAAATTATAATAAAGTGTCATTATCACTTACAAGTGGATCCATGGGGTCCCAAAATAGACCCAAAGATGCCCATGGTCGACCATGTATCAACCAATAGGGTTAAGACACGTTTTAGGGTAATTTAGTATTATTATAATATTATTTTTTAACCCTTATTTACCGGATTTACCCTTAACCATGGTAAATAAAATATTTACCGCAGTAATTATTCAAAATGTCTAAAAATAAAAGTTACCCATTTACACAATTTGAACATCCTGATTCCAAATATGGAATCCATTTTCCTAAATTCAAAACACAGAAGTGGTAGAAATTAATTTAAAATTAATTCCCGCTGTCAAAACAAAAAGCGTGTTTTTAAGAGATAATAACTATCAAAAGATTGACACTTGTTTATGTTCGGTTTAATTGTAAAATTATGTCCAATGACCAACATTATATTAAATGGTAAAAATATATTCTAAATATACTTTAAAACTACTAAAATTTATAATTTATCACTATTAATTATTTTGATTAAAAAAGTTGTTTTTAATTAAAATTTAGTAATTTTCACTATTCATCAAAATATGAAAGTTATCCGAAAAGTACCAAAATTTCACCTTAGGCTAAATTCGATATTCCGAGTCCAAAAATGAAGTCCATTTTCAAATATAAAATATATATAATTTCAAAAATTAGGTATTACTATTCACAACGGCTAGTTTAATTAGTTGTGGTGTGTGTTAGAACTCGAGGTTGCGTACAACACACGCTATCGCATTATTCAAAGGGAAACGTACCGTAGAAGCTTGGGGTGTTACATTCTCCCCTCCTTCAAATAATTGCGTCCTCGCAATTTCTAGGGTATTACTGCATAAAAAGACTCGGGTGGTTCTTCATCATAAGTTCCTCGGGTTCCCACGTTGCCTCTTCCATCTTATGATTCCTCCACAAAACTTTTACCAGACGCGTCGTCCGGTTTCTCAGCACTTGTTCTCTCGTATCAAGAATCTTGATGGGCTCGTCGCAATAAGACAGATCGGGTTCCAGTTTTAAATCTTCATAGGTGAGTACATGCGTTGGGTCAGGCATGTATTTCCTCAACAGAGATACGTGGAACACATCGTGAACTTTGGAAAGACTTGGCGGCATTGCCAATCGGTAAGCTACAGCCCCAATTCGTTCTAGAATTTCGAAAGGTCCGATGTACCTGGGACTCAATTTACCTTTCTTACCAAAACGTATGACTCCCTTCCATGGAGATACCTTCAGGAAAACATGATTACCGACTTGAAATTCCAAATCCTTCCTTCGATTATCGGCATAGCTCTTCTGCCTACTTTGAGCTGCTTTAATGTGATTTTGGATTACCTTCACCTTTTCCACCGTTTCCTCCACCAGTTCTGGGCCTACAAGTTTTCTTTCACCAACGTCATCCCAACAGGTTGGTGTACGACATCTCTTTCCGTATAACGCTTCATATGGTGCCATCTGAATACTCGAATGGAAGCTATTGTTATAGGAAAATTCTACTAGTGGTAAATATTGATCCCACATGCCCTGAAAATCAAGTGAGCAAGATCTCAACATGTCTTCTAAGGTCTGAATAGTCCGTTCTGATTGTCCGTCTGTCTGAGGGTGGTAAGCAGTGCTCAAATGAAGTTCAGTATCCAGGGATTTCTGAAGACTTTTCCAAAATCTTGAAGTAAAACGGGGATCACGATCAGAAACAATCGATAGGGGTACTCCATGAAGTCTCACAACTTCATTAATATATAGTCTTGCTAGACGTTCCAGGGGTAGATCTTCTCTTATAGCAAGAAAATGTGCTGACTTGGTAAGACGATCAACAATCACCCATATTGCATCATTCCTTCTAGGAGTCTTTGGTAGCCCCATGACAAAGTCCATTGTAATATTATCCCATTTCCACTCTGGTATGGGAAGAGGTTGCATTACTCCTCCAGGCTGTTGCCTTCCAGCTTTCACTTGTTGACAAACCATACATCTTGACACAAAATCAGCAATCTCCCTCTTCATGTTGTCCCACCAAAAATGTTCCTTCAAATCTCTATACATTTTGGTGCTCCCAGGGTGTATAGAGAAATTGGAACTATGAGCATCATCCAGCAATTCCCTTTTTAGATCAGGTATATTGGGAACACAAAGTCTCGTCCCGAATTTCAAAATTCCACCTTCATACGCAAAGTCTCTCAATCTCCCATCATTCACAGCTTTAATCTTCTTTTGGAATTCTTCATCATCAGTCTGAGAACTCTTAATCCTTTCTAGTAAAGATGGTTTGGCAACCATTTGAAAAAGCATTGATGTTTCACCTTCCCTGGTTATTCCCATGTCCATCTTCACTAGCTCCATGAAAATTGGATCCCTTTCAATTCTCATCATGTTCAGAACTCCATGGTCTTTTGTGCTCAAAGCATCTGCTACTTTGTTTGCTTTCCCCGGGTGGTAGTGTATCGTGCAATCATAATCCTTGAGTAATTCAAGCCATCTCCTTTGCCTCATGTTGAGTTCTTTTTGTGAGAAAATATACTTCAAACTCTTGTGATCAGTATAAATCTCACATTTTTCACCATAGAGGTAGTGCCTCCATATCTTCAAAGCAAAGATCACAGCTGCTAACTCGAGATCATGAGTAGGATAGTTTTGTTCATGAATTTTCAACTGTCGTGATGCATAGGCAATAACTCTATCATTCTGCATAAGGACACAACCAAGTCCTTTCTTTGATGCATCACTATAAATAACGAACCCATCATTCCCCGATGGTAGAGTCAATATAGTAGCATTGACTAATCTTCTCTTCAGTTCTTCGAAACATTCTTCACACTCTTTTGTCCAAACAAATTTAACCCCTTTACGTGTGAGCTTCGTTAATGGGTTAGCCAATCGGGCAAAATTCTGGACGAAACGTCGATAATAACCTGCCAAACCAATAAAACTACGTACCTCAGTTATACTCGTAGGTGCTGGCCATTCTTGGATTGCCTTGGTCTTAGAAGGATCAACAGAGATTCCATCTTTAGAGACAATATGGCCAAGAAAAGAAATCTCCTGAAGCCAGAATTCACACTTGCTAAACTTTCCATATAATTCATGCCTCCTCAGAGTCTTCAAGATAATGCGCAAGTGATTTTCATGATCTTTGTAGGTTTTGGAGTATACCAAGATATCATCAATAAATACCACCACAAATTCATCGAGATACTCCTTGAAAACTCTATTCATCAGATCCATGAATACAGAGGGTGCATTAGTCAATCCAAACGGCATTACAGTAAACTCGTAATGCCCGTACCTGGTTCGAAATGCTGTCTTCGGAATGTCTTCCTTCTTCACACACAACTGATGGTATCCAGATCGAAGGTCAATCTTTGAAAAGTATTGAGCTCCATGCAGTTGGTCAAATAAATCATCAATACGAGGTAGGGGATACTTGTTCTTTATCGTTATAGCATTGATCTCCCTGTAGTCGATACATAACCTCATAGATCCATCTTTCTTTTTAACAAAAAGAACAGGGGCTCCCCATGGAGAAACACTAGGGCGAATAAATCCCTTATTACTCAATTCCTCTAGTTGTTTCTTTAGTTCGACTAATTCTACAGTGGCCATTCTATAAGGGGTCTTCGATATAGGCCTTGATCCAGGAATCAAATCAATAGAAAACTCATCTTCTCGTTCTGGAGGATGTCCAGGTAAATCTTCCAGAAATACATCTACAAATTCTTTCACAACAGGTACATCCTCTATTTGAAAATTCCTTTCCTCACCGACAGTTATTTCATTCTCTTCCTCCCCGATAATTGAATTTAGTTGAGCTATTGAGGGTGGATCTAAATAAGAATTAGGTGGTGACGATTCTGCTCTAAAAATAAGGTTCTCCTTATCATTATCATCAAGAATCGTAACCTCTTTCTTCTTACAATAAATCTTCGCATCATAGTCCGAAAGCCAGTCCATACCGAAGATTATATCAAACTCAATCATAGGTATGACGATGAAATCAGCAGATAAAGAAAATTTATGTGCTCTAATGGGGACTGATTCACAAAACTTTGTTGCAACGATACTTCCCTTAGGAGTTTTAACTGACAACTCCCTTATTAAATCAAATTGGAAATATCTAATTTTCTTAGCAAACTGGGAAGATATGAAACAATGCGATGATCCAGAATCAAATAATGCATTTTCTAAACTTGAGTAAACCATTAAATTACCTGCCACCACGTCTTTCGGAGCTTCTACCTCAGCAGTAGTGATAGCATAAGCCTGGCCTTGATCCCTTGGCCTTTTCTGAGGTAAGTTCTCCTGACGCTTAGGACATGCATTTGCATAATGCCCCATCTCCCTGCAATTGTAGCACTGAACGTTGGTAGCTTCCTTCTTCCCCTTGCAATCATGAGCTTGGTGGCCTTTTTCACCACACTTGTAACAGACTCCCATTCCCTTCAGGCAAGCACCGGGGTGTTTCTTCCCGCACTTACCACAAGATGGATATTCAACCTTTCCCTTCTTCCCCTTATTTCCATTCCCAGATTGATCAGCAGGTCTCTTCTTCTCTTGCTTTGCTTTAAAGTCATAAGACTTAGAGAATTCCTTTTCGGTCTTGATAGCACATGAGACAATGTCTTCGTACGATGAAAAGGATTGTGAGACTAATGCTCGACGGAGAAATGGTTTTAACCCATCAAAGAAACGATCAATCTTACTTCTTGGGTTGCGAATATAATCACCAGCGTACCTCGCTAATCTTGTAAAGTTAGCCTCATACTTTGTGACATTCTCATCCTCCTTTTGTCTCAGACTTAGAAATTGTCTTTCCATATCTGCTCGATGGTCGCGAGGAAAGTATTTTTCTAAAAACAGATCTTTGAACTCCCTCCATTCCATATTTGATACTTCATCATCTTCCTTCGTATTTTGAATCAATGACCACCATTGATCAGCATCTCCAGTGAGGCGGTAAACTGCCATGATAACTTTTTCCCTTTCACTGCTCCCCAAAGCCTGAAATATTTTCTCTAGGGAAAATATCCATTGCTCAGCTACTAAGGGATTTGTATTCCCATTGAACGTTGGTGGTTGCTGTCTCATGAATCGATCTAACATTGATCCTCCACGCTGCGGATCAGGGTGCTCCATACGGGTAAGGTTATTATTCATAACCTGAGTAAGTTGTCCCGGTATGGTGATTAGTTGATCAGCACCAGTTGCATCACCAGCCCCACTATAATTATCTTGAGCAGGAGGGCAATCCCTACATGGAGTGCGTGCATTGATACGGTTTCCATTTCTTCCACTAGGCGCCATTTCTAAAAAATGGCATAAACTAGATCAGTTTATGAATCAAAATACATAATCCCATACTTATAAAACACTTAACATAAATTGAACTATTTATGGATATAATCCATAATCATAAAAATGTTTTCTTTGAGGAAGTATATACTCATAAACCCTTCATAATGATTTGTAAAGATAGTGAGAGTTATCCTAAGCATATCCCCCGGGAGTGTCGTAACCAAGAGTGCAGCAAGGCCCGTTGTCGTGCACCAGTTCCCGTTCGAGTCTAGCTCAAAGCGGTGTTTTCGGGTTTTACCCCTAGGTACATCTGTGCCAGAGCCGCCTCTACCTGCTCGTATCCAGACAGGGATGTATTGCTCGGAAAACTCACAAAATCTCTACAATACCAAAATTCTAGGAAGTTCTTCTATACTAATCCTCAAAGTTCATCTTAGGTCTACGCGCTCTAATCAGAGTTTATCTAAATCTAGTTTCCAAGGTTTGTACTAAACTTCCTCTGATACCAACTGTAACGCCCCGACCCCAGCTACCCAGAGTCGGTGCATTAATTACATAACATTGGCATGATCACAAGAAAGATCAAATCTCGAAAGACCGATTGGTTTAGTAGCCTTGGAAACAGTAGATATAATCATAAAGTTTTACATTACATTTCAAAGTGAAAAACTACTACAACAACAAAGTCTTCATATCCACACTATTAACCCCTCATAATATCCCTGCAAGTCATTCATAAATTACTTCTTCACTACCTGGGAAAAATAAAACATAGAAAAGGGGTGAGCTCAAATGCCCAGTAAGGATAACAATATAGCGAAAACTTTTATAAATAAGAATAAACATTTAAGGCAATGTATAACTAAAACAAAAGCCTTTTAAATATTAACTTTCAACATGGTATGGCATAAATAAAATGAAATAATGACATTTACTTATTCACATGGATATTCTACTAATCGAATAATCACATGCAAAAATCAATAACCACTTTCATAATGTTGGAATGCATAATGCCAGACTATCATAACCACATAGCCAAGGCCTCGTGCCAAAACTACAAATAAGATTTTGTCAAGGCCTTGTGCCAAGACACTAGTTTGTCTCATGAGACCTACCGATGCATCGAGGAGCTATAGCGGGCTCCACCCGTCACTTATCAAGTCCAATGCATTCCCATATGAAAAGGTTTAAACATAACATAAAAATTCGTATTAAAACTTGCATACGTAATGTCAATAATTTCACCATAAACTATGAATGGTATAAAAATAGCACATCCACAGTCAAACATATCACAAAACCTTCAATACAATATAGAAGTTTTGTATCATAATAAATCAACTTCAAATAATCTTAAAATCCATCAAAGGATGTTGACATAGATGAAATCAAAATTCTTTTTAAAGAAGTATCTCCTTTTATTTTGAAATCATTTAAGATCCATATAAAATAAAACATTTTCTTTGAAAATATTCTTATAAGCTTGTAAGGAAAGCTTTGAAGATTTTATAACGGCGTAAAATAACCGCACCCGCCGTATAAGTTAAAAAAACATTCTTACCTCAATTCTGTCGAAAAGGTTAAAAAGGACCTTGTTTTGAAAACGACGGAAAGATTCCTTTATAAACCTCTTATACAAGTCAAAAAGGGTATAAATGACATTAACTCATATTCTAGTAAATAGTAAAAATGTTTTGAAATACATTTTTAAGAAACATGGATGTGGATGATAAAGAGATCCCAGTAGATTATTACATATAAACAACCTCGGATAATGAAGAGATCGTGAAATAACCCTTACCTTGTACTTTTCCTTGGTTGGGGTAGGTTAACCTCCTGTATAATGGTGAAATAATTGTTATTAAATTATACAAGAATCATATATATTAATATGATATCATATATGATCTTTTAACATTGATTTATTAATAATATCTTAGAATTATCATCATTTCGGGTGTTAACTTACTCATTTTCTTTTATATGTTTTGTTACATAAGCCATGGTTGTTGTATCTTATTCATATCCAGAATGATATACAGTCCTTAAACATCATTTTTAAATCATCAAATGATAATTATACTTGAATGGATACGATGGAGAATGAATCTCATCGCGTTCGTGGAGACGGTAGTCCGTACGTACGCACGAGCGACAATATCATTCTTTTGATATTAAAATAATATATAAATGGATGGTATATCATATATAAAGAATCATTAACATGTTATATTTATTATTTACATGAGTTACACATCATTATTATACCCATCCAAATAATATTATATTGAATAACAATTACACCACGACGTGGTGACGGTAAGCCGTACGTACGCACGTATGGTGACATGTTATTCAAAGGGTGGATAGAATACTGAATATGATTGTACCATATTTGTAATAACATCACAGTATATGTGAGATACTGGAGTTATTATTTCAGAATGGTAAGAACAAAGGAAGAAGAAGTGGAAGAAGAAATGAACTTAGAAAAGGGTGGTGAAATCATTACCTCTTCTTCGGGTTCTTCCTTTTGATTTGATCAAAAGGGCTCCTTAGGTTGGCTTTCTGATCAAACTAAGGCCTCTAGGTTGTATTGAGGGATGTTGGGAGAGCATTTGGGCAGAGTTTGGTCGAACCAAAAGGCTTTGAAGGTGTGAAGAAATGAGAAGGAGGAGTGCCCTTTTATAAGAGGGGTGAGGGGCACCTTTGGAAAAGCTAGAAATATTAATTTATAATAAATTCATATTCGGTTTCTAAAGGCTCCAAAGTTGACTATTCAAAGGATGAGGTGGGGATAGGTCGAAAACCACTCAACCAATAGAATTTAGACAGGTTTGGGTACTTATATTAACCTTATCTTTAAGTATTAACTCTAAGTTAATTAGTTTCACTTTTACAATGTCTCTTTGTATTTTTATATAATATGGTTAATAAACTTACTATATACATCCAAGCGACCCCAAAGTGGTCCATTAATGATTAACCTATCATAATATAAGTCTCTTGGCCGAACCTTAGATTTTTAGGAATTTAATATCAATTAATAATATATTATTTGTTTTAAGAACTCTTTTATGTCAATTTTGACACTATTCAATAGTTGATTTTTGTGAAACTCATAACAGATTGATTACTTCGAACAAAGTCAATTAAATCAATCCTAATATATCATATTATCCTAGAAAATTAGTTTAATTCATTAAAAGTTTCATATTATATTTATTTGGGTATTTATAATATCGATTATTTTAATTTTTCACTATTATAGTAATTACTGCATAATCATTGTGTCATAAATAAAATAACTTATTTAATGTCTAAAAATTATAAATAAAATATCATTATGTAGGAAATCTTTTTACCTTTCAAATGAATATTTATAATCTAAAATCCAACATATATAACTCTATGTAAAAATTGTTGTTCTAAAAGATATATGCTTGTGTCATTTTTGTATTCATTTTAACTAAATTAAAATAAAGTGTCATTATCACTTACAAGTGGATCCATGGGGTCCCAAAATAGACCCAAAGATGCCCATGGTCGACCATGTATCAACCAATAGGGTTAAGACACGTTTTAGGGTAATTTAGTATTATTATAATATTATTTTTTAACCCTTATTTACCGGATTTACCCTTAACCATGGTAAATAAAATATTTACCGCAGTAATTATTCAAAATGTCTAAAAATAAAAGTTACCCATTTACACAATTTGAACATCCTGATTCCAAATATGGAATCCATTTTCCTAAATTCAAAACACAGAAGTGGCAGAAATTAATTTAAAATTAATTCCCGCTGTCAAAACAAAAAGCGTGTTTTTAAGAGATAATAACTATCAAAAGATTGACACTTGTTTATGTTCGGTTTAATTGTAAAATTATGTCCAATGACCAACATTATATTAAATGGTAAAAATATATTCTAAATATACTTTAAAACTACTAAAATTTATAATTTATCACTATTAATTATTTTGATTAAAAAAGTTGTTTTTAATTAAAATTTAGTAATTTTCACTATTCATCAAAATATGAAAGTTATCCGAAAAGTACCAAAATTTCACCTTAGGCTAAATTCGATATTCCGAGTCCAAAAATGAAGTCCATTTTCAAATATAAAATATATATAATTTCAAAAATTAGGTATTACTATTCACAACGGCTAGTTTAATTAGTTGTGGTGTGTGTTAGAACTCGAGGTTGCGTACAACACACGCTATCGCATTATTCAAAGGGAAACGTACCGTAGAAGCTTGGGGTGTTACACAGAAGATACTAATTAGGATACCCATGATCTAGAGTACTCCATCATCCTTCTAAGAAGGAGGTGAAAACATTGTAAATCATAGATTAAGGTTCTAGGATTATGAGTAATGGTATGATACAATCATTCCAAGAGTGGATTTGATCACACTAAGGTTTTGAGTTTCAACTATGGTGATGTTAGGGCTCACAAGGGTTGAAAAACAATTTTTAAAATAAACACATTTGGTTGATTACCATATGAGAATATGCTTGATCCATAGGTATACATTCCTGGTCAAGAAAATGGTCCCTTGAAGTTAGGTATCTTATCCAAGGGAAATGAAGATTTTTGGAAACCTAAGGTACTCAATACATGATGTATGATTTATGTATTATGGTTCTTAAAATTTTTTTGTACCACCCCATACCCTGATCGACCGGGGTAAGGCTCTTGTGGTCCTTTTACATGGGGTGATAAATGGGTGATGGTATGTGCATGTTTAGAATCATGTAGTTGGTACATACTTGCTTCAATGAAGTTTAATGTCCTTCAATAAAGAGATTTTACATGAATTTTATTTTCATGTGGTAAGGATGTTTTTGTTTTATTTTTTTAATGTCATGCAACTAGGATGTTTAACATGTACTTTAACATCATGCGGTAAGGATATAGGAACTGATGATAGAAATTGTCCACAGAATAGTAGATGTGAAATTATTTCATGTGTAAATCTGACTTATACATAATAAAATTGATCTTGAATGATTCATCCCGTATAAATTTGTGGTTCATTTATTTTTTCATTTGTTGTAGTTGGGCCCGATATTTTAGATTTTGGTATCACTATGTATGATGTGAGGACAGGAATCAAGCCACATGTTATTATAGAATGTGAAACTATCTATACTCTTCTAACCCATTCATAGAGGTGGGAATTGTTTCTATTGGTTTTTTTATACGAGCCTAGGATTTGGGATCTGGGTGTCACTATATATCTTGTGATGATAAGAATCAAGCCACATGTAGTTCTAGAGGAATCGAGTAGTTTTGTGTCATGTAGAAATGACTTTTACATCTAGGTGTGAAAAGGTGAATCATGGATTGACAAAAGGATCGAAATATAGGAGTCAATACATATCCTATATAAATAGGAACCAATCCACATTTAGTTATAGGGGAAGGAACTTCTTGGACAAGTCTATCTCATACACTGAAAGGGGGAATTCATATATTTTTTATGATGATGCCTAAGACTGAATACATTGGAACAAATATGTATCGTGTGAGGATAGGAATCAAGTAATATGTAGTTATTTAATGGAGGTGTGGTATGATACCAAAACTAATCTTAATAATCCTATCGGGTGAGGTTTCTAAGAATGTGCAGTTTTGTGTCTTGTAAAGGGACATCAACTATGAAGTTTATTGTCATGAGGTGGGGACTACATGATATTATTTTTCAAAATCATTAATTCGGGACCATTATAAGCCTATCATAATATTTCAATCACTGTTTTTCTAGGTAATACCTTACCAAAACTCATAATCCCACATTATAAATGCTCGATGTGAGAAAAATGGAACAACAAGAATTCCTCTCACCATAGATAGGTAATTAAGGGTATGACAAGGGAAATTTTCATTATGCGGTGGCTACTAGACCATGATATAAGATCAAGTAAACCATAATTATGTCATTTAAATATATAATTAATCCATAAAAAGATATTTTATACTCGTGAATTTTAATTTCATGCAGAAAGGACATCAGTCATGCAGTTTAATGATCCCATTATCGAGCACATCAAATTAGTTGATTTGTTTAACTATAATTTATACTATATAAGAATAACCATAGGTTGTCTCTCAATGGAGAGTTAGATCGTTAATTCCAAAAGATAGTTTTTATTATGAATAATAAAATCGATATGAGAATTTATAAAACATGGTGTGTCATTATTTAAGTATAAAACAGGAAACGTGAAGTGATAAAACAAAGCAGAAATGAACAGAATTAATTAAGTGTGATCATACCTAGTAAATCACCTAATGGTCATCCTTTATCACTTCAAGATAAAGGGTATAGATAATCTAATACATATTATATAAAACCTATAACAATATTGTTACATATTTTAAACTAGGATTCCACTTAGGGTTCAGTTGGACACAAATAATGATTCAGTAGTTATCGCCAAATATTGGGTGATTTGTGTTTGAATTTATAATTGAATCTCCCCAAGGAAACACATTAAAAACTCAATTGGTTTTACATGAGTATATGTTATTTATTATTGATACCATGAGATAATTTCTTATATCTTTGAAATTTTTTATGAGAATTCAATTGACCAATATGAACCACACAAACACTGCAATTAAGAGAGGGAAGAAGAAATGGTGAATGGTGTGAGAAACATCCCATTTAAGGGTACCCAAATCATGATCATATGAGTTGAGAAAGACATAAAAGTACATAAATCAATTAAATAATAAGATATGATGATAAAAAAATAAGAAAAAACTGGAATTTCAAATATCATTCAAATACTACAAACATGAACTTGGGATTTACATCTCCCCCTCAGGTGATCACAAGGAGTTTAGAACTCTATTGAAAGGGAGGAAGCAATAGATGTTATAGCAGTTCATCCTATAGCTTCAAAAACTAATGTAATGAGTAGAAGAATATATTTTGTCTCTAAAATGGTAGATCCTTACCTCATGGTAAAACATTAAATTTTATTCCCAAGGTTCCAATTTGTAAGAAAAGTTGAAGGTGGGTTTGGGCACACAAATTTTGTAAACCAGTTAGCCCATGGTTTTAGACATTCTGAAATTCTTATCTCTCTTTTTGTAAAACAAAACTGTTTTTTCCAAACATGTTGAATATATTCACCTAATATTTGGAATAATTTTTAGAATTATATCATGAGATATGGATGAAATACAAAACATAACTTTTGACTTCATGAAGATTCAGTTCCTTGAGTAGATCAATCAGGTTGGACCACCAAATTTCCGAATTGGTCTTGGGTGACATCACTAATGTTGTATGGTAATTAATTTTGTATTAGTAAACAAAATATAAGACTAATGTTATGCCCTTATTTGTATAATTATGCATTTGAGTCCACTAGAGTGCTTAGAATCATGCATAGTATTTCCCATTTATCTTCAACTTCATCCTAGGCCCTTCAAATCACCTCCAACTACAATGGAAAAATAAAAAAAGTTAAATTTCCCTTTTTAATAGTGATAAAAATTAAATTATTGAATCAAAAATTAATTATAATTTGTTATACTCATTATAATTTTCAATACAAAATATGCATAACACAGTGATGTAAGGTTGAAAGTGATTAATGAATTTTTACACAATCACACCCACACACCTAAACATTTTCACTCCTAGGAAACGATACATTTTAAAAAATTATTCATGGATATATTCCCAAAATGAAGAATAGTTAACCTTAAATGATAATTTATTCCATTATAATAGTGTTATCAATGAAAAATATCACACTAAGGAGTTATTCGCAATTATCATGGGAAAAGGTGTCTCATAAATTGTATCAGAATGAAACTATAGAAGATGCATGATACCAAATGAATAAAATAAATCAAATTTTACAATTTCACTGATTATATACATGTGCGTGTGTTTGTAAACCATTTCATTCTATCCTTTCCACTTTTTATCTATTAAATATAAGTTATTTTACAATTTTCCTCCTTAAACTATTATGTCCACCAAATATTCCTTACATTTTTTTTCAATAAAATTTCAAGACCCACTCACATAAGAATTTCCATAAGTAAAACCTAAATCTCACAACCTAGATATACCCATATGTTGTAGATTTCATCAACCCACTCATTTATTATTATTATTTTTTATAATATTTTAACTCCGAACAAATCTCACATGCATCACTCAACCCTTGTTTGATCTCCTCGTGACACTAATTGTAATAGTTATAACATATGAATGGTTAAGGAAGAGTATTTTCTAACTTCCCAAGAAAAACCCAAATTATTATGTTTTTAGTTTATTTAAGGTGCACAATAGTCAGATAATAGTTACACATGCTTACGTCTATCTGGTATGGTAATGAAATAGATCAGATAAAGAAAAAAGATATGGAAGAATCATTTTGGAAAACTAAAAAAATAAACTAATTTATATTTAACTTCTACTAAGTAACAAATATTCACACTTCATGGTTTAGTGAAAATATGTGTGTATAAATTAAGTGGCACATTTATCACATAAACTAGTCACACAAAGAGTATTATTCTTCTCAAAGGATTAAAAGTTATACAACCATTTATATCATTACAAAAAAGAAAATTTAAAAAAAAGTCACACCTCAATGTTAAATTCATGCTAAAACACACATAACAAATGATGTTTTTTAAACAACATGAAATAGTTAAAATACTCATGAGTTTTCAATAATTTCAATGATTTATGTTGGAATCTTTTTCCCTGATTAGGTGGGCATCATTTTCCATGATTTAGTGGGCATCAAGAATAAATATTATGACAAAAATGTAATGGGGATAAGGGGGAAAGTGTCATTACTATTCAGAAAGAAAATAATAGGTTAAGAATAACGATTATGGAAATTCCTATCTAACCTAGGAATTTACCCATTCCACCACACCTAGATTATGCAGTATGCTCGCTGAAATAAAATAGAATGTGAGAAGTAATGATAAAACCTGATGGATTTCACTCATATGTTTCTTTTTAGAGGTGGATTTCCTCGAACACATTCCTTGGAAAATACTCTTAAAAGGGTTTAAGTCTCTACCCATTGAAGTTAATACTTCAACCACTCTTCTCATACAAGATCTATATTACATCAAATGGGTGCACAACGGTAGCAGTGTAAGGAATCAACTATTGGGAATGAAGCTTAACTGGGTAGATGTTTTTCCTAGAGTTATACATGAGATCCTTATCACCAATATGAAACTTCTTATGATCAATCATCTCATCATGGATGTCTTTTGTCTTATCTTTATAGGTTCAAGAGTTCTCATATACATCGTATTGAATTTCTGCCAATTCATGAATCTACAACATTTTATTGTAACATGAATATGAAATATTCATATTAAATTATCCAAAAGAATATTATTTATTCATATCTACCTCCAAAGGGAGGATACAAGCCTTTACAAACGCAATTTAGTATGGTGACATTATAATTGGGGTTTTAAAATCTGTGTTGTATGCCCAAAGTGAATCATCCAAGCACAAAATCAAATCTTTCTTATTAGGTTGCACCTTTTCTTGGAAGATTTGTTTAGCTACTTGATTTTAGATTTCAATTTGTAAATTATTTTGTGGATCAGATTTACTGGAGACCTTATGAAAAACCCCATACATATGGAGATATTTTGTCATCTTGTATTTGAAAAAATGTGAACCCTGGTCACTAAAGATGAATCTTGAAAAACCAAACCTAGTAAAAATCGTTGATCTCATAAAATCAATTACTAAATGAGATTCATTGGTCTTGGTAGCATTTTCTTCCACACATTTAGAGACATAGTTAATAGCTATTAAGATGTAAATAAATCTAAATGAATGTATAAAAGGCCCTATGAATTCAATTCCCCATGCATTGATGATTTCATGAAATAACATGGGATTTTGGGGCATATCAATCCTCTAGGAGATATTATATATGAATTGAAATTAATTACATGACTTACAAAAACAAATGGTATATATATAAATTGATGGCAAATAAAGTCATGATTCAAGGACCTTTTGACCTATATGTTGAGATTTGATGTGGACCGAACAAGGAAAAGTGTGGTAGAGTCTAAAAACTGAGGTGAACTCATGGTCAGGGAAAAACATACAAACAACCTGTTCACTAAAAATTCTCTATAAATATTGTTCACCCAAAATGTACCATTGATAAACATGATTAATTATTTGGGATTTTGAAGTGTTGAAACTATTGGGGACCATAGATATTGCTAGAAAATTCACAATTTCTGCATCCCAGGGGTATAGTCCACAAAATCACAAAGGTTATCATGAGAGAATAATTCTTCAATAGGGAGGGGTGAGTCAACATGATGGTACAACAGTGGTGAAATCCTACTAATATGGTCATCTACCATATTTTCTACTCCTTTCTTATCCCAATTCTAATGATCAAACTGTTAGAGGAGGAGAATCCACCATGTGAAGCTTGGATTAGATTTAGGTTTCTTTAGGTGAAAAAAGGGAAAATGATCACAAAAGATTATTATTTTTTACTCAATATGATATAAACATCATTTTTTCAAGGAAAAAACAATTGAAAGAAGTTCTTTTTTAGTGGTCATGTAGTTTGTCTAGGAAGGGTCATGGGTGTGTGAGGAATACAAAATGAACTGAGGAGACATCTAATCCCTTTATGATAAAACTACCCCAACTATAAAGTTATAAGCATCACACATAATTTTGAACGAGATATCCCACCTTGGTTGTTGGATGATGGGTGGTGATGTGATACTTTTTTAAGTGAACTGAAATACTCCTAAAATTTTTCATCAAACAAAAATTAGAATATTTTTATAATGGTGGTAGAGACACCTTCCCCATATTTGGGAGGTTCGTTCCAGAGTACATCCACATATTCCTCCACCTCTGATTCTATAGAGACATTTATAGACAAAGTCGGTAATATCGGAGCATATCTTACACTATTGGGGTGAGAGAGTCCATGAGAAGATAAATTATCATCCCCTAAAAAATGATTAATTATTGACAGTTGTCTGATCTGATTGTCTTTTACACTATCACTAGGTATAGAATGGTGTTGGACATCTAGGTTCATGTTTATCACCTTGACTAGCTTTATGGGAATCCCATAGGTGATGTCGAGCATAGTCTACTGTTTTTATGGGATGTCACCAAGATATTGGGGGATATAAAATTTACATCATCATCCACTATGAGTATTTTTCCTCTCCTTTTGTAGGAATATGCTTCATCATATGTGGCAATAGAAACCCGATCCTTTTACATAAAACATTTCATGATTTTAAGCATAATTAATCCTCAGAGTACAAGAAAAGGATCGTTATGTCTAGAGGCTTAGAAGACTAGGTACATATAACATAAAACATGGGGATAAAAAATTCTTTATTTAATCTCCATAAAGTGATTCTAAATTCCTTTGAGCCCTTACATATGCATAGGGTACCCTAGGGAACACATGAACAAAGGGATGAGCTAAAAATCCCAGTAAAGGAATGAACATAAGGATACATCTCAAGAACATGAGTTAAGAGGCATGCCATAATGATATCCAAAGAATGAAACTTATAAAATAATTTAATATAATAATGGGATCATATAAACATGGAATAATATAAATGTGTCAGAATTATAAATCATATCTACAGTATGGGTCAAGGCTAACCGCTAATCCTGTTTCCCATTTTAGTACGTGTCAAGGCTAACCGCCAATCCCATTTCAAATCGCAACTCATGAGGCTTAACCTTACCCAATGCATTGGATCGATATCTGGTCACATCCATCTCAAAATTTTCATGAATATTCTTTCCACATAAATATTCTTACCACATATACAATCATACATAATCAACCACACACAATCATAAGGGTACCCATGGAAAGAATCGGGTACCACAATCATGACATAAATCATAACAAATGGGAATATCATGAAAGTGTCCATGTAGGAAAATAATGAGACAATACATATATTTTTCAAAGGGTAAAATATTCTTATAACATGGTAAGTGATGTCAAACATAAGTGACAACATATGCGAAATGTATTTTAGAAACATTAGCTTTAAAACTTTTTTGTGCGGTTTTAAAGGAAATACTATGGAGCTTTTAAAATAGTAAAGAAGACATTATTTTATATAAAACCAGAATTGAACCAATAAGGTTATTATAATAAAAATACAGAATTTATAAAGACAATTGTGTCTTAAAATAGAATATAGAGTGGACTTGAAATTGGGTAAATGTTTGGGATGATCCTTTAAAACGAGTGTGCTTATTGGGGAGTATCGAAGATAGATTCACTTAAAAGAATGTATATCCCCAAAATAGAATGAGAAATGGATATTGGAAAATTAATCAGGATAATAAAAACATAATTTTGAAGTGTGACATATAATAAAAGACAACAACTTTTTGGTAAAAAGAAAGATAGAGAAACCCGAAGGAATAAACGAAGTTCGGGTAGAATCTGCCATGGTTTATTGGCATGGTATCGAGTGTAAATAAGAGGGATTGATGAGAGAGAAATGGGGTTTCTAGTCACTTATAAAACATTAGGGAAGTATGGTAATGGTTTATAAAAATTCCCCATCACTTGGTTTTACACAAAAAGGCATACCATAGAGAACAATCTTGATTAAGAGTGAAAAGGGGAGGATCCCTTACCATGAATCGGTTAGTGTTCACCACTTGTTATTAACGACCTGAATAGACAAATTAGTCTTATTAATTAATAATTCCAGAACCTCTTATGTATTTAATTTATTTATTATAACCCTTTTATTTCATTCAAATAATTTTTGATTTGTTATAATGTTCAATTTCATTGTTCGGGATCATTTTTTTACTTTTCATTAAAAAATCAGTTCAGTTATATTCAATTTTGGATTATATATAAGATTAAAGTGGAATTACATAATTGAAGTTATATTTTTTAGTTCATATTCATACGATTACATGGTATTAATATAAATTAGGTTACTTATAGTGAATTATAATTAATATATATATATATATATATATAACCATAGTGATAACCGTTTTTATTGATCGTTGGATTTGATTACAATGAATGTGTTTTTCTTTATAATATAATTCCATTTGTACCAAAGATTTATAGAACCTAAAATAATATATATTACATATATAATAAACTGGTTCAACCATAACACAAATCTTTTCATGACTAGAATTTAATATAATAATAGAAATTGAAAATTTATTTTACTTGAATTTGCGAAATGAGCACATCTCAAATGGTGCATTCATTTATTTCAAATAAACGGGTGGGGAAAAGAGAGAAGATAATGAAATATACCACTAGAATTATGACATTCCAGTTCATGTATGTTACTAGAATTATCATACTATTATGGTGAAGGGAGGTGAGGAAAGATTTCAAAAAGAAAAGAACTAAAAAGAGAAGATGAAATTGGGAAGATGAATTTACCTCTTGAGACATCCTCATTTGAGAACCACATAATGGGAGGGTTTTTGATATTTTGAGGAGGATGAGATCATTTGGAAGTGGGGGAGGACCATGGGGAGAGATTTGAGAAGAATAATGGAAGTGTACAAGGCTTGAGTGTAGTGGAGAGAAGAGGGATTTAAGGGGGGGGGGGTTTATAGTGTAGGAGAGGATGGATTTCATAATATTATAATCATTAATTTATTATTTCCATCCATGACATGGACTAGTAAGTATTCCATGACCAATAATAGAGATTTTATCATGTGATCCCGAACCATGTGGGATTATATCAGTAGAACATCATCAATGACTCAATTAATCCATTATTTAGCATTTATTGAGAATTATCAGAATCTACTATTCATAAAAATTTCATGTATTTCAGAAAAATATCAAAATTTCACCCTAAACATTTTTCGAAGTGTAAAATCCATAAATTTACTAAAATTTTCCAAATGAATTTTCTAAATATGATTAATTAAATATTTAATTACAATCATTATTTATTAATAAAAACAGTTTTAAAAACATTCTTTTACTTATTCTAAAATATAGGTACATCATACTCTCACTTGAATATTATTTTTATACTATCATATGTATGGTTACTAATAATTAGGGTATATCACTATTTATAAGGGTATGTTACTATTCATAAGATTAGGTTACTATTCACCAAAAATTATTTTTGTTTTATTAGACTCCAAAAATCATATTTAACACAACCGTGTATGTCAGACTTTCAAAATTGAAATCACAGAAGTAAAAAACATATTTTTAAAGGTCATTTATCACTTATTAGTTCATTATTTGTTGTTTTAATGTGATTTTATGACATAATTATAAGAAGGTAATTTCCATTGAAAAACTATGGGTCGTTACATTCTTCCCCCCTTAAGAAAATTAAACCCTGAAATTTCACATTACACAAATAGGTGAGGGTGTTTCTCTTTCATTGAATCTTCTGGTTCCCATTTTGATTTGTCAAACATATGGTTCCTCCACAAAACTTTGACAAGATGAGTTGTCTTGTTGCATAGAACGTTATCTCTCCAATCCAGAATCTTTACTCATTGATCCTCATAGGAGAGATCATCTTCCAGCTGCACCACCTCTGTGTTTAGTACAAGTGAGGGGTCTGGTATATACATCCTCTGTAGTGATACATGAAACACATCATGAACTTGATCCAAATTTGGTGGAAGTTCAAGATGATAGGCCACAACTCCTATGCTGTCAAGGATCTCAGAGGGGCTAATATACCTTAGGCATATCTTCCCTTTCTTCCTGAATCGCATGACTATCTTCCATGGAGATATTTGAAGGATGACTTTATCTCCAACATCGAACTACAAGTCCCTTTGATGGTTTTCAGCATAACTCTTTTTCCAACTTTGATCATATTTGATGTGTTTCTGGATGACATCAACCTTCTCTGTCATCACTTGAATAAGATAGGTTCCACGTACCATTCTTTCTCCAACTTCATCTCAATAGGTT
The DNA here is from genome assembly GCA_963277665.1 of Viscum album. NCBI lineage: Eukaryota > Viridiplantae > Streptophyta > Magnoliopsida > Santalales > Viscaceae > Viscum > Viscum album. The sequence continues at coordinate 1,080,287,621 of OY728164.1, forward strand.
GGCGTTCTACATCGTTTTCCATACAGATCTTCATATGGAGAAATCTTAATACTCGAGTGGAAGCAATTATTGTTTGAGAACTCAACTAATGGGATATGCTAATCCCATCCTCCTTTGAATTCTAGAGAGTAGGTTCTAAGCATAGCTTCAAGCATCTGAATAGTTCTTTCAGACTAGCCATCAGTTTGGGGGAGATAGGTCATGCTGAAATTTAATTCAGCACTCAAACCATGTTAAAGGCTTCTCCAGAATTCATATGTGGACTTTGGATCACGGTCAAAGACAATTGAGAGTGGAACACTATGCAGTCTCACCACTTCCTTCACATGTATCTTTGCATGTTCTTCAAGCGATAAATCTTCCCAAATAGGGATAAAATGGGAAGTCTTTGTGAGTCGGTCAACCATAACCCATATCGCATTATTTCCATTTGACGTCTATGGGAGAACCATGACAATGTCTGTAGTAACATTTTCCCATTTCAACCTGGGTATAGGGAATGGATGCATCTTACATTTGGACTTTTGTCCCTCAGCTTTAACTTGATGAAATACCAAGTACATTGATATATATTCTGTAATCACCTTCTTCATGTTATCCCACCATATATTTTATCAAAGATCCTGGTACATATTGGTACTCTCAGGATGGATATAGAATATTGAGCTATTTGCATTATCAAATAGCTCCTTATTTATCCCAGTTGATGAAGGCACACAAAGACATGTTCCAAACCAAATCACACCATCATCATCGATATGTAACTCTAGTAGTTTCCCTTCCTTTACTGTATTCACCCTCTTTGGCATCTCCACATCATCCCTTTGTACTTCCTTAATCCTCTCCTGGATGGATGGTTGTGCAATCATTTGGGCAAGGTAGAATTTATCCCATTCCCTTATGATTTCCTAATTCATTTTTTCCATATCCTTGAAGATATGGTCATTCTCAATCTATAACATGGATAGAGTAGTGGGTTCATTTTTTCGTTGAGCATCAGCTACCTTGTTCGCCTTTTCAGGATTATATTTAATAGAGAAATCATAATCCTTGATCAGCTCTAACCATCTTCTTTGACACATTTTGAGATCCTTTGGTGTGAATATATACTTTAGGGTCTTATGGTCTGGGTATATTTCACACATCTCACCATAAAGATAGTGCCACCAGAATTTCAAGGAAATATTAATGGATAGCTGCTCTAAATTATGCGTCAGGTAATTCTTCTCATGGATCTTCAAATATCGTGGGGCTTAAGCTATCCCATTATCATTTTTCATGAGTATGCAACCCGAGCCTTTATTTGAAGAATCAATGTATATCACAAAACATTCTCCACATATAGGTAGTGTGATTACTCGTGCAGTGATCAGCATTCTATTTATCCCCTTCAAGCTTTCCTCACATTCTTCTGTCTAGACATACATTACCTCTTTCCTTGTCAGCTTAGTTAGCGGGCTTTATAATTGTGAGATGTTTCTCACAAAAAGCTGATAATACCTATCTAATCAAATAAAACTATGAATTTATATGACACTAGATGGCCTAGGCCAATCATTAATTGCCTTTTTTTTAATGATCCACAGAAATTCCCTCACTTGTGATCACATGTTCAAATAACATTACCTGCTTCATCCAAAAGCCACACTTTCTGAACTTGGCATAAAAATTCTACATTCTCAATGTCACCAAAACAAGTCTTATATGTTCCTCATGTTCCTCATTGTGCTTGGAGTACATGAGAATATCATCGATAAAAACTAACACAAATTTGTCGAGGTAATGTCTAAAGACTCTATTCATCAAATCCATAAATATTGCCGGGGAATTAGTAAGTCCAAAGGGTATCACCAAAAAATCATAGTTCACATACCTTGTTTGGAAGGAACTCTTATGAATATATTTTTTCTTCACCTTTACCTATTGATATCCAGAACAAATATCCATCTTTGAGAAGTATTGATCTCCTCTTAACTGGTCGAACAAGTCATCAATCCATGGTAGAGGATACTTGTTCTTTATGGTGATATTTTTGAGTTCCCAATAATCGATACACAGCCGCATTGTTCCATCCTTCTTCTTCACAAAGTGCACTGGTGAACCCCAAGGTGATGCACTATGGAATATGAACCCTTTGTCAAGATTCTCTTGCAGGTGCTTCTTTATCTCATCCAGTTGGATAGGAGCCATACTATAGGGACACATTGAGATAGGAATTTCTCCCGGTATGAGTTCATTTGAAAACTATATCTCACGATCTGAGGGATTTTTTGGTAAATCTTCAAGAAATACATCACTATATTCCCTCATGATGTTCATTTCTTCATGGATGGCACTTTCCTTCAACTCAACCATTTGGGAGAGGTATGATTCTTTATAGGGAATCAACACCCACACCATTGATGGATTTTTAAAAAGTGATTCATGATCTTCCTCACATTTGTAGAGGAGCATGGGATAGTTCTGAATATGAAAAGATATTTCCTTTTCATGACAGTTGACATGTGATCTATATAACTAGAGCTAATCTATTCCCATTATATCATCTAATTACACCAAGGGATGTATTATGAGATTTTTCGGAAGAGTCTTCCCACATACACAAATAGAAGAATAATCAAACACATGGGTTGCAATGATTTCACCATGTGTTGTTTTTATAGATATCTCTACATCAATGATTCGAGGATTCGATTCTATATTTATAAATAAAATCAAGATATAAAAGAATGCGTAGAATCAAAATCGAATAAGACTTTTTCCATTCTTGAGTGAATAGGAAGTGTACCTTGTACGACTTCATTGTCATGATCCACCTCTGTAGTAGTGATATCATAATCCCTTCCATGTTTCCTTGGAGGTTGTTGCTGATTTCCTTAGACAACCCTCAGCTTAGAGAAATTGTTTTCATAATGCCCAAGATCCCTACAGTTATAACAATACCCTTCCTGCTGAGTGTTGATCTTAACCATCCTTTAATCTTCAACATTAGCAGGATTTTTCATATCCCTTCAGCATTTCTTGGCCAGATGACCAAACATTCCACATTTTGAAGTAAATCTTGGTTCCCTTGAGACAGTAACCAAAATACTTATTCCCACAATTTTTGCAATGGGTAATGTGATGCTTCATTCAATCATGGGATTTGTTTGATTAACCACCCACGTTGTTCTCCATTTTACGCTTCTTGTCACTAGGCCCATGAGACCACTAAGAGTCTCTAATCTCCATATCAACATTGAGGGTTTAACAGACAATCTTCTCATAGCTATCAAAGTCTCGAATGGCCAACAAATTTTGTATAATCGTCTTTAGTCGTCTAAAGAAGCGATCCACCTTGCTTTCTATGTTCATCAACTAGCCAGAGGCGTACCTTGAAAACCTTGTAATATTCTCTTTATACACCCTAATGGAATCATCTTACTTCTGCATGAGTCTAAGGAACTCTCTTTCCATCTTGAGATGGAGGGATTGAGGAAAATATTTTTTGAAAAACATCCTCTTGAATTACACCCATTCGAAGGATTCAATTTCCACATGTGACATTGTATTGTTGATCAGTGTCCACCACTGAACAACTTCCCCATCAAAATGATAGACTCCTAGTAAAACTTTCTCTTCTTCTAAGCACTAGAGGACAGAAAAAATCTTTTCAATTTTTTTAATCCCTTGTTCTGCGAGGAGGGGATCAGAAGTCCCGCTAAACATGGGAGACCTTTTCCACATGAAGGATTCTAGAGAAAGTTTCTCTTTCTGTGGAGGAGGTGGACGTTCCATATAACAACCATTCTTTAATTACAAACATAAAATATGATTTATTACATAAATCTTCACTTGATACGACAAAGAATATCAAGAGGTTTAGTGTATATGGGGCTTAGGACCATTACAGAAAAACCTAAAACATGAAATACAACATCTTTATTGAAATCTTACTTTGCATGACCACTAAATCCCCCGTACTTAGCATTACATGGGATGACCTGAGGACATGCATAAAGAAAGGGTGAGCTATAAAGCCTAGTAAGGGAGTACACATGGAATAAAATGAGGAGTAAAATACATGTTATAAAATAGGCATATCAACAAAGAATATAAGAAACATGAACATAAAGGCATGATAAAGCATGATAATCATAAATGAAAATGTGGAAACAACACTTAACATGGAATTAGCATGAGCCAAGGCTCATTGCACATGGAGCATGAGTAAATCCTCAATGCACATAAAGAACGAGTAATCCCTTGTTGAAATTGAATTATCATGAGTCAACACTCATTTCACATGATGTATCATGATACTATACTTTACCCAATGCATTGGAGCGCAATAAGGGTGCACCCTTCTTAAACATTTCATTTCAGGCATAAGTGTGCCACATGGATCAAAAAACATGGATTCATAAAACATAATCATTTGTTCCATGATGAAGGAATGTGGAATTCATACATGAAACTTTACAATCAATAAGTAAATTTTCATAAAGGTGAATACCCATGATGTAGAAATGGTCATGGTATCCACTACACAATGACATTGGCTTAGAAAATCGGTGCGATTTTGGCAGCGTAACGGTGTGTCATAAGAATTCATAAAAAATGGTTGATGAGAGAGAAAGGGGTTCCTCATCATATTTACATGTAATGGACAATAAGGAGGTCATATAGATATATGTCTCAACAATTGTAATGGAATTTAGATTCATGATACAATAGTATTGCTTGAATGTAAAAGAAGAGAGAGAAGTTCCTTTCGGAATTTTGGCATAGTAACGAGTGTACATGGGAGAAATTTAATGAGAGAGAAAGGGGTATCCCATCATTCAAAAAATAAGAGGTTAGTATGGGGGAGGTGAGAAACCATACCCCAAAATTCATAATTGAAATTAAAAGGGTATTAAAACTTAATGAAAATTGACAAAAATGATAAAGAATGAAAAAACCCTTATTTGGAGGCGTGCATCCAAAGGCTAGAGAGAGGCTTCTAAGAGGCTTCTTGGGAGCTTGCAGAACCATGGGAGGATTCTATAAAGAGTAGGGAAGAGGTTGGACAAACTCCAAAGGTTTGAGTGAAGAGGAAGTGGGAGCTTGGGTGGGTTTATATAGGAAAGGTGAGAGAAATATTTATTATTTAGGTTTGGGACCCCTTATATTAAATTAATCCAAACCAAAAACCATCCCATGGTTTTTGCACATGGTTTTTAGAATAGGGAAGAGGAAAAAATATTTTATAAGGTCAAAGTCTGAACATCTTAAAATATTAGGGTTTCTTATATGGAGGTGAGTCACACTCCCATGGAAATTAATTTAAAAAGGCAAGGTGTTGAATAAGTCTTGAGGGGTCCATCAATTATTTGAAAAGAAAGTAAAAAAAACCCAAAATAACATTATATTAATGTTAAAACATATAATGTCCGAACATAATTATTATAGTATTTTATTACATCACTATTGGGTCATTATGATGTCATAAAACACAATATATATTTAAACGGTATTTAATTTTTACTCAAAAATTTGACTGCCTCATGAATTTATGAAAACATCATCGTTGGATAATTTTGACATCCTGATTCCAAAAATAACATTTATTTTATCTAAATAATTTTCTAAATATGTTAATTTTTACTTTTAAAATAAAAATTGACAATTAGCGAAAATTCACAGGTTTGGATAGAAATGGCTTTCAATCCTTAATAAAAATTATAATTGCATTCATAAAATTATAAGATCATTTATATTTAATAAAAATTTATTTAATAATAATAATAATATTTTATTACAATATTATTTAATTCAAAAATACCTTAATTTAATAAAATATAATTCTTAGTTAAATAATTACTGAAAATGCTATTTGTACATTAAAAACTATTTACAATGTATCAAAAATGACTAGAAATTATATTCATTATTATATTCAAAAAAATAATGTACATGAACTTAGTACTACTTATTTGTTACATAATCCATTAAAACAGCTGCATAAGACCTAAGGGTAAGGTGTGCGATGGTGACAGACTCTTGTGGTGGCTCGGATAGCATCGCTCGAGTGGTAATTTCAATCAAATTCCACTTTTCCTATAGACGGTAATGTTCAAGCTTGACAAGATGAAGCTCAGCTTGGGCCTGGTCAAGGGCGAAGCCCAAAGATGCCACCTCATTTCCGAGATCGGACAAATGTGATTCGTACGGATAAATTCTACTGGACGAGGCCATCCCTTCTTTTGTCTACGTAAAATTGGATGTGCTAAAGCCCTATATTTATACTAATCATGTGATCACTGTTCAACGACTATATTAGCAATGGTCAAAATTCTTAACATAAAACCAATGAAGTTGAAATTTTATATAAACATAATGAGACATTTAATTAGATCAAGAGGGATTTCCTTTAATGAAACATTGGGTCGTTACAATATTCCCCCCTTATGAAATTTCTCCCTCAAAATTTTCCTTTTCCAACAATAAATTTTTTTGGGTAACTCAGCTTCATCATATCCTCTGATTCCCAAGTCACTTCTTCAAACTTGTGGTTTCTCCACAACACCTTGACAAGGGGAATTGTCTTATTTCGTAGAACTTTTTCTCTACGATCTAAGATCTTCACTGGTTTCTCCTCATAAAAATATCATCTTCCAATTGTACCACCTCAGATGAGAGTACATGTGTAGGGTCTGGTATGTACTTCATTAAAAGGGATACATGAAATACATCATGTACTTTGGCCATAGTAGGTGGAAGTGCTAGTCGATAGGCCACAGCCCCGACATGATGAAGAATCTCAAAGGGGCTGATGTACCATGGACTTAAATTCCCTTTCTTTTCAAACATCATTACCTTCTTCCATGGAGATATGCGTAGAAAAAACATCTCTCCAACTTTTTAACTCAAGGTATCGTCAACGATTATCTGCATAACTCTTATGTCGACTCTGAGCTGCCTTGATATGCTGCTGAATGGTTTTCACCTTCTCCACCATTTCCTCGACCATTTCTGGTCCAACTAGCTTACGTTCACTGACCTCATCCCAACATGTCGGTGTTCTGCACCTTTTCCCATACAGGGCTTCAAATGGTTCCATTTGGGTGCTTGAGTGGTAAGTGTTATTATAAGAGAACTCAACAAGAAGAAGATGTTGATCCCATCCTCCTTTAAATTCAATTGAGCAGGCTCTCAACATATCCTCTAGTCTTTGGATAGTCCTCTCGGATTGGCCATCAGTTTGAGGATGATAGGCCATACAGAAGTTCAGTTCAGTATTCAGAGCTTGTTGAAGACTTTTCTAGAACATAGAGGTGAATCGTTTATCTCGGTCAGACACAATAGATAGTGGTACTCCATGCAACCTTACCACTTCCCTGAAATATATCTGTGCTAGTTGATCCAATGAGAAATCCTCCCAAATAGCAATGAAATGTGCAGTCTTTGTAAGATGATCCACAATAAACCAGATTGCATTGTTGCCTTTGGATGTCCATAGAAGTCTGGTAACAAAGTCCATGGTGATGTTCTCCCATTTCTATTCTGGTATGGGAAATGGTTTCATCATCCCCTTTGACTTATGCCTCTCTGCCTTCACTTTCTGACACACCAGGCACTTTGATGTATATTCAGTGATCTCCTTCTTCATATTATCCCACCAAAATTTTTCTTGGATATCTTGATACATTTTTGTGCTCCCTGGTTTAATAGAGAAATTTGAACTATGTACATCATAAAAAATGTCCTTCATTAGCTCCGGACTTGATGGAACACATAGTCTATTCCCAAACCGCACAATTCCTTCTTCATTAACATTAAACACTGAGGATTTCCCCTTTTTGATAGCTTCCACTTTTTCCTGAATTCCTAGATCATCCTTTGGAGCATCATTAAACATTTCCAAAAGATAGGGTTGAGCAATCATTCGTGAGAGGTTTGATGATGTTCCCTTCTCTATGATTCACATGTCCATCTTCATCAAGTCTAAGAATATTGGATCCTTATCAATTCTCATCATTGATAGAATCGCTGGATCCTTTTTACTTAGTGCATCTGCCTCCATGTTCGCTTTCCCAGGGTGGTAATGTGTTGAACAGTCATAATCCTTGATGAGCTCTATCCATCTTCTCTAGTGCATATTAAGCTATTTCTACGTGAATATATATACAAGACTCTTGTGGTCTGTATATATATCACATTTCTCACCATAGAGATAATGCCGCCAGATTTTCAAGGCAATGATCACAGCCGAAAACTCCAGATCATGTGTTGGATAGTTTCAATCATGGATTTTCAACTATCTTGAGGCATAGGATATCACCTTATCATTCTACATCAGCACATAGCCTAAGCCCTTCTTTGAAGCATCACTGAATACCACAAAAAGTTCCCCACTTGTGGGTAAAGTGAGCATGGGTGCAGTGATAAGACTCATTTTCAACTCCTTAAAGCATTATTCTCAATCATCACTCCAAGCAAACATTACTCCCTTCTGAGTTAGCTAGGTATGAGGGTTTGACAATCGTGATAAATTTCTCACAAATTATTGATAATATAAGCTAAACCCAAGAAGTTACGGATATCCATTACCGATGTTGGCCTCGGATATCCCTCAATTGAATATGTTTTGGAGGGAACCACAGATAACCCATTGCTTATGATGATATGGCCGAAGAATGAGACTTCCTACAACCAGAACTCACACTTTCTGTACTTTTCATAGAGCATCTCCTTGCGCAAAGTCTCCAGTACAGTTCTTAAATTCTCCTCATGATCCTCATTGGTTTTGGAGTATATTAGAATATCATCTATATAGACTACCAAAAATTTGTCTACGTAATCTATAAAGACTCTATTCATTAAGTCCATGAAGATTGATGGAGCATTGGTGAGTCCGAAAGGCATTACTATGAATTCATAGTTCCCGTATCTTGTACGAAATGCAGTCTTGGGGACATCTTCCTTCATCACCCTTACTTGATAATATCCCGACCGCAAGTCCACCTTGGAGAAGTATTGTGCTCCACGCAACTGATCAAAAAAGTCATCGATTCTTGGGAGAGTATACTTGTTCTTTATCGTGATTTTTTTAAGTTCACGATAATCGATGTAGAGCCGCATTAACCCATCCTTCTTATTGACGAAGAGGACTGGTGCACCCCATGGTGAAGCACTTTGGCGTATAAACCCTTTATACAGATTCTCATGTAGTTGGTTATTCAGCTCTTCAATCACTAAAAAACCATTCTATATGGAGTCTTGGATATTGGTAGCACCCCATGTATAAGTTCAATTGAGAACTCAACATCTCTTCGAGGAGGAAGACCAGGCAGTTCCTCGGGAAACACTTCAGTGAATTCCCTCACAATAGGCATTTCTTCAAGGATGGTTTCTTCCATGGACTCAATCATATGAGCCAGATACACGTGCTCATAAGGTAGTAATATCCATTCATGAGATGATGAAGCTAAAAGAGATTCATATTCCTCCTGACACTTGTAAATAATCGGGGGTCAATTCTCTATATGGAGTGTGTTTTACCTCTCTAGACAATTTTTATTGGCACTATATAAGGAAAGCCAATCCATGCCAAAAATTTCATCAAATTCCACCAGATGGAGTATGAAGAGATTTTCCAAGAAATTTAATCCACAAATTATAACAGGGGGGGACTTATATTCATGGGATGCAATGATTTCCCCATTTTTCGTACTCACCGACATCCCTACTTCCATGATTTGTGGTGGTGCTAGGATTGTTCTACAAAAATTTCAGGATATAAAACAATGTATAGAACCTGAATAAAAAATCATGTTCACTATTCTTGAATGAATAACTACCGTACCTTTCACCACTACGTTGTAGGGGTTAACTTCGGCAGAAGTGATGTCAAAAGCTCTTCTTTTCTACCTTGGAGGTAGTTGGCCACCTCCGAAAACCCTTGGATTAGGGCACTGATTTGCAAAATGACCCAGTTTTTTGCATTTGTAGCATTGAGCAACGCATTGAGGTTCGAACAGAGCGTTTCTCTCCTCTGTCTCATCTGTGGGTCTTTCTTGCCGACAGTTAATAGCTAGGTGCCCTTATATTCCACACCTGAAGCACTTTCTCATCCCCTTAAGGAAAATTCCAGGTTTCTTCTTTCCGCACATTTGACATGTGGGGTGTTGGATCTTTTTAGCACCGTTGGATTTATCAATCAGACCACCAACATTTAATTCCAACTTACGCTTCATGTCCCCATGATACCCCTGTGATTCCCCGATCACCATTTTGACCTTGAGGGCACATTAGACAATTTCATCATAGCTGTCGAACTCACAGATCGCTAATGCTTTCCGCAAGCTAGGCCACAGCCCACCAAAGAAGTGGTCATCCTTGCATTCGGGTGTAACGACAAAGTTGGAAGCGTATCGTGCAAGCCTTGTGAAGTTTGCCTCGTACGCTCCAACAGATTATTCATCTTTTTGCTTGAGGGAAAGGAAGTCCCTTTCCATCTTATTCTGGAGGGTGCGTAGAAAAATATTTATCGAAAAACATCTTCTGGAAATCCTTCCATTCCAACGCCTCGATCTCCTCCTCAAGATTCGTATTTTTGATCAATGTACACCATTTATCAGCATCACCCTCCATACGATAGGCAGCTAGAAGAACCTTCTCTTGTTCAGAACATTGAGGGATGAAGAAGATCTTTTCAATGGAGTTTATCCATTGTTCTACGATCGTGGGATCAGAGGATCCACTAAAAGTAGGAGGCCTTTGTCTCATTAATCTCTTGATAGAGAATTTTTCTTTCTTAGGGGGGGTTGAACATTCTTCATGACCCATGTTTCTATTCAATGATTGAGTTAGCTGAGAGAGGTGCATGAAAAAGTTCGTGATTCCCGCTTCTATTGGATTGGGCATCTCATTAGTAAAGTTATCACACAGATCTTCACATCGATTGTTAGCCCGAGTCCTCCTATTACCGACCATTGGCTGGAATGAATGGAATTGTAGGGGTAAAAAATAAAGAGTAATTCAATGAAAAATGTTGGTGACTTATAAATAATCTTTCATTTCCTTAACTCATCAGTCTATAGGCTTCAATCTAGGCTTTTCATGATCTACTTTCTAACATATATTCTTAGGGGATTTTTTCCCTTAATAAGGGTTCATACTAAGATTGTGAATTTATCCAAACATATCCCCCAAGAGTGTTGTAACCAAGAGTGTAGCAAGGCCCGTCGTTGTGCACCAGTTCCCGTTTGATTCTAGCTCAACGCGGTGTTTTCAGTTTTTACCCCTAGGATACATCTGGGCCAGCGCAGCCTCTACCGGCTCGTATCCAAACATGGATGTATTTGTCTGATAAACCACTTACTCAGTACATACCAAAACTTGGTGCTGTTTTTATTATACATAGTCTTGTCTCTAAGGCTTTAAATGGGTTTCCAAATCCCAAAAATAACTAAACCTATCCTCTGATACCAACTATGACAACCCTACTTTAATTACAAAATTAAACATTACTTATTACATAAAACATCACTTGATACAACAAATAAGACCGAGAGGTTTAGTGTATTTGGGGCTTAGGACCATTAAATAAAAACTTAAAACGTGAAATAAAACATCTTTATTGAAAACTTCCTTTACATTACCACTACATTTCCTCGTAATTAGCATTGCATGGGATTACCGGAGGACATGCATAAAGAAAGGGTGATCTATAAAGCCTAGAAAGGGAGTACACATGGAATAACATGAGGAGTACAATACATGTTAGAAAATAGGCATATCAACATAGAATATAAGAATCATTAACATAAAGGCATGATAAATCATGATAATCATAACATGGAAATGTGGCAATAACACTTAACATGGAATTAGCATGAGCCAAGGCTCATTGCACATGGAGCATGCGTAAATCATCATTTCACATAAAGCACTACTAAACCCTCATTGAACTTGAATTAGCACGAGTCAACACTCATTGCACATGACGTATCATGATACTATACTTTACCCAATGCATTGGAGCGCTATATGGGTGCACCCTTCTTAAACATTTCATTTCATGCTTAAATGTGTCACATGGATCATAAAAGATGGATTCATAAAATATAATCATTTATTCTATGATAAATGAATGTGGAATTCATACATGAAACTTTACAATCAATAAGTAAAAGTGAATAAATTTGAATACCCTTGATGGATAAATGGGCATGGTATCCACTACACAATGACATTGGCTTAGAAAATCGGTGCGATTTCATCATCATAACGGCGTGACATAAGAATTCATAAAAAATGGTTAATGGGAGTGAAATGGGTTCCTCATCATATTTACATGTAACAGAAAGTAAGGAGGTCATATTGATAAATGTCCCAACAATTTAATTTGAATTGAGATTCATGATACAAACATATTGCTTGAATGTAAAAGAAGGGACAGAAGTTCCTTTCGGAATTTTGGCATAGTAACGGGTGTACAATGGAGGAATTTAATGAGAGTGAAAGGGGTCTCCAATCATTCAAACAATAATAGGGTAGTATGGGGGGAGGTGTGAAACCATACCCCAACATTCATAATTGAAATTAAAATGGAAATCAAACTTAACGAAAATTTACAAAAATGAGAATTGAAGAAAAAACCCTTACTTGGAGGTGTGCTTCCAAAGGCAAGAGAGAGGCTTGTGAGAGGCTTCTTGGGAGCTTGGGGATCCTTGGGAGGATTCTAGAGAGAGTAGGGCAGAGGTTGAACGAACTCCAAAGGCTTTTAGTGATGAGGATGTGGGAGCTTGGGTGGGTTTATATAGGAAAGGTGAGGGAATTCTTTATTATTTCGGTTTGGGACCCCTTATATTAAATTAATCCAAACCACAAACCATCGCATGTTTTTTGCCGACTATTTCTGTAAAAGGGAAGAGGAAAAAAATATTTTATAAGGCCAAAGTCCGAAAATCCTAAAATATTAGGGTTGCTTATGTGGAGGTGAGTCACACTCCCATGGAAATTAATTTAAAAAGGCAAGGTGTTGAATAAGTCTTGAGGGGTCCATTAATTCTTTTAAAATTAAATTAAACAAACCCAAAACACATTATTTTAATGTTAAAACATATATTGGACGAACATAATGATTATAGTATTTTATTACATCACTTTCGGGTCATTATGATGTCATAAAACACATTCTATATTTAAACGGTATTTAATTTTTACTCAAAAATTTGACTGTCTCAGAAAATTATGAAAAATTCACCATTGTATAATTTTGACATCCTGATTCCAAAAATAAAATTTATTGTATCTAAATAATTTTCTTAAATATTTTAATTTTCACTTTTAAAATAAAAACAGACATTTATCAAAAATTCACATGTTTGGACAGAAATGGCTTTCAAACCTTAATAAAAATTATAACTTCATTAATAAAATAATAATATCATTTATATTTAATACAATTTAATTTAATAAAAATAATAATATTTTATTAAAATATTATTTAATTCAAAAATCCATTAATTTAATAAAATATAATTCTTAGTTAAATAATAACTAAAACACTATTTGTACATTAAATATTATTTACAATGTATCAAAAATGACTAGAAATGATATTCATTATTATATATAAAAAATAATGTATATGAACATAGTACTACTTATTTGTTACATAACCCCTTAAAAAAGCAGCATAAGATCTAAGGGTAAGGTGTGCGATGGTGGCAGAATATTGGGGTTGCTCGGATAGCATTGCTCGAGTGGTAATTTCAATCAACTTCCACTTTTCCCGTAGATGGTCACGTTCGAGCTTGACAAGTTGAAGCTCAACTTGGAATTGGTCAAGGGAGAAGCCCAAAGATGCCACCTCTTTTTCATGCTCCAACAAATGGACTTCGTATAGTGCAATTCTATTGGACGAGGCCATCGCTTCTTTTGTCTAAGTAAAATTGGATGTGTTAAATCCCTATATTTATACTAATCATCTGATCACTGTTCAACAACAATATTAGCAATGGTCAAAATTATTAACATAAAACCAATGAAGTAGACATTTTATATAAAAATAAAGAGACATTTAATTAGATCAATAGATATTTCCATTAATGAAACTTTGGGTCGTTAAATTCCACCTAATTCAAGTTATTATTCATAACTCGATCCAGCTGAGCAAGTACTACCCTGAATTTTTGAGCACCCACTTCTATCACATCAGGCATGTCATTATGGAAATTATCACATTTCCTATCACATTGGTTGTTGAAACGTGTTCTTCTATTTTACATCATCAACTATAAAAAAGAACATATAATTATTGGTCTTGAATACTTAGCTATTGAGCATAGAAATAATATTTGAATATAAAAGTATGAACTTATAATGAAAATTATATCCTGGCTTTTGATTCCTTAGGTTTATATCTATCTTATCCTCGATATATTTCATAACATATATTCTCAAGGGATTATTTTTGTCCCTTAATAACGGTTTGTACTAAGATCATGAATCTACCGAAGCATATCCCCCAAGAGTGTCATAACCAAGATTGCAACAAGGCCTATTATCATGCACCAGTTCCTGTTTAAGTCTAGCTCAAAGTGGTGTTTTCGGGTTTTACCCCCTGATACATCTGTTCCAGAGCCACCTCAACCTGCTCGTATCAAGACAGTGATTTATTTGCTTGATAAGAATCTTATTCTATACTCACAAAAATTTAGGAATGTTTTCTTATACTTTGTCCCATCCTTAAGGTTGTCACTAAGGTGCTCTATTCCTAATCACCAAAAATAACTTGACCATCCTCCAATACCAACTATAGTGGCCCGAGCCTTTTACATGAAACATTTCATGATTTTAAGCATATTTAATCATCAGAGTACAATCCAAGGATCATTAAGTATAGTGTCTTGGAAGTCTAGGTAAATATAACATAAAACATGGGGCTAAAAAAATTCATTATTTAATCTCTATAATTCCATTCTAACATCTTTTGAGCCATTATATCTGCATAGGGTACCATGATGAACACATGAACAACATAATGATCTAAAACTCACAGTAAGGGAATGAACATAAGGATACATCTCAAGAACAAGAGTTAGGACACATTATATAATGATATACAAAGCATGAAACATATAACATCATTTAATATAATAATGGGAACATATAAACATGGAATCATATAAATGTGGCAGAATCATAAATCATATCTTTAGTATGGGTCCAGGCTAACCGCCAATCCTATTTCACGTCACATGTCATGAGTCTTAACCCAACCCAATTCATTAGAGAGATATCTTGGCACACTACTCTCAAAATTTTCAATAATATTCTTGCCACATAAAAATTCTTACCACATATACAATCTTACATAATCAACTATACAAAAACATAAGGGTACCCATGGAAAGAATAGGGTACCACAATCATGGAATAAATCATAACCAATGGGTGTATCAGGAAAGTGTCCACATACATAAAGAATTAGAAAATACATGGAATTTAATATGGTAATATAGTAATATAACATGTTATGTGGTGTCAAACATAAGTGACCACATATGAGAAATGTATTTTAGAAACATTAGCATTTAAATTTTTTGGCGGTTTTAAGTAAAATACTATAGAGCTTTTAAAATAGTAAAGAATACATTATTTTAATAATACCAGAATTGAACAAATAATGTTTTAATAATAAAAATAGTGAATTTAGAAAGATAATGGTGTCTTAAAATAGAAGATACAGTGCACTTGAAATTAGGTAAAAGTTCAGGAAGTTCCTTTAAAAAGAGTGTGCTTATTGGGATGTATCAAAGAGAGATTCACTTAAAATCATGTATATCCAAGAAATAGAATGATAGATGGATCTTGTAACATGAGTATATAGAATATAATAAGAATTTTCACGTTCAAAATAAATTAATAGACAAAACAAGATTGGTAAAAGGAAAGATCGAGCAACCTGAATGAATAATGGAAGTTCGGGTAGAATCTGTCATTGTTTATTGGCATGGTATTGGGTGTAACTAAGTGGGATTAATGAGACATAAAAGGGGTAACTCATCACATATAAAACATTTGGGAATTATGGGGAATGTGTATAGAGATACCACATCACTTGGTTTTACACAAAAAGGCATATCATAGAGAACAATCAAGATTATGAGTGAAAAGGGGAGGATCCCTTACATTAAATCATTTGGTGTTCCCAACTTGTTATTAACAACATGAATAAAAAAATTAGGATTATTAATTAATAAATCCATAACCACTTATATAATCAATTTCTTTATTATAAACCTTTTTAGTTCATTCATATTGTTTTGGATTAGTTTCACGGTTCAATTTCATCGTTCGAGCTTGTTTGTTTACTTGGCTTTGGAAGATCAGTTTACTTATATTCCTGTTTGGATTATATTCAATATGAAAGTGGTTGTACAGAATTGAAGTAAGATTCTATAGTTCATATCCATGAGATTAAATTGTTTTAATTTTAATTACGATTCTTATAATGAAGTCTTATTATTATATATATAAAACCATAGTGATAACCGTTTTTTAATCGGTGGATTTGATTACAAAAAATGTTGTTTTTCTTTATAAGATAATTATATTTGTAATGAAGTATTACTGGACCAAAAATAAGATATATAACATATATAGTAATCTGGTTCAACCATAACACAAATGATTTCATGACCAGAATTATAGATAATAATAGAAAGTGATAAATTGTTGTCCTTGAATGTGCTAAATTAGCACATCTCCAACAGTGCTTTCATTACTTTCAAATAAAAGGGTGGGGAAAGTGGAAAAGATAATGAAATATAACAATATCATGAAGAAAATATATTACATTTATTTTATGGGATTTATCATACTATTATGGTGATGGTAGGTGAGGAATGAAATATAAAAAAAGAACATAAAAGAAAAGAAGAAATTGGAAGCGGAATTTACCTCTTGAGACTTCCTCCTTTGAGAACATCTTAAGGGGAGGGGTTTTGGTATTTGGAGAGGATGTGAGATTTTGTACATGGGGGAGGACCTTAGGGAGATATTTGGGCCGAATAATGGCATGACACAAGGCCTGAGAGGAGTGAATAGAAGAGGGAGTGAAGGGGGTTTTTATAGCGGAGGAGAGGAGGGATTTCATAATATTATAATCATTAAATTATTATTTCCTCCCAATACATGGAATAGTAAGTATTATATGAACAAGAATAGTGATATTATCATTTTATCACAAAATAAGTGGGCTTACATCATCATAACATCATCGATGACTCAATTAATCCTTTATTTAGCATTTATTATGAATTATCGGATTCTACTATTAATAAAAAACTCAAGTATTTCAGAAAAATCCCAAAAATTCACCCAAACCATTTTTAGAAGTGTAGAATAAAAAAATGAATATCATTTTTCAAAAATAAATTTCCAAATATGATTAATTTAATTTTGAATTAAAATCCTGGTTTATTACTAAAAAACAGTTTTAAAAACATGTATTTACTTATTCTAAAATATAAGAACACCATACTTTCATTTGAATATTATTTTCATACTATCATAGGTAAGGATACTATTAATTAGGGTATATAACTATTCATAATGGTATGTTACTATTAATAAGGGTATGTTACTATTCACAAAAAAATAATTTTTGTTTTATTAGACTCCAAAAAACATCTTGAACGCAGCTGTGTATGTCAGATTTTAAAAATTCCAAACACAGAAGTGGAAAAATTATGTTTAAAGGTCACTTACAACATATTAGTTAATTATGTTGTATTTTCATGTTATTTTATGACATATTTATAATAAGATAATTTCCATTGAAAAACATTGTGTCGTTATAGTGGCTCTTCATGTTTTGAAGGGGGAGTGTCACCATGTAGTATGCCAACAATTCCACTAATGAGGTATTTTAGTAACTAATGGAATGATGAAGGTAACTCAATATGTCTATGGATACATGGCCTTATGATTAGGGAATTTTATGTGGTGTCTTTCTGGATCACCATAAACTCAATGTCATATGTGATATCATCAAACAGATATTTATGTTTTAACTTCTTGATAGGCCTTTTTCTCATGCTTATCATTCCCTTGAATGGAAAGACTTGTGGGAGAAATTTACCATTCACTATATCCTAGATATAAAAGGGATAAAATCAGAATAATATTGATCCTATAAACATTATCATTCATATCCATTTAGATGTTGACATTATTGATCCTTCTCGAAACATATAGGGGCTCGATGTGCCTCAGAATGACCTCTTCCTTATCCTAGTCAGTGAATGAAATAGAGACATGGAATTCTACTGACATGTTCTCCACTCTATATACCAGGGATGTAGAGAATTATATTTTGAATTCATGTGGGATCTATCGGTATTCAACAAGTTCCACATTGAGTTCTTTTGAAATATAGATTGCACCAAGGATTTAGAGTTTGGTTTGGATATTTACTAGTTGTTTTAGAATGTCGTACTTTTGTGCCAGAGGATAGTGATTTTTGATGGTGAGTTTCTCTTTAATATTTGGCTTTGGAGATGAAGAATTTTGAGGGAGATGGGCCTGGGACTTGTGTAGAAGTCAAGGGATCATCTACTTCCAGTGGTGCAGGATTCACTTTCCTTCCCCATTGCATGGGTTAATCAGATAATTGAACCCATGCTAGGCGATCATGCAAGGAAACTGGGTGTGAGAGACAGTATGAGGGTTCTAAGACACCTCCATACCTATTTTGTCCTTTATTGACTGTTTTAACATTATTCTCTATTATATAGATGTTCTCCATGGGGACATTACTAGAATATTGGGTCTAACCATGTATGCGTTGTCCCGTGTATCCTTGGTTATGGTACATGTGGCCTCTCATTCTCTAGATATGTGCAGGAAACTCATATTTTGAGGAATATTCATCATCAAATTAGATGTTTTATATGTGTATCACGTTTAAAAAAATATGATATCTTATTCTGATGATGATTCCATTTTTGGTGGAATTTATCATTCTACGAATGTTGCAGGGAAGAAATATGAATGATTAAGAGTTTGTGTTGGAGAAAAATATGATTCCTCCCTTTTTGTTTCATGCTTATTTTGATTGTTTTTTCCACCTATGGGTTTTATATCTGTTGTCTCCTTATATTGTATATGAGATATTTTGTGTTGGAGCAGCTGTGCTCTTAGGGTGGTATGAACTTGATCAACTGTTTTCCAAGTCATCCAATTTTTTATCTTAGACTCATGATTTTCCAGAACATTCATTCAATCACATTCTTCTCTAAATAGGGAAATTATTATGCATGCCACTTGCTCTGAGAAGATATCTAACACCACTTGCATGTAATTGACTATGCCTTGAAGGATGTCTTTGAAGAATAAGTAGTCATGGATATTATGTCCTAACCTTCTATGGAAGGGGTAGTAGTTGGGAAGGTCGGGGAGGATGACTACATCCGAAGTCTTGGGACATGGTATTGTCAGTGGGTTATTGTCCATGGATTCCATGAAATAAATTATGACTTTTTCATTTAGGAATGTGTATTTTTAATTCATCCCTTACTCAAATATCAGGTGACACTGATTTCTCTATGCTTTTGGGAGAGGAAATTTATGTGGTTATAGCCAATTGGTAGGAGAAGTTGGTTGGTTCAACACATGACTAGGTTTATAGATGCACACTATTTCTAGATTGAGAGTGGAATCAACAACATATTCTTTGCATTTCCTTCTCCCCCGTGTTGTGGGAATGAGTGGAGTTTGGGATCTAGATCGATGAATGGATTCCTCAAGAAATTGTTTAATTTATACTGAATCACATGACCCATATAGATACTTCATTTGGGTCAGAGGTGTCTACAACTCATCCATAATATTTCAATCATAGATTCCCAATAGATTTTCCAATGAGAAATGGATACTGAGTGAATAGGTTAAACATTGACACTTGTCTATGAAGTCAGACACCCTCTCATTTTTATGTATTTTGCAGCGCGTCAGGTTGAAGATTTTCGTTTCCCTCAGTTTTGAGCTAAATTGGTAAAGGAATTGATGAAGAAGGTCTTCCCATCCTGCAATATATCCCGATAGAAGGTTTTTATACCATATAAAATCTGGATCTATCATATTTTATACAAAACATCATAGCTTTGTTTCCTCTTGATGATATCGAAGGCCTTTTATCATGCCACATTGGGATATGGAGTGCGTGAAATGTTTTTCTGGGACTCCTGCACCATTAAAATTATAGAAGGTAAGATTTCTGAAATTGGGTGGAGTAAAAGGTTCATCCCCCCATTCAGGATATGTCTTCCGCTCAAGATTCACATGTGTGTGTCTCCCTTTCTTGGCTTCCATTCAAGCAGACATGAAATTGATTATTATAGAAACTCCAAGGGAACAACATTCTATGCTTCCTCCCTTCTAAATGGAGAGTGTGGGGGTTGATTAGGGGGCCCCTCTTTCATCTCTTGGTGATTCTCGATTCATCCTATAATTGAATGATTTTTATGATGTGGGAGAGAATGTTCTTGTAATTGAGGTAATTAATAATAATTTTCAAGATTATCATTTATATAAACCGGATTCCTAGATCTGGATCTAGTATGATTCTAAAATACCAATCTCACTAGAAAATCAGTTGTGGGGGGATAATATTTATCTCTACCTGATGATGATACCCAACAGGAAGATTTTCCCTGAGTAGCTTCTCATTGAATCATCTAAGAATTAGTATCTCACTGTCATATTATGACACATATTTCTCTATGGAAGGAACCTCATCTCTTATGGGGGTTATTTGGATGTAATCTCACTCTTCACTTCTTCATTTTTAGTGTTATTTTAGAGAGGTGAAAACTCAATTTTCATAGGTGCAAGATTTCAGATCCTTCTTTGGTTCCAGGTGCATGTAACCTCGGTTGCTGCATCCAAATTATCCTCCTCTTAGGGTAAATGATCTATGTCCTGGACCATTTCATTTTTATTTTAATCAACAATGTATTTCATGTTGAAAGGGGTGAAATTCAAAAAGGTATATCAGGAAAAGGTGTTTATTACATTATTTTAATGAAATAGGTTGATTATGAACTTGCTTTATCATGGTCATTATTTCAACCCTTGTCTATATTGTGCCACTTTGGCATGTGACCCTAGAGGGGTCTGATTTTCTCCATCATAGACTCCTCTTAACCTTGTCTAGAAACAATTACCTTGAGGGAGTTTTCAGTAGTTAATGCTGAGCAGGGCCTGGCCTGCAGAATTTTGTCATTTGGTGGATGTAATAGATGGGATGCTGACCATTGATCATTCCCTCCCAACATAGAGAAGACTAATTCTCTCTGTGTTGATTATGGGGAGGAAAATGAACCCATCCCTATGGGGTGGGGGTTATTTATGGGTGTAAGTTGAATTGATCGTTCATATTATTGATGATCCAATAATTCTTGTTGAAGATTTGATGACTCCTATGATGGACATGAAGATAAAAATAAACTTAACACAAAGGGGTGGGGTTGATCTGGAATCAATGATTATTTCCCCCGGAACCCATAAGGCATAATGAAACCGGTGATGGTTTTTGAGACTTAAATCCCCTTATACTAGTGTTTTAGGGTTTGCTTTAAGGTTCTGCTAATATTTCATGAATCCTATAGGGAATTGATTATACATGTGTTGGTGGTGGTCATAGATATTACCCTATCCAAGTGAGCTAGTTCTGCTCATTTAAGGATGATATTTAAGATGCTACTATGGCCCACTTGTTGTGGCGTAGCTATGCTAGTGCATGAGTTTGGTGAAATGGCAGCCCATTATGGGAATCATTATTTATGGGACATCTTCTGGTTGATTGAAACTCTGGATTCAGTGACTGAAATTCACTCCTATTACTCTGAGGTGGATATTTTAAATTCATGTTGGCTATCCTCTCCCTCTATTCATGACGTCCATAAATCGTTGAAGTAGGGTAAATATATTATAGTGACAAACTATCCTAAGTGTGACATCATCCCTTGAATTTTCAAAGGATATGACATTACATGATTCCATATCTGAGGGTTATGTTGTTCCAAGGGTAAATCAATGTGTAATTCTCTATAATATCACCATTATTGAATAATGATGCATGATTTAGTATTAGATATCATCTTTTGAAGATTTTTTATGTAATAGCGGCATGCATGTTTCATATTTTGGTTGTGCATTTCCAGTATTAGATCATGATCCATGGAGATATCAGCTAGATTTAGCTAGAAAGATATTATCATAATGGTCTGATGGTGACCCTAATATCCTAGATATGGTAGGTGTCTATCCTTTAGTTGCTGATGTGTAATCCAGATATTTCAGAATATATAAGATATCAACTACTTTTCTAGATCATCTATAATATCATAGTAATAGGCAGTGAGGTTCAAGAACATGATAGAGAGGTTGGTTCTAGAAAAATCTCTCTAAATTCAGATGTCAATATCCTCATCATCAAACTTACATGACACAATCATGTCATACTGTAGAAGATGATTCTGAGGGTCACTTTCTATCTACAGTGCAGTTTTGCAAAAATTTTATGGGGTGACCATATGAAGTTTACCTCGATGCATCGATCACCTCTTTATACGTAGGTGTCTGATCTTTTAGCACCTCTCTATACGAAGGAGTATGTTCATGGAAATCTACTACATACAAATGTGTTTGGGAAAGGGGAGTATTTCCATATATGTGGAAGATATCTCTAGGGGAATTTTGACCACGAATTATGTCAGTAGTAGAGTCCTTATAATCTATCTCCACACTACCCAGAAGAAGAATATCATGGAAATTATCATCTTCTACTTTGGTGGTAGAGATTGCGGACCCTTTCAATGACTAAAATTTGTATTTAATGACCTCATGGAATATAGAACTGTGAAAATTAGGAATATAGGAGACATCCTACATCATGGTTGAAATATGCCGACCTTAATTTAGGATTTTTTCAACGATATGAGCCTACTCTATGATGACTGTTAGAACATATTTATAATCTACGAGTGTTGTAGCAGTATGACCCTATTATTGAGAAGCTGCGGTAATGTGATCATAAGTTGTATGATTAATAATAATAATATTTTCTTTTCTTGAAGAATGTGTCATTCCCAATTGGTGCACCTCGATCAGGACAAGATTATGAGCCTGTTCATGGGCCTTTATAATATGTCATTGGTCATTCATGGTAGGGATACGAGCATGTCCAAAGGAATCTGCCTCTCCCAATTGGTGATCCCAGGTTGGAGTATGAATATGGGCCTTGTCTGAATTTTAATTCCCTCCTAGAATATATCGACGAGCCTCTAGAATGTTATAAGGGATATGAGCCTCCACCTGTATTACCGCATAAGGATACTAGTTCGGTCATTCATTGGCAGAAGTTGGAATATGTACCTGGATTTTATGATATTCTAGAACGTGACAGATAGATTCACTGATAAGAATATGAGCATATCCCAAGGCTTGTTCCATTCTCACTTGGTAAAACCTATCCTAAATGAGGATATAATCCCAATCCTAGGACTTTGGAGTATGACTTAGTCTTCTTCGATGAGATTATGATCCTATATCGTGTCATGTTCCCCTATCACATTGTGAGCCCTGAACAGAACAGTGATATGGGTCTAATCATGGGCCTTTGAAATATGTCATTGGACATCATCGACATGCATGTTTCCATGTCTCGATGAATTTGCTACACTCACTTAGTGATAATCGGTTGAAATGAGAATATGATCTCGGTCTGATACCTCATCCTTTACTGGAATATGACAATAATCCTCCTGGACAAGAGCAAGAAGGTGCACTTTCTCAAATGCAACCACTTTTTTCTGATAATCTGATTGTGGAGCTATTCTGACTATAGGGATAAGAATATGCTCTAGACCCTTTATCTGCAAAAGTGCTGAGAAATTCTGGTGTATTCCCATAGTTTTGTTGAAAATATGTTGGCATTTTAGAAAATTGTGTGTAGGGATATAATCGTTCCAATTTTCTATTTACACTATGTAATGGACATATCTTTGATTTAAGTGGTGATATCATCCCACTTCGGTCATCATTGTTCCACTAGAATATGCTAATGGACTTCATGCATGGGTGTATGGATATGTGCCTTCCCTATTCCTGATGCAGGAATATACCCACAGACTCATTTTGAGTGAGAAGGGATATGATCTTTCTTACAGGTTTCTAATAGAATATTCCATCGGTCCTCTTGAATCAAGTGGGGATATGAGCCCACCCATGAATATATAGTTCCTTCCTCACCTAAGGAGTCTCCCTTTTTCCTGTGAATGGGTGTCAGAGGTAGTAGTGTGTCAGGTGGTACCCTTTGTAGGTGACTAGTGGGTACCGGTGGGATGGATTTGGCAACAACAGTTGATAGGTTCCCTCCATAGAAGAACTTGAACTAGGAGAGATCCATATATGGCCTCTGTGTTCCACCTTCATCAGATATTGAAGGTTGTGATTTTCAAACTCTAGGGATAATCTACTATAGAGGATTATCATCGAAACGTGGGCCATTGGATTAGATGTATCTGTCTCCTAATGGTGTGGACTCATCAATTTTAGTGCTTGGAGATCCTCATGATCTGTTTCATGGTTGATATTACACCATGTCGATGGTACACCTGGACTATCATGTTCTCCACCTAATGATGATGTTTTGGTGTAGGTGAAATAATATTGTGACCTTCATTGTTTGCAACCATAGCAGACATTATGAAGTAGTTTCTTGATGATGAAATTATCTGGGATTGGGATGCTATTGATGAGATCAGTATCTATATTCATTCACAAAAAAAGAAACAAGTTCACAGATTAGTACAATATCATATGAGTTATTTTTTCAATCAAATATTCATGGTTATCATAATTATCCTATTATTATTTGTATGTCCATTCTACTCATCTAGAAATTTCAACATGAGGATGGACTTGTTTCATATGAATACTAGTTACATTGGATCAGATGTAAGATTCATGTTGGGTTTACTAGATTTTATTTTGTAGGATATGAAAAATAAAGTGGCCTGACACATGATTAGCCCAATCATTTCATTATTTGGGATATTCACATGAGGTTCAACATTTTTTCGTATAGTGGGAAAAAATGGCCCCATAGACAATAACCTCATCATTTTTCTATTAGATAGGTTCACATCGGTTTTAACCATTTTTTGTGTAACATAAGCACACAAAATGGCCAAATAGACCATAATCCAATAATTTTTCGATCTAATAGGTTCATCTATGGTTCAGCATTTCTGTTTCAATGGGGAGGAGATAACAACAAATGTGCATCTGGTTTGGTGTGCTGGTTGATTGATGGGGTTTATTTCATGGAAAATCATTGAAATATGGTTACTACTATTGTTCTTAATTGAAAATATCAATTGTTCCCACATCAATAACTAGTTACAGACCATGTAACCAAATTCTAGTGGTCAATTGGGGTTTTAGATCCAATGGCATTTAGGGACTCACATTACTTGAGAGGATTGGAGGTCGAGTTCATCACAGCCTTTTTAGGAGAATTGTTTCATACTCCAGGACACTCTTATATATTTAGGAAATTTTGGAGAACCTCTTACTAATCCTAATATGGGGAATATTACCTAGAAAAATGACAATATGTTAAGTCTCCATTATACATAAAAGGAAGGGGGTCTCATTGATGAATCCATCTGTATCTATCTAGTGTTCTTTCATCCATTTCCCTGTATTGTATAGATGCTTTATAAGATAAAGTCATATAACCGAGCACTTTATATTTTTCTTCTCTACAGAGAGTTCATTAATAACATGAAGTGCGTATTGATCTATTATGAGGAATCCTATATACCCTCATTATTATAGGAATAAAAACCCACATAGTTCATTAAACTCGTGAAATTTGGTGCCATGTGGAGAGTACATGTGTGTGGAAACATAGGCACTAGATATTTTATCTCGAGTCTTGATGATACAACATACATATACTAGTTATAGAAGGATTCCATGTTATCATAGTTCAATCATACCATTGGGACAGAACCTATGGAATATATCCACATATGTGGGAGGTTTATATCATACCATTTATTTGATCTTAAGTGATAAGGTTTCCCTAGCTAGTGTAGAGTCAGGATGCCAATGATGTTTTCATTGTAATTACCTAAGCCCATGTGATCTATTCTTGATGTGGGAAATAATAGATATTAATTTATCAACATAATTTCATGTGGATGTGGTACTTATATACTATAATAGTCTTCGAGATGTTTAATAGGGTGCTTGGGCCTTAATGAAGTTGTCATATGCATCTGAATTATGGTAGAAATCAGAGTCATCATAGTTCAGTTCGATTCTCAGTCCATTGAGGGATGAGGTAAGATGATCATCCAAATGGATATGATTGGGTTACTGATAGTTTCAATGTACAAGACACGGTGGGGATTATGCCAAGGTGGATACCTATTTGATTTTGGGCCTATAACTTTGGACGGTGTCCAATGTATCTCGGTTAAAGAATTAATCAAAGTCGTCATAGTTTAATTTATCAAGGATTACGCACTAAGGATTCCCTTGTATAGAATGGGTGTTCATGTAATGCTGCTGGTTGGGGTTTACACACTAAAGTTTCTCTTATGATCAGGGCTTACACACTAATTTTTCACTTGTAATTGTATACACTTATAATGTAGACGGAATGATCACTGAAACTCTCTAATCCCACAAGAGATAAAATCAGTGAGATAAACAAGGGATATAAAATAATTAGTCTCATTGCTTATGGGTGTGAGACTTATGTGTTGGAACTTCCCTTCGGTGTTTTAATATGGACCTCAATCCTTTGGAAGGAGTCATATGTATCCAGATTATGATAAGAATTAGATTCATCATATTTCAACGATCTTGGGTCACACAATGAGTTTTACTTTATTATTGAGTCCTATACACTCAGAATGAACAATGTTACTAAGTCTTAGGATGTATTTTATGACCTATCTGGCATTCCGTCTTAACATGAATTGATTTTCTAATCAATATTACATGATTTTATTCTTAATATGTAATAGGATGTCTGTATGAATCCAAGGAAAATTTCATGATCGAATTGGATTGTCCAAGGGAATCCACATATCCTGGATCGCATGACATAGGGTTGTTACATGATCATGGATGACTTTTTTGATGGACATCATAAGACCAAGATGATTTTCCTGGAATAATTCACATGACCCTGAATAGAATGTCCAAAGGTTGTCACATAATCTATCTAACTTTTAATGGTTTCATCATGAGTGTTGGATGAAACGATTAGAGCACTTTAAGACTCAATGTGACATGTCTCCTCAGGTGATGCATATCTAGGCTAAAATGGCTGGAGGACATCATGAGACCTAGCTGGTCTACCCAGAGGGCGTCATGAGAGCCATTTGATATTCCCGATTTCCACCACAAGACATAGCTAACATACACTAGAATAACTATATGAGTTGAGAGGCATGCATGAAGAAAACTATGAGGCCTATATAATGAGCACAAATAGCTTCAAGAGACTGGGGTAGTATGACCATGGGGTTCCATGCGACTTACGTAGACGTGTCTAATGGACATTTCATGATTCAAATAGAATACCAAAGGTTTTTTGTGAGATCTGATTATATTTCCTAGTGTTGCAGCAAGACTTGAATGGTTTACATGAAGCACATGATGATCAATTTAGTTTTCATACAAATAAGTCCCCCACTTTTTTAGTATTTATTCCATCCTTTTATCATGTGTTCTTTAGACATATTTAATGTTATCTTGTTTTATGTAACACACCGAGATTTTAGGAAAAATATTCTTTTAATTTCATTAATGTCTTGTGCTACACCAAGATTACCTTGCGCTATACGCAACACCGTATTAGCTTGCAGTATACGCAACACTATTCTTGGATCGTGTTACACACAATTTTGATAATAGTTATTCTACGCAACATCGAGTATATATATATATTCAATGTATAAATGAAATATGGTTGGATTCTGTTATTCGAAACAACGAAGGATTCTTGCACAACACGCAACCCTGACTTGGCTTGCATTACACGCAATCGCAACCTTCCTCGATAGTGTGTGTTGTACGCAATATTGGGTTTTACTAAACAACGATATATTATTATAATATTGTTATGAACTAGCCATTATGAATAGTGTTAACTAAATTTTGACTTTTATAACATTATTATTCATCTTAAACATTTCTAGAACATGGTATAAGAAAAAAATAAATTGTTCGGGTAAAATAAGTATTTTTTAAAAAAATGCAGTTTTGCCGACTTTTGATGGCAAACCCACATTAAATCTAGTTTTTGACATGTTTATAATTTCAATTTTACAAAATAAAATTCTTCTTTTGAATCAGGATATAAAAATTTACATTAGATAATGTTTTTATATTTTTCCGATAACTTTTATATTTTAATGAATAGTAAAAACACGCTATATTTTAATTAAAAACATCTTTTTTCATCGTAATATCTTATGTGGTTAAATTATAATATTGAATGATTTTAAAGTATAAATAGAGTATTATTTTACCATTTAATATATTGTATGTCATTAGCATTTATTTTACCTTGAATTCGTAGGTTAAATCAATTCAATCTTTTGCAATGTTTTAATGAACAACCCGTTTTCTTTCGACAACGGGATTAATTTTAATTTAATTTCTGCATATTTTTTGTATTGAATTAGGAAAAATAGATTTCATATTTTGAATCAGTGGGCCCAAATTATGTTAATAAGCTACTTTTTATTTTTGGGCATTGTGAATAGTAACTACGGTAAATTTTATTTACTATAGTTAAAGGTAAATCAGATAATTAAGGGTAAATATAAGATTACAAAATTACCCTAACACTTGTAAAATTCCTATTGGATGGCTAAAAGTAGACCCATATAACCTATGGGTCGGATTAGATTCATTTTATGTACTTTTGTCCATGAAAATAATTTAATTATTATTAAAACCAAACAATGTGACAACATGTCATTTTCTTATATCTTATAAGTATAATAATTTTAATTTAGTGATAAACTTCATGAAACATCGAACATGAATAGTATCCAAAAAGATAATACAATTATATACATAATAGGAATTTATTTAGAATTTTTAGGGATTAAATATATATCATTTATTATGACACAAAGATGATGCAGTAATTTTCTTATTAATTAAAATATAGACATAATTGATGTTATAAATGACCAAATAAATGTAATTTGAGACTTTTTATGACTTAAAATAATTTTCAAGGTTAATATGACATGTTATTGTTGATTTAAGTCACTTGGTTCGAACATACCAGTCTGTTATGAATTTCATAAAAATCATGTACCAAATAGTCTCAAAATTGACATAAATTAGTTTTTAAAACAAATATTATATTATTAATTGTTATTTTATTCCTAAAAATATAAGGTTCGCCCAAATTACTTATATAATATTATATATATTAATAATAAACAACTTGGGGTTTTTTTGGCTTGATATAGTATGTTTATTAACCATATAGTGTAAGAAAACAAAAAGACCCGGTAAAAGTTAAATTATTTAACTTAGAGTTAAATATAATTGATAAGGTTAAAATAATAACCTAAACATGTCTAAATACTATTGTATGAGATTATTTCGACCAATCCCAACATTATATTCGAAATAAGATCATTTTGAACCATTATAAACCGAATTTGACCTTAAATATAAAATAATATTTTGAGATTTTCATAAGGTGCCCCTCTCCTCCCTTATAAAAGGGCACCTCCTCCCTCTCCTCCTCACACCAATTTGAGCATTCAAGCTCGGCCAACCCCTGCCAAAATATTTTCTCCACTTCCCTAGTATCATCTTAGAGGTCCTGGTCTTCTTCAAATACTATCCTTAGTTCTTTAAGTGGAGGTTAAGTGAAGGCGCGACAAAAAGAGGTAATATCCATTACCGATCTTTTTCAATTTCTTTCTTCTTCAACTTCTTTGTCTTTAGTTCTTTCATGATAAAGTAATAACATCAGTATTTCTTATATACTGATATGTTATTATAAATATGAAACTACTCTAATTAACCTTCTATCCATCCTACAGAAAATGGAAATCATTGCGCGTGCGTACGTACGGAATACCGTCTCCACGCCTTGGTGTAATCTATTTTCAGCCACCACCTTAATTGGATGGATATAATGGTGTAATGAGTAACTATGTATGATTATTATAAAGTATATATAATGAATAATAATTAAATATATGACATGGTAAATCTACTGGATTTATGTATATATATATGTATTTCATCTACTTACTTACATTCAAGACAATAATGAAAGGAAAACAACGTTCATGCGTACGTACGGACTACCGTCTCCATCAACAGGGCGTTTCATTTCATTTATCTATATATTAAGTATATATATATATACTGAATATATATGATATATAAATCATGTTTTATATTCTTGAAGTAAGTAAATCATGATATAAGTAATAACAATGTCAAGAACAACAAGTCCAAACACCTACGATAAATGAAACGATTTTACCCAAAACGCTTCTTTAACATGGAATTTACAAAAGAACGGGTAATATAAAGTCCTAAGTGAACCATATATTATATAATAACAATGAATATGATTTTGTAATAAGTTAATGACATTATTTAAATAATTATACAGGAGGATCGGATACGTACAAAGCATATCAGACATAAGGTAAGGGAAATATCACAATCTCATTTTTATCCGAGATTGTTTATACTTTGGTATTTACTGGGGTGTATTTTTTCATCCACATCCATGTTTCATCAATATGTAATATTATTTAAATCCACCTAAAATTGTTTAAATACATTTTTACCCTTCGGTGAGTTTTTAGTAAAGGATATGAAAGGAATATTTTGTCATTTTTCGTACGAGGTACAGTTTGACTTTTCTAACAAAAGTACGAGAAGAATGATTTTTTAACTTATATGGAATGAATGGATTTTTAAAACATTATTTCCAAGAATCTTCCTTTAAAATTTTTCAAGTTTATTTTTAATCAACTTCTTTTAGTTTAAAATTGTATGACATGTTAACAAAGGAAAAGTGTTTTTGAAGTAGAAAGGATATTTTCCTCAAGAATGAAGTTCATGTGTTTTATCAAAATTATTTTTCATCTAAGATAATAAAGGGTTCTGTTTTTATCCCTATTATTACATTGATTTGATTATATTGTGATGGAATTATTTTGATGAATTCCTTTATCGTATATGAATTGTTTTATGATGTCATGATGTTTAAGATTCCCATTTTTATTACATGGAATATGCAATGATGTATGGTTTATGATTTTGTGGAACACATAAGAATGGTATCATTATGAGATGGGTGGGACCTATATCTACCTCCAATTAATTGGGTAAATATTTTATATCTCATGAGATAGACATGGCTGGAATGGTAGGTTAAACCGGTTCAGTGAAACAGGACTGAAACGAGGGTGACTCAGTTCAGAAATGCACTTTGTCCACTAAGATAGTCTTGGAAATGAGTCTTGACTAATAAGATAAGAATATCTATGATTATGTGTGTATGCCACAAAGTTTCAGGTTTTAATTTATGATTATTGGGATTTCATTTCACTACTATGATTTATCCCATGTTATGAAATTATGCTCTCTTTTGCAGGTTAAGATTTCCAAAATGTTATGTTCTTATGAATATGATGTGATTGATATTTCATTTGATTACCCTTATTGAGAATTTTAGCTCCCCCTTTTATGTTTTTCTTTTCCCCAGGATATAAACAAAGGTTTTAGGTAAGAAAAAAAAAGTAAGATCTTTATGGGAGATGTTGAAGATCTTTCACCATGATTAGAAGATTACATTCCGAGTTTCCAAAGACACTAAACTATTACAGTCCTTATGTGTGTGTTTTTGTTATGTAATAAGTATTCCGCAAAAGTAATGAAATGTCCTTGTACGTCAAGATACGGGTCTCTACAGTTGGTATCAGAGGAAAGGTTTAGTCAACCTTTGGAAACTAGGATGCGAAAACGTTAGGGAGATCCCTTGAGATATTTCTATGGTATGTCTAGGGATGTCTCTAAGGTTAAGAATACGTATAGGTTATAGTCCTCGAATTGTGCTAATGATCTTAGAATTTAACCTATGATGTTAGATATTGGGTTTACTCCCCCTTTACAATGTTGTCTTCTCTAGCATGATTTTTGTCTCTCACAAGATTCTTTTTGTGTTTTAGTTAATGGAGGGAACCAGGAGGAATTCTGTTAACATTGAATCCAATGGACAAATTGGTGACTATGAGCAACAAAATTGTGTAATTCCTAGTGAGAAAGATATTATGATTATGTCGAATCAGTCATCGCGATATATGAATAACAAGGTGAAATTTAGTGGTATGCCTAATTCATCAAAGAAGAGGAAGATAAACTATTATTCTTGTTCGCATGTTGAGGAGCATAAATAAAGGAAGATTGAGATTTCTAAAGAAGGGAAGAAGAACCTTGAGGAATACCTCAAATGGAGGGACCGATGTTATCTGTGTGGAGAAAAGGGTCATAGAGTGACAGACTGTTGTGGAGTTCAATGTCTTATTTGCGGAGAACATGGGCATAACCCAACTCAATGCCCTGACCTAAAAAGTTACTTCTAAATCAAGGAAGGACTTATTCTAGGACAATAATTGAAGTTGATGGACTGAAGTGTTTATGTATTGGTATTCATGAATAATGTTGTTGTGGTACTTTTATGGTGTATTGAAATATTTATGTATTGGTCTATTGTGGATTTCAAAAATTTTAAGGTACCGGTAACCATGAAAAGTGATTCTAATATTTTGGAAAGTAGATGATATGCACATAATGAAGGGATAAGGAGAAAATGAAATGTTTGGCAGTATTCATGAGCTCATGATTGATATAAGGACTAAGTGATATCATTGTTTGAGTATATAGAATTTTGAGGATTTTAGTATGTGGAAACTGATAACTTTTAACTGCATTCATGTTTTCACTAAGGTTCAATGGGTATTCAAGAGAATACATGATTAAGGCCTTTGAATGTTTGGAATGTGACCAACAAGACATATCTTTTGATATATGGGGACCAACGATGGTATTAAATCTCTGGTAATCGTTTTCACTATATTATGAGAGTGGACTGCAGTATTATGGATAAGCCTAAAGATTGGAATGAATTATGTTGGACATAAGTTATTATTGTTTAAGGATAGAAGTTTTTTCTATATTATTGATGGTATGTTATAGTAATATAGTTTTAGAAAAAGGATAACCTGCAGGACGGGCAACAGCCCATCGCGTCAGACAAGGTTGTGGGAATCGGACCCACAACTGAAGTGCGACTGGCCTTTATCGCCTACCACTGGCCGACATGAAGTCCCTGTTTAGTATAAACTAGTTTTATTTTATTAAGCGATATGATATATGATGTATATGTTCATTTTTGGAACCATATACGATTAATCTAACCATAAGATGGACTTATAACTTTTGCTAACCTTTTTTTTGAAAGAGATGGAATGACCCATCATTCTATCACATGATCTGCTAACACATCACAAATAACAAATTCAACTTCATTTCTTTAAGGGATGATGCGGAAATTGTTTAATTCACGAACAATAGTGAGATTGTACCAAAATCATGCAAGTATTTCGTTTAATTCATCAACTTTATGGAAATGATCTTGAAAACCAAAAATGTTGTCCTAGTTCCCTTATATCTGATTAATCAGATGGTACCTTAGATGATCACAAATCAATAGCTTTGTGATTGTTGGCTTTTCCATAGCCATGTTCTCTACCACTCTCCATCAAAACATGGTGTTTAGATTTCTCTTCCATATCCATATATTCACCTATGGGGAAACCCATTGATTAGTTTATTTGGGTAACCATTACATTTCATACTTTTTTTTATAAATATTTGTTTTGGTATTCCTTTTTACAATGTGGGTTTCTATTAAAGAAACATTCGAGTAGTAAACCATTTATAACCCCGACGAATTTCGAGGGCGAAATTCATTTTAAGGGGGGTAGAATGTAACACCCCGAGATTTTATGAAAAATATTCTATTAATTTCATTAATGTCTTGTGCTACACCAATATTAACCTGCGCTATACGCAACACCGTATTAGCTTGCAGTATACGCAACACTATTCATGGATCTTGTTACACACAATTTTGATAATAGTTATTCTATGCAACATTGAGTATATATATATATATTCAATGTATAAATTAAATATGGTTGGATTCTATTATAAAAAACAACGAAGGATTCTTGCGCAACACACAACCCTGACTTGTCTTGCATTACACGCAATCGTGACCTTCCTCGATAGTGTGTGTTGTACACAATACTGGGTTTTACTAAACAACGATATATTATTATAATATTGTAATGAACTAGCCGTTATGAATAGTGTTAACTATATTTTTAATTTTATAACATTATTATTCATCTTACACATTTCTAGAACATGGTATAAGAACAAAATAAATTTTTCGGGTAAAATAAGTATTTTTCAAAAAATGCAGTTTTGCCGCCTTTGGATGGCGCACCCACTTTAAATATAGTTTTTGACATGTTTATAAGTTCAATTTGACAAAATAAAATTCTTATTTTGAATCAGGATTTAAAAATTTACATTAGATAAAGTTTTGATATTTTTCCGATAAATTTTATATTTTAATGAATAGTAAAAACACGCTATATTTTAATTAAGAACATCTTTTTTCATCATAATATATTATGTGGTTAAATTATAATATTGAATGATTTTAAAGTATAAATAGAATATATTTTTACCATTTAATATAATATATGTCATTAGCATTGATTTTACCTTGAATTCGTAGGTTAAATCAATTCAATCTTTTTCAATATTTTAAAGAAAAACTCGTTTTCTTTCGACAACGAGATTAATTTTAATGAAATTAATGCATCTTTTTTGTATTGAATTTGGAAAAATGGATTCCATATTTGGAATCAGTGGGTCCAAATTATCTTAATAAGCTACTTTTTATTTTTGGGCATTGTGAATAGTAACTACGATAAATTTTATTTACTATAGTTAAAGGAAAATCGGGTAATTAAGGGTAAATATAAGATTATAAAATTACCCTAAAACTTGGAAAAATCCAATTGGATGGGTAAAAGTATACCCATATATCCTAAGAGTCGGATTAGATTCACTTTATGGACTTTTTTCCATGAAAATAATTTAATTATTATTAAAACCAAAGAATGTGACAACATGTCACTTTCTTAAATCTTATAAGTATAATAATTTTAATTTAGTGATAAACTTCATGAAAAATCAAACATGAATAGTATCCAGAAATCTAATAAAATTATCTACATCATAGAAATTTATTTATAATTTTTAGGGATTATGTAATTATCATTTATTATGACACAAAGCTGATGCAGTAATTGTCTTATTAATGAAATATTGACATAATTGATGTTATAAATTCCCAAATAAATGTAATTTGAGACGTTTTATGACTTGCACTAATTTTATAGGTTAATATGACATGTTATTGTTGATTTAAGTAACTTGGTTAGAACTTATAATTCTTTTATGAATTTCATAAAAATCATGTACCAAATAGTGTCAAAATTGACATAAATTAGTTTTTAAAACAAATATTATATTATTAATTGTTATATTATTCCTAAAAATCTAAGGTTATACCAAATGACTTAGATAAGATTATATATATTAATAATAAACAACTTGAGGTTCGTTTGGCTTGATATAGTAAGTTTATTAACCATATAGTGTAAGAAAACAAAAAGACATGGTAAAAGTTAAATTATTTAACTTAGAGTTTAATCTAAGTGATAAGGTTAAAATAATTACCTAAACATGTCTAAATCCTCTTGGATGAGAGGATTTCGACCCATCCCCACTTTAGCTTCGAAATAAGACCCTTTGGAACCATTATAAATGGAATTTTACCATAAATATAAAAAACTATTTTGAGATTTTCCTAAGGTGCCCCTCTCCTCCCTTATAAAAGGGCACCTCCTCCCTCTCCTCCTCACACCAATTTGAGCATTCAAGCTCGGAAAAACCCTGACAAAATCTCTTCTCCACTTCCCTAGTATCATACTAGATGTCCTGATCTTCTTCAAAGACCATCCTTAGTTCTTTAAGTGGAGGTTATGTGAAGGCGCGTCAAAAAGAGGTAATATCCATTACCGTTCTTTTTCATTGTCTTTCTTCATCAAATTGTTATTATTTAGTTATTTCATGATAAAGTAAAAAATTCATTATTTATTATATACTGATATGCTATTATAAATATGAAACAACTCTAATTAACCTTCTATCCATCCTACGGAAAATGGAAATCACCGCGTGTTCATACGTACGGAATACCGTCTCCACGCCGTGGTGTAATCTATTTTCCGCCACCACCATATTTGGATGAGTATAATGGTGTAATGAGTAACTATATATGATTATTTAAAAGTGATATTGATATGGAAATATTATACATACACTTAAACACAATTCCACGACCATGGGAACGATGTCATCACTCGTGCGTACGTACGGACTACCGTCTCCACGACGTGATGGGATTCATTATCCAAGATAACCATTTCAGAATGATTATAAAGTATATATAATGAATAATAATGTAATATATGACATGGTAAATCCACTGTATTTATGTATATATATATTTATGTCATCTACTTACTTCCATTAAAGACAATAAGGAAAGGAAAACAGCATTCATGTGTACGTACGGACTACCATCTCCATGAACGGTGTGTTTCATTTCATTTATCTATCTATTATGTATATATATACTAAAAATATATGATATATAAATCATGTTATATATTCTGTATGTAAGTAAATCATGATATTAGTAATAATAATGTCAAGAACAACAAGTCCAAACACCTACGATAAATGAAACGATTTTACCCAAAACGCTTTTTTAACATGGAATTTACAAAAGAACGGGTAATATAAAGTCATAAGTGAACCATATGTGATATCATAACAATGAATATGATTCTATAATAAGATAATGACATTATTTAATTCATTATACAGGAGTTTCTGATACGTACAAAGCATATCAGACATAAGGTAAGGGAGATATCACAATCACATTTTTATCCGATATTGTTTCTACTTTGGTATTTATTGGGGTGTATTTTATCATCAACATCCATGTTTCATCAATATTTAATATTATTTCCATCCACCTACAATTGTTTAAATCCATTTTTACCTTTCGGTGAGTTTTTAGTAAAGGATATGAATAGAATATTTTGTCGTTTTTCGTATGAGGTACTTTTTGACTTTTTGACAAAAGTACGAGAAGAATGTTTTTTTAACTTATACGGAATGAATGGATTTTTAAAACATTATTTACAAGAAGATTTCTTTACAAGTTTTCAAGTTTATTTTTAATCAACTTCTTTTAGAGTATCATTGTATGACATGTTACGAAAGGAAAAATGTTTTTGAAGTAGAAAGGATATTTTCCTCAAGAATGAAGTTCAAGTGTTTTATCAAAATTATTTTTCGTCTAACATAATAAATGGTTCTGTTTTTATCCCTATTATTACATTTATTTGATTATGTTGTGATGGAATTATTTTTATGAATTCCTTTATTGTATATGAATTGTTTTATAATGTCATGATGTTTAAGATTCCCATTTTTATTACATGTGTTATGCAATGATGTATGGTTTATGATTTTGTGGCGCACATAAGAATGGTATCATTATGTGATGGGTGGGACATATATCTCCCTCCAATTCATTGGGTAAAGTTTTAATATCTCATGAGATAGACATGGCTGGAACGGTAGGTTATACCGGTTCGGTGAAACAGGACTGAAACGAGGGTGACTCGGTTCAGAAATGGACTTTGTCCACTAAGATAGTCTTGGAAATGAGTCTTGACTAATAAGATATGATTATCTATGATTATGTGTGTATGCCACAAAGTTTCATGTTTTATGTTATGATTATTGGGATTTCATTTCACAACTATGATTTATCCCATGTTATGAAATTATGCTCTCTTTTGCAGGTTAAGATTTCCAAAATGTTATGTTCTTATGAATATGATGTTATTGATATTTCTTTTGTTTACCCTTACTGAGCATTTGAGCTCACCCTTTTATGTTTTTTTCCCCAGGATATAAAGAAAGGTTTTAGTTAAGAAAAAAAGGAAGATCTTTATGGGAGATGTTGAAGATCTTTCACCATGATTAGAAGATTACATTCCGAGTTTCCAAAGACACTAAACTATTACGGTTCATATGTGTGTGTTTTTTTTATGTAATAAGTATTCCGCAAAAGTAATGAAATGTCCTTGTAAGTCAAGATACGGGTCTCTACAGTTGGTATCAGAGGAAAGGTTTAGTCAACCTTTGGAAACTAGGATGCGAAAACGTTAGGGAGATCCCTAGAGATATTTCTATGGTATGTCTAGGGATGTCTCTAAGGTAAAGTATACGTATAGGTTATAGTCCTCGAATTGTGCTAACGATCTTAGAATTTAACCTAAGATGTTAGATATTGGGTTTACTCCCCCTTTACTATGTTTTTTTCTCTATCATGATTTTTTCCTCTCACAAGATTCTTTTTGTGTTTTAGTTAATGGAGGGAACCAGGAGGAATTCGGTTAACATTGAATCCAATGGACAAATTGGTGACTATGAGCAACAAAATTGTGTAATTCCTAGAGAGAAAGATATTATGATTATGTCGAATCAGTCATCGCGATATATGAATAACAAGGTGAAATTTAGTGGTATGCCTAATTCATCAAAGAAGAGGAAGATAAACTATTATTCTTGTTCGCATGTTGAGGAGCATAAATAAAGGAAGATTGAGATTTCTAAAGAAGGGAAGAAGAACCTTGAGGAATACCTCAAATGGAGGGACCGATGTTATCTGTGTGGAGAAAAGGGTCATAAAGTGATAGACTGTTGTGGAGTTCAATGTCTTATTTGCGGAGAACATGGGCATAACCCAACTCAATGCCCTGACCTAAAAAGTTACTTCTAAATCAAGGAAGGACTTATTCTAGGACAATCATTGAAGTTGATGGACTGAAGTGTTTATGTATTGGTATTCATGAATAATTTTGTTGAGGTACTTTTATGGTGTATTGAAATATTTATGTATTGGTCTATTGTGGATTTCAAAAATTTTAAGGTACCGGTAACCATGAAAAGTGATTCAAATATTTTGGAAAGTAGATGATATGCGCATAATGAAGGGATAAGGAGAAAATGAAATGTTTGGCAGTATTCATGAGCTCATGATTGATATAAGGACTAAGTGATATCATGGTTTGAGTATATAGAATTTTGAGGAGATTAGTATGTGGAAAGTGATA
Organism: Viscum album; assembly: GCA_963277665.1. Lineage (NCBI taxonomy): Eukaryota > Viridiplantae > Streptophyta > Magnoliopsida > Santalales > Viscaceae > Viscum > Viscum album. The sequence continues at coordinate 1,080,327,094 of OY728164.1, forward strand.
ACTTTTAACTGCATTCATGTTTTCACTAAGGTTCAATGGGTATTAAAGAGAATACATGATTAAGGCCTTTGAATGTTTGTAATGTGACCAACAAGACATATCTTATGATATATGGGGACCAACGATGGTATTAAATCTCTGGTAATCGTTTTCAATATATTATGAGAGTGGACTAGAGTATTATGGATAAGCCTAAAGATTGGAATAAATTATGTTGTACATAAGTTATTATTGTTTAAGGATAGAAGTTTTTTCTATATTATTGATGGGATGTTATAGTAATATAGTTTTAGAAAAAGGATAACCTGCAGGACGGGCGACAACCCATCGCGTCAGACAAGGTTGTGGGAATCGAACCCACAACTGAAGTGAGACTGGCCTTTATCGCCTACCACTGGCCTACAGGAAGTCCCTGTTTAGTATAAACTAGTTTTATTTTATTAAGCGTTATGATATATGATGTATAAGTTCATTTTTGGAACCATATACGATTAATCTAACCATAAGATGGACTTATAACTTTTGCTAACCTTTTGTTTGAAAGAGATGGAATGACCCATCATTCCATCACATGATCTGCTAACATATCACGAATAACAAATTCAACTTCATTTCTTTAAGGGATGATGTGGAAATTGTTCAATTCATGAACAACAGTGAGATTGTACCAACATCATGCAAGTATTTCATTTAATTCATCAACTTTATGGAAATGATCTTGAAAACCAAAAATGTAGTCCTAGTTCCCTTATATCTGATTAATCAGATGGTACCTTAGATCATCAAAAATCAATAGCTTTGTGATTTTTGGCTTTTCCATAGCCATGTTCTCTACCACTCTCCATCAAAACATGGTGGGTAGATTTCTCTTCCATATCCATATATTCACCTATGGTGAAACCCAGTGATTAGTTTATTTGGGTAAACATTACATTTCATACTTTTTTTATAAAGATTGGTTTTGGTATTCCTTTTTACAATGTGGGTTTCTATTAAAGAAACATTCGAGTAGTAAACCATTTATAACCCCAAAGAATTTAGAGGGAGAAATTCATTTTAAGGGGGGTAGAATGTAACACCCTGAGATTTTATGAAAAATATTCTATCAATTTCATTAATGTCTTGTGCTACACCAATATTACCTTGCGTTATACGCAACACCGTATTAGCTTGCAGTATACGTAACACTATTCTTGGATCGTGTTACACACAATTTTGATAATAGTTATTCTATGCAACATTGAGTATATATATATATATTCAATGTATAAATTAAATATGGTTGGATTCTGTTATACAAAACAACGAAGGATTCATGCGCAAGACACAACCCTGACTTGGCTTGCATTACACGCAATCGCGACCTTCCTCGATAGTGTGTGTTGTACGCAATACTGGGTTTTACTAAACAACAATATATTATAATAATATTGTAATGAACTAGCCGTTATGAATAGTGTTAACTAAATTTTGAATTTTATAACATTATTATTCATCTTACACATTTCTAGAACATGGTATAAGAACAAAATAAATTTTTCGGGTAAAATAAGTATTTTTCAAAAAATGCAGTTTTGCCGCCTTTGGATGGCGCACCCACATTAAATATAGTTTTTTACATGTTTATAAGTTCAATTTTACAAAATAAAATTCTTACTTTGAATCAGGATATAAAAATTTACATTAGATAAAGTTTTGATATTTTTCCAATAACTTTTATATTTTAATGAATACTAAAAACATGCTATATTTTAATTAAGAACATCTTTTTTCATCGTAATATATTATGTGGATAAATTATAATATTGAATTATTTTAAAGTATAAATAGAATATATTTTTACCATTTAATATAATGTATGTCATTAGAATTGATTTTACCTTGAATTCGTAGGTTAAATCAATTCAATCTTTTGCAATATTTTAAAGAAAAACTCGTTTTCTTTTGACAACGAGATTAATTTTAATGAAATTAATGAATCTTTTTTGTATTGAATTTGGAAAAATGGATTCCATATTTGGAATCAGTGGGTCCAAATTATCTTAATAAGCTACTTTTTATTTTTGGGCATTGTGAATAGTAACTACGATAAATTTTATTTACTATAGTTAAAGGAAAATCGGGTAATTAAGGGTAAATATAAGATTATAAAATTACCCTAAAACTTAGAAAAATCCTATTGGATGGGTAAAGGTAGACCCATATAACCTAAGAGTCGGATTAGATTCACTTTATTGACTTTTGTCCATGAAAATAATTTAATTATTATTAAAACCAAAGAATGTGACATCATGTCACATTCTTAAATCTTATAAGTATAATAATTTTAATTTAGTGATAAACTTCATGAAACATCAAACATGAATTGTATCCAGAAATCTAATAAAATTATCTACATCATAGAAATTTATTTATAATTTTTAGGGATTAAATAATTATCATTTATTATGACACAAAGATGATGCAGTAATTGTCTTATTAATGAACTATTGACATAATTGATGTTATAAATTCCTAAATAAATGTAATTTGAGACGTTTTATGACTTAAAATAATTTTATAGGATAATATTACATGTTATTGTTGATTTAAGTAACTTGGTTCGAACTTATAATTCTTTTATTAATTTCATAAAAATCATGTACCAAATAGTGTCAAAATTGACATAAATTAGTTTTTAAAACAAATATTATATTATTAATTGTTATATTATTCCTAAAAATCTAAGGATCGACCAAATGACTTAGATAAGATTATATATATTAATAATAAACAACTTGGGGTTCGTTTGGCTTGATATAGTAAGTTTATTAACCATATAGTTTAAGAAAACAAAAAGACATGGTAAAAGTTAAATTATTTAACTTAGAGTTTAATCTAAGTGATAAGGTTAAAATAATTACCTAAACTTGTCTAAATCCTCTTGGATGAGAGGCTTTAGACCCATCACCACTTTATCTTCGAAATAAGACCCTTTGGAACCATTATAAACGGAATTTGACCATAAATATAAAAAAATATTTTGAGATTTTCCTAAGGTGCCCCTCTCCTCCCTTATAAAAGGGCACCTCCTCCCTCTCCTCCTCACACAAATTTGAGAATTCAAGCTCGGAAAACCCCTGAAAAAATCTCTTCTCCACTTCCCTAGTATCATAATAGAGGTCCTGGTATTCTTCAAAGACCATCCTTAGTTCTTTAAGTGGAGGTAATGTGAAGGCGCGTCAAAAAGATGTAATATCCATTACCGTTCTTTTCCAATGTCATTCTTCTTCAAATTATTATTATTTAGTTATTTCATGATAAAGTAAAAACATCATTATTTATTATAAACTGATATGTTATTATAAATATGAAACAACTATAATTAACCTTCTATCCATCCTACGGAAAAAGGAAATCACCGCTTTTGCATACGTACGGAATACCGTCTCCACGTCGTGGTGTAATCTATTCTCTGCCACCACCATAATTGGATGAGTATAATGGTGTAATGAGTAACTATATATGATTATTTAAAAGTGATATTGATATGGAAATAGTATACATACACTTAAACACAATTCCATGACCATGGGAACGATGTCATCACTCGTGCGTACGTACGGACTACCGTCTCCACGACGCGATGGGATTCATTATCCATGATAACCATTTCAGAATGATTATAAAGTATATATAATGAATAATAATGTAATATATGACATGGTAAATCTACTGTATTTATGTATATATATATTTATGTCATCTACTTACTTCCATTCAAGACAATAAGGAAAGGAAAACAGCGTTCATGTGTACGTACGGACTACCATCTCCATGAACGGTGTGTTTCATTTCATTTATCTATCTATTATGTATATATATACTAAAAATATATGATATATAAATCATGTTATATATTATGTAAGTAAGTAAATCATGATATAAGTAATAATAATGTCAAGAACAACAAGTCCAAACACCTACGATAAATGAAACGATTTTACCCAAAACGCTTATTTAACATGGAATTTACAAAAGAACGGGTAATATAAAGTCATAAGTGAACCATATGTGATATCATAACAATGAATATGATTCTGTAATAAGATAATGACATTATTTAATTCATTATACAGGAGGTTCAGATACGTACAGAGCATATCGGACATAAGGTAAGGGAAATATCACAATCTCATTTTTATCCGAGATTGTTTCTACTTTGGTATTTACTAGGGTGTATTTTATCATCCACATCCATGTTTCATCAATATGTAATATTATTTACATCCACCTACAATTTTTTAAATCCATTTTTACCTTTCGGTGAGTTTTTAGTAAAGGATATGAATAGAATATTTTGTCGTTTTTCGTATGAGGTACTTTTTGATTTTTGACAAAAGTACGAGAAGAATGTTTTTTTAACTTATACGGAATGAATTGATTTTTAAAACATTATTTACAAGAAGCTTCCTTTACAAGTTTTAAAGTTTATTTTTAATCAACTTATTTTAGTTTAACATTGTATGACATGTTAAGAAAGGAAAAGTGTTTTTGAAGTAGAAAGGATATTTTCCTCAAGAATGAAGTTCAAGTGTTTTATCAAAATTATTTTTCATCTAATATAATAAATGGTTCTATTTTTATCCCTATTTTTACATTGATTTGATTATGTTGTGATGGAATTATTTTTATGAATTCCTTTATTGTATATGAATTGTTTTATAATGTCATGATGTTTAAGATTCCCATTTTTATTACATGGGTTATGCAATGATGTATGGTTTATGATTTTGTGGCACACATAAGAATGGTATTATTATGTGATGGGTGGGACCTATATCTCCCTCCAATTCATTGGGTAAAGTTTTAATATCTCATGAGATAGACATGGCTGGAATAGTAGGTTATACCGGTTCAGTGAAACAGGACTGAAACGAGGGTGACTCGGTTCAGAAATGGACTTTTTCCACTAAGATAGTCTTGGAAATTAGTCTTGACTAATAAGATATGATTCTCTATGATTATGTGTGTATGCTACAAAGTATCATGTTTTAAGTTATGATTATTGGGATTTCATTTCACTACTATGATTTATCCCATGTTATGAAATTATGCTCTCTTTTGCAGGTGAAGATTTCCAAAATGTTATGTTCTTATGAATATGATGTTATTGATATTTCTTTTGTTTACCCTTACTGAGAATTTGAGCTCACCCTTTTATGATTTTTCCCCAGGATATAAAGAAAGGTTTTAGGTAAGAAAAAAAGGAAGATCTTTATTGGAGATGTTGATGATCTTTCACCATGATTAGACGATTACGTTCTGAGTTTCCAAAGACACTAAACTATTACTGTCCTTGTGTGTGTCTTTTTGTTATGTAATAAGTATTCTTCAAAAGTAATGTAATGTCCTTTTACGTCAAGATACGGGTCTCTACATTTTATGTCTAGCATGACATAGAATATATGTTTAATTTTTTCATGTGTCCTCCAAGAAGTCCACTTCGTGGTCTATGTGTGATTATGAAATTTTTTATGCATGTCAAATTATTACTCATGTTTTTCCCAAGATATTATCTAATGGGATGTTTTTATGGTTGCAACATCAATTTCACTGAGAAATAAGCATTGGTTCTTTGTTGCACTGCTGCGTCTGGATGTGAAAAAATTCATCCCTTCATATTGAGGTTGGGGTGGGGATTTTTAGGCCTCTCTAACAAGGTTTTTATCTACTTTACATGGATCATATTGTATGAATATAGACTATATTCGACAAAGGTCATTGGTGTCATTTGTCTTCTTGAGGTCCTATCATGGGTCATTCTAGAGGCATCACCTAATTTTCAATGGTCATAAGACCATCCTACCAATAAATCATTTATTGGATTATTTAAAATTAATGTAACATTATTGTATCATGAAGATATGATGAGGGAATTTCATATTTTCATATCAAAGTGTCCAAAGGTCCTTTGTGTGGTCGTGGAACCTATCAAAATTCCTTTTCACGATCATAGGTGACGTTTCAAGGACTTTCAATGAAATAATGATGGATTATCATGGGAGCTTCATGGGATTGGGTCATCTTGTTGAGTAGTCTTGTTATATTGTGTTTTGGATATCATTATCATGTTCTGACAATTTTATGACCATGAGAGGATTCCACCTCCTTCCCTTATTATTTATCTTATTTATTTTTCAAGGTTTGGGGGTTTTTGTGAGGTTGCATGAGTGTTATAGAATAAAATAAATCTACCACATGGAGGAGCATCACGCGACCAATATGAGGTCCCATGAAGATTTCTGAGTATTTCCTGGAAAATTCAATCTATTTTATCTTTAGGATCCAAAGGGTAATCATGAGGTGTCCTCGACATACCATATCCTCATCATGTGATGGGGGTGACATGCCAGCAGTCTTTCACAAGATGAGGTGGACACATCATTAGAGTATTGCTGTGTTAGGTGGATATCAACGAGCATGTTGCGTGTCTTTTATGACCATAAGAAGATCATGCATAACTATTTTCTATTTCCATTATTTTTATTAAAAAAGATGTTGGATCTCATGGGTTTTCTTAGATGATGTCTATTAATATTATCCTCCCCATTGGTGATGCATCACGTGATCTTTATAACCAGAAGAAACTCTTACCTTCTAGATATTTTCCGACTATTTTATTTGTATTTCTAAATGGTTTTTTAGGAATCCACTGGATTTCATGATGTGTTTCCTAGGGGTTCTCTCTTGGAAGTCATCATATTACCAGTGATTATCTGAAGTGCATTTGAGAGAGCATATGAAACTTGTCGAATGGACTTGTGTGGGAACTTCCATGAGATATTTGGTGTGTATGGTGTCTCTATGTGACCTCACAATGGTCACATTGTTGTGTATACCTTTGAAGGTTCATGTTATATTTGAGTATTATCCCCCTTCTACTTTCTTTTATTTTTATGAGAGAATAACACCCATATTTAGGTATTTATTCCTTTTTGAATTTTCAGATGCTCATTTAGTGGGCATCAATAGTAATATATGTGTTTTAAATAATAATAATGTAAAAGTATTACATATAATTAAATTTATCACTAATTGAAAACAACTATGTTAATATATATATATATATATATATATTCATATATATATATATATTATGTATTATAAATAAATCAGGAATGAAATATGTATCAAGAGTTGAGTCATTCTTGAAGAATTGTCCCATCATCGGTTTGATTTACCATCACAAAAATCGAAATATATTCCATTCCTTTTCATTGTATTTTTTTGTAATCCAAGAATTTTATTTCACATTGTGTTTTACTCTAAATAATATAATACGAAATGAATAAATTAAGTGACAGGTGAATGAATGGGCCTCCCCTGTTCTGATGCTTTGTGGTATCTAATTGGCCATTCGTTAGAATACCACACCTATCAGTATAATAAAATTCTTCCCCCTTAATTAAATTTAAATTGTACACATAATGTAGTGTGTGTGTGTTATATTATCATTTTTTAAAAAAATAAGGTGTTATTCACTTAAATATTATACATTTATAAATATTAATATAAAACCCATGATGGGGTTAGCATAGTTGGCAGGGTTGTACCCTATGGTCCAAAAGACTTGGGTTTTATTTCTTCAATCCAACTCATCCCCATCATTTTATATAACAATAATCCCAAAATAGAAGTATATTTATATATATGATGTATCATGAGCATATGATATATTGATAATAATAAAATAAAAAATGATAATAGACCCAATGATGGAGTTGGGGCGATGGAAACAGTCTCATTCCAATGTAGAAAAGACCTTGGTTCGAGTCTCTCCAATCTTGAAAACATCATACATTTTTTAAAATGTAAAACCATGTACCATGTATATTCTTTTTTTGTGTTGTATGTGGTTGTTTGTTAATATATATATGAAATACCATAAAAATATTAACATGTTAGTAGAAAAAATTATTATCTTATGGATTCAGTGTTTCGTTGGATTGTATAGGCCACCGAATAAAACCAATTTGAAAGCATAAATATATGTATTTTTCATTCATTTTACGTTTTAAAGGTACAATCCATATATATATACTACTCTTTGTGAAGATTTTTATATTAAATTTAATTTTTTTTCTCATTACAGGTCAAAAAAATTAACTAAATTAAAGAAACCTCACATATAAAATCTGTTCATTTTCTTTTCATGGGTGTGTTTTATTATTATATATATATTTTAATATTTAAATCAACAATTAAATATATCAATGACACCCACTATGTAAAATACATAATTCCCATCTTTTCTATTATTATGATGAAAAAACTACACACACCAGGTATGGAGTGGTGGATACATTCATTAGTTCAATAGTTTTTCTACCATCTTTTTCTTTTTTTCACTCTGTTTTTCATGGTGAATTGTATTTTAATGTTCTAATTCTCCATCTTCTCACTTTTTTTATTTAATACACATATGAAAATCCTATAAAATCCGGGAATATATTGATAATTAATGTAATATTTCGAAATTTTTCATTGTTTTTAACGATTAATAAAATTTTATTTATCTAATGGTGTTTGTTTTTTAGTAGTAATTTATCATTAATGGATTATTTTAGTACTAATAGTTATTTTTCATTAATAATATCATTTTTAACACTATATATCCATTTATATTTTTTTATATTCATCGTGATTTTTGTTGGTATATTATGTAATTCAACAACTCCACAAACCATTTCACTTAACCATAATGTGTGAACAATTTACACTTAATTTAACACACAGATATATATATATGGTTAGATAATGTTTTTTTCGATTTCAAATAATATATTTATATACAGTAAATCCTTATAGAATCTATTTTATTATTATACTATATGTACCTACACATTTGTACAAGTTATCCGACTATTGTATGCCCTAAAAACCAAAATAAAAGAATACAAATAAATGTTAAAGGGTGATGAAATGTATAACAATTAGGGATATATAGGTATAAAGATTACAAATATAATTCCCAAAATGCTTAAGTGAGTGAGTCTTGAAAATTTTTTGTAAGGTATTCATGGAAGGTTCGATGGAAAGACTTGGGTAACCAAAAATATTATAAAATAACTTATATTTTGTGGATATAAATTGGAAAGAGTGTCATGAAATGGTTTACACACACACACACACACATATTTTTGATATTTTTTAGAATTTATAACCTAGTAGTTCATTTATTAGATTAGTATAATTCATCTCCTTGACTTTTTTCTGATATAATTTATGTGACATATATTTATGTTATTATTGAAGTTAAATCATTGGTGTGGTTCTTTCATAACATACATTTATATAATTAATTTATTTTTCTTTCATTGATAAATAATAATTAAACATGATATATCTTCATTCATTATTTTTTTCAAATGCTAATTTTCCTACCTATAAGAATATATCGGTTTGGGGGTGTGATCACAGCACGATTCATAATACTTTATCTTCCCTTTACCATTGTGTAAAATTATCATCATATTGAATATTACAATTTAATAATCAATTTAACTTATAATTTTTATTAAATGTATAATTTGAGATAATTTTAGACTAGATATTTCAGTTGTTTGATTTTCGAATTATATGTGTATGTTATTTATAGATCACAGGAATAATTTAGGGAAAAATGGGAAAAATTACTAAGAAACCCAAGAAGACTTGATCATTTATTTTCATGTAAGAGAATTTTTATGAATATAATTGAGGTAAAAAATTATGTGTGTATCATAAAAAAATTGTATACAATTCTTAACTAGACAATAAATCCCAATTCATCCATATCAAAGCCCCAGATAATGTGATCTATCCAATAAATTGTATATTCTCAATGTCAACAATGTTATTTGATATTTAAAAAATATCTTTAATTATAGACATTAAAATTAACAAACATATTACTTGTATATTTTCAAAAGGATGAAAAACAACTATTTTCTTTTTTCCAATGTAAATATAATTTCATTAATTAATAAAAATAATATCCACACGTGGAATTAAAAAATTGGTGGGCCAAAAACTACCATCCCCTTTTCCTATAAAAGGAATCCTTTGGATCTTAATTTGTAATAAAATCCTAGGAAAAATGTTATATAATTTTGTGTGATATAATGGAATTATCTATTGATAATAGATGTTTTATTGGCCCCTATATTTATGGGGAGATATGAAATGAATTAGGAGAACCGCTTGAGACTCATCATCCTATCAATAGTCATATAAATATTGGGTGATTATTGCGAGGGAACTATACTCATGTTAATCGTGTTTTTAATATCCTAGTAGATACTACTATGGTGTATTTTGAGTTTGGAAATATTTAAATTTGTGTATCATACATTATTTCATATTTAAATTCTTATTTTGATTCATGTGATTGGTATTCTATTTATTTATAATAGGTATATGTGATGTTTTAAGTATATGAAAATTTTTGTTCTGATTAAAGAACACAATAATAATTTTCATTCCCACATTTTTGAGACATAATCTATTCTGGAATATTATATTCTATGTATATGGTTAGGAAATTGTCTATAAAATTGTTATATCATGTATTGGTTCTACCTAAATTGGTATATCGTCTTGGAGAGAAATTAGGATCCAAATTACACTAAACGAAGGAATTAATTGAATTATAAATGAACATCTAAGAACCATGAAAATGACATGTTTTATAGTGAAAATTTAATTGACACAACAATATAACTCCACTAAAACATAAATTTTTCTAAAAAATACATTATTTTTTTACTTTAAAATGTTCTCTAAATCCCCCCCCCCACACTTTAGGTTTTTTAAAAATACATTAAAAAATAATAATCAAAACATATTATGTTCCTTTAGTGACAACCTATCTTTTAATTTATTATATAAAATCACCTCAAGATAAAAAAAATTACATTTCACAATAACACTATCATGAGTCTTCTTGTTTGGATACCCTTTGTGCAGATAAAGTTCATTATTTTTTTTATATTCAGTGGAATATAAGAAAACTATTATTAAAATACACTATTAAACAATATTTGGTTTTAAGAAGATATTCTTGTATCATAATATAAATTTTGGATGATATATGATATTGTTATAAATTATATAAAATACAACTTCCTTCCATTTCATCTCTTTAATATAAAAATATTTATTTTTCTAACCCAAGGGGTAACTTGAAGATAAAAGGGGGTAATCATTTACTCATTCATATAATTGACATGAATTTTTTATGATTTATATTTTTATAAGTTTATTCAATGTTTATTATTATTTATAAAAATCACAATTGAAGATAAATTGATAGATTGATATGTTTTTCCTGAAATTTTTCGAACACTATGACTATTTAAAAGATTGTATTATAACATATTTGGAGTAGTTGATTCACATTTCAATAAATCATATCCTTTCCCCTCATGTTTTGTGATATAAAAGGGGGTGATTTTTATTGATTTTTTTTAGTTAATCAAACACTTCTATATACATTTTTGAGATTCATAATATTGAAATGTTGAACTAAATTAAATTAATTTTTTTTGTTTGATTTTTCTGTATACAATACATATTTTATTTTTTGATGAATTAAGTTGGACTGGATAATTTCTATACGATTGAGAAATAATAGGACGTATATATGATTACTCCATCTAAATACATGTATTCATTCATTTATAGATGATGATTCATTAAATTATACTAAAATTAAACCAGAAGATCCAATAATGTAATCATTGAATTTTTTTATTCTATAATATATAAATCATATTGTGGATTTTAGGAATGGTTCTAGAAAATAATCATGTTAGAATCTCTCTATATCACATTATTTTTAATCATCATAGCATGATCATGTGTTTTTGAATTATATATTCTAATTAGTGTGATTTTTTAGAGATATCATTGTGTGGTTTTAATTATGATTCTCTACATTACCATTAAACATTTAATATTCCTATATTTTTTTAGCAAGATTCTATTATGGAAGCTACTTATTATGATTATATATAGTTATGGTACTCAGATGATATGAGTATGTATCTTTTGAACATTTTTTCAATGATGATAATGTATTTGGACTTGTTTTTTATTATTCAAATTAAAGCAGTGTTCAAGGATAAATCTATATGTTACTGCAATTTCCATTAAATAAGCTCTATATACATATCTTTTTTCTACAAATATAATTAGATAAAAAATATTTGGTGTTTGTAGTTTTAGGATATAATGGATTTGTTCTACTAATATAACTTACTCTAGTTTAAAAGTAAATATTTATTTTGAATGAATTGATTTATAATAATATCCCATTAAGAGTATTAATATTACTATTCTTAACTATGGGGAATATTTTAATTATTTTTTTTCTTTATAATTGAAATTATTGATATATTTCAATCCGATTAAATTAAGTGAGATAAAATTTTGGAGTTGGTATTGAACTAAAATTCGCCCCATGTAGCTTCCATATATTTTCTACTTGGGATATAATTGTTGCCTTTTTGGTTAATTTTAAAAGTTCATTACATCATTTTTTTGGGTTTTAATTATTATTATTCTATTGTATAGATGTGAATGTATTTTCATAGAAATGGATTTAGGTTTTATTTCATGAAGGTGATGTTGTATGATTATGGTATTTTTTTAAAGCTACCTTATAGTATTGGTAGGTAGTCTAGACCCTCTGGGTGCTTCTCAGGGTGTATATGTAATATTCATGCATTATGATTTCAAAATTTATAATAATGTTTATTTTATAAGTAATAATTATAGATTCATATATTTACGATTTTTTATATAAAAATTAAAATGTTTCTAATGGGGTCCTTTTATACTATGTAAGGATATTCTCTCACCCTTTCCAATTATGGAACATTCATATGTTGATTTGTAATAGTTGATTCCATTAATTATTTTATCAATGTTGTTATAATTTTTTTGATATATGAGTTGGGAAACTGATGTTTCAGAAATATTATGAATTCCCTTTCCATAAAATTGAATTAAATATTATTAATATTAATTTTTGGTTAGGAATGGAAAAAATTGGCATAACATTAGTTTCAAGAAAACTTGGGGATATTTTTTATGATATCAAATATTTTATGGAATAAGAATTATAGGTTAATTAAAGTGGTGGTAAATTAAACCTTATTGAGTCATACATGTATTATATAAAATGTAAAATCTCTTTTAACATGATCTTGATGAAAATAAAATCTTAAATAAAATAATGATATCTTAGTTAAGTTATTTATTTTGTAGAGATATGGTGGCTAGAGAAGAATTGATTTTACATAAAAATCCTACTAGATTCAGAAATAACATAATTATTTGGATTAGGATAATAAAAATATTGTTATTAAAAATATATATTGGGTAGATATTTGTATAAAACATTTTTAACAAAATAAATCATTTTTATGCACCTGTAACTTTTTTTTCTTTTTTTTTCATTTAAATGTTTTATCAAAACATGTTTTTGAAAGGATATCAAAGTTATTTATCTTAAATATAGGATTAATAGTAATCAATAAATTCTAATTGTTTTCAATTAATGAAAAATTTATATATTCATTATCAACATAACTTGATTATACATGTTTCATATTTTTTTATGTATTGCTACTAGATTACACTAAACATTACCTTGTTTTAAATTTTCCAAGGTACAATGAGATATGAGTACATCACAATCACATGATCCATTCGGAGGTACCAAATAATTATTTACATCTACGTAATTATACTTTATACTTTTAGTAGCTTACAACCCCAGCCATTCTAATGATATATACTAGTTTTTATCCTACTTGATGATTTTATGATTATTTATATTATGTATGGAATCAACTTTAACATATTAGGAATATTGTATCTTAACCATTTCATAATTATATGAGAATTATATTATCAATCATTTTATTTTCTATATATATCATTTATATTAATTGATATAGATGGTAAATTTGATTCGATAATATCTATTTTCTTGACACAATGTATCACCCTATAGTGGTTATTATTTCTTAAATAGTTAATTTACAATGTAGAAAATGTTACATGGCCTATTTTATTCTCTTATTTTATTATAAATAAACCTATAACATCATGAATCTTATAATTAGGGGATTAAAATTTAAAATGATTAAATGATTTATTTTAAATTTGGTAACGTATTCATTCAATTTATCCTTTTTAATGTGTATGTGATAGATTTAAATAGTATCATTTGTTATATACATCATGAGAAGGTGCAGAAACTACATAGAATCTTTTTGATAGAGTGGATGGGCATTAATGAATTTAATCAATCTAAACCCTTTCCATTTTCCCATATATATAGGATATAAATCCTTACCCAATATACATTATCCCAATAAACATGGTATGGGGATCACACCCAAATATCCCTAAAAGGTTTCATTGATGGACGTTCTATTAGTTCATTGGATGGGCATCATTTTTTACCCACCCAATCCATATCATCTTCTTAGTGATTTTTACATATAAGTTATTTCATGTATGGATTCTCCTGGTATAGGGGGTTATGAATTAAAACTAATACCATGAAATGAATTACTTAATTATTCATTGATGTAATTATCTAGATTAAATACTGGACATGAATTTTTATATTTATATAAATGTGTATAATTTTATATAAATAGAGTTTATTACACACTGTTGTGTTGAGACACAAATTACAGGCTCCCAAATTAGTATTCATGATCATATCCTACAATGAATCTATAGTGGAGGTGCAACTACACTTACTATATTTCATGTACCAAAAGTTTTGTTTTGTAGTTGTGGTTGTCATTGTATGGATTCTCACATAGGAAATGAGGATTTTTAGATCCTAAGAAAACATTGGTGTTGATGGAATTTTTTTATTGTATAATGTTTATAACATCTTCTTAATTTACTTCATCAACATTATATTACATCTTAATTGCAATTGAATTGTTTTTTTGTCTAATTATATTTTTTGACAACATGTTATTTAGTTTATAATTCATTCTTATATAGATTTTTTTGTTTTCATATGTCATTACCTCAACTCTTATGACCTCTATAGTTATATATTTTATCAATAGGACATTCAACCTATTAATGGGCCATACTATATTTATAGTGAACTCAGTTATGAAATTCTTTAATAATCTTAGTATGTAAATAATTCCTTTTTTGTGACCTCTTCTGTTGTTAAGAATCCATGGGGGATGAGGAGTGACATGGGGTTAGTGGAAGTCTAATTTACGTACTATGAGGGAATATGGTTCAAGTTCTATAAAAATTGTATATGTAGGAATATATGTGTGTCTATTTGTGTCTATGTTATTGTGTCTATTTTTTATCAATCACTTTATGTGTGTGTTATTTTCGTAATTGTAATTGTTTTTTTGTTTATCTCATGTCTATTAGAGGTGTGTAAAAAACCTAAAAACCAAAAAAACCCAAACTGATAAGTCCACAAAACAATAAAAAGTCAAAACATACTTAAATAAGGTTGGATAATTTTTCACTTTGAATTATTTTGGGTTAGGTTGTAGGGTTACTATATTTTGTAGTTAAGTTGACATGGTCCATAAGCCCTAAGTGTGATAGTACATTATACTATCAATATTATCTTTTTCTTATAATATTTATTTAGATATAAATAATTTTTTTATATAAAAAAATTATTTATTATATAATTATACTTTATTTTAAAGAATTTAAAATTTATAACTTTTAGAGTATGAAAATTAAAAGAGTTATTCTTGTTTAACATTAATAATTTTCATTAATTATTCTTATTCTTTATTTATAAATCATTGTAATTTTTTTCACCAAAACAAACTGACCATTTATACTTCTTATAAATATAATTTATATAATTATGGAAACTACTTGATGGTTTTTTGAAAGTGGATTTTAATTTTATTCCTCTGCATAATATGTATAACGTGTAATTTGTCATAAAAATTGATAATGTTATTTTAACACACTTAATACCGATCTATATTTTTGTTTGTTTTCATGTATTTATTGTCTACGACTCTATAGGAGGTAATTTGTTTTCCATTTATCTATATTTGTTTATTTCGTATCATATAATTAATATTTACTTTATTATATTTATAAATCATTTTTTCTGTCATTTTATATGTATCTCAACGAACACTTCTATATGTTTTTCTATCAATCTATGTGTTTGTCTATCATATCATTTCCTATAAATAAATGATATAATATCATATAAATATGTGTAAAAACGTTTTTAATTATAAAATAAATCATTTTTATATTTATTATATTGTTATATTAGTTTTAAAAATATTATGTAATGTTAAAATAAAAAAGGTAATAGTTTTAACTAAACTCTTTTCATATAAGCTTATATTTAGAAGTATGATTTATAAATTTTATAATTTTAATTTTAAAATATTAATATCATTTTTAAAATAAAAATATTAATATTTACCTATCTTTAATTTTTTGGATTTTCGAAAAAATCATATTATTCAAGGAATAGTGAAAAATACAGATTTTTGTAAAAAAAAATTTCTTTTTAATAAATTAATTAATTTTAAAGTACCAATAAATTTAGAATACTATTTATAAGTAACAGAAGTATTATTTTGTTTATTAATTTACTTAAATATTTTTTAATAAACTTTATATTGGTTTTTGTATAAGTTTGTTTTTGGGATTAAAAATGGGGTTTTCTAAAAACTATTTTAAAATGCATAAATTTTCTCCATATTAATTAATTAAAATAATAAGTTTTGGGGAATATTTTTAATGAAAAATTTAAATTATATATCATTAAATATTAATTTATTTTCATACAATGATTATTATTATTCATAGAGTTAATATATAATCATCATTTCCTCAATAATACACTTCCTAAAAACCTGCTTTCTCATCGCATCTGCGAGTTTTGTTTTAATTTAATTATTTCCATTTTTTTGAATTTAATTTTATAAAATGGATTAATAATTTATATTTTATAATAATTTTAATTTAATTTTTTGACCAAAATGAATTGTTAAAATAGTAAAAATTATTTATCAGGGTTAAGGTAAAAATGGTTTTACCAGGTGTTGAACTAAAAAGATAAGTGTTTTAATGACTTAAAAACTTGTCTAAAATATGGTTTTTGGGAATATTTATTATTTATCACTTTTATTTTTTATATTGTTACATTATTTGAGCAATGTTACATGAAAAAATTTCGGTGGTATTTATTATTTTTAAAAATTACATGTGTGCCACTCATTTCACTTATAAAATCCCACCACACCTACTTCTCTCTTCACACATTCAAAAAACATCGGTTCATCCCGTACCATAGAAAAAAAAATTTCATAATTACATCATATAAACCTAGAATAATTATTTTGGGTATAAATTTAACCTTTAATGGCCTTTGGATCAAACCAAAAGAAGTTACCAAAAGAAGAGGAAACCAGCTCCAATGAGTGTTTTTATTTTATTTCTTCTACAAAAACCATAAATTATTATTAAAAAGATGTTATATAATAAAATTATTATATTAAATATACATATATTTTTTTATGTAATTTTAATTGGCTAAATATTTCTATTATTGCATCAAATGGGTTATGAAATCATCATTCATGTATATGGCAGACTACCGCCTCACGAACTAATGTCATTTATTTTTATATTACCATCTCTCACAAATGAGTATGATGATGGATATAAAGTATATATATAATATTTATAACATAAATATTCCTATGGATTTATTATATGATATATATCATTTTAAATATCATTCTATAGTGGATATGATAATGTATCTCGTGTGTACGGTGGAAAACCGCCATACAAAGCAATATGATTTGTTTTTTACTAACGCATTACATGGAAGATAATATGGTTAATTATAATGAATATATGTGACATAAATGAACCAATTATGATATTAAGGACATATTTATCATTATTAAAGTATAATATATCATATTGTTTCTACATTTTCACTCATTCATAAAAGATAGCGGGGTTCGTGAATGTGTGACCTAGGGATTTCAAAAAGCGATGTGACTCTCATTCCATCACCACACCACATGGAAAATATATATAAATATATTTAAGGTAATAATATGATATATATTATATTTTATTATTATAAAAAGGTAAAATTTCACTCACCTCCTTTTTATAATGATCATTGAGAAATGGAAACATTACACATTCATACATACGGCATACCGTCTATATGATTATAATTTACTTCATTTATCAACATCATATTTCATTATTGGTATTAAAATTATCATTTATATATAAATATTATTAATATTTCATGATTATTAATTTTTTATGTTTGAATAATGTCATCTTTTACCATAGTCACCTACCATAGTAATTATTGACACATATGCCAAATATTGTCAAATCATATGATAGAAACATAATTGATTTTATAATAGTATATAACATGGTAATAAGAGAAAAAAATTAATAATTATCTTTAAAAAGTTCTTCATGAATATAAATAATTAACATAAATTTATAATTCAGAAATATAAAGATATATGTGTCAATTTGCATGCAAGGTATGGGACTTCGTCTCAAATTTCTTTCATTAATGCATATTTTGATGTTGTAAACATATAATCTTTTACACGGTGGAAATAAATACAATTTGACATGATATATACAGAATTTATCTAATCTCATGGTGTATATTTTTTTAAGGTTACTCTTTTATGGGTATTATGATTCAAATATTTCCATATTAAAAATGGACTTTTCATAAAAAGTTATATTTTAATGTTTCCCTTCCAACTATTTCTTTTCCATGTAAATGTTTTTAAAATTATATTCTGAAAAAAATATATGGACATAAATATGTATAAATTAAATTCTTTTCTCTTTTTATATTATTTAAAAACAATTCAAAATTAATCTTTTTACATTTTTTATATGAAACATTTTAAAAAATGATAAAAGAAAAGTTTTATTCTTAATATACATGGTGCCCAAAAAAATTTCCTCTTTAATTTACATTATTTTTGTTTTGGATTCCTTTTGATGATTTTACATTTCCTTCAATGAAAAATCTAATTCACTTTTTTAAAATTTTGTGTTGAAATTTTTTTAAATTAAAATAGTATTTTTATATCCATAACTGATTTGAATATGAGTTTAAAAGAGTTTTGGAAAAAAATTTATGATGAAAAGTTTAATTTATAAAATGTTTTATAAATATTTTAGTTATTTTACATTATATATAATGGGTGAACCTAGATATCACCGGGTAATAATGTTAGAACTTATACAACGGGTGCACCCAGATTATTCTCCCATGAATTGTTTAATGATTATGTTCTTTGAAAAATTATATTATATGTTGGTCATGTATTTATTCCAATTTATAAAGATTTTTAAATATTTTAATATGGGTTCTATAGATGATGTGCCATGGTACCTGCCTTTTTTTAAATGTTGGTGTCGAAGCCTCATTTTTTTAAAGAAAAGATCTCTTTATATTGGGTAGAGGGAGACCCATTCCATAGTATGATGGCCCAAGGCTAATTATCCTGAATACATGGCTTGAAAGCCCATTTTTTGACCCAAAGGGCCCCTAGGTGAAAGGTACTGCAATAGTACCTGGTTTGCTATAGTACCTACTATAGTACCCCCACTACTATAGTACCTGCCACAGTGCATCTGCTACTACAATGTTGTCGCTGCTATAGTTTCGTTGCTGCTACAGTACTACTCCAGTACCCTAATGTAGATCTGCTAAAATAACCCGAAAATTAGGCCCTTCCTGGATTTGATCATGGGTATTTTGGATGCCATGCAGGAGTCTGTCCCAAGGTACCTGCATGAATTTCCTATTCTTTCTAATGAGTTTTCATGGAAATTATTTATTTTAAAAAGGTAATATAAATTATATTTTTTAATAAATGATAATTACATTTCTAGGGAAAGGGTTATGTTTTTAAGGAAAATGTTTTCATGTGTTTTCATGTCTTTTATTGGACTAATGGTTTTCTCCTTTATATTTCTCATACTGAAATTGTTTTATTCATCCCATGTTTTTTAAGTTTCTTTCACATGATTTAATGATGGGTAATATAAATTAAGAATTCAAGTTGAAATTCATGATTATTTTCATGAAAATAAATCATGAATTATTTTAATGTTATATATTTTGGAAAAAATTATACAAATCAGAAGTTTCCACTTTATATTATATAGTTTTTTATTTATGATTTATTACCTAATTATCTAAAACGTAAAACATAAAAAGATCATAAAATGTAATAGAAAAAATTATTATCTAAAATAATTAATATTACATAATTTTAAAGGTCAGTTACTTATAATTGGTATTAATAGTCACTTTTGATAACTCTAGAGATATGGATAATTTTAATAGAATTCCCTTCAGATATTTCACCTTTTGGAAAAGTTAAAATAATATATATTTTTAATTGTAACATGTTTCGTTATTTAAAATATTGATTTTCACTTTTTTTCCATATAGGAAATATTGAAGCTAATGTTGGAAAGAAACAATGAGAAAATATCATTCATAATTAGCATCCTAGTGTTGCTGGAATAGGAACAGAATAGTTTTTTGAAGTGATGGATTAGTTGAAACAATCTATAAATTGTGGTCATATCCATGATAGATAAGAACCTAATATACCATGAGGAATATGTATATCATGGTTAATTTAATGATAAAAAATTTCCATAATATTTAGTGGATCATTTAACTTGTAGAAGCTGAAAGATGGTTTAATTCTCTAGACAAGATATTTGAAGTCAATGGATGTTGAAAATGTCAAAAGGTGACTCTTTCCCTTCATCTTTTGGAAGGTGAATCTGGTCATTTGTGGCCTTTGGTTATTAATACAATATTGAAAGATGATTTGGATTCCATGAAATGGGAAACATTTATGGATATTTTCCTTTAGAAATATATTTCCCGAAGGTTCTCCGAATATTAAAGGAATTACAATTCCTAGAATTGAGGCATAAATTTGAAGATTATGTGGCCTTGGATGAAGCCAATTATAAATGGTTGTCTAGGTACATAATTGACTTTTTTAGGATATTGATATTAATATAAATATATTTTACTTATGAATGATATTATGTCAAAAAATATCTTTAGTCACGTGATAATTAAAAATCTTTGAGAAAGTTTCCCATTGTGGCAAAAAAGTTGATATTGAGTTTTTTGACTTATATTAGCCTTGTGACGATGAATGTATGATGTGGTAAGGATGGAAGGAGACTAGGAAATGTTCAAAAATAAAATATGGATATATGAAAATGAGGTTCCCATATTGTGGTATGTGTGTTAAAACAACCTTGGAGAATGTCATATAAAATCAATGATATTTTAATGATTTGGAAGGTTTGTCCAGATAGACCGGGATTGCAAGGAAAATAATACTAAATAATCGAGAAACATGGTAACGGATAGATATCCAATGGTGAGGTGATTTATTGTAATGATTTGGTTCATTGTGATAATGTGTTCCCGATGTTAGTAACTATTGATTGAAATCATCAAAATCAAAATAAATTGGAATGAAAAAATAATTTTCTACTAATAAGGATGATTTTGGGCCATAAAATGAAGTAGTGATAAGAATGTTACTTGAATATTCAAATTAAACCAAAACCCTATTTGACTTTGGATCATCATATTTTTTCATTTTTGAGAAATTTTCAAGTAAAATGGGAATATCCCTTCATGAAATTAAGATAGAACTTTTGGTGAAAACTTCATGTAGATGTATTAAAACAACCATGATTTATCGGAATCGTCATGTTGTTATTAGTGGGATGGTATTTCCAACAAATCTTGTTTAACATGGCATACTAGAGTATAATATCATTTTAGTTATGGATTAAATTTCATTTTCACAAGATAATATAGAATTATGTTCCAAGACATATTTATTTAGTGATTTTTTGGAATTGATAACATACCAGAATTTTTAGAAGTTGATTATATATGGGAGTGAATATTACCTCGATTTCAATATTGAAAAGAATGAAAACATTCAAATTATTTATGTTCAAAAAGTGAATGAATACATTAATGTTATCCATATTTTTTTCCTGGTGTTATTCTTAATTGGGATGTTGAGTTTATTTTTGACTTATTACTTGATGTTAATCCTATTTATAAAAACCATTATCGAATTTATCAAGGGGGACATTTATAATTGAAAATCAGTTATAGGAGTTAGGAGATAAAGGTTTAATATGACCTGCCACATCATTATGGGGTTATATTATTTTTTTTAAAAAAAGATGTTTTTATTAGAATCTTCATTAACTATAGAGTGTTTAATAACATCACTATTAAGAAAAAGTAGCCTTTTTCACATATTGATGATTTTTTAATCATCTCTAAGTAACACTGTATGTTTTGAATGTTGGTATGCGGTATAATTAGTATGAGCTAAATTGGAATGAGGATGTCATTTTGAAGATTGAACATCATACTACATATGGGCACGATGAGTTTTTTATGCCCTTTAGTATATCCAATTCACCTGATGAATTTCTATACCTTCTAAATATATTTCTGCATGACTTATTTAAAAACAATTTGGTTGTGTTTAATAATGATATTATGGTATTATAAAAGTTTATAGGAACATGAAATACACTAATTTTTTTCAAACAATAAAATAAAAAAAACTAAATGGTTAACTTAGTAACTATGATTTTCGTTGCAACAAATTCATTTCCATTGACATATGGTTTCTAAATATTGCATAATTTTTTAACCTAATAAAATAAATGATATTTATGAATGGTAAATGCCCACATATATCACATAGATTTATAGTTTTCGTATGTTAGTGGGTTATTACAAATGGTTTGTTAAAATATTTCTTGGTAATCTAGCCCACTGAATATGTTAACCCAAAATATAGTTAAATATATTTGGAAAATATAATGTGATGATAAATTTTAGGAACTAAAAATAAGAATGGTGAATGATCTAGTTTTCTCCATTCTTACCAAAAATTGATAATTTATAATATATAGATTTTCTTATTTTAAATGACTTGGTTGTGTTCTAATGTATAATGATTATGTAATTTCTTATGTTAAACATTATTTGAATTCACATAAGTTAAATTACCCTTCACATGATCTGGAATTATCTATTGTGGTTTTTTTACTTTAAAAATTTTAAGGTATAATAATTATGGTGTAAAGTTTGAAATATATACTAATCAAAAAATATTGAAGTATATATTCACTCAAAAATAATTGAACTCGAGACATATAAGAAAGATGAAACTGATAAATTATTATGATTACACAATTCATTAACATCCTAGAAAATAATAAAAAATTAGTAAAAGATTTGATTCAAAAAAAGGGCATTGTAAACCATGTTACATTTGGAATAGGACCATTTGGTTAATTATTTGATAAATTTTGGCCTTGAAATTGTGGTTGTAGGGAAATACTCTTTTGATTTAGGTTTTAGTGTAGTCTACATTGTCAAAAATAATTATGCAATATTAAAAGAAGGATCAATAATAACAAGAAATGATAGAATCCATTAAAAAGTGTTCGTTTCTAGATTTTAATATTTATAATGAAATCTTTCTATTTTTTGAAAAGAGATTATATGTTCCTTTTGATTACAATTTTAAGAAAGTGTTATTATGTAAACTCATAGTTCTTTGTTTTCCATTCATCCGGGCAGCATTAAGGTGTACAGAGAACTTTGGGATTGTTACTGGTGGGATGTAATGAAAATATATATTATTTAATTATCTATGAAGTGTTTAAATAATCACAAGGTATAATTAGAATAATAATTATTGAGGGGAATTATTTAACGTTTTTTTGTGCTAGAGTGGAAATGGGAAAATATATCAATGGATTTCATGGTTGGATTGTCAAATACATCTGAAGGTAATAATGAAATTTTGTTTATTGGTGATCGATTAACTAAATCTACAAGTTTATATCCCATTAAAGATGACATGTATTTATAAAAAATTTATTTAATATATGTAATTTAGATATTCATGTAACATAGAGTTCTTGTCTCCATTATATCAACTCTGTTACCAAGTTCGCATCTAATTTTTTGAAAGGAATTAAGAAGTTATTGTGTACTGCATAAAACTTTAGTAAAACTTATTATCCAAAATCTTATGGTTATTATAATAAAACAATTAATACCATTTAATATTTGTTTAATTATTATTTATTTTATTACAAAGTAATATAGGAATGGAATCATTCTTTGGTTGAGTTTTCTTATAATCACAGTTTTCATTCTTGTATACAGATGGTACTACTCAATTAATTATATAGAAAGTAGTGTCAAACAATATCATTTTGGGTTGATGTAGAATAAACAAAGTATATGGGACTATATTTAAGGTATGATATTTATAATAAGGTTTAATTTATTCAGTAACATAAAAGGACAACTCAGATCAATTATAAAGGTTATGCAGATAATCGGTGTAAATATCTTTCTTTTGAGGTAGGTGATCATGGGTTTATCAAAGTTTCTCTATGTAAAAGTATAATGTGTTTTAGTAAGAAAATATATTAATTCAATATTTCATTTTACCATAAAAAATATTAGAGAAATTTGGATTACTATCTGATATAGTGTTTTTTCTTCTAGGCTTATCTCAGGAACACAACATATTTCATGTTTCGATATAAAGAAAATATGTTTCAAATTTATCTCATATTTTTATACCAAAAGAGCTTAAATTTTAAGATGTTATTTATTATTGGGTTTATAAATTCCATATTCATTAACATAGAGAGAAATTTTTGCAGAATAAGGTGATTCACCATGTTAATGGTTCATGGAAAACCAATATGGTTGAAAAGGAAGCATGAGAATCTGAAAATTTTATGAGAGAATGATATACCCACTTTTTTATCAAGAGAATAATGTTTTGAAAATGTAATTTATAAAAGGAGGAAGAATTAAACAAATTTATTAATGATTTAATAAATAGTTTTCATATTTATTATATAGTTATATTAGTTATAAAAATAATAATTTATATTTTAGTTAAAAAAGAAATAATTTTTACTAAACTCTATTCTTATAAGGATTTATTTAAAAGTATAATTTATATAATTAAGATTTTAATTTTTATATATAAATATTATTTTTAAAATAAAAATATCAAAATTAACCTATTTTGAAATTTTTGGATTTTTTGGAAAATTTTGATTTTTCATTTATTAGTGAAAATACCCATTTTTTTCCAAAAAATAGTTATATTTTCAATAAATTAAGTAATTAAAAAGTACCAATATTTTTTGTGTATTATTTAAATTATCATATATATTATTAAATTATATTAAATTAACTTAATTAATTTTCAATCAAATTTATATTGGTTTTTAGTATATGTTTGTTTTTGGGTTCAAAACCGGGGTTTTTTAGAATTTGTTTTAAAATGCATAATGTTTCTCTGTTTTAATTAATTAAAATAATACATAATGGGGAATTTTTTAAATGAAATTTATATAATATATACCATTAAATATTAATTTATTTTCATAAAATTATTATTATTAGTTATAGAGTTAATATAAATACATTTTTTACTCAAAAAATACTCTACTTAAAAACCTATATTTTTGTAATGTCTGTAGATTTTGTTTTAAGACATATATTTTAAATAATATGAATTAAATTAGGTAAAATTTAACTAATACTTTGAATCAAAATAATTTATATTTAATTATATTCTAATCTAAATTTTTAATCAAAATGAATAATGAAATATTAAAAATTAATGACCACGATTAAGGTAAATATGGTTTTAATGGGGGTTAAACTAAAAAATAATCCTTAAAATGCCCTAAAAACTTGTATAAAATCTATTTTATTTCCATTTTCAACATTATAACTTTTATTATAGATAAATTTCTACTACTAGTGCCTTGTGACATGAAAAAAAGTGGGTGAAATTTATTCTTTTCAAAAATTACAAGTCTCTCACTCACTATGCTTATAAAAGGCCACCTCACCTCCACATCTTTTCACACTTTAAAAAACCCATTGGTTCATCCAATACATTCACAAATAACATAAATATACCAAATTTCATACATTAATCCTTAGTTTTATCATAAATTAATCCAATGAAGGCCTTGGGTGAAAACCAAAAGAAGTTACCTAAAAAAGAAGAAATGCCCCCAATGAGCTTTTTGATTTTATTTCTTCGACCACCAACATAAATTTTACATAAGTCATGTTTATATAATAAATTATTTATATTAAATATATTTGGAATGTATTATGTTAGTTTCATAAACTATATCCTTCTACTACTCCATTAAATTGGTTATGAATCATTATTCGTGTGTACGATGGACTACCACCACATGAACAGATGTCATTTGTTATTCCATTACCACCACTCACGATTTGGTATAATGATATATATAAATTATATATTTTATATTTATAAAATTATTCTGTCTTTGTAGTCATTATATAATATACAATTTTTTATATTCCATTCCACAAAGGATACGGTAATGTCGCTCGTGTGTACGGCGGACTATCTTCTCACAGAGCGATGTGATTTGTTTTTCACTAACGTGTTACATGGAAGGTAATTCTGGTAAATATAAAAAATATATGTTATAAAAATTTCAAAATTATAATATAAATGATATATTTTTTATTTTTAAATGTTAATATACAATTTTATTTCTTACCAATTCACTCATGGAAAAATTATAATATCATTTCTGAACTTTTGGACTACGACATTCACAAAGAGATATGACTCCCTTTTCATCACCACACCACATGGATAATCTATATAATTATATTTAAAAAATGATATATTATTTATGATATTATTATAATTCTTTAAAAATAAAATAATACCTAACTTTTTTCCATAATAATAATTAAAAAATTTAAACGTTAATTATTCGAATGTATGGCCTACCATGTCAATGATTGTAACTTAAATAGTTTATTAAAAACCTCATAGATTATTGGTATTAAAAATAAAATTTACTTATAAATATGATAAATATTTCTAGATTATTATTCTTTATGTTTTAAAATAATGACAACTTTGACCATAGTAATCCTACCAATGTAATTTTTGATGCATAAGCTCAATATGGTCAAAACAGACAACATAAACTTATTTTATTATATAATTGTATATGACATGGTAATAAGGGAAATAAAATTATTAATAAACATGAATAAAATAATAAATAAATTCAATAACTAACATATGTTTATTATTCAGGAAGATAAATACACATGTGACAAGTAAGACTTAAGGTAATGGGCTTCATGAAAATTTCTGTCATTGAGGAATATTTTGTTGTTATACACATATACTATTTTAAATGGTATATCTAATGCCCATTGGAAATTTTATATCTTTAATTTCTCTATTCTCAAGGTATTTATATTTTTTCAAATTTCTATTATTTATATGGGTCTAATGATTCAAATATTTCCAAAGTGTAAAGGGGATTTTCATTAAAAAATTCTCTTTTAATGTTTTCCTTTCGTCTCTTTATTTTATATATCCATATTTTTACATGTTTTATACGGAACATTTTGAAAAAATTTAAAGTAATGTTCTATTCATAATGTACATAGAAATAATGAATTTTTCCAATTCCATCACTATTATTTTATTTTTGGATTCCTTTAAAATATTTCATATTCCTTAAATAAAATACCCACTTTACCTTTTATTAGATATTTATTAATTGAATATTTATTTTTAAATTAAAATATTAGGTTTTTATTCACATTTTATTTTAATATTATTTTAAAAGATTTTTTTTTCAAAAAAAATTTGATGAAAAAGTGAAGAATAAAGTGTTTAATTCCTGTTGTGTGTTTTGGACATTATATATGATGGGTTTAGAAATGTAGTTTCTATATCCCCATTATTTATTATACAATGGGTAGTCTTATATAGTCCTCTAATGCATTCATTAATGATTACATTATTCAAATAATTATATTGGAAGTTGGTCATACAGTTATTTGAATTTGTAAGGGTTATGTAATGGTTCTATGAGATGATAACCCAAGGTACCTAAATGAATTTTCTATACATTTTAGTGAGTTTTCATGGAGATTATTTAATAAAAAGATAATATAAATGATATTTTAAGATGAATGAAAATTCCATTTCTAGGAATGAATTTATGTTTTTAAGAAAAGGTATTTCATGGGTTTTTCATGTTTTTACTCGACTAATGTTTTATTCTTTTTATATCCCTTATTGATCTGTTTTGTAATCATTTTATGTTTTTAAAATGTTATTCATGGGATTAATGGATGATAATGGAAAGTAATAGATGAAGTTTAAATTCATGAATATTTTTCATTAAAATAAAAAATGAATTATTTTGAACACTTTATATTATAGAAAAAAAATGGTAAATAATAGGAAGTGTCCACTTTTTATTATATGTTTTTATTATGTATGAGTTATGAACTAATTAAATAAAACTCCAATCTTGAATAATCCTCATATTTAAGATAACGTATTCTTGACAAAAAACTCAATATTATGTAATTTTTATGATTGACTCCTTATAATTTGGGTATACAATTAATGAATCAATCAACACATATACCTATCTATATATATATTTATCTACCATATTCCTATATATATCTATCATTTTTCTCCCTCCTCTCTCCATGTGTCTATTTCTATATGTCATTGTGTTTTAGTTAGTCATGTTTCGTCCTTTTATCTTGTTATGTTTTCTCCTAACAATATATATATATTTTTAGTCCTCAAATCTATAAATAGTAAATTATTATTATTTATATTTCTTATATCCATTTATTTAATTTTTTCATATATTTTTTATGTTAATTTTTTAGTAATCATGATATCCATCATTACCCCTTTCTAAATATCCAATAATATTTCTACTTGATTTTATGTATGTTTATATTCCAATCGATCAATATTTCTATCTTTTCATTTATCTGACTATCCATATATTCATACCTTTAACCTTAAATCTATTAATAAATTTCCCCATATGTCTGTTTCTATTAATTCATGTTTTCTTGCCTATGTGTATATTTTATATGATTATAAGTTTATATTTTTTTGCCTATCTATATCTATTTTTATGTTTTGTGTGTTTTTTATAAAATAAAAGCAATATATATATCTTTTTATATATATATTTATCTATATGTATTTATCCTTTTAGGTGTGTGTGTGTGCCTTTGTGCCTATATAAAGTTTTTATGATCATTTCTATGTTTGTGACTATGATTATGTGTGTGGGCACTTGAATCTATATGAATCTTTGTTTATATATTAGTGTCTTCATATCTATATTATTGTCTTTGTTTTTGTGTATGGGTGTCTATTTGAATTTTTATGTCATTTTTTTTATATTTGTGTATGTTTTCATTTGTGTGTGTTCTTTTTTTGTTTATTAGTTTATATATTTTTTAACTCTCAATTTATCTCATTTGATGTTTTTCTTTGACTATCTTTATATATTTATATTTTCATGTATATCATTATTGTCCACCAATATTTTTTTAGTATATACCATCTTATTCTATTTGTATATCTACTTTCCATCAATAATTATGTGTATATATTTATCTATGGGTCCTTCTAATGGGATCCATGTCCATCCATCCTTAGATATATCAATAAGTGATTTTATCCATCAATTCATAAATCTAACAATTTATCCATATATTTTTTTGTATCATTGTGTATATATATATATGTGTGTGTGTGTGTGTGTGTTGTATATGTATATATATATCAACATGTCTGTGTATGTGTATTTTTTTGTCTTTTAATTTCTATTACTTTTTATATGTTTGTATGGGGTGGAGTGGTTGTTTATGGTTTATCTATATGCATATATTTATCTTTCTCACTTTATCGATATATTAGTGTATATTTATCATTGTATCATTTTATTTTTTTATTTTTTATATTTGTTTTATTATGTTTGTTTTTGTGTACATATAAGGATTTTTTGTGTTCCGTTATGAGTTAGTTTTTCTTACTACCTATATATTAATCCTTTAAATATATCTATGTGGTAGTCTATTTTTTGTTCTATCTGACTATTGGATTTACAAAATATTTATTTATGCGTATGACTACAAATATATATATATACCTGTTTAAATTTATTTCTATTCCCTTTTGTTTTTTCCTGCCAGTTATAATGTCCTTTTATGTTAGTAAGTCAGTAAGAAAATCATTCTATTTGTAATGACCTACATCATTAGGTGTTGTACAATTACAAGTTGTTTTTTTCATTCATTTTAGTGATGTTAGGATTTCATAACCTCTACATGGAATGATATTACAAGAGTTTTAGACTCTATAAATAATGATTTTGGCTAAAGAAAAAATCTCAACTACTGTTTAATGTTTCTATAAGAGCATCAGAGGAGGTTTGGGGTGTTCATAGTGTTGTTGCATTATTGCTTCTTCCCACTAGAAATATAATGATAGGACAGTAGCTCTTGAGTGTCCTTGGAAGTGTGTAAGGAATACTTCTTGCACCTATTTACAAGCTATTGGAGTGGACCGACTCTCATGTGGGGCCTGTTTTTGTTTGTCATTTAATGTAATTTTTGTCCTTTTAAGTTCAGGGGTGATTTGAGATTATGGAATTTGGGTCATTGTAGAGAGTCCCTTTTGATGGCTCTCTCCATCCTCTCTCCTCCCACAGATCCATCATAATGGGGGATGAATTTATGGTCTCTGAAGTTATGTTTTAGTGTATTTCTCTTCTTATTATCATCATTTTTGTTTCCCTAGTCTCTTCCCTCAAAATTAGTTTTTTTCACAGGTATGGTTTTTTGATTCCAACGAAGCATATTAAAATAACATACTAATGATGGGGATTTGGTGTATGTAATTAAAGGGAGATTTTAGAAGAGATCAAACGTGTCGTTTCAAGTGTTTATTGTCTGGAAGTGGTGTGACGTGAGGTTTCCAGATAATTTCATCATTGTGATCGTTTTTAAAGAAATTAATTATATATTATTGTAATCAATTTCCTGTTTCGTTGTGTATGTAGAATGTTTATAGAGCCTATATAGGATTGTAATTAGTATTAAATTAATTGGATGAGGAATTAGATCCAAGGTTCTATATGAGTATTGGTGGAGATTGGATGTTTCTTGGATTTGATGGAAGTGTTTCCACAGAGTAACTTGTGGGAGGAAACTCCATGACCGAGATAGAAGGTCCCTTTTAATACAAGTTCAAATTCCTATTATATAATATTATACTAATACATCCATGTTTCATGGGTTTTGATATATAAGGTAGGTATCAAGAGTTTAAAAAATGTTTGGATATGGAACTATTTGGCTATCTATGCTTGGGATGAGTGCTCCTTAGCACGTTGAGTGCTTGGGATCATACACCAACTATGTCACGAAGGGGAAAAAGAGCTAACTATGATGAAAAGAGACCCCTCGGAGGTCTTGAGGCTTGATATTTGATGTACACAGCCTATGATGGTTCCAATAAAAGAAAATTGATGATTGCGTGGGGTAATTCCTAGTAATGGTGGGTGAGATGATTTTTTATGTCATACCTACTTAAAGACACCATCTTAAGGATTATATATGTCTCGGTAAGCATTATCAGCAAGACTGGTCCTTGAAATGTGACCCATGTGTGGTTTGTGGGCCTGTTTAGGAATTGAGATCGTCATTCCAATGTATTTGGGAATAGTTTCATGGGATTATCACATGGTATTAGGACCTAGAGTGATCATACAATTGCAAGATTATAATAGACTATGGAATCTGGGTTAGGACAAGTCTTCGAGGAATGAAACCACAAAGTTGTTAAATAGAGGATTTTTTATGGGTAGGAAGAGGCTGTAATGGGTCTGTAAGACCCAATAGATTAATTTTATGTGAAATTTAGTGTTCTTATATAGGGGAAATGACTTCATTGACTAGATCCCTAGGATCAAATGATGAGTTATGTCATGGACTATTTCCTATCTTGTGTACATGTCCTTGATGGCCTCTCTAAAGTCTGTGGTGATGGGGCAGTGTTCCTGATGGAATCTCAATAGTCATTAGGGATTGATCGGTGTCATTCGACCTCCCTATTTTTTTTGTGGATTGTTTGGTGTTATAATTGGGCCCTATTAAGTGTATTAGGTATAGGACCATACTATGTGTGGCTTATGACAATGGAAAGTATGTTCCTTCTTCCTTTAGGTGATGACATATGACCATGTATTATGTGGATTGGGTTAGTGTTCATGAATTGTACGACACTTTAATAGGGTTCAATCGAGGACCTCCTTGGTGGGACAAGGTCCTGAATGACATGAAAATGATGGCCCTCTCTTTAGTGTGAATTGATTTTTCAAGGCTTAACGATGTATCACCATAACAAGAACATATGGGTATTGGGTCATGTTAATGGATGCTTCCCGACCCTGATTACTTATGTATATGATAAGAATAAGTATTTTTAATTTATATAGATGATGAGTTGGTGGTGTGGATTCTATAATAACATGGAATAAGTATTGATCATGTCCCATATGGTTTTATTTAGAAAATGGTGACCTGATATGTAGGGATTTAGGTTGGACTAGTTAGCACTCATCATCCAAGGAACATGATTGACATGTTTATTAAATTATTCATTCATGAACGTGTATGGTGTAACATACTATGTGAATGTTGTTATACCCCCATAGATATATTTGTCATTTATTTCGAGGGTACCTCAGTTTGTGTGTGGAACTTATGTCAGCATTCTAGTTCAGTACATTACATTTAATGGATCTGGTTGGTGCATCATGATGGGTTTGGAGACAATTTGAGTGAGTATGGGGTGGTAGTATGTATATTCTATGTGTGTGCGTGTGTTTTTATGTATGTGAATTGTTTTTTTATTTTCAATTGACTCAGTGAACAATCAGTGTATGTATGTTGGTATTCCACTGTATAAGAAATTATATATAGAACATTGTAATTTATGTACATTGAATATGTAATATAGATGTTTTAGTTATTTTTTACTACTTTATAACATTTATTAGAGGTCCTGGTCTCACCATTTCATGGGTTATTCCCTCATTACTTGTGAACATCCTCTACTAAATGTAGAGGAATTCTTGAGGCCACGTAACTACAACAACTCTAGACATTTTTGAGTGACCCTACGGTGGTGCATTATAAAGTGGTATCAGAGTATTATTTTGTTTTATTTATATTTTTGGTGATGGTGTATAGGTGGTATAGGAATTTGTGAGTGATTTCAATTGACCTCAATCTACTACTTTATTTAATTATTAATAGTGGTATATCTTGGTTTTGGTTAATATAAGATTTTCCATCGTTATTTGTGTTGTTTTGGATAAGATGTTATTGCATATGAGGTTTTAAGAAAAGGTTATTATTTTTGTTATTTTATATCTTCCAATCAAAAATAGGTTGGGTAAATGTATTATGATAGGAATGTGTGACTACATGATGTTTTTCTGCTTATGTGTGATTAGTTATCTAACATTAGGTTTGATTGTTTCATGTTTCAAAAAAACATTATGCAATTTTCTCCATTTAAAATATTGGTGGAATTTTACTTGGTTGAACAATAGAATTTTTTATAATGGTGGGTCATATATATGTTAGTGAGGGAGTTAATCTAATAAATGATATGCAATCTCTTCATTAAGTGATGCATGGAGACCCAATGATGTTTAATGTTGGAATTTTATTCCTTGATGAGGTAAACCTGGTGGGTTCAGTATAGGTATTTGATGATTTAGGAATGATATAAGGATAGGTAAAGGTTGTATTATAGATGTGGAAACCCTAAGGGGTTATGTATAAAAGCATGAGTTATATTCCTAGGTTTTTTATGGGAGACTCTTGGGGAATTTGTGGTGTAAAAGAAGAATTAATGGGAATGATCTATTAGATTCTTGGATTGGATTCCTAGCGCTGAATTATATCTTGAGTAGGTATATTTTGGATTTCTTACGGTTGAAGACAAATACATGTTGTGCTAAAATGGTAGTGAGGTGGTGGTTTCGGTTTGGGGTCACTCTTAGGGTGAGGTTACTAGGGTGATAAATGATATTCTCATAGGCATGGGTACCTGGGGTGTTTGATGAGATTTTAGGATGTCTCTATTGTAAGAGGTGAAAATGTTGATTGATTGACATACTAATATACAGTAAAATATATTTAATCCTTGATTGGAATTTTCAGAGTGGCATGACATCAAGTGTTTTTCTAAAAATGTGTGTGTGACTTATGAAGAGAGACATGTTTGTGGTATTATGACCTGATTGGGGTCTGTGGTCATAGAACAGTTTGGATGAATACACATGGTTGGGAGAATATAATTTTCTAGTTAGAGGGAATGGGCCTTATTTATAGTAAATTTGGTGATGTTGAGGATTCCATTCTCGGTAATTTGGGAGTAAGAAGACGTTGGTGTTTATATTTTTCACTCAAGAATGAGCTATTTTTTAATGTTAATTCAATTTGACCATTTTATGGATGGAATGTGGTGTGTGGGGATCATTTTTTGGTTTTATGGGTGATGATAATAATACTCCATTAATTGAGATATTTATACCATTTTTGGATGGGGGACCTTCTTGTCCGAAGGGTCGTGGAGATAGTAAATGATTGTTTGGTGCATGATCATGGAGACACAAGGATATTTGTCTGTGTTTAGACATTATATGGTTTTCGTCCTTGGTAAATACTATAATTCGGATTAACATTATTTTTTTGGGTGCAGTAGGTGCATCGTTTTGGGATTGAGGTGATTTGAGGTGATTTGAGTGCCAGTTGGATTGGTAGTGTGGTGGTTCTCAGAGTGAGAGTGTGATGAATAGATAATGTGGTTGATTTTACAAAAATTTAAATACTTTGGGAGTCAAAATGTACATAAAATTTTGTGTTTCGTTTTTTTTATGATGTTTTCTAGTGGTAAGGAATCATGATTATTTGATCATTTGCGGATAAACCAGTAGTTGAGGCTGATCATTTTTGCGAAGATTAACCAATGTAGTTTTTAATGGTTCAATGAAATGAGAATAGATGAAGAGGGATAATAAATTCATTAGGGGTGATGTTTGTGATGTGTTTGGAGGCTCATTAGACTTCTAAAAGATCCATTTTCAATACATTGTTCCTATAGTGGGAGGGCCATAGATTTGAATTGGTCATTGCTAGTGGAACAAAAATATATAGTTCACTATAAGTTTCAAGATGAAATAAATGGATAAACTATAGTGTTTTAGTAAATATGGGTGTACTGAGAACTATCTTGGTGTTTGTGTTTGATTTTGTGTTGAGTGGGTGGCTCAGTTCATGGTAGATGAAGTTCTTTTCTATGGGTGTTTTTCGGTATGAGAACTATGATTCCACTAGACTCATGTTCTTTAATTTGGACATAAAAAACAATATTTTTTCTAAATAAAATATTAATCATGACATAAAATGTATACAATTTGAGAATCATTTAGGTATAGAATTTTAAAGGATTATTGAGAGAATAAACAAAAACTATCTAATTCAATTATACATTTTTTTAAAATCAAAACTCTTCTACGACAACACCAACTCTAATAATTCTAATCATCATAATTGAAATCTATCTCTTAAGTAACTCTTATCCAACTAAATACATTTTTTAAATCATTTTAAATCAATGGGTGAGAAAATAGTCTGGTAAGGGGTTTTTAGAGAAATATTAATGTCCCTTTTTAAATACAGAGAAATTTATTGAAATTAATTCAATTTTAATCATATACTTTGAAAACAAATTTTATTAAAGAAACACATTATAAATTATAAAACACTTTAAAATTATTCATTTTATGATCAAATGGGGTTTCTAAGAAATAAAATCATAAATGAAATTCTTTCAAAGTCTACCTTTGATAGAACATAATATTTTAAATCTCATTTGAAAATCCTTACAAATAAAAAATAAAAACATTAATTTAAATAAGAAAATTCTTTTTGAAAACTATAATACCTTCCTTTAGATGAAATATAATGATGATTTAGCACGTATATAAATTTTTTGAGGAATAATGGTGTTACTAAAATATATATTGGGACTTCCCTTCATATGGAGAAATTTTCCCTTTTATGTTATGGATTCACTCCCCTTAACCCATCATGTTCGAAATACCCATGTGCCATTTTTTTAATAAAACAGATTTGAATATATTGAATTAATCATTATAACTCCATTTAAAAAAATTTATTTTCAAAAACCATATCATTAGTGTAAAAAATTTACAATAGGTATATATTTTAAAACTGAAAAATACATAGATAAGAGTCAAATGAAATTAAAATTGATCCCTCTAGTGATTTTATTTATGAAAATAAACAAGGTACATAAATGAATTAAATAGTGTATGACCATAAAATAGTTTAATAATTAACAACCAACTTGATAATAAAAATGTTTCAAAGATAATATGACTATTCAAAAATACCAGTTCTTAGAACACTTTGTTCATAAAGTGTTTTATTTATAAAAAATTAACAGTGAATGATTTTTTTATGGAAGGAATATTAAAAGAATGTATAAGCATAAATAAATATAATTTATAATATTATTTCTCATAAAATAATAATTATTAAAATTAATTAAATAAACATTGAAATTAAATGAAAACAAAGAGAGTTTAAGATAAAAAATATACCATATTAAGAGGATTTTTTGGAAAAATTATAATAATTAAATTATAATTTCACTTACAATGGAACACATAATGATAAAATTATAGTATATAACAAATTTTATGTTCCATATTAAATATACGTGGTTTGTAAATTTAAAATAATATCTTTTGAAAGTATTTTCCACATATATAAGGTTGATAACCTGGGATTTCCCTTCATAAAACGCCCCTTTCAAAAGATGTCTCACTTCTTATACCAATCTTTATGATGTCCCATTTCTGTAAGCCACACAATGGGTGCCCCGAACCCGGTTGGTCACATGACCTCAAGGGCATTTCCCCAAAAGCCAGTGTTTTTGACTATCAGCGAGGGCCTAGGTCTGATAGTGGGGAAACTATGCCCTCATTTTTCAAAGTGCAGCATAGCAGAAATAGATATAAACATAAAAAGAGGAAATGTTAAACAATACCCAACTGAAATGGATAATAGTATAGAAGTAAAAGATAACAATAGTCATATATATTTGATGATGCATTATGTATCTATGCCTAGGATAGCATCCAAACATGATACACTATAATCTAAAATAGTCCAATAGAAAGTACAAGTACAGCAATGGAAAACACAACAGTGCAGCAGGAAAGGCTCGTGGGTAACTATCAGTGAAAATGTGCAATGGTAGTGTGCATTAATAAAATGTTGTAATCTAAGTATTACTCATAAGTAACTATATCTAACAATTACCCTACCATTTTATTAATTATTTATCAACCCCTTGATTGTGCTTTAGCTTCACAGGTACAACATATTAAATCACCACAGTGAATATTCAAACTATACGTTGTCTGCAGACATGACAATCCTTACACTAAGGTAATCAGAATCAAAATCCGTAGGTGACTGCCCACAGGAATAACGAATATTGGCCATAGGTGTATGAGGTGTCGCCCAAAGGCATGGAAACTACTACCCACATGCATGATAATCGTTACCCGAAGGTTAAAAGAAACACTACCCTAATACTATGCAAGTAACTGGGCTGAGCCCATAACATAAGAAATCAATTTATATAAAATTACTCTCAAGGGAATTTAAATCATGCCAAATCATGACATACCCATGCGTATCCTGGACAAATGGCTAATCAAGGGAAACAGACCCACAGGGTGGCCCTGGATCCAGGCAACGATCCGAAACAAGATTTGTAAGTATTCATTAAATTACATACACAATTCTAGGTATTTAATTAATCAAGGCCTTAGCCTTACAACACCCCAATAATGGTTGTGTAGAATAATGGTACACAAAAACACTCAACAGTTGGAATTAAACATCTGACCACCTACCTCGATCTCCCCTGATCGATATACGGGACCGACGCCTTCTGAAACGACCAAGAACGATGTACATCTGATAATAAAATACTTTTCAAACCGAAATAGCATTCCGTATAGGAAGAATTGTCTAGAAATACTCACGGAGAGGGAAGACCTCACCAGCACGGTGCCAACATGATCGATGAGAGAATAATCTGATTCCCAGTGTGCATTCGGTAGCTCCACCAAACTCTTTCCCTCTCTCCTAGTGCTCCAAATGCGTCAACTGCCTCCTCTTCCGAATGAGATGGATACTGACCATTTTAAGTGAAAAAGGAAAACTAAATTGTGTGTACAATCATGTACATGCCTTGTACTTTTCAACATATAACTATTCCTCTGGCGGCTACTTTTCACTGCCACACTATTCACCTGCCGACTGATAACATAGCGTTTAAATACTAAGTACACAATGTGTAGTCAGGTTTAACACCCTTCATTTCCAAAATTCCTACATGCCCTGTGTACACACCCCACAAGGCCAAATTACATAGTGTGTTGAAAATTACATGGCGTGTACCCACAAAATATGGGATTTTTGCCCATTTTCCTTATGTTCTCAAAAACCTTAAAGAAAAAAAATGAAAAGAAGAAACTCGTACCTCAAGAATAAGAATCAAATTATTACAATCACTCTCCGTCTCTCTACTAAATAATAGAACATAATATATTCTTTATTTTAATGAGGGTATTCCCCTTAGAAAAATTTTTAATGATTCCATTTAAAAAGGAATCATATTCTCTTATTTACAATATTTTCTCTTACTAAATTTTTTATGTATAGTTATGAGAATTCGTTTATACTGAGAATTATTTTGTTTGCATCATCCATATATTGAGTAACCACTAAAATAGATTCATGAAATTTAATTTACTCTTATTGGTAATATTAATATTCATTAAAAAAGTGTGATAATATCTATATATAAATATATACAAAAATATTTTCATTTATATTTATAAAAAACAAAAAACAATGGTGCCTCAATGGGGATGAAGACATATGTTAATCCATTTCTTCTCCATGGATACTTCATTAGGCTCTACATATTATTTTCACTAAATGAGTGTTTCTTTGATTAATATTTATTTAGATATTTTTCATAAACACAATCTTTCATAGTGGGAGTAAGAATATTGAAACACCTATACCTATAGCTTAGAGAACAACACACCACATTCCATATATCCTATGAATCCTTATAATCCTTATTTATATGTAAAAAATGTAACATCAATTACCATTACTAGTTCCATGTAGGGGGTAATAGGTGGTGGTGTGATTAGGGTTTCAAATTTTTTTGAAGTCACACAAGCAAGATGCTGATTTCCTAACCTGGTAAGACAATTTCAAAAAATAATATGAGACAGTGTCTACTCAATTGAATCATGCAGCCCCATTTTCTTTAGAATTTTTTTAATATATGAATAGTATAAATAAGACTGAAAAACACATAGAATATTTTGATAGCTCACTATAACTTAATAAGAAAATTTTCCTTGACGTCTATTTAGAATAAGATAGTCTATAGAAGAGGGACTCCAACATCCTTCTAATGTCACCCTGCACATGTGAGGCCTTCTCCCCAGTTCCATAAAGAATTTACTCCCCTGAAATGGATAGATTACTTACCTCTATGCCATTCATGTTGCTTGTGATCCCATTTTATCATCCTACGTGATGACTATCCCGACCACGTGGTTAGATTTCCTATGAGATGTTATGTTTCATTTAGATAGTTTAGCTCTATCATGACTGTGTTGGCATATGTATTTATATAGAAAAAAATTATTAATATAATTGGGTATCCAACAATATTTATATGATCAACACCCAATATTCAAATACTACATTAATTTAATTTTAACTTCGAATATAATTATAATTCAAATTATTATTATTATTACTATTATTATTTATTATTTCATAGAGACTATAAATTTTCTATTTTTTTCTTCAATCTATCTAAAATTTTATTAATTAAAAATCTATTATAAACTTTTCAAAAATAAAGGAATGATTTTCCCAAAAAATATGTTTCTAATAACATTATTTATTGGATTTTTTGTTTCCTAGTATTTAGTGAATATGTTGGTTAACCATGTTATTTTCATAAAATTATTAATTACTACATATTTTATTTCAAATTAGTGCACTAATATAGGATGTATATTACTATTAATAAAATATTTTTATTTTAACAAAAATAACATACTAAAATATTTAAATTTTACCACATTGTCCATATATTTACTAATTTCTAACACTGATCATTTAGTGAATTATAATTACTAATAATTTAGATTATAACTTTTAGGTTTAAAATTCATAATTACTAATAAGTATTTAAATATATAATTTGAAATTTAAATTTTTGTGCATATTACTTTACCTTTTTTTTTGTAAATACATGGTGTGAGATTTTCATCAACAACTACTAATGTCCCTTCAACCACATTTTAGATGCCTTTATCTCCCTCCTTATCATTTTAAATACCAATATCTATAATCTCAATTTTCCTCCACCTTTCAATAATTATTCCTATATTTTCAATCATATAAATTATTTTAATGATCAACCTTAGAGTATCACACTTTATGGTGATCAAGAAGAGGCATACTTTATCCATTCCATTGGTATGTTCCTTATCATTTATTTTCCAATAGTTTTATCAGTTATAGTTATTAATGTTCTTTCTTCTTGAAATTATGCACTTCCTTTGTGTAAAATTGGTCTTATCCTTTCATATCATATTGATAGACATTGTAATCAACAGGGAATGTTATTTTTTTGAGTGATGAATTGAAAAGTAGTTGTACAAATTATATAATGCATCATGGAAATAATATAATAATTCCTAGATTTCACATTTATTTTTTTAGTTAAAAAATAGTAAAACTAAATAATCACTTCAAACAAATAATAATAAAACAATTTGAGTGTTACAGTCTTCACACTTAAATAAATTGCATCCTCACAATTTTTATTTACTATACTAGATAAAAATTATGATTGTATGCAAGAATTTTGTATCTTATTCCAAAATTCCCCTCACACCATACCATGGCCCATCATCATTAAGTCACTCATGATGGAATTTGGTCCATTTCATGTAGTAATGATGTTGTGATTTTTAAGTATTTTCAACATCCGTTGTTAAAATATTTCTGATGCATTTTGGATTACATTGACACATATAATTATGAAACTTTTGGAATTGTTCGTTCCCAAAATATAGTTATAGTACATCCTAAATGACTTTATTTTTATGAAACGACATAACTAAGTCTGTTTTGAAGATTTCAATTAATGCTCCTTTTAAAAATTTTGGTATATTTTCAAAAAGGTGATAGGTTAAAACTAGGTACATATAGGTGGCACAAGGAATCATTTATTCTACTTCCATTTTGACGTACTCATAAGCTTCAAAATATCATGACATAGTGAAACATCAAAAAACCCATGATGATACCTTCCTATATTGTAGAAATGAAATAATTGGAGGTTTTAGATTTTATTAAAAAAGATAACATGACCCATAGTGATTTGTGAAAATATAAGAGGTTGTAGATATATTATATATCCTCATGAAGCATAACCTTATATTGGAAAAATGTTTTAAATCATGGGATAAGGTTTTTGCTTCAATGATTTAATGTATATCATCTATAAGTGATAGAATAATAGTTCTAGATTATTCTCCATCCATATTCAATTTAATCCCCAATATTTAAATGACACATACTATGATTTGTCATGATAATTATTATTCAAGATTATTAAATAAAGTAAGCCATCTCCTAATTATTGTCCACTCAGTGTTTAGTGAAGGATTTTTTTTAAATCCAATTCCCTGTATTTAGATTGTCTATCTAAAAAATTTTCATCTATAAAAAATTCTATGATATTAAATTTCGAATTTCAAAATCTTAAAAATTAAAAATTATTCATAAAATGAATTTTTTAACTATTAAATTACTCAATGTTAGAAAAGACCAAAACCTTAAAATGTATCTAATCATTTCCTTTGATACTAACTCTGATGACCCTAGAATCATGCTCATAGATCTAGTCCTAAAAACATTATATTAATTTTTTATAAATGAAATATTAAACATCACTTGAAAATATACATTTTGAGGATCATTTATTTCAATATATTTAGAATAATGGGAAGACCATAAAAAAGAACTATCTAATTAAGAAATAAATTATTTTGAAATAAAAACTCTTATAAGACAAAATAAGCTCTAGGTTGTCTAATCTGCATAATTGATATATGTCTCTTGAGTAACTCTTACCCAAATAAATACACTTGGAATACATTTTTATAACATGGAG
Source organism: Viscum album (assembly GCA_963277665.1). NCBI lineage: Eukaryota > Viridiplantae > Streptophyta > Magnoliopsida > Santalales > Viscaceae > Viscum > Viscum album. The sequence continues at coordinate 1,080,369,570 of OY728164.1, forward strand.
TAAAAAAATTGCTCAGTAAGGTGTTTTTAAAAAAACATGAATGTACCTTTTGAAATATATAACAGGTTATTGAAAACAATTCCATTTCAATCATATAATTTGGAAAAAATGAAAACACATATTATTTATAAAACAATTTAAAATGACCACTATTAAGATAAAATGGGATTTTAAAAAAAACAACTACATAAATGAAATTCATTAAAAATATAATATTATTAGAACATTAAATTTCAAAAAACATTTTAAAATTATATTAAATAAGGAATAATAAAATTTTGTTAAATAAAAATTCCCTCTCATGAAATCTATATTGACATCCATAAAATCAAATCTAATGGTAATTATAATGCAAGAATTATTTTTGGAAAACCCGGGGTATTATAGGCCATATAGGTCATTTTATTCACTTTGGGGGCTTGTCCCCTCGAGTCTATGGGATCACTGCCCATCCCTCATCATGTTTACAATACCCAAGTGTCATATTTTATTAATAAAACACCTTTGAATAGATTACATTTCTAATTACAAATCCATTTAAAAGAAATTATTTTTAAAACACATATCATCATTGTAAAATATTTACAGGGGATATACATTTTAAAAGTGGAAATGAAATAGATTATAATAAACTAAATTTACAATTGATCCCTTGAGATAGGTGTTTTAAAAAAAGTATAGGATATAAATGAATTAAATAGTTCATGGATATATACTATGATAATCCTAAAAAACCACCATGATAATAAAAAAATTTCAAAAATAAAATGAAAATCATAAAATACTATCTATGATATCCTACCCTTCAAAAAATTAAATAAGAAAATATAAAGTAGTGGGGCATTGTTTTTATAGAAGGAATATTAGAATAATGTCTCAAAAACCATAAAATTGAAATTATAAAACTATTTCACAAAACGTTTTTTAGAAAACTAATTAAAAAAATTGAAATTAAATAAAAAAAGAGCGATTATTAAACATTTTCCTCCATTTAAAATAATAGTTTTTTTGGAAAATTTATAAAACATTAAATAAATACCTTCCATGGGGACACTTAAAAAATATAATAATAGTTTAAAATAAATTTTATTTTTCCCCTTATATAAAATTAGGTTGTAAATTTGAAACAATAGAATGTTTAAACAAAAACAACCACTTACATTAGGGTGATAATCCAATATTTTTCTTTGTATAAATCCCCTTCAAAATGGTTTCTCACTTCTTCCCACTCTCTCTCTCTTTCTTTTCCAACATCTCTACTACAAACCAGATAATAAGGGAGTTTTTTTATAAGGGTCCTCCCCTAAATAATTCTTGAAGGACTCCATTTATAAGGGAAGAACACACTATTATTTATAATATTTTCTATATTATATATTTTTTATTTAGTGATGATAATACCTTCATATGGTAGATAATTGTTTTAAAATCATCCAAATATTTTCAAACCCCTACAAACACATTTAAGATATTCTATTTAACATTAGTTGTTATATATTTCTTCATGAAAAATTGTATGTATATATATATATATATAAACCTAGAAATGGTGGTTCCTCCAAGGGGAATAATACATTGCATTAGTCATTTTTATATCCATAGATGCTTTGTTTGGACCTACCCAAGATGTACACCCAAAGGGTGGTTCTTTGATATGAATTAATTTATATATATTTCATTGACCTAATGATAGGTAGAGTGAGTTAGAATATGAGTTATGCTATACCTATGGCTTTGGTAACTTCTCCATACCATCCATGCATCCAAAAACATTCTAGTTATTCCTTCTATGGAATATTTATTGTTTCTTTATCTAGTACTGGTGTTATACTAGGGGTTGAAGGTGATTTAGGGACTATGGTTTCAATTTTTTTTAAAGGTGTGTAATTAAGAATAATTATTAGTTGATTCACTAAATGAATTCCCAAAATTACATATGGTGGTTTCTATAATACAATCATATGGACCTCAGTATATCCAAAATTTTTTAAAATGGATGAATAGTGTAATGATGTTTGAAAACCACAAAAAATATTTTATGAATCCATCATAGCATAATAAGAAAAGTCACCTTGGCATTAAATCCAAACAATATGAGTTAGAGCTGAGGGACTACTCACCATCATTGGTGTCACCCCACACTGGTGAGGACTTCCCCTACTACCGTACGAACATTCTTCCTGTTATGCAGTATAGAAAAGCTCTCCTTACACTATTTGTGGTGCATGTGCTTCCATTTGAACACCTTATAAACAGTCCTTCCCAACTACTTGGTAGGCTTCCAAATAGGTGGTTAAGTGGCTTGAGGCTGGTTTAGGGTTGTCCTAGGGGTGTTGGCCTATTTTTTCTACTATAGAAATACTTTATTAACATAATAATATTACTAAAATGATTTATAAGATCAACATTCAATTTTTAAATACCACTCTAATATAATACCAACATATAATATAAAAACAATTTCAATTATTATTATTATTATTTATGTTTTGATGGAGTATATAATTTCACTATATTATTCCTCATCAATATTTTTTTACAAAAATAATTAATTTTATTAAATATTTATAAAATATAATTTAATTATATTAATAATATATTTATTTCCATTTCTAATAACCTAATGTTTTGGAATTTTTTATTTTCTATTTTTTATCAAAAATTATGGTTAATCATGTTCTTTCCTTACAAATATTATAAACTATGCCTTTTATCAAAAATTAGTGAAATAAGATAACCACGGTTTTACTATAAATAAAATATTTTTCTGTTAAGAAATAAAAGTAAAATATATTTCTATTTTACTATAATTCTTATATATTCACAAATTTGTAACCCTTCACATTTATTGATTTAAAATTAGAAATAACTAACTTTATTAATAATATATTTATAACTTCATAGTAACTAATGTGTCTTGTGATATATATTTTGATATGTAAATGGTTTTTCATATCATTTAACCTTTTATCCAAGAAGACATGCGGTCAAAAATACTACAACAGATGATTATGGACCTTCATCTAAATTTTATATATTCAATTCCCCCACTTTATCTCGTTATATATTAATATATCACATCTCATTTTACCCCACTATTCTAAAATTAATAATTCTATCTTCTATCATCTTCATTATTTTGTTGATCATCTTCTAAATAGCACTTCTCATGGCTAATCATGATGAGGAATACATTGGCCTTACTGTTTTCATGTTACTTCTCTATTATATTTCCCTTGTTTTCTTATTTGTAGTTATTATTGTTATTTATTACAAAAATAATTCTCTTGTTTTTTGTCGATATGTTGTTATTATTTTATCTTGTATTAACAAGCATTACAATCCATGTTGGAAGTTATTTTTTAAGTGGTGTATTGTAATCTAGTTATCTGAATTATGTATTCAATCATAGAATTAATATAAAAATTCATAAAAGTCACATTATATTATTTTTGTTATAATTTAATAAAAATAATTAGTCATATAAGGTAAACACTAACAAAACATTTTAGGTTTTATAGGAACGCAGGAAGACATTGGTGGTTTAGCAACCATTGTAGGTCAGGAGACATGGTTCCGGAATAAACATGGTCACTTAAGAAGAGCACTGGGTGAGGTACATGGTGAATAGGATACTAAATAATTATAGCATCAACCCACTGGATAACTAGTGAATGGTTATTGTCTCCCAAATGGGGCATGTGTGTGTGTCTATTTTTCTGTTTTAGTTACGGTAAATTTTATACATTTTGGGTTGGGTGCTTCAGTATTATGGGGTTTGAGGAATTTGGGAGAGGAAAATTAAAAATATTTCCCCATCCTCTCTTCTCTTATGGATCCCATGTTCTAAGGGATGTATTTAGATCCTCCCAAGAATTATTTAAGGTGTTTTTTTCCTCTGATCATCATTTTTGGTTCCTATATTATTATCCTCTAAATTGATTCAGTTTTTTTGTTAGGGATTTGGTGCCAGTTACACCAGAGCATGATGTAATAGACACATAACATTGATTATCTATTTCCTGAATAAAAGAGTAGATTCTTGAATTCTATCCACATATTATTATCGGTGTTATTCTATGATAGTGCTGCGAGTTGAGTATTCTAAATAATTTCACTATTGTAATAATTTTTTAAAAAATATTTGTTATTATTTATAATTTATTTTGATAAAATTTGTTTTTTTAGAATATTTCAAGATCTTGGAGAGACATCATATAATCATGTGTACTATTAGATAAGACTCAAGTGCTCGAGACCTGAGATGAGGTTTAGAAAAGTCTCTGAATTGATAGAAGGGGTGTCGCAGAGTAGTGCATTAGTGGTAGCTCCTTAAAAGATGTATATGTTCCCTTTAAATACAAGATCATAGGCCTATTATTCATGAGTATAACATTTCATGTATGTTATATGGGTTTTAGTTAAACAAATAGGTATTCAGAATGGATCAATGATTGAGATAGGGTGGTGTTTGGCCTCAAATGGTCAGGATAAGTTCTTTATACCTCTTTTAGTGCTTTTGATATTGGTTTCCTATGTTGGTTTCCCTAGGGATAGTTTTCTAGAAAAGATAATCTTAGGCCTATGTTGCTGATACTTGTACCAGGGTGTGTGTTGATGTTCTTTCATGGAGTGGTTCACATTTTTTAGATTATCCATGCCCCCTATTAGTCTCCCTACATTCCAATTTTCCAAAGGAATATGATCCCCACTATTGTGGTTGATGATGTTGGATCTATAATTGTAACAAGATGATAGTATGTCAACTATTATTTCCATGGATTTTTCCATGGATTATATCACCTAGTCTGGGTCTCAATCATAGATCTATGAAATGATGATGAATATTTTTCTTGTGGTGATCATCTAGTATATTAAAGATCATTATTCAACATTATTATTTTAATTTTTGGTTACCTATGGTTTGGAGAAGTAGATAATGTCTGGTATATTGGGATCTTGTTAATGTCTTCCTCATTTGGGATTGAGGTAATCTTGTTCTCACGACATAAATCATAGTAGGTATAGAAACCTAGGTTTCATGTGAGCATCAATAGGAGACATATTTTGGAATATAAATCATCAATGGATTTTTATCTTTTTAATCATATGGTTATTTAATACGGTGAATTGTGTTTTTTATTTTGTTACATGAGGCATTTGGGGAACATCATGCCAGAAAACTTATGCAAATCACATAAGGATTCCTATTATCATAACCTAGGAAATAGAATGCTCATCACTTTAGTTATATATATTTATTCATTAAGAGGGGTCATGGTTTTAATTTAATACGAGGGAGTTTTACATATTTAGATTCTATTATAGACTATTCTGAATACACTTTTCATGTATGTGAGGTCACATGTTTAATGTTCAATGTGGAAACTTCCCACACACACTCGTCATTTACAAGGATGGGATGGAAAACATCAGATGGTGACACCATGATCATGTGGGGACCTCATATTTGTATGGTGAGGGGTTTGGAATATTCTTTTAATCATTGTAATTGCTGCTTATTAATGTAAAATCAATTTTTTTTATTTTTGGATGTCAATATTGAACATTATAGAGGCAACCAACATACACTATTAAGAAAAATGTTTCAAAACACACATATATTAATCACATAGATTATGTTCATTTTTTTGGGACGTTCTATATAGTGTAGAGTCATGTGATAAGGATGCTAGCATCATGAATGGAGTGACAACTAGGGATGTAATGGGGATTATGCAAGGAAGCTGCTCAGAAGATGGGGTATTATCTCATGTTTTTCACATGAGGCGTATTATTCTCTTCGCAATGGGTAATGATGCAGTTGAACAATATATATTGAGGATGATGTCATTTAGTTTATCATCATGTGACTATGATGTTATTATGTAGTTTAACGTTATAGATCTATGTAATAGTTGTCATGCAATTTAATTTCTTACAACCTAGATATTTTTTTGTGGGTTTACACACTTAACTAGATAATCATAGTAAGAGTGGGTGAATGAAGGTATAAATTAGGAATTGGAAAGGATCCATTTGTACATTATGCACTCATCGATGGGAAAATCGGCCATTCTCCCTTAATGATACAACTATTGGGGTGTATGTAACCACTGTGAATGTTATTTTGGATAGATAATGGTAGAAAATACATATTTAGGCAACATTAACAAGGTCCTTGGATTTATTTTATATACTATGGAGAATAAGGAAATGAGGATACCCATTCCCTACATTAGGCAGAGTTCATGGGCATAAGGGTTGATGAGATTAGTCAAACAAATGAGGATTGGGATAATAAACCTGGTTTGGATTGGTATAAGTACCATGACCACTCAAATTTCAAGAATCTATCTATGTATAAAAGCTGATTAATGTAGTGGATTATGAGGTTAATTTTTTAATGGTTATGAAGTTAACATACTTAATAAATTCATGGATGCTCAATCCTCTACACGAAGGTGTGGAACTTGTTCCTGAGGAATTTGTTTTAAAAAATTTTGTCTTCAAAGAATCCTATGAGGAATGAAGAATGTTCTTCTAGATCAAAGGGTGTTTTCGTTCTCAAAAATTAACCTCCCCCATGATTGTGTGTTTTAATGGTAACATAGGAGGTCATCCATGAAGTATTTCTACCGATATTAATCGAAGTATTATTTTATGCATGAATGTTGGAGTTCTATGAAATTGGATATTTATCTATAATTCAAAGGTTGGATCACCCATAATGATGGATAAAAGAGGTATTTATAGGCTTCATAGGGGTTTTGACTTGATTTTAATGAAATTTTAAAATCATTAGGTATGATTAATCTTTTTAGTTCTCTAACATGTCTTCATGAAACAATGGTCCATTATTAAGGGGAATACCATCATGAATCCAACCAGTTCAGATGGTTTAAATCCTATATCGGCAATGATTTTCCTCGTACATGATTGGGGATCCACATTGTCTCTTTTAATTAGTGTTTGGAAATTATAAAATTCCCTCACCCATAGAATGGGATCCAAAACCTGGGATGACAATTGAGTTATGATGGAAAACCACCAAACACAAGTGATGTGGGTTCCTTTTTCCATGAACTCTGCTCCAACTATGGATTTTAAATAGGGGAAGGGTCCCTAAGTGGACCATGATCTCTATATGAAATATTTTTCAGTCAATTATTTTCACAAAACTCAATAAATCATGAGCATTATATAATCCAAGACTTTACCTCTCATGATATATCCCATTTCCACAAATGATCCTTGTGTGAGTCTATTTCCATAAATGTTGCTTCTATGAGGAAAATATTTGGAAATGGTAGATTCTTCACATAAAAAAACCCACATAAACCAAGATTTAAAATATTTAAAAATATCTAATATGGATAATGAGGTTGTAAAAACTATATCTACATTGATTATAGGGATATATGAGAACATCCTTAATGGAGAGAGATTTAGAATGATGTCAAATCATGACACACACATGGAAAAACTAACTACAGAAAAAGGGTCTATGCACTTCATCAGAGGATTCCACTTTGTAGTTGTATGTGAGGCATGACATTAGTATCCAAATTACAATTGGTATGCATTGAGTTATTGGTTCAAGAGAAATCCGAGACTTTACAAATCGAACATGACCCTCACCAATTATTATGTCAAGGACTACGCTTTCATAAATGGTTATTCACTTTATAATCCCATAAAAAAGATCAATATATAAAATCCATCTATAAATTTATCTCCCCCATAGTATTGTAACATTTACAAGGTGGTATTGGTAGAACATCATTGGAGATAAATGGAAGAGTATAATTTACATCAATGTGATAATTTTTCGAATGTGTGGGTCTAGGAATATTGGGTGTTCTAAGAATGTGATGTGTTCAAGGAGGTTATAAATAGGGTTGCGATTTATGATACGGAGTAAACTTCCTAGTTCCACATATATTTCTATGAAAATATTCAGGTGGATTTATGGAGTATCTAGTTTCCAAATAACAACTCATTCAATTTATACTATGGGGATGTCATAATTTGTATGTGGGATGTTTACACCAATAGTGGGATCCCCAACATAGGGGATATGTGTGGACAATTTCTCATAGTAGATATTGTCTTGGAAAAACATTACCAACTACAAATGATCATAATATATTTTTTAGACACAATGTAATAGATTTGGTGAAACAAGATTGGAATGAAGTATGAATCATTAAAGTAGTGGAGCAGAATCATTATAAATGAGAATAATGTGATGATTTTCAGAGAGGATATGAAAACGCATAGGGGAAATAATGTTCAGGAAAGAATGCTCGTACTAGATTCTTATAGAAGAAATATAGATTCATCTCTAGGGGTATAGTGTGAAGTCCCTTTATTGTAAGGTTATATAGGTTTTTTATATCAAAGTGATGATTTTTCTACGGGATGTTTTCAATTATTGATTCTAACATAGGGGTGCATCTTAGAACCTTCACTATGGTGGTCATATTTGAAATGTGGCACCACATCAATTTGGAGTTCCTAGAGCTACTGAATATTTACAAGTTATTGAGTCATATAAGTAAAATTAATAAAGCCTTCCATGTGTGTGGAAAATTTAATTGAATGTATGGGTGGTTTTGTTTCACACATGGGGGGTTATGAGTGTCTAATCCTTATCCTCCCCACCATAATAACTTATGACTATCACCATAGACCATCACTAGGAGTTGTCTTCTTCAACTAGAATTAGATGGGGTATTGCAGATAGTTGGGGTACTAGATCGATTTATCATCCATCCATTCCTCTTCTATATGGTGATAATCATGGATTATTTCATGGGTTAAATAGATTAGTGACCATACCTTCTGGCCTTTCGAGGCAGGATACTAGAGGCCATTGTTGACATTAATGTGATCTATGATTTGTAAAATATATACATGTTCACCCTACAATTACACCTTCTATGATGACTAATTACAATGGTGTACATTATGGAGATCCATGAGCACCACCCCATGGTCTTTTAAAAATTATGAAACATGTTTTCATGCAAATTCATTGGGACCATACTGTGCTGCAATCGATTGATACTTCCTACAGGCTTCTAAAAAATTTTATGCAATATTTGGAAAGAACCTATCACGATGAAATTTTGAGATCAATAGTGATAATAGAAGAATTTGAAGAAGTGGTCCCATATTTATGTGGAAGAGGGTGTGATCTGGTAGGATTACACTAAGAATGAATATGTGAACATGTTGGGAGAGCGGTAACGGATGCCCCATGGGATCCCTCTCAAACATGGGGTGCATCTCCCAATGGAGGAATAATGTAGGAGAAAATAATCCCAAAGATATGTCCCTAGATGAAGGTTTAATCTTATGAAATTGTTCCAAGAGTGTCTTTTCGGGATTTGGGGTAGCACCTTTACAACTTGGCAGATATATGAGATAGCATGTTCTTCTGCGATGCTTGGGATCAATTGAATATATTCCAACAGCTCAACTCTTCATTGAATGCATGGGTAAAACTATATAGGAATGGGATAAGTCTCCCTGGGGTATTATATTCTAGGGTGAAATTCCAATATTCCTAGATTGGTTCAATTTTATACCTATAGAAGTAAAATAATTTGATCTACTCTGATAATGTAGCACAACACGATATCGATTGGGAGTGGCTGTAAGTAGATATGACCTCTACAAGATTCTTCTTGGGATGTGGATTACTTTAAGGAATTATGGGGGAGGAACCCGTTAATCAGGAATGTTGGAGAAGTAATTTATAGCTAACCATAATTGAGGAATAATACCATATCATTGATAGGGTAATCCCTTCAGTGTTCTGGACTAGATAAATGTCTCAACCCTTTTGGGTTTGCGATCTTATCACTTTTCTTTTCGTCAGGATCAGAAGGTATGGAGGTAGTATAGATTCATGGTGAATCACTAAGTGTGTATGTGCAAGCCCAATGCATGAAAGGGGATAGGGTGGAATATTCCTCTAATGTTGGGGTCAACGGTGTTCAACCTTCTACAGTTGAAGTGACACCTATAGGTAAACGTATTAATCCCTAAAACTGATTAAATACTGAGAGTGGTGGTGAATCTGTGTTTCACTTTTATAAATTATCATCTATTGAATGAAACCTCTTGAACTTGTTAAGGTTATTGACTCACCCCGTGATATCTAATTATCTCACCTCATATATAAGAATACAAAGAGAGAGATAAACACATCATATTTAAAAATTTCAATACTAAGACCTACACATTTCCAAGTTGGTTATACCCCCAAAATGTATTCTCTTCTATAATCTTATTGTCAAATATTGATTTTCATGAATCAATTTATTATACACCCTATTAGTGTATCCTATAATGGATACTGGTTGTGCCCCCAACATTGTAACTCTTTAACATTAGTTTCTTATCCCCCCATCCTTCTTCTCATACTAAAGATTCCCACTAGAGTCTCCTCCTACTCCCAACACCAACAAAGAGGCCTCTTCTAATCCCATCACTAACTTAGAGACTTATCCTTTCATCAAGAAATTATTCACTATTAGATGATCTTTTTATATTCCTCAATGATCTTTCCAGATCTAACTTGATATTTTACACATTCAAGTACCATCTAAAACAAAAAAAATCATTTCAATTGATCATTATCAATAATTCTGATCACCAGTATAGGATCGGTTATCTGAGTTAAAAAAATGCTCGGGGATTTAATCCTTAATTAAAATGATATCTAGGCCTCAATGTTATGTGTAAATTTGATTCATACAAACATATTAAAGGTTATATTATTAAATAATTAATCCTTCACAAATCAATCAACTTCTTATGAAATTATAGATTCAATCTCTGCAAGTTCTCTTCAAGCATGCCTGATGTAAGAAATCATGAATATTATAAACCATAGAAAATTTAATTTATACATTATTATTTTATGTGTCTTCTTAAATATTATTCCTTATATAGTTTTGTTATTTATTGTTATTCATACAAATTAAATGTACTCCTTTATTCATTCACATATTGTCCTCTCTTTTCTATATGTGTGTATGGGGCTTTCTGAATCATCCACATCTTGAAAAAAGAGTGGTTATTCGATAATAAGATCCTTCTTATAGTTTATATCAAACACTTGTGTTCTTTATAAAGTGATTTACACTAGATATTCTTCATCCATGATTTAGTGTGACTTTAGAAACATTTTAACGGATATAACTTTACATAACTAGTGTGTTAAAATGCACTTCAACTGTTCTCAACACAACTCCAAGGCCAGTGGTAATTTATTCTTCATAAAAGAATAGATAATTGTAGAATATCTTTCTGAAACATATGGTTTTTATGTGCATGGTTAAACTTTAAAATGGGATAGTTCATCTAAAATGGTTGAAGCCCCTCTCATCTTGGTGCTAATACTTTTTTAGGTGAATACTCACTACCTATGCATCACCTTCGATTCTACAATATAATCAACAACATGGATGCATTTATTTTCTAATAAATATTTCATGTTAAGGAAATTTTTAATCATCAAATATATCAGAATTTATATTTTTAAACATGGGATTCCATCTCATAAGAGATTGATGAACAAAATGTTACTTCTTAAGTGATAAAGCCTATCTTATATCATGTTCATGATTTTATCACATACTGCTCCTATGGTTGAAATCATTTATATATGATCAGAATTTTGTTACATAATATGACCTTGAATGTTTTTATAAACATCAAATTATCACATGCATGCATGATGTGAATTTTATTCTCAATTCTTAGAAGATTGAATGAGTCACAAATCATCTGTTTAATCACTAGAGACGGACCGATGTCGGTTGTTATGAGCTTTCATGTATTTACTTTTAATTCCAAAGGTTCAAGATTATGTACATAGTGTGAGATCATTAAGAAAACACCGAGTGATTTTATTAGATGGAAAATGTAATGTCTATGTCATTAGTTGACGGGTGAACTATTACCATGGATCGCAAATCTAATATTGATCTACGATCTTATCAAGAACACATTATTAAAATTTAATATTCTTATAATAGATCAAAACATTACTGGGATTTGGAACCTAAAACCCCTCATGAACCATTAACCCACACCATTGTTCCTCCCCACATAGTGGATTTGGCGCCTTCATGCGCACATCCTTGTAATCTATGTGGGCACTATTCATTCCCTCCCAGACACAGGTTCCCGCCACTAGGTGCTTAGTCTTCATCCATGATTCCATGAGACCAATTAGACAATTTAACTCCCATATGGTTGATCCCTAATCCCATATGTGGTTGAAATGGGTCCTCTGTGGGGTTCTGGTTGTCCATGATTTTCATTAACACATAGAAAATCTCTATATATAAATGTTATCATTTAAAAATTGAAAAACTAACAATGAATCTCTTAATAAATTATTCATTCAAAAAATATATATTTTAAGGTAAAATTAAACTCTTCTTATCTATATTTTTTTACACAATGTGTCATAAAAGAAAATAGTGACACATGTTCACGACATTGAAGACTGATTTAGAAATCGTCCCAATTACAAGATGAATTTATCACGTATGGAACCCAATGATGATAAATTAGTGTGTAAAAATTATCCAAGTATGGAAACATAATGAACACATATTTAATGACTCAATTACAATAAATTAAACACTTTGGATCAATAGTCTCCCCCTTTATATTTTTTAGTCAATATCAACACGTATCATAAATGTCAATATGTGGTGAAACTGTTTTCCTCCTTATTGAAAATAAAATGAAAAGGATAAGTGGGGACTTATCATTGTACTTCTGTTCATAGAAACAAGTTATCCTTCTTACTAAGAGTATTTATTAATAATTTCATGGAGATGTATGATAGTACATGATTTTCGGAGAACAAATACTTTTGTTGGTCTGCTCTAAATCTATGCAAGCTAATACTCAATAGAAAAAAAGAGAGATACAACCAATAATTTCAATGTGTTCAATAAATTACCATGCATAAGATTTTTTACATATAAATTATAAATTCTAAATATAGGTATTGTTACGATATGAAATAAATTATCCTTGACACACATTAAAAAACACATTCGAATGATTAAGCGAAAGAAACAAAATATATCCTCATATACCTCATATTTTTATCAAAAAAGAACTCACCCATAATTTATATGAATAATATATTTAAGAATGGGAGATGAAAGTTTGAATTGGAAACCTTGACTTCCATGTTTTTAATATTCTCAAAATTTCCAAATTCACTTTAATTTAGTATTATGACAGATTCTTTAATATAACGAATGTATTTATCCTTTCTACTACTAGGACTATGAGAGTGATTCACATTTTGAAACTCTTATATAGTGAATCCTATTATTCTACAACATATTCTACTATTTGTGCTTTATCAAAAAGAATACCCATGATACCTCTAACAATATGGTTTTCAACATCTATATGAAATTTCATCAGATATTCCATGAATAAAAAATTAAGATACATAATTGATACATCATCATCCAATATTTTGATGGATTCATCAAAAAAATCATAAGTAAAATAATTATTAAAACATATAAAAATTAAATTTCATTATTTAGTTGTGTCTCTACTTTTATTGTATGTTTCTTTTTCAGCTTCCTTGCATATATTTTCAGTATGTTTTTATAACTCTTTGAAGAAATATACAGATTATTATCTTTATGGGTAACATAATTTATTTTAAACTATGGTATCAAACTCATTTAATAAAATATTTACTTTAAAAAATATCATTTAGATATTTAGAAGTATACATACTTATAGCACCACTTGTTGATCCCTAAGCTGAATTTTACACTCATAAGTGGATGAATTAGTGGTTTAATTTTACGAATTCCTATATTCTGAATTTAACCTCTTGGACTAGTTAATTTTCATGTTCCTCATAATGATATCTCACAATATCACATCATATGAAATAATAATAAGAGTGAGAATAAAACATGGTATTTAAAATTTTCATACGAAGACCTACTCCATTCCATGTTGGTTATACCTACAACATGGATTCTTCACTATAATGTCATTATCAATTTCATAATTTTAGATAAAATATTGTTATAAAACCGAATTTATGATCCTCTATTTAATCCTAGTTATACACCAAAATAATAAAAAATTACCTCCTTGAATTTTTAAACCCGCCGGTCATATTCTCCAACTCTTGAGTCCCACCAGAATATTCTCCAACTCCCAACACTAACTATGGGACTTATCCATTTCTTCAAGGATTGATCTAATGCATGATGATATTTTTATATTCCCCCATGATAATAATATATCTAAATTTCTCATGTACACCTTTATGTACCTTAAATATATTCTAATCATGTATGTGAGTCTTGATCAATAATTCTCATATCTTGTATATAATCAGTTCCCTTTGGGAAACAAATTCTCAAGCAATTCATTATTCAATATGATGAAGTCCCAACATTAATATTATGCTTTAAAGTGAAAAACAAAAACTTCATTAATATTATTCTATGTATGAATGAATATTTCATAAATCAATAACCATATTATGTAATTATCAACTCATTATTAACAAATTCACTTCATTTGTGCATGATGTCTTTCATGGTGTAAAATGTAAACCCTAGAATAATTCGTTTATTCATTATTATTTTATATTATTTATTAATTATTATATTACAAATAGTTTTGGTATATTTTTATATTCATATTAATTACATTTAATTCTTTATACATGAACACATTGTCCTCATCGTTGGGTATGTGTGTACACAACCTTCTAGAATAACCACTTAATGTAGGTAGAATTGGTATTTGATGTAAAGATACTTTATGTAGGATTATCATAAGAACTTGTGTTGTTTACAAATTTATATTAACATTTTTTATTCATGTATGATTTATTATTTTCCCACAAAATATTATATCCTATATAGATTTATGGAACTATAGCTTTGTGAATAAATCTGATTATATGTAATAGAAGTTGAAGACCATTGGTAAATTCTTCCTCAGAAAAGAAGAGTGTTTCATGGAAACACTTCATGTAAATATAGCTTTCACATAATTTTGTTTTCATTTGGAAAATAAGAGGTCTTATCAAATGGCATCAGTCTCTCTGGGCTTCGTGCTAGTCCTTTTATAGGCCAAGATTAGTACCACTGTGTTGCCTTATATTTTAAAAAATAAGTTGCATTAAGGTTTATTTAAGATCCAAAAAATATTCCATGTCAATAATATTTAAAATATTTGATGATCTCGACATTCATATTTTCATATTATAGTTTTCATTTCATAAGATACCAAAAAACATGGAATATATTTTTACATGGTGAATCATATCATCAATCATGTGTAAGATTTTATCATATTCTCCATCTATGCTCAAACACAGGGATGAATGATCGACATGTTGTAACTTCATATAACATCAAAAAGATTCATAAATGTTGAATTATCACATGTATGAATGACATAGATTTAATGGATGATTTCAATATTGTTGAGTGAGTCATAATTTATTATTCTGTTCATTAGGGATGGTTGGATGTTGATAATAATAAGATCATATACAATTCCTCCAAAGTCCAATGGTTGATGATGTCATACATAGTAGAGGATAAATCTAATGGCATCGAGAGATTTGATTAAGCAACTGATGTAATTTCTATATAATTAATTGATGGGGGGATAGTAATTGTGGATCATGTGTTTGACATCTCTTTGGCCTCTTATCGAGCACTCCATACTAATTTTTTCTATTCCACTGACAGCTCGAGTTAGTGATAAGGTTTGGATCCTAGAACACTTTACACACCATGCCCGAACACCACCGTGATACCCCATATGGTGCATATGGAACCTTTATGTTCATGTATAGGCATGCTATATAGGAACTATACTTTACCTCCTATACATAACTTCCTTTATATAGGTGATTATCCTACACAAGTATCTTTATAAGCCTACTCAGTTGACCTTCCTCCCATGTGGTTAACCCCTTGTACCAAATGTGATTGAGGTGGGTCCTTTGTGGGAATATGGATGGCTATATTTTTTTCCAACACATATATAAATATTAACTGTACATTTCATCATATAAAAATAAATACCAAAAAAAACTCAATCTCATCAAGTATTCTTCATGAAAACATATATTTTTCTTGGATATCTTAAACTCATATTCACAATCTTGTTATAAAGAATGTTTCACCAAAGAAAATAGTTACGCGTGTTCTATACAATGAATGAATGTTCAACAATCATCACAATTACAAAAAAAAAACAATTCTCATTTATTGAAACTAATGATATTATATTAGTCTATAAAAACTATGCAAGAATGATCACTTCACAAATTCATATTGACTGAATCCTTAAACATAAATAAAACACTTGGGATAAAATTTACTTATGTATCAATGATCTCAAGTATCATATGGGAACTACTAATCATTTTACATTACATTCAAGATTTTTTACCCTTATTATCTGCATTGAAATGATTTATCCTTCATAGAAGAATGATAACATCTGATTATGGTTGAAAATTTAGAGACTACCAATGTCTCTTTTGATGCACATAATTCGTCATTGGTGGAGCCTAAATTGATAACCCCACAACTCAATTTTTTGGCTGGTATTGGTATTGACATCATCAAAATGCTAATGGTTGGGGTTGAGCCTAGTGAAATGCTCAGTGAAAATATATTCAAGTGTACTTGGTGATTCATTATTATTTACCTCTACACAATATGTAATTATTTCCCCCAGAATATTTCCCTTTGATCGTCCAAAAATTTTATTCTACATACATTTCATTCCAATGGAGATGCTCTATATGTTGATAGACCAACTTCATAAGGAAGGGCAAGAGAAAACAAAGACTACGGAAGGGATGGTGACTACTGGGGTTGGCCCCTCGGTGGGGGTTAACAGTGATAATTTTATGGTCAAGACTACCCATAAAAATTCATATAAAAATGAAGCTATTAGGATCCCATATGTTGGTACATCTTCTAGAGATGATGAAAAAAGAGCGACATCATCACCTAAAGTCAGATGTGGTTATATCATGTTAGTCGATGTATCAACTTATGGGAACTCTCATGTTATAAGTAAAGCTAAAGCAAAACCCCATGAGGAAACATAAGAGTTGGTTCATCCTATAGTTAGATAGCTAGGGAATAATGATTCTACATAAGAGGATAGTTATTATTTCATATAGAAAATAAACATTGGGAATCCACTACCTAAAGGTGATCCCACCCTAGGGGTACTTGAAACCTTCTCTGTGTGTGTGCCTTCTATAGATGAAATAGAGGACATGAGATTATAAACTGCTATGGAGAAGAATTTGAGCCAGTCCAGGGTATGGAAAATAATTTATAACAAAATTACTCATACTTCATTAGGTGAGCTTTTGGGTTGGATGGGATCCCATCACCATTGTATAGTGAACATCAGGATCTATGAAGTGGACTGTTGTTCACTCTACACCTTATATTGGGAAATTCATGTTGAGTGGGTGTGTCTATGGTTGAATAATCTTCATTTCACCCAGTAGGAATCCTCATTAGTAGATTTTTTCACCCATCAAATGGATTAGTAGGAGGTTTCCATACTAGAGAGTTATGTGCGTCAGTAGTGGATCATCCTTTCTACAAAGGAGGATGTGGTCCATCAACTGGAGGTGAAACTAATATAATATTGGGTAAAAATTTCAAATATTTTTTCCCAATTACGGGGATATGAATCTGAATTATGAAGGCTTCATGTAAGGATATATGTGGTATGTCATTGTGATGAGGAGGACCTCGTAGAAATGAGAAGGAAACATGATATCATGGACTTAACTCAGTAGAGGCTAGTGAACCTCAATAAATTCATAGAGTGGGACAATCCATAAATGAAATTTTATTTTAAGAATGGATAGTAATCAGCCTATAGATATTCCTCCTCATCACTAATTTTAATGGAAATAAAACTATTTCTTTCCATATTCCCTTGTGTGTATTTTCATTGAATATCCATTACATTATGGGGACAACTAGAAATAAATATCTAATATCCCATGAGTCTTTCTCATTGAGATAAATAAGAAATCCATGAAAGAATACTCATTGATATGATATTTATATATTATAGGGGATGGGATGGGATAAAAATATTTCCTCAACCACCTTTGGGACCCATGGTTTTGGGAATCAGGATCATGAGATATTAATACAAATTTTAGGTATTACTAATGTTCAAATTTCATGAGGGTGAAACCCAAAAGCAGATGTAATTATACATGATCATGATAAATGTGGAGAAATTAAAATTGTTTCCTCAATATTGTGTATCAATGTGTGGAAGTAGGTTGGTTGAGTATAACCATTATACTTGTTTGAAATACAGGTTCTATATCCTTTTTGTAAGGGATGTCCCCTCTAGGATGTGTTCCCTGAATTAGAGGTAAGTATATTTTTACCATTTTTCATCACCATAGTAGAGTACTTTTATGTTTGATGATGATATATCCTCTAGGTTGTTCTCCCTGGATGGGATGTGATATCTTATTTTGGCCATGCTCCATTAACGTAGGGGTTCCCATTTTGATGATTATGGTGGATATAGATCCAAATCATTAAGATTTATCATTTTTTAATAAAGTATCTATATATTATTAAGAAAGTAAAAAAATTATTTATGATTTACAATCATATGTCCCACATATCGATTGAATCATACCAAACTTATAGAAAGTGTGCAAGCCAGTGAGACAATCTCAATCACTAACCGCATGAAAATAACAATGGTGAGGCTCAATCCTATTTAGAGAAATGATGGATATAGTTTCAAATTTTTCTTAATTTAAGTTATTATAGATTTTAATAAGGGGTGTTCCTTTTATGTTCATATATCCCTGACCAAAGAGAATTGATATTTGAAGTCATACCGCTTAGACCATGGGGAGATGAGGCTATTAGATAAGGTAAAGTATGCATAATTTGAATGGAGGGACCCATATGGATTCAATTACAGCACAAGAAATATAATTGGGGAGGGAGAAGTATATAACTGGGTGTAAGAAAATGTTTTTGGGCATCACAATGTATCTCCTTCCTAGGAATCATGTCAGGCATAGTTCTTGAAGGAAATTTGGTTTGATATTATCACTAAAGTGGTGGTTATCACATGGGAGGGCCAAAGTAACACATATATTTTCATCACGTTATGAGCATAAAGATAGAGGGAAAGTGTAGAATGGTTAGTCCTAACTTTTTTCTATCCAAGTGGGATCAATTAGCACAAACTTTTTTTTTCTTAGGCCAGTGGTGATTATAGAAGGATCTTTACATTTTTTAGTTTCTCACTTATGTTTTCTCATGTCCTAGGTGTTACTTAGAGTTCTAAAGACTGAAATTTTCATAGGTATACCATTATGGAATTTAAAGATTTCAATAATTTATAACTTTTACCATGGGTAGTTTATGGTTATGTCAATTGGAACAAAATAGTTATGGGTATGCCTATGTAGAATGAATGGTAATGTAAACATAATGTGAATGGAGTGATAAGGTGGCCTTGTTCTAAGCATGTTTTTTTCTTGGATGGGTTCACATCATTTAAGGTCCTAATTTTAGAACCACATTTATCTATGCATCATAAAGACTTGTTGTGAAAATTGGCACTGAATTTCAATAGTAGAGTGAAGAGTGATAAAACATAGCATGGGTGATGGGGAAGTTGGTAGTTAGGCCTGAGAAAGCAAATCTATGAATCTCTGTATAAACCATGAAATTGGGAATCATACCACCTATAGATTAGGGGGTGTGGTAGGTGACTAACACCAATAGGGGAAACCAGTTATGTAAGTACTCAAGGGATTTTATAGTTTAAAGTCACACAATGTGGAATCTACAATACCTTTTAATGTTATGAAATGGGAAAACTAAAAAAGAAAACATAGTCTGTGGGGTATTGAAGGTGGTGTAAACAAGGTTTTGGTTAAGCGTCAAAGGGGTCCATAGTACAACATTTTAAATTCAAGATGTTGGAACCAGAAGGATTTTACCAGTTTACTACCATGGGGATCGGACAAAAGAGGTTGTGACCAGCTTAACGTCATGGATCTTGGACTAAAAATTTTGTTACAAATTTATGTTCATGGGTCTCAGAATAAATATGTCTCTAGATGTTTATGGAGTTTGAGAAAAACAATTGGGGGTGTTTCAGAGAATTTTAGGTGGCATGAATGATTGTAAGAACGTGATATGTATGGAGGAATTAAGAAGCCTTGTTCCAAACAGATATGTTTGAGACAATTTTCACTCAATTTAACATCATGATTCTTAGACCAAATATATTTCTTACCTTGGAACATGTGTTCATCTCTCAACAACGCAGACGAAGATCCTACCAAGACTCCAAATCCCATGTGATCTATGCTCTGTTTGGGAAACAACGAGTGTTGAGGAACCAAATTTTTCACATGGGAACTCATTTTAGGGGTATAGAATTGATGTTGGGAGGGTCACAATGACAATTCCAGTCATAATAAATATGTTTGAATTAATGGAGTGATACAAAATAGGCTGTTTGAACACATCTAGTTTAATGGTAGGTGCAATGGAAGTAAATCATGAATTCAAAGATCCATACCAAAAATTTATTGTCACGGATGGGTGGAAAAACTGATGGAATTATATGAAACATGGGTTTAGAAACCACATTGTTCAAGGATAGGGAATGAAAATGTGGGATTGACCATTGAACATGTTCAAAACATAGGATCCATCATTTATCTCTTGATTTCCTTCAAGGAATCTTCTATAGTTGTTTATTAGGACTATTTTGGTTAGGCACCATCACCATATGGGAGCCAATTAAAACATGTAGGATGATAGGGATCCAAATAAAGGAATAAATGATGTGTGGATGTGAACAATATTGGATGTTCAAGGGATATTTCAACAATATTAGAGAAACACCACCATGCATTTGGATTCCCTGAGTTGGTGTATTGACAAGTGGGAATAGAAATCATTCTCATGGTTAAAGTCCCAATTATTGATCATTTTTTTGGGATAGAAATAGATTATGAGATCTACGCATATCTTATTTTCTCATGAAATTGGGAATTGATCCATAAATGTTTCTTAAAAACTATTGTGGTAGGAGATCAAGACTGTAAGGGATGGTCCTCCCAAGATAGGGCCAAAGAATCACACTGTTTTATGTCATGCGATGGATAAATAGAACATGAAGTTTAATATCTTGTGAAAGGGATTATTTCATACACATTAATGAAAACTGACAAGGATGTTATGTCACATATTTTAACATTATGCGAAAAGGATGACATGGATAGAGTAGGATTTCACAACACTAAAGATAACATGTATATGAAATGAATGGAGGATGTGAGAGGCCTATTGATAAATAAACAAGAATCTATATTGGGATAATGTACTTAGCTATGGGGTCATGTGAATGAACTAGATTCATATATTTTAAGGTCATGATACTTATAGGAGAAGGGTTTCTTACAGGTTAATGTCATGGAAAATATACGATACAGGTTTTTACTATTTTAAAATCATTAATCTCATATCATAATTTTAATTTAAGGTCACAAAGATTAGACAAAATGGGGGTACATTATAAGGGTTCATGTAGATCAAACTAGTTCAAACCTAGAATTAATTGAGTTCCATGGAGGCTTTTGATCAAACAAACATCATTGGAATGAGTTGTGCACATTTAAATGTCGTGATTCTAGGACCAAAGAGAGTTGTTCCAAAATTTATTTTTTGTTTACAAAAAGTTAGAACCCATTATGAATAGAGTTAAAATGTGGTATTTTTCTAAACAATCGTCACTAAGAAGAATTTCATATAGTTTATGGTTGTGATAAATAGACTAAATAGGGTTTGTGTATCACAACCATTTGGGGAAATCACTCAGAGACACCTAAGACAACATGATCCATTCGTGGTGTGGTAAAAAATAGTGGTTAGTATCCTCCTCTACCATATTGATGGGAAAATAGGATAACATTGATTCCAGATTAGGATTTTCCTAGATACAATAAATTTAATTATAAATATGTATGAATGTATGAAGAGGGTCACACCATGTGTGTTAATACTCCACATAAAAAAGGCACTTAAAGGGAATTAAATTGTCACATCTATGATTTGAAGAAAAAGCGGTCGAGACCAAAGGGTGAGAAATGAGTATGGAATATGTTCTAAATATTGATTCTTTAACTACATTTGTCAAATATGTGGAGATAGAATTTCATATTGACTATTGACCAAGTTTGAAACATGGGAACTACCACATATCATATGAATTCATTCATGGTGTAAGGCATATATGGGAGGTGAGACTATTTTTTCTATACCCCATCACCATATGGGATCCTAATTTGACATGCAGGATGATGAGGATCTAAATCATGGAAAATTTGATGTCTGGATGTGAACATAAGGACATTAAGAGGAGAGTTAAACACTCCAAGGGATACATCACCATTTATTTGAACACATAGAACAAGTGTATCAACTACATGGAATCAAAACTATATTAAGGTGAAAGGACCTAAAATAGGTTAATGATTGGGCTAGGCCTAGGAAACGAGACATAGGTGTCTATACATATCCCAATGAACTAGGAATCAAGTCATATGTAGTTCCATATGGTGGTGTTTTTGTAGATGGGAACCTAGAGGGGATGTCTTATCAGTTGAGGACCAAATAATTAAGTAGCATTAGGTCATGAAATCACAACATAAACCATTAATTTTAACACCTTTAGATAAATACATTTCACACATATCTTAATGTTGTATGTAAATGATGGGGTGTTATTATATTTTACATTTTTTCACAAGGATATTATCCTATAGTTTAATACCATGGAAGTAGGATTCTCTATCATAAAATTTTATGTCATGTTAAAAGATGTTATGTCATACAGTTTAATGTTATTTGACAAGGATAAGGAAGATGTTATGAAATGTACCACTTAAAAAAAAAATAGTTTTAGGGGGTGTGATGTTCTCACCATACATAGTGATCTATTAGTGTATACCATTGGTGTAGAACTTATTAAAAATATAGTCCCTCCAATTTCTTCTCTAAATTTAGTGACTTTTTCTAGGTATAGTAAGAATCATTAGTTCCTATACAATATCATCTTAAAGGAAGAAGAAAATGAGAACCTTTTTGTTGAATTGATGGGATACCCAATTATGGTGAACCTTGAAATTAGGATATTCATGTACCTTACTATCATTAAGGGCTTCTAATTATACCACATTGAACTCATGTCTATTTTCCTAAGTCTGTTGATCATAAATATCCATCTAAAGTGATAAAAATATAATCCTCATTAGGAAAAACTACCAATTTTCTATACACTAGGTAGTATGGAGTCTCTTGGGTGGAATTTCATGTCATCGTCCAATAGGACTAGATGGAATTGGGGAGAAATTTGAGCCCAGAAAAATTCTTAAATTCTATATTCTTCAGGATGTTATAGAGTGTTTTTTTATTGCCTCTATTTGTCTATTTTCATATACAGAATAATGGGAGGTATGATTGGACCAAATTTAGTAATTTTTATATAGATTCTTCAACTCAAAAACATGAAATAAGGATCCATTATCCATGAGAATGGGGTAAGTGATCAAAAATTGATGGATGATGTGGGATGTCAGAAACACAATAATAGAGTGTCTCTTGACCTCTTTGAGGGGGGTTGATTCGACCAAATTTGAAAAAATGTTTATAATGGTAAGGATGAACCTGCACTGTCAAACTATCAATGGTGGATAAGGGTACACTATGTGAAGTCCCATTGGGGAAAAGGGCTATGAGTACATTGTGGCATGGATAAAATCTTATGGATAATTATTGAAATTTTAATGGATCTAACATGAATTGCACTTATTGGAAAATTCGATGTTGTCATGAACCATTATGGGCCAAAAGTACACCAATATATAGATTTAGTGATAAATATTCAATACTGGTTGATGGGAACCACAAAATCCTATATGGACTTCTTATAGGACATGGAAATAATTTTTTATTGGATGTAGTATAGGAGAATTATTTCAATGACATGATTTTAGAGAACATTCATGGATTTGGAATCATCATTGAGGATGAAATTCACTACACGTAATAATATTTGATCATGCTCATCTTGGTTTGATGTAATATTCTCGTGATGTTGGTACTCAATGAAATGAGTTATCTATTCAAATGTTTACTATACACTATGGGAATTAGGTGGTCCTCCTAAGGAATTGAATATGGTATTTTGGTTCATCATCCTGACATCCTCACCTAAATCATTGGGGAAATGAGTATTTAATGCTCCACGTTATTGAACAAATCATCTTGGTCTAGGTCTTTAAGAGATGTAGACAGGCTTGCCAACGAATAATTCAAATTATTATAGTCACATGGAACATGAGTCACCTTTATCTAAGAAGGGAACTGAGACATCATCTTAGGGGTTTGCTCCATCATGGGGATGATCTCTTATTTAATAACTATAGAAACTAAAAAACTAGGTTTAAGCAGTTCTAGGGATTTGATAGTAGTAGCTAAAACTTTCGTTAAATACCACCTTTGTCAGTTCTAGAAAAAACCCTATTAAAGGGGTTTATTAACATCACTTTTTTTAACACTATTGATGTTTTTCTTTAATGATACTAATTTTTTTTGTTAAAATGGTATATTTATCATCACTTGTAAAAAAACACAGATAAAGGCCACCACATTATTAGAGAAAAAAAAGAACTAATAAAGGGTGGGCCTTTATCAGTGATTATAATAATGTATTCATAAAGGGTTTATTTCATAAAAAATTGTATTTCTTCAAAAATAATATATTAATATATTATATATTTATATTGATAAAAATATAATATATTTTTAAAAATATTTTTTAGATAAGGGTAAATAGGAATTTACACAGAATATATAAGATATTTAGTGAAAAACGCTTATAAAATAATTTAATAATTTAATTAATTAATAATTTTCTAATTATTATTGAGTAATTGAAATTTAATGACAATTTCAAAACAAAAAAATTTGAAAAATTAACAGAATATCTAAATTAATTTGTAAACATAAGTCAAAATTCCAACGGCCATAAATATTTATCTGTGTGTCTATTTGGGCTTTACCACATATCAATTCAAATATTACGATGATTTATACTCTCTAATTACCTAGATGAAAACTTGATCACGTTTTCATGGCCTAGAAGGCCTCCAAAATTGAGATTTTAGTCTGGGTACACCAATTTGTTAACAATCGATGAATTTTTAGCCTCATATAAGGGGGTATTGTTGTCTTTTTCTTTAAAAAGACTGAATTTTTTCTCAGGTCTTACATTCATATTAATATTATAGATTTTAGTTTTTATCATTTTTCATATTTCACTATTATTTATAATCAAATATATAAAAATATATACATATTTTTAATATATTCACAAATAAAAATTTAATTTTATAAATAAATATTTAATCATATTTAGATATAAAATATATTTATCAATATATAAACTATATCTAAATAAAAAAGAATATCGATTTTATTTAAAATAAAAATGTATCAATATTTATATAACTATACAATTAATATATATATATATATAATTTATATATATATTTATATATATATTTTTCTGTGTCTTGACAAACAGATACACATTTATCTATATTTTCTAATATATGCATATAAATATTAATATATAATATATATTAGTAAATATTAATATGTATAATTATATTTATAGAATCAAATATATATATATATATATATATATATATATATAAAATGTAACAATATATATAAATATATCATAAAATGGAAAAAAACAATATTGAGGAGTGGAAAACATGCAGGCTTATAGGATGGATGTCTCAGGTTCAAAATATTTTAGAGGAATGGGTGCACGTGAGAGGGTGGAATTATACAATGAAATGATAAAGGGGGAGAGAACCTGATAAGTGGGAAACAAGCACTGATAAATAGGGATGGGGAGTTTTAATAAAAAGTGGGGAAGATAACAAAAAATATAATCCCCCTTTATCAACAGGTCCTTTTTTAATAATTTTTTAGCACTGATAAAGGGGTCATTTAAAAACTCTAAAAAACTGATAATTGTGTCCTTTGACATCGAAAATAAAAGCACTGATAAAGGACACCTTTACAATCTCTAAAAACATTCTAATAATGTCTCGCATTATCATCTATTTTTTCGCACTTTTAAAGGGGGACAATATTAGTTCATTTTACGAGAGGTGTTAAAGACAACCCTTTATAATCGTCCACAATATCAATTCATATATAGCACTGATGAAACCCTTCTACTAGTGATTTTAAAAGACATGTTTTAACTATTTTATATTTGATTTATAAATGTTTGATAACCAACATTGAGTCTCCCATCACATGTAGTTGGGGAACATTGATCAAGAGAGCTATCTTGAGGACTGTGGTTAGGGCCTGGTGCTCATCCTAAATTTTAATGTATACTTGTAATAAATGGAACTAGTATTTCATGAGGCCCTATATATGAGTGATGATGAAATTCCCAAGGATAAATCTATTCAGCATGTGATTATTTATACTTCATCATGTTGGGATCTGAAGCATGGTTGATTGTCACTTATCGACCAGTGAAGTGTTTGGTTCTATTCTAATGTGTATAGTGGAACTCGGTTCAAATCCTAAGAGATGGTATTTTTTTATAGTTGATTTTTTTATTGATTTTTTTAATAGGTGGATTTTTTGTAGAGCTTAGTTGAAATTATTTATTTGGGAATTTTGGTTTAATAATTTAAAACATTGGGGTGAGTTCAATATTATATATGTAAGTTTATGATATACTTGAGCTTTTCAAAACATTTCATTTAAGTAATATCCACTTCATAGGATTATTTCCATCAGAATTAGAATTTTGAGATTTAATCCAAGCCTTAACAAGTGATCTAATTGTTATGAATCTCATTGATGGAAGATTCAATATTTCATGAACCCATGTGTATTTGTGGTTCCAATATTCCATGGAATACACATGTCACAAATATGGCATTAATCCATAACATATTTTATTTGACATACAAAATATTAATTCAAAGAATGTTAAATCCAAAATGAATTTAAATCACATAACATCCACAAATTATGAAACACCCCTATGAGATATTTACTCATCCATTTGGGCGGTTAATAATATGGTTATAATGCTTTTGTAGATGATTTTAAAATAAAATAAAAAGAGAGGATCAAGATAAGAGTAGTATGCCGAAAACATGCTTGAAATTTGAAGAGAGGTATAACCACCCTTTATATTGAATGAGAAAGTGAAAAAAGATGATGGTTTTCAACATGATTTAAAATATTTTAAGAACATTAATATTAAACTATAGAAGGTATATTAGAAGAATATAATATGATGAAACATGCATTTATATTTAAATAAAATTACAACAAAACACTTACCATATTAAAAATAAATTTGAATGGAAATTAAAATTAAAATAAAAATGTAGGAGAGGTATATATTGTTGACAAAATATTGTGGAAATTCATCCCATTACCAGAAAAGGCTCTATTTGTGAAAAAACTCCTCCTTAAGTGCTGAAATTCCAGCTCCTTACAAGGAGAGGAGGGGGATGTATTTATAGCCCAAGGAGTAGGACTACTTGAATTCCAAATTTGTCCCTCCATTTGGGTCAAATATTTGAACATCCAAACATAAAAATCATGATATATATTCATCTTACAAGTTTAATACATACATGTTTTCTATCTACTATGAAAAAATTTGTCCATTCGACATAATGATCCATTGTTATTGTGTTTTGATCAAAAATTTCAAATCAATCCATTTTTATCAACACTATTTCGAAGGCATAAATTTTAATGGGTTTTTTTAATAGGAACATGACCTTAAATATGACCCATTTATTCTAAAAATTCATCAACATATATCTTTTATTTCAGTCTGAAAAATATCATCTTGAATAGATGTGTATATTAGGAGAAAAGTCAAGTATTATGTGTTGTTTTTAATTTATAGATAGAATGGTGGGTTAGACTTCAAAGAATCATTGGGGACCATTTATTTTTTGATTTGGACCTTTAAAATTTTATACAAGGATAGATTTTATTATCCCCAAAATTTTTGTGTTGGATAAATGATTTTAGACTAATGTATTGATCCCAGATATTCAAGAATCATTGATGGACTAATATTTTCTCAGATTCCATGTGTCTTCTTGTGTGGACCATATAAATGGTTGAATTGGACAAATGTTTTTTCAAACGATATTTTGGAAATTTAATAAGAAACCCTAAAAAAATATTTACACAATTTGGATTACTATGATGAGAGTTATGATTAACACATTAAAATAAGTTGAATCTATATTAATTCAACAAATGCTCAAAATTTATATTTAATTTTAAAACATGAATATTTCACACCAATTATTCACTTTTCATATAAAATCATTAAATGGAGTAAATAAAAAGTTATTAATAAATTAATAACATTAAATCCCCCATACATAGTATTGTGTGTGTCCACGTGTACAGAAAATATAAAAACATAACAAAGTCATTTTCACATGCCAACAAATATTAAAATTTTGTTTTCCACAATCATTGGAGGTTTATTCCATTTCACGTTTCCATATTAAATTCCATCACATATTGTAACAAAAAAATGTTCCAAAAAATCATTTTTCATGCTCAAATATAGAAATAGAAAATTTAGGCACTCAAAACATACTCCTCTCAAGATGATAAAAAATTATTTTTAGAGGTTCACTCATTCACCAACCAAAAGTGAAAATCTTACAGTTTGAGAGAGATCTAATCATTCATTACATACCCAAAAGTGAAAATAATAAAGGGTTCTTTTTATGGGGGTTTTTGTGGCTATGGGATAATAGGAATTTAATGTCCATAAGTGTGGAAAATATGGGGAAAAACACCTACATGGGAAAAAAATGCACATTTTATTTTGAAAAGAAACATTGAAGGAAATGGAAACACAGATTTACAAGGGAATTATTGTGTTAATAGAGACACAAATGAGGATGAAAATTTTAGGGTCAGGATAATATGAAATATTTACAAAAATACTTCTCTCAATGACATAAGTATTCATTTTTTCATTTTATCATTACTTTTTTTTCATTTTTTCAAAAGTTGAACTTCAAAAAGATATCACACTCATCTCCTAACCCATGTTTGATCTCCTCATTACACTAATTTTAATAGTTATAAAACGGTAAAAGGTTGAGGAAGAATGATTCTTGAGTTTCCCAAGAATCAACCTATTTATTGGGTTTTTTGTTGATTTCCCTCTTTTTAAACAATTTTCAATGATATTTAAAAAATTATATAAATGAAAATCTATTCCCCAATCTCACTGAATTAAAACCTCTCCCCAAAAATAAATGATTCTTTCCCTCATGTATATTAACACATAGAGAAAATCAAGGAAATGGAACCCAAAAGTAAATCCATTCCACCCCACACTGAACATTAAATAAATTATGCAATGTAATTCCATGTAGATGTTGTGTTGGACAACGTATTGGGGTTTTAATGTTTCTATAAAATAAAATTTTTTCATATGCTCGAATGGGCTTTCAAAAGGAAGATTAATGTACGGTTAGTTGGAGAATATTTTTCTGTTCTGATTCTCATGTTGTTCAAAAAATGCCACTATCATATTAAACCACACAAAAGAATAAAATTGAACTCAAAGGTCAAAAAACTCAAGACTCACAATTTTTGGGTGAAAAGCACATATTTTGAAAATATGATCATAGGTGACCTTCGGATGGATTTTATTGTTGTTCCTCGCAGTTGAGGAATAATTATTTTCCAAATCTAAAACTGAGAGTAAAAAATTTATTTTAATTTAAAAAAAAACATTATCCAAATTCATGATCAAAATCAAAAAAAAAATTATATGAGAATGTGTCTATTTTACTCCCCAAAATATTCAGACAAAATTTCAAAATTGGATTGTGAGTTAATATGACCCGTTTTTTTCATTTTTTTAGTATCTTTTTTTGATAATTTATTTAAAATACACACCCACATAAAAAATAATGATAAAAAGAAAGGTTTCGATAATGAAAGTGGTAAAAAATGAAATATATTGGGAGACGAATAAATATGGTGAGACAGGGAGAGAGGGGGATAAATTTAAAGGGAAAGAGGTGCTCCTGATTTCTCCTTCATAGAAGAAAGATAACATCTATTTATGGTGGAAAATATAGATACTATCAATGTATCTTTTGATGCACATAATTCAACATTGGTGGAGCCTAAATTGATAACCCCACAACACAATTTGTTGGTTGGTATAGGTATTGACTTCATTCAAATGCTAATGGTTGGGGTTGAGCCTAGAGATATGCTCAGTGAAAATATATTCAAGTTTACTCGGTGATTCAATATTATTTCCCTCTACCCCATATGTAATTATTTCCCACAGAATATTTCCCTTTGATTGTCCAAAAATTTTATACTACTTACATTGAATTCCAATGGAGATGCTTTATATGTTGATAGACCAACTTCATAAGGCAGGGCCAGAGAAAACAAAGACTACGGAAGGGATGGTGACTAATGGGGTTGGCCCCTCGGTGGAGGTTAACATTGAGGCTTTTATGGTCAAGACTACCTATAAAATTTCATATAAAAATGATTCTATTAGGATCCCTTATTTTTGTACATCTTCTAGTGATGATGAAGAAAGAGCGACATCATCACCTAATGTCAGATGTGGTACTATCATGTTAGTCGATGTATCAACTTCTGGGAACTCTCCTGTTATATGTAAAGATAATGAAAAACCCCGTGAGGAAACATAAGAGTTGGTTCATCCTATAGTTAGATAGCTAGGGAATTATGATTCTACCTAGGAGGATAGTTATTATTTCATATAGAAAATAAACATTGGGCATCCACTACCTGAAGGTGATCCCACAATAGGGGTTCTTGAAACCTTCCCTGTGTATGGGCCTTCTATGGATGAAATAGAGGACATGAGATTATAAACTTCTAAGGGGAATAATTTGAGCCAGTACAGGGTATGGAAAATAATTTATAACAAAATTAATCAAACATCATTTGGCGAGCTTTTGGGTTGGATAGGATCCCAACACCAATGTCTAGTGCACATCAGGATCTATGAAGTGGACTATTGTTCACTCTACACCCTATATTAGGAAATTCATGTTGAGTGGGTGTGTCTATAGTTGAATAATCTTCATTCCACCAAGTATGAATCCTCATTAGTAGATGTTGTCACCCTTTAGATGGATTAGTAGGAGGTTTCCATACTAGAGAGTTATGTGCGTCATAAGTGGATCATCCTTTCTACCAAGGAGGATGTGGTCCATCAACTGGAGGTGAAACTAATATAATATTGGGTAAAAATTTCAAATATGTTTTCCCAATTATGTGGATATGAATCTGAATAGGGAAGGCTTCATGTAAGGATGGATGTGGAATGTCATTGTGATGAGGAGGACCTCGTAGAAATGAGAAGGAAACATGATATCATAGACTTAACTCAGTAGAGGCTAGTGAACCTGAATAAATTCATCGAGTGGGCCAATCCATAAATGAATTTTTATTTTAATAATGGATAGTAATCAGCCTATAGATATTCCTCCTCATCACTAATTTTAATGGAAATAAAACTATTGTTTTCCATATTCCCTTGTGTGTATTTTCATTGAATATCCATAACATAATGGGGACTACTAGAAATAAATATCTAATATCCCACGAGTCTTTCTCATTTAGAGAAATAAGAAATCCATGAAAGAATACACATTGATATGATATTTCTATATTATAGGATATGGGATGGGATAATAATATTTCCTCAACCGCCTTTGGGACCCATGGTTTTGGGAATCAGGATCATGAGATATTAATAGAAATTATAGGTTTTACCAATGTTCAAATTTCATGAGGGTGAAACCTAAAAGCGGATATAATTATACATGATCATGATAAATGTGGAGAAATTTAAATTGTTTCCTCAATATTGTGTATCAATGGGTGGAAGTAGCTTGGTTGAGTATAACCATTATACTTGTTTGAAATACGGGTTCCATAACCTTTTTGTAAGGGGTGTCCCCTCTAGGATGTGTTCCCTGAATTAGAGGTAATTCTATTTTTACCATTTTTCATCACCATAGTAGAGTACTTTTATGGTTGATGATGATATATCCTCTGGGGTGTGCTCCCTAGATGGGATGCGATATCTTATTTTGGTCATGCTCCATTACCATAGGGGATCCCATTTGGATGATGATGGTGGATGTAGAACCAAATCATTAGGATTCATCATTTGTTAATAAAAAATCTTTATATTCTTAAAAAAAGGAAAAAAAAATTTATGATTCGCTATCATATGTCCCACATATCAATTGAATCATACCAAACTTATAGAAAGTGTGCAAGCCAGTGAGGCAATCTCAATCACTAACCGTATGAAAATAACAAGGGTGAGGCTCAATCCTGTTGAGAGAAATTATGGATATAGTTTCAAATGTTTCTTAATTTAAGTTAGTATAGATTTTAATAAGCGGTGTTCCTTTTAAGTTTATATATCCCAGACCAAGGAGAATTGATATTTGAAGTCATACCGCTTAGACCAAGGGGAGGTGAGGCTATTAGATAAGGTAAAGTAATCCTAATTTGAATGGAGGGACCAATGTAAAGTCTATTATGTCACAAGAAATATAATTGGTGAGGGAGAAGTATGTAACTTGGTGTAAGAAAAGCTTTTTGGGAATCACAATGTATCTCTTTCCTGGGATTCAAGTCATGCATAGTTTCTGAAGGAAATTTGGTAGGATATTATCACTAAAGTGGTGGTTATCTCATGGGAGGGACAAAGTAATAAATATATTTTCATCACGTTATGAGTATAAATATAGGGGAAAGTGTATAATGGTTAGTCCAATCTTTTTTCTAACCAAGTTGGATCAATCAGCACAAACAGTTTTTTTCTTAGGCCAGTGGTGATTCTAGAAGCATCGTTACATTTTTTATTTTCTCACTTTTGTTTTCTCATGTCCTAGGTGTTACTTAGAGTTTTAAAGACTGAAATTTTCATAGGTATACCTTTATCGAATTTCAAGATGACAATAACTTATACCTTTTACCTTGGGTAGTTTATGGTTATGTCAATTGGAACAAAATATTTATGGGTATGCCTATGTAGAATGAATGGTAATGTAAACATAATGTGAATGGGGTGATAAGGTGGCCTTGTTCTAAGCATGTTTTTTCATGGATGTTTGCACATCATTTAAGGTCATAATTTTAGAACCAATTTTATATATGCATCATAAAGCCTTATTGTGAAAATTGGCATTGAATTTCAATTGTAGAGTGAAGAGTGATAAAACATGGCATGGGTGATGGGGAAGTTGGCAGTTAGGCCTGAGATAGGAAAAATATGAATCTCTGTATAAAGAATGAAATTGAGAATCATACCACCTATAGATTCGGGGGTGTGGTAGGTGACTAACACCAATAGGGGAAACCAGTTATGTAAGGACTCAAGGGATTTTATAGTTTAAATTCACACAATTTGGAATCTACCATACCTTTTAATGTTATGAAATGAAAAAGAAAAAAAAGAAAAATTATTCTATAGGGTATTGAAGGTGGTGTAAAAAAGGTTTTGGTTATGAATCAAAGGGGTCTAGAGTACATCATTATAAACTCATGTTGTTGGAAACAGAAGGATTTTACCAGTTTACTACCATGGGGTTTGAACAAAAGAGGTTGTGACCAGCTTAACGTCAGGGATCTTGGTCTAAATTTTTTTACAAATTTATGTTCATGGGTCTCAGAATAAATATGTTTCTAGATGTTTATGGAGTTTCAAAAAAACATTTGGGGGTGTTTCAGTGAATTTTAGGTGGCATGAATGATTGTAAGAACCTGATATGTATGGAGGAATTAAGAGGCCTTGTTCCATACAGATATGTTTGAGACAATTTTCACTCAATTTAACTTCATGATTCTTAGACCAAAAATATTTCTTACCTTGGGGCATGTGTTCATGTCTCAACCACACTAACGGAGATTCTACCAAGACTCCAAATCCCATGTGATATTTGCTCTGTTTGGGAAACAAATAGTGTTGAGGAACCAATTTTGTCACATGGGAACTCATTTTAGGGGTATATAATTGATGTTGGGAGGGTCACAATGACAATTCCAGTCTTATTAAATATGTTTGAATTAATGGAGTGATACAAAACAGGGTGTTTAAACTCATCTAGTTTAATGGTAGGTGCAATAGAAGTAAATCATGAATTCAAAGATCCATACCACAAATTTATGGTCACTGATGGGTGGAAAAACTGATGGAATGATATGAAACATGGGTTTAGAAACCACATTGTTCAAGGATAGGGAATGAAAATGTGGGATTGACCATTGACCCAGTTCAAAACATAGGATCCATCATTTACCTCTTGATTTCCTTCAAGGAATCTTCTATAGTTGTTTATTAGGACTATTTTGGTTAGGCACCATCGCCATATGGGAGCAAATTAAAACTTGTAGGATGAAAGGGATCCAAATAAAGGAATAAATGATGTGTGGATGTGAACAATATTAGATGTTCAAGGGATATTTCAACAATCATAGATAAACACCACCATGCATTTGGATTCACTGAGTTGGTGTATTGACGAGTGGGAATAGAAATCATTCTCATGGTTAAAGGCCAAATTATTGATCATTTTTTGGGATGGAAACAAGTTATGATATCTACGCATATCTCAGTATCTCATGAAATTTGGAATTAATCCATACATTTTTCTTAAAAACTATTGTGGTAGGAGATCAAGACTGGAAGAGATGGTCCTCCCAAGAGAGGGCCAAAGAATCACACAGTTTTATGTCATGTGATAGAGAAATATAACATGAAGTTTAATATCTTGTGACAGGGATGATTTCATACACATTAATGACAACTGACAAGGATGTAATGAAATATTTTTTAACATTATGTGAAAAGGATGACATGGATAAAGTATTATTTCACAACACTAAAGATAACATGTATATGAAATGAATGGAGGATGTGAGAGGCATATTGATACATAAATAAGAATCTATATTGGGATAATGTACTTATCTATGGGGTACTATGAATGATCTAGATTCATATTGTTTAAGGTGATGATACTTATAAGAGAAGGGTTTCTTACATGTTAATGTCATGGAAAATATACTATTCACGTTTTTACTATTTTACAATCATTAATCTCATATCATAATTTTAATTTAAGGTCACAAAGATTAGACAAAATGGGGGTACATTATAAGGGTTCATGTGGATCAAACTAGTTCAAACCTAGCATTAATAGAGTTCCATGGAGGCCTTTGATCAAATAAATATCATTGGAATGAGTTGTGCACATTTAAATGTCATGATTCTAGGACCAAAGAGAGTTGTTCCAAAATTTATTTTTTGTTTCCAAAATGTTCTAACCCATTATGAATAGAGGTAAAATGTAGTATTTTTCTAAAAAATCATCACTAAGAAGAATTTCATATAGTTTGTGGTTGTGATAAATAGAGTAAATAGGGTTTGTGCATCACTACCATTTGGGGAAATCACTCCAAGACACCTAAGACCACATGATCCATTATTGGTGTGGTAAAAAATAGTGGTTAGTATCCTCCTCTACCATATAGGAGAAAAAATAGGATAACATTGATGTCGGATTAGGATTTTCCTAGATACACTAAATTTCATAATAAACACGTATGAATGTATGAAGAGGGTTACACCAAGGGTGTTAATACTCCACATAAAAAAAAAGGAATTTGAAGGGAATTAAATTGTGACATCTAGGATTTGAAGAAAAAGGGGTCAATACCAATGGTTGAGAAATGACAATGGAATATGTTCTAAACATTGATTCATTAACTACATTGGTCAAATATGGGGAGATAGAAGTTCAAATTAACAATTGACCATGTTTGAAACATGGGAACTACCACATATCGTAGGAATTCATTCATGGTGTAAGGAATATATGGGAGGTGAGACTGTTTTTTCTATGCCCCATCACCATATGGGATTCGAATTTGACATTAAGGGTGATGAGGATCTAAATCATGGAAAATTTGATGTCTAGATGTGAACATAAGGACATTAAGATGAGAGTTAAACACTCCAAGGGCTACATCACCATTTATTAGAACACATAGAACAAGTGTATAAACTACATGGAATCAAACCTATCTTAAGGGAAAAGGAACTAAAATAGGTTAATATTTGGGCTGGGCCTAGGAAACAAGACATAGGTGTCTCTACATATCCAAATGAACTAGGAATCAAGTCATATGTAGTTCCAAATGGTAGTGTTTTTGGAGATGGGAACCTAGAGGGGATGTCCTATCATTTGAGGACCAAATAATTAAGTAGCTTTAGGTCATGAAATCAAAACATAATACATTAATTTTAACACCATTATATAAATACATGTCACACATATCTTAATGTTGTATGTAAAAGATGGGTTCTTAATATATTTTACATTTTTTAACAAGGATATTATCCTATAGTTTATTTCTATGGAACTAGGATTCTCTGTCATAAAATTTTATGTCATGTTAAAAGATGTTATTTCATATAGTTTAATTCTATTTGACAAGGATAAGGAAGAGGTTATGAAATTTACCACTTGAAAAAACATAATATTTTTTGGGGGTGTGATGTGCTCACCATACATAGTGATCTATTAGTATATACCATTGGTGTAGATCTTATTAAAAATATAGTCCCTCCAATTTCTTCTCAAAATTTAGTGTCTTATTTCTAGGTATAGTTAGAATCCTTAGCTCCTATACCATATCATCTTAAAGTAAGAAGAATATGAGAAACTTTTTGTTGAATTGATGGGATACCCAATTATGGTGAACCTTGAAATTATGAAATTCATGTACCGTATTGTTATTAAGGGCTTACAAGTATACCACATTGACCTCATATCTATTTTCCAAAGTCTGTTGATCATAAATATCCATCTAAAGTGACAAAATATAATCCTCATTAGGAAAAACTACCAATTTTCTATACACTAGGTAGTTTAGAGTCTCTTGGGAGGAATTTCATGTCATCATCCAATAGGACTAGATGGAATTGTGGAGAATTTCGAGCATAGAAAAATTCATACATTCTATATTCTTCAGGATGTTATAGAGTGTTTTTTTATTGCCTCGATATGTCTATTTTCTTATACATAATAATGGGAGGTATTATTGGACCATATTTAGTACTTTTTATATATATTCATCAACTCAAAAACATGAAATAAGGTTCCATTATCCATGAGAATGGGGTAAGGGATCACAAATTGATGGATGATGTGGGATTTCAAAAACTCAATAATGGAGTGTCTATTGAACTCTTTGAGAGGGGTGGATTCCACCAACATTGAAAAAATGTTTATAATGGTAAGGATGAACCTCCACTGTCAAACTATCAATGGTGGATAATGGTACACTATGTGAAGCCCCATTGGTGAAAATGGCTATGAGTACATTGTGGCATGGATAAAATCTTATGGCTAATTAATGAAATTGTAATGGATCTTACATGCATGCCACTTATTGGAAAATTCGATGTTGTCATGAACCATGAAGGGCCAAAAGTACACCAATATATAGATTTGGTGAGAAATATTCAATATTGGTTGATGGGAACCACAAAATCCTATATGGACTTCTTATAGGACATGGAAATAATTCTTGATTGGATGTATTATATGAAAATTCTTTCAAAGACATGATTTTAGAGAACATTCATGGATTTGGGATCATACTTGAGGATGAAATTCAGTACACGTAATAATATTCGATCATTCTCATCTTGGTATGATGTAATATTCTCATGATGTTGGTACTAAATGAAATGAGGTATCTATTCAAATGTTTCCTCTACTCTATGGGAATTATGTGGTCCTCCAAAGGAATTGAGTATGGTATTTTGGTTCAACATCCCGACATCATCACCTCATACATTGGGGGAATGAGTATTTAATGCTCCTCGTTATTGAACTCGTCATCTTGGTCTAGGTCTATAAGAGATGTAGAAAGGCTTGCCAATGAAACATTTTAATTATTATAGGAACATGGAACATGAGTCACCTTTATCTAAGAAGGTAACTGGGACATCATCTCAGGGGTTTTCTCCATCATGGGTATGATCTCTAATTTATTAACTATAGCAACTAAAAAACTAGGTTTAAGCAGTTCCAGGGATTTAATAGTGCTAGCTAAGAGTTTCATTAAATACCACCTTTGTCAGTGCTAGAAAAAACCCTATTAAAGGGGGCCATTAACATTAATATTTTTTAACACTGTTGATGTTTTTCTTTAATGATACTAAAAAAATTATTCTTAAAAGGGTATCTTTATCATCACTTGTAAAAAAACACAGATAAAGGCCCCAACATTATTAGAGAAAGAAAAAAAGCACTAATAAAGGGTGGGACTTTAACAGTGATTATAATAATGTATTCATAAAGAGTTTATTTCATAAAAAATTATATTTCTTCAAAAATAATATATTAATATATTATATATTTATATTGATATAAATATAATATATTTTTTAAAATATGTTTTAGATAAGGCTAAATAGGAATTTACACAGAATATATAAGATATTTAGTGAAGATCGCCTATAAAATAATTTAAGAATTTAATTAATTAATAATTTCCTAATTATTATTGAGTAATAGTAATTTAATGATAATTTGAAAACAAAAAAAGTCAAAAAAGTAACAGAATATCTAAAATAATTTGAAAACATATCTCAAAATTCCAACAGCCATAAATTTTGATCTTGGTGTTTATTTGGGCTCTACCACATATCAATTCAAATATTACGATGATTTATACTCCATAATTACCCAGATGAAATCTTGATCACATTTTTAAGGCCTAGAAGGCCTCCAAAATTGAGCCTTTAGTCTGAGTACACCAATTTGATATCAAACGATGAATTTTTAGCTACATTTAAGGGGGTATTGTTGTCTTTTTTTTATAAAGACTGAATTTATTCTCAGGTCTTACATTCATATTAATATTATAGATTTCAATTTTTATCATTTTTCATATTTAACTATTATTTATAATCAAATATATAAAAATATATACATATTTTTTATATAATCACAAATTTAAATTTAATTTTATAAATTAATATTTAAACATATTTAGATATAAATTATATTGTTCAATATTTAAACTATATCTAAAAAAACTAATATCCATTTTATTTAAAATACAAATTTATCAATATTTATATAACTGTACAATTAATATATATATATATATATAATTTTTATATATATACATATTTGTTTCTGTTTATTGACAAATAGATACATATTTATCTATATATTCTAATATATTCATATAATTATTAATATATAATATATATAAATAATTATAAATATGTATAATTATATTTATAGAATCATATATATATATATATCAATAAAAAATGTAACAATATATATATATATCAAAAAATGAAAAAAAAACAATATTGAGGAGTGTAAAAGGTGCAGGCTTATGGGATGGATGTCTCAGTTTCAAAACATTTTAGAGGAATGGGTGCACGCGAGAGGGTGGAATTATACATAGAAACGATAAAGGGGGGGTGGAGCACCCGATGAGTGGGTAATAAGCACCGATAAATATGGATGGGGAGTTTTAATAAAAAGTGGGGAAGAGAACAAAAAATTTAATCCCCCTTTATCAACAGGTCCTTCATTTATAATTTTTTAGTATTGATAAAGGGGTCATTTAAAAACTCTAAAAAACTGATAATTGTGTCATTTGACATCGAAAATAAAAGAACTAATAAAGGACACCTTTATAATCTCTAAAAACGTGCTAATAATCTCTCCCATTATCATCTAGTTTTTCGCACTTTTAAATGGGGACATTGTTAGTTAATTTTACGAGAGGTGTTAAAGAAAACCCTTTATAATCGCCCGCAATATCAATTCATATATAGAATTTATTAAAACCTTATACTAGTGATTATAAAAGACATATTTTAACTATTTTTATAGTTGATTTATATTTGTTTGATAACCAACATTGAGTATCACATCACATGTAGCTAGGGAACATTGATCAAGAGAGCTATCTGGAGGACTGTGGTTAGGGACTGGTGATCATCCTAAATTTTAATGTATACTTATAATAAAAGGAACTAGTATTTAATGAGGCCCTATATAGGAGTGATGATGAAAATCCCAAGGATAAACCTAATCAGCATGTGATTATTTATCCTTCATCATGTTGGGATCTGAAGCATGGTCGATTGTCACCTATCTACCAGTCAAGTGTTTTTTTCTCTTCTAATGTTTATAGTGGATCTCGGGTCAAATCCTAAGCGATGGTACTTTTTTATAGTTGATTGTTTTTTTTGATTTTTCATTTTAATAGGGGGCTTGTTTGTCGAGCTTAGATGAAATGATTGATTGGGGAAATTTGGATTAATAATTTAAAACATTGGGGTGAGTTCAATATTGTATATGTATGTTTATGATATACATTATATTTTAAAAACATTTCATTTAAATAATATCCACTTCATAGGATTATTTCCATCAGAATTAGAAATTTCAGATTTAATCCAAGCCTTAACAAGTGATCTAATTATTATGAATCTCATTAGTGGAAGATTCAATATTTCATGAACCCATGTGTATTTGTGGTTCCAATATTCCATGGAATACACATGTCACAAATATGTCATTAATTCATAACATATTTTATTTGACATACACAATATTAATTCAAAGAATGTTAAATCCAAAAGGAATCTAAATCACATAACATCCACAAATTATGGAGCACCCCAATGAGAGATTTACTCATCCATTTGGGTGGTTTATAATATGGTTATAATGTATTTTTAGATGACTTTAAAATAAAATAAAAAGATAGGGTCAAGATAAGAGTAGTATGCCGAACACATGCTTGAAATGTGAAGAGAGGTAAAACCACCATTTAGATTGAATGAGAAACTAAAAGAAGATAATGGGTTTCAACTTGATTTAAAATATTTTAAGAACATTAATATTAAACTAAACAAGGTATATTAGAAGAATATATTATGATGAAACATTCATTTATATTGAAATAAAATTACAAAAAAACACTTACCATATTAAAAATGAATTTTAATGTAAATGAAAATTAAAATAAAAATGTAGGAGAGGTATATATTGTTGAAAAAATATTTTGGAAATTCATCCCATTACAAGAAAAGGATCTTTTCATTAAGAAACTCCTCCTTATGTGCTGAAATTCCATCTCCTTACAAGGAGAGGAGGGGGATGTATTTATAGCCCAAGGAATAGGACTATTTGAATTCCAAATTTGTCCCTCCATTTGGGTCAAATATTGGACCATCCAGACAAAAAAATCATGATATATATTCATCTTACAAGTTTAATACATACATTTTTTCTATCTAATATGAATTTTTTTCCATTCTATATAATGAGGAAATGTTTTTGTGTTTTGAATAAAAATTTCTAATCAATCCATTTTTATCAACACTTTTTCAAAGGCATAAATTTTAATGGGTTTTTTACATGAATATGACCTTAAATATGACCCATTTATTCTAAAAATTCCTCCACATATATCTTTTATTTCACTCTTAAAAATATCATCTTGAATAGATGTGTATATTAGAATAAAAGTCATGTATTATGTGTTGTTTTTAATTTCTAGATAAAATGGTGGGTTAGACTTCAAAGCATCTTTGGGGACCATTTATTTTTATATTTGGACGTTTAAATTTTGATACAGGGATATATTTTATTATCCCCAAAAATTTTGTGATGGATAAATGATTTTAGATTACTGTATTGAGCCATGAAATTCAAGAATCATTGCTGGTATAATATTTTCACAAATTCCATGTGTCTTATTGTGTGGACCATATAAATGGATGAATTGGACAAAAAAATTTTCTAACGATATTTTGGAAATATAATAAGAAACCCTAAAAACATATTCACACAATTTGGATTACTATGATGTGAGTTATGATTAACACATTAAAATAAGTTGAATCTAGATTAATTCAACTAATACTCAAAAATTATATTTAATATTAAAACATGAATATTTCACACCAATTATTCACTTTTCATATAAAATCATTAAATGGAGTAAATATAAAGTTATTAATAAATTAAAAACATTAAATCCCCCATACATAGTCTTGTGTGTGTCCTCATGTACATAAAATATAAAAACATAACGAATTAATTTTCACTTGCCAATAAATATTAAAATTTTGTTTTCCACAATCAAGGGAGGTTTAGTCCATTTCACTCATCCATATTAATTTCCATCACAAATTGTAACAAAAAAAAATGTTCTGAAAATTCATTTTTCATGCTCAAATTTAGAAATAGAAAATTTAGGCACTCAAAACATACTCCTATCAAGATGATAAAAAATTATTACTAGAGGTTCACTCATTCACCAACCAAAAGTGAAAATCATAGAGTTTGAGATAGATCTCATCTTTCATTACATATCAAAAACTGAAAATAATCAAGAGTTCTTTTTTGGGGGGTTTCTGTGGCTATGGGATAATAGGAATTTATTGTCCATAACAGTGGAAAAGCTGGGGAAAGCATGAACATGGGTAAAAAAATGCACAATTTGTATTGAAAAGAAACATTGAAGGAAAAGGAAACACATATTTACAAGGTAATGATTGTGTTAATAGAGACACAAATGAGGAATAAAATTTAGGGTCATGATAATATGAAATATTTGCAAAAATACTTCTCTCAATGACATAAGTATTCTTTTTTTCGTTTTCTAAATACTTTTGTTTTGCATTTTTTCAAAAGTTTAACTTCAAAGAGATCTCAC
This sequence comes from Viscum album, assembly GCA_963277665.1. NCBI lineage: Eukaryota > Viridiplantae > Streptophyta > Magnoliopsida > Santalales > Viscaceae > Viscum > Viscum album. Next base: position 1,080,412,625 of record OY728164.1, read on the forward strand.
GCTCATATCCTAACCCATGTTTGATCTCCTCATGAAACTAATTGTAATAGTTATAAAATGATAAAAGGTTGAGGAAGAATGATTTTAGAGTTTCCCAAGAATCAACCTATTTATTGGGTTTTTTTTGTTGATTTTCCTTTTTTTAAACACTTGTCAATGACATTTAAAAAATTACATAAATGAGAATCCATTCCCCAAGCTCACTGAAAGAAAAAATCTCCCCCAAAATAAATTTATTCATTCCCTCATGCATATTAAATCATAGAGAAAATAAAGGAAATGGAACCAAAAAGTAAATCCATTCCACCCCACACTGAAATTTAAAAAAATTATGCAATGTAAGTCCATGTAGATGTTGGGTGGGACAACGTATTGGGGTTTTAATGATTCTATTAAAGAAATTTTTTTCATATGCTCGAATGGGATTAAAATGGAAGATTAATGTAAGGTTAATGTGAGAATATTTGGCTGCTGTGATTCTCATATTGATTAGAAAATGCCACTATCATATTAAACCACACCAATGAATAAAATATAACTCAATGGTAAAAAAACTCAAGACTCACAATTTTGGGGTGAAAAGCACATATTTTGAAAATATGGTCATAGGTGACCTTTGGATGGATTTTAATGTTGTTCCTCACAGCTAGGGAATAATTATTTTCCAAATCTAAAACTGAGAGTAAAAAATTTATTTTTATTTAAATAAAACATTATCCAAATTCATGATCAAAATAAAAAAAATTATATGATAATGCGTCTTTTTTACTCCCCAAAAAGTTCGGACAAAATTTCAAGTGGATGGTGAGTTAATGTGACCCGTTTTTTTTCATTTTTTTAGTTTCTTTTATTTTTTTAATGTATTTAAAATACACAACCACACAAAAAATAAAGACAAAAAGAAAAGTTTTTATAATGACAGTGGTAAAAAATGAAATATATATGGAGAAGAATAAATATGGAGAGACAGGGAGAGAGGGGGATAAATTTAAAGGGAAAGAGGTGCTCCTGGTTTTGAATTTTTTGGTCATTGTCCCCATATTGTGGTGCGTATACTATAAAAGTTATGGATCTGATAGAAGTAAATTTCATTCCTGAATTTTGTATCCTCACATGGTGATGATTTTATAGATTTCCATTAACTGTGAATGTACTTTTGAAACATGGGTCTTGAACTTGCACTGCACCAAATCGGAAAAAATTAGTAATAATAAATTGACCTTCCCAATGAGAATTATTTTTACCTCGGTGATGCTGAAATCAAGAATTTTAGAGAATTTCCTTTTCAAATTCATGAAACACCATATGGATGATGTCTTTTCTAAGGAATAACTTGGCATTTTCTTTTTAGATATTGGATTCTCGTAGTAATCAAGTCAAAACTGCTCCAATTTAGTCAACTACCATAATATTTCTTCACCAGATTTTTTCCAATATTAATTACATGTTTTCATAACCCAAAAATAATTATATTGGATTAAAACTAGTAAATGACATGTTTCACCAAAAACTATACTAAATGGAGACATCCCAGTGGGTGGTTTATAGTATGTTTCATAATCCCAATGCACTTCACCTTGTCTTTTAGGCTAGTATTTTTTGGTGGTATTTTCAATTCTCTTAGGTACTCTTTTCACTTATCTATTAGAAAGTTCAACCATTCCATTTATTTGGGGGGGGTGATATGAATTTGAATTTTTATGTAAAATCACATAACTTTTCAAAAGATATTCCATGGGAAGATTACTGAAATTACTCCCTAAATCACTTATGGAGGCATTCGGTGTTCCAAATCGATGAAAAATATCGATTTTTTGGAACTCAATAACAGTATGTGAATCATATTTTATAGTGTGACATTCCATGAACAACCTAGAAACATACTCAATAAATAGAATAATATATTATAATCAATTTTAAGGTGGAAATAGTCCAATAAAATTGATGCCCCAAACATCGAATATCTCACATAAAATTAAATTCTTTTGGGGAATTTCATTTGTTTTAGAAATTGTACCATAATTTTGACAAGGTAGACATGATTTATATAAATCATGTGAGTCCTTAAAGAGTTTAGGCCAGAAGAATATAGATTCTAGGACCTTTCAAGAGGTCTTTTTTTTATCAAAAGTGGCCACCTCTAAGAAGTGATTGGATGAATTATTAGATGGAGTAATATTCATCATCATCAAAACAAATTCTAATTACCATGTTAAACCCAATTTTACAGAGATTATAATCTTCCAAAAAATTAATTTTGAATCACATTTCCTATTCACTTTTTTTCTTTTGAAAAAATTTTAGGAAATAACCAAACACCATGTAGTTTACAATTGGGGAATACCAGGGTATCTTTCGGGTGAGGATAAAAGGTTCTAAGTGGGGAATTCAAGATCAATGATTTACGAATGAGAAAAAATTAATAATTTTACTCAAGTGAGAAGCCACAAGGTTTTCTTATTATAGTCTATATTTAATCACAATGTTAAAATCATGGAGAATCATGATCCAACTTATTATCCTTAGTTTGTAATCACTTTTCTTGTGTAAGAACTTTATAGCAGAATGGTCTATGGAGATAATGATTTTCGAACCTAAGAGATAGGTCCAAAATTTATCTATGGTAAAAACACTACTAAAAGATCTTTTTCAGTCATAATGTACTAAGATTGAGTTGCATATAATTTTTTAAGGAATAATAGATTTCATGAGGAATTTTTTCTCTTCTTTTACCAATAATAGAGCCAATTTTCCTATAAGAAGCATCACAAAGATTTTTAAAGGGTAAGGACAAATCTAGGGGTTGGATTATCGGGGAATATGTAAGAAAATCTTTGAGTTCAATCAAGGATATCATTCAAGACTCATATAAATGGAATGTATCATCATTTTGGACTAGCTGGTTGAGTGCGATGGATATCCTACTTAATTTATGGATGAGTCTCCGATAGAAACCTCCATGATCAAGGAATGAATAGATATGTTGAACTGTTGTGGGTTTAAGAAGATATTGGATGCCATCAATTTTGGAAAGACCAACTTGAATACCATATTGTGAAATTTTTTGTCCTAGAACAATCACATTAGTAACCATGAAGTGATATTTTTCATAATTCAGCACAAGGATTAATTTGACAAACTTTTGTAATACTGAAGAGAGTGATTGAAAGAATTATTAATAAAAATCACCATAAATGGTAAATTAATCCATGAATACCTCCATGAAATGATCAATGAATTCATAAAAGATACTCATCATATAAAAATGTAATTTTTTAGGAACATTACAAAGGCCAAAAGGGATTCTCCTATATACATATGTTCCAAAGGGGAAAGTGAAAATAGCCTTTTCTTGTTCTTAAGGTGAAATTTGGATTTGAAAGTATCCTATGTATCTATCAAAAAATCAGTAGTGTGACTTTACATATAATAATTCTAACATTTGATCAAGTAATTAAATAATGTAGTTATATTTTTGTGTTTCAGTATTCAATTTCTAATAATTGATGCACACACGCCATTTGTTTTTCACTCGAGTTGTGACCACCTCTCCATGTTCATTTGTGACAATTGTTATACCACCCTTCGTAGGTACCACTTGAATTGGACTAACCCATTCACTATCATAAATTGGGTAGATAATATCATCTAATAGAATGATGGAAATATCTTCCCCAACTACCTTGAGGATGAGTAGATTGTGTCTTCTTTGTGGTTTTCTGCTAGGTTTGTATGATTCCTCAAGATGGATGTGTTGCATAAAATGGGTCGGGTTGATTCCTAGTACATCATCTTGCTTCCAAACAATGTACTTTTTGTTTTCCTCTAACACCTGAACAAGTTTTGACTCCTCAGTTCTAGTAAGTGTGGCAAGGACAAGGACAAGAAAAGAGTGATCATTAAAGACGAATTAATATTTTATGTGTTATTGAAGACGTTTCATATCAGTCTCATCTCTCATTTGTGCGATAAACAACTTATGATGGGAGTAAGGGAATTCAATTGGTTTTGATTCATTTTTGTTAATTTATTCTAAGGTGGAAAAGTAGATATTAGAGATGATATGGGATTCATGAATGTTTCAAGATCCTCTATATTGATGGAGTCTATGATTGAGAGGTACACATCATCTTCCTCATTTATTACATGGTTAATCATGGTGAAAATTTAAGAAACTCCAATCACATTAGAACCTGCTGAACATGATGTAACGAGGTTCAATTAACTCTCAAAAGTGTCCTCAAAATCATGGATTGAGAATGCAGAGTGATCCTTGGATGGGTATCTCATGGAATGAACGATATTGAAGTTGTCCTATTGGTCACCAAATTCCATGGATAAGATGTCTGAATGGACATCAATCTTAGTTCTAGCTGTCAAGAGGAATGGTCTTCCAAGATTTATAAGAGATTGAGAAGAGGTCATCTCACCTTACATGTTACAGACATAAAAATAATCTAGGAATATAAGATCATTAACTCGGACAAGAACATCCTCAATTATTCCCTTATGACTGGTTGGGCATCAATTGGATAACAAGATGAAAACATCATTGGGTGTAAGGGTCCTAGAACAAGGATGGAGAAGTTCTATTTGTGCATGACACTTATTGAGGCTCCTAGGTCTATGAGTGCATAATCGAAGTTGGAACTCCCTATTTAGCATGGAACTGTTACATTACCTATACCTTTTCACTTCATTCGTATGGAATTATAGGTTGAAACTTTATCAATGGTCCTATGTATTCTCATTTGGGTGAACAATTCCTTAATGAACATTTCATACATAGGAATTTGTTTGATAGAATCTAAGATGGTTATGTTCACTTCAACACATCTAGACATATCAAGCATTTCAGGATCAGTTTCATAGTATTTCCTAGGGTTAGAAACGTCTTGAAGAAAAGGGATCGGGTTCTATAGAGGAGTGGAAGGAGGTAAGAGAGTGGAATCAGGTTCATTTTATGGATTTTTTTTCATTTAATTTTCATGATCAATAGTCAAATGTTCTTTTGAGGATACATCATGAGGCTTCGAAATTTTCTTTATTAATCAAAGTGAAATTGCACATAAATTAGCCTCAGGGTTGGGTTATGGTAGATCTGGTAGTTAGAAAGAATTGGATGGTTTTTTCTGGCTATGTTGGGATGAAAGTTGACTAATTTTGGTTTTAATTTTTTTTAATGATAGAATGGGTGAAGGGGGAAATATCTTCCACATCGCATTCCCTTTAGTTTCTTTGAAGAATCGGCATGTCCCGCAGTGGGATTACCTTGATTTTGCTACCTGGGAAAGTTCTCTGTATTGGGTTGGGAATTTGGAAGGCTCATTTAGATAGTGTAATCTAAGAGGAGAAATAGAAGGACTTATCCTTTGAGGTTGAGGAACAAAAGGTTAATGTTGTTGGAAGATACCACTACCTTGATCATATTGGAATTGGTTTGGATTTTGAGTACGGAATTTAGGGGGTGAGAAATGGGATTACCATACCTCAATACTTGGTTAAAGGTAGAAGAGAAGGGATCAGAGTGGGGATGGTTGGCGATTATAATGAACTGAACGGATTGATGAGGATTTGTGTTCCTCTGATCAAATAATGCAATAACATCCATTGGTCTGGATGAATCATATGGTTCCTCTTGATTTTTGGGACATGTGTTAGTTCAATGTGCTGGCGAGCTACAAATTCCAAAATTCATTATTGGTATAGAGAATAGATATTGTGAAGAAGATTAAATTGGGGCTTTGGAAGCCACCTCTAGTTGTCTCACAGTACATATAAGATCACCCATCCACTCAGACTTATTATTGAGCTCTATGGATTGATTCTCATGGCCTTTTTTACATGAACATGTGCCCGAGTATGGAATTCCTATGTGTTTATATCCATATTTCGTATAACATCTCATATACTTTTAGGGGTTTTATCAACAAGAGCATCGCCACTTGCGGTATCAATTAGAGTTCTGTCCATATCCAATAACCCCTCCTGGAAATATTGAATCAAGATTTTGTTAGGGATTTGATATTGTGGGAGAGTTTCCAAAATCTTTTGTAACCTCTCCCAATAATCACAGAGTGATTTATTATTGAATTGACGGATACCACTTATTTTAATTCGGATATAATGCTATATGAGAAGCAAAAAATAAATTATCTATGAATAGTTATTTTATTTCATTAAATGTGCTTATGAAACCAAGAGGCTGGTAGTAGATCCATGACATGGCGGAGTCATCTATGGAAAAATGGAATTCTCTATGTTTGATTTGTTATTCAGAAACACCTTGAGGCTTCAGTTTAGAGCACACCACTTGGAAATATTTAAGGTGAAGATGAGGATCCACGCCTGAAAGCCTGTGGGAATGAGGTAGAAGATGAATCTAACATGATTTGTGTTCAAAATTAGCCATAATGATTGAATATTGAATACCAAAGAGGTAGTAGTTCATATCAGGAGCAGAATGTTCATTAAGGATTTTTCCCTAGGATGCCCCATATATAGTTTAATTGGTTATAAAATGACTCACTCTTGAGTGATTTGACTATCCCAAAAGTTCCTCATTAGTTGGTGAAGATGTTTCTCCAATTTAGGGTCAAAAAGATCATAATAATTGTTTAACATGATATGGGATTGATTAGGAATCATTATTTTTATTTGTTTTTTTTTATTAAATATTTTTAAGAGAAGGTGGGTTTTTTTTGTGAATTTTCATATTTTTTAGGGTTAATTTTTTATCTTTATTTGTTTTTTTTTACAAAAACAAAAATCTACCGACTACATAAGGAACCATCCATAGAGATGGAGTCATCTTAATTATGATAGATTTTAACCTATCAACCGTTCAAGGTTATGATACTCCACTAATTTGTATAGCGGCACTCGGGTCGAATCATTGGTGGTGGTACTTTTTTATAGTCATGTTATTTCGGGTTTGACTTTTTAATGGTGGTTGTTTTTAGAGCATAGATGAAATGATCGATTAATGAAATTTTATTTAATAATTTAAAATTTCTGGGTGAGTTCAATATTGGGTATATAAAATTATGATATCCTTGATCTCTATAAAACATTTCTTTAATTAATATCGAATTCATAAGATGATTTCAAACGAAATTCCATGTTTTAGCTTTTATGCAAGACTAAACAAGGGATATAATTATTATGAATATCATTTATTTAAGGTCCAATACTTCATCAAACCATGTGTTTTTTTTATTCCAATAATCCATTGAATCCACATGTCACAAATATGTTATTAATCCATAACATATTTTATTTGAAATACACATGATTAATTCAAAGATTGTAAAATCATAAATGGATCTCAATCACATAACATATATATATTATGAAACACCATATTGAGATATTGACTCATCTATTTGTGTTTCTTATATTATTTTTGGAAACCTTTTTGGGACAAGTTTTAATGTAAATAAAAAGAACATGATAATATAATAGTAATGTGTCGAACACACTCATGAAATGTGAAGAGTGGTAAAATCACACATTATATTGAAAGAGAAAGTGGACGAAGAGAATTGTATTCAACATGATTTAATCTATTTTAATAAACTTAATATTAAACTACAAAATTTAGATTCTTATACGATATTATTAAGAAACGTGTATTCATATTGAAACAAAATTACAGAAAAACACTTACAATATTAAAAATGCAAATGAATGGAAAAGAACATGAAAATAAAATTAGAGAAGAGGTATTTGTGGTTGATACTATTTCAAATAAAGTCCTCCCAATCCTTTAAAAAGGATATATTCATGCAAAACCTCCTCCTTAAGTGATGAAATTCCAACTCCATGCAAGGTGAGGAGGGGTGTATTTATATCCTAAGGAGTTCGACTATTTTCATTCCAAATATATACCTCCACTTAGATCGAAGATTGGACCATTAATACAGTATACTATTGAGATATCTTATTCTTAAAAGTTTTATATGTAAATATTTTCTTTCTATTATGAAAATTTGGCAGCCCTTGGACATAAGGATCCAATGTTATGGCAGTTTGAATAAACAATTCTAAATTGTCCATTTCTACCAACACTTTTTTGAAGGTATAAATGTGAATGGATTTTGGAATAATAATATTCACTCAAATATGAATCATTTATTCTAAAAATATTCAACCTATATCTTGCCTTTCACACTAAAAAATATCATCTCGGATAGATGTCTATATTAGGAGAAAAGTCATGTATTGTGTGTTGATTTTAACTCCCAAACTAAATGGTGGTCTTGAATTAAAAACATAGTATGGAACCCTTTAGTATATTTAGACCTTAAATTTTTATACAAAATATGGATTTCATTGTTCCCCAACTATTTTGGAGAAAAAACAATTTTGGACTACTAGATTGAGCCCAGAAATTCTAGCATCGTGGATGGTACAGTTTTTTCACAGATTCCTTGGGTCATTTTATGCGGACATATGACCCTTAAAATGGATAAATTGGACAAATTTTCCCTCTAATTATATGTTTTAAATGGACTAAGGAACTGTAAATAATAATAATAAGGAAATTTGGATCATTAGGATAAATTTTGTGATTGAAATATTAAACTGAATTGAATCTGGATTGATTAAAGTAATGATCAAAAATTATATTTAATATTAAAATGTGAATATTTCACACCAATTATGCACATTTCATATAAAATCAGTAAAGGGAGTAAATAAAAATTTATTAATAAAATAATAAAAACATGCTCTAAGAGGCACCGTCGATGTTCATATGCTAGCACGACGTAGCATGATCAACAGAGAGTTTGGCTTCATCTTGAAAGTTCAAATCCTAGGGCATCTCCTTAGTGGTTGTATGGGAATCCTAGAAATTTTATATTTCTAATCCTCTGACATATTTCTAGGGAATGAACCAAATGGTGAACTGTTAGAGCATTACTACCCATCATTCAAATTACCCAGTCAGCATGGGGTGGTTGAAAATTTACTTCAATTGGTCGATGTGGGATATTAGTTGTATCTCATGATGCTACAAATAGTGATACACCTTTTGAACTGTGATGAAAGTAGAAGGTAAGATCTTCTTTATGGGATTATATCTTTTCATTGTGTTTAGTAGCATATGAATATGTTAGTACAGTCAGTTCTCCCTTCCCTTATTTTTCTTATGGGCTAAGAGGGAACTATGGGACCACTGTAGGGTGATCACATCATGGAGGATATGATTCCCTAGGTCAGGTATCATTATTATTAGAGTATATAGATGATATTGTTAAATGTCCTCTAATGTGGTATAGTTTTTTTTCATTCAACTGATAGGTGACTCCTTTTTTTATATGTCTTAAAATAAACATAAACATTCCATCCAAATTGAAAATGAACAATCAAATTTAGTTCAAGTTACCCTGAAGGCCTTGCAACTCTTAGATTTTGGGAAAAGGAGGAATTTGGTAAATGTTGTTGATCTTCTATAGATCTATTTTTATGCCTTTATATCTAAAAAATATTCCAAGTAACATCCTATAATTAAACTTGAATAAACACTTTATGTTAATCTACTTCATGTGGTTTGAGTGGAAAAGGTTGAACAATCTCTTAGTATCACTGATATAGCCCTATGATTCGTAGGATTTGACCATAAAATCACACACATAACACTCAACTAATTTTATTATGATTGGTTTGATGATATGGTTCATTTAATGTTGATAGGTATCCCCAACATTCTTCTACCTAAAAGGAATAAAATGATATAGAAGGTTCGTTAAGGTTCCCTAAAATTGGATTCTTATTCATCCTCAATATCCATCTATGCCTAATTAAACCTACAGTACATATCTATGAAGGATAGAGACAATAATTCAGTAGTTTTTTAAATTATAAGTTGTGTCACTATGATGGGGAATGCATCATGTATGAAATGGTGATTGAGGTCCTATATCTTAATGAAGTGTTTGATCTTTCTGTTATTATTTCTAATGGGAACAATGTTGGATTCCCTCTTGGGGTACTAGACCTCACTATGAAATTTATCCTTGATGATCTTATCAAATTTTACCATAACCATTGTTTCATAGGTGGGATGTATCTTTATAGGAGACTAAATGAACCCCAATGGGCAATGGGGAGTTCGAGACAATAGACTGCAACTTAGGGATAAATCCATATCATTTAATTATATTTCTAAGAGAACATATCTTCATGATCCTTTTGTAAATACACATAATTATACTAATTAATTGGATACATGAATGAACTAATTATTGTCAGCCTTATATATTACTTATTGTCTATATTCATCTGAATTAGCTCATCATTAGTGGTGGAGACCACATCTTCAAAGGCATGATGGAATTCATCCAAAATCACTTCATCATTATAATAATGAGGACCAAAGTAATAAGACATTAATTTTAAGGGTTGAGATCATGTATTGGTTCTATTATCCACTTTAGAAGGGGAATATTCCTTAGAGAGGGACATCTTCACTATAGAGACCATGGAGGAAAAAGTCTAAGATCCAATCCCGTGTAGTTTTTTTTTCAAGATCCTTGTTGGATTTCAAACCAATTATGGGAGAACAATTTCTATTAGAACATCCCTACCCTATGGAATGTATGATGATGTTGTGGGTTGGTGATCAATAGATGGAACATTCGGTACACTATATTGGTGGGACATTTTGGATACAAATAGTGCATGTCTTGTGTAAGAATACCTGGTAATATTGGATAATTCCTTCTTTTTAGGGATGATGAAATGGATCCCATGGACTACGGTTGTTTCTTACAGCAAGTGTATTGGTAGGATGATGTTTTCTTTAAAATCCATCCATGTATCTATTGATGTGGAGTCCAATTCATTAAGAGCATTAATGTACTCAATCTCATAAAATTGGAGATTTTTTCCCTACCTTTTTCAATACCCAATATATAAGAAATGATTATAACATGAAGTGAAGGGGGAAGCATCAACTTGTAGTACCCCTACATGACTATTTAGAGAGTATTTTAGGCACTAATGATATGAAGAGGGTACTACTACATGAAGATGGAACTAGGTACATCCCAACCAGGCATGGTATTTAGTGTCCTAAAAGACCACCATGAACTCTATGTTTACTATAAAGTAAACAAATAAAGTCTCTAACAAAATATCTTTTCATCACTTTTTAACATACTTATCATATCCATGAATTTTCATGTTGGTTTGTTCATGTTTTACTCAATTATCCCCATCATGTTGAGTGTTTGGGTTATCATAAGATTGATCCTAGATTTATTGTCCACTGAGAAATGATGGATTTCCATTCCATTGAACTAACCTGATACATAGAATGGTTTAATGTACCATTATATGGTCTTACCCTCATCCTCCTCATAGAAAGTTATTATGGCCTGCCACTCTTCATAGTCAGCTTATTTTATGTGATATGCCTCAGTGGAAGCTACCTCAGTCTTGAACTGGAGAGTCCTATTTAGGGAATCAATGAGGGTTTCATGAAATTTCATTGACAAGTGGAGTTCATCAAGGATAAAGTGCCATTTAGGTATGATGTAAAAGTGTTTTCCCACAACATACATTCAATTGAGGTGAATATTTATTCCACCCAAGGTTTTCCCATTAGTGGGAAGTGTAGTGGTGATAATCATTTGAGGTTATAGTGCATGTCTAGTGACTTATAATCTTTTTTATTGTTTAGATTTAATTAAATGTATTTTAAGAGGTTGTTAATTGTTCTGGTTGGATATCTGTAATTACTAGGATGTTTTGGCTGAGTTACTTTTTCAACCAACCAGGTCAGTTTTATTAGAGTTCCCGGTGATGCGGTCCGTGAGGATTGAGCTTATTGAGTCTCATGTAAAAACTATTTCCTAGTTTTAATAACATGGATCATCGTTTATAAAGTAACTTCTTTAGAATATTTCTAGGATTCATTAAATTTACCCCACCCTTGATGGCATCAGACATAGGTATCTTAGGGTGAAAAGTGGAATTCTTAATCTATGTGTTTTATGTAATAGTCCACCAACATAATATAATTTACATAAAGAAACACCTTATCTTTTTTTAGTTCAATATTCCAAGGTTACATGTATCATGGAGCCTTACCCCAATTCAGGAATCATGAAATCACCAAGTGTGTAAGCTGGTTTTGGAACTTATGGTAGCTCATTATCACCTCAGTGTTTCTTATTCCAATTATTTCATGATTTGGAAGGGTAAACTGGAGGAGGCATGGTGACCAATGGACATGTTGGATTTCCTATATGAGCATATATTATTTCATCAATGAAAGAGACTATATTGTGATCCATCCAATCATTAATATTCTATGATTTTCATCTAGGTTCCTTATACTATTCATGAAAATCTTCACCATCACCATCGAGGATGGAAGATACAAATTTCACCTACGATGAGATATCACTGAACATGAACAGAACATGTTTTACCAAGTATTGTTGCTAATATTTGAAGACTACTAACTCTTTGATGTTGTTCTTGACGACCCTATGATTGGGGATGTAATTATCTTGTTTCATTAATCCAACCTCTTGGGGAATCCCATATTTTTAATCATTAAGATGTTCTTTTCCTTGGAACAAATGAAGTACCTTGTGACCTACACAACCCTAAAAGAGTACACCAAGTTATTTCACTCTATGATGGTAGCTTTGATCACTTTTTTATTATGGGGCATGATAATCATTATCAAAATGAGGCTCTTCTTGGCGTGGCATCTCCTATGGAGGTTCCTAAAGGTAGACCAGCTGAGGGACCTAGGTTTATACAGAAGTGGTGTCTCTAACATTATAATATTTTGCACTAGGGATAGAAGAGGTAATTGCAATAACCATTTCACGGTCAACTACAATACTTCTTCTAATCATAAGGTTCTTTTAGTGACCACCCAAATTCACTGGGATATCTCAAGGATATGATGGTAAGGACCATCTCATTTTTGACATTATCCACACGCATTGATAAGATTATTTTCTTGGAAAATATTACATCAAGGGAGTACATGATCCCCTTTCATTAATAAATTAATTTATAAACTCACCCATAATACCACTACATATATTTGTAGTGGTTTTTGATACTGGTTTTATACAACGTTGAGCTAAACTAGTAGAGAAACTGAATGTGAAGGTATTCTCACCCAGTGATGGACCCCGAATCCAACTAACTTTGACAAATGAATGTTTTCCCTTTAAATGTATATATGAAACACCGATGTTTGGTGGCTTTATGCTGTTCTGAATTTCACTGCAACAGGACGCACAGATTGGAAAAGTGTGTTAAATATTATAATAGATATCATGTATCATTGAATAAGTTGAAATATCGATTAACAAATTTTGTGTTTGGATGAACATGATCCAACAATGTTTGGTATATTTTCTTTTCAAGAGCGATTAAACCTCAATGTTTATCTAAGGCCACAAGATGGATAGTGAGAGTAGTTATCATATCATCAGGGTGAGGGTTGGTAGTCACCAGTGCTTTGAAAAGCCTGCTAACATGAGTGGCAAAGTGATCATGATATAGAGTTGTAAAATATCCATGATCAAGTAGGGTAGGTATTTTATATTTTGGTTGTATTCCAAATCCACCATCTTATACCCTAAACATATACATATGGCCACCAACTTTGACCCTAGTTGGTTGACCAAGAAGGATTAGATACTAAATTAGGCAAAAGGTGGAGTCCCCTATAATGTATTCCCTCTTCAACCACTATTTATCATGTATTTATGTGGTTAACATTTAATAACACTCATGATCCTAGATAAAATTGGTTATTCTGGGGTCTTCTTGAATTTTAATCGTGGACTAAAATGGTCTAATGGTATTATTAATTTACTTTATATTTTGTCTGTGTTGATAATAAGGTATCAACACCTCAATGGGTCTTCAATGGATTAATGTATGGATCTATAGATGAGTGTAGGAATATATTGTGGGATATTCATTATGTTTCACCTCTTCCCATGTAGGATTTATATCCCTTTATTATGAACCACCCACCAGATTTCCCTTATCATCCAATAGATTGATCATAAAGACATTCATAGAAGTAGTGGTAAGAGGAGAGTTTTCACCATTGATGGGATGATCAGGTTGAAGGTCTTATTTCCATTTTGAGAAGGTACTAAATCAGGGGAATGAATAACACTCCCAACCTATGTTTTACACATGGGTAAAGCCTATCACATGACTTTTTAAATTATAGTGACGTTCCTAACAGAAGTCTGCTGGAAACTCTATTGGTACTCATCTGATTTGGGGAGCTGATACAGTAATATATAGGTAGTGTCAACTTCGAACACTATTGGTGGATAGATTAGAGATGTTCATGTCCTTTTGGATAAATCATCTGGTAGTCTTAGATGTGGTTGATGTTTCCCAAAGGTTTTGATAGAGGCACACTACAAATTCCAATGTGAGGAACTCTAAGATAGAAATGTGTGGGGTTTAAGGTAGAAAAAACACAACCCATATTTGGTCAGTGGCTAGTAGTTCCCATTAACATTCTTACTCGTGTTGATTATCTAGAGGTTGATGTTTTTATTGATATCCCCAAGATCTTATCAATGGTGGTGGGATTATGGGTGTGGAAGTGATGTAGACCTTCCCTGCAACTAACCTTATACCATTGGAGACATCACATGGGCTGATCTTCCATAAACTAAAGGTTTTTCCATAAGAGTAGGAGAAATTTTCATAACCATATCTATATAGTGTGGGGTTTCTATAGCCACTTTTTGATATGAATGTTATTAATACCACAACGGGTCAACGGGGTGCTCACAATAATTTTAGAGTGTTAAACAATACCCTAATGTCTCTTCGACTTCTAAAGTATAGGCCGAGAGGAGGGATGATAATGGTGGAAGATATATATGCATGAATATTCCCTAAAAGGAAGCCAATATATCCTACACATGCATGTACATGTAAAGAGATATATGGGGTTTGGGGATATCTACCTCAGGTATTGTTATTCTCATCTGATGGGATTTTACCCTCGATATTGGTGGTGGAGGAAGAGGCAAAGTAATCTCTTTTGATTTGAATGTTATCTTAAATTATAAAATTATTATTGTAATTTGGAATTTCCTCAACCTTTTCTCTAATATTTAGGGTGGATTTTCCTGAGTACAATCCCCTATGGATTGAAAGGATTTTTTCACTACATGTCAAGGCTAGTTCCATGGGGTAAGGCCTCAGTGGCTATTGTTTTCTCTCCTCTACCAAGCAGTATCTTCGAAACCTAGTGAGTATTCATCATGTGTAGTTCCTTTTTACTTTCTTATGTCATCATAGAAAGTAACTCTATGGTGGTATTAATTATCATAGGGTGCCCATCATAGTTATAAATGGTTCCCATGATAGGGAGATTTAACCCATCCTAGCTAGTGGATAGTTGGGGTCATAACCCTAATCAGGTGAGGATATTCCCCATGAAAACAACTATGGAAACACTAGTTATTTTGAATTTGGTAGGGGTAAATAGATCCACGGAATATTCCTCCCTTCACGTAGGGTTGATAGCCTTTAACTATCATTAGATCTATATATTCTTGACTTGAGATGATGAAGTAAGGATGAGATCAATCTGCTCATCAACCTATAGGGTTGCCTGATTCTAGAAGTGGTGTTGAGTTATGGGGAGCCTTCTGGGAATCCCCCATATTGTGTTCATAGTAGGTGTGACCCATATGTCCTCTACCTATTTAGAGTAGGGGTGGGTGCTATTAGATAATTCTAGGAAGATAATAGTAAAATATTTCGTCATTATGATGGTGGGACATTTTCCCCTACATGACCCCTATGATCAGTGGTGGGGACATAGTTCTATAGTTTCTATGCCTTGGATGTCAATGTCCCTGGTTTGGATAACCACTTCTTATTCATATTGGTGAACAATGGGTGTTTATCACCCTTATTTGAATTTGCTATGATGGGGGGAGAGGGAACCCATGAAACATAGGAGTGGTGTTCTTCATGGAAGAAGAATATTTGTGGGGGATTACTAAACCATCAGTACTCATGCCCCCACACCTAATGAAAACAGGCTATTGAGCATGACCAATAACTGATGTCTTGTATGACATTTGGATTCAATCCATCATTATATTTATTGGGAATATGATGCCTAAGGTTTTTTTTATTTTACACATCCTCCACTAGGTGGGGAGTGGATTTATGTTAAAAAATCATAGAACTAGTGATTACCCACATTCCTTATCTTCTCCTAGTTGTAGGATGACATATTAACATTGGATTTACAATTTTTTTATTGATGTTTGCATCGTGACTTGAATTAATGATATATCTTAGCGAGGTTATAAACCTTCAATTGATCACAACCCATCCTAGTTTCCCCATATTATCACTTTCTAATGGTGAGTATCATTCACCACCATGTTCAATGATGTCGACTCCTTTATTGGAAATTGATGGTGGGATGTCAGATCTTCTTTCCATGAATTCTTATTTGGATTTTGTATCCTAGTTCAGGTATCCCTAATAGATCTATGAATGTTTTTTGAATATCATTTTCAATTTTATATTCTAGTGTAAAACTATTAATTACACTACATTATGGTATTGAAGGGTGACTACATAATGTTCGGAGCTGATGAGGACATTGGGTATGTTAATCATATCTCAAATTCTTCCTAATATGGAAGAGATGGATTTTGGTGCTTTTGATATAAGTTGTATTAGGTATTGAACCCAAATCATCCTTTTATCTTCATGAAGAAATATATGTTGAATACATAAGGAAATCAAGGATCCTCACCTTTTGTGTCCTATGGTTGTCTAATAAGTTGACTCCAAATTGTTATTCTATTACATGAGGAATTTTCCACTCATCACGACAACTAATTTATGCTCATAACAGAAGGATTCACATGATCATCACACGGGGAATCTCATGCTCAAAACATGAGTAAGATATTTTGATGCATATATAGGGTTCATAGGTTTAATGTTGAGTGATGTAATTTCCCATATTTAGAGTCTCGTGCTGACTATTCCACATATGCTTATCATGTATAGAAAATCACAAGTTTATAGTCTAGTATGAATGTATCACATAAAAACTCATTGTATACAGATCCAAGATGGTTACTTTCAAATTACAATTTCTAGATCCATTGGGGACCTCCAATTTAGATAGTTTGATGGTGAGAGGCCTAGAATGCACCTAGACGGATTGTAGTTACAACCACTCAAGGAAAAATTAATTTATGGTAATGTTGGGATGTCTATATTAAACCATATGGAGGTGTCCTATATACCATGTTAGAATACAGATATCAATGACTGCATTGTTTGAGTGCACCGATTATGTTCATGTGGAAGGATTGTTCCATGAATTTTATCATTATGGTGTGAGTAAACCAATATCACAAAAGGATTAATAATAATGGATGGTGCAAAAATTATCAATGGATGCTTCCAAGAATATGGGGTACCATATCATGGATACCACTAGAGGAATAATGTTCTCATCAAGAATTGTAATTACTTAGTTTAATTTCAAATACTGAGAATTTTGTCATGTATTTTAACATTGTGTGTCAAGGATTTTGTTGTATATGTTAACATCGTATGAATATGATATTGGTACTATGATGTTTAAAGAATTTTTTCCAAGATGTTGCTTTGGGGGATTTTATATTGATCTATCCATTCCCAATAAGAGTGGGGGATATAAAGATATAGTATAATAATAGATGGACCCAGGGGTCTTAAATACAGTCATCTAAGGGAAAAGTGGTTGGTTTCCCTTAATGATGTCAATGATAGGGATTCTGTGTCCACTATACATGTGTTTCTAGATACAAAAAGGTATAGTCACCTCCCATTTTAGACATCATATAGGGGGGTCTATGATTAAGGTTCATGTGCTTAAAAGGAAAAGGAAATGATTCTACCCAACACATTATTCAATCAATGGTCTTGGGATTGAGGATTGATGATGTCGTTCATACAAATGAGGCTTTCAAGAATGAACCTGGTTTGGATAGGTACAGGGCCCTATTAGTACTCAACAATCACAAAGATAAATATTTCAAAATAAGGCTTCGGGTAGGGGATTATGAGGACATTTTCATGAAGGTCCGAGGTTTTGTGAATATAAGGATTCCTTGAAAGGTGAATACCTCTTGCAAGGGTGTGGAACCTGTACCCATGGATGGTGTTTCATGAAGGATTGGGGAATTTCATAATCCTAAGAGGTATTAATCATGTACTTCTAGGACTGAGTGTGTTATCATTCATGAAATTCAACTACACCTAGATCATAAGTTATCAAAGACACATGGGAGATCACTCAACATGAATTTCTACCTAGCGTAACCCATGTGGTCTTTAATGTTCAATGGTTGGAGTTTCACAAATTGAGAGTTTTTGATATAATTATAAAGGTCTTATCCCCCTTAAATGATGGATAAATGTGGAATTTATTGTAATCATGGAGTCATAAACATTAGATGCATAAAATATTAATATCTTTGTATAAGATAAAGCTTCATGTTTCTATAAAACGTCTTCATGAAACTATGTTATTTTTTAAAGGGGTGTACCCACATTAATCTAGGAATTTTAGAGGTTTTTAGCTAAATTTTCCCTTTATTTATCTTAGCTGATCATCAAAGTCCTCAATTCCTCCTAGAAATCATTTTTTCAAATTCAATAACCTATTAATGATGGGTGAGATAACTTTTTTTCTCACATTTATTGATGGAAACTCTATTGAGGTTGGTCCAAGTATCATTGAGAATTATGAGTTGGATAATTCCATGAGATGGGTCCTAAGTGTTGGTCATGGGTTTGTTCAAGACATAGAATCAGCATGCCAAGGGGTTGGATCCTGGGGATTATCCTATGGTAGTTGGACTATGAGTGACGAGGGGTTGGTGAGGTGGGATCGGAAAGTGGAGTCTTCTTATGAAGATCCTTTACATAGTGATATTTCCAATGTGTGATGGAAGTCAATAGTTTTAATGAGTCAGATGGATCCATTGTATGCCTATTTGTAAAGGTAGAGTGTACTAATATGAGGCTCTGGGACTCAGGTGACAAACACGATGGGATAAGTCAGTGAGCTGAGTGATGGGGTATGTCCCTACTTGTATGCATATGATTGACGACATTAATATTTCTTGAAAATAATGGGACAGTATGCCTGATGTCCTCCCCAGTTTCATAGGGGGTGGTTCAGTGTGCTTGGACCTCCCAAGTGTTTGGTGGATGTGTCAATGTGATGATTGTTCAAGAAATATTTTATTGGGTCAAGGACCTTTCTAGTTGTCAATTTGGTCATTGTAAATTATTTTCATATTCTTTAGGGTGCAATAAAGGACCTTATTATTCATATATTGGGTCAGTGTGGATAAATAGAATTGTAACATTAGTAATCTTGGTTTAAGGACCAACCTTGGTGGGATAGAACATTAGACGAAGTGAGAACAATAGATCTTCCTTTTGTGAGAAGGTGTGGATCGATGATTAAGGATGTATGACTGTGTCAAAATACTATAGGTATCGGGTTGACATATTGGAAGTCTCCCTGCCATGAGGCCTTGGGTATAGGTTGTTCATTGATATTGTGGAACCAAATAGATGACTTCGAGATGGGGTGGATTCATACACTGCATTGATTCATTTTTGATTAGGTGTCATGGTATCCTATTTAGCACATGGTGACATGATGCATAAAGAGTTTGTGTAGCCTAGTTATCACCCAACATCCATATTGCTTCTGGGATATGTTTATTTAATTACATGTCTATATATGTATATTATGGAATATAATATTGGAACAAGGTAGACTCTACTAAGACTTATTTTTAAAAACCGACATAGGATCCTCAATTTAAGTGCTAGCCATATTTATATATTTAGTTATAAAATAGTACATACAATGGATCGGGCTAGTACATATCGACATGTTCAAATTCAATGTGTGTTGTCCTAGGTATGGAAGTAGGTCTACTTAATTTTCACACTATATTTTTTTGATTATTTTATATTTGGTATTGGCCCAATGGGAAATCGGTGTGTGTATTCATTTATTCCTCTTTGTAGAAAATTTGATATAGCACCATGTTTATTTATTTCTATATTCATTGATTTTGTGATGTGAATTTATTATTTACTTTTTCTAATATATTAATCTTATTCAAGGATATAGTATCCCATAAAATGGTTTAGGCCATTTCTACTAGTTGAAAGCCTCTTTCGTATCGGGAAGCTTGCCTGAGGGACCTGATGACCCCAACTCTCAGCAATGCTAAGTGTCCCTATGTCGTTCTCATTATCATTAATTATATTTTTCTATCTATCCGTCTATCCTTATATTTTTCCATATGTCTGTCAATTTTTTTCTTGTTTTTCTATCTATATATTCACTTCTCTATCTATTTCTTATCCTATTAGTTGGTACATTAATTTTCATATCTTTATAATTATTTGTATTTATCCATTTTTGATCCACACATTCATCCATAAATCTAACTATTTATACATTTTTTCCTATTTTTATATTTTTATTTCAATATTAATATTCCATTATCTTAATGTCACTCTATATTTTTACTAATCAATTAGTGTATCTATCTATCTATTTATACAATAGATGGTCTTTATATATATATATATATATTTCTATATTTCTATTTGTGTTTATCTATTTATATATATTTATAAATCTCAAACTATTTTTTATGTTTTTTTTTCTATCTTTATATGTTATGTCTTTATATATCTCTATTTATTTATCTGTTTATATTTATTTTTCCTCTTTAATTTTATCATTTGTTTCTTTCTTTCTTTCTTTATTATTTTATATTGTCTTCATAATCTACCATATTATGTATTTTATTAATTTCTATTTTTTATATCAATCAATATGTTGTTTTATTTTTTCATCGTTTATTTTATTTATCATTTTATTTTTATTTTCTTATCTTATCTTATTCCACCAATCTTTTAACTACCATTATTTTAGTATTTTTATTATTTAAATTTGTATGTTTATTTTTTTATTACTATATATACTTTTTATCTATATGTAATTATATTATATATGTATGTTTTTTGTGACTTTCTATATATTTATCTTTATATAGGTTTATCTATTTTTCTATAAATCAATCTTATAATGGTCCAGACCACTCTGGTCTATTCCTTTACTAAAATATGGGGTATGTGGTGTCCCTGGAGGTTAAGGTGACTTATCCCCAACAATTTTCTAAATTTCTAGTTATGTGATTAGTGAAATGGTAGCCTTATATGAATAGAGTCATCGGAAACCTTATATAAACAGTGCAACCGTATCCTTATGTGAACAGTGTCATCGGGAGCCTTATGTGAACAGTGTCATCGGTAGCCTTATGTGAATAGTGAAATGTAGCCTTATGTGAACAATTCCAACAGTAGCCTTATGTGAACAGTGAAATGGTAAACTTATGTGAACAGTCATTCCAGAATGGTGAGGTTACAAAGGTATTATCTATTTCTTTTTCCAAAATTTGAGTTCATGAACAATGTTTCCAGAATTGTATAGTCCAACAGTAGCCATTATTTCCTTTTCCAAATTTTGAGTTCATGAACAGTGTCTTCAGAATGGTGAGGTCCAATAGTAGCCTCTATTTCCTTTTCCAACATTTCAGTTCATGAAAAAATTATCCAGAACGATGAGGTCCAACAGTAGCCTATATTTCCTTTTCCAAATTTTGAGTTCATGACTAGTGTTTCCAGAACTGTGAGGTCTAACAGCAGCCTCTATTTCAATTTCCAAATTTTGAGTTAATGAAAAATGTTTCCAGAATGGTGAGGTCCCATGGGAGCCTCTATTTCCATTTCCAAATTCTGAGTTCATGAACAGTGCTTCAAGAATGGTGACGTCCAATGGTAGCCTCTATTTCCTTTTCCAACTTTTGAGTTCACTAACAGTGTTTCCATCTTCATATAGTTCCACCTCTTTGACATTTCTTTTGACATAAAATGCATTTAAAGCCTTATTTATAGGACTCTATGGCTGATTCAATGTCCATAACTCCAATATTTATTATTCTTAAGGCTCATGATGATTTTACTTGGTCAAACATCATGGTTTAATGTGATCTTATTTTAATGGAATGTCCATCATATCTTAAACTGCTACTCTATTAAATATTCTAAAGGGATGAGATATCTTCCTCCCTAGCTCTTCCTCATTGTTCTCAAATGTGGGATGATCAAACCTTACATTCCTTCTCGTAGGAGTTTTGTGATGAAAATTTCCTCCCTGGATTGGTTCCCCACTGTTTTTGATGCAACCAAGATGTATCATTCAATATTCGATATAAGGTATAATCTATCATCGTTTTTTTTCAGTTTATCTCCTTCTGTTTGTCACTTCCCTTTTAGGGAATTCTATTTCCATGTTCCTAATGGACTTTTCTTGTGTGTTGACCACTGTGGTGGTGTCTCTATATCCTTGGTTGGATACAGTTGTCACAGGGGGAGGAAATAATAACCCATTGTGTGGCTCATTATTGTATAAAGAATGTCAAGAACCATTTAAGTTATAGGATTAATTATTTCTCTTTTATATTATGTAAAACTATATATTTAGAATTTTTTACCCTACTGGATTATAATGGAATTTACATAATAAATATTTCAACTGGATAAATAAATTGACATCGATCGTATGTTTTTTCCTCTCATTTTCCTAGATAGTGTGATATCTATGATTGCTTTGTTTAGAATTTAATTCATTATGTAAATTGGTAAAGGACATAAAGCAGTAATTAATTGATAATTGTTTGGCTATGATAAAGAGGCATGTGGATAAATCTGATTCTTGTTGTTGTAATTTGATGCAAATCAAATTGATGTAGTAATCATGTTTAATCAATTTGTGATAGCTTATAGCGTAGGTTTCCAATATATGGAACCTACAAATAATAAATTGGATTATTAAAGATGGATTAAATAACTATTTTTTTATAAAATATAATAACTTCTTGGGTTATAAGTTACCCTCTTTCTTGTTTATGGTCCAAGATCCCAGTTGTTATGTTGTTTTTTTTGCTGCTACTTCTGTTGTGATGTGAGCCTAGATTGCTGTTGTGATATGTGGGGGCATGGAGGCCTATTGGTTTTAGCAGAAGTTGATTCCTAGATCGATGAGATGCATAGGTTTATACATGTGGGTGTTGGGGAGGACACTAGGTTTGATGAAATGGGTTTGATGTGAATGTATGGATGCTTGTTTTTTCTGATTGGTTGTTTATCCACTTTACATTCCCCACTACTCAAGGAAGCTGGTTTCCGTACCCTCCTTCCAGAAAGGGGAAAAGTCATGCGGGGAATGACATGTGCTTTCCGTGTTTATATTCTCGAGGGAGGATAGGTCAAGGCTCTTTCTATAGGATGAAATGACTTGACCGGTAGTTCATCTACTCACCAAGTTCAGCACCCATATGATTAGTAGCTTAGAATATTTTTATAAAATGAATGGGAATATGGTAAATTAGTAATGTTGTTAATAAATGATAAAATAAATTATGTTAACCCAAGGGGATAGATCTTCTTGTAATGCAACTATGAGGTTACAATTTAAAGGGACAGTGGACTTTTGGTGTGATACTAATGAAATATAATGTGAAATTTTTAATGGTTAATTAATGTTTAAAGAATTAATTAACGTAAAGTGTAACTAATGAAAAGGGAATGAAGTAGTGTAATAAATATCTTTAAATGTTTGTGTACATATAAGATACATATTCTTAGAAGTGGTAACCGGGAGTCTGAGAGATGTTAGCTGCAGTTAAATCTATGACTAGGATATGCCCATCATGTGGTTGTGATCTATAGTATATTCTATACTTTTTTTGTTTCTATACTCTACTCCACCCTTCTAGTTAGGGAAACTGACACCCTAGGGATTCTGAGCCCTGTGGGGGGGGGGGTGTTTTCCCCAATATTATGGTGGGAGGATGGATGGATGACTACCCCCTTTGGCCCTTCTCTCTTCTCTTAGTAGTTACATGTTCTTGTAGGACAACAGTTAGTTTTCCCCATATATGTGTGTAGAGGGCTGTAATGTCTAGCGGTTATTCACAGACATATATTATGTATATAGTTTTCTATGGACTACTATAAGTATAACATGTATAGGATATGATGGATTGAGGATCCTTAATTGGTGTATGGGCTATAATGGCTTGATATATAATGCCTTATGTATGATAAACATTATTAGAGCTGTGGTGACTCCCGAAATCTTCCTCGTAACTTTTTGTGTGTGGACATGGTGGTTTTTTTTCACGAGGTGCATGTTATGGTGCTTCACCCATGTGTATGTGGGTAATCCTCCTTGGATAGATATTCCTAGGATGTGCGGCATTGGGGAAAATTGCCAAATCAGTGGGGAAATACTAGAAGCTACCCTTGAAATTATTTATTTTATTATATACTATTGTATGCATTTCTTGGTGAGAGTAGCCCTAGTGAGGCAAGGACCTTACTATACCTGTTTAGGTGATTAGTTAATCTCACTTATTGTTCACTATTCTTTAGTAGGATTTCATTACTTTTTCACGAGAGGATACGGGTAGGATCCTACTGAGTATACTGTTATACTCACCCTGTGTATATATAAACTATTTTTCATGTCACTTGGATCAGGTTGTAGATCAAGCTGGTTTCTACTAGCATAGGGTTGTAGAACCTTTTTGGGCTTGTGGTTGCTGTTTTTCTTACATTCTTTTGGGTAATTGCAGTTTTTCCCATTTCAGTTGTATTAGTTTTGCATGAAATTATGTATGTCCACATCAGATTTCATTTATATTTATTTCTGTTTTGGAGGTGGATGGTGTCGATCTTATCTCTCTCTTTCACATGTGTTTATTAGAGGATAATGCCTCACATTTGTGTTTTTACTATACCCATAGTGTAATTTTCCAACCTAGGGCCTACTGGAGGCGGGACTCGGGGGTCATTATCCCCCTTCTCACATTGCTGACCCATGAGGGGTTCACCTTTTAGGGAGGAGGTCGTTACATAAATATTTATGTATATGTGTTTCTATATTGTTTTTTTTCCAATTTTTTTATTCATATATTTTTTATCAAATCTTCTATCCATAAAATAATCCATTTATTAATTAATATTTCTCTCTATCCACATATCAATTTGTTATATTATATATCTCTCTATCCAAATATTCATATTTCAATCTTTTTATCCTTTTATCAAAAAAACGGAACCTTCCATTTTTTATATATCCATATGTTCATATTGATATCTATTTATTAATCAATAAATCCATTTATTTGTGAATTTTTATATCTTCTTATCATGTATATGTATATATGTTTATATTTTTATTTCTATTTGTATCTCAACCTCTATCTATGTATGTAATTGTTTTTTTCATTTATATATATGTTCGTGTGTGTGCGTGTATTTAGTTATCACATTATCTATGTATTAGTACTCTTTTGGTAAAAAAATATGAATATTTATTATTGATGTTTATATTAAAACACCCATCCAATATATTAAAAATATAATATAAAAACCAAAATAAATAAATAAATATGCCTTTATATCCTCCATGTTACTTCCTATTGATACTAATCATGATGTATGGTCCAGTACAATGGTTTTTTCCCAACTGATACCTAGGTAACTTCTTGATAACCATTATATATTACATAGGATAAAGAAATAAAATTCTAAATCAAACCAATCATGATTACTTAGAACCAAGGAATCCCCTAGTAACTTACAGTTCTTCAAAAAGAGGTTCATGACACCATTTTATGTGTAACATATCATGTCCCGAAAACCTATATCATATTTAAGAAAATAGTAATTTTACTAATCCTAATATCATTCTGATGACTCTTATAATACTCATACCCTAAATGACCTAACAATACAAAAACTTTATTACAAATGACCCTTCATGTTCTCAAAAATCCCTTAGTGTTGGACACTAGTGATTCATTTCATTACATATAGTTGGTGAATGATTTTCCTATTAATATCATTGAAGAACCTCATAACTAGACTAATTATAAAATTGGTATTACTCATTAAATAGTCAAACATCCTAATGATAAAACATGAAACCAAATAGTTCAAACGATAATAGGTAATGGCATAGATGAACCATAACATCTCTACATGAATGTATAATAGACTAAACAACATTAGTTCTCCTAAATACAATAACACCAAAATAAATTTATTTTCCAAATAAGGCTTAAGAATATGTTGACCAGGAGAAGGATATATGTTGATCTAAACATGATCAATATCCAAAACTATAGTGATCCCAAAATGGTTTTCATTCTGAAACATCCCCATGGAGTGCATGACATACCATCCATGGACTACATCAACTACAAACAAATATATTGGTACCTAAAATTTTGCATGTGAAACTACAAGTCGATTAGGGTATCCACAATGATTAAGAGCATAAATATTAAATAAGGGACAACCAACGATGTTTC
Organism: Viscum album; assembly: GCA_963277665.1. Lineage (NCBI taxonomy): Eukaryota > Viridiplantae > Streptophyta > Magnoliopsida > Santalales > Viscaceae > Viscum > Viscum album. Next base: position 1,080,439,156 of record OY728164.1, read on the forward strand.
AATACGATATTGAGAAACATGGGTTGTTTATAAAAATGTATACATATATATATATAGAAGGAAACATTTTTAGAACCATTCATCAATCAAATCATGAAATGAAACATCTATGAAAAAATTCATATACTAGTCTCAGTTGTGATTCATAACCTCTATGTTAGGGAGATCCATATTTTTCATACATAATTTGATTAGATTTTTTCAACGCTTAATATAATCTACATTGGGAAACAATTGTTCCCATCTAATGAGATTATAGAAAGACAAAAATGCACCCTTTTTAGTATACCATTTAAGTTATTCCATTTATATTATAATTACATTAAACCACTTATTACATGATTCATGATGTTATTGATTCATTTATAATCATGTAATATCATAAAATAGTCCAAGAATCATTTTCAGAATCCTGAATTTACTAATCTTAAAACATAAGTGAACGTAAAAAAATAATTTTTTTGTCATACAAATTTACATGATCAAATAATTATTACTAACTATATCAATCACTATGAATGTTGTAATTAATTAATTACTTGGATTATATAATTTATTAAAGTAAATATTCATATATTAATGAATTATATTTCTTAATATATTAAATTTATATTCATTATCAATATATATAATCATCGTACAATATAACGAAGATAAAAACTAATATAGTGAATAAGCATGAAGAGGTATATAAGCTACTCTATGATTAATATATAATGGAATTTCATTAAAGTATTGTGTATTGATCCAAATATTCCTATTTATAATTAATTACTCATATCTCAAGGAAACTAAAGAAATTCTAACTGAGGTAATGGTTATGGTAAACTAATTGCAATAATAGTAGGCATAAAGGATTGATAAAATCATTTGTAGTTGATATATGATATATTTATTTAATATTTAATTTAAAACAATATATATATATATATATATATATGAAACCATAATTTTTAATAATTTATGCTGATATCCATTCAAAATAAAATGATAAAACTTTTAAAATGTAAAGGGAAAAAGATGAAATATAGTTAATAGGTGTTTCTAAAAGGTCACAATTTAAAAAAAATTATGCAAAGTCTCTCTAACCTTTGATTGATATAAAAAAACTACTGTGATTATCATATTACTATAATTTAGGTTTTTTAAAAAATAATTTTTATTTTAGGTGTAACTAAATCTTCTCACCAAGTCAAATGAACAACAAAACCACCACTGAATCACCCTCTTAACTGAGGGATTATTGTACTTCTTTGACATATAGTTTACTCAGGTCAAATTGGGATGAGACAAATATTTTTTAGAATACACATGTCACTGATGAATGGTCACTTTACCCCTATCATAATAATCCATGAAGTCTTTGTACACAAAAAAGACCCTAGTATATAAGTTATTCTCATATTTGGTTAACACCAATAACATGAAAATGGTCTATATTCTAGAAAATTATTAACATTAAAAGAATTTTATTTCTTATAAATGAAATATGGTTATGTAACACATCCCAAAAATGGGTTATCCAAAACATATATCAAGAAAAAATGAACTAATAATGATTGAATCTTGTAGAGAATCAATAGTCACAAATAAATATATCAATGATCCCAAAATAGACAAGGGGGGCAGAATATCATTATTTATTACCATATGAACCCATTAATAAAAAAATTGTCTATATAAAAATATTATATAAAATTCAAAAATATATATTTCCCATAGATAATATAATATATATTTTAAAATATAGAAAATATATGTTTGGAATTTTATAAAAATGACCTAATAATCACTCAGACAGTCTTTACCACCAACAAATACCATATGTGAGCTTCAAATATTCTCTTAATCATCCAAAAGTAATTATAAGAAATTAAAAAAATCCATTATTAATTAAATTAATTAACATAAATACAATAAACCAAAAATAACAAAAACCAATTAAAACCCAGCTTTTTTTAAATTCTAAAATTAAACCAACAAAAAAATGAAAACCTAAACAATTTATTAAATCCAACAAATCACAATCCAAGTCCATTATAAATCAATAGAACAATATAATAAATCATACCTCCATTGCCTTAAAAAATATAATTTAAAGGGTGTATGATTTCCAATACAAACCTCCTTGAAGTAAGAAGTGGGAAATCCTAAGTGTTTTAATGAATTTTGCCATGGTTTGGTGGAATTACTTTTAGAATCCCATGAAAAAAAATAAATCAAAATACAAAGGAAGAAGAGGGGTTAAAAGATGATAAGATATGTTTTCCCTTATATTTGGAATTAGGAACTCCTATAATTTCTCCTATAATCATGGGGAATAATGATTGGAAATATAAAGACTAGGGAAGATCCATGGAGTTATCTCTAATGGATGATAATTATAATGTCTTAATAATTGAAAAAATATGTGAAATAGGGGCTTGGGGGCTGAAATTGTTTCCGTATTTAATTAAAATGGTGGAAATGACTTCTAGGTTCCCTAAATGAGGCTACCTAGTACTTAGTGTCACCCCAGGCCACATTTGCCTCTCTCTAGTCTAGTAGTTACCCAGTGTAATTCCACCTATTACCATGTTCCACTTTTAGTTATAAACTATTTGTGGAACCACTTAATATGTACCCCAAAACTCTTATCCCTCTAAAAAACATCAAACCTTCTCGAAATACATCTACAAATTTGTCCTCATATTTCCAATATCAAATCTATATCCCAAAAGAAAAATGATCCATCAATTTGAAAAGAAGTTTTAGATCGTAACATGTTTTTTAAAATGTCTTTTTTCAAATTTAAAAGGGTATTATTATTCAATAAATGATTTAAATGATTTTTAAATATTCCTCTATAATTTTTCCAGGTTATTTTCAAAGAAAAATATTTTCAATATATTTTATTTTTAACAATGTTTTTTCAAATATATAATGTTATTTTTCTGCAATAAATGATTTAAATAATTTTAAAATATTTATGTATACGATTAAAGAGATATTTTCAAAGAAAAATGTTTTAATTTTTTGAAAAATAAAATTATAAATTCTATTTTCCTCATTATATGTTCCATGTAATCTTTCAAAATCATTTTCCATTTAAGATGATATAGTTTTATGCAATGTGTGATTTATTCAGTATATGATCCTAGGACACCATTCTTATTCTTTTTATAAATATTTAATGTTTATTATGACATGATTTATATGAAACCCATTTCAATTCCAAGGGTTATACCTCGAAAAAATTCTGTTCAAACCGACTTCTTTTTCCAAGGGTTATGCTATAACGAAATGATGAAATTATTATGAAAGCTATTTATTTTCCATAGGATAGGTTATGATGAAATTTTTATGAAAAAAATTTTATTTCATGGGTTTTCATATTATTAATGTTTTATAAACATATTTCCCACATATATATATTATTTTCATTTTGTGATGGTGGTTATGTTATTAACAAAGGTGGTGGTTACGTTATAACAAAAGGCAATGGTTACATTATTAACAGGATGGGTGGGACCTATATTTCCTTCTAATTAATTATATATTGATTAATGTTATATGAGATAAAATGGTACATGGGAGGTTATACCAATCATGAATGATGGCGCACGGGAGGTCATCCCAATCCCAAAGTCAGTACACTGGTGGCTATCCCAATCCTAACATGTTATGAATGTATTGGTTGGTAGCCTTTACAAATGAATTAATATACTTATTTAAACACAAAAAATCATTAAATTATGTAAATTTTATTTCCACATAGATCATATTTTTATATTCCCTTATGATTCAAGTCTTATGGACTACCAATATTTATTTAATGACTCAATATTATGATCTTTGATGTGCAGGGTGCGTTTTTAATATTTGGTAATCATGGTATTATACTCTTATGTTTATGTTATGCTTATATATCTCTTTTACATATCCTTAATCAGCATCTGATCTCATCCAATATTATGATTCCTTTGCCTAGGCTATAAATAATGATTCTAGGTAGGATATGTTTGTTAATAGTACTAATGGGGATGATCTTTACGTGATAAATGGAATATATTTCATAAATTAAGATGATTATGTTACATGTTTCCAAATCCACAAAACTATTGCAGTCCTAGGGAATTTTTATGTTTAATATAATGAATATTCATCCAAAAGGATGGAATATCCATGTTTGAGAATCTTGAGATTCTAGAACTCCTGCTATAAATAACACTTTTTAAAATCAAATAAATATCATAATAATATTTAAATTAAAATACCATAATTTGGGGATAAATTCCACATAAGATATATAACCATGGAGCTCCTAAATAGGTTCTAAAATAATCAATAACTCTCTTTTATAAAATTTAAATTGGAAATTCAAACCAACATGAAATTTCATGTTAAAAAATTTAATTTCACACTAACCATGGTAGTCTTATTAATAAAATACCAAATGTTCATTTTATGTCCATCACTAAAAACCAAGTTACAAAACATACTTGGAAAATTACCACATAACAATCATAATAAAAACATTGATTAACACATTAAAAAAAGGATATCATCACATAAAATCCACGTGAAAACCACAACATATTTTAATTAAACAATCCTTTAAAACATGGGATTCATTCATGGATTATCATAAAAGGGATAAGTCCATTTATTAAACATAAAATACATTAAAAAGATCCTCTTAAGTCTTTTCAAAATAACATAACATTCACAAGAACATAGTTCAAAATTAACGCATGAAATTCATTAAAATTAACCAATTCAATGTATTGAAAACATGGAAACAATTATGAACCCCTCATAGGAATGAAATATAGATTTAAATTGATAAAATAAATAAATTTCAAAGATAAATCATTTCAGGAATCGTTTAATTGTGTTATTTCTCAAAAAAAGGACTCCATTAATCAATAAAACCCACTCAACATTGATGGTGGATGAAAAAGATCCTAAAAAATTACTTTAACGTTACCAAAACACTCAAATACCCTTGATTGACCCATCCAAAATCCTATATTCAACCTGAATTTCTATTAAAATATTATGGGAGAAAAAAAACATTGGGAATATAGGTAGGAAATAGGAGATATATAATTGATGTATTTTAGACAAATAACTGCTTGAAATCAAGGAAGGTGGAGCTAGAAATCCCAAGTGGAGAAAAGGGAGAATGATTAATGGTTTACCACAGGTTTTTTATGTGAGAGAGGAAGTTCAATATGGAAAATTTGTTAAATTGAAATGATGTAATAATGGAAAATAATAATATTAGAAACTTAGCATACCATGTCATGGAAAAATCTCCCATCTCATGGTATAACATGGCTCCAAAAATGAATTAAAAACTACAAGTTTACTACCAAATTACCATTATAGTGAAACCCTAAAAGTATAGTGTTCTACATCCAACATTAAAGAAACCTCATGGTGTATCACTCATACATGAAACCACCTATATGGTATAACACATTCTTATCATCGAATGAGATTTAATCATAGGTTATACTCAGGTTAAGAATGACATTTTTAACATGATTTATAACATTATAGGTTGAATGAATCTTCACTAAACATTAAACAAAGAAAATAAACTCATGTAATGGTGATACAACACCCGTCATGGTGTGACCTATATTCTCTATAGTGCAACACACTATATTCTAGAACTATATGATATACTATAACACATATTATTGTGTGAGAAACCTATGTCGCAGTGTGACCAATTGAAATATATAATTTAAGAAATGGAATAAAAATAATTACACTTTTTACTCTTGAAAATATTAAAAATATTTATCTTTAACACAAAATAAAATAATATTAAAAATTACATTTTAGGTGTAATTATTCTCTCAACCATGACACTTTTGACCCCAAAAATTCAATATTAAGAGTAATATTCACATAAAAACAAAATAGTTTGGTGGGTTGGGTAAACATTAAAGAGTTCTAGTGAGAAAGGGAGTAAGATAAAAACATAACATCCGAAAAAGAATAGAACCAGTCCTCAAGAACCATCAAACATCATAAAGATTAATCCAAATCTCCATCAAAAACCCTAATATCCCAGAATCATGGATACCCATAATAAGTCTCCCCATTATTTATAATTCATAAAAAAATGTTAGATGAAAGATAAAAACATTTCCTAAAATCATCATGAAAAACTATCATTCTGAAAAATTCATAAAAATCCACCCAATAATCAATTAAAAATGACAAAAGACAATAAATAAGATCACACAAACCATCAACTACCAAAATAATAGAAATATAAAAAATAAATTAACGAAAAATGTGCCTTAATGTTGGTGAAATTGGATTTATCTTTAAGTCACAATAATAATGAAATGGTATCCTATGAAAACACTCTTAAAACATCATACCATGGTGAACTTAATACAATTATCAGGGTAATAGTGTGAGAAAATTATATACTTGGGTATCACTTCTCCCAGCTAGTAAATAAACATTCCCAATACTCCCCATGTGTAGCTCCTCAAATGAAGATGTGTAAACAAAAAAGCAAGAATTGATAAAAAGAAATATCATTAGAACCTATACAAAATTTAGTTAGATAAAATATACAAACAAAATAACACTGAATAATTAACACAAAATACCGAGCTTATATGAACTCATTGATTCCAAAATATATTCAAGACTCACTCACAGACACTTATTAATACAATAAAAATATAATTTAAATATATATTATTTGAGTTATTCATGGAGGATACAGTCAAAAAATGATCTTTTATAAATTTATCTATGACTAGATTAGGAATGGAACAATAACTCTATGAAATAAACTACTCAACCTATACCATTCACTATCCCCATGAAGACTTATAAACTCAATCAGTTTCAAAGATGATGTTCCAAAGGTTCCTATAGAATTCGTGTTCCTTGATTCCATATATGAAATGGATAACCTAAATGGAACCGTGATTGTAGTTTATATTTTATTAGTAATGAAACAATATGTCTGGGAAAACATATGGTTCTAGATCCACCATAATATTTTAAATTTGTGTAGAGTTAATAACTAGAATATTGACACTTAAAATGCGGGGAATCACATTAATGGTCGTCTCAAAAGATATAAAATCTATATTACATCACGACCTTTTAAGGATCCATATTCTAAATAACATCAATCATAAACCTTAAAATTAATACATTACAAATAAAATCACACAACACCCATATAACCAAGGGATTAAACCAAAAATCAACAAAAAAATAACAGTAATAAAATATAATTTCATTACGATCGACCTCATTTGATAAAGATTATAAAAACTCATTTTATAAATTCATACATATCGGAAAAAAACATCAATAATTGAAAAAATTATCTTCTTTTAAAAACCAATGAAAATACATTTTACAACTCTATCATGAATTAAAATTCCAAATTTCCCACTTGAAATTTAAAAAAATATATAAATTTCAGTGTTAGTTAAATATTTTTTCCAAATACTACATTGAAATCAACCAATTTTGAAAACACAAACCCAAAGGAAATTTCATTTTTCATTCAATCGAAAAAAAACTTATTTGAAAATAGAAGCATCATAAAATATTGATTTTAAATAAACCGATAAAACTAGTTTTAAAATAAAATCATCACTATTAAGATTTATTATCACACTAAAATGGATTTAACCGTAAATATGAAAAATATAAACACATACAAAACTCTTTGATCAGACTCTAATTAATTAGAATAATCTAATTAGATATTAGGGATAAAAATAATTCCCAATTATATTTTTATTTGGGATATATATCCATTAAATAATTGAATACATGGTTTATCTTACAATGAATTGACCATGTAGAAGCACTATATAAGTTTATTAGACAATGTTTGAGTGATCCACTTGTTTTTCCGAACCACATTAGCTATCCTTAAATCTCTATTTCCCACCCAATTTCATCCCAAAATCAATAAACCACCCATAAAGTATCTTATATAATTTAATAGGGAACAATGTATTTTCAAAACAATCCAGAATATAAACCAATTTCCAAAAAAAAAATCTTGAAAACCCATTGAAACTCAAGTTTCATCCCAAAATATCATAATTAGTCACATATTCATGAATTTCCTCCTTAAATATAAAAACTATATATCCATACTACTAGACTACCAAAAAAAAAAAAAGTTCACTGAATCAATTTTGTAACTAACCAATTTGGGATGACCAAACATGTTACCTAAACCACTATTCCATAAGTACTGAAGCACATTATGATCAACATGGGATGGTGATAAGAACCAATTTTTCATACTATAACTATTTTGAATGGTTCTACCCTCAAATAATAAATACAAGAATTATAATCCAACCAATAATTCGACATATTGTGTTTATACATTGGACTACAAATAATATAGAATAAGTATATCAATTTAGAAAATTCAACTAACCAGGAAATATCAAACATAAGTATATAAATGCGAAATAATTAATGGAAATTTTCAAACAACTGTTTATATAATAGTATACAGAATTTTATCTATAATAAATATGAAATTTCAACTAAAAGTAGATAATAAAAAAATAAATTAATACTGTATAATTTGGTAGACATATAAGTATCACAAAAGTAAACCAACAACTCAAGACACTGCTCAAACATATTTATATGACTCGTGGTCACTCACCAAAGATATACCTTTCATTAACCAACTACCCAAACAATTTCAAAATCCAGTACACAACATGGTGTCCTATGTAAAAATATAAGAGTTATATACACACATATAGGCATTTATATAAGGTGTGATGTAATAAATCCCAGTAGGAATTCACCAAATAGTCAATGGAATTCATTTTTATAATACAATATATAAATTATAGTTTGAAAATAAAAATTATTTAAGGTTTTCTAATTTTAAAGAGGAACAAAGAAAGTATTATGTATTAATATATTTCATAATCGAAATCTAAAACCTTTTTAGGAAACAAAAATCATTCTAGCTAAAAAATTGAATTTTGAAACACAATATATAATTTAAATATTTATATAAATTCATTATTTATACTAAAAAGGTTGGGGAGAAAGCCCCTTTATTAAAAAAAATAAAAGGAAAAAAGCTACCCCTTTGATAATGATGGTATTAATCCACCATTTTAGATAGGAAAACACATTAACCATTTAAAAGGGTATGATTTCATGTTTAAATAACAAAAGCAGTCCCTTTTTTCCCTTATTTCAAAATATTTCATAAATAATACCTTTTAAAAATATGTTTGTAAATTTACTATTATCATAATTAAAAAATGTATATAAAAATGTGAACCATCACATCAAAAACCATAATAAAAGTAAAAAAAATTAAATATTAACACTTGTGTAATGAATTAAATGGGATTCAGATAAATTACACAATAGAAATCAAATAAATAATAACATAATCAATCAAAAAAGGAAAATTGAAAAAGAAAAGTATTATAGTGTAGAGTGTTCAGGATTATCACATAAAGAACACTTATGGATCAGTGGAACCACAATTAAGGTAATAGATCCTCCTCAGATGAGACCGCTTGGCCTCATTGGGTCATAATCCCAAGCCATAGAATAGTGTTAATTGGTTACTAGTCAATGAAAAATATAAAATATCATAATAATCATATGGGTCTTCTACTCAGATACCAATATTTCCAATGATAGTAATCAAGCTTTATGTGGGCAACAAAAAACAATATTATCATCATAGAGATCAATAATATAGAATAATCGATAAATCTCATCTCAACTCTAACACCCTAACAAGAAACATACCCTTTTACATTAGATAAAAAATAAATAATGTACAATTAATTTGATTTAATTTTAGAAAAATTATAAACGATACATTCAACTAGCGGGCTCATAACTATGATGTATAACAATCAAAAAATCGTGTTTATAAAATTTTTACTGGGTATTTAAAACAAACATAAAATTATTTGTTATAAAACCATACCTTTCACAAAAACCATGGAAGTATTTTTAATAAATTTACAAATTTTCAATTAGGTATATTACAATATACCATGTTACAAAACCTCCTTATGAAATTTACAAAGAAATATCACTTTAAAATCAACATTCAACACTTTTCAACCAATTTTTTCTTCCCATGGGTGTATCTTGAAAAACTAAAACTTCTTTTAAATGAAACCAACCCTTAGAATATAGGTTGTGTTATTTGGAAGTAAAAATATGGATAAAACCCTTTATTAAACATCAAATCCATTTAAAAGGTTATTATCATGACTTTTCACATAAAAATGGTGATACACAACATTTCAGTTCAATGTAAACACTTTAAATTCACTAAAAATACCATATTCCACTATGTAAAATAATATAAAACGTTTTATAAACAACTAATGGGTTTATTCTATATTAACAACATGATATAATAAATTATATTATAAGATAAATAATTTAATTATTTTTTAATTATGGAAGTACACACTAACTCTTACCTCAATCAAGAAAAATCCCTCGCCTTCAATTGTGGAATCAGAATGGAGCCTGAAAACAGCCTAAAAAAGATATAAACAACCAAAACACCATGATTATACTAATAAAAAATTTATATTTGACCTACACACCCATTAATGTTCATGATAGATGAAAACCATGGGGAATTAATGTAGGTAAAGAGGGGAGGTAGAAATGATGGATTTACCTAAAAGGAACTACATGAAATCAAAGGAGGGGAGAACCAAATAACAACGGGAGAAAAAGGAAAATGAATTGGTCTCTACCCTTGATAATACACATGAGAGAGAAAATAAAATAGGTTCAAACCCTTTAAATTGGAGTGTGGTATGGAAATAAAACCACAAAATTTAAAACTTGGTGATGAATGTCTTCGCATGATGTCCCTCTTTATGGAATGGAATGCCTCCCCAAAAGGTAGGTTGATGTGTTGGTTCACTATGAGGGTAATAATATGAAATTTCCCGACCACTATGGTGTCATTACCCTCACATGATTAAACATATTCTATGTGGAACATTCATAACACTGTCTAGGTGGAATAGTGCATTCCTATATTGATACAACATTTAAACACTGAGATGAATCGTGTTGAGAATCCCCATCATGGAATAACCAGCATCATAATTTAATGAACCAGACATTATTCTAAAATAAAAAATGAAAAAACATATGAATATGCTCCCATAAAACCATAAAGTTTTTACTACATAGTGTCAACAAGATGCACTGTATTCTAAAACTATAGAATGTCCAAAACACCCTTCACTATAAAACCAAATTATACCACAGTGTGACCAAATATAGTATTGAAATAAGAAATAAAAAATTGTAAAAATTAGTTCATACTCATGAAAAGTTCCAAAATATTTGAAATAAAAAATAATACTAATAATAAATACTACTGTGATATGGGGATTTCGTAGGCCCCCTCGAGAGATTGAACCTCATTCACTAAACTATATAGCATAATTATGTCGATAATGATTTATTTATAAGGGTTCCTTAAAAAAACATATTTTCATTATGATTATAATAACTTTTTTACAAACATTGCTTTAATTTTATGTTCACCACCATTATCATTCCTGGAATTTTTTTCATCAAAAAGTTTATTTAAGTTCATCTTGATAACAAATGTAACTTTTAAATTGTCCTCTACCAAAATATTCAAAACCTTTTAGGATACTAAGTGGAAGTCATTTCATGGTTTCAATGGTTAAATATTTTATTAGCTAAAAATTAGACTTATTCAAGTCAAAAAAATCACAATTTCTTCATAGACACAATATTCTCTTCAAAATAACATTCATAGATGCATAAACTCGATTTATGATATAAAATAACAGTTATAAATTTTTTACAAGAATATTTATCAAATAAACTATTTTATCCCTATAATATATAATATTCAATGGATTTAGATAAGTAATCTTATAATAAATTTTTATTCTTTATAATATTCCTTTAATGGGTAGTCGAATCATATTCTTCAGGTTTTAGAGAAAATCTATATATATGCTTTTATCCTTGATAAAATACTTTTATCTATGTCCACATTTCTAATGTGTTATATATTCAGATGAATAATAAAAAATGTGTATTGAAATATCATATCATTTTTTAATAAAAATACCCTATTAATAAAAACATCTATTATAATATAATATAAATAATATAAAAATACAAATCCTTTATTTAGATACATTTAAGCTTGAAACATTCATTTACATTAAAATCCATTATTAAATAACCCTTTGTTCCTTTATTTCAATGCTAACTATATCCTTTATTAATTTTATCTTTGTTAATGAACTCTTATATATTTATGACACTTCTAAAATATACATTTATTATCATATACCATTCAATATGTATGAAATTTTTATATAAAATGGATACCAAATGTGAACATTAAATAGAGTATCTAAAAAACAGTTTGGTATTATATAAATTTCCATCCAGTGGAAACATAGCCCTTATTTCATTCATCAAATTTATTTTTCAATGACCTTGGATGGTTATTGAAATAAAAAAATTGAAGCTCTCAAACTAACATTTCTTATACTAGAAGAAATTTTTACCTACTTGTACTATCAATATTTGACCACAACCAGTGTATCTCATGCTTAGACCATTTGTCCCCAAAATATTGAGAAGTTATTTTATACATTTATTAAAAATAATTAATTTTTTTTGAATATTTCAAATTATAATTTATGAATAAATTAAATATCAAGATCAAATCATAGAGGATAAACATAGTATCACTATGTAATTGGAACACTCAATCATATTGAAAATATGACTTCCTATAATAAACCTATATCTAATTAATTTGAAACATCAAGTGAATAATTTTGTGCTTCTCAAAATAATTTATATTTATGTGTTGATAATCATCAGGATATGGTTACTTAGGAAGGTGTTTCTCTAACACATTGAAAATTTTCTATTTTTTAAGAACTATTATTAATTTTTTCTACTAGACCAAGTTATATTAATCTCATCCTTTCTATATTATAAATCACATAGTGTAGCTGAAGATGATGTTGATTTTATTTATTTATAACAGAACCCTTTATTATATTAGTATAATGTTCAATATTCATTTAATAAGGAATTTTATTAAATGTGATCCACATAAATTATGAATCCATTTAATTATATAATATCTATCAAAGGGATAAGATCTATATTTCATCATGAAATTCACTGGTTAAGAACATAAATAAATCATAACTATATATAATATATGATCATGTTAACCAAATTCCATATAACATTTGGATAGTTGAGTAGAAAACTCATTTTATTAATCCATTATATGGATTCACATAACACTTTCCATATTCTATCCAAATGGTTAGGTATTACGATATAAGTATAAACCCAGGATAATTATAAAAATTTATCATCAATGGTTAGAGTCACCTCATTACATTATTTTATCACATAATATTATCAATGATCATCTGGTTCAACTGTGACAAACCTGGTTGGCAGATTGATGTTTTGAAAAGTGTCCATTTTAAAAGAATCTGACACATGATATCTTAAAGGGGACTTAATACCTCTATCTTTTCTCATGTAATCCCTTTCCTTGTAAACATGTTTTTAATGATTTTTTTGGAATCTATATTCCTACCAACAAATCAATAAGTCAGAACCATGTTATTGTGTTACTCTTTTCACAACTCATATAATTTGTTGCTAACTCATCATAAAATCCAATTATATTCATATGTATCCAAATGATTCATGTTCATAAGGAATGTGAAACTATTATAACCCAAGGTCCCATTGTGAATACCCAATGTGGGTGTGTTGATAATTAGGATATATCAAAATTACTACTTTTATCGGGATTATTTTTTTCGTATCTTCAAGTTATTAAATAAACATTGAATCATTAAAAATGACCAAAATAAAGAACAACATAAATATGAAAATAAAGATCATAGACCCATATATTCTTCACTTATCTCACTCACACTATTCAATATCTAAGGAAAACATATCAATAATGTATAGATATTCCTATTAATTGGTACTCCCCTGGTTTGTGATTTGATTAATAGGATAATATAACTTATCACTCAAGGAAGATTCTATCTTCTTCCATTATACCCTATACATTTATGAGGGTTAATGAGATGTAATCAAACAGAGGTAAAACAAAAATTATATCAATCGAAGATAAAACACTATACATAATATGGTGTTCTCTATGATGGATTATTTCATCAATTCATGATCTATAATGATATACACAATAACTCTTTCTTCCAATCCTCATTTTAATAAAATCGATTTCATTCACATTTCACATCATGATCCAATATATTTAAAAAAATCATTTCTAGATTACTCTCCTTTACTTCTTCTAAATTTTTAACTTCCCAAGAATCTATATTTTATATTTTATTCTATACAGGTGATCCAATATATTCATGGATATTTTGAATTTAAAATTTAAAAATATAATTATTAATCAACTACTAAATTACACATCATAAAATTTAACCATTATTGATTTTTAATGTTCATCTCCACCATAAACCCCTATAATATATATTAAAATCGAAGACATAACTATTAAGAAGTCGAAAAGATACCAAAAAAAACTATAAATGACATATTATTTTAAAAATACCATGCAATAGTCAATAAAAATGATTATATAGGCCACCACAACATACCAAACATGACATAGATCTTCCGTAGGTAAACAATCCATTCAATATGGTTTCCACCACAATCACATGCATTTTTTCATGGAAATATATAAATTCCAATGAGAAACATTCCTACCTCTATGACATGATCATTTTTAGTTGACAATTTTTCATAGGTATTCTCAAATACATAAAATAGATTCTACAATAACCATAATGGGATTCACAATATTTCATAGGAATTGATAAATTATAAAACATCATATGAAATAACACTACCCATATATTTTACACATTTAAAAGTCATTATTTCTTTGAACATAACATAAAAAATATTCATTATTTCAAATAGTTAATCATTTATTTTATCATTCTACCAAACATGGTGTGGTCAGATGGTATATTTAGAACTAAAACTCTTTTATTTAATAATATCATACAGAATTCCAAAACTCTTATACACTTCTATCCACTTATAGATTAACTAAAGCATATCATGACTCTATATATTTAATGTCCATGACATGGTGAATATAGTGGTTAATGTTTCCTCGCTAATACAACTCATTCCTTCAAAATTATTCATATGATTACCAATAAACATCAAATTAAAAACACATCTGACATGATGAAACCTATAGTTGAAATAATATCTCGTATTTTTATTTTTGTATTTTAACTCCTATTATGATATTCCAAGGCTTTTATAAGACATTTTCGGCCAAATTAACCCTTATATAAGACTAAGATTTCATATGAATACACTACTCCAACTCATTCTCCCCCTTGGACAAAACAATTAAGGAGACCTCTTCTCTCGATATGATCCCTTGAAACATTTTGAGTCATATACTATTCCATACAATGAACATATCAATCAAAAAAATATAATCTTACATAATCCATTGGTCATTAATGAAAATAATATAAACAGTTAACTAGTTTTTTATTACGTGTATCAACTAAATAAACCTCATGTTTCCTATTAAATTTCACATGGATAGTGTCCCCCCCAATGTATTACCTCAAATAGGTGAACATTTTTTGTAATAAAAATAAAATATAATAAATTCATTATTTTAATTGGAATCAATTGTATCATAGCCTCTTCAAGTAAAGGGAAATAATTGATCTCCAGGGTTTATCCAGTGCCTCTCAAAAACATATATATCCAATGATTTTATGATTATATCTACCTCCTTATATTATTTTCTAACAAATTATAGATTCAATATTATTTTCACTACCATATATTTTATAAAGTGGTAATGGATCTAAATTTGATGTATTCAACAGTACAATAATAGATTCTTCATCAAATAAATTGCTTTTTTCACCTCACTAAATCAAAAATGGTTATTGTCCTACTTCATGAATATAGTCCAATTACTTCTTCACTCATATTATCTATGTAAAATCATCAGTAATTAAAATAGAATATATTTTTATTGTACTCAATGTAAAAAATTCTAATTCGACACTTAACCAGATCATAGAGTTTTATTACATCAAAAATGATCAACCACCTGTGGATTTTTTATTCGAACTTTCACATACCCAATCAATATAAAAATAATCCGAAAAATATAAATATCTTTAATCCAAGAATATAAAACCATATTTCCGTGTTATTGAAATATATATCCTCATTCTATTTACTTCTAGGTGGTTTTTATCTTAAGTAAAAAAAATACTATGCAACCAATCACATAATATAGAAAATATATTTTCTAGTTGTAGAATGATAAATTTAATTATAAATAATAATTCTATAAAATGTAGATTCTAATCACTCACTGTCCTTATACTTTCAATGTTTTCTTCCGACTACTATTAGATTTCAAACTGGACTTCACTCTTCTATTCTAAATTTCATAAACACTTCTCTTTCATAAATTGAATATGATATGAAAGTATTCATTTCATATTGATAAATGTTATATCTAAAAAAATATTCCAGCTGTATAATAATTGACATATCAAACATTGAACTCATTAATTAAGAAAACAGTTCAACTAAATTATTCTTACTTACTCTTAATATGATATTATTGACATACATCACAACCATAAATTAGTCCTCATCTAAAATTTTCACATAGATGATGTGATCATCCTCTATACTCTTGAATTCAAACTTTCTCATATAAGAATACATTCATATGTTCAATTAATATGTTTCCTATTTTAGGATATATATAACCATAATTGTTAAACCCATTAAAACATCATCAATAATAATAAATAAAATGGGGTTTTCTCTATAATCCTCATCATTCAAGACTCTATTCAATAAAATTATCATCACATTAATTTGAAAAATCCAATATTTTCAATGAATAACCACTACATTGAAGATATTGATAGACATTATTCTTAACATTGAATGGAATATTTCCTAATGATCAACCCCTTAAACATTATAATATCGTTTACATAATACTATTTAATTATTCTGTATTATTTACATTTTAAAAAAGCTTGTTTTTGAAGACCTATTTTGAAATAATAATATTATAGTATAGTGGTTTATCCACAATAACCCATAATTGATTAATATTTATTTGATATAATTATTTGTTCATGGATTTCTCCCATTATTATTTCTTTAGTAGTTGTTCAAATAATCTGAATTGTATTTTAGATGATGGAGTAGTGTTCTTCATTCTCCTTAATCTCTAAGTCAGTGTTGGAGAATATTATTTACTAATAATATTATACGGATCAACATAAAATCTTTTAATTATTAATAGAAAAATATGTTAAATCTATTTTTGACCATGTAATTCTATTTATTCAAATTTAAAATCTTCATCAATATTAATATTTTGATATTATATATATTATATTTTTATATATTCATGTTTTTTAAATACATTATATGGAATAATAATTCTAATATTATATTTGGATTCATACTCAACCACCCACATATTACATCATCCAAAAATATTTTTGGTAAATTTATTGAAATTATTAGTTCCAAACACATTGTTTAATAGCCTAAAAATACATATTAATCCATTTCATCACCATTTTTAAACTTATTACCATATTTATTTTAAATGAATCATTTTCATCTGAAAACTCAAAGATGCTTCAGTGAGGGATTCTATAACAAACCATCTTAGGTCGACAGGACACATCACCCAAGATGGCTCTTCATAAGGTGGATATCAACAAAAAAACCACAAAGAGTCTCATATATAATATAAAGGAGTTAAAAAATATAGTGCATAATGGATGTAAAAGGTACATGTCCATGGGACATATAAACCAATCATAAAGGATAAAGAAGAAACAACTTAATAAAATATCAAATCCCAAACCACTTCACCATATAAACATATGTCACTATTTTTTTCAACCCACTATAGAGGAAAAAATAACCAAAATAATATGGGGAAATACAAGACACCCTTTATTTTACCAGTATAATGTAAAATAATATATTTATACACCCAAAGGCATATGAGGGGTGTGAGTCAAATTCCCTATAGAATACCACTATGGATATATATAATGTTTTTCATTATAAAACTATTAGTTCTAGATTAAAAAACAAGCCATATTTATAAATCTATTTCATTTGAAAAAAATACATAAAACATCATTTGGTTTCTCTTGGAAAATATTTCATATTAAAATCCACAAGAATATGAAATCAATAAGAAATTACAATAAAGAGGTAAGTAATAAAAATTAATAATAACTATAAAGATAACCATGGGAGAATTTAATGAATGATACATTAATGATAGCATTAATAAAACATAAATGGGCTCCAGCCGATTGGAATATGAAACTAGGACATATAAGAAACACTAATACATAATAACATTATTCATATGATACTATGTCCTTACATAGTATTTTTTTTACAACCATATCTTATAGTTGTTCCACACTCACTAAGATTTCCCTATTTCATTTCCCAATGTTCCCAAAATGTTTCCATGTATTATGTTTTCAAAAAATATCTAAGTAAACCATGCATAAAATTATATAAAACATTTATACAAGTGCATCACTTATTCTATCATGCTTTGAAATCCATTTTAGGTTCAAAACCACCTTTATGTTATTTCGTCAAACACATGGTGTGAAAAAGATATTTTCAACCCAAACCCCCTATAAAACCCACATCACAAGCCAAAAAATATTTAATTCCTTAAAAATAACCCTCATATATCTTTAAAAAATCATATATAAAACAAAAATAATTAACAATAACGTCAAATAATTCATGAGATAAACCCATTTTATAGAGAAACATACCTTGCTAATGGAGAAAACCTAGACACCTTCAGAATAGATATTTCAATCAGAGTGACCAAGTCCTTACAATACTAGATTGATAATATACATCCTATATTCCCTATATAACCCTCTATATCTATAAGTCACATCCTATTTAGTTTACAGTGGATTAAAGATAAGATAGTTGTAGGAATTATTTGGGTAAAAGAGAAGAAATTGAGTGGAAATATAGACATACCTCAAAGAGATCACCACAAATAGATCAAGAATCTGTAAGGAAATATGTATAGAACCATATAGATAATTATCGAGAGGATAATTTGATCTAATGTAGAATTATGAGAAAATTATACATAAAAAATACCAATCACATCAGTGTAATTTTACAATTTTAGAAAACACATATCGGGCACATGGTTAGGCCACGTAGTTAGAAAAACCATGCACTAAAAGTTTAGTGGATATTGTCCTTTGATAACTAAAAATTATAGTTACATGGGAATATAAAAACTGATAGAATAATTATTATCACTCCCTAAATATCGATTTTATAACCACAAAATCCACATTACACAGAATCTCACAGTTATTACTATTTCCCATAAAACATCCAATTTTAAATCCTAAGCTCATAAAATCAATTATAAATTAAAAACGGATATACTAATCTGAAGAATTAAAATTTAATATATATCAAATGGAATCAAAATTCTCCCCACCATGAAACATTTTTCTCTCAAAAATCACCCCAAGATTTTGGGCTCATAAAATGTGTTGGTTAATGCTCATCAGTCAATGATTCTCACTCTCCGATATCATGGATATCCCATCATCACATGCATAGTACACAAACCAAAGGAGTTGGTTTTCAATGCATCATCATGTCTTGGTGATACATATTCTAAATTTCTTTCTCAACCACTTTTGTATTGGCCTAAATATCATTATCCGCATATTATACCACATATGAAGGATCTGATTGATACATTCTCAGTTGGAAAACATGAAATAGATCATGAATTTTGGTCATTTGTTATTGAAATTTAACTGATAATACACATTTCTAATTCATTTTTAGATCTTGAAAGGCCTATCAAGCCTCGTTTCTAACATACCCTTTTTGAAAAAAGGACAATATTGAAAATGAGGTGATAATCTTGTGAAATATGATCACCACACTCAAACTCGAATAGATTATGATTATGGTCCACATAGTATTTTTGGAATAATTGAGTTATCTCTAACCTCTTATAATTAATTTTCACTTCTTTTGTCTCCTGAATAATTCTAAGTCCAACTAGAGACTATTCTCCCAAATCTTCCCAACATAAATAATATTTATATGACCTCCAATATATCTCTTTAAAGTAGACCATTTTGATCAAGTCCAGATAAAATTTATTATAGTAAAACTCATCAAATTTTATATGTTTTCCCCATGAATCATTGAAATAAAGAAAACATGGGTGAAACGTATCATTAATAATTTAAACGGATCACTCAATATACACATCCTTATATGGGTGATATGTCATGGTTAACTTCAGTTGGGGACCCCCTACATCATGAAAACCTTTCTAAAACCAATATGTAAAACATGGATATCTATAAAAAATAGTATAATAAAATCCAGTGATCTTCCTAAACTCTCATACATATAGGTTCTAGATCTCTACCACGTTATTCATATACATGATAGGAAGAAAATGAACTTATTTAATATTTATATTATTGATCCCTCAAAATGAATCACTTGAACTAGGATTCTATGGTAAACTAATAATGAAGTCCATTAATATCATATCGCACTTCCATACTAAAAAGTGAAGGACTAAAAAAATTAACAAGTCCATTGTGATCCTATTTAATCTACTCGCTATTAATTCTTTATGACATGAAGTTTATAATCAAATATCTAATCCCTAACCACCAATACTGACATCTCAAACCATGATAGATCTTGGTAGTCCCAAGGTGTACAAACCAATTAGACTGATGTCCAATATTTGAATACTCTTTCTTCAATGATATTAAAAAGAATAATATTCCTTTAAAACACAATGTATCATTGAAAGACTAAGTCCAAACACCTAATATCTTCACACAATTATAGATATCACTAAAATTGTGATTATAGATATTAGTTTTTTTCTAATACATATCAAATCTTCACGTTATGAATAATTATTCACATACTCTAGTTATACTTTTCCTCCAACCACATTCACATCATAGATCATCTTAGTGAACAATCTATTCAAAGACCACTCCTCCACTCACTCATTACAGACATGCTTCAGTAACTTCTTATTCAATTCATGATTGAAAAAATTTACTTTTCCATGTGTATGTGAGAGATCAAAAACTGGAATCAATATATTCAGCCTATTATCTATATCATAAGTTTATGTCCCTCCAGGTGAAGATATAAATCAGGACCTTACGATTATAATACACAGTAAGCCACTCACCAAATAAATAGTGGTTCCAAGTATTAAGATCATGAATCACTCTATCCAAATCTAGATCATGGGCAGGATAATTCATCCTATGTGGATAAATTGATTAGAACTATATGCCACCACCTAACTCCTATAAATAAAAATGTATCAAAATCTTTTACTTGAGGCATCATAGAAAACATCATAGTCCAAACCTAGTAGTAAAAGAATAAAAATGGGAGTACAATCCAATCTCAACTTTATTTCATGAATGTATCCTTTAAAGTTTTCATTCTATTCAAACATGACACCCTTATAGGGAAAATCGGTCATAGAAGTTGAAATCTTGGAGAAACCTATAAAACCTTTTTTCCTAGTTGTAAAAATGATAAAAAAAATTAAATTTTGGGTTTGTATGATCATGAGGGGTAAATGATAATTTTTTTCAATAAAATGATCTTATATAATTTTTATGGGCACTCTATTTATATTAGAATAGGGTATCTACCCTAGGACATCAGTTAGGTTGAAATAATTATTTAAAATTTAGATGAATATTTAATATTTAATTAATTAAATATTAATTATTTTCCTGCATTTATCATTGATATATTCTAAATGGATCATAATATTGAAATTACAACTCTTGGTTTGATTATATGATAGAGTATTTTTTTAGGGTAGGCATGATCTCAAATTGGACATTGAGGCTAGGGTCGGGTCCCTTTTCTTTTTCTTTTTTTTTGTTCCATTTCAGTTAATTTCAGTTTTTCCATTCTCTTAATTATTTTGTATTATCAAGCACTCCAATGGAGTTTTACCTTCATTACAATTGATATAGTATAGGGGTATAGATAGGTAGGGAAGGAGGGAGGTTCCATTGTGGATCAAGGGAGGCTCTAGGTCATTATGAGGCAACAACAGAGTGTGAATATGGGTGATGCATCAATAGATTTTACCTAGAGTTGATCCGTCTTTGAGTTATAATCCCTATTACAAATATTTTTTTGTTTTTGGTTTTTAATGTCCTATATATGTTTTTTTTTTGGTCCATGAGAGCCCCCATGGGTTTATTTTGGGTGAATCATGTGTTTCAGGCCGATTTTGGGGGTTTTCTATTGGGTAAACCCAAATCACGTGACATGTAATTTAGAAACACATGTTATGTGTTATTTTATTTAGGAATAGTTTGATTATTATGTTTCATATATAATGGGTGTTTGGACATTTTGTGTGGGATTACTCAGGGTGCGGCTAGAGGAACGACCAAACACCCTGTGTAGGGGAACATGGTCATGTAAGTTACATGACATAAGAACATGTGAGGGACATGTCATGTGTGTTTTGTGCATAGTGTGTGGTATGGAATTTTACATTTTGGTCTATTCTGAGGTATATAGTCAATTAACCCATGTGGGATACACACTATGTACCTAGTAAGCACGTCATGTAATTTTGGAAATACATGCCATGTTGGTCTGTGATACAGAACTAGTGTGGGTTTTGGAAGGAAATCACCATGTAAATGAGATAAACATTATATACTATATCCCTGGATATATATTTAATATTTTCACCACGGTGTTCAAATCAAAATTGTGATCCATCCATTCTGAGTGTTTTCCACATATATCATTATGGTTATATCATTTCAACATTTAGATAATATTGTATGGTATTTTGATTTGGGAGATAATTTGGAGGTATTTTTTCCCATGAGGATCTATTTAAGGATCCTCTATGGGATTGAGCTATTATTTGAATGGCCTAGGTGATGTTGTAAGTTCGATGATATACCTGGAATTAGTGCTCCTATGCAATTTTCTTGAGGATCCTCTAGATGCTTCCTATAGATGGCATCGAATTATTTCTTTTATTGAGGTATTATAGCAAGTTAACTCAAGAATTGAGTGGTCTTGGTGATAGGAAACTCTCTCGAGGATTTAGATCATGTTTTGGGGATATATTATGTGGATACTTCAGGATGGTTTAATGTCACAATATGGTAGTTACGGCATGAATCCACTGATATGATGTATAAATGGGCTTGAGGTATAGGTTTTGATGCCCAAATAAGAAATATAGTACTAGAGGATGGGTTTTATGTCTGAAGGGTCTGATGACGATTTTATATAATGTGATTTACCTAAGGTTTCACTTGTGATGAGAAGAACATTATAGGGTTTCCTTCATTTGAGGTGGTCATGAGGATCATTGTGAACACCCTTATAGGAATTATAGTGTTTTTTATGCATTTTAGGCACATTATTCATCATTTATTATAGTGGGATATCGTGTGCTAGTCTGCTGAGGGTTTTTTGGTGGGGGATTGATGCCTGGAATCCTATGGTGACCTACTATCTGCCAAGGTGTGGCTAGTTTAGAATACTTTGGTGAGCTTGGATCTGGGAATGATATTATTATGGGCTTATTATTGGGTTAGAATAATCATGTAAGGGAGTTATAAGATAATTTTAGGTATAATTCCCATATGATAATAATCCTGTGTGGGACAGATAAAATGATTGTATGGCATATTCCCTAAACGTAAAACTCTCATAGTGGATGTATATGATATTGTTCAGGATTCAATGATTTTTCAGATAAATAAATATAGATATACCATTGATTTGGGGCACAGATATTGTTGGGATTCTATGGATTTGGATACTGGATAATCAGGTGGACCATCATGTTCTAGTATGTCAGGGGGCTTATGGTATAGTCTTAGGGCGTGGGATCTACTAATGTCCTGGTATCTTTTGAGGAATGTCCATTTTTTATACCAATTTGATATTATCTCCAGGTTTTTTTATATTTATATGATTATGAAGGGGATGTGAAAACTCCAATAATGGAGATATGTGATGGTTGGGCTTATTCCCGATATGAGAAACACCCATAAGGGGAGGTTCATGGTGGCTTATAAATAAAAATCCAATAGGGCATCTTCATTATAACTATTATGCATATTTTAGGGTGTCCTATATTTTTTAAATTGGTTGTCATTATTAATTGAGATGATTAGATACACTCTTTCATTGATTAAAGTATTTTTGGGTCAATCAGGGTCAAAAACCTATTTATCGATGGTGATTTTTTATTTATTTTGTTCCAGTTATTTCTTGGTTGTGATATCATACTTCGTGGTCATGGATGTATAATTAAATGTAATTTTTTTACCATTGGGGGTGACCTATTTAGATTCATTTCTCACCCAATTAAAATAAACCACAATGTGTTTTTAGGCCATATTTCATCATTCAGGTTGCTAACAGATGCACGATAGATAAGAAAGAGTCTAACATTACACAATTGAGAGGAACTACTCATTGATGGACTTAAGATAGTTTTTTAATAACTTGATAGGGTTATAGAGACTGAGAATTTTATAATGAATAGAGTTGTTAGTAAATCTTGATATATTTATTTTTAAAATGTTAATTTTTTTCTATGATCATCCCAGAAGGGTGATCATTTGTTGTGTATGGGAATTTTTTTGGGCATGTATGAATAATTTATTTTATTATAGCATATTTGGTAATTTATGTTTTATTCATACTATGATGTTTATGATTATTGGTTATTTACATATGATTCCACACACTGATATGGGGGTATAGTCTCTTCATAATACTACCCTAGCCCCCCAATATAAGTTGGAAACCTCTGGCATATGAGGAGGTGCATCTGAGGTCATATGGTGAACCAGTCTGAGTAATGTTCAGAGAGTGATAGAGTTTGGGATGTTTTAAATTTTTATTGAATTGTATTATTTTTCTTATCTCTTAGTATTTGGGTCATTCTAGTAAGGAGATTATTGGATGTATCAGGCCTATGATGGATACCAAGCTGGTGAAATATGATCACCTTCATTGAAAGTAAGTCGTGGTTTTATGGATAGGATTGATTTTTTTTATGTTATGATTGATATGATTTTCACATTGGGTGATGCATAAAATGTTTGAGTTTTAAGGTATCATCTTGATTTATAGAACTTAGACCACTATAAAGGGTCCAATGATTTGATTTTGAATCTTGTTCTATTGTGGAATAGGCATATCACGAATCATGAGTTATCATATATAATTCAAATGACATTTAAGCGGATACTGGTGTGTTTTTTGACACCAAAAAGATGTTTGGATATTTAGAGTGTCATTAACAACCCATACAGTGTTTTCGAGTATAAGTGTTTGCTTTCATTCTACTCAACTGGACTAATATGTCTATCATTCCTTCTAATATATGATCCTGTCGATCTATATAGAGATGATTTTCTTCAACGTATGGGATGTGAGGTGACCTTATATGGTCAACAAGGCACATGGTTCATTAGTGGGAGACCCATTGTGGGTTGTTAGTTGTTCGGTTTGATTGCTTAAATTTCTACTAACAACCTATTTGGTGTTTTCCCATATAAAATAGAAAGGAATTATACTTAAAAGGGATAGAGACTATGTTTTCTCTAGATATTGATCTTTTAGGAAGATGCCATTGATTCTAGTTATGTATACAGATCAGATCATTATTTTTAAAGGGGAAATCCTATATGTGTATTCTCATGATAATCGTTACCCTTGTGGGAAGATGATTTTTTTCATATGAACATTGTATTTTTTGTCTGTGTGATACCCCTCAGTGGGTGTTTTGGAACAAGGTTTCATGATACTTTTTAGATAGGTACAGTGAATACAAAACCATGATATGTGACCTTCAATGTGTTACTAGACATTTGGGGATGGTGGGAGACCTAGGGACCCCTGTAATGTTACTTAATGTTAGTGATTCATAGATTTTGTGATGATTTAGGGAAACCAATGAGAGGGGTTATCCTTTGTTTTTCGGTTCCATTGTGGTAAGAATAATGGGAATGTGCAATTGATTGAGATTGAAGCATTGGAGGATCTATCAAGGGTATGATGAAGGCAAGGTTATTCCTTGGTATTATTTTTCATGATATGAACCTTCAGTACTAATGACTTTGAGTGTATGGAATTGGGAGTGACTTGGTATCAAAGTGTTCATTTGATGGAATTACTGGTCGATAACCAATCCATGTTATTGGGAAGCATTTTAGTATACATGTGTGAGCATGCATGGATTCATATGACTTGGAACAACATTAGATTTCATCTAAGCATGTGGTTAATATTATAATTGGACATATGATCATTTTTATGGGAGTGTTAAGGGTGATCTATATTATTTGATTATAACTACATAATGAGTGTGGTATGTGAGGAATGTTAGCCTAAACACATTGTTCGTGGATCATGTGAGAATGAGATCCTATGAGAGGCTCTAAGGAAATCACTCTCCCTTTAGGTGAAGAGTGATTATGGGTGAAATTTATTGTAAAAATCCTTATTTTTTGCAGGCTTATGTGTGATATTTATTCATTGTATCGAATATACCATGTTTGGGTATGTTGTATTTATTTTGTTCTTGTGGAAAACATAGGAAATATAGTTTTTGTGGACCTGCTGATATTTTCACTTAAGGATTTGTGTAAGAAAAGGCCTATAGTGGGGATCACACTATAGGCTATTGGAGGATGTGATCCTCATTTAATGTTGTTTTTTGTAGAATGGGGATCACCATATTTGGTGATCCAACAATGGGTTGTTGATGATTTCAAGTTGGTGCTCTAGTGAGAGTGGTTTGGTAACACCCAGTCTTTCTGTTCATTGATAGATAAAGAATGGTCTATGGAGTTGTTATTTTTTTGAGGTGATGATAAGGATACTTTTATAGTGGAGAGTGCCAATTCTTTTGTGGTTTAATGTCTCTCCTATTGATATAGGGTTATAGATTTTATGAGATCATCCAAGGAAGGTAGAGATAGCTTCATTTGCAACGATGCTTGGATATAAGCACAAATATTGATAGACCACCTAGGATTCTCAATGAATATAAGGGTTATAGTGTAGAGGTTGTAAAATATAATAAATTTCATAGTAGAAAAATTTATTGGAAATTTGAATTTTAGTATTGTATGCTCATGAGGGGTAAAATGGTCATTTTTTATAGACATGTGATCTTAGATAGTTTTGTCATGACCACTTCCTTGGTCATGAAATATGGTGTTTACCCAAGAATAAGATTTTGATGAAAATCAGGGCCATTCAAATTTTAATTGAATATTTAATATTTTTTTAAATAAATATTAATAATTCATGTATATTCATTCATTGATTTCTTTTTAATAGAGAATTAGATTGAGATTAGAACTGTGTAAATGAATCTATAATTGGGGGTTTTCCTAGTAAAGTCATAAATTCACATCAGGGATCGAGGTCAGGCTCGAGACCCTTTTATTTTTATTTTTTATTCATTTTCATCATTTTCTTTTCTTTTCCCTTTTTCTATCATCTTCTTTCCTTTTTACATTCATGAATTCTGCTGGGGGAATCCCTTTATTATGGTCTATATAAGAGAGGGGTATAGGGAGAGTATGGATATGTCGTAACACAGATCAAGAGGATCTGAATCATCATGTGGTAGCTATAAAGTGTGGATACAAGAGAAGCTTTGGAATATTCCACTCGATGGTATTCCAGTTTATTTTTTTATGATTAGATCCCCTTATATTTTCTATTTTTATTTTTTAAATCCATGTATTTGTTTTTTAGGTTTCCTCAAGATCCCCTATGGGTTAATTTGGGGTGACCAAGGTGTTTCATATTTATTTTGGGGTTTTTTCTATTCAAGATAACCTGATCACAAGACATGTAGTTCAAGAGTACATGTTTTGTGTTATTTTTTTGGGAATAGGTGTTATATGAGGGGAGAAAATGTATGTTTATTTGGACACACTATGTGGAGGAGATTTGGGGTGTGGCCATAGGCATGGCCAGACAGCCTGTGTGGGGGCGCATAGAGATGTAGGTTATGTTGGAGTTGCTTACCTAGAACCCAATTTCGTGTAATTTATCATAACATGTTTTAATTATTTTTAATATTAATAAACTCTTTATCATATCATTATTTTTCTTTTGTGTGGCATAGTATGTGACAATGTCCTAAGAGTAGCCATCACACTGAATGGTCATAGCAGTTCCCTACTATAACAAGAACCCAGAAGTTCCATGATAGTATTACTTAATAAATTATCTATATATAGATGACATCATTTGAGGGACATAGATGATATATAATATTAGGGTGGAGTCTTATATTACTTTGAGGAAACTTCTCTAGGTGTACACCCTTGGTAATATCTAGTGTAGTATATTATGATAACGGGACCAACCATTAGGGAATCCATATTTAAAATTTTCATTATATGTTCCTATCTATGGATGTGTGTATTTATCCTTACACATTATCATAATTTTTAATGAGTTTTATAAGTCGTGTATTTTGATGTATTGATGAGAATTGTGACAACACATGTTTTTAGTGAGGTAGGATATGTTGGGTGCATCACGAGTAAAATTTCATTAATGAAAAATCTCATAAAGGAATTTTCCATTTAATTACATAATGGTATTTATATATTAAGACCTTTTTGGAAGTGATATAACTTAAATAAATCTCTAGACATAGTGTTTTTTAGGCAATTTATATTTTCAAAATATTAGAGAATGAGACATTGAGCACATAGCTTGATGGCACCATCATGCAACTTACTTGATTAGAGATATCATGATATAGGGGTTATATTACAGTGTAAGTATTTGTATGTTTTATTATTTCATTGAAGCAACAGATTAATTCTCTATGGGTGTCTTGGCATGTTTCTAGATACTGACCTTGGACTTTAGGTTGCTTCAGATAATGCCACTAAAAAAGAGACCTAAAAGGTCACGTACAAAGTGTTTCTAGAATCTCAGTTAAAAAATATATTATTATATATTATTCAATACGATGAATAAATATTATTACCAAAAATTGTTTAACAATTATTCATGTTTTATTGGTCAAATATATTCCATCACCAGACATGTGAGATAATATTATGTGAGAATAATATTTAACAAATATTTATTTTATATTTAGTGAATATAATATTTGTTGATTTATTGAAAAATAATAACGTGATATTTATTTATTAAATAAATAGATAATATTCATGGCCTGAAAAATATTATGGAGAAAAGGTGAACAAAGTTTAATGTTCAGATATGAAATGATATATATTGAATATTAGTTATTAAAATAAAAATTAATTTTAATTTGCGAGTTTATTTCATGTCAGGAAATATTATTATTATTATTATTGATATGGGGGTTTTTAGGGATTAAATAAATAATAAATGTAAATGGTGTAATTATTTATTTCTAAACATATTTGTATATAAACCCCAATTATATTATTTTTCAATGAGATCCAATTCATTTGTGTTGTACACAACCACATCCGTAGAGATTCCTCTCAATCCATAGAGAGATCCCTCTCCAAGATCACTCCAAAGAATGGAGAGTGATCTTCCTCCACCTTTAAATCTTTTGTCTAGAGAGATCAAGGATAATCCATTAGAGGTGTCGGAAACCAACGTTGAGTGATGAAAGCGATATGATCTACCTTGATAACACTCAGTGATTCTTATGGATATTTTTAGAGATTCGTGGAACACATGTGTATCACCACTAGACGAAATCTCATCTTGATTCCTAAAATTAAACAATGATATGACTTTGATACTTTATCAGGTCCATCAATGATGAAATAATTTCACATAAGGTATTTCATTAATTTGATTAATTAATTATAAATAATATGTGAAAATTCTATGTTTTGGTTCTGGTGATTATCCATTGTATGTATTATTGGATTCAATTCCATTGATCATGGTATTTATCATCATGAAAATATCATATTAATCATTGATCATCATAAAAAACAATGTTAGGAATGAACCATATGAATCTTCCACTATTCTTAGAACGTATAAGTAATATCAAAGGGATCACATAATTATTTATAAGTTTTTAAAGCTCATTAATTTATTTATGCATTTATTATTGGTTTTTAATTCATGTTTATCCATTCTTTAATCAAAATCGTGAGATCTACTTTCTTACTCTTCATTTATCATATATATAATTAAAAAAATTAATTTTTTTAATGAAATAAATTTGAAGATCACATCCAGAGGTGTCGAGGATTTTGGGTGGATAACAATATAGTACACACTATATAACATTGAGGTACAAGTCATGTACTAGTGTTTAATACACCAAGAATTAATTCATAATTTATTCAATACTTGTGAATTTATTACATGTGGTGAATTTAATTATACTTCTCATGTTGACTAAGCCAGCCTAGTGAATGGTCAACCGAAGTACATACCATGTATGTTCTGTGCATGACATATAGTCTTTAGTCATAGAGAGGTCGTGTATCTTCTTACATGGCCAAAATGACTAGGGGCCATGTAACCTGGAGACCACACACTGTGTAGATCATGTAAACATTGTTTACTTAAAAAAATATCCATGGTACATTTACATTTCATCTCTCTACACATTTTCCATAGCTAGATGGTGAGAAAACGATAGGTTTTGTAGATCAAATGTACACATCGTGAACTTTTACCAAATTACACATAATTAAAATTAATTTATTATACTATGAAAAAATTATAAAACACATGATTTTATGTGGTCATTAAGTTTATATGACACACCGTGTTATAATTTTTATGTATGTGAATATCTAATTAATTTATGTGTAATGTTTATATCAACATATCATGTATAATTCATAACTCTACATGCATTTATGCATAACAAAATACATAAATATCATATGAATTATGTGGTCAGTATGTTGATAGTACACATCAGGAATATATGTGATATGTTTTATATTCCACATGTTGAAAGTGTAAACTATATTTGAGTGTAATACACATTGCATAGTTTGGACGGGTACTCACCACGTTACCTCCAAGGTACATTTTTGTACATATTCAATTATTAATAAATTTTATTTAATTTTTAATAAATTATGATGGATGAGAATCTCATGGAAATTTGGATGAGAATTAAGGTAAATGATTTGATTAATCTAAGAAGATAATTAATTAGTTTTAGTGACATTTATATTAAATTATAATGATTAGAATTTAATTCTAAATATATTAAATGAGTAATTTTTTATATGCATGTGGATGATCATGAACCTAGACAAGACCTTTGTATGTGATAGGTTTCAATTATTTTATTATTAAATTAAATTATTGGACTATGTGCCATATCTCATCTCATTATCTATGTTTTTGTGTGTCCATGGTATTTTTATGTAAACACATTAACTAGTATTTTTATTCCCCTCACCTACATGTGAGTAAAATCATATGTAATGGATAGGGATCTCTATATAGTAGAGGTGGTCCATGTTTGGATCCCAGGAAAAACCAAACCAAGATAGATATATAGGTTGATATGTTGAAAGTTGTAACATTAACCATAAATGGTTCAAGGATTTTTTCCTCTAGGTCGATGGTTATTTTATCATCCACTAGATAAACAAACCATTAGTAAAATCTCATGATCAAAACTCTTTATTATTTTATTTCTATCATTGTTCAGGGTTATTTCATTATAGATGTTTTTTCAAGACTACATAAAATAAAAAATTAACAAGCATGCAATGATAGAACAATGTAAATTGAATTATGTGTAAATATTATCTAATACATGATCAATCACTTATGTAAATCCACTTAATATTAACAAGAATGTAATAAAGATAAGAATTGGTAATTTACATATATGATATAAAATCCACAAATTATATATATTATGTTAGTATAGCCTTCCACAACATCAGTTAAAATCTAAGAATAGTTCAAAGTGATTGACCATAAACTTTAGGGTACTTTTAATTATCAGTGAATTCTAACCATAAGGTTGGTTTGACTTATCTTAGTTCACATAAAGGGTTGACTGCCAAAGTAAGACATAGTGTAACTAATAGGAAAAGGTTGAGGAAATGAAATTTGAGGATTTTAATATTGTGGAGTCCACTAAATAAATCAAGGAAGAATGTGTTGATGAAATTTTTATTTGGAATACCTCCCTTAAACCATTACAATTTCTTGACTAGAAAGAGTAGAGGTGATTAGAAGGATAATATGGATCTATTCCAGTATAATGTTCAAGAATCAGGAAGAAAATAGTGAGTGATATTACATTTTGATAAAATAGTGGGAGATTAATATATATAATATTTATTTATTTGTCTAAAATATGTCAAACAATTTACTAAAACTCAAATAATCTTATTTAGAGAAACAGTAATAAAAATATCTTCAAACATATAACTGTGATATATACTTGAGATTGACAACATTCTTAGTAGCACAAATTTAAAATAATAGAAAATATTATTACGTGTTATCCTATGCCATGAAGGGAAATTTTTTGAGCTAGAAGAACCTATTCTTGATGCTCCTAGTAATGAGTCTAGTGAGGAAGAGTTATATCTATATGAGAAACATTTGAATGATGAGTATTATTTTAAATGATTCATTCTATAATCCTTGACCAATTAGATTTTGAAGTAACATGAGTGTTGGGTCGGAACAAAGCAAGGGATGATGGCAAGAGGGGGGGTGAATTGCCTTTTAAAAAATGATTAACAATTTAAAATCAAAGTAAAGAATGCAGCGGAAATAAAGAGGCAATCACACAAGAAATTGATAACGGAGTTCGGCCAAAACCCGGCCTACGTCTCCGCTCCCAACTCAACCGTTGAGAGATTCCTACCGCTTGCTTTTCAATGGTTTTAGCAAGAAACCCACTAGGCTTTGAGGTAGCACTAGGACCTATTACATCTTGCTTTTTGTGGTTAAGCAAGAACCCACTTACTTTTAATGGTTTAGTAAGAACTCGGAACAAAGCAAGGGATGATGGCAAGAGGGGGGGTGAATTGCCTTTTAAAAATGATTAACAATTTAAAATCAAAGTAAAGAATGCAGCGGAAATAAAGAGGCAATCACACAAGAAATTGATAACGGAGTTCGGCCAAAACCCGGCCTACGTCTCCGCTCCCAACTCAACCGTTGAGAGATTCCTACCGCTTGCTTTTCAATGGTTTTAGCAAGAAACCCACTAGGCTTTGAGGTAGCACTAGGACCTATTACAGCTTGCTTTTTGTGGTTAAGCAAGAACCCACTTACTTTTAATGGTTTAGTAAGAACCCACTATCCTTCTTACAGGTGAAGGATAGCTCACCTATGTCTCAAGCCTTTTAAAAGGAAAGGCTTGAAGAAACCTCTTCACACCTTAGTGGTGATGTGAAACCCAAAAGAAAGGGGGATGAGAAAAGATTGGGGTTTGTAGGCACAAACCCAATTTTAAGCTCAAAATAAATAAAACGATAAAAACCGTAATTGGGAAGACTTGGGTGCCAATGGATGATGGAGTTGATGTAGCGTGCTCTCCCAAGCTTCTTGAGGTGCTCCTTGGAATGGAAATTGGTTGGAGCACTTTGGGTTCCTTGAGGAAATTCGCCGGAGGTTCGCCAAAATGATGAACAACGTGTCTGTGGGCTTTGTATATGATCCGGTTAGTGTCTGGGGCTTCCTTGGCCTTTATTTCTAGGCATGTAACCCATTGGGGGCCTTCGGAGACGTTGGAGAAGTCCTCGGAGCCGTTGGAGGCCAAAAGAGGGTTGACTGGTCAAAGACAACGGCTAGTTTGACTGGGCTACCGGCTGGCCGGTGCCTTGGATGTTGAGAAGTCCTTCTGCCCAGGCAGCACCGGCCGACCGGTGCCAGAGCCACCGGCTGGCCGGTGGGCAGACAGTAGCCATCACTGTTGGGGATGGGTGCCACCGGCTGGCCGGTGACAGAGCCACCAACTGACCGGTGGAACCTGGCAGTGGGCAATGCCTCTGCCAGGTCCACCGGCTGGCCGGTGCTATCACACCGGTTGGCCGGTGGACTGAATTTCAGTCCACTTCTTTTCCATTCTTGGGCCAATCCTTTGGCAATCTTTTACCTATCATCCACAACACTTAAAACAATGTTAGATAAATAAGAAAGGTGATTGTGATCATGAAAATCAAACAACGAGGGGAACGAGATGTACAACAATCTCCCCCTATTTTGATGATCACAATCACCAAAACAATTAATGTAAAATACTGAAATTGAAAGGAAATGCAAAGCATGATGAAAAGGATTCTCCCCCAATCAATCAAGAAATTTCCCCCCCTTTGTGATTATCAAAATAGCACGGGGCAAAAAACTTGATTGAGGGAAAAGGGATTTGAAAAATAAGATTTGAGATTGGAAAATCAATTGAGATTTTTGAAATTGAAATGAAAATTTGAATAACAGTTTGAATTGAAAGTTTTGAATCAAAAACCAATTGAATTTTGAAATTTGAAACCAAATGAAATTTTTGAAATTTTTGAATCAAAAAATGAAAATTCGATACCAACTGTTGGAAAGATAGAAATGAAAATTTAATAGAAAATTTTGAAATGAAAGAATTGAAACCAAGAGTTGAAAAAGAAAAAATTTGGATTGAGAGTTTTGAAATGAAAACTTTGAATACACAAAAAGGTTAAAAGATCCTAACTCCCCCTAAATAAAAACAATGAATCACCGGGGAGAGGGAATAAATTTTGGCCCGGAGAGACTCGCAAGAAGGGATTTTTCAATCCATACTTTTCGCATGGCGGGTCTTCTCCTATAAAACTCGTCACTATAGTAAAAAGACTTGGGTTGGCCGTACCGGGCGTTTTTACAATTGCACTCATAAATGAGGTGCCCGGTTTTCTTGCAATAATTTCAAAATTTAAAACAAGAGCTCCCCCTTACAAAAACAGTGGGTTCATGGGAGGAGGAAGCTTGGTTGGTGTAGCCAAGTCCATTGGTGGTTCTAGATACTCGTTGAGAACCTAAGAGTTTGGAAAAATTTTGTTCACCTTGGGTGAACTTGGCTAGGGATTCTCTAAGGTCCTTGATGGTTGATTCCATAGAATCAACATTTGGAAAATTTTGGATTTTAAGGGTCAACTCTTCCTTCTCTTTGAGAAGTTGTTCTTTTTCGGAAGAGAGTTTTTTGAAATTCTTTTTTAAAGCAACGAATTTTGAAGAAAGCTCATGAAAACCATTTTCAAGTTGGTCTCTAGCATGTTGGAGTTCTTCGTACGACAAATGATTGAAAGAATTTGACGAACTAGAAGACGAGGAAGAAGAGTCGGAAGATGATACCTCATGATTTGCCATTAGGAATTTTTTACCTTGGTCGCTCGAGGAGAAGGAGGAGATGGAGGAGCTATCACTCCATGTTGCCTTTGAAGCCTTCTTCTTTTTCTTCTTCTTGTCCCTTTTCTTGTGAAGTGAGCAAGCGGGTACGGATTTTTCGTCGAGTTCTTGCTCTTGAGCGGGTTCTTTCTTTGGAGCCTCGCTAGTGCCTTCATAGGTTAGTTCTAAACATTTCCAAAGATCGTAAGAAGTAGTGCAAGAAGAAATACAATTAAAAACATTTCGTTCTAGCCCACAATGTAGAGCATTCATGGCTTTTCCATCAAGCTCGAAATTCTTAATATCTATGGTGGTCCACTTAGACTCATCGGAAGAAGTGAGGGTAAAACCATGCATAACGATTCTAAAAATAGGATAGCCAATACTTTTAAGAAATGTGGTCATGCGGGTTTTCCAAAAACTATAATCGGTTCCATCAAAGAATGGAGCACGATCCAAAGAAAATCCTTCGGGGGATTGAGAGGAAGAAGCGGTAGAAGCCATAAAAAAAATAGATCTTTAATTTGAAACCGGTTAAGGAATTATTCAAATACTTCCTTTGATACCAATTGTTGGGTCGGAACAAAGCAAGGGATGATGGCAAGAGGGGGGGTGAATTGCCTTTTAAAAAATGATTAACAATTTAAAATCAAAGTAAAGAATGCAGCGGAAATAAAGAGGCAATCACACAAGAAATTGATAACGGAGTTCGGCCAAAACCCGGCCTACGTCTCCGCTCCCAACTCAACCGTTGAGAGATTCCTACCGCTTGCTTTTCAATGGTTTTAGCAAGAAACCCACTAGGCTTTGAGGTAGCACTAGGACCTATTACAGCTTGCTTTTTGTGGTTAAGCAAGAACCCACTTACTTTTAATGGTTTAGTAAGAACCCACTATCCTTCTTACAGGTGAAGGATAGCTCACCTATGTCTCAAGCCTTTTAAAAGGAAAGGCTTGAAGAAACCTCTTCACACCTTAGTGGTGATGTGAAACCCAAAAGAAAGGGGGATGAGAAAAGTTTGGGGTTTGTAGGCACAAACCCAATTTTAAGCTCAAAATAAATAAAACGATAAAAACCGTAATTGGGAAGACTTGGGTGCCAATGGATGATGGAGTTGATGTAGCGTGCTCTCCCAAGCTTCTTGAGGTGATCCTTGGAATGGAAATTGGTTGGAGCACTTTGGGTTCCTTGAGGAAATCCGCCGGAGGTTCGCCAAAATGATGAACAACGTGTCCGTGGGCTTTGTATATGATCCGGTTAGTGTCTGGGGCTTCCTTGGCCTTTATTTATAGGCATGGAACCCATTGGGGGCCTTCAGAGCCGTTGGAGAAGTCCTCGGAGCCGTTGGAGGCCAAAAGAGGGTTGACTGGTCAAAGCCAACGGCTAGTTTGACTGGGCTACCGGCTGGCCGGTGTAGGGCCATCGGCTGGCCGGTGCCTTGGATGTTGAGAAGTCCTTCTTCCCAGGCAGCACCGGCCGACCGGTGCCAGAGCCACCGGCCGGCCGGTGGGCAGACAGTAGCCATCACTGTTGGGGCTGGGTGCCACCGGCTGGCCGGTGACAGAGCCACCGGCTGACCGGTGGAACCTGGCAGTGGGCAATGCCTCTGCCATGTCCACCGGCTGGCCGGTGCTATCACACCGGTTGGCCGGTGGACTGAATTGCAGTCCACTTCTTGTCCATTCTTGGGCCAATCCTTTGGAAATCTTTTGCCTATCATCCACAACACTTAAAACAATGTTAGATAAATAAGAAAGGTGATTGTGATCATGAAAATCAAACAATGAGGGGAACGAGATGTACAACAATGAGGACAAAGATGCTTATAAAATCATATCTCACCTTTTGGATATCTATCAAGAGAAGGAGATATAAGAGTGATTTGATATATCCAATTCTATGTTTACAGCTGAGATTGGAAATTATGTGTCAGCTAGACCTCATGTAGTCATGT
The DNA here is from genome assembly GCA_963277665.1 of Viscum album. Classification (NCBI taxonomy): domain Eukaryota; kingdom Viridiplantae; phylum Streptophyta; class Magnoliopsida; order Santalales; family Viscaceae; genus Viscum; species Viscum album. Next base: position 1,080,476,714 of record OY728164.1, read on the forward strand.
TTATTGGATATATTTAACACTTTATCATATTAAGGACTAATTTACCTTATGTGTTTCACATATATCTCATAATTTCCTCACTACCCAAGACCATATATAGTTTTATTAGAAAGTATAATATGCACAGTAATGACAAGAGTCATTCAAAACATCTTAATCTAATTTTCCATGTAGATAAGGACATGGTCTATGAAAAACCCTCAGTCCTTATAGTGAATAATAAAAGGTTGAACAAGGATAAGGGTCTTAAGACTCATAACAAGTCTAAATCTCCCAAGTTGCATCCGTCCATGGAGAGGAAGATCCATAGATAGGGAAAGGAAAAGAAGGACGTATATTTTTCATGTATCATGCAAGGCCATTGGAAGAGGAACTGCACCCATAAGAAATGGGAAGATGAAGGTACATTTTTTATTGAGTTTAATCTTTCAATTTCATCACATTGTGTATTATATTCATCTTGTGGTGCTCACATATGTATTGAAATGTAGTAACCAAATAGATTCCCATATATTTCTAGAGGATAGGTGGATCTACAAGATGCCAATGGTGTGAGGAAAACTTTTCTAGTGATTGGTCACTACCAACATATATTTATAATAAGAACTATATTGGTTTTAAAATATTTTTATTTTTTACCAACCATTTCCAAGAACATAATTTTTATTTCATGTCTATATTTAGATAGTTTTATTTTCCTGTTTGGAAATAAAATTTGTTTATTTTATAAGACTACATATGTTATGGTAAATAACATTTAACTAATGGTATTTATATATTAAATTATGAAAATAATTTATTAGAAATATATAATAAATCATGATCACATGGATCATAAAACACCCAACTATAGGATCCTCATAATGGTCATGTAAACGATAATAATTTAACAAATTCCTATTAAGGTGGTTATTTAGAATCTTTTAATCTAAAACCACTTGAATGAAATAGTACTTGTTTATAATGAAAAATGACCAAACCGACGTTTAGTGGATAGGGTGAAAGGGCTATAGAGATTCTTGGAATGGTACACATTGATGTGTATGGACCATTTTTAGTAGATGATAAAGGTGGATATTATTACTTCATAACATTTACTGATAACTTGAATAAATATGGATATGTCTACTTAATGATGTATAAGTCTGATTCCATTTAGAAATTTAAATAAATTAATAATGAAGATGATAATAAACTATAAAATAAGATTAAGAATATTTGATCGAATTCAGGTGTTAAATATAAGAAAGAAAATTTTATTTAATTCCTATAGGAGTTTGTGATTTTATATCAAATTACTCTAAATTACACAACATAGTAAAATAGTGTTAGTGAAATTAAGAACCATACCTTATTATCCATGAGATGTTTGATGATGATTCATACAGATGTACCATTATCTATTTGGAGATACACATTATAAACTACTATATATACATTAAACCAGGTTCCAACTAAATTGTAAAATAGAATTTCCTTTGAGTTATGAATAAGAAAGTAACCCATTTTTTGCATACGCGTGTTTGATGTTCTGAGGAGTTTTTGGAGGCCTTATTAGAAAAAAAATAGCACCTTGAGGAACTATGTGTATCTTTATAGGGTATCAATAGGAAATAATGTGCTACTACCAATACAACCCCTTAGACAAGAATGTGATTGTTTCTATACAAGTTGTCATTATTGATAGGGATCACATGCTCAAAAAGGATAGTGGAAACAAGATTAACTTTGATGAAGTTAATGATCAAGATACCCAAGAGTTATTATATAAATTGATTCCATAGGTCCCCATAGACAAAGTTGTTCTTCAAACACAGGTACTACATAAGAGCACTAGAGAGGTAAGAGAACTAGAGGGATATGGTTTTCTAGACACCAAAGATGGTGAATCATAATTGGTTGATGAGTATATAAATATCTACTATAAAGAGGAATTAAAGATCTCATAAGATGAAATGTGGAAAAAGATATGAATTTAGAAATGTATTCACTGTATTAGAACCATGTTTGGGTTTTGATCGATGCATTAGTTCATGTATATCCTATACGGTGAAAATGGGTATTCAAGATAAAACTATATATGAAAGGTAATGAAAATTCATATAAATCAAGGATAGAAGATAAATGGATTAAACAACATCAATTAATTGAATAGGATGAATCTGGTTCCAAATTTTCCATGTATAAATCCATCATAATTCTACATGATATAGTATCTTATAATAACAATGAAATTTGGTTGATGTATGTCAAAACAACTTTCCATTATGGGAATATTAGGGAAGATATATAAATGACACAACCAGAAGGTTTTGTGAGTCTAGGTGATTCCAAAAGGATTTTCAAGTCATAGAGTTCAATTTATGGATTGAAGTGATCATCCATGTCCTGAAACATTCGATTCAATGATGTTATAAAGTAATTTTGTTTCATTAATAATAGATGTTATCTATTTTTTTACAAAAGATTTAGTGGGAATGAAGTCATTATCCAATTTCTTTATACTGATGACATATTACTTATTGGAAATGACATACCAGAATTATAGTCTGTGATGGACTTGTTAAACAATTCATTCTCTTTGAAGGGCATATGTGAATCAAACTATATTCTAGGGAAGAAGATCATTCATGATAGATCCAATAGGCTTATTGGACTATGTCAAAGTACATACATTGATCATATACTAAATAGATTTATTATGGAACAATTCATGAGGCGACTGGTTCTATTGTCACTTGATACATAACTTTCTAATAAAGTGTGTCCTCGGACACAAAAATGTATAGAGAGAATGAGTGAAATCTTATATAATTTAGTGATAGGATCAGTCATGTATGTCATGTTATATACTAGACTTTATTTTTCCTATGAACTGATAATGGTAGGAAATCATCATCGGTATGTTGTTACTTCAATACTTAAGTATCTTATAAGAACTAAGGATATGTTCCTGGTTTATAAATGAGAAAATGAGCTAGTTGCCAGGGGTTATACATATTTTAGTTTTAAAAAAGATTAGAATGATCTGAATTCATAATCAAGATTTTTTTTGTCTCAATAGATGATCTATGAGCTGGAATAGTTCAAAGTAGTTAGTTGTCACTAATTATATAGTGGACTTAGAGTATATATAATCTTATTATATAGCCAATAAATCCATTTATTATTAAAAATATTCTATGGTCTAGATGTTTTTCCTAGCATTGAAGACCCTATCACATTATATTGTAATAATACATTAGTGGTGGATATTGAAAAAGATCTTAGGTCACACCAACAGACTAAGAACATACTCTAAAATTATCACCTCTTGACGAATTTTTCCTAGAGGGGTGAAACTGAATTAAGCAGGGTTACAAAAGAATATAATATAGAAGAACTCAAAACTAAAGGCATATCTTAGTATAATAATGAGTATCATGTGATAGATAAGGAATAAATTATTTTAGTAGATGTCTCTAGATTATGTGGGAGTATATTGGAGTTGGTTCATTAGAACAAACATCTATATACATTATGATAACTTGTATTCATTTTTTTTTGAATATTAATAATCTCCTTATCACATCACGATTGTTATTCTACGTTACATATTATGTCATAGTGTCCTAATAGTAGTTGTTACATTTAAATTTCATAGTAGTTTCCCACTATGATGAGAACCAAGAAGTTCCATGGTAGTTTTCTGAAATATATGTTCTATAGATAAATAAAAAAATGCGAGGGACATAAAAGATAAAGGCTATCAAGGGAGGAGACTCATAGAATGTTGACGCACCCTCTCATGTTATACAACCTAGTAGATATCCAGTATAGGATATTATGATAATGAGACCTTCCATTATGAAATTCCAATTTATGTGTGTAATTGGATGTTCCTATCAGTAGACATGTTTATTGGTCCTTAAACATTAAGGTTATCATTAATGAGTATTATAAGTCACATAATTTGATGTATTGATGAAATATGTTCGTAGTTAGGTAGGATATGTTGGGTGTGTCATTACTTATAACACCCCATGATTTCTAGTACGTTATCCCATTAATGTAATTTAATTGTTTGGGTTATATGCTACACCGAGTTCGAGCGCACCACAACTTACCAAACTACCCATTAAAAAAAGCAGGTATGAATAGTATTAACTGAATTTTGAATCTAATATACTCTATATAATTTTAACATAAATATTATGTGTTTCTTATACATAATATTAGAACAAATTCTTTTTTTCAGATAAAATAAGTATTTTTCAAAAAAATGAAATTTTAACAAATTTAATGGAGAACAATTTTTAAAACCAATATTGGAATCTTTTATATATTCAATTTAATGACATTAAATTATTCTTTAGATGTGGGAAAAAAATTAGTTCTGATATATTTTTGGTACTTTTCTGCTAACATTCTTATTTTGATGAATAGTGAAAAATACTATTTTTTAATTGAAAAACCCTTTTTAAATTGAAATAATTTATAGTGTTAAAATATGATTTTTAGTGGTTTTAAAGTATATTTAGATTTCATTTTTACCATTTAAAACAATTTAGTTCATTATAAGTAATTTTAAATTTAAATTTGACAAGAACACATGCCAATCTTTTGATAGTGTTTACTTTTTAAAAACCCGCTTTTTTGTTTTGACAATGGAAATTAATTTTAAATTAATAAATGCTACTTTTATGTTTTTAATTTGGTAAAATAGACTTCATTTTTGAATTTTTAATGTCAAAATTAGTTTAGAGTGATTTTTTTGAATTTGTCCGAAAACATTTATTTTTGATGAATTGTTAAAAACATTGCGTTATTATTTAAAACCCACTTTTTATTTAAATAATTTTTTATTTTTTGTAAATTTATTTTCAGTAAATATATATATATAATACCAATATAAGTTCAATTTAAATCATTGGAGTCATTTTATTATAAAATTAGATGTATAATATTTTATTGATCTTTTTAACCTCTTTTAACCACCTTCTAGGCACATAAGAAAATTTGCATAAAACATGATTTTACTACATATATGAGTTGAGATTAAAAAATCTGAGAGACATGGTTGACATCAGTAAGTAAAATTTGATTCTATAAGATAAAAATAATTTTTGGTGAATTGTAACTTTTATTTATCACGGTTAAAAGTAAATAGATTAATTAAAGGTAAAAAAGATTTTATAATTACCCTAACACATGTCCTAATTCTATTGGATAAGTGTAATTCGAAAAAAAATAACCTTAGGAATAAAATATGATCCTTTACGTAAACTTGGATTAGATTAGGAAATTTACTATTATTTTATTTAATGAAGAGTTAAAAGTGTTAAATTCTGTGTTTATTGACAAAACCAGTTCTAATATAGGGTTATACATAACATAAATTCGACTATAAATATCCATTAGAAATATTAAAATATTTCCTACATAGTTGTATTTTATTTACAATTTTTAATGATTTGATATTTAAATTTATTTATCAAACAATAATGATGTAGTAATTACATTCTTATTGAAATATTAAAATAATTTATAATATAAATATTAAATTAAATATAATTTAAACATTTTGATGCGATCCATGAATTTTATAGGTTAATATGACATTTTAGGGTTGATTAGATAAATTTTGTTTTAAGTAATAAGGTTGTTATGACTTTCACCAAAACAAAATTACAAAATATTGTAAAAATTGACAAAAATTAATTTTTAAAACAAATAATATATTATTGGTTGATATAAAATCCAAAAAACATAAGGATAGTCCAAAGGGATTAAAAAGTGTTATATATGTCATTAATGAACCACATGAGGTTCTTTTAGAAGTTTTGAGTACATTTATTGACCATATAGTGTAATAATACACGAAGATAGATTAAAAGTTAAACTATTTAACTAAGAGTCAAATCTAAAAGATAAGGACACAATGGTAACCTAATATTGTCTAAAACCTATTGGTTGTGAGTATTTAGACCCATAAAAATATAATTCTCGAAATAAATTCATTTTGTGCCATTATAAAAATAATATTATTGTATAATAAATTATTATTTTAATCTTTTCATAACGTGACCATCACCCCTCTTATAAAAGAGCACTTCCCCTTCTTTCAAAATCACGCCTCCAAATCCATTTGGCTCGGCCAAACCCTGCCGAAATATCCTATCAAATTCACTCAAATAAAACTATATTCTTTAATTTGATTAGAAATCCAACATAAGGAGACCTTTTTATCAACTCAAAAGGAAACACCCGTGGAAGAGATAATAATTTCACCACCCTCTTTAAGGTTATTTTCTTCTTCCACTTCCTTTTTATTTATTGTTTACATTCCAAAATAATAACTCCATTACCTCCTACATAATGTTATGTTATTATAAATATTGTAAAACCATATTTTTTATTATATCCATCCTATATATGAAAAAATTACCATACAAGTGTACGTATGGCTTACCGTCTCCATGTCATAGTGTCGTTTGTTATTCAATCACTTCATTATTTGGATGGGTATATTAATTAGTATAACTTATTGAAATAATAATTATAACATATTAATTATTCTTTATAAACTATATACCATCCAATTACATATGACTTTACCATCAATATAATTATATTTTCGCTCGTGTGTACGTACGAATTACCGTCTCCACGATGCGAAGAGATTCATTCCCATGTTCACCACTGAACGATGATTATAAAAATATTTATTATTAACAGGTATATAATATATGACATAATAATGATACTGGAGATATATATATATATATATATATGTATGTATGTATGTATGTATGTATGTATGTATGTATGTATGTTCATACATATATCGTATTCACTTACGTCCATTCAATACGATATGAAAACGGAAACAACTTTTATGCATACTACTAGGAAAGGTGGGGGCATACCCCTTTATTAAAAAAATTAAAACATAGAAACCCCTTTTTTGGGAGAAGGGAAAACCCAAAAGCCCATAACGAGTACAACGTATCAAAGGCCAAGGATCTAATGGCATGAGAGCCTAGTGGGAAATCCCATTACAAATGAAACCCAAGCCGCATGCTGTCACATCACCACCACCGACAACCCATCAATCGTCGCAGGACCAACTTACATCATCATCGCCCAACTCATTCATATGGGCCAATCTCGCACGTGAACGCCACTGAAACCCCGCCAAACGCAGAAGCCTGATCAAACGCCCACATATGATGTCGAGAAGGCCATGACCACCATCGCATCCTGATCCGAGGTGAGGCAGAATCGCCGCCTGAAGATAAAGCACCACCACTGAGCTCGCCAACGCTAGAGTCCCCATCTGCTGCACCTCACACCACTACCCATCGCTGATGCCACTGCCGATCAAGAGTGTGCCCCCATCTTTTAAGCTGAAATATCCTCCCATGTGGCTGTTGAATGCGGGACACCATGAACCCATCACCGCCTCCATTGAAACTTATATCCAGTTTGAGAAATCCCCCAAACCGCTGTGGATTGACGACGTTGAATCAAGTCCTGATCCGCGAATCCTCCGTGCAGAAAATGAACCACAGACCAAAACAACGTTTATGTGTACGTACACCCTATCATCTTCATAAACAGTTCCTTCCATTTCATATATCTATATATTATAAATATTTATATTCTAAATATATATGATATATAAATCAAGGATTTTTTTCTAGAATTATTTAAATAATGATCTAAATGATACGATCAAAAATGACATGTTAAAACATTTATGATAAAGAAAGAAATTATTAATCAAAATGTTAATTTAACATGGAAATAATTATTAAATAGGTTGTATAAAGTCATAAATGATTCTTGTGTGATATAATACATATGAATATGGTTCTGGTATAATTTTATAACATAGAATGGTCAATATACAAGAGGTTAAATGTACCCTCAACCAAAAGAATGTTCAAGGTAACAGTTAATTTCACAATCTCTTTATTATCTGAGATTGTTATTATGTAATTATCTACTGGGAAATATTTATTATCCATGTCCATGTTTCAAAAAAGAGTTTTCAAAAGGATTCTTTTAAGGGTATTTTGACTAAAACATCATTTTAAATGTTTTAAATATTTATTCTTCTAAACATTTATCATTAATGTTGATGATTTCAAAATGGTTTTAAGGATTTATTTATATAGAATTGAATGTTTTAAAATTTTAATTCCATTCAAATGTTTCAAATTGGTATAAGACACTTTGATTCATAACTATCTTTTAAATTAATGCATTTATATGACTTTTAAGTGATTTCATGAACATGTATATTTCTCTCAATGATTTTTACTAATCATTTTCAACTATGTCAAAATCTTTTACAGGATATTATTCTTAATCGAAGCTGATTTATTATGATAAAAATATTCCATATTTTATTGAAGGTATTGTGATATGTTTGACTGTGGATGTGTTATTTTTTTACCATTCATGGTTTATAGAAAAATTATTGACATCTCGTATACTAGTTTTAATACGAATGTTTATGTTATGTTTAAACCTTTTCAAATGAGGAATGTGATGGACTTAGTAAGTGACGAGTGGTTCTCGCTCTAGCTCCTCAATGCATCGGTATGTCTCATGAGACAAACTGGTGTCCTGGAACATGGCCCTAATAAATTCTTATTTTTAGTCTTGTCATGGGGCCTTGACTATGTGGTTATAAAGTCTGTCATTATGCATTCCATCATTATGAAATTGGATATTGATATTACATGTGATTATTCTACTAGTAGAATATCCATGTGAATAATTAAATGGAATTATTTGATTTATTTTATTTCTATATTATACTAATATATAATTTTAAAAGGCTTTTTTTAGTCATATACATTTCCTTAAATTTTTTTCTTATTTATAAAAGTTCCCACTATATTTTCATCCTTACTAAGTATCTGAGCTCACCCCTTTCTATGCTTTATTTTTTCCAAGATGAGAAGATGTATATTATTATTGACTTGCAGGGATAGTGTAAGGGATACGAATGTGGTCAATGGAAAAATTGTTGTTTCTTTTTTTCATTTTATAATGTAATGTAACTTTCATTTATGTAATATATTTTCCAAGACTGCCAAACTGATCGTTCCTTCAGTAATTGATTCCTTTTAATCAGGACAATGTATTAAAATACTGCACCAACTCTGGGTAATTGGGGTTGGGGCATTACTTGACTAATATTTCATTAATGAATAATAAGAGAAATTAATTTTCCAATCTACTATTCAATGGATGTTGATATCTTATTCCTTTTGATGGAAATTATTTACCCTAAGTAAATCAATGTCCATTGTGTTATATTGTCGTGTTGGATTTTCAAAATGTCAAGAATGAGACAATGGCCCCAAAGGTTGATGGCACCAACATGTAACCTGATTTATTAGAGATGTTTTGATAAATTTATTATATTACACAGTAAGTGTCTGTATGAGGTATAATTTCATTTCAGCATTAACTTCATTCCCTATGAGTGGTTTGGCATGTTTCTAGATGTAAACCATAGATTCTAGGATACTTCACCTAATCCCACTAAGAAAGAGGCCTAGAGGGTCACATACTAAGTGTACATAGAATATTATTTAAATAATATATTATTATTTATTACTTAACAAGTTGAATAAACATTGTTCTTGCAAATGGTTTAATTAATATACATGTTTTCCTGATCACATATATTCTGGCACTAGTTATTTGAGAAAATATTATGTGAGTGGAATAATTAATAAATATTTATTTTCTATTTAGTGAATATATTATATATTTATTTATTATATAATAATGAAATGGTATTTATTTATTAAATTAATAGTATGAATCAAGTCTAAGTAAATATTATGGAGTAATAGTGGACCGATTTTAATGTCCTAATGATAAATAATATATATCGAATATTATTTTATTAAATAATATTTCATTTTAATTCATGATTTTAGCACATGTCGTCAATTATTATTATTATTATTATTATTGACATGGGGTTCTATAGGGTTTAAATAAATAATAAAGGACACTTATAAAATTATTTATTTCTAATTATATCAGTATATAAACCTAATATTATTATTTTCCCATGAGGTCAATTCATTTGTGTTGTGCACAGAAACATCCAAATAGAATTATCTATAGCCCAAGAAAGCTCCCACTCCAAGAATTCGTACAATAATGGAAAGAAATATTTCTCCAGAATTCACTCTCAAGTTGAGAGAAATTAAGGATAATCCTTTGGAAGTGATTCTTAAGGAGATCAAAGATGAACAACCCAAGCGGTATGATATATCGTGCTACACATAATGAATCCTACGGTGATGTTCAGAGACTCATAGACCACGGGTGGATCACAACTAGATAGAATATATTCTTGATTCCTAAAATGTAATGATTGTATGATATATATTCGTTTTTAGATCCATCAATAAAGAAATAATTTCACATAAGTTATTTCTTTAATTGATTAAATTAGTTATAAATAATATGTGATTATATTTCATTTTAGTTTTGGTGATTATCCATTTTCTGTATTATTTGATTCACTCCCATTGGTCATGGTGTTTATCATCATGTAAATATCATATAAATAATCCATCATGACAAAAAGTAATGTTTCCCATGACCCATCCAACACTTCTGTTGTGCCAGGAACCTACAGGGTACACGACCAGAGCCCATGCGAAGAAAAAATCATGAGTATTTAGTGAATGGAATATTGTTAGTCTTTTTACATGCCAGTGTGGGATGAGGTACATGGTACAGTACACAACATGGGGTAACAACTATGTACACATTTGTATCACTATGAACTTTTGGAAGTACATTCCAAATTGGTCTAGGATACATGATTTTCGTTGATTTTGGGGAAATACACTATTTATATAAGGTTCACATGATATACTCTATCCCTATAGGTGATATATCTATTTTCACCCTGGTGTTGAAATTGGATGGGTGCATAGTCCATTTTATGCCTTTTTCCCATGTAGCTAGCGATAGTGATATCCATTCAGATGTTAGATTATTTCTGGATGGTTTTATGTTATAGGTGATCATTTATCAGATTTTTCTCTTATGGTTTAGTTTTAGGATCCTTTATATGGTTGGGTTTTGAGCTAAAATACTAGAGTTAGGGTTATAACCCAGATGACCCCATGGATTTATTGTTATATGTTTAATTGTCTCATGTTCCTTTGGATGGTTCCAAAAAAATGGTTTTCAAGGATTCCTTGAAACGATACTTATTATCCTTATTACTCAAGACTTGAGTGGTTGAAGTTTTGTCCCACTCAATTGAGGATTTAGATCCTATGATGGGGATCAGTTCTAAGTTGGGTTGATATAATGGGATGAAATATATGTCATGGTTTCATTGAGATAATCCATAGGGACCCATTTGGATTCCCTTATGGGTGAGATGGTACCCAAGGATGGGTTGTATGATAGGAAAGTCAGTTAAGGATTTCTTGTGATGGTCATTTCCTAAGGTTTTCCTTATGTGGAGGAGCCCCTTGTATGGATTCCTTCTTTTTAGGTGGTTGCAATAACCATTTAGAAAGAACTTTTAGGTATGTTATTTCTCTTGGATTCTGTTCAGGTTCATTTTTCATTGAGGATCAGAGTGGTTTGTTGTGTGATATCCCTATGGGTGGGTATTATGGTAGTGTCATGGATAGTACAATCTCGTGAGGGCCTACTATATATTAGGGCTTGGATATGATGGTATACTGATGCGAACTTTAATCTAGGTATAATATGATTATTATCTTATTCCCAGGTGACAATACACCCATTAGGGAGATATGAGATAACTATAAGGCTTATTCCTGGATGGGAATAATCCCATAGAGGATGGAGGAAAGGATTATAGGATATATACCCTAGAAGGAAAACTCCTAGAGTGGATGTATGTCATATTTTTTGGGATACCATAATTTATAGCTAGATATTGATAAATCAACAACAATTATAATACTCTGATCTAGTAGGGTTTCCTAGATTTGGAGATGACATGATCAGGTGTACTTTCATGTTTTATTCCAATGTGGGCCTTACTATGGGTGTTTAGGTCCTAAGATATATCGATGACTAACTATATTTTGAGTTGTGGTTAGTATAATAATATTTTCTGATCATGGATCTAGGTTTTTGATACTTTTGGGATTATAACCCCTTTGATAAAAATCATATAGTGGAGGTCTTTGAAACATGGGTTTATTCTTTATATGGGAAAACTCTCATAATGGAGGTTTGTGGTGTCTTAAAAATAATAATAACATTGGGGAGGTATGAGATACATATTATGAATATATTGGGGTGACTCTAGATTTTTATTTTGGTTATAATGATTACTTGATGTTTCTAGAGACACTCCATCATTTTGTAATGAAATTTTGGGTTTAACAGGGTTATTTTTGTGAGTTTTGATAGTGATTTTATATATTTATTTATTCTAGTTATTTATCATCTGGGATTGGAATATTTCATGTGCAGAAACTTATGATAGTATGTAATAGGTTCTCTATTGTGGGTGGCCTTATGAGAGTCATTTCTCAACACATGTACAAGCACCTCGGTGTTCATACAAACCTGGTGTCTACATTTAGATTGACTGTAGATTCATGATGGATATGGAAGGGTCTATGATTTATGATCGAATGGTGGATATCATGTATATATTTGTGTTTAGGCTGGATTATCTCAATATGGTTTTGGATATTGGGTATGTCATATAGGTCAGAGCAGGTAGTAGAGCCAAATGTTTTTATTTTTCAACTATTTATATTGAATCTATGATCAACCTAGTGCATGATTAGTTTTTGTGTTTAGGAAGGTTTATTCATGTCTTTATAAAGAATTTATTTTCTTATAGAATGATTAGTTACATATATTTTATATTTACTATTATTTTTATGATTAATTATTATTTATTTATGATTATACAATCTGATATGCGGGTATAGTCTTCTCAAAGTACCACCTTAGACCCCCCACAGCTAGTCAACAGCCACTAGTGTATGAAGAGGCACCCCTAAGTTCATGTGGAAAACTAGTCATGTTACTATTTATAGTGTCAGCTGAGTTGATATTTTAGAAATCATGAATGAAACATTTATAATAACTATCCATTAATAAGAATACATAAATCTTAAACACATTTTAAGGTTTCTCCCAAGACATCACCTCTTGGATCTTTTCAGGATTCACTGAGATTCCCCTATGAAATATAACATGTCCTAGAAACATCACCTATTGAATCAAAAACCCGTATTTATAATTAATTAAAAACATACAATGATCATTCAGTATTTTTAGAAGATTATCCAAATGATCCATGGGTTTATCCTCATACTAGGAATACACCAATACATCATCCATAAAGAAACCACAAAAAATTCTAAGATCTAATGAATGATATGATTTGCTAAATCCAAAAACACAACATGAGAATTAGTAAGAACAAATGGAATAGAAAAATACTCATATATTTATACCTTCTTATGAAGGCTATATTATAAATATACTCCTCTAAAACCATTAACTAATTGTACCTCAAATGAAGATCAATCATTTAAAATGATAGGTCTCCCATAAATTAATCAAATAGATCATAAATCCTATGAAAATCAAATTTTATTTTTAATAGTCACATGATTAATGTTTCAGTAATCCACACAAAAACATTGGATTCCATCAGCCTTTTCCAAAAGTGAATTGATGAAGCCCAAGGTGACACACTAGGATGAATAAATCCTTTTGCATTAATACCATCAATCTATATTTTAATCTCTTTCTACTTATTGAGTGAAATATGATAAGATGGAAAAGAAATGTTACTTTTCCTAGAGTGATGGATAATGGTGAAATTGAACTATCTCTAGGTGTTATCCTATAAAAACCATCTAGAATGAGATCTTGGTAATCATTCACAATAGTATGAAGTAGACCTCATAAACATCAAATGATTAAATTTAGAAACATATCTAAAAATGGAATAAGATCACTCCAACATTTAGAATAAGAGGCTCCACTCTTCAAGATCTAGGATCCCATTCACCATAATAAATGTGAGTAACCCCATATAAATATAGGAATTGAAATTGAAAATGATAAAAATTGATATGGTCATTAAAAGAAACCATCCAGTCCATGAAAATAATGGGTTTGAGGTTTTCACGATCGAGAATGAGAAAATCCCACATGACCTCATGGCTAGCGATCATGACATGGAATCCCAAGGGAGTAGAAAAGACTATCATTAATGAAAAAATATAAAATCTTATGACCAACATGTAAGTTAAATTGGATGATATAATGTGATGAGATAAACCTGTATCAAATAAATCATGGACCATAGAGGATTGAATAGATATCCTACCTCTCACAAGAGTTATCACCACATTTGATTCCTCAAATACATACTCAACTACATAAATATATCTACATTCTTGTCCTCCTTATGTTTTATTCACTACATGGGTATCCACCTTTACATGATAATGAGATCCACCACCATTTTTTGTGTTAGAATGATCCTGAGATCATTGGGAAAGACACGACAAAAAATAGTAGATTAGAAACAATTTTTTAGAGGGGGTTATGCACAACCCCAAAATTTTATGTATTATTTTTTTAATATTTGGTTTCAATTTAGAGGTGGATATGTCAAAGACTCCTCTAATTTAATAATTAGTGGTGCTATATATTCTTTTGGATTTTAGAGAATATATATATATATATATAACATTAGTTTTCATATATATGTAATTTATCATTTAAAAAAAGATATAGTGGCGGTTCACAACCCCCTCTAATTTAAGATATTATATGGGGTTCATGAACTTCTACTAATATGATTGATTATAGGGGGGTTTTAACCCATTCTAATTTATGAAATTAGAAGGGTTTGGTAACCCCTTCTAATTTAATAAATGAGTGGGGGTTTTGAACCCCCCCCCCCCCCCCCCCCACTAATTGATGACATTAGAGGAGGTTTTGAACCCCCTATAATTCCTAACATTAGTGGGGGTTTCGAACCCCTGTAATTCCTAATATTAGAGGGGGGGGGTTTGAACCCCTTATAGTTTATGAAATTAGAGGTGGTTTTGAACCCCCTCTTATTGATGACATTATAGGGGGGGTTTAACCCCGCTCTAATTGATTACATTAGAGGGGGTTTTGAAACAACCACTAATTAATGACATTATAGGGTGTTTTGAACCCCCACTAATTCCTGACATTATAGGGGGTTGTTAACCCCCTCTAATTTTACAAATTTTATGGGGGTCATGAACAATTGTTAATCCCTCTGATTAGAGGTCGGTTTAAACCCCTTCTAAATTTTTATTTATTTTTAAAAACAAATATCATAAATATTCAAATTTTATAATATATATGTGTGTCTGTGTCTGTGTGTGTATATATATATTAAAAAACACATTTTATAAATGTATTTATATAAATTATAAAGACACACATATATATATATAAGGTCATTATATAAATACATTAAACAAATACTTATGCATATATAAAATGTGTACATATATAAATATTGGTATACATAATATAAATATAATTATAAATATATTTATTCAAATTTATAAAATCTTTATATGGTTTTATAAATAATATACATTTACATTATGATTTATATTATACATATATTATATTAAATACATTTTTGTTGTACTTTTTGTATAAATACATTAATATTATATTATGTATACAAATATATATAACATAGACAAAATTAAATATAAATATAAATATATATTTTATCATATTATATTTTATATATAATATTATAAATATTTAATTATATATATAATAGTATACCATATTAATTATAAATTATATATATATATATATAATTTAATTATATTATATATTTCTAATTATATGAAAGTATTTTGCTTTCTGTGTATTTATAAATATATGATATAATATAAATTTATATAATCGTATATATGATTATATAATATATATTTATTTCATATAGTATATGCATAATATAAATCATAAAATCTATAAATGTATTGTATTTATAAAACCAACATATAATTTTTATAGTTTAAAAAGAGTTACAATAATAATAATAATTAATACTATTATTGATACACACACGTACATATATAAAAATATATAAAAATTATTATATATATATATTATAGTTATGTCCTATCTATAAATATCACATAAATACAAAAACACACACACACAAATATAATTTTATTTACAAATATAAGTATACACATATATTTATATATGTAAATATAAGTATTTATGCCTATATTATATATACACATAAAATATATATATATATATACACTATACACAAATATATTATATATTATCTTATATTTATGTATCTAAAATATTATATTTATATACATATATTATAGAAAAATAGATACACCATATATTATACACATAAACATTATATATATTATAATATACACAGTATAAAAAATATTATATTATTTATATTTACATACCCATATATATATATAATATTGAGGTATGTAAATAAATATAAATAATTGTATATAAATATTAAAGAGGACCCATCCAGGTTGTAAGTGCATTATTTCTTCCCTCGAACGGTCCCAGGTTCAACTCACATGCACCTAATTTTTACTACATCCTTTCATGGGATGTGATCTTCCTCCTTCATTTATTGTCCCAAAAATGAATTTGGTCTTAAGGTGGGTAAGGTTTTTGTCGCGACATTGTTGTATGGGTCTACGAGGTGTGTCTTGTGCAGTTTGTGTGTGTCGAAGGGGTTTTCCTAGGGGTTGTCAGGGTTTATGGTGGGTTGTCTGGGTGATTGTTATGCGGTCTCGGTGCGGTATCTGGGTGGGTGTCCTTGGTGGGGTGTCAAGGTTGTGTTTAGGTGGGTGTCAGTGGGGTTGTTAGGGGGTCTCGGTGGGGTATCATAAGCAGGTCTTGGTGGTGTGTTAGGGGTGTGTATAGGGGTGTGGGGGTGCCCCACTGGTGTCTAGGTGGGTTTTCTAGTGATGCTCTGAAGTGAATGTATATATATATAGTTTAGTGGCATTTACAGTATAATTTCCCTTAAACTTGGTTTTCACACAGTCAAATAGGGGTGGTTCTAATCACCTCTAATGTGATGTTTTAATTTGAGGTGGTTAAAACTTCCTCTAATCTATTATTTCATGAGGAATTTCGGGAGAAATTAGAGGAGTTAAAACCCCCTATAATCTAAACGCTACTAACCACAGTCATAGTTTACCAGTGCTTACCCATAACTACTTCTAATCAGAGTATGCAACCAATTTAGCGGCAGTTACAAGTAACCACTACTAAATTATTTAGAAGGGGTTATAACACCTTTTAAAAACCCTATTTTTTGTAGTAATAGTGAATCTAGATCTAATTCCAAGGCATTATTTTCTGAAAAATGATGAAGATGATTAAATTGTCCATAATGATGAAAAATTCCATGTGTTACCTAACAGTAAGTCTTTGGGTGGCCTAGATTCCCACACTAGATGAAAAAAACCTTCTTTAAACCTGGAGAATCCCATGAAACTAATCCTAAAATATTCTAGGCACCCTTAATACACTTCCTTTTATAGCCATATGAGACACTCTGGATACAACCTACTACAACCAAACATCCAGCTATTTCAGTATTCCCTATCATGTCTTCCTCATCCATAGCTTCTTTATGAACCTCCTCAGTAATGGTTAGCATAAAAAAGTATCAAAATTGATTTAATATCAACCCTATAACCCATATCAAACCTCTAATCATTCAGGTCATAATTAAAAAAAATATTGGGTGATATGTGGACTAACTCGGCAATGAGAGTTCCATATTCCATAGTTGATCATTCCAATTTCACCAAGGTCAAAAATGTACTCTACTTTGATATAATAAATGTTTCAGGATAAATCTACTGATTGAAAGACCTTATTGAAATGGGGTCGTGTATGATCATCATGAAACTTAACATGAATTTTAGAGTCCTTCCATTTCGTTCCCAATCATTTAATCATATATGTGGTGAGATCCACCTTTGATTCCTTTGGAGTCTTCATGAAGTGTAAAATCCCATTAATCAATTTATGACACTCTCTAGGTTTGAAGGATCCCTTTTCAAAATGAAATATTCAGTAATTATTCTTGGTAAATTCTAAACCATGGTCCACTATCCACTCCTACTTTCTAACACACATATGACCTAGTGTTAGGATTTTCCAAATATCTGCTTTCTACAATGAAGAGTCTATTAGAGTATTGAACTATGAAAATTTTCTAACAACTTTATCTCTTATATTATTAAGACATCTTCTATGAGAAATTATCTACCAAGCACAATAAATTACACCTGATTAACGTAGGTTTACACCACTAAATCAAAAGAAAATTAATTGAATCTATAGTAAAGGCAATAATGTTATGAATTTAACTCTTCAATGTATTGAAGAAAATGAAAAGAATAAAATACAATGATGGTGTAAATAACCCAAATCCAAGAAAAAATATTGAGAAAATAAAACACTTTACCACTCATTGAAACTCATAGTCGGATAAGCATGTGATATTTCTAGGAACCCATTAGTACTTACCACCCATGTTTTTATGATCATAACTTATGTCACACCCAGTTTGTTTTTTTTTCATATCATGGTTTTGAACTAGTTTATTAGAAATTTAGATCCTTTTATTGGGCATTGGGTGAGATTAATTTTGAGTTTTGAACTTCTATATATTTCTAATAATCTTACCAAGGGGTACCCATATCTTGTTTGGGTATTTTGGAGAAAAGTATGGTTACTTCATGATTGGGGCCAACCGTGATCCCATTTCCATATTTAATAACCAAATTGGTTTTTATAACTCCTTTGTTTTTTAACTTTTTTCATCCATTCCACTTCCTATTATTCCTCCCCTAACATATTAAAACCACCATATCCTTTTTTACCCCTTAATAACTCATAATCATGGTGAATTTGGGTTAACAATTTTGGTATTGGTCCAGCCTGTGGGCCCATTTCCAGTTTTTAAAAAATAAATTGTTTCTTTTATATCTTATTCAATATTTAATAATTTTTGTTCATTCCACTTCCCAATATAATAATAAAAACCCTATACGCATCCCCATTATCTATTTTTACTCTTTTGATCTAGTTTTCATCTCATATTAGGGAAATAGTTTCCAGGGTTCCTCAAATCGTCCAGATTTGAGAAGGTAAATTGTTTCATCCATAAATCATTCATTTATTACTCCTTCCCTCCCAAATTTATTTCCCATAGAAATTCCATACCTAAGGAGACCCTCCATTGAGTTTAAATCCATTACCTATCATCTATTATTGGGGATCTAAGGTAATATGAATATTTTTCTAGTTTCCAAGGGATGTTCTTAATAGTTTTAGGGTCTCTAAACCCGTGGCGGGTGATTTCGTTTGTGAGTTTCCATTCCTCCAAGGATTTGAGGCAGGTATCCAATTGGACATGGACTTTTTAATTAATATACATATATTTCATTATGTTTTCATCTTCATAATTCTCTAAAATTAGTAATTTATTCTTTGGATAATTTGTTCGTTGTGCCAAGTAGCGGTTAAAACCTTGTTTTTGGTAAAGTGGTGTAGTTTTGTTAAAATTGTGCACATTGCGTGTTTGTTCAAATGATTTCTTAGATTCTTCACATGTTTTGCGGTATTTTTAACATGGTTAAGTATCTTGGAGAAATTTATTTCATTCCATTGATGTTTTATTCCTTTTCGAGGGCTTAAAATTAATTGTTTCATTAAAAAAATGCATGCCATGTGTTCGGTAAATTTCCCAGTTGGATTTTATGAGTTGAGTGTGGTTTAAAATAAATATTTTGGATTTATAATAATATGTTAATTTGTAAAAGAAATGTTTCTGAGTTTTTTATGTTAATTCCAAGTTGTTTTTGGTTTTTAGAAAGATGGTATCTTGGTTTTATTGTATTTTGACACGTGTTGCTAATGGAAGGCTCGTTTAGAACTTTTATAAAAAGGGTTGTGTAATGGATAAGAAATATGAATATTTTCATGGTGGGTACCAATTTTTTGATTCGTAAAATTGTGGTTTCTCACATCATAAAAGAATGGGTTTTTTTTCTTTTAAAAATTGCATCCCTGTAAAAATGTTTAATGGTTCATTTGGCCATTTCATAAAAATGAAGAATGAGTGTTTTACATGTATATAACATGTTGGGTAAATTGGGATTGTTTTATGGTCCAAGAAATGGTTTTATTAAATATTTTAAGGGCTTACAAATATGGTTGGGTATGTTTTTGTTGTGCGTTTATCTATAAAAGAGTGTTTTTGAATGAGGTTTATCTCCAAAGCCTCATTACACTTCCAAATTGCTTTATGAAAGTTTTATATGGTTCAGTGATCCGTGAAAGAAATGTGAAGAATGTTTGTGGGATGTTTATGTCTTTATGGCTTGGGAATTTAATTTTCATGTGGAAACTGTATTTTATAATATGTTTAACTTGATTGAGCACTAAAGGAAATCTCGGGTATCTAGGTGGGTGGACGTGTACTAGAATGCTAGTGATCTTGTGGGGTTTGGCCCCTGTTTCACATTGCAATTTTGGGGATGAAAACACTAACTAAAAAAATATTATGATATTGTTATAGGACTAATACATTATTGTTATGCACCCTACTAGTGGCTCGAGTGAATGAGAATTGATTTTTATTATTGTCACCTTCACCGATATACGAGGTACCTGGGGCTCACAACTAACTAATGCCTAGGGGTGCTCTTGTGATTTATGCTCATTGGATATTTTGTACAAATTTTCAGCATACCGTGTGTTTGGTTGGAAAATTTGGTAACTTGTATGTTTTATTTAAAAGTGTACATTCTCTAAAGCATCCCTCTGGAAAAATATTATCATTTTGAACTTTCACTTCTTTGAAAAATTGGTACAAGCATTTTCCTTATAAAACATGAAAGTTTTTGTCTGATAATTATTATAGTATGAAACTTTATTTGGAAATCATACGTTTATATCTTGTATTTATAACATTAAATTGATGTTTCTTTTATTTTAACGTGCATTAGGAATAGAATATTAGGCTAGCCTACTGAGTTTTAATACACACTCCTATAGAATCATTCTATTTTTAGCCCTTGTGTAGGTTTCAGCTTGAGCATGATCACCTTGGGAGATTTGTGATCATTGTGTTGGAAAGTTACCAGAAGGGTCGCATGGAGTTTTTTGGATATCAGGTTTGGTCAGTTGAGTTTTTGGTTTCGTTGTACTTTCAGTTTCTTTTGTAGAAAATGTTCAGTTCAATTTTTATGTAAATTTATTTTGGGTCGTCTGTTTCTTTACGCTATTCATTTGATAGTTTATATTTGGGTGAAATTATTCTCTTGTGTACTCTATTTTTTCCCTTGGTGCTTTTATCTATCCGAGGAGGATCAAGAGTGCCTCTCAGGACTTGTCACTAGTGATCCTAGGGGACCGGTTTAGGGTTGACTCAGGCTGGTTTGTGAGAAAATGGTATTAAAAGAGGCCACCTCTTAGAAAACCACTCTTTTTAGAGCACCCTTGTTAATTGCGGGATGTAAATTTATATGGAGTAGGAATTTTGGGACATTAGGGGTACGCGTGGGAAGAGAATCGCTAACTCTTGCTCATTCTGATCCTCAGGGTTCCACGAGAAGTCCGGTGTTATTAGTGACCTTTGTTCTTGTTGATTGTTTAGTGTTTGGATATGACAATGGGATTCTGAATAATGACATTCATGATATCCCAAGTCCTATAAATCCAAGTGTAGTTGGGGTATGGTCTTAATAAGTCCCTCTATGTTGGTGTTGTGTTCGAAATATGGCCACAAACCATACAGTCAAGTCCCCCACCGACAGTAGTTCCCTTTTGTGGGTGTCTTGGACCTTTCTAAAATTTCGAATTTTTGCATTGAATATCCTTGTGTGAGAATTTTAAAAATGGGTTTTAAATGAAGTATTGTATTTTGAAATGTGGAAAATGGGGTTTTAAAAAATTTTATATAAGAATGGTTTTGGAAGGTTGCGTTTTTGTGAAACAATTTATTAGGAGGAAGGGGAAATGATTTAAAAGGATTAGATTATCCCTAATATATACTTGTGATTTTTTGGAATAAAATATTTTGAAAGTGTGAATAATTAGAAGGAGATTCGGAATATTATTTTAGTGGGATGTTTTGGGATGTTGAAACGTGTTTGGATCTGATGAATTGGTTTTGGAAATTGGTTTTTAGAAGTTGGTGTTTCCCTAGAAAGGGTATTGTTCTCAATGGACATCAGATTATGAAAAAATACCTTGATAAATTTTAGAAAATGTGAAGGGGTTGTTTGGAGTAGAATGCTTATTTTAAAAGTTGCTAAAAATTAAAAGGGTTAGGTTTTTAAGAAAATGGCTTTTATGAAGTTTTTTTTTGTTTTCTGAAATCTGAAAATGGTTTTTGACTTAGTGGTTAGTGTTCCTTTGAATAGCACATGATTTTTTAAATGATGTTTTTTTAGCCATTGGTGTTTTCATGGGTGATCACATGCATGGTTTTATTGATATTTGGAAGGATAGCCTATATTGAATGGTGGATGGGTTCCTAGGGTGGCATGGAATTGTGCATGTGAGTGAGAATTGATGAAATACCATTGTACTGTGTGGAAATCCAAAATGTTTTTTTGTTTTTCACAAGTGTTTTGAGATGAAAAATTGTAGAATTTATTTATAAATTGATGGTTATTCCACTCGTTTTTTCTATCAATTATATGATTTGTTTATTCAGTATTCTTCCTTGTGTTTTGGATGTCATAATCTTGTTGTTTCCTGAGATGAGATCTTGTTGGTGGCATGTTTTTGGAGTAATGTTTAGTGGGTTTCTAATTATGTGTTGGATGTTCTTATGTGGTCATAGATAGTTATCTGTTGGAAATATTTCATGTTGATAAACATAAGGATTCATTTAAAATGTTAAATCCACCTCTTCAGATGATGCCTCAGCCCATTTTTTAGAATAGACATATGTTTGGTCTAGATTTATGGTGCCATTATGTTATGATGATTCTCTCTATTGTAGTGGTTGTGTTCGGTGATGCATGGTGTGTTTCACCATGTTCCTTGTTCATTTCACTCCACATTATATGTATGTTATAATTGTGGTGTGTATCTTTATGTCTCCATTGGGTATTGGTGTTTTGTTTGAGCTAGTGTGTTTCATGAGGTAATGTGATTTTTATCTCCTAACTACGGCACAACAGATGCTTCAAACATCAGGAATCCAACCATAGGCCTCAGAGTGAAGCTTGTCATGATATCAGGAAATCACCAGAGGTGTGGAGGGCTTGACTAGGATCATGTCTCCATTGTTTTTGTAATGTAGTATCTACTCTTTTTGGGTTCCTTTTTATTCTGAATTTCCTCTTGTCACAATGAACGTGGTGTCCTTACCCATTACCTAGTGTCCATGGTTATGCCTTCATGGATGTTCTGATTAATGTCCATGTGTGCACCACATCTGTAAATTGAGAGTGATCTTGGTTTTACCTATTCTAATGTGGAGAGTGTTGGGTATTTCTGTTGTTTCTTTTGTGGTTTTAATGGCCCAATAATTGGGTCCCCTTTCCTCCCCTCCCCAAGTTGTGGAGGCCTGGATCCATTCAGAATGTGTCGGCCCTGTTTTTATCCCCTCTATTCGGTAGTGGTTGGTTTAGATGATCATGTGGTAAAACATTTAACATGGTTTTTTAGGTTGTTGTGGGAGAGTTTTTGTGGGCTTGTGCGGGGGATCCCCAATTCTAGTTCATGTTGAATTCTTTTTTTTTCAAGTTGTTCCTTAACAGTGGGGACACCCACTGTGGGTCTCGAAGATCATTCCTTTAAGGATTTTTCAGATGGTAGTTGTTATTTAATGTTGGGGAGCCCATTATTTCCCCCATCCCCAAGTCATTGTCTTTAATGAATGAACATTGGTTTAGGTGATCATTGGATTCATTGGGAGAAGGCCGAACAATCAGGTTCTTGGCTTGGTTGTGGAGGTTGTGCCTTGATCATTCTCTTAATTCTCAAGTAGTGGTTGTGAGTTGGTGTTTTGTTTGGGGAATGAGATTACGTTTCGTTGATGGTAAATGATATATCCTTTTCTTGAGATGTTGGATCATGTTGATATGTAATATTTGGGTGTTCGTTTGTCAGCAGTAGAGTTTTATGTCTTTTTGGGGGTGGAAGGATTTACTGGTGGGAAGAATTGACACACCCAGTTTTTTTTTCTTTTCATGTCTTGGTTTTGATCTGATTGATTGGAAATCAATATCCTTTTCATGGGTTTTTGGTGCGAAAAAATTATATTTTTTAACTTCCATTTATGTCTAATAATCCTACCATTGCTTCTCGAAATCCTGTTTGGGAGTTTTAGAGAAAAGAGTGGTCTCTTCATGATTTGGGGCAACAGTGAGTCAATTTCCAGATTTAAAACCCAAATTTGTTTTTTATAACTCCGTTGTTTTTAAACAATTGTCACCCATTAAACATCATAATTTTCCTACCCTGGCATATTAGAACAAAAATATTCTTTTGGACCCCTTAATAATTCATAATCATGGTGAATTTTGGTTACTTATTTAGGTACTGGGCTAGCCCATGGGCCCATTTCTAGATTTAACAAAATAATTTGTTTCTTTTATATCTTTTTCAATTTTTAATAATTTTCAATTATTCCACCTCCAAATAGAATCTAAAATCCATAGACTTACCCAAATTCTCTATTGTTCCTATTTGGATCTCAGTTTTATCGCATATTAGGGAAAAAGATCTCAGGGTTCCTCAAATCATCCATATTTGATAATGTAAATTGTTTCATCCATAAATCATTCATTTCTTACTCTATTCCCCCAAGATATTTTTCCCCTAGTTCATATAGAACCAAGGAGACCCTCAAAATACTTTCAATCCATTAAATATCCTCTATGTGTGTGTATTTAAGGTAATATGAAAGGTTTTCTATTTTCCGAAGGATGTTCTTCACAGTTTTAGGGTTTATAAACCTGCGGTGGGTGATTTTGGTTGTGCATTTCCATTCAGCAAAGGATTTGTGGTAGGTTTCCAATTACACATGTACTTTTTTAGTTAAGATACATATATTCAATTCTGTTTTAATCTTCCTAAAACTCTGAGAATTGTAATTTATTCTTTGGATAATTCGTTTGGTGTGCCAAGTAGTAGTTAAAACCTTGTTTTTTTAAGTGGTGTAGTTTTGTTAAAATAGTGCACACCACATATTTTTTATAATGATTTCATAGATTCCGCACTTGTTTTTTTGGTATTTTGAACATGGTTCAGTAGCTTTAAAAAATGTATGGAATTCCATTGATATTTTATTCCTTTTCTACAGCTTAAAATGAATTGTTTTGTTAAAAAAATGCATGTCATTTATTCAGTATGTTTCCCAGCTGGCTTTTATGAGTTGATTGTGGTTTAAAATGATTCTTCTGGCTTTGTAATCATATTTTAAGTGGGAAAAGCAATTTTTTTGGTTCCTTATGTGGATTCCAAGTATTTTTTGGTTTTTAGAATGAAGTTTTATTGTTTTTAAGGTATTTTGACATGTTTTGCTAATGGAAGGCTCATTTTTCACTTTTATTACAAGGGTTGTGTAACGGATAAGAAATATGAATATTTTCATGGTGGATACCAATGTTTTAAATATTAAAATGGTGGTTTCTAACATATTTATTAAATTTGGTATTTATGGCTTTGAAAAATTTCTTTTTGGTAAGAATATATAAAGTCCCTTTTCGCCTTTCCTAATAATTAAAAATGAGTGTTTTAGATGTATATACCATGTTACGTCAATTGATAATGTTTTATAGTCCATGAAATTATTTTATTAAATGTTTTTATAGATTTCTAATATGGTGGATATGGTTTTCATGTGATTTTTTCCTTAAAAGATTTCTTTTGAATGAGTTTTATCAGCAAAGCCTCATTACACTTTTTGAAATTATTTTATGAAAATTTTATTTGGTTTACTGATCCATGAAAGAAATATAAATAATATTTGTGATATTTTTGTGTGTTTATGGTTATTGAATTAAATTTTCTTGTGGAATGTGTATTTGATAATAAGGGTAACTTGATTGCGCACTAAAGGGAATCTCATGTATATAGATGGGAGGACGTGTACTAGTATGCTAGTGACCCAGTGGGGTTTGGGACATATTTAACGTAGTAAGTTTAACAATGATAAAACTAAATAAAATGTGATAATGATGTTTTTTGAGGACCAATAGGTTATGTTTATGCTCCCAACTAGTGTTTCATGTGCATAAGAATGGATATTTATTATTGTTACTTTCACCAAGATACGAGGATCCTGGGGCTCCCAACTAACTAGTTCCTAGGGGTGTTCCTATGACTTGTGCTCATTGGATATTTTGTACTAACCATCAGAATAAGGTTTGATTGGTTAGTAAATTCAATAGAATGTGAGTATTATTTAAAATGTTACATTCTTTAAATCATTCCTCTTGAAAACTATTTTCATTTCCAACATTCACTTCTTTGAAAAATTGTTACTAGCATTTTTGTTTATAAAACATTCAAGTATATTTCTGAAAATTATTATAGTATATAGCCTCATTTGGTTAAAGTACTTTTATATCTTTTATTTAAAACCTGAAATTTATGTTTCTTTTATTTTAAAGGAAGGGAATTGGAAATAGAATACCAGGCTAACCTACTGAGTTATAATTCTCACACCTATAGTCTTCTTTTGTTTCTAGCCCTTGTGTAGGTTTCATTTTGAGTTTGATCACCTTGGGGGGCGTGTGATAATTATGTTGGATAGTGATAAGTGTGGTCACATGAAGTTAGTTGGATATCAGGTTTTTTCAGGTGAGTTTTTGGTTTAGTTTTACTTTCAGTTTCTTGTACAAATAATGTTTAGTTCAATTTTTATGTAAATGTATTGTGGGCTTTCCGTTTCATTCCACTGTTTGTTTGATTGTTTATATATGAGAGAAATTGATCCCTTGTTTACTCTATTGATTTTCTCGGTGCTGGTCACCATCCCGAGATGATCGAGAATGCCTCTTGGTACATGTAGTGGCCTAGCCTGAGGGACCGGTTCAGGGTGGACTTGGGATGCGTCGTGACATCTTATGTCTACCACAAACCATGAACCTATCTAAGGTAGTGTCATCACAAAAACAACTAGGTATTCCCTCTGATACCATATTTTTAATGAACTAGCCTTGGAATGCATGACATGCCACCCAAGATGGAACTACAATAGGTGTAGATCAATACATAAACCACAAAGTGTCAAATTTATAAAATAAAAAAGTTAAACAAATAGAGAATAACTTGGTAGGAAAATCCACATTTCGATGAGACATATAAACCAATAAAAAAATTTAACCCCAAAAAAACCCAATCCAATACAAAATCCAAAACCATGTCTCCATGTGAACATCCTTCACCACCATCCCAACCCACTATGAAGGATATAATGACCAATAGAAACTAGTGATCTACATGACACCCATCCCTTTATCTATATCCTAAAAAACCAAATCTACAAACACCCAAAATAATATGAATGGTTTGATTAAAACATCTTTTAGGATACCACCATTAATCTTTTCAATGTTGATCATTATGAAATAGTTACTCTAGATTTAAAACAAAACGTATTTGCAAAGATATTTTATTTGAAGGAATTTCACGTCAAATACCTTTTACATTCTCTTTCAAAATAATTCACATTCAAACCCACCATAATATGGAAATCAATAAAAAATAAAAATATAGAAGATGTAGTGACCATTGGACATAAGAGTTTTATGGGATGATTTTAGTTGTTTTGAATACATTTGCATGGTGTTTTTTTAAAATAAGGTCTATAGAAAATTATTATCTTCAGTTTTCTTAACAATGTTACACCACTTTGTCATGTTTTCTAAAAATGAAAATTGGATGGAGATGGAATCAGATAGAGAGGATTAAATGAATGATTCCTAACATGAGTCTATCAGACAAAAAATTTTGTGACTAAGGATATTAGATGATGTTTTGTGATGATTTTTTATTTTATCAACTTCCAATGTTCTTTCATATGGAATGTTTGAGGAAAAAATATGACGATGCACTACTGATCTTAAGTTCCTATTTTCATGATATTTAGAAATCTCATGTTACTATCACTAGTTAATGTTGCAACCCCAACCCCAGTCACCTAGAGTCAGTGTTATACTTTATTATATTGTCATAAGATACAAGGAATCAAATCTCGTGGGGTCTAATAGTTTATTAGACTTGGTAAAGTAGGAAAATACTTCAGTCCTATATTACATTTGAATGCACAAATTACAAAAAAAATTCAAGAATAACATTATTCCCTCTAGAATATTGTTTCATATCAGTCATATTAATATTCGTGGAATCCAGGGCCAAAAAATAAGGGTGAGATCAAATTATGAGTATGTGTTAAGTATGGAAGAAAATATCATGAAACAATGAGTATAATAAACATGGAATGTTAATAAATGAGTGCACATTCTATTTAAATAACTGGAAATTTCCTAATCAAAATGAAATAGTAAATAATTTAAAACACATTGTATTTAATTAATAAACTACAAATAAAATACATCCGAAGATAATTTCATTGTAAAAATCACCTAGATAGTAATAGTAACTCAAATGAAGGTACTTCTCAATTATCAAACGTCATGTTTCACAAGAACATAATACCTTTTCAATGAAGTCCTTTAATAATATTATTTAAAATATATTGGGTGAAAACCCATTTAACTTAGTCTAGCCAACAGATTCATCCAATGTGACTACTAGTGAATCAATGAGATATATATATATATATATAATTGAGACCCACCCATGCCATACATATCCAAATCATTATATATATATAAAATAATCTATTTAATTCATAAAAAATATTCCTTGTCAAATATCTATATAGAGTAAAGAATACAGATTTCCCATTATTTTCCAAGATAAAAAAATTAAATTCAACATAGAACACTATATATAGAAATGATATATAATTTATGAAATAAACATATCTATGATAAATAATAATGATATTCATTGAAAATTTAATTACCAATGATCAGAAGAAGGTGAATAATATAAGGGGATGTTAATGGTTAAAAAATGAAACAAGGATATGAATATCAATATAATCCTTGGTCAAAATGATCATAAAATATCCTAGGAAGAATAAGGATGAAATCAATATAACATATATACATTGGAGTAATAATAAAGGGTTATTTTCCATGATAAATAGAAATACCCTATATTGATAATTAAAATATTTCTTGAGGAAAATATACTTTTCATTTAGATAAAACTTTTGATAAAACTTTTCTTTGAAAATCACTTTTAAAAACATTTTCATTAAAATGAAATTCATAGACTTGCAAAGTAAGAATGAAAGAAATGATGGTCATGATGAAAGGTAATTTTTTACATGTGGTAAAAAAAGTAACATTCATTTTACATTAATAAAAGGTTATAATAGTTCCTTGTTTATAAAATGACAAGAATATTCCTTTCATATTTTCAATAAAAGAAAAATGGGCATTGTATTGTAAATGACATAAGAATACTTTAAAATTATTATTTAAAAAAATAAAATGCATTAAAATCCCATTGATAATTCATTTTAAAAATGTTAAAATATTTTGAAAAACATTGTTTGAAAACATGGTTTCTGAAGAAAAAATATTCCTAACAGAAGAGAGAAATGAAATAGGATTTTCATGAAAACATTTTCTAAAAGGTTTTTAGTGCCAATGTGTGGAAGAATAGTATTATTACATGAAGATAAAATTAATAAATATATTATATTAAAAATTAAATGTTTTTATTATGAAATATTCATGTAAATTTTTTTTCAACTGATATTTAAGAATAAACAATCTCTATTAGAATAAGATTGTGAATTAAACCATTAAAATGAGCATAATGTTAAAGTGAGAATTTATTAATGGATAAATTATGTGTATCAAATGAAAGTACACATAAAACAAGTTTAAATAAAATATAATGTAATAAAAATTCATTACACATAACCTTATCAGGTTGAAATCAATGAAATATAATTTTAACCCAATGAGTGGAAAATGAGTTAAGAAATACCTTAACTTACGCTCCCTTTTGGTTGACCATGATTTAACCTCCTCTATTGTGGTTTTAAACAATTTATTAAATTATTATAGATCCATTTTTATATTTACTCTATCATATATGATCCTTTTATAACTTCGTACCACCCATTCATTAATCATCTTTCATTATTTTCATTGTTTCCCTTGTTAATTGCCTTGTTTTTATAATGAGGGTTTTGATATGAAAGTTACAGTTCTTGAGAATATAGTTAAATAATCTCAAAAATAATAATAATTACATAATTATAATATTTATACATTAATTATAAATATAAAATCAATCATGAATGCTGATTATTAAAAATGATATATGTTACGAGCAAAAAGACAGTATGTCGTATGCACACATGAGTAATGATTTTGTTTTTCAATGATCATTATAGAAAGTTGGAAACTAATTTTTT
This sequence comes from Viscum album, assembly GCA_963277665.1. Taxonomy (NCBI): domain Eukaryota; kingdom Viridiplantae; phylum Streptophyta; class Magnoliopsida; order Santalales; family Viscaceae; genus Viscum; species Viscum album. Next base: position 1,080,507,324 of record OY728164.1, read on the forward strand.
ACCTTTCAATAATGATAAAAATATCATTAATACCATATCATATACTTATATATATCATCCAAGTTGTTTATTGATATAAATAGAGTCACACCTCTTTGTGAAGGTGGAAGTCCACATGTACACGAATGATGTTATCAAATTTCAATGAGTAAAAAGTAAGAAATAAAATGTTGTATGTTATATTTATTGTTGGAATGATACCGAGAATGATTCTTACTAGAAATGGAGCATGATTTTTTTTTCAATCCTTTCAGGGATGATCAAGTAGATTGCAAGGAAAGTGATCATATAGTTCAATACATAAGTAGTATTGAAGGTGGCATCGTTTCCCAGTGTTTTCCAAATTTTTGGGTCCAAAGATTAGAGAATGGAACACATTTAGAAAATTAGTTTTTCTAGATGTCTTTATGAAAATATATAAAATAATTGATTTACACATAGATGAAATTCATGATTTGTGTTTCACAAAGGATTAAAGTATTGTGATGGTGTTCTCTACGATTACGAGAATTCAATCTTCGCGAAAGATTTTTTTGTAGAATCAAATTTTCATAAATATGGTAAATTCTTTTATTTATTGAAGTCTATATTGAGCACTTCAACGATATGAAGCATTGCGATATGAGATGTTGTTACTTTGTGATTACAAGAATTGGACCTCTACAGCGGTGTGAAGGGTTTTGATGGAAATATTTATAGTTACGATGAGTTTTCTGAATGGAAAATTTCCATGGAGATTTGAGGATGGATGATCACTGGATTGACGTTTTTGACTGATCTGTAAATCAAATCAGAGGTGGTGCAGATTCACAGCCAGATAAGCCTATAAATAAGAGGCTACCCCTCTTCATTTGACATGAAATCTTCAATGAAAATCGGGAATCACTCTGATTTCATAAAGAAAGGGGTTCATTATGAAACCTGTTGTCTTTTGAATCTTGAGGTTTGAAAATATACTATTTTAGTCTCGAAAAAATTCAATTTTTCTACATATTGAGTGATTCAAAAAGATGGGATGTTTCGTATTGGCTCAGTGAGCTTCGCTAAATAAGGTTGTTTCTCGAAGGCAGTGTGCTTCTCGACGGTAGGTTATTCCAAAAAGGCGAAGAAGATTTTCAAAGTAGTGTGCTTTTTGAAGTAGTTAGAATTGAGAAAGATTGAGTGTTTAAAATTAGTGAGCTTTTCGATGGACTGAACCTTGCAATGGAGTGATCTTTCTTAATATATAACATTAAAAAAGAGCTTTGCAAAGGAGCTTTGTGAAAGGTTGTGTTTGAATATCAGTTTTAATTGAATTGGGTTTTCAGTGTGCATAAACTCAAGATTTCAAGGAAAAAAAGTCTCATACTAGATTGAGAAAAACACTTTAATTCTAGATTATTGAAGTAGCCTTCATGTCGATAAACTATGTTTCGATTATCTCAGAGCAATGTGCTAGGTGGAGTCAATGAAAGTGTTTCTTGGGAAGCAGTGAGATATCAATAAATTCTTGTAAATCCAGTGATTCTAGAATATAGTGATTATGATAGAACCTCTTTATTCCATATCTAGTAAAGATGAGTGGATTTTTGTTTTACTAACACACTGTCTACGTATACTCCTTTGACATTACCCTTACTGTTGAACTAAGTAAAAGTGTTGTGTGGTATCTTTGTATGTGATTTTTTGATTTCTGTTCCTATCCATTTTACATGTTTAATGAGTTATTAATAAAATGGGAACAATATCTATTACTTTAAAAGAAAAATTTGGCACAGTGATTCACCGCTACCCTCTCAGGGTGTCCTAGGGTCCTACAAGTGGTAATAGAGTCGAAGGTTAACATATATTTGAAACTCCACAACAATTCTATTCAGTTGAGGATTTGAGATTTCATTCTTGAGTCAATGATGAAGTGCAGTATTGATGTATATTTTTTTTATCTTTGAGCATAGGTCCTTATCCTACAAGATCATTACAAACAGAAAAAATTAATTGAATATACAGTTGAAGAATTCCCTCTAATCTAAATAATATGTAGTATATGGTCCTATAAGCCTTTCTAAAAATGAATATATATCATTATTGGAATGTAAATTGATGGAAAATCTAGTTTCAACCAAATATAAAAACATACTTTCCACCACATGTGATACAAAAGTTTCAAATGATTAGGTGGTATGTGATATAAAAATTGAAAGTTATCCTCAGAATATAGATTCCATCACATGTAGTGATGATGATCAATATAAAACCTCACATTAATCAATAGTTTATAGATTAATAAATCTTCTTCATTACATTTATAAAGAAATATCATCCCATGTTTGTGGATTATTTCAACGAATTCAGGTAGAACATAGCCAGTTGGAAAAAGAAGTATATTCTTTGGAGGAATTCATTCAATGAAATGTTCTGGAATGTTATAATCTCTTTAAAAATTTGTAAACTTTGATGAAAAAAAAGCTAAATTGAAATAATATATTCAAAACTCATCAAATAAGTTAAATAGAATGTGAGATTCAAAAATGATATTATAGAACAGATCAATGTGATTGAAGAGAAATTGAAAAATAGCACGGATGTCAAGGGTTTACAATTAAAATAAATATCCAAGAAGATCAGGGAACATGACACTTTGATTCAGAACAAATTCAAGATTCATGTAGAATATATTGTTAGAATAAATATGGCATGTGAAGAAATGTTGATTGTGATTTAATATCAAAAAAATCATCCTAAATATGAAATATCTTGATTGTGGAAGCCTAGTTGGTCAATCTTGAGAAGACATATATTGATGCTTCACAAAAGTAGGAAACAACTGATGTTTCTACTCAATTATCAATTGAGGATTCTAAAGCTGATAGACATCCAACATGTTATAAAAAGATCATGAAATCCATTGATGATCTATCTCAAGTAGTAGAGAATAAATAGTTACCATCCAAACCAACATGTGTTAATTCCTCTAAAACTATTATCATTAAGAGTGCAGGTTGTATGACACATAATGGGCATGTATGGATGAATATAAGACATACGAAACCCACCTCCCTGATTAGAGTGGATAGAAAGTAGAGTATGGAAGCCGGATTCTCACATAGAGATGAACAAGTTATGTAGAAGATACAACAACAATATACAAGATATACAATGAAATCAAGATTTTTGGGTCAATGTTGGTGGTGAAACAGATAAGGGAATAATGCATTAAATTACTAGTACAATCGGCAAAATGATAAGAAAATAAGACCACCAATGGAAGAAAATTATCCTGAATCTACCTTGGGAAGAAATTAGAATATTATTGTGAATAAAAAATTGTCCCAGGAAGTTCTCAGTTAAAAAAGATGAAAATACCATGAATTTTAAATACACGAAGTTGAAGGGTAGTACATCCAAAAGAACTACTAAGAGGGATGACACTCAGATGAACCCAAGTGTAAGATCCAAACTTGTTTCCACAGTTCCTATTGAAATTTTGGTTATTTGTCCAAAATATTTGGAATGAATGATGAAATTTTAAAATAAACAGTCTGAGTCTACTGAAAAAGAAAAATAAAAGGCCCCAAATTGTGAAGAAAAAGGTCATGAGTTTTTGCAAAAAAAAAACAACAATCTCATGATAAAGAAGTTTTCTGTGATAGATTCATGAAATATATTCACATTTCAAAAGGATTTTGAACCATAATACTATATCAAGAAGTAGTTCTTAAGAGGAGTAGGAATATATCATTCATGATGGTTGTTATGATTTACAATTATCCACTCAAAGCAGAAGAAAATATTAAGAGACCCATGGCACATCAATATAGATCACAACATATGTTTAGATGTGCAAGAATTAATACTAGAGTAAATGGAGGAACTTGGTTGGGAAAATAATATTAACCATGAAATTCATATTGATAATTCAAGGAGGATCCACCTTATTCACTTAATTATATTTGCAATATATTTGTTCTTATAATGAAGGGAATTGAAGGTGAAGAAATACCTTAGGGATAAAACATGAAAAAGAAAATAGGGATGTCAATTATTGATAGCCATGATGAAGAAGTATCCATCTTTGAATGATTCTTAAATTTATATTAAAATACAGATATGTTATAGGATCATTTTTAGATAAAGCATAATATGATAAATTATGGATAACTTGGACAAATAGGGTACCATCTTGGCATGATTGTACTACTATAATCCCAAAGAACAAGTGTTCAAGAGTGTGATATGTTTTGATGTTGTGAAATTCATCCAATATGGAATGTCACATGGTGAAGATCCATTCTGGTGTTCTCTCCATACATAAATTCCTTGAAATCCATTCTTGATGAGATCTGCTATTATGAAGATGCTGAGAAGTATCTCTCTTGAGGAGGATAAAAATTAAGAATGGTGATGAATCTACCATAATTATAATTTCAATTGTTATCTAACTAGATTATTCTAGAAATTTCATGAATATAGAGTCATTGAAAAGGATTTTTAGGTATCAAAATCAGTGGTTATAGGAAACATTCAGATGTTGAAATAGGAAAAGGCTTGTACAATATTCTGTATGAACCCAAATAATATGATCCAGAAGAATATTAATAAGAAGAAATAATGGCTTAAGAAACTTCATGTAAACCTCAGAAGAGAAATAGAAGAGTTTAAATTGATTAATCCAACATCATTGGGGATTTGTCATTACCCTCACCTAAAAATATAATGAGAACAGACGTATAGTCTACCTCATTTTAAGAATATGCAGAAGTTGAATCGCTAGGTAAATCCATGAATTATGAAATCAAAGATAAGAACCGACCATTTGATCATATTACTTTACCATAATATCACAATGTAATTAGAAACAAGGCACACCTAGTGTGTAATGTCTATACCTAGGTTGAATAAATTAGTATTGAAGAAATATTTTCTTTAGTGGTGAGACTGGAGTCGATCACATAGATCACTAAGACAACATTCCTGAATGTAATTCTTGAAGAAGAAGTTCAAATTGAATGAATTGCACTATGATCATGGTGTTATCGTTTGGATTCTTTTTTGAATAATTACCAATTCAAAATTGAAGGTTTTGATCAAATAAAAAATTCATGAATAATTCATAAGAAGACAAATTCACGGTGCATGAGTATGTGGATGATATTATACATGGCAGTCGCATGAAGGGATTGGTGGTGGAATTTTACAATCTCATGAAAGTACAATTTGAAATGTCTCTAATTTGTGAATTCACAAACATTTTCTGGATACAATTGATGCAGTGGAAAGATTTCACATTAGTCAATTAGGAAAACTATTCAACGGAGTTACTGAATAAATAAAATGTGAATGACTCCAAACTAATTTCAACTTAGATTTCAGTTGGAAAAAAATTGGGAAATTATGAGGTTAGGAAATCTGTAGATCCAACAATGTATAGGAGGATCATTAAAATCATAATATACCAGACAACAATGCAGCCAAAAATTTTCTTTCCAACATGATTATTTGGCTTCTTTTAATGTAATCATAAGGAAGAACATATGGTGGTGGTCAAAAGAATCATGAGAAAGAATGTCCACAAATGGTGAAGAATTGTTTAATGGAAATAATTGTGTAGGTTGGTTGAGTAAGAAATATGATATCACTACCCTCATTAATTTTCATGTAGAGTATATCTTGGATATGAAGGCCTGCACATATCTACATTGGTGTAAGAAACAACAATATGATATTAGTGATTAAGTGAAACAGTTGATGATGATTCACTATGATAACAAGTGTGCTATTGATTTTGTAAATAATTGGTCAATCATAGGTGTTTATCCACATCTAATTTCATGAGGAGATCACAAGTTTCCCCTATCACTGATATTTTATCTATTTTAAATTTATGTGGCTGTGATATATGTTTATTGGGGAGATATAATCTAGGGGGTCATGTTCTAAGCTATACAATGTATGAATACCGGTCTTTGGGGTTATTTCCAATGGGGAGAATGGATAAATTCATTGTCTCGAAGGAAGAGAATGAATTTTCTTTGGTTACAGGAATGAATGAGAATAGATAAAGTCACAAATTCTAAAATGGAGGAGAAAAGAGAAATTATTTTGATGTTCAAAGGGTAGAAAGTGATGGCAGAAAACAATCTAGTGTTATAAGGAAACATTCATAGAATTATTTCGAACACACACGAACACAATTCATGTCTCCCTATTATTTTCTACACCTCGAATTGCTCATGTAGACTTATACTATTGGATGATTTGATTTCTACATATTTGGTTTTGATAGTGGTTGGTTCCCTGTTGAATTTATCTACAGATTACAAAAAACTCCAAAGGAAGTTATTGTTGGAACCAAGGTTGTTCTTTGTTATAAATGGATCATGATTTGTGTTTGTTTTCAATACATTCATGGATAATCAGGTAGATTGCAAGGAAATGGATCATATATTTTCAAGACAAAATCTGTATTGAAGGTGGCGTCGTTTCCTAGTGTTTGCCAATTTTTTTGGGAAAAATATTTGGAAAATGGAATGCATTGTGAAAAGTGGTTTTTTAAGGCATTTTGAAAATATGGAAAATGAATGAGTTTCACAGAGATGTTAATCATTATTTTTGTTTCACAAGGGATTAAAATATTATGATGGTGTGATCTTTGATTATGAGAATTTGATCTTCATGAAAGGTATTTTTCTAGAATCAACTCTTCATAAATATGGTAAAGTCGTGGATTTTGTGAAGACTAGCTTGAGGATTTCGAAGATATGAAGCATTGAGATTTGAGATGGTGTTACATCGTGATTATGAGAGTTTGAGATCTATGGTGGTGTGAAGGGTTTAATGGAAATCTTTTCAGTTATGAAAAGCATTGAGAAAGGAGAATTCCATGGAGCTTTTCAGATGGAGGAGCTCCACGAAGATGTTTTTGACCGATCCAAAATTCACACTGATATTGGTGGAGCTTCGTAGCGAGTCCAAGACTATAAATTAGAGACTACCCCTATTGATTTGACATGAAATTTGAAGAAAAAATCCAAAAATAACTCTGATTTTTTGAAGCAAGATGTGCTCCATGAAACAGGTTGTCTGTACAAGCTTGAGATTTGGGAGAAATATATTCTCATCTTGACCAAAGTCAATGGTTCTATGAATTGATTGCTTTGTGAAGATGGTATGTTCTATGTTGGCTTAGTGAGCTTCGTGAAGAATTTTAGTCCTGCGAAGGTAGTACGCTTCACGACGATGGATTTTTCTGCAATGACGAAGGAGATTTGCGAAGAAGTGTTCATTGTGAAGTAGTGAGCATTATGATAGAGTGAGCATTGTGAAGGAGTTATCATTGATAAGGAGTGATATTTTTGAATATTTATATTTCTTGAGGAGATTTGTGATAGGATTTTTTTGAATATCAGTTTAAAGTGAACCAGGATTTCAGTTTACATCAACATAGGATTTCTATGCAACCAAAATCTCATGCTGGACAGAGAGAAAGACATTAATTCCATGTCATTGAAGCAACATTCATGTCGATAAACTAGGATTGACATATATAATAGAATTGATCTTGGGGGATTCAACGGATGTTATCTTAGGGAATCAGTGAGTTATCCCTGAAATCATTTAATGGTAGTGAGCCAGGTATAGAGTTACTATGACTAAACCACTATATTCCATAGCTAGTGAATATTAGTGAATTTTGGTATAACCTACACACTGTCAATATATTCTCCTTGGATGAATATCTTAGTGGTGAACCAATTAATGTGTTTTGGGATCTCTTTAGATGTGATTATTTTGTTTTTGTTCCTATCCACTGTACGTGTTTAATGAGTTCTTACTAACATGGTAACATAGTCAATCACTTTAAAAGAAAACATTGACACCTTGATTCACCACTACCATATCAAGGTGTCCCAAGGTCCTACATTTACATAATGATACATATATTATTAATATCATATGTATGCCATGTATATCACATGTAATCATTAAATTTATCTTTAGAACCTTCCATGTGTGGTTTTAGTGAAAGAAAAATCACATCAATTCATGAGGTGGACATTCATCATACACACGAGCAATGTTATCAAATGTCCTATAAAATGGAAGGTAAATATCTATATATTATCGTGGGAATACATAGGTTTACATATGTTATAAATATTATATATAAACATTATATCCATAATCAGACCCAACCATTAGAGGTGGAGATGAAAAAATGAATAACATTGGTTTGCGATGTGGTAATCCTCTGTACACATGAATAATGATTTTGTAATGAATTTGATGAAATTTGAGATGGTTTTATGTCATTAAATATCTATGAAAACATCCAAATATATGGAATATGATAAGGATATTATATTATCATGGTTTAATAAAAATGTAATGGGGTGGATAAATAAGTAATATAAAGGTGCTCGTTGATGAACATTGCCTCTTCTTCAAGTATCCTTATTAGGCTTGCACTAAAGCCTTAAAAGGATGTATTTATGGATAAACAATGGATTATTGGATGTGGTGAGGGATATTTTTAAATGATCTTGGTATGTATTTTCTGAACCAAATAGGTTTGAATGGGTGATGAAGTAAGGGGAGTGTGTTCCCTTTTATAGTTGTGGAGGAGTGGCGCCCTTGTAAATACCCATAATTTTTCACTATTGTGAGGATAATATTACTTACAGTTGAAAAAATATTTATTATTAAATTTTTAGGTATTATATAGTCGCACAAGAGCCTTTTCCTAGTTGGTGAGGTATCCTTAAGTGTGTCCAAGTGACCCATGTTTAAAACTAGGCAAAGGCATATTTTTTGGGGGTACTGTAGTAGGTACTATAGCAGACACTGTAGAAGAATGTACACTCTGTGATACTGTAGCAGACTGTACGTTGTGTGGTACTATAGCAGAATATACAATACGGACGTACTATATAGAACTATACATCGTGCGGTACTATAGTTGGCACTGTAGAAGTAATTGTATGAGGTATTGTTCGGTACTGTAGCAGCTGGAACTATTCACCTTGGGCCACTAGTTTGGGCTTGGAGTCCTTATAGCATTCGGGCCACCCATGCCTTCAGGTCAGTAGAGCTTTTGGGCCACCATTATTTCCTTTGAGCCTCATAATGGCCTTTGGGCCTTATGATATTTACATAGAAAGACTCTAAAAAAGGAGCAGCCAAAGAAGAGGATTCAGAGAAGGTGCACTCACTAGAGTAGAACCAAATGGATTTTTTAGATTGAGAGGGTCTAGCTATCCCATCGGGACCAGCCTGTGCTTTCATGGGAATCCTAGCCGGACATCCATGCGAAGGTGGAGAGGTACTATCACGATAAAAATTCTAGGGTGGGGATGTTCCTTAATGACAGTCTAGATTAATTCCCTAAGACCTTCAGGTCATGTAATCTCCTAATCCAACAGGTCATGTAATCTCTGAGCCAACGGGCCGTGTAAGGGTTCCCTCTTATCCTTTGAAAGAGGGGTTATAAAAAATAAATAAAAAAGAGGGGCTTTGGGATATTCATGGGGGATTATATTATCATTAAACACCTCAAAAACACAATGAAACACGCGTTTTAAACATTTTTTTCCTTATCTTATATGTTTCATTACTTTTATTATTTTAATTTATCACTATGGTAACTAGTTTTCTAACCTATGTAATTTAGACATTAAGACTAAATTGAAGGGATAATTATTAGATAACAAAAAAAATATTATAAATATTATATCTAATTTATAAAATATTAATCCTTTGTTATTTTGGAATTAACTTTAACACAAATGCATCTGATGTGCAAAAACATCATTTTGATCATAACAGTGTTACCAATGTTTTTACTATTTAGGGGTCAATATAGTCATTATTAATGAAACATTGTTTCATGAATGGAAAATAGTTGAAATTTATTACCATTTAAAATTACATTAGAATAATATATTATCTTTAGTAATTTTAAATCTTTTAATAAAATATAATTTATCATAATATAACATTAATGTCAATTTTGAAATTATTAATTTAAATTGAATTTATAAATATAAATACAATTATGTAATTATAATATATTATGTTCAATCCAATTTAAAATGAAATATTCATCTAAACATAATTGAACACAATAATTCATTCAATTTTCTTCACTGTTATTATTTTTAGTATGAGTTATATTATTTTTTATTAACTAAAAAATTATTGTGTTAGCATTTCTTAAGCATTTAAAGTAACTAATTCAACACTAAAAATTAAATATAATTTTTTTTTATAAAAATAATAATTTATATTTCAATGTAATATATATAATTTAACCAATGTAATTTTTCCCTATCCAAAAGAATTATATATAATAAAAAGAAGAAAATAATATGTTTGTCCATTTCATTACTTATGTTATTATATGGGTCATATTCAAATTAAAGTGGAAGGGAATTTTCATATTTAAAAGAAATTTATTTCCAAGGATTAAATATAATCATTCAATAAAACTAAGATAATTTCTTTTTTCATATTCACTCTTATCATTCTAGTTCAATCACCCAGTAAATCCATTTTTACGTTAACCATGGTAATTAACTTTTAATGCATTCACTATAGATTTTTGTATCAAATTATGTTTAAATTATTTTTAATTATAAAATATTTATATTAAATATAAGTAATTTTTTTCCAAATTTAATTCGCATAATTTTTAATTTTAAATTTAAATTTAATCCTGCATATGTTATGAGAAAGCGGGGTTTTAAAGTGAAAATGTTCAAAAGCTTACAACATTTTTATCCAAAGATTCAATATAAAAATGATTAAAACGGAATAAATTGGATTAATTGATATATATTTGTACTAATTCTACTTTACAACCAATTCAAAATTTATTTTATCAATATAAATTATTAATATGAAAAGGTAGATTTAAATTACAATTCTAAATTTTTCACTATTCATAAAAGAATGAAATATTTCAAAAAAAAATCCCAAAAAATAACCCATAGATAATTTTGATATTAAAATTTATATAATGAATTATTTTTTCATATAAGTTTCTAAAAATACTAAAAATTAATGATAAACATATGTGTGAAAAGTGTTACTAATCCGTCTTTTATAAAAAATACAATTTTTCAAAAGACATTTATTTTTCTTTTAAATAATACTTATTTTTTCTAATGAATATATAATTAATAAATATTTTTAAACAACATATTTTTATAATTTAGTTATTCATATTCATTCCCACCATAACAACAGCTAGGTGATAATTTTTATACTAAATAATAATATAAATAATATATTGTTGTTCGGTAAAACTCAGTCTTGCGTGTCACACAAGTGGTCAATGAAACTTGTTGTTACATGTATAGTGAGTTATATAAGAAATTAATTTTATTTTGAAAGATATATATTTTAATGTCTTATGGTGTTATATTATCTTCTACGATAGGTGTTGTGTGTCACATGGACTATATGAATAAGATTTTATGCTTTTAGAATTTTGGGGCATTACATTATCCAAGTCTTAAATAAATTATATCCTCACAATTTATAATTGATCTCTATAATAAATGGTTTGATATTTGAAAATTACTTTATTAGATAAAAACATCATAAAAAGTGTTAATAATGTTTTATCTTAATAATGGTGGAGGGGAGTTCAAAAGTTCATTTTGAATAACACATAGCTAGTGTCTAAGTATGAAACATGTTTTTGAAATGTAAAGGTATAGTAATGGTGTAAATGTATAAATATTTATAGAGAGTGGTTGATTTCATTGATCACAAGAAATTTAATGATCAATGTAATGTTAATTTCCTCAAAACCAAAAATTTGTAATGATTTAAATGACCATCTAATTCATCGAATATGAAGGTAATATGATAAAATTTTTATTTCAATATCCTTTTCATAATGTTGATGAAATTTCATGAGAATGTATACTTAATTACGTTTATTCCATTTTATAATATTAACATCAACCTTTGTTTGTGCCTTGAAAATTTAACATTTTATCATTTACTCTAAGAAATGAATTTCATAAAATGAGTTTTTCATGCCTAACGAACTAAAATTCACTTTTAACAGATCGGAATATCAATAAAAGAATGATGATGATTTCTTTCTATCTCTAAATATTTTATAAAACCAATATATTTAATACATTAATCTCTAAACCTCAATAGTAATACCACTATTTTATCATTAATAATTATTTTTAAAATTTTTTAACTAAAAATAATGATATATTAACTTGGATATTGTGTGGGCTAGGGGTATGTGCTAAACCCTTATCGTCCTTTGGTCATAGGTCCAAGACCCACTTCCTTAATTAAATTGATTATTTGTCACTTGAAATAAAGATTACACTTTTTATAAAACCATTGTTTCCGACAATTTCGTCGGGGCACACGTGTCTGTCCGCTTGGGCGCGACATGGGTGGCATTTTGTTTCCCCGCATTCTGTCTTCCTGAAGGCGAGCGGCATTCACTCATTATTCTGGGATGTCTGCTCCTTGAACGAAACGGGGATGATGGGATTTCGGTTCTTCCTTTTGTGGATTCCTCCTCGAAACACGTCACCTAGTCCGGGTCTCCCTTATAGATTTAATACATTGTTCAAGAAACTCTTCCAATTTCCATGTTTCCATGGACGCTGATTAATTAAACTGCTTTCTTCATGACATTCCAAGTGGTCCAGCTAGGGCAGAAACCTTCTGTTGGGTGAGTAGTCACGTTGAGACACCACTGTCGTGTCTCGATGCTGGGGAATTGACATTTCTTCCTTTTCTCCCTTATTATAGGTCTTCTTGAGGGTGTGGATGCCCGAGACATCCCACATCGAGCACGGGGAATCATATTCCATAGGCATCTATCTGAGGTTTTCCTCATCTTCCCATGTTTAACATAGTGTATGTCCTAAATTTAACATCAAACGGAGATGGATCAGGCTGATCAGAACACTAGCTGGAGTGTATCAGGTTGAAGAACCCCCTTGAGAGATCACCGATATTGGGGATAGCACGTGGGTGGCTTCCCAAATACTTGGGGGGAAATGTGGTGGCATTATCTCAACAATATGTGATGTCCCGGATAAGAATCCGGATGGGTGATGGAAAATTGAATAGAGTGGAGTAGGAATGAGATGGGACCGTCATGGATATGGTGGTAGAGATGGTCTTGAGCCTCGAAGAGGCCTCCTACATATCCCCGTGGCAGGGAATCAATGTCTGCGTAGCTTAGTTGGTGAGAACCGACATGAATTAGGGGGGTCGGAGAGACCAATGGGTGGTGGCCTTGGAACTCATTGAGGATTTTTACATACCATGACTTGACAGTGATCAATGTCCACGTAGTTCAGGATGGTGTGTGTTGGAAAACCGATGTGAACCGGGACATTGGTCCAGGTGGTTGGTAGAGTCATGACAGCTTACTGCTGGATTGGGATGCAGTTTAACGACATGTGGGACAAGGGTGTATGGGATAACTGGCCTAATGGGGGACCTTGGTCCACTGGGTTTTGGGGTTGAACCTCGTGAGGCTTCCTATGTTCCATGCCTTTACATGGATCAATGACCACGTAGTTTGGGAAGGAGGCATGGATAACTGACACAGAGGTAGTCGGGACCAATGGTTGGTGGGATTGAACCTCAGGGAGGCTTCCAACGTTCCATGCCTTGACATGGATCAATGTCCTTGTAGTTCGGGTGTGTGTGTTGGAAAACCGACGTGATGAGGGACCTTGGTCAAATTGTTTTTGGCATGAACCTCAGGGAGGCTTCCTACATACCATGGCTTGACATGGATCAATGTCCCCGTAGTTCGGGTGTGCGTGTCGACAAACCGACATGAAGAGGGACCTTGGTCCAATTGGTATTGGGCTTGAACCTCAGAGAGGCTTCCTACGTACCATGCCTTGACATGGATCACAGACACCGTAGTTTTGATTGGACATCGGTGGATCGATGGGAAAATAGAACTTGGTCTGATAGGTGTTGGACTTGATCCATAGAGAGTCTTCTTATGTACCATTCCTTGACATGGATCAATGACCCCGTATTTCTAGTGTGTAGTTTAACATCATGGGGGATATGGGAATTTGGGGCTTATGCTCTGAGGCGGCAAATGGTGGTTGGTGAACCAACATGAAGAGGTTGGAACGACCGAGTGGTGGGATTGAACCTCATGGAGGCTTCCTACGTACCATTCCATAACACATATAAAATTCCTTGTAGTTCGCTAGAGTAGGGGTCAGGGTCAGTGCTCACTATAACCACACATGAGTCATGCTCGGTGTGAGAAACAAGAGGTCACAGGGACCTGATGATCACTTCTTGAAGGGTGCATATGTGGGAAGCGAAGAGGTGCTTACGCGTTAGGCGGCCCATGGTGCTAGGAATTACTCCATGATGGAGGCCCGAGGGTGACAAAGCACAGTCGGAGATGGATTTGTGACCGAAGTGATGAGGGGCCTCGTTCCCTATCACACCCTCCACTGGCCTTGGCGGTGGGGAAGTACGGAGGTGCATGGGTGATACCTTCCGCAAGATGGGCTAGGGGCTTACCCCACGTAGGTTTCCCCTACCCCATGGACAAACGACACTCTAAGAGGGACAATATCATTCCATGTGATGGGTGATCCCGTCCCCATGGAGACAAGTAGACGTAATGAATGTCTGATCTCGGGGGACCCTGCGTGTGATGCACGAGGTCAGATCACTGTTTAACATCATATATTGAGGACGGGGGTGCTTGGTAGTTTAAAATCATGTATCTCGGATGACATGGGATTACTCTTCTCACCTAGGACATACATAACCAGTACCATATTCTCATGGTGGGAGGGAAGGTACCAGAAATGTTGTGAAAAAAGGGGGTTACAGAGCGAACCATCGAGGGGTCCACGTTAGTGTGGCTATGCTAAGAAGCAATAGCTGTTAGCATGCCAATGAGAAGAATCCCTAGGAGAAGCAACGTTACAGGCATTATCGTCCAGGGGACATTGAACTCACTTCGTGAAAACCTGGAGGGTCGCACGGGAAAAGTAATTTCCAAGCAGAGGGGTCCATAGTCAGAGGCCTTGTGGAGCTCGATTTCTCTGTGTGGTGAAGAGAACGTGCGAAGGTGTGTGATTCACGAAGTGGGGTTCCTTAGACTTAGCATGGTGTGGAGGTTTGATTGGGAGGTTCTTTGTGAAGTTTAAGGGTGTTAACGAAGCACTCCCTCGCAGAGAATAGTTTCCTTGCAAAGCAATGTGCCTTGAAGCAGTGTGCGTCGCGAAGTACAATGACCCTGCCTTGGCATGTGGATCACATGTATAGGAGGGGTGTTTTGAAAAGCATAAACACTCTGAGACAAACCGGGTCCCCTTGGGGATCCCCTTACTTCGCAAAATCCCTTAATCTTTGCGAAATGCATCCCTCATGAAAGAGGGGATCAAAACAGGACAATGTAGAGGCACCTCGTGAAGAACAAATACCTTGCGTAGCTCAGGACTTGCAAAGAAAAGGATGCATCACCATTTGGGAGATAGGATGTCGAAATGATGGATTTCCCATCCCTGCGGCTACGGGGAAGCTCGGTATTTATAGGCAACAAGCCCCGTAATGCAGATATCACATGGTGCGAAGGGAGATTCAGTCACTTCAAGGTGAGGCGCGAACGTCAAATGGGTTCGCAGAGGGGTACCGCCTCTCATGCTTTGCAACAGGTTCACGAACCTCAGTGGCGTTCATGGGGTGTCCCACCTCTTTGGCTTCATGGTGGGTTTTCGAATGTTAAGGGAGTTCGTGGGGCATCCCACCTCTCTTGCTTCATGGTAGCCATGTTGCTTGGGGGTATTCCGCGCTGTCACTTCGTAGGGCAGACCGTGGGGATTTCTTTTCTTCGTTCTTTTCGTCCTATATTTTTGCGCCAACAAATTCTCCCCCTAAAACTTGGAGCCATGGAGGGATCAATGGTTTATGTCTGAGGTAAATCTCCAAAATCACCATCTGTCTGTGGTGCTCGCTCGCAATGATGGTGCGTGAGGCGGACATGGACCTTTTCGAACGGACGCGCCCCGAATCTTCACGGGGGATAGATGCGCCGCGAATCACCGAGGGCCGCCATCTATAAATAGGGGGTCAACCACTCTTTTTTCTTTTCCTTTCTCCGCACCTATTTCCTTTTGTGATCTTGATTTATGAATCTCTATGTAATCTGTGCCAGCTCTCCGTGAATAGGGCTTTGCAGAAAACCACAAGTCTTTGACTCCGCGATCGTGCCATGAAAACATGTGTTTTCAGGCCGAGGCCATGCTCCGCGATTCTGCATCATGAAGGAGCTCCACGAACAGGCTTCACGACTCAGGCTAAAAAATTTCCAATGCGTTTAAATACAAATGGCCCATCATGAAGCTTCCCATGGGGTGCTTTCGGACGCCGCCTGGAGGGATGAGATGGCCAACCGTCGGGGCATGGGGGAGCTGGTCCGAATCCACTCGGACAATATTTCATTGACAGAACTATTATCAGAGAGCCAAAGGAACTATCTGTTGTGCAAGAATGTTCCATTGTATGGATTTAGGGTGCGGGATTACGTCTTCATTCTTGAGGCGAGTAGGGACGAACCATCTTACTGGTTCAGAAATACGCCATCCCAAAGTCAATGGTTCAGGGCGGTCGACGGTCATGTGTAGGAGGACTTCACAACTGTCACTGCCAACTATCTGTACAAACATCAGAACAACATTTATGGGAAGCCATTTCAACTAGAGACGTCCCCTCCCATGTACCAAAAAATAATGAATGCGACCTTGAGGGATTCCATGAAAGGGTGGTACGATGAGTGGGATCTACTCCTGGGTGGAAAGTTCACCAATGATTGGGCATGGGCCTACAGGGTAGGCTCCTCATGTGAGGATTTTGGAGCCTATCTGAGGAGAGTGGGCATTTATGAGGTGGCATGGGCATCCTAATTCCTCATTTATCAACCGAAATAGCTGATGCCAGAGCTATTGAGTAGATGGTTGTCCATGACCAACAATTTTCACCTGCACCATGGAGAGGTTGGCATTAGTCTGGGGGACGTCCATCAGATTTCAGGGTACCCGGTCATGGGGGATATGTATGATGAGTTCCTCCCCATCCTGAGTGCGTGGGAGGATACAGAGAAGATGTCGTGGCTGGCACTGTCATTAATGGGACCAGTCCCTGGGGAAGACAAAGAAGGGGTAAAGGATGTCCACTTCATGAAGTGGTTCAAGAAGTTCATGAATTTCCCAGAGAACCGAGAGTTTCCCTCAAGGACTCAAACATGACCGAAGGGGGCTCACCGGGGAAAGGAGCACTCGTATTGGTGGCACTTGGAGGACAGCCAATGGAAGACATGGGGTTTCAAGGTCAGCACAGAACAACGGCCGATAGTCAGACTGGCGGCGTTTATTACGGCCCTTATCTATAGTTGGATCCTACTAGTGAAGGATACTAACATGGGGGTGTGGTCTAGCTCAATTATCATGTCATCCATGCTGTCCATGGGAAGACGGGTGAATCTGGGGATTCCAATGCACGCCAGATTGTACCAGATGTTACGGCATGTTAGCGAGGGAAAGATGCCACCATGGATATGTGGTCCCTTCCATCTATTGTATTGGTGGATCGTGGCGCACATCAGGGGCAATTATGAATATCCGAACCCCATCTCACCTTCAGGGTCAAACTTCTGTCCATCCACCCTGAATGATTCTAGGAACAATCTACTAAAATTGGTCATTTCCTTAGTGATGAACCATGTGAGGAAGGCGTATTTGTTTAATTTCCACCCATTTCCATTACTGATGGGAGTACTCACCGACGATGGTTAGGGGACGGAGGAGCATCGGGCCTATCTCCGAGCCTTAAGAGGTGGAGTCTTGGTCGAAAGGGTGGACTGTGAGCCTTTTTACGATCTGTACACCCCACACCGGTTTGCAATGAAATTTGGATTCATGCAGCACTTGACCCTGTAAGTATACTGGGAAGTGCGCCACGAGAATAATCTGTGTGTAATGAGGCAATTGTGGCTCATGTTCACACAGGAAGAAGGGAAAAGGTGAATTGCATTGCCTCTGCCTACTGCTACCTTTGGACTAGATAAAGAGTATTCCATAATCTAGGGGGAGTCTTATCAGGGGGAAATGATGAAGCAGTGAACCATTAGAGATGATTATGGAAGGCCTCCCCTATCCCGGGGTCCGAGTTTGAGGGCGGAAAGGGTCTATCGTGGTGGCAGGGCTATCGTGACGGCAAGACCCGCACCAGCTGAATGGGAGGCAGTGGCGGCAGATCCAATAGTGGCAGCAGATCCAATGGTCCCAGAAGAGGAAATCCATATGATGGGGGTGGTCACCAAGTGTATTCTGCAGGATATAAACTCAGGATCCGAGGATGCGGCTGCACCATATCGACATGCCAGATAATGTTGGTTTCCCGGAGGCCTGGGATGTTTTGGATGTCAACCACCAACACCTCAGTCCATCCAAGATGTGGGAACACCTGAACCACCTAGGAATGGATTTACCTTGTATAGGACCTGTTTGGTCCGGTTTTGCAGTTTCTTTGGTGGAGGCGGAGGAATATCTGGATGAGCTGGAAGTCTAAGTACATTCTAGTGTGCCCCGCGTCCAATGATAGACCGGGTGAGGGTACTGTTGAACCAAATGGTTCCCCCAAATCCGTGGGGCACTGAGCTAAGAGAGTGTTTCCCCCTATCGGAAGAGTCATGCGAATCCTCTTGGGGGGGAAGAGGCCGATGGAGGGAGCCCGTTGGAGGAAGGTGAAGTCGGCGATCAAGACTCAAACCGTGATGATTTTGTGGAGGCTCTAGAGGTAATATTCCAAGTCACTTTTTCAGGGTCTGCTATCAGTTCATTATGGGCTTCCAACCAATATTTGAACCATGTAAGAGGACATGGTGCACAGACCTTGTTCTCGCCCCTCAGTTGGTGATGATGCATGACCCTTGGAACATGCACCTGTGGATGGGTCCAGTTCTGTGTCTGGCGGGCCTAGGTCACCCGAGGCGGCCCCTTTAGAATCTCATGACCTTATGAAAATATATGGAGGGCCATGCCCTGGGGCCCTGTTAGCATCAACTCAAGAGAAACACCAGGAGTTAGATCTATGTATGTCCTCTCCAATTAATTCATCGCTGTCACACGTTGGTCATGGTAACCGACATCCATTCCCTTCACTACCACGTAAAGTTCTTCGACTGGCATGGGCCACTATGGTGAGGCTAGTCGGGATTTCTGGTGGTTCCCCTCCTAGGAGAATTCCAGTAATCATGGAGATAGATTCCCAGTCCACTTGAGCTATAGCTCCCCCTATTATTGGCAGGACCACCGGTGGGGTCGTGCTAGAGATTATTGAGGTGGGTTCCGAAGATGAGGATCAATCGGTCGACCAAGTCCTGCAACGCCTGATTCAATGCCAAATATCGTGCATGATCCCACGCCAAATGTAGATCCCACTAAAGAATTATTGAGGTCGTACCCCGCATACGAGCATGCCAACCATGCGGACTGGGATGAGACGGCTTTTTGATGAATAGGACTGAGGTATTGTCAGTCACCGATCATGGAAGATGATCATGGGCCTTATCGAAAAGACCCCTCAGGCATTATGGCTGGACGAAATGGACATAATTTGCTCGTGGCTGCACGATCTGTGTGCTGGGCAAGTGGATTCCCATCATCCTCATCTGCTCACCTATGACCTTATGGTGGAGAATATCTGGGAGTATGATCACGGCCTCAGCGTGGGCTGGCAGCGGAGGAAGGCGATAAACATCAAGAAGCTCCGGGAGGCTGAAGGTGAGATTCAACCGCTACGGATCCTGGTGGATGAGAACTCAAACTCCCTCAATGCACAATCAGGAATGATATCACAATTAAAGGCCCAGTTGGCAAAGGCGGAAGACCATCTGAGGAAAGCTTCCAATGAAAATTTTGTCATTCATGCTAACATAGAGCGGGGACAAACTGAGGCTGATGAGTTGTTCCCCATCGCTGCTGAGGAGGAGTGGGAGCTGAGTCGGTCACAACAACACTTGGATGCCACAAGTCGGATGGTGGCAGAGCTACAATGTTCTTTTGACAGGGTCAACCCATCCATGGGGGGAATAAACCCCCGAGTGTTGTAAGGGTCACAAACCCTCAATCGTACATTCATGTTTTGATTTTTGAATACATTAGTTTTGTTATCGAGGTTGGATTTAGAACAGTAGACAAACCGCTCTTAGGGAGTTCTCTAATGCATGAGCAGGGTAATGCCAGGGGTGTTGGGATTAGTCCAAACATAGGGAAGTGGGAGTTGTGAACCACAATACCTGAAATTCAGAACACTGGGGATGGAGTGACAATAAAGGATAACTGTTGACCATGGCGGAAACGTAGCATCCATATCACATTAGCCCGAAATGTGGACAAGATATGAGGCCTAAACACTGACCATATTCACAACATGGGGCCTAAGTCATGTATCATCGATCAGTCTTTCAGGATGTTGGACCAGGATAACAGGCGGACCATAGGTCGTGCATCCATACTGTTAGGGGGTCCTTTCAAACATGACCGGTCTTCCGGAACATTGGCCCAAGACAGCAGGCGGACCATAGGTCGGGCATCCCTACTATTAGGGGGCTCCTTCAAACATGAAACAAGAAAAGGGTCCGAATAAGGGTCACACAAAGCGTGGAATGTGGAGTGAGGGTTTGTTCGAACAGAATCAAACACCATAAATGATGCACCACCATAGTGGGAGCACACTGGACAGACGCATAGGTTTGATCATGGATCATTCTTGCTATTCAAACAGAGCCTCTCTGGAGAGGTAGCTGTCACTTCCCAATGTCATCTTGGGGAATCCCGTCCTTGTCCGAGGTACTGTTTCAGATAAATGGTCCCTCAAGAGGGGTCAGCCCATGGACCGAAAATGGGGAGGAATAGGATCTTATGATTCCTGAGGATGGACCCAAGGTGAAATGCCCGGGTGTTTCTATGTAACCCATGAGGATAGAAATCAAGCCATACATTGTTCTGAAAATGTAGTTTAATGTCAGGCGGGATGATGAAAATCCTTACCGCGTTAGTACACATCCTACCTAAACCACTAATCCCATGTGAGTTGTGCTCGGTGTGGGAAATAATATGTAATAGTGATACTTTCTCGTCACATGACGGGGCATGTTAGGACATAGGGATGCTCGGTTAATACCATCCCAATGATGCCAACTCGTCCATGAAGCGCACCTAGACGCGTGATGAGGTAGAGCCGAATATTTCAGAATTCCACTTGAACATGAGGAAGCAGAATTGTGTGAATCATGAAGCTCTAAATACGGACCCCAATGATGATAACGTGATGATGGAGGATTACTACTAACTATTGTGGAAATGCAGCATCCATATCGCATTAGCATGGAATGGGGACGTACAAATGATGGTCAACCATTGATGATGTTAGAAACATAGGACCATGTCTAAAATGTTGTCAGAGATCCATAGGGATGTTGGACCAAACGGATTGGAGATCCCTTAGGCCCATCATCCATGGAGATCCCTTAGGCCTAGAATCCACGTCAGCTGAGGGTCCTTTTGGACATGGAAGAGGGCGAGGATCCAAATAGTGATCTCACAATGCCTGGACTTGGAATGATAGGAATATCTCTCTATGATGATTCTACACTTACGGATCTTTGTAAAAAATGCATCTGAATATGACCACGTGACGTATTATATAGACGGATTTGAGTCCCTTCCCATAAGAAGATCTTAGTTTAGGCTCATAGATTTCAGACCATGGGTGAGAAAAAATACAGCACATGGTGGTGTAACTCAAATATCTAATGGGATCCTGGGGTTCCAACCACCACGTTCTTCTCTGAGAGTTTTAGGTCTAGTGAACAAAAACGAGAGTTGAGATGGGACTGAGGCAAAGTGAACAAGCATTCTTACATACCCCTTGAGGATGGGGATCAAGCAGCACATAGTTCTTGACATGGTCTTATTTTACTGTCCTAGAACATGGACCATGAATGGGTAAGGAGAGAAAGAGACACATGGTAAGGTGGATACAAAAACCAACATGAATGAGGACCTAAGACATACTTACCATGTGTTCTCTAGGGAAGTGTCGAGTCAAGGGACCGAACACGAAAGTTATGTTGGTCCTGAGAGGAATTTCTCGGGCTCTCCTACGTATATCATGTGGATGAGAATCAATCCATACGTAGTTCTTGACTAGTTCCTTTTAATGTCGTGGATGACAGGAAATAGGAGGGATAATTTTTAGAATGGGGTGCGTGTGGAACAGCTATCGCAAACCCGACATGAATGAAGACATACGCTTGTACCATATCACGCGGTCTCGTAATCAATGTCCCGAAGGCGGGACAGAGAAGACAAATTAGCTGTACTCAAGCTGGGCCCATAGACCAAGGGGTCTGGGCTTTCCTACATATCTCGTACGAGTGGGAATCAAGCTATACATAGATCTAATGGATCTTAGTTTATGGTCTTAGATCTCAAACCATGGATGGGGAGAAAATTCTCCATGTAGGTACGGACCTCAATCTGATCCCTAAGCCCACGTGAGTTAGACTCGGTGTGGGAAACATGGGAGTTGAATGTCTTTTGAAATACCTGGAACACATTCCAAAGGGAAATAGGTGTGGAGCCCCCATCGTGGCTTTGATGTTCCTAACGCGCGAATGCACACTGAGGAATATTACCAAGAGTTTCGAGGTTCTACTAGGTCATGATGAGGAGAAGAAAGATGTGAATCATGTAACCGACACATTGGGATAATGAGGTTGGAATAGATATAGAGGATAACTGTTGACCGTGGCAGAAATGTAGTATCAATATCTCATTAGCCTAAAATGGGAAGAACAAATGAGAATCAACCACTGACCATATTTGCAATACAGGATTTGTATCAGTTGGTTGTTTGTGACCCTCAACGGTGTTGGCAGGTAATGGTAAGAGAGCCCTTAGTCCTAGCATCTATACCACTCTGGGCCCTTAATGGTAGGAGAGACCTTAAGACTATCATCCATGCCATTCTGGGGTCCCTTCAGGTGTGAAAGGTAATTGAATCCCTAATGGAGGGCGAAACAAAGCCGAAAAAGCAGTTGGAAGCTTGACCAAGTAGAGTCTGACATTCCAGGTACTAAACCAGAGTACCCATAGACACATTGATGAACCGCCGAAGGGGGTCTACGAGGGTACTCAAGAGAGAGAGGGTAGTCCAAGGGGCCAGAGTGAAATGTAGATCTCCAAGAAATGGGGTAGGACCCAAATTCTAGACATTCGGGTGGACCTATGTATCGCATAATAATGGGAATCAAGCCACACGTAGTTCTTGAAGATAACTGGGGGGTAGGATACCCTAACAAAGATGTGTACTGTGTGGAAAGTAACCCGACTTGAATGAGGACATAATCCCACACCACACTGCATAGTCCCGTAAGAGAAAACATTGGCAAAGGGCTTGGAAAGTCCAAGGGGCCTGAGGATGATCCTTGTTCATGAAGGCCTGACCAATTCGTAGTTTAACTTCTTTCAGTGAGGATGAGTGGGAGAGTAGGATACCTCCAAACAAGGGAGGTGTACGGCATGGTGAATAAACCCACATGAATGAGGATGTAATCCCGCACCACACCATAGACTCCCATGAGAGGGAACCCAGTCTAGGGACCCGAAAAGACCACAGGGCCTTAGTCAGGAATGCCTAACAGGATTTCCATTTATCATCATGTAGTGAGGACGGGGTCCGGGGCAAGGTGTCACATCTAGAGGTTTTTACGGCATGATGAGTAACCCGACGTGAATGAGGACATAATCCCGCACCACACTGCACAATCTTATAGGAGAGGACCTAGACCAGGGGCCCGAAAAGGATAAAGGGCTTGAGGGTTGGCATCGCCCGGAAGAATGTCGTCTCTTGTAGATAAAATGGGGATGAATGAGCCACTACACTTGATGTTTGGGACATCTTGGTGTGGACCTCATGATCCAGGATAGCTATTGATCATATTCGAAAAACAGTGTCAGGAGAAAAAAATGATCATTGATCGGTGACCATATTCATAGAGCAGGATTCGTAACAATTTTTTTCTCAGCATCCTTGAGGGTGTTGGTCCGAGGTGGTAAGCAAGATTACTTAGGCCTAGAATTAATACCATTCATGGGCCCTTCCAGGTGGGGAAGGCAACATAATCCCAGTCAAGGAGCAGGTGAAGCATATATGTACCCATCTCTCTAAGAAGCGAATGTCTCTGTAGAGCGGTACGTATGGCCAGATCTTGGTTAGTTCGATGTGAATTGGGGAAAAAATGCACCCTCGCCATGCATCTTAACCAGGGGGATGATTCTAGCATTTGGAATGGGCCAACAGATGAAATTTTTGGGTGTTCCTACGTATCCCACAAGGATGGGAATCAATACATAAGTAGTTCTTAAAGGCCATGACGTTTATCATCATGTGGTGAATATGTGGGAGGATAGAAGAACACGAGTGGGCACATTGGTATCATGCAAGGATACTCTGAGAGAACTACACCGAGAGGGGATAGTTGTTAGAAAAGAGTTTAGGGATGGGATCGAAACAAAGTGTCTAAGCATTCCTACGTATCCCATGAGGATGGGAATCAAGCCATACAGAGTTCTAAAATCACAGTTTAACATCATGTAGGATGATGAAATGAATCTCATCTGAGTATGTGTACGGTACGACAATTAACCTGACGTGAATGACGACATAATCCCACACCACACTAGACAATCCCATAAAAGAGACTTGATTGGGGAAAGGCCCCGAGGCCTGAGTCTGGGCCACGGTCTGGAAGGCCTGACAAGCTTGCAGTTTAACATCATGCAGTGAGGGCAAGGGAGATCATAGTTTAGGGTCATAGAGCTCGGACATATTTTTCAGTTGATTTTCAAGCAGGACGATAATATATTTTAACATCATGTAGGACGATGTTGCAGTTTAATGTCATGCAGGACCATCCAATTTAAGTTTGTGTGGGAACAAGGTGTAGTTTAGGGTCATGCAGGACCCGTGGCATAGGAAAATTATTTCTTGAAGAACTTGGCGTTGGTGGGAGGAGTTATGCACTCACCATCCATGGTTACCAAAAAGTGTGCTCCATTCTAGTAGACTGTATGAATGATGTATGGTCCTTCCCACTTGGGCTCCAGCATTGGTGGTTTCCTACCGGGGATCATTGGCGCTCAGAGGGCCTATACTAGGTCTCCCTGTAGAAAAGAGTGAAGGCGAACCTTCTTGCTGAAGGCTCTGGATATCTTATTCTGATGCCTTTCAAGATTGTGTAGGACATGGAGCCTGTTCTCATCGAGTGATTCCAACTCATCTAGATGGATTTCGTCCACCTTATCTGGCACCTTCTGGTCATAGAATGCAGTGCCTAACGATGGAAGCTGGATCTTCATGGGAAATATGACCTCAGCCCCACACACTGTAGAATATGATGTCACCTGGGTGGAATTGCAAGTCATCGTATGATACGCCCAGAGGGCGTTGGGGAGCCTTTCCCACCATATTTTGTTGTTCTGACCAACCATTTTTTTGCAAAATGATATAAAGGGTTTTGTTGAATGCCTCGATCTGTCCATTTTCCTGGCGTGATAGCGAGAGGTATGGTTTGAACGGATATTGTACTTGGCATACAATTTCTTCATCTCAGCCACTCAGATGTTGGGGTCGTTATCGGTGAGAACAATGTGATGGACTCCAAACTAGTGGATGATGTTGGAGCTCACAAATTAAATGATGGAATGGGCCTTGACCACTTTGAGTGGAACTGCCTCAACCCACTTAGAGAAGAAATCTGTAGCGGTCAGGATGAACCTACACTGGCGAGCTGTAGCCGGTGTATATGGTCCCATGACATTGAGTCCCCACACTACAAATGGCCAAGAGTACTTGGTGGAGTGGAGGGGCTCTGGTGGCCGATGCAGTAAGTTATAATGAACTTGGAATGTGTGGAATCTCTTGGAAAACTCAATACAATCGTGGATCATAGAGGACCAGAAGTTCCCCAGTCTCTGGATCTGATGGGATTGCTTTGGCCCAGCCTTGTGGGCACCGCAAGCACCGGCATGATCCTCTTGAATGACCTGAAAAATCTCGACTCCTTGAATACAATGGAGGAGAACACAATCAAATTCCCTCTTGTATATGATCCGCTCAAGACTGGGACCACTTTGGAGGGTAAACTGCAGTGAGCAGTGTCAGATTCGTTCGTTCTCAGCCCGATCATCCGGGAGGAAACCATTTAGGAGATACTCGACAAAAGGTTCCCTCCAGTCAGGAGTGGCCTAAACCATTACATCTAAAGAACTTGGAGCTTATGGCATGCAGTATCCATTAGTAGGATGTCTTATCCGCAGGCTGTCGTCATCCTCTAGGGTGATGGGAGCAATGAATCTCTGGTGTGAAACAAGTATATTCAGACCATCCTACTCGGGTTCTACAAGTGATGCAACTAGGCCGACCAAAGCATCTGATTGACCATTTTGTGACTGAGGGACATGGGTAACC
The DNA here is from genome assembly GCA_963277665.1 of Viscum album. NCBI lineage: Eukaryota > Viridiplantae > Streptophyta > Magnoliopsida > Santalales > Viscaceae > Viscum > Viscum album. Next base: position 1,080,533,880 of record OY728164.1, read on the forward strand.
TCTGGCCGAGAATAGAACCGGGCCATTAGACGGAGGGTGCACTACAAAAATGGAATGAGCTATATCATCCTGACAACATAGTTGCCATTTAATTTCTTCATGATTAACTCGGAATCACAATTCACATGTAAATGGGGTACATCAGTCTAAATGGCCAGATCAAGGCTAGAGATGAGAGCCTGATACTCTGCTTTGTTGTTGGTGCAGCCTTCTGGAAACAAGAATGAGTATGGAATAATTACTTGTGCCGAGGTAATGAAGATGGTACCCAGGCCCACTCTATTGAGCCTATGATATTTGAGCCTCCTACCGATGGGACTCCGGGAGGCACCGTCGAAATACATTTGCAAACATGGGATAGAATGATCGACTGAGAGGACTGCCTCATCATGAAAATCCAAGTCCAAGGACTGGTCCACAGATGTTGGATGGGCAGCTAGAAATTCTGCCAATGCCTGCCCCTTGATGGTCTTCTAAGGCATGAACCTAATGTCAAACTTCTAGAGGATCACTTCCCACCGCGCTAGTTGTCGAATAAACATGGGGCGGTTCAGAATATAATTTAGTGGGTCTACATGAGAGACCAACTATACCTCGTGGTGCTGCAGGTAATGTCACAACTTATGTTCGGGAAATACGAGAGTAAGGCATCTCTTCTCGATTGGGGAGTATCTAGTCTCCGTAGCGAGGAGCATGTAGATGAGGTAATAGAGGATGTTATCTGTCCCCTCATTGTTCTTCTAGGTGAGAAGGGTGGCGAGATATCCTTCTAGAGCGGTCACATGAAGGTCCAGTGGCTTTCCAGAGACGGGTGGAATCATGAGCAGAGGCTGGAGCAGATACTGCTTGATTTCCTCGAAGGCAGCCTAACACTAAACATCCCATTCAAAAGAGGATACTTTCTTTATCAAACGAGAAAAGTTCTTACATTTCATGCCAGATTCGCAATGAACCGGTGTATGTAGTCAAAGTGGCCTTTGAGACCTCGAATCTGCCGAATATTACTCGGGTGAGGCATCAGGATGACGGCTTTGAACATCCCTTGGTTGATGTCGATTCCTCAGTATCTAAAAACAAAGCTGAGAAACCTCTCGGAGGTGACACCAAAGGCACACTTCGATGGGTTCATCTTCAGGTGGTGGGAGCGAAAGAAATCGAAAATTTTCTCAAGGTCCTTGACATGGTCGTGGCGCTGGCGGGATTTGACTACCAGATCGCCCACATAGAATTCCACCAATGTTCCCAGGATCGGCTTGAATATGTGATGAATGGCCTACTGATAGGTGGAACCTACTTTTTTAGGATGAAGGGGATAACCCAGTAACAGAAAGTACCTTGAGATGCCCTGAAAGTAGTGGACTCCTCGTCTTCGGGGGCTATCTAGATCTGGTTGTACACATAATACCCATCCATGAAGGATAAGCCCTAGAGCCCGGTCGTGGCATCAACCAACAATTCATTCACTGGTAGGGGAAAATCATCCTTCGGACAGTGCTAGTTGAGATCACGAAAGCCAATACAGTATCTGATCTTCCCTTTCTTCATTATGACTAGCACAATGTGGGCTAGAAACATGGGTTACTGGACCTCCCTGATGAAGTTGGATTTAAAAATATTTTCATCTTCAGCCTCAACCATGGAACTATGAGAAGGGTGCATTTTTCTGGAATGCTACTTGAACATGTGATGGTTCATCGGGAGACCATGAAGGTGGACAGCCACCTGGGGATCTAGCCATGGCATCTCGCCATAACTCCAGGAAAACACATCTCGGTGATGCTTAAGGAAGTTCACGTACCACTACTGATCCTCAGGGGACATGGAAAAACTGATCAATTTGGGCCTCAGATCTACCTCACTACCAAGGTTTACCTATACCAGTTCATAGATCGTGGTAGATAAACCTACTTCAAAGGTGGGGGGAGAATCCTCTAGATCCTCTTCTCCACTTGTGGAGGGATCTTCCACAGGGGGAGTTGCTTTCGGACAACCAGAATCTGATGGGAGCCTGGTACTGTCTTGGGCGGTGGTGGTCCGCACATCAAGAGATTCATGTGTTTCTGAGAACATGGCGATGATGGTAGTTGATCCACTCCCATCTGGCCTTCGGCCATGAGGGCCACACATGATTATATCAAAGCAGTAGTAGCGCATCAGCTTGAGTCAGTTAATTCCATTCCAATGGAATAGACACGTATGACATAAAGATGTTGTCATGGGGTGGACATCCCAATACCGTATAGGGGTAGGAGGTTTTTGGATTACACGAGCCTGGTTAGTGTAGGAGTACGAGGTGATTTTCCATAATCTATTGGAATTGGGAATATGCTTTCCTCCTGTACCTGAAATGACAAAGAATTTCCCCATTTCAAGATTCTTGGCCTCCAATTGATGGATTGGGAATAAATAGGCATCATCCTGACCTACCCAGGGATTAGTAGTGATCGGGGCGTGTTCAACCTCACTTGGTAGAATCTGCGTATCCTTTCTCTTGTAGTAGTCAGCGTACAAATAACAGGCTTCACAAGAGGCAAAAGGAAATGCATCTACATGGAGCATGCCTACTCAACCATTGAGAGAGTATTTGAGGCATTGGTGATACGATGAAGGGACCGTTGTATGCAGGTGGATCCATGGCCTGCCCATCAATGCATTTTATATGGTGTCCTGGGAGACAAACATGAATTTGGTGCTGTAAATAAGGCCATCGAACTGGGTCTTCATGTGGTTCTTGTTGACTGGGTTTTGCTTAGTCCTATCGTATCCCTGGATTCCGAGGTCAGAGGGTGTCAGAACATCCTCAGACAACCCCAGCATCCACAATGTCTGAGTCAGGACTAGGTTAATCCCAGAAACAGTGTAAAAAATGCAGTGGAAGAATTACACTACATTGAAATGGTCGTTGATATACAGCGGGTGAATGTGCCCCTATATGGGAGGGTCTTCTTCTACACTGGAGAATGAAATAAATGCCTGGAATTCATCATTCTCAATTTCCTCGGTGTGGAAGGCTTTTGCTGCTGCCACCTCCGTCTCAAACTGGAGGGGGCTCCTTAGGGCCTCAGCAAGCACCTCAAGTATTTCTGATGAAAGGCGAAGAGCTTCAAGAATATAAAGCCTTCCTGGGATTCTCGTGAGGTTCTTGAGGACATTATTCTTCCATGAAAAGCATTATATTACGTTTACAGGAGGCCGCTCTGTGATAGGAGGCACAACAGGCCCTGCTGGCTGGACCGTCGGCTGGCTGGTGCTAGGCACGTCCCGTTGGTAACTAGTCGTGGCCTAAAGAATAATCACCAGATGGGGACCAAACAACTGAGATTGGCATGTAGAAGGGAGAAATTGGTCGCGGTATGGATGTGGTAACTCTACCTAATCCAGTAGTACAAAAATTAGTGGAGGTAGATCTGAGGACTCTAGATTAAGAGGTTTTATGTACTGAGTTCTGTGCTGGGCCTACAGCTTGGATTCTATGGCATGCATGGCATGGCAGAAAGTGACTGCTGACGTGCCTTGCCAGCCCATATGTTTGCAGTTCCACCAACTATGGCATCGATTGGGGATGTTGGGGAGGTTCTCCCGGCATTCCCCTTCGTCGGGAGTCATATAGGGGATACCAAATCGACTGGGTTAACCGAAGAATACCCTTGAATGTCTCCTGAAGAATCATCTACCAATGGGTAGAATTTGGGAGGGATCCCCATATCAGGGGGCATGAAGTCACTGAATGTGAGGGATGATGACGGAATTGGTGGAGCGTGATGCTTCTTCTTGCATCGCCGCTGATTTCTCTTCTTAGAAGAGGTCGGCTGAGATGATAACACAGAGGCGTTTCTTGTAGCTTCGGAAGGCTCTGGGTGATTTAATCATTCCCTAATAATACCATGGGCATGGGCGACTGTCTTACAAGCCATCCAGTCCTCGTACTTATGGGATCCCTAGTTGGGAACCTTCTGCCACTCTCCTTCATCGTCGCTACCACTTTCTGACTTCACAAAGACACTCACCATTTGTTATAGGGCCGAGAAAAGACTAAAAATGTTTTTATCGACCTGGTCTTAGATCCAGTACTTAAAATCATAGCACTTCATGAGGGTGTGCCCCAGGATCCGATGATAGGGCCAGTAGTTGGGGCGATCCGTGAGATTCACCTCTATCAGCCTTCTGCACTCAGGTAGGCGCACAATCCACTACTCTAGGTCACTATAGAAGTAATCAAGGACTTGATCCTCGAGGAATGAGTTATTCTGGTGTCTTTTCTCCAGATAGGGGGCTCTGGGAGCCAGGACTTGATGAGGGGCTGGAGGGGCCTGCCGAGGAGGCGGAGACTGATTGTCCGGCCTAGGCAATGGTGGCGCGTTGCATGGGGGAACCTGCCGATTCCGAGGCGGTCGCTGCTGAGAAAGAGACTATGCCTAAGGTGGAGGGCCTTTGCGAGGTTGTGGAGTAAGTGCTACTGAAAGAAATTCAAGATTCATGGGGGCCTCTATTTGGGCCACTGTAGCGGGATTAGCTCTGACAGCCCTCTATGCTAGGATCACAGGGGGCAGCGGACGTTCCTGACTAGCCTATTATAGAGCTTCCACAAGGCATTGGGACATATCTAAGAAGTATCGGAACCCTCCAGGGTAGTTATGAGTGATGAGGGATGGAATCATTTCTATTTTGACATTCCCCATGCACGTATTCAGTAATTTCACTTGATTTAGTGGCATATCGAGGGAATATGTGAGCCTCTTCCACTGGGCGATGAAGCCCGTGACTCGCTCATCAGGCCTTTATTTGGACCAGAAGAGTTCTGTAATGTTGGTTTTTCGCGTGGTGGAGCTGAACTAGTACTAGAATTGCTGGCGAAGATCCACCTAGCTGGTCACTGATCCAAGGGTAGCTAGTTGTACCATACAAACACAGGTCCTTATAATGTCTGCACAAAACATTAGAGCTTGGCGGCTTCTTGCTGTTCTGGAGTTCCCAACATGGGTCCACAACTAGAGGAAAAGTGGGCCAGGTGATGTGGCGGGTCCCATGTCCCGTTAAAAGGCAAGAATGTGGGATTTCCAAAACCCCTGGGTGCAGGCCTATCATCCCCCCATGCTGGATACGTCTTTCCATATGGTGGGACTGCCTCTTGACGCATTTCCAATGACTCGAGGCGGGGAATGAGTGCTGCCATGGATCGTCTGGGCAAGGGTCAATGTCTTGACGGGGATCCCTGACCATGAGTTCGTTTTCGGGCTCTTCGACATTGTAGGTGGGATCAACGGCTCGATGAGCGATGGGGGGAGCGGCCTGAGGGGCTACTGGAAGAACCTGAGCCAGATTCCTCGAATTTCCACGTCGTTCTGGAGGGTTTGGTGAGACGTATCACACCCACTTGCTGTGAGTTACAGAATCAACCTTCTCTGTGGGCGCAGTATGATTAGGGTTTCCTGGAGGAACCTCACCATGGGGGAAGTTGTTCCTAGCCTTGCTGCCCCAGCCTAGGATTTCCATAGTCTGGTCGTCGATCTATAGCGTGCTCAGCCAGGAGTTTGTCGACTAGCCTCTTCTGCTCAGTGAGTGATAACGAAATGTGGCCTTCCCAGAATCATCCTCTATCTTCTGCATTGAGTCGGACGGGTCAGATTGCATGACGACTCCAAAGTTCTCTTTTCACTTACCAGAATTTTGATTGAGTACCAGAGACTCGGTGGGCACAGGGAGACCAAGGAGGTTCCTCTACTGGCGAGTAATCCTCCCTAATGGGTCCAACAATGGTGGCACATCGTTTGGGGGTAAGTCTCCATCCAGAAATTCCAGGTCATCCTCCTTGTCCATGAAATCGGCTATATGGACTGTGACCCTTCCCGGGGGCACGTCTTCAATATCACATATCAAGTTGGGTTGCCGTCGAATAGGGATGAAGAGGAGGGCATCATAGTTCCCCCATCCATAGACTTGCATGTGGGGGGTAGCCTCCCTGATGTTTTTTCAGAGTACCCTAAAACTCTTAATGCATTTTTGTAAGAGGGTCCTCTGGTGACCTGGTGACTCAGGGCGCTGGGCCACGGGTAGTTTGGCCAAATCAAACATATGGCACTGTTCGCGGATTTCCTCGAAGTTCACTTGGATCCTGCAGTACACCACTTGATGATAGCGAAGAAAGAAGTGTGTTTCCCTTAAGGTCTGGTGGAAGCACTCGGCTTCCTCTGGGGTGTGAGATTCTGGCGCACATAATTTCAATGCTTCTGTTGGTCAGATCTTCTCCGAGAATTTATCCACCGCAAGAATGTTCCAGAAACTCCTGGGCTCGGATTCAGGGTCCATCCCCGTATGCCCCACTCATCAACCAGAGGCATATGAGGAACCGGTAGTGGTACATAGGTGGACCAATGAGATGGTAGGATGGGTGGTGTCGAATACGGCAATCGAGCTGACTGGCCGCCGCATTCTGGACCATTCTCCGAGGAGTGCGGTGATCAGACCACCATGTCACCATATGACTGGATGACAACCACATCTTCTGTTGTAGGGATCACGGTTTCCAGCATTGGGTCACACTGTTTCTCAACAATCATCAGTCCCCAAAATTGTTCTTCGTGATCTATGGTCGATGTAGAGGGCTCTTCTAGTGATGACAGTGATGAATGAATGGTCAGAACCTATGGGACTCCAAAAAATTCCTCCTCCTGGATGTACCTACGAAGAGAGGTAGGAATCCGAAACACTTCACACTCTGGAAGGATGAGGCTGATACGCCTTGTTCCTTCCCCGGTCCTTGACATAGAGGATCGAATGGAGGGTTCCACCGTTGAGTCATGCTCCTCTTTGGAATCTGAGAAAGCGAACGACTTAATATCAGTATAATTCTTTTCGATGTTCTCCTTGCGGGTGCGACGACCAGCCTTCCTACCCCGGGATGGCTCTTCGGGGAAGGGACAACTCCCGGAACGAGAAGTCCTATAGGACGTACTCAGGTTGGGGTGGGATGGACATTCAACTGAGTGGGTCGGGGTGTGAGGAGCACCAGAGAATATGTCAAAAGGGACACGGGGAGTACTTCTCTGTTGGATGCTAGTACATGTGGGACCCCTACTGGAATTGGCGGGAGCATGGGTAGGAACTCCATGCCTGGTTCCCTTAATGACGTCAAGGTGAGGCAGGTCATTGTACTGATCGGGCCGAACAAGGCTAGGACCTCCATGTCGGGTGCTAGTGAAATAATGTTGATCCCCACCACTCTGGTTGATAGGACGAATATGACCTTTGTTGACTTCACCGAGGATGTGAGGAGGGTCCTCGCATAAAAATGTGATTGGACGTGCAACTCCCCTGCCACGGTGGTCCATGGAAAAGGGGACGACTCTGTCTCTAGTGTAATGAGTATGGGAGAGGCTCCCATATGAGGTGTTGCTACCAGGAGGAAGGCCCTCATTAGGGTCGAATGTGGCACAAGGAAAATCTCTGAGTCGGTACTGGGAGCAGGAAAGGCACACATCATCTATGTTGGTTGCATGGGGAGGGCCCCGTAGTGAGTGTCATTGTTGCGGGTTAGTACGCAGTGGCCACTGCCTGTACCTGCAACTAGGAGAGTCAACCTAGAAATCCCCTGGGGTGATTGGGGCCTCAATCCAGGTTGGGCATATAATTTTCCATGCTCAGCATATGCAGGGGTTTGATGATGCGTGTTAGTGGTGGCTCGGGCCACTGTAGCTGGTGACGTTGATGCCCCCTGACAGGCGTCCTCTTCCACATGCTCACGACGCTGGTTTCTGGTCAGCCGGGCTGGTTCTGGTGGTGCAAATAGGTAGTCTACCTTCTCTTTAGTTCGGGGAGCCAGGTGGCAGCGCTAGCGTTGCCTGGTGGGGACCCTTTCTGGGAACCCCTAGGAAGGAACACTGGCCGAGTGGGCCCAAACATTACCTACCTCAGCGTTGTAGGGCATGTGTTCATCAAGGCACTCCGGGGACAGGCTCTCGAAAAGATTGAAGGTTGGAGTGGGGAGGAATGACTCCCTGTGCAGCACTCAGGGGAGACATTGACGGCAAGGCGCAGACGTCTCTAAATCCAGGTGGGCCATGTCCCTCGTAGGGATGACCCCTTCCTCCTCGTACCTACATATAAGTTCATTGATTACAGTTCGCTGGATAATCTCCATTGGGGAGAGGGGATGTGGGAGTCTAGTAGCCACAGCAGTTGAGGTCGTAGTAGAAGAGGCAGAACTACGCGGGGTAGTTGTGCTGAGATTGCCCTTGCCCCCGTTTCGGTGGGAGGGAGGTGATCGAGATCCAGTTGTAGCGGCTGGGTTAATGAAGGCAGGGAGATCAGGTCATTATAATTGACATATAATGGAGTTGAAAACTTGTGCCCCAGCGCCATTCCATCATCCATGGTCAGTAATAGGGATCCCGACTCACAACACCGCAGATCGAGATGCCAAACATTTTGACTGGCCAATCGTCTGGTGAGTTTCACGCCAGGCCCTCTATTTTCTTGGCGGGACTCGGTGCCAGATATCTGGATCTAGTGACACGTCAATCTATTAATTCCTCGAGTGCTACTAATATCCATATTGAGCACAAGACCTTCACGTTAGGTTCAACATTTCTATTTTCGACTCTTTCGATGGGGTGCATGCATCAGTCCGCTTGGGCGCGACAGGCGAATCATTTTTTTCAGACATTGTTGCTTTCCAAAGGAGGGTGGCATTCACCCCTTATTCAGGTATGTTTACTCCTTGATTGAAACTGGGATTATGGGAAAACATTTCTTCCTTCAGTGGATTCCTTCTCGAAACTCGTCACCTAGTCCGGGTCTCCCTTATAGATTTAATACGTTGTTCGTCAAAGTCTTCCCAATGCCATGCTCCCAAGGATTCCAGTTAATTACATTTCTTCTGTAAGGACATTCCAAGGGGCCCGGCCAGGGAAGCAACCTTAGGATGGGGGAGTGGTCAGGTTGAGACATCACCGGCGTGTCTGGATTCTAGGGAATTGACGTGTCTACATTTTTTCCCTTATTATAGGGATACTCGAGGGCATGGAAGATCAAGGAATCCCAAATCGAGTGCGGGGACTCATATTCCATAGGCATGTATCTGAGGTTTTCCTCACCTTACCATGTTTAAGACAAGGTATCCCACAAGTTTAACGTCTAACGGAGATAGATCGGGCTGATCAGAAGACTTGCTGGAGTGGATCAGGTCGAATAACCCCTTGAGGGATAATTGATATTGGGGCCAGCACGTGGGTGGCTTCCCAAATACATTGTGGTAAATGAGGTGGCATGATCTCACCGGGATGTGGCGGCCCAAATAATAATCAGGATGGGTGATAGAAAATTGAATAGAGTGGAGTAGGAATGAGAAGGGACCCTCATGGAGATGGTGGTAGATATGGGTTTGTTCCTCGAAGAGACCTCCTACGTATCCCCATGATAGGGAATCAAAGTCAGTGTACTTTAGTTGGTGAGAATCGACATGAATGAAGGGGGTCGGAGCGACCAATGGGTGGTGGCCTTGAACATGAAGGAGGCTTCCTACATTACAAGCCTTGTCAGGGATCAGAGTCCATGTAGTTCTGGATGGCATGTGTCAGAAAACCGATGTAAACAAGGTCCTTGGTCCAGGTGGATGGCGGAGTCACAATGGCTTAATTCTAGATTGGGATGCAATTTAACGTCATGCGGGATAAGGGGTTGTCGGAGAGCCGACGTAAAGGAGGACCTTGTTCCATTGGGTGTTGGGATTGAACCTTGTGAGTCATCCTACGTACCATGACTTGACATGGATCGAAGACCACGTAGTTCGGGAAGGAGGCCAGGCACACTGACACAGAGGTGGTTGGGACCAATGGATAGTGGGATTGAACCTCAGGGAGGCTTCCTACGTACCATGACTTGACATGGATCAATGTCCCTGTAGTTCGGGTGTGCGTGTCAGAAAACTGATGTGAAGGGGGAACTTTTTCCAGTTGGTGTTGGGTTTGAACCTTAGGGAGGCTTCTTACATACTATGGCATGTCATGGATTAATGTCCCCATAGTTTAGGTGTGCGTGTCGGCGAACCAATGGGAAGAGGGACCTTGGTCCAATTGGTGTTGGGATTGAACCTCAGAGAGGCTTTCAACGTACCATTCCTTGACATGGATCATAGACCCCATAGTTTTGACTAGACGCTGCATGACCGACGTGAAAATGGACCTTGTTCTGATAGGTGTTGGTCTTGGAACTCAGGGAGGCTTCCTACGTACCATGCCTTGACATGGATCAAAGTCACCATAATTCAGGTGTGAATTTTAACGTCATGTGGGACATGGGCATTTGGGGATTACGCATTGAGGCAGCCCATGGTGGTTGGTGAACCAACATGAAGAGGTTGGAACGACCGAGTGGTGGGCTTGAACCTCATGGAGGCTTCCTACGTACCATGCCTTAGCACAGATCAATGACCTCGTAGTTTTCTAGGGTGGGGGTCAGGGTCGGTTCTCACTCTAAGCTCATGTGAGTCCTGCTCGGTGTGAGAAACCAGATGTCGCAGGGACGTAACGATCACGTCGCGAAGGGTGAATCCATGGGATGTGAAGAAGGTCTTACACTTTAGGTGGCCCATGGTGCTGGGACTTACTCAAGGATGGAGGCCTGAGGGTGACAAAGTATAGCGGGAGAGGTATTTAGGACCGAAGAAAGGAGGGGCCACATTCCCTATCACACCCTCCACTGGCCATGGTGGTGGGGAAGTACGGAGGTTCATGGGTTCTACATTCCAAATGAAGGGCTAGGGGCTTAAACAATGAGGATGCCCCTCCCACATGGACAAACACCACTCCGATTGGGATGATATCATCCCATGTGAGGGGTTATCCCATCCTCGTGGAGACGAGTGGGTGTAATGAATTTCCGAGTTGGGGGAACCTGTGTGCGAGGCACAGGGCCGAATCACAGTTAAACGTCATGTGTTAAGGAAGAGGGTTCTTGGAAGATTAATTTCCTACAACTCAAAAGATTTGGGCTTACTCCACACCCCTAGGACATACATAACAAGTACCCTCTTCTCCTGGTGGGAGGGAAGGTATCGGCAATGCCGTGAAAAGGATGGGTCGTAGAGAGAACCATCGAGGGGTCCACGTTAGTGTGGATATGTTAAGAAGCTATATCCATTAGCATGTATATGAGAAGAAAATTTGGTGAAGAAACGCAATGGGTAGTATTGTCTATGGACATTGATGTCACTTCATGAAAACCTGGAGGGTCGTACGGAAAAAAGATTATCCAAGTAGAGGGATACACAGGCAGAGGCCTTGTGGAGCTCAATTGCTCTGTGTGGTGAAGGGCACTTGCGAAGGGGTGTTCTTCGCGAAGTGGGGTGGCTTAGCATTAGCATGTGGAAGAGGTGAAATTGGGAGTTTCTTCACAAAGTGGAAGGGTGTTCGCGGAGCACTAGCTCTCAAAGTATAGGTTCCTTGCGAAGCAAAGTGTCTCGAAGCACTATGATTTGTGAAGTACAATGAACCTTCCATGGCATGTGGATCACGTGTACAGGAGGGGTGTTTGGTGAATCATAAATGATCCATGACAACTCAGGTCCCCTTGGGGATCCCCTTCCTTCGTGAAATCCCTTATGCTTTGCGAATGGCATCCCTCTCGGAAGAGGGGATCAAAACGAGACAATGCAGAGGCACCTCACGAAGCAAAAGTACCTCGTATAGCTTACGATTCGTATAGAAAAGGGTGCTTCATGATTTGGGAGCTAGGAAGGTGAATGTTCGGATTGTTCATCCCTGAGGATTAGGGGAATCTGATTATTTATAGGCAATGGGTGGCGCAATGCAGAGCTCACGCGGTGCGTAGGGGGATTCTGTCACTTTTTGGTGAGGTGCGAACGTCAACAGGGTCCGTGGAGGGGTACCGCAACTCTTGCTTCGCGGTGGGATCACGAACGTCAGGGGCATTCACTAGGCATCCCACCGATATGGATTCATGGTGGGTTCGTGAATGTCAGGGGAATATGTAGGGCATTCCGCCTCTCTTTCTTCGTGGCAGCCGTGTTTCTTGGGGTGATTCTGCGCCGTCGCTTCACAGAATAGACCGTAGGGAATTCTTTTCTTTGTTCTTTTCATCCAATATTTTATCACCAACAACTATATTAATATAATTCATATAATGTTCAAATAAAATATTATAAACATCAATGAAATAAAATTAATCATTAAATAACCTTTTTACTAGGGTTTTTCATACAATTTTTTTACAAAGTCTAATAATAGTATTTGACCATTATTACGATGTCATTAGTGATCATATTATACATAAAGGTTAAAAATACCTTTAAATTATATATATATAATTTAAAGTCATTATTCCTCAAATAACCTTTCTGATAAAACATATAGTTTCCATAAATTTCTCTAAAATGTACTTAATTGTGGTAAAATCTCATCATATAAAACCTAACAAGAGGTGTTTATATATATGATATTATGATCAATATTAAAGTATTAAAATTATTATGGTATCCATTACCCTTATGTTAATGAATAAAAAAATTATTCTAAAATTTCATACATTCCTTTGATGAATCATAATTCATATAACTAAAATACCATTGGTAAAATACCTCTACAGTTTAATTTTTAAGATCCCGTTATATGAATAATGAATATGTTTTATTTCAAAATAGGTCCTTCCTTGGTCTAGGGTTTATCCTAGGTCATTAATTAACATTATATATTCAAATCCTTCATAATGGTTTATAAATAAAATTTGAATTATCCTAAGAATATCCCCTGGGAGTTTCAAATCAGGTGTATACTAAGGCCTATTGTTGTGTACCAGGTAACACTCAAGTCAAGTCCAACGTTCCCTTTTCGGTTTTATTACCCCCAATGTACATTTATTATAGAACTAATTCCACTTGTAGTATCCATATAGGGATATATTTCAAGAGAAAACCACAAAATCTATATCCTACCAAATATTAGATTGTTCTTCTAAACATATACCCAAATTAAATCATAGGGTTGTATTCAGTATTCTATGTCATCCTATATCTAATTTCCAAGGTTTCTACTAAACATCCTCTGATATAAATTGTAGTAAACCTGACCCCAGTAGCATAGAGCCAGTTTTTACTTTATTACATTGGAATAAGATACAAGTAATCACATCCCAAATGAATTAATAGTTTAATGACTTGGTAAACTAGATACATACATGAGTCCCATATTACATTTTAATACAAAATTACAACATAATTTTTTTCAAGAATAAAATTACTCCCTCTAGAATATATTTTTATATCAGTCATAGTAAAATTTATGTAATTTTATGTAAATGAAAAATAATAATCATTAGATCAAATGCTCAGTAAGGTTTAATTATTATTGGTCGGTGTAGATTACTCAAGAAGGGGGTGAATTGAGTTTCAATAAAAAAAAATTATTAAAATTTGGTACATTGAAAAATTTCCCAAAATTAAAAATATAATCAAATTCGACTTGTAGTGAATTTATAAAATTCTTTAATGTTTGATTAATTTCTCGAGAGATTGATTAGTTCTCAGCTATACTAATCTAATGATTATTATAACATTTAAAACATACCAACTAGTTCAAAACAGTTATAAATACTTTCCAAACAATCTATCAATGTTAAATATAGTTTTATGATAAACTTAATAAACACATATTAAAACTAAAAAGAAAAGGAACAATGGATATAAAAAAGAGGTTCAGTATCAAGCTGAGACTTAGTCCTCTCCAATTGGTGATAACCTTCCACCATGTAGTTTATCTTAATAAACAGTTTGATCCACAACATGGTTTGGGCTTAAAAACATCACAATGGGTTGCCCATGTCACACTTGACCTATACCATATTTATTCATGGGAAAAACAACAAACAGGTCACACTTTACCTCTTCCACAATTCAATGTGGGATACAAGAGATATTAATGAGACTGAGATTGAGGATATCAAGAATCCTCTAGTTTGGAATTGGAGACAGTGTGTGTGTTATAAAATTATACATACAATGCTAAAAAAATAATAAAAAACAAAATAGAGTTAATATGTAGATAGTGGTTTATAATTCTCTATTTGTTTTACAGTGAATCTATAGACTCGATTTATATATTGGAAATGAGGGTTGATTCTTCTTATTGATGTTGGCTTCAAAACAGAGTGTCTTAGCCTCTTGTACTATAGATTCCAAGTGTGAAAAGTTAATCTCCTTGATGTTAGGATGTTCACAGTACCTCAGCAGGTTTTTCATGTCTCGTTAATCTTCTAGTATTGTCTAGATTTGAGTTGGTGTAATTTTTTTAATAATGATCGAGTGTTTCATGTGTTTTTATTTCATATGCACTTTCTACTTTTTAGCATATTTGTCATCATTTTTAAAAGACACGGTGGGTAATTCTTTTATACTTTGAGATCCAGCAGGCGTGATGATCTCTCCATGTGAATGTACCTTGTATTATCTACTAATAGTATCTTATTGAGTCATATGTATCAGTAACTCATTGGCATTGGTCTGTCAGCATCAGTGACATCATGTATTGGATAGTCTTTTCCGTCGGTATTGGTGACTTGATGAATCGGTGAGTCGTCTGTGCTATAGGTCAGTCCACTCATCAGTTAGTCATCATCAGTGACTCCGTTTGAACTATCAGTGTGTCACACATTGGTGATTCGTCGATTGGTGAATCAATAATCAGTGAGTCATCAATCGGTGACTCATTCATTGGTGACTCTCTTTAACTATTAGTGCAATTGATCATCTGTTACTCAATCATCGGTGAGTCATTTGTTCTATCAGTGAGTCCAGCATCAGGGTCTTCATCGATCAGTGACTTCATGATCGTTGAGTCCTCATCAGTTAGTCCTCATCGATGTATTCTTCAATCGGTTACTTATTTGAATGGCGAGTCCTCATCGGTTACTCCTTTTGAACTATCGATGCCAGGGAATCTGAAAAACTAATAAAGTGTTTTTTTTACTCAGAACATTACTGAAATAAGTGAAAATCATAAATACATGTATATATACACTTGTAAACATATTGATGTA
Source organism: Viscum album (assembly GCA_963277665.1). Lineage (NCBI taxonomy): Eukaryota > Viridiplantae > Streptophyta > Magnoliopsida > Santalales > Viscaceae > Viscum > Viscum album. The sequence goes on from OY728164.1 coordinate 1,080,548,925, forward strand.
TAAGTATTCATAATTTATTGACTTATTGAAATATATTATACATTGTGGCATAACATATTTACTTCAAAAATATCCATTGACATGGTTAAATTGAGATATAACATGATATATGAATTAATAGAATTTTTAGTTCGTATATTTGGCATGATTTGTGATTATGAAAACCACTATTTCATAGAGGGTCCAACAATATCCCCATTTTTATAATAAAAAATTGTGGCATAAACATGATTTTAATGAATAATAATTACTTGAATTATCATATCAGAATGAATGTGAATTTTCAAAATAACTAAGGATTTACTATTTACATCCCCCTAAATTTTGTAATAGAGGACATATTTATATATGTATAAGGTGACATTATTTCAGAGAATGATCATTTTAATTTGAGAAGTTTTTATCAGAGGTGAGAGATATTTAAATATAAATGTGTGTGTGTGTGTGTTAAATTAAGTACATACCATTTATCCCATGCCAGTGATTCTCCCCCGTAGATTAAGAATTTATGCCTAAATCCTCCACCCCATTTTGGTATTAACAAAATGATTATAATAAAAAATAAGGAATATAGAGAAATAACACAATGAAAATTAGAAAAAAAATGAAGACAAAATGGTTTTCACTAAGGGGGAAAAAGTACAATCATCAAAATTACGGTAAAAAGCCCTATAAAATAAACAATCCACATCTAAGGATTTGGATTTTGAGGTTCTTTTACTTTATTTGAAGGATAATGAGTAGGGTAATGAGGTTCTGGTTTGGTTGTAGGAAAAGGTGGTCTAAGGACAACACCTGGAAATGAAACACCTATAGAAACATTTGCAGCGAGGCTAGGTCTTTTTTTTGACAAACACAACTCTGAGGTAGTTCTAGAATCACTGGATTAATCTGAGAAAGTTCATGAGATACAATCATCTGAGAAAAATGTAGAGAACTAGGTTTAATGGAAACAACAGTTGGAACCACTATGGAATCATCTTGAACATGCAGGTATGGCTTGTGAAGCTTGATGAAATCATTAATGATTTTACCGCCATATTGCATAACCTTCTTGAATTAATCCTTGTTTTCCAAGAATTTATCCAGGTGGGGATTAAAATCCATCAATTGTGCCACTTGTTTCTTGATGGTTTCTGTTATTGGATGAATCTTAAATTTTTGGCCAAATACTTGAATCTGTTCATGAGTTCATACTTGATATAGATCTTGGAATAATACTTATCCACCTTCTCTCTAATGTCTTTCTGAGCAGTAGAGGCTTCATTATTACATGGCTGACGATGTTGTAAATGAGATCAATATTCCTGTTAACCTTATCAAGACTTTATTTATCCAAATAACTCTGAAGACTCTTGAGTTATTCCCTTATCACATCCATGAGATACTCTAAATCAGCAACAGTAGCCTAGCTACCTTTAGATCTAGATGGACTAGAGATCATCCTACCAAGTTGATCCTTCAATTTATTCAAATCTAAACTTAGTAAATGTGTCACTAAGTTCCTAAGAACTTCAATTACACCGCTAAAATAAGTGTTGAAATAATTGGTAAAAATTTTCAACTCATTGATCATCCTCTTCACTTATTCTCTCATCAAATTATTGTTTCAAATGATAGTTTCAACTATAGTAATGATATTATTCTGAATCTCATGAATCACAATACTAGAAATGTTAGTTGCATCAACATATAAAATGCTCATGGAAGTATAAGATTCACTTCTGACTCCAACTAAGGATCTCCCTAACTCATATATATCAGCATTGAATTGACCAAAATCAACCTTAGGGACATCGTCACTAGGCACTAGAAGTACAACAGGTTCATCTGTAGGAGGTACTATTGGTGAAGTAGGTGCAATAGGTTTAGCTTCATCTTTTTCTTATGGATCAGGAGTTGGTTCCATTATCTCATCATCTTAGTCAAAAACCAGTCCAAATAGAATGATTCTTAAATACATATTCCACCCACTAGTACATGTCCAGACTTTGGGCTCTATAGTGTCAATCCTGAATCTTATTCGCTAAGGATCAGGTAAAACATTAGTTTCGTCACCTTCTTATACTTATTCCAATCCTATAGCCAAAATAAAATTTTTATGCACTGGAACTAACTTAACAAATGGTTCTTCATGCACTCTAGCATCTTTAGCAGCGTAAGAAACATCATCCTATTCAATAGGATCATCATCCTCATGTCTGTCATCCCCATCATCAGCTCCGTGCACAGATTCCTCACATGATATATCTTTAACTAGTTGGCCCACTTTTATGGAGTCACTTACATGATCAGCGTCACCTTCCTCATCATCATTATAATTATCCTCATAATCTTACATACTAACATAGCCTTCCACACTAGTGACTTCTATCTCTTCCTCATCATCATCACCTATCAAAGGTTACCTATACGGTAGTTTGAAAGGTGGACTGGAGGGTCCATAAGAAATATCCTTTGGTTTTCATCAATATCAGGGTCACTTCGGTCATCAATAAGAGACACTTCTTCCCTAGGAAGCTCAGCCTCAACTTCCTCATATGAATAAATCTCTTCCTCTCTAGGTTTATGTCATGGATCAGCTTGATCATTTGGTCTAGTAGGATGGTCTATAGGATTTTAATCCTCGTATAATATCTCCTCATCTCCTACCCACCATTTCTTCCAAGGGTTCCAATAAAATCATAATCCTCTTGTAAATTTTTGAGTGAAGGCATAAACCACTACGAGCACTAATCACTTCATCTCCATCTTCCACAAAACCTAGCTTCTTCAGCATTGTTGAGGTCATTCTATAGTAGTTAAAAAAAGTTTCCTTCTTATAGGTTTTAATCATTTCATAAACATGTACCATCAGGTACCTATATAGATTTACTCCTATTTTTTAACAAAAATATCAGGAATACATCCTAAAACATTACATTAGCAATGTATCCCTTCTATGGGCAGATTTGATGTTAAATGAAATTAAAGAGAAGTATGGCCTCTCCATCCATCTCAGTATCTATATCACTACTTCATTCTCTATTACTAGTCAATACCATTAAATAATCCTCATATAAAAATAAATTGGAGGGTGGAGGTATATTTCCCTATTAGTGAGCATTGATCCCCTCATAAGTAATTTCCAAACATTCATCCCATTCCTTTTATGAAAAAGAAATATCTTTTCTCTTCATTGATGTCTTCATCCTTCCTTCCTAAACTCCATCCAGAGATACATTCAATTTGAGATAGAATCTGTGAACTAGCTAGGGATAAAATGGACTCTCATTATTTGAAAACCATCTAATCCAACATTGATGTTCCAGCTCTCTTAACAAGAGAGAAAAGTTTGAAAAGGGCCATTTAGAAGACACTTATTTCTCTGTTGTAACAATATGAATTCTGAAACCTGGATTAGCAGTACCACTATATTTAACATCCTGATGCTTAGTCGATAGAGATTCACTTGGTCCTTCCATCACACGCTTCATCCTTTCCATTTCTGAAGGTTCGGGTTCGAAGGGAGTTAAAATGTTGGCGGTAGAGTGGTAGAGTGCCGAAGGGTAGATGTTTCAAAAGATAGTGAGGGGGGTTAATGGTTTAAGTGTATTGAATTTATTTTATCATTTATGGATTTTAAATCCTAAAAACATAAAATTGAAGAATGGTAAAAAAACAATATTGTTTCACATAAAATATATATAATTACAAAAAGTTCTTTGTAAGAATCAGTTTCACAGAAACGATATTACACTATTGGATTCAAGTGATCGGTTTCATAGGATTGGTTTCACATGAATAGTTTCAAAAGAATAGAATCACTGATCAGTTTGACAGATTAGTTTAACATATTGGTTTGATAGATCAGTTTCACTGATCCACGAAGTTCTCTAAAGGGAAAGAGTTGGATAGTATTTAGAGATTTATAATTCCTAGTTCATGTTAGATGTAGTTTATTCTCTCATAGTTTAAGGGTTTAGTGAATATGTCAGTATTTTGTTGCCCAGTATTAATAAACTCAAGATTTATATCACCTTTTTGATAATGTTCTCTAAAAAAGTGATGTCTTACATCAATATGTTTTGTTCTAGAATGATAAATTCGATTTTTAGAAATGTTAATAGCACATGTATTGACACAGTTTATGGGGATATGTCTGAATTGAAATCAATAGTCTAATAAGTTGTGTTTCAAATACAGAATTTGTGCAATGCAACTACAAGCAGCAATGTACTCTTATAAAACTTTTTTCAATGCCACCAAATTTTTATTTTTACTACACCATGATATTACATACATTCCCAAAAAAGTGACATGTTCTAGAGGTACTTTTTCAATCTAACATAATTCCACCAAATTCATCATCTAAATAACTAACAAAATCAATGGGTTTTCCTCTGGGGTAGAACAATCCTAAATTAGTTGTATATATAAGGTTTTTGAAGACTATTTTATAAGCATTTAAATGTGACTCTTTTGGATTTTCTTGAAATCTTTCACACATACACACACTAAACATAATATCGGTACCACTAGCAGTTAAGTATAGACAACTTCCAATCAGCCCTCTGTAAGTAGTTTGATCAATATATTTTCTATTTTTTATCAAGATCTAACTCACATGTAGAAGTTGTAGGTGTTTCACTACTCTTAATTCTATAAAATCCATATATTTTCAAAAGATCAATAGTGTACATACTTTGATTTAAAATAATACCTTCTTTGTTTTGAAAAAATTTAAATCCATGAAAATATTTTAGTTCACCCATTAAACTCATTTCATATTCACTTTGCATCATTTTTGAAAATAAATCACAAAAATAATTTTTAGAATATCCAAAAATAATATCATCTACATATATTTGAGCTATTAAAACATCTTTTGAAATTATTTTGATAAATAAATTAGTATCAGCAACTCCTTTTTTACAACCATTAGAAATAAGAATGTAACTTAACCATTCATATGAAACTCTTGGAGATTGTTTCAAACCATATAAATCTTTAAATAATTTATAAACATGATTTGGAAAATGAGGATTTGTAAAACCTAGGGGTTGTTCAACAAAAACATAATCAATTATATAACCATTTAAAAATGAACTTTTGAAATCCATCTGATGATGTTTAAAATCCATGTGTGCTGTAAGGCATGTAAGATTCTAATGGATTTAATCCAAGATACAAGTAAAAAGGTTTATTCAAAATAAATTCCTTTTTTCTTGATTATAGTCGTGTGCAACTAATCTAGATTTTTTTCTAACAATATTTCCAAATTCATCCACTTCATTTCTAAACACCGTTTTAGTTCTTATGGTCAAAGTATCTTTTGGCCTATCTATATGATTTCGGACATTATTTATCTCAAACTAGTTAAGCTCTTCATACACTTCCATCACCCAAAATTCATCATTGATAATTATAGGTTCATGCTTTGACAATAATTATTGATGTTCAACCTAATTTTTCATTTATGCTCTAGATTCTGTTCCTCTATCTAAATCTCCAACAACAGCATCTAGGGTATTGGTTTTAAGGGTCCTAGCTTGTCTAGTAAAGGTATGACTAGTTATTTCATGTTAATAATTTTGATCGGGTTCATTATTGCTAGATTTTAGAGAATTCCTAGAAGTCTAAACATTCATTGATACCTTTACAAGAAAAATTGTGGTTTTTTTTATTAATTTCCAGATTGGAAATATCATCTTCAAGATTTTCTAGTGAGATTTTAGGTTCATGTGGATGTGTTTCATCAAACATGACATGTATTGATTCTTCCACACAGTTGGTTTTCATATTAAAGACTTTGTAGGATTTTCATGATGTAGAATATACAAGGAATATTATTTCATCACATTTGGAGATAAATTTATCTAGATTGTCTCTAGTGTTCAGAATAGAATCTTCACATCCAAACACTTTAAAATAACTTACTTTTTCTTTCATATTATTCAATAACTCATAAATAGTTTTCTTAAGGATAGGTCTAATTAAGACTCTGTTAATTATGTAACAAGCTGTATTAACAGCTTCAACCCAAAAATAAATTGGTAATTCATATTTATTAATCATAGCTGAGGCATTTTTCTGTAGGGTCCTAATTATTCTTTTTTACTACACCATTTTATTGAGGTGTCATAGGCTAAAAAAAGTTGTGCCTATATCCATTTTTTCAGAAAAATGATTCAACATCTTAATTTTCAAACTCACGACCATGGTCAGTTCTTAAGGATTTAATTTTAATTGCACAATGATTTTATATAGTCCTAGAATACATAGAAACATGAGAGCAAGATTCACTTTTGTGAGATAATAAAAAGGTCGAAGTATACCTTGAGAAGTCATCATCAGGAACACAATCATAGTTCTTTTCACTGAGAATTGAATCTCTAGATGGTCCAAACAAATCCATGTGATCCAACTCAAGAGGTTGAGAAGAAGTTGCATATTTCTTTGGTTTGAAATAGATTTTATGATGCATTCAATTTTGATAAATATTTTACACATTATTATCTGGAAACTCTAATTTGGGTAGATAATTAACCAAACCTTATCAAGTTAATTTCTTAAGGGAATGAATGTCGCATTTCCCTAGTATTTTATGCCAAATCCAAGACTTTTGTGAAATACCCTTATACAAGAAACGTTTTGTGAGGTCATTGTTCCTAAATTTATTGCATATACTTTTTCATTTCTAAGAGTAGTAAATATTAAGTTATTCTGGGAATAAAAAACATGGAATGGATAATTTTTAAATTTTACATTGAATACATCATCACATAATTGAGATATTATAAGCATGTTATACTTTATTCTAGCATCATAAAGGCCTTTGGAAATTTAAATAGAGTTACGGTTACCAATTTGACCTATTTCGATAATTTTTCCTTTACCATTGTCACCAAATGTGACATGTCCACCATCAATTTTGACGATACTTTTGATCTTTAGTAGTCCCCTATTATGTTTCTTGAACACCCAATTTACAAGTACCATATCTTTCTATAGTAACTCATTAGACAATTTACCTATAAAAAAATTTATTCCATAAATTATTTTGGTACCTATACTTGTCTGGGTCCAGAACCATCTGTAATAAAAGCATTAAGAAACCACACTTATCTTATGGGATTCCACAAGGTAGAATATACAGTATTTGAAAAATAAACTATGTTTTCTCCTGATGAACTGAATAAATTAAATGAATTTTTAGAACTGGAACTTGCAGTATAATTTTGGTTTTTGAAGAATGAAGCAGACTTTCCATATCTGGTCATAAATTGTGTTTTGGATAAGTTTATTGGTCCTCATTGATATCTTATTCCAAAACTATACTTATGAGCTATCTGTTTACAAAGAATTTTTTCAAGTTTATTATTCCCATTGGTAAAATTTTCTAAGACCTTATTTAATTTATCATTAATAATTATCAACTCATTGTTTTCCATAAGTAATTGGGCATTTTTCTCTATTCAGTTGTAATTTCAGATTTTATAGTTATAGTAAGAGCATGTTGTTTGTTTAAAGATATATACATATCATTCAGTTCATTAAATGTCTCTTCCAGTATGTTACAGTATTCAAATAATTCATCATTTTTCATATTCCCATACTCACTTTCAATTCCATAATAATAAAAATTTTGAACAAGACATTCTAAGATAACCATAGAAGTATTTTTCCTAAAACACATATTATCAATATCATTTTTCTCATCATTAAAAGATGCATATTCACTGGAGTTTTCGTCATAGGAACTCTAGGTGTCCTTCATTACATTCTTATATTTTTTATCCTTATTATTATACTTATTTTAGTATTTTATCTTGGGACTGTCATCTTTGAATTGTCCTTTCCTTTTACATTTGTATCACACTATCTCTTATGATTTATCATTTCTATTATAATCCTTTCTCCAAATTACCTTTTATTCATACTTTACTTTGTAATTGGGATTTCTGAAAACCATCTTTTTCCTTTAAAATTTCTTCAATCTTCTATCCATTTGGCCCATTTATTCATCCCTATATGAAGCTAATTCTTTACTATTTGAGCTTTCAATAGTAGCTTGAACTTTCTCTTTGTCATTATTTTTAAAGGCAGCAGTCTTGAAAGATACATAATTCCTCATGGGTTCATCATCCTCCTCTTTGTTGAATTTATGATATTTTTCATATATCATTAGGTTTCTAATGTGTAATTTTACAGGTAATTTGCTGATGTCACGTGATTCTATAATTGAGACAGAGGTTCCTCTCTATATATTAGGTAAACATCAAAGACTCCACATGATTTTTTCTTTAGATGTAACTTCTATTATGAAAGAGATCATTGTATTTACTATTTCAATGAACCGGAGATACATATCACAAATATATTCATTAGGATTCATTATAAAATTATCATATTTAAAAGTATAAGTATTTAATCTCATTTATTTCATGTTATATTTTCCCTCATGAAAAAACAGACAATGTGTCCCAAATCTTATGGGAATTTGTACAAGAAGAAATAAAATTAAACTCTTCATCTCCTAGTGCACAACATAGATCATTCATTTATTTACAATTATTGTTATATGGAGTCTTCGTAGGTTCATCCCAAGTATTTATAGCCATTTCAGGAATTTCAAATTTACATTTAATAGTAGTATATATTTTAAATACCATTCTTTCTAGATGTATTTTCATTTTAATCTTCCATTGATCAAAGTTTGATCCATTAAAAAGGGTGGTTTATTATTAGAAGATCCCTCTAAATGATTGTACATAATATGAAATGTAATAGGATTTATAAGGGAAGAAAATTTAGAAATAATAGAAATTTTGATATCTTTGAAAGGAAACTACAATCACAATGGAAAAATATTTGAAAAAGATTTGAAAACTAAAATATTTCTAAATGAATTTTATACGAAATTTTGGTCAGAGTAGATTACTCAAGATGGGAGTGAATTGAGTATCTATAAAATTTGTGTTAAAATTTGGTTCTTTGAAAAATATCCCCCAATTAAAAATTTAATCAAAGTCAGTTTGTAGTGAATTTATAAAAGTCTTAAATGTCCAATTAATTTCTCAAATTATTGATTAGTTTTCAGTTATAATAATCTAAAGATTAGTATAAATTTTGTAACTAACCTAATGGTTCAGAACAGTTATAAACACATGCTAAACTAACTATCAAAGTTCATTTTAGATTTATGTTAAATGAAATAAACAAAGATTAAAACTAAAAGGTAAAGGTACATGGAATATAATGAAGAGGTTCAACATCAAGATGAGAATTAGTCTTATCCACATGGTGATCACCTACCACCAAGTAGTTTAACTTAATAATAATTTTTATCCACACCTTGGATCAGAGTTCAAAGAAGTACATAGGGTTGTCCAGGTCACACTTGACCTCTACCATAGTTATTTGTGGGAAAAACAAAAAAAATCACACTTGACCTCTTTCATTATTCTATGTGGGATACAAGAGATAATAACGAGAGTGAGTTTGAGGGTATCTAGTATACTATAGTTATGTACATGAGAAAGTGTGTGTTTGTGATTAAATAATAAACACACTGCTCAAAAATTAAGATAATAAACAAAAAAGAGTTAAGATATAAACAGAGGTTCTGAAGTCTCTGTGTGTTATGGAGTGAAGCTATGAACTCTATTAATGTAGTGGAAATGAGGTTTGAGTCCTCTTCCGGAAGGTGGATTTAAAATAGTGTGTCGTAGCCTCTTGTAATCTATATTATAGGAGTGAAAATTTTGTCTCTTTGATATTAGGATGTTTAGAGTGTCTCAGCAGGGTTTTGTTGCCTTTTTGATCTCCCTGAATGGTTTAGCTTTGAATTTTTGGAAATTTTTATGAAAGCTGGAGAGTTTCAGGTGTTTGTAGTTCTTATTCTCTTGTTACATTTTATAATATTCCATTCCTTTTTTAAATGACACAATTTATAATTCATTTATACTTCAATGTCCAATAGGCATGAAGATATCCTCACATGCATGTACTTCCTACTGTCTACTGATAGTCTATCGGTGAATCATAAGTATCATTGACTCATTGGCATCATTTTGTCAACATCAGTCTATCAGCATCGGTGAATCCATGTATTGGTGAGTCTTTTCCATCAGTATCGGTCACTTAGTGAATCGTTGATTCATATGTGCTATCGCTTTGTCTTTGAATCAGTGATTCATCATCAGTGACTCATTTTGAACTATTGGTGTGTCACCCATTGGTGAGTCTTCCATCAGTGACTCATTCATTGGTGAGTGATCCATTAGTGACTCATTCATTTGTGACTCATTCATCAGTGACTCTCTTGAACTATCAGTGAAACCGATCATCGATTACTCAACCATCGTTGAGTCATTTGTTCTGTCGGTGAGTCCAGCATCGGTTTCTGCTATGATTGGTGACTTATTTGATCAGTGAGTCCTCGTCGGTGTATTCTTCAATCTGTGACTTATTTGAATGGCTTGTCCTCATTGGTGAATCCTTTTGAGCTATCGGTGTTAGGGACATGGAAAAACTTATAAATTTTTTGTTTTAAACAGAACATTACCAATATAAGTGACATTCATAAATACATGTAAATACACAATTGTAAACATATTGAATCATAAGTATTAATAATTTAATGACATATAAAAATGTACTATACAATGTGACATAACTAATCTACATATAAAATATTCATTGACATGGTTAACTTGTGATATAAAATCATATATGTATTAATAGAATTTTTAGTTAGTAGATTGCGCATGATTTGTGATTATGAAAAGATCTATTTCACAGAGGGTCCAACAAATACAGAGGTATATATCATAAAAAAATAATATTAATCAACATTTTAAGGTAATTAACTGATCACACATTCTATTTAAATAACTAGATAAGGCATAATCAATATAAAGATGTAAATAATTAAAGACACATACCATTTAACAAAAAACCTAAAATGAAATTCATCCATAGATAATTTAATAGTGAAAGTTTTATAGATAATAATAATAACTAAAATGATGGTAATTCTTAATTGTCAGACTTCTTGTTTCTTAGGTACACACTATATTTACCATCATGAACTTTCATGAGATGATTTAAAACATACTAGGTGAAAACCCACTTAACTAAGTATAGCCAACTAATTCTCCCCATGAGACTATTGATGCATCAAGTGGATATCTATAACCGATTCCCACCAATTTTATACATGTCCAAATTATTCCTCATATGTCGAATTATCAATTTAATTCATAAAAAATGTGTCTTATCAAACATCAATATTGATTAAAGAATACATATTTATCAATATTTCCTAGGATAAAAAAATTAAATACAACATAGAACACAATATGTAGAAATGATATATGTTTTAAGCCATAAAAATACCCATGATAAATAATATTGTTATTCAAGGGAAATTTAACTACCAATGATCATAGGAAGGTTAATAATCCAAGTGGAAGTTAATGTCAAAAAAAAATGAAATAAGAAAGTGAATGTCAATAATGTCCTTGGTCAAAACAATCATACACAATATAGAGGAAGAATGAGGATAGTAAAAATTTAACATATACCCATTAGTGTAATAATAAATTGTTTTTTTAATTGATGTATATAAATTCCATAAAAATATATTTAAGAAAATTCTTGATGAAAATATTTTTTTAAATTTTAGAGACATTTTTAAAATCCTTTTATTTTGAAATTATTTTTAAAAACATATTCTTTAAAAAATACATACACTTGCAAAGGAAAATTCAAATAAATGAAATCCATGATACTGGGTAATTTACTACATGCCTTAAAAAGTGTCATTCATTTTTCACTATAAAATGGTTTTGAAATTGCCTTTTTTAGAAAATGACAAGATGAATCCTTTAACATTTTAGATAAATTCCAAACACGAATTGTTTTGAAAATGATATAAGATTCCTTTGAAAAAAATTAAAGAGTGAAAATGGGTCAATTTTTTTTAATAATGAATTTTGAAAAGGTTAATACATTTTAGATTTCTTTTTGAAAATATGGTTTTGTATGAAAACATATTTCTGACCGATTAGAGAAATGAACTAATATTTTCTTGAATAAATTTTATAAAATGTTTTAAGAATAAAATAAAGAAAAAATGTTTCTATTACATGAAAATCTAATTAAAAACCATAGGATAATAAAAAAAATTGGGTTTATTAGGAAATAGTCATGTAAGTTTCCATCAAACTGTATTCAAGAATAAAAAATCTCGTTTAGAATGATATTTTTAATTGAATCCTCAAAATGATCATAATATTGAAATTGGAATTAATAAATTGATAAATTATGTGTATCAATAATAAATCCACATAAAACAAGTGGAAGTAAAAAATAAGATAACAAAAAATCATTACACACATAATCTTATTATAACATAATCACTTAAATATAAGTTGAAATCAAGGATTGGAAATTGAGGTATGAAATCCCTTACCATACGCTCCTTTATGGTGGAAAGTAATTTAACCTATTGTATAGTGGTTTTAAATTTTTTGTTAAATTGTTATATAAATATATTAATATTTATGATATCATATATGATACTTTTATAATATCTTATAACTCATTTATTAATAATCATTCATTATTTTTATCATTTTGGGTGTTAATTACCTTGTATTTTTTATGCATGTTCTGTTATGAGTGTTTTGATTCATGAGAATATAGTTATAAAATATAAAAAATAATAATAATTAAATAATTATCATACATATACATAAATTATACCTTTAAAATCAATCATTAATTTTGCTTATGAAAAATGATGTACGTTATAATCATGGATACGGTAGGTCGTACGTCCGTATGAGTATTACTTCCATTTTTCAATGTTCATTATGGAAATGAGGTAAGTAATATTTTACTTTTAAATAATTATAATAATACCATACTTACCATATTATATACTTCTATATATCATCCATGTCGGTGGTGATGAAATGATTGTTTTATCGCTTTGTGAAGGCGATATTCTACACGTACACGAATGATGTTATCATATATACATGAGTGAAAAAGAAAGAAAAAAATGATTTATATAATATTTTAATAATGATAAATATTTCATTAATATCATAATAATGTAATTTATATCACATATAATCATTAACTTTATCTTTATCACCTTCTATGTGAAGCCTTAGTGAATGATAAATCACATCGCTTTGTGAGGTGGTAGTCTTCCAAACACACAAGAAACATTGTTTTATCTCCTACAGAATGGATGTTTAAATTATTTATATGATATAATGACTCCATAGGTGTTAATATTTTATAGATATTATATTTATACATTATATACATCATCATATCCAACCTTGATAGGTGGAAAAAAATGAGTGACATCGGTTCGCGAGGCGGTAGTCTGTCGTACAAATGAATGATGATTTCATAACTCATTTTATAGAAGTGGATATGGTTTTAGGAAATGAAATTATTATACTAATTTCATATTATATTTAATATACTTAATTTATTATAATATATTTTATTAATAAAATTTTAAGGAGGTGGATAAAGAAGTAGAATAAAGGCGCTTGTTGAAGAACATTACCTCTTATTTGGGTATCTTATTTAGGTCTCCACTAAATCCTTAAAAGATTTTATTTATCAAAAAACTAAGGCCTATATTATTATGGTAGGTAATTTTTTAATTTATATTTTAAGGTCTTGGAAAATATAAATTGTTTTGATGGTGTGCATACGTGAGGGGAGTGGGTGCCATTTTATAGTTGAGGAGGAGTGGCATTCTTATAAATACTCAAAAAAATTTACAATTTCATGGTCAATATAAAATATAGTGGATCCATAACTTATAATGAAATATTAATATGGATTATATGGTCGATCCAAACCTCCAATATACAATTAAACACTTTTTTTAATCATTTTTTTCCCTAACTTTTATGTTTCCCTACTTTTACCATTTTGGTTCTTCACCATGATAATTATTTTTATAACCTATGTAATTTATCCAGTAAAACTAAATTAACTTCAGTATTGTTAGATAATTTAGGAATCAATTATTCTAAATATGATATATAATTTATAAAATATGAACATTACATTTTTTTTAAAAATTAACATTAACACAAGCACGTGTAACATGAAAATACACAGCATTTACCTTAATTACACTGATAGATTTTTTACTATTTATCGGTCAATATAGAAATTATTAAAAATTCTATAATAATTAAAAATATTTTATATTTATTATCATTTAAAAATAACTTGGCATAATATATTATTTTTAGTAACTTTAAATCATTTTCGAAAATATAATTTATCATAAAATACCATTAATGTCAATTTTGATATTATTAATTTAAACTGGATCTAAAAATATCAATAAAATGATGGAATTAAAATATTATATATTAACTCTTTTTTAAAATGAAATATTAATCAAATAATAATAATTTAACATAATAAATTTTTAAATTTACTCCACTTTTGTTATTTTTAATATCACATTTTTTATTTTTTTATCTAAATAATTATTACATTTGTATTTATTATGAATTTTACATAACTAAGTCATATATAAAAATTGAAGATATATTTTTATTATATCAAAAACCTATTTTTATTTCATGATAATATGTATAAGAAAATGTTTTTCACCTATATTAGTGAATTATATATATATATATGAAGAAAATTTTCTTTTTTCATTTTCTTTACGCTACTTATTATATGGGTCGTATTCAAAGTAATGTTGAAAGGAATTTACATATTTATGATAATGAGAATTAAAATATATAAATTACATAATTAAATAAAATTAATATAATATTTTAGATCATTTTTACTCCTATCATTTTAGTTTAATCCCCTGGTAAATCCATTTTTACCTTAACTACAGTAATTAATTATTACTGCATTCACAATTCATTTTGGTAAAAATATAAGTTGAACATATTATACATTATAAAATATTATTATTCTAAATATAGAATCCATTTTTTCAAATTCAATTCACATAAGTGGTATGTTTTAATTAAAATTACTCCCCAACATGAAAATAAAGTAGGTTTTTTAAGTGGATGTGTTCAAAAGTTTACAAAGTTTTTATATCTAAATTAAATATGAAAATGATTAAAATTTGATGAATTGGATGAACTGATATATATTTGTACTAATTTTACTTTAAAACCAATTCAAAATTTATCTCAACATTATTAATTAATTTAATAAAAATGCGGTTTTCAATTAAAATTTTGTATTATTAACTATTCATCAAAAAATGAAACATTTAATAAAAATACAAAAAATTATCCATAAGATATTTTTGATGATATAATCTCAAAAATGAAGTTTATTTTTTCATATAAATTTTCAAAAAGTGATTAAAATTAAATTAAATTTATGTGCACAGAGCATTACTAATCTGTCTTTTAGAAGAAAAATATTTTTTCAAAAGACATTTTTTCTCTTTTAAATTATAATTATTTAATTAATAATAAATATATAATTAATAAATATGTGTAAAATATATATTTTTATATGTCATTTAATCATTTTTATTCCTATCATTCAAATGGGTGGACAATAATTGTCATATTAAATAATAATATTCATAGTATATTGTCCTTTAGAAACACACAGTCTTGCGAGTAATGTAATCTATCAAAAAACTGATTGGTGCATGTATCCTAATCAATATAAAAATTAAATTTTTTTCTAAAATAAATATATTTTAATGTCTTGAGGTGTTGTATTGTCTTTTAATATTGGTATCTCATGTCACATATGCTGTTTGAATAAAATGTTATGCTTTTTGAATTTCAAGGTGTTACAGTTAAAGGAGGTGTGTTTTTATTAAGTTGAAAAGAGAAAGGATGCTCTCACATAGAAAGAGAGAATTTTTTTACAAGAAACCCCACTTTCTATTACTTATTATTTTGAATATGTGGATGTTTGAATAATTTTAATAAGGATACATTTTCATAAGGTAAATGGGAAGAAATACATTTTTATGTACAATGTTACATATACAGAGTTCTATGAAATTGTTCTATAAAAATACTACCGAACAAATTTTTTGTTTTTTTTTATGATTTTTTGTTGGATATTTATGATTTTTTTCATGTATATTAAATTTTTATGTATAAATGGTTATTATAAAGAATTAAATTGAATGAAATCCCAATCGGATGAATTCTAATCGGATGAAGTCTCTAGGTGAACTCTAGTGGACAAAAAAAATTGTACAATGTTCATTAGAGTAACATTTAAAAAGTTGCGAAGTTTTTATTGATACAAGATGATCAAATACAATTTTTTCTTCAAATATAATGGTATAAAAATTGTTCAATGGGAAAAAATTAAAACAAATTCATTTGACAGAGAAAGAGAATGAGAAAACGTTTTAGAACTTACTATGATGTTTATATAGGAATTATTAGATGGAGACTCTCATCGAGTACATATTATCTGTAATAGACCAGCCCAGGGCAACCAGACCAGTCACCCAAGTAATCCCATTATGGCTTGGGGTAAGGTAAATATAAAAAAACAAGTATTGTATATGGGGAAAACAAGACATAGATAAATAGTATAAAGAGAAAACAATAGTGAGATACAACTGATCCAAAATGGCTAAACTAGATGGTATGAAAAGCCTAGGAGCACTACTCTCCATGTGATAAACTGTAACTGAAAAACTAGTACAAACTAAATAGTAATATAAATATAATCCTGCTTGCTACAAAATTATCTCCCCTTTACATGCATTCGGTAAAACTAGGTCTACATCCACCCCCCAGAAAACGTAGGGTGTGAGAAATAGATCCTAGTAGGATACCACCAAGAGATCCATAAAAGTTCTAATAATAAGAATAAACAAGTAAATGATTTAAAAAAATAGTTTTACAAGAATTATTTAATAAAAAAATTGGAAAACATTTTCAAACAATCCTTGAGTTTAATTTCACAAATATCATTCCATATTTACCAAAGTTAGAATAAAGAAGATAAAGATGCTGAATATAAATATACATGTTCTCCAATATCCATGAAATAATTTATCATTAAATAAACAACAAAAAACAATAAGAAACAACAAATCACCTACCATCTAGTCTATACTCTTTGGGATAATATGTAATAGACACTCATGATCCAAACAAGCTATAAGGTTGGATCCAACTAACATCTAGGCCTTCCAAAAACCATCTACATACAAGTTGTTACCTCATAATGGTGTAACACACAATAAGGATACATGTGTCTCTTTACCAACATACCTATAGTTATCACTATGCAATGTTTTTCAAAAAAAAAAATTAAAACCATCCTTACATTTTGATAAAGCCATTTCAAATCCAAGACATTCTACTATAGGGATTTAAAATCCATTTTCCATTTCAAATCAAGGAAAATGTTATTCTATGGGAAATCCATTTAAAAAAACACATTCCCATTTCAATTTGAACACATGAAATCCGATTTCAAATCTCATGGAATCAATATGAACAATAAGAAATTTAAGAAACTGAACAATTGAATAGATCCACCTACGTTAAGGATGTAGAAAACCTAACTAACTATTCCAACAGGGATCAGAAACCACAATATTTTCCTTAGGAAGACATGGAATGATATTAAACTACAATGTATTGATAGAAAACACAATATTATTACCAATCCCTTCTGAAAATGGTGCCCTAACCATAAATGAAATAAAATCCAAGAGGAAATAATTACCTTCATGGATGAAGAACCTAACCATGTTGATAAATTGTTGAACGAATCGATTAGAATAGAATGTAGTAACCCAAAATCACCTAGGGATATATCTAGGTTGAAAGAGGGGGGTTATCAAGGAAATAATGAAACATATCATTTGTATGGTACACTAAAAAACCAATACCATGACATTTAGATGGCATGTAATCCCTTTTAGCATCATGTAATCCTCAGTGTATGTATACACTTAAAACTCATTACATTTTTATTTAAAATATAATTTTTATATATACATGGTGTATAAATATTACAATATATGCACACTATTCATTCTATATACCCAGTTTATAGCTTCATCCCAGTAACCATTACATGGCATGTACTTAACTTAGAGGTCATATAAGTTCTTAGAGAGTAGTAGAAAGTCTAGGATTTATGTTGAAAATTCCAAAAAATCCACAACTTCACCATTATAGGTATCCTACTAATTATATGGTTCTCTATACTCACACATCAAAAAGGGAATACCAAAAAAATGGTAAAAACAAGCCTTGTTGAAAGGTAACGAGGTGTTACAATCTCCCCGCTATAAAATATTTTTGACCCTACAAAGTGCTCAATATCCTAGATCCACAAAGAGAAAATTACACTACTACCTTATAAAAAAATACCTCTCCCATGTCTCATGGTGATCCTATTTGCACTACAACAATACCTAGACCAAGGGGATCATTTTATCATGCATTACCTTAACCTGGTGATCCATTACCTTAACTGTTTGTTCATCCAAAGTTGTATCAAGATCAAGATCAACATCCCCCATCTAATTACATGTAGAGGATATTGTATATACCTCTTCAACTATGAAAGGTGAAATATTTCATGTATATATGTTAATTCAGATTGTAAAATAAACTCATATTCCACTCACCCCAGTCCCTCAATAATCATAACGGGGGCTACAAACCTCGATACTATATTACCCTGCTTACCCAACTGATGATGTCCCATGTGAGGTGAAACTCTAATAAAGACACTGTTTCCGACGCTTTCACCGGGGCGCGCGCGCATCCGTCCGCGGGGGAGGGGGGCGCACGGCTTTGTTGCCCCGCATTCCCGCTTTCCAAAGGCGGGCGACATTCGTTCCTTGTTCAGGTACGTCTGCTCCTTGATCAAAACGGGATGATGGGATGTCGGTTCTTCCTCCTGTGGATTCCTCCTCAGAACTCGTCACCTAGTCCGGGTCTCCCTTATAGATTTAATACGTAGTTCGTGAAACTCTTCCCGGTGTCATGTTTCCATGGACGCCGGTTAATTACACTGCTTCTGTCGGGACATTCCAAAGGGTCCAGTCAGGGCAGAAACCTTCGGTCAGGGGAGTAATCACGTTTGAGGCATCAGTAGCGTGTCTGGATGCTGGGGTACCTCGCATGTCTGTCTGTTATCCTCAATCATAAGGCTTCTCGAGGGCGTGGAAGCCCGAGGCATCCCACATCGAGCGCAGGGAATTACATGTCATAGACACGTATCTGAGGTTTTCCTCAGCTTCCCATGTTCATCAAAGGGTATGTTGCAAGATTAACGTCTAGCAGAGACGGTTGAGAATGAAATGGGACCATCGTAGGGGGGGGGGGGGCGACAGTGAAGTTGGGCTTGAGTCTTGAAGAGACTTCCTACGTATCCCCGTGGCAGGGAATCAAAGTCCGCGTAGTTCGGGATGGTGCCGGTAAACCGACGTGAAGCTGGACCTTAGTCCGAAGAGACTTGGGCTTGAACCTCTGGGAGGATTCCTACGTACCATGCCTTGACATGGATCAAAGTCCCCGTAGTTCGAATGATACAGTTTAACGTCATGCGGGACGATAATGAACCCTGACGTGAATGAACGACGGGTGGGCTTGAACCTCGTGGAGGCTTCCTACGTACCATGCCTTGACATGGATCAAAGACCTCGTAGTTCAGAATAAAGTAGACCTTGGTCCACTGATGGTGGGCTTGAACCTCGTGGAGGCTTCCTACGTACCATGCCTTGACATGGATCAAAGACCTCGTAGTTCAAAAGAAAGTTGACCTTGGTCCACTGATGGTGGGCTTTAACCTCATGGAGGCTTCCTACGTACCATGCCTTGACATGGATCAAAGGCCTCGTAGTTCAAATGAAAGTAGACCTTGGTCCACTGATGGTGGGCTTGAACCTCATGGAGGCTTCCTACGTACCATGCCTTGACATGGATCAAAGACCTCGTAGTTCAAATGGTGGGTCGCAATGTCTTACCACTGGACCGGGGTGCAGTTTAACGTCGTGCTGGACGGGGGTGAAACCCGACGTGAAAGACGGGTGGGCTTGAACCTCATAGAGGCTTCCTACGTACCATGCCTTGACATGGATCAAAGACCTCGTAGTTCAAATGGTGGGTCGCAATGGCTTACCACTGGACCGGGGTGCAGTTTAACGTCGTGCTGGACGGGGGTGAAACCCGACGTGAAAGACGGGTGGGCTTGAACCTCATAGAGGCTTCCTACGTACCATGCCTTGACATGGATTAAAGACCTCGTAGTTCAAATGGTGGGTCGCAATGTCTTACCACTGGACCGGGGTGCAGTTTAACGTCGTGCTGGACGGGGGTGAAACCCGACGTGAAAGACGGGTGGGCTTTAACCTCATAGAGGCTTCCTACGTACCATGCCTTGACATGGATCAAAGACCTCGTAGTTCAAATGGTGGGTCGCAATGGCTTACCACTGGACCGGGGTGCAGTTTAACGTGGTGCTGGACGGGGGTGAAACCCGACGTGAAAGACGGGTGGGCTTGAACCTCATAGAGGCTTCCTACGTACCATGCCTTGACATGGATCAAAGACCTCGTAGTTCAAATGGTGGGTCGCAATGGCTTACCACTGGACCTGGGTGCAGTTTAACGTCGTGCTGGACGGGGGTGAAACCCGACGTGAAAGACGGGTGGGCTTGAACCTCATAGAGGCTTCCTACGTACCATGCCTTGACATGGATCAAAGAACTCGTAGTTCAGATCGGGTTTGTCAGGGTCGGTGCTCACTCTAAGCCCACGTGAGTCATGCTCGGTGTGAGAAACAAGAGGTTGCAAGGACCTGACGATCACGTCGCGAAGGGTGCGTCCGTGAGAAGCGAAGAGGGACTTACGCGTTGAGCGGCCCATGGTGTTGGGACTTACTCCAGGATGGAGGCCCATGGTGCGACAAAGCGCGGGATAGATGGACCTTGGTCCGACAGCGGGAGGTGCCTCGTTCCCTATCACGTTCCTCACTGACCTTGGTAGTGGGGGAGTACCGAGATGCACGGGTGCAATCATCCGTACCAAAGGTTAGGGATTTACGCTCTGAGGCGACCCTTCCCCTGCGAACATACACCACTCCGACAAGGAGGATCTCATTCCATGTGCGGAAGAGTTCCATTCCCGTGGAGACGAGCGGTGTAATGAATGCTCGAGCTGGGGGGGACCCTTCGTGAGGGAGACGAGGTTGGGTCACAGTTTAACGTCATGTGTTGAGGACGCGGTGCTTGGCAGTTTAACGTCCTGCAGCTTGGACGAGGTGGGTTCACTCCACACCCCTTGGGCTTACATAACCGGTACCCTCTGGTCCTTGGGGAAGGTAAGGTACCAGTAAGGCCATGGTAGAGGGGGGTCGAGGGAGGAACCACCGAGGGGTCCACGTTAGCGTGGCTATGCGAAGAAGCAATAGCCGTTAGCGAGCCTATGCGAAGAAGCATTGGGCGAAGCAACGCTACGGGAGGTGTTGTCCATGGGACTTTGAAATCACATCGTGCAAACCTGGAGGGTCGCACGGGAGGAGGAATCGCTAAGCAGAGGAGTGTGCTTTGCGAAGTGGGGTGCCTTGGCCTTAGCATGGGGCATAGGTGGGAGTGGGTGGTGCTTCGCGAAGTGGAACAGTGTTCGCGGAGCACTGCCTCGCGAAGAAGGAGTGGTTCGCGAAGCAGGGTCCTGCCATGCAATGTGCTTCGCGATGCATAGTTATCCTGCCTTGGCATAGGAATTACTAGCATGGGTTGGGTGCTTCGCGAAGCACGAGTGCCCCGCGGCTGCCCGGGTTCCCTTGGGAATCCCCTTCCTTTGCGAACGCCCTTGGGCTTCGCGAAGGGCATCCCTCTCGGAAGAGGGGCTCAGGACGAAACAAATTAGAGTCGTCTCGCGAAGTAGAAATACCTCGCGGAGCTCATGATTCCCGGGGCAAAGCTTGCTTCGCGATTCGGGAGAGGAGAAGCCGAAAGGTCGGGTTGTCCGTCTCCGGGACTCAGGGGGAGTCGAGTATTTATAGGGAAGGGGCGCCGCGATGCAGGGCTCGCGCGCCGCCTTCTGGGCTTCGCGGCGGCTCGCGAACGTCAAACCGGTTCGCGGAGGATTACCGCCTCCGGAGCTTCGCGGCGGCTCGCGAACGTCAAAAGGATTCGCAGAGGATTACCGCCTCCGGAGCTTCGTCGCGGCTCGCGAACGTCAAAAGGATTCGCGTAGGATTACCGCCTCCGGAGCTTCGCGGGGCCGCTAAGGTCGGGACGCTTCGCGGCGGGGCTCCGCGGACGGGCTCCGCGGCTGTGCTTCGTGGCTGTGCTTCGCGAGGCAGCGCGCCGGCTGCCTTTTTCGTTCCTTCCTTTCGGGCCATATTTTTGGCGCCAACAAATGCCCCCCCTCAGACTTGGAGCCGCGGAGGGCGAAGGGTCGAAGTCTGAGGGACAATCGCCAAAAACTGTCGGTGGTTCGCGATGCGTCATCGCGAAGGGGGACCGCGATGCTCATCGGGGCCGCGAATCCGGACGCGCCGCGATGCTTCGCGCGGGTGAGGCGCGCCGCGATGCTCCGAGGTCATCGCCTATAAATAGGGGGTCCGCCCTCTTTTGTCTTCACGCGTCTTGTCTTTTTGTGCGCTCTCGATTTGGCGAAGCTCCGCGTACTCCGCGACTGCCGGGATGAGATGGCCAACCGTCCAGGCTTGGGGGAAATGGTCCGCAGCCATTCAGACCACACTTCTCTGACAGATCTGCTGTCGGAAGGTCAGAAGGATTATCCACAGTGCAAAAAGCTGCCGTTGTACGGCTTCGGGCTGAGGGATGACGTCTTCATCCCTGAGGCGGGAAGGGATGAACCAGCTTGTTGGTTCAGGAGCACACCATGCCAACACCAATGGTTCAGGGCGGCCGATGGTCACGCACGGGAGGATTTCACACCCGTCACCGCCGATTGTCTCTACAATCATGTGAACGACATTGACGGGAGGCCACTGCAACCGGAGACATCCCCTCCTCTCTACCGCACCGTGCTGAAGGCGGCTCTGCAGGATCCGAAGAAGGGATGGTCCGATGAGTGGGACCTGCTCCAGGGCGGCAATTTTACCGACGACTGGGCCTGGGCCTACTGGGTAGGCGCCTCATGCGAGGAGTTCGAGGCTGAGCTGAGGAGAGTGGGATTGTACGAGGCGGCATGGGCCTCCCAGTTCCACATTTACCAGCCAAAGCAGCTGATGCCGGAACTGCTGAGTAGATGGTCGTCCAGGACCAACACTTTTCATCTGCATCACGGGGAGGTGGGCATCAGCCTGTGGGATGTCCACCAGGTTTCTGGGGTCCCGATCTTGGGGGCCATGTACGACGAGTTCCTCCCCGTCATCAGTGCGTGGGGAGATGCTGAGAAAATGCCACGGCTGGCGTCAGTGCTGATGGCGCTTGTCCCTGCAGACGACAAGGAGGCCGTGAGGGACGTCCACTTCAAGAGGTGGTTCAAGTGTTTCCTGAACTTTCCAGAGAATCGGGAGTTCCCTCCAAGGCCTCGAACTTGTCCGAGGGCAGCCCAGCGGGGTAAGGGGCACTCGTATTGGCGGGTTTTGGAGGACAGCCAATGGAAGACTTGGGGCTTCAGCGTCAGCACCGAGCAACAGCCAATAGTTAGGCTGGCGGCGTTCATCGCAGCTCTCATATGTGGGTGGATCCTACCAGTGAGAGATACAAGCATGGGGGTATGGCCCAGCTCGTTTATCATGGCGTCGATGCTGGCCATGGGGCAGCGGATCAACCTGGGGATCCCGATGCTCGCCAAGCTATACAGAATGCTGCGACGTATCAGCGAGGGCAAGAAGCCACCAAGAATATGCGGGCCCTTCCACCTTATGTATGGGTGGATCACGGCTCACATCAGGGGGATTTACGAGTATCCAAACCCCATTTCGCCGCCGGGATCAGACTTTCGCCCTTCCATCCTGAACGCAGTTGGGAGCTTCCCATTCAAACTGGCTGTTCCGATGGTGCTGAATAGGGTGTGGAGGGCGGACGAGTTCAACTTTCATCCCTTTCCACTGCCGACGGGAAGGCTTACTGATGATGGACGGGGAACGGAAGAGCATCGGGCTTACCTCCTGGCCTTCCGAGGTGGAGTTTTGGTGGCTCGGATAGATCGTGAGCCGATCTGTGAACCGTACACCCCACACCGTTTTGCGAGGCAGTTCTGGTGCCTCCAGCGGCTGACCCCGAAGGTATACTGGGAGGTGCGTCACGAGGAGCACCCGTGTGTGATGAGGCAGCTGTGGCTCATGTTCACACGTGAGGATGGAAAGATGCAGATCACATTACCTCCACCCACCGCCGCCTTCGGCTTAGTGATGGAGTACGCCATTAGCTGGGAGGCCGCTTATCCTGGGGAGATGCTGAAGCAGCCAACAATCCGGGTCGGTGACGGTGGGCCTCCTTTATCTCGAGGTCGGGGTCGGAGGGCAGCTAGGGCCGCCCGTGGCAGCGGGGCTGCCATGGCAGAGAGACCCGCACCGGCAGAGGGTATGGCAGCAGTGGCGGATCCGGTGGTTCCGGGAGAGCAAGGTCATCCGGAGGGGCGGCCACCGAGGGGATTCCGTCGGGTATCCGCTCAGGCTCCGGGGAAGTGGCTGCGTCACATTGACATGGCGGAAGATGCTGTCTTTCCGGAAGCTTGGGACGTCTGGGACGTCAACCGGCAATTCCTCAGCCCATCTGAGATGTGGGCCCACCTGAATCGCCTCGGGATGAGACTGCCGGGCATAGGCCCAGTCCGGGTTGGATTCATGGTGTCTCCGGCGGAGGCGGAGCAATACTTGAACGAGCTGGAGGATTACATCCACTCCAGTGGTGCCCCTCGCCCAATGACAGACCGGGTGAGGGTACTGTTGAACCAGACGGTCCCTCCACAGCCATCGGCTGCCGATCTGAGGGAGCGCTTCCCCTTGCCGGAGGAATCAGGGGACTCTTCTCAGGGGGACGAGGCTGGAGGAGGGAGCCCGTTGGAGGAGGGCGAGGTCGGAGACCGAAGCTCAGAATCCGACGACTTCGCGGAGGCTCTCGAGGTAACATTCCGAACTTCTCTTCTTACAATCCCCTTTTTTTTTGAATCCCTACGGACTTCTTACCAATGTTTGGGTCATGCAGGAGGAACTTGTTTGTAGGCCTCGTTCTCGCTCCTTGGCGGGTGACGATGCGGGACCTTCAGAACCCGCGCCTATGGCTGCGTCCAGTTCTGCATCTGGTGGGACCAGGGGGTCTGAGGTGGCTCCTCTGGACTCTCCAGCCCTTCCAACAGTATACGGGGGGCCTCGTCTTGGAGTCCCATCGGTACCGGTCCGGGAGCAGCGCTCGAAGGTCAATCTTCGTAAGTCTCCTCCACCGGTCTCTTCGTTGCCACACGTGGGCCATGTCGACTAACTTTTATGTCTCTTTCTGTCATACAGTTCTCCGACTGGCGTGGGCTGCTGCGGCGAGGCTGGTTGGGATGTCTGGTGGCGTCCCTCCCAGGGGCATGCCGGTGATGGTGACGATAGTCCCTTCACCTCCTCCAACTGCGGCGCACACCATCACTGGCGGGACCACCAGCAGGGTCATACCTGAAGTCATCGAGGTGGACTCCGAGGAAGAGGATCAACCGGTCAGTCCCAGTCCTGTCGTGCCTGTGCCGGCGTCAGGTGTCGTACCAGATTCAACACCAGATGCGGATCCCGCTGAGGAATTCCTGCAGGCATATCCTGTGTACGAGCCCGCTGACCGCGCGGATTGGGATGAAACAGCCTCTGACGAGGAAGACAGCAGCATAGTCCGCCGCCGGTCGTGGAAGCTGATCACGCGCTTTATCCGGGACACTCCCCAAGTGCAGTGGCTGGCCGAAATGAATAGGCTCCGCTCACGGTTGCGCGAACTGTGTGCCGGGGGAGTGGATGCCCAACGCCCTCACGCGCTCATCCGAGACCTCATGGCTGAGAAGATCCGGGAGCATGATCGTGGGCTGAGCGTGGGATGGCAGCGGAGGAAGGCGACCAGCATCAGGAAGCTCCAGGAGGCTGAAGGCGAGGTCCAACAGATGCAGATCCGGGCCAACGAGCTTTCAGCCACTCTCGATGCACAGTCTGAGCTGGTCTTACGATTGAAGGCCCAGCTGGCAGAGGCTGAGGAGCATATGGAGCAGACCTCTGGAAGGATGGCTGTCGTCCAGGCCGAGGTGGAAAGAGCCCGGGCCAGGGTTGACGGATTACGCCCCGCCGCTGCTAAAGAGGAGCGGGAGTTAAATCAGCGGCAACAGGCTCTGGACGCCGCAAGCCAACGGGTGGCGGAGCTGCAACGCTCTTTTGACGGAGTCAACCCGTCCATGGGGGAAGTCAACCCCCGAGTATTGTAGCGAACTCGAAAGAAGCTTTTATTAACACTTTTGTGCTCCAACTCTTTCTTTCTCCTTTGTTTTGAGTTCCGTAGTACGCACAATTTCCACTGTTGAATTGCCTTGTTGCATCCCTGCAATGTTTGCGGGACGTTTGACGACAATTCCCTCAAACCAGTCCAGATTCCCGAAAGATGGGGAAGGCTTGATCGGAGGAGGAACTTCCAGGATAGCCGAATTACCGTTTCTCCAACGTGCTCTTATGCACGATCGGGGCGACACCAGGGGCGCCGAAACCGGTTCAAACAGGTGAAAATGGGAAGTGTGAATCACGATGCCCAAATTCGGAACACTGTGGGGATGGCGTGACAATAAAGGACAACCGCTAACCGTGGCGGACAAACGGTATCCTCACTGCGTTAGCCTGAAATGGGGACAACAAATGAGGGTCGACCGTTGACCATGTTCGAAACACGGGACCGCGTCACAAATGTTGTCGATCAATCTTTCAGGGCGTTGGCCCAGGACAGTTGGTGGACCATAGGTCAGACATCCATACTGTTAGGGGGTCCTTCCAGACATGAAAGAGGACGAGAGTCCGAATAAGGGACACGCAAAGTGTGGAACATGGAGTGGTGGCTTGTTCAAACATAATCCAATACCTCGGTAGTTGCACCACCGCGGAGGGAGCACGCCAGATGGGCGCATCGACCTGATCACAGATCATTCCTTCTTGGGACAGGGCCTCTCTGGCGAGGGTATCTATCGCTTCCCAATGGGATCTTGGGGCATCCTGAACTTGTTCAGGGTAAAATTGTAGCTACATAGTTCTCCCCGAGGGGTCAGGCCAGAGGGCTGGAAATGAGGAGGAACAGAATTTTGTGATTCCTGGGGCTGAACCCTAGGCGAAATGCCTGGGCGTCTCTACGTATCCCACGTGATGATGGGAATCAAGCCGCACGTAGTTCTGGAAGCGCAGTTTAACGTCGTACTGGACGAGGAGCGGCCTAACCGTGTTGGTACACATCCGGCCAAAACTACTAAGCCCACGTGAGTCGTGATCGGTGTGGGAAACAAGTAGTAGTGGTGGGAATTTCCCGACGCAGAGAGGGGCAGGTTGGGGCAAAGGGATGCTCGGTGACTACCGGCCCAATGACACTAACACGATCATTCAGCGCATCTAGATGCGCGAAGAGAAAGAGCCGAGTATGGTGGAGTTCCACTTGAACATGAGGGAGTGGAAATGTGTGAATCATGACGCTCGAGATTCGGATCACGATGGTGACGGCGTGGCGATGGAGGACTACTGCTGACCATATTCGCAACGCAGCATCCTATCGCGTTATCCTGAAATGGGGACAAACAAATGAGGGTCGACCGTTGACCATGTTCGAAACACGGGACCGTGTCACAAATGTTGTCGAATATCCGCAGGGACGTTGGCCCGAAACGATTGTAGGGCCCTTAGGTCCAGCATTCATGGAGAGCCCTTAAGCTTAGTATCCACGTCGTCCGAGGGTCCTTTTGGATGTGGAAGAGGATGAGGATCCAAATAGTGAGCTCACGAAGCTTGGTCATGGGATGAGGGGAATGTCCCTGTGAAAATCCCATGCTTCGGGCTTTTTTGTCAAAACACATCTGAATACGTCAACGAAACGTATTAGAGAGAGGGAGAAGATTCCTTTCCCTTGGGGAAATCTTAGTTTATGGTCATAGAATTTGGACCATGGATTGGAAAAAGGGATCAGGGGACGCATAACATCACAACCTGACGTGAATGAGCTCGAGTCGAGGGACCGAACACCAGGGTTAGGCTGGGCCCGCGGGAAAATACCCGGGCGCTCCTACGTATCTCATAAGGATGAGAATCAAGCCATACGTAGTTCTGGAAGGTGGCAGGGTAAAGTACCAGTGCCAGGGGAAAGGGGAAGTGCGGACGTGGCCCTTGCACTAAAAGAAGCGGAATTTGATGTATCTTGTTTGTTCTTTGAGGTGAATGGGGTTTTTTTTGTGAAGCGACAGGCCTAGGACTGTAGGTCGTGATGTCGCCACAAGAATAAAGCCGTGATGGGCGTTGACAAATGCCATGGCGCATGGCCAGTACCCAACGTGATGTC
The DNA here is from genome assembly GCA_963277665.1 of Viscum album. Taxonomy (NCBI): domain Eukaryota; kingdom Viridiplantae; phylum Streptophyta; class Magnoliopsida; order Santalales; family Viscaceae; genus Viscum; species Viscum album. The sequence goes on from OY728164.1 coordinate 1,080,577,413, forward strand.
CTCTACAGCGAGGTCACCACAATGCGGTGCCGTTTTTCATCGTGCGGCCAGGACGATAATGTCACAGTTTAAGGTCGTATGATAGGACCAAGCATGCATTTTATCGTCATGCAGCGTAGACGTAGCAGAGACGATGCTAGGCGGGAAATGTGCGCAGTGTTTATAAAACACATTTGACAGAGACATGATCCCACATCAAATTGTACGCCATCCGGAGGTAAAACAGGGAGAGAGACTGGCTTCCTGAATGGGTTGTACCCGGAGACAGGGCGTCTGGGCGGTCCTACGTGTCCCATGAGGATGGGAATTTGAACGTAGTCTCGAATGGGTCTTAGTTTATGGTCTTAGAGCTCGGACCATGGGAGCCCCAAAGGGCGCCAGATTGCAGCTTTGTCCCCCTAACATGCAAAGGTGCACTGAGGGATAGCGCCAAAAGTGTCGAGATTCCACCCGGACACGATGGGGTGGAAAATGATGTGAATCATGCAACCAACATTCAAAGACTGAAGGGGCTGGCGTGACGACAGGGGATTACTGCTGACCATATTCGCACCACAGCATCCTATCGCGTTAGCCTGAAATGAGGACTAACAAAATGAGCATCGACCGCTGACCATATTCGCAACGCGGGATTTTATCGATTTGTTGTCCATAACCCTGGAGGGTGTTGGCCCGTATCGGTAGGAGAGCCCTTGGGCGTAGTATCCAGGCCGTTCTTGGGGGTCCCTCTGGGTGTGAAAGATGATGGAAGTCCGAATAGAGGGGAACACGAAGCTTGACAAGTGGAAGGAACTTGACCAAGTTGAATCTGACACTCTTGGTCCTAGACCAGAGTACTCTCAATACATGGGTGAACCACTACAGGGAGCCAAGGGACTCAACCGTGAGGGTGATCGAGAGATGGCAGATTCCCAGGGGAAGGGGGGGCATGATGCCCACAACCTTGTATCATACCTACGCGCCCCCCGCTGGAGAGGGATGGACCAAGTGGCCTAGGTGACCGGGAAATCAGGAGATCTCCCCGAGGTGGGGCTGGACTCGAATCTTAGGCATTCAGGTGGTCCTACGCATCCCATTAGGATGGGAATCAAGCCACACGTAGTTCTGAAAGGTGCCTTTTAATTTCATGCAGGACAGGGGATAGGAGGACTGAACCTCAGAATGGGGGCGTGCGTGGTGCAGTTGTTGCGTACTTGACGTGAATGAGGACATAGTCCTACACTGCGCCACGCAGTCCTGTGATCAGGGTCCTGAAGGCAGGATTAGAGGGGTAAATTTGCTGAACTCAAGCTGGGTTCGGAGACAAGGGGTCTTGAACGTAGTTCCAGATGAGAGTCTTAGTTTATGGTCTTAGAGCTCGGACCATGGGTGTTGACAACTCCTGAGCAAGCACAAAGGTCAACCCAATCCCAAAGCCCACGTGAGATAAACTCGGTGTGGGAAACAAGGGGGGGGATCCTTATCGCAATACTTGGGGCATCCATTAAAGGGGAGTCAGCAGAGAGTTCCGAAGGACACCTTTGATGTAGCTTGTTCCTCAAACGCGCAGACGTGCACGGGGGAAAGGTACCAAGAGTCCCGAAATTCTACTTGGACACGATGAAGTGATGAAGGGTGTGAATTGTGTACCCGGCATTTGGGCTTAATGGGTTGGCGTGACGACAGAGGAAAACTGTTATCCATGAAGGAAACACAGCGTCTGTATCGCGTTAGCCTGAGGTGGGAGCAACAAACGAGCATCGACCGCTGACCATATTCGCAACGCGAGATTTTATCGATTTGTCGTCCGAAACCCTGGGGGGCGTTGGCCCGTATCGGTAGGAGAGCCCTTGGGCTTTGTATCCAGGCCGTTCTTGGGGGTCCCTCCGGGTGTGAAAGATGGTGAAAGCCCTGATGCGGGGATACGCAAAGCCTGGAAAGCGGGTGCGGACGTGTCCGAGTAAAGCTTGGCATTCCAGGTAATGAACCAGAGTACTCTTAAGCACATTGGAGAACCGCCGAAAAAGAGGGATCGACGAAAACAATCAGCAGGGGGTGGGATCATGGCGTGGTCATCACGAGACCGTCGTGAATGAGGACATAATCCCACACCGCACCATATGATCCCCTCATGGAGGAAGGATAGGCCAGGGGGCCAAGATGGGATGAGGATTCCCGAGGAATGGGGCTGGACCCGGATCTTGGACATCCGGGTGGTCCTACGTATCCCATCAGGATGGGAATCAAGCCATACGTAGTTCTTGAAATGTAGTTTAACGTCATACCGGACGAGGAGGGGAATAACATATCCCTAAGCAAGGTGTACAGTATGGCGAAAAACCGACTTGAGGACATAGCCCTACGCCATGTCGTACAATCCTATAAGATAGGTCCTGGGCCGCGTCCTGGAAAGGCCGAGGGGCCTGGGGCTGAGCCTTGGAAGGGGAGTCGTACGACATGGTACATGATCCCGACGTGAATGAGGGCGTAGTCCTACATCACACTGTACGCTCCGGGTGAGGAATCCTGGGCTGTGGGCCCGATCACTGGCACCACCTGGGGAAGTTTGTCACCTCAGGATGGGGCAGAATGAATCACTGTTGACCATATTCGAAACACAGCGTTCCTACGGTGACCCGCATGGGGGCAACAAATGAGCGTCGACCGCTGACCAAATTCGCAACGCGGGACTTGTTTCGATTTGTTGCTTGAGAAACCCTCGGGGGCGTTGGCCCGTATCGGTAGGAGAGCCCTTGGGCTTTGTATCCAGGCCATTCTTGGGGGCCCCTCCGGGTGTGAATCCATCCACGAAGGGGGCAAACACCTCCAGGGGGGAATGTGCAGCCGGGTCGAGGCTTGCTCGACGTGGGTCGGGGTAGAAATGTGCACCCTGCCGTGTCTTGACCCGAGGGGAAGATTTTGGCTTTTGGGCTGGGCCAACGGACGAAATGTCCGGGCGTTCCAACGTATCTCATAAGGATGAGAATCAAGCCATACGTAGTTCTTGAAGGCCATGCAGTTTAGCGTCATGCGGTGAGGACGTGGGAGGGTAGAAGAACGGGAGTGGGCACATGGTGCGACCTTTACAATCTTTGCGTGAGTGGTGTTGCATGAGCGGGGCCAAGAAGGCCGACGCCCTGCTACACAAAGATCCTCCAAGGAGACCATTCCCAGGGGGAATAGTGGAAGAGAGAAGCTTGGGGCTGGGCTCGAGACAAGGCGTCCGAGCGTTCCTACGTATCTCATAAGGATGAGAATCAAGCCGTACGTAGTTCTTGACATGCAGTTTAACGTCATGCGGGACGAGGGGCATCTCGTTCGGGGATGTGTGCGGCATGGTACATGATCCCAACGTGAGAACGTAGTCCTACGCTGTACCGTACAATCCCGTAAGAGGGTGAGTCGGAGAGACACGAGGGGGGCCTGGGGCCAGACCTCGGTGGAGACGGGGCCAGGGGCCCAAAGAGGCCGAGGGGCCTGAGGCTGAGCCTCGTTCAGGAAGAACTGACTGACTTGCAGTTTAACGTCTTGCAATGAGGACGGAGATACAGTTTAAGGTCATGCGGGACCAAGTCGCAGTTTAGGGTCGTGCAGGACCAATGCAGTTTAATGTCATGCAGGACCCCCTCGCAGTTTAGGGTCATGCAGGACCAGTGCAGTTTAATGTCATGCAGGACCCTCTCGCAGTTTAGGGTCATGCTGGACCAATGCAGTTTAATGTCATGCAGGACCCTCTCGCAGTTTAGGGTCATGCAGGACCAGTTTTGCCCTAGGCGAAGTATCGCTTGAGGAATCTGGCAATGGTGGGGGGGGGGGGGGGTTACACGCTCTCCATCTGTGGTCACCAAGGAGTATGCTCCATTGGGGTAAACCTTATGGATGATATAAGGCCCTTCCCATTTGGGTTCTAACTTGGGCGGTTTCCTACCGGGAATCATTGGCGCTCGCAGGGCCAGCACCAGGTCACCCTGTAGAAAAGAGCGGAGACGAACCTTCTTGTCAAAAGCTCTTGCCATCTTGTCCTGATGCCTTTCCAGATTGTGCAGGGCACGAAGCCGGTTCTCGTCCAGTGCCTCTAACTCAGCTAGACGGATCTCGGCTACCTCATCTGATATCTGGTGATCATAAACTGCCGTGCGTAGCGACGGCAGCTGGATCTCAATGGGTAGGACGGCCTCAGCTCCATACACCAGGGAATATGGGGTCACCTGGGTAGAGTTGCGAGTCGTCGTCCGGTAAGACCAAAGGGCGTTGGGGAGCTTGTCCGGCCAACTCTTCTTGTTCTGACCAACCATCTTCTGCAAAATGTTAGAGAGGGTCTTGTTGAATGCCTCGATCTGTCCATTCGCCTGTGCGTGGTAGAGGGAGGTATGGTTTGACCGGATGTCGTACTTAGCGTACAATTTCTTCAATTCGGCTGCTCGGAAGTTGGTGCCGTTGTCAGTGAGGACGGCGTGAGGGACCCCAAACCGGTGGATGATGTTGGAGCTCACAAATTCGACGACGGAACGGGCCTTGACCTCTTTGAGCGGAACTGCTTCTGCCCACTTGGAGAAGAAGTCTGTAGCAGTCAGGATAAACCTACACTGGCGGGCTATTGCCGGCGGGTACGGTCCCAGTACATCGAGTCCCCATACCGCAAATGGCCAAGAGTACTTGGTGGGGTGGAGGGGTTCTGGCGGCCGATGCAAGAAGTTGGCGTGCACTTGGCACGCGTGGAATCTCTTGGCGTATCGAATACAATCGTGGATCATGGAGGGCCAGAAGTACCCTAGCCTCCGGATTTGATGGGACAGCTTCGGCCCAGCTTGATGGGCGCCACAGGAACCGGCGTGAACCTCTTGCATAACTTGAGGTATCTCTGCTCCTTGGATGCAACGGAGGAGGACACCATCAAAACTCCGTTTATAGAGGGTCTGCTCAAGACTGGGGCCGCTCTGGAGGGTAAATTGAAGTGTGCGGCGTCGGATTCGCTCGCGCTCGGCCCGGTTGTCCGGGAGCTGGCCATTTTGGAGATAATCGACAAAAGGTGCTCTCCAATCGGGGTTCGTTTCAACCACTGCGTCTGACGAACCCGGGACTCCTGATACGGAGGGTCCGGCGGTGAGATGACTTACCCGTAGGCTATCACGGTCCTCTTGGGTGACCGGAGCAATGACTCTACGGTGGGCCACGTGTATGACCAGATCATCTTGCTCGGGTTCTGCGAGCGATGCGGCTAAGCCAGCTAGGGCGTCCGCTTGGCCGTTCTGCGACCGCGGGACATGGGTAACCTCTGGCCGAGGAGAGAACTGGGCCATTAGGAGGAGGGTGTACTCCAGCAACGGTGCAAGCTCTGGCTTCCTGACGACGTAGTCGCCATTAACCTGTTTGATTACCAGTTCAGAATCTCCCTTCACATGTAGATGGGGTACATGGATCTCAAGGGCCAACTCGAGGCCGGTGATGAGAGCTTGGTACTCTGCCTCGTTGTTCGTACAACCTTCTGACAACAGGAAGGAGTACGGCAGGATGGATTGCGTCGGGGTAATGAAAACAATACCAAGACCCACTCTGTTGAGCTTGGGTTCATTGAGCCTTCTACCAGTGGGGCTCCGGGAGGCGCCGTCGAAATGCATTTGCCAACACGGGACAGCGTGATCGACCGAGAGGATCGTCTCGTCGGGAAAATCCAGGTCCAGGGATTGATCCGCGGAGGTTGGATGGGCAGCTAAAAAGTCTGCCAATGCCTGTCCCTTGACGGCCTTTTGAGGCACAAACCTGATGTCAAACTGCTGGAGAATCACCGCCCACCGTGCTAGCCGGCCGGTCAGCATGGGGCGGTTCAGGATGTACTTCAGCGGATCCACCCGAGAGATCAATTGCACCTCGTGGTGTTGCAGGTAGTGTCGCAACTTCTGCACGGCGAAGACGAGGGCAAGGCGGCTCTTTTCGATAAGGGAATATCTGACTTTCGTATCGAGAAGCATGCGACTGAGATAGTAGAGACTGTTCTCAGTGCCCTCGTTATTCTTCTGGGCGAGCAGCGCGCCGAGGGATCTCTCCAGGGCGGTCACATAAAGGACCAGCGGCTTTCCAGAGACGGGTGGCATCAAGACCGGAGGTTGGAGCAGGTACTGCTTGATTTCCTCGAAGGCGATCCGACACTCCTCATCCCATTCGTAGGCGGCGCCTTTCTTCATGAGCCGAGAAAAGGGCTTACACTTTCCGGCCAGGTTCGCAATGAATCGGCGTATATAGGCTAAGTGGCCTTGCAAGCCTCGAAGCTCCCGAATGTTGCTTGGGGGAGGCATTTGGCTGATGGCCTTGATCTTCTCCGGGTCGATCTCGATACCTCGGTATCTGACAACAAAGCCCAGAAACTTCCCGGAGGTGACCCCGAAGGCACACTTCAGTGGGTTCATCTTCAGGTGACGGGAACGGAGGAAACTGAACACTTTCTCAAGGTCTTTGAGATGGTCCTGGCGCTGATATGATTTGACTACAAGGTCATCCACGTAGCATTCCACCAATGTCCCGAGGATCAGTTTGAATATGCGATGCATGGCCCTCTGATAAGTGGCACCTGCATTTTTCAAACCGAATGGCATTACCCGGTAGCAAAAGGTGCCCTGGGGAGCCCTGAAGGCAGTGGACTCCTCATCTTCGGGGGCCATCCGGATCTGGTTATACCCGGAATACCCATCCATGAAAGAGAGGGCTTGGAACCCGGCCGTGGCGTCAATCAACAGCTCTGTCACCGGGAGTGGGAAGTCATCCTTTGGGCAGTGGCGATTGAGATCGCGGAAGTCGATGCAGACTCTAATCTGCCCATTCTTCTTCCTGACTGGCACAATGTTGGCGAGCCATTTGGGGTACTGGACCTCTTTGACGAAGTTGGCCTTGATTATCTTATCAACTTCGACCTCAACCATAGCGCCATGGGAAGGGTGCATTTTCCTGGGCGGCTGCTTAAACCCACGATGTTTTACTGGGAGGCCCAGACGGTGGACGGCCACTTGGGGATCCAGCCCTGGCATCTCATCGTAACTCCAGGCAAACACATCGCGGTGATGTTTGAGGAAGTCTACATACTGCTGCCGCTCCTCGAGGGACATGGCTGCACTGATTAATGTGGGTCTTGGATCTACCTCGCTACCAAGGTTCACCTGTACCAGCTCATCGACCGTGGTAGAGACGCCTTCTTCAAAGGCTGGGGGAGCATCCTCCAAGTCTTCCTCCCCAGCCGTGGGGGGATTTCCCGTGACGGAAGGTACTTCCGGGCTCTCAAGACCTGAGGGGCAGCTGGTGCCGGCTTGGGCAGCAGCGGTCATCACATCAGGAGACTCACTCGTCGTGGAGACCATAGCAATGAATGCATTTGACCCTATCCCATCCGGCCTTCGGCCTAAGGGGCCACGCTTGATGATATCAAAGTAGTGGTGACGTGTCGGCCAGAGTCAGTTGATTCCGGCCCGGTGAAATAGACACGTATGGCGCACCGCCGTTGTCATGAGCTTGACATCCCGGTACCGTACAGGGGTAGGAGATTCCGGGATGACCCGAGCCTGGTTGATGTAGGAGTACGAGGTGATTTTCCGCCGTCGCTTGGACGCGGGAACATGCCTTCCTTGCGTACCCGAAACAACGAAACATTGTCCCATGTCGGGGGTCGTGGCCTCCAACCGGTGGATAGGGAGGATGTAGGCGTCGTCCATGCTCGCCCAGGGATCACTTGTGATTGGGGCGGGCTCATCCTCGCTGACCAGGATCTGCTTTTCCTTACTTTTGTAATAACCCGCATCCAGATAGCGGGCCTCACAAGAAGCGAAAGGGGACGCGTCTCCTTGGAGCACGCCTACTCGACCGTTGAGCGAGTACTTAAGGCACTGGTGATACGACGAGGGAACCGCGGCATGCAGATGGAGCCATGGCCTGCCCATCAATGCGTTGTAGGCGGTGTCCTGAGAAACAACCATGAACTCGGTGCTGGCAATTAATCCACCGAACTGGGTCTTCAGACGGATCTTGCCGACCGGGGTTTGCTCTGTCCTGTCGTACCCCTGAATCCTGAGGTCAGAGGGAGTCAAATCACCTTCGGACAAACCCAGCTTTCGCAGCGTCCGGGTCGGAATTAGATTGATTCCGGAACCCGTGTCAACGAGGCAGCGACGGACTTCGACACCGTTAAAGTGGCCAGTGATATACAGTGGGCGAATGTGCCCCTGTATAGGGGGGTCTTCATCTTCTCCAGAGAACGAGATAACCGCCTGACATTCGGCGTTTTCAATCGTCTCGGTATGGAAGGCCTCCGCGGCTGCCACTTCCGTCTCGAACTGGAGGGGGCTCCTTAGGGCCTCGGAAAGTGCCTCGCGCATCTCGGATGACAAGCGCAGGGCCTCAAGGATGGAAAGCCTCGCCGGAATTCCGGCTAGGTGCTTTAGGACATCATACTTGCGTGCCAAACGCGAACCTCTGCTTACAGGGGGTTTTTCGGCATTTGGAGGCATAGCGGGTCCTGCTGGTTGAACTGGCGGTCAGCTAGCACTGGGTACATCCTGATGCCTGCTAGTAGAAGCCTGGAGAGTAGTCTTCGGGATAAGATCGAACAGCGGGGGCTGGCCCGTCGCCGGGCGAGACTGGCTGTGATACGAACGAGGCGGCTCTCCCTGATCCAGCAACACGAACGGCGGTGGAGGTAGAGCCAAGGGCGCTGGATGGGTCTGCGCATGCGGAGATCTGCGCTGAGCCTGCTGCCTGGTCTCGGTAGCGTGCACGGCTTGGTCACAAGTGCCTGCTGACATACCTCGGTGACCGGCGCGATTGCGATTCCGCTGACGTCGACGTCGGCTGGGAACGTTGGGGCGGTCTGCCTGGGGTTCCCCCTCGTCGGGGGTCATATAGGGTTTTACCAGCTCCACGGTGTTAACCGAAGCATACCCTTGACTGTCACTCGAAGAGTCATCCACCGCTGGGCGGATTCTGGGGGAAATGCCCATTTCGGGAGGCATAAAGTCGCCGAGAGTGCGGGACGACGACGGCACTGGCGGTGCACGTTGCTTCTTCTTGCATCGCCACTGCTTGCCTTTTTGGGCAGAGGTCGACTGTGAAGACGATGTTGAGGCGCCAACTACTTCTTCTGAAGGTTCCGACTGCTTCAGGCATGCCCGGATGATACCCTGGGCACGGACGACAGTTTTTCGAGCCATCCAGTTGTCGCATTTCTGGGACCCGTGGCTAGGGACCTGCTGCCACTCACCCTCGCTGTCACTGCCGATTTCCGATCCCGCAAAGACGCCTGCCACCTGCGCTGGCGCTGGGCCCAACTTGACTATGTTGTTGTTGACCTGGTCCTGAAGCCAGTCTTTAAACACATAGCATCGCTTGATGGTGTGCCCCAGGATTCGATGATAAGGGCAGTAGTTGGGGTGATCAGTGAGATGCGCCTCTGCCGGCCTCCTGCACTCAGGCAGACGCACGATCCCTTGCTCTAGAGCACTTCGGAAGTAACCAGGGACCTGATTTTCGTTAAACGAATAGGTATGGTACTTTCTTTCCGGATAAGGGGCCCTGGGGGCCTGATCCTGTCGAGGGGCCGGAGGGGCCTGCCGAGGGGGCGGCGCCTGGTTGTCTCGCCTAGGTGGCGGTGGCGCGTTGCGCGGGGGAACCTGTCGGTTCTGAGGCGGTCGCTGCTGGGCAGGAGCCTGTGCTTGAGGTGGAGGACCTCTGCGGGGTTGCGGGGGTGGTGCCGCCGGTAACAATTCCAGCTGCCTCGGGGCTTCTATTTGAGCCACTGCGGCGGGTTCAGCCCTGGCGGCCCTCCTGGCTGGGATCATAGGGGGCAGCAAACGTGCCTGACTAGCCTGTTGCAGGGCCTCCTCGAGGCGCTGGGCCTTATCCGAGAAGTCTCTGAACCCCCCAGGGTAGTTCTGGGTAATCAAGGAGGGTACCGGCTCTGTCTTTACGTTCCCCACACACATCGTCAGTAATTTCTCCTGAGTCAGCGGCATATCGAGAGAATACGTAAGTCCTTTCCACCGGGCGATGAAGTCTGCAACCCGCTCATCAGGCCTCAGTTTGCACTTAAAGAGGTCCGCGATGCTGGTCTTCCGCGTGGTGGAGCTGAACTGGTACAAGAACTGCCGGCGAAGATCCTCCCAGCCGGTCACTGACCCGATGGGGAGCTGGCTGTACCAGACGAATGTCGGACCTTCCAACGTCTGTACAAAACATCGGAGCTTAGCGGCTTCTTGCTGAGCCGGGGTCCCCAGCATGGGGCCACACCTGGAAGAGAAATGAGCCAAGTGCTGGGGTGGTTCCCCTATCCCGTTGAAAGGCGAGAAAGTGGGGTTCCCAAAACCCGGAGGCGCGGGCATATCATCCACCCACGCGGGATAAGGCTTGCCATCCGGTGGGACCGCCACCTGCCGTGTCTCCAACGCCTCGAGGCGGGCTGTGAGTGCCGCAATAAGGTCCTCCGGGTGGGGGTCCCTGTCTTGATGGGGGTCCCTAACCACAAGCGCATTGCCAGGTTCTTCAACACGGTAGACGGCTTCTGCTGCTCGCGGGTTGACTGGTGGGACGACCTGTTGGGCGACCGGGGGAACCCGGGTTGGGTTCTTCAGATTGCCCCGTCGCTCAGGGGGGTTTGGCGAGACGTATCGCGCCCTCTTGCCATACGTTCCGGCTTCCGCCCTGTCCGCGGCAGTAGCATGATCAGGGTTGCCCGGAGGCATCTCACCGGGGGGAAATTGTTCCTGCCCCTGCTGTCCCGGCCTGGGATTACCGTAGTCGGGTCGTCGCTCTGCGGCGCGTTCAGCCAAGAGTTCGTCGACCAGCCTCTTCTGCTCAGCAAGCTGCTGGCGCAACGTGGCCTTCTCAGGGTCTTCATCCGTTTTCTGCACGGAGGCGGATGGATCGGAGTGCCTGACTATCCCGACATGCTCCTTACCCTTGCCAGTGCTTCGACCGAGTGCCAGTGACTCGGTGGGTACGGGGAGGCCTAGCAGGTTCCTTTGCTGATGGGTGACTCTCCCTGATGGGTCGAGCAGTGGCGGTACGCCTTCGGATGGTAAGTCCCCATCAAGGAACTCAAGCTCATCTTCCTTATCCACAACGTCGGCCATGTGGACTGTGACCCCTCTTGAGGGCATATCCTCAATGTCGCATAGCGAATCGGGCTGTCGTCGGATAGAATCGAAGAGGAGAGCGGCATAGCGTCCCCAACCACGGACTTGCACATGGGGGGTGGCTTCCCTGACGATCTTGCGGAGTGCCTTGAAACTCTGGACGCATTTTCGTTGGAGGGCACTCTGGTGATCGGGCGACTTGGGGTGCTGGGCCACAAGGAGCGCCGCTGCATCAACTAGGCGGCACTGTTTGCCAATCTCCACAAAGTGCTCTCGACTCCTGGGGTACACTACCCATTCCCAACGGAGGCGGAAGTGCGTCGCCCACAGGGTACGACCAAAGCATCCCACTTCTTCAGGGGTAAGCGACTCGGGTACGCGAAAATTTAGCGTCGCCGTGGGCCAGAACTTCTCTGGGAAGTAGTCCGCTGCAAGAATACTCCAGAAGCTCCTGGGTTCGTCCTCGGGGTTCGGCCCTACATTTCCCCACTCATCAACCGGGGGTGGCTGAGGGACCGGTAGCGGTACCGAGACGGACCTCTGGGATAGCAAACTCGGTGGTGGAGAATACGGCGAGCGAGCAGACTGGCCACCGTACTCTGGGCCCTCCTCTGAAGAGCGAGGTGACCTGACCACAATGTCACGATAGGACGGGCTAACAGCCACTACTTCGGGTACGGGAATTGCCGTTACCGGTGTCCGGTCATGTCGTGGCTCTACCACCGTTGACTCCCAAAATAGCTCCTCGTGATCCCGAGTAGAGGTAGAGGGCGCTTCGGGTGACGGTGGCAGTGACTGCGCGGTCGAAACCTGCGGAATTCCCAGGATTTCTTCCTCCTGGATGTACCTGCGGAGAGAGACGGGAATCCGGTGGACCTCAAATTCCGGGAGAACGAGGCTGACGCGTCTGGTTCCTGCCCCCGTCCTTGATACGGAGGAGCTGGGAGAAGGTTCCATCGCTGAATCGCATTCCGCTTCCGAATCGGAGAAGCGGGCAGGTTTGATCTCCCCCTGGGCCTTCCCAGGATTCTTCTTGTGGCGGCGACGACCCGCTCTTCTGCCCCTGGGTGGCTCTTCGGGACAGGGTTGACCCCTATCAGGCAGCCCTGGGGCGGCACTAGCACCGTGGCGGAGAGGGCCCCCACTTGAGACAGCCGGGGTGCCGGGGGCACCAGGGAAAATATCAAAGGGTACATGGGGAGGACCTCCATGAACAGTACCCACGTGGGCGGGGCTTCTATTGGAACCGGCAGGAGCATGGGGAAGGCCTCCATGGTCGGTGCGAGTGGAGCGAGGCTGACCTTTACTCCTTGAGTTGCTGGGGCGAGAAGGATCTTCGCCAGTCGCAGAGAGGACGTAGGGGGGGCCCCCACGTCGAAGGACCGGATGGACGGTGCCTTCAAAAGGATGGACTTCATACCCTGTACAGCGGGCGCGGGAAATGTTTCCGCGCTGAGCATCACTGCCCCGGGGCAGGTCTTCCTGCAGGATGGGGGCAGCACGAGGCATGCCTCCACGACGAACCGCGGAGCGGGGAAGGCCCACGCTCTGTGGAGTAGTGGTACGGGGAGGACCTCCGTACGGAGTGGCATCACCGCGGGTTAGTTCGCGACGATCATCACTGGGGCCTGCAACCCGGAGCGTCAACCCGGCCTGCCCATGGGGCGGCTGGGGTCTCAATCTTGGTTGGGCGAAGGGGTGCCCCTGCTCAATGTAGGCGGGGGCTTCATAATGTACGTCGGCGGTGGCTCGGGCCACCATAGCTGTCGATGTGGACGCGGCTAGGCGAGCGTCCTCAGCCCGGGCCTGGCGCTGACGTCGGGTCAGGCGGGCCGGTGCAGGTGGTGCAGGGACATAGTCTGCCTGTTCATCCTGCGGGGCCGGACGGCGGCGCTGACGTGACCGGACGGGAGCTCTCGCCTGGGGGCCCTGGGTCGGGGCCCTGAGCGGGCTGAGCCGGACAACACCTGCCTCTTCAGCGTAAGGCGAAGATTCGTCAAGGCGTTCCGGGGATAGGCTCCCGAAGCGATTGAATGTCTGGGTGGGAAGCGGAGGCTCCCTGCGCGGCCTGTTGGGGCGGCGTTGACGGCGGGGCCCGGAAGCCTCCAGGTCCAAACGGGCCATATCCCTGGTCGGGATGACCCCTTGTTCCTCATACCTGCGCACGAGGCTGTTGATCACCCTTCGTTGGATGACCTCTGATGGGGAAAGGGGACGTGGACGTCCCGCATCCCGTGACGTGGCAGCTGTCGTGGCGGTAGTGGCGCCATGTGGAGTGGCCGTAGTGGTGTTGCCCCTGCCCCTGCGCGGGCAAGGAGCGGATGGTGACCGCATCTCTGCAATAGCAACCTGGTTCCTGGAAAACGAAGGGATCAACTCATCAGTAATGAGAGGAAAAGGATTGACAGCCAGTGCCCCAGCGTTCTTCCATCCTCCATGTTTGTGAGAAGGATCCACGCCAACACGCTGCAGAGCGGAGTGCCCCACGTTCTACTACCCCGACCTCTGGTAAGTTCCACGACAGGCCCGCCATTTACTTGGCGGGACCAGGCAACGGATATCTGGATCCGGTGACACGTCAATCTACTGGTGTCTCAAACGCTACTAATCTCCATTCTGAGGAGAATACTTTCACGTCGGGTTCACCATTTCTGTTTCCGACGCTTTCGCCAGGGCGCGTGCGCATCCGTCCGCGGGGGAGGGGGCGCGCGGCTTTGTTGCCCCGCATTCCCGCTTTCCAAAGGCGGGCGGCATTCGTTCCTTGTTCAGGTACGTCTGCTCCTTGATCGAAACGGGATGATGGGATGTCGGTTTTTCCTCCTGTGGATTCCTCCTCAGAACTCGTCACCTAGTCCGGGTCTCCCCTATAGATTTAATACGTAGTTCGTGAAACTCTTCCCGGTGTCATGTTTCCATGGACGCCGGTTAATTACACTGCTTCTGTCGGGACATTCCAAAGGGTCCAGTCAGGGCAGCAACCTTCGGTCAGGGGAGTAATCACGTTTGAGGCATCAGTAGCGTGTCTGGATGCTGGGGTACCTGGCATGTATGTCTGTTATCCTCAATCATAAGGCTTCTCGAGGGCGTGGAAGCCCGAGGCATCCCACATCGAGCGCAGGGAATTACATGTCATAGACACGTATCTGAGGTTTTCCTCAGCTTCCCATGTTCAACATAGGGTATGTTGCAAGATTAACGTCTAGCAGAGACGGTTGAGAATGAAATGGGACCATCGCAGGGGGGGCGACAGTGAAGTTGGGCTTGAGTCTTGAAGAGACTTCCTACGTATCCCCGTGGCAGGGAATCAAAGTCCGCGTAGTTCGGGATGGTGCCGGTAAACCGACGTGAAGCTGGACCTTAGTCCGAAGAGACTTGGGCTTGAACCTCTGGGAGAATTCCTACGTACCATGCCTTGACATGGATCAAAGTCCCCGTAGTTCGAATGATACAGTTTAACGTCATGCGGGACGATAATGAACCCTGGCGTGAATGAACGACGGGTGGGCATGAACCTCGTGGAGGCTTCCTACGTACCATGCCTTGACATGGATCAAAGACCTCGTAGTTCAGAAGAAAGTAGACCTTGGTCCACTGATGGTGGGCTTGAACCTCGTGGAGGCTTCCTACGTACCATGCCTTGACATGGATCAAAGACCTCGTAGTTCAAAAGAAAGTAGACCTTGGTCCACTAATGGTGGGCTTGAACCTCATGGAGGCTTCCTACGTACCATGCCTTGACATGGATCAAAGACCTCGTAGTTCAAATGAAAGTAGACCTTGGTCCACTGATGGTGGTCTTGAACCTCATGGAGGCTTCCTACGTACCATGCCTTGACATGGATCAAAGACCTCGTAGTTCAAATGGTGGGTCGCAATGGCTTACCACTGGACCGGGGTGCAGTTTAACGTCGTGCTGGACGGGGGTGAAACCCGACGTGAAAGACAGGTGGGCTTGAACCTCATAGAGGCTTCCTACGTACCATGCCTTGACATGGATCAAAGACCTCGTAGTTCAAATGGTGGGTCGCAATGGCTTACCACTGGACCGGGGTGCAGTTTAACGTCGTGCTGGACGGGGGTGAAACCCGACGTGAAAGACGGGTGGGCTTGAACCTCATAGAGGCTTCCTACGTAACATGCCTTGACATGGATCAAAGACCTCGTAGTTCAAATGGTGGGTCGCAATGGCTTACCACTGGACCGGGGTGCAGTTTAACGTCGTGCTGGACGGGGGTGAAACCCGACGTGAAAGACGGGTGGGCTTGAACCTCATAGAGGCTTCCTACGTACCATGCCTTGACATGGATCAAAGACCTCGTAGTTCAAATGGTGGGTCGCAATGACTTACCACTGGACCGGGGTGCAGTTTAACGTCGTGCTGGACGGGGGTGAAACCCGACGTGAAAGACGGGTGGGCTTGAACCTCATAGAGGCTTCCTACGTACCATGCCTTGACATGGATCAAAGACCTCGTAGTTCAAATGGTGGGTCGCAATGGCTTACCACTGGACCGGGGTGCAGTTTAACGTCGTGCTGGACGGGGGTGAAACCCGACGTGAAAGACGGGTGGGTTTGAACCTCATAGAGGCTTCCTACGTACCATGCCTTGACATGGATCAAAGAACTCGTAGTTCAGATCGGGTTTGTCAGGGTCGGTGCTCACTCTAAGCCCACGTGAGTCATGCTCGGTGTGAGAAACAAGAGGTTGCAAGGACCTGACGATCACGTCGCGAAGGGTGCGTCCGTGAGAAGCGAAGAGGGACTTACGCGTTGAGAGGCCCATGGTGTTGGGACTTACTCCAGGATGGAGGCCCATGGTGCGACAAAGCGCGGGAAAGATGGACCTTGGTCCGACAGCGGGAGGTGCCTCGTTCCCTATCACGTTCCTCACTGACCTTGGTAGTGGGGGAGTACCGAGATGCACGGGTGCAATCATCCGTACCAAAGGTTAGGGATTTACGCTCTGAGGCGACCCTCCCCCTGCGAACATACACCACTCCGACAAGGAGGATCTCATTCCATGTGCGGAAGAGTTCCATTCCCGTGGAGACGAGCGGTGTAATGAATGCTCGAGCTGGGGGGGACCCTTCGTGAGGGAGACGAGGTTGGGTCACAGTTTAACGTCATGTGTTGAGGACGCGGTGCTTGGCAGTTTAACGTCCTGCAGCTCGGACGAGGTGGGTTCACTCCACACCCCTAGGGCTTACATAACCGTTACCCTCTGGTCATTGGGGAAGGGAAGGTACCAGTAAGGCCATGGTAGAGGGGGGTCAAGGGAGGAACCACTGAGGGGTCCACGTTAGCGTGGCTATGCGAAGAAGCAATAGCCGTTAGCGTGCCTATGCGAAGAAGCATTGGGCGAAGCAACACTACGGGAGGTGTTGTCCATGGGACTTTGAAATCACATCGTGCAAACCTGGAGGGTCGCACGGGAGGAGGAATCGCTAAGCAGAGGAGTGTGCTTTGCGAAGTGGGGTGCCTTGGCCTTAGCATGGGGCATAGGTGGGAGTGGGTGGTGCTTCGCGAAGTGGAACAGTGTTCGCGGAGCACTGCCTCGCGAAGAAGGAGTGGTTCGCGAAGCAGGGTCCTGCCAAGCAATGTGCTTCGCGATGCATAGTTATCCTGCCTTGGCATAGGGATTACTAGCATGGGATGGGTGCTTCGAGAAGCACGAGTGCCCCGCGGCTGCCCGGGTTCCCTTGGGAATCCCCTTCCTTTGCGAACGCCCTTGGGCTTCGCGAAGGGCATCCCTCTCGGAAGAGGGGCTCAGGACGAAACAAATCAGAGTCGTCTCGCGAAGTAGAAATACCTCGCGGAGCTCATGATTCCCGGGGCAAAGCTTGCTTCGCGATTCGGGAGAGGAGAAGCCGAAAGGTCGGGTTGTACGTCTCCGGGACTCAGGGGGAGTCGAGTATTTATAGGGAAGGGGCGCCGCGATGCAGGGCTCGCGCGCCGCCTTCTGGGCTTCGCGGCGGCTCACGAACGTCAAACCGGTTCGCGGAGGATTACCGCCTCCGGAGCTTCGCGGCGGCTCGCGAACGTCAAAAGGATTCGCGGAGGATTACCGCCTCCGGAGCTTCGCGGCGGCTCGCGAACGTCAAAAGGATTCGCGGAGGATTACCGCCTCCGGAGCTTCGCGGGGCCGCTAAGGTCGGGACGCTTCGCGGCGGGGCTCCGCGGACGGGCTCCGCGGCTGTGCTTCGCGGTTGTGCTTCGCGAGGCAGCGCGCCGGCTGCCTTTTTCGTTCCTTCCTTTCGGGCCATATTTTTGGCGCCAACAGACACAATCACAAACTAAAAACTCCATAGGTCAATGAAGATGGTTCACATATAATATATTATGAATTTTTGTCATGATAAAATGCCTCTGGATCGATTGCACCATCTTTTTCATCATCAAAACAACTGTCGTCCCAACTATGTACCGCTCTCCCCACTCTGCCTAGCATAAGGGATATCGACATAGTCCCCCACACAATGCCTCAATTGAATTATCCTAATAAAATCCTGATAACTATTATTATAGTTAAACTCAACCAAAGGAAAATGTCATTCCCAAGACACACCAAAATCAAGAACACTATCCCATATCATATCCTCATGAACCTGGATAGTCCCCTTTTTATGTCCATCAATCTATAGATGATAATTAATGATAAATTTCAACTAGGAACCCATTTAATCCTTCATACATTTCTAGAATTTAGATTTCAACCTCACATCCCTGTCAGATACATCTATTGAGGGAACCCTGTGAAGTCTCAAAATATCATAATCATACAAGTCCCCAAGCTTTTCCAACTTCATTATCTCCGTAATTAGTAATAAATATTTATATTTACTGAGTCTATCAATAATCACCAAAATTGAAACCTTCTCACTAGGAGATCCAATTATAAAATACATGTAAATCTCATCCCACTTCCATACTTGAATGGGTAAAGGATGCAACAAACATGAAGGTCTCTATTGTTCTGCCTTAATTCATTCAATGTGAGACTCTATGATATGAAATTTTCAACTGAATGCATCATCCCTAGAATCCAATACTGATGTCTCAAATTGTGTTAAATCATTATATCCTCGGGGTACACGAACCACCATGACTATTTTCAACTATCATGAAAATATTACCTGAAGGAAAAAAAGGAACAACTTACTCGCTATGAAAGCACAAAAATCCCTCCACATGAGGTTTCACCATCATTTAGGATTTCTCCTAAGCATTATCTATCAGTGTATGTCATTTCTGAAAGTCAAACTCACTCATAAAAATATGGTTCAACCTTTATTGAATCCAAGAACACATATCCACAAGCCTACATTACCCCTAATATTATCTCTAAAATCAAACTCATCAAAGACCACAACCCAACTGATTCTTTTATTTCTTCTGTTGGTAATTTTCTTCTCAACACATCGACAAACACATTTCCTTTCTTTAGTGTATAAATAATATGAATATCAAAGGACTTGAAATACTCAACTCAACATCATTGTATAATGTTTAGATACCTATATGTAAAAATATACTTCGGGATTTTGTTATAATAATCAACTATAAAGGTTACCCCAAAGAGATAGTAACACCATGTTTTGAGTGCATGTGTAACAGCTTCCAACTCAAGATCATGGCTAAAATGGTTCTTCTCATTACTACATAACTGGAAAGAGCCATATGTCACAACCAATTTCCCCTACATCAAGACACATCCCAATCCCATACTAGAAGAATTATGGAAAACATTATATATCAATCCCTGTTCTAAAAGAATCAAAACTAGTGTTTAATTCAACCTCATCTTCAACACCTCAAAAGATATTTGACACATTAATTTCCATTAAAAAGTTACAACCTTATGAGTTAAAGCATTAATCGAATATTCAATCTTGGAGAAGTTTCAAAAAACTTCTATAGTATCCTACCAAACCTAAGAATCTTAAGATATATAACAATTTTCTAGGAAATTCTCAACAAATAAATGACTATAACTTTTTTGGATCTATTGAGATGAAACACGAAGATATCACATTCCCTAGAAACATTACCTCTCAAATACAAAACTCATACATCAAAAGCATACTATACAGACAATGTAACCTAGATATTTAAATAATGATATTCAAATGGTCCATGTGCTCCTCCTATATCTTATATTTCAACAGAAATATCATCCTTGAAAACAATAATGAATGAGTCCAAGAACCGATGGAAGATCTAGTTCATAAAATCCATAAACAGAGCATGATATTTAGTGAGACTAAGTGGAAAAAAAATGACTATATCTACTCCTAAATTCTATTTTTGATATATAATATTCCTGGACTCTCAACTGATGGTACCCCAATTGCAGGTCGACCTTTTAACTACAATTATCCCCTCTAAGTTAATAAAATAGATCAACAATTATGGTTAAAGGATACTTGTTCTTAACAGTTACCCAATTAAAATTTTGATATTCAATACAAAGTCTAAGCCTCATGTATACCATATTATAAAAGAGAGAAGTTTAATACCATGGTGTCATGCTAGAGTGAATAAATCCTTTCTCCTTTAGTTATTAATATTGGGCATTATGTTCCACCAACTCATACTATTCCATTTTATGGGATGGCATAGAAATGGTTATTGTTCCAAGTAACAATTCCATAGTAAACATGACATATCTCTCTGATGGTTAACTAGGGAAATCATCTAGAATGACATCAGGGTATGCACATAAAATAGTAGGTAGTTGACCATTCAATCAAGGGTTAACAACATCATGATTTTTTTTGAAAACTGGCGTGAGATCAAATCGGAATAAGGAATAACATACCCTACCTTTCCCAATCTAGAGTCTCACTCACACTAGAAAATTATGTAACCCCATTTAAGAACTATACATAATGATGATAACATTCTATCTCGGCCTTCACTCCGATTATCCAATCTGTACAGATGATCAATTCAAATATTTCAAGATCAAGAACCAAGATGTCCCAAACCACCTCAACATTGGTTATCACCACCCGACAAATATTTCACTTGAAACCTTGTTCGAACCTCTTTCCCAAAAGAATAGAAAAATACAACAAGAATGGAATAATATCCAAAAACATACTGAACATGTAAACCAATGTTGGAAATATAAAATAATGAATATCACATGTATTAAACAAAGATAGCACTATAGAAGATGAAATATACATTGTACCTCTAATAGTAGTTGGCCCAGCTTTAAATTCCTCAAGCGCATACTATGTCACATAAAGCAATCCAGACATAGCCATTGGGAAATCCCCTTTGGCATGAGAATGAGACACACCACCCTTGGAAGGATAAAACTAAATCTGTGATCCCTTGATGAAAGTGGATCTCGCCTTGTTTCCTTGGGACATCTTATCATAGTAATATTTCAAATTGACATATTTCCCACAAAAATGATAATTCCTTGGAGACTTTGTATAATGAGTCATTGTATGACCACACCTCCTACACTGGTATAAAATAACATATTTCTACCATGAATAATCCCCTAACACTAGTCCTATAGAAAACTAACCATTGTTGTGCTTCCATTTCTGACCAGAAGAAACATTGTGGTTAACCGCTGCACCCACTGAAGCTTCTCCCACACCTTTCCTTCCAGCTATGTCTCCCTCAACCAAATTTTTTTTATTTACTACCTCCATAAAGTATGAAAGGAAAAATATAACTATCATTGACTTAATATCATCCCTCAGCCCCATATACAACCTCTGAGACTTTAGATAATCATTGGTGACAATATATAGTGTTATATGCACTAACTCAGTAAAACAGGTGGAGTATTTCAGAACTGTACACTTCTCTTTCTCTATGGTAAAAAATTATTGTGTCTTTGCTACACATAAAGTCTCAGGATAAAACATTTGGTTGAGAATATTATTAAAGGAAACCCAGGTAAGACCATCCTACAACAAATATTTCACTATAAAGTCTCACTATCTCCTCCCTTCTCCTTCAAGCATATACGTTTAAAACCCAATTTTAGGGTCTTCAGGAGTCATCAAAATGATTAATATCCTTTCAATTTGTTCAAGACAGTCCTTTGATTCTTGGGTCCCTTTGTTACCATAGAAAATAGGTGGATGAAACTTTAATCTATGATCCATGATCCCCCACTCCTCCCAGGTTTACTATACCCACTGACCTTAGAGTTTGAATGGTAAAGATCAACACATCAACAGAAGAAGGGTCCACTGGAGGAACATACCTTGAAGCATCCCCTATCATATATGGAGGATCTATTCTATGAGTAATTATATATTTAACACAAGACAATAACTAATTAATCATGAGAAACTCCAAATCCATTAAACCAAAAAAATCCACATTAATGCATTAAAACAATAATAATTTAAAGCAATTATGTATCCTATGAAAAAAAAATCTTTTTAGAGGAATATGTCCATCTAAATAAACTCACACTTAGATTGTTCAAATGATAAAACAAAAATAAAGTCTCCAAACTTTTTGGATAGGTAAATTTAAATAAAATTTCCATACACTTCATTCAAATGAACCCATGTAATGGGTTTTGGACTTATTAAACATTTTTTTGACCACCCATGGAAAATCAGATTCATTCATGAGAGTGAGGTGTCCAGACCCATTTTCCACCCAAACTATCTGAATTATGATGATAATAATCATATCTACTCATGACACTAAAACAAATAAAACAGTGCTGACAGACATTATGCTGATTCAACCTCAAATATACCAAGTTTTAACAGATAAACCCTAGTCAACAAGAACAATTACCCAAGTCATTCCATTACAGGTTGGGGTAAAACAAAGATAAAAAACAAGTCTTGTATATAGTAAAAACAAACATACAACAATATTATAATGATTAAATAATTAGAAGATACAACTGATCCAAACCTGCTAAATTATAAGGCACAATAAGTCTAGACAAACTAGTCTCAATGTTACCAATTTTCACCACCAAACTATCCCAAACCAAATAATAATTTAAAGAGAAGTCTGCATGCTGCAGAATGTTATTCCCTTTACCTGTATCATAAAAAACATGGTCTATATCCACCCACAGGTATAATTAGGGTATGACAATTTGATCCCAGTAGGATACCACTAAAAGATCTATACAATTTCTAAAAAAAATGCACAATTTCAAACATTAAAACAAAATAGTTTTACAAGAAATACTTAAAACACAATTTAAAAACCTTTTTCAAACAATACTTGAGTTTTATTTCAAATTTTTCATGCCATATTTTCCAAATCTGAAATAAATTAGGGAAAGATACCGAATATAAATAAAAATGTGAGCCAACATCCATGAAATAATTTATCATGTAATAAAAAACCAGAAACAAAAATAATCAAAAATCCACCTACCATCCGAGTTATTTCTAATGTGATAATATGTACAAGACACTCAATATCTATATAACCCATATGTTTGGATACAAATAATATCAATTCCTACCATGGACCATCGACATACAAGATATTACCTTTTAGTGGTATCACACACACTAATGCTACATTTAACAACTCATCTCTTTATTACATATTAATTCATGTTTTATTACATAAATGTACACATAATACAACATAAGAGATTTGTATGTATAGTGTATTTAAGGATTAGGTACATTACACAACAACTTAAATAGGAAACACATCATATATATTGAAAACTTTCTTAACATGCTTGTACGAAAAAATTGCATCGGATAACCTTGGGACATACATAAGAAAGGGGTGATCTATAAAGCCCGGTAAAGGAATAAACATGCAAAAACGTGAATAAGATAATACATGATATAAAATATTCATATTAATGGGGGCATAAAATGGGTGATAATCATAAACATGAACAATTAGGCATGATAAAGCATGATAATTATAAAGGAATCATGGGGAATGTGACAACAACTAAAAACGTTGAATCATAAACATAGGAAAAGGAAAACTACCAAAAATCATGATTAAAAAAATAACATAAAGTAATTAGGTTCACTCCCTATCCCAAAATGATTTCATGTGATAATAAAATATTACCCAATGCATTGGAGCATTATATAACTCTGGGCTCACCTGTCACCTTTATTTCATTCTCATGCATAAGTATGCCACGTAGATCATATAACATGAATTCATTCATCATCATAATTTATTACACAAATAATGAGTGTGTAAAAAATACATGTAATCCCCAAATAAATAAGTATAAGTTCAAAAAATTTAACACTCTTGATAGGAGATGGGTACAATCATTCACTGCACATTTGTTTGGCATGAAAAATCATGATGCAATTTTAGTAGCATAAAAAGTGTGTATGAATATTCAAATGAGGGATTGATGAGAGTGAAAGGGGTATCTCATTATCTATAAATAAAATTGAAAGTAAGTGGGATATGGAATATAATATCCCATCATAATGTAATTATGATAAAAGATATAAGATAAAGAAGATACTGGAATAAAGAGGATAAAGGCAAGATCTTTTACTTGAGTGTGAGACACCAAATTCTTGGGAGGAGATTATTAAAAAATTGGAGGAACCTTGAGAGGACTCTAAAGGGTGAAGGGAAGAGTAAGGGAATGTTAAAAGGATTTTGATTGAATAATAATGGGATCTTGGTTGTTTTTATATAAAAAATGAGTGAGGATTTCTTTAATATTTCTCAAATATAAGTTTTGGAAACTATACAATATAATAAAAAAAACCACAAACCTTCCCATGGGTTTTGACCATGGTTTCATCTAAATTGGATTGGTTTTTATTATTTTATAAGGAAAAGTGATGGACATAATAAAATAATACACTTTCTGATGTGGAAGTGAGTCATACTCTTAAAGAAATTATTCTAAAACAATAAAATATATTAATGGTTTTAAAGGATTCATAATTGGTTTATTAAATGAATTAAATAAAAATAAAATATTATTTTAAATTTAAAACATATATTTATTCGTGGAAAATATTAGAGTATTTATTACAATACTTTTTGGTCATTATGAAATCTTAATATGCACCATAAATTTATACGGTATTTAATTTTCACCTGAAAATTTGAGTGTCCCATAATATTTTAAAAAAATAAGCTTTGGATAATTACAAAATTATGGTTCCAAAAATAATATTCATTTTATGAAAATAATTTTCTAATTATTATAATTTTAAATTTTCATATAATAATCTACATATATTGAAAAATGATGGATTTTTTAAAAATAACAATTTTTGAACTCGTATAAATTTTTTATTTGGATTCATAAAAAAATACGTGATACTTATATTTAATAAAAATTATCAAGTAATAATTTTTTATTAAAATATTTTTTATTTCAAAAATAAATTAATTCATAAAAATAAATTCCCTAATTGAATTTGAATATTAACCAAAATTACAATTTTTGATTTATTTTATCAAAATAAAAAATCATTTATAAATTAACATTAATAGGATGAAAATATATTCATTATTTTATAAAAAATAATATACATACTAATATTTCATGGGTATTAATATATATACCTTTAATAAAATTGCAAAAAACCTATGGATAAGGTTTTTAATGTTGAGGCTTTCTTGGGGTGGTTCGACGAACAAGGTTTTGGTCGTCATCTTAATGATCATGAACTTATCCTGTAAATGCTTTCACTCATGCTTATGTTATTGGATCTCAATTTTGGATTGGTTAGGGAAATCCCAGTGAGTATAGCTCTGGAGGAAGCTCAGATAAATGGTATTCATGGGGTATGATCCTACTGGTTGAGGTCATCACTTACTTTGTATGTGTCAATTAGATTTGTTAAAACCCTATACTTATACTAATCATGGGATCACTATTCAACAACTATATTATCAATGGAAAATATGCTTAACAATAATTTAAATATGATAGGATATAATTAAACAAAAAATGTGTAGGTGTTTTCTATAACCATATTACATAATAATACATTTAATTAAATCCCAAGGAGAATTTTATATATAATAGTTTTGGTCATTACAATATTCCCCCCTTCAGAAATTTCACCCTCTAAATTTTTATTTCCCACACTAAAAAAGATGACGGTAACTCATTTTCTTCACCTCCTATGGCTCCCACATCACCTCTTTAAAAAAAAATTTTCTCCACAGAACTATGACAATATTCATTATCTTATTTTATAAAACATGGTCTCCATGATCCATGATTTTCACCATCTACTCATCAAAGGAATGATCATCCCTTAATGGTACCACCTCTTGATTATGTACATGTGAGTGGTCATTTATTTACTTCCTCAAGAGTGATACATGGAATATATCATGTACTAGATATAGGTTGGGTGGGATATCTAGTAGATAAGACACCAGTCCGATGCAATTAAGAATATCATAGTGGTCAATGTATCTTTTACCAAGCTTTCCATTTTTCTCTAATTTCATCACATTCTTATATGGATATATTTATTGGAATACCATGTATCAAACATCAAACCCTAGGTCTTGTTGATGATTATCAGCATATCTATTATGTCAAATTAAGAATCCTTGATGGGCTACTCGATGGACTTAACCTTTTCCACCATTTTCTATACCATTTCATGAAATATGAATTTTCATTCCCAAAAATCATCTCAATATGTAGTTTTTTTATACCTCTTTCCATAAATGGATTCTTAGGGGGCCATTTGAATTCTTGAGTGAAAACTATTATTGTATATGAACTCAACCAAATGAATATGTTGGTCCCATACTCCTTTGAAATCAATTGAGCTTGCTCAAAACATGTTATTCTGTGTCTGGATAGTCATCTTAGATTGGAAATCATTTTGGGGGTGATAAGTCATTTTGAAGTTCAATATGATATTTATAGCATTTTCGATACTCTTATTGAAGTTAGAGGTAAATCAGGGGTCTCGATCATATAAATTGGATAGTAGTCTTCCATGAAACCTCACCACTTCTCCAATGTATAACCTTACAAGATGGTTTATTGAGAAGTACAATAAAATTTCAATGATGTTTGAATCCTTTATAAGATGATACACCATATCCCATATAGCATTATTTTCTATTGATTTAATTAGAATACTGGTGAAAAATTCCATGGTGAGGTTTTCCCATTCCCATGTAGGTATGGGTAATGGTTGCATCATCCCATTGGATTTTTTTCCTTTTTTGCTTTCACTTTTTGACATACAATAATTCATGATGTATATTCCATGATCTAATTCTTCATATTGTCCTACAAATAGAGCTCTCAAGGATCTCAATAAATTTCTGTGATTCTTATATGGATGGAGAAAGTTGAACTATGTGTATTATCTAATAACTCTTTATTTTTCTTAGGATTTGATGGTAAACATAGTATTGTCCCAAATATTACAACTCATTCTTCATTAACATTGATCTCTTAGGATTTCAATTTTCTTAAAGTTTCCACATTCTTATGAATTCACACATCATTTATTTTAGAATCCTTTATCCTATCCATAAGATATGGTTAAGTAATAATTTGTCAAAATAGTGATGATGTTCCTTACTTTATGATTCTCATGTCCATCAATTTTAAGTCTAATAAGTTCAGATCCTTTTCAATTATAATCAATGATAAAATAATTGGATCCTTTCTACTTATAGAATTTTCTACTTTATTCTATTTCTGAGGATAGTAGTGGATTGATTAGTCACAATTCATAATTAGATATAACCATCTTCATTTGAATATATTCATATCTTTTTGTATTAATATATACTTGATACTTTTGTGATCCATATATATTTCGCCCCTCTCCTAAAATAGATAATGCCTCCAGATTTTCAACGAAAAATCACTATTGCACACTCTAGATCATTTATTGGGTGGTTGTTTTAGTGAACATTCGACTTCCTTGAATCATAGGCTATGAATTTTTCATTTTGTATTAACACAAAGCATAATCCCTTCTTTAATGAATCGATGAATACCACAAAAAATTATCCACTTGTGGGTAGTGTGAGTACATGTGAAATTATAGTCCTCCTTATTAAACTCCTTGAAAATCTATTCACATTGATCATTCCATCAAAAATTGACTAACTTCTGAGTTATCTTGGTACGAGTACATGACATTCATGATATATTTTTCACAAATTAATGATAGTACCCAGCTAATCCAAGGCAACTACAGATATTTGTTCTAGATGTTTGCCTCAGTCATCCTTAAATTTCATATATCATTTAAGGATCCATTAATATCCCATTACACATGATAATATTCCCTTATAATGACACTTACATAATCCAGAAGTCACATTTGTTGTACATGGAATAAAGCATCTCCTTTTTAAGGACTTTATCACTGTGATCAGATGCACTTCATGCTCATCACTCATTTTGTATTATATGCGAATATCTTCTATAAATACTACCAAAAATATGTCGAGGAGATACCTAAGGAAATTATTAATAAATTATATGAAGATTTTGGGATCATTAGTGACTCATAATGGTATTACTATGAACTCATAGTGACTGTACGGTGTAGGAAAAGAAGTATTAGAGATATATTCCTTCTTCACCCTAACATGTTAATATCCTAACTATATATCCACCTTAGATAAGTATTGTTCTTCACATAGTTGATCGAAAAAAGACATAAATACATGGTAGATGATACTTGTTCTTTATCTTGGTCATATTAAGCTCAAGATAATCAATGAAAATGCGCATTGACCCATACATATTCTAGAAAAATAGGACTAGTGCAACCCATGGTGAAACACTTGGGCATATTATCCTTTTATATAGATTATCCTATATATCGTTCTTCATATCCTCAAGTTCAATAATGGACATTCTATATGGAATATTGGATAATAGTAATTCCTTAGGTATAATATCAATTTAAAATTTAACCACTTGTCTAGACAGAAGGTTGGGATATTATTTTGGAAACACATCAGTGTATTCCCTAAAAATGATCATGACTTCAAGGATGATTATTTCCTTAAACTCAAACATTTTCTATAGATATTCATACTTATAGATCTATAATATCCATGCTTGAGATGTTTTTTTTTCAAAATAATATTCATCCTACTCCATGAACTTGTACATAATTTGGGGTCGATTCACGATCTGGAGAGTGATTTCCTTCTCATGAAAATATATATTGGATCTATATAAGAAAAGTAAATTTATGACTAGAATTGCATCAAATTCAACAAAAATTAGTATCATAAGGTTCTATGGGAATTTCAGCCCATAAATTTGGACAGGGAGGATTTATATACTTATGATGAAATAATTTCCCCATTTTTCATTTTCACATCTTTATGGTGGTGTTTAAATGGTTCTACTAAACATTCATGATATAAAGTAATGCATAAAACCATAATAAAAATATATGTTTGATAATATTGAATGAATAACAAGAATATATGTCACCACCTAATTTTTGGGATCCACCTCAGAAGTCTTGATTGAAAATTATCACCCTTTCTACCTTGGAGGTTTTTGATTGTCTCCAAAAACACTTGGATTAGGGAATTGGTTTCCAAAGTACACTATTTCCTTGCAGTTAAAGTAATAAACAATGAGATGAGGGATAACCATAGTATTACTTTACTGAATAATTTTTTTCTACTTTCAGAAATTTCTATCTAGGTGTCCTTCCATCCCATATAAAAATCATTTCTTCATCCCCCTTTTGCAATTTTTGGGGTGCTTCTTTTTGCACCATTGACAAGTGAGATATTAAAATTTCATAGCACCGTTATATTTCTCCATAGAACCTCCAAAATTAATTTTTATTTTTACTTCTTATCCCCATGATACCCTATATATTTGATGACCTCCATATCAACATTGATGGTAAATCAGACAATTTTATCAAAGTTATCAATGTCTCAGATCACTAGGGATTTTGGTAGATAGGATTTAGCCCACTAAATAAGTGGTAAACCTTTAATTCAGGGGTAATGATAAATTCATAGGTGTGTAGTGTAATTATTTTTAAATTTTAATCATACATCCTAATAGATACATCATATTTTCTATTGAGGGAATGGAAATAACTTTCTAATTTATGTCAGAGAGGGAAAGGAAAATATTTATGGAAAAACATTATTAATAATTCCTTCCACCTTATCGCTTTGATCTCTTTTTTAGGATTTATATTTTTTATCATTATCAACCTTTGAAAATATTATACCACCAAATTATAAAAAATTAGTAGTTCCTTCTCATGTTAGAAACATTTAAGGATGGAAAACATCTTCTTAATGGATTTGATCCATTATTATATGATTACAGGATTGGGTGATACATTCAAAGTCAGAGGAATTTGTTGCATAAATGTCTCAATCGCATGTTGTTCACTCTGGGGGGGATTGGGACACTCCTCTTGATTTACGTTTATATTCATAACCAAATTATGCTGATAGAGTATCATCATAATGTTCATGATTTGATTTTTTTACTTAAGAGGATGTTCTTTCCTTTATTATTTCAAAATATTATACTTCTCGATGGTTTTCATATAGAGGAAGGATTTGGTTTTTTGATATTATTGGTTTTAAGGATCTGATTTATTATTCATCCACTGATTGATTCTCAAATAATGTATCTGAAAAGGACCCATAAATCAATCACAAGGGGATAATAAAATTCCGTATTTGATGTGGTACGAACAATTCACACAGAAGACTACGAAGAGTGAATCAACTCATTTACTTTATTAGAATAGAGTTCTTCCAGAAGGACATGAGGACAAAATATATACATAGGAAAATCCATGTGTAATGAAATAAGCAAGCACGGTATAGGGATAGATTTTTTTTCATTTATATTTTAAAATTTTATTTCCTTTATAAAATAGTTTTATAAAGAAATTATACTCCATCCGAATCGTTCTGGGTTTGAGTCCCAGGAAACCCATTAAATAAAAAAATGGGCGAACAACGGGAATTGAACCCGCATATGGTTGATTCACAATCCACTTCCATGATCCACATGGCTATATCCACCCCCTCTTTATTTGAAATATAATCATAATATTCCATTTTATATATGTAATGAATAATCATTGAATTAATCATAAATATAATTATAAAGGAGAAAATAATCATCAAAATATAGATCTTATATTCTTAATTTTTGCTCCTTTACATTCAATAACAATAATTAAATCAATAATGAAATGAAATAAAAAGTATATAATACAAACGATGTATTATCCACTTGTGGATGAAATTTCAACAGCAGCTAAGTCTAGAGGAATGTTATGAGCATTAAGTTCATGCATGTCTTCCATATTTAGGTTATCATGGTTGATAATATCCTCCCAGGTATTAAATACACAACCTTTACTATCCATCATAGATTGGTTGATATTAAAGCCATTTATGTTAAAATCCATGGTACTAATACCTAAAGCAGTGAACCAGATACATACAACAGGCCAAGCAGAAAGAAAGAAATGTAAGGAATGAGAATTGTTAAAACTAGCATTCTGGAAGATTAATCGGTCAAAATAACCATGAGAGGCTACGATATTATAAGATTCTTTATCTTGACCGAATCTGTATCCTGCATTGGCATATTCATTTTCTGTAGATTCCCTGATCAAACTAGAGGTTACCAGAGAACCATGCATAGAACTGAAAAGAGAACTGCCAAAAACACCAGCAAAACCTATCATATAAAAAGGGTGCATAAGGATGTTGTACTCAGCCTGAAATTATATCATGAAGATGAAAGTACCAGTGATTCATAAAGTCATACCATCAGAAAAACTTCCTTGTCCAATTGGATCAATTATAAATCTCGATCGGAAATGAATACATAGCTGAATAAAGAATCGTAATTATTAATCCAAACAAACGTAAAGGAAACGAAATTAACATCAAACGGATCAATGAAAAAAAGGAGGGGACTTGATTAAGTTTAAGAAGTAAAGCCATTTCATGTAAATACCATGGAATAAGGTTTGATCCCATGATATGGGGATTCTTTAAATATTCCATTCCAATAGGAATCAAAACGAATTGGATTTTTTTGGATATTGGATTCAGTTACAAATTCATGATCTGGCATATACAGAATGAAAACTTCATTCTCGATTCTACGATCATTTTGTTGATGAAGACGTTTTTTTCATCATGTCTATGGTTTGATTTCCCAGAATGTCTCCCCATTTTTGGCCTCATTCTTCTCGATTCATCCTCTAATAAAATGATAACAAGAGCAGCACCCTAGTTCTATTTCATCTCTTCAAAACAAGTTTAGTCATGAGTGAGCATTAAAGGCCATTCAGTCTTATACATACACGAGGAAGGGAATAAAAAACTAATAATTAACTAGTATAGACTAGAAATAACCAAGAAAAGATATCCCCTCACGTAAATGATCTAATTAAGAGAGAACAATTCAATCCAATGGAATGTGATTGGTGTATCACCACATGCCTGTTTTTGAAATATCTCATTCACCACCCTATTCACAACTCTTTATTGGGTATCATTTATATTGTGAGAAATCGGTTTGAGTCCATCTTTTGATTCAAATCAGCTTACAACTTTCATCGTACTGTACTCCCCAAAAACCAACTCTTCTAACCCTCTCAACAATAAGGTGTGGGTGAGTTGGAATCTTATTCTAAGTATTCTTGTCGTTCCGGAGGCTAGCTATAGGATAACCATGAACGAATAGCTTTCCCCCACTTTTTTCCGCCTGACTCTTTGGTATTAAGAATGATGATTTTATGAATGAGTGATTTCCCTTCTCCGACCCTTGTTACCCAACCAGAGAGCAGGAAAATGTGTTCTTATTGAACAGGGTTCTATGGTCGGTCAGTGAACCCACCATGATGCTAAAGGCATCCGTGGGCTGATCTCGTAGTTACTAAGGGGTGGGGATGAAGGGGTCGTCCCATGGCTTATTTCCTATTTCCGAATTTCGCTCAAAGGGTTGAAGGGAGCATCAAGATGTTTGCAAGGGACCACTTAATCCTCTTCCCCAGGGATCCCATGAGCCCCATGAGAGCCGCCGTCTCCATATCGTACATGTACGATCAATAATACTAGATCTGACCAACTGCTCATCCTACCACTACGTTGTTCTTAACAGTCCCTATTTTTATCTCAGTAGATTATTTTCGTGGCATGTTTCAGTGTTTTTCCCCATGACGTAGAAAAAGTGAGCTACCAGTTCAGGTACAAGATAATATAATTCATTACCTCTTGGAGTTATACATCCATCCCATAATCGCAATGACACAATTGCAAGAGCGGAGCTATTCCAACTGAGCTATATCCCCCCCGATAAGTGGATCATGCATGAAAGAGTCATCAGATGATGCTTCTTCTTTACCTAGCACAAATGGGCCATCCTGGACTTGAACCAGTGACCTCTCCCGTGAAGAAAATAATCACAAAAATGGTCAAGAATCAATCGATTCCTGTTAAAGAGAAATTCCACCTTCCCGAACGCAGCATACAACTCTATCCTTGTACTGAACTCTCCAACTGTGATCCCCATTATTTTACTGAAGTATTTGTGAATGAATTCCGATGATTAGAAGAGAAAGAAGGTGTAACCTTAAGAGACCCTCCTATCCCAACCCTAGACACTCGAATATCCTTTTTCAAACCTGCTCCCTTCGAGTCAAGAGATAGTGAAATAGACGCATCCCATTCAGTGATTGGGGGTTCTCGTAGTGACTGAGAAGAGGGTCGAAGACCCTAAGAAGTAAGTACTTTATACCAATATTTCTTCTTACGACTATATCTAATCTAATAATAAAGGAGGAACGAATGGATCATGTAGTATTCCCAATATATTCTTCAATTTCTTCCAGAAGAAGATAAAAATTCATTCTCTACTTCTCACGTTCAGTGGTGAATAGCCGGGACATGGAGGAAAATCCAGAAAGGAATTTTAGGAATCGTTTTGTTTCTATCTCTGTTCGTTCCATTTTTAGAAAGGAAGGATCCCATATAATCGAGCTTTCTTTTAGTTGTTGAATCTCTCTTTGATTGATTATTGTGTGATATTCCGATGAATCCTCAGGACTAATGATTGAATCCAAAAAAGGATCTTTGGATTCAGAAGATCCATTCTATTGGATAGATCTAGTGGAATCACATGTAATATTTGACAATACATTCTGTACGTTGCTAAAAATCGATCCTTATTTACTAACCCATTGTCCAACCATCGATTCCCTCTTGATACGTTCCTCAACAAATCCGATTCGTGCACATTCTTCCCCCCAACTCACGAAGAGATCTTGACGGAATTGTCAAATATAAAATTGAACACAATTTTGAAAACAAATCACCCACTTTTTTCTCAAGAAGAGATGAGATAATACATTCTCCATGTCATGGATGGAATAGTGGTCTCACTTCTTAGTTGTTTGAAGAAACCCTCTTTAATGGGTATTTGATTAATAAAAGCAGAAATTAGATAACAAATCCAGTCTATCACTAATATTTCCAATCGTTGTCCCGAATTCAAGTGGATAATGTTTCGCCTATACCTCAGAGAAATAATATCCAAAAATTCCCATTCATGGTCTTTGGGGATTGGATCATCCATATTATAATATACAAAAATAAACACCAGATATTTAAATTTTTTCTCTTTGAATGAGATCTCAATTCTAGCAACGGATCTTCATAGGGAAACATGGTATTTGTGATCCCAGGTAAGATCGGTTCAGGATCATGGAATCCATTTCTATCAGATAGGAAGGGTTGTTGCACAAAATGTACTTCAAGTCATTTTCCTATTCAAATATCTTCTATCTATATGTATAATAAGGAATCATGTAACGAAGGGGGTTCTTATTTGTACAAATTTTACTTCGAACATGGAACGAGCATGAAGACATGTATGATAATTATTTACCTTTTGAGTTGTTCTGCCGGATGGGTCGTTCAAGATCATTGGTCTCTACCTGGACCCGATGAAATAAATGGGATCACTTCTTATGGACTCATTGAGAATGATTCTGATCTAGTTCAAGGCCTATTATTCGATATGCAAAATGGATCTTGTTCTATCGTTGATTAGAGATTTCACTATGAAAAATAAGAATCGGAGACTGAATAAGGGGAAGGAGCCCTCGACCCACAACAGATATTAGAGGAGGATTCATGCAATCAAAATCTTTGGGAACCTACAATATGGCACCTTGGGGGCTTTCTATTTCATTGTATCGAACCCAATTCATTGGGATTTCACTTGCAAGGACCACCTTGATAATTCACACGAGATTCCACGTGCCCCATGCTACTCAGGTCAGAGCGTAAGATAGTGAAGCTTTCATCTACTGGACTCTCTCCATCTAGGGTGAAA
This sequence comes from Viscum album, assembly GCA_963277665.1. NCBI lineage: Eukaryota > Viridiplantae > Streptophyta > Magnoliopsida > Santalales > Viscaceae > Viscum > Viscum album. Next base: position 1,080,611,841 of record OY728164.1, read on the forward strand.
CACTCCACCACTTCTCCTAGCAGCACGATGCTTGTATGTCTCTCCCACAACCTCTTTCAAGGGTGGTTGCTTATAGGCAAATCTCTTGGTTGTCTCTACAACTCTACGACCTTTATCATTGAGCGGTCATTTAGGGGCCTTAGCTGGTGATCCGGGCTAATTCCCTCTTGACGATGAAGCGTATCCCACATCATCTCATTGGCTGACCTTGACCCTTTTGATTTTGAGGTCATATATAGTTTTGGGAGTTTGCCTCTATTTGGTACCTCTCTCACGGCCCACACCAAAACAGTGATGTACCCCTAGATGTCCAGTAAACTACTGCGCCTCAACGTATTTCAGGGAGAACTAGCAGGCTATGGGTTCGAGTGGAATTTCACCCCTAACCACAACTCATCTGCTGATTCATATACATCAGTTGGTTCAAACCTCCACTTCATTTCACCCAAGGTTCATCCTGGTCATGGATAGATCATCCAGCTTCAGGACTATAAGTAGTGACAATTTCCCTATGAAGACTCGCTTTCCCTACGGCTCCGGTGGGTTACCTTAACCACGCCACTGCCTATGAGTCGCTAGCTCATTCTTCAACAGGCACATGGTTAGAGCCCTAGGCTCCTCCCACTGCTTGGGAGCTTACAGTTTCATGTTTTATTTCACTCCCCGATGGGGGTTTTTTTCACCCTTCCCTCACGGTACAACTTCGCTATCGGTCACCTATGAGTATTTAGCCTTGCAAGGTGGTCCTTGCGGATTCACTCGGGATTCCATGTGCCCCATGCTACTCGGGTCAGAGCATAAGATAGTGATTCTTTCGGCTACTGTAATCTCTTCCTCTAGGGTGCAGCACTCCATCGCTTTTCCTAGCAGCACGACACTTGTATGGCTCTCTCACAACCCCATTTTTATGGTTTAGGCTCCTCCCATTTCACTCGCCGCTACAAGGGGAATTGTTTTTACATTCATTTAGTCTTGGTACTAAGATGTTTCAGTTTGCCAGGTTGTCTCTTGCCTGCCCATGGATTCAGTAGTTCTAAAGGTTGACCTATTCAGGAATCTCTGTATCTATTTTTCTTTTCAACTCCCCGAAGAATTTCGTCGATTACTATGCACATCCTCGTCTCTGGGAGCCTTGGTATCCACCATAGGCCTTTCCTCATTTCAACCTCACCCTTCACACTTGATGTATGTTATTATACCATCCTAATGTGCTGCTAAATGGAATGATCTTATCAACGTCCATGATTGAGTCACCATTGATCGAACCACCAAATCAAAAACTGTATCACTTTGTATCGGCTAAGTTCACGAGTTGGAGATAAGTGGACTCGAAACGCTGAAATCCCCCACAGGGAAAAAACTGAATCTTCAGTCCATGACTGATTCTACATAGAGGCCAACGATAGACAAAAACTACTCCCCAAACACAGCCTACAACATTAATCGTATTGTTCTCTCTAAAAAGTAACTCTTCTAACCATCTCAACAATGAGGTGATGTGGAGTTGGAATCTCATTATAAGTATTCATGGGGTTCCGGAGGACTGCTACAGGATAACCAGGAAGGGATAGCATTACCCCCTTTTTTCCTCCCGACTCTTTGGTCTTAAGAATTATGATATTAAGAATGAGTGGTTTCCCTTCTCTGACCCTTGTCACCCAAACCGGAGAGCGGACAAATGCGTTCTTTTTGAACAGGGTTCTATGGTCGGTCTGTGACCCCACCAAGATGCCTAAGGCGTCCTTGTGTGATCGGGTAGTTACTATGGGGTGGAGATGAAGGGGTTGACCCATGGTTTCTTTCCTTTTTCTGCATTAATCTCAAATGGTTTCCTGGAGATAATGAATCAAGTTGTTCGGAAGGGCCCACTTGATCTTCTTCCCCAAGGATCCCATGTGCCCTAGGAGAGTCGCTGACTCCTTATCGTCCATGTACGATCTATAATACTTTCCTTGAAATGAAATTAAATTCCGAATCCACTGCTTTGTCGATGAACAAGGTAGATATAATTCATGCAACTATGAATCTCATGGAGAGTTCGATACTGGCTCAGGATGAACGCTGGTGACATGCTTAAAATATGCAAGTCGGACGGGAAGTGGTTTTTCCAGTGGGATACGGGTGAGTAACACATAAGAACCTACCCTTGTGAGGGGAACAACAGTTGGAAACAGTTTCTAATACCCTATAGATTAAGGTTGAGGAGATAAAGGAAGAATCCCCCCATGGAGGGGCTCACGTCTAGACAAGGACACTGTTTTTTCCTCTTTTTGGATGGTACATCTTTCTCAAAACGTTGACTGGGAATCATATTCATGTTTGAATTGAAATAGAGATACAGATGCAAGTGAATCCCTTCTGAATAATCATCAGATAGTTTCATATCTGAAAGAGGTTGACAAGAAGTGGTTTCAAAATGGATGGCTCTTGGTCCATCTTTTATAGGTGTTCCAGAAATGTCTACAATCGAGTAAATAGCTCTACGAGCAAATGGATCATTATGAAGAAAATAGAAAGATTTTTATAATTTATTCGTTTCATCACCAAATTCTGTAAAATCATTAGGTATGAATATGTATGATACCTATGAATCGATTGGTGAAAGAGTATCTCTCTCTAAAAAATCAGGTTTTTTACCGACACACAAAGAAAATGTTTGATTGTAAATGAACAGGATATGGAGGAATTGTCCATACGTCAAATAATAATTATTGATACGGGACCTTTTTCCATATAAAAATGGAATATTTTCTTATAACAATAGAAGCAGATGTTATGTTGATTCATCAAGAATCAGATCCGATTTTCATTATAAAAAGAAGATATCAATGAACTTCTATGAAATGGTTTCGCACAAATCAACCAATTGTCTTGATCATGGTATATCATTGAGAAGAAATAGGAATCTGTGTTTTCAAAGGATTGACTGTGATTCTTTTGAGTATGGAATAATGATGAGTCAATCATCAACTATGGTATCATATTGAACAAAAAATGTGATCTTATTCCTCCAAGGATCAATAATTTATATTTTTGGGAAGTATCATGATAATCAATGAAGGGTTTCAGTTGGTTCAAATGAACGATTTGATGACCTATTGACTCTAAAAACGGATTGCAGAGTTCATTCAGACCTTTTTCATAGATTTGGATCTCGGTCCTATGAATGGGGATATTCCCAAAACTCACAAATAAAAAAGAAGTTAGTTAGACTAGAGAATACACTTGGACAAAAGAGGTGACTTGGACAAATCTTTTTTGTCGATAACCCCACCACCATCCATCAAATATCGTATACATAAGCGATCAAACACGACTATACAATGTCTCTTCTTCTCAGAAACGAAATGTTCCTAGAATTAATTTCTCCCATTGGACCATTTGTATCTATATTCATTAGTATCCTGATTCATGGATCTATAGATTCGATGAATAAAAAAATAGGATTGAACCATTTCTTTTGACTCTTTTTCAAATTCGATAAATGTTGCTTGATCATATATTTCATTATAGATCTATGATTCGGAGTCTCATTTCGTATTTGATCCCTTTGAATTTCATATTCGAAGTAGCGATAGGATATTAAAAGGAATCAAATCCATAAATTTATTATGTACCCTTTGGTGATATTATAGATTTGAATCATCATATTTCGGATCAAGATATATGGATTGACTATCCCCATTATGTTGTTTCTAGCAAATACCACTCTTTTTGGTTTTGGATCTTCCAAATTCCCTCTGGAGATCCTTACCCATTTTTTTCTGATCCTTCGATAAAAAGATTCATTATATTCATAAAAAATAATAAGAAGTATCACCCATAATGATTTTATTTTTTAATTCATCCATGTAGAATACCTCATTCAAGAATTTTTTATCCAATCCATAGAAATCAATCGAAAAAGCAAATCCCTTATGATACACTAGATCCGGCTCGGTAATTGATAGAGTGAATATATCTGCCATTTGAAACATCTCTTCTGATTCAAAATAATGGCAGTACGTGTATCCCCCCGTTTTCTGTTCATGAAATAGATGAAATAAATCCAAAAATGGATTGTTGTTCAAGAATGAAATCTGATCACTTTCAATATCTGGTTCATCCTTCAGAACCATATCACATCATATATTGGATGAAATAGGATGCATTGAGACATTATTTTGGTTATACGTAATGATCTTGATACTCATTTCATTATTTTCCAATCTCCTGGAAGGGAGAAAAGAAACATCTTGTTGTTTCTTCAATAATTCTCTAGTGGACCTCTCAGTATGATTCAAACCCAGATGAAGTTCTAAGAATCTATCAGAGAAAAAAGAATTAATGGATCTTGTAGGATTCCCAATACATTCTTCAATTTCTTCCGGAATCATATGAAAATTCATCTACTGCTTGTCAAATTCCGTGGTGAATAACCGGGACATGGAGGAAAATCCAGAAAGGCATTTTGGGAATTGTTCTGATTCTATCACAATTCGTTCCGTTTTCAGAAAGGAAGGATCCCAGAGAATCTACCTTTCCTTTAGTTTTTGAATCTCTCTTTAATTTATCAATGTTTGATATTCCAATGAATCCTCAGGACTAAGGATTGAATCCAAAAAAGGATCTCTGTATTCAGAAGATCCTTCCCATTGGCTTGATCTTGAGGAATCACATGTAATATTTTACAATACATTCAATACCTTGCTAAAAAACCGATCCTTATTTACCAAACCATTGTCTAACCATATATTCTCAATTGATACGTTCCTCAACAAATCCTATTCATGCGGCTTCTTCCCCCAACTCACGAGGAGATCTTGATGGAATTTCCAAATATAAAATTGAACACAATTTTGCAAAGAAATCAACCATTTCATTTGATGGTCAAAGGCGAATGGAAAGTAGTGTAAATTCTAAAAAATATTCCCTTGGGGAAATAGAGAGATATGTCTCTTACGTTACTCATACATAATATGGAAGTATCGATGTAATTTCATAGAGTCATTAGGTCTAAATGCTACATAAAGAATATAATCCATATGAAGAAATGAGAAGACCTAGGAAGAATATATCATTATATGAGTGTCGAAATATTGGGATTCTGATATATCCTCATGTGGTACTTCATTGTACGATAGATCATATCCATCTGTATAGAACCCATCTACATCCAAAATGTCGTATGCTTCGGAAGTAGCTTGTACAGTTTGGGAAGGGGTTTTGATCCAAAAAAAGAATCCACTTCAACCGATATGACCTTAGGCACGACCATACATAACATAGAAATTACAATTGGAAAGGGTGGGCAATTAGCTAGAGAATAGGTCGTTATATAAAAATTGATTGCAAAAGAGGGGAAATCAGCCACATTAAAATTACCTTCTTGGGAGGTCCATTTGATATCCAGAAACTGCTCAGCAACAGTCGGACAAGTGGGGAATTTTGGGGTGAACCTGAAAATTTTGGATAGAGCCGAATCTAAGTGTTGGTTAGGGAAGCACCATGGAGTAAGAGGGGTCGTTATGAACCCTGTAGACCATCCCCAAGGGAGTGGTGAAAAAAAATCCCCCATTGGTAGAAAAAAACAAATAACCCCAGTGGGGTTATCCTGTAGTTGGAAGAATAAGTAGAAAAAGGAATCAATATAGTGATCATTTGAATATTCTTCATCATAGTATGTAAGGAGAGAAAATTGATTTTTTTCTTCATCATTATTCAAAAAAAAAGAATTCATGTGTGACACATTCACTAAAAAATTCATTTTATAGAGAATAATTTATTATGAAAAATAAAAAAGCATAACTCAAGGGAGGAAAATAAAAAATAATCAGAACTTGGTCCCGAACATATACAATAATATCTACAATGATCAGCCACACTAATTCTATCCATAACGTAAAGGAAAATTTTCCTATATTTATAACAGATCATATGGTAGGCCATAAATTGGAAGAATTTGCATCGACTCTAAAATTCCTGGGCTTCAACAAAGCAGCTTTAGTCATTAGTAAAGCAGAAGTCAACGAAGGCACTACCGTGAAAAAATTAAAACATCAGGTTCGAGGACATATTTATCCGATCTAGAGAACCCTTTTCCATATAACTATAGTATTGAAAGATGAATCCTTAAATGAAGAATATATCATATGGTTAAAATAAAAAATTGATAGAATAATAGGAATTGATCCAACGCATGGTGGATTCACAATCCACTGCCATGATCCACTTGTCTATATCAACCCCATCTTTATTTGAAATATAATCATAATATTCCATTTGATATTTGGAATGAACCATCATTTCATTAATAATAGATAAAAATATAAAGGATCAAATAATCATCATTCACTTTGATATTTTATTGATTTGTATACTCTCACTCGTTATTTCGGGGTTTTACTAGAGATCTTTACTATCACCTCCATATTATTTATTAGTATTATTATGATATGACTTATTTGAAATGAAATAAAAAAATTAATCATATTAAAATATATACACATTCTACAGGATTCCATTATTTCTATAGATTTTCCCATAGTATATTTCGGTCATTGATATTTACGAGTAATGTGGTTTAATAGAATTGATATTATCTTCATTTTTATATCTTGTTGAAAAAACTGAAATGATTGATGTTTTTCTATTTGGAATCATGTTAGGTCTAATTCCTATTACTTTATATGGATTATTCATAAATTCATATTTACAATATAGACGTAGTGATCAGTTGGACCATTGATAAATCTAAATCCTCTATCTTTTATCTCTCTTTTTCATTTTGAATTCACTGGAGGTAAAATTAATCTTTTTAATCTATGTATATAATTGTATCAGTGTAATAAGAAAAAGTGAATCATGCTCTGTAGGATTTGAACCTACGACATTGGGTTTTGGAGACACATGTTCTACCGAACTGAACTAAGATCTCTTTTAATTAATACTCTACTATAGAACTACTATAGTACTAGTAAAGGGTCGAGATATTGTGGGTCAACCAATTACTGTGACTTGGGAAGTACAAAAATTATTAGGATATAATCGAGTGAGAGCTGTCGCTATGAGCACTACAGATGTTCTAATGAGAGGAATGGAAGTGATTGACACGTGAGATCCTCTACATGTTCTAGTTGGTAAAGCAACTCTTGGATGAATTTTCAACGTACTGGGAGAGCCCGTTGGTAATTTAGTCCCTATAGAGACTCGAACAACATCTCATATTCATTGATCTGTGCCTGCATTTATACAATTAGATACTAAAATATCTATTTTTGAAATAGGAATTAATGTTGTAGATTTTTTAGCTCATTATCGTCGTGGCAGAAAAATTGGGCTATTCGGGTTAGCGAGAGTGGGTAAAAATGTACTCATTATGGAATTGATCAATAATATTTATAAAGATCATGGGGGTGTATCTGTATTTGGTGGAGTGGGTGAACATACTTGGGATTCAGTGCTATTCATGGTTCTTTGGTAACCTCTAGTTTGATTAGGGAAACTACAGAAAATGAATCTCCCAATGCAGGTTACAGATTCGATCAAGAGGAAGAAACTTATAATATCATAGCCTCTCATGGTTATTTTGGCCGATTAATCATCCAATATTCTTGTTTTAAGAATTCTCATTCCTTACACTTATTTCTTGCTGCTTTCCCTATTGTATGTTTATGGTTCACTGCTTTAGGTATTAGTACCATGGATTTTAACTTAAATGGTTTTAATTTTAACCAATCTGTGATTGATAGTAAAGGTCGTGTGATTAATACTTGGGCGGATATTATTAACCATTATAACCTAGTTATGGAAGTTATGCATGAATCTAATGCTCATAACTTTCCTCTAGACTTAGCTTCTGTTGAAATTTCACCCACAAATGGATAAAACATCGTGTGTATTATAGAATTTTTATTTCATTTCATTATTGATTTAATTATTGTTATTGAAAGTAAAGGAAAAAAAATTAAGAATATAAGATCTATATTTTGATGATTATTTGATCCTTTATATTTTTATTTATGATCAATGAAATGATGATTTATTCCAAATATCAAATGGAATATTATGATTCTATTTCAAAAAAAGAGGCGGCGGATATAGCCAAGTGGATCAAGGCAGTGGATTGTGAATCCACCATGCATGGCTGGATCACCTACTTTTTTGGGAGGGCTAATTTTTTTTGGGTATTTTGGTTTGACACTGCTTCACACCCAAAAGGCGGGTGATGTCTGAGTTCATCTTAGTGAAGATTGAAGTATTCATTCCTTTCTCGGCGGTGATGTAATACCAAAGCTCATGAGATTCTTATGATCCTAGGTCAGAACAACAAACAACAAGTGGATAGGATCCACTTAAAGGTCCTGTGTGGCGACATGGGGGTGAAAAAAGGAAATAGAGGGTGATGGGGTTTCTTTTCTCTCGCTTATTTGGAATAGTGGGTCGCCTCCTCCAGAGAAGGCGGCCTGCATGACCGGCGATTATCTAAGTGGTAGAGCTCGCCCCTGATAATTGTGTCATTGTGCCTAGGCTGTGAGGGATCTCATCCACGATAGTTCCATGTGCTCATCAGTGCCTGACCCTGAGATGTGGATCATCCAAGGAACATTAGCATGGCATACTCCTCACGAGGTTTGAAACCAAGCGTTTCCTCATGAGGATATATGATGTGAATTATTTGGGATCCAATAATGTATATCCATATTTCTATTCACCCGTGGGATCTAGGCGGTCCAGGTGGACCACGACACCTCTCTTCCCTAGAATCCTTACATCCCTTATTATTGTATGGGTTGCTATCTCTTGAGAAGTTGAGGTTCGACCTCAATGGAAAAATAAAATGGAGAAACTAAAAACACATCGTCACAGACCAAGAACTATGAGATCACCCCTTTTATCATTCTGGGGGTGACGGATAGATCGTACCATTCGAGCCTTTTATTCATGCTTTTCTGAGGGGGTCTGGATACGGGATGATGGCTATATTTCTGGGAGTGAACTCCAATCGAATATGAAGTGGGCAAGTTATGCCTTGAAATTAAAGACAATTTGGATTCCACTGCTTTGTCAATGAACAAGGAAGATATAAGTCATGCAACTATGAATATCATGGAGAGTTTGATCCTGGCTCAGGATGAACGCCGATGACATGCTAAACACCTGCATGTCAGACGAGAAGTGGTGTTTCCAGTGGGGGAAGGGTGAGTAACACGTATGAACATGACCTTGGAAAGGAAAAAATAGATGGAAAATGATGCTAATACCCTATAGAATAAGGCTAGGGAGCAAAAGGAGGAATCCCCCAGAGGAGGGGATCACGTCTGATTGGCATGTTGGTGAGGCAATGGCTTACCAAGGCGATGATCAATAGCTGGTCCGAGAGGATGATCAGCCACACTGGGACTGAGACATAGCCCAGACTACTATGGGAGGTAGCAGTGGGGATTTTTTTGCCATGAGAGAAAGCCTGAAGGAGAAATACGGCATGGAGGAGGTAGAAGGCCCACGGGTCGTGAACTACTTTTCCCGGAGAAGAAGCAATGACGGTATCTGGGGAATAAGCATTGGCTAAATCTGTGCCAGTAGCTGTGGTAATACAGAATATGCAAGATTTATCTGGAATTATTGGGCGTAAAGAGTCTGTCGGTGGCTTTTTATGTCCGTTGTCAAATCCCAGGGCTCAACCCTTGAATGGTGGTGAAAACTACCAAGCAGGAGTACCTTGGAGGTAAAGGTCGTAATTCAAGAGGAATCATTACCGCAGGGCATAGGGAGGTAGGTCATAAGCGTCTCTACCATAAAATCAATTTTCGACGGAATTAAAAAGACATATTTGATAGAATAGTTACAATAGAATATGACCCTAATCGAAAAGCATAAATTTGTCTCATACACTATGGGGCTGGTGAGAAGAGATATATTTTACATCCTAGAGGGGCTATATTTGGAGATACCATTGTTTCTTGTACAGAAGTTCCTATAAAATTAGAAATTACCTACCTTTGAGTGCGGTTTGAATTATATATTTACATAATTGGAAGTAACCTATTAGGTTTAAGACGATGATGCCTAGAAATCGATCACTTTTCCAATTTTGGAGTACCTATACATGATAGACCACAACAGAAAACTGAAGAGTCACGACATCAAGTGATTGAGTTCAGTAGTTCCTCATAATTTCCAATTATTGTCTCTAGAGATGATAAGTTTGTACCCTTACTTATATATAAATAAACGGATTCATGATTCCCCCTTTGATGCTCATGTCACGTCGAGGTATAGCAGCAGAAAAAACTGCCAAATCGGATCCAATTTATCATAATCGATTAGTTAACATGTTGGTGAATAGTATTCTGATATTCCCGCTAAGCATCAATGGATAAATGGTGAAAGCTCCCAACTCATAATTGGAAAATTCATAGGTTCAATTAATATTGGATGCATGCCAATCAGACCCTCCCATTTCAATATTGGAATTGGCTCTGTATCAATGGAATCATCATACATAACGAATGAGTATATATTTATTTGGTATATATTTATTTATATAAATAATATATATGAATTTTAAAAACTAGCAATATTATTGAGACTAGAAATCATAGGGAATATAAAATAGATTTATGGATGGAATTGATGTTGTATTTACAGACAAAAGTAATAGGTTATTGGGGAAAAAGAATCAATATACTTCTAATGTTGAATCAGGATCCAATAGGACATAAATAAAGCATAGGGTCGAACTACTCTTTGGTTTCAAGGTGATAGCTATGAATAGTTATCGACTCTTGGGAAAGGTTAGAAGAGTGGGACTTATGAATAGTATGGGACATACAATTCATTATAGATTTATGATGATCACTCTTCAACTGAGTCATTCTATTCCACCTCTTAGAGAAAATTAAAAGAACTGAAATATGAATAAGCATGGCGATACATTTATACAAAACTTCAACCCCAAAAACACGTAATGGAGCCGTAGATATTCAAGTGAAATCCAATCCTCGAAAGAATTTGATCTATGGAAAGTATTGTTGTGGTAAAAGTCGTAATGCCAGAGGAATCATTACCGTAGGCCATAGGGGGGGAGGTCATAAGCGTCTCTACCGTAAAATCGATTTTCGATGGAATAAAAAGACATTTTGAAGAATAGTAACCATATAATAAGACCCTAATTGAAATGAATAAATTTGTCTCATACACTATGGGGATGGTGAGAAGAGATATATTTTACATCCCAGAGGGGCAATAATTAGATATACCATTGTTTCTAGTACAGATGTTCCAATAAAAATGGTAAATTCCCTGCCTTTGAGTGCGGTTTGAATTATTTATTTATGTAATTGGAAGTAACCAATTAGGTTTAAGATGATGAAACCAAGAAATCGATCACTTATCCAATTTTGGAGTACCTATACAGGATAGACCTCAATATAAAACTGAAGTGTCATGACAAAAAGTGATTGAGTTCATTAGTTCCTCATAATATCCAATTATTGACTGTAGATATGATAGTAATAGGGAGAAGACAAAAGTTTGAAGCACTGAAAAAACCGGAAGCACCCCCTTGTTTCAATGAGAGGAAGAAGACTTATTCACATTTCATTTGATGGTTAGAGGAGAATGGAAGGCAGTGGGAATTCTAAAAAACATTCCCCCAGGGAAAAAGAGAGATATGTCTCCTACGTTACTCATACATAATATTGATGCGTCGACGTAATATCATAGAGTCATTCAGTTTGAATGCTACATGAAGAACATAGGACAAATGACAGAATGAGAAGACCCAGGATGAAGATATCTTTACATGAGTGGCGGCAGATTTGGATTCCGATATATTTTCATGTGGAACATTATTGTATGATATATCAGATCCATTTGTATAGAACCCATATACATGGGTGCTTCCAATTTTTCGGTGCTTGAAACTTTTCTCTTCTCCCTATTACTATAATCCCTAGTGTCAATAATTGGATCTTATGAGGATCTGCTGAACTCAATCACTTGCTGTCATGACTCATCAGTTTTCTATTAAGGACTATCCTGTATAGGTACTACAAAATTGGATAAGTGATCGATTTCTAGGTTTCTTCGTCTTAAACCTAATTGGTTACTTCCAATTACGTAAATCAATAATTCAAACCGCACTCAAAGGTAGGGAATTTCCCATTTTTATAGGAACTTCTATACCAGAAAAAATGTTATCTCCAATTATAGACCATATGGGATGTAAAATATAACACTTCTCACCATCCCCATAGTTTATGAGACAAATTTATGCATTTCGATTAGGGTCGTATTCTATTGTTACTATTATACCAAATATGTCTTTTTCATTCTGTCGAAAATGGATTTTATGGTAGAGATGCTTATCACCTCCCCCCTATGCCATGTGCTAATAATATAAAGCTTCTTTGTTGAAACCATAATTTTGACTAGCATTTTCTTCAAAATAAACCAATTTAAAAATGGGATCACACACTCGATAAGGCACGAGTTCTAGTATTTGAAGTGTTTCTTTGTAAGAACATCTACGAATATGATACATGACTCTTCGTGCTTTATGAGAAGAGATGTATATATGTTGACTTAAAGCGTATGATTTTGTATTTGGGTTCCCTCTTTTCTTCGTTATCATAGAAGCACCTACTAATAATGATAAACAATTCAAATAATATTATTAACGATGAGATCTATTATCGTTTTTCACATGGCCTGGGAATTTTAGAGTTGGTGCAAATTCTCCCAATTTTTGGCCTACCATACGATATGTTATAAATATAGGTAAACATTCCATTCTGTTATGGATAGAAATCATATGGCCGATCATTGTAGGTTTTATTGTAGATGCCAAGTGGAATTTGGAACCTTCAAAAAAATTGGAGATCCGACTGCAAGACGAGTACTCTGATACAACATGACTTGAGAATCTTTCGCTTCTTTTGTTTGGGAGTGTGGAAAGTCGAAGTCTACGAGAGAACTCTTTTTATTTGAACTGCCTTTCTTATGGAATGACTACTTTTTATTTATCCAAAAGAGGATCATAAACAGATGTGAAAGATACAATTTTTAACTATGATCGAACTATGGATGCTTTGGATTACACATTCCTTTTAGTCTCAACTCTAGGAAACATTTTTTCACTATATTGTTTTTGGGAACTACCTAAAGTTCTTACTAGACTAATTAAAAATAGATGACATTCAGAAGGAATTGAAGTAACGATCTACCTGTGAAGGCTCTTTACTTCAATTATTCCTTGTGTTCTTCGAATGGATCTATGAGATTTTGCGAGGGCTTCCCAAAAGCTATATAAAAAGCATACCCAGTAAAACTAACAAGTAAACAAGATATAAAGATGGAAACTAGGGTAGTTGTTTGCATTATATAAATTAGACAATATGATACGATCCTTTTTTTTATTTCACGACTGAATGGGATACAAAGTGAAAATGCAATGAATAATACACAAACAAGGAGGATGGATGGCTACAAAAAGCGTTGAAGATCATTCATCTGGTCCAAGATGAACATACATCTCTCTCCCATTGGTTCAGTCATATCATTGGTTCAGTCACCACATTTCCCTTAAAATTTTCTGTACAACTGATTCCACATATATCTAATCATTTGATAAAATAAAAGGAAAATTAGGGATGATTGTTTTTAAACTATTAAACACATAAAGGGGGATCCAATAAAAATAATATTATGATATATAAATTACATGTTTTTATTAACTTATAAATTTCTAGGATTTAATCTATGTTATCCATTATCTATTTCATATTATATATTTTTATGGACATTTTTTGTCCTCCTAATAATGGTTTGTAATGAGATTTTTAATTTACTAATGAATATCCACTATGACTATCGAAATAGGTGTGTAATAAGGCTCATTTTTATGAAACAATTATCGATCGAGTCTATCTCAACATGATGTTTTTGGGTTTTACCCTTGTGTACATCTGTCCTAGATCCACCTACACATTTAGTATCCAAACAGAGATTTATTTTCTTGGTAAAAAACATACTCTATACTTAAAAAAATTTATGGATGTGTCATAACACTAATTATTATCCCCAATGATTTCTCAAGTGTTTTCAAACCCGAGTCAAAAAATAACTAAACTTTTCCTTTTATACCATCTATAACAACCCATATCATTATTATATATTAATTCATGATTTATTACATAAAATTACAAATAATAAAACATATGATATCTAGAATTATAGTTTATTTGGATATTAGGTACATTATATAACAACTTAAATAGTAAATACATCATCTTTATTGAAAAAATCCTTGAAAATCTTACGTAAAACTGCATGAGATAACCTAGGGACATACAAAAGAAAGGGGTGAGTTATTATTCCTATTAAGGTTATAAATATTAACTAAAATGAATATGATAATAAATTTTAGAAAATTTATATATCAATGGGGAAAAAGGGGTGAGAATCATAAACATGAACAATAAGGCATCATATAGCATGATAATCATGAAAGGAAGAAAGGGAAATGTGGAAATAACTTAAAACACCGCATCATAAACATAGGTTAAGGATAAATTCCATGAAATCATGATGGAAAAATTCCCATAAATTAATATGGTTTACTCCTTATCCAAACATGATGTCTCATGAGACTAAAACAATATGAAGTACATTGGACTGCTATATAATTTTGGGCACACCCACCACGTTTATTTCTTTCTAATGATTAAGTGTGTCACATTGATCATACAACATGGAATCATTCATCATCATAATTTATTCCATGAACAAGGTGTTCGAAAGAAATACATTTAATTCCCCAATAAATAAGTATAAGCTCATAAATGTGAACACCCTTGATATGAAATGGGTATGAGTACTCACTACACGTTTGTTTAGCATGGAAAATCATGGTGAAATTTCAAAAGCAGAACAGGGGCGTATGAATGTTCATGGGAGGGATTGACGAGAGTGAAAGGGGAATCTCAAAATTTATAAATAAAATGTATAGTAAGTGGGATATGGAATAACATATCCCTTTATTGGGGAATTAATATAAAAGTCAAAGATAAAGAAGATACTTGAATAAAGAGGACAAAGGGAGGATCCCTTTCTTGAGTGTGTGACTCCAAATGATTGGGAGAATCTTCTTGAGGGCTTTGGGGAAACTTAGGAGGACCCTAGAGAGGTTAGGTAAGAGTAATTATGTGATTCAAGGTTTTTCAGTAAAGAGAAATCAGATTTTCTATGGTGTTATACAGTAAATGAGTAGGGATTTGTTTAATATTTCTCAATCATAGGCTTTGGACTCTATATAATAAAATAACAAAAAAATATTCCCATATTTTCTGCCCATGGTTTCTACCAAATGGTATTGGTTTTAATTATTTTAAAATTCCATGGTCCAAAATTAATAAAATAATACCCTTGATAATGTGGAGTGAGTTATACTTTTAACGAAATGGGTTTAAAACATTAAAATATATTAATGACTTTGGAGTATTCATAATGGATTTATAAAATGAATTAAATAAACATAAAATCACAATATCTTAAATATAAAACACATATTTGGTCTTGGTCCATATTTATTGTATTTATTACATCACTTTTTTGTCATTTGATGTCATAATAAACACCGTATATTTATACTGTATTTATATTTTACCCTAAAATTTGACTGTCTCATAAAATTATGAAAAAATCACCATTGGATAATTTTGACATTCTGATTACAGAAAAAATATTCATTTAACCAAAATAATTTTCTAAATATGTGATTTTTCACTTTTAAAATATAAATCAATATTTGTTGAGATATGAATATTTTTTTCCAATAACAAATTTTGAACTATTATAAATTTTATATTTGGATTCATAAAAAATGAAAATTTATATTTAATAAAAATTATTTAATAATATTATTTTATTAAAATATTATTTATTTCAAAAAGTATTTAATTCATTAAAATATATTCATTATTTTAATTTTAATGTTACCCAAAATTACGTTTTTTGTTCTATTGTATCATAATAAAAATCATTAATAATGTAACAATAATAGGATGAAACAATGTTTATTATTATATAAACAATAATGTAAATTCTCATATTTCTAGGTTCTTGACACATATTGCATTAATACACCAGAAAGTGCCCTAATAGAAAGGTTCACAAGGGTGAGATTTTCATGGGGTGGTTCGGCAAACATGGTTTGTGTCATGATCTCGTTGAGCATGAAATTATCTTGTAAATGGTTATTATCATTTTTAATTTGTTGGATCTCATATTTTTTTGGTGAAGGGTAAATCCTAATGATGGTATCTACCTCAGAAGCTCTGGTAAATGGGATTCATAGTGTACAATCCTACTAGTTAATGTCATCACTTCCTTTGTTTATGTCAATTAGATTTGTTAAAAGCCTATATTTATACTAATAATGTGGTCACTTTTCAACGGCTATATTATAACAGATAGAGATGCTTAATGGTATTTTAAATTTGATAGGATATAATAAAACTAAAGAAGTGAGTGTGTTTTATATAACCATATTACAAAATAATACATTAAACTATATCATAAGGGGATTATTATTTATAGTAGTTTGGGTCATTACAATATCCCAACATTTATAAATTTCATGCTCACAATTTTTATTTTTCACACTAAAACAGATTAGGGTAACTATATTTCATCACCTTCATCGTCTCTAATGTCACCTCATCAAACTTGTGTTTTCTCCACATCACTTTTACATGGTGCATTATCATATTTCAATGAACGTTTTCTCTACAATTCAATATTTTCACTGGCTTCTCATTATAAGAAATATCATTCAACAATGGTGTTTCATAAATATTGAGTGCATGTGAGGGGTCTATTATGTATTTCCATAAGAGGGATACATTGAATGAATCATGTACTTGAGAGAAGTTTGGGGGGATTGCTAGTCGATAGGCCACCACTTCGATGCAATGAAGGATCAGAAAAGGGTCGTTCTATCTTGGACTAAGTGTTCCCTTCTTCCAAAATATCATCACTTACTTACATGGATATATGAGGAGGAATACCATCACTCCCACATCAATTTATTAGTCTTTTCCATGATTGTTAGCATAGCTCTTTTGTCGACTCTAAGCTGTCTTGATGTGTTTCTGAATGGTTTTAACATTTTCGACCATTTCCTCAACCATTTTAGGACCTATAAGTTTTTTTTCCCCAACTTCATCCCAACATGCATGTGTTCAGGACCACTTCCCATAATGGGATTCATATTGAGCTATTTGGATTCTTGAGTGGATATTGTTATTGTATAAGAACTCTACCAGAGAATGATGTTGTTCCCCTCCTCCTTTGAAGTCAACTGATCATGCTCTCAACATGTATTCATGTTTTTGGATAGTTCAAAAAGATTATCCATCATTTTAGGGGTGATAATCCATGATGAAGTTCATATCAGTATTTAGAACGTGTTGGAGACTCTTCCAGAACTTAGATGTAAATCGGGGATCTCAGTCGGATACAATCAATAGTTGTGTTCCATGAAACCTCCCCACTTATATAATGTATATCCTTGAATTTTTTTCTGATTTATATGTCCTATCAAATCATAATTAATTGTGTAGTATTTATAAGACAATCTACCATAACCCTTATATAATTATTTTCTCTTCATGTCTTTGTAATACTAATGAAAAAGTCTATGGTGATGTTTTCTTATTTGCATGTCTGTATGAGTAATGGTTGCGTAATCCCATTATATTCTTTTCTTTCCACTTTCACTTACTGATATACCAGAAATCTTGATGTATATTCTATGACCTCCTTATTCATATTGTGCCACCAATAGTTCTCTTGGATATATCGATACAACTTTCGGATTCCTAATGGATGGAGAAATTAAAACTAGGACCACCATCAAACAACTACTTATTTAGCTCACGATTTGATAGTACACATAGCCATAACCCAAATCCTACAACTCCATATTTATTAACATTGAACTCATAGAATTTCCTTTTTATTAAATTTTCACATTTCTTCTAAATCCACACATCATTTGTGACACCTCAGACATATTTATATTTTTAATAATAATATTTGGTCAGTTATAATTACTATTACTATTATTATTGTTTTGTTTAATATTGGTTTCATCGAAAATAAATTATTGTAGAAGGAAATAAGACACATTTTATTTAATAGAAACACTGAAACATTACATTGAAATAATGTCTAAAGACCATAACTATCCTCGAATACCTACTGTAAGGTCAATCTGGATCATTAGAAGACCGCCAAACACAAAAATAGGCCAATTAAGTAGAAAACACCCTTTGAGACTATCAAAATGAAAAAAATCTAGAAAATACTATGGAAACATTACTAAGCATAAAATTAATATAGTGAACCATCCTATTAAAATAATAAATGGCCATGATCCATGGAATACCATTAATGAGTGTTTATATATCTAAGTAGAAATTGGTGTCTTAAGGTGACTGTTGTTTTTATTATGACCATTGGTTTTGGTAAGGGTCATAAAATCTTATAACCGTTTGGTATTTTAAGTATTTTTACTACATTATGTAGTTAAATTATATAAGTATATCATGTATCTCAAAAGTTTTAAATTGTTTTAAATACATTAAAATGTAAAATGATGACATAGTTTTAGTTGAAGTTGTATTTTATATTTAGATTTTGAAATTTAAGGTTTTAAAACTCTAAATGAAGAAATACTTTTAGAAACAATGATATTTATAATTTTGTTTAACTATAAGAAAGAATATATATAAGGAAATTAATATATATTTCTTGTTTTTTTAAATTAAAAAATTGTGTGAGTACCCAATTTAAAAAAATATGATCATTAATATATATGTTCTATTTTCTGAACATTAATATTTTCTATTTTTATAGGTTCTCGTTTTTAATGAAATTTTTCATAAAAACATAGGGGAGTACCATATCTAACTAAGGAAAACCTTAAAGGCCAATCTCTCAAGTTCTGTGGTAATCTCATAATGGTAACTGAATCTCGGTAGTGCACATGCATAGCGCATGCTGATTTGTGCGCAGGCCCATGTGTAGGGACTGGTCAAGTGTGAGCAGGGGGAGAGCCAGGTCATGAACCGATGCAGGTGAGGGTGGTCCAAGGCCCACAGGTGGGGGTCCCTTGTATAAGGACCTCACTATATGTGTTTTTGTTATTGGAGTGAAGGTAGTGACATTGATTTATTTAAGGTATTCTAGATACTCTCTTCATTTCAATGTGGGATGTGTATTTTTTCATGGAAGGAAATCTGAGCAGTTTTATCCCACCATGCTAGATCCTCACCGTATAAATCAGTCCAACATTCAAAATCCACTACTACATCTTATTTCCATGTATTTCCACAACCTCTCAATCCAAATGCATTTGATCTCGACCGTTCATATGTTTTTAAAACTGTGGAAACCACTATAGTTGTCCGATCAACCCTAATCTAATCTAATCCGTTCATATTATTTTAAATTAATTGAGCCATCGTAGTCTTCTAATATTAATGGGATGATTATAGTCATCCATTATTTTCCTTCTTCTTCCCTTATTATTCTTCTTCCTCATGTCGCACCAGTTGATGTCACACTCTCTCCCATTATTTCTTTCTCATCTCGTGAGTACTCCAATCACTCTCCTTGGACCTAGCCATTTTGTTTTTCAAAAATTCCACCATGGTCGCATTAGTTTAATGAAAACCTATTTGTTGTATCATGTATATTTTATATAAAATATATATATATTATCAATGACAGATTTATTCAATATATACACTAATTATAGTTTTTGTTCTTGTCGTTAATAGGTAGATTCTGATTTCTTTAAGTCCCTTTGTTTATATTTTTTTATGTTTAAACAATAGTATATAAAATTATATATACATAGTTTATATAAACACATTTTTCACACATAACCCTAACAGTTTTCCTCTCCTCAACCTTCCTCCAACCTCTTCTCAACTAAACCTCAACCTTAAATTCAAGTAAGGGTTATCTTAGAATCGTTTTTATATGAAAAACCCTTATATAAACATATGTGTATATACAGTTTTATATAATCATCAAATCCTAATCAATTTTGGGTTTTTCAAGTGATGATTATCAGTAAATAACTGATGTTTTTATGCATGTATTACTTGTAAAGGGGTTACTAAGAGTGGTTTTTGAGTTTTCTAAACTCATACACATATATACAAATTTTGTTATGTATATATGTTAATAGTTTTTAATATTAATCCTATTAAGAATAATTTCCTCATAATTTAACAAATTAATTTTAATGGTGACCCCTATCTTTATATAAATCCTTTTATTCTTGATGCAGAACCTACATGTATATATATATTAGTACCAAAAATACGTATATACACGTCTTATTTAATTTTAAGAAGTTCTGATGGTATTAAACATGTTGTGATTTTATGTTTTGAAAGTTATATTTTGATTTGTAAAAAAAATTATTGGTAAAAAAGCATATTAAAATTATTATGGTATTATTTTTTGAAAGTTAAATTTTGATTTCTTCAAAATGTTTTATATAATACACATGTGATCATATATATAGCTAACCATTTAAAAAAAATGTAACATAAAGGATTTTTAATATAATTATTTTATAAGTCCTCATTCTGCAAGGGATTAATAAATCAATCCAAGATACATTGAAAAGAAATACAAGTGTGTATATTTCTACATGTTTTAAATTTGTTATAAACCCTTGAATTGGATGTTTCTGATACCTATCTTAATTGATTATATGATGACAAATACGATTTTATATTGGAAAGCAATAACAAAACCTTGTTTTGTTAGTGTGTCTAAAAATTTTAAAAGAGGTCCTCACCTTGTTATAACAATTAACATTACATGCATGCATCATAATAAATAATTTTAGTATAAAAGTTTAGAATTATCTTTTGTTTAATATATTCATTTACATGAATAATGATATAAATATATGTATAATGAACATTTAGTATTATCATAACTTATAAAAGAAGAGTATATAATGTTAGATCATAATTGTATAAGCTCTCATGATAATGAAGTGAGTGTAAATATTTTATTATGTTTTAATATCTCACAATAAATGAATGTATTAAATATATAAATATTATATTTTAATTCATGACAATTCTACCACAATGACTACTATTTAGTTATTAATGTTAGGGATTTAATCTATATGACACTTCCATTCATCGGTGTATGGTTTAAATGAGAATTATAACTATATTAAATTCAAAAACATGTATTTTAGTATATTAAATATTTACTTTCATGGAACCGGGGTTTTTGAATTTAAGAGTTATTATTTTACATGGAAAACCCAAACAATCTATTATTTTATGTGGACCAGTTATCATCAAATGTACGAAATTATGTCTATTTTCCCATGAATGTCATTGATAAATTTGATATATCCATAGCCTAAAGTATAACTGAAAAACGATGTAGTTTTTATATTAATGGTTACAGTTAATTCCTGATTCAGTTTATTTATTAATATAGACATGAACTAAAAAATAAAATTTATCTCTTATGATAACTTATGGATTAAGAATTTAATTATTCAAAGTGTTATGGGACACTTTGAATAAAAGACATAATTTAAATAATCAAAGTGGTATGGTACACTTTCAATAAATTACATAATTCAATAAATCAAATTGTTATGGGACACTTTGATTTCAAGACATATTTAGACATATGAGGAATTTAATGTACTAAGTAATTGTTGAGTGTGGCCTACTATATCCCCTCGGTGCATCGGGGTAAACTATGTCATGGCATGAGGCCTTGATAGAATGATTATGCATGGTCTTAGCATGAGGCCTTGATAGAATGTGTATGAGTATCCTATATTATTCATTCTCTCATTATGTGACTAGAATTTAACCAACAATGTGATTATTCAACTTGTATAACATCCTCGTTTAACAATATTTTATTTATGTTTATAGTAATAAATGCACATGGAATAATTATGTAAGTACATAGAAAATCATTTATAAAGAAATTTTAGAATCTATTTTTAGAAGTATAATACATAAGTTAGAAATTCATCTGCAATTTCATGAATTGTATCTTGTGTGATAAGTGATTTATGATTCTGTTTAATGTGTAATTATAAGTAATTCTTATTTAATGTGAAATTTTGTACCTACACCCTTTGATGTCACCCTTAATTTAGTTTGATCAACTTCTGTACAGCATTCTGTGAATTTTTGAACAAGTATACTTATTCTTAGTCTTTAAATAAATATATAAATTCTTATGTATGATATTTCCCAAAAAAATAATTTCAAGTAACTTTTGAAAAATGATGATGACATAATACAATAAATATTATTTCAATTTAATAAAATGTTTATAAATCTTTTAAAATGATGTTTTTAAAATAGTATTTTATTAATTAGTTTTAAAACACCTTACTGGGAATTCTTGTTCTCACCCTATGTTTTTAATTTATTTTTAAAAGATTAGTAGATTTTTGAGCTTTGAGTTATTCTACACGGTGGCTAAAATATGGAGTTTATCTCATTTAGTTTTTAAGAAATATATCATTTCTATCTGGTTTTTTAGAACCAAGACCAAGAATATCCTCTATGTAGGCATGTGATGTATAATTTTATCAGCATGTGTTTTCAAAAAAAATTGCACACCATGTTTTAGGCATCGACTCCGGGCTTCTGGGGTTGGGGAATTACATCAAATCTTAGATAATCCTTTATCCTCCCCATAATGTATGGTTGAAGAATCATTATTGAAAGGATTTATGATGTTCCTTCCTTTATGATTCTCATGTCCATCATTTTTAATTCTATGAAGAAATGATCCTTTTCAAGTCTCATCAATGATAAAATTATTGGATCCTTTCTACTTAGAGAATATTCCACTTTATTCATGTTTGCTAGATGGTATTGGATTGAGAAATCATAGTCCTTGATCATCTCTAACCTTCTTTGTTGGTTCATATTTTTCTCTTTCTGTCTTAATATATACTTGAGGATTTTGTGATCCATATATATTTCACACTTCTCTTCAAAGAGATAATGCTACCATATTATTCAATGTGAAGATCACTGAAGCCAACTCCAGTTCATGATTTTAGTAGTTCTATTCATGAACTTTCAATTTCCTTGAATCATGGGCTATGAATTTTTCATTCTGCATTAACACACATCCCAATATCTTCTTTGACGCATTGTTGAATACCATGAAATGTTTTCCACTTCTGGGTAGTATAAGTATGAGTGTAGCAGTAAGACTATTTTTCAACTACGTTAATCTCTATTCACATTCATCATTCTATAAAAAATTTACTCCCTTTCAATTTTACTTGGTAATAGTGTTTGAAAATCCTGATAAAGTTCTCACAAATCGATGATAGTACCCAACTAATATAAGGAAACTATTGATATATTTCATAGATGTTATCCACTTTCATCCTTTAATATATTCTACATTTGATGTCTCCAATGATATCTCATTGGTTATTATGACATTCCCTAATAATGAGACTTCCTTCAACCAAAATTCACATTTGTTGCACATGGAATAAAGCTTATCCATTCTTAATGTATTTAGTACAGTGCTCAGATTCTCTTCATGCTCCTCTTTTATTTTATAGTATATGAAATTATAATCTATAAAGACTACCAAAAATATTTCTTGGAGGTTCCTAAATAATCTAGTCATAATTTCCATTAAGATTTCTGGTGCATTAGTGAGTTCAAATGGCATTTCTATGAACTCATAGTGCCCAACCTTGCATGAAAAGTAGTCATGGGGATAGCCTCCTTCACACTAACATGGAAATATTCCAACCACAGATTCACCTTTGTTAAGTATTATGATCCACATAGTTGATTGATAAAGTCATCAATTTGGAGAATATGGTACATTCTATTTATCATTATCTTTTTGAGCTGGCGATGATCAATGAAAAGGCTCATTCACTCAACCTTCTTCATGACGTAGTGGATTGGTGCACCCCATGGTGAAGCACTTGGGTGTATTAACACATTATCCAAATTCCTTTGAATTTGTTTCTTTATCTTAACATGTTACATAAAATTCATTCTTTATGGAGTCTTGGAAATTGGTAATTCCCAAGGTATATGCTTAATTGAAAATTAATCCTCTCTTATGGCAGGAAGATCAAGAAATTCATCAGGAAACACAGCAATGTATTCCTTCAAAATGGAAATGTATTCAAAGATTATTCTTTCCTTAGAATCAATCATTTGAGATAGATATTTTTTATTATGGGAAAATAAAATTCATTCTTGAGATGTTTGTGCTAAATAATATTCAGTATCCTCCTTGCACTTGTACATAACCAAGAGTTGATTCATGATACAGAGAGTGATATCATATCTCATCAATTTGTGTTATCTCTACATAGGAAAGCAAATCCATGCCTATAATTGCATCAAATTCCACCAAATAGGGTATCACAAGGTATGTTGGAAATTTAATCCCACAAGATTTGATAAGGGTGGAGTTTTATTCTTCGGATGCAATAATTTCTCCATTTGTCATTTTAAATGACAGCTCTACTTTCATTCTTTGTGGTGGTGTTTGAACAGTTATACTAAACATTTGATATATGAATGAATGCATAGATTTAGAATCAAATATTACATTATCTATTATTGAATAAATAACTAGAATACCTATGAACACTTAATTTTCAGAATCCACCTTTGTCGTTATAATGGAAAATGATCACCCTTTCTGTCTTGGAGGTTATTTCGTGTCTCTAAAAACCCTTATCTTATTGGATTGGTTTGAAAAGTGCTCTGGTTCCGTGTAGTTGAAGTAATGAACAATGCACTGAGTGTTGAACGGATCTTTCCTTTCATCAATTACATTAGTGGGTTTCTCTTATCAATAATCTCTATTTAGGTGTCCCTCCACCCCATACCTAAATCGTTTCCCCATCCCCCTTCAGTAATTTCTGAGATGCTTCTTTCCACACCTTTGACACGTGGGATGTTTGAATTTCATAGCACTGATAGATTTCACCATCATACCACCAAAATCAAACTCCACATTCTACTTCATAACCTGATGATATCCTTGAGATTCATTGACCTCCATCTCGTCTTTGAGGTCAAATTGGAAAATTTTCTCATGGACATAAAAGTACTGGATCGATGGGGATTTTCGTAGACTTGGTTTTAGCCCACCAAAGAAGTGGTAAAACTTGCATTCAGGGGTAACCACAAATTATATGGTGTACCATGCAAGTATTGAAAATTTTTCCTCATATTGACTTATATATTAATCAGTTTTTTCTCTTGAGGGTACGTAAATCCCTTTCCATTTTAATTTGGAGAGTGTGAGGAAAATATTTATCGAATAAATTATTTGGAATTCCTTCTACCCCATCACTTCTATCTCTTCCGTGAGTTATGCATTTTTCTTATCAATGTCCGCCAATAATCATATTCTACTTCCATAAAATAACTATCCATTAGATACTTATCGTTTTCAGAACATTTATGGATGGAGAAGATCTTATCAATTGAGTTGATCCATTGTTCTGCGATTAAGTGATTCAGTGATCCATTAAAAGTTAGAGGCCTTTGTCATATAACTGTCTCAATCATATCTTGTCCTATCTTATGGGGATTTGGATGATCATCTTGATCTAGGTTTCTATTAAGAACCTAATTCCTCTCATTGGGTGTCATCATATTTTTCACGATTCATTCTCCCATCAGGTTGGTCATCATGTTAGTTTAGTAATTACATTTCCCTTTGCATTAGTTATTTACCCGATTAGTCATATTTCTAGCCATATTTTAGAATAAAAATAACATTAGGGATATTTTTTTAAACTAGTAAACACATAAATGGGGAATCCAATGATATTAATTGTATGACTTATAAATTATATGTATTTCATAGCTTATGAATTTCTAGGCTTCAATATATGTTATTTTTTATCTTTTTCCTAACATATATTCTTATGGGAATTTTTTTTCCCATAATTATGATTCAAAATGAGATTATGAATTTAACAAAGAATATCCCATGTGATTTTCAAACTAGGTGTGTAGTAAGGCCAGTTATCATGCACCGATTTCCAGTTGAGTCTAACTCCATACAAGGATTTCAGGTTTTATCCCTATGTACATCTATGCAAGAGCCAAATCAAATTGTAGTATCCATATAATTATGTATTTTCTAGATAATCCACTTAATCTATACTTACCCAAATTTAAGGGTGTTTTCTTATACTTAGTATTATCCCTAAGACTTTCTGTAGAGTTTTCTAATCCTAATCCCAAAAATAACTAAACGTTACTTTTGATACCAACTATAACAACCCATATCATTATTTCATATTAATTCATTATTTATTACATAAAATTACACATAATAAAACCTTGAAAATTGAGAATAATAGCGTCTTTTGGTATTATGTACATTACAAAACAACATAAACCATAAATATATTATATTTATTGAAAACATTCATAACAATCTCGTACTTGAAACAAAAATGGATAACCTAAGGACATACATAAGAAATGGGTGATCTATAAAGCCTAGTAAGAAAATAAACATGGAATAACATGAAGAATATAATAAATATTAGACAATAAGCATATTAATGGGGTATAAATGGGGTGAGAATCATAAATCTGAACAATGAGGCATGGTATAGCATTATAATAATAATGTAAACATGGGAAATGTGGAATCAACATTACACATTGGATCATAAACAAAGGTCAAGGATAGATTCCAAGACATCATGATGGTAAAGTCCCAAAAAGGAATCAGGTTCACTCTCTCTCATAACATTTTGTCTCATGATACTAAATCATTTCCCAATTCATTATAGTGTTATATATTTCTGGGTGGACCTGTCACTTTCATTTCATTCTCATTCTTAAGTCTGTGACATGGATCATACAACATGGATTCAATAATCATTATAATTTATTACATGATCAAGGATTGTTTTATAAATGAATCTAAATCCCTAATAAATAAGTATATATTTATAATGTTGAACACCCTTTATATGAAATAGGTACCGGCATTCACTTCACATTTTTTTTTTCAAGGAAAATCATGTTGAGACCTAGTGACGATGGTGGATTTGGTGACCACTCCTCCACCGGGGGAGGGGTCTCTTTCTCATGCTCGTGATGATCCCTATCAGGGGTATCAGGATAGAGGTAGGGTCTCTGTAACATTACCTCGAGCTAAGGACCTCTCATTATTCCCTAGTATTGTCATCTCCCAAAAGGTTTCGGGAATCCTTCGTGGACAACCAGTGTTTCTGATATCTCCGTAGGAGTTCACTACAGCCTCCGCTCTTATTGCTTCATCTCTGGTGGAATGGTTCATTCGGTGATGGACCCCGATTGATTTTTTTGATATTTATGTGAATTAGGACTGGTTTTTTTCCCAGAGTGCAATTGTCAAGATACTAGGGCCACGAAAGATTCGTCTCAGCTTCTCGAGTGAGGAAGACCAGGTGCGGGCATGGTCTAGCTATGGACGATGTGTTCAAGACATCAACATTCATCTTCTTCATTGGTTGTTCAATTTCCATATGAAGGGGGACCCTTCCACTATGCCGATTTAGGTTCGACTCTCTGGCCTCCCACTGCCCTTCAAGAACCCGACATTACTCTTTTCTATTAGTTGCTCCATTGGACAATTTATCTATGCAGATCGGTGGGCTTCCACATTGAAGAACATGATTGTGGCATGTTTCTATGTTGCAATGGATCTCTCTCATCCCCAACTCGATTTTTTGTGGATTTTGATTGAGAGGGAGTATAGGTATTGTCAACTGATTGTCTATGAATCTTGGACATATTTTTTTCCTTTTGCAATAGACAGGTCTATAGTCTTCTTGGATGTTAGAAGAAGGCTCTATGTTATTTTTAGGTCGACCCCCTGGTCTTTATGTTGGGCTCATTTCCCAGGTGGATGTTTCCAGAGGTGAGGAGAGACTCATTCATATGGATTCAGATCTGGACAGTCCAAGGTCCCCCTACAGTCTCTTAGATATTGGGGTTAGATTTCATTTAGGAATTATTCAGGATAGGGCGGGTCAACATGTGAGGGAGGTCCTCCAGTATAATCCACAAGCAGCACAGAAGGCTACTCCAAAAAAACCTGATGAAGTTTTCCCGATAAAGGCAGACAGTAAGGGTCATGACACCGGTGACCCTCTATAGTGCCTGGAATTAGAAGACATCCCAAATAATTTCTAGTTTGTTGGTCGAGGTATTGAGCAAATTGATGCTTTGGACAAGCCAAAACAGGCCCCATAGGCCTCCTCTTATGCTGAGAAGCTTAATGTAGGGGGAAAATGTAACCTCTCAAAACTGTTATGTAATGTTGGGAGAAGAATAATTCCATAACAATGAATAAGTTATAGGATTGGTTCACAGATAAGACCACTTGATTGATTTATTAATATCTCAAGAGGAAATGGATGAGGCTTTATACCATGATGTGTCCAAGGAACTGGCAAGAGCAGTGGACTAATTTAGATCCTATATGTGGAAGGGCAAGAACAAAATCATGGATTCTGAAGCCTTAATTTAGAATAATAAGAGTGTGTGACAGAGGAAAGATTACTCGAACATACCCATACCTCCTATTACATGATCTGCTTGTAAGGGAAATTTGTCCCCAAAGGCCTCTACAAAGGGTGGCAGCTCAACCCTGAACAACTCCAAAGAACCTGGCCAACAGGAGGAAGACACCATCTTCAAGGACCTGGTTGAGGAAGGATGTGAGGTTACTTCTCCAGATTCTCTTGTAGTTGGTGTAGAGTTTACTGGGTAGGGGAAACAACACGAAGCAGGTTCCAAAGATGATTCTCAATGATAGATGGCCTCAGTACTGAACATATGGATCTACTCATGCACTCGGATGAATGAATAGTTGAGGATGCTTTGGATATTAAGGCATTGAAGAAGATGAGACTGATCCATGTGGCCACTAAAAGGAGAAAGGTGAGTGGGATGATACGTAGGATCACATTATTCTTAGAGGATTCAACGAGCGGAGTATTAGTAAGGAGGAATACATGAAATCTTTGGATAGCTTGTCACTTCTATACAACAGAACCTTGAAGGATTTCCCCGACACTCGGGTAAATGTTACTCCCTCGGTTTTGTTAATGAAAAATTATTCAAAAAATATATCTCTTTTATTTAACAAATATTTCATATCCTTTGGTAATAAAACTATTTAGTTGTGAGGGTTCACACATTCCCCTTAAAAGTTATTTTTTAAATAAAAAAATAACGTTGGAACGAAACTCATGGTGACATTTTTGCACCATAACAGTGGTGTATGAATGTTCATAGGAGGGATTAATGAGAATTAAAGGGGTGTCTTATCATTTATAAATCAAATGGAAATAAATTTGGATATTTAATAACATATCCCACCATAAGGTAATGAATATAAAATTCATAATATAATGAAGATGCATGAATAAAGAGGAGAAAGGGAGGATCCCTTACTTGTGTGTGTGACTCCAAATTCTTGGGAGGATCTTATGTAGATATTGTGGGAACCATAGGAGGAATATATAGAGGGTAAGGTAGAGTAATCATGTTCTCAAAGTATTTTCAGTGAAGATAAATTGGTGATTATGTGGGTTTATATAGGAAATGAGTGGGGATTTCTTTAATATTTCTCAAACTTAGGTTTTGGACTCTATATAATAAAATAACCAAAACCAAAAACCTTTCATTGGATTCTTCCATATAGGAGTGTTTTTAATTATTTTATTAGTCCAATGAAAAAACTAAATAAAATAATACCCTTGCTGATTTATAAGTGAGTCAAACTCTTAAAGAAATGATTTTAAAACTTTAAAATATATTAATCATTTTGGAGGATTCATAATGGATTTATAAAATTAATAAATTAAACATAAAATCACATTTTTTTAAATTTAAAACATATTTTTGGTCA
Source organism: Viscum album (assembly GCA_963277665.1). Taxonomy (NCBI): domain Eukaryota; kingdom Viridiplantae; phylum Streptophyta; class Magnoliopsida; order Santalales; family Viscaceae; genus Viscum; species Viscum album. Next base: position 1,080,641,841 of record OY728164.1, read on the forward strand.
TTAAAATCATTTATAGTATTTATTACATCACCTTTGGGTTATTATGATATCATAATCCTCATCATATATTTATATGATATTTAAATTTACTCGAAAATTTGATTGTCTTGGAAAATTATGAAAAATTCAGTGATGTATAAATTTAATGTTATGATTTCAAAAATAATATTCATTTTATCAAAATAATTTTCTATATATTTTTATTTTCACATTTAAAATAAGAATTGACATTTATTGAGAAATGATGGATTTTTTGACAACAAAAGTTTTCAAACACATATACAATTTATATTTGGCTTCACAAAATATATATATGATAATTTATATTTAATAAAAATTATTTAATAACAAAAATTTATTAAAAATTTATTTATTTTAAAATTCCATTAATTCATGAAATTAAATTCTTTAATTGAATTTGAATATTAACCAAAATTAAAATGTTTGTTTTATTGTATCAAAATCAAAATAATTTATAAATTAAAAATAATAGGATTAAAATATATTCATTATTTTATAAAAATTAATGTATATTCTCATATTGATAGGTTCTTGATAGATATCCCTTTAACATGCCAAAAACATTCTAAGGTATGTGATGGTGAGACATTCATGTGGTGGTTCAGCAAACATGGATTGGGTCATGATCTCGATGAGCTTGAAATTCTCCCACAAATAGATTTTCTCATCTTAAGTTGTTGGATAATAATTTGGGATTGGTCAAGGGAAATATCAGTGATGCTATCTCTCTCAAAAGATATGATAAATGGGCTTCATAGGGTGAGATTGTAATTCCCTGACCTAGTTGCCTAGAGTCGGTGCATTATTACATAACATTGGCATGATCACAAGAATGATCAAGTCTCGAATTCCTGATTAGTTTAGTAGTCTTGGAAACACAATATACATTCATAAAGTTTACATTACTTCATAAATTGAAAACTAAAAAAACATCTTTTCTCTACAATCATATCCCCTTATACTATCCATACAGGTCATTCATAAAATACTTCTTCACATCCTGGGGAAAATAAAACATTGAAAGGGGTGAGCTCAAATTCCCAGTAAAGATAAAAATATAGAAGAAACTTTTATAAATAAGAATAAACATCTAAGGCAGTGTATAACTAAAACAGAAGCCTTTTTGAACTTTAACTTTAGCATAATATGGAAAAAATAAAATATAATAATGCCATTTACTTACTCAGATTGATATTATACTAGTCGAATAATCACATGGAATATTAATAACCACTTTCATAATGATGGAATGCATACTGACAGAATATCATAACCACATAGCCAAGTTCTCATTCCAAGAATACAAATAAGATTTTGTCATGGACATGTGCCAAGAAACTAGTTTGTCTCATGAGACCTACCGATTCATCGAGGAGCTATATCGCGCTCCACCCATCACTTATTAAGTCCAATACATTCCTCATATGAACATGTTTAAACATAACATAAATATTTGATTTAAAACTAGCATACGAAATGTCAATACTTTTTCCATAAACCATGAATGGTATAAAAATGACACATCCATAGTAAAACATATCACAAAACCTCCAATACAATATTAACGAATTGTATAATAATAAAAAAACTTCATATATGTTTAAAATCCATCAAAGGATGTTGACATAGCTGAAATCAAAACTATTTGAGAGAAATATCTCTTTTTTTAATCATTTAAAACTCACATAATTATTAAATAAAAATTTTACATTGAAATATTATTAGAAGCTTGTACGGGAAGATTCAATGATTTTTTAACGGTGGAAAATATTTTCTCCTGCCGTATAAGTTAAAAAAGACATTCTTACCTTAATTCTATCGAAAAGGTTAAAAAGGACATTGTTTGGAAAAAAATGGAAAGATTCCTTTATAAACATCTTATAAAAAGTCAAACAAGTTTATTAATGACTTTAAAACATATACTATAAAATAGTAATAATTTTTTGAAACACAATTTTAAGAAACATGGGTGTGGATGATAAAGAGGTCCCAGTAGATAATTACGTATAAACAACCTCAGATAATAAAGTGATTGTGAAATAAACACTTACCTTGAACTTTTCCATGGTTGGGGGTAGGATAACCTCTTGTATAATGGTGAAATAATTGTTATTAAATTATTAAATAATCATTTAAATTAATATGATGTCATATATGATCTTTTAACATTGCTATGTTAATAATATCATAGTATTATCGTTGTTTTAGGTGTTAAATTAATCATTTTCTTTTATATGTTTTCTAACATAAGCCTAGTTTTTTATAGATAGGTTGTATCTTATCCATATCCAAAATGATATCGTGTCCATAAACAATATTTTTAATCATCATATGAGAATTATACTTGAATGGATACGATGGAGAATGAATCTCATCGCGTACGTGGAGACGGTAGTCCGTCCATACACACGAGCGACAATATCATTGTTTTGATATTAAAATAATATTTAATTTGATATTATATAATATAATATATAATCATTATAATGTTATATTTATTATTTACATGAATTAAACATCATTATCATACCCATCCAAATGATAATATATTGAATAACAATTACACCACGACGTGGAGACGATAAGCTGTACGTATGCACGTATGGTGACATGCCATTCAAAGGATATAAAGAATATTCAATATGGTTGTAAGATGTTTATAATGACATCTATGTATATATAATATACTTGAGTTATTATTTTTTAATGGGAAAATCAAAGAAAAAAGAAGTTTAAGATGAAAGGAACTTAAAAGAGGGTGGTGAAAACATTAGCTCTACTTCGGGTTCTTCCATTTGATTTGATAAAAAGGGCTCCATAGAATGTCTTTCTGACTAACATAAGGCCTATAGGTTGAATTTAGAGAAGTTCGGATGATATTTGGGCAGGGTTTGGCCGAACCAAAATGCTTTGAAGGTGTGAATAATTGGTTAGAAGTGTTTCCCTTTTATAAGGTGGAGGAGGGGCACCTTAGGAAAACCTAGAAATATTATATTATAATAAATTCATATTCGGTTTCTAGTGGCTCCAAAGAGTATTATTTATAGGTTATGGTGGTTATGGGTCAAACACCACTCATTCAATATGATTTAGACAGGTTTGGGTCACTATATTAACCTTATCTTTTAGTTTTAACTCTTAGTTAATTAGTTTGATAGTTACCATGTCACTTTGTATTTTTATATTATAAACATACTATATACATACAATAGACCCCCCAAGTGGTCCATTAATGATACACCTATCATGATATAAGTCTCTTGGCTGAACATTAGTTTTTTAGGAATTTAATATTAGTTAATAATATAATATTTGTTTTAAAAACTCATTTTTGTGAATTTTGACACTATTCAATAATTGATTTTTGTTACAGTCATAAAAATATTATTAATTAGAAATTAATTCATTTAAGAAATCCTATAATTTCATATTAATCAATATAATTCATGTATGTCTTCAAAAGTTTCAAATTATAATAATTTTAACATTTATAAAACCAATTATTTGATTCTTTCATTAATAAGGAAAATACTGCATGATTATTGTGTCAAAAAATAATATTAATTATTAAATGTCTAAAAATTATAAATAAAATACCATTATGTAGGAAATCATTTTATCTTTATAATTAATATTTATAGTCTAAAATCAAACATATATAACCTCCTGTAAAAATGGTTTTTCTAAAAGATATATGCTTATGTCATTTTTGTATTTATTTTAACTTAATTAATATAAATTGTCATTATCACTTAAAAGTGGATCCATGGGGTCCCAAAATCGACCCAAATTTTTACATGGTCGTACATGTATCAACAAATAAGTTTAGGACACGTTTTATGGTAATTTATTATTATTATAATATTATTTTTTACCCTTATTTACCGGATATACCTTTTAACGATGGTAAATAAAATATTTACTGAAGTAATTATTCAAAATGTCTAAAAATAAAATATACCTATTTGCACAATTTGGAAATCCTGATTCCAAATATGAAATCCATTTTTTCCAATAAAAAAAAGAAAAGTGGCCGAAATTAATTTAAAATTAATTCATGTGGTCAAAACAAAAATAGTGTTTTTAAGAGATAATAACTTTCAATAGATTGACATTTGTTCATGTACGGTTTAATTGTGAAAAAATGTACAATGACCAATATTGTATTAACTGGTAAAAATATATTCTAAATATACTTTAAAACCACTCAAATTAATAATTTATCACTATTATTTATATCGATTAAAAAAGATGTTTTTAATTAAAATATAGTAATTTTCACCATTCATCAAAAATATATATGATATCCCAAAATTTCCTAAATTTTACCCTAGGATAATTTCTATATTCAGAATCCAAAAATGAAGTCCATTTTGAGAGATAAAATTTATAAAATTTCAAGAAGTGGGTATTACTATTCATAACGGCTAGTTTGATTGGTTGTGGTGTGTGTTAGAAATCGAAGTTGCGTACAACACACGCAACTGTATTATTCAAAAGGAAGTGTACAATGGAAGCATGGGTTGTTACACTCTCCCCTCCATCAAATAATTTCGTCCTCAAAATCTCTAGAATACTATCGCATGAAAAGACTCGGGTGGTTCTTCATCATAAGTTACTCGGGTTCCCATGTTGCCTCTTCCATCTTATGGTTTCTCTATAGAACTTTTACCAAACGAGTTGTCCGGTTTCTCAGAACTTGTTCTCTTGTATCAAGAATCCTAATGGGATCTTTTCAATAAGATAGATCGGGTTCCAGTTATAATTCCTCAAATGTGAGTACATGCGTTGGGTCAGGCATGTATTTCCTCAACAGTGATACATAGAACACATCGTGAACTTTTGAGAGATTTGGCGGCATTGCCAAACGGTAAGCTACAACCCCAATTCATTCTAGAATTTTGAAATGACCAATTTACCTGGTACTAATTTTCCTTTCTTTCCAAAACATATAACTCCCATCCATGGAGATCCCTTAAATAAAACATGATCACCCACCTGAAATTCCAAATCCTTTCTTCGGTTGTCAGCATAGCTCTTCTACCTACTTTGAGCTGCTTTGATGAGTTTTTGGATTACCTTTACCTTCTCCATCATTTCCTCAACCAATTCTGGGCCTACAAGTTTTCTTTCACCAACATCATCACAACAGGTTGTTGTGCGACATCTCTTTCCGTATAACGCTATATATGGTTCCATTTGAATACTCGTATGGAAGCTATTTTTATAGGAAAATTATACCAGAGGTAAATATTGATCCCACATACCCTGAAAGTCATGTGAGAAAGATCTCAACATGTCTTCTAATGTCTGGATAGTCCGTTCTGATTGTCCATCTATTTGAGGGTGGTAATAAGTGCTCAAATGAAGTTCAGTATCCCAGGCCTTCTGAAGACTATTCCAGAATCTCGAATTAAAATGGGGATCTCGATCCGAAACAACCGATAGGTGTACTCCATGAAGTCTCTCAACTTCATTAATATATAGTCTTGCTAGACGTTCAAGTTGTAAATCATCCCTTATAGCAAGAAAATTTACTGACATGGTAAGATGATCAACAATGACCCATATATCATCATTCCTTCTAGGAGTCTTTGGTAATCCCATGACAAAGTCCATAGTGATATTTTCCCATTTCCACTCAGGTATGGGAAGACGTTGCATGAATCCTCCAGGCTGTTGCCTTCCAGCTTTCACTTGTTGACAAACCATACATCATGACACAAAATCAACAATATCCCTCTTCATGTTTTCCCACCAAAAATGTTCCTTCAAATCTATATACATTTTTGTTTTCCGAGTGTGTATAGAGAAATTGGAACTATGAGAATCGTCTAACAATTCCCTTTTTAAATCAGGTATATCGGGAATACAAAGTCTCTTCCCGAATTTCAAAATTCCTTCTTCATACATAAAGTCTCTCAATCTCCCATCATTCACAGATTTAATCTTCTTTTGAAATTCTTCATCATCAGTCTGATAACTCTTTATCCGTTCTAGTGAATATTTTTTGGCAACCATTTGAAAAAGTATCGATGTCTCACCTTCCATGGTAATTCCCATATCCATCATCACTAGATCCATGAAAATAGGATCCCTTTCAATTCTCATCATGTTCAAAACTCCATGTGGTTTTCTGCTCAAAGCATGTTCCACCTTATTTTCTTTCCCTGGGTGGTAGTGTATCGTGCAATCATAATCCTCGAGTAGTTAAATCCATCTCATTTTCCTCATGTTGAGTTCTTTCTATGAGAAAATATAATTCAAACTCTTGTGATCAGTATAAATCTCACATTTTACACCATAGAGATAATGTCTCCATATCTTCAATGAAAATATTATAATAGCTAAATCAAGATCATGATAAGGGTGGTTTTGTCATGAATTTTTAGCTGTCGTGATTCATAGGCAATAACCCCTTCATTCTGCATAAGGACACAACCAAGTCCTTTCATTGATGCATCACTATAAATAACGAACCCATCATTAACTGATGGTAGATTTAATATAGGTGCATTGACTAATCTTCTCTTCAGTTCTTCAAAACTTTCTTCACTCTCTTTTTTACAAACATATATAACCCCCTTACATGTGAGATTTTTTAATGGGGTAGCCAATCTGGAAAAATTCTTTATGAAATGTCGATAATAACCTACTAAACCAATAAAACTGCGTACCTCAGTTATACTTGTAGGTGCTGGCCATTCCTGGATTTCCTTGGTCTTAGAAGGGTCAATAGATATTCTATCTTTAGAGACAATATGGCCAAGAAAAAAATCTCATGAAGCTATAATTCACACTTGCTAAACTTCCCATATAATTCATGTCTTCTCAGAGTCTTCAGTATAATGCACTAGTGATTTTCATGATCTTCGTAGCTTTTGGAGTATACCAAGATATCATCAATAAATACCACCACAAAATCATCATGATATTCCTTGAAAACTCTATTCATTAGATCCATGAATATGTAGGGTGCATTAGTCATCCCAAAAGGCATTACTGTAAACTCATAATGCCCATACCTGGTTCGAAATGATGTTTTCAGAATTTCTTCCTTCTTCACACACAACTGATGGTATCTAGACCGAAGGTCAATCTTTGATAATTATTGAGCTCCATGCAGTTGATCAAGTAAGCCATCAATGTGAGGTAGGTGATACTTGTTATTTATTGTTATAGAATTGATCTCCTTGTAGTCGATACTTAACCTCATTGATCCATCTTTCTTTTTGAAAAAAAGAACATGGGCTCCCCATGCAGAAGAACTAGGGAGAATAAATCCCTTATTATGCAATTTCTATAGTTGTTTCTTTAGTTCAACTAATCCCACAATGGCCATTCTATAATGGGTCTTTCATATAGGCCTTGATCTATGAATTAAATCAATGGAAAACTCAACTTCTCGTTCTAGAGGATGTCCAGGTAAATATTCCGGAAACACATCTACCTATTATTTCACAATAGGTACATCCTCTATTTGAACATTCCTTTGCTCACACACAATCATTTCATTCTCTTCCTCCCCAATAATGGAATTTAGTTTAGCTACTGGGGTGGATCTAGATAACAATTAGGTGGTGGTGATTCTGCTCTAAATATAAGGTGTTCCTTATCATCATCATCAGAAATTATAACATCTTTCTTCTTACAATAAATCATCCCATCATGGTCCAAAATCCAATCCATATTGAGGATTATATCAAACTCAATCATAGGTATGACGATGAGATCAGTGGATAAAGTACATTTATGTGCTCGAATAGGGACTGATTCACAAAACATTGTTGCAATGATACTTCCCTTAATAGTTTTAACTGAAAAATCCCTTATTAAATCAAAATGGAAATATCTAATTTTCATAGCAACCTGGGAAGATTTGAAACAATGTGACGATCCAGAATCAAATATTGCATTTTCTAAACTTGAGGAAGCCATTAAATTACCTTCCACCACGTCTTTTGGAGCTTCTACCTCAGCAGTAGTGATAGAATAAGCTTCTCCTTGATCCCTTGCCCTTTTCTGAGGTATGTTACCCTAATTCTTAGGAAATTCATTTGCATAATGTCCCATCTCCCTACAATTTTATCATTGAACATCAGTAGCTTCCTTCTTCCCCTTGAAATCACGGGCTTGGTGGCCTTTTTCACCACACTTGTAACAGACTCCCATTCCTTTTAAACAAGTACCAGGGTTTTTCTTCCCACATTTACTGCAAGATGGATATTCAAATTTTCCCTTCTTCCCCTTATTTACATTACCATATTGATCAGTAGATCTCTTCTTCTCATTATTAGCTTTAGATTCATAAGACTTATAGAATTCCTTCTCTGTCTTGATAGCACATGAGACAATGTCTTCGTATGACGAGAAGGATTGTGATACTAATTCTCGACGGAGAAATGGTTTTAACCCATCAGAGAAACTATCAGTATTACTTCTTGGGTTACGTATATAATCTTCAGCATACCATGCTAATATTGTAAAGTTATCATCATACTTTGCGACATTCTCATCCTCCTTTTTTCTCAGACTTAAAAATTGTTTTTCCATATCTGCTCGATGGTCACGAGGAAATTATTTTTCTAAAAACAGATCTTTGAACTCCCTCCATTCCATATTTGATACTTCATCATCTTCCTTCGTGTTTTGAATCAATGAACACCATTGATCAGCATCTCTAGTGAGGCAGTAAACTGCCATGATAACTTTTTCCCTTTCACTACTCCCCAATGCCAGAAATATTTTCTCTAGGGAATTTATCCATTGGTCAGCTACTAATGTATTTGTACTCCCATTGAAAGTTGGTGGTTGTTGCCTCATGAAGTTATCTAACATTGATCCACCACATTGTGGATCAGGGTAATCTATACGGGTATGTTTATTATTCATAACCTGAGTGAGTTGTCCCAGTATGGTGATTAGTTGATCAGCACTAGTTGCATCATCAGCTCCACTATAATTATCTTGAACAGGAGGGATATTACTACATGGAGTGCGTGCATTGATATGGTTTTCATTTATTCCACTAGGAGACATTTATAAACAATGTCATAACCAAGATCAGTTTATGAATCAAAATACATAATTATATACTTATAAAACACTTAACATAAATTGAACTATTTATGGATATAATCCAAAATCATAAAAATGTTTTATTTGAGGAAGTATATACTCATAACCCCTTCATAATGATTTTTAAAGAAAATGATAGTTATCCTAAGAATATCCCCTGGGAGTGTCGTAACCAAGAGTGCAGCAAGGCCAATTGTCTTGCACTAGTTCCCATTCCAGTCTAGCTCAAATCGGTGTTTTCGGGTTTTACCCCATGGTACATCTGTGCCAGAGCCGCCTCTACCTGCTCGTATCCAGACAGGGATCTATTTCTCTAAAAACTCAAAAAATCTCTACAATACAAAAATTATAGGATGTTCTTCTACACTAATTCTCAAAGTCCATCTTAGGTCTATGTTCTCTAGTTAGAGCTTATCTAAATCAAGCTTCCATGTTTTGTACTAAACTTCCTCTGATAACAACTGTAACGGCCCATTCCCAGTTTCCTAGAGTTTGTGCATTATTACATAACATTGTCATGATCACAAGAAAGATCAAGTATCGAAAGACCGATTAGTTTAGTAGTCTTTTAAACACTAGATAAATTCATAAATTTTACATTACAACCTAAAATGAAAACTACAACAAAAGCTTGTCTCCACACTCATATCCCCTTATACTATCCCTACATGTCATTCATGAAATACTTCTTCACATCCTGGAAAAAATAAAACATAAAAAGGGGGGAGTTCAAATTCCCAGTAAGGATTACAATATAGCAGAAACTTATATAAATACGCATAAACATGTAAGGCAATGTATAACTAAAACAAAAGACTTTTTATGCTTGAACTTTATCATAATATGTAAAATAATAAAAATAAATAATTCCATTTACTTTTTCACATGGATATTATACTAGTCGAATAATCCCATGCAATATCAATAACCACTTTCATAATGATGGAATGCATAATTCCAGACTATCATAACCACATAGCCAAGGCCTCGTGCCAAGACTACAAATAAGATTTTGTCAAGTCCTGGTGTCAAGACACTAGTTTGTCACGTGAGACCTAAAAATGCATCGAGGAGCAATAGCAGGCTCCACCCGTCACTTATTAAGTCCAATGCATTCCTCATATGAACAGATTTAAACATAACATAAACATTCGTATTAAAACTATCATACGAAATGTCAATACATTCTCAAAAAACCATGAATGGTATAAGAATAACACATCCACTGTCAAACATAACACAAAAACATAAATACAATATAGAAGATTTTTATAATAATAAATAAACTTCAAATATTCTTAAAATCTATCAAATGGTGTTGACATAGATGAAATCAAAACTATTTGAGAGAAATATATCTTTTTTTGAAATCATTTAAAAGTTACATAATTATAAAATTAAACATTTAATTTGAAAATATTCTTAGAATCTTGTAAGGTATTCTTCAAAGATTTTATAACGGCGGAAAATAGCCACACCTTTCATATAAGTTAAAAATGGCATTCTTACTTTAATTCTGTCGAAAAGGTTAAAAAGGACCTTGTTTGGAAAACGACGGAACGATTTATTTATAAACATCTTATAGAAATTCAAAAAAGGGTATAAATGACTTTAACACATAATCTATAAAATAGTAAGAATGTTTTGAAACACATATTTAAGAAACATGGGTGTGGATGATAAAGATGTCCTAGAAGATGATTACGTATAAACAACCTCGGATAATGAAGAGATTGTGAAAGAAACCCTTCCCTTGTACTTCTCCTTGGTTGGGGGTAGATTATCCTCCAATATAATTGTGAAATAATTTTTATAAAATTCTACAATAATTATTTAAATTATTATGATATCATATATGATCTTTTAACATTTTTTTGTTATTAATATCTTAGTATTATCATTGTTTCAGGTGTTAACGTACTCATTTTCTTGTATATGTTTTGTTACATTAAATGTGTTTTTTATAGATAAGTTTTTTCTTATTCATATCCAGAATAATATCAAGTTCTTAAAAACTATTTTTAATCATTAAATGAGAATTATACTTGAATGGATACGATGGAAAATGAATATTATCGCGTTCATGGAGATGGTAGTCTGTACGTACGCACGAGCGAAAATATCATTCTTTTGATATTAGAATAATTTTTAATTGGATAGTATATCATATATACATAATAATTATCATGTTATATTTATTATTTAAATTAATTACACATCATTATCATACACATCCAAATGATAATGTATTGAATAATCACATGCAATATCAATAACCTCTTTCATAATGATGGAAATCATAATTCCAGACTATCGTAACCACATAGCCAAGGCCTCATGCTATGACTAAAAATAAGATTTTGCCAAGGCTTCATTCCAAGATGCTAGTTTGTGTCATGAGAGCTACCAATGCATCGAGGTCCTATATCAGGCTCCATCTGTCACTTATTAAATCCAATGCATTCCTTAGATTAAATTGTTTAAACATAATATAAACATTCGTATTAAAACTAGCATACGAAATGTCAATACTTTCTATATAAACCATGAATGGTATGAAAATAACACATCCACAGTCAAACATATCACAAAACATTCAATAAAATGTGTAAGATTTGTATAATAATAAATAAACTTCAAATATGCTTAAAATCCATCAAAGGATGTTGACATATATGAAATCAAAACTATTTGAGAGAAATATCTCTTTTTTTGAAATCATTTAAAAGTCACATAATTATAAAATAAATCTTTTAATTTAAAAATATTCATATAATATTGTAAGGTAATCTTCAAAGATTTTATAACGGCGGAAAATAGCCACACCCACCGTATAAGTTAAAAAAGACATTCTTACCTTAATTTTGTCGAAAAGGGTAAAAACGACCTTGTTTGGAAAACAACAGAATGATTCCTTTTTAAGTATCTTATAAAAAGTCAAAAAAATTGTATAAATGACTTTAACCCATATACTATAAAATAGTAAGGATTTTTTGAAACACATTTTTAAGAAACATGGGTGTGGATGATAAAGAGGTCCCAGTAGATAATTACGTATAAATAACCTTGGATAATGAAGAGATTGTGAAATAAACCCTTACCATGTACTTTTCCTAGGTTGGGGGTAGATTATCCTCCTATATAATGGTGAAATAATTTTTATAAAATTATAAAATAATCATTTAAATTAATATGATATCCTATATGATCTTTTTTACATTGGCTTTTTAATAATATCTTAGTATTATCATTGTATGGGGTGTTAACTTACTCTTTTTCTTTTATATGTTTTGTTACATAAGACATGATTGTTATGGATAGGTTTTATATTATTCATATCTAGAACAATATCATGTCCTTAAAAACTATTTTTATTCATAAAATGAGAATTATACTTTAATGGATACGATGGAGAATGAATCTCATCGCGTTCGTGGAGACGGTAGTCCGTACGTACGCACGAGCAACAATATAATTCTTTTGATATTAAAATAATTTTTAATTGTATATTATATCATATATAAATAATAATTATCACGTTATATTTATTATTTACATTAATTACACATCATTATCAAACACATCCAAATGATAATGTATTGAATAACAATTACACCACGACGTGGAGACGGTAAGTCGTACGTACGCACGTATGGTGACATGGCATTCAAAGGATGGATAGAATATTTAATATGGTTGTACCATTTTTATAATAACATCAATGTATATATAATATACTGGATTTATTATTTTACAATGGGAAAATTAAAGAAATAATAAGTTGAAAAAGAAAGGAACTTAAAAGAGGGTGGTGAAAACATTACCTCTTCTTCGGGTTCTTCTTTTTGATTTGTTCAAAAGGGCTCCATAGGATGGATTTCTTACTAAATTAAGGCCATTAGGTTGAATTGAGGTAATTGGGGAGGATATTTGTGCAGGGTTTGGTGGATCCAAAAGGCTATGATGATGTGAAGAATTGGTTAGAAGTGGTGTCCTTTTACAAGGGGGGGGAGGGCCACCTTAGGAAAAGCTAGAAATATTATTTTATAATAAATTAATATTTGGTTTCTAGTGGCTAAAAAGTGTATTATTTAAATTTTAAGGTGGGGATGAGTCGAGAAACACTCAACCAATAGGTTTTAGATAGGTTTGGGTCACTATATATTTCCTTATATTTTAGTTTTAACTCTTAGTTAATTATTTTGACAATTACAATGTCACTTTGTATTTTTATATTATAAACATACTATATACATAAAAGTTACCCCCAAGTGGTCAATTAAGGATATAAATATCATGATATAAGTCTCCTGGACTATCCTTATATTTTTAGGAATTTAATATCAATAAATAATATAATATTTGTTTTAAAATCCTTTTATGTGAATTCTGATACTATTCAATAATTGATTTATTAATGTCCTGAAAACAATATTAATTCGAAAATAATTCATTTAAGAAATACTATAATGTCATATTAATCAATAAAAATCATGGATTTCATCAAAACTTTCAAATTAGAATAATTGTAGCATTTATAATACCAATTATTTGATTCTTTCATTATTAAGGAAAATACTGCATCACTTTTGTGTCATAAATTATTTAATTATTATATGTCTAAAAATTATAAATAAAATACCATTGTGTAGGAAATATTTTTATCTTTCTAATAAATATTTATAGTCGAAAATAAAACATATATAACCCTATGGAAAAATTGTTTTTCTAAAATATATATGCTTATGTCATTTTTGTATTTATTTTAACTTAATTAATATGAAGTGTCATTATCACTTACAAGTGGATCCATGGGATACCAAAATATTACCAAAGATGCCCATGGTGGACATGTATCAAAAAATAAGTTTATGACACGTTTTAGGGTAATTTTTTATTATTATTATTATATTATTTTTACCTTTATTTACCGGATTTACCCTTTAACCATGGTAAATAAAATGTTTACCGAAGTAATTATTCAAAATGCCTAAAAATAAAAGTTACATATTTACACAATTTCTACATCCTGATTCCAAATATGGAATCCATTTTTCAAATTCAAAACACAGATGTGGAATTAATTAATTTAAAATTAATTCTTGTTGTTAAAACAAAAAGGTTATTTTTAAGAGATAATAACTATAAAACATTGACACTTGTTCATGTCTGGTTTACTTGTGAATTTATGTCCAATGAACAAAATCATATTAAATGGTAAAAATATATTCTAAATATAATTTAAAACCACTCAAATTAATAATTTATAACTATTAATTATTTTGAATAAAAAAATTTTTTTTAATTAAAATTTAGTAATTTTCACCATTCATCAAAATATAAATGTTATCCAAAGAGTTACAAAATTTTCCACTAGTCTAATTTTGATATTCCAAATCCAAAATTGAAGTCTATTTTTAGAGATAAGTTTTATAAAATTTCAAAAAGTGGGTATTACTATTCATAACGGCTAGTTTGATTGGTTGTGGTGTGTGTTAGAACTCGAAGTTGCGTACAACACACGCTACTGTATTATTCAATGGGAACCGTACCGTGGAAGCGTGGTGTGTTATAGCGATCCTACTTGTTGTGGTCATCACTACACTTTTCTGTGTCAATTGGATTTGTTAAAATGATTTATTTATACTAATCATACAATCTCTATTAAATGGATATATTATCATTTGTAAATATGTTTAATGGTATTTTAAATTCTCTAGGATATAATACAACCAAATAAGTTTATGTATTTTATATAAACATATTACATAATATCACATTATTGAAGTACACAAGTTTCCCATTATGAAATTTTTATCAATTTATATGTTTAAAACTATGCTCAAACTATCATAAAACCATTTCCAATCCAATCCATTCTGCTTCAATGTTTTAAAATCCATTTTCCATTTCAAATCGAGGCAATTCTGTTTCTATGGAAAAACCCCATTGAAATTCGAAATCATGCCCTTTTCTATTTCAACACATGAAATCCCATTAAAAATCTCAATGAATCAATATAAAAACTAATAAAATCAAGAAAATATAACAATTTTACATATCCACCTACCTCATGGATGTCGATAACCTAACAACCATTGACAATGGGTATTAGAAACCATAAGATTTTCCATCGAAAGACATGGAATGGTAAGAAACTGATAAGGAATGATATAAAACAGAATTTGATTACTAATACATAATAAAAATGGTTCCTCAACCACAAACAAAGAAGAATCTGAGAATAAAGGCTTACCCGAAGAGATGAATCACCTAACCTTGCTAATCAATCATTGAATGAATCAATTAAGATAGAAATGGGTCACCCAAAATCACCAAGGGAGATATCTAGGTTAACAGACGAGGATTTCCCATGGAAATAATAAAACATATCATTCAATAGGAACCCTAAAAACCAATACCTTGATAGTTACATGGTGTGTAATCTATTTTCATGTAGCTTAATCCTCGAGGTCTGTATACACTGAAAATCCCATCACCATATTTTTTAAAATAAGAATTTATACACGCATGGTGTGTACTTGTTACACAGTGTGTAAACCATTCATTCCCTATACCTAGTTCACATCTTCTACCCAGCTACCATCACATGGTGTGTACATCACTTACATGGTCTGTAAGTGCTTAGTGAGCAGCCTAAAGTTTATGTTTTTTGTTAAACATTTCAAAAAAACCCTAACTTCACCATTACCGGTATCCTCCCAAACCTAGGGTCGAACATACTCACTCATCAAAAAAGGGAAACCAAAAAAAATGTAAGAACAAACCTGATTGAAAGGCAATAGGGTGTTAAATTCTCATCAGATGTATAAAAATGGTGATGCTTTCCTAAAAAACATTCAGTGGTTTCATATTCTCACATATTTAATGTTATTTACACTATTTTCATTAATATTAAAAAAGTGATGATATTGAACAGGGGTTTTAATGTTTCATATATTATAGAGGAAATTTTTGATACTCACTTAGGTTTAAGGAATGTTGAATAATTTTGAAGTCAATAATATTCTCAAGAATGTTCAAGAATATTCTAGAACTGTTAAGAAGATTTTAGTGAATTTTTTTAAGCCGGGGATTTGAATTTTTTATCTTTAATTTTGTAGGAAATAAAAATATAATCCATAAATTTTCTCCATAAAATTTTTCTTTATAAAAGGTTGATGTATGATTATGATAAAGTGTTTTATTCCCTTATGAAAAAGCTAAATCATTACAGAAATAGTTTTGGAAGAACTCATTAGATAAACATACCAGATGAAGACCTAAAATCGAAAAGTTATATTAGTGATGTTTATATAAAATTAATATCATGGATGAGGAATAAGTAGGTGTTAAAATAAGTGGGAACAATAAATTTTAATTATTTTTTAGATGGAACCAAAATAACTTTGCATACAAACATACCAGACAAACATATTAGATTAAAAACCAACTGACTGAAGAAGTTCTTACTTACTATGGGGTAAAAAATTCAAGAATATGTTTTTCCTGAATAGAAAATATGATGTTTATACAAGAATCAAAGTTATAATATGTTGAGACTATTGTTAAAGTATTCTAAATTTTTTTAAAAAACTTATTGTATGTTTATTTATGTGTAAAGATCATGCATTGTTATTTTGATCATAGTGCAATGAAAGTGTAAGGATATTCCATAATTACTATAACAATATAAATGATTTTTTCTGGTGGATTGTGTTATATTGTATTTTTTTCAAACCATTCCAAGGATGATATACCCTTTTTGACTATTTATCCTTGTATATTTGTATGATCTTATAGTTGTTTTAGTGGGATTGTTTTTTGGAAATGTTATAACTGTTTAACAAGATGACATGGTTATTTCATAAAAAGAAAATATAATATAAAAATAGATAACTAATTCATCCCATATATCTCTTAGTGATCATATTGGTCCTTTAAATTATTATTATAGCGATGTTTTTCTTCATTAACTCTTTTCATATGTTTGAAAAAAATAGAATTTTATGTGGATGTTCATAATTCAATGAATATTAAGTGGGTTCTTGTTTTCAAAGGATGTAAAAATTATAACTCAACATATATAATTTTTCCATGTATGATGTCTCTTGGTTTTCAAGTTATAGAAGCTACAATATATGGTTTCCCTCGTCGTGATGAAAATGTTCCTCTAATGGATACTGATATGAAAATTCTAGAGAATGATGGGTGATCTAGAAACACTATACAAACCTCACTCTTTGAACGTGAGTTTATTAGAGTTAAACGATTTGTAACTACTAAATGAAATTTGGATAAGTTTAGAAATATCTATGAAGGATATATGAAAGTTGTGAACTCCTAATTACAAATATAGAGGTTGATGTATGAATATCTCAAAATGGGTATTTATGAACATCTTGTTGACTTCTTTACAAGGGTGAATGAAATTATAAACTTTATAAGATGTCATAGTGAGAAGTTTTAAGATTAAATAATGGGTGAAAATACCTTACAAATTTTTCCTGATATGTTTGATGAAAAATTATCATCCTTGGATGATGGAGATCATGAATCTCTCTCTCTAAATGATCTGAACAACACTCTTTTCATATATGAAATGAGAATAGAGAAAGTTATGAAAAGTAAATAAATGGATGATTGATAAATTTCCTCCAAATATTCCAAGATTGAAAAATCTATGAAAGATCTAAAAAATAAAGAATTTAGTGACTCTTACACCGAATACAAGGTTATTATATTTTTTTATTTATTTATGTCCTTATTTTCTTAACTTGTAAAAGGGGAATAAGAAAGTTAGAAAGAGAAGTTAGTACTAAAATTCATTGGCTATATAGCTGTTTTGAACGTTGCTATAAATTTTCCGTGAATAAATAAATATGAATAAAGTGATGATAATGATATAAAATCAATAATAACCTTTAAAAAGAATGTAGAAAATAAATTCTATTTTATAGGAGAAGATAAAAAGTTCTATAAATCCAAAAAGATATGATTTTTCTCTAAAGATTATGAACATGAAAAAAATGAAGAATAAGATGAAAAATTAAGTGATAAATATTCAAATATTGTATTTATTTTTTAACGTAAATAATGAAAATTTAAGCAGTGATAAAATTATTAGTTTTGAAGAAGAAGAGACAAAAATGGATTTTATTCTAAAATGAAAGTTGGATGAATTTCTATGAATGATTGTAAGACTTGAAAGCATGGGAGAAAAATTTTATGAAATTAAATCTCTTAGAAAACTTTTAGTAATATGTTTTTGATGAAGAATTCATGCTACATAAAGAGATTGATGTTCTAAAAATGGTGGTTGATGAAAATTCTCTCAGAGATATAAATGGAGAATGACCCTAGATATTAGATAGTGGGTTCTCTTTACGTATGATGATATATAAGAATATATTAAAGAATGTGAATGATTTTGAAATTGGTATAGTAAATTTTTTAAATGTTGAGTCACTCGAAATCAAATTCATTTGATGTACAATCATTATGGGTGGAAATATCAAATCCAAAGGAGAATTGTTAATTGATGAGATTAAATGCAACTAGATATGTGTTTCAAAAAATTATATAGAAGGTGATAATGTTTTTTATAAAATATTGAAAAATAATAATATAAGATTATAAATTTGTTACGGAAGTTCAATTAACCAAGGGAATTTGTTTTCAAGTTAGTTATATAGAAAATTCATGTTATCATAGAATTATGGAAGAAAGTCAGCAATTGAGCAAGAAACTGGGGATCATATATAAAAGGAATGCTAGAAAGTCAACAAGGAGAGATGGTATATTTGATATTATTTATATAAAAATAAGAATATATTAGTGTTGTTCCATTTTTCAGATAGGGAAGATAACAAACACATTTCATAAGAATATTGAGCTATGTTCAATATATCCCTTGGAGATGATTCACTCTAATATATATGGGAAAATGAGTAAAAAATCAACATATAGATATAAGTAATATCTTTATTTTAATGATTATTTTACTCTTAGTACATGTTTTATGTTTTTAAAACACAAATCAGAATCTCTAAAAATGTTTTAGTTGGAGAAGAACAGGAAAATAATATTGATATTCTATGAAAGAATTTATGAATAGATAACCGTAGAAAATATAAAAATGATGACTTTAGAGATTATATTGAAAAACATGGAATTCATAATATGTTTAATTCACTATTAATACTATAAAAACATGTTTATAAAATTATAAATATAATTTTAGTGGAGATGGAATGAATAATGTTTATAGAACTTGATACTTCTCAATATTTATGGATACAAGATATCAGTAAACCAATTTAAATACAAAATAAATGTTTCTATTTAACAAAATCTGATATTACTTATTATGAAATTTTTTATAATAAAACCATATAATTGAATAACCTATGGGTGGATAGAAGTTCATTCATTATAAAATTCAAGGATAGAAATATTGGGAAGTATGATTCAAGAGGTTTATATGGAATCATTATTATCTACATTCCTAATGGTAGAGGATATCTGTGTTTTAATAAACAAACAAGAAAGATAGTTGATTCTGTAGAAGATAAATTTCATGAAAAATCTGATTTGAATGGTCTAAAAATAGATGTATATGTGGAATATGTGGATGATGAGGTGTTTATAGTTGATCAACATATAAAATTTCATAAGGATAGTAACAATGTAGATGATACAGAAGATGAGGATTTACACTTTACTATCTAAAGTGATGAAAAACAACTTCATACCACTCATCCTATAATTAGAAAAAAGGTGGATGTTCAAAAACCCTTTGGTGATCAATGTCAATGGGTTAAAACTAGATGAAAATAAAGGTTATTCTCACATAATTCCTTAGATTCAAAAATTGAGCCAAACAATGTTAACGAATCTTTTAAGAACCCCGAGTGGATTGAAGCTATAAATGAAGAGATGTATCAAATTGATAAAAATGATACTTGGGAACATATAACCATACCAAATAATAATAATTTTAATTTTGAAACATTATTCTTCTGAAATAAGTAAAATTAATTTGGTAAAGTAAAAATAAATAAGGCATGGTTGGTTTAGAATGGTTACTCAAAAATTGGTGGAATTAATTTTGATGAGACTTTTTATCTAGAGGAAGGAATTGAAACTATTAGAATATTTCTTTTTATCATATCTCAACAAAGATATAATTTTTTAGATGGATGTGGAGTTATCTTTTCTTAATGGTGAACTTGAGAAAAAAAATTATATTAATAAACATCTATATTTTAATTTGTATAGATTAATTTTATATATGTAAGTTGAATAAAGATTTGTATGGGTTGAAAAAAACTATGATATATTGGTATTACAAATTGTATACTTTCTGAAAGATGTTATACCTAAAAAATACAGAGTTGATAGTAACTTCTGTATAAAAAAATCAATAGGTTTCACTCATTATGATTATTTATGATAACGATATTATCATTGTTGTGAGCGATGAATAATCCTGTGAAAAATATTCTGAGGAGGTGAAGAAGTAATTTGAAATGTCCGTGCTCGGAGAAATAAAATATTTCATTGGTTTAAAAACCATGAAAAAAATAAATACATTTTCATATCTCAAAAGAATAATGATAAGTAACTTCTTATGAATTTTTTCATAGAATATTCAAAAATAGTTTCAACACCAATTTTAGTGGGAAACAAGTTGACTAAATATTGTGAAGTAATGGAGGTGGATTGTAATGATTTTATGATATTGGTTGGAAATTGGTTATATATAATAGCTTGAAGAGAAGACGTTGTGTATGTTGTTACTTTATGTGTCTCGTATCAATGTTCTCCAAAAGAATTTCATATCATGGTAGAAAAAATAATTCTCAGTTATATCACAGTCACAACTGATTTTGGAATAAAATATGAAAACTCAGAAAAGGTTTATTTTTTGTTACATATATGTTGATTAGGAAAAAAGTGTTTATGATAAAACATCCACATCTAGTAAAGTTTTCTTTTGGGGATAATGATGTGAAAGTTGGCATATAAGAAAAAAAATTCCATAACACTCAATATGGATGAAGCTGAGTATGTGGAAACCACTCAAGCTAAACCAATACATATGTGGATGAAGACTCAATTAGATGATTTTTTTTGTTGATGTGAATTTACCCTTACTCATTGGCGGTGATAATCAAGGTAAAAAATATCACTTAAAATCCAATGAAACATTATTGTTCAATGAATACTGATATAAAATATCACTTTAGCAAAGTTCATGTAGAAAATAATGAACTAATGATGTAATATTTTCATATAACTGAACAAAGTACTAATATTTTCACTAACCCATTCTCATTACCCTTCCGCTGGGGCCCGTTCCATGACTACGCCGATCCTACCTTCCGTAGGCTACTAGTTGGGGACTATCACCGGAAAGGCATATCTATTTAAACATGAATTAATTTTCTTTAAACCTACAAACACACAATCACATAACAAATCATGAAGAAAACAATGAAGTAAAACTATAGAGTAAAAGTGTGATTATTGTTAGTAGAGGGGGTCGGAATACAAGCCCAACTGAGAAAGTACAAATACAACAGAGAGATAGCTCCCATTATCATCCACCAAGGATCCTACGTGAAGGGTAGGTATAGCTCACCATCAGTAGTCACTGTGGCATGTCACATCATATGGTCCACCTCTGAGATCTGTCCAGTCCTAGGTCCCTCAGCCTCAATCAACGCTGTCTGTCATCTGCACAAGACACAGCTAGGTGCAGGTGTAGCCTGTGTAGGGGTGAGTATGGAAATACTCAGTAGGGACCCCAAGACCCCTGAAGGTCTCCCAGAGTTCCACAATGAAAATCCACAAAGTTAGACCTTAATAAAAAATAATGAATTAGTCATAAACTCTACATAGGTATATGGCCATACATATACCTAAGTTATCAAAAATATACACATCTCATGTTTGAGGGAACATAAGGCTCCAACTTTTAATCCATTTACACAACTGATCTGTGATGAAATAATACCACAAAATTAACACCACAAAGGGAATAACACAAAGGTAAAAGTACCAAAAAGGTCAATACTATGCTCACACCAGGTATAACTTAAGTATAGAAGTACAGATGATTAGATGTATCATTGGATGATCTTATTATGTCATGATCATTTACTATTGACCCACATAGGATCGGTATAAGTTGAGCCACATAGGATTGGTGAGAACTAACACACTTAGTATCGCTGAGTGCTAACCGATATAGGATCGGTAGATGCTGCCACACATTGGATCGATGTTCTTTCATCATGTTTTAGCCAACTACTAGATTCCCTCACTATACAGTCTTGATTGCAGGAGGATCCGCTCCTCAATACATTGGTCATACCTCAACCACCACAACCTTCCACATAAAAGTATCCCAAATTACCACCATGTCGTAATGGTTTCAATGCAATAGATGGTGCATCAATCGAACATACGGTCTGCGGTTTATAATCATCATAGAAATGAGGGCCCAGTAGGATTCGAGTTTGATCCAACCCAGCCATACTCCAATTTTTTTTGAAAATTCAAGTGATGTATACCAAAAAGGACCATCTCGTTCCAAGTATTCTAGTTCCGTAGATGGTTCATCAAATGGGAATCCAGTTTAGGTGAGAAGGGCCTTTAAGTGAAACTGGGCCTGGATGGGTTCGAGTGTAGGTCTGATTTGACCCGGTTGGAGCAACCTGGCCCAACCCAGTATGGGCAGACCTGACCCATCCTGGTCTGAACCATCCTAGGCCAGCCCATTTGGGCTGGGCAACGTCGGGCTAGGCTTGCTGGGCAGCGGACCAGCCTGGCTTGCATGGGTGGCATGGCCCGCTGGGCCAGGGAATGGCCCGAACCACTGAGGGGCACGCCCTACTGGACTCAGGTGGTTTGGCCCATGGAGGGCTCAGCCCGCTGGCTGGGCCCTCCCTAGCTAGGTCAGGGGTGAAACGACTCCCCCTATTTGTAAGGTGGAGCAGAGGCACCACATGGCACCGCCAGGTCACCCGCTAGACCCGTAGGGAGTGGGTCTCGGCCCTCCGTCGTGGCTTCCGAACCACAACCATCTTCAGCCGCCCACGACGGCACGCTGCTCGCCTCCACCTATGGTCATCTGATGCTGGCCACCATAACCCCCTTACCTGGTGGCATGTGATGGAATGCCGCCACCTCCTACTCGGTCGGCCAGTATCGGCCACAGCCATCAGCCCAACTGACACAGGTTGTCAGCGCCGCTTAGCCGGTTCCATGCCAGCAGTCTTCTGTAGGGTCACCGGGTGAGCTTCTATGGCCCATTTTTTCATCCAAAGGGTTCAATGACCTCCCCATGATGCAATCTTCACAGATTGACCCTCTGTTCTAGGTGCTGTCTAACCAAAATAAACAGTCAGTGAAGAACGCATAGATCAATGAAGTAACAGAGGGTTGGGGCCTTGTTCGTTTGGACTGCACCATCTATGTTACCTTGATCACATGGGGGAAGAATAAGATTCAACAATTCTTTTAAAACTAAAAAAAATAAAAACCCTACCTCTGGATCATTTGAGAACATCCAGGTTTGAGGAAGAGTCGGTGTTATTCATTCCTGTAACAAGCCTCTAACGACGCCACTCAATCATCGTTCTTCAATTATTCCTTGGTGAGAGGATTTTTTATTCAAATAATCCTCCCATGATCAAGCCTTTTCCAAAGATTTCCCAAAACCCCACATTAGAGTTTAACTCTCTAACATGTGTTTAATAGGTTCATTAATTGGTGTAATTAATGAGCCTCATTAATCACATGAAGGGAGTTTACACAAATATTGTGCAACTGGGCCTTTAATTTCCTTCATTAAATGTACGACCACCGCTATGGTCCCCACCATAAAACCATAAACGTTAGGTGGAAGGATGTATTAAATATAAAATAAAATAAATTTTAATTTATTTATTAATTCATGATAAACGCAAAAACAAAGTTCCTCCTTGACCCACTATGGTTGATGTTAAACCTCCCTTAAGTGA
Organism: Viscum album; assembly: GCA_963277665.1. Lineage (NCBI taxonomy): Eukaryota > Viridiplantae > Streptophyta > Magnoliopsida > Santalales > Viscaceae > Viscum > Viscum album. The sequence goes on from OY728164.1 coordinate 1,080,665,972, forward strand.
ATCCCAACGCTGTGAGTTCAACGGTGCGCTTGTATTTCAGTTCTGAGAACCGGTTCAAAATATAGGATTTACGGATCACACTTTTACTGAACATACCTTAATGAAAGTTCAGAAATTCATTCCAGGCACACCGAGACCAGGAATCACGCGCCATCAATTTTTGCAAACTCGTGTAAATTCCATATAATAAAAAAATTACATGGAAAAAATATGGGTCTTTACAACCATTTCCTAAAGAATAATTTTATAATATGAGTTTGAACAAAGTTGTACAACCTCAATCTTTTCATGGCTACGGTATATGCCTCTATTCCCTCTAAATATTTTCATTGGACAGTGTCATTAATAGAAAGGAAAATGTTGGTTATAGAAATTTTCCCAATGGAATTTACTTAACCTTTTATGGAATGAATGTTTTTTTGGGGAACATTGAAATGGGTTAAGTTGTGATATCAGTGTGTGTGTTTTTGTGTGTTTGTGTGTGTGAACTATTTTAAAATTTTATTTAGGTGTATATAGGAATCAATGTTTTTATAGGAAAGTTACAACTGATGGGAGATTTAAAAGTTTTATTTTTAATTAAATAGTTTCGTAAGTCACTTATTTTGGATAGTATGGTATTTTTATTCAATTATTCTTATTTCCAACAATGAGATCTCTCACATAGTATTATAATTGTTTGATATATAATCAATTTCATGAGTTAAAATTTTCATTGATTTAACTTTCTTGGTTTAAAACAACGTCTAATGGGGTGGATTATTATGACCATGTTGGGTGAGGGAGCTTGGGGGTTGTTAGAATTTATTTTGAAGAATTATGGTTGGAATTCTTTTTTAAAAATAAGTTCGCTTTAAAATGCTTATATATTTTTATCCAAAAAAATAAAATCACTTTATCAATTTTTCTAACAAAGGCAATTAGATAGAGATGAAATTAGACAGAGATGGTTAGATGAAGGTTTATAACCTGATTCCATTGGATGAACATTTTGTGATAAAGGAAAAAGGTATAATATTTGTGATGAATGTATATATTATAAAATTTATAATGTTCTATAATATAGAAATTTCAATAACAAAATCTAAAAATGATTTTCTGATATTAAGTTCCTAATTTTATGAAATCTGGAAATCCCATGATACCAATATGATTTAAATGGGGTGTATTTTTCTGAGTTGAAATGATTAATAATATTCCCACATTGAAAGGATGATAAAAATGATTTTATAAGGAAAACATATTTCTAGGATTTTTTTTGAATGTTGTGGTGGATTGAAGTGTTTTAAAAAGAAAGAGACATTTTCTAAAGGTAAAATGCAGATAAAAATGTTTTTATATATGAAATTACTTTAATGAAGTTTTGAAAAATGTTTCAAGGAAAATAATTCCAAATCTGTTTTTGGTTGTGTATAATGATTGATTTGGAAATTTGTGAAATTTGTAGAATAGAGGTAAACTATTTATGTACAAATGGTGTGTTGTAGAACAAAATAAAACAAATTCAAAATCATATAATGTCTAAAAGGATAAATTATTTGGGAGAAAAGGAGGGGAAAATATTGTGTATAATTTTCATCAGAAAAACTTTTATATGGTTTTGATGTTGTTGTTGTTATAAGATTCTCAGATGGATTTTTTGGTTTAAATATCATGTTACAAAAACTAGTAAGCATATAATTTTTTCTGAAAAAAAAGTAATTAGATAGAGAAATTGTCTGAAAACCATTAGATATGTTCCTATGAAATTTTCAAAGGAATAATCGGTCAGATATTATCATTGGAAAAATTTTCTAATCGTATGGAATAATTGTTACAATTTTTCATACCAAAAAAACCTTCAGTGCTTCTATATTATTGTTGGTTTAAATATCATTATGAAGAATTTATAAAGATAAAAAATTTATGATTATTAAATGGACTTTTAGTGTTCGATATATTATATATAAAATTCATGATACTCACTGAGGTTTAAGGAATGTTGAAGAATGGGGAATTCATTAAATCTCCACACGTGCATTTAAGAAAATTCTAGAAATGTTGACAAGATTTAGAAGAATATTTTTGAGTGGGAGGTTTTAATTTCAAGTTTTCTATTATAGGGAAATAAAAATATAATTCATTCATATTAACACTAACATTTTTATATATTAAGGTTTCAATTATTATTATTGAATGTTTTAGTGTTTATGTGTGAAAAATATGAAGCACTGGAGAAAAATATTCAGTTAAACTAATCAAATGAACTTACCAAATAAATTTTTTAAAGATAAAATAAGATAAGGGAAATTTACAACCATGGAATTTCATTGTTTAAAATAAAGTTGGAATTAGATGAACTGGGTTTAAGAAATTTGAAGTGTTTTTCAAAATGCGTCAGATGAAATTTCAAAAAAAATATACTAGAAAAACATTCTGGATGAACATATCAGATGGAAAAGAAACTAAGAGAAGAATTATGTACCATCTACTTGGTAATAATTTGAATAAGGTGTTTTTGAAATAATATCATCAATGATGTTTTTACATGTAACACATTGAAAACATACTAAGACTGTTAGAGGTGTTTTAAATTGTTGATATAAAAATATTGTTACATATTTATCTGTGTGAAAATCATATGCACTATTGTATTGATAATAGTGTAATACAAGTGGAATGATATTTTCTTCTTGTTTTAACCACCTAAAAGTATTGTTTTCTAGTGTATTTTATGGTATTTAATTATTTTCTAACCATACCGAGAACTAGATACTCTAATTGAGTAATGAAACTTGTAAATTATTATATTCATAATGTGGTGCATGTGAGATTTTTTTAAATGTAACTCATTAATATGAGGAAAAGGTTTTTCATCAAAACAAAAACATAAATGAAAAAGGGATCACTGATCCCCCCCTCCCAATCATCATATTGGTCCTTTTAGTGGGAATTAATCAAAATCATTCACAACTAAGAAGATAACCATTTGAGAATTGAATATATGATACATAAATAAAACCATGCATGAAACATAAATAAACTCTAGAATATGGGAATAGGTAACTAGGACATGTATGGAACACTAAACCGACATAATTTTAATACTATGATGTTGAGACCTATCATAGTCTATCGGTATCACAACCATATCCCCTAGTTTTTCCACATTAAGGTGTGCATATGTTTTTATACAAGGATCCAAAAATATTCTAACATGCAATGTTTTCATAAAACATCCAAGTAAACCATGATCTCAATTATATAATACCATTCACATGTGATGCATCATCACACCCATTCTTATAAATTTATTTTAGGGGAACGACCGACTTTGAGGGTTTCCATCAATCACATGGTGTGAAAATATTTATATTTAAAGAAAAGCCCAATTAAAAACCATTTCCCAAGCCACTGAATATGTAATTATATAAATAATCCCTCATACATCTCAAAAAAATGATATTCATAAACCAAATGAAAGGAATTTACAAGAACATCAAGTGATTCTTAATATAAAACCATTCTATATAGAAACCTACCTTACAAACAATTAAAACCAAGTCAACATTGAAAACAGAAATTGGATTCAGTGAGATTAGTTACTCAAAATAATAGATCAACAAAAAGCATCATTAATTCCCTATAAAAAACTCTAGACCAGGAAATAAAATCAAATTTTTTTCCAACTGATTAAGGGGAAGTGACATTGAGGATAAATCTAGAGAAAAGATAAGAAATTGAGAAGAAGTATTAACATACATCGAATAGATGCACCCAAATTGAACAATAATCAACAAGTAAACAAAGAGAGAACCTTATAGATCCTCACGGGTAGGATTCAAATAATAGGGAATTATATGTTGATTAAAGTTAAAAACATCTAGGGGAATCATTGTAGTTTTCCAATTTTAAAAAACACATATGGGGTGTATGGTTAGGCTACAATGTTCGATAACCCATGCACTAACCATGTGATAGCTACTAACCCCTGAAAACTAAAATAAATGATTACATAGGAATAACCACATGGTTATAGATACTTTTCTCAAACCATTTAAATAATAATTGGAAACAATAGATCTCCAAAACCATGTTTTCACATGGTTACTTCAAATTATTCACTGACCATACACTTAGCATGTTTCACCGAAAAAAATAAATTTTCAACCTCCAACTCTTGAAAGCCTTTAAAGCTTCAAAAGGGATAAACTATGGCAAAAAACTAAACATGCACATAACCTGGAGGGCATCACAACATCCTTCCATGAAATATGTTTATGGCATTTTCTCTAGTAATAAATTGGGTAACTCTCAAAATTTAATGTACTCCATTACATACACTACTTATTTCTAATAATGATGTGAGATTCTACTTTTTATCAAAAAAAATTCAATGTTGTTCACCAGATAGTTTCTTCATTACATAACCCTATTCTATTGTGGGATTTCACATTAAATATACTTTATTTTTATTAACGGGATATTCATGTTATTTTTCAACATTATAGGATGTGTAATGTTTTCTATTGTCTGTTCTTGAAATCATCATTATTATTCTAGTTAATTTTTTATCTTTATCAAAATTATTTTATACAATCTAGAATTTCATTCCTTGATCAAAATAACATGGCACACCCCACACTACGCCAAAATTTTTATTTAGTGGTGGTTTAAAACACGGCAGAATCGTTCTACGACGGTTTTGGAAAATCGCCGCTAAATTGTGCGTCATGAAATAATTAGCGACGGGTTTTTAGCAGCCGTTTAAACCGCCGATAAATCGTTTATAAATTTTGTTAAATTTTTTTATTTTTTTTAATTTTTTAATATTTAATTTATTTATTTTTTTATATTTGTAATTTATTTATGTATGTTTTAATTTTTTTTAATTTTTTAAATTTTTTTATATTAGTAATTTATTTATTTATTTTTTTTAATTTTTTATTTCATTATTTTTTTATATAAGTCATTTATTTATTTAATTTATTTAAATTAATTAATTTATTATTTATTTATTTATTATTTGTTTATTATTACCACGCACATTCCAATCCATCTCAATGCATAAGTCTATATCCATGCACATGCCCATGTAATATATAAAAATTCTGCATTGGGTGAAATTTGGACCCCTTACCTCTTGCTTATTCTCGAAAGACTTTATCACTCTAGTAGGATCTTCAAGTGGTCATTAAATCAAATTTAATATACTTATATATATATATATATTGGAAAAACAAGTAATACACAACAAATAGATACAGAATAAATATTTATTAATAAATATTTATTAATCAATAATCAAGAATTAATAATTAATCATATATAATATATAATATATATTAGATAATATATATCATATAATATATAATACATAATACAGAATACAGAATATCTAATATCTAATATCTAGTATGTAGTATATAATATGTAACATATTATATATAATATATAATATATAATATCTATTATATAATATATAACATAATATATATATAAGTAATGTATAAATAATAAATTAATTAAAAATAATTTAATATATAATAAATTAATAATAAATTAATAAATAATAGATAAATAAATAATAAATAAATTATAATATATAATAAATAGTAAATAGTAAATAGTAAATAATTAGTAATTAATAATTAATATTTAATGATTAATTTTTAATAATAACTAATAATTAATAATTGATCATTAAGAATTAATAATAAATAATTAATAATTAATAATTTATTTTAAAAAATTTATAAAAAATTTAAAAATTATTAATAAATTATTAATAAAAAAATAATAAATATTGAATAAATATTGAATAATTAATACATAAATAAATAATGAATAATCAACAAATAATAAATTAATATTTAGAAAATTAAAAATAAATTAAAAACAAAAGATAATAAATAATAGATAATAAATAATAAATAAAAAAATAAGAAAGATTAAATAATAAATAATAAATAAATAAATGCATAAATACATAAATAAATAGATAATTAATTAATAATTAATTAATAAATAATAATTAATATTAACGAATAATTGCTAATTGATAAATATAAATTGAATAATTCTTAATTAATAATTAATATTTTAATTTTATTATTTAATATGAAATATTCAATATTTAATATTTTAGAAATAATTAACATTTAATTAATAAATAATCAATAAATAATCAATAATAATTAAATAAATACATAAATAAATAGATAAATAATTCATAACTAATTCATAAATAATAATTAATAATAACTAATAATTAATAATTGATAAATATAAAAGTGATAATTCATCATTAATAATTAATATATTAATATTAATACTTGAAAAGAAATATTAAATATTTAATATTCAATAATTAATTAATAATTAATTATTTAATAATAAATAAATATTCTTTAATAAATAACTAATTAATAATTAATAACTAACAAATGAATAATAAATTAATAATAAATTAATATTTACTAAATTTAAAATAAATAATAAATGAATAATGAATAAATAATAATGAATAATGACTAAAAATTTAAAAATATGAAATAAATAATAATTAATAAAAAAATTACATAACTAAATAAATAGATTAATAAATAATTCATAATTAATAATTAATAATAGCTAAAAACTAAAAAATAATAATTTATAATTAATGAAGTATAATTAATCAATTAATTATTAATAATTAAAAAATAATAATTAATCAATTAATTATTAATAATTAATAAATAAATAATGTATAATGAATAAATAAATAAATAAATAAATAAATAATGAATAATAAACTAATAATAATTAATAATTAATATTTAATTGATTAATTAATTAATAAAAAATAAATTAATAATTAATGTGTACATAATAACTAAATAATAAATAAATCAATAAATAAATAAATACCTAATAACAAATAATATTTAAATAAATAATAACTATTAATTAATTAATTAATAAAAATAAAAATAAATAAATAAATAAAAAATTAATTAAATATATCATAAAACGTTAAGAACCTCTATAAACCCTAAAAAATACTCAAATGGTCATAAAATATGATATGATACTCATTTTCTGGTGCCAGAGCCTGTAAAATCAATGATTGTGAAATGAGCTTTGATATGATATGTGGTACAGGCCGAATGTACACATGGATTGAAAGTTATAACTGTTTGAATTTTATGAAATCGATGTTTGCAACTAAAACCTCTTTTTTGGAGGCCATCTAGGCCTTTTTGGTGGGACAAAAGGGGTAAAATAGTCAAATATTTGGTACCATACCAAAGAAGTGTAGAGCTCGTTGCAGGCTTTGATTAGATATGTGGTAGAGCCCAAACAGACACCCGGATTAAATGTAATGGTTGTTTGAAGTTCGAGTTTCGATTTTTGACTTTTGAATTTTGAATATATTTTTTTCCATTGAATATCACACGATTTAATTCTCACTTGGTTTTTTCTCATTTAATAATCTTCAATTTGACTGGTTGTGTAGCTGAAAAGAACTATGAGATCATAAATAATTTTACAAATTTTTTTAAAAAAAATTTCATTAAATTTTGATGCGGTTTCTAAAAAATCGTCGCAATTTCATGGTAGTTTTTTAAAAAAGCCACCGTTGAAAAAAAAAATTTACAAGATATTATTCTTTAAAAAATAATTATAAAAATAAATAAATATAGAAATTATAAAAATAAATAAATATTAAATAAATATTAAATAATAAAAAAATAAATTAATTAAAATAAATAAATAAATTACTAATATTAAAAAATAAACAAATAAAAATTTATAAATATTATAAAAATTAAATAAATTAAAAACGATTTAGCGACTGTTTAAACCGCCGCTAAAAAACCACCACGAATAAAAAAATGGCAGTGGTTTTGAAAACCGCCGCGAAAAAATTGCAGCTAAAACACTGTTTTCTCATAGTGACATCCTTCTATAATCCCCATTGAATTAGATGATGTGCTTCTATCAAGATGTTTTATCCAGACCAATTGTACCATATACGTCAGTATGGACCAGATTTAGAGAACATGATACTCGTATCTTTTGATGAGAATAATTATTTTGAACTATCTTTCCTGGTATATATGCATCATATAACTTTTCCCTATCTCACATCTAGTTATGAATATCCACTATAGCTCCAATCATGGAAATTTTCTATATAAATTCCTGAATAATGTGTCCCAACCTTCAGTTACAAGAACTATTTTCTTCTAACATTATTATAAGACGATTATTATCTTTACTATTTACCATATATAGATTAACATTTACCATGAAACCTTTAATAGGAGAATTTCCAACCATGCATTTGATAATACATCCATTTTGATTGAATGTGACTTTTATTCCTGAGTCATAGAGATGACATACACTCAATAAATTATGATGAAGTCCATCAACATAGAAGCCATTAGAATTATTCAATTCATCTCTATATTATTTATTTTTCCCACATCCTCTAATATTTAATGCTCTATAATTTGAAAAACTTGTTGTTCTGTCAACTCCTCCTTTAAAAATCATCAATAGATTCATATTACCTATCATATGAGATGAAAACACACTATCTATAATCTAGGTTGTAACAGCCCGAGATTTTATGAAAAATATTCTTTTTTATTTTACTAATGTCTTGTGTTATACGCTACACCAAAAGGAGCTTGCACAACACGCATCCTTGACTTGCATTGCGTTACACGCAATCGCAACCTTCCTCGATAGCGTGTGTGGTACGTAATCCTGAGTTTCACGAAACAATGATATGCTATTAAAATATTATTAAAACTAGCCGTTATGAATAGTAATAACCACTTTTTAAATTTTTGAAATTTTAACTCTCAAAATGGACTTCATTTTTGGATTCGGAGTATCGAATTTAGCCTAAGGTGAAATTTTGGTACTTTTCGGATAACTTTCATATTCTGATGAATAGTGAAAATTACTAAATTATAATTAAAAAACAACTTTTTTAGTCGAAATAATTAATAGTGATAAATTATTAATTGGAGTAGTTTTAAAGTATATTTAGAATATATTTTTACAATTTAATACAATGTTGGTCATTGGATGTAATTTCACATTTAAACTAGACATAAACAAGTGTCAATCTTTTGATAGATATTGTTTTTTAAAAACACGCTATTTGTTTTAACAGAGGGATTTAATTATAAAATTAATTAATGCAACTTTTATGTTATGAATTTGGTAAAATAGACTTCATTTTTGAATTCGGAATATGAAATATAGGTTGGGATGAAATTTTGGCATTGTTCTGAAAAACATCTATTTTTGATGAATAGTGAAACTACTAAGTGGTAGGTTAAAAACTGAATTTTGCATAAAACTTAATTTTACCGCTTCTGTGAATGGAATTTCGAAAATCCGAGAGACACGGTTAATATCAAGGACTAAAATGCGGTTCAATGTGATGAAAATAATTTTTTGGTGAATAGTAACTTTTTACTTTTTTTACCACGGTTAATAGTAAATAGGGTAACTAAGGGTAAATATGATATTAATATTACCCTAACACATGTCCTAATTCTATTGGACAAGTGTAATTCGACCAAAAACAAACTTAGGAATAATATATGACCATTTAGGCCCACTTGGATTAGATTAGGACATTTATTATTAATTTATTTAAAGAATGGTTAAAATAGTTAAAATCAAAGTTTAATAAGTAAATCATTTCTAATATGGGGTTATAAATAAGATAAATTCGATTGTAAATATTCATTAGAAATCTAAAAATATTTCCTACATGATGGTATTTTATTTGTAATTTTTAGACATCAAATAATATAATTTATTTATGACACAAAGATGGTGCAGTAATTATCTTATTAATGAAATATTGACATAATTGATAATATAAATACCAAAATAAATGTAATTTAAGACTTTTTATGAATTCCACTAATTTTCTAGGTTACTATGATTTATTAGCGTTGATTTAATCAACTTGGTTCGAACATATAATTCTGTTATGACTTTCACAAAAATCATATATCAAATAGTGTCAAAATTGACACAAAATAGTTTTTAAATCAAATATTATATTATGAATTGTTATTTTATTCCTAAAAATCTAAAGTTCGGTCAAATGACTTATATAAGGATATATGTATTAATAATATACAATTTGGGGTTCTTTTGGCATGTTATAGTGAGTTTATTAACCATATAGTGAAAGAAAACAAAAAGACACGGTAAAAGTTAAATTATTTAACTTAGAGTTAAATCTAATTGATAAGGTTAAAATAATACCCTAAACTTGTCTAAATCCTATTGGTTGATAGGATTTCGACCCATCCCCACTTTAGCTTCGAAATAAGACCCTTTTGAACCATTATAAACCGATGTTGACTTTAATATAAAATAATATTTTGAGATATTCCTAAGGTGCCCCTCTCCTCCCCTATAAAAGGACACCTCCTCCCCCTCCTCCTCACACCAATTTGAGCACTCAAGCTCGGCCAAACCCTGCCAATTTCTCCTCTACACTTCCCTAGAAACATCCTAGAGGTTCTGGTCTTCCTCAAAGACCAATTTTAGTGCCCTAAGAGGAGGTCTCAAAGAGGCACTTCAAAGAAGAGGTAATTACCGTTACCAATTATTTCATCTTTATTTCTTCTTCCACTTCTTCTTCTTAGGTTGTTTCATTATGAAGTAATAACATCAGTATCACTCATATACTGATATGTTATTATAAGTATGAAACAACCCTATTTCACCATCTATCCATCCTACGGAAAAAGAAATCACCGCGCGTGCGTACGTACGGAATACCGTCTCCACGCCGTGGTGTAATCTATTTTCCACCACCACCTTACATGGATGGGTATAATGGTGTAAAGAATAACTATAAATAGTTATTACAACATCATATTGATTCTGATATATTGTATAATCCACTCCAATTCAATTCAATATTTATAGAAATGATATCATCGCTCGTGCGTACGTACGGAATACCGTCTCCACGACGCGATGAGATTCATTCTTCATGTTAACCATTTAAGAATGATTATAATGTATATATAAGAAATAATAGTGAAATATATGACATTATAAAGCTACTGGATTTATGTATATATATACATATTTATGTCATCTACTTACTTCCATTTCAAGACAATAAGGAAAGGAAAACAGCGTTCATGCGTACGTACGGACTACCGTCTCCATGAACGGTGTTTTTCATTTTATTTATCTACCTATTATATATATATATATACTGAATATATATGATATATAAATCATATTTTATATTCTGAAAGTAAGTAAATCATGATATAAGTAATAATGATGTCAAGAACAACAAGTCAAAACACCTACGATAAATGAAACGATTTTACCCAAAACGCTTCTTTAACATGGAATTTACAAAAGAACGGGTAATATAATGTTATAAGTGAACCATATATGATATCATAACAATGAATATGATTCTGTAATAAGTCAGTGACATTATTTAAATCATTATACAGGAGGTTCGGACACATACGAAGCAAATTGGACCTAAGGTAAGGGAAATATCACAATCTCATTTTTATCCGAGATTGTTTATTCGTAAGTATTTACTGGGGTGTATTTTATCATCCACATCCATGTTTCATCAATATGTAATATTATTTCCATCCACCTACAATTGTTTAAATCCATTTTTACCCTTCGGTGAGTTTTTAGTAATATGTACGAAAGGAATCTTTTGTCATTTTTCGTACGAGGTACTTTTTGACTTTTCCGACAAAAGTACGAAGAATGTTTTTTTTAACTTATACGGCCCGAACGGATTTTTACGGTTTTATAAAGCCTTATTTTCATGAAGCTTCCTCCAAAATATTTCATGACTATATTTAATAAAATCTCTTTCTTTTAAAATTGCATGATGTTTTGTGAAAAGAAATTGATTTTGAAGAAGAAAGGATATTTTCCTCAAGAATTCATTTCAAGTGTTTCATCAAAATTCTTTTCGATCTAAGATAATAAAGGGTTCTGTTTCTATCCATATTTTTACATTGATTTGACTATATTGTGATGGAATTATGTTTATGAATTCCTTTATCTTATATGAATGGTTTTATGATGTCATGTTGTTTTAAGAATCCCATTTTTATTACATGGGTTATGAAATGATGTATGATTTATGATTTTGTGGCACACATAAGAATGGTATCATTATGAGATGGGTGGGACCTATATCTCCCTCCAATGCATTGGGTAAATATTTTATATCTCATGAGATAGACATGGATGAAATGGTAGGTTATACCGGTTCTGTGAAACAGGACAGAAATGAGGGTTACTCGATTCAGAAAGGGACTTTGTCCACTAAGATAGTTTTGGCAATGAGTCTTGACTAACAAGAAATGATTTTCGATGATTATGTGTGTATACCACAAAGTTTCATGTTTTAAGTTTTGATTATTGGGATTACATTTCACTTCTATGATATATCCCATGTTATGATATTATGAGCTCTTTTGCAGGTTAAGATTTCCAAAAGCTATGTATATGATGTGATTGATTTTTCTTTTGTTTACCCTTACTGAGCATTTGAGCTCACCCTTTTATGTTTTCTTTTCCCCAGGATATAAAGAAAGGTTTTAGGTAGAAAAAAAGGGATGACCTTTATGGGAGATATTGAAGAACTTTCACCACGATTAGAAGATTACGTTCCGAGTTTCCAAAGACACTAAACTATTACGATCCTTTAGTGTGTGTTTTTTTTATGTACTAAGTATTCCGCAAATGTAAAGTAATGTCAATGTACGTCAGGCTTCGGGTCTCTACATAGGTGTTGCTATTATTTTATTTTATTTCTAGGAAATTTCAACCAAATGTTTCTTAATTGTATTCTTCTATTCCATCACTCATATTTCCAAATAATTTGAGACAATTTTTCTTCTATTCTCATTTTCTTTATCATAATCCATAAAATGATATTTTCCTTCATCTTCATCAAGTGGGTAAATCATATTTTTCAACTTAATTTAATTGGACTTCCTCGAATCCATTTTCCTTTTACATCCATAACAAAATATACCTAATCTCTCTTAATAATATATTGTTTTATGTCCATCATTTGGAGAATTTAAATAGTATCTATAAAATGAAATTTTATTCTTATATAAGCGATATTTTCTAATTCAACATCAAAAAATTTATATAGTATCTACTATTAAATAAAATTCCAATTCACTAGAATTTGGAAAATTTATGGGCAAGAAAACCACAAAACTAACATGTCATCATTGGAAATTCCATATTGATTTCATTTCCCAATAAATATCAGACTTTTGAATTCCTCCTTAATTATTTCTAAGATCTATATTGTTGAGAAATTTATCATTTCTTATATTCTCATTTTATGTTCCCATTTGTTGAAACGTTGTTATGTAATAATGTTGATACTCTGGTATTACCATGTAATACTTTGGAATATTATTAGAAATATTTTTGGAACCAAGCTTTGAGACAACGTCCGATTTTTTATTCCTGGTGAGCCCAAAATTAATTTTATAAAAATATTAAATATATTTTTCATTACACATGTGAAATTTTCCTAAAAAACTGGAATATTTCTTAAATGGCGCCTCTAATCGGAAATATGATACCACAGTTGAATCCAAAACGTGGATTTTACCCTAAGAGGGTCCTAAAGTCGGTCAGTGCGGGATGTTCAGATGTGCTAACCATTGGTGGGTGGAATGGACAAATTAATTAAATTTATTTATTTATTTAATGAACCAAACCTAAATAACCCACAAATAGATACTTGGATCATAAATATGATACCATCATTCATTTTTTAATCCAGGTTTAACCCTACGTGTGACATTACTTTTTTCGGCACAAGGAGTTTTAAAAAAAGTCATAGCAGGAATAAAAAATTAAATTATTTTTGTTCGATGACGCAGTGACCTAATAAACATCTATTAAAACATGGTTATAATCATAATTCATGGTTGGCCTCATACCTCTGTAATTTGAGTGAGGAACTTCTGGAGGAGGTTCTGTGGATAATCATTTATATATCGAGCATTGGAAATTTGTGTGCCAACAAAAATCAAAGATCTCCACAACACCAATAACATAAATTCATTCTTTATCAGTGATTGATCCAAACATGGGGTAGGAATCCTAAATTGTTGTTTCCACCCATTTTGATTAAAATATTGATTATTGAATTTACCTACCTTTGATCTATGAATATCATTCATCGCATAAGCCCGTAAATTATTGATTTTAATCATTCTTCTTCATTCATCATTCTAATAATTATGAATCGAGGTACACCTGAATGACGGTTGTAACGTCCAAGGTTCAGGTGCCACCCAAGGGCGCCCCTTACCTGTTTGGTCAAATGAACTCAAGGGAATTTCCCAAAATTCTAGTGGCCGATGACTAGCAGGGACGACCAAGGTTTGATAATGGGGAAACTATGCCCCTATTGGAAGAGTATACACAACGTAATTAATAATAAAATTTTTTGAAGCAGTAATACCATAAAACATATGTAAACCGCGGAAGAATGATAGTTACAAAAAAACTAGAGCATATATATATATATATGTGTGTGTGATGCATGTTATATGTGTCTATAAAAGTATCTAAAACATTCCATAAAGAAAAAAATTCAATACATTCCAATACAGGGAAATAGAATGTAATCTCCAACAGCATCACAAGCCTCACCTTGGTCCCATTCTCTCCAGCTCCAACATCAATCATGTACTTGATGAAGATGGATGCTTTCCCTTATCTATCACTGCAATCATATAATCTACTTGGATCCAAAAGCAGAACCTAAACAGTGTGTGAGATGAATCCCAATAAGAAACCACCAAAAGATCTGTGTCTATCTATCAGTGAATATATATAAATATATAGTTGGTAATATGTAAATATGAATTAATAAACTAAGAAGTAATCAAAATAAAATAATTCTATAGTTTTCAATTACATTCATTTAACATTTATTACTCGTCCTTTTAATCGTGTAACCCTAGGATCTAGCCTAATATCTATATCCCCCATATAAACTAACAAAAGAGATGTATGAGAAGTCCATCTAAACAATAAAGTAATACTGACTCTATGCTTGTGATTCGGCTTTTCAGACTCATCACAATAATTCAATTATTCACAAACTACCCTCTGAGAAAGCTCTCATGGACTAAACCTTTTGGTAAAACATATCATCAATTCATTAAATAATAACCGTCTAGAAAATATCTCGCGGTCTAATCCCCTTGTGTCAATCATCTACTCCAAGGATCTCAAAATCCTATGAATCTAATCTTGAAGTCACCTCAGTCTTCCTGGTCCAAGTCTCTTATGGTCCATTAGAAAAATAGCATGCATATCATGACAAATAAAAAAATTTGGAAATCCCCACAGTCTTCCTGGACCAAGGCCCTTACGGTCCATTGGAAAAATAGATCATATACCATATCGAAGCAGCTCATGTAATCTATAACTATTACGTGGATAAACATTTTCAATGCATTTCATGGGCATTTCATATAATCAAACTTCATCCTAATCAATTAAGTCATGGAAAACAAGGTACATCTCAAAGGAAACCTAGTCTAAACATCCATAAACAATCAAACAAGGGAAACACACCCATGGTGTGTTCCTTAGACAAGGAATATAACATTATGCATAAGAAAAAACCATTTATTAATCAATCAAATCATAGCAGGTAATAACATGGTATGATTTAAAATCAAGCAATACGCAAAATGTGGGCATGTGTCACTATTAGCATATATAATACAAATACATGCAATGTAAGGCACAAACCACCCACATCGATGTCTTATGATTGATATACTAGAATGACGACCCTTTAATCGGCCTTGATGAGTGTAGATCTAAAAAAGGTGATAAATTCCCAACCATAAATAACACAAAAGGGAGGATGAATCAGGGAGATGGGCTTAAGAGAGTTTGAGAACACACCGGTGGGATTCCAATGCACCTGACGGTGTCTTAATCGTATATTGGACAGAGAATCGTGGGTTTGAACATTGTCGTTCATTCCAATGAACTGTTGTACGAAACACAGGGAAAATAACGTGGTTTCAAATATAAGACGTGACCCCCAATGATATATCAAATAAAAAGAAAACTATATGACATGTTCATTAACACTACATGTCGTGTAGTAGCCTCAATCGGCCCCTGACTTAAGAGGGTATTCTAGGTCACAACACGACCATATATTTGGTTGTTACACGGTAAAAACGTGGTTTCATGTGACATGCTAGGTACATAACGTGTATACATAAGTACACAGAATGTACTTAGAAAATACTATTTTCTTCATTTTCCTCAAATCGACCTAAAAACAAGATCCCCACCTAAAAAGAAGACCCATGTTCTTGCGAACCTCCTCCATTAAACCAATTCGTCCCTAAATTTCCCTTTTAAGGGAAGTGAAGAACAATCTACGAACAACTCTGGCCAGTCTAATCACACATCAGCCTCCCTCTCTTAATTCTTTTCGTGCACTCTCTTGTGTTGTCATATCAATTGTACCAGAGGAATAGACTGAGCATGGAAAAACTTCATGTTGTGATCTACAATTCAAATAGGGTGCTCCTTGAAGGATGAATTCACCTCCAACGTGACCTCATATGGTTGAAAAACATGAGACGGGTCTGAAAAGTAACATTGTAGATGAGAAAAATTAAATACTTCATACATAGACCCATACCTCTGAATTAACTACCACCAATAGGCAACCAGCCCAACTCTCTCTAAAATCTCAAATGACCTGACGTATCTTGGTGATCGCTTTCCCTATCTCTCAATCGTCCTATGTACCAACATCGGTGTGAAACTTAGGAAAACATGATCCCTGACGTCCAATTCTAGATATCATCTCCATCGACCAACATAAGATTGATATCGGGACTGTTTAGTAGTCATCCTCTTCCAAATCAACTCCACCAACCCAGTGGTCTCCTGGAAAAGATGAGGTCCCATCATAGCTACCTCTCCAAACTCTATCCAATATAGGGTTGATCATAATGGCCTACATAAAAAGCCTCATAAGGTTTCGTCTAAATCATTTCTTGTAAACTATTATTGTAGGAATACTCTACCAGGGGTATGTGTCTCTCCCAAGAGCCCGTGAAATCCAAAACAAATGCTCGAAACATGTCCTCCAAAACCTAAATCGTGTGGTCGGACTGGAAATCTATCTAGAGATGGTATGTTGTATGCAGAAGTATTGGTGTACTCAATGGGATTTTTAGTACCTACCAGACATGAGAAGAAAACCAGGTACCCCTATCTAAAATGATAGAGTGTGGAACCCTATGAAAATATACTATTTCTAGGATGTACAACTTTTCAAGATCAACAACACTGAAGGTTTCTTTGATCAAAAGGAAATTTGAAACCTTAGTGAGTCTATCAACAACAACCCATACAACATCATTTCCTCGAGGAGACCTTGATAAACCCATCACAAAATCCATCATGACATTATTCCACTACCATTCAGGAATAGATAACTAATGTAATAGCTTTGTCAGTTGTTGATTCTCCTCCTTCACCCGTTGACAGGTGGAATATCTCATAACAAAACCAGCTACATCCCACTTCATATCTAGCCACCAATACTGATGATGTAGATCTTGATAGAACTTGGTGACACTAGGATGAACTACCCATACTAAGTCATAAAAATCTCACAAAAGCTCCTCGCATATGTCTTCTCGCACCCATATGTGCCCTTGAAAACGTAAAACCTCATCCTCTACTATGATCCACCTAAAAGTACAGTCCTTTCCTGATTCACTCTCTCATAGGACTAGGACTTTTGAATCTAATAGCTACCTCATTCGTACTTAATCCAGTAGAGTAGAGGTAACGACTATTAAAGAAAGAAATGTCTTCCCCTATTTCTCATGCACCTCCAAATTCATTTTAGTGAACATATTCATAATATGTCACTCAATAATAGATTCTAAAACTACCTCTATATGAGTCTTCCTAATCAAAGCAGCAGCCACTATGTTTCCTTTATCATCTATATAGGCATGATCAAAGTTATAAGACTAATGATACTAAACCCACCTTCACCGTCTCAAATTTAGATCACACTAAGTAACGATATACTTGAGGATTTTGTGGTCAGTGTATACTACAAAATTCTCTCCCAAAATATAATTTCTCCAATAATGCAAGGCCTGAACAACTACGTCTAATTTGAGATCGTGTGTAGGGAAGTCCCTCTCATGTGACCTAAACTATCGAGACCGATATTCCATGACTCCTTCCCCCTCCATAAGCATTGTTTGCAGCCCGATACCAGATCTGTCGCAGTAAACAGTGTATCTCTTACCTAGTTATGGTAAAATTAGTATCGGTTCTGAAGTCAATCTCCCTTTCATATCATTAAAGTATGAATCATAGGAATATGTCCACAAGTAATTCACACCATTCTTAGTCAAGCCCATAATTGAAATTGTTAAGCGTGAAAAGTCCTGACTAAAGCATCTCTAGAAACCAGCCAACCCCAAATAACTCCATACCTCAAAAACCTTCTTTGGATGCTCCTAGGAATATACAGTTCTCGCCTTCTCTAGGTCTTCTAATACTCCAGTATCTGAGATGACATGACCTATGAATTTAATATGGTCCATCGATAAGTGGCACTTTGAGATATTAACATATAACTAATGCCTTCTCAGTGTACTCAATACGATCTAAAGAAGAATGGAAGGGTTGTGCCAAGTGTGAGAGTACACTAATAAATCATACTTTAAGACTACCATAATAGAATCCATGTAAGGGTGGAACACATGGTTCATCAGTGCCATGAAAACTACCAGTGTGTTCATGAGACCGAATGATAAAACCAAATACTCAGATAGACCATACCTGCTCTAAAAAGCTATAAGAGGCATATCTGATGGTCTAACTCACAACTGATGATAACTGTATCTCAATATAATCATCGAGAACAACCGGGATCCTCGAATATGATCAATGATTTCATCAATCCTTGGTAAGTGATATCAATTTTAATCTTTCAACTAGATAAGATTATAATAATCCACACAAATCTTGAGGGTATCATCCACCTTCTTTAAAAAATGGACAAGCAAACCCCACTGTGAAGTACTTGGTCAGATGAAACCCTTTTCCTGATACTCCTCTAACTACTTATTGAGCTCCTATATATCTGGTGTACCCATCATATAAGAAGTAATGGACACTGGTTTCGCATTGGGGACAACCTGAATAGAGAAATCCACCTATGGATTTGATGGTAAACTTGAAAATTCATCTGGAAAGACATCTCTGAAACAATCAACCACTGGAGGAAAGTCTATCTGTGAAGTCCACTAGTAATCCTTGTATAAACTTGAAATATGATCTGTGACTCCTCCCAACCCCTGATGCTCAGGTATAGCTTTAGTCTCCAAGATATTCCATTCCCCCTTGTGTAGAAAATATATTCCCATTGGTGACGTGAAACTCACCATGTGGTGATAATAGTAAACAAAGTCCTAAATGGATTCCGACCAATCCATTTTGATAATGACATCAATTTTTGTCATCTATAATACATAGAGGTCCCATAAGAAGTGACACACAATAATCTCAAGAAGAAACTCCTTGCACTGACGTACAATAGTCATCCAAATCCCCAACGGAGAGTCTAGCATCATAATGTCATCAGAAGTAAAGATACAGAGCCCAAGCCTCTACACAAAAGCAATAGATATAAAACTATGGGAAACCTCTGTATCAAAAAGAGAATAAGATGAAACCAAGGAAACTAGAATCGTACCTCTAACCATTGAGGGTTTGGGATCCTACTCTTGTTTGGTATGCTCCATCACAAAAGTGTGACATGTATCACAGTCTTGCGACCCTTCCTAGCTACTCTATGTTTATCCACCCTACTACCACTAAAAACCATTCATATGGATACCAAATCCATCACTGACTCCTTATCCTAAATGTCTTGACGAACTATAGTTCCCTAACTGATGTGGAACTAGTGGACCTACTTTTATATGTGGAGTCATAATAGATCCCCTCCCAGTAGTTGCAGGTGAGAAAATCCTGCAAATTCACTAAAGATGACCCATCTTACCACAAGATCGGCACTGTAATGGGCCTCTCAGGCACTATGGTCTCATGTTACCACTCTTCCCACACTGGTAGATCCTCACCTAGCTAGCTGAAGATACATCCATACTACTGAAATCACAACGCAAAGGCATGTTATGGAAATTCCTACTATCATTCTAAGGAGTACCAGATCTGAATGCTAAACTACCCTTACATGTAGCTCCAAACTCTCTTAGATTGTCCTTGGTAATCAGTGCCTAGTTTACTATATAAGTCACTAATGTCAACCTAAAAACATGCACTTACAATCAGATTTTGTAACTAAGACAGTCCTCAAATCTCCTAGAAAGTGATAACTCATCACCCCCCAGAATAGGTGCGATGAGTTGAAGCTCTGTAAAGTGAGAAGAGTAATTCATCACTAAATGAGTGTCCTACACCATATGCATGAACTCCCATGCTCGATTGTACCTCAACATATTGTGATTGAAGTAATTATAGAAGGACATATGAAACTCTTCTGAAGCCATATCCTGATGACATCCTACCTGTGAAACAACATTCCACCATCTCCTAGAAGAACAAAGTATCATGTAAGTTGTGAGCTTCACCCTCCTCTCAAGAGGTGTCTCCAGATGATCGATGATATAAAGAAGGGCCTCCAACCATGACTTTGTGGTTTGTAGTCATCCATCCCCTAAAAAGTGGGACGATTCTACTACTGGAACACCCGTGTCAACTCTGCCATAGTCGGGGAAGGATGTGGAACTCCATGAAATGTCTACATCATCCTGATAAATCCTTCATAGAATTGTGAATCAGCACTAGCATCCATTATAATAGATGGTACCTATACAGGCACGATGGGAGGGTCTCCTAGTAGTCCTTTATCTACCATTTCTGATATCTGATCATCACCATGCACCTAGACTGTAACCGGAGGATGTCTTGGTGGAATGACTCTGCAAGGTCATGCATACACCTCATTACAGGATTAACAAGAAATACTAATCGGAAGTGAAATAATGTAATAGGTGAAGGGAATTATTCATGTTTAACAAATAGGGTTACACGGTGTGTAGAACCACTACATAGTGTATTCTGTAATGCCTAAACCTTGGTGTGTACCTCTACCAACCTTGTTGTGTAACACCCCATACACACGGCATGTTCCTCCTATGATACAATGTTTACATGAATATTTCCTCCTCCCCAGGTACATCTACATGACCAGAACTACATGGTTTCTCCTGGTGTAACACTACATGGTGTGTACACTCTAGACACAACATGTATAACAAAAGTTCCATCCACTCTTGTCGTTAGTCACATGGCCGGATACATAGTTGATTACAGTACGATGCGTACTCTTAGTACATAGTGTGTTCTACAAAAATTTTTCCAACCACCTATCTCTTCTCACACAGTCAGCCACATTGTCAACAACTACACGAAGTGTACATATGGAACACCATGTTTACTTAGGAAAAGTCATTTCTTTTATAACAGAAGAACAGATGGTGTGTGTTCATGACATCAAACTCCATGTTCTCTAGGTTTTCTAGAAAATAATCTTGTGAAACATCTCCAAATCTAAAAAAATATTAAAATTTGTCCAAGGAATGGCATGTTCTGATCTGTGAGATCCTATACTCTACACGAATCAAATTTTGGCATCCTTATTCATATCATATATTAACAGAATTCAATTAAATTTCAAACATGATCCACCAAATTCCAATCTAAGAGGGCCCATATGACCTCAGGGACCAAAGCATAGTGTCCATACAAATGGAACATTACATATAACAATACCCTATCAAAAAAGAAGGTATTTATATGATGATATCTTTCACAATAGCATAAATATCTAGTAAAACATCTATCACAACAACATGCAATTAGTAATTCTCTCTAAATGGCATAGTAAGAACATATGGAATGTGATTTCTAACAATTTATTATATGATTTATGAGATGGATTACCCTCATATCATCAGGTTTCAATAAAATAGAACCACGATGGTATCAATACTAACATCACAAAATAAGTGTTTCACACAATGGTGAAATCGAATCAACTGTAATTGTTCAAAATCCAAAAAAAAAATCAATTCGAGGTAATTTGGTTTTTTCCCTGTACATGGGGTAGCTACTCCAGAGAATAGCTAATTACCAAACTCTATTTCCTTTTAATCCCATTCTAATGTTTCCAAATAGTAAGACAAACCAGAAAATAAAACCGTGCTCTGATACCACTTTGTAACGCATCGTATTCGGGTGCCAACCAATGGTTCCCCATACCTGGTTGGTCACATGACCTGAAGTGCATTTTCACAAACTCTAGAGGCTACCGACTAGCAGCGAGGGCCCGGTTTTGATAGTGGGGAAACTATTCTCTCATTAGAGGAGTAGACATATCATAATTAATAATAAAACAATTGTGGAATAAGTAATACAATAAAACAGAAGTAAATAGTAGAAGACTGATAGTAATAAAAAAAATTAGAGAATACATATATATATATATATTATTCATGTCATATGGGTCTAGAAAATTATCCATAACAGGACACAAATATTCAAATACAATACAATCAAATATAGGGAAATACCAAGTAAACTCCAACAGCATCGCAAGCCTCATCGTGGTCCCATGATCTCTATCTCTAATAGCAATCAGGTACCTGATGAACAAGGGTGGTTTCCCTTATCTATACATATAATAATATAATATACTTGGGTTATAAAGCATGACCCAAATAGGGTGTGAGACGAATCTCAGTAGGCAACCACCAAAATATTTGTGTCTATCTATTAGTGAATATATATATAGAAGGTAATATGAAAAAATGGAGCAATAAACAAGGAATTACTCAAAAGTAAAAAATCCTATAGTTTTCAATTAAATTTATGTAACTTTTATTATTCATCCATTTAATCATGTAACCGTAGGATCTAACCTAAGCTCTATATCGCCCTTGTAATATAACAAAACAGATGTCTCATAATGCCATCTAAACAATCATGTAATACTAGTTCTAATCTTTTGATTTGTCTTTAAAAACACATCAAAATAATTCAATTATTCACAGGTGACCCTCTGAGAAAGCCCTCATGTTCTAACCCCTTTTTTTCAACATAGAATCAATTAATTAAATAATGACTCTCTGGGAAAGATATCAGGTTTTAATCTAGTCTTTCCAATCATCTACACCAAGGCTCTCATGATCCTGTGTAAATAATCTGGATGTCCCCTTAGTCTTCTTGGTTTAAGGACCTCACAGCCCATTGGAAAAATATCATGCATATCATATCAAAGAAAATAATCTAGAACTCCCCCTTATTCATTCTGGTCCAAGGACCTCATGGTCCATTCAAAAAATATCGTGTATACCATATAAAAAAAGCTCATGTAATCTATAAATATTAAAAGGCTAAAAATTCACATTGCATATCACAATCATTTTATATAATCAAACATCATCCTTAGCAAACAATGCATGGAAAACAAGGTACGCCTCAAAGGAAACCCAGACCAAATGACCACAAACAATCAAATAAGGGAAACACACATATGGGGTGTCCCTTAGACATGATATCTAACATTAAACATAAGAAAAAACCCTTTATTAATCAATCAATCCATAGCAGGTAATAATAGGATTATATTCCTAATCAAGAAATATCCAAAATGTAGCCATGCAGTATGTTTAGCACATTTAATCAAAAGACAAACAATGAAAGGAACAAACCACCTACCTCGATGTTGTGTGATTGATATACATGAACTTCGACCCTTGAAGTGGCCTAGATCAGCATAGATCTTAAAATGGTGAAAAACTACCTACCTTGAATAACTCACAAGAGAGGATGAATCAGGAAGAAGGGATTAATAGGGTTAGAGAACTCACTGGTGGGATATTAATGCACCTGATGGTGTCTCAATCAGAGCATGGATGGAGAATTAGGGGTTCAAAATTCTTCGGTCGTTCTGAAGTGCCCCAATAAGAAACAAAGGAAGAAGAAGATGGTTTAGAATATGTGACATGACCCCTCCAATGATATATCAAATAAAAAGAAAACTGAACGGTTTGTTCATTAACACTACATGCCTTGTAGTAGCCTCAACTGGCCCCCGACTTAAATGGGTCTTCTGGGACACCACACAATAATGTATTTGTCCATTACATGGTAAAATGTGTCTATACATGGAATTTTAGGTGAAAGACATGTAAAAATAAGTACACAATTTGAACTTAGAAAATACTATTTTCTTCATTTTTTTCAAAAAAATCCAAAAACAATATCTATTCTTGAAAATAAATATCCAGATTCTTACAATGGTCGAAATGCATTCCTCAAATTTTTTAATTGTTTCTTTGTTCTTCATTTTTCACCTACTCATCATTGGATTTTCTTTTTTCCAACATTTTGATAAACACCCAATAATTAATATTTGTGTAACCAATCATTAACGTAGTGTTTTGGTTCTTCAATCTGGATTTGAGATTGACTATGGGTTGGAGCTTCGAACTCAATGATTATCAATTATGTCCATAATAGTGGTAAATGATGGTTGGTCTGTATAGAATTTCGGGATGGTATAGGGAGGAACATGACAGAGGTAAGGCAATGTGTGTCAGAGGAAGCTCGTGCAGATGAGGGCACCTAGGTGGAGATGGTCGGCAGACCAGGCAGAGGCAGTCGACAGCCCAGGCGGAGGTGGTTGAGGGCCCAGACGGAGGTGACCAATGGCCATGGAGGAGGCATGTGATTGACCAAGAAGCAGTGGCTGATAGTCCAGGTGGAGGCATGGTGGCTCACTGAAGAGGTTGTGGGGTGGTGCAAGATCCATGATATTCAGAGTTGAATCATGTTTGGAAGTAGCAGTTGGGGTTTTTAGCATGAAAAACTATAAGATAAGAAGAGAGATATTATATATGGAAATAATGAAATAAATTTAATGAAAACGATAAAGAAAAATCAGATGGGTGGAGGGGAGTTTCATGTGCATGGAAGAGTGGGGGAGGGGTAAATGTGACCATGTTAGGTCCTATAGGGTAATGGCATATGATCTAGATGGGTGAATGGACTAGATTAAAAGTTTACAACAAAAAAATTAATTATTTAAAATATTTATCAAAGGTAATTATTGAAGTTAATTTGTAGTAGAAAATGTAAAGAATGTAAGGATGTTTTTTATAGCTGTTATGTCTGAAGTGAGACTTCTTCTACTCATGTACCTCTCTACTCAGTTTGAGATACTTGTGTACTAAAAAATGATTTTTATGAGGGAATCATAACCCAATTACAAAATCCTTTTCAAGTGGAGTGATAACCATGACACTGAATATTGCATGGGGAGTCGCAACCCTTACAACCTAACATTATAAATTGAGATTCACAACCTGAACAGTCATGACTTTAGATACTGGGTGTCACAACCCTTAGATCCTTACTTTATAATTCGAGATTCAAAACTGGGGAAAAATAATAATAAATAATGATTTTGTGTGCAAAAGCATAAATAGATAAATCGAGTGCGTGTGAGGGATAAGAAAAAGTGATACAGGCTTAAAACCAGATGAAAGAAGATAAAAAATGAGAGCACAAGTATTGATTGTTGAGGTTTAGATCAGCTCATCTCATCAAGTAAAATATAGTTGAAGTAGAATTAATTCATCTCTTTAGAGATCTTGAAAATTATGAAATAGAGTGTCATAGGATGTTGAAGATTTCATAGTTTGTTCAAAGTTCACAGCACATTCTCTTTTAAAAAATAGAGCATCAAAAATTTTAACGTGTGTCTTGAAATTTATATCTTGTTATCTTGTATACTTTTCCTTCATGTGATAAAAGTATATTTAGAGAGAATGAATATTAAATAGTTCCAGAAGCTTCTCATCCTTAGGAAATTCAAATTAATTGAATAAAGAGCTATCATAAATGTCTCCTTAAAAATCGATGCACTATTTCCTCTTTATTCTTATAGAATAAATATTTAATAAAAGCATTTAAAATAATTTTAATATTTCTTCTAAAAATATCCCCAGAAATATAGTATCACTAAATGATTTAAAACAATGATTTAAATCCATTCAAACTTCTTTCAATCGATACCAAATAGTCCCTGAAAACTAGCAGCATAATAGGCATGTCAATTCAAATATTTGAATTTAAACAATTTTAAAACCTCCAAATTAATTGGAAAAGATGTTTAAAATTTATTAATTTTTCTCTCTAAATATTCCAACAAATATATTAATAACTCTTTGATTATAATCCTTATATTTGAAGAGAATTTTTCTAGAAAAAAACCATTTAAAATAATCTATTTATATGCAGAAAATAAATTTTAAAAAATGCACTGAATAAATAGTAACATAGATATGAATAGTATCTTATGGTTGATGAACCATACTTGGAACTATTCATGAGTAGTAATTTAGCGTATGAACCACACGATGCAGAATGAACAGTAATTTAGGGTATGAACCATACTTTCCGGAATAACAATAACATAGGGTTGATGAATCGTACTTTCCACTATTCATGAACAGTACTGTAGCGTATAAATGATAAACAGTAACGTAGGGTTTATGAACCATACTTTCAACTATTCATGATCAATAAAAGAACGTATGGTTGAATAATAGTAAAGTAGGGTTGATGAACAATACTTTCCACTATTCAAGAATAGTAACAAATCATATAGATGAATACTAGTAACATAGGGTTGGTGAACCATACAGTCCACTATTCATGAATAGTATTGTAGTGTATAGATGATGAATTGTAATATAGGGTTGATGCACCATACTTTGCACTATTGCTAATATAGGGTTGCCCATACATTGGGAATAACTGGACAACATACTTTAACAAACTTCAATGAATTTTTAAGGTCTTTAAATACCAGATTCATACATTAGTCAAAAAAACTTATTTATGTAAAAACATATATATTTTCAACTAATTAGAAATAAAAAAAAAATCAAAATCCATTATTCCAAATATCATCAAAAAATAGAACCAACTACATTCTGGAAAAAAAATTCTAATAAAATCAATTCAGAACCTAAAACAATATAATCACCCTTCAAACAAGAATTTTAGACATTAATGTAAAGTAATGAAATAAATATAATCATGTTGGATTTCTATAAAATCATGTTTCATTCAAATATTATATCTATAGATGTTTTAGTAAAATAAATACCTAAATATTTTAGAGCTGAAAACTGGAGAGTTTCTGAAACTTTAGTAGCAACTTAATTGAATTTTTAGAGTAAAAATATACATTTTATGTCATCCTCATAAATGAATTAAATTTATATATATCTATTATCTATTAAAATTTATAATAATCACATGAAACTGGAAAATCATGTTTAATAAATCATCAAAATATAGAAAGTGTTTTAAACAAAAATTAAATGTAATCAAACAAAAAAAATCACGGACATGGAAAAACAATCTCCCCAAGTAATCAAACAAAAGAATGCACATGCAA
This sequence comes from Viscum album, assembly GCA_963277665.1. Taxonomy (NCBI): domain Eukaryota; kingdom Viridiplantae; phylum Streptophyta; class Magnoliopsida; order Santalales; family Viscaceae; genus Viscum; species Viscum album. The sequence goes on from OY728164.1 coordinate 1,080,693,603, forward strand.
AAACAATCTCCCCCTTTTTTATTACAAAAACCAAAAATTTTAACTAATTTAAACTAAAGGTAAAAACATTTAAAACCCATTTATTTCTCCCTGCTTATTGCTCCCAATTTTCTCCAAAAATATATCTTTATAAAACCATTGTTTTAAAACAATCAAAACCGAGTTATTTCTCCACCTTTTTGTAAATAAAAAAAGTAAAAAAAAAGACCCCCCCTAAACAAATCCCTAAATATAAAATTAAAATTACAAAATACCTTGTTCAAATTTAATTGTTTTTATCCATGAAAAGCCTAAAGTCTTTGTAAAAATATCTTCTAGCTAATTTTCAAAAAGTATAAATTCTAAAAAAATATCACCCTTGTTCAAATGATCTCTAATAAAATGAAATCTAATATCAATATTTTTTATCCAGAATCCTATAAGTTGTTTTTATAAATAGAAATTGCAGAATTATTACCACAATAAATAGGCAGTTTATCAAGATAAACACCAAAATCACATAATACATGATTCATCCATAAACTTTGAACAAAACTACTAGTAGTTGAGATATACTCAGCTTTTATAGTAGATAAATCAATCGATGGTAGTTTCGTATATGACTAAGAAATCAAACTTTTCCCATAATATGACACATACCTGAGGTGCTTTTTCTATCAATTCTACATCTTACAAAATCAGAATCAGAATAAGTTGTTAAATCAAAACAGTTATATATTGGATAAAATAAACCAGAATCAATAGTTACTTTCACATATATAATTATTCTTTTGACAACTTTAATATTAAATTCTTTAGAATGTTCTCGAAATTTGGCACATAATCAAACAAAAAATAATATCTGTTCTAGATTTAGTTAATTATAGAAATCTACCTATCATGACTCTATAAATTTTAAAATCAATATATATACCAGATGCATAAATATCTAATTACAATTAGTACTAATAGGAGTTTTCATAGATTTATAAAAAGAAAGACCTAATATTTTAACTAACTCTTTAGCATACATAGATTGATTAAGAAAAATTTCATATTTTCATTGAAAAAATTGAAGTCCATGAAATAATTTTATTTATCCTGTTAAACTCATCTCAAATTCAAAAGATATCAAAGAAAATAAAATTAATAAAAATTATTTCACTAGATGATCAAAAAAATATATCATCAATATAAATTTGAACAACTAAAATATTATCAGAAGGTCTTTTTATAAAAAGAGTTGGATCAACATTTCCATTATTGAAACCATTTTTTAACAAAAACAAATAAATCATTTCATACTAAGAATGAGGTTATTTTTTGAGACCATAAAATGATTTAGATAATTTAAAAAAATTGTTAGGAAATTTTTCAATTTCCAAACTAGGGAGTTGAGAAACATAAATATTTTCAACTATAAAACCATTTTAGAAAGAACCTTTTACATCCATTTGATATAATTTAAAAACCATGAAAATAAGAAAAATCCAATAAAATTCTAATTGCCTATAACCTGGAAAAAGTTGAAAAAGAATCAACAAAGTATATACCTTCTTCTTGAGAGTATCCTTGACCAACAAGCCTTGCATTATTTTTAACAATCTATCCAAATTCATCCATCTTGTTTCTAAATATCCACTTAGTTCCAATCAACAGTTTATCCTTAAATAATTATAGCAATGTCCAAAATTTATTTCTAAAAAACTTATTTAATTAATTTTTCTTAGTAATAATATAGTTTGCATATTTCAAAGCAACATTAACATTAAAAGGAATAAAATAATAATTAAAAGAATAATTATCACAAAAAATAAAAATAGAATTTATATTTTTAACACTAGAATCAACATTTCCAATTTAATTTTCAACAGAATGATATTTGTGAATATTTCATGATTTTTGGATCTAGTTGGGAATGAGTATGCTCCCCCTAAATTGATACATTATTATCTTGATAAATTTCTTGACTAAAATTAAATTCTATAAACTTTTAATTAATAGAATTATAATTAGAATTTATTTTAGCATTATTTTCCTTAAAATTAACTTCAAAAGATTCTTCAATAATCATAGTTATTTTAATATAAAATCGATATGATAAACTGTAATTAGAATAATCAAGAAAAATACCTGCATCACTCTTAGCATCAAATTTTTCTAAAATATACATTTAATTTAAAATAAAAACATTACAGAAAAAAACAATAATGTAACCAACTTTAGGCTTTTTATTTTTGAATAAATTATAATGATTTTTATTTAAAAAATGTCTAATATGAATTATATTTGAAATATAACATATAGAAAAAGCAACCGTAGTCCAAAAATATATAGGAAAATTATATTTACTCAACATAGTTCGAGCGATTTCAATAAGCGTTATTTTTTTCCATTCTAAATAACCATTTTGTTGTGGTGTTCTAGGTGCATAAAAAATATGAGAATAGCCATTCCATTCAGAAAATTTATCAAAATCTAAATTATGTAATTCACCTCCTTTATCAGTATGAATATTGATTATCATACAATATTTTTCATTTTTAACTAATTTACAAAAATAAATAAATCTATTTAAAGTATAATTTTTATGAGCAAGAAAGTATACCCAAGTAAATCTACTATAATCATCAACAATAACTAAGGTATATTTATTTTCACTAAGTCTATAAATTTGAGTAGGACCAAATAAATCATGATATACAAACTATAAAGTTCTATTAGTACTTATCTGATTGACGGGTCTTAAATTTTTTTTGCATTGGTTTTGTTTCATGGATCACATACATGAAGATGATCTTTCTTTAAAGAATCTTGCTACTTTACCAAAACCTTTTACTTTTCCTTTGTAATTGTATCTGAATTTAAAATTGCCTCCATCACAAGTGTTTTAAGTGGTAAACATTGATCTATCTCCAATCATATGCCTAGAGAATCCACTATCCATGTACCATATATCATTCTTGAAACATCCAAGGCATTTTACAATAATAATCAATTAGTTGACAATTTTGGTACTCGTGATAATTTGGGTCCAACGGGATTAGTTATATAATTTTTAGTTACCCATAAAAAATTTAAACAAGTATTGTAAGGTACTCTAGATAATAAAGATTTAAACATATTATTTTTTCTAAATACCATGGATTGTTTAAATCTAATAGAACAGTCATTTGTATAGTGACTTTTCATGCCACATTTAAAATAAGTAATAGTTTATGTGAAACTATTTTTACTTTTAACAAATTGAGTTTTATAAATCTGAGTTAATCTCCTATAATAACCAAAACCATCTTTATTTTAATCTATTTTTTGTCAAAGACATCATCTCATGATATTTTTCAAAACCTTGAATCAAAGTAGATAAACATTGTTTAAGACTTTCAACTTCCTTTTTCAAATTTTTGTTCAAATCGTGAGTAGATTTCAAATTTTCATAGACTTTTGAATGAGAATTAGAATCAATGTTACTAGGTTATTTATTCTTCTGAAAGAATATTTTATTTTCAAAAACAATCTCCTCATTGTTTTCTATAATATTATTATATAAATCAGCATCTATGAAAATATCTTTTCTTAATCTTAAATTTTTTTTATTTAATTCAAAAATATTGGGGTTTCTAGAATCATATTCAGAATTAGAATATTCAGAATAAAAACAATAATTAATAACCTTATCCAATGATTCCATAATGCATAAGTTAGCGTATTTTTTTCATTTTCATATTGTTCATTGGAATCTTATTTTTCTATTCAACTCCAACTAGTGGTCAACAACTTTTTTCCTTATTTTTTTATTTATCTTCATTATTTAGTTTAAGAAAATCAAGATTGATATTCCATTTCTTCCTATACTCATAACAAGTTACATATGATTAATTATAACTCATATCACCTTTCTTATCTTCCTTATATTTTTCTTATTTAGGGTTCCTTCTAATCTGATTCTTGAATACTATATTTTTCATTCTTTTATAAACACCATTCAAAATCTATTCCATATCTTTCTTTTACAAATCCTATTGATTATATTAAAAAGAGTTGGTAGAATCAATATTTATAGATTTAAAATCAACACCTTTTGTTTTTGTTGTCTCCTCAACAAATATGTTATTAAATTCAAGTTAATATTAGTGTAATGATCCAATTAATTCATCCATGGCGTATTCTATGAAATTTTTAATTCCATCAATGGAAACCTTCTTTGAATTCCATTTATTTATTAAGGATTGTATGACTTTTTCTACAAGTACTGGGGTTTTTAGAGATTCTCCTAGTGAAATAATTCCATTCACAATGCTTTTGAATCTATGTAACATTTGGTTTACTATTTCATCTCCAGTAATCTTAAAGTCTTGGTACATAGTAAATATCATTCCACGTTTAGTATGGATTAATTTGTTAGAGCCAAGGTGAGTAACTTTTAGAATATAGCAAACTTTGCGAGTTATCTTACAAGAAGACACTTGACTAAAATCACTTTTGTTAATAGCACAAAATAAAATATTAACAACTTTTTAATTTAAAACAAATCAAGAAACATCATTTCTAGTAAGAGTATCTGGTTTAGATTTAGGCATAGTATATTATTTTTATATGATATACCAGTGCTCAATGCTCAAATTTTTTAGGTAATCCTTCATTTGGGATCTCTAGTAGTCATAATCACTTTCATCAAAGTGAGGTGGCTTTTGAGGTATCCAAGCATCGTTGTGGTTCAATCCGTCCATCTAATAAGATCTTTTCCTTAGACTATGACGTCTAGGAAAATTTTAGCACAAAAAAAAATAAAAGCAAACTCTAGAGAGTGATTTGGTGATTCCAAATGGAATATCAGATAGAGAATAACATAACCAATCAAATCTAAAAAAAAAATTCCTTCGGATGCCAATTGTTATGTCAGATAGGGTAATAGAAGATGGTCTAGAGGGGGTTGTATAGACCATATTAAAAATATGAAACAAATAAATAAATAAATTAAAATAAATATCAAAGATATATATTGAGTTTAATTAGCAACGGAAAAATTATAGAATGCAAGGATATTATTTATAGTAGTTCGATCCAAAGTGGTCCTACTTCTACTATTATACCTCTCTACTTGACGAGAGATACATGTGAACTAAAAATTTATTTTTATTAAGAAATCATAACCAAATTAAAAAATAATTTTCTAGTGGAGGTATAGCCATGAAACTAACTTTTTCATGGGGATTCAAAACCCATACATCCTGACTTTAGACACTTATAGTCACAACCCGAATAGTTATGAATTTAGAAACTGGGAGTCACGACACTTAGATCCTAACATAGAATATATAAGACAAAACATGAGGAAAAAAATAACAGATACTGATTATTTTTGAAAAAACATAAATAATAAAATAGAGTGCATGTGAGGGATGATAAAAGGTGTTACTTACTCAAAACCAGAAGAAAGAAGATAAACAATGAAAGCACAGGTACTAGTTGTTGAGGTTTATATCAGCCCATCTCATCAAGGAAAATATAGTCAATGAATAATTTACTCAGCCCTTGAGAGATCATACAATTGAATAAATAGAGTGTTATAGGACATTTCAGATTGCACAGCTAGTTCAAAGTTCACAACACATTATCTTTTAAAAAATAGAGTATCAAAAATATTAACGTGTGTCATGAAATTTTTATTTTGTTATCTTGTATAATTTTTCCTACACAAGGGATTGATATATATAGATATTTAATAAATATTCAATAGTTTCGACAACGTCACTTCCTTCGAAAATTCAAAATAAATTAAATCAAGAGTTATCATAAATTTCTCCATAAAAATTGTATCATCATTTCCTCTTTATTAGTGTATAATAAATCTCTAATAAAATCATTCAAAATAATTTGAATAAATCATCCAAAAATATCTCTTAAAATATAACAACAAATATTGATTTAAAAAATGATTTAAATACATTAATAATTCTTTAAATTTAGACAAAATAGTTCGTAAAAAATAGCTGCACAATCCGTATATAAATTCAAAAATATTAATTTCAACAATTTTCAAACCCCCATATCAATTGGAAAAAGGTGTTGAAAAATTATTAACTTTTCTCTCTAACTATTCGAAACAAAATATAAAAACCTCTTCAATTATAATCTATATATTTAATGAAATTTTTTTCAATAGAAAGACCATTAAAAATAATCCATATATATGAAAAAAATAAATTTATCAAAAATGCATAGAATGAACAGTAACATCAGAATGAACAATAACTTATGATTGATAAACCATACATTGCACTATTCATGAACAATAACCTTGGGTATGGACTATAATTTCCGAAATAAATATTAAAGTAGGGTATAAACCATTCTTTCCAGAATAAACAGTAACATAGGGTTGATGAACCATACTTTCAGCTATTCATGAACAATAACGTAACATATAGATGGATACCAGTAACATAGGGTTGGTGAACCATAATTTCCACTATTCATGAATAGTAACATAGTGTATGGGTGATGAACAATAATGTAGGGTTAATGAATCATACTTTCCACTCTTAATGAATAGTATATAGCGTATCATATATGAACAATACACAGATGGTTGATGAACCATAATTTGTAATACTGTGAAAGTAGGGTTGTCCATACTTTGTGAAAAATTAGACAACAGACATTAACAAATTTAAATGAAATTTTATGGTCTCTAAATAGTAGATTTAGACTTCGGTCAAATAGACTTATTTTTATAAAAACTTAATATCTTTCAATATAATCAATAATAAAATAAATATGATATTTAAAATTCTAAATATCATAAAAAATAGAACCAACTACATTTTGGAAAACAACAGTTATGAAAAAAAAACCAGAACATCAAAAAATTTAATCACCATTCCAAAGATCTTTTTAAAAATTGATGTAAACTAATGAAATCAATATAATCATTTGTATTTCTATAAAATCAGGTTTCATGCAAATATGATATCTAGATAAGTTGGAGTAAAATAAATACATAAATATTTTATAACTAAAAACTGTATAGTTTCTAAAACTGTAGTGGATAATTAATTCTATTTATAGAGTAAAAATGCATTTTAAGACTTCATAAAAATGTATTAAATTTATATAAATCTCATATATAACCAACATGATAAGAATCACATAAAACTAAGAAATCTAGTTTAACAATTCATCAAAATACTGAATGATTTTTTTAAAAAAAATTACACGTAATCAAACAAAAGAGAACATGCACATGGAAACAAAATATCCCCATGTAATAAAAAAATAATTCACATGTAAAAACAAACCCCATTCAATTTAAGAAAATTTTAAAATTATAATAATAATATAAATTATTATTATTAAAATAAAAACATTGTTTCTGACGTAAGTCCTCCATACGGCGTTTGATTGACATGCCATCAGAGGCAGCATGAACATGAACATGAGACAATTGTTTCAAGACCAATGTTGGATAATTAATTTAGGACTGTGTCTTAGATGTACAAAATACCTAAGAATAATAATAATAATATTATTATTATTATAAAATATTTTATCTTACATAGCTTCTCCATATGATATTTTTTTGACGAACCGTCCGTGGCATCATGATCCTAAAATTAAGGTTAACATTCCATGATTTATTTTGGGTATTTAATTCAGACTCGTGTATTGGGCCCATGATATTTCATTCTATGTGGTGCGGTAAAATTCAATTTCTTCACCGAGTGTCCTATTGAGGCAAGAGAATATACTTTTTTTAGTTTTTTTCCACGAGGATCGTAATGGTGTGATCTATTTGGCCAGCTGGGTCCATTTGAAGAGGCATATTAGTGAAATTACGTTTTTACCCATGGGCCAATGATGAGCCTCGTGTATTCATTAGGCTTTTGGAAAAGTCTCTTCATGTAGTACCATTTCACTTTTTGTTGTACTTCATGGATAGAAATCTATGTTCTAGAAAGGATACAACCTGATAGTATAGCGAGACCACATACAATGTGGGTCCCTTATATGTCATGTACTCTTTTATAAATCTTTAAGGTTCTGTGTCTCCTTCATTTGAACTTGTATTTTTCCCATGAGTAGCTTAACCTGAGTATTTTTCTGAGTAGAACATAATAGAGCCCTTGGTTGCAGCTTTGGAATTGCGATGTGAAATTACCAAGCACGACACCTATCTGAGGTAATGATCGATAATGGTTGTGATTAGGAAGGATCACCAGATACTTCATCTAGATTGGAACACCCCATCGGCATGGGTGCAGGTCCTCTATAGTTACTTCAGAGAAGATCCACCTACTAGGTAGGGTCTAGGTCCTCGGTTAAATAGAGTGACCCCCCTTATTATAACATGTTGTAGGTTCTCAACAATTTTAGTGGACCCCCCCCCCCCCCATCTTCATGTGCACGTGTACTCTACCTTCTGAGTGGAAACCCTTATTGGTATAGGGCGTGGGTCCTCGATGACCAGGGTGGAACCCCCTATTGTACTAGTGCATGAGTCATCATGACACTAGATTGTATCCTACCATCTTCATGGGTACAAGTCCTCCATAGTTGTTATTAGAGTGGAACACCCCATCAACATGGTCATGGGTCCTCTACATCTACTATCATAGTGAAACCCCCATGATGCACAAGGGCATGGGTCCTCTACTATGAAATTATGGACCCTTTACTATGATGCATAGTGATGAGATTTGATTTGATGTAACATTGTACTCGTGATAAATATGAACACTTTCCCCACTACGATGTTTTTTTACGATGTGACCAAATGTTGTGTGGGTGATTCAGTTCCACCCAAAGAGGATAATATCATGGTGTGGAGATTGAGTTCCTTAGACTTTTGTGTTCAGGGAAGACGTATAAGGTGTTGGGAATCATGGATGAACATTATTTTTGAATTTTTGGTGACTATAAATCTTAGATTGAGCAGTGATATGGAGATACCCTTAATCTCCCTTTTATCTTTTTTTAACTGAGCACATATATATTGATCATTTCAAATTCACAACTTGTTTTTGGGTAATCTCCTTCTAGGAGAGGAGAAAACTCATGTTGTATGCCACAAGATTTATTTTCCTAGATTATCGTGGTTGGATGAGTCTAATCTTCTTCTATAGGTAGCAAAGACTCAATGATAAGTTTGTCTTCTCACTATGTTGAGCTCCTTGTGTTTGGACGATATTACATTCACTTTTGGTTGGGTTGAGTTGTACTCTTTCACTGTACCTTGTTCAATCTGCTGATTTCCTCTTCTATTGTACCTCATACTACACCTTATTCACACATTTGAGGAATTATACTGGGTATTTATATACTGACACCCTTATGGGCTTCACCAACACATGTCATGTCATTTCCAGATGACGGACAAGATGACCATGACTTCTGAGAAGCTTAGAGATATTGGGTTCTTGGACCACATATGGAGGTTATAGCTTGGGATTCTATACATGGGAACTCTCAGCATTTACTTTTATCGTTTTTCCATGTTGGACACTTTCTTAGTTAGGCATGAATTATTTCCCTTTAGTTTTTAGTTTACACTACTCTACTTTAATATTATCTAGAGGTTCATGAATGCTTGAGTTACTTTATATAATTGTTGCATCTTTTACTCTTTCCCTATGAACTTTTTCATTGATTTGGTTATGTGTGTGCATACAGGTACATAGGTAAAAGTCACCATGAGTTATTTATGCCTTTGGTGCTAGTCACAGCCCATAGCCTATAAAGGCGGGCTTGGGGTAGTTGCAGCCTGATCCCCGACTTGGGTCTTGTCATGATAGATTCGTATAAGAGGTGGTTCGACCCTTGGGATGTTGTTTGGATGTTTCCCTAAAATGGTGTTGGTTGGTTTTAGGGAAATAATTTCAAAATGTCTCGAGTGTGGCACTCAGGCCAGGGAGTGCAGTGATGGTGCAGTGAATGACATATCCATTCACTAAGACCATGAATAACTTCTTATGGACTCGGTAAGCTGAGACATTTGTTGCAAAGAATAATGGTACATGCATCATATAGGATTGAGTCGTTGACTGTCCTTATTGAGTAATCTAAAAATATTAATTTATATATATGTTTTGAAATGACTTTGTTACGTCTTGCACACTTTGAAAATACCTCTATGGTAATAGATAGATATGATATCAGCTCTGGTTCACGAAGAAGATCTGATGAGTGGTGATTCCATAGTTCAGGGTGCATCCTAATATCCCCTTCCTCTAAGTGGATAGGTAGCATCACGCCCACTTGTAGAGTAACAGATCATCCTAATAGGACATGATGGGGATGTGCGTATGCTTAGAACACCCCACAAGTTCCAGCACCAGAGGCCGCTGAGGTTCTGCAATGAGCCAGATCCTCATGCAGTGGATGATTAGCTAGAGTTGGTGATTTATGTAATCATGCTCATCTGGACACCGATGTATCAAGTTGTTATACTGGGAGCTAGCCTTTTCCACAATGCAGCCGGATGTTGGTAAAGTCTTGTTATATAGATGCACGATGAGTCGACACTCTTGTGCGATATATTTCAGCAGTTGTTCTATGAGGAGTATTATTCCTCCTCCTTGCACTCATTTTAGATTTAGGAGGATCTTGAGTTGCAACAAGGAGGGATGAAAGTGACTATGTATACATCAAGGTTCATAGACCCAATGTAGTAGTCTCTTGACATGATCTAGGATGACTACTTCTGAGTACGAAATATTGATCAGGGACGTCATTCAGAGATATGACCTGAGATTTACCCTAGTGCATCCAAATATATGTCGGGGTGTTAAAGAGGGCACTCTTGATAAATATATTTCTATTAGATGGATGTCAAATAGTAGGAAATTGTAGTGAGCATCCAAGATCTGAGACATCTGAAGCAGCTAGCAGGCGCCAGTCCGCAGGATCTCAGTGCAGGAAACCCTTTCATGAGCAGGCTCAGGCACGTGGTTGTACGGTGAAGAGAAAACACAGAGAACCAGAGAATCCCAAGGAGGGTCGGTGATATTATTGTGTCAAGTGAGGTCACATGGCATAAAACATCCCAACCTGGCGTGTTGATCAGTACAGGTAGATAGTTTATGGAAGATCATGGTAGAGACAATGTCATGATCAAGTATCTCCCAGGCATGGACAGTGTGACCCCAATGAGGCGTAGAATGCAGAGGAGAAAGGTGAGATATGGGTGGTGGAAATTGCTATGAAATATTTCCACCACCACCAGGTGGCCCAAATTAGGCTCAGGGAGCTGGCACCCAAAGCCACAGATAGTTGCAAGTTTGGATGTCTATGATCCCACAGTGCACGTGATGATAAATGGTATGATTTGTGTCTCTTCTACCTTTTGCGTTATAAATTTTTAGACACTATGAGAGATACTATTTTTGTTCCACTATTTTCTCTAGTTTTAAGTTGGGGTGATTTGGGGCATCAGTGTAACCATGAGTCTGTGTTGTTTGACATAGCTTAGAATGCATTAAGAATAGGGATTCTTAAACCAATGAGATGAATTTTGGTGATGTGAGAAAAACCCTGGGAAAAAGTCAGTTCCTCCCAAAGAAGATAGTATTGAGATGTGGTGGATGAGTCCATCTGACTTCTTTGTTTAGATAAAGGTTGATTGATGGAGTATTGAACAAGGTCTCAGCATTGCCGGTAGATTTTTTCAATTTGACCCTTTTTTCTTGTGATGACACTCATGGGTGTGGTGGATTTTCTATTTTGGGGTTACTCTCCATCCAAGAGAGTCAAGGATTCATGTATTATTCCATGTTATTTTTGTTTCTAGATTATTGTGGTTGGATGATTGTAACCACCTACCTTATTCATTAGTACCCTTGCATCCTTGGTGTCATCCTTGATGTAGTGGTGAACAGTTATTGCATATGAGTCGAGGCAGTTGAGACCTCATGAATAGAACTACTAAAATCACTCCCCAGAATTTGCAGTGGTAGTCAACACCCTAAGGATATAGAAGCACTACATTCTAAGAGAGAACTTTGTGGTTTAATCAGACCACAAGAGTCCTAGTTACATCTTCACTCAGAGAGACCAAAACATGAGACAGCGATGCTGGTTGGAGTTTGTGTAGGACTACAACATCAGGATAGTTTATACTCCAGAAAAGGGAAATTTTGTCAAATATTCCCTTAGTATGAAGTCTCAGGCTCTCTTAGTGTAGGAGGCTTCAGAGAAGTTATCTTCCCTACAGCTGGCCCTTGTGGAGTAGGAGGGTACGACTTTTCTTAAGTCGATGGTGTTGACTCCTTTGCTCCTCGAGTGTGTGAGAGAATCCCAATTGGGAGACAGCGACTGTGAGATATTTTGTGACATGATATCCTTAATAGTTTCACTTGATGGATTTATAAATAGGGGAATCACATACTCCTTTTTTCATGGATGGATGGTGATTCTAGTCATGATGTGAGAGGAGGCAGTGAGGGAGTTTCTCACTTCTCCTTTTCCTATACATCTCGGTGTAGGGAAGAGTCGAATGCCGGCTCAATGTCCCTAAGACTTATCATAGGTTGTGCTTTTTAGGGATGAAAATATTCAAAGAATAAAATAATATAGAGACTTTTTTTTATTCCATAAGTCTTTGGAATATTCTTAGATATATTTTCAGAGCCAGATGCTGAGATGACACATGATTCTGAGGCCCGATGAACACAAAATTAATTTTATAAAAATAATAAATATTTTTTATATTATGCTTTTGAAATTCTCCTAAAAATTATAATATCTCTTAAATAAGTTTTTAATCAGAAATATGGTACCACGATTGAATCCGAACATGGAGTTTACCCAAGGTGGTACCTAAAGTTGGTTGACGCAGGAAATTTGGATATGACAGCTATTGGTGGGTGGATTGGATAAATTGATTAAATAACATAATTTATTTAATAACTCATTCCAAAATAACTCTGAAATAGAGAATCAGATTAGAAATCTGAAACCATCGTTGAGTTCATAATGTAGGTTTTACCCTAGATGTGACATAACCTTTCTTATCATGAGGAGTTTGTGAAAAAATCATCATGAGAATTTAAAAAATTAAATTTTTTTTATTTTTCGACATAGTGGCCTAATAAAATCCTATTTCTTCATAGTTATAACAAAATTGTAGGGTTGGCATCATACCCTTGGAATTTGAGAGAGAAACCGGTGGAGGTGGCTTCATGGATAAATACTGACGAATTGAACTTTGGCGATTAGTATGCTAACAGATATCGAGGATCTCACTAATCAAAATGACATAAATTCATTCTTCATCATCGATTGATCCAAGAATGAGGTAGGTTTCATCAATTTTGGTTTTTCCCCTTTTGATTAAAATATTGATGATTTATTTTACCTACCTTTGATTTGTGAATATTGTTCATTGCATGGGCCCAATAATTTATTGATTATAGTCATTGTTCATCGTTCATCATTCTAATACCAATGACATAGTGTTTTTCGTGGGTTGGTCTATGTGGAATTTCATGATGGTACGGGGAGGCGCCTGATGCAGGTAGCGCAATGCGTGTCGGTGGTGGCCCATGCAAATGAGGGCACCCATGAAGAAGTGACTGACATCCCAACTAGAGGGATGTGGCGGCCCAGGCAGCGGTGGACGGAGGGCCATGCAAAGGCTTGGCGGCTTGTGGAAGAGGCTGTGATGTAGTGCAAGCATCATGATATTCGGCAATGAATTGTGATTGGTGGCCGTAGTTTGGGATTTTAGTGTGAAAAAACATAAGAGAATAAGAGACATATGATAGATAAGAAGAATACAATAAAGTTAATAAAAAGGTATAAAGGAAAATTGGATGGGTAGAGAGGCATCACATCTAGTGGGGGAGGGGGGAAATGTGACCCCCTTACATATAATTTTTTTTATAATTATAATAATAATATAAAATATTATTATTGTAATAAAAACATTGTTTCTAACATAAAAAGTTCAAATGACGTCTGATTGACACGTCATCTCTGGTAGCATAATCCTGAACTTGAGATGGTCATTTCAAAACCAATGTTGGATACATAATTCAGGTTTACAGCTTCGGTGCACATAATGCCTAATAATAATAATAATAATAATAATAATATTATTATTATTATTATTGTTGTGAAATATTTTATCTGAAATAGATTCTCTATATGACGTCCATTTTGATGAATCATCAGTGGCATCATGATCCTAAAATTAAGGGGAATGTTTAAAGATTTATTTTTGGAATATAATTTTGACTCGTGGATCAGGTCCACGAGATGTCATTTAGAAGTTGATACAGTGTTATGTGACTTTTTCACCATATGTCCAATTGAGGAAAGTGAATAGCGTTTTTCGATCCTTTTTTTAGGATCACAATAGTGTGATCTTTTTTATCATCTGGGGCCATTTGAAGTGGCATATTATTGAAATTTAGTTTTTTCCCTCAGATAGATGACAAGCCTTGTGTGTTCGTTGGGCTTTTGGCAGAGACACATCATGTAGTACCCTTACACTCTGTGTTGTACTACAGGAAGCAATCCATGTTCTGGCATGGACACAGTCTAACAGAAGAATGGGACCACACATTTTGTGGGTCCCTTACATGTCATATACTCTTTAATGAATCTTAAAGTTTCTGTATCTTCATCATTTGAGCTCGGAATGTAGCCTATAATTAACTTATCCTATTTTTTCGGAGTAAAACGCAATGGCGCCTTCAATTGTAGCTTGGTTATTAAAATGTAAAATTTCCAGATGCGACACCTATCTGAGGTGACACTCGATGACTGCAGTGATCAGGCAGGATCACCAAAGACTTGTTCTAGAGTGGAACCCTCCATCGCCCTGGACGTAGATCCTCTAAAGTTACATCTGAGTGGAACCCCTCTACTAGGTAGGGCATGTGTCCTTAATGACCTACAACAGAACCCCCTTGTGATACCAAGGTGAGGGTCCTCGACAATTATATTTGAACCCCCCATCGGCTTGGGTGTGGGTCCACTACCTTCCGAGTGGAACCCCATATTGGCAAAGGGTCTGGGTCCTCGATGACCCGGGTGAAAACCCCCTGTTGTACCAGGGCACATGTCCTTACAAAACTAGATTGGAACCCCCCATCAGTAGGGGAATAGGTTCTCTACATCTACTATTATAGTGGAACCCCCATCTGTAGAGATGCAGGTCCTCTACAACTACTATTAGGGTGGAACCCCCCCCCCCTCGACGCACTAGGGTGTGATGGCCTCTATTATGAAAATATGGTCCCTCTATTTTGAGGCATAATGACAAGACATGGTTTAATGTAGCTTTGGACTCACGAGAAATATGAACACATTCCCCATCGAGATGAATTTTTATGACGCTACCCAAAACCATGCAGACGATTTAGTGTCGCTCGAAGAAGATAATATCATGGTGTGGTGATTGAGTTCCTTAGATTCGTGTGTACAGGACAGATGCATGGGATGCTGGGCATCGTGCATGGACATTCTCTTGGACCAATTGGCAACTCTACTTCTTGGGATGAGCTGTGAGATAGAGATCCCCTTACTCTCTCATTTGAGATTCATTAACTGGGCATATATATATATATATATATTCTTCCTTCTAGATGCATGCCTTGCTTTTGGTTACTCTCTTTCTAGGAGAGGTGAAGCCGTTTAGGGAATGCCACATGGTTTGTTTGTCAATATTCTCATGGTTGGATGAGTCTACTCTCCTGTAATGGTAGCAGAGACTTGATAAGAATTTCAACTTCTCACCGTGTCGAGCTCATTGGGTTTGGACGAGTTTTCATTCAATCTTTGTTGGGTTGATCTGTACTCATTCATTATACCATGTTCTATATACTACTTTTATCTTTTATTGTACCTCCCACTACTTCTCTTTATCACTTTTGAGGTTTTCTACTAGGAATGTATATACGCACCCCTGTATGGGTTTTTCCCACACGTGTCACATCATTTTCATATCACATATAGGTCATCTGTGACTTATGAGGAGTTTAGAGATATTGAGTGTTTAGATTGCGTACGATAGTCATATCTTGGGATTCATGAGCTGGACACTCTGAGAATTTACTTTTCCTGTTTTTTCATGTTGGGACACTTTTTTAGTTGGAAGTGTATTTTTCCCCCATTACTTTTTTAGTTTACCCTACCATACTTTTGTACTATCTAGAGGTTCATGTATATTTGAGTTATTTTATAACAGTGTTTCATCTTTTACTCTTTCCCTATATACTTTTTCATTGAGTTGTATGCATGTGTGTGTACAAGTACATAGGTAATGGTCTCCCTGAGTAATTTATGTTTTTGCCGCTATTCATCATCCCCTGGAATATAGAGGTGAGCTTGGGGTAGTTGTGGCCCAAGCCCCGAAATGGGTCGGGTCGTTACAACCAACCTTATAACCAAGACCATTTGTACACAATTAATTGGGTCATTGAGATTAAAGTCCCTCTAATGTTTTTGTGCCATGATTTTCCTTTTCATTCAAAATATTTTCTATGAATTTCCCAAATTGGTAATTCTTATTGGAGATTTTTTATCATGGATGTGACTTCATCAAATATACCAATTTTTTTGAATTTATCATTCCATACATATTAAAATCATCAATGATCTTATTCCATTCATTAATCCTCAAAAATTTATTCAATGTTTCTTCATATATAACTTGATTCTTTTCACATTTGACAAATAAATTTTCAAGACACTCAATTTTTTCTTCATGTTCATCAAAATTACTTTATGTATCCTTCAACAAACATACAATTTTATAATTATTCATTATCTATAGTTCAATCTCTTCAAGATCCATTTACAATACAACATTGAGATATACCACTCTCTCTAGATGATCATTCCCTTTAAAATCAAGTTTCAATTTATACATAGCATCAATCATGACATCTTTTATATATGAGATAAACCGAATTACAATACATTCTTAAGGATCTTCCTCGAATATTCTTCCTCTTTGCTGGAAAATACCTTTTTAAAAAATTCATCCCACTTAAATTTATAGATTTAAAATTCCATTTAGGGGAAAATACCATCATCTATTTTTTTGATAATTCTTACACACCATTATCTCTATTATTTTTTCTTTTGGACAACTAGAGTTATCCCACATCAAAAATAATTCAGTATTAATTTACTCTTAAATATTCCCTTACGTCCCTCTTAAACCATGGTCTCACTTTCTCCTTCTCCATTCCTCAAAACACACTTCTTCATGGATGCTCTATCTGCTGCTAAATTCCCTAACCTTCTACTACGTTTGGACCTTCTCTCCCGGATACTGCCTATCCCCCTCTGCCCTCAGTCCTCGACTCTTGTAGATGGAGGGATCTCTCTCTCTCTCTCAGATGTTGAGTTCTATTCCCAAGTTTATTATCATTCATGGATCCTCATCACCATGTTTGAACCTTTCCCATGCAGGATTTCTGATTTTTGGAGCATTGTTGGCTCTTGAGGCCTCTCCTTCTAGGCGGTAGTCTCTCCTTCTGTGTGCATCTGTTTAATCATGATGATTTTATTACTACCTAATCAAGAGAGGGTAGGGTTTGTTGGATGCTTCATTTTCATCTATTTCATTAGTCTATGGCGGTACATTCAGGTTGGGATTATTATTTTGTTACAGTCTGGGTTCGGATCCCAGGGCTTCCTCTACTATTTCGCAACCCCTGAATGGCATAGGTGATTCATTTGGGGATTTGTGGTGTGATGTTGAGGACACTTTGAGGACGCGGAACACAGTGGTGGCTCTAATTTGAGTCAAGATGAAACTCTTCCACTCCACATGATCTCCAATACCTTCAATCAATGGATCATCCAATGGGGTTCTCGGATGATGATAGCTAGTTTTTTTCACATGCCACGATCGAGCAAGATAATGGACTGAAGGGTATATTGGTCATGGGGAAAAATCACTCATCAAATTCTCTCCCTCTCTCAAATCAATGAGATCTCCTCTATCATATTGTTAATATTATATTATATATTACAAAAATAAATAAATTTATGATATTTTTTAAAACCGATTAAATATTTAAATGAAATTATATTTGTGTTATATAAAAAAAATTATTACAGTTTACTAAAAAATTACCAAATAATATGTGTTCATTTTATTAATTATTTGATTAAAATGAATATATTTTTGTTAATATTTATAATTGTTTAAATTTTGTTAAAACATTTTAAATATTAATGAGTTGATTTTATTTTAAAACTAATTATATTTGTAGTTGAAATGTAATTTAAAAAAATTGTGTTACATATTTTAAAAAAATTAAAAATAAATATATGATAAAAATACATTTTTGATCATTTAGGAGAAAATTTATATATTTTCCTTGATATCTATAAAGTCATTAATTTTATTAATACATGATATAAAATTGAGTTTATTGTCTTCTAAATAAAATTATAATTTTAAATAAAATGAAATATTTGTGTTAAAAAAGTTTATTCTATTTAAAAACAGAAAATAAAATATCTTTAAAATTTTTTTTTATAAAACTTCACTATAAAATTTATATGAAGGCTTTCATTGAAATTTATCTGTTAATTTTTTAGTGAAGTTTTCATTGAAGATCTGTGTATGTTTCTAATTCACACAGGAAATCCATAGGAACTTTCACTGGAATTTTCAGTTTAAGTTCCACTGAATTTTCTTATTTATAAATTTATAATTTTTATTAGTATTAATGTTGAATAAAATATATTACATATATTATATATTATTACATTTAATATAAATATATTTATTAAAATGTAATTTTTATTAATATAATCTATAGTTTTATAAATATATACTTTTTTTGTATTGTCGAACATCCATTTAAAGTTCATTTGGTAATTCCACTGGAACCATCATTAGAACCTCCACTGGAACCTCTTCTAGAATTTCTACTAGAACGTCCACTGGAACCTCCATTGGAACCTCCAATGAAACCTCCACTATAACCTACACTGGAACATTCAGTATAACTTACACTAGAACCTGGAACCTCCACCAGAACATCCATTGGAACCTCCATTGGAACATCCACTGGAACCTCCACTAGAACGTCCAATAGAACCTCATATGAAATGTCCACTGGAACGTCCTATGAAATTTCTACTAGAACCACCACTAAAACATCCACTGTAACCTACACTAGAACTTTCTCTAAATATATTTATAATTTTTATTAGTATGGATCATGAATAAAATATAATATATATATTATACATTACTACATTTAATATAAATATGTTTATTAAAATTTAATTTTTATTAATATTGTGTATAGATTTATAAATATATACTTTAATTATATTGTGAAAAATCCATTGAAACATCAATTGGAAATTCCACTGAATCCTCCACTGTAACTTCCACTGAAACTTCCACTAGAACATCCACTCGAACCTGCACTAGAACATCCACTAGAAGCTCCACTAGAACATACACTAGAAGTTACAAAAGAACATGGAACCCTTATCTGAACCTCCACTCGAACCTCTCCTGGAGGCTATACTAGAACCTCAATTGAAACTTCCACTGGAATTGGAACCTCCACTGGAACCTCCACTGAAACCTCAACATAATAGATTTATAATTTTTATTAGTATATATGTTGAATAAAATATACTACATATATTATATATTGTTACATTAAATATTAATATGTTTATTAAAATTTAAATTTTATTAATATATTCAATAGTTTTATAAATATATATTTATCTTGTATTGTGGAACATCCATTGAAACTTAAATTGGAAATTCCACTGGAACCTCCACTGAAACATCTATTGGAACCTCCACATGAACATCAATCGAAGTTCAACTAGAACCTAGAACCTCCATTGGAAGCTCCACTAGAACCTCTACTGGAGCCTCCTCTATAACTGGAACCTCTACTGGAACTTCCTCTTAGTAGATTTATAATTGTTATTAGTATAGATGTTGAATAAAATATATTACATATATTATATATAATTGTATTTAATATAAATATGTTTATTTAAATTTAATTTTTATTAATATATTCTATAGTTTTATAAGTATATAATTTTTTTGTAGTGTGGAACATCTATTGAATCATCAATTGGAAATTCCACTGGAACCTCTACTGGATCCTCCACTGGAACTTCCACTGGAACCTCTACTAGATCCTCCACTATAACATATACTAGAACATCCACTAGAAGTTCCACTCGCACCTGAAACCATCACCTGAACCTCCAATAGAACACCCATTGGAACCTCTACTAGAATTGGAAAATCCAATAGAACGTCCACAGAAACCATCACTGGAACATCCACTGGAACCTCCACTGAAATTCTTAAATATGTACATTTTATGTATGTTATTATTCATGTATTATATATATATTAAAATGGTAAAATATTTTATTTTTATAAAATTTATGTAAAAACTTAATACATATTATATTTAATTTCATTTAATATAAACACAATTATAAAATTTTAATTTATATTTTTTCCTTTTCTTTATTATTATTTTTTAAAAATCGAAATTCTTCATTTAAATGTTTCACTTAAAATAAAAATGTGATTATTTCTTGAAATTGGTAATTATTATTTTTAGTTCCATTATAAAATATTTTTTATGCCTTTAAAAAATTACTGCATAAAACTAGTTATACATTTATAAAATAATTAGTTTTTCTTTATTTGAGAAAATTTTATTATTTTAAAACAATATTTTTATTTATTTATTAAATGTACTAATGTTTTGTTACATTTTTCTAAGTATGTATTTTCAATTTCATTGATAAAAAATATTTTTTATACCCGAAAATATTAATAGTTGTTTACAATAATATTTAAGAATTAAAAAATTGAAATATTTTAAAAAATAAAAATTTATTGAAGATTTAAAATTTTCAATGTTATAAATTTCTTATAAATTGATATGTCATAAATAATAATTTATATCAACATTTTTTATATCTAATTTTTGGTTTTGATATGTTTATGTTTTGTATCAATGCATTTTATGTGTTTTTATATGAACATTTTTTATATTTTATTATTTTTTTTGTAATTTATAGTGTTTTTATAGTATTTTAAATAACATTTTATTATTCATTTTTTTAATATGTTTTTTATGTTTTTTATATGTTTTTTAATGTTTTATTTTTGTTTTTATGATGTTTTACAACTGTATAGCGGTAATAACAGCAGAGGGTAAAATGGATTTCTATAAAAATTCTGACAACTTCACTTTTTTATTGCACTTCAATCCAATGACCACTTTTTTTATAAACATGGAATCATTCCAGGTAATCTGTATGTTAAATTTATTTAGGTAATTGGAGACGACTTTTTCGGACCTCTTCAGTCCTCCCCCAAGGACAAATTTTCTTCGTGCTAGATCAGATAATTCATTCTGTATAAGAATAGTTTTTTCTCAGGCAAGCTACTATCAAGGCTGTGGTCTCTATGGTAACTCCATATCCTCTAGCGGGCATCAGCGCCCTGTCCCCCCTTACACCCATTCTTCCTCAATTCCCCCTCATGATCTGGTATCTCAAACTTATGAGGGTTATCTCCTTGTGTGATCTTTTTCCATAGATTCATTATTGCACGCTTCACTACTCCAGAAAGCTTCGTTCCGGGATCAGTTGTTGTTCCATCCGCTTCTCATTCATTCTCAAAACCTCAGCATGATTGTAAGAATGTTTCTATGGTGGTGGAATTAGGCTCTGATGAAGGTGTTCTTTCTATGGATATGGTCCCCTACTCCATAGATGAGTCTTAGGCTATATTCATTAGCCATTCTCTTACAGTTTTGGGTTTTGATTCTATTGATTGTGGATACTCAAATCTAGTTCTAAGCTGAATTCTGGGTTATACCATGTGTTCTAAAATAGTTATCTCGCATGGATCATGTGTTATGTCATCTGTGTTAGCTCTTCTATTATATCTTCCCAGTTTTTTTACAGGCGACTAGTCTTCTAGTGGAACTATTTTTGGAGCGTCTTCCAATCCAGACCTTCTGTTGAGTGGTTCGGAAGGGTCTCCCCAATATCCTACTCCTCATAGGTTTAAGAGAAAAAAATGATCTTCTGTCACCCCTTCTTCATCTCGGTCCTCACCTGAAAAAGAGCCAAATTCTTTCCTTCGGGAGAGTCTTCCTCCTCCATGTAGTTAGTTTTGAGGACCAGGTCCTTCTCTTCCCCATAAAATGTCATCGATTTTCGTCTGGAATGTGAGAGGATTAGGATATACTATGAAATAAGAGTACATCCTGAATGAAAACAGTGCTTCTAATCTCTTGGTAATTTCTGTTCTAGATAAAAAATAGAATCCCAGTCGCATTCAGAATTCTTGTTAGAAAAATCGTAGATAAAAGTCCTTAGAACAAGAATATCTAGATTTTATGTAGGATCCATGCCTGTGTAGAGCTCAAAAGCTCCTCTCTACAAATCTTTTTTGCCAATGTGGTCATTTCCAACCAGATTTTTGTGATTTCTTTTTTCTATGAGAAATGTGATCCGAGGGAAAGATAAGATCTATGGGCTAATCTCATGGCCTTAGATCCTAGGGATCTTTTATGGTTTGTGGGAGGGGACCGCAACACAATTCAAGAATTTTCTAAAAATAAAAAATTATTACCATATTCCAAAAAATCTATGGGGGTCTTCAAGGATTCCTTGGCTTCAAAAACCTTCGTGACCTCGGTTTATCTAGAGACAAATTTACTTTGTGAAACAACAAACTAAGCATGTATAGGATTTTTTGTCATATTGATAGGTGTCTTATAAAGACCTTAACCTTTTACACATATCATTACATGATTTTAAGCATAATAAAACATCATATTACAAACCAAGGATCGTGAAGTATAGTGTCTTGGAAGACTAGGTACATAAAACTGAAAACATGGGACTAAATAAAAAATTTCTTTATTTAATATTTATAAAGTGTCCATAAATTCCATCATGATCATACATCTTCATAGGGTAACCTGGGGATAACATGAAAAAAAGGAAGAGCTAAAATACCAGTAAGGAAAAAAGCATAGCAATAATGTTTTAGCACATGAGTTAGAAGACATGACATAATTGAAATAAAAGCAATGAAACACATGGAATAATAACATATAAACCCGGGATCACGTAAACATGGATTCATTGTAATGTTATAGTAATAAAAAATGTGACATTAACACATGTCAAGGCTTGATGTACATAGAGGAGCACAAGTCAATGTTTACCACCAAGACTGTTGCACATGGTTGCACCAGTCAAGACTAACAACCAAGACAGTTGCACATAATGTCTCTTGAGACTCAACTTCACCCAATGCATTGGATCATTATATAGGTGCACCCATATTAACATGGTCATGAATATGATTGTCACATATATAATCATACATAATTATTCATAAATATAAGGACACCCATGGAAAGGAATGGGTACCATAATCATGTCATAAAATATGATGAATGGGTTTATCATAAAATTGTTCATGAAAGTAAGGATTTAAAACACACATGGACATCCATAAGGTGAAATAGATATATATCATGGTGAGTGATGTCAAATATAAGTGAAAACATGTAAAAATAGTATTTATGAATTATTAGCATTAAAACATTATTATGGTTTTAAGGAAAACACTAACAAAAATTTAAAATAGAAAAAATAATAAACATTTGTAAAAATACAGAAGTGATCCATGAATATTTTCGTAATAAAAATAGAGGTTTTATAAAACAATGTTGGATTAAAACATATGGTAGAGTTCACTTGATATTGGGTAATAATTTGGGACGTTCTCTTATGTTGAGGTTGTTTATCAGGAAATATTGAAAAGAGAATCACTAAAAGCATGTATATTCCTAAAAGAGAATGATTAATGGATCTTGAAGCAATATTTTGGACATATAATTTTTTTTAAAGATATACATAAACAGAATATAGGATTTCATTTGGGTAAAAAGTGAGTGAGAAAAACCTGAAGGAATAATGGTGGATTGGGTAGAGGCCCTTACATAATATTGTCATGGTATCGAGCGTACTTAGGAGGTCTTAATGAGAAATAAAAAAGTTTCTCTTCTTTTATACATAATTTGGGAAGAAACGGGGAGGTTATAAATCATAACCCATTAATAGAAACTACACTTAAAAGAACATAACATAGAGAAGATTATTGAATAAATGTGAGAAAGAGAGGATCTCTTACCTTATGTTTGATGGTGTTCTTCGCTTGATCTTAATGACCTGAATAATAATATTAGATTAATTAATTAATAGTTCTAGAACCTCCTTTACATGTAATATATTTAATATAAACTTTTTGAGTTCATTCATGACCTTTTTGATTGGTTATTTGGTTCAATTTTATTGTTTGGGACTGTTTGGTTCCTTGGTTTTAATGATCAGTTCAATTATATTGATGTTCAGATAAACATGTAAGAAGAGAATGATTGTTCAGAATTTAAGTTATATGACATTAGTGAAAATCCATGATATTTAATTGTTATAAAATTCATTTGGTTATTTGGAGTGAAGGTGAATAATTTTATAAAACATTAATGATAAACGCTTGGATTAATTTGACGATTTTACTCATAATTAACTTGTTTTGTATTATTATATTACATCATGTGTGAAAAAAGATTCCAAAATACCACGTAACATAAAATAAATATTTAATAGTCTAGTTCAATCATACAAATGGTTTCAGGACCTTAGTTGAAAATTGTAATAGAAATAGGTAACCCTTCATCCTTGAATGTGATAAATTAACACATCTTGGACAATGTTTTTTCTTTCGTAAAAAAGAAGGGTAATGGAGAGATGATAATGAATTATCCCATTAGAATGATAAAATTCCAGTACACGTATGGTAATGTATTTTTCATACCATTTGGATGAGGATAGGTTAAAAAGAAAAAATAAAAAAAGAACAGGAAAAGAAAATCTAAGAAAAGAAAAGAGGAATTTACCTCTTGATTTAATCATCCATGAGAGCCTCTTAGGGGGAGAATTTGATCTTTTGAGGAGACCCAGGGCTTCTGGACGTGGGGCGGGATCATGGGGATATATTTGGGGAGAATTTAGGGAAGACACAAGGGTTGAGAGGATTGAAGAGAAGAGGGTAGTGTGAGTGATTTTTATAGTGGAGTTGAGGAGAGTTTTGTTAATATTTTAATCACTAATCTATTATTTTTCCTTCAGATAAGCATTAGTAAGGATTTTTGTGACCAAAAACTATAATATGAGCATGTTATTTTTGAATAAAGTCCCTTTACATCATCCATGACTTATGCATGATGCATATATTCAGGTTATAGAATTTATTGTAATTTATAATATTTTACTATTCATAAAAATTAAAGTATTTTAGAAAAAATTCAAGAATTCACCTTATTTCTATATATAGAATATAAAAATGAAATCCATTTTTAAAAAATAATTTTCTAAATATGTTTAATTTATTTTCTAATTAAAATTATAATTTACATGAAAAATACGGATTTGAAAACTATAACTGATTTTATAATCATTTCAAAAATTACACAAGGTCTTCTAAAACTATCTTAAAAATATAAGATAAAAAAAATTTAATTTATGAACACCTCTTTTGAAAATACATTTTATTTTAAATTAATTAATTAATTGTAATTAATTACTTATGACTTACAAAAATACCAATACTTTTACTACTGTTATATTATCACTTATAAGTTTCCTAAATTTTATTTATACATTTAATGGTGAAGTTAATATTATTTAGATGATTTACTATTCAAATGGGTAGGGAACTATTCAAAAAAATTAAATTTTTTTCGTCGGAACCCAAACATCTTACTGATCGATACCATGTTTGTCAGATTTTTGAAATTCAAAACACAGAATTGACAATATTTTGTTTAAAGGTCACAAAGTACTTAGTAATTTATTATGTTGTGATTTCATGTGACTATATGAAATAATTATAAGATAATTTTTAATTGATAAAACATTGAGTTGTTAGATGCTTGACTAATCATCAAGGCATTTCTAGACACCCAAATTCTATTGTTTCCCATATGGATTTTTCCCTATCTGATCACTCTAACCTCATTCTCAATATGGGTAGGGATGACAATCGTCCTAGGAAGCCGACTTTCACCAAATCATAGACTTCTAGAGATAATTTTTTGCATTTGGTGAAAGCCTCATGGGATAGACACGTGAATGGGAAACCTTGGGAGATCATGCATAGGATGTTTAAATACCTTAAGAATGATATTAGGAATTGGTCCTCCACACATGATAGAAACTCATCAGGTATCAAGTACCAGGAATAAGATATATTTATCTTGGAGAATAAATTACAAGATTGATAGATTAATGAGTACTTTATAACAATATCAGGAAAACACATCCCTCTTTCAAACCTACTTTTGGAAACTAAGAAAAATGCCTAAGAGATAACCTGGATTCCCTGGATCAAAGATGGTGACAGGAACTCATCATTATTTTCATGCTTGTATTAATTAAAAGTGACTAGAACAATGAAGTTAATGTTTGTGGTCTAAATGAAGTTGGGAATTTATGGAATATTCTCTCGGCATTGGGGTCTTCTAGTTAGGGAGTCTATCCTATAGATGACTTTAATGAACCCTCTTTGAGAAACATTCCAACATCCATCAACGAGGAGATGAACAAATTCCTTGAGGCTCACCCAACCTTAGTTGAAATTTTATAGGTTATTTAAATCTACAATCCAGATAGTGGTCCAAGCAGGGATGGTTTCACAATTTCTTTCTATATGGATGCTTCTTGGGATATTAATAGGAGGACCTATCCAGATACTTCCTCAACTACTTTCAAAGTGGCCACTAGTTGAGATCTACCAATGCTACTAAATCTTTTTCCTAAAGTAAAACATTCTTCCATGATTGATCATTTTAGACTGGTGATCTTGATCAACCGATTATCCATGAGAGTAACAAGAATGTGGCTAGCTTCAACATCATGGTTAAGATTGTCATTGAGAAGTCCTATGATATGATCTAGTGGAATTTCATTATAAAAGATATGCAGCATTGGGGTTTCTCAAAGAAATTTTGTAATCTTTGTTCTTGTATTTATTTCACTACCTGATTTTCTATTTCTTTGGCTGGAAGGAATTTTGGTTTCTTTAAATATACCAAAGGTCTTTTCCAATGTTACCCTATTTCTTCTTCATTATTTTGTGTATCCCAAGACTCTCAGTCTTGATCATGTCTAAGAGTTTTAATGTGGCTTAAAAAGGGGTTTATTGATCATTGATTTAATTGGCACTCATATTCATGGAATTGAAATCTACAAAATGTTTGGACTATAATCATTATTAACATTAGATATTATCGGGTTAGTGTGGACATGTGCTACCTTTTGGGTGTGGTTTCTCTTCATCTTTGTTCCTAGTTTTCTAATTTTGTCGAATCAGGAATGGTTCTATGACCCGATGTTGTTTCTGGACTCAGATAGTGACCCTTGATACCAAATCATTATTGTGCATATGGATGGAATCCCTTGAATTTAGTAAATATTATATGGGCTCATGGAATGATTTATTGACATGTGTATAGCCTCACGAGACCTATGTTTGATGATTGATCAAATAAGGTGTGTGTGTTGCCCTGTGAAACCTATATTGATGTTTCCTCATATAGTTTTTGTTATAGTTGAAGCTCATGCTTTATATGATGTGATGTTGATATGTCATTCTGTATACATGTCTGCATGTTTCCTCCCTCCATATTTTGCAGGTTATGATGGTTAGCCCATATGGATCACCCCCCTAAAGGGATATGTGTGATATTTATCTTCATGTACATAGAACATTCCTTCTAGTGGGATGTTCTAGGGATGTTTTGTAAACTATCTCATCAAGGCGAAAGACGTGCCTGACTTGGTTGGTTGATGTTCCTTCTAGTATAGTGCTAAAGCAGGTAAAATATGTTGGATTATTGTAGCCCGATCCATTTGGGCCGAGTGCTTGTGGCCCACAAGTACCGCAGGTCAAGCTTTGCAGTGAGGTCGTTGGGGGTTATAGGGGGAAACGCACCCCTGCTCCGGGGGCCGAAGGCCGCCGACCCAATTTTTCCGGTACTGTAGCATCTCTGAGCACTGTAGCAGAGCTGACTGACTGACCTGCACTATTGCAGTGCGGACTTCAGAGTCAACAGTCTTATAGCACTTTTGACAAATGTGGTCGCCATTCACTGTAGCAGTGCGGACATAATTTTCAGAACAATGATCGTATTCTTTATTTTATAGCCTATTTTTTGGCTAGGGCTACTACTGAAAAACCCTCTATAATTTTGAGCTCCCAAACTAGTGAAGTTATGCCTCGCTCGTAGATGTAGGTATTATTACCAAACCATTTAAATCATTGTTTTCTCTTTTTTTTTATTTATTCTTAATTTCCGACCATTTTTCTCATTTATATCATTGTGACTCCCGATGATTTCGCAATAGAATTGATCTATATGGACCTGACACACTTTTGTATTCTTGTGCGATACACTTTTAGAACATTTTTATTCTATTTAATTTCATGTAAATCACCTATATATCTTATGAAAATATGTTAAGGGTTATTGGTGGTGTCCTACTATGCATTTTACTCACACCCTATTCAGTCATTTTAGTGCACTTACAGATTTTTGGCCAGGGATCAAATGAAGGGAAAGGGCTATGTGGTGGACATTGAGAATGTTTAACAGGAGGACATTGTCATTGCATGATGATCTTTGAGATAGATGTTTGTGTATACTTATGTTTAGTAGATTTAACTCATACATTGATCAACCAACTATAAGGATCCCATTTATTTCAGTTTTGGGTTATCTTTCTGACTTGATATAATGATACAACATTATTTTGTATTATTTGTGAATGATTCTAATTTGATAATGTGTATTTATTTATTCATTATTTATTGATAATTTTTATCGCTTCATTTATTATTACTTTTATGTTTACCTAGTACATCGAGCATAATCTCCCCGTGATGTTCCTTTGCCCCTCGCTACTAGTCAACACCTCTTGCGTGTAGGCAGTCATGCATGAGGTATTGTGTAACTCTAGCTCAGACCTGATGGTTCTAGTCGAGGTGTTATAAAATTGTATCATAACACTCAGTTCACTAACGTGATTTTTCCCTATACATTGACTTGAGATAAGCTATATTTGAGTTAGGATGGTTGTGAACCAGATAAAGGATCTTTTTCAGTGCATAACAAACATTGTATAATGGACCTCTGAGTTTCATAAAGTGGGAATTTATGTATTTTTTGATTGATGTTACCATTAATTAAATTCACGTTGGATGATGAAAATGATGTTGGCATACTGATTTATGGTATTTGGTGTGCGTTTATGCATCATGCGTATTCATATAAGATCCCATGCTTTATACATTCTTCTTTCATTAGATTGATCCAAAAATAATTATGTTTCTGATGAAATTATGATATGTTTTTTGTATATATTATTTCTTTCAATATATATTTGATAACGATAATTCAATGTTTGATTGTACATATATGACTATGACTAAAATGCAGGTACTAGAGGCTTGGATTGGGTTATGGCTAGTTCTCGTGGGTTATTCCTTGTTCATTTTAGTGACCTCTTAGGTTGAACATTGTTTTGATACATTATTAATTCCTATGTTTTGTTATTTGTTTTGTTATGTATGTTGTTGGTTTTCTTTACTATTTAATATGGCGTCTTAGGAAATGTCATCATGTAGACATCTCGTACAACTAGTTGCACCACCTATTGTGTAGGAAGACAAAACCTAGAATGATTTCATGGATTCCCTTCCAATAAAAGTGATAAACCCAGTCTGTCAAGGACTATTACATCCAGTGTCTGATTATGGTGGAGGAGCCCATAGGGGCGGTCCAATGATGTTCGATTATGATCATGACTTGTGGCCCTAGTACCCCCATCATTCTTGGGAACCAGAGGTCCCCAGGATACAGAGGAATATATAAGGGTTATTGGGAGTATCTATGACATGGTGGAGACCCCAAAGGATAGAATTTTTAATATCACAACCTGCATATATTAAAGTTGTAATGTCCTAGATTTTCCATGTGATTTTTTTGAAAATTATATGGTATAATTTTGAGACCAGGTGTTGAAAAGACACATGATTCCGAGGCCCATAATGTTTCAAATAAATTTTCAAACTAATTTTTATGTTTATTAAAAAATACCATGTGTGTTATGTTTTAGTAACTTTTAAATGGGTGCTCAAATTTGAAATCCAAGGAAACTGTTGTGTTCAGAATAGTGAGATTCACTTAGGCAGGACCTAACATTGTCTAATAAAGGTCGACTGCAGATAATATTTTTCATACATTTTAATGAAGAATAAAAATAAACTTTGAAAGAATATTTTTTTTTATTTAAACATTTATTGGTGACGCATCAATACTACGAGGCAGCGATGATGCAACCGTCTCCTTTCATAAATCAAATGACATGGAAATTCTACTAGTTAGTGAAAAAATGACCCTATAACGAGTTTAATCAATTAATAGCTTGGCTGGGATGCAAGAGCAAATTCACAATCTCTGGAGGTTCTAAAAAAAATAAAGGAAAACTGTCGGCATATCCTCTCATCGACGAATGACGAACGGTGGCGGATCAACGATCATATTCGGAAGAGGCATCAACGGATTGACGAACGACGAATGCAAGACTCACGCTTCATTATAGATTGATCAAATACACAAAGTAGGTGGTTTATTTTTCATCATGATTCCTTTCCAAATTCTAGTTTCCAACGATGAACGCAGACCAACACACGAACATGTTGATATGCAGTTCAATCGTTTATGCGTGATGATTGAAAATGCAGGATTGACATGGGAATTAGAAATTTTTTATTATTAATCCATTATTCACGATATTTATAACAATAAAAAATTAGGGATGACACGAACAAGTTCCCAGATCCATTCTAAGGGGTCTTCATTTGTTTATTCTTTCTCCCCACGTTCTGGCGTTCTTCACCGACAGACCCACATAGTCGCATCGGTTTTTTTTAGGAGGTTCCAAACTAAACTGGACTCCCAGCTCAATGACATGGCAGTCTTGATCCCATGAAGATGAAGAATGTGACCTAAGGGTTGTAGGAATGCATCTGTTTCACAAAACAGAGCAATAGAGTGAGACCTGTGACTTGCAGAAGAAGAGTCACCGACAGTGGTACGACCACCACAGGTGCAGGCGACCACCGACTCGATTAATGAGGGGCCCGCAGTGGCGTGGCTTTGGTGGTGGGATTATGCATCTCCCCGATCAACTTCATACAAAGTACCCATGACCATGAAATGAGTAGATCCGGTCCTATGGACCGACCACGTGAAACATGGTTCGACCGTGATGACCTAAGGAGACTCGTGGATAGCAGGTTGTGTGCTGCTGCAGCAGACGCAACAGCCATCGTATCCTTGGTGAATGAATCGGTTTGCATTAGGGGACTAGGCCAGAGCTAGTGGACAGGACGGACAGGGTGCCGGTTCAGTCCGACTGGGTCGGACCGTGCCCAGACCTAGCCAACCCATTTTTACATAAATGCCCATAACTCTCAATCTATGAGTATGTTTGATGAGTTGTTTTTAGTGTTGAGACCATAAAAATGAAGCGGTCCTTTTGAGATAATATAAGTGTCTTTTTCTGGAAGTTGGCATACATCCTTTTGTCTCGAGGATTAGGTTCTTCTGGAACAAGTCTGCTAAGGACGGAATCCTACGGTTGACTGCGACCTAGATGCTATGTGATTACCTATACTTCATGTCTTACCTAGACTATGTGTCTTATATAGACTTTGTGTCTTACCAAGACCAATTTATTACTCCCCTGTCCCACCAGGGTTTCGGTATTCTAGTCTTTGATGACACTTTGTGTGTTACCTACACACTATCTGTTACCATCACTCCATGTGTTATCTACACTCGGTGTGTTATCTACACTCCATGTGTTATCTAAACTCCATGTGTTATCAACACATTGTGTGTTACTAGTTGTGGGTACTATGGATTATTATGACCATCATGTTTACGTAAAATAGACCTATACTTGGTGTGAGGTGACTTTAGTGACTCTATTCACTGCACTTATTAGTGGCTACACTTCGTATGCCTCATTGGTAGTATAGTTCATGTATTTTCATAGTGGTGTTACCTTTTGGGTTTGGGGTTCCTACTGTGTATTTCTTTACTCACCCCTTCACAGGCTTCACCCACATTTTTCATGTCTTGTTTAGAAAAACAACATCTTTGACGGAGTCCTTGGGGGGATGGATATATGTGATGTGCTTTAGGGAGGTCTAACGGATGTGGTACGCTTCAATGACATTCATACAACATACTGTTCTTCAGGTAGGGTTTTCTGTGGACATGATCCAGGAGATTGTACATTTCTATTTCATTTAGGATTGTATTCTGGTCCTTTTACTTTTCTATTTTGTTCTGTTAGTCAATAGTTGTCATAGTGGAATGCATACCTGTTTACTTAGAGTTTTCAGTTCAGCACTTTTCTTGGAGATGTGTTTGTGTGTACATGTACTTTAGAAAATTCCTCCTCTTTGTGGGATAAACCTATTAAAATATAGTCACCAGTCCCTGGACTATGAGAGGAGAGTTGGGGTAGTCACGACATGGGCCATGGGGGACACGTCATGATAGAGTGGTATTAGAGGGTGGTCCGTTTTACTCTTGTTTTGGGGAAACAATGTTAAGTGTTTTGAGTTCAACATTAAGGCCAGCGAACCAACTATTGGTGCGGCGACCAATGTATCCATACAACAGGATAATGAATTCTAATTTCCTACTAGGCACATGAATACTCTAGTTTCATGGGAAATTATTGGTTCCTGCATCATATAATAATTCAGTGTGTTCTCATTTCCTTCTTGATTCAGAGTCAGCTCAACGGGTATACTGTATTTTCCATGGTACATCTTGTATTGTTTTTGAATGATTCAACACAAGTATCCAACCAATATTATAGGGCGTGACCAAGAGGATAGTCTGTCGAGTGACGAGGAATTGGTGTAGGGACCGTTGCCAGATATAGCACCTCACGGTAGTGTACCAACGATACCACCACCCGGAGAGTAGCAGTTCCTATCGGCATTACTGATAGAGGATGCACACAGGAATAGTGCATTGCATGAGTTCTAGATACATTGAAATCTAAGGTTCTATGGTGATATGGCTCCTCATATTGATGAGGGCTTGTTGGAGGTGGTGATGTGAGTCTTACGATTTGTGAGGATTCCTCCTATCTAGATGGTAGTCGTAGCACCGAGACTTCATCAAAGCTCAATAGGGAGATGGTGGAGCCTGATAATTCAAACACATGAGGAGGTGACACTATCCTTGATAGACATCGAGAACCACTTTAGGGTGGATTTCTTTCTAGCAACGTTATGTATTGTAGGAATATAGGAGCTACTTCACCTACAACAAGGAATCAAGTCTGTAGCAGAATACTCAGTGAGATCATGGGGTTGATGATATACCTTAGCATCCCTACACATGCTCGGGTGCTGGAGTGAGCTCTACTGGTGAGGAGCATTCTTGTGGAGCAGGCACCGAAGTTGGGAGCTACCATCAGGCATCAGGTAGCTGAGTTATCATCAGTAGGTAGCTGAGAGCTGATGCAGGGGTCCAAACGGACCAGATAGTCTAGGGGATTACCGAAAGACATGTGACTAGTTGTTCGGGGCTTCTAGGGAAGAGTGAGTCAGCTGAATTATAGACTATGCTACTCTTGTGGTAGTCTTGTGTATCTAGCTAGATATTGTTTGACTAGCCGAATGATTGACCAAGAGACGGTGGAGGGACCATCGAGGTAGTAGTGGATGTAGTAACATGGTTTTTCTCTAGGTGGAGGATGTGTCAAAGGAGTGGGACGAGTGTTCGGAGGTGGAAGGAGGTTTGAGGCATAACCATACCACCCCCAGGTGGTCCACCTTGAGCTTAGGGAACTGGTTGATATGGGCAAGGAAAGCTCCAGGTGATGGGCGATTATGATCCCGAGACTCCCATAATGATGAGAGGTGTGATCTGGGTGTTTTCCACCCATGAAATAGTTTTGATAGACACATGCGCCAGTCAATATTTTCTTACCATGACCCTTGTTCAATACAAAAAAGATTTCAGTTAAACCATTGACTCATTCTTTAGGATTAGATACTCCTACGGGTGAAGATTCGATGATCACACACAGGTGAAAACTATGTGACCATACTCTTGGGGGTGAAAGTTTCAGTTGGGATCTCTTGGAGGAAGTGTCGAGGCCTTACATCATCATTCTAGGTATGGATTGGTTATCCAAAGTTGATGCTCAAATCCACTATTTTAGGTGCATAGTGCAATGTGTCCAAGGAGATAGGATAGGGTTTTACTTTGTATGTGAAATAGAGACAGAAGCATTGCAGGATGGACTCACACGTAGGATGGTGTGACCAATCACACATCTGTTGGCCAGCATGAACCTTAGTGTTATGGATGAGATGAGTCCTCAGTTTCCAGGAGTGGTGGATGAATACAATAATATCATTTTGGAATATGTTCCAGGACAAACTCCTCACAAGGAGGTAGAATTCCACATTGACATGTACCTCTAGATGACACTGATATCTACAATTTCATATAAGATGGATCTTGCAGAGATTCATGAAATGAGGGTATAATTGCAGGACATGCAGAGGAAGGGCTTTGCGAGACACAGTTTTTCACCCTGGGCAGCCACAATATTGTTTTCCAAGAAGGTAGACAGAAGCATGAGGTTATGTGTGGACTTTTGATTCTAGAATTAGGTGACTATGAAGGACAAGTATCCATTTATAAGAATTTATGACCTCTTCAATCAGCTGATGGGAGCAAGGTGGTTCTCGAAGATAGACCTCAGATCAGTCTATTACCAGCTTCGTGTACAAGATGAGGACATCTTGAAGATGAATTTTAGATGGTATGGTCACTATGAGTACTTATTGATTCCATTTGGAATGACGAATGCCCTAGCAGTGTTCATGAGACTCATGAACAATATATTGTTTCCTTACCTAGATTGGTTTGTATTGGTATTTATTGAGGACATCCTGGTGTACTCTGTCTCCATGGAGGATCACTTAATACACATATGGATGGTCCTGGGCTTACTCTGAGAGAATTTTATTTACAGGAAGCTCTCAAAGTTTTAGTTTTGGATACGAGAGGTCCACTTTCTAGGACACATCATTTCAGAGACTGGAGTTGCAGTATATCCAGTGATGATAGAGGCGGTGATTGATTGGGATCCACCCAATAATGTTACTGCGGTGGGGAGTTTTATTAGATTGGTTGGGTACTATCAGTGGCCCATACCCGAATTTTCCATAGTAGCAACATTTCTGACATCCTTGACATTAGAGGGTTGACATTTCATATGGACGAAGAAGTGCTAGGAGAGCTTTCAAGAGTTGAGATTGAGCATGACAATTGATCCCATTCCAAGATTTCCAGAGGAGGGTTTCGAGTATGTGGTGTTCTGCGACACATCATGGAAACAGTTTGGTTGTGTCTTGATACAGGAAAAAAAGTGATTGCATATGATTTTTGGCAGTTGAGTCCACATAAGAATAACTACACAACCCATGATTTGGAGTAGGCAAGAGTATTATTCTCATTTAAGATGCGGTGACACTACCTTATGATTGAGCAATTTATCTTCTACTCAAACCAATAAAGTCTCAGGTATATATTTTCTCAGAAGGATCTGAACCTGAGACAATGTCTTTGGCTAGAGTTCCTACAAGATTATGACTTTAAGATAGTCTATAATCTTGGGGAGGGAAACATGGTGGATGATGCTCTCAGCCAGAGATCATGTTCACAACTACTGAATGAGGCCTCAGAGTAGTTGGCCCAGATTCAGATATCCTTCATGGATGGAGAGAAAGTATCTTATCTCCATTCGATGGTTCTTACCCCTCCACTCTTACAGTGCATGTGGGAGGCACAACTCAGAGATATTAGCTGTGAGACTTCATGCAATAAGATGTCCATAGGGCATTCCCCTGATGGATATTTGAATGGTGGGGAACACATCATCATTTTAAGAGGACGTATAGTTGTACTGGTGATGTTACAGGATGAGGTGTTGATGGAGTTCCATACAATATTTTTGGCGGTACATCTAGGTGTGGAAAAGATGTACCAGGACCTCATACATCAGTTCTGGTGGCCGGGAATGAAGAAGGCAGTGGTAGTGTATGTCATGAGATTCCTCACATACCAGCAAGTGAAGGTTGAGAATAAAATTACCATAGGTTTGAATCAACACCATGAGATGCCATAGTGGAAGTGGGATGGAATATCTATGGAATTTGTGACATGTTTACCATGTATGTGCAAAGGGAATTATACCATCTAGGTGATCATTGACTCACACGCTGAGTCGGTCCACTTTATAGTGATTTGGTAATTGTGTTTAGTAGAGAGCATATGACGCCTATATGTTCAAGAAATTTTTTGACCCCATATAGTCCCATCGATGATAGTCTCGGATCGAGATTCATGCGTTAAATCTCAGTTGTCGAAGGGGTTGCAGGAGGTGTTTGGGACTTAGCTGCAGTTGAGCACAACTTTCCACCTATAGACAGACAGTCAGACAGAATAGACCATTTGATTAATAGGGGATATGCCTCGTACTTGTATCGTCGATTTTGGACATATTTTGGAGGATCACCTACCCCTGGTGGAGTTTGCATACACTAATAGATATCACTCCACCATCACTATGGAACCATTCGAGGCCTTATACACACGATACTGCAGCTCACTACTTTTATGGGATGATACCAAAGATTTAGAACACATGGACCTAGAGTCGGTGCATGATACAAAAAAAGGTGCAGGTCAACTAGGAGCGGATGAATACTACACAGAGTCATTAGAAGTCCTATGCCGATAGGTGACGAAGACCCTTGGAGTTTGAGGAGGGAGACCATGTGTTCCTTCGGGTCTCTCCTTCATGTGGAATACATAGATTTGTCCAGGGCGGCATGTTATCTACTATGTTCTTCTGTAACACCCCAACCTTCAATGGTATGCTTCTCGTTGAATAATACAATAGCGTTTTTTGTGTGCAACTTCGAGTTCTAACACAACATAACCAATCAAACTAGTCGTTATGAATAGTAATACCTGATTTTTGAAATTTTATAAATTTTATCATTAAAAATGGATATCATTTTTGAATTCAGAATATTGAAATTAGCCTAGGACGAATTTTTCGTACTTTTTTTGATAATTTTCATATTTTGATGAATAGTGAAAATTACTAAATTTTTATTAAAAACAACTTTTTTTAATAGAAATAATTAATAGTGATAAATTATGAATTTGAGTGATTTTAAATAATAATTAGATTATATTTTTACCATTTAATCCAATTTTGGTGATGGTACAAAATATCACATTTAAACTGGACATAAGCAAATGCTAATCTTTTGATAGTTATTATTTCTTAAAAACACGTTTTTTTGTTTTGACAACTGGAAATAATTTTAAATTAATTTCTTCCACTTCTGTTTATTGAATTTAGAAAAAAGGATCCATTTTTAGAACCATTTGGTCCAAATTTTTTAAATAGGTAACTTTTATTTTTATACATTTTGAATAATTACATCGGTAAATATTTTATTTACCAGGGTTAATGGGTAAATCCGGTAAATAATGTTAAAAAAATAATATTATAATAATATTAAATTACCCTTAAACGTGTCCTCAAACTATTGGTTGATACATTTCCGACCATGGGAATCTTTGGGTCAATTTTGGGTCCCCATGGAGCCACTTGTAAGTGATAATGACCCTTTATATTAATTAAGTTAATGTAAATACAAAAATGACACAAGCATATATCTTTTAGAAAAACAACTTTTACATATAGTTTTTTTCTTTTCTATTTCCAACTATAAATATTCTTTAGAAATATAAAATTATTTCCTATATAATGGTATTTTATTTATGATTTTTAGACATTTAATAATTAAATTCATTTATTACAAAATAATTATGCAGTATTTTCCTTATAAATGAAAGAATCAAATAATTGGTATTATATATGTTAAAATAAATATAATTTGAATGTTTTGGTGGCATAAAGAAATTTTATTGGTTAATAAGAAATTTTAGGACTACTTAAATGAATTTTTTTCGAATTAATACAGTTTTAATGACTTTAACAAAAATCAATTATTAAATAGTGTCAAAATAGACATAATTGAGTTTTTAAAACAAATATTATATTATTAATTGATATTCTATTCCTAATAATCTGAGGTTCGGCCAAATAACTTATATAATGATATGTGTATAATTAATGGACCACATGGGGTCTTTTGGAAGTATATAGTAATTTTATTTACTATATAATATAAAAATATAAAGAGACATGGTAAATGTCAAACTATTTAACAAAGAGTTAAATAAAAATTATATAGTTAATATAGTGACCCAAACCTATCGAAATCCTTTTGGTTGAGTGTTTTTCGACCTCTAACAACCTTAACCTTTAAATAATCTACTTTGGAGCCATTAGAAACTGAATATGAATTTATTATAAAATAATATTTCTAGCTTTTCCTAAGGTACCCCTCACCCCTCTGAAAGAAGGGAATTCTACCTTATCTCTAATTCACACCTTCAAACCCATTTGGATTGGCCAACCCCTAACCAAATATCCTCCCAACATCTCTCAATTCCACCTAGAGTCCTTAGTATGATAAAAAAGCCAACCTAAAGAGACCTTTTGATCTTATCAAAAGGAAGAACCCGAAGAAGAGGTAATAATTTCACCACCCTCATTCAAGTTCTTTTCTTCTTCCACTTCTTATTTTATTGTTATTTCCATAATAAAATAGTAAATCCATTATATTCAATATATGGTGATGGTATTATAAAAATTTTACAACTGTCTTCATTATTCTATCCATGAGTTGAATGACATGTCACCATACGTGTGTACGTACGGATTACTGTCTCCCCGTCGTGGTGTAATTGTTATTCAATACATTATTATTTTTGTGGTTATAATAATGATGTCCAATTCATGTAAATAATAAATATAAAATGATAAATATAATTTATATATTATATAACATTCAATTATATATTATTTTAATATCGAAAGAATGATATTTTCGCTCGTGCATACGTATGGACTATCGTCTCCACGAACGTGATGAGATTAATTCCCCATCATATCCATTCAAAAATAATTTTCATATGAAGGTTAAAAATAATGTTTAAAGAATTAATATAATTATTTATATGAATAATATACATCCCATCCCTAACAAATATGGCTCACCGAACAAAAATATAAATGAAAACGAATCCGTTAACTCCCGAAATGACGATAATACTAAGATATTATCAAAAAATCAATGTTAAAAGATTATATATGATATCATATTAATATATATGGTTCTTGTATAATTCAATAACAATTATTTAACCATTATACAGGAGTTTAAACTACCCTCGACCAAGGAATAATTACAGAGTAAGGGGTTTCTTATCTCACTTTTAATTCTGTGAGATTTCCATTATTCACCATTTATTTATTGAATATGGTGTGTATACTGCCTATGATTTTATTCATTGTGTAATATAATTTAATTTATTTATATTTAAATCATCATTTTATGATTCTTCTTTCATGGGTGTATGTTTTGTATGTTACCAAATCAATAATGGAATTTTAAATATCAATTTCCACTCATTCGGCTTTACGCATACTTCGTTGATAATTTTATTCCAAGATTATGTGTAGAATCGCTATTCATTTGCTTATGTCATAATTTACACTCCCATTTTTGTGGATATAATTTTGATACACATAATCCCTCCACTAATAAATTCTCTTGTAATCAATATGAACTTGATAAGAGTAATTTTAACTCAATCTCCATTTTTTTGAGTTAAATATCCAATTCAATGTTGTTTTTTACATGAATATGTTTGAATGTACTCTGACTGATGTACACTAAATATCCAATCATATTGTGTGTATTTATATTTTTCACACATAATTAGGTCATTGATTTATCCTTAACCTAAGGATATAGTCTTTATAAGATATTTCATCTCAATTTACATTCCATTGAGACTTCTTTGTTGTTATACACCAAATCACTTTTATAAGGTATATATAATGTACTTTTACATAGTATATCATGAATCACTTTATTATCATGATATTATAAAGTTTTTATTACCTCAAATATTTGTATTAAAGTGTCTTTTTTTTTGTTAGAAAATCTAACATAAATATCATTTTAAATGTTTTAATGATTTATTATTAGAAATCTTTATCATCAATGCCCATGTTTTAAAAATGGTTTTAAGGATTTATTTATATGGACATTACTGTTTTAAAATTAAAATTCATCTTAAAAGTTTCAAAGTGGTATGGGACAATTTGACTCAAAAATATATTATTAAATGGCTTCTTGACAAATAGTGTGACTTTTAAATGATTTAAAAAAATGGGTGATATTTCCCTCTAATAGTTCTGATGATTATTTTCATCTAGGTCAATATCCTTTATTATTACCGATTGAGGTTAATCAGATACAATACAATCTTCCATATTTTATCGAATGAGTTACGTTTGACTGTGGATGTGATAATTTTATACCATTCATGGTTTGTGGATAATGTATTGACATTTATTATGCTAGTTTTAATACAAATGTTTATGTAATATTTCAAAATTTTTATATAAGGAATGTATAGGACATAGTAAGTGACGGTTGGAGACCACTATAGCTCCTTGATGCATTGGTAGGTCTCATTAGACAATGTAGTGTCTTGGAACAAGGCCTGGAAAAAAAAAATTCTGTAGTCTTGGAACAATTCCTTGACTATGTGGTTATGATAGTCTAAAATTATGCATTCCATCATTATTGAAGTGGTTATTGATATTGCATGTGATTGTTCAACTAGTAGAATATCCATGTGAATAAGTAAATTGCATTATTTGATTTTATCTTTTCCATATTATGCTGAGGTTCATGTTTAAAATGATTTTGTTCGTGTCTTATACACTTCCATAAATGTTTATGAATATTTATGAAAGTTTCTTCTACAATGTTATCCTTAATGAGAATATGTGATCACCCATTTCATTGTTTTATTTTTCCCAGGATGTAATGAAGTATATTATGACTGACCTCCAGGGATAGTTTATGGGATATCATTGTAGTCTATGGATAAAATATTGTTGTCGATTTCCATTTTATGATGTAATGTAAACCTTATAAATGTATCTAGTACTTCTAGGGATACTAAACTAATCAGTCTTTTGAGAATTGATCTTTTATGATCATGCCAATGTTATGTAATAATGCAATGACTCTACGTAACTGGGGTATGGGAATTAATATTGGTATCCGAGGACGTTTAGTACAAACGTTAGATGCCATATTTTAATAAACTATAATTAGTGCACATAGCCCTAAGATAGACTTTGAGGATTAGTATAGAAGACCTTCCTAGAATTTTGGTATTGTAGAGATTCTATGAGTTTTCCAAGCAATACATCCATGTCTGGATATGAGCTGGTAGAGGCGTCTCTGGAACAGATGAAACTAAGTGTAAAACCCAAAACACCACTTTGTGATAGACTTGAATGGGAACTGGTGAAAAACAACGGGCCTTACTGCAGTC
Source organism: Viscum album (assembly GCA_963277665.1). Classification (NCBI taxonomy): domain Eukaryota; kingdom Viridiplantae; phylum Streptophyta; class Magnoliopsida; order Santalales; family Viscaceae; genus Viscum; species Viscum album. Next base: position 1,080,735,323 of record OY728164.1, read on the forward strand.
TTGGTTATGACGATCCCGGGGGATATGTAAAGGATATTTTACATTTTCTTTACAAACTGATTTGAAGTATTTTAATAAAAGATGAGAATAAATGACAATGGTAAATCCTAATGTGTTTCAAATTAAGAATATGGTGTCATGATATAATATAAATGATTTTGTGACTACTGTTACTCACACAATGGTTTTTGGTTTTAGTCAATGGCTGGATTCCGACGAAGTCATAGTAACTTTGATAATGATGTACAAGGTGGGAATAGTGGTGGAAATGACCAAAAAATGGATTGTTGATAGGCATAAAAGATATTGTGTTCATGAAAAATCAATTTTCCAAAAATATGATCAAAAAAATATATATTAACCAACTCCCAGACTCAACAAAGAAGAGATAGGTGGTCAATGATAAGAGCTCCAGTAGTGGAGACCGTGGAGAAAATAATCCTCAATTTCCATAATGCATGAAATGTGGATGGAGACACACAGTAATGTGTCTCAATGGAACAATGAAACTCTTTATGTGCAAGAAAGAAGGACATAAAGTGAAGAATTGATGAGGAAAAATGAAGAGTAATATGGATGAAAATAAAAATGGTCCCAAGAATCCATTTACAGTCATTTTCCATAAATGTATGGGACCTGGACATTAACTGAGTGAATGCCCTATTCTATAAGCTATTTTCATGGTCAAAGAAGAAGCTATGTTGAAATAAATGGTTGGAGAAATTTTTAAATGTATTAGTGCCCCTTATTGATGGGATTGCTTTGGAATAATTATCTCTTGTATTTATAACCCTACAGTTTTCCATGTGAGAATGATATTTGAGGAAGAATTATCATTTCTCTTGTTTATATAGTTATAAATAACCATTTGGTTATATATGATCATTGGGTTTGAGGAAATTACAAGTTATTATATTTTTGGATGAACATTAAAGGTATGGAATAACATTTGTGGTTAAATTTTGTTAGGGATATTTTGAGGAATTTATCTCATTTTGGTAATGTTCTAAAATATTGTTCTTGAAAAAGGAGAAGACACAGACCGTGTGACAACCTATCACTTTGGACAAAGCTATGAGAATCGAACCCAAAACAAAAGTGCGATTGGGATTTATCACCTACCACTAGAGTATGTGAAGTCCTTTCTTAGTGTGACATATTATTTTTAGTTAAATTATTTTTTTGATCAATAATAATTTGTTTTGGGATCTTATGTTTTATCAGATGAATACCCTTAGTATAGAAAAATGATTTGGTGATTAAGTGGTAAATGTTATTTTGGAAGACATTCTCTTTGTTGGGAACACTATATTCTTAAGGAAAATATAATACAATGAGATTTCATTTTAGGATTAATGGTGGATTTTTATCTATGATTTTATTGTGTATTTTTAGTGATTTGGGTTATTTATATGATTAACCTATAATAGAGAATATGTGATTAGATTAATTACTTTTAGGTATGTGACATTAAGAGTAGTCCATGTCATTTTGAGATACAATTTAACATTGAAGACTAAATAACCAAATTCTTCAAAGTTTTTGTTTTCAATATTAGTTTGGATTATATTAAAGGATTTTAAGGACAAATGTTTATTGAATGGTATTTATTTAACATGGGGGTATTGTTGGTTTAATTTTAGAAATTAATATTATTGTTTCAATCTATAAAGGAATATACTTTTGGGGGATCATATGATATTGTACTAACTATTTTTGTGTTTATTAATCTCTAAAGACAAGTTAAATATATATTTTATCCTTTTTAAATCATGTGATTCTCTAGAAGTTGATTCTAGCTCTTCCAGTGTTACCCAGTCATCATGAATACTCGTTGTTTAAAAAATGAGTTAGTAGTAGAAGTTTATGAGAGAATGAAAGTATACTTAAAAACAAAATATATCAATTTATGTTCTTGGTCAATATCATTAATAAATTCATCATCCTTATTAAATATAACAAAAAAATGATATCCGTTAACTTTTCCCAAAGGGAAACTAATGACAGTTTGTCTCATCACAAGTTTGTTGTTTTCTTATTGTTAACATTCTCATGATCATGTTTTCTATGCCTCTCCATCAGAACATGAAAGTTATTTTATCATCCATATCCATGTTTTTCTATGTGTAATCCTAGTGTAGGTTATCTCGAGTTACCTTTGTACTTCTCTTTCTTTCATTTAAAGTGATAGTTTTATTGAATCTTTTTCTAATGTGGGACATTATATTATATTCCCATGCCCAATTTTAAAAATATGAGGAGTAAATTTTTTGATGGTGGGGATAATTTAACACCCCCAAGGTTCCACGGTATGCTTCCCTTTGAATAATACAGTAGCATGTGTTGTACACAACTACGAGTTCTAACGCACTACAACAAATCGAACTAGCCATTATGAATAGTAATACCCAATTTTTAAAATTTTATAAATTTTTTCATTCATAATAGTCTTCAATTTTGGATTCTAAATATTAAAATTATCTTACGGTGAATTTTCGGTACTTTTCTAATAACTATCATATTTAAAGGAAAAGTGAAAATTACTAAATTTTAATTAAAAACAACTTTTTTAATCGAAATAATTAATAGCGATAAATAATGAATTTAAGTGATTTTAAAGTATAATTAGATTATATTTTTCCATTTAATCCAATTTTGGTCATTGGACATAATTTCACATTTAATCTGGATATAAGCAAGTGCCAATCTTTTGATATTTATTATTTCTTTTAAAATGCTTTTTGTTTTGACAACGAGAATTAATTTTAAATTAATTTATTCCAATTATGTTTTATGAATTTAGAATAATTGATTCCATATTTAAAATCTAGAGGTAAAAATTGTCTAAATAGATAACTTTTATTTATAGACATTTGGAATAATTACTTCAGTAAATATTTTATTTACCATGGTTTAAAGGTAAATCTGGTAAATAAGGGTAAACAAAATAAAATTATAATTACATTAAATTACCCTAAAACGTGTACTAACCCTATTGGTTGATACATTTCTGACCATGGGAATTTTTGGGTTGATTTTAGGATCCCATGGAGCCACTTGTAAGTGATAATGACACTTTATATTAATTAACTTAAAGTAAATACAAAAATGACATAAGCATATATCTTTTAGAAAAACAATTTTTACATAGGGATATATATGTTTTATTTTCAACTATAAATATTTATTAGAAATATAAAAATATTTCTTACATAATGGTAATTTATTTATAATTATTATAGATTGAATAATTAAATTTATTTTTGAAACAATAATGATGCAGTATTATCCTTAGTAATGAAACAATCAAATAATTGGTAATATAAATGTTAAAATAAATATAATAAAAAAGATTTGATGACATACACAAATTTTATTGGTTAATATGACATGTTAGTATTAGATAAATAAATTTTTTTCGAATTAATAATGTTTTTAGGACTTTAGAAAAAATCAATTATTAAATAGTGTCAAAATTGACATAAAAGAGTTTTTAAAACATATATTATATTATTAATTGATAAACTATTCCTAAAAATCTAAGGTTCGACTGAAGGACTTATATAATGATAGGTGTATCCTTAATGGACAACTTGGGAGTCTATTGTAAGTATATAGTATGTTTATTAACTATATAATATAAAAATATAAAGAGACATGGTAAATGTCAAACAATTTAACTAAGAGCTAAATCGAAAAGATAAAGTTAATATAGTGACCCAAACCATTATAAAACTTATTTTTTGAGCCTTTTTAGACCTATCAACACCTTAAAAGTTAAATAATCCTCTTTGAAGCCATTAAAAACCGAATATAAATTTATAATAAATTTTATTTCATGATTTTCCTAAGGTGCCCCTCACCCCTCTTATAAAAGGGAACTCCACCTATCTATAATTCACACCTTCAAATACATTTGGCTCGGCCAACCCCTACCCATATATCCTCCCAACATCCCTCAAATCAACCTAGAGGACTTATTTTTATCATAAATCCAACCTATGAAGCCCATTTGATCAAAGAAAAAGGAAGAACCCAAAGAAGAGGTAATAATTTCACAACCCTCTTTCAAGATCTTTTCTTCTTCCACTTCTTATTTCTTTGTTATTTTCATTCTAAAATAATAACTCCAGTATCTTATATATACTGTGATGTTATTATAAATATGTTACCACCATCTTCTTTATTCAATCCATCCTTGAAATGACATGTCAACATACGTGCGTACATACGGATTACCGTCTCCACATCATGGTGTAATTATTATTCAACATATTATAATTTTAATGGGTATAATAATGATGTTTAATTAAAGTAAATAATAAATAAAACATGATAATTATTCTGTATATATGATATACCATCCAATTATATTTTATTTTTATATCAAAAGAATGATATTGTCACTCGTGCGTACGTCCGGACAACCGTCCCCACAAACGCGATGAGATTAATTTCCCATCATATCCATTTGAGAATAATTTTAATTTTATGGTAAAAAATAATGTTTAATGAATTAATATCATTCTAGATATTAATAATATACATCACACCCATAACAAATATGGCTCATATAACAAATAATATAACGGAAAACGAATCCATTAACACCCAAAATGACGATAATACAACGATATTATTAAGAAATCAATGTTAAAAGATCATATATGACATAATATTAATGTATATGATTATTTTATAATTAAATAACAATTATTTCACCATTATAAAGGATTTTAACCTACCCTAGACCATGGAAAATGTACAAAGTAAGTGGTTTCTTATCCCACTATTAATTCTATTAAATTTTCATTTTTCACCACTTATTTGTTGCATGTGGTGTGTGTACTTCCTATCATTGTATTTATTTTGTAATATACATTAATTTTTCGATATTTAAATCATCATTTTTTTATTCTTCTTTCATGGGTGTATGTTTTCCATGTTACCAAATCGATAAGGGAATTTAAAATATCAATTTCTACTCATTCGACTTTACACATACTTCATTTATTATTTTACTCCAAGATTATGTGTGGAATAACCATTAATTTTCTTATGTCACAATTTCCACTCCCCTTTCTATTGATATAATTTTTATACACATAATCACTCCATTGATAAATTCTCATGTCATCGATATGAACTTGATAAGAGTAATTTTAACTCAATCTCTATTTGTTGAGTTAAATATCCAATTCATTGGTGTTGTTTTTACAGGAATATGTGTGAATGCCATCTATTTTATTTACATTTACTATCCAATAATATTTAGTGTATTTATATTTGGCCTGCATTATTATTTCATTGATTTATCCTTAACCTAAGGATACAATCTTTATAAGATATTTCATCTCAATTTACAATCCATTGAATCTTTTTTATTGTTATACACCAAATCACTTTTATATGATGTATATAATGTACATTTACATAGTGTATAATGAATCCCTTTATTCTCATGATATTATAAAGTTTTTTTGCCTCAAATATTTGTATTCATGTGTCTCTCTTTTGGTTATGAACTCTAACTAAAATATCATTATAAATGTTTTAATGATTTATTATTCTATATATTTATCATTAATGTCCATGTTTTAAAAATGGTTTTAGGGATTTATTTATAAGGAAATTAACGTTTTAAAATTAAAATTCTTTTTAAAAGATTCAAATTGGTATGGGATACTTTGATTCAAATATTTTTTAAATGGAATCTTGACAAATAGTCTGAATTTTAAATTATTTCATGAAAAAGGTGGAAATTTCTCTCTAATAGTTTTGATGACTATATTCATCTATGTCAATATCCTTCATTATTATCAATTGAAGATAATATTATACAATACAATCTTCCATATTGTATAGAATGAGTTATGATTGGCTTTTGATGTGCTATTTTTATACCATTCATGGTTTGTGGATAAAGTATTGACATTTCGTATCCTAGTTTTAATACGAATGTTTATGTTATGTTTCAAACATTTAATATGAGAAATGAATTAGACATATTATGTGATGGTTGAATCCCTCTATAGCTCCTAGATGCATCGGTAGGTATCATGATACAAACTAGTGTCTTGGCACAAGGCCTTGAAAAAATCTTATTTGAATTCTTGGAACAAGGCCTTGACTATGTGATTATGATAGTCTGGCATTATGAATTCCATCGTTATGAAAGTGGTTATTGATATTGCATATGATTATTGGGCTAGTAGAATATCCATGTGAATATGTAAATGGCATTATTTGATTTTAACTTTTCCATATTATGATGAAGTTCATGTTTAAAATGCATTTGTTCTAGTCTTATACACTACCTTAAATGTTTGTGCTTATTTATGAATGTTTCAGCTATAATGTTATACTTACTGAGCATCTGAGCTCACCCCTTTCTATGTTTTATTTTTCCCAGGATGAAAATAAGTATATTACGACTGAGCTCCAAGGATATTCTATGGAATCTCAGTGTTCTATATGGATCCAATATTGTTGATGTTTTCCATTTTATGATGTAATGTAAACCTTATTAATGTATCTAGTACTTCCATGGGTACTAAGCTATACAGTCATTCGAAACTTGATCTTTTATGACCATGCCAATGTTATGTAATAATGCACCGACTCTGGGTAACTGGGTTCAGGGCATTATAGTTAGTATAATAGGAATTTTAGTACAATCCTTGGAAGCTAGATTTAGATAAACTCTGATTAGAGCACATAGCCCTAAGATAGACATTGGGGATTAGTATAGAAGAACATCCTAGAATTTTGTTATTGTAGAGATTATGTGATTTTTCTAATCAATACATCACTATCTGGATACGAGAAGGTAGATGTGGCTCTGGAACAGATGTACCTTGGGTTAAAAACTGAAAACAACACTTTAAGCTATACTCGAACGGGAACTGGTGCACGACAACGAGCCTTGCTTCACTACTTGTTACGACACTCCTGGGGGATATGATTAGGAAAATTTACATTTTATTTACAAACCAATATGAATTATATTAATATATGATGATAATAAAGGACCTTGGTTAATCCTAAGGTGTTTCAAATTATGAATACGGTGTCATGATATTCTCTAAATGAATGAATGACTACTGTTACTCACACAATGCTTTCTAGTTTTAGTCAATGGAAGGATTCCAAGGAAGTCATAATAACTTTGAGAATTATTTACAACGAGGGAATGGTGGTTTAATTGAGAAACAAAATGGAATGTTGATTGGCCCAAAAGATATCGTGTTCATGCCAAATCAGTTTTCCAAAAATATGATCAACAACATATATATTAACTAACTCATGGACTCAACAAAGAAGATAAAGGTGATGAATGATAAGAGCTCTAGCAGTGGATACCATAGAGAAAAGAATCCTAAATTTCCATCATGTAGGAAATGTGGAAGGATAAACCCAGGAAAGTGTCTCAATAGAACAATGAAATGATTTACTCGCGGGAAATAAGTACATAATGAGAAGAATTTCTGAGGAAAATTGAACAGTACTATGGAAGAAAATTAAAATGTTCCCAAGAATTTATTTATAGTCTTTTACTGTAAATATGGGTGACCTGTCCATTACTCGAGTTAATTCCCTATTCTATAGGATATTTTCTACGCCAAAGAAGATTCTATGTGGAAATAAATGGTTGGAAAAATGTTTAAAATTATTAGTGCTCCTTGTTGATGGGATAACTTTTGAATAATTTTCTCTTGTATATGTAACCCTACAGTTTCCCATGTGAGAATTATATTTCATGAATACATATCTTTTCTCATGTGGATATAGTTATAAATAACCATTTGGTTTTATATGATCATTGGGATTGAGGAAATTACAAGTCCTTATATTTTTGGATGAAAATGCAAGGAATGAGATGAAATTTATGGTTAAATTATGTTATGGTTATTTTGAGGAATTTATCTCATTTTGGTAATGTTATAAAATATAGTTTTTGAAAAAGGTAAACACACATACCGTGTGACAACTCGTCACGTCAGACAAAGCTGTGGGAATCGAACCCAAAACCAAAGTGTGATTGGGATTTATCACCTACCACTGGACTACGTGAAGTACCTAGTTAGTGGGACTAATTATTTTTAGTTAAATGATTTTACTAATCAATAATAATTTGATTTGGGATCTTATGTCTTATAAAATTAACACCGTTAGTATAGAAAAATTATTTGGTGATTAAGCGATAAATGTTATTTTGGAAGATGTTTTCTCTCTTAGGAACACTATATGCCTAAGGAAAATAGAATACTATGAGATTTCATTTTAGTAGTAATTATGGATTATTATCTATGTTTTTATTGTGGATTTATAGTGATTTGGGTTATTTATATGATTAACCTATAATATAGAATATGTGATTAGGTTAATAATTTTAAATATGTGAATCTAAGAGTAGTCGATGTCATTTGGAGATACAATTTAACATGGAAGACTACATAACCAAATTATTCTACATTTTGGGTTTAAATATTAGATTCGATTATATTAATGGATTTTAAGGGAAACTATTTATTGAGTCTTATATATTTAACATTGGGGTTTTGTTGGTTTAATTTTAGAAATTAAGATTAGTGTTTCTTTTTCAAAAGTAATATCCTTTTGGGGGATCATCTGATATTGTACTAACCATTTTGGATTGGATGAATCTCTAAAGACAAGGAAAATATATTTTTTATCCTTTGTGAATCATGGGATTATCTATATGTTGATTCTAGCTCTTCTGGTGTGACCTAGTCATCTAGAATACTCATTGTTAAAAAATAGAGTTAGTAGTAGAAATTTATTAATGATTGAAACTCTATATAAACGGTAAGTATATATATTTATGTTCTTGGTCAATCTCATAAATAAACTCCTCATATTTATGAAATTTAACTTAAAAAAACGTTCTCTGTTTACTTTTCCCACTAGGAAACTAATGACCATTTTTACCATCACAATTTTATGGTTTTCTTGTTGTTAACATTCTCCTGATCATGTTTTCCATCCCTCTCCTTCAGAACATGACACTTAGTTTATCGTCCATGTCCATGTTTTTCTACATGGAATCCTAGTATAAGTTATCTCTGGTGACCTTTGTACTTCTCTTTGTTTATTTTAAAGTGATGGTTTTATTGACTCTTTTTCCGATGTGGGACTTTCCATTATATTCCCAATAAAATTTTTAAAATTTATATGAAGAATGTTATTGAATGAGGGGAGAATGTAACACCCAAATCTTCCATGGTACGCTTTTCTTTGAATAATATAGTAGCGTGTGTTGTACGCAAATTCGAGTTCTAGCACACCACAACCAATCAAACTGGCCGTTATTAAAAGTAATACAACCTTTTTGAAATTTTATAAATTTTATCGTTCAAAATGGACATTTTTTTTGGATTCAAAATATTGAATTTATCATAGGGTGAATTTTTGATACTTTTCTGATAACTTTCATATTTTGATGAATAATGAAAATTACTAATGTTTAATTAAAAACAACTTTTATAATCAAAATAATTACTAGTGATAAATTATGAATTTGAGTGATTTTAAATTATAAATATATTATATTTTTACCATTTAATCCAATGTTGGTCATTGGACATAATTTTTACATATAAACTGGACATAAGCAAGTGACAATCTTTTTAAAATTATTATTTCTTAAAACCACACTTTTTTTTGACAACGAGAATTGATTTTAAATTAATTTATGATACTACTATGTTTTGAATAGAGAAAAATGGATTCCATATTTAGAATCAGGAGGTCCAAATTGTGTAAATAGATAACTTTTATTTTTACACATTTTGATTAGTTATTTCGTTAAATATTTTATTTACCATGGTTAAAGGGTTAATCTGGTAAATAAGTGTAATAAAAATAATATTATAATAATATTAAAATACCTTAAAACGTGTCCTAACCATATTTCTTGATACATTTCTGACCATCGGCATCTTCGGGTCGATTTTGGGACCCCATGGAGCTACATGAAAGTGATAATGACACTTTATATTAATTAAGTTAATGTAAATACAAAAATGACATAAGCATATATCTTTTATCAAAACAATTATTACATATGGTTATATATGTTATATTTTTTACTATAAATATTAATTATTAAGATAAAGTTATTTCATACATAATGGTATTTTATTTTTAGTTTTTAAACATTGAATAGTTAATTTTATTTATGACACAATAATGATACAGTATTTTCCTTATTAATGATTGAATAAAATAATTTGTATTATAAATGTTAAAATAAATATAATTTGAATGTTTTTATTAGAAAAACATATTTTATTTATTTAATATGACATGTTATGATTATTTAATTAATTATTTTCTAATTAATAAAGTTGTTATGTTTTTTAAAAAATCAATTATTAAATAGTGTCAAAATTGAAACACACGAGTTTTTAAAAAAAAGATTATATTATTAAAGTATATTATATTCCTAAAAATATATGGTTCGGTCCAAAGATGTATATAATGATATTTTTATCATTAATGGGCCACTTGGTGGTCTCTTGGAAGTTTATGTTGTGTTTATTAACTATATAATATAAAAATACAGAGATACATGGTAAATTTCAAACTATTTATCTAAGAGTTAAATCAAAAGTATAAAGTTAATATAGTGACCCAAACATGTGTAAAACGTATTGTTTGAGTGGTTTTTGACCGATACCCAACTTAACCTATGTATAATCAACTTTGGAGCCATTAGAAACCGAATATGAATTTATTATAAAATAATATATCAATCTTTTTCTAAGATGTCCTTCACCCCTCTTATAAAAGGGAACTCCCCTAATATCTAATTCACACCTTCAAAGACATTTGGTTCGGTCAAAGCAATCCAAAATATCCTCCCATCGTCCCTCACTACAACATAGAGGCCTTATTTTGAACAGAAAGCCAACCTATGGGACCCTTTTGATCAAATCAAAAGGAAGAACCCGAAGAAGAGGTAATAATTTCACCACCCTCTTTCATGTTCTTTTCTTCATCCACTTCTTCTTTCATTATTATTTATATTATAAAATAATAAATCCAGTATCATATATATACTTTGATGTTATTATAAATAAGTTACGTCCATCTTCATTATTCTATCCATCCTTTGAATGACATGTCAACATACATGTGTATGTACGGATTACCGTCTCCACGTCGTGGTGTAATTGTTATTAAATACATTATTATTTGGGTGGGTATAATAATGATATGTAACTAATGTAAATAATAAATATAACATGATAATGATTCTATATATATCATATACCATCCAATTATATATAATTTTAATATCAAAATAATGATATTGTCACTCATGCGTACGTACGGACTACCGTCTCCAGAAACGTGATGAGATTCATTCCCCATCTTATCCATTAAAGAATAATTTTTATATGACAGTTAAAAATAATTTTTAAAGAATTAATATCATTCTGGATATGAATAAGACAAATACCATCCATAATGAATATGTCTCTCATAACAAATAATATAAAGGAAAACGAATCTGTTAACACCCGAAACGACGATAATACTAAGATATTATTACCAAATAAATTTTAAAAGATCATATATGATATCCTATTAATGTATATGAGACTTGTATAATTCCATATCAATTATTTCCCCATTATAAATGAGGTTAAACTACCCTAGACCAAGGAAACACTACAAAGTAAGGGGTTTCTTATCTCACTTTTAATTCTATGAGATTTCTGTTGTTCACCACTTATTTATTGCATGATGTGTCTGTACTGCCCATAATTGTATTCATTGTGTAATATACTTTAATTTATGGATATTAAAATCATCATTTTATGATCCAACTTTCATGGTTTTATGTTTTGTAAGTTACCAAATCAATAAGGGAATTTGAAATTTCAATTTCCACTCATTTGGATTTTCGCATACTTTATTGATTATTTCACTCCAAGATTATGTGTGGATTCACTATTAATTATCTTATGTCATAATTTCCACTCCCCATTGTGTGGATATACTTTTGATACACATAATCACTCCATTTATAAATTCTCAAGTCATCTATATGAACTTAATAAGGTTAATTTTAACTCAATCTCCATTTGATGAGTTAAATATAAAATTCATTGGTGTTCTTTTTACAAGAATATGTGTTAATGTCCTATGATTGATTTACACTGAATATCCAATCATATTGAGTGTGTTTATATTTTTCACACATAATTTTGTCATTGATTTATCCATAACCTAAGGATACAGTCTTTATAATAGATTTCTTCTCAATTTACTTTCCATTGACACTTCCTTGTTGTTATACACCAAATAACATTTTTATGTTGTATATAATGTACTATGACATAGTATATCACGAATCCATTTATTCTCATGATATAATAATGTTTTGATTACTACATATATTTCTATTCAAGTGTCTCTCTTTTGGTTAGGAACTCTAACTAAAATATCAGTTTAAATGTTTTAAAGATTTATTATTCTAAATCTTTCTCATTAATGTCCATGTTTTAAGAATAGTTCTAAAGATTTATTTATATGGACAGTAATGTTTTAAAATTAAAATTCCTTTTAAAAGATTCATAGTGTTATGGGATACTTTGATTCAAAAATCTATTTTTAAATGGCTTCTTGACAAATAGTGTGACATTTAAATGATTTCAAGAAAAAGGGGGATATTTCTCTCTAATAGTTTTGATGATTATTTTAATCTGTGTTAATATCCTTAATTATTCACAATTGAGGTTAATATGATACAATACAATCTTCCATAATGTATCGAATGAGTTATGTTAGACTGTGGATGTGCTATTTTTATACCATTCATTGTTTGTGGATAAAGTATTGACATTTCGTATGCTAGTTTTAATATGAATGTTTATGTAATATTTCAAAAATTACAAATGAGGAATACATTGGACTTAGTAAGTAATGGGTTGAGCCCGCTATAGCTCCTCGATGCATCAGTAGGTCTCATGAGACAAACTAGTGTCTTGTCACAAGGCCTTAACAAAATCTTATTTGTAGTCTTGGCATAAGGCCTTGTCTATGTGGTTATGATAGACTGACATTATGCATTCCATTATTATGAATGTGGTTATTGATATTGCATGTGATTATTCTACTAGTATAATATCCTTGCGAATAAGTAAATGCCATTATTTGATTATATTTTTTCCATATTACGCTGAAGTTAATGTTTTAAAGGATTTTGTTCTAGTCTTATCCACTTCCATAAATGTTTATGATTATTTGTTAATGTTTCCGCTATAATGTTTTCATAAGAGAGCATATGAGATCACCACATTCTATGTTTTATTATTCCTAAGATGCAAATAAGTATATTATGACTGACCTCCAGGGATAGTCTATGGGATCTCAGTGTTGTCTATGGATACAATGTTTTTGTATTTTTTCATTTTATGATGTGATGTAATCCTTATGACTATATCTAGTACATCCAAGGCTACTAAACTAATCGGTATTTCGAGACATGATCATTTATGATCATGAAAATGTTATGTAATAATACAACAACTCTGGGTAACTGTGGTCAGGGTGTTACATCATCAAACCTTTTTTAATACTGCATAGAGTTGGTGAGGTGGCGTACTACTTGGCTCTACCTCTACAGTTAGGGAGGGGGAACATTGTCTTCCACATACCCAACTGAGGAGATACATACACAACCCATCACACATCATTTACTGGGGTGACATGGACATTCCTGACAAGGATACTTTTGTAGAGTTCTTGATGTAGTTCGAGGATCACCCAGAGAGGACCCTCAATGACTGATTGATTCCTCTAGTCCACATTCAGTGAAAACACGAGAATCTCTTGGAGAGAATGTGGGAGCGAGAGGCTTAGATTCGTGCTCGGTATCATTATTTGTTTGTTTAGCCCCTGTTTTGGATTTGGGGATGTAAAGCCCTAAGGTGGGGAGAATTTAATGTCACAGATTTTCCATGTATTTTTTTTGAAAATTATATGAGAATATTTCAAGACCAGGTACTAAGACGACACGTGATTCCGAGCCCTACAGTGCCCAAGATAAATGATGAAAATATTTTTTATGTTTAGTAAAAAATATAGTGCAAGATCAGTATTTTTAACATTAAAACGAGTGCTCAGATTTGAAATCTGATGGTACCGTTGTGTTTCGAGAAGCGGTTTTTGCTTAGGCCGGACCTAACTTCGACCAGCGCGTGTCGACTGTGGAAAATATTTTTCAAACATTTTAAAGAAGAATAAAAATACTCTTGTAATTTTTATTTTATTATTCGTTTAACATTTCATGATGACTCAAAAATTTTGTGACGCAACAACGAAATAGCTGTTTCCTTTTATAAATTAAACAGAATGGTGATGAGGCAACTTAGTGAAACAGTGACACTAAAACACTGTTCTTCAGTTAATCTCTTGGCAGGGATGAGAGATCACATTCACGATCCCTAGACGCTCTAATGAAAAAATAAGGAAATGCATTGAAAAATACTCTTTTCGACGAACACAGAATGATGGTTGATCAATAATCGGATTCAGAACAGGCATCGATGGATTGATGAATGATGAACACAAGACTCACGCTTCATCAATGATTGATCAAATCCTCTAAATAGGGGGTTTATTTTTCTTCATTATTCCATTCCCCACTCCTGTTTCCAATGATGAATACAGAAAAAACCATAACCATTTTGATCTGCAGTTCGATCATTTATGCAGGATGGTTAAAAATGAAATCAGGCTGACATGAACAAAGGCCAAGATCTGTTCTAAGGGATGTTCATGTGCTTCTTCTCCCCCTCGTTCTTGCGTTCTTCACTGAAGAACCCACATGGTTGTGTAAGGATTTTCAACGAGGTTTTGAATGTGACTGGACCCTCAAAGTCGCATTAAGATTTTCTTGAGCCCTCGATGATAAAGAACACAACCCGGGGGCCACAGGCGTGCTTCAGTTTCGAAAAACAGAGCATCAGAGTGCGACTGATGACAGAAAGAAGAAGCGCTGCCAGTGGAGACACGACTAGAATAATATCAGGCAGCATAGAGGCCAGTGGTGGCATAGCTATAAATGAAGGTGATAGGCTGTGACAATGAGCCATGGCGGTGGGAGGGCGTGGCACCCCCATCCATGTCGGACAATGGACCTACGGCCGAGCTGCGGGTTGAACGAGTCACACGGACCGACCGGGTTGACCTGGGTAGACACGCTTTCAAAGGAATATTTCCTGGGTGAATGAACCAGTCTAATTTCGCGAAATGGGATGGATTCGGTGGACCAGATAGGTAGCGTGCCAGGCTGGGCCAAACCTAGCGGGCCAGGTCAACCTGGCGAGTCAGGTGAGGCGGGACTTGGGTCAGACCGCACCCGGACCCAACCCTCCCCTTTTCACATAAATTCTTATAACTCTTAAAAAGTGTGTCTTTTTGACAATCCATTTGTGGTGTTGGGATCCTCGTGATGATGAATTCATTTTGAGATACTCTAAGTGAGTTTCTCTAGAAGTTGGAGTACAACCTTTTGGTTCGAGGAGTAGGTGATCCTGGAATTAGTGTGCTAAGGATGGAATCTTACAGCTGGCTGCGACCTAGAAGCAATTTGATTAACTAGATTGTGTGTCTTACCTAAAATATGTGTCTTATCTAGACTTTGTGTCTTACCAAGACCGATTCGGTGCTCCCCTATCCCACTAGGGTGCAGGTATCCTATTCATTGATGACACTCTATGTGTTACATACACTTTGTGTGTTACCAACACTCCATGTGTTATCTACACACTATGTGTTACCTACACTCCGTGTGTTACTAATATAGGGTACATTGGATTCTTATGACATTCCTGTTTACTTAATATAGACATATATTTGGTGTGAGCTAACTCTTGTGGATCTTGACTGTACCTCTTAGAGGCTACATTTCTTGTGCCTCTTTGGTAGTTTACATTGTGTATTTTTTTTAGTGGTGTTACCTTTTTGGTTTGGGGTCCCTACTGAGTATTTTTTCCTCACCCCTGCATGGGATTCTTCAATAATTGACATATCCTGTGCAGACGATTAGAAATATTGGCGGAGTCCTTGGTGGGTTGGAGATAGGTGGTGTTTCAGGGAGGTCCAATGGACGTGGTTTGCTTTAGTGACGTTCAGAGAACTTACTGTCCCTACCCTTCAAGTAGGGTTTTATGTATATGAGATCCAAGAGCTTGTACTTTTCCATTTCATTTGGGCCTGTATTTTTGGCCCATTTACTTTTTAGTTTTGTATTATCACTCAATGGTTGTCTTAGTGGAATGCATACTTATTTAATTAGTGTTTTCAATTAAAAAATTTTCTTGTAGACATGTTCATGTGTACAGGTACTTAGGAAAATGCCTCCCATTTGTGAGTTATGCCCATTTGGTTCTAATCTCCAGCTCGTGGACTATGGGAGGTAGTCTTGGGGTAGTCACGATACAGGCTTCGAGGGATGAGATGTGACAAAAGTACAGTTGGATGATGGTGGGATTTCCATCTGTAGGCTTGTAGATGTGAATGGCTATTTTAGGGTGACCGTAAAGGATCTCTTTATTGTGGAGTTCTTTCTAGATGCATTGATGTTGGACCAATCTCACAATTCCATGGAGATCTAGTAGGTGATGATGAAAGTGTTCTCCTATTAAGCATGATTCACCGAGTTGATTCACATTCCTCCTCTTCTAGTAGGGAGTGAGGCCGAAAAGGAAATATAGTGTAAGATTTGTCTTTTTCTAGATCTAAAATGACAATTCAAAAAAAATTTATATGACAACCTACAATAGAGTGATTTGAAAGGCGCTGGTGATAAAGAAGGGCATTGAGGAAGATAGGGTTGATGGGTTTTTACAAGATTCTAGTGGACCAACTGATTCTTTCACTAGCCCAATACCAATTCAATATTATGGAAACAATATAGGTAATTCAAATGATGGATTTTAGGGTGAAAATCAACATTTTAAGTGGAGTATAATTTTATCAATTCCTTCTATGGGAAATGACTCGGCCAGGTGCTATAACTATGGGAGGAAGAGACACTTCCTCAAGAAATATCCTGTTTCACTCAAGAGTTTTTACTAGTGTGTCAAGAAAAGTCATCTTACATGGTTTTGTGATAAGTAATTATGAATGTACATAGACAATGAAGAATTCATTGTTGGTATGAGACCTCAGAAAAAGGTGTAGACCTGTCAAGGGTCGGTGAATTATGTGACTCATGAGACTCAAGGGAATCAGAGAGTGGTTTGTAGCATGTCTTATGCAGTTGATCATGTTTTGGATGATGGTAGAGAAGGACCATCAATAGTTCGAGGTACAATCCTTATTTCTTCTACACTATGCGTTGTTTTGTTTGATGCTGGCACATACCATTCCTTTAAAATGACTCAAATAGTTGTTGGGTTGGATTTATCAGTTAAATTATATTCTAAGACGCTGTCTATTGATACACACCTAGGAAAGAAATTTGATCATCTTCATATCTGTCTAGAATATCAGATCATGGTTACAAGTTCAAGAATGCTGGGAGAATCAAAATCTTGGATGTGATAGATTTTGAAATGATCCTTAGCATGGAATGGTTGACCAGCTACCATTCACACATCATTTTCTATCAGAGATGAGGGACCTTTTCATCACCTAAAGGGGTGAAGTTTGTGTTGTCGGTTGAATGGGTAATCGAGGTAGGAAAATGTTGACCATAATCTCATAAGATATAAGACCTTTCATTATAGATGGATGGTATGGTTTTTTGTATTGGATCATATATTGACTCCCTCTTCTTTTCCTCTAGTGGTAGACCTATAATTAGATACCGTTCTTGAGGATTTCTCAGGGATACCACCACATAGGCGAGTTAAGTTTAAGATCGGTCTCATGTTAGGTGTGTGACCTATATTGATTCTACCATATCACATGTCACCAACTAAGTTTAATGATCTCAATGTGTATCTTGATGGCATACATGTTAAAGGCTTTATCAAACTAAGCACTCACCCTTGGGGTGTTATGACTTTTTCACCAAGAAGGTGGATGGTAGACTTTTTCATTGTATGGAATATTAGAATTTAATTAAATTTATTTGAAAACCAGGTTCATTTTTCCACGAATAGATAACTTGTTTGATCAATTGAGGGGAGCCTGATGGATTTCAAATATTTATCTACATTTTGGATACCATCGACACCAGGTCAAGGAGGATGGCATACTGATGATATCATTTTAATGAAGTTACATGTTATAGGAGTATCTCATTATTCCCATTAGAATGATGAATGATCTAGTGTTTTTCATGGTTCTCATGAATAATATTTTTCTCCCATACCTAATATACTTCTCCATTTTGTTCATTAATGACATCCTGATATAGTCCAAGGTGTTATAATCACATGCTAGACACCTGGACATTGTATTAATTACCCTTCGATCACGTCAGCTTTATGCCGATAATTTAAAGTTGCACTGTTTGATATAAGTGGTGAAATTTATTGGGCATTTGGTTTCTCAAGTAGTAAAATCAGTTGATCTAGAAAAAAATTGGTGGAGATATGTCTTTGGAATGGCCGATGATTTTTTTAAAGATATGTAGTTCTCTCCGATTGGATGGGTAATACATAAGTTTCATTCAAGATTTATCTCACCTATAAATTCCCATGAATGTTCCCATTAAGAAGGTTGTAAAGATTGAATAGAAATAATAGTGTGAATAAGTAATCATAGAGTTGAAGAAGAGGTTGACATCAGCTTTGATTTTGATACGTCCAAAGCATGGAGATGTGTTTGTAGTGTATTGTGATGAATTTGGAATTGGATTAAGAGATATTTAAATATAGGTTGTTATGGAATTTCTTTATGGGTCTCATCAGATATGAAACCACAAGTGGAACTCACCTACTCATGAAATGGACTTGGCGGTTGAGATTCGTGTGTTGAATTATTAGTGATAATATCTAGAGGGTGAGAAATTTTCTGTGTATATAGACCATAGGATTCTGTGGTATTTCTTCTCCCAAACTAACATGAATCTTCATTAGAGGCTTTTTTTAGAATACTAGCTTACAATTGACTTTTTATGGAGTATTCTCCTTAGAATGGTGATTACGTTTCTATTACTCTTAGCTGGAAAGCACAATACATTTGAGAGCGAATGTCAAAGGTGGGTTGGATATTCATGGATTTACTAGAATACTGGTAGGTTGGTGTAGCTAATGATCAAATTGCAGTGGGTTTATCTCCCTTAGTGATCACATACTCATTGGTGGAATTAGTAAAGTCTAGTTAGGACCATTATCCAAAGTGTTTCGTGGTGTGCAAGGGGATGGCAGTGAATGGTTACATTATAGGGTGGACCTTATATAAATGTGGTGTGATTATAGTTCATGGCAGGGTGATGGTTTGATCTTCCATGAGAGAGGAGTTCATGCAAGCCTATCATGTTTCAAATTGGGATGTTAACCAAGGATTTATGTAAAGACCTAGACCCTAGTATCCCATATATTGTGGTTACATTAATACTTTTGAGTAAAAATCAAGTGATCACATCATAAAGGATTGAATAATTTAGTAGTCTTCGTAAAATAGATACATACATGAATCTCACATTACATCTGAAAACATGAAATATATTATAGTGAAGGTAAAAATACTACATCCTAGAACTCATTTAGATATTCTTTCTTCATATCCTTGGGAAAGGAAACAAAATAAGGGTGAGCTCAAATGCTCAGTAAGGGTTATGTACAATAGAATCAATCATGAATCAATGAGGCATAGTAAACATGAAAATATAAATAACTAAAAAAATATTTTATTTAATGTAAAGAACCATAATTTACATTTAATTTTTTTAATAAATGGGAATTTTTATGAGTCTACGATAATTGACGGCTCTTGATTCCAAGGCTAAGAGTGCACAGAATGAATTTATGAACTTTTTTTTGGGTACTTTCAGTAAACATACGAGCGGGGTTTTCTAACTTTTGAACCGGTGCTCATAATTGAAATCTGAGGGCACCATGGAACTTTCAGTACCAGTATTAACTTATAGAGATCTTTACCTAAATGATAGTTGGTCGAGGGTGATAGTTACTTTTTGTTTTTTTCATGAAGGAATAAAAAAAAATCAAGAAATATTATATTTTTATTTGAAACACCCATATGGGTGTTGCGAGGTGGGGTCCACTATAACCAAACATTAATGAGGAAGTTGAGAAGTTGGGACTACAAGACCAAAACCTCCCATGAGAGGTTATGGTGGGAGGACCACACGAACCTAACCTCCCTTGAGAGGTTGTGGTGGTGGGGACCACCTGAGGCTTAAACGTCATGAAATCCCCTCATTATAGAGAAAAACCTATCTACCCCCACCCCCCATTAATGTGGAGGAGCCTTTTGACTTCCTCCAGATTAATTGTACCAATGAACATAACATTAATAGGACAACCCTCCCCTTTAATTAATTGTGCCAACACATCAATTAATTAATTAAACTATTAGAATATATGCCAACAAAAATAATAGAGGGTATAATATATTATTTTTTCACCGCATTACATTTGGGTGGAAATGGGAGAAAGATTCTCCAATAAAGAACACACCCTCCATGAAGAACACATTTTTCACAAAGAACACTGAAAAGGAACGTCTTCGGCTACGATGAACCGATGCACGAGCCCATCATTGGAGGTGTGTGGCGGACGAGATGAACATCGATGACTCACCTTATTCCACTCAACAACATCATCAATCGAATGATGAAGGGGTTTGTTTCTTTTTGATTATCGCTTCCCATGTTATCCTTTCTAATTCTTTTTTGAGTTAGGGAATTGATATTGTCCTGGGTTATGGGAAATTATGTATTAAAATATCTTCTATGCATGTTCATACTTAATTATTTGTGAATCACTTTCTATAAATCTAAACATGGAGAGTGTGGGATGAACAAACATGGCTCGACCCCTCTGTCGTTCTTCTTTGGTGTACTCTTCGAAATGGAGGAAGAGGACGAAGGAAATTAAATCGATGAAGGTGACGAAGGCAATGGCACCGCCACCAGCAGCCTCTGCGACCCACACCACCACAGCGGTGCTCTTCCCTCTCGGAAATACCGGTCGCATGCCCCAAATCCACGTCCCGATCAAGCCACCCTGCATTGCACTGGCCTCCCGGCTGAACCAGCTGTGCGCCCCTGCAGAGCCGCCCTGCGGCATCCCAGCCTTCCGGCCAAACTGGCCCCAGGGCCCCACGGTGCTCTGGGCATCCGGCAGAACCGGCTGCGTGCCTCGGCTGGACCTCCCATTCCATATCCCTCTAAGCCACCCCGACCATGCTTCCCATCGGCCCTCTGAGCCGTCGCATGGCCTCGTTCCCTCGTGGCAACTTCTTGTCGAGCCGCTCTGCAGTCTCACGCCATCGAGGCCATTTGTGGCCCTCCACGGCCACTCGCGGCCTGTCGAGCCAGACCTAGCGGGTCGGGCCAGACCCACCGGGTCGGACCAAGCCGGGTCAGGCCAGGTTGGTCCGACTGGGTCAGACCAGACCTAGGTCCACTACGACCATTTTTTTTCCATAACATTGGAACTAGATGTCCGTTTGACAAACTGTCAGTAGTGCTAAATATATTGGAGTGAGACGGTCCCATTGAGTGATACCCCACTATGTTTTAGATTGAGATGGGGAACAATTAGGTTGGATTGAGCACGAATCCTACCGGGCCTTCAAGATAAAATGGCTAATAACTCTCAGACCGTGTATCCGATTGATGTGACATCTTTTACATTGATACCCCTATGACGAGGTGGACCTTTCAGATACTTCTTCGTGGGAATTCATGGTAGTTTGAGCATCGACCAGTAGCTTGTGGAGAAAATACATTCGGAGATGAGTGAGCATAGTGCAAAGACCTAGTGGCTGGTAGGGACTTAAAGACTGCTGACCGTTTTGACTCAGAGTTACTCGACAGGCCAAGTGGGGAGTGCCTTGGTGACACAGAAGACCCATGGTGGGGAGTTCCTTGGTGACATGGAAGACCCACAATAATCGATATGAAGAATACCACAACATGCTTTAAGGGGGAGCGCCTCTGTGTGACACAGCAGACCCACGGCGGGGAGCGCCTCTGTGTGACGTGACAGACCCATGGTACTCAATAGGAGGAGTAACATAGTAGTCCAATGTTAGTGGGAAGCACCTCTGTGTGACATGGAAGGCCCACTGTACTTGATGGATGAGGAGTTATCCAGCAACTGAGGGGTTCAAAATCATGTTTGGAATGTTACTTGATACTACCCCTAGAATAAATCTTGGATTGAGTTGAGTCATAACCTATGTGTTTTCTTAATGATTGATATGGATTACTTAATATCTTATAATATGTATGGGAATATACCTAAGTAAGGTTATATGATGATTTCATACCTTTTTGTTTTATCCTTAATGGATTTGTGAGACCTAGAGGGCCTTATGGTCTCTAATGAGTATCCATATACTCACCCATGCACGGGCTATGCCCGCACATTGTTGTGTTAGATGAAGATGACAAACTTCGCTGACTAAGGATGTGGGTACCAGGACTGGATGGTACCCAGAGGTGGACTGTATGACGAGTCGGTACACAGAGGAGACAGATGAACAAGGAGTGATGGGGTGGCGATCTACACCTATCCTTTAGGTACGAACCATATAGGACGACCCCGTTGCTATTTTCCTTTTTCATCTGTTGTACTTGTACTTCCAGTTTCTTATACTTTACTGTTGGGATTGTATTCCGACTCCCTTTTACTTTCAACACTTTTTTGTTATACAGTTTTACTTAGTGTTTCGTATCTTTTTATGTGCTTTTTGGAATTTGATTGACGGTTATAAAAGAAAATTCCATCCTACTTTTAGGTAATATGCTTTTGGGGCTAGTCGCCAGCCCCTGGCCTATAGAAGGTGGGCCTGGGGTTGTCACGGCACAAGCCCCTATGGACGGGTCGTGACAAATTGGTATCTAAGGAGTCAGTTCTACCATAGAACTAGGACTCTAATATTTTTTATGAAGCAATAGTGTTAAGGGCAATGAGTGCAGTTTTTAGTTTAGGGAGTCTAATGTTGGTGCGATGACCGACGTATCCATACACCATGAACTTGACTTCTGATTTTCCGACTCAGTTCAATAAAACACTGATTGTGTATGTGTTTTCAAAAGTTTTCTTTGTGATCTTTTGAGTCAGGTCACCAAGTATAATTTTCATCCCAAAAGGTCTAACATTAGACCGTGGCACACCTGTTTCTTTCAGGATGCCTCCCGGAAATCTTCCAGCTAGAGTTCTGAGAGTTGTATGCACTGATATCCCACCAAGCGATGAGGCCTCGGTGCATGGTCCATTTCAAGTAGAGGCACCAGCAGAGGCACCAGCGGTACCAATACCCATTGGGCCAATGATGCCACCAACCCCCGTAGTAGATGGTGCACACCACTTATGCTCTTTGCAATAGTTCCAGTACTGGAGCCCATCCAGGATCAGGGTAGAGACAGACCCACATGAGGTTGAAGATTGGATGGAGGATATGGTGAGAGTCGTCCAACTTGTAGGGACACCAGCCGATCTCATGGTGATCCTTACCGATAGCATTCTATAGGAAGAAACAGGTAGATGGTGGAGCTTGATGCTCTAGGTTCACGATGAGGTGACGCTTTTCTGTGCAGACTATGAAAGCCTATTTCTAGAAGAGTTTGTCCTGGCGATTCTTTGCGCAGTTTGTATACAAAATCTTCTTCATCTGGATCAGGGAAGCATGACTGTGGCTGAGTACTCAACGTGGTTCACCAACCTCTCACGCTACTCGACAAATATAGTCCAAGACCCTTTCTTCAAGGCCCGGACCTTCGAGCAGGGGCTTAGTTGGGAGATCAGGGATTTATTGATCAAAAACAACATCCCGACTTCAGCAGGGGTGTTAGAAAGATCCCTCTTGGTGGAGAGTTTCCTTGCTGAGCAGTCACGAGCAACGAGACCCACTACTAGTTGTCATGTAGTGGAGTCTTCTGCAGCTAATAGCAGCCAGATGTCTTAGAGGTCTAAAAGGACCAGACCTACAGGTGGTCAACCACATGACTTAGGATCAGTTAGGTGGGGCACCAGAGATAGAGCCAGTCATACCAAGAGCGGCTAATGATACGCAGGTGGTGGGCAGGGTCACATGGCTCGTGACTGTATGAACCGCTATATGGATGATCAACAGACAGTTGAGGGACCACCCAGGTAGAGACATAGGTTCAACCGGGGAGGTTCGTAGTGAGTAGGTGGAAATTGAAGAGGATCTAGTCTAGTAGCTGGCGGTGTGCGGTGATTTATGGTGTTACCGCCGGCACCATTAGGATGGCCACCATGACCGAAGGGAGCAGGTGGACAGGTGAGAGATCAGCTCTAGGAAGTCGAGGCCTACGATCACGGTGCTTCGGAGATAATACGACTTATTATCTATGTCTACTACACCATAAATGCAGTACTTATAGACACAGGTTCTAGTCATTCTTTTATTGACACTACCCTCATTCGGATCTCAGAGATTCTGATCGATTCGTTGGCTTGATCCTTACTAATAGATAATCCTACGGGAGTAGATTAAATGATTATGCATTGGTTTCGGTAGTGTGAGCTTACTCTAGGAGAAGAGAGCATCGTGTGGGATCTCCTAGTAGCAACGTTTAGGCCTTACAACGTCATCTTGCGTATGGACTGGTTATCTACATTCCATGATCAAATTGACTGTATTATGCACAAAGTGTACTGTGTCCACATGAATGGGACTCGGTTTACCTTCACCGGTGAGAAGGCAACCTTTGTAGTGCAGGATGGACTTACCCGAAGGAGAGTGCAGCCGATTACTCATCAATTGGCTTGCCTTACCCTTAGAGCTCTTGATGTGGAGTGTTTTAGCTATCCTGTAGTGGTGGATCAGTACACATGTGTTTTCATTGATGTTGTTCTCGGTCTACCTCCTCATAGAGATGTGGAATTTTACATTGACTTATTCCCCATAACAACAATGATATCTACACCAATATATCATATGGATCCCACAGAGCTTCGTGAGATGCAGGTATAGTTAGAGGACTTGTAGCAGAAGGGATTCATTCATCCTAGTGTTTCTCTTTGGGTAACCCTGATTTTGTTCGCCAAGAAGGAAGATGGGAGCTTGAGTATTTGTGATGACTATCGGTGCCAGAACCAGGTGACCATGAAGAATATGTACCCACAACCGAGGATTAATGACCACGTTGATTAGCTGAATGAAGCATAGTGGTTCTCAAAGATAGTCCTCCGATCAGGCTATCACCATCTTATAGTACGAGATGAGGATGTGCAGAAGATGAAAATCAGATGTCAGTATGACCATTTCGAGTTCTTGGTGATGCCATTAGGTGTGACCAACACTCTAGTAGTGTTCATGGGACTCATTAAAATGATATTTCAGCCATACCTTGATCGCATTGTAGTGGTCTTCATTGATGACATTATGATATACTCAGCTATTGAGGAGGAGCATGACTACCATTTGTAGGTATTACTTGACACAATCCAAGAGAACCAGATTTATGTTAAGCTCTCGAAGTGCTAGATCAAGATCTAAGAGGTTCACTTTCTGGTACATGTCATATCAGAGGTTGGAGTTGTAGTGGATCCAGCGATGATTGAGAAAAAACTTGTTTGGGAGCCACCCAGAAGTGTGACAGAGGTATGAAGCTTACTGGGTTTGGATAGATACTACTGGAGGATTGTTCAATATCTCTCTAGAGTTACAGCACCACTATCATCCTTGACGAAGAAGGGGCGACCCTATGTGTGGTCAGATAGATTCCAGGAGAGTTTTCTGTAGCTAAGCCAGATCCTGACTAGTTATCCCATCTTGTGGATGCAGAATGAGGGCGTAGGGTACGTAGTCTACTGAGACACATTAGGGACCAGACTTAGATTTATTCTAATGTAGGGGTTAGAAGTGATCACATATGGTTCTTGTCAACTGAGACAACATGAGAATAACTACACTACCCATGACTTGGAGTCAGTAGCAGTGGACTTCACCTTGAATATGTGGCAACACTATCTGATGGGTGAAGAATTTATAGTGTACTCTAATCACACGAGTCTCAGGTATATATTCTCTCAGAAGGACCTAAACCCGGGACAGTGATGTTGGATGGAGTTCCTCAAGAACTATGACTTAAAGATAGTCTATACTCCATGGACGGGAAATTTTGTTGCAGATGCACTCAATAAGAGGTCTAGTATATAGCTGGTAGGTGAGGCAACGAAGCAGCTGGCTAATTTACAGATATCATTTTTTGATAGAGATGGAGGAACTTTTCTACAGTCTCTTACAGTAACTCCCACACATCTTTAGCGAGTTTGGGAGGTGCAACATGGGTATGATGACCGTGAGGCATGACGTGTTCAGATATCCACATCATAGACTCTTGATTGATTACCTGAAGGTGGGGAGCGCGTCATCCTCTTTAGAGGATGTACCATGGTACCCATGTCACTTCAGGAGGAAGTTTTGAGTGAGTTCCACACAAACCCTCTAGCGGTACGTCCATGAGTGGAAAAGATGTACCTGGATCTCCAACAACAGTACTAGTTACCAGGAATGAATAAATTAGTTGTAGAGATTTTTTCTTGATGCCTCACTTTTCAGCAAGTGAAGGTGGAGAATCAGGTTCCAGGAGGTTTGGTTCAGCATTTAGAGGTCCCAGATTGGAAGTGGGAAGGGATATCAATGGACTTCGTGACAAGACTTCCATGTACATCAAGGGGTCATGACTCGATTTGGGTGATCGTCGACCGAATCACCAAGTCGCCCCACTTCCTACCAATCAGATAGTAGGGTTCAGTAGTGAGCATGGGACACCTCTATGTGCAAGAGGTTTTGCGGCTATATGGAGTACCCTTAACAATTATCTTGGATCATGATTTATGTTTTACTTCCCAGATATGGAATATGTTTCAGATGGTGTTCGCGATGCAGCTTTGATTGAGAACTGCCTTCCATCCTCAGATGAATGGCCAGAAAGAGCGTAACATTAAGACCCTCAAGGACAAGTTTTGTGATTTTGTCCTCATCTTTGGTCCCATCTAGGAGGATCACTTACTTTTGGTGGAGTTTTCATTCAATAACAACTATCACTCCACCATTGGGATGATACCATTTGAGTCATTGTATGGGTAACCATGTAGATAACCTTTGTGTTTGACTGACCCAGGGGAGTTAGCACTTGTGGGACCAGAGACGGTACAGACTACAACAGAGAAGGTGCTGATCATCCAGGAGAAGATGAAGACTGAACAAAGCAGGAAGAAGCCTTATGCCAATAGGAGATGGAGACCTCTGGAGTTCGAGGATTTTGACTAAATCTTTCTATGGGTCTCACCTGGACGAGGTCTATGTAGATTTGGTCAAGGCCGAATGTTATCTCTGAGATTCATTGGACCTTTTTTGGTCCTTTGTAGAGTTGGAGAGGTGGAATAATGGTTAGATCTTTTCCCTCAGTTGCACCAGGTGCATAACATCTTCCAAGTGTCCCAGCTGAGGAGATACCTGCATGATCCTTCTCACATCATCGACCATGTAGAGCTAGATGTCCAAATTGGGGTGACTTTTTTGGAAGTTCCACTGGATATTGAGTATCGACATGAGTAGGTCCTTCATGGATGGTCGATAACACTAGTGCGTGTTTGCTGGTAGCAAGGAATCCTCCAGGAGAGCACATGGGAGTGGGAGGATCAGATGCGTGCTCAGTAACCCCACTTGTTCCCTTAGTTTGAGTTTTAGCCTACGGAGATGTAAAGCCCTGAGGTGGGGAGAATGCAAAGTCCCAGAATTTCCATGTAATTTTTTTAATAAATTGGAATTTTTACGAGTCTGTGAAAATTGACGGTGCTTGATTTTGAGGCCCGGAGTTCGTGGAATGAATTTCTGAACTTTTGTTCGGGTATATTCAGTAAATCTACGTGATGGTTTTTCTATCTTTCGAACCGATGCTGAGAATTAAAATATGAGGGCACCGTTGAACTCGTAGCACCAGTATTTTCTTAGAGTGACTTTTTCCTCGATGACACATGGATGAGGGTGAACGTTAGTTTTTGGGTTTCTCGTGAAGGAATAAAAAATAAAAATAAAATTGTGCAAACATTTTTTTTGGGAACACCCTTGTGGGTGTTGGGAGGTGGGGTCCACCCAAACTAAACCTCCATGTGGAAGTTGAGAAGTGAGAAACACCAGACCTTAACCTTCCATGAAAGGTTATAGTGGTGGGGACCACCGTAACCTAACCTCCCATGAGAGGTTATGGTGGTGGGGACCACCCGAGGCCTAATCCTCTTGAACTCCCCTCATTATGTAGAAAAACTTCTCAACCGCCCTAATTAGTGTGGAAGAGCCTCTTGAATTCTTCCACATTAATTGTGCCAACACACATACCTTTAATATACCAACCCTCACCATTAATTAATTGAGCAAACACATAAATTAATTAATTAAACTATTTGAATATATACCAACAAACATAATATAGGGGATAATCTATAATTTTGGCACACATTGAATTTTGGTGGAATTGGGAGAAAGCTTCTCCAATGAAGAATGCATCCTCCTTGAAGAAGGCTTCCTTTATGAAGAATGCCGACAAGGAATGTCATCAGCTATGATGAACAGACGCACGAGCCCAAGATTGGATGTGTGTGGTGGAAGTGATGAACATTGACGACTTTACCTTATTCCTCACACCAACATCATCAAGAGAATGAGGTAGGGGTTTATTTCTTTTTGATTATCACTTCCCATGTTTTCCCCTCTAATTATTTTGTAGGTTTGGGAAAAGAGATTGACGTGGGTTGTGGGAAATGATGTTCTAAAATATCTTCCATGGACGTTCAAGATTTGTTCTTTGTGAACCTCTTTATATAAATCTAAACCCAGATGGTGCGGGCCAAACAAACATGGCCCAATCCCTCCGTCGTTCTTCTTTGGTGTACTCTTCGAAATAGAGGAATGTGACGCAGGTGAAGAAAACGACAAAGTTGATGAAAGCAATGATGCCGCCATCCACGAACTCCATTACCCGTGCCGCCCCCCATGGCGCTCCACCCTCTTGGCTGAACTAGCCGGGAACCCTGGAATTATGTCTTGGCCGAGCCACACCGCGGCGCACCGACCTCCCAGCTGAACTGACCTTGTAAGGGTTGGTGTCCTTAGAACCTACTGTTTTGTACTTTGGTTACATAACTGTTCACTTATTAAATATTGTTCATTGTTCTACATGATTATAATATAATAATGTCCTAGAATATTTGTTGCATTAATATGGTCATAGCAGATCCCCGCTATGATGAGAACCTTGAAATGCTATAACAATATTCTTAAATAAAGTTATGCGGTTTGGATGACATACTATGATATGACACATAGTATACAAACTGTCATGTGCGAGTACTCGTAAGAAGATGAGACTCTCTCTCATGGAGTTTGCACTTGGTAATCTCCAAGATGGGAGATTATGAGAATAGACTAGCCAGTAGTAATTCTGCATGTCTTGGTGTCATAGGATATTTCTATCTACGAGCGTGTGTAATGGTCCTTAGACTGGAAGATAATTATTAACTCATGTCATGACTCACACACTTAGATTTACTGATAAAACCCATCACGCAGACAGTTGGTGGGAAGTAGTGTACGTTGGGTGCGTCACGAGTGACATGTTGTTAATGGATAAGTCAAGGAAGGATTTGTCCCTTCCATTTATGGAAGTTGATATCTCGACCCTTTAATTGAAATAGAACTGTCGCATTAAATTCCATGGACATGGTGTAAAAGACGAGTTTATTTCAGGTAGTCAAAGAATTACATATCAAGCATATAGGTTTATGACACTTCCATGAAACCTGCTTGATGAGATATTGAGACAAAGGGATTAAATTACACAGTAATCGTTCATATGAGGTGATATGTCAATGTAGCATCAACTTCTTTCTCTTGGGTGCCTTGATCCGTTGCTAGACAGTAATCTTGGACTTTTGGCAAGACTACCTAATGCCAACGAGATAGAGGCCTAGAGGGTCACACACTAAGTGTATCCAAGTATCTCAAGTTGAATAAAGATTTTTCCCGTATGTGGTTTAATAATAATTCAAGGAAGCCTAAGATGTTTTTAATGATGGAGGAAAAATAAAATAAAACAAGTACACGCTGTGTATTATTATTACACGCAGTGTAGTTTTATTTTGGAAAGGAAATGAATAAATGAAAACAACATATACACGCCGTGTACATTTAATGTACATGGCGTGTAGTTTTCCATGAAAAACAAGTACACGATATGAATTAATTATTACACGCCATTTAGTTTTTCTAGTCGGGATATTGAGGATATAATATTGTTTTAAATGATATTTATTATAATCAGCGTGGGCGCATGTTAAGGAATTATTTATTAAATATGGGGTTTTAAATAAAGATTCAATGAAATAAATAAAACGTGTAACACGTTTAGTTATTGTCATAACTCTATAACACCACACAACTGATTATAAATATCGTCACAACCCCAACTCTTTTCCGACACACAAGAGAATCGTTGGACACAACATCTCTGGAGAATTCTTTCAAGGCCGAAAGAACATTTTCCTCCAAGAATGCTCTCAAGACCGAGAGAGTTCCTCTTCCATCAAATCAAGACGATCTAAGGCAGACAGCGCAAGAAAAGGATTCTCCATGCTAGCACCCAGAGAATCCTTTAGCGACATCCAGAGATATGAGGTACACGTGTGGATCACCGCTAGAGAGAGTCTACACTTGGCTTCTGAGATGCAAGGATAGATAACATCGACAACGTGATCGAGAACATCAATGATGAAAGAATGCCAAAAAGGTATTTCTTTATAATTAATTAAATTAATTATAATCAACCTGTAACGATCCTTGTTTGTGGTTCCGGGACAAACCATCTTCTTTGTCTTTTTCTATTATTTGATCCATGGAGACTGGCATTTATCGTCGTATTGATCCCGGATTGATCATTTTTTAATGACAAAAATCCAAGTGGGTACATCCACCCACGCGCTTCTGCTGTGCCCGGAACCTTCAAATGGTATTAGAGGGAGGTTACGACGTTGATTATTGTTATTTAATTTTTGTTGATAATTTATGCATTCATATTTGATTAAATTCGAAATAAATCATTCTATAAATCTGAATAAACGAGAACTATTCTTCCTCATTCGTTTCTCGATTCATATAACAGAAACAACATTTTAATTTTAATTTTGATTAAAATAAAAATGAGGAACTCATCCGGAGGAGCCGCTCTTTCTGTCTGTACAACACGGGATTACACGACATGTAATTAAAACTACACGCCATGTAGTTAGGTTCAACGAACCAGCACTGGTCCACCAAACCACGCCGTGTGAATCGATTATGCCTAATTGTTAATCATGACGTGTTGACCAGAATAGAACGGCGCGTGGAAACTGGAATACACGGCGTGTATATTATAACAACACGCCGTGTAGTCCATTCCGACCCAGGTGAAACCGTGTACAAAGATAAGCAGCGTACCGCGTACACGGGATCGCTAGGCCGGTTACCGCGTAACAAGGAAGTACACACCATATGTGATTCATCTACACGCTGTGTACTCTAAAATTTACAATGTACAGAAAACACGCCAATGCCCTGGCGTGTACTTTGGAAAAATGTTGAAAAGAAAATACACGCTGTGTAATTATAAACTACACACCGTGTACTTTCCTGAAATGGAATTTCACTAGGTTTCCTCCAATGTACAAAGACCCGTACAAGGAATATGGATGAGAAGAATCTCAAGGAAATTCAGAAATGAATTTAAGATAATGAATTTATTAATTATAAGATCATAATTAATTGAATTCGAGTGCATCGTATCTTAAATAAAAGAACGATTAAAAGAATTTGAATTCTAAATATACGTAAATGTCATTGCATTCTATGGATGATCACGAGCTAGACCAAAGACCCTTTGTATGTGTATGGTTTCATTTAAATTTATTTAATTTAAATTTGTTTTCCTGCGATCCTTCTTCTAATAAAATGTAGGGCATGCGTGCCCATGGTTTCTTTAATGTAAACCCATGTAATGGAGGATCTACAAAGCCAGAGGAGACGGTTCAAATCCCGAAGCCAAGGTAAAACCAACACAAGAGGATACAAAGGTGGACAGGTGGGAGCTGCAAAACATGAACCATCGGGTTTAAGGTGTTTTCCCTAGGTTGGGGTTAGCTTATAAAAACCACAAGATAAGCTAACCAAATAGAAGCTCATGATCTTGCCATCTTATTTTATTTCTATCTGATTGCATGGTTTATTTATTATGCATGTGTTGTCGCGATCACATAATTAATTAAATGAACAATAATTCAAAGATGGAATAAAATAAAAACCGGACTATGAGTAATCATTATCGGAACATGGTTAATCACTTAAGCAAGCATCACTTAATATTAACAAGCATGTGATAATGCAAAGATATGCATAAAGAATAAAATCCCTCAAATACCATATTATGTCAGACCAAGCCTTCCGTTACTTGATTAAGGGCAAGACTCAATAAAACTATGTGTTTGACCAACCCCTGTTGGGAAACTTACTTTTATAAAGGAATCCCTTATGAAAGGTTTCAGGTTGACTTAACCATATTACATCAAGAGAAGTATCCCTTGCTAGACTTGATGTAATATTGGAGGCAAGAGTTGAGGAAATCTAAGTCAGGATTTTAGGATTGGGGAGTCCACTCAACAGATCAAGGAACTATAAGCTCACAGTTGGAAAAGACCTGCCTACCTAAATACCTTCAAATAGCTTGACCAACCCTTGTGGGGGTTATGAGAAGGGAAATATGGATCCTTTCCACTAGAATGTCAAAGCAACTGGACATTCTGAGGTCAAGGGTGAGGGCCATTGGGACTTGATAAAATAGTGGGAGACTTAATAAAATTTATTATTTCTCATAAAATGTAATCAAGAAAGTACTGATGAATCTGCTCTTTTAAATTGTAGAATCAATATGACAAACACATCAACCACATTTTCTCTACGATCAATTCTGGATAAAGACAACATCCTCACCAGCAGTAACTTTCAGGAATGGTTTAGGCGCCTTCGGGTTATCTTATGGCATGAACGGAAGTTTTATGTGCTGGAGTCCTCACTTCCTGATTCTTCTGCCCCAGGTGAAAGTGATGAAGATTTCGTAGTCTATGATCAGCATTTAAACGATGCTCTCGACGTTCAATGTTTGAGGCTTTCATCTATGTATAGTGAGCTCATGAAGTCTCATGAATAAATGGATTCCTACAGCATGCTCATGAACCTCTGTGGTTTCTACCAGGAGAGAGAAAGACAGAAAAGTCTTGAGATCTATAAGGATCTGTTTCATAGCAAGCATGGAGAGGGTGCCCCAGCTGGGCCTCATGTAGTCATGCTCATTGGCTACATTTAGCGCTTGGAGGTTCTAGGGTTTAAACTCCCTGAAGAACTGAGTACCGATCTCATTCTTGCATCACTCCCCCAGAGCTTCTCAAACATTGTTGTTAATTTCAACATGAACAATATTGATAAGTCTCTATATGATCTTCTTATCCTTATTCGCCAAGTGAACAAGGACATGAAGCGTGAAAATCCATCTGTCTTTATAGTGAATAAATGGAAAGGGAAGGCGAAGAGCGTTAAGCCCAAAGCTTTTTCAAGTCCTTCTAAGAGAAGGAAGATCAAAGGGGAGGAAAAGGAACAAGATTATGTTTGTTTCGCATGTGGCAAGAATGGCCATTGGAAGAAAAACTACACCCAGCCAAGGAGGCATGGGGAAGCTTCAGGTGTGTTTGTTATCGAATGCAATCTATTTCATTCTACTAATTGGGTATTAGATACTACTTGTGGTGCTCACATATGTATCCAAATATAGTAACCAAGTAGATTCAAGAAGATTGATCGAGGGGAGGTAGATATACGAGCAGCCAACAGAGCCAGACTCGCTGCTGTAGCTGTCGGAGACTACCACCTCACATTGCCTACCGGGATGGTCTTGGTTTTGAAAGGTTGTTATTATGTGCCTTATGTTTCTAAAAACATTATTTCAGTATCCAGATAAGATACGGATGGATTCATATTCAAATTTGGAAATGAATGTTGATACTTTTATAAAGATATCATTTGTTTCGGTAGGGCACATTTATATAACGGCCTTTATGTGTTAGACTACACAAACCAAGTAATGGCAATCGATAACAATGTTAATTCACATGACTCATACCACACCCAACTTTGGAATCACATGATATATAATTTCAATGTGAAACGTTTGAAAAATTACATCAAGATGGGTATTTATATTCTTTCAAACTAAAACCACTTGGTGTATGTCATGCGTGTCTACAAGGAAAAATGACCAAAGCCCCATTTAGTGGGAAAGGTGAAAGAGATAAAGAGATTCTAGAATTAGTTCACACAAGTGTGTGTGGACCATTTCCAGTTGAAGCAAGGGGTGGGTTCTCGTACTTCAGAACTTTTACTGATGATTTTAGTAGATATGGATATATCTATTTAATGAGGTATAAGTCAAATTCTTTTGATCGGTTCAGAGAATACAAGAATAAAGTTGAAAACCAGCTTGGTAAGAAGATTAAGAAACTCTGCTCAGACTGAGGAGAAGAATATCTTAATCAAGACTTCATGGATTTCTTAAGGGAGTTTGGGATTCTATCTCAACTCACTCCTCCTTACACACCACAGTGGAATGGTTTAAGTGAAAGGAGGATCCGCACCCTATTGGATATGGTGAGATCAATGATGAGTCATACGATTCTTCCATTATCCTTTTGGGGATATGCATTACAAACAGCATCGCACATACTAAACCAAGTACAAAATAAATCGATAAATGGTATTCCATATGAAT
The DNA here is from genome assembly GCA_963277665.1 of Viscum album. Classification (NCBI taxonomy): domain Eukaryota; kingdom Viridiplantae; phylum Streptophyta; class Magnoliopsida; order Santalales; family Viscaceae; genus Viscum; species Viscum album. The sequence continues at coordinate 1,080,770,331 of OY728164.1, forward strand.
TATGGAGTGGACGCAAAGCCATGTTATCGAATTTACATGTGTGGGGTAGTGAAACATTTGTAAAGGCCTCTTCAGGTAACAAAGTTTCACCCCAAGGCAAAAAGTGTATCTTTGTAGGATATCCCATGTAAACAAGGGGATATTACTTATAAAAACCCTCGGATAAAAATTTTATAGTGGCAAGACACGCCATATTCCATGAGAGGGAGCACATCTCCAAAAGAGATCATGGGAGCGAGATAGACTTCGATGAAGTCGAGGCTCAAGTTACACAAGAGTTGGTACAAGAACAAATTCCACAAACCCCGTGGAAGAAAAATCTGTTCTAGAGACACAAGAACTACGTAGGAGCATGAGAGAGGTGATAGAAATAGAACGATATGGTTTTCCTGTCACTGAGGATAGTGACTCATTATTGGTAGACAATGATGTTCCTCTTACCTACAAGGAAGAAGTTGAAGGCACAGATGTTGCCAACTGGAAAGAAGCCATGAATTCTGAAATGGATTCCATGTACCAAAACCATGTCTGGATTTTGGTAGATCCTCCCATTGATGTAAAGCCTATAGGTAATAAATGGGTATTCAAGAAGAAACTGGACATGGAGGGGCAAGTCAGCACCTACAAGGCACGACAGGTTGAAAAAGGTTTTAGACAACATCAAGGAATTGACTATGATGAAAAATTTTCACCGGTTTCAATGCTAAAGTCCATTAGAATCCTATTGGCCATTGCTTCATACCATGACAATGAAATTTGGAAAATGGATGTCAAAACATCTTTCCTTAATGGGAACCTCCAGGATGATGTCTACATGACACAACCTGAAGGGTTTGTGACTCCAAAGGTTTCCAACAAGGTATGCATGTTTCAGAAATGCATTTATGGATTAAAGTAAGGATCAAGGTCATGGAAAATTCGTTTTGATGAAGCTGTTACAGAATTTGGCTTTGTTAAGAACGAATGTGAGACTTGTGTTTACAAAAGTATTAGTGGAAGTGAAGTCGTTTTCCTAATAGTATATGTTGATGACATATTTCTAATTGGAAACGAAGTACCTGTCTTACAGTCAGTTAAGGAATGGTTGCATAAATGATTCTCCATGAATGACTTGGGAAAGGCGACATATATTATTGGGATCAAGATCCATTGTGATAGATCCAAGAGAATTCTGGGCCTATGTCAAAGTACATGCATTGACAAGATACTGAAGAGATTCAGTATGGAACAGTCCAAGAGGGGATTGTTGCCAGTGTCACGTGGCATTCATCTTTCCAAGAAAATGTGTCCTCAGACTCATGAGGAATGAAATAGGATGGAAAGGATCCCTTACGCATCCGCGATTGTGTAAGTCATGTATGATATGCTATGTACAAGGATAGATGTTGCTTATGCATTAAGTGCGGTAGGCAGATATGAAGTTGATCCAGGAGACACCCATTGGTTGGAAGTCAAGACTATCCTTATGTATCTGAGGCGTACTTATGATATGTTCCTGGATTATGGGGGAGATGAGGAACTAGTCATCAGAGGACATGCAGATGCTAGTTTCCAGACTGATCATGATGACATGAATTCGCAGAATAGATACATCTTCAGTTTGAATGGAGGTGTAGTGAGCTGGAAGAGCTCAAAACAAAGTGTGGTGGCAGATTCTACAGCAGAGTCTGAGTATATCGCAGCTTCTGAGGCAGCTAAAGAAGCAGTATGGATGCGAAGCTTCGTCGAATATCTGGATGTTGTACCGAGAAGTAAAGATCCAATCACACTCTATTGTGATAATACTGCAGCGGTGGCACTTGAAAAAGAGCCAAGGTCACATCAGCGAAAAAATCAAATACATAGGAAGTATTATCTCTTGAGAGATTTTACTAAGATAGGTGAATTTGCAGTGAGTAGTATTTCCACAGAAGAAAACGTGGCAGACCCATTGAATAAAGCCTTGACTCAGCAGAAACATGATCATCATGTGAGGTCTAGCGGACTAAAAGTCGTAGGCAGTTGGCTCTAGTCTAAGATGGAGTTTGTAAGGGATGTTGTCCTCAGAACCAACTATTTTGTACTTTGGATACATAAATGATCACTTATTATATATTTTTCATTGTTCTGTATGACTATAATATAATAATGTCCTGGAATATTTGTTGCATTAATAAGGTCATAGCAGCTCCCGGGTATGATGAGAACCTTGAAATGCTATAACAATATTCTTAAATAATATTCTGCGGTTGGATGAAATACTATTATAGAACACATAGTATACAAACCGTCATGTGCGAGTACACGTAAGAAGATGAGACTCTCTCTCATGGAGTTCTCACATGGTAATCTCCAAGATGAGAGATTATGTGAACAGACCCACCAGTAGTAATTCTGCAGGTCTTGGTGTCATCAGATATTTCTATCTATGAGCATGTGTAATGGTCCTTAGACTAGAAGATTATCATTAACTCATGACATGACTTGAGAACATAGATTTACTGATGAAAACCATCACGCAGACAGTTGGTGGGAAGTAGGGTACGTTGGGTGCGTCACGAGTGACATGTTGTTAATTGATAAGTCGAGGAAGGATTTGTCCCTTCCATTTATTGATGTTGATATCTCGTCCCTTTGATTGAAATAGAATTGTCAAATTAAATTCCATGGCCATGGTGTAAACGACGAGTTTATTTAAGGTAGTCATAGAACGACATATCAAGCATATAGGTTTATGACACTGCCATGAAACCTACTTGATGAAATATTGAGACAAACTGATTAAATTACACAGTAAGAGTTTGTAAGAGGTGATACGTCAATGCGGCGTCATATTCTTTCTCTTGGGTGCCTTGACCCGTTGCTAGACAATAATCTTGGACATTAGGCAAGTCTAAGTAATGCCAATGAGAAAGAGGCCTAGAGGGTCACACACTAAGTGTATCCAAGTATCTCATGTTCAATTAAGATTATTCCCATACGTGGTTTACTAATTATTCAAGGAAGCCTAAGTTGTTTTTAATGATGGAGGAAAAATAAAATAAAACAAGTACACGCCATGTATTATTATTATATGCAGTGTAGTTTTATTTTGGAAAATAAATAAATAAATGAAAACAAGATATACCCGCCATGTACATTTAATGTCCACGCCATGTATTTATAACTACACGCCGTGTAGTTTTTCCAGTTGGGATTTTGAGGATATAATATATTGTTAAATGATATTTATTATAATCAGTGTGGGTGCATGTCGAGGAATTATATATTTGACATGGGGTTTTAAATAAAGATTCAATGAAATAAATAAAACGTGTAACACGTTTATTTATTGTCATAACTCTATAACCCCAAACACCATATTATAAATATCCTCACAACCCCAACTCTTTTCCGACACACAAGAGAATCGATGGACACAACATCTCTAGAGAATTCTTTCAAGGCCGAAAGAACCTTTTCCTCCAAGAATGCTATCAAGACCGAGAGAGATCCTCTTCCATCAGATCAAGATGATCTAAGGCGGACAATGCAAGAAAAGGATTCTCCACGCTAGCACCAAGGGAATCCTTTGGCGATGTCCAGAGATATGAGGTACACGTGTGGATCACCGCTAGAGGGAGTCTACACTTGGCTTTTGTGACGCAATGACTGTTCACATCGACAACGTGATCGAGAACATCAACTAAGAAAGAACACCCAAAAGGTATTTCTTTATAATTAATTAAATTAATTATAATCAACCTGTAATGATCCTTGTTTGTGGTTCCAGGAAAAACCATATTATTTGTCTTTTTCTATGATTCGATCTATGGAGACTGGAGTTTATCGTCGTATTGATCCTGGATTGATTATTGATAATGACAAAAAGCCAAGTGGGCACATCCACCCATGATCTTCCGCTGTGCCCGGAACCTTCAGACCTTGCACCATGGCTTTACACCCCGGCCGAGCCGCCCTGCGGCGCACCTGCCTCCTTGCCAAACCAACCCCGCACCCCTGCGGTGCTCCGGCCTTCCATCCAAACAGACCGTGCCCACTGACCGCACACCCTGGCTGAACCACCCTCGCTGCGGCCCTCCAACCCACATCGGCTCGCACTACTCGCCGGCACTCCGAGCCACCCCAACCGCGCTGCCTGCATGCCCTCCAAGTCGCCCTGGACGAGCTACCCCACGGCCTTGTGCCCACCCAGAAACATCCGCCCATGCCGCTCCATGGGATCATTGCAATATATGGCCCACCGTAGCCCCTCATGACCTGTCGGTCTGGGCTGGGTCGGTCTGACTGGGTTGGACCGGACCCGGGGCCACTACGACCCTTTTACCTTCTTTTGTCCATAACATTGTCACTAGACATCCGTTTGAAGAACCATCAGTGATTATAGAAATATTGGAGTGAGATAGTCCCTTTGAGTGATACTCCACAGAGTTTTGGATGAGATGGGGAACGGTCAGGTTGGATAGATCATGAATCCAACTAGGCCCCTCAGACAAAAAGACAAGTAACTCTCAGATCAGGCATCTGAATGACGTGATTTCTATTACATTGAGACCCCAATGACGAGGCAATCCTTTGAGATACTACTTCATGGGACTTGGCAGTTGGATAATTAACCTGTAGCTTTTGGAACAGATCATCCCAGAGACGAGCGAGCATAGTTCAGAAACCTAGTGACTGGCTGAGACGTGACGAATACTGACCGTTTCGACTCGGAGTGACTCAACATGCCTAGTGGGGAGCACCTTGGAGTTGTGCCAGACCAACGGTGGGGAGTACCTTGGTGATGCAGCAGACCCACGGTACTTGATAAGAGGAGTACCTCAGCAGGCCTCGATGAAGAGTGCCTCTCTGTGACGTGACAGACCCATAGGGGGGAGCACCTCTGTGTGACGCGACAGACCCACAGTACTCAAAAGGAGGAGTACCTCAGCAACCAAGGTTTTCAACGTTGTGTTCGGAATGTTACTTGATACTACACCTAGTTTAAATCTTGGTTTGAGTTGAGTTAGAACCTCAGTGTTTTCCTCATGATATAGATGGATTACTTAATAACTTTGGTATATGTATGGTAATATACTTAAGTATGGTTATCTATTGATTTCATACCTTTTTTGTTTTATCATTGATGGAGTTTTGAGACCTAGAGGGTCTCGTGGTCCCTGCTGAGTATCGTTATACTCACCCATGTATGGGCTATGCCCGTACCTTATTGTATTAGATGTAGACGATAGACAAAGCTGACTGAGGATGAGGCTACCAGGACTGGACGGTACTCAGAGGTGGACCTTACGACGAGTCAGTACATAGAGGAGACGGATGGACGATGAGTTCTAAGGAGGCGATATGCACCTACCCTTTAGGTAGGACCCTCGAAGGATGACCCAGTTGCTGTTTTCCTTTTTCTTCAATTGTAGTTGTACTTTCAGTTTCATGTACTTTACTATTGGTCTTGTATTCTATCCCCTTTTTACTTTTAACCCTCCTTTGTTATACAGTTATACTTTTTTGTTTCCTATTTTTTTATGTTCTTGGTTACATGTGCTTGCAGTTTATAATGGCAACAGCTTCCCATTTTTAGGGAATATAGCTTCAGTGCTTGTCACCAGCCCTTGGCCTATCGAAGTCGGTCTTGGGGTAATCACGGAACGAGCCCCGAGGGACGGGTCATGAAATTTAATCAATAACATGAGCACGAAGAATTATATGATATTGATAAATGACGATCAAATAATTCCATTTTAATAACCGCTTGATCTTGAAGCTAACCAATAGATAATATGAATGTATAAATATCATCGATAATAATAAGTAAATTATCAATGAAATGAATGCATAATATGGGAAGTCTTGACCTCAGACATCAGGATATCTATGTCTTCAAAAGCTTCCACAATGAAAGTTTAATCGATCAATTAGTATACACCAAACCAATTAAAATAAGGCTTGCCAACTGGTTCATCTCATGAGACTACTGATGCATTATGATTCTATATATAACTATTCCCCACCAATAATTTCATATCCAATGCATTACTTATATATTTAATGATCAATTCAATTCATAAACAATGTGTATTATCAATAAATATCCATATTGAATAAAAGATAAAGATTTATCATTATTTTTCTCAATCAATCAATTCACATCTATAGTACAACATCCGATGTAGAAATGATATACGATTTAATAAACATAAATATCCATGACAAATAATATGAATATTTAGGGGAAAGTTAATGTCCAATGATCATAAGAATTTAAATGTTTCAATGGAAAGTTGTGATTAAAAAACTAATCAAGAAAGTTAATGTTAATAATTTCCATGGTCAATCTGATCATAAACCATCCAAAGAAAGAATACGGGTGTTATTATTACAATAGATCCCATGTAGAGTATAAGAAAAATAAAATGAATTTTTTTTGATGAATATTGATACCATAAGAAATTCATTGAAATTAATATTGAGGAAAATATTCATTTCCCTTTGAAAATAAATTTTAAAAACATAACATTTCCAAAATATTAGAAAATAATTTTATTTGAAAATAATCACAAAAACTTGTTAAGGAATCATCAATGAAATGAGTGGTCATGTTGACATGAAAATTATTATCATACTAATTACATTAAAACAAATATACTTTTCAATTGTTTATAATAAAAGAAAAAAATATATTGTTGGGAAAACAATAGGAATATTTGTTTTAAAATATTTTGTAAAAATAAAATCATGACTAAAAATTACATTAAAAAAATCATAGGATAATATTAAAAATATTCTATATTTTTTAAAAAAACATGCATTAGGAAGAAAATTTTTTTTTGATCGAAGAGACAAATAAAGTTATATATTCTTGAAAACATTTTCTAAATTATTTAAATACCAAAGAGAGGAAAATAATAATGTTACATGAAAATTTCTTGAGTAACCAGTGGATAATAAACTATAATGGTTTTATTATACAATTATCAAATAGTTCTCATTAATATAAATACAAGCATAAATAATATCGATTAATAAGAGATTGATATATAAACCCTTACCACTTTAATAACTTTTGAATCATTTCCACCATAAAAGAGATAACATTAAATACCATGAATATAAATACTTTCATGATATAACATATCAATGAAGAAGTAGATACATCTCATACATATAAATATGTTCATAGTAAAAAATATATCTCAATGAGTATATATTGAGATGAAATCACGTACAATGATTATACTATTGAAAAAATAATTTATAATTGAATTGATTATGTGAATAAAATATAAATACATATAAAAAAGTGGAAATACAACACAAAATAATCAAAATACATTATTCACATAATCTTATAATTTCAAGGACAATGGAGAAGTAATATACCTCAATGAAAAGAAAGTGAGTTTTGAAACATGTACCGCTTGGTAATATTCAAGCCACATCCCCTTGGAATAAATAATATGAATTGGAATTTAAATACAATGAATTAAGATGTTTTAATTAAATAACATGTAAAGGGTTATTTTATACATCATATAAAATAAATTGGTAAATATTGTTAAAATATGCCTCAATGAAAGAAAATTGAGATGAAATCCATTACCTCTCATTTCCCTTTAGATAAAAATTCTTTAAACCAATGTATAATGGTTTTAAATATGTTATTAATTTATATCAGAACTATATTCATATTTATAATATCATATATTATCTTATTATAACATCTTATCATTCATCTGTAAATAATATTTCATGAATACAAATTTTCAGGTGTTAACTACTTTGTTTTCTCATACATGTTTCTTCTCAAAAAAACCATTTAGTTAGAATGGTATATAATTCCATAATCTATAGAAATATATTAATGTTATAAAAATCATATTTATTCATTAGATAAACTTTTATAATAATTATTTAATATTGGATTTGGAAAATGAGTCTCATCACTTTGTGGAGATGGTAGGCCATACATATGCAGAAGTGATGTTATCATTAACATAATGGGTCAGAGGGTAAGGAATTGGATTCTATATTAACTCTATATAAATAATATAATATCACATATATCATATATATTCATTATTTCAATCATTATTACTATCCATTTTATTTTTTGATGCAAAATAAATTACATCGGTTCGTGAGGTGTTAGTTTGTCATACAAACGAGTGATGAATTTGTTTCCCATTTGATGGAGAAGGAGATAAATATATATTATTACAATAACCGAATAACATACCAGTATATTTTATATAATTGTGTTATTATACTAGAATTTAAAATACATAATTTACAGTGGAAAAAGAATAATTCGAAAGGAGTTTACTGAAGACAATTACCTTCACTTATAAGCACCTCCTTTGGATCACTTATAAGGGACCCTAAATTTGGTCTTTTGGTAAAAACACTACCTCTAGAACATGTAAATTGATATTGGGGAGGTATTTTGGTATGTTTTGGTCATGAAAAATGGCTTTAGAGGTGTGAAGAAGTTATGGGATAGAGTGACTTTTTATAATTGAGGAGTGTTATTTTTTATAGATACCGAAAACTATTCAATAGTGGGATGTCACTCTCAAAACAAGTGCCTAAAAAAGTGATAAATAATCGGGGTACCAAGATTATAAAGTTGATACATACCTCCAACAATAATAAAATTGGTTTTAAACATACCTCCACTAATAATAAGTTAATTTAATGAAAATTAATAATAGTATTTGAAAATTCTGTATTTCTCACCATTCAGTGAAAAACCACTCTTTTCAGAAATATCTCAAAATATTAGCCTAATATAATTTTGATGTGATGAATTCTATAATTATATTATTTTTATAAAAAAAATTCTAAAATTTTTATAAATTAATTTTAATTCCAAAACATAAAATGGAAAAAAACCATTTTTGAAGAAAATGCATTTTTGAAGCATAAAATAATTTTTTTGAGAATTATGTACTTATTATATAAAACTTTTATTCATATTTTATTAATGTGATTAAAAATTCTCATTTCCTCCATCTAAATATATAGGTTATAATGGATATATTAAATAATATTATTTTAATAGTATATCACAGTTCACTTAAAACATTGAGTCATGCGTCACATATGCTTTCAAACACAATGATGTTATTTTGAAATATCATGGTGTTTCAATTAACCATGATGTATCATGACTTTAGATGGATTTTTTCATGGAACTTCATGAAAAGAAACACTATAGGCATTGTATCCGGCTGTTTGATTTGTCAAAGAATCAAATATTAGAATCTGAGACCTATAGGGGTGCTCTAGACATATTCCTTTCCTATATAGAAGTTTAATGAGTTAAAAATAGACATTTTGATAGGGTTACCCAAGACCCCAAGAGGTTGAGATACCATTTGGGTTGATTTGGATTTGGAGACCAAGGTGTATCACTTCATACCAATCTCGAAGACTATCTCAATGGATGAGATAGGAATGCTCTTTGTCTGGGAGATCGTGCGGCTTCCCTGAGTGACTTCGCATGTGGTGTCTTATAAAGATGCCCGATTTTCATCCGGGTTTTCGCAAGGCCCAAAAGATGTAAAGGGGAATCTATTAAAGCTGAGTATGGATTTCTTACTTATATTTATGGGAAGTCAGAGAGAATAATACAACCCTTAAAGGATATACTTTGAGAACGTATTCTTGATATCAAAGGAGCATGGGAAAGTCACTTGGATCTAGTGGAGTTCACCTAAAATAATAGATTTTGGTTCTCAATTAATATGCATACAGATGAGGATCTGTATAGGTGTCCTTATCATTCACCTCTATACTTGCATTAATTAGGCGAGTCTTAAGTTTTTGGGGTGAGTTTGTTATAGGACACCTCTTGAGTGGGAGCAATGATTAGTAATGGGTGGTTTTAGTTCAAAACATGAAGTTGTCTTATGATGGCCAAAGGGGATGACCATTCGAGATTACAATGGAAAATTAGGTTTTCTTGTGGTTGTCCCCTCGATTGGGGCCAAAATGTGTGTGGAAGAAATATTAGTTGGAATTATGGTATGTTGGTCCATTTAAGATAATTGAAAACATCAAGATTCTAACCTATCAGTTTAATTTTCATCCATGGTATCATGGTATGTATAATGTGTTCCATGTTTCTCAACCCTAGAGGAATAAGACCAATCATGTGCATGTTCTAAATTTTGAGGATATTGAGCTAGAGATGGATTCATATTTTTTCGAATGGACCATTCAGATAGTTTTTTGAAGTGAGAATGTGCTGTGAGGGAAGATTGTTCCTCTTGTTTGGGTTCAATGGCAGTACAAGAACATTAAGGAAGACAAGTGAGAGAGAGAATCAGATGATTGGGCATAGTGGTATGAGTTATTACAATAAATATCTAATGATACTTCTCGAGGATAATAAATCTTAAGAGTGGATAATTTTGACAAATCTATTTTAGGTACACCACTTTTTATCTTGTTCTTAGCATTGTTTATTCTTAAATGTATGTAATGGATGGTTAGAGGTATCCATGAGAAATGAAATGTGAAGGGATTAGGCTTGTGATAATGTTGTAACATTAGGAAGATACAGAAAATACACTTTATAGTCAGTGGGCATGAACAGCTAGCCAGTGTAGTCTACAGATCTGTAGCATGGATACAGCACCCAACGGCCAGCTAGTGGGGTTCCTGGGTTGAAAAAGTTTTTGTCATCTACCATCATCAATCACGTGGACTCTTCTAGATCCCAATTAGGATATTGATTTCTTATTTATTTTTTTAAAAACACAACCTCTTTTAATTTTTACTCAATCTATAAATATCTTTTTGTCTCTGACCACCATAGGATACATCTTTGGTGATTTTGGTCCTTCTCCTCCCTTCTATACACTTCATTCAATGTCCAAATAAGGTATCGATCATATGCTTCCAATATGATGAGTTATTCATTGTCTTAGATCAATCCCCATATATTTTAATTAATTAAAATTGATTATATCATTATTTTACAGATCATAACTAATGGTTTTGATGTGGTCAAACAATGGGTTTTCTTATCATTGATTGAATCGGCACCCAGATTCAAGGAATTTGTATCTATGCAACATTTGGTCTATGATCATTATCAGAATAATTTATTCTCAGGTTAGTGCAACCCTTTCCATCCTTTGGGTTTATTTATCCTAAACTTTTATCCTAATATTATAATAATTTCGAATTAGTAATGATTTTTGGGTTAGGTGGAACTTTTGTACTCAAATAGTGAACGATTTTTACTAAATCACTATTTCACCTATCGTATGAAGCCCTTGACTTTAGATTATGTTTTGTGGGTTATTGGAATGATTATTTAGCATGTCTTTTTAGTCTCATGAGACTTATTTTTGAAGATTTATCAAATGTGGTGTGCATGTGTATCCCCACAAAACCTATACTTATGTTTTATCACTTATGGTTTGTTATGGATTTGACTCCTTTTGATATAACATGATATTGATCATTAATTTTGTATAAATTTTTTATTAATTGTCCCTTTGTATTCTGCAGTCAATATAGGTCGAGACATATAGACTATCCCCCACCCTCTGAGTGGGATATGTGAGATATTGATCAGGATTTACATGGGTTATCCCTTCCAGTGGGATGGGGAAAACTTGTTTTGAGAACTATCCGTAGAATTTGGGGATCTATCAGACATGGGTGGTTGATATTCATTTATACATGGTTATGAAGTAGGTAGATATGGTATCTAAGGACCCAACACACATTATTATGCTTGTGTGATATACATGTATCATACCTATGTTCTGTTTACTTTCATGGAATGAAACAATTTTTATTATTCACACATGTTAAGGGATATTGATGGTATCTTACCCAGTCTTATACCGATGCCCTACATGGGAATTTTAGTATACTTATAGATTTCATGATCAAGGTTTCTATTAAAGGAATGGACCATGTTGTGGATGATTTATCAGGTTTAGTAAGTGGATGTGGAAATTTTAGGATAGACTTGATGCTAAATATCAACAAATATTTTTATTTATTAGTTATTCCTCATACCTTTATCCACCATTTGTGGTGAAGTGTTTTGTTAGAGTCTAAAAAAACATACCAGTTAAAGTAGAAGAGATTAAAACCCTTGTAAAACGGATCTCCATACAATATAATATGAAAAATGTGTAAAAACTAAAATGAAGATATATTGTAGTAAAATTCATGCACCTTATACCAAATAATCCATTGTATCATCTTTAGACTCTATCGCATGGGTTTGAGAGAGATCACCAAAGTGTAAAACAAAAGCATCCCACCTTCATAGGTATCCATGACCTAATCTAAATAATATAATATTTATATTGGATTATTCTTCTATTCATGATGTGTTGGAATTTCATATTAAAATAATGAATAATAAAGAGAGCATCAGTTCAAGGATTATCGACCAAGTATGATGATCTGAATCCACACCCATACGCCATCATATTACAGTAGGGTCCATATAGAACTCAAGGACACTCCTAGGTTGTTCATTTATTAATTAATGTGTTTACAATTCAGGCATTTATTCCTCATCTAATTCATACATCATTTTCATGATTGAATTTTAATTCCATTCATTTCATCTTATGAAACATTTCTTTTAATCGTAGCCTCAACAACGAACAACTCGGGTGTCCAACACACAAATATTATACCAAATGCATTTCTATAAAAGATGAAATATAGGTTATATTATATATAAATATATATGTATACTTCTATCTATTTATATACATTTAAATAATTATGGTATTTTCTCATCAATCTTCCACTTTCACTAATGCCCAAAATAATTTATTTCATTTACCATATATTGTACTATATACAATTACTCCTAAAACCATATCCAAAACACTTTTGGATATCATCTTTTTTTTGTAAAACTATCATTAACGAAACCTTGTATCACATCATATGGAATAACATGTGAATACCCATCCAAAGCACCTTTGGATTAACTCTAAAACACTTTCAGAGAAGATCATTGAGTCAAGAAATGCCCTTTTAGTCAACCAAAATGTGAGACCTCACGGGCCTTTATAGAGTTGAAAAAATACTAATTACTAGATACATATATTTAAGAATAGATCATCCTCTAGAAAAGTTTTAATTATACTCAAGATATAAATGGATTTGGAATGATCTCCATCAAACACATGTATCTCTATATCTGTGTCTTCCGGTCTACAACAAATGCAAATGTGAATTATAATTTTTTTCCTTTTTCCTAGACATATAGTGACCATGGGACAGGGATCATGTCAATCCCATGTATCCCACTCATCTATTCTTGATTCTCTATGTGTAGACTGAATTTATCAGTGATTATATCACATGACATTCATCATTATGGATAAAAACATCACATATACCTTATCCACACACACACACATAATATCTAGATGTTCTCACATATTTTCATAGTTTATCTCAATTGAGGGCCCTGATTTTATACTCACCATATGAGAGAGAAAATCCTATCTTAGTAAAACGCCAACCCACAACATGATCAACAACATACCCAACCAACCCCATATTTATCATGTCAATATGTAGACTCTCATAAGCAGGGTATCAAAGAATAAAGGTCCTCATGATCGGTATTTTTTCAGACATAGGTAATGGGGACTCAAATATGATCCATATACCCCTAGTATACCAAATACATATATATAGCACTCCATGAGGAATACTTATTGGGTCATTTGGCATGCACAATGAATCAAATTCTTTTTCGTATTCCTCTAGATCATATTTTTTACCACTATAGAAGAATCCTAATCATTATAACCTTAAAATTTAATCATATCCTATAATAATACAAGATGAAAATCAGTTTGGGATAAACCCAAAGTTGTAATTTTGGTGGGAAATTATCATTTCACCTTATGAAATGTATATATATATAAACATTTATGTAGGCAACATGAAATAATAATAAACTGGATGTTTTATTTTAAATTGATAAATTTTAATATCCTTATATTCTTTGAGAACATATAAGAAAACCAATACTAGAACTAGTTTATGACATCATATATGACAAATTTCCTGATCATCTTAATGTTTGCTACACTTTCTAGTTTTTTCTTACATTATATGTAATCCATGTCATATATCTATGTGATCATATGATAAAAATCTCCCACTAAAATCTTTATTGAGAAGCATATATGATGTAATCCAATTTGAATAATAGTTAAATTTAGGAGTCAAATTCCTAACTATTAATCTTCTTGAACATATTCATACATCTTAACTTTACAACATCAAATGTTATGATGTGAATTTGTGTTGTCTAAATACTACTATTTATAATTTCTTAATAATCTTAATTGGAACCCTCTTCCATGAACCTTTTTTCTTGAAATAATGTAACTAATTAAATTATTTTTTACTAATACATCCCAACACTCTTAGGATAAGAAGTAAAATTCACTATAAAATGAGACTACTGTAATTATTTATTTGTCAACATTGATATTATTTAAGACCAAATATAAACCCACTAGACTCTTAGAAATTGTATTCTCTTCAGAATATATTTTTAAGATACAGAAACCCTTTTTTGTTAATAAATATCATTTATTTCCTTTCATTATGAATATTAAACAAATAAACTATATCATATATGGTATTATATGTATTTTGAACATTTTTAATTGAAAATAAAACATTATTAAAATTAATTTCATTATTTAATTCCATTAAAAAAATTTCTATTACACTAATACATGACATGGACATTATATAGAGTTTCACAACATTTTTTAGGTATATCTTGGAGAATCCAATCATACTAAATTACTATACTTCCTTTATGAAAATACTTGGTTTCAATGACCTTGTTCGGCTTCTTGAAGAAACATTGTTAAACTTTTCAACTAACTTTACTTCTTTTTTTGACAATTCACCCACTCATACTACTAATACAATACATCAGAACCTAGTAATAATATGAATAGTTTATATATGTTCCCAACACTTAAGAATATTGAGTAAAATTTCTATAAATTAAACCATATTTTCAAAACATTTCCATAAATGACAATAGGATAAATTCCCTAACAAGAACAATCCATTTCAGTCTCCATATAAGAAGTGTTATAGATCTAAGAAAATCATAACTATGTGTATCAAAAAGACCATATATCATTTTATTAAACAATAATTGTTTTAATTTTTTTAAGCTATAAATCTGATAAAATACACATCATATTAAACATTTATCCAAGATTATAGTATCCAAGATTTCAATGAAGCAAATCCTTTTCCAAATTACTTGAAAAAAAAATTCAAGCATCAATTATTTTCTCTTTCTAAGAATCTTCATATGTAAAATACATTAAAATAATACAGTCAAGATCATATATCTATTTGAACTAAAAAATATTTCAATATAAATTAAATCTTTAGGGAAAAAATTTGTCTCACCATATAATTTTTCATATTCAATTAAATTGAATATCTTTTGATATACCTAATCATATCAAGTATATGAGACTAAAATTACTAAAATTATAGACATAAACAATTATGTTGAGTACATGAGTGGATTATAAGATACATTTGGTCAATTTTAATCTAATTATTCTATTGTTACATAATAATATTTATTCACTTGTTGAATGATTTCAATATTTGGTAACTTACCAATAAACTATTCTGACACATTGAATTTTTCTTAAGAACATTTCATAAATTACCAATCCTTCTTAATATTATTTTAAGTTATCATTCTTAGGTTCATTCATTTTATCTTAATCATTTATTTTTTTATAATGTTTATCTTCATGATTATGATGACATTATCTATAGAATAATATTTTATGAGATGGTTACCATGTTTTATAACCATACAATATGGAATTTAATTAAATGGGATCCCACTAAAATAAAGGCCCCTTTTAAATATTATCATATCCATTAATGATCCAAAATATATATTTTAACATGAAATACATAGGGTTTTTCATATTAATAATCCATGATTGATTAGGTAGGGATTCATCCTAATTATATAATACATTATTCTTGGATAGTTGAGTGGAAAACCCTTTTTTCCAAACTATCATATTGATAAAATCCAATATATTCCTCTAGTAACCTAACCATTAGGCCTTCGTAACTAGTGTAACCCAATAAAAATGCCAAGAATAATACAATAATGGAAAATCAAGGGCTACTCATGCCGAGCTCGATAGGCTGACAAAATAAATCAATATTACTTACAACATTCTTTCCATACACATAATAATTCAGGGGTACTCATGCTGATCATGATAAACCTAATTGAATTGTTGAGGTCTTGATAAGTGACTATTTGTAAGGAATATCAAACTAATTATTTGATGTATATTTTATTATCACCATCTTATCTCATGCTATTCTCTTTTATGTATGCATGATTATAGTATTTTATTTTGGAATCTTATTCCCTATGACAAATCATTATGTTCAATCCATATTGATATATAACCCTTTACACAACCAAAACCTTTTTTTACTCACCCAAAAATTGAATCCAAACATAATCATGCCTATATGAATACATTATATTCATAAGGTATGCGACAATTTCATGTAAAAGCATATAATTATATGAAATTTTCATTCTCCGCATGAGTAAGCTTAGAGTGATATATATCAAATCCCATCCACTTTCCTAGATAAGGCATATGCATAGGTTAATTAGATTATCTTTCCCTAAGTCCCACTATATGAGGATACATTACCCAATAGGGAATCAAATTGATTATAATAACACCTAATATAGAGAAACTATATTCAATAACTAAATTCAAGTTCACAACTTAAATTAAGAACTAAGGATAAGGTAAATGGAAAAATAAATTCATTATAGAGTCAATCCTAGTATATAATGAAAGTATATATCCTATAAGTTTAATAATTAAACTAAATCATACACCATTATTAAAATAAATAATTTATAACTATGAATAAAACAGTGAATAAATATTAAATAAATTAACAATTCAAATATTTAAACATGCGATAAAAATTTATGAAGAATTCATAAAAAAATATAATTATTAACATTTTATAATATTATCTCTAACATCATTGACATTCCATAATTATAAATATAATAATGTTATATTCATTCGACTATAAAATCGTTCATATTTATAATTATATGGGATTTCTATTTTAAATATATTATATCATATGAATTATAAACTATTTACAATCAAATTTCTATTATGTAAAGATTTTACATAATCTAAATATCGTATACATAATCATTATTTAATCCTTGATAATATTAATCATCAAATCACTTTCTATGTGGATTAAATAATATCCAAATAAGGCCCCTTTAATTTTGAACAATTCCCATTTTTAATATAAAAATTTAATATTTTGGACATATTTTATAATTTATAACCCTTTATATATATATTTTTTTAATTTTAAATTGAAACTTTTTTTTCTATATCATAATAATTTCCATATAATTTCTTAAAAGTTATTTCAAATAATAAAATATAAAATTTGGGAAAAATAATATTTTCAGAAACATTTAATTAATAATTGCAAGCCATTTATAATTATTAAATAATTTATAAACCATTTATAGATTATGTATTACAAAAATACCTTTTATGGTGATATAATTTTTTATAAATTTTTTAAACATTTCCTAATTTATAGAAATTTTTTAAATACTTTTATGTATACCCTTACACAGGAACCCATTCTTGTGTGAAGGTAATCTCAATCTACCTTTATGTAGACACTTTGCATAAGGGTAATCTGATTATGGATCCAAGAATAAAGTTATGTCACTATTTACCATTATGTATATTAAATTAAATAGATTACATAATGGTACAATGGATACTAACATTTTATGATCACTTCACATAAGGTAATGTTTCGATCTACCTTTACACGGTCTTCTAACATCATTATGTAAGGGATTTAACTTCATGTAGCTGACTCATGTAAGGGTGTAACCTTTACGTATCCCCTTTAAATCCAAAATCACCATTACTAAAGATCCCATGTATGTGTAATATATTGTCTACCTTTAAAAAATTGTTGTTCTGTGTAAGGGTAAGTTGCAACATACCTTTACACAACCTTAGGAAAACCATGTATAACCTTATGTAAACACCTTCACATAAAGGTAAGTGAAAAGTTACATTTAAGTTATAGTTAATGTATAGGTTTCACCTTGGTTACCCCTACACAATCGATATATGTAAGGGAAATTACTTGGTCACCTTTACGCAACCCGTCTAAATAAAGGTAACACCTTAGTTACCATTTTGATGCCCTTATACGTAATGGTAAACCATTTTGAAAACCCAATTTATAGAAACTCAAAACACTGACCTTTTTTCATATTCATCATCATTTCATCATAATATTTGATATATCTAAATCATGGACTTCCATTGATACCACTAAAGTGTTTTTTAGTGTCTAATAAAAATTGTTAATTAAAGAATAATTTATTAAAAAATTGGTTAGAGAATCTCTATGCATGTCTATACGAATCATGCATACAAATTAAAATGAATAAATACTATTTTAAAACAAGTGTAAATTAAAAAAAAGAATCAATTTCATCATCTTTAGACTCCACATCATGGGTTTGATAGAGATCATCAAGGTGGTAAACGAAAATCATCCCACCTGTATAGTTATCCACTGGATAATCTAAATCATCTAACACTCAGATGAGATTATTAATCCAGTCACTATGTGATAGCATCTCTTATGAAAATAAGGAATAACAAAGAGAGAGATGGGTTAGGGAGTATCATCCAAGGATGGGGATATGAATCTACGCCCATTCACCAACATATGGTCGTATAATTTACATAGAATTCAAGGATGTTATGGGGAGGTGTGTTTATTAATTCTTGCATTTATAATTCATGTATTAATTCCTTAGATAATTCATTCATCATATTCATGAATTTATTTTACTCATATTTGTTTCATATTTTGAAACATTTATTTTAATGATATTCTCAATGAAGAATAATTCAGGTGTCTAACATACCAATATTTTACCCAATCCATTTCCATGAATGCTGACATACATGTTATATATATGTATATATGTATATCATATATATATGTATATATATATATATCATATGTATATGTATATATCTACTTATATATATTATATATATATATACTGTTTTATGGAATATTCCAATCATGTGGAATGCCTTTTATTTTAGTTTTTGTTTATATGACTGACATGTTATACTAAGACTACATGGGTTTGTATTATTTATGTATACTGCTAATCTAATGATGTTTATTTACTTACTAATTATGTGATGATTTTTTATCATTTCTCTTGTTATAGGCAGATGATTACGTATTACTGGGGGTATATTCTCCCCATGATGTTTGTTTTCCATCGTTTCATGTCGAAAACCTCTTACATATGGGGAGGAATGCATAGCATTGTTTGTAATTATATCTTGAACCTGGTGGTTTGTCTTTGGGTGTCACATTAAATATCTCGTTCATTATTCCCTCCCTATTGACTATAACTCTGATGAGGACTCTCTGGACAATAATGGGGATCCTCAAGAGCCCAAAATCATCTATTTTTGTTTTAGTTCCCTACCTAATGACTATAAGCTCATTATCAAGGGACATTCCTTTGGCCTCCACCACTTATGATCCCATTAGTCCAACATGTATGAAACTTCATTTCCTTATTATCAATAAAAGTTAATTTTTAGCTAGTAACTCATTGTTCATCAAAAAACATTATCTTATAGGTGAAAAAAAGGATAAATGCTTCCAATAACAGTCTATTTGAGAATGAAATCTTCTCAAAAAGTCCTTTCAAAGGATTGTGTCAAATATAATCATTTCATGGATTATGAAATCACATAGATATTTGTATCCGGAAACAATTATTGGATACTATGGATATCTATAGAGATGATCAAATTTTATCCCCATGGGTGTGTTGAGAGAAATAAAATTAGAATAAAACTTGATCATTAAATCAATACCAACCAAAACATGAGAGAATATAAAATAATGATAAGAAACCGTATCAAAAAGGGCATTAAAAATAGAAGAGGTAATAAAAAGTGAACCTTGAATGGTCAATGGTCCCTCTCTATTGTCCTATAAAACCTGAAAACTCATCCCTCCTTAGCTCCACGACCATAAGGTGCATGAATAAACTGAGTCAACATCATATGTTGGGTCTAAACCTACTATTGAGGACCCCAGTTAGATCCTTGGGGAGTATTTCAGATATATCCTTCACCCCAGTAGAAATGTGACCTCAATGCTCTAGTATAGTACTACTAGTGATGCCCTATATTTCCATACTACCAACACATTATCTAAGGTGTTGGTCAGAACATGTGGAAATATCATACATACCTGTAGTTAAATTATTTTAGAACTCACCCATAGGGGGGATAATGAATCCAAGCACTGTTGAAGGTACTTTTCATTACCCTTATTCATGTCCTTGTTCTTCCTCTTCCTACTACTAGATGTGAAATTTACTATGGTAGTAGGTTTTCCACCTACTTAAGTACTGAAGATTGGATGAAGTCCATATATTAAATCCTCCCTCATACTCTTCTCAATATTCAAGGACATCGGTAGAAACTCCATGTAATAACCTGGATTTTCCCTAGGATATTCCCTTGTGAAAATACAGCGGCTGAGGTGTTCTGGGAGATATCAGTGGCTTACTTCATGGGTTGTCCAAATTTCTAGTTTTTCCATCTGCATGTCAGTGTGTTAGCAAGTCAGTGCATCGGCATGATAGTGCATCGGTATGTTAGCTTGTCAGTGATCTTGGTGATTCATAATTGGTGATTCTATGGTGTCAGCATCGGTAAGTCGATGGCATCCATGCCGGTAGGTTAGGGCATTGGTAGGTCATTGCATCGCTAGGTCAAGGGATCAGTAGGTCATTGTGTTGGTAGGTCGAGGCGTCAGTAGGTCATTGCATTATAAGGCTGAGGCATCAGTAGGCCATGACATTGGTAGGACACAATGCCAGTAGATCAATGTCGGTGGCTCAGTATTAGTAGATCACCTATTGGTGGCTCAGCTTCAGGGACTCACACATCGGTGAATCGTTTCCAGTTTTTCCAGTCTCACCCATGTTAAATGTATATATCCATGAAATAGTAACTTGTTAACTAAAAGCCATGTCCTGGTCTATATCAACCATTCTTAAATGGAAATTTTTAATTCCTAATATCTTATAACATCCAACCAGCCTTATAACCACCAATCCATGTGTTCAAACCACGATCTGATTTTGAATAACTTCGAAATTGCCTCCCTAATTTTTAGTATATTTCCCTTTTAGAAACCGATATCTCTTATTTCCTTCTTATTTTTTCTTTCACATGATGTATCTAGAGCCTTCCTCCTTAGATGAGTCATGCTCTTATGATAGATCCTTTCCTGATCAGTCTTTCTTGAAGATCTTTCCTATGACTAACACGATCCCCTGTTCTTGGCGTAATTATGAACTTTAATCCTTTGATCATCCATGTAGGGATTTGTTTTGTTTCACTTTAATTTTGTATCATACTGGGTGGGTATGATAATGAACCCTTGTGAGGAGAAGTTGAGAACATTCTTAAAATCATGAAATAGATATGAATTGGATTTGATTAAAAGATAACACGTGTAAATAATATAACGGGAAATGAGTAGTTTGATGTTGATCATTTATTTTATTTCATATCCTTGATTCTATTATGGTTTTTATGGATCTATGCCTTCTAAAAATCACGACTGTTGGTGGTCTTTGTTGCGCACAAGTAATGTTCTGTTTTATTGAGATTCTTGAATAATGACTGCAATATTAAATCTACTTAATCATGTATACGTGGCTAAATAAATGAATTCCCCAAGATCAATCCTATTTTGTGATCACCAAAGTTAAAATCTAGTGGAATTTAAAATCATATGCTAGTTAAAATCTAAATGTATATGTATCTTATTGATAGGTGTGACTGAGTGCTCTGTTCTGATGAGTTTTTAAGCATGTATGAGTTATTTGGTGTTGCTGTTGGGAGCATGGTTATAGGTAAAAGTTTGGACAGAAGAATTGGTTTTGTCATAAGGGAGTATTATGGGTGTGTATTGGGGTTGTGGTTAAAATGATAGTTACATTTGGATTTTCATATGTGGTGGTAAATGATAGGTGTGATGGAATCTCAGTCATATAGTTTGATTAATTGTGGAATTGATGAACTTGTAGGAAGGTGAACAACCTTTTTTTGTGTCCTATGTATATGTGGGTGGGATTATGTGTGGTTGAGGCCTAGGTGTGTGCAGGTGTGTTGTAGTTGTGGGAATGCGTATGGGGGGAGTGGTAGCGTCGAGACTTTAGCCTTTATGGACAAGTAGTCAACTAGTCGAAAAGTGGTATGGGGTACCCAAACATCGATGTACTTATACTGTTACTTTACTTGACATGTGTTATTTGGTGAGTGTTCTATGGTGAGGATGGTCTGGTTAGTATTCCTTGGTTGGTGCTTGAAGTTCTACTATTTTCATACAAGGGTATTAGTATATTCCCCCATTTGTGCACGGGTAGCTTTAGTTTTCCTACTGAGTATACTTGTATGCTCATCCTATGTATATAAGTTGATTTAAGGTTTTCGGGAGGACTTTGAGGACTGTTTTGGAACTTTCTAGCTCAAGCATCTTGATTTGTTGCAGTTGCTTCTTATAATATTTTCTTTTGGTACTTTACTTTGGATTTTTCATTGTACCTTGTATTAGATTCACTTTTGAACATGCATGTGGGAATGGATTTTGGATTTTATTTTTCTTTTAGTATTTGGAGTTGTTAGGGATTTACCATCTTATCTTCTAATCATGTTCAATTAAAAGGGTAATTCCCTTCATTTTGGTGTGAGATTCTACACCCTTGGTTCTAGTCTCCACAATGGGGATTACTGAAGGTGGGTCTCAGGGGTCATTATCTCTCCTTCACCTCGAAGAAGGGAGGTTCTGGAAGGTTTCCATCCCTTCCCTCATATCAAAAGAGGGTCATGACAAAATTGTATTAGATCTAAGTTTTAGGAGTTTAAGAGGAAGGATTAAGTTAAAAGATAGTAACAACGAGGATTTCATGGGCTGGTAGGGAAATCGTTTTAAGAAACCTTTGTTCATGGGATTGGCTTGGGAGGACTGAATAGGAAATGGGATTTTAGCCCCCCCCCCCCTCCCCACGTGATTCGATGCAAGAACTTTGGACCTACTGAATGACCAACTGAGGCTACATTAATTGCAGGGTAGATACCCTAGGAGAGGTACATGAATCATAATGGCTTCTGTTCTTGTGTGTCATTATTGTTTTTTGAATTTAAAATAATTAAAGTGTTAAAAAAATTTAGAAGAAATTTTCCACACTACTCAGGATTAGGAGTTCCTTGTTTCCCTTTTTCTTAACTATACACCTGGATGTCATCCCTATGTTGTATGATTAGTCAAGGCCCAAAAATTTGTCCTTGTTGATCAATGGAGTGCGGATCAAGAAGATGAGGATGACCACTAAAATAATATTCTTCGTGTCTTCTAGTGATATAATCTGGAAAAGAATGAGTGTAGCATATCAAACATTGAGATAGGGAGTTGGATCGAAGAGCTGGTGATCAATTTCATCTTCACCCAGGATCTGATAGAGTACTAGGTTTTTTTGGCAGTGATCTAGATATGATGAGTAGTGCATAAGTGGTGGACGCTTTACATCATAGAGAGGAATGGAACTGAGATTTCATGGGATGAATTTGAGAGGGAGTTCTGGGTGGAATTCCTTTATTCCGTGACAAAGACTGAGAAGAGTTATGAGCTAATATCCATCCTGTAGGAGAGTATGTCGGTAAGGGAACGAGGTATCATGTTCAAAGATATATGGTACTTTGCACTGGATCTCTTCTCGGATGAGTATTCTCGTGCCAGATGATTAGAGGATGAACTCCAACCATCTCTTCAGTACGATATTACTCCCTTCACTCTACCAATACACATAAATGTTCAGAATATTGCCAAAGTAGTGAAAGGATGCACATGCCGGGGGGTGTGACACGAGAGGGGATCCATCCGAGTTCCTCAAAGGTTAAGGCCATTAGTAGAAGGTCACTAGTGTTAGAGCCTAAATTGTTTCGGATAGTGGGGAGTAGGCCTCAACAGTTTCAGTTCCGATCTCTTGGTCCTCTCCATTTCATCAAGGGCCTTGGACCAAGGTTCTTTTTCTATGGAGGTTGTGGAAATATTTGGAACTAGTTACTAGTTTGAGTGTTGTATAGAGGTGTTGGGTAGGCTATGATTCCACCTCAGTAACATTAGATTCCTTTCAAGACCTTTCAGTAGCAGGGGCAGTGATCTCCCACTTCATTGAGGGTAGATGGAACTGTGGGAGGCTGACCCCAGTGTGATCCTTAGGTTCATTGACCAGGGTGTGGTCATGGAGGCAATTTATAGTAGAGAGGTTGAGTAGATGGGCATGGGAAGTTGCACGCCACATAAGTAGCAGTTCCAGTGGGGGAAAAGGTTGTTCGAGCTATGAACAGTAAATTTATTACTATTTTGTGTGATTTGTTTGTTTCATGAGCCTCACACTCCTTCGTTTCACCCATTCTATCCCATTATATAGGACTAGACATTGAGAGACTTCCCATTCCCCTATCATTGAGTCCACCATTTGGAGATCTAATCAGTATGTTTGATATTTTCTGAGGGTGTAGACTAATGTTTGGGACAAATCAGTCTAGTGGGGATCTTCATCTGCTATAGATGCAACCATTTGATGAAATCCTAGGCATCAACTAGTTTTATTCTATACACAATATTATTTATTTCTTTTGGAGGATTGTTGTGTTCTCAAACATGGGTGGTCAAGACGTAGGTTTTCTTGGCAAGTGGAGTTATCAGGAGTTCAGCCGGCATGTGGAACCTCTTCTTTCCTTGTTAAACGAGCTATTAGTGGAATCTATATATATAGATACAGTGGATGTTATGGAAGTTGTCAGTGAGTTCCTGGATTTCATCCCTGAAGTGGATGTGACTCTACCCCCTTGACATGATGTTGAGTTTGGGAGAGACTATCAATACTTTTCCCATCCATTTTCTATAGTTCCCTATAGGATGGAACTTTCTGAGTTGTGGGATTTTGAGATCTAGGTTGAAGACCTGATGAAGAATGGTTTTATCCAGCCAAGCATGCCACTATGGGGTTCTCCAGTCTTTTTCACAATGAAGGAGGATGAGGGCCTAAGACTGTTCATAGACTACCAGAGGATGAATCAAGTGATTGTCAAGAAACGTTACCCACTCCAAAGGATCAATGATCTTTTGGAAACGTTATAGGGGGCATGTTGGTTGTCTAAGATTGACATGTGATCTGTATATCACCAGTTGAGGGTAAACGAGGGTGACATCTTGATGACTTCTTTTAGGTGTATGTATGGGCACTTCATGTTCATGGTCATGCCCTTTTGTGTCACAAATGCAATAGTCGTGTTCATGGGACTCATGAACTCTTTTTTCTAGGATTACCTAGACCAGTTTGTTTCCATTATCATCGAAGACATCCGGATCTACTCAAGGTCAGAGGAGGAGCATGCCGGAAATCCGAGGACTATCTTAGAGGTCTTCCGACACCAGTAGATCTATGGAAATTTGTCCCAGTTAGAGTTTTGGATGTGAGAGGTTCACATCATCAGACACATATTGTCTCAACAAGAAATAGTAGTAGCCCCATGAATGGTTTAAGTAGTTTTTTCTAAGGTAGAATCAAAAAATGTTTCAGATTTTTGTAGTTTCCTAGGTCTATAAGGCTATTAATGGAGGTTCATACCCAACTTCTCTTGAGTTTCAGCTCTTTTGACATATTTGACAAGAAAATACTAGGATTTTATGTAGATTGAGTAGTGCCAGGAAACATTCATCTATCTATAAGGGAATCTAGTTAGTGCCTAATTGCTTAGGTTGATAGAGGAAGGGGTGTTGTTCGAGGTGTTATATTATTCTTTTGTCCTGGGATTGGAATTTGTGATAATATAGCAGTGAGGAATAATATCTTATGGGTCTAGATAGTTACATCCTCATGAATGTATTTATACCACCCATGATCTAGAGAATGTAGCAGTCGTGTTTTCACTGAACATGTGATGGAATTACCTCATTAGGGAGCACTTTGTGGTCTTCATGAATCACAAGAGCCTACAGTATATCTTCTCCCAGTGAGACATAAACATGAAACAATGAAGGTGGATGATGTTTCTCAAGTATTATGAATTCGATATCTCTTACACCATAGGAAAGGGGAATGTGGTGGTTGATGTCTTGATCAAGAAGTCACAAAATGATTCCGTTAAAGAATCCACAAATGCATGGAACGCAATGGAGGAGGAAGCCACTTTGTGCCTGGAAGCTGGGAAGGATAGTGGTAGAGGCTATCTATTTAAACTGTTAATGCAATCTTCCTTGGTTTCATAGGAAGTGGAGTCCCAGTGGGGAGACATAGTGGCTGAGGTGATGTGTGTTCATATTTTCTAGGGTGATGCTTCAGAAAGATGGTCGTAGGATAGCCATATTCAGATACTATTCTATTGGAATCTATTTGTCCTAGTGGAAATATGTGATGGAGTTCTCTGTGCATTCCATATATCACCCCTAGTAATGTATCCATGAGTTTCTAAAATGTTCCAAGGCTTAAGTAAATAGTTTTGGTGGACCGAGTTGTAGTGGATAGTGGGAGAGTTTGTGGAATGATGCCTAGTGTGTCTGTAGGTGAAGGCCGAGCACCATGTTCCCAATGCTCTATTACAACCCTTAAACATTATTGAGTGGAAGTGGGATGACATATCAATGGATTTCGTCACAGGTTTACCTAGAGCTTAGGGAGGATGAGACGATCCTTGGGTATTCATGGATCAATTGATGAAATCATCTCACTTCCAAGTAATCACGGATTCGAGCACAATGGATGCCTTGGAAAAGATGTCTATGGATGAGGTGGTGTGTCTACATGGAGTTACAAGATC
The DNA here is from genome assembly GCA_963277665.1 of Viscum album. Classification (NCBI taxonomy): domain Eukaryota; kingdom Viridiplantae; phylum Streptophyta; class Magnoliopsida; order Santalales; family Viscaceae; genus Viscum; species Viscum album. Next base: position 1,080,797,381 of record OY728164.1, read on the forward strand.
AATTATCTTGGATCAAGATGCACAATTTACCTCATGAGTCTGGAGGGGATTCCAACATGCTTTTGGAACCTAAAAAGTCTTAGCACCGCTTTCTACCATCAAATAGATGGGTAGACAAAGAGGACAATCCGAACGTTGGGGGACATGTTGCGGGCATGTATCTTGGACATCAATTAATTGTGTGAACAAAACTTGATTTTAGTGGACTTTTCCTACAATAATAGCTATCAATCAACCATTGGAATGATTTTGTATGAAGCCTTATACAAAAGGTTGAGTTGTTCACCATTATGCTGGACAGAGGTAGGGGAAGCATCCCTTCTCAGGCCATAGGTAGCGAAGAGCACAACAGAAAAGGTTCATCTTGTGCATGAGAAGATGAAGGTGGATAAGGACTGGCATAAGTCGTACGCCAATCATAGGAGGAAGAATTTGGAGTCCAAGGTTAGGGACCATGTGTTCTTAGAGGTATACAATCTTCATGGAAAGTAGATATTTGGAAGAGGGATAAATCTTTCTCCCATGTTTATCATACCTTTCATAGTGTTGGGATGAGTTGGTGAGGTGGCATATCAGCTGGAATTGCCACCATGGTTGGAGAATATTCACAATGTCATTCATGTCTCTCAGCTCTGTTGGTATATACATGAGAAATCCCACATCCTTGATTGGGGAGATTTAGATATCAAGGACAATGAGACATTCATGAAGAGACTAGTAAGAATCGAGGGTTGTGAGGATAAGGTGCTATGTGGGTGAACCATTCTTTTGGTTTGTGCGTTATGGAGGCATGGTGGCCTCAAGGAGAGTACCTGGGAATGATAAGCATATATTCATGCCCATGCCCAAAGCTATTATGAATTTTTCCCTTATTTTTGCTTTGTGCCTTGATTATGATGTAATGTATAACCGTTCTTACTATATGATATGTTTTTCCTTGTTCTCTAATTTTGTGTGAAAATTCTTGACTATGGGGAAGGGATAACCTGATCTCCAATCTAGATGCATTAATGTGGAAGCGATTAAACCTATGAGTTTGAGTGAGTGCCACCCAAAGAATATAGTATCTTGATGTGGAGGAAGTATCTCCCAAATCCATATATCTAGACACCATGACCTTGGTGTATGTGTGACTTTTTAGGGAAATGTGGGACCTCAGTGTTGTGTAGTTATTCAAGAGATATATTTCAAGGAGCCGTCCTTGGATGTCAAGGTTTTCACTCCAGCTTTAGACCAAAACAAGGGGGTTTACACCTGAGAGGTATCTTAAGGGATGGTTCATCAGAACTCATTTCTTCTAGGTTAGTTTAAAATTATCAAGGATGAGAAATATTTTAGAGGTATATGATGTAATTACACAAATGTTCCCCAGGTCCTCCCCATTTGAAAAACCAGTGGTTGAGGTGTTCTGGGTGCTGTCAGTGTCTTACTACAAAACTTTTCAAAATTTCTAATATTTCCATTAGCATGTCAGTGCGTCGACATGTCAATGTGATGGAAAGACAGTGCATCAACATGTCAGTACATCAGTATATCAGGGGCAATGACATCAGTGAGTTGAGGGTGTCGACATCGTTGAGTCGTGGGCATCAGTGTTGGTAGGTCAGGGCATCAGTAGGTCGTTGCGTCAGAATGTCGTGGCACTGGTAGTTCATTGCATTGATAGGTCGATGATTTAGTGGGTCATTGTGTCTATAGGCCGACGCATCGATAGGTCATTGTGTTGGTATGTCATGGAATCAATAGCTCTCCATCGATGGCTCAAAGTTGGCAGCTCACCCATCGGTGGATTCGCGTCGGTGACTCACACATCGGTGACTCATTTCCAATTTTTCCAGTTTTACCCCTATTACGTTTATCTCCATGAAATGGTATCTTATCAAATCCCAACCATGGGATGTTATGTATACACCATTTCGGAAGGTAATTATTAAATTCCTCATATCATGTAACATCCCACTAGCCTTGTAACCTCTAAGCTGCGTGGTCAAACCACGATATGATTTTAAAGTAATTTGAAATCATCTCCCTGATTTTTTGGATCATTCCCTTTCATAAACTGAGATCACTTCCTTCCTTATTCCTTTTCATTTCTCGTGGTGCTTATAGAGCCTTACTACATAGACGAGTCGTGCACCTGTGCTAGAACCTCTCTTTCTTAGTCTTTCTTGAAGATATTTACCATGACTCGAATGATACCGTGTTCTTGATGTAAGGGGGAATTTTGATCCTTTAATCATCCCAGTAGGGATTTATTTTGCTTATCTTTAAATATTCATCATGCGGGGTGGGAATTCTATTGAACCCTTATGAGGAATGATTGAGAACTTTATTAAAAACAAGAAATATATAAGAATTGGATTTGATTAAAAGATTACACAATTAAATAATATAACATCCATGGAGTAGTTTAATGTTGATCGCCTATTTTATTTGTTATATTTAATTATATTATTGTTTTTGTGGATATATTACTTCTAAAAATCATGGTCATTATTGGTATTTTTTTCTCAGATGTGATGTTATTTTTTGGTGAGATGCTTGAACAATGACTGCATTATTAAATATGCATAATAAAAAAACATGGTTAAATAAATAAATTCCCCAAGATCAAACCTATTTTGTGACCACTCATGTTATATTCTAATGGAATTAATGAACCTATAATGGTTAAAATCTGAATGTATTTGAATCTTGTTGATAGGTGTGGTTGAGTGCTGGGTTCTGTGGAGTTTGTAACCTTCTGTGAGTTATGTGGTGTTGTTGTTGGGAGCATGATTGTAGGTGGAAGGTTTGATTAAGGAGTTGGTATTATGAGAAGGGAGTGGTATGGATGTGTATCAGGGTTGTGGTTAAAATGATAGTTACATTAGGATTTTCATGTGGGGTTTGACATGATATGTATGATGGAATATCAGTCTGAGAGATTGATTGATTGTGGAATAGATGAACTTGTAGGAAACTGAACTGCCTTTTTGTTGTGTTGTAGACATCGTACGTCAGTAAATAGGACTATGATGTTGTTTTAGACTCGTTCTATAGTGTGAATACATTTGGTAATTGTTTGTGCAGTGGGGATGGGTTGTGAGAGAAGGATTGTGTAGTACACATTCATAAAATTATTATTGGAAAAGGATGAATAGGTGTCTAGGATGATTGGTTGGTCCGTGCAGTGGGACAACATATATAGTTTTTATCTTTTTTGTTTTGATATTCTTATGGTTGGTAGTTTTCGAATAGTATTGGAATATATTACAGTGAATCCCTCATTTAATAAATGGAACGTGGTTAAAAAAATGCATCAAGATCGTGTTTTGTAGTGCATTTATGGGTGTATGTGAAGGTGGTTTTGTGGGTTGGTTTTTGATCAGAAACACATAGGTTTGGATGTGTGGTTTCTTATATATATTTATATATATAAACAATGTATGTTTTTTGTGATTTCTATATGCACCCCACCCTTGTTGGGCACTATTTGCCGGACACCTCCATTTCATGGGGGAGAGTGTATTTCCCAACATCCCAGAGGGAGGATGGATGATTGGTTACTGACTTTCTTGCTTGCACAATCTTCCGGATCGTGCTACTTGGGTGTATTTGGGTAGGCTGTAATGGATTGAGTATTAACATAGTCCAATATTCTTGGGGAAAAAGGTTTGTTTTTAATGATGATCCTAGGTTGTTTTGGGTCATGTTTGTTTTCCAAAGTATCATCAGGATGAGGCCCATGTGTCTTTGGGTGAGTGGTGTGGTTGTTGTGGCCCAGGTGTTTATGGGTGAGATTCTGTGAGTTTGATGCCCTGGTTTGTGTGGGTGGGTTGTGGCAGTGGGACTAAATATGAGAAGAAATGTAGTGTCAAGATGTTATCCATTAGGGACAAGCAGTAAACTAGTGGGAAAGTGGTGCAGGGTACCCATATATCCATGTTCTTATACTATTACTTTACTTAACATGCACTATTTAGTGAGTGTACCTATGTGAGGAAGGGTTGGTTAGTATTCCATGGTAGATTCCTGAGGTTATACTATTTTTCTCATAGGGGAATTAGTATTTTCCCCAACTTGTGCATGGGTAGCTTTAGTTTTCCCACTAATTATACTTGTATGATCACCCTATGTATATAAATTTTTTCTTGGTTTCTAAGAGGAATTTGTGGACCGCACTGAACCATACTAGCTTTGGTGCCAGGATTTGTTACTATTGCTTCTTAGACTCTTTTCTTTTGGTACTTTACTTTGGAGTTTTCATTGTACCTTATATCAGTTTCACATTTGAACATGCATGTGGGAATGTATTTTGGATTTACATTTTCTTTTAGTATTTGGAGATGTTTGGTATTTACCATCTTATCTTCTGATCATGTTCAATAAAAAGGGAAATTCCTTCCATTTATTTATGAGATTCTATACACTTGGTTCTATTCACCACTTCAGGTCCTATTGAAGGCAGGACTTGGGGGTCATTATCTCTCCTTCATCTTGAATAAGGGAGGGTCTGGTGGGTTCTAGTCCCATCCCTCATCTCAATGAATGTAGGTCGTGACACTCTATGTATGTTGTTAGGTCAATATACCTAATGTGACACATGATATTTGGGTGAATATTGATCATCTACTTCATGGACTTATATGACTCATTTGCATCCATGTGGGGAGAAAAATGAAGCAGATTAGTGAAAAAAGTGAAGTACATGGATACTGTTATGGATCCCTAACAAAGTCGTATGAATTCATGGGAATGAACCATCTTTAAAATTTAATTAAATAATTCCCCGACAAACTAGTTCTTGAAGGCCTCCCACGAAATAACACCACCTATTCCTACTTCATCCATGACACCCCACCATCATCTAGTGGGTTCCTAAGGCATCAATACCTCTAGATTGACTCATACATCCTCTAGTGACTCGACTAAGTTGAATATTCCATTAATTATTTCTAACTAGTACAATAAATCCCATGCTCCTATAATGTATTAGAAATCTAGAGGATGTTGGAGGTGTAATTTGTGGGCATAGTCAACCACTGTCCCTTTTACTCCTCCAACTTGGGCAGGTACCAACATTAAGACTTTAAGATGGATTGGATCCAATTACAAGTCCATTGGATTATGTGAGAAAGAATTATTAGGTTCGTCCTCCTATATATCTTATAGTGGAACTAGAACATCCATCCTAGCAGGAGTATTTTTGCCGACATCAAGACACAGTCTAATCATGAATATTTGAGGAATCATTTTTTGAAATGCCAAAGGAACTTTGATAATTCCAAGAAACATTTTATTAATAAAATAATTTAAGAAAGGAACAAAAAAGGAAATCAATGGGATGTTATATCCTAGGTGATATTGCACAATAGAGAAATCCTCATAGTTCAACCGAAGGTTCAAGCATAGTCTTCCATACCTGCATGTTTTTCACAGTCTTTAATATATATTTATTATGAATACTAATGTTCAATTAATCTAATTTTAATTTATGGTATCAAGAAGCACATATATATCCCAAAATTAGATAATATAGATATATTACTATGCATATTTAAGGACCATAATTCATCAAAAAAGAACATATATATGCCATGTGATTCTGTGTAACTTGTCATGATACACAAACACACCACTTCACATTAATTTAATAACACAATGTACTCAAGATCATCATCAAACTATAATATAAAGAAAACAAGAATCCTATCATTAGTGACTTAGAGGTCAATTGTACATGTTATGGCTAGGAACATGCATAACTCCCCTAATTGAGTTACACATAACCTAACTACTTTCTACCATGAAACAAGGTATAGAAAAGGAAATTAAACCTCCCATAATACAATTTTGTAACCCCCCAACTCATATTTCTTGAAAAAAAAACTGATTTGAGTTTATAAAATAACTCATGAGTACCTCCACGTATGAAAGAGGCTACAGACTAGCAATGGGAATCCAAGGGTTTCTTGGGGAGACAATATCCTTGGTAATCATATTGATCCAACATAAATATATAAAAATATGAAAACCCTGAATATAATAGTGGATGATAAAAAAACATAGTGCAGTAACAATTGTCACCCATGACATGGAAATAAAATGAACTAAGATCCCAATATTATAATCCAAACCATAGAATATAAAGTGCAAGATGATAAATAAAGAAAATATTATGTAAATACTCCAAATTACATATCATTACATCCACAAACTCTTTAATCCTTAGCTTAGTTATATACCCCAGGCCCCTAGCCTTTTCATGGATCCCAAATTATGAAGTTGACATAGACATTGAGATGTCCGTTTAAGGTTTGGGTAATAGAACCCAATAGGAAGCCACCAATGAATACTTAAAATGGGTTCACAAGTATAACATGAGTATTACATGATATATATAAATGTATAAGAGATACATTAAAATATATATATATAGATTTCATGTGTTCACCAAGCTAGCACCAGCCCTAGTCGTACTTATTTTGGATCCATGCTATATGGATAATTGTAAAGTACATTAAAAGTTATCTATAACTAGACAAAAGAATAGTGAACATATATCTCAACAGTCACAAGTCATCATGTTGGATCTGACTAGAAGGTCGTCGCATCCATCCTCCATCACAGGTCTGGCCTCATGACTGTTAATCATCATCTCCAGCACAGGACTGACCCCAAGGCCATCATATCGCATCTATGCCTTTGAAGTCCACATGGTTTTCATTCCCATGCTACCTCTACCTTGGGCCCAATCTCAAGGATTTCATACCCATACCCTATATTTAGGTCCAACGTCCACATCATCTCATGCCATAAACACTCCCAAGATAGTAAGGAGATTTCTCCCTTAAGCATGATGATGAAAGTTTTTTAAACCTATTAAGGATTGATAATAATTCAATTCCAATCTCTTACCAAATTGGGCCCGCAAACCAATAACCACATAGAAAAGACTCCAATAAAATCATATCAAGGTTAAATAATGACATTCAAGAAGGTCTAAGAAAAATAAAACGGTTCTACACAAATATTCATCTTAGGATCCTACAACTATGGAAGATATGATATTAATTAAAGTATGATCCACTAACACAATAGATTCGCCACCATTCTAGTGATGAACTATAAATTCATCGCCATATAGCACTGGATTCCATAGATTTGGACATGACATAACTGATGTATGATTCATCTGAAGTGAATAAGTCTATAACTAGAAGAAATATGAAGAAAAAGAGTCTCATGGATCACATACCTTAATTCTCTCATCACTAACACTATTGGATCCACACAAAATGAGCTTTAAAAAGAAGTAAATTGTTGAGAAGAGATTATGGATTATCTATCTTCAAATGTTATAAAATTCGGAAGATTAATGGGTCAATATCTATGATTTCTCATACAACTATTTAATTTTATTATATGATTCCATTTAAATAAGTCAATGTGTTCGACAACCTACTCCATATGTAACACCAAACTTAAAGGAAACCACAAAATGTTTATATAAAATTTTAATATTGATGTATGAACAATTAAAAATAGTAGTTGAATTAGTGGAAATGAATAAGAGTAACCTTTATTAAATAAACATATGAATAAAATAAATGTTATTTTTAAAATGAAAAGAAATTCAATTAGTTTACCTAAAATTACTAATATTTTAATATATTGTTTAGAAATGTTTTTTTCTAATAATCACCACTGTGTAATATAAATTCATATTAAAAGAAAATTATGATTAATTGTGATAATATATATTTAATATGAATAATTGAATAATTGTAAATTAGTTATAAAATAATAGGAAATACGAAAGAGAATGGTTAATATTCTTAAAATACTAATTTTCTATAAAAACTGGTTAATCGATATGTTTATCATTTTTATTTAAAAGAAAAATTTCTATAATAATTAATTTTTATTCATGAAAATTTAATTTTTTGGATTCATCATAATAATATTTTTTAAAAATTAATTTATTGTATTTTTACTAAAAAGAATTTTTTTAGGTGTATAATGAAAATTTTTGTTTTTATTAATAACATAGATTTTATGAAAATATTAATATATAAGTATGAATTATAAATTCATGAAAAAAATTTAAGAATAATTATGTATTTTATAACATAATTTATAATATTATAAATTTTGGTTTTAATTTTAAAACCCATATTCGATATTTTAGAACATAAGTATTATTTTCTCGAAAATTGTTTTTAATACATTATACATTTTTATTTTCAATTTTTAACACTTTTTAAATCCAATAAAATGAAAATGGATTTAAAATTTATAATTATTGTGTCTAAATTATCTAATAATGATCAATTTTTTGTCATAAATATTATGTTACCACAGGTAACAGCTAGTTACTATTGTAAAATCTAAAATGATAAATGAAATAATCAAATGGGTAAAGGGATCAAAAATATATTTAAAATGCCTTAAATTAAGTTTATGAGGATTTTATCAACCTCATATATTCCTAAATTCATTATTTATCAGTTATATATCCACTTGACATGTTTAACATATGCTCTGTTTATATTAAGTTGAAATATTTAAAAAATGTCATCCTCACCACATAAAAAAGGAGCCTCTAACCACCCCTTCAATACACCCCTAAAAATTAAGATTAATAATAATAGATTCCTATTTTTCATTAAACTAGATTTATCTTTCACTCTATTGATATTATGGTCACAATATTATCCTATACTGTCCATTTGCAAGGGATCTTCATTAGAAATCTCAAACTACACAACATGATTAATTATTTTAACGTAACTTTTTATTTATTTTTCATTGAAATTATAATTGTAAAATACTTATGTAATTAAATAAGTATTATAACCATTATTAATGTCATTATTATATGATAATAATCATTAATCACATTTTCCCTTTTCTATTAAGAAAAATGAATTCATAATTCGTGCGTTGTGCATACTACCACCTCCACAACCCAACATCTTTTGTTTTACTTATTCTCATTAAAAGGGTAGTATAAAATTGGAATTTAAAAAATAATTAAGATATTTATATCATTATTATGATTCTGGTACATTATATCATATTAATATTTTCTCCCATTCTATGGAAAATGAAATCTTCAACTATGTGTATGAGTGGACTGCCACTGCCATGGAAGGATAGATATTAATTTTTTTTCATCACCAAGTTATATTGTTGGAAATTAGGATGAGAATAAATGATACATATTATGTTTATTATGTCAACAATATTTTGTTATGAAAAAATTGATAACCTATTAATTATATGATCAATAAATGATTATTGTTAATTCAAACATTTATAACAATAAAAATAATAGGGAAATGATCTCTTATTTTTAGATAATAATTTATATAAATTATATTATATTTATAGTCATTAAAAAATTGTTAAGTAACACTAATAAACAATAAATTGTATCATTATGATTATGGTATAATTATATTACAACTAAACCACACCATAATCATCCATTAAACATGAAAGGTTAATGTTTGGGTAAGTTTAACCAACTACATGTTAAATATTATTAATTTATATAATGGATGGATATGATAAAATGTTTATAGTTAAAAATGATATTAATATGTAAATATGTTTTAATTTTGGTTTTGGTAACATTATATTACCATTTGACTCACTAATTAATAAAACACCTTTCATTTGTGAAGAATCGTCGAAACAAGATCATCAGGGATTTCACCCTCATATATCGTTACCAAAGCTACCATGAAATGAGATTATAGATTTTTAAAATATAATGTAACATCTATTATAGTTCCTTTTATAGTATAATAATGATATAATTTTGAAAAAAAAACATATACTAACACCACTTTTATGAAACTAGTTCCAAGTGATAATGATTACCTACAGTTGGTGATGAAAATAAGTAAAAATAACTAATAAATATTTATAGAATGATTATAAATATATAGTATAAAGAATTATATTTAGTAATAAGATTACTTAGTAAGTATTTAATGAAATTTATTTAATTATTCATGGCATTTTTGTGATAGTGTAGAATGAATCTGGACCAAGGTAAGTGTTTTTGTCTCAAATTCCACTCTTTGAGACATGTTTGGTATTATTTAGCTAATTTCATTTTTTTGGTTTATATAAATAATATTTTAGATATAATATCATGAATTATCATTTAATAATTTTATTTTAATATCAATTACATGACCAGTCATTCGAAATTTTTTTATTAATGTGTTACTCATGCCAAAAGGCTTTTCTTGTTCTTAATTCTAATTATTTAAAATATAGTAAAAGTTATACACCATGATTCATTTGTATAGTGTTTCACTTATTAACAATCCTATGAATTTTCTATAATTTATTTCTTTGTAATTCATGGGATAAAATATTCAAAATCAATTTATTTTCTTCAAATGTCCTTTGACTCATGTGTTACACCAGTCTTAAGAGTATTTGGTAACAAAATTTTCATTCAAAAAGTTATTATCATTTACATGAACATATTGGAGATATATTGGTTAAATTCATCACTTTGATTTTGTCATATGGTATTCTCAAATTGTTTACATTTTTACCACATAATCCCCTTTTCAAAAATTTCATGACTCAAGGGGTATGTTGCTCGTAAGTGATGGTGATAACCGAAATCTCGATTATTTGAGATATAATGTTTCATCTTGAACATTGACTTTATTTTTTTGGATATCCAAAAATAATATTTTATTATGTGGTATTTTATAATCCATTTCGGGATAATGAATTTTAAATAAAAATGAATATTTTTTTACAGTTTTTATTAGGATATTTTTTTAAAAATGTATTTTTAAAATAATAAAAAGTTGGTTTCCATTCAATTTCATATGTTTTATCTTACTCCACATTTATCCAAGATAAAATTAATATATTTTAATGTATCCGTTATTGGAGATAATTTTTAAAACTAAATGTTTTTATTATATTTTATGTCATCCTTTCAAATGTTATCTTTTAACGCGACATGTAATTCGTTTATATTACTTCAATGCTAAAAATGTTTTCTGAAAGCTATTTTAAGTTTTAATTCCACTTATATTTTTATTTAAAAAATTATTTAATATAATGGGGTTTTTGTTTCATTATTTATTATAATATAGATATATATATATGTTTTCATTTGGGTTATTAAACTCACAGTATCAAAAAATTCTACTCTTGATCCCTTCTTATGTGTTACTGTTCAAAGCATTATTTTTGTAAGGATTTTTTTCATATATCTCAGCATACTTATTTGTTTCTTTTGTTATAGTAGGGTTATGTTCTTTTGAAACCATATACATTATTTCTCTGGGTATATTATTATCATGTTATTATAGTATTTACTTATCTATATACTCATTTCACTCTACGTTGTGAACATCACATTTTTACATAATTTATATTGGATGATGTCTACCTAGAAATAATGTTTTTCTATTTACATGAGGATAAGTATTGACATTCTATACATTTTTATTCTTATACAGATGATTGTTAGTAAGTTAAATATGTATTGTTTGACAATATGTCATCCTTTTTATTGAAATGGGGAAAAATATTGATATTCGTGATGATTATTTATTGCTAATATATAGTTCTTTTGAAATATTTTTTATTTTATGAATCAAAAAATAGGTAATGGTTTTACATAATTTTAAAATAGGGTCAAGGGAATCATGAAGGGACTTTTAGTAAGTGGATATGTTGGTGTAGTACCATTAAGGAGGTGACCCGATGGTTCATAATGTATTTAATGTTGACATGGTTAAACCATAATGATGAATCAAAAGGATCCCAATTTATCAATTGATAAGGAGACTAGGGAATGCTTTGACCATCCTAAGGCTAGAAAACCAATACTGAGGTAAAAACCTTAACTATATTGGTAGATGAAGAATATTTTTGTAAGGAATGGCGGTCCTTAGAAGGTGATCGTATTTCGGATATAACTGGAATTTTAGAGGATTTATATATAAATGATGGTGAAAGAAAGGGAAAAAGAGGGATAAATGTGTGACATACTCACTTCAGATGAAGAGTTATAAAAAGGAACGTGGGAAATATAGAAACATTCAAACTTATATGTAGGTTTTTCTAAACCAAGAGTTGAAAATAAGTGATACAATGGCTTCTCTTTTAATGAATGTTTCTTCCCCTCTATAACATATTTATATAACCAATGGATTGGATAAGGATAAGTCCAATTCTAATCTAGATGAGGTATCTATGATGGTGTTTGAAGAGATTCCCACCAGTTATAATTCTTCCACGGTCCTGGAACATGACATTGTGGTCCGTACATCCTCCCTCAGTGAATTGGATACATACAATGAGAATCAGACAACTTCTAACAGCAAGCCTAGCTAATCCACTTCTAAAAAAGCTAAATTACATTCACCCAACATCCTGAAAGAACATACTTATGTTATTTTTTTACTATTATTGATAATATTAATGCGAATTTTTGTATGTAATGTTTCCTACAAGAATTGGAGAAAGATATGGAACTTTGCAATAAGCCCAATTCCTATAATGTTACCTCGACCACATATTGTAATGAGGAGAGTCAAGGGGTGATGGGAAGCCATCTTTAGGGAAATACAAATTATAATAAAACTAGCCATGGGTAGGCTAAAAAATCACTTATGGTAGTTGATAAAGAAAAAAATAAATAAAATATTAGAGAAAGGATTGATGATAAAGAGGCCACACTTAACGCCAAATATTCTGAAACTAACTCAGAAGAGGCACAAAATGAGCAGCTGATTGGATCATAAATTATATAACAAAAACCATGGATTACTCTTAAATGGAAGAGAGGTCAATACCCTCAAGGATGGGTGGAGTTTGATGTAGAAGATAAGAAATATGCTTCTGGTAAGCCTTGTTTTTTTGTGTTTCTACTTTTGGGGATGTTTATCAATTTGTTATACGTCCATGTACTCTACGTCTATATTATTTTTTAATAAATTTTCAAAGCCATGGATTTAGGATTCCAAATCCATGGATAAGTCGTTTTGAGTATAAATAAATATTGATTTAATAATAAATAAAAATTAATAAAAAATATTCAAATATTCATAAATATTCATAAATATAAATTTAATATCTATAAATATCAATATGTTTCAAGAAAAATTAAATAAAAATTCATCAATACTAATATTAAATGTTAATTAAATATTTATAAATATTTTTAAATAGAAATGAAATTTTAATAAACATTAAATACATATTAATAAATATTAATAAATATTGATAAATATTAATAAATATTAAGAAATTTTGATTAAATACTAAGTAAATATTATTAAATATTAGAAAATATTAATGAATATAAATAAATATTAATAAATATAAAATATTTATTAATAAATATTAATAATTGTTAAAAAATATTATTAAATATTAATTAAATATACTATTTATATTTTTGAGGGTACAATACAGAGAAACACACACAAACCCGCTGGCTGGAATGATAGGTCATAACCCACCTCAGGGATTACCCATTCAACCAGATGCGTTATTACATTGTTATTATGGCCTAAAGACCCAGTGGCTATGAAACCCATTACAATGCCCAACTGCCCATTTTCCAGCCCGAAGGCCCTGTGCAGTATCATGCCTGCATCATCCTACCCACATCACCAAACCTACGTCCTACCTGCATCACTGCAAGTATGCATCCTGTGTCATATCTGTGCCACTGCATGCCTACATCATCATCTACATTACCGCACGCATAGTACTACAATAGTACATGCACCCATCTGGGATTGAAACCAATACCTCCCAGATGTTGAGACCAGCGGCTGAGTACTACACTGCCACGACATTGGCCAAAAATAAAAATTAATTACAAAATAAATATTAAAAATATTAAAAATAGAAAAATATTAATAGATATTAGTAAATATTAGTAAATATTAAAAAATATTAATAAATATTACTAACTATTTGTAAATATTATTAAATATAAATTAATATTAATAAATTTTAATAAATATTAGTTCATATTAATAAATATTAGTAAATACTGACAAAAATTAGTAAATATTAATTATTGGTAACAAAAATGAATAAATATGAATAAATAGTAATAAATATTAATAAAAATTAACAAAATATTATTAATTATTAAATAAATATTAATTAGATATTAATTAAATATTTATAAATATTTATGTAATGAAAATAAATATTAATGGATATAAATAAATATAAATAAAAATTAATAAAAATTAGTTAAAAATTAAAAATATTTAATAAATATTAATTAAATATTAACATGTATTAAATAAATATTAATAAATATTAAAAATATTTGAAAAATATTAATTAATATTCATAAATATTCATATAAATGAACAAGTATTAAATAAATATTAATGTATATATATATATATATATAATGAACAAGTATTAGATAAATATTAACAAATATATATTTATATATATATATATTAACAAATATTTAGAAATATTAATTAATATTAATAAATGTTAGTAAATATTACAAAATATTCATCAATATTTATCAATATTCATCATTATTCATAAATGATAATAAATATTCATAAATATTTAGTTGATATTTAGTAATAGGTAGCATTATTTATTATTATGTATAAAATATATTAATATATATTTATATATATATATATATTAAATTTTATTAATATATATTAATATATATTAATATTTATGAATATTAATTAATATTTAGTGATATTTATTAATATTTTTATAATATTATACATATATTGAATATTTAATTAATATTTATTTATTATATATTTACTAATATTTATTAATATTCACATTATCCCCATCCAGGTTTGTTGGGGTTCTTGAATTGTATCCTTGTGGTTGGGGTTCGATCCCTAACCACTACCCGCAACTCCCCATTTATTTTGGGACGAGACTTCTCTTCCTAATGTACAAGCACGCAGGAGGGTAGGCATCATCAGGATGCATGTACACAGTGATAGGGAATGTGATGCATGGTGGGCCTCCATGGACGTTGTATGGCGGGCGTCAAGTCTTTAGGGGTGTTGATGCACAGGTGACGACATAAGAGACACATGTGGAACCATTATCTGATAGTGAGTGAGTATAAAGACATTAGTGGGGGATGTCGTAGTGGACGTCGATGACGCACGAGGAGAAAGGGAAGTGCCTGCCGATGTGCCTAGTGGAACAAGCACATGCATTCTAAAAGTGCGACCGATTGTTTCCTATCGACCGGTCAAGGTTCCGATGCTCTGCTAATGTGTATAGCATCACTCGGGTCGAATCCTCGGTGATGATACTTTTTAATAGTCAATTTTATTTAGTTTTTTGTTTTCAGTTTAGGGGTGTTGTTTGCAGAGCTTATAAAATAATTTCTGGATGATGTTTGATTAAGATTTATTTAACAATTTGATAAATATTGGGGCTAGTTCATCAATATGTGTTTAAGATTGTGATATAAATGATCCTTGCTTTGTATTGCATTACATTATCACCCATGTCACAAGTTGACATTGATTAGAATTCCTAAGTGTTAAGGCTTTAATCCAATCTTTAACATATATAGGATTATTGTCTCAATCAGTACTTGATTTTGGTATTATGTTTATGGTTCCAATAATCCATGTAATCCATGCATTAAAAAAAATATTTAATTAATCCATGACATGTTAAGTCTAACATACACAATGTTAATTCAAAGAATACTTATCAAGAAAAAGCTCTCAATCTCTTAGAATCCATAAATTATAACTCACCCCAATGATAGATTTACTCATCCATTGATATGACTAGTAATCTGGTTATTATTATTATGATGTTAAATTAATAAGACAAGAAATTGAAATGGATTAGAAAAGAGTGGTGCGTCGAAAACATACACAAACAGCGATGATAATTAACAATGAACATTAGATTAAATGAAAGAGAAAAATAAGGGAAGGGGATTCAACTATATTTAAATTATTTTAAGAAAATTAATATTAAACTACATAAGGTGGATGATAACAAGATATATTTGAGAAGAAACTTTCATTAAAACAAAATTATAAAAGAAAGACTTACAAGATTTAAACAAAGAAGAATACAGAGGTAAATGAAAAAAAGAGAGGAGAAATGGTATCTCAAGTGAAAAAATGAGCATGATATGTCCTCTCAAGTATTTGTAATGAATTTTTTCATTCCAATATGTTCTACTATCTTCTGAAATGCCAAATACATTGAATGGAGAGGAGGGGATGTATTTATATCACAATGGTGTGGGCTGTTTTCATTCCAAAACATCCCCTCCAATTACATCGCCACATTGATAAAATAGAAAAAATAATATTGATATATGATCTTCTTAAAATTTGTATATACATATATCCTATATCTACTCTGAATATTTGGAGTCCATTGTACTTATGGAGACAATGTTATGGTGGTTATATTAAACAATTTTAATCTGTACATTTCAATACAAAATTTTTGAAGGCCAAAATGTGAATGACTTTTTGAATAAGAAGATACCTTCAAATCCAAATTCTTTCTTCAACAAATTCGGCAACCTATATCTCCTATTTCACATTGAAAACTATCAACTTGATTAGATGATTACATCATGAGATATGTCATGAATACTATACAAATTTTATTTCTCGGCTAGAATGGTGGGCTAAGTTTAAATGAATCTGTTGGGCCCCTTGTATTTGTATTTCAGCCTTTAAATTTTATCCAAGACTCCTTACGTTGTACCCCGAACCATTTAGGATAATGATGTAATTTTTACTTCTATATTGATCCCAGAAATTCAATATTCATTGATGGACCATTATATTCACAGATTCAATGGGCTTTATTGTGTGGTCCATATGACCCTTCAAATGGAATAATTGGCCAATGATTACTTCTATTGATATGCGGAAAATTGAATAAATAAAATTAAAAAATAGAAACCACACAATATATATCATTATGGTGATAGTTATAAATAAAATAGTAAACTTACTCTATTGGACTACTAAAATTCTCAAAAATTATACTTAGTATGAAAAATTTAATATTTCACATAAATTATGCAAATTTAATATAAAATAAGTAAAGGGAGTATATAATAAGCCCTAAAAATATTAATAACACCAACTCCCCCACACTTAGTTTTGTGCATGTCCTAATGTGCATCAAATATAAAAAATTGCAAAATAATTTTCACTCACCAACAAATATTAGAATTTTATTTTCCCCAATTAGTGGAGGTTTATAAAATATCACTCATCCAAATTTAATTCCAATGTAATTTGTCACAGAAACAATATTACAAAAATAATTCATTTTTTCATTCACAAATTTAGAAACAGAAAATGATAGAACACAAAACGTACTCCTCTCAAGATAATGAAATTAATTTATGGAGCTTCACAAATTCACCAACCAAGTGTGAAAATTGTAGAGTTTGAAAGAGATATCAGCATCCATTCCCTATCCTAAAGTGCTAAAAAATCAATATGTATTTTTATGGGTTTTTCTATGGCTATTGTATGGTAGGAAGATGGTATCCAAAAGATAGGAAAAAGGGAGTAAAACACCAACATGAAAAAATGAAATACACAATATTTTATGAAATAAAACATGGAACGAAATGGAAACACATATTTACAAGGGAATAATTATGTGAATAAATACACAATAGAGGAAGAAAATTTGATGGGGTTGATAAGATGGAATATTTACAAAACACAAAACTTCTACAAATGAGAGAAGTGTTTTTGTTTTTATTTTATTTTCTTCTTTTTTTGAAATTTGAACCTGAAAAAGATCTCACACTCATATGCCAACCCATTATGGATCTCCTCATGACAATAATTGTGATAATTATAAAAATATTAAAGGTTGAGGAAGAGTTATTTTTGACCTACCCACGACACAAACCATTTTTTGTACTTTTTTTATTGTTTTTTTGAACACTTTCCAATATAATTTAAAAAATTACATAAATGAAAGTAAATTAAATTAAAAAAAATACATTCAATGAAAACCTCTACCCCACACTATAATTGATTCATTCACTCAAGTATAAGATAACTCGTTGAAAAATAAGAAAAAGGGCTCTGAAAAAATGAAATCCATTCCCCCCAAACATAATTTTCAAAAAAATTATGCAATGAAAATCCATGTTGGTATTGGGTGGGATAAGTTATTAGGATTATAATGTGTCTATCAAATAAAATTATTACATAGGCTCTAAGGGGATTTCAAAAAGAGGATTATTGTATGGGAATGGAAGGCTGTTTAGCCATTATGATTCCCATGTGGTTCAAAAAATGCCTCTATCATATTAATGCACACTAATGATGGAAATTCATCTCGAAGGTCCACAATATCAAGAATAAAAAATGGGAGTTAAAAACAAACATTTTGAAAAGATGGAAATAGGTAGCCTTGTCATGAAAGCTAATGTTGTTCCTCACAACTAGGGAAAATAATTTTCCAAATAAAAATTTTGGCATTCAAAATTTGGTGGTTTTGAAACAATATTCGTTATCCAAATTTATATTGAAACCACAAAATTTTTTGAGATGAAACCATGTCTTTTAACTCTCCAAAATGGTTGGAAAATTTTTGAAAATTGGACGGTGAGTAAGAATGACTCCTGATTTTTCATATTATTATAATTTTTTTGTTTTGAGAGTTTTTTATATTGTTTAGTTATTTATAAAGACACACCCACATAAAATAAGAATTGTAAATAAAAAAAATGTTAGGAGGAAAGTGGTAAAAAACAAAATGAGAAGGAGGGAGGAAGAAGAGTTATTAAGAGGGAGAGAGAGAGAGAGAGATAGAGTAGAGAAGTGGAGTTAAAGGGAAAGAGGTTCCCCTTGTTTAGATTTGGTGGCTTTCCATCTCCATCCAGTGGTGGGTCGACTACAGAAGTTAGGGATTTGATGGAAGTAAATGTGGTTCCAGGATTCTGTGTCCTCTCATGGTGATGCTTTAACCTATGTCCATAAACTGTGAATGTCCTTTTTGGAGAGGGGTCTTTTACTTGATCTGATCTAAATGGGTAAACATAATCAATAACAAAAGCACCTTCCGAAAGAGAATTAAGCTTACCTAGGTGAAGAAGAAATTGAGAATTGAAGAGCATTAACTTTTCACCATTTTGAAATACCTTTTATAGGATGCGTTTTTCCTAGAGTACCTTGGATTTTACATTGTAGAGATTATAATTCTCATTAGAATAAAGTCGAATCTCCTCCAGTTCAGCTAATTTCAACAATATTTCTTCACCAGATTTTTCATAATCCAAATTAGAGGTTTTCACTGCCCAAAAATATATATGTTGGATTTCAATTGGTAAATGATATTCATTACCAAAAACTATCCTAAAAGGAGACATCCCGATGGGTGTTTTATAGGTAGTTTAATATGCCCAAAGTGATTTACCAAGTCTTTCTGGCTAGTCTATTCTTTTGGGTTTTACAATTCTCTTAAGCACTGTGTTCACTTCTCTATTAAAATGTTTAGCCATGCCATTTTTTTTGTGGTGAAATGCTGTTGAATTTTTATGTACAACACCATTTTTTTCAAAATATTTTACATGGTTTTATTACAAAAATGAGTTCCTAAGTCACTTATCAAGGAACGAGGTGTGCCAAATAGGTAGAATATGTGTGTCTTTAGGAACTAACTAACAGTATGTGAATCATACTTTCAAGTGGGTTTAGCTTCAACCCACCAAGAAACACAATCAACTGCAATAATGGTGTATGATAATACATCATAATGGGGGAATGGGCCAATGAAATTGAATCCCCAAACATTGATTATCTCACAAAATATTATGGTATTTTGGGGTATTTCATTTTTCTTTGAAATTGTGAAAAACTTTTTTCAAGTGGGTCATTATTGAATGAAATCACGTGAGTCCTTGAAGAGTGTTGGCCCGAAGAATCCAGAGTCTAGGACCTTTCTAGAGGTCCTTTGTGGTCCAAAACGTCCACCACCAGTTATTGAGTGTCAGAATTCTAAGATGGAAGAATGTTTATTTTCATCAATACATCTTTTAATTGCCATGTATTCCCTAGTTTTCTAATGTGTTTTTCTTTCCAGAAATAGAATTTTGAATCAATTTTCAACTTTATTTTTTGTTCATTTGAATAAATTTCAGGAAAAACACCAGAAACAAAGTAGTTTACAATTGGGGCAAACCATGTTAATTTTCCAGTGAGAGATGAAAGGTGCTCAGTTGGAAATTCCAGATCAATATTTTCGAAATGAGAAGAATTAAAAATTCCACTCAACTGATTACCCACATGGTTTCCTTTTTTTGTTCTATCATTTATTTCAAGGTCAAACTCATGGGGCATTTGGATCCATCTAATTAGACTTGGTTTGGAATCAATTTTCATAAGTGAAAACTTTATAGTAGAATAATCTATAAAGATGATTATTTTGGCACATAAGAGATAGGGCAGATATTTATCTAAGGCAAAAACCCCTGTTAAAAGTTCCTTTTCAGTGATAGTGTAGTGAGATTGAGTTTCATCCAATTTTTTTGGTATAATAGATGTCATGAGGAATTTTTTCTCTTCTTTGACCAAGAGTAGCTGTAATAGCTCTATCAGAAGCATCACTCATAAAATCAATGGGTAAGGACCAATCTGTGGGTTGGATTATCGGGGCAGATGTAGGAGCAATTTTGAGTTCATTTAAGGCTCTCCGGCACACCTCATAGGAATTGAAAGAGAAACCATTTTGGAGGAACCGAGTGAGTGGATGGAAAATCCTATTTATGTTATAGATGAAATGATGATAAAAAATGGAATGACCATGGAATGAATGGATGTATCAAATAATGATGTCTATAACATGTGATTGGATCACATCAATTTTGGTAGGATCGACTTCAAAACCATATTTTGAATCTATGTTCCCTAGAACAATCCAATTTTCAACCATGAAGTGTCATTATTCAAAATTAAACACAAGGTTACACTTGACATACTTTTGGAGGACTTGAGAGAGTGAATGCAATAAAGATTAAATTGACTCACCATAAATGGTAAAGTCATCCATGAAGACATCCATGTAGTGTTCAATGAATTCAGAAAAGATACTCATCATACACATCTGTAATGTTTCAGGAGAATTTCATTGGCCAAAAGGCATTCTCCTATATGCATATGTTCTAAAGGGGCATATGAATGTAGTATTTTTTTGGTACTGAGGTGTGATTGGGATTTGGAAATAGCTAGTGTATCCATCATGAAGGCAATATAGCGACATTATAGCTAATCGTTCAAGCATTTGATGAAGGAATAGAAGAGGGTAGTGATCATTTCATGTTTCAGCATTCAATTTCATATAGTCAATTCAAATATTCCAGTAGTTCTTCACTCGAGTTATGACTACCTATCTATGTTCGTTTGTGACAACAGTTATCCCAACATTTTTAGGTAAAACTTGTACTGGACTAACCCATTCACTATCAGAAATTGGCTATATAATACCATCTTGAAGAAGAATAGTGATCTCTTCCCTAACTTCCTCAAGTATGAGTGGATTGAGTCTTATTTGTGGTTGTCTAATTGGTTTGGATGATTCCTCAATATAGATGTGATACATGAAGAGATCAGGTTTGATTCCTAGTATGTCATCTAGGATCAAACCTATGGACTTTTTGTTTTCCTCTAACACTTGAACATGTTTGGACTCTTCAGTTTTGGTAAGTGAAATAGAGATAATGTCAGGATAAGTGTGATCATTGAAAATGAATGCATATTTTAGGTGTCCAGGAAGATGTTTTATATCAGTATCATATCTCATTTGTGGGTTAGACAACTCAGGAATAGAGGAATGGACTTTAGTTTCTTCATATTCATTTCAATTAATATTGTCTAAGGTGGAGAATTATTGATAGGAGTTGATGTGGGATTCAAGAGTGTCTTCAAGATCCTATAGATTGATGAAGTCTATGAATGAGAGGTCCACATCAACATCACCATTTATAACATGTTTAATCATGGTATAGATTTCACAAGATCCTTTCTCTTCATAAAAGTATGAACGTGATGGAATGGGGTTCAATTGACTCTTAAAAGTTTCCTCAGAAGCATGGATTGAGAATGCAGAGTGATCCACATATGGGTATCACATCGAATGGAAAATTTTGAACTTGACCTTTTGGTCACCAAATTCCATGGATAAGATTCATGAATGGACATCAATCTTGGTTATAGCATTCATGAGGAATGGTCTTCCTAGAATTAGGGGAGACCAAGAAGAGTTCATCTCACCTTCCATGTCAAGGACATAGAAATCAGCAGGGAG
Organism: Viscum album; assembly: GCA_963277665.1. Lineage (NCBI taxonomy): Eukaryota > Viridiplantae > Streptophyta > Magnoliopsida > Santalales > Viscaceae > Viscum > Viscum album. Next base: position 1,080,819,710 of record OY728164.1, read on the forward strand.
GATAAGATCATTGACATGAACAAGGACATCCTCAATTATAACCTTAGGACTAGCAGTGCTTTGATTGGCCAATTGAATGACAACACCGGTTGGGTTCAAGGGACCTAGAATAAGATTGGAGAAGATGGATTTGGGCATGAAATTAATTGAGGCTCCTAGGTCTAGGAGTGCATCATCAATGATTGAACATCCAATATGGAATGGAACCATAAAGGTCCCTGGATCTTTTTAAATTATTGGAATAGACTGCTGGGTTGAAACGTTTTTGAAGGTCCTAAGTTGCCTATTGTGGGTGTACAATTCATTAAGAAACACAGAATACTTAGGTATTTGTTTTTTGGAATCTAAAATTGGGAATGTTGAATTAAACACCTCTAAACTTGTAAATCATTTCAGGATCATGTTCAAAGGACTTATTTGGCTTAGAAATAACCTAAAGAAAAGGAATTGGGTTCCTAAGTGGAATGGGAGGATGTGAGGGAATTGATTCAGGTTCCCTTTCATATATCATTATCTTTTCATTTACTAGGTCAGCAGTCAAAGTAGTGTTGAAAGACTTATCTCGAGGCATGGAAATTTTATTTCCCGATCTAATTTCAATTTCACTTACATTACCCTTGGGGTTGGGTAATGGATGAGCTTAGATTTGGGGAGAATTTGATTGTTGTTGTTGGCTCAGGTGGGATGCATGTTGACCAATTTGTGTTTCAATGTTCTTGAGGCTAGAATAGGTGAAGGATTAAAGATCTTCCATTCCACATTCCCATGGTTGACTGGAATAAGAGGCTTATTCCAGATTAGTATTGCATTCATTTTGGTTCTTGGTAAATTGATTGTATTGGTTTGGGAATTGGGAGGGCTCACTTGGATATTGGAAGACTGGAGGAGGAAAAGGAGGATTGATCCTTTGAGGGTGAGAAACAAAATGGAAGGTTGTTGGAAGTTACCAACACCTTGGACATATTATAATTGGTTTGGGGTTTGAAGAGGGAATTTATGGGGATGTGTAATGGGATTCAAATATCTCATGTTAGGGTTATATGTAGAAGAGAAGGACTCAGAATGGGGTTGGTTGAAATTTTTAAAAACTAACCTGATTGTTGAGGGTTGGGGTTCTGCTGAACATATGTTGCATTGAGATCCATTGGCCCGGATGAATTAAATGGTTCATCCTGATGTTGTAGACATTTGTTTGTTAGATGAGCTAGTGTGTTGTAGATTCCACAATTTTTGATAGGTCTAGGAAACATTGATTGTGGAGAAGATGAGGTTGGGGCGTCGGTAGCCAAAACTAGTTGTCACACAAGACCTGTATGTTCACTCATCCACTTCGTAATCTTGTTCGGCTCTATAGATTGACTATCATGGGATAGTTTTACTTGATCATGTGCTCGAGTATGGAATTTTAGTTCATTTTTAGCCATTTTACTTATGAGATGTCTTGCAGTTTCATTGTTTTTATCAACAAGAGTACCGCCACTTGAGGCATCAATGGGAGTTCTCTCCATCACCAATAAACCCTCACAGACGTATTGGATCAAGAGTTGTTTAGGTATTTGATGAAATGGAATGGTTGTAACAAGATTTTTGAACCACTCAGAGTACTCATGGAATGATTCACTTGGGAATTAACCAATACCACTTATTTCCTATCGGATTGAAGCAATACAAGAAGTAGGAAAGAATTTTTCTAAGAATATTCACTTCATGTAATTCCATGTGGTTATGGAACCAGGAAGAAGTTCGTAGAGCCATGACATTGAGGAGTCATCTAGAGAGAAAGGGAATGCTCGATGTTTTATTTGTTCCTCAGAAACCCCTCGAGGAATCATGGAAGAGCGCACCACATGGAAGTCATTAAGGTGGAGATGCGGATCCTCACCGGATAGCTTGTGGAAATGAGGACGAAAATGAATCAAACTGAATTTGAGTTTGAATTCAGCTTCTATGTTTGGATATTGAATGCCAATATGTTGGTAATTCATATCAGGGGTAGAATTTTCTTTATGTGTTTGTTCCCTAGGATTGGCCATTTCTAATTCAACTGGTTGGACAAGGACAAGTTCTTGAATGAGTTTATTATCTCTTATGTTCATGCTATGTTTGTGAAGAGTTCGCTCATTTTTAGGGACAAAAAAATCCAAAGGATTGTTTGGGAGGTTACAAGGCATTCATAGAGATGTTGGAAGAAAGGGGATGATGAGTTTTCTTTGTATTTTTTTGTTTATGATTTTTATGAGAAGGTGGGTTTTTATTTGTGTGTTTACGATAACGAGAAACTAACGAATAATAAATTGCACCATCCCTATAAATGACACCATTTGAATGCATGGAATATTGTCTCCTAAAGACCGGTCAGGGTTCTAGTGCTCTACTAATGTGTATAGCAGCACTCGGGTTGAATCCTTGGCGATGATACTTTTTAATAGTATATTGTTTTTCATTTATTTTATTCTATTTTGGGGTTTTGATTGCAGAGCTTATGAAATAATTTATGGATGATTTTTTATTAATATTGATTTAAAAAATTAAAAAATATTAGGGTGAGTTCATAAATATGTAGTTAAGATTGTGATATCCTTGAGCCTTGATTTATATTGCATTAAATTAACACCCATGTCACATGTTGACGTTGATTGGAATTTCTAAGTGTTAAGGATTTAATCCAAAACATAAATTATCTAGGATTATAATATCAATCATTACATGATTGTGGTAGTGTATTTATGGTTAAAATAATCCATGGAATCCAGACTTTAAACAAAATATGTCATTAATCCATGACATGTTAAGTCCAATGTACACAATGTCAATTCAAAGAATACTCATCGAGAAAAATCTCTCAATCGCTTAAAATCTGTAAATTATAAATCACCCCAATGATAGATTTAATAATACATTGAAATGATTAGTAATCTGGTTATAATGAATATGATGATAAATTAATAAGATAAGAAAATTAAATAGATTAGAAAAGAGTGGTGCGTTGAACACACACCCAAATGACATTGATAATTAAAAATGAACATTCGATTCAATGAGGAAAAAATGAGGGAAGGAGATTTAAATATATTAAAACTATTTCATGAAACTTAATAATAAACTACATAAGTTTGATGAGAATAAGAGATATTGAAGAAGAAACATTCATTAAAACAGAATTACAAAATAAGTACTTACAAGATTACAATAAAGAAGAGTACAAAAGTAAATGACAACAAAGATAGGAGGAATGATATTGTAGTTCCTCCCAAGCCTTTTTAAGGATTTTTTCATGACAATATGTGCTTATCTCTTTTGAAATTCCAACTTTTTTGAAAGGAGAGGAGGCGATGTATTTATAGCCCAATGTTGTGGGTTGTTTGCATTCCAATACTACACCCAACTTTCATCTCCACGTTGATAAATTAGATAGCCGGATATTGAGATATTATATTCTTACAAGTTGTAGATAAATATATTCTATGTCTATGCTGAAAATTTGGCCTCCATTGGACTTATGGAGCCAAAGTTATGGCGACTGGATTAAACAATTTTAATCTGTCCATTTCAATACAATATTTTTGAAGGCCAAAATATGAATGGGCTTTTGAATAGGAAGATGCCATCAAATCTGAATACTTTATTCAAAAAAAGCCATCCGCCTATATCTCATATTTCACAATGAAAAATATCAACTTTACTGTATTATTAAATAATGAGATATTTCATGAATACTGTACTAATTTTATTTCCCGACCACAATGGTGGGCTGAGTTTAAATGAATCAGTTGGGCCCCTTGTTTTATTAGTTGGGCCTTGAAATTTTATCACAAGACTCCGTACATTGTCCCGAGATAATTGAGGAGAAAGAAGGAATTTTAACTTCTAGATTGATCCCAGTAATTCAATATTCATGGATGTTCCTGTTTCTTCACAGATTCAGTAGGCTTTATTATGTGGTCCATATGACCCTTCAAATGATAGAATTGGCCATTTATTCCTTCTAATTATATGTGAAAAATTGAATAATAAATCATAAAAAACAAGAACCACACAATTTTGATCATTAGGGTGAGAGTTATGAATAAAATAGTAAACTAACTCAACTGGACAACTTCAAAAAATGCTCAAAAATTATACATATTATTAAAACATTAATATTTCACACATATTATGAAAATTACTTACAAAATCATTTAAGGGAGTATATAATAAGTAATGAAATTATTAATAACATCACATGCGTAGAAATGGTGGATACATTGTCATCCAGCCAAATTGATCCACAAGATAAGGCTTTGGGCTAGATATTAGTCCTTAAATCCCACTAGGATTTTAGGCCAATCAAGGACCTATGAGTCAGGGTATACAACCCATCTAATGTGTTCACAACTACCAAGAAAAAATAGGTGTTTCATCCGTTTAAAAAATGTGTTTTTCCGTTGTCTATTATTATAAGGCCCCCAGCCTTAAACGTTACTTAATATTGAGTTATTACAAGATTACACATTGAGGATCGGTTCGGGTTTAGAGTTTTAGAGAATTAGATCATAAAACTTGCATTACATTCCACATAAAAACAAAGTGGTTACATAAATATAGTATTATTCTTTCCCATCAATGGAAACATATTTAAAATAAAACATGGATTATTTCTTGACACTTCCTTGAAACTATCACCATATCATGTACCTTTTCTTTGACCTGTGAAAAACATTTCAAAAAACTTGGGATTAGCATAAAAAGCTCAGTAAGGGATATAAAAATATGGAATGGAAACATGGGTACATATATACATATGAATGAAATCATACTTTACCCATAAAACATAATCACTTTAACATACCTCATCAAATCATGAAGAAATCCTAGAAATCATAAAACATAATGGAAACATGAAGCATTCATAATATTCTTACATAGATAGTAACCCTATTGGTAACATTTGGACTCCCCATCACAGTATATTCCCTAAATCTCTTTGGAGAAACCTTAACGCTACACTCCTTCGCATTAACCAATGCATTGGAGAGCTATATCGGGCTCACCCGCCCTTAGTCTATCATGGAACCACCCATCTTCATAATAATGCCCAAGAACCTCAACATAATAGTATCACATAAAACATGCATAAAGGAAACACAAAATTTCCACCTTTAAATCACAAGATATCAATACAACACATTGATATAAAAACATTATGAAAACCATTTTCAATACCAAAATAAATGAAAATTAAAACATGGTATTTATTTTTCTTTAAAAAAGGTATGGCTTGTAGAGGAAGCTGAAACTCAAATAATGGTCACGGCGGGGGAGAAGTCATTGTCACCGCATACGTACGACAAAAACATTCCATTTTGTCGTTTAGTAAACGCTTCATATAAAAAATATTTATTTTGGATAAACATAAAAGTCAAAGGGGTTTATACACCGTATAAAATAAGGTTGTGTATAAAACAAAATATGCCTCAGTGAAAGGAGATTGAGACGAAGTCCCATACCTCGGGTCCGACTTGACTCGGTCATTCTTTAATCTCCTAAATAATATACTTGAGTTAATTTCTAATTGTGTAAGAACCTTTTTCAAGTTAATCATTCATTTTATATCACTTATTTCCATGTCATGAACACTATGTAATTATTTAAGTTAATAACGGTCGTTTTGGCGATCATTGCTACTTGAGTAAAAAAAATAAGCCCTTTATAAATGCAGGTTGTTCATGTATACATTATATCCAGAATGGTATTCAAGATGTAGATATCATATATTTCATATATATCCAGTAAATTCAGGCATTTATAATATTACATAATCATTTAGAGGTAAGAAATGAAATGCACCGTTCATGGAGATGGTAAGCCGTATGTACGCATGAACGCTACTTTCATTTCTATTTCATATTTTATAGAATGGAATCATAATGGTATAAAGTTATATTATAATTCCAGAATAATATCATATATAATATCATAGTTCCGTCCTTCATATGTCCCACATATGGTATTTAACGAATCAAATCACTTTGAGGGGGCGGTAGTCCGCACTTCCATAAATGAAGATATCGCGTTTACCCATAATGGAAACCATAAAGGTATGACCAAAATGATAAATACAGAAGCTTAAGAAAAACATAAACATATTATATATCATATATAAATATAGTGACATCTTAATGGACACCTTTGAAGGTGTTAAAAGAATGTTGAACAATCATCGTTTCGGGAGGCATAAATTCACCATCCACGGAAACGGTATGTCCTTTAACCATTAGATGTAGGTGTGTGTAAATGTAGCTCGAATCCTTCTTATAACAACATCCTAGTATATTGAAGATACTTGTTTTGTTACAAAAGAAATTAATAAAAATCGTTTAGGGGGTTGGAGAAGCAAAATCAAACAAAAGGACTCTAGTGAAGACATTACCTTAAAATCGGGTAACTGCCTTTGGTTTGAGCTCAAAGGCTTCAATGGGATGACTTATGCCCAAAGTGAGGCTTCAAGGAGTAATAGAGGGAATTGGAGAGATAAAATGGGAAGGGTTTGGCCGAGCCAATGGCTTTGGGAGTTTGGGTAAGGAGGTAGAGGTGTGGGCCATTTATAAGAGGAGAGGAGGGTCACTCTTGGAATGTAAAGAAATGTTACATTATTTTCAAATGGGTTTCGGATTTTAAAGGTCCCACAGTTATATAATTAGAGGATGAGGTGATAAGGATTCTAAATATACCCACCCAATAGGTTTTTGACATGTGTGTCTCTTAGATTTTACATTTTCTTTCCATTTTATTTAAATCGTCAAATAATGAGGTTATCGCTGCATCATTATGATGTCATAAATAATTTAATTTATTTACAGTCTAAAATTTATAAAACAAATACTATGATGTAGTAAATCTTTTTATCTTTCCAATGATTATTTATAATCAAAAACATGACTTGTATAACCTCATTTAAAAATTGTTTAGTAAAACATATCATGTTTGTGTCATTTTTACTTTATCATTAAATAAAAAGATATTTATTTCATTTCCCAACCAAAGTGGCTCCATGGGGTCCCCAAGTTGACCCATGGATTGTATTGGTCGGACATGACACATCCAATAAGGGTAGGACATGTGTCAAGCTCATCTCATATTATTAAAACATTATTTTTACCTTAAACTACACTAATTACCTCTAATTGCGATTAAGAACATAAAAGTTACTATTCACCAAAAATTTATGTTAATCTCATTGAACAAAATTTTACTTCTTAATGACAACCATGTATATCGGATTTTTGAAAATCAAATCACAGAAGTGAAAAAGTTTCATTTAAACGAAAAATCAGTTTCTTTAACTACCACTTAGTGGTTTCACTATTCATAAAAAATTGATGTTTTTCAGAAAAAAACCAAAACATCACCCTAAGCTATATTTGATATTCTGAATTCAAAAATGATGTCTATTTTACAAAATTCAAATCATATAAGTCACATTAAATAATTTAATAATTAATTCCCACTGTCATGACAAAAAGCGTGAATTTATGAAACAATAAGTATCAAAAGATTGACACTAGTTTAAGTCCAATTTCAAAGTGAAATTGATTCCAATGAACACCATTGGATTAAATGGTAAAAATATATTCAGATTACACTTTAAGACCAATTCAAAATATAATCTAACCATATAATTAAATTAAATGAAAAAGTAGTTTTGATTTAAAATGCAGTATTTTTCACTATTCATTAAAAAATGAACATTGTCAGAAAAATACCAAAAATTTATCCAATGTAAATTTCAATGTCCCAATCATAATTAATATGTTTATTTTGACAAATATAGATTATAAAATTGTCAAAAGTTTGATTTAAAAAGGGTTTTCCATCAAAAGGCAGTAAAATAATCTTTTAAGAATATTAGTGTATTCCATGCATAAGAATGTATTTATTTTCATTTTAAGCCTCTAAAACACTATCATAATCATTAATAGACAGAGATAAAAAAAATCTATTATTCATTACTTACATGGGATGTTACATCCTTCCCCCCTTTAGAAAATTTAATCCCCGCTATTTATTTACTTATCAAATAAATGGGGGTACTTATCCCTCATTGCATTTTCAGATTCCCATGTTGACTCTTCCATCATGTGGTTTTTCAACAAAACCATTACCTGATTAATCACCTTATTTCGTAACACTTGCTCCCTGTGGTCAAGAATCAGGACCGGTTGTTCCTCATAAGATAGGTTCTCTTCCAGCTGAACTACCTCTGGACTCAAAACATGCGATGGATCTGGCATATACTTTCTCAACATCAAAACCTGAAAAACATTGTGTACCTAAGATAAACTTGGAGGTAAAGCCACCCGGTATGAAACTGATCCATCTCTCTCCAGAATTTTATATGGTCCAATTAACCTTGGACCCGGCTTTCCTTTCTTACCAAATCACATCACACTTTTCCATGGTGATACTTTGAGAAAAACAAGACCACCTACCACAAAAGAGAGATCCTTCCTCCTGTTGTCTGCATAACTCTGCTGCCTACTCTGAGCTGTTCTCATGTGTTTCTGAATCAGCTGAACTTTTTCTGCCAAATCTTCTACCAATTCTGGTCCCATCTACTTCCTTTCACCCACTTCTTCCCAGAAAGATGGAGTTCGACACCGCTTCCCATATAATGCCTGAAATGGTGCCATCTATATACTAGAATGAAAACTGTTATTATAAGAAAATTCAACCAACAAAAGATGTTGGTCCCAATATCCCTGATAATCCATCGAACAAGCTCGTAGCATATCCTCCAAGGTCTGAATTGTTCGTTCTGACTGCCCATCTGATTGAAGATGAAATGTTGTACTAAAATTTAATTCAGTACCCAACGACTTCTGAAGGCCTTCCCAAAAGTTAGAAGTTAACCTGGGATCACGATCAGATACAATGGAGAGAGGAACTCCATGTAACCTGACTATCTATTTAAGATACAATCGGGAAAATTGATCTAGGGAAAAAGTATCTCGTATAGAAAGGAAATGAGCAGATTTAGTCAAGTGATCAACAATAACCCAGATTTCATTATTTCTCAAGATGTATTCGGTAATCCCATAACAAATTCCATGGATATATTCTCCCATTTCCACTCTGGCACTGGTAAAGGCTGAAGCATCCCTTTCGGTAACTGCCGCTATGCTTTAACCTGTTGACAAGTAAGACACTTCACAGCAAAATCAGCAATATCTCTTTTCATTCCATCCCACCAGTAATACTCCTGCAGATCTTTGTACATCTTAGTACTGCCAGGATGAACTGAAAACGAAGAACTATGAGCTTCACATAACAACTCTCTCTTCAACTGTGAATCATAAGGCACACACAATCTCTTCCCAAATCTCAAAACACAATAATTATCAATGTTGAATTCAATCAACTTACCTTTCTGAACCAGCTCTACCTTTTTCTGCAACTCACTATCTTTCTTCTGTGCTTTCTTGATTCTGTCTGATAGAGATGATCTCACTGATACCTAAAACAAAACAGAAGAACATCCTGAACCACCAACTTCTATGCCAAAGTTCATCAAATTATTAACCAAAGGATCACGTTCCAAACTCAACATTGCTAATGAAGCATTACTTTTTGGACTCAAAGCACCAGCCACTTTATTTTCTTTTCCCGGATGTTAATGAATTTTACAATCATAATCCTTGATTAATTTCATCCATCTCCTTTGTCTCATGTTCAAATCTTTCTGAGTGAATATATACTTTAAAATTTTGCGATCATTATATATTTCACACTTTACTCCATAAAAATTATTCCTCCAAATTTTTAAATCAAAATCAACAGTAGCTAATTCCAAATCAAGTGTAGGGTAATTTACCTCATGAGTTTTCAACTGTTGTGAAGCATAAGTAATTACCAGATCATTTTGTATTAGTACACAACCAAGTCCTTTCAATGAAGCATCACTGTATATATCAAACTCACCATTCCTGGAAGGTAGTGCCAAAACTGGAGCATTCACCAATCTTCTTTTCAACTCCTGAAAATAATCATCACATTCTTTTGTCCAGATAAACATAACACCCTTCCGAGTTAGCTTAGTCTTTGGACTAGATAACCGTGAAAAATTTATAACAAACCTTCGGTAATATCCTGCCAAACCAATGATGCTACGAATCTCAGTTACATTTTTGGGTCTTGGCCAGTCATCCACAACTTTTGTTTTTGCAGGATCAACAGTTATCCCATCTTTAGAAATAATGTGACCAAGGAAAGAAATTTGTTGCAACCAAAACTCACACTTTCTAAATTTCCCATACAATTTATTTTCTTTTAAGGTTTGAAAAATAACCCTTAAATGTCTTTCATGCTCCTCTTTACTTTTATAAAAAACCAAAATATCAACTATGAAAAATACCACAAACTTATCCAAGAACTCATGGAAAATTCTATTCATTATGTCCATGAATACAGCTGGCACATTGGTTAGCCCAAAAGGCATTACTACAAATTCATAATGGCCATATCCTGCACGAAACGCAGTCTTCGGAACATCTTCTTCCTTTACCTTCAGCTGATGGTACCACGATCTCAAGTCAATCTTTGAAAAATATTGAGCTCCCTAGAGCTGATCAAACAAATCATCGATATGAGGCAAAGGATATTTGTTCGTAACAGTGATGTTATTCAAGGCTCTATAATCAATGAGAAGTATCATTGAACCATCTTTCTTTTTAACAAATAAAAAAGGAGCACCCCATGGTGATGTGCTTGGTCGAATGAAACCTTTCTCTAATAAATCTTGCAATTTCTCCTTCAACTCAAAAAGTTCAATTTGAGCCATTCGATAAGGGGGTTTTGAAATTGGCGTATCCTTAGGAACTAAGTCAACAGTAAACTCAACTTCTCGATCTGGTATTATTCCAGGAAACTCATCAGGAAAAACATCTGGATACTCATTTACCACTGGCACATCATTAATCTGAACAGTTCCATTATTTTCAACGATGTGTGCAAGGTAACATTCATTTCCATATTTTACAAGTTTCTCAGCCTCTTGATATGTTATCAAAAGTAAGGGTTCATTCTTGTAAACAAACTGAAAGACTTTCTGAAAAGAAACTTCTTTAGCTCTACAGTCAATCTTAGCATGGTAAATAGAGAGCCAATCCATACCTAGGATAACATCAAACTCTACTAGAGGTAGAACAATAAGGTTTGCAAGTAGGTTCTTTCCACAGATAAGGATAGGAAGATTCTTATAATTTTTTTTGCCTCAACATTTCCCCCAGGTGTTTTTACCAAAAGGTTAGGAGTCATTTCTTGAGATGGTATTCCCATTTAACTAGAAAAGTTTTCAGAGATGAGAGAATGTGTAGACCCTGAATCAAAGAACACACTGGCATAATCTGAAAAAACAAAAAAAGTACCTGATACAACTTCATTTGATGGCCTGACATCTGCTAAAGTAGTTGCAAAGGATTTCACCACCCCTTTCTGTTTGTAGTATAACTGCTTCCCATCACTCAAGATCTTTGTCAGACACTCGTTTGCATAGTGACCCCTCTCATTTCACTTATAACATTTAACTAACTGTAAATCAAATTTGGTCTTACCTTCACCTTGATCCTTTTCAGTGCAATAACGAGCCTTATGTCCCATATTACCACATCGGTAGCACTTTCCAGAATTTGGAAGACATTCCCCAGCATGCCTTTTTCCACATTTATCACAGACTGGAAACTTATTTTTTTTACCATCCGATTTTTTTGAAGAATTCTTACCTTTCTCCTGCCACATCGGTCTCTTATTCTATTTGTTGTTACAGAACACTTGATCATCGGAAAACTCCATTTCCACCTTCTCAGCACATCAAACAAGCTTTTCATAACTTTTGAAGTCACGAGACGCTAATGCCCTTCGATATTTTGGTTTTAATCCTGAGTAAAAACGATTGATTAAACTATCAAGGTCTCGGATAAAATATGGAGAATACCTTGCCAATTGAGTGAACCATTCTTCATAGGTAGCCACTGAGTCTTCCTCTTGCCTCAATTCCAAGAATAGTTTTTCCATCATAAGTCAAACAGAATTAGGAAAATACTTCTCAAGAAACATACCTTTGAATTCATCCCTATCAAGAGAATCAATCTCATCGGCGTCCCTGATATTTTTAACCATTTACCACAACTGATCTGCCTCACCCTCCAAATGGTAAATAGAAAGACTAACCTTTTGATTGTCTGAACACCCCATGACCTCGAAAATCTTCTCCAGTTCTTTAATCAACCCTTTAGACAACACAGGGTCAGATGATCCTCTGAATTATGGGGGATGTTGCTTCATGAAATGTTCCACCACTGACATGTTCCTCTGCGGTTGATCTGGCTGATCTCATGCATGGATACCACAACCATTTATCGCTTGAGTCAACTGCGCCATTACTACAAAAAAATTGTTCAGTTCCAATTCCGACCATCTCAGGATACTGATTCGGAAGGTTATTTCCTTCTGGATGCCTTCCTAGAACTGCTTCCCTATTTCCTCTGCGGAAAACCATTCTGAACAAACATGTCTTAGATGAAGAAACATGGTAATCTTCAAATACAATATCACTTCAATTTGACCATAAAAAAATATTTTTGGATAATCATTTAATAATATTCTAACTCCTAATGTTATCTAAACCGACCTCTCATACCAACTATAAGGCCCCAGCCTTAAACCTTACTTAATCTTGAGTTATTACAAGATTACATATTTAGGATCTTTTCGGGTTTAGAGTTTTAGAGAATTAGATCATAAAACTTGCATTACATTCCACATAAAAACAAAGTGGTTACATAAAGATAGTATTCTTCTTTCCCATCAATGGAAACATATTTAAAATAAAACATGGATTCTTTCTTGACACTTCCTTGACACTATCATCATATCATGTACCTTTCCCTTGACCAGTGAAAAACATTTCAAAAAACTTGGGATGATCATAAAAAGCACAGTAAGGGATATAAAAATATGGAAAGGAAACATGGGTACATATATACATAAGAATGAAATCATACATTACCCATAAAACATAAGCACTTTAACATACCTCATCAAATCATGAATAAATCATAGAAATCATAAGACATAAAGGAATCTTGAGGCATTCATAACATTCATACTTAGGATTAATCCTCTTGGTTACGTTTGGAATACCCATCACAGTATATTTCCTAAATCTCTTCAGAGAAACCTTAACGTTTCACTCCTTCGCGTTACACAATGCATTGGAGAGCTATATCGGGCTCACCCTCCCTTAGTCTATCACATAACCACCCGTATTCATTATAATTCCCAAGAACCTCAACATAATCTTATCACATAAAACATGCATAAAGGAAACATAACATTTCCACCTTTCAATCAAAAGATATCAATAAAACACATTGATATAAAAAAATTATGAAAACCATTTTCCATACCAAAATAAAAGAAAAGTAAAACATGGTATTTATTTTTCATTGAAAAAAAGGTATGGGTCGTAGAGGAAGCCGAAACTCAAATAATGGTCACGGCGGCGGAGAAGTCGTTGTCGCCGCATAAGTATGACAAAAACATTCCCTTTTGTCGTTTACTAAACACTTCTTATAAAAAATATTACTTTTGGATAAACGTAAAAGTCAAAGGGGTTTATAAACCATATAAAAGAAGGTTGTGTATATAACAAAATATGCCTCAATGAAAGGAGATTGAGACGAAGTCCCATACCTCGGGTCCGACTTGACTCAGTCGTTCATTAATCTCCTGAATAATAAACTTGAGTTAATTTATACTTGTTTAAGAACCTATTTCAAGTTCATTATTCCTTTTATATCACTTATTTCCATGTCATGAACACTATGTAATTATTTATGTTAATAACGGTCGTTTTGACGATCATTGGTACTTCAGTAAAAAAAATAACCCCTTTATAATTACAAGTTGTTCATGTATCCATTATATCCAGAATGGTATTCATGATTTAGATATCATATATGTCATATATATCCAGTACATGCATGCATTTATAATATTACATAATCATTTAGAGGTAAGAAATGAAATGCACCGTTCATGGAGACGGTAAGCCGTGCTTACGCATGAACGCTACTTTCATTTCTATTTTATATTTTATAGAATGGAATCATAATGATATAAAGTTATATTACAATTACAGTATAATATCATATATAATATCATATTTCCATCGTTTATACATCCCACATATGGTATTTAACGAATCAAATCACTTTGAGGGGGCGGTAGTCCGCACTACATTAAATGAAGATATCACGTTTACCCATAATGGATACCATAAAGGTATGACCAAAATGAAAAATACAGAAGCTTAAGGAAAAAATAAACATATTATATATCATATATAAATATTGTTACATATTAATGGCCACCTTTGAAGGTGTTAAAAGAATGATGAACAATCATCGTTTCGGGAGGCATAAATTCACCATCCACGGAAACAGTATGTCCTTTAACCATTAGATATAGGTGTGCATAAGTGTAGCTCGAATCATTCTTATAAAAACATACTAGTATATTGAATATACTGTAGTTGATACAAAGAAATGAATAAAAAGAGTTTAGGGGGTTGGAGAAGCAAAATCAAACAAAAGGACTCTAGTGAAGACATTACCTTAAAATCGGGTAACTCTCTTTGGTTTGAGATCAAAGGCTTCCTTGGAAAGACTTCTGCCCAAAGTGATGCTTCAAGGAGTAAGAGAGGGAAGTGGAGAGACAAAATGGGCAGGGGTTGGCCGAGACAATGGATTTGGGAGTGTGGGTAAGGAGGTAGAGTTGGGGGCCTTTTATAAGAGGAGAGGAGGGGCACTCTTGGAATGTAAAGAAATGATACTTTATTTTCAAATGGGTTTCGGATTTTAAAGGTCCCACATTGATATAATTCGAGGCTAAGGTGATAAGGGTTCTAAATATACCCACCCAATAGGTTTTGGACATGTGTGGGTCTTAGATTTTACATTATCTTTCCATTTTATTTAAATCGTCAAATAATGAGGTCATCACTGCATCATTATGATGTCACAAATAATGTAATTTATTTAAAGTCTAAAAATTATAAAAAAAATACTCTGATGTAGGAAATCGTTTTATCATTCTAGTTAAAATTTATCATCAAATATCTGACTTGTATAACCCCATTTAAAAATTGTTTTAGTAAAACATATCATGTTTTTGTGATTTTTACTTTATCATTAAATAAAAAGATATTTTTGTCATTTCCCAACCAAAGTGGCTCCATGGGGTCCCCAAGTTGACCCATGGATTTTAGTGGTCTTCCATGACACATAAAATAAGGGTAGGACATGTTTCAAGCTCATCTCATATTATTAAAACATTATTTTTACCTTCAACTACACTAATTACCTCTAATCTCGATTAAGAACTTAAAAGTTACTATTCACCAAAAAATTATTTTAATCTCATTGAACCACATTTTACTTCTTAATGACAACCATGTATGTCGGATTTTTGAAAATCATATCACAGAAGTGACAAAGTTTCATTTAAACGAAAAATCAGTTTCTTTAACAACAACTTAGTGGTTTCACTATTCATCAAACATTGAATTTTTTCAGAAAAAAACCAAACTTCACCCTAAGCTATATTTGATATTCCAAATTAAAAAATTATGTCTATTTTACAAAATTCAAATAATATAAGTCACATTAATTAATTTAATAATTAATTCCCGCTGTCATGACAAAAAGCATGTTTTTATGATACAATAAGTATCAAAAGATTGACACCAGTTTAAGTCCAATTTCAACGTGATATTGATTCCAATGACCACCATTGGATTAAATGGTAAAAATATATTCAGATTACACTTTACGACCAATTAAAAATATAATCTAACCATATAATTAAATTAAATGAAAAAGCTGTTTTGATGTAAAATGCAGTATTTTTCACTATTCATTAAAAAATGCACATTGTCATAAAAATATCAAAAATTTATCCATTGTAAATTTCAATGTCCCAATAATAATGAATATGTTTATTTTGACAAATATAGATTATAAAATTGACAATAGTTTGATTTAAAAATGGTTTTCCATCAAAAGGAAGTAAAACAATCTTTTTAGAATATCAGTGTATTCCATGCATAAGATTGTATTTATTTTCATTTTAAGCCTCTAAAACACTATCTTAATCATTAATAGACATAGATAAAAAAATCTATTATTCATTACTTACTTGGGATGTTACAATTATAAAAATATTAATTAGTAATTGAAAATATTTATTAATATATAGAAATATTTATTAATATATAGTAGTTGGGGTTTTTTTATAGTGGTAAGCACCCCTTAATTCAACATGTAAAATAGGGGTTCAAAACCCATATAGTGCAGGTTACTATAGCAGTATTGTAGAATACTGTAGCAGTGGTGGCACTATAGCAATGACGAGCACTATATCGGCAGCTGGGTACTCTAGCGGCGACATGGTACTGTAGTAGTGGCATGTAGTGTGCAGTATTGTAGCAGAACGGGTACTATAGCAGTACTATTCATATATTGGGTCTTGGGCCCAAAAAATGGGCCTACGGGCCATGTAGAGGGCTAAATTTCCACTCGGCCTTAGGGATATATAATGGGTCTCCCTCTACGCAGTTAAAGAGGTATTTTCTTTCCTTTAATATTAAATGAGGCTTCACCCCCAACCTTTTTTTAAAACAAATATTAATATATTATAAAATTTATTAACATTTTGTAATTTTTACGGATAATTATTAAGATTTACTTGTATTTAATAATATTTAATAATATTTAATAATACTTGTTAATATTTGTTAATATTTGTTAATAATTATTAATATATAATCAATATTAGTTTGTATTTATGAATATATACATATATTTATTTAATGTTTATTAATATTTATTAATATTTAATTAATATTTATAAATATTTATTAATATTTAATTATGATTTATTGATATTTTATTAATGTTAATGAATTTTTCATTAATATATATCAATATTTATTGATATTTATAGATATTGAATTAATATTTTATAATATTTATGCATATGTAATTAACATTCATTACATACAATTAAATATTTAGGTAATATTTATTTATATTAAAATTATTTATTTATATTTATTAACTTATATGTATATTTAGTAATACCTTTTTAAAAAAAATTGTAAGAAGAATTAATGATGTTCACTCTTCCTAAAGAAATCTTACATAGGAAGTGCGAATCTCATTCACTTTCCCTGAAAAATGCAGAAGCAAGAATGAGGTTTACACTTCCCTTTACCCACTTTTAAATATATGTAAAACCTTAACCTTTTTTAAATAAAACTTATTTTAAAAAAATATGAATCTCTCCAACAAATTGAGATATTTCAAGTTGTTTAAAATATGATTTATTTAAAAAATAAAAAAACCATTTAGAGTTTTATATATTTTTAAAAAGGAGACAAGGGAAGCACGAACCACGTTCATGTTTCCCCCCTTCATTAAAAAGACTGAACATGGTTTACACTTCCTATGTATGTTTTCTTAAGGAAGTATGACAATTGCACATACTTCCTACAAGATCTTTTTGTTAATAAATACTTCTTAATATACATAAATGTTAATAAAAATTAATAAATATATATAAATATCGATAAATAATACCTAAATATTAAATAAAAATTATACAAAGTATTTACATATTTAAAAAAAATCAATAAATGTTAATTAAATATTTATAAATATCAATATATATTAATAAATGTAAATAAAAAATTTATCAATATTAATAAAATATAAATAAATATTTATTAAATATTAATAAATATTTATAAAACATTATTTAAAAATTAAAAAATATTAATATAACATATTAGGGTCAAACCCCAATTTTACTAGGAATGAAATTCCTCTTTTTAATTAAGTTGAGATGTAACCCATATATGACCCAAATGCCCAGTCACCCATTAGCCTATTACAACATTACTCGAAGTCCTATAAATGGCCCAAAGACCCTGAGTGAACAGTATGTGTCATTCTATGTTTCCATCCATAGGTCACGTAGCCCCTTCTAATAATCATTATTTCATGATTCGAGTCTGAATGTTTCATCACACTTACCAAAAATATTTTCATCATTCTAGACTGATGAATCATGGGTGGACACCTCACCTATCTACGACGAGATAGGACGACTAGATGATAAACATCAACAAAACTATCAAATAAATATTAATAATTATTAAATAAAATTTAAGAAATATTGAATAAATATAAATAAATATAAATAAATATTAAATAATATTAATTAAATATTAATATATATTAATGAATTTAAATAAAAATATATAAAAATAAATACAATTTAATTAATATTTTTTAAATACTAAAAAAGTATTAAATAAATCATAATAAATATTACTTAAATATTAACAAGTATTAAATAAATATTAATAAATATCAAATTTTTTTGAAGTAAATATTAAAAAATATTACAAAATATTAATTAAATATTGATTACATATTAACAAAATCTAAATAAATACTTAAAATAAATTAATATATTTATATATATAAACAATTATTAATAAATATTATGAAATATTAATTAAATATTCATTAATATTAGTAAACATTACTAAATATTAATAAATAATAAAGAATATATATAAATATTAACAAATAACTAAAATACTAATTAATAGTAATTAATCATTTGAAATATTACTAAATATTAACTAAATATATATGATTATTTATGAATATTGATCAATATGTTGTAATGTTTATTAATATTTAATTAATATTTAATTAATATTTAGTATTATTTATTAATATTTATTATTATTTATTTATTTATTTTTAATATTTATGAATATTTTTCAATATATATATATATATATATTATATATCAATATTTATTTAATACTTTTAAATATTTATTAATATTTATGAAATTTATTTAATACTTGGTAAATATTTTATTAATTTTTATTTAAAAATTTTATTTTTAATTATGATTTATTAAATATACATTTATATTCATTAATATATAATTATAATTTATGAATACTTATTTAATATTTATTAATAACAATTTAATGTCAAGAAGCCTATAGCCGAGTGATACAGGCTGATGCTCAACATCCAAAAGGCCTAGGTTCAAAACCAGGAAAGGGTGGATTTCTGAGTTACTATAGTGGTTTCTATAGCTGTAATTGTAGTTGATACCTTTTTAGTTACTATATCATAGAAACTATGAACCTAAATTGGACTTACGAGCCAAAAATTTGGGACATTGGGCCACATGGACTTTGAACCACCATTAGTCTTTAGGGAACAAGGCCTCTTAGACACCATAGAGTAACATGTGACATATAGTGACAAGTGGATCAGTGCAGTGCATCAGGTACGTAGTGCGACTTGGCTCCACAGTGCATTATTGGGAGGGAAGCGTGAAAGAGAAATAGGTGTGTTGACACCACTCAACCGACCCACTAACTGCATGGGGGTAGAGGGGTTCTATTCCATAATGTTTTAAAGGGGAACATAGATTGAGGGTTCTTGGCAGAGAGGGTGATACATCATGTGAATGGTGTTGAAAAAAAAGGGAAACATCAGATCATGGCATGAAACGTGGCATGGAGACATGCAGGCGTTACTGAGTGAGAAACTCAAAAGTGTTATGGGTGCACTAACTCATATTATTTAGCATTGTACCTAGACATGGGTTAAAGAGGGGTGCTCTATAATAACATCACAGTGGGGTAGTACAATGTATTGGTTGTTTGTAGGGTGTGTCATAGTGAGAAGAGTAGGATTATGATGCAAGGTTTTGCTACTCAGCTTGGGCCTTTGGGTCAACTCCTCCAGCTTTTAATTCACAGGTCCTTCAAATCATCCAATTGTAATGGGCCTTTAAGCACTGGGTCTTCTGTCATGTAAGGGGTACCTCTCAACCCTATTGAAAATAGGGTTTTCATTCCTTAATAAAAAATGGTGTCAACTTCAACCAATTGAGAAAAAATTTATATTTATTTAATATTTACCAATATTTTTAATATTTATTCATATTTACAAATATTTAATAATATGGATTATATTTATTAATATTTAGTCATATTTATTAATATTTACAAATATTTATAATATTTATTAATATTTACATATAATAATTATTTTTTTAACATTTTTTAAAATTTAATAAGTATTTTTAAATATTTATTAAATATTTATGTATTATTTATTGATATTTATTAACATTTATTAGTATTTAATTTATATTTATTAACATTTATTTATATATATTGATATTTTTTAATATTTAATTAATATTTAATAATTATATATTAGTATATAAAAAATAATTATTAATAATTATTTGTATTTATGAAAATTTATTTAATTTTTCTTAATATTTCACTAATATTTATAAATATTAAATTAAAATTTATTTATAATTTATTAATATTGTTGAATTTTAAATTAATATTTATTCATATTTATCAATATTTAACGATTTTTAAATAAAATTTATTAATATTTATGATTTTTTTAAATATTGATTAATATTTTATTAATATTCCCAAAATGATTATTTGTATGTATTTATATTTATTAATATATATGTATATTTGTTCATAATTGTTAATAAAAAATCCGGTAGGAAGAGTGAATGGTGTTATATCTTCCTTAAAAAATATAACATAGGAAGTGTGAATGTCATTTACTCTTCCCGATGAAGGCAGAACCCTGAACAAGGTTCATGCTTCCTTTGACCCCCATTTAATAATATCTAAAACCCGAACCATTTTTTTTTGTTTTTTAATAATAAATTATATTTAAAAAAATGATAACGCCGGTTTATTATGTATTAACATTTAATATATTTCATCATATGAATAACCATGTTTTATTCATTAAGGGGTTCTTTAGTAAATGGTATAAAAAGGCTTGTTGACTCTTATAGTGAATGCATTGAACTTGAATGAGTGACAGGTGGGGCCTAAAATTATATAGCCCCTTTACGCATCAATAGGTCTCACCTGACAAAATAGGCTGAGGTTTTATGTATACTTATCGCCATAATAGGACAATGTCTTTTCATAAGGTCATGAGAACATATTTTTGATGTCTGACATTATGCATTCCATCAAAATGATATCAGTATTAATGATATCCATGTTTCATTTATTATCAAGGATATAACATGTTTTTAGTTTAAAGTTGATTATGGCTTCATTTGTTTTTATCTATTCCCACCATAATATTTATTCCATGTTTATGCCGTGATTTCCCTAGTTGTATGATTTCTTTTATTGAGCATTTGATCTCACCCCTTATTATGTTTCCATTTCCCTAGGTCATGATGTAAAGTAGTAAATATGACACATCTAGGAGGATAACACATGTTAATTAATTCATAGGTTATGGTCAAGACTCATTATGTATTAAGTAGTTTCATATATAATAATAAAATTCATGTTCGATATAAATAGAATGATCTTTATTAGTTTTCATTGTGTCTAATTTTTCTAAATATAAAAACCTGAAAAAATCCTTGGGATGTACGAGATGTACAAATAATTATTGCTTTTGTAATAAAGGTTGGTTATAACCAGACTTTTATAGTTAGTATCAAAATGACTACGTAAATTATGTGTTTATTACTCCAGATCCAGAAGTGTGGGTCTAGAGCATCACAATTGGTATCAAAGTTTGGATTTAGATAACTTTAGAGATTATGATGTTTGTTTTAGGATAATTGTAGGTTGATATGTTAGGGTTAAAAATAATTTCAAAGGTATAGATAAACCTTTAGAATACTATATAGTTTAATTATAAGGTAATAATGAACTTTTATTTTGGGACTATGATGAGAGAACATTAGTGAAAATCCTAGGAATAAGTTTATGTATAAGATGTCACACTAATGTACTGGAAAAGTATTGAGATTGTGTTTTTCCTAGAAATTGCATCCTTGTATGATTATTGCAAAGTAGATGTAGACATGTAAAATATGCACCTAGGGGTAATCATGCCAAAAAGGGTTGGTTTAGAATTGAATCTATCATCACTATGATGCAAGATGAGTGAGCCTAAGATTTTACACCTAGCTAGACACTCTTCGAGGATATTCCATGGTTAATTCATGTTTTCCTTATGAAATTATTTGAGGTATTTGAATAATCTTAGGTAGGATAGTCTAATAAGAATTCCGCCATGGATAACATCGATTGAAACAAAGATATTCATAAGTCATGGTACATATTAATCAATACGTGATTCCTTGGATACTCGATAAATTTTAATTTTAGAGCATTGATTTCAATGATTTTTGGAAATTTCACGGAAATTTGTGATTTCTATATTGATGATTAGGTTGATAAAAATAAGAGAATATAATTCAAAGTAACCTATGATGAACCAATATGGTTATATGTTAGAAAATTATTATTGTACTTTGAACTAAAGGAATTATAGTCTAACATGGTGATACAGGAAAAAGGTTTCAAAGATGAATCCCATTTATGTTATTGATGATGATAACTCCCTTCTATTTTTAATGATCATCACTCATGTTATATACTTTTTATTTTTAGTAATGGACAAATCTTGAAGGAATCACATTAAAAATGCATTTCATGGACAATGCATAAAATATCCTAATGAAAAAACTAACAAGTTAAAGTAAAAAGTGAGAAATATTGTGATTTTTCCAAACCATTAATCAATAATTATGATTAACAATGTCAATATAGTTCAAATCCCAAACACATCAAATAACAGAAGGATGGAATCTCATATAAATTAGGTTGAAAAATACGACGAAGGAAAGTGAATTCAATTTCCTATATTTAATTAATACGGGAAAAATAATTGTGGAAATTAACTTTAAGGGATATGTATATTCTATAAGTGTGGAGATAAAGGTGATGAGACTCAGAAGTGAAAATGAGAGAGAAAAGAAACTAAAATATGTTTCTTTAATTGTAAGAGAGTTGGGCATTATGTGACTCAATTTCCCAATCCATGTTTCAATAAGTTTTAAATTCACTAACAATCTTGAGAAAAATTAAATTCCTATAAAACCACTACTAATGTATCATATAGTGAGTTATTACTCCTGTTTTTTATTTTCTTATATAATTTAAGTTTTCATGAACTACAAGATATTGAGTTATAAATAAAACACCTAGTGGTATGATAATCATATAAAACATTTTCAAGGTTTGTGGGAAGTTATTCAATATGGATATATATCTTATTCTCCTAGCATAAATCTATGTGAAATTAGAAATTTTTTAACTCCATTTATAAAGCGCATATAATAATTTTTCTTATAGATAAATCTCATTCCACATCCTAAATAAACCCATTATAATCTAAGTGTGTGTGGTTAATTATGAGTACCTACATACATTACTATTACCATATGAGTCAAATCACGAGGATGTAATTTATTCAAGGGGATAGAATGTAAAACTATAAAACTTTAATATATTATTACATTTTAATAAGTTAATATGTTCAATATTTTTCTCTACACACAACACAGAACCTTAATGAAACCTCGATATATTTAGGTAAAATATAAATATTTATTTATGTATGTATAAACCTAGACATTTAAATATACGGAATGAATAGGTGTAATTTAATAATGAAATATATGTATGAATAATGTAAATAATAATTTTAATCTGAATGAAATTCAATTAGGTAACCTAAAATTACAAATATGGTCATTAAATTTTTATAAATTAATTTCTATGAATGTTACCACTTGATGCGATATAAATTTATCTTTTAATAAACTTGTGATTAATTATGATATAATATATATGATATGAAAATTTTTAGATGGCTAATATAATTGGTAAACAATGGTAAATATGAATAAGAATGGTTAATATTCTTCAAAATCCATTTTTTATGATAATTGTTTTTCATTATATCACCCCTTTTGATTTCAATATTAGTTTTCTAAAATTTAGAATTTTAATTTTAAAAAATTAACAATAATTTGGATTCATAATAGAAATATTTTTTTAATATTAAATTTTGAATTTTTTATAAATGGAATTATTTTTAGGTGAATAGTAAAAAATACAGTTTTTACAAATAACATAACTTTTATAACATTATTAATATATAAGTATGATTTGAAAATTCCAGAAACATTTTCAAAATAATATTTGTTATGTGAATTTATAAATTTAAAAATATTTGTTTTAATTTATAATCCCATATTTGATATCTTAGTGCATAAGTTATATTTTCCCAAAATTTGTTTTTAATGCATTATACCTTTATATTTTAAAATTAATTTTATCACTTTTATAACTTTAATCATATGAAATGGATTTATTATTTAGATTAAGTGGGTCCAAATTATCTATTATGGAAAAATTTAATTTAATACAATAATATTCAGTTACCTTAGGTAAATTCTTGTTACAGTAGTAAAAGAAACAATTTTAAAAGTAAAGAGTCATGGGTTAAAGGGAATGAACAAGAAAAAATATGTATTGAATTGAGTGGATGAGGTGTGTAATGACATCATATCTTTTCCACTCAGTTTTTTTTTGAATTTTATATCCATAAGACATGTTTATCTTGTGATCCATTTATATAAATTAATAATATTTACAAAAATATCATTATCACCACCTATAAAAGAGGCATATCACCACATATTCTAGGAACTCCTAAAAAGAAGGTTTTATATTTAAAACATACATATTTTTCTTTATTTATAACCATAATTCACTCCCTTGAGCTTCTATTCAGAATATATTAGTTTTACCATCAATCTCCATGGGATCTTCCAAGAAAGTCTCAATGCTCAGAATGTGATTAATTATTTTAACATAACTTCTATAATTTCTATTTTTATTATTCAATTATAATTATGAAATCTATATGTAATTAAATATGTATTAGTTATATACTTAATGTTTTTATTCTATGTAATTAATCATTAATAACATTTTCCCTATTCTATTAATAAAACAAAAACTGTAATTCGTGCGTTGTACGGACTACCGTCTCCATGACACGATGTATTTTTTCCATAACCACTATAAAAAGTTAGGTATAAAATTGAAATTTAATAAATATGTATTATAATTATATCATGTTAATGTTTTGTAATTGTTATACCATATTAAACCTTTCTCCCATTCTATAGAAACCAAAATTATCAACCATGTACACATGTGGACTACCATCTCCATGGAATAATTTAATTTCACTTTTATTTTCATCACCACATTACATGGATGGTCATAAGGATGTGAAAAAATGATAATTGTGGTATTTATTATGTAATTATGGTTATGTTATGACATATTACTGAACCTATTAATGATATGATAAAAAAATATTATTTTTAATTCAGTCACTCGAAATGATTGAAATAAGAGGGAAATGATCTCTTCTTTCTAAGTAATGAATATAATAAAGTTATATTATCTATATAATTATTTTCAATTATATTAAATCAATATAATAAATACTAAATAAGGTCATTATTATTCTTGTATAATGATATTGCAACTAATCCATATATTAATCATCCATTAATCATGATTGTTTCATGTTTGGTTTAGTTTAACCACCTACTTGAACAATAAAATGAATTTATTTTATGGATTACTTTGAGAAAATATTTAATGGGATAGTATGAAATAAAAATTTATATAATGTTTTTTTGGTTTTGGTTAGGTTATATCAACATTTAACCCATTAATTACGAAAATATCATTCGTTCGTTAAGAATCACCAAAACAAGAT
This sequence comes from Viscum album, assembly GCA_963277665.1. NCBI lineage: Eukaryota > Viridiplantae > Streptophyta > Magnoliopsida > Santalales > Viscaceae > Viscum > Viscum album. The sequence continues at coordinate 1,080,845,518 of OY728164.1, forward strand.
CACGGTTGATTTCAACCTCATTGATCGTAACCAAAGATACCATGAAATGGGATTATTACTTTAAAAAATATCTTTTATAATAACTTATATTAACATTAATGACCTAATAAAAATATTATTTCAAAAAACAATATGTACCAACACCAATTTTATAAAACTAGTTCAAAACGATGAAGATTATTTACACTGAATGTTAAAAATAGGCACAAAATAACTAATATATATACACATGTATGTAAAGAATGATTATAAATGATGATTATAAATGGTTATAATTATGAATTATTTTATTGAGTACGTATTTTATAAAATTTATTTATTATATAGGACATTTAGTGAAGGTGAAAAATGAATCTGAACCGAGGTTAGGTTTTCCATCACAAATTCCTCCCTCTGAGACATGTTTGTTGTTATGCACCAAATTTAATTTAAATTGGAAGTATATAAGGCCTATTTGAGATATAAAATCATAAATTATATTATAATAATAGTATTTTATGTTTAATTACATGTTTACTCTTTTAATGTGTTTTGATTATTGTTTTACTCAAGAAATAATAGTTTTCGTGGTTTGAATTCTAATTCTTTGAGACATGTAACATGTTATGAACCATGTATCCTTTTGATGGTGTTATATTTATTTAATAAACCATGAATTTTCTATACTTAATTTTCAAGTCATTCATCAGATAATCAATTTATACAATGTTATTTTCTTCAATTATTTTTGACTTAAGCGTTACCCCAGTCATAAGTGTTTTTTAAACTCATGATTAGTTCATTGAGTTATGATAATTAACATGAACTTATTTAATATAATTTGGTTATATTATTCATCTTTTTTTTATTATGTGTTATTCCATCATTTATTAATTTTTTACCACATCATCCCCTTTGAAATTGTTTCATGCCTCGTGATGTTTGTTGTCTATAAGGGATGTTGAAACTCAAATCTAATTTCTTTGGGTTACAATGATTCATATTGAAATTTTATTTTCAATGCTGGAATTATCTCACACTAATTTTATTACTATATGATATTTTATAATCCTATTTAGAAAAAATATGTTTTAATTCAAATTAAATTTTTTACTCCTTTTATAATGTGAGTTTTGAAACAATTTTATTTTGAAAATAATGATTTTTTCCTATCATTTTCACATGTTTTGTATTTTTATCCTCAATTATAAAAGATCAACTTTTTGAATTATCACATCTCCATTACTCGATATTTTTTTCAAAATTCAAGGTTTTAAAAACCTTTCATATCATCTTTTCAAATGTTACATTTGAACAAGATATGTCAATTTTTACTTTACATCAATGTTAAAAATTATTTATAAAATAAAATTTATTTTTTAATTTCCACTACCTATTTTATATTAAAAATTATTTACTATAATGGTGTTAATGTTTCAGTATTTAACCTCAAATATATATATTTTATATCTTTTGTGATAGAACATTCTGTATCAAATAATTTCATTCTTAATCCCAACTATTGTGATACCATTAAATGTTTTTTTGCAAGGATTTCCATTATCTTTGACAACATCCATCTAAGTATATTTTTTACAATGGTATTATGTTATTTTAAAACCATGCACATTATTTTTTGGGATGTAATATGATCATGTTAATCTTTTATTTAATTATCTATACTCATTTTTGTATATAGTGCGATCATCACATTTTTACATAATTAAGATTGGATGGGATTTACCTTGAAAGAATAATATTATATTAACATGAAGAATTTTTTTTTCATTTTTTATTTTATTATTGTAATACATATGATTATTGAAAAGTTGAAAAATTATTTTTTGACCATCCACCTTATTTATCTGGATGGCCATGTTATCCCATTTTTTTCATGGTTAAAATTATTGATTTTCTTAATGATTATTGGTTGTAAATGAATGTTTATTATTTATTAAACTTATTTATACTCTATTATATGGATGAACTTGTTCTATATAGTAATAGGTTATATAAGGATATTACGAAATGAATTTTTCAATCTTATAGTTTATACATTGGGCTTAATCGAGTGATGGGAGGGGCCCGGAATTATAGAGCCCCTTGATGCACCAATAAGTCTCATGAGAAAAAACATGATTGGTTATTGTGTTTACCACTTTCCATAATAGGATAGTGTCATGGAATAAGTCCTTAAAACATATTTTTGATCTCCAAAATTATAAATTCCTTTTGTATGATGTCATAATTATTTATATCCATGTTTTCATTTATTTTCATGGATATATCATGATTTGAGATTCGAGATCATTATGGATTCATGATGTTAACCTATCCACGCCATAAAATTTATTATATTTTTAGTCCATGATTTCCATTGTTTTTTTTCCTTTATGATCATTTAAGCTCACTGATTCTTATTTTCCCATTTATAATGGTTTTAAAAAAAATTAGTACATATAACATTGATATAAGGATAGAATGTGTGGAGAAATTCATGGGTGATTTTAAAGAGTCAACATAGATTAAATAGATTTGTATATATTAAAAAAATGTATGTTAGTTACAAAGAATAAGAACTTTATTAATTTGTTATGCATTCTAATTATCAAATTATCTAAACCTAAAATGATTAATGGTTTGTATGTGATTCCTTAATAATTATTGATTTATTAATTAAGGATAGTTATAACTAGGATTTTATTTCCATTATCAATGTGAGTATATAAAGTATGTGATTATGGAACAAGATTAATGAGTTCTTGTCCAAGGCATTACAACTGCTGTCAAATGAAATTTTTAGATATGTTTGGATACAAGGATATTTATTATGGGTAATTAATGTTTGTTATGTTAGAGTTGATCATAAATTCAAAGGTATAGATAACTCTTTGATAGAGTATATGATTTAAAATTAATGTAATAATGATTGAAAATTCCATTTTTATTTGATTTTGAAATAAACTGCTTTATGGTTGAGTAGTAACCTCACAACACCCATATTCAAACCAAACCACCATACTCGAAATTAATAAATAATGATAAAAAAACAATGATCCAAAATGAGAAATTAAAATAAACCATGTGCCATCTCATTTCCATCAAGACACCTCTGGGCATGAAACATCGATCAGTGAGCCACCTCAAGCCGCACCACCTAACAGATGAGATAATAAAATCACCTCAATGTGCCAGAACTGAACCTCCACAATAGAACCCACATAGGAATCTGACCACCTTCACCAAAGATACTAGATGCCCATGAGATCCACTCAATGGAAATCACCATCGTTGCCACAAATAACACCATTGTAACCACCATAAAACACTATCATCACCACCATAAAACACCATAAATTCCATTAAAAATCATCAACATAGAATAAAACATTACTGAAGGACCCTCATCAATGAGAGAAGGGATGCCGGTAGCCCTCCCAGATTTCCTAGGACACTCGAATAATAGAGTTGAGTGTATAGACAAAAGATCACACTGGAGACCATCACATTATCACTAAGGGAGATAAATATTTCCTCATCCATCAAACCATCAAACCATTAACAAAATATATTTAATCCATCACCAAAAATCCCTACCTATCTAAAAACAAAGGAACCCATTGAAACATCACCAAACCAAACACCAATATGTAGAAAAAATCAACCAAGATCACAAAAAAGGAACTAAAAAACCAAACAAAAAGAGGAATTCACAAATAGGAAGACGCAACAAACTTATAAAAGATATTATCCAATAAAAAGTGAAAAAGAATCCAACTTTTGTGAAGAACATGAACCAAGGACACTACCATCCAACCTATAACACCACCCCATGTCGACCCAGATCCCACATCGAACTCGACCGAGATGGAGTAGAGGAAGATGGGTTGGACAACCAGGGAAGTGGAGAAGAAGGAAACAAGAATCTACCAACAGAACTGACCCAAACTTCATGAGTCACCTACACATAGACCCAAAATGGAGGTCTGATGTTAAGGGTTAGGCATAAATAGGGCTGGTGAGAGATGCATGATATGCACACAAGTGAGAAGATTTGGTAGAAAAAGTGGTGTAATGTCCCATATTTTTAATTATATTATTTTTAAATATTAAATGTATTGATTGTGAGACAAGGTCCTAAGAAGAACTGTGATTCTGAGACCCAGTGTTCCTTAATCAATTTTTTTAAAAAAAATATTTAAATATTAAATAGAACGTGTGCATAAGTTTTCTAAAAAATAGCCGTAACTTTTAAATGGCTTCCTGGATCAGAAATCTGAAGACAACATTGCATTAAAAGATTAATATTTACCTTAGGAGTGACATATCATTGGTTGGTGTGGGTCGGTTGTGGAAAGTCATCACAAGTGTTTTATATGAATAAAATAAATTGATAATTTTTTTTTGTTTTTTCGATGAAATAATGAAATGATGGGATTATTTTAAATAAACCCTTTGGTAGTGATCCAGGGTTTGACTCACAATCGTTTAATCATTTAGTGGCCCTGGAAAAAGAATAACCTAGAGAATCCTCTCAGTAGGCGATGAAATAACCTTGGATCAAAGATTGACAAACATCATTCTTGACAGACCTCAGTAAACACTTATAATGTGATAATCAATATTCATCAATGAGTGATCCAAAATATAAGTAGGATTCATTATTTCAATTCTTCATTGTTGTTGTTGATTCCTATGATGAAAACAAACTCATCCATGAATATATTTACCCATAGATCAATCATATATGTGGTATGGGATGATATTTTTGGATTTTATCAGAATTTTTCCTAGAGATTAATTACTTGAGTCATTTATCATTATTACAGGAACCGATTGAGTCTGAAATGAACAAAAACCATGGTTCATTCCTATGGTATGTTCCTTGTGCATTTTTCTCCCTCGATTTTTGGAGTTTTTATAAAAAATTATTCATTATTCTCCCAAACATTGAATAATGGATCATTGATCCTTTTATTATTGGTGAAACAATTTGAAAATGGAGATCTAGCATCAGGATGACTTGATGGAGGTGTGATAGTGGTCACGGTAGTGTATCAAACCATGGTGGGTGTTGAATCTATGTTCTTCATCAACAAATAATAAAGCATAAAATCATGTTTCCAAGACGTTTTAAGACACTAATCCCATCCATTGGGTGATAGAGTTACCATATGACCTTTGATCATGAGTTTCAAGGTGAACCGACCACCGAAGTGAAACCCAGGCGATTGATCGAGGCAAGAGGGAGGAAGAAGATGGGTTCTAGAAAACCTGATACACATGATGTGTAGTCCTTGATTCACAGTGTTTTTTCATCATTGTACCACTCATCATGGACATGGGAAGTACATAGAAATGAGGTGGAGTACATGAGTTACCTATACGACATGTACTCCCCCACACGAGAAGGCATGAACTAGTTACAAGGATTACCGTATATACTGGAACACAATAATAGTTACATGGGTTGACGCTATGTACTGACACATGTCCAGAGTAAATTGGTGTACCTCGAATGGAAGGACATGGAATGTGAATTCTTCTACATACCATGTACCAATATTTTACATGAAACTGTTTGGAAAGACATTGACTGTTGTACCTGGGTAGTACATGGGGTCAAGGGACACGATGTGTGACCCTACTACACACCATGATCCCCTTTATACATGGATTTAATTTTTTGTACTCTGTATTTTGGAAAAGTTTCATTAGGGTTAATTCCCTTTATCATTTCCCTTAAGTTAGGTACAAATCATTTCCTACTCATAAAACTATAACCCATTCAATAAGACTTCCTAAATAGATTTGATAGAATCCCCTAAGAGGCCCATATTATGATCCATTATTCATTATCTGTTCCCTATATGGATTTATCGGTATCGATGTGACCAATACTACATGTGCACCAATATTATACTTAGTGTGTTAATCTATATTTTATTGTCGATATCACCCCATGACCCTAGGTAAGATCCTCATCTATTGTATCATATATCTCTTCAGATCTATCAGTGTATATTTCTCATGGTGAGACCTCATAAGTAGTACCTCTCAGAAAGACTGCATCAATGCTATTAGACTCAGGAGTGTGTTCTCCCAGATGAGTGCTTCATAGAATATTTGAACTAAATTCTAAGTGTTGGTATGCAGTGGTTGTGACATACCTCTAGATTGTGTGTCTTGGATGAGAATATCTATATATTTCTTGTTATATATATCATAGACATATATTTGTGTAAGTATGACTATATTTTTCCTATGTTGTATTGCTTTGTGGTTTCGGGGTGTCCTACATAGTATTGTTAAACCCATCCCTACATTGGATTTTCCCACACACGTCATGTCTTGTGCATATGATCGACCATTTGATGGAGTCCTAGGTGGAACAGAACCAGATGGTGCTTTGTGAGACTGAACTAATTAAAGTGTGTTCCTAAGGCTTTCATACAGTAGGAAACGTTCCTTTTTCTTAAAGGTTGGACTTGTGGTTACATAATCTTTTGGTGGGATTGTATTCCATCTCTATTTAGTTAACTTTACATTCCATTATACTCTAGTTTTGGGATATAGTGGAATTGATTCATTGTTTACTTATTAGTTTTTTACATTTCATCATTTCATGGTCTTGGATATGTGTGGTGCATAAAATTACATAGTCAATGCCTCTCATGATAGTGATATGCCTACTCGGTGCTAGTCACCATCCCCTGGCCTGTTGGAGGTGGGATTGGGGTATTGTGGCATTAGCACCATTGGGATGGGTCACAATTGAGTGGTATCTATGGTGGTTAGATCTACCTTTGGACCAAGAGTTTGTGATATTGGTTTGGGGAAATAATGTTATGTTTTTCAAGTTCATATTTTAGGACAGGGACTGCATTGTTGGTGCAGTGGCTAACATGTCCATACACTATGACTCTGATAACCTACTTTTCAATAGGGTACATCCAAACATGGGTTGTTTGGAAAATAATAGTACGTGAATCATATAGGAATGGGTTGTGGTTTTCATGGCCATATTGAGTTAGCTCTCTCGATATACCCATTGACCATGGTACATATTGTTTTCATACAGGATGCCTCCAAGATGCATACAAGATAGGATATAGCATCTCAATCATTATGATGACCCCCTTTGTGATGAGTCTTAGATACATGGACTAGTTTAACAGATGTTACCTCCAGGTGGTGCACCATCCATACCACCACCTGTAGATAATCACGTGGTACCCGCAATACCAACAAATGCGGGGTGTAGGATGAGCATGCTTAATGAGATTCAGAGATATAGACCCCTCAGGTTCTGAGTCAAGGCCGACCCTCAATAGGTTGATCAATATCTTGAGGCGGTGACTAGAGTTTTCCTTCTAGTAAGGACACCAATAGATCATATGGTGGTCTTGGCAGTGATCCTTATTAACAGATCAGTGAGATGATGGTGGATTTTGGCTATTCAGGCTCACGAAGAGGTTAATCATTCAGGGAAAAAGATCAGGATTCATATTTAGAGAAGATTTCTCACCAGTTACACTAAGAGATGTGCTTATACAAGAGCTTATTTATCTCTAGAAGGGTATCATAATATTGGATGATTATTCATCATGGTTCAAAAACATTCTAGGTATTCAATGGATATGGTTTAAGATCCATAATTTAGATCTCAGAACATTGAGTGAGGTTTGTGTAGAGACATCTAGGCCAAAATTATCCCTCTATGTATTTCAACTTATACTAGGGTTGTTGAGGGAGTTTTTGTGGTCGAAAACTTCCTGGATGAGTAGATAGAATCAGTGATAGTTAGTAGTGGATGAACCGGATAAAAGACCTCATTAGAAGGGGTATGATGTCATTACCAGTGTCCTAGGTGTGGGAGAATTTTCTAAAGGAGGTTCCATGATAGATGATATTTAGATTAGGGCTCACATCCTGGGTCCCATCAGCCTAGGTAGAGGTGGTTCTATTCATGTGACATAAGGGGACATATCATTCAAGATTTTACAAACCATAAAGCTACTAACAAGGCTACTGTGGATGGACCATCTAGGCAGAGACAATGATGGGAGAAGGCAGATCTACAAGGATCCAGATGAGGTAGAGTAGATGGGAGAGAATAAGGAGGTGTTCTATGTTTTGACTTCCTACCACCACCACACCTAGGTGGTACACACCAGACTTAGGGAGCTAGTGGATAGGTGAGGGGACGTCTGCAAGTGGTCGAGGGGATTATGTCCCTGGGGTTCTAAGAATGATTCAAGGTACGATCTGTGTCTTATCTACTTTACCTACAGTACTGATAGACAAAGGTGTTAATCATTACTATCACACTAAATATCTTGTTCTAGACCTAGAGATTCCAGTTGAACCATTGGCTCGACCCTTATAGTAGTAGACAACTACTATATGAGACTTGATGATCACACATATATGTCGACAGTGTGGCATGAACCTTGAAGATGAGAGTTTTGGTTGGAACCTCTTAGTGGAAGTGTAGAGGGATTACGATGTAATTCTTGGTATAGATTGGCCATCCACAGTCCATTCCTAGATTCTCTATTTTAAGAGAATGATTAAGTGTGTCCATAGTGATGGAATGGTTTTTTGTTTTGTTGGTGAAAATGAAACCCATACAGAAGAAGATGGACTCATGAATAGGAGGGTGAAACTGATTACTAATTAGTTGGCTAGCCAAACCCTTGGTGATTCAGATGTTATGTGCTTCTAGTTTCCAGCAGTAGTAGCAGAGTATAGGGCTATATTTCTTGAAGATGTTCCAGGATTACCTCCCCACTGGGAGACATACTTTTTAATTGATTTACACCCTGGTATGACACCAGTGTTTTCACCATTATATCAGATGGATCATGTAGAGCTTTGCGAGATGAGGGTGCAATTGGAGGACTTTTAGAGGAAGGGCTTCATGAGGCCCAGTGTCTCACAACTGGTGTCCCTAGTTTTGTATTCCAAAAAGACAGATATGAGCTTGAGGATGTGTGTGGACTACCAGTTGTTGAAACTGTTGACCGTGAAGAACAAGTATCCACTACCAACGATTGATGATGTCATTGATCCTTTAAAAGGGGCATGATGGTTCTCGATGGTTGAACTTCAATCATGTTATCACCAGTTGTGGGTAAGAGATGAGGATGTACCAAAGTTGAAATTCAGGTGTTGTTATGGTCATTATGAGTACTTTGCCAAGACCTTTTTCAAGATGAAATCCCCGATAGTGTTCTTAGGAGTCATGATCTAAATCTTTCAGCCTTGGACCCGTTTTTGGTAGTCTTCATCGATGATATCCTTGTGCACTCAACGTCTAAGGAGGAGAACACATGACACTTAATGATGGTTCTGGATGTAATCATAGATAACTTTATTTATAGGAAACTCTTGAAGTTCAAATTCTAGATTTAGGATGTCTACTTTATAGGAAGCATTATCTTAGTAGATAGAGTGACAATGGACCCGACCAAGTTTGAGGTAGTGTTAGCAATGGAACTAACTAAGAACATGATGGATGTGTGGAGATTCATTGGGATAATAGAATATTATCAGAGATTCATACCTGATTTCTCTTGGATATCAAAACCTATGACATCATTGAATAAAATAGATCAGACTTTCGTGTGGATTGAGAAGTGCAAGTAGGTTTTTTAGCAACTGAGGTAGAGTTTGATAATCACCCAGATCATGAGATTGGTGGAGAGGGGGTGTCGAGTACATAGTGTTCTGCAATGCATTAGGAACCAGGCTTGGATGTGTCCTGATGTAGAGGAAAGTAGTGATTGCCTATGGATTATGCTAGTTGAGACCACATGAGTAAGACTACATAACCCATGATCTTGAGTTAGTAGCAGTAATATTCACACTGTTGATGTGGTGACACTACCACATGGGAGAGTATATTTTTGTATACTCTGATCACAAGATTCTAAAATATATCGTATCCCATAAGGATATGAACTTGAGATAGAGACGATGGCTAGAGTTCTTCGGGGACAATGAATTTGAAATTGTATATACTCTTTGGAACGGGAATGTGGTGGAATATATCTTAGAATAAGATCTAGTTATTATTTGTTTAATGAAGTGTTAGAGTAGTTGGACTCATTAAAATTATCCTTTATGGATGGAGTTAGAGTTTCTTACCTCCATTTGATGGTTTTTACCCCTCCACTATTACAGTGAGTTAGCGAGGTAGAAATTGGAGATACTAAATGTGAGACCCTACGTGCTCATATATCCATGGGGAATACTTCCAATGGTTATTCAAAAGGTGGGGAGAATGTCAATATTTTTAGATAACATACTATAGTTCCAGTGGAGTTACAATTGGAGGCTATGAGGGAGTATCAAAAATCTCATTTATCGATATATCTAGGTGTGGTATAGATTAACCGGGCCATCCAATATCAGTTTTGTTGGAAAGGGATGAAGAAGAGAGTGGAAAAGTTTGTTTCTCGATGATTTACTTGTTAACAAGTGAAGGATGAGCACTAGGTTCCAGCAGGTTTAGCTCAACCCCTTGAGGTTCTATAATAGAAGTTGAATGGGATATCAATAGACATCGTGATGGGTTTAACATGTATGTCCTAGGGAAATGATGCCATCTAGGTGATCATTGACTAACTCACCAAGTCGGTCCAAATCTTAGCTATCTGAGATCATATTTTAGAAGAGATCATGGGATGCCTCTAGGTTCATTAGATTGTTCAACTATGTAGAGTTAAACTGATAATAGTTTCAGATCATGATTCTTGTTTTACATATTAGTTGTGAAAGGGATTACAAAAGGTGGCTAGGACCCAGTTTCACTTTATTATAACATTTCACCCACAAATGGATGGCTAGATGGAGCAGACCATTCATGTTTTAGAGGTCATGTTGTGAGCTTGAATGTTAGACTTTGGTCATAATTGTGAGAATCCTCTACCACTGGTGGTGTTTTTGTACAATAACAGCTACCATTCCACCATTGGTATGGAACCATTCAAAGATTTGTATGGGAAAACTTGTAGGTAATCACTTTGATGGACTAACCCAAGAGAGTCAGCACTAATGGGCCCGAATTTATTGAGAGATACCACTAATAAGGTGCAGATCTCCTAGGAGTGGATGAAGGCTCCATAGAGACATTTTAAGTCTTATACTGACAAGTGATATAGGCATTTGGAGTTTGATGAAGGAGACCATGTGTTCCTTCAGTTTTCACCTCAATGTGGATTATATATATTTGAATGGGGTAAAAATTGATCTTTGAGAATCATCAGCCCTTTTCAGACGCTATGTAGAGTTGTCAAGGTGGAATAACACATAGCTCATCCTCCATAGTTAGACTAGGTACATAAAATCTTCCATGTGTTTCAACTAAGGAGATACATGAATGACCCATCACACGTCATTGACTGGGGAGAGATGGGCATCGAGGATGGAGTGACTTTTATTTAGTACCTGGTAGAGATCGTGGATCGATTGGAGAGGATCCTTCATGGGTGATCGATTCCTTTATTACATGTCTGGTGGTAGAACCAGAATCTCTGGGAGAGCACTTGGTAGTGAGAGGATCATATTCATGTTTAGTACCCACATCTTTTTTAGTAGCCTTTTCTTTGGGTTTTAAGGGACGTAATGTCCCAAGGTGGATAGAATCTAATGTCCCAAATTTTTCCATCTATTATTTTTAAATATTATATGGATTGATTTCAAGACTTGAAACTGAGACGACATGAAATTCTAAGGCTCGGTGTGCCCAAACCACCTGTCTAAAAAATATTAAAATATTAAATATCACACACACATAGTTTTTAAAAAAAATTAGAATAACATATAAATGTGTTCCTAGATCAGAAATCCAAGGGCACCATTTCATTTAGTGTAACAAATTTACCCTCAGAGTAACCTAACATTGGCCGATACTAGTTGGTTTTGATAATTCTTCATGGGAATTTTAAATGAATAAAATAATTTGATAAAAATTTATATTATTTTTGTTTCATTGATATTGTAATGGGTTTATTTTAAATAACACCTTTGACAAAGATCCGGGGATAGGCTCACAACCCTGGAATCCTTTGGAGGCCCTAAAATAGAAAAACCTTGAGAATCCTCTTGGAAGGCGAAGAAAGGTCCTTGTATCAAAGATCGATGAACATCGTTCTTGAAATATTTTACCAATGAAGACGATGCAATAATCGATATTCATGAAAAAACAATCAAAAATATATGTAGGAAACATTTTATTGATTCTTATTTCATGTTCTTGATTCCTATGATGAATGTGAACTAATCCATGAATTGATTAGCCCGCAGATCGTTCATATATGCGGGATAGGATGATATTTACGGGGTTTATCAGGATTTTTTTATCGAGATTGATTTCTCAATTTTTTTATCATTTTCATGGAAATGTATTGAGGCTATAATTAAAAACAGACGAAGTTCATTCCTTGGTTTTGTTCCTTGTGCATTTTTCTCCCTCGATTTTTCGTGTTCTTAACACATATTCTTCATTCTTCCCCCAAATATTGAATAATCGATCGTTGTGCCTTAAATTCATGGTGTAATAATATGAAACTGGAGATCTCGAATCTGTATGACTTGAGGGAGGTGTGATGGTGGGTATGGTGGCAGATCGAATGATGGTGGGTACATAATTTTCATTCTTTGAAAATGATGAAGAACACCTATGATAACATTTTCCTAGCCATTTGAGGGCCTGAATCCCATCAATTTGGTTTTAATGTGAAAAGTTGACATTCAATATAGAGTTTCATGGAGAAATGAGAACCCAAGAGGAACCTGGATTTTTGGAATAGGTGAACAGTAGGAAGAAGATGGTTTCTTGAAAACCTAATTCTCACAACATGTAGTCCCGACTACATGGCGTGTGTTCATCATTAGACCAATCATCATGTACATGTGAAATACATAGACACGAGATGGATTACCTGGGTTTTCTACACTTTGTGTACTCCCCATCATGACAAGGCCTGAACCAGTTACATTGATTTCCCTATGTATTGGTACATGGGAAAGCATACACAAGATGATACCGTGTACTGGCACACACCCAGAGTACACGGGTGGACCCCTAATGGAAGGAAACCGTGTGTGAGTCATTCTATACACCGTGTACCCAGCTTTTACATGACATGGTTTGGAATGACATGGGACATTAAGGAACATGATATATTACCCTCTACACACCATATAACCCATTCTGCATGGATTGATTCTCTTTTCATTTGTATTTTGGACATGTTTGGTTAGGGTAATTTCCCTTTATCATTTACCTAAAACTCGGTACAAATCATTTCCTACTCATAGGATCATGATCCCTTCAGTAAGACATCTTGGATAGATTTGTTGGAATATCCTGGGAGGCCCAGAGTCGGATAATGTATCCATTCTTCATTCCCTAGGTGGAGTTCTTGGTATTGATGTGACCAACACTATACTAACACCAATCCTATACGTGGTGGGTCAATATAGATTGAGTTGATAGTATCACCCCAAGGTCCTGGATACTATAATAATGAAATGTATCATATATCTCTTTAAATATATCAGTATATATTTCTTATGGGGAGACCCAACAAGCAGTAGCTCTCAGATAGAAATCATCAATGCTATCAAACTCAAGAGTGTGTTCTCCCGAATGAGTCCTTTGTGGAATCTTCGATCTAAATTCCTATTGTTGGTAGGTAGTAGTTGTGACTTATCATTAGACTGTGTTTCATGGTTTAATATATCTGGATATTTCTTGTTATATGTATTGTAGACATATATTTTAGGTATTTGGATGAGATAACATTAGTGAGAATATTAGGACTAAGTCTATGTACATGATGAAACCCTGATTTTTCATTAAAGCATTGAGTATGCGGCTTTCCTCAAAATTACTTATTTTTCACGATAGTGGAATGTTTATATGTCCATTGAAAAGTTGTACCTTGGGGTAATAATATAATTTTATTTAGGTATTTGGATGAGATAACATTAGTGAGAATATTAGGACTATGTCTATGTACATGATGACACTCGGATTTTTCATTTAAGTATTGAGTATCTGGTTTTCCTCAATATAACTTCTTTTTTCAAGATAGTGGAATGTCGATACGTCCATTGAAAAGAGGTACCTTGGGGTAATAACCCCAAAAAAATTCGGTTTTTGATTAACTCTATCATCACTTTGTTTCATGTTGAGTGAACCTAAGACTGCACACCTGGATAGACACTCCTGAGGAATATGTATTCAAAAATTCATATTCTATTTATGAATAATTTTGAGGGATTTGAATATGTTAAGTTTATATGAACTAATAGTAAAGTGACCATGTATAATAAATATTGAAACATAGAGATTCATATGTTATGTTCTATATTAATCAAAAAGTGATTTCTTGGTTAATGGATAAGTTGAATTTTGAGAGCATAGATTTAAATAATTTTGGGGATGTTCAGGGTAATTTAGGATCTTTATTTTGAGGATTAGTTTATGAAGAATGAGAGAACCTAACTATAAGTAGCCCAGGATGAACAGGAAAAGATATATGTTAAATTAATATTTATATAGGTTGGACCAAATGACTTAATGGATCCCATTATTATAATTATAAGGGTAAAATGTTTTATATTCGAATCACTTTTATGTTTCTGATTATGACAATTTCCCAATATTTTTAATGATCATAACTAATATGAACTCTTTTGGTTTTAGTAATGGATGAAACTTGAAGTAACTAAGTTAACAATAGATTCTATATACAATGTGAAAACTATACAATTGAACATCCAAACAGGTTAATGGATTGAGTGAGAAATATTGTGATTTTTCAAAACTAGTAATCAAGAATAATTATTAATAACATGACAATAGTATAAATCTACAACATACAAAATAAGATAAGGATACAATATATTATAAAATTGTGTGAAAAAAGTGATAAAGGGAAAAAGATTCAATTTCCTTCTTGTGAAACATATGAGGAGAATCATGATGGATGTTTGCTTAAAAGGACAACTAAATTCTATAAGTGTATAGATTAAGGTGATCAGACTCACAAGTTCAAAGGAAAGAGAGAATATATAAAAATCCATTTCTATAATTTTCAGAGTGTTAAGAATTATGTTACTCAATGTCCTAATCCAAGGTAAAATGAAGTAAATAGTCACAAAAAACCATGCGAACAAGGAAAATCCTATGTAACTACTTATAATATATGTAATAGTGTGTTTTCACTCTAAATTTTATAGTACCCTGTTTCAGTTAATTTTCCACCATCTACTAGATATTGAGTTATAAATAAATAACCAATTGTTATATAATTATCATATAAATCATTATCATGCTTTATAAGATGACATTTCTTATAGATCAATATCTCCTCCGCAAATTATAATTATATTAAAAAATTGGACCGAGTTAGCTCCCTTTATAAATAGATAATAATAATTTTTCATATAAATATAACTAATTGAAATCCAAAATAAATATATGGTCATATAGTAGTGTATCATTAATTTTTAGTTTCCTAAAGAAATTAATATGATCTTAGTATTAAAATTATAAATTTGATATTTTTTAATGGGGGATAACCCAACTCACTGAAATCATAATATATTTTTACTTTTAAACATGTCAATGTGCCTGATAGTTTTCTCCACACACAACACCGAACATCAATAAAACCACAATATATTTAATAGAAACATAAATATTTATGTATGAGAATTGAAAAATAGTTTTTGAATTATAGGTAATTAATAGGAGTAACTATTTTATGAAATATATGTATATGAAAATAAAGTCTAAATTTAATATAAAATAAATTCAATTTATTTACCTAAAATGGAAAATAAGATAATTTATTGTTTTGAAGAGTATTTTTTATTAAAATTACATATTTATATGATACAAAGTTATATTTCAAGAAATATGTGATTAATTATGATATTATATAACTGATATGAATAATTTGTTAATGGTAATTTAATTAGTATGTAATATGAAATATGAATGAAAACAATTTATATTCTTATAAAGAAATTCCCCTATAAAAATAATTTTTCATTATATCTTACCATTTAATTTAAAAGATAAATTTATAAAAGTTAAAATTTTAGTTTGAATAAATGAAAATTATTTTAGGATTCATCATAGGAATTGTTTTTTTGAGATTAATTTATGTTATTTTTTAAAAAATAATTATTTTGGGAGAATAATGTAAAATATTGTTTTTACAAATTAGATTTATTTTATTATATTATTAGTTTATAAGTAGTAATTTGAAATTCCAGAAATTTTTTTCTATCCAAAAATATGTATTTTAAAAGTGAATTTATAATTTTAATTTTTTTTTAATTAACTAACTCAGATTTTATATTTTAAAATATAATTAATATTTTATAAAAAATTATTTTTAATATATTATGAAAATATATTTTGAAAATATATTTTATCAGTTTTTTAAATTTATTAAAATGAAATTAATTTTAAATTTATAATTAGTGGTTAAAAGTTTTATAATAACAATAACTTTATTTTTAGGCATTAATATTAAGTTACCTTAGATAAAAATAAGTTAATATGGTAAAAGATACAATGGTAAAAGTTATCATTCAAGTGGTAATGATATTAAAACATGAAAATATCTATATAATTGATTGGATGAGGGGTTTATCAACCATATATATTCCCACTCAATTATGTTTTAATATTTTTACCCACTTCACAAGTTTAACATGTGCACCCTTTATATTAAGAAAAATTATTTACAAAAACCGCCATTCACACAACATATAAAAGGGGAATCTCACCAAAACCATCTAGGAACTCTTAAAAATTTGATTTACTCCTAAAAAGATATAATTTTTTTTAAAAATAGAATAATATTTCACCATATTGAGCTTCTAGTAAGAATAAATTATCCCATATCATCAATTTCCGAAGGACCTACCAACGAAATCTCAAAGTGCTCAACATGAGTAATTATTTTTACATAAAACATTTTCTTTTTATATTTTAATTTTAAATTTATAAATTTTAAAAAAATATGTAATTATATATGTTTTATTTATATAATAAATTTTCTTACACTATTACAATAATCATTCATCACCGTTTCCATTATCTATCAACAAAAATGAAACTGTAATTCGTGCATTATGCGAACTACCACCACAATGACGCAATGTATTTTTTTCATAAACACATTAAATAGATTATATAAAATTTGAATTTAATAAATAATTATTATAATTATATCATGATTTTTATTATGATTAATTATACCTTATTACTCTTGTTCTCCCATTCTATAGAAAATGAAATTTTAATCTATGTATATCCGTGGACTACCACCAACATGGAACGACTGAATTTGATTTTTCTTTTTATCGCCACATTAAATAGATGATCATGATGATTTTAATAATGGATAAATATGTTTTTTATAACATAATAAATATTTTTTAATGAATTATTTTATAACCTATAATAGATATGATCAGCAAACAATTATCATTAATTCAATCATTTAAAATGAGTGAACTAAGAGGAAAATGATCCTTTCTTTCAAGTAATGAATTTATATAAGTTATATTATCTTTTTATTTATTTCCAAGTATTATATATCAAAATAAAAAACACTAAATAATATCATTATTTTTCTATAATTATATTAAAACTAAACCACATCATAATCATCCATTAATCATGGTAGGTTCATGTTTACGTCAATTTAACCCACAAAATGATAAATACTACAAATTTATATCATATATAACTAAAATAACTTATTTAATAGTATAATATGATATATATATATATATATGTATTTAATTATTATATTTTTTATGGTATGGATATATCATCATTTAAATCATTAATTAAGAAAACACTTTTTGTTCGTTATGAATAACTGAATCACGACCATTTCAGAATTCAAACACATTAATCTAAACTATATATAATATGAAATGAGATTATAGATTTCTAAAGTACCTTTTAAAATCTATTATAGAACCTTATATGATCTAATCAAAATGAAATTTAAAAAAATACACCAAAAAAACATTTTTAAAACTAGTTCAAAGTGATAAATATTACATAAACCTGGTGTTGAATTTTGGTAAAAAGTAAACAATATATATATTTATAAAATTATTTTAAATGATGATTATAAATAATTTTATTCATAAATATGGTTATTTATTATTAATTTAATGAACATAATTTAATTATTCATGACATTTGGTGGGAGTGCATAATGAATATGGAATGTGATTAGGGTTTTCACATCAAATTCCTCTCTTTGAGACATTTTTGGTATTATGAACATAATTTAATTTATGTGGAGTATATATTTACAATTTTAGATATAATATCATGAATTATATTTCAATCAAGGCATTTTAAGTTCAATTACAATCCACTCTTTCAAGAGTTTTTTAATTAAAGTGATACTCAAGCTATACGAGTTTTCTTGGCGTCAATTTTGAATATTTGAGACATGTTTCATGTTATACACCATGTTTCCATCGTATGGTGTTATATTTATTTCTTATCCCATAAATTTTATATACATAATTTATTTTTAATTCTTGAGATAAACTATTCCAGGTAATTTTAATTTCTTTAAATTCCTTTTGATTCAAGTGTTACCCTATTCAACAGTGTTTTTGGTAACTCAATCTTCATTCATTGAGTTAGAATCATTAAATTGATATTATTTTATATAATTTTTATACATTACACCATTTGATTTTATTATTTATTATTCTCTCATTTTTAAAAATTTTAAAATATAAACCCCTTTTCTAATGTTTCATGCCTCATATAGTAGGTTTTATATAAGTGGTGTTGATAAATCAAATATCCTTCATTTATGTTATAATGTCTCATCATGATCATTGATTTTCCATGATTGGGATATACTACCCTAATATTTTTTATATGGTATTTTATAATTATAATGTCCCCCAATTCCAGAACTCAATCATGTGGCTATAAAGGGTTGGTTATGGGATCTTAATCGCGCCTCCCCATTCGCTAGAGGATGCTGAATTGTAGCATAGGTATGATATGTATATTGGGGAGACTACACCCCTAGTTACAGATTTCTAACACAGTATAAAATATTAAATAATAATGAATATATATTAGTTTGTGGAAATAATGGAAACAATATAATACAGAAGAAACCAACTAATATGGAAACTGAATAATCCAATAAATAATAAAGGAATAATGTAATGACGTGAAGAAATGTAACTAACTGTCATGCTATGAATACTAAAAGTAAAATACTAACATTCCCAAATAAGGACTCAAATGTCCCTGGTCTGGATCCCCATGTCTGCCCCATATGAAAACTCTATCCCATCTAGTAAGAAACATTCAACAAGAAGGTCATTTTCTCTTATCCAATCTCACATTCATGTAATCTGATCAGGAAAAAAAATGGTGGCCAAAATAGGGTGTGAGTATAACTCAATAGGTTGACACCATCGTGTTCCAATATAACCAGTCTGATAAGAAGTGCATTCAATTATTCAACAATAAGTGTATTAATTAATTAAACCATTAAATTAATACCACATCTACCTGCTTTAACACTATTCCAGAATGTCTCTAAGCATGTCTCACAAGCATGCCAACCATATCCTTATAACTAAGGTATAATATAACCTACCTTGATTCCATGAAAGAATGTATTTATGCATTCCTTTCAACCATTCCATCCATAACCATATAACAATAGAAAATCATAACTTTATAACCATGGTATAAATCAGAAAAATTTGGGTAAAAACTCACTAATTAATCATTTCATCATTTAATTATGTACAAACATGATATATCAGTATTTAAACATGTTTCACTAGGAAAATACCACTATATAATTTATAAAAAAAGTTTCACTGGGCCTATACTTGTATATAATAATTTTAGCAAGTGAACTGGGCATAACCCACTATATACACATTTTATACTGTATCACTTGGACAACTACCTACATAAGCATTGAAATATTTAATACCCACAAAAGTAATATAAAAAAGCACATCACAAAATCACATCATATGGATCAATGGTTAATTATTAAAATTAACATTTAACATTCAATTACACAATTAATTTATCAGTTTTTCATATCCCATAACATGCCATTTATCTCAATAAACGAGAAAAATAAAAGGTAAATCTATATCAAGAAATCATACACAATCCATGTCACGATAAACAAACATAAATCCATTAAAAGAATTCATTTACATTAAAGGGTTCTCTCACACAAACAATATCCACAAGATAGGTCAATAACCAATTGGATCCAAAGGGACTCTAAGGAATAATTCAATTCATTCATTCAATTTATTTGGTGCATGATATGTTGGTGAAATTTCCATATTTCACACACTTTAAAATTTTCAAACAATAGGGTTAATGTTTATACCTCATAACTTTGACTACCAATAAAAAAATGCTTCTAAAAAATACTCACAAGGAAGAAGGTGTGGTTGATCCCAAGAAGGATCCAAGGATCATTTGCATTATCCAGACATCGGGATGGGAGGTTGTCACTCCAAAATCATTTGGAAGGTATCATAGGGTCAACAGAAGAAAATATGGAAATAATGAAGGGAAAAAACCACACATCACCCTTTAAATCTACATTAAAGGGAATTAAATATCATGTAATATAGTTACACATCATTTAATTCATTTTAATAGAATAAACTAGAAAAAACTATTGCCTTAGATTTTTATTTAAAATTTCCCAAACATTACACAATGCATAATCTATTTATACAATGTGTAAATGTTTTTTAGATGGGTTTTAAGAACTTTTTCATTATAATAAAATCTGATCCCTTTTTAAATAATTCCTACTTACAAAGAACCTATGGTAACACATGACCCCTTTAACCAAACTCCATTAATTCAAACAATCATACATCTCTAGACATAAGTCATTTTACCCAACAAAGGCTCTCTATGTGAATGCTCACAATTTTTGTCAAGTATCCTAACAACCCAAGAATAATATAATTCCAAAAAAACAATCAACCATGATTAAAACCCAACCAACAAGGTTTATAGATAAGGAAAAACCAAACTGATAGATTTTTAATGAAAAACATCGAGGGAGATGTACCTAAAAAATATGGGATCCTATAACCGTCCCATCATATAATAGCTTGTTCCCAAGATGCTCTAAGTATCACTGTGGGGTCTCAATGATCAAGTTTAGACACTATGATCACACATCAGACTCCCTCTCATAGATCTCCTCTTGAAATCAACCATGTTTCCACTTCAGTCAAACCAAAGGAATCATCCTGCCATAGAGGTATTTCTCATTACAGGCCACAATCCATATCAGATACTCCTCCAACGATGCATCAACACGAATCTCTAATTCTTCTATGTCGATAATGTGTGATAGGTTTGGATAATATCTCTAATGTTATGGAACATGTAACATATCATGCATGGAACTTTAGACCTGGGGAAGGGATAAAGGGTATGCCACTGGACCATCCCTATCCATTATCTCAAACAGCCCAAAAAAACTGGGTGTTATCTTTTCCTATTTCCTGATGTGGAATTGCCCTAACCTAGGCGACCCCCAATGAAGAACCTGATGACCAAATTCAAACTCCTTAGGTCTTCTTAAATGGATAACATAATACTTTTCCCTAATCTATATGATCAACAACTACTATCTGGTTAACTAAACTTACTCAGATGTCTCATGCATGAGACTAGAACCAACATGTCATGACTCACCTACCTCCAGCCAGCAAATAAGTAAATGACGTGACCTACCATACCAAGCTTCTTAAGGTTCCATTTTAGTAATTCATAGAATAAATTATTATATAAAAACTATAGTATTGTGATATGATTCCCCCATGAACCACCAAAATCCAAAACATAGGCTCACAATATATCGTTCATAACATGAATAATACTCTGAAATTGACCATCAGTCTGAGGAAGATAGTACATACACAAAAGAACCTACAATCCTAGAGCCTATTGAAGACCCTTATAGAATCATGATTTGAAATGAGGATATCTATTTGAAATGATACTCCTTATAACATCACGCTGCTAAACTACCTCGTGAAGATAATGACTACCCAGATCATTAACTGTGAAGGTCTCCATGATAGAAAAGAAGTGGGTTACCTTTTTCAATCGATCCAGAACAACCCATATAACAACATTATTATGGGTTGTCTTGGGTAATAATATTACAAAATACATAGGGAGATCATCTAATTTCCACTCAATAATGGAAAGAGGCTGCATAATCCCAACTGGTCTATGATGATCACCTTTCACCTACTAATAAGTGAATCATCCTTCCACAAATATTTCCATTTACTTCATCATTCTTGACCATTAGTACTATCTACAGAGATCACAATACATATTTTTAAAACAATAATGTACCACCCATCTAGAAGCATGCAACTCCCTCATCATATCCTCATGAAATCCCATAGGAACCTATACTTGGAAAGAGAAAATAAGAGAATTTCCACCATCAAGAGACCATCCTGATCATGTCCCCCCACCATATATGATTTCTCTTAGAAATAAGGCCTCTAGATTAGACAACTACTAAGTATTAATCTGGTCCAAAATAATAGGTAAAAAAATATCAAATTCAGAGCTACTGACCCCCAAGACTCCTAATCATATTGATGCATGTGCTCAAAGGGATCCATTATTCTTTACTCATCACATGACTCATTTACATCCATTGTTTTCATCTTTTGTGTCAATGAATCATCAAAAACATGTCACTTTCCCGGTGTATGGGACAACTCAATGTTGAAAAACTAAAAATACTTGTCCCACCTCCTCTACCAAAGGTTTAGGTCCCACTGAGAGAAGATATACCTAAGGATCTTGTCGTCTATTTATACCAAAAATCTCTCACCCATGAGATAAGGCCTCCAGTATCTCATGGCATGTACCACTACTACTTACTCTATGTCATGAGAATGATAATTCCTATAATTCAGCCTCAACATTTTGGATCCATAAGCAACCCCTCAATCCTTCTGCATTATAACTTCTCTAAGTCTAACTCTAGATTAATCAAAATACAAGATAAAAGCTTTACTCAACATAGTTAAAGTGACAATGGGTGCTAATGTCATCCTACCTTTCAACTCCAAAAAATATATATTTTATGAATAATACCAAACACACTTTTCCCCTTTCTTAATCAACACAAACATCGGTGCTTCAAAACAAGATAAATCCAAGATAAACAATGCTAATAACATTATATACCCAGAACGATCTAAATTTCGAAGACATTATTGGGCTGCTTCCAATATATCATGACTGTAACTTCATATGCGTCTACTGACAGTGCTGCCTCTAAGATGACATGGCCTAAGAAGTGCACTTCATCAATCCAGAAACTATATTTGGTTATCTAGGAAAAAAGATGATGCTATCGCAATATAATCAGGATGATGTCAAGATATTTGGAATGACCATCTACTTATTGAGATTACACAAATATTTTATTGAAAAATACCACCACAAATTGATGAAGAAAATAATGAAATATCTCATTAACCAATGCCATGAATACTCCTGATGCATTAATCAAACCAAACGGCATCACCATGAACTTCTACAAGACATACTTACTATTATATGCTATATGAGGTATATCAAATGGTATCACTCTCAAATGATGGTATCATGATCTCAAATAAATCATGGAGAATATCTTATAACCTCTCATCCAATAAAAAATATCATTGATGCAAGGAAGGGTATACCGATTCTTAACTGTAATATGGTTCAAAATTCGATTATCCACACATAAGTTCACAGACCCATCAGCCTTATTGGTGAAGAGAACAGATAACACGAGGATATGTACTGGATCATATGATACCTTTAACTTACATATATTCCAAATCACAAATATATAATGGTTATATTCCTTAAAGTGGGATAAAAATTTGATTTTATCCCAACACCAACTCAACCATGATCTCGGTCTATTGCTTGGTTGGTAAGCCAAATAATTAATCAGGAAAGACATCCTAAAAGCATTCTACCAATTGTGAAAAATAATCATTATATATTCTTTAAGAGTTGGTTTCCTAGAACCAACTGTTTTCACATTGTTTACATGAATATTTAATGTATTTAAATATTAAACATATTATTTCATATTGTTCGTTGTTCTACATGACAATGATGTAATAATTCCCTAGAGTATTGTTGAATTGATATGGTCATGATAGTTCTATGATTGGATGACATACTATGATGGGACACATATCATGCAGACTATGAGGTGTGAGTACTCTTAAGCAGACAAGACTTCCGCTCATGAATTTTTCACTTGGTAATATCCATGTCAAGAGATTATGAGAACAAACCTGCTAGTAGGAATTTTGAATGTTTTTGTGTCACTAGATATTTCTATCTAGGGGCATGTGTAATTATCCTTGACTTTAATATTTTAATTAATATGTGTCACGATGCACGTACTTTGATTTACTGACAAAAACCGTCATGTAGACAGTTGGCTGGAAGTTGGGTACAATAGGTGTATCGTGAGTGGCATGTTATTAATGGATAAGTTGTGGAAGTATATGTCCCTTCTATTTATGGAAGGTCATATTAGTAACCCTTGATTTAAATATATCCATCACGCAAAATTCTATGGACATTGTGTAATGATGAGTTTACTTCAGGTAGTCAAACAATGACATATCAAGCATAAAAGTTGACGACACTATCATGGAATCTGCTTGATGAGATACTGTGACAAAGGGATTATACTACACAGTGAGCATTTTTTGGATG
The DNA here is from genome assembly GCA_963277665.1 of Viscum album. NCBI lineage: Eukaryota > Viridiplantae > Streptophyta > Magnoliopsida > Santalales > Viscaceae > Viscum > Viscum album. Next base: position 1,080,870,365 of record OY728164.1, read on the forward strand.
TTGTTGTTGTGACATTATATTCTCTATATTGGGTGCCTTGATCTATTATTAGACAGTACTTTTGGATTTTATGCAAGTCCGCCTAATTCCAATGATAGATAATTCTAATGGGTCACATAGTAAGTGTTTTTGGTGGAGCACTATAGTAGGTATTGTAGAAAAAATGTAGAGGGAACTGTAGGAAGCACTATTTGGAAATGTAGCAGCTGGGAATATGCCCGGTTTGGGCCTTCTGGTCATCGATTGGGTTCCTGAGTCATATAAGGACTTCGGGCCACCCAGGACATTGGGTCAATAAGGCCTTTGGGCCACCTCAAGGCCTTTGGGCCACCTTAAAGAGAAGATGCAAACCAGACAACCTACAAGGAACAAGATCTAAAAGGAGGAAGAGCAAGGTTATTTCCCCATAGTAAAAGATAAATGGATTGCAAGAATGAGAGGGTATGGAACCTGCAATTGGGACAAGACTGTGCATGCACGGGAATGCCTAGCCGAACAGTCATGCGAAGGTGGACAACTGATTTCACAATGAAGATGCTGGGGAGGAGCAGTTCCAAGTAGTTAGTCAAGGTTGTATGTAATGTTTGAATCATGTGGGAAATGAATTCGTCTAAGTCCTATGAGCCATGTAATACTGACACCTACGGTCCTTGTAAGGGTTCCACCTCACAACTTAAATGGTGGATTATCAAAAATCAATAAAAATGAAGGCCTTCGGGCCATTGGAGTAAATTTAAACAGATTTCATAAATTAAATAAATATTTATTCACCTAATTTTTGGTAAAATAAATATATATATTTTATTGTATATTTCATAAATATTTATTTACTAGTTTTTAAGTAAAATATTTATTTAAGAGAATAAATTATTTATTTAATTATTTGGTTGATCATAAAATGGAAGTGGAGTTCAAGAGGACCAAGGCATATCCTACAGTAAAATAATTATTTGCAAGATGATAAATAATTATTTTACTAGTTGGAACAAAATAAAATAATGTTGCTATTATTTTGTGACGCATAATTTTATTTTTAATTCAATTCTGCGCAAGTAGGCACATTCTAAATAATGATGCAATATTATTAATAATAGCATGGGTTTTCTTTATGTTTATGAATATATTTAATTCCTGTTACACAATTAAATATTGTAACTAAATCCTCATGTCAATAAATAGACACATACATCTATTATGTCATGTACTGAACTGTACACTCATTGAATTGAGAATTAATGAGCTAAACAATTTCTCTCTCTAATCATGATCCCACCCCTCTCAATAATGAGCGACGTTCTTCAAGGTTGAAGATCAAGATATCAAGAATGATAAAAAATAGAAACTTGATTCTCCATGATAGCACCCAGTGAATGAGCGGTGTTGATCGAAGGCCATTAGAGCATGTGTGGATCACCGCTATAGGGATTCTAGTTTGGACCCTTAGAAGCAAAACGAGATAATTCAGAAGGGTTATTGTAGATGATCAACATCATCAATGAAGAAAATACCAAAGATCAAGGTATTATTTTCTTTAGGAAATAAATTTAATTAATGATAAATATGATGTGAAAGACCCTCTCAAAAGGTTTTGGGCCTCTTATTTCTTTATCTAAATCATTGATTCTATTCCACGGAGGATGGAATTCATCTCCGTATTTATCTTATAATAATCAATGATCATATTAAAAATCAATGTTAGGTGTGGGTCCAACTATGCTTCCATAGCATTTGGATCCTTCAAATGGTATCGAATGGGTTAAATCATAGTTTATAATTATTTAAATATTTCATTAATTATTTATGCATTTAATAATTAGTTATTTCAATTCAAGTTAATCGTTCTGCAAATCTGAATCTCGAGATCTATTCCTCCTATTTTGTTTCTCATTCACCATAAAGAAATGATATTTTCTTTTAATTTTGATTATAATAAAATAGAGGATCTCATATGAAGGTGCCAAAGGTTCTAGGTCGTTCAACATAAGAACACTTGACATGATTCTACAATACACACTGTGTATCCAAGGTTCAATGCACCGGGTCTGGTCCGCCAAACCAAGCCGTGTCATTGGAGTTTGTATAAGTCTTTACATCCTAGTTTGTAGACCAGGAACATTTGGAACACCATTTCCGGATTACACACCATGTGGCCCACTCGATAAGACATGTATCCCCATTGGGTTAGGGTTGGACAATGTACAATATACACGGCTTTCCCCACTAGAGATCATTTAATGAGGAACTACATGATGTGTGTACCACTAGATATTCCTCATACTCCAATGATTTCTGAAGTACACTCGCATTCCGTTTCCTAGTGTGTGTACTTCAGATTGATGATGAAAAATAGTACACGCCATGTATTTGGAGCTACACACTGTGTACTCATCCAAATTATGCAGATTTATTAAAATTTATTATTATATTATACAAATTCTTGAAACGTGTACCATCATGCGGGCTTAAAGCTGGGGGCAACACTTGATAGGTGTTATATATATATATGTGTTTAATTTATCATCTATGTAATTTTCATTTCTTCTCATTGAGTAGTTATGAATAAAAATTCTTCGGGTTTCCTCCAAGTTAAAAGTTACGTAAAAAGATAATTTTAAATGAACTTATTTTTTTAAAATTACAATGGATGAGAATCTAAAGGAAATTTATAAATGGGTTTAAGATAAAAGGATTGATTAATTAAAGATGATAATTAATTGATTTGAGTGTAATTTATCTTAAACAATAACAATTTTACGAATTGAATTTTTGTTTTATTTATGAATAAATATCATTTCATGTATGGATGATCATGAGATTGATCCAGACCTTTGTATATCAATGGTTTCTTTTAATTTATTTATTTATATTAAATTTGTTGGTCTGTAATCCTTCTCCTCATTAATATGTAGGGCATGTGAGCCCAAGGTTTATTTAATGTAAAACCCCCGTTTACCCCTCACATACATGTGAGTTTAAAAAAGGAAATTGAAATGGATGGAACTCCTAAGATAGTGGAGGTGATTCAAGCTAGATCCATGATGAAACCAATCTCAGGAGATACAGATGTGGACATGTGTAAAACTGTAAACACAAAACTAAAAGTTTCAAGATGTATCTCCCCTAGGTCGGGGTTAGTTTATCAACTGCTTGATAAACTATCCATTATAAAACCTCATTATCAGGCCCTTAATATTATTTTATTTTTGTTAGTTGCATGTTTTATCATTAGGGATGTGTTGTCATGATCTCATAATTAATGAATTAAACAGGCTTACAAGATGGAACTAAAATAAACCAGACTTATGTATAAATATTACCAAGAAATGGTTAGTCACTTCAGTATGTTCCAATTAATATTAATAATTATTTGATAATGATAATAAAAAATTTATGCATTAGAGATAAAATCCCTCAAATAAAATATTAATTTAGACCAAGCCTTTTGTTACTTGATTATGGGAAAAACATAATAAAACTATGTGTTTGACCAACCCTTGTTGGGAAACATAATATTATACAGTAAGACCATATGAAAGGTTTTGGGTTGTCTTAACCATATTACATAAAGAAGAGTATCCCTTTCTAGACATGGTGTAATATTGAAGGCTAGAATTGATGAAATCCAAAGTCGTGATTTTAGGATTGGGGAGTCTACTAAACACATCATGGAGATGAAAGTTCATAGTTGGCAAAGACATGCATTACTAAATACCTTCTAATACCTTGACCAACCCTTGTTGGGGATATGAAAATGGGAATATGGATCCTTTCCACTAGAATTTCATCTCAATTGGACATTCCAGGTTCAATGGTGAGGGCCATTGGGACTTGATAAAATAGTGGGAGACTTAATAAAATATATTATTTCTCATAAAATGCATTCAAGAAAGTACAAATGATCTGATATTTAAATTGTAGAATAAACATGACAATCTCATCAACCACACTATCCATGTGATCAATTCTAGATAAAGACACCATCGTCACTGACAGTAACTTCCAGGAATGGTTTGGATGCCTTTGGTTTATCCTATGCCATGAACGGAAGTCTTACATGCTGGAGTCCGCATTACCTGATCCTCATACCAAATAGGTGAGTGATGAGGATTTCCTGTTCTATGAGAAACATTTGAACGACGTAGTCAATGTTCAATGTTTGATGCTATCATTAATGTCTAGTGATCTTATAAGTCTCATGAAAACATGGAATCATATAGAATTCTCAAGCACCTCTGCTGTCATTACTAGTAGAGAACAATTAATGAATGGTTTGAGATATCTAAGGCAATATTTAGGAGTAATATTGGAGATGGTTCCCCAGTTGGGCCCCATGTAGTCAAGCTCATTTGCAACATTGAGAACCAGGAGGTTCTATGGTTTAAACTCCCCGACAAATTGGGCACCGATCTCATTCTCGCATCACTCCCTCATAGCTTCTCTAATTTTTATTGTCAATTTCAATATGAAAAACCTTGATAAGTCTCTATATAATGTTCTTATACTCATTCTACAAGTGGAAAAATATGTGAAGTTCAAAAATCCTTCTATACATATGTTGAATAAGAGGGAAGGGTAGGCGAAGAGCTTTATGCCCAAAGCGTCTTCACAACCTTCCAAGAAATGTAATATCAATGGGGAGTCAAGGGAACATGAGGTTGTTTGTTTCGCAATTGGAAAGAAGGGCCAGTAGAAAAAGAACTACACCTAGCCTAAGAAGAAAGGGGAAGCTTCAGGTGGGGATGTTATTGAAAAAAATTTATATGTTTCTATAAATTGGGTATTAGATACAAATTGTGGTGCTAATATATGAATCCAAATATAGGAACCAAGGAGATTCTAGAAGATTGACTGAGAGGAGGTAAATCTATGAGCATCCAACAGAGCGTGGCTTTCTACTGTAGCTGTCAGGGGCTAACACCTCATATTGACAACTAGGATGATGTTGGTGTTAAAGGGTTGTTATTATGTGTTGTCTATTATTAAAAACATTATTTTTGTATCCAGATTAGATAAAAATGTTTTTAATATTTATAAATGAATGTTGCTTCTTTTACAAGGATATCCATTGTTCTGTTACAAAACATTAATACAACGGTCTTTATGTGTTGTATTACACAAACCATATAATGGAAATCAATAACATAGAAATTCACATGGTGAATACCACAACCATATTTTTCATCACTGGCTAGGTCATGTTATTGAGAAACGCTTGATAAATTTACATCGAGATGGATATATAGATTCATTTGAAATAAAACCACTTGGAGTATGTCATGCATGTTTATAAGGAATATTTACAAAAGCCCCGTTTAGTGGGAAAGGTTGAAGGGCTAGAGAACATATTGAATTGGTTCAAATCGATGTGTGTGGACCATTTCCAGTTGAGGTAAGGGGAGGGTACTCATACATCATAACTATTACTAGTTATATTAGTAGATATAAATATATCTACATAATGGTGTATAAGATGCATTCTTTTGATATGTTCAAAGCATAAAAGAATTATATTGAGAGCCATCTCGGTACGAATATTAAGAAACTCTTCTCAGACTGAGGAGGAGAATATCTTAATCAAGACTTCAATGATAACTTACAAGTGTTTGAGATCATATCCCAACCCACTCCTCCATTCACACCTCAGTAGAATAGTGTGAGGGAATGGTGGAACCACACCCTGTTAGACATTTTGAGATCAATGATGATTCATTCAAGTCTCTCATTATCCTTTTGGGGATGTGGGTTAGAAACAGCAGGGCACATAATAAACCAAGTACCAACTAAATATATAAATGGTATTCCATATGATTTCTGGAGTGGAAAAAAACGATATTATTGAATTTAAATGTGTGGGGAAGTGATGAAATTTTTAAGGCCTCTTTAGTTAAAAAATTCACCCTGAGGCACATAGTGTAATTTTATATGATACCCTTAGGAAACAAGGGGATATTACCTATAAACTCCATCCTAAAAAGGTTATATTGGCAATACATTACATAATCCTTGAGAGAGAGCACATCTCCCAAAGAGAGAGTGGGAGTGATATTTACTTCGATGAATTTGAGGCTCAAGGTACACAAGAGTTGGTATTGGAACATATTACACAAATCCCCATGGAAGAAAAAACTGTTCTAGAGACATAAGAGTAGCATAGGAGTACATGAGAGGTTAGGGAGCCAGAACAATATGGTTTTCTAGTTACTAAGTATAATGACTCATTTTTAGTTGATAAAAATGATCCACTAACCTACAAGGAAGCAGTAAGTGGCAAAGATATTGCCAAGTGGAAAGAAGCCATGAATTATGAAATAGTTTCCATGTACCAAAAACAAAGTTTGGATTTTGGTATATCCTCTAGTTGATGTAAAACCTATTGGTTACAAATGTTTATTCAAGAAGAAACTAGACATGTAAGGATAAGTCAATACCTATAAAGAATTACTAGTTTCAAAAGGGTTCAAAAAGCATCATGGAATTGACAATGATGAAACCTTTTCGCTAGTTGAAATGCTCAAATACATCAGAATTCCACTTTCCATTGTTGCATACCATGAATATGAGATTTGGAAAATGGATGTAAAAAAATCCTTCCTTAATAATAATCTTTAGGAATATGCATATATGAAAAAACCTTAAGGGTTTATGACTCCATAGGATTCCAATAAGTTATGCATGTTGTAGAAATCAATTTATGGAATAAATCAAGAATCAAAGTCATGGAACATTCATTTTGATGAATCCATAACAAAATTTGGTTTTATCAAGAATTAATGTGATCCTTGTGTCTAAAAACGGTTTAGTGGGAGTGAAATAGTTTTCTTAAGAGTATATGTTGATGACATATTACTTATTGGAAATGAGATACCATTCTTATAGTCTATTAGGGAATGGTTGAATCAATTATTCTCTATGAATGACATGGGAGAGGAAACATATATTCCTGGGATCAAGATCCATCATGATAGATCCAAGAGATTGTTGGACCTAAGTCAAAGTACACACATTGATAATATGTGGAGATATTTAGTATGTAACAATCCAAAAGGGGTTTGTTTCCAGTGTCACATGGCATTCACCTTTCAAAGAAAATGTGTCCTCAGTCAAATGAGGAAATAATGATAATGTCAAGGACTCTATACGAATCATTGATTGGGTAAGTCATGTATGACATGCTATGTACTAGGATGAATGTCACCTACACATTGAGAGAGGTAGGTAGATATCTAGCTGACCCAGGTGACCGCCATTGGATGGTAGTCAAGACTATCCAAAAGTATCTAAGGAATACTAAGGATTTGTTCCTAGTATATGTAGGATATGAGGAACTATCCACTAGATGTTATGTAGATGCTAGTTTCCATACAGATCAAGATGACATGAAGTTGAAAACAGGATACATATTCAGTTAGAATGGAGGTGTAGTGAGATGGAAGAGCTCAAAGCAGATTGTGGTCCTAGATTCTGTAGCAGAGTCTGAGTATATCGCAACTTTTGATGTTGCTAAATAAGCAGTTTGGCTATGAAGCTTCATCCAAGATCTAGATGTGATACCTAGCAGTAAATATCCCATTACACTGTACTGTGATAATACTTCAACGGTGGATCACATAAAAGAGCCAAGGTCACATCAGTGGATGAAGCACATACTTTGAAATTATCATCTCTTGAGGGATTTTCTTCAGAGAGGTGAAGATTCAGTGAGTAGTATTTACATGGAATACAATGTGGTAGACCCCATGAATAAATCTTTGAATCGGCAGAAACATGATCATCAACTGAGGTCTAGTGGACTGTAAGTCGTAGGTAGTTGGATCTAGTCCAAGTGGGAGTTTTTAAGAGTTGGTTTCCTTGAACCTATTGGTTTCACTTTGATTACATTTATATTTAATGAATTTAAATATTAAACATCTTATTACATATTGTTCATTGTTCTGCGTGACTATGATTTAATAATGTCCAAGAGTATTTGTTGTATTAATAAGGTCATGGAGGTTCCATGCTATGATAAGAACCTTGAAATTATATAACAATATTCTTAAATATAGTTCTAAATTTGGATGAAATACTATGATGGGAAACATATCATGAATATTTTCAAGTGTGAGTACTTGTATGAAGAAGAGACATCCTCTCATGATGTTTTCAATTGGTAATCTCCATGACATGAGATTACGAGAACAAACCCACTAGTATAAATTTTCCATTTTTTGATTTCATCAGATATTTCTATCCGTGAGAATGTGTACTGATCCCTAGACTTTAATATTGTCATTAATACAAGTCACGACTCACATACAATGATTTACTCATGAAAACAGTCACATAGACAGTTAGCGGGAAGTAGGGTTTGTTAGGTGCGTCATGAGTGGCATGTTATTAATGGATAATTTGAGAAAGTATTTTACCCTTCCTTTTATGGAAGTGGGTATCTCATACCTTTGATTAAAATAAAGCCTTGATGTGAAATTCCATGTCCATGGTGTAATGATGAGTTTATTTCAGGTAGTCAAATATTGACATATGAAGTACAAAAGTTGTTGACACTATCCTGAAACATACTTAATGATATATTGTGACAAAGGTATTATACTAAAGAGTGAGATCTCATATGTGGATTTCATTGTTATGACTTTACATTGTTTCTCCTGGGTTCCTTTATGAGTTTCTAGACAGTACACTTGGACTTTTGGCAAGACCACCTAATTCCAATAGGAATGAATCCTAGAGGGTCACATACTAAGTGTTTCTGGTGGTCTCGGTTAAATTATATGTGTATTTAATTAATAAATATTATTCTAAAGACAATGTTATAATTTTATTGAAGTTAAAATGATTTTATAAATTAAATAAATATATGTTCACCAAATTGTGGGTAAAATATATTTATTTATTTTACTGAACATTTAATAAATATTTATTTAGTAGTTTGTAAATAAAATTATTATTTAAGAAAATAAAATATTTATTTATTTATTTTAGTGTTCAATAAATGGATTTGGAGTTAGAGAGGACCAACAATAGTCTAGTAGTAAAATAATTATTTGTAACACAATAAATAATTATTCAACAAGTTGGACAAGTTAATATAATGATGCTATTATTTTGTGACGCAAAATTTTATTTATAATTCCATTTTGCGCAAGTTGGTGCACCATAAATAATGACACCGTATTATTATTAATATCATGGGTTTTCTATAAGGTTAGGAATTTATTTAATCTATGTTATGTAATTAAATATTCTATCTGAATCCCCATGTCAATAAATAGACACATATATTTATTGTTCAATGTACCGAACCGCACACCCAATGAATTGAGAATTGTTGAGCTAAACATTTTATCTATCCAATCTTCTTCCCACCCCTCTGAAGAACAAGAGATGTTCTTCAATGCCAAATAACAAGCGACCAAGAATGACTGACACAAGACACTCAATTCACCGCGCTAGCTCCCGAAGAACGAGTGAAATCGATCAGAGGCCATCGGACCACGTGTGGATCACCCCTAGAGAGATTATAGTTTGGATCCATACAAGTGAAATGAGATAATCTAGAAGGGTTATTCCAGATGATCAACATCATCAATGAATAAAATACATAAGATCCAGGTATTATTTTCTTTATGAAATTATTAAATTAATTATAAACATGATGTGAAAGATGAACTCTAAAGGGTTCATGCCTCTTTATTTATCTAAATCTTTGAATATATTACATGGAGACTTGATTTCATCACATTAGTGATCCCAAAATAATCATTGATCATGGTAAAAATAAATGTTGGGTTCCAGTCCAACCACGCATCCACTGAACCTGAAACCTTTATATTCCCCCATCATCTAGATAAATATTTTCTATTTGAGCCCTAAGAAAATATAATATGCACTAAATTAGTCTTATAAGACCAGTCTGAAGATCCCACTCACCCTGGTGAGAATAACTACCTCCTTCAAAATATAAAATGTTAACTTTCCTCTGGTAACAGTTGATATGATCCTGGTATATTACTAACAAATCCATACCAAGAATCATGTTTAATTTTATCATTTATAGAACAAACAATTCCCAAAAGAAATTATAACCACTAATATCTAGAGACACCACCTTGTAACATTTAATGTTCTCAGAACACATTCCCAAAAGCATGTTAATGGTAAAATTACCATCCAATATTTCCACATCAAATACAAAACCATTTACAAAAGGAGAAGATAAAAAGGACTAAGATTCTTCTATATCTAACAAAACACAAGAAATGGTAGATGATATAAGGATTGTACCCATGACAATATATGATCCTACATCCAAAATAGTCGGATTAGTTTGTATGATGTGTAGTTGACCAAAACGTATTCCCTAGGATCCATCTTGACTCCCCTAAACAATACCCTCTGTCTTGTACTACCATTCCTACACGGGGGTACCACATCCACTACCTCGACCAGAACATCATTAGGAACTTTAGCTACCTATATGATGAGGAGACTCTAAGACCTTCCCATAATCCAATACCAGTAATATTCCTCTTCCACTTCTCTACTACTTTATTCCAATAGAAAACCTCTTTATGTGGTCAATCTACCACAAGAGTGACATTACAATGTGTGGTACAGACACTGAGGCCATTTGTGGCCCAACATTCCACACTGATAGCACTTTAATAGAACAAAATCGTTAGATAGCAGCCTACTTCCCTGACTAGTCTTCCCATGGTTTCCCTAGAGAAAAATGTAATAACGACACTTCTTTCCAATAAAATAAGAGTTCACAGTTTTCCATATTGAAATATCATAACTGATGATCAATGTCTCTCTCATATTTCCTTTCATGATGTGTGACTGATTTATCACATCTGTGAAACTGAAAAGATGGAACATGTTCATCCATTACCTAATTTTATAGAGAAGACCATCATGAAACCATATTTCCCTTTATATCTCATTACATTCCATGGATGGCATAAAGCGATGTTGGTCGAGGAAACATTCAGCATAGTCTAGTATAGACATTCCCTCCTATGTCAGGTGTACAAACCCATGAGGCTTATCATCCCTCAATGTCTTATGATATAAATGGATTAGGAATATCATCTCTAAGTCCTTCTTAGATAACTCGTCATACTGACCTGCCTTGTCCAAAATGTCCCACCAATGCATGGATGGTCCTTGAATTTTATACACCATAAGCATCACCATTCTATCCATAGGTGTCTAATGATGCTTAATGATTTTCTGGATTGACTCAATAAAGATATCGACATCCTAGTGTTCTCCCTCCCTAGTGAACCTACGAAGATTCTATAGTATAAAATCCCTCATCGGATTAGACATCAAAGTCACAATGTGAAAAGTCTCTCATTACATGGATCTCATAACCCTCAAGATGATTCCATGAAGATGAATATCCAAATGATCCTCAAGAGATACATGAAGTAATGAATCAGCTATGTTAGGAGAATGATAGTCACCACTCTCCAAATACTCAACTCAATGATGATGATGAGGCATTTTCTCTATAATAAAATCACACTCAATATAAAACTTTCTAAAACAAGGTCAACCACAATAGGTGACAACGATAGAGAACCACCAACTCATGGTCTCTCTAGACATAGCATACAAGTGTTTTAGGATGACATAAAAGTTTACTTATTTTATTCTCAATATATAATATATATCTCATATCACAGTCCAATAGGAAATAATATTTCACGTGTGAAAATAATATGTTTCTATCATTAACAATATATGTTAATATATATCCATATGTTTTTATTATTATTCATTAATTCTCATCTCGTGCCTATTGATCCATGAGTACAAATATAAAGAACCAATAGCATCATAAATCAATAACCTCATACAACATGTTAATCACCCAAGGTGAAATAACATCAATTATAACAAAAAAAGTATAAAAAAGAATCCAAACATGGGAACTCATATTCCCCCCATACATGGATTAGATACTCCCATTCTCAATCTTATTACCATGTCCCAACAAATCTTATTCTCCTTTAAAACTTTAAAAAATAGAAAATAAATATAAAGGAAAAATACTATGATACAACTTTGTACCATCCCCTGATTTGAATCTCTCTTACATGGCTATAAAGGGTTGGTTATGAGACATAAAGATTACCTCCCCGTACACTAGAGGATACCGACTAATAGAGGGGGTGTGCTATGTATAGCGGGGATTCCCCTGGTTACAGTATTAAAATGAAATAGAAAATATCTAAATACAATAAATAAATATTAGACGTCAGAAATAATAGACAAAATATAATATAATAGAAACCAAAAAATAAAATAATCCAATAAATAATAAATGAATAATATAATGATGTTATTGAATGTAACTAGATTTTATTCTTGGAATAATACAAATAAAAGACTAGAAGAATCAAATAAATACTCAAGAGTCCCCAATCGTGAACCCCATGTTGGTCCCATCTCCAAACTCAATCCCATTTAGAATGAAAAAAATTAACAATAAGGTCTTTTTCCCTTTTCTAATCTAGCATCCATGTACTCTTCTCAGGTACCAAATAGTGTACCGAATATGGTATGATTATAACTCAATAGGCCAACACCACTATGTCTAAATATAACTTTCCTGATATGAAGTGCATGAAATAATGAAATAAAAATTGTATTTGTTAATAAAATAATTAAATTAATAACACATCAACCTACTTCAACACCATTTTAGAATTTAATTGAGCGTGTCTCACAATTATGCCAACCATAACCTTATAACCATGGTATAACATAACATACATCATTTACATGTTAGAATGTCTCTAAGCATGTCTTAAGACCATGCTATCTATAACCATATAACCACGGAAAATCATAAACATATATCCAAGGTATAAATTACAAAGAATAATGATCAAAACCCTCTATATAATCATTTCAACATTTAATCAGGGCTGAGCCCACTATATCGGCATATCAACATGTGACATTGGTCCAAGCTCATTATATAAGCATTTCAACATGTTTCACTATTCCAGGACCACTATAGTATCATTTTATCATGTTAACTAGGAATATATATCTATAAAATCATTTCAACATGTATCACAGGGCCAAAACCCTATATATGCAATAAAAAATTCAATCACAACAGAAGTCATACCAATAAGGATATAACAATATAACCTCATATTGATCAATGGTAAATTTTGAAAATTACCATTTAACTTTAAATTTAAAATATCATATATCAATAGGTAATAATCAATAACATTCTAGTTATCATAATAAATAATATATTCCAAGGTGAATCTATATCAACCAAAAGATACCTTCCATCATTTCTCTCTTAGTGAACTCACCTACCGCCTCCCCCTTTTCAAATTACCACAACCATTGGTGACTTCCTTGATGTCTTTTATGTGTCATAGGATCCTCTCCTGACTAAATGTATTATTTCTTCTTTATAATTTCCCCCCTAGATCCAGTTTCCTCAACTACACTTCCTCCTCATTCCCCTTCTGTTGGGGCTTCCCATGCCTCATCCGATGGGATGTCAGCTCCCCCCTAGAAGGTGTATTTCTAGTCTCATCTTCCATATAAATTCCCCCACCTCATCCTATGATGGAAGGGGAACCTACCCACCCCCCTATTTAAAGGAGTTCCTCCTTCACACTCCACTATCGTTGTTTGATTCTTTTATCCACAACTGGAATTCCCCATAGAGCTAACGTTTCATAGTGTTTCCCTTGGTTCTTTTCATTTGGTGTTCCCTAAAGTGGATTTATTCATGTCCTCCTAAGTCATCCAATGGAACATTGTTTCATGTTTTTTCCGTGAATTACCTCTGATCCTATGGTTCTAAAAGGTGGTAGCCTCATGGGTTTGGCATTGTTTGATTAGGTCTCCATTATCAATTAAAAATATTTTTTCATTGTCCTCTCGTCTTGAGAGGACTTCATTAAAGATAGAGCCTATATCCCTAGATTGATTGGATACTAGTTGTTTTCCCACTCCCACTAGTATCTGGGAGTTCATTCTATTCATGAATCTCCCCATTTAGTAGTTATGATCTCCCTAATGAGCCTCCCCTTCAATATTATAGTCTTTATTTTCTATAGTCGATTAGTGATGCGTTGGTTCCTTTTTGTGTTCGGATGATCAAACCTCTTGGATGATTGATGATTATTTTGAAATGATCTATGTCACGGTAGACCTTATACCCATATTACTAATTAGGTTCTTCTCATATCTCAATGTAGGTGGTTCTTTCTCTTGGTTGCAGAAACTCCTTCCATACTCGACAACCCACTTCTGCTCATCTTGCCTCCTTTAAGGACCAGCAACTATGGATTATTGAAAACATATGTATGAACCCCCAACATCTTCTATATGTGGCTCCTTCAAATCTAAATTATTCTTTCTCCTTCTAGTGGGATAATCTTCCCCCCCCCTCTTTAATGACCCCTCTATCCCCTCCATCCTTGTCCGCATCCATAATCCCAGTTATTATATGCCCTCATTAGTTCTCCTTCTCTTAGTCATTATGGTTCACCTGAGCCTTATGTTCCCCCTTCTTTACCTCACAATTCTCCACTGGTTTCCCCAACATCAATGAAGGCAGTGGTTTTATATCTAAAATCAATCCCATTAACCTATTCCTTACCTCCTCCCCCCAATCCTCTAGAGGATTCTTTATTATTAATGGCACCTCCCCTCTATCCAATGCTCTCCTACCCTCTGAGGGAACCTTTATCTCCCCCCATAGACCTCATATTAAATCCTCTAACTCATTTTCTACCATTACATATTAAGTAAATTATTCCCAACCCCTATCATCTATCCCCTCTCCCTCCCCCATTGGTGTCCAAATTAGGTCATGAAAGAAATCTCTCCAAGCCTCTTTGGCCACCTCCTATTTTTTTTCCACCCTCGAATAGTGCCATATCCAATCCTATAATTCATTAATGATTTTTTACCTTCTATATAATTATTAGAAAATTTATTATTGTGTTAAAATTTATTTTGTTTCAAATGAACTATCAAAAACATATGATTCCCCTACAGTTATTCTTGAACCCAAACAAAAACCCACCAAGATTTTAGTTTTTTCTAAGAGAATATTTGTCCGTAATTTTATGCATGTGACTCCTCACAACCACCATGTATCAATTTTTTGGAAGTCAAATGTTTTAGTGGATCTAATTTCTTCCACAGACCAGTTCATCTCTAGGATGTTTATGTATGGTGACCATTTCTGAATTTTCTCTTTAATCTATGGATAGTGTGACGTGCAAGAATGTGAGTCCCTATGGCATCACATGGGTTGCTTAATTCTAGGTGCTCTTTCATAGATAGTAGGAGGTGACTTAAATATTATTACAGAAAATTCATAGATAATGGTCTTGGGTGATTATCCTATTAAATCTAGTTTGGAATTTGTCACTTTTATGGCTGACATAGGCCTGGAAAATATGGGTTTCACTAGAGATTGTTTTAATTGGTGTGACAATCAGAAATTTTCTAACTGCACATGGTTCCATCTCGACCACTACATTTCTATCCTTTCTACCATGCCATCTTACCCAAATTCCATGGTTATCCACCTTCCTAGATTTCTTTCAAATCACTATCCCCTTGTTGTTTTTCTATTCCATAGTGAGAATAGTGATGGTTTCCTCCACTTCTCCAAGATATGGACTTCTAAACCATATTATCATCAAGTGGTTCACTCATTATGGAATATTATGATTAATGTATTTTATTGGTACATCCTCCAAAACAATCTAATATGTATTTAAGGTGATCATCATGTCTGGAACAAGAGGCATCCATCCTTCTTTCATGCTCTGTACATACTCTCAGAGTAATTAGATGAATGGGAGTATTTCCTTGAGTTCAATTGGGATGAGGATGTTTTCCATCAAATTTATTCAAATAATAACATCTGTGATGATAATATTTTTGGCTAGGAATGCTTGACGCTTGAGAAACACATGGATAGATGGATCTCAAAAGGTGATAAGAACACCACTTTCATTCATGCATGTCTTCAAGAAAGGAAGCAGATCATCATACCAAATATACAGCTAGAGGATGTGTCCTTTTTGGAAAACCGTGATGTGGTTGGGGAAATAGATAAATCTCACTTTAGTAATTTCCTAGTTGGTCCAATCCCATTCATTCAAGGTGGATATCTATGGAGATCCATTCATATTTTTTTAATACATTCCCCATGTGGTTTATATTGATCACAACCACCATTTTGAATCTATTCTAGATGAGTAGGATATTTATGATGTGATGAAAGGCCTCAACATGAATAGTTCTCCAGACCATGATGGGTTCCCAGGCTTGTTTTTTGCAGCCTCTTGGAACCTGGTGATGAAGGAGCTTGTTGATGTGGTTTAAGGCTTCTTCCATAGAGGTCATCTACCACACATTTCTTGTTCCAATACTATTGTTATTTTCCTGAAGATCCTGGAACCTTCCTCTATTAAACACTTCATCCCCATAAACATGTGTAATATTTACTACAATTTCCTAGAACGTTTCATCAATAAAATAATCTCAATTATTATTCCTTAATGAGTTTCTAAATAATGAAACGAATTTATTAAAGGGAGGTTAATCCAGGGGATATTGAATTAGCTCAAGTGATGTTAAAGGATATCAACATAAAGGTAATTAGCTCCAATGTGGTCATAAATATCAACAGGGATATAGTCTAAAACATATGTGAATGGAAATTTATCATTAAAATCCTCTCATGCATTGGCTTCACCACATGGGCATTGGATATTTTAAATATGTGCTTCATCTCCCCTTGGTTTAGTATTTCATTCATGCGAAAATGGTGTGGCTTCTTTAAATCATCTTGGGGCCTTAGGAAAGGTGACATGCTTTATCCTAGTATGTCCATTTTAATAATGGATGCCCTCATTTTTCATATAAATGGTAGTCTCTAGATTATAATGGAACTTTTTATCTAGTGTAAGATGCATTTCAACGGATTCTCACACCTTGTGTATACTAATGTTACCATTATGTTTAAAATGGCAGAAAAAGGCCAATGCATGGAATAAATGATATTTTTTAGGAGTACATCAGATATAGTGGGAAGTTGATTATTTGTGAGAAGTGATGTATCTTTCCCTCCTCGAGGTGTACCAAAAGGCACATTAAATACCCATAAATAAATCTACGCATGCATAGACCCAAATTCCCAATGGTCTATCTTGGTTCCCCTATCTCCCCTTCTAGAGTTTGAATCCATCAGTTCACCAGGTTAGTTGAAAATATATTAGGGAGTATTAACAATTGGAAGAGGAACTTCCTTTCTCACGATGGTCACATTACCGTGGTCATGAGTTTCCTCACTTCAATACCAATGCACACTCTTTCTGCTCTCAAGGTTCCTAAAGAAGACATAAATGGAATTGATAATACAATTTTAAATTCCATATGGGATGCTCACTCAGATAGAAATCATCACTGGGTATCATGGTCGAGGATGGAATGACCTATCTCTAAAGCGGTATCAATGTTAGATGTGTGTCTAGTGAGGTTCAAGGAATTCATGCCAAATTGGTGAGGTAAGTTCTTGAAGGCCACTCATTATAAGGAAGGTACATGAAAAAAGGTGCAATAATAATATGGTTTATAAAAGAAATACCTCCCCCCTATTGCTCTCAATAAAACCATATATTGCACACCTCCCGAGCTACACCCATCATATTGTAGGAAGAGGCGACATCGGTTTTTGTTATTCAAACTTGTATGGCATTACATTAAGTTACCTAGGGTGTCTGAACCCAGATATGATTTTAATACAAACTATGTGCTACTTGGATTTCAGTCAGGCTATCCCCAGTAATGCTCAATATGGTTTAATTGGTATCATTGATCTTAATAGTGATTTATATAAATTCTTATTTTCTAGTTCGACATCTGGTGTTTTTTGTGGGAAGGACTTTTGTTGGATCCAATATCCTCTATCTGATCGGGATAGGTTGGGGGATTCCCTCTAGTGTAAGGTGATCTCTAGCAAGCTGAACTTCCTGGTTTAGAAAATACACAATAATTCCATTCTTACTGACAAGAATTGAAGTTTATCCTTAAAGTCTAAAATATACATGAATGGAATATTATCCTTAAAATCCTCTCATGCATGGGCTTGTCCACATGGGAATTGGATATTTTAAATAGGTTCTTCATCTCTCCTTGGTTTAGTATTTCATTCATCGGAAAATGGTGTGGCTTTATTAAATCTGCCTGGGGCCTTAGGAAAGGTGAAATTATTTATCCTAGTCTATCCATTTTAATAAAGTATGACCACATTCTTAATATAAACGGTAGCCTCTAGTTTAGAATGGTACTTTTTATCTAGTATAAGAAGCATTTCAACGGATTCTCACACCTTGTGTATACTGATGATACCATTATGTTTATAATGGGAGAAAAAGTCCAATACATGACATAAATGATAATCATTAGGAGTAATTCAGATATATTGGGAAGTTGATTATTTCTGATCAGTGAAGTATCATTCCCTCCTCCAGGTGTACCGAAAGTCACATTAAATACCCGTAAATAATTCTACGCATGCATAGACCCAAATTCCCAATGGTCTATCTTGGATCCTCTATCTCCCCTTCTAGAGTTAAAATCCATCAGTTCACCAGGTTAGATGAAAATATATTAGGGAGTATTAACAATTGTAAGAGGAACTCCCTTTCACACGGTGGTCACATTACCATGTTCAAGAGTTTCCTCACTTCAATACAAATGCACACTCTTTCTGCTCTCAAGGTTCCAAAAGCATCCATAAATTGAATTGAGAATACAATTTTAAATTCCATATGGGATGCTCACTCAGATTGAAATCATCACTGGGTATCCTGGTCGATGATGGAATGACTTATCTCTAAAGCGGTATCACTTTTAGAAGTGTGTCCAGTGAGGTTCAAGGAAAGCATGCCAAATTGGTGAAGTATGTTCTTGAAGGCCACTCATTATGAAGAAGTTACATGAAAATAAGGTATTATAATAATATAGTTTCTAAAAGAAATTCCTCCCCCTATGGCTCTCAATACAACCATATATTGTACACCTCCCGACCTACACCCATCATATTATAGGAAGAGGCGACATCAGTTTTAGTTATTAAAACTTGAATGGCATTGAATTAGGTTTCCAAGTGTGTCTGATCCCAGATATGACTTTCATACAAACTATGGGCTACTTGGATTTCAGTCAGGCTATCCCCAGTATTTCTCAATATGGTCTATTTGGTCTCATTGATCTTAATAGTGATTTTTATAAATTCATATTTTCTAGTTCGGCATCTGGTGTTTTTTGTGGGATGGAATTTTGTCAGCTCCAATATCCTCTTTCTGATCGGGATAGGTTCGCGGCTTCCCTCTGGTGTAACATGATCCCTACCAATCTTAACATCCTAGTTTAGAAAATACACAATAATTCCATTCTTACTGACAAGAAAGTCAAGCATATTGGCATCAGAATGGGAAAATTCCACCTTTTTGCGCTAATCCTTATGAAGTGTTAGTGGATAACCTATTTTTCGGTAGCGAATAGGCTCATGCGACATGGATAAAATTCTAAAATCTTACTACCCTTCTCTTTGGGCCTTTTTCATACGATTCTTTCTTGTTCGTATGGTTTTATGGAGTGTAAAATAATTGTTATCATAATAAGGAACAAACACTTATCATCATCATAGGTTTTTGGTGTATTTGGAAGGTAAAGAATTATTCTCTTTTCAAGGAAACACCATTCATGCCATTATCCCTCATGAGTAAGATCAAAATCATGTTAGGATCTTTATCGGTTCTCT
Organism: Viscum album; assembly: GCA_963277665.1. Taxonomy (NCBI): domain Eukaryota; kingdom Viridiplantae; phylum Streptophyta; class Magnoliopsida; order Santalales; family Viscaceae; genus Viscum; species Viscum album. The sequence continues at coordinate 1,080,890,205 of OY728164.1, forward strand.
AATTCCTAGAATGATGTCCCATATCCCAAGAGAATCATGAACTTTGGACCACTACTATACTCCACTTTGTATTCCCCCAAGGCTAATGGGTCCACTGGTGTCCTCACTGTTAAGGAATCAAGCTTAATTCTGATAGTTTTAACTATATGGAAAACATACATGGTAGCAAGGTTGTTCGTGATATTAGGGGTAGTGTGATCCTTACGCTTTCATCCTACTTTGGACCTGAAAATTCCCTCCATGCTAAGGAACAAGAAAATACCATAGGTATAGTTCTATGTAATCACGAAAATATTGATGTGGTAGGTATGGAAATAGACTCCAAAATCATCCTGACCTGTCTACTCAGTCTTTCCACTATCCCTGGGACAATTGTTTATCATATCCACATGTGAAAAATTGACATCAATGATCGCATGTATATCCTTCATATTTGGAGAGTGGGAAAAAAGTGGTATATTATCTCACCTCCACGTCTTTACTAGGTATTCCCTATTATGTGTTTTTCTAATTTTGGTGATTTCCCCAATGAAGGGATCAATTTGGTTTAGAGGGATGCCCTTAAACATCACTATTTCAGACCTCTGTATCCCTCTTTCTTCTTGTCTATGGCCTTGGACCCTTTTTTTGGTTTAATAAATAAAATAATATTTTTTTGGTTTTATCAAGATATCACCCATGATCAATTTCATGGAAAAAAATTAATCCATTAAACAATTCATTTATTTTAAAGGGTTAGATCACTCGAACATTAGCCACAAGCTAGTTAAATAACAAATTGGATCCAAAGGGAATCCAATGAATAATTAAATTCATTAATTCAATTTATTTTGTGCATTATATGTTTGAGAAATTTAAATATTTCACATACTTGACCATTATCAAACCATAGGGTTATGGTTTAGACCCCCAACCTTTAACTACCGATCAAACAAAGCTTCTAATGGAAGCCACCTAGGAGGAAAAAAGTGCAGATAATTTCAAGAAGGATCTAGCGATCAGATGCATTATTGGGATGTACGAAAGGGAGTTTGGAAATCCAAAAACACATAGATGGTTTCCTAGGGTTGAGAGAATAAAATATTCATGCAATGAATGGAAAAAACTACTGCACAACTCAATTTAAAACTACAGGTCGTGGAATTACACATCATGTAATTATTTTTAATGGGATACAATGAAAAACCAATTTCCTCATATATTTATTTAAAATATCCTAAACATTACATGACATTTAATCCATTTAAATGACATTCAAATGTTATGTATATGTGGTTTTAGAATAGTTTTCTTATATGAAATCTTAAACATTTTTTAAATCGTAACAACTTACCAAGAGCATGTGGTAACACTTGAACCATTTACCTAGAATCTATTAATTCAAAAATTCATATATCTCTAGACTTCAAGTCATTTCCCCTAGAAAAGTATCTCTATGTGTATCCTCAAAGAGAAATTTACCTAGGAAAATATGGGATCTTACAATAATCCTCTTTGAAAAATAAATTTTTAATACAAAAGAATTTTTTTACTCTTCTTATAATGTGAGTTTTGAAACAATTGTATTATGATAACAATAAAAGGGAGTTTTGATTTTAATTTCATATATTTTTTCTTCTTCTCGTCATTTATCAAAGATAAAATTTATTTCTTTTCAAGGAACAATTTTAGGATATTTTTTTCAAAAGTAATTGTTTTCAAAATATTTTATGTCATTATCTCAAATGTTACCTTTGAACGAAACAAGTAAATTTATATTTTATGTCAATGTTAAAAACATTTTCTTAAATCTGTTTTTAGGTTTCATTTATTATTATATTTTTATTTTCAAAATGATTTACTCAAATGTGGTTTATCTTTCATTATTTATACTTTAATATATATGTTATCATATTGGGTTTTGAACTCATGGTGTTAAACAATTCAATTCTTGATCCCTTATTTTGTTATAACATTCAAATAATTCTTTTTTCAATGTTGTATTTATATTTGTTAACATATTTCTAATTTTTTTACACTAGGGTTGTATTCTTTGCAAACAACACTACAAGAGAAACTCTATTTAGCGGTGATTTTTTTTTCTTTTAGCGGTGGGTTAAACCACCACTACATGGTTTGGCGGTGGTTTCTGTTAACCGCCATGTAATACGGTATCACCAATATATTAAAGACGGTTATTTACATTTTGAGGTGGTTTAAGGAAAGAGTTTTACAAGCATCATTTCACAGTGTTTTTACTGAGTTTAGCGGCAGTTTCTATGAGCTCTTGATATCAGTATATTTGTGGCAGTTATAACCGCTGTGAATAAATTCAAATCTAGTGGTCGTAAAACTGTCGGTGAAGTCACGATAACCACTGCAGAATGAGGCATCTGCAATGCGACTATGTATCGGTGGTTAAAACCCCCAAGAAAATAATATTTTTTTCGTTTCGTGGTAGTTTTAACCGTTTCTAGGCCATTTAAACCGCAGCAAATGTACATTTAGCTGCGGTTTAAACCGCCGCTAAAAGTTGACCAGAAAAAAATTGCTTCCGCTACACCACTTCCTAGAAAGATAAATCAAACCAAAAATACCATATTGTACATACCAACAGACAACAGGAAACATAAACCTAGGAAATCGGTATAGAATAAATTGAAAAAAATATGTAAACATTGACATGCTATATAAGAATGAACCATATTGTACATACCAACATACAACAATAACGAATAACCTAGGAAATCAGTATAGAATAAATTGAAAAAATATATATGATAGAATCATCTATAAAATATAGGTCCATTATTTGACTACTCTCCAAACATACATCTAGCCGATCCTCTTGATCCCCCATAATATAAATCACTTGAAAATGAAACATTATATATACATGTGTGTCGATGTTCCCATATACTGAGTGAGTGTAAAACATAGTTATATTTACCATGTGTGGGACTCCTACTTGGTTTAATACCCCAAATATACCATCACCACACACATCTACTATACCAGGTATCTTAGAGAAGCTCGTGTGTTAGCCTCAGTCAATACCATTTTTTGCATGTTTATGTAACACAACTAATCTTCAATAACTTATTTCATAAAAAATCATGATACATAATAACATTATGTTCTATTTGATCAATAATTAAAATAATTATTGAGATACATTATAGTAATCAACTTCTAAACCTGGTAGGACGACTCTGAAATTCATTACACATGTCATTTCAACACAATTTTAATCTATGATGAATCAGGTCACATTACCTTAAATTGCGTGCCTTCAATTATATTGAATTTTATTCCTCTTAACTAGGATACAATACATTCCCCTCCGAGGTTCAATCCCAACATCAAGAGAGATGATGTTATTCTTATGCGATAAGAATAATACGAATCACTTTTACAAAATACCATATTTAATGACTCTAGTATTATATTCTTTATATAGTTCTTAATTTTAGATACCACTCTTAGTATCACAATATCATATCCACCTTCAAGTTATATACCCAATCCTCTTAATAATTCACCCATAATCATCATACCAACATATATGATATTGAAAACAATATATGGTCCCTGTAATAGGTATAATCCACAACCATACCTTCTCCAAATTAGTCATTGAAGACCAAGATGAAACAGAAATGAAAACTCATGATAAATTGAAACACTATCTATTTATAGGTACCTTTCAAAAAGTGTTCCCCTTCTCAAAAAGTTAATATTCTTGAAATATTTCTATTAATATTTAACATAAATGGTATGATGTATCCTACTAATCATTAATAAACTACGTGTGTTATGATTCCATTTATAGATATTGATATGATGCTCTCGCATGGGCCTAATCCCAACAATATAAACACATATTACATCTTTGTATGGAGAAAAATGAATAATTTCCTAACTAAGTGGGCTTAAACAAATGAATCTTAAGAATGTATTATAAGTATTATTAACATAAAAATCATATATTTTCATATCTACATAGATTTAAAGAGATCATAGGAATATGGGTAACTTGTTAAACACTATTATTTTGATATTATTCAATAAAAAATAAAAAATCTATAAGGTAATCCAATAATTCAAATGATTCCACCCAATTAATAGTTGATGATCCCAAAATCTCACACCGTTTACCAATACCTATTATGAAGAATCTATAGTATGAATCTCTAGTGAACACCGTTCATTGTAATTTTGTTCTAAAAGGAAATCCATAAAAAATATTCATATACATGGAAGCCCATTGGAGGTTCTCATCAAAAAAATAGATAACCTAATGTGAATCCATTAACAAGGAATTAGATTGATAAACTATGAACTCTTACATTTGATGATGAATTGATTGGATTCTTCATTATGTTTTATTTTCAATACCTTCATCACACCATTCAATTAAAATTGAATCACCAAATGCACCAATCATATTCAAGACCAAAAACAAGCTGATTGTACCCATAAGGAACACAATGGTGAGGAATGAAAACAATTGTTATGTCATATATATGACACAATTTCTATGAATATATGTTCCCCATACCCTGACATACATTGTCTCCTACCCTTGTAAAATGAGTGAATGATGGTTCACACTTTATTTCATGAATACCATCTAAATGGATCTATCCTGACATTATATGACACTCATGGTAATCTATAGGGAATAATTCCCCACATGTTGTCCAATTAAAAATATTTTATGCCAAAACCATTGGTCCATAATTTCACATCCATCCTTTTTGTACCCTTTCAATAGATCATAAGAATACATTATTCTCTTATCATATAGATTTGGATAAATATGTCCACCATAAATTAGAAATCACCTTATCACATCATTATGAGTATCACGTTCAGTATAGTCATATTTATTAACATGTGACCTTGAGTACTCAAGAAGATATATAGGGTGTTTTCCCTATTGTCTATACTCAATCATCTAAATGTTGATCCCACTGCGGATATCCAACCACTGACACTCAAGAGTATATTTATACCCCTACTAGTTTAAACACCCTTTAGGACCATTAGAATTTCTAGATAATATACTAGGGATGGTAACAATGCTCTAATATCTAAAATCCTCCAAATCTATCCTAAGTGGCCTTTGTGACAATTAAATTACAATGGAAAACATAACCCACATGGGTGGGGGAATTTTTTATCATTTTTTCCTTTGGTCATCTCTAGTATCATTTATCCTATGGGATCACACCCAAATTAATGATATCCCTCTTACAATGTAAATATGTGTTTCCTATTGGTGGGAACACATTATTATATTTCTTAAATGTTAACCAAATTGATGATGGGAAACATTATTCTATTGAGTATGAAATAGGTGTGGACGAATCCACTACCCCCTCAACACTAAAAAATAGTAAAACCATCTCAACATAAGAGAATATTACTTAGTTCAAATTCAAAATAGTATAACATGTGAAAATCAATATTAAATTTCTATAGGGAAAACTCTATATTGTATGGTGATTTGGATGATGTTATTATACATCATTAATCTAAAATTATACAATAATAGTAGATTAATCAATCAATAAAGGTTGATATGAGATGTCAAACTCGATTAGGATCAAATAAATTGATTCAAATTACCACAACATTAATGTTTTATCTATAATTACCTTCATGGGGTATATATCTCAATAAATATAAGGAAATTATCCCAATGGTATTTTAAGATGTAGTAGCTTAGGAGTCAGTGGATTCTTTCACTTCTCATATGGATTCCATTGAGTTTTGATGTGAATGAGTACAACCTTAATGGAATTCATATCTTGAGTATGTGGATTCAATTCCAATACCACCCATATTTTGATCCTCCATCTTATTGATATTCGACATAATGGAGGATCTATATAAGTATATTAGTTGTTTTTTATCCCAATGTGTCTTAATGTTTGGTTCCTTAAAACAAATACAAGATTCACTACAATAGAAACACCATTTAGTGGCGGTCAATTACATCTCACAAGGGCCTCCCATTAGTACAAAATAAAAGGTCCTCACAAAAGTGTCCACAATACTAGCCCCTTGATCACTATGAAATGTCAAAAAAATTTCAACACATCAACAATGGGTTTAACTCCTAGTCATCAAAAATATCGACTACCAATTCAAACACAAGCTTAAATAGAATGATGTATACCACACTCGAGAAATCAATACATAAATAGAAACATCAGAAATCAATAAAATGCATAAAAGGAAACATGATAAATCATGGAAATTTTAGGACATGAAGATGATTTTTAGAATCTATATGCCACAAATGTTACATATACAAACCAATTGTTCCCATATTTGTCCAACACATCAACAATACAACTACTCATGGTCTGATGATGCATCGTCACCCTCACCACCTTCATCACCATTTTCTGTTGTCACTTTTAAGAACAATATATTGAAAAATAAATACGACTTCTTATTTATATTAAAATGTAAAACCAATGAGAGGTAGAAAACTAAATTATTTTGATTTTTTGTGATTTACCTGCATACCACCAGTCGATGCACTACCACTGGGGGCATATCTGCTCATATGCTAACGTGTTTCAATAAACTCTTTCTGCAAAGCAGATATCTGATCCCACTACTGGTGAACTGTGTATCGTAGGGAAACAATCTATTTTTTAGCATCTCTGGGTATGGGCTGACTAAAGCCAAGAGTAGATGCATCTACCATTCCTATTGGCTTGCTAAAAACCTCAGATGGTACTAGTCCCAACCCCATCCCGCACACTCTAACAGGATGCTCCTTCCAAAGGAATTTGGAAATCTGATCATCCTGGGAGACTGAGTAGGACTGGGCAGGATTGGAATCCCATAGTTCATTAATTTTTACCTATAAAACAAGTATCAAAATATATTAACACAGTAAAAACAGATACTAATTTATTATAATAAAAAATTCACTTCATACCCCAACTTCTTTAGTAGGCTCATTTACAAAACATCCATTTGATTTCTTGTGAACATCCAACAATAGTTCAGTTCAGGATGCTTCGTGTCCTAAACTCTGGGACAGCATTAGAAAAAAGATAAATTAAAAATTCAATATATTAAATAGATAATATTGTCTTATAAATATTTAAACTAAATAAAAAATTATCAATGTTGTTCGGTTTCTAGAAAAGCTTTTTGAGCCAGCACTGTGAGGGATAACTTGCTTAGCCAGGTTTGATGCAGTATGTCTTGAGAGATCCTGAAATAAATAAAATGCACTTTAATATTAATGTATTCAATTACATGTCCTCTACACATACCTGTATAAATGTAAAATTAGGTTAATATATTAATATATAATTCAATACCATCCACTTCTCATCTTGATGTTTTTCAACAAAAACTTTCCAATGTTCTTTCGGTACCCCCACTGGGTAGATTCTCATAAATATTTGGCACAGTAAACTAATTATCGTTGACATCACACCAAAATATCCATTTTAAATCATTCCCTTTCATACCTATATTTTTCAATGTCCACTTTCGTGCTATCACATCAGCAAATGTATTGTTGAAGAACATCTTTATACAGACATTCATTTTGAACATATTAGTAACATGACATTAAATTAAACCATAATGTAATAAATTTACCTTTATTTGAGAATGAAAAACATCATTTTTCCAGATTGGAGACATATGTCTCCAATCATCATATGAAATAGGTAGGGAAATGGGCTCCGCTGCCAGCTGGCCTAGAATCTGGCCATGTAACCCCGCAGTGTCATCCGTAGGGACCCCATAAGAATCAATTGGCATGACTATCTTTTCGCCAGTCATATTACAAACATCTTCACTTTTTATGTTTTTCTCCACAAATTAATTTTTTCATATTTAATGAGAAAACAATTAGTATAATAAAAATGAAATAAATTTATTTAATTACAATTTGTACATATGACATTGACACTCCAGTATGCACGTGATAAACTAGAAGGGGCATGCAGTTACCCAACTGATGAGTCTCCTGAAGGGGGAGTAGATGACTCAACCTCTAATGGGACATCCAAATATTGTGCGAGAGATGTTGTAGGGGGATACAATGTAGGGGTGTAGGCATCTGGTGCCTCCGATGTCATGGGGAGGGAGCCAAATGGATCATCATCTACCACAGAACTAGATGAAATAGTGTACCACTTCCTCATTGGCATTACTGTCATTTAATCATATGAAATTAATTTCAGAATATATATTTAAAAAAATTATTCAAAAAAAATTTACAAATGATAATAGATGCCCAGTACTAAAATACAATATATATATAACAATGACAATGAATGACTGCATAAATGAAACAAGTGGTTGCTGAATAAATAAATAATTGCACATACTATCATTTTCCCCTTTAATCATGTCAGTTTCTTTCTCCATTACTTCATCCACTTCATTCATCCTTTCTAGACTAAAATTATCAATATCATGAAGGAAAAATAATTCTGCTTCCTGTTGTCGATTAAATTCATTTTCAGGGATCAAATTTTCCACATCATCACCCATATTATACAAATCTCTTTGTATTACGTGAGAAAATACACTCCACCCTTAATCAACAACACCATTCACATAATATAAAATTTATGTTTGCGATTCTAAGATATAAGGATCTTGCAGTTCATGATCACCAACATCCATCAAGCAAGAGAAGTTTACAAAAGTAATTTGCAAGGAATCTCTTTTAACACCTATGATAATATGGACCCATATTCATTTGAATAAAATAACATAAAAATGTCTGTGGTAGTTTAATTCAATAATATAATGCAGCATTCAATAGTATACCACTTCAGCAAATGTAAATATACCACTATTCTGTGTTAACAATCCCACCTCTCGATCGATTGTAAAAAATATAAATCCATTCAAATTATAAGTTTCCAACATTCTAACTTGTTTTAGAGGACCTCTAGCAAGAAACATCAAATTTTCTAACACCTTTTCTCGAGTATCAATATTCATTATATGAAAAAACATATACAATTTATTAGATTTACATAATTAATGATTCAAACTAATATTCGTACTTATTGCAATATTTATGAACATACACATCATGAAAACTATTCTAAAATCTATTTATTAACATATTTAATTATATCTTCTTCATTTCGTGTTCGGCCTCTCCTTTTTATCATTGATTGTATCCTCAACTCTTCAATTAATGGATCTTCAATTTCACAATTTAGACTCACATATATATGTGCCTGTAATAATTCAAATTCAGTCCGTGTCACATTTGAGGTCCTCCCAACTGATCGGCCAATAGTAGGAAATATTTTGGATTTCTGTTGTATTTGAGATTGAGTCGATGTGTCTTCAACACTTCCTACTTGATTAAATCTTTTCTCAACATCATCCAAGTATCGAGAACAAAAGGTAAGACACTCCTCTTCCAGATATCCTTCAGCAATTGAGCCTTCCTGTTGAGATTTATTTATCACGTATGATTTCAAATGCCCAAGATATCTGTAAATTAAAATAAACATAATTATGCCTTTAATTAAGTACCAAAAATAGATTACATAGCTTAAAAACATATAAATAAAGTACCTCTCAATTGGATACATTGATCGATAATGAACGGGGCCTCCTAATTTAGGTTCCTCAACCAAATGCACAGTTAAATGAATCATTATAGTAAAAAATGACAGAGCAAATATCATCTTCTTTGCACAAACAGTAAATACAATCCTCTCCTAGAGGTTGTCTAGATGAAATGGATGTAGTGATTTCCCACCTAGTTTTCTAAAAAATATGTAGAATAGGAGTACAACAGCAGTAATTTTTTAAGGTAATAATGTACGCAATGCCAATGGTAGTAACTGTTGTAACAAAATATGTGAATCGTAACATTTCAATCCTTGTAACACAGGATTCATCAAGTCAATACACATCGAGATGTTACTTGAATTCCCATCAAATACCATAACCTTCATTAAAATTTGAATGAATTTATCTTTATCCCTATTTTTTATTGCAAAAATTTCCAGAGGATACTTTTCATTCTCATCTGTCTAGAGATCGCGTTTTATATTCATTGCTTGTATGTTTTTAAATGCATGGAGATGATGCTTTAACTTTCCATGCACATCATGCAATGGGAAAATAAACTTTTCACAGAAATTATTTCAATATGCATCACATCATGATTATGCCGCAACAAATTAAATTTCCAATAAAAATGTTTAATGAATATAATTTTTTTCTTCAATTGTTGCATTCCAATTTCGCTTGACGCTGCACTTTGGACCTGTTTTTCACTATCATTCAAATGACGAACCTTCCCAAATTCCGTTTCAACATTTTTAAGGTGTTTCAATATTTCAAAACCAGTTTACAACTTTGGATGTGGTTTACAATCATTAGAACCATTAAATTTTGATCTGTTTAGCTGAAATATATGAGATGCATCCAGAAATCTTCGATGACACAAGAAGCACCATTTTCTACTGTGAGTTATCCGTTCGGGCTGAAAATCAATATTACAAAGGTGACAAGCCAAACCCATGTATGTTTTCCAACAAGATAAATTCCCAAAATCAGGGAAGTCACTAGTGGTCCACATTAAATCAGCATGCATTTTGAACATTGTTTTAGAAGAAGAATCAAATGTCTCAACACCATTGCTCCATAACTCCTGCAATTTGTCAATCAAAGGCTGAATGAATTCGTCAATATCATTTCCAGGCATTTGTTTTCTAGTTATAATCATCAAAAGGATAAAATATGTTTTTTTCATACACATCCACATACGTAGATTATAAGGGATCAAAACAACTGGCCAAATGCTATAACTGGTACTCAATGTCCCAAATGGGTTGAATCCATCGACAACCAATCCCAATCGAAAATTCCTTTGATCAGCTGTGAAATTTATATGTAATAAATCAAATGTCTTCCATGATTTGGAATATTGTGGAAGTCTCATTAACCCATCATTTTTATTATCTACAGAATTCCACTGCAAGTATTCAGCAGTTTTCAATGACATGAATAATCATTGCAATCGAGGCTTCAAAGGAACTGAATGCAAAATCTTTACAGGTATGTTCCTTTTCATCTTCTCCATGAAATTATGTTCATTCAGACTTCCAACATCACCATTTTCCTACAATCTATAAGAAGAACATTTTTTGAAATTCTGTTAACTTGCATCCTCTCCCCAATAAAGCATAAAATCATTGGAACACGTATGTATTTTTGTATAATTTAGACCAAGCTTGCTAACAACTTTTTTCATACCATAAAAATATTCTGGGATTTTTTATTCATGAAATGCATCACGAATCTATTCCAATATCATGGAAATTGTCTTATTTGTAATTCCACACAGACATTTGATATGGTACAACTTCAATAGAAATGAAAGCTTTGAATATTTCAAACAACCACTATACAACTCTTTATTTCCATCTTCAACTAAATCATGAAACATATTTTCCTCAATAAATTTTTCTCTTACATTTGGCTCCACAGAATCAAGATGAGGATCCAATGATATGTTACAATCTTGATATTCTTATGTTACAGTCTAAAAAACATCACATGTCACATTGCAATTTGTAGCACACTTGTCTGGTTGTTCTAATATGTTTTGATGCAGAAAGTGGTGACTTGCAGTGCCAAATGCATCATTTATGAGGTTTTGCATTTCATTTTTAATTGTCGATGAACTTGGGGCCTCATTCTGTGGATTAACATAAGTGCTCAATATTTCTGTAACATTCGATTCTCCATGCCAAATCCAACACAAATATTGACCTGGGAATTGATTTAGTATTAATTGTTCATAAACTTCCTCTCTCTTTAACCATGTTCTAAATTTACATTTTGGACATGGACATTTTATTCTCCCTTCAACGGATCGATAAGAAATTGAAAAATCTAATAACTCATTCAATCACTTAACATACTGAGGTGTGTTCCTCAGAAATGTGATCCAGCTTTTATCCATGTATATCACAATGTTCCTACACAATAAAAATTAATCAAACAGTTACTACAAAATAGATAAATAGATTCATATATACGATAATATAATATTATAGAAACATAATATAATAATGATGATCCCCTGAGTTAGATATGTTCCCTCTAGTGTTTGGGATAACAGAAGTTTCTTTGGTAAAGAGAAAAAATGTGCTAACAATGTGGTAGCTACTTTACCATGAAAACCAAAGAACATTGTTAATTTGGAATAACCCCAACATAAGTTCTCTATAGAGTCTTCATATAAAACTCTATTATTGAATAAATCTATTATAAATTATGTTTAGGGAAAACCTTATGATGCTTACAAAACTCAACACACTGTTAATTTGGAGTGACAAGAACCACGTGATGGATGGTAGTCTTGAGTCATGATAAGTGGTGGTTTTCATAGAAATTCATGATGAATTAACTTGGGAGATTACGTTTTGAGGTTCTACAAACCTTGTGTGGATTTAATTCCAAGACCTCTCATTTGTGTCTTCACATAGAAAAGAGTGGTGGTGTGACTTGAGGGTAATTTGGATACTATATGAGTTAGTGATAATGGGTGGAGAATTTTTGTTAAATGGGACGATCGAGGATCTTACCATGGAGTAGAACTAAGAGTCAGATTCAGACTTCGGTGTGGGCATTGGACATTTTTGTTATTCCTTTAGTTTTAAGCCATCATGGTCTAAATATAATAGTGAATTATTAGGTGGGATTGAGAACCATTGGTATAATTCAACTAGATGAGGACATACTAGTGCTATTTCCTAAAATATGATGTGGTAATGTGGATACCACATCAGAAATGGTATTCAAGATGCGGCTGATGTGGTTTGGTGATCAAACTAGGGTATTTGAAGAATATTTGATGTGTCTGGGCTTGGTGTTTGGAGTTTCATTGTCAAAAAATGTTGGGAATTTGGATATGAAATGTGGGGTGTTGGTTATATCATCCAAGACAACATAATAAGATAATCAGAATCACATAGGTGTAAATAGATACTAGATGGAATTCTCTCTAAACATCATATTCGGGAACTTGGAAGAATTTTACTCATCCAAAAAACTACAATATGTTAAGAATGAAAGTGAATACTATTATACAAGACTATACATATTAATAGAAAATCATCTAGTTTGTATTACATATAGAGAAAGAATATACAAATAAAATTTAAATACAAAATAATCCTAGTTGAACTATCTCACAATAAAATTTCCCAAATAAAGTCACAACCATATTCACAACTCAAAACATCTCCATGCAATCCCCGAAAAGTCACAATCTTCCAATATAATATTGAAACACTTTTAAAATATAACATTTATTTACCACTATGGAATCATTTAAAATCTTTATCCTATACTGAGCAATAAAATAAATATCCATATAGTAAAATTGATGAATATAGATTTATATGAAACTAGGTAGATTGATTTAACAAAACTACACTCATATAAGGAAATGTTTTAGAATACATGAATTTATTATGATGATGTGTAAAAAAACAATATTAAATTATCATCTAAGTTTGTGATATTGAATCTACATAGAGATAAATTCCTAACTAAGAAATAAGTAGAGGTCCATCATATGAATTTACCTAGAAAAATTTCCCATCATCATCATGATCAATCCAGAGTGGCACTTATATAGGTGTAAACCTAGTTTTGTTCAGGTCATAAATTAACATAGAAGATTTCTAAAATATAAAATAACAAATATAAAAGAAGAAAAGAATCTCAATAGGTTCAAAATTGAAAAAAGAAAATAATTTAAAATATATCATTTTAATTCCAAGACTATCCATCCTGTGGTAGTTCATTTATCACATGAAAACAAGAACATAAATCAAATCCAGATCAGTATATAATTATTTCACTGATCCAATAGTATTCTATAATTAATTATATAAGTAATAATGATGGAAAATATATAATTTGTGTCCTTACGTAGTAATGAATCAACTATCATAACATATACTGGATTATCTAGCCTATAAGGCTAAAGTCTAATACCTCTAACACTAATACCCAAGATTTAATAAAACAACCAAAATATCATTTGTAATTAACATCTATACGGCTATCAGGAATCGATTCTTCAAGAACCCAACCTACATTTGTAATGAAATTGAGTTTAAAAAGGATTCAAAAAAACTTGTTTCAAACCATAGGGTTCGTACAGGTCCCCGGGGTCACGAGGGTTCGTGGGAAGTGGGGTCCTCGGGGTGTCGGGGTCTCCAATGGCTATAGTATTGTGTAATTTGATTAATGTGTATGATAAAGACACCACATACGGTTTTATTCACTAGGTATCTCACCCCTACCTAAGGGATACATGTCTATCAAGGGCCACATTCCCAACTCATAAGGATTAGAGAACCTATCATTATATATATAGTCAATATTGATTGCTCATCGAGCAAAGGAACCTAACATAGTTCCACACTGGGTCATTCATATGTTCTCATAGATTATCATACCATAGATAACCATTACCACACCATCCCATAGCCTTGCCCATATACATTTATTTAGGAGTAAATAAATTACCTAAAACAAGACCTTTAAAGATAACTTGACTCATAAATACATGATGGACACCCTATTGGGGTTTTAATTTCCCTATAGTTAAGCCTCTCACATATATAACATAACCATCAATGGTTGTTCATCAATGAATTATACTAAAGGGAATTCAATGAACCCAACAGGAATAACTATCCTCATGTATCATAAGGTAAATAACTCATGGATCACATTCATGTCACATACCCACCTACATGAAATTTCAATCCACAAAATAAATGCATAACTATATATTATGGTAATGGTAGTCGTAAACTACATTGACCATAGAGTTATCCCCTTAAGAAATCTCATTCCATCCTCATCAAAGTCATCTCTAAGAACCCATACCATATCAATCCCCTAACTAATTAAATTACAACATATATTATAAAGAAAAAATAATAAATTAAGTGAATTAATCCATATTAATCCAATTAGTCATACATTTGGGACATCTCATCAATTTTGTATCCTCACTGTACCTTCATGAAATGGGGTATGGATCACTCTTGGAACACCTCTGAGCTCATTTCTAAACAAAACCCCAATATATGAAGTCAATCCATTAAATTAATTTATCCAAATTTGACGATAAACCAAAATAAATTATGGAAATAGCTCAACAATAATGAATCTACATAAAACCTTAGGTATTTTTCCTCCACAAGATCCTCTAACTATTAGACACACAAAATCCATCGCAATAGGATTATCCCACCGACAGCAGGGGAGGAGAGCATACCTAGGGTACGAACTTGACGGGTTTGGAAGAGAAGCTGGCGTCACAAGAGTTGGGGAGAGAAGTGGGGTCAACAGCGACCGATAGTGAGGTCACCAGTGACACAGGAGGGCAGCAGAGGGGACCGAAGCAAGGGTTCACGATCTTCAGGGTGAGAAGCCACACAGGGTCAGGGGGAGAGAACATGGGCTCAGGTGGGGGGAGGGGGGAAGTGTCACTGATGTAAAAAATTAAATGGTTTTCGCGGTGGTTTTTAATAATCCACCGCTAAATATTTTTATGGAATGGTTTAGCGGCGGTTTTGTAAAGCGCCGCTACAAAACTGCCACTAAAGGCGTTTTATGTTGTAGTGCCACCCAACTTATTTCTTTGGATGACTTCTAATAATGATATTATAGTATCAATTAGTTGAATACTCATTTCATTATACAATTTGAACATCATGTTTTTAATTAATTTAGAATGGATGACTTTCACGTAGATAGATTGTAATTTTATTTACATGAGGAAAACTATTGAAATTTTGTTTGTAGTTATTACAATATGCATGATTATTTAAATTCTAACAATGTACTATTTGATCATATACCTTCTTTCTATGGATGAGTTATTATAATGTAATCCCTTTTATTGACATATGGAAAAATTTTAATATTCTTGATGATTAGTGACTGCAAACATTGGTTGATAATGTATTAATTTTCCATATCATTCATTATATGTATAACCATGTTTTATTTAACAAAATGTTCCTGATGGAATGGTATGAAAAGTATTTTTGAATATTATGATGAATGAATTTGACTTAAAAAAGTGTTGGGAGGGGCCTAAAATTATATAACCTATTGATGATTCAAAAGGTCTCATGTGAATAATGGTAGGGTTTTTGTTTATACCTCTTCCCATAAAAGGATCTTATCTTGAAACAAGGATATGAAAACATCTTTTTGATGTAAGACATTATGTATTCCATAATTAGGAGATCATTAGAATTGATAACCATGTTTTCATTTATTATTATGCATATAAAATGATCTCATTTTCATGAATATTATGAATTTATATTGTTCACTAATTCCTACCATAACATATATTCCATGTTTATTGAATAAATTAATTAATTTTATGTTTTCCTTTACTAATCACTTTAGATCAGCCGTTTTATGTTATTGTTTCCCTAGGTTAGGAATAAAATTAGTGCACATGAAATTTCATGAAGGATATCTCATGTGAAAAATTTATGGGTGATCTTCAAGACTCATTATAGATTAGGTATTATGATATATACTAAAAATTATATATTTTATAAAAACAACATGGTATATATTAATTTAGTATGTTTTCTCATTCTATAAATCTCTAAACCTATGAATATCCTTAGGATATTATAGATACATTAATTATTATTAATTTTTTAATTATAGAAGGTTATAACTAGGATTTTACTGTTGGCATGAAGGTGAGTATGTAATGTATGTGTTTATAAAACTAGATCTATGAGTTTTGGTTTGGGGATTTATAGGTAAGGAAATATAAAATTAGCTTCAAATTATTAATTCAAATATATATGGCTTGGTCATATGTTTAGAAATAAAACGTGCCAAATGTGTGAGGCTCACTACCTATTCAGTTAACACACATAGTTCAAGTTCATGGTTTATTAAAACATGTTCATATTATACTTTTTTCCATTGGAGCGAGTTTCACAATTTTTAAGGATATGTGGAATGGTTTATTCAAACCGATATCCACCCACAACACTTCTAGAACAAGATTAATAGTTTCTTATAGAATCATCATGATTTTTGGAATCCATTCTCTAATTGTGTACTATGAAAAAGTCCTCACAAAATATTTAAATCCAACAAAAAACCACAAGAACATAACCCAATAAATTCATAGTTAAATACCACATGAATATAGGCTAAGACTAACTTGTAACACACCCAAAAAAATATTTGAGGCTATTACACGGTATTCCATTATATATATATATTTTTTGATCATATAAAAAGAAAATGTGATATGTATTTTTATTTATTTTCAATATGATTTCAAGAATAAAGATACATAGTGAAGCTCTAATGCAACTTATGAGTTTCTATGGATTTAATAACACTTATTAAATTTAGTTGGAATAAAAATAAATCCAAATCCACGATCAACCATTATATGAAACCTAAATCATGTATAACATAGTTAAGAACATGAAATTCTACCGCAAGGGATTTTTCAAATTGTATCTATTGTTCAATAATATGATTGATTAAAATATATTAGAGTAAACCATAAATTATCCTCCTATATGATGTATCTATGGGTTGATATGAATCAATTAATGATCATGTGGGATTATTCATCATGACTATAAAATTATAATACATCTTCGTGAAAAATATAGTAGGATTATAAAGACCCATTCATTTCATACATTTATATTAAAACTTATTAGATCAATATTCATTATAATTAATTACGATCTATGGAAGATTCATAAAGTCTTAGTGTTATTGGAAATTATGATATATAAATAACTAGTACATAAATGATCTACATTATCTCCAATTAAGTTATTTTTTACTACCTCCCTTCTTATACATTTCATATATAAAATAATTCTTCATATATTTAGGAAAATGAATCATAATAAAGGGTGTTCTAGGTGCTCATTAATGGTAAAGGGAGATATCATTGATCATTGAATCATGACATGATCATATGGGTATGATAAAATTAGATTAACATTATCAAAACCAGAAATTTATAGATTATAATCCTGATTCATGGCATAATGCTTGAAATTTCACAAGAGATTAATCATAAACGAATCAATGAATATAAGCCACATGATTATAAAATTGGCATATATCATGTTATAAAACAATTAGCTAATGTGGGGAATAATAATAATCATAGAAATATTATTTCAAGGATACCCACTATGACATTAATAACCTGATAAGATTGTCTAACATCTTGTGCACCTACTTAAACCTTTTTTTAACTTCCCATGTACCCTATTTTGGGATTGGGATAACATCTCATGTACCTGCTTTCGACCATGGAATGACCTCCATTATACCCTCCTTTGGGCTTGGGATAACCACCCATATAGCCTTTAAGATCATAAAACATTAATATCTACCCAATTAATTAGAGGGATATATAATTCCATCCCCATCGATAAAATATTCATAATCCATTCATTTCTAGGTCATAAAATCAAGAAAACATTTATCATTCAATCATAACATAACCCTTAGAAAATAAAATGGATTTCATTGATATTTCATAATCATAACCATAAACCTTCAATATAAGGAATAAAGATGGTATAATTTGATAATTTCACTGGTATATCATATGTTATAACCAAGGATGTTATCATTGATGAAAAATTACTTTAAAATATCACTCTAATATTTCTTGAGGAAAATAACGTTTTCATTTTGAAATAAGTTATTTAAAATTTAAAAAAATCCCAATATATTATGGATTTTTCATTGAATTTAAATTAACAAATGAAAAATATAAATAAATAATAAAATCATTTATTGGTAATGATGGTGAAAAAACTACTTTATTTACATGCACACTCAACAACCACTCGTTTTATATTTTAAGTAAAAAGTCAAAAGAATGTCATTTAGAAAAAAATAAGAAGATTGATTTCAGAAAAATATATTGAAATAGAAACATGGGTAAAAATGAATTTAATAAATAAAAATATTATAATGAAAACCTTCTTTAAAACTTTTTAAATTAAAGATAGATATGGAAGAAAATTTTCTCTGACTGGATAGTAAAACAATGTTGGTTTTCATTCAAAAAAATATTTTAGTATTTTGAGTACATAAATTATGAAAAGTTAAAAGAAAACATTTATTATAAATTTATAACCGTAAAAGAATAATGTTAATGAGATTTTTGAGAGATTAATAATAAAATTTTATAATTGGAATCTTATGAATAAACAGTCCCACTAAATAATGAGTTTGTAATATAAAACCCTTACCTCATATCTGACTTTCTTTGTCAGCACTCCAAACATCTATATAATAAATTTAAATATATTATAAATTGATTATAAAAAAATTTAAATACTTATAATATCCTATATGATCAACCTATAACATTTTAATTCTAATTTAATAATAATTCCTTATTAAAATCATCATCTCTAGGTGTTAACTATTTCATTTCATATAAAAGTTTCAGTTTGATAGTTCTAGTCCTGTTACATTAGAAAATTGTTCCATCATCTCTAGAATGTTAATCGTGATATAAATATAATTTATATTTGTTATTTATATCTTTATTACCATGCATGTAAAATGGTGATTAAAAACGAATGATATTGTTACGTGCTGACAATAAGCCTTATGCATGCACGAGCAATGATTTCACCTTCCACAAGAAAGAGGATAATGGTTGTTTAATCATCATAATAAAAAATAATTATATTGAATATAGTAAACACTTTATTTTATAAAGAATACCAAATATTTATAGGAGGTAGAATAAAAAATATAATCAAAAGTACTTGATTAAGAGTTATACATCTTCTTTGAGAAACCTCCTTTGGATTACACCTTAATCATTGAAAATATGGTATTATGGAAAGATAAAAAGATATATAATGCGGTTAAGGAATATAAGATATAATATTGTGAATATTATCTGAGATATAATACTCAAAAATTTTGAATAATAGAGGAGAAGCGTTTTCCTTTTATAAGTGAGGGGAAGGGCACCCTTGGAATTAATTAATGTATTAAATTAATATAAATCAATTTTCTAGTTTAATTTATTCCAAATTAATATATTTTGAATCTAGGGGACATATAAGTATAAATAAAATCATAAAATAATATTTATAAAAGTCTAGATTATGTTTTAACCATTATCTCTTAATTTTGACCCCCTATCAACCCTTTTGACAATTATCATGATATCAATGTTTTTTACAATTTATGGGTTAAGAATATTACCAAAAAGGGAATGCGACACGTAAGTGGAAAATATACGTTACTCTTGAAAATATCTTATCCACTTGGATAATTATTATATTATTATGAATTTTAATTAATTTAATAAAATATTATTTAACATATGATACCATTAAAGTCCTTTTTCAGAGTATTAATATAGTTTGAACTTATAGATAACACAATTGAAATTAAATTATAATAAATACTTTTAAAAAACAAGTAAAATGTTACATTTTCCTAAAATCTATCTGGAACACAATAATTCATCTAAATTATTTTACTTTTAATATGTTTAAATTTAACTATTTAACTTATATATTAGTTGAACAAGTACTATGTTAGAGATCCATAATCATTTATGTGAATTATTATATCACTAAAAATTAAAAATTAATTATTATGATAAAAGAAATTCATTCATATTTCAAATAACCATTAAAATAACAAATAACCTCATTTTTCTCTATGATAAAATATTATAGTTATTAATATAAAGAGAGTGAAATTTTGGATTTATTGTTTACTTTAAATAATATAATTTTCATAATCAAAGGAAAATTATTCTATGCTTCCATATTTTATAATACTGGATGAGAATGGATAAACTAAATTCATCCAATATGATAAATTAAAGTGAATTGGGTATTTCATTGAATTATCCCATAGTTTTAACCTTATTTTATTCTTATTGTTGTGAAAAATATTTACCCCAATTACTATTAAATGACCTGAAGAAAAAGTAATATATTTATTAAAATTTAACAACCTAATTCCAAATATTTTTTAGGGTTGCGGGGGAAGCATAAACATTAATTTATACCAAAATCAAATATAATGTTGATTCCTATGAAATTTATTATATAATACCTAATTAAAGGAGACCCATGTAAAATTAAAATAAAAAATTAAAAAATGGAACTTATAAATTACTTGATTTAATTAAAATAAATTACTATTTTAAAAAGTTGGTATTTTTCAATATTTATTTTAAAAAAAAATTTCAGAAAAAACCCAAAATTTAACCTTAAGGTAATTTTGTTATGTTGAATTCAATTTTTTTTTACATTTATAAAATAAAATTTATAAATGTGGAATAAATTAATAATAGTATTTTCTCAAAAAAAATATAATTTTTTAAGAGAAACTATTTTAATGTATAAAATGAAATATGTTAAAATAGGGTAATTATTTTCTAATAATTAATAAATACATTTGTATTGATTAGGAAAATTATAAATATATTTATTATTTTAGATATTCAAATTCATACATTCCAATTAAATTTCTTGATTATAATGGACACATTTAAATAATAGTATTTCTAAAGTATATCGAAATTTTCTTAAAGATCGGTGTTTCATGTTAAGAAATCTATCAAAGAAATAAAATTTATTTAAAGTTAAATATATCAAAAAATATTAGGGTATGTAATTCTACCTCTTTGTGAGGATTTCATCCCCAAAATTCCATCAATATAATATAAATAAATTGGTATATCTCTATTTCATCACATCCTAGAGTTCCCATGTAGCTTTATAAAATTTATGATTCCTCTAGAGAAAATAAACCAAGTTAATTGACCTATTTTGTTGAAATTTGTCTCTATGATAAAATATTTCTATTGATTTTTCTTTATAATACATATCATGTTATAATTGTAAAAACTATCAGTTCAATACAAATGAAGGGTTGGGTATGAAATTACCTATGATAGATACATGGAACACATCATGAACTTGAAAAAGTTTTTAAGGAATTTCCAAGGTATAAGATATAATCCCCATTTGATAAATAATCTTAAAGGGAATAACATACATAGGGATTATATTTCCAATCTTTATGAATCTCATAACATTATTCCATATATAAATTCATAGGAATACCTTATCACCAACCTCAAATTCAATATCTCATCGATAATTGTTAGCACATATTTTCTATTGAATCTGAGCTACCTTGATTTTATACAAAATGAATTTTATATTCTCTACCATTTATTCAACTAACTCAGGTAACAATATCTTTGTTTATCCAACTTTATCCAAGCATGTTGAAGTTTTGAACTTCTTTCCATAGAGTTCTTCATATGGATCCATCTTGATTCTTGAGTGAAAGTTATTGTAATAATAGAATTGAAAAATTCGAAGGTTTTTATCCTAACCACCTTACAAATATAGGTAAAAGGATATCAATATATCCTCTAGGGTTTAAATTTACATCTCAAACTCTCTATATTTCTGAGGATGTTAAGAAGTACTAAAACAAAAATCCATATCCATGCAACCTTACCACTTATAAAATGTATATTCTAACAAGACGATAAATATATAAATATTCTTTGATAGAAACAAAGTGTGATAAATTCATAAGGCAATTGATTATAAACCATATTTTGATATTTAATTTAGATATTTGGGGATTTGGCTTGGGAAATCCATGGTGATGTTTTCTCATTTACATTCTAGTATGGGTAATGGTTTGAACATCCCCTTAAACTTCTATCTATTATCCTTAACATGCTAACATACCAAGAACTGAGATAAATGCTCTAAAATTTCTCTCCTCATGTTATCCCACAAGAAATTGTCTTTTATATTTATATACATCTTCATACTCTTGGATGACTATAGAATGATGAGATTTTATATTCATCCAATATCTTCGACTTTAATTCACGTATTTATGGGGAACATTCTTGGTTACTGAAACTTATCATTCCATCATAATAATATTTTTAATCATAATCATTTATCACATTCTTTTATAGCTCTTCTTTCTCCTTACTCACAACATTAATCATCACGTGTATTGATATTTTATCACTGATTTGAGAGACATAATATTTCTCCATGTCCTTAAATATTTCATGAACCATCCTTTGGAAATCCTAAATTTTTTGGTCTTTTTTGATCCTCATCAAGGATAAGATAACACGATCCTATCATATTAGTGCATTAATAACCTTATTCACATTCCCAGGGTGGTAATGTATTGAGTAGTCATCATATTTAATCAACTCCAAAAATATTCACTGGAACATATTAATTATTATCTAAGTTAATATATACTTTACTATTTTATGATCAATATATATGTCACACATTTTTCCATGATGAAAATTCATATATATATTCTATGAAACAATTATTATAGCTAACTCCAAATAATGAGTCAATTAATTTTTCTGATGAACCTAAAATTGGCATGAGGCACTATCTATAACTATTTTATTATGCATGAGGATGCATCAAAATCCCTTCTTTAATGAATCATTATATATCACAAGTCCTTCTTTACTATAGGGTAGTCTTATCCTAGGTTCCTTGACCAACCTTATTTTTATATCCTTGAAATTTTCCTCACATTAATTCATCTGGAGGAACATGACTACCTTCCAAGTTAACATAGTGATTTGATTTTATAGTTATGAGAAGTTATCCATAATGTGACGATAATATCCAACAAACAAAGAAAACTATGGATCTCAGTCTTTGTGGCTGGTTTGGGAAAATGATCAATAAATTCCATCATTGATGTATCCAATGATATACCCTCACTTTATATTATATGGCCAAAACATAAATCCTTCTTTATCTAAAATTCAAACTTAGTAAGATTTTCGAACAAGGGTCTTCAATACAATTATCAAGTGGCATTCATTTTCTTCCTTTATCTTATAGTATATAAAAATATTGTCTATAAAGACTACCAAAAACTAATCAAGGTTATCCCTAAATACTCTATTAAATCCATGAACGTAGTTGGGGAATTAGTAAGAAAAAATTGAATCACTATATATCTATACTGGTCATACCTCATATAGACAATTTTATGGTATACATCGTCAATTTTATCCCCAAATTTATAGTATCCAAATCGAACAACAATCTTAGAAAAACATTAAGAACCTTATAATTAATCACATAAATCATAAATACGAGATATATGATACTTATTATTGATTGCAATCTTATTCATTACATGATAATCAATACAGAGTCACATTGATCCATCTTTCTTCGTAACAGAAAGATCATGTACACCTCATGAAGACTTACTCAACTGAATGGGTCCCTCACTAATATTATCAAGATGATGATTCTTTAATTCGTACAACTAAATCAGGTCTATTGTATATAGAGTCTTAAAAATTGGTGTAACATTTGGTATGAGTTCTATTGAAAACTCAACTTCATAGTTTAGAGGAAAACTATGAATCATTTCTAGAAATACATCAAAAAATATCATATAATAATAATATCTTTAATATTGAGTTTCTTGCCAACCATATGAGATAAACACCACTTTTTAAGAAGAATCAATACTTATACAATGAATGAAATGTAAATGTATGTTCATATTTATACTCAAAATGATAGATTATCATAGTTGGTTTGAAATATAAAATATGAAATCCCTTCCCCAAAAAAATGATATGGGATTTATATAAATTACACCTATCCATTCCAAAAATAACATTAAATTTTACAGGAGAAAGTATAATGAGATTTTATGGAATCACATTCCCATAAAATTCAATCAAATATTTTTTATATACTTGAGATGAGATCATATTACAATTATATGTTTTTAATACTATTTAAACATATAATCATTGGGTTATTATTGAGACTATGGTGCAAAACCACCATTTATTCCAGTATGGTCTTGTTTTTATGGTGTTCTATTTAATCACTTCAATCCTGTTTCCCTCATAGTCATTGTAAGCCTCATAGGATAACCGATTAAAATCGACTCAAAAATAAAAAATATTTCATGAAAATCGTTGGCTAGATTATGTTTTGAAGATTACATGTCCAAAGTTTTTTCACTGTGAATATAGATTCAAAATAGAGACTCTATATTTGGATGGGATATTGACTATTAAAGTATCCCAATATATTTCTTTTCATGATTTATGTTTGGTCATACCTATAAATATTATGGGTTTCATAATAATAATTCATATTTCCCAACTGATAAGACTCTGAATCAAATCAAGGAGATATGGGTTTAAAATATAAACTTGAAGAATGAAAAAATCCCCCCAGATGCCACTGAGATCAAGGAATTCTCTCACTATGTTGGTTCTGTTGTTGAAGATAATGATAAGAATTTTGATTTGAATTTGGGTAATTATTTTTACTTGAAAAATGTTTCTAGGGAACCTGATGAAGATTCCCATGATACACTTCATGATAAAGCTCAATATTTTGAGGAATTATTTCATAAAGCTTATAAAATAAATGGTAATAATCCAATTGTTGATTTGGGAATAATTATCACTTATCAATGTGAAAAGACTTGAAATCATGTTAAATATTATAAATTCAAAAGAACAATTGTCACTATATCTTCCATAATGTCTCTAAAAGATCCAATTTTACGTTACTATTTCAATGAGAAAAGAAAGGATGTTTGTGGAAAGGTGAGTATCTATAAGGTATCTTAATATATTAATATATCTAATGTATTTGGCGTATATTCATCTATATAATCTACTAGTGAAGATAAAGAATATATTTAACCTAAGATGAGGAAATTATAGTAGTTGGTATGATTTAAATTATTGGGTATATGAGCAAGATGAAATTGTGTTCAAAAGATACAAGTATGGAGAATACATTATGAAGGTATATCATTATATTAGAGAAAAATTGTACACTATATTGAAGGATTAATTTTAAATAATTAATAAAATTTCTTTTAGATACATACCATTTGTTTGATTTACATTATGTTTTTAATTCCTAGAGTTTGTTTCTTTGGAGTTTGTTATTTTTTCTTAGATGTTTGAAAGATTTTTAGAATTAGTTGTATTGGCTATGTTGATCATTGTTCATCCGTTTTTTTTTTGATATTATCACATTGATGGCTAAATCACTTCGATCGCATTGAGTGGGTAAAACACAATGAGGATTTTTTTTCTTTGATGATTTCATGTATTTTTTTACATTGATTACCTTCTTTATGTATTGATGAGATGTAGATCAATATTGGAATGCGAATGTTTCTAGGATCCCTTCCACTCTAATATGGTTTCCAAAGAATCATATATTAATTAATCATAAAAATTACTATTCTTAAAGAAGGTTTATTGGTTTTTATTATAGTTGGATTGAATGGATGAATATGGTCTCTTAGTTTCTCTATGGTGTTTTCTTATACATAGGGGTCAACTTTTATTGGTGGATGGCTATGATTACTTTCTAAATTGGTTCCATTTCTTCATCCCATTTATTTGTTCCAAGGTCATGTATTTTTCATTGTTTTTCATTCAATTGATGGTGGATTCTTATTGAACCCTATGTATATACAATGTCATTCAATTTCTTAAATAAATTATTGATGAAAATGTGTTGGGAAACTAACTAATGTATCAAATCATTATTCAAAATATCATTGTATTTGAATTGTGACACTCTTAGGAAAAAATTTTCATATAAAAGATTGGGTAGATCCAGAATCAAATAAGACATTAACAGTTTTAGAGTGGATGGTAAGTGTGAATTCGTCAAATTTGTTTTCATACCCCTCATCGGCAATAACGATCGCATGATATTTACATTTCTATCTATCCTTAAAATGATTCCAACATCAATCATTGCCATTAACCATTATATTAGAACAATGGTTAGTATAATTACCCCACTCCTTGAATTTGATACACCAGAGTATGGTTGGTGCATTCATTGAAACATTACCTCTATAATCATCCTCATATAATTTCTTTCCATAAATTTGGAATTTTATTTCTTGATGACCTTCCCTTCCACACTTAATGAATTTACTTGTCCCCTTTTGAAAATTTCTTCTATGAATACTTCTATATTTTGACCATAATACAAGGATCATCTTCTTCTCTCCTGGATTATTATTATTAGACTTTACTTCTAATTCCCACATTATTATCTTAACAAAACCATGATATTGATGGGTAACTAAAATATCAATTTATACCTTGGTAGCACATCTAATTATTTTTTCATATCTATTTAAGTACCTTATAGACGATTTTCTTTAGAGACTTTGTTTTAAGACACTAAAGAATCAACCAATCCTACATTCCAGGTCAATGATAATACTAGAATCATACCTCATAAGTCTTGGAAAATATTCATCGTAAGTAATAATTGAATCACTAGATTTATTATTTATATTATGTAATTACTTCCCCATTTTAATATAAAAAATAAATGGAAATAACTTATTTAAAAAACATTTTAAACTCATAAAACGTAATAGAGTTAATTTATACAAATTACCTCATGCCCTTTATGGGATTCCACCATTGATCTACTTCACATTCCAAATGAAAAAATAGCCTTTTCATGATATTAACACTATAGATTGGAAAATTTATTTTAGTGGTATTGATCCATTGGTTAGTAACTAGTGGGTTAGTGGTCTCACTAAAATAATATGAATGTTCACTCATGAAAAAAACAATAAAACATTCTCCCCTCCTATGTAAGATTGTAATGATTCATAGATTGAGAATTTTTTATATGTATAGTAAAAAAAATTCATTGAAGATACCATAAAATTTTTTTATAGGAGGATAATAATTTCATTTTATGTCACATTCTACATTAACATAGTTCATTTGAGTTCTAGTAATTGACATAAACCAAAAATCATAGTGTGAGAAGCAATAATCATAGTGAGAAACCATATAATCATGAAAAATAGGATGTTTAAATCATGAAACCTTCTTATAACACCATAGGTTTAACCTAGGACACCCATGGACATCATCTATTCAAATACTATAATTTGTTTCATAAATAAATTGTAAATTAATCCAATAATATACCTCAATAGTGTATATCTAGATATGTAGTATTATTCCCACTCCTCATGCACTGATGATGATTGAGTTAATACCCAATCTACCAAATTCATTTTAATTAAAACTAGGTGCATTTTTGACATATCCACATCAAATTTATAGTATCTAGATACGGATTTATTTGATAAGAAGGGCACACTCCTTTATTTACCTTAACATAAGTTGTTATCCTATACTTATGATTATCCTAAGGGTTATCACTACACTGTTATCATCATATTTTCTAGAAATAACTATATATTTATTCAATACCAAATATAGTGAACCATTATTTTAATTCATAAATACTACATATTATTTGTGAATATTAATTGCATATCATTATAATCTATGATAGAACTATAAAGGTTAATTGTTATTGGAAACCTGTATACATAAACAATTGCCACATAAAAGGTCTACATCATCCCACACTAAGATATTAATAACAATAACCATTTTTAGTAATATCATACTTAAATCCTTTATTTATATCCCAGGGAAAAGGAATCATAAGAAAGGGTGAGATCAAATTCTCAGTAAGGGTAAATAATGGAGATATCCATGATAATTTTAGCATAACATGAGCATATGTGTATGAGTAAATTATCTTAACATTTGGATACCATAACCTGTAATTTATATATTATAATAATTATTTATGGAATAAATATTTGTAGTTAATAATTCAATAATCCTAAAAGAATCAGAGAATATAATCCACGAGAGCATAACATTGGTATAACATCAATTTATAAAAAGTGGCATAAAGTGTTTTAAAATTATAATCATAGAAATCTTATGTCAAGGATACCCACCAAGAAAATTTTCACCTTTTATTATTTGGATAATCACCCTTGTACCTACATTGGGCATGCTATAACCTCATGTGTACCCTCTTTGGGGCTTGAGATAACATCCCATGTACTATCTTTCGGGCTTGACATAACCACCCATGTATCCTCTTTAGAGCATGAGAAACCTCACATGTACCCTTTGAGAAAATAAAACATAAAAATTTACCTAATTAATTAGAGGGATATATAATTACAAGGACATACATTAAATATTAATAATCCATTCATATATATGCCACACTCTCCTGAAAAAACTTATCATTCCATTATAACATAATCCATGTAAGAAAAAATATGATATATATATATATATATATATATATATTTCATCAACATAACCATAAAAAATACATAGAAAAAATATGGTTGGTATCACTAGATTATATCCCTAATAAAGAATAAGTAATATCAGAGGATGTTTTCATAGATTAAAAATTCCATTAAAAGATCACTATAATATTTCTTGAGGAAAATTCCCTTTTCATTTTGAAAACAGTTATTTAAAATTTATAATAATTTCCAAAATAGTTTTGAAATAATTCCATTTGAAAATATCTATGAGAACCTATAATGGACAATTTAAAGCATTTAGTGGTCATTATGGATGGAAATTCTGTTTATACCATGTTATGATAATGATAATATTCACATTTTTAATAAAATGTGAAAAATCTATGTTCAAAAAATTAAAAGAATAATCCATTTGTTTTTTTTATAAAAATCAAAACATGGATAAAAATGATATTAAAAAATAATAGGATAATATTAAAAGTATTCATGAAAATATTTAAATGAAAATATATACTTGAAAGAAAAATATTCCTGATGAAATAGTAAAATTAAGTAGGTCGCCTTAAAAACATTCTTCTTGTATTTCGAGTACTTAAAGAGAGGAAAATGATAGCAAAAACACTTAATATCCATAAATAACTAGTGAAAAAAATTCCTCATATTTTTTAAAGACTGATCATAAATTTTTTTCACTGGAAAATTTATAATACCCAATCCCGACAATCAATGAGACCGTGATATACAATTCTTACCTCACCAATGAATTTATTCATAAGCACTCTAAAATTATGTATAATAAATTTAAATTTATCATAACTCTATTATAAAAGAATTTAAAAACTTATAATACAATATATGATCCACCTATAACATTTCAACATCCATTTATGAATACCTCCATATTAAAATAATCATTTTAATGTGTTAATTGTTTCATTTCTTATAAAATTTTCAGTTCATTAGTTTTGTTTGTTTAACATTGAGCATGGTTCAATCATATCTAGAATTTTAATCATGACATAAATATAATATATATTAAGTAGTTCAATATTTATAACCTTCCATATAAAATGTAAATGATAAATGAATTTCACTACTACATAGAGATGCTAAGATGTACGTATGCACATGCGATGGTTTTGATTTCTATAGGATGGGAATAATGTTGATAGTGGTTGTTACTATGACACCCAAACTTCCATGGTACACTTCTCTTGGAATAATGCAATATCTTGTGTTATACACAACTTCGAGTACTAGCACACCATGCCCAATAAAACCAACCGTTTATAAAACAGATATGAATAGTAATACCCACTTTTTAAAATTTTATAAATATAATTTTTCAAATTGGACATCATTTTTGGATTCAAAATAGAAAAATTAGTTTAGGGTAATTTTTTGGTATTTGTCTGAAAAAATTCAATATTTGATGAATAGTGAAAAACACTATGTTACTATTTAAAAGAAAATTTTTATTTAAATATTTATTTTGAAAATTAAATTTATTTTAAAGTAAAAATAGATACATAAAACCTATAGTAATCCAATTTAATTCATTGGAGTCATTTTATAATAATATTAGATATATAAAATTTTGTTGAACAGTTTAACGTCTTTAACCACCTTCTAGGAAAATTTGAAAATTTTCATAAAATGTAATTTTACCGCTTTTGTGAATTGAATTTCAAAAATTCAAGACATACGGTTGACAACAGTAAGTAAAATGTGGTTCAATAAGATAAAAATAGTTTTTTTGAGAATAATAACATTTGAATTTTATTTACCACTCTTAAAAGTAAATATGGTAATTAAAGGTAAAAACAAAGTTATTATTACCCCAAAACATGTCATAATTCTATAGGATAGGTTTATTTTGAATAAAATAAACAATAGGAAAAAAATATGATCCTTTTTTATCCACTTATATTTGATTAGTTCATTTATTATATTTTATTTAAAGAAGAGTTAAAAGTGTTAAATTCAATGTTTAATAACTAAAATATTATTTAATATAGGGTTACACATAAGATAAAATCGACTATAAAAATTCATTAGAAAGATAAACATAGTTTCTAAATGATGGTATTTTATTTATAATTTTTAGACATTAAATAATTAAATTTATATATATCAGAATGATGATGAAATAATTACCTTATTAATGAAAGATTAAATTAATTGATATTAAAAATATAAAAAATAAATGTAAATTAAAACCTTTTATTCCATAAAACACTTTTATAAGTGAATGTGACATATTCAGGATTATTAATTGTATTTTCTTGAAGTAATAAAGTTGTTATGACTTTCAGAAAAAACCAAATACTAAATAGTGTCCAAATTTACATAAATATGTTTTTAACAGAAATACTATATTATTAAATGATATAAAATTCCTAAAAATTTAAGATTTTGAGAAAGGACTTATATAAGGTTATATATGTCATTAATTAACCACTTGATATTTTCATTAAATTTTATAATACGTTTATTAACCATGTAATATAAAAATATAGGAAGACATGTTAAATGTAAAACTATTTAAGTAAGAGTTAAATCTAAATGAGAAGGTTAATATGGTGACATAAAATTT
This sequence comes from Viscum album, assembly GCA_963277665.1. Taxonomy (NCBI): domain Eukaryota; kingdom Viridiplantae; phylum Streptophyta; class Magnoliopsida; order Santalales; family Viscaceae; genus Viscum; species Viscum album. Next base: position 1,080,922,087 of record OY728164.1, read on the forward strand.
TCTAAAACCTATTAGTTGAGATTATTTAGAACCATACTCACCTTAGTATCTAAATATATCTATTTTGATCTTTTATTAACATAGTATGATTTATGAATAAATTAATATTTCCAGATTTTCCTAATGTACCCCTCACCTCACTTATAAAAGGGTACTTTCCCTTCTCTTAAATTCACAACACAAAATACTTTTGGCTAAGAAAAAACCTGCTAAAATATACTCCCAACTACCCTCACTTCAACCAATAGGCCTTAATTTTATCATAAAGGAATCCTAAGGATCCCTTTTGTTCAAATAAAAAGGAAGCACCCGAAGAATGGGTAATTATTTCATCACCTCTTTCAGTGTTGTTTTCTTTTTCCACTTCCTCTTTCTTTATTATTTCCATACCAAAATAATAACCCCAATACCATATAAATAATGTGATGTTATTATATGTATGGTACAACCATATTTATTATTATATCTATCCTATGAATGACAAAGTCACCATACAGGTGTACGTACGACTTATCTTCTCCACGTCATGGGGTAGTTTGTTATTCAACACATCATTATTTGGATGGGTATAATAATGATGTATATTTGATGTAAAGAATAAATATAACATGTTAATTATTCAGTATATATAATTTAACATCCAATTACATACTATTTCACCATCAATACAATGATATTGTCGCTTGTACGTACATACGGCTTACCGTCCCTACTACGTGATACAATTTTGTTCCCCATCGTAAACATTCAAGAATAATTTTTATTTTATGATTAAAAATATTTTGTAAGAACGTAATATAATTTTTGATATTAAAAAAATGCATCCTATCCATAAAAAACATTACTTTCATAATGAAACATATAATGCAAAATGAATCAGCTAACACCCGAAACAATGATACTACTGACATATTATTAATAGAGCAATATTAAAGGGTCATATATGATGTTTTATTTATGTATGTGGTTCATGTATAATTTAATAACAATTATTTTACTATTATTTAAGAAGTTAATATACTCTCAACTAAGGAAATGTACAAGGTAAGAGTTAATTTTACAATCTTGTTATTATCCTAGGTTGTTTATACGTATGTTTCTATTAAGACCCCTTTATCATCCACATCTGTGTTTCTTAAAAATTCATTTCAATTTTTTTTAATATATACTAGACTATGGGTTAATGTCACGTATACCTTTGTTTTAATTTTTATAAATTTTTTTAACGGAATCATTCTGTCATTTTCTGAACAATGTACTTTATGACCTTTTCGAAAAATTATGGAAAGAATATTTTTTTAACTTATACGGTGGGTGTGGCTATTTTTCACCATTATAACACCATCAAATATTCCCTTAAAACATATAATAATTTTTTAAAGATAAATTTTTTCTTTACTTTTAAATTATTCTAATGTAGAACGAGGCATTTCACTTAAATAGTTTTTGGATTTATTTCACCTATGTCAACATCCTTTGTTGGATTTTATACTTGGTTGAGGTTGATCTATTATGATACAATCTTCCATATTTTATTGATGGTTTTATGATATGTTTAACTGTGGATGATCTATTTTTATACCATTCATGGTTTATGGTTAAAGTATTAACATATCCTATCGTAGTTTTAATATGAATGTTTATGTTATGTTTCAACTATTTAATATAAGGAATGAATTGGATGTAGTAAGTGACAGGTGAGGCCTTCTATAGGCCAACGATGCATCAGATGGTCTTATGAGAACAATTATTGTCTTGGTCCTAGGCCATGACAAAATTTTTATTTGTAGTCTTGTCAGGAGGACTTGACTGTGTGGTTATGATGTCTGACATTATGCATTCCATCCTTTTTGAAATTTGCTATTAATATTACATGTGATTATTCAACTAGTAGAATATCCATGTGAATATGTAAATGGAATTATTTCATTTATCTTTTCCATATTATGATGATGCTTAATTTTAAATGTCTTGTGTTTTAGTATTATACATTAACATAAATATTTATGCTTATTTATGATTGTTTCTACTATATTATTATCCTTACTAAGCATATGAGATCATCCCTTTCTTATGTTTTATTTTTACCAGGATGCGAAGAAGTATATTATGACTGACCAGCAGGAATAGGGTAAGGGATATGTGTGTGTTGTATGGGGACACAATGTTTATTTTTTTCATATCATAATGTAATTTAAAAATTATTTATGTATTTAGTACTCCTAAGTCTACTAAACTAATAGTTATTTTAGGACTTGATCTGTTGTGATCATTCCAATGTTATGTAATAATGAAACGACATTGGGTAACTGGGGTTGGGAAATTATAGTTGGTATCAAAGAATTTTTTTTACAATCCTTAGAAACTAAATTTCGAAAAACTCTGATTATAGAACATTACCCTATGATAATCATTGAGGATTAGTATATAAGAACATCCTTTTTTTTGGTAATGTAGATATTATATGGGTTTTCCGAGAAAACATCCATGTATGGATACTACAAGTAGATGTGGTTCTATCAAAGATATACCTAGGAGTCATAAATCTGACAAGGAGTTTCAGGCATGACCTTGGGTATCCAAGTATATGACAACATGCCTTACTGCACACCTGGTTTGACTCTCTCAAGGGATATGCTTAGGATAATTTACCTTTTCTTTAAAAACTGTTATGAAGAATTTATGAGTAAATAAATACCCAAATAAAACATTTTTATAATTATGGATTATATGCATAAACCAATCAATTTATGTTAAATATTCTACTAGTTTGGAATTATGTATTGTGATTCATAAACTAATCTAGTATATTCCATTGTTTATTAATGACACCTAGTGGGAGAAATGAAAACCATATCAACTTATATATTCCATGTAGGGATTTCCATTGTACTCAAGATAATTATAGTGGAGCTGGTGATGCATCTGGTGATGATCAGCTTATAACCACACTGGGACAACTCATTCAGGTTATGAATAATAACCTCACCCATATTGATCATCCCGATCCACAACACGAAGGATCATCGTTAGACCGCTTCATGAGGACCCCCCCCCCCCCCGCCCAAAATTCAATGGGACTACAAATCCATTTATATCTGATAAATGGATAAGTTCCATAGATAAAATATATCATTATTTGGGGAGTAGTGTAAGGGAAAATGTTTTCATGGTGCTTTATCACCTCATAGGAGATGCTGATCAATCGTGGTCATTAATTCAAAAAAAAATGGGGATGAAGAAGTATCAAATATATAATGGATGGTGTTTATAGATATTTTATTAGAAAAATAATTTTCATTTGAACATCGATCAGATATGGAAATGAAATTTTTGAGTCTGAGACAAAAGGAGGATTATAATGTTGGATAGTATGAGGATAAATTTACATGGTTAGAAAGGCATGTTGTATATTATATACGTAACTCACGAAAAAATATTGATCAATTCTTTAATGGGTTAAAACCATTTATCCATCGAAAATTGGTCTCACAATCCTTCTCATCATATGAAGATATAGTACCATGTGCTATCAAGATAGAAAAGGAATTATCTATGTTATACGTCTTTAAAGAGAAGTAATAAAAGAAGAGATATGATGAACACTCTGAAATGGGAAATAAGGGGAATAAGGGAAAAGTTGACTTTCCACCCTACAATAAATGTGGGAACAAATACCCCAGTGCATTCTTGAAGCGTATGGGAGTTTGTTACAAGTGTGGTGAAAAGGGACACTGAGCTTATGATTTCAAGGGAAAGAAAGAAGTTCTAAACGTTGAATGCTACAATTGTAGAGAACTGGGGAATTATGAAAATGAATTTCCTAAGAGCCAAGGAAACATTCCTTAAAAAGGACAATGGAATAAGGCCAATCTTATGTGATCACTACTACTGAGGTTGAAGTTCCTAATGACATTTTGGTAGGTACTTTAATCGTTTACTCAAAATTAGGTATTGTTTATTTGATTTTGTATCATTTAATTCTTTCATATCTTCCTAGTTTTCCATGAAAATTAAATATTTATAATTTTAATTAACAATGGTTTTGTCAGTCAAAACTCCTAAGGTAAGTGTCATTGTAATAATGTTTTATCAATTAGTTTCCATTATGGAATTTAAAATGTGCTTTATCTACTGATATTATTTTCATACCCATGATTGAATTTGATATAATCATCAGTATGTATTGGATTTTAGACCATGATGTGAAAATTTATTGCAATAAGAAAGATGATACAATTTTTTATACTGATAAAGAATACCTTATCTTTAGGGAAAAAACGTAACCATCTGATTCTCATCTAGTTCAACCCCCAGTAGCTCTTCTAAATTCAATTATAGGGGGGAAGGGAGTGAAATAACTATAGGGGAGGAAAGGAATGTCCAAATAGAGGATGTATCTATTGTGTATGTATATGTCGATGCCTTTCCAAAGGATTTACCTGGCATCCTCCATAATGGGAAATTGAATTTTACATTGACTTAATTCCTGGTTCAATTAACATATCAAAGACCCCTTATAGAACGACCACTGTAGAATTAGTGGAACTAAAGAAACAACTAGATGAATTGATTAATAAAAAATTTAGTCACCCTAATGTTTCTCCATGGGGATCCCATATTCTTTTTGTTAAGAATAATGATGGATCTATGAGTTTGTGCAATGAATATAGGCAGATCGATGATATAAAAATAAAGAACAAGTATCCCCTACCTCACATTGATGATTTATTTGATCAGATTCATGGAGCTCAATATTTTTCAAAGATTGAACTTTGATCTGGATACCATCAGTTGTGTGTGAATAAGAATGAAATTCAGAAGACAGTATTTCGAACCATGTATGGGAACTATGAGTTTACAGTAATGCCTTTTGGACTGAATAATGCACCATCTGTTTTCATGGATCTGATGAATAGAGTTTTCAATGAATATCATGATGATTTTTTAGTGAAATATATTGATGATATATTTGTATACTCTAAAAGATATAAATATCATGAAAATAAAATTCACATTTTTCTAAAGACTCATGGAAGAAATAAGTTATATGGGAATTTTAGCATGTGTGATTTATAGCTTCATAAGATTTCTTTTATTAGATACATTGTAATTAAGGATGGAATCTTTATTCATCATTCAATGAGCAGAGAAATCCATGAATGGAAAACACCGATGTGTATAATTGAGGAACATATTTTTATTGGTTTATCAGATTACTATTGGCATTTTATCCATAATTTTTCCTAATTGGAGAACCCTTTAACCAAGATAATACGTAAAGGGGTTAAATTTGTTTGTAAAAAAGAGTATGAAGAATGTTTGGAATAATTGAAGAGAATATTATTCAATTCCCCAATCTTGACTCTATCATTGGGTAATGATTGATTTTTTATTTATTTTGATGCTTCAAATAAAGTAATTGGTTGTGTCCTTATGAAGAATGATAGATTTATTGCCTATGAGTCATGGAAGCTAAAAATTCATGACCATAACTATCTTACTCATGATCTTGAGTAAGCAGTTATAATCTTTTCTCTAAAGATATTAATACACTATCTCTGTGGTGAAAATTTTGAGATATATATTGATCACAAGAGTTTGAAGTATATTTTATCATATAAATAACTCAACATAAGGTAAAGGAGGCGGCATAAACTACATAAGGTTTATGATTTCACTATACACTACCACCTAGTGAAGGTAAATAAGGTAGCATATTCATTGAGTAGAAATGATCATGGAGTTCTAAACACGATGATAGTTGAAAGAGATCCGATTTTCATGGATCTAGTAAAACTATTTATAGGAATAATCATGGAAGGTGAAACATCAATACTTTTTTAAATGGACTCGAAAACATCAATATAATAATGGATAAAAAATTCTTAGACTGATGATGAAGGGTTTGAAAAGAAAATTAATTCTCTGAATTATGGGAGATTGATCAAATTCGTATATGAGTATGGAATTTTGAAATGTGGGAACAGACTTTGTGGTCCTGATAAACCTAATCTAAAAAGGTAATTTTTGGATGATCCTCATAGATTAAATTTCTCTATACACCATGGTAGCACTAAGACCTATAGATATTTTAAAGAAATTTTTTGGTGGGACAACATGAAGAGTGAGATTGCTGATTATGTGTCAAGATGTATGGTTTGTCAACATGTAAAGGCTGGAAGACATCTTCATGGATGATTCATGCAAAATCTTCCCGTACCTTGGTAGAAAATAGATGATATTATGGTGGAATTTGTTAGGGGGCTACCAAATACTCCTAGAAGGAATGATGCAATATGGGTCATTGTTGATCATCTTACCAAGTCAGCATATTTTCATGCTATAAGAGAATATTTACTAGTTGAGTGTTTAGTAAGACTATATATTAATTAATTTTTAAGACATGATGGTGTACCCATGTCATTTTATTGATCATGATCTCCATTTTACTTCATGATTCTGAAAAATTCATCCGAAATCCCTAGATACTAAACATTGTTTGTAGCACTACATACCACCCTAAAACTTATACAAAATCAGAAAGAACTATTAAAACCTTAGAATAAATCTTGAGATATTTTTCGCTTGACATTCAAGGTATGTGGGGAAATTATTTATGTTTGGTAGAATTATCCTATTACAATAGCTTCCATTCAAGTATTCATATGGCACCATATGAAGCATTATATAGAAAGAGATGTCGCACAATGACTTGTTGGGATGATTTTGGTGAAAGAAAACTAATAGGCCAAGAACTTGATGAGGAAACAATTGAAAAGGTAAATATTATCCAAACCCACATCAAAGTATCTCAAATTACAAAAATAGTTCTTCCAATAACTGAAGAAAAGATTTAGAATTTCAAGTATGAGATCATATTGAATTTATCTCAATGGATGGTTGTTATACATTTCAATAAGAAGTGTAAATTAATTCCCAGGTACATAGGACCTTTCAAAATTATATAACAAATTGGAGTTGTAGCACACCATTGGGAAATGACACCAAGTCTATCCCAAGTTCATGATGTGTTCCACGTATCACTTTTGAGAAAATACATGCCTGAACCGACGCATGTACTCACCTATGAAAAAATAGAATTGGAACCTGATATGTCTTATTGTGAAGAGTCTATAATGATTCTTGATATTAGAGAACATGTTCTGAGAAATCATACAACTTTTTTGGTAAAAGTTCTTTGGAGAAACCATAAAATGGAAGAGGCAACGTGGGAACCTAAGGAACATATGATAATGATCCACCGGAATATTTATATTCAACAGTATTATAGATATTTATAGGATGAAATTATTTGAATTAGGGACTAATGTAACACCGCAATCTTCCACGATACGATTCTCTTTGAATAATAATATATCTTGCATTATACCCAACTCTGAGTACTATCACACCACGATCAATCAAACTAGTCGTTTACAAACCAGTTATGAATAGTAATACCCACCTTTTGAAATTTTATAAATTTTATTTTTCAAATTTGACTTCATTTTTAGATTTGGAATACAAAAATTAGCTTAGGGTTAATTTTTGGTATTTTTCTTGAAAACTATCAATTTATAATGAATAGTGAAAAACATTGTGTTATTGTTTTAAACCGACTTTCATATTTAAATAATTGTTTTTAAAATTAAATTTATTTTAATGTCAAAATAGATACATAAAAACTATATTAATCCAACTTAATCCATTGGAGTCATTTTATAATAAAATTAGATATCTAAAATTTAATTAAACTTTTTAACACCATTTACCCACCTTCTAGGAAAATTTGCAAATTTGTATAAAACGTAATTTTACAACTTCTATGACTTTAATTTTAGAAAGTTGAGAGACATTATTAACATAATTATGTAAAATTTGGTTCAATAAGATGAAAATATTTTTTTGTGAATAGTAACTTTTGAATTATATTTACCACATTCAAAAGTAAACAGGGGAATTAAAGGTAAAAATGAAATTATAATTACTCTAAATCATGTTCTAATTCTATTGTATAGGTGTATTTTGACCAAAATAAACATTAGGAAAAATATATGATCCACTTTGACCCACATGGATTAGATTAGGACATTTATTATATTTTATTTCAAGAAGAGTTAAATGTGTTTAATTAAAAGCTTAATAACTAAACATTTTTAATATAGGGATAAAAATAAGATAAACTCGACAATAAATTTTCATTAGAAAGATAAAAATATTTCCTACATCATGGTATTTTATTTAAGAATTTTAAAAATTAAATAATTAAATTTATATATGAGACAATGATGATGAAATAAATAGTATATTAATAAATGATTAAAGTAAGTGTTGTTATAAATATTAAAATAAATGAAAAATGAAACTTTTGATTCCATACAAGAATTTTATAGATGAATATGACATATTAGGGATGATTAATTGTATTTTTTATGAAGTAATCATGTTTTCATGGCTTTCAAAAAAACAAAATACTAAATAGTGTCCAATTTGACAAAAACAAATTTAAAACAAATACTCTATTATTAAATTATAAATATTCATAAAAATATATTATTTTTCAAAAGAACATATATAATGTTATATATTTTATTAATGAACCACTTTATGTTATCTTTGTATTTTATAGCATGTTTATTAACCCTGTAATTTAAAAATACAACAAGACATGGTAAATATGAAACTATTTAACTAAGAGTTAAATCTAAAAGATAAGGTTAATATGGTGACATAAACATGTCTGAAACCTATTGGATGAAATTATTTGGACCCATCCCCACCTTTTTCTCGAAATAAATAAATTTTTAGAAATAGAAACCGAAAGTTATTTAAGAATAAATTAATATTTCAAGCTTTTCCTAAAGTGCCCCTCACCTCTCTTATAAAATGGTTATTCCCCTTCTCTTATATTCACACCTCCAAATACTTTTTATAACTGACAAAACCTGCTAAAATATTCTTATAACTACCCTCATTTAATCATAGAGGACGTAATTTAATCATAAATCCAACCTACGGAGTCCTTTTGTTCAAATCAATAGGAATCACCTGAAGAATTAGTAATTATTTCATCACCTCTTTCAGTGTACTTTTCTTCTTATAATTCCTATTTTTTTATTTTTTCCATACCAAAAAAAATTAACTCTACTACCATATACATACTGTGATGTTATTATAAATACTGTATAACCATATTCATTATTCTATACATCTTATGAATAAAAAGTCATCATACATGCGTATATACGACTTACCATCTCCATGTCATGATGTAGTTTGTTATTCAGCACTTTATTTTTTTGGATCAATATAATAATGATGTATAATTTAATTAAATAATAAATATAACAATTTAATTATTATTTATATATAATATAACATCCAATTTAATATTATTTCACCATCAATAGAATGATATTGTCGCGCGTGCGTATGTATAGATTACCGTCTCCACGACTCGATGAGATTTCGTTCCACATCGTTACCATTAAAGAATAATTTTCATTTTATGATAAAAAATAATGTCTATAAACTTAATATTATTCTAGAAATTAATATAATACATCCTATCCATAACAAACAATACATACGTAACAAAACATATAGAAAATGAACCACTTAACACCTGAAACAATGATACTACTGAAATTTTATTATCAAGGAAATATTAAAAGATTATATATGATATAATATTTATGTATTTGGTTCTTGTATAATTAAATAAAAATTATTTAACTATTATAAATATAGTTAATGTACCATCGACTAAGGAAAATCACAAGGTAAGAGTAAATTTTACAATATCTTTATTATCTGAGGTTGTTTATATATGAGTATCTACAGGGCCCTCTTTATCATCCACATCCATGTTTCTTAAGAATGAATTTCATATTTTTTAAACAATTTCCTATATTATGTGTTAAATTCAATTATACCCTTATTTTAATTTTTATAAAATGTTTTTAATGGAATCTTTTCATTGTTTTCCGAATAAGGTTCTTCATGACCTTTTCAAAAAATTAAAGAAAAAAATGTTTTTTAACATATAAAGTTGGTGTGTTTATTTTATGCCATTATAAAGCCTTCTAATATTTCCTTAAAACATATCAGAATATTTTTAAAATAAATATTTTATTTACTTTTAAATTATTTCAATGTACAAAGAGATATTTCACTCAAATAGTTTTTGGATTGATTTCACCTATGTCAACATCCATTGTAGATTTTATGCTTGTTTGAAGTTTTTATATTGAGATACAATATTGAATATTGTATTAAACATTTTGTGATATTTTTAACTATGTATGTGCTATTTTTATACTATTTTTGGTTTATAGGTAAAGTATTAAAATTTCATATTCTAGTTTTAAAACTAATGTTTATGTTATGTTTCAACCTTTTCATATGAAGAATGAATTGGATGTAATAAGTTACAGGTGGGCCCTGCTATATCCCCTTGATGCATCACTAGGTCTAATGAGACAAATCAGTGTCTTGGTAAAAGGCCTTGAAATTTTTTTTATTTGAAGTCTTGGCACGAGGCCTTGACTATGTGGTTATGATGTCCGGAATTTTACATTCCATCATTATTAAATTGTCTATTGATATTACATAGACTAATAGATTATCCATGTGAAAAATTAAATGAAATTATTTGATTTATCTTTGCGATATTATTCTGAATTTTAATTTTAAAATTCATTTTTTCGTCTTATACATTAACTTATATGTTTATTCTTATTTATGATAGTTTCCACTGTATTGTTATCCTTACTGAGCATATAAGCTCACCACTTTCTTAGGTTTTATTTTTCTCATGATGTGGAGAATTATATTATGAATAACACGCATGAATATGCTAAGGTATATGAGTGTTTTCAAAGGGGACACAATTTTGTGGTTTTTTTTCTTTTCCTAATGTAATATAAATTTTATTTATGTATCTAGTACTTCTAAGGCTACTAAACTGATTTGTCTTTCAGAAATTGATCTCTTATGATGAAGCCAATGTTATGTAATAATGCACTGAAACTGGGTATGTGGGGTCATGTAATTACAGTTAAATCATCATAATAAGAATAATTTATTTTAAATATACTAATATAATTATTTTATAATGTATATCATAGATTGATAAGAGTTAGAAGAAGAAATAAAATTCAATTTACTCAGTTAAGAGTTATAAATATTCATTGAGAAACCTCCTTTGTCTTACATCTTAATCCTTGAAAGGATAACATTTTTTCAAGGAATGAAATTTTGTGTCATGTATAAAAAATATATGATGATATTATGGTAGGTATTGGTAGATATATAGTGTTAAGACAACATGAATAAGGGAGGAGATGAGGTTCCATTTTATAATTGATGGGAGGGGTACCCTTGGAATTACATGAAGTATTAACATAATATAAATTAATTTTATGGTCAAGTTGTTAAAAATTTATATATTTATAATATTGGATGAATATAAGTATATATACTATGATATAATAATATTTATACATGTATATGTGATGTTTATGCCCTTATATTTTTTTAAAATCCCCGTCAACCCTTTTGAAAATTACTTTGATATCAATGTCTTTTACTATTTAGGGGATACAAATTCCACTTTAAAAGGAAATGTACCCATAATTTGAAAATATTATATATTCTAGACCAAATCCCATTAAAAAGGATAATATTTTATAGTATTTTAATTCATTTAATGATATATTATTTAACATATGATTCCATTAAATTCATTTTCAAGACTACTCACAATGTTTGAATTATAAAACAACATGATTGAAATATAATTGAAATAAAAACTTTTAGAACATCACTTACATGTTTAATTTATGTAAAAATTACTTTGAATAAAATTATTTATCCAAATTGTATTGCTTTTAATATTTTTAAAACAATTTATTTTATTTTTCTATTACTTGAAATGGATCTGTGTTCGTGCTGTGTAAACATTTATGATAATCATTAATTGACTAAAAAATAGAAAACAATTACCTTGATAAAAATAATTCATTAAAATTTAAAATAGAAATTTATAACTAAACAGAATCTCTCACTAATCCTATAATAAAATATTAGAGTTATCAAAACAAAACGAGTGACATTTTGGAATTGTTTTTAAAATATAACAATATGAAATTCACTACAAACAAATTGGTGAAAAGATTCTATATTATCAAAAAATAAATGATAATAGACTATATAAACTCATATAATATTATAAATAAATGTTTATTTGATATTCCTATGACTTATCCATTAATGTTAACCCTATTTTTCCCATTTTACCCTTACTAATGTGAAAAATAATTATTATGGTTATTATTCATCATGACCAAAAATAAGAAGGTCCCATTTAAAAAGATTAACCACCTAATTAAGTATACTAAATCCATTTAAAATTTTCAATTTATATAACTATAAGAAATAAGTTTTAATAAAATTTTATACAACATAAGAAAAAGTATTTTTTAGAGAAATGTGCTTTTGATCCTAAAAATTAAGTTATTCAAAAATCAAGTATAATACTGAATCAAATATAATTAATTATATTATTTCTAATTAAAGGAGAAATATTTTAATTTAGTATCAAATTAAAAACATAATAGGACTTAAATTTCATTATTTAATGAAAATAAATGAGTATTTTAAAAATATTGATATTTTTTAATATTGATGGAAAACATTAGCTTTAAAAACCAAAAAATTCACCTCAAGATAATTTTTTTGTTCCAATTTTAAAAATTATATAGTTTTTATGATTTTATAGAGTTAAGAAAAAATAATTATAATATTGTTTTGAAAAAATAAATAAAACCCATATATGAAAAAAAAATTAAGCAGAAAATTATTTAAATAAAATTTTGCTGATTATTTATCATGAACCAGCTTGGGTACACTTATAACCCAATAAATAATCTGATAATGACATGAAAAGAAGGGCATTATCGATTTCTATGGGTTAGCCACTAGCACCTGACATCATTCAAAATGAATATGGGAATGAATTTTTACAAACATTGTGGAAGAAAGATAAACAAGTCAGTATTAATACAAAATAAACTCCATAGGGTGAACTATACAAGAATTCAAACAGGTATAAAAACCCCAAAGCACTCTTGCAAAGTACTATAAATCTGATAGATCAACCCAACTCCTAGTGGAATCAACCCTCCAGGACCAAGGTAAATAGTAAGAACTACCTTCAAGTGGTTCCTTTATCATACTCAAACCTAGAAAGAGAAAATATAAAAACACCTTAAGTCACATGTAGAGTGTAAGATAAAATCTTAGTAGTGTGTCACCAAGTATTCCAAAAAATATTCCCATATTTAATTAACCAAATAAAGTGTTTTAAATTTAAAATAAATACTTTTGGTGTTTCAAAATAATATTTAAAAAAAATAAGGCTTTACAATTCAAATGATGGAAATAAATTAGAAAAATTGATAATTCAATATTTAATATAAAACAATTTATATAAATTATAAGTCATGTAAAATAGTTTACATCAATGGAATATATTCATTTCAAATACAAACAAGAAATCAACAAGGATATTTACTAAAAGGTATGATAGTTCTAGGATATAGGACTCTACACACTCAAGATGTCATGAAAATATGTGTATAATTATGATCTCTAAGACACTGGTCAATAGTAATTCATCACCATCCCATCAGGGATGTGACATGCTGCATTTATATTTCAGTGATAAGAAATCATAGATTGTTGTCCCAAATTACGCACTAACTACCTAGGCTTATATGTTATCTAAAACAATCAATGATGGAAAATTTATTTAAAAAACATTTAAATATAAATTTATCCCATTCTCTATTTAAAATATGTCAATTTGCATTTAAAAACCAACACATGAGTATTTAATAAAAAAAACGCCTTTTACAAGATAAAACCAAAGGTTTCTATCTAAACCATTTAAATGCATCGTCCTCATCTAATAATTTGAAATCAGTTCACATTTAAATTCCACAATCCAATTTCACAATTTAAATCCAAAAATTTAGCTTTCAAAAAATTCCATCAATTTCATATGAAATCCCCAATATAATAGAACTGGGTTTTTTTCAATTTTATGCCAAAAATCCAATTTCAAATCCAAATCCCCCAATTCAATGGAATGTGGTTTTAAAAAAATTCAATTTCAAAAGAATAAAATACCACACATTAAATTGAATGCAATTTAATGAAATCAAAATTTTTTGGGTCAATTAAATTGTCCAATCAAAATTAAACCACCTACCATAGAAAAATGAGATATCTAAAATCTAAACCATAATCAGATTTTCCAATGAACAACATTGACAATATAAAATAATGAATCAAAACTATGTTTCACATTCAAAATGGTGTTGATTAGATCATCCAACTAATACAAAGATCTAAAAACCCCTATATAGGGAAATAGAGAGGGAGGGATAAAGAGAACAGGAAGAGGTAACCTTCCAAGAAAATATATATTGTCATTCTCCTAGCTTCAATTCAATTTTGGAGGGGTTTATAGGGATAAAAACTACTCTTATGATTCTCCAAGGAAGAAGAATCTATAATGGGGTCATACATGACCATTATGGACCTAAAAGATGGATTTCAGGATTTTAAAATATAACATCAGATTAAAAGACCCTTACACATGGCTAGCTAGGTATAGCCACACAATTTAGAAAAATCGTGCACCCTAGAGGTGCACCCATATTATTTAGGTGCAAGGTTTCTACTAAGTGGGTGCATGGTTGGTCAAAATATGTGCTAATTATAAAAAATTCCACTACATCGGTTTGCATAGTTTCTCTAGTAGGGCGCACGGTTTGTGAAAACCGTGAAATAAACTTAAAAGCCCAATAAACTTCAATATTTCCAAATCATTCACCTGAAGAAACCCCAAATGAAACCGAAAAAAGCATAGTCAAAAGGGGGATTTAGAAATACCTGAAAATTTTAACAGGATGATAAAACCATCGCACTATAGAAACTTTATATCCCCAAAAATCATACTGAGAAGCTTCCATGTCAAAAATATGAGGCCACTTCTCTCTCATAAGTGCCTCCCTCTACCACATCTTAGGATAACTAGAACTGAGCTACTATAGCACTCAAAGTAAATGTATCATCCTCCCAAAGTGTACCTTGGTTTTATAATCAACTATCATGATTAGATGCTCAGTCACAGATAAATCTTGTTTGACCATAAGATCACTCCAATTCAACACATGAGATGGATCCGATAGATACCTTATTATGTAATATACATGGAGAAATTTATGTATTGATGATATATGTGGTGAATGTGATGAATATTAAGAAAATTTCTCACCTGCTCGAAATCCTCAAAAGATCCCACAAAATGAGGAGTATGATTCCTCTGCCTCTCAAGTTGTTGATGACCCAAATGGAGTGAAACATTCATGAAAAATTAACCACCAATTGAGAAATCTAACAGTTTGTGATGATAATAAATATAATATGCATACTAGCTATGGTCCATCAACATCCTCGGATGAATCAACTAAATCATTACTGTCATCTCCTGAACCAAGGAACTTTCACGAATCTCCAACCATCACAATGATGATCTTCATGTCTAGCCATACTAGTCCACAAAAGGATCCACTGTGATCACAGACTGGTTACTAATTATATATGAAAAATTAACCAACCCTAAATGATCATCCCCAGACACACCAAAGTCACAAACACAAGTTCATATCATATCATAAAGAATATGTATAACTAATTATATTTGTCCATTAACATATGGATAACATGTCCTGCTCAAATGCACTTTGAGATCATAGTGCCTCTTAAAGGCCTCTCCAAAAATGAGAAGTGAAACAAGGATCTGTATAAGAAACTATTGCAGAAGGAACTCTATGAAGATGAAAAATATCATTCACATAGTGATTTTCCAACTCTCCATCTTAGGTTGTATAAAAAATGAGTATAATGTGAGCCTATTTTTTCTGCCGATCGATCACAAAACATATCACATTCTTCTTTCATTGGGTACATGGAAACCCAACCATAATGTCCATTGAGATCTCATCCCACTTCCAAGAAGGCACTGAATGTGGCTGAAGAAAACCCAATGGTTTCTAGTGCTTGACCTTGACTGGATGACAAGTATAACAATGATATACAAATTTAGGTATGCCTCATATCATACGTAGACACCAAAGTTGATACCACATGTCATAGAACATCTTTATGGTTCCCTGGTAAAATTTCTGCTAGGAATTATCGTAACCCCCCATAACAACATTCCTTACTATTAACAACATAAAAATGAAATTTTGATATGATAGAATTATCTTTTTGAAGAATAACAACTCAAAAACGGACTCCCCACCATAATGAAAGTCCCTGATGAAATAGAACATTTAATCAAGATTTTTTATCTTAAGAATCATCTCATGAAGAGTAGATTTCAACTGAATACTGGAAAATGAAACCTCAATACCTTATTACCTAACTCTAATATGAAACTATGGAAAAAAGATCCATTAAATTACACTCTTCTTAAAATTCATTCACTACCTGAGTTTTACGTTTCCTACTCAAAGATTCTACAATGACAATCCCATTCCCAAGGGGTATAAGCAGTGTCAAAATCGAAATAATTTAGGTATTGCAATAAGTTCCTCAAGCGGAGATCCAAATATTTTTAAGAGATGATATAACTCAATCTCTTAAGGTCTGAATAAATGGTAAACCTTTCCCCATAATTATAATGCCACCAAAATTTATGTCTGACCCTCACAACTACATGTTCAAGGTCATGGGTGGGATAATTCTTCTTGTGTGGCCTAAGCTGACAAGAGCCGCAAGAAATGATATGATCACCCTGCATAATAACACAGTCCAACACTAAAATGATGCATAAAAAAATAGCCCCGCCTAGCCTATGGAAGTGTTAATACAAAATAATTAATCAAAATATGTTTCATCTTAGTAAAATAACTTTTATATTTTTCATCCCATGAAAAATATACTCCCTTTCGAGTTAGAGAATTCATCTGAGAGGCTACCATTGTGAAGTCCTTTTCCAATTTCTGATAATATCCATCTAAACCTAAGAAGATTCAAATATAAAAATAAAATTTTGGTTGGTATCATAACATCTGTCACCTTCATAGTATAAACTGAAACACCATGTTTCGAAACCATGTTTTCCTAGATCTTCACATCCTAAATCTTGAAATCACATTTTGAAATCCTGGAAAAAAGTCAGTGATTTCCCAAAAATTCGATAACTTCTTAGATGAAGAACATGATATTCATCAAATATATAGTAAACTATGATTTTATCCACAAAGGCTGCCAAAATGTTATCGATATATACATGATACATCCCATTCATTAAATCCATAAAAACATCATGATCATTGTTTTGATAAAATTTCATGACAAGGTGATCATAATCACCATACTTACTCTGAAAGGTTGATTTCTAGATGTCATATTATTTTATCCTCAATTATTGGTAACCAAATCGATGTTTGATCTTTGGGAACCACTTATCTCTCTTAAACTAATCAAACATATCATCAATCCATGGAAATAATTATTTTTCTTTACCGTTAATCTATTGTGTTTTCAGTAATCAACACATAGGTGAAGTGAACCAGCACATCTATTAGAAAATAGAACTAGAACTCCCCAAGGTGACAAAGTAGATCAAATAAATCCTTTATCTAGAAGATCATAAAATTGAGTCTTTAGCTCTATCAATTTAGCTGGTTCCATGTTGTAAGAGGGAATAAAAACTGGTGAGTACTAATTACAAAATCAATAGAAATATCTACCACCCTTACTTGTGGAAAACTAGAGTAGTCAAAAGGAAACACATTGGGAAACATAATGGTGATCAAAGGGATATAACCACTCAAATATTCTTACTATAGATCAGATGAAAACATAGATATCAATTTCCCCAACTACAGATAAGTAGGTCCGACCCGTCTCGACCTTCGGTCCCATTCTCCTTGGAATAAATGATACACACCATCAAGTGTAGTGAATAAGACCTATCAAGGATAATAAAAAATACAAGAGTTATGGGAAATGATCCAATCCATCCCAGAAAATGACATCAATATTTTTCTTGTCAATATCAAGAAAACTCAATGAAATCTTGACATCTGATAAAAATAAAACACAAAAGGGACTACATAGACCATGATCTCTCTTTGTACCAAGGGGTGTAGTAATATCCATTACATAAGAAAAAAGATCCATATTAATATTTATAATACTAAAAATATGAGTAGAAATAAATGTGTGAGATTCACTAGTATCAAACAAAGTAGTAACTAATGATGGACCTATAGTAATGGTACCCCTCATGGTCACTGGACCCATATTTTCTTCCTTTAGATACTCTTCCTCTACGTGAAGAAGCTTTGTTCTAGATACCTGTGGTTGTAACCCTTTTTTATTTAATAATCTGATTTCCCCATAGTTTTAAATGGTTTTGATGGTCTTTTTCCACTACAAAGAGTGGAATGTACATTGAATAACTTCTGTAGGTGAGCTGGGCATCCACAAGAACCACATAACTTGGGTTCCTCAGTGAAAACCCACTTCAAATCCATTAGATTTCCACACTATTAACATGTTAAAGGACCTCATCAATGAATTTCAGGGGGTTTAGATAAACCTATTTTCGAGAGCCACCACAGGAATAATCATGCTTTCAATTTAATTTGAATGAACCTGTAACACCAATAGGAGAGAATGAAACTCTCGACAACCCTGACTTGCCAGCCAGGTCCATTATCACCATCAGTTCTCTATCTAGAACATCAAAAAAAGAAGTAACCTTCCTCATGAAAACCTTATAATGAATATCATATCGATGTCAAAAATCAAATTTTCAATCTTTCATCTTCTCATTTGATATTATCTCAGGTGCGAACTGCACAAGCTCAATCAAATTGTTTTCGTACACTATCATAATCTTTTCTCCCTACTCAAGTTTGGAAAACTCCATAGATTTTGTCAACAACATAGACTCTAGGTAGAACAATTTGGTGAAAATAAATTTTAAGCCTTTTGACTCTAAGACGTACTATTTATTCTCCATCACCATAGTATACCATCATCTCATGCTCAATCCTTCATGAATGAAGGTGTCAAAATTCATATTGATTTTATTTGGTGTCTCCATGAACCAAAATGAACACTTAATCCTACTCAACCATTTGTTATCCTCTCAAAAAACATTTTATACTTTGAATTTTACTAGATTTTGGTGAAGGAATTCGTGAGAACAATTCAAAAGGGTTTCCCTTTGAGGTTCCACAGCTAGAGACTGAATGGGAGCTACTGGAGGAGCATGTCCTTAATATTGGATAGTACTCACAATCACCTCAACCAGATACATGTTCACAGGAGGATTTTATTGTTGTGGTTCTGCAATAGTCTCCTCCTTGATTTGATTTGCACGTCTTATCAGAGTCATGATGCTACAAAAAATAAACAAACAACAATGAAGAGAATATATTAACACTCAAATAGGGAAATGAGGGAAATTAATCCCAGCAAATCGATAATTATGAATTGGATTTGAATATACCCAAATAAAATGCAGAGAAAATACTAGAACTAATCATAAAGATATTTTCCCCAAACTACCTTTGGTGAATTAAGTTTAATTGTGGTGGGATATGGTTGGGCACTCAATCACAACTACCTCCTTTTTCCCGAAAATATTACAATGATGTATATTGACATCAAGATAAGAAGAAAAACCGGCTCCAATACCAATTTTTCACAATCCATACAGAGTGCCTTGGTAACCCGATAACCGAGTTGGCACTAAAATGGCCTGAAAGGAGTTCCTGATCCCCATGGGTTGAAAAATACCACCTGTAATCATTCAAAATGAAAGTGGGAAATAATTTTCCACAAACATCACAGAAGAAAGATAAACAAGTTAGTATTCATATAATAGAAAATCCATTTGGATAACTATAACAAAAGTCAACAGGTATAAATAAACAAAATTACTATATAAGAGTACCAGAATAATGAATGAACAACCGAAGTCCTAGTAGACTCAACTCTACAAGCCCAAGGTTAACAGTTAGAACCACCTCCAAGTGGGGCCTTTCACCTATTAGAACACAGAAGGAGATAATCTACAAACCCCTGAAGACACTGGTTGTGTGTGAGCTAATATACTGGTAAGTTCTCTCTAAGGATTCCATAAAATAATCCAATATTTAATTAACTAATCAAACATATTTCAATTTCAAAAAAATTGGTTTGGAATTTAAATATCATATTTAAAAAAATCATTCTTTAAATTTAAAATGATGGAAATACATTAAACAATTATCTTAATTAAAAATTTTATTAAAATAGTGTATATAAACATTAAGGCATGTAGAACAGTTTACTATATTGGAATATATTCATTTAAAATGTATACAATGGAGAAACATGGTTATATGCCAAAAGGTATGATAGTACCAAGCTATAGGACTTAACACACTCAATGTTATATGAAAATATGTATATATATACACCCACTTCAATATATTTCATGAGGAGTTCAAAACCATCACATTGGTGATGTTATGGGGTGCATTTATGTTTTAGTGAAATTGTAAAATCATAGAGTGATATCCTGAATAACTCAACAACAAGCTAGGATTGCGTATTCTCTAACATAACCAAGGATATAAAATTCATTTAAAAACCATTCAGAATTATAATTTTCCCATTCTCTATTTTAAATAAGCCAATTTCCATTTAAAAACCAACACACAATTTTTTTATAAAAAACATCACTTTTCCAAGATATAACCAAATGGTTTCTATCAAAACCATTTTAAGACATTTATATCATATATGAATTTGAAATCAATTCACAATTAAATTTCAAAATTTAAATTCATCAATTTAAATTTCACAAAATTCCATCAATTTCATAATTATTTCCAAATTCTATAGAATTATGGTTTTCCCCCAATTTTATTCCAAGAGCCAAATTTAAAATCTAAATCCCTCAATTAAATGAAATTGAGTTTTTAATAAAATGAAATTTCATAAGAATAAAATCCACACATTCAATTGGAATGAATTTAATAAAATCAATATATATAGGGTAAATTAAATTGGCCAATCAAAGCAGAACAACCTACCTTGGGAACATGGGATCTTGAAACTCCAAAATCTAATCGGGATTTTCCAATAAAGAACGTTGAGAATGGGAAACCAAGAATAAAACATAGGTTTAACAATAAAAACTGTAGGGATTAGATCCTCCAACTATCATTGAAATCTATAAAACCTGAGGATAGAAAAGAGAGAGAGTAGGAGATAGAGAACAAGAAGTGGAATCCTATGTGGAGAAGATCGAACAATATTATCTTAGATTCAATTTGCTACTAGAGGGGTTTAGAGGGGAAAAAACTGATTCAACGAGCCTCCAAGGAAGAAGAATTTGTAATGGGATCATATAGTTCTATCATATACCTAAATGTGGGGTTTATGGATTTTAAAAATTAATTTTTTATAAAAAACCCCATACACATGGTTAGATGGGAAGATGCATATAGTTTATATAAACCATGTGCCCTTTCTATGATCCCCTTTTATTCAGGTTCATATTTTCTACTAAGTGGGTGCATATTTTATCAAATTGTGTGCCATCCGTGTAAAATCACCCTGCCTTTTTTGCATGGTTTTCTTTAGCAGGGTGCATGATTTGGGAAAATCATGAACCAACCATGCATAAACCTAGAACATTAAAAATTTATAATGTTTTCACCCGATGAAACCCCAAATAAAAACCAACGAAATCATAGTAAAAAGTAGGGTTTAGGAATAAATGAAAATAGTAAGAGGATGCTACATTATCTATTAATAATTAACTCATACATTTTTGCTGAGTATGAAAATTTATCCTATATTTTATATTTTGGTTACTCATATTCATACCCTCCAATTCAAGGTCTAGTTTATTATGTTCAAATTTAAATAATAACATTTCTATAAAATATCAAAATTTACATACATATCAATTATTCATGTTAATAAATCTATTAAAGGAATAAAATATATTTATGGTGAAGTATATCAAAAAATATTGGGGTGTTATAAGGAGAAAGAGATTTACGAGAAGAATTTGGTAGTGAAGGCTGGTGCAAGGAATACCCAACTTTCTCATAGGTTTCAGTCAATCCCAAGACATTGTATAATTTAATTAAATGTTTTATACCATACTAGTAAATAATTCATCCATTAATGTATTCCTCACATGAATACACTCTAAAATCTATTATATTTTTCATTTTATGAAAAATTTAATGACAACCAATATGGAATACAATATAAAAATTAAAAATTATTATTTAATTACCTTTATCAATCATATGATACTAAGTGAATGGAACGTTATTATCCAGGAAACAAGATATATCCAAGTAAAATAATATTCACAACATATGTAGTGGAATGATTCCACAATAAAAATTTTGTGATATTCCATTTATCTTTTAATAAAATATTATTTAGATCCATCCAAGTAATTTTATACAACATTTACATATCTTATATTATAACATAATTTATATTGGGAATATTCTTATTATTCTATAATAGTAAATTTAATTATATGATTGATAATAGTCTGTTTTAGAAGATTTTGACATATTTGAAAACATGGAAAATGAATCCTTTATTATCTATTTCCTTACATTTTTCACTTGATCACCTCCTCCCACCAATTGGTAAAATTTACATTTTTATGCATCTATATAATGAATTCATATTACATGATTCTTATAATATATTTAATTCCATTTTTCTTAAATTTTTATAGCACTTATTCATGAACACTTTGTTTTAATAGAATAATGTTAAAATGAAAAGGATATTTCTTCTTAAACTCTAAAAAAATCAATTATCATCCTTTTAATGGTTTTTTATCAAATACAATATATTTTTATATCATTATAAATTAATATTTATTATTTTTCATAGGGGATATAATTTCAAGAAATAATCCAAATTATTTTTATGGATGATTTATTTTTCAAACAGTTAATTTTTTTATGTAAACTCATTTATTTTAATGGATTAATTATGCTATGTTTTTATGAATCTTTTATTTTCCCATGGCACACATATGTATGGTTATATCCTTATTTGATGGGTGGGAAACATTATACATCATGCTAATAATTTTTCTAATGAATTATAACACATGAGATGACTATGTTATGGATGAACATGATGAAATTATCTTTTTTATAGTGTTATGTGTATACATGATGTAGTGAGTAGTGTCTACTATGTTATAATGGTATTGAAAAAGATCCTTAAAATATATTATTATTTTATATTAATATAAATCTTCTACAGTGTAATGTTATTCGAAAACCCCTATTTTATATCACAAATTAATTTTATATAGGTAAAACACTTTTCAGAAGTGGTTGAGTGGGAACCAAAGAAAACATACACTTGAAAAAACCAGCAAAGCATCGACTAATAAAAAAAATATAAAATAAAAATAGAACCTTTAGTATCAGATCACATGGGTTGGGTGGATTGAGGAAGGAAATAAGAATGGAGAATGAGGTAGTAAATGTTAGTCTTGGATCCCCTCATCATTTACTCAATACCCCACAAAGATATAACACTAAATGACCACCCATTTCCACCAATGAAATTACACACCACCAATCATATTCAATCCATCATGAATGAAACAAGTAAAAAAATCATAGGGTATAGAATAACAAGATCCATCAATAAAAAACCAAGAAGAATACATCACCATTATAGCATGAGGATGTCCACAAAATAAAAAATCCTCTAAATGAAACCAGATAACCTAAAATGAAAATACATCATCGAAGCAAGACTCACATTCTATCCCAATGCCGCTATTACATAGAATCACTCATCAGAATGTCACTAGAGAATTGAAGAATGTTGGTTCTTTAGATAAAACATACATGGTTTATTTAGTATCATGGATGACCTAAAATAAAATTGAAATGATAGAAAAATAGAATTTAATGGGAAAAACAAAATCATCGGGAAAATGCCAAAATAATAACTAGTTAGGGTGGGCCATTGAAGGAATAAAGGGGTATAATCTAAGAGGATAAAGAACCACGAAAATTTTAAAAAACAAATATAATCTAAAAAACCAAGTGGAATATGAAGAAACCATAAAAGTCCCTCAACCATGTTTTGAGATAACACTATAAGAAAAAAATACTAGTGGTGTTTTTTTTAAAAAGGCTTCGGTTTAAACAACATCTAGTTAATAGGAAGTGGTTTTCAAAACCTTAGTATTTTTTATGACTTTCCAATTAATCCACATTTTTTTAGTATATGTAGTAGTTATATAGGTCAACATAACATCTTTATTTAGTGACAGTTTTAAAACCACTATGAAAACATATACGGTGGTTATTTTTTTGACAAATTATTGTAAATTTGATTATCGTTCAAACTGCCAATTACAATATAAGCTGTGATTATTTTAAATAAATTTACTATAAGTATTGTTGGGTATATCCACTGATGAATTGTTATCAATGAGATAAAATAATTTATAGATGGTTTTATAGTGCTTAATGTATGATTAAGCCAATGTGAAATAATTATCAATTTTTTTTAGAATTTTCAGCGCAGAAAACTATTGTTAATTATGAAAAAGTAAATAAATAATTAAACCCTAAAATAAAATACTGCCTCGTGTATAAAAATTCACATATATATAAAAATATATAATTTTATTATTTCAATGGTTAAACCAAACATTAAAATATAACATCTACCTATATACAAAGATCATATAAACAGAAAACGTGTTAGTTAGATACTACGGGAGATGTATTTATAATAGTAATTTACAAAAAAAACCCGTATAAAAATCAATAATACATTAATATTTCTATCTTATGTCATTATGTCAATCTATAGAGGAAATTTGCTCTACATATTCATATTGGCTAGTAACTTCATCAGCATCTGGTGCCTACATTAAACAAATGTTAGAATATAATTTAGTTTTAATCATATTATACAAAAAAAATATTTAAAAAAATTATTATAATAATATAAACATGTTAAAATATATGTTATAGATTTAGTACCATTTTATTTTAATGAATCTTGGCTATAATGT
Source organism: Viscum album (assembly GCA_963277665.1). Lineage (NCBI taxonomy): Eukaryota > Viridiplantae > Streptophyta > Magnoliopsida > Santalales > Viscaceae > Viscum > Viscum album. The sequence goes on from OY728164.1 coordinate 1,080,947,276, forward strand.
CTATAGTATTGCCGGTAGTCAAGGATGTGTTATTGAACTCACACCCCAACCTATACGTAAATTATTTTCATTTTTTCCCTAACTTTTCAATATCTATTAATCAACAACCACATAATGAACAAAAAATAAAAAAACATATACATATTTTAAATGAAAAAAATAATTAAAATATCATTTGATGTGAATATTAGATAAAAAACCATAATTATGAATTTTGACTTAATATCATGTTTTTATTAAAAATCGCATTCTTCTAACTATTGAAAATATGCCCCTAGTCATGTTAAGTGAGGAGAAAGGATTTCATATCATAATCTAAATGACCCATGATCCTTTCATATAATCTAATGAAATAATCCATATTCACTCCAATGTTTTCAAATGGTAAAACTAATTTAAAATTTCTATGTTTCCTAAACTTTGATGTATTCATGTTTGTTTTTATTTAATTATCATCTCATTATGTTCAATAAATATATTCAACACTTAAAATAAAATTTTAATAATATATATTTTCACATTAATAGTTACATCCCAACAATTGTGACCCTACAGTACCCTCATAATGTAAATGAGAGAATACCAAAAATAGGGAACATACCTAATTCATGAAGAGGCACAAAAAAGGGGTTATACCACACCATATATTCTATAGATTATTAGATAAAATCATAAAATAATTTTTTTCATAGCATTACTACATACATAAATAATATAAAATAGCTTAGAATATTATATTTCATATAAATTAAGAAAATAATTTGATTTTTTTGATGGATTAATAAAATCCATGTATTTTAAAAAAATACAAGTTAAAGGGATTTCAATAAAATAAATTAATTCTTTATTAGAAATGTAATATTCATCATCCACCATTAACATGATTTCATACTCTTCATCATACGTTGAAAAAAAATATTTCAATATAATCATGAAAAAATTGATCAGTCTCTTATTATTGAAAATGTAAGATGTCACAAATCAATTCATTAACTTCATCACCCATATCACACAAGTCTCTTGGTTTGAAATGAACTACAAAACGCCTCCATTCATCAAATAAATCATCCATATAATATATCATTTTAGCTTTTGAATCCAAAATATATGGATCATGTTCTTCACGCTCACCATTATTAATAATCCATGATAAGTTAACATTAGTAAATTATACCAAAATGTTTTTTACGCCCCTATAAATATCAACCAACTTGAATTTGAATAAACAAATTGAAAATTGTCCATTATAATTTAATATGATAATGAAAATCAATAACCCATAGTATTACAAGTTTATGAATTTTTTAATGATTCCACTATTTTCTGTTATTATTCATTCTCTATGTAAAAGTGAGTAAAACCTAATGCTATTGATATTATAAGCATAAATCATAATATAATTATTCAATGGTCCCTAAGTAAAATATTTCAAATCATCTAGAACCCCATATCGATTATCAAAATGAATGATATACAAATATAAATATAAAATATTATTAATTATAAAATATAATTATATAAATATTTTCGAAATATGAAATTTATTATGATCTTATATGATGTGAAAACTAATAAATAATGTATTTTTGAAACTATTTATTATCTCTTTCTCATTTTATGATCAAATCCAAAGTCATCTCTTTGATTTTACCTTCAAATAATCACTAAATGATCTACAATATCACTATTGAGTAATACATATCTATATTCTTGTATAACCATTATTTTTGTTAATAAAACTGATATTGTATTCATAAGTTGACAACCCAACACTAGAAATCATGTTTAATTACTATGGAAGTTCAATTGATTTATGTTAACATAAAAAATCCAAATCAATTTAATGACATCCCAATATCATCTAAATACCTTGAATAAAGGGTTAGACACTCATTCCTTATATAACCTTAAGTAATCAGGACATATAGTGGAGATATTTTTTACAAAAAACTTTAACTGACATAGATACATAATGAAATAACGTAATATTGTAGAATTAATCACATTTGTAGTGAGGTTGAAAATTTTAATATAGAATTCACAAATTTCACATCCCTACTCATCCCACTCTATAAATAGTAAATGGATCGGTGGTTTACAGGGCCTTATGCACACCTACCCATATTCTAGTGGCTGATGACTAATACCGAGGCCCTATGATGTGATAGTGGTAAGACTATAACCTCATATTAAAGTAAGAAAAATAGAAGAAATAACCAAACATATGGATGTATCGGGGCATGAAATTTAAGATAGTGGGCCAGGTAATTTAAATTTTTCATCATCGTAAAGAAGAAACTTGTCATTTCTGTCAATCCCAGCCCCTGAAGAGTTATAAGTATCTCATATGAATTAAATTGGCACACAAATTAAACTGAATGGTTATCTCATCTGAATTGAATCTTGCTCGACTTTAGCTCATTACAATTGACAATTTGTTGATGGATTAGAATCCTAATTCCTCTATATCATCCGCACACACTCTATGAATTTTTGTGCTCACCAATTTTCAAATTCTAGGTTTTATTGTATAGCTCCAATGAATCCATTAGCATCGCGATGATCACCACATTATCATGCCTTTGATCCAAAAAAGGTGTTCTTGAATTGATAACATGGTGGGAGACTTTCTCTCTTTAGAAATAGGGAGTATAAAGAGGCTCTAATTTATTTGGAATGAACAACAACATGGAATTGTGTCCCTTTACTACTTATATAGTGGAAGGCTCAAAAACCCATAAAGGGTTCCCCGACCCCTGGAAATAAAACTCATACTAAATAAGTAATGAATAAATAGTTACAATGAAACAACCACATCAAAAATATTATTCATAATTTATCACATAATTATAATATATATTAAATATATTATATAATAAAACTCAAGTAATTATGTCAACTTTTAATTCCTTCAATATTAAACAATCCTTGAATATTGAAAATAATATTCATTTGTTTATATTTTTCCAGTATTCACTTAATACCTCATTAATAATTTTAATAAATATTTTCAACTAAATTATTATTTAATAGAATAATAATGAAATTATTTATTTATTAGTGATCGATTACATGGAAAACTCTCGAACACCGTGGTGTGGCCCACCAATTCCAATATACTTATTCAATTGAATAGGGAAGATTATTGAATATTTAATTGTGTGTGACCCTTGAGGCACTTATCCCAATAAAATTTAATACAATTCAAAGACTAAGAGTGGAATACAGATACCCATAAATGCCTCTAAAATGAGAAGGAATAATCATATCATTGACAACCATCTTATTAACATGCAATGTGTAACATAAACTCTTTGTATTTTTAATATCTCATAAAGAAGGACAGACATATGTATCATATTCCTTCCCTGATTTGTTATTTGTTGATATAAATAGACATATTTACCTTTTTCTTCCTTGTCCAAGGATTTATGAAGGTAATACAATCATTATCAACCAATCCGGAGATATTATATCCTTAATTCAAAAGATAAAAATTATATCATGATCATTCAAAAAATTCCATGACACAAATTAAACACCAAACACTAGCTACCTCACCATGACTTAATTGTCATTGTTTTTTACATTCATTAAAGTACATGATCTAATGAAACAAATTGATAATGATCTCAATTTAGGATACCAAATACATGTCCATGACAGAAACAAACAATGACACTTGAAACTTGTGGTGTTCCTATTGGAAGTTCTCTCTGTATGAAATCACATACTAGAGATCACTCGATGCGAAATTCATGAGAATAAGTCCCAATGATTATGATCCACTAGCACTTGATAGTTAGACATCAACTGTGTCTATTCAGTATGATGTATCTAGAACATATGACATATTTTAGAGATTAATGTTATAGTATCTCAATGTTCTAATTATAGCATGCGAACTGATATAAAATCTTGATAAAAAAATAATAAATGGAAATAACTATTTAAATAGTGGATATAGAAATATATACACTACTATGGTAAGTGTACGACATGTATAACTCACTATATCCAAGATATGGTAGTCAAAATGTACAGTTCAGTTGGGTCTAGGGAACTCAATATTAGAACATCTCACATTCAATAGATCCATAATAATAACTATCCTTGTTATCTATCACTTTTTAAGATCTTGTTTCTACTGAGTTATTTCTTTACTCACAAGACTTCCATGTCTCTAATACATATATATTCTACTATGTGAAACTTTACCTCCATTAGTAAGACTCCTCAAGAGAATAAATCCCTTAGGGTATTTATTTATGTCCAATTTAATAAAATGACCTATTTTATAGTACAAGTAATATAATTATCAGAATAATAAAACATTACAAACCCGGCTTGATTCCTAGAAATGGAAAAAATCATTTCATATTTTAAAATGCTTCTATAACTCCCTTATATGCTGCAACGAACTCATACTTTATAGATATGGATCACACTAGCATGAATGAGATTGTATTTCTCATTACCATATCCTAACTATGGTATTAAATCATATTGGTCCAAGGAGGAATATTTTGTGTCCCATGAAAACTAGTATCATTTCCCATACTCATAATAGGTATATATCATTCATACATTCTTATGTACAATTAGACAGTTCCTACTTCCCCCTTTTCAGTTCTTCTGGAAATAAATGATATTCGACTACCATAAAGTATATATTGTAAATATTGTATTTAGTACATAACATGAAACATGTGATAGATCCATTATTGGTGATTATATAATTCCACTCACCTATTTAATCTCATCCTATGTACCATGCATGTCTCCTTGGGGAGATATATGCCATGTGACATTTGTAAAAATTCTATATTGAATTTTTCTAACTTGTATTATCTAAACTGTGTTAGTATATATACTACTGAAATGGTATAATAAGAAATTATAATCACCTCATTTGGTCCTATTCCCAATAAATTTGGTTGCTAATTTAAGTTAATTTATTGAGATACTCGTACATTATAGTCTTAACTAATTTTAATACTAATAATTTTTTCTTATATGTTACCAAACATATTTTATATGAAAAATGCGGTGATCCCATTAACCACTTGTACACAAATGGAAAAGATTTATTCCAAATTAATTTTCTAATATCTTATTGATTAATTTAATCAAATACTACATTTCAGTAATTTTTACTCCTTATTGTAATTTTATGAGGTCATCATCCCTTTCTAGTTGTGTTATATAGACACCTTCCAGGATTGGTGGTATTGGAATAAAATTATCTATAAAATGATCATAGAAAATATCTATGAAATGTAAAATATATAATGGATTTAAACATAATGACTTAGTGTTACCAATCGAGCCTTATCGGCACCACACTTGTACCATCCATTTATACTCTCACTTAGTCTCACTTGAATAACCACCATTGATTACAAAATAATAAGACCACTATGCACTAATATATATAATCCATTATTGAATTTTAATTTTTCTAATAAATTTTATCTATTTTAAATATACATTCTACTTGTAGGAATTATTATTCTAAATGAATAATGTATCTCTATATATGGTGAATATAATCCAATCACTATGGTTTTAACATTCCTACACAGCATGTGTCTATAAAACATTCTCTTCCACACCTCTTGTGGAACTCATTACGATAATAACTATTTATGCATCTATGGAATTGAATAAACCCAAGAGAATCTTTCTTCTACTTTCTAAAATAGATATGTGCACACTTTTATAAAAATATAGTCTATAACTAGACTATCTATTTTCTATTTTAGGGTTTTATGTAATATCCTTGGAAAACATTAGGATAACTACTTTAGATTATCATTGTGTTTTTCTTAATGTAATTTTTTTATATCCAAATCAAACACTATGCATAACAACACATTTTCTTAAGGAATAATGGATATCCATCATACTCTAACACATATGATATCCGTTTTTCATAACAGTTGGCATATGGTTATGGTATAACATTGCTATTTGTAAAGAATTCTTAAAAAATGGAAGTGTTTACAATGAATGAGTTTTAACACTTATAATTCCTTTACCTACATCATGAATCTGATGTTTATAAGAGAAAGTGTGTTTAGGAATTTTCCACAACACATTTTTTTGATCAATTTTAACATATAATAATCATCATCAATCCTCCATATCAACATCATTGCATTGACGTGGATAAGTTAATGTGTGTTTGGAATTACTCCAAGCTACAATATGAGGATCGATGAATGCTCAGTTAATATATTCTTCGTCACACCAGCCCAAATCATCTTATATCATCTTTCAATGAATAAATAACACTTCACATTCAAATTACATAGTAATCACATAAATGAATATAATAAAGTGTATTTACCACTATATTACCCTTGGAATAGTTCACGCTCTCTAGCGAATATATTTAGAAATATTTTTCGACACCTTTATTTCTAGTGGTTTCTTTTTCCAAACTAAACAAGTATATATGTTGATAATAAATAATGTGTTTAGATCCACTAATGATAAATAACATACTGGGCATATCCATGATTTCAACTTTTAGTTTTACATGATAACGAATTATCTTAGAAAAAATTGGAATATAGGTCTTATATTTTATATTCATCACACATAGCCTATGAGTCATGTATTACCAAACTATTTGTTGAATATTTAAAACCCTAAAAATCATTCTTAAATTATAATAATATATCATTAAGTTCAAATAAAACATTAGATAATTTTTTTGGCGACACTTAACAAATGTTTAATGAGAATTATCACGAACCAGATCTGATCACTATGAAAACAAACACAAAACCTAGTCCATGGAATGTACCAAAGGGTGTTCCATATCCCCATTGGATAAAAAAAGTACTTGGGTATGATAAATAAATGTGTGGGAATTATTGATCTGATTTTGGAATCAAAAAACAACAAACAATATTAGATAAACTGAATCTAAAAATTTCCAACCAAAATAACTTTAATAAAAATCATAATTTGATTACACGGTTTATAAAAAATCCCAAATACTACCAAAACGGAATAAATCAAAAAATAATATCCCATGAACCACCTTTTTTCGTGGGAAAACACCTTCAATCCATCTACACAACACCTCATCAAGAAGGATCGCTAGTAACCCAAAGCACCGGTCCTACAAGATTTACCAAAACCCGTGACAATCATTACCAAGATACTTACACCAAAAGGTGTAAGTATGATGTGAGACTAATACCAATAGGATTCCATGAAAAAATATTCCATGTGATAACATTTTTACACTAAAACATTACATGTTTTACAAAAAGAATTCTATTAAAAATTTCAAATAGTCGATACCTAAAATGAATATAGTTTTCTATAGGGTTATTTGAAGAATGTAAAATTTTAAATAAAACACACATGATACATAATTTTATAGGCAAAAACACCATATGACGATGGTATGAATATTAAATTAAATTAGCACAAATTAAGAGGACACTCCTAGGCACTATCTTTTTGTGGGGCCCTAGATACATTGTATCTCGGTGTAAATGTAACCATAAAACATATATGTCTCCAGTAGGAGGAATTATAAAGGGAAAACCAAATGTCCCAGTGGTCCTAAAACATCATAATAGTTTATTTAGTGTTTTCATTGTTAATATTCCTATGTGAAACATGGAAAACCACTAACGGATCACTAGAATACTAGTCCTAGTCCTCCCACCTAAATACCCATGTTTCCCTCTTTGTGCTCAATCATGTTTATCATGTTATCAAATAAAATTTTCATATGAAAATTACATTTCCAATAATATACACACCAAACATCACACACACATGTCACATAATACCCCTTTTCGCATTCAAATGCATTTTAAAATCATGCTCACACCAAAACAGCCCACAAACATATCTCACACCTCTCTTTCAATTTAATAATTCATTTCAACAATTTATAAAATGTTCTCAAAACGTTTTACACCACAACTCATCACATACTCTTTAAAAACCCAATTTTAATAACATATACCCACCAAAAAAGTACAAAAATATTATTTTCACCCTTTTTGTAACACAATAAATCATTTAAACTTATCATAAACAATTTCATGATGTATTACATAGTTTTCCAAATAAAACCCATTAAAACACTCTTTCATGGAAAAATTCACATCAAAATCCTACCAACCCAAAAGTATAATCCCTAGAAACATTTAATAAACCACTTTCATAGGATATAAAATGGCCTCAAATGATACCACAACAGTTACACATGAAAAACACACAATTTCAATAAAAAATACAACATTAAAATTCAATGGTTAACTAATTCCACCAAAAATGGGTTTCTCACCACAAACAACATATTACAAACATGATATATAATTAAATAAATAAAATATTTCTCATCAAATAATTCTTACACATGGAATCACCTACCTTAGATGTCAAAAAACCCAAATTGTTGTGTGAAAATTCAACCGCAGCACTGTCACACCACAAGGGAATGAAAACAAATCTAATACAAGAAGATTGCAAAAAAAAAACAGAACGATATACTATAAGGGTGAAACCCTAGGTTCTATAAACTTATAAATTCAATACAGATTGGGAGAAAACCTAAGGTTAAGAAAAAACTAGGTAGAAACTCACTTACTTGAATAATTTTGAAGTTTCCCCACCACCCCCTTCAAAAATGAGTTTAATGGGGGCTTGAGGAAGCTTGGAGGCCGCCCATCACTTCTAGGGTCGAATAGGGGAAGAAAGGGGTGCATTTGGTTTAAACCTGAAAGGGAAAATTTTGAATAACATGATTCTTTTAATGTGCTAGAAACTGTGTAGGGTTTGGCTGCATTTTTTAGTAAACTGTGTGACCCAACCGTGAGACATGTTCTATCCACCCAAAAACATGCCATTTTGATCCAAATTCAAGGGGAACCTAGGGGAATTCAAGGGGAACTCAGGGGGGGTCAAAGGGAACCTAGGGATGTAAATATAGGACAAGTAAAGGAAGAAAAATGCCCCAAAATATCAAACCATTCACTCTCAGCTCACGAGGGAATGAAGAAGAACCAGAACGAAGTGAAAACTAAAAACCTAGGTATGATAATTCTCTCCACCATAAATCTATTCACCACAAAAAATCCATATCAAGGTTATACAAAAAAACAAAACCCAATAATATTTCCATTTTCAAGGGGGGTTTCTAACAAAAAGGCAACAGGGAAAATTCCACTATGAAAAATAAGGCGATTAGCTAGCTCAAGAGGCCAATAGGGACTCCATCGATAAGGGTCACCCACTCCCAAAATCCAAAAAACATCTAGATGATCCAAAAAATGCTTAATATACTCTCACCAACCAGAACATAATCCACTTTCTCGAAATGAGAATAGATAACCAACCACATCCCAAGAGAAAACACCTTAACCAATACCTGATGACGCTTATGTAATTTACCTGTAACAAACAATTAATTAAAATGAGGTTACCACAACCTTACTTCAATAAAACTGTTGGGAACACCTCAATACCAAAATTTAACCATGGATGAAGTTGGTGGTTAGAAAGATCTGAATGATACTACCTACCTGCAATCCAAAAACTAGGCAAAAACCGAGTTACTAATATGGGGAGACTTGAAATGGACTCCCCACCATAAGAGACAACATAATTTCACACAAAATAATCAGGACACTAATAGTCGGAGGCCCAAATGGACTCCCCACCATAAGGGATAGAATAAAATTATATTAATTCAAAAAGAACCTACATGAGTCCCATGGTTGGTCTCCCTGTCATAAGAACCAACTATCTTTACCAACTAGAAAGGGATAAAAAGAAAAACACTGAATCCCCACTTCAATAGGGTTCAATCAATGAAACCCAAACCAATAGAGACATTATCCATATCACCACTCCTAGTAAAATTACCATCCTTAGATGAGTCTGACCAAAACTGAGATAAAAAAGATTCTACAAGGTTATTCATACATGATTAACCATATGGAGAGTTTAACCCAAAAGGGTTCAACCACTGGGGTTTGGGAAAACTAAACCACCCTGCCACCTTATAAACAAGTAGTGAATTTTCCACTACCAAATATTACAAACCTGAAGGACATGGTCCACATGCCCCTTTCCACCACATCATACCACTTGATATGAAACCACCACATCGAAACCTCATAATATCTCGACTTCCCAAACTATAGATAGAATCTAAACCAAGTTCCCTTACACCCCTGGTTTTCCTTACTATGAATTGGATTCACTTCAGGACCTACAGCTGGAGTTCAGGTGATTGAAGAATCACTTTCCTTGTAGTTAGTCACTAAAACCCCCAAACATAACTTCTTCTATAGTTCCACAAGAGACTACACCAAAATCCAAAACATAAAAAGAACACAACACATCCCAAAAACCACTTACCACTTCAATTAACCTTCACCGGGATAGGGACTTAGAAGATTCACATGAATAACCTCTTTCACCCCAAATAAGAAACAATAGAAGTTAGAATACAAAGAAGACACCTTCACTTAGAACAATGAATTAATATATTCTCAGAAGAGAGATCATTCATTTAAACAGAATCCCTTGAAAGGTTCTACAACATCCACCAACTCCTTTAAAAGTAAACACAACACAACAAGACACCACTAAACATGACCCTTTCGAGTGACAGAGACATTAATAAGAGTGGAACCTTAAAAAGATTTAAAATTTTAATGAGATTACCACAAACAACCATAATTCTCTGGAATAACCAAATTTTACACACTAGTGTATATGATGAACCATTTATTTTATGAGACAAACAAAATACCCAAGGCCATTTAGGAAATCATCCTACACTGACAACTCCAGAATGCTTTCACCTTCCTCACTGGAATTCCCCTTCACCACTTCCAAAGAAAACCTATAGACCTTATGGTTTCAAACATTACCTTTGAAAATTAGAGAAACTAAAGAACCCATGAATCCTTTCATCTCCTTCTACATCCACTCTTCTGCTGCACGAGGATCTACATAACCCAAAAAAAGAGGGAGATAATCTCAACCCTTAAACCCAGGAAGAGAGTCCATATTTTGATCAACTAGAGGACCTTACCACTAAAAACCACCCATGGACACACTTAAATATTTCATTAGAACTTTAGGGGGTATAACATAGCTAAAAAGAAAAACCAAGGACCTAAAAAATATATTTCTTTGGTCAAAACACCCCACAAACTAGATCCGACACATGACGGAAACCACCAAAAAGCTTCCCAATATACTCCTCAAATAAAACCACTAACCAAATCATTACCCCAACTTACCGACAAAAGACAAACCCAAAACACAATTCAAACAATAAGGGTTATTGGACTCAAAAAATATTATAAAAAAATACCAAAAAAACATAAAACACACCATCCAAAATTTTTTTTTCAAAACATCATAATTTCCTTAAAAATAACTTCTTTTAAAGTAAACTAGGTTCGACATTAGAGAAATTACCATTGGTTCCCCATGGGCCTCAAACATGAATGTTTCCATGAAAAATTGGGCACCATCCGTAAATCTATAATTGCACTCAACATTTCATTCCATTAACCATCCATCATCCCCTGTAATTCCATGCATGTGGTCACTCCTGGAAAAAACAAAGTTTAATAAAAATTCTTACATCTATTCAAAACTAGAACATTAAACTCACACTCCTATTTTTTTGTCAAAACCACTAGACACATATCAAAACCCAATTAAAATATTACAATGATTTTAATAGAATTACAAATACTTCAAATATAAACTCACTTTTAAGTCATACACATTAATTTCAATTTATCTTGGCCAATTTCAAAACACTTCCGATTTTATAAAAAAATATATTTCATCATGACCCATTTAATTAAGGATCATATCGTCTTCAAACCCAACAAATAAATTCCAAAACACTTAATTCCAATTAAAATACATTTCAACATTTCATAAAATTATATTTTAAATAATGTTTCAAAACCCACATTGATATAAATCATACTTTCAAAAGAGGTGTAAACACACCATTTACCATTTCAAAACAATTATAAAAATTAATTTCCACCCTTTGGGAAGTCAACCATTTCTTCTTTATTATAGAATAATTTCAAAAAATTCACATTTATTAAAATAATTTGATTTTTAATTTAATTCCAAGTTTCCAAGATTCCAAAACAAAGAGACACAAGACAATGCAAGAGGAAATTAGTGTCAGTAGGGGGATTGGAAATATGGTTAGCAGCCATACTCCAATCAATTAACCATCACAGATAGTGTTCTAGGACAATATCCCTGACTCCACTTGGCTTTCCATGACCTATGATCGCACTGAGACCATTGAACCAACTCTCTTTTCATCCCCCCAATCTTCGACAAACAATGAGAACAATAATACTCCGATTAAACCCAAATTCACCTAGAGATTTTAATCCCATAATGTGGTTGGATATCTAGGAATACTACTCATAATTGGAATTCATATCCTAGAAATACAAGCTCCGGCCTACCTAGACTCTTTCCCAAAATAACATGACCAAAAAGATAGAACCTCATCTGATACCATGTAAGGAACCAAATCTGATCACCATAAAAAATAGCGCCCGACTTGATCCATGTAAAGGGCCAAATGACATTCCTTATCCCCATGGGAAGACACAAGTTCCCAGGTATGATAAATAATGGGTTGGGAATGATTTTCTCAATTTTAGAATCACAAAACAAGCAACAAGAACAGATAAAATTAATCTGAAAATTTCCAACCAAAAAATGTTAAATAAAATTAGTAATTGTATTACAAGGTTTATAAAAAATAAAAAAGACTAAAACAAGTGAATAAATTAAAAAATAACATCCCATGAACAACCACATAGAAAGGGGTAAATTCCCGCAAGCAATCTCCATGATACCACATCAAGAAGGACCGCTAGTAACATGAAACAACAGTTCTAAGAGCTTTACCCAAACCTGTGAAAAAAATTACCATATCTAATTACACCCAAAGGTTTAATTAGGGTGTTATCATAATCCCAATAGGATTCCAACCAAAAAAATTCCATGTGATATACATTTGTAGATAAATATATTTCATGTTTTATAAGAAATAATGATAGAATCCATTTCAAAGAGAAGTGACTTTAAAATGAAAATGGGTTTCTAGAGGGAATCTTAAAAGAATGTACAATTTTAAATAAAACACACATACAACTCAATTTTCCATAAAAACACACCATATATTGATGTTAAGTACAATAAATACTATGAGCACTAGTCACAGGAATACACTTATACACTAGGTAGTTGTGGGGCCCTAGGTACATCATATCTCGGTGTAAAAGTATCCATAACACATATCTGTATCCTACACGAACCACTAGGGGGGAACCAAAATGTCATAGTGGTCTCCAAACATCATCACAGTTCGGTTAGTTTTGTCATCGTCTATATTTCTATGTGAAAAAGGGACTAATCCACTACCAGATCACTAGCATATAAGTCCTTATCTGCCCACCCAGATTCGATGGTTTCCATATTTTTTCTCAATAATGTTCCACATGTTATAAAATACACTTTTCACATGAAAATTAAATTTAAAAATCATAAACCCACCAAATATACCACAAAAATATCACAGAATACAATTTTTAACATAAAAATTCATTTTAACATCATGCCCACACCAAAATATCCTATAAATATATCTTGAAAATTTCTTAAAATTTAATAAATCTTTTCAGTAATTTAATAAACATTATCAAAACATTTAACACCCTAAATCCTCACCTAATCTTTCAATACCCCATTTTAAGAACATATACCCACTAAAAACGTACAGAAATATGTTTTTTCAACATTTGTGTAATTCAAAAAATCAATGAATATTTTCATAAAACACTTTCAAAAAGTATAACTTCTTCACATAAAACACATTAAGAACCCTCTTTAAAGGGAAAAGTACATCAAAACCCTACCAACACAAAATTGGAATCCCTAGAATCATATAACAATAAACATTTATATATTATAAAGCTACCAAAACTGATACCACAAGAGTTACACATGAAAAACCCACAATTTCAAGGAAAAATGAAACATTATAATTCAATGAAAAACCAATTCCACCAAAAATGGTTTCCACAGCACACAAAACATACGAGGAACATGTTAAATAAATAAATGAAAAAAATATTACACAAAGAATAATTATTACACATAAATCACCTACCTTATATGTCAAAAACCCCAAATCATTCTTCGAAACATTAACCGCACCACTGATACACCACAAGGGAATTGAAATGAACCTAAACCCAGAAGATTTCACCAAAAAACACAAGTTTAAAACCTAAATATGAAACCCTAGTTTATGAAAACATAAAAATTCAAGAAAGAGTGGGATAAAACCTAAGGGGAAGGAAGAAACTATGGAGAAACTCACTTACTTGCATCATTTTGATGTTTCCCCACCATGTCACCCTTCAAAAATGAATTCTATGGGATCATGAGGAATCTTGGTGACCTCCAATGGATTCTAGGATTAAATGAGGGATGAAAGGGACGAATTTGTATTATGCTCGGAAGGATAAAATTGGGAAAACATAAAATTTTTAATGTGCTAGACAATGTACATTATTTGGCTACATGGTTTAGTAAACTGTGTAGCCAAACCATACAGCCTATTATTTCCACCCAAAAACATTTCATTTTACTAAAAATTCAAGAGGATCTTAGGGGGAATCCAAGAGGAACTCTGGGGAGAGGGTTCAAGGGGAACCTATGGAGGGAAAGATAAGCTATGGAAAGGAGTAAAAGATGCCCCAAATTTTCAAACCCGTCACACCTGGCTCCCGAGGAAATGAACAAGAACTAGAAGGAAGTGAAAAAATAACTTGTGTATGATAGGATTCAATATACATGGAAACATAAAATTTGTTTGATTCTCACTGTTGACTTAGAAACCACCCTTTCCTAGCCACATGGAGAATATACCTTACTTCTAGTAATGTTTCTATAATTGGTTGGTTAATATATTTCGATACACATATGTGATAAGAATATTTTATTTAATAACCAAAAGTATGACATAAGAAATACTTATAATTGATGAATAAACCAAAAGAATAAGTGATTACATGTTTCTTTAATTCAGTTTATAGAATTTAGACTTATAAAGAATTTATTTAATGACATATGAAGAAAATAACCTCCTATTTATTACTATTTCTCTAAGGATGTATCAATGGTGCCTTCAACGTCATGCTTTGAAATGACATTTTCTCCATTTGTTTCAACCTTTTCACCATAATAAATAACGATTAATCATTCTTTAATGTTATTATTTCTTGAATAGCCTTACCTAGAACGTAATGAATCATTTTATCCATACTGTGTGTTTTTTTATCATAAAAAAAACTATAGTAAATTGGTGAAAATGATATGAGTGAGGGATCCATTGAAATATCATGTTCCATATTTAAATTTACACATATACAATGTAATAATAACCTATTAATATATGTGTTTCACTTTTTCCAAACCAGATCCTTTGATATGTGAAAAATGATGAATCATCTATGTCCCGATGTTGTACCCAAAAATCACATCAGATGTTGATGATATCATTTTGAAATAATCATTATAGGTTCCATAAATGAGTCTTTGTTAACAATTTTTACACCCTAGCTTATTGAGTAATCCTAATAGGTAACTGTGACACAAAAATATAGAATTTACTATATCGTAGTACATTGTGCAAGATCATTTACTAATCGTTGAAAATTCCTAGAAGTGTGAAAATTTTCCTTGTACATTATATATTTCAGTATGTATTGTGGTATAAATTTCCATTTTCTATAAAAAGAAAACCATTCATATTAATAATTTTATCTTGATTAATGAATAGATATTACCTATTATTTAAATAATTTAATATCCCCCACTATTTTATCAATCTCTAGAAACCATTTGTACTAGAATCATAATACTCTGTTCCTTAATTATACTAAGTGAATGAATTCCTGAACATCCCATTATATTCTACAAGTTATGTCCACGCCACTAAAAAGGGAGTTAAAGGTAGTTGTTTGACTAACTAACCATATTAAACAACATCACTTTGATATGTTGAGGGATTTCCTTGTTTCAAAAATCATAAATATGATTTTATCGATAATTTAATCCAAATATGCAACAAGATAGATGTGACTACTCATTTTTTTCTATCATTAGTTAAGTTAACTCTTCACTCATAGAATAAATTTCCATTAGTAGGAGGCACCATCAACTATGGACGACGAGCACCCCATACACATGGTTTTGATCACATTCAAACGACGTAAGATGTTTTTGACTAGAAATTTCTTTGAGGGATTTTAATATTTTTTTGACAAATGTAATCCATTTATATTAATCTTTTAGTATTTTGTTTTTTCACTTACAACTGAACAATAATAGAAAAAACATTCATTGCATCTCTATACATTTTACTATTTATTAGTTTATGTGTTTCCCGCTTTCATACAAATGCGTAAAATAATAATGATTGAATTATGGAAATAAAAATACCCTACTGGTCTTGAGAATCTAATATTGATTGATAAAATTAAACTTATTGTATCAATAGTGACCCAGGGGAATCACACTAGATTCATGTCTTGACTCATGATGCAAATCATCCCCCATCCAGTGTGTCCACTTTGCATTTGGAATTTTCCTCAACAATGCATAGTCCATGACTTATATAATCCATTCTAGGGTACTAAAATACTTTCTTGTAGGATAAGATGTCTCAATAGTGTAAAATACAAATTACACACTATTATCTAGGATCATAGACACTCATATATATTAAAAGAGAAAAAATTATGCACAAAAAATCAAATTTAAATAATTATTTACATGCATCAGACACAATTAAATAATTAATTAAACAAATAAGTAAAACCAGAAATAATCATTCGATGCCTGAGACCAGTCATTAGGTAAGGGTAAAGCGAGATAAAAATTAAATGCAATAAATTTCATAATGAGGGAATTTAAATAAATTAAGTGAATTATTAAATTAAAATAATTTATTTCTGTTTGATCTCACAAATTATTTAATTTATAATTAAAAAATTAATTTATTCAAGTAATTTAATTTTAAACCTAAATTAAATTAATTTTTTAACTAAAATTACATTAATTTTTTGAATAATAAATTAAAATTATTTTAAATTATAAAAATTAATTAATTAATATATTGGTTGTATTAAAATTTTCATGGGGCCTAAATCTCCACAAAAGGCCATTACGGGTTGGTCTGACCCCATGTAGTCTCATACTAGACTAGGATGACCTACCCTAACCCATTTGGGGTAAGGAAAACCAACTTCATGGGGTTTTAGGTTGGATAGAATCCTTGGTTTGGTGGATCCGCATAGGGTTCACACCAGGGTACCGTGGTAGGGACCGTTCTCCAGCTAGGAGTTCACACATGCCAGAACCAAGGGAGGAAAACTAATACGGAGGTGGGGTATGGTGATGACTGACCGGATTTGGCCTGGCAGGCTGGGGTGATTGAAATCAGTGTGGATGGAAGAACTTAGTTGGTAAAAAAGCTCCTAAAGATTAGACGACTAGATTATGGGACAAATTTGGGCTGACCAGAAGGTGGCATTGGGTAGAGAAAATATATGGGGAGGTAACTACCATCCTCAGTGGTGTGAGCTACTGAGGGCAGCGATGAGGAGAGAACTACTCGGGAGGCAGATATCGTTATCCCTTCGTTGCAATGGCGTGGATAGTAGGGTAAATCTTTGGTGAGGTTGTAATTCCCGGACCCCCGTTACTCAGAGTCGATGAATTATTTTAATACATTGGAATGATTACAAGGAATCATGTACTAAAGGCTATATTAGTATAGCAGTCTTGGAAAATATATTACATACATGAATGTTACATTACATTATAAAATTAACAACAACAAGAAAACAATTGTATCCATTGACCACAACCATATCCCTTAGAGTATCCCTACATGTCTATCATTATATAATTTTTCATATACTATTAAAAATATAACATATAAAGGGGTGATCTCAGATGCTTAGTAATGATAACAATATAGTGGAAACATTCATAAAAAAGATAGAAATTTAAGTGAACTCATAAAAATAAAACAAAATCCTTCTAAACATAAAATTCAGCCTAATAAGGAAAATATAAATCAAATAATTCTATATAATTATTATCATGGGAATTCTACTAGTCGAATAATCACATCTAATATAAATATCCAATTTTATAATGATGTAATGAAAAATTATAGACTTTATAACCACATAGTCAAGGTCATGTGACAGGACTAAAAATAGATTTTGTCAAGGCCTTGTGCGAATACACTAATTTGTCTCATGAGACCTACTGATGCATCGAGGAGCTATAGCAGGCTACACCTTTCAATTACTATGTTCAATTGATTCCTCATATGAAAAGGTTTAAACATAACATAAACATTCATATTAAAACTAGTATAAGAAATGTCAATACATTATCCATAAATCATTAATGGTATAACAATAACATATCCAGAGTAAAAGATTTCACAAAATATTCAATAAAATATAGAAGATTTGTAAAATAATAAATCGACATCGATCAAGAATAATATCTTGTAACAGATGTTGACATAGTTGAAAATGATCAGTAAAAATATTTGAGATAAATATCCATTTTTCATGAAATAATTTAAAATTCATATAATGGAAGTCATTTAAAATTTAGTGTTGAATAAATTTATCCTATCCCACTTTGAATCTATTGAAAGTAATTAAAATTTTATAACATTCATGTCCACATAAATAAATCCTTAAAACCATTTTGAAAACATGTACATTCATGAGAAAGGGTTAGAAGAATAAATCATTAAAACATTTAAAATGATGTTTTAGTAAAAATAAAAATAAAAATAATCCTTTTGAAAACTATTTTATGAAACATGGAAAGGGATAATAAATATTTCCCAACATATACTTACATAATAACAACCTCGGATAATTATGAGATTGTGAAATTAACCCTTACATTGAACTTTCTTTTGGTCGAGAGTATGTTTAAATTCCTATATAATAACCATAGTATGTTATTAAATTATAAAAGAACCATATTAATATTTATTATATCATACATGATTCATTTATGTCCTTATAATATACATTTTATAATGGTCTCCATGTTAAATTAACATTTTGAGTAATAATAACTTTCTTTATTGTACTTGTTTTAACTTGTTATTCTTGATTGCATCATTTAGATAATGATTTAAATACCTCCAGAATATTAATCTTTTTTTATATATAATATATATTTCCAATATAAATATTTATAATAGATATATATATGAAATGGAAGGCAACGTTTATGGAGGCGGTAGGCCATATGTACGCATAAACGTTGTTTCTGTTTTCATATCATATTGAATGAAAGTCAGTGGATTGGATATATGTAAGCGCATACAAAAACACAAAAACACACACACACACATATATATATATATATATTAAGTATCATTATTATGTCATATATTACTTACATATTAATAATATATATTTTTATAATCATTGTTGAATGGTGAACGTGGTAATGAATCTCATCGCGTCATGGAGACAATAATCCGTAAGTACGCATGAGTTACAATATCATTATGTTGATGATGAAATAGTATGTAATTGGATGATATATCATATATAAATAGTCATTGAAATTATATATTTATTATTTAAATTAGTTATATTCATTATTATACCCATCCAAATAATGAAGTGTTTGAATAACAAACTACACCACGACGTGGAGACAGTGAGCCGTACGTACGCACATATGGTGACATTGTCATTTATAGGATGGATTGAAAAATTAATATGGTTATACCATATTTATCATAACATCACAGAATGTAGGATTTACATGAGTTATTATTTTGGAATGGAAAAAAACAATGAAGGAGGAAGTTTAAGTAGAATAGAACTTGAAAGAGTGTGGTAAAATTGTGACCTCTTCTTCAGGTGTTTCCTTTTGAGTTGATCAAAAGAGCTCCATAAGATGTCTTTCTGATAGACGTACAGACTCTTGGTTAATGTGAGGGATGTTGGGAGAATATTTTGGCAGGGGTTGGCTGAGCCAAATGGCATTGGAGGAGCGATTTTCAGAGAAGGGGAATTACCCTTTTATAAGAGGGGTGAGGGTCACTTTAGGAAAAGATTATAATATTAATTTATTATACAATAATATTTGGTTTATAATGGCTCAAAATAAATTTATTTCTATCCTTATGTGGTTATGGGTCTAAATAATCTCAAAAAATAGGTTTTATACATGTTTAGGTTACCATTTTAACCTTATCTTTAGATATAACTCTTAATCAAATAGTTTGACTTTTACAGTGTCTTCTTGTATTCTTACACTATGTGGTTAAAAAAAATACTATAAACTTAATAGAGAACAAAAGGGGGTTCATTATTAAAATATATAATATTATTTAGGCCCTTTGGCAGATCCTTAGATTTTTGGTAATATTATATCAACAATTAAAACAGTATTTAATTTTAAAATAAATTTAAGTAAATTTTAACAATGTTTGGTATTTTTTTGTGAAAGTCATAACAACCTTATCACTTCGAAACAATTTATATAATCAAAAATAAAATGTCATAATAACCTATAAAATTCTTTTATGGAAAAAAACATCAGACTTATATTTATTTTTATATTTATAATACCATTTATTTGATTATTTCATTAATAATGTAATTACTGCATCATCATTGTGTCAAAGATAAATTTAATTATTTAATGTCTAAAATATAAATAAAATCACATGATGTAGGAAATATTTTTATATTTACAATGAATATTTATAGTATAATTTATCATATGTATAACCCTATATTAAAAATGGTTTAGTTATTAAACTTTGAATTTAAAACTTTTAACTATTTTTTAAATAAAACAATAATAAATATCCTAATCTAAACCACGTGTTCCAAAAAGATCATATTTTATTCCTAAGATTGTTTTTGGTATAATTAAACTTATTCATAACAATTAGGTCATGTGTTAGGGTATTTATAATATAATTTTTAACTTTTCTACCATATTTACATTTAACCGTGGTTAATAAAAGTCAAAAGTTACGATTCACCAAAAATTATTTTCATCATATTGAACCAAATTTTACTTACTGATTTCTACCTTGTCTTTCATATTTTTTAAATTCAACTCATTGAAGTGGAAAAATGTTGTTTTTTCAAATTTTCAAGTGCTCCTACAAAGTGGGTAAAAGATGGTAAAAAGTTTAATGAAATTTAATATATCTAAAATAATTATAAAATGACTCCAATTAATTATAATTATAATATATAGGTATTATTTATCTATTTTGACAAAGAATAAATTAATATAAAATAACTAATTACTTAAATAAAAATTCATTTTTAAATAATAACGCATCGTTTTTCACTATTCATCAAAAATTGAAGTTTTTCAGAAAAGTACCAAAAATTCACCCTATATTAATTTTGACATTATTAATTAAAAAATGATTTATATTTTACCAAATTCATAACATATAATTTTCATTAATAAATTTAAAATTTATTTCTATTGTCAAAACAAACAAATGGGTTTTTAAAAAGTAAAAACTATCAAAAGATTGACATCTGTTTAGGTCAAATTTAAATGTGAAATTACATATAATGACCTAAATTATATTAAATTATAAAAATATAATCTAATTATACTTCCAAACCCTATCAAATTCAATAAATTAACATGATAAATTATTTCGATTAATTTTTTTTCAATTATAATTTTGTATTTTAACTATTTATCAAAATATGAAAGTTACAAAAAAAAAGTACCAACAATAAATTAAATCTATATTTTAATGTCCCCATTCCAAAGAATAATTTAATTTTATTAACTTGATTATATAAATGTGTCAAATATTGGTTTTAAAAAGGTTTCCCCATTAAAATGTGGTAAAATGGCATTTTTTAAAAATCATTTCTTTTGTCTGAAAAAAGAATTTGTTCTTATATTATGTCTAAGAAACACATAATATGGATGTTAAAATTATATATAATATATAAGATTCAAAATAATTTTAATACTATTCATAACCTCTTTTTGAACGACTAGATTTGTATTTTGTGGTGCACTCGAACTCAGTGTTGTGTGTAGCACAAGCTATTGAATTACATTAATGAGACAACTTACTATGAAATCATGGGGTGTTAAATTCTCCCATCCTTAAATAAATTATTTCCTCACAATTTGTAATTGTTCTACAAAAATAAAAGGTAAAAAATAGAAAAATACCTTTGATGAAAACCAACATCAGAAATTGGGTTAATAAAATTTACTCTTAATAAGAAGCAAAGGGAATATAAAAGTCACCACAAAATTATGATCTTGATTAAGAGAACATTGGTAGAAAGTAGGGACACATAATTGAGGAAACATAAATATTTATAGTGACTGATTGAGGTCATCAATCACAATCAAGTGTAAAATTGAGGGTCTCAAAGCCATCAATCTCTAATGATTTAAAATATCATTAGTTCAACCAAACATAAGGTATTAAGATCACACATTGTTGGTTTTAAGATTCCTTACCTAATGTTTAATAATTAATTTATTCATAGAATAATGGGAAAAATATACTTGACAAGTATAGTTTCATCACTTAACGAATTACTACCACAAACTCATCTTTCACTCCAAAAGATAATAGAATTCAAAAATATTCTATTTATCCTAATCGTATCGGGTTCCCAAAATAATTAATTTATAATTCATTGTTCAAACTATTTAAAAAATACATTATACAAACTATGACATCACATATGCCAGTGGTAGTTGATCCACCTTTGTCGCCCTTCATCTATGGGTTCAAGTCTCGTGGCCTTACCAGACGGGACGAGTTGTCACCGGACCTCTGGGTTGTCCATTAATGAAAATCCAAAAATAATATCAAGAAATGATTTAACATTAATCATAGTATACAATGTCAAACATAATCGATTCCAACCATTAGACTTATCCAAAATACTTCTGTCCAATCTAACAGTCCTAAATTTATAAGGAATGTAAATTCAATGAAGATCCTTTTTTCCACGTAATAACATGTTAATAACATCATCATGTATTCTTTTAAACCATTGTAACACCCTATATTACCATAAAACCTTATTGATTAAATTCGTTCTCCCTTATTCCATATAGAATAATGGATATAATCCTTCTATCTAAAAATGTTGTAAAGTCAAACAATGATGGAATATAAAAATCGTTAATCATTTTCATGGTAGTCAATAATATCCAATATAATTTATCCAAATAAATCATATATTATTAAAAAATCACTACCTCAATATTAGAACGATATTATGGTTTATCTTTCTATCAGCCATATATTTTCCAAAAAAGTTAACCTGCTATTGAGTCACTTTTCATGGTTCCACATAATATCAAGTCCTTAAAAAAATAGTACTATAGTACAATCCTTATATATACTATATAATTATTATAACATTTACATCATTAATACAATATTCAAATGACACAATACTTTAATAAAAAAAATAAGAAATCTAATCAATCCACTTCATCTTTGGTAGTATAATAACCTGATTATTATCCAATAGCAGCATCTTGGGTATTAATTGATGATTTGGACATTGATTCACATAGTGTCCCAAATCCTTGCAGATAAAGTATTGTACATTTGAATCCTTTTTCTTACCCTTGAAATCTCATACTTGGTGTCCCCTTTCTTCACACTTATAACAAACTCCCATTCCCATCAAGCATTTACCATGGTCATTTTTTCCACGATTATCACATATGGGAAAATCCTTCTTTCCCCTCTTCCCTTTATCCATATTTCTCTCTTCCATCACTTTCTTCTCATGCTTCCCTTCAAATCCAAAAGACTCAAGGAATTATTTACCTTTATTATTAACACATGATTTTATTTCTTCATATTATTTGATTATGTGGGAGACTAATTCCCTTTTAAATTCTGTCTTTATACCAGGAAAGATGTGATCCTTCATAATCTTTTGAGCATGCATATTGCTATAATTCTCATTCCTTCTTCTAGGTGGAATTTCTAAACAATGGCATACACTAGGTTAGTATATGAATCACAATGTATAATTACAAACATGTAAAATTCCTATCATAAATAGAATAGATTATACATATAATCTATAATAAAAAAATGTTTTCTTTGAGGATGTATTTACACCTAAATCCTCTATAATGGATTGTAATAAAAATGTAAATTATTGTAAGAATATATCCTGGGAGTGTCGTAACCAAGAGTAAAGCAAGGCCAATTATCGTGTACTGGGATATACTGGGTCTAGCTAGATACTCTTTGTCGGAGTTTTCACTCCTAGGTACTTCTTTTCTAGAGCTGCCTCTACCTATTCATATCCATACAGGGATGTATTTCATGGAAAATACTCAGAATCACTAAATTACCAAAATTATAGGTAGTTCTTCTATACTAATCCTCAAAGTCTATGTTAGGCTAATGTTTACTAATCAGATTTTATCTAAATATATTTCCAAGGATATTTATAAACATCCACTAATACCAATCGTAATTCCCGGACCCTAGTTACCCAATGTTAGTGCATTATTTTAATACATTGGCATGATTACAAGGAATCATGTCCGGAAGGACTGATCAGTTTAGCATTCTTGTAAAATTTATTACATACATGGACATTACATTACATTATAAAATGAAAAAATAACAACAACATTTTCACCATTCACCACAATCATATCTCTTATATTATTCCTATCGGCTTGTCGCAATATAATTTTTCACATCCTAGAAAAAATAAAACATAGAAAGGGGTGATCTCAGATGCTTAGTAAGGATAATAATTGAGAAAAAACTTATATAACTAAGCATAAACATTTAAGGTAATGTATAAAACTAAAAAAAACCTTTTTAACATAAAGAGAAGCATAATATGGAATAGGTAAATCAAATAATTCCATTCACTTATTCACATGGATATTCTAAATGTTGAATAACCCCATGAAATGTCAATAACCAATTTCATAATGATGGAATGCATAATTACAGAATTTATAACCACATATTAAATGCCTTATGCCAAGACAAATAATAAGATTTTGTCAAGGCCTTGTTCCAAGACAATAGTTTATCTCATGAGACCTACTTATTCATCGATGAGCTATAGAGGGCTCCACCCATCACTTACTAAGTCCAATTCATTCCTCATATGAAAAGGATAAAACATAACATAATCATTCGTATTAAAACTATCATAGAAAATATCAATAATTTATCCATAAAACATGAATGGTATATCAATAAAAAATCCACATTCAGACATATCAAAAAACCATAAATACAATATGGAATATTTGTATCATAATAAATCATCATGGATCTAGAATAATACCCCGTAATGGATGTTGACATGTTTGAAAATGATCAGTAAAAATCATTGAGAGAAATATCCCTTTTTCATGAAATTATTTAATTGTAATATAAAGGAATTCATTTAACCGATAGTTTTGAATCAATGATTCCCATACACCTTTTAATCATTTTAAAATAATTAACATTTTAAAACATTCATGTCCATATAAATAAATTGTTAAATCCCTTTTGAAAACAAGAACATTAATGGGAACAGTTTAGTAGAATAAATCTTTATAACATTTAAAATAATGTTATAGTAAAACATTACTAAAAAATAATCCATTTGAACACTATTTTATAAAACATGGGAATGGATAATAAATATGTACCAGTAGATATTTACGTAAAAACAACCTCGGATAAAAAAGAGATTGTGAAATTATCCCTTACCTTGCACTTTCCTTTGGTCGGGGGTACATTTAACCTTCTGTATAATGACAATAATATGTTATTAAATTATACCAGAACCATATTAATATTTATTATATGTTAAATTATTCATTTATGACATTATACTACCCATTTAATAAATCTTTCCTTGTTAAATTACCAATTTGGGTAATAATCACTTTCATTATCGTACATGTTTTAACTTGTTATTACAGATCATATCATTAAGATCAAGATTTAAATACATCCAGAATAAAAACAATAATTTATATATCATATATATTTAGAATATAAATATTTATAAAATATATATATATGAAATGGTAGGCACCATTTATGGAGACGGAAGGTTGTACGTACACATAAACGTTGTTTTCGTTTTCATATCATATTGAATGAATGTAAGTGAATAAGATATATGTAAGTACATAAATACATATATATATATATATATTTATATCTACAATAGAATTATTAGTTCATATATTACATACTTATTAATAATATATATTTTTATAATCATCTTTGAATGGTGAACGTGGGAATAAATCGCATCATGTTGTGGAGATGGTAATCTGTACGTACGCACGAGCGACAATATCATTATATTGATGGTGAAATCATGTGTAATTATATTTTATATCAAATATAAAGTATTATTAACATGTTATATTTATTATTTACATCAGCTATACTCATTATGATACCCATCCAAATAATGAAGTGTATGAATAAAAAACTACACCACGACGTGGAGACGGTCAGCCGTACGTACGCACGTATGGTGACTTTGTCATTTATAGGATGGATAGAATAATGAATATGTCTTTAACATATTTATAGTAACATCAAAATATGTAAGAGGTACTGGAGTAATTTTTTTTAATGGAAATAACAAATATGGAGGAGGTGGAAGAAGAAAAGAACATTAAAGAGGGTGGTGAAATTATTACCTCTTCTTCGGGTGTTTCCTTTTTAGTTGATCAAAAGGTATTCTTAGGCTTGCTTTCTGATAAAATTAAAGAGTATTGGTTAATTTGAGGGAATTTTGGAGGATATTTGGGCAGGGTTTGGCTGATACAAATGGCTTTGGAGGAGTGATTTTGTGAGAAAGGGAAGTGCCCTTTTATAAGAGGGGTGAGGGTCACTTTAGTAAAATATTAAAATATTAATTTATTATACAATAATATATGGTTTATAATGGCATAAAATGAATTTATTTCTACAATTAGCTGGTTTTGGGTCTAAATAATCTCAAAAAATAGGTTTTATACAAGTTTAGGTTACTATTTTAAACTTATATTTATATTTAACTATTAGTTAAATAGTTTAACTTTTACTGTGTCTTCTTCTATTCTTACACTATATGGTTAATAAACAACTCTAACTTTACAAGAGAACCTCAAGTGGTTAATTAATAAATCATATAATATTATTTAATCCCTTTGGTGTAAACTTATATTTTTTTAAATATTATATCAACCATTAATATAGTATTTATTTTAAAAATTAATTTATTTTAATTTTGACACTATTTTGTATTTTGTTTTGTGAAAGTCATAAATACATTATAACATCGAAAAAATTTATCTAATGAACCCTAACATGTCATATTAGCCTAGAAAATTCATGTATAGCATAAAAATTTGAAATTATAATTATTTTAATATTTATAGTACCATTTATTTGATTATTTAATTAATAATGTAATTACTGCATTATCATTGTTTAATAAATTAATTTAATTATTTAATGTCTAGAAAATATAAATAAAATACCATAATGTGGGAAATTATTTAAGCTTTAAAATGAATATTTATAGTCTAATTTATCAAATGTATAACCCTATATAAAAATGGTTTTGTTATTAAGCATTGAATTTATTACTTTTAACTCTTCTTTAAATAAAATAATAATAAATGTCATAATCTAATAAAAGGGGACCAAAAGGATCATATTTTATTCATAAGATTTTTTTGGTTCAAATTAATATTATACAATATAATTAGAACATGTGTTAGGGTAATTGTAATATCATTTTTCCTTTAATTATACTATTTACTTTTAACCGTTGAAAATAAAAGTCAAATTTTACTATTCACTATGAATTATTTTCATCTTATTGATTGCCAATTTACTAACTGATGTCAACTGTGTCTCTTGGATTTTTGAAATTCAACTCACAGAAGAGGTAAAATTTAGTTTTCTTTAAATTTGAATATGTTCCTAGAAGGTGTGTAAAAGACGATAAAATGCTCACTAAAATTTTATACATTTAAATTTATTATAAAATAACTCCAATTAATTAAATTGAACATATATAGCTATTATGTATCTATTTTTACCTAAAATAAATTGAATTAAAATAACAAATTTCTTAAATAAAAATTTCGTATTAAACAATAACACAATGTTTTTCACTGTTCATCGAAAAATGAATATTTTCAAAAAAATACAAACAATTCACCCTAAGCTAATGATGATATTAAAAATTCAAAAATTAATTCTATTTTACCAAATTATAAACATAGAAGTTGAAATATTTAATTTAAAATTAATTCCCGTTGTCAAAATCAAAAAGTGGGTTTTTAAAAATTAAAAACTGTCAAAAGATTGCCATGTTCTTATGTCAAATTTAAATGTGAAATTACTTATAATGACATAAATTGAATTAAATGATTAAAATATAATATAATTATACTTCTAAACCATTCAAATTCATAATTTAACAATATAAATTATTTTGATTAATAAAGTTGTTTTCAATTAAAATTTAGTATTTTCAACTATTCATCAAAATATGAAAGTTATCAGAAAAGTACAAAAAATATGTCCAAACTAAATTTTTATGTCCCTCTTCTAATGAAGAATTAAATTTAATTAAATTTAATATATACAAGTGTTAAATATTGGTTTTAAAAAGGGTTCTAAATTAAAAGGCAGTAAAATTGCATTGTTTGAAAAATACTTCTTCTATCTGAAAAAATGAATTTTTTTCTTATATTACCTCTAAGAAACACATAATACAGATTTTAAAATGATATTGAGTATATAATATTCAAAATGCAGTTAATAATATTCATAACCGCTTTTTTGAACGACTAGATTGGTAAGTTGTGGTGTACTCGAACTCTGTGGTGTGTGTAGCGCAAGCTATTTATTTAATTTAATGAGATAACATACTATGAAATAATGGGGTATTAAAAAGGTTGTAACACTGATACACCAACCTAATAGGGGGATGTGGTAGCCCGGGGCCTCATCCAGGTGAGTCGTGTGGCTGGATCTGCGACAGGCAGCGACGTCTGAACCGGGTGGTGGGGGGATCCTAGCCAGTGGTGCTTGGGGATCCTAAGGGCTGTGGGAATGGTGGATTTTGGATGGTGGGGAATGCTTAGTTTGGAAATATTAAGTAGGGTTGAAATAGGATGCAATAGATAGGGGGTGCACACTTTCAACTTTCACAGGAAGATTTAGAGTAGGGGTACATTTTTAGTTTTAATGTGGACTTTTCCACATACCCACCCCATATTATTTAAGGTTAGTTATTATTTTTTATTGTAGGAGATGAAATACAACCCGAACCACATTTTCTCAACCTATAATATTTGTCTTTTAGTGATAATATTATATATTATTTTATCCTTCCATAAATAGATGGAAGATGACTTGTTTGGAAAATACTATTCCACCAATGTTGTATGGCCAAAATAGTTAAGGTTAACTAGAATCAATCCATGAGACCATGTTATGGTATTATTAAAATATATATAATATATTTTCTTTGAAATCAAGGTCACTAAACCGAAAATGATCCATATTAAAATTTCATATGCCCATAAGCTGGTTTTCCGAAATTGAATCGACACATGGTTTGTTCGATTGAGACCGAAATTAAACCCTCTACATAATTTAATGAATATTAATTTTTCATGTCATAGAAAATTTATGTGATTCCTCAAATACCTTTTGTAGGTATCCAAGTGCATAAAAGAATATTTTTTTCCAATGAATTAAAACCATTCATCTTCAGAATAAAAAAACATGTCATTTCAAGTGATCTGAGCTATAGTAAGGATCGAGGATCTTGCATGAATTTAGTAAGAAAATAATTAAAACCAAACTGTTTACTCATTCATATCAAAGGACGGTATGTTATAGATCATAACATAAAACCATTACTCAATGTATCTAAAATAAAATCCTTCCAAATCATCCACAAATGCTCTAATAATCTATACACACTCTGGTTTTTAAATTCAGGGTGCTATCATAGAGAATTGAAAAATCCTCCATCCTCACAAAAGTCACCTTGATTATGTTCCATAGAACCATTTAAGAGTTATTGAATCTATTTCTCAACGAGAGTATTTACCCCTATAGAATGTGGGAGGAGAGAGTGGCTCTCATTCTATTGGAAGGAACAACAACATGGAATTGATTCTCTCTCCTTATTAAATAGTGGGAGGCTCAAATACTTCAGAAAGGGTTCCCGACCCCCAAAAATAAAACACCAACTAAATAAGGAATAAATAAATTTTTTAATAAACTAAATAAATTATAAATAATATTTTTTTACCACAAAATTCTAATATATATTAAATATATAACATGATAAAACCTGATTCATTAACTTCAGTTGTAATTCCTCAGTATTAAATGAACCTTGAATACAAAAAAAATATGCATTCTTATAATATTTTTTTATATTCACATATTACCTCATGATTAATTTAAATAAATAAATTTATCCTAATTATTCTATACTAAAATAATAATTTATTTATTTATTTTTCATTGATCGATTACTTAGAAAACTCTCTAACCCCATGGGGGTCCCACCATGTGCAATATCTATATTCACAAAAATAGTGCATATTCTTGACTAGGATATTGTTTATGCCCCTCTAAGATCTTATCCCAATAGTAATGAATATAATTAAAAGTCTAAGAGAGAAGTCTACAAACCCATCATGGCCCATAAAGAGATAAGAAACCGTCATAGCAGTGACAACATTCCTATGAAAAGGAACTGTGTATTATAATATCATTGTCTTGTGATATCTCATAATGTATGACACAAATTTATTGAATAATCTTTCCATGATTTATTATTTTTTTAATATAACTAGATATATTTTACTTCAACTCCCTTGGAAAAGTATTTATGATGGTATTACCATCCTGATCAAATAGGCCCAAGATATTACTTACTCAACTCAAAAGTGAAAAAATCTATTATGATCATTCAACCAATGTCATACCACCAATGAAATACCCAACACAAGAAACATCTCAATGACTTCATTATCATGAATTTTAAACTGCATAAAAGTATGTGATCAAATGGCACACATTGATAATGATCTCATGTTAAGATACCAATACACATTCCTGTAGATAGAAACTGCAAATAGAACCTGAAACATGTCGTGTTCTTATTGATGGGTCTGTACTCATAATCTCACCTACAAGAGATCACCAAGTGATAAACTTAAGAAAAATATGTTTCAATGCTTATGATCCCCCACACCTAATAGTCATAAATCAACTATGTTGAGTCAGTATGATGTATATAGAACATAGAAAATATGTTTAAGGTTAATTTTGCAGTATCTCAAAGATCTCATTATAGTTTGGGAACTGATATAGCCTTTTCATACCATAATTAATCTATGTAAATTTCTATTTAAATAGTATATTAAGAAATATATACACTATTATGGTAAGTGTTCATCATGTATAACTCACTGTGTCCCTGATATGGTAATTGAAAAGTACAGTTTAGTTGGGTGTTGGGAACCCACCATTATAACAACATCATCCATAGAAGTGAATAATTAGAGTTTAGAAGTAATAAATATAAACAATATTGTAATTGATAATTATATGCAGTAAAATATTGAATCAAAATGTCATACATAAAACAAAAAATTCCCACTGATATGGCCTCATATACTAGAATAAAAGAAATAAACAAAAGTACAAGTCTATGCTACTATCTCCAAGCTGAACTATATACTTAGTCTCCACTGACACTATGCAGTAGAACCATCCAATTCATAAGAATACACATGAGTATCTTTGCTCAATAATGAAACACTATGCCTCAGGCTTATCTTTTAGGCAGATGTGATCGACCTAAAATCATACATAAGGTTTGTAGGAACACCAAATTGCATGTATATGTGGTGAGAAATAAATCATAGTAGTCCAACCCCAATGATGAACTTATAACCCACTACTATAAGTGTATGATCATGAAATATGATTATTCAAGATGATTCATAACTAAAATTAAGTAAATAAAATAACTCTCAATCGATCCTTAGGTCCATGTATCCAATCGACTAGACATCCTATAAATAAATAAATGAGCTGGATGGGGTACAACGCTAGCTGTGCATAATGAAGTTGATCCTCGAGTCCATATTCTTGATCATCCATACCTACTTCGGCCAGTGCCAACAAATTCTCTAAGCAGGCTATGCCACCATAGGGGGATATATGTCCTAGCCCCGAGATCACCCAATCTCTCTTATAATAATATATATTAAGGATTCCAGGTAACAACTAGACATTCTATAAATATTCTTTGATGTTTGATTCCAAGTTCCATTTCCATAGGCATTCACTACATTGGAACTCAGTCGAACCCTATAATGGATGATCCATAGGTGATCTTTAAGGAATGCCCTCTTGGTCCAAGATAAAACCTCAACATCATTAAATAAACAGTTCAACATACCCATTTTTTTGAAATTATCGTTAATACAATATCGGTACATTATCCACAATCCTAAGGAGAATATCAAGAATATCTTGGGATCTCATCATCAATATTAGATAATTTTTAAAAATCCAATGTTTAGGGTATATCATACACTCATAAATATCATTTGATGAAATAATAGGGAAGTGTTGCTACTCGACAATATCATCCATCAGAAGATTAGGGGAAGTGTACCAACCTAAAAATATCACCTTTGGAAATCTCTGGGGAAGTGAACCCACCCAAAATTATAATATGGTGAAAGCTTAGGGAAAATTCATTCACCTATCAATATCTTATGTGGAATGATAAGGGGATGTGCACCAACCTGACATTATAATCTCTTCACCTAGAGTATGGTAGGATCCTATTATCACTAGGAATCTATACAGAGTAACTTTCATTCAATAAAGATTATATGTTATATCGTAGGAAGTAACTTTTGAAATCCTTGTAATATATTACATCACATCAGGCTGATCGACTATGTACCAAAAACTATGTCTAAAAATCATAGATTCAATAAGAGAAACAATGTGAGAGAATAAGTAAAGGGTTAGGGTGGCCAAATAACGAAACCAATAAATACCATCATTACCCATCAATGTCACAAGTACAATATGTTATCTAAGGTGAAACCTAATACCATCTCTACCCAAACACATAATTCACTTGCTCAGGGTGGGATAGGCACTGGGAAACCCACTAGGGGCCCAAAGGCTATTAAACATGTGCAGCATCATACTCAGGACCCTAGATATCCACACATAAATAGAGGAATACCTCTTGGTATCTTATATGTCATCATATTGGTTGAGGCATACCTCTTAGGATCCTCAAAAAATAGTACATAAGTGGAGGAATCCTTATTGGGATCCTTGTAAATAGTAAGTAAATAGAGGAATCATACATCAGATCCCCTAGGTGTAATATATAGCAGAGGAGTCTCTCATGGAAACCTCTAGGATAGGGAATAAGTGGAGGCCTGCCTCTTGGGATCCTCATTCACAAACATATCTCGTGAGTATGCACATCAAACAACCATGTCTATAATATATTAGGGCCTTCTAGACCCAAAGGGGAACAACTCATATAGGATATGTCCTTAAGGAAAACCCACATAAGAATTGGTCTAGGGAGATGGATCATGGACCATCTAAAACCAAAGGTTTCACTATAGGTTGGTCTGAAAACCCAATATATCAACTTCATTAAGAAGTAAAATAGTCCCTCTAAAAAATTATGGTCCCAAGGTACAATATAAAAGGAAATTGACACTCTCATACCAAGTGTAACAATAAAAACTGCAACCCTCAAAATGGGTCTCAACCTATATCTCAGTTAGAGAAGACATCCAAATTTATTAACTAGAGGAAGAACATCTCTATTCAAGATTTATCACCACAAAAACGTTTTAGGGGTCCCAAAACTACACTAATGGTTACAAAAAAATTGATCTACGAGAAAAATGGATTAAAATAGACTCCTCATATGTCCAATTCTTACTCCTGTGTGTAAAACCAACCAAAATCCTCAAAAGGGTAGAAAAGGATAAGAACAAAATGTGTATAGCCGAGTACACAATGAGTACTCTCAAAGCTCCACCTGAACATATACATTATCTAGAATTGGCATGTGAAACCCAATAACATGGAATTTAGAACATGTATATGTCATGTAAACTATAGTGTGTACCTTACCATGTACCAAACATATCCTAGCCATGTGTTTTGTCCTTGGTGTGTACTACTACACGTCATGTATCCTACACAAGGTTTGGTCCAGTACCCTACACAATCAAGTACCCCAACATGGGAAGTCTAGCCATGTACCCGACCACATGCTGAGAAACACTACAAAGTTTTAAATCTAATTACCTCGTTTGTAGTTATAAAACATCAGCTTCATTTAATAGGAAGAGTACACAATGTGTTTTCATGGTACCAGATGTCATGTGATTAGGATTTTCTGAATGAGAACCCCTTTAATTGTAGAGAAACACTTGTTTTTCTTTGTTTATTCATAGATAAACCCCATGATGGGGTTCCTTAGTAGTCATAAATGGCCTTAAAAATAAATAGAGATAAATTTATAGGGACTTATGGAAAAAATGTATGCCCTACCTTTGAGAGTAATCCACTAAATCCTCACCCATTTCTATGTTCCGTAGCTATTACATGATGACGTGGTTCCTTCCAAGCTCCACATTAACACCTATATTCTTCCATCCATATTTTTATCTCACCATTTCACTCTACTCTCTCTATCCTAGAAAGAAGAATCCCATAGTGTGTAAAACATGAGAATATAGGGAAGAGAAAAAATAAAATGGGAAAAAGGAAGAAAAATGGAAAAGAAAAAGGGTCTTGGCCCTGGCCCCAGCCCCAACACCCGATGTTAATTTATGCATCCTATAACAAAAATCCCCCAATCCAAGAAATAATAAATATGAAAAAAATTTAATCTGATGATCCATTCAAAATATATGACCAAAAAAATTCATGTGAATAAAATAAGATCTAATTTATTAAATATTAATTATTAATTATTCCATGAAAATTCAAATGAAACAGAATTACATAAACTCTAGTCCTAGGGTAAAAAATTAATCTTGGGACTAACATTGTGGTTAAAAAAATTATCTATGATAATATTCTATGGTAAAATGTCCATTTTATCCCTCATGAGAGTTCAAAAGAAAAAATACAAATTTATACTGAGTTTTACAGCTCCGGAAAACCCTGGTCAATATAACTTCACCACCATAACCCTTATAATCCCTAAAAACACATGGTAGTCAAACAATATTTATGCTCCCATATTGAGCATATAGAAAATAACACTATATTGATAGTCTAATGACCAGTCACAGAATGTCACAAAAATCTCTTCCCACATTGAATATATTAAACCATGTCCGATCAGGTACTCTCCATAATAGGAGTCCCTTTACCATTGCCTTGAAACAAAACTCCTAGTTCCCTAACCCAGGATTTGTCAATCACCTAAGGAAATAACTATCATGAACAAAACCTCTCATCCTGAGCATCAACCAAAACCATTAAAACATAAATCCTTCCACTTCCAGGGAATGGTTCCCACAAAAAACAACAAATTTGAACTCATAATGAGGGGAAACACCTCAAACGAACCATGATTCACCCCCCACCAAATGGTTTACCATATACCAATCCCTGAGTGAATCCAAAATAGGTTCCATAACCAAATGTGTGTCATTCCTTCCAATACATGATTATTGTCCTATAAAAATTAGACTAAGATTTAGCAAGATCATTCATGAAACAACACTCGATCTATTCTCAATGTTTTCTCTAACATGAAGATACATTTATTATTTCATCAAAACAATCGAGTGACCACATCTGAAACATTTCATTGAACCATTCATCCTCGTCCCGTAAATGACCACAAACTGATTTACAATTTAAACTATATCATCAACAATCAGCGCATTCCATGTCTATCTCACCAAACATAAAAGGTCTATAACACCAAACCACCTAATTAAAATCCCGAATAAAACTCCCATGATTCATCCATCATAAGGTCAAACCAACCATTATACATAGTATGTTAGTCTCATTAATAAATAATCTCCCTTGGAAATCCTCTTGAAAATGAAGCACCTCACATTTTACATGATTTATTCCATGACTACTCATCACACAATGTTTTTTTCATATATTAAGTAATATTCCACCCAACCACAGAACAATAGCATTAGGAACCTCAAAAATATTTCCCAAGAAATCCAATCTTGATATCCAAACACCCTAGATAATTTCATAGAAACTAAATGCATCATCATGCCTATATGAAAAATCCCCGGAACCTCCCTTACATTGGTATCTACAAGAGAATAAAAGCAATCTCACTTACTCTAAATGAATATTTATACCTAATCCAAAATACCTCATATTATTCCCTTGGTCAAACCAAATTCTGAATTACTATGGTCCGATTCACAAGAAATGGCCTCTAGATCTTCCACTTATCTATGCTCATGAAGTATCATAATAGGGTCACTAGGTTCATACACCTCTCCCCATGTCTATACATATGTAAGGAAGGTGTATATAACATCTATTAAACATGTATTACATGGCCCCAATCCTCTCCAAGAATCCTCATAAGGGACTACTCTCTAGAGGGTAATTATGTAAGATAGAAAATATTCTAAACTACCCAACACCATGCATCCATATACGGTAATACACCCTTTATGTTTCATTTCATTGTAAAAATTTAGATTCCTATAATCATCTCATTTGAGGACCTAACTATATAATTTTAAATAAAGTCCAGTTAAGTAAAATATCCTAGTAAGATATATATTAAAACTCCATGCAAACTATTCTGAATCATTAATTTACTACACTTGAAAAGGATACACGTACAAATGGTCTACTAAAATGGAATTACCTATAAATGTTGTTATATGAAGGTCAAAAATAAACATAACAAATCATCTCAATAATCCATGTCATTCCACATACTAATGGTTTGGTTAAGTATAATTCTATTCCAAGATATGTGTGAAAACATTGTATTTGTTGTTACTAATACTTTATAAAACTAAACCTCAGTGACAACATAACATAAGGGGCTCAAATAATAGGAACCATATTCCATATCGACCCACTAGGGTAAAAAAAACTTTATATTCCTGAGGATAGAGTCATTATCCTCACTGTCAACATATCACTGTTGATCCACATGTCATTCCATTATAAGGGAATATATATACATGTTAGTTTAACTGAGTAGATTTAAACTATGAAACAATACGGTAAAACACAGTCTAGGTTGTTTTTAACACTTGAAATAGTTTACATTAGTCATCAGTAATAAATATCACACAAGGAGCCCTATAATATATTAAACTATGTGGAAAATATGCACATGAGACACCTCCTTACTTTTCTATCCCTAAATAAAAAAATTCACTAGCCTCTTGAAAATAGTTAAAAATCCATAAACCCATAATATATCATAAACATCACAAAAAAGTGCACCATTCAAAGATAAAATCACATACAACTATAAAAAAACATATGAAGAACATCAATCTTATATCGTTGAAAACCCTTAATTATTACCAAAACATTAGTTCCCAATACACCAGTCTGATATCCATCATAGATTCCAACTCATTCTTAATACTCTTATATACCATATACCAAATAGTAAGTGAATAGGAATGGAAAATCTCAGATACCACTTTGTAACATACCCATCCAAATCACATTATAAAAAGTAATTTGACTGGATACTGATAAGGCATCAAGCATACATATGCATACACCAGAGGCTATCACCTAGAAACGAGGGACTAAGGTGTGAATGTGGGGACACTATGCCCTTATATTAGAGTAAGAAAAACATTCAAAACAAACAAATGTCAACCATATAAGTGAATAATAAAAGTAAATAATAAATAAATATAAATAGTATTTTAATAGAGAATGATATGCATTACAATCTTGAAGTTCCATGTGATACATACAATACAGCTCACCAAATAAACCACCCACCTATACAGAAATAAAATAAATAAAAAAATTTATGAGTTGTTATTAACAACTCTGATCCAAACTACATACCTGGTATCCAATGACACTACCATGCTTCCCCAAATCAGTTTGAATAACCCACAAAATTAGCTCCACTCAATTATGAAACCTTTGGCATCTTTTCTATCCATCACACATTGTTTGTCAAGCTGAAAGAAGTCATAAGGTCTGTACGCACACTGAGGTGCTTGTATAGGTAGTGAAAAATAAATACCAGTAGGAAACCCCAAACGATGAACCAATAACCTACTATCATAAGTGCATGTTCAAGATGTTTTCTCAACCAACTGTGTAACACCTTAGTAATTATGATATATTTATTTTTAAATAAATTCATTCTCATTGTCGGCTTGTAGTAGACACAAACCTAAGTCTAAATGAACTGCAATATAGTATACCATTGTAACATTAGCGTTAAATTGGAAGGTATTAATATGAATAAATAAATAATAAAAAGTAATATTTTTACACATGTACAAAATAAATTAATAGGTTATTAATTTATTTTAAATGAAAATAAAAAAAATTAATATAAAATAAGGGTTTTCCAAAAAAAACTATTTTTATGCATGTAATTTATTTATATCTTTATAAATTAAATTAATCAATATTGGTAAAATATTTTAATGAAATTTATAAATTATATATTCAATAAAATATTTTATCATTCATATAATATTTTTTTTCTTGGCCAGGGATACAAATTAATCGAGTTCATTCTTAAAAACTATATTTATTTTAAAAAAGCAGTTTCTTTGTGTTTTACACACCTATTTATAAACTGATTTTCACTACTTTTTTAAAAAATATTTTAAAAATTAAACTTCATTTTTTATTTCATAGATTAAAAATTTTCTTATATTTAATTTTTTATAATGTTGAAAAACGATTAATTTTTCCTTGAATATTGAAAAATACATAATTTTATTAAAAATTGTATTTCTTAATTAAATTACAAAGTTTTGTATTATTCTAAATGGGTTTAAATGTAAAATTAGTTCAATTATATTATTATCAATCAAATTTAGGTAATTTTAATCAATATTTATAAGAAAATTTATATAGAAACTTTTTATTCATAAGGAAAATTATTCTTTGGAAAACCACTTTTTTGTTATGATTATTAGTTTAATTTTAAATTAAATTCTGAAAATTTTATGAATATAATTTGGTAAAAGGGAGTCAATATTTTTAATTATAATAATTAAAATTATTTAATATGGTTAATATATTTTTTATCATAATGGGTTGTAAAAATGATAAAAATTAATTTCCTTAGTCAATGTTAAAATGGGTTTTCTAGGGGTAAAAACAAATGATAATGGTATATTTTCCAATTAAACGGGTAAAAAATTTATTAGATATAAATATATCAACCTTAAACTATTACATATTATAATATAGGTCCATATTTAATAATTTTCATTGGGGATTTCTTTATCATTTTTTATGCATTTAGGAAATATACAAGGACATCCCTTTCCCCACTTATAAAAAAGTCATCTCCTCTCCACCCTATGCTTCAAAATCCTTCTAGTTCAGGAAATAATTTACATAATTACATAATTATATACCTTAAGAATAACTCAAGGAACTTTTCATCAAAAAAATTAACTAGTAAGGCTTTAGGTATAAATCGAAAGAGGTTCCATAATGAACTGGTATAGTTCTTAACCATGCGTTTTCGTTTTATTTCTTCTGATTCGCCCTTCCAATCATCTAAAAATATATAAAATAATAAAATATAATATTACATATATTAAGAAGTTGTTATGTTAATATAATAACATATATCCACCCTCTCTTCCATCAAATGATAAATGGAACTATCGATCATGTGTATAGCGTACTATCGCCTCATGAACCAATGTAATTCACTTTCCATAATTTCCTCCCATGGATGGATAAAATGGTGGATTGATTGTGTGTCTGTGAATATATATTTTTTATTTATGAAATAATTATACTTATATAATTATAATATCAGATCTACCTTTTTACCTTCTAATCCATTGGAAAACGATTATTTTTCTCATGCATATGTATCGACTACCGTCTCTAGGAAGAAATGTGATATGTTTTTTGTTTTATTTTCACATGGAAGGACATAAGTGTATATTTAATTAATATATATGATATATATGAAATAATAATCATTATTCAATGGTTAATTATTATTTTAATTTCATTCATCCTATCCAGCCAAAAAATGGAAACAATGCTCACGCATACATACAACATACCGTCTACATGAATGATATAATTTATTTATTCATATATAAATATTATGGATGAATTTAAATACATATATAATGAATATATATGATATTTATATCATTATTAATATAATATAGATTATATATTCATTGTAAAAGTACAATGAAAAAAACTACCGAACCAAAACATACATGAAAAATGAAAGAGTTATCACACGAAATAGTGATTTTAATAAAATATTCTTAATAAACAGGTGATAAGAATATATAATTAAATAATATATGTTATGATATATATGATTATTTTTACATAATTTAGGTATAATAAATATATATTTATTTTATAGGTTGTTCAACCACATGCAAATTAAATCGATCATGAGGTAAGGGTTTATTTCACGATTTCATCATATTTTGAGATTATTTCTGTTAAAGTATTTGATTGGGGAATTATTTAATATTATTATATTATATTTAATATATTTTATTATACTATTTTATTACATTAAATATAAATTATATCCTACATTTCTCACTACTTAATTAATTAAATCACTAAAAGCAAGTTTTTTAAGGAAATTCAACTTTGTTTTTCTACTCAGTCTAGAACCTTTTTCTTACATATCCATATTTTCCTTAAAATTATTTAAATAATATTATTTAATTTTCTAAAAATATTAATTGAATATATTTCTACACATGTTTTTACAAAATGGGTTAAGCGTAATCTTCTTGTCATTTTGGGAATTGGGTACTTTTTATCTTATAATAAAAGTGTCAAAGGAATGTTATTTTATCTTATATATAATGAACAGAACACTGAGCAATCAATATAAATATTTTATTTAAATATTAATTTAAATGTTTCCATGTATACTTATAATGAAAATTTATTCTCTAGTATTTGGGATATTTTTTGATTTTAATATGTTTTTTCAAAATTAAAAGTGTATTTTTCCCAAGAAATATTCTAGTGATATTTTTAAAGCTTATACATATATGTCAACATTATTTGGTGGATATTATGATT
Organism: Viscum album; assembly: GCA_963277665.1. NCBI lineage: Eukaryota > Viridiplantae > Streptophyta > Magnoliopsida > Santalales > Viscaceae > Viscum > Viscum album. The sequence goes on from OY728164.1 coordinate 1,080,988,788, forward strand.
TATCTAGGATTTACTATTTTGACTCCATTCCCCATATTACATAGTATGGTTCATAACTATGTATATTTATTGGAGAAATTATTAACATTTCATATGCTAGTTTTTTAATACGAATGTTTACATTGATTGTGTTTCACCCCCTTCACATGAGGAATGAATTGAACTTATTAATTGACAGGAAGGGCCTAATATACCCCTTAGATGCATCATTAGGTCCCGTGAAACAATCTATCCTAGGTATTTGGCCAAGGCCTTACCCATTAATGTAAGATGTATTAGAACAAGTCCTTGACATAAAATTTATGATGTAATACATTATTAATTCACTTCTTATGAGATTAGTTATTAATTTACATGTGATTATATTATTAGTTATGATATCCATATATATATGTATAAATTTAATGACATTATTTCTGTATAATTAATTGCTCATCATTTATTTCTACCATATTATTCATCATCCTCAATTTATTGATTTAATGGAATGTGTTTTTAGCTATTTAACATTATATATTTATTATTACTTATTTATTCATACAAAACTATACTATAAACATACCCTTACTAAACATCTAAACTCCCACATATATTATGTTTCCTTTCCCAGGATTCTAGGAAGTGTATTATGATTGATATATACTATTTTTCTTAAGGTCATAATGGTGTTCTCAAAGAAAATTTTATGTCGTATTTTAAGTTTTCAGATATAATGTGAATTTAAACTATGTATCTTGTTCTCCAGGATTACTAAACTATTTCATAATTTGGGATGTTACCACTTGCATCATGTACCAATGTAATAAAGTAAACACTTAATATAGACTACTAGGATTAGGGTATTTACAATTGGTATCAGATAAAGTTAATTAGAAACTTTGGGAACTAGATTTTGGATAACATAAATTAGGTAATATATCCCTATGAATGACTTCGAGGATAAGTCGATGTACAAGATAACATCCCAATGTTTTGGTAAGGTGGAGATTATGTTGTTTTCATAGAAATTCATCCCTATCAAGATACTATATGTGGAAATGGTTTTATCATAGATGTGTATAGGGGTAATAACACAAAAAGATTTAGTTTGACTATATCTCAACTATAATTCTATTACATTATGAGTGTGACCTTAGTATGCACTTGGTTTGATAGTCATAGAAGATATTAAAAGGTTAATTTTTATTTTATTTATAAATAATTATGATGGATTTGAAAATATTTATATGATTTGAGAATACTATCAAAGAAACCATGTTTATAATTCAGAGATTATCCAGGCATAATTTTTTCAATCTATGTGAAGTGATTTACTAGTTTTGAAATTATACATTATAATTCATAATGTTATTATTTAATTTATTGTATTCCATTGTTAAAAATAAAACTAATTAGAAGGAATGTAAACCAAATGAATATAAATAATCTATTTAGGGATTTCCCTCCTTGGAGATATAATGATGTTAGTGATGTATCTACAACTGGAGCTGAACAACTTTTAACTATATTGGGGTAAAATACTCAGGTTAGGGCTAAAACAACTAAAAAAGTAGGCTACAGACGTGGAAATATAGAAATAGTTTTAAAAGTGTGGTTATAGGTATCTATAACCATGGTTTTAAAACCATGGATATAGTTCATTTTTTCATGGGCTATAACCACAATTTTCAAAATCGTAGCAATAGCCCACACTTATAGCCATGGTTATGTGGCCTATAGTGACAGTTTTTAAAACCATGGCTATAAGCCATTTTTTTCGAAGGGTTATAGCCACGATTTTCAAAACCCTGGCTATAGGTCTCCAAACATTTGGTGGGAGAAAAAATTTCCCACGGAAAAAATGGAGAGAAGAGCTATTTCCAATATTTTCAGGATATTACCATAGTTTTTAATAATATATATGACATAATATATATATGTATATGTATATATATATATAAACACACACAAAGGACTTGGTGGTATAGTGTTTAGCGCGCTAAAACATGAAGTAAAGTTGCCGGGATCGAATTCTTCTAGGAAGAAATTATTTTTAGGCTATTACCACAATTTTCTTGGGCTATACCTGCAGTTAAAACCATGGAAATAAGACTCCTATATCTATGGTTAAAACTATGGTCATAGGTCAACTACCAAGGTTGAAAACAGAGATAACTATTTCCAAAGATAAATCCAGAGAAATAGGTTAAACCCTACTGCTGCAACGATAGTGCCCACGGTTGGGAAAAACAATGGCCTTAGACTACCACCATAGTTTTGAGCCCTATTTATATAGTTTTGAGTCATTAAAATAGCCCATTTTTTGTTGTGTAATATAATTTCCCATATGGAAGAAAAATATTGATCCAAAATGCAGTGTAACAATTTTAGAAAACTTCATGAAACAAAAACCTCTATAATTTAATGGGACTACAAATCCATTTGTAGTTGAGAAATGGATATGTTCCTTACAGAAGATATTTCCCACTTTTGGTTGTAATGAAAGGGAGAAGGTTTTCATGCAATTTCATCATCTCCTGGGGGATTTTGATTAATGGTGGTCATTTATTTAAAACACTAAGGATGAAAAGGATACAAAATATCATGGAATGAAAGTATTTCCAGGAACTTTTCTTGGATGAAAATATTTTCCTCATGAACAACGTGTGGATATGGATAGAAAAATCATGAGTATGAGACAAAAGGAAGAGGATAATTTTACTAAGTATTTATACAACTTTTTATTTTTATATAGTCATGATGTGGAATATATATGTAATCAAAAGAGTAAGATTGATCATTTCTTTGCAAGGATTATGTAAATACTTCAAAGGGAACTACTATCTAATTTTTTTAATCATATAATGATATAATATATTTTAGTATCAAGATATTAAAATAAATATCCAAGTATTATGACTTATAATTAATGAAATATAATAATAGGTAAACTGAGAAAGATGGAAAATTAAATATAACCAAAGGGAAGAAGGGATGTGTAGAATTTACTACTTGTATTAAATATGGAAAGAAACACCATTGAACATGATTGATGGGAATTTATGTTTGCAACCTGATTGGTGAAAATTCCACCAGGATCATGATTTCACGGGAAATAATGAAGTTTCCAATATTAATTTCTTCAACCATTAGAAGATAGGGTACTATAAAAATGATTTTCCCAGGAGTCAAGTGAATTTCCCTCAGATATGGACAATGGAGAATGGCCAAGATTATGCGAACAAAATAAATGAGGTTGATGTTTCTAAAGATGTGGTGATATGTAATTTAGTCATATCATAAAATATGGCTAATTATTTATTTTATTATGGATCATTTCACTCTTTTATATATTCTATGTTTTCTAATAAAATTAGATATTTTCCAAGAACCCTAATAAGGGAGTTATCTTTCAGGTTTCACAGTAGAAGTATCACCAAAATTAGCATATTTCAGTCACATTCCATTATTAAACATAAAATTTTCCAATTTTATGACATCATTATTATACCAATGGTTAGTTTGGAAATAAAACAATCCATGGGATGGATTTTAAAAAAAGATGTTATTTTTTTCAAAGAGAATAAAATTATGATTCTTTATAAAGATGTGAAATTATTTATACTTATAAGGGATAATTGATCATCTGAGTCATGTATATATCCACCCACAGTAGCTCTTTTGAATGATTTCCTTGGATAATAAGATAACGAACAAGCTACGGATGGAGAAGGTAATCTTAAAATTGAAGACCTACCTATTTTATAGGAATCATGTTCTATATTTCTATATAAATTACCTAGATATCAACTAAATGGAGAAGTTATGTTTGGAATTGATTTAATCCATAATAAAAGACCCATATAAAGGACTCCCTATAGAATGGATGTTATGGAATTGGTGGAACTATTGAAAATATAGAAGAGTTTTGTAGTACGAGATTTATATACCCTAGTGTTTCACTCTACATATCACATATTCTTTTCATTAAGAAGATAGATAGATATATGGGGGTTTTCACTAAGTATAATAAAGTCAATGATATTATTGTATCATATAAATATAATTGAAGAATCATTCGATCAATATCATGATGCTCAATATTTTCAATGATTCACCTTCATTCAGGGTATCATTAATTATGAGTAAAGGAGGATTATATTCCAAAGATATATTTTGGAATGTGGTATGGATATTAGGAAATTATAGTAATAATTTTCGGGTTGACTAATTAACCCTATGTTTTTATCGATATAATGAATAATGTATTTAAGGAATATCAGGATAATTTTATTATGGTGTTATTTGGTGGTATCATGGTGTAAAATAATAGATATAAGGACCATGAGAATTAATTGATGATCATTATTGGGACTCTTAGAAGAAAATAGTTATATGAGAAATTTAGAAAGTGTGAAATATAGATTTAGAATATTTATTTTCTTGGAAATATTTTTTCTATGGATCAAATATTAGTTAACCCTATAAAGACAATTAGAATACAATAATGGCCTATACCAACAATCAAAACCAAGATATGTAGTTTCAATGGTTTGGTAGGTTACTAATAGTGTTTTGCTTAAAATATTTCATGATTTTATAACTTATTAACAAAGATTACTATTAAAAAGAATATGTTTATAGGAAAAATGGAATGTGAAGATTTTTTTGAATATTTAAAGAGGATATTTTTAAATAATTTATTTTTAATCTACTATCATGAAATTATAGATATTTGATATATAATGATGCATCGAAGAAGGGACTTGGTCATATCGTTATAAAAAATAATAATGTTATTTAATTTTTATAAAGTAAAAAAAGATTCATGAACAAAAATACACAACCCATGATATTGAGTTGGTAACCATAATTTTTACATTTAATATAAATATACATTATTTATATTGTTAAAGAAATGAGATATATATGAATAATAAGAGTTTGAAATAAATAATTTCAAACAGATTTCTCATCATGAGGTAAAGGTAAAGGATAGAGCTTCGTAAGGATTATTATTGATCAATACACTACCAAGAAGGGAATGAATATAAGGTGGTGGATACACTGAGTAGGAAAGATCATACAGTTCTAACCAAAATGCGGATCAGTAGAGATCTTCTGTTAATGGACCTAGTAAAAATGGATATAGGGGTTATTAAGGAAGGGTATGCATCACAATATTACAAAATGATTTCCAAACATTATTTAATGTAATATATAAATTTTTTTCATGATAATGAGAATTTTCAAAATAAAATTAAATCCATGAATGATGGGAAATTGCAAGACTTCATAAAGGAAGATGGTGTTTGGAAATTTTGAAGGATCCTATGTTTTCCATCTATACCTGATCTAAAAAGTGAATTATTAGATGATTCTCAAAGATCCAATTTCTCTATAAACCCTAGTATCGCCCAGATGTATAGATATTTTAAGGGATATATTTTGTGAGATAATATGTAGTAAGAAATAAATGATGAATTTTCAAGATGTTTGGTTTTTCAATAGGTGATGTCTAATAGACAAAATACCCGATGATTCATAAAACCACTAGCTATCCCTATATGAAAATTGGATGAAATTTCTTTGGAAATTGTCACCAGGTTATTAAAGACTCCTAAAAATAATAATGAAATATGTGCTATTATTGATCACCTAACCAAATATAAACATTTACTCACTATAAGATAACATTCAAATCATGGGGTCTATTAAAAACTCTATATCTATGTTGTTTTAATAATTCATGGAACCCCACAATCAATCATGTCATATCATGATACATGATTTACATTAAAATTATGGAAATATCCTCAAAATGATCTTGATAATTAGAATTATTTGATCACCTATTATCACCCTCAAACCAGAAAAAAGTATGAAAGATATATTCAAACAGTATACAACATTTTGAGGTTATTATCTATTAACTTTAAAGTTACGAGAGATCAATTTAATGATTTAATATTGTTTTCTTATAATAATAGATTCCATTAAATTATTCAAATGTCGCATTATAAATCATTATAATGCAAGAGATGTCATGCTCTAACTTTTCATGATGAAGATGGTGAAATTAATATTTTAGGACTATAACATTTGGACGATACAATGGAAATGGTAAATAATATTCAAACCAATATGAAATTAGAACCAAGAAGGGAAATATCTATGTTGACAACCGAAGAAATTATTTTTAATTTCATGATGGTGACCATGTTTTCTTGAAAGTATCATTAGGAAACGATGTTATAAGTTTTTTTACCAAATGGAAATTAACCCTCAGGTACAAAAAAACATTGGAAATCCAAGAATGAATTGGAGGAATGGATTACCATTTGGAAATAACACAGAATCTATCTAAAGTATATGACATGTTCCATATATCATTGTTAAATAAGTATATTACAAAACCAATGAAAGTGCTCACTTATGAGGAAATAGAATTGGAACCTAATATATCATTATGTGAAGAGACTATTCATATTTTAGACACTATAAAACAAGTATTAAGGATTCATATTACTTGGATAGTAAAGGTACTTTGGCAAAATGATAAGATTGAAGAGGTGACATGGGAACTAGAAGAAATTATAATAAAGGACCGCCCAAAGATGTTCATTATGTAAAATTATTGAAATTACTAGTTTAAAATTTTTTTAAGGAGGAAATAATATATAACCTTGATATTTTTAAATATATTTTTTTTTTCAATAAATTTAGTCTCTTTGATAGTTAGAAATATATAAAAACCTGATTCTAAATGAACTGTAAGATAGTATACCATTACATCCTAGAGGTTAAATTTTAAGTTTTGAGTAAGAATAAAAAAATTAAAAAAATTATATGTTTTACACATGTATAAAATATATTCATTTATTATCAATTCTGTTAATTTGAAAATAAAAAACATTTAACAGTTAATGAAATATTTTTCTGAAAAAATATTTTTATGCACGCAATTTATTTTTATCTTAATAAATTAAATAGATCACTATTACTGAATTATTTTAATGAAATTTATATATGATATATTCAATGAAATGTTATATTTTTAATCTAATAATTTTTATAGGTGAGTGATATGAATAAATACATTATATTCGTAATACTGTATTTATTTTAAAAAAATATGTCATGTCGCATTTTCCACATTTATTTTAAAATTCATCTAACAATTTTAGAAAATTTATTTTATTAAATAATTTAATTTTAGAAATCAACATTTTAAAATTATCATTGACTAAATTTTTGATAATTTTATGAAAAGATTAAATTTTGGATGAATAGTGAAAAATACTAATTGCTATTAAAAATTATCATTTTATTTAAATAATTTACAAAGATAACTTTAGGTATAACTGGATTTAAAAGTAATGTATGTTCAATTTTATTGTTATTAGTATACATTATTTCATTCTAATTAATATTATGATGAAATTTAATATAAAACTTTTTATACATCAGGAAAACTTTTCTTGGGAAAACTGCTCTTCACCAGGATTGTGAGATTAATTTTAAATTAAATTATTGCATTTATATGAATTTGTTATATTAATATGTATTATAATTTTATAATCATCATTATTGTTATTAGTAAATAATTTTAATTTAATTTTTTTTATAATTAATATTAAACATAGTAAACATTAATTACTATGGTAAAGGTTAAAATGGGTTTAGTGAGGGTTGAACTTAAAGAAAATGGTATGTTTACAAATTAAACGTTATAAAATATTATTTAATTTTAATATTTAGACCTCATCCTATCCATATTTCCAATATATGTGAATTTGGTATAATTTAGTTTGTTAATGGATTTATCATTTTCTATTCTTTTAGAAAATTTCCAAGGGCCCCCTCACCCACTTATAAAAGTTCACCCACTATCCTCTCATATACACACATAAAGAAAATTTTGGTTTGGAATATAAATTACCAAATCACGTATATCCCCAAAAATTCCCTAGAGTAATTTTTTTGATTATAACCCCATCCTAAGAAAGCTTTAGGTATAAACCTAAAGAGGATCTGTGAAGAAAATGTATAATTTTTAACAATGATATTTCATTTTGTTTCTTCCTATACGCAATTAAAATATTCTCCAAATATGATTAAATAATAACAAATTATTTTCCATATACTTAAATTTAATTATTTTTATTTTATAACTAATATATGTCCCCTCTCCAATCAAATGGTAAATGAAACCATCGATAGTGTTTCCGGTGGACTACCTCCTCATGAACCAATGTATTTTTTTCCATTACTACCTCTCACGAATTGATATAATAATGAATTTAATGAATTTATATTATATTTATAAAATAATTATAATTATTTAATTATAATATCACATATAACTTCTTACCTTATAATCCATTGGAAAAACAATAACGTCACTGATGCATATACATGGACTATCTCCTCTACGAAGCGATGTGATATGTTTTTCATTCTTTTTGTCCATAACAGAAATAAAGATATATTTAATAAATATATGTGATAAAATAATTATTCCGTAAAAATTAATTATTATTGGCCTTTATTTCATTCCATCTTCTAAAAAATAGAAACAATATTCATGACTACGCATAACCCACCATCTATAAGAGTAGTGTAATTCATTTCCTCATCTCTAACATTTATGGATGACTCTAAATTGATATGTAATGAATATATATATATATATATGATATTATTATCAATATTAAATATATTTATATGATGGAATAATGATCAATGTCAAGGACCAAAACTACAAGGCCCAAAAATACATGAAAATTGAAGTAGTTGTCACCCAAAATAGCGATTTTAATAAAGAACAGTTAATAAATGGGTGACAAAAATTAATAAGAAAATCACATATAATATTATATATATTATTATGGTCATAAAATAAATGTATTATATATATATAATTTTTAGGTCATAGTTTCAAACATGTATAATGGAAATCAAACATGGGGTAATGGTTTATTTCACAATCTCATCAATATTCCAGATTGTTTCTGTTAAAGAATCAAATAAGGGAATTTTTTGATCTTTATATATTAAACCCAATATATTTTCTTATCCTATATGATATTAAAGAAATTAATTTTTTCCTAAATTTTCCAATATATATGTACTTGAGATACTCAAACCATGTTTTTATGGAAAACTGACTTGGTTTTTCAACTCGGTCGGGAATTTTATTTAATATCCATATTTCCCTTAAAATATTTTAAATGATATTTTTACTTCTATAAGATTATTTATTAACAAAATTTATTTCCATGTTTTTATAAATTGGTTTAAAAGGAATATTCATTGTTGTTTTTATAAATATTTACTTTTAACTTTTTATTAAAGTTTGAAAGGAATTCCTATTTAACTTATATAGTATGAACAAAAAATTCCATCATGATTTCCACACAATGATTTAAATCATCCTTAAATAGTTTTATAGGTTCCTAAAAAATAAAATTTATTCCTTCATATTTGAGAAATTATTATATTTTGAATAAGTTTTTTGGAAATGAAAAGGGTATTTTCCTCATGAAATTATCTAATGATATTTTAAAAGTATATTCCTGTATATAAATATTATTAAATGGATTATATAATTAACTTGAGTTGTACTATTTTAACACTGTTATCCATTTTAATCTATATGGTTTATGATTATGTTTATTAATGGGATAAATATTAACATTTCATATTTTAGTTTTTCAATATGAATGTTTATGTTAATTATGTTTAACCCATTTCCTATAAAGAATCAATTGGACATAGTAAGTGATGGGAAAGCCCTATTATATCCCATCAATAATGTAATTTCCTAATTCCAGAAGCCAACTAGTGGCACCCTATACCCGGTTGGTATCATGTACTCAAGTGTATTTCCCTGAATGCAAAAGGCTTCCAACTAGTAGCGAGGGCCTTGGGTGTAATATTGTAGAAACTATGCCCTCTTTCGAAGAGTAAACATTAGATGAGAAACAATATACAATTACCGAAGCAATAATAATCCATTAAATGGCAATTAGCGGAAGACTAAAAGAAGGAAACAACTTGAGCACCTATATCTGAATAATGCATGATACATATGTTTAGAAAAGAATCCAAACAGATCAAAATGCTAGAATACATAACTGTACTAAACCCAGGTAAAAAAAACTGCTAAACATCTCCTCAACATCACAAGAAAAAGCTTAGTCCCATGCTCTCCAGCTCCACAACATGTCAAGTACCTGATGTTGAAGGACACTTTCCCTTATCTATACCTGTAGCAATATAATATGTTTGGGACCAAAATCATGACCCAAAAAGGGGCTGAGACTAAATCCCAGTTGGCAACCACCCGAAGATCTATTCCTAATAGTCGGTGAATATATAGTAGGTTAATGTACAGAAAGTAGTAAACAAGAAAGCACACATCTGTAACAATCCACAATTCAAAGTCAAGCAGCAGTTAATAAAGACAGGTAACCCTCTTAGAAATACCCACAGTCATCCCCTCATGTCCTACCAAACTAGTTCAAGCATCCATCTGGTCAGTAAACTCAGCCTAACCCCTCTAGTTATGTCATAAGAATTCATAGATACTCTCCGAGGAAGCACTCTGAGTCAATTCCCTTTATAGTCTAAGGTAGTCGAGGACTCTCTAAAGAAGCTCACAAAGTCAATTTCATTTATAGCCCTAATGTCAAGAGACTCTCTGAGGAATATCACTCAGTCAATTACACTTATAGCCATAGGTCGTTCACAGACTCTATGAGGAAGCTCACTCGGTATATCCCCCTATAGTCTATAATGTCCAGAGACCCTCTGAGGAAACTCACCCGGTCTATCCTTTTATAGTCTATAACACCAGGTTCTCATATCCTAGTGTAAGTTAATGCATTGCATTGTTATATGGACAAATTAAACCTACATAACTACTTGGCTAACTAGTATACAATATCTCAAACATGTCAGAAACAAACACTCCATCCTATGACCACATGCCATGGAATATAGGTAAACGACCAATAGGCTAAAAAGGACCAAACAGTCATTAACAGAAAAAAGTAGTATAAGAACATCTATGTCCTAGAAATAAACCCAATTAATATCCAAATTACATCTACACAGGCATACAAGCATGGTAGGTAAGCAATTGCGGTAAAATGGTAAACACGCACTACCCTGTTCAAGGGTATTAGTGGAATTTTCGCATAACACTCAAAGACATCAAACAGAAAGGCACGAACCACCTACCTTGGCTTTAAGAGATCTCTATACGTGACCCTCGAAGCTTGAATCTCCTTGGAACATCGATGATCTAAAAAAACGTCTGGAACTTTCATCCCATGATAACTTGGAAAAGAGAATGAATTGTAAAACGATGCTCTATAAGAAGGAAGAGATTAATACTGCGGTTCCAACGCAATCGAGGGTGTTCTTCTAGGAGAATAGACGGAAGCTCGGGTGATCATAGAAGTTTCAGTGCCTTATGGTTTCTTTCGGGCGAACAAGACCTAGAAGAATAATATTCTGGCGATTAGATGCGACCCCGGTCCGTTTGATAAAAAAACAAAAAAGACACAGTGTGTACTTTTGGAGTACATGACGTGTACAAACTGTTTCCGTACTCCTCTTTATGCAGCCTCCACCTCACCCCACATGACCGTGTGTGTGTCAAGGACACGACTAGTGCACGACCTCCTGCGACAATGATGTACATGACATGTACTCATAATATATGAGATGTGTACTTCAAAAATTTCCAAAATTTCCTATTTTTCTAAAAAACGACCAGAAAATGGAAAAAATACATGAAAGAAGATCCAAGTTCATAAAAACATCTCCCATTAATGAAAATAATAACTGAATTTTCTTTATCATGGTGTAGAAGAAGAGACCCCAAACCACTCTGGCCATTGAGCTCATACATCAACCTCCCTCTCCCAATTATCATCTTGTACTCACCCGTACTGCCATAGTACTCGTACAAGAGGAACATACCAGCCACATAGAAGATTTGTACTCTGATCGAAAATCCGTATAGGATGCTCCTCAAACGATGCATCCACTTCGTGCTCAACCTCCATAGGTTGAAATACACGAGATGAGTTTGAAAAGTAACGCCAGATCTGAGAATCATGAATGACACCGTGCATATCCCTATACCTCTGAGGTTACTACAACCGATATGAAACCGTCCCAACACTCTCTAACAACTCAAATGGCCTGACATACCTCTGCGAAATCTTACCTTGTCTCAAAATCCTCATGTGTCCCAACATCGGTGCGACAAGTAGGAAAACGTGATCCCTGACCTCGAACTCCATAGGCCATCTCCGATGATCAGCATAAGACATCTGATGAGACTGTGCAATAGACATCGTCTTCAAAATCAAATCTATCTACTATGTGGTCTCCTGGACAAGATGAGGTCCCATCATATCTGCCACTCCTGCCTCGAGCCAAAAAAATGGAGATCGGCATGGCCTACTGTACAAATCCTCGTAAGGTTCCATCTGAATAGTCACCTTGAAATTGTTCTTTTAGGAAAAACCCACTAGAGGTATATGTCTCTCCCAAGAACCCCCAAAATCTATAATTCATGCTCGGAGCATGTCCTCAAGAACTTAAATTGTACGCTCATACTTTCCATCAAACTGAGGGTGGTATGATGTACTCAATAGTATCTGTATACCAAAATCCTTCTAAATCCCCTACCAGACCTGAGAAGTAAAACATGAATCCCTATCTGATACAATGGAGTGCAGAACACCATGGAGACGTACAATCTAGCGGATGTATTGTCCTCCCAACTCATCAACACTGACAGACTCCTTGATCATAAAGAAGTGAGAAACCTTCATGATTCTGTCAATGACAAGCCACAATATATCATTTCCACGAGGCCACCTCGGAAACCCTATCACGAAATCCCTCACGATGTCGTTCCACTTCCACTCAGGAATGGGTAACTTCTGTTAAAGCTAGCCCTTCTGGTCGCTGATTCTCCGCCTTACCCTGCTGAAAAGTGGAACACCTCACGATGAATCTAGAAACATCCCTCTTCATACCTAGCCACAAATTCTAATGATGTGGATCACGATAAATCTTGGTGGCACCAGGATGAGCTACCCAAACAGAGGAATTAATGTTCTGCATCAGTTCCTTTTATATGTCTTCTGGCACCCATACGTGCCCCGGGAAATGAAAAATCTGATCCCCACCTATGGTCCATCTAGAAATAGGTTCCTCTCCTAAGACACTGTCCCATAAGACTAGGCCATTAGAATCTGATAGCGGCCTCATTTGAACTTTATCAAGAAGGGTCGAGGTAAAAACTACATAGGATAGAAACTTCTTCCCCTGACTGTAGTGCACCTCCAAATGCCTCTTTGAGAATAGATCCATAAGCATCCACTAACTTCTAGCCTCCTAAACATCCTGTATCTACGTCCTCAAACTCAGTGCATCAGCCACAACATTTCCTTTCCCAGGCGTATAGGAAAGCTCGATGTCGAAGGACTGTAGGTACTCAACCCACCTCTGCTGTCTCAAATTCAGATCATGATGTGTGATGATTTACTTGAGTCTCCTGTGGTTGGTGACAACCATAATGTTCTCTCCTAAAATGTAATGCCTCCAACAACGTACTACATGTACAACAACAATCAACTCCAGATCCTGCGTCATATAATTCCTCTAATGTGGCCTCAACTGCCGAGACTTGTATGTAATGACTCCATCTCCTTGCATAATCAGAACACCCAAACCAATACCTGATGCATCACAAAAAACCATATAGATCTTTCCCGACTCTGGAAAGACGAGTATTATTGCTGAATCCAACCTCTAGTTCTGCTCCTGAAAGGATGAATCTCATGAATATGACCATAAGAACATCGCACACTTCTTGTTCAGACCTGTCAGTGGGGCTTATAAGCATGAAAAGTTATATTTGAAATGTTTGTAGTATCCATCCAACCCTATAAAACTCCTCACCTCAAAAATGTTCTTCGGATACTCCTAGGAAACTACTTCTTTCACTATCTATGGGTCTACTGAGACCCCTTTCTCTGAGATAACATTACCCGCGAAGTAAATCTGATCCTTCCCAAAGTGGAACATTGAGAGATTAGCATATAACTAATGCTCCCTCAGTAAACTCAAAAATGATCTAATGATGGGTAACATGGTCATGTCGAGTGTGAGAGTACAACAAGATATCATCCATGAATACAACCATGAATGAGAACAAGTATGAATGGAACACTCGGTTCATCAGTTTCATGAAAACTACAGGTGTGTTCGTGAGACCGTACGGCATAACCATGTACTTGTATAGACCATACCTGCTCCGGAAGGCTGTGAGAGGTATATCTGATGGTCTAACAAGAAACTAATGTTAGCCAGACTTCAATTCAATCTTCAAGAACACCCTTCCTCCTCAAATTTGATCAAAGATTTCATAAATATTAGGGAAGGGATAACAGTTCTTTACCATTAAATGGTTAAATATTTGATAGTCCACACAAAGCCTAAGGGTACCATCTACCTTCTTCGAGAAAAGGACAGGGGAACCCCAAAGAGAAGTATTGGGTCAGATTAAACCCTTTTCTTGCAACTCCTACAACTGCTTCTTGGGATCCTGTAACTCAGGTGTAGCTATCCTATAAGGAGGAATGGACACTAGTGCCGCTCCGGGAATGAGCTAAATAGAAAATATTACCTCATGCTCTGGAATCAAACCTGAAGAGTCCTCTGGAAAGACGTCCATGAAATAATCCACCGCTGGAGAAACTTTTATCTGTGAAGTCCCCAGGTCATCCAGATATAAACTAGAAATCTGGGTTGTAACTCCTCCTAACCAAAGATGATCTGGACCTGATCTACACTCCTAGACATCCCACTCGCCCTTATGAAGGAAAGATCCACCCTGTGGTGATATGAAACACACCCTGCGGTGATAGAAATCAAGAACTTCATGGAATGGAACTAACCAATCCATCCTGAGAATGACATAATAAACTATCGTCTCTAGGACATACACGTCCCATTGAATGTGACACCCCCAACCTATTGAGAGAACCCCTTTCACTGACGTACACTAGTCATCCTAGTCCCCAACTCTGTGTCTAGTGTCATGATGTCGGTAGAGGAAAAGAAGAAGAGACCAAGACTCTCCAAAACATCGACAGATATAATTCTATGGGAAGCCCCTGTATCGAAAAGAGATAAAGATAAAATAGAGGATACTAAGATTGTACCACGAACTGCAGAAGGTCATGGATCCTGCTCTTTCTGTGTCTTCTCTACTGCAAAATTCTGGCCTGCTCCACGGCCCTGTGACCCTACTTGACCACTATGAGATAACCCACTCAGCTATCACTGGTATCGTGGTGACTGACCACCACGGCCGTGACCTCCACCATAGCCTGAATGGACAGAAGAACTCCAGTTCCTAGACTGGTGAGAAACTAGTGATTCTTCTCTTGAATGCGAGGTCATAGAATAACCCTTACCACCAGCTGTAGGTGAGATAATGTGACAAAAACACTGAATATGACCCATCTTTCAACAAGATCGGCACTTTATAGGGTCTCTTTGGCTCTAAATCCTGGTATACCTGCTCCTCCCGCATTGGTAGAAGACTACCTGGCTTCCAGAATATACATCCTGCCTACTCTAATATCCTTGAGTAGACTCCCTGCGGCGCTTCCTACTATTAGTAGGAGGAACACTACAATTGAATGTTGAACCTCCCTAACACACTGCTCCAGAACCCCTCAGATTGCGCTCAGTGATCAACGTCTTGTTGATGGTAGAGGATATCAAAGTCAACCTGAAGATGTTCACCTGTGATCGGATGTTGTGTCTCAGAACATCCTCAATATTCAACGTAAGGAATATCCCATAACCTCTTGGAATAGGCATGAAATTCCGCAACTAATTAAAGAGAGACGAGTACCCCATAATAGAAAGAGTACCCCGCTCCAGGCTTATAAACTCTCGGGATCAATCATATCTCAAGGACTTCGGGTATAAGTAATCGTAGAAGATGCAATGAAACTCATCCCATGTCATATTCTCTGGGCTTCCTAACTTTGAGTTCACCTCCCACCACCTCTTGGTGGAGTCTCAGAGCATATAGGTAGTGATATTCACCATTTTAACTAGAGGTATCTCTATATGCTCAATGATTTTCAGTGTGTCCTCTAGCCATGATTATGAAGCCTGGGGTCCTCAATCCCATGAGAACGTTGGAGGATGCTACTACTGAATACAAGCATCAATTCTGCCATCGACGGGGTAGGAGACTACACACCCTAAAAGTTTGTGTCATCCAAAAAAATCATTCCCTGAACTGTGAATCCGTATCTGTTCTAGGTATAACGGCTGGTGCCAAGGCTGGAACAATAGGAGGATCTACTTGAAGTACCTGATCAGCCATATCTGGTTTCTAATCACTATCTGGAAACGGGTGTACAACTGGAGGATGACTTGGTGGCATAATTCTAAAAGGTCAAACACACACCTTAGATCAAGATTATCTAGTACAGAAGACATAAGATTACACGAAATGAACAGGATAAAGAAAACATTCATGTTTTACAAAACATGACAACACGGCGTGTATAAATAGTACACGGCGTGGTCTCCTAAGCTATTCACATGGGTGTGCACTTATTCCACAACTAGTCGTGTAACACCCCTACCACACGACGTGTTATACCCACACATGACGTGTACTTGAACTCTATTCCCCAACCCGAGTCTTCATACACAGCTAACCTACATGATCCTATTAATCTTAGACTACATGGCATGTTCACGATGAACACGGCGTGTACTAGACAAGTTTTTATGACCCGTGTACTTAGTTACATGGCAAGAAACATGATTCACTCTACACGGCGTGCTCCATGGGTACATGGAGTGTACATGAAGGATTTACACGATCTGTGTTGTTCATGACATGGCTGGGTACATAGGATACACTGCATGATGTGTTAAAATAGGATGTAGTGTGTATAGCCTTTGTTTCATCCATCCATGTCATTAGTTACATAGGTAGACACATGGTCACTACAAAATGGCATGTACGTACTCTACACAGTGTGTTCCCAAAAGATTTTTCACAACCTCATGTCCCAGCCCACATAGTCAGTGACACGGTTATATATTACATATCATGTATTAAAAAAGTACATGCCGTGTATTCTGGGTTTTTCTAGATAGTAGCCTTAGAAATTGCTCCGGAGACCAGAAAACACATAAAACAAGCGTTATGGTGCCAAATTCCAATCTGTTAGGGCCCATACTACCAACAAATCAAAGTTTGATATCTTATACATATCATATACAAGGTAAATAGTCACTGATCCACCATGTTTTGATTCATGAGGGCCCATAACACCTCAAGAACCAAAACATGTCATTCATTCAAACAAGAACTTACACATAACAATACCTATTGAAAGCATATATTCTATTAAAGCTTCAATCATTGCAGCATGAATAATCTACACAACATCTATCACAACTATATAAAATTTCTAATGCAACCTAAATGGCATGGAAAGTATGCATGAATTGTGATTTATAGCATGTTCCTATATGATGCATGAGATGGAATACCCTCATCTCATTAGGTTACGATAGTAATAGAACCTCAATGATATAAAAAATAATAGTACAGACATGTGAGTCAGCGAACAATGAAATCAAATCAATTATAGAATTGAAAAATCATAAAAATTGCATTAACGAGCTAAGTTGGCTTTACCCTTTACATGGGTTAGCTACTCCCAGGCATAACTTATTAACAAGAACCTATTCTTTCTTATCCCTTAATATAGGCTCCAAACTGTATGTCAAGAGAAAAGAACCCTCTGATACCACTTTGTAATGTCCCGGTTCGAGAAGCTACCCAGTGGCGCCCTGTACCAGGTTGGTCACATGGCCTCAATCTCCTTTCCCAGAACGCTAGATGATGCCGAACAGTAGAGAGGGCCTTGGGTGTGATATTGGGGAAACTATGCCCTCATCAGAAGAGTACACAATGGATGAGAAGAAATATACAATAGCAGAAGCAGTAATAATCCATAAAAAAGAAATCATAGGAAGACTAAAAGTAAGAAACAACTGAAGCACATATATGTAAATCATGCCTGATACATATTTCTAGGAAAGCATCCAAACAGATTCAAATTATGGAATACATTATAATACTAATCCCAATTAAAAAAGAAACTTCTAAACAACTCCATAGTATCACAATCCAATGCTTGGTCGCATGCTCTCCAACTCCACAAAAAGCCAGGTTCCTGATGTTGAAGGGATATTTCACTTATCTATACCTACAACAATATAATCGATCTGGGCCTAAAATAATGACCCAAATAGGTTGTGAGACTAAATCCAAGTAGGAAACTACCCAAAGATCTATGCCTAATAGTATGTGAATATATGGTAGTTAAAAGTACAGAAAGCAGTAAACAAGAAAGTACACGACAATAACAATACACAATTCAAAGTCAAGCAGCAGTTAACACACACAAGTAACCCTCTAGGAAGTACCCACAACCATCCCCTATGGTCCTACAAAATGATTACAAGCTACCATTTGGGATGTACACTCGACATAATCCCTCTGGTTTTGTCATAAGAATTCATAACGTCTCTCTAAAGAAGCACTCCTGGTCAATTCCCCATATAGTTTAACGTAGTCGAGGACTCTATGAGCAATCAAACATGGTCAATTCTAGTTATATCCCCAAAGTCAAGAGATAATCTGAGGATGCTCACTCAGTAAATTCCTCTTATATCCCCCGGTCGTTCACAGACTCTCTGAGGAAGCTCACCTAGTCAATTCCCCTTATAGCCTGTAGTGGTTCATGGTAATTCAAGTAAAACAAAGACTCTCTAAGGAATCTCACTCGGTCTATCCCCTTATAGTCTATAAATCTAAAAGACTCTCTGAGGAATATCACATTGTTTATCCCCCCTATAGTCTATAGTGTCCAAAGACTCTCTGAGGTAGCTTACTCGGTCCATCCTCTTATAGTCTAAGACCCTAGGTTCTGACGACCACATGTAAGTCAATGCATAGTAATGCTATATGGAAAAAGTAAACCTGGAGAACTACTTGGCTAACCAGTCTATAGAATCTCAAGCATTTCAGAAAATAGCACTCCATCCTATTACCACAATTCATAGAAATAAGTAATCGTCCAATAGGCTAAACATGACCAAATGGTCGTAAACAGATCTAAGCATTAGTAGAACATCCAAGGCTTAGCAATCAAACCAATTTATTTCAAAATTACCTCCACACAGGCATATAATCTTGAAAGGAAAGAAAAAATTGGTAAAAAGGTAAACACGCAATACCCCATTCAAGGGTATTGGTGGAAATTCCACCTAATACTCAATGACTTCAAACTGAAAGGCACAAACCACCTACCTTGTCATTAGGAGATCACTATACGTGACCCTCAAATCTTGAATCCCCTTGAAGGTCGAAGATATGAAAAAATATATAAAATGTTCACCCCATGATATCATGTAGAAGAGGATGAGTTGGTAAACGATGACCTAGAAGAAGGAAGAGCTTACCACTACTGTTCTAACACACTCGACGCCGGTTGATTCGGAAAACAGATGGTGGCTTGGGGACACATAGAATTTTTTTCCGCTGTATAGTTTCTCTCGGTTGAAGGAGACCTAGAAGAAGATACTTCTGGTGATCAGATGCGACCCCGGTCAGATTAATAAAAAAACAAAATACATGCTGTGTGCTTTTGGAGTACCCAGTGTGTACTTACTGTTTCTTTACTCCGCTTTAGGAGGCCTCCACATCACCCCACACGACCGTGTGTGTGGCCAGGACACATCCAACACACGGACTCCTGCGATAATGAATTACACAACGTGTACTCATAAATTACCCATTGTATACTTCAAAAATTTTGAGAATTTATTATTTTTTTCTCAAAGACAACCAGAAAAGGAAAAAAATACATGAAGGATGATCGGGGTTCTTACAAATAACTCAATAGGAATCATGAGACAAACTAGCTTGGTTATTTGGATGAGGCCTTACCCATTTATGCAATATGTCTTGGAATAGGGCCTTGTGGGAATATTTATGACATCCACCATTATGAATTCCCTCATTAGGATATTATTTATTGATGTACATGTGATTATTTTAACAATTATTTTATCAATGAATAAGTTTAGATATATTTTTATTATTTAAATTGTATTATTTTAACAACATTTATTATTACCATATTGTTCATTATGAATAATTTATTTATTAATTGGGATGTGATTCTAGATATTTCCCTTACCATATTGATCATTCCTTATTAATTAATGGTAGATTGAATTGTATGAATAATCTTATTGAGAATATGTGATCACCCCTTTCTTATGTTTTCTTTAATCCAGACTCTAGGAAGTGTATTATGAATGATATTTTCGGTAATAATTAAGGGAACAATGGTGTTCTAAATTAAAATACTTTGTTTTATTTTACATTTTCAAATGAAATGTGAAATTCAATTATGTACCTAGTTTTCCAATACTACAGATCTAATCAATATTTTGGGATGAAATATCTTGTATCTAGTACCAATGTAATAAAGTGTCCACTGACTATGGGATACTAGGGTTGTGGTCTTTATATGATAATTCAAAATTGGAATAAAGTAAATAAATAACCCACAATGAATTATTGGGAGCATGAACCTATTAAATTGGATGTCATGTAAATAATGAATTGGGTTGGATATCATACCACTATATCCATGAATAAAAATATTGATCCTTGGTTCTATAATCTTGATCGACCATTCTTACTTTGACCTTAGCTAGAAATGACTGAGAGAAAGCTATGTCACCATTGGGGGATATATTTCCTAACATTCGGATCACCCATGCTCACCTCCAATAATATAACAAAGGATTCCATGTAATAATTGGATATCTTGTAAATCCAATATGATGTCCATGTCCAAGGTCCCGGTATAGAAGTAGTCATGATATTTATACTTAGTTAAACACAATGAATTATTATTACTAGGGGATCTAAAAAGAATACCCACTTGGTTTAAGATAATAACTCATCATCATTCAATAAACATCTAAACATCCATATTTCTGAAAAAGTTTAAGAAATGAAGTAACAATGCATCCACCTCGATCGTAATGAGTTTCTTTGGCATCGCTTAGTAAATCCTAATAAATCCACATGAATATATTTAATTAAAATATTAGGGTAAATAACCCACCCAAAAATATCATATTAGGAAATATCATGGGATGTTAAGCCACCTAACAATATCATCCATCTAAATATTATGCGACGTGTGCCCACCCACAAATATAATACATTGAAAGTTCATGAGAAGTGCACCCACTCAGAAATGCCATCTAAGGAAATATTGAGGGATGTGTTCCCACTTAGTAATATCATGAGTGGAATTCTTAGGGGTAGTTCACCCACCTGACAATATCATATTTGAACCATATGTTGGGAAGGATCATACTAACTTTAAGAATCTAGAAAAGGTAACATTCAATCAATAAGGCTCTTAATATGGATCCAAGAAAGTGTCTCTTAGAATACCTATCATATATTGCATCATGTTAGGATTATCATCCAAGTACCAAGAAGAACCTCTACCCATCATTTTTGTATCATGATTAACCATGTGAGAGAAAAAGTAAATAATTAGGGTGAAAAATCCCTAAACCCATTATTATTATCACAACCCCTCGAGATCACTTATTTTTTAAGGGTTATATATTAACAACTGCTACCATCTCTACCCAAAACCATGATATAGTAGATAAGGGTCTTTCAGCCACCAAGTCACCACCTAGGGTCACCTAGTTCAATAAAAATGATAGGCGTTATACTCTGGATTGTTGAGGCACACACATAAATATAGGAATCCCTCTTCGTATCCTATTAGTAAGTATGTTAAAATATTTATCCCCCTTGGGAACCCAAAAACAATAAACAGGTGAAGGAATCCCCCTTGGGATCATTATAAATAATAAGAAAATGGAGACATCATACATGGGATCCAACACATGTCATATGTTGCATAGGAGTTCCTCATATTAACCTATAATTTAGGTAATATGCAGAGTAAACTATTTTGGAAACATCAATTACAAATCAATCTCATGAGTAAACACATCCCACCCACTATACCTAACATATGATGACCTTATAGGCTAAAAGAGGCACACACTTAAGGGGTATTTCCTCAAGGTAAAACCACATAATCATTAGTATACGGATATTGATCATGGACCATTACATATTAAAGGATTCACTCTAGGTTGGTCCAAATAGCCAATCTATCTACTTTATCAACTCTCAAACCAATCCCACTAACTATCGATGGTTCCATTGTACACTGGATGAGGAAATTGGTGATTTCATTCTATTTTTACTAAAAACACACCCAATATTCAAATGATCTTCATACCAAGTCACAATCATAGGAGACAACCAAATTTATTAACTACTGACAGAACATCTCCATTCAAGATTCATCACCCCAAAATATATTTTAGAAGTCTTCAAATTACCCCAAGGATTTCATCATTAGTCTCTATGTGAACAAAAGTATCAAATTTGTCTCCACATATATAAAATTAGGAATTCATGGTGTAACCCCACCCAAAACCCTTAAAAAAGATGCAAGGGAGAAGTATACGACATGTACAACCATGTACATGATGTGTACTCTCAAAGCCCAACCTGGGCATAAACATTATATAGAATTGACATGTAAAACCCATGTAAACAACATATAGAACATGTACACATCATGTAACCTACATGGGTTACCTATTTGTGTACCATACATAGGATCCACATCTTTTTTGGACTGGGTATGTAGTGCTACACACTGTGTATCCCACACAGGGTTTAGTCGTGTACCCAACATGGACATTTCCCCCTATATGGGATATTTGACAATGTAACCAGCCACACACTGAGTGAAACTACCTGTTATATACTCTAAGAACACAGTTCAAAGTTATAAAAATTCATCTTCCACACTCACTAATTTTACATGTAATGTGTCCATTGAACATAATCTTGTATTACCCATATTTCCTAAAAACATGAACCACTATAATCATCCCAAAACAACGATTTTTATCATTTAAGCACTGATTGACCCCATGGGGGTCTTTAGTAGTCATAATAGCACCTTAAAACTAAAAAAAACTAAATATTTTAGGATTTATTGATAAAACATATAAATGGACTACCTTTAGGTAGAATCCTCTAAAGAAACACCCATTTCAATGTTGCAAAGCTGCCATACAACAATCTTCCTCCAATCGGGCTCTACAATAGCTCCTATATTCCCCCTCCCTATTTCTATCACACCCTCTACCAATCCTATATTGGTATATTAAAGGAGAATAACGTAATAGGTATAATTGAGATGAAATGGAAGAGAATAAAAAAAGTGAAAAAATGAAATGAAGAAACAATGTGAAAAGAACATGAAAAATTAAAAGGGGCTTAGGACAGACCCCATTAACTGACTTGAGTTTATGAATCGTCTAGAAAAAACCCCATTACAGACTCAAGGAAAAAGTCATAATTTCAATCTAACACTCCATTAAAAATATATATCCGAATGAATGCAAATTAATAAAAGAACATTTAATTTATTAAGTATTAAATATTAATTATTATATAAAAATTTATATAGTTCAAAATTCCCCCAAAATTATGTCCTAAGGTAAACACGCTATTCTAGGACCAAAAAATGGAAAGAAAAATTATACAAGATTATCTTCTAAGTAAAATTACCATTATACCCCTCACAATCATAATAAAACTCATATTTTTTTTTGGTTTTCACAATCATGAAAACATAGGACTTTATCAGAAAAAATTATGTTGAAATTAACTCTCTATGGGATACATCCATCGATAATGTATGGTCCCTCTTAATTTTAATTTCCTAATCAAGTGAATAGTTAGAGGAATCATCATGGTGAAAATTATTTGGGAATTATTAAATCCAAATGAAAAAGTGACTATAAATTCCCAAATATTTTTCAAGAACAATGATGATTAAAGTTTTCTTATAAATCTGTATAATGAATTTAAAAATTTTAATTAAAATTGAGGTTATTTAATTAAGTAAAAATTTCCACAATGCCAAAGGTATCCATTGATTCATAAAAATATGCGAGTCATCGATTTTAATTACATATTACTTATGATGTTTCATTTCAATACATCCTAAAATGTTACTTGGATATCCATCATGTACTTTGACATTTTTTAGTCTTCAAATGAAAATTTATTTTTATTGTTTTTTTAATGGAAATAGTTTATGTAAGATAATTTCCATTATCACTTCCCCATATACCAAAATTTTTCTTTGAAGATCTTATGATTATAAAGATGATCTTTTAATTTCCCATACTCATTCAATATTGTAGAAACCAAATTATGATATAGATTTTCATTAATGTGTATAATGTCAAGATTATGACGTAACAATTAAAAGACCTATGAAGGAAGTTTAAAAAACAAATACATAGTTTAATCAATTTTGTGTACCAACTGTATCAGATGATATATGAAATATTTTCCTATAAACCTTAAATTGATACACTTTCCCATGTTTTTAATCAATAATCGATAACAAGGACATAATTTTTGAATGAGATAATAGTTTTACTGGATCCATCCACTCATTTTTATATCATATAAATAATTGTTAAAATGATATCTATGATAGGTATCCATTAATTGACTATTAAACATGAAACACCACAATATTCTATATGATAAAATTCTCATCATAAATTCAATGTTAAAAATTGCACATGTTTGACTAGTGTGAGTGTTCTAACCAGATATGTTTCCTAATCAAGGAAAATCAATAATTGTCCACCTTAGAGTTATATATATTTTGAAAATTTTAGATATTGATTCATCAAATATATCTACCCCATTATCCCATAACTGATTGAATTCTTATTTAATAGGTTTAATATATACATCAATATCATTTAGAAAAAATTATTTCTAGGAAGGATCATCAATATAAGGAAATATGTTTGTTTCACACCCATCATTGATTGTATATTTTTAGTGATCAAAATAATTGTCCTTATTCTATAAGTTTCAATTAGTGTCTTTAATGGAATAAATCCAATAATAACTAGTCCCAAATACCCATAACAATGATCTAAAGATAAATTTTGATATACAAAATCAAATTATTTCCATGAAATTGAATATATAAGACTTCTTATAACCTAATAATTTTTCCTCCAAATCATGCCAATTCATTTGATCTATCTTTTTTAAGATATGAATACTATTTTCAATCATTATTTTTTTATAAATTCATGTAGAATATTCCTGGTTTTTTTATTTCTCTTATTCTTCACAACTCATTCATTAATAATTTCATCATGACTTACTAATTTCCATCATAAAGTATAAAATCTTTTATACTATAATTTATTTAAATATTCTCTACAATACAACATGCATTCATTGGGAAATGAATTTATCTTCATATAATTTAGTCTGAGTTTCTTAACAAAATTATTCATCTCATAATTTTTTTGAGAGATCTTATCTTGAGAAAATAGATCATAAAACAAATATAATATCCTCATCATTAATTTTTTGGTAATTAAACATATGCACTTGATATGAAACATCTTTAATAAGGATTAAACTATGTAAATTTGATAAATGATTTATAATTTTACTATTAAATCTTATAGTAATACATAAACCTCATTTTTTTCATAGTTACATTATATAATGTATTGATCATTTAAAATTTTTAAAGTGGATCTAATGATATGTTACAATATTTATCATTCCATGAATTGTGGAAAACATCATTAATCAGGTTATGAATTTTATTCTCTACTATATGGGTCATATGTTGCACATTTTTATGTTGTTTTGATTGTAAAATTTATTTAATGTATAATACCCCATGTCAAATCAATCTCATATATCCACCATAAAATAATTTCAATACCAAGTGATCATAAAATTCATGTCCTTTAAGTCACCATTTGAAATTACAACCAGGATATGGACATTTTATTTTTCTGTCTATGGATATATTTTTAACTGAAAATGTTTTAAACACCTCCATCCCATTAATTTATTGAGCTGTATTTTAGGGTAAATTAAACAAAAATTTATCCATTTTTATATTATTGATAAAAAACTTATATAAAAATTATAATTAATTAAATAATGTAATGTTAATAATAACACAAAATTTTTATTGAATAATAAAACCTTAATATGAATATAATATTATATTTTTAAAATTTTACCAAAAATAAATCATTAGATACATTTATGACATAAAATAAGTATTATTACTTGATGTAACATGAAAAATTTAAATAGTTTTAAATATAAAATCACCACTATAATTATTTTTTGATTAAATTAACATGTCATTTAAATATAATTTGTGATTTTAAATATTACGTTAAATTTAAGAGATAATTAAAAAATATAAAACTAATATTTTTACATGTTAATAGAAATTAGGATAAGTTTATTTAGATGGTCACCTATATATGATTGAAGATAACCAAAACATGTCCATGAACACCCAAACAGAACCAAAGTTGGTTATAGTATTAAATGAGTTAGAGAAGCAATTAAAGGATAAGTCACCATATAGAAGGATACATGATAAAAGAGCATTGAAAAATTTTACTGACCATGTTCTATCTCATATGTTTTTTATTGATAACATATGGATTATAATCTAGAAATAATGGATAATGGATATATTTTTCATGGTTATTTGAGAGATTTAATGATATTATAATTTAATACTACAATGGGAATGATATCTATATAGAAATAACATAAAATTTAAATGGTAAAGGAATCTTGGACCCTAGTAAAGGATAACTCACAAAATCAATAAATGTTTCTATAATAGCTGAAAAACTATGTGATTAGTGTTGGAATAAAAAAATTGGTTTTACCTAAATACTATTATCGATAACATATTTCATCTTTAAAGATTCATCATATGGGGAAAACATTTAGGAGGGGGAAAATTATATTCTTTCAATGGGGACAAGTTGATGTCAAGGAGGAGATGTAGGATAATACAATTTACCATTGAGGAATCTCCACCCTGATTGAGATATATTCGGGCATATGGAGAAACTGTATGATATAAGGGGGTCATGATATGATATGTTATACTTTTCACTAGTATATTAATAATTAAACTCCTCTAAATACTTATTTAGTGATGGTTATTTTTTAAAAAACCCCTAAAAATTAATTATAAATGATAAAAAAAATGTCATTAAAAATGAAAGATATTTACATTTATCTTATTAGAGGTGATTATATGAAACCACTATGGATATATTGATATTATTCATTATTTTTCTTATTGTATAAGGATATAAAATATAAACTAAATTATACCACCATATAAGGGATATAGACCATCAAAACTCTCGGCTGGAGGGGACACCATCAAAGATTTCACACGAGACATGTAGAACACATACCACCTTAATGGTCTTTCTATTAAGCCAAGTAAAAGATAGGGTGGTCAAAACATGTTATCAAATGAATTTATTTCCACATTAATTTGAGGTGATCATAGGGATATGATAAATCATTTATGAATAATGTAATCAAAGAAAAACTGTGAAAGGGGCATTGTGGACAAAACACACGGATAAAATAATGCCTTCAGAGTGATAAAAAGTATAATAATGGTGAGGAGAAGAAAATGAAGGATGAGTGAATGTTCGACACTAAAATTCATGTAATCACCATTTAGAATGATCTGAGTAAGAAACATTGGGTTTCGATGATGATAAGAGATAGTAATAGATGGGAAAGAATGGGGTCCCCCCAAAATCTTTTATAATATGATTCATGTTCTGTTTCATGATACATATTACTCTAGGTATGATTTTAGGTTTTTATTGTCATATATATATTTTTATTTTTATCAATTTTATGATCTTCATTATGAATATATATATTGATATTATTGATATATCATAAAGTTTCCCTTTTCTATGTATTTGAGATTATCCTTTTCTTATTTTTACCATTTCCCATTGTAACAGAGGATCAAATTTTATATGATTTTCATAGAATGATATCCATTATAAATAATATTATTAAAAATATATATTTTTTGAGGTAATAAGTTAGATATAAATATAATATCTAATAAAATTAAACCCTTAGGTTATGAGAGTTGGAATTTTATATGAGTTTTATTGGATAATTTTGAAAATATTTATAAAATATATTTATGTTATGATTTGTTTATCTTTGTTAGCATAAAAAAGATCAAGTATATGTTGGGAAATAGGTTATAAGGAGAATTTTTGAAATATTTGGGATAAAATTTCATAATTTTTCCCTTTTTAGAAAATTTTTACTGTATATATATAATTATTACCCTTTCATATTGAAATAATTGTTACGTTAATTTAGGTTAAAAATGGACAATGATGGGTTTAATAAAAATATATGTTTTAAAATGAAGAAAACCTATATAAGTTTTGTTTTATGTGTATATTTAGAACTCATCCACTTTATTTTTTTAAATTATATTTCCATTGGGAAGTATTTTTATCGAGAATTTATTAATTATATTTTATCCTTTTTTTATTTTCAAGTTTGTCCTTTATTTACATTATAAAATCACACCCATTCTCTATTTTATTTACACAAAATAGAGACTTATATATTTATAAAACCATTAAAAATTATATTATAAACTTTCCTAACCATTAATTATGGGTTCTGATCTTCATAAAAGTCCATTTAGAGGGTCCTTAAGAAAGGTACTCAAGGAGGACTACTGTAGAAGATGTAATCATCTCACCCAACCTCTTTCAATTTATTTATTCTTAAAACATATATAAATATGTTACATTCATCATAAAATAATAAATTAAGTATCCTAAATATATATAAATTTTATTATAATTATTTAACCACTAATATCTACCGTCTATTCCATCAAATAGAAAGTTAAATTATCGCAGGTTCATATGTGCGAACTACTGCCTCCACATATAGATACTATTAATTTTCCATCGTCATATTTCATGGATAGTTAATAAGATGGGTTTAATATTTATATATAATATTAATTATATATTTATAATTCTTTAATTATAATATCATATCTACCTTCATTCTTTCCAATCTTTTAGAAGTGATAATATCACTCGTGCGTACCTACAGTCTACTATCTCCACGAAGTGATGTAATTAATTATTAATTTAAACATTGAATATTTGGTAAAAATATAGATTTAATAAATCTATATTATATAATAATTATTATATAAAGGTGAATTATTATTTACCTTTCTTTTTTTTCATTTTTAGAAACATGAAAACAATGGTCATGCGTAAGTACAACATACCATCTCCAAGAACAATGTATTTAATTTTCCACCACTATTTTTTGTTGATGAATCCAAATATTCATATAATTAACATATATTATATTTCTATCATGATTATAATTCTGGATATTATGAAACTAATATCAATGTAAAATTACCGAAACTACAAATTTGGAATTTTCATGAAAAAGGAAATAGTTAACACCCAGAAATGATGATTTTAATTAGAAATTATTTATAAATGGGTGTTGAAATGTTATAATAGGATCATAAATGAAATTTTTGGTATGTATATTATTATTATATATATTAATAATAAATTTAAATATATTATATAATTGGTTTGAACACATATGGACCAAAACAGACCCGAGGTAAGAGATTATCGTCTCATTTTTATTATTTTGAGAAACATACTATATTCACCACTTGTATATTTTATGTGATGTATATAATCACATTAATTTATTTAATTATTCTTCTTATGAAAATTAATGGGATTTAAAAATCTATATAATATTATATCTTCCATAAGTTTTTGTTTTTTATATTTCTAAGGTGGTAAGTGTTTAACATCTCAAATTGTTTTCTTGGGGATATATATTATGTTATGAACACATCTTAATTTATAAAGAATATATACAGAAAATTCGACATGTTATAAAATGAATATATTTATTTTGATTATTTTTAAATATTATTTTTAATTTTTTCTTTCATGGGGAATATGATTATAAAGTTACTAATGCGGTAAGATATTTTTTTGAATCTAATTATTTATCAGGATTTCATAGTATTATGTTCTTATGATAAAATTTTATGATATAACTATAAATAGACACATTAATTTTATTAATCACTAGTTATTTATATATATTACATATTTTACTCTTGCTCTCTTATATTTAATAACTCAACATACCAAAATAATTTTTTATAGAAAGCCAAATTTATTTCTCTCTTCAATAGAAAATACTTTTTCATCAATGCCTATATTTTATAAAAAAATTATCAAGAATATTTTTAATATTCTGAAATGACAGATTAAATTAATTATCACCCATGTTTGAATTATGTATATTTTTTATAAAATTAATATTTATGTCATCTTATGAATAAGGTAATTTTAAATCTTTACAAAAAATGTGAAATGAATCATTATTTTCATATAAAATATATGAATAGAATTTACCACCATTATGACTACTAAATACATTGAATATTCCATTAATAACATCATATGTTATTGTAAAATAAAATTAATTTTTTATATTTTAGGAATTTTTATATTTTTAATAAGTTATTTTAAAGTCAAAATTGAATTTTTCTTATAAAATGTTACAATGATATTTTAAAGGAATTATTCATATATGAAAACATCCGTTGATATAACTTTTTATTTATTAGGGTAATGATAAAATGAAACCATCCACTGTCATTATTTGGATGCATGCTGATGCTGATGATTATATGATACCAATTTCATTCCCACTAGTTAATTTATTCATTGTAAAATAGTTATGAAACCTATTATTTTTTCATGGTTTATGATATGATGAAATGATAAATTTTTTATAATACAAATTTCATTTCTAGCCTAAAATCTCATGGACATATATTTTTATTAATTATTTGAAAAAACCATTTTTTATTGGGTTGAGGGGGAGCGTTACATGACCCATAGTCTGAGAAGATGAATGGTTTAATACATGAACCTATTGGACCCAAAGACCCTAAACCACTGGATTTAACCCTCCCTAATATATTATTGGTACAATTAACCAGCTACCAACCTTTTATGGAATCAAGCCTAACATTTTCCTAGTGCAGAGATGCATGGTGCCTGGTATCTAAGACATATACCAAACCTTATCATTCTTATTATATGGTATCCTTGAAAATATGGATACTATTAATATGAAGCCCAATATGGATCTTCAATATAGGTATCAAAGCCTATTTTTTTCATCGACACATTACTCTTCTCCGTTGAAGCACCACACTTTCCCTGTCGTATCTACATCATTGTTCTTTCCTTGTAATACTACCCAATGTTTTCATCTACGACATCCCACCATAGATTTTCATCCATGGTATCCCCTTAAACATTGATAGAATATACACTGGTAGAATCCAACCCCATGGACCACTAACAACCATGATAATTTCAACAATGTTTTCCACCAATGTCCATTGCCTCACACCCTATATTTACCCCCTTCGAAGTTGGCATGCAAATTTGATGCAGATGCGACATTTACGAAATTTCCAGTGCATCAATACATTGAACCATCATCAAGAAAACTTTTGAGAGTCCATCTAAAATTCACTACTACCAAGACTCGAACACAGACTCTGTATGAATGATTATGGGGTTTCTTACCACTATGTCACATTTCTTCATTTTATGGTATGATAAATTTTTATAATCTCATGGAACACATATGTATGATTTTAATTTTGTGAACTGTGGAATAAGAATCACATAGACATAAAATTCATTAGGAAACATGTATATCTCACGATATAATAAGTACGATAATAGAGAGAGAACCAAGTTTTTAATGTGAATCCATCCACTATGATAGTATTTGGAGTGATCCTTGAATACAGATATGATGGAATGGATAATGAACTCAATCCACTATGATAGTCTTGGAAGTTTTCATTTACTAAAGAAATTATTTAACATTATTATGTGTATGCCAAAAGCTTATATTTTATGCCAATATTATTCTCTCATGGATCATTTTATTTGATTTCTTTATGATTCTGCTCTTATAAACATTCATACCTTGTGATGTGACTCAAGATTATAATCTATGATATTTATGGTATGCTTTTAAAATTATATTTTCATATTATCATTCAATTATATTCATATTCTGTTTAATTGATCATTGATATATACATTGTTTACCCTCATTGAGCATCAAATCTCAACACTTGTTATGTTTTTATTTTCCGATTGTTATGAAGAAAGGTTTTAAGTATGATATGTCTAACAATAGTGATTTCTT
The DNA here is from genome assembly GCA_963277665.1 of Viscum album. Lineage (NCBI taxonomy): Eukaryota > Viridiplantae > Streptophyta > Magnoliopsida > Santalales > Viscaceae > Viscum > Viscum album. The sequence goes on from OY728164.1 coordinate 1,081,021,246, forward strand.
TTAAGGAAATAGTGGGAGATTATGTAGATCTATTTTTAACTAGTTGTTTATGTATATATGTTTCCGAAGACAATATACATATATTATTCTAGTGTGGATCTTAATGTTGTGTATTGAATATGCATAAAATAATATGTGGTATTTATTTATGAAAATTATGAGTCTCTATATTTGGAATAATAGAAGGGTTTAGTTATTATTTAGATATTGGTATTAGAATAATTTGGTGAAATTTTTGGGTATAACCCTATGTATAGAATGACATCTTATATTTTTTTGTATGATAGAGGTTTTTTGTTTTTATTTACAATACATACCTATCCAGATACTATAAGAGGATTCAGTTTTGAAATAGATTATTTTAGGGTAAATATCCCCAAAAATATTTGGGTGAGAATATATTGGCCATCATTCTAGAACACAAAGAGTTTCCCTTACATCGCACCATGTATGAAACTCTTAGTGTATATACTTGGATAACTAAAATTTTATTTATAAATTATTATGAATGATTTAAATATATGATGATCAAGGATTACAAATTTTAAACCAATAGTTTCATAGATTAAAATTAATTTTATGATTCCCTATTTGTTGGTTACACTATGAATTTTTTTTTGTTTCTATTCAATGGTTGGAAGTATAATGATTCTTGTTAACATTGAATGTGATGGAAAAAGGAATGATTTCACTCATGATAAACAAAATTAAATGATAACTATAGTGAACTATTTTTGTTATTAATAATTAGATATCTCGTTATATATTTAACAACCTCAAATTAGATTAAAATGGAGTTTAATGAATAATATGGGGGAAATAATATTCATCTTCTTAAATGATGATAATTTGAGAAGAATCACCCAAGGGAATGTCGCAAAGGAAGATGAAGATGTTAGGTGAAAATAAAGACGTAGGGAAAGAAATTATTGAGGAAAAATGAAATTTTTAGTCCAAGTAATGGATGGGAATAATGGTTTCCATATGGTATCATTAATGGTATAATATTTTAAAGGTATAAATATGGGAATTATGAAAATAAATCTACGAAGGTGAAATTTCAAAAATAGGATTAGCAAGGTTTTATGAGTAAATGTTTTACTGTTGATGATGGAGATAATTTAAAGGACATATAAAATGAATGATGTATTAAAGAATAAAATAAAGAATCCTAGTTTATGGTTTTAGAAGAATGTTTATTGATTAATGTTTTTATTTATTTTAATTGAAGTGTTTTATTGTAAAGGTATTTTTATCAATTGTATTCTTGTTATAAGAATCATGAAACACTTAAGGATTATTCTATAGTAGTTTTTCTTTATGGATTTTCATGATTATGTTTAACAGTTCTGATGGCCTATAAAATTTATTTATTGGTGAGGTGATATTTTATTGAAAAACACATGATTATGGGAATGATAATCGTTAAAATGTGCTGATATTTAAAAAATTTTAAAGTTTAGATACGCTAATTATTGATAATGTAAAATGGATAGTATTTATGACCTTGTAACTAATTACTAATTTGATGAAAAATTGGTTTATGTTTTCATTAATAGAGTTTACAAAATTTTAAGATTCATTGAATATTTTTGATAGTCTATGATTTTATTTAAGGAATGAGGTGATAATTATTATTTTTTGGAATCATGAATGTTTTCAATGAGGTTTTATGGTAATTAAAGTTATGACAACATTTTAAGTGAATATATGACCAATTTATTCACATATTTGGTATGTGACATTAAGAGAATCATTTTTTTGTTTGAGGGATTAATGTAATGTTTATTATGGAAATTTACTAACCTTATTTATAATTTTTTTGGTATTTTTAAATAGTTCAAACATATTTTAGAAGTGTTTTGAGTTTACTACTTATGGAATGTTTTAAGTTGAAATCTGGGTATTATTTTTTGGAATTAAATTATGTTTTATCATATTGGATAAACCCTAATAATCATTTTTTTGGTAAATATCTACATACATGAGTAATGAAATGTCTTTTTGTATGGATTTTATTATTGATTAAAATATAATTTTATTTCTTTAGGCCCAAAAATTCATCTTGAATATTCATTTATTATATTAATAGATTACGTAAAAATTTATCTATGATAAAAAATAATGAAATAATGATTATAAAATGGAGATAAATCAAGTAAATATATTATCTCAATTAAAATAATACCTTTAATTTTGGAAAAGGATCATGAAATAATGATATAATACATTGAACTTTATTTTTAATTTATCGACGGTCTTTTCAACCAGGATATATTTATATATTTTTTGTTGTTAAATTTCTCATGACCATGTTTTATATTAATATATATTAGAAATTTTGTTATATTTTTCTTTTCAATGTATATAATTTTACATCCCTCTAATGTCCTCATTATTTGGGAACATGATAATGAGCTATTTCAGGTAACATTTTTTCTCCCACTTCCCTTTTAAAGGATGTTTCATTAACCCGTTTTATGTAGTGGGTTTAAAAAAAGGTATTTAAAAATATTTAACCTTTTACGACCGACATAAAGTATATAACGTACAATTTATTAAGGCTGCGGGGAAAATGTAACACCCTAAAAAATTTAGATAAGATAATATGTAATGGCAGAGATCACTCTGGTCTATTACATTGTGAAAATGTGGTATTTAAGGTGTTCTGGGAGGTTAAGGTGACTTATCCCCAACACTTTTCCAAATTTCGAATTGTGTGAACAGTTCTATCGGTGAGTTTTATTGAACACTTCTATCTGTTAGGTTTTGTGAAATGTTCCATCAGTGAGGTTTAGTGAATAGTTCTATTTGTGATGTTTTGTGAACAGTTCTATCAGTGAGGTTCGTTGAACATTTCTATTGGTGAGGTTCAGTGAACAGTTCTATTAGTGAGGTTTTAGGGATAGGTTGATCAGTGTGGTTTAGTGAATAGTTCAATTGGTGAGGATCAGTTAACAGTTCTATCGATGAGGTTTAGAGAACGGTTCTATCGGTGAGGTTCAGTGAACTGTTCTATCGGTGAGGTTTTGTGAACGGTTCTATCGGTGAGGTTCAGTGAATAGTTCTATTGGTGAGGTTTTGTGAACTGTTCTATCAGTGAGGTTCAGTGAACATTTTTATCGGTGAGGTTCAGTGAATATTCTTTTGGTGATGTTCAGTGAATAGTTAAATCAGTGAGGTTATGTGAATAGTTCTATCGGCGAGGTTCAGTGAACAGTTCTATCGGTGACGTTTAGTGAACAGTATTCTATCCGCGAGGTTCAGTGAATGTTTTTCTATCATTGAGGTTTAGTGACAGGTGTTCTATCAGTGAGGTTCAAGTAATAGTGTTCAGTCGATGAGGTTCTAAAGGTGAGGATCATGAATAGTGTTCTCACATGAGGTTTATGAATAGTGTTTCTAGTTTCCTATAGTTCCACCCCTTTAGCATTTTCCTTTGAAGTAAAATGAATTTATATCCTTATTTTAAGGACTCTTAAGGATGATTCAAATGACATAAATCCTATATTAATTATTCCTACAGATAATATATTTTTACATGCTCAAATCATGTGGGTTAATACGATCCACTTTTAATTGGGAATTAAGTGTATCATAAATCATCTCCCCATTAAATCTTCAAAATGGACAAGATAACTTCCTATGTTATTCTTCCTCTTTGTTCTCAGTGATGAGACTCTAAAACCTTTCAATCCATCGGGTAGGAGTTTCATAGTCAATCTTTACTCCCCATATTGGTTCCACTCTATTTTGATGCAACCAAGCTATATCGACCAATCTTCGATATAAGGTATGTTTTATCATCGTTCTATTAGGGATCATATTCTCATGTTTCTCCATTCCATATTATAGCATGTAATCTCCATGCTTCTAATGGGGTTTTCTTGGCTTTTTTATCTGTGGTCATATCGTGGCATCCTCGGGTGGATGCAGTTTTCGCGAGAGGAGGATTACGACCTGTTTTTTTGGATAAATAACGAGAGGAACTATTTGAGGTAGTGTATTCGTTTCTTATTGTTATTTTATGTGAATCTATATCTTTATCATGTTTTATCTCACTAGATGAAAATGGAATTGATATAATAAATATTTAAACTAGATAAATAAATTGATATTTATCATATGTTATTACCTCTTGTTTTTGCTAGATTGTGTGATATTTATTCTTGTTCATGATGGAAATCGGTAAAAAACGTAAACCGTGATTAATTGATCATTGTTTTGATAAAGATAGAGAGGCATGCAAATGAATCTGGTTCTTGTTGTAATTTGATGTTTATCAAAATGGCGCAGCAAGAATGTTCATTTATTTGTGATAGCTTATTGTTAGGTTTCCCAAATTTAGAACCAACGAATAACAAATTAGTTAATCCAAGATGGATTAAAGAACTGTTGTTTGTTTAAAGATAATTGCTTATAGGGTTCTGAGTAACCCTTTTCTTTGTTTAAGGTCATAGAGCCCAATTGTGAAGATGTTTTTTTACTGCTACTTGTGTTTTGATGTGATCATGTATGGTTGTGGTAATATTTGGAGGCATGGAGGCCATTTTGGTTGTGGCATCAGATGACACATAGAGTGGCGAGATGCATCGGGTTTTGCATGTTGGTGTAAGGGAGGGCACCATGGATTATGGAATAGAATGGATGTGATTGTTGGATGCTTGTTGTTTCATTGGTTGTTTATATGATTTATTTTTCCCCAATGCACAAGGCAGCTGGTCTTACTTACCCCACCTCCAAAAGAGGCGAAGACACGTGGGGTATGCCACATGCTTTTCGTGTTTATCTTCTCAAGGAAGGATGGGTATATTCTCTTGATATAATAGGAAAAGACTCGATGGGTAGTACATCTACTCACCGTGTTGAGACCTCGTGTGTTTAGCAGCATAGAATGTTTTTCTAGAATTCTTGGGAATGTGGATAAATATTTCTGAAATGAATAATTTAATAAAAGGTTTAACCCATGGGGATGGATTTTCTGGAACATAATGATGTGGTTGTAATTTGGAAGGAACATTTGACTTGGTTATGATGCTAATGAAATTTAATATGGAATTTTTCATGGTAAATTAATGATTAAATATACAATTAAACTAATTTGAAACTGATAAAAATGGAATTTAGTAATTTAGTAAAGCTCTCTATATGGATATATGCTTATTGGATACCTAGTATTTGAAGTAGTAGCCCAGAGTCTGAGAGACGTTAGCTACAGTTGTGTCTATGACTAGGTAATTTCCATAGTGTGGTTGTGAGATATAATATATCCTATTCATTTTTTGTTTCTATACACTACTCCACCCAGTCAGTAAGGGAAACTAACACCCCTGGGGATTCTGAGCCCTGAGGGTGTTTTCCCCAACATTTTGGTGGGATGATGGATGGATGACTACCCCCATTGTCCCCTCTCTCTTATGATGGTAGTTACCTGTACTGGTAGGAACAATGGTTAGTTTTACCCATATATGTGTGTAGAGGTATGTAATGGCTTATGGTTATTCACACACATATATTTTGGATATAGTATCCTATGGACTACTATAGGTGTAACGTGTATGGGCTGTGATGGCTGGAGGATACATACGTGGTGTATGGCCTGTAATGGCTTCACGTATAATACCTGATGTATGATACACATTATGCGGGCTGTGGTGGCTCCCAGAAACTACCTGGTAACTTTTATTATGTGGAATTGGTGGTTTTTTGCATGAGTTGCACGTTGTGGTGCTTCACCCAGGTGTATGTGGGAAAGCCACTTTGGAAAGAGACGCTCAGGACGTGCGACATTGGTGCAAAGAGGAAAAACAATGGGGAAGTAGTAGAGGGGTACCCTTAATATTACATATCAAATGATATATTAATATATGTGTTACTTGGTGAGAGTAACCATGGTGAGGTTGGGAACTTAGTATACCTGTTTAGGTGACCAGTTAGTTTCACTTGTTGTTCACTATGATTTATCATGCTTTATTTTATTTTCACGAGAGGGTTCGGGTAGGATCCTAATGAGTATACTGTTATACTCACCCTATGTATATATAATAAATTTTTAGGTCACATGGATTAGGTTGTAGATCAAGCTGGATTCTACTAGCTTGGGGTTGCAGGAGCGGTTTGGGCTTATGGTTGTTGTTGTTTATACATTAATTTGGGTAATTGTAGTTTTTCCCTTCCAGTTGTAGTAATTTTGCATGACATTTCTTATATGCACTTGGTTTTCTTTTATATTCCATTTTTGAGTTGGAGTTGATTGGTTTCTATCTTATCTCTCTCTTCACCATGTGTTCTCTTAGAGGGTATTTCCTCCCATTTGTGTGTTTATTATACCCGTGGTGCAAGTAGCCATCCTGAGGTCTACTAGAGGCGGGACTCGGGGGTCATTATCTCCCTTATCACTTTTCCGAACTAGGAGGGGTACACTTTGTTGGGAGGGGGTCGTAATAGAGTGGTATCAGAGGTCAAGTTGATGGATAAGATGGAGTTCGGAGTTAGGCACATGTGAGGTTGCATGGGTTGGTAGGGAAACAATGTCATTCATGTTAAACAAGTGAGGAAAACACTAGAGACCAGCTGAGACAAAGGCATTTAGGGACCCATATGATCTATGTACGGACCTTTATGATTACAAAGGCTACTAAACTAGGTGATACTAGTTGCAGGGTAGATACCTAGGAAAGGATCATGCATCATTTTTCATTGTCCCTGTGTTTGAATGGGTAGACCTTGGAATAGGTTAACTTAAAATGAATAAAAAATAATTAATTACATAATGTTGAGTCTTCCATATTGCAGTTTTAGGAGCTCTAACGGTTTGTTATTTTATATTTATGGATCCAGGTTGATGTCCTTGTCAGTTTTGCACAGAAAATATCCAGTAGGATGTTCCAGTAGATCATCGCAGGGTAGAGGTTGACGACGCTGACACATGGAGGAAGACACTCCAAGAGCTTCATCTCCAGAGTCTGAAGAATTATGTGGACCTTGTTTCAGATGCAGTCAAGGAAGACTAGTTAGAGGAGGTTGAGATCGCCTTCAGTATGATCCATTCTAGGAAGGAGCACTAGGTGTCCTTGTTTGAGACAATTCAACATGGAATAGTGAGGTAGTGGTGGTTCTTTTTCCTTAGGGATCATGAGGAGTCAGGTATCTCATGGGAGGAGTTCCGAGACAAGTTTAGAGTCGAGTTTCTTTCTTCGACTGTGAAGGCGTGTAGTCACTAGAATCTTCTTACCCATTGACATGGGATCTATAGTGTTTGCGAGTTTGGAATATGTTTTAGGAACCTTTTATGATATTATTCGAACCTGTTTCCAGATGAGAAGGATAGGGAGATACATTTTTAGGAGGCTTTTCATCCAGAGATCCATCACCAGGTCACACCATTTATGCTGAACACATATCTTGAGGTACTGGTGAGGGCAGAGGTTGTCGAGATAACTTTGGCCTGTACCAGATCATCATAAGAGGGGAATCAACATAATTCCTCCTGAAGCAGAGTTGTGGTCTGGGGATCCCGGTTATCAGGGCAGAAGAGTTTACGTTCATCTGGGGGTATGCCATAGCCCTTCACATCTCATTTCTCTAGAGGCAGTAACTCTAAGGATAATGCCAGGGGATCAGGTGCTTGTTTTTCTTGTGGTGGTCGTGGCCATCAGCAGTAGGAGTGACAGACCATTCAGAGCAGTCATCATGCACCGGGAGCTATGCTCCAGGTTCCTCCATTGAGGTAGTTCCAGCTTAGGCAGCAACAGAAAGTTGCAACAACTTTAGATCAGTAGAGGGTAGATGGGGAAGGAACAAGATATCCCCATGATGCTCCCCATCCTCAGAGATTAGATTGTGGTTGTGGTGGTGGTCGTTATCAAGACCAGAGAGGCCTTTGAGGAGGTCATGGTCAGCTTCCTTCTCTAGGGTTGCCAGCTACAGGTGAGCCAGACGTCATTCGATGTACCATTTTCATGTTGTGTACATTGGTGTGTTCCTTGTTTGATTTAGGAGTGTCAAAATACCTCATATCTCCTTCCATTTTCCATGGTTTGGTACTTGAGGTAGAGAGGATTCCAGTGCCCTTGGCATTGACTATGCCAGTTGGAGGTTGTTGTGACTTGTTTGAAGTATGTAGAGACTATGATCTAGTGTTAGGGTAATACCGCTGTTGGGGATATTTCCTATGTTTATGAATACAACCATATGATGTCATCCTCAGCATGGATTAGTTGTATTTGGTGCAGGCTATCATGGATTTCTTCCAGAAGAATGTCGTTTTCATTGGTGTAGATGGATAGCAAGTGGTTTTTGTTCGTGAGAGAGACTCTCAGATGTTTCATAGGCGCATTCCATCCTTATCATCCATGATGGTGGAGATGATGCTGCATTCTTTAGAGGATCAACAGTTGGCATTTTCTAGGGTCAAAGAGGAGTACCCTGATGTCTTTCCAGAAGAGATTGTAGCATTACCCCCTCGACAAGAGATCGAATATGGGAATGAGATACATCCAAAAGTGTCTCCTATCACTATTTCTCCATATAGGATTACCCCTTTTGAGTTACGAGAGCTACGTATACAACTTGATGGTCTAATACTGTTCAGTTCTTTTCGGCCATGTGTGTCACAGTGGGGTGCACCCATTTTGTTCGTGAAGAAGGGTGATGGTAGATTGCAGTGTTGTGTTGATTATCGTCGCTTGAACAAATTGACAATAAAAAATAGTTATCATATTCCATGGATTGATGACTTATTAGATCAACTGATGGGAGCATGTTGGTTATCAAAGATCGACTTGTGTTCAGGATATCATCAGATGCGTGCGAAGGATGAGGATATCCTAAAGACATCTTTCCATTGTTGTCATGGGCATTATGATTTCATTGTAATGTAGTTTTTCATGACTAATTCTCATGTTTTATTCATTCTATTGATGATTTCTTTGTTCTGTGAGTTCCTAGATGTGTTCGTTGTAGTTTTCATCGATGACATCCTTGTGTACTCCACATCTGAACAGGATCATGTAAAGCATATATAAGAAATTTTGGACGTTCTTCGCCAAACATAGCTGTACAGGAAGCTGTCAAAGTGTGAGTATTGGGCTCTAGAAGTCCATTTCTTGGAGCATGTTGTGTCCCAATATGGAGTAGTTGTGGATCCATCTATGATAGAAGCAGTTCTGTCTTGGGCAGCACCCAAGATAGTGTCAGAGGTGAGAAGTTTCCTTGTTCTCGCATGCTAATACATGAGGTTCGTAGTTGATTTCTCATGAGTTGTGACTCTGCTGATATCTTTAACTGAGAAGGATCAGGCATTTATAAGAACCGATCAGTTTCAGGAAGCTTTCGAGTATATATAGGAGAAGTTAGTAAGTGCTACAGTCCTTTTTTGTCCAGTTCAGGGAGTTCAGTTTTATGAATTCGGCGATGCTTCACATCTAGGGTTAGGGTGTGCTCTCATGTAGCATAGGTCAGTTTTTTCTTATGGGTCACAATAGTTCCGTCCCCATGATCACAACTATTCCACCCATGATCTTCAGTTGGCATCCGTGGTGTTTCTATGAAGTTGTGGAGACATAACCTCATTGGTGAGAGCTTTGTGGTTTTCACCGATCATAAGAGTTTCAGGTATGTTTTCTCCTATCGTGACTTGAACTTATGACAGCTTCGATGGATGGTGTTCTTACAATAATACGACATCAAAATGTTGTATACACCTAGAAAATATAATGTTGTAGGTGACATGCTGATTCGATAGTCACATAGTGATTCTGTGCGTGAATCTGGTGATTCCTGGAGAGTAATGGAAAAACTCTCAGCATTGCATCATGATATGTAAGAAGTTTGGGGTAGAGGATGTATTTTTTCAGATGATGGTATAGTCATCCCTTATGAAGGAGGTGGAAGAGTCCTAGTTGGGAGATCTATAGGTGGAGGTTTGGAGAGGCCGAGTTGTTTGTGTTGAGGCCCCTGATGGTTGGTTGGATGATAAAAAACACAGAGTGTTGTATCATGGAAAGATTTTTTCCCCATTACAATGCATGAGACGGTTCTCCGAGTGATCCATAGTTCTCCTTTTGTAGTACATCCTATCATGAAAAAGATATACCGAACCCTACGGAGTCAGTTTTGGTGGCTTGGGCTGAAGTGTGTGGTTGTGGAGTTTGTGTCTCGATGTTTAGTATGCCAGAAGGTGAAGGCCGAACATCGTGTTCCTGGTGGTCTTCTCCATCCATTCGAGATTCCTCTGTGGATGTGGGAGGACATCTCAATGTAATTTTTTATAGGTTTACCTCAAGATCCTATTGGACATGATGCTAATTCGGTAGTAGTGGATCGTTTACCAAAGTCAGCCAACATCATAGCGATCAAGGAGTCGAGCATAGTGGACGTTTTGTCGCGGCATTATCTAGAGGAGGTGGAGAGACTTTATGGAGTCCCTAGGAAGATAATTTCTGATATAGATCCTCATTTTACCTATAGGGTGTGGAATGGTCTCCAATAAGCTTTAGGTTATCAACTATGACTTAGCCCTACTTTTCATCTTTAAACGGATGGTCAGGCAGAGCGAACCATCTAGACTCTGGAATAAATGTTACACTCTTGTGTTTGGGATTTTGGAGGTTCATTGATGAGGCACTTTCCCTTGGAGGAGTTCACATAAAATAATAGTTTTCACTCCACCATTGGTATGGTTCTATTTAAATCCTTGTATGGCTGACTATTCCATTCATTGTTGTGCTGGACTGGGGTCGGAGAGTTAGCAATTCTCATACCGGAACTAGTGCAGAATACAATGGAGATGGTTCAGGTGAATCGTGAGAGGGTGAAGACATTGTAGGATTGTCAGAAATCATATTTTGATCAAAGAAAGAGACCTTTAGTGTTTAATGTTGAGGATCATTTGTTTCTGAAGGTGACTCCCTATCGTGGGCAGCGATGGTTAGGCCGTATACGTAAGCATTCTCCCCGATATGTTGGGGTGTTTGAGGTGTTATCTCATATTGGAGTTGTGGCATATCGAGTAGCACTTACCCCATATATGATTCATATACATGATGTCTTCCATGCTTCACAACTTTGTCGTTATCTTCATGATGACTCTCACATCATCGATTTGGGGTATATCAATGCTGATGATGATGAAACCTTTGAAGAGAGACCTATATAGATCCAAGACCGCAAGGATAAGATGTTGTGCGGGCGTTCTATCCCCTTAGTTCGTGTCTTGTGGAGACACAATGGCATGGAAGAGAGTACATGGGAACGTGAGTCACAGATACATGCTCAGTACCTAGAGGTGTTTGATGTTTAAATCGTTTTATGTAATGATGTTCCCATTGTTGTTAGACCATTCATCTTTTATTTATGAATTTCTTTTGTTTCTTTTGTTGATTTATCTCCTTTTTAGAGTTATCTCTATGGGTGGTTGTTCGGACACCGTTTTGAATTCTCGAGGACGAAAATGTTTTGAGAGGTATCACATATAATGGCGTGGACCTCTCTGTTCCATTACATTGTAAAAATTTGGTGTCTGAGGTGTTCCAGGAGGTCAAAGTGACTTATACCCAACACTATGCCAAATTTATAATTTTGGTAATAGTTATATCAGTTAGGTTTAGTAAACAGTTCTATCGGTGAGGTTTAGTAAAACATTCTATCTATGAGGATTTGTGAACAGTTCTATCGGCGAGGATCAGTGAAAAGTTCTATAGGTGAGATATTCTGAACAGTTCTATCAGTGAGGTTTAATGAACAGTTCTATCGGTGAGGTTCTGTGAATAATTATATCGGTGAGGTTTTGTGAACAGTTCTATTGGTGAGGTTTAATGAAAAGTTCTATTTGTGAGGTTCAGTGAATAGTTCTATTGGCGAGGTTTAGTGAACAGTTCTATCAGTTATGTATTCTGAACAGTTCTATCAGTGAGGTTTACTGAACATTTCTATCGGTGAGGTTAAGTGAACAGTTCTATCGGTGAGGTTTTTTGAACAGTTCTATCGGTGAGGTTCAGTGACCAGTTCTATTGGTGAGGTTATGTGAAATGTTCTATCAATGAAGTTCAGTGAAAAGTTCTATCGATGAGGTTTTGTGAACAGTTCTATCAGTGAGGTTCAGTGAACAGTTATATCGGTGAGGTTCTTTGAACAGTGTTCTATCGGTGAGGTTCTGTGAACAGTGTTCTATCGGTGAGGTTCAGTGAACAGTGTTCTATCGGTGAGGTTCGGTCAATAGTTTTCTATAGGTGAGGTTTAGTGAATAGTGTTCTATCGGTGAGGTCCAGTGAAAAGTGTTCTATCTATGAGGTCCAGTGAACAGAGTTCTATCGGTGAGGTTCTAAACGTGAGGTTCATGAAAAGAGTTCTAATGGTGAGGTTCATGAAAAGTGTTCTATCGGCGAGGTTTTAATGGTGAGGTTCAATAACAGTGGTCTCATAGTGAGGTTCATGAACAATGGTTTAATCATCATACTGTTTCACCCCTTTAGAATTTTCCTTTGACATAAAATGCATTTAAATCCTTTTCTTACAGATTCTTAAGAAGGTTCAAAGGCCATAAATCCTATACAAATTATTCCTAAGGCTGAGATGTTTTTTCTTGGTCAAACCGCTAAGGTTAGTGTGATGTGTTTTTAATGGAGGAATTAAGCATATCCTAAACCTTTGTCCCATTAAATCATCAAGAGTGACATGATATCTTCCTCCCTTATTCTTCCTCTTTGTTATCAGCTATGTGACTCTATCACATTTCAATACATCATTTATGAGTTTCACAACCAAACATTAATCCCCAGATTGGTTCCACTTTATTTTGATGCAACCAAGATGTATCGATCAATCTTCGATATAAGGTATGTTTTATCATCATTTATTTGGGTATCATATTCTCTTGTTTCTCCTTTCCATATTTCTACATGTAATCTCCATGCTTCTAATGGGGTTTTTTCATGGGGTTTGGTTGGTGTGGTCATACCGTGGCAACCTTGGGTGGATGTAGTTGTCGCAAGAGGAGGATCACGACCCGTTGTGTGGATAAAGAACGAGATGATTTTTTTGAGGCAGGGGATTCGTTGCTTCTATTTCTTTTATGAGCAACTATATCTTCAGCATGTTTTATCTCACTGGATGACAATGGAAATGACATAATAATTATTTGAACCAAATACATAAATTGATAGGGATCATATGCTATTGAGACTTGTTTTTTCTAGATTGTGTGATATTTATTCATGTTCTTATTGTAAATCGGTAATGAACACAAACCAAGATTAATTGATAATTGTTTGGCTAATGATAAAGAGGAATTTAAAAGAAACTAGTTCTGGTTGCAATTTTATGATAATAAAATTGGTGTATTAAGCATGTTCATTTATTTTTCATAGCTTACTGTTAGTTTTCCTGAATTTAGAACCAACGAATAATAAATCGGTTAATCCAATATGGATTAAAGAACTGTTGGTTATTAAAATATAATTTTCTTGTAGGGTTCTGAGTTTCCCTCTTGTTTGTTTAAGGGCCAAGAGCCCAATTATGAAGATTTTTGTTTTACTGCTTCTTGTGTTTTGATGCGATCTTGGATGGTTGTGGTAATATGTTGGGGCATGGAGTCCTTTTTGGTTATGGTAGCAGATGACGCCTAATGTGGTAAGATGAATCAGTTCATGAATGTGGGTGTTAATGAGGACACTATTGATGATGGAATGGAATGGATGTGATTAGTTGATGCTTGTTGTTTCTTTGGTTGTTTATTTTCTATACTTTTTCCCACTGCTCAAGGCAGCTGGTCTTTCTTACCCCTATTCCAATAGAGTCTAAGACACATTGGGTATGCCACATGCTTTCTGGTTTCAGCTTCTCAAGGAAGGATGGGTATATGCTCTTGATATAAGCATCAAAGACTCAATGGGTAGTACATATATTCACCGTGTTGAGCCCCCTTGTGTTTAGTAGCATAGAATATTTTTCTATAATTCCTAGGAATGTGGGAAAAATATTTTAGTAATGAATCATTGAATAAATTGTGTTAACCCATGAGGATAGAGTTACTGGAACATAATGATGAGGTTGTAATTTTGAAGGAATATTTTTCTTGGGTATGATGATAATGAAATTTAATGTGGAATTGTATATGGTTAATTAATGTTTAAAGAATTAATTAACATAAGGTGAAAATGATAAAAAGGGAATGATGTAATCTAATAAAGAACTCTAATTTTTTGTATTATAAATCGATACGTAGTCTTATACGTAGCAGCCCAGAGTCTGAGAGACGTTAGCTACAGTTGTGTCTAAGACTATGTAATGCCAATATTATTGTTGTGAGATATAATATATCATGTAACTTTTGTGTTTCTATACAGTACTCCACCCAATCAGTAAGGTCAACTGACACCCCCAGGGATTCTCAGCCCTCGGGGGGCGTTTTCCCCAATATTTCTGTGGGATGATGGATGGATGACTACCCACTTTGGCCCCTCTCTCGCCTCTTGGTGTTACTTGTGCTGGTAGTCATAATGGTTAGTGTTCCCCATATATGTGTGTAGAGGGTTGTAATGGCTTGTGGTTATTTACACACATATATTCTGTATCTAGTATCCTATTGACTACTACAGGTGTAACGTGTATGGGATGTGATGGATAGAGGATTCTTACTCGGTGTATGGGTTTTAATGGCTTGATGTACAATACCTGATGTATGATACTCATTATGAGGGCTGTTGTGGCTCCCAGAAACTACCTGGTTACTTTACGTACGTGGACATGGTGGTTTTTTTGCATGAGGTGCACGTTGTGGTGCTTCACCCAGGTGTCTGCAGGCATGTCTTTTTGGAGAGAGATGCTAAGGACGTGCGATGTTGGCACAAAGCGGAAAACCAGTGGGGAAGTAGTATTGGGGTACCCTTGATATTATTTATCATATGGTATATTATTATATGCGTTACTAGGTTATAGTAGCCATAGTGAGGTTGTGAACATAGTACAGCTTTTTATGTGATGAGTTAGTTTCAATTTTTGTTCACTGTGCATTAGCGTGCTTTCGTTACTTTTATACAAGAGGGTTTGGGGAGGATCCAACAGATTATATTGTTATACTTACCCTATGTATATATAAACTGTTTTTCTGGTCACTCGGAGGAGGTTTAAGATCAATCTGGTTTTTACTAGCTTGGGGTTGTAGGAGCTATTTGGGCTTGGGGTTGCGGATATTTTTACATTATTTTGGGAACGTGAAGTTTTTCCCTTCCATTTGTAGTACTTTTGCATGAAATTTCATATATTAACTTTGGATTCTTGTATATTCCAGTTCTTTGTTGGATTTGATTGGTTCCTATCTTATCTCTCCCTTTCGCATATGTTCTCTTAGAGGGTAATGCCTCCCATTTGTGTGTTTATTATACTGTTGGAGCTAGTTGCTAACCCATGGCCTACTGGAGGTGTGACTCATGGGTCATTATCTCCCTTCTCGAATTTCCGACCAATGAGTGGTACAATTTGTGGGGAGGGGTTCGTGACATAATAGTAAGCATGATACCTTGTTTGACAGACAACACCAAGTTTTAGTAGAATTGTGATATATAATAAAACTATTATTGTAACCTATCCATTGAATTGGTGGGTATGAATATGAGTAAATTAATTATATAATACTACCACTAAAGATAAAATTATTGAATAATTTTTTGGTAATAAGCACTCTATTTGTAGTGAACTCATTTTATACTTCCAAAATACATTTTTCTAGAAAAGTATTTTTTTATTGAAATTTGTGTGTATAAAATATAATTAATATATACCACTTTGAAAAAATATTTTTGAAAAATTTAACTTCTTTTTTGAAATCAGAATTTCAAATTTTCATTTCTGTAAATTTTTGAGAACTTTCTATAAAGATATATTTTTTATAAATAGTGTAAAATAGTGATTTTTTATTTTATATTATCTTTTTATTTGAAGTATTTAAGAATATAATTTATGATTTAAAATTGTTTTAAAAGTAAAATTAGTTCATTTATACTTTTAGTAGTCCAATTATTGTCATTGGAATTAATTTTATCTGTATTTTAGTAAAAAAACGTTTTATACTAAAGATAATATTTTTGTTAAAAACTCATTTTTCGTTGCATATAAAAGATTTAATTATTAATTAAATATTAGAAATTTTATAAGTTGAATCTAATAAAATATATTCCATAATTATAATTATTTGGTTGAAATTTCCTAAATTTTCACCTTTTATTTTTAGTCATTCTGAATAGTATTTGTGATAAAAATTTGTCACCTCTGTAAGTGAAAAATGGGTAAAAAAAGGTTAAAACAATTAGATAAGGCCATAAAATCAATCCAACACATTCATAATTTAATTTTATTGGATAAATTAGAACCTACTCATCCATAACTAAAATATATAGAAATTTATTTTATTTCTTCCTTGATATTGACATTAATATTTTTTTATGTAATGCAAATTTGAAAATGTCACTCTCTTATATTTAATATCTCTAAATTTTTTATATATATTTATATATATATGATATATTGGTTTTCAAAAATTTAATTTAAAATTTAATTAATTTATTTATCATGGTAATTTATTTTTAATTTTTAGTGTCAATATATTTAAATTATATCACTACGCAACACCGACATAGTATTTATTCAATTAACCAAAAATGTAAAATAAATGAATTTAAAAATATTAAAAGTAATAAAATTTTGATGAATTATTGAGTTTCATGATTTTTTAGTTAAACATGACATATCATGGAAGTTTTAAAGGATTATATTCAAATTAAATTTTTTTCTTAGTGTATTAATCATAAATTAAATAAATAGTGTAAAAAATGACACTGATTATATTTTATAATTTTTTTATAATTTATTTTAAAATCATAAAAATATTCAAAGAGGAAAATTTGGAAAATATATGGTCTAAATTTCAACCCATTTCCATTTTTGAGGCAATTGTTAACTTATAAGTAAAATGACAATGCTTTAATATTGAAATTGTATTTACCGTGGTTACGGTTAAAAATGGTTATTGAAGGGTTTAATAAGAATGATAAGGTTTAAAATGACACAGAAACCTATAAAAAGTTTATTATATACATATATTAAGACCTTATCATCTTTTTATTCGAATCTATGGAAATTATGAAGCATTATTTTTGAGAATGAGTTAATTAAATTTTAATCTTTTTTGTACTTCCAAGCGTGTCATATCCTTCCACTATAAAAGGATAACCCTTATCTATTATATTTAAAACATGTTTATAATTTTAGAAAAAAAAACCTACACAATTTTATTTTAAACTTACCTATCTATTAATTAGGGGTTACTATCCTCATAAAATACCAAGAAAAGATCTAACGGAGGCATACCGAAGAAGAGGTAATCATATTACCTAACCACTTTCATTATATTTATTCATATAAATTTAATAAATTAATGGAATTAATAAAAAAATAATAACTTAAATATATTAAATTCACTAAAATTTTATGATACCATGAATATCCATCATCTAATCAATCAAATTAGAAGTGAATGTATGACTCATGTTGATGTATGGACAACTATCACCACATAGTGATACCATTGATTTTCCATCACCATATTTAATGGATGGTTATTATGATTTTTTAAATGTTTATATATGAAAATTATTATATAATTATAATTTTGGAGTTATAATATCACAAATAAAAAATTACCTACTAATCCATTAGAAATGGTAATGTCGCTCGTCCGTACATGTCGACTACCACATCCATGATGCAATGTTATTCATTTTGACATTTTTCTTTTCATGGATGGTAAAAAATTTATATTTATTGAATATATATGATGTATATGTTTTAATAGTGATTCATTAAATTTTAATTATTATTTACCATTCTTTTATTCTATATTTCTCAAAGTGAAATCAATGTTCATACATAAATATGATCTACTGTCTCCATAAATAATGTAAATCATTTTTTAGCTCTATATTTTAAAGATGACTCTAATTATACATATAATGAATATATATTACATTTATAATATTTTTAATTATTTTATATTATGAAACCATGATTAATGAATAAGTATTGGAACTACGGAATTGAAAGTCTCTTGGAAAATGAAATAGATAACACCGAAAAAATGATTTTAATATAGAATGACTAATAAATGAGTGTTGAAATGTTATAAGGGGATAATATATTATATTTTATTTATATAAATTAATTTTTTATTGAATTAGAATAAATATAATTTTATTATATTCGATCTTTAAACACATATGATGCAATTTAGACAAAAGGCAATGGGATTTCCACTCACTTTTATTTTTATGAGAAACATACCATATTCACCAATTTTATATTTATTGTGGTGTATATACTACCCATGAATGTATGTTATAATTTATATCATGAAAATTATGATGATTTACAATTATATATTATATTATTTCTTTAATGAGTTTTTTATTCGAAGATTATGATGTTGGTAAAGGTTCATCATCTTATATTGTCTTCTTTGGGACACATATTATGTTATTCACCTATAATATTTAATAATGTGTATATAAAAACCCTTTATATTGTTATATCATGAATCCTTTTATTTTCAAGATATTTAAATTTCCCTTTTATTCTATTTTTTCATGGATTTTACGATTCAAATGTAAATAAATTTGTATGCATTTTTGTTTCAATCTCGTTGCTTATCTGGATTATTTATGATTAAGTTTAGAATGATAAAATATCATTATATACCTCTCAAGAAACTATTGAATTTTTTGTATTGTGTATATTTATTGATAATATATATTATATGTTCATTTTTCTCTCTATTTGATAAAAAATACCAAAATAATATTTTTAAGGAAAATCTACGTTATTTTTATATTCAGTCAAAAATCAGTTTTTTAATGTCTATATTATCTAAAAAAGTTCTCAATAATATTTTTACTATTATCCAATTATTTTTAAGGTATTTTTCACCATATTTTTACTCTTTAAATTTTTTTAAAAGGAATTTTTTTTATGAGTTAGTTATATATACCTTTTTACTAAAAATGTGAAAGGAAACATTGTTTTAACATACATAGCATGAATTGAATTTCTCATCACCACAATATCTCAATAAAATTAAGACCCCATTGAAATTTTAAAATATTTTATTCAAATAAAATGTTTTCATTAATATTTGGGAACTTTTTAGATTTTAAATAACTAATTTCAAATTGAAAAGCGCATTTTCCTTATGAAATGTTCTACTGATCTATTTTAGGATGTTTTAAAATTCGATAACATCTTTTGATGTTACATATGATTTAATAGGTTTATATTACCATGATAAAATTAAATCTCATTAATTTTATGTATTATTATTATTATTATTTATCTATGATTTTGTGATACTCATTTTTTCCATGGGTTAATAAATTTTTTATGAAACCATTATGAAACTTTTTTCTTTTCCACTGGTAATGTTATAATAAAATTATGAAATGTTTATAAAACGAATTTAATTTAATATTTTATGAAATGATGAATGTCTTATGATATTTGGGTATAAATATATATGATTTTCATTATTTTTTTGGTGGGAATGAAATTATATATCCCTCAAATTCATTGTTTAAATATGAATGTGCCTTGAGTTTATAAGAATTGGATTAGTGAGTTAACCCAATTTAGTAATGGACTTCTTCCACTATGATAGTATTTAGAGTGAGCCATGACATTGGATATGATTAAATTTAGTGTGAAACAAATCTATTATAATATTCATGGTAGTGATCCTTTAATAAGGAAATTATTTTCCATAATTATATGTCTTCAATAAACTAATGTATTATGACAATGTTATTCTCTCATGGGTCATGTATTTTTATTGATTTATGATTTATGTCATATAAAATAATAATCCTCATTCAATGAATCGTTATTATTATCCATGATATGCACGGTGAGGTTTTTAAATTTTATTCTAATGTATCCATACCCTATGCTAATATTATTTTTAAGTGATCATTGATATATCCCTTGTTTAAACATACAGAGAATCAGATATTACACTTTCTTATGATTCCATTCCCCAGGATATAAAGAAAGGCTTTAAGTATGATATGTCTAATATGGTTAATAGTTATGAATAACTTAGTATAAGATGATATAGATCACTTTTGAACAATTGTTTTACGCATCCATGATTCCAAAGACACCAAAACTATATGATTTTATCATGGTTTGTAATGTTATATATTGAATATTCCTCCAATAAAATCTTATACTTATGTATGAAAAGTTCGGTTCACTATAGTTGTATCAATTATGGATATATTAAATAATTAAGTATTAGGACTAAAGAAATATATTAAAAAACCTAGGTATAAACCTATGTATATGATTACATCCTGAAGTATTATTAAGATAGAGATTATGTAGTTTTACTAGAAATACATCCCCATATAAATATTAAGAGAAGACATGGTTTTGGAACAATTGATAATATAGGTAATAACCCAAAAAATAATTGTTTGAGTTTATCATGACAATCACTCTAGTTCATAGTAAGTGTTCCCTTCCTACACAATTGTATGAAACCCATGTGAAAAATTCTTTGAAAAGTCACATTTTATTTATAAATTGATTAGAATAATTTCAATATATGTTGATCTTGGATCGACTCAGATAAACCTAATGTGTCATATATTTAATGGAGGATTCCATGATTTCGAGTGATTTTTCATTATTATAAGATTACCCAATTGGTTCTCACGCTATGATATTTATTTGGTTTTAGTAAATGGATAGAACTTTTAGGATTCACGTTAATGTTGAATGTGACAAAAAATGGAATGATTGTACTCATATTAAACCAAAATAAATGATAATTGGAATGTGAGACCTTGCAATTATGCCTAATGCACTATCCCGATATATCTCTAAGAACCTCAACATGGGTTAGATTTTTTGCAAACCAAATAATAGAAAACTGGAGTTTTATAATGACCATTGAGAAATGTATATTTATATTTATACATGTCGATATTGTGTCAAAAATAATTAATTGGTATCTTATAGAGGAACAATATGATGTTTTGGATGAGGATAAGAAAGACATAAAGCATGTAATTAATGTAGAAAAAAAGGAAATGTTTTTTGAAACAATGAATGAGAATAATGGTTTACCTATGGTATCATCAATGGTTGAGTGTTTTAAATGTGAAAATTTGGGAATTATAAAAATAGATGTGATAAGGGGAAAGCTATAAAAGAAGATCAGTGAGGTTTTACACGAAAATGTTTTACTCTCGATGATGAAGATGCTATGAAATACATATGATAAGAAAGGGATAAAAAGGAATAAGATAACTAATCCTACATAATGGTTTAATAAGGAATAATAATGATTGAATTGTTCATGTATTGTAATTAAATAATTATATTGTATAATTATTTGGTTCAATTGTATTATAGTTATAAAAATCATGAAGCATTTGAGGATTGTTATGTTGTATTTTTTTCGGTATGGATTTCGAAGAATATGTTGAACAGTACTGATGACCTAGAATATTGATTTAATAGTAAGGTGATATTTTATGAAAATATAATGACCTAGGGAAATATAGCCATTAAATTTGTCCCATATTATAATAATAATGTTTAGTTGAGATAAAGTGATCATTGATAAAGTAAATGGGATAATAATGTTTTCCTTGTAAAATATTACTTATTTGATGAAAAAATAATCCAACTTTTTATAGGAATTAATTTGTCCCTTTTCCTTTTTACTAAAATTCATAACAATTTTCTATGGAGATATTTTAAGAAAATCATGATCTCCTACCTAAAAAAAGATCTTTTCTTTGGTTATCAACATTTCTTTTTTTCCTGCTCTATGACATCCTCATATGTTGCTGAAACAATTGAAAATTTTCATCCACTTACCCTAACAAATATAGTCACATAAAATTCTTTTAACCTAATTTATCCCAAAAATCAATAATTCAACATTGATTTTGAGATAATTTATAAAAAGGTTACATCTTCATACTAGAATGAAAATAATTTCTATATGAAGACTCAAAAAAATGATGATGATATATTCCCTGGTAATCTATTGAAAAATAATGAAGCATATCTTAAAATATCCTAATAAGACTCTTGAAATTTCCAACATATTGAGGATAAAAAAATTTATTTTAAATTTAATTCAGTACAAAATAAAGTATAAAGTCCATTCCAAAAATAAGATGTGAAACTAGGATCACTCTCTGATACAATATAGTGAGGAACTCCATGTAACTTGACTATCTACTTGATATATTGTCAATAAAGTTGACCTAAATACATAATGTCTCTAATGGTAAGGAAAAATGTATATTTAATTAAATAATAAATAAAACTCAATTCACATTGTTACCTCATGATTTCCTTGGAAATTCCACCATGTAATCTGTGGATATATTTTCCCATTTCCACTCAAGAAATGAAAAAGGTTGAAGCATTCCCTTAAGAAAATTTCATGCTTATTTATCCTATTGACATTTAAAATATTTCTTGGTAATGTCACAAATATCTATTTTATGTATATACCTCCAAAAATATTTATGAAGGACTTTGTATATCTTAGTACTGATAGGATAAACAAAAAATGGGGAACATTGAGATTCAATAAAAAAATCTCAATTAAAATGATAATCACACGACTCACATAATCACTTTCAAAATATCAAAACACTTTATTTGTAAAAAGTAAATTATGGAAAATTACCCTTCATAATCATCTATACCTTTTTTTATAAAACATGATCCTAATTTTGATCTTGCTTAATTATTTTAGATAAATTTTATTATACTGACACTTGAATCAAAAAGGGGATATTCCTAAATTAACATCTTATAGGAAAAAATTCCTCAAATAATTAATAAAAGGTTTATATTCCAAATGTAACATGGTTAATGTAGCATTATTTTTCCAAATCAAGGCATCAACTACATTTGTTTCATTTATAGGATGATAATAAATCATGTAATAATAATCATTTATCAGTTCCACCCATCTTCTCTATCTCATATGAAATTATTTATGATTGAATATATACTTAAAAAATTCATGATCATTATATATTTCTAACATTACTAAATAAAAATAATTCCCCTACAATTTTAAATAAAAAAACACATCACCTAATTCTAGACCATGGGTATGGTAATTTAACTCATGAGGTTTTATTTTTCATGAAGCATAAGAAATTACCAGATCATTCTATATCAGGAAAAAACAACACCCTTTTAAGGAAAAATCACTGTTGATTAAAAATTCACCTTTTCTAGAGGGAAGTTCAAAAACTAGTGAAATTACCAATATTATTTAAATTTTTTAAAAAAAACATCACATTATTTTGACAAGATGAATTTAACTCATTTTTTAGTTAGCTTAATCAGCGGGATATAAAAATAAGGAATTTTTTCAACCAACCACTTATAGTAACCTACCAATCCAAGACAACATTTATTTTATAAGATATTTTTAGATATTTACTATTCTTTAATAAATTTAGTTTTTTAAGGGTCAACGGATATAATATTTTTAGAAAAAAAAGTCCAAGGAAAGAATTTTTTTTACAAAAGTTCACACTTACTAAAATTTACATATTATTTATTTTCTCCCATGTTTTCAAAAACATTACTTGGGTGTATTTCATATACTCATGACATTAAGAATAAAATAAAATATCATAAATACACAAAACAACAAAAATATCAATGAAATCAGGGAAAAATCTATTTATAAGGTCCATAAATAAAAGAAGAGTATTTGAAAACCCAATGGGAATAAATATAAACACCTAATTCCCATATCTAGAAAAAAACTTATGGATTAGGAATTTCATCATCATTTACCTTTATATGATGTTACTTGGAACATAGATAAACCTTCGAAAAATATAGATCTCTATTGATTTCATCAAACAAATCATCACATTGAGGAAAAGAATACATGTTCATAATAGTTATGTTATATGAGGTTCTATAATCATAAAAAATTATTATTAAACCATATTTAATGTTTACAAACAAAATAGGGGAACCACATGGTGATGTGAAATTATGAATAAGACCGTTATTAAGAAATAATTTCAGCTTTTTTTTGAATTCCAAAATTTCTACTTGATCCTTTTGAAAAGGAACGTTAGAAATTGTCTTAGTATCAAGAACTAATTCAATAGTAAACTCAACCTCCCAATTAATAATAAAATAAGGTAAATAATCAAGAAAAAAATCATGTATTCCTTTACTTGTAGAACATCACTAAATCAAACATTTTATTTCTTTTCAAGAATATGATCTAAGTAAAATTCAATAATAAATAAAATAAAATATTAAATTTTTTGTTAGGTTATAAAAGGTATAAAATAATTGAATAAATCATTATGGGATATACACCCTATTATAGTATGAAAATCTAAAAGCCAATACATACTATGAATAACATCAATCTTCATTATTGGAAGTTCAATCATATTTATAGGAAACGAAATCTCACCAATAATATTAGATGTCCCTATAAATATTGGTTTCATTAAAAATTCCATCTAGAGTTTTTTTCCAAAAGTAAAATAGTTTTTTCATGTTTTGGCATTCCCTTTTTACTCATAAATTTGTCAGAAATGAAATAATGAGAAGCCCTAGAGTCAAATAGAGTATTGGAATAATTTAAAAAAATCTATAACATAACTATTCACCACTATATTTTATGTCCCAACAAAAACCATATTATTAAAAACAATTACCACTCCCTTTTATTTTATATCTTTCTAATCATTACCCTGAGTAACCAACATCATACACACATTAGCATAATTCCCCAACTCATTTCAATTAAAACATCTCACTATTAGCCATTAATTTATTTTTTGATCAATTTAATTTATGTCATGTGATATATGACCAAAATAACCACATAGGAATCAATAATGAGACTTCATTATAAATCCCATATGATTATTTTTATCACACTTATCACAAGATGAGAACGTTATTTTCATCCCTCTATACATCATTGATCAATTTGTCCCATTTTCCAACCACCTAGATCTCTTTTTTGGTCATTGTCATAAAATAAATGATCATTAAAAATCTACATTTCTACCATATCATGAATATATAAAAATTTCCTCATATATTTTGAATTCATGAGATTATTTTTTCTTTTCAATATCTTTGTATAAATCCTAAGAAAGACGGGTTAATTTTACAATCATTATCCCACATAAAATTTGTGATGTACCTTACATGTCAGGTGAGTTTTATTTATATGTAGCCATCAAATATTCTTCACTTCGATTAAATTCCATGAATTTTTTCCATCCTATGTCTTCCATCCTTATGAGAATTGTTTTTTCATAATAATATTCTAAAATTCATACTATTACAAAGCATCGATCTCCTCTCTTTCTTTAATATTCTTGACCACTGATAACGCCATGAAATTTTAAAAGATGAACATTGTATTCGATAACATGTATGAAATTATACAGTAATATTTTAAGAGAATATATCATTTAAATTAATTATAATATATATTTCTTTTAGAATAAATTTAATTTGGTCGATTTCATAAAATGCACAGAACATTAGGTTTAAACGAAACATGGTACTTTTTTAAAATATTATTTAAACATGAACTTTATAAACTCACTGTTATATTAGAGAGTATGAATAAAACTTACTATACTAAAAAATATATATTTTACATATGGTTATTGGTTTTATATTGCTTATAAATAACAATAAGAATCATTTCAATGAAAAAGGAATATTTTTTAGAAAACTCTATTTTTTCCTAAAAAGATATTCATAACTCTTTGCACACATTATTTAAATTAATTTTTACCCATTTTTTAAATTTTATTTTAAAAAATAAATTTAATTTTTTAAATAATAATATAAAAATTATCTTCTGGATATTTTTGGGTATTTTTCTGAAGTAATTCATTTGTAATAAATAGTGAATATTACCGGATTTTAATTAAAAACACAATTTTCATTTATATAATTTATATGGTTATATTATTTTTTAAATTGGGTTTAATGTATAATTATTTGAATTATTTAGAAAGTAAATAAATTAAATCCATTTGAATAATTTTCATATTTAATTTTGATATAAATACTTTATAAAATTTTGAATATTTTATTTTTTGAAACCCCAATTTGTTATCGTGTTTATGGGGTTAATTTTAAATTAAATATTACCCCTTATTTGAATTTATTTTTTAAAAATAGATTCCATATTTATAATTATAATAATTTTTTATTTTTAACATGTTCAAATTTATTTTTGGAAAAAATGAATACTAAAAATAGTAAAAATTAATTACCACAGTTAAAGTAAAAAAATAGATTTATCAGGGGTTGAGTTAAAAATATATGGGTTAAAAATGACCCAATACTCATCAAAAATCCATTTAATGGACATATTTCCACCTTATATATTCGAATATAAATAATGGACAATTTTGGTGGCTTTTGGCATGATACAAACATGGGTGTAATTGAGTCTTTTAAAACATTACAAGTCTTCCACTCACCTCAATTATAAAAGGACAACCTATATACTATATTATTCACACATTGAATCCATATTGGTTCTTAAATTACATTCCAAAATAACATAAATAATTCTCTAATCCCATCCTATAATCCTTAGTTTCTGTAGATTGACACTTATGAATGATCTTAGTGTAAAACTAATGAGGATACCCAAAGAAGAGTCAATGTTCTTCAATGAATTTTTTTATTTTATTTCTTTTTACACCACCATAAATTATTATAAACCATGATGATATAATAGAATGAATAACTTACATATAAAGAGATGTTTATATTTCAAGGAAATATAATACAACTTATAATTCTATAAAATGGGTAATTAAATAATTATTCGTGTGTATGACAGACTACCGCCTCACGAACCAATGCCATTATTTTATAAATTAACACCTATAATGATTGGGTATGATGATATATATAAGGTATATATATGATATTTAATACACAATTATTATTTTAGTGTTATTATATCATTTATATCTCATTTACATTTCATTTTTAGGGGATATGATAATGTCCCTTGTGTGCACGGTAGACTACCGCCTTGTGAAGCGATGTGATTCATTTTTCACTAAGACATTATGTGGAAGGTGATATATATAAAGTTAATTAATATATGTGATATACATGGAAGATTTATTATATTCATGACATATTTATCATTATGAAAATATACTATATAATTTTATTTCTTACACAGAAAAATGATATTGTCGCTCATGTACATGAGTTCTACCACTTTCATGAAGCGATGTGACTGTCTTTTCATCACCATACCACACAAGTGATATATATAATTATATTTAAATATGAAATATGGTATTTATTATATTATGTTAATAATGTAAAAAATATTACTTACCTAATTTTTATGATGATAATTGAAAAATTGAAATGTTACTCAAGTGTACATACAACCTACTGTATCCATGATTGAAACATAGTTCATTTTTAATGAACATACATCATTATTGGTATTAAGAATAAAATTAATATATAAATGTGATAATTATCTCTTTATTAATATTATGTCAATATTTAAATTAAGACCTCTAAGACCAATAGACACCTTCTGATGTATTTTTTTTACAGAAGTCAAATTTCATCAAAACACCTATAGAACCCATGGTTTCAGTAAAAAACCAGTTTTATGTTTTTTATGTTTTTTAATTATTTTGGTAAATTTTAGGATGGTTTTGAGGGATTTTTTTGAATGTTTTTAACAATTTTATAAATTTTATAATTTCGAGAATGGTGAGTGGAAATTGTCTAACTCTTACAGGAAACTATGCATTGTGAAACAATGGTTTCTGGTCAGGAACATAGTTAAGGGAACGATTTATCCAAACCATATGACCACCCAGGAGTAAACATGAAAATTATAATAGAATGTTTTTTCATGGGTGTAGAATGGATTTTCTAATCATGTGGTATAATCGTGCAAGTTGCTTCTTAAGGTTGGGGTTGGTACGCCATTGGCATAGAATTTTACTAATCAGTTGATCATATTTTTCATGGTATAAATCTGGATCCTAAAGAATTATATTTATCTCATAATTAGTTCTAAATTTAACTTTTTTCACTATTTTCAACCCTAACGGGAGTTTAATTTATCAAAAATGTTGTAGAGTCACTCCCCTTTAAACTAGAAGTGATCCGTAGTATTTTCTAACTGCATTGAAAGAAATTATTTTACCATTGTCTTATTAACCCATTCCATTTTCCTGTCATCTATTTATTCATGTTATTTTGATGTAATATTACCATTTTCACTCTTTGGTGCTAAAAATAATTTAGAAAGTGTTTTAAAAAAAAGTCGACCTTATTTCGCTCATCATTCAGAAATCAATTTTCATCCTATTACTTGTTTTTTAAAATGTATTCAAAAATGTTTTTAACATTTTAATAATTTTTTAATTAAGAAATATTTACCCATTTATTCTTTTTATAACTTTTTGAAAGGAAATTTCTTGTCATTTTCCAAACAAGGCACTTTTTTAAGATTTTTAAACTACAAAATAAATGTTCCTTTTAACATGTACGACATATAAAAATTACCCACCATCATGACTGCCATTCCGTTGAAGCGTCATTTGAAAGTTTACAAGGATATATTTAATGGAAATGTTTTTCCTAATATTTGAAAAATTCATTATTTTTAAAAGTTATTTCTAAATAAAAGGATTTTTAAAATTTTTATGGTTTAAAAGTTTTTCTAAAAATGAAAATTATATTTTCATCAATTTATTTAAAAATATATTTATAGTATTAATTTTAATCAATAAAACAAAACATTTTTTTAAATTTAATTCACTGGGGATATATTGTATTATTACCATTTTATTCATCCTCATAATAATTTATTATTTTTTTGTCCATGGATAAGATTGAAATTCACTTCCTTGATTCATTTATGCAGTCAACAACTTTCCCTCTAAATTTTAACTTTATTTTATCATTGGAAATTGAATTTCCATTTCGTATCCATATTAATTGTCATGGATATGTATTTTTAAACCATATGCCAATTATATATACAATTTCCAGCATTTAAATTAATTTTTTTATTTTAGAAAATTTGAATAAATTCATATTATTTACTCAATATAAATATTTAATGATAAAGAACAAATTTTATGAATTAAATATATTATTAAATATATGACTAATGATATGGGCATGAAATACATGGGTGTGGACTGATTATAGATAGACCCTCGATGCATCTGTGGTCTCATGGGATTATTTAGTTGGATAAGCATAGATTAATGGGTTTTTACCCATCAATTTTAAACTATATTAGGGATTGATCTTGATGTAATAGGTATCATAGGCCTATGAAACATAACATCATTAAAGTATTAATTTACTTCATTATGAATTAAGTTATTATTATCTATGAGATTTTCTCTTTGATATTATATCAATATGAATTTAATTAAAAGTTTATTGATTAAATGGATTATGTTTTTAGTTATTTGTTGTGCCATATTTCTATACCATATAAAATTATGATAGTAATGCTATCGATTAAATGAAACACGGTTTCAATTATTTACCTTTCCATATTTATTATTCTATTAAAATTATTTATATGAAATTTGTGTTTAGTTATTTAACATTATATATTGATTATTCTCATTGATTCATGATAGCTTGCACTATACTTAAACCTTATTTTGAATTTGAGATTAGTCTTTTTTTCTTCCTTTCCTAGGTATACAAGAAATGTACAATAAAATATATAAAAGAATATTCTATAGGTAATTATTACACTCTTAAAAAAAATTATATTGTAATTTGTGTATTCAAATGATATATCAAAGTCATGTATGTATCTTGTTTACTGTGACTATAAAACTATCATGTCCTTAAAGATGATATTATTTGTATATTATGTCAGTGTGTTGAAGTAGTTACCAACCTCAGGATACTGAGGTTGGGGTCTCTATAATTGGTATCAGCGGGAGGTTTAGTAGAACTCTATGGAATTAGATTTAGGAAAATACAGATCAGAAATAATTACTATATTATAGACTTTGAGGATATGTATAGAAGAATATCATAATGTTTTGATAAGTTAGATATTATATGTTTTTTCCTAGAAATACATCCTTATATAGATAGCACGTGTATATTTTGTTATGAAATAGTGGCTCCTATGGGTAATAACTCTAAAAAGGGAACATTAGGCTTAAGCCGATCATCACCTAGTGCATGACAGTGAGCCGTACTATGCACCTAGTTTGACACTCTAGAGGGATATTATTAGGATAAATCCTATTTTATTTTAAAACCATTATCATGGATTTGAATAGATGATTCCCATGAATGATCTAGAACAAACCAAATGAGTATTATATTGAAAATATTGTTTCAAAATATAGACATCCTATAAATGATTATATGGTTTTCTAAAAATGATTATTATTTCTTACACTGTGTTTTTATGGTTTTAGTCAATCACTATAACCTAAAGTAATCTTTTTAACATTGAAAATTAAGAAAAAATTGCAGAATATGAGAAAACAAATTGGAATATGATAAGAGTGAAAGATATCATGATTATTCATAATCAGTTATCCAAAAATATGATTAATATCCTATACATTAACAAACTCACAGACTCACTGAATAAGAGAAAGATGGAACAATATAGTATCTTGAGTGTTGGAGACCATAAAAGAATGAAAGTTCAATTTCCATCATGTTATAAATTTGGAAAGGGATATCCACGAAATTGTTTCAATGTAATGATAAAATTCATTATTTGTTGAAAATAAGTGCATAAATAAATTAATTAATGTGGAAATTTTAAGAGTATGATTGAAGGAAATTAATACCATCCTAAGGATCCATTTATATTCCATTTCCTTAAATATGGGGAGAATATGAATTATCCAAATTAATGCCCTATTATAATGGATTAACCTATACCAGGAACGACCTATTTTGAAATAAAATAGATGAAACATTTATGTATTGGGTGTCAAAAAATTGAATTTTGGATGTATTTTTAGCAATAGTATTATGGTTATAACCATCAAGAAACATCTAAGGATTGTGTTGAATTTTAAAAAAATATTCATATTAATTAACTTAAGGCGTATGGATACGATCATGGGTTATGAATTTAAGTTTGATCATATGTTGAATTTCTTAACACCCTTTTATGGGATTTATGTGATGGGAACCTACCATGATTAATGATATTTTGGGAGACATTTATGGAAAGAATATGTTTTCGGGGAATGTTATTTGAGGAATAATTCTTTAACATTTTTTAGATGTTATATTAAAGGAATTTAAATCCATTATCATTAAAATGATTATAAATTATGTTATAATAATAGAATTATATGAATATTATACATTACTACAAAATAAGTTTGTTTTAAAAGAATTGTAAAAAGGTTATTTAATTATTAATTTTATTTCATTGATTTCCATCATTTATTTGGGAATATTATATGAATTATATTAATATAGATTTAGAAAAAGGAAGTACTATAGGATGGGTGATAACCCATCGTGTTCAATAAAACTATAGTGATTAAACCCATGACTAATGTACGACAACAGTTGACCACCTACCACTAGCTTATGCGATGAACTAGTTAATATGTCATTGTTTTTAGTTAAAAAATTTGTAAAATAATTATTATTGATAAAACCATGGTGTAACTTTTTAGGTTTATAGATTAATTTATTATATTGGAAAACTTTTGATAACCATAGTAGTTGTGAAAAAAAATTACAGATATAAGAAAATACTTTTCACTCTTTTATGGATATTATGTTCTATGAAAAGTAGATTGTAGTGCATTAGAAATAAAAAAAATCATATTTGGAAATTAATTTCTTTTATTAAGGGATAAGTTTAAAATTGATAAAATCACAATCAAAGGATGAAAATTTTCTTATGAAATAGAAACCTATCACGTAATTATATATCATTATATACATAATGACTAAAATCATTACCCCACTCTTGGAAAAAGGATCGTGAAATAAAAAATTTGTCCTATTATTATCAATTTTTGATGATATAAATTATATATTTTAGAACTATTTGTTTTATGGTTTTATAGTTTTTAACCTTCCCTATATCACCAACTTTCTTATGATCAATGACCTCTATCACTCTCTATTAAACCTTGGGCATTAGTATTCTCTTCTAGGTTAGTAATTTTACATAAAAACGTATTTATATGTTATTAAATATAAACTTTCTATTACCATTTATCTATTTTTATGAAGACGTTTTAATAACTATATTTAATATGTGGGTTTTCAATGAAATAATTTTCAATTTTCAAACGCTTGATTATAGATATCAAGTTTAAATTAAAAGGACATAATTTATTTAAGGTGGGGAAAATGTAACAAAAGACAATTTTAATTTAAAAACATTTTATTAGATTAAATTCATGACATGAAACACCAATATTTGAAGATAATATATCACCCTAATACTTTACAATATATTTCATTAAGAATAAATTTAATTTCTTTGATAACATAGATGCACGCAACCCCTTGTTAAAATGAAACATGATACATTATTTAAATATTATTTGAACATGAACATTATGAAATAGACATTAAGTTGGAGGGTATGAATAATAATTAAGAAATTTTGAATATATATATTTTATACACATTCATTTGTTATATATTTATTATAAATAAAATAAAATTCTTGTTAAATTAAAATAAATATTTTTTTAAAAAACTATATTCTTTTAAAAAAAAATTTAATCTTGTTTTTCACACATAATTTAAAATAATTTTTACCACTATATGAATCTTTTTTGAAAATATAAACTTATTTTTTTAATTAGAATATCAAAATTATTTTAGTGTAAATTTTTGATATTTTTTTGAAATATTTTATTTTTCTATGAGTATGGAAACATACTAAATTTTAATTGAAAAATTCCTTCTGATATAAATAATTTAAAACATTAAATTATATTTTTAATCAGTTTTAAAATTTATCTTATTTTAAATATATAAATGAATCAAATTTAGCTCTTTATAATAATTTTCATATTAATTTTTAATATAAAAACATTGTAAAATTGTCAATATTTTCCCTTTGAAACCTTGCTTTATTGTCGAGTCTGTGCGATTAATTTTAAATTAAAATTTTTTACTTATGGGAATTTAATTTTTAATAATGAATTATATATTTGGTTTCATAATAATATAAAATTTTCCATAAGTTAAACATAAATTTTTACCAAAACAAATAGTGTAAATTAAAAATATTAATTACCATGGTTAGGATAAAAATGGATTTAAAAGTGAATTAAGAAAAAAAATATATGGGTAAAAATGATAAAAAACATGTAAACCACCCATAAGAAGAGAATATTTAGACCTTATATCATCTAGATTCAATAATGTTCCATTTGGGATCCTTGTGTCTTGATAATCACATTGGTATAAGTGAATATGTTCTAATATTACAATTTGGTTCTCACCTCATTTATTAAAGTCTATCCACTATCCTCTCTTATTCACAACATAAAACCATTTTGAAATATACAAGACCTACCTAAAACACTTAAAAAATTCCCTAATATCATCTTATAATCCTTATTATGTGAAAAAAATTACGTAGTAAGGCTATTGGTAAAAACATAAGGAGGATACCTAAAAAAGATGTAACATTCTTCAATAAGAAATTTTATTATATATATTCATACACATCCTTAAAATATTATTTAAACATGAGTTTTTAGTATAATAAATATCTTATTTATATTAATATGTTGTTATGATATGTTCATGTACTAAAACCACCTCCACATCCATCAAATGGGTTATGAAATCTTTATTTGTGTGTATGGAAGACTACCGTCTCATGAAATGATGTCATTCATATTTCCATTATCACCTCTCACGGTTGGGTGTGATGATGTAAATAAAGAAAATATATTATATTTATGAAATAAATATACCACTTTAGTCATTATATTATATACAACTTTTTACATTCCATTTCATAGAGGATAGGATAATGTCGCTCGTGTGTACGATGAACTATAGCCTTGCGAAGTGATATCACTCATTTTTAACGAACGTTTTAAATGGAAGATGATATGGATAAATTTAAATAATATATGTGATATAAATGAAATAATTATGCTACTAATGAAATATATATCACTCTAAAATGGTTATATATGATTTTATTTCTTACACAGAAATATGATAACCTCGCTCGTGTACGTGTGGACTATCATTTTCACGGAGCGATGCACCTCTCTTTTCATCACAAAACCACACATATGATATAAATAACTATATTTAAAGAAATAATATAGTATTTATTATATTATTATCATTATGTGAAGAAAAATTAATACTTACATCCTTTACAAAATGAAAATTGAAAAATGGAAATGTCACTCATGTGTGCGTACAATCTATCATCTCTATGATGGTAACATAACTCACTTTTCATGTACATAATTCATGATTGGTATTAAAATATTAATTTATTTATAAATATAATAATTATTTCATTATTATTTTTGGATATATTGAAATAATTACCTCTTAGACAAATATCCCCTTCCAAAGTCAATTTTGATGTATATGTCAAATATCATAAAAACAACCTATGTAAACATAAACTGATTATGTGATCATACATAATATAATAATAAGTTAAATAATATCAATAATAAACGTTCAAATAGGTTATTAATAAAATAAATTGTTGATATAATTTTATTATTCAGCAAGATAAAGAATGTACCTGACGAGTCAGACTCAAGTTAATTTATTTTATCTCAATTTCATTTTATTAAGGTATATTGTAGTGTTGTACCCCAACTTTATTTTATATTATATATATTACAAATTTAATGTGTTTAATCATGATATATTAATAATTCAGGTTATTTTAAGTGATAATTTTATTTATTTCATCCAAGGGGATTTGACTTGAAAATTACCATGTGATATAGAATTTCATAGCTCAATTAATTTTCATTGGGTTATATTACTTCTTCATTGTTGTTGATATAATAAGATTATGTTTATAAGGAATTTTTATTATCTTATTTTTTATTTAAAATTTATTTACATTGATTTATAGTTTATTCACATAATCGATTTGCTGACTAATTATCAATTAAATGTTATGATCATTGTAAGGGTTTTTTCACAATATCATTGTAATGGAGATAATTTATTCGAAAATTTCAGTTGATCGAAATTATTTGTTCATTTCGAAATAAAACCATTTAATTTTATTTTCCTATAGTTATTCATGTTATTTTATAGTAATATTAAAATTTCCTCACTCATTTTTTCTTAAAATAAGTGATAATTTGTTAAGAAAATCCATCTTAATTTTGTTCATTGACCGAAAATTAGTTTCCCTCCAAAACCATTCATTCTAATTTATTTTTCAAAAATATATTTAAACTTATATAAAATTTTCTCAAAAGAAATTTTTACCCATTTATATATTGTTATTTTTTTGAAAGGAATCTTCTTTCCATTTTATTAACAAGGAAGTTTTCAATCCTTTTTATAGTGAAAAATGAATGTTGTTTTTAATGTATAAAACATGTATGTATTAACCCCCATGATTACCATAATTTCGTTGAATATTTTTTTCATGTCGATGAGAATATTTTTAAATAATTTGTTTGCATAATATTATGGAAATTCAATTTTCTTATAAGTGAATTTCAAATTAATGAATTTTTAAATATTTTATGTTTTAATATGTCATATTCAAAATGAAAGGATATTTTCATACACAATCATTAAATGATATTTTTATATTATTTCAATTAATCAATGAAAAAAACCCTTTATTTTAAATATAGTAGACTGGGGATATATTTTATTCATACCATCCTTATTGTTCATCTAGATTATTTATGATTATTTTTTAATAAGGATACTATTGACATTCACTTCATAGTTTTTGTTTTGTGGTCAATAAATTTCCATTGAAATGTTTATATTCTTATGATTAATGGAAATTAAATTTCCCCTAAATATCAATATTACTTATCAAGGTTATATTTATTATTTAAATCATATATAATTTGTACATATAGTGTTATACATTGAAACTCATTTGTTTATCAGGGGATATATTGATAAATCCATATTCAATACTCATTACAGATATTTTATGATAAAGAACATTATTTATGAATTATGTTCATTACTTGATATATGAGGAATTATTTGGACATGTAAGGCATGAGTGGATATTGGTTATAGATATCCCCTTGACGCATCTGTAGTCTCTCGGGATGAATTAGTTCGAAATACATAGTTAAATGTGTTTCTACCCATTAGTTTTAACCTATATTGAGGATATATCTTGAAGGTAGAGGTATCATGTTCCTATGAAACATGATGTAAAATAATTAATATTTTCATTCATTAAGAATTTATTTATTATTATGCATTATATTTTAACTATGATATTATCTTTGGATGCATTTTATTCTCAATTTATTGATTAAATGAAATTGGTTTTTAGTTATTTAAATATCCATATTGACTATGCCTTATCTATATATTATATCCATGTTATTGATTAAATGGATTTTTTTTCAAGTTATTCACCTTTTTATATTGAATATTCTAGTGAAATTATTTATGTGGCATGTGAGTTCAGTTATTTACCTCTCCATGTTGATTATACTCATCGATTCATGATAGATCCTACTGAACATAACCCTTACTAAGAATTTGAGATCACCCTTATTTTTTTCATTCCCTAGAATCTATGAATTGTAATATGAATGTTATAAAATAATATGCTACATGGAATATTGATATTAGAGAAAAAAATTTGTTGGTAATTTTTTATTCAAATGTAATATGGGAATCATGTATATATCTAGTTTAACAAGACTTATAAAATATTTGGTCCTCTAGGATGTGATTCCTTATATCTTATTCCAATGTATTAAAGAAACAATTTCCATCATGCTACTAGGGCTAGGGATGCTACACCATTGACCACCACTGGTCAACTTCACCTTCAAAGTAGTAAATATAAACACTAACCTTTTGATTATATGAACGAAAAATGACATTATACATTATTTATAGGGATTTAATCAATCCTTTAGATACCACTTGGTTATAAGATCCACTAAATATTGGGGGTGAGGTCTCATGAAATGATCACCTATCAACATGTTCCTCTATTTTATATCTAGATGCTATATAACATGGATACCATCAGCATTTATGACATGTATCAACCAATCAATCAGTTCAAAAAACTATCATATACCAATTTGAACCATTCTGGGAAGGTGTTTTTGAATGATATTTTCATCATGGTTCCTTTCTAATATATGTTCCACATTTCCTCTATGGAAAACCATTCTAAACAAACATATTACAAAAAAATAAACATCGAATCGTCAAATTGTTAACTATTTCATCTTAAACACAAGGTAATATATTTAAATGGAGTTATATTAACATTATCCCAACCTTTAAAATTATCGAAAACATTGATTTCATTCCAAAATAGAAACAACCTTTAAAATTACATATTCTAGTATATTTAGACTGAAATTAAATTTTATTTCATTCCCATTGATATTTTGGTTTTATAATTTTTGATAATTAGGTCATAAATAATATATAAATAATATATATATTATGAAGTAGGCAATTACAATCAGTATCCATTTTTTCATAATCTATAACTTTTAAAATAAAATAATTTTTTATATTATATCATCACACATTAAACATGAATTATTATTTGTTATTACCCATCCTTAAACCTTGTGAGAGGCATTTTAAAATGTGGGATGATCACAATTAACACAATAAGGGAAATAAAATAAAATAATGAAAATCTTAATTCTACGATTAATTATAAAAAAAAATTATTTTCAAAGTAATATTTGGTCTCAAAACAATAATTTAATTACATAATAAATCACATTATCTACCCAGATATTTTCATAAAACATTTCATTAGGAATTATATTAATCCTTTATAACTCTACTGAAGGATTTTAAATCCCCCTAATATATATGTTCTATGAAACACTACAAAATAACATTTCATGGAGTTTTCCTTGAAAATATTTATTATAAATTTACCAATATATATGTTTTTGATCAGTCTAAATAACCTATTTGATCAATATATATAAATATTTATCCCTATTATGAAGGCTACTTCGCCAATGTATTTCATTATGAAATTTTTTTCAAACCAAACATTTAAATAATGTAAAAGTGAGATATCATTTTGGATTAGGAATATGTCATCTATATACAATATCAAAAATATAATATAACTCCCACTAATATCCATTTATAAAAATTATTTTTCTGCATTCATTACGAAAAAAATCCTTGATATCATCATCAAAATAAATGTTCCATCTTTGAGAAGCTTTCATCAATATATACATTGAAAATTGAAACTTGTAAGCCTCAACATACAAATTTAGTAAATAAAAATATTTGATTTCTATCATAGATAAGTCATTGGAAAAAAATTTATTATAAAAAATGATTTTGATATCCATTTGATATACCTCATATTCATAATGATATACATTTACAATAAATATCCAAATAGGCATTAATATAGAAACTGGTGAAAAGGTATCTCCATAGTCAATATGATGAATTATTTTATAATAATTTTCCTCTATAATATTTTATAGGTAAAAAAACTATAATCCGTGTCATTTTTCTCTAAAAAAATTCACTATCACCCTATGGGTCTCACCCTATTATGTAAGACCACCAAGTTCCAAACATTCCTTCTATATATAAACTCCATCCAAGATTTCATTACTTTTAACCATTTCTAATCATCAGAATAATAAATTAAATATCTATTATGTAGTAGGTTCATTATCTATGAAAATTAATTCATCAGAATTTATTATAATAAATTGATATCTCTTAGGAACCTAATGAATCACACATTACCATTGACGTTCTTTTGTAAATTAATTCAGATCATCTTCCATAACTCATTATAGAAAACGCAAAAATTCTATCTCTAGAACAGTTAGTTTTTATTTGACTTAAATTTCTCCAATCTCAAAATTCCTCCATATAAGGGAAAAAATATATTGATCCTTCTCAATGAAAACACCATATTTGGAATAATCAATTTTCATTCAGTAGGACTATAAAATTAATATTCTACAGTCTATAGGATATAACAAAAAAATATTTGTGTTTCGTTGGTTTGGGGATAATATTATTAGGCATCATATATTATTATATGACTCTGAACACCAAATACTCAAAAAATTAATGATAGGATTCATCCAATACAAGATCTTAATGAAAGATATATAAGGAACAACATCATGTAGAAAAGTAGTAGTTTCTACAACATATCATCAAAATGATATAGAGAGGTTTGAATGAATAATCATTAATAAATCCTTGTACAAAATGTTATGATCACTCTACTGAAATTCATCATTATATTATTGTGTTCCATGTAGATTATGTTATGAAAAAATATGTAATCTCTCATATGATCAGTTAATTCATTGATAATTTATTCACTTCTCATATATGATAAGAAATTTTTTATACATTTTCTATGTTTATATTTTATTTCATTCTGAAAATCATTTAACATTTAAAATGTTCCAAACTCATTTATATTTAGATTCACATAACCATATCAACTATATTTGTTTTAAAATTTCATGATTTATGTTTATGCACTTCTTTGTTGAGAACTCATTAGTTCACATGAATCACTATATACAAGATACAATATTCCACTATTCTTATCACCAATCTACTATAATTTACTTTTCTCATTTTTAAATAAAAAAATCACATGCTTCAATAAATAATAATTTAATGATTCTAAAAATATATCTATATGGAGTTTGTAAATGTTTTTATCATTTATATATATATATATATATATTAAATGAAATATTTATAATGATAAGTTGTTTTAGTAGCAACCTTGTCCTTATTTAGAATGTTATAGATTGGATTATCCAATTACAAAATATAAAAACCATTACCTAAATGGCCATTGACATATAAAATTTCATTTATATAAATTAAAAAACTCTTTTTGTTATTAATGAATGTATGTCCTTTCTCATACAACCAAGATATAAAAAAATATCAAGAACATATTAATTGTTTTTTATTTATATAACTAATCTACTTGGTAGAATTTGATTATAGTATTTATTTATAAAGTGGAGAATGTTTATGAATTTATAACACATGGATATAATTCAAATTTCATAAATTATAACCTACTTTAAAGTCCACATTTATCTTCCTAAACATGTGATGCACTCCCGATATCGATAACTCACTAGCCGGAATTTGAAAAATCAGAATCTATATATTTATATTCATATCCTTAGAATGATTCTCCTTGAGAGGGATTACCCTCTATTGATTCCTATCTTGGATTTTTTCAATGTTCATAAGAATAATATATCACAAAATTATATCCTAATAAATTCCATATTCTATAATAAATACAAAGATATCAGTGTGTATTATGTTTTATATTAATTTTCTAAGGGATTTTATTGAAAATTGTCACATTAAAATAATGAAACTATACATGATTATCTTTATTCATCCATGATACATATTTATTCATGAAATAAATAGTTTAAAAATTTAAAGTAGTCACAACTATAACCAGTATACACTAATGTCTATAATCTTTTTAAATATTCGTAAATCACATCAGGATAAATGAGATCCAATGAAGGTCACACATAAATAGAACATACACCCAAAACTCTTCCTCATACATACCTTAGGAAACGTCTTTCTCCCTCTAAGAATCAAGATCTGAATAATTATGCATGAGAACAGATTGGTGGTTGAAGGAGAGAGTGTGCATCATATCTAGCCTGCCATACACCTCCTTCGTGCAAATGAATTTTGAGAAAACACCAAGGGTGGGAAATTATATTATTTTCCCTCAATTTTTTTCATTATGTTTTGGATGATTTTCAACCCCATGTACTTCAATATAATTATGGGTAACCACTTGTTCATCATTTGGAACCCCTGTTCCACTGATTATCACAACCTCAAACGTGAAGAGGGGCAATGTTCCAATGACTAATTTAATATCCCCATGAGAAAAAACAATAGCTGCGAAATTCCATTTAGTGGTAGGGTTGGAAACCACACCACACACAATATTATCATTGGAAGTTCAAGCACCCCCAACATATTAATTATTCGTTTACCCTTCCTGTCACCACTCGACGCCCTCTGAACAAAGGGAGAAGCAGGAGAAGCCAAACCTGGATGACCAGATGTACAAGTTGGTTTTATAGGTATTGACATGGTAGGATACCATTGGATTCCCAGAGGTGAGGGATGAATATCCAGTCGTGGCCTCATCCCACCACCATAGAAAGGCATTACAATAGTAACTTTTTGGATTTTGGTAGGAAGGGTGTCAATAGGCTGTTCCACTAGTAATGTAACAATTACAGTTTCCTAGATAATTGTAATTGAATGATTAAATTATATATTGGAATATTTTTATAACATTAGATGACCTAGACCCAACATGAACAATAATTTTTTATTACCATACCATATATATACTGATTTATGAATGATGTACACTTACCATAATAGTGTTAATATTTCCTCATCCAATATTATAATGGTAATGTGCATATATTATTTGTAATATCAAAAGGTTATTACAGTTCCTAGGATATAATGAGAACATTGAGATACCATGAAATTAATATGAAACTTATGTCATATGGTATAGATACATTATAATGATTGGACATAGTTGATATATGACTATCAGGTGTTGGGGATCATTGAAATAGATATGTATTCTCAGTAGGTTCAT
The DNA here is from genome assembly GCA_963277665.1 of Viscum album. Classification (NCBI taxonomy): domain Eukaryota; kingdom Viridiplantae; phylum Streptophyta; class Magnoliopsida; order Santalales; family Viscaceae; genus Viscum; species Viscum album. Next base: position 1,081,063,223 of record OY728164.1, read on the forward strand.
ACTTAGTTATCTTCAATAGGTGATATCATGAAGATGAACCTGCCAATTGAAACAACACATGTTTCACGTGTCATAGGTTATTCCTATCTATGAACATATGTATTGTCCAACTATCCTTAGATCTTTATCAATGTGTTCCATTTGATCATGACTTTTATGAAAAAGAAAATCATGACATTTAAGTCATGGTGTGGTATCTTGTGTTGGATGCATTATGGGTTGTATTCTTATTGGTTGAATGATGAAATAAAATTTTTCATTTCCAGGATGTGGAAGTTATATTTCGAGACTAGTTGATAATGGTGGTTGTATATTCATTAAATCCATGGATAAGATATTCGAAGGTAAATTCCTCCAGTTAGATGAAATAATAATAAATAATGAATGGATGATGACACAAGTTGTGCATCATTATTTATGAGACATCTCAAGGCAACGAGATTAAACTAAAAACACATGTTCATAGGATGATTTCCAATTATATGTCTAATTATTAAATCATTAGGGGTTTGATGTGTTTCTTGGCTATTATCTTGGTATATAAATGGTATTCACTACTATAATGATAAGGACCTAGACGGTTACATACAATAACATATTCAATATTCTTCCCTTTTATAGAGAAAAGGTGTATAGGATATTATGGTACCCACCAAAGGTGTTTGATTATTGTCCAAGTAATAATTATCACCATCACATTAATAAATTAATTATTATTTAAGTATAGAATAATTGAATTGAATTTATTTGTTAAAATTATTTACCAATATTTAAATAAATGTATGGAAAAATATTATATGAATGAATATTTTTTAATATTAGAGCTTTATTTAATATTGTATGAATTATGAGTCGAGTTTATGGACTAGTTTTGTCACATAATATATTTAACATATATGAAAAGTATGTGATAAAAATATAAATGACACTATGACACATATAGTTCGTAATAAAATGTTTTTATGGATTATTTATTGGTCGTTGCATATTTAAGAGTCATGGAACCCTTTCTGGGTAATTACCTTTCACTATATAAGTATGATATGACTCTTTCAATGGTCACCATTTATAACCACAAATTTAAGAGCTCATATATCTTCATTCCTATATCCAAGGGAATGAAAACACACTTCCAATATTTTGATATTTGTTTTTCTTAATGGATTTAAGGGAGATTATCATGGAAATCATAGTGGAGTTAAAGGAATCATTAGATCTCTACTATAGCATTGTGACTTCAATGATTACAATCTATAATAATTCATGATAAATGTGCAGGTGATCTAGAGGGGTATGATATAAGATATTTCATTCAACACTCCTCGATGACATGCAACAAATTAATGCATATAAGATTCCTATGAGGTACTTTTTAATTTAATATTGTGTATTTAAATATTCATGTTAGAATATGGGACCTCTATTGGGGCTCATATAAAAGAATATAATGAAGTAACATCACAATTATGATGAAAATTTTTAAATTTTCAGGCCACCAACATCCAATGCATTCCCCAGTATATTCAATTGGTATCAGAGAGAGCATGTGAATTTTATAATCCAAGAAATTATTAATTTACATTAAATTAATTATAGGGATTTAATTAAGTCTCCATGGTATTGATTGATCATTGATATGATTCTGGATGGCCATGTTACGACCATCATAAAATTTTAATATGGATTAGATACATAGCTGTTATGGATTAAAATTAGAGAAAAATATATTTATACATATTGTTCATGTTAATGTTTTGAGGTGAATTCTGGTGAACCCATAATTTTTGGCCAGATTATATTTGGAAACCAATGTTCAAAACCCCATATGTTAGGACATTTTTTCCCATAGAGAGGCTTACTTCCCTTTGTAGCCGTAAAAAAAAAATTTCCTATGGTTTCTCCCAATGAAATATTTAATAAAATAAAATAAAAATGAAAAACCTAAAATTTTTAGGTTTCTAAAAATGTAAAAAAACAAAACGGGGAAGGCGGCTCAATTTTCCATCAATGAAATCAAAAAAATATATTTTTTTAAAAATTAAAAAAATGCTGGCTTCTAGGGGAAACACCATATTTCCACCCCCACACCATGGGATCATCCTTCATTAAAAAGCTAGATAAAACACTTTTTTAAGACACCCTTTCACACCACATGCCTCATTTCAACATGAACACCATGAAGAACCCTCCAACTCTAGTCAGAAAATGCTTCCATCCAAGCCCACACTGATGACCCCCAAGGCCACACCCTGTCGGGTTGTCACACACCCATGCCATCAAGACCTATTGAACGACTTCACTGCCATGTACCTCCCTATCCACAATCCACCACAAATATAACCTCTTCACTTACACCCATGGCCACATGGTGTTGGATGAATCCTAGAAAGCCACTCCCAGCCTCCCCAACCACCTCCCCTACCACCTTTATTAGACCGCACTACCCCTACCAGACATAGCTCATCTGACAACATAGTTTGGACACCATCCACTGATTCGTGACACCCACCATAGAAATTTCCACAACATCCTCACCATTCACCATTTGAATCATAACCCTCCAGCGCATTGGCCACCATTATTTGGCCAGGTGCCTAACCCTACTAACTACATACATTTCATCAACATTCCCTCAGCCTACTCTCATCAATATGTTAGGTAACCCCTTACCAAATTTTTCCATACCCCAATTCAGTTAAAATATATCTAAACTAGAATCCTCTAATCCGATATAGGCTTGGGTCGGTCGTCCTGGCCCATAATAGATCATTGTTGGTATACCTTCCCTAGAACAACCATGCACATGGGTTTTTGCCCTCAAATGAGTCTATGTGGGTTTGGATTAACCCACAATATTCATAGGTGGGGTTCTTCGGCCCAAGATAAATTTTACCAATTCAAAAATCAATTTATTAATTTTCCTATTAAAATTAATAATAATTTTATTATTATGGAAATTAATTTATTTTAGGCATTGAATTAAATAAATTTCAAAACAAAAAAAAATAAATTATTTGAATTAAATTAAAAAATTTATTTTATTTAATAGTGGTTGATAATAAATTTATTTAATTTTAAATTTATTGCACATATTTTTCTCACCAACTAGTCTTGAGCAGCGACCAACCGCTTATATGTCTTAGTTTATTTCATTTAATTATTTATTATAACTACATGTGACATTTGTAATATTTAATAATTTTTTTATGATATTCACATAACCTTATTCGTTTTAATATGTATAAGGTCCTGCACATCAATTAGATTCATTCATTTATTTATAATGTGATTCTTGAGCCCTCCATGCTTATGCTTATTTGCATTTATAAAATTGACTATGTAAGAAACAAACAATTTCATGATGAGGAAGTATCTGAAAAAAGAAGTGAAAAACACTCGAATAGAGGGAAGCTATAATACAAGTCAAGATTTGGCTAAGTTATCATACCCTCATTTGACAGTTTATCTATTAAGTTTGAATGGATCAACCATAATTAGATTCTCAACACCAGTCATGTAATTTATTTACTTTATGATCTATTTGATATTTTATGTGTTTTCATATTTGTGGTAAATACATAAAATAATATATAGAAAAATATAGAAATGTGTGATGAAGGTTTTTCTATTAATTCATGTTACGTTGTGTTCATGATAACAGAATAAAAACATTTATAATAAAAAATGAATTCTTTTATTAAAACTATTATAAATTCTCAAATAAAATATTAAATCTTGAAAGCCTTATATTGGTATAATTTGAACAAAATGAGTGTATGAGGTTATCATTTTCCAAAGATGAGGGTGACTCCCACTGTCAACAACTTTTTAAGTGAGTGATGGGTTAACGTAACTGGAGTTATTAAGAAAATTAGTAGACAAATATATATTGTTTCAACTTCTGAGGCATTCATTGAGTGAATCATCTTTATGATTTTCGAAGTTTGTAATTCACATAAAAGATCAAGGATCTCTGAGTTAATGCAACTAGAATGTCAAATGCCTACATTAATCTTTTGAGTAGTAGTGTAGACAATTATTATAGACTATTAAGAGAGATTTCATCTATTATTTCAACAAAAATACACAAGATATAGATTATTTTTTTATATTAGTTATGGATACTAGAGTTCATTAAAATAGTGGGATACATTTACTGATTTAATTAATCAGTATTCAATATAAATTTATTAATATACTATATTTTTCTTATAAAATGGACAATAATACCACAAGTACACTGCAATTAATTTTTAAATAGTTAATGTCTAAAATGATATGAATTTCTATTAAAATTATATTTTTTACAAAGTACTATGATATCATAAATTCACAGTGATAGTGTACCTAATGCATGTTGATCTACCTCAGAATTAAATGGTGAGAAAAATTATTATATGAGACTCGTGTATGATGCATATGAAGGTTATGTCATTATTATATCATCACATTATTACTTGAGTTATGGATACAACAGCAGAAATGAATGTTTTCACAAGTTATCTCATCTTCGAGAGGTTTGTGAGGAGAAAGTGACAAAATCTATGGTTGAGGTGATGATTGAATCAAATACCAGTAAACTGAAATATGTGATATTATCCTTCAACACACACCATTATTATATATTTATCACCAATAAAATATAGTTACAAATGATATTTTAGAATGAAAATGTCTGTAGAAAAAATTTCATTACCATTGAGTAAGGTTCGACAAGTAAAAAAGAACATAAAGAAAGTAAAATATTTAGTTATAACAGTGAAAACGTTGAAAGATAAAGTGAAAAGGAAAATATAAATTTTTATGACAAAGAAACATTGGAATTAACTTCCATTAAAATAGTTGGGTTATTATACATGAGGTTATTTTATTTTAATTGCATGAAATAATTCCTTGAATATTTAAATGAAATAAGCTGAATTGAAGAAGAAAGTAACCACTTCTCCTTATTCTAGTATATTCATAATTATGTGTGATGATTATATCATATTTTATGGGTATTAAATACAAAATTTCTATCACATATATTGAAATAATGGAAAAATATAAGTATAGAAATGATACAATAAGTATGGTGAATTCTCCATGCAGTTGAGAAAGGGTGATTCCTATGTTAGTGGAAAAAAGTACACTGCTTCTCATTGCCAAGATTATTGATTCCAATTGAAAATTTTAAGTTCTTCTAAAAAATTAATCTAAAACGTCTATTGGATTGATGTATACATTATTATGATTTTTAATGAATGTTTTTCATGATGTCCTATAGTCATATAAAGATTTAGTAATTATTCGATAACTGAAAATAATTTATGAATATAATGATTTATGTCTTATATACCAATTTGTGTAAAGATTATACATTATAAAAAAACTAATTAGTTGTTATGGATATAAATAGTATGGTTATATAATCATTATAGTTTAATATAACTGTTAATATTAACACACATATGTGCTTTGTTTTGGAAAAATAAACCTTCATAAATTAAGGTAAGGAATAATGCATTCATAATTAGATCATCTAGAGAGTGTGACCAATTATAAGATTAATATTTTAGTAAATATAAAAAATAAGACTAATTTAATTTTGACAATGTAATGTGAATGTAAAGTATGGTGTATTCATGGTTTGGAGATATGAGTTTATTCAGGATTTAATGATAAATAATATCCGTATAAATAATTCATATATCATTATAATGCAATATGAAGTTATTACTAAATTCACATTTCATTATCCACATAAAAGCTATGATGTTATGAAGCAAGATTAGTTTTGAGTAGTATATAAAAGCATTGATCAATAAAATATAGGATGGATCAATTCATAAACCCATTTTTCTTTATATACAATAATGTCATGTTATAATGAAAATGTGTATCAGTGGATCTCATATGATTTATAATATGAAATAAATCCATCATTTCCTAATATTATATGTTAATATTCTATGTGGTTGTTACAAATATAAAAAATTACATAAAAAAAAACACATTGTGTATCTAAATTATTATCCTAATATTTTAAAGGATATTACATAAATAATTATGATCGAAAAAATGATAGTAAAGTTCTATAATATACTTCTATAAAGGGGTGAATATCTCACTTAGAGATAATGGGTTCACGATTGACATAGATTTAGTTAATGATGAAAATGAAAAAGTATTTGGAAAAGGAACAAGTTTTATATGATCCTGTTGAAAAACATTGTTCTAGAGACACATAATATGTAGGAATGTTGAAACCATGGTACTGTTTTTATATACACCACATCCAAGGATACATTTTTCATTGAAAATAACAAATACTACATATAATAAGTATATGGTAACCAAAGAAGATTAAAAAGATCAAATAAAATTCAATAATGGATTGCATGTATCAAAAAATATGGGCTTATTATCTTGAAAAATATGGTTGGTGTTCAAGTGAAATTATACAGTGATGGTAAAATCATGGCACCAATAAGGCTTGAATGGTAATACAAATTCATTAATCCGAAATAAATTATAATTTTACTTATCATATCTACTTTATATGATAATTTTATTGGACATTGGATTTTAATACCTTAAATTGTGGAAGGTGTCTATACATCACAACCATTAAGGGTTAGTTACACCATAGAATTCCAATATGGGATGCAAGTGACTAAAACATAGTTTAGGATTAATATAAGAAAAAATATTATAGAATATTAATTTTGAATTATTTCTTTCAATATGTTTTCAAGACATTAGTGGGAGTGATAGTTTCTTCCATGATAAATATGTTTTATAACACATGAAAAAAATGTTTGCAATATAGATTGGTAAGACAAGAATAAATGTAACTATCTATAGATTGACATAAAGTAGAAACCTGAAATCTTTGGAACCATATCTATTAAGTTGGATCTAATAGTTACTTATACCTAGTCAATTATACATATAATGATAATGTATTTAAAAATACTTGTTAGAAAATTTTTAGAGAGAATTGTTTCCATGGTCACATGGAACAAATCACAGAAACAATACATGTATGGGAAATATAAAGAGATTAATGTGGTGAGTCGAATTACATAAGTGTAAGTGAAGGACCAATCTCATATTCAATGATATTCACAAGAAATATCATTTCCAACATAAACCTTATGGTATGAAAATAACAGTTAAATCTAAGATAATTTCACAACAAGTAGTTAGAACTGTTCGAAAGTACTCGAGCACAAACAATAGATATATACCTTGTATGTGGAGAGGAAGGGATAATATTTACAAGGGGAACAAACTATTCTTCTAACATATCAATATAGAATAATACTGTAGTTAGGCTAATGTAATGATCAATACATGCTCATTCAAGCTACCAGTATCCATATATACAAATAACGAGTATATTATAGATTCTGAGGTAGTTAAAAAATCCATGTACAAATAAACAATGATTTGTTTCAGTTCATGTAATAGAACCTTTTAATTAAGGATTTAACCTAAAATAAACTTTGGTAATTATAATACTAATAATAAAAAAGATGTCATGTTTTGACAATGTACAAAAGGGTTATACTCAATGTTTATATCTCTTGATAAGACTTACTCATGGAGGTGAGATAGCAGATAACAGAACATCCACGAAATAGAGATGTGGTAAGCCCATGGAAAATTCCATAATTGAACAGAAAAATGAACTTTTCATGTGAGAGGTAACATGAATAGTTATCAAGTTAGATAAATTGAAAGATGGAGTGTTGTAATAGTGGGTGCCCTAGACCTAAGAGTATTATTATTTTTCAATTACCATATAATGTATACAGTGATTTGTGCATGATGTACACATACCATAATAGTGTTGATATTTATTTATCCACTATTTTAATGGTAATATCCATAGATTATTTATCATATTAAATAGTTATATAATATTATATGATATAATGAGATCCTCGAGATACTATGACATTAATATTAAACATATTTTTTATAGTCCAGATGCATCATACTGACTAGAAATAATTTATGTATAATTTTTAGGTGATGATAAATCAAAAACATTGAGAATTATTCTCATGAAGTTCTCAACTGGGGATTTCTAGTAGGTGATATCATGATGACATACCCACCAATAGGAACACCACATTTTCATGTGTCATTGGGTGTTCCTATCTATAAACTGGTGTACTGTTCTCCGGACTTGAGATTATTATCAATGTGCTTCATATGATCAAATACATCGACATAAGGAAAAATCCATGACCTTCAGCCATAGAGAGTTAGCCTATGTTGGGTGGGTCATTGGTGGAATTTCATTAGGTGAATGATCAAGATTGATTTTTTTCACTTCTATGTTGAGGAAGATATATCCTAGAAATAATTTATCAATATGATAATACCTTTATTAAATAAATGGACATGGTAGTCTAAGGCAAATCTATCTAGTTAGATAAAAAAAATAAAGTGAGAATATATGTTGACATAAATCATGCATCCGAGTGTATAATATAGCATAAGAGAAAAAGTATATATTATAAATTATGTGTTCATATGATGGTTGTAATTTCTATGAATATTAATTATCTCTTTAGGGACCTTTATGGGTTGATAGAATCTACTTTCGGTCAATGAATGGTATTCACTACTACAGAGATAAGGTCACATAGGGTCACAAAAAATAACATATTAAAGTGTCTTACCTATCATAGTGAATTGGTGTATAGGACATAGTGCACCCCACCTCATTTATTAAATTGTTTTCCATGTACTTATAATCATCAATGAATAAATAAATTCATTATTATTCAAGTATAGAATAATTATGTTGAATTTATTTTTCTAAAATTAATTAATACTATTTAAAAAAATACATGAAAAAATATTATATGAGTGAATCTTTTTTAAATATTAAAGGTTAACATAATATTGTGAGAATTATGAGTTGAGTAAATGGATTGGTTTTATCACATAATATATTAAATATATACTACAAGTATGTGATAAAAATATAAATTACATTATGATGTAGTTATGTCATCATAACATGTATTTTTTGGCTTATTTAGTGGGAGATGGACATATGAGGGTCAAAAAACCCGTTTAATAGTAATTACCTTTCAATATATATGGAGGTTAAGACTCATTTCATGGGAAATTTTGATACCCATGAATTTTAATATCTCCCCTCTCTCCCTTCCTACACAGAAGAGAGAGAAATTCCCCATCTAGTATTCCAATATTAGATCTTATTCCTAGATCAAATGGACAAGACCTTGGTGAACATCATGGTGTTGAAGGAATCATTAGAGCTTTGTGATACCACCCATAATATGATGGATAGTTTCCACCCTGCATATTGATGTTTGTGTAGATGATCTTTAGGGGTTCGATCTCAGATCCTTTAAGAAATACTTCCCAGATACGGGTGATAGATGAACATGTCTTCGATCCAAATGAGATACCTATTCATTTAATTTTTTTTATTTGAAATATTAATGTGACATTCTCATACCTCTATCATGGATTATATCACCAAGACGATGAAGTAACATTACTCAAATGATGATAATTTTTAAATCCCTATCCCACTGGATTCTACTGTGCAACCCGTTACATTCAAACATAATGGTTAGGGCCACCTATAATCTTATTTAATTATATAATATAATATATTGATACCAAATAGTATATATAATTTGTATATAATGACCAATGTATTGACATGTGTTTTCATTAGAAGGAATATCACAAATAAAATTTAAAGAGTTTTCACAGTATCACCATTTTAATATAAATCACATACATATTAAATCCAAAACAATTTCTTCACATTCAATATTTATTATCTCATGTTTTATTACATTATGTATGTAGGATTTTAATGGTAGAGAACCATTCCAGGTCACCCTACCACCTTATAAAAAACAACCCACCACATCAGATGAAGTGTATTCTAGATCACTATAGGATTGTGGAAAGTGTTTAGAGTATATAATATAACCAAGTTCAAATGATTCCATCCTCAAAACATCTATAAACAAAAAATTTACTGTAAACAAGAATATGTAATAGTTTTTACATACAATGGAGTTCCAGGAATATGAAATAATCTACCTTAAATAAATAAACAAAATTGGATATAATATTATAAATGACTAATCCCGCCTTTAAATATAAATATCATAAGTATACATAACATTAAATAAGTAGGAACCAAAACATAAACGTAATGTTCAAGTGGATGATACAAACATGATGAAAAATATGAACACCATAACCACCATAGGGTCACCTCTATGTGGTATGAGGCCACCTACCACATCCAACACATCCATTGGTAAGATAATGAGTACATCACCCACCATTATATCTTAACATAACACCTATATAAAAATATAATATCTACAAACATATCAGGATTTTTATGTTGGGTGTGAGATACATGTTCCAGTTATGGTTTCAGTAAAGGGTTTATGAAATTTCTTTCATAATAATTTTCCTAAATATTAGTTCGTAATATATTTAGGTAAGAGGTTTTCATGTGACAATATTTGACAAAAAAGGTAAAATAAATTTATACTTTGGTGAACGCATTTTCCATTTTATGTAAATAAAATTTAAGGCAACCAATTTTATAGAAAATGATCTTGAATCGTGAATTTAGACATCTAAGTTAATGAAAAAAAGAAAATTTTATTTCTAAAATTTCTAAAAATATCTCAAAATTCATTTTATAAAATCGTATTAAAATACATTATAACCCACAAAAAAGGAAAAAATAAAATAAATATCTCTCCCTGAGTCTTAATACACATAGTATATGAATTATTGTAGGGATAAAAGTGTTTTCAATGAATCCAGAAAATAATAAGAAAAAATAGTAAAATATTAAAGAAATACCACCACAGTATGTATTCATGATGATATATAATTTCATTATTGGAAAAACTTGGTCCATATGTTAGATGATCCATGAAATACTAAAGTGAAACCAAAAACTAACCTATGTTATGATCTGAGAAAAATAACTCCAAATTTACTCAAAACTAGATCATCAGGGGGTCTACCATAGATAGGGAATGAACTCCATCAGGGGACTCTATATAGGGATGTTATCAAGATTTTGTATAATTAATCATCATCAACCACGTAGATACCTAGAGTTCCCATGAAATAAACCATAGTAGAGGTTAAGAAACAATATATCATTCCATCAAAACATATCAATATTATAACATGTAAGGGAACCTATCATATCACCACTAGAAAAATTTCATGGAACCATCCAATTTTTATATAAGTACCTTCATATTGAGAATAATTATTTTTAATTCATAAAATGATGTGACTATAATATAAGGTATATTAATGTACAATAAATCCTTTTAGAAATATCAACATGTGGATTCAAATAAAACATGGAAAACTATGTTATAAAAAAATTTATTTAAAAAATCATGGAGCCAAAATTTTGAATTCATTTGGAAAAACATATTTTAATTGATACATAATGAATTTCAATATTGAAGCAAACAAATATATAATAATTACTATACAAAATAATTCCTAATAAATCCTAATTATAATTTAATAAAATCCAATCTTGAAACAGTTATTTGAAACAACAGTTTTAAAATATGAATTAACTTTTTTGAAAATAAATATGGAGTAAAGATACTTTATTAAATATAAAATTTATTTAATTTCAGTTCTCCGGAATTCATATAAACACGTATCATGCATAAATAATTGTCTTATATGATTAGATCTAGAAACCCTTAGAAAATATTTTTTTTATTATGCGGAAAACATTGAAAACATTTTAAAAACTCATTAATGAATTAATATATTTTAATTAAAAGATATTCTTTGAGATTAGGAAACATAATCATTTCAATAAAATAAGAATATAATGAATTTAAAAAAATATGAACATCATATTTTTGTAATCAGGTCACCTTCATCGATTGAAGCTAATACATGGATGAAGATGAACATAAAAACCTTAAACAACCAAAAATATCATGATTAGGCCATAAAAATCCCTATTTGACCAAAATATCTATAAATTTACATAGTAGAAGAAGAAACCATGATTAAATAAAGCAAGTTAGGGGAGGATAATATAAATAAATAGGAAAAGAAGAGTTTAGCTCAAAAATTCATATGAAATTGAAAGACGAATGACATGAAACCATGGAGACTGTTGAAGATAATATCCTAAAACTCTCCCTCTATCAATCAAGTGAAATAAAGAATTATTGTTGATAAATTTTAAAATTATAAACTAGGGGTAAAATGGGAATACTGTGTTTTCATTCTCTAGTTATCTTGTTTGTTTTGGCCACATAGTTTACTAAATTGTGTAAACACCATGATGTATCCCCTAAAATAATGCTTTCACCCTTGCATTGTTAGGTTTCGTGGTTCTATAAACCCTACATGAGTTTCTGATTAAATTTAATCCCACGTTAGGTGATATTTCATGGTTACTTCATACCATGTTGTAGCCATGTTCTATCTCTTATATAGAATTTTAACATTGTATGATTATAATATAGAGTTTCTCCTAACCATTTAGTAATTGTGTAGGATAGAAAATTTTATAAAATTGTAATGTTCAAATTAAAAAACATATACAATATCTCAATGAACCGTAATTATATAATATTGCACACAAAAGTAACAAAGGTGTGTCACAATTCTCCCAACAATGAAAATTTATTCCCCAAGAATGTTATTGGTAAATATACAATGAGATGAGAATAATCACCACATTATCTAATCTTTGGTTGTACAATATAAAAATATAATAAATTTATATATAGGTTAAAAATAATATACTTCTTAAAGAACATTCTATATACTTTAATATTACTAGTTGATATTGATAAATTTCTAATAAAAAATTACATCATCTTGTTTTACAAGGTTAGAGGATCAGGAAAAAAACATGAAGTATTCCTATGAAAATGGAAGAAATTAAATTATATAATTCCTCAATTTTTTATAAGATTTAGCACCATTATATCCCAATAATAAATGATCCATCATTAATCCTCAATATTAATAGTTTTATCCATAATATATAATTAAATAAACCCATGAATAACCCTAAATAACAATAAATAGATACAAATATTGAAGAATTGATTACAAAAATATACCTTAATAGAATAATGATTATATATAACAATAATTTATTCAAAATATAGAGGCATTCAATATCTCTCTCAATAATTTATAATTCACCTTTAAATAGTGAGATAAATGATATAAAAACCCATAATAAAACATCAAAAAATTAACAATGGCTCTAAAAAATACAAAAAAAATGTTAATATTCTACTAATATATAACAACGTCTCAAAAAATCAGTAAATAATTATTATAAGTAAGAACAAAAAATGGACTTCCATATGATCATGAGATAATTTCAAATAAAATTATCAACATAATATAAAATAAGAATATAAGAGTTTATAAAGAAATAAAATAAGTAATTGTGACCTTGAAAACGTCAATATATTGAAATCATATCATTCATGAATCCTTGATTAGAATACCACTCGAGTTCAAGCTGTATTTGAAATTTAATATTGCTAAATTAATAATTCCATTCCAAAAATTTATAAGGATGGACTAGGTGATTGTATCAAATTCAATTCATTAAAGTTCTGAAGAATGAGGGCATGCAGTTCTTAGGTTCCCCATATTGGAATCAATATAGAGATCAATTATTTTTATAATTAATGATACCTGAGTTTAATGAAAAACACATGTAAACCAATTGTTTCTTCTAAAATGTATCATGATTTCACATCCTATAGGACTGGATACCCTTTAAAATCCATATTGTTATTAATAGATCATATATCACAGAAGACCATTTCTTGATATCTTCCAATAACATTGTCCCCTTGAACACATTTTTATAATATGTTATTACAGATTTAAATACTACTAATCAAAGGTCCAAGAAAATACATCCGTAAATAAAAGGATATTTTAAAAATTCACGAGAAACTAGATCATGAGAGAAGAACACAACCTCAGTGAAATAATCAAAATACTACTTTATAATATTATCACCCAAATGGAGACTCATATATTTATTTTATTTATCCTCCATCACATTAAAAAATAAATTTTATTGAATAAACATAATATTTATTAATTACAATGACATGTTATTTGGAATCTAGGACATGAAAATTGTTTCACATCATACATTACATGGTCTATCAAACATTCCTATAATTGGTTTGATATTTTATGTTTTAGAAGATTCTAGATAATATATGACTCACTAAATTCTCACTAATCACTCCATTATCTCAAGTAGCACATGATCATCATGGAAAGTAGTGAAAAATTATTCAAAAAGTGTTATATAGGGACTATGAGTTTATATTTTTATAGGTCCACTAAAATATTTTACGTCCAGATAGAGTTGAGAGTTATGTAGACAATACGTTATTATAGAAAGAAACCTTTCTATAAAATATCCCGTGAAAGGTTTTTTTTGTAATTAATAACGAAAACTATCAATATATATATATAATAAAATTAAACAATCCTAGTAAATAATAAATGATTAAACCAAAATATTAAAACATACAAAGAAAACGTTTTTTCACGCTATTAATATTTTAATTTTTTGGAAAAATGATTTGATAGAGAATCTATAAATAAATTTTATAAAAGAATGAATAGTAAAAAAATGAACTTTAAAAAACCTTATTTGGATGTTATATTTCATTATTAGTATAGTATATAATAGTTTCCAAAGGATAAAATATATTATATATCATGGAAGACTAGATACATACATACACAAAATTCCAAAAAATGAGATTTAACATGATCGAATTGAGGTAAGATTATTACCCATTCCTTAATATCCCTAAAATTTACACATATTACACCTCGTGGTTTCATATATAAAATAATAAATAAGGGGGTACTCATATTCCTTGTAAGGAGTAACATACAATGGAAGATTAAATAATATAAACATGGAATAAGTGATATGAAATGTATAAATTAACAAAATGAATCAATAATGTACTAAAACTCAAGGAATTAAATTACATTTATAATAATCTAAAACATGGATAAAGATAATAATTAATCTCATAATAATGGAATAAATAAGTTCATAGATCAAAAAAAAACTATCAAGGCCTTATTTTATGACACTTAGTTGTCATAGTAAGAGGTATACACCGAAACCCAACCTTTTTATTCTCGAGACATGTTGATGTATCAAAGTGTTATATAATTCTAATCCTCACACATTACCTAACGAAGTTCAATAAATTCACTATAATAGTCCTTAATACCATTCATAACACTCCCTATTGATTTTTTTTAATAAAACATTTCAATTCCTATAATGAGAAAAACAAAAGTAAAATATATCCCCATTAAATAAATTAATGTGGATTTATAGGATAAAATCACTTAATAAACTTGGTAGCCATGAATTATAATCAATGTAACATGATTTAACCTTATCAATGAAATATATCATAGAAAATATATAAAATGTGATGTGTTATCCATAGAAGAGGGTAATTTGATTCAATAGCTTGAATTGGTAGGAGACCAAAAAAAGGTAGGAAAAAACCCTCATCATGGTTCATAAAGATAATGTGAATATTACAAAGCATATATATTTGGAGGGTGTAACTAGGTGTGTAATATTATTCCCATTCATAATGCATGAAATTGAAGATTGTTTTAATTCCCAAAAAAACCCTTATTGAGGTTATTACCCCATCTTTAATCCATTCCACAACCACAAATCATTTCCAATATCTATTTGGGGATGTACTTTATTGGAAACTACACATACATTTACTTCACCAAAATGTAGGATTGTCATTCCAAAATGGAAATTAATGAGTTCTAAAATGATTTTAGTAATTCTATAATCAAAATAACATAAGTTGGAGACAAAAATATAGGCATTTAATCCCCAAAATTCCATGATTAATATGGTAAAGAGTTATCCATGTAAATGTATAAACCACACACAAAGATGTTTATGTTAAATTTACCGCGAGTCTAAAAGAATGAAAATTGAGATTGAATGCCCCAATTGTGGAATGGGTCGAAATTAAATTATAACCACTTGAAAGAGTGGTTTTAATATTTCTCTTAAAATACCATGAATAATTACATTACATTATATATCATATCGAATAGGTAGTATATATAATAGATAAATGAAATTAGGTGAATAATTCAGTACATGTCACAAATGGAGAAATTTCATATGAATAACACTTGCCTATTATCTTGAATTCTAAAAAAACATTTAAACCTCCTATATCATAAATCTAGATATACTGGTCCATTAATTTATAAGCTTACTCAAATTTGTTTTCATTCATAATATTTTTAAAAGGAAAATCTATACATAAATTATTCTGATTTTCAACGTTGGGTGATTATAGTTATGATCGTTTATACTTGTAAGGAAAAAACCTATACCATCTAGACAAGCCATACAAAATTGCCCACCATAGTGGTTAGGAGAAACAATATAATGAAAACATGTCTCTTATATAAGAGAACAAGGCAAACAACCAAATTAAAACATTGATGAAAAAGATACCATACAAGATCCACAAAATTGATGCAAAACTAACCAAACCAGAATGTGTGAAAAAACTTGACCAACAAATCTCTACGTGACCACCTGTTATCTCCAAACCATCCCACTATAATCGCTACGATGAAAAGAGAAGCCGACATCCTACATATTGCCCTTCCCTTTACCTAAATCATGAAAAAAACATTTAAAACAAACTAAAGGAAAAAATTAGGGCATCATAAAAAACAAAGTAGGATTATACAACCGAATCTATACAATTTCTAATATCAAGAATGAAATAGTTCTAGATTTAAAACAAATACATTTTTACAAATACTTTTTAAAAATCCAGAGCATTTGTAAATCATCCCTTGGTTTTTTATAAAGTCCATTAATATTCTCAAAATATGTAATATTAAATTTATAAGTGATAAAACATGAGGAAATAGTCCTTATATTCCATGAATACTCAATAAGGTAAACATATAAGAAAATAACCATGAATAATATGTCATGTAAAATCATGGGAGGAAATATCCACAATAAAATCCGTCATGAAATAAAAAAATCATAAACAACAAAGAACATCATTTTGGCTCTAACCTATGGGTATACATACTATAAATAATATGAATTACATATTCCACACCGAGAGTGGATCCAACTAGTATAACCTCTATTGGTATTCCACCCACTAATGTTACTGAAAACCTCAAGTGGCATTACACACCCTATGAGTGACATGTATATTCTTAATGCACCTAATGATCCCAATGTGATAAGTTTGTCCAGACCCATTTAAAAATCATGATGAAATATTATAAAACATTTTCATATAAAATACAATCTACTTCAATTTTTGAAAACCAATTTATGAACCAAAACTAACATTGAATAATTTAATCAAACACTTGTTGTGCACAAAACCATTTGAATGAAAAAAACTGTTAAAAAGATTTATTTCCAAAAAATCCATTTTAAATGAAAATAAATTTAATTTCATGAATAAAAAAAGTAATTTAAAATAAAAAACATAAATTCATTGAATTATCCTTTTATATAGAAATACCTACCTCATGAATGCAGTTTGAACTAATTGGCTTCAAAAATTGAGACTAGGTAAGTATAGATCAGGTCCTCAAAATCCTAGATCCATAAGAAACACATAAATCCTCTATAAAAACCATTATATCCTAAATAAATATCCCATTATTATTCCATAATATCATAGTATAATAGATCTAATTAGGAAATAATAAGAAAAGGAAAAGATAGATAAAAAACATAACATAGCTGGAGTTGATCCACCAGGAACGAAGGAAATATGACCATAATCCCATAAGAGAATCCTCTAGATCAATGTGGAAGGAGTAGGTCAATAATAAATGATATTAGGGGGTAATTATAGTTTAAAAATGATCTTGATAATTTTTAATTAAAAATTAAGATCATTAAATGATTGTGAATATGGTTGGTTGCAAAGGACACATGGTCAGGAGAACCATGCACACTATACATAGATTATGTTTTGGGTGAATGGTTTTTCACCATGGTTAATTTAACCGTTATTCAAACATGAATGAACCTTCTACCTATGGGTTCATGGTTTGGTGTAGTGGCCACCTGATTTTGACATACTGTGTGCCCCCTTCCTGTAGACCATGCATGGCCACATGGTTTCTTGGGCCAAACTGCATCGTTTTAATTATCCATGTAACAATCATGCACAACACCAAGGACTCCCAAAATTTTATGAAAATATATAAATGAACACAAAGAATGACCCAACGAATGAATAGTAAAAATAAGGGACAATAAGTACCTAATGTAATGAAAACAATTTTACAATCTCCCCACCACAAAGGATTTCTTTCCCCAGAAAGTGCTCCATATTCTAGAATCAAAAAATGAGAAGGCCACTATTGCATCATCAGTTCTTCCAGATCCCATGTATCATGGATCTACCATCTACACTACCATTTTACCTAGACTAAATGAATAATTTTACCATTTAGTACCTTATCATGGTGGTACATAATCTGAACTGATTTCAATGTAATAGTGGAATTAGGATCAAGATTAACATCATCCCATTAAATCACACGGGAAAGATATGGTATATTCCACTTAAGCTAAGAAAAATGAAACACATTATAATTCAATGTCAAGAAAGATGATAAGTCTAATCGATATGTCACCTTTCCAATTCATTTAATGATCTCAAAAGGGAAAAAAACCTTAGTACCAAAATTCCGAAATTACCTAACTAATGAAGTCCCATGTGAGCTAAAACTATGATAAAATCATAGCCACCAACATCAAAATATATTGGATGATTAATATGGTCTACATAATATTTCAGATGGATCTATGTAGTGACCAACCTCTTCCATATTAACTACACCTTTTCTCTTGCCTCCTGAATGATACTAAACACATGGAAGGACTAATCTCCCAACTCGACCCATCATAAGGGAGATCTACATGGACAACTATACAATTATTCAAATGGAACATTCTTTATAGCAGATTGTAAACCATTATTATAGAAAAAAATTACTAGAGTAAAATTCTTCTCCCATGGTCCACAAAATTTAGGAATTCAATCCCAAAGAATATCTTAAATAATCTAGATAGATCTCTTAGTTTGTCTATAAATCTATAGATAATAATATGTGATCAATTTCAATTTGAAATCCATAACCCTTTATAAACCATTCCCAATCCTAAATATGAAACTCAATCCCTTATAAAAAACAATCCTAAATATAACCCCATGAAGTCCCATAATTTATCAGATGTAAATGTCTCAGTGATGTTCCACTTTCATCAACTTCTTGATTTGTAAGATATTATCCAATTTTTTAATTCTATCAATGATCACCCAAATCACATCCTTACTAGTAGAAGTATATGGAAAACTATGGTTGAAGTTCATGGAAATATATCCCACTTCTAAACAAGAATTGGTTATGGTTGGAACAAACCAATAGGTATCTAGTGTTTAACAATAATTTTATAAAATTTAGACACCAATATACCAAATTTTCAATCTGCCACATTATCCCTAGGAACCAATACTGAAGCCTCAAGTCATAGAACATCTTGGTAGTAGTAGGTGTATGAACCAAAATGAATGGTGTTCAATAACCATATAATATTTCCTTAGAGAAATTAGAACTACCAATCGCCTATGGAAGCATAGAACTCCACCGGGAGACTGAGAACACTCACTTGAGGTATCTCCAACATAAAAAATTTTACCTAGGAATTAGAAGTTGTTGTCTATAACCAGTATAAGATGAACTCACTCATTGAAAGATGATCATATTTAATAGATTCCATGAAAACCTATTGACCAACCTTTTCCAATCAAAAGCTCATATCAGTAAACTAACTCATCAGGGAGGACTACTCAATCAATCCCTTCCTGGATTGTGTCAACAATTTTATGATTAATGAATCAGTGACCATATCAATTTTCCTCAAAGTTTATACAATATAACAATCAAATATCTGAAGATACTTCACCTAGTTCCTCTATCAAAATTTCAAATCCCTTTGTGTAAAAATATATTGTAGGGTCTTATGATCATAATACACTGTAAATCGTTCCATAAAGAGATAATGACTCCATGTGTTGAGTGTTTTCATAACTGATGATAACTCAATATAATGGGTTGGGTAGTTATTCTCATGAGGGTACAAATGGTGAGATAGATAGGACACCACAAGTTTCCCCTCCACCAATACAGATCCCAAATCAGTTCCAGAAGCATCACATAAAACATCATAAATCAAAACCAGTCTCAAAATAATTAAAACTAGTGAAAAATTCAACCTAACCTTTATATTCTAAAAATACCTATAATGTTATTCATTAAATTTAATCATTACAATGATACTAGTTAAATCAATCATCAATGATTAAAGCTTAATGAAATATTCAACAAACTGTTTAAAGTAACCATCTAAAACCATGAAGATCTGGGCCTCAAACAAATTTCATTGAAACTCCTAGTATATAAATGCCTATATTTTATTGGGATCAGCTATGTTAAACCTCTTAGATATAAAATTCTCAATTAATTTTACCTTCCATATCAAAAACTCAAATTTGGAAATCTTACCATATAGATGATGTTCCAGCAATATTTTCAGATTGATATCCTAATAGTCTATATGCTCCAACACTGTAATGGAGTAAAAAAAATACCATCCATGAATATATTAACAAATTTTTTCATGAACTAATGAAATATTCGGTTCATCAAATCCATAAATACAATAAGTGTGTCAGTGATGCTGAATGTCTTAACAATAAACATAGAATACCCATACTAGCTCCTAAACAATGTATTAAGTATATCCTCTTCTCAGACATTCAAATGGTGGTACCCTAACCAAAGGTCAATATTTGAAAACCAACATATCCCTCTATGATGTTCAAAGAGATCATTAATTCGTGGAAAATGATTTTTTTATTAACAATCACCAGATTTAACATTTATTAATCAACACAATTTTTGAGGATCATTTCTTATTTCTTATCATAGTGGAAAGGTGGATCAAAGGGTGACATTCCTGGATGAATAAATCCCTTAGAATACAGGTCCTCGAGAAGGAATTTAAGATCCAGTAAATCAAAAAGTTATAATCGATAAAATGAAATAGAATTGGGAACCATAAAAGGGATTAGGTCAATATTAATCATTATATCTCTCTATGGTGGTAAACGAAAAACATAATCTAGAAAGTCCTCAGGATATTCAAAAAACACTACATAAATTTTAAAACCCAAACAATGGTCAACGGACTCAAGAAAAATCTATGAAAACATAAATGAGATTATCCTGGCATAATGAACAACATTATGTTCTCATCCCAATCAAAATACCCACTAACAATGAAATGAATAAGCGACCCATCAGAATATAAAATCTGAACACAATGATGATAATGGTTTATCTAGGTCATAACACTGATTATCAAATACATGCAAAGTATTAAGTTGAAGATGTAAATATCAACAACTAAAAGTTCCCACACAACCTCTATGTTAGTTATCAACACCTAAAATCTAGGACACTTGAAACCTGATTTAGTAATCATTTCTAATGGTGTGGAGAAATCCATCATGGATGACATAAGTTCCAAATGTAAGAAAAACATGTCAACTACACTTTAATATATAAAAGAAAAATTATAACATGTATCAAATAATGTTAGTAAAATAGAATATATAATAAACTATGTACCTCTATTACTAGATATCCCTACATAAGATTTCATTGGATCACACTCTTTAACATAATGTTTTCTATTAATTTACATATGAACATCTCGTTAGCCTTAGTATTAGACCCGCCACCGTGGATGAATTGGTAATAACATGAAAACTATTGGTGAGAGTTGATCCAGACTTACTTCCCTAAGATGTTCTTTCACAAAAAATCCTCATATGGCTTGATAGTCCACAATGATTAATAGTATTAGGAGTCTCTATAATGTTATGTTTGGTATGAACAAAACTTCCACAATGGTAGAAATTTCTGTTTTCCTGAAGAATCCCCTAAAACAATCCTTGAAGAAAATTAACCACCAATGAGCATCCTTTTCTGGCTAAAATACACTCCCTATCTAAAAACTTCACCAACTAAAGCTCCACCTAAACCATTCATTCTTACAATGTCATTATCTTCCATGGATTATTTATTGGCTGCCTCTAAGAATGTCAAAACCTAAATAATAACTGATATCTACTAAATATCAGTCCTCAATCCCAACTAAAACTTCCAATAATTTGGAAACTATTTTTTGATTTGATTTTGTTCCAAATTAACCAACACATCAAAAATAGTAGAATACTCTAGAAAAATACACTCCCCTTTCCATATTGATAGAAACACTTGGGTCGTCATTGAATTTAATGTCTCAATGTAAAATGGATAATTGAATATTTTTTTCAAATAATTCTAGGTAATATCCTCATACAACTTAACTTGCATACATAATAGAGCCCCACAAACTCCTTCCGGGCCCCTAGATATTGTACATGGAAAGACCCACCCTAGATTATTT
The DNA here is from genome assembly GCA_963277665.1 of Viscum album. Taxonomy (NCBI): domain Eukaryota; kingdom Viridiplantae; phylum Streptophyta; class Magnoliopsida; order Santalales; family Viscaceae; genus Viscum; species Viscum album. The sequence continues at coordinate 1,081,085,886 of OY728164.1, forward strand.
ATGATTCTTTAAGAAGTTAAATATCCTCTCAATATCCTCAATCCACTCCTAAAATCCCTAGGGTGCATTTTCACCATGAAATACATGTGGATGGTGCTTATTGAATTTCAACCATGATCCACATCATGTCCTAGGTTCCTGACATCCTCTTTACCTAGAGTCTTTATAGTGGGGATTATACATTCTACAAAATCAAGGTCCACAAGAGTATTTTTCTATAGACATTTTCTCATAGATTCCTCACTAAGATTCAAATGATATATTTTATGTGGAATATCCTAATAAAAAAATAAAATAAAGAATTAGATTTTTGGAAAAAATTCCAAAATATTAGTAACCACTTCAAGAATTAATATCTATCTCTTAAAAAAATAAAGAATTTAAAGAAATTTGAATTCTACTAATGAAACTCTATTTAAATAGGATAAGGTTTAATTAATAAAAACCCCATTTAGTTCATTAAAACGAAATCAAACTCCATGTCTTAAACATGTTAATTTTTTTGACCACCCATGTTAACTCGAGTTCACACATTAAATTGAGTTGGTTAAGAACCCTCCCATGATTACTAACTAAATTCTGATGGTCGTAACTGCTATCTACCAAAGACACAAACCAAATATCAGGTAGTGTTAACACAATTTAGGATAATCCACCCTCTAATAACATTATATAAAGAACCAACCGAAGTCAATAATACAAGCCTCCCAATCCAGACCTCCATGTTGGTTAGGGGGAACAGGATAATGGAAATAGGTTGTGTATATAAGAAACAATGAAAAATAACAAGTGTATAATGTAGAAGAAAAATATTTCATCTAAGATCAATAAAATCCAATTTAAACTATAAAAACTAGAAATTACGAATAGACAAGACCAACATGTATCCATGAGGCCCACCATTACCACCAAACCATCCATCTACAAAGGTTGTGATGAAAATAGATGTTGAAATTCTATAAAAATCATTTTTATTTACCTAAATCCCGCAAAGAAATGTATAGAACATACTGAAAGAAAATGTAGGGTGTGAGAAAATATCCCTGTAGGATTCCACCATAGAATATATAAAAAATATAATATCAAGAATTAATTAGTTTATGCTTTAAAACAATTATAGTTTTCTAAATAATTTTCAAAAATCAAATACATTTGTAAATCATCCATTAGTTTTTCAAAAAATCCTTTCATATTCTAAAAACAACGAATATGAAAATAATTTTCATCTAACATGAGATAATAATAAATAAAATAAATAAATATATCACAAGGTAAACATGTAAGAAAATAACCTTGACCAATCCATTATGTAAAATCATGTGAGAAAATATCCATGATAAACCCATCATACAATAAAAAACTAATAAATGAATATGAATACTATTTACACTAAAAAGTTTGGGAATATGTACTAAAAATTAAAAGAATTCCTTAATATAGGGATATATTGGATGCAACCAATATAAAATCTAGTGTAATTACACCTTCTATAGTGAAATAAAACCCAAGTTCCATTACACCAACATTGAGTGACATGTCTATTCAAGCCACACCCAATGCTAAAAATGTGGTAAAGTTTTCAAAATATATATAAAATCCATAAAAAAATTATAATACATTTTTAAATCAAATCCATTATTATTATGTGTTTGAAACCCCATTGTCAAAACAAAATCATCATTCAAGTATTTAATTGATCACTTGGTGTGCACACAAGAGTTTTTAAAGAAAACTCATTAAAGAGAGGATTTATTTACTAAAAATACATTAAAATAACAAACCAATTCAATTAAATTAATAAAAAAAGAGATATAAATGAATAATAAATGATTTATAGAGCTATTCGTTTATACAGAAACATCTACATCAAGAATAGAGGTAGAACTAATCACCTTCAAACATGGAGAGAAGGGAAGAGTAGATCAATTACTCATGTTACTATTTCCATAAGAAGCATATAAATACTCTTTCAAACCCATTATATCTAGAATATACAACCCATTTGGGTTTAAAAAGATTGTTGGAGAGTATATCCAATGATGATCTAAGATGAAAAGGTGGAAAACAGATACTAATCAGAACATTACAAATATTAATCCATCAAGAATAATGGAAATCCACCTAAAATCCCAATAGAGAAACCTCTAGATTGATATGGAAGGACAATGTTGACATTTAATAATATTTTTGGGTAATTATAGTTTTATACTAGGGTCCCAGATATTTTAAATTTAAAATCCATATCATTAAAAGTTCGCGCACAAGGTTTTCTTGAGAGGCCACAAGGTTTTGAGTAACTGTTTATAATAAATGTGTGCCCTATATAGAGATTATGTTTCAGTTTAATATTTTCAGAGTGTAGTTAGTTTAAAAATTCAAAAAATGTGTATAACCCCTCTTCCTAGGGGTGTACTGGTTGGAGGTGTGGCCTCATGATTCATAAAAACCATTCACCCCCTTCCAATAGACAATGCCTGGCCACACGGTTTCTAGGCTGATCCGCATTGATTTCCCTAACCATGTTCCAAATGTTCATAGTCTCAAGATCCCTATTTTTCCTAATTCTCCCAAAATGACTACAAATAACGACCCAACCAAATCAAGCTCAAAACAAGGGTTAAAAAGTACCTGTATGACTGTAACAAAATGTAAATGTACTTGTTTCATAATTATGATGTTCCTATTCATTATTATTCCAATTTTTATTTTTAGTAGGTCCTGAAAGTTACTTTTATATATTATTTATAATAATTTATGATGATTTAAATTCTTGTAATGAGTTTTTAGACCTTATCCTTGAAGATGAAGTTAACAACAATAGTGTTTTGGGGTTATTATAATCAAAAGATATATGCTTAGTTGATAAATTATTTATTGATATAATATCTCTAGTACCAACATCATAATAATTAATGACACATTTATATCATATTATACCAATAAGTATGTTCCCACATTAATTGATGGTATAAATTTAAACCATTTTTCAATTTGGTGGTTAAACTGGCCTAAACCAGAACATGCCCAGATTTAAGAAATGATTAAGAATTTTTTTATAGTAACATAATTTTAATAGAATCATAATGATGATATTTTTTTATTAGTTAAATATATCATAATATCAATTAAGTAGCTGAATAAATAATGGAAATGAAAATATTCCATAATATAAATAAAAGTTTATCCTCTATGTATACTTATTTTAAATGATTAAAATGAAAATCATAATTCTTCAAACTACCACTAATAGGTTATCAAATTTTACCTTCTACAACTTTAATAACATATTTATATCCCCCATTATAATGTTGTATCGGGAAAAAAATGTTTTGTTGTGGAGGTGGTGTGGTATTCTTGATAATGAATGAACAATGATTTTGGTTTTCTTAATCGATAGTGTATATTAATAAATAAATATAGTACCTTTAATATACTCTCATTATAGTATATAAATAATAATATTATATTTTTATATTTTTTTAGTAAATTTGACAGAATATAATGAAAAATAAATCTAATTATTTAATAATATGCATGTCAAGGACATGAACTGTCCATGGACGTATCATTAGAAATGAGAGACTTATGATAAGTAATAGTGACCAGAAGCTGTTTAAAGTAGGATATGGCTCTAGGCTTATAAATTTTGAAGTGTTTCAATGATTAATTATAATGTAAGGTGATTGTTGATGTGGTGAAGATGTTACCCATTTTTTAGAGATGGGGATCGTAGTTTTGGGAATAACCCTTAAATGTTGAATAATGTAAGGTGATATTAATGATTAAAAGGATATAAAATATAAAAAAATTAAGGAAAATGAATTTTGGGTTGAAACTCACCAAAAAACATTTTTTATGATCTATTTTTAATTTTAATTATTTTTAAACATTTTCCTCTTTTACCGAAATTAAAATTTACCTTGGTAATTAGTTTCTAAAAATAGTAATTAATTTTAATGAAAAAGATTAAGATTGATATTTTTACCAAGTTTGATACTTACAATTTAAAAATTTAAAATAATTTAATCAAATAATCTTTTTAAATTACCAAAAAGTTATTTTTAAAATAATTTCACTTAATCGTGTAAAAATAGTTTTTAGTGAAAAAACATTTTTAATCATTAAATCTATTTAAAATTTGACATTATATAAGATACGAACATTAATGATATAAATAGAATTATTATAAAATAATTATTGTTTATGTGGTTCTTTAAGGGAATGACAAACGAAATCTCCATTGAAATTACTTGAATTGATGAAAATACCTTAATTAGTTTTTTATTAATATAATATTTTAATTAGTTCTAAAAAAAGTATTCATATGATTCATAAATACAAAGAGTATTTTAAAATTCATATTATTTTATATTAAATTTATATTTTATTACATAAAGGTATTCTAAAATTCTGGGTTATTATTATATTTTGATAATATTATATAAATTATAAGTTTCATGGAAATTGTATTTTAGACTAAAAATTGACCTTTTATGAAAAAGATCAAAAAATTATTCAAATATTATTTACATATGATGAATTGAAAAATGTATTTAGTTTATTAAATTTTAAATTATTAAATTAATATATTATATAAATTTATGTATAATGGATCATTAAAGGGTTCATTGCGTGATTGTTCAAGATATATTGTTTTCCCACTATAGTATAGTATATGGTGATATATTCTCCCATATTATATAATTTCATCCTAAAAGATGGGATATATATAATCCTTTAAAAAAATTCGGATACCCATTCTTTATAAATCTTTTGTGCTCCCATGTTTCCTCTAATAGTTTGTTATTTATCCAATGTACTTTAAATAACATATTTTTTAGATTCTAAAATACTTGTTCAATCGTGTAATGAATCCAGAAAGTTTCATCATTATAGGATAATTAAATCCCAAAATATATTACCTTGTATGTGATCATATTCATTGGAACCAAAAAATATTTTTTTAGTATTGAATCATGGAAGACATCCTGAACTTTATAATGGTTTGGTGTCCTATCTAATTAGTTAGATATAAATCAAATTATTTGTAGTATTTCAAAAGGCCCAATGTACAAAGGTCTTAAATTTCCTTTTTACCAAATATTAAAACTCCCTTACCTGGGAAAACCATCAAGAATACATGATATCGCACTTCAAATTCCATGTATTTCCTTAGATTATTGGCATATCCCAGTTGTATACTTTGAGATGATTTAATATATTTTTTATTAGGTTATAATTTAACAGTCTTCTCCGGTATAAAAACTGGGCCAAATAACATTCTTCCTCTAAATTCTTCTCAACAGGTTGTAGTATGGAACCAAATCCAATAAAAATTTTAATGTAATTCCATTTTTATGATCTAATATAATCAATTAATATATGTAAATACCACTATAGGTTAGTACTGAACCAATATACCTTGAATTTTAAGGAACAATTTCTCATCATATCTTTCAAATTATGGATAGTCTTTTTAGACTTCCCATCAGTTTGGGGATAATAGGTTTTACATAAATAAATATCAATTTTGAGATCCCTTTGAATACTCTTCCATAATTTTGATGCGAACTGAGGTTCTTGATTAAATACAATTGATATAACTTCCCCATGACACCTTATTTTTTAATTGATGTAGAGATAGTCAAGTCACTCAAAGGGTAGATCTTATCTTATCACTATGAAATGATCATAGATAATAAAATGATTAATAATGACCCATATGACAACATTATACCATGATGTTTTTGGGAATTTTGTGAAATTGTCCATTATAATATTATCCTACCACCATATGGATAAAGGAATAGGTTTTATGGCTCCCATTAGATGTTGTCTTTCATCCTTTACCTATTGGAACACTATGAATTTATAAACATAGTCTAAAATTAATTTCATCAAACAATAACACCAAAAATATTCTCATAAATCCTTATACAAATTTATTATACTAGGGAATATATATAAATTTGAGTTATGTTCATTATCTATAAGTCATCGTTTCAACGTTGGTATGGATGAAACAAATAAACTCTTTCAATACATTAACACTCCTTCTTTACAGATTAGTTCTATGAATTTACCATAATTAACTACTTTAATATTACTTTTTATGTTCTAATAATCCTACAAAGACTTCTATATCTTTCTATTAAGAATGGTTTATAAATATCTTGGATAAATAATGATGGATAGTCATTTCCTTGAAATCACTATATCCATCATTACAAGATCTATATACACGGGATCCTTTGTAATATTATTCATGGTCAGAACTCCATGGAATATCCTACTCAATGAATCATCCACCTTATTTTCATTGTTAGTGTGGTATTTTTATCGAGTAGTCATACTCCATTAATAGTTCCAATAATTTTCTTTGCCTCGTGTTGAGATCCTTCTGAGAGAATATATAATTAAAATTCTCATTGTCTATAGATATCTCACATATTTCCCCATTACATTAGTTTCTATATATTATCAAATATAATATTACATCTATTAGCTAATGCTTTTTTACTTGTACAGTCCTATTTACTGATTTTTAATTTCATTGATGAATAGGGAATCTGGAAATCATTCAGATTAGGGATAAAAACATGTACATTGTTTATTTAATAATTATATATTACGAATAATTCCTTACATGATGGTAGATTTAAAAATGGTGCATTATTCAGTATCTTATTTATCTCTTTAAATCATTTCTTACATTTCCATGAGAAAGTTAATTTCTTTTACATGTTAACATTGAAAATGGGTTGTCCAAATTGATGAAATCATAAACAATCCACTAATAGTAACTTATTAAGACAATGAAACATTGGATCTAAATTATGTTCATAATTATAGGAAATTATTTTAATAAACGTTTCAATGAAGGTTCAATATATATCATATTAATGGAGAAAATATAGTTACGAAAATAAGCTTCAATGAGACAAAATTCACACTTACTATTCTTCCCAAAAAATTTCTTTTTTTGGAGGTTCTCTATAATTATTTTTAGATAAATCTCATAAACTTTATAGATCTTCGAGTATATAAATATATCATTAAGTAATACTGATATAAATTTATGATAATACTACTTAAATTCATTATTCATCATATTTATAAAGTTAGAAGGTACATTATTCAATCCAAAAGGAATTTTGATATACTTATAACGTCCAAAACTGTTTGGAAATTTGACCTTCAATATATCATCCCTCTTCACCACAACATAATGATAAATAAATTAATGATCAATTTTGAAAATTATTTATATTCATAAATTTAATCTAACATGTAATCAATGTGTGGAAAATTATATTTTTCTTCATATTAATGGAATTCATCTTCCTATAATCGATTCATAATCTCATAGACCCATCCTTATTTTTCATGAATAAAACAAGGGCTCCCCTTGGTGAAAAATTTTAAAATATAAATATTTTATCCCTCAAGTCATGAGGATGTTTCATTAAATTACCAAATGACACCTATTCCATTCTATTAAGAATTTTAGATATTGTCCTTATATCAAGAATGATATAATTGGTAACTCAACATCAAACTCTAGTGGATGGACATGAAATTATTTTTAAAAAATATAAATGAAAAATTTTACCATGGTTACATCATTAATACTTAATATACCTTCCTCAATTATATACTTTTCTTTATATTCTTAATTTACTATAATTTCATCAAGTAGAGCTGTTGGGGTATAATCTGAACATGATTTAGATGATTAAATTTTCCCTCTAAAGTTAAGATATTCCACCTCATCTTCATGAAAATTAATATCATTCTCTTGTATTTTTTTATTATATATTATAATAAAATCCACATAAAGGATAATATTAAATTTAACTACAAGTATAATAACCATGTTTAAAATATATTGTATGATAATAAAACAAATTTGGAACTTCATGACAAAAATTTACTGAAATAAGTCTCCCACTTTGTGTCTTAATTTATAACTCCCATACTAGGATTCTAGGGATGTACCTAATGTTTTTGGAAAACATGGAAGATATACAAGAGTAAAAATTTCTATAATAAAATAAAATATAATCTATTTTTGAGAGAAAAATCAAAAGTACAAATAGCTACATCTATAGGAACTTTTACTTTAGTAGACATAATGACATAAGCTTGGCATTGATCCCTTGTAATTTTTATTATAAATTCCATTAATTTCTTGGGAATTGTTTCACATATTTTCCCATCACCCTAACGCTAAATTATTGACCATCAATAAATTTTTCCATACACATACATTGGTGAGCTTGATTTCAATTTCTCAATAAATAAAATGAAATATGTTTACCTTCCTAGAAGACCTAGTGTGTTTATTCCCATAGTTATCACATGTTAGTAATTTCATTGTTCCTTATATTCCTTTTTTTACACATCATTTATCTAATGATGATTAGTGATCCTATTTTTTTCCCAATTTCCCTTTAATACATATTCTATGTAGAACTTCATTTTTAGCTTAATGGAACTTGAGATTATATCCTAATATGATGAAAAGTTATGAGAGACAAACTCTCTTCAAAGGATCAAATTTAACACATAAAATAAATATCCTATCTTTTTTTTTTCTGGCCTACATACATAGTCTGTATCATTCCTAGCAAACCATGTAATGTTATCCTCATACTCAATTATATCTTTTTGATAATGTTATCTAATATTGAGAAGATAAATTCAAATTTATAATCTTATCTCAATAAGAATTTATTTTTCATATAATACCTCCTTGAATATTCCCCATTCCTTGCACTTGATCCCATATTAATCTTTAGTGTTTTTAATTAGTGAGAACCATTGGTCTGCATATACCTTCAAACGATAGAACACTATGATGGATTTTCCTTATCACTAATTTATAGAGAGGTAATGATTTTACCACATAAATTGATCCATTTCTCAAATACCGAGGGATTTGAAGATCCACTGAATGATAGAGGTAGTTTTCCCATGAATCAATCCATCATAGTTACATAATGTTGTGGATCAGTAATAAACTCTTTGTGGGTGAGATTTTTTTTTCATAACCTGGGTCAACATACCCAATGTATTTATAAATCTATTGGTCTGAACTATGACTTCATTAACATGTTCAAAGGTAATATCCCTTCATTAACTATAGATGTTGATATAATTCCCATTATTCACTTTATTCCCCATATTTATACAATAGAATGCACTTAATTATGTCCATATTTGTAATTATAAAATACCATTCCAACAAATGTATCTAGATTGTTCCATATAAATATTGAGATATTTTTATAATACTCGTGCTATATTATTTGGTTTATCTAAATCTAGCCTCTATGGTTACTACTAAACGTCCTCCAATACCAACTATAAAATCATGGTAAATTGAAACCTAGATTTTTCAGTTATATTATATTATTGGTACATGATACACAGGTAACTTAAGGATATAATAGTTTGGATATATTTGAATACTATATACATACATATATTAAACTAGAAAACATAATATTTAACATTAGAACCTTGTGAGAACATTATCGTCCCTTTCATAAGTTCCCAAAAATTTACATATAGTCCTCTTATAGGTTTCTTGGGGAAAGGAAAAGTATACGGGTGGGCTCATATGATCAATAAGTTGTAACATATAATTGTATCTTACATAACATAAATATGGAAAAAGTGATATAGAAAGTATAAATTAACATCATGAATCCATAATCAACTGAAATTTGGGAAATAATATATCCATGTTAATAAATGAAAAATGGAAGAAAATAATCATTAATCTCGTACTGATGGAATCCATAATGTGAGAATGAAATATTGTTATCAATGACTATTTGAAAGACAATTTATTACCATGGGAATTAGTATACAGAAAAACAGAACATTTTTCATCTTAGGAGACCTATTAATGTATCGGTATGATATAAAATTTTTGTCCTCACCCATATGTTGATTAAATATATGGCGTTCACAATAAAAGTCATCAAGAACATTTATATCATTTCTTGATGAACCTCTTAATATATAAAACTTGGAAATACAGATAATGATTAATATTGAAATAAAATACATTCCCATTCAATAGAATAAATTAGTTATATTATATAAAAACCCTTAATCATCTACGAATATGTGGGGTATCATCAAAGTAACTTCAATTACCCTCATTAATGAAATATAGTGGTTATGATACATACAACATGATGGGTTATTTTGGATATGGTGAGCTAGAACCATTTTCATTGTACTTTATGATAATCTATATTCTTATTTTTGAATATTAATAAACTCAGTATCACATCGTGATTTTTATTCTTTATAACATAGTAGATGATAATGTCTTAAGTGTACTTGTCACACTAAATGTTCATAACAGTTCACCATAGTGATGAGAACCCATAAGTGATGCTACATTATTCATCAATATATGTTCTATTGCGGGATAATATATTTTGAGGGACACAAATAATAAAATATTTTAGGGGTGGACTCATATGACTTAATATAACCTTCTCATTGTGCATGCCATTGGTGATATCTAGTGTAGGAAATTATGAAATGAGTCCCGCTAGTAGAAAATCCCCCTTAATATGTGTCATTGGATGTTTTTATCCATGGAATTGTGTATTGATACCTAGATATTTATATTATTGTTGATGAATATTATATGTCACATACTTTTATGTTTTGAAAAAACAATGATGACATATGTTCGTAGTGAGGTAGGATATATTGGGTGTGTCACGAGTAATATTTCATTAATGAATAATGTGAGAAAGATGTTTTCCATTATGTTCTTTAGAGGACGTTGACATATCAAGACCTTTGATAGAAATGATATAACATAAATAAATACATGTCCATGGTGTTGTATGGGAAAGTTTTATTTTCAAAAAATCAAAGAAAGAGGCATCGAGCATATAGGTTAATGACACTAGCTTGCAACATGCTTGATTAGAGATATCATGATAAAGGTATTATATTACACAAAAAGTGTCTATATAAAGTATTATCTCATTGATGCAATAGATTATTTCTTTATAAGTGCCTTGTTGTGTTTCTAGATTATGACCTTGGTCTTTAGGCTTCTTCACCTAATACCACTCAGAAAGAGGCATAAAGGGTCACTCAAATAGTTCATCAAGAATATCAGTAAAATAATATATTATAATATATTATTTTAAAAGATGAATAAATATTATTCCTACATGTGGTTTAATAATTAATCATGTCTTCCTGAATTCATATATTCCATCACCAGTTATTCGAGAGAATATTTTTTTGGAGAATGTTTAATAAATATTTATTTCTTATTTAGGGAATATAATATTTATTTACTTATTGTTGAATAATGTAGAGATATTTATTTAATAAATAAATAGAATTTATTCAGGTATTGATAGATATTATGGAGGAATGGAGGACCGAGTTTTATACTACGGTGTGAAATAATATATATTGAATATTATTTGAAAAAATAAAAATTAATTTTAATTCAAAACTTTAGCGCATGTGAGGAAATAATAATTTTATTACTATTATAAACATTGGGTTCTGTAAGGGATTTAATAAATATTATTGTTCACTTTTGAAATTATTTATTTCTAACCCTAATGTTTTTTAAACCAAATTATATTATTTTTCAAGAGAAACAATTCATTTGTGTTGTGAAAAAAATAACCAAAGAGAATCATCTCAAGAACTAGAGTGCTCTAACTAAAAGAATGATATCAAAAATGGTGAGATGTATTCATCCACCACCCACACTACATTTAAAATATATCAAGAATAATTCCTTGGATGAGATTCTCATAGTGATCAAACATGAACGACAAAAGCAATAAGATCTACGATGCTAGCACCTGAAGATTTCAATAGCATCATTAAATTATTTGGGGAACACATGTGGATCACCGCATGAGGGAATATTCTCTTGATTCCTTCAATGTAATGAACATCTAACATCGATCTTTTATCATACGTCAACAAAGAAAGAATTCTTGTAAGTTAATTATTTAATTGAACTAATTAATTGTAAATAATATGTGATGACCATCTTTCTGGTTCTGATGTTTTATCCATTTTATGTTTTTTTTCACAAATTCCATGGATCACAGCATTTATCATTGTTTACATCTCATATTGATCATCAATCATTACAGAAAGAAAAATTGGTAATGACCCATCACATAATTTTGTTGTTCCCAAAACATTCATGTGGTGTCTGAAATATCACAGAATTATTTATATATATTTAAATACCATTTATTAATTTATGAATTTGTGATTTATTTTTCAATTCATGTTTAGTAAATATTTAAATTTTAATGAGATATATGATTCTTACTCATTAATTTTTCATATATATAATCAAATTGATTAATTTTATAAGTGAAATAAAATCAATGAAATCATATAGAGGTTCCAATGATTCTATTTGGAAAACACAAGAGTACAAGCTATGTAATCAGAGTTACATGCCATGTACTAGTGTTCAATGCACGAGGAATTAATTTGGAATTATTTCAAACATTGTGCATTGAATAAATGTGGTGAATTTAATTTGTTACCTACAATGTTGACCAGTCCAACCTGGCACATGGTTATCCTGAGTATATTCCATGTAGCCCATATAAATGGTGTATAGTCGTTCAATTCATAGACGGTCCATGTGTTTTCATACATTCCTTACATGATAGGTGGCCATGTAACACAAATACTACATGAATTGTAGACCTTTTACACACCGTCTACTCCATTTTTTATAAGGCATGATTTACACGCCGAGTCCCTAGGCGTGTACCTCAGATAAACAGTGAGAGATGTATACACTATTTATATCTCTTGTATATTCCATTTAATTGTACTAAATTACACGTAATTATAATTAATTTATTATACTATGTAAAATTATCAACATGTCATTACTATAGTCATTAGTGTGATAATACATGCCATGTGATGGGTATTAACCGTGTTTCCTTCAAGGGACAATTTTTTACACATTTAGTTTTTAAAACTTTATTTAATTTGTTTAAAATTATAATGGATGAGAATCTCAAGGAACTTCAGATCAGAATTGAAATAAAATAATTGATTAATTATAGACAAAAATTTATTGATACAAGAATGATTTATCTTAAATTATAATGATTAATAATTGGATGATAGTTTTGTTAAATTTCTAATTCACTAGATTCATGTGGATGATCATTATAATAGACTTGACCATTGTATTCAATTTTTTTTCATTTAATTTATTATTAAATTAAATTGTTGGCCTACATACCTTATCTCCACTTATTATGAAAAGGAATGTGTTCCCTGGGATTTTTTTATATAAACCCGTTTCACTCACATAAATCTGAGTAAAATCATATGTAATCAATTGATATCCCAAGAAAGTGGAGGCGGTTCATGTTAGGAGACGAGGAAAAACCAATCTAAAAGAGATACATATGTGGACAGGTGGAAATCTATAACATGATCTTTGATTGGTTCATGGTGTTTCCCCTAGGTCAATGATTAGTTTATAAACTACTAGATAAACGAACCATTATCAAAATCTCATGAGAATATAACATTATAATTTTATTTCTATCATGTTGGATGGTTATTTTATTATAGATGTTTTGTCAAGATCACATGAATTATGGAATTAAAAATCATGCTAGATAGAACTAAAATAAATTGTCTTATTCATAAATATTATCTAATACATTGTTAATTACTTAACTAAATCCAATTAATATTATCAATCATATGATAAAGATAATAATTTGAAATTGATGCATAAAAGATAAAATCCCTCAATTATATATTATGTTTGAATAACATTCTAATACTTCAGTTAAAATAGAAACATAGTTCAATGATCTTGACTAGAAAAAATTGGTGTGATATCAATTATTGGGGAATTATAACATGAATTTTGGGTTAACTTAACATAGTTCATATCATGGGCTGACTGCCAAAGAAATACTAAGTGAAACTAAGAGTCAAGGGTTGAGGAAATCCAATTTAAGGATTTCAAGATTACGGAGTCCACTTAAAAGATAAAGGAACCATTAGTTAATTATATTTGAATTTGGAATGACTACCTCAACAATTAAAGTTAATTTACCAACCAATATTGGTGTAATTATAATGGGAATATTTATCCTTTCCATTAGATTGTCCCAAAAATATGATATTCTGATGCCAATGGTGAGGGATATTAGGTTTCAATTAATATAATGGGATATTAATAAATATAATATTTATTTGTTTTTCTAAATTTTATCAAACAAATTACTAAAATATCTTCTCATATTACATTTATAAATAGTTATGAAAATGATGTCAAACATATCACTGTGACCCATACATGATGATGATAAACTTTTCATCGGCACAAATTTCCATGATTGGAAATTGTACCTATATGATATCCTTCTCCATGAAATGATATTTTGTGTACTAGATGAACCTATTCATAAAGCTCTGATAAATAAGGATAGGGATGAAGAGTTGTCTCTCTAAAAGAAATAATCTAATTATGCTACATGTGTTTAGTTTATCATTTTATCATCCATGACCAATGCGCTTTTGAAGTAACATGAGGACATTGATGCATATATTATGATGTCTCGCCTTTAGGTTCTCAATCAACAAAAGGGGAGAAAAGAGAGATATGAGATAAAAAATGAATTTTTTACAACTAATATTGGAAATTCTACACCAGTTGGCCCTCATGTAATCACGCTAATTGGTTATATTGACTACTTAGATATCTTAGGGAGTAAATTTTCCAATGAGTTGTGCGTATATCTCATATTTTCATCACTACCCATGAAATTCTACAGTATTTTGGTAATTACAATATGAGAAATTTTTAGAATATTCTCCCATAACTACTTACTTGCATTCTCTATGACGATAAGTACATGGTTCATGAAAAAACCATTATTTATTATGGTAATTTAAAAAAGAAAGTACAAGGAAAAGGGTTCCATGACTCATAACAAGTATAAAGCTACCGAGAACCTTCCTTACAAGAAGAGGAAGATCTATTGGGAGGGAATGGAGTAGGAGGAAGTATGTTTTGAATGTGAAAATCTAGGCCACTAGAAGTGGAATTGCACCCAGAAGAAAGGGGAAGCTAAAGGTTCATTCGTAATTGAGTGTAATATTTTTATATCTATATAATGGTTATTAGATATAGATTTTGGTGCTCACATCAGTGTAAAAATTTAGGAACCAAGTAGATTCTGAGATATTAAGAGAGGAGTGGTGGATCTACGAGCTTCCAATGGTGTGAGGTAGGATTCTCTAGCCATTAGTGGCAATCACTTTTCATTGTGAACATGAATGACTTTGGTTTTAAAAGATTTCTTATTATTATCAAAAATTACCAAAAACATATTTTTTTTATCATGCTTACATATATTTGGGTTTATATTCATGTTTGAAAATAAAATTGTTTCCTTTATAAATATAACATATTTTATTATATGACACATATAAATAAGAGCCTCTATGTATTAAATTATTAAAACCATGTGTTAACAATAGATAAAAAATTATGTTCACATGACTAATATAACACCAAGATATGGAATCACCATATTAATCAAGTAAAAAAATTTACAATGATATGTAAATATGGTTATTTATACTCATCTAAGATAAAACCACATTAAATATTTTATGCTTGTATACCAGGAAAATGACCAAACTGCCATTCGGTGGACAGGGTGAGAGGGCCACATATCATCTAGGATTAGTACACACTAATGTGTGTGGACCATTTATAGTTGAATATAGTGGTAAATGATCTTACTTCATAACCTTTATTTAATAATTGAGTAGATATGGTTATGTCTACTTGATGAGGTATAAATTTGAGTCTTTTGATAAATTCACGGAATTAAAGAATGATGTATAGAATAACATTGAAATTATATAAATAATACTAGATTATATTGAGGTAGTGAATATCACAACCAAGAGTTTATCGACTTTATTTGGTATTTTTAGACTGTATCTCAACTCACTCCACATACACACCACTGTGGGATGGTGTTAGTGAAATAAGGGACCATACCTTGTTAGACACAGTATGTGTAACGACCCGATCATTTATTAATAAAATAATATTTATTTTAATTAAATTTATAATAGATATAGAAAAAACATACACTCTTATTGTTTTATTATATACATTTTAATTTTAATGAGTATTAAGCATCCCTATAATTGATTATATAGACATTGAACAATTATTACATGACTAGTATAAATATAAGGTTTTAACAAATCCTTTGGGTATAGAAAACGGAAGTGATGACCTAAACTAGTAGGATTTTACCCAATGAATCCCATTTATTATAGGTTTTGAGGGAGATAACATTTATTGAATTTTCCCTAAACCAAGACCAAGCTGATATCCAACTATTTAAGCATGAGCCAAAATATTTATGGGAGATGTTCAAGCTCATTGAGATCATAACCCAAACCATGTTCCTTTAACGACCCCAAGAAAGACCCACCATCACACACCTTACTATTAGGTAATATGATGGTGTAATAAAGGGATATGTATCAATATCCTATAATTATGATTATTTTTTGTATTTAGTAATGAACCTACATTCATACTATTATTGTTACATTGTAAATGATTTTCTAAATCATAAATAGAATTTTCTGTTAATATTTTAATTTAATAAAGGAATATAAATTTATGAATTAATGTATTTTTGAAATACAAAATATTTTAATAAAATATTATTATTAAATTAAAATTTTTAATTATTAATTATTAAATAATTTTTATGAAGTCAAAAGTATATTTTATTAATGTTTGAAAACTTTTTTTTTTCCAAAACCCATCAATTATCAATAAATGCAGGTTTTTATTCTAAAAGTGAAAATTATAATATTTTAAAAAAAAATTAGATAAATTGAATATTATTTTCAAAATCAGGACATCAAAAATATCCAATGGTGAATTTTTCATAATTATCTGAGGCATTAAAATTTTTGGGTAAAAATTAAATACCTTATAAATATATAATGTGTTTTATGACATTATATTTATACAATAGTCATGTAATAAAATATTATAAATGGTAAATTCAGACATATATATTTTTTTACTTTAAAATAATGTAATTTTAGGTTTATTTGATTTATTTTATAAAGCCTTAGTGAATCCTCCAAGACATATAAAATATTTTATGATTTTAAAGTTATTTCCTTGAAAGTGTGACTCACCTCCACATAAGCATGGGTAATATTTTTATTTAGTCGTCCATCATCCTAATAAAATAATTTAATCCACACCCCATTTCTAGATATCATGGGAAAAACCATTGGATGGTTAGTTTATTTGAATATTTTACTGTGTAGTGTCCAAAACCAAAATATTAAATAATTATTTAATATTTCCTAAATAAACCCACCCAAGCACAAATTTATATTGACTAAAAATATTTCAATCTCAACCAAACAATAAATAATACTCTATAGAGTCATCCCAATGCTCCAAAAAGATCTTAATATGTCATGACCTGTCCTCGGGGCCCGTGTCGTGACTACCCCATGCCTGCCATCTATAGGCCAGGGGCTGGCGACTAGCACCAAAGGCGTAAATCCCGATAAATGGGAAGACATTGCCTTTATATAAGTAAACAAACAGAACAGAGTATGCAAGATGTAGTAAACACTATGTAAACTGAGTACAAAAGTAAGTGATGAAAAGTAAATGGGCCAGAATACAAACCCAACTAGAAGTACAGTACAACTGAAAAGAGAGTACATTAGTAGTAATGTAAAGGAACAACCACTGAGTCGTCCTCCAGCTATCCCACCTGAAGGGTGGTTAAAAATGGTCTCCTCAGCTCCTCAGGTCCGGTCGCCCGCTCTGTGTAAGTCCCTCCAAGTGGTCCACCTCCAGGTATTGTTCCCCTCCACATGACTCCACCTTGATCAGTGTTGTCTATTGTCTGCATCCAACCCAACGAAGTGCGGGCCTATCCCATTCAGGGGTCAGTATACGATATTCAGTAGGGACCCCGAGACCCCCGAAGTTCTCCCAGAATCCACAAAGCATAAACCAAAAAGGAAAGATACAAACAAAGAGTTTCACCAAACTCTACTTAGGTATATGCCCATACATATACCTAATTCATCAATTCATGTTCGGCTCCAACTCATGATCCCAAGTACATCCTAGTCCACACAGGAAAACACAACCCAGTACACACATGAAAGAAAGTCGTCAATCACATAGATTATAATTATTGAAAGGAATGAATTAGCTCACATAGGTATACTACTCACGAATAGGGTTGGAGATGATAGATGTAGCGTCTGAATATCACCCCTTGCCGAACCCACGTAGGATCCAAGTATAAAAGTCGTCACTACCGAACCCATGTAGGATCCTTGTATAGTAACCATCCCTGACAAACCCACGTAGGATCCAGGTACAATCATCATCACTTCCAAACCCACGTAAGATCCATGTATAGTCATCCTCGCTGTCGAACCCACATAGGATCCATGTACAGTCCTCATCGTCATCGCGGTCACAACCATTACTTGGGTTCCCGCACATAGCATGCTCAACTCCTGGAGGGTCTGCTCCATGAGCCAAGGGGTCGATACATCAACCTTCAAGAAGTCCAGAGTTGATGTATCACAAAGTTCCATCCCACATCATAGGGGAAAATCCTTGAAAAACGTAGCCAAGTCACAAAGAACAAGGAAACCAAGACATTTTCTTAAAGTACACATCGTGTAGGTCAGCGAAAGGCACTATGTCATCAGACACCAGGTACTGCCCTTGTGAAACAGCTCGTGTCACAGGGATGGTCGTGTAGATAAGTAAGTAAACGGTTTGTGGTATTGTTGCACGCCGCGTCCAAACCGCTAGGGTCAGTTCCACGTACGCTGGCCATGTCTGGCCTTATGGTGGGTACTTTCCCATGTACTTCACCCCGTGTCCATGTATTCCCAGAATACATGTCGAGTCATCACGAAGCCCATTATGCCATGGTGAAGGTAGTATATGTTGTTCCTCTTGGCCTTGTGGTTCTGCCCGTGTTCGTGTATCTCCTAGATTACACGTCGAGCCTCACGAAGCCGCTTCTGCCTTTCTATGATGTGATTACATGCTGTGTTACTTGGCCATGTATTATTGTCCATGTATTTTCCATTAATACATGCCTTGTCCATCGAAGCCTCCTATGACAAATAGTGTGGATAGTACACATCGTGTGTCTAGAGACACATGACATGTATTACTTTTCTGACTTCCAAAAAGGAAGCTACAGTATGTTTGTACTACACGGCATGGGCTTCTGGTGTACCCTCCATGTATTCTGGAATTTTCTAGAAACGACGCCTCTTCCCCCACACACCTCCCAAGGTGCCCGTTCATAATTCTAATGATCCAATTTTTATAAAACCTCTTCTTATAGGTTGCGCTGATTCTATGAGGCTGTTTACAATGTTTTCGGGCCTCTGATAAGCTCTGAAAACATAACATGGATCACTGCTCAAGAATTCTTGAAGAACTCCACAAATTCACAAGAATGGGGGAAGAATCGGTCTATGTTAGTTTGTTCTGGTCCCTTCCGCATTATTCCAATAATTAGTGGTTTAAGAAGAACACAAACATGGAAGGAATACTAATCATTACCCAATACAAACACACCAATACCACAAAGGAAGTACGTGGTTGTCATGCACTGCGGATGATGGTGTCATTTCTGTCGTTGTCGGTGTCTCCTCCCTTGTCATGGTGGAAGAAGAGGATAAAGAAACCAGGGCCACAGAATCATTATTCTTCGTCGGAGAGTTGGCGTTCTTCGTTGAAGGTGAAGTTCTCCAAAAGAAACTAGATCTCTTTATCCTCCAATTATCAACACAACGAGCCAACCAAAAATAAAATAAGGCTCCCCTTATTTTATTTTACATTGACATGAATTAAAAATTACAAATTCAAATACTTAATTCAATTAATTGATGAGGTTTAGTTAATTAAAATAATATGTGTTGGCTTGAATGAAATTGGAAGAGTGGGGGGGGGGGAGGTGTTACCCAATTAAATACAAGGTTTTGTTGGGGGGTTTATGGAATGTGAAGGGTTGGGGTTTTTCTGGGACCCACCACACATTTATCCTCACATGGGTAGTTAGGATGATTGTGGGTCCCACCCTATCTCCCCCAAGAAGGATAAAACTTCCCTAGTCAAAGAATAAAAATTGATCAACGTTTTTATTCTCTTCTTATTTGAACCACCATTTTTAACTCTTCTCCCGTGAAAACACGTCTACAGTAAAAGTCCTCTTAAGAAATTACCAGTGTTGTGATTTCATTGGTGCCCATAGATTTACATTCCGAGAACCAGTTCAAAATATAGAAAAAACCGTTCATTCGTTCACTGAACATACCCGTGCTAAACTTCGATAATTTATTCCGGGTACACCGGGCATCGGAATCGGGTGCCGTCAAAAAATTCGTACTCATAAAATCCAAAAGAATTTAGGAAAAAAAATTCCATGACATTTATGGGTCTTTACATTACTCACACCTCAGGTATTTATGTCCCCTTAAAGCTACATCATAACCTAGGGAAACAAATGAGGGTACTGTGTATGCATCGGAGCCTCCCGCTCCCATGTTCTCTCCATGGGTTTCCCATGCTACCACCGAATTTACACTAGAGGAATCGACCATCAACATAGGACCCACTACTGTCGATCCTCGATCTCCACTGAAACCTCCGCAAAAGTCTCCCCGTCATCGATGTCTAGCTCCCTGTGATCAATGATATGTGTCGGGTCATGCATGTATCTCCTCGGCTGAGATACGTGGAAGACGTTGTGCACCCGGTGAAACTGAGGTGGAAGAGCCAGACAATACGCCACCCCGCGTATCCTGTTGAGAACCTATAATGGTCCGATGAATCACAAATATAACTTTCTGCCCCTTCCAAATCTCTATAATCCACGTCGATTTGAGACCCATAAGAAAACGTGGTCTCCAATCTCGAACTCCAATGGTCTCTACCTCCTATCAAAATGGGACATCTATCAGCTCTAAGCAGTCCTCATCAGCTCCTAGATGATCTGAACCTTCTCTGCATAGGCTGAAACATCTCCGGTCCTACGATTTCTAACTCCCCATGTTCAGTCCAGCAGAGAGGTGATCTGCAAGGTCGGTCGTATAATGCCTCGTATGGTGCCATCCTGATGGTGGATTGGTAGCTATTGTTGTACGCAAACACCACCAAATGTAGGTGGTCCTATCAACTGAATCCAAAGTTGAGGAAACATGCATGAAGCATGTCCTCGAGATTCTGAATGGTCCTCTCATTCTGGCCATCCGTCTGAGGATGAAAGGTGGTGCTCAAGCGTAGCTGCATCCCAAACACATCCTGCAACCCCTTCCAAAGCCGGGAAGTAAATCGAGCGTCTCGATCAGAGATGATAGATTATGACACACCATGAAGCCGTACGATCTTTTAAACATATAGGCGTCCCATGATATCCACTAATCCATGCTCTCTTATAGGTTGGAAGTGGGATGACATGGTGAATCAATCCACGATCACCCAGATGGAGTCGTGTCCTCAGGATGTACGTGGAATCCATGTCAAAAAATCCATAGATATCCCATCCAACATCCACTCTGGGCCCTCTAAGGGTTGTACCAAGCCTTCTGGTACCTGGTTCTATGCCTTCACCTACTGGTAGGTGAGGCATCTTGAATAGAACTTTGCCACATCCTTCTTCATACCCGACCACCAGTGCTGTCATTTGAGATCCTGGTACATCTTCCCTACTCGTGTATGTACCAAAAATAGTGAAGGGTGAAACTCTCTCAGCACCTCCTCCTGTAATGCAACTGGTACCATGGTACGTCCTATGAAAAGGATGATGTGCTCTCCTCCTATAGAAAATCTATCAGGTGCATGTCCTGTGGATATATATGCACGTCGCATCTCACAGTCAACGTCCCCACACTGTGCCTCCCTGACCTGCTGAAGTAGTGGAAGAGTGATTGTGAGTGACTGTAGAAATGCTGCCCCATCTCTATCCATGAAGGATATCTGTAAAGCGGGTAACTACCCTATCACCTCTCCATGTAACTGAATTCCTGACCTCATGCTAAGAGCATCATCTACTATGTTCCCCTTCCCAGGAGTATAGACTATCTCAAAGTCATAGTCTTGGAGGAACTCGAGGCATCACCACTGTCTATGGTTCAGGTCCTTCTGCGAGAAGATGTACCTGAGACTCTGGTGGTCAGAGTAGACTATAAATTTCTTGCCCATTGCATCATGCTGCCACATCGTCAAGGAGAAGAACAATGCTGCTAAATCCAGGTCATGTGTACCATATTTTTTCTCGTGTTGCCACAAATGTCGTGAAACATAAGCGATCATTGCCCTCTCTGGCATTAGGACACACCAGAGTCTGGTCCCAGATGTATCGTAGTAAACTACATACCCTATTCCCTCCTCTGGTAGCCTCAAGATGGGTGCACTGGACAATCTCTATCTCAAATTTTGGAAGCTCTACTGACATCTATCTGACCACACGAAGGGATTTCCATTCTTCATCAAAGCTGAAAGTGGTAATGCAAATCTGGAGATGTCTGGAACAAATCTTTGATAGTACCCAGCCAGACCTAGGAAACTCTGCACCTCAGTCATGCTCCTGGGTGGCACCGAAGCTAGTACTGCCTCAATCTTCACATGATCCACCGCAACTACCGCCTAAGAGATGATGTGACCCAATATGTGGACCTCCCAAATCTAGAACTGGCACTTCGAAAGATTACCATAAAGCTGGTGCTCTCCGAGTGTATCCATTACAACCCTCAAGTGGTAATTGTTCTCATCCACAGTATTCAAGTAAATCAAAATGTCGTTGATGAAGACTACGACAAACCAATCGAGGTAATCCTAGAAGACCATGTTCATGAGACTCATGAACACTGTTGGAGCATTGGTTCGGCCCAAAGGAATAACCAAGAACTCATAGTGGCCATACCGACACCTGAATGTCACTTTCTGCACATCATTGTCTCAAAATCTGAGCTGATGATAGCCTGACATGAGGTATATCTTCAAGAACCATCATGCTCCCTTGAACAGGTCAAAGAGGTCGTCAATCCTCGGAATTGGATACATTTTCTTCATGGTCACCTAGTTCAGGCGACGGTAGTCAACAAAAAGTCGTAAGCTCCCTTCCTCTTTCTTGGCAAACAAAATCAAGGAAGCCCAGGGTGAAACATTGGGTCGAATGAAGCCCTTTCCCTGCAAGTCCTCCAGCTTTACTCGTAGCTCACGAAGCTCAGCAGGAGCCATCCAACAAGCTGGTGTAGATATAGGGGTTTTCCCGGGGTACATGTCAATGTATATGTATACCTCTCTGTGATGAGGTAGTCTTTTAACGTCATTAGGAATAATTTCAGCATACTGATCCACCACAAGAGGAAAACTCGGACTCCGCACATCAACTACTCATAGGATGAGACTAGACAACTAATGTGTGATCAGTTGCCCTCTCCTCTGTGTAAATCCATCCCGCGCTACAAATAATCCATTCTCACCGGTGAAGGTGAACCTACTCCCATCTGTGCGGACACACCGCACCTTGCGCCTAATACAGTCGATCTGAGCATGGACCCTAGATTACCAATCCATGCCCAATATGATGTCGCAAGGCCTTGATGCCGCTACAAGAAGATCCCATCCAAAGCTCTCACCTCCTAGAGTAATCTCACACTATTGGCACCAATGAGTAATCATCGAGTCTTCTACCATAGGAGTCTCTAGCCGTATGGATCGATCAAACGGCTCTGTCGGAATCTCTGAGCTCTTAACAAGGGAAACAACAATAAATGAATGACTCGCTCCTGTGTCTATAAGAAATGGATCAAGGGTGCAGTAGACATAGATAATAACTCGAATAATCTCAGGTGCGCCGTGGTCATAAGCCTACACTACCGAAAGTTGAGGTTGCCTCTGTCTGCCATATCCCTGTGGTCGGGGTGGACCTCGTGGTAGTGGTGGTGGTAGAGCCTCAAAGTGTCTCCCAACACCCACTGCTCGGCTAGCTCCTCTTCCTCATCTGCCTGCACCCTGCAGACCTCCATGATCAAACCTCTGCCTCTACCTGGGTGGTCCCTCAACCGTCTGCTACTCCTCTACATGGTGGGTTAGGCAGTCACGAGCCATTGGCCCTACCCTCTGCATGCATAGCACTGGCTGCCTCTCGGATGACTAGATCTGTTACATGTGCCCTGCACATCCGAACCAGTATCCTGAGGTCTTCCGCCAGATGGCCTGGTCCACTTGAACCTCTACGACACCTGTCTATTGTCGGTTGTAGAAGACTTCGCAATGTGTCGCCATGCGGTAGGCCTCGCTGCTGGTGTTGGATCATCAAGAAAGCTCTCTATAAGAAGGGCTTTCTCCAGTACTCATGCCTGCATCATAATGCTGAGGGAGATCATCGAAGCCCTGATCTCATGCCTCAGTCCCTGATCAAAGATCTGAGACTAGAAGAATGGGTCGCATACCATTTTCGTGGAGTAGCGCGAGAGGTCGGTAAATCTCGCCGTGTACTGGGCTATTGTCATGTTGCCCTACCATAGCTGTAGTAACTCTTGGATGCGCACCGCACGGAGGGTGGCTGGAACGAACTCATAGAGGAAGAGGCTCCTGAAGTCTGCCCAAAGAAATGATGCCTTGTCTTGCACCTGTAGCATCAGGCTCCACCATCTACCTACTACAGCGTGCAAGAGACTCGCCACAAGGATAACCATGCGTTCAGCTGGTGTCCCTACTAATATGAAGACTTAGACAATAGCCTACATCCAATCATCATCTACGAGAGGGTCCGTCTCGGCGCAGATCTTGGGTGGCCTCTGACGCTGAAACTCATGCAGGGAACTCAGGAGACATGCAATCTCAGCTTCTGGGGCTGGTGGCATCAGTGGCTTGGCGGGTATAGGTATCGTCGGTGCCTCCACTGTAATGGGGCCCTACACCGAGGCATCATCGCTCGGTGGGCTTCCATCACTCACAATTCTAGAATCCCTAGCTGGCTTCCATTCTGGGGAGATCCTGAAAGAATCACGTGTGCCACTGTTAATACAGTATAAATGGTGAGCTGACGTAAAGTAATCACAAAGAAAACTTTTGAAACACACAAGAAATCAATGTTTTTGTGCCCTAAGTCGGAAATCAGAAGTTAGGGTCCTGGTGTATGGATACGTCGACCGTCGTACCCACACTGGACTCCCTAGACTGATAACCACACACATTACTGTAAACATTACTACTTCATAGAGAATAATTTATTAGAGTCCTGAGTTCTGCGGTAGAACCGACTCCTCTAATACCAATTTGTCATGACCCGTCCTCGGGGCCCGTGCTGTTACTACCCCTTGCCCGCCTTCCATAGGCCAGGGGCTGGAGACTAGCACCAAAGGCATAAATCCCAATAAAAGGGAAGGAATTTCCATTATATAAGTAAACAAACACAACAGAGTACGCAAGCCAATGTAAACACTATGTTAAACTAAGTACAAAAGTATGTGCTGAAATGTAAATGGGCCAGAATACAAACCCAACTGAAAGTACAGTACAACTGAACAGAATGTATAGTAGTAGTAATCTAATTCGGCAACCACCGAGTCATCCTCCAGCTATCCCACCTAAAGGGTGGGTGGAGATGGTGTCCTCAGCTCCTCGGGTCCATTCATCCACTCCGTGTAGGTCTCGCCAAGTGGTCCACCTCCATGTACCATTCCGCTCCACAATACTACACCTCGATTAGTTTTTTCTGTCGTCTGCATCCAACACAACTTAATGCGGGAATATCCAATGTAAGGGTGAGTATACGGTACTCAATAGGGACCCCGAGACCCCCGAAGGTTTCCCAAAATTCACAAAGGATAACCCACAAAGTTAATATAAAAACACAAAGTGTCAACCAACTCTACTTAAGTATATGCCCATACATATACCTAAGTCATCAATTCCAGTTTGGCTCCAAATCAAGAGCCCAAGTACAACCCAGTCCACACAGGAAAACACAACCCAGTCTATACTGGAAAGCAAGTCTATCACATCGATCATAATTATTGAAAGTCAAGTCATAGCTCACAAAGGTATACTTATCACGAAGAGGGGTGGAGATGATAGATGTAGCCTCTGAATCATCTCCCCAGCCAAACCCACGTAGGATCCAAGTACGGAATTCATCGTTGTCAAACCCACATATGATCCTAGTACAATAACCTTCTTTGCCTAACCCACGTAGGATCCATGTATAGTCATCCTCACTGCCGAACCCACATAGGATCCAAGTACATTCTTCATCGTCATCGCGGTCAAAGCCAGCTCTAGGTTTACCACACATAGCACACTCGATTGCGGGGGGGTCCGCTCCACGAGCCAAGGGGTCGATACATCAACTGTCATGATGTACAGAGTTGATATATCACAAAGTTCCATCCCATGTAATAGGGTAAAAACCAAGAAAAACGTGCCCAAGTCAATGAGAATAAGACAACCAAACCATTTTCCTAAAATACACAGTGTGTAGGTAAGCGATATACATTGTGTCATCAGACACCGGGTACTGCCCATGTGAAACGGCCCATGTCGAAGGGCTGGTAGTGTAGATAAGTATGTACATGGTGTGTGGTATGGTTACACTCCGTGTCTAAACATCTAGGGTCGGTTCCATGTGTGATGGCCATGACTAGCTATGTGGTGGAGTACATGCCCGTGTACTCCACCCCATGTCCGTGTATTCCCAGAATACATGTCGAGTCATCACGAAGCCGCTTCTTCCATGGTAAAGGTAGTACACGTCGTGCCTCTTGGCCTTGTGGTTCTTCCTGTGTTCGTGTATCTCCCATATTACATGTCGAGCCTCACGAATCCAATTCTTCCATTCTATGAAGTGATTACACTCCTTTTTTCATGGTCATGTATTGATATCCATGTATTTTCCCTGAATACACCCCATGTCAATCGAAGATTCCTCTGAAAAATAGTGTAGAGAGTACACGCTGCGTGTCTAGAGTCACTCGGCGTGTGTTACATTTCTAACGTCCGAAATAGAAGCTACAATACACTTGTACTACATAGCGTCTGCTTCTGGTGTATATGCTTATGTATTCTGGAATTTTCCAGAAATGATGCCTCTGACCCGCCTACCTCCGAATGTGTCTGTTATTCGTTCTGATGATCCGATTTCTACAAAAATTCTGCTTCAAGGTGGCCCCAATTCTCTATGGCCGTTTACGATGTTTTCGGGCCTCCTATCGGCTCCGAAAGCATAACTTGGATCACTTCTCAATAATAATTTAAGAACTCCACAAATTCACAAGAATGGCTAACGAATCGGTCCATGTTAGTTTGGTCTAGTCCCTTCTATATTAGTTCGATAAAAAGTGGTTTAAGAGGAACAACACCATGGAAGGAAAACCAATCATTACCCTATCCAAACCCACCCCTACCTCGAAGGAAGTTCGCAGTTGTCAAGCACCACGGATGATGGTGTCATTTCTGTCATCATCAGTGTCTCCTCCCTTGTCATGGAGGAAGAAGAGGATAAAGAAACTGGGGACACTGAATCAACGTTCTTCGTCAGAGAGTTGGGGTTTTTCTTTGAAGATGAAGTTATCCAAAAGAAACTAGAGCTCTTTCTCCTCCAATTCTCAACACAACCATCCAACCGAAAATAAAATAAGGCATCTCTTTATTTTATTTTACTTTGCCAAGAAATCAAAATTATAAATTCAAATACTTAATTCAATAAATTTATGATGTTTAATTAATTAAATTAATGTGTGTTGGCATGAAATAAATTTGTTGAGTTGGGAGGGGAGGAGTTACCCAATTAAATACAAGGATTTAATGGGAGGTTTATGGATTGGGAAGGGTTGGGGCTCGTGTGGGCCCCAACTCACATTTATCCTCACATGGGTATTTAGGATGCCAGTGGGTCCCACATTAACTCCCCCATGTAGGATAAAACCACCATAGTCAAAGAATAAAAATTTATCCACATTTTTATTCTCTTCTTATTCATCCACAATTTTTACCTCCTTATCTCGTGCAAATGCATCTACAGTAAAAGTCCTCTTATACAATTACCAGCGATGCGGTATCATCGGGGCCATCAGATTTCAATTCCGAGCACCGGTTGAAAAGATAGAAAAACCTGCTCGTTCATTCACTGAACGTACCTGAGCTAAACTTCGGAAATTGATTCTGCGCACACCGGGCCTCGGAATCAGGTGCCATCAGAAACTGCTTACTCATAAATTCCCAAACAATTTATGAAAACAATTTCCTTGAAATTTATGGGACATTACATAATAAGCCACTCCCAAGCCATTGGAGTCACACATCCATGTAAGGGATCCCCACCTTCCTCTCTTCATTTATTGTCAAGAACCCTATTTTTAGTTTTCAATTTTAATTTTAATTGTATATATTTTTATAAATTTAAAATTATTTAACTCATATAAATTTTATTTCATTTCAATAAGGGAATAATTTTATATCCCCCATTTGGAACCTTACATAAGCTATTACTATACCTAAATTCAGTTAGGGTTCTTCCCCTTCTCATTTTTATCCATGTTTCCTTATATTGTTACAACATTCTAATTTAAATTACAAATGATGGGGTATGTTTTTAACCTCCACCATACTTACATTATTACGTTTGAATGATTAATAGTCCTTTATCCCTCATTAAACCCACATGTGTACACCCATTACCATGCCAAAATTCTGATATAACCCATTATCTCTCATAAAACCATTTTAAACATTTCTATATCAAGGGTATTATCCTTTATAGTCGTATACTTATTTATTAGAGACATACATGTATTTATTCCACATTCCATAATCATGGAATAACTTATTATGTTGAATGATTACATGTTATATGATCTATGTGAAACACTTATGCATGATATGAAATGTTTAAGAAGGGTGCGCCCTGATAATGATCTAATGAATTGGGTAATGTTTAGTATCATGATATGGTATGTTAAATGATAGGTTACTCATGATAATTCATGGAAAATGAGGTTTACTTATGATAATTCATATTCAATAAGGGTTTACTCATGCTAATCCATTTGAAATGAGCCTTAGTTCACGATGATATCATGTTGTATAATTTTTCCACATTTCCTTATTATGAATATCATTGTATATCATGACTTTATGTTCATGTTTCTTTTCTCTCTAATGATATTCCTATTTAATAACTTGTATTTTATTCGTCATGTTATTACATTTTTATTCCCTTACTGGGCTTTATAGATAACCCTTTTCTTATGTATGTCCTCATGTTATCCCATGCAATGCTATGTACAAAGTAATGTTGTGGTCATGTAAGAAAACTTTTCAATAAAGATATGTATTTCTTGTTATAAGTTGTTATTTAATGTTCCCAATACCCAAATAAACTAGTCCTATTGATTTTATTAGATTTTTTAAGTTCATGTTTATATAATAAATCTTGTTTAAATGTGTAATAAAAGAGCAGGAATGTTAATGTTGGTATAAGAGGATAGGTTTAGTTATTTTTTGGACTATAATGGGAAAAATCTAGTGAAATACTCAGGTATAAGAGTAAGTATAAGAAATAAATCCCTAAATTTTGGTGAGTATAGATTTATTGGTTTATCAAGAAAATAAATCCTTGTTTAGATACAAACAAGTAGAGGTGGCTCTAGAAGATATGTTTCTAGAGGTAAAACCCATAAACACTATTTTGACATAGACTCAAATGGGAACTGGTGCACGACAACGAGCCTTGATAAAATCTTGGTTTGACACTCCCAGAGGATATTATTTGGAAAATTCATAAGCATAGTATAGACCATTATTAATGAAACATAAAAAATATCACAGGAATATACATTAGAAAGTATATCACTGATAACATAGAATGGAGAATTGAAATTCTTAAGTTAAGGGTATCAATATAATTTATTAGTTATCCTTTTAATTCAATTGTTTACCCCTTTATGATTTTAATAGTTTAAAAGTATACACCCCTAAATCTATATTCGATGTAGTAGAACTATAATCAAAAAGTAAATGTTTGAGTTATCTTCCATGGTTATAGACATTCTTTTATATCATGAATGTTTTTAGACCAATAAAAACACTATAGAACATCATAGATGTAGAGATGATAGTGAAAATAGAAAATGGGGTAATTATTTCATCTTATGTATATAATTCATCCCATATCAAAATTTGTGGATTGAAATTCCTATTTAACCTCATCATACTCCCTATAATGGAATTTTATGAAATTCATGGAATGTATTGTCATTCCATATATAGAGCCAACAAAAATTTCCACGAGAGAGAAATTACTCTTTATAAGGCGAATTTACCCCTGATTCCATAAAAGTTAAAGGATGAGGATGAATCAACATTAGCACCATCATCTCAAGCATGAATATTAATGACCTATGAGCATGAATATATTTCCCCAAATGATAGATTCTAATGAACGAACTATATCAGAAGACATGCATATTGGAGGGAATGTGTCGATGTGTTTCCTATGGAATTTCATGGTCTTTCACCAAGAAGAGATGTTTAATTTTTAATTGATCTTATACATAGGAATTACAAATATTCAAGACTCTATATATAATGGATGTTGTATAACATGAGGAGATAGAGAAACAACTACAAGAGAATCTGAAAAAAGGGTTTATACACCCAAGTGCTTCGCCAAGGGGTGCACTTATTCTCTTCATTAAGAAGAAAGATGTGTCAATGCGCCTTCGAATTGATTATCATGAGCTCAAAAAAATCACAATAAATAAAAAGAATCCTTTACCACTAATTAATGACTTGTTCAATAAACTATGTGTAAAAAAATACTACTCTAAGGTGGATCAATGGAAAGTAAATTTCCATGTTAGGATTGATAATGAGGATATCCACAGGACTATTTTTCATACAAGGTATACGAATTATGTGTTCATAGTTATTCCATTTGGAATCACAAATTATCCTTAAATATTCATGGACATGATTAATAGAGTCAGTAGATATTACCTTAAAAAATTTGGTAGTATTTGTAGATGATATTAAAATATACTCTAAATCCAAAGAGGAGCATGAGGAACATCTAATTACTGTTCTAGAGACCTTCTGAATGGATAAGATCTATGAAAATTACAAAAGGTGTGTGTTCTTGTCGAAGGAAGTCTCATTATTAGGTAATATCATCACAAGAAATGTGGTATCTGTGGATACTTCCAACAAAACTGAAATTGAGGGATGGATGAGGCCAACATATGTGAAAGATATCTATATCATTCTAGGGTTAGCTGGATATTATCATCAATTTTTGAGAAATTTTCAAAATTTTCATAACCTCTTACCAAGCTAACTCAGAGGGGAGATAAAATTTCTTGGAATGATGAATGTGATGAAAGATTCATGGAGTTTATGAAGAGGCTTTTCACAACCCCTATGCTCATACTACCAACCAATGAAGAGTTTTTTATAATTTTTAGTGATGCTTCAAAGAAGGTCATGGGTTTTGTGTTGATGCAGGATTACAATGTCCTTGCCTATACCTCAAGGCGGTTGGAATTTTATGGGAAAAACTATCCCACACATGATCTAGAGTTACCAACTGTGTTCTCTATGTTGAAACTCTGGGGGAATTATCTCTTTGGGGAGATGTGTGAAATATATATGGATCACAAAAGTCTAAAATATATATTCACACAGAAAGAGTTGAATCTGCGCCAACGAAGATGGTTATATCTCTTTAAGGATTACAACTAATCAATCCATTAACACCCTATGAAAGAAAACAAGGTGGAAGATGCTATAAGTAAAAAGGACCCAACGATACCATAATTGAAGAGAATTAAAATGAATCCAATATTATTAGATTTGATGAAGATGGACATGGGAATCATAACAAACCAAACATCGTAAATCTGTTCACAAATGATTAATCCACCATATATTTTGGAAAGGTTAATGGATTCTCAAAAAGATGATGTGTGAATTTTGAAAAAAGTGGAAACTATTTGAAAAGGGAAAACCTTGGATTTTAATGGGAATTAAGAAGGAATGTTTTGTGTTGGCTCAAGACTATGGGTTCCATAAAATCCAGAGGTATAAAAATAACATTTTAATGATCCACATAGTTCAAATTTCTCCATTCACCCAGGAAATATGAAGATGTATTGAGATCTCTAGGATCACTATTGGTAGGATAACATGAAGAAGGATATCATAGAATATACATAAATGTTCCTGGTATGTTAGAAAGTTAATGTTGAGAGGTAGATGTCTAAGGGGATGATGCAACCATTACCCATACCCACATAAAAATGAGAAAACATAACCATGGACATTGTCACTGGAAATTTGAGGACATCCGAAGAAGGAAATTCTATCTAGGTTATTGTGGATCATCTTACAAAGACCACACACTTCATTGATATTTGAGAGGATTTATCACTGAATCAACTATCATAGATATACATCAGATAAGTGGTAATGATGCATAGAGTACCACCACCAATTATTTCTAATCGAGATCCAACAGTCAAATAAAAGACATTGAAAAGTCTCTAAAATGTTCTCGAATCTGAGATTATCTTTATTACATATTGTCACCATCAAACTAATGGATAATCTATGTGATCTATCCAAACACATGAGGACATGTTGAGAGCATTCTCAATGAAATTCAAAGGTAGATGGGAACAATATCTTCCTTTGGTGAAGTTCTCTTACATCAACGGTTTCCATTCGATCATCCTAATCTCTCCTTCTAAGGCACATTATAAGAAGATGTATAGAATAGTGAAATGTTTGGGTAAATTTGGGGAACCAAAACTTCTATGTCTAGAAATAGTTGAAGAAATGGTGGAGAAGGTTAAGATTATATAGTAGCATATCAAAGCTCCACAGAGTCGACAAAAGAGCAATGCTAAAAGTTGTTGATGAGACATAGATTTTGATGTTGGAGACACGTTATTCCTCCGCATATCTCTATATAAGAGAGTTATGAGATTTGGAAATAAGGTAAATCTTAGTCCAAGATACATTGTCCCTTTCGAGATCCTTAAACACATTGGATTAGAGGCCTATTGACTTGCACTCCCACCGAACCTGTATCATGTACATGATGTATTCCATGTATCATTATTGAATAAGTACATACCTGACCCATAACATGTACTCAATCCAAAAGTGTTACCATTGGATAATTGCACTTATTTTGAGGAGAAAATGGTGAAAATATTAGATCGTTGGGAAAAAAGTTCTACAAAACATGACGAACCCCCTTATCAAGGTGTTGTGGTGAAACCAAAAGTTTGAAGAAGCATAGTGGGAACCAAAATAATTGATGAAGAAGATTTACCCTCATCTATTTTAATGTGTGAAATGTAAATTTCAAGGGTGAAATTTCTTAAGGGGGAAGGTTTTAATGACCGATCATGTATGAATAAAATTCCACTTATTTTAATTAAATTTCTTATGGATATAGAAAACATATGAATGAATTTTTTTTTATTATATCCCATTGGATTTAAATGATCTTTAGGTATCCTTATCATTGATAATATAGTCGTTACATGTTGATCACAAGACTAGTATAAATATATGGTTTTAACAAATTCTTTTGGCACAAAAAAATGAATTGATGACCTCAACTAATAGAATTATATGCTATGAATCCCATTTATTAGACTTTCAGAGGGTGATAACAATAATGGTATTTTCTCTAGACCAAGCCCAATAATATATACAATTACTAAAACACGAGTGAGACAATTTATGGGATAAGTTCAAGCTCATCAAGATCATGACCCAAACCATGTTCACCGAACGACCCCAAGAAAGCCTCACCATTACAAACCTTTATCTTAGGGTGTATGATGGTGTAAAAAAGGAATATATACCAAGATCATATCATTATGATTATTTTTTTATAGAATAATTAATATACATTCATTCAATTATATTTACATTTTAAATGATTTTCTAAATTACAAATAGTATTTTTGGTTAATATTTTAATTCAATTAAGGAATATATTTTTGATGAATTAATGTATTTTCAAATAAAAAATATTTTAACACAATAATATTATTAAATTAAATTTGTTAAATATTAATTATTCTTTAATTTTTATGCAGTCAAAAGTAACTTTAATTAAGGATTGAAAACTATTTTTTCCAAAACCAATCAATTTTCAATAAATGTTGGTTTTTATTTTAAAAGGGAAAATTCAAAAATTTAGAAAATAATTTAGATAAAATGCATATTTTTTTGGAATCCCGACATTGAAATAATCCAATGATGTATTTTTCATAATTATTGGAGACTATCATTTTTTTGAGAAAAAATTAACTACCGTATAAATATATAATGTGTTTTATGAAAAAATAATGACACAATAGTGATGTAATAAAATACTATAAAATGTATATTAGGAAAAATTTATGTTTTTAATTTTAAATAATGTAATTTTATATTTATTTGATTTATTTTATAAAGCCTTAGTGAATCCTTCAAGACATATAAAATATTTTATGATTTTAAAATCATTTCCATGAAAGTGTAACTCACCTCCATATAATTAAGGAAAAAAATTTAATATATTTTTCCCGTATATGTATAAAAAAATTTATATCGCTGCCCTCTATGAGAAACCATGGGAAAACCCGTTAGATTATTTTTTTTATTATGAATATTTTAGTGCATGGTGTCCAAAACAAAAAAAAAGAATTCCCCCATTATTCCTATATAAACCCACCCATGCACTGATTTTTATTCACTAAAACTCTATTAGGCATGAAACACCTCTTACCCAAACTCTCTATAGTTATCACAAGGTTCCCCAAATCTTATAATAAGACAATCCCAATCTTTTGGAGTCACACATCCATGTAAGGGATCCTCACATCCCTCTCTTCATTTCAATTCAAGAACCTTGTTTAAAATTTGTACTTTTTTATTTGAATTGGTTTTATTTTCATCCATTTGTAATAATAAAATACATTCAATTTGATTTTATTTCATATAGGGATCATTTATCCTCCCACATTTTGAAACATACCTAAGCCGTTACTATTCTTAAATTCCGTAATGGTTCCTTCCATTATCATTTTTATCCAAGTTTCCTAATATTGTTACACAATTTTAATTTAAATTTCAAACGATGGGGTATTTTTTCAAACCTCTCCCATACTACCATTATAATGTTTTGATGATGAGATACCACATTCTCTATCATTAACCTCTCTTGTGTACACTGGTTTCCATGCCAAAATTCCATAAGGGATTTCTCTCTACTCATTTCCATGCAAGCATTTATTTAATATTATGCACCTAAATTCCTTTTCATATATTGGGATATTTTGTTCTATTATCCCTATACTATCCATTTAATGTATAAATTATGAGATACCACTTTCTTTCCCATCAACCCATTTTATGACTTTCAATTTGACGTCGTTATGCTTCCAAAACTACATCACAATTTTCCATTCCAAAATCATCATGTAGTGAATACCATACCCATATCTATATCAAGGGTATTAAACCTTAAGATCATATACAATTTTATTTGGGACATACATGTATGTATTAAACATTCATTTATCATGTAATAACATATAATGTTGAATGATTCCATGTTATATGATATATGTGGCACAATTATGCATAAAATGAAATGTTTATGAAGGGTTCACCCTAATAGTACTACAATGCATTGGGTAATGTTTAGTATTATGATATGAAATATACATAGAGGTTTTAATAATGTTAATTCAAGTGAAATTAGGTTTTACTCATTCTAATTCATATGCAATGAGGGTTTACTCAAGCTAATATGTGTGCAATGGGCCTTGGCTCATTATAATATCATGTTGTATGTTGTTGACATATTTACATGTTATGAATATCATGATATATCATGAATTTATGTTAATTATTCTTCTGAAATAAATTTATATTCCTATTGACTAATATTTATTGTCTTCCTCGTTTTATTTCAAGTTTATTCTATTATTGGGATTTATAGCTCACCCTTTTCTTATGTATGTCCTCAGGTTATCCCATGCAATGTAAAGTATGAAAAAATATTGTGGTCATGTAACAAAATTTTTCAATAAAGATGTGTATTTCATGTTTTAAGATATTATGTAATGTTCTTATGCCCCAAATAAATGAGGACTCTTTATCCTACAAGATTTATTAAATGAAATTTTGAGCAATAAATCATGTTTAAATGTGTAATAAAGGTGATGGGTTGTTAAATTAAGGTTGTTAATGAGTCATGTGGATCTAAAATTAATGTTTTGGGGGATATTAATTACAAACCGTGTCATACATATTAAATCGAGTACCATCCAAAGGGTAAATTGTAATTCCCATAGATCCTGGAGTGTAAAATACATGTTTTGTCTCATACACATATATAAGGTTGTGAGAAATTTGTTAAGGCATTCTCAGGAAACAAACTAAAAATCAATGGAAAACTGTATCTTTAAAGGGAATCCCAAGGAATGATAGGTATTATACCTATACAACCCCTCAGACAAGAGAGTTATTTTTTAGGAAATCCAACTTTTTAAAGCTGGAGCACATGATCAAAATGGATAATGTGAGAAATATTTAATTCAATGAAGTTGATGTTTATGATTCAAAAGAGTTGGAATAGGAATAGGTTCCATAGGTCCCTATATAAAAAGTTGTTCTTAAAAAAGTATTGCATAGGATTTCTAGAGATGTAAGAGAACTAGAGAGGTATAGTTTTCTAGTCACTGAATATGGTGATTCATTTTTGGTCAATAATGATTAACCGATGTCCTACAAAGATGAAGTATAGACCTCAAATGTTTCAAGATGAAAAGAAGACAAGAATTCTAAAATTGACACTATGTTTCATAACTATGTTTGGTTTCTGGTCGATGTTCTAGTTGATGTAAAGCCTATAGTTTACAAATGGGTATTCAAGAGAAAACATGTAATAGTAGGTAAATTAAATGCCTATAAAGAATAGCTAGTTGATAAAGGGCTTAAAAAATTAAAAGGAATTGAATACGATGAATCCTTTTCACAAGTTTACATGATTAAGTCCACCATAGTTATACTTTCTATAAAAACATACCATGACTATGAGATTTTGAAAATTAATGTCCAAACTGAATTCCATAGTAGGTTACTTTATGAAGATTTCTATATGACATAACCAAAAGGGTTTGTGACTCCACATGATGCGAAAAATATTTCCATGTTGAAGAGATATATTTATAGATTGATGTAAGAATCCTAGTCATGGAAAATTCGAGTTCATGGAGCTATAATAAAATTTAGTTTTATTAATAATGTATGTGATCCATGTGATGACAATAGGTTTAGTGTGAATTTGGTTATTATCCTAGTGTTATATGTCGATGACATATTACTTATTATAAATTAAATATGAGTCCTTCAAAATATTATGGATTGGATAAACAAGTGTTTCTCCATGAAGGACATAGGTGAAGCGTATTTTATTCTAGGGATCATTATCATTAATGATAGATCCAAAAGTCTTCATTAACTAGTTAAAATTACAAAATATTACTAGATTCTAAATATATTTAGTATAGAAAAATACAAGAGGGGATTGGTTCTTGTTTCACATGGTTTAAATCATTCCAATAAAATGTGTCATCAGACACATGAAACGAAATTGATAATGAGTAAGATCCCATATTCATAAAGGAAAAGATCAATCATGCATGAAATGTTATGTACAAGACTTTATGTTATCTAATCATTGATCATGGTTGGAATATATCAAGTTGACCAAGGAAAATAGCATTAGTTTACTATTAAGGATATCCTTAAGTATATGAAAATAATTAAGGATATATTCCTTGTGTGTGGGTGAGATAATGAGCTAGTCATAAGAGGTTATAATGATGAATATTTTTAGGAAGATTAGAATTATCTAAAGTCATAGTGATGATATGTTTTCTATATCAATGGAGGAGATGTGAGATGGAAGAGCTCAAAGCATCTAGTTGTCAATAATTATACAAGGGGGTTTGAGTATATATAGTATTCTAATGTAGTCAAGGAAGCCATTTGGATATGAAACTATATCTTAGATTTTGATGTTTTACCTAGTAGTAAAGAACTTACCCCATTGAATTATGATAATACTGGAGTGGTGGATCTTGAAAAATAACTATGGTTGTAGCAATAGACAAAGAATATTCTCCGAATTATCACTGCTTGAGATATTTTTATCAAATTAGTGAAGATAAAGTCAAAAAAGTACCCATGAAAGATAATGTGGTGGTAATTTTTACTAAAGGACTATCTCTATAAGAACATGAGTATCACGTGAGAGGTATCAGATTGAAGGTTGATAGCAGTTGGCTCTAGTGAATGTGGAAATCTTTTGAAGTTGGTGCACTAAAACCAAATTATATGTAATTTATGAGAAACTATATTCATAGATTTGAATATTAATAATTTTTTATCACATCATGGTAGTTCTTCTTCATAACATAGAATGTGATAATTTTTTAAAAATAAATTTCCCACAAAATGATCGTAAAAGTTCCCAACTAAGATAAGAACCCGGAAGTCTCGTGACACTATTATTAAATATATTTTCTATATCTAGATGATATCATTTAAAAGGCACAAATGATATTAACTATTAGAGGTGGATACATATAGGAATTTATGAAACAATCTCAAGGTGTATTCCCTTGGTAATATCTAGTGTCGGAAATTATTAGAACAAGACCTGCCAATAGGAAATCTACATTCATATTTGTTATTGGATGTTCCTATCAACGGATGTGTATATCGATCCTTATAATTTAATAATATATTTAATGATTATTATAAGTCATGTACTTTTATGTCTTGATGAAAAACATGTCAACATATTTTCATGGATAGGATGGATACGTTGTGTGCATCATGAGTAATATTTCATTAATGAATAATGAAAGAAAGGATTTAACCCTTCTATTATTTAATGGATGTTTATATCTTTGACCCTTTGATAGAAATGATATAACCTAAATAAATAATTAGACATGGTGTTCTATGGTCATGTTATATTTATGAAAAGTCATAGAATGAGACATTGAGCATATAAGTTGATGACACTATCATGTAACCTTCTTGTTAGAGATATCATGATTAATGGATTATATTGCATAGTCAGTGCCTATATGAGGTATTATGTCATTCCAGAATTAGTTTGTTTCTATATGGGTGCATTGTCATGTTCCTGGATGTTGAACTTGGACATTAGGTTGCTTCACCTAATTCCACTAATAAAGAGTCCTAGAGGGTCACAATCATAGTGTATACAGAATATCTATTAAATAATATATTATTATTTTTTATTTAACAATTTGGATAAATATTATTACCACACATGGTTTCATAATTATTTATGATTTATTGATCACAAATATTCCATCACCAGTTATTCAAGAGAATATTATGCGAGAAGAATGTCTAATAAATATTCATTTTCTATTTTGTAAATATAATATTTATTTATTTATTAGAGAATAATGTAATGGTATTTATTTAATAAATAAATAGATATTGTTCATGGCCCAATAAATATTGTTGAGGAATGACGGTCTGAGTTTTTTGGTCTAGAGAGAAATAATATATATTGAATATTATTCGATTAAATAATATTTACATTCAATTCTCATGTTATGTTCATGTCAAGAAATAATAATTTAATTATTTTTATAGAAATGGATTTATATAAGGGTATAATAATTAATAAATGAAACTTTTGAAATTATTTATTTCTAACAGAATAGGTATTTTAACATAATTATATTGTTTTAGAGAGACAATAAATTTGTGTTGTGCACAAAAATAGCTAGAAAGAATCCTCTTACGTCGTAGAGTGCTCCCCCTACAAGAATGCTCTCGAGAATAGTGAGAAATCATCCACCAACTCCCCCTCCCAAGTCATGTGTAATCAAGGAGAATTATTTGGATGTAATTCTCCGGTTGATCAAAGGTGAACAGTACAAGAAATATGATTTTCCATGCTAGCACTTGGATTTTTCAATGATAGTGTTCAACAATTTGTGGAACACATGTGGATCACTGCTATAGGAAATCTACTATTGTTTCCTTCAACATAATGAAAATACAATATATATATTTGTTTTCATCTATCAATGAACAATATATCAAGGTAGGTAATTATTTAACTAATTAAATTAATTACAAATAATATGGGATGATTCCCTCTCTAGTTATTTATTTTTATGCATTTTATGTTTTTTGATTAAATTCCATTGATCATGGTAATTTTCATTATTGTAGATATTGGATTGATCATCAATCACAACGAAAAATAATGTTGGACATGACCCATCACATACATCCACTGCACCTGGAACCTTCAGGTTATATATGTAATATTTAAATTTGTTTATATATTTTGAGTTTGTAGGAGGCCAAGGAAATGGTATGAAAAATTATTCATCAGGATTATAAAGAACATATTAATATTCCAAATCACATTCCATAGGAGTGCATATCCAGATGTGCAGTCTTAGGACCATTCATCATGCATCATATTGATGATTGATTCAATGATCAACCAATCATTTTCAAGGTAATCAGTCATAGTTTCAATCATGATATAACCATATCCACTTTACAATATCTATTTAGGGACATAATTGTTAATAAACAGCACATACCATTACTTTACCAATACATGGGATGAGGATTCCACCATAGAAAATATTGAGTTCTATAATTGTTTTAGTGAATCTTGAATCAGAAAAATTGACAGAGGGATTGAAATATATAATTGTAAACCCCTAAAATTTCATGATTAATGTGGTAAAAAATTATCTTTGTATATTTATGAACAACAAACAATTATATAGGTGGTAAATATATCATGAGTCCAAATGGATGAACATTTAGATAGAAATCCGAACTTTTGGCTTGGGTAAAAATTCCGAAATAATCTATCAAAAGATAGATCTTCAAATTTCTCTTCAAATACCATGAATAAGGAAATTTAATGATATATTTTCTTAAATACTTTGAATATACAACA
This sequence comes from Viscum album, assembly GCA_963277665.1. NCBI lineage: Eukaryota > Viridiplantae > Streptophyta > Magnoliopsida > Santalales > Viscaceae > Viscum > Viscum album. The sequence continues at coordinate 1,081,127,078 of OY728164.1, forward strand.
CATAAAGGAAGTTTTGAGAATAATAAAAAACATGTATCAAAGAGAAGAATTTGAAATGAAAACCCCTAATATCATGTCCCAAATTCCATGAAAATATATTAAATTATCATATCATAAACATATATATCTTAATATCATAATTTATAATAATAATAATATACATTTTCATTCATACACATCATAAATTTTTATTTTGTACAAGGATTCTTCTGATTTTCCAGATAATGTGTTTATAGTTTCAATCATTTTTACTAGTTTCAAAAAGGCAATGTTGATATTCATTCTTATTCAAAATCTCATTATTAATAGTATAAAAAATTTAATATTATGGATGGTTTATAGTAATTTATGATGTTTCAAATTCCCTTCATGAGTGTTTTAGACAATATCCTTGACTATGAAGTTTATAATATGCATGTAATGGTGATTTTTGACAAACGGAGAATGTTTCCTTAATTATTAAATTGGATATTAATATATAATATCAAGAAAAATAATTATTATTATTTAAAAATGTATATCCTATAATAATAGTAATTATGTTATTATAGAATTTAATTCTATATATTAAATGTATTATTCAGGTAGGTTATTAAGCCAACCCAAAAATGAACATACCATGATTTAATGAAATATTAAGAGGTGTTTATGTTTTAATATCATTGTAGATGAATCATAATAATATTATATTGGGTTAATTATTGATAAATATTATAACTGTAATGAAGTGTAAAAATAATAATTAATCTATAGATATTAAACAATTTAATTAAAATATTATCCTTTCAGTATGAATTTTTTAAATGATTAAATTAACGATGAATTTTTTTTAATAATATCATTGATAGGATCTAAAATTTTTCACAAAAAAGTTATTATTTCATTAAAATAATATTTACCATTTCATTCTATCCTTATATCTATCTTTATAAAGGAGTGAAGGGAAAAAATATATGTAATTTCATGGATGAAGTAGGCCTCACAATGTACAAATAAAAGTTTTTTGTCTTAATGGATTTGGTGTATTAATGAATAATGACATTACTATAATAAATTTCAAAAAATATACTTATAAATAATATTAAGTAGTTGATGATACTCAAGTTGGGGACTTGAATTTTCCTTCGCAGTCTCCTTGGAAATGAAGACTTTTTGTCAAGTAATTGTAATTGTAGGATTTTGAAATTTATAGAGGGGTATAAGGAGATAATAATGTTAGTTATTCAAGGATAAATTAAAATAATAATTGAGTCTTGAATTGGTGATGATGTTAATCTTTTATATGTGAAGGGAAGTGTATTTTTGGTATTAACCCATAAATTTTAAGTAATATATTGTTACTATTAATGTTTCAAAGGCCATAAAATTGAAACAATTATAAGAGAATGAGTGTGGATTGTAACAGACCTATACCATTATTTTTAGTGTCTATTTGATTGTTTTATGGAATTTTTTTGAAATTTTTGTCTTTTACCCTAATTAACTCTTCCATGGGAAATTAATTTCTAAACATAATAATTATTTTTAATGTAAAATATTATCTTTTTTATCAAATTTGATACTTTTAATTTATAATAGAAAATCAATGTAATAAAATATATTTTCTTAAGGTGTGAAATGATAATTTCAAAAAAAATTAAAATAATTTCTCAAATTTTTTTTTGAGAAACCATATCTTTATGTTGTAAATAAATATATAAGATAAAATTTTCATAAATTGTTATTTTAATGACATAAATTCAATTATTATTAAAGACTAATGGTAATGAGGATCTCAGTGTAAAGAAAATTTTAATCATCCATCAAAATAATTGATTTAATGAAATTTCTCCAAGTAGTTTTTATTTTATGTAACATTTTAAAGGTTTCTAAAAACATTATACATAGGATTTTGAAATTAAAAAAATAATTTATAATGAATATATTTTTTCCTTAAATTCATATTTTGTTACATAAATATTTTCAAATATTCTAGTTTATTCTTAAATTATGAAAAATTCATTAAAATTACAAGTCCTATTGGAGAAATACTTTTAAACTAAAAACTGACATTTCAAGAGAACGCTCACGTATTGATACTAATCTATATTCAACATGATGAGTTTCAAAATAAATTCATTTTAGTAAATTTTTAATTATTAATTTTTTCTATTAGATAATGTCTTAGATATATGCTCTTTAAAGTGTTCATTGTGTGATACTTTAGGTTATTATGACTACCTGTAACATTAGAATCTCAGGTATTGTATTCATTATTATAAAATATTCCACCCTATTTAAAAAAGTAATTAAAAAAATTATGACTATTAGAAAATTTGAAATTCTTAATTCATGGAAACATCTTCATTATGTCATTAAAAACACTCTCATTAGTTATAAAGTAATAAAATTCATTAAATAAGGAAATGAATATTTTTAAAACCCCATGAAACATAATACTCTCTCATATCATGAATTTTATAAATCATGTAATATATTAAAAAATAATATAAAATTATTATGTGAATATCAATTTGTTTTTGAAAAGCATTATAAAATTCATCTTTATTTGAAAACACTTTCTGAATTTCATTTTTAAATTGAACACTTTTGAAAACACTTCAAGAAATTCCCAATCATTTAAAAATATAGTAAACATAATTATAAAGGAAATAAAAAACTATAAATTACATTAATAATTGAAACTTAACCTATATAATAATGAACCTAATTACATAACATCAAATATCAAATGGGTTTTAATCATATAATATTAACACATCATAAAAATCAATTTTATTCATCACATATAAATGAGAATTGGTTTAGAATAAATTTAAAAATAAAATGTGGTTCAAATAGGGAAATTTGAGGTGTTTTATCTTTAGTATTGGTATAAAAACATCATTTGGTTGACCCTATGACAAACATTCATCAACCATAATGAGGATTCCAAAATCATGATCACCTTTTAAACACTATTTTTTAGAGTATTTGAAAACCATGATCCCTTATTTCATATTTTATTTCCATACAAAAACTCAATGATACACCTAATAACGTGTAATTTAGTAATATAACCCACGATATAATCATGTTTGACTAGAATATGCCACGATTGATTAAAAATAAAACATAGATTAATGACTCCCATCCCTAATCACCATGAAAACTTGGGTCTCATCAAAATAGGTGGTGATTCGGCATTGTGAATGACCTACCTATGGATTTCTGACAATCCAAGCTTTATACTATAATTAATCACCCAAATAACAAAAGTGCTCTAAGATAGTGTTTTAATAAAACATATGGGTCATGCCTCTATGACACCAAATAAAACCCTCTATAAGAACGATAACACATTAATAATAACCATAGGTTGGTAACATGTTCTTAGAGTATCAAATTTAACCATATTGGAATGATCCCCCATTAAGAATTCATAAAAACCCATTGGACCATAACTGATAATAATGAATTATGTATCTATATAATGGATTTTCATGCATATGAAATAAAAATTTTCGAATAAAAAAACAAATAAATAGTAAATAATCCATATAACTTAAAAATCTCATCAATTAATATAAATATCCATGAAATACAAAATAAGGACTAACATAATAAGAATAAAAAATAAAGGAAATGCCAAAGTGGTTGTGATTCTTCCGGGATGACTGGCCACTAGGGGTGGGAGTGTGAATCAGCGGTCTGGTATTATTGACATTCAATTAAACATACTATATTTTTTATGGTTCTATATCTACTCAATGATTTCTCAAATTATAAAATCATGTTTAGTATTTATAATATAGAGATAGAAACATTATTTTTTTTAATGATATACTTGAATAACATACTATTTACCATGATTTTTTATCCAACCATTCATGGCTTCTTCAACTATCATCAATAACCATATATAAGTTAGGAAAAATTATTCCTATCAATATATAATCCATTGTACTCTAGCTTCCTTAATTCACTTGAAGAGACTACAAACCCCCAATAATATAATATCCAACAAATAAAGTCATTTGTCTTGATCATGTTGTTTTCTACACCTATAGACGATTGTATGACTCTTGGTGTAGATGGATATGGAATTTTAAATATTTAATTTTTTTCATGTTTTTATACATAGGATTTTTTTATAACATATACATCTAACATTATTAGAATGAATGTTTTTCTTATGAACCAGTGCTCATGAGTAGTTTAAATACTTGGGAACAAATGACCCTTTCTTCTTTTATTAATCCCAACTTCAAACTTATTCCAATTACCTGATGTAGTAATTTGAAAATCAATTTGAGTTCTTTAGAATTATCATAATAAAAAATTTTGATTTCTCTCAAATTATCTTCTAAAATTATTTCTCTCCCTTGAATATTATGTAAAACAATGATATTTCATTCCATATTTTTTCGATTAAAATAAATTCAATGTATTCTTTAACTTTTGATAGACACAAAACCAAACTAAATATACTTATTATTTGTTATAAGATTAATTGAAATATTTTATGAGATAATGAAATGAAACACAATATTTAAAATTAATTAGAAGTTGTACTAATTTAATTATTATTATTTCAAAAAAACTTATAATAATATTTTTATTTTATATAATATTTTATTAATTTATAATTTATTTTGTTAATTTAATAAATTTAATATTAAATAACTAAATTCATATTTGAATTATTTATAAATACTTTACCTAAGGATGAAATTCGTAGTTGTTAAAGATATGGTTGATTTTTTAGGTGAATATTGAAGATTTTTTTACAAATATAATAAAATTTATTACTTCATTATGTTATAACATTGAAATAAAAAATATTTGAACTTTTTGATCAACCAAATATATTTTTATATAGTCAAAGTAATTAATTTAAAAATATTTTGTTAAATTTGGACACCGATTCTAAACTTCATGGAACATAAGTAATATATTATTTTAAAATATAACTATTTTAGTCACTTTAATAAAATTATGTATTCATAATGATACATTAAATATTTACTTTCTTTAAATTTCATAACACTCTTAATTATTATATATAATATAATAAAATTATTTTAGATTTTTTAATATTTATTTTGGTGTAAATTATTTTTTATGCATAACAATATGTTTCTTTTCTAAAAATGAGTTTTACTCGTCTTGTGAGAAAATATGATAATTAATTCATTCCACTTATATAATTTGATATTTTTTTAAAAAATCATTATTGGAATCAAAATAATAAATATTTTGTATTAATGTTAAATTAATCTTAAGATGTAATGAATATTTACCATTGTAAAAATATTTTCACCACAATAAGGGTCAAAAGGGTTAACATGGAAGTTATAATAATTGATAATTAATAAATTATCATTAAAATGTTTAAATATTATTGGTTGAGTTTATTTTTACCAAAAAATATTATTTTTTTAGAATTTATCAATTTGGTTACACATTAACCTAAAAATTCCATTATATTTATTTTATTCTAAGGGTATTTTTAATTGTTTCACTCCCCTCACTTATAATAGGGAACATACTCTTATCACTTCCCTAGACCACTTGAACACCTTATTGAGAAAAACTCTACCCAAATACCTTACCAACACCAATATAATTGACCTAGAGATTCCGGTCATCCCAAAAAACCATCCAAGAACATTTATAAGGGTTTTCAAAGTAGATTACCCAAGGAGAGGGTATATGTTCTTACCAAACATTTTCTTGTTTAATTCTTCTTAAAACTGTTAAATATATTCATTAATAATTTTAACAAACTAAAATATTTATATTTAAAATCAAAATATGATTTAGTTTTAATCGTACAAACATTTTATATATCCATTCTATTTAATAGAAAATGAAATTGTTTCTCATGTGTATAAAAGACAACTCCCTCAATGAAGTGATGTAATTCATTATTCATCACCAAATTAAAATATTTGACTCCAAAATATTGATTTTATAGAATAATTATGAATAAATGGATGATTTAAAATAATAAAGAAATTAAATATAATAATATAAGTATAAATATTGTTCTATTATAGACTCATAATAAGTGTAAATTAATTATACATAGTGTTAGAGTGTGTTTTATTATTGTTAGTACTTGAGGTAAGGGTTTCTTCTCACATATACATTTCTTTGAGACAAATGTTATATTCACCACTTATCCTATATATTGAAATTTATATAAAAAACTATAGATTATTTCATAATACTTTAATAAAATAATTTTTAATTAAAAACTCAACATTGGTTCTATATTTCATGGGATTTAGATTCATGTGATAAAAATGCGGTAAGGGGTTCCACATATCAATTTCTATCCTATGAGATATGATTTATATTCCCCATTTTAGTTGTTTTTTGTGGAGTAAATAATCCCATTGATATATTTTATAATTATTTTCATGAATATTATGTGGATTTAATAATCCATCAATGTTTTTCTCTTTCATTATGTTATGATTATGAGTTTACCAAAGATATTGGTTTTTATGTTACAATAATAGTTATTTTTAGGATTGTTTGTTTTTCAATTTAAATAATTGGAAATTGTATATTCTTCATCTTATAAACCCCAAATAATTTTTTATCCAATGTGATATTTTAGGGATATAAATTATTCATTCTATTTCCCCCTCTCTAGAACTAATATAATTGAAATAATATTTTTATAAAAACCCAACATTATATCTTTTTTTTGGTTCGTTATATTTATCTTTCTTTGCAATGTTATTAAATTTTTTAATAGAGGTTTTTTCTGAAAATAATTTTAAAATAGAAATATTTTATAAAACCACTTAATTTCTTTAATCTTATTAAATTTAATCTTTTAAAATGTTATCTGTAAGACACACTTTTGTGTTTTTATAAAAGTAACAAATGAATGTTTTTTAACATTAATAGCTTGAGAATAGTTTAGTTACATCATGATTAACAATATTTATCATGATTAAATTATTAGATAATATGATTCATTAGGGAAAAAATATTCCCGTTATTCTGGGAATTTTCACTTTTTAGAAATTCAAATATAAAAGGATCTTTTATCTTGTTTTTGTAGTAAAATATTATTTATAGAAATATTTCTCAACATACATTAAGAATTTTCATTATTAACTTGTATTATGATCTTATGATATCATCCAATATATTTATATGTATTTATTATGATTTTTATGTTCATATAATGTTTTTTTCAAATAATTTTATTTCTAATGGGTTAATTAATATATAATGAAATCATCAATGTTTTGATGATTATGTTGATCACATATGTATGATGATCATTTTTGTGATGAAATGGATCAGAATTATATACCCCCTGAAATTGGGTACAAATTATTATCTCATGAGATAATATGATATGGAATGGGAATAGAACCTATTCCACTATGTGAACCTATAAACTATGTTTAGGAAAATGTTGAGTGAACCAAATCATCTAAGGAACTCTATCTACTAGGTTAATTTTAATAATGAACGTTTAATAAAGAAATTATTTTATATTGTTATGTGTATTCCAATAAAATATGTATTATTATTAAGATATTATCTCACAGATTATTGTTTATTATTTATGATTTCATAGTCTTTCTACTCACATATTTCATTACAAAAAATTCTTATTCCATGACTCAAGATTTGTAGTCTACAAATTGTTGTTGAGTCAATAAGATTTTCCTTATGACTTTTCCATTTCTTCTTGTTTTGAAAATCACAAACACCTTATACTTAAGCAAATCTATATTTTACTTCTCTAAGGAAAATTTACTTCCTTAAGGAAATTTTCTTTAACCAAGATTTCCTTATAAATATCAATAATTTCTTTATGTATAATAATCGGATTCATACCTAAAACCTTGGAATCATATAATACATTGATATGAACCATTCTGTTTTAGTATTCAATTTCTAGATACGAACTCTAATAAAGATCCACTCCAAATTTTGGATACGAACTCTAATGATGTCCCACTCCAAATTTAGGATACGAACTCTCACGAAGTTAAACTACGAATTCTGGACTCCGAACATCTACTAATTTGACTCTGTACTTTGATGAGTTCGTCTCCGAACATCTACTAGTTAGAATTTGAACTTCTATGAGATCGACTCCAAAATTCTACTAGTTCGACTACGAACTTCTACTAATTCGACTCTGAAATTCTATGAGTTCAACTCAGAACTTCTATGAGTTTGACTCTGAGCTCCATAAGATTAGATTTTTAATACTGGTAAAACTAGACTCCAAATTTCCTTGAAATTCAGACTCTAGATTTCTACAGAATTCAGGTTCTGAATTCCTATAAAACAAAATCTGAATATCTCTTTATTATATATACTCCAGATTCCATTTTGGTTAGACTCCGAACTTTTATTTGCATACATTTCGAACTTCAGTTTTACTTTTTCTTATACTTGTTTCATTACAAAAATATGTAGTGCTTCAGTTATTGACTAACCGTTGGTTAAGTGACACATGTACTCGTCCATCCTAAATTCATGGAAAAATATGACCATTAGAGGAGGGAGCTGACAGTTGGAGCTTCACCTATAAATAAGAGCTCATTTGAAATAGCTGGATACTGATTGTTGAAACATCTTTGAGATCTATGCTTACATGTTGTTGAATTGATTTCTAGAGAGAGAGAGGCTCTTATCAACTTTCAAAGCTTCGTGCAAGAAGTTTGAATGGCTTATTCAAACTTTGACTTGCGCAGATTTTCTTCGTGCGAATCTGATTGTTGCTAATTACAATTGAGGGATTCCTAGGATAGGAATACAGAGGTTCCAACACTTGAATTTTAGGGCTAACTTGATGAGGATGACATAGGTGCTGACTACCAAATAGTTGAGGTCCTACAAGGATAGAAAAACAGACTCCGATCTTTTTCTCGAGGGATTACCCTGTTGTCGGTAAGACATAAATTCAGGAAAGTATAAATCAAGGAACCATTATCCTAGGTTGTTGGATATCCTTCTCTTTGGGTTAAAAAATTTATTGTTTTTTACTTGTCTTTTTACAACTTATTTTTTCCACTGCATTTTTTATTGCTAAGGAATGTATAACTTTCTTATAATTCCATACGTTTACTTTGATTTAGTTAGATTCCATATTCTTTAAGGTAGAATTTTAATCATTGTTACTTTTGATACGTTTCATTTTTGAAATCACTTTTCTGGAATCATGCATGTGATTAAAACCTATAGAGGCCTTCTGAATTATCTTGATTATTTTTGTTAAACATAACCATGCTAAAAAATTTCAATCGGGAATTTTTAAAAGGTATAATTCACCCCCCCCCCCTCTTGTATCTGAGAAGCTCATTCTGATTTTGATCCTGCATTTGGTATTATAGAGTATATCATACTCAGAGACCTACCATCCTAATAATTAGTATCAGAGCAGGTGAACTCAAACCCTGTAGCAATCCAACACTTGGTAACAGATATTTGGTTCCATCTGAATTAATCACATGATTAGATTCAAAAGATTTATCTTCTCCCTTATAATTCTCAGAATTGAAAATTTGGATTCATATTTTCGGATTCATACAATTCAGAATTGATTTTCCGGAATCATAGATCGGATTAAATCTTGTTTAGAATATTTTCTCTTGTTTACAAACTTTTACTTATAATAAGTTTGTGAACCAATGTTTTTCTTTAGGATGGAAGGTTTAAATGTTGGTTCTATCGACAACTTAAATCCTAATAGACCACCTATCATTGATGGTAATGATTATGAATATTGGATATATCATATGAAGAATTTCATTATCAACACTGGGGTAGATAATTTTGTTATGATAAACAGAGGATACAGAATTTTTGATCATGAAGTTAGTGCTTTTACTAATCAAGAAAAGCATGAATACCAATTCAACTATATGGTATGCAATACTTTACTTTGATTAATGACTAGGAACATATGTAGCCAAGTTTATTCTTGTGAAACAACTAAATGTATAAGGAAGAATCATGAGGTTACACATTTTGGTAAATCTAAAGTGATTGAGACTAGAAGATCCATGCTTAGAGATGAGTATCATGGTTTCAATTTTCCTTATGGAGACCAATTTGTAAGGTGAAACAGATATTACTGACAATTGTGAATAGATTAAAATCAATTGGACATAATGTGCAATATGATGATGCCCTTGTTGACAAGATCATAGATATTATGCCCAATGAGTGGGAATCAAAGAGAACTTCAATTGATGAGAATATAAAGGTTACTCAAATTTCTCTTGATGAGTTGTTTGGAACTCTTCTTCAACATGAGACTGAAATGATGGGAGATGATGATAATATAAAGAAGAAGAATTGGAATGCTAGTGTCGCTTTTACTACTACATCAAATCACATGAAATCTAAGACTCCTGAGAGAGTTACTAGATCCAAGTCTAAGAAGGTTATTATCCAATCCGAATCTACTGAGAGTGAAGTCTCAGAAAATGAGTTAGCTAATCTTGTTCGAAGGATGAACAAGATAGCTGGACAAAGAAATTTTTAATCTAAGTATAAAAAGAAATAAAGGAAAGATATGAAAGATGGACAAGTCACATGATATGAATATAAGATAGCTATACACATATGACCTGATTTCTGTATTCTAAAAACAATAGATAGAGAAGATAGAAATTCTCAAAGGAATAAAAAGAAGTATTACAAGTCCAAATCTAAGAATGTTATGAAAGCCAATGACACTTGGAGTGCCAGTGGTGATGACTCTTCAGATGAACTTTCAGATTATGAATCATCTGGACAGAAGAATCATGGTCTTATAGCCAGGCTACCTATTTATAATAATTTCTTGATGGATAAGGTACACAATGTTTAATCATCGAACAACGTTTCTTTGAATGCTAATGATAGTAAATATGATAACTCATCTCATGAAAAATCCCCTTCTGATGAAGAAAATACTTTAACTACCTATGAAAAAGTTTTTACGTTTTCTAAACTCCTTGAGATTGTGAACTCAAAACTCATAAAATATCATGATAAATCAAACTCTAGGAATATTCTTCCTACAAAGGAAATATAATATCATTCTAATTATCATCATAAGAAAAAATGCTGATATTAAAATTATTTCAAAAAATCATGAAGAAGTAAGATCAATTAGGAATAAACATCCAAAAGATTTTGAAAATTTAATTTCTATGAATGATGTTTTTGAGCTTAGCTCTAGTTCAAATGTTTTTTACGACAAGAAACTTGTTGTAATACTTAAATTAAAAATATTTTCTTTGAGGAAATGTTTTTCAAACATTACCCATGGAATGAAAATTTTTTATAAAATGTATTCACAAATATGACCTTGAAGGAATACTTCTAGTTTTGGTTACAATGTTATAAAACGTTTTTTAATAAAAACTACAGTGTTCCTCAAAGTGCCCCATTTTTCTCAAAGTGTCAATGTGGTGGTCACTGGGAAAATATTTTTTCATTAAGAAAACCCAATCTTAATGATTTCATAAGGCTTATTTTTCTAAGATGATGTGGGCACCAAAAAATTTTATTTTTGACATTTCTGGATCCAGGAATGTCTGGATTCCAAAAACCTAACTTTTATCATATTTTAAAGAAAATAGGGAAAGTGAACAAAAAAATTACTTGGTACACAGATAGTTGATGTTCCTAGAATATGACTGGAAAAAAAAGCTATTTCGAATAGATTTTCAAGGCAAAAGGAGGAAAAGTAACTTTTAGAGATAATGCTCAGTGAGAAATTATTGGTATAGGTAACATTTTTTCTTGAAAAAACATCAATTTCAAATGTTTTGTTTGTTAAAGGTCTTAAGAACAACCTCATTAGCATAAGTTATTTATTGATTAACGATACATTGTGAATTTTAGGAATGATAAGTGATTAGTACACAATTCCACAGAAGAGTTTATTCATTATGCCCATAGGCAAGAGAATTTTTATACAAATAACTTAGAAGACCATAGGAGCCAAGACTTACCTTGCCTTAGTGAAATGGAAGATCATTATTGGTTATGGAATAGAAGGTTAGGACACTATAACCTTATGAACCTATGAAAACACTCTAAAAAAGATTTAGTTAAGGCTCTACCAGATCTTAGATTTGATTCTTCAATATTCTGTGAACCTTGTCAATATGGAAAGCAACATAAATCATGATTTAAATCAATCGGTGAAGACTCAACAAATGTTTCTCTACAGTTGGTGCACATGGATCTTTTTGGTCCAACACAAATAGGAAGCAATGGGGGAAAGTATTATGTACTTGTGTTGGTCCATGATTACACTAGATTTACATGGGTCAATTATCTAGCAAAGAAATCTGATGATTTTTCTTATGTCAAAAGTTTTAGTGCCCAAGATAAAAATGAGAAAAACCTTCCATTGAAATCTATTCATAGTGATCATGGTGGAGAATTTCAAAATTCGAATTTTGAACATTTTTGTAGTAGAAACGGTATTACTCGCAACTTCTCAGCACCCAGAACACCTCAACAAAATGGAGTTGGTTAAAGAAGAAATATAATTCTTCAAGCGAAAAGTAGATCCATGTTGAGTGAGTATTATGTAGCCAAACATTTTTGGGCTGAAGTTATAAGTACTGCTTGGTATACTATAATTCGAGTTTAATTAGACCTTTTCATAATGGAACTCCTTATGAGTTATTGAATGGTACAAAACCTAGACTTTCCTAATTTTTGGTTTTTTGTTGCAAGGTATTCATTTTGAATACTAAAGATAACATACACAAATTTTCACCATAATCTGATGAATGAATTTTCTTAGGCTACTCCACAACTTCTAAGGATTATAGAGTTTTTAACAAAACCACGTGCACTGTTAAAGAGACAGTACATGTAAAATTTGATAAAACTGATCCTTTTGTTTTCAAACAACCTCAACCTACATCCTCGGATGTGTTTACAACAACTGGTTATCAACCATTGATAGAAAATCCTTCTGATAAGGAAAGTTTTCAGGAATATATTTCTGAAAAATTTACCCTAGAAGATTTCCTACCCTATGCTTATGATTGGATTATAGCTATAAAAGTTGATCTAAATTAATTTGAAATGAATAATGTCTGGAACATAGTTGAATGTCCAAAGGATACTTCTGTTATTGGAGTAAAATGGGTCTTCAGAAATAAATATGATGAAAATGGGGTCATCATTAGAAATAATGCTAGATATGTTTTTAAAGACTATAATCAACAAGTAGGAATAGACTATGAAGAAACCTATGCTACAGTAGCTAGACATGAATCTATTCATATGATACATTCCTTTTCAGCATTTAACAATTTTAAACTTTTTCAAATGGATGTGAAATGTTCTTTCCTTAATGGTTATGTTCAAGAGGAATTTTTAATTGAACATCCTCCTAGCTTTGATGACACAAAACATCCTGATTATGTTTTTAGACGTGCCAAAACTTTGTATGGCCTTAAACAAGCCCCAAGAGCATGGTATGCTAGAATTACAGGATTTTTGCTTCAAAATAACTATGATAAAGGAAATGAAGATCAAACCCTTTTATAAAGAAAGATAAGAAAAATGTTTTGATTGTTAAAATTTATGTTGATGAAATTATATTTTCTTCAACTAAGAAATCTTTAACTGATTACTTTTTGGATCTATTAAAATCTGAGTTTGAAATGAGTATGATGGGAGAGTTAACATTTTTCCTTGGTTTTAAAATTTCTCAAAAAAAGGAATCTACATATCCCAATATAATTATATTAATGATCTTCTCAAAATGTATGGGTATGACAACACTAAGTGTATAAGTAATCCTATCGATACCTCAAACACACTTTATCCTGATGAAGCTGGGAAACCAGTAGATCAATCATCTTTTAGAGGTATGATAGGAATTATACTTTACTTGAAATATAGTCGACCAAACATAATGTTTCTAGTATTCTTATGTGTAAGATATTAATCCAACCATAACGAAACTCATTTAAAGGCAGTGAAAAGAATTTTTCTCTAAATAAAGGGAAACAAGGATTTAAGATTTTTTTATACTTCTAGAAATGATTTTGTTTTAAATATCTTCTCAGATGCTGACTTTGGTGGATGTAGAATGGATAGAAAGATTACATCTGGAACTTGTCATTTCTTAGGAGATTCATTAGTTTCATGGTCTTGCAAGAAGCAACATTTTGTAGCGCTCTCCACTGCTGAAGCTGAATTTATAGCAGCTAGAAGTTGTTGTGCTCAAGTGTTGTGGATGCAACACACACTCACAGATTATGGCTTATGTTTTACTAAGACACAAATTTTGTGTGATAACAAATGTTACATTTCCTTTAGAAAAAACCATTCACATCACTCCTGTGAAAAGCACATAGACATTAGGCAACACATTCATAGGGATCACACACTAAAAGGAGACATAATTCTTCATTTTATCGCTACACTAGATCAACTTGCAGATATTTTCAAAAAATCATTACCCTCCGATAGATTTGAATACATTAAATAAAAGTTAGGAATGATAAACGTGAGGTATTCTTCCTTCATTAACTTCTTGTTAAACCATTCTCCTTATAGTAATAAACTCATTTTCATAGTGGAAGTACATTTGTTTGATATTTTTAAAAAAAATTTGTAATGAGTCTTTCAATTTTTTTTGCAATAATCCTTTCAATGTTTTTCGGAATTGAAATTTTCATAATGAAATTTTCGTACTGGAAATTTTCGTACTGCAAATTTTCATAATAAAATTTTCATTCTAGAAATTTTCGAATTGATGTTTTCATACTGAGAATTTTTGTAATGAGAATTTTCGTAATGGGAATTTTTGTACTCATTTTTTTCGTAGTGATTATTTCATGGTGTGTTTTTTGTAACAAGTTTTTCGGAGTCAAATTTTCTTCAAGAAGAATATTACCTATTAAGAATAAACTTCCTAGCCAATCCGAAAGGTATGATTTCCATACTTACGTTTTCGTAGTCATTTTCAGTTTCTTGTAGTTGCTTTTTCTTTTAAAATTTCTTGGATTCGATTCTTCTTAAATCCGAATGTTTTTAAAACCTCAAAAGATCATATTCAAGTTTTCCTTGTGGATATAATTTCTACCGTCAGATCAGATCAGTGATGTTTTCAACAATTATATTTGTTTTGGAATTTCAAAGTTCCACTCCATCACCTAGATAATGGGAACCCCTATTTGTGTCCCACATTGATTACAAGCTCTTGAATCTTGAAGTTCTACCTCACTTCTTAAAGGTCGTTCTGAATCATTCAGTGCTCCTCTATTCCGAATGTCTGCAGAAGCTACTTCCCAAGATATGTCTTCTACGAAGCCAAACTCAAAATGGGGAGTCTATAGGGAGAGGTTAGTCCATCCTAATTTTTTCAATGAGTATGATTCTCTGATTTCAAATAAAATAAAACTCAATGGTTGGTATTATTTTTTCGTATCCAAACAAAGGGGTCAGGATGTTGTTTATACAGATTTTCTTGTAGAGTTTTACGAGTCTGTTTCCTTCTATAAAGAAGATGGCAGAGAAATGTTTTCTTTCAAGTCTTATGTGAAGACTTAGATGATTTTTTACACCAAGGCCGCAAACTTGGTAGGCTTATCATATGATGGTGAAGAAGAATATTTTTTACATAAGCTATAGGACATGCAATGAGTTTTAGCAAAGTGAAGGCAATGAAAGGCCTTGTGCTCAAAGATGATAAAATAGAAAAGATTGCTCATCTCTCTCACAACAACCGGATTCTCCAGTTGTGGGTTCAAGGGTTATTAGTTCCGAGAATAAGATATAAGGATAACCTAAAGATAAGTGATATCTACATCTTAGATTTATTGGTAAATATAAGAAAGATCAATCTGATGAGGTACATTCTTATTATAGTTCATAATATCAAGAATAGAACATTGAAGGCTCGAATCATTATGTACCCTGCTCCTATCACCAAGCTTATTATTCGTTGTCTTGATTCATTCAAGGTTTCTTGCACCTCCAATCCGAGAATTTGTAAGGAGATGATGTTAAGTGATGACACCATAAAGAGTATGAAAGATGGTTTTTCAATGGAATCAAGTAAGTTTTAAGATCTTCCAGATGAAGAGGTAGAAGTCGCTCCGGAAAATGTAGAGAAGGTTGAGCTAGTAAAGTAGGTTACTAAGAAGAGGAAATTGAAAGAAGTGGTTGATGAAGAAAAGACTCCCAAAGATAAGGAAACCTAATCTGCACCTCCCAAGCCAAAATAATAGAAATCATATCCAGATGAGGTGGATACATAATGGTGGGAAAATAATTAGAAGAGGAATTAAGGGGAACCCCAATTCGGATTAGACCCTGCTGAAGAAAAATCCTGAAGGGAGAAGATAGTTTAATACCTTGAAAAGGTAGAAAAATATAATAAGATGAAGAAGAGTATGTTTGAAGCTGAGTTTGTATAATATATATTGATAGATGTAGAAGTATCTTCTGAGAAGATTCCCGTTCTGGAAACTTTTCTTGTTGAGCAATTACCAGAGACCCCTGGAAATAACTACTTCACTCCGGAAAAGTCTAAAGGGAAAAAAGATGTTGAAGAAGTAGGTAAACGAGTTGTTGATGAAGTAGAGGAAGATGTTTTTGAAGAAATTGGAGAAGAAGAAGAATTAGAAGAAGGATGTGATGATCTCGATGACTTGATTAAACTAGTTGAGGATTATCAAGAAACGGCAGAGTCCTCAAAGCCTGTTATATAGGGAATGGAAAATTAGAAAGTTGCTAAGGAATATAATGTCAAGGAAGAAGAAATAGAAAACTAATTGTCTATGGAAGAAATCTTTAAGAAGAATTTTCTTGAACGAGGAGAAGAAAAGGAGAAACAAGATGAATAAATGATTTCTAAAGTATCTGAAAGAGAATAATAATCTCATGATGAGGCAGTTCCAAAAGTTGATAAGGGGAAGCAAGTTATTATAGAAACCCAAAAAAATGATGTAATAGGGAAGAAGGATGTTGTTGGATCTTCAAAAATAATGCTGGTGGAAATTTAAAAAGAAAAATCTCCATACAAGATGCCTGATTCCGAATCATCTGCACGAGGTCATGATTTTGTTGAGTCTTTGAAGAAGATGGTGGACACAATTTCGATCTTTCCCACCATAGAATCCAGATGCCAGATGCTTTAACACTGTCTGAATCAGAAGTTAGATTCCTTATCTGTGGTGATGGATAAGTGTGTGAAGATTAAAGCTGATCATAGCAATTTATTTATCAATTATGACGTTCACAGAAAATCATGCAGCAAAATGAGTTTATGGTCTATGAAAATTGATGATGACTTGGCTAAGATTGATCGTTTTCAGATTTATTGTAAAGATTCTTTTGATACTGAGGATTCCAAGATGAAGAATCTTCAGGAAAAACTTAACCTTAAGCAAAAATCTCAGAATCAATAAGTGAAGGACTAGAATGGGAAGGTTAACACTCTTGTTCAAAATTTTAAAAGGGATAGAGATCTCCAGATTGAGCTTGATGAAAAGATTGTAAATAAAGATGAAGTTCTTAAGGCACAATCTAAGGCCTTGAAATCATAAGATGAAAGGATTAAATCATTCGAGAAGCAATCTGAGAAGGGTTAGAAATATTTGATGAAGCTGATCCCAATGGAAAAGAAAGACAAATATACTCAATCAGATCATTTGTTGCATTTGATCTTCTTTGTAAAAATTCTTCCAATCAAAATATAACTATGTTTTCTTGTTTTCCTTGCATGTCATTACTAATATTTCTGGTAGCATATTTCATTTCTATTCCCTAAAATTCTTTATGAAAATCACAAATGGGGAGAAGGAAAAAGAACTACTCAAATGGGGAGAATGAAAAAGTTAAAATGGGGAAGAAAAATTTCTATGTTAAGAACTATCATTAAGTAAGGAGTATTTTCTCATTAAAATGTCCTTAATTATCCTGATAATGAAAAGTTTATTATGGAAATCTAGAATACAATCCTTATAGTTTCAATGCCTAAGGGGGAGTTGGTTGTATTCCTCGTCATCTATGAACAAAGGGAGATAAGTTCTATTTTCAAAGTCTAATGAAATTTTCTCTAAGTCCTTATATTCTTTTTCGAAAGGTTGTTTGTGCTTTCTAAAAATGGGGTGATTGTTGAGTCATTAAGGTCTTCCTTATGACTTTTCCATTCCTTCTTGTTTGGAAAATCACAGACACCTTATACGTAAGCAAATGTATATTTTACTTCTCAAAGGAAAATTTCCTTCCTTAAAGAAATTTACCCTAACCAAGATTTCCTTATATATTTCAATATTTTTCTTAAGTATAAAAATCGGATTCATACCTCAATCCTCGTAATCATATAATACATAGATATGAAGTATTCAATTTTAGGATCCGAATTCTGGATAAGAACTCTAATAAAGTTCCCCTTCGAATTCTGGATACAAACTCTAATGAATTTCACCTTCGAATTCTGGATACAAACTCTCACAAAGTTCAAATCCGAATTATGGACTCCAAACTTCACTAGTTCGACTCCAAACTTCTAGGAGTTAGATTCCGAACATCTACAATTTCGACTCCGAATTTCTATGAGTTCGACTCCGAACTTCTACTAGTTTGACTCCGAACATTTACTAGTTCGACTCTGAACATTAACTAGTTCGACTCCAAACATCTATGAGTTCAACGTCGAACTCCGTAAGTTGAAATTCCCAATACTGGTTAAAACAGACTCCAAATATCCTTGAAATTTAGACTATGGATTTCTACAGAATTCATGTTCTAAATTCATATAAAACAGAATCCAAATATCTCTTTATTATAGACTCCAGATTCCATTTTGGTTTGACTCTGAACTTTTATTTTCTTACATTCCGAACATAAGTTTTACTTTTTCTTACACTTGTTTCATTACAAAACGATGTCATGCTTTCAGTTTTTGACTAACCATTGGTTAAGTGACACATGTATAGGTCCATCCAAAATTTAATGAAAATATGACCGTTGGAGGAGGGAGACAACTGTTGGAGCTTCGCATATAAGTAGGATCTAATTTCAAGGAGCTCGATACTGAACTTTGGCAGATCATTGAGATCTATAGATACATGCTGTTGAATTTATTTCTAGAGAGAGATGCTATTATCAACTCTCAATGCTTCGTGCTGAAAGTTCAAACAGCTTGTTCAAACATTACCTTGTGCAGATTTGCTTCGTGCGACTCCGATTGTTGCCGATTACAATCGAGGGCTTCTGGGGATTGGAATACAGAAGGTTATAACACCTTGAAGATGAGGGATTCCGTGCTGAGGAAGATAGAGGTGACAACTACATGATATTTTAGGGCTTGCGCGGATTGCAAGACAGACTCTGACCATCGTATAGAGGGTTTACCCTGGTGTGGGTAAGACAAAATTTCTTCAAAATATAAATAAAGGGAAATTTATCCAAGGTTTTTTGGATACCATTCTCTTTGGTTTAAAATAGTTATTTTGTGTTAAATGTAGTTTTACTACTTGTTCTTTCCGCTAAATTTTCTATTTCTAAGGAAATTTTAAATTTATTATACTTCCTTACTTGTACTCTGATTTAGTTAGATTCTATACAATTTATGGTAGAATCTTACTCTTTTTAACTTTTGTTAAGTATCATTTCTGAAATCACTTTTCCAAAATCAAGAATGTGATTAGAACTTATAGAGGTCCTGTGAATTATCTTGTTTATGATTGTTAAACATATCCATCCTAAAAAATTACTTAGGGAATTTCTAAAAGGTACAATTCACCCCTTCTCTTGTATCTGAGAATCTCATTCTTATTTTGATCCTACCTTTGGTATTATAGAGTATAACATACTCAGAGACATACCATCCTAACACTTGTTGGGATTATTTTCATATCTTATGATTATGTTCCTATACCAGTTTGGTTTTCTTATTCCCACTCATGACCATCTATTTATTTGTTCTATGTTTACCCTTATTTAAAATCTCATCTCACCATTTCCTTAATTTCAATTTCATTAGTTTATGAAGAATGGACTTATGTTGGATATGTATAGGTTCTGTAATATGTGAATAGAACATTGTTTGGAGACGATAAAATCTCTCATGAAATAATTTTATTATATATCGATTCTATAAACACACTAATCCTTTATAGTTTTTCGGTGTGTATTGTTGTGAGATGTACTGAATATTTATCTAAAATGATGTACTATTTATATATGTGATGCTCATGTCAACATAGTTGGTATCATAGTTGGGTTTATATATCTTTGGGGATTAAGATTAGAAATATTTATTAAGAACTCAGAGTATGATTATGATTTTAGGTAATATACTAAATTTTTGGTAATTTATAGATATTTTCATTTTCTAGTGATGAAATCCCTATCTAGACAAAATTTAGCGGTTAGAGGCTCGAGCACCTATGCACATAGGTGTAATAACCAATAAAAGTCAGGTTGGGTGTTAATTCAATATTCACCTTGTACATGATATAGATTCATAACCATACACCATGTTTGATAATGTTAAGGACAATCTTTGGCCAATTCGCATTTTCATTGTAAACCATTATGAGTTATTTGAATATATTTACATTATAAATCATAATAGGAAATGACCATGTAAGGGTTCTCACATTGGTCTTTCTGAATCATCCTATGTCTTTCTCTCGATGTGAGAAAAAATTTTGACTTCCAATGGAAATTAATTCTATTATATAGTTATTTTTACATATTAGTGAAGGGTTTTTTTCTCAAATGGTTTCATAGAAACTTGTAATTTTATATATTCTAATTTTTCTCGAACATATTAATGTACTTCTTGAAGAGTTTACTAATATTTATCCAAATTTTGAATTTGAGTTTTTAATAGAACGCAAACCTAGTGATACACCTATTTCAAAAAATCTATATAGATTAGCTCAAATTGAGTTGTAGGAATAGAAGAAGAAACTCCATTATAATCCAAAAAATGTATTCAAATGACCAAGTGTATCACATTGGGTGAAACTTTTCATTTTATTACAAAGTCATATTTTTCCAATACATTATTTCATTAATAATCGAGAAAATAAACATATAAATATCATGAAAAAGTTTCATCTACCTCGTATTGATGAATTATTTGATCAAATTCATAGAGCTCAATAATATTACAAGATTGAAATTCAATCTAGATGTCATATGTTAAGGTTCAAAAAGAGAATATACTAAAGAGATCCTTTTTTATAAGATTTCTAAACTATGAATATATAGTCATTCCATTTGGACTTGTCAGTCATCTTACAATCATTAGGGATCTAATGAATAGAGTCTTTAGAGATCACCTTGTTCAATTATTTCTACTTCTTATAGAATATATTATTATATATTCCCAGATCATGGAGGATCATGAATATTATTTGATTATAGTGTCTTAATCCATAAGGAAGGAGAATATATTTTTCAAATTTTGAAATTCTGGGTTCTAGATATAGAAAGTATCATTATTGGGTCATGTAATTACATGAGATAGTATATCAGTAGATCCTTTAAAAATAGATGTTATTTAATAATGGACTATATCAATAATGGTGAAAAAGACCGATAGTTTTCATGGCTTGGATGGATAATATAGATTCTTTGTGAGACATTTATCTTGATATAAAATCCAACAACCATGTTGGCAAGAAAGAGAGCTAATTTCATTTAGATTGATGAATATAAATAAAATTTCATGGATCTAAAGAGATTATTGGTCTATAAACCTATGATCACATTATCCTACCGTAGAAAAGGTTTATTAATATATAATGATACATTAAATAATTAAATAGGATGAATGCTCATGAATAATGGAATGGTAGTAGAAAATGAATCACTGTAATTTAATGTTTATGAGATAAATTACCCAACTCGTGAATTATATTTAACAGTTGTAATTTTTTATTTGAAAAGATGGAAGCAATGTATATATTGTGAAAAGTGTGATATATATACCAATAATAAAAGGAATAAGTATATATTTACATATAAATTATTGAATATAAACTAATTGTGGTGGTTGGAGTTAATTAGTGATTAATATTTTCCAATAAATTACCATACTAAAATAGTGAGCAACGTGGATAATGATCTCAAAAATAAGGAACATGCTAGCTTGAATATGATGGTAAATTAAATAGATACAATAAATATTTATTTGTAAAATATTTACCTTGAAATCATAAGTGAAGGGGAAAAATCCTATATTACTAAAATTAATGTCCATCCATCCATTAATTAGAAGATTAAAGAGGCATAAAAGGATAATTTGGAACCACAAAAAAAGTTACAGATTGATACAGATCTCAACATTGAATATAATGGAATGATAAAAATCATGAATGTGATATGTGTTCCTTTAATACAAAAATTGAATAAGGATATATTGGATGATGAAATTATCACATCATTCTATATCCATCATGGAATTATAAATACATATTGAGATATCAAAGAGATTTTATGGTGGGATAATTTTAATAGGGATATTGTAGAGTACATATTTCAATTCATGGAATGTTTCCAGGTTAAATATGATTGTTAGATGAATAAGGGTATGATGAAACAATTACCCATATATATATGGATATGGGAAAATATAACTGTGGACTTCTTCATTGGACTCCCCAATACATCTAAATTCCATATTGAAATTAGGGTTATTTTAAATTACCTTATTTGTATAGTTTATTTCATGGATATTAATGAAAACGTATTACCTGACCTTCTTTCGTGTATATATATTACGGAAGTGGTAAGGTTCCATGAAGAACCACACTCAATCACATATGATTTACATCTAAGGTCTACCTTGATGTTATGCTGAAGAATTCCACAAGAATTAAATATAGATCTAATATTTAGAATTGAATATTATCCTCAGATATGTTTTTAGTATAAGGATTTCATTAAAACCCTATAAGAAACACTGAGATATTTCTCTATAAATTTTTGAGGTATTCAGAATCAACACATTCCTTTGCCATAATTCTCATACAATAATAACATTCAATCAAGAATTAAAATTTATCCTTATTAAACTCTATATTATAGAAATAATGAACACCAAAATTATTGGATTTATTTGAATAATGTAAGATATTATGACCTTACCTTGATGAAAAAATGGAAGATAATGTCATAAACTTTCAGAAACACATTAGGGTTTCTTAATGTTAATAGATTTTTTATGAAAAATCATCTATGAGGACTAATGTTCAAAGGGGGTGAAAAGTTTTTATATAGATATCTCTTTAGAATAAGGTTATGAAATTTTTAAAGACGGTTAAGATGATCCCTAGATATATTGTCCCTTTAAGATTCATTATTGTATCAGTACCATATATTATATATTGATACATTAAAAAAATATTCTCCCAATTTCATGATATTTTAAATGTATTTATTATATAGAATCACATTCCAAATCCTTCACATGTAAAAAACTCATAGGTTGTATCTTTATACAATTATCTTTCTTTTGAAGAATAACCTGTAGAGATTTGAATCATAGAGATATTGGATTGTAGAACAAGACCACCCACATTGTCAATGTTTTGGGGTGAAACCATAAATTTGAAAAATTAATGTGAAAACCTGAGTATATAAAGAAGGAAAATCATACATATATTTTTCATTCAAAAGAAAAAAAATTCATTCTAACAAAATTTCAAGGGATATATTCTTGTAAGATGAATAGAATTTAACACCCAATGATTTTAAAATATATATATATTATTTCCTTTAAAATAAATGTTATTTATACAATAGCATGAGATTAAAAGAACCCCATACTAAATAGAATTATGTTCTTTATAAAAATATGTGAAATTTATTATGATACTTTTAAAAAAGCATAATTTCAAAATTAATTATAAGGAGTACTATATAAATTATTCAAACCACAATTGAAATATTTTATTATATTTTATTATTTAATTTTTATATATTTAATATAAGATAAAAATTTATAAAATTTATTAAAAAATAGAACTTTATATTATAATTATAAATGTTAAAAATATATTATGGTGATTTTTTTACTATTTTATGAACATGTTGACTTTAAGGATAATAGTGTGAGATGGAATTTTTAATAACACCGTAGAATTTATAAAATAATTACATTATAAGAGGAAAATAAAAATATAATAAAAGATTCTCTTAACTATTTATGTGTTTAATGAGTGAAATAATGTTTCTTAATCTATTATGTTGAATTTGGGAACTCATGTTTTAATTTTTTGAATGAAAAATATATTTTATTCTAATAAAAATTTTACATCACTTTCAGTTAATTTAGTATTCATTATGATCCATTAAATTTTGAATTTAATTAATAGTAATAAAAGTTTTATTTTAATCCATAATTTAATAAATTTCTCAGTGAAAAAATTCATACCATATTTTGGTATAAAATAATGTTTCTTCATAAAAAATGTCTTTGTAAAAAATTATTTTTACATGTTTAATGTGAAAGTAAAATAATTATGTTCATACACATATGGAATCTAAATATTTAAAATGGAATCCATATTTTGATTTTGAAACTTAAAAATTAGGCAATAAGTTTAACATAATTTTTATCCATAATGAATACTTATCATGGTATAAATCTTATCAATACAAAAAGTGTTAAAGGGTTAATGAGGGGGATAAGTAAAGAGATAAATCTTAAATTACCACTTAAACATTTGTAAGTTGGAATGTATAATTGTATTAATTCCTTAACATATCCAATATTCAAAACTTTTTCCATTTGGTATCACTTTCCTAAAAAATTACTTTATATCATTTTAATTCTAAGGGTCTTTACAATGGTGACACTACCTTCACTAATAAAAGGGAACATCTTATTCCAACAAATTGACAACACATGATCACCTTAGATAATAAATTATCTTAAAAATTACCTACCCAACACCATTATCCCTGACTAAGAGTTTAACGTATTCCCAAAATACCCATCCAAGAAATCTTTATGGTTATTTTCAATGTAGATTATCCAATGAAGAGGTATCTGTTATTAGACTTATTTCACATGTTTCATTCTTATAAAGCCTTATAAATATATATATATATATAATAATCATAACAAAATAATATTATTATAATTAATATACAAAAATTTATTTAGGTTAATGGTATAAACCCTTTTCATCATCTTCCGATCTATTAGAAAATGAAAGTGTAACTCTTATACGTGCGAACTCCCATATCAATGAAGCGAAGTTACTCATTTTCCATTATTGAATTTTATGGATTATTAAAAAATTGTATATAATAATTAAATATGACAGTAATAACATGATTATTATTTTTGATACATTACAAAGGCGAAATGGCATGAACAATAAAATCGAAAGATATATTGGAAATGGAATAGTTAATAGAAAAATATTTATATTCATAATGATTTATTAATAAATAGATGATTTTAAATTTTTGGAAAATTATATAAATTAATATAAGTATTAATATTATTATGGAATATGTTTATAATAATTATATTTTTATTATATAAATGGTTAGATTGCGTATGAAGAAAACATGGACTTGAGGTAAGGGTTTCTCATGTCGCATTTATTTAGTTAAGACATATAATATATTTGATTTTTTATATTATTATTTTATATATATAATATCCGTTGTATATTTTTATAACACATTAAATTATAGGTATTCAAAAATCCATCTCATTTTATAACTTTCATGTCTATTATATTTAGGTGACACCAATGTTTTAGGGGTTTCCTTATGTAAATTTTGTTTTTTGAGATATGTAATATATTCACTACCTTATTTATATTATATGGTATAAATAATAAAAATTGTTTATATTTATGAATAATTTAATTTATATATTCTTTATTAAAAATATATCTATGATTCTCTGTTTAATATGGTTTTGATTTAGAGATTATGGAAGCTATAAGTGTTTATGTTAGAATCTCACTTTTTATCTGGATTATTTATGTTTCAATTTATATTATGAATGATTTCATGATATATAACTTATAAATCCATGTAATTTTATTTTATTATGGTAATTTATTGGTTTTTAATTTATTTTATCCATTTTACCATTTGTGGTACTCAAAATGGTTAAATAAATGTTTTAAGAAAACATGACCTTATATTATTTTTTTGGTCTGGTATCTTTCCCTTTCATATACATGTTTATAATATTATTATATGTAGGTTTTTATCATCCAAAACAGTTTAATATAATTATTTTATACAATAATCAATTTTATTAATAAATAATAAAAATGAATCCTTTCAGACAATATCCTTTTGGGTCAATGTCAATTTTTTACTGAAGTAAAAAATAATTTTTTTAAATTTTTATGGCATGAACACATTTTCTACATTATCATGAATTTTATTTATTATTATTATTACTT
This sequence comes from Viscum album, assembly GCA_963277665.1. NCBI lineage: Eukaryota > Viridiplantae > Streptophyta > Magnoliopsida > Santalales > Viscaceae > Viscum > Viscum album. The sequence continues at coordinate 1,081,153,486 of OY728164.1, forward strand.
ATATGTTTATATTGTGTTTCAATGAATATTCGATTCCAATAATTCTATGATTTTTTATTCTTCAATAGTAACCAAAATAAAATGATGATTCACATTTTTTAAAAGGAAAATTATTATTCTTTTAAAATATTATTTTTTATCATCTATTAAGAATATATATGATTCACTTGAGTTATGTTATTATGATACCAAGTAATTTCATTTTTTGGATGGATTTTTATGATGATTTTCTATGTTTGTTTTTTAGAAACATGTTTCATTCTCATTAGATAATTATGGAATATTGAAATCAAAAATGTTTTTATGATCTTATGGAATATATATGTATGGTTATAATTGTGATAATAGTGGGAATAAAATTATATATCATCGAAATGAATTGGGTAATAATAAATATCACATGATATAATATGAAAAGTATTGGAGAGTGAACCCAATCTATATTGATATTATGACAATAGTGTTTTTGAGAATGGGGAGTAAACGCAATCCCCTATGGGATGATATCCTCTTTGATAATGGGAATGGGGATGATCCAAATCCACTATAAAAATATGGTGTATATTTTTATGGGAATGATAAGTAAATACAATATAATATGAGATTTAACCAATATATTTATGGGAATAATGAGTGAACCAAATCCACTATGTGACTATTTTCACTATGATAGTTTTGGAATTGAGCCTTACCTATGAAAATTTTTTTATATGTTTATGGGTATGCTAGTTTTTATTTCATATACATATGATATTCTTTGATAGCTCATGATTTATTAGTGATGATTCCACATTTTTATGAATAATATCATTTTTATGGAAATGCCTTATTCCTTGACTAGGGATTTATGGTCTGAGATTTTTTTATATTTTTTTATATGTTATAGTCATATTCTAATAACCTTATTCATAACTTTTTATCACCTGTAATAAACTATTTTTTATCTCCCTTGTTTTCCCCTACTAATATTTTGAGCTCACACATTCTTATGTGTCTGATTCCTTTGGATATAATGAATGGTTTCATATTGAAAATGTCTGACAATGGTAATATGTTGGATGATATTTTTGGGAGATTTTAATGATATTTCATGACATTAGTTGATTAACTATCTTGATTTCAACGAAACTAAATCTCTATAAATCTGACATGTGTATAATTTTTATATGTATTGAATATTTATATAAAATTATGTAATATTAATAAATTTGACGTTAAGGTTGCCCCATATTATATATTTACATAAAAAAATAGTGAATTATAGTTTCTAAAATGAAATTTTTGAAACTCCCTTAATATTATTTAGAAGGTTTGTTTTCCTACCATTTAATTCTATCAATATCATCTAAATTTATCATTTATTCAAAATCATTATAATTCCTAACCGAACATTAGTGCTGAATATATAAAGGAACTAGGAGTTTTTTCATTGAATTCATCTAAAAAATCCACAACATTAAACTCATTTGACACCTCTATCTATTTGTACATGAACTCATGAAGATCACATGATAGATTTGTCTTGCAGAATGAAACTCACCTTAGTAGTCCAACATCCTCATTGGACATACCTCCATTAATATTTGTTATGATCATGATTATATGATTTAACATGACTTTTAATACTTGAATATCCTTTCAATTTTCATCATCTAAATTAATATCATTTTATTTTATATTTCTTTATTCTAACATTCATTATTTTCTCATTTTGTATGACTTTGTAAGCCATAATATGTTATTAATAATTTTATAATTTTAATCTTTTTATGAATTCATATGATCATGATTTTATATGATATTTTTGAAGAATATTTATATGCAAAATTCATATGACGCAAAGTCCTATGCTTATATTTGATTCTCACATATTATTTATGATTCAGGTTCTTAATTTTATACATTCTCAAATATGATATTGGTAAAAGTCATATGAGACATATGATGTTGTAATTTAAAGACATTATGTCAGGATCAAAGACATATAGTGAAGTCTTATGGTGATGGAATTTCGGGAAATGTCATATGTTATGTCCTAATTTCATATTTTTTCCCTAAATTAATATGATCTGTTTAAATATAAAAATATAAAAACATCTTTATAATGACTTCATAACTACCTAAAACCAACTCCAAGTATTCTCAGGCTCCAAAAAACATTTTCCAAGGTATATTCGCACTAATTTAATTATAAATTCATTTCAACACATATATATTGAATCTCTATATCTTCATCTCAACCTATAATCCCTTACACTATCCCATCCATCAGGACCAGAGAAGTGGCCACCACATGACCCCTCGTATGCCTCCCTATATACTAGAGGCTGAAAATTAGAGTAAATGACCTAATTTATATAATGGGGATACTATTGACACAAATAAATTTCTTAAAATGAGATAAATAATATAAATTTGTTTATATTGATCATTTTTTTTATTAAGAATAAATTACGAAAATTCTATATCAAATGTTCCATGCAGAAGTCATCCAGTCATACACCTATTAATCTCTCATCAAGATGATGACATATATAAAATAAACCAAAAATAAAATAAAATAACACTATTCGTACTACCATACTAGGTCCTTACATGCCTTAACTATAAAAATTATTGAGGCAAACCAGCTTGATACACTACACATCCTGTATAGAACATGAATGAAGATATAAGGTCTTCATGCACACTAAGGTGGCCATGTAGGGCATTATAAAAATATATCTATATGGAAAACATTTTCCACATATATAAACCCTTTTATTAACGGTATACATGAATAATAAAATATATATGTCAAAAAATCATCTTGGATGTTGTGTTCTAACCAGGATACCAAGACTCCATATACATTAAGTCATTGTGTGCCCACTAGTCCACTAGAGCATCTGATTATACATGCATCAGTTCCTATATAGAATAAACATCATCACCTCAGCAATATTGTTCAAATTTTTGAATAATATATTATTGAAAAGTACTCATGGTAGGGTGGTGTCAAATCCTTGACCCCTTTCCCTTAGGAACAAATCTTGTTCATTCATTCATATCTCAACCCACAACAAAATCACTCATGGTAAGTTATATCAGTTATGCCTTATTTAACCACATGATCTAGCCTCCAGGGTGGTCCTTAACCCATGAATATCATGAAATAGACCACATCATGCATATAAACCCTTCTCTGTTGACTTTTAAGAGTTTAGGAATATCACACCGACCCATCCTTGCACATTATGTGAGGTCACACAAGTACATAGACCCAACACCATATACTACTAGAAGGTATAGTAAATCAAAATAATCAATCCACATAGACTCTAGAGAGGTCCAATTAGTAAATACGACCCATCCCATATACTTTGGAGTGGTCTATTCCATCACACTATGTGGCTCCCCAAACCCGCTCTCCTGGACCTGTTACTCAATAACACATACTTTATATACATTCTTTGACACTAGCTCTAAAAATAAAAGACATAACCCCACATAATTACAAAATTATAAATGATATATTAATCTCTTATATAAAAATGTTATTTTTAGGTTTATATAATTAGATATTTAGGACACACCATAAACTGATAAATCCCATATAATTTATCACAACGGAAAATTTTACCATTATATAAAAAACTACTTAATCCATAACAAGTATTGATAATCAAATATAAATTATTTCATATGTTTTATACTTCTAAACATGTCACATGGAATAGTTTTATATATAAAATTAGGAAATATAGACATAAGAAGAGATAAAATCAAACACTCAATGAGATAAACATATAACTGATACAATCAGGACATACACATGTATTAAATTTTATGGATGAAATTAATAAACAAACGAAAGCCATAATAAACATGAAAATGAAATCAATATAAATCCATGATAATAAATTAAAAAAAATTATGTCAACAATAATAATATCATACTAATAGATTTCATAATATTTGATATAATATCATTCTACCATGTCCTTATGCCAAGCCACATACTTTTCATCAAGACCGTAGTCCAGAAATATCCCTATCAAGGCCTTATTCCTAGAAACTATTCTATTATGGTAAGATGTATGCAACAAAACCGACCTATTTTTTCTCTTAAACCTGTTGTTGCATCCAGAAGATATATAATGTCAGTCCACACCCGTGACATAACTAAATCTTATGAATTAATCACAAGATTTGGGAATATTTTCTTATAATTCCCTAAAAAACCTCTTAAAGAAAAAAAACCCTAGATATCCATATGATAAAGAATAAAAAATATATATGACTACCCAGATATAGAATTAAATAATCATACATAATGTTAATAGTTGTCACCATGAAAAAAAAAGTGAAAAAATGATCATACCTTATCCCAATAAAGAAGATATATGGTCATACAATACATAGTCTACTTCCCAATAAATATTCATATTGGAATAAAATTTCATGGAAAGAAAAAAATTACCCCCATATCAATATAATATCATTATTTATTGATAAAAATAATATAATTTTAATTATATAAAATAAGGTGTTTACACCATATAAGGAAATGGGTATACGAATAAGTCAATACTGGAATAACATGATCATAAACTATCCAAATAAAGAAGGTGGAAGGTTTTAAAAGAATATATCCTAAGACATGAGATACATTTTTCGAAGGGATAATGTGGTAGGAGTGCATATCCTAGAAAATAAATGATTGAATATAACATAATAAAATCAAAAGGAAGAATGAACCCATGTTATAAAAAATAAATTCATGGGAATGATCATAACTCAAATAATGAAAGTTCAGTTACCAAAAATACTTAATAATGGAGAAATAAATCAATCAATAGGCACATATATACGGGATTATGATTTTGATATAAAATAAAATTAAATAAATAGATTATGATTAAAATATATCCACTATAAATAAAAACAACATAAAAATGAAACATGCTGCAAAAATGTATTACGTCTTGAATAATAGTAAATAAGGCTATGAAATCCCTTGTGGCTTGAATAACAGTTAAACAAAAAATAATCGATATTTAATATAATTCAACTTTCAATAGAATTATTAAAAGATAATTCCTGATATTATATGACAAATATGTAGGTTATACACCACATAAACAATGTTTGGTGCAGAAATCTAATAATTGTATCAAATAAGGGAAATTGAGATAAAAACCATTAAATCCTTTAAAACATTAGAACCAAAATCCCACGAGAAATATAACCTGAAATTGGATATTTAATACCATGAAATATAATAGAATCATGACAACATTATTAAAATGGATTGGTAATCATACCATATAACTGTAAACATATTGTATAATGTAAACATTTTTTAGTGAAAGGAAATTGACACTCAAACCCTTACATCTTATTTTGAATTCTAGGAATGAATTTTAGTTCATCCATAAAAAAATATTTTTTATATCTTAATTAAAAACTGTACTCATATTAATTTTTATTTAAACAGTTCATAAATAGTAATTCTCTATATGAATTTTTCCAATTCTTCACATCATGTGTTTATAGTTTTATTTGATTGTACTAGTTTCATTATAGTAGCATCCAATTTTATTCTTATTTAAATGTTCATCATTACTAGATCATTAAAAACATTATTAGATATTATTTAAAATTATTTATGATATTTCAAATTTCATTCACGAGTGATTTAACCTTAATCCTTGAATATGAAATTGATAGAAAGCATGTTTATGTGATTCTTGATGATAAATGTGTTTTTTATTAATTAATAAAAAAATATTTATATAACTTATCCCTAATTAAATGAATTATTATTTAAATATTTATATCATATTATAATATTAATTATTTATCCATATTAATTCATGATATAAATTTATAGTATTGTTCAATTGGGCCGTTAAGCCAACCCAATCATGAACATACCCAGATTTAATAAATCTCTGTGAGGTGGTATTGTTTTTATATAATTTTAATGGAAGAATAATAATCATTGTTTTTTGTTATTAGTAGGATATATAAAATTGTTATGTAATTAGAATAGAAATGAATGGATATTTAAACATTACACAATTTAAATAAAATATTATGATCATAGTAGGCTTATGGTAAATAATTAAATTAGTGATGATTTTTTGTTGATGATATCATTTATAGGTTCTTAAATTTCTCATAAATAAACATTATTGGAATCAATAATATTATATTTTTCCATTAATACCATCCTTATATCATATTATGTAATGTAGTGAAGGAAAAAACACATTTTGTCATGGAGGTAGTAGTCTGCACAACTCACAAACATAATTTTTTTTCTTAATGGATGTAGCATTTGAAATGTAATTATAATAACCATAATATAGAAATAGAAACATATATAAATTATATAAATATCCTTATAATTTATTGTATTTAATAAATTTAACGTAATATATTTAATAATAAATTTAAGTAGTTGATAATACTCATGTTAGAGACTTGAATTTTCATTGGAAGTATCCTTGAATTTGAAGGGAATATATTAAATATGAGTGAACAGTGGGTTATGTTAGTGGGAGAGAGTTCTATGGATATTAAAATGAAATATTTTATTGTATTAATTAGAATTTATATCATTCCTTGGAGTGGTGAAGATGTTAACCATTTATAAATGATGGAAATTTTAGTTTTGGGAGTAATTTATATAGTTCCAATAATGTAATGATACTATTCAAGTGTCAAAGGAAATAAAATATACAAAATAAGAGATTAACGTGAGTGTAGTTATAAATTAATCTTGTAAAATACATTATAAGATAAATTATGTATTATTATTGTTTTTTGTTTTTTATTTTTTTCTTTTACCAAATTAACATTTTCCTTTGTAATTAATTTTTAGCATTAGTACTTTTTTTTGAAAAAGATTAAGATTGAATTTTTTTCATAATTTCAAATTTTTGATTTAATATTTTTAAATAAATTTATCAAATATAATTAATATATGTATGAACAGTTATTTTTAAAACAAACACACTTAATCACATAAAAATATTTTTTAAAAAAATAATGTTTTTATGTATTAAATATATATAAGATACACTTATTTCGTTTATTAATTTCAAATAAATATATATATATAATTAATTATATAAAATTTATCATAATTTCATGGAATGATAAAACAATACTTATTCTTAAAAATTAATGATTTTTAAGTATTACCAAATTTTTTATATTATTGTAACATTTTACATTGGTTATAAAAATGTTGGACATAGCATTTATATGTTCAAATAATATTTTAAAATGAATAAATTTATTCCTAAAACTCAAAAAAAATTACATAAAAGATTTCATAAATTTATAGTTCACTCTTATATAATTGTAAATTCATACGAATAATAAGTTTCATGAAAACCATATTTTTCGACTAAAAAACAACCTTTTCTGAAAAAAGATGAAATATTATTACTATTTCAATATTGATACGAGGATTTCATTTTTATTATTTTTTTCAAATTTAAACTCTAATATTTTAAATTTTATTTTTTTAAATACAATATATAATATAAATAAAATCACTTTTATTGAAAATAACATCTTTAATGTTAACTCAAATTAATTACTTACCTTTTAATGTAATAAATATTAATATTTTAATATCTTAGTGTTTATTATATATTTATCAACAATTTCTTCTTAATATGTTATGGGTTTTTATGTTGGTTATAGTGCTCATAGAATTTTATAAAAAATTTACTTATTTAAATTTGATCTTATATTGTAATTTTAGGATGTTCCATTCCCCCCATAAATAAATTATATCCTAAAAATTTGACTCATAAGTTCCAAGTAATTTCTATGGGGAAATCAGAACTAATATTTCACTATTATATGATCATGGGTTTAATTAAAATGTGTAATGAAATTTATCATTATGGAAAATTATTCTACGTGTTTTATAAAGAGACAAAACCCATTTTTAATTCCACATAAAATAACATTAGGATATAGATACCTAATGAATAACCACCAAAAATTGTGAAAATGATTTATATGATAATCATACCAATATGAAATTTATTTATAACTCAATATCTAGTTGTTGGGTAAAGATAACATGACATAGGACTCTAGAAAATATAGAGTGAAAACTCACTATCTGATTTGTTAATAGTAATTGCATATAATTTTACTAATTCACATGGTTGTTGGTGACTATATCCCATATTGAATCTTGGATTGGGAAATTGAGTTAAATAATGTGAAACAATGTTTTAATTAATGCAACTAATTTTTATAGACTCTTGGTTTCTATTACACTTTTGATCTTGACGACCTTCATCACTTGATCTCTAAGGAGACTCCATATTTATATTCTATAGTGTGTTTTGGAATTTTACTATATTAACATTTTTTATAAATATTATTAATAGCCATTTTTTTATAATTATAATATTTCTATCTCCAGCCCTTATCATATTAAGAATTTCATTAGAACAATTTTTTCATTTTCTATGGAATCCATTTCTAAATAGGTTCCTTGAAAATTCGAGAAGAAAAAAAACCATGAGAGATAACATGAGTTACGATCATTATAAGATAATTTTCAGAAATATTCATAATTAGATTTATCCTCATGATGTCTCAAAACCATGTTGGCATAAAATTCCTACAACTCAACTTGTATAAGACTTGGTTTACCCTATAACACTCTCATTTTAACATATATCATTCAGTGTTAAACCTACGTCAGATTGAGTTGGGTTCTCCCATACCTATTCACCCAATCCTTAAAATATAGATCCCAAATTAACATGAACTATCATAAAATATTCTAAACCCAAAAATCACTGAAATATATGACCTAAAAATCCAATTAATCCATCTTAAAAAAATAGTGATAATTCCTAAAATAATATACCCTAGTATATATATATATATAAATCATATACTCTTAATAACAAAACCTTCCCAAAAACATTTTAATATTTATGACATTAAACTACAGAAAAATTAAATATTCAATAAAAAACTAACTTTATCTTTAACCCTAAAATTGTATTAACCACTAGTATATACGGTCCCACACTAGTGACAATATATAATAAACCCAAAATAGAAATAAAATTCTCAAAAAATATCAATAATCAATTATCAATCCCATGTTATCCAATTATTATCTAACTAACTTCTTCAAATTCAAACCAGTCATTATTATCTCAATATTATATGTATATTAAACATAAGATTTATCCATTATACAATCATGTGTTCTCCAATAGTTATTAGATTTTTTTTCATGTAATCAATTTTCAATATTACTAATACCATTTAATATCAGTTTCCATATACTTAAATTAATAATATTGATGAATAATCCTTTTAATATTTCACATAATCATCATAACTTTGGGAATATATTAGAATATCATTGATAAATATCACTCACTAATGAAAATATCTTAGATTTCTAAAAAAATTCAATAGAACATATTTAGTTAGGACTAGGAAACTCACATTTTCCATCATAGGGGTCATATAATAAGATTACAAACCATTTTAGTTTTCTCCTTTATTTTATTATAGGACATAATAGTTTTCAAGTATATACCTTTCTCATCTTTTTTCTCATGATAATGTTTCAAATTAATACTAAAACTAGAATGGTTATTTTAATATCTAAAATATCTATATGAAGATATCAATTTGAATAGTTTATTCTATAATAAATATTTTTTTAACATAAGACACTTTCATAATAAACATTAATTCTATTTGTTTAATATTTAATTATCTATAGTTATTTTTTTATTAGGTTCTCTAAAAAATTAGATAAAATTATTATTAAGTCCATCATAATGGTTTAAAATGAGAATATGATTAAACAAAGCATATCCTCATGGAGGGTCTCACTAGGTATATAGTATCAGTATAACTCATCATGGATCTGAGTAATAATAGAGTTAATGATCAACCAACTCTTTTCATGGGGATTAAACCTAATTGAATCTATGATAAAACCACATAAACCTTTTATTATAATGATAATGATGTATTTCAATTTAAAACCATATATTCTTAATTTACCCAAAAAATAAAGATGATATATAACACTTAGATTTATTACATGGGATTTCACTGATGTCTTCTTATCCTGATATTCAAATAAAATTTTAATAATTTCTTAAATATACTTCTCCTAAATGGTTATCTATTTTGATCAAACATATATTATAAACCAAACAATTATCTAAAATAAACACCCTATTATACAATGTTTTATTTACTTTTACTTTCATAGTAACTTTAACACCCCAAACTCACAATCTTAGATCCAGTGCTTATAGACACATAATTTAATCACATTGTTTGATACCAACTATAAAAAAACATGATATAACTATCCATAATTTCAAAATAAATAAATATTATTCGATATATTATATCTAAAGGATATTTTTAAGTTTATAGATTTAGATAATTAGTACATACCATTAACTGATAAATCATATGTTCTTTGTATAAATTGAGAATATTCCCATTAAATAGAAAACTAATGAATACATGAACATTATTCAATGACATGGAAAAATTAATTAATATTTTTTATATTTATAAACATGTCACATATAATATTTTACTACAAAACATGGGGTAATATAAAAATAAGAAGCTGTGAGCCCAAATTATTGGTAAGAAAAACATATAAATAAAATAATCGTGGTATAAAATTGGAATTAATATCAAGGAATGAATATGTGACTTACTTGAATTGATAATAAAAATAATGTTTAATGAATTATATATCAATTATAATAGATGAAAAAATTAATATCATTAATAATGGTCTTATATTGATGGAGTGTAAAATTCATGACATAAAAATGTTGTTGATAAGGCCTTTTTCTAAGGTAATGTACTTGTCATCAAGATATTAGTCAAGACATCTTGCTTTCAAGGGATTGTGAAAAGACAATGTCATTTTATGGGAGGAGGAATACACCAAAACCAAACCTTTTTTATCTCCCGAGACCTTTCAATGCATAAAAGGGATATATATTTTTTAATCCCACCCATCACTTGATTATGTCCTTTGAAATCCCCATAAGGGATAATAATATTTTTCATATCATTCCCTAATAATCCTCTTAATGAATAAAAACATGGCTATCTATATAATGAATAATAATGAATATCAATACATGATCAACCAAATTATAGTAGTAAATTATAATCAATAATGGAAATACATATCCCCATGTAAATAAAAGAGATAATATGATCACAACCCATATACAGAAAAAGGTGGATTGTCAAACAATACTTATTTAACTTTCTAATAATCATCTATATTGGTCTAAAAATAAACTGTATGATGATAATTTTACCTATATTAATAGAATAACATTATTTATTAGTGGACAAAATCTAATATGAAATATGTAAAATTTTCTGTTTACAATTTATAGGGAAATGTGTATTTACAAAGTGAATATTGAATTTACATGATCATAAGCTATCCAACGAATGAATATATATTGTTTAAATAGAAAATATTTAAAGAAGTGATTTTTTTTGACAAAGGGATTATGTTTAAGGAGTTTATATCCCATAAAAAATTGAAAGTACCAAAAATATAATTAAATTGAAAAATGTACTCAACTATTTTAAAATAAATTTAAGGTAATTATCATAACTAATTGAATAAATTTTGAGTTACAAAAGATACATAATATTGGGGAAACAAAATACACAATAGTAAAATGAATAAGGGACCATGATTTCACTATAAAATTCCATGAAATAAAAATAGTACAAAAAATATATATCCATGGGAAATGAATACACCATACAAAGGAAACATGGTTCCCAAAATGTATTATCTCAAAAAGAATTATATTTTAGACTATGAAAAACATTATGACTTATGTGACAATTTAATAAAAAAACCTTGAAATAATTTTCAATAAATTGAAATTAGAATACTATGATTAAAAAATAATTAATGATCTGATATCTAAAATAGAAAGTATATATACCACATTAATTAAATTAGTTTCTTAAGTACAATACTTGTCTCAATAAAGGGGAATTGAGATAGAAACCCTTACAACAATGGAACTTTTGAAAACATATAAGGCCCCATCCTTAAACCTTACTTAATCTTGAGTTAATACAAGCATACACATTGAGGATCTTTTCAGTTTTAGAGTTTCAGAGAATTAGATCATAAAACTTGCATTACATTCCACATTAAAACAAAGTGGTTACATAAATATAGTATTCTTTGTTTCCCATCAAATGAAACATATTTAAAATAAAACATTGATTCTTTCTTGACACTTCCTTGACACTATCATCGTATCATGTACCATTCCCTTGACCTATGAAAAACATTTCAAAAAAACATGGGATGAGCATAAAATGCTCTGTAAGGGATATACAAATTTTGAAAGGAAATATGAGTTCATATATACATAATAATGAAATCATACATTACCCATAAAACATAGGCACTTTAATACACCTCATTAAATAATGAATAAATCATATAAATCATAAGACATAAAAGGTAACTTGAGGCATTCATAACATTCTTACGTAGGGAGTAACCCACTTGGTTACATTTGGAATACCCACCATAGTATATTCCCCAAATATCTTTGGAGAAACCTTAACATTTCACTCCTTCACTTTACCCAATTCATTGGAGAGCTATATCAGGCTCACATGCCCTTTGTTTATCACGGCACCACCCGTCTTCATAACAATGCCCAAGAACAACAACATAATCGTATCACAAAAAACATGCATAAAGGAAACATAACATTTCCACCTTTCAATCACAATATATCAATACAACACATTGATATAAAAAAATTATGAAAACAATTTTCAATACCAAAATAAAAGAAAATTAAAACATGGTATTTATTTTTCTTTTAAAAAGATGTTATGTCTTGTAGAGGAAGTTGAAACTCAAATAATGGTCACGGTGGCGGAGAAGTCGTTGTCGCTGAATACGTATGACAAAAACATTCCCTTTTGTAGTTTAGTAAATGCTTCGTATAAAAAAGATTCCTTTTTAATAAACATAAAAGTCAAAGGGGTTTATACACCATATAAAAGAAAGTTGTGTATAAAAAAAATATGCCTCAATGAATTGAGATTGAGATGAAGTCCCATACAAAGACGGTATCCTTGGATTAAGGATAAATCAATTACATAATTATGTGTGACAAATGAATACATGAAATATAAGTGGATATTAAGATTAAAACAATCAAAGGTTATTCATACATATTCATAGAACGACTTATTCAAGGAGTAAAAGTTTATCCCAAAGAATCAAATTTGGGTTAAGAAGTTCCCTTGCAAACATTTGACAGCCTAACGGCGTCACTAAAAAATTCAGAAAATGAGTTGATGAGAGATAAAAATGGTTTTTCATCACATGGACATAAAATTTAAATCAATTAGGGTATAGAAGAACATATCCCAAAATAATAGTATGTGAATTAAAAGACATAAAAAATAAGTCTTTTTAAAAGAGGAGGGTGAAAGGTTCCCTTACCGACATGGGTATCTTTCGAGACATGCATCCTGTGAAAGATGGACAATACAACATTGATGTAAATACTCATAAATGAAAGTATATTACACAATTAGTAAAATAATGAGCAGTACATACACCACTCAAAAGAAATTGTGGAAAATGTAGCATAAATCTCACGGGAATAAAAGTGAGATGAAAAATCCCTTACAAAAACTCTGCAGCCTAACGACGACACATAAAACTTCCAAAATTGATTGATGAGACAAAATAGGGTCTCTCATCATATTAACATGAAGTTTACAGAAATAGGAATACAAAAGAACATACCCCAACATAACAAAGAGGAGCTTAAAAGAAGTGACATAAAGGAGAGTACATAAAAAGAAAGAGAGAGGTTAGATCTCATACAAAAATTCGGCAACCTAACGACGCCACTCAAAATATCCAAAATGGATTGAGGAGAGAGAATAGGGTCTCTCATCATATTAACATAAAAATTAAAGTAAGATTAATATAAAATAACATCCCTATAACCAGAAATATGAGCATTAAAAGGAATGACATAAAAGAGTGTACTTAAAAAGAAAGAGAGAGGTTGGATCCCTTACCTCACGTCCAACTTGTCTTGTTCGTTTCTTTATATTCCTGAATAATAAACATTGGACAATTTATAATTTCATAAGGACCTCCTATAAATATTATTATTCAGTTAATATCACAAATTTTAATGTTATAATAGTGGGTTAATAATATGAGTTCATATTACACGTTTTTGTCGATGTTTGGTACATGAGTCAAAAATGAACTTGTTTGAAAAATGATTGTCCATGTAGTTATAAGTACATAATTTCCATAATAGTATTAATGATTAAAATATAATATATATCTAGTACATATTCATTTTATACTATTCCATATCATTTGGTGATAAAAAATGAAAAGCACCGTTCATGGAGTCGGTAGGCCGTATGTACGCATGAACGCTACTTTCATTTTTTCTTTGTCATATTAATGAAATTAAAAATAAATGATATATATATATATATATTATAGTTCCAGTATAATATATATGTTATATAGGTCACATATGTTCATTAATTTCATTATTTATACATTCCATGTATTGCATGTACGAGTCACATCACTTGAGGGGGCGGTAGTTAACACTTTCTCATATGAAATTATCACATTTACACAACATGAAAAGAATAAAGGTATGGATTAAATATAAAATATAGAAGAATATAGTAAACATAAATACCATATATATCATATATAAAATATTGTGACATCATAATGGCAACCTTTAAAGGTGTTAAACGAATATTGAACAATCATCGTTTCGGGAGGTAGAAAATCGCCAACCACAGAAATAGTATGTTCTTTAACCATTAGACGAAGGTGTCTGTAAGTTCATCTCTAATACTTATTATAACAACATCCTAATTTATTGAAGATACTGGAGTTGTTACAAAATAAATGAATAAAAATAGTTTAGGGGGTGGGAGAAAAAAATTAAAACAAATGGACACAAGTGAAGACATTACCTTAAAATCGGGTAACTCCCTTCAGTTTGAGCTCAAAGGCTTCCTTGGGAAGACTTCTACCCAAAGTGAGGCTTCAAGGTGTTATAGAGGGATTGGAGAGACAAAACGGGAAGGGGTTGTCCGATCTAAAGGCTTTGGAAGTGTGGGTAAGGAGGTAGAGGTGGGGGCCTTTTAGAAGAGGAGAGGAGGGGCACCCTTGGAATGTAAAGAATTGTTCCTTTATTTTAAATTTAGTTTCGGATTTAAAAGGTCTCACATTGATATAATTCGAATATAAGGTGATAAGGGTACTAAATATACCCATCCAATAGGTTTTGGACATGTGTAGGACATTGATTACACATTATCTTTTCATTTTATTTAAATCCTTTATTAATGAGGTAATCACTGCATCATCATGATGTCATAAATAATTAAATATATTTTATTTATAAAAATTATAAAAAAAAAATTCATGATTAGGAAATCTTTTTTGATTTCTATGTAATATTTATAGTCAAAATTCTTACTTGTATAACCCCATGTAAAAAATGTTTTAGTAAAACATATAATGTTTGTGCCATTTTTACTTTAACATTAAATAAAAAGTTATTTAGGTCATTTCCCAACCAAAGTAGATCCATGGGGTCCCCAAGTTGACCCATCGATTTTCTTGGTCGGAAATGACACATCCAATTATGGTAGGACATGTGTCAAGCTCATGTCATATTAT
This sequence comes from Viscum album, assembly GCA_963277665.1. Lineage (NCBI taxonomy): Eukaryota > Viridiplantae > Streptophyta > Magnoliopsida > Santalales > Viscaceae > Viscum > Viscum album. The sequence continues at coordinate 1,081,169,276 of OY728164.1, forward strand.
TAAAACATTATTTTTACCTTAAACTACACTAATTACCTCTAATCGCGATTAAAAACATAAAATTTACTAATCACCAAAAAATTATTTTAATGCCATTGAACAAAATTTTAATTCTTAATGAAAACCATGTATGTTGGATTTTTTAAATTCAAAACGCAAATATGTAGAAATTTCATTTAAACGGAAAATCAGTTTTTATAAGTACCACTTAGTGGTTTCAGAGTTCATCAAAAATTCAAGTTTTTCAGAAAATAACCAAATATTCCCCCTAATATATATATATGATATTCCGAATTCAAAAATGATTTCTATTTTAAAAAATTCAAAAAATATAAGTTTCATTAATTAATTTAATAATTAATTCCCCTTGTCAAAACAAATAGCGTGTTTTTATGAAACAAAATGTATAAAAAGATTGACACTAGTTTAAGTCTGATTTTAATGTGAAATTAATTTCAATGACCACTATTGGATTAAATGGTAAAAATATATTCTAATATAACTTTATAACCAATTCAAAAGATATTCTTATCATATAAATAAATTAGATTAAAAAGATGTTTTGAATTAAAATACAATACTTTTCACTATTCATTAAAAATTGAACTTTTCGGAAAAATACCAAAAATTTTCACAAAGTAAATTTTGATGTCCCGATTCTAAATAAGAATTTTATTTTGACAAATATAAAACATAAAATTGTCAAAAAGTAGATTTAAAAGAGGTTCTCCATCAAAAGGCGGTTAATTGACCTTTTAAAGTATATTAGAATGTTTACGCTTAAAATTGGATTCATTCGCATTTTTAATCCTCTAACATTTATTGTAAAAAGTAAAAATATTTGACAAACATATATAATCATTTTGTAGTTAGTTCTATTCATTCTCGCCATTACAACGGCTACGCGTTAACTAATATTTAAAATAATATTATTTTATTATTAGATTGCAACGTAAGATTCCCAAAAAAACTCGTTGTTGTGTGTTGGGTACGCCACCGAGCATAGCGTCCCCTTTAAAGTCATATTAATATTATATTCACAAATATGGATAAATGTGAAAATTTCATACTCTTTATTTACCTGGGGTGTTACATCCTTCCTACCTTTTGGTAATTGAATCCTCACAATTTTAAAATTGAGCTTGGAAACTTCCTTGAAAGTCCAACATCGGAACAAGAGTCGGTAAAACAATCATTTTAAAATAAAGGAAGATAAGTACAGAGGTCACCCGAGTTAACCCATACTAGGATTCCATGTAGGAAAACATGGACATGGAGGAGAAAGCATAGGGTCATGTTCTGATGGAGAGTGATAGAAAACATGTTTAGGAGAAAGTTAACCATAAGAAAATCACAAACTTGTGATGGGTTAAACGGTATTCGATTCCCCAATAGGAAAAGTTAATAGAAAACATTTTTTTATGTTACATTTTATTGTCAAATTTATTAATAAGTAAACATAATCACTTATCATGTTGACTTTCAACTTTTATTAGATTCCTTACACAAACTCATATTTTCTCCAAAAGACGAGTATTTAGGATGACTTGTTCACATTAAGAGTACTATAATCAACTTCTATGGAATCACCTCATCCAAAAATGTGGACTATATACATCCCATGTTTTTAGAATTTAACCAAAACCAAAACCAAAACCAAAAAGGTTAGTACAAGATCAGATAATCCAGAAAAGGATAACCATTTATAAAAAGAAAATCTATTCTTAATCTCCAAAATTTGTCCAATAAAACCCAAAGTTCAACGAGGACCATTCAATAAACAATTTGTCCATAAAATTATTTAAAGTAAACCAAAATAATATTGAAACCCAAATATTTGAAGGATTAGTCGCATAGTCTTCCAAGTTAAATCGTAACATTGATCTCCAAACAACATCAGTTGCTCTTAATGTCTCGTATTGAAAGGTAATTAACCTAATCACATATCATACATGATAGGTTAATAAATTTCCATAGATAGCCCAAAATAAACATACTCTTAATTAATAAAATCAAATAACTAAAAAAAATCAGTCAAACTAACTTGGGACTTCACGTAGTCCAGTGGTAGGTGATAAATACCAGTCACACTTTGGTTGTGGGTTTGATTCTCGTAGCTTTGTCCAACGTGATGGGTTGTCACATGGTCTGCGTGTTGTCTTTAATCAAAAACTATATAATTCTTTTTTATTCCCCAAAACGAGATAAAATCATCAAAAAATAATCATAACATATTTTAAACTCAAGTTTATCTCATGCCTTTCATTTTCCATCATAACATATAAACTCCCATAATTACATCAAAAGTAAGGATCATATAAACTCTAATGGTTACCTTAATAATTATTACCTAAACTTCCACATCGATTGGTCATCTCGTACATGATGCATTACAGAATATACATAGGTTTAAGTGGTTGATCACGACTCCTTCATTGTTGGTTTAGAACAACCACGAGTTTCCTCATTGAATCTCCCATTTTATCTAGTATCCTAATCAGAGAACCACCACAGTTTCCTTCAAACCTGTTGTCTCTTTAGTGCCTGCTAGATCCATCCATTCACCAAAAATAGAAATGTCAGTGTGAGTATATCAACAAAACCATCATGTACTAATGAGTAAGGTAAACACTAAGATATACTTACTCATTCACATTATCTAAAACTAGGACACTTTCTGAAATCCTATCCATTATGGTACTGTCACTTATGCTTAGAGAATACCCTAACCTCTAAATTTATCTAAACCGACCTCTGATACCAACTATAAGTCCCCAGCCTTAAACCTTATTTAATCTTGAGTTAATACAAGATTACACATTGGGGATCTTTTCTGGTTTAGAGTTTTAGATAATTAGATCATAAAACATGCATTACATTCCACATTTAAACAAAGTGGGTACTTAAAGATAGTATTCTTTTTTTCCCATCAACAGAAACATATTTAAAATAAAACATGGATTCTTTCTTGACACTTCCTTGACACTATCATCATATCTTGTACCATTACCTTTACCTGTGAAAAAAATTTCAAAAAAACTTGGGAGGAGCATACAAAGCTCAGTAAGGGATATAAAAATATGGAAAGGAAACATGAGTTCATATATACATAAGAATGAAATCATACATTACCCATAAAACAATGTCACTTTAACATACCTCATCAAATCATGAATAAATCATAGAAATCATAAGACACAAAAGGTAACTTGAGGAATTTATAACATTCTTACGTAGAGAGTAACCCTCTTGGATACGTTTGGAATACCCACCACATTATATTTACTTAATCTCTTCGGAGAAACCTTAATGTTTCACTCCTTCACGTTACCCAATGCATTGGAGAGCTATATCGGGCTCACCCTCCCTTAGTTTATCACGGAACCACCCATCTTCATAACAATGCCCAATAACCACAACATAATTGTATCACCTAAAACATGCATAAAGGAAACATAACATTTCCACCTTTCAATCAAAATATATCAATACAACACATTGATATAAAAACATTATGAAAACCATTTTCAATACCAAAATAAAAGAAAAGTAAAACATGGTATTTATTTTTCTTTAAAAAAGATGGTATAGCTTGTAGAGGAAGCCGAATCTCATATAATGGTCATGGCGACAGAGAAGTCGTTGTCACCACATACGTAAGACAAAAACATTCCCTTTTGTCGTTTATTAAATGCTTCTTATAAAAAAGATTTTCTTATGAATAAACGTAAATGTCAAAGGGGTTTATACACTGTATAAAAGAATGTTGTGTATAAAACAAAATATTCCTCAATGAATGGATATTGAGACGAAGTCCCATACAAATACGGTATCTTTGGATTAAAGATAATTCAATTTGTAATTATGTGTGACAAATGAATACATAAAATATAAGTGGATATTAAGTGTAAAACAATAAGAGTTTATTCACACATATTCATAGAACGACATATTCAAGGAGTAAAAGTTTATCCCAAAGAATCAAATTTGGGTTAAGAAGTTCCCTTCCAAAAATATGACAGCCTAACGGCGTCACTACAAAATTCAAAAAATGAGTTGATGAGAGATAAAAAGGGAATCTCATCACATGTACATTAAATTTAAATCAAAAGGATATATAAGAACATATCCCAACATAATATTATGTGAATTAAAAGACCTAACAAAAGATGTCTTTTAAAAAGAGGAGGGTGAAAGGTTCCCTTACCGACATGGGTATCTTTCGAGACATGAACCTCATGAAAGAAAGACAATACAACATTGATGTAAATACTCATAAATGAATGTATATTACACAATGAGAAAAATAATGGGCAGTACATAAGCCAATAAAAGGAAATTGTGGAAATGTAGCGTAAATCTCACGGGAATAAAAGTGAGATGAAAAATCCCTTACGAAAACTTGGCAGCCTAACGATGCCACTTAAAACTTCCAAAATGGATTGATGAGAGAAAATAGCGTCTCTCATCATATTAACATAAAGTTTACAGAAATATGAATTTAAAATAACATCCCCCAATATAACAAATAGGAGCTTAAAAGAAGTGACATAATGAAGAGTACTTAAAAAGAAAGAGAGAGGTTAGATCTATTAGGAAAATTCGGCACCCTAACGACGCCACTCAAAACTTCCAAAATGGATTGATGAGAGAGAATAGGGTCTATCATCATATTAACATTAAAATTACAGTAATAGTAATATTAAATAACATCCCAATAACATGAAATATGAGCTTTAAAATGAATGACATAAAAGAGTGTACCTAAAAAGAAAGAGAGAGGTTGGATCCCTTACCTCAAGTCCAACTTGTCTTGCTCGTTTCTTTATATTCCTGAATAATAAACATTGGTCAATTTATAATTTCTTAAGGAACTACTATAAATATTATTATTCAGTTCATATAACATATTTCAATTTTATAATAATTGGTTAATAATATGAGTTCATATAAGACGTTTTTGTCGATGTTTGGTACATGAGTCAAAAATAAACTTGTTTGAAAAATGATTGTCCATGTAGTTATAAGTAAATATTTTCCAGATTAGTATTAATGATTAAAATATCATATATATCCAGTACATATTCATTTTATACTATTCCATATCATTTGGAGATAAAAAACAAAAAGCACCATTCATGGAGACGGTAGGCCGTACGTACGCATGAACGCTACTTTCATTTTTTCTTTGTCATATTAATGGAATTAAAAATAAATGATATATATATATATTATTATAATTAAAGTATAATATATATGTTATATATGTCACATATGTTTATTAATTTCATTCTTCATACATTCCATGTATTGCATGTACGAGTCACATCACTTGAGGGGGCGGTAGTCCACACTTCCTCATATGAAATTATCGCATTTACACAACATGAAAAGAATAAAGGTATGGTTTAAATATAAAATACATAAGCATATAGTAAACATAAATACCATATATATCATATATAAAATACTGTGACATCATAATGGCCACCTATAAAGGTGTTAAATCAATATTGAACAATCATCGTTTCGTGAGGCCAAAAATTGCCAACCACAGAAACAGTATGTTCGTTAACCATTATACGAAGGTTTGTGTAAGTGTATCTCAAATAATTATTATAACAACATCCTATTATATTGAAGATACAGTATTTGTTACAAATGAAATGAATAAAAAGATTTTAGGATGTTGGAGAAGAAAAATAAAACAAAAGGACACAAGTGAAGATATTACCTTAAAATCAGGTAACTCCCTTTGGATTGAGCTCAAAGGCTTCCTTGGGAAGAATTCTTTCCAACGTGAGGCTTCAAGGAGTTATAGAGGGATTATTAGAGACAAAATGATCAGGGTTTAGCCGATAAAAAGGCTTTGGATGTGTGGGTAATGAGGTAGAGGTGGGGGCCTTTTATAAGAGGAGAGGAGGGGCACCCATGGAAGTTATAGAAATGTTCCTTTATTTTAAAATTATTTTCGGATTTAAATGGTCCCACAATGATATAATTCGAGGCTAAGTTGATAAGGGTTTGAAATATACCCATCCAATTGGTTTTGGACATGTTTAGGTAATAGATTTTACATTATCTTTTCATTTTATTTAAATCCGTTATTAATGAGGTAATCACTGCATCATCATGATGTCATAAATAATTTAATATATTTAATGTCTAAAAATTTTAAAAAAAAATATCATGATGTAGGAAATATTTTTTTATTTATAATGAATATTTATAGGCAAAATTCTGACCTGTATAACCCCATGTAAAAATTGTTTTAGTAAAACATTTCATGTTTGTGCCATTTTTACTTTAACATTAAATAAAAAGTTATTTATGTCATTTCACAACCAAAGTGGCTCCATGGGGTCCCCAAGTTGACCCATGGATTTTCGTGGTGGGACATGACACATCCAATGTGGGTAAGACATGTTTCAAGCTCATCTCATATTATTAAAACATTATTTTTTCCTTAAACTACACTAATTACCTCTAATCGCTATTAAAAACATAAAAGTTACTATTCACCAAAAAAATTATTTTAATCCAATTGAACAGCATTTTACTTCTTAATGACAACCATGTATGTTGGATTTTTAAAATTAAAGACACAAAGATGGAAAAATTTCATTAAAACAGAAAATCAGTTCTTATAAGTACCACTTAGTGGTTTCACTATTCATCAAAAATTGAAGTTTTTCAAAAAATTAGAAAAAATTCACCCTAAGGAATATTTGATATTATGAATTAAAAAATGATTTCTATTTTACACAATTAAAAACATATAAGTTGCATTAATTAATTTAGTAATTAATTCCCGCTGTCAAAACAAGTATCATCTTTTTATGAAACAAAATGTATCAAAATATTGACACTAGTTTAAGTCCGATTTCAATGTGAAATTAATTCCAACGACCACTATTGGATTAAATGGTAAAAAAATATTCTAATTTAACTTTAAAACCAATTAAAATGATAATATAATCATATATATAAATTATATTAAAAGGAGGTTTTGAATGAAAATACAACATTTTTCACTATTCATTAAAAATTGAACTTTTTCGGAAAAATACCAAAAATTTACACAAAGTAAATTTTGATGTCCTGATTCTAAAGAAGAATTTTATTTTGTCAAATATAACACAGAAAATTGTCAAAAAGTGGATTTAAAAGAGGTTCTCCATCAAAAGGTTGTTAATCCACCTTTTCAAGAATATTAGAATGTATACACATAAAATTGGATTCATTCGCATTTTTAATCCTCTAACATTTATTGTAAAAAGTAAAAATATTTGACAAACATATAGAATTATTTTGTACTTAGTTCTGTTTATTCCCTCCATTACAACGGCTAGGCGTTAACTACTATTTATAATAATATTATTTTATTATTAGAGTGCAACGTAAGATTCCCAAGAAACACGTTGTTGCGTGTTGGGTACGCCATCGAGCATAGCGCCCCCTTTACTGTCATATTAATATTTTATTCACAAATATGGATAAATGTGAAAATGCCATACTCTTTATTTACCTGGGGTGTTAGAAAACAAGTCCCATGGAAAATTTATTATTAAATGGGACATTTAATATCAGTAAATATAATATAATTAATATACAAATAGTATAATGTGGTGGTATGTACACCATAGAAATGTAAAAATGTAGTATAATATAAACACGTCTCAATGAAAGAAAATTGAGACCAAAACCCTTACCACTTCCGATGAATTCCATAAACACACATTAACACACTATTTAAAAAATTAGATATCATAATCAATAAATTAAAAACATTAATAATATACATTTTCATTTATAATATTTTTAAATAGTAATTCATTACAAGAATTGTTTCAATTTTTCACATCAGGTGGTTATAGTTTAGATCAATTCTACTTTTTTCATATAAGACTCGTCAATGTTTTTTAATTTTTAATTTCATAATTAATAGATCATTAAACATAACAAAATATATTATTACAAATTATTATTATTTTTAATTCCTTTCATGGGTGTTTTAATTATTTTCCTTGAAGGTGTAATCAATAACAATAATGTTTCAACTTTTCCTATTGATCAATGTTTTCCTTCTTAATTATAAACATAAATATTAATAAAATATATCAGAAAAAAATTATTGAAACATTTATATCATATTATACAAGTAATTATTTTCCCATGGTGATTAATGATATAAATTAATTGTATTATTCAATTAGTTGGTTAAAATGACCCAAACATGAACGAACCCTAATTTAATGAATGATTATAAAGTGGTTTTTTATAATATCATTATACTAGAAGAATAATGATATTATTTAGTGTTTATGATTATATAAAATTAGAATTTTGATTAATTATAATAATAAATAATGAATATTAAAAAATTACAATGTTTCAAAAAATGATTATTCTCTTAGTGTGCTTATTATAAACAATTAAATTAATGATGTCCATTTTTTGATCATATAATTAATATGTTCTTAAATATTATAGACTATAACATTAATTATAACATAATATTAATATTTACACATTAATTATATTCTTATATTTGACTTTTTAAGGTAGTGAAGGATAACGAAACATGTTATGTCATAAAGGTGATTGTCTAGAGAACATACAAGCAATGATTTTGTTTTTCTTAATAGATGGGTATATGAAAAGAAATAAAAATAAAATTTTTATAGCAACATTATAGTATGTAAATGATAATAATATCATTATATTACCTTCAATAGAATAAATTTGAAATAATATAATTCAGAATTTCACTCATTAGTTGATAATACTCATGTTAGTGATTTGAATTTTCATAGGAAGTATAATTGAATTTGAATGGAATTAGATCACTATGAGTGAACATGGACTTACTTTCCTGGGATTCAGTTATGGAGTTATTAAAATGGTGGAGATTAATGGATGAATTATAAGGTATTTTGTGTCTTAAGTTGATTAATTTTTTACACTTTTTATAAGTGAAAGAAAGTGTTGTTTTTTACAATTACCCTTAAATTTTCAATAATGAAACATTATTATTCATGTTTCAATGGAAATAAAATTAAATAAGGGGAGATAATAACTATATTGGATTTAAATAAATTTGATCCAATCCTTTTTATACAAAGATGAGTGTTTTATGGATTTTGGTTTTATCTTTTTATCATTTACCCGAATTTAATTTTACGTGGGAATAAATTTTTAACCTTAGTAATCAATTTTATAGAAAACTGATAATATTGAATGTTTTACAAAATTTTATACTTTTTACATAAAATATAAGTTTTTATAAAAAATATTATTTTTATAGGTTTGAATAAATTTTATTTTAAAATAAACAAACTTCATAGCATAATTTGTTTTAGAAAAATAACATTTTTATGCTTTAAAGTCTATATAAGATAAAACTATTATTGTTAATAATTTTAAATAAATAAATTTATTTATTATGAATTTATTAGTAGTTATGTATATTAAATAGAATTAAAAAATGAAACCATACATAAAAAATACATGATTTTAAGAAAATACCAAAAATAGTTTTATATTAACATAACATTTTTCATTAATTATAGAAATGTTGGAAATATGTTATTTAAGATTAAATAATGTTTTAAATTTAATAATGTTAGTCCAAAATATAATATTTTATTAATTAAATGGTTTTATAAATTTCTAGGTTATTTTTATATAATAGTAAAGTCATAAAAATTTAAACATTCACAAAAAATGTATTTTTTGACTAAAAGGAATCCTTTTAGAATAAGCCAAAAATATATAAAATGTCTGTAATGATACAAGGAATTTAAAATTTAATGTTAATTTTTCATATTTAAATTATAATATTTTTGTATTAATAAATTTATAAGAAAACATATTATATAAATAAAAATACTTTTATTAAAAATAACCATTTCAATATTAACTCATATAAATTATTTGACTTCTATAGGAATTAAAAATTAATTGTTTACCATATTAGTATTTATAATAGATTTATTCATAACATATTCTTAATATGTTGTGGTTTTTATTACCTTGGGTGTAGCATGTGGATAAATTTATCAAAATAATTTCATTATTTAAAGGTAATAATATATTATAATTTTAGGGTGTTACATACTGATTAAATGGTTTTATAAATTTCTAGGCTAAAAATATTTTTTTGTAACATTTTAAGAACATATATCTGAAACGAGTTTTTATCACTTATATAATTTGAATATAATAAATATAATCTTTTGGAAATTATAATAGGATTAATTTTTTGTATTTTTTTAAATTTCTGTAGATGAATATGGAAAAAATACAGTTTTTTTCTAAATGTCTAACTTTTATTACTTTATTAATATATAAGATAAAATTTTAAATTTATACAACCATTTAATGGATAAAATATGTATATAAGGATAAATTTTATTCCTTCTAAAGATGCTATTTTTAATTTATAAAATATATCTTAAGCCATATAAAACAACATTAATATTTTAATTTTAATAAAAAATTGCTTTTGTTGTTTTCATTTAATTAAAAATTATTTTGGAAAAACATAGTTTTGGATTAATTTTAAATTAAAATTTAATTTTTTTATCAAAAAAATTTATATATTAAAATGAAAAACATTTATAATCTTGTCACACAAATAAATTTTAATATTTATCTATTCAATTTATGTTAAAAGTTTTTTACGAGTTATATGATGTAATACTAAATATAATTTATCTATTTCATATAAATTTTATTTTATAATATAACATTAATATTTAATATCAAAATTTTAAATTTATTAAATAATTTTAATTCTAGTTTTTTCAATTAAAATTATTTACTAAGTGTGAAAGTAGAGTTACTGTTCTATGAGTAAATTAGGGTAAAAGTGGTTTAACATTTTGAAAAGAATGAATGATGTAAAAAATGTATTTTTTCATATTTTATGGAGGCTAGACCTTATATATTTCCCCAAACCATTATTGTCTATTTTTGTAAACTTTTTCCTTGAATAATGGAAGGCCATTATTCATGAGTAATGAGATTTTATTAAAATACCACTCCATTTACTTTTAAAAGGAGATTACCTGCCCCCTTTCACCACCCATTTAAATTATTTGCCTCAACTGAAACACTACCCTTGTATCTCTTTAACATTATTTCAACTTTCTTGATTCCATGGTCTCCCCAAAATATCCACATATAGATCCTTAAATAGTTACACAATGGGGAACATCCATGGGAGAGGTAATACTCTCAACCCAACATTTATAGTTTTTTCTTTTTCTACACCAGTCAAGTACCCTATATCATCCAAGGTATGATAACAACCTAATTTTTTATATTCGTAAATAATATTATACTAATGAAATACTCATTTTGTAACTTCCTAAAAAATCATTGAATAAATGAAAACTTCACCGCATGAACGTGAAGACCGCCACATCCATGGAACATTGTATTTCATTTTTCTATAACCATATAACATTAATGAAATTTAAAAATGAAAAAATTCTATAAACAATAAATTTATGAAATAATTAATTTTTATCAATTATTATTTCTTAAAATATATAATTAGTAGTGGTAGTAGTAGTAGTAGTAGTAATAATAACAAAAATAATAATAATTAAATGTTTATAGTAAATTTAACTTCCACATATGACCTTATCAGGGACCATTTCATAATTTTGGTCTATTATTGGGTAATAAATGAAATTATTTAAAAAAAATCTACTGGAATAATAAATATAATTAGGTTCCACAATTTTGGGTATTATGAGGTTAGTTCGAAACAAAATTTATCATTGCCAACAAACGAAAAGTCTTACAATGAAATTATATAATCATCCCATAGTAAATAATGAATATAGAAATTATATTAAAGATTAATAGATAATTATAAGAAATAGACCTTATATTATTAAATTTATATGAATAATGTTCTTGGGAATATATTTAATGTACATAATTTTATTATTAAATAAGGTAAGAAAAAGAAAAAAAATGCAATTATACACATGGTAAGGGATTTCCATACTATCCTTATTGATTTTGATTTCCACATTCACTTTAATTTTATCCTTTTATGCAACATTATGCCCAAGTAATAATTATATTTTTTAATATATTTATTATAAAAATATTCCTATTTATATTTAATTTTCAATTTTTGGGTTATATATATGTTTAGTTCACTATAAAATTCACACTTTTAAGAAAAGTTGATTTAATGGAACATAATTCTTTATTGTCTCATGTCAATAATGACCCTAAAAAAGTTTTTAAACAACGGATAGATTATATATACCTTCATTATTTTATAGAGAACCCTCTTGGTTAATTTTTTTTATAACGAAAACATTAATATTTCTACTCCATTAAAATATCCTTCACTTATTTCAAAAAGAATCACCAAGTTGTTCATTTTTAATATATCTTCTCTTAGACCCTTATCTTTAATTCTATACATTAGAACTCCATTATTGCCAACTATTTACATTTTTTTATTATAATAGTTCAAAATTTTTTAATTCATTCTTCTCTTGGGAATCCTTATGACTTATCCTTTAGTTATCCTAGAATAATAATTATACAACCCACTTAGTTCTCATGGGTTTGATCCTGATTATGGTTTATATATGGTTTATTTTTCTCATATTCCATGTATACATATTAATTTAATTATGTTACAAGTTGTTTTTGAAATTATATAACCCACTAATGCATTGGTTAATGATTTATATAGAATTAAATGTTGTGGAATATATTAGAATGTGAAACTGATCCACCATGGGACTTTTTACACATTAAGATGGTGAAATTTTGGGTGACCATTGACTTATATTTATGATGTAATGTCTTATTTTATTGCCTCATATTCAAATATTCCATGATCTAATGATTTCATTTCCATATTCAAATTTTCCAGGTATATGATAATTATATTTGTTATATCATGATATTAATCTTGACTCTCATGTTTTGATTTATTTCCATTTTTACTACTTTATTGGGATTTTATGATCACCCTTTTACTTGTGAACTTTCCCCGGTGTATCATATATAGTATTAGAGATATACGGGAGTTAGGATAACTATGTGTAGTTTTAAATTTTAATGATTCTTTTTCATTTTTGATTTTATATTTATGTTACTAATATAATAATTACACTATCATGAAGATCTACGGTTTCTATGTATTGTATATATATGTAAAAAAATTATCTAATAATGAGTGTTTTAGGATTGGGTCACCATATTCCCACTTAAAATTAATCCCAATTTAATATAGGTTTCATGTCTTTTGCATGATGTCAAGAATCACCCCCCTAAAATGTATTTAAACCATGAATTACTTATGAAAACAATAATTATTTTAGGGAGAGACCTCTTGGATTCAATACTAGTTTTATGGAAAATTATAATATTTCATTTCTATAAAAATATCCTTTACTTATTTCATACAACATCACTAAATTTGTTCATTTTAATTCATTCTTCTCAAATCATTTTGATTAATTTTCTAAACTAAAATTCCAAGTTAATTACATATGTCCAATTATAAATGATGAAAGACCAAAACAATTAAATTCCTTCTTAATTTGGGAATCTTTATTGTTTATCCTTTAGTTATTCCATGAATCATAATTATTAAATTCAATTCATTATCACGGGTTAGATCATGATTATGGTTTATATATGGTTTTTTTCATGTTGTAGAATGAATAATTATTATTTTCATTATGGTATTAATTGGATTATAAATATATACCCCTACAATTCATTGGGTTATAATTAATAACTTAATAGATGTTATTTATGATATTATGGAGTAAACCTAATCCAGTATGGGATTGTTCCCACTATTTATAGTGCACAAGCAGTTATTCTAATCACACTATGTTAAGTGATTGGTGGGATCATTATTATATATCACTAGAATGAATTGTGTAAAGATTTATATATCATGAGATTATATATAAGAAATCAGGGATTTAACCTGATTAATCATAGGATTTTTTCCACTTTATGATGATGTTCTTGGGAGATATCCTTGATGTATGTTTATAATGTTTTGTCTTATGTTATTTCTAAATATCCATGGATTCCATGATCTTATTATTAAATTTACTTATTACATGTTTCGATTCTTGTGATCAATATCTTCATAATATCGTGGTTTTTATATTAACATTTAGGTTATGCTTTATTACCATGTTTATTCCCTTACATAGATATATATATCACCATTTCCCTAAGTATTTTCTCTAGGGTGACCTATATAGTTTTAGAATATTTATTGGAGTTAGGATATGTATTTATAGTTTTAAATAAATATGATTTCTTTTACATATAAGATGATGTATTTATGTACATAATCTTATAAATAAACCTAGATTTCTAGACCCCCAGTCTGTATATTTTATAAATCTATTTGGAAAATCATGAAATAATGTGTAATAATTATTGAGTATCTATACACTTATGCATACATAGAGACTCTGGGGTAGTCCAATCAGTCACCTTGACCAATATTAAAGACTTTTGGGAGGTCTAATCAGTCACACTCACCCATCACCAAAGACTCCTGGTAGGTTACATAAGCACATGAAAAAACACATATCATGAAACCCAACAGACATTTCTTTAGTTTATCGCAATTTATTAGTCACTCAATAACCAATCACTTTTTAAAACACATCTATTCTTTGTCTTCCTGGAATTCACTTAGTCCTATAGGCCCATCACATTCAATTCCCATCAATACTATCCCAAACTCATTACAACTTAGTGATATCATAAACTATATTTTCTTCCCAATCTAGACCCCATAGCTCAGTATATTCTCTCCAATGATCTTATCACTCCTAGTCTATTTCCCTAATTAATTTTTCAAGATATCACATTCTAAGACCCATGGAATCCTGAATTCAACTTCTTGAAAAATCCTATAACCCATAACTGAGTCTTATACCATATCTCATGGGGGAGACCACTCAACCCATCACCTAAAATAACCACCTTCTCCTTTCTAAAAATATATCATAATTGTGATATTTCTACTCATATCACTCACCAACAAAAAATTCCAACCTCAATACGTTGTTCAAAATCACATAAGATATAATCATCCATTTTATTCATCATTATAGGGCCTAATGCATTTCTCATCTACTCTCTAACATTAGTTAAAATTATTTCTAGGCTACTTTCATCTCATACCACATCACGAAACATATTAAAGGCCTCATTTCATATCAAATGACACCCTAAATATGTCATAGCATATATTTAATACTCTGTATTTCAGGATTTATTACATAAATATACACTTAATAAAATCCCCAAAGATCGTGAGGCCTGCTTTATTTGGATAATTAGATAAATAGAACAATAAAATTTAACACAGGTAAAATTATATTATTTGAAAACTCATAAAATTGATCATATATTCCATGGATCTTATAATACAATATTAGATAATCTGGGGATGTACATAAGAAATAGTTGATATATAAAGCCTGGTAAGGGAATAATTAATGAATAACATAAATAAGTAATAAATTTGAGTAAAGGATTAATATGATGGTAAAATAAAAGGGTTAGAATCATAAACATGAACATAAAATCATGGTATAATGTGATAACTTCAAGGAATGGTAAGAATGTTGAAATAACATATAAAATGACAACATAAGAATAAGTCAATGAAATCCATTCGGATAATATATCATATTGTGAGTAGTATAACTATATGTGAACCATACATTCTATATCATGATATAAAAACATTAACCAATGAATTGGATTGTAATATAATTATGGGCCTACCTATCACCATTATATCATGAACTAGAATTAGTGTTCTGCATTGATCAAACAACATAAGAACAAATTTCATCAAATTTAATCCTATGATTAAAATGGGTGCTTAATATACACAGAAGACCCCTATAAATAAAGGATAACTACATTTTGGTTAATAACATTAAGTAAAAATGGGGTTGGGTAATACCAACATAAATGTTTGGAATGGAAAATTCACAGATAATTTAGAATCCTAATGTATGCACATTATGGTTCATGGAAGGGTTTAATGAGACTGAATGGTGATCTTACATTTATTGGGAATGATATGAACTATAATGGAATGTGTGAAAAACCATTTCAACTTTAAATATTGGAAATAAAAAGGCATAATACCAAGAAATTACTATAACAAAAGGAAGTATAAGAGAATCACATGCCTTACTATAGTGCTCCTAAAAGAATGAAAAAAATATTCTTTCCACCTTGGGAATACATTGTGATTTATTTAGAGAGATATATAGAGATTAATTTGGTACTCAATTGTTTTTTAATGAAGTGGAATTAGAGGCTCAATGGGTATTTATAGAAAAAAATACAGGATAATTCATTATTATTTTCTAAATATAGGCTTTGAACTCTTGGTGACAGAATACTCCAAACCAAAAAAATCCCAATGGTTTTGAATAGGTTTTACATAGATGGATAATTTTATTGAATATTTTGTTATTAAATTACTGTAACTCATTTAAATAATACCATTGTTCTTGTGGATGTGATTCATGCCCATAAATAATTATTTTTTTAAACACTAAAAATATAATATGGGTTCAAGATGATTCATTAATTATTTTTAAAATAAATAAAATAAATTCAAAATTACATTATTTTAAAGGATAAATATATATTTTATTTTTTAGGAATTTTATATAATTAATTTCATTAATTTTAAGCTATTTTTACCTCATTATACACACCATATATTTATACCATTTTCAATTTTAACCGAAACATGTGACTATCTTAGAAAATTATAAAAAATTAAACATAAGAGAATTTTGACATCCTGATTTCAAAATATATTTTCAATATACTAAAATAATTTTATAAATTTTAGAATTTACACTTTCAAATAAAAATACTTATTTACTGGAAAATACTATTGCTTACGATACTAATAACATTAGGACTCCAATAAAATTAATTTGGAAATTATTAAAATATATTATCATTTATATTAAAATAAATATTATTTATTAATAATATTTGATGAAAAAATATTTATTTCAAATTTTTGAATTATTGATAAAGTTTATTAAAATAATGCAAATATTCCAAAAAAGATATATTTTATTACTTTTTATTAGAAATGTATTTTTATCAAAATAATTATTTAATCACATGTATAAATTAATAAAAAAGGGATAAATATTGAATTATTTTCTTAAAAATAAAATAGGAAAAATCATACAACTATGTTCTAGATAGATAACCCCATATTACACCAAAATATTCTTTAAGTGTGAGCTATGCAATGGTGGTACTTTCATAGGGTGGTTTGATGGACATGATTTGGTTTTTGATATCGATAAGATCTAACTTCACAAATAAAATATTTTTTTCGTGGTTTAGTTGTAGAATCTATGCTTGGGATTAGTGAAGGAAAAATCTCAGTGTTTCAATAATCCACAGATGCTCTAAAAAATGGGATCAATATGGTATGATCCTACTGGTTGAATCTATCACTTATTCATTTTATGTAAATTATAAATTATCATAATAATTAATATATATATATATAATAATTTTAATTATTTTATTAAAATATTATCATTGTTTATGATGAGTATTTTCCTTTTCGGAATGATTAAAATAATTACGTCTATAGTTTTTGATAGTCCAAAATAAAAAAAAAATTATTGAGATCGTGTTTTTTATAGCTACATAACTTAATATAGTATATATTGATTTAAAATGGAATTAAATGTATAATATATTGGATCTCAACATTATACCCCCTTTATAAGTCTCATCCTTGAAATTTACATTTCATAAAGTAGAACAAATGAGGGTAGTTTTATTTTATATTGTATTTTAGTTCCCATATTACATCCTTGAACTTGTGGTTCATCCATGTCACTTTGGCCTAGTCAGTTTTATTGTTTCATAGAAATATTTATCTATAATCCGTGACATTCACTGACTAATCCTCATTTGGAAGATCATTCTTCAGTGGTACCTCATTAGGATTCAGTATATGTGATGGGTCTGGTATACACTTCCTCAAGTGGGATACATGGAACAAATATATCACTTGAGATAGGTTAGGTGGAAGTGTTAGTCTATAGTACACAACTCCAATGTGATAAAGGGTATCAAAGGGATTGATGTATCTATTATTTTTCTCTCCCTTCATTCCAGAACTCAGGACATTTTTCCATGGTGATATAAAAAGGAACACTATATCTCTAATCTCAAACTCAAGGTCTCACTGATGATTGTTTATTTATATTTTCTATAGAATAATCACAAATTTCATATAACACATAATGGTTTGAACCTTCCCTATCATATCATGGATAATATTAGGTATAATGATATACTTATATCGAGAAACATCCAATAAAGACAGAGTTTAAAAACTCTTCTCATACGAAGCCTCATAAGGTTTAATTTGATTGCTATAGTGAAAACAATTGTTATATAAGATCTACCCAAGGGGAATGTAATCATCCATACATCCATAGAAATTAATTTCTCATGAAATCAGTATATACTCTATATTTTAAATGGTTATTTCTGAATGAACACCCATCTAAGGTTGACATGTATCATGAAAACTCAACTCTATACCCAACACATGATAAAGTATTCTGTAGAACCTCATGGTAATACTCTAATATTGATTAGATATATTTTATACTAGTACTCCATAAAGTATTACCAATTTTATTATATATATATTGAAAAAAAATCAAGATAAAGGTATTATATGATAAAAATGATATTCAATGAAATTATAAGGTAATGAACTACCACATAAATGGTGTTATTTATATTATATTTCCTTGGGTGTCCTAAGAAAAAAATGGTCATTTTTTCCATTTCCATAATGTTATTGGAAATGGTTTCATCATACACTTATAATTTTTTGGTCCATCCCTGAATTTTTAGAATACCATATTTTGATACACAATTTCCAAAAAATATCTTTTCCTGATATCTCACCTATTTTTTTCTTGATGTATTTATATATCATTGAAATTGGAAAATTAATAGAGAAAGAGGAGCTATATACATCATCCATATGTCCCATATTCAGTTCTTTTTTGACGTGACAAATATCTTGGTATAAAACAATATAATCCCATCTTTCGAAAAGTTGAACTCCAAAATATTTTCTACCTTCCTCAACAGGTTATCATAATTGTTTTATGCCTCCGTAATCCTCTTAATAATTTGTGGTTGAGTATTTATCTAAGAATAGAAGAGTGATACTCCTTTTAGTATTACCATGTATATCTATTTCATGTCTAAGAATATTATATCCCTGTCAATCCTTATCATGGAAAAGGTTTGAATATCCTTTGCTTATAGATTATCTTCTACTTATTTTCCTTCCCTGGATGGTAATAGATTGAAAAATCATAATACTTGATTAGATCTAACAACCTTCATTGGAACATATTGAGCTATTTTTATGTTCATATATAATTAAGGATTTTATGATATGTATATATGTCACACTTCTCCCAATATAGATAATGTTTTCAAATATTAAATGTACAGATCATTCTAACCAATTATAGATCTCATGTCATGTAGTTCTACTCATATATCCTTAACCAACGTTACGAATATGTGACAACATTTTCATTCTGTATGAGTACACAACCCATTCCCTTCATGGATTTATCATTTTACATCACAAATACAACCCCACTATAAAGTAATGTGAGTATATGCGAATTGATTAACATCATATTTAAGTATGTAATGTTTTCTTTGCACTCATCAATCCTATAAAAAATCGCTCCCTTTCGAGTTAGCTTGGATAGTTTGACTGGAAATAGTGCTTCTTTATAAATCATCAATCGTATACAGATAATCCAAGGAAACTATGTATCTTTATTTTTTATACTAGTCTATGTCATAGTTCAATTACCACTATCCTTGAATGATCTATAGATATCCATTTTATGGTGATAACATTACCACATAATGATAATTTCTTCTTATAGAACTCACATATAATATACTTCTCAAATGACTTTTCCTTTTACATGTTCCTCAGTATAACATCTAAATTATTTTCATGTTCCTCCTTAATTTAAGAGTTGATGAGAATGTCATTTATAAACACTAACATAAATTCATAGAGGTAATCCCTAAATATTATATTTATTATATAAAGGACGATATTCTGAGAAATTGTGAGTCCAAATAGAATCACTATAAACTCATAGCTCCTATACCTTGCTTGAAAACTAGTCCTAGTTATATCTTCCTTCTTCACCATTACAAGATAATATCTTGACTAAATATCGAGATTAGATAAAACCTAGATCCAGGTATATTACCAAACATGTAATCAATTTTAGGGAGAGGATACTTATGTTTGGTTATGATCTTCATTGGCTCAAGATAATCATTGTAGTGGCACATTGAATCATCCTTATTCTTGTAAAATGGACTGGCATTCCCCATGATGATATAATTGGGTGTATAAAAAATTTATCTACATTAAACTATAGTTCCTTTTTCATATCATAATGTTCAATATATTCCACTCTATGGATTCATGGATTTTGGAAAATATCCTTGTATAAGTTTGGTTGGGAACATAACCTCTTGAATTAGATGAAGACATAGGAAATCTTCAGGGGAACACATAATAATATTAATATACATTAACAATTTCTTGAAGTATGATCTTTTAATTAGTATAAATCATTAATGAATGAAATAATTTCTTATAGGGAAATAGTAACAGGGATTGAGATGATGATTACAATGATGATTCATCCTCCTACTTTCACTTGTATAGAATTCGAGGGAGGATCATGATATAGAGGGTGATTTCTTTTACTCGGGAATTTTTATTTTCTCAATACATGTAAATCGAATCAATACCTAAAAAAATATCTATATTTATAAATGAATTATCATAAAGAGAAATGGTAAATTAATCATACAGTTGTTGATAATAGATAATTTATATTCCTGTGATGAATTAAATTTCTAATTTTTCATTTTCATTAATAAATTGAATTATATATTTTTAGGTGGTGTTCGAATAGTTTCATTAAAATATGGTGATATGAATGAATTCATAGAACCTGAACCAAATAATATATTCTATATACATTATTAAATAATTAGTGTACATGTTATCACTTCATTGTTAAGATGCTCCTCAAGAGTTGTGATAGAATATTCTATACCATTCTCTCTAGTCTATGGAGGATATTTTAGTCTATTATCATTGAAAACCTTGGTCTTAATTTTGTTTTCATTGATTTATTTATCATTTTATTTGAAAAATGGTTTAAAAGAGAATGGGGTGAATGGAGAATTTTTTTCTTCTTTCACAATGGTAGGTTTCCCCCATGAGAATATTCTTGTTAGGTTCCCTTCCTACACATGCTAAAATAATTTTCTTTTCCCCTTTTTTAATTTTTGTGTATTATTATTTATATAAATTTGACATGTGGGATGTTTTCCATTCTTACCCCCATAGATTTATCTATCTCTCATTCATAATTAAAATTCATTCTTCACTACTTATCTTTAAACCCATGAGACCCTTATGACTCTCCAATCTATATTTCAACTTTCAGGGACCATTAGAAAATTTCTTCAAATATATAAAAGTATAAAATATCTAAATATTTTCATATTTTTGGATTTCTCACACTAATGAAATGATCAAATTTACATTCATGTTAAATGTAAAATATAGAGGTGTACCAAGAAAGTCGTGGGAATTTTTCCTCACACTCACTAATGGATTCATCATCCTTATTCTTGGCCCAAGTAAATACCTATATATATTAATTAAGTGAGTGTGAGGAATGTATTTATCGAAAGAAATATTTTATATTCTATCTGATCCATCACTTTGATTATTCCTTAGTTTCAATATTTTTGAACAATGTCAACTATTGATCTGATTCTCCTACTATGAAATAAACAACGATCATTAAATTATCCTACATATATAATTCCTGAACACATGATATAATTTCAATGGATTTAATATTTTTTAATGAATAATTGGATAGAAGATCTATTTAATGTTATAGGCCTCTATCATATAAAGGTCCTTATTGAATAATAATTATGTTAGGGGAATGTGATTGTTCCTCCTAATTTATATTTTTATTAAAACTATGAGTTAACTTAAAATGTATTTTCATGAAGTTCCTGACTCTAACTCCCATCAGGTTAGGAATCTCATTTGGGTTTTCTTAGAATTGCACATCACGTTTATTGTTGTCTCAGTTCCTCATATTTCAATATATTGACTAAAATATAGAATAATTAGAGATGAAAATTTTAAAACTATTAAAAAATAAAGGGAAACTATTAAATATTTTTCTACAACCCATAAATCACATTTATACATGAACCTATGAATTTCTAGGTTTCAATATATTTCATCCTTATTATATCTTCTTACATTACATTTCAAGGGAATTTTTTCCCCATTAAAATGGGTTGGAAAAATAACATGATTTACCAAATAATATCACATTGTAGTCTCCTATAATGTGTCCAGTCGTAGGATTCCTTTTTTGGAAACATGTGATAATCAATTTAATACCCATTGCACCATTTTGGGTTATTTCCTCTAGGTATAACTATTCCACAACACATCAACTTTCCAGTCTCAATACAAGGATGTATTTTCTAAAAAAACAAAGAACTATATGCATTACCAAAATTTAGGGATGTTTTAATATGATTAGTTTTATACCTAATGTTTATGAAAATGTTCCACAAATATAATCCCTAAAAATAACTAGTCCTTTCTATGATACCCACAAGGACAACCCATATCTTTAGCAAAAGTTATTTGATGAGTTATAACATAAGGATAGAATTAATATAATCCCAAAATAACATGATTCCTAGTGTAATTGGGTAATTGGATATATATAATAATAAATTTAATCATGGGTATAACACCATTATTTATAAACTCCAATACATTCCCTTATATTCCATTGATCTTATAATACTAAATGAGATAAATTGAGGATATACATAAGAATGAGGTGACCTATAAATCCCATTAAAGGAATAGTAAAATTATAACATGATGGTATTAATAAATATAAGTCAATAGGCATATCAAGGGGTTATAAAAGGGTGAGTTTCATAAGCATGAACATAAAATCATGATACAATGTGATAACATGAAAGAAAAATTAGAATGTGGTTACACCACATGACATGAAATTATAAGCATAAGTAAAGTATTACCACCATTAAATAATAACATAATGTTCTTATTCTCACTATACATACACTATACATGGTATCTCATTAGATAAAATCATTATAAAATGCATTATAGGGATATATAATTTTGGGCCCTCATTGTAACACCCTAAATTTTATGAGAAATATTTTTTTTATGAATTATGTTATACGAAACAACAAAGGAATCTTTCACTGCACACAACACTATCTTGGATTGTATTGCACGGAAGAGAAACCTTCCTCGATTGTTTGCATTGTACGAAATACCGAGTTTCACTAAACAATGATATGATATTAAAATATTACTAAAACTAGCCGTTATGAATAGTAATACCCACTTATTGAAATTTTTTAAATTTTATCATTCAAAATGGAATTTATTTCTGGATTCGGAATATCGAAATTATCCTAGGGTGATGTTTTGGTATTTTTTTGAAAACATTCAATTTCTGATGAATAGTGAAAACACTAGGTAACTATTTAAAAACCGCGTTTTTATTTAAATAATTAGTTATTTTATTTAAATTTAATTTAGGAAAAAATAGATACATAATACCTATATAAGTTCAATGTAATTCATTGTACTCATTTTTTAATAATTTTAGATCTATAAAAATTTTATTGATGTTTTCACCGTCTTTTACCCACCTCCTATGAGAATTTTTAAATTGACATAAAACATAATTTTACTGCTTCTATGAGTGGAATTTAAAAAATATGAGATACATGATTGATATAAGTACGTAAAATGTGGTTCAATGAGATGAAAATAATTTTTTTTGAATAACAACTTTTTAATTTTATTTACCGCGGTTAAATGTAAATAAGATAATTAAGGGAAAATTGATATTATTATTACCCTAAACATGTACTAATTCTATTGGATAAGTGTAGTTAGACCATAATCAATCTTAGGAATTAAATATTACCCTTTTGGTCTACATGGATTAGATTAGGAAATTTATTATTATTTTATTTAAAGAAGTGTTAAAATAGTTAAAATCAATGTTCAATTACTAAAACAGTTTTAATACAGGGTAATACATTAGATAAATTAGACTATGAATATTCATTAGAAATATAAAAATATTTCCTACATAATGGTAATTTTTATATAATTTTAGACATTAAATAATTTATTTTATTTATGACACAATGATGATGCAGTAATTACCTTATTAATGAAATATTAACATAAATAATACTATAAATACCCAAATAAATGTAATTTGAAAATTTTTATGAATTAAAAAAATTTAATAGGTTAATATTACATGTTATTATTGATTTAATTAACTTATTTATAAATAATCATTCTGTTATGATTTTCAATAAAATCAATTACCAAATAGTGTCAAAATTGACATAAAATAGTTTTTTTAAAAAATATTATATTATTCATTGATATTGTGTTCCTAAAAAAATAAGGTTTGACCAAATGACTTATATAATGATATATATATTAATAATTAACCACTTGGGTTCTGTTGGTATGTTATGGTATGTTTGTTAACCATATTGTAAAAGAAAACAAGAAGACACGGTAAAAGCTAAATTATTTAACTTAGAGTTAAATCTAAATGATAAGGTTAAAATAGTAACCTAAACTTGTCTAAAACCTATTGGTTGAGAGGATTTATACCAATCCCATCTTTAGATTCTATATAAGTCACATTGGAGCCATTATAAACCGAATATGACTTTATTATAAAATAATATTGAATGTTTTTCCGAAATATCCCCTCTCCTGCCTAATACAAGGGCACCACCTCCATCTTCTCTTTAAAAACTTTTGAGCCTTCAAGATTGGAAAAAACCTGCCCATTTCCCTTATCAACTTCCCTAGAAACATTATAGAGGTTAGGGTCTCCTAAAAAGACAAACTCTAGTGCCTTAATAGAAATCTTAAAAGAGGTGCGTCGAAGAAGATGTAGTCTCTTCTACCGATTCTTTCAAGTTTCTTTCTTCTTCAAATTATTCTTCATTAGTTGTTTTCTTATAAAGTAATAACATAAGTATCAATAATTTAATAATATGTTTTTATAAATATTAAAAAACCCCATTGGACCTTCTATCCATCCTACGAAAAACAAAGTCACCACGCGTGCATACGTATGGAATACCGTCTCCACGTCGTGGTGTAATCAGTTTTTCCACAACCACATTACTTGGATGGGTATAATGGTGTAAATAATAACTATATATGATTATTATAACATCATATAGATTCTATGTTATTATATTATCCACTCCAAAACTATTCAATAAATATGGGAATGATATCATCCCTCATGCGTACGTACAGATTACCGTCTCCACGACACGATGAGATTCATCTTCCATGTTAACAATTCAAGAATGATTATAAAGTATATATAATAAGTAATAATGAAATATATGACATTATAATGCTACTAGAATTATGTATATATATATGTATGTCATCTACTTAATTCCATTCAAGTAAACAACGAATTGAAAACAGCATTCAAGCATACGAACGATCTATTGTCTCGATGAATAGTGTATTTCATTCATTCATCTATCTATTATATATATATATTGAATATATATGATATATAAATCATGATTTTCATTTTGGAAGTAATTAAATCATGATATATGTAATAATAATATGATAAACAACAAGTCCAAACATGTACGATAAGTAAAACGATTTTACCCAACACGCTGTTTTAACATGGAATTTACAAAAGAATGGGTAAAATAATGTCATAAGTGAACCATATATGATATCATAACAATGAATATGATTCTGTAATAAGTCAATGAAATTATTTAAATTATTATACAGGAGGTTCATATATGTACCTAGCATATCGGACCTAAGGTAAGAGATAATTTTTCATTCACATTTTTATCAGAGATTTCTTATACGTAAGTACTTACTGGGGTAATATTTCTCATTAATGTCAATAAAAATGTTTATCATAAATTGTTTAATATTATTAAATGTATGTTTAGAGTCATCTTTACCCCTCTTTACTTTTTCATTGTGTTATGGAAAGAATCTTTCTTTTGTTTACCGCACAAGGAACATTTTGACTTTTTAGGCAAAAGTATGAGGAGAATGTTTTTTAACTTATACGGAATTAACGGATTTTTACAGTTTCATAAAGTCTTATTTTCACGAATTTTACTTCACAAGATTTCATGTTTATTTTCAATTAAATCCTTTTCTTTTAAAATTGCATGGCATTTTTTGAAAATAAAATGATTTTTTAGAAGAAAGGATATTTTCCTCAAGAATTATTTTCAAGTGTTTTATCAAAATCATTTTCCATCTAAGATGACATCATTTCATATGTGTATGTTTCAAGTATAATATCCCTATGATTTACATGGATTCAATTTTCTTATGATGAAATGATATCCATCTGTTTTATATGGATTATGTTATGATGGGATGATGTTTATGAAACCCATTTTATTCATTGGGTTATGATGAATGATTTTTGTTTATGCTGTGGAACAAGTAAGAATGATTTTATTATGAGACGGGTGGGGCCTATATCTACAACTAATACACTGGGTAATGATTTATATCTCATGATATAGACATGGATGGAACAGTACGTTAATCTGGTTCAGTGATATAGGACTGGAATGAGGAGTGCACTCGATTCGGAAATAGACTATGTCCACTAATATGGTCTTGGAAGCAATTCCTTAGATAATATGGATATCATATCATGTTCTTAATGTTTTTACACTATTATATGTTTTATTCCCATGCTATTTTATCATTATTAATGTTATTTATGGTCTATACCTTATCTACTACCATGGTTTATTTCTCAAGAATTTTATGTTTAAACGTTATGTTCCTGTTTTTTATAAGTTCAAGTGTATATGATTTGTTTTATATTCTCCATGTTTACCCTTACTGAGAATTTGAGATCACCCTTTATATGTATTATTTTCCCCAGTAAATAAAGAATGGTTTTAGGTAGGAAAACAAAAGGGGAAGATCTTTATGGGAGATGTTGAATATTTTTCACCATGATTAGAATATTATGTTCCGAGTTTCCAAAGACACTAAACTATTACAATCCTTGTGTGTTGGTTTTATTTATGTATTAAGTATTCTGAAAAAGTAATGTAATGTCCATGTATTTCAAGATTTGGGTTTCTACAGTTCATATCAGAGGAAAGGATTAGTTATCCTTTGTAAACTAGGATCTAAAAAAATTTAGTGAGATCCTTTGAGATAATTCTAAGGTATGTCTAGGGATGTCCTTAAAGTTAGGTGTAAGTATAGGTTATAGTCCAAGAATTACGGTAATGAT
Organism: Viscum album; assembly: GCA_963277665.1. Classification (NCBI taxonomy): domain Eukaryota; kingdom Viridiplantae; phylum Streptophyta; class Magnoliopsida; order Santalales; family Viscaceae; genus Viscum; species Viscum album. Next base: position 1,081,196,869 of record OY728164.1, read on the forward strand.
ATTAGAATTATACCTAATGTAACGCCCCGACCCCAGCTACCCAGAGTCGGTGCATTACTTCGTAACATTGGCATGATCACAAGAAAGATCAAATCTCGAAAGACCGATTGGTTTAGTAGCCTTGGAAACACTAGATATATTCATAAGTTTTACATTGCATCATAAAATGAAAAACTACTACAACAACATAATGTTTCCACAATCCACACTATTAACCCCTCATAAAATCCCTGCAGGTCATTCATAACTTACTTCTTCACATCCTGGGAAAAATAAAACATAGAAAAGGGGTGAGCTCAAATGCCCAGTAAGGATAACAATATAGCGGAAACTTTCATAAATAAGAATAAACATTTAAGGCAATGCATTACTAAAACAAAAGCCTTTTAAACTTTAACTTCAACATGGTATGTCAAAAGTAAAATGAAATAATGCCATTTACTTATTCACATGGATATTCTACTAATCGAATAATCACATGCAAAAATCAATAACCACTTTCATAATTATGGAATTCATAATGTCAAACGTTAATTTCATTGTCTAGGCCTCATCCCAAGACCTAGGGGTTACTTCTAACCGGAACCCAACCCGGAGTGCCTCTAATAACCAGACACCAACCCGGAGTGCCTCTAATAACCGGACACCAACCCGGAGTGCCTCTAATAACCGGACACCAACCCGGAGTGCCTCTAATAACCGGACACCAACCCGGAGGGCATACTTTTACCAGTCCCTAACCTGGAGGGATTACTTTAACCAGTCCCCAACCTGGAGGGCTTACTTTTACCAGTCCCCAACCTGGAGGGCTTACTTTTACCAGTCCCCAACCCGGAACATACTTGTTTAGCACATTCATCTGAAGAAAAGTTTGAAATATAACATAAACATTCATATTAAAACTAGCATACGAAATGTCAATAGTTTCACCATAAACTATGAATGGTATAAAATAGCACATCCACAGTCAAACATATCACAAAACCTACAATACAATATAGAAGTTTTGTATTATAATAAATCAACTTCAAATAAGCGTAAAATCCATTAAAGGATGTTGACATAGATGAAATCAAAACACTTTTTAGAGAAATATCTCTTTCTATTTTTGAAATCATTTAAGAGCCATATAAAATAAAAAATTTTCTTGAAAATATTCTTGTAATCTTGTATGGAAAGCTTCGACGATTTTATAACGGCGGAAAATAACCGCACCCGCCGTATAAGTTAAAAAAACATTCTTACCTCAATTCTGTCGAAAAGGTTAAAAAGGACCTTGTTTTGAAAACGACGGAAAGATTCCTTTATAAACCTCTTATAAAAAGTCAAACAAGGGTATAAATGACTTTAACCCATATTCTTTTAAATAGTAAAAATGTTTTGAAATACATTTTTAAGAAACATGGATGTGGATGATAACGAGATCCCAGTAGATTATTACGTATAAACAACCTCGGATAAAGAAGAGATTGTGAAATAACCCTTACCTTGTACTTTTCCTTGGTTGGGGTAGGTTAACCTCCTCTTCTTCGGGTTCTTCCTTTTGATTTGATCAAAAGGGCTCCTTAGGTTGGCTTTCTGGTCAAACTAAGGCCTCTAGGTTGTAGTGAGGGATGTTGGGAGAGTATTTGGGCAGAGTTTGGCCGAGCCAAAAGGCTTTGAAGGTGTGAAGAAATGAGAAGTAGGAGTGCCCTTTTATAAGAGGGGTGAGGGGCACCTTTGGAAAAGTTAGAAATATTAATTTATAATAAATTCATATTCGGTTTCTAAAGGCTCCAAAGTTTATTATTAAAAGGTTAAGGTGGGGATAGGTCGAAAACCACTCAACCAATAGAATTTAGACAGGTTTGGGTACTTATATTAACCTTATCTTTAAGTATTAACTCTAAGTTAATTAGTTTCACTTTTACAATGTCTCTTTGTATTTTTATATAATATGCTTAATAAACTTACTATATACATCCAAGAGACCCCCAAGTGGTCCCTTAATGATGAACCTATCCTTATATAAGTCTCTTGGCCGAACCTTAGATTTTTAGGAATTTAATATCAATTAATAATATAATATTTGTTTTAAAAACTCTTTTATGTCAATTTTGACACTATTCAATAGTTGATTTTTGTGAAACTCATAACAGATTGATTACTTCGAAAAAAGTAAATTAAATCAATCCTAATATATCATATTATCCTATAAAATTAGTTTTATTCATTAAAAGTTTCATATTATATTTTTTTGGGTATTTATAATATCAATTATTTTAATTTTTCACTATTATAGTAATTACTGCATCATCTTTGTGTCATAAATAAAATAAATTATTTAATGTCTAAAAATTATAAATAAAATATCATTATGTAGGAAATCGTTTTATCTTTCTAATGAATATTTATAATCTAAAATCCAACTTATATAACCCTATGTAACAATTGTTTTACTAAAAGATATATGCTTGTGTCATTTTTGTATTCATTTTGACTTAATTAAAATAAAGTGTCATTATCACTTACAAGTGGATCCATGGGGTCCCAAAATTGACACAAAGATGCCCATGGTCGACCATGTATCAACCAATAGGGTTAAGACACGTTTTAGGGTAATTTAGTATTATTATAATATTATTTTTTAACCCTTATTTACCGGATTTACCCTTAACCATGGTAAATAAAATATTTACCGCAGTAATTATTCAAAATGTCTAAAAATAAAAGTTACCTATTTACACAATTTGAACATCCTGATTCCAAATATGGAATCCATTTTCCTAAATTATAAACACAGAAGTGGCAGAAATTAATTTAAAATTAATTCCCGCTGTCAAAACAAAAAGCGTGTTTTTAAGAGATAATAACTATCAAAAGATTGACACTTGTTTATGTTCGGTTTAATTGTAAAATTATGTCCAATGACCAACATTATATTAAATAGTAAAAATATATTCTAAATATACATTAAAACCACTCAAATTCATAATTTATTACTATTAATTATTTTGATTAAAAAAGTTGTTTTTAATTAAAATTTAGTAATTTTCACTATTCATCAAAATATGAAAGTTATCCGAAAAGTACCAAAATTTCACCTTAGGCTAAATTTGATATTCCGAATCCAAAAATGAAGTCCATTTTAAAATATAAAATATATATAACTTCAAAAAGTTGGTATTACTATTCATAACAGCTAGTTTGATTGGTTACGGTGTGTTAGAACTCGAAATTGCGTACAACACACGCTACTGTTTTATTCAAAGGAAAGCGTACCGTGGAAGCTTGGGATGTTTCATTTTAAATTTTTTTATGTCTCCATTTAGTCAAAAGGTTTAAAATATTGTATTTATAAAGGTTTCACTATCAAAAGTTGACAAAAGTGCAATACTGAAAATGAATCTGTTCTTGCATTATGACTAAGAAACTCATAATATGGATTCTAAAATTATAAGGATTATATAAAGTTTAAAATTTAGTTAATACTATTCATGACCTCTTTTAATGGCTTTTTTTTTGGTAAGTCATGGTGAAATTGAACTCAGTGTTGCGTGTAGTGAAAGTTATTGAATTATTTTGAAGAAATAACACACTATGAAATCTTGGGGTGTTACATTCTCCCCTCCTTCAATAAATTGCGTCCTCGCAATTTGAAATTGTTCTTCAAAAATTAAAGGTTGAAAGTAGAAAATATATTTGTGGGAAAACCCACATCGGAAATTGGGTTACTAAAATTTAGTCTTAATATGAGGAAAAGATAAATCAAAGGGTCACCACCAAATTATGATCTCGATTAGGAGAACATTGGTGGAAATTAGAGACATATAATCGGAGGAAAAACGTAAATATTTATAGGTAGTGATTGAGGTCATCAATCACAAACAAGTGTATAATTGAGGTCCTTAAATTCATCAATCTATGATGATTTGAAATACCATCGGTTCAACAAAACATAGGGTATTAGGATAACACATTTTTGACGTTTCAAATTATCTTAGTTGAAATCCCACATCGAAAAATGAATTAATGGGGCCTCTATTTAAAATAAAGAGTGGAAAGTATGAAGATTACTGAAAATAACACATACTAGGGTTCCATGTAAGAAAATATGGATATGGAAGAAAAATCTAGCCATCAATTATCTGATGGAGAGTGGTAGAGAACATGGCTATGAAAAGGCCAACAATCCCAAAGCCATAAATTAGTGATGATTTAAGGTACCATCTAGGACAACATTTTTGTTCTAAGTTCCTTTTATTAATGATGAGGAATTTATTTATGATATTGGCTAAGATCATAAGAAGATATACTTAGTTTATAATTAGAGTTTTATCCATTAATAAATTTCTACCAAAACTCATCATTCACTCGTAAAAAAAAATTCTATTTATACTATTCATAGAGGGTTCCGAATTTATAATTCATCTACCAGATCTTTTAAAAAACTACTTTATTTAATCCAGAACATCTCGTGGGATAGTGGTAGGTGATACACCCTTGTCGCCCTTTGGTTGCGGGTTCAAGTCTCGCAGCCTTTCCGGACGCGACGGGTTGCCGCCCGACCTCCGGGTTGTTCTTTTATGGCAATCCAAAATAATACAAACTAGAACTATCCAAAATACTTCTGTCCAAACTCACAGTCCAACATTCATAAGGAAGGTAAACATAATATAGATCCTTTTTACCCCGTAATAGCATATGAATACCTTCATCATGTATTACCATATTCCTTATTGATTACATTCATGCTCCCTTATTCCATATAGAATGCTGGATATACTTCATTAATCCAAAAATGTTTTAAACCCCAACAATGATGGAATATACAAATCATTAATCAGTTCCAAGGTAGTCAAGAATATCCAATATAATTTATCCAAAACAATCACATATTATTCCAAAATCACTACCTCAGTATCAGAACTATATTATGGTTTATCATACTCTCAACCATATATTTTCCAAAAATCTATCATGCTAATGAGTCACTTTTCTTTGTTCCACACAATCTCAAGTCCTTAATGAAATAGTACTGCAGTACAATCCTTATATACTCCATAATTATTATAACAAGTACATTGTTGATACAAAACTCAATTGACATAATCAACATAAGAGCTCTAATCATTCCTCTTCATCTGTGGTAGTATCATAACTTGATTATTATCCAATAGCATCATTTGCGGCATAGTCTGATGACTGGGACATAGGTTCGCGTAGTGTCCAAACTCCTTGCAAATGAAGCATTGTACATTTAAAACCATTTTCTTACCCTTGCAGTCACGTACTTTGTGCCCTTTTCCTCCACACTTATAACAAACTCCCATTCCTTTTAGGCAAGTTCCAGGGTGTTTCTTTCCACAGTTACCACATATGGGAAAATTCTTCTTTTCCCTCTTACTTTTATCCATCTTTCTCTCTTCCATCCTTTTCTTCTCTTTCTTCCCTTCAAAGCCATAGGACTCAGTAAACTCTTTACTTATCTTATCAACACATGATATTATTTCTTCATATGATGATAATACATGGGAGACTATTTCTCTTATAAATTCTAGCTTAAGACCATGAAAGATATGATCCTTCCTTCTCTTTGGATCATGTGCATTTCTGGAGTTCTCATTCCTTCTACTGGGCGCCATTTCTAAACAATGGCATACACTAGATCAGTTTATGAATCAAAATACATAATCCCATACTTATAAAACACTTAACATAAATTGAACTATTTATGGATATAATCCATAATCATAAGAATGTTTTCTTTGAGGAAGTATATACTCATAATCCCTTCAAAATGATTTGTAAAGAAAATGAGAGTTATCCTAAGCATATCCCCCGGGAGTGTCGTAACCAAGAGTGCAGCAAGGCCCGTTGTCGTGCACCAGTTCCCGTTCGAGTCTAGCTCAAAGCGGTGTTTTCGGGTTTTACCCCTAGGTACATCTGTGCCAGAGCCGCCTCTACCTGCTCGTATCCAGACAGGGATGTATTGCTCGGAAAACTCACAAAATCTCTACAATACCAAAATTCTAGGAAGTTCTTCTATACTAATCCTCAAAGTTCATCTTAGGTCTACGTGCTCTAATCAGAGTTTATCTAAATCTAGCTTCCAAGGTTTGTACTAAACTTCCTCTGATACCAACTGTAACGCCCCGACCCCAGCTACCCAGAGTCGGTGCATTACTTCGTAACATTAGCATGATCACAAGAAAGAACAAATCTCGAAAGACCGATTGGTTTAGTAGCCTTGGAAACACTAGATATATTCATAAGTTTTACATTGCATCATAAAATGAATAACTACTACAACAACATAATGTTTCCACAATCCACACTATTAACCCCTCATAAAATCCCTGCAGGTCATTCATAACTTACTTCTTCACATCCTGGGAAAAATAAAACATAGAAAAGGGGTGAGCTCAAATTCCCAGTAAGGATAACAATATAGCGGAAACTTTCATAAATAAGAATAAACATTTAAGGCAATGCATTACTAAAACAAAAGCCTTTTAAACTTTAACTTCAACATGGTATGTCAAAAGTAAAATGAAATAATGCCATTTACTTATTCACATGGATATTCTACTAATCGAATAATCACATGCAAAAATCAATAACCACTTTCATAATTATGGAATTCATAATGTCAAACGTTAATTTCATTGTCTAGGCCTCATCCCAAGACCTAGGGGTTACTTCTAACTGGAACCCAACCCGGAGTGCCTCTAATAACCGGACACCAACCCGGAGTGCCTCTAATAACCGGACACCAACCCGGAGTGCCTCTAATAACCAGACACCAACCCGGAGTGCCTCTAATAACCGGACACCAACCCGGAGGGCATACTTTTACCAGTCCCTAACCTGGAGGGATTACTTTAACCAGTCCCCAACCTGGAGGGCTTACTTTTACCAGTCCCCAACCTGGAGGGCTTACTTTTACCATTCCCCAACCCGGAACATACTTGTTTAGCACATTCATCTGAAGAAAAGTTTGAAATATAACATAAACATTCAGATTAAAACTAGCATACGAAATGTCAATAGTTTCACCATAAACTATGAATGGTATAAAATAGCACATCCACAGTCAAACATATCACAAAACCTACAATACAATATAGAAGTTTTGTATTATAATAAATCAACTTCAAATAAGCGTAAAATCCATTAAAGGATGTTGACATAGATGAAATCAAAACACTTTTTAGAGAAATATCTCTTTCTATTTTTGAAATCATTTAAGAGCCATATAAAATAAAACATTTTCTTGAAAATATTCTTGTAATCTTGTATGGAAAGCTTCGACGATTTTATAACGGCGGAAAATAACCGCACCCGCCGTATAAGTTAAAAAAAACATTCTTACCTCAATTATGTCGAAAAGGTTAAAAAGGACCTTGTTTTGAAAACGACGGAAAGATTCCTTTATAAACCTCTTATAAAAAGTCAAACAAGGGTATAAATGACTTTAACCCATATTCTTTTAAATAGTAAAAATGTTTTGAAATACATTTTTAAGAAACATGGATGTGGATGATAACGAGATCCCAGTAGATTATTACGTATAAACAACCTCGGATAAAGAAGAGATTGTGAAATAACCCTTACCTTGTACTTTTCCTTGGTTGGGGTAGGTTAACCTCCTCTTCTTCGGGTTCTTCCTTTTGATTTGATCAAAAGGGCTCCTTAGGTTGGCTTTCTGGTCAAACTAAGGCCTCTAGGTTGTAGTGAGGGATGTTGGGAGAGTATTTGGGCAGAGTTTGGCCGAGCCAAAAGGCTTTGAAGGTGTGAAGAAATGAGAAGTAGGAGTGCCCTTTTATAAGAGGGGTGAGGGGCACCTTTGGAAAAGTTAGAAATATTAATTTATAATAAATTCATATTCGGTTTCTAAAGGCTCAAAAGTTTATTATTAAAAGGTTAAGGTGGGGATAGGTCGAAAACCACTCAACCAATAGAATTTAGACAGGTTTGGGTACTTATATTAACCTTATCTTTAAGTATTAACTCTAAGTTAATTAGTTTCACTTTTACAATGTCTCTTTGTATTTTTATATAATATGGTTAATAAACTTACTATATACATCCAAGAGACCCCCAAGTGGTCCATTAATGATGAACCTATCCTTATATAAGTCTCTTGGCCGAACCTTAGATTTTTAGGAATTTAATATCAATTAATAATATAATATTTGTTTTAAAAACTCTTTTATGTCAATTTTGACACTATTCAATAGTTGATTTTTTTGAAACTCATAATAGATTGATTACTTCGAACAAAGTCAATTAAATCAATACTAATATATCATATTATCCTATAAAATTAGTTTAATTCATTAAAAGTTTCATATTATATTTTTTTTGGGTATTTATAATATCAATTATTTTAATTTTTCACTATTATAGTAATTACTGCATCATCTTTGTGTCATAAATAAAATAAATTATTTAATGTCTAAAAATTATAAATAAAATATCATTATGTAGGAAATCGTTTTATCTTTCTAATGAATATTTATAATCTAAAATCCAACTTATATAACCCTATGTAACAATTGTTTTACTAAAAGATATATGCTTGTGTCATTTTTGTATTCATTTTGACTTAATTAAAATAAAGTGTCATTATCACTTACAAGTGGATCCATGGGGTCCCAAAATTGACACAAAGATTCCCATGGTCGACCATGTATCAACCAATAGGGTTATGACACGTTTTAGGGTAATTTAGTATTATTATAATATTATTTTTTAACCCTTATTTACCGGATTTACCCTTAACCATGGTAAATAAAATATTTACCGCAGTAATTATTCAAAATGTCTAAAAATAAAAGTTACCTATTTACACAATTTGAACATCCTGATTCCAAATATGGAATCCATTTTCCTAAATTCGAAACACAGAAGTGGCAGAAATTAATTTAAAATTAATTCCCGCTGTCAAAACAAAAAGTGTGTTTTTAAGAGATAATAACTATCAAAAGATTGACACTTGTTTATGTTCGGTTTAATTGTAAAATTATGTCCAATGACCAACATTATATTAAATAGTAAAAATATATTCTAAATATACATTAAAACCACTCAAATTCATAATTTATTACTATTAATTATTTTGATTAAAAAAGTTGTTTTTAATTAAAATTTAGTAATTTTCACTATTCATCAAAATATGAAAGTTATCCGAAAAGTACCAAAATTTCACCTTAGGCTAAATTTGATATTCCGAATCCAAAAATGAAGTCCATTTTAAAATATAAAATATATATAACTTCAAAAAGTTGGTATTACTATTCATAACAGCTAGTTTGATTGGTTACGGTGTGTTAGAACTCGAAGTTGCGTACAACACACGCTACTGTTTTATTCAAAGGAAAGCGTACCGTGGAAGCTTGGGATGTTTCATTTTAAATTTTTTTATGTCTCCATTTAGTCAAAAGGTTTAAAATATTGTATTTAAAAAGGTTTCACTATCAAAAGTTGATAAAAGTGCAATACTGAAAATGAATCTGTTCTTGCATTATGACTAAGAAACTCATAATATGGATTCTAAAATTATAAGGATTATATAAAGTTTAAAATTTAGTTAATACTATTCATGACCTCTTTTAATGGCTTTTTTTTGGTAAGTCATGGTGAAATTGAACTCAGTGTTGCGTGTAGTGAAAGTTATTGAATTATTTTGAAGAAATAACACACTATGAAATCTTGGGGTGTTACACCTAAGATGAAAGATATTGAAGGTGCTCCCCTTTTATTTTGATTTTTTCTCTCACCATAATCATTTTGGGTTTTAGAAAATGGAAGGAAATAGGAAAATTCACAAAAATGGACGATATGATGGACAACGGAATGAAATTCTTCATGAGAAACCAAATGAAATGAGATTTGGATGTCCAAAAATCGTTATTATTCCTAATCAGAAATCTCATAAGATGATCAATAATATTAGCTTTGGTAAGTTTTCAGACTTGTCTAATAAGTGAAAGATGTAGTTTCATGATGATCATAGAGGAAAGAATGTTAATTTTACCTCATGTAAACCATGTGTGAAGAGGCATCAAGGAGAGAATGTTTCAATGGAACTAGAAGATTCTTTGAGTGTGGAAAAGAAGGACACAAATCCAGTAATTGTAAAGTAAAAGGTTTAGTTAACACAATGGACAAGGATAGTGGTCTTTCTAAGATGTCAAAAACAATTAAATGTTTTAAATGTGGAATGTACGAGCATTATGCAAACCAATACCCTAAGGGAAAATCTCTTGAAATGAATCAGCATTGTCATATGGTTAGTATTTATGTGTATGATGATGAAGAGACTACAAATGACATATGAGATGAAGGAAGTGATGAAACTTAGTCAGTGGTTTAAGAATGTAGTGGAAAGATTTATTTTTATCAAAAGTTATGTTGTATAGGTAATGGTACTGTGGAATAAAGACACAACTAATGATTGTTACATTATTGGGTTTCTTAAATTATTTGAAATTATATATTGAATGTATCAGTAACAATGAACGGTTATTCAGATATTTTTGGAAAGCACCTAATATGAGCCTAAATAAGGGATAAGGATATAATGAGTTTTTTATAGTATTAATGATCTCAAGACAGATATACAGACAAAGTGATATCATGGTTTGTGTATATAGATTTTTTGGGATTTTGGTATGAGGACGGAGTTATCTTTTTATGGAATTCATGTTTTTAGTATGGCCCTATGGTAACTCATGTTACAAGAGTATACATTACTAAAGAATTCACATGTTTGGAATGTGACCAACAAGATATATATATCTTATGATATATTGGTGATAAATGATTGTATTCAATGGTTGGTAGATGACCTTTATAGTAGTCACATTCATTATACTATGAGATTGTACAGAAGTATTTCCAATAATCCTAATGGTTGTAATGCATTAATTTGGTCACCAGATAGTATTTTTTAAGGTTATATATTTTTCATATTATTTCTGGAATGTCGTAATAGTATAGTTTTATAAAAAGGACAACCCATATGATGGGCGACAACCCGTCGCGTGGGACAAGGCTATGGGAATCAAACCCACAATCAAAGTGCGACATGGCTTTATTGCCTACTAGTTTCCTACAAGAATACCCTAGTTAAAAGAAATTAGTTATAATTTACTATGTGGCATGATATATGAATTCTATGTCCATTTTAGGAACCATATTCAATTAATCTCACAATATATGGTCTTATGTATGTTTAATAACTTTTCCTAACCTTTTGTTTGAGACATATGGAATGACCTATCATTCTATCGAATGATCTGCTAACACTTCGTGAAGGACAAATTCAACTTCATTTCATTAAGAGATGATGTGGAAATTTTTCAAGGCACGAACAATGGTGGGATTTTACCAAAATCAAATAAGTATTTCTTTTAATTCAACAATTCTACAACAATGGGGAAATGATCTTGAGAACTAAAAATGTTGTCCTAGTACCCTCATACGCAATGAATTAGATGATACCTTAAATCATAACAAATTTATGGCCTTGTGATTGTTGTATTTTCCATATCCATGTTCTCTACCACTCTCCATCGGAACTTTATGGTTATATTTCTCTTCCATATCCATATTTTCACCTATGTTGTCCAATGTGCAAACCCAGTGCTGAGTTACATTGGGTAACCGTAATGATTCTAACATTCCTTTTTAAAATGATGTTTTAGTATTCCTTTTTACGATGTGGGTTTCTATGAAATAAAATTTCATGTAGAAAACAATTTATAACCATGACGAATTTCTAGGGTGAAATTCATTTCAGGGGGGGTAGAATGTAACACCTATGATTTTATGAGAAATATTTTTTTTATGTATTATTTCATACCCAACACCGAAGGAATCGTTCACTGCGACCAACACTATCTTGACTTGCGTTGCACACAAGATAAACCTTCCCCGATAGCTTGTGTTGTACGCAATACCTACTTTCACTAAACAATGATAAGTTATTTAAAAATTATTAAACAAGCCGTTATGAATATTAATACACAATTTTTGAAATTTTATAAATTTAATACTTCCAAATAGACTTTATTTTTGTATTTTTATTATCAAAATTATCCTAGGAAATTTTTTTTGTATTTTTCTGAAAACATTCAATTTTTGATGAATAGTGAAAACACTATGTTACTATTTAAAAACCAAATTTTTATTTAAATAATTATTTATTTTATTTAAATTTATTTTAGATAAAAATAGATAAATAATAATTATATAAGTTCAAGGAAATTCATTGTGGACATTTTATAATAATTTTTGTTATATAAAAAATTTATTGAACATATCACAGTCTTTTACCGACCTCCTATAGGAATTTTCAAATTTACATAAAAAATAATTTTACCACTTCTCTGAGTTGAATTTTAAAAATCTTAGAGATACTGATGATATCAGTAAGGAAAATTTGGTTCCATGAGATGAAAATAATTTATTTTTAATCGTATCTTTTGACTTTTATTTACCACGGTTAAAAGTAAATAGGGTAATAATGGGTAAAAATGATATTTTTATTACCCTAAAACGTGTACTAATTCTATTGGATAAGTGTAATTAGACCAAAAACAATCTTAAGAATAATATATTACCCTTTAGTTCCACATGTATTAGATTAGGATATCTATTATTATTTTATTTAAAGAAGAGTTAAAATAGTTAAAATCAAGGTTTAATAACTAAAACATTTTTAATATAGGGTTCTAAATAAGATAAATTCGACTATAAATATTCATTAAAAAGATAAAAATATTTCCTACATAATGGTATTTTATATATAATTTTTATACATTAAATAATTTAATTCAGTTATGACATAATGATGATGCAATAATTACTTTATTAATGAAATATTAACATAAATGATATTATAAATACCCAAATAAATGTAATTTGAGACTTTTAATGAATTAAACAAAATTTATAGGTTAATATGACATGTTAGTATTGATTTAAATAATTTTTTTCGAACTAATCATTCTATTATTATTTTCAAAAAAATCAATTACCAAATAGTGTCAAAATTGACATAAAATAGTTTTTAAAAGAAATAATATATTATTAATTAATATTCTACTCTTAAAAACCTATGGTTTGTTAAAATGTAATATATAAGGATATATATATTAATAATGAACCACTTGGGGTTCTTTTGGATTGTTATGGTAAATTTATTAACCATATAGTGTAAGAAAAAAAGAAGACACGATAAAAGTTAAATTATTTAACATAGAGTTAAATCTAAATGATAAGGTTCATATAGTAAACTAAATATGTTTAAAACCTATTTTGAGAGGATTTAGACCCATCTCCACTTTATCTTTGAAATAAGTCACATTGGAGCCATAATAAATAGAATATTACTTTATTATAAAATAATATTTTCTGTTTTTCCTAATGAGCCCCTCTCCACCCTTATAAAAGGGAACCTCCTTCCTCTACCCTTTACACAATTTTGAGCCTCAAAACACGCCCAAACCCTGAAAATTTTCCTTCTCAACTTCCATAGAGACATTATGGAGGTTATGGTATCCTAACAAGTCCAACTCTAGTTCCATAAGAGGAAGCTTAAAAGGGGTGGGTCGAAGAAGAGGTGTTCTCTTCTACCGATTCTTTCAAGTTTCAGTCTTCTTCAACTTCTTCTTCATTAGTTTTTTCATTATAAAGTAATAACATTGGTATCACTAATATTATGATATGTTATTATAAATTATAAACAACCCCATTTCACCTTCTATCCATCCTACGGAATACGGAATCACCGCGTGTGCGTACTTACGGAATACTGTCTCCACGCCGTGCTGTAATCAGTTTTTCCACCACCACCATAAATGGATGCGTATAATGGTGTGAAGAATAAATCTATATGACTATTATAACATCATACTGATTCTATGGTATTATACTATCCAATCCAATTCCATTCAATAAATATGTGAATGATATCATCGCTCATGCGTACGTACGGATTATCGTCTCCACGACGCGATTAGATTCATTTTGCATGTTAACAATTCAAGAATGATTATAAAGTATATATAATAAGTAATAATGAAATATATGACATAATAATTCTACTGGATTTATGTATTTATATATTTATGTCATCTACTTAATTCCATTCAAGTCAATAAGGAAAGGAAAACATCGTTCATGCGTACGTACGGTCTACCGTCTCCATGAACCGTGTATTTCATTCATTCATCTATCTATTATATATATACTGAATATATATGATAGATAAATAATGATTTAAATTATGGAAGTAAGTAAATCATGATATAAGTAATAATAATATCAATAACAACAAGTACAAACATGTACGATAAATAAAATGATTTTACCCATAACACTGATTTAACATGGAATTTACAAAAGAACGGGTAATATAAAGTCATTAGTTAACTATATATGGTATAATAACAATGAATATGATTCATTAATAAGTCAATTAAATTATTTAAATTATTATACAGGAGTTTCAGATCTGTATGAAGCATATCAGACATAAGGTATGGGATAATTTTTTAGTCTCATTTTTATTCGAGATTGCTTATACGTAAGTATTTTTTGGGGTAATATTTTTCATCCATGTCCATAACAATGTTTTTCATAAAGTGATTAATATACTTAAATGTGTGTTTAAAGTCATTTTTACCCCTCTTTTACTTTTACATTGTGTCATGGAAAGAATCTTTCTTTTTTTACCATACGAGGAACTTTTTGTCATTTTCGACAAAAGTACGAGAAGAATGTTTTTTTAACATATACTTCATGAACGGATATTTATGGTTTTATAAAGCCTTATTTTCACAATGTTTACTCTACAATATTTCATGGTAATTTTCAATAATATCCTTTTCTTTTATAATTGCATGGAATTTTGTGAAAAGAAAATGATTTTTAAGAAAAATGGATATTTTCCTCAAGAACTATTTTCAATTGTTTTATCAAAACCATTTTTTAACACCCCAAGATTCTACAGTACGTTTCACTTTGAATAATGTAAATAGCGTGTGTTGTACGCAACACCGAGTTCTAACACACCATAACCAATCAAACTAGCTGTTATGAACTGTAATACCTACTTTTTGAAATTATATATATTTTATATTTCAAAATGGACTTAATTTTTGGATTCGGAATATCGAATTTAGCCTAAGGTGAAATTTTGGTACTTTTCGGATAACTTTAATATTTTGATGAATAGTGAAAATTACTAAATTTTAATTAAAAACAAATTTTTTAATCAAAATAACTAATAGTGATAAATTATGAATTTGAGAGGATTGAAAGTATATTTAGAATATATTTTTTACCATTTAATACAATGTTGGTCATTGGACATACTTTTACAATTAAACCGTACATAAACAAGTGTCAATCTTTTGATTATTATTATCTCTTAAAAACACGCTTTTTGTTTTAACAACGGGAATTAATTTTAAATTAATTTCTCCCACTTCTGTGATTTTAATTTGGAAAAATGGATTCAATATTTGGAATCAGTATGTTCAAATCGTGTAAATAGGTAACATTTATTTTTAGAAATTTTGAATAATTACAGCGGTAAATATATTATTTACCATTGTTAAGGGTAAATCCGGTAAATAAGGGTTAAAAAATAATATTATAATAATACTGAATTACCCTAAAACGTTCCCTAGCCTTATTGTTTGTTACATTTTCTACCATAGGCATCTTTGGGTTGATTTTGGGACCCCATGGAGCCACTTGTAGGTGATAGGGACACTTTATTTTAATTAAGTTAAAATGAATACAAAAATGACACAAGCATATATCTTTTAGAAAAACAATTTTTACATAGGGTTATATATGTTGTATTTTCAACTATAAAAATTCATTAGAAAGATAAAAAGATTTAATAAATAATTATATTTTTTTTATAATTTTTAGACATTAAATAAGTTAATTTATTTATGACACAATGATGATGCAGTAATTACCATAATTGTGAAAAATTAAAATAATTGATATTATAAATTCCCAAATAAATATAATTTGGGACTTTTAATCAATTAAAATAATTTTATGGATAATATGACAAGTTAGGATTGATCTAATTAACTTTTGTCTGAGTAATAATTCTGTTATGAGTTTCACATAAATCAATTATTGAATAGTATCAAAATTGACATAAAAGAGTTTTTAAAACAAATATTACATTATAAATTGATATTAAATTCCTAAAAATCTATGGTTCTGCCAAGAGACTTATATCATGATAGGATCATAATTAATGAACCACTTGGGGGTCTCTTGGATGTATATATTATGTTTATTAACCATATAATATAAAAATACAAAGACACATTGTAAAAGTGAAACTATTTTACTTAGAGTTAATACTTAAAGATAAGGTTAATATAAGTACCCAAACCTGTCTAAATTCTATTGGTTGAGTGGTTTTCGACCTATCCCCACCTTAACCTTTGAATAATCAACTTTGGAGCCATTAGAAACAGAATATGAATTTATTATAAATTAATATTTCTAGCTTTTCCAAAGGTGCCCTCACCCCTATTATAAAAGGGAACTCCACCTTCTCATTTCTTCACACCATAAAAGCCTTTTGGTTCGTCCCAAATCTTCCCAAATACTCTCCCAACATCCCTCACTACAACCTAGAGGCCTTTTTTGGATCATAAATCCAACCTATGGAGCCCTTTTGATCAAATCAAAAGGAAGAACCCGAATAAGAGGTAATGTTTTCACCACCCCTTTTCAAGTTCCTTTCTTCTTCCACTTCATCTTTCTTTGTTGTTACCATTATGAAATAATAACTCCAGTATAAAATATATACAGTTATGTTATTATAAATATGGTACAACCATATTCAGTATTCTATCCACCCTTTGAATAACATGTCACCATACGTGCATACGTACGGCTTACCGTCTCCACATCGTGGTGTAATTGTTATTCAATATATTATTATTTGGATGGGTATAATAATGATGTGTAACTCATGTAAATAATAAATATAACATGTTAATGATTCTGTATATATGATATACCATCCATTTATATATTATTTTAATATCAAAAGAATGATATTGTCGCTCGTGCGTACATACGGACTACCGTCTCCACGAACGGGATGAGATTCATTCTCCATCATATCCATTAAAGTATAATAATCATTTGATGATTTAAAAATGATTTTTAAGGACTTGATATCATTCTGGATATGAATAAGATACAACCTATCAATAAAAAACACGGCTTATGTAACAAAATATATAAAAAAAACGAGTAAGTTAACACCCGAAACGACGATAATTCAAAGATATTATTAAAAAATCAATGTTAAAAGATCATATAAGATATCATATTAATATATATGATTCTTGTATAATTTAATAACAATTATTTCACCATTATAAAGGAGTTTAACCTACCCCAACCATGGAAAAGTACAAGGTAAGCGTTATTTCACAATCTCTTCATTATCCGAGGTTGTTTATACGTAATAATATACTGGGATCTCTTTATCTTCCACATCCTTGTTTCTTAAAAATGTATTTCAAAAAAATTTACTATTTACAAGAATATGGGTTATAGTCATTTATACCCTTGTTTGACTTTTTATAAGAGGTTTATAAAGGAATCTTTCCATCATTTTCCAAACAAGATGCTTTTTAACCTTTTCGACAAAATTAAGGTAAGAATGTTTTTTTAACTTATACGGCGGGTGTGGCTATTTTCCGCCGTTATAAAATCGTCAAAGATTCCCTTAAAATCTTATAAGAATATTTTCAAAGAAAATGTTTTATTTTATAAATATATGACTCTTAAAATATTTCAAAAATAGAAAGAGATATTTCTCTAAAAAGAGTTTTGATTTCACCTATGTCAACATCCTTTGATGGATTTTATGCTTATTTGTAGTTTATTTATTATGATACAAAACATCTATATTTTATTGAAGGTTTTGTGATATGTTTTACTGCGGATGTTCTATTTTTTTACCATTCATAGTTTATGATTAAAGTATTGAAATTTCGTATGCTAGTTTTAATACGAATGTTTATGTTATGTTTAAACCTTTTCAAATGGGAATGCATTAGACTTAATATGTGACGGGTGGAGCCCGCTATAGCTCCTCGATGCATCGGTAGGTCTCATGAGACAAACTAGTGTCTTGGAACAAGGCCTTGACAAAATCTTATTTGTAGTCTTGGCACGAGGCCTTGGCTATGTGGTTATGATAGTCTGGAATTATGCATTCCATCATTATGAAAGTGGTTATTGATATTGCATGTGATTATTCGATTAGTAGAATATCCATGTGAATAAGTAAATGGAATTATTTGATTTTTCTTTTTCCATACTATGTTGAAGTTCATGTTTAAAAGGTTTTTGTTTTAGTTATACATTGCCTTAAATGATTATGCTTATTTTTGAAAGTTTCCGCTATATTGTTATCCTTACTGGGCATTTGAGCTCACCCCTTTCCTATGTTTTATTTTTTCCAGGATGTGAAGAAGTAAGTTATGAATGACCTGTAGGGATAATATGTGGGGAAATGAGTGTGGAATATGGAGACTATGTTGTTGTAGTAGTTTTTCACTTTGTGATGTAATGAAAAACATTATGAATATATCTAGTGTTTCCAATGCTACTAAACCAATCGGTCTTTCGAGATTTGATCTTTCTTCTGATCATTCCAATGTAATGTAATAATGCACCGTCTCTGGGTAACTAGGGTCGGGGCGTTACAGTTGGTATCAGAGGACGTTTAGTACCAACCTTGGAAGCTAGATTTAGATAAAATCTGATTAGAGCACGTAGACCTAAGATGAACATTGAGGATTAGTATAGAAGAACTTCCTAGAATTTTGGTTTTGTAGAGATTTTGTGAGTTTTCCAAGCAATACATCCCTGTCTGGATACGAGCAGGTAGAGGCGGCTCTGGAACAGATGTACCTAGGGGTAAAACCTGAAAACACCGCTTTGAGCTAGACTCGAACCGGAACTGGTGCACGACAACGGGCCTTGCTGCACTCTTGGTTACGACACTCCTGGGGGATATGCTTAGGATAACTCTCATT
Source organism: Viscum album (assembly GCA_963277665.1). Lineage (NCBI taxonomy): Eukaryota > Viridiplantae > Streptophyta > Magnoliopsida > Santalales > Viscaceae > Viscum > Viscum album. The sequence goes on from OY728164.1 coordinate 1,081,215,963, forward strand.
TTACTTACAAATCATTATAAAGGGTTTATGAGTATATACTTCCTCAAAGAAAATATTTTTTTTATTATGGATTATATCCATAAATAGTTCAATTTATGTTAAGTGTTTTATAAGTATGGGATTATGTATTTTGATTCATAAACTGATCTAGTTTATGCCATTGTATAGAAATGGCGCCCAGTGGAAGAAATGGAAACCGTATCAATTCACACACTCCATGTAGGGATTTCCCTCCTGCTCAAGATAATTATAGTGGAACTGGTGATGCAACTGCTGCTGATAAGTTAATCACCATACTGGGACAACTCACTCAGGTTATGAATAATATCCGTACCCGTATGGAGCACCCTGATCCGCAGCGTGGAGGATCAATGTTAGATCGATTCATGAGGCAACAACCACCAATTTTCAATGGGAGTAAAAATCCCTTAGTAGTTGAGAAATGGATATTTTCCCTAGAGAAAATATTTCAGGCTTTGGAGAGTAGTGAAAGAGAAAAAGTTATCAGGGAAGTTTACCGCCTCACTGGAGATGCTGATCAATGGTGGTCATTGATTCAAAATACGAAGGAAGATGATGAAGTATAATATATGGAATGGAGGGAGTTCAAATATCTGTTTTTATAAAAATACTTTCCTCGCGACCATCGAGCAGATATGGAAAGGCAATTTCTAAGTCTTAGACAGAAGGAGTATGAGAATGTCACAAAGAATGAGGATAAATTTACAAGGTTACCAAGGTATGTTGGTGATTATATACGTAACCCTAGAAGTAAGATTGATCATTTCTTTGATGGGTTAATAACATTTCTCCGTCGAGCATTAGTCTCACAATCCTTCTCGTTATATGAAGACATTGTCTCATGGGCTATCAAGACCGAAAAAGAATTCTCTACGTCTTATGACTTTAAACCAAAACAAGAGAATAAGAGGGATGCTGATCAATCTGGGAATGGAAATAAGGGGAAGAAAGGAAATGTTGAATATCCATCCTATGGTAAATGTGGGAAGAAACACCCCGGTACTTGCTTGAAGGGAATGGGAGTCTATTACAAATGTGGTGAAAAAGGCCACCAAGCTCGTGATTGAAAAGGGAAGAAGGAAGCTACCAATGTTCAGTGCTACAATTGCAGGGATATGGGGCATTATGCAAATGAATGTCCTAAGCGTCAGGGGAACTTACCTCAGAAAAGGCCAAGGGATCAAGGCCAGGCTTAGGCTATCACTACTGCTGAGGTAGAAGCTCCGAAATACGTGGTGGCAGGTAATTTAATGGTTTACTCAAGTTTACCAAATGCATTATTTGATTCTGGATCATTACATTGTTTCATATCATCCTAGTTTGCTATGAAAATTAGATATTTCCAATTTTATTTAACAAGGGAGTTGTCAGTTAAAACTCCTAAGGGAAGTATCATTGCAACAAAGTTTTGTGAATCAGTCCCCATTAGAGCACATAAATGTTCTTTATCTGCAGATATCATCGTCATACCTATGATTGAGTTTGATATAATCCTCGATATGAACTGGATTTCGGACTATGATGCGAAGATTTATTGTAAGAAGAAATAGGTAACGATTCTTGATGATAATGATAAGGAACACCTTATCTATAGAGCAGAATCGTCACCACCGAATTCTTATATAGATCCACCCCTAGTAGCTCCACTAAATTCAATTATTGGGGAGGAAGAGAATGAAATGACTGTGGGTGAGGAAAGAAATGTTCAAATAGAGGTTGTACCTGTTGTGAAAGAATTTGTAGATGTATTTCCGGAATATTTACCTGGACATCCTCCAGAACGAGAAGTTGAGTTTTCCATTGATTTAATTCCTGGATCAAGGCCTATATCAAAGACCCCATACCGAATGGCCACTGTAGAATTAGTTGAACTAAAGAAACAACTAGAGGAACTGAGTAATAAGGGATTTATTCTCCCTAGTGTTTCTCTATGGGGAGCCCCTGTTATTTTTGTTAAAAATAAATATGGATCTATGAGGTTATATATCGACTACAGGGAGATCAATGCTATAACAATAAATAACAAGTATCCCCTACCACGCATTGATGATTTATTTGACCAACTGCATGGAGCACAATACTTTTCAAAGATTGACCTTCGATCTGGATACCATCAGTTGTGTGTGAATAAGGAAGACATTCCAAAGACATCATTTCGAACCAGGTACGGGCGTTACGAGTTTACTGTAATGCCTTTTGGATTGACTAATGCACCCTCTGTATTAATGGATCTGATGAATAGAGTTTTCAAGGAGTATCTCGATGAATTTGTGGTGGTATTTATTGATGATATCTTAGTATACTCTAAAAGCTATAAAGATCATGAAAATCACTTGCGCATTATCTTGAAGACTATGAGAAGACATGAATTATATGGGAAGTTTAGCAAGTGTGAATTCTGGATTCATGATTTTTCTTTTCGTGGCCATATTATCTCTAAAGATGGAATCTCTGTTGATCCTTCTATGACCAAGGAGATCCATGAATGACCATCACCTAGGAGTATAACTGAGGTATGTAGTTTTATTGGTTTGGCATGTTATTATCGACGATTCGTACAGAATTTTGCCCGATTGGCTAACCCATTAACGAAGCTCACACGTAAAGGGGTTAAATTTGTTTGGACAAAAGAGTGTGAAGAATGCTTCAAAGAAATGAAGAGAAGATTAGTCAATGCTCCTATATTGACTCTACCATCCGGGAATGATGGGTTTGTTATTTATAGTGATTCATCGAAGAAATGACTTGGTTGTGTCCTTATACAGAATGATAGAGTTATTGACTATGCATCACGACAGTTGATAATTCATGAACAAAACTATACTACTCATGATCTCGAGTTAGCAGCTGTGATCTTTGCTTTGAAGATATGGAGGCACTACCTCTATTGTGAAAAATGTGAGATTTATACTGATCACAAGAGTTTGAAGTATATTTTCTCACAAAAAGAACTCAACATGAGGCAAAGGATATGGATTGAATTACTCAAGGATTATGATTATACGATACACTACCACCCGGGGAAAGCAAACAAGGTGGCAGATGCTTTGAGCAGAAAATACCATGGAGTTTTGAATGTTATGAGAATTGAAAGGGATCAAATTTTGATGGATCTAGTGAAGATCGACATGGTAATAACCAGGGAAGGTGAAACATCAATGCTTTTTCAAATGGTTGCCAAACCATCTTTACTAGAAAGGATTAAGAGTTCTCGGACCGATGATAAATAATTTCAAAATAATATTAAAGCTATGAATGATGGGGGACTTAGAGACTTTGTGTATGAAGATGGAATTTTGAAATTTTGGAAGAGACTTTGTGTTCCCGATATACCTGATCGAAAAAGGGAATTGCTGGATGATGCTCATCGTTCCAATTTCTCTATACACCTTGGGAGAACCAAAATGTATAGAGACTTGAAAGAACATTTTTTGCGGGACAACATGAAGAGGGAGATTGCTGATTTTGTGTCAAGACGTATGGTTTGTCAACAAGTGAAAGCTGGAAGGCAACAGCCTGGAGGAGTCATGCAACCTCTTCCCATATCGGAGTGTAAATGGGACAATATTACGATGGAATTTGTCATGGGGCTACCAAAGACTCCTAGAAGGAATGATGCAATATGGGTTATTGTTGGTCGTCTTACTAAGTCATCACATTTTCTTGCTGTAAGAGGAGATCTACCCCTGGAACGTCTAGAAAGACTATATATTAATGAAGTTGTGAGACTTCATGGAGTACCCCTATCGATTGTTTCTTATCGTGATCCCCGTTTTATTTCAAGATTCTGGAAAAGTCTTCAGAATTCCCTGGATACTGAACTTCATTTGAGCACTGCTTACCACCCTCAGACTGACGGACAATCAGAACAGACTATTCATACCTTAGAAGACATGTTGAGATCTTGCTCACTTGACTTTCAGGGTATGTGGGATCAATATTTACCTCTGGTAGAATTTTCCTATAACAATAGCTTCCATTCGAGTATTCAGATGAAACCATATGAAGCGTTATACTGAAAGAGATGTCGTACACCAACCTGTTGGGATGATTTGGTGAAAAAAAACTTGTAGGTCCCGAACTGGTGGAGGAAACGATGGAAATGGTGAAGGAAATCCAAAATCAAATCAAAGCAGCTCAAAGTAGGCAGAAGAGCTATGCCGATAATCGAAGGAAGGGTTTGGAATTTCAAGTTGGTGATCATGTTTTCCTGATGCTATCTCCCTGGAAGGGAGTCATACTTTTTGGTAAGAAAGGTAAATTGAGTCCCAGGTACATCAGACCCTTCAAAATTCTAGAACGAATTGGGGTTGTAGCTTACCGATTGATAATGCCGCCAAGTCTCTCCAAAGTTCACGATGTGTTCCACGTATCTCTGTTGAGGAAATACATTCCTGACCCAACGCATATACTCACCTATGAGGAATTAAAACTGGAACCTGATCTATCCTAATGTGAAGAGCCTGTCAGGATTCATGATACGAGAGAACACGTACTATGAAACCGGACGATGCTTCTGGTAAATGTCTTATGGAGAAACCATAAGATGGAAGAGGCAACGTGGGAACCCGAGGAACTTATGATGAATAACCACCCGAGTCTTTTCATGTGATATGTATTATAGAAATTTAAGGGATGAAATTATTTGAAGGAGGGGAGAATGTAACACCCCAAGCTTCTACGGTATGCTTTCATTGAATAATGTGATAGCGTGTGTTGTACGCAACACTGAGTTCTAACACACCATAACCAATCAAACTAGCTGTTATGAATAGTAATACCTACTTTTTGAAAATATATATATATTTTCTATTTCATAATGTACTTCATTTTTGGATTCGGAATATCGAATTTAGCCAAATGTGAAATTTTGGTACTTTTCAGATAACTTTAATATTTTGAAGAATAGTGAAAATTACTAAATTTTAATTAAAAACAAATTTTTTAATAAAAATAATTAATAGTGATAAATTATGAATTTGAGATTTTTGAAAGTATATTTAGAATATATTTTTACCATTTAATACAACTTTGGTCATTGGACATACTTTTACAATTAAACCAGACATAAACAAGTGTCAATCTTTTGATAGTTATTATCTCTTAAAAACACGTTTTTTGTTTTAACAACGGGAATTAATTTTAAATTAATTTCTTCCACTTCTGTGTTTTGAATTTGGAAAAATGGATTCCATATTTGGAATCAGGATGTTCAAATTGTGTAAATAGGTATCATTTATTTTTAGACATTTTGAATAATTACTGAGGTAAATATTTTATTTACCATGGTTAAGGGTAAATCCGGTAAATAAGGGTTAAAAAATAATATTATAGTAATACTAAATTACCCTAAAACGTGTCCTAACCTTATGTTTTGATACATGTTCGTTCATAGGCATATTTGGGTCGATTGTGGGACCCCATGGAGCCACCTGTAGGTGATAGGGACACTTTATTTTAATTAAGTTAAAATGAATACAAAAATGACACAAGCATATATCTTTTAAAAAAACAATTTTTAAATAGGGTTATATATGTTGTATATTCGACTATAAATATTCATTATAAAGATAAAAATATTTAATACATAATGATATTTTATTTATACTTTATAGACATTAAATAATTTAATTTATTTACGACACAATGATGATGTAGTAATTACAATAATTGTGAAAAATTAAAATAATTGATATTATAAATTCCCAAATATATATAATTTGAGACTTTTATTGAATTAAAATAATTTTATAGGATAATATGACATGTTAGGATTGATTTAATTAACTTTTTTCGAAGTAATAATTCTTTTATGAGATTCCAGAAAATCAATTATTAAATATTGTCAAAATTAACATAAAAGAGTTTTTAAAAAAAATATTATATTATTAATTGATATTAAATTCCTAAAAATATTAGGATCGTCCAAAAGACTTATATCATGATAGGATCATCATTAATGGACCACTTGGGGGTCTCTTGGATGTATATAGTATGTTTATTAACCATATAATATAAAAATAAAAAAAGACACTGTATAAGTGAAACTAATTAACTTTGAGTTAATACTTAAAGATAAGGTTAATATAAGTACCCAAACCTGTCTAAATTCTATTGGTTGAGTGGTTTTAGACCTATCCCCACCTTAAACTTTGATCAATAAACCTTTTAGACATTATAAACCGAATATGAATTTATTATAAATTAATATTTCTAGCTTTCCCAAAGGTGCCCCTCACCCCTCTTATAAAAGGGCACTCCTCCTTCTCTTTTCTTCACATGTTAAAACCCTTTTGGATAGGACAAAATCTTCCCAAATACTCTCCCAACATCACCTAATACAACCTAGAGGACTTAGTTTGATTAGAAATCCATCCTAAGAATCCCTTTTGATCAACTTAAAAGGAAGAACCCGAAGAAGAGGTAATGTTTTCACCACCCCTTTTCAAGTTCCTTTCTTCTTCCACTTCTTCATTCATTGTTGTTACCATTATAAAATAATAACTCCAGTATCATATATATACTGTTATGTTATTATAAATACGGTACAACCATATTCAGTATTATATCCACCCTTTCAATAACATGTCACCATACGTGCGTACTTACGGCTTACCGTCTCCACGTCGTGGTGTAATTGTTATTTAATATATTATTATTTGGATGGGAATAATAATGATGTGTAAATCATGTAAATAATAAATATAACATGTTAATGATTCTGTATATATAAGATATTCCATCCATTTATATATTATTTTAATATCAAAAGAATGATATTGTCGCTCGTGCGTACGTACGGACTACAGTCTCCACGAACGTGATGAGATTCATTTTCCATCGTATCCATTAAAGTATAATTATCATTTGATGATTTAAAAATGATTTTTATGGACTTGATATAATTCTGGATATGAATAAGATACAACCTATCCATAACAAACACGGCTTATGTAACAAAACATATAAAAGAAAACGAGTAAGTTAACACCCGAAACGACGATAATTCAAAGATATTATTACCAAATCAATGTTAAAAGATCATATATGATATCATATTAATATATATGATTCTTTTATAATTTAAAAACAATTATTTCACCATTATACAGGAGGTTAACCTACCCCCAACCAAGGAAAATTACAAGGTAAGGGTTATTTCACAATCTCTTCATTATCCGAGGTTGTTTATGCGTAATAATCTACTGGGATCTCTTTATCATCCACATCCATGATTCTTAAAAATGTAATTCAATTTTTTTTACTATTTACAATATTATGGGTTAAAGTGATTTATACCCTTGTTTGACTTTTTATAAGAGGTTTATAAAGGAATCTTTCCATCGTTTTCCAAACAAGGTGCTTTTTAACCTTTTCGACAAAATTATGTTAAGAATGTTTTCTTATCTTATATGGCGGGTGTGGCTATTTTCCGCCATTATAAAATCGTAAAAGCTTCCCTTACAAGCTTATATGAATATTTTCAAAGAAAATGTTTTATTTTATTAATATATGACTCTTAAATGATTTAAAAAATAGAAAGAGATATTTCTCTTAAAAGAGTTTTGATTTCATCTATGTCAACATCCTTTGATGGATTTTATGCTTATCTGTAGTTGATTTGTTAAGATACAAAACTTCTATATTGTATTGAAGGTTTTGTGATATGTTTGAATGTGGATGTGATATTTTTATACTATTCATAGTTTATGATGAAAGTATTGACATTTCGTATGATAGTTTTACTACGAATGTTTATGTTATGTTTAAACATTGTCATATGGGAATGCATTAGACTTAATATGTGTCGAGTGGAGCCCGCTATAGCTCCTCGATGCATCAGTAGGTCTAATGAGACAAACTAGTGTCTTGGCACAAGGCCTTGACAAAGTCTTATTTGTAGTATTGGCATGAGGCCTTGGCTATGTGGTTATGATAGTCTGGAATTATTCATTCCATCATTATGAAAGTGGTTATTGATATTTCATGTGATTATTCGATTAGTATAATATCCATGTGAATAAGTAAATGGAATTATTTCATTTCTCTTTTTCCATACTCTGTTGAAGTTCAAGTTTAAAAGGCTTTTGTTTTAGTTATACATTGCCTTAAATGTTTATGCTTATTTTTGAAAGTTTCCGCTATATTGTTATCCTTACTGGGCATTTGAGCTCACCCCTTTTCTATGTTTTATTTTTCCCAGGATGTGAAGAAGTAAGTTATGAATGACCTGTAGGGATAGTATGTGGGGATATGAGTGTGGAATATGGAGACTATGTTGTTGTAGTAGTTTTTCATGTTGTGATGTAATGAAAAACTTTATGAATATATCTAGTGTTTCCAAGGCTACTAAACCAATCGGTCTTTCGAGATTTGATATTTCCTGTGATCATGCCAATGTAATGTAATAATGCACCGACTCTGGGTAACTCGGGTCGGGGCGTTACACATTTTCCATCTAAGTTGAAACTATTTTATATGTGTATTTTTCACGTATAAAATCTCTATTATTTACATGGTTTCACTTTTCTTATGATGAAATTATATCCATAAGTTTCATATGGATTATGTTATAATGGGATGATGTTTATGAAACCCATTTTTATTCTTTGGGTAATGATGAATGATTTTTGTTTATGTTGTTTCACAAGTAAGAATGATTTCATTATGAGCTGGGTGGGACCTATATCTCCCTCCAATGCATTACGTAAAGATTTATATCTCATGTGATAGACATGGCTGCAATGGTAAGTTAATTTGGTTCAGAGATACAGGACTTGAATGAGGAGTGCACTCGATTCAGAAAGGGACTTTGTCCACTAAGATGGTCTTGGATGCAATGCCTTGGATACTATGTAAATCCTATCATGTGCATAATGCATTTCCACAATTACATTTTTTATTCCCATTCTATTTTATAATGATTAATTTTCCATTATGATCTATGACTCATGTACTGCCACGATTTATTTCAAATTATTTTGATGTTTAAAAATTATGTTCATATTTTTTTTAAAGTTCAAGTGTATATGATTTGTTTTATTTTCTCCATGTTTACCCTTACTGAGTATTTTTTCTCATGCATTATACGTTTTCTTTTCCTCATGATCTAAATAAAGGTTTTAGGTAAGAAAACAAAAGGGGGAGATCTTTATGGGAGATGTTGAATATCTTTCACCATGATTAGATGATTATGTTCTGTGTTTCAAAAGACACTAAACTATTATGGTCATTTTGTGTTTGTTTTTTTATGTATTAATAATTCCGCAAAAGTAATTTAATGTCCATGTACGTCTAGCTTCAGGTCTCTACACTCATGCCACATTTATATAATGAACAATCATTTATGGCCCTCATAGATCATACAACATAAGAATGTTTTTATTCAAATTTAGTCCCTTCATTCAGAATTATGGATTATATATATTAAATTTCACAATAATATAAGGATATGTACATCTTGGTAAATACCCTTGAGTGGAAATGGGGATTGGTAATCAATACACCAATGTTTGGAATGGATAGTCACAGGATAATTTTGATAGCAGAATCGGCATACAAAAATTTTCTCGGAAGGTATTAATTATAGTGAAAGGTGGGATATCATTACATTTTAATGACAAGAACAAAAATCTTTGGTTAAAAAAATATTAAAACATGGATTATTGGAAGTCAAAATGCGTAAAAACGAACATGAATAACATGGAAGAGGATGAGAAACCCTTACCTTGGGAGGGTTCTTCTATGAGATTGAGAGGAGCCTCATAAGATATTGGAAATCTATTATAGGTAATTAGTGAGGTATAGGGAATTAAAATTCCCTATAAATTGTTTATAGTGAATATTAATGATATGTTGGGTGCATATTTATTGCAAAATAGAGGAGATTTTTCTAATTTCTTAACATAGTTTTTGGACTCTAAGTGATATAATAATACAAAAAACAAAACGTATAATAGATTTTCACATTTTTTTACCAAAGTGGAGTTGTTTTAAATATTTTATTATTATATAAATTTAAATATTTAAATTAATAACATTGGTGATATGGAAGCAAGTCATGTTTATAAATAAATGTTTTAAAACTATAAAATATATTATAGGTTTTGAAAGAATCATTAATGGTTTGTAAAGTTAATAAAATAACTACAAAATTAAAATATTTTAATGGGGAAATATATATTTGGTCATTTATGCCTTTTATATACTTTATTACTCACTATTGGGATATTATGATGTCAAAATGTGCACTCTATGTTTTTAGTTTTTTTATTTTTTACCCAAAAGTTCAACTATCTCAGAAAATTATAAAAAATACACAATTAGATAATTTTGACATGATCATTTCATGAAAAAATATTAATCATTAAAAATTAATTTTCTAAATATAATAATTTACACGTTTAAAAAAATCATTATTTACTTTAAAATACAACTTATTATGACACTGAAACCTTTCTAGATCATATAAAAATAAAATTAAACTTTATTAAATATATTATAAATTATCTATAAATAAATATAATTGACTAATAATATTTATTTACTATAAAATCTATTTAAAAATTCATAAATGAATCAAGAAGTGTGTTTTATTTGAGACAAAATATTTCACAAAAATATATTTATTGTTCAATGTATAAAAACATTTTTTTTCAAACAAATTATATAATAATACATATAAATTAATTATTAAAGGGTTAAATATAAACATTATTTTGTTAAAAAAAGTAATTCATACTACTAAGGTCTAGATATAAAACCCCATATACACCAGTTTACACCCAAAGGGTATGGTTTGTGATGGTGGTACTTTCTTGGGATGATTTGCAGAATATGGATTGGTTCATGATCTCAGTATGATTCAAATTATCCCATAAGTGATTTTTATTAGGATTGATTTTTTGGATATAAACTTGGGATTCGTTATGGTAAAATCATAGTGATGCCATCTCCTTCATAAGCTCTTATAAATGTGATTCATAGGGTAAAATCCTACTGGTTGAGGCCATCACGTATTCATTATGTGTTAATTAGACCATATGATTACCCTTAATATATTATAATATTAGTGGACATTATTTAATGTCGTTATTATTAATAGTTGTGATGTTTAATGGTCTTTTAATCTTAATAAAAAAATTATGGTTTTACTTTATAATGGTCCAAAATTACAAATGAAATATAGTGCATGTGTTTCTTATAACCACTTTACTCAATAAGGAATTTATTTACACATAAGGGAAATTCATTTATTAATTTATGGAGTGTTACAGTCACGCCTATGTAACATAGTCATTGAGTGATCTCAACTCAACCATGTTCGAAATATAAATTTTTTCAAGCATATGAGACCCAACATCACCATATCTATTATCTTCATCCACTCCAAATCCATTGACATCTAATGATTACAATGAATGTGTAACGATAAATATAAAAATAAATTAATATACATATGGATTTGTATTCAAGGGACCACTTAATTCCATAAAAATTTACCTCTCATGTGTTTCTCCACACCAATTTAGCCAAACCCTCCAAATAATTTTCTAAGATCATACTATCACTCAATATCTTACCTTTATTTATGTAGAATACATAATCAATATGTGTTTTTTTGGATTTATATGTGCCAATAAAATTTGAATAATAATATAACTCTTTATATTCTTTATCAATACCACAACACATTTTTCTGTTAATATGTGTGTTTATATTTTTAACCCATAATAACAATAAATGAAACATAAATATTGGATTTTAGAATTCTCATCTCATGTCAATTAATTTGAAACCAATGTTTCTAATTTTATTATATTCAAATAAGAACATGTTCTACTTGAGATAAGAATTAAACCAAATTTATTTCATAGTAAATATCCTTTAGTACAAAAATGCTATGTCTATATGGTATAATTTTCTTAAAAACAATGTGTGCATAACCAAGGTTGTCGATTCTCTCCATAAACAACCAATTGTGTGATATTATTATTTAATACCAATTTTAGAGATACTAAAGATATATTTATCATGTATTTTTTATCATTCCAACATCTAAAAAAACACATCAAAATTGCCTACTATAAGGAACATAATATTCCTATATTTCTTATATATTCAACAAAAAACACACCACCAATATGAAAATTATTTATATAAAGAAAAAAATTATTGAAATTATGCTTGGAATATCACTGTATCTTGTTTTTTTACAGATATAATGAATTTATGGGTTCACTACATAATCACATGTTCTCATTTTCCCTCCCTCTCAAGGGATACACTGAATACCTTATCTCAATTATTATTATAAAAGATCATGAATAAAATTTAGAGACCTTTTTTTCCTTTTATGATTTATATTTCTACATATAATTTTGGTGTTATTTGCTGAGATGGCATGTGATTCCGAGGCCCAGTGGGACTGAAATTATTTTTATAAATATATTAAATATATTTTATATTCTATATGTACAATTTCGTAAATAAAATGGGATAAGTCTTAATAGAATCTTGGATCCAAAATCTAAGACTATAGATGAGTCCAGAACATTATGTTTATATAATAGGAAACCATAATTGGTCGGTGCAGGGTGTATGTAAAAAAGTGGTAGTGGGCTGTATGTTTAGTTATATAAATAAACTGAATTAATTAATTAATTAAACTAATTATAGATTATTTGGTAATACATCACTATGGTAGGGTCTCTTGGTTTATCTACATAGTTATGTGATTATTACACAGTGACTTTATCCTCCTATCATTAGTAAGTTAAATTCAAATGATATCAAACCTCAGGATTTTGTTAGGTCGATTCATAGTAAATGGAATTACTTATCTCATTCATTGGTGAGTGTGTGATTCATCAATTAATGATCCAAAAGTAGGTAGTACTCATCATTTATGGATTATGACTCATTTGAATAATCTATTTTGTGTGATCACCTTATTATCTTTGACCTATTAAAATTAATAAACTCTTCTTGCACCAGGGTATAGATTTAATAGATTAATCATTTGTTTCTCACCTCAAATATCTCTATTTGTGTTCATTTTCAAATAAGACTTATCTAAAAATCTTTGAACCCAGGTTTCTTGTGAATTTCTCCCTTCATTCATTTCATTATTCACTATTGGGCTTTGAGGCCATGGCTTGATGTTTCTTGGTGAGACAGAGTCTGATCAAACCCAGGATTTTCTGGCGGAATCAAGTAAAAATAATAATTAAATATAAAATGATATATTTGGATGTGTTTTGGGATATGAGTTTTGAATTATATGGGATAGGGATGTGTTACTGAATGAAATGGACATAGGTGTGTGGGGAATGTGGTGAACCCATGTGGGTTAAAAAATACAAATTTCTAGCCATTGGATAGAAAACAATTACTACTATAGGGAATATAAATTGATTTTCAGAAGCCTAGAGTCATGATTTGAGGCAGAAAGGCCAGATCTGGATGCATGGGAAGTGATCTGGGTCTATGAAAATATCTTGACTACACACCGTGTAGTTCGATGAACTCACGATGTCTAGATACTTGACTGCAGTGGCTAGGGTTTCAAGCGATTATATTTTCCACAAATTATGTGGGTCCCCACATGCTTTGGGACATTATTATGGTGACTTAAATGTACTATGGGAGTACATGGGAACATTCATGACTAGTAACATTCTGTGTTCTGATTCAATCAGACACATGCATCCTACACATATACGACTTTAGAGAATGGTAAGGGGACCGAGTGTCTTGGACACTCTATGTAGACCATATAATTGTTGTTTATCCCTACATGGGAAGTGATTAATTTAAATACAAGGACACATCTAGGTGAAATAGCAGGAATATACACTATTTGGGATCCCTAACATGACGTGTACCCCTTCTTTTTTATGAGGAATATTTAACCTCTTGTATCTCCTTCATTTGGGCTCAAATATTTCCATTAGTATCCTATCCTGATTTTTTATCCTTGTAGAACATGATGAGGGAATCTATAGTGTCATTTTAGATACGATGAGATATGTTCTTAGTTAGACACTTATTTATGCGGTACTCAACAACGACATTGATTGGGAAGGATCGATTGAGTGGAACACCTGGACAGACAACATCATGGATCCTCTATCTTTTTACATAGTCGGACCCTTGTCCAAGTAGGGTTTCAGTGATTCTTGTATGAGTGGTAACCATCTATGGCATTAGGGTACAAGTCATCTATGTATCATCTGAGTGGTACCCCTCTGACAAAGCATGGTGTGGGTCCTCTACATATGAATTAGTACCCATACCAACTAGGGTGATTATCCTACATACACTGAGTGGTACCCCCTATGTCATTAGGGTGTGGGTACCCTATTTATTTATTGGTTCCCCTACGGTATTAGGGCATGGGTACTCTATCTACTAAGTGGTACCCCCAATGAAATTAGTGTTCAAGAACTCAATATACTGAGTGTTACCTCCTATGTGATTAAAGTGCAGGTCATATATCTATCTACTGAGTGGAATCCCCTAATATACCATGGAAGGAGTCCACTATCAACTATGTTGTACCCCAATCAAATAGGGAGAGATAACTCTATCAACTGAGTGGCACAACTATAATGCACTAGGTAATAGGTTCTCTTCTTGGAGATTGTGTCCCATCAACTATTCAACATAGTAGTGTGGTGTTGTACCTCCACATGGTTTCATCTTTGGAATGACATGCGAGATTTTGGGAATTGTGGATGGACTTATGAAACAGATGGCACTCTTCACATGGGCTGGGCTATGAGATAAATATCTCATTCTCTCTCATTTTGGATTCTTTGGTTTGATCATAATATATATATATATATGCATTAATTCAAATTGTAAGATGTTATTTACACTTTTTTTAGGATGAGCTATCTACTATCAATCTATTCTTATTATGTATTTTACTTCACTCACTTTAGTTATTAGGGTTTCCTAATGTGTATGCATATAATCACCCCATCATGGACCTTTCCCACATGTTTTTTATTTTATGCATATGTTAGATAGGTTGGTGTAGAATATAGATTAGCTTAGGGATACCTAGTGCAATGGATTTTCAATGGGTGTTGGAGCTTGAATATCAGAAGATGGGCTATCTCGTCACTTTTTCTTTCCTATTTTTTTCGATTTTGTATAACTTTCTAGTTGGGTGTGTATTTTTTCATTAATTTCAGTCTTACTATTTTACTCCCATACACCCTAGATGGTTTACATGTATGGTCATTACTCAAGATATTTAATCTTTTCTTTTATTCCTGTGAACAAATGTATTAATATGGTTAGGTGTGTATGTTCATGTAAATTATAAAAAATACTCCCATTAAGGTTATGCCTTTCAGAAATTGTCCCAATACCCTAACCTATAGATGTGGGAATAGGGTAGTTGTTTCTTCTGCCCCATTGAGTTGGGTCATGATAGGTGATATCATATTAGTTTATTCCACAAAAAGATTTTTGGCTTAGTCCCCTTTTTAGGATTTGGTTAGGATTAGGGAAAAATTTTCAAAGCATTTTACATGTGTATTTCAAGCCATAGAATCTTATATTGATGTCAATTCCAAAAAATCCATTCACTAAGACCATTACTAAGAGTTTTTGAACTCCTCATACAATGAAATTGGTTATAGGGATCAATGGTACATGCATCATATGGGATTGAGTACATGACTATCCTTTCTGAGCCAGATTTGCATTGTATATATATTTTTGATCTATCCACAGCATGCTTGAATAAATTTCTGGATGCCTTTTCAAATAATTCAATCTATTTTACCAGTTTTTTATCATGATGATGATCTGATGAGTGATGATTCCTTAGTTCGTGGTATATCCCATGTAATCCTTCCTCTAGGTGGATAAGTTATACCACTCACATATTTCTAGAAATAGATCATACCAGTAGAACATTATGAATAATTGTGTAGGCCTAGAGTGCTCCATGAGTTCTAGTGCTAGAAGAAACAGAGGGTCCATGGTGATCCAAATCCCCCAGCAGTGGAGGATTGGATAGAGATACTGGTATGTGTTTTTAGTCTTACCAAGACACCAAAATATCAGGTGGTTATGGTGGGAATTGGCCTTTTCTGCAATACTGTTGGGTACTAGTGGTGTGTTGTTACCCAGATGAATGATGATTCGATACTCTCATTTCCTAACTTATAGTAATTGTTCTATGAGGTGTACTAACACTTTTTATTGTGCTAATTTTGGATTCATGAGATTTCAGCGCTGCAATAGGGATGGATGATTGTATCAGAGCATGCTTCAAAGTCCACATAATATTCATAGTAATACCTTGACATTATCTGAGATGGATACTGCTAAGAATTTGTTTTTGTATATTGAATCCATAAAGATATCTATGATAATGAAGTTTCCTTGTGAATTACCACCCATGTATGTGTTTTGAAGAAACCACTAGTGATAGGGAGATTCCTATCAAAGCAATACTAGGTAGCTGGAGTTGGCACTAGATGATACTAGGCTTAGATATATGTAGGAATTTGAAGTAAAAAGTTAATAATATATTGAAACAAGAGAGCTACCCATGAATAGACATAGGCATATTGTCATGCGACACAGGGACAATGTAGATGACCAGGGCATCCTAGAGAGGGTAGGCTCTATTCATTTGATGGGCGAGGTCACATGGTACAGGAGTGTCCACCAGATATGCCAAGGAGTGTAGGTAAATAGATGATGGACCTCCATGGTATAGGGACAACCATGATCAAGGATCTCTATTGAAAGGGAAGAGAGTACCCCAAGGAGGTGGATATATTAGAGGATTAGGTGGAGCTGCAAGAGGAGGATAAGTGGGTGGTGGATGATTCTATGTGATCCTTCCACCACCACCAACACCAGTCGTCCTATTTCATTCTTAGGGAGATAGTGGTCGAGGATACTAATAGCTTCAGGATATGGATATAAATGACCTAGTAGCAGATAATGTGGTTTTTGGTATGATTTGTGTTTCTTTTATTCTTTATTCAGTATTAATAGACATTTTCATGAGTTATTCATTCATCTATTTACTCTTGGTGCGAGAGACGAAGCTCCCAGTTGAGGTGTTATCCCAACGGAATTGTCTTGAGGTTCTTATGGGGAACACATGTTATATATCTTTTATCTTCTAATAGTGTGAGACATCTCTTTGTAGAGAGAGTTTCGTGTGGAACCTTTTTATTTTCCTGATGGAACCATATGATTTCATCTTGGTTTTGGAATATTTCTAGGGTTTGATCATTGATTTATTGTCACTATAGATCAGTTAGATGCCTTAAAACTGATGAGAAAAGATTATCATTTATGGGAGAGATATATCTTATTGAGGGAAAAGTCGGTTCTATAATTAGAAGGCTACAACCCATTAACCATTAGTTGGTGATTGTATCCCTTATTGAATCATGCTATTCAGACATCTAGTTTCTTTTATTCATGGAGGATATTATGGATTTATTCCTCAAATACATTATGGGACTACATGGGAGAATGGGAAAATATTTTTTATCAAATTTAATCCTAGAAACACTCTGATATCTTCTATGTTATGTTAGATGGACCATAATAATATCATGGAGCTGTGGTTGTAGTTGGAGGACCTTTGAGAGAAGGGTTTTATCAGACCCATTGTGTCCCTCTTAGATGCTCCAGTGCTATTTATGAAAAAGGTAAATGACATCTTGTGGATTTATGCAGATTATAATATCCTTAATCTATAGAAGATAAATAATAAGTACCAATTTATAAGGATTCATGATATATTTTATAATCTTCAAAGAACGAGATGGTTCTTGAAGATCGATCTATGTTTTCATGACCACCAATTGAGAGTTCAAAAGGCTGATATTCCAAAGATTTAATTCTAATGTCACTATAGAAACAAGGATTTCATGGTGATCCCTTTGGTGTAAAAAATTCCCCTTCCATGGTTACAGATTTGATGAGTTGGATTTTGTATCCGTGCGTGGACCAATTTTTGATTTTCATCAATGAATACATACTCACGTTCTTTTTGTTATATGAGGATAATATAGAGATCTAGAGGATGGTCTTAGATAGTGTTTGAGAGTATCATATTTAAGGTAAGATATTAAAGTTCTATTTTGGATTCATTAGGTGAACTTCGTGGGGCATGTCATTTCTGAGCATGGTTTGGTTGTAGACCAATCACAGATTAATGTTGTGATTTCATGGGTTCCACCTATGATTTTTTCATAGCTGCAATGTTTTATTGGCATGGAAGGGTATTATAGCATGTTTTTGGAAACATTCTCTAGATTTTTAGACCCTTTAACTAGCATGATGTGGAAATGGTAGCCTTTTACCTAGGATGAAAAGTGCTATAGGGCCTTCAAGAAGTAGAGGATGAGGATTTTGATTTATCATGTCTTGAGACTACTATAGGAGGGCGTGGAGTAGATTGTGTATTGAAATTACTTAAGATTTATGATCAAATATATGTTGATGCATCTGATGGAAATTATCGGATATGGGTTGAGGTAGTTGAGACCCATTGAGTATAACTACAAGACTGCTGAACTATATCTATTAGAGGAAGTTTTAGTTCTATGTATTTAGATGAATAATATTATTAGATAATTCTTAGTGATTTACTCATAATATCAGAGTCTCAGTTGTGTCTTTACATATAGAGACTTGAACCAGATACATAGGCACTTGTTGGAGTTACTATAGGAATATGACTTAGAGATAGTCTACACTTCTAGAAAAATAAAATTTGTAGTATATTCCCCTAATAATAAGTTAATGGATCGTTTTGTGAAATATATGTATGTGTAGTTGGATTTCATGTATTTGGTCCTGGTTGAGATGGAGGGTGAAACTTTTCTTCAGTTGATGGTTTTGACTCCACCGCACCTTAAGTGTGTCAGAGATTCCTTGTTAGGAGACACTGACTATGATTCCATTCATGATTATAAATCCTTAGGTGGTTCACCCAATCGATTTTATGAAGGAGGTAATCACACCATCATTTTCCATTGATGAACAGTGGTTCCAGTCATGATGCGGAGGAGGTGATGATGTATATTCACACTTCTCCATTATCTTCTCATCATGGTGTGGGGATGATGTATATATTCAATCATTAATTTTTTTAGTTGGAAAAATGAGAAGTATCATGGTTGATTTCATTTCACGTTACCTCACCTATCATCGGGTGAAGTATGAGAACTAGTTTCTGGTAGGTTTTTTGTAGCCCCTTGATATCCTAGAGGGGAAATGGGATGAAATATACATGAACATTTTGAATGGGATTCCATGGACATTGTAGGGCCACAACACCATTTGAGTGATAGTTGTCTAACTAAAAAAGTCGAAAACCTTGTTTTTTATCAGGGGGAAGAGTTAAATGGAGATTTTGGGGGAATTTGTTTGTACGAGATATTGTTTACCTTCATTTGAGCCATCGACTATTATCTCCGATCAAGATGCGTGGTTCACATCATTTTTGTGGAGAGGATTGTTGGAGGTATTACAAACATAGTTGAGGATGAGTACAACCTTACATCCCCAGATATATGGGAAGACAAAGACAACTATCTAGGTGATGAGGGATATGATGATGGATTGCATGTTAGACTTTGGATAGAGTTAGGAGGATCACTTTCCCTTGATAGTGTTTTCATACAAAAATATACAACACTCTACTATAAACATATTAACTTTTGAGTCCCTATATAGGAGTCACTAATTGTCACCATTATGCTGGATAAATAACATAATGTCATGACTTGTTGGTTTAAATATAGTTTATGCAAAAAAAGAGAAAGTTTAGGTCATCCATTAGTGGATGATGATAGCCCAGACTAGGTACAATTCTTACCTAGATCGACATCATATTCCCTTGGTGTTCGACTAGGGAGACCGCATTTTCCTAAGAGTCTCACCACAAGGAGGATTGGGGATACTTGTTTGGGGATCCATGGTATCTCCATGGTTAATTAAGAGATTCAATGTATTTAATTTGGTTAGTGTGGTTTATTACCACTACGTCCTACCCTAAAAATTGGAGCATGTGCATGGAGTCTTCTATGTATCGTAATTTCAAAGATAAGTGCATGACCCCACATGCATTATTGTTTTGGGTGAGCTAGAAATAAATGATGGATCCACTTTTTAAGATCTCTTGGTGGCGATTGAGGATCAGTAAGATATTACCCTACATCAATGGACCATCCCCTTGGTTTGTGTGCTATGGAAACTTGAGAGTATGCAAGAGAGATCCTAGGAGCGAGAGTGACAGACACTAGCTCAGTATCCTGATATTTTCTCTTAGTTTTTTCTTATATATGATGAAAACATTGAAGGAGTGAATGATGTATAGAACCTATATTTTTCTTATATGACTTCGAAATTTTTCAATATATACTTTTGGGTCTATGATCTATGATAGAATTTGATTTAGAGTCTTAGTGTCCCTAGAAGTAATTTTATAATAAATTAAATATATATTATATTAGTCACACTCATTATCTTAAGGAAAAGGTTAAAACACATAAAAATAATATCATATCATATTCATGAGACCACTATTGAGTATAGAATGTGATTTTTAGCCTAGTCATGATAAAATTGTAATCAGTGTAAGGCATTAGGACAAAAACAGTTGTGGGTAAGTGCATTTAGTTAAATAAATAATATTTTACAAATTTAATTAATTAATATAAAATTACGTTATCTATAAATAAATCTTCTTGGAAGGAACACTAGTGTTTCCACATAACCATAGGATCATTTAACAACGACTTCTTACTCCCCTCATTGGAAAATCAGATTCAGATGATGAAAAAACCTCTGGATCTAGGTAGATCAATGTGTGTGAAACTGAATGACTTTTCACATTAATTTTTAATAACGTCTTTCATCAATGAATTATCCAATACCAGGTAATACTCATCATTTATTTATTATTCCTAAATTTTTAAAATATTTAATATGGTCACCTTCTTATCTTTGATATGTACCAATTACCAAACTTTTAATGTGCCTATGCACATATTTAATTAATTGAGCATTTATTTATCACCCTAGAAAAAATCAATAATATTTCATAGACAAGAAGGTTTGGTCCGTGATCATTAATATTTTATTTATTATGAATTTTCCTATCATTATTTGAGTTCTTATTAAATAGGATACATGGCCATGGATCAATGTTTCTAGACTGGACCGAGTCCTTTCATATGCTTGGATTAACATAAGAATCATGTGAAACAAATTAATTGAATATATATGGAAAAATTATGATCTTTTGAGGTATATGGGTGAAGAATCCTATAGTTTTGGGTCAAAGATCAAATGGGATGGAAGGAAATGTTCTGGGAATACAAAAAACTCACATGGTGTGACAAATACTGATTTCTAGACATCAGATGGATAGAAACGATGTAAAGGGGAAAGATGGTTAAATTTTTTGATTCATAAAGGTGATATAAAGTTGACGAGGATATATCTGGACACATGAACATAGGTCTCTGTTTCTGAAAAAATCCAAGCAACATGTTTTGTCATCTAATGAACACAAGACATGTTGGGCCTTGGCCACAGGGCTCCTATTTTATGAGATTATATGTATCACTCATAATGTGGGATCCGCACAAGATGTGTGATATTTTTTGAGCAACCCAAAATGTTATATAATAGTTCATGGGAATTATCAAGGGTAGGAAAGTGCCATGTGCTGAATTACATGGATATAGGTAGCCTACACGAACACATCCAGAGAGCACGGACTGGCCCTAAGTGGCTCAGACACACCAAATAGACCCTCTACATATTACCTATCCCTATATGGAAAACAATCCATGTACTAGAAGGTATAAAACAAGGTTATGGAGTAGGATCACACACCATATGGGTCCCCTTACATTCTATATACCCCTTTTTCCCATATGAGGAAACATCAAACTCTTATATATTCTTTATTTGGTCTCAGATTTTGGTTCATGAGTAGCCTATTCGGAATATTGTTTTCCATTAAAAATTTGATGGTTCACTCCATGGTGGATTTTGGGATATAATGAAAGATGTCATATTTTAGAAACAAATTGGTGGTGGATGATGATGACAGGGATTAGGTGTGATCCTTAGAGTGGTATGCCCTTGAGGAACTAGGCGGTAGGTCCTATATATATTTATAGATTAGTACCACCCTATTAGGTAGGGTTCAAGTACACCTTAGTTTGAGTTTTAACCCTATGGAACAAGGTCATAAGACAAAAATATATCCATTAAGTGGTACCCCCTGACGGACCAGGGCATATATCCTATATTTATGGAGTATTTTCCTCTATTATTATAAGGCGCCGACCTTAAACCTTACTTAATCTTGAGTTATTACAAGATTACACATTGATGATCTTTTCTTTTTTAGAGTTTTAGAGAATTAGAACATAAAACATGCATTACATTCCACATATAAACAAAGTGGTTACATAAAGATAGTATTCATTTTCCCATCAATGGAAACATATTTAAAATAAAACATGGATTCATTCTTGACACTTCCTTGACACTATCATCATACCATGTACCTTTCCCTTGACGTGGGAAAAACATTTAAAAAAAAACAAGGGATGAGCATAAAAATCTCAGTATGGGTTATAAAAATCTGGAAAGGAAACATAAGTTCATATATACGTAAGAATGAAATCATAATAAACACATAAAACATAATCACTTTAACGTACCACATCAAATCATGAATAAATAATAGAAATCATAAGACATAAAGGTAACTTGAGGAATTCATAACATTCTTACGTAGGGAGTAACCCCCTTGGTTACGTTTGGAATACCCATCACAGTATATTCCCTAAATCTCTTCGGAAAAAAATTAATGTTTCACTCCTTCAGGTTACACAATGCATTTGAGAGATATATTGGGCTCACCCGCCCTTAGTTTATCACGGAACCACCCGTCTTCATAATAATGCCCAAGAACCTCAACATAATCGTATCCCATAAAACATGCATAAATGAAGCATAAAATTTCCACCATTCAATCACAAGATATCAATACAACACATTGATATAAAAACATTATGAAAACCATTTTCAATACCAAAATAAAATAAAAGTAAAACGTGGTATTAATTTTTCTTTTAAAAAGAAGGTATGGCTTGTAGAGGAAGCCGAAACTCAAATAACGGTCACGGCGGTGGAGAAGTCGTTGTCACCGCATAAGTACAACAATAACCTTCCCTTTTTTCATTTAGTAAAACGCTTTGTATAATAATGATTTCTTTTGGATAAACGTAAAGTACAAAGGGGTTTATACACCGTATAAAACAAGGTTGTGTATAAAACAAAATATCCTCAATGAAAGGAGATTGAGACGAAGTCCCATACCTCGGGTCCGACTTGACACTGTCGTTCTTTAATTTACTGAATAATAAAATTTAATTAATTTGTAATTGTTTAATAACCTTTTTAAAGTTCATTATTCCTTTTATATCACTAATTACCCTGTCATGAACACTATGTAGTTATTTAAGATAATAACGGTCGTTTTAATGATCATTGGTACTTGAGTCCAAAATAAACCCTTAATAATTACAAGTTTTTCATGTATCCATTATATTCAGAATGGTATTCATGATGTAGATATCATATATGTCATATATATCTAGTACATGCATGCATTTATAATATTACATAATCATTTAGAGAAAAGAAATGAAATGCACCGTTCATGGAGACGGTAAGCCGTACATACGCATGAACGGTACTTTCATTTCTATTTCGTATTCTATAGAATGGAATCATAATTATATAAAGGTATATTATAATTCCAGTTTAATATCATATATAATATAATAACTCCATCCTTTATACGTCCCACATATGGTATTAACGAATCAATCAATTTGAGGGGGCGGTGTTCCGCACTTCCTTAAATGAAGATATCGTGTTTCCCCATAATGGAAACCATAAAGGTTTTCCCAAAATGAAAAATACAGAGGCTTAAGGAAAAAATAATAATATTATATATCATGTATAAATATATAGTCATATTAATGGCCACCTTTGAAAGTGTTAAAAGTATGTTGAACAATCATCGTTTTGGGAGGCAGAAATTCGCCATCCACGGAAACAGTATGTTCTTTAACAATTAGATGTAGGTGTGTGGAGGTGTAGCTCGAATACTTCATATTAAAACATAATAGTATATTGAAGATACTGGAGTTGTTACAAAAGAAATGAATAAAAAGAGTTTAGGGGGTTGGAGAAGAAAAATAAAACAAACAGACTCAAGTGAAGACATTACCTTAAAATCATGTAACTCCCTTTGGTTTGAGCTCAAATTCTTCCATGGGAAGACTTCTTCCCAAAGTGAGGCTTCAAGGAGTAAGAGAGGGATGTGGGGAGACAAAATGGGCATGGGTTGGCCGAGCCAATGGCTTTGTAAGTGTTGGTAAGGAGGTAGAGGTGGGGGCCTTTTATAAGAGGAGAGCAGGGGCACTCTTGGAAAGTAAAGAAATGTTCCTTTATTTTAAAATGCGTTTCGGATTTAAAAGGGCCCACATTGATATAATTCGAGGGTAAGGTGATATGGGTTCGAAATACACCCATCCAATAGGTTTTGGGCATGTTTAGGTCATATATTTTACATTATCATTTCATTTTATTTAAATCCTTTATTAATGTGGTAATCGTTGCATCATCATGATGTAAAAAATACCATAATTTATTTAAAGTCTAAAAATTATCAAAAAAATACTATAATGTAGGAAATATTTTTACCTTTCCAATGACTATTTATAATCAAAAATATGACTTGTATTACCCCATGTAAAATACTATTAGTAAAATAACTCATGTTTGTGTCATTTTTACTTTTACATTAAATAAAAAGTTATTTTTGTCATTTCCCAACCAAAGTGGCTCCATGGGGTCCCCAAGTTGACCCATGGATTGTCTTGGTCGGCCATGACACATCTAATGAGGTTATAACATGTGTCAAGCTCATCTCATAATATTAAAACATTATTTTTACCTTAAACTACAATAATTACCTCTAATCGCAATTAAGAACCTAAAAGTTATTATTCACCAAAAAAATTATTTTAATATCATTGAACCGCATTTTACTTCTTAATGAAAACCATGTATGTTGGATTTTTGAAAATAAAATCACAGAAGTGGCAATGTTTCATTTAAATGAAAAAACAGTTTCTTTAACTACCACTTAGGGGTTTCACTATTCATCATAAAATTGAAGTTTTTCCGAAAAATTCCAAAACATCAACCTAAGCTATATTTGATATTACGATTTCAAAAATGATCTCTATTTTAGAAAATTCAAAACATATAAGATGCATTAATTTATTTAATAATTAATTCCCACTGTCATGACAAATAACAAGTTTTTATGAAACAATAATTATCAAAAGATTGACACTTGTTTAAGCCCAATTTCAAAGTGAAATTGATTCCAATGACCACCATTGGATTAAATGGTAAAAATATATTCTAATTTCACTTTAAAACCAATTCAAAAGATAATCGAATCATATAAATAAATTTGATTAAAAAGAGGTTTTGAATTAAAATACAACATTTTCACTATTCATTAAAAAATGATCTTTATCGGAAAAATACCCAAAATTCACAAAAAGTAAATTTTGATGTCCCAATCATAAATAATAAGTTTATTTTGACAATAATAGCTTATAAAATTTTCAAAAGATAGATTTAAAAATGGTTTTCCATTAAAAGGCAGTAAAACAATCTTTTAAAAATATTAGTGTATTCCATGCTTAAGATTGGATTTATTTTCATTTTAAGCCTCTAAAACACTATCTAATTCATTAATAGGAATAGATAAAAATATCTATTATTCATTACTTATTTGGGATGTTACATCCTTCCCCCTTTTACAAATTGCGTCCCCGCAATTTATTTACTTATCGAATAAATGGGGGTACTTATCCCTCATTGCATTTTCAGATTCCCATGTTGCCTCTTCCATCATGTGGTTTTTTTACAAAACCTTTACCTGATTAATCACCTTATTCCATAACACTTGCTCTCTGTGGTCAAGAATCTCGACCGGTTGTTCCTCAAAAGATAGGTTCTCTTCCAGATGAACTACCTCTGGACTCAAAACATGAGATGGATCTGGCATGTACATTCTCAGCATCGAAACATGAAAAGCATTGTGTACCTGAGATAAACTCGGATGTAAAGCCACCTGGTATGAAACTAATCAAACTCTCTCCAGAATTTCATATTTTCCAATGATCCTTGGACTCAGCTTTCCTTTCTTACCAAATCGCATCACACTTTTCCATGGTTAGTCTTTGAGAAAAACATGATCACCTAACTTGAAAGATAGATCCTTCCTCCGGTTATCCGCATAACTCTTCTGCCTTCTCTGAGATATTATCATGTGTTTTTGTATCGGCTGACCTTTTTCTACCAACTCTTCTACCAATTATGGTCACATCAACTTTCTTTCACCCACTTCATCCCAGAAAGCTGGAGTTCGACACCGCTTCCCATATAATGCCTGAAATGGTGCCATCTGTATACTGGAATGAAAACTGTTATTATATGAAAATTCAACCAAAGAAAGATGCTGGTCCCAACTTCCCTTTATAATCCATCGAACAAGCTCGTAGCATATCCTCCATGTTCTGAATTGTTCGTTCTGGCTGCCCATCGGATTGAGGATGAAAAGTTGTACTAAAATTTAATTCAGTACCCAACGACTTTTGAAGGCCTTTCCAAAAGTTAGAAATGAACCTGGGATCACGGTCATATACAATGGAGAGAGGAACTCCATGTAACCTGACTATCTCTTTAAGATACAAATGGGAAAGTTGATCTAGAGAGAATGTATCTCGTATAGAAAGTAAATGAGCAGATTTAGTCAAGAAATCAACAATAACCCAGATTGCATTATTACCTCGAGGGGTCTTCGGCAATCCCACAACGAAGTACATGGATATATTCTCCCATTTCCACTCTGGAACTAGTAAAGGCTGAAGCATCCCTTTCAGTAACTATCGCTCTGCTTTAACCTGTTGACAAGTCAAACACTTCACATTATCAGTGTTGAATTCAGGAAACTTACCCTTCTGAACCATCTCTACCTTTTCCTGCAACTCATTGTCTTGCTTCTGTGCTTGGTTGATTCTATCTGATAGAGATGATCTCACTGATACCTGAAACAAAATAGAAGAACGTCATGCACCAACAACTTCTATGCCAAAGTTCATCAAATCCATAACCAATGGATCATGTTCCAAACACAACATTGCTAATGAAACATTACTTTTTCGACTCAAATCATCAGCCACTTTATTTGCTTTTCCTGGATGGTAATGAATTGTATAATCATAATCCTTGATTAATTCTAGCCATCTCCTCTATCTCGTGTTTAACTCTTTCTGAGTGAATATAAACTTTAAACTTTTGTGATCATTATATATTTCACACTTTACTCCATACAAATGATGCCTCCAAATTTTTAATGCAAAAACAACACCAGCTAATTCCCAATCATGTGTAGGGTAATTTACTTCATGAGTTTTCAAATGTCATGAAGCATAAGCAATTACTTGATCATTCTGCATTAGGACGCAACCAAGTCCTTTCAATGAAGCATCACTGTATATAACAAACTCACCATTCCTGGAAGGAAGTGCCAAAACTGAAGCATTAAAAAATCTTCTTTTCAATTCTTGAAAACAATCAACACATTCTTTTTTCCAGATAAACTTAACACCCTTCCGAGTTAGCTTAGTCATTGGACTAGATAAACATGAACAATTTCTAACAAACCATCAGTAATAGCCTGCCAAACCAAGAAAACTATGAATCTCTATTACATTTGTGGTTCTTGTCCATTCTTCAACAACCTTTGTTTTTGTAGGATCAACGGTTATCCCATCTTTAGAAACAATGTGACCAAGGAAAGAAATTTGTTGCAACCAAAACTCACACTTGCGGAATTTCCCATACAATTTCTTTTCTTTTAAGGTTTGCAAAATAACCCTTAAATGTATTTCATGCTCCTCTTTACTTTTAGAAAACACCAAAATATCATCAATGAAAACAACCACAAAATTATCCAAGAACTCATGGAAAATTCTATTCATTAAGTCCATGAATATAGAAGGTGCATTAGCTAACCCAAAAGGCATTACTACAAATTCATAATGGCCATATCTTGTACGAAACGCAGTCTTCGGAACATCTGCTTCCTTTACCTTCAGCTGATGGTACCTCGATCTCATGTCAATCTTTGAAAAATACTAAGCTCACTGGAGTTGATCAAACAAATCATCGATATGAGGCAAAGGATATTTGTTCTTAATAGTGATGTTATTCAAGGCCCTATAATCAATTCAAAGTCTCATAGAACCATCTTTCTTTTTAACAAATAAAACAGGAGCACCACATGGTTATGTGCTAGGTCGAATGAAACCTTTCTCTAATAAATCATTAAATTTCTCCTTCAACTCTAAAAGTTCAATTTGAGCCATTCGATAAGGGGGTTTCAAAATTGGCTTAGCATCAGGAACTAAGTCAACAGTAAATTCAACTTCTCGATCTGGTATTATTCCAGGAAACTCATCAGGAAAAACATCAGGATACTCATTTACCAGTGGAACATCATTAATCTGAATAGTTCCCTTGTTTTCAATAATATGTGCAAGGTAACATTCATTTCCATCATTTTCAAGTTTCTCGGCCTCTTGATAAGTTATCAAAAGTAAGGGTTCGTTATTGTACACAAACTGAAAGTCTTTCTGAAAAGAAACATCTTTATCTCTATAGTCAATTTTAGCATGGTAAATAGAGAGCCAATCCATACCCAGAATGACATCAAACTCTACTAGAGGTAGAACAATAAGGTTTGCAAGTCGGTTCTTTGCACGGATAAGGATATGAAGATTCTTATAAATTATTTTTTCCTCAACATTTTCCCCAGGGGTTTTTACCACAAGTTCAGGAGTCATTTCTTAAGATGGTATTCCCATTTTACTAAAAAAAGGTTTCATAGATGAAAGAATGTGTAGACCCCGAAACAAAAAACACACTAGCATAATCTGAAAAAAAAACAAATTACCAGATACAACTTCATTTGATAGCTTGACAACTGCTGAAGTAGTAGAATAGGATTTCACCACCACTTTCTGCTTGTATTCTAACTGCTTCCCATCACTCGAGCTCTTTGTCGGACACTAGTTTGTATAGTGACCCATCTCATTGCACTTAAAACATTTAACTAAATGTAAATCAAATTTGAACTTACCATCACCTTGATCTTCTTCAGTGCAATCACGAGCCTCATTTCCCATCTTACCATATCGGTAGCACTTTCCAGAATTCAAAAGGCATTCCCCAGCATGCCTTTTGCCACATTTATCACAAACTGGAAACATAGATTTCCTACCATCATACTTTTTTGAATAATTCTTCCCTTTCTCCTGCCACCTCGGTCTCTTCTTCTCTTGGTTGTTATAGAACACTTGATCATCGGAAAACTCCATTTCCACCTTCTCATCACATCGAAAAAGCTTTTCATAACTTTTAAACTCTGGAGAATCTAATGCCCTTCGATATTTTGGCTTTAATCCTGAGTAAAAATGATTGATTTTACTATCAAGGTCTCGGATAAAATTTGGAGCATACCTTTCCAATCGAGTGAACCTTTCTTCATAGGTATCCACTGAGTCTTACTCTTCCCTCAATTCCAAGAATTGTTTATCCCTCATAATTTGAACAGCCTTAGAAATATACTTTTCAAGAAACATACCTTTGAATTCATCCCAGTCAAGAGCATCAATCTCATCGGCGTCCCTGATATTTTTAACCATCAACCACCACTGATCTGCTTCACCCTCCAAACGGTAAATAGAAAGACTAACCTTTTGATTGTCCGAACACCCCATGACATCAAAAATCTTCTCCAGTTCTTTAATCCACCCTTCAGCTAGCATAGGGTCAGATGATCCTCTGAATGATGGGGGATGTTGCCTCATGAAATGTTCCACCACTGACATGTTCCTCTGCGGTTGATCTGGTGGATCTCGTACATGGATACCACCTCCATTTATCGCTTGAGTCAATTGCGCCATCACTGCAAAAAACTGTTTAGTTCCAATTCCAACCATCTCAAGATGCTGATTCGGAAGGTTATTTCCTTTTGTATGCCTTCCTAGCACTGCTTCCCTGTTTCCTCTGTGGAACACCATTCTGAACAAACATGTCTTAGATGATGCAACATGGTAATCTTCAAATGCTATATCATTTCAATTTGACCATAAAAAAATATTTTTGGATAATCATTTAATATAATTATAACTCCTAAAGTTATCTAAACCGACCTATGATACCAACTATAAGGCCCCGACCTTAAACATTACTTAATATGGGGTTGTAACAAGATTACACATTGAGGATCTTTTCAGGTTTAGAGTTTTAGAGAAGTAGAACATAAAACATGCATTACATTCCACATATAAACAAAGTGGTTACATAAAGATAGTATTCATTCTTTCCATCAATGGAAACATATTTAAAATAAAACATGGATTCCATCTTGACACTTCCTTGAAACTATCATCATATCATGTACCTTTCCCATGACCTGTGAACAGCATTTCCAAAAAAACATAGGATGAGCATAAAAAGTTCAGTATGGGTTATAAAAATATGGAAAGGAAACATAAGTTCATATATTCATAAGAATAAAATCATAATTTACCCAGAAAACATAAGCACTTTAACATAACCCATCAAATCATGAATAAATCATAGAAATCATAAGACATAAAGGTAACTTGAGGCATGCATAACATTCTTACGTAGGGAGTAACCATCTTGGTTACATTTGGAGTACCCATCAAAGTATATTCCCTAAATCTCTTCGGAGAAACCTTAACGTTTCACTCCTTCGTGTTACCCAAGGCATTAGAGAGCTATATCGGGCTCACCCTCCCTTAGTTTATCATGGAACCACCTGTCTTCATAATAATTCCCAAGAACTTCAACATAATCGTATCACATAAAACATGCATAAAGGAAATATAACATTTCCACCTTTCAATCAAAAGATATCAATACAACACATTGATATAAAAACATTATGAAAACCATTTTCAATACCAAAATAAAAGAAAATTAAAACATGGTATTTATATTTCTTTTAAAAAGAAGGTATGGCTTGTAGAGGAAGCCTAAACTCAATTAACGGTCATGGCGGCGGAGAAGTCATTGTCACCGCATACATACGACAAAAACATTCCCTTTTGTCATTTAGTAAAACGCTTCGTATAAAAAAGATTCCTTTTGGATAAACGTAAAATACAAAGGGGTTTATACAACGTATAAAAGAAGGTTGTGTATAAAACAAAATATGCCTCAATGAAAGGAGATTGAGACGAAGTCCCATACCTCGGGTCCGACATGACTCGATCGTTCTTTAATCTCCTGAATAATAAACTTGAGTTAATTTCTACTTGTTTAAGAACCTTTTTAAAGTTAATTATTCCTTTATATCACTAATTTCCATGTCATGAACACTATGTAATTATTTAAGTTAATAACGGTCGTTTTAACGATCATTGGTACTTGAGTAAAAAATAAACCCTTTATAATTACAAGTTGTTCATGTATCCATTATATCCAGAATGGTATTCATGATTTAGATATCATATATTTCATATATATCCAGTAAATTCATGCATTTATAATATTACATAATCATTTATAGGTAAGAAATGAAATGCACCGTTCATGGAGACGGTAAGTCGTACGTACGCATGAACGATACATTCATTTCTATTTCATATTTTATAGAACGGAATCATAATGATATAAAGTTATATTATAATTCCAGTGTAATATCAGATATAACATCATAACTCCATACTTTATATGTCCCACATATGGTATTAACAAATCAAATCACTTTGAGGGGGCGGTAGTCCGCACTTCCTTAAATGAAGATATCATTTTTACCAATAATGGAAACCATAAAGGTATGCCCAAAATGAAAAAATACAGAAGCTTAAGGAAAACATAAACATATTATATATCATATATTAATTTAGTGTCATCTTAATGGCCACCTTTGAAGGTGTTGAAGGAATGTTGAACAATCATCGTTTCGGGAGGCAAAAATTCGTCATCCACGAAAACAGTATGTTATTTAACCATTAAATGTAGGTGTGTGTAGGTTTAACTCGAATAATTCTTATAAATACATCCTAGTATATTTTAGATACTGAATTTGTTACAAAATAAATGAATAAAAAGAGTTTATGGGGTTGGATAAGCAAAGTAAATCAAACGGACTCAAGTGAAGACATTACCTTAAAATCGGGTAACTCCCTTTGGTTTGAGCTCAAAGGCATCCTTGGGAAGACTTATGCCCAAATTGATGCTTCAAGGTGTAAGAGAGGGATGTGGAGAGACAAAATGGTCAGGGTTTGGCCGAGCCATAGGCTTTGGAAGTGTGGGAAACGAGGTAGAGGTGGGGGACTTTTATAAGTGGAGAGGAGTGGCACTCTTGGAAAGTAAAGAAATATTCTGTTATTTTAAAATGCGTTTAGGATTAAAAAGGTCCCACATTGATATAATTAGATGTTAAGGTGATAAGGGTTTGAAATCCACCCATCCAATAGGTTTTGGACATGTTTAGGTCATAGATTTTAAATTATCATTTCATTTTAGTTAAATCCTTTATTAGTGAGGTAATCGCTGCATCATCATGATGTTATAAATAATTAAATTTATTTAATGTCTAAAAATTATAAAAAAAACTACTATGATGTAGGAAAGCTTTTTATATTTCAATGAATATTTATAATCAAAAACATGACTTTTATAACCACATGTAAAAATTGTTTTAGTAAAATTTCTCATATTTGTGTCATTTTTACATTAATATTAAATAAAAAGTTATTTTTGTCATTTCCCAACCAAAGTGGCTCCATGGGGTCCCCAAGTTGACCCATGGATTTTCTTGGTCGGCCATGACACATCAAATGAGGGTAGTACATGTGTCAAGCTCATCTCATTTTATTAAAACATTATTTTTACCTTAAACTACACTAATTACCTCTAATCGCGATTAAGATCCTAAAAGTTACTATTCACAAAAAAATTATTTTAATCTCATTAAACCACATTTTACTTCTTAATGACAACCAAGTATGTTGGATTTTTGAAAATAAAAGCATAGAAGTGACAAACATTCATTTAAACGAAAAATCAGTTTCTTTAACTACCACTTAGTGGTTTCACTATTCATCAAAAAATTGATGATTTTTAGAAAAATTCCAAAACTTCACCCAAAGCTATATTTGATATTTTGAATTCAAAAATGATGTCTATTTTACAAAATTCAAAACATATAAGATTAATTAATTAATTTAATAATTAATTCCCACTATCGTGACAAATAGCGTGTTTTTATGAAACAATAAGTATCAAAAGATTGACACTAGTTTAAGCCCAATTTCAAAGTGAAATTGATTCCAATGACCACCATTGGATTAAATGGTAAAAATGTATTCTAATTTCACTTTAAAACCAATTCAAAATAAAATCTAATCATATAAATAAATTAGATTATAAAAGGATTTGAATTAAAATACAACATTTTTCACTATTCATTAAAAATGAACTTTATCGAAAAAAATACCAATAATTCACAAAATGTAAATTTTGATGTCCCAATCATAAAGAATAAGTTTATTTTGACAAAAATATCTTATAAAATTGTCAAAAGATAGATTTAAAAATTGTTTTTCATTAAAAGGCAGTTAAACAATCTTTTAAAAATATTACTGTATTCCATGCTTAAGATTGGATTTATTTTCATTTTAAGCCTCTAAAACACTATCTAACTCATTAATAGGCATAGATAAAAATATCTATTATTCATTACTTACTTCGGATGTTACAATTAGGTAGGGTGAAAGTCTTTCAGACACTGAGTGGTACCCCTATAGAAATAGAGTGATTGTCCAATGTCTGCAAACTGGTATTCCCAAATGGAATTATAGTATAGTTCTTCTATCTACTGAGTGGTTCCAAACTATGGAAATAGGGTGCAGGTCCCCTATCTACTGAGTGGTACCCCCTATGGCATTAGGGAGAGGGTCCTCTATCTACTGAGTTGTACCTACCTATTAGACTGGGAGAAGTTCCTCCTTCTACTGAGTGTCATCCCCTGATGCACTTGGGCATCATTCGTATAATTAGAGATTGTTTCCACTAAACTGTACAACATAG
This sequence comes from Viscum album, assembly GCA_963277665.1. Taxonomy (NCBI): domain Eukaryota; kingdom Viridiplantae; phylum Streptophyta; class Magnoliopsida; order Santalales; family Viscaceae; genus Viscum; species Viscum album. The sequence continues at coordinate 1,081,250,295 of OY728164.1, forward strand.
TGGTGAGGTATAGGCCCTACATGTGGTTTCTTCTTTTGACTGACACACGAGATGTTGGGAATCAGGAATAAACTTATGGAATTGATGGAACTGTTTACCAAGGTTGGGCTATGATACGGAGATCCATTTACTCTAATTTGGGTTTATTAGGTTTGAGAATATATATATATATATATGTTGTTGGATCATGTTTACACTATTTTTTTGGGTTGATCTATCTACTATCTATCTATTCCTATCCAATCTTTTACTTATCTCACTTTAATTTTTTTGGGTGTCCTACTTGGTATATATAAAGTCACCCTTTAATGGTACATCATGCACATTTGATGTCTTATTAATCCAATTGATAGGTTAGTGGTGGCTACATAAGTTCTTAAGGATACCTGGGGCAGTGGACCATATATGGTGGTCTGATTTTAGAGATCTAGAGCAGGGCTCTCTCAGCACTTATAATTTTTTGTTTTTTGGGTTTGGAAAAATTTCTTGTTGGGTTGAATTTTGACCCTTAACTTTCAATTTTTACTATTTTACTCTTGTACACCTTATATGTTTTTCATGAATGGTTATTACTCTTGATATTTAATCTTTTCTTTTATTAATCAGCACGTCTACATTAAGATGGTCAGGTGTCTGTGTATAGGTACATTTGGTAAAAGGATCTAGTTTATGTTATTCCTTTCAAAACATGTTTCCAACCCTAGCCTATAGAGGTGGGATTATTGTAGTTGTCTCTTGATGCACATTGGTTCGAGTCATGACATATCACCTCCTTTTTTTTCGATGATATATGACACTCAATATTATCCTTCAATTCTATACATGTTATCAAACGTAAATTTATAAAGGAACAGGGAGGGGACACTTTGGATTATAATATGTAACAACTAGGAAAAGAGTTTCCTCAAAACAAATTCTTCTATTTCTTTCCAAAATATTCAAGTGAAGATTTATTTTTACTACTTTTATATTTTGAGACTAAATAGTTTACTTGTCTTCATTCATCTATTAAACTTATTCATTGTATGGATCAATTTTCTCCATCTTAGTAAGAATGGAAGTATAAAGTTTTTATGATTTTATTGACAATTTGTTCAATTATTCTTAAGATAGAGGGATATTTACAGATTCATTTGTTCCATACCATGATGACCCAAAACTTTTACAAAATTTTACATGAACTTTTAGATCATGAATTTTAGAAAAATTATCAAAATATTTAATTAGTTCTTATAGAATCACATTATTTCCAATTTCATGTCAATTGTCTTAGGATTTATAATGTTTTTTGGAATTTTGTATTTTTTAGGAAATATTTTGAGAACACATTTTTCTAATTAATATCATTCCTTGGCTTCTCGTCACATGTTTTTTTATTAGTCTTAACTTCACTTCTTAACATTTGATTTTATTTTCATTTATTTCTATAGGGAAGTTATCAAATTAATATGTCAGTTCAATATTTATCTTTTTGACCTAATTTATATCTTCATTCACATATTTATTCTAGAAAACCAAATCTATTTTGTGTGGGAAGTTTTTAAGAATTCCTAAAATTGACTTGCTTATTTTATAAATATTTTCTCAAATTATCACAAAAGGTCTAACTCTTTTCTTTGTTATCCCTTGGAAGAGATATATTATTCAAGTAGAAGTAAATTTTTTACTATACCTCTAACAAAACCATCAATAAACTCTAGACTATTATATCTCCCTTGATAGTGAATTGGTCATGATTTTAGTTGGGATTTCCTCATTCAGTTTGATACTTCCATGTCATTCGAATCAAAATTATCCTCAAAATGTTTCTCCCATATATTTATTTTAAATAATCCCACTCATTCCATTATCCCAAACCTCCTCATTTTCCCTTTTAATACCTCCATTTTTATAAATAAAATATCTTCTATAAAACTAATCAGGTGTAGTTTTTTCAAACATGTTAAAACTATTCATTGATCCAATCTAACTTCAAATTGATTCTGAATACAAATAAATTGTGTCTCATCCTGTAAATCATCTCTTGAAGAATTGTTTTATCAATATTTTACACCTTTTTTCCTTGTTCCCTAGTCTTGGACATTTCCTCCTTGATCTCATTGACATAGTTTTCTTCCTTTCAAACTATATCTTCTTTTTTTACAATAGTATCACTCATATTTTTCAGTTGATTTATCTATAATTTATTTATCTCCTTAATCAATACAAGATGGTTTTCTTATTATTGTTTCAAATATCACTCGTATTCTGCCTTTTTAACTACATCATCACTGTTAGAGCTATCAAAGAGTCTCCCCACCAAAGAAATAATATTGACTTGATCCTAAGAAATACCAAAAGAGTAATATTTCTCTTTATTACTCATAATTATTATGATTTTACTATAATAATGATTCTTATTGTTCTTGCACTTTTTCAATTTTTTTACTTCTAAACATTCCCATATAATTCATGTTCTTAAACAAGCTTTCATGGGAAACAATATTCATTTTGAAAAATATCATTACATTTATATCACCATTGATATTTATTTTCTTTTACTTTCCATTTTACCTTCTTAAACCTCCTTGATAAAATATAAATATTTTAGTTTATGAATTCAACAACCTAATCTTTATATGAGTGAAATTATCCCGCAATATCATATACTTTTTGTTTTTCATTTACCATGGATTCAAAGTCCACCTTATCTCTATATTTTTTCTAGAAATAAGGTTACCTTCTTATTTAATAAGCTATATAAGTGTTGAGATGCTCATTTATTGAAAAATATTCACAGTCATCCAAATATGAAATTTTGTGATCAATTATACTTATAAAATTTCTCCAATGATTCTTAAAAAATATTGAATATTTTAAAATCCCACCACAACCACTGATGTTTCTTAAATTCACATTGGATATTTTAAATTAATCTTTAATTATATAATAAATCATCCATATTTATGTTTTTATGTCCTCTCATATAAACATGATTTTTGGATTCCTTTATGTTAATATTTCATTAATCAGTTCTTTTTAAATATCCCCATTTTTTACTATCAGATAGAAGACCCATAAATTTTTTAGATACATTATCTTATTGAGTCATCAAAATTAGATTATGTGATTTTACATGATATTCTAAAATTTTCATATCAATGAATGTTATAGAGACTCTATTAGAATTTGTAGAAAACCAGTTATAGAATTATTTCTTACCTTATGTATAAGTCAAATAAGTTAGGAAAATATAATTTTCCTTTAGTTATTGTAGTTATTTTTAAAAAATTAGGGACTCCTTTGTGGTTTAACTTTTTATTATTATTCATATTCAGAACATTCAATGATATTTAATGGGTACCTATAACATGGATCCTATTCCACATGTGATTCATGAGGTCCAATTGAATACTAAGGGGGATGGGGTGGGTGAAATAGTGTTCTTGTTTTATAGAATTTCAATTCATGTTCTTGAATAGGTTAAGGATCTAAATCAACTATGAAAATTATCTCAACCCTACACATTTTTAATAATAACAAAATACTACGAAAATTTTTTATAAGGGTCAAATAGAATAGCCCCATACTTTCCATGATTGTTTACCCACTAATAATGGATTCTTCCAATCTCTTCAATAAAATAATACAAATTTTGAGAATTCATTCCTTGGATAAAATTATCCACTATTCTTATACATATAAAATACATTATAAGAAACTTAAAGTACTCAATAATAGATCTAAAAAATCAATTTTTCTTGTTATATTTATTCTCTAAACCTCTTGATAATGGACCTTATAAATGGTATTAGGGATTAGTGGGTCTACACATTTACATGTCTTCATATTTTTTACCTAGACCATCCATAGGATATAGATATCTGATTAGCTCATCACTCAAAATATTCTTCTATATAGGTTACCATTAACACTGAATGACTAATGCACATAGAAATCATTCTTCAATGAATCTCAATTTAAAAATCATTCCTCGTTAATGATATAGTGATTTTTATCAAATACTTTGTTACTTAAAATTCATACACTTATACATTATGATTTCACTTAGATTATATTTTCAAATACATCAACATTATAGAATATTATATATTAATAGGAAAACATCATAAATTATAGTTCAAAAAATGTAATTTTTGGAATTACTTCGATCCTCATGAGAAGTTGAAATATTATAAAATTTAAAACAATAAATGAATTCCCAATTTATATATTTTTTCTAATTAATTTAAATTACTTATTAATCATTTCATTTGAATAACTTAAAGAATTTGGTAGTTCTATCTTTTAAATCCTATTAAAAATATACTACATTAAAATATTTTGAAATATCTATCTATTTGTACTTAAAATCATATAGTTCATGTGGTAGATTTGTATTGTAGTATAAAAAACACCTATGTATCACTAAAACATTCTTAGTTGGTCCACCTTTGATCTCTTATAGAATCTGGATCATATGAATATCCAAGATTCATGAATCAAAGAAGACTAGTTCACCTTGAATCACATAATTTAATCTCTTTTTATTTTAAACATTAAAATATTGTGAGCATTAATCTTCTCAATTTGTATGACTTTTTATTTGATGTGATGTTCTGATTATATGATGATATTTTTTCATCTAATGAAGTCATACACTAATGATTCCATATGGGGTTCTAGTTTAAATTTGAAATGTGGAGTTTTTAAATAAAAGTGTCATAAGATTATGTATTATTTTTTCATATGATGTGTGGATCATGTTCTCAAATACATGTGATCTGAACTATGACATTGTGAAAATTCAAACAATAAATTAAAAGTCATATTCCACTGTGATACATTTTAGATCAATGTTATATAATGACATCTAATTTTGAATTAATATGGTGACTAAATTTAATGAAATGTTACTTGATAAGACTCTAGGTTATACCATCCTATGGACAATTTTTGATCCATTAAAACCCAAAAAATCAACAATTATTCCAAATTAATTTATAACATACTTAAAAAAATTAAAATCCTTCTCGTTCACAGAAAATAAATTTATTAATGATTTAATCACACTAAAATTAGTACACATCAATCTCAAGACATCATGGATGGATTATCCATTTATTCATCTCTTCAATATCCTATTATAGGGGATTTATATATATTATCTATTTTATTATAAAATATTTTAATAGTAACAAGTATTTATCTACAAGTTTTTCAGATATCATTCATAGTTTCTTCAATAATTTCATCTCTCTATGAATATCAAAACATATTATCATCACATTGAGTTTTTTTATTTTTCGTAAATCTAATAAAATGATGATCTCTTATTCATAACCAGAAAACACATTCCACTAATAATGGATTAAAAATTATAAATTCTCAAAAACATATAAAACACGTATTAAAATAATCATCAACACCAATATTTCATATTTAAAATCGATAAAATTCAACCCAAAGGGAAAAACTATGTACAATATCTATAACATGAAAAATCTCCAACCCCAAACAAACATAAGGTTGCCTATATGTGACACGAAGATACTCACCACATCAAAACCATCTATAAATAGACCAATGATTACGTAACCCAACATGGGATCATAAATTGGGCACCTATGTTAAAACATAAGAGCTAAATACAAACTAGAGTGTCTCTGTAGGGTGTGAGATATACAGTCCTATTATGGTTTCCCCAAAGATTTTATGAAATTATTTTTATATGGAATTTCATAAACACTAGTTTGAACTAAACTTATGCAATATGTTTTTACATGAGAATGCGTGAGGATCCCAATATGATACAGTTATCCATTGAAGAATGTATTAACCCTTTCTATTTAAATAATTGTTTAAGTCATCACTTAGAATTGAAATATATTGGAAATTTAAATTACAATTTTATGTTTTTGAAAATAAGTTATTTTAATTTTAATATTTTTAAAAATTATGGGAAAATGAAAATTCCAAAATACTATTGAAATGAAAGGAAAACCACAAAAATTTGAAATAAGAAATAGAATCTGTAACCATAACTCCAATAAAAAATCTTATAATTACTAAAATATGATATTAATAAGATACTATGTAATTAAGATAAAAAATAGATAAAGAAGATATATTTAAATTCAAGGATCACCTATGTACTCAATGTAATGTGATGTTATGATGATAAATTCAATAGATTATAATGTGATCTGATCATAGTCAAATCTGGGTGGAACTAACTAGCATCCTATGTTGTGATACTATGAAATTACTAACCAATATAATCTTTCCTAATATCAGTAGGGTCACCCCCTAACCAGGGAATATAATATATTAGTAGACACTAGGCAATGTAATAATCTATCTCCAATTTAAAATAATATAAATCTACCACATATCTACTAATGGTTAGTATGAAATAAATAAAATTAGGTATTTTGTAATACGGGATAACACTATCAATTTATATCAATATTATAGCATGTAAACAAAACTATCAACTCTTCTCCAAACACACTTATATGAATGAACCCTTTTTCACATTTATAAATATTTGAAAAATAATCCAAATTATCTTATATTGATAATAAGAATTTATAAAAACAATACCACGTGACTCAAATCCACATGAGATACATGTATAATAAAACCTTTTTGAAATATCTAAATTCACCTCTAGATAAATCATCGAAATACAAGTTACAAAACATTTCATTTAAAACTAAACCATTTAAGAAAAATTTAGAATTAATTTGGAAAAAAATATTTCCCATATAACATCATGAAATTCAATATTTAAATCTAAAAAATATAAAAATTACAAAACAATATAATGACCAAAATATCACAATGATAATTTAATAAAATCCAAACACACCACTATAATTTGAGACAAACATTTAAATAAATGAATTATCCTACATAAAAATCAATACAGAGTCAGAAAACTTCATTAGTTATAAAATTAATTTAAAAATGTTTCTCAACCACTCTCAAAATCTCTTAGAATGAATAAATAAATTTATTAGAAATTTAGAAATAGAAAACCATATAAAACAATTTTAGATATGTGTGAAAAAATATATAATATTTTAAAATATAATATAAAATTTCATATATACATATATATAGATATAAAATGAGTGTTTCAAATTAAATAATCACATGATATTCTATATAGATGGAACTCCACAAAATGATTAACCCAAATTTCTAGAATCAATTCATCTTTGATAGTAGAATAAATACAAAAGATGATAATGGACTTACAATACCTCATCATTAAAATAATAAGTGTATTAAACCATAACAACTCCTATGTTTGAACACCATATCCATTTTGGTTCGTTGGATAAGAAAACACCAAGACAGAATGGGAGAAGTATGGATTAGAGTAGAAAAATGATGTTGAAAAGTGGATGTTGTCTTATAAATACAATCAAAATTGAAGGAGAAAGGGTTTGGAAGCTTGGAAAAGGATGATAATAATATTTTAATTAATTACATCAATCATCCAAATGAAATTATGGAGGAAGGAGTGATAATTAAGAATAAAATTATTATAGGGTATAATATATAACCCATGTTTTCATTTTAAAGGTAAATCACATTGTTTAGTCACATTATTCGATAAACGAAGATAAAATTATGAATAATCAATTGGAATAAATCTATAACACTTTTATTGTTAGTTTACATGGTTCTATAAACAAAGTGTGAGTTAATAAATAAATTTCATCATATGTATAGTGAGGTAACATGATTACTTTTAACAATTTCACTAATCTATGCCATCTCTGATAATGAATTTTCACTATATATGATTATAAATTCACTTTTTATCTTGAATACGTGACAACCATGAAAAAAGGAAAATCTAAAAAAAGTTATTTTAATTTTAAAAATCAAAAATTTGAATCAGTAAACATTCTATATACAATACAATAGTGACATGAGGGGTGTGACATTACCAATTTTATTTTTTAATCCCTAACCAAACCACAAAAGTAATTTGTTAAAAAAAATAATATATAAATATTTACATAACAGACATTTGTTCCTCACCAAAAAACAGAATTTAAACATATTTACACATATCAAAATGCATCCCATACCCTATGTACATGAAAAATATTCTTATAAAGGCTTAAAATTATATATATTCAAATATCCACATACGAGTAATCTTAGAGAGAAAATTAACTAACAAATATTTTCTAGAAAATTGCTAAGTCTCCAAGCTAGTGAATAGTAAAAACAATAGTCCATATACCCCTATATACATTAATCAAGTGAGACAACAAATAAATCTAAAATTTAGCAGCTAATATGCATAAATCATACTGAACCTCTGAATTAATTTTTATAAATTCATAAAAACCCAATGTCATGTTTGATAATAACCAATAATTATTTTTTCCTCTCGCATATAATTCAGATAATTACTATATTATAAGAATAAATTTATCATATAAATTTAAGAATACTTTATATTCACATTATCTGAGTTGGTTATCTTGAACCAACCATTTGTACTTTTTGATAACTTTTAATAAATGTTTTGGATAATAATAAACTTTTTATCACATCTTGATTGTTCTTATACATAACATAGTATGTGAAAATGTCACTACAATAACATTCCCACTAAAAGTTCATAGATGTTCTTCGATATTATGACATTCCAAAAGTGCTACGAAACTATTCTTAAATATATTTTCAATATCAGGATGATATCATGTCACAACCCATCCCCCGGGGCCCATATCGTGACAACCCCACGCCTGTCTTCCATAGGCCAGGGGCTGGCGACTAGCACCAAAGGCGAAATTCCCAAAAACTGGGAGGGAATTGCCTTTATAAAACATAAACACACACCAACAGAGTACAAGTATAATATAACACTATGTAAAGTAGTATTATAAGTGTTCTATAAGTAAAAAGGGGCCATAAATACAAGACCAACAAAAATATACGGATACAACTGAAAGAAAGTACAACTGAAAAAGACAAACATGTTAATGGTGAAAGCAGCTCCTAGATCGTCCTCCGGGTTCCTACCTAAAGGGTAAGTACAAATTTCATCCTCGGCACTCCACGTATATCGGTCCACTCCGTATGTCATCACGCCAAGTGGTGCATCTCTGGGTACCGTCCAGTCCAGGTGCTCTCGGCCTCTTTTAGCGATGTTTGTTGTCTGCATCCAACACAACATGGTGCGGGCATATCCCGTGCAGGGGTGAGTATAAAGATACTCAGAAGGGACCCCGAGACCCTCAAGGTATCACAATATCCAAAAAGGATAAACCACAAAGTATGAAATCAAAGGATAACCATTCCATAGGTATATGAAGAAACATATACGTAGGTTATCAAGTTACCCATCTCAATCAAGAGGAAAACATAAAGGTCATTGACTCAGATAATACCAGGATTTTCATTCATGATGTCGAAATCACAGCTACTGGAGAACTCCTCCTCTGTCGAGTTCAGTGGGTCTCCCACTAAAACCAAAAATTTCCCACTATCCTTGGACTACATAAGTACTCCACCTATCATGTACTATGTTCCTACTGCTAAAACCAACCGCTTCCCGCCATGGGTCTGCCGCTATATCCAAGCGCTCCCCATCATAGCCTACAGGGGTACATATCCTGTTCAGTATCATGGGTCTGCTGCTACAACCAAGGACTCCTTAATCGTGTTTCGGCTGCTACCACCAAGCACTCCACATTGTGCCATTTGAATCACTCTGAGTCGAACGATCATGAGACTTCAGGTCTTATCCATCTACTAGGTCTCTGTAATCTGCTCGCTTGTCCCTGGAAGGGTATGATCCACGAGAAACTGGTCGATGCTTCCAAGTGTCATGAAATCTCACATAGAGGTATCTTAAAAGAACCTCTACGTCATAGGGTTCTCAACGCAACAGACGGTGTGTCAATCAGACGCCCGGTTGGAGAGTTATTAACATTTTAGTCCCGAGGGCCCTGTTGGTTTTACGCTCGATCCAAACTCTGCAGTTTTCCAATGTCATACCAAAACTCAGTAAGAGTATTTAAAAAGGACCGCCTCATCACGAGGATCCCAGTGTTGTAGACGGATCATCGATTTGATGTGCAGTATAGATGATATTCGCATTTAATCAAAACAAGCATGTCTCATCAAGCCCAGTTGGCTGGCGGATCGGCCCGACTTGGTTACGTGGGTCTGACCCAGCTACGGGTCGGCCCGACTTGGTAGAGCATGGCCCAGACCTGCGGGGCGCGACCTCGAACAACATGGTGCGGCCCTGCCGATGTGGCATGGCTCAGGATGGCGTGGCATGGCCCGGCCCGGCGTAGCGCAGCCTGGCCCAGCGGGGCGCAGCCCGGCCCATGGCAAGTCACGGTTCGGCCTGGCAGGCCGAGCGGTGTGGGGGTTTCCCCCTCGGTCTCCTGAACCAGCGGGGCATCCCCTCTTATATAGTCGTCTGAAGCCGCCCGGTCTTCCCGACACGAGCGACAAGCATGGGTGGGATGTGGTTCTCCCGCATGGCACTGGCGAGTTCTGCTGCCACCTTCAACCCGGCCGGCTGATGGGCCGACCGGTTCTCCGTTAAAGCGGGACACAGAGCGCAGGCCACGGTTCTCCACAATGTGTCACATTATAGGTGTCGCGGTTCTCTAGCCCGACCGGCTATGTCCGACCGATTATTCTTCGGCCGAGAGGCCCGCGGTTGCACACCAAAGTTCTTCCACATGTGGCCGGCACGCGGACACCATTATATCTGGTCACCGTTACTTCCGGTCGATGTCGCCTCCCCCAAAACTACTTTGGTTGCCAACATAAATGTGGATCAATGGAGCGTCATCGGGCCTTGTTTGTTCAGCTCGCGCCATCCTTATTTGGTGATATCAAGAGGCCAAGACTATCACTTGCATTCAACAAAAACAAAAGTATAATTTTATTAAACTAAAATTATACAAACCCCCTACCTTGTAATTGACGTTGCACGTCGACGAGCCGTGGAAGACGAGCGATGCGGTATTCAGGCGTCGTCGAGAACGGTGTCGTCCAGTAATGTTGGAGGAAGAGTCATTGTCGTAACACGGAAAGAGAATTAGAACACGACATAGGTTACATTACGTTGGGGTGAGTCCGAGTAGGAAGCGTCATTGGAAGAGGTTCTTCACGTTCTTCGTCATTGTTTGTCTTCATTGAAGAACGGTGTTTTTCGTCGGAGAGGAACACCTTCCTCTAATTCTCTAGACCCTCCCCCACCAAAATATTTTCCATGGAAAATATTATAATACGGTTTCCCCTGAATTAATGATTCCACATCTTCTCTCATAAATTGTTCCAACCCAATGAATTAATTCCTTTTGGTGGTAGTCGCCAATTTTTTAAGACCCATCCCATAGGGCCTGTATTGTGACTACCCCAATCTCGCCTTCCATAGGCTAGGGGCTGGAGACTACCACCATAGGTTTAATTCCTTAAAACTGGGAAGGAATTGTCTTTTTAAAACGTAAACACACACTACCAGAGTACAAGAGGAAGCAAACACTAAGTAAAGCTGTATAACAAGTGTGCCGAAAGTACAAAGGGGCCAGAAATAAAAGCTCAACAAAAAGGTACAACTAAAACTGAGAGAAAGTACAACTAAGAAAGACAAATAACTGAATGGTGAAAGAAGCTCTTGGAACGTCCTCTGGGTTCTTAACTGAAGGGTTGGTACAAATGTCCTCCTCGGCACTCTATGTCTATCCGTCTTCTCCATATGCCATCATGCTGAGTGGTCCACCTTTGAGTATCATCTAGTCCTAGTGCTCTCAGCCTCCATCAACATTTTCCATCGTATTTATCCAACACAATGAGGTATGGGCATAACTCATGAAGGGGTGAGTATAACGATACTCTATAGGGACCCTGAGACCCTCAAGGTCTCACAAAATCTAACAAGGATAAACCAAAATGTCTTAAATCAACGGATAACCATTAATTACATATATTCCCAGAAATATACCCATGTTATCATGTAACCCATCTTAATCAAGAGGAAAAACACAAAGGTCATTGACTCATCTCAAACCAGGATTTTTATTATCGAAACCACGATTACTGTAGAACTCCACCTCTGTCGAGTACAACGTCCATTTCAAGACTCCGAGACACTACTCACAAACCTTAGACAGCTAAGGTACTCATCATGTCGAGTGCCACAAGTCTACGGCCAAACATGGCACTCCTCCACTGTGGGTCTGCCGCCGAACCAGGCGCTCGCCCTAATTAACATGAAGAGGGTCAAGGGGTTTCCTTCCATTAATTAGGGGTTTTGAAGAGGTTTTATCCTCCTCCATTACAAGAGGAGTTAATGACCAAGAGGCTCTCCATCATTAATGAGGGAGAGTTGAGAGGTTTCCTCCCTTCCCATTCAATGAGGGGTTATGCCCCATATGGACCCCATGTTATATCCTCTCTCGAGAGGTTAGGATGCTCGGGTTGTCCCCACCCTAATTATCCTCCCATGGGAGGTTATGGTGTAGCTGTCCCACCACTAACTCCCAAGTGGATCTTTTAACCAACTATATCAACATTTTTTGGGTTCAACAAAAATAAAATATGGTGTCACTTATTTTATTTTATTAATCCACGTGAAACAGAAAAACCAACTCTCATACCCGATCATCTGCCATCGAGGTGAAAATCTTCATAACCGAAAACCAATGTTGCGAGTTCAACGGTCCCCTCAGATATCAATTCCGAGCACCCATTTAAAAGATATAAAAACCCACTGGTATGTTTACTGAACGTACCCAAACAAAACATCATAAATTGATACCGGGCACACCAACACTTAGAATCGAGAGTCGTCAGATACTGCAGACTTGTATACTTCCAAAGAATTTTAGAAAAAAAATTCCTTGAAATTTCCGGGTAATTAAATTACCACCACCTTAGGGATTTACGTCACCTTAAAGCTACAACACACACTTTGGAAACAAAATGGGGCTACTTAGCATGCATCATAGCCTCCTTCTCCCATGTTCTCTCCTGGAGGTTCACGTGCTTCCAGCGAATGCACCCCAGAGGGATCGATCATCCATGCAGGACTCGCTCCTATAGATCCTCAATCTCCATTGGAAACTCTATGAATGTCTCCCCGTCATCGATGTCCATCTCCCCATGGTGATAATGTGGGATGAGTCAAGAACGCATCTCCTCAGCTGAGATACGTGGAAGACGTTGTGCACCCAGTTCAACTGAGGTGGAAGGGTCAGGTGGTAATCCACCTCACTTACTCTACTGAAGAAGTGGAGGAGTGACTGTAAGAGACTGTAGATAGGTTACACCATCTCTATCCACAATGGATATATATAATGCAGCCATCTGCTCTGTCCCCTCTCCTAGCACCTGAATATCAGTCCTCCTGCTGATAGCATCTGCAACAATGTTTCCCTTCCCAAGAGTATAGACTATCTCGAAGCCATAGTCACGAAGGAACTCAATCCATCATCGTGGTCTCAGGTTCGTGTCCTTCCGCAAGTAGACACGCCTGAGAAAATTGAGTTTATATAAAACCATAAACCATTCACTCAACGAACTATGGGTGAGTCTAGCCAATTCTAAGAACATGACTTCATGAATAAAAAATCCTGGTTAGAGATGAGTCAATGACATTTGTGTTTTTCTCATGATTGAGATGGGTTAATTGATAACATAGGTATATGTATGGGAATATACCTAATTAATGGTTATCGGTTCAATAAATACTTTTTGGTTTATCTTGGTGAGATTTTGGGTGACATTGAGGGTCTCAGGGTCCCTACTGAGTATCGTTATACTCACTCTTGCATGGGCCACTCCCGCTCCTCATTGTGTTGGATGTAGACGACGAACATCACTGATGGATGCCGAGAGCGCTAGGACGGGATGGTACTCGGAGGTGTAATTTACGATGTTTCAGTTCACGGTGGAGTCTGAAGGATGTGGAGTGCTTAGGAGACCATCTGTACCAACCCTTCAGGTAGGAACCCAGAGGACGATCCAGGAGCTGCTTTCACCTTTCATCTGCTTGTCTTTTCAGTTGTATTTTCTTTCAGCTATAGCTGTACCTTTTTGTGGGGCCTGTATTTTTGGCCCCTTATTACTTTCAGCACACTTGTTATATATATTTTCTTATTGTTTTCTTCCGTTCACCGGCGGCATGCGGAAGAACCGCGACCTGCAACTACGACATGCAACTGCGGCACGCAAATGCGGCCCTCTCGGCTGAAAAAGAACCGGTCAGCCATAGCTGGCCGGGCTGGAGGAGCATGAAACCTATAAGGGGCTGTGCTGTGAAGAACCATGGGCCACTTCAGCAGCGAACCTATCGGCTCATCAGTCGTCCGAGTTGATGGTGGTGGCGGCACCCGCAGGTGCCGTATGGGAGGACCGCAGCCCACCCATGCAGGCCGCTCACGCTGGGCAAATGTGAATTTCATGGAAATTATAATATAATTGGAAGCATTTTTTTTAATTTTTTCCATGGAAAATATTTGGGTGGGTGAGGCTTTGGAGAAATATAAAAGGTATTCCTCTCCGACAAATAACACCGTTCTTCAACGAACAACAACTCCGATGAAGAACATGAAGAACTAGTTCCAATGATGCTTCCTGCTCGGATGCATCCCAATGTCAAGGATTCTATGTCGTCTCCAAATTATCTTTCTGAATCATGGATAAGACTATTCCTCCAACGTTTACGGGAGGACATCGTTATCCGCGACGCCATCTTTCGCGACGCCTGACTACCGCAACGCTCATCTTCTGTGGCTCGTCGACCTGGGACATCAATTATGATGTAGGGTGTTTATATTATTTTAGTTTAATAAAATTATACTCTTGTCGTTGTTGAATTAATGTGATCATCTTGGCCTCTTGATATCACATATCATAGAGGGCACGGGCTGAAAAAAATGGCCCGACAGCCCTCTATTAATCCACGTTTATTTTGGCGATGTAAGCTGTGTCGGGAGAGGAGACAGCGGCCAGAATTGACGGTGACCGGAGATAATGGCGGTCGCATGATGGCCGCGTGCGGAAGAACCGCGGCCTGCACCCATCGGCCGCTTGGCTGAAAAAGAATTGGCCTGCCGTAGCCGGCTGGGGTGGAGGACTGTAGCGCATCTAAGGGGCCATGCTGCAGATAACCGTGTCCCCAACACATTGGGCTGCTTTGGAAGCGAACCTGATGGCTCGTCAGTTGGCCGGGTTGAAGGTGGCCGCTACACCCGCAGGTGCCGTGTGGGAGAACTGCGGGCCGCACATGCAGTGTTCTCCCTCTGGGAAGACTGACCGGCTTCTGCCTGCCGGACAGGAGGGGCGGCACAGCTCGGCTTCGCCGGTTCAGAAGACCAGGGGGGACCCCCCGCACCGCCCGGCCGGCCCGGCCGAGCCGTGGCCATCCGCGGGCTAGGCCACGCCATGTCGGGTCGGGTCGGTCCGCACTCTACCGGGCCGAGATGACCCTTAGCTAGCTCGGACCTACCGAACCAGGTCGGGCAGATCATCAAGCCCACTAGGCTTGAGGGATCGGTCCTGTTTCGATTAAACGTGAATATCATTTAGACCGATCGTCTGATCAATGTGCTCTCTATAGAACTGGGATCCTCCCGCTGAGGCGGTCCTTTTGCGATACTCTTAGTGAGTTTTGAAATGACATTGGAAAACAGCCAGGTATGGATCAATCATAAAACCAACCGGGCCCTTGGGACTGAAATGCAAATAACTCTCAGACTGGGCGTCTGATTGATGCATCGTCTATTGCGTTGAGACTCCTATAACGTGGAGGTTCTTTTGAGAAACTTCCACGTGAGATATCCTAATACTTGGAAGTATCAACCAGTAGATCGTGGAGCAGACCCTCCTGGTGATGAGTGAGCATATTACAGAGACCAAGTAGCTGGATGGGACCTGATGACTACTGATTGATCTACTCGGAGTGATTTGGATTGCCTTGTGGAGAGCGCTTGGTGGTAACAGCAGACCCACGGCAGAGGGGCACTTGGTTGTAGTGGAAAACCCATGATATTCGACAGAAGGAGTACCTCCATTGGCTATGAGGGGGAGCTCTTGGTTGTAGTGGAAGACCCGTGGTGGGAAGCGCTTGGTAGTAGCAGCAGCCCCACAATACTCGATAAGTGAAGTACTTCAGCAGTCCTAGGTTAGTGGGAAGCACATGGTTGTAGCGGCAGGCCCACTGTACTCGATAGAGGTGGATTTATCCAATAGCCATGGTTTCGACATCGTGAATGAAAATCCTGGTTTGAGATGAGTCAATGACCTATCTTTTTTCCTCTTTATTGATATGGGTTACTTGATAACTTAGGTATATATATGGGAATATGCCTAAGTAATTGTTATCCGATGATTTCATACTTTTTTGTTTATCTTTGTTGGATTTTATGAGACCTTGGGGGTCTAGGGATACCTACTGAGTATCGTTATACTCACCCATGCATGGGCTATGCATGCACCTCGTTGTGTTGGATGCAGAAGCTGTATAGCGCTGGTAGAGGCCGAGAGTGCCAGGACAGGAAGGTACCCGGAGGTGGAGCACTCGGTGTGATGACATACGGAGCAGACCGATAGACTTTGAGTGTCAAGGAGGACATCTATACCTACCCATCAGGTAGGAACTCAGAGGAAGATCCAAGAGCTACTTTCACCATTCTTTTGTTTGTCTTTTTCAGTTGTACATTCATTTAGTTGTAGTTGTACTCTTTTTTGGGCTTGTATTTCTGGCCCCTTTGTACTTTCAACACACTTTTTATACATATTTACATAGTTTTTTCTTCCACATGTACCCTGGTTGTGTGTTTTTACGTTTTATAATGGTAATTCCTACCCAGTATTAGGGAATTAAATTTTTTGTGTTGGACACCAACCACTGGCCAAGGCTCAAAATGCGTCCACAAAACCCACCTTTGTTTCCATAGTGTGTGTTGTTGATTTACGATGACGTAAATCCCTGAGGTGGGGGTAATGTAAATCCAGGAAATATCATGGAAATTTTTTTCTTAAATTATTTGTAATATTATGAGTCTGCATTTTCTGACGGCGCCTGATTTCGAGGCCCGGTGTACCCAAAATGAATTTCTGATTTTTTGTTCGGGATTGTTCAGTAAACGTACGTGTGGGTTTTTCTATCATTTGAACCGGTTCTTCAAATTGATATCTAACGACATCGATAAACATGCAATTCTGGTATTTTCTTAAGGTTACCTTTACTGCACTTGCGTTTTCTCAGGAGGAGAAGTTAATTTTTGGAGATTAATTAAAAATAATAATAATAAAAATTATGTGTACATAATTTTTATTTGATGGTGGTTATTTCCAACAAAGAGGAGTTGGAGTTGGTGCCCACACTCCACATAACCTCCTATGATAGGATTTAGTTTTTTGTGGCCCACAAGAACTTAAACACTATAACGTACCATCCTTAACTCCCTTTAACCTCTATCTTATCTCTCCACCTCCCCACTTTAATTCTACTCTCCACCTCCCTCCATTAATTTTTCCAACACCTTTTAATTAATTAATTGATCCATAATTAGTTAATTAATTTAATTTTTTGAATTTTGAAATTCATATTGAGAATAAAATAATAGCCTATGCTATTATTTTTGGGTTGGCATTTGGTTGTGTAGGGGAGGCTCTGGAGAGTTAGAGGAATAGTGTTTCTCTATCGACGATGAACGGTGAGGACCACGAAGAATGAAGTCCACTTCAACGAAGAATGCCGATTCCAAGGAAGAACAATGACGTGTCTTCATTCCTCTTACTCCGAATAAAGGTAGAAGACACCGCTTGTGTGGAACACCATCTATGACAATGGCTCTTCCTCCAACGTTGGAGGGATGAAACCATTCTCCATGACACCGTCTTCCATGACACCCGGCTACATCGATGCTCATCTTCCGCAGCTAGTCGACGAACAAAT
Organism: Viscum album; assembly: GCA_963277665.1. Lineage (NCBI taxonomy): Eukaryota > Viridiplantae > Streptophyta > Magnoliopsida > Santalales > Viscaceae > Viscum > Viscum album. The sequence goes on from OY728164.1 coordinate 1,081,268,239, forward strand.
CTCAATTACGATGAAGGGGGTTTGTATAAATTTAGTTTAATAAAATTATACTATTGCCATTATTGAATCAAATTGATCATCTTTGACTCTTGATATCACCTAACATAGAGGGTGAGGGTCGAACAAACACGGCCCGATGACCCTCCCTTGATCCACATTTATATTGGTGATGGAAGTAGTGTCGGGAGTGGCGATGGTGACTAGAAGCAACGAAGACCGAAGATAATGGATGTCGCGCTTCGGCTACATACAGAAAAAGAACCACGGGCCGCTCTATCGAAGAAGTACCGGACGGCCGTACCTGGCTGGGCTGGGGTAACTGCGGTGCTGCAGAGGACCTAGCCCTAACCTATGCGGGCCACATCGGCAGACGAACCGGCCAGCAGGTGGCCGGCAAGGCTGGGAAGTCAGCGTGGAGCCCTCCTCGCATCGCGTAGGGGAAAACAGCAGCCTTCCCACGCATGCCACTCTTGAAGTAGGAGACTGACCAGATTTAGTAGGTCAGGAATGATTGGGTGTCATTCGGCGCTGCCGTTTCGAAAAAACTGGGGGCAAAACCCTTCGTTTCGCTTGGCCAGCTGGCCGAGTCGCGCCCATCCAAGCCAGGCCACGCCGGCCAGGCCACAGTCGTCGGGCTGGGGCACACCCTACCGGTCCAGACCCAGTTCGGGTCGCTTGGTTTGGGCCGCCTAGGGTGGGTTGGGCCGGGTCGGACCGGACCCAGACCCCCCACTTTGGGCTGCTATCGGTTTTTCGCACCTATCTTGAGCTACAGACATCTGATAAATGATCCAACAGTTGAGTTGGATTCCTTGGATCGAGACGTTCATTCTGGTATATCACACTAACGGTTTTGGCATATTTTGGGTATGGCCGGGTTGGTTCGATCCCGTAACCAACCGGGCCCTCGGAGTGAATACACTTATAACATAAGGACCTGATGTCTGTTTGACATGCCGCTAACTACGTTGGATTTCATTTGATTAGACAATTATTTTGGAACAGTTCACTTGAGGTTTCTACATAGTTGGAGTATAGTCATGTTGGTTTTAGCTTAAAAACCAATATGGCCCCTGGAACAGAAAAGTAAATAACTCACAGACCGTACATCTGATTGACGTGTCATCTATTACATTGGGACCCCTACGAAGAGGCAGACCTTTGTGATACTTCTATGTGAGACATCGTGAGAACTGGAGTATCGGATTGAGGCTTGTTGAACGGACCCTCCCGGTGACGAGCGGGAAGATTACCGAGACCTAGTAGCTGGGTGAGGCTTGACGACTGATGATTGATCGACTCGGAGTGATTCGAATGGCCTAGTGGGGAGCGCTTGGTTGTAGCTATATACCCATGACGGAGGAGTTCTTGGTTGTAGCGGTAGACCCACAATACATGACAGAAGAAGTACCTATGTATGCTATGAGGGGGAGCGTTTGGTAGTTACGGTAGACCAATGGTGGGATGTTCTTCTGTTGTAGTAGGATGCCCACAGTACTCAACAGGTGGTGTACTTCAGCGGTCCATGGTTAGTGGGAACTGTTTGGTTTAAGTGGCAGGCCCACTATACTAGATAGAGGAGGATTTTCCCAGCAGCCTTGGTTTCGACATCATGAATAAAAATCGTGGTTAGAGATGAGTCAATGAACTTTGTGTTTTCCTTATTATTGAGATGCGTTACTTGATAACATATGTATAGGTATGGGCATATACCTAAGTAATGGTTATCCGTTGAAAACATACTTCTTGATTTTTCCTGGTCAGATTTTGTGAGATCTTTACGGTCTCGGGGCCCCTACTGAGTATCGTTATACTCACCTCTATACGGGCTATGCCCACACCTCGTTGTGTTAGATGCAGACGACGAACAACACTAACGGAGGCCGAGAGCGCCATGACAGGAAGGTACCCAAGGTGGAATTTACGAAGTTTCGATTCATGGTGGAGTCCAACAGACATGGAGTACTGAGGAGACCATATGCACCTTCCCTTCAGGTAGGAACCTAGAGGATGATCTAGGAGATTCTTTCACCTTTCCACTACTTGTCTATTCAGTTTTATTTTCTTTCAGTTGTAGCTGTACCTTTCTGGTTGGGCTTGTATTTCCGGCCCCTTTGTACTTTCTACACACTTGTTATACATATTTTCTTAGTTTTTGCTTCCACCTGTACTCTGGTTGTGTGTGTTTACATTTTATAAATGAAATACCTTCCCAGCCGTAGGGAAATATGCCTTTGGTGCTAGCCGCCAGCCGTTGGACTATGGAAGGCAGGCTTCGGGTAGTCACTATGTGGGCCCCGGGGGACGGGTCGTGTAAAATTGGTATCAGAGGAATCGGTTCTACTACCAATCTTAGAACTATGATATTTTTTTCTGTGAAGTAATAGTGTTAAGGGTACTAAGTGTGTTTTTTAGTTCAGGGAGTCCAATGTTGGTGCGGGCGACCGACGTATCCATACACCAAGACCCTGACTTCTTATTTCTGACTCAGTTCACCAAAACACTTATTGCGTGTTTGTTTTCAAAGGTTTTTCCTCTAAGTCAGCTCAAACCAAGTTATCTCACTAGGTATAGTATTTGACTATGTAGAATTTGTTTCTTTCTGGATACCTCCCTACATATGACTAGCTAAGGACCAAGAGTTGTACGTACTGACAGGCCACTGAGCGACGAGGCCTCAGTACAAGGCCCTCTTCCAGTTGAGGCACCAGTGGCACCACTTCCGGTTGGGCCACCGATGCCACCAGCCCTAGCAGCAGAGAGTGCACACTGCATGAGTTTTTTGCATGAGTTCCAATTCCAGAGGCCACCTAGGTTTCAGGGAGAGAAGTACCCACAAGCGGCTGAGGATTGGCTAGAGTTTATGGTGAGAGTTTTTAGTCTATTAGGGACGCCAACAAAATAAATGGTAATCCTTGCTGCCAGCCTCCTTCTGGCAGCAGCAGGCATATGGTGGAGCCTGGTGCTCCAGGTCCACGATTAGGTGAAACTTTCAGGGGCAGACTTTGAGAGCTTATTCTGGGTAGAGTTTTTCCCAACCACCGCTCGAGTGGTCCGGATACAAAATCTACTTCATCTACAGTAGGGCATCAAGACTGTATCTCAGAACACTATGAGGTTCACCGACCTCTCACACTACTCCACTGATATGGTACGAGTCTCGTTCTTCATGGCTTAGATCATTGATCAGGGACACATGCAGTAGATTAGAGCTTCAGTTACCTCCCACAACATCCCGACGTAGATAGGGGTGTTGGAGAAAGCCCTCCTAATGGAGAGTTTCCTTGCTGAGTAGTCTCCAGTAGCGGGACCCACCACCAGTTGACATGCAACGGAGTCTTCTACAGCTATCAGTAGATAGATGACACAGAGGTCCAAGAGGACTTGACATGCAGGGGTTCTACTACATGACTCAGGATCGTGTGTGCGAGGAACCCGGGGTGGAGAATGACTTACCAGGAGCGGACAGTGTTACTCCTGTGGTGGACTTGTTCACATGGCATGTGACTGTCTGACCCACCATACAGACGATCAGCAGATAGATGACGGACCTCCCAGGTAGAGTCAGATATTCGATTGAGGCTGACCACAAGGATCAGGAGACCGAGGCAGAGGAGTTGGCCATGTAACTAGTGGTGGACGTCGCTTCGAGGTGTTTCCTCGACCACCACGAGGAGGTCCACCCTAACCAAAAGGAATAGGTGGATAGGGGAGAGTACATCATCAGGCGTCTAATGCATAGGACTAAGGATCTCCAGAAGTAGGTGGACATGAGCGGGACTAGATATAGGCATGAAGGCCTTTGTTCCTGGTTCTTCTGGCTTCGTTAATGATGTTGTTGTGTCTGCTTTGTGTCTTTGTACTTCAAGGTGCATTAATAAAAGACACTTGTCCTTGTGATGTTTTCTTTCCTTATCTTTTTTTGTGGTTAATTATAATGGGCTCCAGTTAAATCTGTTTACTTTTCCCTCACTATCGAGATTTCTACTGGAGGAGACCTAGTGAACACACAATGATGCTTACAGTGTGACTCAATCCTTGGAGGCGAGAGTAATGGTTGGATATCTTAGTAGTAGTGTCAAGGCCTTACGATGTTTTCCATGGCATTAATTAGTACCGTTCATGTCAGGATTGACTGTATTAGGCAAAGGGCGTGGTTCAACTAGGGGATGAGACCAGATGACATTTTTCAGCAATGTATAAATCATAACATCTCTTGTAGAATGTAGACGAGGAAGGGTGAAGTCGGGTTCTTACAATTGAATAGTCACACCCATAGTTCATTGAGTGAACGGTTTGCGGTTTACCCTAATCTCTATAGTCATAGTTGTATCTTCTCTCAGAAGGACCTCAACTTGAGACATCAGATATAACTTAAGTTACTTTTGGAATATGATTTCGAGATAGTCTATACTCCCGGGAAGGGGAACATTGTTGCGGATGCGCTCAGCAGGAGGTCTGGTTTTCAGCTACTAGGAGAGCACATGGGAGCGGGAGGCTCAAAATGTGTGAACATAACCCACCTTTTTTCCCTAGTGTGTGTTGTAGTTTTACGGGGACATAAATCCCTGAGGTGGGGGTAATGTAATGACCTGGAAATTTCAAGGAATTTTTTTCATAAATTCATTGGAATATTACGAGTACGTAGTTTCTGATGGCGCCTAAATCAAGGCCCAGTGTACCTGGAATCAATTTTTGACGTTTTCTTCGGGTACGTTCAGAAAACATACGTGCAGGTTTTTCTATCTTTTGAACCACTTCTCTGAATTGAAATCTGAGGACACCGATTAACTACTAATGTCGCTATTCTCTTAAGGTTAACATTACCGTAGTTGCGTATTCTCAGGGGAGAAATTAATTTATGAGATTCGTTAAAATAATAATAATAATAAATATGTGTACATAATTTTTATTTGATGGTGGTTATTTCCTCCAAAGAGGAGTTGGATGTGAGGCCCACACACCACATAACCTTCCATGAAAGGATTTAGTGTGGTGGGGCCCACACAATCCTAAAACCTATCACCTCTCTTATTTAACTCCCTTTAACCCATCTATTAACTCTCCACCTCCCCACTTTAATTCTAACTGTACACCTCCCTCGATTAATTTTGCCACAACCCTTTAATTAATTAATTGATCCAAAATTAATTGACTAAATAAAGTATTAGAATTTTGAAATTCATGTTGAGAATAAAACAATATACTAATATATTATTTTTGGGATGGCTTTTGGTTGTGTTGGGGAGGCTCTGGAGAGTTAGACGAATAGCTTTTCTCTCTCGATGAAAAAACGATGACAACCACGAATGAACGACATCCACTTCAATGAAAAACGCCGATTCCATTGAAGAACGAGGACTTTTCGTCCTTCCTCTTCCTCCACATCATGGATGAAGACACTGGTCACGAGGAATGCTGTATACGACAAGGAATCTTCCTCCTACATTGGCAGGATGCTACCATTCTATGTGACATTGTCTTCTACGACACCCTGCTACCGCGACGCTCGTCTTCGCTAGCGCGTCGACGAATGAACCTCAATTACGAGCTAGTGGGTTTGTATAATTTTACTTTAATAAAATTATAATATTGTAGTTGTTGAATTCATGTGATCATCTTGGCATCTTGATATCACCTAACGCGGAGGGAAAGGGAAAAAACGCCCTGATGACCCTCCCGTGATTTATGTTTCTATTGGGGATGGAAGCGGTGTCGGGAGAGGCGACGGTGACCGGAAGTGACGACGACCGGAGATAGTGGTAGTTGCACACTGGCAGTGTGCTAAAGAAGAACCGCATGTCGCTCAATAGAAGAAGAACCATCCGAACGTAGCCTGCCGGGCTGGCGGATCTACGCTGCTGGGGAGGACTACGGCCCGTGCTCCACGGGCCCCTTTGGTGGACGAACTGACCGGCAAGTGGTCAGCCAGGCCAGGAAGTCCACGTGGGGCCCTCCTGGAGCCGCGCTGGGGAAAGCCGAGGCCCACCCACGATGTCTGCTCATGCCGGAGGAGACTGTCTAGCTTCGGCCGACTGGGTTGTAGGGCGGCACTGCTCGGCGCCACGATTTTGGAAAAACAGGGTGCCGCACCCCCCGTTTCACTCGGCCAGCTGGCCGAGTCGCTCCCACCAGAGCCGGGCTGCTCCAGTCGGGTCAGGCCGTCCCCTGCCGGGCTGGGCCGTAGCCACCGGGCCGGACTCGGGCCAGGTCGACCTAGTTCGGTCTGACCTCAGGAGGGTAGGGGCGGGTCGGACCAGACCCCGACCCCCCACTTCAGGATACTATCAGTTTTTTAGCCATATATTGATCGAGGGAACTCTGATCGATGCACATTTATTTGCGTTGGATTCCTTGGATCGAGTCGGTCGTTTTGTTATATCACACAAAAGGTTTTGGCAAAGTTCTGGTTCGATCCCGTAACCAACCGGGCCCTCGGAGCGAAAACTCTTATAACATAAAGCTTGGTCGTCCGTTTCACATGTCGTCAAATATGTTGGATTAATTTTGATGAGACAATTATTTCAGAATACTTCAATTGATTTTTGGACCCAGTTGGAGTACGTTCGGGTTTGTTTTAGCTTAAAAACCAACCAGGACCCTAGAACGGAAAAATCAATTATTCAGAGACCAATCTTCCAATTGACGCGTGTTCTATTGCGTTGAGACCCCTATGACAAGGCGGTCATTTGTGATACTTCTACATGAGACTTCATGACACTTAGAGTATCTGCATGAGGCTCATGGAGCGGACCCTCCCGATGATAAGCGAGCATATTGCAGTGACCTAGTAACTGGATGAGACATGACTACAGCTGATCGATCCACTCAGAGTGATTAAGATTACTCAGTGGGGAACATTTGGTTGTAGCAGTAGAGCCACAATGGATGAGCACTTGGTTGTAGCGGCAGACATGCGGTAATCGATAGAAGTAGTACCTCTGTAGGTTATTAGGGGCAGGGCTTGGTTGTAGTGGAAGACCCATGGTGGAAAGCGCTTGGTTGTAGCAACATTCCCAAGGTACTCGATAGGTGGAGTACTTCAGCATTCCAAGGTTAGTGGGAAGCTCTTGGTTGTAGCAGTAGGCCCACTGTATTTGACAGAGGAGGATTTCTCCAGCAGCCGTGGTTTCAACTTCGTGAATAAAAACCATGGTTAGAGCTGAGTCAATGACCTCTATGTTTTCCACATAATTGAGATGAGTTACTTGATAACTTAGGTATATGTATGGGCATAAAACTATGTAATGGTTATACGTTGAAATCATACATTTTGGTTTATCCTGGTTAGATTTTGTGAGACCTTGAGGGTCTCGGGGTCCCTACTGAGTATCATTATACTCACCCCTACACGGGCTACGCTCGCATCTCGTTGTGTTGGATGTAGATGGCGGACAACACTGACGGAGGCCGAGAGCGCCAGGATGGAACGGTACCCGAAGGTGGACTTTACGATGTTTCGATTCACGGTGGAGTCCGATGGATGTGGAGTGCTGAGTAGACCATCTTTACAAACCCTTCAGGTAGGACCCCGGAGGATGATCCAAGATCTACTTTCACATTTCAGCTGCTTACCTTTTTTGTTGTATTTTCTTTCAGTTGTAGCTATATATTTTTGTTCGGCTTGTCTTTCCGGCCCCATTTTACTTTCAGCACACTTTTTACATAGATTTTGTTAGTTTTTACTTTCGCATGTACTCTAGTTGTGTGTGTTTATGTTTTAACCGTTAATCCCTTAAGGGGACCTTTACCCCCTTTTCGTTTTATGCGGGTTGAAAGTTAATTTTTGTGGATTATAATAAATTAAATAAAATTGTTGTACAAAATTTTATTTATAATTTGTGGTTATTTCCTATAAGGGGAAGTTATATGTGGGTCCCACACCCACATAACTTCCCATGAGAGGATAATGTGAGGTGGGGCCCCCAAGAGCCCCTAACCTTTCAACTTCCCTTAAACTCTCTTCTAACTCTCCTTCATTTAATGTAAACTCTCCACCTCCTCTCTTTTGAATTTTGAACTCTTCGCCCCTTTTTTTGAAATTATATGATTTCCCATGAATTAATGATGCCACCTCTTCTCTCATAAATTGTGCCAACCCAATAATTAATGGCGGTTGCGCGCAGGCCACGTGTAGAAGTACTGCTGCCCGCAACTGCTGGTTGCCCGACCGAAGAAGAACTGATCAGCCATAGCCGGCCGGGCAGGAGGACCACGATGAATCTAAGACGCGCACAACGGAAAACAGTGGCCCATGCTCTGTGGGTTTCTTCAGTGTGAAACCGGCCGTCTCGTCAGCCGGCTGGGTTGAAGGTGGCTGCGACACCCGCAGGTGTCATGCGGGAGAACTGCATCATACCCATGCGGGCCGCTCACACTGGTAATACCGGCCAGTTTAAGGCAACCAGATAGGAGGGGTAGCACCGCTCGACACCACCGGTTCAAGAGACCGGGGGGGGTGGGCACACCGCTCGGCCATCCGGGTCGAGCCACGACGAGCTGCGGACCGGGTTGCGCCATGTCGGGCCACGCCACGATGGGTCGGGCGGCGCCACGCTTGGCTGGGCCACGCCATGATGGGTCAGGCCATGCTCTACTAGGTCAGGCCGACCCTCATCCGTGTCGGACCCACAGAACCCGGTCGGGCCGATCCGCCAGCCCACTGGGCTTGACGGGTCGGGCCCATTTCTATTAAACGCGAATATCATGTAGACCGCGTGTCATCTGTAGCATTGGTATCCTCGTGATGAGACAGTCCTTTTGCGATACTCTTAGTGAGTTTTGGGAGAACATTGGAAAACGGCCGGGTATGGATCAATCGTAAAACCAACCGGGCCCCCGAGATTAAAATGCTAATAACTCATAGATCAGGTGTCTGATTGATGCACCGTTTGTTGCATTGAGACACCTATGACATAGAGGTTCTTTTGAGATACTTCCACGTGAGATTTCGAGAAACTTGGATGTATAAACTGGTAGCTCATAAAGCATAACCTCTCGGTGATGAGTAAGCAGATTGCAGAGACCTAGTTGCTGGGTGAGACAAAACGACAGCTGATTGATCAACTTAGAGTGATTCGGATTGCCCTGTGGGGAGAACATGGTGGTAGTAGCAGACCCATGTCCGTTGAGCGCTTGGTTGTATAAGAAGACCCACTATACTAGACAAAAGGACTACCACGGTAGTCTATGAGGGGGAGCGCTTGGTTGTATTGGAAAACCCATGGTGGGAAGCACTTGGTTGTAGCAGCAGGCCCACATTACTCGACAGGTGGAGTACTTTAGTAGTCCATGGTTAGTGGGAAGCACTTGGTTTTAGTGGAATACCCACTGTACTTGACACATGAGGAGTTCTCTAGTAGTTGTGGTTTTATAATCTTGAAAGAAAATCCTGGTTTCAGCTGAGTCAATGACATTTTTTCCTCTTGATTGAGATAAGTTACTTGATAACATAGGTATATGTATGGGTTTATACCTATGTAATGGTTATCCGTTGATTTCAAACTTTGTGGTTTATTCATGTTGGATTATTTGAGACATTGAGGGTCTCAGGGTACCTACTGAGTATCGTTATACTCACCCCTGCACGGGCTATGCACGCACCTTGTTGTGTTTGATGCAGACGACAGACAGTGCTGAAGGAGGCCGAGAGCACCAGGACTGGATGGTACATGGAGTTGGACTACTCACCGTGACGATATACGGAGCGGACTGATAGACATGGAGTGCTGAGAAGGACATCTGTACCTACCTTTCAGGTAGGAACCCTGAGGATGATCCACGAGATTCTTTCACCATTCAACTATTTGTCTTTTTCGATTTTACTTTTTTCTGTTATAGTTGTACCCTTTTTTGGGCATGTATATCTGGGGCCCTTTTTACTTTCAGCACACTTGTTATACTTCTTTACTTAGTTTTTTATTCCTCTTGTACTCTAGTTGTAGGTGTTTACATTATATAAAGGAAATGCCTTCCCAGTTATAGGGAATTACACATTTGGTGCTAGTCTCCATCCCCTGGCCTATGGAAGGCGGGCTTGGGGTAGTCACGATACGGGCCCCGGGGGACGCGTCATGACAAGTTAGTATCAGGGGAGTCAGTTCTACTACAGAACATAGGACTCTGAAATTTCCATTCTATGAATCCATAGTGTTAAGGGTACCGAGTGTGGAATTTGGTTCAGGGAGTCTAGTGTTGGTGCGGTGGCCAACGTATCCATACACCAGGACCCTGACTTCTGATTTCCGACTCAGTGCACAAAAACACTGATTGCATGTGTGTCTTCAAATGTTTTCTTTATGTCAGCTCAACCAATTGAGCACACCAGGTATAGTCTTTTGATCCTGTTTCATCTGTTTGAGGATGCCTCCACACCGATAGTAAGATGATGTTCCGAGAGAGTACCCGATTACGGCCCACCGAGCAACGAGGCTCCGGTGCAGGGACCTCTTACAATGTTGGCACCTTCAAGTGATATACCAGCAGCACCACCACCAGTTGCATAGTAGATACCACAATCCACACAGGCTAATAGTGCATGCCAACTATGTGCTTTGCACAATTCCCAGTGGCAGAAGCCTCCAAGGATTCGAGGCGAGACAGATTCCCAAGAAGTAGAGAACTGGATAGAGGTGATTGCTAGTGTTTTCCTCATAGTTGAGACAACAGTAGAGCAGATGGTGATCTTAGCTACTATACTTTTTCCAAGCGTGACTATGAGTTTGGTCCACTTAGTGATGAGGTTTAGGTACGTGGAAAGATGCCTGAGATAGTACCTTTGGGTAGTGTGTGAGAAATATCACTACTCGTTGAATAGTAGTTACGACCGGGAGTACTGGTAGGGGACACTTGTAGGCCTAGTGTCTTACATGTTTTTTAGCATCAGATACCCCTCATGTTTCGAGGTGAGACCGACTCACAGGGGGCTGAGTAATGGCTTGGGGAGGTTGCTGAGAGTCCTCTATAACTTATACAGCTTCTTCAGGATGACATGTCGATAGTTGAGTGTCTATCTAGGCATACCGATCATTTTGAGTACTCGATGAATACAATACAATCAGTGGTTTAGGGATCAGACTACCGAATGAGGTGTGTTTATAGGATATATGAGCCATTGCTTTTCCTATATGCATTCCTACAAATTCTAGGGTGCTAGAGAGAACCATTGTGGTTGAATTTTCATTGGCTGAATGGATACAACTAGTGACTGTTAGCAGTGGGAATGCAGGGAACTGAAACCAGTCTAAGGGACATGGGTGTGTAAAATGTTTCAAGAAGAGGAAGTGTTAAGGACAGATGAATCTACAGAGCAGCAGACATGAATGTAGAGCTAGGATGGCTGCATGTGGTGATGTACATATCGACATGTTACAACCACCCGCCTTTGTAGTCCCCCCTAGGCTGAGGGATCAGGAAGGTAGTGGAAGAGAGTAGCTGCATGCGATCAAGGAGTGTTACCATAGGTCTCTAGTAATGATTCATGGTATGGTTTATGTCTATTAATAGCTGCCGTATCAATGGACATTGGTATCAATCATTCATTCCTACCATGGATCTTGTCCCATACCAAGAGTTTCTGGTTAAATCGTTGACATGACCCTCACATCTGTAGATACCTTTGGGAGGATACTTGATAATCACACTTATGCCGACAGTGTGATCTAACCCTTGAGGTGAGAGTTTCGGTTGGAACCTCTTGGTGGTAGCGTCGAGTACTTATGAAGTTAGATTGGGTATGGACTGGGAATCCACATTTCCTACACAGATTTACTATATTAGGAAAAACAGATGTGTTTTACCTACAACATTGGGATGGGTTTTCCTTGGTTAGCGAAAAGGAATCCACAAGTAGCACATGATGGAATCATACATAAGTTGGTGCATTCGATCACTCATGAGTCGTCCAGAATTAGATTCTTGCCAGACTTCTCAAGAGTTACTTCATCGCTATCATCATTGATGTAGAAGGGGAAACACTTCATGTGGTCAGGGAGATTCCATCAGAGAATTCATGAGCTAAGGTAGAGGTTGGCCAGTGTGCCCATCTTGAGGCTACCGGATGAGGGAATAGAGTACTTAGTTTACTGCAATGCATCAGGGACTGGACTCGGGTGTGTCCTGATGTAGGAGTGATCAATGATCGCGTATGGTTCACGGTAGCTGAGACGGCAATGATGGCTCGAGTTCTCCCAGGACTATGACTTCGATATAGTCTATACTACTGGTAAGGGAAATGTTGTATTAGATGCTCTCAGCAACAGATTGAGCATTTAGCTTCTTGGAGAGGCGATAGAGAAGGTGCAGATCATCCAGAAGCAAATGAAGACTGCATAGAGCAGACATAAGTCCTATGATGAAAGGATACAGAGACCACTGGAGTTCATGGATGGAGACTACATTTTCCTACAGGTCTCACCTCGACGAGGTCTACGTAGATTTTGCTGGGGTGGAAAGTTATATCCACAATTCATCGGACATTTCCATGTCCTTAGAAGAGTAAGAGAGGTGGATTCCCAGCAGGCCCTTCCACCTTAGTTGCATCGGGTGCATGAAATCTTCCATGTATCTCAGTTGAGGAGATACATGCATGAACTGTCCGAAATCATCAGCCATAGGGGAGATGGACATCAATGATGTGGTGACATTCATGGAGGAACCAATATAGATCGAGGATCGACGAGAGCAGGTACTATATGGACTGTCGATTTCTCTATTGCACATTCAATGGCAGCACGAGAACCTCTAAGCGAGCACATTAGAGCGGGAGGCTCATATTAATGCTCTGTACCACCCATTGTATCCCTTGTGTTTGTTATAGCTTTATTTGGATGTAAATCCATGAGCTGGGGGAAATTTTATGACCCGAAAATTTCAAGGAATATTTTTTCTTTAATAATTTCGAATTTTATGAGTCTGTAGATTCTGAGGGCACTTGATTTCGAGGCCCGATGTGCCCAGAATCAAATTTTGATGATTTTTTCAGGTACTTTCAGTAAACGTATATGTGTGTTTTTCTATCTTTTGAACAAGTTCTTGGAATTGAAATCTTAGGGCACCGCTGAACTCATAGCACCAATATTCGCTTAAGGGGACCTTTACCGCAGTTTATTTTTATGCATGTTGAAAGTTAATTTTTGGAGAATATAATATATTAAATAAATTTATTGTACACAATTTTATTTATAATTGATTTTTATTTTCTACAACGGGAATATAAAGGAGGCGCACACACCCACATAATCTCCCATGAGAGGATAATGTGAGGTGGGGCCCACACGAGCCCCTAACCTTTCAACTTCCCTTAAACTCTCCATTAACTCTGCTTTATTTAATGTGAACTCTCCACCTCCTCTCTTCTGAATTTTGGAGTCTTTACCCCCTTTTTTGAAACTCTTCGATTTCCCATGAATTAATGAGGCCACCACATCTCTCATAAATTGTGACATCCCAAACAATTAATTCCTACTTTAATTAACATGGGTGTAAAAAATTATCTTTTAATTGTTTTGAATTTCCTAGAAATTATAATATAATGGGAAGCCTTATTATAATATATGCCTTGGATAATATTATGGTGGGGTGGCTCTATAGAATTAGAAGAAGGTGTTCCTCTCTGACCAAGAACAATGTTCTTCAATGAAGAACACCTTTGATGAAGAATGCGGAGAACCTCATCCAACGAAGCTTCCTCCTCGGACACACCCCGACGTCAAGGAATCTATGTCGCTTTTGAATTCTATTTCCACTTCAGGACAACGACGCTTCCTCCAATGTTGAAGGGATGACACCGTTCACCACGATTCCATCTTCCACGATGCCCGACAACCGCGACGCTCATCTTCCATGGCTCATCGATGTGCGACGTCAATAATGAGGTAGGGGGATTGTATAATTTTATTTTAATAAAATTATACACTTGTAGTTGTTTAATGCAAGTGATCATCTTTACCTCTTGATATAACCTATTGTGGATGATGTGGGCTGAACAAACATGTCCCATCTTCCCTAAGTTGATCCATGTTTATTTTGGTGACGGAAGCGGTGTCGGGAGAGGCGACGATGACCGGAAGCTACAACGGCCAGAGATAATAGCGGCCGCATGGGGAAGAACCATGGCCCACATGGAAAAAGAAGAACCGTCCAGCCGTAGCCGGCTGGGCTAGAGGACCGCAGCTCCTCTAAGGCATCGCACAATGGAGAACCGGGGCCTGTAAACCACCGGCCGATTTGGCGGTGAACCAAGCGGCTCATCACACGGCCGGTTTGAAGGTGGTTGTGGCACCCACATGAGCCACACAAGAGAAACGCGAACTGCCCATGTGGGCCCCTCGTGTTGGGAAGACAAGACATCATTGGCCAGCCGGACAGGATGGGCGGCGTCGCTCTACACCACCGATTCAGTAGACCGGGGGGGGGGGGCGCCCCCCACACCGCTCAGCGAGCCATGGGCCTGGCCGCGCCATGCCAGACCGAGCCACGGCCCATCAGGTCGGGCCGGGCTCTACCGAGCTGTGTCGACCCTTTACTGGGTCGGATCCGCCGAACCGGGTCAGGTCAATCCGCCAGCCCACTAGGATTGACGGGCCGGACCCATTTGGCTTAACCGCAAATATTATGTAGACTGCGGGTCCGATTGACGTGCCATCTGCATCACTGGGATCCTCACGATGAGGCAGTCCTTTGGCGATACTCTTAGTGAGTTTTGGGAAGACATTGGAGAATGGCTGGATTTGGATTTAGCGTAAACGAAACTTGTCCCCAGGACTAAAATGCTAATAACTCTCATATCGGGCGTCCGTTTGACACAACGTCTGTTGTATTGAGACCCCCTTGATGTGGAAGTTCATTTAAGATACATTCACATGAGATTTAGTGACACTTTGAAGTATCGACCAGTATCTCGTGGAGCAGACACTCCTCATGACGAGCAAGCAGATTGTAGGGACCTAGTAGCTGACTGAGACCTGACGACTACTAATAGATTGACTCAGAGTGATTCGGATTGACCATTGGGGAGTTCATGGTGGTAGTAACAGACCCGTGGTGGAGTAGATCTTGTTTGTAGTTGTAGACCTGTGGTACTCAATAGAAGGAGTACCTCTGCAGGCTATGAGGCGAAGCACTTGGTTATAGCGGCAGACCCATGTTGGTAAGCGCTTGGTTGTAGCAGCACGCCCATAGTAATCTGCAGGTGGAGTACATCAGCTGTACAAGGTTAGTGGGAAGATCTTGGTTGTAGTGGATGGCCCACCGTACTCGATAGAGGAGGAGTTATCCCGTAGCCATGGTTTTGACATCATGAATGAAAATCCTGGTTTAAGCTCAGTCAATGACCTTTGTGTTTTCCTCTTGATTGAGATGGGTTACTTGATAACTTAGTTATATGTATGGGTATATACCTAAGTAATGGTTATCCGTTGATTTGATACATTATGGTTTATCCTTGTTGGATTTTTTGAGACCTTTATGGTCTCGGTGTCCCTACTGAGTATCGTTATACTCACCCCTACATGGGCTATGCCCGCACCATGTTCTGTTGGATGAAGATGACAAATATCACTGACCGAGGCGGAGTGTACGAAGACTGGATGGTACCCGGAGGTGGACCTCATGACAATACGGTACCTAGAGGAGACGGACGGATGTCGAGCGCTGGGGAGGACTTATGTATATACCCTTCATGTATGATGCATGGTGGATGATCCAGTAGCTGTGTATTCAATGAGACATACCGATCATTTCAGGTACACGATGAATTCGATATGATCAGTGCTTTGGAGCATGGACCATTGAGTGAGATATGTTTAGGGACATCTGAGCCACCACTTTTTTCCCCTAATACCAATTTGTAATGACCCATCCCCCAGGGCTCGTATCGTGACAACCCCAAGCCCGCCTTCCATAGGCCACAGGCTAGTAACTATAACCAAAGGCGTAAATCCCTATTAATTGGAAGGCATTGCCTTTATAAAACGTAAACACCCACAACCATTGTACATGCAGAAGCAAAAACTAAGTAAAAACTGTATAAAAAAAATTTTGTTGTAAAGTAAATGGGGTCAGAAATACAAGCCCAATAGTAAAGTACAAGGAAAAGACAAATCAGTTACATCTAAAAGACAAATAGCTGGAAGGTGTCTAGCAGCTTCTGGATTGTCCACCATAGATCTTACCTGAAGGGTAGGAACAAAAATCCTCCCCAGCGCTCCAAATCAGTTCTTCTCCTCTGGGTACCGTCTCGTCGTGAGGTCCAACTCCAGGTACCGTCCAGTCTTCGCACACTTCTCCTCGGTCAGTGATGTCTGTCGAATGCATCCAACACAACGAGGTGTGTGTATAGCCCGTGTAGGGGTGAGAATAATGATACTCAGTAGGGATCCAGAGACCCTCGTGGTCTCAAAAAATCCATGAAGGATAAAACACAAAGTTTGAAATCAACGGATTACCATTACATAGGTATATTCCCATTCATATACCTATGTTATCAAGTAACCCATCTCAATAATGAGGAAAACACAAATGTCTTTGGCTCATCTCAAACCAGGATTTTTATTATCAAAACCATTGTTTTTGTAGAACTTATCCTCTGTCGATTACAGTGGCCCTATCATTACTCTGAGGCACTACACACTAAACCTAGACTGTTGAGGTACTCCTCCTATCACGTACCGCAGGTGTGCTGCCAAACCGAGAGCTCTGTCCACTGTGGGTCTGCTGCCAAACCTGGCGCTCCACCTAATTGCCCTCAGAGGTACTCCTCCTGTTGAGTACCTTTGGTCTGCTCCCATGCCTAGTTCTCTATACACCATGGTTTTGTCGCCAAACTGGGTGATCCATCCACTGAGATAGTTTAATCACTCTGAGTCGAATCAGTCAAGTAGTCGTCAGGTCTACAGCTACTAGGTGTCTACACTCTGCCTGCTCATCTCTGGGAGGATCCAATCCATGAGCTACTGTTAGATACTCCATGTTTCATGATGTCTCACATGTACGTATCTCAATGTACCACCACATCATCGGGGTGTCAACACAACAGACAACGCGTCAATCAGACGCCCGGTTTGTGAGTTATCATCCTTTTAGTCCCGGGGGCCCAGTTGGTTTCAGGTATGAACCAACCAGACTGTATTTTAACTATACCCCAAACTCCCATGGGGTATTCTCAAAAGGATGGCTATGATCCCTGAAAATCGGCACCGTAGACAGTTCTTCAAATGGACATCTGGTGCCAAAGATATGATCCCAGAAGGTAATGGGTCAGTAATGGGCCTGGGTCCGGTCCGACCCGATCTCGGTCAACTTGGTCAGACTCGCTGGGTCCGACCAGACCCTTTGGGTGGGTCAGCTCACTATGTTTGGACCCGATCCGCGTGGCCCGACCATGCGTACCGTAAGGGAAGTTCAGCCCGATAGTCACCACATAGGCGGGTCAGTGACTCGTCCCAAGAGACTGGGAAGGTTCGGCCAGCGACACCGCGGGGGTGCGGTGGGTTGGCTCAGATGGTCGGTGGACAGGAGGCCATCGGGTAGGCCATGTGGGCCACAGGAAGGCCAGCCAGTCACCGGGCAGGCTGCGGGTGCACCGGGAATGGTGCGGCAGGCCGCGGTGGCACCGGGCAGGCCACCGGTAGGGGCCGAGCAGTACGCCGGGGCAGCCCTCTAGGGCGCCGAGGGTGCTTGGCGGGCCAAGAAGCGCGTTAGGGGGCACCGGGCTAGCTCGACAGCTTGCGGGGGCACACCGGGGGGCTGCGTGGGTGGCACTGTTCGCGGAGGTCACGGGTAGCGCAACCCGTGTTCGCCAACAATGTCGTCATCACCTCTTTGCCATGTCATGTAGCCACTTCGTGGAACGTCACAAAGAAAATTCGACGGAGGGTGTCAGGCCGTGTAAGGTTGGCCCAAACCCTCCAAATTTATGGTGATAACAATTGGTTCATCAAATGTACAACAAACAACAATGTAATCACACAACAATGCAATGATTCCTTTCAAAAGAATATGACAAAAGAAAAGGAATACTTATTAAGGTAAAACCCACTACATTTCTTGTCGGTGTCTTTTGACAGAGTCTCAGGAATGCGTCGTCATTCTGTCAATGTCGAAAGTGGAAAAGAGATACTAGTCATTGGTGATGTTATTCGCAGGCGGCGTCTTTTCCTTTGATGCGGATGAAGAAGGAGGAATATGGCATCGTCGTTCTTCTGTGGCAGAAGAGACCTTCCCTTCCTTGCCTCGATTGAAGAAGAAGGAAGTCCATGTTATTTGTTGGAAGATACAACACTCCCAGAACTCCCCCTCTCCTTAGATCTCCCAACAAAAAGAAGGAATCATGCCAACCAAATAATAGATGGAAATGATGTCTATTATTTATTGGTACCACAATTTTAAAAGTTGTGGTTAATTAAAAAATACATCCCATATAATTAATGGGAAGGATGGTTCAAATTTCAAATAAGGGGAGATGAGGAGTTCTAATTAATTAATGGAGTGAGGTTTCCAATTAATTAATTGGGAGGTGGATAGTTTTTTCCACATAAATGAGGGGGTTAGAGGTGTTAATGAATTCATGTGGGAAAAACTATTCATACTTGAATTGGGGGTTTAAGGGGGGTAAAGCTCATGTGGGTACCACATAAAAATATCCTCCCAAGGGAAGTTTTGTGTGGGTGTACCCAACCTCCAACCTCTCCTTGGAGGATTAAACTACCACAAATAAATATAAAGTTATAACTTTATTTTTATTCAATTTAATTAAAACCCCCCAGAAACTAACTTCTAAACGGGGGGTTGAAGGGGTTATAGAAGTTAAGGATCCTCTTCACCTTCCCTCTCTCCATTTATTTTGCCAAATCTCCACCATTAATTCTATGAATTAATTATTTTAGTTCAAATTATTTGGAATTCATATCAAACCATTTAAATAATAGTTATTATATTATTTTATTTTGGGTTGGCACTTTAATCTTGGTGAAGCTTGGAATAAATTGGATAACTATCTCTCCAACGAAGAACGCTTCTTCCTCCCAACGAAAAACACGAAGAACACCACGACGGTTATTCCTCGGTCTTCTAACCCTGACGATTTCTGATGCACAAGCTTAAGTTGGGAGGACATGATGAACGAGGCGGACGACGAATCGACACCCACCTTTTCCCCATGACATCATCTATGAACGCCAAACGAGGTAGTGGTTATTGCATGTTGATGCTTCTCTTTTCTTCTTCTCAACATCGAATGAAGATTGATATAAAGTTATTTATTTTAATTATTGAGCTTCATTCATGTGAACCAAATGCTGTCACAAAAAACGTGGAGGGTGAGGGCCAAAACAACATAGAATGACCCCTCCGTTGTTCTTTTTGTGATAATTCTATGACGGCATGGCACTGAGGTGACGACGACGAAGACAACGAACAAAAACTTCTCTCCCAATAGGCCCCACGCACCGCCCTACTATCCGCCATCCAGCGCGCCGCCACGCCTCACATCGCCGGTATGCGCGCCACCGTGCCCCATGCCACTACTTGGTGACCATGCACGCTGACTGATGCCCCCTTGCGCGCTACCCGGTATCCTGGGCCCTGCCGTCGCGCTGCCCGACATGATCTCGGCACCCCGTGCCCCTGCTGGTGTGCTCCCGGTGCCCCGTTCCACTGCACGGTGCCACCACGCTATAGCCTGGTACCTCGTGCCACTACCTGGAACCCCTAACGTGGCTTGCACGATTCCCCATCACCCTGCTTGGCATCCTGGCCCCTGCTCACTCTGCCCGGCACCCCAGCGCCATGTCTGGTGCACCCGCTGCCTGTCGGTGACCAGCCGTCCCACCCTCGCCTTGCGCGGCCTTCCAGCTGGCCTCCTAGCCACCGGTCTGTTGTGCCGACCCGCGACGCCCCCGTGGTTTCGCTGTCTGAAACGGCCCAGTCTCTTGGGACATGTTACTGAGCCGCCTACGTGGTGATAATCGGGACGAACCGCCCTCACGGTCCGCTGGGCCCGACCGAGCGGATTGGGTCAAAACATAGCGGGCTGACCCAACCAATGGGCTAGTTCAGACCCAGAGTGTCTAACCGGGTTGACCCTGACTGGGTTAGCCCAGTCTGGGTTGGGTCGAGTCGGTCCGACCGGGTCGTACTGGACCCAGGCCCACTACCGACCCATTAAATTTTTGGGCCATATCTTTGGCACGAGACGTTCGTTTGAAAAACCATCAGCAACACCGTTATTCTTGGAGCATAAACACCCCTTTGAGTCTACCCCACTAGAGTTTGGGGTAAAGTTATGTCATGGTCTGGTTGGTTCGTACATGAATCCAACAGGGCCCCCAGAACTAAAATGATAATAACTCACAGACCGGGTGTCTGATAGACGTGTCGTCTATTGCGATTAGACCAATTTGACATGTCGACCCTTTGTGATATAGCCACATGAGACATTGTGACACATAGAGTATAAACTAGCATCACATGGAGCAGATCCTCCAGGAGACGAGTAGGCAGAGTGCAGAGACCTAGTAGTTGTAGATCAGACGACTACTTGACCGATTCGACTCAGAGTGATTCGACTAGCCCAGTGGATGGAGCACCCGGTTTGGAGGCAGACCTATGGCAGACAGAGTACCTGGCTTCGCAGTAGACCGGCGGTACCCGACAGGAGGAGTACCTCTGACGGATATTAGGGGGAGTGAGCTGTTTGGCAGCAGACACACAACGGACAGAGCACCTCGTTTGGCAACAGACCTGCGGTACTCGACAGGAGGAGTTCCTCAGTAGTATAAGGATAGTGATTAGTGCCTCAGAGTTGCGACAGGGATATTGTACTCAACAGAGGAGAGTTCTCCAGTAGCTGGGGTTTCAATAATGAAAATCCTCATTGGAGCTGAGTGAATGAACGTTGTGTTTTCTTCATGATTAAGATGGATTACATGATAACATAGGTATATGTATGGGCATATACCTAGGTAATGGTTATCTGTTGATGTCACGACCCGCCTTCGGCAAGATTATGGATGGGGAAACAGAGATACACACCCTTCCTTCCTATAGTCGAAGACGAGATAATGACCCTCGAGTCCCACCTCCAGTAGGCCCCTGAGTGGCGACTATCACCAAGGGTATAACATATTCATGATATGGGAGGCCTTACCCTTTTTAGTTAACCATGATTGGGATGAAGAATGATTCAACGCCAAAAACAACCATGTATAGGAAACTCAAGTAAAAACCAAAATACATGCATGTTTTAATAACAAAACACAACAATGTACAAGAACTCCTAAGTACAATACCAAACAAGAAAGGAAAAGGCTAAGCAGAATCCAACAGCGACCAACAGTAACTCCAACCTCCAGACTTGTAAGGTCCCTCATGGCCTTCGAAGTCCTACTAGAAACCTGAATGTAAATTTATGACGATCATACAAAGTACACTCATTAGGAAAACCTAAATCTCTCGTGCACAAGTGGGGAGACGTCAAAAATTCATGTGAGAAGCATAAGAAAAATCATCTATCAAGGAATATATCCATCCCACCTCACTGGCCATGCTCAAGAAATAACACAAGAAGTAAGGTAAGAGTAAAGAACAAAACATTTGGGTACCGCAGACAACTATTTCTCCCACTATCTAGCTGCTCATCCCAAACGGAAAACGTCTTGACGCTACCACACTCTTGCTGCCCACAGACAGCTGGGACTCACAACCATCTGCATCCCTACCCACACACACATGGGACTCAAAACCACACATCACTGCCCGCACACACTTGGTCTCACAACCACACATCCCTACCTGCATACACCTAGGCCTCATCCCGAAGACACCTGGGAAAATATACCGTAACCAGAACCCCTGCCCGAAAACACCTGGGCATTATCCTGATGATTTTTGGAAAAAAACGTTCCCAAATAGTCTTGGGCTAACAACACACCAAACAAAACCTACTCAAATAGTCTTGGGTGTATGGTCACCTCAATCCATCACATCCTAGGGAAGGGGGATAAGGAATGAGATTAACTTGGGGGAAACATCCTTCCCCCTGAGATGGGGTGTCCGACACTATGTTCCCAACATGGGTGGGGTGAGACTAAACACAAAACATATAGTTACACACATATATTTATATAAAAACACACAGCCCAACCTATGGCTCCTCAAACAGATACATGTTGTTGCCGAAGCACTGCTGCATCAGATTACAGGCACACAACAAACAGTTCCCTGTTTCCCTTTTCAAGTTATCATCTCATAACAGTTCAGTATAAGTTAATCCCTTCATTACTGGGAAACTAACAGGCATGATCTTATATGAAACAAAAATAAAGCACGAAGCAAATCCTATGGGTAATTTAATCATTCACACCCGGTTCTCTTGTAAATAATAACATCAAAGTGGGATCTGTGAAAACCCTAAAAAAACTAGAACCAAAGAAAAACCCAAAAAACCATTGGTTATCCTCACATTTATTCATTACCATCCCACCTGGTTCATTATTAACTTTCCACTTTCATTCATGTTAACAACCCAACCAATAGCCACACAACCAAACACCACCACAACCACTCAACAAATCATGCCATTTCATCCACACCATTCACAGCCCCACTGTTCACCCATCCAAAACAAACCACATTCACCCCATCACCCATTTCATAACTGAACCATCCCAGCATTCATAATTCATCCTTTTATATTATTTAGATATTCTGGGGTGATAACACAAGGTTATGGTCATTCATATTCGACAACCAATTTTATGTGTTCAACCGATTCATACATGAGTCCCATTCACCAGATGATGCGTTAAATAGAGCATGACATAAATGCGCAAACAAATGCCCCAAACGGACATGATTTTCAGTAGACCTAATCCCATTCAATTCATAAAAACATCATAGGGAAATCATGGGTAAAAACATTTAACAACCTTAACAAACATCTTCATCCCTGTTATTTAGCCGGTTATTATCTTCATTATAGAATTGATTTAATGCCTCGTGGGAACCATAGAACACCCAAATAGCATGATACACAAGGGGGAGAGACAAAGGTAAGATCCCTACCTAATTCATCAAGGATCAACGTTATGTACTCCCGTGGAAATCGGAAAACAAGAGTAGCAGGAACTCCATGGAATGTGATCAAGGAAATCTTCACGGGGGTACAACTTGTCGGGTGGAAGGGTACTCCGAGTGCAGGGTGATACCTTTGGAGAAGAGAACCCTTTAGGTTAAAAAGGATAAGATATAGCATTCCCGGGATGGTTAAGATATGGATAAAAACATGAAACCGCATTAGAAGCGGGATCGTTGGTTGACCAGGCAGCTGGGCCACCCCACACATCCAACTTAAAAAGTCCTCGCCCTTCGGGGCATTTAAAACTGACAGACACCTTATTTACCAAGGAAGGGCGCCTCACAGGATGCGGTAGAGGGGTTTCTAAAAACGCTATTAAAGTCATGACCAAAACGCATGGTCTTTCGTTTAAGGAGGGTTCCTCATCAATCATTTCATTAAACGTCATTAATGGGTATTAAAACAGGGTTAAAGGGGTAAAAACATTGTTTAAAAACCAATTCGCGCAAAAAGGAGGTACTATTGGAAAACTCGTGGAGAGGTCACCGGTAGGCTCAGTCTACCAGTAGACCAAGCTACCAGTTGGCCATGGCTACCAGTAGGCCGAGGCCAACAGCAGGCCGAGGCCACCGGACGGCCGAGGCCACCGGCAGGCCGTGGCCACTACTAGGCCAAGGCTACCGTCAGGAGTCTTAAGCTTCACCGAGAAGCTGGGATGGCCTTCCAGACCACCTAGAACACCCCAAACATCATATTTTCACCATTTAATAGACCCCAAAACCCAGTTCCATTACATATAATAATTATCAAACTATTATCATCCCCGAGAATATAATAAAAACCTATAAATGAGAAAAGTGGGGTCCAAAAAACTACCTTCTAAATATACTTCTAATGGGAAAACCACTGTGTTGTTAGAAAGCTTGAACAGAACCCCCTACATACAGGAATACTCTGCCATGAGTTATCAACCAAAAACATCCACAACAAGCATAAGTATCACACTGTCCAACACCTGAGTCATGGAGTCCCTCCATACATGTTAGGATATTATCCGCTTTGGGCGGCACTAACTCGCCAGCACGGGTTTAATCGAATCCATATTAATTTTCCTTGATTAGCAGTCGGGTTTTCCCATCCTCACACATTCGGACACTAAACAATAAAAAAATAATTTCAAATATTAATGAACAAGGTGAAACATCTCAACAAAAATCAGAACAAAAACAACAAGGATGTCAAAACAGCTCTGGGTGCTGAACACATAACTGGGCCTCCCGCTCGCAAGTTCTCTCCTCCAGGCCACCATGCCTCCACAACACACGATCCAAGGGGATGGATCATCCATGAATCAATTTCTCTTTACGATCCTCGATCATGATTGGTCATTCTATGAAGGTCTCATTGTTTTCGACATCTTACTCTCCCCAATCGATGACGTGGGAGTCTTCGTGTAGATATCGATGAAGCTGGGAGATGTGAAAGATGTTGTGAACTTTCTCCAACTGAGGTGGCAATGCCAGTTGATACGCCACATCACCAACTTGTCCCAGCACCTCGAAAGGTTCGATGAACCTTGGGGAGACCTTACTACACTTCCCAAACTTCCACTACCCATGTCGAGGAGAAACCTTAAAAACACATGATTTTCAACCTTCCATAAAATGCCTCAAACGGTGCCATTCCGTTAGTGTATTGGAATATATTGTTATATGAAAACTCGAACAGAGGCAAGTGTCATCCCCATGATCCCCCAAAATCTAGAACACATTCCCACAAAATGTCTTACAACATCTGGATAGTTTGTTCTGTCTGCCCATCTGTCTGAGGGCGTAAAGAAGGGCTAAGGCGTAGTTGGGTGCCAAAAGAATTCTATAATTCCCTCTAGACTCGAGAGGTAAACACATGTCTCTATCGGAGACAATAGATCTCAGAATCTCATGCAACCACACCACCTCATCGATATACCTCTAGGATAAGGTAATCACCAGGCTCGACTCTTTAATCACCAAGAATTGAGCTGATTTTGTCATTCAATCCACCACTACCAAGATGACATCATAGCCTCCCTGAGCCCTGTGTAGACCTATGATGAAATACATCGAGATTTCATCCCACTTCCAATTAGGAACATCTAAAGGCTGTAATAACCCTCCAGGAATAAAATGTCTAGCATTCCCTTTATGACACACTAGGCACTTAGCCACAAACTCTGCCACCACCCTCTTTACCCCGAGCCACCAAAACTGTCCCCTTAGGCCCTGGTACACTTTTGAGACCCCAGGATGTACCGCTAAAGATGATTCATGGAACTCATGGAGAACTCATTTATGAATCATCTCGGGAAAAAAAATCCTTCCACATAAAATCATTTGATGCTGACCATCCTCCGACCATCTCCCAGGAGAATTTCCCTGCGAAACACGATCTCGAAACACTGCCACCTCCAAGTACCCCCACTGAGACTCTCTCAACATCACCACTAAAGAGGAAACTACAATCATTTAAAATAGACAGCCTCTTCCACCTTCCACCCTGGCATCAAAATGCAAGGCTGCTAACTCTTCCATCACTCTCTATGCATTTGCATATTCCCTATCTACTTCCTTCTGTGATTTCCTGCTCAGGGCATCAACCACAACATTACCCTTGCCCTCATTATAAGATATCACGAAGTCATAGTCTTGGAGGAACTCACCCCATCTCTGCTACCACAAGTTCAGATCCCACTGGGAAAAGACATATCACAAGATCTTGTGATCTGAGAAGACCACAAAGCACTCTCTAATGAGATAATGCCACTATCACTTCAACAAGAACACCATGAATGCAAGCTCCAGATTGTGGGTGGAATATTTACATTCATTAGGACGTAACTACCTAGACCCATAAGAAATCACTCCTCACTACTGCATCAGCACACATCCCATCCCAAGGCCAGAAGCATCACATAACACATAAAACAACACCCCTTCCTCGGGTAATATGAGTACTGTAGCACTAACCAGCTTCTCTTTTAGGTAGCCAAAAGCTATTTGGCATTGGCCGCTCCACACAAAGGCCTGGTCCTTCCCAGTCAATGCTGTCAACAGAGTTGAAACATGAGAGAAGTGGGGCACAAACCTCTGGTAATAGCCTGCCAATCCCATGAAACTACGAACTTCCTCCACATTCTTGGGTTCTGCACATGAAACGACTGCCTAGACCTTCTATGGGTCTAATTATATTTCCTTCTGAGACACTACTTGTCCAACTAAAGGTACTTCTAGTTTCAATAACTTTCACTTAGATAGTTTCCCATAAAGATGGTGGTGTCGAAGGACCCCCAAAACTTCCCTATGATGCTCAACGAGCTCTTCCTCGGATCTTGAGTAGATAAGGATGTCATCGATGAACACCGCAATGAATTTTTCCAGAAACTCTCAGAAGACAGATTTCATGAGGTTCATCAACATAGCTGGTGAATTCGTAATTCCAAATGACATGAACATGAACTCAATGTGTCCATATCTACACATGAAAGCCGTCTTCGGGATATCACCATCATTCACTCTCAACTGGTGGTATCCAGCCAACAGATCCATCTTAGAGAACCATCCTGCTCCCCACACCTAGTCGAAAAGATCATCTAACCTCTGGAGGGGGTAATGATTCTTGACCGTCACCTGATTCAACCTCCGGTAGTCTATGCACAGTCATAGACTACCATCTGCATTCATTACGAACAAAACTAGAGCACCCCACGGTGACACGCTGGGTCGAACAAAGCCCTTCTCCATCAGATCGTCAATCTAAATATGCGACTCCCGCAACTCAGAAGGTTCCATATGATAAAGATCCATTGAGATCGGTCATGCACTAGGCTATAAGTCTATCATAAAATCAATGTCACATCGATGTATAGAAGCACAACCTCATTGGGAAAGGCATTAGGGAATTCTATTACGACCTCTGGGACATCCATTATTCCTGCATCCGCCGTCTCCACAAACACCCTATACAACATAGAAAGGAGTGGATCCACATGATGACTCGCCACCTGATAACTCCGCTACCCAAAAAATTCCACACGCCATCTATCCTCGTTGGATAATTCAATCCTTCTCAAATAGCAGTCGATGATGGAATCCATAGAGAATAACCAGTCAATGCCTAGAATGACATCATATTGCTGCATCTATAATGAAATAAGGTCTCCACTGGACTAATGTGGTCCCTACATCAGTCTACATCCCCGTAAAAAGTAAGATACAATAGTATGTCCCCAACTAGTTTTCTCAACACCAGGGGCACAAAACGTCTCTCCGCATCCAGACCCAAATCATGGGATAATTCATGCATAAAAAAGGAGGGGAAAGCTCTCGAATCAAACACGGATGAATCAAGAGTACTGAATAAACTGATTGTACCTCAAACAACCTCTGGTCCCGCCGGAGCTACTAACTCTACGTCGTGAAACTTTCCACACCCATCTCCTCTTCCTAACTACTGTCGACCACCTCCCCGATCACACGCTGGTCATGGTCCCTGAGGAGCACCCTCATGTCGTTCTCCTCCCGCAAATTCCTCCCTCTGAGGGCCAGGGGCCCGTTGCTGCTGGAAAGGCCTCACCGGCAACTAATGCTGATGAGGTGGGCACTGAAACTGCCCACCTCCACCATGAGGAGCTTGAGTCGGACACCTGCTCTAGATGTACCTAAAAACTCTTCAATAGAAACACTTCGGTCCCGGCCCTATGGAAAAGGGGCGAGGGCTAGAAGCTTGGGAAAGGAACTGATGAGGCCTAATCCCTGCTTGTGGAAACCTGGAAGGCCCTATCACTAGAGACCTGCTGCTGACCACCATCCCCTTCGATGAACTCAGCTGGTTCCCCTCACTTGGTCTCCCTTCTTTCGAGTGCATTCTCTCTACAATCTCAACCTTCTTCTGTACTGCTAGGTACATCGTAAGAGTGAATGGAGTGATAGTGTACTGAAGAGAAGGATAGAGTGACTCCGCTAACCGTCTTTCCCAAGACTCCTCATCCAGAATGAAATCCGGGCCAAAGTGCAAGATATCTTTGAACATGATCCACAGCACCCTCACTGACATGATTCCCTACTGAAGGGAGAGAAACTCCAGTCTCTTCTCAGCCTTCACCGCAGTGGAGAGGAACTCCTCATGAAATTACTTCTCGAAACCGGCCCATGGAACCTCTGCCTCTGTCTTCTCTCCCAAGAAAAGCATCCACCACTGACACGCTGCTTCTCTCAGCTGACTGACCGCCAAAGAAACCCAGTACTCCCTCGGATCACGGATCAAAGAGAAGGTGATGGATAGCTCTTCGAGCCATCCCTCCATTACTGAGTGAGAAACGCTGCCCTCATAATTTTCGATGGTTTTTCTCTGGAAGGAGAGAGAGTCCTCTACCACAAGTCATCGTTCTCATCTCGATCAACCCTCTGTAGGTCAAATGCCTCGATCCGCTAGGCCTCAACCGTCCGAGTTGCTCATGGATATTGTCCGGGTGCTATAGCTGTAAGGTAACCAAAGAATGCATATGACCGAGTGGCAAGGGTATTATTATTTTTATTAAATTTTTATCCCATGGTGCCCCAAATCAATCAAAAACACAATAATTATGATGCATGTACCTTCATCAGGGTCTCTAACATGCACTAAATGTAGTCTCACTTGGTCATTTGTTAGGTTCAGAGTCCCTGAATCGGATCACGGGGGGCCCTAAAATCCCGTGTCCTTGCCGGTCCTCCATGGTCTATTTCACGAACCATGATAACCTAACATTATTTCACTACCATCCCTTTCAATACTCACTGTTCCTAACTTCATAATCCATCTGATCCCTCATCCTCACCGCTGATTCCAATCTATCACGACCCGCCTTTGGCAAGACGATGGAAGGGCTGACAATGATCCCTGCCCTTCCTTCCCTTAGTCAAAGACGAGATAATGACCCCCCTGAGTCCTGCCACTAGTAGGCCCCGGAGTGGCGACTAGCACCAAGGGTATATCATTTTCATGATACGGAAGTCATTACCATTTTTAGTTAACCAGGATTTAGAGAAATAACACGTCAACACCAAACACCACCATGTATAGAAAACTCAAGTAAAAACCAAACTGCATGCATGTTTTTATAATAAAACGGAACTAAGTACAAGAACTCAAAAGTAAAATACCAAATAAGAAAGGAGAAGGCTATGCAGAATCCATCAGCGACCAATAACAACTCCAACGTCTAGAATAGTAAGGTCCCGCATGCCCTCTAAAGCCCTCTTGGAAACCTGAATGTAAACATAGGGTGAGCATTCTGTCACGACCCGCCTTCGGCAAGATGATGGAAGGGGAGGCAAAGATCCCCATCCTTACTTCCTATATACGGAGACACGATAATGAACC
Source organism: Viscum album (assembly GCA_963277665.1). Taxonomy (NCBI): domain Eukaryota; kingdom Viridiplantae; phylum Streptophyta; class Magnoliopsida; order Santalales; family Viscaceae; genus Viscum; species Viscum album. The sequence goes on from OY728164.1 coordinate 1,081,297,712, forward strand.
CTGAGGATTTCCTTCAGTAGGCCTTAGAGTGGATACTAGTACCAAGGGTATAACATTTTCATGATATGGGAGTCATTACCCTTTTTAGATAACCAGGATTGGGAGAAAGAACGAGTCAACACCAAAAACCACCATGTATAGAAAACACAAGTAAAAACCAAACTACATTCATGTTTTAATAATAAAACTGAACAAAGTACATGAAATCCTAATTAGAATACCAAAAAATAAAGAAAAGGGTAAGCCAGATCGAATAGTAACCAACAACAACTCCAGCATCCAGACTAGTAAGGTCCCGCACGGCCTCCCTAGCCCTCCTGGCGACCTGAAAGTAAACATAGGGTGAGAATACAATGTACACTCAGTAGTAAAACCTAAATCTCTTGTGAACAGGTGGGGATACATCCTAATGTCCTGTGAGAAGCAGAAGAAACATCATCTATCAGGAAATCTATCCATCCAACCTCACTGGTCACGCTCACCAAATAACACAAGCTGTAATATAATAGTAAAGAACAAAATATTTGGGTACCTTGAACCACTATTTCCCTCACTAGCTAGCTGCTCATCCCTAACGGCAAACGTCCTGACGCTACCACGCTCTTCCTGCCCACAGACACTTGGGCCTCACAACCATCCACATCCCTGCCCGCACACACCTGGGCCTCACAGCTACACATCCATTCCCACACACACCTGGGACTCAAAACCACACATCCATGTCCGCATACACTTGGGCCTCATCCCAAAGATACCTAGGAAAACAAACCGTAACCAGAACCCCTTCCCTAAAACACCTGGCCCTTATCCCGACGATTCTTGGGAAAAAAATCCTGCCTAAAGAGTCTTGGCTAAAAACACAACAAACGAGTCCTACCCGATGAGTCTTAGGTGTAAGGAGGCCTCCATCCATCACATCCTAGGGAAGAGGGAGAAGAAAGGAGAGTAACTAGGGGGAAACACCCTTCCGTATGAGATGGGGTGTCCGACACTAAGTGCCCAATGCGGTTGGGGTGCAAATAAACCAAAATCATATAGTTACACACACACACACACATATATATACTTACACACAACCCAAACTATGGCTCCTACAACAGATACAAGTATTTTCCCACACACTGCTGCCTCAGAAAACTGGCACACAACAAACAATTTCCAGTTTCGCTTTTCATGTTATCATTTCATAACAGTTCAGTATGAGTTAATCCCA